>JAHYIQ010000012.1:803200-6226454 GCA_030673865.1 Melipona bicolor
GATCGGCTTAATTACTCGAGAAAAACAAGCAAATAAAAGGAAACAAGCAAATGAATTCTCTTTTTACGTGTAAATGCAAACACCCTCGACTGTTACCCCTCCCCCTCCCCCGCTCCCTTTTATCGTTGTACGCGTCACTGCGGAACGATGGTCGGATAAATCGATATCGGGAAGAAGTTATCGCGGCTCCGGGGAAGGGTTTTACGCTGTTTTTATTACCCTCGACGTATCTCTCTCCGACTTCCGAGATAAAACGCGAGTTCGTCCGGCCGGCCGGATCGATCGTTCCTCTTTTACAAAATCGGAAACGCTCCGTGCATCCCTCGTTTTACGAGATCCCCCGCGCGAAAATCCAGCAATCTCGATTTACGATAATCCTCGATCCTTTTCTCTTCTTCTTCTTCTTCTACTGTACACTCTCGCTCGAAAGTTTTAGAGTAAGCCAGAATTGAACAAATTATATTTTGGCAATATAAATCGTTATGTGTAGTATAATATTATATTAATATAATACACGCAATAATTATTAATGTTAGTTTTGTGTATAGTTGTGTGTATTATATTAATGTTATAGGTATAGTTCATATATTAGCAATTATACGCATATATGTACGTATTATAAAATACACGTACAATTTACAAATATCATCGCCGAATATTAAAAATGAAACGTGTCCTAAGATTTTTGATCATGTAACGTTACAATTAAATAATTAAACAATGCTAAACAATACAAGATAGAAGGTGTGATATATTTTCAATTGTATTGTAAAGTACACGTGCAGTTTAAAAATTTGGAAGTTTTATTAAATCGAAATTAAAAATAAAAGTAATCGAATCAACGATGAAAAAAACTATCCTAAAATTTTCGTAAAATTCGAAAGATCAAGCAGCGCTTTAGTGAAACAGTAGAAGAATCTGTAAACTGCCGGTACATTAATAATTATATTACAAAAGTTTCATCAAATTTCGCGCAATTGCAATAAACAGCGAACATCGAGAGTAAAAAATCCTCTAAAATTTCCGAACGAGGGCGTATATCCCCGAGTTTTTTCCAGTCGCGACACACAGTGAGTGCACGATCGCAAACGAGCTGGTTTCGACTTTGTCGAATTATTTCCGGATTATCGATAACAGAAGAAAATCTCGACGATGCTGGCGGCTGAACGATCGTCGAATGTTAAAACGGCAAAGCTGCTAACCTGCCGACCTGTTGAACGAGAAATTGCTGGATTTTGGAGGATTATCGTCGCCACCGGCTCGTTAACGACCCTCGGAACCGTGATCCTCGATTCCGTGGAACGTTTTTTTAACGCGGGCAAGGCAGATTTTCACCGTCGACTCGAGGCGATGAAGCTCGAAAACGTTACGTTGTACGTACAGATCACGCGAGATTTCAGTTTGAAGAAAAAGAAATTCTTCGTTTCGTTTCGTTTCGTTTCGTTTTGCTCGTAAAGTTTCAAGAAATTATACATTAGTTTGCGTTATCATGACATGATTTTCCTTCTTGATTTATAAAAATTCTTTAATTTATCTAATGGGATACTATAAATAAAGTATCCACTATTTCCATTTGTCTCGTCTGATCCTGGAAAGGTTCATCTATTACCTCCTTCAGACGGCAAAACATCCGCTGTTTTTTCTTTAAAATCAAAACACTACAAAACAACTGGTGCATCTTATCGATTTGGTTGTCTATTTTTAATGGAAACGTCGACAATAAAATAAAAGGTTGTCGAATACAACGACATTCGACTTCAAGAAACTTCTGGATCCTATAAAATATATATAACCTAAACCTAACCTAAACCTAACCTAAACCTAAACCTAACCTAAACCTAATTTAAACCTAACCTAAACCCTTCAAGTCCGTTTAAGTCCGTGTAAACAAGAATATTATGCAAATTACAATAAAATAATAAAATAATTTCGTGAACGGAACACGTGACAAAACGATACAGACAGAAGCGCGTCCTTAAAATTCAACGTCAAACTTTCAGACTTCTGGTAATTTCAAGCGCCACGAGAGGTTCGAGTGTTCCTCGAACGCGATTCCTCCCCTGCTCATCTCGGTCGTTTCGAAGGGAAAGAGGACTCCTCGAGCGGAATTGGTCGAAACGCGACGCGCTATGAATTTCCGTTTCCTCTCTGTTCCAAGCGTTACTACGTATCGCGTTTGCACGCGTTTGCGAGCGCCGGAATTGCCAATTGGTCCCCCCTTCATCCCCTCGCCCGCGTCGTAAACCCGGAAAAGCGCGAACCGGGTTACATTCGGCAAAAATTGTCCTCTTCGAGGATCGTAAAAAGCGTGGAGAGCCTCGTAATTCCCACGATTGCGACCCTCCTCGCGAGGAGGAGAAGGGAGGGGGAGGCGAGGTAGGATAATCTCTCTTCAAACCGAGCGGTTCGAGCGCGTTCCCCGCGAATTCCCCCGAGGATTCTCGCGAAATTGCGAGAGGATCGAGGCCGTATCGAGCCGTGAATGATTCTCGTAACGTTGAGAAGATCTTCCTTTCGAGAACTTTCAATAGATTCGTCGGTGTTTTTCGAGTGTCGAGTGTTTCTTTCGAAACGAAGCAAAAAAAAAAAAGAAAAAAAGAGAAAATTGAAAATTCTCGACAGCCGTTCGGGTGCCGTTCTTGGTACAGGGCAGAAAAATTTGTATCAACTCTGCATCACTCTTCGGGTAATTTCATATAATTTTTGAAACAATATCGAGAAGAGAAATTTTTTAGGGAAACTTGTGCTGTAATTTCTGAAAATACTTCGTGCAACCGTTTCTGATTCTTTACCTCTAGAAAAAATACTAAAGTGGGAAAATTCTCGATACTTATTCATTATTTATATTATTTATATAAATCTATTATTTATAATTTATTATACGCGTTTCATTCAATCAACCTTTCGTTTAACCTTTCGGCCTCTCGTCGAACGTGTCTACGAGCTCTATCAATCCCCATTCCGTAAAAACGTCAAAAATTTTGTCTAAAACCCGCGTTGGCAACAACGCGCCCTTAAAAAGACATTAGAGAAAGGAGAACTCCGCGGTATTATAATACAGGACGAGGAACTGGGGAAGGGGAAAGAAAGTCGTTCCACGGACGTCGTTACATTCTCCACGCGGGTGCGCAGATCAGTTCCGCTCTTTTTCCACGGGGAAAAGTGGAGTCTCGAACGATCGTTCCTGGCGAATTCTCTTCGGCGAAGACGCGTGAAGAGAAAAAAACGAAAAAAACGGAGTTTGGATTTGGCGGAACGCGCGCTGCTTCGTATGCCGGGGAATTGGCATTTCCCAGGTGGTTTTCGATAGAGCCAATATTTACCCACGGTCTTAATGTCAGCGTAAGCCGTTGCCAAAACTAACATACGAATCGGTTTGCCCGTAAGCACCAATACCGACCGGGCAGGCTCGACGATCGAGTCCCAATGAATATACGGATATAGATCCCAGGAAGGGTTGCGGATCTTCCCCGCTATAACGTTGGAACGCCGGCTTCCCGATCGATTCCGTCATTGTAAGATCTCGCGTGTGCACGTATGTGAAAGCACGCTCCTCGCTCGAAGATCCTCGGACAATTTTATTTCCGACAATTTTATTTTTAGTGACGTAGTATCGTAGATCGTTGTTAAGTCATAATCTGTAGTTGCAGTTACTGTATCTTTAGCTGCGTTTAATTATACCAGATGGTCTGTAATGTTTGATTGTAGGAATGCGTGAAAAGAAAGAGGAGTTTTTCTTTTTGAAAAAGAGGATAGTGAAGCGAGTGTGAAACAGAGTCGATCGGGTTGTGAAAAACAACTAACTGAGTTGATACTGAAAGAGTGTATATTAGTTGTTGTCTCGTTTAATTATCTAATCACCGGCATTGTTGTTTACATAAATTTTATTTTATATTTGATAATCTACAGTAATAAACTCGAAAGTGTATATCAGTTTTTTCCAACTTATTTCCAGGGGTGCATCCTGTCGGGACATAGCCCCGAGTCATTGTCCTTCGACTTTTACCCTTGCAAAAATCTCTCTTGCCAAACCTTCGTCCATTCCTCTCCTCGTTAATTCCTCTTCGTACCGTTTCTCGTACGAGCGGAGTAACTTTGTACGCGAATATAAACTTCAAGCTCGCTAGTTTACAAACACAAGTTTTAGGTTTAGGTTCAAGTATAACAAGACATTGTTGACCGGCCACGAGTCAGTACCGCGTTCGCACATGAATCAGCTTACGCGTTACCAGTGTTCCTCGTTACGTTGCATTATGCGTCTGCGTAATTTCGATATTATCTGTTTCCCTAGCGCTCTTTTGCACTTTAATTGCCATTCGTTGAAGCATCCGTAGGACGAGCAAAGTTTTGCAACAAAGAGTCTTCTTTCTTCGACACAGTAAAAAACGGAGCGATCGACGATTTAAAGACGAAACTGAAGAAAGACGAACGAGTGTGTAATGTACGTTTCGTTGGTGTCCGAGGGTGACTAGCGGTTCCCAGTGCCAACCCGGTAGGCTGAACACGACAGACGATAAAGGCTGTAAACCACTGCCGTTAAGATGCTATCTAAATCCTGTCAAATGCCTGTTTTCTCGATACCCTTTATGCCTGTGTCGTCGCTCTTATTCGAACTCTGTTCGAAGCGCCGCGTATCGGATTAATTCGGACCAATTATCACCGACTAAGGCGCTAACAATGAGCGTTATAGCAGGAATTCCGCGGATACCGATCGATCGATTCGCGCACAGATACGCGGTCGCGATTTATGTAGAGCCAGGTTTGGAAAGAGCGCGGGACTGCGAGCGAAGTAAGTACAATTGCGGAGCGTTGATTTATTAATCAATAAGTGCAAATCATTGTACCCTCTACGGCGAACTATTCTGTCTGCGAGCGGAACGCGACCACCGACAAAAGTATACACGTAACAATGCGTGTCCGATCTTCTAGAACGTTCGTGGAAGAACCGAGTCCCCGGGACATCCTCCTCTATACGATAAATAATAGCGGCTGCATGAACTTTGTGCTTTTCCAACGTCGTGGCTCGTCCCCATAGATACGATCGTGGTCTCTGACTTTTTTCCTTCGCCTCCTCGCCAATAAATATACGCACCGATCCACTTTCTTTTCCATCGAGCCGTCTATCGACAACCACGCGGAAATTGTACGAGAAAATCCTACGATTCGTTGCCTGGCGAACGAAATTTGTTCCCCAAGTTGAACAATGATTCGACATTTCGAAGCATGGAAATTATTTGTACCAGATAGTAAATATCCGACATATAGATATTTCTGTTGAAATAGTTGAAAAGAATAGTCTGCAATCTCGGTGTGTATTTAAATTTTTTTTTATCGTACGGTTATGCTTATGCATGCATGCATAGCATCTGTGACAACGATCACGACAAAAGAAATCGCTTTTGCAGAGGATCATTTTTATGTCATTAACGAGTCAAATAAATAAATAAATCGTCCGCCGTAAAAATTCAAGAATTTTGATTCTAAGCTTCTTCGAATCGGAAATTAGATTGCATACAGCAAGTTAGGTGTGTTCTTATTTTCTCTTTAGTTACGTGTCATGTTTCTTTTTTTAATACTCTGTATTTATATAACATAACGTAACGTTTTTTTTTTCTTTACTAATTTTCTTGCTTCTTTCCCCAATTTACGTAATACGCGCGAACGAACGTTACGATATCCGATTGATTGGAAGGTTTTTTTACGCCGTTATAAATAAAAATTGCATCGTACACGGCATCGCGTTCCAACTGCTGCTAAGTTTCTGTGATGTAAGTCTAATCTTTAACCAGGTCCAGAAGTGTTTTCAAGTTTACTTATAGTAAACAAAAGGACGAAAAATAACGGTGCACAGATAACAAACGGAAACAAACAGAAAGAATCTGACGTAACGCTGTAACGCGTGAATTGAAGACGTAACAATGACAAAAAATAACAAAATGAATTTTTGCCGCAATGTACGCGGCGATCGAGCTAATAAGTGAAAGTGCCAAGTTGAACCTGAGTTGAGGATTAATTCCCTAGGAAGTTACAAAAAAAAAACTAGCTGAAGACATTCTCTGTTCAAACCAATTTTTAAATTCATTAATTTTGAACGAAGGAACTAGACCTTAAGAATATTCGATTAGAATTAATTCCCTAGGAAGTGTCACAAAAGTTACAAGAAAACTAGCATTTGGGGAAAGCCGAAGACATTCTCTGTTGCAATCAATTTTTAAATCCATTAATTTTAAACGAAAGAACTGTAGGTCTAAAAATATTTCAATCAGAATTAAGAATTGATTCCCTAGGAAGTGGCCACGAAAATTGCAAAAAAAAAAAAAACTAGCATTTGGGGAAAGTTGAAAACACCCTGTGTTCCAACCAACCAACCTTGTTTTTAAATCCATTAATTTCAACTATAAATCTAAAGCTATAAACTTAAAAATATTTCAATCATAGAATGAACCATACTGAATCGTAGAATAGAACTTGAACCTACTCTAAATAACATAAATCTGGAGCTAACGAGGCCGTAGTGGAAT
Organism: Melipona bicolor; assembly: GCA_030673865.1. Classification (NCBI taxonomy): domain Eukaryota; kingdom Metazoa; phylum Arthropoda; class Insecta; order Hymenoptera; family Apidae; genus Melipona; species Melipona bicolor. The sequence continues at coordinate 809,722 of JAHYIQ010000012.1, forward strand.
CACGTAGAAGTTAATTGGATCAGACGCACTAGGATTGAATTCGCGTGGTAGAGACCAACGTGAGACTTCAATTGGATTTTAATAATAATCGCGCGTTTGTAACGAGTAGTCGAACCGTTCCGTTGGACTAAGCCAGCGAATAGCAAAGGATCTGTAAACGGGGTCAGAGACCTAGTTAACACCCTCGTACACACCAGTCATTCTGCGATGTCAAGTTGGCCGTCAATGAGCATTGTTGCCACCTCATACTATGACGTTCGTTTCTTCACGTTTAGCTTGCACTTTTCGTCGGCCACGCGTCCGCCGCGTCCACGCGTCCACCACCAGTGCAACGACGGTAGCCCAGTCATGCTTAGGCGGTGCATTTTTCTGGTTTGGACATTCGAAAACTTCATCTCTCCGATCGTGTTTACTTCCGCATCCGTTCTTCTCCTTCCTCGGGTTCCCCTCGTTCGCGTCAGCTCGTCGAGGGAAATGACGTAACACCGAGAGTACCCTCGCGCGAGAACTCGCGACGACGCCATGACGCCATGGCGCCTGGATGGTAGACTGGTTTGGAAACGCGTTGAAATAATTAATTGTACAATCGTACGAAAATTTATTGACCGATTTTTTCCCACGACTGCAGAAAAAAATTTATGTAACAAATCAAAAAAAATATCAGATTGGGGATGAATTCAGCAGTTTCACGATTTTATTATAATACGTTAATACGTTAATTATTTCCGTAACGGCTTACAACTTGTGTGTATAAAAGGAATTGTCAAGTATCTTGGTAATTCCCGAAATCGACATAAAAATGCGACGACCAAAGAACTGTTCCAATTCATTAGTTGAAACATCTAGGGTTTTGCTGCGTCACTTATAATTTCGGAAAAATGATACTTTGTTCTACATCTGTACCAACAAAAAGAATTGAATTTCTATTTTTTTTCTAAATTAGTTTGTACCACCGGTGGTGAACGTGTCGAACGAAATTGACCCTGCCTATTGCCGCAGGCTTTCCCTAAAAGAGACATCCCGCTTCCGTCAACAAGACACCGTTGGATCTTCGGCGTGTTGCAAGTTGTCGTGATGCACGAATTCTCCCTGTAGGTGCTGGTGGCACAAGTGACCCACCCTCCAGTGACGGAACAATATTTCGAGTCGATAACTTTTTTTGCCATCCTCCGTGCGAATTAGAAAACTTTGTAAATTAGAGAATCTCGTACAGTGGCACAAAGTCCCTGCGAGAAAGTGCAGAAGACTACTCGTAGAGTAGTTTCTCTTTACTGACGTCCGAAGTGATCGAATTTCTTCGTCGAGAGACCGTCAGGTTTTCATTTCCATTTCACTCGCAGAGAGGAAAAATTCCTCGCGAGAGAGTCGAGTGGGAAAACTGGCTTGATGTGATAATGACAGGCTGAAGGTCAGCGAGGAGTGAAGAGTGTCTAGAAAAGGCTAATGGCACTCAAAAGAAGTGGACAGGTCGGCCTTAACCAACCTGGTCTGATACATATCTATCCTAAATCAACACGAGTGGCCTGGCCTCCTTCTTTATTTAACGTTTTGGCTTTTGCCATTCTTCCCCCTCGACTTCGATTTGTATTATTTCCCTTGCCTAGGATATCGCAGCCTTAAAATCCACATGACGTTTCCTGTATACGCGGATAATCCATTTTGCAATCAACTTTGGAAGATATCGAAAGCTCTTCGATTCTCGACGGTTGAAACCAGCTAAACGACTTTTACGTTTCGAAGCAGAGACGAAGCGATCTCGGCAAATGAAAATCTCAAACGGGCCTTTGGACACGGTAGTTGTCGGTTATGAAACGGGGATGATTTGCAAAAAAAAGAAAAATTCTAACAAAATCGCAGAAGCAATCCGAGTATGAGACCAGGTATAACAACTCTTACAACCTATAGAAAAGCTCCATTGTACGGGCACGAGATCTTTGAAGAGCTAAAAACGGGGCGGAGGAGACACCAGCAAACCTAAACCTTTTCAACGCCAACCTGGCAACTTCGGCGACGCGCTTCTACCCACTAACGCAAGTTTCATATTAATGTTTTAATCCGTCGATTTGAAACATTTCTGGCGTAGGGTCGACGAAAGGGACAACCTTTTGTTACGAAGAGCAGATCCTACCGAAAAGAGACGAGAATTAGTGGCCGTTGCCTCCGGGACAAAGCCGCCATTTTGTATTCAAACTGATTGTGAGAAAGTCGAAAAGCCTAGTCGGCATAATTGTTTGGTACAATTGTTTCATCTCGGTATTTCTGTTGCGTTTTAAACTCTGTTATTCGAGCAATCTACTCTGGATGCAGTTTCTTGATGTAATAATTCGGTATTATGCATAGACAGTGGGATACATAGTACGTGATTTATAGCGAAACTTTGGACTTTCGGGCAACGTTACGCTAATTTTGCCGATGAAAGAGATACAAGCGAGCCATGAAATTACTCGGGTGTTAAAGTTTGCACGTTTCGGGTGCCTCGAAGCATAGATAAGGGGCAAGCTAACGAATTATCTTCAGAACCGTTCGATGTCGATTCTTCATTTTTTACAGCATCTACGTATCAGAATATCCAATATGTGATATTAATATCATATACAAGATACGTGAGATACTCGTACTCGCATTGTAATTTCAAGCGCAACACGTATAGAAAAGTGTACGTATTTGCGCAAGAAGACGGAGGTGCTTTTTTTTTTCAATACATCGATTCTATTGTCGTGTATTTTCATCCCTAGGCTCGCTGGAAGTGCCCTCCCGAATTCGTTCTGAATCCGTGGCGTGCAACGAGCCACGATATGAGTAATGATGCGTGCTCGTGTTACAGGGGTGGATATGGCAAGTCACGGCCCCGAGTATCCCTATAACCCCATGCATGCCAGCTGCCCCCAAACAGATCGTCCATGGGGGTTTCTCCACTGGAATAGCCCGACTAACATGGCGGAACACGTACGACTCCAAATATTGATTCCCTCTTGGGATTTGCCGGACGACTCGAATGGCTACGAAAAAATTCCTCACCTTTCTTTTAAATTTCATTTTCTTTTCTTTTCTTTCCCTCTTTTTTTTTTTTTTGAGTGCGAAACTACGTTCATTTTTATTTTGTACATTTCGATTCACGAGCAACCTTCCTCGATATCTCATCTCGCGTAGCAAACAATTTCGAAGAATTATTAAAATTTAGTAAACATTCTTACACCGTGAAAGGAAAGCTGACCAATTTTTGTATTTTACACGCTTCGAGAACACGGAGGAGGTCCGCGAGAAGGGCCCGTCCTCAATTCCGTATCCACTTTGGACGAAGTTAGTCACGGTTGTTGCTACGCATCGGGCCAATCGGATATTATTTTTTTCCCTCCCTGTCTCTCTTTGTGAGCGCTCGTGACCAATCGGAACGGAAATTAATACAACACTGGGAATAAATTGCATTCGATCGTCCCCAATGCTTCTTCCTAATTTTATCGCGGTGAATAAAAAGTGACGATAGAGATACAGAGTCCACGATCTACTCTTGTTAAATACTTTTATTAAACGCAAAGTTACTTTACACCTAAATTCTTCGTGATACCTACACCTGGCGTATTTATTCGCCAAAATTCTCGGAACAAATCGAGCAAATTTCTCGGCGAATGAATCGTTATTGTTGATTTGTCGAATAATTTTTGAAAGTTCGTTTGCTCGTATGTAGAATAATACGGAAGAGGGACGAACGCGTGGATGGTTAAATGGACGCGCACGCATGGCGGATGCGGCCATGCTTTCACGATCTTCCCCTTGAGATTTCTGTCGTCCACGCACGAATACGCACTATGCACCGCCCGCGCACGTGGCAGATGTTCCATTTTACGTATTCACGCATGCGTTTTATATCTCGTTTCCCCACCATTCGCGATTCCACGGTTCCCCTCGACCGATTCGATCTTCCCACCGCTTTTCATCATAGTTCGTTTATTCGAAATTCGCGCGTACAATTGTGCAGCGAATCGCGATGCGTGATTTTATTACGACATGTTTCTTTGGAATTACCTACACGAAAAGTATCCACGTAATAAGTGAACCTGTGTGCGACGCGATGTATCAACGTTTTCCAATTTCTATACCGCATTGTATCGCTGTCGTTCGATATTCAACCTCAACCTGTCTATCTCTCGATTCTTTCGATTCTCCGTTCGATGAATTATTAAAGGCAGAGATAAGTCAGCTCCGTAGCAGGCGGAGTCGGTCACGTTGAACGCCTGTTAGACAATTTCAACGCGCAGTTGAAAATCGATACGCAAAGCTGTACGCCCCTATTTACAACGTCATCGGAGAGTTACCGCCACGCAAACAACATTGGGCGATTCAAACGATCGAGATTAGGGGATATAAGTGAAAGTAGGGTAAAATCCAATGTATCGCTGTTTTTTCTAAAATAAAATGCACGACCGAACTGTGACGTGATACTCGAGTGGACACCGCGTTGCGTGACAAATTTCAGAGCAAACAACATCGCGGTCTTCCGTGCAAACAGAGTTGAAAATTTCGAGGAGTTTCGATGTTTTGTGAATGAAGTGATTGTTTTTCTAGCAGCGTCTCGGGTAAGTAATATTTGCATTCTTAATATTTGCAGTCCTTAGTATTTTGACGCATTTATCTCGCACCGAAGTATAAATATTTAATGTTTGGTAAATTAACGCGTTTGGAACAAAATCGGGTATTTGGCCATAGAGCAGAACCAGATGTGTTACACATACGTGTGTTGAAGAGGACGATGAGTACTTCAAATAAAATAAATCAGCCAAAAGTTCCTAAACTAGTAAGTTAACATAATCTTTCATTTTAAGACAGACCAAGTAGATCAACTTTATATTTGTTAAAATTGTTAAAAACAATTTTATAACTACATTGCACTTTAGTAGGTAACCGGTTACATCCCCCCTTCTCCCCCCTCTATCTCTAGAATATTTCATTTTCCCAAAGTGAGCCAAGCAATTTTTTCTTTTCCAGAAAGTTTAATCGTCTTCTTTTCTCAAGAGATTTCGCCTCGAGCGAATTTTTTTTACTTTCCCCGCGCGTCCAAAAACGGTGTGTTCGAATTTGGTCGGAGGCACGGAGCGGAGAACGTTCGAGGACGCTGGAGAACGCTGTCGGTAAGGTAGGAAAGGAAAACGCAGGGAGAGGGAACACACGCCGCTCGGGGCACACCCAGAGCAAAGCGCTCGGCGCGCGGGCGAGACAATGCTATGATAATTTATTCCGGGATATAAACTTTTTGCGAGATCCGTCGTGTAATCCATCATGCTTCGTCAAATTGGTACAAGCGCCTTGTACGTGCAAGCACCTTTTTATATTCGGCTGCTCGCCAGCTCTGTCGGCTGGCTTGCCTTTTCACGAAACCTCGCTCCCGTCCCTCCGTGCGTGAGGATCGCGATTCGCGCTTCGAGCCAAGCCAACCATTTGCAATCGCCGACCGCGGTGGATTACGTGTACGCGAATAAATTTACATGTAATCGTAAAACGTCCTTTCTCGAGCGCGGCTCCGTATCCGTGGCCGTACAACCATATCGTTTTGCAATTTTCCAGCGGTCAAGGTATTATGCCGCTTGATTATTCACCCGAGCTTCCCCCGGTGCACTGAACTTTCGCCGCAGGACACACACACCGTGGCCAGTTTAATGAATTATTTGCTCATTAATCAGATAACGAACGTTTTCTTTCGTTCTTAGAGGGGACCCCGTCGTCGTTGCGTGCCGCGTCTCTCCTTTTTGTCATTTTCTCCGCGTCTTTGGCGAACGAAGACGGGCCACATTTGGAAATGAAGACTGCAGAGGTGTACAACAACGCGATAAGCAGCGTTTTCTTTCTTTTTTTTTCGAGTAGCGGTTTTATTAAAATTTAGCGAACCACGGAGTTGTATCGATTGATCTTATCGTTGGTGAGGCAGGGTCGTTCGAGCCAAGCTAATTGCGAGCAATTTGGCTTACGTAATTCGCCGAATCCCGCTTTTGGAACTTTGTCGTTCAACCTGGGACTTTTCCCCTTTACCCCTTTATATTTTCGCGACACTGGGTATACAAACCAGGAATACGAAGTAAAACATTTGCTGATGACGAATCGTAAAGAAAATTTATTCGAAAACAATTCCTTGGTATATATATATATGAATATAATTTTGCCACGTATTAAAGACCAAGTAAAAACTAATTTTTTATTATATTTTTATATATTTTTCATTATATTTTTATTATGATTTTATAGACTATATAAAAACTAACTTTTTAACTTTGCTGAAATTTCTGCAACCTCTAAATTTATAATAGTTGCGTGACCCGATATGGGTCATACATACCTACACTTTGTAACTCTGGCTTAACTCGTTATTAATGCACCGATAACCTAATTAGGTCACCGTTTTCCACAATTCTGCGCTGGTTAGGGAACAATTTTGCCTCCTACTTCGAAACAAGGTTTGACTTTTCGTCAAAATTCTGCCCCCCGTTCGATCGCAAAGCGACGTCTCATCGCCGAATGCCTGAAGTCTGAATTTACTTTATAACCGATTGAAATTACTCGAACGAGCCTACGCGTCGACCGATAAAGATGCTTTTCTTCTTCCTCCGTCTTTTTACTTTTCTCTCTTCTTTTTCGAAACTCGGCCGTGTATCTCGGCCGGAGCCGCCGGGAGTAGCTCGGTCATCACTCTCTTCTATTTTTCTCTTAGTAAATCTCGAAGAATAGCGACGCCCAAGGAATTTGTGCTTTCTTTTGTCGAGCGACTCATTAATCACACAATGCCGTAACGTCGGGCCGCCGATCGATCGGCGACCAGATAGCCCGCGTAATGAGCTCCGCTGCTCTTGTTAGTCCGTGGGCCGGGTGCTTTGTAAAACGAAACTTATTACTGCGGAATCGAATTAATTTCCAAGCTCGCCGCGGCTTCGAACAAACGAAGAATCGCAACGGGTCGCTCCACGAGTCCATTTTTACCCTCGCGGTGTGACAGAACAAAAAATTCATCACGGCTTTGCATGCTGCGAGCCTAGATGCAGTTAGAAATTGTACCAACAGAGTTTTGCACTGCTCACAAAAATTAGGGGATGTTTCATTAAACAAGAACAACTTTCCTCAACTTGTCGTTTGCTTCTCTGACACGTTTTTGTTTAATAAAAAAAAAACCAAATACATCTCTTTTTATCGCGTCACATTCATTTTGAATGTAAATATCCCCCAATTTCTGTGAGCAGCATGCCGTCGTTTGGTGTACAACACGCGTCAGGCGAGGCGTTTCAGCCGCTGCGATGAAATTTCGTGGCCTCCTCTTTTTTTCTAAAAACCGGGAGGCAGCGGAGGAAAAAAGAAACGAGGACCCGAGGGGGGGAGAGGAAGAAGAGAGAGAGGAAGGATGGGAGCGAGAGGAGGAAAAGGAGGATCGCGGATAGGCCGACATTTTAAAAAGGTTTTTAACGAGCGAACCTTCGTCAAGCGTCGATACGAAAGACGACGTAGAGTGGATCCGCGGCGGGCTAGGCGCACTCTCTACTCTCTGCTCGTCTTCTCTCTGGACGCCGCGACGCGACGCCACGTAAAGTAATTAAATGCAGAGAGAGAGAGAGAGAGAGAGAGAGGGAGAGAAGGGAGTGGAGGGAGGGAACACGAAGAGCGAAGAGCGGACACGAAGGGCTGCTCAGGATGGTGGGGTCCGAAGGCAAAGGAGGGAAGAAAGCAACGAGGGCGTTCCTCTAGCCACTCCCCGACTTCTCCGCGAGAGAGACCTTGCCGAACTGGAGGAACCTCGAACGAGCCCGATCTCGAACTCTGCCTATCCCAAAGTCAGGGCAGAACGTTCAGCCTCGCGTTGCAACCAGACTCTCGTCCGTCGCCGTTCAAATTGTTCTCGCTCTTTCGCGCTGAAAGCAGGATGCTGCGGAAAGAAACTCGAGCGGCAAAGGCAAATGTAGAGGAACTCTCACTAGAGGAGTTTAAAAACATTCTGTTTATTTCTTATCTCAAATTCAACGATATTTGAGAAAAAATACAAAAAAAAAAAAAAAACAGCGGCGAGTGGAGAGATTCTATCGATCAAACTCAAGGAGCAATTAACGAGGCTTTCCCGTCCGCGAGACATTTTACCACAGACGTATAATTATTTGTACGTACGCATAGTTACAAAGTAACATTTATAAATAGACCCGATAGCTATTTCATCATTCACGCATTTCACAGCGTTAATAGCCTCCGTTGCTACCGAATTATCGATCGAGCAAGGAAATGATCGACGAGTAGGCTGCTGCATTTAATCGACGCACTGTTCTGTTCCGCGTGGTAATTAGATTCGCGAAAGGCGCGGTCGCAGCTTCGTTCGGACGTGGCTTTTGCAAATTGCAACGTTCGTTCGACACGCTTCGAACGTGGAAAGAGCCGCGCGCGAAACGGCTGCGTGCGTAAACTGTGTGTCCCTGGTTTTTACTAGCGTGTTCGGAACGTCCATCACGTCTGATTGGCTCTTTAATTAGAGGCTGATACAGAAACCGAGCAGTCGAAGCAGTGTGTATACGTATACACACGCGCACGCGTTGATATTACATAATCAAAATCACGTATTATTACGAACAATATTCACACGACTGTGCTTCTTTGCGTGTACACCTTTACGGCTGCATGCACAGATATTCAGAGTTCCTTCTCCAACGAAACGTACAGTACTTCTTCGTATTCTTATTTCGATCGGCAGAGCGATGAATTTGCACTTACCGGTTTCGAGATCGACGGTGTAAGGGAGGCCCGCCCACGGATCATCCTGCGGTTCCTCGTACTCCTTCGTGTCTTTCTGGAAATTAAATGCCCGGCAAACAAGTTCGCGACTGTCGACAATTGGCAATTCTCAATTCCGCAATTAGCAATTTTCCTTATTGTCATCGCTATCGACTATCGCGAAATTCTCAACCTTTTAACCGGGGCAGCGAGGCGAGCTGCTCTTCGTCTCACTCCAACATGCAAGACGAATCAATTTCGTAATGGAGCTTCAAAGAACGACGCAATGAATCGACACGTCAGTTTCTTCTTTTTTTTAGTATCATACCGACACGATATCTTCCGATGTTCTAGTAAACTCATTCGTCGCTTCTTCGTAATATGAATTAAAGATCCCTCCCCCAGTTAAAAGATCGCACGTGTGAGATGTAATCAAAATTGGGAGGAACTCGGAGATGGAGGGGAAATTTCGAAATTTCGTAGAGCGAGTTTGGCCGAATATTCTCGGTTGATGGAATGAAAAGAATCGAGAGATCGAGAGAGAGAGAGAGAGAGAGAGAGAGGCGTAACAATGGCTGAATTCACCGGGATGGCATCGGGGACCGTGAAACTCGACGATCATAGAGACGTCATAATCAAGGGAAGCTAACGGCAACGTGAAAAAAGAAGGCGAAGGGACGCTCATATGGGCCATACCATCGGTGTTATATACCGGGGCCGCAGTGAAATGAGTTTAATGAAAATAGCATTGTACCCGATCATTAATCATAGCGACTCTCTCTCTGATAGTGGCTATCCGACCATTGGCCTCTCTCTTTCTCTCTTTCTCTCCTCCCTTCCCTGGCCCGGTGCTTTTCATCCCCTTCTATCGTTGCCTCAGTCTCTTTTTCATTCAGCGTGATGTATCGTCGTCGAGTGGGTGCGTTATACCAAGATCCGCGGTTATGAATACAAACTTCGATCAATCCTCCCTCCACCTCCCTCGATCGGACAACTCTCCCGGCTTGAAACGAAACTAAGTGCATCGCAGTTACGCGCCATCGAGGATCCACCATGCGTGCGTCCCTCTTTCTTCCTGCTTCCTGCTCAAACTTTATTTTTTTAATTTCACCGCTCCGTTACTAAATTTGAAGACGAGACCAGTTCGAAAATCACTATTCTTTTTTTTTAAACAAATGAAACTCGCGAAAGTAAGTCTAAGTCACGAAACCAAAAAACCGAGTTCGTCAATTTGTAGTGGTCTAAACTAGATCACGGAGGAGACGCGAACTTAATTCTTTATCGATCGTTTCGTTTCTGAACATTATTTCAAAAGTCACGTTTTTCTTTTTCTGCCGTAGGATTTGTTTTGACGTTTTTTTTAAATAAGTGAAAACTTACGAAGGTAAGAAACGAAATCGAAAAACCGAGGTAAAGTAGAACGATCTAGATCAAACGTGCTGTTAACGTTACATTTGGGAGAGACGCGAATCTCTCGTTCAACAATGGTGGCTCGAGTGACAATGGTGGTCCTGTCATCGTTCGGCGCAGCTCTCAATTAAGACTTTTCGGACCACTCGACGTCACGAGCCGAACGTTTCGATCTGTCGGTCGAAAGGAAAGCTAGAATCCGTATTGATCACCGCGAGTATCTACGAAATCAATGGGCCACCGTGACCATCCAGCCAGCTATTGAACTCGCCGGGTTGTTGCCAGTCACGGTTCTGCGAATAATTCGTAACCTGTCGCCTTCACGAATCGCAACACGCCGATCCTGGCACCTTTGATCCTGATTCTACTTTAAAAATGATAACTTTACTTCCATTATTCCTATACCAAACCGATACCAAATACGTACCTATCTAACTATAGGTATGAAATGCGCAGAATTATAGGATTTAGGTTCTATTTCTTTAATCAAATTCGTACAAATTTGCAGTCTAAAATATCCAGAAAACAGTTTGAAACGAAGATTCTTCTATTGGCCAAAAAGTAATTGCGTTTTTTCTAACGGGTGAATATCTTAAAATGTGAACCAATTTCGTTTTAAACATTTAAACACGTTCATTGTGCGACCTGGTACCTGATAGTTTCGAGCCCATTCTAGAAAAGAAAATGATCTCGTTAACAACTGTTTGCTTGGCGTCGATTTCAAAGTGGAACATTTTGCTGTACTAGTCTTCCGAAAAGGAAAATTATCTGATCATACCTATGTGTCTTCAAACCGTGGCAATGTCAGAATCAGTTTGCTAAATTTTACTGACGAGAATTTTGCCCAAAAGATAATCAAACGAAATGGTTAACGTGTTGATAAATTATTTTTGTTCGTCGCTAAAAAAATTCGACTTTCAAAAAAACGCAGTTTCGGCCAATTTAACAAAGCTAAGAAACGATCGGAGCGAGTCGGAAACGCGACATCCGCGGAGCGCGGGCGCCATTTTGTGCCGAAATTTCATCCGACAGAAACAATCGGGGAGAAGAGAGAGAGAGAGGAAGGGCTGAACCCACTTCGGTTCGCTGGGCGCGTTTTCAATTTCCAGGACCATCAATACGTCCCTCGGAATCTCCCTGCCATGTTGCTCCAATCTCTTTTGCCCTGCTCCCCCTCCTCTCCTTTTATCTTGTTCTCTCCTCTCTTTTTTCCTCGGTCGCGTCCCCGCGACCAACCGCCTTTCTTCTCCCTCGTCCTGACCCTCTTCTTCCTTTCCAGCGTGCTTTATCGATGCCGCCCCCTCGCCCAGAGGGATGCTGTGTACATCTATCATTTCGACGAACCCTCCCCGCCAGCAAGCGAACGTAGCCGCTGCTATTCGTTTCCATGTTTCTACGAATACGTTTTAGTTGGCTCTACGTGCCTCTACGTGTCGGTATACTGTTGAGGACCTACTGTATTTTCGTATTCTTTCGATTATATCGACAGTCGAGCAGTTTTACTATAATAAATAATGGTAAAAATATGATTCTTTAGCGAATGGGAACGTACATTTCCTAGATTGGACAATCTGGAGAACAATCTGTTTCGCGTTATGCCAGATATTTATGAAAACAAAGTACGAGTTATAGCAGCTAAAATATTTTTATTGAATTGGGAATAAAGTACTAATAAACAACGCGTTGATGTCTAAATGTAGAAGAGTTTCTAACTTTTAGGTTAGGTTCTATTTGAAACATAGATCATTTAAGTTAGGATTTATTTGAAACATGGGACGTGTTGATAAGATGAAATGTTTCCAACAGGGATCGAAAAACGTGAATCTTTTTGGTTAGATCCTATTTAAAACATGGATCTTTTTGGATAGGTTCTGTTTGAAACATGGGATGTGTTGATGTCCCTAAAATGGACAAGTGTTTCTGAACAGGGATCGAAAAAGTGAAGGAACTTTTAGGTTAGGTCCTACTTGAAACATGGATCATTTTGGTTAGGTTCCATTAAAAACATAGAACGTAGATTAGAAGCATAGATAAGATGGAGAAGTGTTTCTAACAAGGATCTAACCTAACTTTTAGGTTAGGTTCTATTTCAAACATGGATCGTGGAACTTTCTTGAAAAATGTTCTCACGTTACAAATGTTCCGATGAGAACAGATAAATAAATGCTGTTAAAGATGCATGTTTCAGGCAGAATGGAATTTGTAAAAATGTAAAAATAAAAATTTTTTTGTCAGAGAAACTTGTATTAGAGAAATTCTCGATATTTGTTAAAAATAGTGACACTGAATACTATTCAACTCTAATAGGATTTTTAACTGACCTCTTGCCTTACAATTTTCTTTCCAATATTCTTAGATAAGCATTACTTGTAATTCTAACAATATTTCAGATATAAAACATTTAAACGCTATTAATTATAATATACAATTTGTACTCGTTAATGTTCAATGTTAGAGGAATCAAATTTAAACTTTGAGTTAAAATTTCACCGAACTTTGAATTTATTTTTTCATCTAAATCAAAACTATGATTTAACTTATACCAAGAGTGTGGCTTGGTATAAAACAAGGGCCTAAAAGAAACTTGTTTCCGTGAAATTTTTACTAGATTCTAAAATATATACTTGTTCCACGGAAACAGACATTCTTCTACATTTTCGAGCAGAACTATTTTAAAAGCCAAAAGAACCCTGGTCTCCAAACAAAAGAAAACGACTACTAGTCGGAAATCTTTTCGTCGCTCACCAACAGAGATGCCGAAATAATCTATTTCCTGATAACTGCTAGCAAAGGTGTTCGATGGAAACGCGAAACAAGATGGGATCTCCACTTCTGAAGGTGCTCGCAGTTGAAACAATTTCAGGATCGAATATCCGAATGAACGAACCGAGACAATGGTTGTCAACGTGCGGCGAAAGGAATCGGGGGAGAGACTTTTGTTCTCGCGAACCGATACTTGGGACCGACGTGTGTGTCTGCTTTCGATCGGGGGATCGAGGGGATATTTCCCTGGTGGAAAGTTATCGGACGATCCTGGTCTCTCACGAGCGGTGTGCCCTCACAAAGGTGGAACCCGTTGGAACAATACGATCTTCGAGGAGGAAGAATCCGAAAGGCGAAGCAAGCCGGATAGCGATTCGAGAATGGGAGAAGGGACGCGCCGACTTACCACCGAAGATCGTGAGAAGAGGAAAGAGAACGCGAGGACACGTGAAGAGGAGACGAGAGAAAAGAAGAGAAGAGAAGAGAAAGAACGGGTCGAGAAGTCTGATGGGTTACCCGCCCAGAACGTCGTGCAACGTCATCGTCGGTGACCGTGGTATGGATGAGCTCTCGTTGGCTCCGATCCTCGTGGATACTTAAATGTTCTTCGTGCTCGTCGACTGAAACGCGCCGGACGAAGGAAATCGACGGGACGTTGGGACGAAAAAGGTTGTGTCGCGGCAGTAGAAAGCGAATTGAATCGGTCGACTCGAACTGAACTCGACAGAGGCACGATTTCTGTTTCTTCGAGGAAATTACGCTTCGTTGAGCAACGACAGAATCGCGACCGAATGAAACTCTCATTGTACCAGAGCCGGAGCGATCGATGTCTGGCAAACTTTTTCGCGAGCCGTTCTGTTTATTACTCGTGAGATCGAACGAAGTTGATTGCACAGCTAACACCGACAAGGACAATAATTTTTAAATATTCTCGCGTGCCAGAGGAATTGGAGGGAAATTGGAGGAGAGAAGCCGATTTGTGGGGGGCTCGAAATATCGAGCGAGATAGTATCCGAAGGCGCGTGGGACGGTTCTGTCCTTAAGCTTAATCTCTCTGGTGTCCACGGGTTCTGCTCCTGGGATTATAGCTTCCGACTGATCTGTGTTTGACCGATTGTCACGATGGGAGTCCACACGCGCAGACCTGATAAGAACGGAGGACCCGCAGGGGAGAAGGGCAGCTTGCAGAAAGATTTTTTTCCAGTCGAAAAATCAAGATTCCAACTTGCGTCGTGAAATAAATATTTGAGAAAAACGTGTTAACATTTACTTGGAGAAACCCTCGAGAAATTAAAAAGTATTAAACAAATTTTTTTAAGCAAGATAATATATACCGTTAAATTCGTCGTTTAAAAACACTAATTTCATCAATTTACACGAAAATTGTATCTTCAATAATTTACGAGATATTTGACGAAATATGTTCACCCCCTATCCCCAATTTTGAGGATGATTTTCACCCCTTCGACATTAACGGTTGTCGATTAAAAAGAAAAAAATTTCTTCAAGAACCACATTTGTGCCAAATTTCATCAAAATCGCTGATTGACACCTTTTAGACTCGTTCTCCAAGATGTAACTATAAATTGGACGACACCTACTTTGCGTACAGAAGGAAGGACTATATTAACGCGATAAATTTCTATTTTTTTTAGTCGAGGAGGCGAGATGTTTTGTTTCTACGAAGCGAGATATTTGGCAAGCGAGAGATTGCAAGGAGATAGCCACCCTTGTTGGAGTGGCGAATTCTCCTGTTAGTCCAGCGAGCGGCGTCACTTTTGTTTGATACCTCGCCGATACCTCTCGACCTCACGACGAATCGATACCGATCTATCGACACGGATCGCTTGCCTCTCATCGGTCGTATCTCTACCCGAGTATTAATGCGATCAAATCTGCACTCTCTTCTCTCTCTCTCTCTCTCTCTCTCTTCCGTTGCTTCCCCGATCGAGCTTCCAATCGTCGAAAGCTGCTTCAAACTCGCGACGATTTCAAACTCGACTCGAAGCATTCCCACGACGAGTGAAAATATCTACAGTGTCTGCCTGTCTCGATCGAGACTTTCCATCGCGCGCGAAAGAGGGATCTATCGGAAGAGATAAAAGACACTGGCAAAAGTTGAACGCCAAAGTGAAGAACGAAAAACAATAAGTCATTAATTGCTAATTGCGGCTCGCGATCGGGAGAAAGCGCTGCAGATATCGAATTTTAAATCACGAATCGATGTTCTTAATCGGAGATCGATCGATTCGGTTCGAAGCAGGGATCGAAAGAGTTAAATTAATTTTTAAATTAAAGTTCTGTTCGAAGCACGGAATGTAGAACTTTTTCAAACTTGTTCACACATTCTCACGTTACGAGACATCCCCATGAGAATGGACAAGCAAATGTTCTTGGAGATCAAAGTTTCAAATAGAATGGAACTTGTGAAAATTATTAAAAAAAAATGTAATTTTGAATTTAATTTTTTGTAAAATGTAATTTTTCTGTTTCGGAGGAGTTCATCGATATTAAAAAAATCTCGATACTTGTACGATTTTGACGAATATAAAAATGGATTTTTAACTGACGTAAGTCGCCTCACAATTTTGTGATGGTTTATAATTTTGTAAAGGTTAAACGTTCTAAAATAATTTTTTTTCTTGGTGGAACTTTTATTGGAGAGAGTCTCTAAAACATCCGTTCCACGGAAAACACGTGTTCGAAAGTGTTCCCAAGTGGAATTGAAGTAAAAATTCTGCACAGAAACAGGTGTTTCTTTATGGGAGACGTACGCAAGTTCGAACAGATTTTTTTTTTTTTTTTTAACGAAAAGAACCTTAACTTTGATCCCTGGTTCGACAAAATGTGAGGTGTGTGACTAACCTTTTCATTGCTCCCGTTGATTGCTTCCAGAGCCTTCAATTTCTCGATCTCGTCATCGGACCTCTTTTCCACCGTGGGCGCTTTCTTCGCTGCTGTCGTTGGCTCCACCAACGTGAATCCCAGATCCACGTCTTGCTTCCAGAGCACTTCGATCAGATCCATGTCCTGAAACAACATTCGAAGTTTTCACAGTGTCGAACCGAAAAAGAAACAATACGATATGACCAAAAAATGACATTTATTTTTCACTTTAACTTTTATTTGTGTAAACTTGACAAAACTTGATAATTTTTATACTGCAAAATGTTATTCTTTTAATTTCTTAATAGTTGTTCCATTAATTTCTTAATAATTTAATAGTGCTTTAGGAAACGCATGATGTCACCGTACGTCAAAATGTTGGGTTGAGTCATAAACAACTCCCGTTTCGGTAAAACAAGCAACAATTACATTCTAATCTACAATATATTCATTACTTGCAACTAGTTATTATCAATTCAGCTGGTTTTGATGTAAAAACATTTTTGTCAAACTCTCGAACTTGGTTGTCGTTGGAGAATCCTTTTTCCGCGCCAGAGTATTTTGCAGGGATCGGAAAAGATAATGATCAGACGGCGCAAGGCCAGATGAATGTGGCGGCCGAGGTAGAATAGATCAGCTTTTCTTTTCCCGCGTTACTCTTGCTTTGTTCTTTTCACTAACCGTGCGTGGAACCCAAACACCCAACTTGCTGACTTCCTCTGTCTTTTCTAAATGGCGGCATATGGTAGACTGTGATGTGTTTAATAATTCGATTGACTGCCGCGTCCCACCAATGATTTTTAAAGCTTCGTCAAATTCTGACGTAGGTTCATCCTCCAGAATAAAATTTGGCAAATCAATCACGCACTTTCCAATCGATTATGACTTCAGGTGCAACGCTAATGCAACGAAAATTAGCGATTGGTTGATTTGGGTCACGTGATTCGTGAGGGGGCGTGGGATAGACCTCGAGTAGTTGTGGAGTTGTCTGGTACCGAACAATCGCGCCTGTAATTTTTCTATCGATTCAAATGTTTGCATATCGATAAAATTTTATGGCAAAGAAGTCGTCTTCATTTCCTAGTTGCCACTGTTGCAACAAAACTAGGTTTAGATCTGTCGAATTTGACGACAAACGCACCATTACGATTTGTCCCCAAAAATCAAATGGAAATTATTCACGACGTAATATTACAGGTACGTCAGCGATCAACGTGTGCATAAACGAAAATTTCGTGGCAACGAAAGTTTCGCACGCCCGCTTTTGTGCGAGTTAATAACGCGTACTCGGTCTCGATCGAGTGGTCGTCCGCAATCGTAATCACGACGCGAGAGATTCATTTTTATCGCCGGGCCACGAGATTATGTCCCTCGCGGGGAGTCCCATCGACGAGCGTGTGTACAAAAGTGCATGATTAATGACGGCCCCGAGTATCGATGCATCTCGAAACGGAGGAGGAGATCGAAAGGAGAAGAAAGAACCCGGGAGGAAAAGGACCAGTCACGTGACGGGGCACAATCGTCGGGACAGCTGGCCCGTAGCTTTTAATTGAGCCAATTTCGCCGAGTTCGTATTCAACCTCGTTAACTAATCTACAGATTTTCTTCGCTAATTTAAACTCGGCGGTTATTACGGCCATTTGCTGGCTAAGAAGACAACGACGAGTCGAGCAATGCCGCCCGTAATTAGATTTCGCGATTAACTCGAAATAACGCTGCTTTCATTTTTTTCCAGAAAAAAAAAAAAAAGAAAAAGAAATCCTACTCGATAAAAACGCTTTGATTCGTTAGCGCCAGTTTGTTGATAGAATTCGAAAGATTAACGATAAGAGCTAAGAGGAAAGTTTGTTCCTTAACCTCTTGCGTTAGTAACTGATTCGCGGACCATAACGAGTGACCAAACCGTCATACAATAACTCGTCTTCTTTTAGAAATTAATCGGTATATCACTGGATAGAAGTTACTAAGAAGTAATAAATTTATTATTTATTTCGCCTGGTTTATGTTTCAATATACTTAAAACTGAGAAAATATTGCAATTTTCGGCTAAATATTCTCGACGTGCGCGGCACGTCATTCCAGTACAAAAGGCTAATCAACGGCGATCTACAATTATCACGGTTTGATAATAAATAAACGAAATTACACAGATACGCATTTTTAGTACAGATTCTATACAGACAACTCAACTGTGTATTGCACTCTTATGGAGACACTTTCCTTCTGTGCATTTGCTGTAAATAATGAATCGCGTTTGCGGATTAAGTGACTAGCAAATTGCGTCCACGTTTATCCTGTCATGTCGGTAAAAGGGGGAGGGATTTTTTTCAATAATTGGGTATTAAGAGCACAATTGACGAATTACGTCGAAAAGAAAAGTCTCGTTACGATTTTCATCGATCAAGAATCACAGAGTAAACGAGAGGAAAGGAGGGAGAGTGTGTGAAAGCCATCTACGTGTTGTTACAGATAGGCGAACGAAGATTAGACTCGCTGATTTTTATTCGGAACAAGCAA
This sequence comes from Melipona bicolor, assembly GCA_030673865.1. NCBI lineage: Eukaryota > Metazoa > Arthropoda > Insecta > Hymenoptera > Apidae > Melipona > Melipona bicolor. The sequence goes on from JAHYIQ010000012.1 coordinate 828,025, forward strand.
CCGTGACAACTCGCGGCCTGCTTATTAAAGTCGCAGAACGGATTTGTATTCGCTCGCGGCTCCACGGAAGCGGGAGGATTTCTCTTATTTACCGAAGATCAAGAAGATCGAAGAATGCCGGCTGAAGTGAAAGAGCAGAGATTAAGAAGTAGGTAGACAATTAGAAATTTCTTGTCGCACGATCGTTTTTTACGTGAAATCCTCTCGAATTAGTGATACGATATGTACGTTGCATATTTTCACTTTACGTTTTTAAACTCTCGATCATGAAATACGATCAACGTAACGAGTCACATTTTTCATGGAAAATATTAAAATTCAGTACCTTGTCGATAATTTTATGTTACATGTCAATATTATTATCAAATAATATTAACTACAAATTTCTATCTCTTTACAATCTCAAAAACAGAATAAACGTTCTGAAACAGAAAATTATTTTATGTACTTATCAGATGTTGTAACTTCATCGTGCATTATGTAATGTGTACAAGATATTATACTTCGTAAATATATTAAGCATTATACTTCGGATACTTTACACGCCTTTTCGCATATTATTTGCACAGTCCTGTGGAATTTCACACTTTCAAATTTCTTACTAATGCATGAAAATTAACTTTACTTTGAGCACTTTGTTTACATATCGTTACTTAACATAATTTAATCTTATAATAAGATATTAGAATATATTAGATATAGATATATTATTATTATATTTAAACTAAATAATAATATATATTAAAATAAGATATTCTATTATTAATATATATTACTATTAGAATAAGATATAATACAGGGTGGGCCAAAAGTTTCTTCCCACAAAATACCAAAATACAAGGAAAAAAAACTAATTTTATCAATTTAATCCGTTATCAAAATTACGGATTTACTTCAGTTGGAAGTGATATTTGGCCCACCCTATATAATAAGATATAATATTAAATATCGTCATCACATATAGTTAAATAATTTACTTTACTTCACATGTTTTTGATCAAATAAATCTGGCAAAAAAGAGAAAAAAAAAACAAAGAAGAAATTGTCGATCAATCCAAAGTGCATATTTAATCCGAACCGATCGTCACTACGGTGTCCGACAATTTATCCGCCGCAATGGATACGTGATTAGCCCCCGGTAAAATTATTTATTTGTCGCGTGTATGCACAATTCCGCGCGGATCAATCGGAGAAATCGTTCGACGATTACGGGGGAGGGGTAGGTTGGCTCGTAACCATTAATCTTTGGGCATCGTTATCGGTGATCGGGAATTTTAACACGACGCGACGCGCGGGGATAACGGGGATATGTTTCCGCGCGAGGCTCGGCCACGGGACGACGGTTTCGAACATTACTTCGCCGAGCGTGTAATTTGATGTGCCGAGTCGTAGGAGAAAAGAGAAGAGAAGAGAAGAAAAATGGAGGACGCGCGAGGACGAGGAAGAGAGTGCCCAGGGTTGCGGGAAGCGTGGGTGTGCGTACGGTGTCGGCCATGTTGAAGAAACAGCGGGATACCCGCCGCGCCCACAGCCGACCAACGAGCTAGTCTCTCCTCCGCGAGTCGAATCGACTTCGATTCGACGTGTCGGGCTCGCGCGTTTCACCTGGCACCGCTGGCACTCGTGCGCTCCGACGACACCGACGCCTTTAATTTTTATTCGATTAGCCACGCGGCAACGTACGAGGCAAAGAAACACCGACTCGACAGCTTTCTACCTACGTGTATGTGTACCCTCTTCTTTTTGTCACCTGCGTTACGTCAATGAGAGAACGAAAACGCGAAGAAGAAGTCGGTGTGTATCGACGATACGTTGTAACGTATTCGGACGCTAAATGTTACCATTTCACACGATGAAACTTCATTATAAACTTGGTTAGAGAAAAGATCTTTCAATGTTTTTACGTGCTATTATACGACAATTTGTAGCATTTTTGAGAAGAGAAGTATCTTCACTTATTTGTCCAGTACGTAAGAACATTTCAAAATGAAATAAATGGCGTATTTTGAGAGTAGAAGCTTCAAGCTTTAACTCTTACAGTGGTTACATCCCTTCGTTTCTTAATATGTTCCTCTTTCAATTCTGTAATTGTCATTTTTAAATTTCTAATTAATGTAGCACTAAAACCCTAATTTTATATAATTTTTGGCAATGCTGTCCTAGAGAGTACTAATGGGAGTTATTGTACAAGCGAAAACGATACCTGTAAGTTACACATCTCGAGTTTCAAAACATACAAGACCGGAAGAAACGATCCTTGTACGAAGATCGTAAAATCTCCGTTGAAGTTGAAGTTTACATGGTTCGAGTATCGGGACGTGTAATTTGAGACACTTTCAGAGATTTTCGACGTTAGACGGTGTATTGACTGGTTCGACTATAGCGTGAAAATAATAAAATTGTATAATTATTTATAAAATTTCTGTAATGACACATATTTCAAAAAGTTCTAATTTTTATCTATCGAGAAAGAAATATTACTCGTTACCTAATTTTTGTGAAGAGTCGCAATCAAGTTTGAAGTATCTGTGCACGATTATATCAGTGAACATAACCTCTCATAATGCTTCAATTTAAGATTGTGCCGTAATTGGCTTTTAGCTGTGTACAGCACGTGCCGTTAACAATTATATAACAATCACCTGCATACTATTTTTTGCGCAACAATTCGCCAATTAGATAACAATGACTGGATTGAATAGCAAGAATTTCTAGATTTCTTAAAAAATATCAATGTCCAACAATGGTAGGTACAACAGATAACCCTGTTATCCGTAGAGTATCGTCGACTCTTACGATCGGCGGCCATTACGCGCGGCACGTTTGAAAAATAAGGCTCGAAATAGAACAACAATCTCCGGTATCGTGACTTCGCCGCTTTTATCTTGATTAGTTATCTCGAGAAAGAACATTCTCGCTCGGTCGATTGTTTCCTCGCGTTGGAATAACAGGTGCAATGTTCTCCGCCGGTCTCGAATCGATCTGTCTCCTCCCTGAAGGAAAAAGACCTCGCTTCTGCGGGACACGAGCCGATGACTGTACGTTTTGTAACTCACTGCATCGAATGTCGATCATACAACACCGTGATAATGTAATTACTCTCCATTGTCGCCGATGACAACGAGCACGGCCAATCTCTTCTCGGAATAATCGGACATTTCTTCGCGGGAATGACCGGTTATCGATGGTACGGTATATCGGATCGTTGCAAAGTTTTGTCGATCTTAGTCTAGAGTATCGCGTAAAAAAACAAGAGAGAAAACAATTTTAATATCCAAAAATAACGAATTTAACTGCGTTTGCATAAAAAAAAATCTGACGATTCAATCGGCGCCAGAGCGTGAAAAAATTGCAACATGTATATACGAAGACGTAGTCTTCATCCGATTAACCAAAGTTTTGTTGAACATTTTGTTTGATAAGAGTAGAGTAACGGATATTCTTATCAGTATTGGATATTTGCGTCAAGCATTATCTGCGTGGAGAATTAATAACCGACCGATGACTAATTTTTGTATCCTACACCAAACAAACGATCACTTTAATTAGGCATGTCCCTGATAAAATGATACAACTTTTCTTACATCTGCTTACAACTCCTACCTTTTTTTCAGTTCTGCTTTTATTTTCTTACTTCTCGGCCGACTCGCTTCTGTTACGACTCGCGCAGCCCACGATGTACATCAGCGTGATTAAGTGTTAGTTTCCCGTGTATCGCGGAACGCGCGATTATCAAAATCGTTCGTATGAAAAATTCAAGGAAACAACGCTCGGATGATAAATGTAAATATACGAAGTCAAAGATTAATTACATCGAACGGTGACTGGCAGAAGTTGGAAAAGTGGCTTGCTGGTAATAAGTAATCTTTAGAAATTTATCGGTAATCTCGTTATGGCATAACGCGCCACCTTTGCCTCTCTTTCGACGAGGCTGTTTGTGCACCGGATCCACAGATCCGACAGGGCACGGTGCGCACTTCTTAGTCGGCGAACCTGTCGGGATGCTTTTGCTTGGCTTTTGACGGTAAATAGGCCTAATGGTGGCTCTACCGTTACGTTGACCAGCCTATTATTCTCGATTTTCACGCCACCCCTTTCGTTCCTAGCCAACACCGCATCGACTTCGGTTCCTATTCTGTTAGAAAGAAGAATTATCTATACCGATATCTTTTGGTGACTCGTTCCATCTTTCTTCTCTTTTTCTTTCTTTTCTAAAGAATTTATTCCATTTATTTCTAAGCAATTAACAAATTCAATTTCCGCGTCCGTTCCGCGAGCTACGAGAGATAGAACAATGTTGCAACGCTAAATGTATAATTTAACGCCGCGATTGTTATCGAGGATATTTATCGAATTAACAAACGTGCCCATTATATCGAGGATGCGCACAACACTGGAAATGGGAAGTACAACTAGGCTCGAGAAGAATTCTTTCTGCGCTGCTTGACTTTGGCTATAAATAAGAGGAAGGAACCGTGGCGAATGATGTTCCGCAAATCCGACTTGTTGCTCATAAATTACTTAATATTCGCGTTAGTTACAACGTCGGATATACATTGCGATAGACCAAAGTAGACGCTGACCGCTAATGGGTCCCATGGGGTTACACCTATTGCCTCTTTCCTCGTTTCCCGAGATGAAAGATATATTTCTGCAAAGAACCCTTTTCCCTTTTCGGTTTTCACGAGTTTCATCTTTTTCGTGGAAAATAATTTCCCCCTCTTTCTTTCTTTTTTTTATTTAGGCTCCAAAAATCTTTGTAAAAAAGAAAACAAGAAGAAAACTGTACAGTTTATTAAGGTTGTGCTATATTATCTGAAGGACTAACTGAAAAAAAACTTTACAGTTTATTAAGGTTATGCTATATTATCTGTAGAACTAACTGGAAGAAAATTTTACAATTTATTAAGCTTATGCTATTAAGCTTATGCAGCTATATTATCTGTAGGACCAAGGAGAAATAAGTAACTAGGAGAAAACTGTACAGTTTATTAAGGTTGTGCTATATTATCTGAAAGACTAACTGAAAAAAAACTTTACAGTTTATTAAGGTTATGCTATATTATCTGTAGAACTAACTAGAAGAAAATTTTACAATTTATTAAGCTTATGCTATATGCAGCTATATTATCTGCAGGACCAACTAGGGGAAATAAGTAACTAGGAGTTAATAACTCCATTAACTCTATAGTTTATTAAAGTTATGCTATATTATCTGTAGGACTAACTAGAAGAAAACTCTATAATTTATTAAGCTTATGCTATATAGAACTATATTATCTGTAGGACTAATAAGGACAAATAACTAACTAGGAAAACACTTTATTAACTTTATAGTTTATTAAGGTTATGCAATATTATCTGTAGAACTAATTAGAAGAGTAATAACTTACAGTTTACTAAGGTTTGCTTTAGCAGACTTTTAAGGGCAAGAATAATTTGTACTTGCTGAGATTCTTGGTAAGTTTAGCCCTCTGGGGATCAGTAACAGAAAGTAATTTTTATTCCGATCGCTAGATCACGCTTCACACGTTAACGACTTTTAAAATAATCGTTAAAAAATCGTTTCTCGATCGAAGTTCAACTGACAATGAGGTTCAATGACCAGCGTAGGTTCATTTCGCAAACGCCGCGATAAAAGAGATCTAGAATCGTCTGAAAGTTGTTTTTCTGGTTAATGAATTTCACGCGTGAAAGACGTATCGCGTCCATTTAGCTGAGAGCTGAACTTCAATAAGTAAAAATCCACGAGAATGTTACTTCGGAGGGATTTTCCATCTGATAAAGTTTCATCGAAGTGTATTAAAATATACCAAAAAAAAAAAAAAAGTGTAGGAAACGAGTCTGTGCGAGTAAGTAGACTCGACTCGGAAGATCAGAATACAGTCGTACAGGCGTCTGAATAATCCCGCATCGAGGAGAGTTCTAATCAATCACTGCGCACTGAGAGGACATTCTTCTTGAAAAAAAGTGTCCCGTTAGGTAATTCAAAAGTTGGATTTCCAGGTTGATTAAAAAAATTGAGCAACTTTCTAAAGAGCAAGTACAAGTCTTCTCTTGCGTAGAAAGAAAAGAAAGAGAGAGAGAGAGAGAGAGAGAGAGAGATAGAGAAAAGAAGAGAGAGATTCAAAAGCATAAAGCATTAATTTCCTGGTTTTAATTAATGCGTCGTGCACGCAGCCGTACAGTAATGGCGGCTGAGCCGTCGTACTACGAAGAGGGGATAAAAGAGGGGGAAAAGGGAGGCGCGGCTAAAAGGGGAATTTGATTAATGATCCTGCAGGATCTGGGACGCGAGGAGGAAGAAGGGGAGAGGAAGAAGAGAAGGGGGAGGAAGCGTATCCTGGGGGACGCCTGTCTTGCCACAGAGCACCGATCACTACCAGAACATACCTCCACTCTACGGAACACATTTTTCAGATTTTTTCCCGACGTATACATATATTTTCGAAAAAATACAATTCCGTTTTTCCTAGGTTACGCGGGACGAGAAGGGGAAATATATATGTAATGCCTCGCATCCGCGAGTAAGTTTGAAAATGAAATTAGAGAATCTGGTTTTCACCTTGTCGATCGATGACTGAATGACTGAAATATAGCAATTCGTTTGTTAAAATAAATTAGAGAATCTTGTTTTTATCGACCGTTGTTTAACGACTTGAATCTGTTAATTGATAATTATTCCAATTATAACGTAAGCACCCAAAATTGCACTTTTCGAAGAATCTATCCATTTTGTCGAACGAATCGTTCTATAACAAAAAGAGCAGCAAAAAGAGAAAGAGAGGGGAGAGAGAGCAAGATCGATGAAGGGAAAAGGATGTCGGTAGGAAGATCCGGCGGTCTTCGGCTGACCGAAGAAAAATAGTTTGGTTATCGACGCGAGTCTGGAGCCAAACCAGCCCCTATCTCGTGTCCCATCGACGTATCATCAATGTAATTCGTATAATGTATCCACGCAAGCCGAGCCAACCCAGAGAGGAGAGAAAGAAGGAGAGAGGAAACAGCAGGGAGGAGAGGGCGAATGCGTATATACACTCTCGTGTTGTGGGATACGTATATCGGCGAGAGGCAAAAGCAGCGAGGGGCGGTGCGTGTACAAAGGGAACGCCGACGATGCGATGCCGTCACGAACGTTCACCCCAACAGGGGCGTATCTCTCTCTCTCTCTCTCTCTCTCTCTCTCTCTTTTCTCAACCCCCGTACCACGCGATGTATCCCCGAGGTGTACCGCCAAGCCCAGTATTATGTATTCCCCGCTTTTTATTCGTATCTCGAAGATGCGCGTGTACGTACCGTTGATCGTAGATGAAACAAGAAACGCGATGCACGATAATTTTAAGGGACGGGGAAGAAAAGAAAAATGCACGCGGCACGACGTCAGAGAGGAAGCTATAAATCTTATTTTAATTATTATCAACGTTATCTGCCATTATCGCGCGTGCTTTTCAGGTACACGCCTTTGACTTGTCTCGTGTCAATGCCTGCGATGCGTGGAGCATAGAAGAAAGCATCATGCGCATTGTCGGTATAATAGGGCGCGAATAATTGCGAAAAAATCTACGTTTATACAGGTATACGTGTTTCGAAGAAAATCGGGCCACCTTTTTTATCTTCTCTACTAGTGATATTAGTAAAGAAGAGAAGAACAGAGTGGAAGAACTATTTTTTTTTTTAAATAATGTTTCTTCTCAAAGTCATCGGTCATTTTTTAGGAAACGTGTATCTTTTCAGAGAAATACATTCAAATATGTTTATCATCTGACCTTGAATTTCAAAATTCTTAAATTAACGCGAAACTTACGTTGAGCGAGATTCTAGATTAGCACGACGACAAAAGTGATCTTGAGAGAGCAAACAAACACTGCTACTCGTTGCTGTACTGGTAAAGTGAATAGAAAACTTGCACAATCTTCCGTGAAATTCACAATTACGCGGAGCTAGATTTTATTTAACTTTATTTTACTTAAAAAAAGAAGTCGAAACGAGTTGACTTCTTCTAATCGCCGGAGAAATTCCTTTCCCTTACGAACGACGTCGAGGTGAATCGAGCCTAAGACGCGGTGGTAGGAAGTTCGGTTCTTTCGATTTTCTATGCGCGGCGTTACTTTTTTCCCTTCTCTCGACATCGGTCTTTGACATCTTTGACGGTTCTTTGACGATCATTAATAATTAACGTCCCTCGGCTTCTAACGAACGCTTCCCGGTTCGAAAACCCGGCAAAAAAAAAAAAACGCGCGCAGTTTTTGATTAAATCGACGAGATCCGTAGATCCGAGCGATGGGAGAATTTTTCGCCGAGGTAGCGCGCGATCGGTTCGAAGACTTGTAATTACGCGCGGAAGAAAACCGGTCTTGCGTCCAGCGATTTCACGACGGACGCCTTCGCTCTGGCTATGGCCGCCATTAGCGCAAATAAGATTCCGAACTGTCAGGCTAGCCCAACTAATCACCTCGCGTCTCAGCCCTCTCTCTTTGGCAACGAAGCAACCTTTTCGAAAGCGTTAATTATTTGCGCCTGTCCTACAATTCATCTGCCACGACAATTTACCGACGACGTTCTCTGTTAATTTGAATTGCTCGACGTAGGCGGCACTCGCCGCAAACATGGCGGGAATTTCCAGCGAGCAACCCTATCCAGCGTGTCTTTATCCGTCTATCCAGGTCTTTTTCGATCCATTACGAATGGTAAGCATCGAAGTTGTTCTTCTTTTTATCACTGAAAGTGATTTTAGCGGGGGTAACCTAGAAAATCGGATCTCTTCAGGTGCAACGCTGATGCAACGAAAATTAGCGATTGGTTGATTTGGGTCACGTGATTCGTAAGGGGGCGTGGAATAGAGCTCGAGTAGGAGTGGCGTTGTCTGGTACTGAGCAATCGCGCTTGTAATTTGTTTTCTATCGATTCAAATATTTGCACATCAATAAAATTTTATGGCAAAAAAGTCTTCATTTCCTAGTCAGAACAGTTGCTTCTGGTGTTTTTCAGTGAGACGAATCGTACTGGGGTACAAGTCGTGCAGTTTTTTCTCTCCTTTTATTGAAATTATCCAGATAACACGAACCACGGTGGCAATCGCGACTATCAGGGCGGTCGAAAGCGTGGAATATCCGAGAAACTGTAGAAACGAACAGATGTTAGCGGTGCTTTGATTCGTCGTGAGAATCAAACGGGGAAGCGTGCACAGTCTATGCAGCGTGCGTCCGCCGCGAAGGAAACTGCAATTCACGATGTAATCTCTGGGGAACGGGCATCGATCACACCGGGGATCTTGCTCCGCGTCAAAATATTTCCAGAGACATTCTGTACGCCCGATGGAAAAGCGAGTTCGCTCGATTCCATCGGAAGCTGGAACCGTTAAATTTTGAATTTATATCTCTTCGTTGTTGGACGGCCGAGAAAGGGAATCAGACGGGACAGAAGAGTCTCAATCCCTCGGGAATCGGGGTCAATGAAGAAGAAAAAAAAAAAAGATTTATTCTACATTTCCTTCTATACGTATGATTACGACAGAGTATAGAGCTGGTACTCTACGGTCACACGGTTCTACTTGAAGTTTTCCTTATTCCTTCTGCTCGAGCTAATTGGTCACGATAGTCCAATTAGCTCAACATTTACTTGTACTTGTCTTTCTCACTTCGATACTTTAATCCAGACCAAAATATTAATTGGAATAATTGAACAAGAATTTTATCGTTTGAATAATTTTAACTACGAATGTTCATAATAGTCCTTTCTGGGAAGTACTTATATTTGCGAGCAGATCTTTCCCCACACGAAGCACACGAAATGTCAAGTAAGAAGAAAAATTTTAGACGCATCCAAAAAAAAAAAAAAAGCTCAGTGTTCTTGTAAAAAAAATTTCCATATTTTTCCAAGTAATACAAATATATCTTTCTCTACAAATCAACGCATTATTTCACTATCCTAAAAGTTACAACATCCTCCTCAATAATATAGATTACATCGAACTGATAAAAAAAATTTTGTGGACAAATTTTTGTCGAGGAGATCTAAAGGGTTCGATCGTTCGTCGTTTTTAACCTATGTTTCACCATTTCGAGTAGCAAAATTCGACTTACTTGTTAGGTATACGTTCTACCTCTCCGTGTATCGATGGAAAAGGAAAAAAGGTTAAAAAAAAGAAAAAAAAAAAAAATGTGAGACGGTGGAAAGAGGGGGGCGTGCGAGACGAAGAAAGAGCCCCGAGAGAAAGCAAGATGGACGTGACTGGTCGTAGCTGGATGATGGCCCTTTCTTATCGCGTAGAATAGTTAGAAGGCGTAGCAAGGAAGGCCGAGGAGCCGATTGACAAATGAAGAAGACGGCGTCCCTTTGAATTTATAGGCTATAAAGGAGTGTAAACGCATCCGGCACGAATCAGCCGAGTACGCGACGCGACGCGGCGAACGCACGTCGCCGAGTTTCGGGCTCACGGCGTGTCGATTAAAAAAATGTTAACGAGCCGGATATGGCTGACGGCAGGAAGGTTAAGGCAAGAATCGCGAATCCACTCCGCGAGAGTTCGATAGGTCGGCGCAGCTTCAAGCAGTTGGACGGACAGCCGATTGACGGAAAGAGACACCGACGTGCCGGATAATATCTACGATAGAACGCCTGCATTATGCCACGCCAGACTCCAGTTGTAAAACTGTCTTTGTTCCCGTCACCGTAATTACCGACTAATCACGGATTTCTCTCGATTTCTTTCCAATTCCTTTCTAATCCGTTGGTCAGCGAGAACTGCTTTGCGGAATGTCGAAAATCTTGGCTTGTAAAATTAATCAACTGTAATTCTACTTCACCGTAGATTAACCATTGAGTAATAGGTTTTTTTTTTTTAATTTTCGAATAATATATTACCGTAGAATGATAGAAAAAGAATTTTTACAGATACGATACAATCGATACAATCGTTGGGAACGCGACGTTTGTCATCAACGAGCGCGATTAGTTTTGTGATTTGCGAAAGAGAAAAGAAACTTCGAAGCGAAATTGAACTTTTCTCTTTAAAAGTATTGTAAAAGTCGAATGAGGCGAAGGCACGTCGGGGGACGTGGTACGGTCCTGACTTTCTTTTCTATGTTTTCCCGCGGCACTTTCCTACCAAAACTATTCCAATGTCATTAGTCATTGCCGCAACATTTCTTCCCGAGACGAATGGACGCAAAACTATTCTACCTACTTTGTTCGCGATAGAGGGTGGTAAAGGTGTTTATGGTAATCTTACAGAGAAATTCTTGGTAAACTGTCAAAGCCGGTCTGTCATAACCCATCATTTTTCACAATAGGCTACATCAAAAATTTCGAGCCACAACAACCGGGAGAAAAATTAATTAATCTGAGAACGTTTGACGCGACAATAGCCATGACTGACGCTACGCATTTTTTCCTAAATTCTTGACAGAAATTTTTTACCTTGGTTAATATTAATAATAACTTTACTACTATATTTTTTACTTTGTCGAACAGAGAACGAAGGTAGAAAATAGAAAGACTGAAAATACGATGTATCTTGAGCGAGCATAGATAATGTACCACGTGTTATGCCAAGCAAGGTACAATTCTGAATCGTTTCAGAGAACAAGCCCTGACATATTGACAACAACCTGATGCGAGACCACCTTTGCTACACCGAAGTGTTTATCTTCCCTGTTATCTTGAAGCTACTATAATTTGTCAAACCAAAGCTGACATAACCTAAGGAACGATCCTGATTACTTGTTCGGTTTTGATTTAGGTTCCTATGATGTCAGGCTGTAAACCATTGATATTATTACAAAACTTAATTACTTTTAGTTAATTAACTTGTTTAATGGCGAAACGCCAATTAAAACATTTATTCTAGAAGGAAAAAGTGTAAAAAAAAGCTACAAGTTCAAATGCATTTGAATATATTTTAGCATCGAAATTCGATATAGGAATCTGCAGTATCTTATGTGCTTTCATCGCCACCTATTGGAGCTGTATTAACGCTGGATAGCAACTCGGGCAAATTATGCGGAGAACCATCGAACGGTAACTCATGAATTTATGGAATCTGTTCTGGTATGACGATTAATAAACGAGTGATTAAAAAAAAAAAACGACATAAAATAACTTTAAAATAAATTTCACAAATGGGTTTCCTTGACAAGGAAGATGTCTAAACTATTTTTTACTCTACATTTCTTGTATTTATTAAAGAACAAACCAACTTAACCAAAATTGTTGAGGCGTGTGTTTGTGTAGCTCGTAGTTAGTAAAAAGTGACTATTTAATTAGCACTTCAACACTGTAATAATGCAACGTTTATAAAAAAAAGAAAAAAAAAGAAGCGTAGATACGTTTCGAAATAATAAATAATTTGAATTTCAATCAACGATTTAAGTATTAGAAATACACGGAGTGTGTTAAAATCGAATATATTATCGAAGTAAATCACGCGGCAGTAGAAACGAAGAACTTCAATTCGCTGGATTAGAAGTTAACTTATCGGAATTTATTTTCCTTTTTAAATTTATTTTAACTTGTTAAAAATTAAAAAATTCAGTCAAACGTTAAGTTACGGTAAAAGCATCGAAAGAAGTATTTTAAATCGATGCAACGTCGATTCGAGTTAATGAATATTTTAATTTTTTAAGTAGATACTTCAATACGCAACATGTAGAAAAAGTCACAAGCTCTCCACTTTATGCCCGTACTTTATCGATTAAATCTCAACTATACAAGTAGAACTTTACTCAATCTAGTCTGTTAAACTAACAGCGATAAAACTATAGTATCAAACTATTCTACTAGTCTGTACTGCAGACTTGGGTGTATAGCAGTAATCAACTGTTATATAATGTTAGTTGATGTAAAAATGATGCGATATACTTCAGACACGCAAAGTAATACATAGCAACAAAAAGTTACGAGGTAAATCTTTGTAAACTGATACAGAAGGTAAACCAGAAAGGACATATTATCGTTTCGCTTTTATGATAAGTTGACAAAATGTTTACAATCAAAAGCAAATACGAAGAAATCGGCAATTAAAACTCGACAAGAAAAGATGTTTAACCAGTAAATATACATTTTGCCAAAAATCATTGTAACCAAAAGTCACTAGAGAATCACGACCACTTAATGAAGAATAGTTAGAGTCAAACGATTCAACGTGTTAGAAATATTAAGAAAAAAAAAATTAGTAAAAAATTTTCATGGAACTTAAATTCTAATTTTCTTATTAATTATAAAGTTGAACAAATTAGTTGAATTAGACAGAGGATAATATTTTTGAACAGAGCGTATTGAATTTTGCAAAGATAGAAAAGAATCATGACATAGAAAATAGGAAACCAACTTCTAATGGTGAAAAACTGTTTAATTCACACTAGCACAATGATTCTAATCAACGATTCATACCAGGAAAATGCACTGTTGCGCCATTCTTCGAACTGGTGATGATAAAAAGAAAAAAATGTCAAGTCTCAAAATAGTCTACTGAAAATCGCAAAAATTGCAAGATCAATTGATTCCAAAGTAAGATTCGAAAAAATTTAAATTAATAAAGAGAGAATGTATTTGCGAATATCTTGTTTTATTTGTTTAATAATGCGATAATACGTAGAAGCACAATATTGTATGTTGATACTAAAATTGTAGGGGCTAAGAGGATTTAATAATAACGCGTTAGATTGTAGCAATCGATACCATAAAATTTAGACTGAAAATTCATTCAGGGAAAAGAAAGACGAATAAAATAAAATAAATAGATTGAGTTCAAATCAAGAAGATCCTCACCATCCTTTCTGGAATGCTGTATTTCCCTCCATGTTTGTCAGCTCTTTCGGAAGACTGTTTTTTTAATATTGAATAAATTCTCTCTCTCTCTATATATATATATAAAGTACAGATATTTGGACAATTTTCGCGATAAGTTTATCGAGGTTAACAGCTCTGTCCTTCGTAATATCTCTCCATTGAAAAGTGAGGTTATGATACGTAGTATATACCTCCATTCAATTACTCTAGCAAAAATGATGTTTTCACATTTTCGTTTTCTACGCGACTCACTACAAAAGAACTTTATAAAATTTTCCAATTAAGCTTGATCGTGCTTGAAAATCGGAATGTCCACGTTTTCACGCAAAAAGTTTTGTTTCAAATAACGAGTTTCGCTTTACGCTTTGTGAAAATGGTCAATGTTTAATAAAGGTCGTCCAACTTTTTGCATATTTTATTTTAAATTTCAACGTGTCGAGTAGTAACGTTCCGACGTTAAATAATAAATATTGATAGTAAATAACGGAACAGGTTGATAAAAAGCTGTTAGCTTTTGAGCGTCTCTTACCATCTTAGACATCACGGTGAATACGATATTCGGTATAATTGTGCAGAAGTATGTCAACCTTAATTAAGAAATCTATCACTGCGAGAATTTAGTTTCCGGTTTACGCACTGTAGTTAAATCTCACCGGTGCTGGGATGCGTGCGGTACGTCACCGCTATTTTAAGTTGTTTCGACGAAACTCACGGTTTTTAGCCAAACACTTTTACACACAGAATCAATTTATTGAGAAAATCAAACACTGACAATATCGTCGAGAAGGTACGCCGATAATCACACTGACCACTGATCGAAAGTGTATTTGAATGCTTGATACTGTCGATCAAGTAGTATCATCAAATGACTTTGATGACGACGACGACGGGAATGAAGACAATTACGACAGAGTGGACTGTGCGTGTGAGAAGATAACAACCAGTACCGGATAGGCATTGGAGTGCTCCTACCCACACCAGAAACTCCGTGGATTTCGCCGTGAGCGAAAACTATGTTTTGGCCTTATGTTGAGCACCGATTATTCTTCGCGGACTTTGATACGAGAGAAAGTTTTAATGTATGGGAAATCCATGGCTAACGCTTAGTTAAACACGTACACCTTCCAACATTTCAACACTGGAGCTAGCTTTACTATAAAATGTTGATAAACTCGATCCTGCCGCGTCGAAATATTTGCAAAAAATTTACGTAGTTGATTGAAAATTTGTTGAATTTGCGTAATTAATCGAGAATTTGTCGAACTTGCGCGATTAATTGAAAATTTGCGAAATTTGCGTTGAAAATTTATTAAATTTGTGTAATTCGTTGAAAACGTATTCTCATATATTTGTGGCTTAGTAAATTGTTTAAACTGTTTAAAATTAGCATTGTACGCGGCTAGCATATTAATGTTACATATACCAACACGAAGCTAACATTATACACTACTGCGAATGGCTTGGAGTTACATCACGTGCTAGCATTATGTTGGTATTTATTATCACAAGTTAGTCACGATAGGGGAAATGATCAGAGAGTGGGAGAAAATTGACTGTGACTTAGAAGACTTCCAGAACAACAGTGTGTAGGTAGCTATGATTAATGGGATTAAAGTATACAATGGAAATCGAAAGATTCGTACGAATCAAGTGTTATTGCTCATACGTTAGAATTTCTATACGCCGTATGCTAATAGATGTCTTGGGAACTAAGTTTTTCGATAATTTAAAAGACACTCCGATTCAAAGATGAAAATTACCATTTTCGCAAAAGGTAATTACATGTTTGTCGTTTTCTATTAGGCAACGTTATGTAACTTACTGTTTGAAAATTGTGTTGTGTATAGAATAGAAATTTCTGGAATCGAAAAAGAAACTTCTTTAAAGATTATTCTTCCGTGTAAGATGAAGTTAGAAAGTATAAACTTGCACATTTATTATACTTTCTCTCGAATAAGAAAAATTTGGTCTTTTATTTCATCGTAGTACTAATAATTGCTCAACTGCGCTAATTGATAAACAAATAAATATTTTCATACGAGCTGCGTAAATTATTGTTAATGCCAAATCTTTTATATAATTATATAAAATTATTTAATGACCGTAATATGAAATAATAAGGAGATTGTGATTGATTTTTATGATAAATTTAAACGACTTCAAAACGATTTAACCGCTACGTGGTAACAAAGGTATCATTTGTATCAACTGATCGATCAGCCAGATCGATCAGTCGATAAAAAAAACATACTGTCGACAAAACAGAATTATAAACATCTAACCATTGATTGTCAATGATCTAACGTTTATAAATTATATATTCAAATATACTTTGAAAATTTTATAATTATTAAATGCGAAATTGAACTAAGACTAAACTAAGACAGTTATAATTTCATTTTTGTTTCACTTGTAAAAAGAAAGTATAATTGGAAAAGGAAAACAGTTGATTCGAAATACACGAGTTTGAGGTCAAAAATGCGTGGGCATAATTTGTGAAGGTCACAAGAACATTGCACTCGAAAGAACGAAGCATTTTAGAGCACAGAATGTAGTTATTTTTACAAAGGTGTTGTGACTGGTTTCGATCTTGTTAACCTTGACTGAGATCTCTTTAAAACATTTTTCTCGAACAATTTGAGAAATTGGAAAATAATCAGCAGTTTCTTTTATTATTTATTTTTTTTTTCTTTCCGTTAACATTCTTGTATTTTTTCTTTCATTAACTTCGAACAATTAAGATAATGTCAATGTAACGCGAGTGTTTCACAATAACACTCATTTCGTTTTTCTGACTCATTAGAATCTATTTATAACACATCCACTTTCGTTTTAAATTGCAGGGAATGAAAAACATATAATTTAAATATTTTAACAAGAATTTTCATAAATTAAGTTATACTAAGTACTGCTAATCGAAGATTTAACAAGAAATAATAAATAATGATATATTCTAACGTAATTAATACCTTAATGTGTTAATTTAGTAACGTAATATGTTATAACATAATCAGAATTATATTCCGTTGGCATATTTCAAAACTATATTTCATTTTGTATTTATAGTAAGGAAAGTATTTCCTCGCAGCAACCCGCAATCCGATATAAAAAAAAAACTTACCACGAATGTTGGTATAAATAAATAACTCATTTTGATCATTTTGATCAGGACTCATTTTTATCACGTAGGAAAGTAGAATATTTATAACGTTTAAATAATGTTCATTACCAAAAAAAGTCTGAACTGACAATACATACCTGAAACAGAAACAAAATAATACAAAATTTTTTACTGAATATTATAAAAATATGATAAATATAAAATGCCAATGTTATATGTACGATCGAAAATATGTTTTGATTTTTACAGCATAAATTCATAAATTGGTCCTGGTTTTATATATATTTATTATATTTTTATTAATTAAACAAAACGATCTAAATTGTTACTAATTAATTAGATAAAATTCACATTGTCGAAAGAATTGCTTCATATACAGTGAATTATTCACCAACATCTTTTTAATTGTGCTAAATGCTAAATAAAGTTTTTTTATTTTTGTATTAATTGCTACAATAACGAGCACTATAACGTTCAATTGCGCAGACATACATCATCATGTACAAAAACAGAGATCATTCGCGGCTGTTTCCTCTTCTTTCGCGCCATCTTGCCGATTAACCGCAACGTTTCCGATTTATTAGTAAATTCTACATTTAAAAGAACCACGTGCGCACAAGTAACCCAAAATGCTCGCTCGAGGACAACGCGCATTACACTAGAAGCCACTGAACTGGGATACGAACTGGTGGATACGTGCGAGAGAAGGTATGTATTTCGTATTTACCTTTGTTCCTTAACTAACCAACCGGGATCATCAGGGTCATCATTTGCATACCATTACTATGCTGATTTATGAAAATTTATGGATTTCCATGACGCGAATTGATAAAACTTTGCGTTTGATAAGGTATTTCAAAATCTTGTTTTTAATTCGATATCTCTTCAATCGCCAGTTTCACCGTATTCCGTGAAAATATTCCACCAACGAAATATCAATGCACCGAATTTCAATACAAAAGAAAAATTTATTCATTATTTTAATACTTGGAAATAAACAAAATAATTCTCGCGGTATTATCAATTGTTCCATCTTGTGCGAAGGCATATCAGAAAATCTTTATTTCAAAGAAGAAAGACTTATCTTGGTTGCTTTCACAAGACGCACTGATACGAGAACTTTGAAAAAAAAAAAAAAGAACAGAATAGGAAGTTTTGTACTACGAGATGATGAAACAATACAAATAATTTACGTTACGATCGTTTTATACAGAGCGGAACTGGTGTTTTATAAGGGAAAGAAAGGAAAAAGCTAAGCCAAAATTTCACAGATAAGAGCCTGATCATAATGAAGACAACTAGAGTGTGGTACTAAAGTTTTGTAACAAAGAGAGAACGACCGAATGTCCTTGAATATTTGAGGAAAACAACCCCTTTATTCGTTGTTCTTTGGCGCGATGCTCGAGTTGAAACGAATGCTTGGGTTTAGGTTAGGATAGTCCGTAGCGATCGGTTGATCATAGATATGTTACACGGACGAATGACGTAAAGTAAAAAAATGCGCTTGCGACATTCGTATTTATAAGTTATTGTAAGATATATTACAAATACACTTGCAACTGATACATCTGATTTCTCTTTTGTTCCACATATAGTACGCAAAACAGACACGCGCGTGGATGCAGCGCAATAGAGAAAAACCCAAATGTGGATGCGCGCGGCAACGTGCCAATTGTGAACGCGTGATGGAAAGAAAGAAATTATTACGAATAATGAAATAACAGTATCAGAGCATAGCAAAGTCTTTCGTTCATCGGTTGCGATTGACAACAATGCCCGAATCTGTCCAGTCTTTTAGTGTAAAATGAAATTAAACCTACACTATGTTTACTTATTTTTCAATAAATTTTTTAAATAGATGAGCAAAGAGGTTTGTTTTGCGTGCAAATCAAAGTTGGTTACTTTCTTTGTTTGCCAATGTACACGATTTTATTGTAAACCCAATTGCGAAGAAATTTAGGCAATTGCCAAAACAAACGAACGCTGCGTTTACTGCGCAGAAAAACAACAAATATGTTTCTTGATATATACAAATGACAACTAGTCAAAGTTTGTTTAAATTACACCAGAATTAACCAAAATTTATACACAATGTGTAACAAGTACCTGTTCTTTGGTGAAATAAATCTACGTGGAAATCTGGGATTCCAAAAATGAAAAAAGTTTCGACAGAATTTTATTATTTGTGACAGTGAATCTTTAGCGAATCGCGAAACGTGTCCTGTCTCTATTTTGAGCAAAGATGCGCGTAAAACTCGCAGGAAAACATTCGGTTCGACAAAAATTTTCCATCAATTCCCGGACGAATTCGGGTCGCATCTGGCATTTTCGCTTCTTTCTTTTTCACGAAGCCGACCAGAAACACGTTTATATTCGTGTATTTCCACACAATTATTTTTGCAATCGAGGCCGTTGCACGAGAATTCACAGGAAATTTTGATGATGCAGTGCCACGCGATAAAAAGAGGTCTGTGATCGCCAACAAGACGCACATGCTTACGACCAAGTATTTATAATTCGTGATCAAAAATTAAATTCACCGGCCGAGGAAAGTGTGAATTATCCCAATCAAAGGAAAAGAAAAGAAAAAAAAAGAAATTAGTCGCTGTAAACGAAAATGTTGAAACGTTGAATTTTCAGAGGAGCGGAAAATTTTTGGAAAAGAGAAAGTTCGAAGTTCTACGAATTTATCAAATTAGTGGGCAAACGAAACAAGTCTTTCTATATCTATTCGATTTTTATATTAGTAAACATAGCGAATTTTAAGAATTGAAGATATTAGAATAAAAACTGTTAAAATTGCGTGTTCTTTCATCTAGTTCTCTTCAATATATTTGGCATAACACATAGATTAAAACTGTGCAAAAATCTGGCTTGAAATTGAATAACTGCGTTTGCGCTTATATTTCAAATTTTTAAATTTCTTTAGAAAGTATTTTCCGTTTTCTACGTGCAACAGTAAATACACAAATTGACATGAAATTGATAGGGATTGATAAGGTTGTCCAAAGAGAAAAATATCTGAAAATCAATCACAATAAATAAGTGATTCTCTATATATACAATTTATCTAACCGAAGAATATTTAATCCATTTAAGGAAAAATGCAGTCCACAATATTTACATTTAAACGGAATAATAGTTGCATAACTTTTTATGCCAGGCTGAGATTTTTTTCAATTTCTCAACTCAAACGTTTGTCGAAATTCATTTAATATTTTAATAAAATATGGTTTTACTAGATAGATAAATTCGATTTCTCTAGAATATGATTTTTAAACCATAAACATTATAAAAGATTTAGAAGTAATACACATCCAAATCTTTGAAAAAATAGAAACGCAATTAGTTGACCTAGTTGACTGATATGGGTGACCTGGATATTCAAGGACATCGCTAAGAAAAATAGTGCAAATGCTGCTGATGTGAAGTTGATAGAAAAATTATATAATATTCAATTTGTTAATCGTCTGAATTAAAACAAGAATATTTATGTTTTCCAAATATTTCTTTTTACACAAGAAATACTCAAATATTTTCTTAATACACATTTTCACTATGTTCTTTTGAGAAAATATTTTACTTGTAATAAAATATTTCGGAAAAAAGTTATCTTTTAAGAAAGTAAGATTTTAATAGTACCTTTATGAATGACCAAGTGCTTCAATATGTGTAAAATGTCGATGGTATATTAACCTAAAGGAAATATTCTTTATATATATCAAATTCCAAATAACAAATTCTTTCGTTATATATAGCACGAGTATTCCGTTTAATTTAAATAAATTTCAATAATCACATCTTATTAAAATTACGAAGATAAAAGCAAATGAATATTATCGGAAATATGAATTTATTAAAGTGGTTCGGTCGACACAACTAAAAATTGTAAAATTTTTTCGCAGGTCGTTCCAAGAACTCAAAGATACACGTGATAACGTATTTTCGACAGTATGATCGTTGGCACAGTTACGTTGTCTTGTTTTTTATTATAATTGTATAAAATAATTAACAAAAAAATAATTTTTATGTAAGCAACGAATAATTAATTAAATAGTTTCATTGCATAAAATAAAGTCTAAATATTTAAAAAATTTAATTTTTCAGTTTTTTAATCATATTTACATTACTGATCCAAATCCTCAAACAGTTAACAAAAATTTGTTGATGTTGTAATAATGGCCTGAACAAAAAATGAAAATTTTGCATGTTGATTTGTAAAATTTGTGAAATTATCCAAGTTAAGTTTGATACTTGTGCTGGTATCTTTCACAAGTGAATTAAATATAATAATGAAAACAAAAGTAAAAAATAAAGTAAAAGCTAAACAAAAAGTTTACGTTAAGAAGCTGAAGCAAAAAAAAATACCTCTTGAGTAAGTTCTGCCGTATTAGTTGGTTCATCAGGACTTTGCGAAGAATTTGATGGATCAGGTGATGTCATATTCCTAGTTGGGTCTGTAGAAAGTGATATACTAGGTTCTGCCATATCAAAATCTCTTCCAGACTCTTCGACGTTTAACAAATACGCATGGATATCATTTAAACCAGAATTTATTCTATTGTATCTTCCTAATGAATTTAAATCTTCAAACAGATCTCTCTCATAATTTAAAAGCATAGAATCTAAATTTTTTGGATGAACAAACATAGGGCGATGAATTATTGTGTGGACATCAGTATGCCATCTAGAACCATTGTTTAGATCTAACGAACCTACACCTATGGTTTGGATGTCCAAACCTAGGTAAGATTCTGGATCCAGTCGTAACAAAGAAAGTAGCAATGCTAGTTGAAACAACTCCTCGTGGTACAATTTCTTTATACACAACATTTTGTTTGTTTGGTATTTAAATCACTTCCAAGTTGACAAATTTACAAGTTTACAATCCAGATTATTTCAGCTTATCACAATAGTTTGGCACGTTTTGAATTGTTTTATCACAAAGAAACAAATGTTCATGTTAAACCGTTGTTTTTGTCAATGGCTTGAATCAGTCTAAATGTTCCCATAACTGTATGTAATTACAACATATTGGCTGTGAGTGAATTTATATGCACCATTCAACTGTGTTCTTAATTGTTGTACAATGTTGTCAAACACCACTTCTTAAACTTTTGTTTTCCTCTTCAATGTAGCCAATACGGAATTGAAATTAGATTAAGAACAACAGTTTTCAAAGTCCTTGTTGGAGGAACTTATTCGACAGAGTGTCAGAATGGAAATAAAGATTCGAAGCTCTGTTTAAACAAAGTAGAGGTCAGTTACACGAACACAAAAATAACCTCAAAACACACACTAACCACGTCAAACTTCGGTACACGTCGCGAACGTCCTACGCATGCCTCGGATTCGCTTGACAATTTAAGGCGATACTTTTTTGAATTAATGCTAACACTTCTCTTCCATTGACACACCACGGCAGTTATGTTAAAAAGCAAAAATTCCCGTTTAATAGTAAAAACTGACAGATCCACGAGCCTAAACCGGGCCTAAAGCTGCCTTAAATTCGTTTCCATTAACTATTCGAGGCATGCGACAAGCGCCAAGTACCTCCTTTTTCAAATCATTTTGGTTTGATGATATTAAAATTTCGACAATGATAACGTTATACTACTCCAATAGAATGCATTTCACAGAGAAACGAACTAGCACACCTTCCTGGGAGAGATCGTTCGCGATATGTGACTCAGCATTCACTCCGGTAATGTCGTTTTTCAGGGCTGCGCCAAGTGCATGCTTCTCCCCATATACTTTTACACAGATGACAAATCCGTTTGCCTCGTCGAATTTAAATCTCTGACGTATTTTATTTCTTATTTCCATTTGTGGAATACTGATTTCCCTTTGTTTCGAATGCTAATCGATTGTGAAACACTGTACGAACAATGACGCAATGAGAACTAGAAATTAATCTAGAAGTAGTTATAATACACGTGGTATTAGCTTATTCGCGTGATTGTTTATAACGTAGTTTGTACAATGTACGAAACAAAAAAGTTCACTTATACATACAGAAAAATAAAAATATTTTTAATGCGTCTGTATGTTTAACTTCATACAATAAAACAAAAGTGAAATATTATGTACTTGTATATGTGAATATCTTTATTTTCGAAATAAATTATCGATTCTTTATTGAAATGTATACTTATATAACTTATGTAACCATCTAGTTTTCATTACATTTTCACCAGTTTTTCTATTACTTGCAATTCGTACTGATTGCATAACTATTTCTTTAACGTTCGCTATTGCTTTAATAATTAAAACACTCATAAATTTACTGATAAGATAAAGATTCTTCCGTCTTTTCAAATTATTATTTTGATTTGTAAGAATCTATAAGATTATAGCCGTGAGATCATAGATAATAAGTACAAGTATCTTTGTTCCTTTCGATATTAATAATAGTATATATGTATTTAGTTATCTTTTATCAAACAGATTTATTTTCTTATTTATGTGATAAAATTACATCATTTGTATAATTATTTTAATAATTACAATAATATATATAGTGTCATATTTACTGTTATTAATATATATAACATCATGTATTATAATTCGTATAATTCGATAAATCATGTATGTCTAAATTTTTATACAATCGATGTGAACGTAATTAAATGAAAAAGAAAACTGTGTTGAAAAGAAGCAGTCTATTAATATATTTATATTTATTAAGGCTGATTGGAATTAAAAAGTAGAAGTTAATTTTACATACATGTGAATCAGAGAGAAAGAGTGTGCATTTGTATGTGTGAGCGTGAAAGAGAGAGATGTAGAAGGAGGGATTGAAATCGTGTAAAATCAAACTAAAATAAAGGAACTCCACTTACGGTCATGTTGGTACGCCATGCGTAGTTGCCATATTTAAACTGTTAAGTTCGTGAGTGATCAAGCTTACACGTGGAAGAAACCATATACATGAGTATGTAAATAAGTATATATACATATCAAATGTATATGCAAAAAACGCAAAAAAAATATATATATATATATTCATATATTTAGTATTTACCCCACTCGTTGTAAACTCTATCGACTTCAAATCAATTACATTGTTGCCGGGTGATAGTGATGTCATACGCGGTAAATCTTCCGTTTGAAGCATGTCTCTGTTAATCTCTTAATTTTTAAACGTTTATCAAATTAAAAGAAATCACTTAAGTACTACACGATACCGACTGAAGATTCGTTACTCGTAATTACAAGTATGCAAGTGGAATACATTACGTCACTCAACTTTGAGAAACACTGTCACTTTAATAGACTGTTTTCGAAGAGTACGTTGTAAACTTTCATATTTTAGACCACATTTCAATTAAAATGCTTTGACAAGTATTTTTGTAACGAAAGTGATCTTCGCGTAATAATGCAATTGTTAAGATCGACACGAAGGCAACCGTCTGTCATTCCAGCATGAGATAATTGGAATTTTTTCGGGCTACGTCACTATGAGTTACAACCGCGCTATTTGAACATGGCGCCATTGACTAAAGAGAATTTTACAAAGAACTTCATGTCTCACGTTCCGAATTATCGACTTCGAAGAAAAACAGAATATTTCTTACGCTCTCTGCGACGTGCTATGGCCAACAATAAAGTCAATAGTTATTTTTATTATAAAATAGTCGATTGAAGTAATGACTACAAACAAAGTCTATGACTGAAAAATTTTGCTAAATACAATGGAAATTATTTCGAGGGGTAAAATCATTTAAATTGAAGTTTAAAATTAAGATACGTTTTTTTGACTAACAATAAGATCAAAATTATAATTAAATAATTAAAATAATTAAATATATTATTATTTGCGTACAAAATGCGCGCGCAATGTTTAGTTCAGCTAAACGATCAGAGCGCCAAACGGTGAAACGCAGAATACACTTATTGCGATACTCAAACATATCGATATATCTCGATCTGTAGTATTGAAATGTAACGTACAAACATCAGTCCAAGAGGGAAGCAGTAACAAGAAGAAATGTCACTTAGAAGTCTACAGGTAAATATTATAATCATTATCTTTAGACTTATATTTACACTTCTGTGTTGCAATATAGAATAGTGATCATTATTTCAAAGAGTTATTATTCAAATTAGTTCCTTCTTGGATAGAAATGAATATACATACATACATACATATATATGTTTCATGATTCACGAGTTGGCATAGAAAACTTTTATCATATTCATTGTTCAAAACATTCTTATAGAGCGATTTGCTTTCTCATAAATCTCATAAAAGTGTTGAAAATTGTGGTTTTAAGATATATTGTCATGCATAACGTTTATTAAATCATGTAAGTTTTTACTTATTAATTTTTATATAATTTGTTCCTTTTGTATATTTATTTGAAACATTTGGTTCTCTTTTGTTCAGATTCTTGATTGATTGCAAGAGATATGATTTGCAATTAATGATAAGTCTGATAACTTTTCATGGATGTAAAGTAACTTGATTTGTATAGATAAAAAAGTAGGCATTTTCTGGAAAAGAACGCCATTATAGGTAAATTTAAACATGTTCTGCGCATCACGTTTTTTACCTACTGCGCAGCTCTTTCTAACTAGAAAAAGCGCGCCATATTTAACTAGTTTGAAATATATTTCGAAATGTTGGACATTCAGAATATAATTTCTGTAAATCAATTATATTAAAAAATATTCACAGATATTTGGCAGGGAATATTTTGCAATATGTAATAATATTTTAGTAATTAACAAATTATTCACAAATTTTGTTAGATTATTATTAGTCAGAAGATAAAATCTGACTGAAAATCTGATAAGTTTAAATTTCTCATTTTTGAATTGAATATCAAGTACAAATTATTTATTACAGATTACGTCCAGACCTCATTTTTTTCTATGGTATTCGACGATCTCTATTTGATGATGGATTTGACGATATCGATGACAATTTTTTTCGCATCTAACGGTGAGTCGCATGCATTTTTGTTCCTCTGGTCGCTCAATCATGTCGTAGGATGAAAGATCCAAATCGACACGGGTGACTGGTTGTATAACGTAGATTTTTCGACGAGCATAGTGACCGCGAGTATTTATTATACTCACGAGTAGTAACATTTTCTTATCTATTTTATTTATTAGTTCAGGATAGGTCTTCTTGCATATTTCGTATTTTAATAATTAAAATTTCAAATCAATAATGTTACTATAATTTCAGCATAATTCAAGTATAATTCTCGCTGCAAATGTAAGAAGACATTTCGCGACAAGCAGATTTCTGAATTTTAAATTGCTTTCACGTGTTCGAAAATGTGCTTTGACAAAGGAATTGCTTGAGGTCATTTTCATTATCAGTTAATGTCAATTAATAACGTTCATTGTATTGAATTTGAATAAGTATATACACATATACGATTCTTATTCGTTATTAATTTCTTTTTTTTTATACTTCAGAGTTTTAATGATTCATTGAATTAGCAAAGTAGAGAATAAATTAAAATAAAATTTGAAACTGCAAAATAAAAAGTCATTAGCCCGTTAGATAAAAAATAATCTAATCAGTTTTTAGCTCAGGATTTTCAGGTCTGATCCTTCCCGTGCCTATCACCAGGACCTTGTTCACGTGCCCAGGTGCTACGTGGATGAGAGAAAGGCGATGGGCATGATGACCATAGTTTATAAGTTTATAATAATTTTTCAGCAATTGACAATGCGTTAGCGTATCGTGCACGACGTATTTTTCACATTGTGTGTGTGTGTGGTTAGGCTGTGAAATTGCGTCGTTTCGACCATTACTTCATACATGCATGTAATCTCAAGTATTTAAGTAGTCCATAAAGCGTTTCACGCAATGGTCGCTAACAATCGTCAGTTGATTTCAGGAAAAAGGTACGTAAATTAGAGCGTGAAAGTTGTGTGTTAAATTCGGGTGTCGGAGGCGTCTCGGGACGTTCTCTCTAGAGTAGGTTTGCGCCCGAATGGCATGCGTGAGAACCGTGGAGCGAGTGTGTTGGAATGCTTGTCTTTTGCCATTTTTAAAATATAGCGGGAGGGGGGTTGGGTAGGTAGGTAGCATACTTTTTGGTGTGAATGTTAATTATAAGTAGGTAGGACCAGGGCAAGTTGACACAGTCTCTGGGGTCGTGTACGCATTTTCGCGTGTCCAACTTGCCTCTGGAATTATAATTTGGAAAATTGACAGCGAAATTGGCACCACAGTGGAGCGTGTCACTCGTCTCTAGTTTCGCTTGTCGATTTTTTCAAATTTCGTCGCGATCGCGGTCGCGAAATGTATACAGTGCTCGAGATTCTACTACACGAGTAGTAATCATTACGACGATATAAAGTTTCTTCTTTAGAATTGGAAAATCTCGAGCCTGGATTTAAGTTTCAGCGGGCATGGCGCCCGAAGAGAGAAGAGGCTACAAGCCGAAGAGGCCCGGCAAATTGCCATTAGAAGAGGGCAACTACTAATAGCTTTTCATTCTGTGAGTGGAAAATCCCACAGCATGAAAAGTTATTCTTGTTACTACTTTGTCACTATGCTCGCCTTTAGTACTCGTAGTGTGTATAATTTTTTTTTTTTTTGTAAAAGATTTGTTTACTATAATTTCGTTGTTAAACCATAAACATACTTGAATTGTATCCCACAAGTGGATAATGATGGGGTAAGAATAAAAATCTGGAAATTATTTTAAACATATAATATATTCATTTGTATGCTTGTACATATCTCGCATTCTTTTATACAACAAAATATCTATGACAACAGTACAGTAGAGAACGGTATACAATATATAGTTGTATCAATAATTCATTCATAAATATGAGATGCAAGACAGCCTCGTTCTCTTAAGACTTAAGACATAACATTATCGGGTCGTGATTGCATAAAATACATATAAGTATGTACTCTTCTTGATTACTCTGATGTCCAGTCTTTCGGTAGAACTTTTGCATCGGTTTTCTCCGCGTCTAGTAGATTCGACTTTTTTGTTTTTTTTTTCTTTTCTTTTTATTTAAATTGTCCTTTAAACTCGAAAAACAAATCTGCGTGTACCGTTATTACTCGATATAATCCTTAATACCACGATAAAGAATGGGTTTCTTCTAATACTGTTAGACCTTTGTAATTATAGTAATAAAAGGAAAAAAAGAAGTCGACAAAATAATAATAATCGTGCGTGACTTTCATGACAGTTACACTTACGATTAGATACGTAGATCTATTCTTTTTTTTTTTTTTCTTTCTTTTCTTTCTTTCTTTCTTGTAAAGGAACATGACGATCTGTGCGATTTTCGCTCTCAAACAAAAGCGACGAGAGAACTGCGTATTACTTCTTCTTAAACAAGTACTTTCGGCTATAACACGAATGTTGTAAAGTAGGCCAATCGTTTCGTGCTCCCTTCGTACGGAAAATGGCGAACCGGCGAGCCGGCGAACCGAGCGCTTTCGCAAATATATTATATCGTGGAGCGACTTCGTTCGTTTAAATCTTTAACAAGAGAGAATATCCGTTTTAGTGAAAAAATATGCTATTTACATGTAAGGTATCTAGTTGTGCGTCGATTCATTAATTCGCCGTTTATCGGGTGTATCAAAATCTACTTAAAGGGATGAACGATTCGTACAGCCGTTGTTTTCTCACAAATCCTTCTTCTTTGTTTTCTTTTTCTTTTTTTTCTTCTTCTTCTTCTTCTTCTCTGCAAATGTAAACATGCGTGTATAATCCCGGCTGGAGAATCCTAATCCGATAAAAATCGACGATATATTTTTACCCATGAAAACCGTCGGGATTCCAAGTAATTGTACTCTGATTGAAAACACGTAAAAAGTGGCATAAACCTTCAAAAAAGAAAAGCTATTTCTCTTTTTTTTTTTTCTTTCTTTCTTTCTTGTCTTTTGGTTTGTGGTTCGCGGGGAAAATTCGAATTGCAAGCGAATTGTCGGCAGTTTTTGTCGATAGGTTACGAATCATAGAGAGATCAATCGTGTCCTATGTACGTGCTTTTATAACTATGTGAAACAACTAATCATAATGTCTGAATGTCTCTTTGTTAGATAACGAGTGCTTTGATTGTTTAACGAGAGTGATGAGAACACGTGAAATTGGAATATTCGTGAGATTCGGTCGACCGATTGGATGTACGGGCAGTGGGTATGATAAGAGAGAGACGCATAGAAAATAGTTCTAGTGTGAGATTCAAACGTATACAGGATGCCTCGAGTTTACTTCTGATTGGGCTAAAAATTTTGTTTCTCGATAGATCTAGTTCGTCTCGTACTATATTATGCGTACTCATAACACCACCGCACCGACGTGTTCTCGGTACTTTTCGTTTTTTTATCCTTTTTCTCTTATCCATAGGATCGGCTCTGTACAATTATTATAGACTTTGGTGCTTTAACCTTCAAATGCTAAATTGGTTTTTCACTCACTAGATATAGCTCGTTTCGTTAAACGAAATCGATACTTTTTTCTTGATATTTCCCTGTTGCTTCACATTTCATGGTTATTGTCGACAGATAATCAGAAGAACGTAAATATGATTAGGAGATATAAGGTAAGTGTACGCGATAAACGTATGTGAATATATCTAGCGATTGATTTGATTCAATTAGCATTTCAAGATTACGAATCGTGCCAAAATCACACGAATATTTCTTCTTTCTTTTTTTCTTTTTCTTTTTTTTTTATAAAGGCCAGCACAAATTTTGGCATTAACGTGTTTTATATGCATCTAGATACCTTTTTTTTTTGTTTTTTTTTTTTTTTGGAATACGTCCGATCACACAGAGCACACAATTCTCTTACGCTAATATGTACAATACCATACAAAGCATCACAAGATTACATACATAGAGATTTATACATTTTTCTTCATAATAAAATATCCGATTCTCTATTATGCTACGTCACACACGGAGAATGATCAGCTCCACGCGAGACATATCCCGCGCATCCAGTGTTCTGCGGCAATATAAATACATGACACACACGGCACATCAATATTTCGCGATTATTTCAGCGAGGGACAATATAATCCTCGGCAATATGTTCCTTTAACCCCTCGAGGCCGAATCTCCTCTCCGTCAGATTAACCACGTTCCCGCGAAACTAGAACTCCTTTTCACGCTTTGACGAAAGATTCGGTCGCGTTAATTCCGTCGGACATTTCTCCAATGTTTGATATGCTACTTATATTAGACTGACTGTACGCAACAATCGTTTCGGGCAATTCTTCTGTAATTACTTGATTAACACTAACGCAATTTAAACGTCGTTTCTTGATCTGTTTCTCTTTACGTATATTTACAACGAATCACACTATCTCTTACAAGGAGCAGCCATTTCTGTTTTTTTTCTCTTTTTTTCTCTCTTTTCTTTGAAAAAGTGGATTTTCAATGATCGTCGTCAAATTACAATTACAAATTATCGCTGCAATGTAATCTGTTAATATTTCTTCCTCTTCCTCTTGTCGTTTTTTGTTTTCTTCTTTTTTTTAGTGACTGTACAATTGACATTTACCGCTACAAAAATTTTGTATCAATAAAATAATCATGTAAATATCTTGTAACTTTATACTTGTATATGTATGTACAATAATCGTTAACTGAATAGAAATCTTACGTACTCTAGCACAGGCCAAAATATTATTCTGTTATTAATATACTGATCATATTTACGGCTACTCTTTTTTTTTTCCTTTTTTTCTTCTTCTTTTTAAATATAGAGCTTAGGACTGACTCGTGAAATATGTGTAAGTAGCATCTCTCGTTTCAAATTGTTTTTCAATATCCCGTTGGTAGTAATTACTGTAAGTAGTGGATGGATCAGGAATGGGGCTTGGGCATCACCGTCACGCTCCTTGTAATATAAAGTATAGTATATATTTCTGGGAGACTAAAGTGTCAACGTTAATAGGCGTACGTCGTTAGCCCTGTTTTTGTTTCTTCCCGGAAGAATTCGATCGGTGTTAACGACCACCCTAGAAACAGCTCTTATCTCTTCTCTCTCTCTCTCTCTCTTTCGCTCTCTTTCTCTCTCTCTCTCTCTCTCTCTCGCTATAATCTTCTCCTCTTTATATATAATAATAAATCCAATCTGCACGCACTGCGTGTGTAATAAATAAATACTTTCGAAAGTGCGTATAAATCGGTGTATAATGTGTTACATATAAACAATTCGGCTCTGTTTCGATTTGTCAAAAGATTTTTTCCAACGGGCAGTAGTTTCGTGTACTTTGACACTAGTCGCGACTCTCTTGCGCAATTGAATGTTACTAGCGAGGTTATTACGCGTTACGAGTTACAAATTACCAAGCCACTGTGTAACGTTATTAATAAGTTCTCTTGTACTGTGTTTCTCGGCAAGTTCGACGATAAACAACAACGTTGTTCAAAGTAAATTGTGAAAATCACCTTCCGTTGCGACGTGAAGATTAAAAAGATTGCGAAGTAACTTGTAGCGCTTGAAATAGGTAGGAATTAGAGCTTGTTAACTTGTTGATGAATTATCGTGCAAGGGAGCCTCTGTCGATCGATCCCTCCGTCGTCGGGGGATCGTCGATTATTCAGCCGATGAAAAGAGTCTTTTGACTTGTACGACGGAAATGGGTCATTCTTTCTTTTTTTTTTTTCTTTTCTTTTCTTTGATCTGCGAATTATTGTGTATATACCTAACTAAGTAAGTATATAAGTAAATAAATGATTCTCTCGGTCACCGATAGTAACAAACGTCTTGCTTCTCCCGCGTCACACGAGGCGGTATCATGTGTCGATGAGCACCATGAAGAGTGTAAGTATCGTCACGGAATGTACGGATGATAATTTCGCGTCGTTCTTGTCCCATTCCCGATAAACAAAGGGTTAACTCGTGCGACTGTTCAAATAATTTACGAGCCATCGATCAACCACATCCGCGTTCTCTTTCACCCAGTGTATATTGAACTTGATTGTTTCTAGGCTTTGCTCCAATGCTCGCCGACCGCTTCCGACATCCACTTTCTTAAAGAATTCCGAAACCTAAGAGACGCAACGTGAAAAATATTATTTAACATAATATAGGCTCGTGTGGAAAGTTTTTATTATTAATTGTTTAATTGGCGATTTTTGAAAGCCCCGGTGTAACTGGTACATTGTCATTCAAAAGTACGTAAAGTACTCTTGTTTAGGAGTTATAGGAAATATTAGTAGAAAAAACGCAACTGAGAAAGTTACAAAACTCTATGATAGATGTAAAGAAAAAACCACGTCTTGTTTTAATAAAACCCATTAAAATTATTATTGCATCACTATACTGTATGCTGTTTATATAATAAATATCAATAAAATTAACATTTAGCTACTATTCTTTTCTGTAATCTTGAAGTTTTTCAATTTTTGATATATGTGTTTTTACTTCGTCGGTAAACGGAAAGATTACTGTCGGTCACTAGTGACCGACGCAGCACTTGACGTGTTAATCTAACTTCTAACGTAGAATAAAATTATAGAATAAAATTAATTGTAAATTTAAAATAGGAGCATTTGCCCTGCGTTCGACGTGTATACTCGTCGTTGTTTGATTTTAATTACGCGAGATTAACTGATTTTCAAAACAGTCACAGGGGACGGTACGATTTCGACTCACCTCGTGGTAGTCGTATTCCGTGAAGAAGTCAGAGACCACGACGGATATGAGTCCGCCCATGGTCAGCGATCCGTTTCCAAACAGAACGTGTATCTGAGGCCAATAAGCTTTGAGATGACGCCACGCAAGGAAGTGGCCCTCGGAATTGGTGGCGACGGACGCTATAACCGTCTCAACGTCCTGTGATCTCACCATCTCTCGGTCCAACGATCGCAGAAGGTAACGTTGCAGCAGCCACGAGTCGCTCGTCGCTCCCAGCGCTTGCAACATCACTCGTTTCTCGCTCGGTACCTGAGTTTTCTGATAATTCTCCCAGCAGTGGTTCCATTCACTCTCGCCGCCAAATTTGATTCCTAGTGAGCAAGACGAAGCAAAACGAAGGAATGAATTTGAGTAACAATGAATAATAATAACAAAACACCAGATACCTGCAACGTATACGACGTCTCGTATATTCGGGGCAATTCGTTCGCCGCGCAACATCCAGTCTTCGAAGAGGCTTTTCGCTGGCTTCACAACGTCGTCCAGTTTCACCGATACGGCTGACTGAAGCACTGCGATTCTTAACAACCTGCGAAAATGAAATATTTCCCGGTTGTAGAAATTATTTGACGATGTTTTAACTAACTAGAACTACCGACGAACCATGGGATTTCCATTAAAGACACTCAAAACAAAAAAAAAAGAAATAGAGAAACTTTATAATATAATAGAGTACACGAGCTTCTATATTTTATAGTTATATAAAGTGTGTAACAAAAATTATCAAACAAAATTGTCATTATGACCACTTTGGTAGTTCTAAGTGTGAAGATTGGCGAAATATCCAATTTTCGAGATATTTTATAATCAATGAGGAGATCAGATTAATAATACAATTGTTGAATATTTACTTCTTCAAATGAGACCCCTCGTCTGCCCAACCGACGTATTTGATAACTGGAGTCAACAGCTGCTTCAAAAACGTGATGTACCGCTTGTAGCCAGGACTCTCGCTCAGTCTGTCTTTCCAAGAGTGCAAATACCCGAGCGCCGTGGACCACGGCACGTAGTCCCTCTCGTTCAAAAGATAAAGGGACAATTCAAGTGGCACCGTAGCGTTCAACTCGCCTGCCTCGCAAAGCGTGAACGCGTCGTCGATGAGGTTGGCACGATCCGCCGGGCTGAACTTTGTGTGATTGTTCAACAAAGTAGCAATGATCGACGACCACATCTCCTCCGGGTAGGTCACGCGATAGAATCCACTTTGATTCACGTTGCACTTTATGTACTCTACGTCAGCGGGTATTTCGAACGTTACTGAAAGTACAGAACGATTTTGATCCCGCGAGACGAAAAATATCGCGCGATTATTATCAGGTGACAAGTCCATTCGTATCTGGAAATACATTTTTCACGATACGTTGTCTCTCAATTCAAATGTACAAGGTGGAAAGAAAAATTCGAGATCAAGATCAATTTTTCGGCAGATTCTTTACATGTAGCTCCATCAAACTTTTCTTTCCCTGTTTACCCTGTACATAAATAAAAATAAAAATTTTTTCTTGCGTCAATTCGATACAAAATACAGATACTCTTTTGCTAAAGAAATCTTCAATTACTTGGCATTCGGAATGATGTTACGAAACGAATGAAATTGCTGGCTAATGATTACAAAAATTATTCAAAAATCATATAAAATTATAACATCGACGAGTCACGTGAAAGCAATTGAAAAGTAATTTTATATAATTTTTGAACTGACTCATTTGACGATTTTTTTTCTCCTAACACTGATCTTAAACATCTCTAGAAATGAAAAAAAAAGAAACATGTTCGTTATAATTGTCCTATATGTTACCATCGGTTAAATTCATCCATACGTTGTGAATCTTGCGCGGTTCTTTGTCTGTGTAGTAGCTCAACGGGACATACCACTTGTAGTCAAAGGGTGATTTTGATTCTTGCTGTTCGGTATCGTTTTCTTTTGGCGATATTAGAAATCTCTGTTGAGTCGCCGTGATGGTATTCCCGTTACGCGTAATCGTTATCAGAGGGAAACCCATTTGTTGGGTCCACGTATCCATAATAGCCTGTCGACACATTCAATTTGACGAAGCGTTAGAAACTGACAGAGCTGAGAACGACAAGACTATATAACGCTATGTTGCGAAAGAAAAAAGTTCCCATAAGCTCTTTCACAATTCCAAAATTTTCCAAACTTTTAGTTCTTTGAACACAAGTTTCAAAGTGTCATTTCTCTACGTTTTTCTACAATTAGTTTTTGGAATCTTTATGGAATCTTCTATCGAAAGTTACGTATATAATGAAGTTTGTTGTTTCCCAAAGTTATACCTACTTTCACGTCGAAAGTATTATTCGCGTGTTTTGTAAAGACCGCCCAGAGGTCGTTCGTGTCTGCATTCCCGTACGCGTGCGAATTCAGATAGTCGTTCAGCCCGCTTTTCAGAACGTCCTCGCATAAAAAGCCCTCAAGCATGTTGAGAATGGAAGCGCCCTTACTGTAACTAATGTCATCGAATATCGCTTCGATTTCGTTCGGGTCTTTAACCGGCACGCTAATAGGGTGGCTGCTGGCCAACGCGTCGAGATCGAGCGCCGGCTGGGTTTTGTCTAAGATAAACTGATCCATCATGCTCCACTGGGGCGAGATGTGATTCACGCCCTTGTATTCGAAGAAACTGGCTGCCCCCTCGTTCAGCCACAAATCGTTCCACCACTTCATCGTCACGAGATTACCGAACCACTGGTGGGCCAGTTCGTGAGCAACGACTATGGCTACCCATTCGTGAGCGTAGGTTGACGTCTCTTGGGGATCGTACAGTATGGACGTTTCTCGGTACGTGATTAGGCCCCAGTTCTCCATCGCGCCAGCGGCGAAGTCGGGAATAGCTATCAAGTCTGGCAGAAAATTTCGTCAAATTCTCGTACGTTGAGAGAACGTTTCAGTTTCTCTCGTTTAAGCAACTGACCTTGCTTAGGCAGCGGATAATGCACTCCGAAGAAGGACTCGAAGTAATCCATTATACGAGCAGCCGTGGTCACCGCGTATTTCGCCTGCGGGAGCATCGCCTCTGCCGCATACACGCTCACGGAGATGTTCCTCTTCGTCAGCTCAGAAACGCGTTTGAAATCGCAAACCACGAACGCCACCAGGTACGTCGACATTTCGACGGACTCTTGAAAATCGTCGCGAAGCTGAAAATTCGCCCACGTTTGGTGTGTATAGATACTCCATGTTGAGATTTTAACCCTTTGCCCTCGACAAACTTTTTTCGTATCTATCAGCAATTTAGGAAGCATCACTTTCCTTTGTAAATAAAATAATGTAACATTGGAAATAATCGTTCAAATGGTATTTAACCTTTTACGTTGGAATGACGTACCACGCACGTCGAAAATCTTTTGCAATATTTTCTCAGTTTTAAGTATATTTCAATATACAACCAGAAAAAACAAATGACAAGTTTATTACTTCTTAATAATTGATATCGACAAGTTCAAAAAGAAAGCGACGAATTATTGTATATGGTTCGGTCACTCGTTATGGTCCGCGAACCAGTTGCCAGCGCAAGGGGTTAACACGAAATTTTGTCGACTGTATATTTCCAACGTGTGATGTCGTTTAAATTTAAAATTGCTAGAATATACAAGAATTAATGATCAATAGTTTCAAAAATAATATCCTTCGCCATTTTTTAAACTTTCGTAAGAAGCAACGAAAAGTCTAGTTTATGCGACTCAGGACTGTCTTCAGAAATTTCTTCTTCCGAAATTCTTTTATTCTTCTTAGCATTTACTCTAGGCATCTGTTCAGTTATTACACATCACATCTTACAACACCACATCACCGTTATAATTATCAGCAAATTATAAAAAAAGAGAAAGTCCGAGCTGTCGACTAGATTTAAGCAACGATGTCTCCTCGGAAGAGACAGTCGAGTGCAAAGGGTTAACTTTGAACCTTCCATTTACATATCTATACTCACAAGTCCCGTGCCCATGTAAAATCCCGCGTCCTCGGTGTTCATTACAGGCATATTGCACAGCGCGATATGAAATCTGTCCCTGAATATCGAGACCTTAAACTTTGCTTTGAACTGCGGCTCGTCGAAGCATGGGAACGCCGAGCGTGCGTACGTCGGCTCGAAATGAGTGGTCGCGAGGTACCTAAGGGGTGGAAAAAGCACA
Organism: Melipona bicolor; assembly: GCA_030673865.1. Lineage (NCBI taxonomy): Eukaryota > Metazoa > Arthropoda > Insecta > Hymenoptera > Apidae > Melipona > Melipona bicolor. Next base: position 864,736 of record JAHYIQ010000012.1, read on the forward strand.
CAGTCACCATCTCTCGTCCCCCGGGACGATGAAAACGCGCCTTGAGCAATTTTCCTCCAAACAGAAAATTATTACAGTTTCAGAGTGACCTCTTTTCTCCTTCCGGGGTGACGTAGCTGCTGAGATAGAACCCCTCGAGTTCGCTCGTCAGCTTCGAGATGAACCTCAGGTGCACCGTGTAATTCCCTCTCTTTCGAAATTTACTCTCCTCCAGTTCCAGATACAGCTGTTGATGTTTCGGATATTCCAGCAACTTGGCAATTTTTAATCTGTGGCCTTTACGGTCTTGAACCATCTGGAAATCAAATCAGGTTGCCACTAAATAAGTTAAATATTATTCTTTCATTCTGCAATGGTGGAAGGAAATGTTTCGAACTTTACTGTTACAGTGCTTTCAGGTGACGTACTCACTTTCTCATTTATTGTCAAATTTTTACTATGGAAGACGATATAGTTGGTCTCTCTATCGACGTAGAACTCGATCGTGACCTGTCCTGAAAATCGAGATTACACCGGTTACTTTCTTTCTTTGAAACTGAGAACGAAGAACACGTAGAACATTTACTAACAAGTTCTTGAAAGAGATTCATCAATCGAGCTCAAATTCAAATTCAAATTCAAATTAAGCATTCGTATCAATGTATTACGTACCTTTTACTTCTAAAGTGGTAAGGTTCGGATGGATGGTGATATTGTATCTAGTAGGATGCGCGAATGTAGGTAGCCTCACGTTGTTCCAAGGAAACACCTGTAACAGCGCCGTTTAATGAAGTTATTTTTAGACTGTTAATTAACCAGGTTAGAACGGAGCGCACGTTTCTTGTCTTTCTTGGCTTCAATGTCAGCGCGCATGCATGCATTTCTTCTGCGTAGCGGGTAATTAAATATGAACGATCAACAGCGCGAGCGTTCGCGTTATAGATAACGTGGTAACGCCTTGCGATTGATTTCCCGCCAAGACTTCTCGTGGCTCGTTCGCGGAAAAGCTTTGAACGAAGACTCGGGCGCAAGCATTGAAACGTGACACACAAAAGTAGCACATACATATGTACTTTGCACACGTACATGACGTACGTATCTATTTTGCATATCTGCACGCCCTAATTTCTTTTCTTTTTCTTCTCTGGCGTAACTGAGATAAATAAATTTCAAATGTACAAATTTAATAATGAAGCCTGTTTGAGAATCTTACGTGAAAGTATTTAAATTATTCGTACGAGAATACTGTAATTTATAAATTGCAATACGAGCTAATATCAGTACAAGTATCAGTACAAGTTAATGTGAAATTGTACGATTTTTTAAATATCGTTTATCGAAACACAAAGTGACGCGAGAATCTATCTAGACTCTGAAAAATACTAATCCGCGCCTTCGTGCTTTACGATTAACACAGCTCGAGAAAGTGCAAAACAATCGATAATCCGCGCGAAACAAAGACACGACGTTCGAGTCATTTATATTTATTGCCCGACGATTATTATTTAAAGCTACGTAGGATACGCGAATAACATTGATCAGTTTGCATTATTCATTGTACCGTTCGAGAAGTCGTACGAGTACATATGCTCGTTATTACTCGTGCATTATGTCTGGAATATGTGTTACGAAAGTACATGTTTCGTTCCAGTTTGGCATTACGATCGTACAACCACCAGAGAGAGAGGGGGGGGGGAGGGAAACACGAATAATCATACATACCTCTCCATTAGTTGCAAGAGGCTCGCTGCTTTTTTCATCGTCCTCGATTTTTAGATTCGGTGGCTTCTCTCCAGCGCAAGGGCAGTCTATTAAAAACGAAAAGAAAAAAAAAACAGGAAGCCAATAATGAGCCAATAGTAGAAGTTTATACGGAAATACAACATTCAGATATTAATTATTTATATATATATATATATATATATATATATATATATATATATGTAATATCAAGGAAACGTTACACTACCATTTTGTGGTCCCGCAAAGGCAATGATGAGTGATATGGCGAAAAGGATCGCAAAAACAACGGTAGCTACGCAGAGAGCCCTTTTTTGTGAACACACGATTCCATTGTGCTCGTAAATACTACGTTTGTGCAATCCTGTGTTACTGTCTCCTGAAACAAAGGGTCTCCTGAAGAATGATCCAGCCTACGGATGCACGCGCATCGTTCTCGATCCTAAAGCATGAGGATTTGTTTTGACAACGCGGGATATGTCGCGCGCAAAATACATCGAGATCGGGAGGGAACGAATTTTACTGAAAAATTAGAGGCGAAAAGGTGCAACGATATCGCAAAGTTTCCGAAAACTCGAAGAGAACCCGAAGTTCCCCTCTGTCCTCGGTTACACACTTGACCTAGATTTTTGACTGAGCGACAGTCGACAGTGACGTTAATGCAGTTACTCAAACAAAACACGTGAAACACGCCACGAGCGTATTTTTATTACCGACTCTGTAACATTTGAATGACAATTTCGATTAATTGGCAAGAAGGTTTCGTCGAACGAAACTCATTGAAACTAGTAAGTGAAGCGAAAAGAATCCACAAAGTTGTTTGCACAAAGCGGCTTTGTCTACGCGACACTTTGTGTTGCGATACTTTGTATCGTATCGTACTTTACGGCGACGACAACGACAGTCGAACAGATGTCTGTTTACGCACTCTACGAACTGTTACGCACTCTTACTCAATCGGTCGATCGGTTGACGAAAAGACACGCACGGTAGGGGGAATCGCCTCGAGTTGCGTGCTTTAATTTGAAAGATCAGAAGCTTCTCCCTTATTGATCGCACGCACGTGTTCTTCGTACAGTGCTATTCGTAGCCCGGAGGGTCGTAAGTGGGCCATCTGGTCGAACGGTTCCAAAGGAAAAGGAGTGAACCGCGTGTAGGGAAAAAAAAGAGAGGGAAAGTAAGAGGAGAAAGAGGAAGAAGAATCGAGGAAACGGGTGAAAAGAAAGGGGCGACGAGGGAGGGAAACGGAGAGGTGCGAAAAAAGAGGTAGGGTAGCTCTGTCTACCTCTGTCTAGGTAGCCGAGAGAATAGAATCGCCCCCGAAAAGAATTGCGTGTCGAATGCCTTTTCTTCTGACCTGTGTGTCTCACCTGTCAGAAAGGCAACGTCATCCACATCCTGCTCGCTCATCGTGAACCGATTCGGCGGCGGTCTCCGACGAACGATTTCTTTTACCTGACCGTCGTTCGTAGCATATAAGATTTTGATCAAGGGCTCTCTCTGTTCAGCCAGAATTCGGGCGTTCGTGCTCGTGGCTGTGTCTGCTTCGGCTGGTAGTTACTTTCGTTGATACACCGTGTCGGGCTCGAGTGTCAAGGTCAAGGAATCACTGGAGGAAGACTGGCAGATTTACCTACTGGCACATCGGAGAGGCTTGCGGTTACTCTAGGCCGAACCTTCTTCCCTTCTGCCCTCGTTTTTCTTTTCTTCTTCTTCTTCTCTCTCTCTCTCTTTCTCTCTCTCTCTCTCTCTCGCTCGCTCGCGCTTTTTTTCTCCTCGCTCTCTCGCTGTTCGCGTTAGCTCGGCGCTTAAAGGCGGCTTAACAGTCGGCAGAGGCGAGTTTGCTCGTGTAGGTGGACTGGCAATTGCGGAAACGGCGAGCAGCGAGCACGAGCACGGGCACAGGTACAGGCACGGGCACGGGCACAGGCACGGACACGAGCGAGATCACAAACACGAGCACGAGCACGAGTAGGAGCACGAGCGCGAGCAACGGCGCGAGCACGAGCAGAACCAGGAAACCGAGTAGGAGCGCGACCAACGAGGTCCCGAGGACCCGCGACAACGTGACGATGCACGAGCTCACCAAGTCACCGAACAACAGCTCGACAACGTCGGCGAGTCTATAACGCGCGACGTGTCTTGACATTTCATTGGCATTAAAGCGTGAATATAGCGACTGCGGAGTTAGGCAGAAATGGCGACTTTCCAAACCCCTTGGTGGCGGATCGCTTTACGGGGGTGAATTTGCAGCTCTCGCCACGCCGCACCTCGCTTCGCCTAGCCCCGTCGCAGCGCGGGGGTGGCCTGCCTCTCGCCTTTACTGTGGCGCCATCCGTGACCCACCCTTCACAGTGATTCCTACTTCGACTCCGGCCCGTTTTATTTCCACGCTTGGGTTGGTAAGAAGATTCTCTACCATTTCTCCCCTCGCCCGTTCGTTTCACCCTCTGATTCTTTTTTAAATTTTCAGCTCGCCGCGACCACGTCTGTACACGTACGTTTCACTGCGAAATATCCTCCCACGATACTCTCTCTTGCTTCGATCATTGCTCACTACGTTCTGTCGTTGACAATGTTCGATTAATCCCGCGAATTAAATTAATTGTACTGTAATTTTTGTCTTTTTCTCTCTTTTTTATAGTTGTTTACGTTCGATGGTGAATGATAATTTAGCAACGCGTTTTTTAATAACGGAGATAATTTAACATACGCCTCAAATTTGGAGGTCGCAGAAATTTTAGTAAAACTAAAAAAGTTGGTACAACTAAATTAGTAAAATTAGTACGACTAGATCAGTAAAACTAAAAAGATTAGTATTTGTCTTTGGTACACAATAAAATCATATTCGTACGTACATCAAAGAATTGTTTTCCAATAAATTTTCCTCGTGACTTATCATTAGCAAATGTAAAGAGGGTAAAGGGGGTCGCCAAGTGAAAATGCTTGAAAAGTCCTGTTTCACATCGAAATTCAAACACTCGAACGCAAACAGTAGAAACATTATACGCGACAGAGGTTTTCTCCGTAGAAGATGGATTTTCGTTCTAGTTTATGATACTACGCGACACGATTACTTTACAAAGCCATTGAGAACGGCGCGAAGTATCGGCACTTTGACATTCGACACGAGGGGAAGTACACGCGTGATACGTCCGAGAATTCTCATTTTTGCATACGTTTAAAGAACACGACGGTGTATACAAGCCCCATGCATATTCAACGTCTGTTTTGCATTTACTTCGCTCCCTAGACCTAATGAAACCGGTTTAATCGTCATCGCTATTGTCGAATCGCTGTCCGTCTAATAACGCCATTAAAATTTGAAACGAAGAAGCATCTGTCTTTCTTTGCGTCGAAAGGCGTCTGCGAGTGTTCGAAACACTTGCGTATGTATTTCGATATATGTCGTACGATCCGTACGTTCCGTGCGATTGTAATAATTTCAGTCAAGTTTCCCGAGTTGGAACGATGAAAGCTGACGTTATCAAGAAACCAGTGCGAAATCGATGCAGGAATCTACCGGGAAAAGAAAGAAAGAAAGAATTGGAACACGTCCGCATGCAACGCGAACGGATATAAAAAATCCTGTCCTTCGTATTAGCGATTATAGAACTCGTCGAGGAGGGCCACTTGGAAGTTTTCAGTTCGTGGTATGAACGAGTGTACTCGAACCGACGTTCGAATTGTCGAAAGTTCAATATCCTTGACGGACAAAGTCTCCGCTGAATGCTGACAATGGCATTCAAACGAGAGAAAGAGAGGACATTTCCGCTTCTTCGTCGCTGGCTTTTGACCTACGATCGAAACTTCCCGGTGCTCGGAGATGCCGGGAATTTCTATATAAAATCGAGGCCGATACCTCGATTGTTTCGTCTTAGAGGGAACGACGTCTATGTAAGAAAAAAATAAAATACTCGGCAGGAGAAAATGTTAGAAATATATTGCCGCGCAACTTCAATTTTCTTCGTCAATAAACGTTCGTCATAAAGATCATACATTCGCAATATGGATTATACGGTCTTGCTTCTCAAAATGGGTTTTGCAGAATTGGAGTAGTTTCATAATTGACTAACGAAATTTCTTGCATCTTAAAGTTTCCCAATTTAAAATTACCCTTTTGAATCGATAAATCGATTCCCTACGTAATAATAGCAAGCGTGGTTAATTATAGGTATTATTCTCTGTTATAGTATTTAAAAATATTGAAAAGACCCGTCGTTATACATAGATGGGGATTGAGTTAGGGTTGCGTACGATGTGTATATCAGAATTATAAGGTCAACTGAGCAAAGTGATAAAAAGAATGTTTTTTTTATTCGCTATACACACACACACACACACACACACACACACACACACACACATACACACATACATACACACACACATCGTGTTTAATCTCATTTCCTTCTTTCAAGATAAAGCTTTAATATTGTAACAGGTCTTCGATAGAAATACAGGTCAGTTAATCTTTTACCTCTGGACAGAAAATTAGCTGTTCTGACGTATCGAATACCGAATTCACGACCCCTACGTTGCTCTTGAATCTTTCACGACCAATCTTCTCCGCCGCGTGTAGGCCTACGTGTAACGAGAAAAAGTAGTAAAAAGTATATTTTCCAAGCTCCAGCGCACGAAACTCATCAATATTCGAATGATCCACGTCGAAAGGTGGACAACTTTCTAAGAAACAAACCTGCGCGCGTTAATGCGAAACGGGTCACAAGTTCAAAAGTTCAGGTATCTATAAACGTTCCGATTCTATCGATATTGACCAGATTTGGGGAAACGGTTTGTTCGCTGGAATAGGTACGCGGGCTCGACCAATTTAAAAATATTTTCATAGTTACTAGCTGATTACTACTTGACTCGCCGCGTCGTCCATACCTGGGTACTTTTAATTTTTGAGGCAAGAACAGTGTTTGGCAGAAAAACGAGTTTTTGGTAGTAAATTATTTTGTTCAAGTTGAACCAAACAACCAACGTAATAATAACATAGTAATAATTGTTAAATTATTATTTTTAAAAGTAAAAACACAGTCGCAACACAGTCGTTTGTGATATGTTTGAAAATGTTTGTAGACGAAACTAACTGAGATTTAGGGGCCTCTACAGTCGAGAGATGCAAAAACTCAGAAGAGAACGTTCATGTCGTAAACTTAACAAAAGAAATAAAAAGATCAAGCAACCTACTCGATTTGTGCTCGGGGATCAATCGCCAAAGTTGTCCTCAAACAGACAACTACGTTTCGCAGTGGACTGTCACTTCGCGCGCTTTATTTTTACAAAGAAAATCGATGAAAAAGAATCGTTGGAACGTAGATTTTTTTTCGAGTCGTTACTTGGGAAAATTCGAACGGAGAAGCCGTTCCGACGCGATTGTAAAACAGCGGGGCGCGGCCTTTCTTTTTCCTCTCGCCGCGTGTCAATGAAATTTCAGGTTAAGAGTCCGCGTGGTGTCGCAACGGAGGTTGGCAGTAAGTTGCTCTCGTTAAAGAGAGCAGCGAACGGAGCTTTTTCAATGCGCGCGTGTGGTGGGACTTTTACTCACCTGAGTTTATCGGCACCTCGGTGGTGGTGTTGGCGGTCCCGTTTTGCCCGGGACTCCGCGAACTCGAGGTTCTACCTAGAGGCTCCATCCGGATCGCCTCGCTGCTCTCTCGCGTCGAGGTCCCCCCTGGCATTTTGCTCTCCGCCCTCCTCCGCCCGCCTCTGCCTCCTTTTTATCCCGGCGAGCTCGCGAGCAGTTCTCTGCCGGAAGATACACGCTTCCTTGGCTCCCTGTTTCCTCGCGACTCCACGCGAATTACATTCTTCGACGTTGCTGCCTTTCAAGAGCCTCCCTTCTTTCTCTGGTCCGTGTCAACGGGTCGAGGAATTTTCATCCCGGCTCGAACCGTCTTTGCTCCGAAACTTTCCTTTATCTCGTGTCACTCCTCTCTCTATCTAGTACGATTCATTTTTCTACTTTTACTCACGCTGACGGGATATCACGCTCGAGAATTGTTTCTTCCTACGGCTACACATTGGTCCCCCGTCACAAAGCGTCGATAGATGGAACTCGTGTCATCGAGATGTGATCCAAGCTTTCGTAGTCTTTCGTTAGAAAATCGTTAGGGTATCTCGTACAAATGCTCGTGATTTACAAAAGGGATAGTCTATTGATTGTTTCGGTGAGATTCGAACTCCCCCTGTTCCGGGCAGTGCACGTGGATGCAACCCTCCACTCCTCGAGTGATCGATCTTACACTAATTACTTTCGTAGCGTCAGCGTCGAGTATACCATCGTTCTACCATAGTTCTACTGTAGTTTCCTGCGATTTTTCTTGGGCAATTAAGCTCACCTCTCGTCGAGCTCTGTACAAAGCCGCACTACGTACGCGTATGCGTGTCCCAGGGTCCCAAGCAACAAGCAGTCGTCGAAATTGCAAATCAAAAGTTAATCTTAACGTTAGACTAATTTGTCTTTTAATCCTATAAGCGACGGTTGGTTTCTGGTTCGATTGTTCGTCGACGATGAATGATCAATAGCTCTCTCGCAAGATCGCGAGATTATTCCTCAGCGTACCGTTACACGTGGTATCTGAAACAAAATAAGCACGATTACCATACACGATCCCCTCGAATTTTGAATGTATTCCTGTAGAATATTCTGCACGATCCAACATTCAATTTTTCGAGAATTCTGCGCAATCTTTTCTTTCCTGTTTTCCGTCGAGACATGAAACAACGTTTAGACGTTGTTATTGACTTTATCAGGTGTGTGTAATTATAAAACATCGCCGGCGTAATAGGCCGTAGCGATCGTACGTATGCACGCTCGAAGCATATTTTACAAGGTTATTTTTGCAGCGGTAACAAAGCAAACAATTATATGCACCAGCGTCTCTGCTTCTGTTCAGCTGTTCCCTGAAGCGTACTTAAAAACAAAAAAAAAAACAAAAAAAAAAAAAAGAAAGAAGGAAAGGATACGATAGAGAATTATTCATGCAACAGACACTGGGTTACCGTAGAACTTTCATTTTAAACGACTCGGTCTCACCCGAGACGTTGTAATTAGAGTTGTCGAGGATAAGAGGACCGTTAGAATTATGAACGACACTTTCTTTTCCATTTCGGTAGCAAGTAATTACGCATTTACACAGGCGAATGCACTGCGAGCGCGTTCGACTCTTCGTTGTCACCAATTCATCGCCATTATCGCATCTCTCGTTTACACGTACCAATTGTTTCCCTCTCAGTTCGCATACGCGAATGTGTGCCTCTTCAGTCTCATTCATTAGATAATTACGTACTTTGATCAAGATAAGTATTCGCGGAGAACATTATATATACGTCCATGATTTAATTGATGTGATATACGGTGGGCCAAAAGTTTCTTCCCTTTTTTCTGTTTTCTTTTAATAAAACATCAAAATATAAGAAAAACCTAATTTTATTAATTTTAAATTGAATTCAAAATCAAACGTGATTTTTTCCCATTATGCTTTAAAAATTGTTTCTTCCGAATGTTGAAAAAAATATGTAATAAAAAAATTACGGATTTATTTTAGCAGGAGGTGATTTATAACCTATCCTATATAAATTACGAGTTATTTAAACACCCTCTGACGTGTTCGTTTGAACTAGAAATAAAATAATAACCGAAGAGCATCGTCAATTTAAAAAAAATTCAAGTGTGTGCTTTCAAAGTTATTTCAAAACCATATTTTTTATCGGTGTTTTATCGACGTCGTAATTTTTCCTCGAGTTGAAATTGATCGATGTACATGTACGTATTAAATTCGTACACGAGAGCAACTCTATATCTATTTTTGCCGAGCATCATTTCGCGTAGCACAACGTAATAATAATTTAATAGATGCGTGTATTTAATGCAGTGCCAATTTAATAACACGTAATATATTTGTTGAATTTCTACAATCGAAATTTTTCTGCACATTCAGCTTGAAGTTAAATAGGCATTGTCGCTCGTACCAGATTCGCCATACTTTGCGAATCTGATCCCTCTTGCCAAGTCGGTCTCGTGTACAAGTACTTTAATAACACTTTATGTACGGCGTTGCGTAATAAATGATGTGCATGTGCAGACGATCGAAGGTTGCGAGAAAATTGTCTGCAATTTCTGCATATCTTCTGTATCAAACTTGTTAGTGTCCGCCAATTTAGCTTTTTTACGTTATATTTTATATTTTGTACATTTTTCACAAATGTGTCTTGTAATATTAAAACAAACGTTGTATAAAATATTTTTAATCGCTTTTAAATCTCGATGAATCTTCAAACAGAATTGGCAATTTTTGCGATGATTTTTTATAAATGATCGAAGAAACAAGTACTCAGAGCACAGTACGATGAAAAACAAACTGTGCGATGTATTTTTCACAGAATACGTTCAAACAACATTTTTAATCGCTTTTAAATCTAAAAGAATCTTTAAACTACAAACAGAATTTGCAGTTTTTTAATGATAATTAAATAATTAATTCTTATAAACGAATGGAAAAGCAAGTACTCAGAATAGAATACAACAAAAAACAAACTGTATTTTTCACAGACAGCATTTTCAATCGCTCATAAATCTTCAAGTTTGAGGTAGAATTGGCAATTTTTCGACGATTTTTTAAAAAAATAAGCAATACAATACGCGTAACGCAATATAATAAGAAAATAAACTGTACGATGCATTTTTCACAGAAAACGACTATTTTTAATCGCTCTTTAGGTCTCATAGAAGAGAGGACTCTTAAAATTTTTTAATCACCGCTTAATTAACGAGCGTGATCTTCTCATGCGAACGCTTTTTTACGAACACCGTACGCGCGAGCGGCGTACATGTGTAAGGGATGCCTGGCGAATTTCTCGGTTTTTCTACTTTCTTCCGTCTAATTCCGAGAAGCCAGCCGTGGTACGAGAGCCAAGTAGACAGTGTTCTCTCTTTTTCTCTCTCTTTCCCTTTTATTCAGCGAGCGAATTTCCAACAGAAGAAGAAACAGTGCGCAACTTTTTGTTTCATCGTGTGCTCGCGTTGTAGGAGTACACACAGAGGCAACCGCGTAACGAGGCGTTCGTGTGTATCACACGGACAGTGCCTCGTGATAGAACGTTGACCCTGCCCATTTTCGCGGTCGAGAAATCCCTCCAAACAAACGTACGGAACGTACAAAGCGCAAAATAGAAAAAGCCGCTCCTGGGCGACTCGCGGCGATTGCTTAATCGCCCGACATAACCAAAACCCGACAAAACCCGACCGAGGAAGGAAAACGACTTTCGCCAAGTAATCATTTCGCGAATGGTTACACCGCGATATATGAAAATGAAGAATGAAGAATGCTCGAAGGATTTTTGTAATTTCGTATCTGAAGTGAGCTTCGAGTGAAATATCGTGCAAAGTGGTGAACTAACCTTTTCCCGGGGAGGAGACGAGGACAACGTGGACACCGTGCGGGGGTGAGGATCTCACTCTCTCTCTCTCTCTCTCTTTCTCTCTCTCGTCGAGGAAGAAATCCAACTGGCAATCCATCGGGGAAACCGATCGAGATCGGCGAGATTGAGCTTCCTCCGCAGCTAGCAGAGCGCCTCTCACCTCGGCTTGGACGATCGGTGCGTGTGTCGAGCCGGCACCTCACCGCGAGACTAGCGAAACATTGTACCGGAAGGAAATATTTATGCCTGGCGCGGCAGCTCGAGGAGAAAAAGGCGCGGCGTGTCTTCTGGTTCGGTTCGGTGGCGTCCGGACGAGTCGTTGCATCGTTGTTGCATCGCCGCCGACGAACCGACGATCGAGCCCGTTCACAGACGAGCGCTGGATGGAGACAGAAAGGACGGGGCTTCTTTCGTTACGAGGAGAGCCAGCATCGTCCATGTAAGCGGTCGAACGGTGAGGATGGCACTGAGGGGGAGTTTGAGAATCGAGCGTGTCTGAATTTCCGGACGCAGGGAGGCGCGGCGGTCAGGATCAGCCACAGGTTGCGCCCGCCTCGTTCACGCAGGCCGGGCGGGCATCTTGCCTGATCGCCAAGCGAGGGGAGGACACCCTCTCTCTGCCGGCGAAGCGACAGAAAGAGAAATCGATTAACTTAACATCCACCACTGTGCCTTCTTTTTCGTTCGGCGTTCGGTTCGCGGCTACAGTGTTACCGTTTCGATCGCTCTCCGGCCCGAGCTTTCGTGCTATTAAGTACATCTACGACTCGTCCGATATAGCCAAGATATGGTCTCTCGTGACCGTTCAAACTCGCTCCAATTTTAAATGATTCCAACAATTCGATCGGCCGATTCGCCAATTCTGGAAATGACCCGCCAAGACACTTTAGCGTTGACTAACAAATTTTGGTGTCACAGTTGATTGCTTCGAGATTTGAAAGTAGTCAAAAATGGCCTCAAAAGAAAATTTTTTTGCAACGATCATCCACTTCAAATATTATGCGTTATCAATTAAGCAATAAATACGCACAATGACTCGCTGAGATACTTTAGTGTTTTGCTGATGATTTAGTGCCAAATTTGGTATTACAGTGGCACGAGATTTAAAAGTAGGTGTCGAAAATGATCTCAAAATATTTTTTGAACGATCATCCGTCTCAGATATTGTGCGTTATCAATTAAGCAACAAATACACTCACAATACTGGCTGCAAAAATACTTCAGCGCTCAAATTTTGGTATTACGTTTTGGTAGATCGAGACTGCTTAAAGATTTGAAAGTAGATGTTAAAAATGGTTCCAAAAAATTCTTTGAACAATCATTCGTCTGGAACGTACCGTTTCTTTCAAAAAGAGAAAGGCGTTTGTTTCCGTTTCTTCGAAATGTAAACCTCCATGCAACACGAAGTTGGATCTCGAATATCTACCTGGCTACACTTGTACATACACAGTGCTCTATATTGTTGCTTAAGAGGATCATTCGCAGAACGAACACAATTGTCCTTTGTACTAGCAAACTGTTCCTAATAAAGAATGGAACCGATGGAATTGAATATCGACAACAGGCAACGCAGCGGCACTGGAAATAATCGTTGGCTACGCTCAGTATTTGTTTATCTGTTCAAATGCAGTTTCTCTTGTGAAAGAAGCGATTAATAATTTTGATATTTAAAGCCGAAGCTACGAAAATTATTAATAAAATTGTTTTATTAAAATTACAGTTGTCCTTTATATTAGCAAATTATTTCTAATAAAGAACAGATGGAATTGAATATTGGCAACATACGCAGCACTTAAAATAATCTTACATTACCACGCTCGATATCTGTTCATCTTTATTGCACACGTTGAGTATTTAGAGTCCGTGCCAAATGTGCTTTCTACGAAAAATAATTTCGGTGCTAATTAATTCGGTTGTACCGAAGTTATGAAAACTTCGCGAAATAGATGAAAATAATTTCAGCAAACGAACGAACGATTTTTCAAAGGCGCACGATGTATGGCAGGAATCACGCAGTCGAGCGTACTATTACTCTCGCCGTGGTATGCGGGACGATGAACCCGTCTGAACAGATTGGAGGGCGGAAGCCAAAACGAGATTTCGTTGCGAGCTGCAGTTTTACTCTCTTCGCGTTGAAAAATTATAGTAACATCACAAAAAAAAAAAAAGAAAAAAGAAACAATATCGTTTATATCCATTTTGATTTCTGTGAACGCCTAATGTGCTCCGTTTTTCTTTCACATGCAGCAGCAAAATAAAGTTAAATCCATACATAATGCATGATCGAAGCAACAAGTTGTTGCAACATTTATTCTTTTCCGATTTCGCAAGAATATACACATCGTATGATAGCAAGATGAAGTGTGTACAATCACACGGCAAACTATAAAAATGGCACATATATTATAATTAATTGAGCAAGCGGGAAAATGATTCATTGCTTGCTACCCGTTTTATCGAGAATTTGATACCACACCGTAATTGCAACGACGTGGAGCCCGAAATTTCGAACTAGACGATAATCGTGTTAATTTGTAAAGAAAACAGTCTGGAGAGCCTGAAAATTGTCGATACAAACGCGAGAGATTTGTCGATAAGTTATCTATAATTTCGATAAAGAAGTCGAACGGATATTTGATGTTTAACGATCTCACAAGACCGAATGCGCAGGCTTTGCGAAGATACTCGACGCTGTACTTTTACTTTTTACAATTTTTACAAAAATGGAAGTGAGTAACAGAACTCGGCGTTCGATCTCTTTAATTTTAACCAACGCGACACGTGTTCGTTTCTCTGACCCCGTGTTAATTGATTTGCGTTAGATGTCATTTCACGTCGGTGATGCCGAGGTGATTTTGTTTCGTCAATGGTATACGAGGGATTCTGCAGGTATTGTGGCGTCGATGATTGGCATTATTCTCTTGACGACTATATACGAAGGGATAAAGAGCTATCGGTGAGTAACTTGCTCCTTCACTTCTTCGGAAGCGACAAGTTGTACATGGGATTTTTGAAATGTATTAATTTGTACTTTCCTCTTGATACATGCGTGTGTGTATTTAGGGATCATTTGTACATCAATACGGCACGTTTATGGAAACATAGAACAGAATCACGTAGGAGGTGTGTATTCTCTTCTATAATTGTAAATTTTTATTCTTCGTTCTTTTTTGTTATTTTATTATTTTTTATATTACTTTATTATTTCACATAATTTGTGTTATATTACTGCTAATCTAGTTTAACCTACGTTACTATTAAAAACTAAGGGACGTGCCTTCGTTATTTAACGAACGTGTTTTGTTTCAGTCAACTGCTCTTCTCGAAAATACACGTTTTCCAAACGGTCATTCACGTTATTCAGCTAGTCATAGGATATTTCCTTATGCTAATTTTCATGACGTACAACGTTTGGCTTTGCATCGCCGTAGCATTAGGCGCAGCTCTTGGCTATTGGGTGTTCAGCTGGGGAAAGTCCAGCGGAGATAACATTGATTGCTGCTTGTAAATTCTCAACCTTAGGTTTCATTTTCGTATCAGTGATAACGCGAACACCAATGTAACTTTTTGACAACCTTTTTTTAAAAAATAAATCACGTTAGAAACAAACGTTTATCGAATCCATGTACAGCTGTGGTCCCAACTGATTGACGTCGATGCAGGGAACACTGTAATCGATTCGACACAATCGTTATCTAATCAGAAGTTCCCTTTTATTGTACGGCATAATCGGTATCTCGGTCATTCAGTCGTATCGTTGGTGCGGTAGAATTATTACAAAAATTCAATGTAAAATATTTTCTAGTACGCAAAAAAAAGAGTAGCGACAGAAAAGTTCAAAATGAAAACTTCTAGTGAGGATGGACGATACGGCGGGTGGACGATAAACTCAAAAGTTACGTTCAAGAAAGATTTCAAGTCGCTTGACGAAATAATTTTCGGATGGGATAGATTTAACAGTGTGATGTTACTTGTTTTCATACTGCTCTTTCTTATTTGGGCTGTCACATTTTTTGTGTCGTACAATATGTATGGTACAGATGGTCATAGTACAGATCATGATCATAATCATGGAAGTCATGGGAATTGGAATCATTAATTCACATTCACAAAGTATAGTAAGTACTGTATATAGCAGTGAAAGATAAACACATTATCTGTTCTATTTTAATAATAATAACTGATAGTTATTAATACTCTAGTCAGAGTCATGTATCTATTAGTTATTACAAATGGATTAAAACGTATAATTTTATCACAAGTCTTTCATATTATTATGTCACCAGTGTTTTAAATCTATCTATCGTTTTTTAAAACTATCAGTGTTTATAATAAATTAATAAATATTTCGCTATAACAATGGAAACAATTCTATGCTGTTCATTAACATTTGTTGCCTATAGTATCTCTGGAGAAACTATACATTGTAATATTACAAATATTACTTTTTATTTCAGGCATGATGAAATTTATACCGTATTACCTGAGAAGAGAATTTCTAGAATTTCGAAAGAAATTCCAAGTACTTTTTGAGAATTTTGAAAAAAAGTGTGTACTAGCTATACCTCCTAAGGGCTTCCTAATTTTATCTGTAAAATACTTTTGCTTTTTAATTCTAAGTAACGAATGATGCTGAAAATACTTTAATCACTTTGAAACGTGTTATATCGCGCGATTCGATATGAAAAGCCTCTTGTCAGTGACAAAACAATTTATATCGGCGTAACAAGCATATTGAAAAGTGTCGGAGATCGGACGACATCCTCGTTAAAGTTGGAGACGAGGCGACTTAATCGTTTTGTCCGTTCGACGAGGCATAGATACACCTTCTATTTCGACGAGAGCTATTACACCAAAGCGGAGATTCTTTTTAATAATAATAATAAAAAAAAAAGGAAAATAAAAGGAAAATAAAAAAGGGAGAAGAAATCGCAAACAATCCGCACATTTACTTCTCACATATTTTCATCCTTGCTCTCTCTGCTGGAATCTAGATACGGTTCACGGTACGCAGCACGAACCGTGAAGTCATTACACTTGACACGACGAGTCTCGCACAATTTCACGTTGCGTTTTATCCACCCTTTCGCGAGAAGAGAGACAGAGTAAAGGACCGAGTGCTTTTTGTCACGATATCTGTCGTGAGACTGGTTAGATGCGACAAAAATATCGTCGAAATTTCGACCGTGCAAATCGTTCGAATTGTGGTTTCGTCTGCGGCGATAAAAAATCAAGATCGAAGTAAATTTTAGATATCAAACACGTTTTATTTATTTCAAGTTAAAATATTTCTGCAACGTTGCATATTTACGAGAAAATCCGTTGCCGCACGTTGCTGGAGGATTAACGCTCGAGGTCGGCGGGGATAAAGGGGCATTGCCAAAAACATTTTCGTCGATCGATCCCTGGTAAACACGGAATCGAACTCTCGTTGTTTCCGAGATAACGTCACCGTGCTTATTTCGGTTCTTCTGCCGCAGTTCGAGGAACGGAGTCGACAAGAGATCAACAGTTATCGCGCCACCCCCTTTCGTTTCAACGCTATTCATCCGCTTCTTCTTCTCTCTCTCTTTCTCTCTGAGACACACCCTCCCAACTTCACCGCATCCACCTGCCTTGGGCGGCCTTTGTGCATTAAGCCTTTTGAACCCGATAATCCATAGAGATTGCAGCTCAACGGTTCGTGGTTCTTTCGCCTTTTTATTTCCTTTTTCTTTTCTTTTTCTTTTTTTTTTTAATATGTACATATACATGTGTCGCAACTTCCTCCTCATCTTCCTTCCTAACATAGCCATCCACGCGACATTTGTCGCGTGATCAACCACGGATTGATCCTGTCCAAGTTCGTGATACTTGCCAGCAACTCGCGTTTTAACGGTTAAGCATGACTGACAGCCGTGTATCGACATAATTAATTCCGAATCACGTATGTAGATCATTCGGCGTGATTAAGTGTTAATTGCGTCGTTGTACCATCCAATTGTAGCAACCAATTGAACGACTCTGCATGGTACATATACTGCTTGAAAAACAATTCGCTCCTTTGCCGAAATCTTGATCTGATCAAACGACGCGTTGATTGCTTTTAATCGGATGGAGTATTACGGGCTCGTTTATAATTTTGGCAGACCGAAATTAAAAATACGATTCCATCTCTTCAGTTTGGACAGAAAATCGCTTCAAAGTTCAAGCAGTTGATTGTCCAGCTTTTTGTTTATTTTTCAAGGAAATATATATTCCATTCGCTGCAATCGTACTTTCCAGTTTCCCTTTTGTGACGAGGAGGTGTCAGACAGGTCGACGTCCTCTGTAGGACTCTCTGCAGGGTGTGTATTTGTCGCGGAACACGGTATGTGTTGTTGCTATTGTAAATTAATATGACGGAGCCGCATCGAGATAACGAGAGACATCAGGTTGCAAGATGCAGGCTGGCTATTGTAATTCTCCGTGTGATAATTACGGGCTTTAAGATAAGAAATAAAGGCGTCAAGTTCTCAACAACGAGATGGTTTGCGAGAACTTAACGTCCTGAGCTGCGATTTCATTTGTTTTTCAATTTCTCGTTTTTGCGACAATGCGTCGCGTGTTTAATAACAACTGGCCAAACGTAATTAATCGAGGATAAGTTCACAGGGGAATCAGGCCAGATCAGATGGTGTAATTATTGTTATTAAGATTCGAGCGCAGTTTGAGTGTGCGTGAACGCGCGAACGAATATCCCATGGGAATTCGTTCTCCCATGCAGACGCCACAGCTACAAGTAGGAGAGAGCAACTGGTCGATATTGGCGCGTTACTACGTTACGAATGAAGCAGATGTTGATACAGTCCTTCCACAATTTTTATCGACTCTTTCAAAATTAAAATTTTAAAAAATCCAGAGAATCCCTTTGAAAAAATCCTTTTTTAAAACGTGAAAATAATTTACCATTTACACGCGATACACGATATACGAACGGAGACCTTTCAAAGAGAGCAGATGAAAATTTTCGAATTTTTTTCCAAACAGAAAAAGAAGAAGGTTTAAGCTCGAAATATTAGTCGTTTCAGCGAGGCGAGCAGCGTCAACCGCGTAGATATCAATCTTATCTTATCGAGTGGAGGCGGCGATGCGGCGATGAAGGGAAAGCGAGTGTGACAAGCCGGCGAGCAAACAAAACCGGGCTTCGTTAACGAGAATAAAGGTCTAAAGTGCATTAACGGGTATCTCGGATTGTCGCGGAATCTTGCAGCATTGTTTGCAGGTGGCTCGGAGGGAGAAAGGAAATGGTGACCCGATGGATCGAATAATCGGAGAGGAATCGTCTCCTCCTCCCCCTCCTCCGCCCCTCTCCCGGCAGACACGCCGCGCCAACGGCGTATAAGTAGATGTACGCGTGTGCGACCGGTCGATACTGGCGTCGGCTGCTAGTAAGCTGTGCATTCTCCTTTCACGCACGTCCCCTGAAATGTCGCATTTCCTCTCTGATTCAACCCTCCCTCGTGCCCTCACGCAGCCTCTGACAATATCGTACCACCGTGCAAGCGCACGCTTGTACGTTACCTAATCGACAGTGCACGGCTCGTCTTTAACGTAATCGGACAAACGACGTGCTACTTAGTACCCTGGCGAGGCGCCATCGTCTTCACCCTTATCGTTCACCTCTCGTTCCTTTTTTTTTGGTATAACCATCAGCATCAGAAATATCTGAAGATAATTATCTGTTTGTCTAACGATAGATGGCAATCACGTGCAATGATTTATCAATTAATAATATTAACTTTTGTGATAATTTATTATATTAATATAGTAAAATTAGTAAAATTGGTTACCTCTCTGTCTCGCAACTTTGCAACTCCAAATGTTAAATATCCTTTGGTTTTCAATTTTTTCTTTTTTTTTTTTTGCGAACGAACGTGACCGAAGATTATTGATCGAAGAATCTCTTCACGTGTATTTGTAATGACGTATCGTAGAAAATGATATCGGCGATGGATAAAGAAACTCTTGCGAAAGTTTCGTTCGATTTAAGTGTTTTTGCTTAAAATCAAAACTACTTTGCTACTAAAGAGCTCCAATTAAAGTGTATTTCACGTTGTATCTACTATCTTTTAATGATTTACGATATTGTTATATATTATTATATATTATATTATATATAGTGTTTAGTTATATTAATACCCTTGTGTTTAATAATTTATACGTTTTTCAATAAAATCTTGATAACATTCGATTGATTTGTGTACGACACGGTTCGAAGTTCGAAGAAACCGAAAGTGAAATTGTTCAATCAGATCGAGAGACTCGTTGAGAAATCTGAGTGACTGAGAGGAGACACACCAGTTTCGTGGATAAGCGAATTTCCGTTCACCGGTTTGTTACAGTTTGGAAATTTCCGGCCAGATTGTAGTACATATCGACCAACGGTAATTACATTGCCGCCAAGATGACCAAAGAGTAGTCCACGCGGCCAGTGTATCCGTTTCTAAACGGAAAATATCTGGCCACCATCCAAATCGACACGTATCTACATGTTGCTTCTTGTCGAGTGCTCGAACAACTAAAAGTTTTGCAATAACTTACGTACAATAAGATTGTACGTACGTTTCTTCCGAGTGCGTAGCAAATTAGTAAATTTAGCGGCATAAAAACTCCTTACATCATCCGTGCCATCATGCATGAACGATGTTTATTTATTTATAAAGTTACAAAATTTTACGCGAGTGATTTCAAAATTTTCATCCAATTTTGATATCCAATATATCTCTCTGTTTAAATATTTTTGTATATAGTCCCATTCTTCGTGGATAGATAATAATTTTCAATAGTTTAATTATAACAAACCAAACGTCAAAATGTTGAAAGGTAGTATTTTAGAAAATGACGAACTTCATTTACTGAGTATCCACGAATAAAGAAATTTTTGCGTGGTACATTATTGACTTTGTGTTGTAAAATGTGAAAGCGTTTGTTTCAGTGCGAGGTTGCAAGCTGCAACGACAGTTGGCAGCACGTGCTTTGTACACGCTGCTTGTTCGCTGGAAATGTTTTTATATTTGGATACTCCTCGAGCTTATCATTATTCTGAGATTAAGTCGATGTGTATCGAAATTAAATTACATATACTTGCTACTTTTATCTTCTTTTTTCTTCATATCTTTTGTAACACTGGAAGCTTTCACTTGGAAAATTAAATAAATCCAACTCATGATTTAGAGGAAACGTGACGGGTCAAAGTTTAGAAATGTGCGCAAAACTGATAATGAATAAAGATGGTAAAAATGCAACACATTATTCGTGTCTAATGTTTCGATTAAGTATAGACTGTCTGCGCTAAAAACATGCTAATAAATTCGTAGGAGTAGCATTTGCGTGTTCCGCACAATAAATTCATTTAAATAGGTATTATTTCAGATCGAAACTGTTTCGCGTAAATATCGAACAGCGTCAGCACAGGTGTCAGAAAGTTGTTGGTGAAATTCAATTGTATTAAACATTTCTTGCAAGAATGAAATAAATTAAACAGCAAATCTTTTGATATTTTTTTACACATTTCTGATGTTTGTTTATTTCTATAAGTCTTGTTTAACTGAAAGATGGCGAAATGTTGAAATTTTTACAAATTCATCTTAATCCGAAATACATTTATGTATTCTGACATTTTCTTTTTATTCATGTGACGTTACAAAAATGTAAAAGAACTTCTTCGATTGTTTCGTTGCAAATTTCTTTCCAACGAAAGATCAAATCTTTTTTAACTTTAAATTTTAAGTTTCAAACTTTTCTCTGCGAATAGAGCTTTTTGTGAAGAAAGCACGGAGGGACAGTATAAAAATAGTCTCTTATGTACGGACTCTATGACAAAGCACCATGATACTGAAACAATCAAGATGATCTTAAATTAAACACAATGTTTAGCTTTGTCAAAATTTGAAAAGGTCAATTTTCCATAAGAAAGCGAGCTCTACTTATCTCAAACCCAGATACAGTTAGATTATCTACAACAGTAGGGGAAAATATGGCGAGGACCATGAACATTCAAAGTCACCTTGATATTTCGTAAAATAGGTTATTTGAGAAATCGTTTTAGCATCATGTGTACCCTTCGATGTCATGCAATTCGTACGTACAGAATATTTTCTAGAGCGTATAAATACCCCAGAATATACTCGCTTTTCTTTTGCGATATAATGTAATCAATTTATCTGTATACTTTTTTAGCACGTGCCCGTGTAAGTAGTTATCGCGACTGAATAACTGATCGTAATTAATAGCAAGGAATGTTGAGAATAATAGGAGAATTCAACTATATTAAAAGTACTTTTTTAACCAGCTACTATATATATTTGTAAAAGCCACTCTGCAGTTACGTTAATATATATCGCAGCAAATTAAAAATAAAAATTACGAAATATTACGTTTCACCACGTGCGAATTAAAGCATGATTGAGAACGTCGTTTGCACGAAATGTACGGTTTTTTTTTAAGAAAATAGAGTAAACAGCTGTCTTAAATTTAGGAATTTTAGGAGCAATGTCAACATCATATTTTATCCTAGTAATAACAATAACGACAGTGTGAAGTGTTACTCGTTTCTAAGAATACAACACGTACGTGTCGTTGAACAATACTTCAGTTACGTTACATGATGCAATAGTGTAGTAAATAATGGCAACAGAGCGTATAAATTTCCATTAACTGAAATACATTTCTTTCCCACAAAGAAAAGAACAAAAGAAAAGACTTACATTTCTGACTATGTAACAACAGTTAAAATACAGAGCGAGGGAAAAAAATAGTTGAACAAATGTACAGAGGAAAGTGAAACGTTTTATCGGCAAATTGGTACTAGAGTCGCCGTGGAATCCTTCGAGAGAATCGTCGAGGATCGTCAGTCGAGGGGGCGACCTTGGCCTCTGGTTGTGGTCGGTTGGCACATAACGCAAGACACACGTAAAGAAAGCCGAGCACGCGATCCAATGTGTATAAGCGGACTGCCAAGGAAATCGTTGCGACAAAAGGCTGGCTAGTCGTTCCGCGTTCCCCTTAACCGAACTTTCGTTCTATAACGCTATACACAGGCTCGAAGGCTTGGCTTGAATTTATGCCCCTTCGAGTTCAGGCACACGTTGTAATTTGCACTTACAGATTGCCGACTGCCTTTTAAATTTCTCAATGCCGGGCTCTCTTTCGCCCCCGGAGGGTGAAAGAAGGGAGGGAGGAGGACTTTCGTCACGGCTGCTCACCGTGTATTCGTGCGATATCAGACACGAATTCCCCGCCAGAGGAGATTTCCATCGGCGACGTTGAAATTACCGTACGTGTGATACGGTACCTCTCATCGCGCTTTAGACCTTATCGACCCCCTACCCCTCTACTTTTTCGACTTTCTTTATCCGATTGTGCTATAATCCTGGAAATTACAACCGTGTAATTTTCCTTCCTTTAAGAAGCGATTTTCTTTCACAGCTCCAGAGTAGAAACAGTGCAAATAAAATGTGTTCAACGAGAACACCAAAATTAGAAATTGTCCATCTTGAACTTGAAAAAAATTCACTCTCTGAGTTTGATTTATCGAAAAGCGTGCTAATGGAACGAATTTCATTCGTGTCAGAGAGAGAAACAAAGAGAGGTAGAGTCACGTGAGAAAGAGCAAGGTTCGAGGCCCTTCTGGCCATTTTACGAGATTAAAGTCACACGTTGAAGAAGCTTCAAATATCGTGCCGCCCCACGGTCTCAACGGCAACGTCACTTCCTGATCGCACGAATGGCTTCTAACCCATTTTACGAGGGAAAGAAGCCAGGTCGGGCCTCTATCAGCTGTCCATCTGGTTGGCGTGTGACCTTTCGCATCCTTCTGCACAACGCCGTTAGCGAATAACAAATGAAACGAGCCGAGTTGCGACTCGCGACGTTTGCCGCCCCACCTTCACGACGTTTGACTACAGGAAATCAACGAATGGTTATAACCACCGTTATTCAATTTAATTCCCAGCCGCTCCACTTCCCTCTCCGTGATTAATTGAAGATTAACGTCGCGTCGGCTGCACGTTGTTCGAGAACGTCGTGAGCGAAAGTACACTACGTTTCCTCGATCGCAAAATTTTTCTACCTCTGCCTGTACGTACGATCGTATCGATCCAACCAACTTCCGTCGTTTTTTTCCTTTCGAATTTGCAATTCTATCCTGATTGCCACGCATTAATTACGAAAGTTGTCAGTGTACGAACGACAAAACGAACAATCCGAACCTAAACCTAACCTAAACCTAAGACCTAACCTAGTTTCGTGTTTATCGAATTACTTCAGAGGGCATATTTTGTCTGAAAGAAAAGCTACGTTTCAAAAGTTCGGTGGTTTCGTACAGATAGTACAAAGATTACGAATCGTCGATCGTGAAATTCCCGAGAAATCGCATGTCCTGAATTTTTCGTTGTGTACGAACGAAACTGTAATGTCTAACGAAACTTTGATAAATTCGCCCGATCCGGCGATAAGAAAATACGGCCGAAGCACGGAAGTGGCCCATTCGAGAAGAAAATATGAAGAAATTACACGGCTGGGGAAAATGATCGAAAATGGCTGACATTTGCGAAACAGCTAGAACTCATCTGTTAAGTACCTTGCCTCAGCCTGGCTCGGGCCAAGGAGGGGAAAGTTAAATTTACTGAGAGCAATTTATATTTGAAACAGCGAGCCCCGATACGTAGTGATGATACAACGAGTAGGACAAGGCTGGATTTATCGTTTAGATCTGACTGCGAAACATTAAGAAGAAAAGGGTGTTAGGTGTATAACGTAATGACACCACGGCCATGCTCTAATCGGTCAATGATCTAGAGCTCGACGACACGTTCAGATTAAAGTTAGCTAATTATTCTTCGCTCGCCGATCGAAGATAACGGCTTATTTTTTAACTGTTCCAAAATAACGCGACGACTGTTTATTTGAAAACTTTAGCAATAGACGCGTGTCTGAAAATTCCTCTCTCGTATAATTCTGCAACATCTAATAGGTGAAATTGTGCTTTTGTAAACCTATAATTGGTTGTTATGAATATAATATACATAGAAATAAATTTTACATATTTATACATATTGATATTTTCTAGGGCATTGTAATATACAATTATATATCTCAAGTATAACAGACAGATTTATATTACAATATTTTATTTTTTTCTATGGTAATTAATAAATGTACAAATTAAAACTTGAACTTTATGTATAATTATTTAATTATATTATATATATTATATCAAGTGATATATTTATTATCGTAAATAACGAAATATAATTTAGGTTTTGAAGTACAAAAGGCACATGGGAGATCAGTCGCTGGATGGATCTATATTTAAGAAATATGCCTTGACCTCTCTTTTCCGTGACGTCACCGTCAACACGCATTCGAACCAAAGAGGACGTCATCAGAGGGCTCCCCCGAGACCGAGATCGTTGCTCTGCCCAGTGAAAATAGCCTCCAGATTGGTGGCTAATTCTATAATCGCGTGCGCACCGTTCAATCCACCTCACGATCAGTTATCGACTGCTTAAATGCCAAATTTTCTGCAATTGACGCCTCGATGGTTCGATGGTTAAAAATAGTTCCATCCGTATTAGTTTCACCTGAGACAATTGTCGGATGGAACTGATTTAGATCACTATAATAGTTAAAATTAATAATTTCATTTAAGAACTAATTTAATTTAATTTAAGAAATAATTTTATTTTATTTAAGATTTAATATAATTTTACAATAAACACACTAATATATAAATATATTAATATATGTTAATAACAACTAAAATATAAGTTAAATTGTTGTCACTAGATGGCAATGTTTTTATAAATTTGAAGCCAGCCCTAATATATCAGACTGACACAGTGTGATGTATGATACTCTTGTAACGAATTATAAAAATGTGTATTTTACAGTGAATTGTGAAAAAATTCTAACTTGATACAAAAGGGTTTTATCAGGAGTATAATGCTTTATCCATCGAGTGACGGATAAAGTTTACAAAAATGTTATCACCTTCAACAAAGATTATTATTTTCGTTAAAACGTGTTTGATAAAACCTCGCACGTCACTCAGGATATAGGAGCAAAACAACACGCTGGTGTTCCAACGATCGATACATCTATCCCACTAGTTGCATCGATGGCGTATCATCGTCAATAACTGAGATTGTTAAACATCACATATTGAAGATGATCCATCAACTCATAATAACACACACTCATGCATTATAATAACACATTTTTGTCTATCGATCCTAAGAGCAGGCAAATAGATTACATCTGTTACGCTAGTAACAGACTTCGTGATTGATCAAACATTCGTAAAGTCATTTCGAAATATCCAATCTTATATATCTTGTTCTGTGAAACTATTTCAATGAGTAGAGCTTGTATAGTTTCACCAGCGAGTTTGATGCGGCACATGGTTCAGAACGAATCGAATCGAGCTCTCGAAGAACACGTTTTTAAAATTTAAGAAATGAACTTGATCGATTATTAAAACTGATATTTGCATTTCGAAACGGTCAATTAATTATTGAGCACGATGCGATATCTACAAACGTTTCTCGTTATATCTCAATGTTGATAACTAATTTATCGGGAATTTTGGTATTAAGGTATTTGACGATAAGAGCGGTTGTTTTACACTTTGTGATAATATTACCAATTCTATCGGGCTACTCGGTCTATGAAACTTATCGTTATCGTCAGAAGAAAGGATTATATCGCGGATGATGTCACATTTGTCACATTCAGATAAATAAATATAGTGGTATTTTTAATATAAAAAATTTTTTATCAATTTTATTATCGAAACAAAAATAGCGTAATTGTATTTAACAATTACCACGTTATTTTAAAAATTCTTAATTTAAAAAAGACAATATGACGAACAATGCTCTGTCGGATTTAAAAATTTCTAATACTCGTAATACTTTACAATATTATTTGTCTTACAGAGATTATTTTACAGTTTAAAATTATTTTGTACGAATTACTTCACACAGTTATTTTCTGTAATTTTTGCACAGTGTTTGTAATTACAACGTGTTAACCTTTAACTAAACTAATAGGTTTATTAACAGCAACAATAATGCTACCAATCCTACCATACTGGTTGTAATATTACCACCTGGAAAAAGATTACATACATTAACATATTATAAATAAACTTATAATGTACGTAAATATAGGCAAAATTAATAAACCACTTTTTGCTTATTTCAGTTGACGCGATAAAATACTCGAGAGAGATATATTAAATCAATAAAGTGTCACGACAAAGTTTCAATTTCTTTTTTGACACCATGCTTTCAAATACCAGATTCAGCAACACGCTTTAGAAAAAAATTAATATAAACCACCGATAAATTTCGGATTACTTTCGATAATTTTTAAAGTTTAATGTTGCCCATTGAACAAAGTTTAATAATACAGTAGTTCCCACTACAATAGTTGCCACCAATTCTTGGAATTGGAACTACGAAGTATATGAATAGACCTTGTATACAATGTATTATATTTTTTCGGCTACGATTTCAAGGTTTTCTCAAGATCTCATTACCATTTTCGTGTCACATCCTGTCATACCGATTCAGGCAGTTTTTGCAGCGCAGCACTATCAGTGACGAGAATTAAAATTAAAAAATATGGACAGTGTTGCCAAACCAGTTTTGAGAATTATTTATTGAATTGAACGTGGTGAACTTCATCAATGAAGGAGTATAACATGATTTAAAAAGATGAACACGATATTTTGGCACATTGGAACGAATATTAGGCAAATATTATATTAAATAACAAATACATATCCAATTTATATGTATTAATACGATCATAGAATCATGCTACGTGTATTGTTAATTTAATATCGATGAAAACGTAACAAGACCTTTATTCGAACTTTCCAGTTGACGATAACTATTGAGTAACAATTACTCTTATAGTAGAATTTTAATAAATTTTCGAGAAATTTAGATCAATTACAATCATTTGATAATTACTGTTTTATTATATTTTATTGCTTTGTTTAGTTTAAAAGTATGCATGTATTAAATTTAAAATAGTTCAAAATGTATTCGGTTTAAATAAAATGTTAGAATGTTGAATTTCTTTACAATCAAATAGTGTAAAGTAAACGATACTGGATTTAGCTACACGTGCCTAGTATCGGTATAAAAGTTGATACTCATCCCCACTCTTTCTTCCGGTACCAATACACCACACTTCTTAAGCGTCTCGTGGACACTACTGCACCATGATAAAAAATTACCAACGTAGAAGCTAACGATATTACTAATGCTCTACCACGATAAGAAATATCGTTATTTCTTGTTTTTCTCTCTCTTTTTTCTTTTCTTCTGCGAAAATATTTCAGATAGTGACCCTGCAGACACGTTTTATCGCGGTGTGCAATCGGAAAAATTGCAACGCAACTTGGACGGAGGCATGCGAGCAGCAGTCGAAAGGTAATTGCGAGCATATTATTTTACCGCATAGGGGAGTGTCACGTGCGATCCAAAAAAACTACCGGTTAAAGCTTCGACCTCCTCCCCTCCCTGCTTTCTCTCGATCGTTGCGAATCAAATGCATGGGGGAGGCCTTCTAATCGGTCACGAGTCAAGGTTACTTACCGTTGTAACGGTCGCACACAGTGTAATTTCGTTGAATGTAATCCCGATCGCATGCGCACCGACCGTTCATGCAGACCACCCCGCCTCTGGAATCCGTGTAACATTCCCCCAGGTTCCGACAGAGATCGCCGAGAACTGAAACAGTTCCAGTGAACAAAAATATTTTTTTCATCAGCTTGCAACGCGAGAAAGAACACGTTGATCTCGTGCGTTAAACTTTCATCGAAAAGCGCAATCTTCCGAACATCTTATCCTATTTTCATCTAGATCTAAATTTTGAAACTCTACTAAAAATCTACTCAAAAGAATTTAAAATATTTTTACAAAATAATTCGTGATAGAATATTTGTAATTCTACAGCGAAATATTTTCATGTTCGATTGCCATTCGAGGAAGTGAGGAATTATCGCCTTTATCTGTCATCGACAGGTCACGCGGGGCACGTGAATGTCGCTCGTCGCTGCTTGCGTTCGCAATCGAGGAGGAGATGACGCGGAAATGCGTGATTACTCATCCGAGATGTATTTTCGACTTGCTTTGTCATGTTAAGATCATTATATCTTATATACAAGATAAATCGTGCAATTTTTGCAAATTGATTAATTAAAATTATTTTACTTTACCTTTGCGTTGGAAACATTCCCCGAAATTGTAGTAATAACCCTTGGAACAAGCGCACGTGGAATTCAAGCCTGTGCGAGGTAGACAAAACGCGTTTGGTACGCTAGAACATTGAATGTCCTTCTCGCAAGGTTCACCGTATTCTAAAACTAAAGAATTAATTAAAAAATTATTTAAAAAATTGTTCATTACTGCACAAGTTGTTGGTACTTGTGCATTCATTGAAAATTCAAAGATTTAGCTACAGAATCTGTGTAGATAGGAAGAGCAAAGTGCTTGGAACATTGAATGGACCAACCACTCGTTTATAAAAATTTTACCTCGCACGCATGAATCGACCGACGAAGCAACGTGGTCAGGTTTGCAAGCGCAAAGCTTCGATTCGCACATTGAATTGTTCGGTTTGCACTCGTCGCTGGAACTGCAAGTGGAATTGATGCCTGCGAGAGAGAAATAATTTCAAGTCTCTTCTTTGGGTGCAGTCGAGGGTTGCAATCACCTTTTACACACTGCTTGTTCAACTCGTAATAATTATCTACGCAAACGCAAACCTTGTTCGCGCATGTTGCATTCTTCGTGTGCTGGCAGTCCTTGTCTACGCCACATGTGTCTCCGATACCTGAAATTAAATCGTCTTTAGTGCCATATCTGACCACTCGAATTGATATATTTTTGCCACTTTGCGACAATTTTCGTGTCTCGACTGGGTCGACTGAAATGAAATTTATTTAAAATTAATATCGTTAAAATTGATATTAAAATTAGTATTAAAATTGATGTTAAAATTAAAGATTCTTACAATCCATCGTAGTTACGTATCTATAAATAAAAATACATCTTACCAGCTTGCTTCTTCACGCAAGCTGTGCGATCGTTGGTTGGGTAAGTTCCATCCGGGCAGGAGCACAACTTGTTTGTGTCGCAGATCAACCGAACATCGGCATAACCGTCGAGATAACAGTCTACGTCTTGGTAACAGTTCTCACCTATCCCTCGTTTCATCCAACAGAACAACTCGGTCTGGTTCAACCGAGATTTTTCGTTGCAGACGCATTTGCCATCTTTGCAAATGGCGTCCGGACCGAAAACGTAACACTGCACGTCGTTTCGGCAACTGTCGTTATATCGTGCAATTACTGCTCAAACAGAAAACATGTAAGAATAATTTTCTCTCTAAACTCTAAACCAATCGATCGTTTACCTTTCTCGCACTCTCTGTTGTCTCTGGAAGCAACTGTCTCTGGGACGCATTGCCACATTCCGTTCCGACACACCGAGTTGTCGATGACAGTTTCGTTTCTCGTAGGATCGCATCGTTCTCCAAGCTCTGCGAGAAGAAATTTCCCTTTCTATGTTGAGAAATGTCGATTGATTCTCTCGTAAATCTTAATCGTATACTATTATTAGATATTATTATTATTATTTTATTATATACTATAATTGTATACTGTTTCAATTATACTTACTATATACTATCATATTGTTTTACAGTATATACTATACTGTAGTGTATACTGTATACAGTACACATTATAATTATATACTGTTTTAATTATACTTACTATATACTATATACTAATTATATACACTGATATATTATATACTATAATTATATAATTATACTAACATGCTAATATACTGTAATTATATACTATTTTAATTATAGTTACTACATACTGTGTAATAATCATACACACTAAATACACTAAATATAATAATACTATACACACTAATAATATATAATAATATTATACACACTGATATACTAAATATAATAATACTATATATTATAATTATATGTACTAATATACTATAACCATGCACTGTTTTAATTGTAGTACAAATAGTACATCAACAAACAGTTAATAACATTACCTGGTACACACAGCCGTTCATCCTCGTGAAAGAAGTGCGCGCGTTTGCACACGCAAGTCTTCAAAGGTCCGCATTCCGCATTCGGAAAATGGCAATCCTCGTTTCTCGTGCAATTAGCTCCGACGCCACTTGCTACGTGAAAGAAGTGTGCGCGTTATAGTTCGTGCGTTTCTCGACACGTCGATAGAAAAAGATTGTTTACAAACCTTGTCCGGTTGCATCATCTTCTCGGAAGAGAGTGTTATCGTTGCGCAAGAATTTTGACGCAGTGTTATTTCCTTGCGGTACACACTTGTGCTCGACGGAGTCGCAAGTGGCGTTCGATCCTTTGCAATCGTTGTTTATGATACACTTCCCGTCATTCTCTACGCAATGCAATTACATACACATCGAGATCGATGATACAAATCACAACGAGTAAAGAAAATTTCTTTAATGACATAATTGGTTTGGAAATCGTCTACCTTCGGCAATCGGACGACAACTTCTGTACTCCCTCTTGTAATATTTAGGAGCGCAGTTGCAGATTTTCTTTTTGCACTCTGCCGCTTGAAAGTCGCCGTACACGTAGCAGTCCTCGTCGTCCTCACATTTCTCCGACAATCCTGCGACAGATTACTCTCATTGGTGAGAGCCAGCTCACTCGATTCGCTCGAGTCGAGCGCTCTGAGATACACACCTGAGTACCTGTGACAATTTCCGTGTATGTAATAATATTCGTCGGCGCACACGCAGACTCCATTCACGCATATTCCACCTCTGGATAAATACGCGGAACACTGTCTCGATTCTTGGCAATCGTCGCCGTACTTCTGAGCCACTGAGAAATTTTAACTCCAAACGTAAATTATTTGGTCCGGTTTGAAAATTTCATTTATTCAACTCTCGTTGAAAAAAAAAGAAAGAAATAAAAAAACCCAATTTCTTTTCTTACTGTCCGAAAGTTATTTCTTGCATTGTTTCTTGTATCAAATCAGAGGACAATTACTTGTATCTTAGTCTTTTGTAAAAAATCACAGCGTATAACTGGAAACCTCTCAACCACACATAAATAATTGATACGCCATGTTTTACATTCCTTAAAACCACACAACTTTTGTATCAAACAATTTTTTATCAGACGCATCATTTAAAAGTTACTTCAAGTGTGCAAGTTACGTGAATCACCCTGTATAAAGTTTAGCGTTAAACGTAGCACAGCCTGATTATTTCATCGAAATTCCCTTTAACATGCGCGTACAGCACAATATCTCGGAATTTCGATGAACAGACAGTCCCTCGACAGAGTGCAACTATTCGCTCAACAACAATAAACGTTTGATTGTAAGTAAACATTTGGCAATTTACCTTTAATACACGCTGTGAAACTTCCATCGAGGATGTAGCCGGGGGCGCATCGACAGATGCCATCGACGCAACTGGTGAGCCTCACAGCGCAATCGGAAGTGGCATTGCATTTCCAATCGAGAACGTTATTTAACGATGCTTCGTCGCCGACGGAACGTAGTTCTTCCGCTCTGGTGCTGCTTCGTGTCAAATCTACAAAAAAAAATGGTAAAATTTTAATTGCAATTGCAATCGTTGAAGGTTACGGCAACAAAGTTCTAGAATTTTACATATATTTCAATCGGCAGTAAATGGACGAAATAATTGATAAGGTTATTGCTTGATTCAATCAATCAATCACACGCGTCAAATTTACATCAATTTTATATCGACTCAGCTTTGCGAGAAAGTAACGTTTATTTTTTTTTTTTTCTTTTTAAGAAAACACAAATCCTTACCATTGTGCGAGATGCAGAGTAACAAAACCACGATAATCGAAACGGGCAGCATGTTTGACACACTCGTTTCTGACTGAAACGTACAAATTTCCCAGATCGTTCCCGTCTTTTATCAGAGTAATCATATCTGATAGAAAACGAACACCTGCATCGCTATCAAAAGAAGTCAATTGGATCGCCACGGGGAACAATTTCTTCGGCAGTCATTTGGTATATCGTTCGTTTAGCTCTTTAGGGACAAAAGAAAGCATTTTTCAAGTCACGCTTTTCTTTTGTTCCTTTTTTAGAATATCGAACATGCTTGAATTTCATGGAAAGAATCATTTTATTTATAGTCCAGAATCTGTTCTGAGGGTAATTTTAAAAGCTGCGGTTGTTAAATTTAAACTGTACAGTAGGATGATACGAGGAAGATTTGTATGAATGTGTATATATAAAAAATGTTATCACAAAAGTCGTATCTTTGTTTCGTCTGATCTTTGTATATCTGCCTCTCTCTCTCTTTCTAATTTATAATTATCGAATTAAATATATTATAATAATATATTATATATATTAATATAATAATGTTATAATATATGTAAATATGTGTACAACGAGAAAAGAAACACCATTGAAATTACCATCGTCAAGAAACATTGGCAATTAAAGATTAATAATAATTATAATAATTATAAGTTAATAATTCCCCCGGAGCATACGTATTATATAACAGTCGCGGAAAATTTATTTCACATGCTTCACAGAAACGATACGTTGCGTAACTCGAATCTTCTTTTCGCGCATTATCGAAGAATCGCTTAAAATTTCAAAAGCAATTTGAATTCTGCGAATCACAAATGCGTATTGTAGAATTTAGAGGAAACGTGTGTACACGCGTGCGTGCGTGTGTGCGTGCGTATGTTTGGCAAAACAATTGACCGGATGGAGGCAGATTTCCTCGTTGACGATAACTATAAAATCGTAAACGACCCGTGGAAGATTACGTCTTGACCCGGCGTGTCTTTTTCGCCGAAGTACATGGATGTGGAAAATAAGTTTTATCGTTCCGCGGTGACCTTTTACTTCTGTCTGCGCTAAATTCCGCGCCAGGTCGAGGTTAATTTGTACTTTTGCGCTTAACATTCGACGTTCGTTTTCCCTCGAATGGTTAGTTTATAGCTGATCGTTCATCATGAAGCACCTCGGCAGCATCAGCAAGGGTGAGTTCAGCCTCTCGACGGCATATTTCACTTTCCCCGTCGTTTGCGTCGTACGCGGTGTAACGTCGCGAGTTCTTCGACTTCCTCCTTTCCTGTCTCTCCTTTGGTTTTTCGTAATTCTTATTCTCTAATTATTATAATATACTAATAATATAGTAGTTATCAGTACATTATATTTTCATCCTATAATTATTGTAATATACCAATCCTAATTCTTATTACATAATGATTATTAGTTATATTGTATTCTTATTATATTAGTATCATATTAGTATTGTTATATTCTTATTATGTTTTAGTATATTATATTTTCATTCTGTAATTATTATAATAAACTAATCCTAATTCTTATTACATAATGATTATTAGTTATATTGTATTCTTATTATATTAGTATCATATTAGTATTATTATATTCTTATTATGTTTTAGTATATTATATTCTCATTCTGTAATTATTATAATAAACTAATCCTAATTCTTATTACATAATAATTATTAGTTATATTGTATTCTTATTATATTAGTATCATATTAGTATTATTATATTCTCATTTTATAATTATTATAATATACCAATCCTAATTCTTATTACATAATGATTATTAGTATGTTACATTCTTATTATATTAGTATCATATTAGTATTATTGTATTCTCATTATGTTTTAGTATATTATATTCTCATTTTATACCAATCCTAATTCTTATTACATAATAATTCTTTGTCTCGTGACCTTTCAAAAAAAATATGATTTTTATTCTGCTGTAATTATTATAATACTGTCTTAATTTTTATTACATAGTAATTCTTTAACTTGTGATCTTTAAGAAAAGACTTCTCCTCTCGAGAAACGAAAATTTTTCATTTAGGGAAACTAAAGTAATTACTCGATGTAATCACGATTAATTAAAATCACTGTCTAAATTATTGACTAAATTATTAATTAGTTAAGTGCCGTGTCGTTTCACTGATGAACCAAATTTAGTGAATTCAATTAAATTTAATACACGTATATTAAAAATTGAAAAACTTTAAGATTATAGAAAAGAATATTGCTTAATAAACAGTATACAGTATAATAATGCAGTAATTTTAATGGGTTTTGTTAAAGCAGTTTAGACAAAACTGTGGTTCTTCTTTGCACCCATCATAGAACTTTCTTAGTCTCGTTTTTTCCTGCTAATAAATTTCTACCCAGCAGTGTTGCATTTTTTTCTTAACAATTTTTACAAAATTTTACGGAAAAGTAAACAAAACACGCATGGCACTTAATGCGTTAACTAAAATTACCGTCTAATTTATAAAATTAAAAATTACTGTCGTTAATAAAAATACTCGTAACTACAACTTGACGTGTTTTTTTTGTTCTTTATCTCGTCGATCTTTTAGAGAAATTCACAAGTTTGGAGGAAGGGCTGATCCCTGAGGCGAGGATCTTCATGCAAGACGTGAGGTCCACGAGTAGCAACAAAGGTTGCAAACGGATGACACAATGCATGAAAATAATCCTGTATTTGCTGTTCGTCGGACTGGCTGGTTACGCGATATGGCAGACGTTCAGCATCAATATAATGGAGTTCAAGGTCATAGACAGCATCCGAAAGTCGCAGTCGGAGGATTTGTTCGGTCAGCGTTCGACGTTCGACAAAAGTGTAAAAGACACGCCAGAACAGTTTCACCAGTTAAAAGATATCTCGACGACGGAGGCATCTTCGGATCTCGATAGCAAAACGTCTTTCACCGACGAAACTGACAAAGACGAGCTGCCCAGTGCCACTGACGTTATGCTAGTGACGGATCTCGATAGCAAAACGTCTTTCACCGACGAAACTGACAAAGACGAGCTGCCCAGTGCCACTGACGTTATGCTAGTGACGGATCTCGATAGCAAAACGTCTTTCACCGACGAAACTGACAAAGACGAGTCGCTCAATGCTAGAATTGACGAAGTGTTGCCAGTGACCACAGAAAACTATGATATCAACAAAATTACGAGTACAACATCAACAACCACCGACGAATCTCCGATCGAATCTGTCGAGTCAAATCCCTCGCTTGGGATACAACAAATAAATGAAGGGTTTTACGATAAGTACGACGACGACTATCTCGCGAGCGACGAGATGAAATTGGAACGCGACCAGGAAGAACTTTTGGAGAACTACGCTCTTCTATCGTTGATCATACAAAACGCCATGAGGTCGTTGCCCATCATCGATTCTTTTGGCTATTACGACAACGGCGACAATTGGGGGGATTCTGCGCCGCTAAATACACAAAATAGCAATGGCGTTGATGAGGAAAATGGCCAGGGGACTCAAGAGACTCAAGAGACTCAGGAAATTCAGGACATGTTGAAATTATTTGATTACGAGGAGGAAAATTTCGAAAATTCCGAAAATTCCGACTATCAAGTTGAAACAGTTCCGGAGAGTCCAGCGGAAGATTACTATGGACAATTTTATGGGTAATATAAAGTTTATAGGTATATATACAATTTTCATAAAAATATCAACGTGTTAACTTTGTCCAACTTCCAATTCTGACAAGCTGTAGCATTGAGAAACAATGTTTGTCAGTGACAGTTTTCATTTCTTCCTCCGACTCCTTTCTTCCCAAATAATTTCTTCTATCATTGCAGACAGTCCTACGAACCGTGGATTCCTACATACGAATAGGATTCCAAAGTCCAAACTTTCAGGATAACGTTACAAGTAAGCTGAGAAATTAGACGCGGTTACTACGTCGAATATTTATTTTAGGAACGTCTAATTTGAAACGTCTAATTTATTTTAGGAACATCGTTGAACAGTTTGAAGCGACGTGACGATGGCTCAGGTCGTTCACGACGGAGGAACTTTCGTGACAATTAAACCAACGACGAAACGATGAGGATGAGAAACTTTGTTCGAAGATGGAAATATTGGCAGCTCGCGTTAATAAATTGAATCAAACGCGAACAGTTTCTTCGATTATCTTCCTGAAAAATTGGTACTTTTTTCTTTTCTTTTTTTTGTCGAATGAACCTTTCTTCTCATCATGTGACTCGCTAGGAATTTTAAAAGTGCATCGTCGCAATTCGAGAAAAACGCGATCGATATGTCTTCGCGTGTCTTATAATTGATCTTGTAGTTTAGATAACTTATTACGTATGTTTTATTGAATAAGTTAAAAATGAAACTCTGTCTAGCTTTTGATTATTCCCCACACCTTCTCGAACGCGCATGTGTTTACATAATTATCAAATATCACCTCGTAAAGGTTAGCCTCTGTTTGACAAAATCACGTTGTTGAGAAATTAATGCATCATTCGCACAACTGCGCATGGGCCTTGAACTTATTTATGCTAATACGTAACGATTTACACCAGAGACGGCCTGATAACGTTTCCATACGCCGACTAATAGGCAATTACAATTGGTCGGTCGGCGATTACCAACTGGCGAAGTAGGTCAGTCTCGGACACGTTTCTTTTTTTTTTTCTTTTCTTTTGAGGAAGATTTTTATCAGGGAGAACGCACATAATCCTTACAAAATCCTTTTTCACGCTACGATGCTATAAATCGAACTCCTCTGCTTCAGAATTCAGATTTTCTCTTATTTCATGTGATACTATTCTTTCTCGAGTAAAATATGTTTGAGCTGAGTTTGAACTGAGCTAAGATACAAATTTATTGAGGCAAGATTGTAAGAGATACTACCCTTCCTCATTTGAACACAAAGTGATTTAATAATTGAGCTATGTTTGAGTTAATTTTGAACTGAGCCAAGACATAACTTTGTTTTAGGAAAAATTGCAAGAGATACTATACTTTTTTGCTCGAATATAAAGTGGTTTGACAGTTGAGCTAAGTTTGAACTGAGTTAATTGTAAGTTTGAACTGAATTAAGACTTAACTTTGTTCTAAGAAAAATTGAGGCAAAATTGTAAGAGATACTACTTTTTCTCGTTCGAATACAAAGTGGTTTAACAATTGAGCTATGTTTGAGCTAAGTTTGAACTGAGCTAATTGTAAGTTTGAACTGATCTAAAACGTAACTTTGTTCGAAGCAAAATTGAGGCAAAATTGTAAAGAGAAGATTTTAATACGCTACTTTTCTTAGTATTACACTTTTCTTTTTTTTACGAGAGTCTCTTTTTTTAGTAAGTAGTTCACACCTACGTAGCTTTCTTTTTTAATCTCTCTTGGAATCTAATTTTTTTTCTACTTGTAATTTTTCACGAATTTCACTTGGAGAATCATTTCGCTCGGACCAGCTGGAATTAACTCTCTCGCGCGTTTAATTATGTGCAACTACCAACAGTTATTAACAGTTCAGTAAAAAATGGGAGAGGGAACAGCGCGATATTGGTCGAGTATTATGCGTGGGGCAAACTGGAATTTGGCGTTACGCGTGCTTTCACGAGGCGCAGGTGTACACAATAGTGCTTGTAACGCTTGAAAATTCTGGCTCGTTAATGACTTTCTGCTATTTTTATAAGTTTCAAAGGTTAACATATTCTTAAATTTAAAGCGCGATATGCAAACACGAATCTCGAGTGGAGGTTCATTCGCTTAAACGTACGTAATACGACTTGAGTAATGAGTTTATCTCGCATGATTCTACGAATCTTTGCCGATACCAACTTTTATGGAAGAAACTGTTAGAAAAATTATTGTTTGTTTCTTCGTTGACAGCAGATTCACTGCCCCCGGTGACCTTCTGTTTCCGATTCCGAAAGCCTTCGACGTCAATTTCCTGGTATTATGTACATAGTACCAATCAGGAATGTAAATTATATAGAAATCAATTATCTCGTTCATGTACCGGGGTAACTGTTATTTCCAAATTGGACACGTTCGATGAAACACGCGAACAAGCCACGTGAATATTCACGATCCATTTCCGATACTTTCCTCTCCTCAGACAGAGCCGACTGTTACGAAATCCTCGTAATATGTCGTGATACGCTCGAAATTAGCAAAACAATAGACCTAGCGTGCAGGAAGGCATACTTCTGCAAATTTAAACCCATAAAATAGCGAGGACAACATTATATAAATTTCCCAACTTTCGTACACGTGCCTTGAACCTATTTCGAATGCTTGAACTAACAATCTAATCGTTAAAGACGTATAATACATTTTGTTTGCATCGTATGTTCGTTCCATTTTATCATGTACTTTTTATTATTTTATCACGTATCAATACTAATACCATACTTTAAAATCAATTACCTACTCAACATGCGCAATACGTTCAAATCAATTGCCTTATCAACAATCACAAACAAGAGTGCAAATATTTTTCATTCTATTGTATGTTCTTTATTTTATCATGTTTATTCCATTTTATTGTGCTAATACTATACTTTACTATATCACATTCTTTACTTCATACTTTACTACTAATACTATACTACAATACATTCAATCATCCATACTGCTACCAACAATCACAAACAGTGGTAATATAATGGTAATATAAGAGTACAAATATTTTTTATTCTATTGTGTATTTTTTATTTCATCATGTTCATTCCATTTTATCGTATACTAATTCTAATACTACATTTTAAAATCAATTACCTATTCAATATATACGATACTTTCACTATTCTCGTCCACACTCCTCTCAACATTCGCAAACAAAGGAATATAAGAACACTCCTATTCTTCATTCTATCGTTTATTTTTTATTTTATTATCTTTGTTCCATTTTATCGTACATTTATTTCAATCGTTAGGTACATAACTATTTTAATGCGCCGTTTACATTCCTTATCTGCAACGAAGAGCAGCAATCTTTTCGCACGGTTGCCAAAAGAAAATTGTTTGCTTTGCTTTAATACAATAGTGAGAGTAGACTCAGAACGAAACAAGTGTCTTTTCATGAAAATTACAGATTTTTCAGGCCGTAGAAAGTACGATGAGAAACAAAAAAGGAAAACTGTCTGTGCACTCAGTGTTGTGTCGCGAACTCGTGCCGTGGCGCACGAGCAATTCGCTGGCGCTTGACAAGGTTGGCTCGCGCCACCTTGCTCGCTTCTTATTGTTAGTTATCAAGGTAGGCGGGATGTTTAGCATTTTAGGAGGTCCAAAGCAAGTCGAACTCCTCCGCCGATTCGCTGGCCGTGTTACCGCCTATTCCCTGTAATTTATTACAAATCGATACGACGTCTACATCGAGCACAAAGGAAACGATCCAAAGACCAAGCGTCAGCGTCGACACGACGAGTGACAATTGCAATTACAGCGACGTAATTCGTAATTCGCGAAGTGAGTTTTCTGTCCGGAGAACGAGCTCGAAATTGAATTAATACTCTTGAAAGGGGATACGGAGTTTTGAACGGGGCTTGATTTTCTAATGGATAGAGGAGTTGTGTGACCGTACGAGCTTTCGTGACTGTGTGGTGAAACGAAACACGACTTTTCGTGTATTACTTCCTTCGAAACTTCGCGATTCTCTTTTTTTCCACGTTTGTCGTATCACACGGTCTTATCAAGTTCGAATATTAATCACACAAGTGCTAGTCACTTTCTAGCACAAGTTCTTTCGTTCAAGGAGACGCTGCTCCTTGTGTCGTTGGTAAATTAAAATTTCGAAGCGAATGTGTTATTCATAATCAATTTTCCCTCCAATGGGAAACATCGAGCTCAAAGCTGCCGCGTGTTCAAAAGCTAATAGCTTCGTGAAACGACGAGTTCGACGAAAGTTTCTATCGTCCCCTGTGTGTTAAACCTACTCGTAAAAATAGATATTCGTTGCAACAAAATTCCTGGCAAATTTGACACAGTTCACGGATTGAAAAACAAGCTGCGCGAATATTAAAAAATTGACACGTGTTTTAAAAATTATGCATGCTTCAACGTAGTTTCGTAATAGTTTTTCATTTTATTTTTACAGAATTTTTTGTTTGTGAACTAAAAGCCGTGAAATATTCAGCAGAATGTTTAAATCATTGAAACACCACGTCCGTTCAGCGTGGCTGAGCAGTTTGTCGCCGGCGAGAGTGCGAAACTAAAATATATCGTGACAAAGTCCAAGTTGCCGATGCTTTTGTTCTAGTACGGAACCGTTCTATTTCTCCTAACCGCAGCTGCTACCCGCGATCGAAACTTAAAGGAGGAAAGGCACACTCCGATTCTTGCACGACGCGCGGGCAGGCCAGCTACGTTTCGTCGCAGGGTGCCTTCCTGCCTCTGAGTGGTGGTAGCGCGCTCGGGGTTGCAGGGTGGGGGATGCTTCAAAGGCTTAAAAGGCCTTCCAACGTCCTTGTAACACGCAGTTCTTGAATAGAACGTAATAGCATTCCGTTTCAAAATAAAAATCAACTTGAAAGCGACGGGCGACCGAATACACCCTTCCGGCCTTACCCTTAAGGAAATTTAATCGCCGTTTTAAACCTGTGGCGACGATACTGCCGGTGTGGCGCTTCAGATATATATACATATATATATATATCGGTGCACGTTGAAGCAAAATTAAAATTTGCAAAAGCGCGAATTTCGTTGATCTCGAGAGAGGATTGGATACTTTGGTGAAAAAGGGAAAGCAAGTGATCTCCGTTCTTTTTTTTTTCACGTTCGTAGATTTCCTAAATTGGAAATTCAGTGACCAGTGTTGGACGGACGCCTTTCAAGCCACGTACACTTGTCGGAGCTGCAACAAGTAAATCGAGGAGGACGAGATGAAGAAGACGAGGAATCTTCAGTTGTTCGCGACGTTCCTTCTGTTGGTGTTTTTCGTGTCACCGTCGTCTACCTGGGCCCTCACCACTTTCGGCAAGACCAACCCCCAGACTCAAAACCCTCCGCCGTCACCCACGCCAGGTGCGTTAGTCGAAGAAGAAGAAAAGAGAGGGATAATTACAGAACTCGCGACGATAACTTATATAATTTTTTTTCTTGCTCTTATAAAATTATTCCAACGACGTATCGCATTTTAATCGTAGGTAGTACAATGTTTTTAGTAATTTTCAGTGAAGGAAGAACGTCGTTTCCATTTGCTAGCTGTTGAAACGTTTTTTTTTTTTCGTCGCATGCTCGCGCTCGTAAGGATTTTGTTGTTGCAATTTCAGTCGGGAAAGCCCGGGAATGTAAGCTGGAGTCGGAATGCGCCGCGATTCAAAATACAACGTGCATGGCGGATCCTCGAGACGGAAGAACGCGTTGTCTCTGCGGGGATTTCTCCCCGCCGCTTAATGGCGCGTGTACAAATAAATTCAAAGGTAATCAGTTCCTCCTAAACATTTTCGATCATGCTTCATTCGAGACCACCCAATAGTTGTGCTTCAATTTGCAAGTATTAAATT
This sequence comes from Melipona bicolor, assembly GCA_030673865.1. Lineage (NCBI taxonomy): Eukaryota > Metazoa > Arthropoda > Insecta > Hymenoptera > Apidae > Melipona > Melipona bicolor. The sequence goes on from JAHYIQ010000012.1 coordinate 906,299, forward strand.
TGAGAACTTAATGTCGTGTGTGAAAACAAGTATATTCATTACATTCATGCAGTAATAAATTGTAAGCATCGAATTCAATTTTGGAATAAGAGAGATTTAATAATAATTCAAAGGTAATTAGTTCCTTCTTTATTTGAGATCAACAGTTGTGCTTCAATTTGTACTCATTCGAGAATTTAATACCTTGTACATCATGTTCATACAATGTATAATTGCTGTAAACATCGAATTTTGGAGTGAAAGAGATGAAATTTCTTCGTACAGAAGTTACCACTGTCATTTGCATATACTCACGTGTTCCCCCGCAATATGTGAACACACGATTGTGTGCGGTAGTAAAACTGTGGTTATCTATGCAAATTGAGAAGCTTTAAGAATATCATTGTGCCCCGCTGTATACGCCAACGCCAATTTACTAGCTTTTTAACACAATACACACCTGCCATTTGCGAACACACAAAGTCGATGTGTCGTTTAATTCGTAGATTGATTGCTATTAAGGATACTATTTACATTTTCCGTCATCAGAGTGAAATATTTGAACCAAACCGGACGTAGTATCAAACCTACGTTTATTTTTAGATTTAAGTCAGACTGGCCATTAGTGGTAATTTAGTAAATCTGTAATTTAGTAAATTATAACCAGAGAAATTTGGTTATTTAGATTGATCGCGATTGTAAGATACGTCGTAAATTATTCGTGTGCTGTGCGGTGAAGAACTGTGGAATTTCGATGATTCCAGGTCAAATAGTAATATCTTCCACAAAGGTTGAAAATTGATCGATTGTTGAAAGCCGTGTCGAGAGCACATTCGCGTGAAATTGAGCGTTAGCGTGAAGTTAAAACGCACCGAACTTTTATCGGCAATTAGGAACATTTGGTGTATTCGAAGAACAGATGTAAAATGATAGTTGGCGAGTGTAAAAGATTTAATATCCTGCAAAGAAATGATAAGAACTCGGTATCTTAATTATATATTTATATATTTACATATTTACATAAATCGGCAATTATATATTTATATATTTATATATTTATATAAATCGGCCAAACTAATAGAAATAAAAATTTTCATCGTGTCGAGTGAAGTGAGAAGAGAATTTTTTGATCGTCACCATTCTCGAAATGCGTTCATTGTTGTCTAATTAAATAAATACAAGAACTTTTATCACCTTCACGTCTAACTGATAATGCAAGTGATCAATGTATATATTTCTATTGTAGCGTTACATGCACCGTGTAACGAAGACTCTGAATGCGTCGATGGCGCACATTGCATACAACGGAACAATACTCTGTCCGGGAAACGTTGCTATTGCAAAGAAGGATATTACGAAGAGAAACTTTTACTTTGCAGTGGTACGTCATCGTCATAGTTTTCTTCGCCCGTTAACCATCTCTCGAGCAGAAACAAAGTTGAGAACTGATAAAGGCAAATGAATTTAACTCGGAAAATACGATTACTTCTTGAAATTCCCCCCCTCTCTCTCTCTCTGTTTGCAAAACCGAGTATCTCTGTTTCAAGCAATAATAGCTGCGTTCTATGGAAAATATTGCGTCTCCGGTTAACAGGCGAAGATTTTAATTATTATGAGAATGATAGTTTTAGTCTTATGGATTTACACGTGTTGAAGAGATTTCTAATTACACTTTTATCTTTTTCTGTTCTCTTTGCAGGTAGTTCATCCGTCTTTACATTTCATACAACGCTTCTGTTAATTACATTGAGTATTCTAAAACGGAGCCTCTGTTAATTACCTTGATTGTGGGACGAACTTTGTGAATTCTTTATAATTTTGAAATATTTATTGTGTATAACAAAATCCTTAAAATTGATTTTAATTTCTCGTTAGGAAACTAGGAGTCAGTTAGAACTATTGATATTGCACAAAATGAGGAAATATCAGTTTCAATTCTTTATTACCTTATATCGTATAACCACTTGTTTTCTAATTGATAGTCGATGCAATTTAACAACGTATATTAGTATACGTAATTGAAATATCTCAATATCACACCGTTCTTTATCTACGAGAAATTTTCCATTACTATCGATTCTTATCTTTTAAACATTTATACGTATGATTAATACTTAGGACTTTGCAAGAAAGAAATATATTAATGTAGAATGTTGGACAATTCACGAGACATGTTACAATCCGCAACTGTAAGTAAAATTCATAGTTTCCTTTTTCTGTCTTAGGTGAATTTATTGCCTTAAGTTAAGTTGTACCAAGACAAGTCGTAGTAGCTAAATGCACCTATACCTGTTCAATAAATTCTCATATTTAATTTTCTGGAAAACAGTAAGTAATTCAGGTGAAAAGTTTTGTTCCTTCGACCTCAGTCTATTTTTGCGGAGCAATTTTCTATTTGATAGTAGCACTTTCCTCCTTCTTGAACGAGTATTCCCTTCGAAGTTTGAATTTCTTAAAAGGTTAGTCATCAAAATTGAATGTGCCTAATGAAATTTTGTATAATGTAACAACCTCATTCCACGTACGTATATTACAAAATAAATGTAATCTAAGATACTATTACTGTCACACAATTTTACGAGATAGAATAAAATACTATTGTAAATCGTTCAATTAAGCAACTATAAGTAGAAAATGCCTTTTCGTTTACTAATTGTAGTTACGATTACAACATTGTGTACATAGCAAATTTTAATTTGTTGACAGACGTACATATAATGCTAAAGTTACAACATGCCAATATTGTCTGAGGTACCAACGACTGTATGAAACAAACTATCTAATAACTGTACAATTAAACAACGTGTGCTAATAACTTACGCCAATACGCGAATTTATTAGAACACAAATGAACAACAATGTTTATTTCAATTACGATGCATAGCATTTTATAACGTTTGTAAATCGATAATAGTGTAACAATAAACTGTACTATTCAGCTCCACTACACAGACACATTAGCATCACGAGTATGTCACGCACTAATAAATTTTCTCCGTACTCTAAATATCTCAGTATTTCTTGACAACGTATCAATTATAAATCACACGAGTCAATTGTGAAAGGTGAATAAATAGAAAACTTCATACGTATATTTTGTTGATCAATTCTTTTATTGTTTCTTCTGAAGAACTAATTGCGTTACGGTGTTTCCAGTTTGTCCACCAAACATGAATGTTTCATCGGCAGGCAGGACGTGTAAAATGTCAAAATCTGAAATATCGTCAATTATACTAATGTCATTAATAATGTCATACATATTATTGATTATAAAGATTAACTGAAGAGTGCAATTAATATCGTATTTTTATTTCTTTGTGATATGAGACGTTGCCTTTACTTTGTGCTAGTTTAAATTATACGAAAGTATAAGAAGTATCGAATATACGTATACATTTTTAATTAACAGTGCAACACTGTGTTATTAAAATAATTTCTGATTACCAATCGTTAAAGAAAGTGATTTTGTACATAAAAAAAGAACAAAAGCAAATGCAATTTATTATTATTACTTTGATCGATAATACAACTTACAATTTTGAAAATGTTTCTCTATTTCTTCCTTAGTCCAGTTACATGAAGTTAAAACCAAGTAGCCAGAAGGCAACAGAATTCTGTAAACGTTTTCTATATACTTTTGCCGCTTCGACGCAGGATTTTCTGGGTTCAAGCTGATGGCGTCGTAAGTTCCTTTGTCGTGCGCTAATTTAAAGTCGGCGAGCAAATTGAAATTTTTGGAATCGAGTATGTCGCAGACTTTCAGCTCGACGTGCGGCATGTTATTCTCTGTTAATATTTCGCGAGCTAAATCAACTGCTTTTTCTGAATAATCTATACCGAGCAACTCTTCAAAACCTAATTTCACAAGTTCAACCAGTGTCATCCCGTTCCCGCATCCTATATCGATTATTTTATCATTTTTGTTAAGTTTCAGCTGCGTATGGATCCAACTGAAAAATTAGACACAATATTTAAAAATACAACAGTACGTACAATAAAAGATACATTCAATATCCAACAATATTTCTGCGTTAATCGTCGATTTTAAAAATATTACCATCTAATGGTAAAACAGAATTCGATAGCCAATTTTTTTAATAGACAAAGTTTACGAAAGATAGCACCACTAGTCTCAAAATTGAAAAACTATACTGTTTACGGCACAGCTGTTGTGTTGCATATACGTACATGAACTTCTCGTGTCTTTTTAAACGAGTTAAACTTACCGTACAACTTTCAGTGTATTACTTTTGCCAAACCATATTTCACCTACGTCTCCGCACTCCTTAAAGTTGTCAAGATCATCCGAATAAATCCTTTCCCAACTGTAACATAATCGTGACATAAAGTAATGCTTATCGAGTGTTTCACACTTACGAATACGGTACGTACACAATACTTACTAATCAAGTGTACCTAAATCCGATGGTGCGAGTTCTTCGATATTTTCATCTGTCATGATTTTACTTCGTTTGTATGAATGTCACGATTGAATCGTTGTTTTAAATGTTGAATGTATTGATACCGACTACCGGACGTATATTTTCATGAAATAAATAATTTATAAGAAAAATGTGTTTCTGAAATTTCACTCGCCGTGAAACGCGTAATTACGTTATGCGAAACTTTATCGGGCTGACATAACCTCACTTTTAAACCTAACCTACGCTGCGTAAAATGTACACATATACTGCATAAGCGTGATTGTGCAGGAATCGCAATCTGCGACTGTTTGATAGAGACGTTATTTTTGTCAACAGTGTCAATTTGTTAAAAATGGCTAGTAAATTATTAGACGTACTTCAGATTGGTAAGTAAAACATTTTTTTGTACATTTCATACTTTTATATATGCATATATACATATTTTATGTATACATATATTTTGATTTATTATATAGTTAAAGTAGTTTACACATATGCAACATCAGATAGTAAAAATATACAATTTACATGTTGTAACAAAATAAAAACATGAAAAATTCATTTGTACTTTTGATGCTGTTGATTTTCAACTGTTAATCTTTGGTTTGATATTTGCTCTTCTCAAATTGCTATTCAGGAAAACAGCGTGTGAAATCTTCCATTTTACCTTGGCGTCAGCTTTCTACAACAAATTTGAAACAAAGTAATGTTAAACCAAAAACTGGTATTTTAATGCTAAACATGGGTGGTCCTAGTGCACTTGAAGAAGTGCATGAGTATCTATTACGCATAATGACTGATCGTGATATGATTCAACTGCCATTCCAAAGGTTCAGTTTGATGAATTGTTATAATTTGTAGCAATGAAATCAACATTAAATTAAGATTCCACGTAACAATGCATATTGCAGTCGATTAGGTCCTTGGATAGCAAAATCTCGTACTCCTAAAGTACAGAAAAAGTATTCAGAGATTGGTGGGAAATCTCCTATCTTAGAATGGACGAACAAGCAGGGCAAACTTCTATGTGAGAAATTGGATAGTATTTCACCAGAAACTGCACCTCACAAACATTATGTTGCATTTCGTTATGCTAATCCCCTTACTGAAAATACACTACAAAAGATAGAAGAGTAAGAACACTGATTTGTCATTGAATGAAAATAGATATTAAATAGAATTAATAAACTTTAATAAATAATCTTCTTTTAAACACTACATTTACACGCACATTTTTATTTTAGAGATGGCATTGAACACATGGTTCTCTTTTCTCAATATCCACAATATTGTTGTGCTACCAGTGGATCAAGTTTTATTGAAATATATAAATATTATACGACCAGGTAGTAGTATTTATGAATCTTTTTTTATGTATTCAGTGAATGAATTAACATTTATTTGTGTATTATACTAACAATAAGTAAACTCTAATTATTTAAAACTTATAGGAGTTTAGAGCAGAACTGTTTACAAATGACTCGTAAATTTGTCATTAGCATTTATATTAAATTAAGCAGCTCATTTTCATTTTTCATGAGTGCCATATACACACACATTGTATATTTTCATGTTTCACTTAACTGGTTGAAGTTGTTCGCAGAGTTTTAAAAATATTTTCTCCAGCTAGTATAAAAAAGGTATAATTAAACTTCTTGATTTTTCCCGACAAGTAGCTAATTATGTTTTTAATTCCTCGTATTTACAACACGAAACTTTCTTTGAAAGTTGAGAAAACTTAGCGTATTTGTAAGTAAAGGTCTGCAATGAAGTATGCAATAAATTCTTTTCACGCCAAGATATTTTAAACGTACAAAAATTCTGGTAGGAAATATTTAAGAGTAAAGAAGAGTGATTTTTTTACTCGTTAATTAAACTTATAATTAGGCAAAATTGCATAAATATGATAGTAAATTCATCTTTTTTATCTCTTTCGTAATATGATTCATAAATGATTATATATTCTATAACGTGCACTTACGACATAGATAAATATCTTAATTAGTTAAGAGATAAGAACAGAGAAGAATAAAAAAAATCGTTGTATCGGATAGCACTTAGAAATTTGTAATTTGCAGAAAATTACCTTCTAACATGAAATGGAGCGTAATTGATAGATGGGCAACGCATCCATTGTTCATAGAAACAATTACAGAAAGAATCAAAGGAGAATTAGCTCAGTTCCCTAAGGATATAAGGGGCGATGTCATAATTTTATTTTCGGCTCATTCGATACCATTGAAGGTTTCTTTTAAAAACAAATTGAATTGCTTTAATACGACGTGTTATTGCAGTCGTTTAAACGTTGCGTTTTGCATTGTATTTTAGGCCGTATCTAGGGGTGATGCTTATGCGTCCGAGGTAGCAGGCACAGTTGCCCTAGTAATGGAAAAGTTACAATATTGTAATCCATATAAATTGGTATGGCAGTCAAAGGTATAGGCAATGCTTTCGTTTTAATTACCAATGTCTTAACATTTAATACTCACTGAAATTTATGCACTCTCGGTTCCCTTGATAGAACAAAGATCGTTTTTGTAATAAAATAAGGGAATACGTTTCTTTCATTTATATATTTTTTTCCTCTTATCTGATTCATTCGACTTATTTTTCGACATTGATATTCGTATTTAGGTTGGTCCTGTAAGTTGGCTGGAGCCTTTTACCGACGATGCTATAAAAGCTTACGTAAAGCAAGGGAAAAAGCATTTTATGTTAGTACCGATAGCATTTGTTAACGAACACATTGAAACTCTTCATGAATTGGACATTGAATATTGCAAAGAATTAGCGGAAGAAGTAAGTGTTTTGTTCTGTATTATTGGCCTTTCACTTTGCTTTTACTGGCTACGAAGAGAAAATTTTTTATTTTATATCTTCAGCTGGGCGTTGAAAAAATACGGAGAACTGCAGCACCCAATGATCATCCTACGTTCATAGCAGCTCTGGCAGATATCGTTGTTTCTCATCTTAAATCGAACAAGCCAATAAGTCCCATGTTTTTAACGCGTTGTCCTCACTGCGTTAGCAAAAATTGCGCAGAGAGCAAGAATTGGTATGCACAAGTATGTAAAAATTGAAAAAAAGAGACAACTACTCTGTAAAATATCCACGTGTGTCGTACTTGTTACTTGTAATATATATGTATGTAAATGTCAGTATTTGTTTTTATAATTCTTTACAACCTTTCTGTTGATTAGCGATTAATATTCACTATCATATAGTGAAATATTTACTATATAAAACACACGATATCTTTGTAATACGATGACTTGAATAAAATATTAACATCTTCTGACAGACGTTGATTTTTTTCTTTTTCCTGAATTTCACCAGACACGCAGTATCACTGTTCTTACTGAATTTTTGAAAAACATGTTTCACGCGCAAAAATGGGTTATACATTTTAGAGGCAGGATGAAAAGACGATTTATCGAGAAAAACAATTTGCTTAAAGAAATACATGCAAATTTAATTACTTTGCAAAATTCAAAAATTCAAAAATTTAAAGAGTATAAAAAGTTCATTCGACGGTGAGAACAACGGTGTTTGAGAAAAGAGGTGTCTTTACGTAGAGAAAAAAGAGAAACAGTCGATTGATTGGCTGTTAAAAGGGTGAATTTAGCGTAGGTGGTCCCGCAGCATTTATCGAGAGTAACCGTTCGATTTCTTTGCAGGTTACTCCCGAGGGAGTTATCGCGGCGACAGCAGAGAGCGTCTGCCGCGCTCGAGGTATCGAACGTGAGTGGCGTGGCGCTGGCTGCCGCGACGCTTATATAAATGCGCGGCGTCGGCAGGCGCGCTCAGTATGTGTCATGCTTCTCGAGCGCGAGCGTCGTCCGTGATGGCGGCCCGAGTGCGGTTGAAGATGCAATGCGGCACCGTCGTGTTGCTCCTCGTTGTCATCGTTGTGGTGTGTGCTATGGATGTTGTGCGTGGAATGTTCGAGCATCGTCACTGCAGTCACCAGCATCCCCGGGCGCACGAGGTAAGCGTTGCAAAAAGAAAAAAAAAGAACTATGTACATATGCATATACTCTTAACTCTCCCGTCTCCTCTTTCTCTGTCACTCGCTTTTCACTCTCGTTTCACCTTTGTTGTCTGTCTGCCTGTTCGCTCGACAGACGCTCACCGGCCAACTGGACTGCTGGTGCTCCTTCTGTCAGTTGCCACCTCGATACTTGTCGCTCTTTCTGCTTTTTTTACTTTCCTCCCCTTCGTCGCCGATTCTCTCCTCTTTGTCGCGTGAAACCAGTCTTTACCTCCTCCGGGGATGAAGTCGCGTGATTTCGAGCAAGCGTGCGTTTCACGTGTCACGTGCTCCCACCGTCTTTCTTGCACACCTGTATCTCGCGTGCGTCCCACTTCAACTAACTTGGAGCCGACGAACTCTCCGGTCTCTTCTCCGTTTCTTACCTTTGGACGTGATTATCCTCTTTTCAAACCGTTACGTTGTTTCACACGACGCCATTTTGACACTTTCGAATCGAATGGCGCGTTAACACCACGTGATTCGTAATAGGATTCGAAACGTTCGTTTCGCAACGTGGAGTGTATCGTTCAATCGAATCGAACTTCGATAGTCGAAATCTGTCTATCGCACACGTCGATTCGACGGTTTTCCCGTGTCAGGTTATTTCGTTTGTTTGACCGCTCGTAATGTTTGTCGCGGGTGCGAGTGATCGCCGGCGAACTGTGAAATACATACATATTGTTGCACGTAACGCGTCTACCGTGGAATGTGACTTTGATCGCGCGGAGAAAGGTATCCATGAACTTGTTTTCATGCGCCGGTGAACCACGTGTTTTGGGAACAAGCGCGCGCCTCGCTGTGCCTTCAGTTGTGCTCCGTTTTTCTCGTAAGTGAAAAATCCAGTCAATTTTCTATTGAATTTCGTAAAAGTGTTTTTTCTACCTATGATGAACTTTATTTTCAAACGAGTAAACATTGGATTTTATCTTAACATGTTATACTATATCGCGCTATTTGAGATAGATTTTAATTTCAACCTAACCTAAGTGCGAACTGCACGATTGCACGAACTGTTGATATAATAATTTCTAACAAAGTCACGTTATCGTATAGTTCGTTATCAAATAACGTTATAAAGTAATCTTAGCATACGTGCAAAGTATAGTCCGTTGATCTAATAATCAATAATTTCTAATAAATTCATTTTATGTATCGTGTATCAGTTTAATGTTCAGAGTAGTAAAGTGCAAAAATTATTTGAAATTTGTTTCTGTTGGAAAAATATCGCACAGTAACTGTATTAAAAATCTCCAGTAATAAATATAAAAATTAAGATTAAAATTCAGTAATATAAATATAAATATAAAAGATATTTGAAATTTGTTTCTGTTGGAAAAATATTGCACATTAACTGTGTATTAAAAATCTCCAGTAATAAATATAAAAATTAAGATTAAAGTCCAGCAGTATAAATTAAATATAAATATAAAAATTGTTTGAAATTTGTTTCTGCTGAAGAAATATTGTAAATTTGATTCTCTTTCTGTCTTAAAAATCTCCTACGGCCTTGACTAAAGTTTCAGGTTCTTATCTCCCCATACTTTCTGCATAATTTGCTTGTTCTGGCACCCGAAACGTGTTAATTTCACTCCTGATTGATTTTACGAGCTCGCCACACTCCGGTGAGCTATACACGTTTGGATTCGACCGATCAAGCGTAAGCTTTCTCGTTTCGAACGTTACAAGCTCGAAAAATCGTTCCGAGTCGATCGTTAGATCCGACAATTTCGCCTCCCGAACGTTCGTTCTTTGCGATCGATTCGCATTTTTATCGACTTTAACAAGAGTTCAGAGTGCATTCAATTTGGGCATATTTTTCGGACATCGTGAACACTTTTTTCCGCGTCGGGTGGACGATACCTGGATGGATATGTGCGGCTTCGTGCAAATTTTTTTTTTCCACGAGTTCCCCGAATTTTCCGCCCGGTCTGGTTTTCGACTGCGCTGTTTTAATTAACGCTCGAAACGCCTAGCGTCCGTGATATCTATGAATATCGAGAACGATGGATCTAACGGTTTTAATCTATTAAGCGAATTAATCCGTGGGAGGAAAATTTGATAATTTGTTGATCGATCGATCGTGCGACATATGCAGGGTGTCTCATTTGAAACGTCAGTCTCCTAGACCAGTGGTTCCCAACTTGCGATAATTCATATTGTACTTATTGTACTATTTTTATCGTACGAATGTAATACTTGTCCTAAGATGCAGGGTGTCTCATTTGAAACGCCATTGTCTCCTAGACCAGTGGTTCCCAACTTGCGATAATTCATATTGTACTTATTGTACTATTTTTATCGTACGAACATAATACTTGTCCTAAGATACAGGGTGTCTCATTTGAAACGCCATTGTCTCCTAGACCAGTGGTTCCCAACTTGCGATAATTCATATTGTACTTATTGTATTATTTTTATCGTACGAACATAATACTTGTCCTAAGATGTCTGTGCGAGAATATACATGATAAATCGACAAATTTGTCATGTATTTGAAAAAAAAACAAAGATCACTTTGAGATCTCGAAGAAATGTTTGGGATTCATCAAGATTTGTGGACCATTATGAGAAACATTTTTTTTTTTACAATTTAGATGATTGTCTGATACGTTTCAAACGTGACACCCTGTGTGCACGCACACGCGACATTTGACACGTACAATCATTTCGTTTATTCCAATAAATTCGAGTTTGCATTTGTAAGTTGAAGACAGCTTCGTGACTATTTCAGACTGTGAGAAAAATCCAGGCGAAGTAACGAGTATAGCAAACAATAAGCGGAGAGAACATGATGAGGTTAATTACGCGAAGGGAAAGATGTTGCAATGTCACTCGACGCAGCCAACTTTTACTTTTTTTCGAAGAAGTAAACGCGATTCTCCGCGAGGAGAAGTTTTGTTGTTTCAATTTATTTTCGCCCATATTTTCAACTCGGGGGGACTTGATTGAAATTAATTCGCGAGTCAATCTCGTTAAATTATCCAAGTGTTTTAATTATTTAATTAACGAGGAGATAAAATCATTTGATCGCGAGTCACATTATAATTCACGATTGAACGAACGCGTTAGCATTATGTAAACACTGACGTGAAATAACGGTATTTAATAATTTCAGCGCATTTATCATTGGGCACAGTTCAACGCTGTAATAACTCGAAGACACTGGCGAGTCGCGTTTCCAATTGTTTGAAAAATTATTGGCAGATAAATTGTAAAATTTCGGAAAATCGACTGACGTTAAAATTGAAGGATCAACAGGAATATATTTAATTTATTGCTTTATCTCGCTGCAAATATCTGGATGCCTAAAACGATTTTAGGTTGACGAGACATTTGTTTTTGAAGTTAATCATATTATCAAGCGTCGAATTTTATCAACTTGTTCTAAAATTAAAAGTTGTTCAATTTGCTAGTTATTATAGTTTTTATAGTTTATTTATTAAAGTTTCTCACGTTTCAATTTTCTACGACAGAGTACGCAGAGAGAAAGATCGAACGTTAATTAATTTATTGCACGCGAAAAGTTATGCGAAATTCGCGTGATGTACTATCGCTTTTATCGCGGACGGGAGGCTCACAGTTTCCGTACATTTATATTTCGATCAGTTTCCCTCGCCGAGGGAATCACGCGCCGCGGCCTTGTTTGCCTGGTAAAATAATTTTCTAGCAATTCCGGACGATCGTTCAAAGTGGGTTTTTCGCCGTTTAAAGGCGAAACTTTGAAAATCATATCAAAGAGAATTTGAACGCGAATAAAAGTTTACGGCCGCGGCCGGCGGTGACGCTCGTTCGCGCTCGTCAGCGTGCTTGAATTTTACGAACGTTGCGAGCCTCTGTTCGTAAATTTGAAAAAAGTTGCCCGCACGGAGTACACTCGGCCGCGTCTCGCGTGTTGATTTTTCCTGTGCTATTGCCTCTCAGTCGTAATTTATAATTTAATCCGGTCGGTTTGTTCTGGAAAAGCTCGCGGTAAAAGAGAGAGAGAGAGTTACGTTCCGCAATTGTCCGACCCTTTATTGGAATCCAGCCAAATATCCCCTCCCTCCCCATAGGTTTCTTTGTTGTCGTTTCAATAATGCGTCTTGAAATTTCCAATTATTCGCAAACGAGTTGTAAATTTTTCTGAATCTTTAGGACGAGATCTTTAAGAATTTTATAGTCTCTACATATTTTATTTTCACGACATTCAATCTTTATAGCTGCAAATTCCATTAACTGGCGGCCCTTGCCTCTACTTTCTCGATCGCTATCCTCCTCCACTGCATCGATCTCCCCACTATCTCTCCACTTGAAATTTCCTCGCCCCCACTCTCTCGCTGATACAGTGGAGGGGGTAGCGCTAGCGACTAGGGAAGTAGGGGCAAGGGCCGCCAGTTCGCCAACTCTGCGTCGAAAGAATTTCTCGTCGAGCGCGACGAGAATCAGCGCATGTGTATTTTTTTATATACATCAAGCGCGGGTGATCGAGATTCTTTCGCCGTTGCGTTCGCGGGCTCGTTTGCGTAATTTTCAATCGGAAAACGATTCGCCTGTTCACCGTGTTATCTTTCCATTGTGCGGCACGAAGTTTTTTTTTTTTTTTTTATCGGGGAAACGATTTTTATCGTGTAATTTGTCAGAAATCAAATTCGGTGTGTTTTAAAATTAGTCCCCGCGTCGGTACGCAATCTCGCGCGTATACGCGATCGTGTATATACTCGCGCATATACTCGCTGCGAAATATATCCGGTTTTAAATTTTGCCGGCGGAAGCACGAGGCGATCCTGCCCGCCGCGAATAACTTAAAATAAAGTGCACATTTGTTACCGGACTTGATTGTTGGAATAAATTTGCTTCATGGCTAACATATATATATGTATACATATTTATAAATGTTAGTATCGCAAATTTTCTCGTTACGTTCCATCATCAGCGTTCCACGATACGGTTCAGTATTAATGCTTCGTCCATGAGATTGTTGTAACTTATACATTTTAACCGCTTTTAAAATTTCTTCGTGTGTCTATTGTCACGCGATAACGATTATACTCGTGTAATTGCTAATTGTAAAATTGAGTTGAATTACAAAAAAGTGACATTAGTTTTCTTTTTGTTTGAAAAATCAATAATTTTATTGTTTGACTCTGCGAAATTTACACATTAATTTTCTCGTTAAACGAAAAAAATCAGATATTTGGAGAAAACGAAGAAACATTAGAAATTTAATTTATTCTTTCAGACGTAATAATGGTCGACATGTAATTCTTGTATATTATTTTCTGAGCACAGCGAACATCTTCATGTGGGTTTAGTGCTTGAACGAGTATACTGGTCATTCAAAGTTAAGAGAAGATCGACAAATGAACGCACGAACGGTGTCGTTGGCGGGAAATTTGAGGGCCACGAAAGTCTTCCGGGCCTCCGGTGGACGAACGAAGATGCACGAGACATTCCCTCGTCGTTTTCTTCCTGTCTCGCTCGTCATTCGTCTTTTCTTTCCTCTTTTTTTTATTTTTACGCTCGCTTTTTACCTCCACGCTCAACTTTTGCGCCTCTGGGGCTCGCGCGAATTGCACGGCCATGCATATTCGAAACTTTTCCACGGCTTTCTCTGCCGGCACGCTAACTTCGCAACCCTTCCTTTCGTTAATAAAGAATGGTCCATTTGGGGATGTGCTATCGATCCTAAAAATAGACCGCAATTCTCCCAACTTTCCCACGGCTTATATCGGAGATATCTTTATTGAAGCACATCTCCTCTGGTCGGGGAGGGTAAAGAGCGTGAAATTACAACATTTTTTTTCCCTTCTTTCGTTTCTTTTTTTTTTTCCTCCTTTCTTTTCTACGATGGCCCCTGGCAAAGTGATCGGAGCCAGCTCCGTTAATTTTCGAGGCGAACGTTTCACCAGGTAGATCCCTTTTATTTGTTTATTTATCTCGTTGAAATCATCGTCAGCATCAGATATGTTATTAATACCGGGGACAAGGTAAATTCGTTTGCATTCCGCTGCGAGATGTACGACGTGTTATGTTGTATTTCGCTCAGCGATTTATTGATAACGTTATCGGGGACGTGTCTTCTTAAACATTCTCGCAGCGACGCGAGAATGATACGAATATTTAAAGATTCATTGACGACTCTTTTCTACCTCGGATTAATTTCTTTTTAAAAAATGGACAAGTTGCTCGATGTTGAAATAATTTCTTCTGATGACGTTCCCCGCTTGTCAGTGGGTTCTCGTTGAGCGTGTAAAAGGGTTACGTAATCGGTAATCTAGCGGAAAATGTGGACACACGTTAGAATCGTGTTTTTACGAGGCAATTAGTCAGGAAGGAATTAACAATTGCGTAGAAAGCAGCGAATTATTCAAATTGAAATTTTTCAACGACGTAACGTGTTTCACGTCTGATTGGGTATACGGCGCATCGAAGCTACAGGGTGGGCCAAAAGTTTCTTCCCTATTTTTTTTTTTTGTTTAATGAAACATCAAAATTCAAGCATGATTGTTTCACTACTTTGTAAAAAAAGATACATAATTAAAAAAGTTATGGATTTATTTTATTTTAGTAGCGATTAAAAGTGATTTTTGGCCCATCCTGTACAATGACGATGGAAAATCGTCGACAGTTTGCCACTGATGTAGTATTTCCTTCAAAGATGATTTTACATCGTGTAACACTTTTTTCTCGAGAATCGTATAAATTCTTTTCGTAACTGAATCGACCATAATCTCGAAGATCAAAATTTCTTCTTTAAAATTCGCGTGTGCCAGTTTCTTTCCACCGTTTTATCGAACATCTTGGGTTCAAACGCGAAAAATTGAAGAAATCCCAACCTCAGTGTTCCAGATTCGATAAAATGGCAAAAGGAAGTCGTGCGGCGAATTCTAAATTTACCCACGAAAAAGTTTTTTTCTCGTACTTTTGAATTTTTTCGACATTTGAATTTTTAAAATTTTCGCGAACGACCCGTGACATTTAAAATCATTTTCGAAAAAAGAAATGGAAACGAGATCTCGTTTTACGTTGAAATTGTCACATTGGCACAATTGCGCTCTTCGCTGCTTACATATTCAAACGGCGAGTTCTTCTCCGAGATCGAGGGAATGGACGATAGATACAGAGCGTAATTGTGTTTTCAATTATCGGCAATCTTTCACTTCGGGTGAAAAACTCATTGACGACGGTGGCACGATGTGGAGATCGATAATCGCGAGGAATTTTAATTGTCGGCGAAGTCGCCTGGTGCTTCCATTGGAATTCTTGTCCGCTTGTTCACAGGTTTGTCATAGTTTTCACTGAGAACGGCCCCGAATTAATCACGAGGGATTGTTTGAACAGACAATGGTAGTCATAGTAAACTCGAAGTGGACTGAATAGAGTCCAGAGGATAGGTCCGTGAAGGTTCCGAGCAATGCCACTGTGCTAATTAGTACGGCGTTCGTAGACGAATGTAATATTCCATCGTTAGGAAGGTGAGCGACTTCAAATATTCACTACACTTCGCCCTTTGAACGTGGAATCTATTGCTCCGTTGCTTTCGTAATCGTGGAAATTTCTTCCTAAATCATTCTCTTTCACGCAGATGAGTTCGTATTATTTAGGCATTATTTTTTGCGTGTTTTGATATGTTTGAACAGGTTTGAAGAAGTAATTCCAAAAACATCATTTGTCATTACTATTTAATTAATTCAACAACACATTAAATATTCAATATATTCGTGTTTTAAATATGGACGTTGCTCCATTGTTTTTTTCTGACAATCATGGAAATTTCTTGACAAATCATTTTCTTTCAAGCAGACGAATTCGTATTTATTTTCTACACGGATTAATACGTTTGAACAGGTTTGAAGATGTAATTCCAAAAACGTCATCTGTCATTAGTATTCAATTAATTAAACAACGACAGTTAATATTCATTAAATTCGTATTATTTAGGCCTTATTTTTTCTGTATTTTGATATGTTTGAACAGGTTTGAAGAAGTAACGTCATCTGTCATTACTATTTAATTAATTCAACAACACATTAAATATTCAATATATTCGTGTTTTAAATATGGACGTTGTTCCATTGTTTTTTTCTGACAATCATGGAAATTTCTCGACAAATCATTTTCTTTCAAGCAGCCGAATTCGTATTTATTTTCTGCACAGATTAATACGTTTGAACAGGTTTGAAGAAGTAATTCCAAAAACGTCATCTGCCATCAACACTCAACGTTAAACAGTACGGTTGTCAAGTTGAAGTTTTGTCGATAATTCGTTTGCATCGCGTTACGCAATTAACATCTTAATATCGCACTAACAATCTCATACAGTTGAAATGACGTTAAGAAATACGTTTCCTAGAATTCGTTCGAGCGAATATGAAATTACTCTTATTATTACTTATTATAAGAAATGTCCACTTGAAGATTTCTCTCTCCTCGAAACAGCGTTCCGACGATGCGATCGACGCTTGCGAATGCAACGCGGAACGGATCATTGTATTATTAGGTAGCGATAACTTTCCAATCAGACGGAACGCGCGCGCCGTGTGGGAACCTTTCTTTATTTGTATGCTGCCGTTACTCGAGCCCGTTACAAAGTTGGGCTGTCAGGCGTCGAAATGGAGCACTTTATTTCCCCAGGAACGAAGCGCGAAAGATTTTCGAAAGTGGATCCCGCACGATCAAAGGGAATCCCGGGGCGAAAGTGGTCATAGAAGTAAACCAATCTGGTCTTGGCTTCCACCGCCAGGTCGGTCCTCGGTTCTTTTGCTGAAAGTTTCCCAACAGATGGGGCGGAAGCTCGTCGAGATGCTCGAGGGGGATGAACGAGCTTTCCTATCGATCGAACAATTGGAATACATCCATGCACGCGCCGTACGCGTTGCTTTTATTTTCCTTTTATTTTCCTAAATCGGTGATCGCTGCCTCTTGCCAAATTTATCTCAAACGCGACTAATAAAAAGTAACTTCGACAGACCTTTAAACTGCAAGTTGAATTTAAACGTCTGGGGCGTCTGCGTTAAAACGCGTCGCGTGCAACTCTCGGGCTCCCGGGTTGATTGTATTTTAATCGTTCGGAGAATAAATAGTCAATCGATTCGGAGAGCTAGATACCGGAGCCAATTAAATGCAAATTGTCGCGGATACCAGGTTTATGTGTTCGAGATCGGCCGCGGTATGTATCGGGCCGGAAAGAAATTAAAACCGTGAAATGCCTCATTTGCTCCCCCCCCCCTCCTCCCCGCGGGAGGTTTTGAACGTATCAATATTTATGAACAAATGGGACTCGGTATTTACCGCGGGAGGGAGGGAGGGAAAAGCGAATATTTGTACGGTCGGAGCTTGGATTTGCTGGATTTGCGCGAGAGACGAAAATAATGGTAATCCTTGCGCTTGCCGGGTGGCGCGGGTTTCCGTTAATTCGGCTGTAACGCAACGGGATCGATCCGGATCGAAATCGAAATCGAAATCGGAGCCTGAACCGAGGCTGACTGGCTGCGCGCCTCCCCCCACCACTCCGCCTCCTCTCGCTATCGGAACCGGATCCCGGCTGCTTTTCGCAAATATTTGCGCGTGATCGTGCTTTCGGGCGCGAGGATTCGAATTAAACTATTAATTATTCCACCGAGCTGAAGTTGGCCGATTTCGAAAGTGAATCGGCACCTCGCTGAAATCGTCGTCGACTTTGATTCATCTCGTTTAAATCACTCGGATTTATCGTTCCTTCGAATTTTGCAACTTACAGGCTCTTCTTAATACTCGAATGGTAAATAATTGAAGCTTAATCGTGGTTTTGTAAGGAGAGATCGTGCAGTAATAAACTTGGTTTGATTTTGAAAATTTGAAAATCTTTTACTTATAGAAGTTGCATCGTTTATTTTTATTATAATAATAAGATGTTACGAATCATCGTGGTTGAAAAATCGTTTTACCGACTGAGTTCCACGACGAAGATCGAAGATCGAAGCCTCCTCTTTACAACGATGCCGAATTTATGAATTCGTTCAACTTTGAATATAAGTTGAAGACAAGAATGTTTTCTCGAATTTTCGTTACTTAAGATTGATATTCAAAGTTCGAGAGAAAAAAAAAAAAGAAAAATCTCGCCGCAAAGAAAAGACTTTAATCTTCAAATCGTAGATTCGGTCCGCGAAGAAAATGTTTCAATGTTTTTACACGCTGCGACAACTCATAGCACTTACTACACGACGTAAAAACATTTTAGAATAACGCGTTTCAAAATGAGTTCGTACGATCGTTTTTTTTTTCTTTGCAAAATTACAAATTAAGGAATTGTCCGAGTGTTAATAGTGAACTGTTGGTTAAACTTGGATATACTTCTAGAATTTTCCGCCTATCTCGTTTCATCTCCGCTCAAAATTCGATATTTTTCGTCTGTTCAAACAATCCCGATGAATTATACTTCGTCCAAACTGCTTCGTTTACTTAGCTTCAGCTGGTTCTTGCGTAATGAATCTTGCGTGTCTTGAACTTGCGGCACTTGCTTATAAACAGGTTTCCTCGGTAAAGACGTTTAAATAACTTTCGGATATAAAGTATCTCGCGAGTAAACAAGTCAATAGGATCCGTGTTCGTTATTAGCGTTGGTAAATTTTGACACAGGTGAGAAGTTTGTTCGTTCGTTTGTTCAGCTATCAAGATCAAAAAATTTTTTTTACATTTTCTTTTGTCTTTTACTCATCGATTTACACGAAGATAAAACTTTCCCAAGGAACCTAATAGTTCTCTTGAAAAAATCGCACAAAAGTTTCTCGATGTTAGTACGCACGCGCCCGCAGTGTTAAATTGCTTTTTTGTTTTACGAAATTCACAAAAATGGGAAGAACTAGGCCAGAAAATCATTAAGAAACTATCAAACTAGTTTCTTTCGTTTCCATTTATTGTTTTTCACGAAACGTGCTCACTGAATATTGTATTTCTATTTTCTTTTTTTAATCACTGAAAGTGATTTTCGAGCCTCTTCAGGTGCAACGCTAATGCAACGAAAATTAGTGATTGGTTGATTTGGGTCACGTGATTCGTGAGGGTGCGTGGCGTAGACCTCGAGTAGGAGTGGCGTTGTCTGGTACTGAGCGATCGCGTCTGTAATTTGTTTTGTATCGATTCAAACATTTGTATATCAATAAAATTTTATGGCAAAAAATCTTCATTTCCTAGTCAGAACAGTTGCTTCTGGGCCTCTCAATGAGACGAATCGTACTGGGGTACAAGTCTTGCAGTTTCTTTTAATAACACAAAATCTACTACGTCGTGAAGTTTAATTTACTTGTACACGCTGACAAAAGCACCGCAAAAGAATGCATATAAGAAAGGTTTCGTATCGTTCGTTTAACATAAAGTTATATTTAAATTTAATAACTTTTGGAGTGTATATTAGATTCGTTTTCACGAAGAATTTCTCGTCGGCGGCGATGAAAACCGCGATTGCATTTTCATAAGAGATGAGAGGTGAAAAGTAGCCCGTTTTGGCGATTTCGCGAGCTGCGAAATAAACAAAGAGCAAGGGGGAAAACGCGAGAGGCACAGGCAAAAGCCAGCCCGATTCTTATATTGCCCATCGTGCCTCTCGCGCTCCACGGAATTCCGAAAGAAATTTACGGTTAAGCTGCCAGCCAGTACCCTCCAGCCAGTTTACGCTTCGATGAAATCTGTTCTTCGATGCACGCTCCGCGCATCTCCAGAAAGAGGCGAGGCGGTCGTGTTTCGATTAGGATCGCGTTCCTCGTTCGTTCTCGATCGAACAGTGTCGTCAGAGAGAGGAACAACAGCGGGACAGACGCATCGTCGTCCTACTTGATTTTACGACAACTTGTCGAGTTGCGAAACTTCTCTCTTCCGGAAGCTTCTTCTTCTTCTTCCTCGGGAGTTTACCGCTTCTTGTCCAAATGGAATTTCCTACGGTAAACTTATTCCATTCAGGGGGAGGAAGGATACACGATACGATACGAGGACGGGCGCGCGTCGAAAAGGAGTCGTTTGACATTTGAGAGAGAAGATGCACACACCGAGACGAAATTATAGCGCCCTCTTTCATCGATGCGAAATTGGACCTCGAAATTGAACGAATTCGCGCGTGTATTCGTAGCTGTTTGTTACAATTTGGCTGTTTGCCAGTTTTGTGTATTTGAAAGAGCAGAAAAAAAATAGGTTGTAGTAGATTTTATAGATTTTTATGTGTATGTTGCATTTAATTGATTAATATTTCCATTTTTCTGCAAGATACGTTGCACGTTTTTTCACCATCAACGCGATTAGAACGAACAATTTACAATTTTTGTTAAAAATTTGTAAAACAATTTGTATAAATTAAAACATGTACGTTTTTAGAGATTCGTGCACTTTTGCAAGTTGATTTTCGTTTTGTTTTATTTATCTTGGCTGACAACGTCTCTTTGTCAATTTTGTGTATTTGAAAGAAAAAAAAAAATAGATTACAGTAGAGTTTATAGATTCCATATGTAGGTTGCATTTAATCGATTAATATTTCCACTTTTTTGCAAGATACGTTGCACGTTTTTCAACCACTAGAACCACCAACGTGGTCAGGACGACCAATTTACAATTTTTGTGAAAAATTTGTGAAACAATTTGTACAAATTAAAACATCTATGTTTTAGGTGAGACTCGTCGAATATATGAATAAAAGCTTGCGTACTCTGTTATATATAGAGTGGGCCAAAAGTTTCTTCCCACTTTTTTTTTTTTTTTGAAACATCAAAACGCAAGAAAAAACTAATTTTACGAATTTTAAATTAAATTCAAACTCAAACATGATTTTTTAATTATGTTTTAAAGATTATTTCTTTCAAACGTTGTCCAACCAATATTTCTTTCTTGAACTTCTCTGCTCGTACAAACTTTTACAACATTTTGGATATTTAAATGCATCGTGCAAACTTAAGATTTTGGATATTATCACTGAAAGTGATTTTAGCGGGGGTAGTCTAGAAAATCGGGCCTCTTCAGGTGCAACGTTGATGCAACGAAAATTAGCGATTGGTTGATTTGGGTCACGTGATTCGCGAGGGGGCGTGGTAAACCTCGAGTAGGAGTGGCGTTGTCTAGTACTGAGCGATCGTGCCTGTAATTTGTTTTCCATCGATTCAAACGTTTGCGTATCAATAAAATTTTATGGCAAAAAAGTCGTCTTCATTTCCTAGTCAGAGTTGTTTCTGTGCCTTTCAGTGAGACGAATCGTACTGGGGTACAAGTCGTGCAGTTTTTTATTCTGTAAGGTAGTACGCAGCACACAGGACTTGTAAAATCGATATTTTCTTCTCTCCTTAAATTGATTATTTTCTTCTTTCAAGTAACTCGCGAATACGCGCAGCGTCTCGTTATTTTGTCCATCGAAACTTTGTACTTTAACTCACAGAGTTTAGAGATATTACTTTCTTTTCGCGGCACTCCTTCCGCCTTCAGTCATCGAACATTCGCGGAATACTCGACATCTCCACCCAACGGTTGCCGCAACTAGGCGAACGCGCCATCGTGCATTTCATAATCCGGAGTCGGCAGGCGTAACGAACGTTGTTTACGCAAGGAATACCGCATTCAGAGAGTATCAGGGAGTCTTTGATCCTGCATAATGAGTGTGTAACTCCGACGTCGGGGTTTTTCCGACGGAAGGAGTGCCAAAATACTTTGTAATTAACGTGTCAGTTTACCGTATAGTCTGTTCGCTCTGCGAGCAGAATTTTGATCCTGCTACAGGATTGGGCAAATTTTAGAAATAAAAGAGATGAAGGTAAAAAAAGAAAATAAACTTTGGAAAAAGTAACTCCAGTTTTGGATCCGAATCGGATGTACCATATTTTCAAACAATTTTTTCATTTCAATTATTTGAATAGAATGACAGAATAATCCATCAGACGTGTATAATGTCAGAAACTATCTGAAAAATTGTTTTGTTGAAGCAAAATGAAATGAAATGTTATTTTATCCGATGGTCAAACGATGAAAATTTCGACGGTATGACAGGATTGGGCAAATTTTACTTTGCAAAAATAACGAATCGTTTCCGCCAGCTTGTTATTTTTACTCCGCCTAATCAAATTTTCAAATAACTTTGCATTACCAAGTGAGATAACAATAACAAAATTTGAATTAATTAATGAATCTGAATTAATTAAGCGAAGAATAACAAAGTCCGCAGCGGGAGGTGAATATGTATAATAACAGAATCAGAATCAAAAATAATTTGAGAAACTATTTGTAGAAAAAGAAAAATGAAATGTTATTTTATTCGATGAAATCAATAATATTTATTAAAGATTATCTGCTTGATTCGATTGAACTAACGTGGTTACTTCGAGTTAATATCGCGTCAAGCAATATTGATGTGCTGTTTAAACAATCATTTTTCAAATATTTTATTCGAATGACACCCACGCGAGGTTCTCTTACGATCGGTGGAAATTAATTTTTCAGGGACGAACATGCGACTCTCGTTAGATATCGTATAATATTCCGCTATAGTAGTAGCAAAACCCGTTCTCAGAAATTCGTAGTGTACACGTACATATGTGGTTACATGCGTGTTACAGCGCTCTACCGAACTTGTGTGTCATGTACTGCCAGGGGAATAGAACGTATATTAATCGGTAACCAGACCTTGATGTAGGTCAAAGAGGCACTTAACGTCCATATCTATCGGTCAATTTATAACGCCGTATTGCGCGAAATATACTCGCAGAAGCAAATATATTTCCTTTCATCCCGATGTGTACACGCACGAAGGTTTGTCTCGGTTGTTACTTTTTTTTTCCCCTCCCTCCTTTTGACTTTCCGTTTGATACATATTCTCGTTCTAGAAAAACGACCGATAACGTGTAATCTTCTTTGAAATTCGAAAGTCCGCGCAAATATTGTACTTCTCGTAATATTGGTTCCCCAATAAATGAAGCGTGACATTTACTGACGGAGCAGCTAGGAGCACAGATTCTTAAAAATTGACGATAAAACCCATTTGCCGGCTTACACGGGACGTTGCGCCACGGGTCCTTCCCGAGCGAATCCTTTGCCGATACATGAGCTCGCCTAACGCGATTGTGGACGTTATTTTTGACTTGGAATTGATTTTCCTCCAACATTTTGATCGGGAATTATTGATTCGTATAAATTGAGTCGTAAATAATTTTAAACAACTTTATTTGTCAATAAAACGAGCAACAACTGTATCCTAATCTACGATATATTCGCCATTACTCGTTGATGCCTTTGGACGTGGAATTCAACTGGTTTTGATGTAAAAATGTTTTTGACAAACTCTCGAACTTGGTTGTCATTGGAGAATTTTTTCCCCGTCATATTCGTATTTATTATTATATTAATATACAAAGTATTATATCAAAGCAGTAAGAATGGCGGGTAGAGCGGAAAAGACCAGCCAAACTTTAGAACAGAGCCGGCTAACTAACCGTTGCCCCTACTTTCCTGATCGTTAGCGCTATCCCCTCCACTGCGTCAATGGGAGGGTAGGGCTCGTAGAGGGCGTGGAAAATTCAGCGTAGTGGGGAGATGCAGTGGAGGGGGTAGCGCTGGCTATCAGAGAAGTGGGGGTAAAGCCGCCAGTTAGTCACCTCTGTCCTAATTTTTTCCTGCGTTACTCTTGCTCTGTGTGCGGTCTCCTTCGTTCAAGCCTGAGAAATTTATTATTTAATCCTGACATTGCCACTGCTGTAATAACATTGAGGGATACTTGTTCGACCAACTTGTTCGGACCTATCGAATTTGACGAGTCGTTAGTATGACGAACGAATCGTTACAATTTGTTCCCAGAAATCAAATTTATTCAACCTAATACCCTCAGCCGGTAGTTTCGAGAAAAATGGAACGATAAATGGCCCCGTGACGCACGGAGATTTCCACGACTGTCCGAAGAGTGGAATTAATTCGGAAAGACTGATGCTCGACGTGTTTGTGCTCGTATGCACGAGCGTGCAGGCATATTTGCGAAGAGAAGACGCGAATCGGGGGGGGTGATGCGTTCCCAGCATCCGTCTGCATTAGTCAGGTCGCGACACGAACTGCCGTCATCGGAAATCTAGGTAGATGGGAAACTTGGGTGGCAGTTGTACCTACTTGGATACTGCTGCAGGTACAACCGTCGGGCCACACAGTGAATTCGGGATTCTGAATTCGAATCGATTGGTTGGTTCTCCGGGACGGGCCGTTCGCTCGTCTAATCAGATCCTGTTTGTAGGCGACGATCGAGCCCTCCAGGCTGGAAAATCCAGGGGTCGAAACCTATATGTACTCTGTGTGTGTGTGTGTGTATCCGACGAGCCGAGTGCGCTCAAACCGAACAAAAGGTCCGCTTATGCGCAACATACGGTGCTACCGGTCATTCTCCGTTTCTCTTGCCCCCTTCTGTCCCGCGGTTTAATCAAATTTTTCCACCCTTTGGTCGGTGGAATAAAGGCAGAGATCTTTATCCCAGATTTCTCTCGGGATGATCGATAAATTTGAGTAGATCGGGGGACGAAAAGTGAAAAAATGCGAGAGAGTAAGAGAAATAATTACCCATTTTGAAATAGAAATGATATTTAGGCTGAGGTAATTGTGAGGTAATTTTTTGATAATTAACAAAAGTATTCCCAAAATTTCACACGTGATTAATATTTGAAGGCATTTGTTGGTAAATTGATAAACGATACGGGAATTTTAATTGAAATATTTTTGTGAACTGTTGATTGAAATTTTTTTTTTACCGTGGAACAATTTGTTTCGTAAAAATTGTTTGGTATTTTTTGATATAGGCAATTTTTGTTTACTGAAAATCAAATAATTTGGATGGCGAAATAATTTTGTTTATATTTTTATTTATGTTTATGATAACTGTAAAAGATCCTCAATTTACAATATATTAACATATACAGAATATAAACTATGTTTTATATTTATTGTATTTAATTATATTGTATCTATTGTAAGTACAACAATTTGTATTGTACATTGCATACATATTGCATATATAATTTTTACTACAATATTTGTAAATATTGTATGTTTGGCATATACTGTAAATAATACAGTATATATATTGTATATAATTTATATTTTATATTTATTGTACTATTCCAATTATACAAACATAGTATACTCACTCTGAGATTTCGAAGCAAGAGATTTCTGAAAAGATTTCTGAAATTTTCAAACTCGATTTTCTCTCGAAAAAGCCGTACGGAAAAGTTTTATTCTTTTCTTTTCGACTTACTTTCACACGGTGGAATGATCGGTTGTAGCATGATTTCGGGAATACCGCGTGTCGTGCGTGTACGCGTTAACGAGGAGCCAAGTATGCCACGCGTTTGAAATCTCCGAGTAGTCGAGTGAAAACTTCGAGTCGAGAACCCGTTTTGCAACTTGGACTGACCTAGAACGCAATTTCCTTTCATTTGAATAAACTAGAACTGGTCCTCCCACTCCAAAAAAAAAAAAAAAAAGAGCGGCTAATAAACATACGGCAAATATACATATATTTATACAAGGAGGTCAAACAAAATTAATCGAGCCGTTGAAAGCGAAGTTCGAATCATCAACGCGATATTAGACCTGTGTTGCAAGTTGTAAATATTTGTACGCGCGGTGAGAATCGCGGTTGGTTCGTTCGTGTCGTGAATGTCGATGTGTATCGGCTGGCAACCGTTTTGAAGGAGGATTGCATACCAATAGCCGGTCAACCTAGTGGCTTACATACAACTGCTTGCCAGTTGAAGCGTTTAGGGTACCATTTGCGCTCAAGGACTGTCGAAAACGAATCTCAACGCCAATTGTAAGAATTATCGATCGTGAAAGCACAAAATTTGCACCGTCGTGCAAACGTTGAAGTGAAGAAAAAGTAGAAAAGCTTTGCAATACAATGGAACACTCAAGTTTTCATTCGTACATTTTACGAGAAATCATTTGAATCTCTAGAAATACACCATTTTGGATCTATAAAATATCTGACAAAAACTGCACGACTTGCGCCCCAGTACGATTCGTCTCACTGAAAGGCCCAGAAGCAACTGTTCCGACTAGGAAATGAAGACGACTTTTTTGCCATAAAATTTTATTTATTGTAGTACCAGACAATGCCACTCCTACTCGAGGTCTACCCCACGCCCCCTCACGAGTCACGTGACCCAAATTAACCAATCGCTAATTTTCGTTGCATCAGCGTTGCACCTGAATCAGCGAGCCCCGATTGTCTGGATTACCCCCGCTAAAATCACTTTCAGTGATGAAAATTAAGGAAAGGAAATTCATTTCTTTACTTGGAGACAAATTTTCGTTTCTTTACTTTACTAAAATTTTCTAGCAATTCGCGTTCGCGCTTTCCAATGAAAATTTATCACGCTGTGACAAGCTGGTCGCCTCGTTCTGCAAAAATTTCACGCTGCTGTTAGATGTTAGGAGTTGCGATACATCGATTCGGAATAAAATTTATCACTCGAGCCGCGGATAGGTAGTAGAAATTGGTTTTCTTTGTGTTTTCGATTGAATAGCTTCGGTTCTTCGCGTAAAGGAAATATCTACCGGCAATCGTCCCCGTTCTCATTCGGCACCACCCCCCACCTCCACACCCCCTCGGCCCAATCAAGATTGCGAGTGACGAAGTACACCCTCTGTTCCCCAGAGTCACCCACACGCTCGAAATTGAACTTTTAATCTTAACGACGTATCTGTCGTTCTTGTCGTTGGCGTTCACCTTGGCTTCCACCATAGTTGGAACGTTCCGCCATATTTGGATATGGTGGCGATGGTGTTTGACTCTTCTTTCGAATTCGAATTCCTTCGAGTTTCCTTTGAATCGAAATTGTCGAATATTTTAATCCCTTCGAACAGCAAGCAGATATAAAAGTGCAGAACAATTTCTATTGAGTTGGAGAAAAAAGGAAACACAGGAAAAAGAACTGTCTGGTCTGATCTGTCGAATCTCTGAAAAATGCAACGATCGTGAGTCTGAGAAATTACTAAACTACTAGAAAATTATAAATTGATCATTTTGGTTTAGGTTAGGTTTAGATCAGGGACGACACTTCTAGTAGTCATTCTAGTGTTGAAAAAAAAAGAAAATGGGCGTGCGCGCGTCAAGTTTCCATTAAAAAAATATTGAAAAATTGACGGAGCTAAATTGGCGAAGCGAGTTTTCAAAGGGCGAGGGGGAAAAAATTACTTAGTTTACGCGCACTTGTCAGCCAATATTTTTCTCGTATATTTCTCTTGATTCGATGCGGGGTTTAATTAAATCTCCAAGTTAGATTTGGGTGGGATAACGAGAGTACGCGCGCGCGCTTGCGGTCTTTTTAAGCTCTTCGAGGATCGTTTCGAGCTGTTTTGGGAATACAAATCACGGGAATATTGGGGATATTGTGCAGTTGACAACAGGGTAATCTGCTCTGTTCCAAGTATCGCGTAGATCTCATTGTTCTGTTGTAGAAACTGATAAAACAGTGCTCCAGGTTGCACTGGATCTGCATTATATCCCACAAATCCCACACTTTTTGCAAGGTGAGGGAGAAAAGATAACGAAATTATCGATAAAATTTTTAGACACTACGAGCATTTGTTATTCTATATCTGTCGACACAATATTGCTCTCTATAATATTATATTCTGCACGTCCGATTTGTATTTAACGATCCGATTTGATTGCACCCGATCGAATTTTAGCGATGTAATTACTAAAATTTTAGCTTCGCCGATACAGAGAGTAACGCGAGACTTTCGCTGAACGTAATAATACTATAATTTCAATATTAAACAGTATCGTTAAAAGTAACAAATTAAATATGATATTAATTTAAATCGGTTCGATATAACGTTCGCGTTCGGGACTGCAAACGCAAGCGTGTTGGAAACATTTTTGTCAAAGCGGTCCCGAGAGCTGCCGAAAGGAAATTTATTAATTGGACTTAACCCGGAATAAGCTGAAAAAAGGATGAAACGTACGAATTAAACGTAACGTCGAACGAGCGCGAGCTAAACTGCGCAAAGACAGAAAGACAAAGATGGAATTGTCATATTGGACAAATCGATTTACTTCATGACCGGGATTCTGACCGTCCTCTCTTATGTATAGATCTATTTCTGTCGTTCCAACGACGAAACGATTCTCCCAGTGAAATATTTATTTGGCTCCTAAATGTCGAAATTCCGGCTTGGTGTCTTTGTACGTGATGTTTATATTTCGAACGGTGCTAACAGTTTTTAAAATAGTCACTAAAACGGCGAAACTCTGTTCACTCGAACCTTGCTCTCGCGCTTTGCTATGGGAGGTCAAATTTTACGCATGAATCAGTGCTGAGACATGCTGCACGCTGACAGAGAATCAGATTGGAATCATTTCTTATCATGGAACACATAATACAAGGTGTTTCATTTTGATCCATAAATGTAATTATCCCTGAAACTAATTGTCATTTGAAAATCGTCTCATTTTTTCTTTTTTTTTTTGAGTTTCGAGGGGTAATAATTTAGTCTACTGAGTTTGTCTCTAGATGGAGATATGAACTCTGAGTCACTACTATTTTTTTAAGTATAATTATGTGATCTTTTTTACATCACTCGACACAGCAGATTGTATCGAAGAGCTACTAATTTAGGAGATACTTCAAATAATTTTACTTTAATTTTATACATTGTGTCATATGAGAAACAAGAAAGGGCAAGAGCAGTATGTACTCATACTGTTCTTATATTTTACGCGTAGAGTTTATAAAAACAGGTTTTAGATCGTTGGTAGATAGGTTAAATTAATAATTAATAGAGAACGACTTGTATCGATCAATGGAAAAAAATTACATAATTGTGCTTTAAAAAAAGAAAGAAATAGTAGTAACACGCGTCTATCTTGTGTCAAACAGAAAAAAATGCATTTGAGACGTTTTTTAAATGACGAATAATTTCGGAAATGACTGCATTTGTAGATTAAAATGGGACACCCTGTACATGTTAACAACGTATGTTTGTAACAACGTGTCGGAACATGTAACGTGTAACTCAATTTTACAGTCTTGCGAACTGTCGAACGAGAGTCTGTCAAACGGTAGCTCGTCAGAATCGTAGTTAATGTTGCAGCCAATTTTTTCCTGTCCAGGAACGTCGAGGGCAGAGGTCAGAAATAAAATTAAGCCCCGATACCGGAGCGCCAGTCCGCCTTCGGTATCTGGCATGTATTTGGTCTTTTCATTTGTATCGCAAACACGCCTCGGTATTATAAAACAAAGGGATTAACGAGGCACAGCCAATTCTGTTTTTATATGGTGGATGTTTTTTTCCCGGGAAAAAAAATTCCCTGAAAAAGCGGGATGCAAAAAAAAGAAAAAGAAAAATACAGAGAGCGGGAGGGGAAGGGAGAGAAAAAAATAGAAAGACTGGTTTCAGGTGTAAAAATCCAGGAGGAGTAACGAGTTGTTCTCGAACTGGAATCGTACTGAGCGTTTGATCGAGGCTTTGCCCGATCTTTATTTAGCCGAACACGCGTTTTATCGTGTTATCCTATTTGTCAGGAATAGTTCGCCTCGTGCATAGCTACGCAGAAGACGAGCGTAGAAGCAGAATCGGATCGAGGAGAGGTCGTTGCGAATCTTTTTTCCTTTTTCCTTTTCCACCAAGCAAGCAAGCAAGCAAGCAAGCGGCGATTAATTACGTAAAACTTCAGGAATGGCTGCAATAGAAACGATTGGCTTATCAGAGTTGAAATTGTTAGCGTTGGCGTTCTGCTCGGAAGTTGGCTAATAAGCCAGATAATCATTGCCAGCAATCTAGGATGGAAATCGGGGATATCTCCTTCGAGAGCAATGCGGGAGGAATTCACCGGGAGAGCTTTCTTACGGCGCAAACTTCTATTCTGAAACGAACGGGGATGCAAAAGACTCGCCGTGTCCATTATTATCAGAAACTCTGACGTCGTTTTATCCTACGTCCTGTGTATCTCGCTTTTTTTTCACACAGGTGCGGACCTTTATGAAAAGTTAAAATAGAAATAATTAAAATTGTTTATCCTTGTTTACTTTTGTCCATTATAGCTGTAAATTTTTCTTTTTTCATAGAGATGTGTGTGGCGTGGACAAAAAGTTCGTAGGAATAATTACTAAAAATTGTTTATTTTTGTTACTTTTATCGATTACCACGAGAAATTCTGACGTCGTTTTGTCCCATTTTTTTCTCATGGAGGTATACGTGGCGTGGGCAAAAAGTTCGGGGAAATAATTGCCAAAAATTGTTTGCTTGAATCTTCATCGAAATGAGGACCACTTCCTCAATAGGAAAATCAACAGATTGAGGGAGTGGGGCTTGCGCGTAGCGAGGAAATTTCAATATAGTGGGGAGATCGATGCAGTGGAGGGGATAGCGCCAGCCATCAGGAAAGTGGGGGTAAGGGCCTAGCGGACCGCCAGTTAGTCACCTCTGTACTAAAATTTTTAAAGTACAATCCTTTAGCCAAGATTATATTTAACTTAGACCGTTTCCACTGAGTGAAACAAAGCTGCAGTTCCTCGAATAAAAAAAACACTCTTTAGCACTCTCGTCCCTTTTCTGGACCTTTTCATCGATTTGCACACGTCCGCTGGTTTCGCAGTTTCGTTCGCTTATACATCTCGACGATTTCCGAACCACTCCTGCCGAGTTTCGCGAGAAACTCGATTCGTCGATTCTTTACACTTTCGAAAAGACGGCGAGACGTGTGACAAGGGCGAACTAAAACTGTCGCTTCGTACGAACCGTGAGTCGTACAATTTAAACCGATGATGGACAAAGTTTATCAGTTACGAGAATTAATTGCAGCGTCTACCATCTAAGAGAAAAAAATTCATTCTTAATTCTTATCTCAATTTCTAGATACTTTTTGTGTATTTTTAAATGTTCATAAACGTAATTAAAGAAATTTAAATGGAAAGTTCTTTAGAATCGTAGGAATTTCAATAAAAGTTTCTTTAGAATTGTAACGGCTATCGTTTCCGCGGAATTATAATTAACATTCTTCTTTGGATATTTCGTATATTTTCGCGGATTGTGCACATCTCCAAATTTCCCCACGCGGTTCGTAAAAATCCGCAGTCTAGTAATTTCATGCACATGCATACATACACGCGTACCAGTATTTCGCGATTTTTCACCGGTTCTTTTGCGGGAATAACCTTTCCGAAGCAAAATACCGAAGCCAGAATTTCGACGTTATTGCGTTTCGCTGTAGGGCAAACGACTTTTGCTCGAAAGAGTACAGTTTTCGACTGTAATCAAACGATAACGTGACTTCCATTCGAAACGATCGTGCACGTGAAAGCGTTGCAGTCCGAGAAAGTTAACGATCTGTCTCTGTGTGTGTGTGTGTGCTTCGGTGTGTCATCAGCACCGACGTAATCGTTTGACGCGCATCCAGATGTTTAATTTCTGAACCCGCGAAATTATTAAGAACGATGTCCCGGTAAATATAACGAACCTTTGCATTTTTTTTTTTTTCGTATCAACTCTGCAGTACGGTAAAATCGGGTACCATTGTTTTTCTAAGACCAAAAGCAAACTCTTAAGTGGAGACTACTGTATTCGGATGGGCCCCATGAAATTATGTGACAAGTTTCAAAGCAAGCAACATCGTGGAGACAGAGTTGAAAATTTCGATGTTTTGCGAGTGATTTTTTTTTCAACGTTTTCAGACTCAGAAAACCATTTGTACTTTAATATTTGTATTCTGTAGTCCTCGTAGATTATTTTGACATTGTTTTTCACTTTTCTATCTCATACGGAAGTATAAATATTTCAGTAAGTCAATGCATTTGGGGCAGAAAATGTTGAAGAGGGCGACGAATATTTTATTTATTTAATTTTTGTTCTATTAATTAAGAAATATATATATAAATTAAAATAATTCAAACTTTTTATGGACACGTCAAAAGTTCCTAAACTAGTAGTTAACATAATTTTCTTAATGACAGACCAAATAGAATAACTTTATATTTGATAGTTGAAATTGTTAAAAATAATTGTTTTTACTATTTTTTAAAAATGAAATTTTATAACTGCATTGCGTTTTATACATCTTTTAACAAGGTATCCGGTTTTATCCACCCCCACAGGGCAAAAATGGATATTTGTATACCAGAAAATGTTATTTTCTCGTGAACAATTTTTTCCAATAATAAGTTTGGTCATTTTTTCATTGTAAAAGGTTCGATTAAAAGATTCAGACTTGTGCGAATGTTTTTTTGTCATCCAATTTTGTTTGTTACTAAGTTAAATATATTTGATTAGATGCCCTCCTTTGCCCTTATGTTCTACCTTGTTCAGTCAGATTTCACGTATTGCAAAATCAGCACGTTAACGTCTGCAACAATATCAAAGTTTCGTTACCAGCAGCGTTCAAGTCGGGACCAAGTCTTGAACAAAGAAATGTTCCTGTACACGCGTATGGTTTCGAACGCGAGCGTTCGTACTAATTGAAATGCTGTTTGTACAACGTTTGTAGCTGCAAGTTCTAACAGAGGAGTTTTAAGTTCAGGACAATTGAGCGTAAACGTCGTTTGAGTGCCGCTTCTTGTTCAGGTCCTTGAGTTAGTGGGAACGAAGCTTAATGGTACCTAGATTAACGAATTAAACCTTCCGTGTTTATCTAGTCAGTGTCGAATAGATTACGCAAGCGTCGATAACGTCACTTCTACTTAAAAACGCGCGGACAAATAATTGACGATGAATGATAAAACGTGTCAATGACGCGATGAATCATTGCGTGACACGCGATTATTAATTTTCTACTCATTTTGTAGATTGTTCTCGTATTGTTGTTGCATCCCGAAACTTGTTTCTCGAATTCAACGAGAGTTCTTCGTCCAATTGCATCCAATTTATTTCCTTTAACCCTTTCATTACGAAATAATTCCGGATAGGCATCTACTGATATATTGGATGAGTCACATATTAAAAATATATATGTAATACACGAGCTTTTTCTAGTCGAATACAATAGAATGTTTATAACAATAAGAAATTTTTTGTAATAAAACATCTTTCTTAATCTATCGATAGGTTACAACTGTTAATCTCAAAAATTTGAGGTTAGGTTCTCGTTTTTCTTTTTTTTGAAAAATTGAAGTTTGTTTAAAGAAAACATTCTAGCTCCTTGTCAAAATTTTATCTTAATTCTTAACATAACGCCATTCGGAAGACTGGCTATAGGTTACAATTGTCAATCTAAAAAATTTGAGGTTAGGTTTTCGTTTTTCTTTTTTCTGAAAAATTAAAGTTTGTTGAAAGAAAACTTTCTAGCGCCTTGTCAAAATGTTAGCAGGGAATTAAAAAAAGATTCTATCTCAAAACAGATTAACGGACTCGAAAAATGATTGAATGTGTACACTTTTAGCGTGGGGAGGGGTTCCGTTCAATGGCTGAGTGGCGAAAGGGTTAATTCCTGCACTTTAGTCTCTTTATGAATTTTTGTCTCAAGTATTAACATAAGTTAGTCCAAGTTCAAATTGAACGTGCAAACAATTGTCGATCATCCAGTTATCAACCAGTTATCCCACTGCGGTGATCATACTGACTCGCGGTGGACATCAACCAGCGGCGACGTGACTTCGCAAAAGTCCCCGTTCCTCATCGGGCGATCGTGCAGAGTCATGGAAAAGTTAAATTCGCAACAAAAAGCGAAGCCAGTTGGACAAAGTCAGTCCATAATGGTTTTCGACTTACGAGATTATACGTTTCGTTGAGCCAGTTCTCTGCGCGGAACGTGTACTTGTTCGCACGAGCGGTCTCGCCGCGTCGCAGTGTGCGCGCGTACGTGTACACACAGGCGCGCAGAAGCGAATGTATGGTCGCGTGTTATGAAAAAGTCATTTTTGCCCGATTCCATCTCGAGC
The DNA here is from genome assembly GCA_030673865.1 of Melipona bicolor. Classification (NCBI taxonomy): domain Eukaryota; kingdom Metazoa; phylum Arthropoda; class Insecta; order Hymenoptera; family Apidae; genus Melipona; species Melipona bicolor. The sequence continues at coordinate 940,573 of JAHYIQ010000012.1, forward strand.
TCTCTATGTTGGTTGGTAGTACGAGTGGCACGACGTACACACGTACGTACACACGTACGCGCGAGCTGCGGCTGCACAGGTGCGCCTGTGTGGCTGAATCGATGCACACAGTTTTCTGCATATTTCTGCGGCTAGGTACAGGTATCCTTGAATTCCGTGAGCAACGAGGCGAGTGTGCCACGTATTCAACCATAAATTTCGATTTCCATCGCGACGGCGAGACCGTTCGATTCTACTTGACGGCCCACACTTGCGGCAGCGTGGTACAGGGTGTCCCGTAACTGGTGGTCGCGCACAGCCATAATTCTACGCGAGAAAAGAAAAAAACGTTTCCTCGTCGAATTTGAAAATATGATCGACGCGAGGATATTCTCAGGCGCGAACGTGAGTGAAAATTGTTTTCTTTGAGAAAAATTGCTTCAAGTGTGTTTGGTCGATTTTCGAACTCGATGCATGTTGCAAAAAAATTCTACTCTATTCGTACGTTAATTATTCTTTTCTGTCACGTCCAGAATTAACTAAATTCAAGTATACTTGATAAATTTTCATGCTTGATTTTTTTCTGTGAAAAAGTTTCTTTCTTTTCACATGAGAAAACGCGAAATTTGGTTTTAATTACAGAACACTCTGTATATATAATACACAAACCCGTTGAAATCAAAATCAAATTATCATATTTCGAAAACATGCTGCCAAAGACGATCGGTGAATGTTCAAATCGTCATAGTTGGTATTATTTTTCGGTGTTTCGATTTTCCCATCACTCGTTCGTTTCTCAATCATTTCGTTTCTGATTTATCTCGCGTAAATTCGAATGTGCAACAGATATCCTCGCGGCAATGAAATGCCTGCGCTTTGCGCGCGTCGATTTCCCCTCGGTAATTAATAAATTTCCGATTATTACGAAGTAACGACGCGCACGTTTCACGGTTGAAGTAACCATAATTGATTCAAAGGTATTTCCGACGTATTCCTCCACTTTCTTTCGTCTCATTTCGTCCCGAATATTCGACTCCGCCGTTGCAAGCTGATAATTCATTCCCAAGCTGAAACTTTATAACTCTCGCACGTACATTACAATGTTAATTTCATCGACGTGGTAATTTTATAGTGGTAATTTCATTAACGCGATAGCTTTGCTCGGGCAACTTCTTAGGCGTCTTCATATTCCTGTTCCCGTTCTGGTAAATTCTGTTTAGCAGTTTCGCGCGGCATTGTGTCGCGCGCGATACTTAGGTTTACGGCGAGTGTGCTACGCCTAGTCAGTCGGATTACGATAAGACGGCGAATAACCCACTTCTTGATGCATGATGGCCCGCAAAATCCACGATCCTCCGGTTTACGACGCGCTTAACGGCGCAGTTCACAATGTTTCGCTGCTTCGCTATTTTATCCTTTCCTCTTCTTCTCTTTTTTTTCCTCCCCCGTACAGTCTGTTGCTTGCTTGTCGAGTGGGTCATTTCTTAGACTCAATCTGCGCTCTCTTATCTTAGTTTCAGAATAAACAAAATGTAGCGTTTCTTGTCTCAAACGACAAGTTGTAGTAATTGTCGGAGACTGGAGTGGAATGGTACCAAAAATTACAAACTGAAACGCCTTGTCGTGCCTGAGCGTCCGAGAGCAACGCGTCGGACACGAGAATATTTTGTAGAATATTTTATCTTAGAGTTCGGAAATAGTATCCACCGTGGGAACGTTCGTAGTTGTGAAAAATTCAATTTTGACCGGACGGAGTGCAGAAGACGGCGGGGTGGAGAGAGGGGACTCATGAAAATGCAACGATCGCAGTTGCTTCTTCTCATCGCGTATATGCGATGCAGCGTGACGTCACGCCGTGGGTTTCACCGAGTAGGCGATTGCACTCCGGGCAGCTACGACACTAAGCATTGTTCGCACTTTCACCTATCTCCCGTTTTCCGTATCATTCCTCTCGAGCACTCGCGTTCGCTGTGTGATACACCCGGCCGGATCGATATTTACACGAGAACAGGAATGTCTCTTTGCCCGTGTTACTTCGCGGAGAAAGCGCGCGCACACGAGAGAGAGAGAGAGAATGCGAGTGTTTGGCCAGATATATATCGCAGCTTTAATTCGAGAGAGACGTTAGTTATGGTAGCTATGACTTTGAATGGTAGCTGTGTCTTTGAATTTCCACCCAGAACATTCCTACTTTTACGTTTTGATGAATTGGAACAGAAACTTCATTCAAGGGCATAAATGTAGCTTTCGAGGAAATATTTGACACGTATTTCTTTTTTTATCGGCAATTGTCGATGTTGAAGGGGTGAAAATATGTTTGGAGCTGCGGAGTATACTTTGTGTAGTATCTCGGAAATTACTGAAGACACAGTTTTCGCGTAAATTGACGAAATTAGTGCTTTTTCAATTAGTGCGTTTCAACGACGAATTTAATGGTGTATGACATTTTGCGAAAAAGCTATTTAAACAATTTATATTGCATTATCAAACAATGTGTACATTGTAACACAATAATACAATATGACTGATCCAGCTTTGGTCCTTTCGTGTTTGAAAAGATTCGTGTTTGAAAGTCTCCCAGAAAACTTGTGGCCTCCACGTATGAATTCCATTTCGAAATTCGAAGAATTTGTGACATTCAGTTTTATTAAACCCTTGTTATGTACAACGGTATTTCTTTAGTTATCACTGAAAGTGATTTTAGCGAGGGTAACCCAGAAAATCGGGCCTCTTCAGGTGCAACGCTGATGCAACGAAAATTAGCGATTGGTTGATTTGGGTCACGTGATTCGTGAGGGGGCGTGGAATAGACCTCGAGTAGGAGGGGCGTTGTCTGGTACCGAGCGATCGCGCCTGTAATTTGTTTTGTATCGATTCAAATATTTGTATCAATTATGGCAAAACAGTCGGAACAGTTGCTTCTGGGCCTTTCAGTGAGACGAATCGTACTGGGGGTACAAGTTGTACAATTTTTTCGATTTTTCCATTTTTATTGTTCTGTATTTACTATATTTGACGTGTCTTTATCATCTCGTGGTTGTTCAAATCATTCTTCTCCACGTTTGATAAAATACATACATCTTTCGTCACGCGTCATTTTATGTGAAATCGCGCACAAACTTGATGGCAAGCAAAATACGCGGCACGTAACAAATGGTAGAAAGTATAAAGAGATGCTTCGAGTATACAGGCACGCAAATGGTTCCTTCTGGAAGATCGATGGCGCAGCAGTCTGTCTTTAAAATCTTTCCGTTTGGATTGATTCGTTGCTGGAATCCTCTTCAGGATTGAAATCCCATAAAATAACGTCTCTCGTTGCGCTCGAACGCGAAATCTATGGAAACCACGTCCCTCCCCTGTAGAGGATCGATAGAAACCGATCTGTGATCGTTGGGAATATTCATCGAATTGCTAATTGGCGAGCAACCGTGATTTTTCACGTTTTCGCGACTTTTTGCTGCGGAGGAAACGTAAAAACAAAGGGTCGCGAAAAATTCTCACTAATAGATCTAACAGACGACCCTAAATGTCAGTATAGCTGTCACATTCAAGACATTAACCATAGTTTTTAACAATGATCATTACTTGATAAACACATGATAGTTTATAAAACATTCACAAAAGTTAAATTCTTTTCTCCCGTTGTCGATATGTTATTTTTTAATCCTACAGTATACTGTAATTAGTATATTTTTTAATCCTACAGTATACTGTAATTAATATTTTATAATAATATACTACAATTAGTATATTATTCTCGTTCATTGTATATTTTTTAATCCTACGAATATTTAGTCTTATTTACTTTGCAAACTTAACCTTACTTAATCTAACCTAACTTAATCCTACTTAACTCAATTTAGTACTTAACTTAATACCTAACCTAACTCAACTTAACCTAAATTAATCTTATTTCTTCATTCTGTCTTCTAATTGTATCATTATCATCATTATTAATAATATATTATTAATTACATTATATTATATATGTGTTATTAATGATATGTTATATCTGTATACATAATATCTACTGCTAATATCTGAAAAATAATTTTCTCATGGAAATGATAATAAAATTGCTTCAACGAAAGAGAAGGAAAACAATTCGGAAGAACCAACGATAAAAATTTGAGAAATTGGTGATTTTTCATGTTCCGACATAACCTGAAATATCGTTCATTCGGAAGAACTTAGCCCAGGGAAGGTTAGCTTGGTCTTACGCACTTGATAAACTGGATTACGGTTTCTCCTCTATCGCAAGCCCTCGTGTTCGTTGCGCTCACGAGGCCATTCTCGCTCTCGATCTTCCCTTCTGCTTCGCCAGGCTCTACGCGATTCCGTATTATATTCTCCTTCATTGTATCGGCCGTAAACCGACAGTAGTCCTCCACTGGTTTCAGGTTTACGGCCCTGCGGCCGAGCACACCGCCTCGTTTATCCAAGATTCCGCTAATGTGCAATCTCGGCGTTCATTTTCGCGGCGGAGTCTACCAATCAGGCAGAACGTGAAAGGACAAGAAACAACAAATTCGCGCCGGATTTTTAAAGAAAAATGTAACTCTCGTCGAGTATTTTTGTTCGTCATTCGCGCGTTCGTAATCTACCAAATTTATAGCCCCTTGTCCCGCGTTGAAGCACGCCTAACGAAGCGTTTCGCTCGTTCTTCTACGCGATAATAATCTCTGCTTGCAACGTCTACCAATTATCATATGTAACGACATGTTTCTTCTTTTACAACTGCAACGAGCATTGTCAACGCAATGCACTCTGTACACACGGAGCGCGAGTGTCGCGATAAATGCGAAAATATTCGCGATTGTGTCCTGTGCTGTAGACTGCCTGGACTATAGACTGCATTTACACAGCTACAGGGGAATCTGTTGTACGTAATGATGCCATTGAATTTGTCGATCGGTATTACACGTATCGCGATGTTACTTTCTTCAGACTGCAGGCTGAAAGATAAGAAAATTGTTGACAGATCGTGATGTTTCGTCTGAGAATCACCGCGTGATTTTCTCTTAAACTGTTCGCTGTGGAGGGAAATGTTCCAAATGAAACTTACGTTGTTTCGAGGGAGACATCTCATGGTGGGCAAATAAATTTGAATAATAATATAATCGAAACTAAAAAAAGAAACTTCAACGTGAGCTTTTAATGATCATCCATGAATTATATATATATATTGGAATTTTTACTAAAAAAGATAAAATTATGTAAATAAATTTGAAATTATTAATATTTGTAATATTTGATATTTCTAAAATGTAAAAATTTCATCTATTAAATAAATTTATTATTAAATAAAACGAAGAATTAAATCGAAAAATGGTCTTGCTAGATTTCAAGGTGACCTTTGTTTCTTTTAAACGCAACTATATATTATAGTTTTCGAGTTCACGGTGACTGACGTCAAGACGAATTCAGCGATTTAGTTAACTAAAATCAAGGTCATTCGAGGTCATTCCAATATCATTCAAGGTCATTCAATGCCGCTCAGAGCTTACTTCCGTCGCTGGCCAAAGTGGTGACCTTGGGCGTCACCCTTTCTAATGTTTCAGAAGTAATTTGTTGACGAGCATTGACCTCACATGATTTTTCATATATTATGAGGAGCAGTGGGTACTTTCCGAAAACATCTGACCTTTTAGAAAGCCCCACAAGAAAACTGTCGTTTGAAGAGCAAGAATAAATCGGTGTGTTCGATTCAATTGTACAGGTATTTTCGTTTCGACGAAGCGTTCGCGAATCGATTTCGAACCCGGGCAGAAGGACTCACCCGAGCGAGTTCCCCGACGCGGAAAAGATTTTTCGACTGTCGCAGGATCGCTCAGGCGAGGATCGTGTTATCGAGACAAAAATTGCAGTCGTGGAAAGCAAAGTCTCGCTTGAGAGCCTTGAAACGCCTGTTTCCAAAAATAATCAGCAAAAAAAAAAAAAAAAAAGAGGGAACAAATTATCCGATGGACACTTATTCGTAATTTCACACGAACCAAATTGTCTCGCATTTTAAATTTTTACTTAACACAACCGTCACTGCGATCAATTTTAACACTAGAACTACCAAAATGGTCAAAATGGCCAATCTGTGATTTTCAGTGATTTAAATAGTTTTCCGTAGAAAGCTTGCGCACTCCATCGTATCATAAAGTTATTCCATTTCTTCTAAATTAATGTCTCTAATAAAAAGTTTAACGTTTCAGTCGTTGGTTGTTTTAGTGTCAATACTACGAGCGTTTCGTAATTAATTTTGTTGCTAATCAGAGGCTGCTTAAGGGATTCAGATAAATTGTTATCGTTGTAATAAATCATAATTAACCCAATTTTCGCGTGTATTGATTAAACTATCAAAAAGTAATGCGAGCAAACAGAGCAGAGACAATTAGGACCACGGAGGATCTCTGGATTCGTCTTGTTGTCAGTTACAAGACGGTGAACTCGAAAATATACGATTCCATTAAAAAAAATCAAAGATCTCGAGATCTTGAAATTGATTGAAAGCCTGACCATCTATCTAAGATTTGTGGCTACTATGAGACGACATTTGTCCTCCTCGAAACAACGTTTCTAAGTTTCATTTTTCTCTACGGCGAGCAATTTAAGAGAAAATTGCGTGATTAGCTTCATATCGGGACATACCGTACCAGGGAACATATTCGACGAGTTGATGCGTTTCCGAAGGATCGATCGTCGAATAGAAAGTGCCACGTCGCGAACCCTAGGGGACTTTACCGTTCGCCATATGGTGTTTAACGAGTCCTCACACTCCTCGCTCCGGTGAATTTTCAATCGTTCGTAGCAGGATCGCGAGAGCGTCCTGGTGGAGTACCTGCTTGCAAGGAAACGAGAGTCGGTTTTGTTAATTGAAGTCTCGTTTGCAACGACCCTGTTTGGCAAAAACGATCAGGGCGTAGAGAGTCAATAATCGCTCGCGTTCAATGACGAACAGTATTTTTACATTGGAGGATGGAAATTAGAGAGATTCGAGCTTCGCTTCTTTGGGGGAAATCAATAGCGGTGACTTAGCAGACTTATGCGCCGATGTCTAGCATAAAAACGCGAGAAGTTGCAAGAACGAATATGAAATAAAATATAAAATACAAAAAATTTTTTAATACTTTTTGATATTTTTAATATTCAAAATTACGTTTCTAACTGTCTGTTCTTCGGTGTTAATTCATTTTCGAAGTCGAAGTTTGGAACGAGAGCTATGGCGGAACGCCAAAGAACGTGAAAGAGATGACACATTTCTTATTAAAGATAATAATCGTACCTTCGCCCTCCCCCCGTCGCGAGCCGCGAAGAGAAACTTCGAACTATCGGGCGGTAACTTTTAATGACTTAATCAACGCGCGCTTCAAGAACTTCGGAGGCCCCTTTGTCTCGGTTTATTGCAAAAGAAATTCATTTCACGAGGCTTACTTGCAAAATTGGACAAATCCTGCGGTCTGTAATTCACCACCTTGTCGCGTAATAAATTGTCAAATTATAGAATATATGCAAATTGTAGATCGATGAATTTCAATGTATTGACATCGATGCGTTCGATAAATTAGTCTGACGCAGTACTGCAGTTTTAGAGGTGGATTTTAAACAAAGAGTAAGGATATATAGGCACACTCGATGAAAAAACTGTATTTGCCTAAACTGTTTTAATAAAACCCATAAAAATTACTATTGCATTATTATACAGTATACTGTTTACATGTCAAATATTAATGAAAGCAATATCCAGCTGCTATTCTTTCCTGTAATCTTAAAGCTTTTCAATTTTTAATATATATGTACCAAATTTGCTTCGTCGGTAACCAGTGACCGACGCAGCACTTGACGTGTTAAAAAACTTTTTTTTCGTGGTCTCGAAGATTAAAGTCTTTTCCTTCAAAATGTACGATTTCTTTTTCGTCACTTTATCGAACTTCGAAATTTTGATTAATGTTAAATGGGCAAAAGAAGTTAGGATTTCTTGAATTTGACTCATCTGACGTTTAAAAAAAAAGAAAAAAAAATCGCAAGTATTGAAATGGCCTAAATCTTCGAGATCTTTCAATGATTTCGGAGGCGTTTTCCAAGTAAATTTCGTCTCACGAAATCATCGAAAGTACGGATCATTTTTCACAGAGTCACGCGGATAAATAAACAGATTTTGGGCCGATGAAATCCTGTATGTTGGGGGAGGGGGGGGGGGTAGATACGATTCGAACGGAAATTCGTGACAGCTGTGTTGTCGCAGTCTCTCGGCTGCTCATCGCTCACTTTGGCCGACGTGCGTGCAATGCTCTTTCATTTGTACAAAGCTACGTAATTCCGCGACCTGCCGCGCTTTGTGGGCCGCGAGTACAAGGGAGAACCTACCAGCGGAGGCATTTACCGCCCTTTGACGGCTCATCCTTTAACGTCGTTTCTGCGTTTACGTTTCTACGAACGGACAAACGAGCATCACGAAGCAATTTGCCTTTTCACCGATGGTATATTTATCCTGTGTGAAGTTTGCACACAGAACACGTTGGTGCAATTCCATCTGCTGAGGGAACAACGCTGAGCGAAGAACGAACGACACTGCTCCCGTTAAAACAGCTCGGTATCAGCCCGCGTGTTTGACCGCGTAATGTCGCAATGAAGTTCGGTCGTGCACAAAAGTATCGGCACACTTGTCTATTGTTTGTGTATACACCTTTTGCACTCTGAATTATTTTATCACTGAAAGTGATTTTAGCCGGGGTAACTCAGAAAATGCAACGCTAATGCAACGAAAATTAGCGATTGGTTGATTGGGGTCACGTGATTCGTGAGGGGGCGTGGGGTAGGAGTGGCATTGTCTGGTACTGAGCGATCGCGCCAGTTTTTCCAATTTTTTTTTTTTTTTTGGTAATTGAAAAATGTCTAATGACTCAACATAAGAGTTTCTGTAATAAAAATTGATGTCGAGACGTAAAAAAGAGCTATTTAATAGAGGAGAGTTATTACTCTCGATTTCGCTGTTAGCATTTCGCCCAAGCAGGGCAATCAAGTTCCGAAGGAAATTTCTTGCATAGTTTCTGCTGTTCGTATGTATGCTGTTCGAATGGATCGAACCCCTCATTATTATTGGAGCTACATTTTTCGAATACCTGGCACACTGAACTTCTGATTGAGTTTATCCCTTGTTTCTTCGACAGTTGCGCGGAACAAGTTTCCGCCGAACTGTTTCGAAGTTATCGAGGGGAGAACCTCTAATGGAATATCCGCCGTCGAAGAACATTTTTACCGACAGACTTTGTGCGTATTCGTCTTCTGTTCCTGTTTTCTGAAATGGCGGACGATGAAAATTGAAAATTGAATTGAAATTCGACTTTGGCCGCTTCAGTGTTTTCTTCACGAAAACGAGACGTTGATGCTTCGTCTGTGCTCTCCACGTTTTTCCACCAGTTTCAACTCCGTTTTATCCGTGTTGTTCTCGTGTTGTCAAACGCGTTCAAGGTCGGCCGACCGGTTCCATCGGAGGACGTTGAGAGTCACTGTTCGCGCCATTGCCGCGCACTTCAGGTTAACGAACGGCTAGTTAAGCCGTTCGTTAGCTCTTCATTGAGCAATCGATCTGAACGATTATTCGTCGGCTGCTGAATATCGTTGCAGCTTTTATAACAATAACGCAACGCGACGGATGTGTACGAGCGTAAAATTGCGACACCGTTCCGCCGACCGATTCAATCGAGTGGTTCGTATTATTATTATTCTGATTTCTCGCATCGAAAATTCGAAATTCGAATTATTTGTCGTACTAATCGGCGAACTAACTTCAATCTTTATCTGTAATTCACTGCGACGGACTCGAGTACGTTACAAGCAGATTCGAACATTGCCGAACTAGGTTTTTCAATCTGTAAGCTCGTATTTTTCGAAGAAAATAATTGTACTTTTAAATTTGGGTACTATAAAGTCGAACCATCTCTGTGATGTAAAAAAATACTTGGAAAAATTTTATAAAGCTAGAAAATTAATAAAATATTAGAAAAATACTAAAAAATACTATAGAATCGAACACTATGTAGGTCGAACTTGTTCGAAATTGTTCACTCTGAGAATGAATGATGGCATTTTCTTGAAATCATTTGTAATAACATTTGTGATCGTTTTCATTGTAATTTTGATGCCTAATTCTTAATTACTGACTAGATCCTTCTTGTAAATACAGTGGTGTTGTTTTTTCAGTTTTCCCAAAAATTTGTGTTTTAATTTGAGCGTAATGACAAGTTTAGGATAAGTGTTCTTTATATTGCTTGATATAATAGGATATTCAATGGCTATCATCATCCCTCAGAAACAAAAAAGAAAACTCAAAAAATCGATATTGCAGAAAACGACAAAACTTTCCCTTACCCTCAATACATTAAATTTGAAAAATTAAATTTGTGTGCCAAACTTCTGATACTAATAAAAACAAAAAATAGTTAATCAATAATTTCTATTGTTTCGTATAATAGAGCAAGTACCTTTTAAACTGACCCGAGTATTGTTTCAATAGCCATCACTATCTATTAGCAAAAAATTTTAGGAAGTCGATATTGCAGAAAATGACAAAACTTTCTCTTAAATCCAGTACAATATCGGATTTGATCACTAGCGATTCATGTAAAACAGGCTGTAAACTGTTTCTTTTTCCTTTCGTTACGGTAGACTGCCGTAACAAAACAATCGTACAATGAATAATTACGTAGCTGGGGAGTTTTCCAGTGCAATCGAATCGGATACACTTGAAGGTTTTCACCGAACAGAACTCGCTCGTTCGGGGCCTGACGTTTTATGGTATCGTTGACGTGACGACGTTGATTTCACCGCGAGGGAACGCGAAGCCTTGACGAAACTTTAGATAATTATCATGCGGTTATAATGAAATGTACGACGACAACGTAGGGAATCCATTGTTTCATCAACCAAACCGCCGCGGGCGAGTAATTGTTCTACGTGAGAAACTTGTTGTAAAATACGAGCAAATAATAAAATTACGAAGGGAATTGAGCATCGCTTCTTCCTTTGTTAGATCCTCTTCTCTTTTCTTCTTTTTTTCCCAACTATTTTCCTGCCTATCGTTATTACGATTTTACTCCCTGTGTCAAAACGAAACTTAAATTATTAAGTTTCAAGTTAATTAATGAAATTTAAGTTAACTGACTAAAGTGTGGTTTGTTATAATTTTTTTAATAATTTTATAAATTATATTTAGTATTTTGTTATCGTTTCTCAAAACGAGACTTAAATTCAAAATTTAAATTTGAAGTTAAGGCGTAATTATTGGATAAATTTCTTTTAGCAGCCTCTTCCCAATTTTGCCTCTTGATGTTCTGCGTTTTTAGATGGAAAGAAAATGCTAGATCTTCGGAAGAACGAAATGGCCAAAATTGGGCAAAGCTCCGCTAAACTAGAAATTTAGATACCGAGTATGTCCATGAAGTTATAATAAAATATGGAACGAGTAGGAAGGAAAATGATAACGTTTCTTACATTATGTAAGAGAAGGTGAGAGAGAGGGGAGAGAAGAAAGTTCGCTGATTGATCAAGTTCGCGTTCTTGCACGGTCTACCGGTCGACTAATTAATCAGAATAATTATCATACAATGGTTTAGTTGCGGTAATACAGTGAAACTGGACAAATTGACGTTTAAGTTATAGCCCTCGCTCACTCACTTAGTCGCGCGTACGCTCCCGTCTTATCCAACTTCGGGCATGCATTCGCGACATAAATCAAAACTTAGCTCACCCCGCGAGTTGTAGTTTAGCCTCTGGTTAGTTTAGCCGGCCCTCTGTTCCGTTCGTTTCATCTGTGCCTCTCCGATGCCAGTACCATAAACGTGATTCATTTGCATGTACCGCGTAAACGCCTAAGGACGAGGCAGGTGAATATCGCCGAATATCGATCGCTCGCTCGCTCGCTCTCTCCGCCGTGCCGTGTGTCACCATCGTGCTTTCATTGATTTTCCCGTAAACGAAACTTGACACCGGACAACCCCGCCACGTTCTCGATTTTTGCTGGAAAAAGAAAACGTACCGTGCTCCGGGTTGACCCTTTTGCAGATCGTGGTTCACCCTTTCTTTTTCTCGCGCTGGTAGACTCGGACTTCTGCGGATTGAATTCGTCCTTTTGTAAATTTGCTTTTTCAAGAAAGTCGCCTGAGAATAAAAATTTTGTCACGCTTGTTCGCGCGATAATGTTTGAATTGAGTATAAAATTAACATAAAACACTTGTTTAACAGGGTGGTTTAGGTTAGGTTTATATTCGTGTAATAATTATGATAATTATGATGATAGGAGTGATAGCTGCAATGGTTAATAACATCCATCAAATGCTCATGATCTGAATGGTTAACCGAGTTGTTTCGGGCAGAGAATTTAATTTTCGAAAATACTTCTTCAATGGAGTTCATCATTGGAGAGATGATAGAATTAATAGAGTGTTTTTAATTATTTTTGAGTCACCCAAAAAGTAAATTTGATTTGCAAAAGGGTGAATATAATTTGTAAATGTTAATTTGGTGAAAATACAGGTTAAATAATTAAAAATTAATATTTTTTTAGGTTATGTTTATCCCTGCAAAAGTTCTGCACTCCAAATTAATCCTTTTTGAGGTTATGTTGATTTCTCCTACTTAATCTTTTCTCCATTCCTGATTTCTACGATTAAACGAAATATTTTTATAATAGAATTTTATAGACATTCTTTCGCTCTTGTATTGTATAATTGTTCGTTTCTTTCGTTGCAGGTAAGCGTGAGATATTATATTACACGAGATGCTCAGGCTCACTGTTCCACTCAGCATGGGGTAAGCTCGCTCTCTGCCAATTATTTCAACTCAGCCCCGCGAGTATAATTAAATTGTACAGGTATTTTCGTTCTAACCTGAATCGATTCGAGCCCAGATTCGAAGTCAGAAGTCATCTCGCGGGTTCTCCGACGCGAGAAAGATTTCTCATCAGTCGCCGGAGTCTAGTATGATCACTCGGAACGAGAATCTCGTGACGAGATAAAAATTGCGGTGGCAAAACGTCAAGCTTCGCTTGAAAGCCTTAAAACGCTCGTTTCCGAAGTTTGTGTCGCGAAAATGGTCGGCAGCGCGACGTTGTGCGAAGAAAAGAAAAGAAAAGGGAGAAGATAAATTATCCAAATTATCCAAATTGTCCAAAATTTTTATTTGATACAAACGTCATCGCGATCGATTTTGATAACTCGTTTCGAACGTTTTCGTAATTCCGTCGCTAATGAGAGGCTGCCTAAGGGATTCGGATAAATTGTTGTCGTTGGCCGTTGTTGAAACACGTCAATCGTAGTTAACTCAATTTTCGCGCATGTTAGTTAGACTTCTATTAAAGGCAATGCGGGCAAACAGAGCAAAGATAATTAGGAGGGTTGGACCACAGAATGCCGAATGGATATGGTTAATGAACTGAGTCCAAAAGCCACTAGCGGCAATACAGCCACGATATTTGCGCGTGCACATATGTGTGTGCACCTAACTCTCTCTCTCTCCCTCTTGTATACTCTATACTCTATATGATCACGTCACGCGCGCTCGCTTGCATCACGATTGCAGTAATCATTTTTTTTTTTTTTTTTTTTTGATATTCAGAATATCAAAAACCGATTTGCGAAAGAGGGAGCCGACTATTTACAATTAGTCGATTGAATGCAATAATTGCGACCGACAGGCTCCGAAATATCGGGAGCGTCTGTGAAATATTTAATATTCGAAGCGGTAATCGTCGTTGCATTTATTGCGCGTATAACGGATAATAGATTTATTCGGACGAAAGTCCTGCGGGTTTCGCGAACCGGAGGATATATTTGTAGTATCGGATTTTAATTATAGTTTATCCTTCGGGGCAGTCCGTCGACGCCGGTATCGATAAATACGAGCAAATGCGATAAATCGTTATCAAAACAATCTTTCGCAGAGAGCTTGCCGGCAGAAATTGTTTTTAGAGTAAAGAGAACGTAATCGTTAGTTATCGGACGAGAATTTTATGGCGTAAACAAACGGATAAAAATCTGTGCAACGTTGTTACACCGGCGTCGCGAGCGCTGTTTTTCAATTTTTTTTCGAGCTGATCGGAATTTGTAGAGAGATACAGTTTGGAACTACGCGAACGCGAACGTCTTTTCAGTCACGAATGTTTCCACTTTGTGGAAAGCGTGGAGGATGTTGCGTATGCCACAATAAAAAAAGAAAGGAGGACAAACAGACTGTCCGAGACTCACTGTAACATTATAGCAGACTCGTCACTAAGGTTTCCTAACCTTAGTAGGTCGAGATTCTGCGGAGATCTTCAGACTTTTCGTCTCCCCTTGTGTTTTATAGCTCCTCAAATTCCGCGAGTATCGTGAGACTTATATATATATATATATATATATAAACTAAAATTTTTATATATAAATATATATGTAAAAAGAAAGAAACGAGGAAAATTAAAAATTAAAAATCTGCACTGATTGGACCAATAGTGTTCTACAAGAATGTCTCACGTTTTGTAGTATGGCTGAGAAATTAACGTGGAGAGTTTTGAACCGTGCTCGTGATAGCTTTTACTTTAATCTAAGCTGGCGCAGTTAAGCCGGAAACCCGAGGATTACTACGGTTCTCGAGAGAAGTTGGAAGAGTTTACGTTTTTACAGAGGTGATCAGGATTGTCTATGGTTTCGATAATGGCGATAAAAGCTTTCGGTGTAGGTCGTATTAGCGTTCAACGGGCTTGGCGCAGATCGGATGGACACGACGGACAACAATTTGCCAGAGATTTGTCACGACGAGTTCAATTTTGCTACTTTTAGCAAGAATTCCGGAAGAACGCTCAGTCGAGTGAGTTTCTCGTTGCAATTTTTACACAAGTGGTAACCACGTGGTTGGTACCGCCAATATCGGATAAATTTCTTAGAACTACGTTTCTAACTCTTTGCTCCAATTCTCCACGCGAAGTCATTTTTGTTGAGCAAATTTTTGTTTCAAAGTAAGTAAAAATCAAAATGGCAAAGAATTTCGCCGCGTTTCAATGAAATTACGTTTCTAACTCTTTACGCCACGTTCTCCACGCAAAGTTACTTTTGTTGAACTTTGTCTCTTGTTTCAAAGTGTACTCCTAAAAATGGCAAAGAGAAATGCGTAGCCAGAAATGCATACAATATTTGTTTATGTAACTCTGTAACATGGCGTTTCCTCACAAACTTCGTACAACGTATATCTTCTTCTTCTTTTTGTATACAAATCAAACTCTCGCAGTTTGGCTATGTTTGACCATTTTAAAGTCATTAGTGTTCATCGATTAAACAACGAAAAAAAAAAAAAAAGAAAACAACAGAGAAAATCAAATTTTTATGGATTCGACTTGTCCATCCAGAACGTGATGTACCATTTAACAACCATTGTCTGTTAATAGCACAGCTGTCATATTTCTGATTCAATTAACTCCGATGTAAAATCTAAAATTTCGTCTAGCAGACGAGAAAGTTTGACAGAGAAATGCCCAGACACTGTCGTATCGCAATTGTAAAAAGAATCTTCCGATCGATGTTGCGATGTTGCGTACGAAACGGTGGGAGAGGAGATCTCGGTTATCAAATTTCGCAGCATCTTCCAATTACGCGTTCCTCGCGCTTCGATGGCGCTCCGCCGCGCCGAGTGAAACTGATCAATGTTCTTCCTGTGTCGCGGGGTCAAAGGGGGACCCATTACCGGCGGAGCGCCCCTACCCTACCGATCGAGTGATCGTTGGCGCGTTCGTTTCAATTCGGACTCGGACATATTTGACGCGCGCCAACAACGAGATTACCGATTCGGCGAAAACACTTTAATTAGTTTGCGAGATCGGGCCGATGATTAGACCTGTCCGGGTTCCTCCGGTCGCGTAAACTCGCCGAATGGGGGGAAAGAAGCTCCCTGAATTGGAAAACCAATTAACAAACGCGGTGGAGGGACGAAGGTAAAGGGGGCGCGGCTGTTGAAGTTGGTATTTCGTTTCAAAGGACTACAATTAGCTTCTTCTCATTATCGGTGAAAAGCTCTCGCTGCTTGCAGTCGCGTGCTCTCGCGAGATGGCAACGTAATAATCCGGCGATCCATTCGCGAGAGTCGCCAAAGCGGAAGACATTGCCGCGCGAGTGATGATGGCGAGCTCGCTAATTACGGGAAGGGGGGAGAGATTTTCTCTCTGCCACTCGATTCGTCGGTATCAATCTGTTCGGTTAATGCCGTTGAATTTCTTTCTTTCGTTATTTTCTGATTATTCGCACGCACTGCTCGACGCTACGATCCTTTCCCGTGTAAAAATGTAAAAACTTCTGCTGCATACACCTGATCGAAAGTCGAGATCTCGAGATCTCATTTTTATTTTTGATATTCTTATTTTTTCGTACTTGTCGTGGATTTCATGATATGACCTAATAGAATATAATATGTGATACAGCATGGTGGAATATAGTATAATATTTCACGATACGATATGTAATAATATAAGACGTACATGAACACGTAATTTCGTCAATATTAGCGTAGAAATTTCGGCGTCACGTTTCTCCCGACCATTTATTCTCTCCTCAATGCGTTCGCTCCAATTTCACACAGGTATTCTTATTCTTTCATTCATTAATCACGCGACAAATCCATTCGTTTCTCCTTCCTGTCACGTTAATCCATCAGCTCGCGCTTATACGTCGACTATTCACCCTCCACCCGCGCAAGTTATCCGCAAGATTTCGCCAATCGACTATTTGCGAAAATTGCCTTGCGGAGAGGCAAGGAACCAAAGGCTTTCATTAAATTGTGATTTAATCTGACTCTTTCTCTCTTTTAGTTTCTTCCTTTTAACATTCTGTTCGAACTTGTATATTTCGTACAAAAGAATGTTTTTGTGGAATTTTTATAGAAAGAAGTGTCACACTTGAAAAATGACACAGCATTGCAATAATGAAACAAATTATTTTAGAATATTTAATTGAAAATTCATTTTTACATTCGAGTGCCGTTCATCGAGTACTATTCAGTGTCAGTACGTGCTCCGAATATCGCTTCTCCGTCGGAAAAACTTTCATTTTCATATTTCATCGGTTCCATTCTCTCTGAAGACTTTTATTTTCGAGAGGATTTTATTTATTTGTCCGTTCTCGCCGGGGGACGCACTTGCAACGCGAGAACATCTTTCGAAAAAGTTCCGCGATCCGTGTTTCGAATATCGAGAACTTTTTTAATATTAATATCGACGAACAAATTATCCGCTCCTCCGGCAGAAAAATTTTTATTTCCATGTTTTATGAGTTCTGTTCTCTCTGAAGACTGTCATCTTCGAGAACGTTTATTCGTCTGCTCTCGTCTGTGATGTATTTGCAACGTAAGAACATTTTTCTCGAAAAAATTTTTCCACGACCCCTTTAAAAGTCCCTTAATTTTTCCGAACACCTGGATTTAACCGTTTAAATTTAATGACTACGAATCTTCTATGTAGAATCAAAAAATCGAGATCTCTCCGAAATTGTATAATTTGTCCCCGCTCGTGCTTAATTTCTATTGTAAATTAAACAACGGATTCGGTCGTTAGGTTAACGAGGTCTCTACTGGTTTCCACAAATTCCCTGTATCCCTGCCAGGATACTTCAACGACTTCCAACCAGGTATTCGGTCGGATAAGAAGCTTTCTTTCCTCTCTAAGGTTGTCGTTAGCGCGCAACTTTCTCCCACTTTGGCGGGGCTCCGAAACTACAAACAGCCCTTAGCGGTTGGTTTAATTAAAATTTCTCCGTGCACGACGCGTCGTCTAGCGCACACCTATCGCTCCTTTCCCCCCTTTCGAAGCGTTCTCCTTCGAAGCGTTTTACAATTCTTGGCAGTGAGGGTGGTTGGCGACCGGCCAAGATCAACCGGGCCGCGATATGACCGGTAGAAGAAGAGGAGATGCATCCAGCCGAGATAACGTAATTAAAGACTTTTACTTTGAAATCGCCCCCCCCCCGAACCCTCCCACCTCGCCTTCTATTCTCTTCCTTTGGTTTCTTAAGTCCACCACTCTTCTCGTTGGATCGTGCTCGCCTTTAATTCTTCAACACGGATCAGGGCTCATCTTTCTCTTCTGTTTTTCTTATTTCTCGCTGGCTGCACGCTAGTCCTACCAGATGCTTAAACAGATTTCCAAGAGATCTACCTTTTGTTTCTTGCAGCTGCCACTGCACTGGACAACGCGATGAAAGGATTTCGTCTCCTCTCTGCTTAGAGCTATTATTGTAGAGATTAAACTAATTTTAGCGGGGGTAACCCAGAAAATCGGGCCTCTTCAGGTGCAACGCTGATGCAACGAAAATTAGCGATTGGTTGATTTGGGTCACGTGATTCGCGAGGGGGCGTGGTAGACCTCGAGTAGGAGTGGCGTTGTCTGGTACCGAGCGACTGTAATTTGTTTTGTGTCGATTCAAATGTTTGCATATCAATAAAATTTTATCATCAGTGAGACGAATCGTACTGGGGTGCAAGTCGTGCAGTTTTTTATTTAATAACAATGTTGGTGATTAAACGATAATGAGAAATTATGAACACAGATTAAGGATTAATATACACGGTCGATAATTCGAAAAAACTTTTCACAACTCGAACTCGACTGTCTTCTTTTCAAAAAGAAAAATATTTCACACTACTTTCTTTCTCTTTTATGCATTCCTACTATCAGCAAACATTACAGGTCATCTAGTATAATTAAACGCAACTGATATAATAACTACAACTGCAGGTTGTAACTTAATAACGATCTACGATAATGATCTGCGATATTATGTTATTTTATCACTAATGAAATTTAAATGGCCGATTATTCTCTGCAAACGATGTTCAGTAACTTTACAATCGCATGCACGTAACACATTGTATAATATTTTCACGTTCTTGAAATTTATAATAATTAATATCTTCCTTGCGTTGAAACATTCCACTGTTAATACCACACTATATGTTACGTTTCGAATAAAATTTCAATCGCAAATCGAATATTTTCCGTAATAATAAATGACTCTCTGAATATTTTAAATGGCCGTGTATTTCAAAATTGATTATTTGAAATATTTTCAATTTTCATTTCGATCGCGGCGTTCGTTTCCTTTTTGTTCGCGATTATAAGCAGTATTAATTCATACCGCACGTTCTTTTATTTAACGTGGATTTTTTTTCATAATCCACGCTTTCAACATCAAATTTTTCAATATCGGTCCTTTTTTAATATCAGAAATTAATATAAAAAGAATTTTTAATATCAGTCTTTTTTCGTCCTGAAAAACACCGCCAAGAGGCAAATTTATTGCACAACCCAGTTCGTTGAAAATAATAATAATAATAATGACAATTAGACGCCTCTTTTATTACCTTTTAGTTAATTAACTCTTTAAAGCCGATATATCCGATTCGTGGGTTTTCTGAACAATAGCTTGAAATATGATTGAAACGCCCCTAAACGACACTTTGGTTTCATCAAATAAATTTCTATGGTGGAACATACGTTCGTTGAAAGATAATTAGCCGGTGGATGCGAGTAAAAAAATCTCAACAACATGTCCCCAACAATGTGCATTGACGTATATAAATTACCCGGAAGAGAAGAAAAGAACTGCGTGTAAGATGATCAAGATCAGGAACGACACGTTTCGCGTGCAATAAAGGGGCATACGACTGTGAATAAAAGAATGTTTTCACCGTCATTTGCGCAAAAAGAGCTTGTAACAAGCTTTCCATTTCCATTGTTCTTATAATGCGCGCTCTTGCATTAATTTCATGCACACAAAGTATGATCTACCACTGCAGAAAAGTCACAAAGAACAGAAGTAAAAAAGAATAAATTAGATAATAGAAAAATAACTTAATCGCGTAATTTTCGAGGTACCTTTGGGTTAAGTTCCCGACAGAAAACTCGCGAGGTTTAATATTTACTCCTCGCAAGTTAGCGTCAGTCATAAACGATGTTGACGACAGGTCAGTTGTTTCCGCGCCACAATAGAACGAGAAAATATAGGAAGAGGTTAAGAGAGAAGCGAATGGGAGAGGAGGTTTCTACGGTTCGAAGCGAGGGAACAAGTCTTTAACTTCGGGAGCCACTTTGTATTCCGAGAGATTCATTGTTCACCGCAAGCTCGAGTAACCTGCGAGCTTAAAGCCATGTATTATGCGAGACCGCGCCGGCAAGACGCCATATAAATGCGCCGGAAGGTTACTCTTCCCCTGTCGGTCCTCATCCTGTCCGCGGTCTCGCTTGTCGTGTTGCGTGTCACTGTGTCTTAAACAATGCCACCACGGCCTCCTCGACCGTGGAAATCTCTCCTTTCCATAGATGAACACGTTTGCTGTGTTCAGCGCGCGCTGTCAACTGAGTCGTTGATTCTCTCGAGCTTAAGAATAATTCAAGCAGTGCAGTTCAAAGTACGTACAAGGACAGTTTTTCGTTTGTTGTGCGAGGGGGTTGTTGTAGGATTTAAACACTAAATCTACCACCACCGCGGTCAAATCGACCATTTTCAAACAGTTTCCTGTACGTACGACGTTGTCACATCGCTATTTATCTTTACGACCTTTCTTCGAGCGTGTGTACAATGAATTTTTCAGTATTTACTTCTCCTCTTATTTTCTTTCTTCCCTGAGAAAAATACTCAGCCTGTCAATTTGACCGGTCGAAAAATTTACGACATTTATTCTTCTAAAATACAAATAAAAGTAAACCCTAGAAATGTCAAGGCATTCAAAAGATGTGAGGTTATTAGAAATAATAATTAACGTAGACGAAGTATGAGATGGAAACAATGGTTTGACACATCCGACGAATTAGAGTTCCCAAACGCGGATAATGAGGAGGAGAATACCTTGAATAAACGTGGAGGACAAAAGAGAAGGAGATTAGTACATATTGAGTTCCGAAAATGAGGGTAAGGTAGATAACTGGCGGACCTTGTCTCTCCCCACTCTTCTGATCGCTAGCGTTACCCCCTCCACTGAATAGATGCAGTAGAGGGGATAGCGCTAGCGATCAGAAGAGTGGGGGCCAGCGCCGCCAGTTAGCCAAATTGACTATTATCTACAAATGTAAAAAATATTACTTTCTTTTTAAGGAACTGGTAGAAATAGGTATATATGAAGTATCGATGAAGTATATACTAGGTGTCAAGTTTTTGCGTGAGTCAGTCACGAATGTGATTGCGAGTCAACCGCTTGAAAATAAAACGAATATCCCATTTGGAGTTAACTTTTTTTTTAAGTTTCCCTTTACGCTGTCCCGTTTGCAGCAAAAAAGTTGTTAGCAGTCGGTAGTTCTTTTTTTCACTCTGCAACTAAAAGTTGCATGGCCGTTGCATGCGGATACGTCATCAGAAACATTCGTGAACAGCTAAAAACACACATTTTTTTCCCTTTTTTTTTCACTTCGTACAACTTTGTACAAACAATCGTTATACGTGCCACATTTGTGTACGGTGTGATTTTTTAAAAGTATTCTACCGTTCTAACTAGTCAATTTCTTCAAACGCTGTTGCTGCTGTCGTCATAGTTGTCTCTTTCTATAGGTGATTAAAACGCACGCTTCGCTTCTCGTCTCGTTTGTGACTACGCGCATGTATGTTTACGCGGGTGTGCACCGGCTTTTCTAAAGCTAAACAGCTGCGCAACTGACTCTTAAGACTAAAGGAACTTTAAGCCAACGGCAGTTAAACAGGATCGCGCGCCCCGAAACTATCCCTCCTTCGAAGACGAACTTCGCGGCTCTCGACGTTTGATGGATTCAACAGTCTTTCGAGTTAGCCGTTGTTCAAACTTTGCTCGCGGATTACGCGGATCTTCGTTCAAGAACGATGTATCGTCAGGGAATCGATAAACCGAGTGGGGATTTTTTTCATTTGCAATGAAATTAAAAGTCTACTTTGCCCGATATTTGTACAGTGAGGTAGTGAAGAATCGTCGATGGTTTAAACTGATGTGATTGGGTTTACCTTGAAGATTGATGTCTTCACTTTGCAAAGACTCCTTGAAACTCGTTGTACGACTTTTTTTCTTTTTTTCGTCGTTTTAGCGAACTTTGAATGTCGGGATTCAACGACGAAAATCCGAGAAATCTTTAATATTCCAAGTTCGACGAAAAAAAGAAATCGTACGAGTTTCAAAAAGGGGACTTTAATCTTCGAGGCCGTGGTAGATTGGATTCAGTCACGAAAAAAATTTTTTTAAATATTCCCAGAGGGAATGTATTTGAATTTTGACAATTTTCGAGGAAGGAGTATCTTTACTTTCTCGCCTCGGTGATAAAACGTCCTGACTTTAATGTAAAATCATTTTCGAGGGGGAACTTGCGACTGTGAAAGCAGAAGCTTCGATCCGAACGGATCGTTTTTCACGAAATTACATCGTTTTGAATCATCGACGATTTTTCGTCGTCGCTAGTACGGTTTTGTTCCTCTCTTCTGTGGAAGGTCACGTTGGAGGCGCTGATGTCGCGACATTTTCCTTAAGCAAGGAAAGACAAAATGGAGGATCTCGTTAGTGTGACCGTTGAAGAGTGAGCATTATAATTGTAAGCAATATAGTTGAGTATATTTAAATATCAAATATAGCTAAATATCAAATATAGCTAAATATCAAACATAGTTAAATATTAAATGTAGCTATCAGTATCAGTATTCTTTTCTTTGTACTTTGGTGTTGCACGTGCACTTTTGGTGATAGGGCGTAAAATGAAAAACAGAAGGGACGACATCAAGATGGAAGGGAGGGGGATGGAACAAATGGAAACGGAGGATTGGCGAGAATGGGGTTGCTTGCAATTATACGCCACGCACTCGAGACGTAGTATAAATCATCAAGCTATTCTCTTGGATAATGCAATCCTTGCCACGTGTAGCGTGCTGTTGTTTACTATATCCTTCTCGCGTCGGCGGTGGAACGACATTGTCACTGTTTCTTGAAACGTAGTATTAACGTAGTTACTGCAAAAATTTTTATCGAAAAAAATCGGCGACTGAAATTTGTTCGCCGTTTAAATCGGGTATATCGATCACTCGGGATATGATAAAAATTTTTGAAAAAATTGAGCGTTTGATAAGCGACTTGATAGAAAAACTATTAAACGATAAACCAGAAAATGTTTTCCATTACCGATGATTTTTATTAACGAGAATTCTATTTCACGTAACTAGGCCTATGCATTCAAAATACACGAAAACTAATGAAATATGCAGAGTCTAGATTTAAATTTAAATTTTCAATTTTCATCCCGTACAATATCGGAAATACTGTGTAATATAAAGAAAGTAGAGCGAATTGAAAATGAAGAGGGGAAATAATCGGCAGGGGTGAAATTTTGCACTTTTCAATACAGGACAATTTGAACTCTATCGGATTAACTAGTAGTTTCGTTGTTGTTCTGGAGTTTCTTTTTTCTTTAACGATAATTGAATTATATCTCAACGAAAACAAGAATTCTACACAGAGAGCTATCGGCAATGAAATGAGGGAGATAAAGCGAGAGGAGTATTACAACTCTCCCTTACTCTCCGTAATGGCGGTTCTTGCAATACTATTATCTATAATGGCCGTTCCTCCGCTAGGATGGAATGCATTTACAGTTGGTCGCAGAAACATTTATGCAACAGCCCCTAACATGAACTTAAAACAAGGCATTCTATTGGTACGTTCAAACTCGCAAGTGGAAATCCACGGTCTAGTCATTGCGCTTTAATATCGCGTAAAAGACAAGGAGCTGTGCCATCTTTAAGGCACTTTGCTCCAGAGATCAAAAATAACAATCACCACAAAAATTTCTGAGAAAAAGAATCAACGAGATTGTCATCTTGTAATTTCATCTATTTGATGAAGATACTAACAATCAAAGATAATAGTTATCATCAAAATTTCTGTGAAAAAGAATCAGTAACTGAAATTCGTTTATTATTTACGCAGATGATATTAAGCCCCAAATGTAAAGAAAATTTCTCAGAAAACTACATGATTAAAGAATTCAACTTTTTCGTTACGAACAGTGATCATGAGTGACTAACAATTTTTTTCGGCGCCGATAATCGTTACTGACTAGGGGAATTCACATTTCGGTCGCTCGTAGCAGTTATCGACAAGAGAAATTTATTTCGATTGCTTGATAATAGTCATCGATGAGGAAAACTCCATTTCGATCGTTCGTAATAGTGCAAAGTGTGAAGTATCGTTTTGCATTCGACCAAAACAATCCTCCGTAGCCGCGTTGATGCATTTTGAAAACCGTGGAGTTGCTTTCCGATGCGAATCTCGTGGAAATTAACGAGGGAGGCGGACCAAAGTAAATTTCCCTCGTCGGTAATAATCGTCAGCAGCCGAAAGAGAGTTTCCCTCGCTTGAGAATTTGTTACAAGTAGTCGAAGAAAATTTCTCTCATCGATAATGGTTATTAGCGACGGAAGAATTTTATCACTGACAGTGATTTTAGCAGGGGCCTCTTCAGGTGCAACGCTGATGCAACGAAAATTAGCGATTGGTTGATTTGGGTCACGTGATTCGTGAGGAGGCGTGGCCTCAAGTAGGAGTGGCGTTGTCTGGTACCGAGCATATCAATAAAATTTTATGGCAAAAAAGTCGTTCTCATTTCGTAGTTAGAACAGTTGCTTCTGGGGCTTTCAGCGAGACGAATCGTACTGGGGTACAAGTCGTGCAGTTTTTTCTTAAAACTTGCAATCGTTAGTTGCAATCAGAAATTGTTACGATGACTTTTCTCAGTCTGGTTAAAATAGTTGTGGTTCCTGGAAGATACTTCACAAAGTGCTAAACTTTCGCGGCAATGCGAAACATCGACCACTTGGATTGCAGCCGGACATTGTTCTAGTGATTTTATTCGGTTTGACATACCAAACTACGGTTCGTTCTCTCAGTCGCTCTGTCGAGTTGATCGGCATCGAATGAACTTACTGTACGAGTGAGAAAATGAAAACTTTTCTCTTTCTTCCTTCGCGATTCTTTTTCAAGTGGAGCTAAAACGAGCAAAACTCTCAAGGGACTTTTTGTTCTTAGTTTGTCGATTATTTATTCTACGCACCCCGAAAGTTTTTACACTTAAATTTGAGACCCTCTGGTTTTTATCTATTTGGCGTCAATTAAAATTTCAAGTTGGAATTTGTTACTTAGAACGTGCGAATTGATCGAGATGCATAATAAAAAACAGGACGAACACGTCTGAACATTTGAAATATTAAACGTATGGCAATATTACTCGTCTGGTGTAAAATCGTGAGCAGGAAGTTAGGAAATCGATGGAGTCGTACTTGCCAATCTTCATTTCCTCTCGACTCTTCTCTAAATTTTTCTCATCGATAACAGTCATTAGCGACCAAAAAATAATTTTTCTGGAATGGAATCGTAATTAAAAAAACTGTTTTGGTCCAAAAATTCATCTTTTTCATTCCGGTTATAAACACACAGTCACGTTGTCCCTGCTTCGTAGGGAAATTCCTGTCGTTTGTTGGGAAAGATCCCAGACCCTCGTGCGCGCAGAAATGACGATTGTCGCAGTAATTGTCGGCGTCATTGCCGGCCGATCGATAAAGCAACCGTAATAACTTTTCTCTGACATGGGTTTAATCGTTGTGCCGAGTGTAGGTTGGCCGGTATGTAGTATCGACAACAAGTGGTGAGTGCAATAACCCAGGCGCTGTATCCACTTTCCCGGTAACCGTAATTAAACGCACGTGTCACCGAGAACGATAACGCTCTCGCGATATGTCGGCGTCGTGCGGCAGATCCGGTGGGAACGTCGCATCCGCTTCAAGATAATTGTGAGCGATCGCTCGTTACGAGCGTCGTTAACCATGAGAAGCGCCATTACTTCGAAGCGTGCTTGTCATTGCTGACATTAGCCGATGACGCTCCGTCGCTTTTGCTCCTCTTGCTTTACAGCACGCTGCGAGAATCGCCTCTCGATCTCGAGATCTTTCTTTCGTCCCGGCGATTTTTAAGGTCTCGTTAAATTGGTCTACCAATTACCGATTAGGAGTCGATCTTTTTTATTCAGAGTCAATTGTCAGACGTTGGAAATTGCAGTCAGGATCGAAAAGGTATTGGCATTGCTTTCCCGCTTGCTACACGATCTTTGAAAGGGAGACTTGCAATTTAAAATAAAGTCAACTGGATTTTCATACAATTTCTTTTTAAAGTACAGGCAGTTTTTCATCGAGTGCGCGAATATTTTATTTGTGGAAACAAATTTTGCATGTGTGTTGTAAATATATCGTCAAAAAGTTAGGCGTGCCCATATTTTTTATCACTGAAAGTGATTTTAGCGGGGGTAACCCAGAAAATTCTCTTCAGGCCTCTTCAGATGCAACGAAAATTAGCGATTGGTTGATTTGGGTCACGTGATTCGTGAGGGGGCGTGGCCTCAAGTAGGAGTGGCGTTGTCTGGTACCGAGCATATCAATCAAATTTTATGGCAAAAAAGTCGCCTTCATTTCCTAGTCAGAACAGTTGCTTTTGGGCCTTTCAGTGAGACGAAGTCGTGCAGTTTTTTCACCCACTGTAGATCTTGTTATTCTTATACTTTGAATCTATCCGTTTTGTACTCCCCACGATTGTACGATTCAGCCTGTTTCTGTCGTGCTTTTTTCCATTCATATCTCTTTTCCACGCATTTGCTCCATTACGTATTTTTATCTTTGATCCATTAATCACAGTTGTGAACAAATCCGTTCATTTCTTCATTTCACGTTTGCTAGTCCATCAGTCTTTACACGTCTTCGTTCTCGGTTATCTGTCTTTTTTGCGCGCGTTTCTATCCGTTGGATCTCATTGATCGTCGATTTATAAGATCCAATAATCCGGTAATCCAATAATCAAACACGTTCAAACACTCGTTGTATGTATATACACGTATGCATGTTGCAACAAAGCTCGTCGAGATGATCGTAGATTTTCATGCTCACTTTGATCGCAAGTAATTTCGTCGAATTCTGATTTAACAAGAATAAATCCAATTTCACGAATTGCAGTGCTTTCTTTTATTTCCAGCCAATCACAGATATTTCTAGTTTCAACGAATCGCAACTATTTTTGTTCTAGTTTCATCGAGCGGAATGTTTGCAGAATTTCTCATCTTATTCCAATTCCTCCAAAAGTCCAAAAGTTTATTAACTTCCACTGAAGAAAAGATTTTATTTTAAGCACAATTATTTTTTTTCTGTCTTCCTTAGGTTGCGAGTGTAATAATAATGTGTGAGCATAATCGAATACTGACGTCAGATTTACACTTACGCGTAGCTAACTGGCGGCCCTTGCCCCTACTTTCCCGATGGCTAGCGCTACCCCCTCTACTACACTGAAATTTCCTCGCAGTGGAGGGGATAGCGATTAGGAGAATAGAGGCAAAGGCCATCAGCCGGCTTTACTATTAAAAATAGATACACTTTTATATAAACTTTTTTATAAACTGCAAACGAACATACGTCGACAGAATTAAAAATAGTTACGCTATTTTTTTTTTTTTTTATAAACTACAAAAAAACATACATCGATAGGGATTTTTGTGCTAAAAAAAAAAACAAAAAAAATCACAGGTTGCATTTTTATTTTATTTTACATTATTCTACCAATGGCTCGATGGTTTTTAGAATAATTTCGTCGCGCGGGAAGAGAAAATGATTCGACTTCGTTCGCCGAACGTCGGGCGGCGAGATTGGACGGGTTGATTCTGCGAATTAACTTAGAACTAGCCCAGCCCGAGGACTTTGAAAGTACACTTAAAGTAACCAGTTTGGTTGAGGTACTCCTAAGTCCTTGATAGAGGGGACGCGTCTTAATTCTTGCCCGAAGTGTGTAAAGACCGTAAAGAGATTCCGAGTCGCTCGTGGAAACGCGAGATCCCAGTTTCTTCCAGTCGAACATCTGCCTCCTCCCCCCTCTCGAGAACCTCTTCTTTGAGGGGAGAGGGATTATTTTATCGCCCGCGCGTCCTTGGCGAATCGAGTCGGTTCGCGTTGTTTTACGAGTCAGAGTACTTTTCTCTCTCTCTCTCGCTGGTGAACCGTGGAATTGGAATGAGAAATTTCGCCCGGCGATTAAAAGTAATTGGAAACTGCGAGCAGCTTCAAAGTGAGTAATATTTCTGAGCAAGTAATATTTCGTAATTCTGAGAAACACGGTCCCAGCGATCTGTCCCTCCGCGCTTAAATTTTCGCGAACTCAACGCAGAGCACGTGATTTTTATAGATCTTGGGAGAAATGGCTGCGATTAATTTGTAAAAGGATGTAAAAATTTGAAGCTGCAGTTAATTAATGGAAATAGCTACGATATTCTTAAAAATAATATTCCAAATAAATAAATTATTATTAAATGTAAATGTAAATTTATATTCACAAAATAATAAATTATTATCAAGTATAAATATAAATTTGGAATATTATTTTACCTTATTTATTTATTTGAAATATTGTTGTTTTGTACATGGAAGATTATACGTATACGTACAATTCTTAAAATCTCATAACTTCCTAATTTTCTCCTCCATTTGACAATGACAGTCTGCTATGATTGTACCCTTCGATATATCATTCTTAAAAATAATATTCCAAATAAATAAATTATTACTAAATGTAAATGTAAATTTATATTCATAAAATAATAAATTATTATCGAGTATAAATATAAATTTGGAATATTTGGAATATTATTTTACGTTATTTATTTATTAATTATATTATTATCTCATAACTTCCCAATTTCCTCGTCCATTTGACAATGACAGTCTGCTATGATTGTACCCTTCTTGAGTCGCGTTGATGACAGCGCAACAACTACTGGAGCTCATCTAAATTGAACTTCTTTTCATCCGTAAAGATAACGCTCCTTCATTTTTCTTCCATTGAGCATGCTTACGAACAAATTGCGGACAAAGCCCTTTGTGCTGGCCGGTTGCTTCAATCTCTCCCGTTCTTGATATTTTTACCCTTTCGTAAAGAAACGCGGAACGCGTTTACCGCTCTTAACGCCGACAACCCGCCGTTCCTCTTTCGCGGAGGTTCCCTCAGCCCCGTCTCTTTTCAGAGTTCGGAGTCTCGAGGAAATTTGCGTAAAATGTGCCAAACAAAGGAAAAAAGAAAACAGAATGTAAAATATTATTCCTTACGGTGGAGAGCTAGCAAGAAACTTGCTTTTTCCTTCTTCCGATCGTGCGTAAGGGATTAATTAATAACGACGGCGGATGAAAGCATAATGGAGAGAAGGAGTTATTTATCAAGACGAAGCGGAGACTGCATTATCCATCGTTGCGGTAATATTTAATGCGTTTCCTAGAAAATGCGATAGCCGGAGAGACGCTATGGCGTTGCGTGCCATCGATTCGTCTTCTCATCCGTGTAATAAATTATAGTGTCCATTACAATATTAATAGTCTATTAATATTAACGGTGTCAATATATTACATAAATTATATCGATCAGTATGTTAATAGGTTCAGCAGTATATTAATAGCAATCGGGTAAATATCGTATTTGTTGATTAGCTCGTCGACGTGATGTTATTAATATCGCCAGCTTCCCCGCGCGAAAATTGCGGGAAATCGCATTTCGTTGAAAATAGCACCAGAAAGTTCGTTTGCATTTTTCTCCGTTCTAATTTCTTTTTCGCGGAAACGCGTTTTCAATTTCGAATAATCCCAGTGGCTCGATCGCGTCCAGGATATGAATATAATTAGCTCTACGGATATCGCGTATCTGATACGAGGGGGGCGTGCACGCAACTCCAACGACACTTTGGAAATCAGCTTAAGCTCCGTACGCATGTCAAAAGTCACTAATTTCAGCACTATACGTAATTATTCATGGGTTGTACCCATCCGGCTGGCAGAGCTATCGTGGTAACTTTGTTCAAGCTCATTTAACTTTGCTTAACTATGAATTCGCTCGAGTTATAGATCATTGAGCTCATTGTTAAAAAGATACGGAGAACACTCGTGCGAGCGTGTTCGTGGATGCTCGAAAACTGCCTCTTATTGAAAAATACGGATGAGATTCGTATTAGTTAATATAATTAATTCATGTTAATAATATCGATATCATATATTCGAGATTCATATTAATAATATTGATATTATATATTCGAGATTTATATTAATTAATGTGATTGATTCATATTAATAATATCGATATTATATATTCGAGATTAATATTAATCGGTGAAAGTGAATAGTTTTTATCGTCGTTTAATTATTATCGATTCCTTTTTCGGGTTTTTGGAATAGCTCGGTCCACCTGTGTCGTAGTACGTTCACGTCTGTTATTTAATATTTGCCATTCTCTATTAATACTGACTAATTACGATGAAATAATAAAATACGAGAGAGAATACATAATGCTATATGGAGAGCTTATAACCTAATTACTGTAAGCTACTTTTGATCAAAAGTAATTTGTGTCATGAAAATATTCTTTTTTTTTTTGACAAAACAATTGGTCAATAGAACAGTTTAGTCAGCATATGGTTGCTGTAACATAATTATTGAAATGTAGTGTCCGAAACTATTTAGAATATTGTTGAAATAATTTTACTACATTTAAAATATTATTAAAAATAATAATAACTAAATTTCCATCGATTGATCGTTTCAATAATAAAAAGATATTTGCATGGTAGAATGCACAAGTCACTTGCATCTTTCATACTCTGATAAATATAAGATTCTTAGTCGCTGCTCGAGAATTATTACGCGTTTTATCATTTACTCGTGGAATATTTCGGTTCGTGATGCAAATTAGTCAATCATGATCATATATTTGTCACATTTAACATTTAATACTTTTTGAACCTTCGAGGAAAATGATCTCAATATCAATCTAATAATTAGAAACTTCATAGATTTATAGGTTAAGTTAGATTTAGCTAGATTTAGATTTAGATTTAGGTTAGGTGATCTTTTTACCATTTATTCGCGGAATATTTCGCTTCGTGATGCAAATGGATTAATCATGATCGTATTTGCTCTATATTTGTCGCATTTAATATTTAATATTTTCGAGGAAACCTTCGAGGAAATCGATTTCAATCTCGGTCCAATTAGAAACTTCATAGATTCAGGTCAGTTTTAGATTAGATTTAGATTTAGGTTAGGTTAGGTTAGCTTCGAATTAGATTTAGACTTTGCTTAGGTTTAGGTTTCAGTTATGTGATTTTTCTCGTCATTTATTCGCAGAATATTGCGCTTCGCAATGCAAGTAGATTAATCATGATCGTATTTGTTCTATATTTGTCACATTTAGCATTTTATGTTATTCGAGCCTTCGAGGGAAATAATCTCAATTTCGATCTAATTAGAAACTTTGTGGATTTATAGATTAGGTTAGGTTTCAGATTAGATTTAGGTTAGGTTTAGTTCTAGGTTAGGTTTAGGTTAGGTTTAAGTTTAAGTTAGCCCTGGATTAGGTTTTGATTTAGCTTAGGTTCAAGTTTAGGTTAGTAATTCCATAGATTTACGTTTCATCGAAACGATTATTCATATAAAAAAGACGCGTTTCCATATTCTTATGGAAAAATAGAAATTTTAATCGAACGTCCGAAGAGAAGACGGGAGAGAAACAAAGACGAAAGATAAATTTGCTGGGGTCAAATATAATTTGAACGCCAGTACTGCTACTGTCCAACTCATCCGTCATAGTTCTTCTAACATAGTTTCGTGCATCCTTTGCGTTTAGGATAATGGGAGGTAAAACCGGATAAGCCGTCGGGGGAACTAAGGTTTTACACGATACCAGAAACACCAGGAAACGTTCAAGAGGGGAAGGCAATTACCTTTTAAACGACCTTCGTCGTTCTGGATTCCTTCGTCGTTTCGTTGCCCCTTCCCCCGGTGAAAAAATTACGAGATGAAAGTTCAGAGGCCGATAAATCTGCTATTTACAACGGAATTGCAACCACTCGTCGTAAGACGATTAAGCGCGAGTGCACGGCGCAATTTCTTATCAATTCCAGCCGGGCAATATCGTGTGCTGCGGTACTGCATCGCGGTGTAAGCGCATTGACGTTACACGAGCTGGTCGTTGTCTTCTAGTCTGACTAGACCACCGCGAAGAAGAGCACGCGAGGTGAACCGAGACGTGTAACCTGTCTAGCCATTTTCACCCTATGTAGTTCGGTTCGGTGGATTCAACTCGTCTCGAGGAACCGCCGGTTACAAAACCCAGGATATTAGTATTTGATGTTTCGCGTCGATTTCTCCTTCGAAATCAGATCACGGAACGGTGTCGATAGTTTTTGTGTGTTCCCCGGAGCGGCTTTGGAAACACGGATTCGATAATTATTTTCTGCACACAGTGAGAATTGTAAGAATTATATACGTAATAGGTATCTAATGTACAGGGTGATTCACGTAACATGCACACCTGAAATAACTTTCAAACTATGCGTCTGAATGAAAAATTGTGCGGTGCAAAAGTTGTGTGGTTTTTAGGACGTATCAATTTTTTGTGTGTTTCGAAATTTTCAAGGTCATCTGTATTTTCTTTCAATGTATCTTTTTCATCATAGTCCCAAGTAAAAAAGTATTGAGCCACATTTATCCTGAATCTAGCGATTAAGGAGATATTTTACGATAATTTGTCTTGGGAATGAAAACTAGGACATAGAGCATTAGGATCATTTGCTTGCCATATATTAACGTTCCATGGACGTTGGATCAAATCACCCTGAGTAATGTAATATTAGCCGTGAATTACCCTGTATAATATGTAGTATCTGATATACGTAATATGAAGCAAAATACGAAAGTATACTAAAGTAATAACATATCACAACACAATGTAGTACACAAATATTTTACATCGTAATACTATTCTATAATTACACTAATACACTGTACATCCAGTTTTAATAAATAGATAGATTAAACCTTTTCAATAACATAAATAAACGTACTTGGATAATATATATATATATAATATTTTGTGTCTTATAATTATTATTGTATATCGGATATTTGGAAGAAGAAGAAAATTTCTTTTTCGCCAATTTATTGAACTTTGAATATCAGGCGAAAACGAATATTATAATCGCGAGTGTTACGACTTTCGTCGTCCATGTCTGATATCCAGAGTTCAATAAAATGGCGGAATACATGAATTCTTCCGAGGGCCGTTATAAAGGTTAGGTTTTCAATTCTTCAAATCCACGATAGATTCAACCGTGAATAGAATTTTCCATACATATTGTATGAAACGACAATTTATAATATCATCGAGGAGAAAAGTATCTTCATTTATTTGTGATGCAAATATATTCTTCGAGTATAATGAACGACGCTTTAAATTTCAAAATTTAAGCATATCATCAAGTGTCGTCAGGTTAAGTATATTTAACTTTTAGTTGAGTGTATTTAAATTTTTAAATTTAAAAGTATATTATCAAGTTAATTATATTTAATTATATTATCATTGCACCTATATTTTAAAGTATAATGAACGGCGCTTTAAATTTCAAAATTTAAGCACATCGTCGAGTTAAGTATATTTAAGTATATTATTATACATTTAAATTCTGAAGTTTACGTACATTCTCAGTTAAATCACGTTTAAGTACATTACCGTACGATTTCTTCTTACACAAAATCGCGACGAGAACGTTAACGAGAGTCGCCGGCTATTTATTTCTCCGACACTCTTTGCTTTCGGAAAACGTTGTCGGCGTTTTGTTTCGCGCAAGCGAAAGGCTATGTATATATATCCCCTCTGAGAGTGTCACTCTGCTTTCGAGGAACGTTTCCGGGACACGCTTTTGTCAGATCGCTTTATCACCGGCGACTCCGCTGAAGTTTCGTTGGTTTTCTAACGTCGGTTTTCAGTCGTCCTCGCCGCGAGGAGAGAATCTCTCCGTTTAACGCCGAGCGCGAGCCACGGAAGTTCGCGAGAAACGACACCTCGCTGTACGTTTCGTTTTGCCAACTTTTGTCACAAAGGGGACAAAAAAAAAAAAAGAAAAAAAAAGAGGAAAAATCGAGGAGAAATGACGTTTCTCTACGCGCTACGCTGTTCCCCACCCTCCGTAAACAGCGTTCGTTCGTTCGTTTCGCCTGATAAAGTGTTATTGCCATTTGCATTTCAACGAATACGCAGAAGGCAATGTATCTAAATTTGCAGAGCAGCCAAGTAATTTGTTCGTCTCTTTCGTCGGTGTGTGTGCCGAGGTTCGAGGTATAGCCGGCGTAAAGTATGATCGATTGCCCCGCGCTCTTGAAATGCCACTGTAAATTTAATACTTCGGTGTATGCGCGTACGGCCTGAAAATGCACGTTATACCTCTGTAATGGCGTAAAATCCATTATTCTCGTAACGCTTCTATTTTTCGATCGTTTTCTTCAATGAAAATAGCGGGTGTAATGCCCTGCGTTTGTTCTACTTTCATTTTGTGGATTTATCGTTTTCTGAACTTGTCGTATCGCACAAATTAGTTTTTCTATAGTTAACGCTAGAGTAGTGACTTATTGCTATAGTTAACTGCGTATTTCTTACAATTGACGCTAGACACGGTCAGTGACCGATTTTTAATTTTTGTTAGATATTTTAGAGGTGTAGAACAGTGTATTTATCAGCAGTTGCTAATCAATAAAGCGATCATATTTCTAATAATTGACACTAGACACGACCGATTTATATTTTTTATTAGATACTTTAAAGATGTAAAACAGTGTATTTATCACCTGTTGGTAATCAATAGAGCGATCATATTTCTAATAATTGACGATTTATATTTTTTATTAGATACTTTAAAGATGTAAAACAGTGTATTTATCAGCAGTTGGTAATCAATAGAGCGATCATATTTCTAATAATTGACACTAGACAAGGTTAGTGACCGATTTTTAATTTTTGTAGATATTTTAGAAATGTAGAACAGTCTATTTATCAGCAGTTGATAATCAATATCAGAACTATTAAAACGATCATATTTCTAATAATTGACACTAAACACAACCGATTTATTATTTTTTATTAGATACTTTAAAACAGTGTATTTATCACCAGTTGATAATCAATACAGCCATCATATTTTTAATAATTGACACTAGACACGGTCTAGTGACCGATTTTTAATTTTTGTCAAATATCTCAGAGACGCAAAACAGCGTATTTTTGTACAGATTCGAATGACTTTTGTAAAACGTATAGATAAAAGTCATGGAATCGTATCGAGTCATCGTCAAAAGTCACTTAGCGTCATGGAATCGTATCGATTAGCGACATTATATTGCTTTCGTCTGTTGATGGAACGATACATGGTTACTTAAACGCATTTATATACACGTTGCTTATACGAGTCAATGAAATTTCGTTCAACTAGTGTAAAAGATTTCGTCGAACACGGTACGTACGGTTGACTGATCGCCGCTTAAAAGTCACATCGATCACTGACTGCCAGTCGGTCATTCGCAATATTGGCAGAAGCCACGTGATGAATCGGAGCTTCGATCGAAAACTGGCGGAAAGTGGCGTTTTCGAGCCGGTTCGTTTCTCGTTACACGCTAGTCAGAGATCAGATGGAAGCTACGACGTGTAACCTGGCTAGTTTCGGTGAGTTTCGACGCTGAAAATCGGTCGGGCGGACTCCTCTTGTCTTTTGTACGCGCGCGCAGAGAAGGATGGAAATTATAACTTGCTTTAGGCAGGCCAAACGAAAACAAAAAGGAAAATGAGAAAAAAGAAAATAGAGCGGAAAAATACACAACGGGGGATAAAAAGAGTTTCACGGTTGGAGCGGCGCGCGTACGTACGTACGCGGAATATTTTTGCTCGCGGGTGTTTTTCGAGTTGAAACGGAATTTTTGATTCCGGACGGCCGCGCGAGGAACCGTCGAAAAGATCGATCGAAGCCAGACAGCCTGAGAGTCAACTCTTCAGACTCTGTAGCCACTCGAGCAACCATCGGGGAGCACTGTATCCCGCCAGAATGGATGAAAACTCTTTTTAAGACGCTTTATCGTCGAGAATAAATGACCTGAATTTATGCAGCACATCTGCTCGATATATTGTTCACGCGTGTTACCCGCCTTACACTCCCAATGATTTATCGAACTCTTACGCAGTTCCGCGTAGTACAGAGCGTTCCGAATTTAAATGTCAAAAGTTTGGGGCAAAGGGGAAAGAAGTCCTCTGGAAGTTTGCCCGTTGTTGCTCCGTTTTCGAGAATATCGCGAAACAAGGACAAAAAAGTCTGCGTTCTCGCTGTTATTTATTTATCCTCGTTCGTGCTATTTTCTGTTCTATCCATATTATCATCTTGTAACATCATTAATGTAATGAAGATACCACAGCGAATATTTTATTTACGGAAACAAATTTTGCTTGTGTGTTGTAAATATATCTTCAAAAAGTTAGGCGTGCCCATACTTTTTATCACTGAAAGTGATTTTAGCGGGGGTAACCCAGAAAATCGAGCCTCTTCAGGTGCAACGCTGATGCAACGAAAATTAGCGATTGGTTGATTTGGGTCACGTGATTCGCGAGGGGGCGTGGAGTAGACCTCGAGTAGGAGTGGCGTTGTGGTACCGAGCATATCAATAAAATTTTATGGCAAAAAAGTCGTCCTCATTTCGTAGTTAGAACAGTTACTTCTGGGGCTTTCAGCGAGACGAATCGTACTGGGGTACAAGTCTTGCAGTTTTTTCTTAAAACTTGGTTTTTATCTATTTGGCGTCAATTAAAATTTCAAGTTAGAATTTGTTGGAGGTTGTTACTTAGAACGTGCGAATTGATTGAGATGCATAATAAAAAACACAGGACGAGTACGTTTGAAATGTTTAAAATATTAAAGGCATGTGGCAATGTTACTCGTTCACGGTATAAAACCACAAACGGGAAATTAGGAAATCGATGGAGAAGTACTTGCCAATGTATTCTCCTCGCGGGATGTTATCACGCGATGTTATCACTCCGCGGCCGGTGAAACAAACAAACGATGGATTTGATTAACTGGCAAACTGTAAAAGTTTAATCGCTTTTATTTTATTATGAGACAGCTGTACGTTTGGAGCAAACCTTTGCGTGGAATTGAATCCGTATGAAGTACAACGCATACGTCGGTTAGCCAATATCGAGAGTTGTCGACGTTGTCTCGCTCTGTTCCGATCTCTATTTTACCGTAGACTTTTTCGATAAAACGCGTTTCGGTGATGGATGGTTCCGAGAGTATAACAATCGGCCTCGGGGAATTTGTTCGTGGCGGGGAAAAGCTTGGCGCCGGGGAAATGAGATGAAAAAGGAAACGGAGCGGTTCGGGAAAAGTCGGAAGAACTCGCACGCGATTTTCGTTACGAAGGTTTCCGTTAAATAACGTAATTTTATCATTCTAAATTTGTGATGAAAAAAATATTAGATTCAGAAGTTTCTTTACAAGTTTGCGTGCAAACCACAAGTTTTGGAAAAATGCGTCATCAGACGAAGCTAACAGAGTGACGTATTTTTCTAAGGCAGATAATAAATTAGAATGGATTCTTCATATAATAACTATATTACTGGATGTGAAATGTAAAATATTGCACGATTATTATTTATGAAACGAAAGAAATTTTTTTCCTCTTTGCTTTGTATTTAAAATTTACAAGAATCGTCTCATCGTCTACTATAGGAATCAAGCTTCGTTTCTTGGAATTAATTCGTTCGTATTATCGAATTCAGGATTTACGTCATAGACACGTTATCTGTTATTTTTAACACCGTTGCATACGACGGAGAAATATGTTGCTAGATATTACAGTCCAAAGGAACGAGGAACGAACTTAATAACCACATAATTAGGGTCACGCCGCGTCGCCTGCTCAATAACAACGGCTGCCGTGTTATAACCTTGCTCGCAGAGCCAACGACGTTGGTTACGAGCCTACACAGCACGTGAGTCACGCTTCTTTCAACATGGTTGCACGTTGGCTGAAACGCTCTCGATCCTTTGCTTTACGATTTCCTCTTCAACTCTTGAGGTGAGTTGAAGATCATTTCAGATACAGTTTGTCATTTACCAATATGTTCAGTTTTATTAGAAAAAGTAGATTTCGAGATTTCATGAGATTTCGTAAGCTGCTTTTTATTTTAACTTGTAAAATTAACGAGTGCGACTCGATGTTGTAAGATTGATTGCAAGGCAAGAGGTTAAGAAGTTACATAACCTCAAATTGCGAAATAAGGAACCTCATAATTTTGATTGCGTAACAAGGA
The DNA here is from genome assembly GCA_030673865.1 of Melipona bicolor. NCBI lineage: Eukaryota > Metazoa > Arthropoda > Insecta > Hymenoptera > Apidae > Melipona > Melipona bicolor. The sequence continues at coordinate 978,745 of JAHYIQ010000012.1, forward strand.
AAGTTAAAGAGTCTTTTTGTAGATAGATAAAATTACATTTCATTGAAGGAAATGATGTGTACAGTTTATTAAATGTTGTTCAGTTAGTGATTGCTAAAAATTTGAAGTAGATAAACGAAGGTAGTCGTTTCATCGAAACACTGTCTATGGTACCTCCGTGTGTAACTTTTTCGAACCCTTCGGTTTTTCAATGGCCACCATGTACATTTAAAACAGAAATCCATTTTCTTTGCAATTATTTTTCGTTCGCGTAACGGATTTCAATAAGTAGAAGTTTACACATCGGGCTAAGTAAATTTTTTGGGCCACAAACAAATGAATAAACTCGTACAAACTCCGTGTAATTTTGGTCAAAGTATAGAGACGATTTTTCAGCAGCTAGTTAAATCTTTGTTCATCCCCATTTCGTTTCATTTACGTTGAAATCATCCGCGATGCAACGTACGCGTGGCTCGTACGCTTCTATCAAAAGACACATCGCTGAAATACGAGTAGAACGCGCGTTTATAATATAAATCTGCAGGGGCGAGCGCAACGAGAAATTTAATAGTTGGGAAGCTTTCGCTGGAAACGCTTTTTTTTCTTATCTGCAGAGTAACGTGGGAACGAGTTCTACGGGTATCTCGTTCTACGCGCTGCGCCCCGAATAATTTAAACGTAATTTTCAGTTTAATTACAAGCTGCAGATACGTCTCGGTCGATAAGGCCGACTTCTATTATCCCGCGCGCGCAAGAAATCAGAAAGGAGAGGCGATTGTGCCAGAATGTGACTGAAATTCCGTCCAAAGACCGGAGAAAGTCTTTCTCATCGCGGATAATTAAATAAACGGCCAAACATCCGCGACGATGAGAAGAAAAGTTAAAAACGACGCGCTGCTACTTACAAATATATACAAGTACACACTCGTACGCTAAACGCACATGCACGAGGTAAAAGTCCGATCGAAGAAACTAACTCAATGCTCGACCTTCGTTCAAGGTTGAACATGTCGGCGAGAAAATATCACACCTCAAATTTTAGAAGGCCGTAAAGAGAAAATTTCGATCTCGAAGGATTTAGTCCCGAGAAGAATGTTCTTACGTCCGCTTGAATTTCTGAAAATTTCGAAAAGAAATGAATTATTTTTCGAGACAGTAAATAATATTTCACGCAAAATATAAATAGCCTTTCATTTGCTTGAAATAATTATTTCCGTCGAATGAAACATTATTTTTCTATTGACTGAAATGTTATTCGAAATTCATTTAACTGTGCAAGTACGTGAGAGATGTACCTCAATTACATATTTTCCACGATGAGCTCGAGATAGTTATTTGAAGTGAATATTTCTCTCGTCATATTCGCGCAACGAAATATTTGAACATTATTTTTGCGAAGTTGTTCATTTTCGAAATTGTGCGCGAATGAAATTATATATATATATATTTTTTTTTTCTTTAGTTAACCTCCCTCTGAAATGTATATAATACAAATGGATAATCAATGCAAATTTCGAAGCATGAGACATTATTACTTTAAACAATAATTTTTAACAATTATTATTTTAATTAACACTATCGACGAAACTACTAGCATTATTTAGAAAAATTTGAAATTTCCATCGGACACATTGAAGTCAAAAAAAAAAAAACAAAATGGAGGAACTCTGTAAAATGGCTTTTATTTGTAAAAATTGTTTAAATTTTTAAAAACACGCCCGTAAAGTGTCTAAAAATGAAATATGTTACGTCTACAAAATATCTTTACGTCTGTAAAGACAGATGTCTATCTAAAATATCTGACAAAAATTATAAATTGATCTAACCTAAACCTAACCTAAACCATTTCGTTCTCTTTGGTAGTTCTAGCGTTAACAAAGTCACTCGTAGAGTATAATAAACAATTTCACTACATTTGTCTACGTCACGTCAGATCAAACGAGCCTTTAAGCAACATTTTATCTCCATAGAAGAATAAATCTTCCAATTATTACATTTCAAATACATTTTCGTCCCAAATGTACCAAGCATCGTTCGAAACGTTTTCGGATCGTAATTAATCGTTTTTCAAGAGAGAAGATACCTCGAAATCCACTCTCTCTCTCTCTCTATCTCGCCCCGTGTAATATTTTACATTATATTTTCGCGAGCCACCGACGGAGAATGGCGAGGAAAAATGGAAAAAGTCAGGAGACGACGCGACGGGGGTGAAGAGGAGGAGGTCTCCGACGGAGATGGAGAATGAAAGGATCTCGAGGGAGGGGGAGGAGGGAAGATCCCGCGTTCACGGCCGAGCGACAACCTGAATCATTTTCCCTTAAAGCTCCCTTTGCCCCTGGCAGTCTTCCGTTGGGGAAAGCAATTTGCCCTGGCGAGCGTTGCTGCTACGTATACCTTGGCGGATCCAACGGACTGGCAAAAAAAGGATTCTAGCTCGTTACGCCTCTCGGATGAGGTAAATGCAGGGCGCAAAGGGCAGGCAGGAAAACAAGCTGAAATCCTCTCTCTTTCTCTCTTGAGCAAACCGCGAAACAGAATTCCCAGTTTCTTCCATTAGTCGTTCTCGAAACTCTGTGGACACAGCGTTCCGCCGTTGCCGGTTTTTTTTCAATTGAGAGGATCAGATTGACCGCTTGACCGATCGGTAATTTACCGATTGTCGGTTCTCCCTTGTCTTCGCCATTCTTCTCGAAACGCGAAAGCGGGATACAGACGGCTTCCCATTTCGAAAAATGGATCGTTCTGTCGCTGCGGACGCCTCTCTCGCGTTTCTCGGGAACGTCGGAGCGTGAAAAGAGACAGAGGGGAGTAATTGTTAACAGGTTGTTCCTCGCGCGGAGCTTACACTGTTTTGTTGCAGGATACACAATATGTGTTTAGTTTCTGTCATCTCTGACGTTCGGTTGCGAGTGAAGTCGTATTTTGTATTTTATAACGTTATCTGGTTATTTAGAATAATAATTGGTTATTAACAGTATCATTAACGTCTCTCATTTTAATTATTCTGAGACATTTATTTATTACTATTCTTATTTAGTTATTCAGAGATGTTGAATCGTCTCGTTCTAAATTGTTCTGATATATTTACAAAAATAATTAGTGATCGTCGTAGCACCGACGATGTTGATGGATCGACAAGATCTGTTACGATCTCATGAAATTTCACTATTTGCCACTTGTCAGACATTGAAATTGACAAATTCTTCTCATTTTTAAATAAAATTCTGTTTCGAACTCGTATATACATATATCTCGCGTAAAGAATATCTGTTTCCGCGGAATTTTTATTTCATAGAAAGAAAAACACATTTAAAAGTTTCGCAAAAGTTTTATGCAGGGAAGAACACTTTCGAATGCTTCTCACTGAGCTGATAATAAAAGTTCCGCGGAAACAGGTGATTTCAGAACGTTTAACCCCTTGTCTTGTAATATCGAGCCACACTCGTGTTATGATTTTGATTTTGAAGAAAAAGCAGGTTAAAGTTCTGTGAAGTTTAAATTTAATTCGTTTAAATTGAACGTTAACAAGTGTTCTAACAGCGACTTTATGATTCTGGACGCGTAGATATAATGTTTATGTTTCGAATAATGTTAATAGTTTGTTTCATCATTTGATTATTTAGACTCACACTGATGCTGATGATGATAAATCAAATGTTAGTGAAATTTAATACCGCAGTCACGTGAACAGGCATCCACACGTACGGAAACGTAAAGTCGCTGTTAGGACTCACGCGTTCGCAGTGTTTAAGATTAAAAAACTTTTTTGTAAGTAAGTGATAATTAGTAGTTTATTTTTATTATTTATTAATAGTTCATTTTTCAAAAGAACTATTAGATTGCGACCTATGGTTCCTTCGTGATTAGTACAATATAAAAGAAATTTTTGATCTTGAAATTTAAAATCAAATTCTTCACATATATTTCCATCAAATCGAAGGTTTATATAAATAATATATTTATGTAATATAATTATATAAATAATCGAACGGAATTTTCTTTCCACTCTGTACAGTTTCAAATGGAATCTGTGTTCAAAAAATGTCGATCCTTGTTATTTATTCCCAGCAAAAATTTGGTAACCCATCGGAGATAGAGAGACAGAGAAGAAAACGGCGCGATCGCGGTAATGTGATAATATTGGAGCTACGGGCGGAACGATTCTTGTTCCACTTTCTCGTCATCCACGAAACGCTGAAACTCGGCGGTTTCTCGGTCTCTGCTCGTTACTCGAGCGCAATCGTCGATCGACTCGAGAAAATCTACGGTTAAGTTACGCTTCTCTCCGCGACAAATAAAGGAAAGAATATCCCGGGGAAGAAGATCGTCGGGTGACTTCATCCGGGGGAAAACTCTGCTTAAAAACTGTTCCCCTTTCGTCCTTCGTCCCCCACCCCTCTTGTCTCCGGCTCTTTCCTTAAATTAATCGCGATCCTCTTGAGACTTCTCTCGGGTAGAGGCCGAACTTTATCGGTTTTACGAATTCTTTTTTTCTTTTTTTTCACCTTCACTCCGTTCCTTCTTTTTCTTTGGTCTTGCATAACAAATGGCAAATGGTGGAGAAAAGATCTGGACTGTGATGTGAATTCTGCTGAGAAAAGCGATGTAAAAGGACGATACATGTACTTGCCATCTGTGTGTTAAATAGAGCCAGTTTTTAAGTTTATTTAAAGGTTTCTTTTAAATAAGAGCTTATGCCTTTTTTCAGAGATTTTTGGTTTATTCGATTCGGTTTCTCGTTTTTTGTTTGCAAGTGAATTTTTCTTTTTTTTATCGAGCAAAAAGTTTAATCCGACTCGCTCCAAAATATCTTCATTTTTTCGTTTCTTGTTTCTAATTTTTCCTTCGTTTCTTTTCACAGTCCACAGTTAAAAAAGAAAGTGATTGTTATTTTTTTACTTTCAACAAAGAAAAAGTTTGATCCGATTTGCCGAAATATTTCTTTTCATCTTCTCGTTTTTTCTTTGCAAATGAAGAGATTCTGAAATTTTATCTTCACTTCTTTTCACAGTGTTTGGGTTAAACAGTGACTTCCCGAGGGTTGATTGTAATTTTTTTTACTATCGACAACAAAATGTGATCCGATTCTCTCCCACCCTGCGTGTACATATGTATTGTACGTACGTGAATACGCACTTGGTTGCGACTGTGCGTGTTCTCTTTGAATATTCGCTGAACACCGATGAGAAGGACGTATCGCGATCCGCCGCAATACGTACGGTTTTCTTTGAAATCGGCTCTGAATCGCGGAGTGGAAGGAGATAACTGCGGCAACTGCGAATTATTAACGCGCGGGGTCGTGGTTTTAAAGGTTACGCGGCGCGGCGAATAGACAAGCCGAGTCAAAAGATCGACCCGGAGTAATATTGCTTGGAAGCCAGCAGCCGTGGCGCGTTATCTCGACGAATCATCTCGGTGTTCTCCGAGCGATTGCGCCGAGGAGTGAACACTGAAATAGAGCATCCAAGGATACCCGCGCGAGCTGTACGAGTCGAGAGCTTTTCTTTCCGCGATTGTGTCGAAAATAAACGAGAACGCAAATGCTGCGATTTATTTTATTTTTTGGGGCGACCAAGTCAGGGCGACACGGAAACGCGTTTAATGAATTTCCGACAGTATCGCGCGACACACTTACTAAAATACAATCTGACGAGAGCGAAAAAATGGGGTGGCAAGGGCCGCCAGTTAGCCATCTCTGATTTAAAGTATCGTCGAAATTATTCTTTTTCCATTTTTACGAATAATAAAAAAAAAAAACTGCACAACTTGTACCATACGATTCGTCTTACTAAAAGGCCCAGAAGTAACTGTTCTGACTAGAAAATGAAGACGACTTTTTTGCCATAAAATTTTATTGATATGTTCGGTACCAGACAACGCCACTCCTACTTGAGGCCACGCCCCCTCACGAATCACGTGACCCAAATCAACCAATCGCTAATTTTCGTTGCATCAGCGTTGCACCTGAAGAGGCCCGATTTTCTGGATTACCTCCGCTAAAGTCACTTTCAGTGATAAAAAAGTATTTCCTGACCAGAGCCAGAGGAAATCTTTTCCGAGTTCTTGATCAAGCAAGCGCTAGTGCATTCCGATGTACCACGACGAACCACGATGCATTTTCGTTGGCGTTCTTGTACTTCTCCCAGAACAGAGGAAATGTTACCTCGCGAATCTTAAATTTTTCTCCAAACCTTCCCGCGCATTGTTTCCAACCCCGTGTATCTACGTATACACGCCCTCGTGTATCCCGGAGCTGTTTCTGTTCAAACAGAGCCTCGGATTCCTTGGATTCCGCATCGAACGCGGACCACATCACCGGCATAGCGAGATGAATTAAACTCGTTTCAGAAAATTTCTTTGTTCCCGGGTATTTACGTGATCGAACTGCAGAGTTTATGCTTTCCCGTAACATGCTGTGAATTATTGCGACAGTATAATCTCTCGTTCGATTCCTCCTCCTCGGTCGAAGCACTCAACGAGACCTAATTCGCCTAGTATCTCGAGATCGAGGATATTGAACTGTTTACGCAATCGGTTCGTTCGCAGACACGCGGAAATTAGCAAGCTCTCGTCCAAATATATTTCTCGCTGCGACGACAGTTTACGGATATTGTTATTAGACGAAGCGCGAAATCGGCAAGTTTTCTCTCGAGAAGGAGGTTCGAGCACGAGATAGAAGCTAAACGCTAGAACCATCGACGATTGAAATGTAAGATTTGTAACAGTGAAATTAAAGTGCAAGGAACTTGGTACAAAGCACGAGCTTCCATTTGCAAAATGTACTGGGTGTCTCATATACAGCTAACCACGCAATTTTCCCTTTATTCGCTGTAAAGGAGAATTTACGTTGCGTACACCCTGTATATTTTGCTAAAAATCGTTCGCAACATAATACGTAAATAACACAACTATATCGCGTTTCTGAAAGTGATAAATTGGTCATTTCGAGCACTTTGGCGGTTCTAGTGTCGCGGAACAACGGGAGGGGGAGAGAAATGGCAACGTTGATTGCGTTGGCGTTAGTTCTGCGTAGCGTCAAAGCAGCGACGACGGTAACCGTACGGCGCGTTTGGCTTGTTACCCGATTCATACAATTCACCTTCGCCGCCGTCGCTTTGTCCGGGAAATCCTCCTCCAGCAAAATTCAATATCCACCAAGTGGTGTGTGTGGGTTTCCGGACTCGCGTCGCGGAATGGCCAGAGTCGTCGAGCTGCCGCTATCCATCTCTCCGCGACGCCCTTTTCCTCCGAGTTTGGGAAAAGGCGGAACCCCCTTTTTCCAAAGTTGCCCCAATCCAGGAACTTTTGTTCGAGTCGACGTTAACCGCGATAACCCGGTAAATATTAAACACCTCCGCCTTCGTCGCGTTCCTTGTCTGCAAACTTTCGAAATTTTCGTTGCACTTTTACTGGCCGATGCCTCTCGTTTTTCTTGCATTTCGTTGTCGAGATTTATCTATCTTCGTTCGTTCAAAATTTCGCGGCAAAAATGTAACTTTTAATCCGTTAGAAAGTCGACCCTTCTTACTTGAATTTGACGTCGATTCATCGTGTTAAATTTCATTTTATAATTGTATCTATCTTTTATCATTAAATTTGAAATTTAAAGCGTCGTTCAATTTTATTTACTGTTATTAAACGATAAAATTAAATTTTCTAATTTTATTTACTCTCGCGACGAAAGTGCATTTTCATTTGGAAGACTGAGGTAATTAACGCGATATGATTTTTAATCTTTCGAAAGGTCACCTTTTTGGGCACAGTTGCTGCTTCTCAAATCAAATTTATTTTTAAATTTCATTCTATAATTGCTTTTATCTTTTATCATCAAATTTAAAATTTAAAGCGTTGTTCAATTTTATCTGTTATTGATTAACGATAAAATTAAATTTTTTAATTTCATTTATCTCCGTTTATCCACTTTCGTGTTTTCATTTCGAAGATTGAAAAAAATTAACGCGATATGATTTTTAATCTATTAAAAGGTTGACTTTCCGAGCAAAGTTGCAGCCTCCCACTTGCACAAGAAACTTCAATTTGACTTCGATCCACGTGTTCTCACCTTGTCTGTTATTTTTTAAAATTTTACTCACCTTTGTTTATCCACTTTGACGAAAGTGTATTTTTCGAAAGGTATTTTTTAATTTAATATAATTTTTAATCCATTGGAAAATGAATCTTTTGATGTTAGCAGCTTGTCACTTGAATTTGACATCGAACAATCCACGTGATTTTACCTTTTTCTTCAAATTTCGCTCATCTTCGTTTATCAATTTCCGCGGCGAATGTGCGTTTTCCGCTTCGTCGACTGAGAAAGTTAATACGATGTAGTTTTTAATCTAGAAGATTACTCTTTGATGTTGCAGGCAACTTCTTACTTGCACGAGAAGCGCACTTAAATTTGATATCGATCCCTGCGTGCTTTTACCTTTTTTTCTTTTTTTTTTTTTTAAATTTTATTTATCAATTTCCGCGGCGGAAGAGTGTATTTTCGCTTCGGTAACCGAGAAATAATACGATAATTTTTAATCCATTAGAGGGTTAACTTTTTGACGTAGCAGGCAGCTTCTTGCTTCGATTTTGACATCGAAAGCCCCTTCGCGTTGCCTTCCAAATTTTATTTATCCTCGTTTACCCATTTTTCGCGACGGAGACTGAGGAAAAAGTTCATTCGAGATGATTTCTAATCCATTAGAAAATTAATCCTTTGAGCAGCTCCTTGCACAAGAAACACGTGTTTTATTTTGCGTAATTAAACGATGGATAAAATATGGAATATTCTATTTGGTCAATTTTAAACTGGAAATCCATACGCGATGGGTGTTATTTGTTGGACAAATTTAATCGCCGAATTATCAAGTGATTTCGGACGATTCGCAAAATCGTTTCATATTCGAGAAATCATTATTCAATTAGCCGATTAAACAGCAGAGATCTGTAAATTTATTGGTTTTTAGTTATTTCGCGGATGCGAAAAATGATCTTTTATTATCCTCTTTCTCCTAACGTAATTACCGATCAAAGGGTGGGCCAAAAGTTTCCTCTCACCTATTTTTCTTTTACTTATAATAAGAAAACTAACCTTCTTAATTTTAAATTGAAATTAAATTTAAGCCTAAACATGATCTAAATTATTTCTTTCTAAAATTGAAAAAAAAAGTTACTAAGATTTATTTCAGTAGGAAGCGATTTTTTGGCCACCCTGTGTAATAATTGGTACAATTATCGGAATGTTAACCCCAAGTGCAGGTATAGAAGAAGATCAAAAGAAGACTGCGAGGAATCTTTGGAGCTTACGATGAAAAGATCGTTCAACAGACTAACTAAGGGGGGGGAAAAAGAAGCTTATAATCACGATTCCTCTCTCGCCCGTATAAATTATACCGGGCCGTGCCGGTCCATAAGTGCGGATAAAAGATAGTGAAAAAAAGTCGTTTCGCGGTTCGCTTGTTCCCTCTTGCATCGGGGAAACCCGTGCTTCGAGCCCTCCTCCTCCCCCCCTCTCGTGCAGGGAACGCTGCACGTTGAAAATGCCTCGCCGCGATTTTGTCCACATTACTCACAACGCACGCACTCGACTCCTTTGATGTTCGCCAGATGTGGCGATGTCAAATGAATCGGATTTTTGTTGCGGGCCGTGCAACATTCGCCGCGTAGCCAGATTTTGTAACAGAGAGTCAGCTAGAGAGAGAGAGAGAGAGTTGCGATCAGTATTTCAACATTGCGTTTCCACCGAACAAATGTTGACACATCTCGCAGAAAATCGTTGGCGATCGATCGATCTCTTCCCCCGTTGCAAACGATAATAAAGCGTTTTCAGAAGTTTAACAATACTCGAAATACAAACGTTACGCGCCATAAAATCACTAGGATTTTTCAAAGATTAGTTTGCGACCTGTGGATCTTTGGAGATCTTGAAATTTCTCAAAATGGCTGTAGGTTACATAACCTACGATACTACAGTATAGTCACTGGTAGTAACGCTAGAACTACCGACGATCGAAACGCAAAATTTCCATCAGAGATGTTAAAGTAAAAAAAAAATTCATTTCTATCTATTTTTATATATATATTTATAAATATACAATCTACTAATGCAATATTTTAAATTGCTACAAAATCAACCAAACAAATTGTAAACCTAACCTAACAAATCTGAATCCACCAAACAAAACTAAACCTAACCTAAATCCATTTTTATAAATTGCTACAAACGCAGTCAAACAAATTGTAAACCTAACCTAACAAATTTAAATCAACCAAACAAATTCTATGCAATCTATGATGCAATCTAACCTTTAAAGCAGAAAACTTCACAATGCAATGAAATGCACTTTTAGATTTTATTTACGAGAAATTTATCTCCAAGAATGACATATTACGATTTAAATCTCGAAAAACACACTGTTTCACATCCGTTAAAATATCCAACGAAAATTATACAAACGTAAATCGGTCATTTCGAGTATTTGCTTCTTGTAACCTTGGACCCTCGCTGGTGGATTCACACGCCTCGCAGCCACGAAGCGGATGGAACTCCGCGCGGCGATGGCGCGATATTGATTGCGGCCCAGGGGCAGGTCTCGAAATTTACTCTCGCGTGCACAAATTTCGGCGGCGGCTGGTATACGTATGTACGTACGTACGTAGTTGTGTAAGTAGGAGCGATAAGCCGCGGGGCCGATTGTAAAAATGAAGCCGCGACCACCGCCAACTTCTGGATTTAGATGCTATCGCAGAAGCACGATAGAAACGCGAGCCGTTTCTATAATGTAGCGACGTGATACATGCGGCTTCCTGGTCCGTGGGTCGCCCCCGGTATGAGTTATGGGGGCTGGTGGGACCCGTGGCTGCCCCTGGAAGAACCGAGAAATGCTATCTGGCGTGTTTAACATCCGAAAGAGCCTCGCAGCGGGTCTCCCCGAGTTGCTCGAAGCCCCGTGTTCAAGGGAATCTTCGCGCGCCGCTGAATTAATATACTGTCGGGGCGTGACGTTGAGAATTCGCCGAGCTGGCCCGGTGTTAATTTCTCTTTAATTAACGACCACCCTCGTCCCGTTCTGGCTGTGTCTCCCTTCGACGAAAAATCGGATAGTTTTCACTGTCACTGTCGGCGACGTCGTTACACATGCCTAATTGTTGAAATGATGGGACCAAGGATAATAGTTGTCCCGAAAATGTTTTACGAAAACTCAATTCGGTAACTGACGCTCGTTGATCTTCAATTGTAAAGGATTACGTGATTTTAGTGAGCATTTCAAAACTTTTGTCTCATTTTTAATACTTTATTTTTATATCAACCAGAAACCAAGGTTGATAGTTGTAGCAAAAAGTTTGAGTTGAGTTGGAGCTTGTTTGAATTGACGACATTGACCTGATTGATCATTTTAGTACCCAAAAGTAAGCATTTCAAAACTTTTGTCTTATTTTTAATACTTTATTTTTATATCAACCAGAAACCAAGGTTAATAGTTGTACCAAAAAGTTTGAGTTGAGTTGGAGCTTGTTTGAATTGACGACATTGACCTGATTGATCATTTTAGTACCCAAAAGCCTTTTAAGATTTTTTATTTCAATATTTTACTTTGGTACTAATCAAAGACCAAGGATTAGGTTAGTATTAAGATAAGTTGTCCCGAAAATTGTTTACAAAAGTATTAAAATGCAAAGGATTCTATGATTGATCATTTTAGTGCCCAAAAGCCGCTATTTTTGCCTTAATTTGGTACTAACCAGGGATCAAAGATAATAGTTTGAAAAACTTTTATATGAAAAGTATTGAAAACTGAAATTTGTTGAATTGATTCCAAAAATGTGAACGAGCGTGCTTGTCCATTTTCGCGATTGACCCAAAAACCGCAGCTATTTTTATTTTAATATTTCGAACATTTTTTGCACATTTGCACGTTTGTACATTTTCCGAATATTTCAGATTTTCTTACCGATGTCTTGTTTTTATAAAATATTTCCACTGAAGAGTAGTGTACGTCCTCTTCGTCGATATTTTCGATATTTTACGTTTTTCTACGCGTAAAAATATCATATTTTTACGACGACGATTCTGCTTTGTAATTCTAGACATGTAAAACATTTGTAAAATACCAAGGGAATTGGAAAGTTGAACATTTTGGTCACAAATGATAATACAAGTGATACAAACAAGCGACCGAAAAATTTGTTTTCCATTGATAAGAAAAATTTACTTCGGTTATTTGTAACAACGAGGGAAACTCCGTTTCGGTCGCTCATAATAGCTATCGTGGAAGAGAAAAATTTATTTCGATTGCTCATAACAGCTATCGGCGAGAGAAACTTATTTCGGCTCCCTTTTCTCGTTAACTTCCGCCAGATTTACGTCAGAAAATAACGAAATAAATTTCTTTCGCTGATAACTAGATAATTATGTGAAATGGAGATGATTTTTTCTGGTCGATAACTATCGCGAGCGACCGAAAGCGAGTTTCCCTCAGCAGAAACTGTTACATATAACCGAGTATAAATGAGTTTCTCTTATCAATAATTGTTACTGGCACTTGCAACCAAGAATATTTTCAGTCGATTAAAATTGTTACAATTTTACTCAATTTTATATCGAGTTTATTACATTTTATGACAATTAAAATTATTGGTAACGAAGTAAATCTTTTCTGGCAACCAAAAATATTCTCAGTCAATTAAAATTGTTACAATTTTACTCAATTTTATATCGAGTTTATTACATTTTATGACAATTAAAATTATTGGTAACGAGGTAAATTTTTTCTGGCAACCAAAAATATTTTCAGTCAATTAAAATTGTTATAATATTACTCAATTTTATTATATTATGACAATTAAAATTGAAGTTATTGTATTATAATGAAGATTGTTATAATTTTAGTCAACTGAATTTGCAGTATTTAGTCAAGAATGTAATTGTTATTCTGCTAACTTTGTTTTCATTCTGGTCACAATCGTCGAAACAGTTGTCTCAAATTTGAAATTTGTGAAATTCGTCGGTTTTCGAAAACAAGTGTCACAAAATTCTCTATTTTCCATATTTTACTTCTCGTTGCTGCGTCCCTTTAGAAAAAATCTCTATTAGAAATTCCGTACCATCGGGACTATTTTGAATATTTCGACATCGTTGTTCGTTGTTCGTAAATTTCCAGACCCCTGGAAGAGAGTGGCCACACGTGACGCTATCAGCGATCATTTTCGTAGCAAATATCTCTCATTTAATATCTCGCCTCGTCCGTTTTTCCATTTAGACAGGCGGCCATGCTTTCTTCCTCGAGACCATCTCACAAAAGGCAGGCGAGACCCAACGTCGCGGACGTTGAAACATCGATCAAGAGCTAAATCGAGAGAACGAGGCAGCGCGACACTCGCTTATGCCCCGCGCGAACAGTCGAAGAATCGTAAAAAAAAGGAAAAAAAAGAAAAAAAAATGCGACGAGAAACGAGAGGAAACGGGGGAGGAAATGGAACGACAGAGGAACGTGGCTGGTTGCTGCGAGGTTACGACGATATTTTTCGTACCCCTCCTCGATTGACGAAGAATTTAATTAAGAGGCTATTAACCCTTTTGCGAGCGAAACGCCAGCAACAGCCGCGTGAAGTTTTATTACGGCAACTCGGAGATTGTTTGAAACGGTGTTCTCTGTTTGTTCTTGCAGTTCTTTTATATTTTATAGTTTTCCCTTTGAAGGAGATACCCTTTCATATCTTATCGTCCTTACAATTAGTCTGTTTACGTTCGTGAAACGAGTTCGTTTAATTTGCAAGATGAATCTCACGTTTGTTCGTGTAAAATGGGAAACAATTAGGTTGGCGAGTATATTATTTTATGTTATTGTGTTATTTATTTTACTGTTTAGTATTTATTTTAATTTGAAACTTGGCATAAATTTCATTTATCTTACTTTACTGTTATTTTACTTACTGATTATTATTTACCTTATTACTTAATTTTTCTATTTACTATTTATTTTATTTATTTTGTTATTTACTATTTATTTTACTTATTTTACTGTTTACTATTTACTTTATTACTCTTATTACCATTTTATTTTATTATTTATTTTATTATTTACTATTAAGAAATGGTAAAATAAGGGATGACGAGCAAACGAAAAGAGCGGCTGATTTACAAGCATCGAAATTAAATGGGCTGTCCTCGAAATCGAGATCATTTAATTGTTCATCCGACGATCTTACGATCGTGACGAACTTTTAAACACCGTTCGTCACACCGTAGAAAACTACGAAACTGAACTTACGTAAAATCGACAAACAGACTTACTAAACAATTTTAACCAAAACCACACTAAATTGTAAATTTCAACTGAGAGATTAACATTTAATTCCTAAATTTCTCGCGAGCCACACTCGTCATTATTGACTCAGTGAAAATAATCCCCGAGAGATTAAGGGGTTAATAATTTTTTAATTGAAAAAAAAGTGACAGAGGAGGGACAGGGGTAACGACACGACGTAACAAACCGACAACGTGCAATTAAAACGGTTCGCGTCTCTCGCGACGAGAGAACGGTTCGTCACGTAAGGGTAAGGTAAGAAGGATTCCCCCTGAATATTGGAAGACGACGACAGCCAAGGGAATGTGAGACGTAGACGGTCTGAGCATCATCCTGATTCTATTAAGATGGCGGCCCGCTGTGCTTACGCCCCTCCCGCTGGCTTTCTGCTATACTGCTACACTATTTGCTATGCAGAGTAGCAGGCGATGGACGTCTTACACGCTCTATTTCGAAATCTCCCGTCGCGTTAAAAATGTGTCGTTGACAAAGGACAGCAAATGCTCGCGAGGATACATTAATATTGTTCGGGTAATTTTCTGGCACATTGCAAAACAATCGTAGTGTAATATGATATTGTGTATATTATACCATTCTATATAGCATATATTAATATTTTATTAGCACAATATAATAGAGCATATATTATACTATACACTACATAGAATAGTATAATATATACAATATTATAATATACTCTTCTGTATTAAATATTAAATTATGTTAAAATTGTTTATTAAGTCTGTGTCTTTCTATATAGCATATATTATACTATACACTACACAGAATAGTATAATATACACAATATTATACTATATAGTATACTATATACAATATAATATTGCAACAAATATTGTAAAATAATATTAAAAGACCAAAAAAAAAAATGTTGCGAATGACACAAATATTATAAAAAGAATTTCATCGCTGAATTTTTAGAATGGCAGATACCCACACGCAAACCAATTTCGTTTTTGCAATTCGCCGGTAATGCAATTTCCATCGTGTTGTGTACACCGTGCAAAGAAACAATCTTAATCCCGCGCCATTAGTCCCGATTTTATACTGCGCCGGCGACAAAGCCAAAGCATCGTGGCGCTCGCATGTGAAATGCAAATAAAGCCTCGCGTCGCATTATTCAGAGCGACTTTATCCGTGGGAACTTCTCTCCAATCAAAGATAATAAATACAGACTTGTCCCTTGTAATCCCGTTTCGTTTCCCGATGTTAACAATTCTCTTTGTTATATCGGCGCCTGTACACGAGGCTGCTCGGGCTGAGAAATGGCCGAACGAGGCTGCTTAGCCGAACGTTCGTGCGGAAGTTGCCGTGTAACGAGACTTGATTCCTCTTATCTGTCTGGCTTTTCTCGTAGATACTCCTGCGAAATTCAAAGTGACACTATTTTCGCGTTGGCTGTCGGTCGAACGATCTTGATCTCGCGGAAAACTCGTGGCTTCGGCAACGATCGATCAACGAATTATTTTTGGTTCGATCGACTGTTTTTAATGTGTTCAGGATCAAGTCGTCAGTGGTTAAAGAAAATTAGTCGATTGACAAAATTATTAATAAAATTATTAAAATTAAGTGATCTATGATCGTCAGTTATCAGTTGTTAATTGTTACACCGAATTTGATTGTAACTTCACTTCAGTTGAAAGTATACTTTGAAACTGTAGCAAAGCGTGGACTTTTCAAAGTTGTGACAATGCGTCGAAATAAAACACATTTTATGGTTTTTATTTTTACTCTCGAGAGGAGACGTACTCTCGACCGACACGTCGAACTTATTTTAAACTCCTTTGAAATTTGTTAAATGAACGGGCAACAAGGGAAATAATAAACATAATAAAGGGGAATAACAAAATAATCAAAAGCTTTATTTCGTTGCACCAGGCATTAATATTTCACTGTTCACGGACTTACAGAGGCTTTATCGTCTCTCTGTACATTATTGCAGGCTTGTTCCGACTCTTAGTCGCTAACAAGAGGACGCAGGAAATGCTGATTTCATTACAAAAATAATTTTAACGATTGTTCGTTAATTGGGTATCCAACCGAGGATTAAAATTGCAAGTAGCTTAATCGTTAATAACAATTAACGATCGGTGAATTTAATAAGAATTTAATCCTGAATTGCAATTAACAATTGAAAGGTGCTAAAACTGGAATTTCATCGTTATTTGTGATCAACAGCTAAAGTTGCAATGTGATCATTGATTACGATTGAAGATTGTTGGAAAAATTTCATCACTTCGTCTTTTTTTTTTTTTTTTGCTGCGAAGAATGAAAGAATTGAACAACCAAAGAACTCGAAAAACGCGGAAATTAAGATAGAAAATTTATCGATAATGAAAAATTTTCACTGTACAAAATTGCAGCGAAAAACACGATCAAAATGAATTTAAAGATTTAGGTTGATTGCATCCAGCCTTGGTGGATTATTTTTCAGTTACTCCTTGTAGATCAAGAAGAAATATTATTGATGTCAATTTTTCTACACGAGCAGACAATAAACAGACACGAGCGTGGTTTCAGCGAAACTCTGGAAAGTGTTGAGCTACGTGATTAAGATGTTACTTGGGATAAATTATACCTTCCTGTTGAATTTCGAGGAGAAATAACTTTTAAAATGATCTCAGGTCGGTGTACTTTATTTTTCCAGATTGTACGGAATGCACGAATTTGGAGTTCGCAGCCAAAGCTAGTTTTTCTGAATCTAGTTAATAAAGATGAAGTTAACCTGAAATTAAGTCTCAAGCGTGCCCCATATTGTCGCAAATGAATGTTCCCGCCGCGTCGCCGAACTCTTTACTCGTTCACTTTTTCCGTCATATGCGGAACTGATGATGGAGTGGGCGAGGAGAAACTTATCTCAGGGGAGAAGAGAACGCGGGAACTCGAAGTAAACCGCGTTAAATGTCTTGGCTCGTATCTAAGGTATGAGTAACAGGTGTGTGATCTCTTCGCCCATCGCGCGTTGCTCGTAACTTTGCAAAGTTAATTTTTATACAGACCCTCTTTTTTTATCGGAATTTTTCACACTGAGATGCACTGACTTTGTAGCACTTGACTTTGATTAACATTTCGCGACTTTGAAGGAAATTATTTCGACGCCTAAAATTGGAAAGAAAGTTAAAAAGATGTCTGGTGGTTTAATGAAAAATATTCGTTCATTTCTGGCTGAACAATCCAGTTGTTTTTCCACAGTGATTTGATGTAAATACGCCTTTAGGTCCCATTCAGGAGAGTAATTTTTGTTGTTGCAATCAAAACTAACCTATTCGTCCATTTCTGGCTGAACAATCTAGTTATTTTTCCACAGTGATTTAATGTAAATGCGCCTTTAAATCTCATTCAGTCGAGCAATTTTTGTTGTTGCGTCAAAACTAACCTATTCCTCCATTTCTGGCTGAACAATCTAGTTATTTTTCCACAGTGATTTAATGTAAATGCGCCTTTAGGTCTCATTGAGGAGAGTAATTTTTGTTGTTGCAATCAAAACTAACCTATTCCTCCATTTTTGGTTGAACAATCTAGTTATTTTTCCACAGTGATTTAATGTAAATGCGCCTTTAGGTCTCATTGAGGAGAGTAATTTTTGTTGTTGCAATCAAAGCTAACCTATTCCTCCATTTCTGGTTGAACAATCTAGTTATTTTTCCACAGTGATTTGATGTAAATACGCCTTTAAGTTTCATGCAGACAAATAATTTTTGTTGTTGCAATCAAAACTAACCTATTCGTCCATTTCTGGCTGAACAATCTAGTTACTTTTCCACAGTGGTTTAATGTAAATGCGCCTTTAGGTCCCATACAGACGAGTGATTTTTGTTGTCGCAATCAAGAAACAATTTGTAATAGTTGTTCTCCCCCATAGTGACATAAGCGCGCGAATGAGTCGAAAGGGAAGGTAGGCTCGATTTCGTGGATTTCGCTTTCGATGATAATGTAGCCGAAATGGTGGAAAATGACGGGCAATTATTCACTACAGCTAGCCGAAATAGTGAAAACTGGAAGCAGCCGGTCTAATTTCATGGCGGAATAACCACCGCCGTCGGGGACCATTGAATAGAGAATGAAGTAAGGGAGTGACGACAAGTTGCCTCTCCCCGCCACTCTGCACGAATTCCTACGGTCTTCTACCTGTAGTTCACGGAAACTGTAGCCACCGAACTTTGCTATTGTATTACATGTTCAGGATTCTCGCTTATTTCTTCGATATGAAATTTCCAAGTATTTCATCGATCGAGCAACTTGCTAATCGAGTTACGACGAGACAGTGGTATCTCGTTGTTGTGGCATCGGCGAGTTTACATTCGTAGAACAACACAGTTTTTACAGAGTTGGGCATTAATTATTAAAAATTTCTAACTGGACCGATTAATCACTGAAAATCTAGTCGGATTGATTTCGTCGATTGACAATGGAAGTTCTCAAAGCTAAAAACATTTAGTAGAAGAATGAGTTTTTTTTTTTATAAATAGTAAATCATTTTCGACGTCAAATAACGATATTATAATAATAATAATAATATAGTGAATTTTTGAATTAGTTGTAATTACGTTATTAACATAAAAGTACGTAATATCATAACAAATAATGTCATAATAATAATATTAAGTTTAATAAATTTTAATATTCTTAATAAATAATAAATAATTATTTGTGATACATCAAAAAACATTACAGGATTTAAATTCTCCAAATTTTTAGTCTACACTTTTTCGATGTCTCAAGAAATTTTAAAAATTCTTAAAAAGTCAAACATTGTTTCAAATAATTTGACGAGCTAACACTGAGGCGAAGTGGCAAGTTGCAAACTTGACGAAAAGAGTAAAGAACAAAAATATGAAAAAAAGCAGAGAAACGGTAGGACAAAAATCGCGAGAAACCTACTCGGCGATCGACAAATGTGTTCGAAGTGAAACGAGACGACGAGAGAGGCCCGCCGCAGAATCTTTCCACAGTGTTGAATCTAGCTAATTGGCGCGTGAGATAGAAATCGCGATAATCAAACGCGCAATTGCCACACGCCGCGGTTCCCCGATCATATGTAAATTGCCGTTACGCTCGCGAGTACGAGGGGGTTGTGCGCGTGTTACAAAGGATATTAGGATATTAGGGTAGCTCAACATGCGCAGCGAAGCGTCGAAAACCTTTCCCTAGGCGCTCTCTGGCCGCTATCCTGAATCCTAACTATCCTCAAATATGTATCTCTTATGGCCGCGCTTACGTCACGACGCTTAGTCGTGAGCGTAATCGCTGATTCTTGCAAGGTCGTACCGATTGACCTGCCCCGGCTTTGGAACTTTACCAGACGAATCAGTAGATCTATTTCAGTAGATCGACGCGATCGACGAACACGATCAACGTCTCTTTTTTTTTTTTTTCTTATTCTTCTTCTTGTCGCGTTGATATTGATAGGAATCTTTGCAACACTCGAGTTGCTTCTCCCAAAGCACACTATGGTCGATTTTACCATATAAATGAATATCGTGTCGATTTTTCCTCGCGTCGAATTACTGACAAATTTCGGTACACCGATTGGAATTTCAAGCTGGAAGAGATTATCGTTGATGGTGTAATTAAATATTAAAGAAAAATTTAAAATTTATTTATTATTATTATTTATTATTTGTTATTATTTATTTATTATTAAATAGAAATGCAAAATTTTATTTTATTTCAGAGTTAATGCAATTTTAATCTATGATATAATTTAATAAATTTAATAAAGCACACTAAATGTCAATATATTTATCTGGAATATAGGTTATGTTATGATAAGTTAAATTATTGTCGTTAGATGGCAGTGTTTATTAAATTTGAAGAAAACGACATTACTTTTGGGTGCTCCTAGTGTTTGCTATCGTTACGTTTATTGTCAGGCTTTTTATCAATCACGTTTTTTATCAGTCACGTGTTTCAATAAACGACAAACAACGATAAAGTCGCTGTTAGAACGCACGCGTCTGCAGTGTTAAGTGATTGTGGAACTTTTGCCATTTTTCAAGAGAGAACTAATAGGTTTAGGTTAGGTTTAGGTTAGGTTCCTTGGAAAAGTTTTACCTTTCTGATACAAGAGTAAGATACAATGAAAAAAAATTTCACCTTGAAATTCAAGGTCAAGGTCAATTTCGCAACAGATTCTTCACATGTATTTCTGTCAAGAACCACGGACAAAGCTTTTACTTCCACCTTGTATACTCGTTAATAAAGCAAAAGACCAATCTTGACGCTAGAACTACGAAACTGGTCAAAGTGACCTGTCAAACCTAACCTAAACCACTTACTTATAATTTTTGTTAGACATTTTATTGAATTATGTACGAACAGAAGCTCGTGTCGTAAAGTGATTTTTTTCTCTCCGTTTTGTTTTTTGTCTTCAATTATCTCTGATGGAAATTTTATCCTCTAATCGTCCGGTAGTGCCAGCGTTAACAACTGGCGGTGTAATTACTCGAGATGTAACATCGACGAGCGAACGAAAACGGGACGAAAACACGGAGAGCGCAGTGAACGCGAGATCAAACGTTGCGACGAAAAATAAGAGCGAGAGCGGCGAACCGTGCGTCTAATTTCAATTTCCACCAGCCGACACTTTCTTGCTCATCTCCGGTTTAATTAAATTTGTTTCGAGGTAAGATGGCGGCCAGGTTTTCGTTCGCCGTGCACGAACGAACGTGCTTGGCACTTCCTCTTTCGCCGAGTCGCACGGTTCAATTCCGTCGCGAGGCAGGAAGGACCGTCCAAGATGGAACTTTCTCCCTCCTTCGCCCCTCCCCTCCCCAGCTCCTTCACCTCGACCCTCGTCGAAATTTTTTTGCCCGAGAGACGAGAAAGATTCTCGCTGGCGTGGAAATCTCCCGTGAGGGGGATTGCAATTTTGCGAGATCCTTGTTTTTAGGGAGGCCTGCTTGCCTTCCCAAGCCAAGATAAACGAAGAGACCTCGAAGTCCCAAGTCCCTCGGGTTGCGCGGAAGACTCGAAGGGAGAGAACAGAGCGACGCGAATGGCCAGGGCTGCGAGGCGTCCTGACTTTATTTATCTCGTCGACGGAGAAGTGAGACGTTTTGAAGATTCTTCGGGGCAAGAAAGATCTTTCTTTCCCCTGTTTCGCGACAGTCGAAGCTGACCAAGTTGTACGTTTGATTGAATCAAGTGGTCGTACTTGTTGCACGTTCGAGTGTTGGATAAGATCGCCTATGTCTAGATAATGATTCAGTTGCAATGTGATTCTAGACAGTCTTGTCCGATCCGCGTTTGTGTAACATTTTGGGAACGATACCTCGACTTCGATTTGACTAACTGAGATTAATTGAGACTTTGAGACTTTACTAACTCAATTGACTTCGACTTGACTAACTGAGACTAACTGAGGCTCGACTTTAGGACCAACTGTTCCTGATTTATAGAGACTAACTCACTTGACTAACTGAGGCTAACCGAGACTACAGATTAATTGTTTTTGATTTACTGACACTAATTCATTTGACTTTGACTTGACTAACTGAGGCTAACTGAGATTTAGAGACCAACTATTTTTGATTTATTGAGACTAACACGATAGACTTTGACTTGGGTAACTGAGAATAACTAAGACTTCAAGACTAACTGTTCTTGATTTAATAAGACTAATTAACACATTTGAATTCTAACTAAGAATCAACTTTCAGACTAACTGTTCCCGATTTACTAAGGTTAATTCACTTAACTGTGACTTGGCTTCAACTTGACTAACTGATTATTGGAGACTAACTCGCTTGACTTGGACTTGAACTGAGACTAACTGAAATTTCGAGACTAATTGTTCTTGATTTACCAATTAAGTAAGACTAACTAGCTGTATCGAGATTTGTTGCGACTTTGAGACCTTGACAGAAACTAAATTAACTAAGACTCGACTTTGAGACTAACTCCTTTTGACTTATTCGACTATGAAGGCCCCAACTGAGCTAATTGGAGTCGATATCGTTTCAGAAAGACTGCGTCGACGTTGAACTACCACTCGGTGTCCCCGCGTTTCGCTCCGATCCCGCGATTAAATCCAATTTGAGGCATCGTTCACGGATCGCCCGCGAGTCGAATTTCGTTTAACCATCCGCTCGGGAATACTAGCATTTACACACTCGGTAGCTCGCGGCTCGAATCAAATTGACCCGCGTGGAGTGTGTGCTCGCAATTATCGTCACGATGTTCGTCTAATTGCCACAACAAAAAACAAGTCCAGTGCGCGCGCGGCGTCGCGTGCCGTTGCTGACACGCAACCAAACGTGTTGTGTGTACGTGCTGCAGAACGTTCGATAGGAGGTTCATCGCGATAAGGAGCCAACACTCTGAATACGACCGCCCGCACGAACAAAGTATTCCAACTATTTAGCTCGAGTCAACGTGACGCGAGCTAAATTCAACCATGTTTCCTCACGCACCTCTCGCGATCGTTTCAACGTAGCTCCGGATCTTGGCACGGTCTTCGCGGACATTGTTCGCCAATTCATTTGCACGCGAAACAATCTAAACAGCTCTTTCTCTCATTGCTCTTTCTTTATCCTTTCATTACACGTGGAAAACGCGTAATAACATGTTGACCGCCACGTCACAGTGAGAGACGAATTGAATTTCAAGGTCAAAAATTTTCTTGCATTGTATTCTACTCATTACGGAGGTAAAACTTTTCCAAAGAACCATAGGTCGCAGCTTAATAGTTCTCTTGAAAAATGGCAATAAAGTTTCTTCGTCAGCGTCCTAACAGCGACTTTATGGTTCTGGACGCGTGGATATCTGTATTACGTAATGTTTACATTTCGAATAATGTTAGCAGTTAATTTTATCATTTGATTCTTTAGACTCACACTGATGCTACAAGTATGATAAATCAAATGTTTCAGAACCATAAAGTCGCTGTTAGGACGCTGATGAAGAAACTTGTTCTTGACGATGAAATTAGATGACGAAATAAATTTGTTTTTTTATGAAGTGATGAAAGGATCGTAATTCACTAATACGACGTAAAACATAAAACACTGTGCACACAGTATTCACTAATAGAGCGAAAAAGAAACTTTTGAAACAACCTGATATATATTTCTCCGATATTTATAAACAAAGTCGGAGAGCTGGACTCGGTTTCTCTCGTGGAAAATTATAACGGGTGCACTCTGTCTCGAATGTCTCGTCTGTGTCTGGTTTTTGTTACGGGTGGCTTGTTTTCCAGATCGACTTTGAAAAGGAAACAAAAACAAAAAAAAAAAAAAATTGAAAAAGAAAGCACGGTGGAAGGTTTTTCGAAGGTTGCAAAAAGCTTGGCGCGATACACACCGCGGAGAATATATGTTTGAAAATAATTTTCAATATTCGTTCCGGTGGTCCGATAGAGCCGCCATGCGCGCTGCCACGCGAACGATAACATCGTCATTTTCTCTATTGATGCGTCGACGTATCTATAAAATTTTGTTGCTTATTCAAAAAAAAGAGGGAAAAAAAAATTTTTTTACGCTCTGCTCGTAGGGATGAAAAAAAAAAATGTTTTGTCCCTGTGGAATTCGAAATAAATATAACGAACGGGATCAGATCAATTTTCCGAGGCATTTATTTTCCATTGCGTTGCGTCGCGTCTCCAGCGGACGAACGTTTAAGCAACAAATATACAATAAACATATTCTCGTCGAACGTGCCGGCTTTTTCTTTCTCAACTTTGTTGAGAAAAATTTTCATCCTCGTTCGATGTTCAATCTCATGTATGTAGAGTAGGAAATTGAAGCGTTTGAAAAAGAAGAAAAAAAAAAAGAAAGGAGAATAGAAGAAAAAGTAAGTAATGGAAACGATACGATTGAATTTTCGTGACGTTCTCCCGCGCCAAGGATTTATGTGATACGAATTTCTGAACGTGGCGATCGTGCCGAGACGATTGTACGGACGATTTAACGAAGATGTACTTTTCTTCCCATTCGAATTTCTTCGAGTGGCGAGAACGGAACGGGAGATCGGTTTCTATAGTGTAGCTGTCGTTACTGGAAAGAGTTATTTTACGATTGGTACACGCAATCGTTCCATTCCCTCTCCTCTCCCTCCTTCTTTTGTACGAACAAAGTGCCGAGTTCGACAGTTTCCGGCTATCCGCTTTTCTCATCTGCTGGAAATCCGGCGTAAGCTCGCTCCTCTGTCAGATTTCGTCGAAAAGAAGCTGAAATGGTCGATGCGAACGCCTGTACCTCGATCTCAATCAACAATTGGCGGGACAATTGCGAAAAATCAGTTGAAGTATTTGTAATTCAATTAGCATTCCAACTATAGGAAAATTTTGTGATGTAATGCAAAATTATTCGCACACTTGGTGAAGAGTTGTCGATGTTTTGAATTGTTTAAACAAAATAGTACAACAGCCCTGGTGTTGGCCTTGTTTTGAAGCGTGAAACTTCTGCTCTTCCAGTTTTGCGTTCTTCTTTTTTTCAAAGATATTTTTACATCGTGCAGCAAGTGTAATTGCAACAATACTTTAGTGTCGAAAGTTGTAAAAATTATGGAAAAATGATTTTTGTCGTGACTAGACCCATCGTAATCTCGAAGATCGAAGTCTTCCTTTTGCATTGGGCTGACTGGCGGCCCGTGAGCCCTCCCTCCTACTTTTCTGATGGCTAGTGCTACCCCCTCCACCGTGCATGAGCCCCACTCCGAGATGGATGCAGTGGAGGGGGTAGCGCTAGGGATCAGGAAAGTGGGGGGCTCGCGGACCGCCAGTTAGCCTCTGCTTTACATCAATCTCTTAAAACTTGCTATACAATTTTTTTTCGCCGTTTTATCGAATCTTAAACGACAGAGATTCAAGAAATTCTCAGATTTTAACCCTAATGTTCAAAGTTTAATAAAATAACGAAAAAAAAAATCATAGTAATCAGTAAATTTTGAGAGGTTGTTGTAAAAAGGAGACCTTAATCTCCAAGATCACGGCAGATTTGGTTGCGAGAAACATTTCTTTATGTTCTCAGAAGTGTTCAAATTTTCGAGATGTTCAAGTAAGTGTCCTAAAAAAGAAACTTGGAAGAAATTGAGAAATGAGATCAACAAAATTGTCATACGATTGTTTTTTTTTTTATTTTGTGGAGTTTTAACAATTTAAAAATATATTGAATTTTTCATCGAGTGCTTTCGTGCAGCTCTGTCTCATATATTTTTGCGTAAGTTGAAAATAAATATTTCCTCAAGACTAAAGTCAACTATAATTTCAGCTACGAAATTGAATTTCGACAAAGAGGTATTTAACGTTGGATTCTTTTCTCGAAACGTGCACGGTTGATTGTAATTTCTAGTATTAAATAATTCACTGTCTCGATTAATTACTAGGATTTTATTCCCAGTCGTATGTACAGTTTATAAATGAAATGCGAAAGATATTACGTCGTTTCGTAAAATGTTTGTTTGACGGCTGGCTTGATTCACAGTGAGTAATGTAACGTAAAAATACGTCAGTGAAAAAATTCAAACGCACGTAGAATTTTCAAGTGGATCTTTTTTCTTTTTTAACGCGGTGAAAATCATGACCGCCTGAAAAACTCATCTAAAAACAACTGCGTTTGAACCGAGTTAAGATTCCATAACTGGAATTCTGGAAAACTGTGAACTGAGATTCTGTAATACGTAACATCGAAACACGAACGATCGGGAAATTTTCCAACGAACTCACAAAGATTCGAAAATTCTAAATTTTTTTACAATGCAGAAATCTAGATTCCATTTTATTCGTAATTTGTGTTTGAATAAAACAAGAAAATTCATTAACAATTTTACTACAAATTTATTTACTTGGAAAAACTTGTGAAAAATAATATATTTTTTAATATATTGTTTAAACAAAATTTTTTTTTTTTTGCAAAATTAATTTCTATCAACTTCATTAATTTAACAATTAACTAAACATTAATTAAACAATTTAAATCAATTTCATTAATTCCATTGTTAAAACACACTGATTTCATCAATGTACACATAAACAATGTCTTCAATAAATTTTGAAATATGTTTTGCATCCACAAAATCGAAGATAGTTTTCGCCCATTCAACAGTGACGATTGTCGATAAGAAAAAACACGGGTCAAATATTTTTTTGAAAACTGTGTACATTTGTGCTACAGATTTCATCAAAATCGGTGATCCCCTTGTCAGATCAATTTTTATCCCCCTAAATTTCGTGAAATGCAGTCACAACCGCTCGCTTCCTTTTCCCTTTCTTCGTCTTGTCGCAATATTGCCCCGAAATAATTAATCCAGCGTGCGTCTGGTAGATCCGCCCGCGCGTTTAAAACGGAAGGATCCTGCCCCGAGTTCGAAGTCTCGCGCAACATCGAGTTAACTACTGGGAAGGTGTTGTCGAAACGCGTCTCGTCTCGCGAGAGGATGTCAAGTTACCTCGCCGGCTGCGAGGACCCGAGTATTGGTCGAATCGAAGCGAATTGCAATCCGAGCGGGACCTTAATTACGACGCGTATTGAATCCTTCCGCTTTCGAAACTTGCTCTATGCGCCGCGATTCCCGTTCGCCTCGAACGAGCAACGCACACTATTTTATTAATTCTAAACTCCATCGGTTCGGTTTGTTCTATCTCTTCGCTTCGAAAGTAAGATCTTCGAAGCAAGTTTGAGATGAACGAAATGGAACGCTTAAAGATATTGATTGAGAGCGAGTCGACTGCGGATTTTTGTGCAAATTGATATTGTTGAGAGTGTAATATATAATTGGTATCTTGCAAACCAGATGTTAAATAAAAAGACATTCACTGTGCTTCGAATATTATCTCGTATTATGTGCGTTTCGTGCATTTTTGAAATTTCCCACAATTTTCTCGATCCTCCTAAAATCGAAACGATCGAGAAATCCAAGAAGAAAGAAAAATTTTTTTGTAGTCGTAGTCCAGTTTTTCAATCGTTAATTCGAAATATTCAAAAATTTTTTACACTCAAAAATAACGCGAGTAATCGAGAATTGAAAAATTTCCTAGTTTTTAAATCGTATATTTAAAAACTTTTTAAAAATAACGCAACGAGTTACAAATTGGAGGCTCGAAACTGTTCAACGACGTTTTGCACAAGTGGAAAAGCGAGGAATAATTTCGTTCCTTCTTGCTCACCAAATTGACTCTCGACGCGATTCGAGATATAACGAGGAGGGAGAAGGTATCGTCATTGACTTGAATTTATTTCAGGGGGCGCGTGCAATGTTTATAACTCCCCAGCGTGGAAGTGATTTTCGTATATCAAGTGTACTCGGTCGGTGGAATCAAATTTGTCGAGCGAGCTACTTCGTGTGCCGAGGAGCCTGCACGTGGATTAACCTCGTTCTGTCTTTCAACGAGATTCGTGACTCGAACCCCGCTCTCTCCGCCTTGCGTTCCGTTGAAATTTCAAGGATCCCGGGGATCATTCCGCGACGAGTGGTTTACAGTGGTTTCATTTCAATCAGGTCGGCCAGCTTCGAGTTGCAACGTCGAACTTTATTCCTCTCCGACGTACTCACACACGTACACGCGCACACGTACACAAATTGCGCGAAACTTTACGATCTTTTCAAACTTCGCCGCCCTTCTACTCTCACTACTTTCTACCGCTTGGCAGAAATATCAAGATATTGAAAGTTTACTATTAGGTTGGCCGAAAGGTAACCGCCTTTTTTTCTTTTTTTATCACTGAAAGTGATTTTAGCGGGGGTAACCCTCTTCAGGTGCAACGCTAATGCAACGAAAATTAGCGATTGGTTGATTTGGGTCACGTGATTCGTCAGGGGGCGTGGGCTAGAACTCGAGTGGGAGTGGCGTTGTCTGGTACTGGTAGTTTTTGTTTTTCATGAAAAATTCGCTCTTCATAGACACAGTCGTACATACATTTGTGTCGAGCGCCACAAAAACAAAGTTCAGGACGAATCAAACAGACAATATCCTCTTGTTAAAAATAAAAGTCAGTGAACGACGATTTGCTTATGGACGAAGTCAAACGAGTGATTTAATTCGGGACAGTGAATAATGCAATCGGCAACGTTTCGTCTGGCACGCGAGATTCGATCGATCGAAGCTTCACGTGAACGCCGTGCACGACTTGAGGTTAGCCACATCTGAAGTTCTCAAGTTGGCGTGATCGTTGCTACCGAATTATCCACGAGCAGGGAGTTTAATCAAATTTTATATCAACGGAGAGGAAGAGAGGGAAAGCGAAGTATAAATTGAAACACGATTGCCCCCCCTCCCGATGATTATTCGATTCTCCGTTTAATCGCACGCGCGCGCGGGAAATTTTACATAAACCAATTGGAGATTCTTCGAAATCGAATCAGCCCTCGCCTCGGAATTGATCTTGGCAAGTACTAATTGGCTTAACCGACTTCGAATAATTCTGTTTGTCGACTAATTGCCAGCTTGCTCGCCCCGCCAACTTTCAAAGGGCGCCGCCACCTTTCCGCCGATTACTTAGCGCTTCTCCTCGACACGCAAAAAAGATCTCGTTCCTCCTGGTTTCCCTTTGACGACGGCGGACAAGAATTCAAGAAACGTTCTTCAACGAAAAGTTCCTCTCGGAGGAGATCTCCTCGGAGAACTTTCGTTGTGTGTAAGCGGCGATTTCCGGCGAGCACCGTTGAAAACTAATTTCCCCCGTCGCCTTTTGAAGCTCTCGACCTTGCGACGCCATCGAGGCCATCGGGGGAAACAATCGTTTCAAATTCGCGTCCCCTTGCCGCGGGACACGCTTAAGTGAATTGAAACGACTGTGTGTAATCCACAATTGAAATGTTTGACATCAGTTGCAGTATCGTATTTTGTATTGTATTGAAAAACGAAAAATGTGCGCGTGTAACGTTTGACATAAATGATGTTCGTTTTTTATAAGTATTGGTTAGTAGAGTGATTAAATTTGGTCCAGAATTAATTGATAACAATTAATAACGTGTGGAAGACGATTGTTCATCATGGTGCGAAATTATTGACGCGTTATTATTAGTAGTAAGATTAATAGTTATATTATTAGTTAGATTAACGATAATGTTATTAGTAAAATTGTTATAATATTATTTGTTAGACTTCCAAATTTCGAATTTAACGCGTCGAATCTAAATTGTCACTTGGAGAAAAATTTAAAATCGGAATGCTATACTTAATAATAGTCAACTACACTTAATAATAATAATAATAATAATAATAATACTTAATTCTTATTAATGTTTAACAGTAATGTTTAATGATAACTGTACTTAACAATAATACTCAATACTTATTAACACTTGATACTAACTATAAACTATACTATAATGATTATAAACTATAATGATCTTTTTTTAACATGAGAAATGCCAGATCGCTTCCTTCGTTAAATCGCCAAAAAACAGTCGAGTGTCGACGTTCTTTTTTTTTTCCTCTCGTTTGAAAATCGTCGCGCAATCGCGCGTCAAAGGTCGCGACCAACTTCGCCCAGCAGAAACAATTCATTCCGGAGTTTTAATCCGTTTTCCATTAAAAGCTTCGCGAAGCCCTAACGGCCGATGTTTTATATCCGTTGGATCTTTTTCTTTCTTTTTTTTGTTTCTTTCGCGTAGAAAAATAACAGATAAAACAGCTGTTGCATCATTCATTTTGTTTCCCCAGTAGTAGCACCCGTACAATCAGGGGGGAACTTTCCATTTTAGAATATTCGGTGTAACCGATTGACTTTCAAATTCAGTTTGCACCGTTGCGAAACGTTTTTACGCTTGTTAGGAAACATCGAACGAGCTTTCTCCCCTCCCTTCCGTTTAGAATGAAGTTTAAAAATTTCACTACGACCCGTTGTTTGTCCACCACGACTTTTGACGACGTTTCTCTATTTTATAGAAAATTACGATGTAATATGGAAACAAAAAATTCTTTTTATTATTTATTCGTCGAGTCACCTTGCAATCTGCGTTTGATTTGTGCAGAAATCTGATGTAATTGGTTTGGTGATATCGGTGTTTGTGAATCAAATAAATGATTCAGCGAACAAGGGTGTTTTACTCACTCGGGTTCGCGTACTTTGCATTTTTCACTTGTGTAGTCTTGTTTCTTCATTCTTGCTGAATTGTTACACTGAACTGAACTGATACACTGAATTGAACTGCTACACTGAACTAATACACTGAATTAAACTGATACACTGAACTGCTACACTGAACTAATACACTGAACTGAACTGATACACTGAACTGCTACACTGAACTGAACTGATACACTGAACTGCTACACTGAACTAATACACTGAACTGAACCGATTCATTGAACTGCTACACTGAACTGAACTAATACATTGAACTGAACTGCTACACTGGACTAATACACTGAATTAATATACTGAACTGAACTGATACATTGAACTGCTACACTGAACTAATACAGTGAACTGAACCGATTCATTGAACTGCTACACTGAACTGAACTGCTACATTGGACTAATACGCTGAACTAATATACTGAACTGAACTGCTACACTGGACTAATACACTGAACTGAACTGCTACACTGCTACTCATTATGTTTCGAAAATTATTTCTTTCAAACGTTCTGCCCGTCAGAGCGTTTACAATATAATAAAAAAATTACGGATTTTTGGCCCACTCTGTAGTACGTGTAATATCTTATAACGTGCCAGCGTGTTTATTCAATGTCCAGTAATCAACCATCCCAGTTAACCAAATTAACCAATTATTTTACTAAGATTATCCGTACTACTGGCACGAACCGAACATTCGGAGGATTAATTAGAACAGATTCTAATTCTGTTTAAGGCGCGCGAGTGTAGCTACGTTTAAGCAGAGATGCAAATGTTACTTTGAAATTAAATCTATTCTACCTGGTGGGTAGGATTGCTATTGGACGTTGCACGGATTGAAGCCTGGCTTATAAACCGCATTGAACGAGAAACGAAGGAAATTAGTTCCAAGTTTTACTTTCCTAAGGGAGATCGAGTTTCGGTCTCGCAGTGATCTCAAAACAAGAAACGAACTTCTTTTTCTTTCTTTTCTGTCGATGGTGCGGAGAGATTTTGAAAGACATTTGCGAGGGGACATAGTCCGATGGTGAGGCAAAAATGTCAGT
This sequence comes from Melipona bicolor, assembly GCA_030673865.1. Classification (NCBI taxonomy): domain Eukaryota; kingdom Metazoa; phylum Arthropoda; class Insecta; order Hymenoptera; family Apidae; genus Melipona; species Melipona bicolor. The sequence continues at coordinate 1,010,107 of JAHYIQ010000012.1, forward strand.
GAAGTTACGACTCTCTGGTAAAAAGAAATATGTTGAATAATATCAATACATTCGACAAAAATATGTCAAATGATATCAGTTTTCAAGGATTCTTTCCATTTCACAGACGCGTGTTCTTCGGTATTAAATTTCTTTCTAAAGCGCGGAAAAATTTGCTTCTCTTCCTTGATACCCGTCTCCCATCTGCCAGAGGCTTCTAGCAATGCTTATTGAATTTACATTTGAATTCGTTGCGTCCCTCGGCTCTTGGTGTATTGCGTTATACCGTTTAAAGAGATGAGAACGTATCGTATTTGCATCGACGTCGTTTGAGTTTCGTCCCAATCTACTTTCTCCTCTATGCTGTTCAAGTAAATTGTGCCAATATAATGAGAGACAGGGGCTGGGAGAAAGAATGAGGAGTGCGTCATAGCCAAGTGTTCTACTTTTTTTAATTAAAGAGGGGGTATACGTAGAAGATGCGATCTGAAGGCTACGTACGATCGACTGAAAAGATTCAAAAAGAAATAAAATATTCTTTTGTTCACAGGAAAACGAAGAACAATCGATGCACCGATCGTATATCTGCGGTTTTTCACTCCAAACTCACTCGTTTTCAAATCGTGTTCACCTTTTTGCACTATAAATTAACCCTTTTGCAGACTATATTCACTTTGTGGGCGAAGTAACGCGCTGTATTGTTCCTACCGCTATGCTCTCCAATGACGAACCTCGTCGAAGAAATTTAATTCTTTCAAAGTTGAAAAGTTAAATTTCAAATTTAAATTTAAATTTAAACTTGAAATTAAACTTTCAAAATTAGAAAAATTCTCTGCAAGAAATATTTCGGCTGATCTTTCAAACTAGAGTGGGCTAACTGGCGACATGCTACCCCCTCCACTGCATCGATCCCCTCCACTTGCTCGTTGTTACCAACAGACTGAGAGAGTAGGGGAGGAAATTTCAATGTAGTGAAGAGATCGAGCATGAACATGAACATTTAGTGAATCTTGTTGATCATCTTGCAACTATCCTGCAAATTGACGTAATTGAACATAATATATGTATAATATATAATAATACTACCTCTATATATTATTATATGATGTATAATAATACTACTATAATATATATAATAAAACTACCTCGTTGAACAAATATTTTATGTCAATTTTATATCATTTTCTCATACGTTGCAGTGAAATTTTGATCTCATTACATTTATTTTTTACTTGAAAAGACAAATTTGTAGAAATCTGCTCGATTTACGGACGAACGATTTCGATCTGCGAAAGAACGATGAATCATTGCAAAGAGTTGAATACACGCCAGCAATACAGCCAACGGGTTAATCTGGAGTGAAAAACCTATCGGTATCATGTCCGTTTGCGATTCCAATTAAAAGATAATTCGACGATAAGTAATTAAAATCGATGATCCGGCAGTCGGCTCTGCAATGGCCGACGATCACAATGGTGACTATCTCTCCTGGCAAACCTGTCACGTTATTCCAGATGCGTGCGATGCACGTACCAATTAGCGGAATAATCTCGTTGTTCAGGTCGATTGGGGGCTACTTGCTGGCAAATCTGACTGTCGTCCCGCCTGTGCATCCTGGTGATAAACTTGAACGGAATGGCGAGCCTCCTCGGGGGTGCAATATCAGTCCACGTTCCCTGCGTCCTTGTCTTTCTTGCCCCGTTTATGAAATTTACGGGCAATAGCTGTTCCGTCCGTAGCTCAAGGAGGATTGCCCCTCCACGATAAGGGAAACTGCGACGATTCAATTAAATTGCCACTACGAGGGACAATGAACTTTCCTTTTTTTTTCAAGGATTAATTTTTTTTAGATGCTCTTTCGTGTACAGCAGTGGTCAAAAGTTCAACGCACCATTTTCATTTTTCGAGAAAGAAACTTTTTACGTAATATTATCCAGGCACTAAAACTCTCTCTTGGGTTTAACATTCTTTCGATTAATTTATTTCAATTTTCTAACATGTTGTACCAACAGTGTTGTGAAATCTCCATTATAATCTCCATATGTTTTTCCCACTATGTTTTTGCAACAAAAACAGATTAAGATTAGAGTGACCAATTTATTGAATATTTTTCTTTCGAATATTCGTTCGAACACACAATTTCTTGGAAGAATGTTTAGCAAAATTATAGGACGAGCTAAAAGTTTCTTCCCACCTTTGTTTTTCAGTGAAATATCAAAATATAAGAAAGAACTAATTTTATCAATTTCAAATTAAATTGAAGTTCAAACATGACTTTTTCATCATAAAAAATTAAATACATGTAAAATATATGTAACGAAAGAAATCAGGGATTTATAATAGTGGGAAGTGATTTTTGGCCACCCTGTATTTACGCGAATTCTGAGTTGATGCAAGTGGTCTGACCGAGCGTTGAGGCGTACTACTGGGAGACGCGCGAAGCGAAATCGGGGACCAATTCTAAATCAAAGACTAATTCGTCTGAATGATCTCGTAAAATGCTTCAGCCACCTACTATCGTGTCCGCTCTTTCCGAATTCAAATTTTCGATCGCTTCGAGAGTCTCTTTTTTTGCCAACGAACGAACAGCGTTTGCATCCGTCAGACACCTTCAATAACTTTGCCCCTGCGCTTGGTACTCGCATGAAAGTCTCGTACAAAATTTTAATTATAAAATCTAGTTAAATTGTTATTTTCCATTGTATTTGCTATGCGCTCTATTCTGCGCCGGTTTCGCCCCGGTGTCGTATTGAAACGGTGTTTTCGAAATGCTATCGGCTTGTTGCCAACCGAGAAACATATTGAATGCAAATATATATACATATATATGTATAAAACCAGGAAAATTCTCAGTGTTGCATTTTCGGATAAAATCTAGTTTGTTAGACGTTTCCCTCCCCGCTCCCCATTTTTTAATCAATACGACACACGGCGGATTATTAATATTCGTTTTCTTGTAAAATCGATACGTTTCGTTTTGTTTCGCAAAATTAAAAAAATATCATCGTTTGTTGTTCTCGTTTCACAACGAACGTATTGTTTGCTCGATGTACATACACGTACAGGGTGATTCACGTAACGTGCACACCTGAAATAACTTTGAAATCGTACGCGTCCGACGAATAATCGTGCGATGCAAATATGTTGTACGATTTTTTAATTAAGAGAGGCAAAATGTAGCGTATCAATTTTGTGGATTTTTGAAATTTCCAGGATCATCTTTATTTTTTTTGTTTTTTTTTTTCATTATAAATCGGAAGATTATAAGACTGATGACTCTGGATTTAAGACGTCATTTTTATTTTGAAGATTCAATACTTATCGTGAATTGTCAAATATATATATATATTTTATAATACAATGTACAATACAATAAAGAATAAAAATAAATTATCGTAAAATATTTCCTTAACTATTTAAGATTTAGATTATTAAGACAAATATAGCTCAATACTTTTTTATTTGGAATTTAACATTTTTCCGATTTATGATGAAAAAAAAATAAAAATGACCTTGGAAATTTCGAAACCCATTGATACACTATATCTTGCCATTTTTAAAACCACACAATTTTCGTATCAAACAATTTTTGATTAGATGTATAATTTAAAAACCATGTCAGGTGTGCGAGTTGCGTGAATCACCCTGTACATATTCGAGTTTACTTACCTTCCTCGTTTCATTTTGCAATAAAAACGCGCCTTTTACGCTAACAATGCGATCGTGCGAATTTCATTGAGAACATCCCCGATATTTCGCGCGTGAAACACGATTCCTTTCAAACTGAGAATTTTAATCAAATCGTCAAGACGCTGCGACACCGGCTGAAAATTTAAATACGTAACTGCATCGGCTGCAACGTTCGCCCTTCGATTTTATATTGCATTTTATACACGTTGCGTGGATGTACATCGAACGAATGCGCGATATTGAAATCCAACATTTCTATCGTTAATTTTCAACGTAAAAGCACGCGCCATCGCATTCGACGTGAAATTTTCAGATTGATTCCACTGTAAACAGAGGGATGTAGAATGTGTGAGAATCGGGATACTTTTATATTCGCGCGCAGGCACCTCTCTGTGTTGGTACACGATCGATATATCGCGTATACACGTTTTGTTTTTTATCCGTCTCGTGCCTTCTTTATTTCGAAAACTTATCACGTTCGCCCGGCGCTGTTAATTAATGCACAAAAACGTACACGTTTTGTCACTTTTGGCTCGAGGGACCTTCTACAAATTTAATTTCTCCTCTTCGCCTCTTTGTTCGTTAATCGATTGCAATTATCTCCTCTGTATTATATCGCGTTGTATCGTGTTCTATTGAACTTTATATACTTTATACGCTCAGTTGCATCGTTGCTAACCGTTAAATTATCCTTTTTGTTGCAGGTATAAATCACATTTCTGCACGGGTTTCAGCCATTTTTTTTTGTTTTGCAGTCACAGTGGTAAGATCCGTATCTCTTGCGATGAAACTAACATGATCTTCGAATTGTCGCTGTTGAACATGTTCTTTGTCAATTACCAAAATTTTATTCACTGATTTTTTAAAAAAAATTACGTTGTTCTTTTTCCCCCTGATTTGCCAAATTAGGCACAAAGCCAGTTTTGACACATCTAATTGATAGATGATAGAACGCGTTGCAGATAGAAGCATATACTATATATGTGAACAGAAATCGTATAATTGTTTGTTTTGGATGCTATGTTATAGCTATACCATACTCTACTATAGAAGCATATATTATACTATGCAAGCAATATACTATCTATTAAGTAAAAAGAAATCATATAATTGTGTGTTTTAGATTTTATACTGTAGCATATATTATACTATATCAGCATCTATTATAATATGTAAGCAATATACTATATATTAGGTAAAAAGAAACCATACAGTTGTTCAACTTAGATGCTTCCAACACGTCTTCAAATATTACAGAACATCCTATCGCATTCCGCGTGTAATAATAAACACAAAAGACGATGAATTCATTTCGCTGCAAGCTCACTAGCAACGTTTCTATAGTAAATTACAGCGACTCGCTGATAAATACTTGATAAATACTTGATAACAGAGATAAATTTCTGAAGGTAGCGAAAATAGGTATAGCACACTTGTTCGACGATACAATTTGAAAAAATTCCGAGACACAGGATATGTAATATGTACGTACCTACGATCAGATTCTCTCGTCATCGCGCGGGAAATATCTCCTTTCGTACCGCGTCGCTGTCCTCGAAACTCGAGGGCGTCTATCGATCAACCCGAGTATTCTCCACCTCGGGGCGGCTTGAAAAAGACGCGGCCGAAATCCGAAAACGTTTATCGAGTAACGTTTAGTTCCAACGTCCAACGGTGAAATATCCACGGTAACGCACGCCGTCCTCGTTCCAAATCGAACGCAGTCGACCGGCTCCAGCCTCCCTTCTGTTTCGCTTCTTTGCTCGATTTTTCGCGAGAGAGTTTCCACCCGGAGCGTAACCCGGCGAGAAAAAGAAAGGGGAGAGGTTGGCAAAGCGACGGTTCTCCCGCGGAAATTATTCGTTTGTCAGAGGATCGAACAATTCCGGAATGGCATTAATCACTGTCAATTGGCTGTCCGATTGTGAGACATTGGCGGTCGGATGCTTCATCTTTGTCTCTCCTCCGCGCTGCTAGGGTATTCTCCTCGTTGCAATATCTTGGCGAAATTATCATTGTTTTCTCGAGATTGCCTCGAGGCATGATTGATCGTTTGGTTTTCAAATGAAGGAAGAATCTGGTCGAATGGATCTTGGAATCCGGGCAAAAATATCTGATCGCGTCCTAGAAGACACTCGGGGGTTAAATTCGGTCTTTGTTAATTTTTCATTTGCCAATGAGATCGTGTGGCTCTTAAATTGAGAGAAAATTCCATAGATCGTTGGAATGAGAGATAAATATTTGATCTCGAGAGACGAGCTACTCAAAAGAGAACTTGATCTTGAGAGAAATTTCAGCTTTTATTAATTCTTGAGTTATCACCGATCGTTTTTAAAGTTTTGAAGTTTTCAAGAAAAAAGTTAGGTAGATAGATCGTTGAAACGAGAGAGAGATATTTGATCTTAAGGCACGAGCCACTCGATCAAGTTTCGATTTTTATTAATTTCTTATTTGCCAATGAGATTGATCGTTTGCTTCTTAAATTAAGGAAGAAAGTCCAATAGATGGAATGATGATGAACGAGAGAGAGATATTGATCGCGAGACAAAATTTTGGTCAGATTTCAGTCTCGGTTAATTTTTAATTTTACCAATAGAATTGATAATTTTTCGGTTTTTTTATTGAGAAAAAAGTCGAATAGATCGTTAAAATTGGAGAGAAATATCTGACAGTAAGACACGAGCCAGTTGGAAAAAAGTTTCTTGTCCCCAAAATTAGCTGTTTAAAAAGAAAAAGGCGAATAGGTGTCGGAATTACAATCAAGGAAACTATCGAATCGTCAGGAAGAAATTTTGATCAAATTTCGATCTCTGTCAATTGTCTAATTTCGTCGCGTAAATCGCGATTGATCGATTTTTCGACGAACGAACGACTTGAGTTACTTCCGCGAGTCCAGTCGCCCCGATCTCTATTAGACATCGATCAACGGGGACGTTACATAAATTGATTGCCATAATTTCCAGGAAGTAATCAGCTAACGTCGGACCGTCAAAGTTGGATTAACGATTTATATTATTACTCGCCATGTAACACGCAGCGATGCAACTGTCTGTCGATTGAGTTAACGCGTACGTAATCACGTGTATAGGATCGATATTACGCGGTTGCCGCGAAAGATTGTTTTTGATCCATAGTTAAGAGCAATAGCCTGTTGATAATGATGGCGGTAATTGACGTTGACGATAATTGATGACACCCTTTGAACATAATTCTAGCGTCGGACGCGTTATTTTTGCGGTTAATAACAGTACGTATCGTGATTTTTATTTCTCGGGCAGATATCGAAATCGGATTAGAAATTCGCCGTCGATCGGATCGATATTGGTCGTTCGGAAGTTTGAGCGCCCGTTGAGGGGGGAGGGGGAAGAAAAGAGCGAAAGGGGCGATTGGTTCGTTTAGTCGTAAACTAATTAACTAGAAAAGCGAGGGGGGAGGGGGCAAAGGAAAATGCGGCGGAGTGCAAATAGGTGGGTGTACGCGGCGAGCGCTGAAAAATAAAAGAGGGAGAAAGGTGAAAGGGCCTTTTGAAGCAATTTTAAGGCAAGTCGACTGTAATTGAGGCGCTCGTTGCCCCATTGTGCCGAGAATTAGGAGCGTACGTTTTCTTTGTTTTTTTTTTTTTTTTCTTTTTTTTTGACGACGACCGCAAACTGGTGAGTTTTCTAAGTGTTTGTTGTCTGTGTCCTCCTCGCTGGATTAATTCTGCAGCCGTGTCGAAAAAAGAGGAGCGTCGTTGGGAATTTGTTACCAAGTGCAAAGAATTTTCAGCTTTTCGAAACGATACGAGATTTTAATGGCCGTTCGAAAAAAGAAAAAAAGAAAAAATGCGACGCGAAAGAACGAAAGATACATCTATTTCTGCAGCGTAATTTAAAAAACATTTCACTGTCACCTGTAATCTCGCGTGTCACGCGTTGTTCCCTCTTTCCATAAAAATCTCGTTTTTCTTTCGCGCGTGGAGCGTCACGTGATGTCGCGATATATGGATTTGCTCGGTTCGTCAATAATTCCCCTAAAGTGTGGCGCTCGCTTTTCCCCCCAAATGACGTCGTTTCGACGAATCGGTGGCGTTTGGCGCTCAAATTTTGCCAGCGTGTTCTACGAATTGAAGTGAAACTCGTTGAAAACTTGTGATAAAAATACATTATTATTGCGTTACTTTATCCAAAATTAACGAGCACCGTTGAATTTAACCGTGGACCAAATTTCGTGTCGACTTTTGTCGCATGCGAAATATTTTTGATCCTTTCAATTAATTCATTCAATCGCAAATGTCGAGTGAATTTTATATTTTGCAAATTTTTACTTGCGAGGACAACGAGTACTTTTTTACAAATAGAAATTTGTAAAAAACAAATACCGTATTTCTCAATCAGACATCTTCATCTGTGAAACGACAAAATTTTGAACAAAAATTTGAACACCGAGCCCTGCGTATATAGTGCGGTGTCTTGCACTAGCAATGCGATAACACGAATCGATAAGAGGGAACGTTCTCCTTTGTAATTCATAAACGAGCCTCGAGATTAAAAGTCCGCGGGAACGAACGTTGTAGATACATTATCGCGCGCGCCGCCGCCGAGGAACGGCGTCGAACGTACAAAGAACACGTATAAGTTATCTTTAGAAATTTCTCTATTCGAGAATCTCATTACTATGTAACGACTCGCGTAGCCGTAGCTCTCGCGAGTCTCTTGATTTACGATTTTAGCGAAACCCCGGGGGCCGGGTCGCGCCCCTCTCACTGCGAGGTCCGCCGCTTTCATTTCCCTCTTTCGTGTCAACACGCACGCCGGCCTCCGATAAGTCGGATAAGTCCGCGGCCCGCGCGTTTCTATAAAGTTATTACCCCTTATCGTATCGCGAGATCGAGTGGTTTTATGGTTTCGTCGAGAGTAAAAATTTCACCATCGACGTCGAATGTCGGGACAATCTGGCAGATCTCTGATATTGTAGTTTTCGATTCGAGCGGAATCCCGACTGACAATGAGTTTCAATCGACGAGCTTCCGAAAGCCCAGTTTCGCCCGTCGCCGATAATGTCCTCGCAAGTACAGATTCGTTCTCTCGAAGAATTGGATTTGGGAATTTCGTTGGCTGGCTCTCCTCCTGCACGTATAGCCACACACACATACATATATATATATATATATATATATATATATATATATATATATATATATATATATATATATCCGGACTTGGGTAGTTTTCGGCCAATTTCTTTCCCCGGAATTGATCCGTAATCGGGGGCGAGGAGTATGAAAACTGCTCGAATTGGGACTGCGTCGCGATCCACTTCGGAGGGGGAGTTCTACGGCCGTGGAGAGCAGCCCGCATGGAGAGTGTCGGCTCTCGTGAAAGTGCAGCTGACCACCCCTCCGAAACCTTGGCGAAATCCCTTTTCGATATCTAGATCGGGGGATTACACGAACCGAAAGAATTGTCTCTTAAACCGTCATTTCCGGATATGGAGGACGATTGTTCAACTGTACTGCATCGATCTGTTGTTGGAATTCGTTTAATCAGTGTCTTCGTCTTTTTTTTTTACAGAATTTCTTTTCGAATGGCGGCTCGTTTCAATTTTTCTTTCATTTGTAAAAGGATTGATAAAGTAATAAAGTTGGTAATTAATAAAATTGATTGACACGTTCGCGATCGATAAAGTAGTCTCGATCATTTCAAATTCAATTGAATGTTCATTTTTTCTTTCGTTTGCAAAATTTTACAGAATTAATAAAGTAATAAAATTAGTAAAGAATTAATAAAGCATTCTAATTGACACGTTCGCGATTGGTAACGTAGTCTGACGTCGTTTCAAATTCTTCAGTTGAATATTCATTTTTCTTTCGTCTGCGAAACTTTGCAGGATTGACAAAGTAATGAAATTAACTCAGTTGACACATTTACGATCGATAACGTAGTCTCGGGTCACTTAAAATTCTTCAGCTGATTGTCGGTAAGGCAGTTCTACGTTATTTTAAATTTGTTAACTAAACTACCGTAGTCCTACGTAATTTCAAAATTCGCGCTCCTGCTGGCCGCGAGGCTTATATATATATAACATGTCACACCAGATGGCTAAATACAATTTGCATTCGTCTGATAAATACATGAACGATAAATAAATAAACTGCCGACGATTAAATCATAAAATTTCCATCACAGACATTAAAATTCAAAAAATGGAGATACTTTATAAAACAATAAAAAGTATACAAGCTTTTATTTTGCGAAAAATTATTTAAATATTTAAAAATACGCTGTTTTACGCCTATGAAATGTCCAACAAAAATTATAAATTGATCATTTTGACCACTTTATAGTAGCAGCATCAAGTTTGCAAAGTGAATAACACTTGTAACAAATTGATCATTCATCACCTGATTTTTATCAAAATTATCGGTATCTTTGTTTCAAGTTTCCATTGGGTTACGTATTTTCTTTGCACGTTAATCATTAAAAAAAAAATCGCATATAAATAACAGATCCTTGCGATACTCAGCTCGAAGTCTAGACTCTTAAAATTAAATGCGAATTATGCCAGTCACGAGATGTGTTGACAGCATTTGAAAACAAAATTGAAGGCGTTATTGAAGCAAGTGTTCTATTTATATTTTTCTTTTCACCTAGCAGTTGATTGCGCAGTATATCGCTTTCTTCTCTGATAAGGAACACGACAGAAAATCAATACCTAATTTAATTAGAGCCGCAACACTGCGAAACGTAATAAAAAAATGAAACGGGGGTTATTGCCCTTTCGTCTCTGTATCCAGACGATCCAACAGCATCGGTAATTAATTGTCCTCGAATTGTCAGCAATCACGTTTGAACATCGATTTGCTACGAACGGTGGTAACAAAATCGTACGATGGCTTCGTCGAATCCAACCAGTACCAACTCGTTGCCAACTGCCTTGATGTATAATTAATTAATTGAAATCGTCATTACAACGAAATTATATATACGAGTGCGTTCTTAACAAAAGCAAACGTGACGCAATATACGCGGGATGAGAAAAGACTGTAAAATATTCTAGCAAATTGAAGCTTCAACGTCAAAGGCTTTTGCTTTTGCCTTTGCTTGCAACGTCAATTGTTTTACGAAGGAATTTGATAATTACTTCTCCCTTTTTTTTTATCACTGAAAGTGATTTTAGCCCAGAAAATCAAGCCTCTTCAGGTGCAACGCTAATGCAACGAAAATTAGCGATTGGTTGATTTGGGTCACGTGATTCGTAAGGGGGCGTGAGGTAGACCTCGAATAGGAGTGGCGTTGTCTGGTACCGAGCGATCGCGCCTGTAATTTGTTTTGTATCGATTCAAATGTTTGCGTATCGATAAAATTTTATGGCAAAAAAATCGTCTTCATTTCCTAGTCGGAACAGTTGCTTCTGGATCTTTCAAGTCGTGCAGTTTTTTTTTTACAATTTTTCAGTCATTAATTTAGTGCCTTCACCAGCACTTTTACCAAGTATATTCATCGATTGCGAGTATTGGCAGCTTTTAAGGAAGCCAATATCTTTTTATACCGCGGGGGAATCTCATTTGGTTATCTTAAAACGTTCACTCCGTTCTCTCATCTTCCTTCCCGACCGATACCGAACGGAGTACCTACTACGTCGAGAACTCATCGTTAAATTCGATAACGCCTTCGTCGGCTTTACACGAAGAGCCAACGATAGGTATGCATTTACCTCCGCTGTCCGCTCATTAGCGGCGAACATAATTATTAGAACAATCGACTGCGCGACGTCGATACACGTTGCACGTTGACGTTGCTGTTTTCCACTCGCTCATTCGTCAAAGTCGTTCCCCTTCGTCTGCGCGTGTCACGTCAAATACCACCACGGCAACGTGCGGATTGTCGTTCGCATCAAACTGTGTCGTCGCGTTCATCGATCACTCTGGCCGCGATCTGAAACTCGCCAGTCACTCGGTAGAGGCATAAATAGATCCCCTTTGACCTGCCTATTTTTCCATCCAACAACGATTCATTCACCTTAATTTGCATATATATATATCATCGTCGTTCGAAATGCGCCTTGCGCCTTTCCAGGTGTCCAACAACCTTTGTGGGGACAAAACGCAACGTGTTACGGTCAGTCACGACTGGTGTCGATCATGCACCTTTGCGTATGTGCACCTTGGTGTTCGAAGGACCACCCACTGATGTGAAAATGAAAAAAAGCTAATCGATGGACTTAATTTTGCTTGCTATGCGATTCTTGCTTGTTTCAAGAATGTTGAATAATAGTTGAACTGAACTGGACTCTTTGTGTTCTCGAAAAGGTTGGAACACACTTTTATTTCGCGACTGTTCCGTTCCGTTCCGCGACACACGGGTAGCTGCGAGATGAATGCAAATAGGTGACGATTGAAACGTTGGCGTGACAATTTTATAACATGTACGTAACTGTCCGGGAACTTTGAGGGTGGCAGCGACCCGACCGTCGTCACGAAGTACTGTAATTGGCTTGCCGAGAGGCAGTCCAAGCCTCTCGGATATTTGCCGAATTTCGTACCCGGAAGTTTGACTGACCGTTCAACCAGTTAGTTACCACACACACACATACATACACACACGTGCACACGTATATACAGGTTGTGACTCCCGGTGCCGGCGGAGCGTATCTGAAAACTGTTAGCGGTTAGATCCAGGGGCTGGTCCTTATGCTCCTGACACGCCGCAAACATTTACTATGCTCGCATTTGACTGACTTTCAAAGGTCAATACTGTCCAAACGCAAACGTTGCAGACGTTTTGGTACGCACCTTATTAGGCCCGTACTTTCAATTATTTTCCACGGAAAATTAGGGTTACCTGTGTAATAAACGAGAAACTGCCGTCACTTGTAGTTGTAATTAGAGAGTTGAGTGTTGATATAATTAATTGTTTAATATAGTTATATTATTTTTATAATTGTAATATATTATTATTTATTATAACATGACTATCATATTATATTACAATACAATTGTTCAATAAATACTTAGAATATTTATATCAACGTTTTGAGGATTAATATTTTCAGACTTAGTTGTCGTTCCACATCGAATTTGATTATAATTTCATTTAAATTCAAGTTAATTGTACTTTGAAACTGTAACTGAAGGGTTAAAATATTTCATTGAAGCGAAATATATTCTTAGTTCACACTGTCGAGATCAATAGAGCGAGACCAGTGTAATTAGCTGCAAATTTCGATCTTCTTCGAAATAATCAAGCAATAATAAAAAAACACTTTATTTCGTTGCATTAGGCATCAATACATCACTGTATACGTTAGTGATATGTTTCGATCCTTAGTCACAAACGAAAACGCTAATTTCACTATAAAAAGATCTTCATGGATTAATTAAATATCCAACCAATGATTATAGTTGATCTTTTTCAATGACAAATAACGATCATCCTAAGCAATGGTAGTTAAAGTTGGAGTGTGATCGTTAATTGCGACGAACGATCATTGAAAAAAAACTCGTCGATTAATTCTGATTACAAGAAACATATTTTACAGAAGAAGGAGTAACAAACACGTTGCGTGTAACTGTACGAACGCGAATTTTACAATTTTTCCGGGCAACAAAGGGAAATTAGATGATCGCGTGCTTGGAACGAATACAAGTGCATTAGTCTTGAACGCTAAACGATTAATTGTTAGAAAAATATGCCGACGCTCTCTCAGTTTACGGTCATGAATTAGCAATCTCCATATGCATGTTCAACGCATTTTAGTGTATGTCGTTTGCATAAAGTATGCACATAAATGTTTGTTCGTGCCGGTAATATCGCGTATAGTTTAATACGGGGAATAACTTGCGGATATAGATTTCATAATGGGGCGAGGGGGAGGGGAATCTCTATTCCGCGTGTATTTAAATTCACATGTGTACGCGTGGATTAAATTTATTTGTATAGCTCGAACCGTGTAATTTTTAGCTGGCGGATATCCCGTGAAACCGGCGGTTTCTGTTTCACGTAAACGTAAATATAATACCAGCGCACCTGCATTAACGTGGCGTTGCAATGGCGATTTTAACGTAGAGATTTTGTACGTGGATTTGAAGGAACACGTATGCAACGCGTATTAGGGAATTACAACCGTCCGTGTTCTTAATGTATGAATAATTAATCGAACCGTGCACCTCCCCGAACACGGATATTGGAGATTATTAATTTACCGAATTTAATGAAATAGCTGAACATTTGCAATTATTCGATATTAAAATATTTTTAAATTCGATATTTCTAAATTGTCGTTCGACAATTCGATGACAACAGATTTTCTCTTCGTATCTTCATGTTTTTCGAATAAACAACTTTGTACCAGCTAAATTAATCCTTTTGGCTACTAAACACATCTGAACGCGCTTTTAAAATTTGCGAAGTTGGCGCCCACAAGCGCTTGACTTACTTCTACAGGCGCTCACTTCACGTCGCTCGAGTCGAACTGAAGGCATCTACAGGCGCGCGCCAAACGTCATGGACGGTAATTGCAGCAAACTTCACTTGAATCGGGCGCGATTGAATTGAAATTCGGCAGTTGCATCTTTCGTTAGTCGTCTGTTATTTAAACGTGATTATTTTATAGTTGTATTTAATATTCTTGAAATGAAAAGGCGTGGTAATAAATTAATCGCAAAAAGGTGCAAATGTGTAGTGTATAGAAAACATAAGAGAAGAAGGGAGACGCATTACGAATGCAAGAAATGTGACGTGGGTTAATGTTTCGATTTACTAGGTGATTAGATATATTACGAAATAAAGTTTGAGGTTAGTGTCAAATCTTTAGTACGCGCACTGACAATTCAATACGAATAAAAAAGTGATGTTGTGACATTTCGCGTAGTGCAATTCAGTGTTTTGGTTATGTCGATATACTTTCTAAGAAATGCACGCTGACGAAAAATTTCCGTGCGAATTAAATAGAGGGATGAGCATCAGAGTGAGTAAAAGCCATTACGATTTTTTTCTCGCTACTATCGTTACTTTCTACAATTTATATTATTGCATTATAATTCTGTAATTTATATTATTACGCATTATGATTCTACAATTACATTAATTTACGTTAATATTATAAAATTTATAATATAATTACATTTATATTATAAAGTTACTATCATCGCTTTTCTTAAGTAGTTAAGTGCCGAAATGAAACAAGCGCCATTTTTCCGTAATAAATGAGTAGTTATAAGGCACATAGAGCCTTGAAAAATTACAATAGTCCGCACTTGCGACCCTTCGAAAGATGAAAAAAAGAAAAAAATGTGCATCAGACGAGAATTTTTCTACCGAAAATAAAAAATCGCGACAACTGAGAACGAGCCAGCAGGGAATTTGTTTTTTATAGATTGACAACGTTGCAAGTTACGCCACGCTCGTAAGTAAACGCTGCATTGAAAAAGAAAAATTATTGCAGCATATTTTCTACGCGAAACAAATGCACGTGGAATATATATATATATATATATGTTCAAAGGAAGAAAGAAAATATTTTTATTTAGTAAAAACCGGCGGTTTAAATAAACATTTTTGTTTCGCCCGTGTACCGTATTTTCCTTTCTGACTATAACTCGAGGATGCGAGGTCAAATACACGTTTCTACGAGCTTTTATCATTGTTTCCGTAGCCTCCGTTCGCTATCGAAGCTTCATACGTTACAAAACACTCTCTATACTCGGCCAGCTGGAAAAATATCACTTCCACGTTCGAGGCCGAAGAGTCGAAAGAAAAAAATCGAAACGAAAGCGAATAAAAGCGCGCGACGCGACGTTTTTCGGAGACGAGAGTCTTTCAGTTTCTTTCAGTTCGTGTGACTCGAGGCAAGTTTCGCCACTCACGTCAAAATCGTGTCATCACAACGGTTATGCCGAGCCGAGCTTAATTTCAATTCGTTTTAGCTCAGACAACGTCGCTCGTGTGCCGTTACAATGTTAACTAAATTTCGGCGCACCCTCGTAGTTATTTTACAACTTCTGCAAACTTCATCCCGACTGGCTCTTCGAATTTACTTACGGCCGTTTAATAAGTTTCAGATGAGAAACTTTCGCCAAAGGCAAACGGGGCGCGGTGTATCGGTGTTTAAATATCGATATACTCTCAGACGCTGTTTTACGGCCACTGCGAAATTTTTTACGAGGTACTTCGCGATTCCTTTTCTCGTCTCTCCGTGTACGCGCGCACGGCCGCCGCACGTGTTGTTAAGAATTGAAAAACTCGCGGCCGCGGAATATTTCGAGCTCGATGCTCGAGCGAATTAAGGGGGGCGGCGGTGTAATTAACGAATCATTTGCTTTGAAACCTCGGTGAATGGCCGTTCGGGGAGTTAACAACGTAAAGTACCATAGGCGGGAGGTAAACTCGGCTATAGGAAAGATCGCAAGAGGTCAAGAGGGGCTGCACAGGTGCTCCGCGCCTAACGAGCCCGTTAATTACTGTGACATGACTTCAGCTTCATGATACGCCAATAACTAAGAGGCTTTCGCCAGCTGGAAACGCAGCGTGTGCCTGCGGGAATTTATAGTAATCTGCCAATGCAAAATTCCAGTTCCAATCCTCCAGTTAGACGATAGATTAAATTGCTTAACTCCTTGCGCTGCCAACTGGTCCGCGGACCATAACGAGTGACCGAACCGTGTACAATAATTCGTCGCTTTCTTTTCCTTTTGAATTCGTCGGTACGACATCACTGGACAGATATTATTAAAAAGTAATAAACTTGTCATTTCTTTTGCCTGGGTTACATTTAAATATACTTAAAGCTGAGAAAATGTTGCAATTTGGGACAAAAAATTCTCGACGTACATGGCACGTCATTCCAGCGCAAACACGTAGATCGTTATGTGATGATTTCATATTATATATTAACGTTGCACGATGATTTGATGATAATTTCCTTGCAAAGTTACGTCAGCTTAAATTATCATCGACGATTTTTCGCTGTCGATAATTGGTACAATTTTTTGTGGTCGATAACTGCGCTTTTCGTTGTAATTACGTGTTTTCGATTCCTTAAAATACCCAGTCAGAATTTTGATATTCCTTCAAATATCTAGTCAGAAAAGAGCTAGAAAATAGAGACCGATCTTTACCCTGCTGTCCTTTGTCGTTTTCGAGGAACGCGTGAAATCCGCGACGACGTACGTAAGAGGGCTGACGCGACGACGAAAGGGGCTTGTACACGGAGCTTGACGTGTATAAGAGAGCCGGAATGGCACCCGCAGCAGCGTTGATCGTTTCACCCTTCTCTCGTGCACCGTAAACACAAGCCTGCCTCAGCACGATCCCACGGCATAATCCGCGGGAATTTCGTCCACGCTTGCAGTTCCGAATATTTGCATAAGCCCGAGGAATCCGTGTTCACTCGCTGGTGCGCGCGAAGCGCTGAAGGACGAACGCCGGAGCGCATCGCGAACGAATATATACCTATTAACTTTGCGCTTGGATTTACGGGGGTCCTGTCTCGTAAAACGAGATACTACCGCGTATCAGGCTCCCTGTAATTCGAAAGTAACGTATCGGGCTGCGTTCGCCATTCGGCGTTATGTTTTCGAGGATATTGGAAGTACGTATCGTGGAGAATGATCCATCCATTTTGGAATTTGAAATTAATTAGTTACAATTGTAAATAGAAAAAAAAAACGAATGCTGCAGATACAAGTTGGTTTTTTTTCAAATTGGTACAAGTCTAATTTTGAAAAAAAAATGAGTTAACGCAAGTTTTAGTTAAATATAGATCTTATTCTTTTTGATACTTGTAATATCACAGTGATAATAAATCATAAATTTCTCTGATATTTTGTTAAATATAGGTCTTCTCTTTCTGATATCACAGTGAGTGGTGTATCCTCATAAATTAGTTGAAAGAAGTTTAACTGAAAGTGATAAAGGTCCAATTTTGGAAAAGAATGAGTTAATGCCAGTTTATATAGATCTTCTTCTTATATTAAATATAGATTTTTTTCTTCTTCTAATATCATAGAGAATGATGAGCAATATCCTCATAAATTAATTGAAAAAAGTGTAACTGTAAAATGTTAGTGCAAGAATGTCTTTTTTAAAGTGATAAAAGTCCAATTTTGGAAAAGAATGAGTTAATGCCAGTTTTAGTCAGATATAGACCTTCTTCTTCTGATATTTAGCTAAATATAGATCTTCTCCTTCTTCTTCTAATATCAGTGAATAATGTACAATATCCTCATAAATTAGTTTATTTATTAAAATATAAACATATTACATTTTATAAAATTTTTGATAAAAGAATGAAACCTTCAAAGTTCTGTAATTTATTTGCAAAGAGCAGTCAATCATATAATACATATTAATGTCGTTGATTGACGAGACAAACGAATTCATTAAACAATCCAATGTTTTCAAAATCAGTTTCCTTTGTTATTATTTCTCTCGTTATTAAATTCAAAGATTAAATAATTTTATTAAATACTGTATTATATAATATAAATACTACATCTAATAATATTAAATACTACTTCTTTTTCTTTTTCGAGTTGTATTCAACAGAATTGGAAATATGCTTTCGCTTTTTCAAATCGTTCTTATCGTCGTTTTATCAGTCGAAAGAAATCCGTGGCAAGTAACACGCAGGCATCGTGAGTGAATCGTTCGAACTCGCGTTTGAAACGTTTGAAATTACCAGTTGCAAGCGAACCGGTTGTCTGGTGAGCCTTCTGTCTGCCAGTAATATTCATTTTCCTTCTGGGCGGGAGTCGAGTCTGGGGGGATTTCAGAGCGTTCGAAGCTTTTTCCATTTCCTGGCTGAAATCCCCTGCGCTGGCACGCGTAGTCGCCTAACTTACGTTTTCCGCCTCACTTTTGTTTCTACCCCCCCTCCTGCTCTTCTTATCTGTCTTATTCTCTCGAAAGCTCGTTTGCTCGCAACGTCATGCAAAGTTAATCGACTGTCAATCAACGCGTACGAATGTACAAACTTTTGGCAATTGTATTTTTATTATTAAAGTTATCGTACCTTTTCATCATTATTGTAAAATGCATTCTTAAGGTATGAATTTCGCAACAATTGCAATGACAATAAATAATAGTAAACTTACAATTGTAATAAAGATTGACACAATTAACTTAAGAATAAATTTCACAAGTAATTGTAGTGATAAAAAAATACAATAATTTTGTCTTGATCTTTGAGGGAATATAGAACGCACTGAGAACCGATTTCGTTCGTTCGAATTATAGAAAACTGTATCAGTGACAACGAAAGCGTTATAATTGATAAAATTCGTAAAATTCGAGTCCTCCTCTGGAGAACAAAGAGGAGATTGTGCAGCACAGAGTCCGGCACAAAGTACCCTGTGGGAGAGTAGGGGACGGTATCGAAGAATTCCGGCTGTATACCCGTCGTTGGCAAAACTTGCGCGAGACCGCTTGTCGAGAAAGAAGAATTTGTCAAAGATGAAATTTAATATGCAGCGTTGGGCTTTCAGTTACACGGCCCCAAATTGAAACTCGCAGCCAGCACATCCCCGGCCGCGTAACTTCCATCTTAAACTTCATTATTTAAATTCCATATTATCCCAGACTTCGTAGCTCACGTCTCGAATTACGTATTTGAACGTCCAACGCGGCAGAACAGACTTATTACTTCGTGCCTGCCGTTGAACTTTTCGACAGAACTTCAGCTCACAATTAGTTTAGCACGTTTACACACGAACGTACGAGAACGTAGAAAATGTAGACCGCGAAATTTTCTCTCCGCGCGCGTTTCCTCTTGTACTTGCTCTGATTTTTTTTTTTTTTTTTTTTAATGGAACAAGTTTTGTTCGCCCGCTGTTTTTTTCTTTTTCTTTTTTTTTTTTTTTTTTTTTTGATATGAGAAAGTGACGCGTGACAGATGTTTATATAATATAAAATATTATTTGCGTGCTCTGGTACCTTGTACTGGCTGAAATTAACATTTTTTTACGGTAAAATTTTCGCCTCTCGTTAGCGACGGAGAAGCGTGTAAACTCAAAGTGCGTTGAAACTTGTTGGACGATTCTTTAACGTTTGCCAAACGATTTGTTACATTTCTTCTTTTTTTTTTTTTCCTTTTGGTAAAATATTTCATTCGCGAGGAGAAGCGAATTTTTATTACGCGCGGTTGGCTCGAGACGATCGTAAAATTTCGTTGGGAGTCGCTGGTAAATGAGGAGCTGCTAATCGTAGGAACGACAGCGAAGGATGTGAGTGACAGCCCCTTCCTCTAATTTAAGGTTGAAACTGACAGGTTGACACACTGTTGCAATGTAATAAACGCGAATGCCTGCAAATCCCCCTTCCCCTGGACATGGTATTGAATTACTATGGATGCTAAATGCTAAGAGGGGGATGGTGGTAGGCGAAGGGGGTTGAATAAAGCGCCGGGTTTCCTCGTTTCGCCATTGTAATTAACGCCCCGGCGTAAACCTGTGCCAAAGCTGAAACCTCGTTCTTACGTCGGTCTGTTTAAACTTATCTACCCTATTCCCTTTTATCTTAATTAAATGCAGTTAACGCCTGTTTTGCCCGTTATCGTTATTAACGCTTTTTATCATAATTAAAACGCATCGTGAATGGGCGAATCGATGCGTCTGAACCTTCGATGTCAAAAGTCGAAGATTTTTAAGTAATCTACACACGAACTTTTGTTATTATTGTCATATAGTCTATCGTGATCTATCATTTATTATAATCTAGAATTCGAAAAGAATTTGTATGCGAGCGTTTTCGTCGTACGTGAACTGAATGAAGAATGAAACATCTATAATATTCAATACGCTCATTGATTTATTTTATTCGCGACGATTTGTAACGTTTTCGTGTCTTCGCTCTGTCATCTGCCTCGTTTACGTAGTGTATTTAAAGACACCGTGGTGCAAATTTGAAAGTAGAATTTCGAGTACGATTCGTCTCACTGAAAGGCCCAGAAGCAACTGTTCTGACTAGGAAATGAAGACGACTTTTTGCCATAAAATTTTATTGATATGCTCGGTATCAGACAACGCCACTCCTACTTGAGGCCACGCCCTCTCACAAATCACGTGACTCAAATCAACCAATCGCTAATTTTCGTTGCATCAGCGTTGCACCTGAAGAGGCCCGATTTTCTGGGTTACCCCCGCTAAAATCACTTTCAGTGATAATAATAAATAATGAAGCAAAAATGAAGGAAAAACTTACGAAGTGGTTGAGGATTTAACGTCGTTTATCGTCTCTTTGAGGAAGAAAAAAATAACGTTCTACTTCTCGCGAGTTATTAGCTCTCGACAGCTGCCTTTTGTAGTTCTCCAGAAAGGAAAAGAAAAATTTGAACGGAAGCGCGAGCAAGATTTTCGAAGCATTCCCGGGATTAAGCCTTATAAAACAGTCTATCCACTGTGCATACATCAAACAAATTCGTTCGGAGTGTTTGCGGCAAGTTGTCCGCGTTTTCCTTCGAGGTCGAAATCGGGTTAGAGCTGTAGAGGATGTATTATTCAACAATATGTGGTAGCGGCTGCTGAATTTTGCGTCCCGTTGATTAATTCCTCTACTCTGTTAATCTTTTAATTCGTTATAATCATCTTCGTGAAGAGACTCCGTTTGCGATCGAGCGTTCGCGTGAATTTATTTCTTTCTTTTTTTTTTGTTTTGTTTTTCTTTAATTCTTATTCAGGCAAGAGTTTATCTCAGCGCTGTGAGAGGAGATATGCATAACGCGACGATGCGTTGAAAATACGGCGACGAATATCACGAGTCACACGCTCGGCTAATTTCCAGGGATCCACCGCGATGTGGATAGAGAGAGACACATTAATTTCGTTTGAATCATTACTGTTTACTTGTCGCGTGTACATATTTGCATAATAGATCCATGAAATTAACAGAGGCGCCTACGGTTTCGCATGTCGAAACTAATGTGAAACCATGCTCTCTTCCTCTCTCTTTCTCTCTTACTCTTTGTTGTTGGTTGTTGGTTCATTTTGTCCCGAGATATACAGATGGCTGACTATATTTTCTTACATGTGTGACAAAAAATAGCCAGAACACTTAACGTTATTTGCTGGGATATATGCCGATGATTATTGAAAAGGATTATTGAAAGTTGTGGACGACCGCTCGGGATAAACGTGCGATAATCTCAACGCAGTGTAGAGATCGGTACAGTGGAGGGGATAGCACTAGCGACGAAGAAAGTGGGGGCAAGGACCGCCAGTTAGCCACCTCTGATTTAATCTGTCATTTTCCACGCAGAATACTGTAGAAAATAAATAGATAAAATTTACGTTTCCTCTGATTAGAATAATTGTTATAGTACGTTAATTCGAGAAGATTGTTATAAACAATGTGTATAGAGAAACAGTCTCAAGAACTAGAAAAATCATTGAGAAACTATATAAATCTTTGTCTCAAAGAATAATTGCCATTATTAAACATAAAGGAGATCGTACTAAGTATTAAACAATTATCAAATTCATTTCTTTCTATCCATTGTTTTTCACGAATTGTGCAAGCTAAATATTACCATATTTCTATTTTTTTTTCTTTTTAATGTAAAATACAAAATATGTTGTAGAAAGTTTAATTTGCGTTACTCGTAAAATCAACGCGTATAAGAACGATTTTGCATCGTTCGTTTAATATACAAAGAAATTGAATAATTTTTGGAGTGCGACGTCTTTTCGTCGCGAGGTATACTACTCGACTCGAGACGCCGAGCGACGCTGGTCGAGCTTCGCGAACCACGTTACCTTCTATTATATATACGGCGTTCGTTTCCACTCCAGCGATTTAACATGCATTAAGTTGTAAACTCGGGACTTGTCGCGCGCTGGATAATGCACGCTGCCACTGCCTTTTACGGCACACCGCCGACGCATCTACTTCCTACTATCTCGTTTTCCACCGACCACTTCCGCCCTCCTCGTGTATTTAGCTACTCGATTCGCTTATCGATCTCGGTACTCGTCGTCTGTCAACTCGCGTTGTTCGGGAAATTTCGAAAGAGTCGTCGCGTCGAACGTGAAACGAGTCGTAAGTTATTCGCTGCACGATGAAATGTTCCTGCGGGGAGTGGCGGAGGGGGAGGGAACGACACACGCTTGTAATATCGAGTTTCGCTAGGAAATATCGAGTGTAACGAAATGTTACGATTTCTTAAATTCTCGTCGTTCGCGGTTCAATAAAATGGTACAGAAATCGTCCGGTCGAAGTCGAGTCCATCGTAGATTGACGACATTCGAGCTACGAAAATTTGCAAGCATTTTGAAAAGTGCCGTCACTTTTCAGCAGTACCAATTACTGTGGTGAAAAAATATTTTGGAACGAAACGAACGATAAAAATTAATAACTTTCAAAATCTTGTATTTCCGGGTGTGTACCTTCCATTTGAGAAGAAATTGGACGAGGGGGGGTAACGAAGAACTTTTCACTTACGTAAAACATTGGTTCAGGTGTGATTACCGCGTTCTCGGCGAAAGATACACAGAACGTTATCTCGCTGGCGGTAATTATTCTCCGACGGAGAACAGAGGTGAGTTACATTAACATAAATTTTCGTAAAAATAATAAAACTCGCGCGGCTGTCCGCGAGACGCGAATATTTCAACGACGGGTTACCAGGTACGGTAGATTGCTGAATTTTCACGACGATGAAATACCGGCGAGTAGTGATAATCAAACGGGAAAGTTACAGGCGCGTCGAAAATTGCGCGGAAATTCGCCGAAAAATATATTAGCGTGTTAAATGGCGCGTCGAACCGGCCAATGGTAAATTACATTGGAAGTTTTAATATCGGGGGCATGTTAATAGGGGGATACGTGAAAACATGATTAAGCAAATATTTCGCGAACGGTACCCGTGTACAAAAGAACTCATCTTTCATCCTAAATTTAATTAATTTCCACGGTTATTTCTCTGCCTCGTAAATTTCTATATATATCTCTCTCTGTTGCGATTGAAACGGGCGATAGAACGTAGTTTTACACTCGCGTTGAAAAATATTTATTTTGCCGCGATGTACCTAACGAGCGCAGTTAAAATATCGTACAATACGTGTTCAAAAACGAGATCGACGATAAATATAAAATAATTTTCGAACGAGTGATTCGATTGAATTGCTTTCGTTAAAAGACGAAAGCCCATTTAATATCCGCGGGGGCAATTGATAGCGGTGAGTAATGAAGGAGTAGCGGCATTAACGAAGTCGGAGGGTGTTCTCTGGAATTTCTAAATAGGCGAGTGCTGGGAGCGTCTATCTGCCCCCTCCTCCTCTCCTCCCCTCCGGCCGAAATCAAAGCCACCGTCAAAGGAGGCCGACAGTGCCGATTTATTTCAAATCTACCGGGGCTATATTACTTTCGGATTGATTCTACGTTTGATCAGGTCGACGAGTTTCCAAGATATTGTCTTTCGATTAACACTGGAACTACTAGAGTGGTCAAAATGGGCAAATTGCAATTTTCTATTCGTGGAAATTTTATATATCTACAACAGTGTGTTTTTGGATACTCGATACTTTGATTTTTAATTTACTGCAATATAGTGTTAATTATTAATTTACTAAAATATACAGAAGTTGTGTTCTTTATTTTTATTATTTATTTATTGTATCTTTCTTTTCTTTTTTTATTTGTGTTGCATCTTTTCCTTTCCGGAAATAGAAAAGGATTATTTCACTGAAAGTACTGTTCCATATTGATAATATCGTCAAGTAAAAATTACAATACAATATAATGTAATAAATAGTAGAAAAATATAACCTCTTAGAAAAACACACGTAGTTAGATATTGAATGAGATTTTGCTCTATATTGACAATATCGCCAAATAAAAGTTACTGAATATAATGTAACGAATGGCGGTCTAAAATACGCAAGGAGAACATAACCTAGAAAAATACATGTAGTGAGATATTGAATGAGGTTTTGCTCTATATTGACAATGCTGCCAAATAAAAGTTACTGAATATAATGCAACGAATGGCGGTCCAAAATACGCAAGGAGAACATAACCTAGAAAAATACATGTAGTGAGATATTGAATGAGATTTTGCTCTATATTGACAATGTTGCCAAATAAAAGTTACTGAATATAATGCAACGAATGGCGGTCTAAAATACGCAAGGAGAACATAACCTAGAAGAATA
The DNA here is from genome assembly GCA_030673865.1 of Melipona bicolor. Lineage (NCBI taxonomy): Eukaryota > Metazoa > Arthropoda > Insecta > Hymenoptera > Apidae > Melipona > Melipona bicolor. The sequence continues at coordinate 1,034,900 of JAHYIQ010000012.1, forward strand.
CATGTAACAAGATATCGAGTGAAGATTGTTTCAATATATAAATTCCTATTAACCCGCGAAATACGAAATTACTTTTTACTTAACCCAATCTTTGGTCTAATGTTCAAAGTTCGATGAAACTTTTTAAGACATCGTTTTAAGGGGTTTTGAGGGATCCTTGTAAAGAGAAAGTTTCAATTTTCAAGACCGTATGTAAACGTAGTTGTGGAAAAAATTTTCTAATATTTTTTGCATGCGTCGAAACATTCCCACTCTGCCATCCACTCTCAAAATCATTCTAAAAAAAAAAAAAAAAAAAATGAATTCTCCCAGTAATCAAAACGAAAGCTTGAAGCCTCGTGCTTTGAAATGAGACCAAACGAATCGTCGCGTGAACTTTTGTACCATTTCTTCGTCAAGGAAGTGTCCTTGATTCATCTCGCCGCAATTATCTAAAATCCCACGGATCGCTGATACGAAATTTCCGCGGTGGTAATATCGTGGAATCCTTGGTGGAGGATTTGGAGGTCCTTGGCGAGAAACGTTACGATTCGAAGCCGCGAAACTATTTTCCGATAACGGGGCGACCATTCGCTCGGCGGGGTACATTTGTTCCGGGCTCGCGCTCTGATTGCGCGGGACGCGACGCTTCTCTCCCCGGATGCATATTTTACCACGTTGACAGATTTATTGTAGTCACAGTTATCCGAGCGTGCCACGGCCTCTCCTTCTTTTATTTTATTATTTGCCCTGTCGCTTGTTTTTGTTTCGTTCTCGTCTCGAAGAACCCCCGTGCCTTCGGCTGTCAGTGGCACGCTGGCTCGAAAGACAGATGGCGGGCTGGCTCCATTATTAAAACTGCGTGCCAGATCCGGCGTCGAGACGGAGATCCTGTTAGAGTTGAGCGCCTCCTCCGCCTTCTTCTCGCAAGATTTCAATCTTCAGAACCAGAGTGGACTGAATCGTGAAGAGAATTTTCATAAATTTCATAAAATCACGTTCGAGTGAGGACGAACTCAGCATCGTCAAACTGGATGCTTCGTTTTTAAAATGAGATCAAGTGGAGACTCTTCTTTTACCAAGTCGCGTCAGTTCAAATTGTTAAGAATTCTATTTTATTGTCACCATCGCGATTTGTATTTCTCTTCGATTTTACGATCTCGAGCTGTGAATTTAGCGCGTGGTGTACAGAGCTCGAAAGCAAGAACTTGCAGGGGCGGAAAAAAGGCCGTTTCGCTTGTGAAACGGGATCGAAAGCGTGCGCGGAATAAATTCGCGTTCGATGACGGGATTATTTGACAGGGCGATAATGTGTGAGAGCATTGCGACGCGCCGCAGGTACGGAACGAGAAGAGAAACTTGGAGAACAGAGGAATAGAGAAAGGAGAGAGAAGAGGAGGAGGAGGAATTTTTATCCTGTAGCTCTGTTACGGCGATCAACTACGTACAAAACGACGGATAAACCGAATCTCCAGTTTTCTATCCCATCGCTGCGTTGTTACCCACGCAGCTTGCTGCGCCGCGAAATCCCGCTTTAATTACTTTCCGTGAAACAAAAAGCCCGGATATACTTTGCGCCGGGGAAGATTGAATTTTAACGCGGCAAGCAAGAAACTTCGTTAAATCCAATTCGAACACCGGTCGCAAACTTTCCTGGCGAGCAGCCGCTGCTGCGCGTCCACGGAAGATTTTTCCGATGAAAAATTCTGATGAAACTTCATCGATGATAATTATCCCAGGAGTATCTTCCTTCCTTTCTTTTTTCTTTCGCGCGCGGAAGAAGAAATTAAATTAATTTGGATTTATTATCGCGAAAGTGTGACATCAGTTTGACGTATCGTTATTTAGAGCAGACGTGGTTAACTGGCGAGCCTTGCCCCCACTTTCCTGATTGCTATCCCCTCCACTGCGTTGAGAGTGCTACGGCCACGACACTCGCGTTGAACATATATTCAAATCTACATATGTAAAAGATAGATAAGAGACAACAAAAACCTGCACGACTTGTACCCCAGTACGATTCGTCTCACTGAAAGGCCCAGAAGCAACTGTTCTGCCTACTTTTTTGCCATAAAATTTTATCGATACGCAAACATTTAAATCGATAGAAAACGAATTACAGGCGCGATCACTCAGTAATAACCAGACAACGCCACTCCTACTCGAGGTCTACCCCACGCCCCCTCGCGAATCACGTGACCCAAATCAACCAATCGCTAATTTTCGTTGCATTAGCGTTGCACCTGAAGAGGGATTTACCCCCGCTAAAATCACTTTCAGTGATAATATATAAAAAATATAAAAAGATATTCAAATCTGCGGATTTAAAATATACAATATACAAAATATAAAATATACAATTCAGAGTCATTTCTCGGACCGAAAAAATACAAAAATTCTCAACGTCATTTGTAAATTAACAAATATTTGCAAAAGGGAATAATTCAGGTCTTTGATCGGCGGGATTAGCTCTTTTCGACCGAAGAGCTGAAATATTTCGACGCTGAGGGATGCGAATAATTCAGACGTTGGCGTCGTTTCGAGTCAAAGCGAAAAGAAAATATAAGCCAGGATATAAATGGCATCGGTGGAACGTGGCTCGTAAAATACCTGCGCACACGGTACGACACATCCCTGTGACGTGTGAGGTAAGCGTTCTCGAATCCCTGGAGGATCCCGCCAGATCGAAACACGAGAGTACTACTAGTGCTCCGAATATCAAGGGACTGTTTATCAATCACGTTAAGCAAATACTGTCCGTGGAGCGAGGCACGCTGCGTCGGTAACTGTGTAATTACGAGCGTCCATTGTAAATGAGATTACATAACGCGAGAGAGCGAAGAGACAGTTTTACAAAAATCGTTCTCCAAACAACAGATGATTCTTCTTCATCTTGATGTTTTAATACAATCTTCTTCGTATACGCTCAAAGGCATTCGCTTATTCGTCGAAATTATATTTCTTGCTCGTCGAGGTTTTATAATAAATGTTAACTGAATTTAAATCTTCTGCAATACGCAGAAGCGCACCTCACGATCAAGAATTATTCATTGTTCTTTTGAACCGAGAGATCCCTTCCGGGCGGAAATAGCGGAATTCTTCGTTTTTTTAAAGTTACTAGCGATCATGTTCGTCTCTTTTTTTTTTCTTTCGCTGTATTTTATCGCAAATATTGTACGATCTTCAAATTCCAGCTTCGCTTTAAATATATACGTATATATAAATAAATATTAATATTAATTTGGATATATATATTAATCATGAAAAGAAATCACACGGCAAGTTTCAAGGGCTCGCTTTAAAGAGAATACTTCGTTTTTCTTACAATTTTCTTACAATTTTCGAAAAAAAGGGTATTTTCTCACTCCTTGCACGATATAAAAATCATCTCGCAAAAGAAACTCGCGGCTGTCAGAAGTAGTGACTTCGCGCTTTAAAATCGTTAGACGATCGTATTTCGCAAAGTTGCGTCAGTCTGAAAACTTTCGTCGACAACTTTCCTTTCTCGAATTGATACAGTTACGCCGTACACGTGTACAGAGATCGGTTGTCGAGCCGGCCGGTTGCTTTGCAGTGGCAATGAATTTCGTTTCGCGAAAGAAATCCGTGTTTCAACGCGGAAATTAGGAGACGCACACATACACACACAGGCCGGCTGATTGACCGTGCAACGAATTTCAACCTTGGCCCGCCGCGGCGAATTTCGTGCGGCGAGAAGCGTGTGGAAACGTGCACGGATATGCAAATTGCTTTAATTTATACCGTATCTGGAGACTGTTGTTTGGCCAGGTTAGCGACTGCCAGCCAGATTGGAGAGAGGTTGGGGCCCCTGGCGGACGTGCCCGAGCATCGATTGCCACGCTTTGCAAGCATGCTACCCGTACCGTGGAGCCCGATGATCTGTGACTGTGCGTGCCTCGCTACCACTCTTGCTACCACCTGTGTTCCACCGCATCGGACATGCGTACGTGCACGCGCCACGCGCCACCTTGTCTTTAATAGCTTTTGCCTGCTGTCGAATTCACGCTTTTACCCGCGTAGAATCGCCAATTCTGCATTTCTTCGACAATTGCCTCTGCGCATACAGGGCGGAAAGAAATATTTTGGATCCTTGAATTATCATAGGTGAATTTTTTTTATCACTGAAAGTGATTTTAGCGGGGGTAACCCAGAAGATCGGGCCTCTTCAGTTGCAACGCTGATGCAACGAAAATTAGCGATTGGTTGGTTTGCGTCACGTGACTCGCGAAGGGGCGTGGAGTAGACCTCGAGTAGGAGTGGCGTAGTCGGAACAGTTGCTTTTGGGCCTTTCAGTGAGACGAATCGTACTGGGGTACAAGTCGTGCAGTTTTTTTTTATCCAATATTTGGAACGTTCGTTGTCCCATTTTGGAGACTACGTCGATGCAGATATTTTGACAGGGGGACTTCAAGAGATCGAGAGAATATCTTCGAAGAAAGAATTTTCAACGAAATTGAAAATCGCTATAAATCAGATCCAACTTTGAAACATCGATGACGATCACGAGGGAACAGAAGCAGAATTTCCTTGTCGCTAAACGAACTTACGAGCTTAACGTTTCGTTATTTTGAACAAGTTCCGTGCACGTGGATTATCTGAGCCACAAATCAAAGCCCGCAGGAGCTTTGCACATTCTACGGATTATACGAATTGACAGACATTTGCTTGTGCCACGTTCGATGTGCGATAGACGTGTCACAAACGTGTCGTAATACAGAGAGAGTCGGTGGTCGATGAACGCGGAGCCGCTTCCCTTTGGATCCAACTCTGTCATTGATCTGCATCTCCAACTCGTTAATCTCTCTGCCACGTTCCGGGAGCATGGGGAGTGCTTTTCGATTCGAGCACGTAGATTACAGAGACGCGAGCCAGCTATTAATTTGCTGATCAAAAGACGGAAATCTGGAAACATTCGACCAAATATGCACGTGCTTCTCGGAACGTTCTAAGGATCGACCAATCAGTTTTCACGACTTTGAACTTCTCTGTCGATATTAGCTCCATAGCTGCTAATCACTTTCAAAGTGATCTATCGAATTATCTTTAATTTCTTTCTCTGTGATAAATCAAAATGTAAGTAAATGTATAATAATTCTTCTGTAACGATCCTGCGTCAGTCCATGAACAGCGATACATCTGAGAAATTATAGGATAGTATTCTGTCATTGTGTCTTGAGAACAAGACGCCAAGAATTTTACATTCAGACTGAAATTACATTCCTAGGTATTTTATTCCCGGATGTTGGACCTTAATCACGGAAACGGAAAAAGCACAGGAATTTAATAATCTTATTTATATACCGCGTGGCTGCGTGTAAACGCGGAAACGGCTCTGCGCCGTGTATTGGCATTTGACCAACGCGATCGACCAAATAAATTACCCGGCCCGGCAAATTACTTTCACCCCTCCTCACCCCCGGACAAATTAGAAGCAATGGCCTGGTCGAAGCCAGGCTGAATTCCCCATTTTCTTCCCCATTTTTTCCTTCTTTCATTTTCTACACTCGCTGACAAACTCGAAATCGAAAAGCGTTTTTCTGGTTTGATAAATCGATTTCGAGGGGCAGAGATGGGAGAGAGGTCCGTCTTAATCGTTTCTTTTCAACGCGAGCCGGGTCGCGTTGTTCATTTGAATGAGAAGGCCCAAGTATAGCACGGTCGCGCGGAGCTCTCTCTCGTGCTACATAATTCATGGTATAAACGGCGTCAGCGAGCCGCGAACTGGACGGGCAAAGATCCGTGATATCGGGGAGGACCCCCGGCGCATCGCAAACTCGCGGATGTCGCCAAAGACTTTTCCAGGTAGGTGGGGGTGAGAGGTTCGACTTTAGGAAAGAGGATTGGCCCCGCGCGACTTGCCAACCGTTCGCATAACTGCGACCGGGCCACGCCGCATTAACTTCGCGATAGTTGACGATCCAGCGAGTCTTGCACGAAATTCTAACTTTGCACCCCATTTTTCTTTTTTTTTTTCACGCTCGATCATCGATAATCGATTTTCACGAAATTTGGTTTGAAAATGTAGTTTTTGGAAAAGAGAACATTTGACACGTATCTTTTTTTTTTTATTATTAGCAATCGTTAGCAAACGCAGTTGAAGAGGTGTAAAATAGCCTCAAAGTTCAGGTTCCGGAATCTATTTCGTCTCGAAAATTACTAGATATATATAGTATCTAAATAGATATATAGTATATATATAATAGAATATAAATATAGTAGAAAATATTATAAGAATATAAATTCAGTTTTTTCAGATGAATGTTAATAGATTTTACAAAGTTGTGTATTGCAATAGAGAACCATTTTTAATATATTTGTAATATATTTAAAGAAAGCGTATTTTTTATGTACAATCTTTGAGTAGCTCTTTCAGATAAATGTTAATAATTAATTTTCCTGAAATGGGATGTTTCTTTACGAGAGCTATATTCATACTCAAACAGAAACTGTGGATCAATTGGAGTCTTGATTTTTGCATCACAAAAGAATTCGTTATATTCAAAACTTGACCAAGTTGTGCGATAAGAGATAAATTTATACGAGAAATTTAAATTTTCAAGGCCACGTTCTTTACACGATTCATATCTGAACGTATATTTTTTTACCAGCTACGTTATGCGATATAAAAAAATACATAGTTGTATAAGACAAAAAAATCAACGACCTTTGAAAACTCCGTTAGAAAAAATATTCTTAGCAGTTACCGCTCATGCCTAATTTTCTTGCATCATCGCAACTCGGAAAGATATTCCAGCTGATGTCTCATTTAAACGGAACACCCTGTGTATAATACATTTGTTTCCATTATCCCCGCTGTGTCCCACGCGCAATTGTTCGACGTGGAATCCACTGGTTGCCATTGGTTACAAATTGATGGAAACTGGTCGTTCGATGTTAATCGCGAAACAAAGCCGCGCCGCCTGTAAGACAGGGCTCTGTCGTACCGCTGTTGTATTGTTATTAGACGCAGTAAGAGCCAAATACCTTGAGACCCGGAGCTGCACAATCTTCGGCACTTTGAGGATGCCAATTTGGCTTAGAAGCCTAATTCCGTGGCCCCTTTCCCTCTTGTGCATGGAGAGGAAGCTAAGAGGATTACGATCGTACATAATCAATGAATTATGAGATTGACCAAGATTGAAATGACAAGAGGCTAATAACGGCGCGTTTACGTTGCCATGGTGAGCCGCGCGAGCGCTTGCCAGGTTGTGTTTGCGAATCGACGTTTCGAACATTCTCTTTGGATTATGGCTCCGCGTTATGTTGGCGAACTGAATAAAAAAGGGAAAAAAAGACGCGGACGCGGTGGAAAAATACCTGTAATCCGAGGTAGCAAAACCTGGGTTAATTTGAAATTCCAAATATCCCCTGGATGAACGAAAGTACGCAAGGACTTTCACGTTGGCAATTCTTGAAAAATAACTTTCTCCCTTGGTATACTTTCTGCTGTATTTTCTCCCCCTCCTCCGGGGGGAGGAGAACTTTTACGCAACGGTACTTTTTGTATCTCTTTACCTACGTCGTCGCTGCGAAAGGTAGTGAGAGTTCAAAGAGAGATCGAGATCGCAAATTTGACCCGAGTTCCTTCTCCCTCGTTAAACCAGAAACGGGCAGGCTACAAGTTTTCATCAGTCGCGTGTGTCACGTACTCGTACATTCGTCGTTTTTAGAGTGTTTTATTTCAGTTGCAACTGTCACACGCCCTATGACCAGGAGCGATAAAATCCCACTGCTTCTCAAAACTCTCTGAAAACTGTGGTAAGGATTTGTATAAAAATGTCACCTCCCCAAAAAAAATAAAATAAAAATGCAAAATTCAGTATTTAATTTTTAAATTTATGTCTTCACTCTGTTCGATCGTAAGTAATACTTCAATAATTCCCTAATCTTGCAAAATAGTTGTTAAAGGATCATTGGCAAGGTCTCCACTTGCTTGATGGAGAAGTCAATAGACTGAGAGAGTGGGGAGATTTCGATGTAGTGGGGAGAACGATGCAGTGGAGGGGGTAGCGCTAGCTACCAGGAAAGTGGGGGCAAGGGCCGCCAGTTAGCCACCTCTGCTGTCACTGACTCGGTGTTAGCGTTGAGCCAATATTATTAAGCCTGGTTGGTTATCTAGTATTATTAGGCCTGATTGGTCGTTCAATATTATTTCAATTGGTCAAATGAGCTACATTGCTATTAATTGAAATCCATTGTTTGCCAAATACCAGAGAATATTGTTTCAAACATTTATTACAAATTATTATTACTCGAAATAAATTTCATCTAGATCTGATTTTTAATAATATTGAGAAACAGGTTCGCGAGTACGTCTTGAAACACATTTTTGAAAATTGTCAAAGGGACGTCCAAAAAATATACGGACTGGACGTGTGTCACCACGTATGTCAGTGTGATCTTGGATGAAATGAGAGAGAAATCCTCGTTTTTCGAAGAAATTCTCAACGAGTTTTCTTGAACGACTTTCTCAACTTTAATTTTGAGCAAGTTCCTTAAAATTTCCATTTCTTCCGTTCGTTTTCGCATAGAAAAGACGAGGTCTTGATACTCGATGTCTCCGTGCCACGATGATCATTTATGGCGACTGACTTGTCTATCAGGCGCAAGAAACCACTATCTCGATTTTGATGAAAATAGCTTCCGGAGAATTCGCGGCATGTGGTGTAATATTACTGCCTGTGGGTCACATAATACCGTTGCTAACACAGGGCGGTATGATCCACGTGGTGTAATATACACGCGCAGACATACACGTACGCGTACAGCGAAGACATACAGTAACCGAACACATGTAACGATGAAAAAGTTGTCGATGCTTTAAACTGTTGCAATTTCGTGAAGAGAGGAACCGTGAAAGGAATCTCTGTTTGGTCTCGTTGGTTTCGAAGCGTAAAGCTTCTTACTTTGACTGTTCCAAGTTCCTTTCTCAAGGATCCAATGATCTTTTTGACAAGAGTACTTTTATTCTTGAAAATTGTAGAATTTCAAACGTTCAAAACTCGATCCGACTCGATCATTTCGAAGTTCGAAGTCCTCAAAAATTTGTTGCGCGAAACGTGAAAGTCTCGTTCGACCTTGTTTCCCTTTAAGCCTCTTTCGTTTTCTCGCCATGCATGGCGAATTGCTTCATTAACTCGGATACCATTGTCCCCGGGACGCGCGGGATTCTCAATAGAAAACAGAAATTACCCCTTTCTGCGAGTATTAATGCGACTGCAACTCGAGTAATTGAATTCTACTCGAGAACGGACAAGTATCGCGCAAATGGCCCCCTCCTCTGTTCCTCTCGCTGTGCGTCGTAAATGCGAACGATTCGGGATGTTAAAAGGGACGATCATTAACTGAATAATGCCATAACGCTTCTGTCCCAACTTCTTGGCTGCGAATGACGAGTACACTCGTCACGAAAAAATGGTAACTTTGTAATTACAATTTGTTGCTCAAATTAAATTTTTTAAAGAAGATCAAACGTATTTGTAAATTTTGGACATTTTAAAATATTTTGAGACTAGGGTCGACGATATTCTTTACGAGTGCCATTCTCCCTGAAACTTTTATCTCGAAGAACATTTATTTGTCTGTCCTCGTCGGGACTTGTGACGTAAGAGCATTTTTTCGAAAAAGTTCCACGTTCCCATGTTTCACGCGGAACCTGTTTAAAAGTTCCGTAACTTTTTCCCTGGTTTAACGCTGGAACTACCGAAATGGTCCAAATGGCCAATTTGTAATTTTCGTTGGAAATTTTGTAGACTGTAAAACGGCGTATTTTTGGAGATTTTTTCTAAATGACTTTTCGTAAAAAGATCGTGTGTTAGATGGAAAAACTGCTAAATTTTTCTACTTCCTTTTACTTTAATGTCTCGAGTGAAAATTTTATTTTAGTGTCGAAAGTACTATACTTACAGGAGGATATATTTGCAATTTTTATAACAATATTCCGAATTGAAATTACAAGCGTGTCGATACCTTTTTGACTTTTAAAATTTTTGTACTTCTTCCGTTATTGTTATTATACAATTCGTTATTGGAAAAAATATTGTTACTTTTGTACCCATTTGAGCCGCTTATTTGGAGAATGGCAGTTTCAAATTGAGATATTTGAGAATTTGCGTTTTAACGTGTTTATCGTTCCTAAAACTTACCTGAATTCCCATCGACAAAGTCTCTGGTTATTAAGTTAAGAGTGGGTCTCAACTTAATTGGTCGCAAATTATTTTGAAACAAGAAGATCACTTTCTTTGATCTTTGGAACTTTAATTGATCAAATTACTAACTTGAGTCGCTTTCAGAATAAATGACTTGTTTGTACGAACAAATTTCGCTAATGCAAAGAAAAAAGAACTATTCAATGTCAATGCTCTTTTTGTGAAAAAAAAAAAACAAATGTAACTATAATAAGTTCGACATTTCGTAAGAAAAACAGTCACCACGGTAGATCTCCCTGCTTTTTGTAATAGTAATTTCCGCGATGCAGTCGTCTCTCTCCTCTCTTCGCAAATTGCTCGTGCGTTCTATTTCGTTATCTCCTTAATTTTTTCAGATACGCAATTAAGAGCGCCACGGGGGGAATCCCTTCTTTATTCGCTTGAAAAATTTAGAGGGGAGTGCGCGCGCGAACACGGCCAGGGCGAAATTACGCTTTTCCGGCGGCGACATTCTGAATAATATTCAAGTTTTAGCAAAAGAATGGACACAGGTGTCGCTAGAAATTGAGTTAAAACCGTGGACCGGATGCGTTAACGCGCTTCCCCCGCTCCACCTACATTCGTTATAAGAACGGAGAAGAGAAAAAGTAGCTCAGCGAAATAGGCAAGCGCGCGTTGCATGTGATTAAACGGATACACATTTCTTTCCGTGCAGACAAATCTTCTTTAATATGCAACGAGGTTTTTATCAAGTTCGTTCGTTGAAAAATCCCCCCCTGCACTTCCCTATTGTTGGAGAACGAACGCGACGTTCCTTTCTTCTTTCGTCTTGTTCCCGTACACGTGAAATGCGGCCTTTGTAATTAACTCTTCGTACAACGCACGCTCGAAATTCTTGGTTGTATTTGTCCTTTAGAGAGCTGTATTTCTGTAATAAAAGTAGCACGGTAAATGTCGATTATAAATTACGCGCGATAAATAATCAGTCTTCGAAAACAGTGATCTCAGATCTCAGTCTCGCGAGAACAATTTTTCAACGATTTCGAAGGCGTTGAGATCTTCACGATGTTTACGATACGTGAAGATATCTTTGAGAAGAAAGAACTCGAAACTAGTAAAAACTTGAGTCGCGCTTGATATTTTTAAATTACCAAAAAAAAAAAGAAATTGAAAAATGTTTTGGAGTGCCAAAAGGGCTAAAACGAGATTTAAAACCTGATTGTGCCGTGCTATTTCGTTTCAAGTTCGATATTAAAATATCAAATAACGTTATCATCGTGAGAAGTTTGAAAATATCAAATTAATTTAGTTATTAATACAAAGTTTGAAAGCGTCGAATAATATTTCATCGAGCGTAATAATAATACCAGGATCAATTGCAACGACGAAGAACTACGACGCCATTATCGAGGGTTATTTCGTGTCCCTAGCATTAAGGTTGGCAGCCCTCACAAAACAGCACGTGACTCGTGGTAGTTATTCACCAAGATTTTTAGACAGCACGCTGTTTAGCTTACTTAGTAGTTTCACTTTTTCCGCGTCCCATTGACAAATCGGCCCCCGTCATAAAGCTCGTTGGCGCGAGGAGTGCACACAGGGATGCAGACCTAACCTAATAGTTCCCGCGTCCAATTCGGGCTGACCAAATTAACGTTTTCCCCTCGGGGGAAACAGCGATTCTGTTGTCGGAACTTACAAAGGAATCGGCAGCGTAATGGAAAGGTGAACGCGAATCATCGAAACAGACGGTTCGGCAAAGGACAAAATAACAGGTCAAAGGTCAAAGGGACTTTGAATAATCATAACGCGACGCAAGAGAGAGAGAGAGAGAGAGAGAGAGAGAGAAAGTTTGCTCGAAACATATGTACGACGAAATTGATTCTCGACGCTCGTTTTCGCACGAAAAGTTTTGCACACGGAAATCTCCTCTTTTTCGCAATTTTTGACGAAATTTTTTCCGATCGAACCCATCACGAATTCGAAGTTTGCTTGAACTTTGAACTATATTTAGAGAAGAGGCATTAAAATTTTTTACTTGCTACGTGATGTAAAAACATCTTTGAGAAAAAAAAACGATCTCTGTATATTGTCATTATTTGAATAATAAAAATAATTCAGTGTAATTCAAATAATTTGTAATTATCTGAAAAATAGTCAGATAATGTACCGTCTTATTTGACATAACCTAACGTTAATTTATTCGACGATTTTTCGATGATTTTTCTCTAAACTCTTTGATTACTTGCCTATTGAATAAAACAACTTATTTTACGTTTGTTTTTATAAATAATTTTTTAGATATTTTCTAACTCTATTCTATAAACTTTTACCTTCCACTGGGTTTATTATTATTATTATTTTTGTCTTTTTAGTTCATTATTATTGTATTATTTTTTAGTTTATTATTATTATTTCTTAGTTCATTTCAAACAAAAGATGATTCGCAAAATAATATTTATTTGTTTGATTCTGGATCCAAGATAAAGTCACTTTTCAAACAAGAACGACAAATTGCTCACTTGAAACGATTACGTCAAATTGTTATATGGAATAAAAGTTTTCCCGATCCTGTTGTCGATAATAAGCGAGAAACGCGCTCGAATACGCTATTAGCTATCATAACGCAACAATCTTTCACGGAACGTTACGATGTTCGCAAGTTAGCGGATAACGTATAGATCACTCCCGCGTTCCTGTCCCAAAGGGCTATTAACTATTGTAATATGGATCTGAAGGAGTTGCTTACTTAGGATTAACGAGCACCATCAACTTCGTGTACTCTGTGCGAGGGAATAAACAGAAACCCCGGCGCTGGATGTTTCTTAATATCCCCGCTGTCCGGGAATTCCGAATTTCTGTATCATCATCAGTGGGTAAAATAGAACTTCACTCTGAAATATAAATACACTTACGGAGGCTAATTTAATGGAGATTAAAAATATTTAATAGAGATTGACAACGGTGTCTCGTTGGTTTGTTTGAGGCTTATTAACTCGTACTTTGAAACGTTATTCGAAATTTATTCGAGTCTGCAAAACCACGTGTAAAAAATGTAAAACCGAACTCTTGTAAAAAAAAAAAAGAGAAAACGTAATTGAAAGAAATAATACATCCACAAAGAAACAAGAAATTTATTTCTGACAAGAAAACTCGTTTTTTCCGCTTATTTTTTCCCGATGCGTTTGAAGAAAAATGCCAGAAACTGGGATTAAACGGCGGTGATTACGCTGCGTGTCCTCTCCATGAATAATTGACCCGATTTCTGTAATTAACGGGCAACACACGTACGCATTTATTTGGATAGAAAATTTGGGTAGAAGTCTCGATTTACAGAGGTACGGGCCGCGTTTCAATGGACAGACGCAAGACGAATATTGGTATTGGAAACTTCAATCAGTTGGTCCTCTTTTTTCCTCTTTTTTTTTTTGTCTCTCCCATACGCGAATCTGCCGCCGTCTAGTTTTCAATATATATTGCATGTCCGCTAACGAGAAAGAGGGACTGGATAATAGAGAGATCATGGAAACTGGACAGGTGAACAATTTCCGTGGTAACCAACTACTATTGTGCTTTTATACCGCGGTACACGCCACCATAGGGGCCGAAAGATCAAAAATCCTTCCACCTCTGATTGTTATTTTCGTTGAATTCGATGAATTCGCGTATAGCGAATCTTACGTCTTCTCATTTAAATATATTACATTATTTATTTATTTAAATATTATTAAATATTATTTTATTTATTTATTTATTTAAATACTATTAAATATTATTTTATTTATTTAAATATTATGTTATATTAATTGTCAGACGTACTGAATTTTTCCGCGGAATTTTTTGTGCTTCTAAAATATGTACGACGATCACTTTGCGCGGGAGTTCTCTCGTTAATTTTCGACACTTTTTTTGTCATGACTCGTCTGATTCAATTATAGAATTGTACAGCTACAAATTTAACGAAAATTCTGTGGCATGAAAAATACAGCGACTTTCTTTAATATTCTGACAGTTTAATTATTTAAACTGTTGCAAGTTTGTAAAATCGCGCGGCAACAAAAATTTCATTTTGAACCTCGAAACTTGTACTTTCAAAGCGCACCGTTCGCTTTATTCTTGTGACTGTGACGAGATTCTTTTACGTCTTTTCAAATTGTCATAAAAATTTTTTCGTGACTGAATCCAGCACGTATTCTAAGAGTAAAGTCTTCTTTTTACAGTGACTCGAACTTTCTTTCCATACTCCATAATTATAACATTTTCCAGAAGAATAGTTATACGTTATATTAATATTTTATATTATATTTATAATATATTTTATATTTTAACATTTCATAAAGACAATTAATTCAACATTTTATAAAAACATTTTACAGTGAAATATATTATAACATTATAAAAATATTTTGGAATGAAATGAAAGATGCGCTTTTAAAGTAGAGCCTCTAAGCCTGGCGATACAACTTTTTTCAAGTTTCATCGCTTTCAAGTATCATCCTCCCTCCTTTACAAAATTCTAACAATCTTTTTAAATATTATTAGCAATCACTGCCTGCTGTAAAACGAGATTTAACAATATACATACTTCGTTTCGAGGAGAAGACACACTCCACGTGTCTGCGAGTCGACGAGATCATGAACGGAGGGACGATGTTCGCATCATCATCCCCCACTCCCGCATGTGTGTTGCGTCCTGCCACATACATGCCACTGCACTAACGTCCAAGTGCATTTGCTGTGTACACGATTCTACCAGGCGATCAAAGCCTGTCTCACGGTCCGCAGCTTTGTGCCACGCGTACATGTCCGTGGAACAAACCCCCTCGGCCACGTACACGCGTAGTTGCCGCTGGAAACTGCTGCGCGTGTGCCGATACATTCCTAGAAATACGTGTCTGCGTGCTCTCTCTCTCTCTCTCTCCCTCTCTCTGTCTCCACGTTCCACACGTGTGTCACGTGCTCACGTACTCGCGCGCGTGAGGGAACGACTCTCGTACGTGCATATCGGTGTCAGTGACACGTGAGCCTCGGGGTAAAAGCATTCTTGTGCAAGGCGTTTCTGTCGAGTCGTCTTACCCCCCTTCGATCGAGGGAAATAACCTTGTTGCTGAACTCTGCGTCGCGCGCGCGGCTCCGTTTGAAAAACTTCACCTCGTCGGTGAACTGAAAGTTATATTTTGCGAAATTCTAGACTTTTTAACCATTGGAAGTCAACCATTTTTTTAAAATCCTTTTTTTGGTTAGGTTTAGGTTAGGTTTGGATTAGGTTTAGGTTAGGTTTTTCTGACGAAACGAAAAGAGAAATTTGCCACTTGGAAGGAAAATTGAAGAGAAAAGGGTTTTCAACATTTCTTCGAGAGGTTTTTTAATCCTTGAGTGCGTTGAACGCTGTTAATTAAATTAATAATTGAATTTGAATATCATCTTGCGTTTTTAATGAACCGGGGGTTTTTATTTTCTTCATTTATACCAATTTGGTATAAATTGAACATGAACGTCTGCTGTTAAACTAAAATTGAAACTTAATGATGAAAAGAATTTTTCTGTTATTAAATAGCATTCTTCTCGAATTTTCTCTGTTGCTCTTCAAACAAAGTAATATCGTGTGGCGAGTTTTTTTATGGAAAGAACAGAGTTTACTGAGTCAGTATCAGTTGACGAGGCCCGACATGTGAGAAACACGGAGTTGAAAAAAGAAAAGGAAAAGAAATATTATACTATAAATGATATAAAATATTAAAATATAATATGCTATAATATTATACTATGATAAATATTATATTATCACGGTTTCGAAACCTTCGAAACCTTTGCGGTTCCGTTTAAAAAAAACTCGGTTCACGAGTGAAATTCGTGAACTGGATTTTTAACCCCCTTAAACCACGAAAAACGAAAGTTGCACCTGCAGCTAGTCACAATAGAATGCTGCTCAAATATACTCGCGAGTTTGGCTCGCTTCTAAACCTAACCTAACCTAAAAGTGGTCCGCAACCTAACCTAAAAGGCCGCAGAACTGGATTAACATCTTTTTGCCCACTTCTTTTTGGTATTTAATTTCTTTCGTAAATAATAATAAACCTCCTATTATTTTTAACGAGCTGGAAAACGATCCGACATTTTAAAACACGCGTTGACGTCACACTGAAAAAACTGAGAAGAATAACATGGAGGCAAGGTTTTATGAAACCTAGGAGTACGATGCATGCATCTTTCAACGTGTATAGGGACCTTTACGTAAAAGTGGCCTTATTCAAACATCAGCGTAATCAGAACACGAGGTGTGGTTGGTTTCGTTGTCACGGCGGGGGAGGGAGAAGGGCTGGCGAGGAATGCAATTACGCGAGGACCCGCGATTAAGTTTTAATCCGATCTAGTTTTATACTTGCGGGCGAGTTTATGACCTGCGCGAAAAGCTTCTTAACGATAATGCGATATCTTGAGAGGATAGGACAGACATTAACTTTACTACCAAAGGGGAGGGGAAGTGGATCGAAGGTCGAAGGTGAGGTAACGTATGGATGGTTCGCGTACGTACGTAACGTACGTAACGTACATACGTGTGTGGAAGATAACGATGGCACACGGTTTTAGAGCGTGTACCGTCGTAACTTACCAACCGTTCTCCCGGTGCGCGCCACCCACACGGCCATTCTCTTAATTATCAAACTTCGGGACTCCCTCCTAATTTCCATCCTTATCGCATGGTTTATCGAGTAATGGGAGAGCGCAACCTGTGTCTATGTTAATTTTCGAACTGTAAACAGCGGCTATCTTCAGCCCAGATTAACCGTGTTCCGCGTTAATAAGAAGTTCTCCAGAAGTGTTTTGCCACCGCGGACCGGGAGTGCAAGTTGAAATCTTCCTCGAGTGTGACAGAAGCGGACAGAAGTGTTGTTTTGACGCACACTCGATGCTGTTTAAGTTTCGTAAAATAATTTTTTTTCTTTTTTTCAAAGAAAAGTTTTTGCATCTTGTTAGCGTCAGTCGTTTCCGAAAGTTGTGTGTCTCGAGAATTCAAGTGGCTCTGGAAAAGTTGAAAGATATTTTTCTCGATTAAATTTGTCACGATCGTGAAGATCCAAGTCTTCTCTTTACAACCACCTCTTGAAACCTGCTGTACGATATTTTTTATCGAACCTTGATCGTCAGAGATTAAACGACGGAAATTCAAGGAATCCTAATATTTCAACCCTGATGTTTAGCGTTCGATAAAACGACGAGAAAAAATCGCACGGCAGGTTCTAAGAGGTCGTTATAAAAAAGAGACTTCAATCTTCAAGACCATCTTAAATTTAATGGTGATAAAAATTGTTCAACGTTCCCAGGAGTATTTGAATCATTACAATTTTTGAAAACGAAAGTGTCCTTGTTCTTCCTACATAAACAAGTAAAAACATCTAAAAGAAAAAGAAAAAAATTAATGTAGTGCTATTAAAATGAAACAAAGTGGAAAAATATGGAAAAAAACGAAGAAAAGTTTATCACCCAAATTTAGTGGGATTTTCCCTCGCAAAATTATAACAGTTTCAACATTTAGGTTAGGTTTAGATTAGGTTATGTTCGAATATTAATGCGAGTCACTGTATATAAAGACAAACTTAAAATATAGAAAGAATCAAACCCAAGTTTATCACCCAAATTTAGTGGGATTTTCCCTCACAAAATTATAACAGTTTCAACATTTAGGTTAGGTTTAGATTAGGTTAGGTTCCAATATTAATGTAAGTCATTGTATATGAAAGACAAACTTAAAATATAGAAAAAATCAAACCCAAGTTTATCACCCAAATTTAGTGGGATTTTCCCTCACGAAATTATAACAGTTTCAACATTGAGGTTAGGTTTAGGTTAGGTTCGAATATTAATGCGATACAAACAAAAATAGCTTTGACATTTCAGTGAAAATTTGCACCGAATTAATTAAATTTTTACCAAACGCACGATTGTAATAAACACGTTGAACGATCATTTCCCAAATTGCATTGCCAAATTGCCCTGATCGATCGATGACAGTCCCCGTTCGGTTACATCGCCGCTGGGTGAAATTCGCCAAAGTTCTCCGGGACGCGGTCGTCGATAATATTTACGCCAGGCCAAATATTATATATCGGGACATGTTCTACACGCGATAATTGATCGCCGCTAATACCAGACGCGACCTCGACGCTGAATCGACGTTGCGTGTGCGAATCGAATAGAATTCTGGACGCGTCCGACAACCGTGCAAATGCAGAGTGCAATCTCGTGCTTCCAGAAATCACAATTTGCGGCGAATGTTTCAGGCAAATGTTTTAACCAGCGGTTTATCGCTGGAAACGGCCAGCTGTCGGAACGATGGCTAATCATCGTCGGCGAAATACAATTTTTCCTTTTAAATATCGAATGATTTAAAAAGGCGCCGATTCGAAAAAGCTGTCGCCGGTCGGCAGATGTGCCGAGAGTCGATGAAAAATAAAATTCACCGCGCAACGAAACGGATGACGGACTTCGAAATAAGTGCGTATAATTGCGAAATGAAATAAATCGCTCGTTGGAAATTCGTTTTTTTGAATTAGATTACGAACTCATGTATGTGTGTACAGGGTGAAAAAGAAAAGTTTGTCTCTTGGTATCATGGATGAATTCTACACTTTCGATTCGGTGGAAATACGTGTAAAAACTTGCCGCAAAATTGACTTTGACTTTGAATTTCAGTTCATTGACGATTATTTAACACTGCAAATGCGTGCGTCCTAACAGCGACTTTATGGTTCTAGACACGTATGGTTCTGTATTGCGTGATATTTATATTTCGAATAATGTTAACAATTAGCTTTATCATTTCATTATTGAGACTCACACTGATGCAGCAACTATGATAAATCAAATATTAGTAAAACCTAATACAAAAATTACGTCCAGAATCATAAAGTCGCTGTTAGGACGCGCGTGTTCGCAGTGCTAAATTATTAAGAAACTGTTTTACTATTTTCCAAGAGAACTAATAGGTTGCGACTTATGGTTCCTTGGAAAAGTTTTATCTTTGTGATGAGTAGAATACAAAAAAAAAAAAGTTTTGAAATTCAAATCGAAGATGTAGAATTCATCTATGATAACCACGGATAAACTGTGTTTTTCGCCCTGTACGTATGAAGAGTGTAGGAACTTTGAAATAGATTCAAAACTCTTTCACGTTGCGAGTAAATTTGAAACTTGGAAACTTTTATCCGTTTGTTTCCCCAATCGATACGTGTATGCGTTCTCTCTGCCTGTGCTGATTGAAAATGCGACGGTATACACGGTGAATAGAAAAAAGGATTCATAACTTCTACAGTAGACAGTACTCGTCGAAACATGAATAAAAATCCTAATAAACACGGGTGAAAGAATTATTAGTTTCAAAGTTGTAAATAATTTTCCGTTTTCGATAATAATAATTTCTGTCGCTGATTGATCTCATTTTTCGTTTATTGTTTCGCAGGTTATTCACGGCGTTCACATAGAGCCAGCGCACGAAGTGAAGAAACGGAGTATCAGTCAGCCAGTTCGAATCCTGTTGTCGTACGATGAAAGCGTCTACAGGTAAGTTTATCATGCGATTTATTGCGAATACAGGGTGTCCCATTTAAAGTGACCCTCGAATCGAATTTTCTCCTAAATTATTCGTTATTATTTCGGAGAGAAATGTTTCGAGTAAAATTTTTGTTTCGAGGGGGACATCTCACCTCATATGTCACACCTCAAGAAAACGAACTTAGGTCAAAGTAGAAGTTGTACACTTTCAAACGAGACCAGGTTGGTAGATTTTAACAAAGTTAGAAAGTTGTAGCAGTTTTTGTTACAAAGTTACAAGTTTCTTTTTTTTCTACAAAGTTACAAGTTTAAAACATCCTTGGTTTCCAAGGTCATCTAAAAGTCTGTCTATCACTTAAATACATTCGAACGTATTTTTTCATCCTACAGAATGCAATAAAAAAAAGATAAAAGTGCTTTGATCTTGAAAAAATTGGGAAAAAATGAGCCAACAAAAAGAAATTTTATTCCAGGATATTCCTCTCTCGAAATCATTTTAAATCATGCTACGAAACTTTTTCATAACGTAAAGAAGCACCCTGTATTAACCCAACGAAATAATCGACACGATTTGGAATTTTGAGGAAATTTCAAAAGACTCACAGGGTCACTGCAATTTTTTTCTTTTTTTTTTTTGCCGATGCAGAATGCGGAATGTATTTGAGACGGTGTCGAGAAAGGTCGATTTTAATGAGAGCGCGAGCTATACACGCTGCCGAGAGCGACATGAAAGAAACCAACTTGCGCCCCTGCTTGAAATTAAAACTATTTGGAATTAACGTTTCTATGTTGGATGCTTGTCCTTAAAATTCTGTAAAAAATATAAAAAACTGTCGGCTTCGAAACACATACGTACGTGGTTTAGTTTTCAGACTCTCACGCCCCGCGTATCGATATGAACATTACTCGAAGAATTGCCGCGTGTTCGAAGATTTTTCACTTCGAAAATTGCACGCGCTCTGTGTCAATAATTTCGCTAAAAAAAAAAAAAAAGCGATCCGAGGATTTTACGTGGAAGCGTAATTTTATATATTCGGTGAAAAGCTATACAAAGGCGGACGTATGATATACGGTAATTAATTCGTTTATTTCGCTTTTCTACGGGCACACGTGATTACTTTGCACCGGATTGCAC
Organism: Melipona bicolor; assembly: GCA_030673865.1. Taxonomy (NCBI): domain Eukaryota; kingdom Metazoa; phylum Arthropoda; class Insecta; order Hymenoptera; family Apidae; genus Melipona; species Melipona bicolor. Next base: position 1,055,732 of record JAHYIQ010000012.1, read on the forward strand.
TTTTTCCATCGATTGAAAAATGCATTGAACGTTGAATAAACATCCCCGGCTGTGTAGCCGGGTTAAAAAACCCTCTCTATCAAATCATTTTCCGAATTTCGCCGACAGTATAAAATTTTCAAGGAGAAACGCGGTCGATGGTTTCTCTGCGTTCGAACGTTCACGACCAAAAACGTTCGTTAACAACGTTTGGCTAGAGGTATCTAAAACACTTTGCACTACTTTTTTTTTTTTCTAACAAATGTACATTTCAACTTCATTTTTCACCGTAAATTTATTCTGTAATATGGTACCTTTGTAACAATATTCGTTGTTTGTTTAATTTTGTAAATGTTCGCGATGTAATGCTTAGTAAAAAGAAAACTATAAAAGAAGGTAACAACGAAGATATGTATAGGGTGGGCCAAAAATCACTTCCTACTAAAATAAATTCGTAATATTTTTATTATATATATATTTTTTAAATGTTTTTTTACAGATTAAAGTTCGTGTTTGAATTTAAAATTAATAAAATCAGTTTTTTCTTATATTAAGTGATAGTTGCTTTTATCTATCCTATCATTACAATACACTGTTAAGCTTGTTTCAAAAATGCGCGCGCCGCCATATTTTAAAATGTGACTAACTTCATTTGAGAATTGTTCAAGCTTGTTCAAGAAGAAAAAGAAATATACGATCTTATCAGCAGTTGTCTGTTTAGCATTGATTTAGAAAACCAAAAAGGAACATTTTGCTGCACTATTTTCGAAAAGGAGTAAAATACTGTGCAAAGTCGTGAAAAATTGTCTGATTTGGTCGGTAAAGAAGTACTGTTGATCTCGTTAAGAGTTGTCTGTTTGGTATGTTTCAATTTCAAAATAAAAGATCAGAAAGGAAAATGTTTACTATACTATGTCCGTGCAAGTTCGAAAAAGATTATCTAACGTGTGTGATTCTTCAAACTGCTAGTATCAGAATCAGAACATTTGCTAAATCTCATCAAATCGGTCTTGGAACTTTTCTCCGTCGATAAAGATGGCAACTTTGAAATTGACTGAAAGATGGCAAAATGATCAATATGATAGATCGCCTGATAAATTTTCCGCGTCCCACGAAAAATTCTTCCTTCTTTCAGTTGCACGAAAAAAAAAAGAAAAGAAAAGAAAGAAAACGCAATTATTTTTCGATCGATCTAACGCATAGGTTAGAAAACAAACGATACAACGCTTAAATACAGTTAAGATATTGCGAATACACGTCTCTAAGGCTGGAGAAACTAGGCTGAATGCACGATAGAAACTTACGAAGTACTACTCGGAAAGTTTCGCCTCCCGTGCCACGGTGGCATTTAACAACTGCAGAACTTCCGGCCCGAAAGTTAAAAGTTAACTTCGTTGTGACTTCTGGCGACGTAAAAGCGCGTCTCACGCAGCGCACGTTTCGCTCGCGACGTAGCCGCAACTTTACCTAACAATTTGCGTTAACAGCTTTCGAGCATTATTTATCTATTTTTTTCTTTCTTTTCTTTCATTGCTGCGTTAAAGTGATCGTGCAGGAAAGAGCTGACAATTTTCACTATTACGTTGTTTAGTAATTGACCGAAGCTGACGAAATTTTGAAAATTCTAATTCTGTCTTGCTAGGGCTAATATACTGTAAATTCTAATCGAGAAATTATCGATTTTTGAGTTTGAGCAAAAATACGCAAAACTAAAGACTTGTTATTTCAATTAATGCAACTCACACGTTTGAAATAAATAATTTCAATATACCTGTGCACGTCATTGTCATATAAAGTAGCCTCACTTTCAAATAACATATTTTATTTCAATTACCATTTCGAATATTCAGTTTTCTTTCAAACGTGCTCAGCGTCGCGAGCGAGAAAAATTTGCGATAGAATCTGATGGGGCTCCAGTCTTTAAAACCAATTCCAACTAAGGCACGCGACTTTTTATTACGAGGCTCCGGTTGCAGTTTAACGATCGTTTAATTTTGCGTTTCGGTAAGTTGCGCGTACGATGTGCACCAAGTGTGCATCAAGTGTCGTTCGACGTATCGATCGATACTAGCATAAAAGGCGTACCTCGCGATGCTTCTACGCGAAATATCGTGCGCGCGATGCATGGATCAATTTCTTCCGAGACACTTCACCGTTCCTCTCCCGTACGGCACTTTACATAGAATCTTGGTGCACATCTCGCTGCGACGTAGAGTCTTTGCATCGGTGTAGAAAGAAATACAGAAGCTTCGTTGCTACGTACCGTTTCCGGGCGAAAGCGTCACCGTCACATCCGCGCCCTAGCCAATATCCTCCACAGTCTACTCCTGCCGGATACAAATAAGACGACAAACTGCCGTCAGAAATTGCGCCACGCGAGATTTTTGTCTACGTGTGTTGCTACGGCGTAACGAGATATCGACGCGCACACCCACACCGACGACAACGAAAAATTTGAAAGAAACGAATCCTCAGAGCTCTGAGCTTTAAGCTCTGTTCTCACTTGTTCAAAATTACTTAGATCCTTGTAAACGTTTGAATTGTATTTTTGTGAATGATACGAATCAGTCTATATTTAATACAATGAATAAAGAATAGTCAAATGCATTGATTATTCTACAACTACAATTACACGATGCTCACAGTCACCCAAATCAAAAAACGCGCGCTAACGAGATCCTCCATTTTGTGTTTCTTTACTTAAAGAAAATGTCGGCCTCGGTCGACGACATCAGCGCCTCCAACATTCGTGGGTGTAACAATCTTTTAATATTATTGCATCTGTAGCTTCTGAAGTGAATTATTCACAGTTCAAAAAAAAAGTGATATTAAATCTAATTATCAAGGAAAATGTTCATTTTTGCTTTGACGCTGGAATTTAAAAGAATTGAAAAGTGAGGTTAGGTTCGACGCTGGATTATAAGAGAATTCAAAAAGTGAGGTTAATCGAGTTAATAAGTGAGTAAGTCAGTCAGAGAAATAAATGTATAATTTAGGAGAACTGAAAATGTGGATTCAATCTTGGAGAAATAAATATTGATAAGTCTCGTTGTCTCGGGCGAACGGGATCATCCCTCATGATTATTCAACAAACGGCGAGTTCACGGCGACAATCACAGAGGTCTGCCGATTTTGTTAAACGACAAGAGAAAGCGTACTTTCTACGCCGACGAAAATAAATAAGTTTCGAGTTAATTTACGAAGCGAGGTCAATTCCCGTGAATTACGACGAGACCAAATTTTCATTCCAGTTGTCCAGGAACTATCGTCGGTAATTAATCGTGTTTCCTCGTTACCGATAATTAATCCCGTGTCGCTCGTATCCAGTTCAATAGAAAATAAAAAAAAAAAAGGAAAAAGACCATGAGAGAGAGAGAGAGAGAGGACAGACTCAACCGATGAAGCCGATAAAGCCGGGCATCTATCGATATCGACGGAGCACGACCATTCGGCGTACTCTCTCGAGAGATCGGCCGTGGCGTCCAATCGAATAGAAAGCGTTAAAAATTTCCGTCTCGTGGACGAAAAACTTGGGAACGCGCCAGATGAACCGCGCTGTCTGCGTGGCCTTATTCAATTTGCAATTCAGCCCCCTCGACGGGACCGTCGACGATATTTGAAAAGCTGTCCACTTCGTCGGGAATGGATCCAGGCCAAATGTTTGTATCCGATCGTGGGACGGATACACGCGCGTGCACGTGTGTTTCGATTAGCCACGGATGCTTCGTATAAATCGCGTCGTAGACGACGGGAAACAAACAACAATCGGCCCACGTGGAAATAAATGAGACGAAGGTACTGTAGGACTAAAAATTGAAAGATTGAAAAGTTTCTGATAATGAAAATACGTGCGTCTTTGAATTGACTTGAAGCCCAGTTTGCGATAAGGAGGGGTTTGTTCAAAATGTGTATCGCGGGACAGTTATTTTTTAGTTGTGTTATTTCAAAGAGGAATTAATTTCAATTAGTAGTCAAAATAGATATTGATCGATTATACAGTAAAGCAATCTTTTTTCACTATATTTAACGTCAGAAATGAGAAACAATATTTTCCAGTCATGACTCTATGAAAGATAAGCCGAGTGAAAGATTTATCTCGTTGTTAAATAATTAATAAATTTAATTTATTAATCTCCTCGTTAGGAGCAGAATTAGGAATTCTTCGATTGGTTGAAATCTGACGATAAATTAACATCTCTTTGCAAGAAATTTAACAGAAATGAAAAATGGAGGTAAAGTAAGAGCTGGAGCGTCATCAAGTTTAAAGAAATCCTCCCGTGCGAAAGATCTTTTATTAACAAGAACGGAAAATTGTTTAATTACATGGATAGAGGATTGCAATAAGAAGAATATTCCTCTGAATACTTGTTTAATAAAACAAACTGTTTATTTAGTTTAGTTTATTATAGTTTTGGTTAGGTTTAGGTTAGGTTTCTCTTCGTATCTCGCGTTATGGGAGGTCCTGCTGTATTCGTTCTCCGACCGATTTCTGATGAAAATTTCGTGATTCGACACACGAGCCATTAGCCTGATTCTCTGATTACGAAACGTCACTGTCATGCGTCTTTCCCCTTGCGAGATAACCTCAAAATTCTGACGCAATCGCTGTTACATTCAATCGAAAAATCCCGAAAAATCTATCGGCGGCACCTATTCCGAGCAAGCCCCGAAGGCTTTTACCTCCATCGAATTTTTAACAGGAAACGTTCTTTAACAGGCAACGTGCCTGTCAACGTTCGTTCGGTTGGTTTCGAACTTTTTTTCTCTCGCCGAACGACGTACCTATAAAAGTCGCTGGAAAGTCTCAGGACAAGTACTGATTAGAAAAATAATGTTTTCTTGTCAATTTTATATCGATAATTATACGAATATATATATATATAACTATCCTGTTAAATATTTTATGTTAATTTTATAACATTTTATGTTATCTTTTATCTGAAAACAAATTTGCAATCAAAGAAAACTTGATTTGCGAAAAGGGTTAGTTTGAAGTGCAAAGTTTGTAATATTATCAATATTATCTCTCTGCTCTTTCTCTGTAGTGTTTTCTTTGTCGATTCGTCAAAGAGCAGCTCAAATACTGAACATCGAACAATTAAAGAAGCATCTTAAAACTTCTGAGCAACAGTGTAAATTGCGGATGATTATCTTTCGTGAAACAAAAAAATTCGCGTTTCGTATTCGGCGTATTATATTTCTTTTCTTTTTTTTTTTTTACTCGTTACGCGGTCGTAAATTAATATCGCGCGAACGAGAATAAGCTGCTTTAGCACCAGCGTGCCAATTTATTATTTCCCACTTTAAAAGTAATGCCTCACCACGAAGAAGCTTAACTCCAGCGAGACGCACCCTCGGTGCTCGCCAACTTTCATCCTAATGCTTGCCCTGGCCTATAGTCTTCGACGTGAGAATTACACGCAATGAAATTTCGCGTAATAAAGGGAATAAGGTAGTCTTCGATTCTCGATTGCAATCGCGAGCATAACGACTGAAATCTGCAACTTCGTCAACTACGTCAAACTTCGTCAAACTTCGTCACATTCTTACAAATTCACGTAAATTCTCCGATCATTGTGTATCGTCGTGCTACAAGTTTTTATTTTAAACGTGTATTAATTTATTTTGATATTTTTTTACGTTCTAAATTAATTAAATGTGTCGATGAACGTCGATAGACATATACTGCTCTCTATCCGCTGTACCAAGCTAGTGCCTCTACCAGCAAATGTTGTGGGCGTAAATCAGTGCGAGGAGATGACGAATCCCGAATGAATTAGAGCGTCAACGACGCACGCACGTGCTATTCGTTTTCCAATTGCCGGAATTGAAGAGCTCCGTTGCTGACTGGGGGAAATTTGAATTAGTAACACGAGACAAAATGCACGGAAAATCGAAATATTTCAGGAATCCTTTATCTGAGCGTTTCATTTCATTTCATTTTGAGAACGTGCGCTTGCCCGCTTACGTTTGAAATACCATTTCTTTATTCGCTATTTCAAAAAAGTTAAAATAAAATTATTTATAATAAATTCCGTCTCTGGAAAAAGTAAAAATATTTCTGTTTACCTGTTTCAAAAATCTACTTCGATGAAACACTTATTTGACAATATTTGTACAAACTTGTGAAATACCTAATATTCCTTCAAGTAAATAATATTTAAAAGAAGTAATATAATACAATTTTTAGTTATAATTTTACTTGTATCATAATATAATTTAATATTTACTAAATATTCCTCGCTCGACGAATTAAAAATATTTATTTTCATCACAAAAATCCACTTCTCCACGATCCTGTTCGCAAGGATCGCGATTTCTATTCTTGCCTGCATGTAAACGCCTGTTTGCACGCGAGAATCCAGTCCTCATAGTTACAGAGTCGCCGAAACAAAATGAAATAAAATAAAATAAAACAGAAACTGAGAGGCCTAAATATACCAAGAGGATCGTATTCGAGCATCTGACGGATCCAAATTCGCGGAGAGGACGGAAAGTTACTTTAAAGTCTTAGACCTAGCTTGGTAGTTGGGTAAAACGTCAACAGAGCGCGCGGTGGTAGCAGCGGCAAAGGCGTAGGATTGACGCCGCCGTCGGTCGTTTATAAAATATTACCGTCGTTTGGCCGTTTCTTTTCAAAGAGGGGAGGGCGGGCCTCACGCGTGTGCGATTTGCACTCGTTTCCCAGCGTCAAAGGGGTCGGCCTAATTGGCCGTTTACATTTCCGCGCGTAAATTGTACATTGGCCATCCGTAGGCTGTCTCGCTTCTCTCGCCGGACTGCGTCGCCCACTCTAAACTCCCTCCCCCTCTTTGCCCCTCTCGTCTTTCACTCGCGTCCCTCCGCTGGCCTTCGTTTTGGTCAATGTTTGCGCAATGCTGGCGCAATGGTAACGCCGTTGCAACTGTACCCGAAATGCCCCCGAGCGTCGTCTCGTAAATTCACCCCGGCTGTTCTCCGCCATCGTAAATTAACCATAATATTCATATGTGCTTATCGGCACTGTTAATTGCATCGCGTCCCAACCGTTCGCAACTGTTAATATATTATGTCGCGCGAGTCGCGATTTCGTTCGTTTCATCGTGCCCCTTTCTTTCTTTCCTTTTGCTGCGCCACGAGGACAAAAATCCAAAAGTGATTCGTGTGAAACGTACCTAACGGGAACGTAGAATTGTCGGTAATTTGGACTTGGTAGAACTTTGTAAAAAAGACTAAGCTGGTCTCGTTTTAGTTGAGTTAAAACTTGCTGCTTCATATTTGGTAATCGTTGAGTATCAAAAATTTCAAAAAATCATTTCATTGCCTAACTTTGGAACTTTCAGTGAATTGCGCGGCAAGTTTTAAGCGATCGTTTCAATCTTCAAGATCGCAGTCGATTTAACCGCACGTTTAAAAGAGAAAATTTCTACAATTTTTTCGAGAGAGTTTTCTACATGATATAAAAAAGAAAACGAAATGGAAACGATTGTCGAAGCAGAAGCTTTGCACTTTAAAGTAAGACCAAGCACTTCATTGTTACGCGAAGTGATATCAATTTAAATTATCGAGCAAGTTGTATCGAATCTTTCATTGTCATTGGTGCAATTGCACTCTTCATTGTACTTCTAATTGCAAATGGCGCGATTATTTCAATAACGTGATAATGGTTGGCAGTGTAACGTAACATTGACAGAATTCAATCATCTGCGAGAGACATTGTTTAAGAATGGAGTGAGACTTGAATAAGTAAAGTCTTTTAAGCAATTTCGCTGGAATAATCTACGTTATCTTGAAGAAGATATATATGTGTACATTTAAAAATTATAATAAAACTTGCGACGACGTTGATTACATCATACGCAAATGTTAGATCTAACACAAGACGCGCCAATGCATTTGAATCGTTTAAGCGAGTCAACGTACAGTGACTCTCATTAATACTTAATGCGAACGCTAAATATAAAATGAAGAGTACGTTCGAAAAATAGGAGCTTCGAGCTTTGAAACAAGCCCAAGTTTCATCATCGCGCGGTTCCTTTTTATGAAATTGTAACAGTTTCAAATATTTAGTGTCCAAATATTGGTGAGTAGTCACTGTGGGTAAGTAGATACAGTCAACGATGGGTCAGCCGGCGAACAGCGCCGGCGCTCAGCTAAACATAGAAATTTACTTTGAATGTTTTCCATCGTGTTGCGGAAATAGCGATAGCAACGCGGGGATGTTTGAAATGGAATAGTCGAACGGAATAACTGAGTCTGAAATAGTAATTCATCACGTGGACGAGATGGTCACTTTTGTTTCCCTTCGACGAAGAACATTTTCGAATTTCCCGCGCGTTCTCTAACCACGAGAGAGGCAATTTCTGAAAGAAACTTTACAGGTCTTTTTGGTATTTTTTCAAATATTAACAACAAGTAATATAATGGTAGAATAAAATAGCGTTGCAAGAACAATTCTGAAATTCTTCCACAGAGTTCCACATTGTAAAAATAAGGCAAGAAGTTTAATAATCGTTGTCCGATGACAAATCTAGGTACATTGAAATGGGGGATTCCCGGGTTGAGGATAGGAATTGGGATTGGAATTGGTGGAAATTGCACTACTTTTCGAGGCACTCGTAACTCTCCTTCTCCTACCCCTTGAAGTCGACTTCAATGCCTTCCACATCTAGCTAATGAACAAAACTTTCATATTGCTTTCTTCCTTTTTTTCTTCTTCTTTTTTTTTGAGCAATAACTTCGTAATGAACTTCGATCGCTTTATCGCGCGGATGTCCCGTTAAATATTCAGATATTTTTTAAGACAGCAACGCCACGCGAGTTGGCGATTTTTCTGATTATACGGACGGCTGGAAATATCGTATGAATATTAATTCGCTGTTTCAAACTTTCGTTCGGATCTCAGGCGCTTTATTTGAGTAAAATATTCGAAAGATGATTACTTAAGCAACGTATCGTCTTGTCTGTGGGGGCGTTAGTTTATTCGAACGAGCAACTTAATATTTGATTAATTTCACATGTTAAAATTAACATCCGTCGAAATAATTTTGAATCTTGCACTTTGTGTCCGTTTCTTGAAATAATTTCTAATTTTATCGCCTTTTATCTTCTGTGAAATTATTTGTTATTTTATTTCAAATAGATGAACTATGAAGTATCAAAGATCGTTCATGAATGATTTGAACTAACGAAGCAAAAGATTACAACAGATTCGTTACTTCAGACACTTATTTTTTTTTACCACTCTTTCGAACAAAATCCGCCAGAAGCTGGCGCGAATAATTTCAAATAACATATCATTCGTAACGAATTTACCCTTCCATTTAATTTATTTACACGTATTTGATTTATTTGTGCGTAACAGTCAATATAGCATTTCCATCGATCTAATTAATCCGTGAAAACATTTAATTATCCATTTAATCTCTTAATAATCATCGAAAGGATTTCCAGCTCATGCTTATTTGTAAAATACGCGTGGCGCGTGCTCCGTATGCAAACAAGCTGTTTTTATTTTCAGCGTCAGAACTCATTAACAGCGTCACTTAGTGTTGCAGTCACGCGCGGCGGCGACACCGTCGAATCCCGTTAATTATCGTAATTGCGATTAATTAATCCGGCTCGTTTCCAAATGTTTTTGATTGATATATTATATATATGTATATATATATATATATCTTGCCCTTGTACGCAGTCGTTTATCCCATCTGGCGCGTGCTTGCGAACGTGCTTTGAAAGCCCGTCCCGCCGGTCAAAAGCGCGGGCAAATCTGATTTATATTATTGGAACGTTTGCGCGTGTTTGCTATCCAATTTGACAAAAACCGGTTCTAGTTAATTCGGATAAGGACAAAGAGCCTGACGAATGTTCACCGATTTTCTATTTGAAACGCAAATATGCACGCGCAGACACATTTTTCAGCAGCGTGACGCGTGTCTGCAAATCGGAAAGGAAAAAGATACAAACGATCGTCGACGCTTTCGTGTGCGAAAAAGCCGGACGAAGATGGTGATTTGTGCGATAAAAGACTGTATTGCCTGCTGTTCGCTGATTATTATTCACTGTCCCTTCAATTTGGACTCAGACAGCGCTGATTTTTGTGCTGGTATTGCTTTGCAATATTAGTATAAATAAATAACTATCAACACTAAAATAAATAATAAATCATTACAATTTAAATGATAATTAAAATAAATAGGTTTGTACAGTTGTATTCCAGAAATAGGAATTATTGTTAATTTTAACGAGAATATCTTCGTATCTTTTAGGTTAGGTTGACGAGAATACCCGTATTTTTTAGGTTAGGTGTAATAGTTCGAATGAGAACCTAAAATCATGGTTCGAATAATGATTATAATACGTCAATAAAATTATGATAGTTAAATGAAGATAGTACAATAATAAAATTTTTCAATTATTTATAAAACTATTTGTAAAACTATTATAATGGTAGTTCCATCAAACATTCCGCCGAGAAAGCGTTGAGATAAAAGATTCAGACGACTCTAAACGTGATCATCACACTTAAGATTATTAAGAATATGAACCACAGAATATTGTTGAGAATATTAACCACATTTTGTGGCAATGACCATTATTACTCGATGTGCAGAGACCACAATTTTCACAAAAGTTAAATTATTTTCTTCCATTGTCGTGCAATACACTATCTTTCAATTCATGAACATCTAGTTTTTTTTACTCGTTTGCAAAGAATCGTAAACCTAATCTATAAGTTAACCTATAAGTTAATTTTTTTATTCTGTAACATTATCGTATGTCACGTGGAAGTTATATAAATTAAAATTGTTTCAAGAAGATAATAGCAATAATAAAGAGAGAACAGATGAAAGAACGCGAGAATCGTTCGCATAGCATACGTGCCCGTGCACGTGATTCTCATGCTATTCAACTTGACTTTTGCAATGTATTTACTTTCACCGTATTGAGGCGAAGGTGGCCTAGAGAATGACACGTAAGATGTCGCGAGTTACGAAAGAGCTTATGCATCCGATACAATACGAATGAATGAATAAATTCACATTTGTTAAGCAAATTGACGATCATTTTCATCCTTTCTATTGGACACAATTTAAAATATCGTTGTTGACCAGCAGAGAGCTGATCAATTGAATTTTCAATCTTTTGACGTTTCTTTTATCTGTTCTCTTCTTTTTTCTTTTTATTAATCTTATTATTACTGACACAATTTTAATTCACGTGATTAATAATTTTAATTACGTGAATAATAATATTAAAGAACAAAGGATAAAGAATTAATTTATAGGTTAATTTATAGGTTAGGTTTAGGGTTATTAAGAGGTTAATTCATAGGTTAGGAACAAGTAAATAAAACTAGATTCGTTCGTGGCTAAATAAAACTAGATGTTCATCGCTAAATATCTATGTACGTTGTTAAGACTTCAGAAAATGGTCCTCAGAGTTTTAATTGATGAATCATCGACTGGTGAGAAAGGTGTTGCTCGTTATCGTTGCTCGATAACGATTTCGAATTTTCGCTCGGGTTACATTTAATTGAATCGAAAGCAGAGTAACGCGACTTGTTACGAATTCACAACCGTGTGAAATGAATTTTCAGATGAAACAAGGTATTGTCCGGAGGGTATGTATAAATCTCCTAGCAGAAGAAAAATCAAAGATCCTTTTGTTAAGTAAACTATTATTATTATTTAATAAAATCCATGAAAAACTTGTAATTTGACGTAGTTTCACACGAAACAGAGGTATCATTCAGTTTCTTTTTTTTCTCTTTTCCAACGTACAGAATAACGATCAAAATTCGAATGCAAAATCAGAATAAAAAGTAGGGCGCGCTTTCCAACTTTTCAAAATCCGTAAAAACGTGCACGTGTTTCAATGTACACTAATGAAATTTCGAAATGTTTCGAAATTTGTTAACACGCAACGCACAAACGCAATGTCGACGTGAAAGTTTCGTCGTCGTCGTTGTTGTTGTTGTTGGAGAAGCCAGTCGTGCGTTTGAATTATTTGCCAACGTTGAAACCGCGTCGTCTGATGAAAATTTCAGTTAATCAAGGACGAAAGGGTTTTGAGGTCCGGGAAGCACTGCGAATTTAGCGATGACCGTGAATGAATGAATGAATGACTGAATGAATGAACGAATGGATATCCGCGCGGCAGAGGTTAACCTCGTGAAACCTCGAACCCCCGTAACTGCATCCGGTGGTTAGGGGATAAGTTCGCCTCGTAACAATTCTGTACTCTAATCGTTACGATAATGGCGAGGTGACACGTCCGGAGTTTAACGACCATGTAAACGCGTGCCCCGCATTGTCAGCCGTCGCATTTTATTATTGTCGTGTTCTTAAACACGGTGGAGATTAATACTCAAGAAGAAACCGAACGTGTATTTTTTATATTAACAAAAATCGAATGTATTTATTAGACTTGATACTAAAATGTCCGACACCGGCCAAACGAATAATGAAGCGTCGGTCCGCACGGAACATAATAGAAAATAATAGAAAACAAATTACAGGCGCGATCGCTCGGTACCACACGACGCCACTCCTACTCGAGGTCTATTCCACGCCCCCTCACGAATCACGTGACCCAAATCAACCAATCGCTAATTTTCGTTGCATCAGCGTTGCACCTGAAGAGGCCCGATTTTCTGGCTTACCCCCGCTAAAATCACTGTCAGTGATAAAAAAGAAATGAACGCGTGTGTCAGTGTCTCTCAAGTTTTCAAAATTTTAAAATTTCAAAATTCCAAACTTTCAGAATTTTTAAATTTTAACATTTAAGTTTCTGTCATCAACTGGATGTCGATTATTCTCTCGCTCGGCTATAGTGTTCTAACGTTTCGTCGACGCTTCAAACTCCTAATGAAGAATCCTAGAGCTATTCCATCTTGTATTCATTTTGAAGCTTCTATTTTCACGATATATTGGTTTTTCTCAAAGATGTTTTTTTCGCCAAGGAGATTAAGTAAATGTTTCTTCTTAAAGAGATAAAGTAAAATTTTTTCCAAAAAATCTTGTAATTTCAAAATTTTGCAATTTGCAGTTCCTCTGTGTTCGGCTGAAAGAAAAATTCGTTTTGCAACCGAATTCACCGCAGTCTCTGAAGTCTGTGGGAGAGAGCACTCCCAAAATTAAATTATAAAAATTCAAATACTTCTGGAAACGTCAAAAAATTTTTTTTGTGTCTAAATCTCCTACGAGTTTGAAGATCGAAACTTTCTCTCAAAATTTGTTGCACGATATGTGCTTTCATGAAGTTTGAAATATCAATAATTTTTCAATCGTGGAAACTTTCCGTAGTGACTGTATGTCTGTACGTTTCCTCATTTATATCATTTACCGTTCGGGCGCATTTTATCAGATTTATTTTCATCCAGAGAAATGAAAATCCGGTGAAATCGTTTTTTATTGTCCGTATAATTCCCAGCTGCGCCCTGTAATCAATTGCATTTGATTTTGTCTTGCCACTCGTAATTTTCTATCGAATCCGACGGACTTGTTAAAAATTTAATTGTCGTTTTTGGAAAAAATCTTTTTCCCGCAGTGACAAATACCCATATTTGCTTTTGCTAACAGTTGTTTTCTCTCCCCCCTTCCCCCTCTTCCTTTTCTAATTAAGAGTTTCGATCGTTCCTTCGATATTGCTAATAAATTTCCACCAAATTCGAAGTTCGAAACCGCGGTCTGGGCTTGAAAATTCGAACGTCAGATAAAATTCACTCGTCCGAATTTTCAGTTGTCGCGTCGCGACATTTCTCATCGGCGTTGCATTTTTGAAAAGATAATTTAGCTTGACGGAGAGAGAGAGGATTGTTGTTGCGAACACCGAATTAATTGGAACGTGTTTTTCCGTTGCTCAATCACGCTTTACGCGTTACGTGTAAATCGAAGGTGGCCCTTACACCAAATTGAATTTGATCTCATTTGCAATTGCTGTTCGCGATAAAAATACGCGGCGAGCGGACGAAAATGAAGGGAACGTCGCGAATCCTCGCTTTTAACGATTCACAGCGACTCTCGTTAAATGATCGTGTAATAAATGAACTCGAGCTCATGTTGATGATTGTATCGAAATGCTCAAGATTGACCACTATATATATCACACCTGCTGAAATAGAAACTTCGAGATGAGCCAAGTTTTACGATTTTTTTTCTTTCACAAAATCGTAACAACTTCAATCGTCAGTACGAATCGTACGCTTCAGTACGTAGCTTGTTTGAATTTCGTTAAAAAAAAAAAATCCTCGTCGAGACAGAGGCGATCTTCTCTTCGTTGGGCGTGCGGAGAATAAATTCTGACAGGAAGGGGGCGCGCTCTCGTTCCCGGGAGGGGGATGTCGATTTTTCACCCTGATACCAGGGGCCAGGGGAGGAGACACATTCCTCTCGCGCGAGGCACCGGCGAATTCGCGGAAGTCGATATGTGAAAAAGCGGCGCGTTCGACTCTATCTTCTCGAGGATGGATTTCCTAGACAAATGGAGACGCGTCCTGGCCGGGGATTTAACTTGAATCAGCTTCCCCGCGTGGATACTTCCGAAGGGAGACCCCCGATGCATAAAAATCAAGCGAAAGGTGAAATCCACCCCGACAGATTTCGCGCGAGTGAAAAAAACAATTTCCAAAAGTTACTCACTGTCGCGGGGACATCTTGTGAAATGTCTTGTGGAATTGAAAACCAAAATCAATGTAAAAGCTAATGCAATAAGGAGAAAATATAAAATAATAATAACATCTTGCACGTTGCAAGAGATCGACGTTCATGTAACGTTGTTAAATGATATTTAAAAACATTGAAAAATTTTCTTCGTGACTGAGTGTACAATAGACTTGTAGTTTGAAGCTTCACCTTTGAAACAATCCTTGAAAACTTGACGCGTGATTTTGTTTCGCCATTTTATTGAATTTTGAATGTTAGACTTAGACGCCGAAGATTCAAGAAGTTTTGATATTAAAGTTAAATAAAAGCTCAAAAAAGTTGCAAAAAAGGAGGCGTTAGACTTCAAATCTATTGTGGATTTAGTCACGAAGAAAATTTTCCAATGATCATGTTTGCGATGACAATTTGCAACATTTTCGAGAAGAAGAGTATCTTCCATCAGGTATGAAACATTAGTACAAAAGCATCTCAAAATAAAATCAACGAATCAGTGAATTTTGATATCAGAGGCTTCGAATTTTAAAGTGAGCTCTTTGCAAAATTTCCCCTTCCAAAATTATAACAATCAAAATATAATAATATTTAGTAGATCAAACCACGATTACGACAGAAACAGTGGTAAAAAAATTACGCTCTCCTGTTTAATCTCTCACTACAAAATTTCGGCCGAGCGTTCACAGATGGCAAACCGATGGTTCGGGGGCACGGATTTTGGTAAATGCGCATCGAGAACGAAAGAAAGGGCTCTATTGTGAAGGAAAATCGATAGCGTGCCCCACGAACGTCATTGTTTTTGCGCTCATTGTGAATTTTCTTTCGCTGGTATTGTTTATTTGCTCGCGAGCACCGCGATGTACAGTCGCACGCTGCGCGAGAGAATAGAATAATTGTGTAACGTACGAACGAGCGTCATTATGCGATTATGAACTTACACTGGTAGGTATATACGCGTATTATCGCGTAGTTGAGCCGAGAGGGCGGGATTATAATCAAACGCTCGTACGAATAATATCGCGCACCCCGCGTCGTGTGCGTCGAGTCGGAAAAAACGATTATAACACGCTACAACAAAAGAAAAAAGAAAAAAGGAAAAAAAAAATACTTTCACTCTGCGTAGAAACGCCACGACTTGACAAACAACGAAACGATCAGAGTGACTCGCGCGGAATTTCACTCGAAAATTATTACAACGCGACACGGGACAATCGAGTCTCGTTAATCGCGCTCGTTCCATCTCGTTTCGATCCCCCGATCGGGTATGAACGGGTACTCTCGAAGTTTCGCGCACGCCCGACACGCGACATTTATAGAGACAGAGAGCAGATTGATACAGGTTGGCACAATAGATTGCTCTCGGCGCGAAAAATATACTTTTTTCTCTCTTTCTCTGTTTTTTTTTCTTTTTTTTTTTTTTTAGTGAGAGAGAGAAACAAGCGAACGTTCCATTATTGACGTTTGGCGCGCGCGGCCGTGGCCAAACGGGTTCTCGCTGGCGGAAGTGCAGTAAACGTCGATAATGGGCGAGCATCGATCAACGTCCCTTGATCCTTTTTAATGCTAACCCTGGACGCGCAGGCGAAATGTGTCGGGGAGGGGGGAGAGGGGGCCACGCACGTCGCCCCACTGAATTAATGCACGCGATATCGCGCGCGAGCAAGCGTTCATTTGTCAGAATTTGTACACGCGTGTAAAAATCACGCGGAAGTTTCGAACGGGCGAACGAGTCGCTTGGAGTGGGGGTAGAGAGTGAAGGAGTGGGGGCAGGCGACGTAGTCCGCCTCGAGTCGAGTCAGCGAAATCCGTCGTTGCAGCCACCTGCGTCCAGAAATCGCTCTCTCTCTCTCTCTCTTTCTCTTTCTTTCTCTGTGTGTGTATGTACAGACGCACTACTGCTGAATATTCATATCCACCCGACTCGACTCGTTTCTTATTCCAACGAAGGTTCGAGCAAGTCGACTGTTGTTGAGCTCTCCGCGCAGCCGGCACTGACGCTCCTCGCGAGTTGCGTCAGTTTTGTCTCAACACGTCATCAAGCGATGATCAAGGAGTACTTGTTTGAAGACAATCGTTGGTAAATTCAACAGCGTTTGTCCAGTACTTTAAAAGAATATTTTGTCACTTTTCTAATAACATTCCGCCATTAAATGTAGATTATTAAGCGCTGGAAATAAACAGAAATACAGATGCATAAAATTTGTAGGTTAGGTTTAGGTTGGGTTAGGATCCTCCTAGGTGTCTTTTGAAGATTTCCTCCACGAAAGAAAAAAAGTTAGGTTAGGTTACAACACATGTTTTCTCACTGTGTCGAAAGACAGTAAACAGAAATACAGATGCATAAAATTTGTAGGTTAGGTTTAGGTTGGATTAGGATCTCCCTAGATGTCTTTTGAATATTTCCTCCACGAAAAAAAAAATAGATTAGGTTAGGTTGCAACCTTTGGAAGGAACAGAAGTCTATCGATCCGTGAGTGTCCATTCCAGAGGTTGAATCCAGGAATTCAAGAGATAAACTGTACGTATGGCGGCAAACCAATAGCCGAGGCTAATGACGGGATGAAGGAACGGAGTGGCTGTTTCGGCGGCAAAACTGCATGAAACACGCTCGACGTTGCATTGAAGGAATTAACCTCTCTGCATCGATGCACACTAGGAATGAATGCGGACGCAAAGTGAACGATATAATTCACGAAACCTCGTGTCGGTCTTTGGTTAATACCTTCGATAATTAGCAATGCTATACGTAAATTACGCATTGATTTTGACACAAAGCTCACGAGTATCTGCGCGATCATTCGAGTATTTCAAACGAGGCGAGTTATTGTACGAAATGGAGCTGTTTCAAATTGGATCTTTGACCTGCAGTGACCCGATAGAAATTTAAACAGTTTCCAGAAGCAGATTGTACGTAAATTTTTGAAAAGGGTTTATTTTGGAAAAGCTTTCGAAAGTGCACCGCCCGTTCTATTCTAATGTATATTTTTATTTCAGTATATATCGTCGTATATATTTTTTTATTTTAATATATGTCAGTATATAATAAGATTTCTTTTTGTCTACTTTATTGAACTCTGAATATCAGGTGGAAACCAGAAAAATGTTACGAATTTTCGTCACCCAAGTCTAACATTCAGAGTTCAATAAAATGACGAGAAAAAAATCAAAGCTTAAGAGGGTTGTTGTAGAAAGGAGGCTTCAATCTTCCAATTCGTTGTAGATTCAGTTATGAGAAAAATTGTTCAACACACTGTGACAATTTATAACATTTTCGAGAACAAAAGTAGAATCTATTAGATTCTTTCCTATATAAAGTGTTATCTAATTCAATAGTTTTACTTTCAAACTAATATATAGTACTATATCTAGTACTTGTCCTAAAATTTTTGAACGGGAGCGCACTTTGAAAGTGGAGGCTCTTCGAGCCAAGTTTATCATACGATTTTTCTTCTACAAAAATGCATTTTCAATGTCCGAGTGCCAATGAAAATCACTTTGCTGCTATATCTGCTGAAAATAAATAAAAGAAATAAAAAAGAGAAACGAGTCGATTAACACTTCAGTTCTGAAACACCGTCCGGATATTAAGATAAATATCAAAGCGGACCTTTGTATCTTCGCGATTTATCAGACGTCAGGCAAGATTGAAACTCGGTGAGTAATCGTGCCGGATGATTTTACGTAATTTCGCTTCGCACGCGGGTCAGAACCGGAAGAACGAGACCGAACAACGCTTTTTCCATAACGATTAATGCAGTTAATTAAAGGAATAAATTTCGACGGTGGTTTATTGCCGCCGGGTCAAATATTAAAATGTAAATTGGAAATGGTCGTCGGTGGAAAAGTCGCGCTCGTACGCGCGGACCCCCTTCTCCGCCCCCCACCCCCCTTTCCCCTATAACGGCGGACACTTTTCTTTTTTGTATATTTTGTTTTCCCCCACCGCCAAATAAATCAGAGTTATTGTTTTCTGGAGGACTCGCAAACTCAAGCGGATATACGCCGCCCTTCCTGCCCCCCCCTCCCCCTTCCCGAAAGTGCTCCGCTAATGAGTTTCTGTGCCACGCGAAAACATTTTTCGCTTAGTAATTAATTAAATCGCGAATACCAACCGGCGATGTAACAACGAGGGCGGCTCGTTCCTCCGATTTTCCCCGGCTAAAATTGACATTCATGAAAAATTCTGCGCTACTCCGCGTGTTTATTATGTACGGGGGCTTCCTTTTTGTTGCACGCGCCACCGTCGCGAATTCGAATGTTCGCTTCGCTCGACGTTACGATGGAAAATCCATCCTCGTTCGCTGAAAAATTCGACAATAATTCGCGTTTTTCTTGTTTTGTTTCGTGCATTTTCCTTTTCACGTGCATCGTGAGTGAACTGTCTTGATTGCAGTGATACATCAAGGATGTCTGTGTTGGCACGCCTGGTTTCTTTGTAGATTCGATATATATATATATATATATATATATACACTCGAGCAAAATCTCTTTTGCTTTCGTACGTACGAAAGTGACGTGCGCCGTCCGGAAATGTGAATTATTCGCATGGAAATCCGCGACGTAATCGTAAATTCGCAATAAAATGCCTCGGAGCGTCTGAATATTTTAACCTTTTAGCTACTGAGCGCCACTGTTGGTGACTCTCGCATATGTCATTTTTTTGAGTGGTACGCCACTGGAGTTGTCACTTGTTTCTCAGTCGGTCTACACACAGTTGACAGTACACTGTCATGCTGTTATGATTTTCTTTTGAAATTCTTTGTGAAACACGCGTTATTAACCAAATTTTATTTTATTCACCAAACTGTAATTATTTTATTAACCACACAGTGCTATATCTAATCACATAAATTTTATTCACCAAATTGTAATTATTTTATTAGCCACACAGTGCTGTATTTAATCACATAAATTTTATTCACCAAACTGTAATTATTTTATTAGCTACACAGTGCTGTATTTAATCACATAAATTTTATTAACCAAACTTTAATTATTTTATTAGCCACATAGTGAAAGCTATGAATTACTGAAAATATTTTATATTCTATTCAAATACATGGTTTTTGATTCTCGAATATTTATATGACTTGGAAATTCCTATTTTATTAGCCACACAGTGCTATATTTAATCACATAAATTTTATTAACCAAACTTTAATTATTTTATTAGCCACATAGTGAAAGCTATGAATTACCGAAAATATTTTATATTCTATTCAAATACATGGTTTTTGGTTCTTGAATATTTATACGACTTGGAAATTCCTATTGCACGTACTCATGGGAATAAATTTGGTTAGTACGTCATTTGTTTTTGCAGAAATATTGCAATGAGGAAACTAGGTTTGTCGATGGTTTTGTGATCCACATTCTGAAAGGAGTACCGTTCTGTAGTCAATACCTTCTTGAAACGCAAATTTGCCAAATTTGTCAGGGAGAAACTCGGAGGAGCAGGTGTAAGATTATGTTCGCATCGAGCGACAGATTAGTTTGTACAGCGTGTCCGATTTGATCGATTGCTCTTCGAAAGACCAACAATAAGTCGAATCAGATTTATAGCGGCGTGATTCGAGTTTAAAGATTGTTTCTCGATCGTCTGCTCCGAACAGATTCGGTTTTATTTCCTTTCCTTCTTTTTTTTTCAACATTTTTCCATCTCAATTCCGAAAAAAATATGCATACTGATTGATTTCCATCGAGCGCCGATAATTTCCAATTAGTATGCCTCTCGAAATATCACGGACATTTTTTCACGTACAGCTGAAACTGATATGAAACTGACGAAATTTGCTAAAAATCGGAGTTAATCAATTGGCCTCTCGGAGATTGTTTTGATAAAATGTAGAAAATTAGAGAAAAAACTTAGTGTGATAAGGAGAGGAGAGATATTTAATTAAATAAAATCGAAGATTTAACGCGAGCTCTCGTTGAGTCGAGCTTGTCCTTTACTCTGGTTTCTGGTGCGGTGATGCTTTACTTTTATTCGTATTTGATTCCGGCCGGCAAGTCTCGAGACGCGGGCCGGCTCGTCCACGATGCAAATGATGCACTCTCCAGAATTAAAGTGTCTGGCGCTACACCTGCAGCCAAATGCAGCCATGTGGAAGGGACGACGCGCAGTCCCCCCTTCTCTTTGGTGGACGAGCACATCCCGCACAGTTCAGACGGTCTTTCCGTTTTCCATTTGTTAAATTTCTCTCCTCTCTCTCTCTTTACAACATTCCATACTGTTCCATTTTTGTCCACAAGCACGCCTGTCGAGACATTCGATCTGTATTTATTCCTCTCTTTTGCTTTCCCATTCCCATTTTTATTTCCTCTTCGGGGGCAAAAGAAAGAGAAAGAGAGAGAGAGAGAGAATGCGTGCTGTCCGCCAAACATCGAGTTTCTTTGCACGGGTAATTTGTAATTCAACGAATACGACGAAACTGGCGCTCGATCGTCGCTCGATTGTCAGTAAACGACGTTCGATTATAATGTCTGTGGACGAAAATTTTGTTATTAGAGAGCATTATGAAATTAAGCACGTTTATTTTGTGTTTGGATGATATAAACGAGTCTGTATTCAAGAATAATCAGCTACATTGCGTATAATTATACAAGAGAGGTTAACGAGATCCTCCATTTTGTCTTTCTAGGTTCTTCGCTAAAATGTCGGTCCCAGTGCGACATCAGCGCCTCCAACGTTCGTGGACGTAACAACCCTTCGTTTGGTGTTTGAAATTTGTCAGATGAATGATTTTTTTTTTTATATTCAGCATTGTGTTATTCTCACGCGTGTCATTTGTAATTTAGCGTGTTTTCTGTACTAATATAGTGAAAAGTATAAATGTAGCAATCAGTAATTTAAACTAATATAACTTTGTGGAGAAGATCCACTCGATCTCACTTTAAGGCATAAACTACTAGCTTTATATTCGCTTTGAATTTTAGATAGTTTTTTTTTTCTCAAAAATTGTAGAAATAATCTAAAAGATTTCTCTCGCGACTAGATTGACGAGAGACCTTTTAAAACTATTGTTTTTCATTTTATTGAACCTCTAAAGAAATTCTGATGTTCAAAATTCAATCAAACGTTTAAACAAATTAAAGGCTTCGCATTTTGAAACAAGATCAAATGGATTTCACGAAGTCACATCAGTTTAAGTTATTAAATTATTAACAATTTCCCATCGTCACCGAGTTATGTTCTTCGTTGCACTAGAATAGTCGAAATTATAGAGTTCATTATAATTAACTAAATAACGTTACTACTTAATAGATCGTTAGCATAACAATCATAGTGGATATTAGAGGGAATATTAGTTATTCATTACGATCATACAGGCATAATGTTACTCGCTAAAGGGAGATGGTTGATTATATGTTCGTCATAAAGGTTATCGATTTGCAATAGCTGAATACCAACTATTCCCGAACCGCTCAAATAGATTAGGAGGCAAGATGATAAGCTTTTGACATTGACACGAGACTGTTACAATAGATTGTTAACATGGTACGATCTCTCGTATCTGTTATATTATTACCTTCAGGCCTATCTCTACAAAGATATTAATTTTCGCAACATAATTCTCGTTTCGATACTCAGTCAATGCTCGTTTATTTTTATGTCGTCTCACACCTAAAGAGAAAATCTTTATTATTATTCATATAATTCATATAATATTATAATTTTATTCATTCGTATTATTCACATTATGTTATACATTATTCATATAATATTGTATATAAAGAAGTAAAAGTAGATTTCATTTTTCTATTAAGACAGAAATAAAGAACATTCGTGCTAACTTCCGCCATAACCGCCATTTTCTTTCTATCGTTCGATTAACCTCCATTTTGATGCACTCCACCGAGACCCCAAGCCAAAAACATTACGTCTTTCACGTTTAACGATGTATAATGTTCCGAAAAAAAGTGCCATACATTCGTACATTAAACGATTCGCAATTTTTCAGCGGCGAATCTCTCGCTAATTGCAATTTCGCGTACTTATCGCGTTCCGCGTTATTTTTGGTCACTGGCGCGAGCTCGATAATATACGCGCGATCTCGTTTTGCCCCCTATTCATGGAGGCCTCATTGCACTTAATTGATCTCCCAATTACTCCGCATTTGCATTTCGGCGAAACGACTGACACTGTTTTCAGCTTCCTGGCCCCTCGAACGCACCCTCGTTTGTTCGCTGATGTCTGATTCGAGCCTGGCTTCGACCACCATTCTGCGAATTACGATGTCATCATTATCGGTATTTCAACGCGCTACTGACAGCGATGTATGTAGACAAATATGTCACTCCTCTCCCTCTCCACCGTGCATAATTATTGTCCGCGTAACAGCTGCGCGAAAATTATACCGACGAGCTCTGGGAACGCTCTACGTTCTCGTTGCACTCGTTTAAAGAAAAATTCATCGAAACACTTGGCATTATTTTTGCTAAGCAAACGTTTGTTGTTATTTTAGTTAATATTTGACAGATATATATTGTATATTTAAACAGGTACGATCTATTATCTAATTGCATCGAGTGAAATTTTCATCATCCAATTATTCGTACTAGGCAAATACTAATTTTTATACTCGGTGTATTTACCTCTCTCACAAATATTTTTTTATCTTAATATCCTCCAGTAACATCTCCGTTCTATATTTTAATATCTAATTTAATAAATAATAGTCAATTTTTATATTTTAAAAAAATATAAATTATCATGAAAAACATTCCCTGTACACTCGTAAAATCAAATAAATTTGAAATAATAATTCGATCAATAGGAGAACAAACAATTATTTCGAACAAACGAATGAAACATTATTTTACTCAATTACACTATATGAAACGACGATATTGGGTATGAAATATAGAATATCGAGTGATTGATAAACAAAATTATAGAACAATTTTTCCTTTTCGAGCGTTTGAACACGTTTGCCGCAGAAATGTTTTACATCCACGTTTCTATTCTCGCAGGATAAATTTCTGAATTTTCAAAAACTGCCCAATGACTCGGATTAATGTACATTTCACATTCCGTTGGACGCGCGTGTTTTATTCGTTGCGAGAGAAAAAGGGAGGTACAGCGTGTGGCTAACCGGCGAAGCTATGGGAGCAACGAATTTTTGACAGCATCCTGCGTCGAAAACGAACGATGTAACGTTTGTTACGTTACAAGTGACACCTGTTGGCTATATCTTTTTTTGAGAAACGGCTGCCAGACAACCGAACGGGCAGGGGAGGGATAAATTCCGCGGTGTCGTTTGCTAAACTTTAGTAACAACTATTGGATGGAAAAATATGCTACGTTGCGAGTGTCATACGTCGAAGCAGAAAAATATATAGTTTCAAAGATATCTCTAACTTGAATACTCACAAATTAAATACTTTCTTTTGGCTAGAAAAATAAAACATAATAAATGTTATGTATATGTCGTTGTCGTTTGGATTCACGTGTACACGTGAGAAAGAAATGATTAAAAAAGCCCTTGTTTTACCAATCATAATCGTCGAATCGTCAAAACGAAACTAGGATTTTCCCGACAGAAATAAAAAATTGCATTCCTATTTATTATTGACTATATATTACACTATACTATTGATTTTATACGATATATTACACTATACTGCGTGCCAATTATCAAAGAACTGTTCTCTTTTTGACTTGATATTGCTCCCAGACTATTGGAGAATGCTCAAGAGGCTAGATCGATCGAAGATCAAACAAAGACGCGTTGCAATAAAATATCATAATCGAAAGAGAAATAAATTTTCTTTTTTTTTTTTGGATTCCATTGATTACAACGTGCGTAACGATACCCGGCGATCTAATTCAATGTGGTCGTTCGAAAATTTCAGAACGTTGCGCGGTATATCGACGACGCTGCGTATAAGCGGGACCTGTTGCGTACAATACAGTGTCGGTGAAACGTTCTGCAAACACAGACGCGCGCGCGTCCCGCTGCCTGTTCAAAGATAAATTTGCTGTGTTCAAAGAAAATTAGTAAAAATGGTGGAAACGCTTTTCCGCTTTATCTTGCGTGTATTTTTTTTTTCTTTTTTGAAAAAAGTTGCTGCGACTCGATGCAGGTAAAAACTCGAACAAAAAGTTGAAAATATAGAATATATATATATATAAACGTTCAATTCGATGCTATCGGACGAACCGAAGCTCTTTCGCATAAACGTTAATTTTATAATTATATTTATGTACAAATATACAAATAAAATTGTGTAAAAAATATATAACAAAATATTCGCATATAAATATATTATTATACATTTTTTACGTAATAATGTCCATTTTGTTCACAAAAGTCCAAGAATCCGCGATCGTCTAATAATTAAAATGTCGCGAGCATTCGTATAAACGATAATACGCTTTGCTTCTTTTGAGGGAGGCGAAGTGACTCGCTTCGTTCGCGAGATGAATGTCAGCGAGAATGAGACAGAAAGAGAAATGGTAAGTAAAGTTGGCTAAGAGAGAGGAGGAGAAATCGCGAGAGTGCCGAGCCGCTGGTGGGAAAACCAGTGGACGAGGCGGTGGGCGGTGTGTCAAAGAGCATCGGGCTGGATTTAACGGATCTAAAAGTTACAGGGGAATCATACGGTTCATAATGCCCGCGGACCCCGGTTCGTTATTCCTCTCGTTGTTCAAAAGCGAGAGCCGGTTATCCCTTAATCCGAGAGGCGCTCAACTCCCGAGGCCTTAATCTTGCGATTAGAGCCTCATCCCTTGATTTCTTTTACTACGTGAGCGTGCTTACTCGGTCAGCTGAAATTCTCATCCGTTCCGTCTGGTCCCGCAACGGGATCACCGGTGTTTTATCTTCGAACTCGCTACCGATTTGTTAAATCGTCGCACGAAACGTACGCGTTCCGAACCGAAGAAATAAATTTTCATCAAACGTCCCTGCCCGATCTTTAATCATAGTAGCGTGTCACTATTGGGGAACGGGGAGGGGTGACACCATTTATAACGAGGCAAAATGAACTTTGCAATTGCAACGAATTTGACGTCACAATAAATGATATCCCCTGTGAACTCTTAAATCCATGCTTTCTAACGACCAAATATTTTATATAATATTGAGGGGAAAAGGTGAGATGAACTTTGTACGAATTGTTGCAATTTGTTTGAATATGTTGCAGTTACAACACTACAACGATAAATGATATCCCCTGTGAATTCTGAAATCTATGCTTTCTAATGACCAAACATTTTATATAACATTGAGGCAAAAAGGGTGAGATGAACTTTGTTTGAATTGTTGCAGTTTGTTTGAGTATGTTGCAATTTGATGTCACAACGATACAACGATAAATGATATCCCCTGTGAATTCTGAAATCTATGCTTTCTAATGACCAAACATTTAATATAACATTAAGACAAAAAGGGTGAGATGAACTTTGTTTGAATTGCTACAGTTTGTTTGAGTATGTTGCAATTTGATGTCACAAAGATACAACAATAAATGATATCCTCTGTGAATTCTGAAATCTATGCTTTCTAATGACCAAACATTTTATATAACATTGAGGCAAAAAGGGTGAGATGAACTTTGTTTGAATTGCTGCAGTTTGTTTGAGTATGTTGCAATTTGATGTCACAAAGATACAACAATAAATGATATCCTCTGTGAATTCTGAAATCTATGCTTTCTAATGACCAAATATTTAATATAATATTGAGAGAAAAAGAGTGAAGTGAACTTTGTTTGAATTGTTGCAATTTGTTTGATGATGTTTAGACAACGAAATGTTAGGACTTCTTGAATTTTCATCGTTTGATCTGAATATTCAGCTCGGTAAAACGGTGATAAAGGATCGTACAAGTTTTAAATGAAAAATCAAGAACACTTTTGTTCTTGAAAATTGCAGAAATTCAAATACCTCTAGACACCTTCGAAAAAAAATTCTTTTGTGATTAAATCTACCACGGTCTTAAATATTCCAGTTCTCTCTTTGCAACGAGTGCTTAAAACTGTACGATTTCTTTTCACTTTGAGTATTATATACGATCAGATAAAGAAATTTTAGAATTTCATAAATATTCAACGTTCGATAAAAATTTTCCACTGTCATTGATGCAATCATGCTCTGTCACTGTAGCTATGTGAATTCGTATTTCGCAGCCGAGGCTTGTATTAGTTTCGATCGTCTTGCTATTTCATGCAGAATTGTTTGGCAAATCAAGCGCCATTATCTCGAAGATTCACGATCACGAAAGGTTACGAAAGGGTATGGAAAAGGGCGTGCTATTCCCAGGCGAGGCGTAGGCTAGGTGTTGCTACTGTTCGTCTACGGTTGGCAGACCTCTCCTTCCACGCTCGAGCACGACTATGTTATTTTCATGTATGTAAAAATCACCCGCGCGACTTGAAATGCACGTGATGCACGAGTCGCGCGTAACCTCAATGCCGTAGCAGCTCTCGTTTGACACGGTTTGCAAGGGAACACCCACCCACGCACTTTCACGACTAATTTTCATACGGCATCCGTTTCGAATTTTATTTCAGCAGACGATTTTTTACAAAATTCTGGCCAAGCAGATTTAAGAACGTTAACAAAAACTGAATGATAATAAATTCAACGGCGAAACGTCGTACGGATCGATAACTATAAAAATAAAAATATTGCATTCGCGTCGGGATGATTTATCGCTTGTTCGACGCGTCAACGATGAGGACGTTTAATCCAATCGACAGATTGCTATAATAGATACTGACTGGACTGGGTAAAATTCTTTTACTCCGTTTACAATAGATTTCTAACTTGTAACTCCAAGTTGGTTTGGTATAATTTCACAAAGATGCGTTCAATTCACAATTGAATCGAAAGATGATATTAGACTTCTGATAGTCTGTGTTATAGTGTGACTTCTGACTATTGGAAAGATTGTAGTTTTTTGGTGATAGTTGGAAGGCAGTATTAGATTTAAAATAGATTCAAAGTGGGTAATATTGAAAATACGATAATTTGACAAAAATATGTCACAATTAAATCGAAAGACAAAATATTAAATTTCGAGTTTCAAATCAAGTCGATAATATCGGCAAATATATTGGTTTAATATAATTTGTTTTAATATAATTTGACGAAAATACGTTACAGTTAAATCGATAAGATAATACGACGTTCGATTCCTGACTTTGAAACAAGTGGGTAATATTGGCGTTGGAAGTATAATTTAATGAAAACGTGTTACAATTAATTACAATTAAATCAAAAGGTAACACGATATTAGATCTTTCAAAATTAGTCGAAATTTCATTGGCAAACAAATATGATTTAATGTAATTTGACAAAAATACATCGCAGTTAAATCAAAAAGGTAGCGCGATATTTTCAAAATATATTCAATAAACGAGAAAATTTGTCAGACGCGTTGGTCCTAGTTGGTCCTAGTCTCGAGAGCCGTGAATGCCGATCTCCAGCTAGGTAGTTAAATTTCAATATAGCTTTTCCTGCAATTAACGGTATCTCTGCAGCCTGTATCCACATCCAAGGGCTGTGACCCACCGGGCTGAGGTCGTTGGTTCCAGCAAGTAAGGTTATAACACGGCAATTGCTGTTGAGCAGGCGACGACGAAACCCTAATTAGTTATTATGGTTTGTTCGTCGGCTCTTCTGATTATGAATTTGCTGTTGGTAACTGTTTGAAAAACAACAGCTGCGAATATTCGAAAATTGTATAATAAATACTCGACAATTTTAAAAATTGATCCTTTTGGTGTGTTGGTTACACAGGCATAACTGTCTCAAATCGGCAATAAAATAATTGAATTGTTTGTCAGAGATTCGAAGAATATTACGCTACGAGTAATAAATAAAATTAATATAAATTGGACGTCGACAGTTATTAAAGTATTTTAAAAGATTTGTATTTTAACTCTTTCAATTCCTTAAATTATACAATCAGTAGTAAAATAATTGGATTGTTTATTAATATTAATTTATGCTTGGAGAGAGACATGTTTGAAAAAATCTATTTATTTTAATTATAAATTACAATGATTTATTTAAATTTATTAAATTACAATGATTTATGTAAATTTTTATGTAAATTTTTTCGATACAATTGTTCAGATCTTGATAGATATTTTCATTTATTAGAGAATCAAAGAATATAACATTATATTAATTACAATATATAGGTATATCAAAGACGAATAATATTTAATTTATTCCACTTCAGACATATTACGATATATTGAATAAGTATGTCAAAAAGTATATATTTGAAGGTGCATACTTAATTTATAAATTGTTATAACAAATTATAACATGTTTAAGAGTACACATACATACTTAATCTGTCGTACTTGACACTTTCAGTCAACTTTACACGTTCAAAGAAAGAATCGAAAGTTAAATTGGTGATAACGAATTCTATAGATTATTCGTGCAATGTTACGCAAGACTGAACGAAATCAGCGTTTCCATTTGGAATATACTTGTTGCATCGTGATTAAGAGTCAGAGCGTTTTGGCGTGAACTTATCGCTATATTAACTAAATTATGTTGACGAGGAGCCTTTGATTCGCGCGCGCGTTTGTTTGTGTATGTTTGCGTGCGTTTGTATGTGTGTGGCGATAGTTTGAAATTCCACGTTCTCGAAAATCATCCGAACTTCGCAAGATGATGATTTAAACGTAAATGCAATCAGCAAAGGCATTCCTTGCGTCGCGCAAACCGAGTTTCCAACCGAGCTGTTTCAGTTTTCCATTGAAACTGGCGATGTCAAGTTGCTAGGTTCCAAGGGAGAGTAATCTAACGAGAGTCAATCTACTGCAAACACAGTACACTTCCGCAGTGCTGAACAGTATACAATCCCCTGCAAATATTAACTCTCCCTTGTCCCGCCAGCGGAGGGATACAATTATGGAATACATTTAGGACGGATAATTAAATCAAAGGGCAAGGACGGTCCGTCGAACAAACTTGATGTTTTCAATTAATTATTCTACCTATTTTAGACTAGATTTTTAGCTATTCTGGATATTTTAAATCGACTTGAAACGACAGTGTCATTTGCTAGATGGGGCTTTATGATCTATGATTTATCATTGTGCAACTTTTGTAAATGATTGTACAATTTTATTATTTTAATGCTACAATGATTAAACCTGCATGACCTTTTTCTCTGTTGTATACATGTGGTAAAAAGATACGGATACTCCTTGTCAAAATTAATGTTAATCTCTGCTCCGACAGAGACACAATTTAAGTTACAATGATTTACATGTGGAATACGGTTGTTTTAATAGAATGTTTATATTTTCACTTATTTTTTATTTACATTCATATTTTTGTTGACCAACCAAAATCAAGTACGCGAAACATTGATCAAAGATCTCTCAAAGAGGTTGCTATAAACTGATTGTATCTTGGAAAAGAAAAACAACACCAGAGACGCTCAGTGTGATGTAACTCACCCTGTGTGTACCACGTACACGCTTCTATTCGGAACAGTCGTCTGTATTTGAATTGTAACTGGTTGTCGGCGTCTCGCTTCCCGGATCTTGCTTGGCCAAGGTAGAAAGCGTGCGGGAAAACGGGGAAAAAGAAAAAGGTGGAGTGGAAAGCGAAGTGAGGAAAGGGAGTGAAAGCCAGAAAAGGGGGTGGTGAAGACGGGGGAGATCCCAGGGGGAGGAACGGCGAGCGAACAAGCGAACTGATCTCACGTTTGCATTCGTACATTGTCGCGCTGGTTCTCTCTCTCTTTCTCTCTCTGTGTCCCTCTCTCTCTCTCTCTGTCTCTGTCTCTCTGTCTCTGTCTCTGGCTGGCGTTTGCGCTTCAGAGCCTGGAACAAAGCTCTTAACTTCCGTAATTTCAATTTCAGATTATTCGCCCCGGTATTGCCCGTAATACGGTTTCGCGCGCATTGTCAGCCGTAGCCGTCACGGGACTCGCAGCTGCCGGCTGTTCAAATTCAATTTCCATGTGGAGGTCTCTTTCTCGGCTGCTTGACAGTCTGATTCGTCGTTACTTCGTCGAGCTTCTGTCGATACAAACACCCTGTCGGCACAGTCCCCCCAAACTTCCCCTCTCCCACCGGTGTTGGTTACGCGCGGCAAAGAAAAGAGAAAGAAATGCAGGGTAGTCAATGAAAGACCGAACGATATGAAACAAAAATGACTTTTACAGACTTACATGTTTTTTTCAATTTTTTGTTATTTTATTTGGATTTTTTTTTTAGTATTATGTGTGAAAAATAACACCTCTGGAAATAAAAAAGATTAAAAATGAACTCTTTTTTTTAAACCCTTCAGTGGCCACCCTGTAAAATCAAGTCAAAGAAAAATATAGAATCTGAAATTTTACAAAGCGCCAAAATTTCTGAAAACAAACTGATTCTTAGCAATTTTTCCAAATCTGAAAAAATTAGTTGACCAACGAGGGAACATACCGAACCCGGAATCGCTGATTTTGACGAAATTAGGCACGAGTGTAATTTACAAAAAAATATTCATATTTTCCTCTTTTTTATCGGGAGTAATCGATGTTGAAGAAAACTGGATATTTCTGATAAGCTTCTCCGAGTAAATGTTAATAAATTTTCTTGAGGTGTCGATTTTCTTGAATTTTTAATAATTTTCTGAATTTGTAAGACGAGTATTCTTTGCTGCGTAATAGTATCGTTGAATTTAGAAAGATTTGTTAACGTTTATCTCGGCGTTCTTCGTGCGAAAAAAAAAGAAATTCTCGCCGTGCTCAATTCGTATCGGTGGTATCGTCGGTGTAACGTCGCTACAACGCGGAATGTCCTGAAAAATATCACATTTTTCATCTCTTCGTGCACGCTGAGGCACGCTCGCGTGTCTCAAATTACGTAGCGCTTCGCGAATCCTCCGCCCCTTTGATACACGACTCAGCTTCCATGTTACGTTAAAAAGGAAGTTTTTTAGAGAAAGAGAGAGAGAGTAGCTAAAATGACTGTGATATTTTTATAAGATATCAGAACGTTCTCCATCCTTGGACTCTCGTTTCGAATGCGAAATCTTGAATTAGTAAGGTAATCAAACGACAGGTGTACAGCTTCATCGAGAATATTCGACTATATGACTATTGTATTCGATTATTGTTAATTTAATATTGGTGAAAATATAACAAGACTTTTACTCAATGTTTCCATTCAATTATCGATAATTATTGATTAACAACTGCTTTTTGTAGTAGAATTTCAATAAATTAATAAATGTAGATCAGTTACAATCATTAGATTTGAGAATTATTGCTTTATTTAATTCAAAAGTTTATGTATGTGTTAAATCTAAAGTAGTTTAAAATGCATTCAGTTTAAATAAAATGTTAAAATGTTTAACTTTCAAGTTAACTAATCAAATGTTAAAATGTTTAACTTTCAAGTTAACTAATCAAATGTTAAAATGTTTAACTTTCAAGTTAACTAATCAAATGTTAAAATTTCTTTACAATCGAATAATGTGGCAGACAATACTGAAATTCGCCGTACGTGCCTAGTATCAATGTAACAGTTGACGCTCATTCCCACTCTTTTCTTCGGTCCGCTGAATACATCACTCCACTTAACCACTTGCGCTGACAACTAATTGCGGACCATAACGAGTGACCAAACCGTATACAATAATTCGTCGCTTTCTTTTTAAACTTGTCTGTATATCACTGGATAGAAATTATTGAGAAGTAATAATTTTGCCTGAGTTATATTTAAATATACTTAAAATTGAGAAAATTTTGGAACAACAAATTCTCAACGTGCGTGGGACGCCATTCTAGCGCAAGAGGTTAAGGATCCGTTTCGATCCCAACTATGGACGCTTAATCGAGTTACACGATTGTAGCGTGCAGGTCTTGAGAGAATATAGCGTGCAAATCTTGAGGAAGAGTGGCGAGTGATAGCGTGCAGGTCTTAATATCTCTTTGTCATCGCAGTTTCCTTCTAATTGCTCGAACATTAATAAACCACCATGTTAATTTCTTCCAATTTTTCTCTACATATATACAGTGTCTGCGAGTATCTCTCGACTTTGTGTTTGGAAAGTTCGGTGTGAATAATTTTGTTTCGATTTGTCACTCGCTCGGGACATTCGATGAACTCCTCATATCGGTGGATATTAACGTAGCACGTGGCCATAAATACACGTGCACGCAGACATCCTCGTACACGCGCGTCGATGGTATTTGCACGGCTGTTGGCTGTGTGCTCGCGGAATTGGACATCCGCAAAGATCAGTTTATCTAATTAGATTTAGCACGGGCGTCACCGCCGACGCCGACGCGCTTCGTCACCGCTGATCCTCGTTATCCCGTTCGATAATTGGCACCCTTCCAGGAGCAACGGCACGGATTTCTCGATTTATTGAAGCGCGTCTGGCTGCCGCTGCTTCTGGAATTCGATTACATTCGTGCGAGCAGTAACTCCGAAGGCTATTAGCTTACCACTAGAAAATTGACACACGACTCCGGAATATCGGACGTCAAATAAAATTAACATTCGTCAAGAACGAATTCGAAGGACGAAGGTGTGTTTCTGGAACAGTTTCTGTCCGTAGAGGTCTGATTCTTCCTCTGCGTAACTGAGCGTAATTTACGAGGCAAGGAAAAGAAGGAAAAGCAATTCCAAGTTGTAAGACCAGAGATCACTATATACCACGCACATAAGTACTTTTAATAACCTCAAAAATGTATAACCGAAAGAATTTATCATCTACGACCTAATTATTTACAACGATTAAATATCACAAGGTTCTCTTCATCACATCGATTTACAATCGTAAACTCGGGCTTTTATTCGATTCGATAAATCAACGGGATTCAGAAAAATTCCAAGCGAAGATTGCGGCCATCTTGAGAAGTTACCATGCCCTCCTCCCCCCTCCCTCTCCCCGAACGACGACGACAGAAGATGAATTTCTGAAACGCAAACTTCTGCAAGGCTTCCCAGCCGGAAGGACCTTATTACGATAAATCAAATTTATCGAGTCCCCCCGCCCAAATAAGAACTCGGCCTTTCATATTTGACTTGCGAGATCCGCATCGTAATCGCTCCTCGATCTGAGTCAGCAGTCAACATCCTGCCTGCCACCCTTTGTATCACGCGTGTTTGCTCTATAATATTTTCCGCGAAAACCAAACACACATGCATTTGGAGATATTTCGAAACAGAATGTACCTGTAGTTGACACGACAGATTTATGACGATGCTCTCGGAGAATTTTCATTGTTCTAATGAGCATATAATGACAAAATAGTATAATGTATATAATAATGATAACAATGGTATTACCATATTAAGATGTGACAATAAAATAATATAATAATAATGACAAAAAGGTATGGTTACGTAAGATCATGTTCACGATGACATCGGCACACCGTCGTTTGCACAAACATGGAAGTTGTAGCAATAATGTGCCTACCTTTCTGCTGACATCTCTGCAAAAACGGATGACGTATTGACAAAATCTGTTCCCACAAATAGGTCACTGTGTACGGAGACAGCACTCACTGTAGCAATTTCCAACAACGAATTATACAGTAATAATACTAATAATGTAGTGAAATTTGATCAACATCCATGGAACGTTAATGTGCAGCAAGCAAATGGTCCTAATGCACATGCAGTTTTCATTCTCGAGACAAATCATCGTGAAATATCTCCTTGACCACTGGGTTTAGGACCAACGTAGTTTAATACTTTTTTACTTGAAATTTAATATTCTTTTAATTCATGATGGTCATCATCAATTAAAAGAAAATGAAGATGACCCTGGAAATTCGAAACCCGCAAAAACTTGATACGCCATATTTTGCCTCTCTTAAAACGTGCGAATTAAAATGTGTTGATTAAAATTTGGAATAGTTGAAAGTATAATTGAAATCTTCGATTGTCACGATCGAAACTACTTTTCAATTCTCGAGTTTTTATATCACTTGTAACTCATCATTGAAAATTCACAGAAACAGATGTTGTTGACACATTGTAAAGAAACCAGGGACCCAGTTGCAAGGAAACTACAAGTTCCTAGCGTGTAACAATTTGGTTAACGTATTTCCCAACGATCTCGCAAGGGTGAAAAATAGCCCCGATCAATTCGAAGTTTCTCGAGCTACGTACGTACGCGCGAGGCAGCGACGTGAAATGTGATTTCACCGGCAACAAAGTGAGGAATCCGATTTATCGAAAGGTCGTCGCCGGCGGTCCCGCGATGCACGCCAAATATTCGAATAGTTGCGATAGTTGCCGTCCTCGCGGCAGAAACATCGAATTAGGTTGCCCGGTGAACGGGACGCTAATGCGAGAATTACGGGACGTGAAATTCCCGCTGGTTTATATAATTGATTCTACGCTTCTGCGCGCGTTGAGAGAGAACCTGAGTATTTTGTGTACGCAGCGCAAGGGGGCGGCTAGGAGTTTATCGCTGGTGTCATCGTTGCGAATTTCATTCTGCACGTTGCACCGACTCGCGAGCGTGTTCGGGAAATATATTGGCCGCGAAACGCTTCTGGAAATTTCATTAACGCCGCGTGTACGCGAAGAGCCGAAGGACTCGTTTCGTGATGTGAGACGATGTTTATTTTTTTGGGTTCGATCCATTCGTCGGGGTGAAACGAAATTTTGAGAAGATAGGGGGAGAAAGAGAAGAATCTTGAATGTGAAATTATAGGCCGGTCTTTGTTAGTTTCTGAAATATCGAGCTTTTTAGTAGCTCGTAGTTTTTCTGTGTATTATTTGGACCTACTAAATCATCGGGAGAAAGCCCTATCGGAAATAAACGGGATAAAGGGAAACGATTAGAGATTGATAGGGGATGAGACACTGGGCGGATGGTGGCGAGGCGCGATTCTAGATTCTAGAATGTGAATTAAATCGAGCGTTACGGCTGCTGTAGTGGTTGCGTACAGTGTGTATCGGACGGGGGTGGTGGCGCGGAATACGAAAGCAGATAAACTGTCGCGACGTCGAGCGAAGGCCAAGTCATGCGCGGCTCATATCTTTTCAGTGCAGGTTTTAGCGGTCGACAGGTATCACGCCCGTCCCCCCACCCTCTGTTATAAACCCAAGATCCAAAGCGTCACCTTGCCGCGGCCAAATCTGTTTAGCGCGTGTCATGAATTCAAATGGATCGTTCGGTAGCTACCTCTTAGCTGTGATGCCGCTTTTAAAAGTGTGCATCCACGTTGCGGCGCAATGGCGATTATACTCGTCGAAGGATAGGTGCACAGAATACGTGCAGTGGGTAATTGTAAAATTGAATTAAATTACAAGGGAATAACGCCCCCTTACGAATCACGTGACCCAAATCAACCAATCGCTAATTTTCGTTGCATCAGCGTTGCACCCGAAGAGGCCCGCTAAAATCACTTTCAGTGATAAAATCAGCATGTAAATTAGGTCTCTGTTTCTCCTGCGCGTGCAAGACAACAGACTTTTCCAATTTCTTAGATCGTGCCAATGAATTTCTTTCGCAAATTTCAAATAACTTCTAAAATTTTCGCGCGCTACCAATTCCTCCGTGCAGCAGTTTTTTCCCCGACGAGAAGCAAAATTCCGGAGGGACGAGAGCTGGTCGTCGTCGTCGTCTCGAGCAGACACGCGCGGCATCTTTCTCCCTTTCTCTCCTCCGTGGAAATTTTATATAAAATGCAATAATGGCCCTGTGTTTCGCAGCTAAATTAAAAACGGAACGTTAATAAAAGTAAGAGGAATGGGGGAGTGGGGCTGAACGTTTTATTACGTCGGGTAGAAAGATGGAACAAGGGTAGAGAAAAAGAGAGAGAGAGAGAGAAAGAGAGGAACAGAGAGACAAACGGAGGAAAGAGAAGAAAGAAGAGGACAATGGGAGGCAAACGAACGTGCGAAAGGGAAAAGATGCAAAGAACCGATGGGCGGGAGTTTTGCGGGAAGAAAAGGAGACCCGCGTAGATTATATTCCGGCGGCAGGATTAAACTTACACGAGCCTCTAGGTGGGCGTATTTCGAGAGGCTGGCATCGACGCGGGGCGCATCGGCGTGGCGCCCTATCCTCCAGCCTCTGCTTGATGCCTGCTGCCAAAACTTTCGCTCGATATCTCGCGACAGCTAGAAATTACTCTCAAATGTAGGAAACGAACGCAAGACGACGCTCCACGTGATCGTTGTGGAAGAGAATAATTTTGCTCGCTGAAAACTGGTGGCCTCCGATTGTGTATTTAGGTTGGTCGAAAGTAACTGCGTTTTTTATTCCTCTGTGTGTGCGTTCGTGTGCAAATGAAACGCGAATTCTGAGAAGTGAGAAAAATTTTGTCAGATAATATATCGATCATTATGTTTGACAGACTATGGATAGACTATGGCGTTCGAATGCCAAAAATCAAACCAAGCTTCCGGTGGACGTTCAAAAGGTACAAAAGGCTTTGTTGTTTCAACGAAGTTTAGTTAATTAATTACATCGACGAAAAACTTCGTTTCGAAACGTTTGACGCATTGACAATTAGTACACACGGCTGTTGAAAGCCCTCGGTTGCGACAGCTTTGTTTCGCGACTGTCACTTCAGCCAGTTTTTACGACGGCGGTTCTTCACCCCCTTGGGGTGCGCCACTCTGCACGAGTCGTGTTCTTGAAAAACAACCTTCCTTGCACGAAGCCCTTTCAATAGTTACCACTTGCCAACTTTCTCCTTTCCCTGGTGAACTCTTCGCTTCACACGGTGTCCCAGTGGGAAGGATCGCGCGAGCGCTTTCATTTACATCCTTCTTTACACGCCGGAGTTTACAGTTGTGTGAGGAATCGGAATTGCTTTGATCTACAGTAGATAAAACAGTTAACTGTAGATTGAATAATGAAGTAAGTTTAACAACGATAATCGTCGGAGAATTTGAAAAAATGAAGCGTGGAAGAAAGAACGTAGGAAGTATTCATATTTTTATGAATAAATTTGCGTGAAAAAGCGGTAAGAACCTCTCTACCTACCCTAACCTAACCT
This sequence comes from Melipona bicolor, assembly GCA_030673865.1. NCBI lineage: Eukaryota > Metazoa > Arthropoda > Insecta > Hymenoptera > Apidae > Melipona > Melipona bicolor. The sequence goes on from JAHYIQ010000012.1 coordinate 1,093,299, forward strand.
AACATTGTATTCTCCTCTTCTCTCTCTGTCTTTCTTCCTCCTTCTCCTTATCACTCTTTCATATCGAGTATTTGCGATCGTTCGCAATTCATCGCTTTACTTATTCTCTCTCCGTTTGCACGAGAGAATTTGATTGGTAGTATTATTTGGAAATTCCAATAAATTCGACGCTGGTGACCGCCCCCAATAAGATTCGTGATTTCGCTGACTCGATTCCAGATAGCTCGGCAGAAAGGACGTTTGAAGAAATACTGCTATTACGCTTGCACAAAGGAAACGTTTCACTCGCCATCGATCACAGCTATTGCAACCCCGCAATCAATTTACGCTAACGGTCTGCTCGTTATTTTTCTTGCCGTTTCTTTTAAAGAAAAAAAAATGAATCGAGTTCGCAACCCCCCTCTCCTTTCCCTCCCACACTTCAAGGCTGCAGTTCTTTTCAAATCATAATTACAGGAGATATGACTTTCCTTACGATACTTTTATTTCTAATATTCGAAACTTTTATCGTGGATCGTCGTGTCCGTATGCTTCGTGATACAACATAGTACAACTTGACGATAATACAATATATTAACAGAGTTTTTATTGTTTAAAGCATTTATATATATGTAGTATTATATATAGTTCTCGTCCCGAGATTTTTAGGCATGGGTGTACATATTAAGAAACTGAGAAGAAAAATCACGAGAGAAACGAATATAATTTTTTGCAATGAACGCACGTCTCGAGTGAAACCGCGGATAAGTAAACGAACAGAGTCTTATGATCGGAGTTTCCACGAAGGAGTCGTAGATTCGATGCCCGCCCCAGATCAGAAAGTTTATTTTCTCTCTCTCAAATAACATTAATCGGATTTCCCCGGCGTGCAGCGTAAACTCCGTTTCCTATGGACGGATAACAAACGAGTGACAGGGAAAATTGCCTATCTCGGGGGGGCGGAGAGATGAAGCTCGACCAATTATTGCTGCTGGTACCTTCGGCCAACGTCAAGCGACCGCGTTTCGCCTTTTCTTCATTTCTCGTCAATTCTCCCATCGTTTTATACAAAACGGTGGAAAAGAACGGTGAAGTCAGTCGCTAATAAAGTCGCGTTAAAAATCCCAGCTTTTTGCGCGACGATATGCTACGCTCGATTTCGAATCTCGGTCACAGTTCAAACAGTTTGGTTTGGTTTGGTTTGGTTTGAGCCAGAGAAAAGTTTCGTCGTTTAAAAATCAACGGACGTTAAGTTTACCTCTCTTTTACGAGAAAGTAACAAACGATGTCGAATGCGAAATTTACGTACAATATAGTCACAAGATGTTCTTGAACCTTTTTTAGGGACGAATTTTTAATTTCAGTTATAACAAAGAAATTTAATTTAATTTCATTTTAATTCTTACTTGCGTTACGACAATTGGGATTTATTTTCTCGTTGACAAATTTAATAATGATTCCGAGTGTTTTAATAAAATTCTCGCTATTTGTGGTAAACCTAACCAAACTCAAACAAACGACGTGTCACATATTACGTTATCTTATTTACCTTCCCTTAAAATCGCAATCACACACGAAAAGTGAAGAATTTCATCAGTCTCGTCAAAATATCAAGGCGATATCTATTTATTCATTACCAGAGCAATGAGAAAAATGTAACATCGCAGTGTTGAGAATGAACGCTGAAGTTTGAGAATGTTTCCTCTTGCATCGAGAGATAACCTGGGGCCATTCATCTTCGTTCGGAGCACATGTGCGTGTCCGTGATCAATAAAAAGCAAATTTAGCAAGTAAACGGTGTTGAAGGCGAGAGAAACGTAGGAGAACTGCTTCTCAAACTGGAGCGCCTTTGGACTTTCAAAGCTTGGCTCGCCGCGCTATCCTCGAGCACGTCGATAGGAGGTTAACTGTGGCAAGAAGCGGCCTCGCGCCGCTGTTTCGCACAGATTAAGCATCTTAATCACCGTCGAGCGAAACTGCAAGTTGCTCGGCTAGGCGAAATGAAAATGGCGCCGAGCGTGTTTGCTCGTGTTTGCTCGCGTTTGTCCGCGCGGGACAAAAAGTTCAGCCAGCTCGAAAGAGTTATTCTGAGAGACGCGCGAGACAGCAGAAAGGGAATAAAGGGATGTACTTCGCTGCGAAGTACAAAGGATATCCGAGGGGAAGAGAGACAGGCCATGATGATGAAAGGGGGCAAAAATTCGGGAAATAAATCGGAACAGAGTTGAAGATGGCCGAAAGAATTGATTGAATGCGTGGAAAGAGAAGCTACTTTGAAAACGACTGAATAATCGTTTTGTAAGCTTCTGAAAGTTTTTCAGAAATTAACCAAATCGTGCTCGCCTTCTTCACTTTGAAGACAGAGTTGAACTTGATTTGCAAAAGATTAATTCAAAGTACAAAACCTGTATCGAATTTTTGCAATCGCACTCGTTTTGGAGCTAATTAATCATTGTGTAATACGATGATATGCAAATACCTTGGGACATGATTTTACAGTTACTTCGATCGCCCACGCGATGAAAAAGCGATAAACAATAGCGCTGTAGAACAGAGTACACACGCAGCCGCTTTTATGACCTAGTTGCAAACATTCTTGACTAAACGTTCGATGTAAACGCATTTCACCGCTATGCATGCTTTTTCCTCGTTCAAAAACTAAAAGCTCTTTGTACTCCGTGCCAGAGGGATTTTAACGCCGTGCTCGTTTCGCCAACGCATCACGCGCGCCGTGCGGGTCCGGTTCGAAAAAAAAATTCACGTGCGCCGCGGGTACGTACTCGAATCAACTGATTTCCCCTCAGTTTTCTCAAATTCCAGTCCAGCGTAAGACAACTTACGTTCTTTGTGTTACGTGCGCACGTAATGTATAAAATGTGCGATCTGTCTCACGTTTATTTGAAAAATAAGTATTCTTGTCTGTCTGTTGCAGGTTGGACGACGAGAAATTGGACCTCATTAACGTAAGTTAATTTGACATTAACATCGACATTACTTGAAATTGTGTCAATTGAGAAGAAATTATTTATTATCAATAATCGCGAGTCGTGAATTGTCTCATATATTTTCACCGACAAAGACGCTTCAGGTAAAAAATGAATTTATTAATCATTCGCGTGAGTTACAAATCCAGGATATATTCGTTGAATTGAAACTACAATTCGTTCCGCGAGTGTAACTCGATATTGTTAACGCGAAGAGGTTAAGAGCCGCGCGACAACGTCCTGGCATATTAAAAAATTCTTGTCCTCGCTATTAAGGAGAATGAGCACACGGCGCCCTCTGGCATTGTGGAAATGCCGTGACGCTTCGTGGTCGTCGTTTTCTTTCACGGCACGCTGTGCTAGAGATAAATATCAACCGCGCTGGCCGTCTAGGCAAAAATGTATTTCTCGTCAGTTCTTGACAGCGTAATGGAGCTTTTCCTTTTTAAAAGATTTTTAAGCATTTTTTAAGTGCAATCGAAAACATCTTCACGTAAATATCCTTGGGAAAATGTATATTGTGATTCGTGTGCCGTCAAATGTTTTCTGATGGCTCTTGCAATAATAAATGAGCTCTTTCGTTATTCAACTTCTCGTTGTACTTTGTTATTAATATCTGATCCTAAAATAAATATTTAATCTTGAAATGTCTGATTCTGAAATAAAATAAAATAATTGAAATAATTTAAATAATCGTAGGATGTAAATACTTCTCGAAATCAACGCATTGATCACTCTTGGAATAATAAATGTGTTCTTCCGTTACGCTTCGTACCTCGTTGCTAATTGTTGTAATTAATATCTGATTCTAAAATAAATATTCGATATAAATATCCGGTCCTAAGATAAAATTAAACATTTAAAACAACAGCTCACAGGCAGTTGCAAATATCTCTCAAAACCAACAACGCGCAACTCTTGGAACAACAAACGAATTCTTCCAACCTCGTCGTACTTCGTACTTCCTTATTGTTATAAATTATTAATTAGTAATTAATATCTGATCCTATAATATATAAATATTCGATTCTAAAATAAAATGGAGTAAACATTTTAAACACTCGCAGGCTGTCGTAAATATTTCTCAAAGTCGACAACTCTTGGAATATAATAAACGAATTCTTTCAATCTTGTTGTACATTCCTATTTCCTTATTTGTTATAATTAATATCTGATAAAAACGAGCCCTTTTCTTCTTCGAAATACTTCGTTTTACGATTAATGCCAGATTCCGAAACAAATAAAAACGAATCCGAATTCCAACGCAAAGCGACTCTCAAAGCAGCCGCAAGGTGTTGCAAATACTTCTCGAAATCGGCAACGCGCGTTTCAGTCGTTCCCTTTTCTTCCAAAAAAAAAAAAGCGGGGCATTTCCAGTCTTTGAAACGAGCCGTTTCAACCATTTCAAACGCTGAAACTGTGAAACGCGCGGCGCGGTGGGAAGGTACAGGTATAATTACGAGGGGGTTTTCTCTGTTTGCCGATACGCGTACGTAGATACGGCACATATGGGAACTGGAAATGGAGCGTGGTAAATGGACGCGTTCTGTGTCGTATCAAACGTTGGCGGCGTTGCGCGGCTGTCTAATGCAGCGCGCGCGCGAGCGGACACAGCCGTACGCGCCAAATAACCGGAAATTACCGGGCGCATTTCAATCAGAGCGGCCGGCGAGCTTCGAACACGCGGGAGGGGGGCCATCGTTTACTCCGCATAATAGTCGGTCGTATGATAATCTCGCAAATCGAGCCGGGGGTGCAGCCCTCTGAAAACCGATTGCTCCGTTCTCTGGTAAACCTCTCGCCGTCGTTGAACGACGACGATCGATTGTCAAACATGGCGAGAAGGCATATTTGATCCGTTCACCGGTGTTTGTTCACTGGCTCCTGATACCCGGTTCAAATTCTTTCTTTCGCCTGTCCGATCGACGTTCGAGCTAAACGACGATTTGTTAGAAGATTTTAGGTTAGGTTTAGGTGGAACGCAAAGCAAGTGTTACAACGAAGATACTTTATATCATAGCGTTGTTATAGTGTATTGGCATTAACTTCAGAGGATTTATTCTCGCTATTTCTCAGTTTTGGTCAGAATTATTTGTTATTTACTTTCGAGTCGAAAATCATTCCTATAAACTGTGATTTTTAAACCAGATCGCCATCTGCTGAGTTTTCAATTTAAGGCAAATTAATGTATCGCGAATTCGTAGTACCAAATTTTTTCCATTTTGTGATACTCCTTCGTCAATACTTTTTTTTTTTTTATCTACTGTGTATAATTGGGAAATACGCGTTCCGCCAAAATTATCTGAGTTTTCAATAGCAAATTTACACAATCACAAATTCCAAGCATTTCAAAATTTTGTGTTCTAAAAATTGAATAAAAATCTCTATCGCTCTATATTTACTTATAAGTGTCTGCTGAATTTTATTTTATTCTCAAAATTAAAATTCGTTAATTCGTGTTGTAAGAAGTTTTTACTCGAATTTTTGCGAAACGTAGATTATTTAGAAAAAATAACGAAATACAGAGCAGTCGCAAGTCGATTTCCACAAGCACTTCCCGCGCTTGCTCTTCCTTAGTTTTGGAAAGCACACGAAAGCACACTTTGGCAGTAATTACGTTTCCTTTGAGATCTGTCCCTTCCTCGTTAAAACCGCAGTCGTATCGTATCTGAATGTTTTAACCACTGACGCTAACAAAGTTGCCATCTGCGATCGCCTAACAAGCCTTCGTAATCCATCTGTAGCATAATGCCTGCTTACGTGTACTTACGTGTGCTCGCAAATAATTGCGTCGCAATAATTTATACATGTTCGACGAACTTTCGTATGCAATTACCTGCAACACATAGTTGTTTCGATAACTTTAATTAACCATCGTTTGAGGAGTATAATTATACCAATGACAATGAAAAATTGTCAGCAATTTGAATTAATACAAATATTCGTAGAAATGAATCATACAATAATCGATTCGGTTTTAATATTTGTTTTAAATTATCATACTGTTCGTCGTAACTCGCGGAGGCGAGAAACACCACAAATGGACCCTTCTCAGGCGCGGTCTGAGAGAAATTCAAGCAACCTGTCAAATATAGTACACGATGTTGTTTCGCCGACAGGCTAGATACCTCTTTAGCCATGTTGCGCGATCCTCGTTGATGGAAGGTCAGATAAAGCGGTCTATGGCCATTTTTCTCATAACTGGAACACCGAAACGCGCTGTTGAATCTTCTACGGGCGTACAGGGTGGAAAGAAGAGTTCGTACCAGGCTATCATAGATGAATTCTATATCTTTGATTAGACGTAAAATTGATCTTTATCTTTTGAATGTCAAAGTCAAAAATTTTTTTTTTTTTTTTGCATTGTATTCTACTCGTCACGAAAGGTAAACTTTTCTTAAATCGCAACCTAATAGTTTTCTTGAAAAATGAAAGGAAAGTTTTTTGATTGTTTAACATGCGGACGCGTGCGTGCTAACAGCGACTTTATGCTTCTGCATAGATGCCTATTTTACGCAATTTTCGTATTAGTTTTAGCATCAATGTGAGTCTAAATACTTGAATAATGAAACTACTTATTCGAAATATGAACATTAAATACATCCAGAACCATAAAGTCGCTGTTAAAACGCGTGCGTGCTTTTACTTTATGATTCTGCATGGATGCCTATTTTACGTAATTTTACTAGTTGTAGCATCAGTGTGAATCTAAATAATCGAATAATAAAACTAGCTGTTAACATTATTCGAAATATGAACATTACACGCGTCCAAAACCATAAAGTCGCTGTTAGAACGCGCGTTAAAGTGTTAAATGATCAAAAGTCCTAGCTCTAGGAATCTCTAAATATCTCTGTTTGCAATTCGCGAAACAAATTCGGGGGCTGCTGCGTTTAGAAAATACGTTACACTTGCTGTTGGAAAAGCGGCGAGCGCGCAAAAGTATAAAAGTAGAAGTGCATTACTGAACCAGCGCATATTTCAGCGCATCATTCAGGTAGAATCACCGGTGGATTCGCCAGGAATGAATCGGCTCGATGAATCTTCGACCACGAATTCTATCCGGCGGTTATTCTCTCCCGAATTGTTCGTTACTTAGTCACTGGCTTCTTTTCAGAAGAAAACGAGAAAGAGAGAGGAAAAAAGAACGCAGTTGGTTCCATGAATAAAATCGCTAGTTATCGAGATCGTAAATCGCACAGTGGGGGGGTGGGGGTGGATGGCGGATGTTGGCACGGCCGTGGAAGGGGAAAAGAGGAGGAGAGGCCGTAAATGCCAGCGTTCAAAGTAGAAACAGTGTTCGCTGGGTCAGCCCAGAGGATTCGTGCATCACCACCAGCGGCGGCTGATTTATTCAGAAAATTTTCACCGCGATACCCCTTCGTTCTAGCCCACGGTCTTGCACCGTAAGTCGAATAATTGCCACCCGCGAGAGTAAATGAATCTAATTGCATCTGAAATTTAAATAAGACTTCGAATTTGCATTTAATACTGACATTTAACTGACTGTGCGGGGATTCGATAAGGCAAGACTAATTCCTTTCTTCTTTCCACGTTCGTTGCGACTTTCAGTCTCGAGGTATATATGCGTGTATGTGTGTGTTCTTTTTTTTTTTTTTTTTAGGGAATCGACAGTCTTGAAATGCGACTAATTTCATTTTAAACCAAAGCAGATTCACTCTGTAATCACGATGGCTGATCGTTCGAGCTTGAGAAAAGAAAATGCACGATCTCATTTTTCATTTCAACGAGTACCTCTGTTTGCACTTAATTAATTCGAATAGTAACTAATTGCTGATTTAAAAAAATAGAATGATAACTAATTGTTAATAAAAAAAAAAGAGAGAAAAGACAGTGATTTTAGTTTGATACATAATGACGGGAAAAAATGCTCACGGCAGGAAAGCTACTCGTGGGACGTTGATAAGACAGCGAGAGTTACGCGATATTGTGATAAAGGAGAACACCGCTCCTGCTGTGTAACGATGAAGGGGTAGGCACGCCATCTATAAATATAGATGGCCGACGCAGTGCAGGGACGAAAGGATGTACCTTGACCCTTGAAGGGGACGAACAACGCGGGGAAGAGGGACAAAGCGAAACGAAACTAACGAGGATAAAGGGGTCAACGTAATGGACAATGCGCGCCCGAGATTCATGCCAGCACGTAAGAAAAATTGGATTCGCCACGTCGCCTCTCTGGCGAGGCAAAAATTAATTTCCTCGAACTTGTGACACAATTCCACCGCCGAGATGTTTCACGTGCCTGATAACGCCTGATATATTCTTTTTTATACTTTTGTATTACTCGTTTTTTTCATTTTTATATATTTTTTTTTTAACATTTAACGTCACATACGTACCTGTGTTCAGTCGTACCTATTATGCGTCGTTTCATAAATAACGTACAGTTTAAGAAACTTAGTTTCAATAAGAAACGCCCCGTTTTTTCTCTGCCGCGCAGAAAATTAATTTCCTCGAAGTTGCGTCGCAATTTCTATGTCTTCTCACGTATTTAACGGTCTACCAATTTCACGTCGTTCTAAGAACTCCGATCTCGATAAAGGGAACGACGAAACACTCGCAACAGAGAATTAAAAAAAGGGAAAAAAACGCTCGTGGCTTTAATTGCTCGTACAGCGGGGATATTTTTTTTTTTTTTTTGAAATGTAAAAACGCGGTTGCAAAACGCCGAGGTACAACTCGACCGCGGGTGGTGCTGTAGTTGACGAACGAATAATTTTTCAAATAACCGCACGACGCTCCGACCGACAATGGACACGTACCTACTACGTGCAGTTGCCACGTGCATATTTTCACATGCCGCATATTTTCCCTCCGACTCCCTCCCGCGCATATTCATAGCCCTCTGTTGATTCTCCATATTTCCCCCTGTTAGCTAGTTGAAACGTCTAAAACGCTCAAAAAAAAAAAAAAATATTGGTAGTTCGTCGCTGTACACGCCATGAAATATTTATTATGCCCCTGCATAATTGGCAACACGGTGGCGAACATCCGGGCAAACAACAACCCTTCCTCCCCCCTGTTTTTAATTTTCCTTTCTTCCGGGGGGCGATGATCTCGCACTTGAGTTGCCTTTTCATTTTTAAACAAATTGTGATCAATGTATTTCAAATTGCAAGGATTTTGCTGGTTGATGGAGTGATAAAGATTTCTATTTTGAAAGTGGCTCAAGTCCCATTTTAAGAGTTCCAAACTGATATGAGGTATAGTTTTTATTATTAAAGTGGTAGTGTTCGATTAGCTCAGATAGTGATTTTTTAAATAATAACAGTTCCATTTTTCATTTCAACTAAAGCTCTGGAGGACGTGGTTTTTAGAAGGTTGAAAAATACTAATGGAGAAAGGGTAAATTGGTTAAAAATATATTGCATGTGATTTTTGAGAACTGAACCATATAAAATGTCAATGATTGAGGATGCACTGTTCAAAACTCTGGAAGGGGGAGACCAAGAAACTTTAATAATATTGAATTGACACCATTGTGCAAAAATGATTGTGAGACCAATTGCAACACTAAAATATGACAATATAATAGACTTATTACGCTATACACCATAATTATTTTAAATCCCTCACGCAAATTAGAGAAGAATTATAAATTACAAAATATTATTTGATTGTAACGTTTCTTTAACAGCGAATAAAAGTTTTTTAATTTTTTAACTTTATAACACAAAATCGTAACATTTTTTTTATTTTAAGGCAATTTTATTATTTTTTCAAGGGATCTACGCCTTTTCAAAAATTAAAAAAAGTTATTTCATCAATTTTGAAATTTTAAGCCATAGAAAAACGTGTTATTTTCTAAACAATATTTATCATACTAACTGGGTTAGTAAATTATATACCCTTTAAAACACAAAAACATTATACTACACGCTATAACGCGTTATCAGTTACCAGTTATCTTATTAAATTTGTCAAAACGCAAATCGTCAAATATCTCGATTGAAAGATGAATGGACTGGGGCCACTTTCAAAATGAACGGCTCACTAAACGGGTCGTTTCGGTTAGGTCGCGAGTCTCTCGCCGCTTGTTATATCGCGAGGCAAATTCTTGGCTCTGTCATTTACCTGATGAATGGGGGGCGAAGGGGCTCTGGATCGGTGAAGCTGTTAACGAGATGCCTCCTCTCTCCGTGAGGAGGGAGGGAGGGAGGTAGGGGTCTACAATGCAATCGGTGAAAAATAATTAAAGACGAAATGAAATTAAGCGTTTGCACGTCCATGGCTGTTCGAGGCTCCATTTGTTCGGTCCCGGTTTTAATTATCAGCCGCTTGCCATTAGGCCGATATTAATGACGCGCGCGTTCGCTCGAGCGTAACTCCCCCTCTCTGCTCTCAGCAGCAGCGCCGCCACCGTCCTCCAACGATCGTTTGTTTAAAGCAGTCGGAAGTAATATCAGCCGTTTTCTTCCTCTCCGCCGCGCTTCGACGAAACAAAAGAAAACGTTGCCCCCTCGTCGATCACGCTGATTTATACTCAACTTGCTCGTCCCGCTTGCCGATTCCCACTCTGTGTGCCTCTTATTGCCTTCTGTATTTTAGCAAGTAATTATGAATTCGCAAACACCGCTCCCGAGTGAAGATCTCTTCTTCCCTCTGGAGAGTCTTGTCGAACTCTCTTCTCCTTCTCTTCTTCGATTCTCTCGCCGCGAGTGCGAGAAATTCCTTGACTTTGTCAATTTGTGCAAAGAGTACTTTTCAAAAGTGCGCGCACATACGTGTCAGTATGGCGATTCGTTTTTATAATTCGACCAGACTGAAGTCTCAACCTTGCGTTACTTTGTATTTATAAAAATAATTATAAATAATTATTATCATTTATAAAAATAGAAATATTTGCAAAATTTTATACGAAAAATCTGCATGAAAATACCTCTAATTTTGGTTGCAAGGTGCGAGTAAGTCTGGACGAGGGAGAAACGAGACTAAAGTAGCTGTGGAGGGGAGCTCGCGAAGTGGGGAGCGAGCCGCCAGTTCGCCCTTCGTGGAATCGTTCCTATCCCGTATCCGACGTTGCTAAAGCTACGTGGTACCTTTCAGCCATGAGACATCTCTGTTTAAAATCCGAGCGATCAATTTAGTAACTATTTCGTCACAATCCGTACGATAACAACGCTGTCTCCCCACTGTCTGTAACATCACTCCCAGGATTTTCTCGAACAATCGCAACGAATTGACGAGCTAACTTGCACGCACTGCGAAATTAGTAGAGGCGAATGGAAAATTTACGAAAACTTTTGGTGATTAAATCCATTATCTTTTGGTTTATTTCAGAATACTATTTTACCCGAAGCCGTGCATTTCTGGGAACGAGCGCTCATGGTCCGCGAAACAAAGAGCACTATTAGATTGAACAGGTATTTTATTTATCGTTACGTTCGAACCAATGCATGTATGTTCACCTATCCGTCCATTATTATTAAACTATCAACAGATACGATACTTATCGACACGACGGATTTCAGATTCTCCCTTTCTATTTCTGTCAAAAACTTAACATGTAGTAAGATTTCTATTTATATCGAAATCTATTTATTTTAATATTTTAATTGAAATAGTCATTTAATTTCACACATAAGCCATTATTATAGTATCATAATTATTTGAATAATCGTTACTTATGTACAAAATATTCCGGTGTTGAAACATTAGGGCACCGTCAGTCGATATCACGAGTTGAAGAGACGATAAGAAATTAACCAGTAGCCAGTGGCCAATATGTTCGCCACGATGTTTTACACTGTCCACGCAACCCGAACGCAGCGAATTGATCGAATCGCAGTGAAATTAATACCGCTTTTAACAAGATCCATTAGCATTCCCGAGCAAGAACTCGCACAAATAATTCGATATGCATATCAATACGCGGCTGTCATCGCCGGGCGTTTATTTGCATAGCCGGCCAAAATGCTAAAAGTAAAACTGTGTGTGAATAATGCATCGTGTGTACTTACTCGCGTTTGCGTAGCTGCTTATCCGATTTATCGCCGGTGGGCGTGGACGCACCGTTCACATTATTAACGTCCTATGCAAATGTCTACCGTGTTCATCATAACAAGCTCGGTTGCGAGGAATACGAACTCTCGATAGATTTTTTTTTTTTTTTTTTTTCTAAAAGAATCGACACGCAACGCCGCCAAGTGGACAAATTTACGACAGAGTCGGGAGAAACTATTTTCGAGAATTTATCGCATTTTACAATTTCATTTTTTCCATTTTGTTGATTAATCTTCTTCTGAAGCTTCAACAGTTTGTTATCCATTTCTTCGACATGAAGAAGGTACAAGAAACGATGGTCATTAGCTTCTTGTTTGTCATTTTTCCAATTGATCCAAAAAAAAGTTTGCCCACAACACGTAGCGTAATTACGAAATCACGGTATTGTTTTTCCCACGATACATATTCTTGTTGCAGCGATATATTAGCCTACTTTCACATGCACGCGCACACAGCACTACAAATGCTTGTAGTTTATTCTCGAGTATTCTTTTTCTTCTTTTTTTTTTTTTTCTCTTTGCAGCCGGCGTAGTTCAACTGTAGGTATATGAATAACCTAAATTTATGTGGCCGCGTCTCCATGTTGAATAAATAGAGCGTGCCCGCCAGAGGAGGTGCATACATATAATCGCGTAGTCATGTAATTTTCATAACGTATAAACACCTGCTGCGTTTTCTATATTTCTTCAGCTTCCGGTTACATTCTGTACATTTTTTTTTTTTTTTTTCGCGAGAAAGCATCGAGAAACGATGTCCCGTTAATACGCGGAACGGGCGACCGCGATGCTGTTAATTTGGAGAGCCACTCGTTTCGATAGAATTAAGAGCCTAATAGGTTAGAAATTATTTTGTCTCTCCGTTAATTTATTCGGCTGCGCTTAATTCTTTGCCCCCCGCCTCCCGCGTTTAATCGTCGTTTTATCGCGTTCTTCTGACTACGCACGTTCATCCGTTACGCCCGTGCAAATTAATTACTGCCGATAACCGATAATTAATTGTGCATATGAATTAGCAATTGATGACGCTCTCTACGACCATACGGGGATGATTCTTATAATATATAGAGTGGACTGAGAATCATTCTTTGCTGAAATAAATCCAAAATTGTTTTTTATTATATATATATATTTTTTTTTTTTCAATTTTTTATTATATATTTATATATTTATTTATTATATATTATATATTATTATATATTTTCTAAAATTTCTTTTAATTTTAACAAATTTAATCAAAGTACACAAAAGACAATCATGTTTGAACTTAAATCTAATTTAAAATTAATAAAATTGGTTTTCTTCTTATATTATTTAAAAAAATAGGTGGGAAGAATCTTTTGTCCACCCTGTACAAACGTATGAATCTATGTTCTGCGTACTTTAATTTTTCAGTGTTCCTCTATCTTGCGTCTCAGTCAAAATTTTATCATTTATTTACAAAAAAAAGTATCTAGCTTTGTTTACTTAATATATGTTACTTTTTGCTAGTGTATAAAGGATATATAATACCACTCAAATATGGACATGCATTTAAAAACCACTTTGTGTATTTTTGCTATAGCAAATATAGCTTTTCCTAATATATAAAGAAACCTATATAATATCACTTAAAATAGGCATTTAAAAATCACCCTATGTATATTTTTTCCTAGTACATAGGAACTTGTAATAATAATGAGAAAAAGGAACACTGAATAATCAAACAATAACGCTCAACACTAGAACTATTAAAATAGTCAAAACGACCAATTTCTAATTTAAACTTCGAAATTTACATATATTTATAATTTTTAGACAGTCGAGTTTTAATAAAATAAATCTTCTCGTTCCTTGCGCTTTAATTTCCCTGCTAAAAATTCTATGCCTCAGCCGTCGGTGATTCTACGTATCAACCATTAATAATCGTAATTGAAATAAATATATTTCTCCGTCTAGACGATGATATCGATATTAATTGTGACAAAAATGTCCGTGGTCATCATTTGGGCAATTTTAAGAGAATAGTCTCATCGTCCTCAATTAACGGATCAACTAACGGAAATTCCGGCTTCGAATCTGATCGAGAAAAGATCGTTCGGGATGCTCGAGTTTCCGAAACTAATCGTAAAGTCTAAGACTCTCGTCGGATGTACCGGTAATCCGATATTGGCTAACCGAACTTCGCGTCCAGTTGGGGAAAAAAGGGGAAAAAAATATCGAGCATCGATCTCAAGCCGTTCGAAAGTTTCAGATTCGTTCGGCTTCAAATATTAATTATACGAGAGTCGGGCATTAAGATGATTAATAATTTGAATACTCTAAAAACTTTTCAATATTTCTTTGCATAACAACTGCAACTATCGATTAAAGTATAATATTTTCATTTCATTTTAAAGTAAAAGAAAAAATGGGAAAATTTTACTTATGTACTTAAATACTCACTTTTATTTATATAGGGAAAATCTTAATTTAAGTTTCTGAAAATTCACTGTGTCTGTGAAAGTTCTGATAAATCCCAAATACTAACATATATATCACTTTGTATCATTTTTATTAACAATTTGTAACAGTAAATGTGAATGCAATTCAGTGAATTCATCTTAACAAATAACTTTGTACTAAAAAAGAAGAAAAGCGTATGGTATCGTTTAAGAAAATAAATTTGACTTTGAAATTTCAAAACGGATTTGCAAGAAATAATTTACACACAATGTGCTTCCTTATTCCAAACAATATTTCTAGAAATATTTTCTTGATACATTTAAATATATTATTCATAAAAACACCATATTTCAACCACTTTTTTTTAATACTCTTAAATAGTTTTTAATAGTCAAATTTACTAAATTTATAATATACTCAATTTTTCATCTCAATTTTCATCAATCTCTGTTTAAATCTGTTGTATTTCTTCATTGATGAAGTACAATTCATCAATTCATCACGTTCAATTCGATATAATTCTAAATAATTCTCAAAACAGATATGGCAACACTGTCCATATTTTTTGATTTTAATTCTCACCACTGGTAGTGCTGCGGTGCAAAGTCTGCCTGAGTCGGTACGTCAGGATGTGACACGAAAATAGTAATATGGTCCTAGAAAAACCCTGAAAACGTGAGATCAAAAAATGAAATGAAATAAAATAAAATAAAATCTGTGACACGATACGGAAACTTTGCAAGCTTCTTTTTTCTTTTTTTTCTGTGCCGCCATGTTGCGGTGAAGAAAATATGCTGCAATTGCATTTCCTCGCGCGAAAGTGCACTCTTTTTTATGAATTTTCACAAGAAACGAAACCTTTCCTTTTAGAAATGAATTTGTGAATGACTGTGAATGACACATTTGGAACTGGTTGATATCGTTCAGCGATTCACGATTATTCGTTTCACTCGGAATTCTTTGGGAACGCGACGACGACGACGGCGACGGAGGAGGAGGAGGAGGAGGAGGAAGCCAAGTTTATCCTCGCTTATGCATTTCCGGGGGGAGGTCGCTGCCTCCAAATCCAAAGTACTGGCGGGTCGCGGATAACGAAATCCACGCGACGGATCAATTTTGCACGAGACCTCCGGGATTTTCAATGACTTTTGACGTTCCGGCTGAGCTTCGACCGGACGAGGAACCGAGAGAAGGACTGAAGGCGGAATGGGTGGAAGAATGGGGCTTCCGCGGCGCGGAAGAGAATTCGTTACATTATTCAACAAGCCTACGCGGAACCCACACGGCACCCAGACGGGAGGGGAGTGTTTCTTATTTTCGCAAAGCTCGCTCCGGTGCTCCGATATCGGGGAATTTGTCCTACCGGGTACGCAGATGAGAACACACACGACGGATCTGTCGCAAAGCCGGCTGCATCCTGTGCAACAACGGAATACTATGCACGCTATAGAGTGGCCACTGAAATACAGGGTGGTCACTGAAAGACTGAGTAATATAAAACAAAAATAATATTTTATATACACATACATGTTTTTTTAATTCTTTATAAAAAAATATTACTCTCAGCCTTCGTTCTCGAGAGAAAGTCGAGATTGAAAACTTTTTCTCTCGAATGTACTTGAATTTGACAAGTTCCTTACGGTGTTCTATATGCAAAGATAAAAGTAAGTGAAAAACGTAGAATAAAATGGATTTTGAAAACTTTTTGCTTGATTTCTCAAAAACGAGACATCTTGCAACTGTATACAGGGTGTTTCAGGACGAGCGGACAATGGAGTAGTAATACGATCCTACGTGAAAACATGAGTCGAAAAGAGAGAACAAAATTTGTACAATCTTCGTTTCGAAGAAAATCGAGTTTGAAAATTTCTCATTTACACTTGAATTTCTTATTGGACAAGAATAATCGCCACGAGGATGTTCTATATATAAAAATTAATGAAAAATGTTGAATAAAATTTTGTCGTTCAAGACGTCATTTTCATGAAAATAGATTTTGAATGTGTCTCGTTGTAAACGAAACCTCCTACACTGAAATTTTACTTTATATCTCTCATTTATTCTCGCACTTCTGTTAAATCTAAAACTAAATTGTGCAAATAAATTCGAATAAATAAAATAAAGATAAATTCGTCGCTCGATAAATTTTCAAGCTCGATGTTTTCGGAAATGAAACGCTCTAGTGACAAAATTTTGTTCCTTCCTTTCGAATCATCATTTTTCAGACACCCTGTACAGCGAAATTATTACCTGTAACCTGTTAAAAAATCTAAAGAAAGAAACGCGTTCTTCTTGTTCCACAGAATTTGTTATTCAACACCAAAATGGAATAAGCCGACGTGCTATACAGCTCAAAGGAACGTGATATGTCAGTATTTGGCATTAATTACTGTCAGTTGCGGTATGCGCGCTGTTATCAAGGAACGTCATTTGTCTTCTAAGGAAGACGGACACGTGGTATACAATATTGATCTGAAGCTGCGGAACAAGTAGTGTAACATTAGTTACTGACACCTAAGTTGCCATCCATTATTAATCTTCGTCGACGTCGTAAATTAGATCAACGTTTGTTGAATATATAAACGAAATCGAATGGAATGTATCATTAATTCATTTTAATCCACTCACTCTCCTCTAGTAACTTACGAACGAGTTATTGCGATGTCAATGGTAATTCCACCATAATACGATCCAGTATTAATCCCCGCGAGGTGATCGATATTGGTTAAGAAAATTTCGTTCTGCAGCGGAAATTGATCAAATTTAAAATTGACGTTGACGTCAGGACTGTAAATAGAGGCGTACGCAGGGCGAATAAAAATTATACTTATATTTTCTGTTCTATCTGTCTGACTTTGGTTTATAATAAAAATAATAATATTTATAATATATAAAATAATAATATTTATAATAAAAATAAAATGATAATAAAAATCTTAAATGGTAATTGTACCATGTAATATTAATCTCAGGTGATCGAGAAAATTGAATAATTTAACCCTTTGCACTCGACATCAGTTTTTATCACAGAAACTCTTACATTGAGTCACACTCAATATAATTATATTTAAATTGCAAAAAAGAAAAAAAAAAGATTGAAAAATAGTTTGTCGAGTGCAAAGAAGATCCAAGTTGAGATCAAGATTAATCTGAAAATCGCGAACAGAAGCCGTGTTCACGGAGAATATAAGAATTTGCGGGGAATGTATCAGTAATGATTAAAATTGGTCGATTGTAGTAAAAATTCACGAAGTTACGGTTCATTCATTCGTTTAGGTACTCTAAAATCCATTAGGAGAAAATGCACGCAAGCGCCACTTTACCGCGACCAGCGGGTACCTGTTCAAACTTTTAATCGGATCGTTTCCCTCGTTTATTCTCCATCTCTTGGCCGCTGTTCTCGCTGTTTCCTTTCTCTCTCGTCTCTGCCTCCAGCATTTCCCTATCTTTCGTAGCTTTTGCATGCCAGCGAGGCCTCTCTCTGTCTCTCTCTCTTTGCCCCCCTCTCAAATCGCCTTTCCGCAAAAACGACTGTCTATTTCGCACCATTTGAAATTTTCAAACCATTTCAACCACACTCGCTACGGACTAAGATAAGAATTGACGATTATTTTCCCTTTTTCTTTTTAACGAACCGTTGTTGCGTCGATCTAAAAGCTAATTAGCTAAAAGCTAATTTTGTTTCGCCTCGAATATATCTACGTCGCTTTTAAAAGTACGAGAAAACCTTGTCAGCAGAAATTGTTTAATACAAGTGATTTTCCATCCAAATGGAATTTCCCTTCCCAATTTGGGCTATTTCGCTATTGTTTCTTTTGATAAAAGCTTCATTTCGTCGCCAAAACAAGTTACGTAGTTCTCGTTGCTTTCTGGGGAAAAAAAAAAATTGCGAGCCAACGAAATGGGCAAAATTTGAAAAAGCAGCTAAACTGGGAATTTACCGAGGAAGTTTTTTTTATATCGCAATTTACGGTTCGTTTAACTAACTGATCAACTTTTATTCGAAACGTTTCTTCGCGAGAAATCGCAGCGACAGTTACCCCTTTATAAATAATTTATAAATAAATAAATTGATAAATAAATTGTTTTCATACCGCTCGGCATAAAAATAATTTATCAACGACTAAATTTGTTAATAACTGAATAATTTATTAATGACTCGCCTCGTGATTTTCAATCCTCGTCGCCGGAGAATTGATCATCGTCATTTGTCGCGTATTGAAATTAAAGTTGTTTATAATTTGTATTTATCAATCTCCAGTTTGAAAAATTGAAATGCGAATCGTGCAATTTCCACAGAACTTGGTTCTTTTTTTTTTTTCTTCTTTTTTTTATTCAAATCGAAACAGCGATTCGTACCAAGGGATTAAACGAACAAATACATCGTTTCGATTAAACCAGAGAACAGAATGCATTTTATTACAGCAACTTTGCCAACTAAATCGACAAATTTGTTTATTTCGCGAGAAATTGTTAAATACGCACATTCCTTCCGTTTCCATCTCCTCGAGCCGAGTCTCTGTCCGAAACGAAAGCGGAAACGGAAGCGAAGCGCAAAAATATTTTCTTTCCTCGCGATACGAGGCGAGTCACCGAAAAGCTCTCTCCCAAGAATTTCATCATTTGGCGAACTTAAAGGAGTTCGATGCAGTTGGAAAGCGCTATTCAAGCGTACTTACTCCAGCCCCACGTAATGCCGGGAGTGCGGATTTGTTGCAGCGACACACTTTCTGCATTACCGTGCAGCTCATCCTCCTACCGAATCTATTTCACTATCTAAATCTAAGGAAGGAACGTGGAATACTTCCATCAGATAAAAATTCAAACCATGTCGAAACGAAGTTTTACTCGCTTCGAGAGAAACAGAAACGCTCGTTTAAATTTTGTCGCTCTGCCTGACGAATTCTATTACGGTGTGTTTAATAAGAACGTGAACGTCATTCCTCTGAAAAAAAGAAATGTTCTTTTTGTAAAACATTTCGCACAGATCGAAAGTATGCTATTACTTATGCTATTACGCTCTCGATTAATAGTGTGTGCAATGTTACATAATATATTTAATAATCTAAGTAAAGTGTGGTATAATTCGAAACACGGGTCAACATATAATTCTACATCACGTTTCTTGCATTCGTAATGCGTCTCCCTTCTTCTGTTGTGTTTTCTACATTCTACGCATTTGCGCCTTTTTTTGTGATTAATTTATTACCACATCTTTTCATTTTAAGGGTATCGAATGAAATAACTATAAAGTAATCACGTTTCAATAATATAAGACTAACGGAAGATGCGATTGTTAAATTAGAATTCACTCATATCTGATCCAATGTGAAGTTTGCTGCAATTATTGTCGATAACATTCGTCGGGCGCCTGTAGACGCCTTCAGTTCGATTCGAGCAGTGTGAAGTGAGCGCTCATAGACGCCTCTCCACTTCAGCGGAACTGAAGTGAGTCAAGCGCCTATGGGCGCCAACCAGCACCTAAAAAGCAAATTTTGAATGCGTCATTGGGAGCCGAAAGCAGCCAAAGGGTTAATAGTGTGTTCAATCTCCAGCACTAGCAACGAGACGTGCTTTCCACCATTTCCAACTTTTCAGTATACGAGACAGTTTTTGCAAAGTAACCTAAAACACACATCCCTCGTGATTGACCAAACATTTTCAAATTCCCTAAAAGTACTTTTAAAGTCTGTGAGATACTAGTTTAATGAAGGAAACCAGTTTTGAGTACTTTGAGAAGATAGTGATTTCAAGCATCGAAGCCTATAATACTTTTAATCTGTAAAATTTTTTGCAAAAAGAATATTCCTTTTTTCTGAGAAATGACGTACACGTTTTCATTAAACACACTGTATTTTTCGCTTGTGAAATTATTAATACATGGAGTACAACAGAGAGAAACATATCGTACAACCGATTACACGTGCTCTCTGACGTTTGGTAACGCGAGATAAAGCGCGATCATCAATTACCGGGCATCTGACCGATAACCATATTGATCATTCCACGTGGAAAACACGCGATAACTTGATTCACTCTCCGATAATTCAACAAAAAATCTGTTCTTCCTCCGCTCTCAGATACGACGTCATGGCGAAAGATTTTACGCGTAAAATTCTACATTCTGTGCGCGCACGCGTGTAAAAATTCTACACTTATTTTGGATTTCAACGTGGTACTGTCTTAGTACTACATCAAACGCACCAGCTTCGCAAGCTTTAGGTTCGAGCAAGCTGTTGCGAGTTGTTGGGAGTTGTTGCGTGCATGTTGCAATAATATTATGGTTCTTGGGGTTTGCTTATCATCGGGGCCTTACATTTCCCTGTAGACTTGCCGATGATTATTTGACAAGAAAGAGAGGAGAGCAGAAAACGAATTCTGGCGAACACGAAGGTTGCTAAATGTGGATTAAAGGCCGAAAAGTTACTTCGAAAACTTTTATGCCAAAAGTCAGTATAACAGAAACTGTAATAATGATAAATTAAATAATGATAATTAAACGTTTATGTCGAGTATAAACAGTCGGGAAAAGCAGTAGAGTAAGCGTAATTCGTAATTTTAACACACTTCGCAACAAAAAGAAAAAATTGTCGTTAATTCTAATCAACAATTTTATTAATTAATTAGTAAATGTCATTAACTGTAACATAAGTTTTTAAGATACAATGAAATATAATTTTACGGTAAAACAACTGAAAAAAATTTGGTCGTTTCACTACAATTCAGTTCAGTTTTACAGCGAATGCACTTGCTCCGCTTTCGCTTGAGCATGCTCGTCGCAACTTAAAAATAATTAAGCACGCAAGTGCACGTTCTCAGAAATAGAACGGTAAAAGGGTTAATTGCAAGACGTAAAGGAAATTCGTCGGAAAACCTTTTTCTTCGAGACGATCTTTACGTCCAATGCAAAATTTAATACATTGAGATCTTTTACAGAGGACATGTCGGGTCTGAAATTTTTCCTCGATGACACGGAATTCTCTTTCACGATAATGGCCAAATCATCAGATTCACGCAGTAATTTCAAAAGCAAATACGAAAGAAAACAAAGAGTTAAAATAACACAAGAGATGGAAATAACACAAGATTGGCACGAATACCAACCTCCCTTCAAGATAAATATTTCTCTTTATACGTAAAGTGTATTTCTGCTGTTTTTCTATCTGTCGCTTCCTTTATTACGTTTCCAAGTATATTTAAATGAAATTCGTTGTAACAATTAACAATTGACAATCGCCGATTAACATTTATTATTTATTATTTAAATCGTAAGAAAGAAACTTTGTTTCAGGGAGTTCCTAACCTCAAACTCGATGTAAAAACTGGCAATTGATAATCTCCGATTAACATTTATTATTAATCAATCGAATCGTGAAAAATAACTATTATTGTTATTATTATAATTAGTCATAAGAAATAACTTACGATTAACATTACTAATCAATTGAATCATAAGAAACAACTTGCTTTCAGGAAGTTCCTAACCTCAAACTCGATGTAACAACTGACAATATATAATCGCCGATTAACATCTGTTATTAATCATAATTAATCATTATTACAAATCGTAAGAAATAACTATTATTATTATTAAATTACAATTAATCACAAGAAACAACTTATAATTATTATTGACATTACTAATCGATTAAATCGCAAGGAACAACTGCCTCTGATCAATGATCGATTACTCTCCGATTACTCGCAGTCGGTCAGTAAAATTGAAAATTCTTAACTCGATTGATTTTTCGAACTCTGGCGTCGACGCGTTACGCACACGCGACAAAGCGAATTTCTGTGGTGTTCGAGGGAAACAAAACGGATTGAAACGGGCATGAAAGGGGAGAGGGGATAAAAATGTTGTCGAAGGAAGTTGTTTCGATGGTGAATATCATGCGGGTAGACTCGTGGGAGTCTTCTCGGCGAGGTATTACATAGCCGGGGGATATTTATGAATCGAAGCGCGAGAGGATCTGGAGGAAATCCTGCGAGAGAGAGAGGCGCGCTGCGCGTTACCCTATCCCGTCCCACCGCTCTATCCAGCCCTCGTAATCCCTATTGGATCTGGCCAACTCGATAAAAGAAACCGTATGCCAGAAACGAAACCGCCCTGCAAACCGGCCGTACCATTTTCTTACTTTCTCAAATCTATTTATCCGTCCCATCTCCGAAACTCATAACTACTTTCGTTTCTTTCGTTACGTCTCCTTCCCTCGCTCGCAAAATTATCTTTATTTATATTCATACACAGGATCGCGAGTTATTTATAAGAATTTTCGATTCTTTTTTTTTTTTAATCAAAAATTGCTCGATTTTCCACTTAAAGTAGCGGAGGTGAGTTTGGAATGACCTTGAACCCCCTCCATTTTTCGAGACATTTTTTCGAAAGTGTCTAAGAAATCATGAAACACCCTGTACATGTTATTAATTGAAATTCGGACATGTGTGAAACCGATGCTCGATCGTCAAACGCTAAAAGTCACTCGTCAAATTTGTCCACTCAAAACTGACCGCCCCAATGTTCGAATTAACAGCGACAATTTAATTCTGCCCGGTTTGTTTCGTCAAGATGAAACAACACACAGACAAACATAACGAGAGTTATTTGGCAAAAGTTATTTGCTCTCGCAGCGTTTCGAATTTTACGAACGCGGCCGAGTGTCCTCCTCGAAAATCAACAGAGAATACCGATTTCGCCGAAACAAAAAAAAAAAAAAAAAAAAATCGTAGACACTTTTGCGGGCGCCGCGACGTCACGTCGGAATTAAATGGTCCTCGATCCGTTAATCTGACGGTCGCTCCGGTCAATTTACGTAACGTACGATCGGTACGATCGGGCCCCTCCCGAAAATCTGCGGTTTAAATCATTTGAAATCCCCACTTCAGCCGGCTTTCTCCATAACTTCCACTTTTATACGACTCGCCGTCATGTGCACTCTCTTTCATTATCGGTTTCATCTCTCCTCTCTTTCTCTCTCTCTATAGATCCGGCTCAGTTTCTGGCAAGTCCTGCCAACGTCGTAAGTACCATCAGGTTTCGCGGATGTGGCCTTAAATTTTCCCTTGGATTTACGCTTTCAATATATACGCTTTAACGACGGCCCTTAAAATCCTGTGCGCTATGTTAGTTCCTGCGAGGGAGGAGCAGAGAGGGAGGAGGAAAATTCTTTTCGTAAATATTTAACCAGTTTCCAACCAATTTACCTTCTCTTCTCCCCTCCTTCCCCCGTGAAACACATCGGTTCGTCGTCGTTTATTTTCTTGCTCTTCCAGCGGTTATCGCTGGATTTCTTGCTTTTCCATGCCGGTTATCGCTGACACGGAGAGGGGAAGAGCGAAAGATTTCGGCCGCCTTTTTATCGGTGACGTTTTATCGACCGACGTTCTCATGGTTCTCGAGATAAAATCTTGCAATTTCAGGGGCTTCGGAGAAAGCTGCTGATACCGGTACAACGTCATTCGAGGGGGGGAAATTACACGCGTTTCTCGTTCTCCGCCAAAGCAGAGGTGGAAAGGACGGGCCAATTTGCCTCTCGAGCAACGTGCACACGTTGATCCGTTTGAAAAGTCAAATTAATTTTTTTTTTGCGCGCGAGCAGCGTAACTGTAGCAGCGGTAATGAAAAATTTAAATTGACACAACTCCGTAAAACGTGAACGTAAACGTGATCGTTTAAATAAATAGACGACACAGCTGAAAGAAGAAGAAAACATAAATGATCATGCAACCTGGCCTCGTCTTTTAAAGAGTGTAGCTTGCACTTTGACAGTGCGTGAGTTCGTTCTGTTTTCAAATGATGATTTTGCATTGTCATCAAAATTTAAATTTGTGTAAAAGTTAAATTTGTGTAAAAGCATTAAAAAATTCTTTTTGTAACTGGATCCACTATTGTCTTGAAAATTAAAGTTTTACAACGATCCCTCAAAACTTGCTGTACTTGAATTTTGAACATTAGGATGAAATGTTGACGTAACGTTAGGATTTCTTATTTTTCTAGAATTTTCGTCGTTCGATCGTAAGATTCAGAGCTTAATAAAATAAAGTTATGAGAAAAAAAATCGCCCAAGAAGTTTTTTAAGGCGTCGTTGCAAAGAAAAGACTTGAATCTTCGAAACCAGAGCTAACTGGCGGCCTGCGGGCCCTTGTCCCCACTTTCCTGACGGCTATCCCCTCCACTGCATCGATCCCCACTACTAAGCAAGTGCCAGCAGTCAGAAAAGTGGGGACAAGGGCTCGTGGGCCGCCAGTTAACCGACTCTATTCAAAATGACGATAAATCTAGTTGTGAAAAATTTTTTTAACGTTCTTACGGACGTTTGAACTTAAAATCATTTTCGAAGAAAGACTATCTCGAAACAGAGACTTCACAGACATTTTAAAATGAGACTAAGTTAATCGTTATGTCAGTTTAAATTATCGACGATTTATAGCTCTTCGCTGTATATTTTAGAACATCGTACGTCCATTTAAGTATATTCTGTATTGACGCGATTTCTGAAATTACGTACTGCAAATTAAATCAGTCGCTAGAATATTGAAACCTTCGAAACCATCCACTTTGCGAAACTACTGTCTCGTTAATCGATAATCGATAGCCGTTTGAATCTTTTAAATCAGTATCACCAGTTCGTCCCTCTATTTACTATAGAATAAAGACTTGAGAAACTCGTCGACCCAAGCTCTCGTCACTTTCCTTTAATTCATTCACTTGCACTTTCGTCTCGTTGATTTAATTCAAAGTCTGTCGTTTCGATTTCTCGCACTTGCATTCCTCGAGTGCATCTCGGGAAAATGTAGTGAAATAAAATACAAAAGGGAGAATAAAAACAAAGGGGAGAACTTTTCTGGAGTCTTCGTCTTCACTCTTGGATACATCTCGGGAAAATAAAAATAAAAATAAATATCAATGAAATAAAATAAAACAAATGAGAGAACTTCTCTGGATTCTTCATCTTTATTCCCGAATGTAGGGAAATACAACAAAATAAAATAAAAAAATTAACTTCTCTGGATTTTTCATTCCTGAGCGAAACAAATTAACGAGATAAAATTTAAAAAGAAACCACAAAGGGGAGAGCTTCTCCGGAGTCTTCGTCTGCGCGAGTCCTGGAAGCACTCGGGGCTTTAAAAATCCAAAACACCAGGAATGACGATATTTTGCTACGTCTCGGGAACGCTCCTCGATCGCGGACGTTTACGTAACAGAGTGCACTTATACCCTCGATGTTGGTTTCTCCCAAGAGTCCGTTTTATCCTTGCCTCTATTGTAGCGTTTCCTTTCCCGATGCACGCCGCACACACACGCGTCTAACGTGCATGTATAGCCGTACAAAGGTGTACGGATCGATGTTATTCAAAAGTTTCCAGATCACGGTGCAACAACGGGGATTGGTTCTGTGGTCGATCTCGTCTCTAAGCTCAGATCCTCCGATTGTTGGACGGAAACATGATATACACGCGATTGTTCACATGGATGCACTCTGCTGCGTGTTTCAGGAAATGCGAGAGTAGCCAGGTGTTCGTCAAAGATCATCACACCCACTGCATAGACACCTGTCGACCTACCACGATGTGCGGCGAGGTAGTCGTGCCGGAGGATCATCTCGACGTAAGAAGTTCAATCGTTTCGCTTATCGAGAGATCGGTCGTTCGAGAGAGCGAGGAACTGAATGAAAAATTGACGATTCGAAGTAACGCAACTCTGTGAAAGAAAGATCTATTTGGCCGTCATTTTGAAAACTGAAACTCGTTTTTGCACGATTCTCTTCTCTTGAACGACAAAATCAGGATTTCGTGTTCCCAAAAATTCAAGAACATCTTAACGTGTTTTAACGTTTGATAAAATGGTGGAAACAATTTTTCGTACAAAGAGTTTTGTTGTAAAGAGAAGATTTCAATCTTCGATTGAGCATCTGTTGAGTGATTGATGACAATGGCAATTTGCAGCCGGACTATTTTTAAACTATCAATGCAATTGTACGATGAAAAATTGTAGGTAATTTCAACCAAAACTCCGGTGAAAAAGAAAAATCGTACAGCGAGTTATTTTGCAAGGATTGCAAAAATAAAAGTTTTCTTCAAAATGATGATCAACCAAGAAAGAAAATTGTTTCAACGTTTGGTTTGGTTTGCAATGTTTTTACAATTTTTGAGGAGAAAAAAGTGTCCTCTACGTCATTCAAAATTATTTTCGAAAAAAAAAAGAAAAAAAGAAACGACCTCGCGATTGTCAGGTCAACTGGATCATCATCGCGCGACTATTTGTTTCACAGAGTTACGTCAGTTTTATTGTACAACTGACCGAGTTGAAAAAAAAAGTACAATAACTCTCGAGAGTTTAAACAGTCCGCTGCAAATTGCAGTTGCTCGAGCGAGAGGTACTTCGTAGAATTAACAGAATTATTTGCAGCACATTCGGGGAGGGAAGTAGCGGAATGTAATGGATTTACTTAACGATCAGGTTTGCAGAACGTGCAACGCGACGGGGCATAATTGCGGCATAGCGGAAGGAAGCAAGGCAGGGCCCGGGATAGATGGCGCTGATTTTGTCTTCTACGTATCCGCCATGCAAACTGAAAGATGCCATAAAGGATTAACCGTGGCTTACGCAGCGCATTGCCAAACAGAGGCAGCGTTGGACAGGTAAATTATTTGCCTGTTCTCGTCTCTCTCTCTCTCTCTCCACGATGCAACGCTGTTAATTACAATTAAACCACGGATGTTCGTCTAGGTTAGGTTCGGATTAGACTATGGAGAAGATGCAAAAAATTCACAGAAATTATTATATAGGTATTGTGTTATTATATGGGTGATGATTTTATTATATAGGTATTATGTTATTAGGTAATAATATACCTATATAATTTTATTACCATTTTATTATATAGGTATTAGGTTAGGTTTAGGTTAGGTTTTAGATATTATATTGTTACATATAGGAATTATTACATTACATTATTAATAATATACCCATATAATAATATAATACCTATATAATTTTACCTGCTAGTATAATACCTACATAATTTTATTACAATTGTATTATATAGGTATTATATTGTTATATATAGGAATTATTATGTTATTATATAGGTGTTATGTAGCAAGGTACTGAACTTTTTCGTTCGATGTTTTCCAGACCGATAGCCGGCCATGCAAATCTCTGCCCGAAAAGTATCGGCACGAAGCCGCAAGAGCTGGAAACGTTGCTCAGCACGGTGAAACACGAGATACTGCACGCTCTAGGGTTTTCTGTGAGTTTGTACGCCTTCTATCGAGACGAGAACGGCGAGCCTAGAACTCCGAGGAGAAGCGACACGGGAAAACCAATGTTGAATGAGAAGTGAGTATGTTAATGTTTACGATAGTATAGATTCGACTCCGGCGACTTTTGATAAAACCACAATGTGTCGTTTGCCGATTTGGACACAGAGACGAAGGAAAGACTATCGAAAATTATTAATATTTCGAACTGTTTGAACTTCAGAGTTACACGACTATAAAGTATAGATTTGTTTTATATATATATAATATTTACAACTTTAAGATATATACAACAATGGAAAATATAGACAATTTCTCGTCGAGCGTGCGAATGCTTCGGTCCAACTTCGTGTATCTTGCGAGGAAACAGTTCCTTCGCGTGTGTAGCCCGCGTCGATAGCAATAGGTCGCTTTGTTCGACGATCCATCACCCGGCAATGATGTGCCTTTGTCTATCTCGTTTCTTTTCCACCGTGCAGTTCTTTCCCCTCACGTATCCTCGGCCTCTGACGTCGGGTGTATCTGCCTTTAAAATTGGAAAATTCCTCGTGTTCCCGGGTATTCTTGGGTCTATCCGAATCGACGAACCGTAACGAACAGGTTCCGGCCGTGTCAGGCGAACGCGTTATACTTTGCTACCCGCCATTTCTTTCTCTTTTTTTCCCCCCCCTCTTTTTGACGTTTCCCTCGCATTGACTTTCAGCTTAGCAGGCGATCTCAGCCCCTTCCTCCTCGTCACCTTCCGGTTTCCACTCTTTGATATCCACAGATCCATCTGACCGTGAGCTTCTTCCACGTACGTGCTCTCTCGTCCTTTCTTTCGTATTTAAGCTTCCCTCTCCCGCGGACGTATATTCGTACGCTTTATACACCGTCCACACACAATGGACAATGTTAAACGAAATGAATCCGGCCGGCCCGGTTCGCGTTCAGAGATATCTCTCTCCCGTGAGTTTTCTCCGCCGGTATTGTGTCCGGCTGAAGTGCTTTGTTAAAGTTTTATAAACTGGCGGGATATTGGCAGAAGTTGCAATGAGGTTTTTGCATTATGTCGTGTTCTCGGGAGAGACGTCATTGCGTCGCGGAAGTGCCGCCCATCGGTAATAAGTTTTAATGACATAATGATATCGAAGTTCATTTAAAAGTCAAATCACTCGGCTGCGAATTTATTTTTTTGTAATTCATAGTCTCGACTGATCGAGGTAGCCGAATGTCTTCTTGCGTTTGTGAAAGATTATTGAGTTGTTTCGAGTAACTTTGCGAAAGAATTTTTATCGTGTATCTTTATAGCGTATCCTAAATACTTTTTGTAAATCAGTCTCGTCTTTTTGCATTCGTGAAAGATTATTGAATCGTTACGTAATTTTGTGAAAGAATTATTGTGTATTTTTACTATGTATTCCAGTCTATACTTTTACCACGACGAATCGCCACAAATTTGATACGAACGGAAAAATGTAATAAAATTGAATCGTAAAAGTTACATATTATATAAATATTAAATTTAACTCAACTGGTGCAAAAGAAAAAAACTGACTGAATAATTTTTGCACAATCAAATTCCGAAGCTCAAGGTCACCTGAAGGTCGTTCAATTCTTGACACCAGTTACAAAAACGTCGAACTCAAAAATGTCTACTGCAACCCTGAACTTTCATCAAAAAAGAAATCTTTGGAAATGCTTTGTATTTTTCGTAGTCCATTCTTTCGTCAAATTGTCGGAAATGCCCAAAGGAATCGTGGCGACTGTTCTCGTTAGTGCTCTACCGCACAATGTCCTTGACTTTATCTACCGACAAATGCTGCATGCTCGTTTATTACGCGCATAGATTGCAAACGCATCAGTGGAGTGACAACACGATCAAGACCGTGGTCAGGCCATATTGGCAGGTACACGGCGGATACGTGGAGAGGTCGATGCAAATGATAGTCACGCCGAGAGTTCGTGCCGAGGTCCAGGCTCATTTCAATTGTCCGGAGCTGGAGGGCGCGGAGCTGGAGGACCAGGGGGAGGACGGCACCGCGCTAACGCATTGGGAAAAGCGAGTGTTCGAGGTAAATTCGCGTTTACGGTGAACTATGAAAACAATCATCTGGAGAATGGATACAACTATATGTACAATTTTAATTTATATTACATTATACATGGTATTATATATAATACCATATAGTTGTATTCATTCATATATTTATATTCCATATAATATGTATGTAGTACAATAAATAGAATATAAATATACTTACATATACAAATATAATTGACCAAAGAAACAGTTCCTTGATTTCTAATATATATTATAGAATATCTAATAAATATTAATTTTTAATAGTTCTATAGAATGTAATATAGTACAGAATTTAAAGCAAAGAAATTTCTTTGATTTCTTTGATTTCTATAATCCAATATACATTGATTTTTGATAGTACATTTTATTGTCTCAGAACGAAGCAATGACGGGGACGCATACGCAGAATCCCGTTTATTCGAGGATAACCCTCGCTCTTATGGAGGACACTGGATGGTACAGCGCGAATTACTCGATGGCCCAAGAATTGGGATGGGGGAAGAACCTCGGCTGCGATTTCTCGATGAAGTCCTGCAAGGAGTGGATATCTTCGAAATCATCCCGATTGTCGTACGTATTTTTACGTCACGTTTAACGTTATCTCTAAAGTAAATAAATCATTCGCACACACACAACATATTTTTAATGTAATAGATTGTTCTTTTTCAGAGGGAAGTCCATCCATCCGTTCTGCAACAAGGTGAAACAGGACCCGTTGCAAACCGAGTGCACCGACGATCGAAGTTCAGTGGCGTTGTGCAATCTAATTAAATACCCGCAGCCGTTGCCTAAGAAATATCAGGTACAAAACCGTAGATCCGTATATCTACGGTAAGATACGAGTTAATTTTCGCAAAGTATTGTTTCGCAGCCCTGTGATATTTTGTGAAAAGTATCGATGTTATTCTCTTGTTCTCCAGAACTTTGACTCTATTCCCCACGTGCCAGCCGATGAGGAACAATACTATGGCGGTTCGGTATCTCTGGCAGATTATTGTCCGTACATTCAAGAGTTTACATGGAGAGCTCGGAACATAGTAGTCAGAGGCTCTCATTGTCTCTACGAGGAGAACAATCCGCGTAAGTTGCACGGCAAATGATAATAGAAATTCTTCCATAACGAGAGAAACTTTTAATGAATTTGATAAATGTTCAACGTAACAAGAATAAAATAAAACACTCTTTGTTATTAGATTTTTTTTTTATACGACATTCTATATTGACGTTCGAATTTTCATTGACAGATCCGGACAAGAATTTCGCTCTGGAGAAGTATGGCCCACATTCAAGGTGTTTCGATCACACGAATCAAATGTGGGAGGAAAGAACTTGCAAACAGGCTCGGCAATGGCAACATTGGGGCTCAGGGTGTTATCAGTATATATGCGAAGCTGGTAGATTGCATATAATGGTCAGTGACTGCAGGATTGTTCTTTTCTTTACATTATAGGTGTATTGATTATTCATGGATCTCCATTCACGTTATCTCTTCATGAAACTAGAGTTTACTAATTTTTCTCACTGTTTGTTACTTTTTGTCACTTTCGTTTTTCAAAAATTCACGATGATTGGACATTAATTGAAATTTCGTTTCAATAAAGGAAGTTTAGCTAAAAGGAGTTTTATTATATTCGTAAATTAATCTGGAGGATATTTGAATTTGTTCTTCTAAATGACAAATTTTTCCATTCACGACGAGTTGTCGCTTAAACAATTTATTGTTTCTTTTCTCATTGACAAAATAGGAGCCATCTTTTATGATAGAGTGTTGAAGATTGATATTAACGTTTTACCTTATGACTGTAACAATATAGATGTAATTATCATAACATTTTTTTTTTTTTTTATTGAAACTTACATCGTTTTACAGGTTGCGAATTACACGTACACATGCTATCATGCTGGCCAAGAAATAGCCATTAGAATAATGCAAAACGGTTGGCTCCACAAGGGTGCTCTAATTTGTCCTCCATGCAAAGACATTTGTCAGGTAAGAAAGGAAAATATCGATCATATGTCTAAATTCAAAGTACAGAGGTGTGAAAGTACACTCGATGAAAAATCATGTATATTTTAAACTGTTGCAACATTATTAAAAAAAAGTCGTATAATAATTCAGTTGGCTTCATTTTAAAGTGTGAAGTCTCTACTTTGACAATCCTATATTAGTTTTTCTTCAAAAATATTTTCATACCATGTAGCAAAGATCGTTCTCGAAACTTGTAAAAATTCAAGTACTTCTGAAAGTGTTAAAAAATTTTTTTTCATAGTTAAATCTATCGTGGTCTCGAAGATTGAAGTATCCTCT
Organism: Melipona bicolor; assembly: GCA_030673865.1. Lineage (NCBI taxonomy): Eukaryota > Metazoa > Arthropoda > Insecta > Hymenoptera > Apidae > Melipona > Melipona bicolor. The sequence goes on from JAHYIQ010000012.1 coordinate 1,125,345, forward strand.
TTACAGCGACCTCTTAAAATTTGCTATGCGATTTTTTTCGCTATTTTATTGAACATTAGGGTTGAAACGTTAAAATTTCTTAAACTTTTGTCATTTAACTCTGATGTTCGATGAAATGGCGAAGAAAAAAGTCGTACAGCAAAGGGTTGATGTAAAAAGAAGACTTCAATCTTTAAAAAGATAGTCAATCTAGTCAAGAGAAAAACCTTTCAATGTTTTTATACGTATTTGAATTTTTACGAGTTTTTCCATTTACTACGTGATGTAAAATCGTTTCTGATAAGACAAAAAGAACTCAAAGTCGATGAAGCAGACATTTCTCGCTCTAAAATAAGTCCAACTCGATTGTTTCACAAAGTTTAAACAGTTTAAAGTATCGATAATTTCTTATCGACTGTGGGAACATTTTTTGTACAGCTTGCAAACCAAGAAAGAGAATTTATTTCAATGTTTGCGCTCTAACTTATTTGTCTCTGCTTTACAGGCGGAGCTGAAGGAGAAACACGATTATTGCAAGCCAGGAGACGAACATCCACCTGCGACGTACTACCACAGAGACAATTTGTATTGCGCGTCCGCAGGGACGTTCGCAAACTTCTCTCTATCTGTTGTTCTAATTTATTTCTTTGTTTTTAGATGATGCGTCATCGAGCCTAGGTAATATTTTTATTATCAATATTTGAAACTAGATCGACGAATTGTAATAATGACGTAATAATACTACCACGATGTCGTTTAGAACGCTTCCTAACTACAAAATAGTGTGAAGTGTTCGTTCAACGACGTAGAAGATTATCTTTGGAACCAAGTGTGTAATAGTTTCATACGAGTATTATGAAGCACCGAGGTGACAGTTCTATTTTAATAGTTTACTCTGTAAAGTGGAAACACGTTTCCTCGATAATTTTTATATTTCATGGATGTATGATAACGCATAAAGATACGAATTGTGAAGACTCAACACGCGCGAGACGTTGACGTTCACTGCGTTTCGCGTTCTGCACTTTTGGCGAACGCGATCATTTACGATCACATTCGATCAGATTTGACGAGAGGCATTTTTCTTTTTCTTTTTTTAAGTGCCAATAGTAATAAATATGCAAAGGCTGATCTGTTTTTGACGTGTCTATTTGTCAAGGAAAATACGTTGAATCGCAAGAAAGTAAAAGATTCAAACTGTGAATTTAGGCCTGCGACTTGATCTCTCGATTTAACGTACGTTCTGAGATAAATTTAGGATAAAGATAAATATGGATCATCCTACACGTATACGATTACTCACGATAATTAATGCCGCCCATTTCGTTATCGTCCTTTTCTACCGAATTTTCTCCTAGTAGAGCGTGTGAGAATTTTCTCTCTTTTGTTAATTAATTCTTATCAAGTCATTCAACGTTGGTTAGTATTAAACCGAAGGAATTATATTCCGAAGGTATCGAAATATCCGTGCAAGTGCCAATATATTACTTTTCTTTTCTTTTCAGTCGTATTTAAAGATCAGACAGGTTGCTCTCTTAATTTCTCATTGTTACCTCGGAAATATTTTCACCTGCAAATTACAATGGTGTTCAATTCTCGACAAGAATGAAAGAGAATAGCAAAAGCTTTATTATTTATACGTGAACGGCAAACTTTTGATACATATCTATCCGCAATTAAATTTGTTTGATTGCATTTAGAGTGTCTAAAAAAAAAAAAAAAAAAAAAATTGGGCGACACTGGGAAAGAAATCAAATTTTTCATAATTAAAGAGTTGAACGACATGGGTTTGTGCTTTTATTCGATTGGATCGTACGTGAAGTACGACATATCGTCGAACGCAGAGACGACGACTAGGAAAATTCAGCAAGACATAGGAACATCTCGCGGTAGGTTGTTCCGAAAGTGCTGTGCGTTTCATGCGAGTATCAATGAACGTAAAAAGAAGAAATGACATTAATTCTAAGAAGTAAGCGCTAGAAGATAAGCTGTAAATATTTTAACGAACACGTAGTGAGTAAGAAAGCGGATAGAAGAACTTTACCGAACATGGAGGGATCATTATGTTCGCGGGACAGAAATTTCTCTTGTATAATCTCAATTGTTTTTCCTTCGTTTGTGCATGAAACGCGAAGATTTTGTACACGTTAAAAAAAAGAAAAAAGAACAAATTGTTAACATTCCAGCAAGAGATTTCAAGAGTTCAAAATCGTACGATTACACGACGTGTAAGATTTAGAAAATTAAGATATACTTGTAGATATAAAATAAAAAAAAAGTGTAATGCTTCGTCACAGTTAAAAGTCCTCACAGTTTACGGGAAGAGATTATACAAAGTGTACTTATCTATCAGATATTATTATTTTTCTCGAAGCTGCGACTGTGCCCGGAGGTTCACAGTTCTTTTCTCGTACATTCCAAATCAGTCAGTGATTATTGTAATAAAATTCCATTTTTTTTTAACTCGTCGCTCTTTACTGAATTTCTTTTTTAAGAGAGATCCAGTAAGAGCCACATTCAATGATTCCTTCACAAGGGATCGAACGATATAAATTTTTTCAACGTAATAAATAAATTCGTAATGAAGTACGGAATGTAAGGTAAAGAACGCAGAAAGAGATTAAATATGTTTCAATAACATTGCAAGGCCCAATTAATTAAGTAGAGGCAGTGTGAAAACGTGTGTGCGTGGGTGCAAGTATATATCGCGTGCGAGAGCGAGCGTCCGAGATCTGTAAAATCTATAAGATAGCATGTATCATAGAGTTTATTAAAAGTTAGGAACACGCTGTAAAATTTTTATCCGATTAACGATTTTTATCCGATATAAGAGGCAGATCGTTGTACGAATGGAGGACTACACAGGGGAGAAACGCGCGATGTTACGTATTTCCTTCTTCTTCTTCTTTTAAAGGATTCATTAATGTCAGAAGAAAATTATCTCACGTTTATCTCCTGTGTTCTTCGAGTGCTTTAATTGCAAATATTTTCAGACTTCACAGAGACATTCTTACATTCTTCCGCGTGAATTCACATTTCGAACGACAGAGAAGAGAGAAGAAAGATGAAAGGGGGTAGAAAATTAGAAACTATTACGAATCGAATAGCAGCGAGAACGTGATACGTAAATCGTGTGGTAAGAGAGTAGAAATCAAAGCACTGTATTGTGTGGCATTGTGCGTGCACAATGAGAAAGCGTAGAAAGTGTACCTTTACGATAGAGGCAAAGAGACAATACGATTCGGAATATTGTTTTACATTTCAATGATGTGCGTTGCGTGTCTCTTTTTTAAACCGTCTTCCTTTTAAAAATTTACGTGCTACGAAATTTCTTCATGCGTTATTTCGACACCGATACGTGTAACACGTGCGACATGATTTTGTTGACATAAGTTTATCGTTAATGCAAGTGTGCCATGATTGTAAGGGGATATACAGTGCGGGATCCGACAAATTGTTTCCTATCTTATTGTTGCGTGAGGATTCCTATTGTTTGTTGTAATGGTCTGAAGTTCATTCCAGAAGAAATTTTAACAGAATGCGGATATTTTGAGACCGATCAAATCCGAAAACGAATAAGTATAAAAAAAAAACATATCCAGAATGCACACAGTACGCAGAGATGCATAAGAAAAATGTTCAAAGTATAATAATCATTTAATAGATGAAAATCTTATCTATCGTTGAATCGTTTTGCCCCTCCCCATCATCTTCAAAACGCTATCCCTCACTTGCATGCACTTTTCTCCAACTTTAAACATAGAATAAGATTCCTGAAAAAGTCCACTGAAGTCATCATCACTTGCGCGTGAGTTTGTACTGTTGTTTAATAAAAATCACATTGAGAGAAACTTGCTTTTCAAGTATCTGCTACCCTTTCAAGATGGACGACGACAGACACAACTCAAATTTGGTTTTGTATGTTTATACATTTGATAAAACCTAGGCAAAAAAATAAAATCTTGACATACTTATTTGGACGTTCGTCAAGGAGAGAGGTGTTAAATAACACAATGATATCGAATTTTTGCTGTTTTCTTAATTGCATCATGCAAATACCTGTTAGAGTTCACGAACTCGTTATTACATAACTCGCTTACGATTTCCTATATATATATATATATGCGTGTTTTACGATATATTATAAATGTATATATACAACTTGAGACTCGTCGCGAAACAACATAACTAATTGCTTATTTATTGACAAATACACGGTTTCTTATGGATACATATATACAGTGAATATAAAAAGTATTCGCGCATCATCTGTTTAAACGATGCTTTCGACGAATGCGAATATTAGCACGTATCCTGACGAAATTATTCAAGGGGAAAGAAATTTCGTAATTTATTCGAGATTCACGACAGATTTTATAAAATTCTGACTACGGTATTTACAACACAATTGCGCGAGATAAAGGAAGGGATTCATCTCGTCGCGTGCAAAACACTCTGAAGATACGTGCCAATACTCGCTACTCGAGTTACGCGACGTTGAAACGAAAAATAGATGCTGAAATACTTTCTATACTGTATCGTATAATTCGTACAATCTGCAATTCGTACTGAAAACAGTCTCTTTCAAAGCACACGCAAGTTCTGAATCACGCGTGTACGAATTTAATATAGACATAATACGTTGGGAAAAAATATTCTCTCACACTTTTCGTACGTTTCTCACGTAAGTAAAGAAATATCGTACAATATGAAACAAGTATCGATAGGTGTTTGGACAATATCTCCACGTACTAAAGAAAAGCGAAAGAAAACATAAAATTTGTCAAATCAATACCGAGAAATATTCGTCTGCGATCGCTTTACAAATTTTCTTACCCAACACGCAAGAAATCCCTCTGGTTAAGGCAATTATTTCAGTAAATGTATCGATGGCTAGAAATCATTCTTTTTTTTTCTTTCTTCCCGCTATTGGAAACATTTTTCTTTTCATCTAACTGGCATTTAGCGTTTTCGCTAATCGATCCCTACGCTAGTTGTAAGTTCTGGGTACTTAAAATTGATACGCACTCGCCCGTACAAAAATGATTTGTGCCCTATTTGATAAGGAGCTACTCGCGCTCGAGGCAACGACAAATGTTTCATTTCATTATCGGCATTGAGGAGCTTTCACGTCGTCGGTGTGAGCCAACCAGGCAGTGTTTCGCTCTTGTCTGTGTCTTCTAATCGTCGATTCAATCTTACGTACGTTGGACGTATCGAAGATTAGTCTATGTACGTTTCGTTTTGTTTCCTTACAACATTTCCTTCAACTGCGTCGAAACATCGCAACCCAATCAAATCAAACTTCTGCATTACAGAGAAACGTGATGAATGTCGATCTGAAAGCTTGTTCAGACCAATCTAAACGCGTGTTGCACCGAGTAAAAAGATCGATCGTCGCACGATGCATCAAATTTTTCATCGTCGTAATGCACTCACATAATGATCTCGAAGTTGAATACTGAAAATGTATATAATTAACGAATTATTACAACATGGCACGATTCCTATTTTACTAGATTTTTAAACAGTATTTGTAATTATTTTTGCACGAAATGTCGCGATAAGTAAATCTGTTCAATAAGTGTGTTTGTGCATAGTTAAACGTAACAAGGGTTCAAATTATTTTATTTGCAATTTCTCGATTTGCAGTTTCCTCCCCCACGTTGCTTGTAAAATAGTTGCGACACACAGCGATACATTGCGTTGCAATGTACGTAACATCGACGTACACAGAGATGCTATTACGCTCTTATTCAACGTCACACGGTTACGCGTTCGCGACTTAGGAATTTTGTTTCACGAAGAGAATCACGTTCGCTAATAACAATTTCCCCAAGCTTATATTACAAAATATAATGAATCGTAATTATCTATTTCGTCAATGATATAACGATTATATAAAGTTATTTTTTACGTTTCATTTCTTTCCGTTTCGAATATGCACTCCACGCGAATCCTGCTACCGTTTTACGCAGTTTCGGGTTACGCTCTATTCGCAAATGGTCAGAATATTGCAACGCGCGATCCATGGTAGTGGTAACAACGATAACGACATGGTAATGATAACAGCAATGATAATTACTTTGATAATAACAGTGATGATAATTATTTCGACGATAATTACGGAGAAAATATATCTACACGTATCTCTCGTCAAAGTTCAAATACACGGCGTGCGATATAATCATCTTATTACGCAAATTAACGAATGAAACGCAGCTGCAAACGTTTTGGGAGAGTAATAATTACAGTTCGACGATGCGTGTTCTCTCGAATTTACATCACCGAACAGACATGGTAGATTTTATGCATGTTGCATTACACGTGGAAATTGATAAACTTTATCTTGATGCTTAAAATCTACGCCGTGCTCGCAATCTCGCTGCAGCGAAACGTGTTAAAGTAACATCGACGAAACATATTTTTGTACACATTCGATCCGACTCTCGCACATGTGGCTTCCGTAAAAAGGAAAAAGAAACGTAACGCGAATAAATTAAAATTTCACACAAATATATACACAAATATATACGTTATTGCAACTTCTTAAATACTATTTTATACCTGCGGTAATATACTCATGTAACAGGTACGTTATTGTACCTATTTATAATTTGTGCGGTTATTACGAAGTGTGTATGTATCTGGCGGGAAATCCTATTTCCGGAAAATACAAATTGAAACGACGAATAAGTCGTTGATATACGCTAATCATTAGTCAGCGTTAATCGTTAGTGATATCGCTTTGGAGGAATTCGTTCGCTTTTATATTTTACATACAGGGTGGTCACTGAAAGATTGACTCTTATAAAACGAAAATAACTTTTACAAACACACGTTTTTTTTAATTTTTTATCCTTTTATTTGGAAATATAATTAATGGATTTTTTTCAGTATTATGTGTGAAAAACAACATCCCTCAAACGACCACCATTTATGACTTTTTTAAACCCCTCAGTTTTTCAGTGGCCACCCTAAATTATAAAATTTAAGTAAATTTTCATTATATCTCGTATTTCACTGCTACAGACATACACTTATTCATGTATTCATGTATTTATCTTTTTAGTTCTCAAATTATGAAAAAATCGTGTCCTTAAATTTCCACTGAAGGCAGTGTGCCTTGATCTCCCCCGGCTAAATATACATATATTATACGTATATGTAATATAATATAAATATCGTTAACCTATAATAAAAAGTCTTAGATCTTTGATTAGTAGGAAATTAGTAGTACTGTTCGAATTCAATTCTGCGTCGTTTATTTATAGTATACTATGTACGGTAACGTTATCGACGTCGCGTCAATTAAACTCGAGGTCTCGTATCAAATCTGGCACGCTCTTGAAGCGGTTACTTTCCAAACGGAATCGGCGATTAAACCGTCGGGTTTGCGCGGCGTCCTCGTGCCACGAGCCTCGTTCCATTATCGACGAGGACGAGTTGTTTCGAAAGAACCGGCTGCCTGTGCGACTGCCTCCTGCTCCAAGGTCACGAGCCACGGGGTGCCATTCTGCCGCCACGCTGTACTAACTGGCATGCGTCGGGGATCCAGTGTCCTCCGTTTGCGTGGCGGCATCCCTAACTGCAAAACGACAAAATTACGATTAACTCCAGGTTTTTAAACGAAAGTAAAGCTACTTAACTCCGAGCACGGATGTACGATTTCAACAGCTCGAAGACGGAACTCTTAAACTACACTAAGCCGGAGAGCTGGCAAACACGTTCGTGCAAACACATTAACGTCGATCTACCACGTTCTGTTATTTCGAACTAGCGGAAGCTCGTTAACATTGGTTCTTGAAATCGTTCGGGGAGACTCGCAGCTACGTGGAACTTCTGCTGTTTGCAAATTGGTCCAACTTCGTGCTACGCGAAGATAATTTCTAGCTATCGGCTATTATGCACGTATCTCTCAATCAGATGTTTTCACAGTTCTCGCGATCAGCTACCTACGTTCAAAGAGTCACGACTGACGATACGATGAAAAGATACTCTGAACAGACTGTACTACTATAATATAGTTTCGTTCGATAAAAGATCTGTTTCGATAAAAGCTCGCTTCCGTGTGTTAATAGAGGATGTAGATCAAGTTTTTCATGTAAAAGGTATATTAAAAGCGCGAATGAAATATAATGTGTATATATATGTACCTCACGTTGGCGTAGCGTCATTATGTAGGACATGTCCGGTCTCCCAAGGAAGTGGTGGCGGCGTATTGGCTAATGACGAAGAGGAACACCGAGCCATTGAAAATCGGTCTATTGAGCAACGCTCTAAACCTGCAAAATAACCGTATCGAGTGAGCACGTGTTCCAAATAAAACGAGACCTTTTTATTTAGGACAATTACACGTATGTGTAGTGTCAATTACCAACAATAAAAACTGTAGAAATCAATCATTGAATCAATCGAATCATTGTAAAAATTGACTTGTACCATCGATTTATATTATTTTATATCATTATTAATAAAGGTAATATAAAATAATATGTATCATTTAACACAACATAATATGTAATGTAAAATAAAATTATATTCTACTTCATTTTCACGATAAATATAATATAACATAATATAATACAATATAAAAGATAATATATATTGTTTTATGTGAAATTTTATGAAACTGATTTATATTGTTATTATTATTAATAAAAGTTTACTACAACATTTAATACAACATAATACACAATGTAAAAATGTAAAATTAAATTTTGTTTTATTTTACGAGAAACATACGATAATTATATTATTTTATGTTATTTTTAATATACACGTTTATTTGTGAAAAAAATTTTACTTACGTCAGACGTTTATATACGTTAGTTACCAACGATTGAACTGTTCTTTCTCGAACCATTGTAGAAACTGATTTATATCATCGTCTCCGTTATTAGAGATTTATACTATTGTATATTATTATTTCGAATGTGGAACGACAACGGGGCATTTCCGGCGAGACAAAGAAACGCTCAACGTTTATATCATCGGCCCCGACAGCGTCAAATATAAGAGCAATATTTCTCCCTCCGCATCTAGCGTTTTCGATACCGTTCCAATTCAATTGGACCGAAACTTTCGTATTGGTGCGCTTTTGTTGTAACTATAGTCACGACGTGTTTCAGTTTTGAATCGCGTGGCATTAAGTTACCATTGACGTACAGTGGCTGCAAAAAGTTTCTTTTTTTCTCATCTGTTGTATCTTACGTTTGCATATTGATCAGTTTCCAAACGCATTTCCCAATATTATTTCTTAGGATTATTTCCAAATGCATTGAATTTCGTATCATTGGGTGGTAACCTAATTCTCTGCATTGAAAATATCGTTTTCAGAGTCAATAAACGATTTAAATATACCTATAATACATAAATCGAAATTAGCAAAACGCCATTAAATTTCCGGAAGCAATTCGGAGATACGTGAGACCGCTCTAACGTGAAAAAACGTGACGCGCGTTACCAAGTTCAACGAACAAGATGGGATTTACGGTCTCGTAAAATTCGGATCGAATTGCGTTACATTATTGCTGCTTAAAGACGATTAAACTATATTGACGCTTCGTTTCCCCGTGAAAATCGAAGTAACGGAAGCGTTTCAATAAGATGAAAATGCGTAAAATCAGTGGTACAAATACGAGATTTGTCAGACGCACAGTGCAATAACGAAGCTCGACTACTTGATCGATGAAATATCTTGCAAACTTAACCTAAATCTGCTATAGTATATCAAAGAATCTAACTTATTTCAAATTTATTTCAATAAAGCAGTTCAATATCGACGATTATCGTTGAAAAATTATGAAAATTAAAGCCTCAAGGCATGAGCTGCAAACCTAACCTAAACCTGCTATATTGAAGAATCTAACTTATTTTAAATTTACTTCAATAAAGCAGTTCAATATCGACGATTATCCTTGAAAATTGAAGCCTCAAGGTATAAGCTGCAAACCTAACCTAAACTTGCTATATCAGAGAATTTGATTTATTTTAAACACATTTCAATCTCGATGATTATCGTTGAAAAGGTATAAGCTACAAACCTAACCTAAACCTGCTATATTGAAGAATCTAACTTATTTTAAATTTATTTCAATAAAGCAGTTCAATTTCGACGATTATCCTTGAAAAATTATGAAAATTGAAGCCTCAAGGTGTCCTTCGTGGGACGTGTGTGTTTTGTCAGCTCCGTGACCACCCTCGTCACGGATAGAGTGACACGCTGATAATGGCGTGTGCTTTGTGGCGACTTGCTATTAAAGCGAGTGGCTGCTCACGTTCCAGATCGTCGTCCATCAACCGAGTGTGATCGATTCAATTGATCAACTGAGCTACGAAGAGAAAAAAAAAAAAACAGAAAACCTCCAATATTTTTCTGACGGTGAAATCCGCGAAATTAACGAGAAACGATAAATCCGAAATTTTCAGCTCTCGTGAGTGGTCGGAGATTATAAATAACTTGGAAACAGCTACTTTCACACCGTTGGGAGGAAAGTTTCGGAGATACGTCGGAGGTATAGCCCTCTGTTCCATTTACGTGGTATTTGCTTGCTTCGCGTGCCTTATCGAGAAATTCTATTCAATGCCTGTAATATTATCTGAAAATGCGAAATATCGCGGAATATTGGAAAGCTATCAAGGTTGCGCGAGCCTTTATTTATACGTTGCACAAGGCCTTGCAATAAATCTTGTGGACGTCTTCCGCGCACGTGTAGCCACTCAGAGCCGACGTGTTCAATTTTTATTTGATACGCGCGCTCGTGCTCAAGAAACAGCAGAAACAGAAAGCAATACATCACGCTGCGTTTGCCATTTGTCGTAAAACGAAATTACGTTTACGTTAACGAAATGAAATGAAAACACCAAGTTGTATTTAACGTTAAATATGACAAGTGCTTCGCTGCGATCTGTAATATAATATTTACAAAATCACGTTACGTTGTAATATTCTCATTAATGACTATTTATTTATTTAGCTAAAGTATATCATCAAGACGTGAAGAGACGTTCAAGCTTTAGATTTTTTTTTCTTTCAAGAGCACTTTAATGCGATCAATGTTTCGAACTAATTATAGTAACATGAGCCAGCCTTTTAACAGCATCCATTACTGGGGCTGACTGTGTTCTCTCCGCGCGCCGTCCATAAACGAAGATTTACAGCGGTCTCTGATAACAATCAGTTCCATTTAACCGCCGGACGTGAATGTCTTTTCTGCAAAATTCATTCAATTTCGGTCGCGCTCGTGCATTCGAAACCGATCCAGCGGATCTACGGCTACCGATACGGCTAATCAAAAGTTTGAAACTGAATTCAGATTCGCGCGTGTCTATCGATTCGCGTATGGTACGGTTATTTAAACAATCAAAGTAAATGGATAATTGAAAAATGAAACGAGATCTCGGTAAAGATGAAAAATCTAATTTACTAGTAGAAAATTCCGCAAGACAAATTTATATCAGGGAAACTATAGGGTCTGAATTGAATTGAAATTCCCGATTATTACGGTTGTTTAAACGTTAAAATCCAAGTAAATGGACAATCAACGCGAAGAATGAAACAAGATCTTTCTGAAAAGTGAGAAATACTCTATCAGCGGAAAAGAGAGTTAATTCCACGCAAGTTGCCATATTCCGTGTAGACAAATTTATGCCGGGGAAACTATTTTTGAGAGTTCATCGGCTACCTGAGTTGATACGTGCTCAATCTCACTTTTCCAAAGTCGGTTAGGTTTTTCAAGAGTCAATTACAACGGCCTTGCAGTCGTAAATTTCATCACACCTCGAGTGTCCTTAACATTCCTTAACCTCGCCGGGAAAAGTCCAAAGGAGTTTGTCCCTGAACAAACAGGGTTCATGTGAATTACTCCCCCTTTCAGGAAAAAATACATTAAGGGAGAACAGAATGGGGCGTTTTTTGTAGGAAATTTAAAAGAGACTTGGGGGATATAATAGAGTCAAATTAGATGGACAGAGTCTCGCAATCAGTCTAAGACAGCAATCTAACATGGTGGAGAGAACGGTTCAGTCTAACAGAGGCAAGAGAAGTTTTCATTCACAAGAAAACATACCAAAGTGTGAATCACCGATTTTGATGAAACTTGGCATGAATATAGCTCTCAAAAAAATACTCGAGTTTCGAATGTAAAATCAAAAGAGGATATTTGTCTCGGTGAATCAAAGAATTTTATATTATTATTTTAAACTCAATCTGGTTTTAGCACAGTGGCTCGGTTATCTGTCTATTATAATTGAAAAATCTCTGTTAATAATTGAAAATTTTCCATTAAGAATTAAAAGCAATAAATATAGAAAAAGTAAAACCAATTCGCATATGCGAATTTTGCAGAAAAATTTTGAATGCGTTAAGTGAAAAGGTTAACAGAAGTCACAGACAGATTTATGCCGCATATATATGTATACAGAAATAAAAACAATTTGCGGTTAAACACAAAACGTATTTAAATTTTATAAAATTTAAATGCTATCTGGTTCAACAAACACTTTCGTGAATTCGTCGATTATCGAACGAAGTGTTTTTTCAAACAAAACGTTTAAAATAAAATTTTGAATAAATATTTAAACAATCGTTTCGCACGAAAATGAAAAAAATACATCACGCGTTAAATCGTAAATAATTGAAGTTTCGATCGGGCATGACTAAATTTAATCTCGGTTCTGGACACGAACTCGAAACGCACGAAATTTATCGTTTATTCTCGCGAGCGCTCGGCGAATAATTCTGATGAATCGCAAAAATTGCTTCTGAAGGATGTCCAGAAATTTCCAAATTTGTCGCGGCGAACACGCTGTTGGAACATCGCGGTCCGCAGCTGTGAAAGTAATTCGAGGATTTATTAAAAAAGGCCTGGCAACGCGCGACAAAGGGAAGAGCGGAGACCGCAATATCTTCTCCGCGATGGAGGGTGGCTGTTTGAACAATACTCTCGAATTTTTCTTCGAATGCGAGGCAAGCGGCGGAAGCATCAGGTGCTTATGGGTTCTTACGAGATAACAGATTCATCGAGACGGGAGGAGAAACGACGAGAAGTTATTCTTACGGTTGAAAGGAGGTTTAATCTCTCCCCTCTCTGCACCTTTCGAAACGAAGCAGACAGCCATTCGCGTTGCGTACCGTGGGGAGAAATTGAAACACGCGGATTGTAAAAGGCAGAATGAACGAAAGTTGATCTAGTTTGACGAACAAACAAATTGAAAGATTTATATTAGGTTGTATAATAAGCTTGCTCGTGTCTTTTTTCAAATAGGTAGAAAGTATAGGGTGGCCACTGAAAAACTGAAGGGTTTGAAAAAGTCATAACTCGTTCATTTTCAATCTTTTTTGTTTTCTTTTTTAGGTAGTAGGTTATAGAAAAAAATACTAAAAAAATCCATTAATTATATTTCCAAATAATAAAATAATAAAAAATTTTAAAAACCGTGTTTGTAAATATTATTTTTGTTTTATATCATTCTTTCAGTGACCACCCTATTTTCAATGCATTGTGGAAAACATAATACTTAACAACTTAGAATTATCGACAATTAAAGTGTAAAATTCGTTTTAGGAGAGGAAGCACAAGGAACAGAAAAGAATTTACAATATGATGAAGGTTGCAATAACCCAAACCTAACCTAATTATAGGCTTCTATTTATATTCTCTATACGTGCGCAGTTATGTAAAATTAAATAGTTAAAGTAATAACAGTAAAGTTAAATATATAAAATTATAAATTACATATTTAAAATATGCAAAATTATAAATTGTATATTGTAAAGTCACAAATGTACAGAATTATAAATCAGTTACTTTGACAAGTGACTAATTTATAGCATTTTGATAAATTAATCATTTTGGTAGTGTTCATTATAATTGTATATAGCACATAATTTAATAAATTATAAAATTAGTAAATGTATATTAATTATATATAAATTATAAATTAGTCATTTTGACAACTTTGGTAGTTTTCTAGTGTTAATTTGTCCGCGTCCTTTTATCACCACGCTTCGACATTACTTTATCGCCACACCGTATGTGTGTGTGTGTAGATATATATATATATATATATATAACAATCCGACCCAATTTTTGCTGAAGCTATCACCTACAGAGTTATCGAAATGGTTCCAGTTACGTGCCACACCCTGTATATCTATGACAATCCCCGAGTTATGTGCCACCTTTTTGTCGCATTAATTTACAGGTCTTTTTATATTTATGATCACTTTGTGGTTAAACGACAGAACTTTTTCCTTCGCTCTTTTTCTACCGGATAATATACATTGCGCTACGTAACGAAACTCTTTAAAGACGAAAGAGCTGAACAAATCTGAACGTACTTATTTTTTTTTTTAGTAAGAAATAGAATATCACGAATAAATCCGTAGGTACTTTAAAAAAAAAAAAAAACTCGGCTTTCCTGAATAATAATTTTCTATCTCCGTTCTCCTTCTCCCAGTTTTCATCGATTCGCTGAGCTACGTTTGTCTCGGCTCTAACGCTCGAAACGATAGAACCGTTTTCATACAGATTGAGAGTTATGCGAGCGAAGATCGTTTCCGATTGTTTCCGATTAAAAAAGATTTGAGAGTCTGTGTAACGAAAAAAGGAAAGAAAACGAAGGAACGATCGTGATACGGCAACTGAATTGTCGGAGGAATAGCTCGTCGTTCCCGAGTTTTATATCGCTCGTCAAAACAAAAAAAGAAAAAGACTGACATGCACCCCTTTTCTGTCACAGTGTGATAAATGTGCATGAACATTTTCAAAGAACATTTATCATATCTGTAAATAGTTATCCAACGTTCTTAATAAGTTCGTTAATTTAATGCAAATAAATGGGCAGAACTTCTAAAGAAACCGGTAAACATCACCTTCATAAAAGTTTTTCTTTATGGGGGAAGCTATTACGGCGCACGTGCTAACTAGAAAGACGGCAAGTTTAGTAACGGTCTTTACTAAAAGAATAGAAGTATGGTCGGTTCAGGGAATTTCAAATAAAATGAGAGAGACAAATACAATTTAACAAAATTTTATAGTCACGCATGATTTTATATTATTAATACTTACAGAAGAATACTTAATTAACAGATTTCTTTTTGTCTAAAAAAGAAATTCTGCTCGAGCTTGCAGTGAGGAGCATAACCGAGCACGTAAAGATGAAAAACTGTCGATACTTGAAAGCGTTGTAACTTCGTGAAAGAAAATCGTGTATGAAGAATCAACTTATCTCATTTTGATGCGTAAAACTTTGACCTAAAATTTTTTCAAAAATATTTTTTTTACATCGTGTAACGGGTGGCAAACGTAAGAGTACTTTCGTCCTCGAAAATTTTAAAAATTCAAAACACCTCTAAAAAACGTTGAAAAGTTTTTTTCATCGTTTGATCCATCGCGGTGTTGAAAATTAAACTTTTTTTCTTTACAACGACCCTTTAAAACGATTTTATCTTTTTTTTTTTGTTGTTACAATTTTATTGAATTTTGAATATTAAGGTTAGACGAAATGTTGGGATTTTTGAATTTTTTTGTCATTTTGTCAAGGTTCAACAAAATAATGGATTTTAGTCACGAATAAAATTTTTCAGTGTTTTTATATACCTGTGAATTTTTGCAATTTTCTTTAAAGAAAAGAACATTTTTTCATTCGCCACATGAAAGAAAAGAACGATACAGGATAGTGAAAATAGAAACTTCAACGTTTAAAACAAGACCAAGTAGATTATTACATGATCTTTTTTAACAAAGTTATAGCAATTGAAAGTATTGACAATTTTTCATTCAAATTAATTGCGGCGCGAAACTCCACAAAAAGAATTTATATTTGCCAGAATAATGATAATAACATGGTCATAAAATTTATATTTCGTAAGTCCTGTAAAAAGTAAAAAGTTTTACTTTTAAGAACATTTATTTATCTGTTCTCATTGTGTACCGTCTTTCAGAAAAAGTTCCAAGTAGATAGAACCAACTTAAAAGTTCCTTAATTTTTTCGATCCCTGAGTCAAAGTAATATAGGACGGAACGGAAGAAGTTAAGGCCATGACCATCAAGCTCAAAAACACGTAGCTAGCTACTTTCTTCGTAAAAATTGGAAAGAAAGTGGAGGACCATCTTCGTTCCGTCTTACGGCACTTTCGAAGAAAAATCATTAAGCGCTATTTGCTTCGTTCACTTGCAGGGATCATCCGCTATTTGAGAGAGAGAGAGAGAGAATTCAAAATGTCGCAAATAGCGACGAAACAATGAATGGAAATAATCAGCAGAAAATGTACAATGTATAATTCATGCATCATGAGACGTGATACGACGCGACGAAAGAAGGGGAACGCGTGCCAAGAGAAAGGGTGGCTGTTTTTTGCGAGCTCCTCCTTCACGAGAGAAAAGTTTCTTCCCTTTTCTCAAGTATTTGAAGGAGAAGAAGTCGGAAGTTTCCCCCTTCGAAACTTTTCGACACGATGCGTGTATTTGAGGATCCTTGACATTTTCCGAAAAGCGATGCTCGAATGTTACAGCTTTCCTCGGGGAAGATCGCGATCCGTCGCGAGAAAATAACCGAGCTTACAAGTGGAAAAGATTAATGTCTTCCCTTCTCCAGTTCACCTGGAAAAATGTCAATGCGATCCTACGCCATTATTCTTTTCATACCGAACAATTTTCGTTGTTCCCCCTGCCACCGAGATAGAAATTTCCCATCGAGAAACTTATTCAATTTACCGCGGAGACTTTTTACGGTTTTTATATCGTTATATTAGCCAATCGACTTCTCTGGCATTTGTCAGCCTTTCCCAGCACGATTGTATAATGGATTCAGAGTCAAGTATGTGCTTACAAAATTCACTATACGAGGGGGAAAACATTTCTTTGATCTTAACGTTTGATCTGCATTATCGATGGAAAAACAAACGTTAACCTTAACGTTTGATCTACATGATCGATGGAGAAATGAACTACTAAAGTAGTCAAAATGACTACTAAATTTATAATTTTTGTTAGATATTTTGTGGACACGAAACAGTGTATTTTTAATATTAATATTATGATATTCTAACATTATAGTATATATTATATAATTATAATGTTATAATATTATATATTTAGTTATAATATTCTAATATTTAAAGATTTAAATAATTTTTCGTTTCCATTATACTAGAAAGTTTCTCTATTTTTTTGACTTCAATGTCTCTGATGGACATTTTGTGCATTAATTTCATCGATAGTTCTAGTGTTAATATTATACTATCGTTCTTAACAACATATTCTAATGTTGCTGCTCTTTTTTTCAATATTACCAAAAGATACAAGACATTATACATTTACATTGCCATTTCGTGCAACAAAATTATTTCTCACAGTAGATTTCTTATTTTTCAAGTAACTAAATAATTTTGTATATTATTTCTAGACTATTACATGTACCAAACCCAAGTTCTCCCTGTTGTGCAGTACTTGAGTTTAAGTTTAAAAAAATTTTCTTCACGACTAAAGTTCTTAGATTTTTTTCTTCCATCGTTATTGTAAAGTGTCTGAAGTCAGAAAAAAAATAGGAAAATGAACGCAGGAGACAACATGAAAGCAGCTTTGAAAATGTTGCTCGAGGAGAAAATGGCTATAAATAATAGGCCATAAATAATAGGCCATTTTGAAGAAAGAAAAGCATCGATTATTTTGCTTGTCATACTTGCAAACACATTTAAATAAAAGTTTCGTTCCGTTTAAATCTACTAGGTGTCCAGTACCGAACGACAGTTTTCTTTTTACATTTTTATTTTACATCGTAATTCTCGCGATAAAACTTGAGGAAAGCAATTTGTACCCTTCCAAGCGTTTGTATCCACTTTTTCTACAAATTTCTTTCTTGGATGTCTGACTTTCAAGAATTGACCAAGTTATAATTGAAAAGCTCCGGCTGTCCCTTAAATTAATTTAAATACACAATTGGTTAGCCAAACAGCAATACCTCGCGTTACCTTGATCTTTTCGCCATGGCGTGCGCCAGTTTAAAATTAAAAGCTCTCCGCGAACAACACGGTTGAATGTTAATTCGTATTTTACGTGAAAAGCTCGCTGCGCGTATTTTTCACTCGGCGAACACCCGAATGTTTGTCACTCGGCGGAGAGTTATACATATATACATATATATACACGTGACTTCAACGCCGCTCTTCGAATGAACACGTGACGCGCAGGTTTGCGCAAACATTTTAACGAGGAATTCACCGAACAATATTAATATTAATAATTGGAACGTTTGCGTTCGATTTCGTTCGGATTTCAATATCCGGATGCAAATTTTATTGTTCGACAAATTTGTGCAACAAAGTAATCAAATTCCCCAAGTTGTCGTTCAAATACAGGATGTACCATTTTAATCTATAATTGCAATTATCTTCAAAATTATTCGTCTCAAATGCATTTCTTTTTTTTTTGTTTTTTTTTTTGGTTTTGAGAGAGCAGTAATTTAATACACTTACAATTAGTTTGTCTCTAGATAGACGCGTGTAGGAGATATTATATGAAGGTCACTGCTATTTTTTCAGGTATAATTACATAATTTTCTTACGTCAATCAACGCAGCGGGTAATTTTCTGTAACAAAAGAAGTATATCGAAGAGCTCTTAGTTTAGGAGATTTTAACTTTAATTTTATAACTTAACTATTTTAACTTAGTTTAGACTTTAACTTTAATTTTATTACAAAATCTATCATCAAAAACGACGAGAAAGGATTGTTTTTCTCTTTCATGATTTAGCAGATTTTATAAAAAATATTTCTCAAACTAACGGGTTTTAGACCGTAGATAGGTTTGTACTTTTTTGCAGAGAACGACCTGCTCGATTGATGCAAAAAGAAAATTGCAAAAATATATCTTCGCGTGGACCTAAAGTATACTAAATTATAGTATCCAAAATTATAGTATCCAAGTATACTAAATTATCGTCTTATCAAAACAGAAAGAAAATGCACTTTTTAAAGTGACGAACAGTTTCGGAGGTAATTGCACTTACAGATTAAAATGGGACACCCTGTACATGTACGTGCATCTTACATGTGTTAATAAATTAAATGTTACGGGAGATACTGCGTAACTTTCGCAGTTACGCTCAGCGTATGCGCGAGATATGCAAATGACGGATGCCGGTGTAATTTAGAGAAAAAGTAATTTTAAACAGACGCGTGGTAACGTTTCAAAGTTTTAAACGCAGTGTGCAACTTCGGTGTAAACGAACGGCAGAGATCAAATATTTACACTAAACGCGACAGTTGCATCTCGGTAGAAATTACAGAGGAACTCGGGTGACGAACGAGCAGAGAAACTGAATACAGAAGGGGACTAGCAGCACTTCATCTTCTTGATCACTTTGTTCAACAAAAGGCTCTAATTGCTCAATATCCGTGAAGTCTACTGTAGAATAGAATAGTAATTGCCTCGTTCAATGTCACTGAGGGATAAATTCCATCGCGTCGCGAAAGAAAAAAACCGCGAGAGTAGCTGCGTGTGGAAGTAGTCTGTTGGTATTTGAGCGGTAATTTTTAGGTTAGGTTAGGTTAGGTTTAGGTTTCACATTGAATATGAATTTTAATTTATATACGTATTATTTAAGCACGTAATGGCAATTGATTGTTTTAATTTCTGTAAATATTGAATGTACTCTTTCAAATTAATAGCGATCTGTTGGTATTTGAGCAGTAATTGTGTTATATATTGAATATGAATTTCAATTTGTGCATCCATTATTTAAGCACGTACTGGCGATTGATTGTTTTAAATTTTGTAAGTATTGAATATACTATTATATTTCAAATTAATAGCGATCTGTTGGTATTTGAGCAGTAATTGTGTTATATATTGAATATGAATTTCAATTTGTGCATCCATTATTTAAGCACGTACTGGCGATTGATTGTTTCAATTTTTATAGATAATGAATATACTGTTTCAAATTAATAGAATCTGTTGGTATTTGAGCAGTAATCGTTTTATATATTGAGTACAAATTTCAATTTATCATGCAACGATGATTGACTATTTTAATTTTTACAGATACGAACTGAAACCTGGAAACTTCAACGTCCGATCAATTTGACGATCTTGTCTTTCAGCGTATCCATCCGTTATTAACTGCGCTTATAACCTTTACGACGTAAACGAACTCTAAAGCGCGCGCGAAATCATTCATTGGGGCGAGTTAACCAAACTATTTCCGTGCGAGTCACAGACGCGAAACTTCGGAACTCTGAACTGAAGTTCTGAACTTCGAACTGAAGATAACTCTCGCGTGTACGTATCATTGCTGAAGCTAGAGTTTTGAGCTTGAAATCTTTATCGGCGCGATGCTATATGTGGCACTGATTGATGGATCTTTCGATAAAGAAACCACAGAAAATAAAAGAAAGAAAGAAATACGTTCAATTGTTACACGTGTCGATGAAATATTCTGCAGAGATCCATTCTGATTGCTAAATAATTATTTCCTCTGTTGGATTGAAATTTCCACGTACCAGACAAGTCGACTCCTCCCACGCTGCAGACATCAAGACCACCTGTGCTGGTCGCGCAACAATGCTGCTTCGGTCCCAACGGTTTAGCCCTACAAAGTACCTACGCATAAATCAGGAAGATTTAAATCATTAATAAATTCTGTATAACCCCCCTTAAGTGTTTTATTTCATTTGGGGAGTTTAGTTTCCCCTGGTTATTTTTAAATTAGTGGACGATAAGACTCGACGAGAGCAGGATAAACGTTTAAAAATTGAAATTGTAAAAATAATATTTGTAAATAAACAATTGTAAAAATAACAATTGAAAAAATTTATTAAACAATGTCTCTCTTTGCATTTCGTTGCAAAAGTGTACATTTATAATTTATTCGCTTAAATATTTAAATCTATTTATTGTAAAATTGTATTATTTCATTTTGCATCATTTCATCAAAAATTATATATGATTACAATTAATAACAATTTTAAATATAACACAATCCGAATCGATTAAATATAACACATTTATTGCTAAAAATCGAAAGGATAAAAATTGGAAAGTTTGTTGACGTCGTCGATTCAATTTGATCGAAGTCGATTCATATAATCGAAACAAGGGTGGTCGGATTAGTTTCAGAACGCGCCAGAAAGCGATAATATTTTACGTTAAGTTCACAGTTCAAAAAAGAGTGATCGAAAATAAAATACCGAACTTCTTCAATAACACATGAAGTGTTTCTATTCGCCAGGACGAAATACACCCTGCGAGATCTATCGAGGGTTAAAATAATCCCCAACAGCGATCAGATGACGTGGGAATGTCGCGATTTCTTCTCTCTCGAAGAGACGAAAATTTACAGGCTCTGATATTTGTGATCCCTTGATCGAACCGAAAACCACAGAAACTTTGGCTTTTTCTCGAAATTTTATTTCACTTGTTTCAGTGAAATCTCGCATCTCGAATAATTCGAAATAATCGTGGCAACGAATACCAATAAATCGTGTTCTTCAGACAGAGAAACGTGAATGACAACGAACATTGTGGGCTGGTGGATTTCCTAATTACCATTGACCGGAACACGGACGCGTGATATATTCAACCGCTGATGGACAAATGTTCCTACGGGGGCACATTTTGCTGGAGAACACATTGTTCATCCTCAAGGGAACGCAGGACTAATGTTCGTGGTATAAAAAACATTTGTGCTTCTTCGAGGAGTACCATTACTGCGAAGGTTACATTGAGATTGGACGTGTCTATTTAAAAAAAGCAGTAAGTACTGAAATACTTAGTAAGTAAAAAATAAAATCAGAACTAAAATATATGAACATTCAACATTTTAAAACATATTTACGAACAGAGAACAACTCCAAAATTGTAATTGTGTATAATTCATATTATAAATCAATTGCAATTGTGTATAATTTTTAATGAAATAATACATGTCATTTTATAATAAATAAATTTAAATATTTAACAGAGAACAACACCCTGCTTTGCACGTCCAGCGAAGAAGATTTGAAAATAATGAATTTTTTTATAGTGAACAAAATCAAGATTCCATTTTATCCGTAATTTGTGCTTGAACATATAGCATTCATAAATAAATATTCAAGAAAATTTGTTAACATTTACTTAAAAAAACTTATCAAAAATATATTAAAAATAATTTTTTTGATATACTGTTTAGACAAAAGGTTTTTTGCAAAACGGTATACACCATTAAATTCGTCGTTAAAAGACACTAATTTCATCGATTTACATATATATAACGGTACCCTCAATAATTTCCGAGATATTTAACAAAATATGTTTCTCCAACTTTGAAGGTAGTTTTCATCCCTTCAACATCGATCATTGCCGATGGAAAAAAAATATGGGTTGAATATTTTTTTAAACTACATTCATGACAATTTTATCAAAATCGGCGATTCAGGGTTTGATATGTTGCCTATTCACTATTCAATTTTCAGATATAAATGTGATTTTACAACAAACCGCATGTGGATTCGACAGAAAAAGATATTAAACGTCACAAGCAGACGTTCTGTTTGCACAAAGGAAGTTCGAATATTAGAATACGGCTGTTCAGACACGGCTGTATCCACTAACACTTGTGACCGTGGATATACTTTACGTTCTATAAAAATATAATTATTTTTCGAGTCACGAACTTGACAGTCTCAAAAAAAAAAAAAAAAAAAATTGCACTAAAAATTACGTTTTTCTGTATTTGTACATTTTCCAATACCGTGAAATTTTATATTGAAAAACGCATTGTCCTCGATAATTTTCGTCTGACGATTTATCATCGTAGTGTCGCAGAAACTGACAATAAATTCCGCGCAACAACATTCGTGGAAATACAATGGAAAAACACTTAAACACCTTAAAAAATTGGACTGGAATTTATCTGGCCGGGCGATAAGATGAGAAACGTAATTTACGTGAAACAGATTATGCAGCTCAGCATAAATGTGACGATAAATATACTGTCGAGTTTTCATGCGCAATTCTGGACAATTCTGGAAACAAACGCGAAGATTAAAGTGTTTGATCCCGTAGCTACAGAGGGATAAACAGCATCAACATCTAATTCCACTTTTAGACGGAATTATTCGAATCCACGGATGGCGCGACGTGAAATGTGACGCGATTATCTTGGCAAGTATACGATCATGTACATTTCCTGTCTCTCGTGATTATTAAAAATATCTCGTCTTTGATCTTTCGAACCTTCTCGAAAAGTGGAATCTGTCTGTGTTGTATATATCTCGAAGATTCTCGACTCTAAATGCAGTTTGAAAAAGACATCTTCCTTCGCTGAGGATCACACGACTCGAGGACTACTTCTCGAATTACACGTCGCGTAGTATTAGTTACTCACGGATGGCGGTATTACTCCTGTTGTACCATCTCGCTGGAACTATGCCTCTCTCGAGATCGATTTCACGACAATGCAATCCCCGAACGAG
Source organism: Melipona bicolor (assembly GCA_030673865.1). Lineage (NCBI taxonomy): Eukaryota > Metazoa > Arthropoda > Insecta > Hymenoptera > Apidae > Melipona > Melipona bicolor. Next base: position 1,148,789 of record JAHYIQ010000012.1, read on the forward strand.
GAACTTTCTTAACATCTCCCTGCACCGAAAGTTATCGCGACTATTTGTCTATCTACTTCAAACAAAATGAGAGCGCACGATTTCTTCGCCGTGCCACGTCAAACAGTAACGATTACTTCTCCGAGGCAAGTATATCAAGTAATTTCAATTATCTTTTATATTTCCGTTTCTTTTCTATAATATATTAATTTGATATTTTCTATGAGCAATACGCTTTATTGTTTCTACCATCATTATTATTTCATCCTCTATGAAGAAGTTTCTTTTCAAAAATTAAATTCCCTGCAAGAAATATTTTGGCTCGAACCATGAACCATTTAGATTTTGTTAATCCATCACTCCCACAGATTGACATAATTATTATATGAATATTTATGTGAAACTATCCCGCGCAGCAGTCTCTATAACTGTTACAAATGAATTAATACTTTAATGTATATGTATAAATACCAATATATAAATATATATAAATATTAATAGTGTTAAGAAAATACTTATGACAATTTTACCTCATTTTATGTTATATTATATGCACATACATAGTGGTAGTTTTTTGAAATACAAGTTTTGTTTGTTGAGGATTTTCTATAGAATTTCACTGGCTCTTGCGAAAATAAGTTTCACAATGTGGACTTCGCGTAACAATCGTTTGATTTCACCAAAATATTCATCAAATTGTTCTATTACCATTATATTTTATATGTGAGTATTTATTAAGTCTCGTTTACACTAACATATAACTTGGTATACTTAAATTTGTTACTTAAAAAGGAGAAGAAAAAGAGTGTCAAAAATCAATGTACTGTAAATATTTTACAATCACTGTGCAAACATAATTTTGAAATATACGAATTGTAATTTATTGCTTGACACTACTTTGTTATTAACGTGTCAGTATCCATTTCAAATTCATAGTTAATTTCGAGTGCAGAACCTGTTCTTTTCTATAGAAATAATATTAGAAATACTGCGTTAGTAATATATTTATATTATATATTTATAGTTATAATTAGTAATATACTGTTATATATATAATTATAATTAGTAATATACTATTACTACTAATATTTCTAATGATAGAAATTAAAATAACGTTTCCTACGATAATCTTCCCTGCTGATACTAATAGACCACCTGGTTCCCCACATGGATATACATCACGTACTAGACGGAGAAAAATTAGTGAACAGGGAAAGTCGGACTTGTGGTGAGATGTTCTATGAACGTAAAGAACCATGGGTGTAGAAGTTGGACATACGTGCAAACTTACACTGTCACTGCTGTCGTTGCTTTTCATTCTGTCTTAAAGGCTGTCGACATTGCTTGCCCGCGGGCAAAAGCATCCATCCTTCCACGCCAGGACGAAATTGAACGACACTGTAGTATTCCGATAACGAACAGAGAACAGCAAGAGAAAAAGTTCGAGCATCGTTATAACGCGTTATCGATAGATCAGAAGTACAATTTCAGCCGCTCAGTAACGAGTACGAACCTAACCTAAAATTAAGTTACGATTTTAAACCTAACCTAAAATTAAGTTACGATTTTAAACTTAATCTAAAACAGCTTATAGCATTTCTTTATGTCTTGCAATAAAATGAATGCCGCGTTTCGAAATGCAGGCTTCAAGTTTTAAAATGAACTGAATTGTTGTTGCTGTACAATTTTCTTTTTGTACAAAATTATAACTTAAGTTTAAATATTGACTGATATAGAAGTCACTATATGTACATATGTAATAATGTAAACAAGACTGTCATTTTATATTAAAGCGTTTTTAACGTTTCCGAGAGAAATTCCACTCGCGAGGAAAAAAAATAAAAAGCCGAAAACAGGAAAATAATTCAAACGATTTGGCGGAGGCAATAAATCGCTGCAAGACAGGTCACGTTCGGGACGTTCGTCAGTAATTAAGAATGACGAATAGCGCGAATACATTGAAACCTGCGCACAAATATGCGCCGACACTGCGGTATTCAAGCGTCATGAATTCGCGACCAGAAAAAAAAAAAGAAGAAGAACCAATATTATATGTTATTTAATTCATATTTCAATTTAATTTGCATTGCAGTGGCCCTTTCAATAACATTAATTCGTTTAGTCGTATTAACCGAGTTATCGGAGATTTCACGCGCAACGTTATTACAGTGCTGCATCGAAATAATACAAATTACTCGATATTGGTTCAAATATTTCTCTAAAATTCGTTTATACTCCCTGTGCTATTGAATATATACTCATACTCCCCAATCAGAACGACAACAAACGTGCATACGTGATAACACATGGAAATGAAACGAAGACACGTACCTCTATTTCGATTCGTCAGAGAGATCAGCTCCATCCACTATGAATTAACTATTGTGCTAAACGATAACGGGCAAGCTAGTAGCGGACAGGCGGACAAGCGTTTCTCGAGGATTAAAATTTACGGGACAGCAACGAGCTTTTCGGAATTCATGGGCTGTAAAGTCGAAGCACACAGGAGATGTATGACCGCCACCGTGTGAGGGTCAACAGAGAACGTATCTCGGGGACATGCTGAATCAGTGAACGGCAAGGGGCGAGAGGGAAAAAGAATGAAAAGCATCGGGAGAAGAAGGAAAGGATCGTTAAACTGCAGAAAGTATTGAGGGGGGACGAGCCGCGTTCCACCTAACGCCTATTGGATCAAATAAATCTTATGTTTTCCGTGGGTTTTATCGCGGCCCTCGCGACGTTTTTGCCGTAACCACTCTACCATTATTTTCTCACATTCCGGTGTGAAAGTCGAAATTTTATCGCGCGTCCCAAGTGTTTGGGAACGTGTTCCCAAAATATCAATAATTCGATTAACGATCGAAATACTTTGCAATATTTATACATTGTTGCGACTCTTTATCTTACACACGCACAGATGAGTCGAGTAATTGTAAGACTGGGAACTGGAATACTTTCGAAACAATTAGTTACATCTAGAAATTGTTTTCGACGAAGGTTACACGAAACGATGCTGAGTACATTTGAGACGATTGTGAAAGGTTCTTATATCTATGAATGTTGGAGGCGTTAGTGTCGCGATCGGGATCGACATTTTCCCTAAAGAAAGAAAGACAAAATGGAGGATCTTATTAGCGCGTTATCTCTTCTTATAATGTATGACCGTCAAAGAGTGAGCAGTATAGTTGATTCCTTTGTTCATTGTATTAGATACAGACTCATTTATATCATCAGTACAAAGTATTTGAAATATTGGAATTCTCTCCAATTAGAATTAATTGGAGTATTCTTTCTGAAATAAAATGGTGTTTGATTTGGTAGTGATATACACGATTATTTATTTCGAACACGCGAGTGAGCGTATTATTATTTAAAATATAATAGTATTTCACGAAATATTCGAAACTTGCATTAATTATTTCAAATATTATTCCAGAGGGAAAATGAACTAGAAAAAGTATGGAGAAATAGCAAATATTAATTAATAATAATTAATCTGTGACGTAAAAATATAAACGTGATTATTAAGATACGTACACAACTATTACTTCGTAGACAGAACTTCATTCATGCACAAACATAAGCAATCAAGAACTATTCAGAAATAATACAAAATATATAAGACAAAAATAACATTCAAACATTTCAACATCGTGTTTGAATATCATTTTTGTCTTATTATGTATTTTGTATTATTTCTGAATAACGGGAAAAATATTTACTTTAAATAACTGCTGCAAGTCCATCGTGAAAAATACGTAGAATTAAATAATATTTTAATATTTCAAATAATATTCCAATCGATAGAAAAGCAAGTAACTACGAAGAAAACGATCTCTATAAATACATTTATATTTCATTTGAAATATCGCTTCATCCAGCACTGATTTCAAGAGGAATTATATTAATCGATATAATTATTATTTTTTAATGTTGATGCACAAAAGAAGATCAAGTTTGTTTCTCTTTTTTTTTTTTTAGTTAAATATATTTTTTAATGTACCAATCGAAAATGCTTCAGCTTCTAGTCTTTCGTTCAACCACTTGGAGTAACTAACCAAGAATACTGTTGGATTATGGGACTTTTGTACGTACGTTATCGAGCCTAACCGGTGACAATATTAATGACGACGAGACAAACATTTCAGTTTTCCGATTTCCGTAAAAAAAAGTTTCATTTTATCAGCGTGCACTGGCCTTCTCTTCTTTCACACGTATTATCATTTCAATCGTGTGTTGTATAAATATGGATGAAAATATTGGGAAAAACAAATAGCGTACCGCGTAAATTATTCATATAAATCAATTGTATCTGAATCACCGAAATGTACATGTATGTCTATTTCAATTAAACCTACATGATGTACAAATCGTCGTGGCACGTGATTTACACGTTCCAGGTGTTTTGTAAGCGTTTTTCGCAGTACAGGCTTGCACACGTACGGATTTAACTGAATATTGCACAAATGCTGGCTAAACGCTTCTCTCAAGCCCCTGTATGCTACACACTGCTGTAGCAATTGTGGATCACGTACGCATGTATGTACACCATTCGCTCAGAAATCTTAGAACGAGTACTGTAACTTTGTATGACAATACAATAAATACAAGTTATAGATCATGTATAATAAACACAATATTGACAATATAAATACAAAAGTAAATGATATAATATATAATATAAATATAAGTACAGTACACACAATATAGTTAAATACAGTGAATATAAAACTAAAATACTAAAAATATTAGTGTAATATGAAAATGTTAAAAATATTAGTGAATATTGGAAATAAAAGCGTCCCAAGATTTTTGAGCACACATACATGCACTTTCACGTTAGAAAATGCCTATAATGAGTCAAAATATTCTCCAAGTTTGAAACATCGACATTAAGAAAAATATTTGCTCGCACCTTTTTATAGCGCGCGTCATTTTCAGAAATTTCAAAATTTTCAGAAACGTAATTTGATAAAATTGACAAAAGTGCATGGTACACTCCGAATGAATGCAATTTATTTCCTCAGACACCCGGTTTGTGTACAGTTAAATCGATACTTAATGCGTATGCGTACAAGCTACAGGAAACGACATAAAAATCACCGAAGCGGGATAAATTCGATATATCGCATCTACCCACGAGTATGCTGATCCTTTGCAATTTCAAAGAATTGTTTGATCGCAATGATTAAATAACTTTTATCGAGTTAAAAAAAATTATCGCGTAAGATTACACATTTAAAGGAAGGAGAGAAACATTTTTTTATCGTAGAATAATTAAACTATAGCCATCTAGTAGAATCCGAAATTATAATTTGCAACTTTTATAGGCAAATATGGAAGAATACAAATATTCCAAATATCATCTAATATTATAGTATTACGAGTATTTTATAATATCGTAAAAATATTATCTAAATATTATGTTTTATGAGAAAAGTTCGTTTCGTTGTATTGGAAACTGAGCTAGATAAAATCTAGAAGACAATTTCCCTTCATAAGCAAATATAGAAGAATATAAATATTCCAAATATTATCTAATATTATAGTATTACAAGTATTTTATAATATCGTAAAAATATTATCTAAATATTATTGTTTTATGAGAAAAATAAAAAATAAACATTCCAAATATTATCTAATATTATAGTATTCCATTTTATAATATCGTAAAAATATTGTCTAAATATTATGTTTCATGAGAAAAGTTCGTTTCGTTGCATTGGAAGCTGGATAAAATCTAGAAGACTCGTTCGACAGAAAATATCGATAAGAAAACGTAAGGAAAAAAAAGAGAAAGTTCGTCATACTCGCCTTAGTGTAGAGTAGCTCTCTTGAAATACGGCGAAAGTGATTGTTGAGCAGCCAATAGAGGAACGGATTCCAGAAGCTGTTGGAAAGCGCGAGCCACGTAGCAAGGAAGTCGAGGAATGGCGGTGGCTTGCTTCCGGTACAAGCTACAACAACTTCCTGAATCGTCCATGGTGTGACCATAACAATGAATCCTAAACTCATTGCGGCCATTGTTCGCGAGGCAGAAGTTGACAGTCTCCTCTCGTGAGCTACAAGCTGAAATAGGTACACGAAATGAATTCACTTAACGTCTTCCACGTCTGTTTTCGGTAATCAGAGACGTATACGAGCCACGAATATTCATGCAGCGAAGAATATAACTGTATCAGTGACGATGGAAAATTTTAACTGATGTAATTTCGTAGAAAAGAATGATACAACGATTCATTTGGTTGGTTTTTTTTTTACGAAGCTACAATTAGTTTTTCATAGTCGTTGGTATAATTATGTTAAACCAATTCCCAATGACAATTGTAAATTCATAATTTCGTAAGTTTTACGAAATCTTAATCTTGTTAATTATAAACAAATTTCCGCGACAGATGCACAGTGAAAAAAAAAATTGCCTAAATTAAGGAGGAACAGATTAATACGATTCTGTCATTGTGTCAATATGATTTATTCAACCATATATACACACGTATACGCGTGCTGTCATTGGATCTAAATTTTCCAATTAAAAGCTGCGCGTTCATCGGTGCTTTACCATTTATCATCCCCCCTCCCTCCCAAAATGTGCTCCGCGTTGCGTAAAAGACTTTTAAAATTTAAGATGAAGACTTTTCGACTTGCAGCTTCATAAATATGCAAAGATGAAACATAAAAAAAAGAGAGCGGGAGAGTTTTTAATGCCAGAAGAGGCCGAGGAATTCATAATTTACGTTACAAGATTAAACAGAATGTAACTTTCCTTCCCGAGGGGCGGCGGGGAAGATGCGAAAATTAACAGCGAAGATTAAACACCAACGTAATTTTGTAACGACAACAATCTAATAATCTTCGTATCATATCTATCCCTCCTTCTTTTTTCTTCTTTAAGTTGATGATAAGATAAAATCGCAAGACGAACTTGGACTCCTCGGGGAAATGAAAAATCTGAAAACGAAGAATATTTCCCCGATAGATGACGGATGGGATCTCATTGATTAATCCGAGGTTGAGGAAGAACCGCGGAGGACACTGGGTAATACGGGAGCATCAAATAAGACGACCTCAGCGTCGAAAAGGTAGGACGTCTAGCCGGCTCGTCTTTTAGACCAGCTTGACACCGTTACGAAAGTCGCAAAGCGCTAAGCTCGTCAGCGTCAAAGCCTCTCATCGCGCGGCAGTAAAAGGATTACGGATCTGCTCGTTTAGATGAATCCTTCCTCTCTCGCTTCTTCCTGATTCTCTCCACTCTTCCCTTTTTTTCCCCTCCTCTCTTTCTCTCTTTTTCTCCAATCCCTTCACCTTGTACTCCTTCCCTCTGTCCTTCTCCTTATCTCACCCCCCCTTCGTTTCCTTCCTTTTTCTCCCCATTTGTATTTCAAATGACCGCGTTCTTTATTTTTGAATCAAGCAGGATTCCCTTCCTTCCTCGGGATAGGTAACTCTATCCTGGGATTAAGGAATAAAATTAATCAACAAAATAAAGGAACGATTCGAATAAGCGTGTTACCCTCAAACACGTTTCGTTTCAGGGCGAATGATTTGTACATTGTTACGTCTAATGAGAGGACAGTGTTTTCTTTAGGATAGTCTTCTGTTATACGAGCAAATTCACACGTATTCAAGAGGTTCTTGCGAGACCGCATATACATACGTATATGCACACGTACCCCGGCTTTATATGAATAACTATGCATACGTTATCCAGAAGTATGCATAGCGACTGTTGTATGCATAATTCACAGGTTTTTTTCCCCACCTGATACCAATGTTTCGTTAATTTCCAGGCCTTTGCGACTCGATTCGCGTGCATGAATTGGAATCTTTCCGGAAGATTCGTCGTTAGCGACCAGCGTTTTCCAAAGATTCACGTAAACGAGCGAGACTTGCCGGTTAATCCTGTCGGTGATCGGTGTCATCTCTCTTGAAAGGTACTTAAAATAACTGAGACCGCGAACAGCGGCGCAAGTTTCCTAATTCGAGATCACGTCGTGGCGGTCGTCGGATCACGAATTCAGTAATTGGTTCGAACAACGTTTTCCATAAAGATTAAACCCCTCGCTGAACGAGATATCTCGCATCGCAAAGTCGTTCACGAGGTACTATAGACGAGTTATCTCAACGTTTTTCGATTATAAAAATTTTTATCCAACGATGTGGATAATAGTCAATTCGCAAGACACAGCGTTTATTAATATATAAAGGATCAGTAATCTTAATCCCTTCGTAATATTCTCGACGAGATGCATTTCACGAACGAAAAGATCAACAGTCTATATAATTTCTCCAATAGATACCAGATAGTTGCTAGAGAAAAAAATTTTCACATACACGAAATGAAGTGTCACGCGCGACAACTCAACGACAAGTGTACAAATGATAATTTATCAAAAAGTCCATGCGCATCCGCGTTGCGAGTTCATTGTACCTTCCTCCCCGCGACTGTAATGTCAATGATTCATGGAAATTGATTCAACGCGATGACGAATTATACTTCCGGACATTGACGCTTGGCAAGAACAGCCTGTGATTGCCACAGCCTAACAATGGCTCGACGAACGCGTTGGTACGAGCGATTCGTGTCGTGAAACAAAAAAAAAAAGAAAAAAATTCATCGCATGAAATCACGGAAAGATAGTGAGCCAGAAATAGCTCAACTGTGTGTCAAAATTATCGTATGTGCATTTTGTCGATGGCCGATCTGTCGACATCGCGATTTCCGCGACTGATAAAGAGAACCGTCGATTCTATATGGACTGAGGAACGAGCGCGGACGTCAGCAATATTGGACGGAGACCGAGATCAGTTCAGTGTGTCTCATTTATCGTTTCAGATATTCGTATATATTATAATAATTTTTCACATCTGCATAACGTATGGCTAACTGGTGACTATACATTTTTCAGCCATTTTCAGAAAAATTGAAGAACGTGACTAGACTAAAACCGTGGCAAAGGTCTTTTGCATTCGAAATTAACCGCTTTGCAGATATTCGTTTTCTTCAACCATAAATTTATTCTTCTGCGAATTGTATTCATTTCTTTGCAAATCATACTTATCCTTTCGCAGATCAAATTTCACCCTTTTGCTCGAAAATCAAGTTTCCCTAAAAATCTGTTTTAAAAAGCCGTAATAAAAATAAAGTGAAGTTATTATTTCGAAATCAAAATTTTACTGCACGTAATAATACTTAAATTATATAAAATTACGTTTACATAAAATATTTGTTTAATATTTATACAAAAGTATTTATATACATATATACAGATTCATTTGTAATGATTATGCAGGTCGCTGCGCGAGGTAATTTTCACATAATAATATTCATGTAATTATGATAATCTGTAGGAGTGATAGTTACACCAGAGTGATTAATAACTAAATATTCACGGTCTGAAGAACCAGCTAAAATATTTAATATGATGGAATTTAATTTTTGAAAAAAATCTCTTCAATGGAGTTCAATTGGTAGAAGTAATAAAGTGTATTACTTCACTTTTGAAGTAATACGTGAATTTGATTTGCAAATGTGTGAATTTAATCTGCGAATTTGATTTGCAAAAAGATTAATGTATAATTTATATGTTCATCTTTTTGCCACTGTAATGAAAGGGTTAATTTGGAGTGCAAAATTTATAGAAACATCCATTAATTACTAATTATTTTATTTTTCGCATGTCGAGTTTGATTCTGGACATTTTCAATGGCGTTCAAACCAGTACGTTTACAGCGATCGTGAAACCCATAAATTTGAATTAGAATGTCATCGAGAAGAAATTTACGTGATAGAAAATACACGAGTATTTTAACTAAATTGCCGTGAATTGAAAGTTTAATTAAACTTTCAAACATAATCTGTTTACTTAAATGGATTATGAATGTAATTGAAGAAGAAAATATATGAACGACAGCCATTTAAGTATTATAAATGAACGAGAAACAAAATGGAATACATTTAATTAATTGGGCTTGCACTCACGTTCGAATAAAAAAATCCTCGTACAATTTGAAATACTTGCAGTCATTCTAGTGATTTCTTTGCATACTTGAGCAGTCAGTTCAAGGGTAAATATTTTATTACATTAATTACTATATTATTATATTATTATATTTTGTACATATATTGTATCACGATAAACCACGAATATTAAAAATGAAAGTGTCCCAAGTTTTCAATTGAAAAGCATTCGACCAACTATCACAGAAAATTTTGTAAAATTTTAATAATCACAATGAATGAATATATGATATATATGGCTTCTTCTCAATATATCATACGTGTTCTGTCGTGCAATATTTACATCAATCGTTCGTGCGTTTCACCCAAAACGAGTGTAAGTGGGGTAATAGTGTCACGGCTCCCGCGAGTCGCAGCCAAGAAGTCTAGAGTGACAGGGAGGGAAATTCCTCTCCGTAGACCGCTCCAGTCAACCTTTACAGCGCCAGTGTGAAGCCATAGAGCGGTCATGCTCGTGGAATTGTTTCATTAACCACATCGAGATTCTGGCAAACCCCGGAATTTAGAATTTGAATTCGTGAGATCCTCGCTACGATTCTTCCCCATGCTTCCCAAACTTTCACAAAAATCTCACGTCCACGCAATTAAGCGGCGACCTTAATGATACGATTCCAAGTTAATTCTGGCAAGAAAACGCTCGATCGTATCACAAATCACTTGTTTGTTTCTGTTTCACACTGTAACGAAACTTTTACAACATCCTTTTTTTTTAAGCTGGTTAAAAAATTTCTACTTGTTAATCTTCCCCTCACTGTGTTCAATTTCGTTTTTTTTTTTCTTTTTTTTCACTGTGGGTCGATATTAGCTTCGCATCGTGGTTGCAAAGAAAACCACGAGAGAACGCGCTTGTTCCGCTCGTCAATTTTCAATTGTCCTTAATTGCGTGAATTTTAATTAATTTTAATCGCGCGAATGAAGTCTTTCGCGCTGGAATCACTTCAACGTGTCAAATTTCAATTCTATTATGAACGCCGGGGGCTCGTTTTGTAACTCGTTTCCCCCTTTTTTTTAAATAATAAAAAAAATTCCTGCGGAAGTTACGAAGTTACGAACAGAGGCGAACATTTCTGATTGTGTTTCTCGAGCGTTTCAGTAGTTTATTAAATTACACGACGAAATGAATTCACGGGCCGATGCCTTCGAGCCTCGCCGTGACGAGCGAAAATTGATTCTGGAGCGGGGCTACGTCGCCAAGTAATGATTTTCGCGTGTCACGAGAACGGCAGCTTCGAGTCTCGAGAGGAAGATCAGGCTAGTTACAAGTTACCTTTTGTTAATTTTATTGAACGAGATAAAATATGTTCCGGCAACTGAGGAAACAAATTTCGTTCACCGAGCGTGCAAACGCAGACACGGTTATCTTTCTGAAATGTAACTTTATGGTATAAGCTGTTGCTATTACAAGAGCTATGCCAAATTACGTGACACGATACAGTATCCATTAATTTAATGCTCGCTCGCAACGCGCTCACAGACAGGTTAAAACCTTCAGCGTGGAGAAATTGAGAATAAGCGCGCGTTGCTCTTACGAAACTTTTTTATTATTAAATTTTAATAAATCTAAAGAAAGTTTTACATACGTAGATGTACAATTCAGCGAAAATTCACTCGTCTTCGGTTAACACCAAAACTATCAAAAGGACCAAGTCATAATTTTTTAGAGTTAGACTTTTACAATGTTGCTCGATTTTCAATTGCTCGAATGATTTTTGTAAAATATACGAACAAAAGTTTATGGTATTGATCCTTTTTTTATTTTTTGCATTCTACAGAGCCAAAAATCACTTTCTACTAAAATAAATCCGTAATTCTTTCATTAATATTATAGATATTTTTTAAAGTTAGTTTTTTCTTATAGTTTGATGTTTTAAAAATAAGTGAGAAATATTTTGATGTTTCAAAAATAGGTGGAAAGAAACTTCTGGCTTATCCTGTATATATTATCTCCGACTCAATTTTTATACTTTAGTAGTTCTAAGCGTTAAAGTTAATCTTTAACCACTTGCGCTGACAACTGATTGCGGACCGTAACGAATGGCCAAACCGTATACAATAATTCGTCGCTTTCCTTTTAAACTTTCCTTTAAAAATTCAGTTTAAATAAAATGTTAAAATGTTTGACTTTCAAGTTAACTAATCAAATGTTAAAGTTTCTTTACAATCGAATAATGTAGCAGACAATACTGAAATTCGCCGTACGTGCCTGGTATTAGTGTAACAGTTGATGCTCATTCCCACTCTTCTTCGGTCCGCTGAATACGTCACTCCGCTTAATCACTTGCGCTGACAACTGATTGCGGACCATAACGAGTGACCAAACCGTATACAGTAATTCGTCGCTTTCTTTTTAAACTCGTCTGTATATCACTGGATAGAAATTATTGAGAAGTAATCAATTTATTGTTTGTTTTGCCTGGGTTATACTTAAATATACTTAAAACTGGGAAAATATTTTGGAACAAAAAATTCTCGATGTCCGTGGCACGTTATTCCAGCGCAAGAGGTTAACGCGAGGAATCTAAAAATATTCATTATTACAAGGGCGATAAATTTCTTACTGCAAGCAAGTAGAGATTGTGCATTTATCTTGCCGTTTAAACGGGAAATAACACACGGGAAGTGGTGAATGCTCCGTTCTCCGGGCAAGTGAAGCTTGAACAATACTGATGCAAAGGCCTAACAATGAGTTCGTTTACGCCCCGGAGTCATAGCACGCGGCTGGAGAAACCGGCCGTGTCGTTTCAACCCTTACGTCAACGTCGTTCAAGGGAGAACTCTTGCCACTCCTGTTCGTTGAAATTACCTCTCTGCACGTTCGTGGAAATTCGCGTTTTCATTTGTGAGTAATTCATTGTGATCTCTTCAGTTAAAAAAAAAAAAAAAGAAAAAAGAAAAAAGGTAGCAAAGGTTAGAAGGTAATTTTCTGAAATTTTCGTTAGAAAATTCTCCTCGCTCGGGAACACGCGTTGATAGATAACGCTCAACCGAGAGAAATTAACTCAAGTATGCAGCACACGTCAAGCATAATGAGTCCATTTATAATCATTTCCCGCGCCCTGACTAAAATTCACGGAAAGCTATGAAATCTTACAATTCTCTGGGTGCATTTGCTCCTCTTTGATCGCGATATCGCGACGTTGATTAAAAATATTTGTTGTCCCGTGTTGCTTCTTTTTTTTTCTTTCTTTCTTTTATAATCGCGCGCGAATAAACCCAGTGATTTTCGCGTGATTTTCAGTTCGGATCTACAGCGGAGAATCTCAGCATCTTACAAAAGCTTTCCACTACGAACAGGTAAATAAAGTTTACCGACGCCATTAACGGCGTCTTCAAAGTCATTATGGCTACAAGTGTCTCCGCCACTTCCCCCAGCCCGAGGGTTTTTAGGTGAAAAATCCATTTCTATCGCGCGCCCGCGAAACGGTCTTTCATTATACTCGATGTCGCGTATCTTTGTTTTTTAAACATATCTTCTGTTTAAAAAAAAATAGTTTAAAAGATACTAATGATTAAATATTTTTTTCTATTGCATATTAAATGTATATAAATATTTTTGTATTAAAATTTTTATATATATTAATATATATTTTATAAATACTTTTATACGACTAATACTTTTACCTTGAACACCTACTGTGACGAAGAATATATTTAAATATTAGAAGAATATTGCTTAATATTTAAATACTACTTATTAAATGATATTAAATAAGTAAAATAAATAAATATTAAATAATACTTAATTAAATACTACTTAAACATTGTACGATTAAATCTTCTAGAATATTTTAATCTTATTAGCTATGATCAGTGATCTCGATAGAGAGAAATTTATGTCATCTTCTTACAAGTTTTCTACATATCTGAACGTACTTTTTTTACCAGCTAAGCAATAAAAATGCAATAAAAAACATCAATGACCTTAAAAAAAAATTCTTACGAGTTATATGTGTCTTTCGATACCATTCGCGATAGGCAAGAAGTATTTTTCGTCATCATCACAATTCGAAAAGATACTTTTAATATGTACAGAGTGGCCTCGCTTAAATGGACCACCCTGTATATATTAAATTGAATAAATTTGACTGAATCTTTGAATAAAAGATCAAATTTTTATAATACTTTTATCGCGAGACATTTTTTGTTACTTCAGAAAATAACAAAGAACGTAAGGGATTATTCCCGCGTGTAAGACTGAAATCTTTTTAACTTGTAAAAAAGATGAACTCTCGTGTGCAAATTTTGGGGCGGGAATTAAAGCACGTTGAGAGAAAAAGAAAAAAAAAAGAGAGAATGTTGATGAACAGATTGAACAAGACTGACAGGGAGATGAGGTATTTCGAGACGAGAACACAGCAATTAGCTTTGGAAACGGCATCGAGAAACTTTAGAACTGTAAACGAAAAAAGGAAGAAAAAGGAGGAAAACAAATACGAAACCGCGCCAATTTAAAAGTGCTGCAAGCGTTAAAAAGAAATGAATACTACGAACATTTAATGAGCCTAGGATTAACCGTCGCGTAACGAACAACTGGATCGTTTGCGGTTCTGGAGTGGCGAGAACGCAAAGTTCGATGCTTCCGCAGAAAAGGATACGCCTAACAGACGGATGAACTTATTCTCGCAAGAACGCGAGACTTCGTGTTATTTCCCTCTCGCGTCTCTGATTTACAAGTAACTCAATACCGTCGCTTCTTCTCGTTTCGTAGGAAGATCAACGAAATAAAAGAGGACAAAAATATAATAAAAATCTTAAATATTATGAAAAATATTATAAAAAATATTATAAAAATTCAATGCAGGTTTTACACTCGAAATTAATTCTTTTTGCAGATCACATTCATCTCACACTATAAATTTTACAGATCGTATTTAGCGTTTTTTTTTAATAATTAAATTCAAAAATTTTGCAAGTCAAGTTTTTCTACAGAATTTATTTTCTGAAGTATTTATTTTGGTAAAAATAAAATGCGATAACTGTAAAGTTGTTATTCCAAAATAAAAATTTTATTGCACGTGTGTGATAATATTGGGTTGGCAACTAAGTCATTGCCGCTTTTGTCGATAGATTCACTCTACACTTTCTTTTGTTTTGTTAACGTGGTCAGAGCATCTAACCTATATTTTTTTCTTACTGTGTGGACTTCTACTTTTAATTAGTAAAAAAATTATATCGATTAGTTCTTTAGTTTTGTTTTTATCCCAATTTAAAAATGGAAAAACAGGACGTGCACTTCCGACACATTTTATTGTATTACTTCCGAAAAGGCAAGAACGCATCGCAAGCACAAAAGAAGTTATGTGCCGTATATGGAGATGAAGCCTTAAAAGAAAGGCAGTGTCGAAATTGGTTTGAAAGATTTCGTTCTGGTGATTTTTCACTGAAAAATGCACAACGATCTGGCCGCCCAGTCGAAATGGATGAAACCCATATCAAGGCCATTATCGATTCAGATCGTCACAGCACAACACGAGACATTGTAGAGAAGCTCAATGTATCGCATACATGCATTGAAAAAAAATTAAAAACCCTTGGTTATGTCAAGAAACTTGATTTATGGATCCCTCTTATTTGAAATCGGCAATGACTTAGTTGCCAACCCAATATTTGAACGAAAGATAACATACCTTGTTCAACTGGGGTAGTTTCATATACATATTCATATAATAATTATGATAATCTGTGAGAATGATAGTTGCCACGATGAACACTAAATGTTCGTCGTTTGCAGCAATATTTTAGTCGAAATATTTCTTGCATAGAATTTTTGAAAAAATTTTTTCAACAGAGTTGATTATTGGGGAGTATAGTGTGTTTGACCAACAAGATCATGCACTTCTTGAATTTTGCGGAGGCTCACATTGGTCGCGTGACCGCGCGAATAATTCCAAAATATGCAAAAATCACGCACGACCGCGCGAGTAATTCCAAAAGATGTAAAAAATCACGCACGACCGTGCGAGTAATTCCAAAAAACGACAAAAACCACGACAAACGACAGAATGATATTATTTTGCTTTCGAGCCACCCACGAGATGAATTTGATCTTCGAAAGGGTGAATTAGATCTGTGAAAGGGTGAATCTGAAAACGATTTAATGATATTTGCAAAAAGATGAATATTGGATTAATTTGGAGTGGAAAACCTGCATGAATCAAAGTACGTATAGCGGAGAAGGAGTGGACAAACATTCGAAAATTTCAAACGTACATTTTTCTACGCGTTTTCTCTCTCTCTGCGAGTAATATTTTTTAAAGTAATACAGAGTCAGCGAGTGAAAGTGATAAATTGCCGTCTACTTCAGAAAACACACGCACTGTTTCACGCATATATATGTGTGTATAAGCCCCGACTGTGCGGTGCCGCGCAGAATTTGCGCGAATGAAACGATTTTCCGCCTGGTCGCCCTCGTCTCCGAAAGAATCAAAACAACGTGAATTCAAACGTGAACCATGAATCTTCTCCTCTAACTTTCGCGCCGATTTTTTTTTTAAATAAAAAAGTTCCAAGTTCCGTCGTCGGTTATTTTCGAAATTAAACGAACCGAGCGTCGCCTCGTAGCTCGAATTCGTTTGCAGTTCTCTTCTTTCCTCCGACGTTGTTCCGTAATTGCAGGGAGTTTAAAGTCGTTACATCGAAAACAATTTCGAAGATCGTGCATTTCTGAAATTTCTATAATCCCTAGAAGAATGGAAGTCCTACGCCTAATGAGCAGTGAGAGAGAAAGACGAGGGAAAAAACGAAAGGAGAGAGAGAGAGAGAGAGAGAGGAAGAGAAGGATCCATCCGAGGGAGAAGAACGGCCACGAATTGAATGTACGGGCTCGATTCCATTTGATTCCTCATCGGGCTCGTTCCAGCTCGTTATCTCACAATAAGCGGGAGAAAGATGAGGCGAAAAGCGGAAATAATAAGAGGAAGAAATTGAACGCGGGACGTGTTCGCCGCTTGTTCGGTAACTTCGGTGGGATATCTGAATGAATTTCGAATTGTAGCCGGGTATAACGTCGGAATTACACGGGTTTAATATGTGAAATTCTAGCAGCTCGTTTCGTTACTAATTATCACCGTTGTTATCCGCGTATTGTTCGCGAAGAAATACAATTCGCAAGATCTGATTCGCGTTGAGAATCACATTTTGAAGTAATGGCTTTTCGCACGACGAAGAGTGCAATCGTTATCCAGTGATAATGAAAAACTGTCGGTAATTTAAACTGACGTAACTGCGCGAAAAGAGATTGTACAACGATTTACTTGGTTTGGATTTTATTCTAAAAGTATATTGTCATACTATACTCTACATAGTAAGTATATGATAATACTATATGATACAATTTTTCATTGTCGCAATTGTGCTCTTCACTTTGTGCAAAAGATCGGACAATTTGCGACGATTTAAAACAAAAAAGACAATTCTCGGAGAAAGTTCCGCTATGTTTCCATGATATTGCTTTTTACGATTACAGCAGCTCCCAGGGCAAGACTACGAACACACGAGGCAGCCCCTATCATCTCGGCTGCATTATCCAGCAATTGTCCACACGAAGAGGAGGGACGACTTTCGCGATGTGGTCGTTTGACGCGCCGAAAAAAAAAGAAAAGTTTCTACCGCTCCAAGTGCCCTCTTTGTCCCATTGTCCCTTAATGAAAACGCGCAGCTGGCAGACGATTATTAGACACGCCATTAATCCGACTTAATCCGATCCAACCTAATTTGAAGACAAAATCCAAATCCAAATCGGGCGACGTGCGAAAAATCTTGGCACTCCCCAAATGATGTGAAAGCAACGTCAGAGAACTATTGTTGTCATTGTCAGTGTTTCTCGATCTGGTCAGCAATGAATACTTTCGCTTATCTCTGCGATTATAACGGTACACTTTTTAACGTTGTTTTGCGATGACGCTTGTTCTTCACGAACGTCTTTTAAACGCGGGTTAAAACTTCTGGAAACTGTCCAGATCGCCGGTGGCCAGATTCTCTGCACGAAAAGAGAGCAAAAACGAAGAAGGAGAAAAAAAAGGAAAACTCAAGAACTCGCGTAGGAAGTTCAATGAAAAAGAGGTTGCAACCGATTGCGAGAGATAGTTGCCGCTAAATGAGACCGTGCGGAACGTATCAATCTTCCAGTTTTCTTAAGCATCCGAGAGATCGAGAGATTCCAGATGATGGATTAGATCTTGGACTGAAGCTAAAAACGATTGCAAAAAAAGTTGCATTTACGCTGGAATGACATGCCACGAACGTCGAGAATTTTTTGTCCCAAAATTACAATATTTTCCCAGTTTTGAGTAGATTTAAGTATAACCCAGGCAAAACAAACAATAAATTTATTACTTCTCAATCATTTCTATCCAGTGATATCATACCGACGGGTTCAAAAAGAAAGCGATGAATTATTGTATACGGTTTGGTCACTCGTTATGGTCCGCAATCAGTTGCCAGCGCAAATGGTTAACTCGCGAGTGTGTATCCTTTATCAAGCGGTTTTTCCGAAAAACTGGACGATCCAATTTGGACCGAGACCCGACATTGCCAAGTTCTCGTAACGTAAGACAAACTCGTGTTGTTTTCCATGGTCCCCACCACTTTCCTCCCCACTCCGCTCCGCTCGAGGGTGGGGAGAAGACCGCCAGTCGGCAAACCTGCAAAAAGGATGCCGACTATTCTTCACCGAGCTCATTCATTCATTCGTTCGTTCGTTCATTCTCCCTAAATTCCGTGTCGTGTGTCTTCCAAGAAGGTACAATCCTCTCCAGTGTCACCTGGAAAATTTCAATTCAGTGGCAATCGCTGGACCTCGGCGTGCAGATTGCGCGCCCTCGGAAACATTCTCGGACCACGTACGAGATAAGTCTTACCGCTCGGCCGCGTAAACTCTGCGAAAGTGAAATATCGCCGGGTTACGTGGCTTCGATGACCCTTGGGAATGCTACTTTCGACCCTTTTCTTGTTTGAACGCTCTCTTGGAAAGAAGTTAGGCAGTATACTTGTAATTATATTTGTTGATCGCGTATTTAACCCGAACAATGACATATCGTTTGCTAATTTATTCTGCCTTTAATTCTTAATAAGGTTTCATTTTGGAATTTTGTAATTAACATTTTTTTTCTTTTTTTTCTTTTGGTAGAATTTTTACATACTTTTCAAGGCAGCACGCAAAAGTGACGAATTATACGATGATCGTACAGCACGTGTATGCACATATCGCGACTTAATAGTTTCTATTGAAACGACAACGAACTGTCTCTCTCTTTTATCCCTCTTATAGGTAACCGCGAGCGCGCGGCGGGCTTGCTCCCTTTTCCATGCAGAATCTTACACACCACGGCACGGTTCGTGGTCTCGAGAACGCCTTTAGAAGACATTCCCGCATCCATTGACCTACATCGAAGCTATGGCCCATAAAAGGGAAGGAAGACAGAACGACCCGTTAGAGGAGAAAGGCGTGGGGACTTTCTTATAAATAAGCTAGTTCGGAACGTATTCCATTAACCGACTCGTACAGGTAATCGTTGAGGTTTCCTTTGAAAAAAAAGAAGAAAAAAGAGAAGAAAGAAAAAAGAAAGCTCTTTTAACGAAAGAACTCATACAAGAAGTCACACCGGTTTCTTTCACCCGATACAATTAATAATGATTTTCTTTAAAGAACAGTTTTAACGCATTGTTTCTATTGTTAAAAGGAACAATATGTATTTTAGTATTTTAGAATGTGAAAGGTCACTGAAAAACTGGAGGGTTTGAAAAAGTCACAACTTGTTTATTTTCAATCCTTTTTATTTTTTTTTTTTGTAGGTTATAGAAAAAAATCCATTAATTATATTTCTAAATAAAATAATAAAAAATTTAAAAAAACGTGTTTGCAAATATTATTTTTTTTCTATATCATTCAGTCTTTCAGTGATCACCCTATATTATCGCAATGTCAAAACACTGCAGTGTTCAATCGTTGAGAACCACTTTCTCGGCGGGACGTTTGAAACGACAGTTGCGCGTTAGAAAGAAATATGTACCATTTATTGGAACTGTGTATCATTTGTAAAATTTTTATAAACGATCGTGTTATAATAAATTCTGTTATTTGAACACTGATTTCAATTGCTTTCGTTTTTTATTTTTACAACAAAATTAATATTAATTTGGATAGAGAGATAATTGCACGAATTTATTTATTTACATATTCGTCGATGTAAGTAAATCTAAGAAGCAACTTGTAGTACCAAGAGTACAATTCGATTAAGTGCGAGCTTCAAAACAACGGAAACACACTACACTTTGAAAGTTCTACACCTGAAGCTGTCCCAACTATTTCAATATCCCCCAGATATACGATCCGTAAATGGCCTCAGAAATGAGAATTCATCGCGTTTAACCAACTGCACCTCAACCAATCAACATCAATTTCACTGGGATTGAAATAAAATGCGCGATCGAGAAAAAATGTTCAGTCGTAAGCTCGTGTCGCCATCGATGAAGTATCGAGGTGACGCGGCCGTCGATCAATCAATGTCCTTGACGAATCAAGGGGAGAGCTCAGACACTCCGACTGTCGCTCGTCGAGAACGTGACATTGATAAGAACAATTAAAATATCTATCAGTTGTTAATAAGTTATTAATAATATTTCAACAATCGCAATAAAATTAATAATATTTCAATATTTTAATTTTTGTATTGTCAGTTATTAATAAGCTTCACGTTTTAAAATTAGACCAAGTAGATTGTTATATGATTTTTGTTTTTTTTTTTAATGAAATGATAAGGTATCGACAATTTTTAAACAGTTTAAATTAGACAGTTTAAATTAAATTAACTGTAAAACTGAAACAATTTGTATCTGCCAAAATATTGATGCTAATACAATGTTAATAAAATTTCGGAGAAAACCAAACTATCCTACAAAACATTATACGTATATATTTCTTTTGTATTCTAGGTGCAGATACTCAAGAAAACATTACTTATGTTAAAATTATGTGTGTTCAGTCGCTATTAAGAATTGAAATTACAGTATATTTATATATATATATATATATATTACAAAGGTGATATTCGAAGTTACAACCAAATTCTAACTCATTGAACTGAATTCGCTTTAGTTTTCCAATAATTCCGAGCTCTGACGGCGTCGCGCACTTAGCCTAGTTTGCCTCGGTGTCTCGAGGCCTCGGTGAATATGTTCCCGAAAGTGTGTGCAGGGAAGAAGGTAATGACCCGTGGATTTTTCGGTCGATTACAAGCTCCGTTCTACCGGTGCTAATTATTTTTCACGTTACTGGGAGAAAAAACAACGTGACACGTTCCGTTGCCCTTGATCACATTTGCAACACTCGCCGTACAGTCGGAGTAATTAATTAAAAAAACCGTATGCATGCTATGTTATGTATGCATGCACAATTACCTACGTCATCTCGTTACTGTTAACGTTAGGATGAGGCGACAGGATTTTAGAGATTTTAGAAATTTTAGAGATAGGTCGGACATGGCTAAAAAAAGGTTGCGAACCACTGGTATAGATGGTCATCTAGATCATTTCGAGATTTCAAGGTGAACTTTACTTTTTTTGGAGAAAAAAAAATGGAACTGTATATTTTTGAGATCACAGTCTTCGAGACGAATTTAACGAGTTAGGTAACGTTGGTGTTCCAAGGTCATTTAAGGTCAAAGCTTATTTCCGTCGAACATAAGAAATATAAACGTTTGTGGTGTGAATGAATATTTTATATATATATATATGAATGAAAAATGTATATATATATGTATATACTTTATGAATGTATGAATAGGTTAGATTTATATTAGGTATGGTCAGATGTGGTATGAATGAATAATGTGAATAATATCTTACTTTTGTTTACAAACAGAAAATACTACGTATATCTGCTGCTATGTACCTCAATTTCTGTTACATTTTCTCCGAAGAAATCGTAATCGATTTTCTTCGAAGTGACACTTGCTAACAAATTACTCCCGAAACATTGGAAAGAGTGCAACTATCGTTTAGAGACGGAATAAATCAGTGTATTGACGTCCAAGGTCACTATTTCGAGCACCATCTGGATATTCAGCGGAAGAAATCTTTGAATGACCTTGAATGACCTTGGAGTACCACCACACCAGTTATCCAAGTCGCTGAATTCGTCTTTGTACCAGTTACAAAACTATGAACTCAAAAAAAAAGTCACGTTTAGCGACGAAGTTTCATTCGAATCGTTTTTCTCTATAACGAATTTAAGTTTGAGAAAAAATTACGTGGTTAGCTTCACACAAAACACCTTGTGTACATCTCTTCGCTTCGAGACGTTCTGGTCCCCTTTTTGTCGCAAATAAAAAACAAACAAATTTCGATAAATCCGCGCTCACGACTGAGATTATCGCCGTGTATATCGGTTGAAAACCATCGGCAGCGAATCGTAGACGGAAACAACCAGAGCGGAGATATACGATCCGCGCATTAGTCAATTGAACGCAATCGAACAGTCAGGAGACTGATCCGCTTGAGAAAACACGATACTTATACAATAGGATCGGTCGTTTACGGTACAGTGGCCGCAACTTTCGCGTTAGTAAAGTATAAACGCGACGGAATTGATTAATTCACCGACACCTAGAAATAGGTGTTGTGCAACGGTTCCTTGCCATTCCAGTCGCTAGGAGCGGAGAAAACCGAGCTGAGCGTGGAGGTAACCCTGACTGAGTAAGTTCCGAGCACTTATCTTCTCGAGTTTCTGTCAACTGGCTCGACCTTAAACGAACTCGAACGTGTAACTTCGACGCGTAACCCGCACCGATTTCGCGATCTCGCCCACATACTCGCGGGGCGTATTTTGCGCGCCAACGTTGCGATTAATCTCCCACGTATCGCGTGCAAGAAAGAGAATTTATTTCAAGAGCCATTTATTATTTGAAAAACGACGTGAGTCACTGTTTCGAAAGAATCGAGTCGGATCGATCGCAATTCTACGCGATCTTTTCGTTTTAAAGCCGATTTAGTTGAGAACTTTAGTTGAGACTTCGTCGATGGAAGTTTAGACGAATTATGTTGAAACGTAAATTCTCAATTGTTTCGATTTGGAAGCAAAGTGACTTGTTCCACTTTAAAAAATGCATCGTTTTGAATTTACAAAATTTCGATGAACTGCGACCGATTGATTTGAGAACCATTGAGATTTTGTCGAATTTAGGTAAACTATTTCGATTTAGAAGCAAAACTTTCATAAAATTAAATTCCTTAAAAAAATGGATCGTTCTGAATTTAGAAAATTTCGATGGAAAGTTGCGAATCGCGGTTGAGTTGAGAACCACTGAGATTCTGTCGATAGAAATTTAGATGAGTTGCGTTAAAACGCAAATCCATAATTATTTCGATTTAGAAGCAAAGTGACTTTGCGCCACTTTCGAGAAATTGAATTCCAAAAAAAAAAAAATGCATCGTTCTCAATTTACGAAATCCCGATGGTAAATTTGCCACGTTGACTATCCTGGTAATATTTCTGTTAAAAGGCACGGACCGAAAGAAACATTTCCGATACGTTTGAAATTAAATTCTTATCAAATGTCGCTCGCGTACTTTCCCCAAGGGGAATAAGTTTTTGCTTTTCTCTATCGATCGTGCTTCTTTTCTTCGCGCTGTGTTTGTACCGTTTTGTAACACGGAGGCGTATTTACGAAGTTGGATGAAGTAAACGGAATACGTTCGGGAATGTAAAAGACAGATACGTAACAAAGAGAAGGATCACTTTAAACACCGCGTCGTCACAACTGTCGATACTTGGTATGATCGTTTATAGTCTCTTCTGCCGACATAACTATCGATACATAACTATATTGATACCTCATGTTAACGAAATTAACGCTAGAATGGTCAAAATGACCAATTTGTAATTTTTGTAATGTAGTCACAAAGAAATAGTTTTAATTTTTGTAATATAAAACAGTTTTTACAAATTGGTAATTTTGAAAAAATAGTTTTTCCAAACGTAAATTAATTTTAATTTCAACTAACTTTTCTAATGTAAAGTTGTCTTTAGAGATTTAAATGATTTTCCCTAAAATATAAAAGTTTGCGTACTACATTGTACTACAAAATTTTCCATCTTTTTTTTTTACTTTAACTTTAATTCTGATGGAATTTTTACGTTTTAATCGCCGTTCATACGTAGTTCTAGTGTTAAATTTGGCGTAACTGGCCGAGACAGAAGACTTCCGGATCAATATTGTCTTCGACGTTGCAGCGAGTTAGAAAAATCGAATGCTGAATTGCACGCGGCATGAAAACGTGGCTGCAGTGAAAATATAGTTTTACGGTGGATGCATTTGTCGAAGAGAGCTCTTTCTCATGGATTTATGCGGAGTAAAGGGGACACGAGTCGCGAGTGTGCGATGCAAGTACACTTATCGATGCACGCTCGTTGTGCATATTTGTCAATGTAAATACAGGTGAATAATTCGAGAGACACGCATGTAACTCTACACTGAATATACGTATTAAACAGTTTGTTTCTCAGCGAATTTAATTTGGCAGATTTCACGAAAGCATTTCGCCACGTTTTTTTTTCTCTAGCGTGATCCGTAATAAATTATTTCTCGTTTTAATTTAGCGCGCGGCGGCATTCGATTTTTCAAGTTAATGGGAAATAATAAATATTCGACTATAAAACAGTACGTAACGCGATACACATGGCGGGGGCAGCGAGTTCAAGTGAAATAGTACACTATCGATTCCGGGACTATCAGCATACTATTGGCCCCGAGAGCTTTGATTTATTCTCCTCCTTTAAATAAAACTCACGCCCGAAAATATTATTGTAGCATAAACTAACACTACAACAATGAAATACGTCGACAGAGAATGTACGTGTGAAATGATTTACACTGGCAAGCTTTGTAAATACGCGTGCGTTTTCATTGACAAAATTTGTAAATACGTCTTCGGTGAGTAGAATAGCGTCGTACAGTTCGTACTACAGTAGAAGCTTATCAACGACAAGCGAGTATGCTCATATGTTACTTTGTTACGTTGCGTGACTGGACAAGTGAAACACTTTTGTACATTTTTACCATTTCTTCTTTTTTTCAATTTTCCTGGCAGTTTTATTATTTTCAGTTGGTCAAAAAGTAACTGCGTGTTTTTTTTTCTGCGTGTGCAAATGAAAGGCGAATTTTTCGTGAGAAATGAAAACTTTATTAGGTGATATATTGTCCATTTTGCTCGATTTTTTTCAGTCAATTTCTTATCTTTTCTAACCAAGAACGACTTGATATCCTCTAGTTAGTAGTGAAATTTAGCAAACCGATCCTGATACCAATTTCATAAAATTTTTCACCAAGAATTTAAAGAATTCTTTTTGTGAGCTTGCACAACGTTTTATTTTTATTTTTCAGAGATAATACAGCAAAGTACGACCGAAGATGTTCCTTTTTGACTTTCCATTTTGAAATCGACGCCAAACGATCGATCGTCACCGAGATCGTGCATTTTCTTTTTCTAAAACAAACTTGGACGATCAACTATCAGATTACACAATGAATCTGCAATTTCAAGATATACGCTGGAGAAATTTTTAATTTTGAAATTTACGTTAGAAAATTTTTAACTGTTGAATTTATGTTGGAAGAAACCCAATAATTCGTTCAATTAGTCGCAAGTGGCAATAGAATTCTGTAGCACAGAATTTTGAGGAAGAATATCTCACGTATCCGACTGTACCTATCAGTCCTTTCGGAAGCTACGAAACATTAACAGAATTAAACCGTGCACTTATATGCAGACATGTGAATCGTTCGCATAACAATAACAGTAGAGCGAAGCACGCTGTAACGATCGCGCCACGTGCTCGTGGAAACACGGCGTGAATTTCCGCGTATCCGAGCATAGTTTAACCAAAATATCGCACGTTCCATTAAGAAGAGCAGGCATAAATTAATTTATTAACACGAGAAACGTAAATGTTGAAGTGCACGCTCGCGTTGAAAAATTTACCACTGGATTCGCTGCAATTTTGCCACTCGAAGCGATTTCTGTTTCTCGGAGCGAGGGAGAAGCGCGCCAGAGAAATTATCGATTCCGGGTACTAAATTGAAAGTTCCTGAAAAAGTTTCACGGTAACTCGCGCTCGATAAGGCCAACCTCGCGTTACTTAAAACTTTCCGAGCTTCCAAATTTTTAATTTTAATTCTTCACGCTGCAGCTCTTTCAAAGCTGATAAAACCAACAAGGAGTCCGCGAAGGAGTAAAATGCTAGATAAATGAAAAAACGAACGACTTTGAAATTTACCAACGAAACTGCAAGTTTCCGCGATATTTCAGATTGTTTATAAAGACCGCGAATATTAAAGTTCCAAACACGCATTTTTATTGGATGTTTGGCAGTTCTCTGGATTGGATTTCCGTGGACAGACCCAGGGGATTTGAAAATGTTTGGCCAATCACGAGGAACGCGTGTCTTAACAACGGAAAGCCTGAGTCGTCGAATTCGAGAAATATGCAAGTCTTTGCGAAAACTGTCTATGCTGAAAAATGGAAAGCATGTCTTGTCGCTAATGCTGAAGATTGAACACACTATTAATTTTGCTTTTGGCTCCTAAAGACACATTCAAAATTTACTTCCTAAGTGCTGGTTGGCACCCATAGGCGCTTGACTCACTTCGGTTCCGCTGAAATGGAGAGGCGCTTATGAGCGCTCACTTCACACTGCTCGAATCGAACTGAAGGTGTCTACAGGCGCCCGACGAATGTTATCGACAATAATTGCAGCAAACTTCACATTGGATCAGATATGAGTGAATTCTAATTCAACAATCGCATCTTCCGTTAGACTTATATTATTGAAACGTGATTACTTTACAGTTATTTCATTCAATACCCTTAAAATGAAAAGATGTGGTAATAAATTAATCACAAAAAAAGGCGCAAATGCGTAGAATGTAGAAAACACAACAGAAGAAGGGAGACGCATTACGAATGCAAGAAACGTGATGTAGAATTATATGTTGACCCGTGTTTCGAATTATACCACACTTTACTTAGATTATTAGATATATTATGTAACATTGGACGCACTATTAATCGAGAGCGTAATTTTAAGCGTACTTTCGATCTGTGCGAAATTTTTACAAAAAATATATTTCTTTTTTTCAGAGAAACGACGTCCACGTTCTTATTAAAACACGCTGTACTTTCATTTCGCCTCACTGGCAAGTACAATATATTATTGAAATTGATCAGCAACACCAACCAACGGGTGTAAAGCTACTTCATTAAGTATCGTGTCCAATTGAGCATCGAGCAATCCGGCGAATCGTTAAGCGGGCCGTCGCGGTTTTGTTTGCCGGCCGGGTTCCTTTTAAATTGAGCCTATCGATTGGGGAGGAAGGTTCGAGTGCTGGCAAACTTGACTTACCCTTTCCATGTGGCCTCCGCTAACGACCTCCGGCGTGTTAACGCAAACCACCCTTTTCAGGCGCAGTTTGTTCACGTGAAAGGCCGAGCCGTAGCAGTACATCAGCACCATCGTTGTAGGAAAGTAAAAACAACAGCAGGCAAGAATCCTGCAAATGAGAGGAAAATAAAATAAATTTCTCTCGTTTTGACGTGGCGCGCGAACCGATATATAAAAGGTGTTGGGAGGGAGAAAACATTCTCGATGAAACAAATCAAACGTACGTGTAGGACCGAGCCTATTATTTTTCATAGTTCGAGCGTAGCTCGGAGAAAAACATTTGCAATTTCAACGAATCGACGAATATCGGCTGATTTGATTCACAAGATTTTTTTTTTTTTTTTTTTTGTTTTCTTTTCTTTATGTGCAGATTTGAAATCGCATCGACATAGAGTCATTAGCGATTAGGTACTTGTGCAATATATTTTATAGTACAGATTTGTGTCCATCGAGTAATCAAAATGTTCTCTTCGGATGATTTTGTGAAGTGAGGGCAAAGGTTTTACAGGGATTAAATCTTATGGAATCTTCTCTGTGTTTCCTCTAAAGTTTATGCATTCATATAGAATGTGCCGAGCTGTGACAGATTTCTTTTTTCTGTTTTTTCTCTTTCAACTATGAACAGATGAAAAATACCTAAGGGAAGCCCTGGCGAAAAAAGGGTCGCAGGCGAGGAGACCGGAGCCGTTGAAGTAATAACCACCTCTTGGGAGCACGAGAGCACCGAAAATCGCCACGCTTGCTATCCAAGTGGTCGACATCACTGCCACGCAACCCTGCCGCATGTAATACTGCGTCACATACACAGAAAATAATCATTCTTCCCTTTCTTCCTCCCGAGCGCTTGAACATATGTAAGTAACATGCGTGTATAATTATACATGTACAGGGTGGACCAAAAGTTTCTTACTTTTCTTTTAATAAAACATCAAAATGTAAGATAATTTTTTTAAAAATAAAATGTAAGATAATTTTACTAATTTTTGTTTTCAACGAAACATCAAAATACAAGATAATTTTATTAATTTCAAATTAAATTTAAGCATAATCTTTTCATCGTGTTTTAAAATTTTTTCTTTCACCATTTTTTTTATTATTCATTGTTTTAGTGATCTTTGGCCCACCCTGTATAATTATCGAACAGATCTAGCTGAAATCTAGCTAAAAGCGAGCATATTAGTAAGTAGCAATCGTGTTCGCTTTTGATAGTATGGATTTTCCGCTTTTTTTCTAGACTGAAATTTGAAAAAAAAGATTTTTTATTCCTGCTTTTTGCACTCTCCGTGGCTGGAAATTCGAATCTATATTTTCAATAAACGCGCGACAGCATCGACGGCGGAGAATTAACAACAAACAGAGAAAAGCACTCGAACCGACAGCTCGAGGAATTAGCTGCGGCTTCAGCGAGCTTGTGTTAATATTAACCTCCATTTATACTAATTTTCAGTAGCAATCCAAACTAACGCTCCCCAGGCCGGTGTCGCGCGACCGAGAGATAAATTCACGGCGCGCGAAAGTGAAAACGATTGACCCAAAAATTTGCTGCTAATTGCTACTAATTTCTAACAAAGCCTTAGTTGGTAAATGCCACGTAACCGTGAAATAAATAACTGAATTCGCGCGGAATAAATGAGAAAACACACACACGCAGAGGCCCAGCGTGCACATTGTCTTCGCTTCCTTCCAATTACGTTGCAACAAAAGGCAGAAAAGTGTAATAACGCATTGCCTGCGGGAGGAAAGCGTGTGTTGCAAAGCGAAACGACGTGAAAAAAAAAAAAAGAAACACAGAAAAAATAATATTTAATTCGTTCGTTCATCTCTCACACGTGGTTCTTTTTTAGATTAACACATAACATATAATATAATGTCGAAAAGAGACGATAATGGAGTTTCTGATTACTAAATTATTCCAACGCGTCGTTAAGTGCTCGTTAAAATATAATACATTCGACGAATCGAAAGTCCTCAACGACAGTATCGATCGTTCAACGCTTCGAAATGTAAGATTAAATGCGCTCATACGAGACATGTGCATATCATTAATCGAACAAATTCATTAAAACGCTCGCATCCAATATTTGGCCCCGATCGGCGGTTTCTATGTGCATATCATTTGTGAAAATTTCAGAAATTCTCGCCCGCGAGAAGATCAGTCGAGGTCCAAATTAGATATTCAAACCCTGGTAAAATAAATCCGTGATTTTCTTGTTACATACGTTTTTGAATTTCTCTTTTTTCTTCTTACAGATTGAAACACACAAAAAATTGAAAATTACTAAACTTAAATTCAATCTGAAGTTAATAGTTTTTTCTTGTGTTTTGGTGTTTTATCGAAGAAAAAAGGTGTTAACCCACGCTGCACCTTTCGACTCTATTCGCAAAAATACGAGTTCGCGCGAATTTGCTTCACTATCTTGGTATTATATTATAGTAAAGTTACTTGTACGCGCATAGTCATCTAACCGTGATTGCAGAGTCAAGAACTTGGGCGATAAACGTTAACATGTATGTACTTGCAACTACTGATGAAACTGTGAAACAGTTTCTGTTATTCGAGATTGGTTGTCGCATGAATGAACTGAGTTCGAAGCGAATTTTGTTTTGATCGTTCTTAATACGTCATTTTTAGCATTATACAATCGTGCACGTTTTTATTCATCTCATTAATATTGATTTTTGCACGTTCTCACTAATGTTCGAACACTATTACAATTTTGTGAAAAGAAATTGTGCATTGATAAACTTGGGGCACATTTTAAAGTTTAAAACTTCCATTATCAAAATGCTTCTGTTATCGTGCACTCTGAGAATAGTTTTTAGTTATTAATGTACTATAATATAATTTAATGTATAATATATAATTTGTAATATGTAGTTTAATATATAATATAATTTGCTTGTGTTATAAATTGATATTAATATATATATACACGATTTACTATATCATTATCAGAGTTCGATAAAATGGCGACAAAAAATTGTATGCCAAAGTATGAGACGTCATTGTAAAGAGAAAGCTCCAATCTTTAAATTCATTGTAGTTTCAGTCGTGAACAAAATTTCTCAATTTTTCTATACGTTATGACAATTTATGGCACTTTCGAGAAGAAAAGTATCTCCACTTACGCACTCGCTATGCGATTTAAAGACATTTCAGAATAAAGTGAACGGTGCATTCTGAAAGCAAAGGCTTCAAGCTTTAAAATAAGCCCAGATTTATCGTTGCGCGATTATACTTCACAAAATCGTAACAGTTTAAACACTTCACGTCTGAATATCAGTGAAAATCTATACATTTTCGACAGAAAATGATTGTGTATTCAACGTTCTCAAGTTGAGAAATATATCTTCTCGAGATGAGATACACAGTATTTTCTGTGAAAATGAAATTTAATTTATCGTTTCACAGAGCGAATGTTGGAAATTTGTTGCTAGCCGAGATCAGGTAGCAACATTGACTATTATTTTGATGGAAACGGGGAAAGAGGACAGTGGAAATCGATGAACATTCAATTGGCGGAAAATTACGAACCCGAACGGTCTACGAGAGTCAGCAAATTGTCAGATTACGTTCTTCCTCTGATTCATCTTCCATATTAAAATATTTTCCTTTTTTCTCAATCGACCAAACGTAAAGTTAATTTGCTCCGAATTAATTAAAGTTCGTCGAGCCGTGAATCTTGATACGTGTTACATTTTTTAATTTCTTATTTGTCTAAAAATGAAAATTTTTAAATTAATTAAAATTGAATTTAATTCTCTCCTTAGCTGAAAATAAATTTTTTCGCCAAAATTTACATATACTAGAGAAAAAAGAGACCTTGAATTTTTTTCTACGAGATAAACGACGACACTAGTTATAACAAACACAGTTAACGTGCAACGTGTTGCTCGT
The DNA here is from genome assembly GCA_030673865.1 of Melipona bicolor. Lineage (NCBI taxonomy): Eukaryota > Metazoa > Arthropoda > Insecta > Hymenoptera > Apidae > Melipona > Melipona bicolor. Next base: position 1,180,121 of record JAHYIQ010000012.1, read on the forward strand.
CTACGAAAATTAAAGCGTAACCATTAACGGCCTAGGCGTAAAGAAGCAACGTGCTCGTCGAAGAAAAGAAACGTCGAGGAGTTATTGTTACAGATGAAGACTGTTTTAATCCAGACGGGTCGGACTTTTGCTATTATTTTCACGACTGGCGGAGGATAAAGCAGATATTAAATCGTCGACAAATGGACGAAAGAAACACCGGGATTCGAACCGAGAGTAAATATGAAACAAAAGTAAATATGAAAAGTGAAGAAAGCAAAAATATCTCGACCAATTGATTGGAGAACGAAAAACGTACGTTAAATAATAATAATAATAATGATAGTAATATATCAATTTCTCCTCTTCGTTGAGAATGTGGTTGATAACTACTGGAGGACAGAACAGATTTAACGAGGGCGGTACTCCTCGACTGGTCAACTTCAAAGTTAGGAGAAATTTCATATGCGCAAACCTAACAGCCAGCGGCGTGTGTACGTACGTACACGGGTTATGACCCGCCCAGGGGGATAAATTTTGACTGAAATCAACGTACCACACAACTAATAACACGCACCTCCCTACTGTTCTTTCAGTTCGCCGTTCTACATATTCATTGTATCTATTAACTTCGCGGGGAATGACCGCAAAAATGGGAACACCGAGAGTACACACCGGGTGTCCCGCGCGACACTCACCATGCAACCTTTCTCTTAAACTTCAATTATAGAAATATTATTATAATTATAGCTATAGAGAAAAGTTATTAATTGAAATGAAATTCAAATGAAATCACCTTCGTTTGCTTCTTTTTTTTCTTTTTTAATAGAATTTTAATGTATTTTTGAGTTCATAGTCTTGTGGCTGACGTCAAGACGAATTCAGCGATAGATAACTAGATAACTAGGTGCTGTTTCAAGATCAAAGGTTCGTCGAGCATGAGAAACATAAACATTTGAGGTATGAATGAATAATACAGGGTGGGCCAAAAGTTCCTTCCCACTTATTTTTTCTCTTTTTTCTTTTAAACAACGTGAGTTTCATTAAAAAAAATTGTTCTCTACAACGAATCGTTTAAGAGAAAATTAGCTTCACACGGGACACTTTGTATAGTATAAAAAAATGAAATCATAGTGATTTCCTAGAAAATATTTTTCTTCGGTTATTATATATGTATATAAACAAGTATAGTCGAAACAGGTCAAAAACTCGGGAACTGAAAAAATTAAATTAAATTAAAAATTCATATTTTACAGATACGACAACTCCGACGATTAGAGTGTAATATCGATCAGTGGACGTAGACTAATTTTCAACGAGGGAATGAAAAACAGCTCCGAGTTTTTACGTTTCTGGCACAAAACTCGACGTAGTATGAAATTTGAGAAAAAGAAGAAATCTTTGCATGAGAGAGAGAGAGAAAGTGTTCGGTTGTTTTAAAGGCGAACTCGATTGTCTCGAAGGATCCCTCGTTCTATATACGGGGCTTTTCATTGCGATCGAGTTCGACAGTCGCGTAAATGCGAGGAAACCGACGATTTGGCTGCTCGACCGAAAGAAAAAAAAAAGAAAAGGAAAGAAGAAAACGAGAGATAATGCTTGCGAGGAGAAGTGACCCGACGAGTTACCTCGCGTAAAAAAAGGAAAAAAATAGTTGAATAGCAAAATCGATTCGCTGCGCATTTGCTCGTGCATGGTTACTCTGTCGGCTGAGTTTATGTATTTTCTCGTCTATTTGTATATTGTATATCGGGGTCCACGATTATTATAATTGAAATGAAATTATAATTAATCGTGGATATAATATTATAATTGGAATGAAAAAAAGTCGTAGAATAACAATTATTCTTTTTAATTGAAACAATTCTGATGACAAATAGTAGTTATAAGTTAGGAAAACTGTTTCATTTCCAATAAATTTATATAATAATTATTACTCGGTTGCATAATAAATTCTTTCGAGTCTTTCTTGATCTCGATTGAAATCTCCAAATTTTCTAAAAATTTTCTTATCGCGTTTAGATTTCAAAATCTACCTTCTTCATAGTCCGTTATTATTCTTAAAATTTGAATGAAAGAACGTTCAAACAGGATCCAATACAAGCGATGATAATTCCATTTTGAGAAATAAACAAGAGGGAGGGAAATAAAAAACAAAAGGACACACTCTGAAACTGAGGTTCTCAAGGGACAATGGTCTTCAGTCTACGCCACGACATATGAGATTCTTCGACCGAGCGCTCCTCTTGTATCGACGTACGTACACACCTGTCCTTGCATTCTCAACAAATCCGCTTATTTGCGTCAAACTTAAACAACGCGTTTCAGCCATTCGGTATTATACTGTGTAATTCTGGAATTATCTTCGGACAAGGATCTTTATGAATTTTAGGGACGGGTTGAACCCCACGAAATCCAAAAGAAAGCTTCGAGTGCCAAGAATTTGAAACTTGGTATTTCCCTCGTGATTCGAAATTCTCGGAAATCAGATAAGAGAGAGTATGAAGTCAATGAATGAAAAATGTTTGATTCATGTGTATCTCTATTCTATAATGTTCGATCCTTAAAAATACAAACAGACGTGAGATGACGAGAAAATCAAAAGATCAAAAATGAAAAAAATATCTCAACAATCGACAAAAGAAAAAGAAGATTAGACCCAGACAAAGTTCTTCAAAATAAGAATCTATATTTGGTATTTTCACACGTTGTCTGTATTATGTTGTGACTAATAAAAATTGATATAAATAAAAGTGTTTTTCTTACAAAATAAAATCAACACTTCAAGTTTGGAAACTTTGCAAAATTTGTAAAGACCCATTCCTAAGAAATTTCTTATAATTTTCTTAAAATTTCTTTTTAAACTTCCTATCAACGTCTCCTATCTTGCTCCATATGCCTAAAACGATCGTTTACAGTATGGTAAACGAAAGTTCAGAATGAATAATCCCCGACAATCTCAAAAAGCAATCAGGTGTAACAATTCAGAGCTGAGCAGAGTACGAGGCCGAGGAATGGCGTTTGTTATTACTTCCTTTCTCCTAACCAGCGCCTTGGTAACCGTTAGTAACTGCAGGAAAGTGGATGGCACGGTCGAATCTACCAAAGGAAACCGCTGGGAAGATTAGGTGTCTCGGACGAACTTACAACCGAACGACAAAAGCAATCGCGACGCTATGCTTGAAAAACACGAGTTTCCTGGCGAATTTACGTTCCTAAATTCGAAGAAACCGTTAAGCGTACTAATTAAATAAAATGGAAGAGTTTCTAGCAGGAAAAGCTAGTTGGAAGATCACAAGAATAAGTCTTAGATGAAGATAAGAATATCTTTTCAAATTTTCGTCATAGAAGATATAGTTGCCTTAAAGTATGTGGGCCACCAAATACATTTTCGATGCAAAATCAATGATTTCTCACGTTTATGTGGAGAAATACAGGAGGATTGATTTGAAATCTCGTCGTTGGCGAACAATTGTCAGCTTGAAAAAGAAACTATTAAATGTACTAATGAAATGAAATGAAAGGATTTCTAACAGGAAATGTTAGTTGGAACAGAGATGGCTACTTGACAACCCTTGCCCCTACTTTCCTGATCCCCCCTGCATGGTTCTTCCCACTACATTGAAATTTCTTCGACGTGCGAGACTACCCACTCTCCCACTGATGTAGTGGAGGGGGTAACGCTAGCAAGAAAGTGGGGGCAAGAGACCGCCAGTTAGCAGGCTCTAAACTAAAAGACCATAAATATAAATCCTTTAAAATTTCGCTGTTGCAATTAACTGGTTCAGAAAATAAATTAAGTATTATACCTTAAAGTATATGGACAAATTTATTATAATCAACAATATGTTTACGTTTACAGAGAAATACAGGAAGGTTGATTTGAAATTTCGTCGCTGGCGAACAACTATCAGCTTCGGAAAGAAATCGAATAAAGTGGAAGAGTTTCTGACAGAAAACACTAGTTGGAAAATTACAAGTATAAGAATAAGAAAGAGTATCTTTTCAAATTTTCACCACTCCAAGTAACCGATGGAACTCTAGAAAATAAAGTTGCCCTCAAGTATGTAGGCTGTCACACTCATTGTAAAATCAATGATACGATTGCGTGAGGAATGGTTGATTTGAAATTTTAAATCGTTTCCTTCATGTCGTCGCTGCTCGTGCAACTATCAGCTTTGCTTCGAGTGACAGAGGATTACATTAGGCTTCTGTCCGTGCATGAGGCGCTCTGGCTATCAAGTGAATGGATAGCAATAATAAACTTCAGTCGGAGGATCGTGATGAATGGCGGAAAACTTCCATCCCGAAATCTTCCAAGTAAAATTCACTTTGAGCGTAAATAGAATTTCCGAGTGAAATATATCTTTCTAGATTAAATCATATTTAAGAGCAATTATAAAATGTATTTAATATATTGAATATATGAAACATTAAAATATTTAGTATTTTGAATATCAGAGGTTATTGTGATGAAAAACTAATCATAAAATCCACCAAACGAAATCACTTCGATTGTAAATATAATTTCTGACAGATAAATATATTTAAGAGCAATTATAAAAATATTAAAATATTGAATGATATTAAATAAAATATCGAATAAATATTAAAGTGTTAAATGAAAATAAATATATTTAAACATCGCGCAAAATGTCCTTAAACAATTGTTATTTTACTATATAGAACGAAATATTGAAAATACGAAAGACTGAAGTCGATCGACACCGTTATCATAGAAAATTGGTTCCATCAATCTTGAATCCATCACTATCGTCCAATACGTTCAAAATTATCAATAGACACGATAGAATAGTTGTCATTTTAACGTTCAAAGTCTCTGTGACAAATTTTTTTTTTTTTTTTAGTGGCAAATAAAAAAATTCTGACTGAAATGGTTCCCACCAAAATATCAAAAATCTCCAATGTCCTTTATGTTGTTTCTCCATGTGTCAATCTCCTTCTTTCCGTCACTTTTAACAGTAGATCTTGTATCAGAAATCAAAATATAAGACGATACATCAACTTTAGTATACTCGCTTGATAGCTCTCGCGCATGTTGAAATAAAATGAAAAATTGAAATAAAAATATGCGTGACCATGCACTGTACATATATACAGAAAAAACCACTACAGATAAATGTTATTTAACTTTCTCGATCTCGTCTTTCACAATGATTCAAATACATCTGTCAAAATATAATATAGAAGTAAAAGCTCGATTTAGTACGATTGATCGTGACCATTTTGAAGCACGAGATCGGAAACTACGAAGAGCGTGAAAAACAAAGAACATTCTAACACGTCGTTTAAAAGAAGAAAAAAGGAAAATAACGTGACAGAAAGAACATACCTTTTTAGATGTGTGTTTGTGATAATGATGTGGGTGCAGCATACAAACGTAACGATCAATTGCCATACAGACGAGGATAACAGCACTCTGCTGGGTTAAAGCTCCTCTAAGTAGTGCCTGGAACAATCAAGTTTTCAGATCAAATTTTCAGATTGTGAAAGAGTCCTTTCAAATCTAAATTGAAATTCGTTTCAGTTGAAATGCATCACGTCGCATATGCATGATACTTCAAATCGCGAATATACAGTTCAAGTAGTACAACTCGACGCTGGTCAGCCATTATGCTTCGACGATGTAATCAATCCCGATTCATTTCTGATTCAAAAATGTAGTCTTTCGATTCCATTGCACGCGCGTGCTCTTTCACTCTTGCATAACGAGAGACGAAAATAAATATAAAACAAACAGAAACCACGCAGTAATCCGCGAAAAATTTCATAATTTCATTTCCTAATTTTGAAAGTTGTATAATTATATAATATTGTGCAATGAATAATTTGCAGTAAATGTAACAGGTTACGTAGTTTATACTGAAAGTCCGTGTAAAGGAAAGTTTGGGAAATGAAAATGTTTCTTAATCATCGAACATTGCGTGCGTGCTAACAGCGACTTTATGATTCTGGATGCGTGGATGTCTATATTACGTAATATTTATATTTCGAATAATGTTAACAGTTAGTTTTATCATTTGATTATTCAGACTCACACTGATACATAGCTACAACTATGATAAATCAAAAAAATGTTAGTGAAACCTAATACAAAAAGTACGTAAAATAGACATCCACGTGTTCAGAAAAGTAAAGTCGCTGTTAGCACGCGTCTGCAAGAAATTTTTTTGCCATTTTTTTAAAGAACTATTAGATTCCTTGGGGAAGTTTTACCTTCGTGATAAGTAGAATGCAAAAGAATTTTGACCTTGAAATTCAAACTGTATTTTCTGGTCTAATCTGTGTTAATTACCTGTAAATTCTTATCGAATGATATTTACTGTAATAAAATCGTTGCGAAATCTATCTGCGATCAAAGTAACGCGGACTCCGACTCCAATCGTTTCAAGCAGTGTAATTTATGTACATACGCGACACACGAGACTCGTAGTACGAATTCCGGAGGTTAATTACAAGTCTCAGATTGTGTTTCTTGGTGAAATTTAGTTGCAGTTCGCTCGCGCGGCGTTCGCGATAAGACTTTCGTCAGAGAAGATGGAATATAACTACAGAAAATTTTCGTTTCCGAATGTATCTATTTTGCATGTGCAAAATATCTACATTTTTTTTTTTTTAGCAAGTGTAAGAATCAGAGTATAGAACAATAGTGGTTGATCTTGCGGATTTCGATACAGGATTATCGACAATCTACTGAACTACAGAAAAATGAACAAGTCGAAGATTGATAGGATGCTTCATTTCTGATTGCTTTCGAAGTGGATCGAGAATTGACGGGAAAATAAAAGGTAATAATGGAACGTAAGACGTCGGAAGATTTTACGTGAAAAGGGAAGAATACGAGAGACACTCAATTGACGGATAGAGAAGTTGAGATCAGAACACGCGCATATTGTGGGTTGGGTAAAAAGTATTTCCGTGCAGAAATGAAACAAGTCTTTTTTCCATGTTTTAAATAAATATATCATATTCAGTTAGTTACTTTATTTTTCATGTTTTATTAAACCAAATATGTGCCGTTTTGTTCGACAGCCTTGTGCCATTTTTGAGGTAAAACTATAGTCTTAGATTCATGGAATTTTTCAGTGTTGAATCATGTGGCACTCAAATATCGAGCTTTTTTGTACCCAGCTCTCTTCAAATGGCTGAAAACTGTTTTGTGATCGATGTTCAGTTCTTTATCGATACCGTCACTACTATCGTACCGGTTTTGATCGATTTTTTCCACGATTTCATCGACTTTTCCAGCGATTGGTCGACCAGAGCGAGGTGCACCTCTGACATGGAAATTTCCAAGTTTCCACGCTTGAATCAGCTTTGTGCCACAGGTACCGATACCGCATCATGTCACAAATTTTTTTAGCAGCCTCAATTCTTCCCTTTTTGGTAATAAAATTTCAAAATGTATCGATCTTCTTCTTTAATTTCACTCGTATTTTCAAAACGCAATAACTGAATAAACAAATATCGCAACTTTTTTTTCGGTTACTCTGTGATATATCACTTTTGAAATGCACGCATGATTGATATTACCAGAGTTATGCTATCCTAAAGCCGGCATCGAGAGAACACGAAATTACTTTTCACTCAACCCAATATATGTACTGTATATAAGAAGGAATTTGCTTCTCCTTTGCAACGGAGGTTCAGAGCGAAACGTCGTTCGTCGAGAACGCTTTCCGATATTTTTCACAAAGACGATCGTTTCGCCGAGTGTTTGCCACAGATGATAAACGTCGAGGCAACGAAATGCACTTCGAGAGGCGAGAACTTCTCTAGACTTCTTTTCGCACAAAACCAACTGTTCTATGTAATAAACGTACGAAACGTGCGTTCTCGACGTAGAACGCGCGCGCAGGGATCATTTGTGTACCAACAGAGCTGAAAAAGAGGCTGCGAAAGAAGTTGCTCGGTTCTCGAAGTCAAATATCCAGTTTCGAATAGCGACGTGCCAAAAGCGACAACGTGATTCGATGAATCGGTGACGACGGGGTGTATCCATAAAGTAGCGACCAACGAAGAAAGGAGTTAGGGGACAAGGGACGTCAGAGGGTAGTATACGTTTAAGATGGTTGCCATGGTGACCGTTGGCGTACGGCCAGGAAAAAGCTCTGATAATCTGGAGGGGCTAGGATCGCCCTGGCCTCGTTTCGGGCTATCCTCGAGACACTCCCGAGAGACCTTAACCGAATATTTCCACCACAAAACGAATTTACTCAATCGTTCCTCTAAGCAATTCGCAGCTCTTCGATCCCCACGGTTAGTTACTCCCGGCGAACGAAAAGTCTTATCCAAGGGGGACCGGTTAGAAATCCGCTTCCTTCCTCTCGTATTACTCGCGCGCGTGTCGTCTTCGTGTTCGAGAGAGAGCTACTGTTGCTGTTACCGAGCAATTGCTGTTGCAGCCACTGACAATGAGTCTTTTGACAAAATGGCAACCAAAATAGAAGAGAGGCACGATGGAACTTTCTCCAACGTGACTTGCTTCGAGAATTATTGTTCAATTTATTTGTCGCTCTCCATTCAACTCGATCAAACTCGTAATCCGGCAATCTAAAATTGGTAATTGCGACTCGGAGCTTGCCATTTGTATCCGTACCGCGTTCGACATATTGCACAAAGTCTATTCAGATTGGTGTTCTATTTTTTTTTTTTTTTTTCCTCTCAGAAAGACACGGTTCGCGAACTGAATAATTCAAACGATGAATTTTATGTTAGCAATAAACGTTGTCGTTCGCGTTTATTGGTTTTGGAGGCGAGAACCGATAAAACCACCTTCCCGTGGTTTGGTACCGCACGAACGCGCCTTAACGCTGAATTTCTCTTTTTCATTTATAAATCGAACGAAACGAAGTTAACGGTCGCGTGTAATCTGAAATCCACTCGACCGACGCAGTATAAAATTTATTACGATTAACGCGATTTACGTGTTACGGGGAGACGCGGGAGATGCTTTGGAAACATCGCGATATAATTACGCAGTGAAATACGACGTCGTTGGTTGACGTTTAATGCATTGCCTGGATCTTCTCTGGTGCCAAATTGTCTGGTTTTACTCCATTATTATTAAACCACGCGTCATTTCGTACGATTTTCGCGATGAATTTCCCAGTCTCGCGAAATTTGAATTTTCAGAACTAGTCATCGGATGCATGACTGATTTTTAAAGGCAACGTGTTGTAATTCGATCGAATGTGGTATCGCAGTTCGTCAAGTTCATTGAATCGTATATCACGAATGAAACGATTAACGACGTTGTCATATCGCGTGTGTCAATTACGAAAGATTCACCTCGTCGCGTGAAAATCATCCCTTTGGCTTTTTTACTTTATCCCTTTGATCCCTTAAGCGTTTTGTTTGAGAATATGCACCGGTGTGCTTAATTATTTCCAAGTGATGGTAAGTACACTCGACGAAAACACACAGTAAATTCATTTGCTGTAAGATTGAGTTAAATTACAACAAAATAATAAATTTTTTTGATGTGTTTTTTTGAAAAATTTTTAATTTTATTTATGGTATTTACTTGACATTTTATTTTTTGAAAATCCCATAAAAAGAAAACCATTAAAAATTCAAAATGTGAAGAGAAGAACGGTAAACATTTGAATCGATAGAAAACAGAGCTCTATCCCACGCCCCCTCACGAATCACGTGACCCAAATCAACCAATCGCTAATTTTCGTTGCATTAGCGTTGCACCCGAAGAAGCCCGATTTTCTGGGTTACCCTTGATAAAATCACTTTCAGTGATAAAATATTTGTAAAATTAAAATGATTGGAGATAAGTTTAATTTGTTTTTACGTAATTGCAACGATTGCGTTATTTTCAGGTTATTTGCATATTTTCTTTGTTTGTTTCGTAAAATGTGCTAAAATCACAATTCTTTTACCTAAATTTCACAATAAATAGCAAAAGCGATTTTTTTTCTACGCGATGAGTATATTAAACAAAAAAATTCCATGAGGTGTATACTCGAAATAAACTAATAGTACGCATAAAGGGTTAATGAAAAATTGAATAATGTAAAATTGTTGATAAACATCATAGAATTGTACGTAATAAACTGCAGATAAATTGTAATTATAATTATAAGATTGTTAGTAAACGCGAGACTCTCAAAATTGAATTTCGGCGGAACACGGCGCAATATACAATATTTCACGGTGTCAAGAGAGAAGTTAAGACGGAGGAGGGAGAAAAAGAGGAAACGAAGGGAAGATTATGATCAGGAACTTCGATAACGTGTAACTACCAACTAGTGGAAGAAATACCGGAAAAGGCACCGACTGCAGGAAGCACAGCTGCAAATTCCTGGCGGTGATAATTTCCTTAGCACGGTATGAACAGGCTGCTGACATTTCCCACCCATTTTTCTTCGATTTCCGCTAGGAAATCCCCCAAGACGTAGAGGGTCGCTGCACTGCCACGTGACGTAATAAGACAAAAAAAAGAAAAGAGAAAAAACACACGTATTTTAAAATAATTTAAACATCATTTATCGATCGTCGATATTGTAGATCCTACAGTAGTTTCAGAAACTTTTGTAAATCAAGTTTCTCGAATAAATAATTCGAAACTCTGCCTCGAGATTCAATCAAGAAGGAATCAAAATTATGCCTCCTTCTTCTCTGCTACTTTCTTTTTTATTCTCAGACAAAAATTTCATTTCCATCGCTCCGCTAGAACTTTCATTTTAACGCCATGCAGTTAAAATTAAATTTCCAACTTTATATACTGTAAGGAAACGCATCACCGCGTCATAATCTTTATTGCGTTCCGCGCTATTCTCTCACGAGTTAAAAAGCATTAGAATGTTGCCGAGCTTATAAAAGCCCCGGCAGACACAATAGCAGATGGATAAGTAATTACGTTTTATCCCCCCCGGTTGAGGTTTCGTAAAGTCAGCCGCGCTGCTCTCTTTTCGCCGAGTCAGCATAAACCGGCGGCGGCGAGCGAGATTCGCGGCGTTGCACGATCGATCGGTGACATATGAAAAGGGCCTAGACGTACCAATCTAATGCTAATACAAATTTCAATCTCCGCGTCTTCGATTAGTCCTCCTTGCAATTTCGAAACTTTCTCTCACAGCTCCGCGAACGATTACTTCTCTTCTGTTTTTGAACAAATTCCCGAAAGATTTATCAAAATTACTGTCACTGTTCGCTTTCTCGTTCCTCAAAATTTCTTCGGAACACTGTTGGTTTTCATAATCCAGTTAGTAGTTACACGTACGAACTCTCCGCGAAGACGAAACGCGTGACGTCCGGCTTAAGGCAATCCCTGGAAGCAGTTGACTCGGGACTAAGCTGATGCATCGCGTAGGACACACGAAGCACACTAGCTTTTCGCTCTCGACGACCAATTTTTAGTAGATTTCCGGGATATAAAACCGGCTATAAATTAAAGTTACTGGATTTTTCGGCATCGTAATTCTGTCAAGATCGCCGCTTTTTCGGTGGAGTCGTAACTCTCATGTCGAGTGCACGTACACCCTCTCGTGATAATTAGAATTTAGGTTACGTCTGAATTTTGGTTCAATTTCTTTTAGTTGCTTGTAATATACTGTCGAATTAATATACTTGTACATTGTCTCGTGACAATATTCGAAACAGCAAAAGGCGACTCAACCCATTTCGTGTAACATAACGTGATTTAATTTTGAACGAGATCATGGAATATATTTTCCAATTCGACATCTTGAAAATGGGGTATATTAATCTTCTCCGTTCCTCTCAAAATTTACGCACCAATTTCCTTTTTCTTGCCATCAATCCCCAGGATTTCACCAGGTCAAACACACCCCTTCTAACAGAACAGCGTAAACAGCGCGTGATAAATTTTATTTATCCATTTCCCTCGTTGTCTTTCTATCTTGCTTTCGTTCTTGGCTAGCGCATGTATCTCCCTCCCGTCTCTGCGAACGAAAATAATTTCCAAAATCAATTTTCGGGACGACGGCGAACGTCTTCGCTCCGGGCTCTTAAATTTCCTCTGGCTCGTAAAAACTTGGTCCTTCAGTCTTGTTTCCTTCGCCAATTAGTCTACGAACTGCGGTACGTTAGAGAACTCGCGAGGTCTCTTCGGAACCTCTTAATTTACGGCGCGACTTACATGCATTGGCAACGAGGGAAATGGTTTCGTTAAAGTCTCGAGACGCGTACCAGAGGATTGCCAGATGCCCCGAGTTAAAATGCGACGTGAACTGTATTATCGTCAACCACAATATTCGGAATCGAACGATACCCAAATGTGGGAAAACTCGAAATTGTATTTTATACGATCGAAGAAATTAGTTTATGCGTCGATGGGTTTCAATTCAATTTCGTTATAACATCTCTCCATAAAAAAAAAGAAAAAAAAACAGAATAACGTACAGTGACTGCTATTGATATTACACTATGATACATATTAAAAGTGTCATAATTTTGTAAAAGGAAATCGTACGATAATATTGAACTTATTTTAAAACTCGAAGCCTCTATTTTTTAAAAATTCGTCATTCATTTAATTCTGGAATGTTTTCGCATCACATAGCGGATGGATAAATGAAGATACAATAACAAAATGGCAAAACCGAACACACACAATGGAATTTTAACATAATTAATATTTTATCGAGTTTTATCTGCACGTAGAATATAAAATAAAGCAAGATTTTCTCAAAAATAATTTTATCGTTGTATTACCATCAATATTTTGGCAAATGCAAATTGTTTCAGATTTGCATCGCAGTTAATTTAAATGAAAAATTATCGACATTTTAAGCTGTTATAATTTCGCAAAAAAGATCGTACAACAATCTATTTGGTCTCATTTTTGAAGCGTGAAATCTCTATTTTGACTTTCAACATCATATAGAAAATGGAAAAAATTTTTTTGTGGAAAAAATTGTAAAAATTCACATATATGTAAAAAAAACACTGAAAAAATTTATTCTGATTTTGAAAGTTCAAGTTTCCTCTCTGCTGTAGGATTTGAGAAAAAATTGTCTATGCTTCTACATACTCTGACAATTTATAGCATTTTCGAGAAGAAGACTGTCCACACTTTGCCACCTGCTATACAGTCTCAAAATAAAATGAACGACGTATTTTAAAAGTGGAGGCTTCGAGCTTTGAAATAAGACCAAGTGTATTGTTGCATGATATTCTTTTTACAAAATTACAACAATTTCAATATTTAATGTCTAAATATTAATATTAATATTTAGACATTAAACTGTTGTAAAAACTGTACTCGTGGATCATTTTGAAGCTAAAACCTCTACTTTTAAAATATTTATATATATAATTAATCGAACAATGCAGAGATCACGATACACGTGTTGCTCGTCGTTCGCCAGCACGGCGTACCGTATGCTCTCAAGCTCATATACATAAGCATCGGACATCATGCTCCATATTCATCGCAGAAACTTCACAGAGTACTGTGTCCAACTCGAGCCTCGTATGTACTTGAACGACCCCTCTTCTCCTTCGCTTGATGGCAGCGCCACATACTTTGCTTTAACGCAAGGTTGCTAGGTTCGCGATTTTCCGCTCAGATACGAGACAGACCAACCAAGAAATTACGTTAGATTCGTTAGATCTTCGTGGACCACCTTGATGTGTTTGAGGAACGTCGAAGTTCCACGAGTTACACTGTCGTGGACGAACATGGTGTGAATGTGGAATGTACGGAGCGAACGTGAAAATCGGCATCATTGAATGTCTCACACACATGTAGGTTTGAATACATATACACATAAGCGACAGCAAGAGTCAACAGCATGCAAGTGACATATTTCTGATACAGGGAAAATTGAGTTTAAAGTTCAGACACGTTCTGAAAATTGCAGGTAACATCCTTACCGACGATCGAATTGCCAGCGTTACGTTCGATCTCTTGCTTGGGAGCGCGAGAACTAAACGGGCGGAGAACTAAGCGGTTTTGTTTTATTTTCTTTCACCTTCAACTTCTTAATTATGCGAGAGGAGGCGATACATGAATATGCATTACCTGTATCTGACAGACGACTTCGCCGTACGGCCAGCATCCGTAGACAGCCGGCAGGAAGCCGAACGGCGTAACCAGGAGGCCAATAGCGAGGTCGTTGCTCGCCAAACTTGTCAATAAGTACTTCGGCTGCAATAAAGTTGAAGAGAACCTGTTGATCGTTTAGATTACATTGTCGGTCGGCGCGAGTTGTTCATTACGCGAGTCAATTTTGAACGGGCTTCGCTGAATATCAGGTTCAATTGCTTCCGTTCGATCGGGCGAGTTTTCGTCGTTTTCCGACGCAAAGAGAACTTTACTTTATCGAGCACTCGTTCGTCGAGCTGTTCGCGTGTTTAGATTTTTCATGATTTCACGCTCAACTCCGAGATCCTCTCAGACTTAGACTTTCGACTTTCGCTCGAATTACAGTAAGGTGAAAAATTGTCGGTATGTTCAGACTGTCGCGTCACTTCGTGAAAGAAAATTATACGACTGCCTGCTCGGTCTCGTTTCAAAGAGTTCTCGTGAAGCTTCTGTCTCGACCTTCTTGAATTTGTTTTTCTTTTTTTTTTTTCTCCAAAAGACGTTTTCACATCTTCGGTGTAACGAGCGGGAAAGTAAGAGTACTTCTATTCTCGAAAACCGTCGAAATTCAAGCATCTCTGAAAACGTTGAAAAATTTCTCTCGTGACTCGATCCACAATAGTCTTGAAAATTAAAAATTTCCTCTTTACAACAAACTCTCTCAAACCTTGATATATTTCCTTCACTATTTCATTGAACTTCAAACATTTGAGTAAATGGGAATGTTTTAAGGTATCGTTGAGAGAAGAGAAATTTCAATCTTCACGATACCGTGATAGATTTAGTCGCAAATACAATTTCTCAGTGTTTTTCAAACGTGTGAATTTTTGCAACTTTGTCCAAAGAATGGAACACTTTTCGATCCGACATAAAATATTTTTTTCAAGGAAATTTTAAAGATGTTAAAATATTCTGAAAAAAAAAACAAAATGAAAACTTCACGTTTTTTAAAAAATGAGACCATGCAGATTGTTATAGAATTTTCTTTCACGCAATTATGACAGTTTGAGGTATCGATAATTTTTCATTGAAATCAGTACTGGCAAAAACTGACTCCGCGAAAATCCGTTTCTCATTCATAAAATTTTTTTGAAAGCTAAAATATCCTAAAGAAAAAATTAAGAAAATTAAAGAAAATTTCCTTATAAAGAAAATGTACTTTATAAGCATGTTTTTCTAAAGCTGCATATTTTTCTCTCTTCTACACTCGGCGTAATATATACTCGACGAAATATTATTTACGTTGAAATTCCACGCGCGCGTTCAGTTTTGCCTCGTCGTTCCATTTCGAAGGTCTGAAGAGCAACTGAGGAAGACGAAGTGGAAAATGCAACGCGCGGACGAGTTCGTTCGTAATCGTTTTTTGCAACTCTCTCTCTTTCTCTCTCTCTCTCTCGGATCTTTCGCGTCTCGAATAAATAACAGCAACAACGGCTTTTTGCCCGACGAGAGACATGCTTCAATGTCCCCGCGTGAACATTCCCGCGCGTTTCCAAACGGGAGCAAAAATGACCATTCTCCAGCATCCTACTTTCCTAGGTTAGTGATTCATTGCGCGAATGAATCTGCTGCTGCTTGCCACTAATCATCGACAACCATTCGTTCTGCTCTATTACCATCGGAAACAACAGCAACCGACGTCGCTGTAAAACTCTTTGATTTTCAACGCCAACGTGGTAGTTTAACCACGGTTCGAATTGTGGAAAATTCCAAGTTACGCTCCGCTCTGTTGACCAGCGGCGAAACAACACTGTCACGAACTGTTTCTCGCTAGAGTGATACTTTTGACATTTGACGTGGCAGCGTCGCAATCGCGGTGGCGAACGAGCACAAGTGTTGAACGAAAACATAGCTGCGCGCTACAAGTGTCCCGTTTACGCTCGATAGCAATTAAATTTCTCAGAAATTTCCAATAAATTCTTCTATGTGTTTTTTTTTTTTTTTAATTAACTGTTCGAAAAATGGCATAGATACAGCGTATTGAGACCTTCGAGCGATTCGAAAAGCGTGTCATAAGCTATATATATCTAATGAAATTCCCCGCAATTTCGCCCTTCGTCGTGAATTGTTCGCCATTAAAACTCACGGATGAAGTAATTTTGTTTAGTCTTCGCGATTGGATTTATCTTTATAACTCGTTCGATATGAAGTTGAGATCCACAGAGAGAAACAGAGAGAAGGATGCACTCGAGCACGAAATAAATCTGAAACTATCCGACAGCGATAGTTAACGAGCAGAAAAGAATCCGAAAATACAGTCTTGACGAGTAAGTGCGAAAACGAAAACAATTCCGTGTGTTACTTCATTTCTTGCACGAGAAGAAACTTATCTATATTATGTGTTGTGCGTTTGATAAGAACATGGACGACTCTCTGAAAAAAGACATATTCTTTTTGTAAAAAATTTTGCACAGATCAAAATTACACGCTCGATTGATAGTGTTTTTCTAATCTAATTGTTGCTTGAACTCGAATAATTACTAATGGTGGAGATTGGACACACTATTAACACCAGAACTACCAAAATGGTCAAAATGATTAATTCATAATTTTTGTCAGATATATTATGGATGCGAAACATAGTGTATTTTGAGAGATTTAAATGATTTTTCGAAAAATACACAAATAAAAGTTTGTCTACGCTATTGTCCTTGTCTACTCTAGTTTTCACTTTTTCTCTCTCTCTCTCTCTAATTTTCTGATGAAAATTTTATGCTTCAGTCCTTGATACTTTTAGCGTAATAGTACTTCCAATCAGTCTCTGCAGAAGAACATCTTTCTCAGAGAAATTTTCTTCCACGTTCTTCTTCTTAAAGATACTGTACATCAACGCACATCATCCAACATACAAGGTAAGAGAGACTCAAAGGAGAAGAATGCACCAACCTGCGCGTGAATGTACTTGCTGTACCGTCTGCTATTTATCACGCATATTACTAACAGATTGGCGAAGAGAATACCAAGACTGAGCAGGAGGATCAAAGTGGCGCGTAATAGCTCTCCTGGGCCTGGTCCGGTCCACGTGCCCTCGGACGTGTCTCTCCGCCAGCAGCTGCTGTTGCTCAACGCAGGTGCAAGCAAGATTGTTTGCTTGTGCTCCATCCTCACTTTGATCAACGTTCCCACTTGGAAAATTTCTGTTTAATCTCCTAGCCCAGACGAGACGTTCGCGTCTCGCGCGAGGCTGGGCCGGTAAACGCCTCCCCCGGCAATCTTTCATCTCTGTCCCTGTACTGCTGTCCCAACGGCTAGGCTAGCTTCTCGACTATTTAACCGCGTAATCACGTTGACTTCCCTCATTGTCACGAATCGAACGAGGCTCCTCTGTCTCTGTCGGTGGGCAACGAACGTAGGCGTTCGACGTCCACTTTTCCATTAATTTTCCTTCGAGCCTTCGAGCGAGTCCGGATCTTCACTGTGAAACATGCGTTCTCACGCGGCGCATAATGCCAAGGCACGGTTCATTGGGATTACCATAGAGTACCTGCAACACGGAATAACGAAAGCTTAGTTGGAAACTTCGTCACACAGACGAAGGGACTTTCGTACGAACAGAATTCGTCAAACTTTGTCGGTACGTGAGATTAACTTTTTATTGAAAAAACTTCATTGTAATAAAAATACGAGGTGCTGAAAGAACAATACTTGTACAGGGTGGAAAGAAAAGTTTGTTCGAATTCTACACCTTTGGTTTCATTGAAATACATGTACAGTACCTGTCGCAAAATTAACCTTTACTTTGAATTTCTAGGTCAAGATTTTTTTGCATTGTATTTTACTCAACACGAAGCTAAAACTTTTCCCAAAAATCTAATAGTTCTTTAGAAAAACGTTTCTGGATCATTTGACACTGCTAACAGCGATTTTATGGTTCTATTACGTAATATTTATATTAGTTTTTTTATTTGATTATTTAGACTCACACTGATGCTACAACTACGATAAAACAAATATTAGTGAAACCTAATACGAAAATTAAGTAAAATAGAATCATGAAGTCGCTGTTAACACGCACGCTAACGTCAATTCATCTTGAATTTCAAAATCAAAAAAATTTTTCTCTTGCATTGTATTCACTTATCACAATGGTAAAATTTTTCCAAGGAACCATAGGTCGCAATAGTTCTTTTGAAGAAATCATTCAACACTGCGGCACGTGCGTCCTAACAGCGACTTTATAGTTTTGGACGCGTGTAATGTTTATATCTCGAATAATGTTAACAGTTAGTTTTCATCATTTGATTATTTAGACTCACGCAGATGCTACAACTATGATAAATCAAATGTTAGTAAAATCTAATCCAGAACCGTAAAGTCGCTGTTAGGACGCATGTGCCCGCAGTGTTAAACGATCAAGAAACTTTTTCGCCATTTTTGAAGAGAACTTTATTGCGACCTAGAAAAGTTTTACTTTCCTAAAGAGTAGAATACAATGTAAAAAAAAAGTTTGACCTTGAAATTCAAGATACTTCAGCAGATATTTCCATCAAATAAAAGTGTGGAATTCACGATAGCTACGGACAAACTTTTTTTTCCGCCCTGTACACGCGCATCGATTCCAATTTCACTCTGTTACATCAAACACTCGTCAATGCGCGTGACGAAGGGATAAAAGGAATTGATAAAAGGAACGGGTAAAGAGAGTTGAGACAAAACGAAAGTGAGCTTCAAGGGGTAATAACTCAATTTTCGCGTCGAAACGGCGAATTTTGAAACAGGCTAAAAATTACGTCGACTCGTAAACATATTCCGATTTTACAATATAGCCAAAGTTTGCCATTATTTCCCTCGCACTTCGTATTTTACATTACAACTCGCGTAACGTTATTTTGCTTACAATTAGTTAAATTCGTCGAGCTCGCTGACAAAGTTCGACTTCGTTGTACTCTGTTGTGTGTAAATTACGAATGTTCCTTACATTTTCCAAGTATTCGTGAAACCGGTAGAACGCTTGCTCGGGATGAATAGAATGAAATTTTGCGAGCTGTTCTCTTTGCAACTTTTTTCTCCCTTTTTGATAAATTTGAACTAAAGTCTAACAAAAAAAAAAAAGATCGAAATCGACAGACAGATACACAAACGATCGTTAATGCTATTTTGAGAAAAAGTAGTCTCGGAACGTTTGTTGCAGGTATGTGTCTCGTTCAAACTTTTCTAAAAAAAAAAAGATTAAAATCGCAGGTACACAAGTGATCAGGATATGGTTTGAAAAAAAAAATAGTTATTCGAAACTTGTTTGTTGCAGTTACAGTTCAAACTTTTCTAAAAAAAAAAAAAAAGATTAAAATGGCAGGTACACAAATGAACAGGTGGATATAGTTTGAGGAAAAATTATTACTCGAAACTTGTTTGTTGCAGTTATAGTTCAAACTTTTCTAAAAAAAAGATTAAAATCGCAGATACAAAACAAACGATCGTGAATACATTTCGAGAAGAAATAGTCTCGAAATGTTTGTTGCAGTTTATCATGTGTCGCTTGGTTTAAACGTTCTCTCTCTATCATACTGTCGCAAACGGCTGGAAAAATCGTGTGAAACGTTAGAAATTTAGACGTTAGAATCGCTGCGATTCGTCATGGATTGGAACCAAAAGTGCGTCGTTCTTTGAAGACAAATTCTAGAAACTCTAAAATCCAACTCTCGAATGTTCAACATTTGACAATTTCACGTTTGAACGTGAATCAATAAATTTCGTTTTACGACAACGATTTTGGACTGAACTGAAACCTGTTATTGCTGCGAAACGTTCGTTTCCTTCGCAATAAAAGATATTCCAATTTCGCCAGAGAGCAATACCTTCAAGATATGTGTCTAATCGAATAATGGAAGGGAGAAAAAGTTCGTCGAACGACCATCATTGCTCGAAATCAAAAGTTTCAATTAAAGTTTCGCGCACTCACGTCCATTCCTTTTCAAATTTCAGGCAAATTTGTCGATTTTTTCCAATAGTTCCTCTTTCTGCCTTCATGTTCGACTCGACACAGAAAGAAGCGAAAGCTCCTAGATTGTCCTTTCATTCTTCTCTACGGACAGAGTGCCAATTTACCGCAATTTTAATGACGAAGAATTTACAAACGTAGAAATCAGTGTTGTATTGTGAGTGAAAGAAACGTTCTCGAGGCTTCTCTATTGTAAAATCAAGTGTCAAGTAAAGATCCTGAGCCAAGTTCCAAGTTGAAGTATATATAATAGTATCGGTCTGTATTCCTCGAAGTGTTCTCTATTGGCTTAACAAGCCTTTGAACCGTGTAGCCGCAGGGCTTTCATTGTTACCCTCCCACTTCCGGATCTTTGGATTCACGAGGCAAGGTCTATTAGATTTAATGATACGTGAGAATTATCGGGAGAGAAAAATTTTACGGGAAAAGAAAGAAAGAAAAGAAAAAGGAAAGAAGGTAAACATCGCGAGCGAAAAAAAAAATTTCACTGAACAATCTCCCAATTGGGACGTTATAACTATTCGACGTTTGTTCGAATCTGTCTGGCGTGAATACGGCTGTATAAATTCAACGGTAATACGTGGGTAACCACAATTCGGGAATAGGCTACGTTTATGCCATAATGTACGTTTATTGCAATCAGAGTGCCACCACGTCATTCAGAAAATATGCAATTATAATATAATATAAATATACAGTAATAATATAATTGGAGGAAAGACTGTCGCATATTCGTTATAATTACTCTACTTTTTCCATTTTCTAGCTTTTGGCAGAAACAACTTTTAACAAAACTTGTCCTCTTTCATTTTCTAACTGCCTTTTTTCATTTTCTTGCTTTTGACAAAATTTGTCCATTTTCATTTTCTAGCTTTGGGCAGAAACAACTTTTAACAAAACTTGCCCTCTTTCATTTTCTAACTTTTGACAAAACTTGTCCTTTTTATTTTCTAGCTTTTGGCAGAAACAACTTTTAACAAAACTTGTCCCCTTTCATTTTCTAACTGCCTCTTTTCATTTTCTAGCTTTTGGCAAAACTTGTCCATTTGCATTTTCTAGCTTTTGGCAGAAACAACTTTTGACAAACTGTCCATCTGTCTCAATGACGTGATTTCTTTCCTTCTCACGCGAAAACACAAGATATGTGGAAACAGATTTCAATATTACGTCCTTCTCCCCCACTCGAAAGAAGAAGAAATCTGGTTTTCACTCGCGAGTCTGACGCGGACAGGCGCTTCGCCGCAGCGTCGTTGTGGGATAATTCGACACGCTTAAACGTGAAACCGCTTTCGGAGTGATAATTGCGAGTATCCTAATATTTTCCTGCAGACAGCGAAATAATAAAAACTTGCGAGTGCGCAAGTGAACAAAAATTAAAATTTAAACCATAAAAAAATTCAATCACACTTCCCAGACACCCTTCAAGCGTAAATAACACCGAACGCAGGAAATAATTTCTCCGAACGACGCGAAACAAAAAAAAGGAAAAAAAGAATCGCGCGTAAAATAAACAAAATCACGTGCCGTTGAAAGCGTTTTTACGCGATGATAATAAAATTTCCTTTCAAACCATTATAGAGGTGGGGGGAAGAGAAAGGGGGGGGGGGAAGGAAGGGGACTGAAACGAGAAAGGAAAAATGTCTGGAGGCAAATCACGGTATATAGAGTACAGGGTATAACGGAGCCCTTTTAATTATTGCGAAACCTACGGCCACTGAGACTCGTTCCGGCTCGTTAGTTACGTACGTCCTCGTTATTCAACTCTTGCTATCGATTTTTCTTCATTTGCGTCTTCCAAGTATCCCCCCCCCCCTCCTCCGGATACCGAATTCTTAACCATCGCATTTTCCTTTTTTCCATATGACGATTTATTAACACCATGGACCAATTTATTTCACTCTGTCTGCTTACCATTCAGCGAAATTCTTCAGATAAACACGCTACAGAGACGAAAGCTAAAGCGATAGGAATTTTCATCGATTATTCCGATTTGTCGAAATTCGTTGAAATGTTCGACGAAATGTTCGAAATTCTGACGGTACATCTAGGCTACGACTAAGTAGATCGATCGTTGTTTAAAAATTCTAATAACCAATCGGTGCGTCTAATGAATATGACGAGAGGGGTGAGGGGAGGCAGTGCCTTGGCTGACGCGATGTGGATGAAATTTTAGCAACGGCGTAGAATTCCCTCCAGACTAATTTACTCTTCGATAATTCTTGCTTCGCGACATGCCTTCCAGCCAACAATACGTGCGAACTACGAGCGAGAATTATTATAATTTATTTCATCGGTATGTTTAAAAGCAACAGCGACAAACACAAGACGACGATAAGGAGGCATTTCTAAAGTTTCAGGATAGGTTTAAATAAGAAATCGTGGTTTAAATTCAATTTCCTTTTCTTGGAATTTAATTCGCGTAGGAGACAAAGTATCTTCGCCAGTGATTAAAATATATTCCAATCCACGTTTTATGAAGCTTAAAGGGGTAATTCCGGGTGAGATGGTTCGATCTGATTATGAAACGACAACATTCAGCATTTTATCACTGAAAGTGATTTTAGCGGGGGTAACCCGGGAAATCGAGCCTCTTCAGGTGCAACGCTAATGCAACGAAAATTAGCGATTGGTTGATTTGGGTCACGTGATTCATGAGGGAGTGTGGGGTAGACTTCGAGTAGGAGTGGCGTTGTTTGGGCGATCGCGTCTGTAATTTGTTTTGTATCAATTCAAATGTTTGCATATCTATACTAATCTGAGAAACAAAGGAGAGATTAAAAAGCATGCAGATTAACACCGGTGAGTATGCTGTTAACATGACAGGTTAAAAGATTGCGAACTTAGGGTATCAGTGAATTCATGATACACCAATTGCTACGAAAGAACCAAACTAAACGTCAAAGATGAAATAAAAAAAGAAGAAACACTCGATTTTTCTCACGCGTAATGAAATTGTCACAAAATTTTTGATTCGACTTGAATGAAAGGCTAAGTTTGTTCAAAAATACAACAGCACTTTGCGGATCTAGATTAAGACGATTGCACTGGTCAAAGAGCCAACATACTCGGACAACAGACATAATTTACAACGCCCAAGTGGCGAGCAGTCACGTGGAACAAATTTTCATCCTCAAACCTGGGGGAAAACTCGGAATTCAACTTTCTTCCGACCATTAAAACTTTCATTCACCATCAACACTTGCCTCCCTTGACCTCTCTTCAACGTTTCTATCACTTCTTACCATTACCTTCATCTCGAACAACGTGCTAGAAATATTTGTTACTCTCGCGAGAAACTTACAAGCGTTACAACTGACCGGGTCAACTGATGAATCGCATTTTTTGAAATTTCTTTTTTATCTTGTCACTGACATTAAAGACACGCCTGAGACATCAATTTTTATGCAGACTGACTCTTGAACGGATGGTCCATATTTTAAGTGGTGAATCTACGCCACTAAAATAAATATTAAAATTAAAAAAAATGTTTTATGAACCTACGTGCTATGAAATTTTTTTATCCCGTTGTTGACATTGAAGATACGTTTAAAATATCAATTTTTATACAGGCTGACTCTTGAATGGATGGTCCACATTTTAAGTGGTGAATATAAAATAAATGTTAAACTAAAAAAAATGTTCTATGAACATACTACGTGCTGCACAAAATGTCCCGCGTAACTGTCGTCATGATTTTTGAAATACTTTCAATGTTTCGAATGGAAGTGAATCAGTTTTAAATGGAGTACGAAAACTATGATATAAAAAATTTTCGAAAAATGTCAGCTTCGTGTTGTCAAATATATTGTCGATTTCGAACGATGATGCATCAGGCGTGCATCAAGAGTAATCAATTTCGATGACAAATGATAACGATGAGCACGTAAGAACAACGCAGGAAACTTGGATTAGATTAAGGTAATACACTGACAGAGTTAAGACGGTAAGTTCCAGGTACAAAAGCTTCACGCAAGTTCGTGAATAATGAACAGGGTACTCAACCGAGGACAAAACGTACCTGCAAATTTAAAGCAGCTGATGAACTTTAATTCGTGGAACGCGGTCAAATTTGCCTTACCAACAACGGATTAACGGATTAACCGCGACAGACGCAACGTTAGTTAAAAATTCCACGTTAAATTCAAAAGAAACATCCCCCTTGCAAATCTTCGCGAAATGACGAGTTGAAAATTTTAACATTTTCGCGAACGTTTCAAACTTTTATGACTCTGAGGCTTCCAGGTTTGGCGAAGTGCTCCGTGAAATATTTACAGGTGTTTCATTGGCAAAGCTACCAAACTTTCCGTCGGAACTTCCTAATGAAATTGAAGCGGAAGGGAGAGAAAAATGGGCAACTGCGATCGGGAAATCGGTTTCTGTATAGGGAGCGAGTAATGAACAAGCTTCTCGAGAGTTTCCAACCTTTCGGTCGGGACTTTACATCCCTTTAATTCGACTGATTTTAATTCAAAAATTAATGTCATATTTTCTGTGATATTCTCTTCTGTTTCAAAGTGCAAAGGACATAATAAAAAACTGCACGACTTGTACACCAGTACGATTCGTCTCACTGAAAGGCCCAGAAGCAACTGTTCTGACTAGGAAATGAGAGATGCCATAAAATTTTACTGATATGCAAACATTTGAATCGATACAAAACAAATTACAGTACCAGACGACGCCACTCCTACTCGAAGTCTATTTCACGCCCCCTCGCGAATCACGTGAGCCAAATCAACCAATCGCTAATTTTCGCTGCATTAGCGTTGCACCTAAAGAGGCCCGATTTTCTGGGTTTAGGTTAGATTTAGGTTAAGTTAAAATCACTTTCAGTGACAATATAAATATTGAGTTGAGTAAAGAGTAATTTCGGCTTTAGAATAGCACAACTCTGGTAACATCAATAACATCCGGATCTGGCAATACATGCGTGCGTTTGAAAGGTGACACATCATAGAGTAATTGGAAAAAAAAGTTGTGATGTTTGTTTGTTCAGTCGAAAGTTATTGCGTTTTGAAAATACGAGTGAAAGAAGAAAATCGATGCATTTTGAAATTTTATTAGTAGAAAGGGATGAATGCGACTGAATGTGCTGAAAATTTGTGATCTTCACTTTTGCATTAAAATTGCATATACCTGTGTACTCGTCGTTTAATCGAAGAAACTGATCAATATCGGATATCGAAATCCGAAGCGGGAAAGAAAGACAGAGAATAGATTTATATCAGAAACTAACAGGAAGATGCGAGCGATCTACCCACGTCCAGTGAATACGCTGTCGCCGAGGCGGTGGATGCATTTAGATGGGAGAATTAAGCTTTTTCGTGAATGGATCGTTCATACTTTCCCCTCTCGCGAACCATCCACCGCCGCGTTTCACCCTAACGGAACAAACAAGCAGAACGTACGACAGGATAATGGCTTGAAAGACAGTCCCCGAAGGAAAGGGGTGGACTCCTACATTACGTCCTTGAAGCGTCGCGTTCTACCCTGAGTAACAATTTATGGGAATCGTTCGAGTTAATGACCAGAAACTCGAATTCATTCGGAATATTGATTATTGAATACTATTGAATACTAAAATATAAAACGATGAATAACACGGTACTGATAAAATTCTCTGCAAATCAGTGCAGAATAAATGGACATCGAGACGAAGAAGAAATGAAGAAATGAAGAAACGAAGAAAAAAAAAGTGCACGCTCGTAGGTGGAAAACGAGATTTATTCCTTCGCATCTCGAAGGTTGTGGGACCCGAATTAACCTTGATAGTGCATGATCCTATCGCCCGTGAATGTTGCCCATTCAGAACAAGTGGTTTGATCGGATAAACGATGGTCTAGTTCGATATGAACTAGTAGTTCCGACTTGTCGACCACTGACTTCGACTTCGTTTTATTTTGCATCCGAACTCTCGACTGAGGAATTTAAATATAACTCCTGTGTGAAAGAACGTTCGCCATTTTTTTTTTTTTTATTAATTATTACAATTTTCAGACAATTGTTCCATTCGTCCGCAATAGTTTGAAAATATTGGCAAATGTGGAATAAGAATTCATTCTGTAGAATGAACTACAAAACAGAGAATAAATTCATTATTCTTTTCTTTTCTATTATTGACTAAGAGCGAACGATATTTGAATTATTAATTTTTCAAGCATTTCTCGGACAATTATTTCATTCGTCCACAATAGTTTGAAGATATCGATAGATGTGGAATTACAGAGCATAGAATAATACCACTATTGATTCTCTTGCTGAGCAGGATCACCATAATGTCAAAATTAGAATTGGTAAGTAGAGCAAAATAACCAAATAGAGTACGTACAATCATGTCAGAATAAATATTGGCAATTAATTGCTGACTGAATCTGTAAAACACTTTTCTATTTCGAAGCTTAATATTAATTGCATCGTGAGCAAACTTTACCCAAAAATCGTCGTTTGAGGCACGAAATCGAACGAGCTCTCTCCTCTCGATATCAAACGTTCAAAAAACTTTCAAGAACAAGTATTGTACGAGCACGTGTTAAGCACGCTTGTTAACGAGAAGTGACGCTGTTTTCAGAAAGAGACGAAACGCGAAAAAATTCTAAAACAAAATTGACGTTCGTCGACAATTTGTTCAGAAAGAAAATTGTCACGAAGAATTTAGCAGAAGTCGAGAGTCGAGATTGACGAATCCTTTGACAAGTTTCGATCCCCTGGAATTCACTCGAGCCCGAGCCGAGATAAAAAGAAAGAACGAACAAGTGAACAAGGGAGAACAAAGCCACCGTCACACGTCGCTTAAAGCTAACAGACAGCAAACTGTGTCACTTTGCCTGACAAAAATTGGAATTTCATAATTTCCACTTTTCCTCGACCAAAAGAACGACTAAGAAGATTCTCTTTACCCGATTGGTAAAGTTTTCTTTGTCGAGATCGATTCTCTTAAGTTCTGTCTCTCTAAACTGCGACACACACTACTGGTACGATGGAAATTCCTCACACTGAAGATGGAGATTTTTGTAAAAAAAGAGAATCAGACGAGATATTTATTAATTTTTGATATTTGATAATTAATGAAAAACCAAATCATCTCGTGGTTGTATTTGTCCAATATCCTCTACGATGATACTGTTCGTCGATGCCTTTCTTTATTATGTATTTTTTTTTTTCAACTCTTGAAAGAAATAATTCTTGAAACATAACTTGAGAAAATCGTGTTTAAACTTAAGTTTAAAATTAATAAAATTAATCTTTTTATTATATTTCTTATATTTCGATGTTTTATTAGAAAAGAAAAAATACGTGGGAAGAAACGATTTGGCCCGCCCTGTACTTATTCAGTAATAACTATCATTGAAGAGAAAATAAAATAATTATTTAAAAATAAAATAAATTGGAAAAAGTTGCAATCGAGCAATCTCGATTTTAGACGAATAATTTTGCAGAAGAAAAAAGAGAAGAGAAAAATAGTATGGAAATGTCGAAGGATATTTCAGTTTTTACGTAACCGAAAGGCAAAATTAACAAACCAAGGAGAGGTATGATTTTGTATCGAAGAATACTCGAAAGTTTTTTTGAAAAGTTTGCGGGCGCTCGGACCTGGCACATCGACCTAACAATGAGAACGAAGCAAGCGCGTCGTTCGATATCATTGAATTCGCGGCACGGTGCAACCTTCATTGGAAGTCAATCTCGAAACTTCTTGTCACATTTCTCCAACTGCGCGATATACTCGATTCGCGCGATCGTATATAGTCACATATACTTCGATGCATTAATGCATGCTGACAATATCATCTTTCGATATTGTGTAACATTTCAGTCGCAGTGTTAAATAAACGCGTTCTATTCCAATCAAAAATCAATTCGACAAGTCCCAAACGTCATAATATCGAAGTTGATCGAAGTTTGAATACGTCTCTGTGCAAAATCTTAGAGAATTCGTTAATTTGTTAAAAGTGTTTAATAAAATAATACAAGATGATTAATAAAATAATACAAGATGTCAAAAAAAAATCATTCGAGCAAAGAGAAACATGGCAAACAAATCTATTCTGCGCTGAACAGTATATTGAAATCAGAATATTCGAACGTTAGACAATATCTGGCGAATCAAGTGGAAATTTCATTGTATCCTTCACTGAAGGAGTCGCTCAAGCACGCACGCACAAATGCGTATGTACGTACGTACCAGATAAAAGAAAGTGTTTGGAGGAGACACGTTTCCAGTTTTCACTGGCGTAATTAACAAGCGTGTAATACACGATTGAAAATTTATGCTTCTTTGACAAATCTGATATCAACGAAACGTGAGACGTAAGGAAAAGAATTAAAAAATTTGTTTGAATTCGCATAAATCTATGAAAGATTTAAGTTCAATTTATCTGAGAAAAGAATGTTGTTTGATAAACCCGATTGTAAATAAAAGTACAAAAGAATTTCTTTATACACGAGTCAAGTATAATGTAAATAATAATAATGATAATACGTACCCTCTTCTACGAAAAAGCGATCGCAGAAACGCATTGACAAGTTCATTAATGGCACTGGAGGGAAACACAGTGACGCGTGAAGGGATAATTTCTCTCCCGCGGTTTTTCGAGAATTAGGAGAACCGAACGACCGATCCGATTTCAAACGAAATGAAAGAAAGCCGTTGTGTCAAGGCCCGTTTACAAATGTGAATATTAGCGATGTCCTCTCTCGGAATCTCTCAACTTTACGATCGCGCGCGACAACAACAACAACAACATACACGAGATCACACATACAAGAGAAACAACGGGCAGAACGAACAGGGCACAGGCGAGAAGCGAAACCTCGAAATTAATCGAAGGGATGGCACCCGGCGACGATCCTCACGTGACGTGAAAAGGAATGGAAGTGTCACAACAACACGACACAATCGACACAGTACCAACAACAACTGAAGGAAGTTGCCGCTGAACGGACCGTTCGGAGGGACAAAAGCAGAGAAAGAGAAGAGAAGAAGAGTAGAACAGAGGAGCATCACGACGACGCGAAGGCTGACGACGCACTGACTACTAACCCGCCTGGCTGCTCCCGACAGCCGAACACTTGGGAGAGAACACCCATTCTCCCATTCCGATCCATTCTCCCCTACTGCACCGACACGCTCCGCTATGCCAAAACCCATCCTCCTCCCGCGCGATCCACCACCACTGTACACTACCCTCCTCTACACACACACACCCTGGTCTTCACTCTGGTCTTTACTGATCGGGACCGAGTGATCCACTTTGCCAAACATCGAACACACCCCTACGACACATTCGTGCCTATTAACACACTGCTCTCTGTGTGTATTACTTGGCAAATTATTAGGTCGTTTCGTAGCTTCTGCCACTATTTTCTTTTCTCTCTCTCTCTTTTTTTTTTTTTTTGTTATCGATTTTCAATCAATTCATTCACGCCACTCTCTGTCTCTGGCGGAAAACTACGCGTTTTCTTTCAACCTGTGCTGTGTTTGGCTGATCGAGCCATTTGGTCTTTATCCGATACGAAAGATCGCGCGAAGGCAACAGTGTGCCTTTTCTATTTTGCTCCTCGAATAAATGTTACTATTACAGCTGCAGATCTGTTAGGTTTTTTCTGAAACAGTGACAAGTTTCAGAACAAACATCGTAGTGTTCCGTGCAGACGTGAGTTAAAAATTTCGACTTGAAGAGTTTCATGGCTTCGTGAGTGATGCGATTGTTTCCTTAGTGTTTCCACATTCAGGAAAATACATTTGTATTCTATAGAGCAGTCCTTATAGAGTATTTTGACGCTTTTCTCAACTTTTTATCTCATACTGAAGTATAAATGTTTAATTTTTATGTAAATTTGGGGCAGCGAACGTTGAAGAGGGCGACGAACATTTTATTTGCGATTTTTGTTCTGTTAATTCAGATAATGTATGTTAAAATAATTCGAACCTTTTATAAATAATTTTTTATATTTTACAAAATGTATTAAAAGTTATAATTTATAACTACTATAACTAGTAATAATTTTTTATTACTATTCATATTAGTTAAAATTGTTAAAAATAACTATTTTTGCTATTTTTTAACTAATAAAAATAAAAATTTCACAACCATATTGGATTTCATGCGTTTTTCAGTAGGTACCCGGATTTACCCACCCCTATGGGGCAAAAGTATACCGAGTATTTGCTTACCCCCAGAAAATTTTATTTTTCCGTGAGCCATACGATTTTTCCTATTGCACGAGATTCCTATTGCATCGTACGAATTTTTTTTTTTCTGCCATCTAATTTTTCGTTACAAAACTAAATATATTAAATTCCCTATTTACTGCTAGATCATTCTGCGAGAGATTCCGTAAAAAAAACCTTTCCACGTCGGATGGACGTGAAATTTTCGTAGATTCAACACTGCCTTGTGGTATTTAAATATGAACGTGCCCTTCTAAATTAAAGACCACTTAACCCAGGCGTTAAGAGCCTGTGTTACTGAGCGCGCGAAAATTACGCGAGTAATACCTACTGCTAATTGTAAGCAGATCGTACGCTGAACTTGTCACGGCAAATGTATATAGAGACGGTGCCACGCTCTTTTCGGTTAATTCTAGTTTAGTGGACAGTACACGCCGGCGGAGCTATTCATTTTACCCACTTGAAAATCCAGTGGGTGAGGAATTTTGCACAAGTTGCGGCAGATCCATCGTTTTGGATCCCAACGAGCAGATGAATTTTACGTTTGCGATTGTTTTAATTCAGTGTCGAAAAATGATGCTGCAGCGAAATTCAGTTTTCTCGCTGCAAACCGTTATCGCTGTTATGTTCGTGATATTTCCTGCGCCTGACCAAATATGTATGTACCGAATGTACAGAGGGAATTATCGAATTGCTCGGTGCCAAGTAATTAGAAAAAAAAAATTAACAGAAGATTCTAGGAACAGTGTGCCTTCTTTTTGCTAGTTTTTCAGACATTTGTGAAAAGTGTCCCAAATGCAATTTTTAACCGAGCTATTTCGCGTTCCTGCGGCGAAAGACCCCTATGAGCTAAACTAAAGCGCGAAAATCAAGAATAACAAAATTCCGACGAAAGGTTGATTTTCGAGAGAATCGAGTTTGAAAACTTGTCAAGTGCTGGCTAATACCCGACTATGCGAGAGTGGAACTATCCTACGTGCGAATATAGGTCGAAAACCTAGGTGAAGTCGAATTTTCTCGTCCGAGGCCTCGTTCCCGGGGAAATCAAATTTAAAATTCACCGAGCACGTATTTATCCTGGCTAACCCTTGGCTAAACATGCTCAATTTCCATTTCGTCGGAAATAAAGCCCCTTAATGCACTCGTGCCGCGATTTTCGAGAGTTCGTTTATCTGATCTCGCCGCGAAACACTCCGCACAACTCCACTTTGTACACGTAACCGTGATTCTCGTTGGATAATTCCACGTACTAATTACTCAGAAAATTACACCGATCGTGTATCTTAAAACTAAACTTTGTGTGCAAATTATTAGATTATTGCGCTATGTATGGAAAATTGTTCTCTTTCGCCTGCACTCTTCAATCGCTATGCAAATATTTGGCTTTAACAGGAGATCTCTACTGGTAAACGCTGTATCTCGTAGCCGAAAGCAATGGACGCATAAGTCTGACGCTTATAGAAAATCCCAGCTTTAAACTACGCGATAGCAGAAGTTATACACTCTCGTTCGTAAGTATTAAGATAGTTGCTAGTCTCGTACAAAAGGTGGCAATTAATAAGGATTGTTAAGGGATGATAATTATTCTAGACTAAAATTTGAAAAATAAGGATCCCAAGCGAAAAGATATTGCTGGAACTAAATTTTCGAGAGCTGAAACATGAAATTTTGAATGATCTTGGAATTTTAATTCAACTAATACGATCAAATATTAATCCATAAAAAAATAAAATAACAATAGGAATAAAAAAGTTAGAATTTTTTCAAGAAATAAGAAGTCACGATCATAAAATATTATGAGATTAATCGTGACATATTGCAATTCGCACGATCATATCATCGCAACATTAACATAGTATTTCGCAATTCAAAACATGAAATTTCGATTACTTTGAAACTCAAACGAAATTCAAACCGATACCAATAACTCGCTATACTAATGAAAAAACCGTAATTTGTCTGATAGAAATGTATATTAGCTATTGCAATTATTACTACAAACACTAAAGACGAGCATAATGACTAAAGTAGTAACAAAAATAATTTTCTATTCTCTGGATGATCCAGAGGATGGAAAGTCATTGGTAGTTGCCCTCTTCTAATGGCAATTTGCCGGGCCTCTTCGGCTTGTAGCCTCTTCTTTCTTCGGGCGCCATGCCCGCTGAAACTTAAATCTAGGCTCGAGATTTTCCAATTCTAAAGAAGAAACTTTATATCGCCATAATGATTACTACTCGTGTAGTAGAATCTCGAGCAGTGTATACATTTCGCGACCGCGATCGCAACGAAATTTGAAAAAATCGATAAGCAAAACTAGAAACGAGTGACACGCTCCACTGTGGTGCCAGTTTCGCTGTCAATTTTCTAAATTATAATTCCAGAGGCAAGTTGGATGCATACAAATGCATACACGACCCCAGAGACTGTCAACTTGCCCTGGCCTCAATTACTTATAATTAACACTCACACTAGAAAGTATGCTACCTACCTGCTCAATCTCTCTTCCCCTATATTTAAAAAATGGCAAAAGAAAAGCATTCCAACACACTCGCTCCACGGTTCTCACACATGCCATTCGAGCGCAAACCTACTAATTTAATACAACTTCACAGCCTAACCACACGCACACACACACAGTGTGAAAAATACGTCGTGCACGATACGCTAACGCATTGTCAATTGCTGAAAAATTATTGTAAACTTATAAACTACAGTCATCATGACACAGAAAGAATGAAACTTGATTAAAATCCTGAGCTAAAAACTAATTAGATTATTTTTTATGTAACGGGCTAATGATCTTTTACTTTGCTAATTCAATGAATCATTAAAACTCTGAAGTATAAAGAAAATTAATAATGAATAAGAACCATATATATATATATATACTTATTTAAATTCAATACAATGAACGTTATTAATTGATAATGAAAATAGCCTCAAGCAATTCCTTTGTCAAAGCACATTTTCGAACAGATGAAAGCAATATTTAAAATTTGTTGCTTTGAGTCAGAAATCTGCTTATCGCGAAATATCCTCTTACATTTTAGCAAGATTATATCTGAATTGTTTTAATCTGATTATGCTGAAATTATAATAACATTATTGGATTGAAATTTTAGTCGTTAAAACACACGATATGTAAGAAGACCTATCCTAAACTAATAAATAAAACAGACAAGAAAATGTTACTACTCGCGAGTATAATAAATACTCGCGGTCACTATGCTCGTTGAAAATTCTACGTAGTACAACTAGTCACCTGTGTCGATTCGGACCCTTCATCCTACGACATGATTGAGCGACCAGAGGAACAAAAATACATGCGACTCACGATTCGATGCAAAGATGTCATTGTTGTACGAGGAGAAGTAATCATGAAGCTCGTTAAATAGAAATCGTGGAATTCCATGGAAGAAGTAAAAAATCTAAAACAGAATATAGAGCATAATAGTTTAAACGACAGTATTCAATTTAAAAGTGAAAAGTTCAAACTTTTCAAACTTCCAATGAAATTTTGTTCTTTTTCAGTAATGGGAATTAAAGCAAGATACAAAAAGTAGAGTTACTTGAAATAGAGTTTATGAAGGTACTTACGTCACCGACTTTTGAAGCATCATTGAGTAGGAAGAAATTGAGGTTATAAAAAACCTATAACAAAACGTGGAGTGTTAAAATTTATTTATAAAATCGATTATTTGCAGTAAATTATTGTAGAATAAGTATAAAATAATTCATTTAATTACATTGAAATAAAATAATGAAGTACATTTCAAAATATATGAAAATTTTTATAAATTTTCATCTTAATATTCTCAATATGTTAGTTATTCATCATTTAGTTATATACATTCCTATATACTTATTAACTACGCACTACCAATATTAAATATTATTGCATATTAATTAATTACGAGTATTGCATTAATTACGAGTCACAAACGTACCTGTACCTCATAAGAAATCAAATCCAGCGAAAATTATCGGAATCGTCGATTAACCGTTTTTGGCGCCATGTTGCAAAACTGCTATTCGTTCGAAACTACCCACGTGATCAACGAATATTCTGTAAAAGAAGTCGAGAATACGAAACAATTAGAACCAATTATAACAACATGAAATAATAACTTAACTTTAATCCCAATGTAAGAATTCGTAATACAAAATAGAAATAATTCGAAAATCAAATACGTAGCCAATAAAACAGAAGGAATGTCACTTTGGAAGATCGCTATTATATATCGTAATTTCACTACGTAAATGTGTATGATAAATGATGAAATATGCATATAGTAATAAAACGAAGATAATAACAATACACAAATGCTTAAAAAAGTGGCAATAAAGGATATTACACGATCAATGCGTTATAAAAACCTACCTGACGTTGCACGTCCTTACGTGACGACTTTCGACAGTCGAATGACTCCTCCCTCCACTCCCCGCGCCAAAGGTTGGCCAATGAGCTCGATGGGGGGGAAGACACGGTTAAGATTCGCGCGGTTTATTCGGAATTTAAATCTATGTACATTTGCGCGCGCTAATTTAATTTCAAATTCCACGTCGCATACGACTTTATAAGAATTTTTAATATTGAACGCGCGCATACACGTATCGGACTGTCGAAGAAAGAGATCAACGATGAAATTTAATACTGAAACTCAGTATATTTTTATATTCATATACTTTCATCTATATACTATATTTTTACCTTCCATATTTTCCATTTCTTAACGTTATACATATGTGCGTGTTTTTATATCTTTTCCATTAGGGTTCAACAACATCCACACTTACAGGGTTTCAGAGAAGCCTTCACAAATCTTTCGAGTGTCAGTTCACATATAGCCACGATTCAACAGGGTCGTGCTATCGTTTCCGTGTTGTACGTATTACATACATTATCGAAGAAAAACTACATCATTACAGTAAAAAAGGGAATGATGTTTCTGAGAGGTGAGCAGTACTTCGCATCTTGATTTCTTTTACTTACTACGCAAAGCAAATGTAAATTAATACAAATTTCAACGTGTTTGACTTTCGATAAACAAACTTTTCTCTGTATTTCAGGAATATTTGTATTATTCTTTGCCTCAGACACTGTAGGTCAATATGAAGGCATCGCTGAAGCAAATTTGTTCTCAGATGGCAATAATTGCAGCACCACGGACAGTTTCGTTATTTTTCGCACACCAAGTGAAACGCAACGCAACGAAAGAGAAATCGTAGCCGATGTTCTAATCGACGGGCCTAGAAACGACACGAACATTTCACATTTGAAGACACCCATAGACTGGAACAATTGGACTCCGAAACTTAAATTTCCTACAACTAGCTCCGAGAAGGAATACAAAATGGCAAATCTACATTTAGACAGAGGAATGTTTGTTTTCGATTTCCTACGGAAATTTCTGTCCCTTATTCAACCTTATGACGTGCCTGTTGGTAAAGTGTACAATATCAATATCTTGTGCTTTGTTACTTATTTGTTATTTATTTATTGTTTATATCATTGCTTGTTTTATGTCGTTCGCAGATTTGTTAACAGACGCAATCGAAAACCGAGTAGATACGTCAAGATTGATTTCAGAGGTAAGGCTCACTATTTTCCAATGTTCGTCACATCTTGCTAAAGTAATATAGTGAGAAGATATTAAGCAAAATGGGATTTTCTGTTTAACTGTTACAGTCAATACACCTAGAAGCAACATTGTTAGTAGTGCTCGGTATGTGCTGTGTTTTATGTTGTGTAATACCTGGAATAGAGCTTTGGCTTGCATGTCGTCCAATAAGGGAGGATTACAAACCGAGTCAACATCCTAGCGTGCTTACGTTTTCTCTCGCATTTTTCGTCTGCATACTCGGGTAAGCGTTACTGCAAATATTGACTGCGAAATTTTTGTATATAAATTTTTGCTCTGTAACAAGTGCAAGGAAATGAAAAAAAAAAAGAAACGAACCGT
The DNA here is from genome assembly GCA_030673865.1 of Melipona bicolor. Lineage (NCBI taxonomy): Eukaryota > Metazoa > Arthropoda > Insecta > Hymenoptera > Apidae > Melipona > Melipona bicolor. The sequence goes on from JAHYIQ010000012.1 coordinate 1,216,258, forward strand.
GTGAAATTTTAGTTTAGTTTTCACTTTTGTTTTTGTAGAATATTAAAAATTACCAACGTGTGACAAGACGCTCCTCAAGTTTCTCACACTTCGTAAATTTGTTCAATTTGCCTTTAGATTGGGCATGATCACGATGCTCGTGTGCAACGAAACGATATCCGGGAGCGTGGAAAAATTTCCAATCGTCGTTGAAACTGCCTTGCAAGACTTAAACGACTATCACAGCAGCACTACAATTCAATTACGCAAATGTCTCTCGAGGAGCCTGGATGTGGCTAGCGAGGCAATTCTTGCGGATTTAGATAGTGAGTAGTCCTGCAATTATCGTACATATTTTGAGATAATGCACTTGATTAAAAATATAATTTCAAAAAAAAAAATGTAAAGTAGAAAGAGTACGATGTAAAAGGAATTGGGAAACCGAGTACGTTTGCCCCTCCCCAAAAAAGAAAAAAAATGGCAAAAGGTTTGTGCAATATTATCCAATGACACTTGTGAACGGTGAAATTAGAACATTCAGGTACGTGTAATGAAAGCTATAGAGATACTAAATATCTTATAATGGGTCTATCGTCGTTAATAGCTTAACCAGTCCTGCAAATTGAGCTCGTTAGTGTGAACAATACAGGAGATCGTATTATGTGCGTTTGTCACTGTACAAAGCCTGATGCTATCGTGTTACGTACTGATTAGTAAGAATATGTTATCAACAAAGTAATCTATCGGTTAAATGGAGCAAATCGTTCTGAATAATGGCAAGTCAAGGAATTTAACTTCTACGTGTTACGTGCCTACAAAAGTAAACAGAAAAATGACAATTTTTTTTTATCCAACAATAAATACCATGAATGTTACAATCAACGTACAAAAAGGGGTCCTACACCCTATCCAAGTAACACGGATGGAGAACATTATCTAACTAATTGTGAGTGACACATGTCGATTTTGATGAAACTTTATATGCATAGAATCAGAAAAAAAAACCCGTGGATTATTTGCTCATTTTTAGAAGACAGAATGGTAATACAAAATGGTATAAAAATTAAAAATTTGTGTACGGTTGGTAGAGACGATTGGTTTGTTTAATAATGAATGTCGCGCGTCGCACACAACGTAACTATGCTGGAATTCACGAATATTGAACGCTGATAGTAACTCTAGTATAGAGGAGTAATCTCTAGTATGTCGCTTGACTACCTCAGAACCGGAATTGAGGTGCATTCTCCTTAGTACAATGCGCCAAGCGTTCAATCACGCGACAAGCGTTCAAAAGGTAGGGGTCGATTTCCCCTTGATTGTCACTCGAAAAATGATCCTGTCCAGACAATATCCGTCTGCTTCCATCATACTCAACTAACTGCCAATATCTAAACTCTCTGCTACGTTCAAAGCTTAATTACACTCCAATTAAAATAACTCACAAAAACGTGTATGTTTCGATTATAAATAAAACACAGTTATTTATCGCAGATATAGAAGAATTATTGGGAAAGCCGGTGCAGACTGAATTATCCGCTGAAACAGGATTGGACAACACGTTAAACATGCTTATAGATCTTGTAAATGGTAAGGAAGCTTTATCACATATCGTGAAACTTGTCGCTATAATATTATATTGTATTGTTTCAGCTAGTCATAGAGTTTCGAGCAATGTCGAATCCCTGTTGAGCAACGGTGAAAATATTCGTAGTCTCGGGAAACAATTGAGCAGAGAAATGGACGATTTACGTCGAAATTTGGAAAGCGCGTTGAGAGCTTGCACCGGCCAAGATCGTCCTCTGTGCACCATCATTGATTCATCCGGATTACGACTAACTTTACGGATTGATCAGGTAAATTCAATCCGTGTAAAGCAGCGACAATGCACAGCACTCTGACCATTGTACCTTTGCAGTTTCTGAGGGACAATCGTTTACAATATTTACGCGATTTCAAACGAGAAAATTTCACGGAAACCATCCGTCAAGCTCGAGGAGAGTACATGTACATTCCGCAGCATATTGCAAGAAACAGCCTGGAAATTCGGAATCGTAAGTAGAAACGTTCATTAATATTGCATGAGGGTATAATCCCAATTGAATTTAGAAGATACAGGGAGGAGTTTCTTTCAGAAATTCGACGTGAAGTGAATAAAATGCGTGCCAGAATCTTTGACGAGGCACGAAACATGGAGGCGAGCAATTCCGAGCTCGTCAAGCAATTGGAATTTGCAAGACATCTGGTAGATTATACGACGCCGTATATAATAGTCTTCGAGCATGTCAGATGGCTCGTAGCTATCGGTAAGTGATATATCTCCGTATTAACTATTAACTGTTAATCTTTTGTTTGAAATTAAATTATGTAGAGAAAAATATAATGTAAATAAAAACTGCACGACTTGTGCCCCAGTACGATCCTCTCACTGAAAGGCCCAGAAGCAATTGTTCTGACTAGGAAATGACGACTTTATTGCCATAAAATTTTATTGATACGCAAACATTTGAATCGATAGAAAACAGATTAAACACCCCACGCCCCCTCACGAATCACGTGACCCAAATCAACCAATCGCTAATTTTCGTTGCTTTAGCGTTGCACCTGAAGAGGCCCGATTTTCTGGGTTACCCCCGCTACAATCACTTTCAATGATAATATAAAAGAAATGTAAAATAACCACAGTAGCAAATGACTTTTGTTAACTGCTTTTTACAGGTGCCGTTTTATGTATCTTACTTATCTGGCTGTTATTGCTAGGAGCTCTTTTTTGTCGCTGCGGTTCTTCTGGAGATAAAATACGGCTTACACTTTTATGGTGTGTATGTTAATTAATATCAAAGCATTTCAAACACAGACACGTCGATTTTATATGTAATGAGAAATAGTTCTTTGAAAGACGTTTGACACGTCTCTTTTTCCATTTCAGTGGCGTATTTATGGCATGTATCATCTCAGTTATATTGTGGGCAGTTTTCCTCGTAACTTTAATACTGTCGAGTCACACTGAAATGTTGATCTGTCGTCCACTTCACGATTCGAATTACAGCACGATGCAAGCTATCTTGGAAACTCGAATATTCTTAGGGAAGAAATTAAGCATACCTTTGAAAGATCTATTCGAGTAAGTTGACTTGTAACTACACGAATACAGTTATTAAGAATTAATTGACGATTAATGTGAAATTGCAGAAAATGTCGTGAAAACGAACCCGCGTATCCTGCTTTTGGATTAGGGAACACGATGAAATTAGAGCAACTTACTGCGTATTGGACTTGGTCGGGCTTCACCAGGATTATATTAAAAATTAAAGTTCAATTGAAGACACTGAGAATATTTACGCCGTATTTGCAACAACAACTACATAATTTACTGTATGCTTGTGGTTTGAATTTAACGGAGCATAGAATCGCGGTATTGTAAATCTTTCGTTTGCTTTTAATATTTCCATAGGTAACGTTATTTGAAATGTTAATTATCGCCAGATCCAGGAACGAATAGTAAACAAAGACTTGGAAGCCTTGTCAGATCAATTGGACAAAGTTACCGAACAAATGAGCGACAGACTAACAGCCAGGAGCTTGGAAACTATTGTAATAAATATGCAAGATTTGAATCAAAGGCGAGTAAAACCATTGATGAGATTTCAAGACGAGCTGTTGTACAAACTGGCTGCGCTAGAATTGCAAGTAAAACCACTGCAACAGCAGATCAATGATTCGCTCACCAACTTGAAGACCATTCAATATTACATCGACAGTCAAAGTGATAAAATTGCTCAATTGGTACGTATTATTTGATTTTTGGATTCCACTTTGAAATCTTCTAACAAGATAATTTTACACTTTGTGTAATCAATTACACAGAAAACAAAGCTGTACACAGATCGACTAGCTAATTACCTGGATCAATGGAGATTCCACGTACTGTCTGAAATGGGTAATGGAGTAGCAAAGTGTCGACCACTTTGGGACGTGATGGAAGGAATTAAACTTTTACTATGTAGCCACTTTTTAGGTAATTTGGTACGTATGTATCACGAGATATTGTAAAAATGCTTTAAAAATGTTATTAATGTAACATTTCATGTTTCTCTTTGTTTTAACTGTTTAGAGTGGATTCTGGTTTGCCACGTTCTTATGTATAGTTATTATGATAGCGAGTACGCCAACCGCTCACGTTTTGTCTCTAGTGTATAAAAAATTTCCATCTGTTGTAAAAAATGCTAATCTCGTAACTACAAGAACGTAAGCACCAAACATTTATCATTAGCAACTAATTTCATCACATAGCGTTAATAATTGTGTGTATTTTTCAGAGAAGATCCTCCGACCGAAACTAATGAACAAGAAAATTGGAATACACCCGAGTAAGCGTACATTTCAATTATTTCCTTTGATGTAAAATACATAATTAGTTAGTATCCATTTGAAACGTAAAAAGTTACTAAAACTTTTCATAAAATGTAAGAATCGCGTTGAATTATTTTCTGTTCTCACTGAGAGCTCATTCTGGTATCATCTGGTTGTTTTAAATATTTCAGCCATTAAATTTTGCAAACGGACGAATATTAAAAATCCATCCAATAAAAACTTAATGAAAATTTAATGGAAAATATAAATACTTAAATGATCTCTGGTAGATGATTCATCAGGTACCTAAGATTCGTTGCTATTTCCAGTAAACCGATTACGTTAAGCTCGGATGTAGCTTGCTACTTGTTTATCTCACTCACACAGTTGAACGATCACACAAATCCGATTCACAATTACTCATCCAAGCAGTACTGCATTTCACATAAAGAGCAGCTTCAGAATATGTTTCATTGTGCTGCAATCACACTCAAAGACTACAAGTGAAATTCTTCGTTTCTAGCATGCATAGCAGTTCATTGACGCTAACATATTTTAATTAGATTTCACTCGTCAATTCATTTTCAGGCCACCACCACCACCACCGCCCGAAGAAGAATAGCAATAACGATCAGAAATGTTATTCCTTGTTATAGCTTCGTTCCTGCATAATGATATATTTTCACTTTTTGCAATCAATAATCAACGCTTACGAAAGTTTTAATTAATGACATGGTAAAAATATTTGAGAAATAAAATTGTCGCTATTAATTCCAATAAATATACTATTTCTCTAGTCACGTGACGATTAATTAACTTACCTATCCACGTTCAACAATTGTTTTTTGCTGAAACTGATACATAAAATAACGTATCCGTTCTATTCGTTCAGCAAAAAAAAAAGACTGCTTGCAGTTAGAAAAGTTCTCCCTTGAGTCTTTATAATGAATGATACCATGAAAAGTTGTCACAGCAATATATTCTGCTCACCCTCCTCCTCCAGTAGTTCTGAAGCCCAGCCTGGGTAATTTGCTGTTTTGTGGTAGGGGCAATAGCTCGAGGTACATTGGAAGTTTCGTCTCGAGCAATACTATACACACTATACAATCCATCTAGATTAAGAAATTGTACAGAAATATGTATGAAACGAATAATTCAGATATAAACGAATTACATGTATATTGCGTTTTTTACGAAAGTATTTGAACGCTTATAAAAATTTTTACGAGTCTTTGTGTCCCTAATAGGTAACTAAATCCACGCTCATAAAATATTTTTACTTTTTACAAGCATTCGTGTGATTTATTCAACTTTTACAAAAAATGTGATACACGTATAAAAATAAAAAAAAAAGACATACATTTAGCGTTCCAACATGGAAACGAAAGACGTACTACTAGCTTCGCCCCACGAATTTTTGGCAATGCAATGATACATGCCGGTATACTCTTTAGTAACGCGAGGTAATTGCATCCATGATGTTCGCATAAATGGCTCGGGGCCGACGCTGCTGTGTACTGTCGCTCCCTCTGCTTCACCTGTCGACGTGGAAATATTGTAAATTACTTGCTTACGTTAACATTTAGGTACATTTAATCTACACATGAATATACCTGGTAATTTCAACACCGTTCTCCCGTCTGCTGCGTGAAATTCCCAAAAAATCTCGGGAACAGGAAAGCCTTTTGCCTCGCAGTTCAACGCCAACCGTTGGCCAAACACCGACAAAACATCTTCCAAGGGAGATAAAATCCACGGACGGCTTTGACACGGGCCAAGATGCTGCAACGTCAAAAAGGACGAACTTTTCCGTCTCATTGCCTCTTCATGCAGCACACACGGTGTCGTGTACGTTTTATTATCATTACCACACGCCGGGGTTTGTTCCATACAAACGCAAATGGCTTGTGGTTCGTCCTGTGTACACAGTTAATGATACCTCTTTGAATACAGATCACAATCCCCTTGTCGTTTCATTTTAAAAAAATGATCGATTTTTAAAATCATAATTTTGAATAGTGACGGTCAGTATACGCCTTATTATGAATAAACATACATTTCTGTACACCATTTAACGAACAAAGGAGGAAACTAAAGAATGGCAATACGCAAAAGACAATTCTGTTTTGAAATAAAAAGTAACTTGTTCGGAAATTAGTTGAATAATATTTAATTTTGATGTACCTGCTCTCGGAGGTCCGTCCTTAATCTGCATTCGTAATTTCTTGCGCACTGGCCATCGTTACGATGTCTGGAAGGCAACCCGGGAATACTAGAATTCCAACAGGATTCGCCATCTAATCGAGCACATATACCGTTTGCGCAACATTCGCAGGGATCGAGAACAGAGCCCAGTAAACATTTCTCGGAATTTCCCGGACACCTATGTACGAACAGATCTTTTTTTTCAAAATTTGCAAAAATATAGCGAACAAAAGAAAATTACTATAATTTGACTTATAGTCGAAGCTCATTTCACTTTGACGTTTTTGGACTTGATCTTCCATTGAGAAATCGACAATGGAAAATTAAAATTAACCATGTTCGTGAATGAAATATATATATGTTAGAATACAAAATGTAATATACATCTAAACAGATAAATTTCTAATTTTAGTAATTACCTATAATCACCACATTCGACACATCCTTCGATACCTTTCTTCCCTGTGGCACTTCCGTTAATTTCGACGGATGCGAAAGCGTTCCTTTCAAATATTGCGGCACAGAGTATTAACAAGTGCAACAACGATAACACAGGAAGTGCTTCTTTACGCGTCATCTCGCTGACTAACAGGCGAGAGTACTGACAAAGTGAGAGTCCCTTTCCTCGATTTCCTCCTAAGAGGGAGTGAAGATCCTCCGAGTCTCGACATTAGAGTATAATCTTTTATAGAGATAATGAATTGTACGTTAACTTGAAAATTATCAAGGCTTCTTATAGCACAAGCATGCATTTCTTATATAGAATTATTATCATATTGTGCATTCTTCATCTCAGTTCATTTCAATGGACGAATCTAAAATCTGAAAGGAGTTATAATATTCTGATTAAGATACTATTTTTATCTAATAAGAAAATAAGAAAGATAATTAATAAAGATTTTTATCTAATAAGAAAGTGACAAAGATAATGATCAAAATGAAAAAGATCACTGGAATTCTATTCTTTTAACTGGCCATATTATAAAATATAAACATAAATATCGTACATAATTTCTTGAAATAACTTTCTATTTATTTTAAGATAATCTTTACAAACAAGCGAAGATAGTTATTAGCAGAATAGTTGTAAAACCTTCGTGAAGACCCTTTTTTTATTTGAATATACCTCTAAAGACGCTGTGTGTTAAACGCTTGCAAAGAGATACTTCCGAAAGCGGATATTGCGAGAACAACGCAACTGGCGTCTGGACAATCAATCAATTAGACGGTCAACTAGTTGAAATACTATTACCCACGCGACTTTCTGTTCTTACCACGCGAATTCAAGTACGCATGTACACGCTTTTACAGGCAATTCAATTCAATTGTGACTGATATTTTAGATCATTTCTCAAACGATTTGTAATAATTATTCATACCAGTTTCAAACTCAACAGACAATATCGGTTAAAGCAATTGCATTTACGTGCAGGATCAGTGGATCAGAGCAGGGAAGATTATGCAAATAATCGGGGGAAAAGATGACTAAAGATATATTTACAGCATTTCATACAATTGATGCTTTTTAATAAATCTAACGACACTACAGTTATCTCTGACAACTCTCGCACGATTTCTGGTGAAGTCACTCGTTACTATCGATTTTCCTCGTGGCAAACCTTTCCGGTTCTATGTCGAACTAAATATCATTCGTTTCGTTCTTTTCAATTTCGACTTTTGTATTGTAATTCATTTTAACAGAAATATGTCAATGTAGATATCAGATTACAGAAATATGAAGATACACTCAAATTCTGGACGTACACCACATTCTCACTACATCGAGCTTCAAGCCACATTCTCACCACACGAGCTCACCACTCGTCATCCTTCCCAAATCTATACCTTATATCTTTTATTTTTTCAATCCATACAAAACTTACATTCATAGAAAATTCATAGATCCAAACGAAATGGACCGAAATGGTATCATTACAAACGAATGTATTTACATAAACATTCGTTATATAATCTGCTTAAAGCTAAAATCTTTCTGATTTCGAAAAGATAATTTTCGATTTTTATATCGACTAAATGAAACGTATTTAATTTTGTACTTAATTTTAATATAAAGACTATTATTTTATGACATATTTAATAGTATACATATAATAGTATATATATATATATATTAATATATGTATATATTATGTATATGTATATCGTGTATGTATTATTGTTTCTTGCTTGAATATGACAATTTAAATTCACTGAAAAACTTCCTTGGAATTATATTTGTAAAAGGTGAATTGGATAATTATAATACATTCAATATTTGATAAATATCTTTTTAATTCTTCTTTTCTTAGTCTGATTCTGATCCTGAACTGACGTCAGATTCATACTCTTCTACACTGATAGTAAATTTGTATTCTTGGTCGCAACCTAAGTAAGCATCGCTCATGAAATACAAAGTGTAGGAATGTTGGCCAGGAGCAGGTGCTACAAAATCAAGTTTAACCTTTGCTTTTTGTTGCAGTGTTAATCTCTTGATAGACAACAAAGAATTGGTCTTTGGATCACCGATAACAACCCACCAGCCCTCCTCGCGCTTCTGTGGGAAGAAGGGCGCTACAACTGGACCTGTAACCTCATCTTCCCTTTCAAGCTGCACGATAACATTCACCGTACCACCGCTGCGCAATTTATCTTTATCCTGAACCTCGTAGGACATTTCTATGTTAGGATAACGATTGCAAAATTTCGCAACGTCTGCCATTTGAGTCTCAGACAACTGTAAAAGCCGATTTCTATCATCGTCTTCCAATTCCATTACGTCAAACACTGTTTCCACTCCTTTGTCTGTACAACGTTTGATGGTCTCAGCTGTGAAGTGTGGCAACTGTTTCAGGTAAGAATCTTTAGACCACATTGCTTGGGTAACCATTTGTGCCAGTTCCATAGCAGCTACAGCAGGAGCTAGCCAACCAGACGAGCTCAGAACGTCAACGCAGGCTTGTATCAATCTTATAGCCTTGCTTAACACCAATTCCGTGTCTTTCTGGAGCTCCGGGCCAAGTTGTATTCTGGACAGATGCGCCTGCAGCAGAAGTTGCGCCTTCACATGGGGGTCGGCCATCCTCGCAGCCTGAGGTGCATGCGGAAGTCTCGTTGCCAAGCTCCTCAACAAATTTTCTTCACGCTGCCGGACTGGGACAGTCTCGTACTCGGCCGCGGCTGAGATAATCTCCAGCAGACCTCTGATCTTAGTCTTGTTATTTAACGAAAGGCTGAACAATTCGATCGTTGCGTAATTGATGTAATAATAGGCGGCGATCATGCCAAGATTTAAAGGTAAAGTGTCCATTTCGTCTTCCACGGCAACGCATTTTGCTTGTTCCAAATCACTCAAGGTACTCTCCACTAATTCGGACAAATGATCCGACAAATGCCTATGCGTCACACCCTGTAACCCGTAGTAATTTGGATTCTGCGTAAGCCGCCTGTACAAGAAAGTCCATGTAAGATAATCAACCGCATCTTGTTTGTTTTCAATTGTTTTAGTCACGATCTCTGCGTTGAAATGATCGTGTAACCGGTGATCCAAGTGGCTCTCCACGGGCAGAGGTTCGTTTAGGAATTTCTTAAAGAAGTCTTTCTTCGAGCTTTGACAGAGAAGAACGCATTTAGCATCGTCGTCCTCCAATGGGCGATTCGCGCGCGCTACCATTTGTAAAACGTCGGTTATGGGGTAATCTTCGTACGCGTGTGTCTTCCCGTTGTAACATTGAGTATCCATAACAATAACAAGGTGAGAACTGATTGACAAACCCCAGCAGAGATCTCTCGTGGCAACTGCTATTTGAATAGCACCACTATCGAAAAGCTGTTCGACGAGGTGGCGGTCGTCCACGGATAGACCTTCGTGAAGGTAAGCAACACCTTGGGAAAGTGTTTCTTTCAACGTTTTGTCCGTCATCCTGTCCAGAAACGGTTTGATGTCAGCTTCTTCCGCGTGGAAAAACCGAGAAGGTTGCCCCTCGGCTGCAGTGAAAGTTAACAAATCTATGGCTGTTAATCTGGCTTGACGACGAGTAGGTACGAAAACAATCACGGGTTTGTGAGACGCATGTCTGAGTATAGCGTTGTACACTGGCTTTGCCATAGCAGCCAACCTGGACGCGTTGTGGGTAATATTTATTCCTTGTACGTGTAACTCCAGAGGTACAGGCCTGACGGACGGATGAAAGTTGAAAGTTGCAGCAGCCGGTGCACCTAGCCACTGAGCAGCGTCTTTCGCATCAGCGAGCGAAGCGGACAATGCTATGATTCTAGTCGGTTTGTCCAACTGCGAAGAAATGTACCGCGCTCTTGAACACGCGACTTCCAATACAGGTCCTTCCTCCCCGCCAATTAACTGAAGCTCGTCAACGATGAAGAGTTGGATGTTCTGTACATTTTTCCTTTGTTTCCATCTTCGCGATAACACGTCCCATTTGTCAGCAGTCGTAATTATGATCTGCCCTTTCGCGAGCAATTTCAAATCCGTCCCCGTCTCGCCGGTCAGAAGAACCACCTTTCTGCCTAATTGCTGATTAAACTTCGCCGACCAATCCACGTAAACCAATTCTGCCAGAGCTTCCTTACTGACCATGTATACGGATCTCCCTTCTGGATTTTGCGTAAGTAAACGTAACACGGCAAATTCTGCGATGGTTGTCTTTCCAGAACCTGTGGGCGCGCCAACGAAAACGTTATCGTCCGAATTGTAAATAGCATTGAATACCTGTGTTTGAATCGGATTGAATTGCGGAAATTTATCCGCGTAGATGTTCTCGAACTTCGAGTTACGTAACGCGGTGATCGGGAGCGGTTGTAAGTCGAGCAACTCGGTCGGTGGTAGATTTTTCTCTGGCAAAATCAAGTGTCGAAAACTGACGGGCAACTGTGTTTCCGCTCCGATCCATCTGTCTGATACCACGCGTAAAAAATACTGCGGTGGCAAAGGCTCAAATACAGGAACGAAGAATTTAATCAAGTGTTCGTCGGTTGCGTATTTGGCCTTGAGCAGGAAGTACTCGTGGTGTAGTATCACCTCAGAATCTACGTCTTCGACTAAAATCCAAAATGCTTCAGACGCCCCGTGTACCTTTTCGTCCCATTGAAAATCTGGTGTGATAGTCAGTTCCACTCTTAACGTTGACCGGGTAATTGGTTGAATGTGCGTCGATAATTCCAGCTTTGGAAATTGATGAATGTACTTGTGAATAGTTTTACCTAGCTTAGGTACTCGGATCAGTTCGCCGATTTCATTTGGTCCTAAGTCATATAACCTCTCCCAAGGGAAATTCTTTTTCTCTATCTTCTTTACAATCTCCTCTGGCATTTTTCTGAATTGTCTGAGAGGCGACATTGACTGCCACATCCTGCGATCTATCATTTTACAGAGAGACAGACACTTGTCCGCTAGTTGCGCCCAGCCACGAAATAATACGATCTCGAAAATGGCTCTCATCAATCGTGAAGCGGATTGAGTAACAAATACCATGTCAGACATGAGAGCAAAACCTTCGAGTTTTAATTGAGAGATATAAGCTTGTAAAAGTACATTGACCTTCGCGCTTGCCTCTTCTATACTCTCCTTTACTGGGATTGGCACTCTCTCCATCAACTTTTGCAATTCCAACTTTTCTTCTTCTCTGACGTTTATATGTTTAAACTCGCTGGATAATGAGAATACTCTAAACAATTCAATCTCGCTTAGAGTGCGTTTCAATAACTGATTGTATATAGCCATCGTTTCGTGAGTACAGTAATAGTGTGATGCTATTCGACCTAGTTCAGTGGCTTGGAAATTGCCAGATTTTCGATCATATTTAATCAGGCCACTGCGATCTAACCCCACTGCGGCAGAATGAATAAGATCTGCTCTGTGTAGTTCAAGTAACGGATCCTCCTTTAACTTATCCTGGCTTATACTATACAAGTTTGGACAGCGAAGCATTCTAATGTACAAGTATGTGTACCCTACCCAAGTAACTGCATCTCTAATATTCTGTATAGTGCCTAATACTATCTCTGCATTTAACATATCTGACATTTTACTAATTAATTGTGACTCAATGGGTAATTGCTGATTTAGTAGAGATAAATAGTATTGAAGTTCGCTATGATTCGTGATAAGAATACCCTCACCTTTAGTATCATATTGCGGACGACCAGCTCTACCCAACATTTGCAACACGTCTAACGCGCCTAATTCAACCCATCTGCCTTTTTCCGGATTGTAGACTTGAGTTCCTTTTATGATAACTGTATGTGCTGGTAAGTTGACACCCCAAGCTAAAGTCGCTGTGGATACCAAAACTTGTATATGTCTGTCTGCAAAAAGATCTTCAACTAATGTTCTGTCTACCCTTGTCATACCAGCATGGTGAATAGCAAAACCATAAGGTAACAAATCTTTCAGTTCTTGATTTTTAACTTGCTCGGCTTCTGTTCTTAAAACTTCCATCGATGCGGATCCTTCTCGAAGGAATTGTCCTAACGTGTCTTTTTCCAAACACATATCTCTAATAGCGCGTGCTGTCTTCCCAGTTTCTTTTCGTGAATGCACAAAAACTAGAACCTGATTCCTGCCAGCATGTTCCATTGTTTTCTCATACACAATTTCATTCATTACTTGAAAACGTTTCAGTGCTTTCTTCTCTGTCACACCTATATATTGCTGCTCTAACGCAACAGGTCTAAAGCTATTATCAAAATAAAACAATCCTGATTCTGGTTTTATACGTAAAAATGCAGCGACGTCTTGATAATTTGGCAATGTGGCAGAGAGACCAATTAGTCTTACATCTTCTTGCGTTGTTTCAATATTCCTAATTGTTCTAGCTACTAAAGCTTCTAAAACAGGGCCTCTCTCATCGTGCAGCAAATGAATTTCATCAATAATAATTAATCTGACCAATGAAGTGAAGGTTTTCTCTCCTCCTTTTCGAGTTATAATATCCCATTTTTCGGGAGTGCAGACAATAATCTGAGTTGCAGCTATCTGTTCCCGCGTTAATTGATGATCACCGGTTAACTCCGACACGGTTAAATTATACGTAGATAATCTTTTACCGAAAGTTCCAACCATTTCTTGTACCAAAGAGCGCATCGGTGCAACATAAATTATTTTAAATTCATCTGCGTTAATCGTACCATCTGCATTAATATGTTTCCCAATTTCACGCATCATACATAAAAGAGCAACATTGGTTTTACCCGCACCCGTTGGTGCACACAGCAATAAATTTTCATCGCTTTCTAATGCAGCTTGAAACAAACGACTTTGAATTCGATTTAATGTTTTAAAACCTTCAAAAGCTGGCTGCACGTATTTTGGTAATTGATCAATTGGATACAGTTTCTCATTTTCTGCAAACGGTTTTGGTTTCAAAGCAGGAACATGAACTTCTTCGTAACTAGAAAAAAAAGAATAAAAGACAAATAATACAAATAAATAGTTGAAAATAAAAATTATCAGATAATTTTCAAGTAAATATAAATACCCTTTACGCTGTTTTCTGAAACTTCCATCAGGTAATTGGCAACGCTTGTTTGCCATAAAATGACTGCCCTGTGCAAATATCAAGTCTTCTAGATCTATTAGATTTCTTGTGCCTTGAACTTGCCCACCAGGGCCGCCAGTATCTTCATTTTCTTCTCTCCGTTTTCGTTGTGCCCTTGCTTCCATCGTTTCATCAGCATCATCATCACCTTTACCTGTATCTAACTGTCGCAAAATTTTTGCTAATACAGGATCATCATTCATTTTATTTCGAATCTTTTGACGTTCTGATTCGGATTGTGAAGATGCCAACATAGTACAATAAGCAACTGCAATTAACAAAAATATGTAATTATATTATATCTATTCACAAATTGTTAATGCATTTTTCTCAGAAACGTTTCTTACTTGTATGTCTATATTTCTTGAGTTGTTTAATGAAATCGAAACAGTCGTAACCTAGCAAAAGCACTAACTGATTTTCACAATCACGATCATCTCCAGCATCTTTTAAAACTGCCAATACTTCTGCAGCCCTTGCTTGTGAGACCATTGCATCATCATATATCCTACTTAATCTTCTCTGCAACCAATATGCATCTATATCCAAAGGATGTAATGGCTTCTCTTTCTTCATTTCTTCTGCACCACCCAACTAAAAAAATAACACAATAATTTATTACCAAATACTTATTTTCATATTCGTTGAAATAAATCATATTGTATATATATTTACATTTTCTGCATGAATAGCTCTATCATCATTAGCTTCTTCACCTTCATCGCCTTCATCATCATTTTCTCTAACTTCTCCATAAACATCTTCGTCATCTTCTTCGCTACTTTCTTCAAATTGTACGTTAATTCCGTATGTTTCATCAATATTTTCTTCACTTGTAGTAGTTTTTTCATCGCTTCCAAAATCTGTTATCTTCTTGCCAAGATTCACTAATAACGCGAATCTTTCTTCAGCTAATGGACCTAATAATAATTCTGTTTCTTTTTTCTTTTCTTTCTCCTTAAGCCGATCATTTTTCAAAACCGCCAGTACTTCATCAGCAGCACCACAAAGAATGTCTCTAGGTTGATCTCCTAAAGCTTCTTGAATAAAACTCAACAGTACTTCGTAAGTTTGACGCGTCTCTTGAGTCTTAGGGCGGTAAACAATTCCAACCATTTCATCTACACCTTCTGAGAGCAATGTTGCACCTTTCATTCTTGCAAAATCATATTGAGCTTCATCTCGTTTCTGACGCCTATTAAAAAAGAGCATTTAATACATAAAATATTTCGTTATGATAAATATTGTAAATTAATTGTAATTCATCGTATTATTTACTTGACTTTTCGTTCCTCTGCCTTTCCTGGCTTAGTACGTTGTGCTCTATCACCCATTCGTGTTCCATCCAGTTTCCCAACAAGGGACATAACCTCACCAGTGGCTTCATCTCTGCTACGTCTTTCTATTAATCGTACATCAGCTTGTAACACAAGGTTAGAATTCTGAAACAAGCATACGAACATTTATTGATTGGTAAAAACATCTTGTTTAATTCTTAATTAAGGTTAGGACTTAACCTATTCAGCGTGTAATACAAAAGAGTAAATACACGTATAATCAAAATTATAAAAATAAAATTAAACCAGAAAAATAAAATTACATTCAATTATCTTTATGCTAATTAATAAATGTATACTAACAGCTTTATACTCGTATTGCAACTGCCTTGCCGCAGCGTCTGCCATAATTGCTTTCTGTGCACTAAATAACTAAAAAGTCATGTATGTCTTTTTTAACAAACTAAAAATGATTTTTACACATAATTATTATATATAATTAAAACTGTACAATATAAATATTTCCATACAATTAATACGTTTTGTTACAACTTAACAAACACAATTTTTCGAGTCACTTAAACATTGAATAGTAAGTTTACTATAGCGTATTTCCAATCTCTTGTAATGGCGGTCACGCCAGAAATTATTTCTCTAGATTTCATATAGATTTTTGTAGATAGAATTTTTATATTATTATAATTTTATGTTATTGAAAAACTTATTTTAAAGATTATGTAACAATTCTGTGAGAAATTTTAAAGCAAATATTAAGTTTATTCCAACCAATCGAAATTAGCACTAGAATTATACGTGTCTATCTTTAATACTCTATGAATTTAAAATTATATTTTATCAATTTTATATGGTTTCCATATCATATATTATCGTGAAAATTTTTAATTTTATGTTCAACAATGTGCTTATTTGACTTTTTCAATAATGTAATGAGATCGTAAAGTTAGATCGGTTAAAAAATTATAAATATTTAAATTAGAACGTAAAAAAATTTGTGAAAAAAGAACTGCGGAATGAAATATTTTTCAATTTTTGGTAAAAAAATTTGCACATAATTTTAATAATTATTCTTAAATTTAAGCTACCTTTCAAATTGCTTTGCACGGTAAAATAACCCTGTATACACTCTCTTATGCATTGGAATAGAGTGCGCTATCATCGCGGCAAGTCGGCACGGTGTTTTCTCAAATTTAATTTATGCATTAAATATATTTCTTTCCTAAAATATATCCATATTTTGGCCAATTATATTTTCTTCATATGTCACATCGTAAATGAATCAATAATAACGTCGTATGTTGAAAATAGTTCTTAGTGTTTAGATCATTTCAAAAAATTTGCCGGTTTGAATACGCTTCACTTGCCGCCAATTCAAAACACTTCCCCACCATACGAAGTTTGCTCATTGTTAGTGAAACGCGGCGCGAGGCATCACTGTTACGCGACTGTTGAAAATCGAGACGAGATTTATTAATTCGTTTCAGGTAAAATCAATTGCGTTACATTTCCATCACTATTATCATTCTTTTTGTTAATACTTGTTTATTTATTAATGTAATGAATGTAATGAATGCATTCTTCGATTCTTTCTTATTGCGTCGTACATTCGGTTGTTAATAATACTGGTAACTTCCGCCATTTGTTTCCCACATACAGATTTAACATAAAATAATTTTCAATTTAAATTATTGTCATTCATTACTGATGAAACATTTTTAAACTTTTCATTTCAATCGAATACTATAATTAAAACGTTATACTCTGCGCTCTATGTTTTATTACTATATGCGTATTTCATCATTTATCGTACATGTACGTAGTGAAAATACATAATTCTCCAAGGTGACATTCCTTCTGTTTTATTGGCTACGTATTTCGAATTATTTCTATTTTGTATTACGAATTCTTACATTGGGATTAAAATTAAGTTATTATTTCATGTTGTTATAAATAGTTCTAATTATTTCGTATTCTCGGCTTCTTTTACAGAATATCCGTTGATCACGTGGGTAGTTTCGAACGAATAGCAGTTTTGGAACATGGCGCCAAAAACGGTTAATCGACGAATAGCAGTTTTGTAACATGGCGCCAAAAACGGTTGATCGACGATTCCGATAATTTTCGCTGGATTTGATTTATTATAAGGTACAGGTACGTTTGTGACTCATAATTAATGCAACACTTGTAATTAATTAATATGCAATAATATTTAATATTGGTAGTGCGTAGTATATAGGAATGTATATAATTAAATGATGAATAACTCCATATTGAGAATACTGAGATGAAAATTTATAAGAATTTGCAGATATTTCGAAATGTACTTCATTATTTTATTTCAGTGTGATTAAATGAATTATTTTACACTTATTCTACAATAATTTACTGCAAATAATCGATTTTATAAATAAATTTTAACACTCCACGTTTTGTTATAGGTTTTTTATAACCTCCATTTTTTCCGCTTCAAGAGTCAGTGATGTAAGTACCTTTATAAATTGTAATTCAAGTAACTTTACTTTTTATCTCTTGCTTCAATTCTCATTACTGTAAAAAAGACAAAATTTCATTAGAAGTTTAAAAAGTTTGAACTTTTCATTTTTGAATTGAATACTGTCGTTAAACTGTTATGCTCTATATTCTGTTATAGATTTTTCACTTCTCCCATAGGATTCGTGTCGAACAATAACAGTATTCTTCGCATCGAATCGTAAGTCAAATGCATTTTTATTTTAATTTTTGATGAGCATAGTGATCACGAGCATTGTACTCGTGAATAGTAATATATCTTTGTCTGTTTTATTTATTACTTTAGAGTAGATTTTTTTGGGTGTCATGTATTTTTTAATTGAAATTTCATATACCTTGTCTGAAATTGTAACTGCTTTTAATATAGATAAAGCTTTTGATATTTGTATCACAAGCGAGGTAGGATTTACTATTCGTAGATAACACTACATGGAATTGCAACCACCTCGTCGATCGATAATGAAGAAAATAATAGAAAAATGTGATTAGAAATTGCCCGGTAATCGATAAGAGATAACATCATTGCTTATTCACGCAAATTGTTCATACAACAAATTAAACGAATATAATATTGATTAGTAACAAAATCAATTGTTATTTGACAACCATTAAAATTGTACAATTTGTCAAATATTGTGCAACTCAATAACGTGTAACAAATACAAACGTGCAAAAGGTGTATATCTTTTATATTGCCAATCGAGTCGAAATTACGACCTATCTGAAATACACTTAAATGACGAAGAGGTTGCAATTTACAATACAGACAACCAAGTCGATGACACACGTTAATTAAACCGATTTTTCTAATTACGAAATCGGATGAATAGTAGTAATAGCGATGGAATATCTGCGCAACAAAATTATCTCGTTATCCTGGCCACATCGTTGCCATTCTCGTCTATCACGAGGTATCCTGCACGTCGAATTTATTGGAATTGTATATTACATGCGTAGCGTTATCCATTCTATGCAATACTGAATACGTTAATGCATCCCCCTCCCCACCCCCCTGATCGCCATCGTCGCGTCAGCCACACACACGTTGCGGATTCTATTTCATTAATGTCGCAGGTTGAGAATTCGAAATATTATATGGGATTTCAATTATTTGGGAGGCGAATTATATATCAACCGTCATTAAGTTCCCATGGATCGCGCGATCGAGTTTCCCTTGCGAGACATTTCCGGCTTGTATGCATCGTACGCGCGTAATAACGCGCGAATAATACGGTCTCGACGCGTCACGTGCATAAGTAACCAGCATTAAATTTCATCTTCCATGCAATGAACCCCGCGCTCATTTAAGGATCTTCGATGTTTCCTGCCAGATCGCAGAAACAATGCTTTAGTTTTAGAAATTTTCTTTTCTTTTTTTAATTGCGCAATTTCGACTTTCACTGCAAGATGCGGAGAGAAAATATGCGCTGAAATTCCTTTCGAAGTCCTGGTTTTCGAAAGTAGATCAAGCGAAACTTTGTTTATTTAACGCGACACGGCCTGCTCTCACCTAAAAATTATCCATCGTTTTCAATTATGATATTCCACTTTGGCTTGGGTGCCGCCTGGCAATATCGACGAAGTTTTCGAGAAATAACGTTGCTCCGCGTTAATGCTCCCGTCGACCAATGAATTTTTCATACATCCACTTTCTACGTGTCGCAAGTTCGCCCCGAGATCTATCATCCCATCGAATAATTCAATTTTTCCCCTGCTTCGAGTCTTCTTCTGCTGGCTTGTACTAGATTTTTAGTACAATTTAATAACTGTGCTCGGACAATTCTGTTGCAACTACTTATTCGTTTCATCCGTTCATCACCACTCGCGTTTCATTCATTCTTTTCACTTATTCAACCGCGTTTATTCACATTCGCGTATATTCTCGGTACATTATATTTGGTTCATATAGACAGTCTTTTATTCCCGTCTATTTCCGAACGCGGCCTTTTCTTTCTTTCTTTTTTCGGCGAATTGATTTTCAGTGTATCAAAATGGCGAGGTCCACGAAACCGACCGGAGGATTCAACGATAGACCAAACATTGATCGTTTCCACGCGGGCCAAATCTAATCCGGACCTATTCAAAAACCACGAGAGCCTTTGCCACGTTTTCGAACGATTCAATTTGATCTGTATCCGATAATTTTTAAACAAAATGGCGGCGAGTCTCTGCTCCCGCCGAGAGACGAAACTGAAAGACCCAAAAATTGGTCTTTTCGCGTCACGTTTTATCGCGCGTGATGATCGATGCGCCCGCAGGATATTACTTTCTGTCGTTGCGTTATATACTATGGTTGTTTTCTTTTTTATCACTGAAAGTGATTTTAGCTGGGGTAACCCAGAAAATCGGGCCTCTTCAGGTGCATTAGCAACGCTAATGCAACGAAAATTAGCGATTGGTTGATTTGGGTCACGTGATTCGTGAGGGGGCGTGGGGTAGGCCTCGAGTAGGAGTGGCGTTGTCTGGTACTGAGCGTTCGCGCCTGTAATTTGTTGTGTCGATTCAAATGTTTGCATATCGATAAAATTTTATGGCAAAAGAGTCGTCTTTCAGTGAGACGAATCGTACTGGGGTACAAGTGCAGTTTTTTCCTTACGTTGCATGTTCCCCTCCGGAAATAATCGGAAATAATCAGCTTTGCCACCCGCGGTGGTCATCGGTCGTAGCCAGAAACGCACCCGTAGTCACACCGAAATTGATAATGCGACGATTTTCGCGCAAACGAGGATTTACACCGCGATCGTGACGAGCTTGCGAATAATTTTGAATACGCCGTACCGCTTGCGGCGCGAAATGCTTGCTTTTGTCGGCCGCGTGTTCACTTTTGCTTCGGCGGATTGACGTGTCTCGTTATCGACGTACTCTCGTTCGGCTTTCTGGGTGTCTTGCGTGTCTGGGTGCTGCCCGGTTGTTTATTTCACACTCTTTCAGGGTACTTTTATTTTTAAGATATCGCGGACAAAACGCGACAACGAGATCAAAGCTGCGTAAAGGAAAGGATAATGAGAAAAGCTCGCTTTTATTGTCAACGAAATCGTATAACGTTGATTCGTAATTGCGTTGCCGTTGTTAATTTTCAAGAGATGTTACAGAGTAAAATGCTACGTTACAATTAAATTCTCTCTGTCCCGGCGAAAGTATCAGAAATATTTGTCCCCGATGGAAAAAAAGAACGAAAGAAAAAAGTAGGATGTAATTTAAAGCGCTTTCGACTCTTTCGACTCTTTCTAATCGCGCGCACGATTAATCATCCCTTTCGATTCATCAGCCTTTCGATTCAGTATAGCTGCAAAGATGCGATCGACTAAACGGTGCAAAACGGTGTCAACTATTTTTATCTGGGAAATTTGAAAATAACGCGCGATATCTCCCCCCAAACGATACAAAGGAAGTGTAATAATAGTCCTGAAACGAAAACAAGAACCGAATTTAGCATTTAGCTTTATCGAGTGTGAATCGACATAATGAATGTATTTAATCGATTCTCTAATATTTATTAATACGTTTGTTGTGATATTTAAACTATTAATAACCCATGTTTATTAGACCTTTTTTTCATGTTTCGACGAGTACTAGAATAGTCCCCGCACTTTAAGTGTCCGCATTTTTCTCCAATTAAGCTGTCGCTATCCCCATCGATTCTTGAAATTGGGACTACCCCCACGCTATTTACATGTGAAACATCCCCTCTTTTTCCTTTGGTACCATTTCGCAGAATGCACCTCTTAATAAACTGCTTAAGCGTCTGCTTTCGGTCCCCGAACTGTGTACGCTTCTATCTACCCTAGAAGCTACGAACTTTTTATTCACCCTATTCACCCTGTATACGTACACGAATCGTTCTCGAAAGTGGCGTAATAATTTTCACGGGGTTGATCTTTCTCCAGTCGAAATTCCATTCGGCACTCGCACACGGCGGTCACGTGGCAGACATAAGTACTGTTCTGAAACTGATTTGATTCGCTTTACACTTAACAAATTAACAGCGTTGACTCGCTGCTTTGTTGGGAGGCTTTCGACATGGGATTTACAGATACTAAGTTAGCAAGCTCAGCACGGAGTAACGTGTCTCTTCTCACGTCTTCATCCGCGGCCACCTGTCTCTGTCTCGCCCCACGCCGCCTCCCTTGTTCTATGCCATAAGTACGCGCGAATTAATTACGAGACCCCTCTCATTTGCGTCAGTTATTATGAACCTCACCGAGCAACACCGGTTTGCTGAATTACAGTCAAAGAGTCTGGAGTGAAATATACACGACTCTCGCGCACGAAGCAAAATCAAAAACAGCGAAGTCGTATCCCTTTTTTATCACTGAAAGTGATTTTAGCGCTAGTAGTCCAGAAAATCGGGCCTCTTGAAGTGCAACGCTAATGCAACGAAAATTAGCGATTGGTTGATTTGGGTCACGTGATTCGCGAGAGGGCGTGGGGTAGACCTCGAGTAGGAGTGGCGTTGTCTGGTACTGAACGATCGCGCCTGTAATTTGTTTTGTATCGATCCAAATGTTTGCATATCGATAAAATTTTATAGCAAAAAGGTCGTCTTCGTTTCCTAGTCAGAAAACAGAACAGTTGCTTCTGAGCCTTTCAGTGAGACGAATCGTACTGGCGTACAAGTCGTGCAGTTTTTTCACCGCTATAGTCTTGCCTCCGCCCTTCCTGTTTCTATCTATCTCCTCTCCGTGTCGTTCTTTTTCCTTCGCCCGCCCCTCTTCGTGTCGTGCGTCGAACTACTCGATGTTAATGTATGCGAAAAGTCCGCGAGAGCGATTGATCGATCGTCTCGCTCTATTCGCGCTCGGCAGCATCCCCTTTTTCTAGAGCGTGCCTACGCTCTGATGCGCGTTTCGCTGCTTCGATTTTACTGGGATGAACACCATCTGTAACGAAAGGATTCTTTGAAACGAGAAGAAGCGAGAAGGATTTCGTTGGAGTTGCGGAATGGATGTGTACGTTGCGAAATTATCGGGATAATTCGAAAGAGAGGGTGATTCTGGATCGATCGAGCGCGAGTAGATTTGTTCGTTGTACAAGAGGAGTACAAAGTTCAAAGAAGTACAAAGGAGTACAGTGAAAAGTATCGTTATAATATTTTCTTTATTAATATTACGTGGATTTCGTTCAAAAGATTTGATAATTGAATATTACTTCTTAAATACAATAATCAATATTCTATAATAATAGTACAGAAAATACATATAATACAATAAATATACTATAATCAATAATATTTTTAAATACAATATTCAATAAATTTGGTTATTATATATTATTTGTTATCAAACAAATTAATATTTTTAAGAAAATTCTTGGTGGGATTTCATTCGAAAGATTTAACAATTAAATATTACTTTTTGAATGCTATAAATATATTTCGTTCGATAAATTGGGTTATTGGACCAATAATTTCGCGTCATATATTATTCATTATAAAAAAATTAATTAATGTTTAATTTTATTCGCTGTAACGAAGGTAAATCAATGAATTATTACATAATATTAATAATACTTTCACGAAAATTAATATTTAATTTAAAATTTTGATCCGATCGTGTAGATACGATCACGTCGCAGATGTGAATAGCGACGTGAACATTTGTGCGTCATATCTCTACAAATTCCTTTCGATGATACCTCTCGTAATCATTCATCGCTGAAGAACTGTCGAAACGTTGCAATATATTATATATTTAAATTAAATAAATAATATATTCAAATTAATATATTATTTATTTAAATTAACTCTACGCCGATAAGATCACTTCAGTTGTCATCCTAATCTAGAATCTCGTTTAACATAAATTTTATAAATTAATTAAAAAATTTTTAAGTTCATGCTCATTTTTGAAGGTCATATCACAAACATACCCGAATGTATTGTTTCATGAGTAACGTGATGGAGTAGAAAAAAATACTCGTTTTCTACATGAAAAAATGCCACCTTGGAAAAAAACATTAAAAGAATAATTTTTCCATCCGATTCGTCTCTTCAACCTATCTCAGTTTAAACTACGCCGGGGACGATTTTCATGCTATTACCAATACAGAATATATATTCAGGTGCCCAGATTTTCGCGAATCATCCCGTACATTATTTGTCATCAAAAAAATTAATATTTAATTTAATCCATTTTAACGAAGGCAAATCAAGTTATTCCATAATGTTAATAATACCTATCAGTAAAAAGAATTAATATTTAATTCAAGATTTTGATCCAATCGAGTAAATCATTATGACAGATGTAAACGCCTTTGAAAAATTCCGTGCATTCATTGTTCATCGCGGAAGAAATATCGAAATATCGACGTTATATGCAATATATAGGTAATTACCCTTTCTTTTCTTCCATAATTCGCTGGTGCAATTGGCCCGCAATTGATGGTCCGTTTTGAAATCATTTGCAATTAAAACCGAGTATTACCGACCGGTTAACAGGGGCTCTTTAACCTCTTGCGCTGGAATGACGTGCCACGCACGTCGAGAATAATTGGCCCAAAATTTTGCAATATTTTCTTAGTTTTAAATATATTGAAATATAATTCAGGCAAAACAAATAATAAATTTATTACTTCTTGGTAATTTCTATCCAATAATATATCGATGAATTCAAAAAAGAAGACGAATTATTACACGGTTCGGTCACTCGTTATGGTCCGCGAATCAGTTACTAGCGCAAGAGGTTAACGTAGACGCGTTCTCACCGATTTACCAACAGATTCCATTCGAGAGCGGAGGAACGTACCCTGACCTGATTCTACTTTCGAATCTATCTTTAAATCTCTCGGCTGCGCGTACCACGCTCAGGGGATATACTCGCGTATATCTGGCCCGTGCTAACGAACCCAAGACAACCTATACCGTCTGGTTCGTCCAATTTCCTTCCCCCTCGCTCTCTTTCGCCCTCCCTGTTACACGAGCGCCAAACGGTCGAATCGGCTCGAACGTGTCAAATTTAAAAAAGACATTTAACTTTTTCTGTTGCCGTGTTTCGCGACTCGGTCGTTCGTTAAACCTCGCGAAGCCCCAGACCCGACGCGGAACGGAACGATGAACACGCGTTCGGAACACCGAGTTTGAACTGCAGTTGCACAAAAATTGACGGCAGTCTCGAACGTAGAAAAATGGCGTTCTCTTTTTCTCGTTCACCCTCTCTTTTTCTACTCTTCGTTTTTTTGCCCCCTCCCCCTCCCCCTTTCGTCGTATTGTCAAAATACGTAGAGGGAAAGAAACGGGAGAAAATAGA
The DNA here is from genome assembly GCA_030673865.1 of Melipona bicolor. Taxonomy (NCBI): domain Eukaryota; kingdom Metazoa; phylum Arthropoda; class Insecta; order Hymenoptera; family Apidae; genus Melipona; species Melipona bicolor. The sequence goes on from JAHYIQ010000012.1 coordinate 1,241,413, forward strand.
AAGAGAAGGAAGAAAAACAGCGAGTTCTTTTTTTCTGTCATTTTAGCATTTTCCCAATTTTCACGGGCATTTCAATTTTCAAGTGGGACGTTATTCCGCGCGTTATTTGCTCGATCAATGTGTTCCATTATAACGCGAAACAAAGGCGTCGTCACGCGCCCGGGGTAAATCGAAAGCACGCGTCGCCCGTACGTCGCGTTCCGATTTCGATCTTCCTGCTTTCTGCGTTTCTTGCCACTTGCAACACGACGTCGAACCGAATCGGCTCTTCGTTCAGTATGAAATTTACTAAAAACGAAACTAAATCCTTCGACTCGGTTAAAAATATATATCAACCCTTTCCGCTCCAAGTACTCATCTCGAGGATAATATTATCGATAGTGTAGTAGAAAATTAATAAATTCTTTTAATTACTAATTGAACAAATCGGAAAATACCCCGTCAAAAATCATTGGGTTTAGGAACAATGTGGCTTGATACTTTTTTATTTGGAACATAACATTCTTTCGATTGATAAAAAGAGATATACGGTCCAGTTAAGAGAAAATAAAAACGACCTTGAAAATTTGGAAAACCACGAAAAATTAATACGCCATATTTTGATTCCTTTGAAACCACTCAACTTTTGTATTAAACAGTTTTTCATTAGATGCATTATTTAAAAGTTATTTCAAGTGTGCACCTTACATGAATCACCCTGTATAATAAATTGAATAAATCAAAAAATATGAAATATAAAAAAGCAAGAAAACTTCAATTTGGTAATTGCAGCGATACTGAGGAAGATAAGAATAACGTTATACGTGATGAAAATTCTGTCTGTTTAGCAACTGGCAACAAATTCTCGAGGGAGATATCACTTCTGAACGGTTGAAATTTTCTAATTTAAAATACACGTTATAAACAATAACTCAACATTTCGAATAAAACTGTTCACGAATTCTTACTTGTAATTTTGACTTTTGAATAAATAATTTACTATATGTGTACAAGAAACCAGAAAAGTTGTGAGACATAGTTGAAAAAGTAATATAGTAAGTGATATAGTAAGAAAAAGTTGGAGTCCAAAGGATTAACCACCATCACATTGCACATTGTTTCAAATTGAACGTTGTTGTCTACAGGGTGGGCCGAAAGTTTCTTCCCACCTATTTCTTTTTGATAAAATTTTTAACAAGGAAAAGCTAATTTTGTTAATTTCAAATTAAATCTAAGTTCGAACATGATTTTTCCATTGTGTTTTGAAAATTATCTCTTTTAAATATTGAAGAAAATAAAAAATTAAGGATTTATTTTAGTAGAAAGTGATTTTTAGACCACCTTGTACTTTTACTATAAATCCCTCATTCCGTTCCCGATGATTCTAGTCGCATGTTTAAACTCTTAAAATTATCCTACATTTCTCTAGTTGTCTTAATTAACAAATTGTTGTAGACAGTTGTAAAAATTGGAAGCAATCGCGATAGCGTTCGCCAAAAATGTATAAAATCGCAGGAGGAGTGACGCAACGAAGAAAAGCAACTTTGTCGGGAAAATCGATTTGAAACAGAAAGTTTGCGAGGCGGAAACTTATTAATTACTCGGCCATTTAGTAATGGAAAGTTTTTGTTCCTTTTCCAATTTTACTAATAGTCTTTGGGTTTTCAGAGTCTCTAATAAAATATTGTTTACTATCAATTAATATTAAAACTTTAACACTGCTCTCAATATATATATAACACTATCGCATCATATACATATAAATAACAAATTTCATCGGATGATTAACTTTCGTCCCAATTCGCTCTGTTTTAAAGTCAATATTTTTTTACATTTACAAATTAACAATTTATGACATACATGTTACATACATCTTTGATTATACACAGTTTTTAATAAAACAAAATATAAAAAAGAACTAATTCTATTAATTTCAAATTAAATTTAAATTTAAGTCCAAACATGAATTTAAATTAGTGCACTTTAATCTGAGGAAAAAAAAGAGGAAAATTTAAAAAATACGTACTAAAAAAAATTACAGATTTATTTTAGTAGGAAGTGATTTTTGGAACCCACCCTGGTAGTTGGCATAACAACAGTAGTATCGTTAAATCGAGCGATCGATAGGATTTCCGGAAGGGGCGCCCGATAACGAGAGTGGAAACATCGTCGAGAGTGTCAGAAAAAAACGGGACTGGAATTAGGCTGCAATCGATTCTTCGATGCGCGAGATCCTCCGAGAAAGTCGTAAGAAACAATCGCGTTAGCCGGGCGGACGAATGATTAACGGTTTTCGGGGGAGAACCGTTATACAGGGTGGTCCATTTAAGCTAGACCATCTAGATATCTTTGCGAATTGTGACGACACAAGAAATATCTTTTGAATTATACAGGGTGATCTATTTAAACGATGATACAAAAAATAGTTTTTGGATTATACAGAATGGTCCACTTAAGTGATGATACAAAAAATATTTTTTGGATTATACAGGGCGATCCATTTAAGTGAGGCTACCTAAATATCTTTACGATGATAATCGTGATAATACAAAAAATATTTTGCAAAGATATTTAGGTGGCCTCGCTTAAATGAATCACCCTGTATATAAGCCCGCGAGGAAGAAGGTATATACGTACAACCCTCCTTTGATAGATCATTTAGTCAATGTCTTTCTTTTTCCATGGTTGATTCCGCCTCCATCTTTCTCTCTCTTTCTGCTCTCTTTTCAATTTTGCAATTTTCATTGCAAACCCACATGTAACTTTCATTGCAAACCAGTCTACGGAACTCTCGCTTCTCGAATGGCGGAGAGCACTCGTTAGAGGACGAACGGATCAGAGATCTGGTTCGAAGCGGAACGGAGTTATGAGCCGATCGTGGATCTCCCTCGTTCTCGTTCATTTATTCAGCATCGGGTGCATATCTGCACGCTGCCTGGACTTGAATATTTTATAGAAACCATTGCCGGTGTCGGCGCTTCCCGCGAAGCGCGTGACGCGAAGCCTGGATGCGCGTTGACGATCGGACGAGTCGTAAAATCGATGAGAAACGAGCGAGGAAGGCGGTTCGAGCAAAGGTTTTTTCTTTTCTTTTCTCTCTTTCTCTCTCTCTCTCTCTTTCTCTTTTTATCGGATTGGCGAGACCGCGAGATCATTCTTGGCTGAGTCGTCGCGGAAGAAAAGCACCGATGACGCGGTTTGTTACGTCGGGAATTTCCTTCTCTTCCTTCTTCCACCGTCTCCCCGAGATCGGTCGTCTTAATTAACGAGCGATTTTTCCGGACGGCGACCGACTGAAAGGGATATGCCAAAGTCGAGACTTCGAAACCGTCGGGCATTATATAAAATCGATGGGCTCCCTCGTCGAGGGGAGGCCCCCGAAGAGGCTTCCTGACTTCTGTTCAATTTTATAGCTCGGTCATTCATCCTACCCCCTCCTTCTTCTTTCACTTTCGAGCAAGGAAACCCCCTCCCCGACCGACGGTCAGGCGAATTCGTTTCACTTGCAATTAACTCGAAAAAAAGAACTCGGCCGGTGTATGGCCAGCGCGTTCACGAGAGCGCCGATTAAAACGTCACGCTCGCTAGTTTGGTGGGGACAAATTCGTGCTTGGAAGTCCGACTCGGTACCGAATCCCGTAATATTTGAATTCCGCACGCTCTCCTGATTTTTTCCCTCCCTTTTCTTTTCTTGCCTTCCGCCGCTATCTCGGAAATCGTACATAAATAACCACTATACGTATACAGGATGATTCGTGCAATTTGCACATCTTTAAATAACTTTTAAATTATGCGTGCAATGAAAAATTGTTTAGTACAATAGTTGTATGGTTTTAAGGAAAGTAAGATATCGTGTATCAAATTTTTGTGGGTTTCGAAATTTCATCTTTATTTTTCAAGTATAATTGTGCAATGTCTATTTTTACATCAGTCGACGTAGCAGAAAGAAAGTATTAACCTATATGTACATCGAAAAATTATTAGTTCAGGAGATACTTTAATTTCATGAGATCCACCGTATGAAAGACGAGAAAGGAGAAGAGCGGTATTCTTGTATTTATACTTGTATTCTTCTCTTTCATAAAATTTTAAAAAAGATATCTCCCAAATCAACGGGTTTTAGACGTAAATAGGTTACCAATACTTTTTTCGTAGAGAATGACCTGCTGTATCGATTGATGCAAAAAAATGTTACCTAATTACTCTTCAAAAAATAGTAGCAGCTTTTGTATATGTTCCTACGTCGCATCTTTTTAGAGACAAACAAAGTGTACCAAATTACTACCCTCTCGAGACAGAAAAAAACATTTAAGCATTTAAGATGTTTTTTAAATGACGAATAACTTTCGAAATAATTGACATTCGCAAATCAAAATCCTGTATTAACCATCCATTTTCCATCGAGAAACGAGTGCTCGAGGTTTCATACGCGATTAAAAGTAGCTCGCAGACGCTGCCGGGAGTTCTTTAAACTGGTCTCTCGGTACCGGCTGGTATCTCGTTTCATCCGTCATTATCATCCATCGCCACGTTCTCTCCTCCCGTCAGAACGTCAAACACCAAAAGCCGAAACTTCTGTTCCATCCCCCCATCCGCCCCTCCGCGTTTCGGAGAAAGATTTTCAATCGTAACCGACATTCCATCATCCTCAAACGCATCGCGGCCAACGGTCCTGCAGGTGTGGACACGGGCTACGAGTAAAACGGTTGCTCCTCTCTCCTCCAACCTCATTGTTCACCCATTCTCTCTTCCCCTCTCGCGCTACGCGGCCACCCTTTCTCTCCCCTACCGCCCTGCCCCCCCTCCCTTCCGGTAGATTCGTCGTCGTGTTCTTCTCGTTCTGTTCACCGAGTAGCCCCCTCTTCTCCTCTCTTTCTCACATCGAAAGTGGACACATGCTTGGCCCTAGTCACCGTCCCTACGAATTCCAGGGATCAATGCGTCGCGTCGGTGCACCAAAACGCCTGCGCCACCCCCTTGAACCCCACCACACCCACACAATCGCTTAGCCGAGCAGCAGCACCACCACCACCGCCACCGCCACCGCCACTACCACCACCACTACAAGCAGCAGCACCAGCACCAGCAGCATCACCATCACCATCGCCATCATCAACAGCAGCAGCAGCACCACCACCACCACCACCAGCACCACCAGCAGTAGCAGCAGCAGCAGCGACAACGACGGCGGCGATAGTAATGGTGGTGGAGAAGTGGTGGTGGTAGCGACGGTGGTGGAAACCTCTACCAATGTAACAACCACATCGGCGCAACAACAACAACCCCGTCGTCCGCCAGATATATATACGACAAAACGTACGTAAAAGTACGTAGACCTCTGGGCTCTGCGTCGGTGTGTCCGTCGCAATACCTAGTTTCTGCGTATTTAGCGATCGTACAGGTATCGTCCCTATCGTCGTCGGTTCGAGGGTTCCATCCCTCGCGCTCGGCGACGGTGAATCTCCGCCGAGTGGAAAGAGAGAGCGAAGAGGAGATTCACTCGTCGTCTACTCTCGACGGCAGAGTAGAGGCAACCGCGAGGAGAGAACCTTCCACCTTCTTCGACTCCCTGTTTCGCCCCTACTATCGAGCTTACTTTCGCCTACCCCTACAGTCCCTCCGCTCTTGCACTCCTCGCCTGCACGCAAGGACAGAGGAGGGTGCAACGTATCCACACGCAGATACCACTCTCCCTCTTCGAGCGATCTCTCCTACAGCGGCGAGAGGGCCGCTCCCCTCTCCTTCGTACGGACGTGCGCGGCGGCCGAGCCTCGGAAATTCTGAAAGCGGTTCGCGCCTGTGCAGCTCGCGCGGGGGTGGCAAGGGACCGAAAATCGAGGTGAAAGGAAACTCCGCGGATCCGGCCTAAGGGTCTCTCCTAGGGCTGGTGCGTATTCGTGTTCTAGCTGGAAATTTTACCGACGTCGCGGCCTCGACGTTTTATTCGATAGCGCCGTCCCTCGCCCTCGCTACCGATCGAACGTGTTGCCGAACCGAGAGAGACATTGCTGTCGGCGTTGGGTTTATCTCTCTCTCTCTCTCTCCTCGGACGGGAGGAGACGGATCGCGAGAAAGCGAGAGAACGGACAGCGAACGTAACGCGGCCCGTTGTGTCGCGTTTGTCCCGCGTTGTCTCTCCGGTTGCCCACCAGCGTTACTTGGGCTCGCGCGAGTCGCGTAAACACGCACACACATAGGCAACGACTTACGCGCGTAGCAGCGAGCGAGCGCGAATCGGTGTGTGCGCGACCACGGTGGTGACGCATCGCGATACGCAACTCGCGATTTGCATATCCGATCCCGTGTGCGTGCGTGCGTGCGTGCGTGCGTGTGTGCGTGCGTGCGTGCGTGTGTGTGTGCGTGTGTTTGTCTGTGTGTGTGCGCCTCTCGGTTTCTCCCTGCGTTTCTGTCGCGGATCCGAGGAAACCTCTTCTCCGAACAACGAGGGACGAACACACCGTACAGTGTGGTGCAGAAAGAGAGAGAGAGAGAGAGAGAGAGAGAGAGAGAGAGAGAGAGGACATTTACGCGAGATAGCGATTACGCGATACCCGAACGACGACTACGACTACTCGTTCGATCGCCAGTGGTGGTGGTTTCTTCCTCGCGTGACACACTTTTGTCGCCAGTGAAGGGAAACTAAACTCTCTTCTTCTCCATCGCGACGAACGTTGGAGTTCGAGACTTACTCCCGCTGGCTTTAATCCCCTGTGCATCGCCTTCAATCGTCGTCATCGTCGTCATCGTCGTCGTCGTCGTCGTCCTGTGCGAAAGAGATCCTCCTCCAGTCAGTGCTAGAGTTGCAGTTTTTCTGTGTGAGTGTGCAACGGTGAATCCAGTGAGTGTTCTTCTGACTACCGAGAGAGAAAAGGAAAGAAACGACTCTGCGAGAGAAGAGGGAAGATACGCAGTTTTCGATCGACTGGAGAGGCAGAGAAGAAGTCGCGGTCGTGCACAATTTGCCAAGACCATCGCCAAGATCATCCCTCGCCGAGCGGAGAAAGAGGGGCCAGTGTGGATCGCGCGAATCTCGAATACCCACGGGGGGGTATCATGTATCTCCGATTGCAGCCCTCCTTTGAGGGTTAAGTTCTCCAGCCGGTTGTTTCGGCCTCTCTCGGCTTCGCCCTCGTCTCCTCGGGTTAATCCAGTGCCACTGCCGCTGTGTAATTGTGAGCCGTGCAACTAGACCGAGGACTACGTCTTCCCAAGGACTACACCGATTTCGGCGCAAAGAGCTGGTCCCATTGAGGACTAACCGTGTACCACATCCCCGCGCTGAAAGTGAGTCTCACCGCCTTTGATGATGCTACTACCCGTCCATTCGGTGGTCCGTTCACCCACCCTCGCCCTCGGTTGCTAGCCGAGTTTGCATCGCGTTGCTTTAAGACGGCTGCCACCGAGAACCGAATCCCTCTTTGAGGGATTTCTTTGCCTTGGCGAATTCTCGCAATTGACGAACCAAATCGCGAGGGAAGCGGGAGCCTGACAAAGTTATCGAGTCTCTCCAGACTCGATAATGATCGTTCGCGACGAAAAAAAATGGATTTATTGAAATTTAACGAACCTCGTCGAGTAGTATCTTACAGCTGTCCTTTTCCTCCCCTTATCTTTCTCTTCCTTTTTTTCAAACCCTACCCCTAAGGAGATAATTAATCAGGGGACACGGGTTAATGGCATTTTAGAGTAAGACTCGAAGGGAATCCAATTTATCCGTCACTTTGTCGAGCGGGGGTAAAATCCGAGCGAAGGAAAGTTCAACCCGTGTCGACTGGTTTACAACGAATTCGATCAACAAAGCGAAACCTTATCCCTCACGGCGCGTTGTTGCCTCGGATGATAATGCGTTTATCTTGCACGCGCTTCAGCTCGCGCTTCGCCTCGCTGCGTTCTTGTACGGCTTTCGCGATCGCGTTTTTGCTCCTTTTTCCTCCTGCCTTTCTCTAGTTAATTATCCGGAAACGATTCCGATTGCGAGAGTCGTAAAACCCGCTGTTTTATACGCCGCGGTGGAACTTTTGCCCCCGAGCTCTGAGAAACCGTGTTATTGCCGCGCAGTGAGAAAGAACTGTGGAACATTTTTCCTTTTTTTTTTTTTTTAATCGAAAATCAACGTCGCGTTTATTCGCGGATCATCGCGAGTAATTTAATTTAATTTCTATTGCTTTTTCTCTCCAAATTGTGAAAAACATGGAAAGTTATGTTTGTAAGAAAAAAAAGAAAACAGTAAGAGAGGTTGGTTTCTTCGAAGATTCGGACAAATCCAGCAGCAATTGCAGAACATTTTTCTTTTCTTCCTTCTAGTAATTTGGTTCCTCTTCCTTTGCCTCTTCTTCCCAAATTGTAAACGATTGTGAAATTGTGAAAGTTTTATTTGTAAAGAAGAAAAAGAAACAGAGAAACGCGGCAGCCGTGTTATTGCCACGCAGTAAGAAAGGTTTCCCTATCGGTTTTTAATTTCTCGAAAAATTCGGACGAACCAAGCAACAGTTGTAAAACGATCTTTCTTTCTTTTTATAGAAAGTCAACGTCGCGTCAATTCGCGGTTTCCCGCGAGTAATTTAATTTCTCTTGCCTCCTTCTTTCCAGAATGAGTGAGAAACGTGGAAAGTTAATATTTACAAAACGAATCGTGTAACAATCGCAGAAACGTGAAATTTGACTCCTCTTGCCCTTTCTCCCCAACTTGTAAAAAACGTAGAAAGTTGTATTTACTCGAAAAAAAAGAAACGTTGAATTCGCGCGTAGAGCCGAAAAGTTTATCGCAAAAGTTAATTACAGCGAGGAGGGATAGTTTGATAATCCGGCAAAATTGACCAAAAGAAAACGAACGCGAGGAACGTTCTCAAGACTCGAGAATCGAGAAGGAGAGAGAGAGAAAAAGAAGGAGATCGAGGGTCGATGTCGAAATCACATGCAAAATTCCACTGCCGCTAATGAACTTTCTCCTGGCCGCGCGACATATTCATTTCACGCGCGCTAATTACATATAATTTTCTAAATGCAAATGCCCGGGAAAATCGTCGAATACATGCATTTGCGATTCGACTCGACTCGACTCGGGCGCGCGCGCTCATTTAATTTCGTCGTCCCTTGACTTTCGTCTTTCGGAGTTGTTCAACAATTCGTTACTTATGCAAATCACCGTGGACCTTCGGGAGAAGAACCCAGCTCGGCCAAGAGGGGAAAAGAACACCTCTCCGAGGGCACAAAAGGATCGAGAAAATTGACGTAAGGCTGGCGAGAGCCTTCCGCCACCGGAGAGTACGATCCAGACCCCGAGTGTTTTGAAAAATTTTCAAACAACGTTACTCTTAAATTCCTTTCTCCTTTTCTTTCTCAAGCTCGTTTCAGAAACGATCTATTTGCGAAATAACGAAATTATATTGCCGAGTGTCCCGTGTAAAAATTAAATTAACTGATTTCCAATTAAATGTTTCATATTTCGCGAAATTGTCATAAATTATTTACCATTTGCCAGAATTTGTTGTTTCATCTTGATAGAAATAACTGGTTTCTCAAATTGTAACGCGCTGTAATATTTATATTTATTATTTTTTATTCTGCAGCTATAGTTTGTCTATCACACGCAATTTATTTTCGTCATCAGTCGAGAGATTATTCTCATTTGCAACAAATGTTCCCAAATTTTGTTCATTCAGGTGTTATGAGAAACGAGTCCAATATTAAGGGTTGAAAAAACTGAGACCAATTCCTGTCGTGATAACACGCACTGATAAATTACTTCGATTTTCATTGATTACCTTTTTCTTTTTCATTTGAGTACTTTGGTTTCGTTGGCGTTTACTTCGAATGTTATTTTAAAGACAAATTTTCAATTACCAGGTAAACGTTATTTTCTCGAATCAAATAACTTTTCAATATTTTCCCAAAGCTTCAAATTCTTTAATTGAGCTACATACACTTTTATTGATTGAAGTCTATTATTTGCCGAATACTAAAAATTTATTTACAAATCCGTATTCCATTTTTCTAATCCTCTTTCGTTACACGTTCAACCAAGTTTCTTGAGCGTTTCATCCTCGAACGCGCGCGTTCTCGGGAATGAAAAACGCGGTGGTCACTGCTTCGAATTTGAAAATATCACCGATAATTCCGAAGCAAATAATTCACAGTGGCTCGAAGGGACGACGAGCAAAAGAATAATTCGGAAAAACGCGAAGCGCGGAGCTTAGAAACGGACGACGTATGCGTGAAGTTTGGGCGAGATAAGCGGATATTTATGCATTTGAGAGGAGGCTGAAACGCACACGACGGAATATTACGCGAAAAATACGCAAAACGTGCACGGTGCAAAGCGAAAATCAACCGTAAAGTAGTCGTGAAATACGAAGAGCGAAATCTCCCTACTTGGCTCCCCAAGTTGCATGGTTCATGGAAATTTACACAGAGAACACCAAAAAATTAAACAAGGAAAGCAAGCAGACTTTTTGTCACTTTGCGAGTGGCCAATATTTGGTCACGTCTTGAAATTGAAGCGCGAGAGGAGAGACGAGTGTAATCAATTCTCGTCCCTCGGATTAAAAGAATATTTCCGCTCCTCGTTTGTTCGTCGGAACGAAGCAAAAAAAAAAAAAAAAGAAAAAGAAATAAACCGGTTTCGTTGTTGGCGCACGTTTCAGCAATTTCCACGGGGTTTTAAACGGAGTAATCCCCCTCCCGGCCACGAAGTTGAAGCGGACAGCTCGCTCGTATTATAATCGCGAGGAAAGTAGTTATTCTTGCGCGAGGCAAGAAGTTTCTCCCTCGGAAACGGCTGCGAGAAACGCGAAGGGATCGAGAAGAGGGAGTGAGAGAGAGAATGAATCCCGAGCGATCGATAGGCCGCTTAACCTGTTTAGCGCGATTAATCGCGTCGCAGGAAACGAATCTGTCGGAACGAGAGCGAGTTAAAAGTTACGCGGATTTAAGAGTTTCGATCGGGCGGGAAATCTTTCAAAGGAGGGAAAGATTCGATGCGAAATTTATTGATACGTGGCATTAACCAACAGGGTTTTTATCACTGAAAGTGATTTTGGCGGGCGTAACCCAGAAAATCGAACCACTTAAAGTGCAACGCTAGTGCAACGAAAATTAGCGATTGGTTGATTTGGGTCACGTGATTCGTGAGGGGGCGTGGGGTAGACCTGGGGTAGAAGTGGCGTTATCTGGTACTGAGCGATCGTTGTTTGCGATTTTATAATCGATAAAATTTTATGGCAAAAGAGTCGTCTTCATTTCCTTGTCAGAACAGTTGCAGTTTTTTAATAATTTCGATCGCGCTCGATTTCGATTATAGCGCCGTATCATCGTCAGACATATTGAAGCTTCCTCTCTTGATTACTTTCTTTTTAATTAAACCTAAATCACGTGCTTAAATAGGCAGTTTTCACTCTATCTACTTTTATTCCTACTTTTTCGCAGTTACATCGAGAATGCGCTGTCCAACATAATTTTTTTTAATAGCCCGTGGCACTAAAACGGTTAAGTCTCCCTCGCGTTAGTTCAACACTAGAACTACCAACGTCTAAAGCATAAAATTTCCATCAGAGACGTTAAAGTAAAAGAAATCTTTAAAATCTTTAAAATACTTATAAGTAGAGTAGACAAGCTTTCATTTGTGTATTTTACGAAGAAATCTCCAAAAATACACCATGTTTCACTATCTATAAAGTATTCAACAAAAATATTGGCAATTTCTACCATTTTGGTAGCAGTGATAAAATTACGATGCTCGTCTTCTACTTCGTTTTGTCATTTTCTTCTTCTTTTTTTTCAATTCAAAGTTGAAAAACGCAGAAAAGAACGAATTACATCGCGATGAGTATCTTGGACTCGTGGCTCGCGTGAGGCGGATGTCCGGCGAAAGGGTTAGCAAGACACCCCGAGAGAACGAGTGAATAATCCGACGTCAAATCGTTTGATTCTCGGGACGAGCGACCACGCGAAACAATGATGGAAGGCGGAACGCCGGAAATTGACGTTTTCCGTTAAAATGGAGCTTGATACCTCCTCCTCCTCCCCTCCGGAAGGCTCGTTTACTAGGCGTAATTATAAAACAGAACTCGGACGCTCAAGGCCGTCAGGCCTGCCATAAATTCACACCGCGCGATCGGGCAAAGCCGTCTTCTCAGCATGCGACGTGCCATTGATCATGGTAGATAGGTAACTCGCGTGGCCGAGGAGCTCCGGCGGCTTTCGTTCGTCGTTAGTTACGTTAATTTCTACGAAGCGTCCCAGTTTTCCACGAGTTGGCTCCACTCTGCTACGCTTTCTCTCTCTCTCTCTATCTCTCTCTCTCTCTCTCTCTCTCTATCTCTTTCGCGTTGCCCTTCCAGCTATAGCCAATGCTGTCAGGAAATTACGGCACGTCGTTTGTGTTGTGTTGACAAGCGATCCTTCTCTTTGTTACGCCACCCTCTTTTTTTTTTTTTTTACACCGCCACCCCCCATATGTCTGTGGATCTCTCGACACCCCGTTTCATGCCCGCCCCCGTGTCATTAGTCTTCGTGGTCGAGCATCACGCTCGTTTTACCCTTCTTCTCTCTCTCTCTCTCTCTCTCTCTCTCTCTCTCTCTCCTCACCTTCCTGCTTCCCTTCATCCGGTTTTTCCCTCCTTTTCTTCTTTCTCTTTCTTCTCTTTGATTGCCCCTGAACGAACAACTGGCGACGAGTTATCCATATTGAAAGCGAGTCGGATATTTATTAATACGACGCCCCGTCCTCCGGAAGTCTTAATCGTCCCGAGCGTCCGAAGCACGTTGAATTCGAGCGCCACAGGGGACCGAGATAACGCCGTTTGGCGCGCGTGTGTGTGTGTATGTGTGTGGCGTGGCGTGGCACACGAGGGGTGTGTTTATCGCTGCGAGCTACCAAAGGGATTAAGAACTTACGACACTGTGGAACAACGCTTTTCCCTGGCCTTTGCCAGGGTAAACATTTTCGCGCGGGATCGTCGAAACGAATCGGGGGCCCCGAGTGAATTGAATTCACCCGAGAGACCGATGTTTCCGTGTTTGTGGCACACACGCGCACGCGCATTGGTCGTTTCCCCCCCGATCGAAAATTCATTTTACATTTTCTTTCGCTTTTCGACGAAAGGTTGAATTTCCAGCGAATTTTCAGTCGCCTTATCTTCGTGTCTCGTGCGTCAAGCGAGAATGGATGACGAGCGGTGAATCTTGTCTATTTTCGTGATAAAGTAGCCGGACCCGAGCGTACCCCCGTATCGTCAACCCTAAGGGCTCTTATTGTCGCGTTATTGACAATCGTTTCAAAATTCCCATAGAGGAGTAGACCCAAACTGCATAAATCTCCCAGAAAGAGTATCCGGGAAATATCAAAAGTGCAATCTGAAACGGTCGATACAGGGTGTTCCTAATGTAACAGAAAGTGATTCCACGTGGAAAAAAAGAAAAGAAAAGAAAAAATAAAATTTTTTTGAATAAAAGTATTTGGAAATTTACTCAAGTATACTCGAATTTGGTTAATTAATTGCGAATGATCGACACAGTGGATCGATTCTGTGCGCGAGAATAAGTGAAAAGTTCTCTCGTTTAAGAAAATTCATTTTCAAGACAATTGGTCTTTGAATATGTTAAAAATTGTCTCGATCAACTTTCAAATTCGATTTTCTCAAAAACAAAGCATCTTATGCAAAAATTTGTTTATTATAAAATTTAAATTTTATTCGTGTTTTACTTATTTTCACACGTGGAATAACCTACTGTTAATTGTAATAACTCTTCTGTCGCGTCTAGAATTAGCTAAATCCAAGTCTACATCGATCAATTTTCAAACTCGATTTTCTTAAAAACGAAACATTTTACACAACAATTTTTTTATTATAAAATTTAAATTTAATTCGTGTTTTACTTATTTTCGCACGTGGAATAACCTGTTAATTATAATAACTCTTCTATCGCGTCTAGAATTAGCTAAATCCAAATATATACGTCGATCAACTTTCAAACTCGATTTTCCCAAAAAAGGGAAGGCTTCGAAAGAAATTTAATTTTCTCTCTTTTCTTCAATCTTTCGCGTAGAATCACTTCCTACTACAAGACACCCTCTATATATTATCAGACAAACGCGAGGATTTATTGGCAATCTTCCTGACGTAACAATTTCTTTATTAACGCGATCACGCGAGACATTTCGTGCATAACGACACTGCACCGTGAAATTCGACGTCGATGAAATTCTACGAGCCGATGAGGAAAAGGTCGAGAGCGTTGCGAGCGAACGAGCGAAGCTCTGAATGAGCTGTAAGTTTCATCGATTACACGACTGTTGGCTACCAACTGGGTAGTGAATGGAAATGAATAAAATAAGAGGACGAGGGGTATAGGTAATCCGAGTAAAATTGTCCAGATAAAATCGGTTAAAGACTCGACGGCGGGGAAGTATATCTCGTGGAAGTTTCGACCGTTAACGATGATGGGCATAGTTTGGAACGGCGCTATTGATACCGTCTCGCTCTTCGACGGTCCCGATTGAAACGATTCGAAATTACGCGAGAAGTATTCGCGAAGTATCTCGCGAAATATTCGAGGACAAAGAGGAAGAAGAAAAAAGGGAGAAAATATAGGGGGACGAACGAGCGAATGGAAATCTGACGCGATTGTTCTTCTGAAGTTGATATATTCGCGGTAGACGACCGGGGGCAGATAAAACTCGGTGGATAAAAAAATTCCGAATTAAAAGGGTCGAAATACCTTTGGAGGAAAATTGAAATTAACGACGACCACCCGTCGTATTATTATAATGGATACAGGACGAATAGCAGCGGCGACGTTTTTCTTTCTTTCTCCCGCTTTCTCTCTTTCGTTTTTTTTTTTTTTTTTTTTCATAAAAACGACGGATGAAAAATGCAAAGCTCTCCCGATATTTTGACGGGTCGATGGAAAAAAACAGAAAAAAAGAAGCGAACGACAAGATAAATCGGCTCGTTAAAAAAAAAAAAAGAAGATAGAGAGAGAGAGAGAGACAGAGAGAGAGTATCCGGGAGGAAATTTCTACAGCAAGTGAACTTTAAACGTGGTATTAGTTTGCCGTCGAATATCGCGCTCGGAAGTTATGCAAATAACAATGGCAGGATTCTGCCATACCTGTCTCTGTAGGCGCGCGCGTGCGTGCACGCACGAGCCAGTCCTCTATAATTAATGATTTTTTTAATAACCCACCCCGGGGACGCGAATTTTTCTTTTTACCTTCCCCCTTTCCCCCCTCCCTCCTCTCTCGTCTATTTTCCCTCTATTCTTTCCTTCCTTTTTTCAGTAATACCGCGCATTTCGCGAGAAAGCTTTCGCAATACTTCGCCCCGCGACGAATACTAATTCCAGCTAACGAATCGAGCCGATTTTTTTATTTTTTAAAAAACAAGAAAATTAAGACGAATCGACGCCCGCGTTTCTTCTTCCATCCTCGGTCGGTTTCTATCGAGTTTGCCGGCGGTTTCAAGAACAAATAGAGCGATAGGTTACACGAACGCGACGCGAAGGTTTTGCCGCGAACAGCGCTGGGGCCAGGAATACGTTAATGCGAATGGTAAACAGATATATCGGGGGGATAAACAGGGGCTCCATTGATCCGCGGACGCGCGCGGATGCCAATGAACTTTACTCTACGCGAATCGTTTAATGATATTCCCAGGCCATTACGGGCAATCATTGGCAAGAGTCGAGCGTGAAATTTACAAGGTTTCATTAGGGCCGGCGGAACTCGCTGAGCATACAACGCCAGACCGCCAATAATCGAATTAACCCGGGCCCCGGTTTTAAATTCCCTAATACGGGGCTCTCGAAAATTGCACGCGCTTTCGCACGCGCAAGCGTGCTGGGCTTGATCGGCGCCGACAAAGCGAAACTCGCCGAGGCGACCCTCTCTTTTCTCGAGGAGAAAAAGAGAGAAAGAAAGAAAAAAGAAAGAATGGAAGAAAGAGCGCCAGCGAGAGGAGAGGAAACGCGAATTACGCGTTTGCGTGGTTCGTTTAATATCTGCCGGGCATAAAGAAGCGAGGCGAGCCGAGCCGAGCCGAGACAAGGCGCAGCAGCGTGCTTTTAAATAACTTTCCGACCGAGCAGCCTCGTTACTCGTAGAGCTGAATAAATCCTCCGCCTCCGTGCATATTAATTCGAGAGTTGCTCGAACGGTTACCATTAAGACGCATCGGTCGAAACCGGGTTCGTTACGAAACCCGAGGTTCCCGTCTCGCGCCTTTATTGTCAGTTAGTTGTTCGCGCGACAACGCGAAACGTTGCAATTCCAAGCAGAACTGCCGCGGCTTTCTAACACGCACGCGAGGGTCGTGTGTTTATTTCGCGAGAGCTGCTTGTTTCCCTTGGAAACAGCTCGCGAGCCGGCTAGACGACTCGTTAAGCGGAGCCCGAAGGAGACGATAATGTAAAGACATTGTCGATGTCTCCTTTGCAGAGAAACTCAAATCACAGTTGAAATTAAATTAAGGTTTTGGAAGCTGTTAGAAGCAGGAATTTTCCGTAGATTATCGATTATCCGATCCAGAAGATCGAGTTAGTGTCGAGAATGGTCGATTTCGTAGTGAAAACCGCGATTTCCATCGGCGCGAGTGTACTAAGACATCGATTTGTCGCGATCGAAACGAATTCGATTCCGCGATTAGTCTATTTCTTTTTTTATCACTGAAAGTGATTTTAGCGGGAGTAACTCAGAAAATCGGGCCTCTTCAGGTGCAACGCTAATGCAACGAAAATTAGCGATTGGTTGGTTTGGGTCACGTGATTCGTGAGGGGGCGTGGGGTAGACCTCGAGTGGGAGTGGCGTTGTCTGGTACTGAGCGATCGCGCCAGTAATTTGTTTTCTATTAGTTTTTAAACATCATTGTATATTTTCGCGATGATTTTCAATCTGATAACGTCAAAGCTTGATCCAACGCTAAAATTTTTAAATTTCACGGAGACGTGCTTTCCAGACCACTGTGTGTGATGAAGCGCAGTACAAGTTAGAATCTTGTTGTCGATGAATGCAATACAATAAATTTCCCCGTGCCGACAAGAAAATAATCTTAAATATTCCTTGTCCATCCGAAAATCGTAATCACGCGATTTCGATACATTGCAGCGTAATTTTTCACTGAAACGACACTCGAACACGATCGAGTTTGCTCGAGTTGCACTTGCGTGAACGTGCAACTAACTGGTCAGTGGCTGTCGCTACGCATAGTAGGGCCAACGTAACAAAATTTATCAGGTCGATCGCGGCCAGAAACCGTCGCACGTCAGCGACATCGACATCGACATCGACATCGACGCAAACCGGCGGAGGCGGTGGTAACGAAGGGCGCGGCGTGGCCTGCGTGAAACCATTAACCGAGAATTTCATGATACGCTTCATTGCGCTAATCCAATTTAATTAGAACGGCTCGGATAATAAGCCTGTAACGACACACTTTGCTCATTAATAACGATCAGACCGGTGTACGGCCACGGAGCACGCCGGCAAAATCATCCGGCCGGTTTTATCCGGTCCGTCGTCTGTCTTCCTCGTCGCGTACATCATGTGACGTATACCCAAGGATTACCTAATCCTCGCCGAATAGTCTTTGCTCTTTTCCATCAGCTGGATCTCCGAGCTCTCTGTGGATGTACAGGGTGGGAAGGAAAGTTTGTCCGTGGCTGTCATAGACGAATTTGGCGGAAATACGTGCAAAGAACCTGCTACAAAATTGACCTAGACCTTGAACTTCAAAGTAAAAAATTTTTTTTGCATTGTATTCTACTCGTCACGAAGGTAAAACTTTTCCAGGGAACCACAGTTCGTAGTACTTATAAGTTTTTTTGAAAAATGGCAAAAAGCTTGCGTGCGTGCTAACAGCGACTTTATGGTTCTAGACGCGTGGATATCTATATCAATGTAATGCTTATAAACCTAACCAACCATAGATCGTAACTTAATAATTCTCTTGAAAAATGGGAAAAGAAGTTTCTCAATCATTTAACATTACAGACACGTGCGTGCTAACAGCGACTTTATTGCTAACTGCTGTTTGCGGTTCTGGATCAAGTTTCACTAACTTAGGATTTATCATAGTTGTGGCAGTATGAGTCTAAATAATCAAATAATAAAACCAACTGTTAACATTGTTCACAATATTAAATATTATATCTACGCGTTCAGAAACATAAAGTCGCTGTTAGAACTCATCCGTAGTGTTAAATAATGAAGAAACTTTTTTACCATTTTTCAAGGGAACTATTAGATTGCGATCTATGGTTGCTTAGATTTTATCTTCGTAATGAGTAGATAATGCAAAAAAAAAAAAACATAAAGCTATAAAACAATTTTTCTTTGTGCAAAAGATGTCGATGTCTTGTATCCATCACACATTCCGATTTCGTAATCTAACAGTGTTACTCGTTGAAAGCATAAAATTCTCCTTTACTGGTAGTGTAATTCAAGAAAAATCCGATTTTCTGATTTTTCTTTACGTTGTTTCGTCGCTAAAAGCATCAAATTTTTGTTATCTAAACATCGTCGGTAAACACGGCGCGATTGGAAATAATACCTTGTTGTTTTATCCCTGAAATTGTTCATTTACAATTCCAACCAATGGTGTATAATGGAGAAGAAACTTTTATACGATGTATAATGGAGAAGAAACGAGGCAAGGAGGAAATAACCGCGATGAAACGGAAACCGAAAGATATTTATTTTTCGCTATGCGCGCCATTGTATTTCATTACCATTGTTGTGCTAGACGACAATCGATCTGTTTACACCGTAAACTGGCCCTCGGTTTTCGCATCGAAGGGAGAAACTTCACCGACTCGTGTGAAAATAGGATTTCACAGTTATAGACACTGCTTTTCTCGCGCGAATGAAGAAAAAAGCTTAATAAATTGCAACGCGTTCGCAAGCTCTCACTCTTCTTCCCTTTTGCGATATAAAAATCTTAAATGTTCAACGAATCCTTCTCGCTTCTCGCGGAAATATACTCGAGAAATTTTCCAATTTTCAAGTTCCCAATTTTTCTTCCCCCCTTTTTTAATGATAAAACTTCTCCAACGGAATTCCTTCGTTCGCTCATTCATTCATTCGTTCATTTTTGGCTTATTTTAAGCCATAAAGTCTGCCTGACCCCGTTTGTATCATAAATCACGTGGCACTCTGTGTACTCAATAGCTTGGCGAGGGTTGAAGAACGCAATGGCGCGGGTATCGCCTTCATCAGGAACTCGGGAACGCATTGATACGAACTTCCTGGCTCGAGAATGCATTAACCGAATACTTGCACTCGTATCGCGTCGAATTCATCTCTCGTAGGAGATTTCGTTGCACAATGGCGACAGACGTCAGTTTCACGAAGAGACTCCTTTGAGGATCTGTCGATGATAAAACACTGCGTAAAACTAAAAAAAAAAGAAAAAAACGATGAACGAAAAAGAGACAAAATAGGTTTAAAAAAACGAAAAGATCGCAAACAGGCTAACCGGACGTAATTGATTCGATTCGCGTGGAATTGATGGATGGGAGAGACGGAAAAATGTTTCGAAAGCAAGGAGGGAAAAAATGGAACGGTATTATATAATGACACATAACCGTTGGATACATAAACGAGACAAAAAGTGATATCCAACCGCGGTGAATTGATATTATTTGCTGACAAAAATTGCAACATTTTTCAGATGTTTCGTTCTAGCTCGGCGCACTCCGCGTCGAATAAACACAATGCCCGTTTCGAAACATTTTAAAAGGAGCGTCAATTTATTTGCCCCGGTGAAATGACATTTTCGTTCAAATATTGGGAAAAATAAACGTTAAAAAACACATTTTGTCTGATAATCTGCGCTCGCGTCTGATATATTCGTGCGAAGAATGATTAATTCCTGTGCGTCTAAAAATATATTAGTTCCTTGGCAGAAGATAACTTGGAAACTTTTCGACAATTTATCGACATGGATGTGAACGATCGATTAAAAAAAGAGCGAAGGAAGATTTGAAATGACACTTGACGAAATTAATATCGCGGGGGTATTTTTGTAGGGAACAAACTGGCAGGAAAGTTGAATTATTACTCGCCCCAGGAATAACTAACCACTGTGTGTCTAAAAAATATTAGTTCCCCTGCTGTAAAAAAATATACAACTTGGAGAACTTTCAACAATTTATCGATACAGATGTGAACGATTGAAAAAGAAGTGTCACTTGCGGAATTAGGAGATAAAACGAACCAATTGACAAGAAACACAAAGTAACATTCGCTCAAAGAATATTTCTCCTCTGTAGAAAATGTGCACCTTGAAAAACTCTCAACAAGTACATAGACACGATCGAGAACGATCGATTAAAAAAGAAACAAAGGAAATCTAAATTAATATTCGCCCAAAGAACAACCAACCCCTAAAAGGCGTGTAAAAGAATCTCAATTCCTCCTCTGGAGAACTTTGAATCAACAATTTATCGACACGCGCGTGCACGAACGATCAATTAAAAGGGAAACAGAGGAAAATTTGAAATGTCACTCCGCGGAATTAGTATCGCGTTGGTGGTGTTTTTCTGCGGGAGAGAAAAACGAGCCGACTGGCAGGAAACCACGGCGCAATAAGTCACGTTTCGAGGACGCCGCGAAATCGAGGAGGGTGGAAGAGATGCACGGTCGATTTCTCTTCGGTGCATAATGCCCGGTATTAATTTAATGAGTAGTAATTACCGAGCGCCCGGTACGTACACGTACATGGACGACGAGTGGCGTTCGCGATGCGCAGGTTGAAGAGCACGCGCCCCCCGCCTCGCTTGTACCTTTGTGCAATAATAAGCGTTACGCGGCTATCGGTTTTGAATCGGTTTCTGTTACGCGATGTATGAATAACGACCAGGCCGCGATTATTTCACGCGGTAACGATTGACGGTGTTATAATTTCAATGCGAAACGAGCCGAAAATACGCACCGTTTGTACCGTTTATCACTATTGGGGGTGGGGGGAGAGAGGAGGGAAGCAGCCCCCCCGCACGAGCGTCGAAATTGCCGATTTCCACGAGTCAACCGGCTACGAACCAGTAACCAGTAACCAGACGACGTCGCGTCTTTCGCAAAGCACGATTTTCGGATCCGACTTCCATTTTCTGGTGCGCGCGTGTGCCCAGGCGACCCGCCACGAAGGGGAGTGAAACGAACCTACTCGGCCCGCGTTATTCGTGTCACTGAATCTAACGACGTTCTCGTCGAACGACGAATTGGATAAAATTCGGGATTTCTAGACCCGTTCGGTAATCGCCGGTAGGGATGAAAAGGGGGAAACTGTTCGATCGAGGGTGTTGTTCGGTTTGACGACGTATCGCGAGTATGATTTTTTCTTTTCTCGTTTTGATCTCTTCTTTCACTCCGCTCGGCTGAAAGCAGGGAATGGTGAAAAGGAAGGAAGCCACAGGAAGCGACCCTATCGATCCGCGCCTAAAGAGAGACTGAATTAAACAGAACGGGTTGACGAGTTCCCGAGTAAACGAGGGAATAACAGTCTCAAGGTCGAGACAGATAAATAGGCAAGGAAAGAACGGAGAAATAGCCGCGTCCTTCGCTGGCACGGTCAGAAAAAAAAGAAGAAAGGGTGAAAAACAGGACACAGTCGATGCTTCTCACGTTATTCGCCCAAGGGTCAAGCGAGGGGTGGAGGAGGACGACCGCGACGCGAACTCGAAAACTTGGCCTCCTCTTCGCAGCCATTCCGGAACTTTATTTCCCCGAGGATCGCTCCGGCGGAGTTTATCGCTCCGGTGGTGCTCCTCGGTTTCATACCGTGCTTCTTTTTGCCCCCCTGTCTCTCCTTATTCCGTTATTTCCCGTCGTCCGCGTCCGATCGGCGTCGTCGAGTCGATTTTTCCCCGTTTCGTTCGATTCGACCGACAATCAGGATTCCAGAATATCAAATTCTATTTGCTTAGGATAAAAGGCCGCGACGACGACGACAATGCCAGCTTCCCCGATATCTCCGTTCAGTCCTTCGCCTCTCTCCACCTCTTCGCTTCGAAGTCTGTCTCGCGGTTGCCGGTCGTCGAGGGACGACGTTCCTCCTCCGCCTCTGGCGTAATCAAGAGCCACCCCCTTATTGGCCGCGTTAGTGGCGCGGTTGCCGGGCGTAGGACTACCCTTTCGAGTCGCGAGTGGCATTAACGCGACTCGAAAACGCGAAACACTTGGGGATAACCTACTTCGGGAACAACCGTGGACCGTAGCCGTGTAGTTTTCAACGAGTCGCAACTCCCCCTCTGACTAGCTCGAAACTCTCCCTCGCTCTCCTTCCTTCCTTCGCGGGGCATTCGTTACACCAATTTGGTACCGCGGTATCGTCGATTAATTACGCGAAAATTAAGAGGCACTGTTTATCGAGTGCCGCGTCGCTAACTTGGGAACGTCGACGAGCCGCTCGCGGCTGCGCTCGTGACGCGATATATCGAACCGCTACCTCGGACTGCTTGCCTCGGTCGTTGCAACTTGCTCGCAAATTGACATTGTTTCGTTGGCTGAGGAACCGAGGGATTGAGATTCGCGAGAACGAGGGAGCGAGAAGGGGGGAGAGCGGGAAATTTTCCGGAGAAAATATCATCCCCGCCGCCTGGCTGGGAACAGGGAATGAAACAGGGTTTGCTACGAGAGAGAAAAATGGCGTGGAAAATTACGAGATCCTGCAGGCTGACGAAGACTGCTGCAAGCCTGGCTACGTGGCTGTGTCAGAATTGCAACGGGAGACGTCTGGGATTAATAAGCGTGTCTTTGTCGCGGATAGAGACACGGCAAAGAATACGCGCGCGTTTGTGAATTTAAAACTGTGCATGCAAAACTTCATGTCGGAATAATGGCGATGAATGTACAGGATGGAAAGAAAAGTTCGTCCGTGGCTAGAATTCTACATCTTCGATTTGATGGAAATTGACTTTGACTCTGAATTTCAAGGTCAAAATTTCTTCTTTTTTTTACATTGTATTCTACTCATCACGAAGGAACCATAGCTCTTTTGAAAAATGGCAAAATGCTTCTTGATCATTTGACACTACGGACGCGTGCGTTCTAACCGCGACTTTATGGTTTTGGACACGTGGATATAATACTTATATTTCGAATAATGTTAAGAGCGATTGATCATTTAGACTCGCGCTGATGCTACAACTATAATAAATCAAATGTTACTGAAACCTAATACGAAAATTACGTAAAATAAACATGCACGCGTCCAGGACCATAAAGTCGCTGTTAGCACTGAGAAAAGTTTTACCTTCGTAACAAGTAGAATGCAACGCAAGAAAAAAAAGAAAATTTTGACCTCGAAATTTCCGACTCGAAAGTCAAGGTGAATTTTGCAACAGATTCTTTTCGCAAAGAGAAAGAGCTTTTCTTTATTTCGAAAATACAACCGTTAAGAGTATTCGTTTTTCCGACGAACCAAAGCTTAAATGCCAAACCGAGGGTCCGGTTACGAATTCACAGGGAAATGATAACTTAAAGGGCGAGCGTTTCGTTTCTCCGCTCTCTTCGTAGGGACGAAAGCGCAAGAAGGAAGAGGAGATGAAATATTTAGGGGTTGTAGGACGTTCTAGGCGTAAGATACGAGATTTAAAGTTTTAGGTGCCACTTTCAGAAAAGGTTGCCCGCCGGCACCCTCTATCTCCGAATGCCTATTCCGCGATAGGAGGACTACTTTCCGAGTTGGTGACGTTCGTCCGCGATCCCCCTTTCCCTCTGTCTATCTATCTGTCCCTGTGTACAAGCTGCTCCGTGACGCTTCACTACCACGATAAAGATGTTCGTCCCAAACTTCTCTCTCTCTCTCTCTCTCTCTCTCTCTCTCTCTCTTTGGAACAATGGGTTACCAGCACGTCTTCTATTATGCTCATTTACTTAATTTGTTAATTCCATCTGATACCACGGCTAGCGAGTCTGTCTTGTACGCTCGTGGGAGAAATGTGGTTCCGAGACTCTCCGGTAGGATAGAATTAATCACCATCAGTGAAAAGTTTCAAGTTTATTATTGTGTAGGGTAATTTCGGGTGAGACAGCTCGAGCCATCTTCCATCATATATTAATATAATAGGGTCGAGCGCAATTTCAATTTTCAGCTTTTTCTATCATATTAACCGTTTTTCTTGTTCGTTTTTATTTGAAAAATAAGCTAAGTTGTGTATAATGTGCATAACTGAATTTTCTGCTTATCTTTTAGACTATAATTTACTAACATTTTACCAAAAAGCAACGACTTTTTTGGAATACAGTGCGTTAAAGTAGTGTGTTAAAGGTTACGATTGATTTTTACAATTAGAGGTTATAATGAGGTTTACGTTTAGAGGTTATGGTACACTTTTCACAATGAGATATCAATTGCAGACTCTATCGGGTTAAATGATATCGTGAAATTGCGTATAAATGTCATTTTAGAAAATCGTGCCAACTGAATATAAAAGAAAATCTAACAATAGAGAGATTATAGACAAACGAAGCATTGTTGGATGCCATGGAGGCAGTTCAAACTGGCAAAATGGCCGTGAATGGCGGTATTTAGAGTTTTTGGCAGCTTCGTTGCTAGCTAAATGAGGAAAATGAGGAAATAATTAAAATTGGAAAAGTACGGTTTCACACTAATGCGTGAGTGCGTAATATCTATGGCTGAGGGTAAATCATAAATTTAACAAGGAAGAAGGATTAGCCAAATATGATTGGTTAAATATGTTTCTAAAACGCCATCCAGATCTCAGTGTCCCAAAAAACAGAAGGTGCTAGGATCCGATTTATGATTACTTTTTATTTTTCTGCTTGTAACATTATAAATTTATACGTACCTACTTTCACAAATACAAATATATATATTTTTTTAGATACCGATTATATATTTAAGATGTAATAATTCATTTAAAAAAAAAATAGGCCATCACTCCCCTGTTTTAATCAAATAGCATATTCAAACTTTAGAGTTATGCCTCTTTTATTTCACACGAAATTGTAAAGGCGCTCAGAGATGTATGGACAGAGTTCGAATAACACAATTTGTTTCGTAAATTAGCAAGTTGCACATCGACTTTCGCATTCCGGTATCTCGCGAAATTGCAGACCGTTCAAAGTTCCTCACCCTGAAAGGAAGCTGCCTCCAGACAGAAAAGAAACGAATTATCGCGCGCGTTTTGTTTCAGAGAACTCGTAGGAAGTCTCGCTCGGTTACAAACCCTTTAATACAGAGTTATTATGACACCTCTTCTCGCTTTGCAATTCACACGTCGTGGGCCAATTTTCTCGAGTTGCCCTGTCTCAAGGTTTACTCTCGCGACTGACCTTCTTCCCAAACTCGGGTACTACCGAGCCCAACCTCTCTCTTTCTCTCTCGGTGACGGCATGCACACGCTCTGAAATCTAAAATTAAGAGTTTACTCGGGTTCAGACCGAGTCGTTCTCCTCCGCGCTCGTGCCACAATTAACCATACGCAAATCGAATAACGCTCTCTATCAAATCACGTGTCCATAATATATAATTCCAATTTATACGAATATAATTCGATCGACCATACATCTGCCGATAATTTAATCATAGTTACCCTGCCAAAGGGTGAATCTCTCGCCACTGTTTCCCATTAATATTAACTTTTCCGTCGGTACACGTTGAACATTCCATTTAATCCACTACCACATGTTCAGAGCTTTCCACGAAAATGGAAAATTTCAACTACTTATCGAGCCAGCGACTGCGATTCTAACCTTTTCGCTACGATAGTCCGAAGCGCCGCCATTGAACCCACGCCAAAATGTGTACACATTCGATCGAATCATTTTGAAAATGTACTCGCATTTCTGACTCCATTAAGTTAATCCATTGGTAAAATTTTCACCAAGGGTATAGAATGTTTTTTTTTTTTTTTTTTTGAACAAACTAACTTTTCAAACAAAACTCAAATTTTTAACTCTCTGCCCTCGAAAACATTTTTCGTACCATCTACTTTTCCGAATTGCGATAGATTAAAAAAGATTTTTTATTACAGTAATAAATATTCCATTGTCGAATAAAAAGAATAGAAAAACTGCACGACCTTTTTGCCATAAAATTTTATCGATATTTGAATCGATACAAAACAAATTACAGGCGCGATCGCTCAGAACCAGACAACGCCACACCTACTCGAGGTCTATCCCACGCCCCCTCACGAATCACGTGATCCAAATCAACCAATCGCTAATTTTCGTTGCATCAGCGTTGAAGAGCCCCGCTAAAATCACTTTCAGTGATAAAACCTTGTCTTGACGACTAAAGCGTATTACGTATTTTAATATGTGATTATCGGCGCTCTAAATGGAAAGGCTTGCAGCAGCATAAGAGGATTTTAACTTTTTATTTTCTCAGATATCTCTAAAATTTCTCAAAAATAGCGTAACAAAAGATTCGCGAAGATCCCTACTGAAAGATTGCTATCGAATATTTTCACGCTTATCGAGACGAACTTGCCGAACGTTCGCCCCTCGGATGTTACGAAACTCACCACCGTTAAATTGCAACATGGTTGCGCGATTCGATAGGAATGGCATAATGCGGATCATGGCGCGCAACTGGGAACCGAGAGGGAAGAATAAAACCCGGTGTGTAACCGTCGAGTGGCGAGAGAGAATGCCAGCGAGAGAAGTGACTCACAGATACTTTGAGGCGAGAGGAAGAAGAAGGTTGAGAAATGGAACGAGTGGCGAAGCTGTTACGCCAGCCAGAAACGCACACCTTATGGAATTCCACGGGCTATCCTGGAAACGCGATACATATCTCGCGTGCTGCCAGCTCGTCTCGAGAAATATTGGCCCCTGTGTGAGATATCGTGTTCGTTAACCAACCAAGAGACAATGAACACCGCGATTTAACTAATTGCTCCGTGGACGAACAACGTTTCCCTCAATTGTTAACCAATCATTATCCACTGTCGACGAGACGCGTGGATCGAGCTTCCGTGGGACCTTTCACATTTCTTTGTTAGAATATAAATTACACGATGGTAAACAAAACATTTTTCCACACTGCGTGGGTTATTTACGCTCCAACTCGACTTTATAATATATTCGCTGTTGTAAATTTTCAAAAGATCCTGGGATACCCACGGAACGTTACAACGTTATTGTTGTTATTATTGTTGTTGCAGCTTGTTTATTGGATTATTTTACAATTAAGATTGTATAGTACATATTCTGTCGTGACAGTGTTTAAGCGTGACTTACTGGCAACAGTGATAAGCATCGTAATTTTTATATATATGCGTGGTGTGAGTGGAGTTAATATCTAGATTTATCGTTGTTTATGATATTTCTTAAGTTGAGAAATATAATTCTGTTAAAAATATTTTAGGTTATGTTGAATGTGTAGGTTTAGTGTTATTTATGATATTTCGTAAGCCTTCTATTAAAAGTATCTGAGATTATGTTGAGGTTATGTTCAAGACATATTGAATGTATAGGTTATTTGTGATATTTCTTAAGCCTTCTGTTGAAAGTATCTGAGATTATGTTGAGGTTATGTTGAATGTGTAAGTTTATCGTTATTTATGATATTTCTCAAGTCTTTTGTTAAAAGTATTTGAGGTTATGTTGACTATGTCAGAATTTGGTGGTTTAGATAGCGGATGAAATGCCTTAATCAATATCTTTGTTATATTACAAAGTTCTTCGTCAAAATTTTTCAATTTTTCGAATTTATCTTTCAGTATCTTTACACTGTTTTCAAACTTATTATTGTCTCGCTTTCACACTGTCTTTGGAATATAATAGCTCCAAAAATTCTTACTGGAGAGACTAGTCTTACGTTAAAGTCATTTAATACACCCTTGATTAACGCTCACAACTAAATTAAAGTCGGAGTGCTACTTAGTTAGCCTGATTGCTAATCTAAACTGTATCCTAAACTCGGGTTTAGCCGGCTCGTCTCATCTTCCAGGTGTCTAATTTTACTCCAACTTTTCAAGAACCAACCGATCAATATTTAACATTTCTATTGTCTAACAAGTAATTCTTAACCGATACGATAGTGCGAGCATCTTTTCTCAACTTGAATGCTGTAACTATAAGTTTTTAACTTTAATTTAGATGATTTTTTTGAAAAATGAACTTTTGCACGCCGAAATATTTCAAAAAATGTATAAATATCCAAATAATCCTGACTCGTCTATATTAGGGCGAATGAAAATTTCAGCAGTAACGTAAAATTTTAACTCGGATTGATCCGTCCGCTAATTTAATCTCCGAGATTTAAAGTTGAGTTAAATTCTATTTTGCCAGAAACTGGGAATCTTTAAATTTAAAAACAATCTTTCTACGAATTCGTCTATGATTAGAGTGAACTCGATTAATTTCGTAACATGGGTAATAATCGAGATATAAAATTGCCCGTTTCGATTAAATAAAGTAATTTACACGTAGTTACTAATTAAAGGATTTTTATTTTGGAATATACGATACGATCACGATCGTTAGAATCTTGAAAAACTCGGCGCGGGAAACTGCAAGAAATTAAAAAAAAATCGCGATAAAAGTTTGATAGAATCAATCGTTTGTCGGATAAAGATTGCACGATTTCCATAACAGAGGGAGGAAGAAAGCAGTAATTTCTTTTTTTCTTACTAATTTAACGATCAAAGTAATTTTTCGTACCACGAAGTTAACCAGTATTATATAAATCACACGAGAGCCATCGAGATTGATCATTTCGAAGAAATTTAAACGCAAGTCGTACGCTTGTATTAAAATCACAAAATCTTTTTCGTTTCGGGGAAGATTGGTATTAAATGTCGGTATTAAATGCCGATCGAGTTACCCCTAGGTAACTCGACACCGGTACTTACATCCGATCGGATAATTATTCAGTTTCACGTCGTCGAGTCGCGTGATTTTGTTCGCAGTGTATTTAATCCTGCGCAACGAACAGATCGCGCAAACGTCATTTCCTCCTGCCGGAGAAGCGCAGAGGAAAGTCATTTAATAGAGGGAGGTTTTTTTTTTTACGAAAAAATTCGTAGATTCAATCTGAATAGAGGAATCTTACAACTTTTTGTGCTCACTGTTTCTAAATACATATGTCAGATTATGATACTATAGCTTTTTTTATCGTCAAATTAACAAAAATATCTCTAATATAGAGAGAGAGGTGTCCTCAATGGCGCAATATTTAATTATTAATTACCAAAATATAGAAAATTATTTAATTATCAATTATTAAGGTATACAAAGCTATTTAATTATCAAATTATTTATAATTGTATTTTTTAAATAGTTCTTTATTCTTTTTTTATGTAAAAATTGATAGGATACAATGCAATAGCATTCTTTTAAACTTAAACTCAAAGTTTAAAAGAGATTTAGATTATTTCTCGAGAATTCGAAATGTACCTAACGTGATTTGAGGTGGAAAAGACGACATTTTCTTATTTTTAACATTGTCCTATTTGTAGCCAGCTTCGTCATACTCGAATCCCATTATTTCTTCTTCGAAAACATCTAAATTTATTCAATTAAACATTAAATAAGATCTAGCATTCAGAAGTCAGCAAGTTTATCCGAAAAATACATTTCAATAAAGTCACGTTCCTGATACGTGAAGCCTCATATTAGAGAGAGATTATCTCCCCTTATAATGGACATAAAAGATTTCGTGCAAAAGTTGTATTATTGTTGTAGTCGAACTTCTCTTCAATGAACTTTGAAAGAATCAGGATAATGAAAGCTTATGAACTCGTAATTTTAAAGGTACAATTCATAAGTTATACAATCGTTTGCCTTTCAAAATGCAACAGAACGTAGAAACTTTTGTAATTAATGCATAATGGCTCTATAAGTAATAGACTCGCAATACCTTAATGGCTACCGTGGCACGTTTCTAACCTCTTTACGTGTGTAGAAATAAACTATATAATATAATGTAATAAACTAAATAAACTACATAATATATGTAATGACAAATGATAATACATAATATAGAAATAAATGATAATTAGACTGCACATTTTTATGCCATAGTTTGCAAAAAAATTTGAAGATGCAAAAATGCACAGAGTGTGTCTGTAATAGCCAGAGGAATACAAGAATACCCAGAGTGCAATATTTCATGTAACAATTAATCGAGGGAACTCGAATTTTCTGTCTGGTTTTTCTTCTCTAAATTTCATTTATAAAAATATAATATAATATAAAATATAAACATAATAAAATGTATAATTTGTTATATTTATATTTTACATTATATTACAAAATTAAATAAAATTAATATAATGAATATAATATAATAAAATTAAATATGATATAAAATATAAAAACACAATATTACGTAATAAAAATATATAAATTTGCATAAAAATCTAATGACACCACGCTGTCACAACATTCACGGATAAAGAGCACCTCTTAGTTTGTTAAAATTTTAGAGTTTTCATTCATAAAAATATAATGTAACATAAAATATAACAAAATATAAAAATACGAAAAATATAATAAAAATATATAAATTTTCATAAAAATCCGCAGTCTTATGACACTGCGCTAGT
This sequence comes from Melipona bicolor, assembly GCA_030673865.1. Taxonomy (NCBI): domain Eukaryota; kingdom Metazoa; phylum Arthropoda; class Insecta; order Hymenoptera; family Apidae; genus Melipona; species Melipona bicolor. Next base: position 1,271,908 of record JAHYIQ010000012.1, read on the forward strand.
TACAACGTTCGTGGATAAAGAGCACCTCTTTTATTTTGTTAAAATTTTAGAGTTTTCATTTATAAAAATATATAAATTTGCAAAAAAATCCGCTGTCAGAACCTTCGCGGATAAAGAGCACCTCTCCTACTCTGCGAAGATTTTAAAGTTCCCCCATATGGAGAAGCCTCTCCACGTTGGTCGACGTTCTCTCCGTCGCAGTAACAACTAATTCCGAGGATGTCGAAGGTGAAGTTGCCGTGTTGCGGTTGTTCGCGCGGGAGAGAAGCGGCTTTCGCCAATCGTCGGAGACAATCGGTAAAACCCGACGCGACTGTCGTCGGTGGCGGTCGATTTAACGGGAAGCCGAGAGCGAAAGGGTGAACACCCCCTTCGGGCTGTTTCCAGTGTGCAATCGTGTGTGAAAATAAAATACCGTCCGGCGAGGCGCGGCGTAGCGGAAAAAAAAGGGAGGAGAGAAAAATAACGGAAACGGAATGGCAGAGCCAGAGCTAGGTTGTTCGCTTAATACACGTGCAATTTAAAAAAGGGGGCTGCCCTCGGATCGGATCCCGTTAAAGAAGAGGAAGTTGCGTTGAGGAAGACGTTGAACGAGTTGCGGGATTAAAAGCAAAGGTTCGCGGCGATTTCGAACTCGAGTTTCGAGCTTTCGAGGTCGAGGACGAGAGAGCAAAGGGAGGTTGATAAGAACGTAAATGAGTAAAAAGCACGTGTCACGTCGGGATATACGTCGAAATAATCGCGCGACCAGCGAGGACCGTGGATCTCGTTGCGAAACGTAACGAAATGGAGGCGAAACACGCGAGAGAAACAGAGAGAAAGAGAGAGAGAGAGGATGTAACCAGCTCGGCGTCTTACGACTTATCGCACGGCTTTCCACGGAGATCGTACAAAATGCACTCGACCCAATTCAGAAACGACGACGAAGAAGAGAGAGGAAGAGAAGGGAGAAAGGAGGGAGAAGAAAGAGTGGAAAGAGAGAACGGCTTCCTACCGGGGCAGGAAAGGGAAAAGCAGTTTGCCAGGGAACGTCGGAGCTGGCCAAAAAGGCGTTAGGGAAGCCCGTCACGTTTCCAGCCGGCGCGGCGTGAAAAGCATCCCCCTGTAAAGGAAAGGAAAACGAGGGAAAACCGGGCCCTCGTTAGCCGTCCTGTTATTATTTCGATTCTGGGTCGATCGTTCGATCAGCGCGTAAAAAAAGGAACCCGCCGCGCCGTTCAGTGCAGATCGGTACACGACGTGTCGTTAACCATTCATTTGTTCGTCGGACAACGGGAGTTCAACCTCTCTCTCCCTCTCTCTCTCTCTCTCTCTCTCTCTCTCTCTCGCTTGCATTATTTCGTCTCCGTGAATAATTGAGAGGAAAACTTTGTATCAATAATTCCACGAGACTCTTTCTTAGCTCTCTACTCTGTGCCTCTCTACTTGCCTCTCGCGTGTATGGCCTCGAACGATGCAAAAGTATTAATACGTATCTCGTCGAGCAGACTACTACTTGGATCTCTCGCGAGCCAGTCTGACGCCGGTTGAAATTTAATGAGCGAGCCGAAACTCGCTAATCCGTTAATGAATGAAATATGATCCACTCGGGGGTCAGGGGGAGAGTTGCCTACAGAGAAGAGAGAAAGAGAGGGAGAGACTGTTTAATAACGGTGATTATTCTTGGCTCGATCGGCGAGATGAGTTTGATTTAAAACGTCGTAATTGAAGGGCCGGATTCAACCTGGGCAGGTTGCCCACGAGCGAGATTCAAACTGCCAGGCTGATAAAGTTGAAACGCGCATTATGATAAACTCAGGGGGTAGCGTCGGGCCACGATAAAAACTTGTGAAAGTTGCGTGAAATATTCTTTAGAAAATTTCGCACTACCCCTGACACCTGTCCGTTACCACGCGGGTCCGCTTAATTCGGCGGACGCCGGTGAACCTCCCGTGATAGAGCCTCGCGTTATAACTGAACACGTCGATGAATGCGAAAGCCCCTTTCACGTGGAAATTTTCGAAAAAGAATCTCATAAAATCCCGTCTCGTCTCGTTTCGCCTTTAACCTAAAAATTCCGCCGCATTTACCCCCCCCCCCCCCATAACGCCGCGCGTTATGACTCGATACGCAGCGGCCGGCCAAGCGGTTACTCGGACATTTATGGAAACCCTTCCTGGATATTTCCCGCGATAAAAATGTTTCCACCTTCGAGGAATTTCATCGCGGCGTTGTCGCGACACGCGAGTAGACGAGAAGTTTGTTCGCTCAGCGAGTATGGGTATATGCTTTCGTTCGGCTAGCTGCGGTTTCAATTGCAAGGAGACGGACTGACGGACGATTTATTAAACAGGGGAATCGCGCGGAAGGAAACTGACAATACGATTATAAGCTTTGTACACTTTGGATAGACGCGTGCACACCCGCGCGCGGCACGTTGAACGGCGTTCTCGCCGGGGCATAAATCAGTTCGCGGTGTCGACGGGTGTAACACGCACGGCAGAAACGAGAGAATATCACCACGTGCCGATGGAGGGGAACGGCTGTGTATCTGGCGAACTCTCTGCTGCCGCGAAGTAATCAGGTTTATCTCGTGGTTGCACACAGGGACAGGTACTAGTTGGTGACCGCTAGCACGTTGTGTCGTTTAGCAACGACAGTGCGTTGCCAAATGCGGCGATACTGCCGCGGGGGCATGGTTTCACCCATTGACGTCCAACTTTTCGCTGAAATTAATCGATGTATATTTTCCCACGCGGAGAAGCGACATTTCTCTCGCAAAATGAGACGGACTATCGAACGATACGTTTTGGATATTACGAAACATTCCGTGTTTTTTTTTTTCTTTTAATTTTAATTTTAATCGGAAATCACAACCGGGCAGGTAACGGTAGATGCAATTAAATTTTATCGCCGGTGAATATATAAACAGCGAGGAATAAGCCGAGCTTAATGAGAGAAATCTGTATCGATTTGCTCGAAAGATTCGGTTTCAGCCGCTCGGTTACTCTCTCGAAGTTAAAAATTTCGAGCAAGTGTAAATAATTCGCCATTCGTGGACATTTTTTCGTTTCGTTTACGATCGATGAGAATTCATCGACTGCAATTCGATCGATAAATAAAATAAAATTGTCAGTCGTTGGTTAAAGGGGATTAATCGTTGAAAAGATAATCTAGTCGATTAATAATTTGTCAGTTGTTACATTTCAGAATTTCATTTCAATTGAAACTGTAATAAAGCGTCGCCGCTTCAGGGCTGAGATATCTCGTCGAAAGAATTTAATTTTCAATCGAAGAATTTAATCGTTATTTACGATTAAAGATCAAAGTTCGAAGCGCGATCGTTAATTGCGATTAAACGTTTATCGGAGAAATTTCATCGTCAATCGTTGACTAATTCTTTAGTCCAATACGATATATTTCCGTCTGTAAAAATATTTCGTTAGAAAAAAGAAAAAAAAAAAAAAGAAAAATAAGTGAAACGACACGTTGATCAAATTAATGAACTTAATTAATATTGAAATTGACACGATCATTCACCTGCGCTCCCGTTGAACGTAAAAACTCTGACCCGTTATTTATTACGACCGTTGGCGTAAGTTTACCGTGTTAATAATTGTTCTTGACGTTTCCAATACGATCGTGCCGATCGTCCGTTATTCAAAGAGCGGACTGATTAAACGTACGTTGTAACAAAGAAGCGTTCACGGTACGCTTATTCCCCGGCTAATATTTAGAAATCGCATGAATAATGAACCACCATGGAACATTAGTATCCTATTTCGAAGCTACCCGATATTCTGGTAAAACCAACCTCGTGCCCCGTCAGGCGAAAGGATAGACTCGATTAGCGAAATGGACTCGGTTTGATCGAGGCTCGCTCGCGTCTCTGCACGATGAATCGCCAGTTTTTTTCACAATGTCGATTTTTATGCGTTCAACAGCCTCTGGTTAATTTCTAGCCATAATTCAGGAAGGCCATAATTTTCAAAAAATGACTCTGAAGAGTTTTCGATTGCGAGAAACCGTAATTAAAAATAGAGATATATTTTTGTGACTGTACATAACGATTTAATATTCCGAACTCGATTTCGTTTTCAACGTCCTGGTAAATTAGGTGAATCAATGTGCAACGGTAAAGTTCAATGTTTTTTATTTGTCTATTTATACGTTTGTTTCTTTATAAGTTTTTAAATGTGTGACAATTTTTATGACAAAATTTCTATTTTCCACCTCCTCTTTGAGCTCAAAGAGTTCAAATCAATAAAATAAAACGCCAGTCGATCGAAGACAGATTACACAGATTTGTCCGCGTAACAGAGAAAAATGCAAACTGTTTGCAGACAGTTTCACGCAAACTGTTAGACGCAGACGCAGTTTAGGTAACAGATGCGTTATGCATCTGACTCCGGCTGGAATTCTCGAAAATTAGCCTGCCTATTGATTATCGACCGAGGAACCCTTAATCAAGCTCAAGTGCACGTTCCATCCGGATGTCCAAGAATTCCCCCCAATCGATGATGTCCTCCTAGTCTAATGGACTGCTGCCTAAGATCGTCGTTGCGCGAACGACGTTTGCATTTCTGCAAAAAGGAAAAAGGGAAGAAAAAGAATAAAGGTTATCGCGCGATTGTCGCGAAGGTGCAAAGCAGACACAAGTAGAAACGGACGAACAGCTGAGGTGACTTGAGTTCGTGTGCTTAAAGGCGGCGTCTATAAATCTCCATTATGCCCGAGAATATTCTAACCGAGAAACAGCAAGTCAATATTCCTTTCATATCGTTAATGCGAAAATCACAGGCTTATATACGACCGCGTCGTTTATTCACCGAGGATTTCGCTCTTTCACCCTCTTTCACCGTCCTCCCCCTCCCCGACCCGCCTTCTTTTCTCCACCGTCGTCGAAAGCCAGTTACTTTCTTATTTCTTTCACCGAGGGAAAGGAAAATTCACCGTTATTCATTAGTTCTTTTTCTCTTTCCCGTTTTAATAATATTCCGCGTTTCCTCCGTCCATCTATCAATTTCCTCGCTTATCTCTACTAACCTCCCCCCTCCTTCTGCCGCTACGAATTGTACGGTGTCGCGTTGCTTCTCTCTGTGAATCTCTTCTGCCTCGTTCCATCGCGCGATGATACATTTTTTTTCTCGGATGGTTGATTTCTAACCGTTTGCCATCTTTGTTTCTTCCTCTTTTCATCACTGAAAGTGATTTTAGCGGGGGTAACCCAGAGAATCGGGCCTCTTCAGGTGCAACGCTGATGCAACGAAAATTAGCGATTGGTTGATTTGGGTCACGTGATTCGCGAGGGGGCGTGGGATAGACCTCGAGTGGGAGTGGCGTTGCCTGGTACCGAGCGATCGCGCCTGTAATTTGTTTTCTATCGATTCAAATGTTTGATGTCGTCTTCATTTCCTAGTCAGAACAGTTGCTTCTGGGCCTTTCAGTGAGACGAATCGTACTGGGGTACAAGTCGTGCAGTTTTTTTCTCTTTTTCTCTCTCTTTCTTGTCAGAGATCCCGCTGCCTAGGAGAACCTGTTATTCTCCGACGAGAGGCGAGTCTCGACTTCCCGCGCGAAACGATTCGCGGAGTCAGATAAACGTCCCGCGAACAATGCCCATCGTAAATCATGTCCTTCCGAATATATTGATGCACTCGATCCGCGGATGAGAAAGTGGATGAAAGTGGATGAAAGTGGATCGACCGCGAGCTTTCCAGAAAGCGAGCTTCCCCTCAGCCCTTGTGATTCGCGGCTCGCTTTTCACCATCCCTCTGCTGCTTGTCCGTGTCTCTCTCTCTTTCTTCCTCCCCTTCTTTCTCTTTCCAGCCAAACTCGATTAATCCTCCACTACATCCCGTAGCTGATCCCCTCCCCCCCCCTTCCCTTCACTCGTCCTTTTGTCGCTCGTTCGTTTTTGAAAGCGCGGCCCTTGTAGAATTCGCGACGATGCGTTAATTAATCGATCGTCCGTCGCGAACGAGGCGAAATCTGATCTAATCGGGGCGACGAAAAGAGCGAAATGGGAAACAATTAATATCCGTCGATTCGACGGTGTATACGAGGCCGCTCTGCCGGCGAGCACACGCCGGACGCGAATGTGTGCGCAAACACTTGGCATTAAATAAACATGATTCGCGACCGACTGTAAATCCGTGTCGTAACGAGCGCCCGATATCTGGCGCCCGCGTTGAAATTTCGTACGTTAAAATTGCGAAACGTTGAAATCGATCTCGCACGTAGGAGGGAAATTATTAAATTTTAATTAAAGAAAAATTATAATTTTGCATAAAGAAGAAACTTTCGTTTTTTTTTTCTTTTTTTTTATTAGCGTCCTTTCGTTTCGCAATTTTCCCAAAGGGAGAACAGGATTCAGCCTGGGAGCTGTGGGAGTGAATTCTTTTTCATCTATTAAAAGAGTGCTCCGTGTCGGAAGTCCTATAGGTATTCGCGTGCGTTGGCTGTCCAGTGGGCGGACGTCCATTCTCCGTATGTCTGTTTTATGAATGACTCTTTCAAGCGTGTATGTACGTGGACTCGTCGCGCGACAAAGATAATGCACGCGCGCGACGTGTTCGTAACAATGTCCCGGTGCGCGAAATGAACACGCACGCACCCCAGTTCTCGATACGGTTCTTCTTTTTTTTTTCTACCCTCGTCCCCGCTTCGTCAACTTTTCTTTCCTCTTTGTTAACGAGGAGAAAAAACACCGCGTTCGGGGAGATATCCGCTCGAATAATGCATCGAATCGATCTTTCTTCGGTTTAACGAGAAAGAGAGAGAGAGAGAGAGAGAGAAACGCGATGCCATCTGACGCGTTAATATCCGCTAACGTTTCTTCGTGCGTGGATACATGAAAACAAAATGAATTTACCGGGCCAGGAGGTGCGTCAACAGGGACAAAAGTGTCTTTTGTTGTAACGTATAATCGTTCGCGTAATTAAATGACACTTGGACGAATGCGGGCGATACAAGAACCGAACACGTCCGGTTTGGGAGCTCACGGATACACACGGATTTAATTCGATTCAGTGCGCTGGAACTCCAGTGCAACGCCATGAAACGAACTCCAGTAATTAATATTAAACCCGTTGCACGGCAAATCGGTGTATCGACGATTACTACCCCCGCCCATCAATTAAACACTGCCGGCGTTTTAAACGGAATCGGCGTGCAACGCTGTCGATAACCGCCTACGCTCGCTCAACCCCCATTTCCAGCCTCTTCTCTCGAAACACTGACCAAGGGTAACTTGCAAAATTTCCGCATCGCGTCACAGATTTTATTTTATTTCATTTTACTTCATTTTTTTTCATTTTATTTTATTTTCTGGTCTCGGGGTCCTAGGACCCCCTTACCATTCTCGTGTCGCATCCTGTCGTACCGATTCAGCCAGGCTTTGCATCGCAGCACCACTAGTGATGGGAATTAAAATCGAAAACTATACAGTGTTGCCACATCCGCTCCGAGAATTGAACGTTGCGGTATTTCCTCGATGTAACGGCGATCGATGGAAATAGGGACGAAAGATTTAACGTACATTTACATCCGTTTGAAAAAGTACAAGAAAAAATTGATTGACAATAACGTATAATTATATAGTTTTAGCCCGCAAACTCAAAAAATTGTTTCTGCAATTTTTTTGATACAAAGAGGCGTATCTCGAAATTTCGAAGTGAAACTCATTTTGTTAAATCAGATCTTCTCAAAGCGTAGGTCGCAGAAATTTCAGCAAAACTAAAAAATTAGTATGAATATTTGGCTTTGTCTTCGACACGTGGTAAAATTATACTCGTACTAAATAATTGTTCTCGAATGAATTTCCTTTATAATTTATTATCAGCGAATGTTTTAATTCCTGGTTTATGTAGCTCTGTGACCAAGGTTCGCAAAATATTTGCCCGGCTTTGAGAAGCCCTGTGTTAAATAATATCGTACGCCGATTTCCTTTTTCATGGTTGAGACCAATTCGTTCGTAATTTCATTTGTCGATCGAACCAATCGCCGTTTCCCCGACGATTAATTTTATCAATCGCAAACAACCAACTGAAAATTTCGATCGATTAACGCCCAAATTCTGCACTACGTGCAACGTCATCAGGATCGTACTTGATTAAGGATTAATTAATATTTCTACTGTGTGTAGTTAATTTCCTAGAGCAGATCGAACGATTGGCCAGTACGTAATCATTGTCCCCATTAATATATCGGCAATCTCCAATCGTCCCAGTTAATGTCGATAATACATTACTTGCCCAAAAAAAGCCTCGCGCGCTTCGTGTTTATTCACGTGTACTGGCAGAATAGAAACGAGGCGGAATTTACCCGGGAAATCACTCAGCGTGAGAAGGTGTTTTCCCGAGGAAAAATCTATCCGATGTTCGGGCTGAAATATTATTACACGGCTCATGTACACGAAACTCGGGACGTCACGTATAATTGAGTTTCTAATCTCCCGCTATTAATCCTACCCTACCGGAAGGCATGTAGCTGAAATCGGTCGGTTGACGGAAATAAATCACCAACGTTACATCACGATCACCGACTCTCTATAATTTTACTCTCCACTTATCGTATGTCTCAATATTGAGCCCCGCGCATAAAACACTCGGGGGGTTTCTTCCTCGTTCTTTTTTCCCCTTCACCGCCCTCACTACGTCGCAGCGAAATTCCAATGGTGATCGGTTACTCGTTAACTTTAAAAGACGCGATAAAGTTGCGCCATCGCAACGATACGTGACGTGGAACATAGGAATATTAAATATTTATTAAATAACAATGATGGTGATTAAACAATAGTAAAGAACACGGATCAAATAAACTCTCTTTAATCAACTCAATCGATGCTTTCTCGCAACTCAACTCGACTCTCTGCTTTATCAAAAAGAGAAACATTTCTTCACACTACAGGCCATCTGTTATAGTTAAATGCAACTGAGGATATAATAAATATTTTAGAGTTATAGCTTAACAATGATTTGTGATAACTATTTACTACACTATTTTTTTAAATTTTCTTTCGTTGTGCACTCGTTAGACTTGATAGATGTTCACATGTATTTAAATTTATTGTTGGTCAAAAAGTAATTGTGTTTCTCTCTAATAGATGTACGTAACTAACCTCAAATTAATCCGAACCTTAACCTCAAACCTTTTAAAAGAAAGTAAATTCATTTTACTATTACACATCGCATTGTACAACACAAAACGTATACGTTCGTTATAATTATCAGCAAATTATAAAATTAGATTAAAATACGATGCTAGATTTAAGTACAATGTCTCCTCAAAACTCGAGTGCAAAGAGTTAATTTGTAATATAATGTAACTGGTATATGTATAAATTAGACGCGGTACTTTAAATAATTTCATTACCTGAAAGTCAATTTAATTTACTCGTGGTATTTCGTTACGTAATTATACTCAGTCAGTCCTCCTATTGAAACCCTAAACCCCATTAAATGAAACTTAGAAATACAGAAGAGGTGTGGTGGAAAAATTTCTACATGAGGTATTTGTTCCAATTTCTTAAATCATAAGCTATAAGGAAATCATGTATTATCAGGATTGTCACAATTTCTGTGTTATGTGAAAAATCGTGTTGGAAGAGGATTGATTGTACGAGGTGTGACATGAGAAGAAACGAGCTTGAAAACCATGATTGATATACATGTTAAGCTTCATACGCACAAACGCGTATTTTTTATTCAAGAAAGTTTGAAAGTTTAATGCCTCGCTACTTCGTTTGTCTGTAAATTACACACAGGCATTGTGCCCGTACCATATGTGTGTGTGTATATATATATATTTCTTTAGATCTCATCGAACTGCGATTGATCACTCGATGTTTCGCTTCTGACGACAACATAGAGAGATAAATTCCATCTGCAGAGGATATAAACGTCACGGGGGCGCGCGCTGCTTTCGACGCGCAAACTCAGATTTATTGTTTAAAAAGTAAATGGACCATTACTTGATATTAAACTCGCGCGCGCGCGCGCGCCGGGTAGATAGTTGGGAAACGACGATGAGTGAACACACTCCGAACAATCGAACGAAAGACGAATCATTGGAAAACGTAGCGAGCGCGTGTTCCCCAGTGATATTTTACAGGGGTGGGAGCGTTTCACGCTGGCGTTTCGCGTTTTGCGAGCCATTGCCTCCCAGTGTACACGTTGACTATTAATCACGGCGCAAATCGAGCCACCGCTACGCACCGTGCAACCGTCATTCAAGCTTTCAGTCGATTTTCACTCGGATGAATATCGCTTTCCCGACGTTCGCCGATAGGAGGGGAAATATTCGACGCCCGTTTCGAATTCGGAGTCGCGTGCCATTAAAGACGATGCAACAGTGGTAGTTGCACGGTCGATAAACACCGAGATTTCGAAACTTGTAGGGACGTCTTTCTCTTTGCTTGCGAAATTCGATTCTCGTTCGACGTCGCGAGGAAACGCTTGAAGTTTCGTTTTGTTTTTTTCGTTGAAAAATACAGAACATTTCATTTCAATTCATTCGATCGACAGAACGAAGGGTGGATGATATTTTCCCTGTTTTAAAGAAAAACAGAGTCTAATTTCTTTCTTGAGTCTAACGTAAGAAAGACAGATCTCGAGCGCCCGTTAACGAGCAAACCCGCTAGACGTCGACCCTTCTCCGTCGAGCTTCGGCGAAGTTTCGAGTGAGAAACTCCTCCGAGAATTTAAATGTGGAGACGAAGCGAGATGGGATTTCTTTCGAGCGAAATTCCACCGGAAACCGGTGTTCGACGGATTCTTCACCGACAGCCCGGTAATGCATAACGAGAGGAGGAACAGAAAAATAATCGCAGAAACTTTTTATCACTGAAAATGATTTTAGCGGGGATAACGCAGAAAATCGGGCCTCTTCAGGTGCAACGCTGATGCAACGAAAATTAGCGATTGGTTGATTTGAGTCACGTGATTCGTGAGGGGGCGTGGGGTAGACCTCGAGTAGGAGTGGCGTCGTCTGGTACTGTAATTTGTTTTGTATCGATTCAAATGTTTAATGTCGTCTTCATTTCCTAGTCAGAACAGTTGCTTCTGGGCCTTTCAGTGAGAGGAATCGTACTGCGGTACAAGTCGTGCATTTTTTTAAAATCACTCGTAAAAAAACCACTCGTATGTATCGTGATCACGTGAAAACGAGCAAGTAAAGTGTTGTTTAATCAACAGCTCTTTTCGTTTCTCTTTTAAAAGGCACGTTTTAATCTAAACGCGTTGATTACACGTTCTCTATTGAATATCCCTTTTTGTCTTTTTTTTTTCTCTCCTTAAACGAATACAGATACGCAAGCAACGCACACTGATAATTTCTGTAATTCGCCGCGTTAACACGGCGTGTGGCGAGTGTGTGTCGCTAACAATAAGCACCTCGTTGATGGCAGAACACAGTTAATGGCGCAGTCGCGTTCTCTCGTACCATCCGGAGAACAATGCGTGTTTACTTGTACACGTGGCTAATCTAATAGTGTTGGTCTTATCGCTGGTCGTTTAAATTTGCATTAATACCTCCTCCCTTCCTATTCCCGCGCCGACGACGGCATAAATTCAACTTCTTTGTCCCCCTTTTCTCCAGCGCGAAAGTCACTTAATGGAGCAACAATTCGCGAACAGCGAATACGTTGATTCCTCTGTCGGAGGACATCGTTTCGCACGTGAAATCGTCGTTGAATCGCTAATCACGCTGGTTGCCATTACAAAATTGCGTTGATTAATAATCAACGATGATTTCGTTCTACTCGGAATCGAATCTCTCTGATATTGTACGATAATATCGACTCGTTTCCATTGCGAGCGCGTTGAAAGCTAAATCGATTGTCCTCAACTACCAAAATTCGGAATGACCAATTTCTGACTTTTAGAGTCAGAAATTTTATAGATAAAAGAAGCAGTGTGCGTTCAAAGATTTGAAATGATCTCTCGCGAAATGTATTTATTAAATTAAAAGCTCGGGTAATTTATAATATTGTACTTTAATGCATGGGTGTCCAATCTTTCGGATCTTGGTTCAAAAATTTATCGAAAACCGCGCATAATTTTACATTCTTTTGTAATTGCAACGTAACCTATATTATTTGTGAGAATATCAAACTAACAAATATCAACTTTTATAGCAAAATAATACATTGATTGAAAAAAAAAGTATGAAAATTTTTTGATCAGGATACCGAGCTTGTCTTTTTAGATACCAGTTCATCGATATCTGGTTTGATACAGTTTGATACGAAGAGTATTTTCAAAATCCCCGAGAAAATCGAAATCCTTTTTCTTTTCTTTTTTTTAATTTCTTCTGAAACGAAGCTTTTCCTCCTACAACTAGTTGATCGATTTTCCACACGTTCCCACAAGCTTTGAACTCGGAACACCCTGTAGAGTGACACCGCTTGACTACAGTGTGCTCTCGTGCCGTACCTGCGCTGATACGCAGAGAAAACAATACGACTGTTTATCTGTAATTAACCTAATGGGCGAAGCCGTGTGTCGTTTCGAAAGGATCGTGGCGATAGTCCTCGAACTATAGTCCGTGCCACTTTGTGCCCGCCATCTATGCGACACAGAGCGTTCCATAGATGAGAGCGTCGATAGAAACGATAGCGTACGATGCACAAACTGCCCAGCGATGCTCGAGATTCCTGTCAACGGTGATTCATTTCGTCTGACGCGAGAGATCGATGTTCTCGCGTCAGACGAGATGCCTTCTCGACATTGCGCTCTGAGAGGAGCTTCGACGATTTCGTCCGCGCTAATTGCTCGAGTGATAATCGCCTCTAGAAGAAGGAGCCAAGTGTCGTCTTATCGAGGGAAAAAGAGAAAAAAGAAAAAAAGAGAAAAAGAGCTACAACGTGGAAGAAAGCCCGGGTTTTCTCATTCAATCGCCAAAGAATGTAAAGAGACCTCCCGGAGGTCGGAGTGCAGGTTATTTGCGTTTAATCTAGAGTGGGATTTTCTTGAAACCTCTCCTGCGATTACGCTCTTGTTCCTCGCCAACTGTTACAGCAGATAAATTCCGAGGGCAAGATAAAGATAAAGATCCAAAGTAACGTTTGTGGTAATTACGTTTCGATTGTTTGCCGCAATTCTGCGAACGTGTAGAGATTTCGCGCCACGAATTATCCCTGTGCACCTTTTTGCAAATCAAGCTCATCTTTTCACAGATCGTGAGTTCACACTTTTGCAACTCAAATTCGGCTTTTGGGTGACTCCGAAGCGAAGTACTGTCGTTTTGCCGTTTCTCGTGATTTTTGTCATCTTTTGGAATTACTCGCGCGGTTGTGCGAGATTCTTTTATCAATTTTTGGAATTACTCGCGCCAATTTGAGCCTGCACAAAATGAAGTGCGTGGTCTTGTTGGGCACATATTATTATTTCTAGCATCATAGTCTCCAAATTTTTTCAAAAATTAAATCCTCTGCTAGAAATATTTTGACTGATCCGTCAACCATGAACATTCAGTGGATGATGTTGCAACTGCAGATTGTCATAATACGTACATGTAAAACGCGTAGCGGCAGACGAATCCATGTGAATACTTTTGATATTAAACAGGCATTTGATGTCATTTTTCATTCAAATATTGTTACACGCAGTGAACTTTTTACTTCGGAGCAATAACAATTTGTATCGAGTTTTATTTTTATTACTATAATATAATATAATAAAAAGCTCAAGAAAATAAATTTGTAAAAAAAGCTTGATCCGCAAAGGGGATGCGATCTACAAAATTCACAGCGAGCACGATCTACAATTCTATTGCGTAAAAGCTGTATAACAATTTGAAAATCGCGGTATCTCGTTTTTATCCAACAAACAAAAAACCTCGACCTTTCGCAGCAATAAGTTTCGCTCAGGCGCTACTCGAGTGAACGCGTAGTCGATTCTCGAAACTCAATTCTCGGTCGGCGAAAAGGCCGAAGGCGAGAGAGAAGGAATTCCGCTCTTTCTTTTTCCGACTCTATTTTTACAACACGTGGAATCCATCGATCCCGATTCGAAGGAAACGTACGCGGAAAAGCAATAAATCCAAAGACGCGTAAACAATAGATTTCGAGGATATTTCCCGGAAAATTTATATTTCCCGCTCTCGCGTAAAAATGGAATATAAAAATCGAAGGAAGGGGGGAGGGGGGAGGGGGAGTAGGGAAGGGACAAAGGTAGAGAAATGTAGTCCGGGAGGACCTGTCCTCCCGAGTGTGCGACTCGGAGGAAACGATCAAACCGCTTTTGACCCCCTCCCCCCACCCCCTTACACTGCACAAGCATAAACACATTTCACCCAGCCTTGGAAAAGCGTTGGCCCCAGTATTCCGGCGCTCGGCGTTCAGACCATACGGCGATGGCCATATTGGTATTCCTTTTCAGAGCGTGCCTCGAACACCTGAGTACAAAGCAGCCACTTTGCAATAGTTCAACCCCTGACGCCCCCGTTTGGCCTACGTTTCTCCGGCTACCTATTCCGCATACTTTGTGTTTCAGCTTCGATTCACACGCTCGCGTGTGTTTCAGCTTTCGCTGAAAGAGTCGTTCGCGCAACGAACTGACGGGGCAAACAACGAGATTTCTAGATCCGCGGTTTTAGAATAAGGTGTTACACACCTTGATAGGCGTGCTCGCGATTAGACCGCGTATGAAATTTCGATTTTTATTTATTTTTGTTGTTATTATTATTTATTTTATTTGTGCAAACGCGGATAATAATTCCTGCTACACTACAAACTCAGAATCAATATGCGAATCAGTGGGACGAAGTTACAGCGTCATGAAAGAAAAACTGTTCTTTTTAATAATAAATATCTAGTATGTTCTATATGTTCACCTATATAATTCACGATATTAAGAAATAATACGTACGTATCAAACAGTTATTTAATAGTAGATACATTTCATTTCTCCACAGTATTGGATAATAATTTATGAAGATCTTTTTCTTAAATTATTCTGTTCGCGTACAGTAACACATCGTTTCAATTCACGCGTCTAACTTCATATTTTTGTGTACTGCTCCAACTTTTGTGAGCTGTTTTCAACAATTTTCGATTATACTACTGTTGTGGCAGAATAGGTAGGTTCCTCTCCTTAACGTAGAATTGGACCAGTTTTAGTGTACAAAGCTGAATTATGTTATCTTGATTCAGAAAAATACGTTCTACGTCAATTCAAATTCAAATTCAATATTTTTACTATTTCTCAAAGTCGATATTTTACTATTCATATCCCTACCAATATATCTGTCCTGCCAAGAAGACCGAGATCAATCAACCGCCGCCAATATTTGTCATTAAACGTTTCTTCTTCTCGCGCATCGTGGAAAATAGTGTGGACCATCGAGATTACATTTTTTTTCTCGTCCAAGAATTGTTCTTCGTGTGTTTTTCCGAAGAATTAACATTTTCCTTCGAATCAACATCGAGTTTATAATTTTATTCTTTACTATTTCATTCATTCAAAAAAAAGAAAAAAAAGAAGATTCTCCATCTTTTTACTTCAGTTCCGAGTTCCCCGAGCGAAATCGCGAGAGGAAAAAGAAAAAAATGTGTCGAGCAAATTCGTGGAATTGACTTTCGATAACGGTGACGTTAAACAGAGTTAAGTAGGTAACGCAAATTGACAGTGGAGGGACGATTGGATTAATGGGAGATCGGCAGCTAATAGCTGGGCCTGGGAATTTTTTTCAGGACGGAAAAAAAAATAACGTTATCTGCAATAACATGGGTGTTGCGCTCCTTGGAGGTTTCCTCGCGGCTTTCCCGTCCACTTGAAAGAGCACTTGTAACGTTGACCTGAAACACAGCGCACCGAGTTCGCGTGGCCCGTTGCGTGAAATCAATACCGCAGGCGCACGCAAGTGTTTGCCTCTTCCCTTTTTTCCCTTTTTTTTTCCTCCTCTCCCCTATCCTTGCCTCGCCTCGTTTCGTCTCGCCACACTTTGGATTCCCTGCCACGATTTTTAACCACTTGGCTCTCGCAGTTACACCCGCCGGGTCCCGCTATTGCTCGCGAGTATCATTAAATTAAATACACGGTCGTGGCGCGGAGCAAGGCACGGTCATTACTGCCGGTCCGATTGATCGGCGAGGATCACAATAAATGGAAAGGGGATAAAGGGTGTATTGTTGCGGTCCCTCCTTTCGAAGCGACTACAATTCGACGGATCAATTTGCGTAATTGAATTTATCTGACGCTTTTCACCCGAACCGCCGATTTAGTCAGCAGTTTCGCGCGCCTTGAGCGCGACTTTATTCTTCGGGAATTCGACTTTCGTCGGCTCGATAACGCGGTAGTTCGCGCTCCCGACTTTCACCGCGGGGGCTCGTATCGCGAGCAACTCCGATGTTATCTACTATTTATGAATGTTCTAATATTCGTACGTGCTCGACAGCGGCACGAAAGCAGGAACAACCGCCGTGGAACAGAATCGGTTTCACGATTGGTGATAGTGGTCTGTATGACGGTCGGTAATGTAGATTTTTTAGTAGCCTCCCTTTCCAATTCACAAAATTCTAAAGATAAAAATCCTTGATATCTCGATACTAACAAACAGTAAAATATAATTTTTATAATTAAGAAATTTCCATATCAAATTAACAAATAAATTAACGTGTCCTTTCTAGGTTAGCCACAAAAAAGTACGCAAGTCTACATTTTTTTTTTTACGTGCAAACGAAGAAATAAAATGTTTTGGCTATTTTGTTCGTGACTACGCGTTCGAGAAAGTTCTTATCTTCCTCGAGAGAAAAAGTTCGAAAAAACGATTTGATATCCTCGTCAAACCGATTCTGACTACTGTCAGACTTGTAATTTGAAGGCTTCTTCGTCATACGCGTCAGATAATTTTTACGAGCCTGCACGGCGTTTTTCTCCTTTTCGGAGGGAGCAAATTACGTCGAGAACGTTCCTTTCGGATTTTCCATGTTGAAACCGACGCCGAGCAAACAGTCGTTCTTGCGTGTTCTTTTTCTAGACCAAGCTTGGGATAATTAGCAGTTTGGTCATTATTTTAAGATCAATAATCATGGTGGCGATTTCTAGCGAGATCATATAAAACAATTGTCAATTCAGTGCGCGTGCACTCGACTGACCTGCAAATGCATTCTTCTCGAAAAACGAAAACTGCAATTTTGTCATTGTTGATTTTGAGTTAAGTCTTATTTTGAGTTAAGAATTCAATTTGTACTGCGACACCCTGTATGTCCATCTACTAGAAAAAAATGCAGTTATTCCTTGATTGATCAAATAGATTCTTATCATTTGCTTTTTTTTTCTTTTACATCCGCGATTATCTGTCAATTACGACCATAAAACCATGAATTCTAGAACACCCTGTACGTTCTATCTCTACTGGAATAAAGCGCAATTCTTGGCCAGCCAAATAACTTCCTTCATCCACGATTGTCTGTCGATTTCCACGCAAAGTTGTAAGAGAAACCTTCGTTTCTTTCTTTCCTTCTCTGCACACGTGTGAAATACTATTAATCGAAAGCGACAGCCGAACCTCAATTATTTCTTCCGCGAGCGGGGAATTCTAGCGTATCCACAGAAGCCACGGGAACTATTTTCTCAGCCATGCTATGCGCACGTATACAATTTACGAAGAAGACCAGAGAACAACGCGAACACAATACCGTATGCAGGCGGGTTTAACTAATTCATTAGGTTTCAGCGTGGAAGGATCCGAAATCCAGGGCCATCGGCAATTGCGGGCGGAAACTTGCCCTGGGATTTTCACGAGAAACATTGGTCACAGTGTCTGTAAACAGACTAGAACGCACACAGAACCACGGCGGCGAGGTGGAGGAAACGAAAGAGCGAGATACACACACACACACACACACACATATATATAGAGATAGACAGAGAATGAGACAGAGAACAAGAGAAACTTGCCGTGTGTGGGCTAGCTGTGAAAATACTCGGATTTATCCAACGGCCAGAACGTATCAAACTGTAAAGCAAACCCCTTTGTGTCTTCGTATAATCGCGAAAGTTTCGTTTCAATGAACCCGCTGAAAAACGCAATCCAACTATCTCTGTCTGCGTGCCAGATATCGCCCCCTTTTTTTCCACGTGAATCTTTGCAATTCGATATATGTACGAGACCGATTGCTCTCTTCATTGCTACGCTAGCCATGGTAGGTCTACGCAATGCTTCCAAATTTGTGGGGCGAGGCTCGAAATAAAAAAAAAATAAAGACACTCGATTAGTCGTCAAACGCTGATTGAACAGAAACACAGGGTGGTACAAAAATAATCACGAAAAGCAGCAAATGGCAGATATTTGCTCCTCTAACTCATCAAACTTTAAGTTGCTAAGATCACGCAACGTGCCTTTTGCGATAGGTTGCCCATCCTGAAATACCCAGCTGCGAATTGAAAAACACCGCGTATATGTGACGTATACACAGTGTACAGGCAGATCGACAGTGTCGTAGAACGAACGGTGACTCTGGTGGAAAGGGACGAAGCTTCCTTGACGTCATAATTCACCCGCACTTTTACCGGCGTTGGACGATTTACCGGTCGAAAAAGTTGCACACCTGCGCTTGGCACCGCGACAATACATCCTCGACGCCAGAGGAGACTGCCGGCGGTGACCCTCTTGTGTTCGCGCGAGCACGCGCGTATCGGTGAAATCGTTGGCGAACCGTTGCCGTGAGGGCCAACAACGGCGCGGCTGGCGTGCTACAAAGGAAATATTGTCTACGTGGCAAACGCAGGTGTGTGTTCGAACCTTCGCGCCGAGGCGTACCGCCACGATCACGATGTTTGATCGATCCTGACCATTGAAAACGAAAGAGAGTGGCGTGACATGGAGCGCGTCCGGCGTACACGTTCCGGCCGATCGACGAGCTCGTCAACGTGCGACTCTGTCGAGCCCTCCACGCTCCGGATGTTTAATCCGGGAAACCAGTTACGATCCAACCACCGGGGAACAAATAGTATTTGACGTAAGAAGGTGGTGATGGTTTAGTAGTTTACGAGAGGAAATGAGACTTAATTCTTGTTAACTTAACACTTTCGCGACGGGCGATAGCCGGATCACAGACGGTTCGTGATCTGAAATACCGACATACTAAAAAAAAATCACTGGTCTTTTAGCGCACTCTACGTTAAACAACGGCGAGTTGGAGAACTAGTGAATGCGCCGGCAACGTGATTTTTGAGACCCATTACAGCGTTGTCAAACTTTCAATACCAAAATGTGAAACTAGTTTAGCTAGCCATGTTTTGTGGATCACAACTTTTTTCAATATATGGTGAATTAAAATTTTAAAATTATTAATACGTGGCTTTGTGTATAAATGATTTATTAAACATTCTTAAAAACAATTTTTAGCTAACTAAATTTTCAACTATTATTAAATTTATTATTATATATCCTCATTTACACATTCCTTGTATTACATGTTCAAATTTACGTTAAATTTTTAACAACTTTATTTTACTTTTAACAACTGTGCATTAGTTCTGATAAATAATATAAATTCTATAATTCATTAGTTAAAAATTACGCTTATTAATCAAAATGTTATTCGAAATTTTTCTATAAACCACTTTGCCTATCAATATAAGTATAATATAAATCGATTAATCGCACAACAGCGCTAATTCTTGCTTTCACTGCTAAATATTAGTTTTACGAACCCTTGAGCGTTTAATTTCCCCATGCCAATGTTTAGGTAGCTATATTTTCGTAAGATGACGACATAATACGTGTCGTAAGTGAAGAGCGTAACAGTAAAAAATTGTCGATAATTTAAACTGACCCGGGTAATTTAAATCGATTGACACACAATAGCGTTAATTCTTGCTTTCTTTGCAAAATATTCAACCTTAAGCTTAATTTTCCCATGTTGATGTTGAAGTAGCTGTATGACACATAGTAAAAGAAGAGCATGACAATGTCAATTTAAACTAATATAACTATAATTTCGAGAGAAAAGATAGTATAACGATCAACTTGCCCTCGTTCGCACGACGCAGCAAAGGATACTTTTTTCTTGAAAATTCAAACGTACGTAAGGACGTTAAAAAATTCACTTCGTGGCTAAATTCATGATGGTACTGAAGACTGAAATGTTTGTCTTCTGCAACGACTTCTTCAAACTTACTGTGCGATATTTCTCCTGTCATTTTATTGAACCTTGAACGACGAAAGTTGGAGAAATTTTAACATTTCCTTACGTCTAACCTTGATGTTCAAAGTTCGAATGAAATGATGAAATAAAAAATCGTTCAGCGAGCAAAGGATAGAACTTCAATCTTCAAAACGACGGTAGATCCAGTTACGAAAAAGATTTTCCAATGTTTTTACACAAGTTTGAATTTCCGAGAAATTCCTTTCCACCTGCCACGCGAAAGTGAAGTAATCTTTGAATGAAAGAAAGAAAAAACGAGCTCGCGACTGTCAAAGTTGAAATTTCACGCTTTAAAATAAGACCAGGGGAATTCTCACACGAGTTCCCTCCACGAAGTTATGTCAGTTTAAATCATTGACAATTTCTCGTTGTCACAGGTGCAGTTATGTTCCTCGCTGCAAAATGAAATAACTTTTGCAAATCTTTGTACTCTGGGTCTTGTACGGATGTATAATTTTGATGTACCGATCGTTTCCTTGGTAATCTGGGTCAATTATCACGTTGTATGTAGGATCAGCAAGTGTCCTAATACTCGTGAACATGATAATATGTACACCCTCGCTCAGAAATTTCAGGACAGGTACTATACTTGTACAACAAAAATAGTGCAGTATATTAGTTACATACAATAAATACAATATAAAACAAATATAACAAATATAAAACATACTTTGCACAATAAAACTTTGTTAACATTAATATGTTGTATTACATATTATATTTTTATATTACAATACATACATATATATAAAATTAAATTAAATACAAAATACCTTAAAATTACATTAAAATTAAATACAATACATACAAATGTAATGAAATACAATAAAGATAAAACATACTTTGTGCAACAAAATTAATATATTGATATATTGATATATTGTATTATATTGTATTGTAAAATTTGCACACAACCCACGACAAGTACCGAATATTAAAAATAAAAATGTCCCGAGACACTTTTTGGGCAAAGTGTACGTATTTACACGCGTTCATAGACAGAAGACTGGATTTTATTTGACAGAATCGAAAGGTCGAAACAGAAGCTAGATCTTCCCTCCAACGACCGGAAAAAAAGAGGATGAAAATTTACCCGCGAAGTCGTTAATTTCAGCGAGCGGTAGAGCAGTTGTAATACAGACTGAAAATTGGATTAGCCGAGGGAAAAGGTGCGCCACGCGTCATGCGTTTGGCGTTCGGTAACGTTGAAATATGGGGAGTTTCGTTTTCGCAGTGACACGCATTAAAAACCGCTAAAGCAGAATTATTTGACAAGCTCTGAAAAAATACGCGACACCGTGCGACAACGTTGCGTGTTTTTCCAGCCGAGTGTGTTCGAAACCGGAAGCTGCGCCATTCACCACCCTATTTCCACGGGGCTCTCTCGTATAAATTTCCCCGTTTATCAACCAAACGCCTAACGATATCGAATTTGTGCGTTTATCGAATAACAGTCTGGTTGCCACGAGTGACGCCGTGCGATGGAATCGAGGCAACTCGTTAAGCAACCCCTGATAAGAAGCCCTTTATCCCTGCGTCTCGTGCAATCGTCACATTTCGTCGCACGTTTCACATCGAATCAGTAATATTTCAATCAACGATCAACGTACAAAAAAGACAAATAAAGCACGTAGTCTGTGAATAGAAGAGAAACGTACGGCTAAAGAAGACTTATTTTGATTTCAGGTTACGTTTGTATTGATTTGTATGTTATATGAAGGAGTATTAAGAAAAGAAAGATAAACTGGACCACTCAGATGGGATCACTTAAATTAGAGCTGGCTAACTGGCGGCCCGCGGGTCTTTGCCCCCTCTACTTTCCTCATCACTAGCGCTCTCCCCTCCACTGCATCGATCCCTTCCATTACATTTCCTCGCTGTGCATGGCGGGCGGGCTCTGACTTAAATAACTCCGTTCTTTTTAAAGACACAAACAAACTTCGTTAGTAAAAGTTATTCGATACCGAGCGAACCATAATATGGCAGTAATGAATTTCTTTCTTTTTTTACGTTTCTTTTTATTCACTCATAGTTGATGCATCTTGTCATTCTCCATTTAAAAAAGTATCAACCTATATATATCGAAAAGTTTTCAATTTTAGTTTTATAAAATCTATTCACGAAAGACAAGTCTACACTAAATGATAATCATTAAAGTAAACAGATTCACACAATTATGTTTCCGTCCAAAGAAAAATCAATATTAATTTTGACAAGAGTGTCTTTTAATTGTAAAAAGAGAAAATCTAAAATCCGCCGATTTGATTGTCTCAGTGTTAAATTAGGTTCACCCTATATACGCGACGAATCGCCAGTTTTTCGCTATAACCGTTGTAATATCGATTCGGGATAGTGAAACGCTTAAAACTTTTCTTAGAAAATTCGAGAAAACTGCACTTCTTTTTATTATAATACGCTTCTTTCTTTCATCTGGGAAAAAAACTGAAAGTTTACTCGAAACTTGAGACAAAACTCAAAATTAAACCTCGGGTTTTCGCGAATTAATTGTTTAAAAAACGAACGCCGAGTTCGAGATCGTTCCGAAGATTCTCTCGGTCAACCTTTGAAACGTCCACCACCGCGCGTCTCGGAACTAACCCTCTTCGACTTTCAACTTCCGCACTGAGTATCGACACTGAACTTGAAGTTCTCAAATTAGTGGATTCTCCCTACGATTAAACTCCGTGGCGAACAACGCGAGCATATCTGACTGGCCCCTAGCTTTAGCCACAGGAATTCGCCGTGTTCTTACATTCCTGACCCGAGTGACCGTCTTCCAGGACACAGGTCGAACCGTTCCCTCGTTATTCCCGTTACCCGATCGTATTGGATCGACTAACGAGTGGCAACCGATTTTCCCCGATTAAATATCCAGGACGTCGGGGGTTCGATGGCCGACAGCTTGTTGAAGTCGCATTGAAATTATAATCAAATCAAATATAATTAAATTGCGAGTCCGCTCGAGAAGTTCGAAATCATTTATATTTCTCTTGCAAACGCGAGTCTTTCGATAATACTTCTATTTAAAGTATATAAATATACATTATACATTTAAATAGGCTTATCCGTAACGAGCGTTCTGAAAAGAGAAAAGCAAATAACCCACCGCTCGATACGCGGTTAAGAAATAAATCCATTGAAAATCGAGAAAATCGATGGTAATACTTTCGCGATCTCTCGGAGTTCCTTTCGGAAAAGATCGCAATATTTCACATAAGATCGCCTTATCCCATCGTACACACGGCTAACGTCTTTCTGACAGAGTTCAGGTTATAAAGCTGGTTTACAACATACCACGTTAATATATTCCTGCATATTGCGCTTTTCAAACACTCGGGCTGGCTCAACTTCGGTGCATTAGCATGCTCGATTAATCCAACTGTCCTCCCCGGAGAGAAAGCGAGCGAGAGAAAGAGAGAGAGAGAGAGAGGAGGTTACAGCGTAATCCAAAATGATCTTCGTTTACTTACTACCGGAAATTTATATAGAAAATTTATCACGAGAATTTCCCGACCGCTCTTTCGCCCCTCTCTCCCCCCATTATTGGACCTTCATTTTTATTCCCGAAAGCCGCGCCCTGAATATTCAACGCCGCCGTATGAATAATGCCGAATAAATGAAAATCATTCGCGCTCGAACCGGACCGAAAAGGAGGCAGCCGACTTGAAGCTCCGTCTCAAAAAAAAAAAAAAAAAAAAGAAGAAAATCGATCAAAGAAAAGACCAGACCTCGCGCGCGCGTGAAGAAGAGAGAGAGAGAGAGAGAGAGACGAGATAGAAAATTTTTGTCCCAAGATTTTACTCCGGGAGATCACCCTCGCAAATCTCCCGTAAAATTAATATATACACCGGAGGCTACCGTAATTACAGCTTGCAAACCTGTGCTATCTTCCGACTGGTAACGAGAACGAGATTGCGGAAACAGCTCGATATGCTAATGACGCGATAACCTCAAAGTGCGGAATCGTTGGCACGGGTCCTCTTCTATCAAACATCGATACGTCGCAATACCTCCCCGTCGATACGAACAAATAGCAATTCACTAATGTCCGAACAATGTGTATACGTGGAACACGCGCGCAGATAATTCGATGGAACGAGAGGCTGGTGGCTAACTCTGGGGTAGATCGACGACGGTATCAATCACTTTGTTACAACCAATCAACCGCCACGGTTTCGTTATGCGGAATCTCGTTTTATCCCCCGCAGTTGGGATCCCTTTTCCATGGCGTTGAACAGCGTTTATCTGTTACACGTTCGAGGCGGTGTCGGTCCCTGCGGACTGACGCTTTATTATTCGTTTATCCAACGTCGGTCCCGCGGGACCGACGCTTACAATATTCGTTTAGCCGGTGTCGAACACTTTAGTGGACACTTTGTCGAGTCTGATAAATATTAATATAAAAAATACACGTAGAAAAATTTTATATGATTTATAAAACCATAAAAAATACACGTTCGGCTTCGTTTCGAACGTGTCAACTGTTTCGCTACGAGTATGGAGCCAAGATGTTTCCGCCGCGCCAAAAGTGTATACATTGCGCGCGGATAGTCGTCAGTATTTGATTAGGTTTAGATTAACTGCTATAAAAGTTGAGGAACTGTTTTACCAGTGAGAAACAATGAAACCAAGCACCAAATCGTCTCACTGAAAGGCCCAGAAGAAACTGTTCTGACTAGGAAATGAACACGACTTTTTTGCCATAAAATTTTATTAATACGCAAACATTTGAATCGATACAAAACAAATTACAGGCGCGATCGCCACTCCTACTCGAGGTCTACCCCACGCCCCCTCACGAATCACGTGACTCAAATCAACCAATCGCTAATTTTCGTTGCATTAGCGTTGCACCTGAAGAGGCTCGATTTTCTGGGTTATCCCCACTAACATCATTTTCAGTGATAATAGTCCCCACTATGTCATTCAGTCTTTCAATGACTATCCTATACAAGTTATAACTTAACGACCTATGACAACAACCTACGATACTACAATTGTGATACCGATATTGGTGCCTGGTATTGAAACAGTTGACGCTCATCCCCTCTCTTTTCTTCGCTGCCAATTTACAGAATCCCGCTTAAGCGTACGGTTTCGTTCCCGAAATATACACTTAACTGAATATTACTGTGTCGAATACAGTCGTATGTAATGGACAACGATTATAATCGGCCATCGTAGCGAAAGAGTTAATACGAGGGCGCCTCGGCTCGTTTCACGTTGCCCTTGCCCAGGAAATTACATCGAGATACTCGTTGGGGAGAGTATCCCGATGCGAAGAAAGCTCGTATACTGCTTTCGCTTCCGTTCTTTCCGCGATTCCCAACCACCCCCCTCCCCTCCCCTTCTCGGCGTTCAGCGTTCGTGCAGACCGTCATTTCCGGCGAGCGGAGCGCAATTTCAAAAGCGCGCGCCCGCGTTCTCTCTACGCCCGAAAACTTGTTTGTTTTGCCGTGTTTCGCGCCTTCGCGAATCCATTTCCCAAGGACCGAGCCCCTATCGTTATTTGCGCGACGCGACGCGCTCTGGCTTCCCCACTTTTGTGTCGGAGTTAACAGCTCCGAATTTGCCCAGCTCTCGCGTTGCGGTTTGCACGGACAACGCGCGCCCATCCGCTTCCTGGTTCCCCGCTATCGGGCGAGATAATCGCTCTCTCGTGGACCGAGATATTAAATTCCTTCTGCAAGAGAACGGTTTTTGGAAACCGGGTTAGTAGATCGCTACTAAAGAAGAGACTAGCGAATTTGGATCGGCCAGGATACTATTTTCTTTTTTCTTTTTTTTTTTTTTTTTTTTTGGATCCACGAAGTGGTTTCACGGTGAAACGATTCTCGGAGACCTCAGAGAGGTTGTATCGTCCGATGGAACGAGCGTCGAGTCGATGGGCGAGAAAGAGAAAAGCAGAAACAATACTTGGGTCGGTTGGAAAGGATACTTGGATAAAACACGTCGTGTGTTGATTATTTCCAAAGTGAGAAAAAGACGACGCGTTTCACCGCCCTCGTTCGATTTCAGATATCGAGCTTGACAACGTTAGCAGCTGATAGTTGTATCCAGTTCGGGGAGAAACTCGTAAAACTCAGAGCAAATGGCGGCAACACGCGAACGATTTTGGTCAATTGCGAAGGAACACGGTTGAAAGAATAAACTTGGATGATATGTCCCGTTTATTATTTCCAAAGTTGATGCCTCTTTGTTTTCGTTCAATTTAATTTTTTCTTTTTTCAATTTTGAGTGAAATTTGAAATTCATCGATGAAATTTCAATTGACGTTAGTATGTTAGCTAATGACTATTCAAAAATACTTCGATTTAAGAAGAAACTCGAAAAAACAGTGTTGAAAGAATAGTTGGACAAGACGTCCTGCGTATTCGCTTTTTCATTCGATTGTTTCATTTTTCGAAAGTGAGAAAAGCTGACGCATCTTTGTTTTACTTGCTACTCGTTCAATTTCAAATATTGACCTTAACGCTAAAACTGCTAAAATGATAAAAAATGATCAATTCACAATTTTTCTTTAGAAATTTTATACATGAATGAAATGATTGTTGATTAGATTAGATGAATTAAATGATTGTTGATTAGATTGATTTAAATATTCTCTATTCTATTATGAAGTTTATAATATATTTATCTCTGATAAAAATTTTATACCTTGATCGTCGACAGTTCTAGCATTAATAGGTAATAATAATAGCTGATATTATTATTGTTATTAATATTTATTAATTATATATAACTATTAATAATAATAACTAGTAATTATTCAAAATACTTGAAATAGAGCTTGAAATAAATATCGACAATGCGCCAACAATTTGATTACGAAAAAACAAAAATTGAAAGAACACTTATAATTAATTAAAATGTCCAGTTTACTATTTTCGCATCTTTCTTTTACTTTCCTCGTTCAATTTTAAACATTGAACCCGACAACGTTAACAATTAATAATTATTCCAGTTTAAGAGAGGATATTTTTGTAAAAAAATTGAGGTAAACAGCGACGACAGACGGATAATTTGATCGATCACGAGGAAACAACACTCGGTTAAAATATCCCGTTTATCCCAAAGTGAAAAACCCACGATGCATCGAACTCGACAATTGAAGCTGGTGATCTAATGATAATTACTTCAGTTTACAAGAGAGAGCTCGTAAAAACGAAAGTGAGCGACGAATAATCAGCGCCGATGGTGGAGCGGCGTTTATTTTTAATCCACCACGAAACGTTTCAGCAACGACGTAGGGGATTAATGGCCGCAGGGACGATTCAAAACTGGGCAACGCCCGATCCGATTAACAATTCAAAATTTCAGGAGCGTTCGCGTGTCTGCGACGGTTCACCCGTATATATGGGAATTAACACGCGTTCATTGAATTATTCAGCAGCCCACTTCGACGCCTGGAATCCTGCTGGAAAGCAAGTGGTTTCAGCTCCCTCCTTTCCCCTCTCCCCGACTTTTTAATCACGTCGGATCGTTCGGAATGCGATTCGAATCTGGATGCCTTTTGTACGGTATACAGACGATGCAAATTATAAACCACGCGAATACATCTCGCAAAATAGCATCAGCCGTTCGCTAGTTTCGATCGGCAGATACTCCAAAATCCAAACTCTTTTTCACTCGTCTCGAGGCTGTACGACGATCGTAACGACGTTGACGAAACAAAATTTCGAAACGCCTCGAATATTTTAGACTTTGCTAATTGTCGGAATTAATAAACGAAGTAGACTTCCTGTCGCGTGCCACGGCCGATTTCGATTAGTCGCGTGTTCAGAAGTGAAAATTTATCTCTAAGTAGCGGTGAACTGTATACTAGTCTCGTCTAATCGCGATACGACGTATATTTCACTTGATCGACGAGAAGATTTTACTTTATTCGACCACGAAGATTTTACTTCGATGATTCTACTTTGGTGATCGCTTGAGAGTCGAACGCTTGGCAACCTGTTTCGTGCGAACTGGCTGCAGTAGTACAGTCCCCACTTAATCGTCATCCCCACCATATGCTATCTCAACGTGACACTCGACAATAAAAGTCAACCTGTATTTTTTTTCAATTGGATCATATACTTTTTTCACCGTAAATCGAAAAAATTCCAAGTAAAAAACCTAATGGTTAAGGAGATATTTGTACCTTCCGAGTCCTTGATCTAATAAACATATTTTGAATCTTAATTTAAATGGCCCGTTTGATCGTACACGACGCGACGAACGCTTCCTTTCCCCGTGATTTATTTCCGAACGAGGCCACCGAACGAAATTGGCAGAGGGGATTTTATATTAACGACCGTCGCGCCGGTGTATATGAATACTCAGCTGCGAGACATATACATTATCTCAACGTTCGTTCAATCGTTCGTCAAACGCCAAAGTTGGCTGTGTGGAAACGTTCGGAAGCCGTGCCGAGCAGGAAGGAGATTGGCTAACCAGCGTTCAACGGGTTAATGCAATTTACAATAACCGCGAATCCAGCCGCTGAATCGGAAGGGAGGGTCGTTAATTCAATTCGTTAAATATTCAAAGGTCAAGCGAGCACGGGTTTCCTAACAATCGCGTCCCTTTTTTTCCGGAAAACATACATATATACGCGCGAGCGGTGAAACACACACGTGGTTTAATAATTATAGGCCGGTTAATTACAATCGAATGGACTCTCGATTCCAGTGATTCCGACTGAAAAACACAAACGGCCAACGAGAAAGGGTGCTCCACGCGCTGGAGGGACTCGGTTACACACGCCCGGAGTGAGCTATAATCGGCGAGAAAGAGGGGGGAGCTTCGCCCTCTTTCGCCCTCGCCGTGGAAATAGCCGACGCCGTCGCTGCGACGACACGCGCTTTAACGACCCCACGAGCTCGCAACCGCTTCGTCGCCGAGATTAATACAAACTGCGCGAAGCAATTTCTAGACGAAATTTCCCGCTCGCCGGGGTTTTCATCGTTTTCGACCGATAACCGTGAGTGAAATATTCTCCGCCGAGTCGAGCGAGAGAAAAAGAGAAAGAGAGAGAGAGGGCGAACATCCATGCGTCGCCATGCGAGAAGCAAGAAACGTCGATCGCATTTTAATCTAGAGGGGGAAATGTCGCTGCTGCAGCGCAGCGTGGGGAGCCCCTCCCCCTCCCCTCTGGGGTGTGTAACTAGTTTGCAGTACGCATTTGTTAAATCCAATCAGCTACCGCGGTGCCAAGTGAACCGCGATCGGCGTCGAGGACGTGAAACGCTCTCTCTCTCTCG
The DNA here is from genome assembly GCA_030673865.1 of Melipona bicolor. Taxonomy (NCBI): domain Eukaryota; kingdom Metazoa; phylum Arthropoda; class Insecta; order Hymenoptera; family Apidae; genus Melipona; species Melipona bicolor. The sequence goes on from JAHYIQ010000012.1 coordinate 1,301,287, forward strand.
GTGTTCCTCGGCTCGTTGCCCTCTCGACCGAAGAGTGAAGTATAACAGAGAGAGAGAGAGAGAAACTTAAACTCCAACTTCAACTTCATCCCCCTCTCGCTCGCACGCCTACGTAATCCCTTAACCCCCTCGTCTTTATCCCCCTTTCTTTTTGTTTCGTGTTCCACGAAATCGTACGGGAAGCGGAGCGTAGCTACCAACGAAATATTGGATTAAGCAGATAAAGGTAGCACGAACCGCAATAAGTCCTCCGGAGCGTGTGTGCACGCGAGGGGGGAGGGAGGGGGACAATGAAACGCGATACGGCGGCGAGATAAGAATGAAATTGCGTTATGGCCGGTTTGGTCGAGCTGTGGTTTTCGATTCGATGCGTTTTATCACTTCCCCCGCGCCTGGACGCCCTGCTACAATTTGTCCTGGCTCTACCGGTGGCCCCGGAGACCAGCGCCGCGCGGCCCCGTCTCTCCGCGCCACAAAAGGTACTGCATCCTCCACTGTTTCTCTCTTTCTCTCTTTCTTCCTTTCTTTCGTTGAAAAGAGAGCGATTGCCACTTGACACTCGATTTCGCCGTTCCATTTCACCGCGAAAAGGTTGCCTCGTGGTTTGATCTCCTGCGTGTACGAACAAGATATAAAAATGGGAGGACAAGTTTTTTGGAGAATCGGAAACTTGGAACAAATCGTTCGATTATTTGCGTGTTAGAAATGAGGTTAGAAATGATTTTCAGATCGTTTGGGAATCACGATTATGAGAAAACAAATTTTTTGAAAATCGAAAATGTGGAATAAGTTGTTCAATTATTTGCATGTTAAATATGAGGCTGGAAGTTAGAAATGAGGTTAGAAATCACTTAGAAATTATTTACGAATCGCGGTAATGAGAAAATAAATTTCTTGGAAATCGAAAATGTAAAATAAATTGTTCGATCATTTACGTGTCAAAAATGAGGCTAGAAATAGAGGTTAAAAATGAGATTGAAGGTTAGAAAAGAGGTTAGGTTAGGTTTGAAATGATTTCGAGATTATATGCAAATCACGGTAATAAGAAAACAAAGTTTTTGGAAAATCGGAAATTTGGAATAAAATTTTCGATTATTTGCGCGTTAGAAATGAGATTAGAAACTCGATCGAGATTGTTGAGCGTTTTTGACCGATAGATTTGGGAAATCTCGGCGAAAATTTTATAAAATTAAGAAAATGTTATTTGTTAAAATTTAAAAAAAGACAAGAAAATTTTATAATATGAAGAGAAACTGGCGGTGGAATGAGGATGGTAACAGATCCTCTGGTAAGAGGACGTTTGCACTTGCCCCTTCCGAACCGAAAAGAATCGTGAGTTTCACGATCAATTAACCCAACGATTTCTAACGAATGCGAATAAACAAATTTGTCGTAAATAGAAGAAAGATAAAGTCTTCTCAGAGAAAATCGCGGCACGTAGACGCGAATTCGCGGAAGATTTCCATTCGCAGGAGCGTTTAACGAGGAACGAAATTCGCAGTTGGATGGGTTTTCCACCGTAACGGGAAAGCATGTCGCGCGTCACGAATCGGTACGTTTATAAAGCGTCGCCTGGCAAACATATCCTCCTCGCAGGAGTACAATTGAAATTCTGTCGGTTCTAGTAGCGCAGATCAATAGATGACGATCCGTGTAAGCCAGTGTCGTTGTATATCGGCGTTGCTTAAACGTACGTTGCACGATATACGAGGGGGGATGGGGGGAGGGATGTATATCCGTATTATCGATGCTGTATTATCGGCATAAGCCGATAACGTGCTGTGAAAATGGAAAAAATGAATGCCCCTATCACGGATTGGAAGTTCTGTAATTCCGTTCTTCTTATGGAGATTGATCGTCGTCGGCGCACCGGTGTATTTCATCCCGAGATTGTTGCGCTCTCCTTTTCTTCCGTGCGACTCTCTTCAACCTGCGTGAACCTGCGTTTGTCACTGTTCTTGTCTGATCAATTTTTTCCCTCCGTGAGCGTTTTACTCGAGAAAAGAGCAAAAAAGGAGACGAAAACCTTTGTCAAGAGAAGAAGGAAAAATTGCAAAAACACGTTGTACATTTCGAGGTCGAATTCGAGCTCGGAACGGGAGAGAAATTCTGCCGTGAAATTTTCTCGTATTTCGAACGTTTGCATTCTGATTGAGGCATTCCCGCAAATCCGTAAGGATAATTCGGGAGAAATTTGATTTCGTCGAATCAGCGAGAAGATGGAGTCCCGATCTTTTCAATCGAAAAGGTAGAAACTCGATGACATTAAATTGGCCAAAAGGTAACTACGTTCTTTTTTTCTTTCTGCGTGTGTGTGCAAATGAAAGGGGAATTTTTTATGAGAAATAAAAACTTCATTGGACGATTTATCTTCGCAATTTCAAAGTTCTTGTTCTCTTGACAAAAGACAAAGTTTCGATAACGATTTGATATCCTCGTCAAACAAATTCTGACATTGTCGTTAGTTTAAAAATTTCTTCGTCAGATAATTTTTTATTAGCTATTGCATAACATCTGTTTTCGGAAAAGTAATACGAACAAATGTTCCTTTCTGTTGATAAAAAATTAAACACAGTTGTTAGGAAGATATTTCAGAAAAAAAGAGCCAAATTACTGATGAGAATCGAGATTTTTAAAAATGTCTAAGAAAGATGACTTTTTTGAAAATCATCTTGAAAAATATCGCGCGGCCCGAAGGCTCGTTTCAAAAGTGACACACCTTCGTCCGGTATTTTGCAATTTTATCACTGAAAGTGATTTTTGCGGGGGTAACCCAGAAAATCGGACCTCTTCGGGTGCAACGCTAATGCAGCGAAAATTAGCGATTGGTTGATTTGGGTCACCTGATTCGCGAGGGTGTGTGGGGTAGACCTTGAGTAGGAGAGGCGTTGTCTGGTATTGAGCGATCGCGCCTGTAATTTGTTTTCATATCAATAAAATTTTATGGCAAAAAGTCTTCATTTCCTAATGATGTCAAAACAGTTGCTTCTGGGCCTTTCAGTGAGACGAATCGTACTGGGGTACAAGTCGTGCAGTTTTTCCAATTCATCTCATGGCGTGTTGTCGTATCCCGATAGTTTTAATTCATTTCGAAAATGGCCAACTTCACGGCGGTGGTTGCCTGTCTAATTAACATAAAACGATAACCCGTGATATGTTAGTTCAACGTGTAATTTACGAGAAGATCGATATTCCGGACGAGAAATCGCCTTACCGATACGGACGCCTCGTCTCTCTCGATGAACACGCGCGCCACCGTGCACGCACGCGTACACGCGCAAAGGGTGTACGAGCCCTTTGTTAAATTTGGTCGCTTGGTAATCAATCGATGACCCGCCAATTACCAGTTCCCGGCTTAATTGGCAAACACGATCGAAACGAACGAAGGAGCGGGACGGGCTGCGAGCGGGTTGCGAGTCTTGAATTCGAAATCTGACGAGTCCTCCGTGAGGCTTCTTTTCCTCGACGTAGCGAGGGGAGTCTCGTTAAAAAACTCTTAGAAGAATAACCAACCTTTCTGTTTCGTCGACGCGGAATTAAAATCGAGACAAGGCCTCTTGCTTCCTTTTCGAATGCTCGTTATCAGAGAGTATTACCGCTTACCACGATAATTTACCCAACTAACAACTTGTTAGTTTTAATCGAATTGAAAAGCAAAAACAAAGAATTTATTAACAATCTGTTCAGGAGGTTCGAATTTTCCGAGTCACAGCCTTGAATGTTGTCGATAATTAATGAATTCGAGACAGCGCGAAATTCGGTTGATAAAAAGTATATAAACGAGGTTTCACAAATTACTCACCTGATTCGAAATCTGCAAAAGTTCGTGAAGAGTTTCTAAAATTTCCGCTAAAAAAATTTGCCGTGAATTTGTTTATTAGCTGGCGAAGCGTCGCGAGATATTCGCGACGAAAACCACGCGAGAAACGATTGATCTCGCCCCACTTGTTGAAGGCATAAATATTTATATTGTCGCGTCTCCGTTAAAAAGTGGAAGTTCTTTAGATGTAAATAGACGACGCGCGGTGGACGAGCTTTTTTTCCGTGCCGTCGCATCGGAAAGTTTCGAAGGAACGGGAAGAACCTGCGGCGGGTGAGACTCTAATTCTAACTTCGGCGCCGTTTGTAACTCGGTTTTACAAGCGTACAAGCGAATCTTCGTTACACGACTGGCAACGTCGTCTACGTACACTGTCATATCTATGTAAATACGCGCGTACCACCTCTTCCCTTCTAGTTCGTTCTTTGCATAACGAAACACCCCTTCCCGTGTGGGGTGTTTTCTCTTTTTTTCGAAAAAAATACTCTTAAACTCAGCCACGTCACACGAAAGTGTCATGAAAATTTTCATAAGACGTACAAAAATGATTCTAGGCCTCGAAATCGATGTTCGTGTTCTAGTATATATGCTTCTAGACATATTGATAGTATCTTGGTTGCTCGCGGCTACGTATTTAGTTGATGTAATTTCTTTTTCTCAGTCGTAACTTATCTATCTACCTAATATAACATAGTATAATAGTTCTTAAACAATCACAAAATAGAAATACAATCGCATAATTCGTTTTTCAATCGTATTGAAAACCTAACCTATATTTGACCTATCTATCTACATCTATAATATAGTACAACTTAACCTATCTATCTACATCTATAATATAGTATAGTACAATACTCCTTAAACAATCACGAAATACTGTAAAATACAATTGCATAATATTTTTTTTTCAATCCTATACATTGAATCATAACTCTATAGGTATCATAATACCAATCTATCTACAATATAGTATAGTACAACGTGACAATTGTTATTTTTCGGAAAAAATTCTTCACGCTCGAAGTTAATTGAGATTTACGGAAAACCTTGTTGTAAATTCTCTAAATTGTCTTCGCAAATTACAAGAAATGTGTAAAAATTCTCTGATTTGACAAATTAACTTTTATCGATAAACATAATTACAGTATGAACGATTTAAATATTGCTAGTGCACGCACGTATTTGCAATCTTCCCGGCCAATTATATTTTATAAAAAAGAAATCGTCCTTCGTAACATATGTTTTCAAAGAAGGAAACAGCGAAACTTTGGCATTTTCTCTCTTGCTTTTTCCGCGTTATCAAAAACATAAAAAAGTACGTCGTATAACGTTGAGAGAGGAGTGGGGGAGGTAGCGAAAGGGGAAAAAAGCCTGAAACAATGAAACGAGCCTCTGTAAACTTTTATGCACGGAGATTTTACTTTCAAGTTATGTGTAATCCCTTTAATTCTTCTCGTATATACGGAGACACGCGAGATGTACGAAAAAGCGACTGGATTACGTTGCTGCATCATTAATCCTCGACACTGTAAACAGTTTTGTTCTATTTAAGCTCGCGTTGCTCAAAAATCCGGCCGTGTTCCGCGAATGATTCAAAAATACGGGCGAAAACTCGCGGGTGAAATTTCGTTCGTTAAACTCCCCTGTTTTCCCCGCCGAGGTCGCCGCGAAACTCCAAAACTATATTTGCTATACTAAATTTCGAGGATGGCTCGCGCCGCAGAGTGCAAAGAAATGTCGAAGTTTGCAAAATGAAAAATACGAAGGAAACTCCGTGTGAGGTAAAAATACGGATAAACACTGTATAATATAAAGAATCGCGGTACAAGTCGAGCAAAGAGCAGGTTCCACGCGATAAATCGATCAATTGTTGTTCACGATGTGCGACAAAAACTGGATAGTTCCGTAGAGTCTGAAGAACATCGATGATACTTTAAGCTACCGCTGATGGGAAAGAACAGTTTCACGACGTTTCCTCGCGTGTCTCGTTTACTCCGCGCAAGATACCTACAGAGATCGGAAAAAGTATTTGTAAACTCGATGAAAAATTATCAACAATGTTTTTAATGATATTGATATAACGAAAAATTATTAACGATATTTTAAACTGTTGAAATTTCAAAATGAATACACAAAATGATACAACAACCCTTTTGGTTTCATTTTAAAGCCTCTACTATGCCAATTTTGAGTTTTCCTTGAATTTATATTGTACATTGTACTTAAGTGGCTCCAAAAGGCATTGAAAAGCTTTCTCACGATTAGATATATCTTTAAATGTATCATCTGCAAAATCTGTTTTTCACCATTTGATTAAGACTTGAAACAGAGTTTGTCGAACCTAACCTAAATGTTCAAAGTTCGATAAAATGGCGGCAAAAGATCGTACAAGTTTTAAAAGGAAACTTCAATCTTCTCTCAGGGAAGATCATGGTGGATGTACTTTTTAATGTTCTCAGGTGTAATTTGAATTTTTACGATTTTCGAGAACAAAAACGTACTTGCTCTTCCTTCTTTACGGACCTTTTTTAATAAAAAGCTAACGTCAAAGTCTGTCAAAGTGGAGGCTTCGTACTTCAAAAATGGCCAACTATATTATTATACAAGATGGACGAAAAGTTTCTTCCCATTTATTAATATTTTCAATAAAACCTCAAAATATATAATATTTTAAAATTAAAAAAAATAATATGTAATGATAAAAAAATTACAGATTTATTTTATTATTTTAGGAAGTGATTTTTGGCTCACCCTGTATATTTGTATTATAAATTTTAGCCCTATATATTACATCATCATATTTTATAATTAGGTTACAAAACTATAGACTTTCTTTCATAAAATTATAACAATTCAAAGAATCCAAACAATTTTTCACCGAGTGTGTGAAATGGAATATCTTTGTGTGTACACGCGCAACACTGACGAGGACGAACGGATCGCATTTAACGGCAACGTGTACAACGCTGCGTGAGAAGTATTTCACGGCACATAGTTCGAGTCTACTCCGTGCTCAGTATCCTCAACGTCTAGTATGTCCAACGCGAATGAAAAAGCCTTGACGCATTACCTGTGGGAAATACCCGGGCGTAATTCAAAAATGTTTTTGCGGGCGACGGTTCTATGAAGTTGCCTGCTTGCACCGCACACGAACGGACAAAATCCGTTCTGATTCCTCGCTCCTCCGTATCCTTTTTCCTCCGCCGCCATCGTTTCTCCGCATCCGAGTCCCTTCTCTCCCTCTTTCTTTCTCTCTTCCACGCCATCTCGTCGACAGAATTTAATTAAGCGTGAAACTTTTAACTAACAAAACGACGCGAATGATTAATTTTTCGTCATTTCGCGTTATTAACGGCTGGTTGCCGCTTCCTTTTCAACAACGGCCGCCGAAGAACAACAACCGGGAAACCATTGGGTTATTCCACGTGGCCACGGGACACCCCGTAACACGTCCGCGAGTTGGCGGTTAGAGCAATTATAATTAAATATCCGTGTCGCTTAACGTTAATTAGAACGTTGAAAAGTTCCTTTTGTCAGCCGCGGCGTCGCAAGTTTTCAAGTCAATTAGGACGTTTTCGAGCGCGAGGGGAAGAGCCGTGTACCTGGTCAGCCGGCTAGGAAATCTAAATCTATTAAAAAAGTTATTTCCCGCGGATAAACGTTTATCCGTCGCGAGGCTGTGAGAGGGAGAAAGAGAGAGAGGAAAGAGCGAAAAAGGGACAAGGCTGTTACGCCATACCGCCACCCAAGGACGTCCCATTGAAATTCAAAGTCCGCCAGTATAATCGAAATAATGATGTAGTTAAAGTCTTTTGTCGGGAACTCTTTTTCGTTCGCGGGGAGGGAGGAGGAGGAGGAGAATCGTGCGACCCTGTCGTCGAATTAATCACTCCCATGGTAAACGGAGTCATCGGGCGAGAGTAATCGAACGACGCCTCTCTCTCTCTCTATCTATCTATCTATCTATCTTTCATCGATCGAAGAGCCATTCCGCCCGGGTTTTCAGAAGCTTCGATTCGCTACTTAAAAAGAGAGAGAGAGGGAGAGAGATGAAGGAGCGATCGGATTTCAACGATCGAATGAATATTTTACCATTGCATGCACATCCCCGCTTAGAAATCTCTCAGGGCAGATGTACTGTATCGTATAATAAAAATATGTAATACAATATAAATTATAAACTACGTACGATAAATACGATACTTGCAATATAAATTACACGAAATATAATAGTATAAATATACGCAATATATAAAAGTATATGAATATAAAAGTATAAATATCTGTGTACACAATAAAAATTGCTGTATTTATGATAAATACAATTGCAAATACATGCGATATAATTAAATGAAGTAAAACATACGAAACATACTTTATGCAATAGAGACTTTATTGACATATTAATATATCACATCATTTAATTTTTTAATTAAACTATTTAATAATTTAATTTTACTGCATGTACGTATTGTATATAATAATATACAGTAAAATTAAATCAAGTACAATGCACATGATATAATTAAATAGGATAAATATAAAACATATAATAAAGACTCTATTAATGTAATAATATATTAGTCTAGTATTGACCAAAAAGTAACTGTACAAATGAAAAGCGAATTTCTCGTGAGAGACAAAAGCTTTATTGTCCTTTTATCATATTTCAATCAACTTCAAAGTTCTTATCTTTTACAAAAAAACAATTGGAAAAACGATCTGAAATTTAGCAAATTACACTACTGACACTGTCTTAGCTTGGAGGGTATTGGATAATTTTTGGCGAATGTTTGAATCTTGCATAATGCTTTTTTTTCCTTTTTGGAAGAGTAGTACAGCAAAAATGTTCCTCTTTTGAAATCAACGTCGAACAAACAATTGTTATTTTATTTTTTGGCCAATCCAATATATATATTATAAAGTATATATACACGATAATCCATTAACTAAGTACTTACCAAAGATGAAATAAAACTGTCCCAAGATAAAATAATAGAAAAATAACAAAAAATAAAATAAAGTGTCCCAAAACACTTTTGAGAATATACATATATTCTCATCCACTTTGGAATTTCGTTACACTCGCTCTACACTCTCGGTACATTTCCCATCGGTGCGACGAAAATTCGGCAAATTTCGCGACTAGAAATTGCAACTCGGACCACTGAAGATTATTCGCGACTGGATGACCGGCGAAAAAACGTGAAACAACGTGAGACACGGGGAATCTTCGAGCTCGAAAGAGGCGAAAAGGTCACAGCCATAAATCTACCCTGTCCCTGCTGCATTTTCGTACATGCAGGCACGGTGAGCACGGGTTGGTCGAGCGGAGCGTAGCATTAGCTTGCCAGCTACAAGTATCTGATACTAACGATTAAGGGCTGCAGGAGGGGGAGAGAGAATGGCGCTTTAACCGCGAAAAGAAAGAGAAAGAAAGAAAGAAAGGAGGAGGAGCACCAGGTTGTTTTCGGAGAGAAAAGCGCGATTAAAAGCCGCGAGGTAGATTCATTGGCGATTTTCAAGGGAACAAAGGACAAAGAGAGAAAAAGAGAGAGAGAGAGAGAGAGAGAGAGAGAGAGAAAAGGAAGAACGGGCACGAACGGGTATCCGCAAATTAACCTGAATTGAAAAATAAACGCGCTAACGTCTCGGGGTGAATGCGACCGGGGGGGAGGGAGACGTTTCAAATTAAGGAGGAAACACTCCGGAGTCTATGACGGACTATTTTCTGCCGGTATAATGCGTCCTTCAATGGGCAAGCTGCTTTTCTACTCTCGGGGCTTAAAAATATCCCCTTTATACGACAGCGCGTCCATACATACGGCCCCGGCTCGAACAAAAGAATTTCCCCTCCCTCCCTCCCCCCTGCCCCCGCCGCCGCCAGAAGAGTTGACGTCTTAGAAAGGGAGGAACTCGTCACGGAACTCTCTAATGGCCGAGATTTTTGCGGTCCTCGGAGATATTGCTTTAAGTAGAAAGTTGGTGAACATCCGTTCCCCTGATAACCGGCGGCCTCCTCCAAAACCGCGGATTGGGAAATACATATAAGAACCAGCTAGCTAACGTATATATGTAGAACCGGGTATATTCCATAAATAAAATGAAACGAAACGAACATAAACGAGATAAGAGAGAGTGTCGATTCAGTTTTCACGCATTTGCGAGAAACGGATTGCAAAGGATTGAAATTAGATGAATACGATCCTCCAGAACAGAAGAGGGATTTCTTGTCGATGTAAAGAAATCTATTGTCTCGCGTATATTGCGGGCAATAGATTCCCAACAATTCGTTGTTTGTAGCCTTAACGTAGAGAAGTCTTAACAAGAGAGGTACATTTTACTGTTTGTCAACCTCGATCGTTGACTCGCGAGCCTGTTTATTTTTTGGGATCAAAATGTAATTTTTCACAGATTATATCAAAACAATAAATATAATAAAATGATGATTTATATTTCAAAATGATCGGCTATCGTCGTCTATGGCACAGGCGGCGAACTGCACGAACTGCTCACTCATTGTCAGTCTGTCGGTTCCTCTACCATGAAAATTAACTCTCACTCTGTTTCATAAACTATATCTATCTTCCTTTAACTTTAATAGCTACAATAATTAAATTAAATTAAATAACAAAACAATTTATACGTATACGAGTACATATTGTAGCCGCAACGCTCTCAACGCAGTGGAGGGGATAGCTAGCGATCAGAAAAGTGGGGGAAGCACGGGCCGCCAGTTAGCCACTTCTCTAGGCAACGCGTATAAAATAAGCTCGCGAGTAGCAAAGAATTATTCTTACAATTAATCATGCCAGAAGAATCATTGCATTCAGTTACGACAAAGTGCAGTCCATCAATCACGGATATTAAACTTGAAAAGAAAATTGGTGTTTGCAAATTCAACTTCGTCGTCATTAGAGGCCTAATTAACAGCTAGTTTGCGTGTTTTCGATTCGAAAGACAGTGTACACTGATGAGAATTTCTGACGAGTTTGATAATCAACTCGTAGTCGCGTGTCGCGTTTTAATGTTAAACGCGCGTTTTTCCACACGCTGGAATAATCCTCTGACGACCGGATGATACACGTAGGCGCGCGCGAAACCCGACAACGTTCAGACGTGGCAATTGCCACCTGTCTAGCTCGTTGTAAGACCTGCCATCGGCTAACTTTCGCGAGCTATCGCCCAGGAGATCTGCGGGTAGATTTTGACTTGACGCAAAGTCGCGTGTCACGCGTTAACTTCTTAACTTGAATTGAAGTGAAAGGTGGCGCACGTGTGCCGAAAGATACGAAACTCTTCACTTTATAACTAGCAATATTTAGAGAAAAGTGAGAGAATGTTCACTGATGTGCTTAATTATTTCTAGGCGATGACGAAAACACAGTAAATACACTTGCTGTAAGATTGAGTTAAATTACAACAAAATACACAAAATGATAAACCTTTTTGGTGTTCCTTTGAAAAATTTTTAATTTCATTGGTTGCCTTGAAATATTCTAAAATGCGCTAAAATTACAAATATGTATAATAACTATAACTTTTTTACCTAAATTTCACAATGAATAGCAAGAGCGAATTTTTTTCTACACGACAAGTATACTCGACATAAGCACTTGAAGGGTTAAGGAGCAAATGTAATACTTACATCCTATCGGTAAAGATCAATGGCTAAAAATAAATGAGAAAACATCTGAACTGTAAATCTACCTGACGAAGAGCGTGTACGTTAAGTAGTTGAAAAGAGGTATTATGAATCAAAGGGAATATTATGGCATTACACGTGGCTGCTTCCTCCGTTTCTTCCTTTCTATATTAATTAACAACAAGTCGATGAGCAACATCGCGAAAGCGAGTCGGCGATCCGCTTTAGTCGAAGTTGTTCCTCGAAAAGCTTTATCGAGTTTTTTCGCGGCGAGGGACACGCGCGCGCGTCGCCGCTTAATCGATGTAGACAGAATGAGACACTTATCTCCCAACAACCCTCGATGTGTCGACAACCGACGTGAAATGCAAACACGTTTCGCGTTGTATTACGCGCGATTCAATAGGCGGGAACACTGGAGCACCGACGTTTGTTTCTTCCATTCTTCCTTCGTTCCTTCTATCGATGATGACATCGGCACACCGTCGTTCTCACGAGCACGGTGAGCTGCGGTGCTGTACCGGGGTCAAACGAGTATCGACGCGCCTACTTTTCCGCTGACATCTACTTCTCTGACAAGGACGAGTGACGCATTAACAAAATCTGTTTCCGAAAATAGTGCAACGTGCGCTGTAACAATTTTCAACAACAACGACTTGGTATGGTAGAAATGTGAAAATTCGAGAGTCGAACAAAGTATTGACACGCTTAATTCGCTGACTTAACACGTTGACTGCCAATTATATTATGTATTTATATAATTATAAAATAAAATTATGATTTTAGTGTTAATTAATAATTTGAAAAATTTTATAATTTTAATATTATTTTAAAAATTAATTTATGTATATAATTATTAAAAAAATTTTTAATTTAAAAAAAATTAATTATAATGATTAAATTAGTAGTGTAATTAATACATGATGCTCTCAGAAGGCCATTATTCGAATTTTCATTATTCTCGAGTATCTATCGACAAAGTAATAAGAAACGTGGTTATGTAAGACCGCGCTCTTATCGATAGAGCGTTCACCTTGCTGAGGGATCACGGATGACCACCGTGGCCTCTTGGTGCACTCAGTTCACTCTTGACCAACTATTTTTGAATATTTTTTCACGAGTGTGAGAAAACGACTATCTACGACGTTTGCGTGATAATGGTATACACCACGGGAAGTATCGTGACAATCGTGACAAACCGCAATAACGTGCAAGTACCAGCCCCGTCGAATGTAATTGCTCGAAAAAGATTGCGCCGTGAAGTGCAAAAGAAGGTAAGGATCTGGTGCGAAAATTCTGCAAAGCAAGTAAAATTCTCGAAAGATACTAAAAATGGAACAATTTTTTATCAGACGCACAATTTAAAAGTTATTTCAGGTGTGCGAGTTACGTGAATCACCCTGTACAATGTTTTAGTTAAAATCTCGAATTGTCAAATAGTCGAGGATATAATTGAAATCTTTGATTTCATAATCATAATCATAACTGGACAATATTATGAAACAAAAATTCTTAGTGTTATTCGTTGTTCATATTTTAATTATTCTAAACATTTAATATGACCATCATAGTGGCCCACCGACGAAGAAATCTCCAGTTACGGGCGGGATTAGAAAGTTGGGAAAATTGCAAAACTTCCTTTTGTAAATACTGTAAGAATGTTATCGATTTATATATTATCGCAACTTTCGAAAAGGACTTGTCTATAAATTATTGAAACTATTTTATATTCAAATACACGGTAGAGTTGCAAATGAAACTTATACTCCTTGATTCTCGAATTTTTATGTTACTCACTCATTGAAAATTATTGTTACTATTTATGATATATCATTTGTTTTCACAAAGACCGATTGCAAGAAAGATGTAACAGTGAACAATCTGACCGTCACTTTATAATATAAAATTAATACGTCAAAGTTTCTCGCAACGGAGCTTCGAGAATGTAACTTTTAACGCCTATCGATGAACGAGCATCGCGCAAAACTTTGGGCGAAACATCGCAAAGAGTTCCTCGACGAGTAATTTGCCAAACGCTGATTCGAAACGCAAAGACGTTTCGTCTAAAGCTGTGCGTCTTCAAAGTTACGTTATTTCGAGGAGAGGGCAATAGCACAGAAGACGACCCTTCTTTGATCGTCCATTACCAAACAATCTTTACCTCCGAAACGTCCGTGTATTTGAGGAAACGAATGATGGCAAACTCGCCGAGCAAAACTCGGTTAACCTTGATACGTCTGCACGGAAACGGCCGACAGAGGGCGGGCGAATGTTTGCAGGACGAGTTCGCGCGCCAGCGAACATCCCTGCGAGTGGACAGAGGATTCGGCGTTCATTAAACCAATTGTAAATTAGAATTGATATTAATGCCATGTGTATTGGGATAACGTTGATTTAATTACGTCCATCAATCGGATGGATTAGAGCGTTGGCATTATTATAAAATCGTTCTGTTCATTCCCGGCGCAGAGACACGCTGCAGGAGGTCCCGCCTTAATGGATGTACATTCGATTAACGAAAACCCACGTGTATGTATGTGTGTGTTTGAACGTTTGAAAAGACCGTGTATGTATGTGTGTGTTTGAACGTTTGAAAAGACCGTGTATGTACTCATTCTCTCGTCGTTCGTGGTTGAAATTGAGACGACCTTTGAATCGATTGGCGTGAGCCGGAGAAACATCTCCTCTTCTTCGTTCAACGATTTGGTATCACTCGGTCTATAAATCACTCGGTTCTGCGAAAAAGAGAGAAACACACGCGAAAACAAAAAATATCGAGAGTTATTAATTCGAGCGAGTAGCTTCACAACAGCCATCGAGCTCGGCTCTCGACGGTCGGAAAGAAGATCGATCCGAAAATATGATGAAAAGGGTGTTAAAAATCATCCGGCTCTCGCTCCGTTGTCAAATGCCATTACTATCCGAAGCATCCCAGTAATTAACATTGTCAATCGTATCGAAAACGTTCCGCACGAGATAAACGATTGAATGGATAATACGAATGTCGCGCGATCCGCCAACAAAGCTAGTAACAAGCCGATACGTACACTTTCTCTCTCGATTAGCGGCATATGGTTTGTACGTTTGACGTCGTATTTTTGCATCGAACTTACTCTGTTACTCTGTTCCGAAAATTTTCTTTTTCCCCTTTCACATTCTCGATTATATTCGCGGGTTCAGAACCATAAAGTCGCTGTTAGCACGCGTTCGCAGTGTTAAATGATTAAGAAATTTTTTTGCCATCTTCTGAGAGAATTATTAGGTTGCGACTTGTGATTCCTTGGAAAAGTTTTACCTTCGCAGTGAATAGAATACAATGCAAAAAAAGAAAAATTTTGATTTTGAAATTCTAACAGCGACTTTATGATTCTGGATGCGTTTATATTTCGAATGATGTTGGCAATTAGTTTTATCATTTGATTATTTAGACTCACGCTGATGCTACAACTGTGATAAATCAAATGCTAGTGAAATTTAATCTAGAATCATAAAGTCGCACAATGTTAAATGATTAACAAACTTTTACCATTTTTAGAACTATTAGATTGCGACTTACGATTCCTTGAAAAAGTTTTATCTTCGCAGTGAGTAGAATACAATGCAAAAAAAGAAAAAGAAAAATTTTAATCTTGAAATTCAAGGTCAAGGTTAATTTTGCGACACCATTTGTTCTTTACGCCATCAAATCGAAAGTGTAGAACTTTCCACAAACTCTTTCCGTCCTTTCCAACTTTGTTTCATTCGACTCCGTTATTCTGTTGTTTCAAAAATTTTCCTTTTCCACTTTGACATTCTCTTTTTCGCAATTTCATTCGAAATTTGTTCCTTGGCTCTCTCGTCTCTTCTTGTCTTGCTCGTTCAAATCTCTTCTTCGGGTACAGCTTATCTTTATCACTGAAATTTCTTATTCGTCGCGAGGCGGCGATTCTCGTTAGAATCCTCTCTAGAATTTCTCCCGAAACTACTTCCCTAAACGCGTCAACTTTTCTCACAGTCTCGATTCCCGAGTTCGCGGTGGAACGTTAGCACGCCGAAGGGAAGTTTCGCCGAAGGGGAGCCCATCGGGTGAAAGATCATTTCCCCGACGATGATCCGGGAGAGATACTGCTCGCAAAAGTGGTTGAAACCCTCCCCCTCCTGATAACGCACATTGTAGTCAAATAGCCTTTGGCAAGGATTTTGGAGAAGGTCACCCTACCAGCGACCATTAACTGACCACAGGGTGAACATCGTCTGGCAGGTAGCTAACCGAGGGTTACGTGATGTTGTAGACGCTGATGATGAAACGATCCTAGCAAAGTGTTGCCCCAGGAGGAATACTCCTGAACGTGACGAATTATTTTCCATTGCCAATCTACACTGCGACGAGTCCATACTGTTTGTTACCGTTTGTTGGGACCAAAATATTTATAATAACTAACATTTGCAATAATCATAAATCACATTTATAATGTTAGTTATAATCACAAATAACATTTATAATGTTGTTTATAACCGCAAATAGCACTTGTAATGTTATTTATAATCACAGATAACATTTGTAATGTAATCTGTAGTCACAAATAACATCTGTAATGTAATCCGTAGTCACAAATAACATTTGTAGTGTTATCTGTGATCACAAATAACATTTGTAGTGTTATCTGTGATCACAAATAACACTTGTAGTGTTATCTGTGGTCACAAATAACATTTGTAATGTTATCTGTAGCCACAAATAACATTTGTAGTGTTATTTGCAGTCACAAATAACATTTATAACATTTATAATAATCAGTCGTTAGAAATTCGAACTTTAACTTTTCATATTACTTACTACAACGCAAATTAACCGACATTACAAGTATTATTACTGTTATTATTACCGATTATTACTTATTATTATTGAACTAGATTCTTTTATCAGAAAATTTTTTAGATTTCTTACTATTAGGAAATTTTTAACTGCAAAATTGCATACAAAGTACACACGATATGAAGAAAATTTCTCAAATATCCAAAGTGTATAACAAACATTTGAAGCGTGAAACAATTTTCTACCGAGAGTCTACTTGATCATACTCTCAAGAATGTAAATTTCCGCAAAGTCTAGCAGTATCATCCAAACGTGACGTTTATTTCAGTTCAGTGTTCTTCCTCTTTGGGAAGAAGGGAAAATACAGGAATTCAGAATATTCAATCACCAACTTCCGCCCTTCGCCCGTTGTCGCGTCAACGTTGTAATTGAAAAGTTTAAAGTTCTCAATTCGTCGGCAAGTTGTTAATTAATTTTGATGAGCAACGTACTTGGAACACGTACCGTATGCACCCCGTGGGTGTTGTTCCATCAATCGGTACCGCTACTTGATGCTTCAATCTAGAACCTCGTTATACCGCGAAGGCTACTGCCGCTACACCAGGTCTCTCCACGGAAATTACTTCGTGTTTGACTAATTCATGTTTGACTTGCTCGTCACAGTTCTGAAAAAAAAAGAAAAAGAAATCAGACACCAGAAGGGAGAAAAGAAAAGACAGATGTCCACGAGGGGGTCAAGACACCCTCGAGAATAACGGAATACCGATAAATCGCTGCGCCGCCAGTCCCTTTTTCCCCGATCTTTCTCGACGAATCGGATATCATTTCGGTAATCATTCGTTCCCATCGGGACCGCAACTGATCTTAAAATTGGTTTCTTGCGTGTCGTGTCGTTCGTCATCGTAAGGAACGGGCTCTCTCGGCCAACAGAATGGATTCGGCCAGGCTGCGAGAACGATAAGAACCGTGAACAGCGTCGGTGAAAAACGTCGCCGTTTCCGGACGGCCGGCGCTTTTCACCTCGTTTTAATAAAATATTTTCTTATATTACCGCGAGACGGTCAAACAACGCGAATAATTCGTAAGAAACCGAAAAGAAAAAAAAGAAAGAAAAGAAAATAAACTATATAAGTAATGCTAATATAACTAATATACTATACTATTATACTAATATTTTTGTACTAAAAATACTAAAATTAATTAGTATATTAGTTATATTAGTATAAAGTTATATGGTATGTATAGTCACTATATATAGTTATAGTATACTATAGTTATAGTTTCCATTTCAAAAAAAAAGAAGAGAGTCTCGCTTTTCATTTCTTTTTCTCGTCGCGAGGAATTAGCCGGCGGACGAGCGAATCGTGTCGAGTGAAACGAAGAACGGAAGAATTAGGCACGACACACAAACATACGCACGCACACACGGAGAGAGCAACTGATAGAGCGGGCGAAAAAAACGGAGAGCTCGGGCACCGTTTTCTATGCTCTGAACTTGAAAGTTGATACAATAGGGTGCCAGAGGCGCATTACACCCGGCTCTCTCTCGCCTGTCCCCAACGAAAGAAGCTCCGCTCGAAGCTTTGCTTAACCCCGGTCGGAAGTAATCAACAGCCGCGCAAAAGAAGTGAAATGGAAAGTGTAGGCCGCGAGGGTGTACGATGAGCCAGCTTGCCTCCCACCCCCATCCCCTCCCTCTCCCTCTTCGTCCACTTCTCCTCTTAGCCACTTTCGCCGCCACTATTTATGCAGATTTCGTCGACGTGGCGATGAAGAGCGATGCTCGACGGTGAGATCGTGTGAATGTTGTAAGCACGATGCAACACCATAAGATCGCCTCAAACGTAGTAATCGTCGATTACTCGATGTGCATTTAGCGCAAGAAACTGTAAATATCATTGAAAGTTTATAAATTTATTATCATTCGTTCGAACATTCGCGGACAATATTGGATATTGGGCGATTCGTCACTGGTTTTGTTTCGTATTTGACAGTTTCCAGCCTCTTTACTGTCCCCAGTTTATCAGAGACCATTCTCAGAATGGGGGGGAGCAATTTCCCCGCGCGTTCAGAAAGAAATTTCTTTTCTGGCTTACATTACTTCCCTCGTTTATCTCGAGCAAACGATAAGCACCTCCGCTTTGGAAATTTTGGGTCAGCACCTTTTCCACTTGAGCGAAGATCTTTAGATTTTTCTGTCTGAAAATTTTGTGAATACCCGGTTGTTACGTCTGTTGGGAAACATTACAAATTAAAAATTTAGAATATGCTCTTCTATAATTCATCATTGTGTCCTAAGAACAACGGAAATTTTATTGTGGCCCCATGTAAAAAGTGCGTAACAATTATCCCACATTCTTGCCCATACGGTGTTCGTACACGATCGAGCACGAGGCACAATCTCGATACGATCCAAAATTGAAACGATTTGTTGATCGATTTGTGGAGCGAATTAAAATTTTGTTGGTGAAAGTCTCGTGTAAACATGGATGCATCCATGACCAACAGGCCGATTTTCCACAGTGCAAACAGCAGTGAGAGGTTAATCGTTTTTCATTAAGCGGAGACGACAGACGTACGGTTGGCGACAGTTTTCAAAAAAAACGATCACGAAGGAAGCAAGCTGGACGTGTGTCCAGCGGCCAATGGAAATCGCAGTGGAAACGGTTGCCAAGGTACACGACATTCGCGACTGACCTCCATGGCCATTCATCTCACTTCGCAAACATCATCGATTCGTCGACAAACCCTACCGGCTGCCCATGCAACCATGGGTGCAATCTCTTTAATCCGATCCTAAAACCCTCTCGCATTCTCCCTTCGTGTCTCACTCGGTATGTGTCAGGAGTTTCATTGCCTCGACCGAGGGACAAGCGACGCGTTAACAAGTGGCGATGTTAATAAAATAACTCCCAGAAAATTGTACAAACCTCGTGAGCCATCTTGCCCATCTATACTTTTAATACTCGTCAACTTTTGCAGCTGTCCTTTGTTTCAGAAGATGTTTGCGTTTAGATTTTGGCAAACTGTATCAAAAATTCGTTTTGTGACAAAAATCTTAAGTACTAATATCCTGTGAACGAGTCTCATGGAGTTTGTACACAATGTTAACTTAATCTAGTTTAACCTAAATCTAGCCTAATCAAAACGTAATCCAACTGTTTCAAGGATTTGTTTTATGACAAAAACGATAAATTACATCTTCTGAACCTCGTGAATTGTACCACCGTAAGACGTCAACTTGCAGCTGTCTCTTCCTGTTTCAAAGATTTTATTTAGATCTTTGCAAACTGTAGATTCGGTTCACGACAAAAATTGCAAATTATACGAGCATTCTGCATAAATAAGTCTTGTGGATCTTACCACTATACGACATCAACTTAATTAAATCTAACTTAACCTTAAACCTAACCTAAATCTAACTTAAATCTAACCTAACCTAAATCTAACTTAAATCTAACCTAACCTAAATCTAACTTAAATCTAACCTAACCTAAATCTAACTTGAACCAAGCTGTTTTCTTGTTGTTTCAAAGATTTGTATTTAGATGTTTGCAAATTATAGATTCGTTTCACGATAGAAATGAACGCTCTTTGAACGAACCTCGTGAATCATACTACCACACGACGTCAACTTGCAGCGTTTCCTGCTTTGCATTTAGATCTTTGTAAACTGTGTTTTACTAACTTTCAAAAAAAATATGTCACTTGCACTTTGTGCAAACTGTCGATTCGTTTCGTGACAAAAACACTGTAGATCGTACAAACACTTTACGTACGAATCTCGCGGACCTTGACACTATACACGACGTGACGTTAATTCGTCTCTTTTGAGAATTTCCATCTAAATCCTCGTAAACTGTCGAATTCATCCGTTTTTTTTGTCACTGTCCGACAAAAGCTGCAAATGAATCCTGCCGAATGGTCAACGTAAATCTCCGGCGCTATGCAGCTATTTTAAAACACAATGCGACATCGGTCTGCTCGCTCGTATCGGAGGGTCTTAACGCTTTAATTTACGATCATGCTCGGTATCGGTGTTTGCATTCGCTTTGCCTACGAAACACGCACGTACGCGAATCGCAACGATGATTGTCACGAATCGTTCTCTCTCGAGAAGGAGAAACGGGATCGAGACGCGATCGGACGAGGATCGATCGGTTCGCTTACGCCGGCAATTCTCCACGGGAGAGGACTTTTCCTCGTAGATCCTCGGCGTGGAACGTGTACGTGATCTTTATCGGGTGTAGCGCCGGGCAACAACGCGGCTATCTCGATGATAAATCGTGACAGAACGATACGTGCCTTCGATACCGGGAGATGGTCAGCAAGTTATCAAAAGCAACGAGCACGGGGTTTCGGAAGGTGGAACGAAACAGAGAGAAAGAAGGTGACAGAGAGAGAGAGAAAGGGAGCAGGACGTTATTGCGAAGGATCTCTCTATCGAGCAATCCCATCCGAAGGAGCAATTCACCTACCACGAGCCTCGTCTCCTCTCGTACGTCTCTTTTTACCCGGCGAAGAAGCCTCGGGGAAGGTTCGTTCGAAACTGCAAAACCCCGGACCGTGGCCCCGGTGTCGTTCTTTCCGACGAACACTGACTAATTCGACGTTCAGTTTCTTCCCTCCTGCCGATACTTCGTCACCGTATTTTCTCCTTCGCGGATAAGAAACGGGTTAATTGCTCGTCGTCCACTCTCCCGACCCCCCCCCCCCCCAAGAAACCCGTAGCTTTTTTCATACCTCCATAGGGAGGAGAGGACGATCCGCACGAAAAAGTACTTTTACGCGGACCATAACGAGTGACCGAACCGTATACAATAATTCGTCGCTTTTTTTTTCTTTTGAACTCGTCGGTATGATATCACTGGACAGAAATTATTATATAGAAGTAATAAACGGGTTAAAATAAATGGGTTACATTTACACTTATACAAATATACTTAAAGTGTCGCAATTTGGAACAAAAAATTCTCGACGTGCTTCGTTCCAGCGCAAGAGGTTAATGGCGATACAACCGCAGGGAATAATCGAGAAGCGACCAAAGGAGAAGTAACCGTTGTAATTAGCGGTCGAGGAAAGAGCGCCGTGTAATATATAGATCGGGACTCGGTAGATTTTCGTCGGTCTACTCGCTTCGCGGATAAAAATGCTGAAACGATGAAGTGACTCTCCTTTTTTTCTTCCTCTTCTTCTTCTTTCTGGCACAATTATCGTTAGCAACTAGGGGAATGGAAGGTAGCTGCGAGAGGAGAGAAAAATATTCCCTTTTCCAGTTTTAAGGAATAATCCGCTGCCATCGGAGCTTCCAGGGGAAGGGAATGTTGGCGAGAGGTGGGGAGGAGAGGGGGGCGATAGCCCACCGGGACCACCACCACAGAGCCGTGTTCCCTCAGCCTGTTAAAGTATTATCATTCCGCAAGTTTCCATGCAGGCTTCATAATGAAGTATTCACCTGCTCGTAATCCCCATTCTACTTCCTGCTACGCTATTCTCCTCGGTCTGCCTTGGCCAGATATACCCATGAGTCGCGACAATGCGCTGGGGCGCAGTTTCCTCCGCGAAAAAAGAGAAAAAAAACGAAAAGAGGGAAAAAAAAAAACAGGGGCCGCGTCCCTTATGCACGACCAGTTAATCCCATTTGGCTTACGAAACAGTAGGTTCCTCTCCTTCGTTTTGCTCCCGTAATCCATATTTACCGTCCCCACCGTGTACGCGTTCGGATTGTGCGTCGCCAAATAAACGCACCGAAATGAATGAAATGAGGTGCCTGAGGTATAAAACTGGAATTTCTTTCTCGCAATTCCGGAGGAGTCCTTTCGTTTCGCGTAAAGGAACGGCACTTATTATTTTAACCTTTTGAATTGCTGTTACGGTACTGTAGACGCCGAATTGTGAACGTTTAACTGGGGACTATTGTAGGAATTTGCCCTACGAATAAGTGTTCATAGGTCACTTTAGAAGGACCATTACTGACTCACAGTTATAGTCAGCATTGTGAGTCATCCTTTGCCTAATTGATCATTTAACAGCAAAATACGGAATATTTTTACAGCGGGGTAGTTATATCGAATTTTTAAGCATTCGGAAAGAATAGAACCGCGACTTGAGAGACGATGTCCGCCCCTCGGTTAATGTAACGATAACGATAACGACGAATTTTTTCTGTTTATGTTACATTTTGCCAATGTTAACGCTGAACAATAGAATCAGCTATCGTTGCTAGCTTTCGTTATTGCGGGACGGTGTTCCGCGGCGTACGTTAATATCGTGGGAGTGTTTGAACGCGGTAATGCACGTCCCGCGGCCTGAATACTAGAGGCTTTCGGCCTCTTTGCGAACATCGTGCGACAAATAACGCGCGAAAGTGCATGTACGCGCGCGTTGAACCTCCATGACCTCCCTGTGTCTAACACACAGTGGTTATGCCTTTCCTTATCTGCGCTTTGAGCGCTATTATCTACATGCTTACTGCCGTGTTATTTTATTCTTTTATCACTGTATCGCGGCATTGTCATCAAACAGTCCATTTATCGCGGTTATTACTTCCGGGTTTCGCCCGATCAAGGAGCAACAGCTGCAATCAACTCGTGTAATTTGTGTCTTACCAGCGAAGAAAATCCCGGTTCTGAAGGCTTAATAAAGGGTGTTACCGATGACACGGAGGCCACTAATTGCCACGTGAATCCAAGTAGATCGTAATGGAACCTATCAATTTTCCAGTCGAAAGGAGAACTCGTCTGTATAACTATACATACGGTGTCCCATGTCAAACGTAACTATCCCAATGCAAATTATCTCCTAAACTATTCGTTGCGGATAAAATGTTTCAAACTTATTTTGTTTCGAAGGGGGATAACTTTTTGTCTTATCTTGTTTAATCTTTTCTAGATGGACGTGCTTTCAGATCTCAAGGTCTCTTTTTAACTTTGTTTTTTTAAACGATTTCACTTTGTCTTTACAACAAATTCGTCACAAGACGAAAAAAAATACGTAGTTTCGTTTAAAAAAACAAAGGTCTTTGAAATCTCGAAAACACGTCTATCTAACCTAAACCTAACCTAGACCAGCGATTCCCCAAGTCTGTGATACGTGAAAATAATATTGGTAATGGCGGAAAACACCAAAGGAAGGAGTTAAAATAAAAATACAAAAACAAAGTTATAGAGTTTTGATTTGAAACGTTCGATTATTTAGCCAACCTAAGAAAATTTTAAAAGAAACAAACTTTTTTAAAGGATGGATGGGGAAGTACTGACGTATGAAAAGAGAAAAAAAGTTGGGAACCACTGACCTAGACCATAAAAGATTTTTAACCATAAAAAATAAGATGCCACAAAGTAAATTTTATTTGAAAATAACGTTCTTTCCGCAACGAATGGTTTAGGAGATAATTTACGTTGAGACGTTTAAAATGATCACAAACTTGGTTAAATGTTGTTCACAAAGTTATAGGTTAGTTATACGTTTGCGGACAGCGCTTTTTCCCTTATTAAGGAGATAAATTGGCATCCGATAATGAAGGAATCTGACTTTTTTGTTCCACGCTGGAAAAGTTTTGTTTGCGAGACTTCGCATCGAAAAGAAAAAGAGAAAAAATGTAACGTAATCTCTGGATATTCGTAATTCGAGGAGGGGGGGACAGATGTGGCTCGCGTTTCAAAGAAAAAAATCCTTGCCGCTCGGCGCCTGCGTCCATGCGCTCTAATTAGAAAGATACGCGCGATATTAAACAGCGTTCCGAATATCCGTTCGCGGAAAGGAGAGATTTTTGCAAAAGTTGGTCGAGCCAGCCGATGATTCACGCTAGAAAACTAAATTTAACCCACATCTGCCTGGTACTCCCCAGCGGGCTCCTAATTATCCGTTCTGCACCGATTCGATAATTACACTGGTACGTACAGTCGTACACAGAAAGGGCGTCAAGTAGCCTCTCCCCAGTTAATTGTTCGAACCTAACTCTCTCTCGTCAACATTTGCGAAATTGAACGAAGGACGTACAAATTGTACGATGAAAAAAATCGACCGTACTTCTTTTCTGTTTCTTTCTGAAACAGTTGTTGTTACGTCCGCAGAAACCTTGGAGGCGCTGATGTCGCGATTTTCCCTCTCTCGTGACTGTATTTCTTTTTTCAATCCTTAAACGAATTTTATTCAACAATAAAATAACAAAAAGCAGAGTCATTCATACGCGGATAATTTCTATAATCGCAAGGTTCATTTGTCTTTGGGTTTTTTAATAACGCGGAATTGGAAAATCTATTTCTCTGGATTAACCATCTTTATGCCCGTTTCTTTTTGGTATTTAATTTTTTTCTATTTTTGTAAATAATGATAAACTCCTGTAATATTGGAACTGAAAGACGATCCGACATTTTAAAACACTTTCTAAACGTTGGCGTCGCACGAAGAAACTGAGAAATTGGTAGTAGACAAGTTGATTCTGATGCAGGTTTCATGAAACCTAGCAGTCGAGAAGAAAGACAAAATGGAGGATTTCGCTTGTCTCTCGACTATCGTTTAGTAGTTGACTTTAAATTTATTAAATATAGACTCATTCGTATCATCCACATATTTTCTTTCTTTTTTCTCCTTTTTTTCTGAACTCTCTGACTGCGCTAGACCAAGGCCTGTCTCATTAAACGAAGACAAACCTTTGCTCAACGTTCGAGCTCGTCGAGATGGTCGTGTTGAACGAGAGCGGACGACGGTCCAGCGTGGCGGCGCTATATAGAGATATACTCGAGGCCGAGAAATGAGAAACGAAAGCCACTCGTGCTATCACTTTACCAAAGATCTACCTTAACTGTCGTTCAACAGTTTCAACACTCGCCGCGCGTCGTTGCCCTATTACCAGGTGGCCAACTCTTTCCGGTTATCTCCGCTCGTTCTTCAGGGAGGTCTTCCTCTCTCGAGACTCTCGTCGAGTGTCGCAAATACCGCGGCAAGTAGCCTCTCGCGGTGGTGATCGTTTCACGCCGCGGCGACCCCCCGCTGGTGTCGTCGCTGTTGAAAAATTGAACACGAAGCCCCGAGAATCCCGAGCCGAGGTTTATATTTACTATTCGTCGTCGCCGACGCGCTCCAACGCGTGAAATTTGCACCCGATCAAACCGTATTTCTTTTTCTTCTTTCCTCTCTTTTGCAACGTGGCACGGTTGAATACACGCGGAAACTTTTTCACGAGTGTCACGAGCATTTGAAATATCTTCAAATTTTATCAGCAACGAATAGTATAATTATGCACGAGCGAGAAAAATTGAGAAAAACCCAGCTTAGTAATATCTCGCGTTTCATAATTTATATCTAACGCGTCACTTGCAAAATGCGTTTGCAAATACCAAAATTAAAAATACCAAGATTAAATTGATATTAACACCAAGATTAAAGGTTCACTTTCAAGCCTTTCGCAATTTCGAATCGTTAAAAACGCGCCCCGGGGCGAGGAACGGTCTGGCTCTCGTGTCTCAAATAAACGCGAAACCGTTTAATGACCACCGTCATTCGACGGGGTAGAAGGGGGAGGGAGGAGTCGAGAAATCGATGCAGCGATGCCATTGTTGAGCGAGAAATACGAGGCACGTGTGCACAATCGTTGGCGATGTTGCTGTAAAATTTCAATTTTCTCGTATCGCGATAAAATTGGGGAAATAGACTAGGCGTTGGTCTGAGCGAACGGGTTAGCGGTGGTTCTTACGGTGCACATCCGGCGTAGAAGCAAGCCAAGAGATCGATCCCGTCGAAATCGTGTTTAATCTTTCGACTTGCTCGCATCTTTATTTTACTTATTTATTTATTTTTATTTTTTTTTTATAATACTTATACAGTTTCTACTGTTTTACTATTTTTACTATTTTTATTTATTTTTACTTTTATTTATTTACGGCGAAGAGCTTTAAACTTTTATTTATTTACACCAACGACCAATGGAAAATCGAAAATTCATTGTCGATAATTTAAATATCGATGATATTTCATATTCGTAAAAGAGGATCGTAGGGTATATATATATATATATATTTTTTTTTTAATAAAATCAAAATATAATGAAAAAGTAATATTATTAACTTTAAATTAAATTTGAGCTTTTCATTATAGTTTTAAAAACTATTTCTTTCGAATGTTAACGGCCAGAGGCATTTGGCAAATTAATAAAAAACATTATGGATTTATTTTAGTAGGAAATAATTTTTGGCCCACCGTATACGTATCGTGTAGAAAAATCGCAGAGTCGCGGAAAAGAAATTCCAATACACTCTGGCACTTATTTCTTCTCTCGCGTGATACTCAGAAAATAAGAACTTGGACGATATCCCGTAACGATTTGACAACTTATCGTTTTACAAACGCGACTGAAAATATACTCAGATTTTTTATTAAAAAAAAAAAAAAAGAAAAGAAAAAAAGAAAGATCAATTTTTCTATACCGTTAACTGGTATCACGAGCGAAAGCTTGCCCGTGGGAAATTTGGATCGAAAGCAATATTTCAAACTCGAGTTTTATTTTCTACGATTTTTATCGTTATTCAACGATTAAAATTTCCCATAATCGCGCCACGTTGTTCCGATCTTACGAAACGATCCTTTTCAAAAGGCGAAGCGACGATTTTGCACTTGACGATTTTTCACGAAAGGTGAAACGCATCTTCGCGTAAAAAAGAGTACAAACGAATCGACAGGTTCGACGAGGATCGAACAAAATAGAAACGTTCGTGTCGTTCAACATGCAAAAATCCAGATGAAAATCGAAACGATTTCATAACTGATAGGCAAATCCGGACCGATTTGTAAGAAACCGAATGTTTGTTTCTGTTTTCATCTTTTATTTGATCACCGTCATATCCGTCAACCGGACGATATCCCGTTCGTTCACGAGCGATCCTCGATTTCACCGGATGATAAAAAAGGAAGGGAAAAAAAAGAATAAACCTTTGTTAAAAACAACCATTTTATCCGCAGATGTATCTATCCGCGACTCGTCCCCTGGTTTCTAAAATAAATACGTCGAAATAGCATCGTCCCGGGTGTCTCGTCGATTCTCGATAACAAAATGCCAATGCCCGCGATACCTCCAAACCCTAATTAGAAAGCAATTTTATCAAATCGAAACATAGCTACCCCGATATTTCTGAAATTTTTCCATTCAAATGCTGTAGCAATATTTTGGTAATAAAGATATACAGAATGAAAAATGGTTTGGAAAAAAACACGGCGATTTTATTTTGAAAGTGGCTTTATTTTTAAATATATTTAAATATACTTCAATTGAAAAAAATCGATGCTAATTTTCGAGAAAATTTACTTGTTATTTGTTATTTTGAATGTTTGTATAAATAATTTTATTAGTATTCGGACATTGGAAATTTAAACTGTTACACTTTTGTGAAATAAAATCGTACGATGATAAATCGAGGTTCGTTTCAAAGCTCGAAGCGTCTACTCTACGTTGTTCATTTTATTCTAAAATATTTGAGTGCGTGAATGAAGATATTTTTCTTCTTGAAAGTGCCATAAATTATCACAGGACGTAGAAATATTGGAAAATTTTGTTTACAATTGAAACTACGATAGATTTGAAGATTGAAATCTCTTCTTCATAATGATTCCTCAAACTTTGACGTACGATGTTTTATATAATGTCATTTTAGTGAATTTTATCTGAATATTAGGCTCAGATGATGAAAATTGAAAGAAATCGTAACTATGATAAACTGTGTATCGCGTATTAATATCAATTTATAACACAAGTAAATTGTAGCAAAGCTTGTCCTCAAAATGAACGATAATGGAAGCATTTTGATAATAAAAGTTTCAAGCTTTAAAACAGAGCCAGCTAACTGGCGGGCCCTTGCCCCTACTTTCCTAATCGCTACCCCCTCTCTCAATCTGTTGGTTTCCCTACCAAGCAAGTGGGGAGATCAATACAGTGGAGGGGACAATGCTGGCGATCAGAAAAGTGGGGGCAAGAGCCACCAGTTAGCCTCTTCTGCTTTAAAAACGTGTCCAAATTTATCGTCGTATGATTCCCTTTTTACAACCACAACGGTTTAAATTTTTCTCTTCGTTAAAATATTAATATTAGAACTACCCATGACTAAAATATAAAGATTGCATCGAAGAAATTGAAATAGTATTTTAAAAATTTATAATACAACGAAGGACACAAACGTGTTGTTTCGTGTATTTTACAAAAATCATGCGAATTGCTAAAAACACAATGTTGCAAATCTACAAAAGTACATTCTAAAAAGCTACAAATTGGCCATTTTGACCACTTTGGTACGTCTGGTGTTAACGGCAGTCACCGTGGATTAACTTTACCGCGGGACACGCGTTATTAGAATTTACGTAAACAAACGCAGTCGTTTAGGAGGTTAGCGGCGACGTTGGTATTTTTAAGGGGGTCGGCAAAGGCAATTAGTCCGACGTTACTCGCGGCCGGGGACTTGGTCCACGCGTGGCCAGTGACAGTGGCTTGTAATTAATTGGGAAATGCACCGGCGGACATTTATCAAGCAACGCGGTTGCACTAGAACCGACGCGCACCTCGTTGCTACGCGAAGCTTGAGAAATGCTGCTCGCCAAAATTTATCCGAATCAATGAGTAAATCGCCCGAAGGAGTTCCCAGATTTCCCTGTGCGTTTCTGACCGTTTTGATGTTTCTCTCTTTGTGCATAACCTGCCCTCTCGTGGTTTTATTCTGCGGAGGCGGGGGCGTTCTCGCAAACGTCGAATATCGAGAAGGACCAATCACGAAGCAATAGGATTTTGATGCACGATACACCGTATAAAACAAATTGACAGACGATTTTCAAATTTTCTTTCTCAAAATTGATTGAATACCGATCGGAGGTAATAAATTTCACATGAAAGATATTGTAACTTTGCGAGAAATTTAATTTTCGCAATTTTTCACTAGTTATCGGTCCCAACTCGAGACCCGAAACGGATAGTCGAAGCGTCACAGCGTGAACGTTAATAATACCTTCTTTCGGGGAATGTATCGCCATATTTATTGCCGAACTAAATCCCTCGCAAAAACGGCGGAAGAGAGGAGAGAAACGGCGATAACCTTCTTGTATCCTAAACGTTGCCACTTGCAACGGGAGTATTGCCACTATGTTACCTGTCCCTGTAAACCATGAACCCTCGACAGTCGCCGGGGTTTCACCCATTCTCCCAAATAACACGTAGATATTTCACGCGGGCGATCTTAGTGGACCACCGCTATCCCGTACACACACGTAACATTGAAATATGAAAACTGCTTCTGCTCCCCCCTCCCCCACTCCTCCCCTCGTGCTTTTTATAGCTCCCGTTTTGCCGGATCGATTTGGCGCAAGATCGAAGCCACATTTATTTTATTATTTCACTCGATCGGTTGTTTCGAGTGTTTTACGATCTCGCGTGAACCGTGACACGTGAGCAAACGACGCTGGTATCACGCTGGTTGCACTGATTACGTGACACCGAGTCCACGGTTCCATCGAATTCATGGTCGAACGGATGGTGCAGATTTCGAGTGGAAACGAGTTCCGCCAGGGATCGGGAATCGATGAGGAAACGAGTCGTTTCACGTAAAACCGCGCACTCGAACGGTATCGCGAACGCGAACGTGGTTCATTCTGAACGAAACGGCGGCAACGCGTTTGTAGGATGTTGGTCAAGATATCGCGTAACCACGTTCGTGTAACAAACCGCTCCGAAAGCGGAAGATCTCGGCGATACCGGAGGGTGTTCCGTGCAGAGCGCGCTTAATCATCCGCTCGATTCCATCGAGCTTACACTGAACAGGCAACAAATTATCCTGTTACTGCTCCTGTATTCGTTAATAATTACCGTCTCGCCGTGGCGAGACGTTGCCGATTTACCGGTTTCGATCGTTGGAAAGGTTCCCTGAGTATGTTTGTGCTTCGATCATTTATTTATTAACAGCGGAATTTATCCGAGAACCGAATATCGAATTTATCGAGAAAGAGTCGATCTTTTCTGTCTTTTTTTTTGGATCATTTTGGTGAATCTTGAAGGTCTAAAAGAGAAGTGAGAAGTGCACGTTTTATTGGAGGGCTGAAAATTCAGCGAGTTCAAGCCAAAATTAGCTCGTTCTGCAAACTGATATCAATTCATAATAATCCGAGTAAATTCGTCTCAATTTTTTGTGTCGATCGATATGAAAATATTCTACGTGAAATGAAAAGAAAGAGAAAGAAAGAGGCGCGGGTTAATGCGATAATAAAAACTATTATTATCGGCACACACTGGTTTTCTTACTTGCAGTTTGCTTACTTTTCTTTGTAATTTTGTATTTCGTTTCTGAGAAAATAAATAATTACATACAAAACGAGATTTGTCTCCGTAAACAGTTTATCATGTAGCAATTTCCGATAACGAGTTGTATAATTTCCAATAATGTTCCAAGAATTAAATGACAAGAATCAAAAGGACATTGACACACGGGTTTTCTCTCTTTGTAGCTTATTTTCGTGATTTAACGCCACACGTTTTGTCTCCAAGACATTTATTTATATTGCAATAAAGTGTAACGAGAGCGTTTCCACGATATTGTCTAATTATTTATGTTCTAAAATTCTTTGTTCGTGATATTTCTCATTTTGATTATTCTCGTTTTAATTACTCCAGAATATTTATATAAATAGAAATGACGATCAGCAATCTCAGGATGTTGAAAATTTTGGCCACAACATTTCAGCTATATGAAAAGCAGGATGTTTTGTAATTTTTCTGACAACATTCCGCCATTAAGTATAATAATAATATGTATAATAATTTATATATGTATAATATGTGTAATATATGTTCAACTTCCATAATGGTCTTGCATTAAGACATCGACTGTTACATTTGCTCGGTTCTCCAAAATTGCGAATATTATTCCTTAATTATCATGGTCGGCGTACCGATCGAGGACTAGCAAGAGGGTACGCGATCGTAACGCGTTCGCTTCGGCTCGTTTGTACAGCGAACAATATCCGAATAGCCATCATCCTGATAGACAGGATGTAACTCAAACAACAAAGCTGAACTCCAGCTTTGAATACGGCTTTTCAGATGTTACGCGATCGATCGTATCCCTGAGATCGACTAATTTCTGGGGAGATACGTACATATAAGTAACTAAGCCCTAAGTAGGGGAACCTTCTGTTTTCGCATTTCGACATAACTTTATTTGCAAAAGTTGGAATTATCCGAGATGTTTGTTGGTTCGAGATCACCTCTCGTTCGTCTCTACTGTGATAAGAAAAAATCGGTTTGTTTAATCACGCAACGTAAACTCGTTTCAGCACCCAACAAAATTCTTCTTGACAAAAATTAAGTCAAAAAAGTTAGAATGCAAGATTTATAATACAAGATTATAACGAACACCAACTTTTATTCATATATTTTACAAAAATCATTAATCAGAATCTCTGAAGAGCGCAACACAGCTCAAAATTACTCCAACAGAAGAATTACAAATTGGTCATTTTGAATTATAAATTGGCCACTTTGAATTACAAATTGGTCACTTTGGTAGTTCTAACAGCAGTGCTAATGAGATTACGAGAGTTTAAATCAAATACTGTACCCACAGACCAATGTCTACCAAAATGTTCACAAAAAGAAAAAAACAATCAATTTTGCAACTTTTCGAACCGGAGTGTTTCCAGCCATCGCGACGATCATCCGATACCTGACTGACCGGCCACGAAATTATCAGCGACGCGGCCGCAAAACACGAAACGTTTCGTCGCGTCGAAGCGGATAATTAACGTGCCGGGGCCGGCATTCCGCGGCGAGTCATTGTACTGGAATAAAGTCGTTCGCCGGCGAAATTGTTAGTTTCGCCTCAATTAAAAATAATGAGACTCGCGGCTCGCCGGACTGGCCGCCATTTTACGCTCGTTCGCTCTCGCGACAAAGATTCCCTTTCCCCCTCCCCGAATCTCGCGAATCCAAGCGTGGAGTGAAAAACACCGTGAAATTTTCGTCCCCTTCGTACCTTCGCGGAAATAGACGAATGATCATCGATAGGGGTAGGGGCATAGCTCGGTACTGGCAGCGTCACGTATGACGAGTCACGTCCTCGATGAAATACAGATATTATCATGCGCCGAATATAACCGTGACGCGAACCACCGACGTCGCGGCACCGGTCCTCGTTAATGACTACCATCCAGCCCAGGACCCCGGATCATTTCGATCCTGATTCCCAGCGCAGAATGTTCTGCAACGGTCAGATCGGTGCAAAACGTATCCTGCACGTACTGGAACGTACTTCCACCCCGGTAGAGAGAGAGAAAGAGAGAGAGAATGGTCTGCGCTTAATCCTGGAAGAATCTACTCCGCTCGAGAATCTCCTCCAGTACTTTGAAACAACGCTCGACGTTGTACGTACACGTACGCAACATCTGTTCAGCATTTGAGAAGATTTAACGCTCGAACTACCGAGGACTACGTATAATAAATCGAGTCAAAGAAATTAAAATACAAGGAAGAAAGTTCGTAACACCTTTGATAATGAACACGAACTTTTGTTGCAAAGATCATTCGAGCGACGATTGTAAGTCCGAAAAGTTACAATATTAAATTATAAATTATAATAAATTGGTAAATTAAGAAATTATAATTTTAAATCATAGATCATAATAAATTGGTGAATTAAAAAATTGTAGATTTTGACAATTTTGGTAGTTCTAGCACTAAGAGTTTAACTGGAGAATTGGGAGTTACGCGACGCTTTCAAAAGTCGCTGGTGGTTGTAAACTTAGATTTGGTGAGTGAAAAGAAAATCTGAGGGATCGAGAACAGACTTAAAAATAACTTAAATGACTTAGAAAAAATCAAGACCTACTGGATTACATCGAGTAATCCAAATTATTTAGTTTAGTGATTGATTTCCTTGATCAATCAAGTTGCCTTATCATCAAACTGTCGCTAAAATTACCTACCAGTTGACGCGACATTGTAGAATATTAAAAAAAAGAAAAGAAACAGGAAAGAGGAAATTTCAAAATACACGACAGTACACAATTCGGATATTGGCAATATTATCGGCAATGGCCAAATTCTCGTCAATATTGAGCTCCAATCCCGCGGATGTCGATCGAGCACGATCGATAATATCGGCGATACCGATTAGTTGACAATCAAAGGAGACGTACGAGCGGTTGCACGCTGTGGACGAGGCATTTCGCGATGTAGTTCTGTGTGAAGCGAATGCTAATTGCTCTCTCAACTTAATTTCGACGGTGTTAAGAACGAAATTGTTGTACAAGTTTGCGCAGCTACTCGGGGCCCGGGCGAACAAAGTGGACAATTGCCCCTGGGGCAACGTACGTGCTCTAAACTCCGGTTTTCGCCGGTCGGACGAACGACCGCGGAAACGACGAACGTGCAACTGGAGAAAAATCTGAAGCGAAGAATGAAATCTAAAGCGATAAGCGGCAGGTTGTAGAGACGAGAGGTTCTCGACTCCGGAGAGTCCGAATCTTCTCCGGAGGCAAACCGACAGCTTGTTTTGGATCTCGTGGCTGGGGAAGATGTTCCATTTCATAAACCTCGAAAGTCTTGGGAAAGTTTTTTATTTTTGATATTCAGTACTTATCGTGAATTAAGTATACGTACTTTACGATATATATAAAATGTATACAATACAATATACAGGGTGATTCACGTATCTTGCACACTTGAAATAACTTTTAAATTATGCGTCTAATGAAAAGTTGTTTGATAGAAAAATTGTGTCAAACGGTTTTGAAGAAGGACTAAATATGAATATCTCAGTTTTAAGTATATTAAAATATAACCCAGGCAAAATAAATAATAAATTTATTACTTCTTAATAATTTCTATCCACTAATACACCGATGAATTCAAAATATGAATAACGAATTAAAGACAAATTATTGTATACGGTTTGGTCACTCGTTATGGTCCGTGAACCAGTTATTAATGCAAGAGGTTAAATTGGCAAAAATGTAACTGCGTTTTTTGCGTGCAAATGAAAGGCGAATTTCCTTGTTGATTGTCCATTTTGAAATCGTGCATTTTCCGTTTCTAAAACAAGCTTGAACAATTATACAACAATATAATTAATCAGGTTATAAAACAAATTTGCAGGTTATGAAATGACGTTAATTACATTTCAGAATATACGTGTATATGTCTCTTAAAAAATACAGTATAATACAATATATTAATATATTAGCAGAGTTTTCATTGTATTATATAAATTGTATTTTATACTTGTTATATTTAATTATTTAATAATACAATATATTAATATGCATTAGCAAAATCCTTATCATATAAAGTATGTTCTATATGTTTCGCATTTAAATAAACACAATACATGCAATGTAATTAAATGAAATAATAGTTTAAATATTTAAATACAACAATTTATGTTTATAGTATGTTTATAGTATGTTTATAGTATTATTTTTATTGTACAAATACAGTACTTGTCTTAAGATTTCTGGAGCGGGAACGGCAACTTAACATGCAAAGTCACGCGCGATACAACCGCTGTTTCACCGATATCACGGCTCTAGCTGCATTCAGCCCTCGTTCCATCTTTCTCGCGTACGCGCGCGCGTAAAAGGATACTGTAAGACGCGAAGATTCAGACGGATGCATTTGCACTGCAAATCGCGTTCTCGGGGGAACGGTTAGTTACGATTTCGGCTTTATTCGAGAACCGTTGCCTTTGATCCGAAACGCAACGGTAATAAAACGGTTGGGATCTTCCGATCCGAGGTTTTATCACAGACCCTGCATGCTACGTGACGATTCAGACATTCGATTCAAGAGACGTACATAGACACCGACCACCCATTTTTATCTCTCGAGTATCTCATTGTATCATATCGTGGAGATACACCTACAGGGGCTTTCAGAAGAAAAAGGGAAAAAATCGTTTGAGCAAAGTGAATCACGTGGTTGCCCAAACAGAGCCTTAACAATGGATTAGATTGTTTAATCCTTTTCGATATTATCCGTCACAAGTTGTAAGAACAATCATGGTCGAGTGCGACTCAACATCAGTTTCTATCACAGGAACTCTTATGTTGTGTCACACTCGATATTTTTAAATTACCAAAAAAAAAAAATTGAAAAATAGTTTGTAGTGCAAACAGAGTTAAAGAACAATTTCTGCCTTTTCGTATCTTCCCCTTGGTTTCCGCTCGCACACAGCTAATTTCGGCGTACAACCTCGCGAAGTCAGAGGCCGAGGGATCACGAAAACGATCCGTTTTCACGCTGGCATCGGGAGTTAATGCAACATTTCCGGGCAGGAAGGTTCGGTATTCTCGTTGCATATCAGCTGACGCGGCGCGATGGCCAAGTCCGTAGCAATAAACAACAAAGTGGTGGCACCTTAATTCTATATCGGTGAGAATTCGTTTTCGCTACTGGGTGTTCCCCCTAATCTTAGCCCAGGTTTCCATGCATACGTAAGAAGCATCCACGTAGGCGCCGCATGCAGGCGGCACGTTAACTCTTTCGCAACTGCACCCTGCAGACCCATTTATCGATCCGTGTGCCAAAGGAAAGGTTTCCATTAACCGGGACGTACCAAGGCGTGTACGTACGTGCCGTACAACTGTTTCATCAGCGGTGCATTTACGGCCCCGCGTGTACGGTCCCGGGCCATTGTAACCAGTCAATTACCGATCCAAAACGATCGGCCGTGGCAAAGATGGACCAGCTACTTACCTCTGTATAGCGCCACCGGTACCGGCGATGTACGTGGGCTCCGAGCAGCTTGACCTGCATCAGCGCACATTATATTGGCAACGAATCAATAATACCTACGCATACGCGTTACGTGTATAGCCAGTCAATTCTACGTGTGCGTTGTACGTACATACGTGTTACGTCTGCGTTTGTACAGGGTGTCCCATACGAGGGGACCTAACCTAAACCTAACCACGCAATTTTCTCTCAAACTATTCGCTATGGAGAAAAATGTTTCAAATGAAACTTGCGTTGCGTTTCGAGGAAGGGAGGGGAGGGGCACAAATCTTGTCTAGGTCGTCGTGCTTACAAAGTGATCTTTGTTTTCTTTTTCTTTTTATATAGAACCGTCTTTTCGAGTTCGTAGTCTTGTAGCTGATGTCGAGACGAATTCAGCTAGTTGGTGTTCTAAAGTCATTTGTCGTTTAGGGAGGGAATAAATCAGTGTATTGACGGCCAAGGTCACCACTTCGAACATCATAGATGTTCGAAGAAACTATCTCTGATATGTTCAACGGTAAAGTATGCTCAACTTGAGCGGCTTTGGAAAGACCAACGCTACCCTAGTCGCTGAATTCATCTTGCAGACCCATTTAAAAAAAAAAAAGGAAAGATCACCTTAGTGACGAAGATTTATTTGAAACATTTTCCTCTATAGCGAATAGTTCAACTCATTTGCATCATAAGGAAGAATGATTGAAGAAAGAAGAATTGCCTTGTCAGCAATTTTTCTTTTATCATATTTAAGTAGAAAATTTTCAAAAAGTACTTATATTCTACGTCGATACATAAAAGTTCAGTGTTCTGTAATAAAAAAAGAAAAAAGTAGGAACATAAATATAATAAAAATTAAGAAAGAAGAAATCTCAGAAAAATATCGTTACGTACGTGTGTATTATTGGAATAACAACAGGCAATTGTTTCGTTCACAGAATAATGCAGACTGATTGTTTCGTCCAGTATGATAGTATCCGAAGTGTTCAATACGTAAAGCTACTTTGCAGTTGCTGCACTGATAAATTGTTTTCTCTTCTTTTCTCTCGAGATAAACGAACGACACAACGCTTTTCAGCTTTTCTCTGTTTCTATCGCCATTGGAAAATATTGTCCAAAGTAAATGCCTTGATGGCAATAATGGCCATTTTGTAACTCACAGGATAATAAGAGTGCAACGCTCTCTTTGGTAATAATAACGATCACGAATATTGAGCGTATATATATATATATATATAAAATATTACGTATATATATATATACGCCAACGATGCAGAATTGTGTGGTTAGCTTTACACGGGACACCCTGTATTTCCCCGTGCCTGTGTCTACGCGTGCATATAATATTCTATTTCTATCGCGACGTCGCGTCGATCTGATATCGCGTCGCATCTGCACGGAAATTTATGCAAAGCAGCGCCCGCCCTGAATGGAAACCCTCCCCCGTTCGCAGGAGGGCAAGGCGGGGAGAATGAACCCGATTCCGTGACCCAGCCATCGTCGGGAAACAATAAATCTCGGATAACGATTGGCAACTCTCGGAGAAGAGAGGATCCTGCTCGAGAGAGTATCCCGAGCCCTTTCCCAACCGTAGACACACTGCAGCCAGCCGAGCCCTCGCTCGGATTGCGAAGCGGAGGAACGCGTTTATATCCTATCGACTTTCCGCTTTTTAACGGTCGCTACTTAATACTCCCATCTCTCCCACGTTACTTGCTCCGCTATCCGCTTTTAACTGGCAATCCTCTCGAAATCCT
This sequence comes from Melipona bicolor, assembly GCA_030673865.1. NCBI lineage: Eukaryota > Metazoa > Arthropoda > Insecta > Hymenoptera > Apidae > Melipona > Melipona bicolor. Next base: position 1,339,039 of record JAHYIQ010000012.1, read on the forward strand.
TGGAAACCGTCGCGGCACCACCGAAATTTTCGACTGCGTTCCATCCCCGCGAAATTTCTCGAATCGTTACGATCCAACGAAGATTGGAGATTTGGCCATTAACCCTTTCATTAGAAAACGACATACATATGTGAATAGACATTGCATTTTACGGACTTTCGTGGCTTGTGACCTGAAATATCGACATATGTACTAAAGCGCACTCTACGTTAAACAACGGTGAGTTGGGGAACTAGTGAACAAATCAGCAGCGTGATTTTCGAGACAGACTCATGATTTTGAAATCCTGATTTGGAGCACGACCTTCATATCGGATATTAATTTTATTTCTCTACGGATTCACGATCGAGGCATTCTCGCGGAACTATAGCCGATTGCGCTTTTTATGTATAATTACGAGAGCGCGAGTATGCGCGATAATAAATCGCCGACGGTGGCGTGCGCGGAAATTGTTAGATAACCGCGTTAAACAAAACGACGGCGGACTGCCGGATAAATGCAAATTCAGTTTATCTGTAAACGGCTACTCGCCGCTTTATTTTTCTTTATTTTTCGCCCGCGCCCCCCTTGAATAACAATTTCACCATCGCCCGGCGGTAAATCAGAGCCCCGTTATCGGTATCGCGGGAAGAGCGTCTCCTTTCGACCAATATTTGCCGAAAACGACGGCAACTAATTTCGCCAACCACTCCCCCCTCTGCCCATTTCCATTTTTGCGAGATCGCAACGTTTCCTGTTCTCAACCGCGGAGGAATCAATATACGGCGGATATCCGCGTGATAAACATTTCCTCGTGAACCGCGTGTGTGCACGCGCAAATAAAAACAAACGTCGAACAATTTCGCCGCTTTTAAAACCTTTTCACCTTTATTTCCACTCCCGGTTTCGCCTTTTTTTTTCTCCTTTTTTTTACGGTACGTTCTCCGCCATGGATAAGCTTTACATTCCCACACGTATCGCGCAAAAATTACGACGGCACCGCGTAAAAATTCGAACAATAGATTTTTACAGTGTAATCCTGATCGTGGGGGGAGAGACGAAAGGCAAAGGCGCGGATAAAGATGGAAGAGGGGCGAGGAAACGCGCGGGCTGAGCGTTAACGCGGACGATCGCTTTCGCGATAAAAGCGTCGCGTTTGCCCGATTTATCACAAACTATTTGCATTCGTCTCGTTTTATTAGCCGTAAAAGCGGCCCGGACGAGGGAAAGAGGAACTTTAACGGGCCAATTAACGCGACTGCCAGCGATCAGCCGCGAGAAATAAGAGTGCATAGCGTTTACCACCGAACCATGTTTCATCGACACGTCCAACGACAAATAATCGGCGTACATCCGACGAAGCTCCTGATCTTAAGCATCTTAACCTCCTATGAGCCTAGCTGTAACTTTCAAAATCACGTATACTAATATACCGATATTTTATTAAATAACTTAATTTTTTTATATAATTTCACAAAACTTTTGTTCGAACAAAACAAGATTCTCCATGTTCTTACTTATTGATCTACAAATGTTACAATACCATCTGTAAGTATAATGTAAAGTAGTCACTGTACTATACTGTACTTACAGCTAGTATTGCAACATTTGCAAAAGAATCCACAGTCAGTCAAATGACCATTTAAGTCATGTTACAAAGCTTTTTCATAACGTAAAACAGCAAAAGAGGTATTTAGGTGGTCTGCTTTGACTGAAACACCCTGTACATTAATGGACCTTTTATGTATTTCATATATTTATATACACGCTTCTCATAGTCAAAGGGTTAATGAGTTAATGCGTTCCACGAATTACACCGAGAGAAGAATTAAAAGTTTTTACGATGCACAGAGGTGGCACGAGGATGCAGGTGGGGTACTCATTCGTACGACCTTTTTAAAAGCTTGCTATCTCTTGGCATCACTTAAGGTTCGACTTGGCTTCGAGAAACAGACGAGATCGGACGAGCTTCTCAAATTCTAGAGAAACTAAATTACCGATCGAGAGTAACACAGCACGACACTTCAGCAGGACGGTCTCGCTAATAAGCCTGTCGGTGGAACACCGATCCTCCACCGTCTAAATTACGTTCGGCGTTTTACAATTTTAATAAAAGGCTAAAATTACGCGAGAAAATAATTAAGAAATTCTTCTTTCATCTTTGTGTCGCTGGAATAAAATATTCAATACACGAGGCAACAACGCGAGACCGGGAGGGGTCCCTCTCGAAGCCTCGGACTACTGAATTAAAATCTAAAAAGAATATTCTTTGATCGCCTTTGAAATTGCATTTTTCCTTTCTCTCTCTCTCTCTCTTTTTCTCTCGTCTGATTTTACTCTAACGTAAATTTCTAAAAAAAAAAAAAAGAAAAATACGCGATAGAGACGACAGGAAAAGGAAGACGATACCGAGGAAGAGAATTAAAATTCGCCGTATCAAAAAAATCCGCGGACCTATTAATATGTTGAAAAAATCGTTGAAAAGCCAGCGAGCGGCGAGCGCGCTCCGCTTTTCTTCCAACCTCTTCGGAAATATCGTGCGAGAGGAGGGGCAATTTGTTACAAATCAGACATAAGTTTCGCTCGTGTTTCGAATGCATACGAAGCACGTGAAAACGGAGCGTAAAAAGGCGGATGATGGCGAGAAGGAGAGGGGGAAATGCGTTTCCTTTAAAAGACGATGCAGGTGCGCAACGTGCAACAGGGAAAATCAGAAAAACAAAGAGGCAATTGAAGATTCGGGCCCGTTCGCTTCTTTTTTATCACTGAAAGTGATTTTAGCGAGGGTAACCCAGAAAATCGGGCCTCTTCAGGTGCAACGCTGATGCAACGAAAATTAGCGATTGGTTGATTTGGGTCACGTGATTCGCGAGGGGGCGTGGGGTAGACATCGAGTAGGAGTGGCGTTGTCTGGTACTGAGCGCCTGTAATTTGTTTTGTATCGATTCAAATGTTTGCATATCAATTTCCTAGTCAGTACAATTGCTTCTGGGCCTTTCAGTGAGACGAATCGTACTGGGGTACAAGTCGTGCAGTTTTTTTTTCTCTCTCTCTCTCCAATCCTTTCTTCTTCTTTATTATTCTCGTTCTTCTTCTTCTTGCAGGAGGACTGGAAACCTCGCAAGGATGCGGGACCGGCTATCGTGGTACATGGTCTTTCTGATCCTGCCGACAATTCTTCTGGCCAGGTCGCTCGATAAAGGTAAATAATTTTCTCGGAGCATTTAACCCGCCCCTTCCCTCCTCCCCGCCCCGTATTTCCTAGCCTTGGATATAAGATCTTTTGTACTTCTTGGCATCCGTTTTGCTCCGGATGCAATTCCGCCTTTCCTAGTTTAATTTCAGCGAATGCTTCGTACCTCGGACAGGGTAGAGGTACGATCCAGTCGAACGATTTAATTAATAATCGGTTGATTCGTGAGATATGGCGCGTGATCTATAAAGTCGGCCCGTCAGTAGCGGAGGAGTGTTTCCATCGTGTCTCGGACGTGTTTGGGACAAAGGAGCTGACAGAAATGCGGAGGAACATCGTTCGGATCAGTCGAATTCAAACATGAAATCCACTTGGATTGGTAGCGTGATCGTTAGTCACTATTTGCGCTGTCTACTTACTCGTTGTTATTTCTTGAAGCGGTACAATTTGTCAGAACAACAGTTACAAGTTTCAATTCAAGCGAATGAAATATCGATCACTTTCGCTGTCGCGCGCGTGCGATGTTTGTTTTATTTCGCTTCATTTTATTTTATTTATTCACAAGCAATATATATTAATTAAGCATTCACGAAACAGCAACCAGCATCGCTGGCAGTACTCGATAGCGGCGAACTGCTCACTCAATTCCTCATAAAAATTAGTTCCCACTCTTGTTTATTCTGTCCTGCCTCAGCGAACCATGCAAACTACTTTAGCAACTGTAATAAAGAAAATAATTCATATTTATACATATATATATTTAACGCGAATTGTGGTCACGACATCAACGCAATGCTCTCAAGTGGAGGGGATAGCGTTAGCAATTAGGAAAGTGGGGGCAAAGGCCGCCAGTTAGCCACTTCTAGCTATTATAACGTACAATACGTTAAAAAATATATTTTTTATATATATAAAACGTTAATACGTTTTCCACCTAGTAGATTATATATAACGTATATCATATAATATATATATTCAAAGGAAAATATTCATCCCGAACGATAGATGTATTTTACAGGAGAAAAGAGGGCAAGGAGCGCTAAGAGTATCCATAACGCGACTAGGTGGAAAACGTATTAACTCGTGTGATTCTCCAACTGTCGGATAAAACATTTATCGAAACTACGTTTCTGGGACATTATGCTTGCCGTCAGATCCTAGAATCGGAATGTTCCTTCCCAATTTCTGAGACATTCCGCGCACCCCTGGTGTCTGCGCCAATGCGTATTCAAAATCTGCTCGCGCAAGAAGTCAAGTACGTCGGGACCTTAATGCTATTAAGTATGCATTAGATAAAGCCCGTGTCCCTGGTGCGCAATAAATAAATGTCTCTGCGCGGCAAAAAGAGACGGCGGATCCTCCCCTTGGGAAAGTAGGGAGAGAAAGAAAATGAAAATAACAGAAAGAGGGGAGGGGGGAGAAACGAGAATATAGGAAAAAGTACCGAGTAACCTTCGCGCGAAGAAATCCCCTCTGGTGTGCACTTGCTCCTCGCTCAAAAGTGGCTATGAATTGGGAATACTTAAAGAGGAAAGAAAAGAGTACAATCCTGCCCAACTAACTGGTCGAAGCAAAGTAGGAGCACACCTTTCCCTTCGTAGACTCGGCTTCTTGTCTCGCTGTATAAGGTTTCGCATTGTCTCGCGGAGACAAAAGGCAGGTAGCTTATGCCCTGCATTCAAAAGCTCACAAAGTTCAGTCTCAAGTGCTTGTCTTTTGCCTAGACCCTTCCATCACCTCCTCCTTCCACCCTTCCTCGCTCTCTCATTCTCTCTCTCTCTCTGTCACTCCGCTTTCGCTCGCTTCTCTGTTTCTCAATTTTCTCCCTTTCCATTTACGGATTTCTATATTCCAGCAACGCCAACTCCGTTCTCCGTGTCTCACCGGTTTTCCTTATCCTTCGCCATTCCCCTTTACCAAAGCAGCCCAGTTACTTTCGAGTTACCCCACGCTTGTCTCCGCCGCTTGTCTATCTCGTCGTGTCGCGTCGCGTCGTCTATACCCCCGCCCCCTTTACTCGTTAAACTTCTTCCTTCTTTTCCGTCCACCACTTTTTCTTACATTAGCAAACGTAATTTAATTAACGCTGTATTTAGTTCGCTGTTATTATTACAGTTGGAAGTTACGTTTTTAATCATAAAAGCTGTGCTAAAGGTGTTCAGTTTGCGACAATCTGACAACCACCTATTCCTTTCCTCAAAGCTTTCGTTCGTTTTTTTCTCAAAAATAAACACTGCTCTCACCAAACTCTCGAATAACTTCTCCTCGCGCTGATTCTCTTCGTCAGCGACAAAGGAAAGGTGCCTCAATCCCTTTCTCTTGTCCACACCCAGTGCAATAAACTCGTTCGCTGAACTTCTGGCGAGAAGAAGCGATAGTCCGTCGAGTAGTCCGGAGGAGTAAGAAGTTCGTAGAAAACAGTTGACAAATCCAAGAATTGGAATTTTTTGTGAAACGTTGCAGATCGACGCGTCCCCTACAGCATACCGGCAGACTGGAAGGCGCTGTGGTTCAGCAACCTGGACGATCTGCAGAGAGTGAACGATGCGAACGACAACAACACCGTCTCGAACGTCACGGTGCAGCTGGGCGGGACCGCGTTCCTGCATTGCAAGGTTCGCAATTTGGCAGACAGAACGGTATCCGACGCCGAGGTGAGTGCCCCGTCGTCTTTCCAGCACGCGACTCCCCGCCAGTGGAAGGGAGGCGAGAAGATTGATCAACGATCGCGCGCCTGTCCCACAGATATCCTGGATACGACGGCGCGACTTCCACGTCCTGACCAGCTCCACGTTCACGTACACGAACGACGAGCGGTTTCAAGTTCTGCATCCCGAGGGCTCGGACGACTGGACTCTTCAGATCAAGTACGTTCAGGACAGAGACAACGGGACCTACGAGTGTCAGGTAATCAACCACGGCTCTAATTACCACCACGCCGGGAATTGTTCTCACTCTTTCGCTATCAGATGGAGCGTTCCTGATCTAGACGCGCTTATTTCCAAACCAAAGTTGATAATAAATGGAAAATTTTATTAACGAGGAAAGTATCAATCGCCGATTTTGGTGAAATTTGACACGTTTTTTTTTTATTGGCAATTGTCGATTGTTGAAAACCACCCTCAAAGGATTCTGGAACATATTTTGTCAAATATCTCGGAAATGACTGAAGATATAATTTTTGTGTAAATTGGGTGGGATGAAATTAGTGTTTTTTAACGATGAGTTTAATTTCATCTGGTGACCAAAATCGCCGATAGTACACAGCAAGCGTCAGTCGTTGGGTAATTAGTCAATGTTAATTGCGAAAAGGTTAATCGGCTGTCTTGGATTATCAACAGCACCGTGGTATTTCCAAAAAGATCGTTGTATTTACTTATAAATAAAAATTATTTACTTAGAAATAAATTCCGCGAACTTTTTGATTATACATACGGACGTATACCTCGAGTAAGGAGCTCCATGGCGAAATCAGCGACGCTGCGAATTTCTCTCGTCGTGGTAGCAGCGCCGTGTTCGCGACCCTTGAAACGAATCGATTTTAATGAGACCTCGGGAAAGCAAATTCGCGAAAGCAGATAAATGAGATGTTTAGACGAACTTGTTATTTTTCTACTCGAACTCAGGCCAGACTGGCTCTCGAGTTCTGTTCTCTTCGAATCACGCACACCGTCTTGCCGTGCGTTTCATTGTTCGAATAATAAGCATCTGATTACGTTACATAGGGTGGCTATTGAAGAACTTGTAGAAAAAAAGTCATAAATGGTGGTCATTTGAGGGATGTTGTTTTTCACACATAATACTGAAAAAAAATTAATTATATTTCCAAATGAAATAAAAAATTTAATAAACACGTGTTTGTAAAAGTTATTTTTGTTTTATAACATTCAGTCTTTCAGTGACCACCCTATACTACGAGAAGATTCGCACTATGTTCTTTGATTGTATTTCAGATATATTAATCACTGGTATCAAAGAGCAGTATTTGATGAGAATTTTCTAACCTCAATTTTGACGAGAATTTTCTAATCTCGATTCTAATGAGAATTTTCTTACTCAATTTCCGACCACATCCTAGAAGTTTATCATTAGATTTTATACAGTGTCACGTGTTCGTTGCAGACAAACGCATGTAACATTTCTTGTACCAGTTAAAATTCCGTAGTGTGTCGTTGCGTCACTGTTTTACCGACAGCCAAAAATATCAATCTGTAATATTAAGTTTCGCCGGGCGTTCGCGATATGCGCGACGCGACTACTTCAAGTAGAATAGTACTTTAAAGTCGGGCGATATCCATATCAAACGGCCTCTCGTTTTAAGCGAATCGTTTCAAATTTTAAGCATTTTCTATTTCCCTTGTTTCTCCGTTCCCCTTGGGGATACAATCGGGTTAGAGACGTCTCTCGGGGGAATATAAAATAGAGATCTTAAATTCAAAAATCGTGTGACGAAAACAAACATTGACAGTAGTGTTCTGTATATATATAAATTAAAAAAAGATAGATATCAATACATGATAATATATTTAAATATAAAAATATTAATTATAATAGTTTAATTTATTTATTCATATATTATATATTATATTTATATATTTTACATGAATATATAAATTTATAAGTATACCATGGGAAACGTTAAAATATAATTATCTATGTATTTAAATTATACGTATATCATAGTAATATATATATATATGTGTGTATGGTGTATATATAAGTAGCATTGTTAATTTTTTCTTCGCAGGTCGCGAGGAGTACAGGGATACTGTCACACTTTGTCAATCTAAACATAGTTATACCAGAAGCATTTATATTAGGAAGCGGCGAGCACCACGTCGACGTAGGATCCATTATAAATCTCGTATGCATAATAGAAAAGGTGAGAAGAACTCGTTTCAATCGGATCTCATTCACAGACTGCCGCGCAATAAACATTCCCCATTCTTCAACGTCTCGAAATGATTAATGCAGCGTTATTCAATTTTTCGTCGAGGGAGAGCCTCGGTGCCAAGCGACCGCGTCACCGTTCTCTCGTGCCAGCCTTTCCAGCGTCGCCGCTACGGGTTTCACATCAAATAAAATACATGCACACACGTGTCGGCCGCGAAAATTTTTATATCAGTGCCGCCATTGATACGTGAAAATAATCGTGTCGTGTTCCCCGTTCACGGGGGAACGACCGTGAATAAAGGCACGCCGAGCCAGTCCATCCGCTTAACGAAGGCACATAGAAACCGTACAGCTTGCACGTTCGCGGGCACACATTGAATGTGTGCCTTCATAGGCGGCGTAGAACGCGGAAAAACCTCTGGCGGAATGGGCACAGCTTAGTCGCGGATACAAGAGTGGAAGTGCATTAAAGCGGGCATTGCCGGCCGCCCGCTGCAAACTCGACACTATCGGGAAAACGAAAATAAAGTGCGCCGCTTTTTTCCTACCCGCGTCCGCGTGCACGCGTCTATGCGCGGCCCTCCCGGGCAAGACTGTGAAAATCGCGCGTCTTGAAAAATGTGTCGAATCTAAAGGGACCGGGAGTATTTCTGTGGTTACACTGGATGCGCCGTTCCCCCAGAAATCGTCGCACAGTGACCCGAAAAATCTTGGCCAAAAAGTCTTTTTTTGTTTCTTTTTTTAAGTAAAATGAATATACGACGTGATATTGTGTCACTTTGCTCACAAGTATGTACGCAAATAAATTGTAAAATCTTTCTTTCAATGAGAAGCCGAGAGTTCAACTTTAATAATTTTCGCGCTCTGACAGGGAGAAAGAGTTGAAAAAAATCTGCATCAAAGAAGTATTTCAGAACTGCGATAAAAGTAACTGTAGCATGTAAAGATAAGTAAAATCATTCAACATCCTTTCTCTCCTTTTACTTTCGCGTGTCTTCTCAAAAGTGACTCGAGAAATTAAACATATAATGTTCGAATACTCCTTTTACACTCGAAAACACTTTATCCGTTTTGAGTTTTATTTTTAATACTTGAACATTTACGTAATTCTTAAAGAATCGAAGCCTAAACTATAAATATTCGGCATTTTATCACAAAAGGTGATTACAAAGAATAGGTGAATTTTTGGTATACACTATTGTGTACAATCCAAACAATTATTTTTGGTATACACAACTTATTCTATAAAACAAAAACTATAATTATTACTTTTCCCAAAATGATGAAAAAGTTGTAATTTTAACTCATTTAGTTGCAACTTTTCCGTTTCGTTTGTCGGATTATTTAATTATATATTGTTTACAGAATTGTTTGTGAAAGAAATTCGAAGCAATCTTCTTCCTATTTAAAAAGCCAGGCATCAATCATTAGACTCTAATGATCCTTGACTCCAACAAAATTCAGATTCATAATTTAATTTGCAATTAATTTGCCATTAATAGAGAACATCACGCTATATATTAACTAGATTATTTTGTACGTGTAAAATGACCTCCTGTCGATCATATCAACACCTATTCAACTGCAAATAGGACAAATACATTTCTCGTTAATAAATCTTCAATTTCTCAAGGATGGAATTAAAAAGTCGGATTAAAACAATTTACTCTTTCTTTTCGATTCATATTTGTACGCCTTGGAATCATTCCCAAGCCGGTTGGAGCAATTATTCTAAACAAAATATGTATATTTCATATGACTTAAAAATATATCACACTAAAAATGTAATAGAATGTAATAAAACACTGTAGTATATTAAAATATATTATTATAATATAAAAATTATAAAATCAAAATTAATATTATAATATTTTAATTAATATAAAATTATTAATAATATATTAAAATATATTATTATAATAGTTTTGGCCAGCTTTTCGGGTCACGAAGATGACAACTAAAGAGGCTAAGACTCTTGTTGCAACCAGTCCATATGTATAATATAATGTATGGATCCTTTATAGTTCACTAACTTATATACTTATTACGCTCGAACTTACAAACGTATATGCGTCTCATTATCAGTTGTCAAAGACATCTGCTGTAACCACGGTCTGTCGCCGTTCTAGACTCATCTGTCTCACTCCCCCTATCCTTGACGATACCGAGGAAATGCATCGAAGAAATTCTTCCTCGCCAAATTGATGGTATTAACTAGAAAGCAATATGGCTTCTGAGGGAAGCACCCTGTAAGAAGATACGGTATTCATAAGTACGTTATATATCGTCTTAAGACAATCTCGTGCACGTGAACTCACGGCGGAAATAACACCGTGGCGTGATCGACACGTACGTTCGCACGTACGTTCGAAACAACACGAAACGATCCCCGAATTGTCCCTCGACGAAATCGAGAAACCATTTGCGTTTCTGGCGCCGAGACACGTCTGCTCACGTTTCCACGAAAGTGGCTGACGTTCGACGTTCTATTCCACTTCGCGCTCGATTCAGACGCGAGACGCGCATCGAAAAAACGTTGCACGCCACGCCAATGTTTTTTCTCCTCCCCCTTTGTGTTCTTCGCGAGCGAACAACGAGAAATACTCGTACAGAGTGGGCCAAAATCAGTTTCTTCCCACTTATATGTATCTCTTAATAAAATATCGAAATATAAAAAGAAATTAATTAATTTAAATTCAAGTTCATGATCTTTTTCATTGCGTTTTAAAAATCTGTAAGAAGAGAAATTTAAATGAAAAATGAGATTTATTTTAGTAGGAAGTGATTTTTGGCCCACCCTGTATGACGTACATCCGTTCGCGTCCGAGGGGAAAATATTAAATACCAAAGTGCGCGTCGTTTTGACAATTATCCCGGCTGACAATTACACCAGACGACGACGAGACGACTTTCGTTGGCCCCGATATCGAGAATCGATGCAAAATGCACCGGGACGCGGTTGAAATGACATTTCGATTGTCAGAAAACTAAAAGACCGCACATAAATTAAGGCTTCATAAAACTCTGAAATATTCGTGGAAGCTGTTTCATTTGACAATCCTGTTTGACAATTTTTACGCTTTTAATACTAATACGTACCAACGCCCGATCATCAAATGACCGATTCAAAAATTTGATGATTTAAAACTCTACGTTAAAACTCTTTCATTAAAAAAAAAATGGAAAATGTAATTTTTTTTATTTTATTTAGTGCATTGTTTCCTGTATCAAGTCGGTAATTATTTTTTTGATATTTTTTACTTTCGTAAAAAAATGGTTGACGATCACTTAAAAAACGCGTTCAGTCTTTAATAATAGATTAGAGTTAATAAAAAAAAGAAGACAGCGTTGAAAATGAAAATAGTCCCCTTGACAGAATCATTTATCCAAGCAGCAATCGTTTCGAGAGAGATCGCGAAGATAACGATCGTCTCTGCGTGCAATACATGTTTTTACGATTTTGCAGAGTCCAACACCGCCGCAGTACGTTTTCTGGTATCACAATAGTCGAATGATAAATTACGATACTACGCGAGGCAGCGTAACCGTACAAACCGATTCCAGTTCGACTCAAAGTCGGCTGACGATTCACCATGCGGTGGAGTCGGACACAGGCAATTATACGTGCAGCGCCTCGAATACCAAGCCGGCATCCATCTATGTCTTTGTCACAGAAGGTATATACACAACGATTCAACCAATTTTTTCCCTACCCAGACAATAAGATAATTAATCGTCCTTTTCGTTGCGAAACTTCTTTTTGTTCCTTTTACGCGAGAGAAAATTCAATTTCTCTCGCAGCGTGTTGTGTCGTTTCGACTGATATGTTACACATATCTAATAAATCTCTCTGAACAAATTAATTCATAAAAATACATATACGTTACGCACGTATAAATCTCTCTAAACAAATTTCACTAATTGCAATTACTTTGAACTTTGTTTCAGGTGACAAAATGGCTGCCATACAGCGCCGCAAGACGTCGGGGGCGGCAAAAAATCTCTTTGAATTGCTAGTACTAATTGTCACCATTGCGATAGATTATATCGTCGTTTTAACGCGATAAGCGTTTCTCTTCGATATGTCCATTAATTATTATTATACCGTTACTTCCGTTTGTGATAGATAGGCTACTATTCTGCGATTTTAACCCTCCTCTCCTTCTTTCCCTTTTAAACGCCGAGACTCATCGTCACATCGACCCCCTCGTTTCCTCTGCGTTCGTCCTTTTCTAACCCTTTGTCTTCGTGTTTTCTATTTCTGTTTCTTTTCTTCCCCATCGTCGTCGTCGTCATCATCATCATCTTCATCTTCATCTTCATCTTCATCTTCATCTTCATCTTCATCTTCATCTTCATCTTCTTCTTCTTCTTCTTCTTCTTCTTCTTCTTCTTCTCTTCTTCCTCCTCTTCAGTTTTACGTTACGTTCGATTAGTCACGTTCGAAAACAATCGTCGAGTTCCGTTCGCGTTCCTCTTCATCTTCTTCGACTGTTTCTTTTCCGTTTCATCGCCGAGGCTGCCGCCGGCTAGATCATTCCGACGTACGAGATTTTCATGGTAGCGTCCACGTGTTCATCAACGCATGGTCGAAATTACACACAAAATACACTCGCGAGTAATTTCTCTCTCTCTCTCTCTTTCTCTTTCTCTTTCTCTTTCTATTTCACCCCTTCTCTACCATATCCAACTTCGTCCGATCTGCCTTTTCCTCTATGCAGAAGTACGAGATAATTTCGAACAACGTCATCTTGCTCGCGCGAGGTTTTTCCCGGGGAAAAAGATCGACAGTATAAACGAAACGCGCGAGCAAAATTAGAGACGCGTCCCATCGAGATAGAAGTTGGACCCAGTCTTAGTTGATCCACAAAAGGGAACGAATCAAGTGCAATAAATTTAAGTACGCCATTACAAAGAGATAGAGATCTTGTCGTTCGTAGCACGTTCTTGCCTTCTGTTCTTCGCGTCGTGCAACTTGTTTTCCAGCGTAACGACGTTGTCATTTAAATTAAACTACATATTTTGAAAACCAAAAGATCTGTGATCGTGTCATGTTTTTATATATATATATATATATATATATATATATAGCGAAACTGCGAACTCTGTCTTGCTTTCACACACACGTACACTGAAGTCTTTTCGAAAACCGGCGGCACACCAATCGTTTCTCGGTAAAAAAAAAAGAAGAAAGAAAGAAAGAACTATAATCATCGATATTCTTCGAAAGCAATACGAATCCATGCGGCGTCATGTCAATTTAGATTTACCGTACCCAGGTTTATCCTCTCGAGAAAGTTACAGAACCAGATCCAGATACGGAATGGTCGTGAAAGACGACAAGTTCCACGTTGCGGCACAGAATGTATTATGTTAACAGCAACAGGCGCGAGTTGATCAAAAAGGCGGCCGGTGGTGAATCAGAGTTTCACAGAGAAAGAGATCGCGAACGGTGTTACCGAATATCGCAACGAATTCGCGGGGTACTTTACACACATACACACACACACACACACACATGTTTCAACAACCTTCGGCCCTTCCGGCTCGATTCTCATTCCACGTTCTCGCAATTAATCACCTCTCAGGACGTTTCAATTCCACGTTATCCAGCGTGAATCTAGTCTACCCTTTTGTAGTTTCGTACACATGCAACCTGTAATCGCGTGGGATCGATATTCCACGTGTGCGTCTCTCGTGTTACTCGTTGCGATTGAAATCGTTGTTACACGGGGCGCGCAAATATCACTGAGAAAGATCGCTGTTCGCGAGAATAATTTCTTCTGTTGTTCCTCGGAGATTAACGCGTATTACACATTCGCGAGTGTAAACAGCCGAGGTAAATAACACAGAGTTGAAAAGCGTAAGAGCAGGTATAAAAAGTGTTAATACGATATCTATCTCCAACATATCGACGTCGTTTTGACTCAATTTTCGATTTTTTGATTCTGAAAACTGCCAAAATTCAGTCGTACCACGCCAATCCATCCCAAGGTGTGTTTGTAATATAAGGTATCATGTATGTATCGTGTTTGATTATTCTTCGTTCGAAACAAGGGAAGAAGTTTTCTTTTCGAGCGTTAAAGGAAAGAAAGCTCGAGAGATTTTTCTTGTTTCTTTTTACACAATTTTTTGGCTCCCGTAGAAGCCGTTTGCGTACGTTTGAAGCCGTTTATGCACGTTTATTGTCAACATTTCGTCTGCATTTTCGACTTGATAATCTTCTTTAACGGCAGACGAACGACGTTACATATCGTGAGAAAATGAAACCTCTGTCACCTTTGTCCCCGATAAAGGGGAGAGTTCGATTTTGGAGAACGGAGGAACGAAGAACGGAAGAAATGGAAGGAGTCACGTGAACTGAGGAACTTAAAATGCGGACGAAAGGTTAAAAAAACAGGGATCAAAAACGACGAGTGTTATATACGATATAGAAACGTACAGCGGGAGATGTTTGACGTAACAAGACCTGTTTCATAAATTTCGATTTTACAACTGTTCGAAACAAATCTGCGTACTATAGATACTCTGAATATATATAATATATATATACAGTACACACGTACATATATATATATATATGAAACGAAGTTTTCTTACTCCAAGTAAACGATTCACGTGAACAGAATCGCGTGCGTATCGCGTGACACCGCTATCGATTGGACAAAGAAACGTAGAGAAATGGACGAGGTCTGAGGGGAGAAAGTATAATAAAAGAAGCCAGGAACACACGAACTCTTGATTCGATCGATTCATTCACTCGCTTCCTTGCTTTCGCGTTGCGGATCCATCGTCGTGAAAATTACTCGAGGAACGTTTTTGTCTCTCCCTCCCTTTTATGATTTAATCCCATTCGAACGCATCGAGATATGTATTTTGAGAGAGAGAGAGAGAGAGAAAGAGAGAGAGAGAGAGAGAGCTGAAAAAACTGGTCAATCGTTTAATAACTCAGATCGCGATTTATCAAGTTGGGTTCGACCAAGGAAGAGAAACGACATTGTACGCGTTCGCACAAGGATCGAGCGGAATTTTTGAGAGTTCATCATTCTTCGATTGTCAGTTTCGTTTCTGAATCTTCTGGAGGATAAACGAAACACGCGCAAGAGAAAGAGAGAGCGAACGAGAAATTTGGAACCTTGATCTCTTTCGAAGTTAAGCAACACGTTTAATAGAGACGTAAGATCAGTAGGATTATAATAAACGATAAGACTTTAATACTTGGAAACAATTCGATCGCGCAATTTTCACGCGTTCCACGTGCGTACATCTCCAGTACATCGATAGTGTGTCTGCCATAGAAAATCTCTGTATTACTTCAGCGTCACCGTACTCTGTATTATGCGTCTATACGATGTTCGAGTTGAGTTCGTTGTGTGAAAAATGAATGAAGATCGAAAGATGAAGTTTTATCGGTATCGAGAGTCGTTTGATTCGTTGTTTCTTTATTTTTTTTTTTTTTTTTTTTCGTTTTCTTTTAACTGTTTGCGTAACTGGGAACATAGGCACACAGGCACGTACACGTACACATGCAAACACACGGTGAATGAACCACGAAAGAAAAGAAAAGAAAAGAGAAGAAAAGGGAATACTTTCCTACGTTGTTTAACGTTCGCCCGCCTCTTTTTATCGATCAATTGTGCCCTTTCATTTCGAACATTTATTCGCAAAATCCGTTGAAACTGAATTTTAATAAAAATCCACAATATAAAATATCGAGTCTTTAGTATCTCTGTGTATTACACACTCTGTCGAATTTTCATGAACCACGAATGATAGAGGACTTGAAGGAGGGGGAAAAAAGAAGAGGGAGAGAGAAAGAAAGGAAAATGAAAGAAATATAGAAATACATATACCTATCTCCGAACCACCGTAGCAATTGTCTTCGTTAAGGTCTCGATAAGGACAATATCTTTTAGTTTCGCGATGAATCAACCGAAGTCTACACGTGCGTGTTGCTGCGTGCGTGATTGCATATGCGTGTAATATAAGTCTGATTATTATAAAAGACCAACTAACGTCGTCCTAATTATAAAGAAAATTATACAGCTCGTTTGTAGATGGTTTCAGGAGCAAGAAAAGATTTACGTGTTAACGGAACATATACATATAATATATAAATATATGAATATATATATACATTATATGAAACGTCGATCGAATGTGAAAAGAGTACTTAGACGAAAGGAGAGATTGACAAGTTTATCTTCAAAATTTGTCTGTACGACGAGCACAGATTCACTCAACCGTGTGAAAGATGAATTCTTAACAATTGATTGTGCAATAATATGGCAATAAGCATCTGTGGTAAGTCGTTTCATTAAAAGCTCATCGAGAAGGGAAAGAAGAAAATTTCTTCGTGAACGTACAGTAAAATCCGTAAGAAACAGTTTTATTAGACCGTGTCAAACCAAGTAAAGCCGATCGATAAACATTTAGCGAAGCGTTGCCTCTTTCGCGGAGGAAGAAACTAGTTCTCGTTCATTCATAAACCAACGTGGAAAATGCTGCGAGTTTTCTGACGGCTTTACTTCCCTTTGACGTCTATCGCCAAACGAGAAAAAAAAAGAGCAAAGAAGCGAAGAGAACGAGAGAACGATCGCACGGTTCTCTCAATGGCTTTCTTCCTTGTGATCTGACGAAACACCAAGAACGAGTTCGTTCAGGAAAAATCTTCAACGAATCTTAATAAAGTTGCAGAATCCTTTAGCCGACAGCGTTCACTGGCGCTCTTAGGAGTTCTTAATTTTTTTCTTAAGATCCCGGATCCCTTGAACCGGTTCGATTTACGACCGATCGTCTCTGGCTCGAGTTCAAGATCCTCGAAAAGAATGAAGAAAGAATAACGATTCAACGAGGGGACTGATCAGTCTTCGATTGTCCCTTTTAGGTTGTTGGAAGTGGATTGATGAAATATAACAGGTAGAGATTCTATATTGAAATTGTACCATTATCCCTGCTTCCCTCTTTTTGGATCTCATTTTCTTGCACCTCAGAGAGCACAACGGCAGGATATTCCTGGTTAAGAATTCCAGGTTGAAGGTTGCATTATCTTCGGGAGAAGAAAAGGTGAGCCTTATTATTATCTTCTTACTCGAAAATACACACTTCATTGACAGATATTTTCTCCTTATTCACGACGAATTGGATAATTAAATTCAGCATTCGGAAAAAAGAAAACAGTCTTCTTGATATTCATTTATTTTTCTTTTCTTCACCTTAAAAAAAAAGAAACAGTTAGAATGAATAAAAACCGAGTATTTCGAAATGTTTTTAAATTTATTACAAAATTAAACGTACGAGTATATTTATTATATATGTGTATATTATAGATGCAGTATAATTTTTGCAATATAGTTTTCGAACATTACATAGTGTAAACTAGGAATTTAACTTTTTTAGCATTCTATTAAAAATACAGAATTAAACCATTAAATTAATAGTTTTTAATTAGTTTTAAGTTCTTTTACTCATTGATCATCGCTAACAAACAAATTTTTTTGATTTAGCAAACATCCTATCGTAAAAGCAAAAATATAGAATTCATTTAGCATTCATTGATACAAATCCTTCAAAAAGATTCAATATTATTATCCCATAAGCATTCGATGTGTAACAATAAATATACCGCGTGAAATATTTATTAAAGATGGATTGTTATCAATCTTTTCTGAAATAAAATAATACAAAAAGATATACGCAAAATGTATATTTTAATATACATATATGTGATAACTTGAGATGAAAATCATTATTGCATAAATGACTAATAATCTAATTGTTGTATAAATTCTGAGATATATGATTTATCAATATTAAATTAAAATGGCATATTATATATATAGATCACAATGATGATACTTTAAATTAATCCTTAAGAATTTAAATAATAAATTCTATTCGATAATTTTCTCAGTTTGCAATATCGAGAATATTTCAAATCAATAAAATCATAAATCTTTATCTGCATATTTACTTTACTCGTTTTAACTATTTTTATTCCCTTTTAATTTTTGTCTTTGGCAAACTTTGATGATTCTATCAATAAATGCTCATAATCAAGTCATATTTAGTTATCTAATCTCAAGATCATAAATAATGATCCCTTTAATCATAATTATATTTATGTAATTTTATTGAATAAACAAAATTTTGTAAATTGATTTGACATAATTGATTTAACAATCGCTCCATTGTTTTAAGCCTCAGAGTTTCTTTGAAAGATTTCACGTACATATATTTCATAAAATGTGATAAATTTTGGAAATAAACGATCCTCTAAATAAAGATATATCTTAATATTCTTAATAATCAATGATAAAATAAAAAACGGAATAACATCAATATAATTGCTATCAGTTGCATTATAGCGTTTTCTACAGTACTTAATGTTTCAACATTTTGTATACATAAATGTTTTAGTACTTGTTAGATATTTGCATTTTATGACTTTTATAAAATGTTTAATTTTTCGCAAGTAATTTTTTTCAAAAATATATATATACATGGTGTTGAGTTATCTTATTTTCACATCACAAATCTCTTATTTCCTGGCCACTTTCGTATTTTCTACTTCACTAAAATACACTATTATGTATAAAATGGAAAAAATCTTGTAGCTGGTAATAGATTAATATAAATCTACAAAAGAACTCAATAAGAGCTATTTTATATGAAATAATCTTTTTAAAAAAACGATATAAAAAGAAGTAACTATTTTTTAAGCATAAACAGTTATACACGTAAATTTTCATAATTTAAAAATTAATTAAACAATACAAATTAATTTTATATGAAACTTTCCTGTAATCAATAATACAGTTTTTTTTTCAGATGATATAAATCTAGATAACAAAAAATATATATTTTGCAATACCATTACATTGCTATAATTTTAAATAGATTGTTATCTTCATATAAATTACACAGTAATCTTCACAATAAGAATTATAAAATTGGATCACTCTTCTCGTAAGACAGTTAAACACTTTTTGAGCAATTCCGCGTGTGCCTGTAAACGAAATTATTTTTAAAACAATAAACAATTATATATGAAAATAGAATAAAAGTATCCTTACTTTTGCATGTTTTATTTCAAGTTCAGTTAATTCAATCAGATTCTTTCTAAAAGCAGTTACTCTCCTCGTTTTGAAATCTGTCAATTCTATAATAAAAATTAATACGTTATTTACATCATTGTAATTGTTTATTAAATAAGGTAAAGATACATGTGTATTATTTTTTACCTTCTTTTCCTTTTTCTGACATTTGTTCAAATTTTTCACAGGCTTCTGTTTGAGCTTGTTCCGCCTAAATGAACAAAAATAATTATATATTAAATAATTATATATAATTAATTAATAATTATATATTATATATTATCCATAAAAATACATAAAATTACCAAACTCAAACATTTTCGTAAATCTTTTTTAATAAATGTATTATTTAAAAAACATGCAATATTTTGAATAATTACGTAGCATGTATTTTTTACAATTGCATTGATAAAATATGTCTTTTCAACATTTTTATTGTAATATTTTTTAATTTATTCTTTCATTTTTATTCGAAATTAAATAAAAAAAGAAATGTTCATGCAAATTTATTTCATGCATGTTTAATTAAATAATCTAAAATACATTCACATTAATTTTGATCTCTCCCTTTTTCTTCAATACATGGTGACTATATTAATCTTGTGAAAATATTTCTATATATTGTTCATAAAAGTAATGCAACTTAGTTTTGTAGAAAAATGATGTTGAAAAATTATGCACTACAACAAGGCGGCAAACATACAAATGAGGAAAAACACACCTCAGCAACTTCCACTGCCTTGATGAGCAAAAAAATTAAATCTTTAGTTAGATATACAGTATATACATATACATATATATATATATATATACTATATTTGATGATGAAGTAACCCATTTGTTACAAATATCACAATAACACGATTACAATAATATGTTTGATGTAATATACTTACAGCGTGAACATCTTTGTTTTTGGCACGAGCTTTTTCAAGAGCACGGTTTGCAGATTCATACGCGTGTAAAGCTTTTAATCTTCTAAACAAAAGCCGTTTAGCTGCAGCTGTATCCCTCATATAGTAACGCAGAGTGTCTGACAATTTTAAATCTTCATCAGACGCTACTCGTCCCTCTACTTTCTATTACATTACAACATTATAAGTATAAATAATATGAAGAAATAAATCAAAAACTAAATCAAGAAATCTTACCCTTAACTTCTCGAACATTTCTGCTATTTTTGTTAAAAATCTTTCCAATTTACCAGTATCAGTTGTTGCTAATTGCAAAAGATTTGTGGAAATTTTAATATATGAATCTGCTACATCTTTGTGCTTGGCAGTCTGCCGATCTGAACGAACTGTTGCTTCTTTTAAATTATGATGATAGGTTTGTAAAAATGACATTTCTTGATCAAAGAAGTCATTTACATCTTTCACTGTTGCAGACAAATAATATTCATCTGTCGTAGTGGAAAATGACTTTACCAAACCACCAAACATTTCCATTTTATTTTTTCCTGAAAAAAATGAAAAATTTATATTTCTTATTCATGCTACATAATAAGAAAGTTTCCTTCTAAAGAATAAATATGAATTGTACCTCTTACACAAAGATCCTGATCATATTCCAAGAACACTCTTAAATTATGATCATTACGAAAAACTGGATGATGTGCCAGTCTAGTTAGAAACATCTCGTGCATCGCAACAGTTTTTTTAAATGTTGCTAGGTATTCACTGTAAAAATATCAATATGTAAACTTATAATTTTAACACAACTGAAATATATTTTAATATATATATAACTTACGCCTCCAATTCTTGTTTCATTTTATTAAACTCTTCGCGTGTCATGTTACCTTCACCCTCTCCAAGTTTTTGCAATTTTTCACGAGATGCATCAAAATCTGGTCGTGGTGGGCAAGGAGGAATCTAAAGAATATATTTTTCTTGTCCATTATTGGAAAATTGCAGTTACATAGTACAGAGAAGAAAGCAAACAAACATACAATATAACCAGCGTATTCTTCATTTTCCTCAAATCGGTCATGTAACCATACAAACTCTTCGTGTTGCCTTACAACTAGGTTATCTGGTTTTTGAAATTCTGGCAATGTAGTTGTCGTATGTACAGTAAATTTTACTTTATCCTTTTCGCTAAGAGCATCCGAAATATCTACTTGTAACGACTTGTCAGAGAGGTCTACATTGTCAGTATGAATTGTCTGCAATATAAAGTCCCACAATTAAAACGATAAAATTAGCAAAATGCAAACGATAATTTCAAGTGCGGAAAAAAAATTCAATTTCCTATTGAATATTATAATATAGAAAAAACAAAAATAAGAATGAAACTAATGTACCTTTTTGGGAGGAACGTTATTTAAAATGTCAGCAGTATCACATATACCGTCCTGAAACATTTTTTTAAATTAACTACTGTATATAAAGTGTGTACAACAAGGCAAAACTTAAACTGCACGGTATTAAATTCGTTGAAAAAGCAGATCAGTGGATAAGTGATAACAGGTTCCACCTACCATCATGGCGTCCAAGCGTCTCTGATACGTTCTCTATTTTATCGAATGGAACTATACGAATTGAACTGATTGCAATTTCAATTTCGATGTTCGAACGTTGATCCTATACATTCGAATAAAATTATTCTTTCGGTTTTAGAATAATCATTGGTTGAAAATTTTCTGCTAGTAATAAAGCAAACTTACTCGACACATACATAAGCGTCCAAACGTAGTATTCTCGAAGCACACATATGTACGTATGTTGTGTCAAATCAGCTGTGAGGAAAAAAAAAAAAATATATAATTAGAATATTTAAAGACTAAATAGAACGTAGCTTTGATAAATTGAAAATTGCACTCCTGTCGCATTTATCAAACACGTGCATAAATAATATTTATATCGTTATATCTCTATTGGCAAACAAATGATTTGTTTCTTCACGATAATTTCATATTTCGCAAAGTACAAATGCAATTAATACGCCGATTACAATATTTCAAGTATTTTTGAAATATTATTAAAAATTTTATTTGTTTAAAAAAACAATCTTCTTAGCTATTCGCACGCTTGATTTCATTATTTTTTCTTTAACACAGCAACGTGATAGCAAAAACGATGATAGCAATAAAAACTTGCGTATTTTTATAACACGCTATACCCTACATGTCATTTCTTATACTTTTCATTTATTTTATGATTTTAAAAAGATGACGTGCATTTCAAATTTCTTACTGAATAATTGCCCATGTAGCCCTGAATTAGTTTCCGATCCCTCTTCGAATTCGTTCGACTCGTGTATTATACATGATCGATTTAATTTAGGGCTACGTGTACATTGATTTTAGTCAATATTTTATTATAAGCTTGTTTTTTACGTAAGTTTGAAATACCTGTAACATTTTATGTTCTAAAGTCCCATTGCACGAATTATTACACTGTAATTTTAAATTTGTGTCAAATGCACTACAGCTAATAGTTGTTAACATTTAAATACATATTTATTTCAGTGTTCTTTTACACTTTATTTTACTATTTCTTTCGGACGCGTTAGTTTAACATATACTCTTTGATGTTTGGATTTTCATTTTTTAGGTTATAATAAAGAATATACAATGTATTCGCAAATTATACTTGATATGTATATATTATTTATATAGTATGTGCGAAATGTTTATATGAAATTTGTGATGTTAAGAAATATTTTTCAAATTGTATAAAACTGTAATTCTTTTCAAATGTAATTAGTTAACCTTGTATCTCATGTTTGCACATGATCGTACTTATTTCATACATTGAATATTATTTAATACATTCTATATATAATATTTTATATGTATTATTTTTTTAAAGTTTTAACAATGGCTGATCAGTATGATAAATTGTCATGGAAAGGTAAGTTAGTGAAGTGTATAGTTTAATCATTTACAAATTTTAAAATTTAATTCATTAATGTTTTGATATATTTTTTAAATTTTTATATATGTAGAAGTAAGAGAGCTGTTCAGAACATGGAGAGAAGATAATGAACGAAGAAGTAAAGATGTAGTTGATTTGTGGGAATCCAAATTAATGGCAAAAGTTGATCAACTTGGCAGTGAGAGTATGACGAATCAATGCATAAAATATTTTTTTTGTGATATTAAATTTTTTTGTAATATCTTAAATATCTTTCTATAATAATTTTATATGTGTAACTTTTAAATAGAATATCTGGTTTTGGAACAAGTCTGTACAGCTGCATTGGATTGTGCTCGTCATGATGTAGCAGAATATTGCATTAAGATACTAAAAAGAGCATTTCCTAGCAGTTTAAGAATTCATAAACATTATGCCATGCATCTGGAAGCTTTGGAATTGTAACAATTGTTTATGAAACAGTTATGTAACATTGTATACTTTTATATCATAAAAAAGAAATTAATTATATTTGTAGGTATGATGAAGCATTAGAAGTTTTGGATTCTATTGTAAAAAGAGATGAAACAAATGCAGCACCAAGAAAAAGGCGTGTAGCTATATTAAAAGCAAAAGGTCGAATACCAGAAGCTATTAAAGAGCTCACAGAATATTTAAAAAAGTCTGTGTTTAAGTGATATTATTTTTTGATATTTTAAATTTCTAATTTGTCATATTAATTACATCTTTTATTTACTACAGATTTATGAGTGATCAAGAAGCATGGCATGAATTATGTGATCTGTATTTACAAGAACAAGAATATTCCAAGGCTGCATTCTGTATGGAAGAACTTATACTGCATAATCCACATAGTCATTTAATTTACCAAAGATATGCAGAAATAAAATATTCCCAGGTAATATTTTTCACATAGAAACATTTGAAATTTAAATTTCACTGAAATAATAAATATTTACTTATTTTTAGGGCGGATTTGAAAATATGGAATTGGCAAAAGCATACTTTTGTCAAGCTGTGAGATTAAATCCAAATAACATCAGAGCTTTGTATGGTTTACTATTGGTAAGAACCAAAATTTTAAAAAAAGAAAATTTTATTGTGGCCTTAAACTTTTACTGCAAGTTTAAACTTACAGGCAACAAATAATATCGCTACATCACCTAAATGTCCGTCTTCTAAAAAGAAAGATGCAATAAAATTAAGTGAATGGGCAGCTAATCAAATTGAAAAACAATATGAATCAAAAGTATCAGATGAAGATATTAAAGCACTCGAAGGATTACTAGGACAATTGCAACTCGAAGTTTAGATATACAAATTTATATGTGTATGTATATGTTTATATACTGTAATATATGTAAATGTACTATTCTTCATTCCTTGCAATTTACACGCATATATATAATTTATTATTTAATACAAATCTTTTGACAAGTTTTTTTTTAATGTGTCAAGTAAATTTATATAGTAAGATGTTCACTGTATAAAACACGGTAAAGCATTATTTGCTAATTAAATAATTTTAAAGATCAATTAGTAAAAAAATAATATTACTGAAAAGTCCGTTATTTTCTTAATCATCTCTACAAAATGTTAAAAATGGTTTTATTCCTGGTTCAGAATTTTTTCTTCTAAACCTATTATATGTTTGCGCACATGTATTTTATTCTTTAAAATGCGTATAAAAAAAAAAATAGTTCAACAAAAATTATATTCTCAAACACGAATTTGAAGGAAAATAAATGTTTGTAACACGTAAAATAATCACAATCATCTTTTTGGATTGTCTTTATTATTTTGTTCCCAAAGTTCTCTATTCTTTGCTTTTTCTACAGCTTTTTTCATTCGTTTTTCTCTTCTACTTTCATTTCGTAATGCAAAATATTTTTCTCGGAAATCGATCAAGTTAGTGGAACTGATTTCATCTGATTCCTGAAAAAAAATTGGGAATATTGACCAAATTACTTTTTAGATATTTTTACTAGTAATTGTATGAAATAATTCTTTATACGGACCTTTGGATCTTTTATTTTTTTGTAAGTCAATAACCTGCGACTAGTATAATTGCTAAGTACTTGTTCTGAATTAGCTACTAGTTCCAAACAGGGATGTGTTGGTAACTGATCCTCTGAATATTGATCTCTAAATAATAATTTATATTTTATTCTAGAAAAATAAATATTGTAATATTGATAAACAATTTTTGACTTACCTAAATAAAGGAAACCAACATACTAATCTACCATTTAATTTAAGATGTTTGGCTGCAAAAGTCAGTAAATCTTTATACATTTGAGGTAAATCGTAACCAATTTTTGATGGTATATGAGATGAAGCTTGATGTTCCTCTATCACTGGATTTAATTTAGTTGTACCTATCCTTTCTGTTGCTTCTCTAATACCATAAGGAGCTGCAATTAATAAAGATATAAAATAAGATTTTTCTAGTAAGGTTTCAATGAAGGAAAATGATACTTACGATCAGTAATTATAGCATCTATACACATATCAGAACGCCACAAAGGGTAAGAAAAGTCCGATACAACTACATCAATATAGTACGATCTTTTTCCATATTGACTCATGTTTGTAGCAATATTTTCATCTTTTTCTCTAATCTGGCCATTATTTCGGTAATAATTTAATAATATTATTCAGCATAAGCAAAAAAAATTCTTTACCTTTTGTGATATTCTAGTAGGTCTTGTACGCCCATGGAGCATTAAAAAATCTATATCTGTACCCAATGTATATCCTCCAAAATGAGAAGCAGCAACTAATAGAGATCCGGTACCAACAAATGGATCAAGAACAATATCTCCTTTTTGAACTTGTGCCTGATTAGCCATTATTAATGATAATTGAGGATCCATAGACGTATTACCAATAAATTTTCTGGTTTTCAGTGATAACTTTCGAATTAAATCTCTTTGTCCGCTTGTAATCTAAAATTTCATCATAAAATGTAACATATATATGATGTACAATATAATATAATATACTTACCCATCTACCAAAAAATAATTCATATGGTTCTTTAGGAATGTTATTAGGATCTAATCCATAAAATTCTATATAATAGAATGTCGTGTCTGGATTATTTAATCTTACTGATCCTTCCAATGGTAAATAATTGAAAGACTATATTTATTATAAAATTAAATTAATATTAAGATTTTATATAATTTATTTATTAATTTATAAATAATTTAATTAGGCACTTACTTCAATCTTATTTACTTTTTCACCTTGTGAAAAGTGTTTACAAAATGTTTCAACTATTACTTTAAAGGATTTATGTGGTCCAGCATATTTTTTGATTTCTGAAATTGGATAAGTTTTTAACTTATTATGCAGATCTTCAGCTTGTTTACTATTAGCCCATAGTTCCATACAAAATCGCACACAAACTGCTCTACTTGCAATCTTATGCACTAGGTTCTCTGAGGGTAAATTAACTATCCAATAAGGCTATAATAAAAATTATTTGTGGATAAATAAATGTATCAAATTATATTATTGTAATAATTATATTTTCTTACATGTGTTTCTAATTTAGGATAAGTATAAATATTTACACCAAACATAGATAAAATAGACTGTATTTCCTGAAAAGAACAAATGTAAAAATTATATGGAACAGACAAATTAAAATTAAATGAATCGAACAACGAATTACTTACAGCTGTACGAAAATCAATATGTTCTTGAGCAAACCAAAATAAATATTTTTTCCATTGATTATTCATTGCTGTTGTCTTATATGTGCATTCATTCAAATTCAAGTTACATTATTTAAATGATGATATTAATTATATTAAAAATATAATACATATATTTTAATGCTAAAACAATTTTGCATTAAAACAAAATTAAAAAATATAAGTTGAGATAAACCATTTACATTTGTAACGCAGTATTTTTTATTTGACTAATTCATTTAATTTTTTTCAAGTAAAAAAGTAGTTTCTAATTTAAATATAAATTATTACATATTGATTGAATTGTAATTATATGTAAATATAAGTATTATTTAGCATCAAATAACATAAGATCTATGATCTAGACATTAACCAACGTGATCAACACAAGACGTTCACATTATATCCGCCTGCGCATGCTTAATCGAAACCATAGATAAATAAAATATAGTGAGCCGATTATTATTGAAAAATTATGGTGTTCATTATTATTATTATTTTTCATTACAAGAAATTAAGAGCATTCTTATCATATTAAAATAGAGATATTTTATGATATATTCATCTACTGCCATACATTAATAATACAATTATAATATTATACAAAGAAATATTAACTGTATTATAATATTAATAACAATTATTTGGATAATGTGGTCTAAATTAAAGATTGTTCATTCATTAAATAGTGTCATAAAATATTATATAAATACTTGAATTTTGTAAAATATCGAAAAAAGAAATATAAATTTCGAAAAAATACAAAAGCGACACAGGAAATATGCAGGAATTGCAGGAAAAAAGAGATAACATTTAAATGTAAAAAATGATATAAATCATACACGCATATATAAATTAAATGACGAATATAATAATTCTAGAAAAGTGTAGTGTAATATTTTTAGAAATATGTTTACAAAACATTATTTAAAATAGTCGGTAAGAAGGGGAACTATCATTTTATAATCGGTAGACTAAGAACATTGTAGCTAATAGAACAGTGTACAAGGGGGCGCTCTACTGGTAGTAACACTTCTTGTTGTTCTCATTCTAAGGTGGAATACTACTCGTCACTGTTTTCTGTTGTGTTTTTAGGCTGGAATCGGACGAAAAACATGCCGTTTCGATAATCGAATGAGAAACAAAAGGCTCTTAAAAAGAGTTGTACTATCTAGGTTTGAGAAAGGTGTTGTACCGTAAACGTGTGTGAACAGTGCAAGTGTAATTTAATAAGAGCAGGGGAGGCTAGCGATTTAATAGGATATTGATTTGTCCGCGACTGCCTTGCTGGCTCCATCGCACACACGAACCAGGTAGCCATGAACGTCGATATTTTTGGGGCACTGCCTGGTACAACGTGTCGGCCGTACATATGCCGTGCTCTAATGTGCTTGAAGGCCTGATAAAGCCCAAAATGCAGCCAGTCATTGGCAATATGTGTTAACGATACTAGTTAAATTACGGGTTACAACGATTACACTCTATTACGATCATTACGATCATCACGACGGCGATCAAAACGGCAACGACTACAACGATAACGGCGACGGCGGCGGCGGCGGCGGCGGCGTCGACGACGACGAGGACGACGACGACGACGACGACACCGACGACGACGACGACGGCGGCGGCGGCGGTGGCGGCGGCGGCGGTGACAACGACGACGACATTGACGACGACACTGACACTGACACTGACACCGACACCGACACCGACTACGGCGGTGACGACGACGACGACGACGACGACGACAACGACGACGACGACGACGACAACGACGGCGGCGGCAGCGGCGGCAGCGACGGCGACGGCGACGGCGACGGCGACGGCGACGACGACGACGACGGCAACGACGACGGCAACGACGACGACGACGACGACGACGACGACACCGACGACGACGACGACGACACCGACGACGACGACGACGACGACGACGACGGCGACAACGACGACACTGACACCGACACTGACACCGACACCGACACCGGCACCGGCACCGACACCGACGACGGCGACGACGACGGCGGCGACGACGACGACGACGACGACGACGACGACGACGACGACGACGACGGCGGCGGCGGCGGTGACGGCGTCGGCGGTGACAACTACGACTGCAATTAAAAAGACAGCGAAGACGAACAGAAAGATAATCACGACAGATACGACGAATTCGATAGTAACGGCAGTAACGGCAAAGACGTCAATTACAAAAAGAAAAAAGTGGTGTTACTACATCATCGTGGATATTTTACAGAGAATTTCATTGCATTGATTGTGTTCAATGTAATTGTTGAGAAGTCAAATGTATAAAGAAAATACCTCAAATACAATGGATGCAACAAGCAATGGAGCTTCGGGTAGTGCAGTGGCTTGTCCAGTCTGTACCCTCTATTTACGCGAGGGTATCAGCCTACAAAGACATTTGGACACTCATCCAAAAGAACAAGTCATTGAAGCTCTTATCAAAGCTAGTACTAACTCCTCGAATGTGCAACAGACGCAGTTATCATCATCGGCACCTCCAGCATCACCGGCACCTCCGTCATCACCCCAAAGTACACCTCAAGTTGCGCAGAATACTCACTTATCGGCTCAATCTCCATATCCTATAGGACCTATTTTTGAGTGTCCGCCTATCGGTACTGTGATGCCACCTCAATTTGCTTCGTTTAGTTATCAACAATTTGTAAATAATGGCACTATGATGATACCCCAATACGCAATGGCTCCACAAGCTAATCAAATGATGCAAATGTTGTATAATCCATATAGTATGTATCAGCAGCAACAAATACCAACTGTTCAAATGATTTCACCAGTCACAGCCATACCTAATACAGCTAGAGTCAGGCCAGTGGTGACTATGGCTGGTGAAACAAATAATAGAACTGCCATTGCTGTACCTGTAAATAATTCCGAGCCAAAACAAATTTTACCTGAGATTTTACCTGAATCTGAGCAAGAGTCTGAACAAGTGTTACCAGATATCAACCTTCCAGTTTCTCCTCCACTATTAAATGAAAATAATTCTATGCAGCAAAATGAAAGTGAAAATAGTACAATTCAAATAGAACAAGAGGCAGAAGAAGCTCGTAGTTCAAGTATCCCAGAGCCGCATACTGTGCAAAATGAATATGATAGCATTCCAAGATCATTGGCAATTACTTGTAATGTCAATATCACTACAGAGGATAAAGATGAGAGTGTATTGCCGGATATTGATGATGGAGAATCGTCATGTGTCATTACTACAAACATACAATGTAAGTCTATTCATTATGAATCATCTGAAATGCAGGAATATATACACAGATATGAAGATGATGATGATAACAATAAAGTTATTATGTCTGAAGTATCATCGATGGTAACAGAAAATGTGACAGAAAAAACAACTACTGAAAAAGTTCCTCACAGAGAAGAAATAAGTGAAAATGAAGGTACCTCAGCAGAAATGCCCTTAGAAGATACAGTAAAAGCCCCAGCTCAGCCAGAAGTAGAACAATTAGAACGTCTTTTAATCACTATTATGGAGAATGAATTTAATAATACCCCACAGAAAGAATCCAATTTTGAGGATGATAAAAAGAAAAGTAAAAATACAAAGAAAAGTCTTTCTCCTGAAAGGGCCAAAAGTGTAATACATGAAACAACCACTAATAATCCCATTGAATATGAAAACACTTGTAAATCTGATATAAAAGTACAAGTTAATCAAACTTCGGAAATTGATATAGATAATGATGAAAATAAAACTTCTTGTCTTTCATACCATTATAAAAACAGTTTGTCTGCACCCACATCGCCTGTTGTAGAAAGGAGACAACGTAGGACTTACTCTGTTCGTTCAGAGTTTAGTTCAAGTGAACGTCTCAATTTTTATTCAATTGGTTTTGATACAAATGATACATTGCATGATGAGGAAGATGATGAAGATGAGAAAAATGAAGCAGAAGATAATTTTGACGAGACAGATATGGAGATAGAAGATATACTTAGTCCACATACTCCTTTCATTAAATATGGTGAAAATACAGATAATTTTAGATCTCATACTCCACTGTCTGCAAGTAGTGGTATTTCTGTATTAAGGGTTAGAAAGGATCTTAGTAAACCATGTTCACCTGCTTCAGTGCATTCATTTTGTCATATGGATACTAACGGTATAGATCACGATGAAGAAACTGATGTAGCAATGAACGAATCACTAGAAAAGGATCCTATTGATTGTTCTCTGGTTGAACAAGATGTAAAAGCTGATCAATCAGAACTTTCCTTATGCAAAAATGAGAAGAAAGTGGAAGGAGATTCTGCATATCAATCTGGAATTAGTGACCACATGAGTTCATTTTCTACTATTCATTCACAACATTCTCAGCAATCAACATCAATGGAATCATATAACATACCAAGTAAAAGTAATAATTATGTAAATTTATCAGAATCTAGTGATGTTGCAAGTAACTCTGACTCAAAGAGTTTTCATTCATCTAAATCAATTATACAAAAGCAATCTGTGGAACTTCTTAGTTTAAATGAAGATGCCCATGCAGGTCCAATGAATGTATTTGAATTTGATGGGCTTCAAATCTTAGTTCCTAGTACATTCATAAGTGATTCTTCACAAAAAGCAGTTAGTGGAACCAGCCAGCAATCTATGGCAAGTAGTGAAGGTGGAGTAGGTATAGATGAAGAAGTTAAAAGTATTAATATGAGAGCTGATGAAACTATGCCACCCAGAGGTGAACTATCAGAACAAGAAAGCAATGGCTATACAGAACAGTCTGCTTGGCAGGTATGTACAGATATGATTATAAATATTTCACATTAGAATTAAATAGATACGTAAATATTTCAACAAGTAATTTGAGTGTAATTAGATTAAACTTGAAAGATTTAAATCAATATTAAATGTATATTTTGTGAGAAAATTTCCTGTAAATATAACAAGTTTTTTATAAAAATTATATTTAGGTTTACGTAAAAATTATATGTATATTAATAAATTTATTTCGTATATTCAGCTATATGCTGGTCAAGAATCATCAAGAATGTCAACATCCTACGATTTAATGGCACGTGAAAGTTGGGAAGAATCCGATGGGTCCGATAATGAAATTGCAGGCCCACTATTAGATAGCAGATCTTTAGCAACACATTTTACATCAAGTTTATTTTTAGATCGAGATAGAAAAACTCCTACAAAAAGAATGTTCAAATGTTATCATTGTCCTGAAGTATTTGATTGTCCGAAAGAACGCCGGGTACATAGTACTACTGCGCACAAAGAAGCTGGCCCAAGTAGCAGTAGAGATTCTACAGAACAACCTGAAGTAAAGGATATTAAGTTACTGGATGGCCGTATGAATGTATTTGAAGATATTTTTGTACCAGGTTTACATGTTCAGCAAGTTTATCATCAACAGCCACTGTTGCATCAACTGCAACCACCACAATCATCCGATGTAATTACAAAAGTAGAAGCTGATCAAAAAATTGAAACACTAGTACTACCATCAAACATTGAAGTGATCTGCACTCTTTGCAATCAAAGATTTAGTAGTGAAAAATCATTGCAGCTGCACCATAGAAGAGTACATATTACAGAAACAACAAAACGAATTCGTGAGAGCACCAAGTGCCAGATATGTCATGAAGAATTTCCTTCGGTTCTTTTATTCAATGCCCATTTGAAAATACATCCATTAGAATGTAGTCAGTGTGGAAAGTATTTTTATAGGAAACAAAATTTCAAATTACACATGAAACGACATTTAGGAATTAAACCATTTCCATGTACTGTTTGTGACAAAGCATTTTTAACAAAACAGAAATTAGATGAGCATACCAATGGTCATACTGGAAATGCACCTGTTAAGTGTAATCTTTGCAATGAAACGTTCCGTAGATATTCAAATTTAACACAGCACAAAAATAGACATCATTTGAATATAAAGAAGAAATTGAAAGATTACATATGTCATTGTGGTGAGGTTTTTCATACAAAGAAAAAGTTAGCTTGGCATAAAGAAACACACGATGAAAAACCCAAAGCATGTACATACTGTAATGAAAGATTCATCCATATGGCCAGCTTGACTAGACACATGCGTCGAGCTCATAATAAAAGATTCGTTCCAGATGCTCAAAGAGAGAGCGAAAATGTTGAATGCCCTGTATGTAAGTGTATTTATTTACGATCTTCCTTAGCAGTGCATATGCGAGTTCATAATGGTGAGAGACCATATGAATGTCAAGTTTGCTCTAAAGCATTTAGTACTAAGTGGAACTTACAATTGCACAAATGGACTCACGCTGCCCGCAACACCAAACCTTTCAAGTGTAATCAGTGCAGTGGCGCGTTTTACCGGCATAGTGATTATACTGCTCATATGAATTCTCATAGAAACGTGCGTCCTTATACTTGTAACTATTGCGGAGCGCAATTCATACGAAAATATAATTGTTTAAGGCATGTAAAGGAACATGAAGAGAACAAAGCTTATACATGCGATGTTTGCAACAAAACTTTTCATAGATCATATTATCTGAAAGAACATTTGCGAGTACATTCGGGTGCCAGACCATATACATGTCATATTTGTGGAAAGTCTAGCGGTACGAAATCCAATCATAACAAACATGTCAGAATTCATCATGCACGAGAACCTGTAAATACCGAAAATTAAAGAACGAACGAGACTTTTGATCTAATTTACTTATCAACATTTTTAAAAATACTATCTCGCAATGTTTTATCTTAACGTTTTACCTCTTATTCCTTTATCTATTTAAAATTCTTTTCTTTATTTGAAAAACGAAGAAAATTCAGCACAAAGAAGGTAATATATCTATACATTATATTTCTTAATCTTTTGAAAATCTCGTTCGTTTCTATTATTGTTTCTTAGATATTTTAATATAGACATTTTAAACTTGAATTAACTGCTAATATCAATAGCAGTTCTATTAGATAAAAGGATTTTATTTGTCTTAATTGCGAAAAAGGAAAAGACGATTTTACGTTGTATTGTGCATTGTGCATTGTGCATTGTATGTTGCACTTCGTAAATTTTCGTCATATAGTCCACTAAATACAATGACTCGAGACTGTAACTACTTAAGATAATAAATTTTTAACAAATATTAACTGGTACATGTCTGAAGATTTGAATAACTTCCATAAAGGAAGACTATACGATGAAATGCTTTTTGCCAACTTACACTAATTAACTATTAGATAATAATAACTAACTGATCGATATTATGAAATCATTAAGCACTTTTATGTGTTGATCATTGTACGAAATTTTTTTACAATAACTATTTTACACAAAGCATATATATTACAATTTTATGTATTGGCATTGAATGTGAGAAGGAACTGGAAGGCCCATATTTATGTGCGTTGAATTTACAACGTATAAGGTCTTATCAATAATTAGCGTTATTAATTATCACAAGGTAGTTACGGATCTTAGTTATTATTCTTTTATATTTATGTATTTCGCAGAATATATTTTATCGCTAATTCCAAGACTGATCGATGTTGGTTCCTCATATTGCTCTCCGATATATTTCTATTATTATTTGTATATTAATCATATTAATATATGATGTCTAAAATAACAAACAAGAACCAGCGTGTGAGTGATTTGAAATATTTGATATAATGATACTGTGACAACTCTTAATAGTTAATTGTTTTACATTAAAATATTTAGCAGGTCATG
The DNA here is from genome assembly GCA_030673865.1 of Melipona bicolor. Lineage (NCBI taxonomy): Eukaryota > Metazoa > Arthropoda > Insecta > Hymenoptera > Apidae > Melipona > Melipona bicolor. The sequence continues at coordinate 1,373,524 of JAHYIQ010000012.1, forward strand.
TATCATTTAATTTCTAGAGAGCAGTATGAATGACGAAGCGGAATAATCTATGAAATCTATTGAAATTACGTTGTATTATACGAAGAACATTTTGTTACGAAACAAACTTTTTACGAATTGTTACTATAAATTTCTACAAAACCGCATGGAATATTATTTTAAAAATGATGATATTGTTCTTATATTATATTTTGAGTTTCTTCTTGTTATTAGTTATTTAACAAATTATATTAATTTTGTTGATAGTTGATAAATATAACAATTTTTTGATATTGCTGATCATTAAATGAAACTTATTTTCATGCATAACCAACATCGATGTCCAAATGTGCAATCGTTTAGTTCAACATATGTATTCTAATTGAATGCAATTGTAGATAATGTAAATATGTATATCAGTTTTATTTTATAACTGAACAAATTGTGTTGGCAATTAATAATTGTCTAAAAGCGACTCTTACTCTTATGAGAATAAAAATAGGCTAATTACTATCATAAAAAGAAAATATAAATCAGCAACATGTGTATACCTTAATAAAAATTATGTATTGAGGTACTTTTTTAAATAAGTTTTTCTTTGTATTTTTATTACAAGTACCAATACCATGTTTGTTTCTCATTTGTTAAATGGAAAATGTAATGTAAAAACAAATGATATAGTACGGATAAATGTATAAAACTTTGGCAAAAATATTCAGGACAAACATGTTATGGATTTTAAAAAGTGTAGAATCTATTTTTTATTTGAAAAAGCCAGATGAAAGACTAATTTTAAGTAAGTGATATTTATTAAAACATAAGTGATATTTATTTAAATGTATTGGGTTGGCAACTAAGTCATTGCCGCTTTTGTCGATAGATTCACTCTACACTTTCTTTTGTTTTGTTAACGTGGTCAGAGCATCTAACCTATATTTTTTTCTTACTGTGTGGACTTCTACTTTTAATTAGTAAAAAAATTATATCGATTAGTTCTTTAGTTTTGTTTTTATCCCAATTTAAAAATGGAAAAACAGGACGTGCACTTCCGACACATTTTATTGTATTACTTCCGAAAAGGCAAGAACGCATCGCAAGCACAAAAGAAGTTATGTGCCGTATATGGAGATGAAGCCTTAAAAGAAAGGCAGTGTCGAAATTGGTTTGAAAGATTTCGTTCTAGTGATTTTTCACTGAAAAATGCACAACGATCTGGCCGCCCAGTCGAAGTGGATGAAACCCATATCAAGGCCATTATCGATTCAGATCGTCACTGCACAACACGAGACATTGCAGAGAAGCTCAATGTATCGCATACATGCATTGAAAAAAAATTAAAAACCCTTGGTTATGTCAAGAAACTTGATTTATGAATCCCTCTTATTTGAAATCGGCAATGACTTAGTTGCCAACCCAATACATACATACGTGTATGTGTCACGTAATTATTTGATCAATACTTCATGAATTATTATTTGTTAGAATATTTATTGATAAATTAAAGAGAAAGTGTAATAATTTTAATACTATGTGTGTATATCTTCAAATATAATTTTCAAGTACTCGCACAATTTTGCTAATTTCAGAGTTTAAAATTTATGTAAACAAAATCGTTTTTTAGTAAATGTGTTTATTCCGAGATTCAATATATTTTATAAAATCACATTCATTTAAAGTATTTTTTGTAGAAAATAGAAAATTTCAAAATTAAAATATTTGCTACTTTTATTTAAAACAGTATAACTTATTGAATATTAATATAAATATAATTTGAATATTAAAATAAATACAAATATAACAAGTTTAAAAATAAATCTTACAAGTTACATGCTTAATATGAAACGATACGTTGGAAAAAGATAATAAATATGAAACAATATCTTTTATTTTCAGAATAAACCAAATTTGGAACTGTCCATATAACAAACTTCATACATATATAGCATCAATTTATATTTAAAATTTTATACATTAACTTAATATATTAATTCGAAAGAATAATTTCTATATCGCTTTACTTTCAGATTCTTGCTATTTAAAATCATTAAAAAAAATTTAAGTTATTCTATACAATCAAAAAAGTACAAAGTCAGTTTTTAATTTCTAAATATGATTCAAACTCAATTTTTTGTAGAAAATATCAGTGAACATCAACGTTTTTTACGAGATTTAGAAGGTCGAGTGTTCTTCTTAGCAGAGGTAGAAGTCTCTGGAATCACTATACGGCCTGATGCGATTTCTTCTCGTAACTCGGAATTTTCGACTTTGTTTTGAGCATCAAGATAAAACATTAAATCTTGTACTTGTTCCTTTAAATTTGTTACTTCTGTTTGCTTTGTTTTTTGGTACTCGGTCATTTCATTTTGTAGCATTTTATATTTATCTTGCCAAGAGGCTTGATTTAATTCTAATGCCTTTCTTAACTCTTTTTCTTCAGTCAGTTCTGCTTGTACTTGTATCAATTTATTACTAACTTGCTGCAGTCGTTTATCCACATTTTGCTTCTCCCGACTTAATATTGCTAATTGTTCCTAAAACATGTAGTAAAAATAATGAACTTTCTTTTTAATTTTCATGCCATAAATGTTAATAAAAATTACCTTGACTTTAGCATTTTCTTCTGATACCTGACCCAACTTTTCTCTAAGTTCTGTAGTCTGTAATACAGAATGCTGTTCTAATCGTGCTAGTCTATCCTCAAAGTACTGTCTTTGAGTTTCTAATTGTGATGTTAGAAGATATGTAAATTCCAACTGTACGGAATCCACTTTTTCTTCCATTGCAGCTCCTTCAGCTTTTGTTGCTGTAGGACCACCTTCAACCATTTTTCCATCTTTATTTTGCAATAATCGATGAACAAAATTATCTCCAACATAATCCCAGACTCTGTTATTTCCTAATTGCATAGCATAACAATGATGTGTCTCGCGATAATGTTGAAATGCATGTCCCTGGTGATACCGTGAACAACCGATATGTCCACATATTAGACAGATCCACAAAGCATCATTGCTTTCTCCAGTATCTAAAAGATATTTGCATAATTTTTATTTTATTCGTGATATTTTTACTCTTTTAATAAAAAAAAAAAAAATTATTGTCTACATACTGCATTCCATGCAATAACTATCTGCAAATGATTCTGGTGTTTGAGCATATCTACAAACTGGACAAGAGGTATCTCCCCATTTAGCTAAACAACTTGCATGAAATGTGTGATTACATAAAATTGTTAAAATTCCATCAACACTTTCATCCATTCTTTCTAAACAAACTGGACAAAGTGGCAATTCTGTGTGTCCAGACAACGGCATAGCATTATATGTCACTTCTACACTGTATACAAATACCATGTGACAAATAACATCCGGTTCAAAAGAATTGTATGGAGTGCCATTAAAAGAGCCATAAAACTCTGTTGCTGCATTCTAAAATATCATATGAAATTTGATGTTATAACGGTGAAAGATCAGTACAATAAAAAGGATTTGATTCATCAAATATAATTACAGCAGATTTAAAGGTAATTAACGCCATATACTGATTAGGACTACCATCTCTAAGTATTCTAAAATGTCGAACATCTTGATGGCAAGGTGCTGTAAATCTTAGAAGATCATGACAGGTCATTGTAGCTGGAACTGAGAGAATGCAGATAGTTTGGGTACGTTCTGCTGCGTGATGTATATCTGTTAATTTGCTAGAATTCATTGATATTATTAGATACTGTGATACAAACATAAACAATTGCAATTTATTATAATTAAATGATGCTTAAAATTAAAGAGTGCTTACTTTTCCTTATATAAATGTATAATTCCTTTGGTCACTTCAACAAATGGATTTCCAGAGATGAAATTGATTTGGTCACAAGCACATGCGCTTGCACCAGCTATCTCTGAATCATCATAAGTATTTTCTTCGGAATTAGCTCTAGAAGTAGAGCTAGATTTGCTAGTCCCTTGAGAAGGAAGAACAGAGTCTTGTTTCTCTGTAAGATTTGTGCAATTTTCCATGTTTATTTTGGTTGGTTCTCTGCGACCTCTCATCTTGGTAGCCATTGCGCCTGGATTACGAAATCCACTGTGAATTAATCATGATACAAACAAAGTATGATCTTTGTACTTTTAATAATTATCTTTTAGCAATCTTCATACATTAAATATTTGAAAGCGTCTCTTAAGATGTAAAAATTGATTAATAATATTACATTTAATTTGTAAAGGACAAAACGAACAAAGATGAAGAATTATGTAAATTAAAAAAATATTTCACAAGTCTAGCTTCTATGTAATGAAATATAATTAAAAAGAAAAAAAAAAACGAACGATTCTTCCTAAATACATTTTATTTATTCGTGTAATCCTTTACAGATAAATACCTTATATTTGAAATTACATGAATTTTATAGAAAAAGGTAATAATACAAGCACAACATTGTTATGACAAACAACATAACCTTAAAAGGACTTGTAAACAAACAGATTAATCGAAGCGATTCATTATAAAAACAAATAGAAAATACAAGTCAGTAATAATAGTTGAATGTTACGATTCTAACATATGATACACATAAATATTTACCATTAGATTCTTCAGAATCCTCATCAACAATCTCGACGCGAATAACGCAGAGAGATACCGAAATAGGAGAAGAACTCATCCCATAAAATAATACTTATTGCGCATTATTACAAACAAATTTATCATTGTGCTCACTGTTTTCAAGTACTTTGTTAACCCTTTAAACAATCCCCATGATTAACTGACAACGACCTTACAAGATGTCACACTGTTTCCCATTAATAGGTTAAATTTATCTTCCACTCATTGCTCCTTTATCTAATTGTTACAAAAGTTATCGTAGATTGATTACATATCTGATTAGATGTAAGCTTACGAGCACGATGAACCGTGAAGATCACAATTATCTTGTGTACTTTTTTTTTTCTCTCGTTTCGTTTATCATTCACCAATCGGATGAAATCTATTCTTTTAAATGGGTAACTCCCACCTTTAAAAAAATATCCGTATCACGCCATCTAATGGTCATTGTTATTACTAAAGAAACTATGTAAACACGTACCTTTCCTATTAATTATGAATTTTGCAAAATCAATAGCCGCATATCATCATTTGTTGTGAAAAGGAATGAATACGGTACAACATTATTTTAAGAAGCGCCAGAAATTTTATTAAAGTTTTACCAAAAATTATTCAAATTATCTTTTATAATCATTATTAGGGACAATATCATAATTTATTAAATATACAACATAATGTAAAAAGGCCTTATGTTCTCTTGTTTCTTTTTTTAGCCCTGAAATTTTCGAGTATATGTATTAAAAAAAAAAATTGTATATACAGTTGTGCTGAAAATATTCGACCGCTTTCGTAAATAGAAAAATATTGTTAACGCACATGTATCGTTTTTAAAGCAAATTTTATATGATCCTGTAAAAAATATAAAATATTAAACATCGTGAATTTCAAAGAAGCGTCATTAACCTTGAAGCATGTCGATATCGTACAAATATAGTAAAAAACTCATATAGATAACTTTGAAAGCCTAAGTCGCTATGAATTGATTTCGAAAAAATTACTATGAATTCTTTTTTAACAAAAAAGAAAAAAAACAAAGGAAAAAGCGTATAACATTCAAAATGCAATGCAATGAAAATTCTCTTATATTATCGTAATATTACGTTATCGTGTTTTGCGTTACAATTTGAGAAATGATAATACATAGAATACTTCTCTTATTTGATCCCGTGTTGTGTGTTTTTTTTTTATAAGTAAAAGAAGAAAATATGATATCTCATATTTCCAGAATATCCAGAATATTTTAAGAAAATAATCGCGACTTAAACTGTTCTCGAAAGTTACCTGACTAAGCGTAAATTGAATCCTTTTCCAATTTTAAGCATACTTTTCTCCATTTCTTTTCTCTTTTGGCTTTTCCGCCTTTTCTTCTTTGCTTGAAATATATTTTATTTTCTCGCACAGTCACAACCTAAAATTGTACAGCATAGGCATCGAATAGAAGAATATAAACATATCGAATTCGTTCATTGTTTCTCGAAATTATTCTAAAATATCACAATGTTCAAACAAAAGATTTTAAGATGAAATAATGGATAGCTTGAAAAGTAACTTGCGATTCGTGAGGAGTTTCTTTCTCTACAAATATATATTATTACATTCTCGTATTTAAATGGTCAAGCGTTGCGTGTATCGGTGTATATATGTGTATATATATTTAATTAATATAACAGCGATATGTTGTTGTCGAGCAAAACCTTGAAAACAATAAGTTTATAAAAAATACTTTGTGAATTTGTAACATTGTCATATCTGTACTCCTTTGAACTGATCGAAATGATAGGTAGTTAGTCTTACAATTAGCGAGGCTAACGAAATACATAAATATCCATTTCTAAAATGTTATTTGAATCTTCTACGTTTTATTGCTTCAGTAACATGCAGATTTTATTTAACGGCACAATCAACGATAATATTAAATAATAACTATAACTGCGACTACACAGCGAAAATGAGCAATCGTTTTAACCTCTATCAGTTCGGGCAGATTCTGACGTTCAGACTATTCAAAAGAGCACAGCTTACATCGTCAAAAGTGATTTTGACAATTATAGTCGATCGAATCCCGACGAAATTGTTAAAATCACGCTTTCTGGATCGAATAACCCTAAAAAATCGAATGAAACGAGCACTTTCTTATACTCTTTAACTGCGCACATTATATCTATCCTCTAAAATTTATTTACTTATTTATTTATTTTATTCTCGTATTAATCTCTATGACAAATCGAATGATACTAGAAAAATAAATGTCATTCTATTATGCGAAGAAAAATATGCCTCGATGATAGGAGGGATGATATCGGAGATCCGCTTGCTTCTTTTTTTTTTTTTTCTCTCTCACTCGTCGTGTGCAATCGTACGTCGGTGCACGAAAGAATAACAACTTGTCTATCTAATCTACGACATAGTCGCATAATAATCACCATTTGCCAACAAGTTATAAAATTTTCTGAAATCCTTTTGCAACAACGTATGCCTACAAAGTGTATATGCATACAGGGTGTACGATGATAAGTAGAATTTTATGCACACAATGAAGAGACTCTGTGTTTCTCTAGAAATAAGAGAACGCTCTTGACACTACTTCGCGTGTATTTATACGTCCGTTTCTATTCTCCTCCCTCTCTTTCGTTTGCACTTTAAAAAGAAAGTTGTCTCAGAGTGCGCTTGAAATCGAGCAACACACATTGCGTTGTTCGAACAATATTGTGCGACTAATGAAATTATCCTTTTTTCTTTTCTCTTCTTCTCCTCTTTGACACGACCAGCGTTTAGAAGATAAATCACCTTTCAATCACAGTTGGCGGCGCAGCAGAGTGTGCATAAAATACTTTCATCGGCGCACCAATTTTAAATACATGCGTATGCGCGTATATATGTAATATGCTTCCCTTTGGATTAACAACTTGCGCTAAACAGCGTGGTTTCTCGCTACAAATCCAACAACTACAATGGACGGTTGCGAACAAACTCAATGGAACGATTCGAGGAACAACGGCTCGCGTTCTTCTTTGCTCTTCTCGCTCTTTCGTTCGAATGGGATTGGAGATATTTCTTGAACGATATTATCTCTCGGTATTATGGCGATAAGTTGTTCACCGTGTTCCTTCAAAACGGCCGGTTGTCATTTTCATCTCTTCTTTTTTTTTTTTTTCTTTTTTTCTCCCTAACGTTTGTAAATTGTACCTCTAGAAATCTTGAACGCAAACATCGAACATCGCGGTCAAGCACTGACTGGATGAAAGGGAAACGACGAATTTTTATCATGATTCAAAGCGATTCATCGCGTTCGACGATCGGGGAAAAAAACGCGTTAACGTACAAAACAAAATTCCGCACGCTATCGTTGAAATCGTTCAGCTGAGTGAATTAAACGAAACACAATCGACCGACGTGAATTTGCTGATGGGATTATGTTACTCGCAACGATTTTCTGTCTTCTAACAGCGAATTTAACTACCTTTTTTTTCTTCCTTCTTTGGATAGTAACGATACTGTTTGGAAAGTAATCGAGATATCTCTACGAGTAAATTTTCCTCCCTTCTCCAGTTCTCTTGAAACGAAGAATTACTCTCGTCGTAATATCAGCTTCGTCGTAAATAATAACTTTCATCGCACGCCTTAAAAAAACGTTAATTAACAAGAGTTCTAGTACTCAAGATTGTCGATGATCGCTGTCACGCGCGTTTCAAATCATTATACACGTCGCATCATTATCGAATTTCGGTTTGCATACGTTCGCTTTTCGGCGAGAAAAAAGAAAATGCATTGTGCGGTTTCTCGCGCGTGACGTTTTAATTAATGTACAAATGACACGACGTTACGAACGTGTAACGTTATATTAGCTGGCATAGATTTCCCCCTTGTTAATCATTTATATCAATCAATAAAACGAGCACCCTCAAACTCTCTCGACCGATGAATTATTTGTAATAAAGTTTATCGTTTAGCTTCCTCGCTGTATCGGCCAGCCGGGTAAAAGTACTTAGAAACGACTTGATTTCCAAATGTCGTACGTTATTTAAAGCATCTTTGCGTCCACGTGGTTTGATGCAGCTCGCTGAAAGACTGTTTTAGAACAAGTGCTTGCTCCGTTATCGAAAAATTTCTCAATATTTCTCTCTCGACGTTTCTACAATGCTCGCAACGAAACGCTAACGTGATGCATTCGTCAGGCATCAGCGATGATCGCGCTAACGTGTGCCGTCAGGAATCAACGAATGAATCAACGTCGAGGCTACTCGGACAAAGTCGAGAACGAAGCAACGTTACGTAAGTGCTACGTCGTTGTCGAAGGAGTTTCCGGCGAGATCGGCAAGGCGGGTGTTTGTCGAGTAGAAGCTCGTCTTGGCCAACGTTGAGGGGAGACCGGTGGCGTCGGCCTCGGTGTGTTCGGTGCGGATCCAGCCGCCAATCGCCAATTGCTACTGGACATCCCCGATCTGCCTACCGATGTTAGACTCGTGCTACTACTGCTGCAAGCCACTGCAGCCGATAAATCCACTCTCGACACTGCCCTGAAGGTACCACGTTTATCGTCAGTCATTGTTCGAGCACTAGGTCTTTAATGGAAATTTAAAAATGATTATAGAATCCTGTACAAAAGTGTTGAAATTACCTGGAAGGAGGCGCAGATCCCCCGGTATAATAATGCAAACCAGCAGGGCCGCTTCTTGGCCGCGCTGTTGAGAGCACGCTGGCCGACCGGTGCATAGCTGGTGAAGGCGGTGCAGACGGCAGCATTCTTGGCGTTTGTGGCGGTGTTCTGCCTGTATTTAAGCTGCTGGTACTCCCCGTGGATGGCTTTCTTCTTGGGCTTCTGTACGCAATAAAGAGATTGCATCGAGTTATATGTCAGTTTCATTTCCTATTTTTGTGAATTCTTCTTTCGTACGTACATCAAAGGGAAATGAGAGATCGTACGCGACGGGCACGTTATCTGACGTTGATAAACGGATTCGAGTTGGAGAGGATGACAGACAGAAGAACTAACAAACCTTTTGGAAGGTTGCCTACATAGTCCAGTCGGACAAGGACGGCCCATGGCACATTTCCCCTCGCACACTTCTCGTGCCAATGCCATGGTTTCGTAATTTCTTAAAGTAGTGCGGCATATTTCTGCGTCGGATTCCGCGAGCGCCAGGCTTGGGAATCGTTCCTTCAACCTACGTCGTTCCTGCGTCAAACGAATTTCCAAAGCTAACTCTTTCAACGAATAATCCCCTTTTTCTTACATACAGAACTGACTTACAATAACAACAAGATTGAATTTTAAAATGTTAAAACTTAACTCGAATAATCCTTTATTTTATCATCGAGCAAGTGTCGAGGATTTATCGTGTCATTGTTAAAGATTCGACAATTTTCTCTCCTCTAATTAACAGGATCGTTCGCATCTTAAATGCACCGAGTCTTTTGCAAAAAAAGAAAAAAAACAAAGAGAAAAAAATGTAGCATAAAAAGAGCCCGGCCTCGGGCCACTCTTTCAAATGATTAATTTGAATACCTCGTGCAATCGGCTGGATTCGAAATCTTTCAGCTGTTGCTGAAAACCGACGTTTGGATTGGCAATGGAACGACCTACTCTGACAACTTTAAGTGCCTCTTTCCATGAAAGATTGGTGGTACTCATAATATAGGCCACTGCTACTGTGACGCTTCTCGACATGCCGGCTAAGCTGAAACCAAATACATATCGTTGATGGTGAACGCTTCCTAAATCGGTTGTCAACCGCCGCTTAAAGATCAAGATTAATCGCTCGATATGTTTCTCTTTCTTCTTTTTCTTTTCGTTGCGAATTTTTAACCGAACGATCCAACACATTGAACGATGATGAATATGTAATCGTAAAATCATTACGCACCAGTGTATTAGGACGTTTCCACCGCGTAGGCGTGCGGCGTGAATAAAATCGTTACACAAGGAGAAATACTGAGACAGATTCTGATCTGGACTGTCCGCCGCCAATATGCACAGATAATGTTTGTCCTACAACCGATATATATATATACACATGTATATATATCGAGCCAACTTCGTAGAACTCTTTGGGCCAAGTTAAACAATTTATCTTCTGGGTGGATACTCACGGAATGCAGTCGGCGAGCCGTGTCGTGAATCGCCAGAATATGTGTGATCTCGAACCGTTCCAATTGGTCTGCATCCTTGCTATCGTGATAATTCCCGACGTAAAGGCCGGGAAGGACCTGTCCACACGGAACAAATGCAACACTTGATGGAACACGACGTGAACGAATGAAAATTAGATCGTTGCTATTTTTTTCGCATAAAACACTTTCAACGTCTCAACAGGTTTTCTCAGGAGAGATAATGCATTATCGATTAGTAAACAGATTAAACTTCATCTTTTCAACATTCTGAAAGTTAACCCGTGGAATGACCTGAGAGTAAATATTGTGAGATAAACCGAATGAAATTGAAGAGATTTACACTCGTAAATTTGCGCGTAAAGAACGATGCAAGTATGCGTAATTTTTAAAACCTCTATCGTTCAACTCGTCCGCCTGCAAATCGTCCGTTCGTTATTAGAGTCATTAGATTCGTAACAAGTAGCATTTTGAACTCATACGTGCGAGTACAGACACGTTTCCTTTATTCAATTGATGTTGCCTCTTCTATCGCAATTAGCGCGAGGAGAGAGAGAGAGAGAGAAAAGGAGTCGAGCAGTGCTCGAGATAGCACGAGTACGAAAAAGAGAAAACGAATAAAAAGTCGATGGAGCGGCTTTTCTTTTCGATGCAGGTGCTTCGCTGTTAATCGTTCATTTTCGTGGATGATCACTCGAACGCGTACGTTCTTATCCACTAGGTAAGGCTCGCCTCGTTTAATCGTTTAATCGATGCCGCATTCTTAAGTAAGGTGTCTCTAGCCGAACGTGAGAACAATAGTACCAGCTCTTAACTTTTCATCGGGACCATCGATTGAAATCTCGACGTGCATCGGTCGGCCGATATTATGCATCGTACGACAATAGAAGTTAGGCCGTCGATTCGGCGATAAAAATCGAAAGAATCGTCCGACGAGCTGACATGAGTTAAACTGCACGGTGCTCGTATTATAAAAGTATACGTGAATACGTGAACATGCATATCACGTGTGTTACATTAAACTTTTTCATATTTTGACGCTGCAACGAGATGTGACTATTGTTGATTGTACTGGCACTTGAAAATATGTGCATGTAGAAATCACAAGACTATTATAACAAATACTATTTATAAACATTATTACACAATCGTAAGTGTATATGCAAGTAAAGTTAAGAATAGCATTGACGAATATCGTGGATTAAATATAAAAAGGTACGTGGTTTTAAGTATAAAAAGAACGTGGTTTTAATATAAGTAATTGGTATTTCGAGTTCTCGTGAAGAACACGTTTGCAGCAAATGTCTTATAATTTCTACACATACCAGGATCGTTTTGTAAGGTTCACTGGTATTAATGTTCGTGCGATATTTCAAAATAAAAGTTGAAATTTGTTGAATATTACGCGCAAGATACACGTGAGATGCACAAGAGAAACAGTATCTTGAATTTTCGGTATCTAGGACAGATAAAATTAGAGACGACGGTTATAACGATTTTACAATATGCACATACCAGAGGCGACAAAATAAAATGTAGAAGCACGTGCATCATTAACATAGTTTTTCAATAGAGGTTAAGGCATACAACATTTCGTCTTTACATTTCGTCTTTACGATATTAACGTAATTACACTCTATTGACTTGCGTTTGCATGCCACAAGTACGTAAAGTATTTGCCTGATTTTTAACCGCGATTCTCTCTCTCTCTATTATGCATTTGCATTTGAATGTCGTTTTTCTTTCGATAGATGACAGGAAGTGTCGATCTGAAAGGCAACTTATATGTGAAATTACTTCTCACCTTGTTCATGCCATTCCCCATGTTCGCAAGTTTACGTTATTGCGCGGAAGGAATTCCCTCGAGGCCAACAGAAGCGTAAATTCACGAGTGAGAAGAGAGCCGAGCTATCGGTTTAATCGGTCGACACGTTTGGGACGACTCGACGATCTTCTCTTATCTTTCGTCTCTCGAGCTCGCTCCCCGATGATCTCTCTATTGTTGGACAACAATTTGGTTTGTGGCCGCCGTCGCGTCCCTCCTTCAGCATCATCGTTGAAGATGGATCCTCGAATCTGGTTACGAGCTCTGATCGACTCGATCACGGCCGCCTAATTGAAACCCTCGAAGTCACCGGATATAGCGCTCATAATGCGGTACGCGCGCGCCAACATGTTTCTTCTCTGCGACATTCTTCTCGCTAAAAGAATTGCAACTGTGACTCGCGGTTCGATCACACGTATCTTTCTCTTTCGTTATGTTTTATTTTTTTAATTCTTCTGTTCCTATTCAGCGTTTATCACATTGCGTGAATTGTAACAAAAACTATATCGAAATATATCCTCGCGGGAATTATTAATGACGATTGTAAAACACTGTCGGCGTTATTTCGTTTCACGATCTTTCACCTACATTCGTTCATTATTTATACGGGGAAAAAAAAGAAAGAAAGAAAAGATAAAAGCGAGAAAAAAATGTGGGTCTTTGGTGCCATAAATCTTGCTCGTAACCGAAGATCAAGCAGATTGTCACGAAACCCCTTTTTGAAGTGTATGCGTGTTTTTGCATGTGTGTGTATGCATCGTAGCATGTGCGTTACTCTGTGCTTCTCTGTTTTTTCTACCGGGACCTATCTGTGCAAGCATTTACAGTGTATTTATTCCGCTGGATCGCGTCGTGGAACGACTCGAGCGTGCGACTCCCGACGATCGTGCCTTCGTGGAAATTCTTAACAACGATCGACGGCGAACTTTCGCGTGTTACGCTCGTGAAAAATTCACGTATGTCTGCAAAGCGATTGAAAACAAGCGAGTTACAAAGCGGGACAGAGGGGAGGGCAGTGGCAAAGAAATAATGGGATACTCATCGAACGATCGTTTGTACGGAGATATCTCCGATTCTTCGACGACAACGATAACTGAAGCGGCAATAAAAATAGCGGAACAAAAGATGAATTCATCGCAGGCGATCAAGTTATTATTTGGGTGGTGAAAACGGTGCAATTTAAAGGAGAGCTTTTGTTTCATTTAGTCGGCCGAGAATGAATATCCTATATTTTCCCTGACAATTTAAATGCACGATGCATTTGTAGCAAAGGATACGAACCCGTCCCTCCGCCAGAACGGAGAGAATGAAACGCGGGCTAACGGGCACAATCGTTACTTTCCCCCACGGCGATAAATTAAAAAGTTTTCGCGTCTTTCGGTTTTAGCCGTATTAGTTGGAATTCTGCCAGATAGAAAATCGAAGCTGGTCTTTACGCGGTGAGATCCTGCCAGAAGTCAAATTCGACGGGACAATAACTCAAGTTAAGAATTAAGAGCAACCGGATTGTCGGGCTGAAAAAAAGAAAAAGGCAGGGAGCAAGAAACGAAGTTGCGCGACTTTTTCACCACGATGACCTAAATGACCACGATGTTCCTCGTGATGATAGCGTATGTGTGTGTGTGTGTTTCTACCGTGATTTTGATCCTTTCATAAATATTACATAACGATAGCAAAGTGCTCGTGCAAAGTAGAACTGAATTTTGCATCGCGTCAAATGAGCTATGATATTAATTCATAAACAATACGATATATTGGACGATTCTCTTGTGTACAAACACAACGCAAAAAGAATGAAACTCGTGTCGTTATATTTTCATATTCAGCGCAAGCTTCGAATGATGAATCATAGCAAACGCAATGTTTGCCTCGATTTGTTATACCGTAGGTAAAGTACCCATGCATAAGCAGAAAGCATAAGCTCTGTGTTTTTTCAGCCATGTGTGCATTAATGAGTCACGTCGAGGGAGTTAACTGACGATTGTAAATCCTCTGGCACGGCATTTAAAATTACTGCACAAGGGGCAGACATGGGAGTCGAATCAATTAAAAGTCTCGCCGTATTTACATTGTTTCAAGCTGTTCTTTGTTCGCTTTGCAAATCGTCTGGCTTCCGCGTTAATTGATCTCCCGGTTATTGTAACACGGTCGGTTGAATCCGAAGGATTGTTCATTGTGCGCCGCGGATGAAAAGCGAAAGAGAAGAGGCAGGGGAAATTAAGCAGGTGAAAGATACGGTGTAACGAGTGCGACAGGTTTTACAGTAGTAGGACCGATTGATCGTACGAAAGCCATAATTCACTCTACCTGTCGACACTTTTCACGTGAAGAAGGCACCTTTGCTAATGTAACACGGTTGCGTACGCGTGTACACGCGTGCAAGTAAGCAGCGAAACAACCGATTCAGTTGGTACGCGAACCGCACGTAACGCACAGGCTCGCTCGCTATCGGTACTATCCGGTATTCGACTCGATTGGCAGGAGGGTGCGCCGTATGAAAACTGTCCCGTTGTCTTCGGTTGCGAGAAGCGTTGCCAGAATCTAGGGGCACTCGCCGCTAGGGTGAGGGAAACTAGCGATGGTGGGGATAGAGACGCCGTGGAGGGGGAAAGTAAGGCGCGTGCACGGACAGTAGAACTCGTTGAATAACGGAAGGCTTTACCACGGTAAAGACGACAAGGTAAAAGATGTATAAAAATACTCGAAATGGATAATCTCTGGAAATTTAACACAATTAGCCGGTAATTATTTGATAAATGGCCGACTGTTCCCATAATTGCGTCTACGAGCGATCGATGATCGTAGCTTATAGGTAAACGATTGTTATGATACTCAATGTTACAGTGCTCGTATTCAAGGTGTGCTGTATTGATGATCTGAATAACGACCAAATCTATCAAGAGGTGCAATCACACGAGTCGAGTAACTCGGAACGATTGATATGGTCATAAAGAGATTTTCAAAATCAAACGCTTATTAATACGCAAATGTCCAACAGAGCAGTAAGAAAATTTGCTTGTACGTTAGAAAACAGAAGAAAGGGGGGGAGTCTATCATATTTTGAACGGTTGTTGCTGGTAGGCGGCAGTGTGGAGAACAACACCACGGCGCAGCCGCCGCTCGATAAAGCCATGCTCTTGCTCTTCTTTTACGTTCTTCTTCTAATACTCTCCTCCTCGGCTGCATGATACATCTATGAACCACGACCCTGCCCCACAAACTGGAAACCTGGTTGACTGAAACTTCTTGGACAGCTCGGTACACATGCACATAAGCACTTTTAACTAGGGTATATACTAGCTTTGTAACGAAATGCTAGTAACCCTGGACTAGTCGCTAACCTACGTTAATCTACCTGTGTGTGTGCACTTACAGTTAGCGTATACGTACTTATTATTCAACAAATTGATTATTTCTTTAGATTAAGAATATTACTCTTTGTTGGATTTAAAATTTTTAGCGTTGTTTACAATTGCAATTATTTTCACGAACGCACACAAGCAGTTTTGAAACTTTCTTTTAATTTTGAGACTGAATATTCGTACTTGCGTTCCTTTGTACAACGAAAAAAAAAAAGTAATTAACTTTTGCTAGAAACCTAAATCGAGCTTAAGAGAAATTTCGTTTTCAATTCAGTCAAAAAGGAATTTGTATAGTCCCACATGTGGCAGGAAATAGGGCGGAAGAATCTTCTGTTCTTTTTTCTCCCGCGTTTCTTATCCAGTGCTATTACAGGCACGGAGATCCACTTTAGTCTCTAAATAAGTATACTCCAGGTCTTTTCCTTGTCGGTTTCTCGGTCGTATTTTCTTTTTCTTTTTTTTTCTGTTTTTTTAAAGAGACTGCTTTTTTTTAAAGAGAAAAATAAGAACCAAAGACAAGTCTGCATTAATTGTCATATGCATTCACTTATAAAGCTTCATTATTATCATTTAAAATATATTATTATCTTTAATTATAAATATATTACTACCTTACCCTAAATGTTACATTCAATTTAGATAGATTCAGATTTGAAATAAAATTTCGCAGATTTAAAAAAAAAAAATAATTTAACAAAAAAAAAAACTAATTGATACGAAATAGAAGCGGCAAAGGAAAAGGTTCCGCGATTTGAAAGAAAGTTTCAGCATAGTTATTTATTTATTCCATTTAATACATATTAAAATAGATAATGCTGTTACACTTGTAAAAAAAATATATAAAAACAAGTACATATGATCTTCAAAAATAGCAGGAAGACTATTTTCGGAAGTTACTGGCTTTTCGACTTCTTCGTGGAAGGTACATAATCGTCTTTGGACGGAGTACAGCTGATGAGCAATAAACCCAAAATAACGAAGGATATACCGCACCACCAAGTCAGTGATGTTGACTCATTAAAAATCAAGGAACCCGCGAAAGCCTTTAAAGAAAAATAAATTGGATCTAAATATATTTGCTTCCCTTTGTGTTCTTATTTTGATATGTCGATGAAAGGATAAGTACCGAGCAAATGTAACTGGTGGCGGCACTAGTTATTGTACACGGTAAAGAAGATCCGCTGGCATTGAGTGCTTTTACGAAAAATGTGCAACCCACGGTATTGCTTGTTACCATTAATACTAAAAGTACTCCTTTAAGCAGCAATCCGGACTTATTAAAGAATAAAACAATTAACTTTGTACAAAAACGTACAAAGAACAATTACAAGGAACTACGCTTACAATGGAACTGGCATCAGCACCACCAGCGAATTTACCAAATAGACTTCCGACAGTTGAAAAAAATCCACTGATAACAGCTAAACGAATTTTTCCCTCTTGCTTTTTCTTGTCAGTACATGACGACGAAGAAAGTTGTCGATCTCTCGATGTCGACGAAAATTCACGTTTCATTATTATTGGAGACGAGGTACAATCACAGAAAATAATATAAATCAGATCTATCACTCAATACATTCAATCTAATGTCGGACGCTAGTTAGAACCATAGACGAAGTACAAAATAGACGTAACATTCGATAGATTTTTGTATCACACTTATTAGAGTCATTAGAAGGATTTGTTTATTACTCTTGTCATTCCTTGTCCATACCGATTTAGACAGATTCTACACTGCAGCGCTACTAGTACATGGGAATTAAAATTGAAAAATGTAAACAGGATCGGCACATTTGCATTGAAGATTACTTATTGAGTTGAGTCATATATATCATATACTATTCTTATTGGACACTATTATCCTTCTCAAAGGTTATTATACTTCTTTAAATAAATTATATTACGAAATTTAACAAGAAACTATAACAATAACTATTTGTTTTAATTTATATATAACAAGATCGTTTGTTTTAGTTGATTCTTAACAACTGAAATTATAATATATTTTATTTTCTTCTTTCTTCATTTGTAATCAACGTCGCTGCTATTAAACTCGTTTTAAAAATACGCGCGCCGCCGCATTGTCTATACAAATGGCGCCACCAAAGTATTATCTGTGGCGGAGCGAGTTTAACTGCGGCGACGTTGATTTAAAATGAAGAATGAAGAAAATAAGAAAGCAGAAAATATTTTGTGTTTTTAGTTGTGAGTAATCAATCGAAGCAAACGATCGTTGTAAAATCTTGTTAAACATTAATATTAATAAATAGTTATTGTTATAGTTAAATCTCGTAATACATTTATTTAAAACTCTAAATCAGTATATGGTTTAGTTCTAGTTGCAACCAATAGATGGAAGTGGTGACATGTTCTTATCTTATTCTTTGATGCACGTACAGGTAGCAGCACCTCCGCAGACAAAGAAGGGAAACAACGTGCGACAAGGAAGATTAGATCACGTGACCAGAAGAGAAGCGTAATAGCGCGTGACAAGGACAGAGATAACTATTAGTTCCGTCGTTTCGCCGCTACGCAACGCTAGCATTTCAATGCCCATGAATCGATTAAATTTTTTTTTGTGAAGAGAAATTAATCGAAGAGATTAATTCGTGAACCTTTGCGCTCACGTTTTCGTAATTAAATTTAGATACGTTACACTTGAGCTATGAAATATACGTGCAACGATTTGCAAATTCTAAGTCAGTAGGTCGGATGACTTCATGTTGAAATCAAAACATGTAATAAATTTTGTTGTTGCACGATTGATTTGCTTTTAATATAAATACATTTCAAAGCCAATATCTTCAGTAGTTTACGTATGATACAATTTTGGAACGTGATTTATGATAAAATATATTCATTACTAATGAAAAATTTTTATTCTTTGATTTGTATCTTTCTTCCACTTACTTACACAAGAGACAAAAAATGGGGGAAAGAGATTAAACAAGTATAATCATGATAAAGTCTCGCGAACCAATTGTAAAAAAATTTTATCAACTAATACTCTCGCTGAACGTGTTGTTTACACAATCGAACAGATTAAAAATACTAATTATTAAGATAAGTTGGTTTTATTATTAAGATATAATTATTATATCTTAATTGTAATTATTAAGATCTTTATTATAATTAATAATAATTATAATTATTAAAATAAGAGACTCCAATGAATTAACGCGATCATATCGAGGAAAGAGTATCGAGATCGCAGTGTTACAAACCACCCATATTTCAATTTTCAAGAAACGTAACTAAAGCGTTAGGTTTTGCAATCTCTCGGTTCGCAAGCATTGCATATATATATTTTCCACGATCCGTGGACGATAAAACAAGAAACGTGCAGGGCGCGCACGCAACGAGGACTGATCGCGTAAAAATAATTTGAAAAAATGCGAAGTTAGCGCGCGGTGAAGGGAACGCGCGAATGATTTTCTACAGGTAGTTTAAAAATGGCGACTGACAGGTACGCGTTGGCCCGCGTGCACGGCGCCGCGACGAGCACGGACGCGACGTGATTGTTCGGGGAGTTCAAAGGAGGCAGGAGGCTCTTGTTCAGCCTCGCAGAAGTTCAATTTCGTACAGTGAGATCGGCCATATCACCAGTGGAACCGTATGGATTGCGTTGTGCTTTCATCGATCAACACGGTGACTTTCTCTCCTCGCGACACTCGGCTCCGCTTTTCAGCGAGAACTTCTCGGCGAGACGAAAGATTTGTCTGTGTCCCCGCCTCCCGCGCCTGTTCACCGTCTTGTGCCGAACGAACAAGTGGAAAAAGAAAATCGAACGAATGAACGAACGAACGAGCGAACTTCCGCATTCCGCTGGATCGCGAACGAATAAGTGAACGAACGAGCGATCACAGTTGCCGATGTGAGTACTCTCCCGCGATTTGACACCCCCCCCGTAGCCTTGGAACCTGGATACCTCTTCTCATCTGCGTTCGCTCTCACGAAATGGCAAACACAGATCCGCATTTCCGTCTCCCCCGGAAGCCCGTTTCTGTTTGATATTTTCTTCGTCGTTGGTCTTGTTTTTTTCCCTCCCTCTCCACCTGTGTCTCCTTTATCTCTACGTCTATTTTGTCTTTTGCGCAAGAGATATACATACGTGATCTTGACCGTTCCCGTCGAGATAAGAGACGAAGAATAAAGAGCGAGGGAATAATGTCCTTGCATATGTTATTTCTATTGAGATCTTTTAATTATGTAATTTATCATAGAAACGTTACATTGCATCGAGCACAGAGTAAGAACCAGACTCGAAGATTTTATTTCGCGATAAATTGATTACACGTATCTTTGCAATTCCTTTTCTTTTTTTTTTTGTATTGAAATAGCAGTTTTAACAAACATACACATTTACATTTTATTAATCTTTCAGTCGTGTCACATCGTGCTCAAAAATTTGCCTGAAAAAAATCTTATACGAGACAACTCTTTCAGAATTATTAAGTACAAACGTATTTTTTTCATAGATTTAAAAAAAAAACTGTATTTTATTTCAAGAAAAAAGAAACCACAGAGCGATATTCACTTATTGTGATGATTCAAACGAGTATTTTGGAACGTTTGTGTAAATAATGTATGTTTGCTTACCTAAGTACTTGATAAGTGTGACAGAGTTTTGAATAAAAGTATGATATGATTCACGAATACCCAATGAAAATGCAGCAAACTTCATGCAGATTTTGAATCCGAAAGTCCAAAACATGATATTATATCAGAATGATGCCTAATATTTGTCGTAAAATTTTAAAATACCTTGGAATGCGTTCATGGCTTTGTAAGTGCAAAGGTAATCTGAATAGCTTCCAAATGCCTTTTTGTCATAGTATTATTGTCTGTTGAGAGTTCTGTTTCACTATTTCCATTACAAATACTAATTTGTTATAATATTGAATAATATCTGCAAAACAAAATGTAATTTATTTCTTTTGAGTAGGTAAATACAGCTGTAAAAATTACAAGCATATAGCCATGGAACATTCTGATTTAGTGGCAGAAATGGTGCATATAGAAAGATTAACAACACAAGAGAGATTGCATTTGGCTCGTCACAGAAGACTCCAACAATTAAAAGTATGGCGGCAACGTGAGAAAGAATGGATGCGACATCAAACCAGACATACAAGTAACAAACGTCACATATATTTTAGTGACAGTGTGATGCTATTAGAAGCTGCTGCAAGAAATGACATTGACGAAGGTAAGATGACATAATTTTCACAATATTATTATTTACAATTGCTTTTAACAAAACTAAGTATATGAATCAGCATATTAAGAAATAGCTTATGCTTTAGTGAGGAGACTTTTGAAGAAAGGAGTGAATCCAGATTCAACAAATGAGGATGGACTGACAGCTTTACATCAATGTTGTATAGATGACAATGAAGAAATGATGAAACTGCTAATTGAGTTTGGTGCAAATGTTAATGCAGAAGATAGTGAAAAATGGACACCATTACATGCTGCTGCTACTTGTGGTCATTTGCATTTAGTTAAAAATCTCATTGCTAAAGGTGCCAATTTATTAGCTGTTAATGCTGATGGTAATATGCCTTATGATATTTGTGAAGATGAAAAGACGTTAGATTGTATTGAAGGTAAAAATTCTTAAAATATTTATAATTAAAAATTGCTTGAAAAGATTATAAAGAAATGCACGAAAATAATTTTTTGCCTTTTACATGACTATAGGAGAAATGGCTCGACGAGGTGTTACTCAAGAATTAATAGATGAAACTAGAGCTTCAATAGAAGTTCAGATGTTACGAGATTTACAAAATATAGCTTCTATAGGTGGTGGTGATCTAGAATATAAAGATCATCAAGGTGCTACACCTGTATGTATTGATTTATTAAATTTATTAATTTTGAAAAGTAATATATTATTAATCCTCTTCATTTTTTAATTCTAGCTTCACATTGCAGCTGCAAATGGTTATTTAAGGGTAGTTGAATTTCTTTTAGACCAACATGTTTCGACTGATGTTGAAGACAATGACAAATGGCAACCAGTTCATGCAGCTGCTTGCTGGGGTCATGTATGAACTGAATTACATTATAATTTTGTATTAATTAACTTAAATTTATTTTCTGTAATCATTTTATCTTTTTAGTTAGAAGTTCTCGAATTACTAGTACAAAATGGAGCTGATTTAAATGCAAAAAATAAGCACGATGAAACACCAGCTGGTAAAAATATTCCTATTAGTAAAATGTAAAGAATCTTTTTTGTATGAAATATTTATTAAATATCAAATTTTATAGATATCTGCGAAGATCCGGAAATTAGAGAAAGAATAGTAGAACTTAAAACGGAACAAGAAAGTAAACGATTGCGAGAAGCACAGGGAAGACGGGTACGCAGATCTCAAAGTATAAATACACGTACTCAGAGCGTAAGAAGAACTTCAATAAGGGATAAGGTTTTGACTACGAAAAAAGATGCTCAAGAAGAAGCTCGTCTTAGATTACAAGCACAACAGGTAACAAAGAACAATATAATTTTTTTTTCTTTTTGTTAATTGACTTTGGAAAAAATTAAAGTCAAACAACAAAGAAATTATATGTTCCAGACATACGTTAGTGGTTCAACTACGAATGTTCCACAATCAGAAAATGATGCTAACGTACGAGAAAATACAAGCAGCGAGACTGATTCTAGCGCACCACCAACAGCTGTACGTAAAGCTCCTGAAGGGAAGGATAATGAGTCCTTCCTTCACGAGGACGTCGATAAAGAATCAGGTATATTCCAAATCATGTTAAACACGCACTGGTTATGGTTAAGTAGAATCCTCTGGTAAATGGTAGTTTTACGTATAAGATTGTGCAAAAAAAAGAAAGTACGTCACGTGTCATGTCCACTTAAACTATACGTTTTGGTCGCATAACTCGACCTTGTTAACGTTGTATAGTTATTGTAACTTTATATTTATCATGCGCTTGTTATGTTTAAAACAAAGCACTCCTTGGTAAATTTTTCAAAAATAATTCAATAAAATTAATTGATTGGCAGTTGAAAGTTACAATGATCGTTCATTATTATATTAGTATGAAAATTGGTACGGTAATTCTTACTATAAATTGTTTAACAAAAGCATTAAGTATTGATCATTTATCAGCCCTTTCTGTTTTTTGTTACTACTGCGTCGTGCTCCTGAATAATTGCGAGGTCAGTTTTCTATGTCACTTTCTTGTTTCTTTAAACGTACTTTTCAACACAGCGTTGTGTTACTCTTTAATTACATGATTGTTCGAAATTTTCTCTCGTAACAGTTTTTTTTCCTGTATATATATATAATATGTTCTTTTTAAAACATCTTTCTAGTGTAAAAATATTTCTTCAAGTCGAACTTTTTGTGGCAAGGGCTAAATTGCATTGGCTTTCTTTTTAGTACATTTATGCAAATAATATGTTAGCATTTGGCAGCTTCTTGATTGTTATATGCGAAAAGACATTGTAATAAGTTTAACAGTTGAAAACCTAGTTCTTGTAATGTTGTTTTTATATTTATTACAATTTAAAATGTTCTAAGCTTAAACGCACATTTACAGTACACAAATAACTTAATACTCTCTATATATACAAGTAGGATGAAAATATTTAACGTAACGATCCAAAATTATTTCGTGAAAAAAATAATATATTGCAAATGTAGCTTCGTTCAGTGATGTTATTAGTATTTCATATTCTATGAAACAGACTAACTAGATTTGAATCTATATTATAATGCATCAATAATCAATATTCAATGAGCACCTTCATGTAATACTTACATATCATAGAAAGTTTGTAAAATGAAACATTAAACATATCGATTTGCTTTAATATATATATATATATATATACACACACATAGGTTTGTGAAAAGTTCTGTCATTTTTTGAA
This sequence comes from Melipona bicolor, assembly GCA_030673865.1. Taxonomy (NCBI): domain Eukaryota; kingdom Metazoa; phylum Arthropoda; class Insecta; order Hymenoptera; family Apidae; genus Melipona; species Melipona bicolor. Next base: position 1,397,303 of record JAHYIQ010000012.1, read on the forward strand.
TTTATATTGAACAGTAATCAAGATCAGAGAATAATACCATAATTAGTGTTATTTACACGTACATGTATGTATTTTTAAAATAAACTAAGTTATTTCTTTCATTTATTTATTTCTTTTTGATTTCGTCTTGATAACTAAAGCAATTTAATATTTATTATTTTCCACGTACATGTTTTATAATTTAATATTTGCTTAATAACGTGAAAAACCTATATACTAACGATACAAAATAAAATTAAGCAAAAATAGAAATAGAACTTTTTCACACACCTAATATGTTAGTTGTGCTAATGATTAATTGTATTCACTCAATGTTAGTTACGTACTCGCGCGATGTATCTTCCCGTCTTTTTGTTTTATCTAACGCTAAACGATAAAGTTGTTACGAGATCAGTTGTGTCACGATATTATATTTCACATATTTATATTATCAATAAGATTATCTATTATAGATTCCACATCAAATCAATCATACTGATAAAATGTAAAATTACTAAATATTACATTTGTTTTAATTTAAAGTAAAAAATTATATAATTAAAAATTTGTTAAATATTTGTTAAATACATATTTGAATTGTTAATTATTACTGTAAATGTTAATAATGTTGATACGAAATGTTGATATTTAATATTATATAATATACTTGTTGTCTTTTAAAAATAATAAAAATTTATAGTAACGTTGCTATTATATTTTACAAATTTTAGAAATTTTTAATAAATTTTACTACATTTTGTTCGAATCAAAGACAGCAGTTTAGAAAAAATGATTGATTTGAAATACAATTACTTCATCATAATAAAAATATGTTTGGACATTGACACAGCTAAAAATGACATCAATACATATTTCTATGAAAATTCAGTGTTCCAGAGAATTCAACTATCATCAGCTTTGTTTGAACATATTTCTGTACACAAATTCAGTACATACAAATATTGAATTGTAAACTAAATCTTTTATCTTTCATAATACAAAAATATTTGTATGAGTGCATTCGTATTTGAAAAGATTTAGTTTACATTGTAATAAATCAATAAACAAAACAAAAAAATGTAACTCGTTATCCACTTTTTATCGGAGCAAAGAGGAAACTGAGTCACGTTGTCGAAGAACTTTCTTCTTTCTCCTAAAGAAAAGTCTGAAAACATGATAATAAATGCGATAGAAAGTAGGAGATAAAGGATAAAGATGTTTTTATGTAGAATATGTTTAGAAGATGTGTTTCTGGAGCTCCGTCGTGCAATGTTTCTAATGCTTACTGCTAAAGCATGTGCCGCTTAGCGCATGGCTGCTAGTTTTCATACTAGTCGAGTTTCTTTTGGAGTGCCATTTCAGTGTATAAAAAAAAAGAAAAAAAAAGGGAATTAGGTGGAGGGTAATACAAGGTGAAATGGAATGAGAGAGATGATGAAAAGCAAAATTTCGCGTGAACCGCAGAGGAGACAGGATGTAGCATTGGATTTACATGTTTGCCTCGGTAGTGACAGGGTCCGACTCACCAATCGGTAATCAACAGCCGATCTACGCATCAGACGGCGACACCAACGGCAAGATCAACATACATGTCTCAGTAGTTTTTGTCAAATCGTTATCGGACTTGAAGAAACAGAGAGCACAGAACCGACATATATCCGCCGGATCGATCGATGCCAATGGAAATGGTATTCCCGCGTCGCCTATCACCAATACCGAGCTCAACGCTAGCAGAGACTTTCAACGATTCACTGGAAACACCAGCGATATTGTCGGTGATAGTCATTCTGAAAAGAGTTGCTGCACCGTCATGTAATTACTTCTAATTACACATGTACTTTCTTTGTCGTCACTTTTCCTTTACAAATCGTTTAATTCCATTTTATTCTCGTTCTCCATATACGTATAATTTTAGTACTTATAAATCTGTGCATCTCTTCCATAAAAGATCGTAGATAATTATACCAGACGAGATTTTCTTATTTAAATACAAATAGTGCAAATTGGCATCATTTCGTTCTTTTTTTTTTTTTTTTTTTTTTTTATCGTCTTGAACCTTGATTATTTGCATACGCTTTTGAAGGGAAATGATGTCTTAACACAGATAATGCGCTCGTAAATCCGAGATAACGAGATCGTGTAGGTCTCTAATATGATGTATTGTACTTAAGAGAGTATTTAAGTAACTGCGATACAATATTAACTGAATTTATAGTTACGTTTCGAATATGTACAGAATTTTATTTATTACAGCGAAAGAAGTAATGTATATTTTAAATAGTAATTATTCAATTGTATATTGCGCAAAAAACCACGTTCTTACGACTACTATGTATGATATCATATAGAATATTTCTCGTGTTTTTTATAAGAATGTTAATTATAAATAATATTTTTTATATTCATTTAGATATACATATTTTTACGAATACGTTTATTTGTAAATTTTGATGTGTGCCGATATTCTACAATAGTACGATATCCTGTGTTTTTTCTTAAAAATATATCGCAAATTACATGATACCAAATCAACATTGATTTCATGTCCTATAAATATTCATTGCATATTTCTACATTTCAATAAAATTTTACATTCTGACCTTATTTATAGATTTTATGTTTATATTTGTATAATTCCAATGAATATTTTTAACAACTAGATCTACACGATGGAAATTGAAGTTTGATTAAACTCATACTTCATTCATATTTTTATTATTTCCGTATATAATAATACATACAAATATATGTAAAGAATAAAATAGATATTTTCCGTTATATAACGTATTTATATTGTATCATTTTAATAAATTAATTTCACGCGCGATAAAGCGTCAGTTTTCATTTTATGATAAACACGTGGTATCACTTTAGTTAAATTTTCAACGAAAGTACATATATGTAAATATAAATAAATAAAATCTATCACATTTTCATTACATCAGACATTTTTCAAATCAGTATCTTCAACGACGCAGAACATTCACAATTTACCAGAGTGAACAAATATTCGATAACAAAGTTGCAATGATTTGAAAACAATTAATAGAAAACAGTTTTAAATCTTACTATTGTTATTTAACAATGATTCTTCTTTCAGAGCACTTAATATCAATAGATATTCCTATCAAAGATGGTGACACCAAATTTAATCCTCTTGCTACGCAGAAGTTTAACCGCGATCAACTATCGTTACTTGGTATGTCATCATTGCTTTGTTTTATTCTATAGTATTCGTTAAAATCGGTGTTTCTGATCAAATATATACATTATGTTGTTAAATTCAATGTCTTGACGATTGCGAAATGGTACATGGTCTCGTGTTCGTTTTCATATTTTAAGCGAAACACGATTTGATATCAACAAATGACATCAGATACGTATTAATGTAAGTATGTATCAAATACACAGGAAATAAAAGACGTGATAATAACCTCTTTGCACGATCAATGCCGTGATGATACTGCTCATTCTGGATCGTGGATGATAAAACTACTGAGTAAGCTTAGCAAGCAGGATACAACGATTACATCAGACGGTCCAGCAATTGTTATCTAATTTAACGGACACATGTGGCTTCAATTTTCTGATGCAACTTACACGATACAACTCGATCGAACTCCCTTTAAATTGACAATTAACATCTGTATCCTATATACAATGAGATTTGACATCGATTAATACCGTATCTCTCGCGAGAGAGGTTAATACCGATATTTTTAGCCACGTTCCTTGATCCGGTATTTGAAATTAAATACATTTTATGATCTTACGATTCGATTCAAGAATTCTACTAAACAATGTCATGTACAAATGAAATTTACAGCACAATTTTAAATATTAAAATTGTAACGGGACATTTACCATTAGAAGACGCTTATGCACAAATGCAATTTTTACTGTCGAATAATAAATGGAAGATGCAAAAAGAATGCTGAGACAAGAGTTTTAAAATCGAAGATTGGAACATATTGAGATTTAATAGAAGAGCAACTGCAGAAAAATGATAAAAAAAGAGTGGTGGTAATTCTGTATAGGAGAGTAGGGAAAAGAGAAAGAGAAGGGGTAACTGGATAAAAAGTAGAGCTGTTGAAGCACGCGGTAGTTGTGTTCTTTCAGTCACCAACGGAGTGTCTTTCGTTGAATTTGAAGTGAAATTTTTCTTTTTGTTATATTATTTTTCCGTTTATTTTTTAAATCTTTTCTTCTTTATCATAAAAAAAGGTAAACAATTTTTTTCGTAATATATACTAATAAATATTGAAATAAAATAATCGTTTGAAAAATAAATGAGGCAGTAAGTGTTCAGCTATTTATTTTTTTTCTGATTAACAATCATTCAACTTTAATTATTTTTTATTATTATTTTATTAATCTTTGAAATCATCAGTAAAAGTTGTTATCTCACAAATTTAAATTTATCAAGTCCGCGTAAAAAGATAAATCATGTATCTATCATGTATCAGATCATGTATCTAAACTGTCTGAATTACCTCTGTCATTCGCGAGATAAACCATTATATATTAGTTTCATTTTCATTTAGTATTTTTTTTATAAATATTTTTATATAAAAAAGAAAATTTTTTTAGATAACATTTTTGTAAATAACTGAAAGGATAAATAATTATATTTTTACTGTTAATCTAATATATTTATTTCCTTTTTTTATGAAACAACAAGATTTAAAAAAATTCGTTTAATCACGAAAAATACTTAATGGTGGCATTTTCAATTACGTGTTACCGTATCAGTGTGATTGAACTAGATAGACATTCCTTATTCAAGTACATTGAAATCAAGTACATTGAAATCAATGGATGATATTTTAACTATCTTCTAAGATTAATCAATAAAATTACTCTACTTTCATACTTCTGACTGTGATATATTAAAATAATTAGAAAACGTGAAAATATATCTGTTTTTGAGAACATGAAAATACATCTATTTTTAAAGAATAAAATTTGATTAAAAATCTAAATTAATACAATTTTTATTGTAAGAAAGGATAATAATATTACATGTTTAACTAATTGAAAAAAACTTTAAAATTTAAAAACATGATATTACGAAACAGTATATTTCAAAATAATTTTCATTAACGGAAATGATGAAGGTGATCAAGTGATGTAGTTCACCATGTATATTTCTTCGCGCTTTTTTTTGCACACGCAACACATTTGTAATTTTTATATAACGGGTGTCGTGAAAGGATAATTTCTAAACACAAAAATACGAAATGGATAAAACTAATTTCTTATTGCATACAATATATCCAAATGAAAATCGATATCAAAATATTTGTAATTTAATTAATAAAATATTTTATTTATATTCACAAACATTCTTTTCGGTCTAATATCAATATCCATTAAAGACGTAATTTTGAAAATATTCCTGTATTATGTTTAAAAATTGTTAACTCTATCAATGTTGAGAAAATCTAAGAATCAAAAAATCTTATCGCTAGAAAACTATTTCATTGATCATCTTCAGCGTAACCGTTACTTAGCAGGTTTCGCGTTTCTTTATCAAATTAAAACATCATTATGAAATCTCCATTCGTATCTCTTAGGTTATCCTTTATAGTCGTGCATTTAATTTCAAACTTTTTTTTTCTTTTATATTTTTCTGCGTCGTTCGGCACGTGTCAATGATAATAGTCGAATAAGATGCCAGGACAATTCAAAGAAATCCAAGCAAAACATGCAACATTCGGAATGGGATGCTTCTGGGCTGGCGATTGCCTTTTTGGTGTTCTACCCGGTGTAATCAGGACTTGCGTTGGATACGCCGGTGGACAAAAGGAATCGCCAACTTACAGAGATATGTACGTTCTTGTCTGATTTCATTTGCTAAAAATAACTAAGTATGCTTAAAACGATTTTCTAATTTTGTGTGACAATTTATATAATGCAGTTTTTATTATGCGATAAAAACAATTATATTATAAAAAGATAACACTCACATTTTTATTAATTCTCTCATTGTACAAATATAAATAGCTTAGATGTTATTTTTTTTTTATAACAAACTTGTTAATCAGGCATTGTTATTTTTGTTTGCAGTGGAGATCATACGGAAGTTGTCAATATCGAATATAATCCGGACGTAATATCGTATGCACAACTACTCTCTTTGTTTTGGGAAAATCACGAGTATGGTCTCACTACAAAAATCAAGAGACAGGTACAATGATTTTTATTACAGCTATATAGTTTTTAATCTTGCTGATTATTAGACAAAAATGATCATGTTTCTATTATTGGTTTCAGTACATGTCGTTAATTTTGTATCATGACGAAGAACAAAAGTTGATAGCTGAAAAGTCACGTGAACAAGAACAACGAAAGCGTACCGATTTGATTCTTACTGAAATAAGGAAGTTTGAGAAGTTTTATCTCGCCGAGGAGTAAGAATTATGCGTTATAACAATTTTTTTTTCTTTGTAAAAATATACAGAAGGAAGTGATTTTCGATTCACTCCTTCAGTTTACATTGTTACATAAGTTCTATCAGTTTATTTTTATTAGTCTGAATATATTGTCTGAATATATCTACTTTAGACAAGAGCAAATGTTTAGACAAATGATTTTTGTTATTTTTAAGTGATGAATTCATTTTTGTTTGTTCTTTTAGTTATCATCAGAAATATCGACTTCGAAATCACCCATGGTTAATCGAAACTACCGGTCTCACCAGCGACGAAGTTCTTCGAAATTCGCCTTTAGCTGCTAAATTAAATGGCTACATTGCTGGTGCTGGAACGATCGAACAATTTGCAAAAGAGTTGCCTAATCTTGGCTTAACTGAAAAAACTGCACAGTATTTACAAAAATATGTGATTGAGAATCAAGGAAATGGTTTATATTGCTAGTTTAAGAATACTTCGTGTGTAGCATACATGGAATAGGATCTATTTCTTCCTAGGAAGAAGTTTTAAAGTCGATTTTCTTACGCGATGCAGGTTAATCTGTGTATTGAAAGAATCGAACAATTCAAACAATAAGTATTTAGCTCGATTTTAAAATCTGGTTTACGCTCGATAAATATCCTTCGTTATTTTTATATTTTGTATAATTTTTATCATAGTGTGTAAGTTTTATTAACAGTATATTATACTATATTTCACACGCAAATAAGTAATAACAGGTTTATTTGTTTGCTCAGCATGGATATCTCGCTTTTTTAAAAAGAATTAAAAATTAGTTTACAGTAAGATAGGCTGTGAAAGGTACATACAAATAATTGTTTCCAATATTTTGTTTTTTTATAATTTCGTACATTCTATAAGTTTTATTAATTTATCACGTTATTTCTCATTCTAAAAAAAAGAGCAAGTGATTATAAGACGTATAATTAAACTATGATTTTTTTTAATTCCTTATGTTATACCTTTTCTGCAAAAAACTTGCTTCATAACGTATATGATATGTTAATTACATATGAAAGTATAATTATATAATATTTATTATGAATGATCTTATGACCACAAGTATTAGAAAATGTACATAACTTCAAGGACAATTGTGTTGTCAAATACGCACGCGTACATACATATACATATGTAGATATATATGGTCGTATGATATCGCAGATGTATATCGGAGTTTAATATGCTTCTAACTCATTTACTTCACATTAATGTTTTATATATCTACTTATACAAAAATTAATTTCACTACAAAAAGACCAAAAGATGTAATAAAATTAGTGAAATATAAAAAATAACAATAATGAAATTTAAAAATCTTTTCTTATTTTTGTTCTCCTTTTTTCTTCTGTTGAGTAGAATGTAACATTTAAAAACAAGCACATTTGTTTTAAAATCTATTTCTAATATAATTTTATATAAGAATTTTTCGACCATCGATTTTACATAGAATGCGGAGATGATACAATCTATGCAAAGTATAAAAGAAAGTAATATATTTTGCATTGCTATATAAAAAAGTAATATCATAGAAGAATAAATATTAATATATCATTCAATTTTTTCATCTAGAGTTTCTTCCTATCTTTTTTCCAAATTCGAAATTTAATTTGCCACAATTGCGACATTTATACATAATTTAAAGAAACGCTTGTCTAACACGCACATGTATATATTCTTATATGCGTATATACAATAAGCAACTTTGTTTTGTTATCGCTGCTATATTTGTCTGTCACACATCAATGTGACATAAAATATGTTGCACCAAAAAGTGCGTAAAGGAAATATAGTATTAACAATCACAAATTGTAATCATGAGATCGCAATTATATTTTTAAAAAGACAAAAAATTGTAGCAGATTTGGATATTTAATTATAAAGCAAAGCTATATAATTTTTTAATACAATACTCTGCTTGTGGAAGTTCAGTTATGCTTAAAGGTTATACGATAATTGTGTTTTTGATGGTATTTACATGTTCATCTTTTGGATGTAACGTAAGTATTGGATTTAGAAATAAGATCAATAAATATTTAAATGTATTATTTGATACTTACATTCATCACTCATTTATTAACATGACTTGTAAAAATTAAAAGCTTTTTGTCATATTTTATTCAAAATTTCTTTGTTTACAGTATATCTGTAATATCGATGGCTGCAAAAAACCGACAAATAATTCGGAAAATAATATTTCTATAAAATATTGTGCAAATGAAGATATATTCACTGATGTTAACTTTTCAATAATAGAAGATCAAAATGAGGCTTCCGAATCTCTTGGTAAATAACAATATATATACTATATACCAATAAGTATATACTATAAAGAATAAATTAAAAAATTTAATTTAATTTAATAAATTAAATTTTAATAAAATTCATTTATCATGTTATAAAATTAAAAAAATATTTTTAATATTTCACAGCTATTTTACAAATTAATCTGCAACCGCCAAAAAATATATGTAAATATGTATTGACTTTATTAGCGAATCCATCAATTAATGAAACAAAGTGCATGAATTATAAATTTCACAATTTTCATGGAACTGAAACACATACTAAAAATGCCATATGTTTTGTTCCAAATGAGGAACAATATGAGGTAATAAATTTGAGTTTTCATTTTTTGTAAAATTAATTAATTTTAAAAGATTTAACATCTCTTACTTGTTTTTAGAATACTGCTAGAATTTTCATTCCATATATATTTACAGCATGTTATTCTGTTCAATTTTTTTTTGGTAAAGATGCAACAATGATAAAGCATAATAAATTCATAAAAACTAAATACATACAAACAGAAATCATGAAACCAACATTAGAATGTACATATGACTACAATACTTTTCCTAATAACATAGAGAAGTAAGTTTACATTATGATTTATAGACTGGACACTTTGTAGAATATTTAATAAGAAAATAAGAATTGTTTAATATTCTTTGTGTTACTTAGAAGATTAGAATTTTATTTAAATTTTGTGGTAGAAAAATGGGACATCTTGAGGTACACCTTTATAAACCTATGGTTACAGCTGGAGTAATAAAGTTGGGCACACTTTGGTATGATCCATCTGGGAATGAAAGCTGTTCTTTTAATAATGAAGAATTTTCAAATGATGTCTGGAATTTTAATGTTTTGGTAAAAATTTTAATACTGTACTATATTGAGAAAAAAAAAGAGATAATATTTCATATATCTTGTGTGTACATTAAATTTATATAAAATTCATATGTGATTTTTAGGATGAATATTTAGGAAATAAAAATCATAATTTTAGTACAACTTTGGTAAGTCCAATATTTAATATATCTCAATTATGTTCCAACATATTTTTATGTAACTAAAATTTATTATATTTGATTATTAGCTAATGAATGAAATATATAAAAGAAATTTGACATTTCAAACTGAAATTTCACAAAAGGCAAATTATTGTATTTCAATATTTTCATATCGTGATGTAAGATGTAAAAGATATACATTATGGAAACCCAATGATAAATGTCTTTGGTACCAAAGTAAGTAAATTGATATTATCATATTATATGTGATAAAAAATAATGGTTGTTTTGTTTACAGGCTGTAAAAATATTACTATTTATAATCTTGGAATACAAACTAATATTAATTATGATACAGTTTCTTATTTATATCTACCAATCACTATTATTGCATTAATTATATTTGCAATTACTATGTATTTCATTTATATATCATTCATACATTTTTGTAATATACGAAAGAATAGTTTTTGTAGAAATAGTTTGAATAGAAACATTCTTAAAACTAATGAAACTAAATGTATGATAGACTACAGGAAAAAAGTAAAATGTAAAGACGACAATGTTATAAACACAGATATTATATTGCTATATCCTAAAGGTTCTGAATCGTTTATGGCATTGATGGCAGATTTTCGTGGATTACTTAACCGAGTTTGCCGGTGTGTTGTAAGTTATTTAAAATAATGTATAATTAAAAAAAGACTAAAAAGATTATTAATGTACTACTAATATAGGTACATGATTGGTATGATGGGATAGAGTGGAATTATGTGGCCGAGATTGGTGCTTTTGATTGGTTTGCAGAAATGCTCTATAAAGAATGTCGCGTTGTTTGGATAGATACTCCAATAATGCGTTCGTTAATTACACAAAGATTAAATAAAAATTCAGAGCAATATAGTTTTGTAAAAATTGGCGATTTCCGTGATGCAGTATTTCCTACAATATTTAATTTATCTAAACGTAATAATGGACAATCAGTGTTACATAAACCTAAGCATTTTATTGTACGGTCAGTACAAATTTTATAGTTGCTATTTTTCCTTTTTTTTAATCAAAGTACTAGTACTATTTTTCTATATTTTGCAGATTAAAAGAATTTGACAATTTTGAAAATGATAACGATCCATTTGTTGATTTGTCTCCTTATATGCGGTACTTTATACCTCAGGATTTAAATTTGCTGTGTTCTGATTTGTAAGTTTTTTTTAAATTTAAATAATACAAAGTTGATTTTATCATAAAAAAATAAAATAATAGATATTGCGAATAATTAAAAAATATTGCTGCAAATACAAATATTGTATACTTTTTGCGTATCAATTCTGATATTATAATAACAATGTACACATGTTTTTTAGGTCAACATTAAACTCAAATATTATTGTACCATTTAAAAACCAAGGAGACTTTATGAAACAGCATTTACAGTATGCAAAACTAGATTTTTATAAATAAATATTTGAATTATATTTAAGACTGATATTTATTTTGAATTGTAAGTTGAAGTTACTCCTAATCCCTAGTTAAAATTAAAGTGTTAAATGTCTCTATACAGAGTTAATTGCCATTTAACATTTCGAAAGTTTTATGTTTAAATTTATTAATAAGATATTTGAATTTGCGTACACATAGATATAGTGATGCTTGATATTAAATACTAAAGGAAGATTTAATAGTTTTATAATTTATGCACAAATTAGAAACACGTGCTCTAGTAATTCAAACATGAGGAATTTTCTAGGGGAAAGATATGTTTTTGTCTGTGTATTTTCAGGATGACTGACGGGCGGCAACTATTTACTTACAACTTTGTTTATAGATCTATATGTTACAAACAAGATTGAATAAAACATGAAAGTTTGAAAAAAATTAGTAATGAAAACAATATGCCGAACATTATCAGTTGAATGTTCATTCGAATTTCGATATACTTCATTAATGAAAATATAACGTAATAATAGCGGTTGTTCGATGTCTGTTCTGTTAATTCTTGACAAAATATGAATGTTATTGCATTCGTTTGATTTTTTGAACAATTGTTAAATCTACGTAGTTTCAATGATTTTTGTTATTTGACATCTTTTTTTATGGTTGGATCTTTTAAAACTTTTGAATCTAACCAACATATAATTTCAAAAAGATGAAACGTTTAAAGAGCGAGTTAATTAATGCTACAATTGAATCATATTTAAAACGACGTCATTATCAGGCATGTTATGTTCTTATTTTTATTTCATAAATTTTATTTAACGTTGAATTACCTACTAACAAATATGACATAACCTCATGCTACTTTCAAATATCAATTATAGACTACCGACATTTTCTGTAAAGGCAATCAAATACATTGTCGAACAAGTGATGAAATGACTCTCAATACAACTGCTGCTTGTGCCACATCCCAAGATAATTCAATCATTTTTAGTGCCATTAGCATTGATGTTACAGCTGCAGATCAAGCATATCAACGGTATGTCTCTCCTTTTTTAAATTTCTCCTACTACTGCTTCAGGATGTTAAATTGATCTTTGTTGATATTACTTTGAAAATACACGTTTCCTTCAGGTTAAAGATGTGGGTAAATATAGTACTCGATGATAAATTAAAAATGGAATTAAGAGGACTTTTATACCCCGTATTTTGTCACTTGTATTTAGAGATGCTACATGCTGGTAACAAACAAGCAGCAATTCAATTTCTAAAGTCACATCAGAATGAATTCAACAGCGAAACGGAGAAAGACTTTTTAGAAGAATTGTCTAGTGTATTCTCAGTGCAAGATATTGAATTAAGACCTTTAGTTAATTCATTTAGAACTAGAAAATATAAAGTGGATATGTCAGATATTGCTCATTTATGTCTTCAACAATTTCTCTCAAAACATGGACACATAATATTAATGCAGGTAATAAAGTCATATTATATTGAATGTTATATATATACATATATAAAATTATCTTTATATAAATATTCATTTCAATTAATAATAAGCAACTTTTTATTTTTAGATAATAAACACTCATGTGACAATAATTAAGAAAATGGATGTGCCTGAAACAGACGTAGAAGGATGTGAAGAAGCAAGCATACGTTCTGAAGTAGGGATTAATGGATATGTAGAACAACCACCAGGTACTGGAGCTGATCGTGAAATGAGAGAATTGCAAGAAGCTATAAGATTAATTCGAAATAATGCTCATCAACCTCTACGAATATTTGCAGTAAATAATGCCGTTGAAAAGTAATTATATACATAGGAATTTATTTAGATACAAAATAATTTTGCTCAAGGTCAATGTAGAAAATTAGAAAATCGCAAAAGTCATATAAAATATCTATCTTTATAGTGCAAGTAGTGGTATAATTCCACCAAATATGGACAAATTAGCAGTAGGATTTAGTACAACAGAGATAAGGTTGTGGGGTATAAATGAAACAGTATTAATTAAGCCAAAGTACGAAGAACCTTCCTTCACGTTTGCTTCTGATATTCCATTTTTACATAAATTTTACGATACGTCGGATCGAACGTAAGTCTCTACAAATTTCTTTAAATTTCAATATATACTCATCGAAATAGCTCATCGAATTCAAGTAAAACAATATAAAATTATGTGTTTTTACATCTCAAGGACTGAAGGAGGGGCAGTGATACTTAGAGGTCATACGGATATTGTACATGACTTAAGGTTTATTCCAGAATCAGATATTTTACTTTCTGTATCTAGTGATAAAGATATGAGGGCATGGAGACTTAATGATTACACATGTGCCGCAATTTATAGGTACGTATTTCTATTAATTATGCACGAAATTTCACAATGTAGAACTGTCGTTATCATTAAAATGTAATTTGTTTCAGTGGTCACAATTATCCTATATGGTGCATGGATCTTAGTGTATTTAATCTATACGTAGCAACTGGTTCTCATGACAGAACTGCCAAATTATGGTCTTTAGATAGGATATTTCCATTACGCATATTTGCTGGTCACTTCTTAGATATAAATGTATGTATTTCAAATAAAACGAGAAGTATTCCTTTTCATATATTCAGGAATTAGTATACTTTGAAAAAAGATGAAAATTTAATTTTTGTGTTAATTTATATTATAGTGTGTCAAATTTCACCCAAACGCTCGATATTTAGCAACTGGGTCTGCTGATAAGACTGTGAGATTATGGGATAAAGATGATGGAAATTTATTAAGAGTATATATCGGCGCACAGTCAACGATTTATAGTTTAGCTTTTAGTCCAGATGGGAAATATTTGGCAGCTGCAGGTCATACAATTAATGTTAATATTTCGTTTTCGAATACGTATTCTATGTTATTAATTTTGTAATTCATTAATTAACATCTTATTTTAGGTGATGACAAGTCTATTTCTATTTGGGATTTAGCAACTAATACATTGTTGACTGAACTTAAAGGCCACGAAGACACGGTTATGAATTTGGACTGGAGTTTTGATGGTCAATACATTGCCAGTGGAAGTTTGGACGGCACTATTCGTTTATGGCCTACACACGATTATATTAAAATTGTTAATAGGTAATTCATAATGGTAAAAAGTTGAAAAGAGACTTATTTTTGATATTGTGAAATTATATTTTGATTGTATTTTTTTACAGCAATTCATCAAATTTAGTACCTGAAACAGAATCACCACAGATATTCTCAACTTACTGCTCGAGCATACTTTCTTTACGTTATTACAATAAAAATAATTCGCTCGTATGCATTGGAACAGTGGATAATTTGTAATATACAGAAAAAAGAATATCAAATACGATATATTTGTAAATTACGTCTTTTTATTATTCCTTGTAAATATTACTACACTAATATAAAATATCTTTAATACTGCAACACCATAACACAAAAATGCTAAATTTTACTATTAAAACCTTTTAATGCACTACGTAACAAATGTCGAAGTGATTTGTTTGGCATAAAATCCGAGAAGGAAGATAAATGTAAACCATAAAATCGGTCGCCACGTTTCAATATTTCTAGTTATTCGCAAAGGCTCAGTTGTTCGTATACTGAAAACAACATGTTTAATAAATATTAAATGTTTTGTAATAATTTTTTACGTTATTTGATTGCATAACAGTTTTTCTTATTAAGTGAATAATTACCATGATTTTAATTGTTTTTCAACAGTGTTAGTTACACTTGATTCCAAGAAAGAATTCTGTTTGACGATCAGTCGATCTTTGTCTTTCGCATTGTTAGCAATGTCACAGTTTATATTACCAACGACACTATTTTGGTTGTTTCTTAAAAGATTGTTATTTTCTTCAATGGAGTTCTTTCTCGACTCAGTGTGCTCGAAAATGTCTCGCAACTCTACGACACTACTTGCACTGCTGAAATAGAGAAACTATCCCTTAGAATTTTAGTTATTTTATTACTACGCAAGGGAACAAGAAAATAGTACAAACTCCGTTCGATTTAATTTTTCGTTTTCCCATCTCTGCGCTTCGAAGCATAGCGATGGCCGTCTCAAATTAACTCTGCCGGAAACAGAGTTACGTTGCCTAGGAATTTCCTGAATATAAAAAGAATAAAAATTTTTTTTATTAAGCTGCAGCCTTTTTTACAGTTTTATTTTAGTTAGCAGCAATTACGGAAATTAATATGACAAAAATATTGCCTTTATCACGTCTTGCGAACTCAAGGGTTGCGAAATCGTAGCAATGCTCGCTCTTCTTCTAGTCATCTGCAAATAAAATCAATCAGGAGAAAGAATTAATTAATTTTACGCATGCATGTAGGATTGCCTGACGTAGATTTTCATTTTCAAACCATTGTTCGATTGTTGCAGGGTAATCCATTTCTGTATCGAAGTTTAGGTAAATCATCCCCCATCTCTCCGGTTTCTTCTATCATGATGTTGTTTTTCAACAATATCTGCCTGGAAAATGATGAAAATTATTTTTGTGTGACAGACAGTTTGATTGAGATTATATTTTATTTCTCATTATGAGAAACGTAATGAAACAAACGTAGGAAGGAAAGTTTCAAAAAACTTTATATTCACTTGATGTCTGCGATATCTGCCGCCAGATTCTCACATCTGGATCGTAGTAACTGCAGATACTTGTCACCTATAAAAATTGCTCGAGAAATTCTGTGCTCTTGATATACAGCTCCGAGTGTTTCAGCGGCGCAAGAAACTCTGTGTGCAGACCGTGTTATCGTGTCTAACCGGTGACGGATATTTTCCACTTTGTCTATCGACTCTTGATCCGTGCAAAGTGGACACAGATTCTATTCAGCGAGAAACAGCAATATCAATTAATATAATTATATATATAATATAATATAATTATGTCAATGCAATTATAATTATATAATAATAATATAATTATATCAATATCAATTAATATAATTAATTTGAAACGTATCAAATTCGTTTGCAAATGCAGAATAGAGCCAAATGTTTATATAAATATATTTATATAATATATATAATATATATAAATATAATATAACAATATAATATAAATATAAATGTATTTATATATATTATATATATTATATAAATATATTTACATAATATATATAGAAATATATTTATATTTATACAAATATAAATGTAGAATACTAATGTAGAAATTGATGTATTTTCGTCAGTGTTTCTAACTTGGTGAGTATACGAACGTCTACTTGAAAAAATATAAAAATCGCTTGACAATAACAAATTACCAATACCTTTACATCCTCTTGCATCTTTTGAATTTCTTCCATGAAATTTCGTTCCGACTGATCCCGTTGACGAAGCGACAATATCATCCTCTGACGCAGAGTGATCCTATCCGTGCCAAGACCTATCGAAAACGCGATATACTTGCGCTGAAATTAAGGAAATAAAAGAGACAGACATTTGTAAAGGCTCGGGAGTCAATTCATAAACATTGTAAAATATAGGGATATTAACCTCGAGCTCGTTCTCCGATAGATTTTCCCTGTAACAAGCAACAGAGAGAAAGGAACAGGATCAATCTAAATTGATATTATTATATGAATATTATTGATATGAATACTACCTGTACACGCTGTCTATGTCCTTGGAGCACGATAATCCCATGATCTGCAGCCTAGCGTCGTTGAAGCTAGGAAAAGCTGGGAATTTCTCTCGTTTTTCGTCTTCGGAAGATTCTTCCTCCTCTTTGACGCATCTGCAACGACGTTTCGCCCGATGATATCGCTCGCAGTCGCCTTCCGACAAGGATCTCCTCGCGGCAAAACATTTCTGCCGGATATCGAACGATACATACATATACACATTTGCATTGAAAGAATATCATTTCGTTTCTTAAATAGACGTCGAGTTTTTCAGCGTTTTCTCTATAAATATCGCGTTACGTGATTCGAGAACGAAAGAATTTCACGCAGAGGCATCCCGGTTACGCTTTATTTCGAATTTTCCCTGAACTATGTTACACAGACACACACGCCTGACGCCTTTTGCTTCCAGAGAAAATATTATTTTTCCTATCGGAACGGAATAGATCTCGCCAGATGTAATCGCGACCATGTGGTACAGTTCCGATTCAAGGTACGTGCTTGCACAATATTTCGAATGTCGAAGGTCTCCGTCGCGAAGTTTATCAATTTTTCTTTCTTTCTCTCGTCCGCAGATTAAATTGTACATTCCAGGACCGGAATCGTTCTGACAGTTAAAAATAACTAGAAGTGTGTTTAATACGTCTCGAGAGACATGTCTATAACTAAGAATAAAGTTTCTTTCGTACGTACGTAAGTGTAAGTATGTGTTTGCATACATGCAAATTCTCTTTTATTTACGGAAAAATTCGAAGAAATTTCGTTTCAGTTTGTAAAATTGATCGCGATCGCCAATTATAAAGTAAACAGATCGTAAATACACTTGTGAAGAGATACGATGTAAATTAAACAATATACATTTATAATAACTAAAATAAAATAAAATAATAAAATAAATAAAAAACTAAAATAAAATAAACTAAACTAAGTTAAACTAACTTAAAATAAGTAGTAATAAATTACAAAATTTACAATAATTAAAGTAAGTAAAATTATAAAATTATATATTTATAATAACTAAAACAAGCAAAATTATAAAATAACTAAAATAAGATATACATAATATACATATTATTGTAGGAAAAAAGGATAAAGACATTTTAAAAAGATTACCAACTTGTCTCTCCGCTCGTTCCGAACAGAATTCCTCCGTCACGTCTCGATCGTGGATCTCCCTCGAATCCGGCTTCCTGGAGGGTTCGTCCATCGAGAAAGACGAGGGACGCGACAGCGGGCTGTCGTTCTTCGATCGTGACCTCTCGATCCGCGTACACGTCGCGGCGTGCCGTTCGATCGGATCGTCCTCGCTATCGGAACCGATCGAGCTATCCTCGTGACTCGACATTTCACCATCGACTGATGTGTATTTCCCGAGGCGACCGGCACTCGACGCGTTCACAAACGAGCGGGGATACTCCGAATCTTTGATCTTAACCAGATCTGCGAAAATCAGAGAGGAATAGATCTCCAACAATATACACTTTATTGTATTTTTAGTTTTCTTTTTTTTCGAGACTTTTTTTAAAGACAGATTTACCGGTGCGTGCAGCGTCGAATCGCGAACAAATCGAACGCATCCGCAGTGAATTTCCACGTCGGAGCTCGGTCGTTTCGGTGCCTCCAGCTTTTTTCTCGGCGAACGACCGAACAGTCGAGCCGGCCAACAAGTCGGACGACGAGCTGTTATGGCGCGAATCGATCGCGACACTTTCATCGGCGACCTACGATCGGAAGAGAACGGGATCATTGATGATTATTTTTAACTCTTAACGGTCCAGCGGTTCTAACTTTAGACTAGACTCGGTTTAGCTATCCAATAAACCGAGTGTCAATGCAATATATGTTACAACGTTACAGTTCTTCTTCCGCGGTATTCAGGGTGACTGGCTGGAAATCGGGTCAAGGTTTTCATTTCTCTTTTCGCCTTATTTTCGGCGAGCGATGAAATTTTGTACGATTAATTACAAGCCAGTCGTTGTTGAGAGAGATTTTAGAAGATTTAGCTTTAGATCTACGAGCAAATGTTTACGTATTACTAAATAGAACAGTGCACATTGGATTAATTTTCATAGCGTCACCGCCAGCCTCAAGTAGAATTCACTTTCGCGAAGGAAATATCGTCTGAATTCGTTTTTCATCGCGTCACGGATATTCCCAAGAAAAATATTTTCGATGCAGTATATAGATTCAGCTTGAGTTTCTACAAAGTTAATTCCTCCCGCGACTCGCATCAAAGAGTTTTCGTTTGCCGCGAAAACACAGTCAGAAATATCTTTCAGAAGGGAAAATACCAGCAGGGACCATTAAGAGTTAATCGACGATACTCGTGACAAACACGATTCTTATTAAATATTTCATATTTTCTACTTGTTCATGTCGTTTAGTTCTTTTTTTTTCTAATTTTATAAACATCGTGGTACGATAAAGTTTGCTTAAAAAAAGTTCAAGAGTTAAATTCTTTTGTTTCTTTGAAAAATCTGACCGATAAGATTGCTTTCGTTACAAGTCCCTCGATATCATCGAGATTCAGCTTACTTTGCGCTCGTGACTCTCATTATCGTTCGACGCCTCGGTAATCGCGACGATCGTGCCCTCTCGAACTTGAGGCAACTTGAATGTTACTGACAACAGTGAGTCAGCCTTCGAAACTTGACTGTCGCTCGACTTTCCACCGATTGCGAGTCGATCGCGAGGCGGAGAGCCGCTCAAAATCGACGGACGATCTCTCCTCTGTTTCAAGTTTGTTTGTCGATCGGCGTCCTGGTCTCGAGCCCTCTCGATCCGCACGGACGGGCTGCCGAACGTTCTTCGAAAGTCCGCAGCGTTTTGCCTCTCCTTCTCCTGGTCGATCTGCGCGATCACGTCGAACGATCGGTAGAACACGGACAACTTTCGTTTCGGGATCTTCGACGGATCGGTGTCGTTCGACGTGGCCGGATAATTAGTCACTTTCAAGTATGTGATTTGTCTCTGATCTGCGTTATTCACGTCTTGCGGCTCGGATCGTTTCTTACGATCGCCCATCTGACAATTGTTCATATTCGGCTGCGTCACCTAATCGAATTATACATAATTCTGTATTGTACACGTAATTCTAGTGTTATGTTTGCGTGTGATTAACATTGGAATATACAGGGTGTCCCAGCGTATGTACTCGTATGTACTACCGACGCTGGGACACCCTGTATAGTTAGGATAATCTAAATTCCGATTCCTTCTAGAATCTATCATAGGAATCGGAACACGAGAATGTTCGATTTCCAGCGAGGGCAAGTTCGCGAAAGTCGTAACACACTTAACAGCTCGACGTTAAGAGGATCATATTACGTAACGGCGAGCCGAACGTATCAATGCCAACGAGTAAAGAGTATAGCGACCCGCGGCGCGTCAAATGAACCAGAACGTTTTAATTAACTAGACTGATGGAAACGGGCTGCAGTCCGACGTTTTCCTCCTTCTCCTTCTCCGGAAAATACGTACAAACAGTTTTGCATACATTAGATCCGTAGTCCGTTAATTAGAACTGTTACCGATTTACCCAATTTAGCGCGGCGATCATATCATTGAAGCAATAAATTGGCTTGTCCTTGCGTTGCTGGATGAACAAGCGTATATTAAACATCCAACACATGCTCTTCGAACTTCTACGCGTCAGCTCATTAAGACGCGTGCATGTAACTCGCTGTGACTTACACCACCGGATGAAAATATTCCAAGCGAGACATTTCTTTCCGAGCTTGCCGCTCAGATACGAGAAATTTTAATCGCTTTCAGGAAAAAAGAGTATTTTAATTGGAATATTCACAATTAGTGACACGGATAGTAGAAGTAATGAGAATTTATTGGTCTGTTTTGCAAGCTGTTAATTTATGCACTATTATGCGTTCGATGATTCGCAACGAGCGGCAAAATATATGGAGTCTTAATTGCACGGTCAGAAATATCTATTACGTGCGATAGATGGTTACTCGGGTCCATGGATATTTGCCGAAAACTTTAATCTCGCTACGCACGTCGAGAATATTTGGCAATATTGCAATATTTTCTCAGTTTTAAGTATATTAAATATTAAATATATAACCCAGACAAAACAAATAATAAATTTTTTACTTAGTAATTTCTGTCCAGAGATATACCGATGAATTCAAAAAGAAGACGAATTATTGTATACGGTTTAGTCACTCGTTATGGTCCGTGAACCAATTACTAGCGCAAGAGATTAACGAGCGAGTTGGATGTGAACCTTTTTTTAAACTTAACCTTAAACCTCACGAATTGGCAGAATCGGTTATATTTATTGGAAAATTCGAACAAATCGTACTTTAATTAGCATCATGTGCAATGTTGCAATTACATTTATAAAATGAACGAGGCGCGAAGGCAAGACAGAAATATATAGAAGTTCTGGTTTGACCGTGATATTAAGAAAGATCCAATTATATTTAAGAACATTAAAAATTTCTACGATTTCGCGCGCGCAAAGATCGCCATGTTTCTCGAGATCTTTTTCTGGACAGGGAACAGTCGCTGAAACAAATGGTTTTTAAATAATGGTATTTCTACATCGTTAGACCATCGAATTCTATTTCGGCGAATTGATCAAACGAGATTTTCACTAGCACCGATTATTCGATCCGAGGGATTAAAAATAACACACTTTTTCGAATCTGATTCATCTTCGATGGAATATTAAGAGGAAAAGTGAAATAATTGAACTTATAGCAACTTAATTTATTTTCGATCGTGCAGAAAAATTCACGTTTTCCAGAGACCAAATCCAAATAACATAACATCATTCACCACACTAAATATTTTTATGTCTATTTTTTTACACAACGAATTACTCAGTTTGATAGATATTGGAATTAATCTCCTTTTATTCTTTTTTTTAAATCAAAATGTTCTATCCAGCACTTTTCCATTTTTCAAAACATTTTTTACACTCCCACTGTCGTATATTAATATTAAACTTTATAATATATTAAACTTTTATATTATTTTTATTATATTAATTGTATATTAAACTTAATAGTAAGAAACTATTTCAAGACTTTTAAACGGGAGTATATATCGAAATATTTGGAATTCCAAATATTGTATATACAGACTGTATGTTCCAAATCGAATAAAGAAAACACTCACGATACAAAGAAAATTTCCTTCATCCTCCTTCGAAATGATATGTCAGGTAGAACATTTTAACTGAACAGGGAGTATTATAACGATAGAACAGTGGATCAAATCGTTACAAAACAAAGCTAACCAAATTCTCTTACCTAGCTGTCACAGTGTCGCGCGATTTAGACGATCACGCGCTTCGCGAGTTAACGCGTTCGTGTTCGCATTCGTGTTCCTCACGAAGAAAAATCGTGTGCCGAGGTCGCGTTCCGCGATGTTTCGTGTCGTTCATTCTTGTTTAAACTGGCAACAACAGGGTCATAGATGCAAAAATGGAAAACTAAAAAATAAGCAAACCGAAACACGACGTCTGACACGAACGCCGCAAGCAGACTGAACGCCGCGAATGCGTGTAAAACCGCTCTCTTTCTCGCTCCGTCTTCCTCTCACCGAGTGGTTCTATCTTCTAAGGCCTTCCAGACTTCTTTCCTCTCTTTTTCCTTTCTTTTCTGTTTCTTTTTTTTTCTTTTTCCTCACCTTTTCCACGGTCATTTTTCCTCTTTTGGACTGAAAATTGCATGTTTTCGGAACGCATCTTTTCTCTTCAGATAAGCACAACGTGCATATACATATCGCAACGCGATCGGGGAATCACCGGGGACGATCTTTGTTCAAGCTTCCCCGATAGCTTGTACGAACGCAGAAAATCACTTCTCATATATCATTATAATATCAATTTTTTTTCTTTTTTTTCATTAGTCATTAAAAATGTTGGAAATATCAAGTCACTCCACAAGTAATAAGTCATTTTTTGTGAATTACTAATAAGTAACAACTTTGTTCGTTATCAACTAGCAATTTCAATCTATACCACACGCGTGTAAATCGTGATTTTCGATATGTCTCGGGGAAAACTACGGTTATTTTTACGCGAGTGCACGTATTTTGAAGAAAGTATTCAGGTCAATGTCGCACACGCGTACGACACTCTTAAATTCTATTTTTATAGAGAAATAACCGCGAGTAAATAACCGTACAATTGTTGCACAGTTTCCTGGTCGATGCAATTGAGATATCAATAAGCGTACCGGCAAACGAAATGTAGACGATCGAATGCGAAACAAACTATATATACGTGATTCATTGGATTGATTTCTAAGTATTATTGACGATTAACAAAAAAAAAAAAAAAAAAGTGGGAAACGTTAAAATCTGGACAAGCGGCGAAACTTCAAAATCGTTTATCGCGTGCGAGCTTTTGTTACGGAAATAATGCTTATCATTCAGAGTCATCTTTCGACGACCTAACTTTGTATTTCATACGCATTCTTTTCTTCTTTTCATGTCAGTCGTTGAAAGACGAAACTTCGTTGAATAAATGTATCTTTTGACGCTAGAACTACCGGCGACTAAAGCATAAAGATTGTATCGAAAGAAGTCAGAGTGCAAAATGAATAGTAAAAAGTTCCAAATCACTAAAAATACAACGTTGTAAATCTGCTTTGGAGAATTGTACTTTTTAAATTATAAATTGGTCATTTCGACCACTTTGATCAAGTTCTAGTGTTAAGTATCAGGCAAATCTGTTGCACGGATTTCTAAACGAACTGGAATTCAGGTAACTTGGATCAATGTGCGCAGAAAAAAAAGCGTCTTTCGCGTTTGTTCGTCAATTATTCTTTCAAACAATCTTCGAAACAATTTCCCGACGGTCTGACAGCTGCATCAAGATCCATTATAAGCGTCCAATAATTTTCATTGATCACTAATGGCAATTATGTAAGAATTTTTATCCCAGCTAAGATCAACCAGTTGCATAATCGAACGTTAACTGTACTCCAATTATCGTAATTAATAGTACGTCAAGAATTGTTATTAACTTAATATCAACTAGTAGATTATCGGCTTGTTTTCTTAAACAAACATCAATCCCGATCTCGATGTGCTACATCACGAACATTTTCGAACGAATAAATCTCCGATTCTGAAAATCGATAAAAATCCGTTGTTACCGAGGTAACTGACGACTTGTTTTTGTTACGACATCGTTATAACAGAGAGTCAAAGAATCATCGAGTTTTGACGTGAACGAAAATTCACAGGAATCGTGAAACAACGCGTACGTTTAATTCCATTGTTCGAATCCGGTTCGTGACATAAGGATTCCCATTTCGTATGTTAATCGCCGCATTATTGACGCATTATTGTTCATCATTGATTCGCCGGTTTTGTTGTTTTCTTCGTTCCTCTCTTCTTTACCAGGAAGATCGAGCGAGAATCTCTCTACGAGTCTTTCCTTTCTATCTGATTCATGGCATCACACGAGTTTGCTTGACCACCAGTTTAGTCTTGAACTGCATGCCACGCGGATTGGTTTATCAGCACCGTTTGTTTCGTTCCTGCTTGCTGACTACGAAGATGTGCAGCGTCGCGTTCGTTTCATTTCTCGTCGTCTTGGCATCCGCGATCGAGAAAGAACTCTACGGTAAATACGAACAAAATGAGTGTCTGTGTCTGTTTAAAATTGATTTAAAAATTCAAAAAAACTCTTCTTGAAAAATATCAGTAGAAGGTCGGTAAAGTTACGTTTTCCTCCACTCCTTGTTTGAGTCTTCTGGGAGAAAGGAAAGATTTCTCTGGATTTTTGTCTGGATCTGTTTTTGTCGTAAAATTCGCCGGAATTATGACGACCGACTGCCATTTGCCTCTTCGTCTCGAGGTGTGTCATCGTGCTACGATAGAGGAAATTGATCCTCGCGAATTCCGTATTCCACGATGCGAACGAAACAAGTTTACCTACGGTCAATATATTTAATTACAGCACTTCCGACGGCATCTGTTTGTGAAGATATTATGCTCGTTACATTATGCGTTTTCAAATTTCATCGTTGGCACAGTTTTGATTAAGCTAAAACTAAAAGCAAACTAAATTAAGATCGTGACACGATCACGATTATGGCAAAGTTTGAAAGCAATTAGAAAACATGCGTAAGAGTTACAATATGTTTATCGCAAACGTGTAACTTCAAATTAATTGGAATAACTTTGTGAGCTTACACTTGGAGATCTTTTGTGTGTTCTGCAATGTCAGGCTTGTGTGTTGAAAACTCGAGTTCTTTCTACGAATAACTTTGCATTGATCATCATATGGGAGTATCAACTTGTGTCAGACTGTTTGCACAAAAAAAAAAAAGAAACAAGTTGAATGTAAACCTGAAATTTTACCTTGGCGAGATTAACCGAGTCGGTTCTTATTTTTCTTTGTTCCTAATAGAAGGCAGCCCGTGTAAGCTGGAGAGCAATGACATGGGCATTTGCAAGAAATTAACCGAATGTGCGCCCAGATTGAAGGAGGTCCAGGAAGGTAAAAGACAGTTGGACTCTTCCGGAAGATGCGGATTCAGTGGTTTCGATGAGATTGTTTGTTGCCCAATAAACGCCATCACAGAGAAGATATCACCTCGTCTAGCTGATTCTGGTATGGCTCTGTGGATTTCATTATCGTTTATCAGGTTGTTCCAAAAATTTTTTTCGTTTCGTAAATAATAATCGTGCAATACTTTGTGTTTTATAGTATGTCATTGAATGATATATGATCCATTTTGATTTATTATCTCTCTTCGTCACTTCGATAGCTCCCCAAAACTTTTATGGTTGCATCAAGCGTATCACTCGGAAGAAATTTCTAGTATTTCCTGTATAAAGAAATAAAATATTCTACGTATAATCAAAATTTCTTCGTATATATGAAAATATGCAGACTTCTATTATATATAGAATAAAAATACAGATTAAAGATATCGTGGATGATAAGTCTCTGTTGAATCTATTTCGATATACAGGGTGATTTATGTAACTTGCACACCTGAAGTAACTATTTAATTATGTCTAATGAAAAAAAATGTTTAATACAAAGATATTAAAAATATTAAAGGTTTTAAAGGAGGCAAAATATAAGTAACAATTTTTTGTGTTTTTCAAAATTTTCAAGATTATTTTTTTTTTCTTTGATTGGACCATATAGCTTTTCATCATAAATCGAAAGAATATTAAATTCTAAGTAAAAAAGTATTAACCCTCATTGGTCCTTAATCTAATAGTTAAGGAGATATTTTACGATTATTTGTCTCGAAGATGAGAACTGCATAGAGCATTAGGACCATTTATTTGCATAATTTATAAACATAAGTTACCTTATCTACATATGATGCTCAAAATGGTGTCCATTGACACTTGTACAATTTTGTAATCGTGGAATCAATGAAATCAACGGCATTCTGAGTTGATTGTGCACTAATTATACTACACGCTTGTAGAATTCGCTAATTTATATTGTTGTTAGTGCTTCATTGTATACTTCATTGTAAAAATAATGTAAAAGCGTCAGATCGGACAAACAAGCCACAGAAATTGTCCACCATAACCAAACCATCTATTTTCAAATAATCTTTGTAACATGTACTTCCTAATATGTGCTTCACATGAATAATGAACCGTCATGTTGGTACCAATGTATCGAACAAGTGTGTAAGGACATCTTCCAGCAAAGTTCAGAGTTTTTTAAGTGGTCAAATGGTTTAGAAATTCCTAATTTGCCACGCTGTATGTATGTATGTACCTAATATACGACTAGTCTGTCTAATTTAAACTAATTTTTAATTAACGATACTCTTTCCGTAAAAACTTGATATGGGATATTAAAGTGGCTGTTTTTAACGATTTAGAAAAATCGAAACGCTTACAACACGTGAAAGTTAATCGTGCCGATCGCTAAAATTTACGCGTGTTTCGATGTAATCGCTCGTGGATACATATACTATAGATTGGAGTCTGCAGAACATCATTGACACTCGATCATATCGAAATATCTAAAAACTACTTTGTCATGTTTTTATTATGTTATATATCAAGATCATACAGAAATTCTATTACTGTTAGTTTCTTGATGTGTACGTTATCAAAATGCAAATTCGTCGTTGTAGATGGTAAATGCAGATTTGTTATCATAATCAAATTCCATGCATTTTATCCGAATCCGAAAAATGCATAAAGATACGTCGAAAAAAAAGAGGCTTCCTTGATGAAATATCGCGGGATCGTACAATGCGCACGTATAAATCATCCGCCACGAAGTTAATTTGCATGTTCTATTTAAAATTTAAATGGCTAGTCTTCCTTTATGGCTCGAGATTTATGCGCAATTGTGCACGTTAAAAAAAGTAATCGTGCTTTTATTTTTGGGTGTTTTATAAGGGTCAAAAGCATACTGATTTTGCTGAAGATCATTATTAGAATTTCAGTTTAATTCTTGTACAATCGTATCAACAAATCATTAGCGTATAATGTAATTTTATAATTGTATAATTTGTAATTTTAATATAATTTCCAGCTTGCCAAACATATCTCGACGCGCAACGGAACGGTCTGTCTTTTCACATATATCAAGGAATAGAGGCTAAACCTGGCGAATTCCCGTACATAGTGGCTTTAGGGTACGAGGATAAGAACGATCTCAAAAATCTCTCATCCATTAGTTACAGCTGCGGAGGTAGCTTAATCTCCGTTGATCACGTGCTGACAGCAGCTCACTGTGTGAGCAACATTTACGAGAAAGTGCCAATAGAAGTGAGTATCGTTAAGTATTAACAGTAGAACTATCAAAGTGGTCAAAATGACTAATTTCCAATTTTCTATGGAAATTTTATATATTTATAATACAATGTATTTTTAGATACTCGCGTGATTTTTAACAAATATATTAGTAGAAGCTTGTATTCTTTATTGTATTATATTATAATACAATTAATATATTAATATATAATATAATATTATTTACAAGCTTCTATTAACATGTATTATATTTTAATTTATATTATATAGAAAATTTATTATATTATATCATATTTTAATTTATATTAGAAAAATATATTATTGTAATATATTTTTCTTATATTTTGCTACAGATATATTAATTTCTTTGCTATAGATATATTATACTTTTTCGTGGTTGAAGCAATTGGAAACTGGAAAGTTGAAACAATTTTATAGTACTCCCCTGGCAATTTTTGTAGACTTTTTTCAATAGAATACGTATCCCAGAGAATATTATAGAATATTACACAATACGTATATTTTCTCAAACCTCCAATTTTGAAGTTTTTATGTAACACCTATTTCTAACACTCGTCAAATTGACAAATCGAGCAACTTCACAAATAATCCCGACAAATTTGTTTCATTTCATTCGTGAAATTGTTATTCCGGTAATAAATATGAAAGTAGAACATGACGGAGAGTTTTTTTACTGTTTTGAAAAAAAGTCTAACATCTCAAATGCAACGACTGCGCGCTCCAAAATGGCGTCATCATACTTTCTCAAGAGCGTTTATGTCATCAACATTATTCATAATGTTACAACGATACGATAAACATTTTATAACTGCGTAGTATCATAAATTTATTATAACTAAATTTATAAATTTATAAATATTACACAGTTATAACATTAATTAAATTAAGTTTCTGTGATGATCAATTGTTAGTTCTTCATATGCGTCCACTTGTTTCAGGTACGATTAGGAAACGAGAGCATAGACAGTAACGCGATGAATGTACAGCGAATCCCGATAAGCGACATAATATCGCACCCGAAATACAAGCGCAGCGCGAGTTACAACGACGTCGCCATTTTGAAGCTGAAGACGAAGGTGCTGCTTTCTAGCATGGTCCAGCCTGTCTGCCTTCAAACCCAATCCTTAAACCCATTGACCATAACGCCCAAGATGTCTTTGATAGTGATCGGCTGGGGCGGTACGGATTTCGGCGAGTCTTCCTCCACCAAGTTGAGGAGGACACCTAACCTCAGGTATCTGACGATTACAAGTTTTCCAATCCTATATATAATTTAACGAAAATTAAACGAGGGAATTAAAATTAATAATTTTAATAAAATTTAGTGCCAGCAATAGCACTACTTTATTTTACTAATTATATTGTAATTTAAAATAAGTTAATAATTTAAAAATTTTATTTAATTTAAAAAATACAATCTTATATATTTATATAATAATAAAATAATAATAAAAAAACCCATACGCAAATCACAGTATCGTGGATAAAGAAGCATGCGCCAAATACTACACGGGATTTCCAAAGTTACCCCTCGGTATAACCGACAACATGATCTGCGCCGTGGATCCGAATCGCACGAGGGGGGCGGACGCCTGTCAAGGCGACAGCGGAGGTCCACTGTTGCTGCTCACTGAGGAAAACGTGAAAGTGATCGGTATCACGGCTTTCGGGCAAGGTTGTGGCGGTTCTGTTCCCGGTGTTTATACCATGGTGTATTCCTACCTAGATTGGATCGAGGAGCAGGTGTGGACAAGCAACGAGGAGAACAAAGATATCCTGAAGACAGAGTTTATTAATCCTATTATTAACATCACGATCACGCGCCAATGAGCAGGCATCTTAACTATAACATGTCATACCTCGGTGACGACCAATCATCGCGCAATGGAATTCAATTTTGTCGCAGCTCTGTTCGATTTAACATGTCAAGTGCGGTGTCGGTCTCCGGTGACCGACGAAACAAATTTAGTACACGTATATTAAAAATTGAAAAACTTTAAGATTACTTTAGGAAAGAATATAGCAGCTGAATATTGCTTTTATTGATATTTATCATATAAACAGTATACAGTAATGAGTTTTATTAAAACAGTTTAGGCAAAGATGGTGGTTTCTCTTTGCACCCATCGCAGAATGTTGCAACTTTCTTAATCCCGTCTCTACTAATATTTCTTCCCAGCAGTGTTCTATTTTCTTCGTGACAATTTTTACAAAATCTTCCGACTTGGGATGCTGCAAACTATGATCTTGTGTTATACTTACTACGCTGTATCGAATGGTGTAAATGGAAAGATAAACGAAAGTACTTGACGGCACTTGACGTGTTAAATCGCGCGTGATTAACTTTCAGTATCGAATTGTTAGAAAATTAAAGTAAAATAACGAAAGAATGGTTCGTGATTTCGCGCGCCAGTTACATGTACGCTAAAGATTTTCTCAGAAAGTTGAAAGATTAACGAAGGGAGATTGAGATACAAGAAAAGTTACCGTTGCGCTCCTACTAACAATAAATTTCGAGTTGTACCCTCGATCGTGTGCCATCATTTGTGAGAGAGAAGGAAAGAACGATAGGGGATAAACATTAACAAAACCCTCTTTTATTTATTCACATTCTGTACAAATGTTATTTTACACAATGTCGTGATAATATCAACCGGCCAGATTCCGATCCGTTGCCGGTATTTTGTGTGATAAGCGCCGATTTGAATACTCGTTAGAGTAGCGAAGTATATTTAAAGCGATCTTAGGAGAGGCGATCTCTCGAGATAAGGTGAAAAACCATGTCGATTGTATTTTTGTAAAAAACATAAAAAGAACAAAAAAAATTTTTTTCTAGAGCAAAGTAAAAAAAAAAAGAAAACACTGTGAAACGGTTCAATACCGATTTGACAAGGGCCTCGTATCCTTATTCTTTAGAGTATCCAGATGCAAAGAAACACACCAGCACCAAGATTCAAAGCGATTCCAAGTAATCTATGTGTTTACGATATAAGTTTCCTTCAAGTAATTTTAACTCGTTAAGGGCCGAGCTTATTGCTTAAGACGAAGATTATCGAATAAATCCTTGGAGTTGCCTTTCGTAAACTACACACTACGTTACAGTTTAGAAATTCGAATTCTGTGATACAAATTCGTTTCGAATTTTAATCGTAAATTCGAATCGAATTCGGCCCTCGACGAGTTAAAATATTCGCAAACCGTAGAAATCATTTCAGCATTTCATGTACAGACAAAAGTACAGTTCTAGAGTATTTCTCGTCAAAGATAAACTGTTAAGTCTCTATTATAGAACATCGAAATCCTTATTTATTCAACGAAGTTGATGTACAACGATTATGATACAGTGTACTTGTACGCGATGCCGCGACGTAATACTGTTAACGATCAGGTGCAATTGCAGTGTAATATGTAGGTACGTATTTTCATTTACAGCCCGACGAACGAGTTCCAAAGAATTTCATTGTCCTCTCGCGCGATTCAAATGAAATTAACCGGGAGTCGTCTCGTCGAATCACTAACACTGCAGTTAGATCCTCGATCAGATTAGTCAACTGGCTTGAATTCGAACCGATCGAGTTCGAGCAACGCGATAAAAAATATTTTTATTACAGAATTAAATAATTAAATAATTATTATAACAATTATATAATTATATATTTTAATAATATATAATTAAATAATTAAAAATGAAAATAATTAAAATATTCATTGTCAGAGTATTTTATATTCATGGATTGCAGGCCAATCTTGCACATGCATCAGGTCAATCGAAATGGCTTGAATTCAAGGCAATGGTTTGACTAATCTGACAGAAGCTCGATCCCTTAATGTTTAAAAGTTTGAAGAATTCCGTGTGCGTATAGGAAACAGAAAATTGAAAGGAAAAAATACTTTCGTCGTAGTAACTAAGTACGTGTTACACGTTCCCATCACCCATAGAAATCTTCCACTCTCGTACCGTTGCAATTTAATTCCCCAGCCAAATTGAAAAATCGTCGTTCAAGATTAAACGCCAGCGAGAAAGACGCTTGATTCATAATACGATCGATTCGTTCGAATTAAGTCAATCAAATTAGTCGTAGTCTGTCGAGAAAATCAATCAGCCATTCAGAATTTCCATCGTGTTATTCTCGATGTTGAACACTGAAGAAAGCAAGAAAGAAACGATCGATTCATTCAAATCAAGTCAAACGAAATTATAGTTTGTCTGCAAGATCAATCGATCATTCGGAATCTCTATCGCATCATTCTCGATCTTGAAGAAAATAAGAAAGAAACTTAATTCATAGTGTCGTTCGAATCAAATTAAACGAATTGTCATAGTTTGTCTACAAGATCGATCAACCGTTCAGAATCATTCTCGATTCTTGAACGACCGACCGATCTGAAACAAACTACACACAGTGACACGAAATGTAATACAAGTTCCCGGTTTCCTCGAAAAGAATTTATCTTCAGAGCCTGTCAAAACGTTAAACGATCCCCCGTTCCCCATTGAAACCTCACCCCCATTTGGTAGCTATCGTGTACAACGATCTGAGAAGTTCCAGGGCCCTGTTGTCGGACGCGGACGTTGCCTCGTCCCCCTGCGATGAATTATTTTCGTCGGTGGATGCCGCGGTCTTTTCCGATCGTCTCACGATGCTCGCCGAGTTCTCTGTAGTCGTGCGAAATCTCCGGCTCTTTCTGCTCCTGAACGTGGTCACCGGCGGATCGGTGGTCAACGGAGTCGAAGGAGTCGATTGATCGGCACTTCTCGCGCGACTGGTGGACTTAACATTGGCGGACAGACCGAGCTGATTGATCTCGGCCACCGCGTTCCTCGAATCCTCCGACGAGAACTCGTTCACGGGCAGTCGGAGCAACGCGTTCAACAGCTCCTCCCTCTCGCGTTGCAACGTCTTATCCACCGGGTCCCTGCAGTGTCGTATCAGAAGCAACACCAGCTGTCGAACGGTCTCGTTGTTGTCCACCTGCTTCATCACCCTCATCAAGGCGTCGGTGCTCGAGGCGTTCAATTTGCCGAACAGCCTCTCCGCGATTTCGTTCTCCGTCCCGTTCGATTTGCTCTTACCCGTAACTTCCGCGTAGGGTAGTAAAGAAGTGTATCCCAGAGGCAATGAGGTATCTCGGGACAACGAGTTCGTCGAAGAGGTTATCGAAGACGTTATAGTCGTCGTGATGCTGCTGCGCGTGGTTATCAGCGGCTTCGGTGTGACAGTGTTCTCAACGGTGGACGAGGAGAATGATACCGGAAGCAGAGAGAAGGTCGTAGGCGAATCTTTGTCTCTCGACGATCTTTGCGAGGAAAACGGCGCAACGTCTTCCTCGCTGATGAACGACTCCTCCGAGCTGTTCGACACGTCTTCGCCCAAGGAAGGCGTGTTCTCGTACTCCCCTCTTTCTCCAGACGCGCTAGTCCCTGTTGTGACGGTCGAAGGTCCAAGATCCGACTCCAAGTCGTAGTTGATTCTCTGAGGGTCGACGAACACCGAGGTCTCCCACAAGTGGGTAACAGCCGGTGACGAAGTCCAGTGATCGTTCTCTAATACCTTTGAATCTTCTCTCTGGTCCACAGACTCGGAAGAATCGTCATCCACGCAGGGTGTAGTGTCATCCACGCTGTTTATGGTTGACTCGGTGACGGGGACTGTCGTCGTCGCAGGCTTCTCGGAAGCCTCACGCTCGTCCGTTATGCGATTGTAAATATCCCGGAATTTCATGTAACTGCTTCGTGACGTCGGCAGGAGGGAGAGTCCAGGTTTCAATTCTGAACGAGGCTTCGACGAGTCTTGTAACAGCGACTTGTGATGGGGGATCTTGTGAGGTTGCGAGACCTCGCCGGTGGACGTTTCGACGGTGGTGGGCACGGGCGTGCTCAAGTAACTCTCAGGAGTAACTCTCGAAGAGGTCTTTCGGACTGTCTCCGAGTGACCGACGAAGAACGGAGGTGTCAGTTGCTGCTCGGGCTTCCTGCTCGTCGACTTTTTGTTCCAGTTGTAGGTGGCCATGTGCACGAACATGGACGGGGAGAATGGCGTGGGTGAAACGACATAATTGTCGCTTACAGGGGTAGTGGCGAGTAACTTTTCGATCGGCTCGACAACAGTCACCGCGCTGTTATTTTGGAAACCCCCGACGCGGCTCTGATTCCCAATATCAAGGTCAAACGGATCGTTTGTAACCGTTGACTCGACGTTATTCTGACCGTAGAAACTCACGTACGGGGTGCTGTTCGGTTCCGAGGTGAACGTGCTCTCCGTGGGAGGCTCGGAGGTTTCGAAGTACGCGTTTGTATTGTGCTCGAACGCGTCTTGAGAGGACAAGACTCTGGGAGTGGTAGCGTAATAAGTGCTCGGTAACGTGCTGAGCGTGTCGTAAACGCTCTCTTGAATAATGGTGGTAGGCGGCTCGAAGGTAGTGGGATAAACGGTGGTTAACTTCTGTCTCGCGTCGCTACCATCGTCGGAAAAGTCTAGAACCTCGTCTTTCTCTTTAGTCGAGGAAGTGCTTTCCTCGTCCTCCTCGGTCGGATAGAAAGTTGTAGTCTTCCACAAATCCTCGCTCTCCTCTGTGGTTTTCGACGGCTCGGTCGGCCTGATCTCTGTCAACACCCTCTTGAATGAATCCGGGTCCAGCAAGTAAGCGGACAGAGCGTGCGTGAACACTTGGGCCAGCTCTCGAAGTTTCGTGCTGTTCGACTTTCGAAGATCGTCTAACGATCCACCGCTTTGCTGAAGCTCCAAATCGTCCTCTGAACTGTCGTCCTCCCTGTAACTCGAATTGTCCAAGCGGTCCTCCGTCGTCACGTTGTTCGTCTCCGCGTCGTTCAGCTTGAACAGTTCCGCGTACGAGTCGATGGTGTGTCTGGTTAAGAGACTAGTCGGCACCTGGACCGTTCCGTTGCCCCTCTTCGAGAGTGACTTCTCCGCGTTCTCCACGCCGATCGACGAGTCCGTAGTTTCGTTCGAGTCGAAGTTCTCCGTGGCCGTGGAGAAATAGAGGGCCAGAGAGTGCAACGTCGAAGCAGCCGGAGGAACGGAAACGTTCGACACCCGAGGTTCGTTCCCCCTCAACACCTCCGACAAACTCGGCACGCTGTGCTCGAGACTCTTCAGCGAGTGCAACATACTCAACGCGTGTTCTCGCGCCGCGCTCGGCTTGAGTTTACTCAACGACGTTGGCGCGGGATATTTCAATTTCGGCGTCAGAGTCCTTGAAGTGTAACTCGGCGTGTAAGTGGGCACCGTAGCCGTGTACGGAGTTGGTTTCGAGGTACCGCTGCTCGACGTGTGCGCGTAGTTTTTCGTAAACGGCACGTAAGGGCCTAGAGTGGACATCACTTTGCCCTGCTTGTACGTGAAGCTTCTGTCGTAGGGACTCAGGTCTTTCTCGGTCACGGTGCTCGGTTGATAAGCCGCGGTGCTTCTAAAGGGCTTCTCCGTAGTTGTGCTGATCAAATTCTGCCGATAAACTGTGGTTGGATTTTTCGTGTCAATGTTGAACCTATTCGACTGATTATCGATCGTGCTGATCGAATTTTGCCGATAACCCGGCGAGATTGTGGTGGGATTTTTGCCGATCAGTTTCGTGTCAACGTTTAATCTATTCGACTGATTACTATCGATCGTGCTGATCGAATTTTGCCGATAACCCGGCGAGACTGTAGTAGGATTTTTGCCGATCAGTTTCGTGTCGACGTTCAATCTGTTGTTCGACTGACTATCGATCGTTGGTTTCTCCGTACTGCGTCCGAAATTGTTGTTGCGAAAGGATGCTGTCGGCGTGCCAGAAACGTAGTTTGTAGTGTATCTTTGCTGCGGGGAACTCGGAGTGATGGTGTTCTGACGATATGTGTCCGTGGTCACGTAGGAACGAGTCGTTGGAGGAATCGTTCCTGTGTTACTCGAGACAGCTGATCTGCTACTCTCCCTATTGTTGTTACTATTGTAGTAACTCTTATTAACGAAACTGCTCCGAACGTTGGTCCCGGTGGTTCTCAGGCTTCCACGGTACTCGTGGTTACTATTGGCAAACAAAAGTGACTCGGTCGTTGGTTGAGCGTCAACGTAGGTAGACGTAGTCGCGATCTCGTCGTTGCACGGGTCGGTGGCCGTCGAATACTGCGTCGTCGTCTCGTAATAGGTGGAGCCCGCGTCCGTGAAAAACGAACGATCGAAGTTCCTCTGCGTGGACACGTCGTTCTCGTTGCCTCGTCTCCACGTGGTTGTGGTTGAGTCAGGACTCCTCGTAGTTGGGTCACGATTGACGTACAACTGATAGTAATAGTGATGCGTGTTACCGGTGTTCTCGTTGAACCGATTCCCACGATTGCTAACGAACGCCGCGCTCTCCGCGAATTGCTGAGACTCCTTCACGGGGCTGGTGTTGCCTCCTCTGAACGTCGTTGACTCTGTGTAAGCTGGCGTGACCCTCTGTGAACTGGCAGAGGTGAAGTTGCCTCTGTTCAACCCTTTAAACTTCAATCTCTTCAAAGAGCCCTTGTCGTCTCGTTGACTGTTCGAGTTTCTATTTGTGACGTGATAATTCTGAGCTTTTTTCGGTGTGCTGTAGTAATCTGTCGTCGAGTGCCTGTTCCCCTCGTCAATGTTCCTCGACGCGAATTGATTGAACTGCTTTGGTTGGTTGTTCGATTGAATCCCATTAGCGGTAAATGACGATTGATCGTTTTCCCTCTGTGAGTTCGATTCTTGGCTGTTGAAGTTGTTGCTAGAGTCAAAGTACCGGGAGGATTTGATCCTCTCTCTGTTCGGTTGGAGCTGATTCTCCTGCGGTGGCTCCTCGTACGGCTTGATCCTCCCGTTCTGTTTGCCGTCGTAGCTGAGACTCTGAACGTCGTAGTAGTCCTGCTGACCGTTCGACTCGATCGACTGCTGATAGTCCAATCTCGATTTCCGCGACTCGGCGCGCCGTCGCTCCTCCTCGAGCAGTTGCTCGCTACTCTGCTCGTAGAGCTCCGTGGACTTGCTACAGTCCACCTTGAACCACCAATCGCAAATAAGCTGCGACTGTTGGAAGATGGTGCCGTTCGGGCAGAGGAACGAGATCTTTCGTCCGTTGTCGCAGATGTGGAATACCTGGACAGAGAAATATTGATCTGTTGAGAGAGAGAGAGAGAGAGAATTTGAACTGTTTATTTTGAAACTTATTTGTATTTTAATAAATTCAAAAATATTGGCAACTGATAACATGGTGGTATAATGTTTTTGCGTTTCTAAGAGTGTTTTAATTTACTAACTTAGTATGATAAATGCGTGGCTATAAATGGACTTAGGCCAATTTCAAAATAAACGGTTCATTTATTATCTAACCACGACGGTGTTTAAAATAGCCGACACCTTATGATCAAACTTCCTTAATTGTCCTCTCCAAGAGTTTTCTAATTTCCGTCTTTGAGACTTTTGTATAATTCGACATTAATAAAGAGGTTTGTTCTCTACTCTTACAGGAGAAAGTTTCAAAAGTTTTTGCTTAGTTAAATGCTTCTATTCATCGGGTTCTCGGCTCGATTACGCTATCGCGGAACAGAGAGACGCCGCGATGTCGCAACACCGAAACCCGAATACCGTTTGATTAAAGTAATTACGTTTGCGGCAAGATGTGTATTAAGCCGTTTTGTTACTCACTTGACAATTTGTCTCCAAGTCTGCGTAGTAACCACCTTTCAGACCGCGGCAGCTGAACGAAGTGGCTGGGATCGTTGTCAGGGCTGGAAAATCCACACCCGGCTGTCCTGTCACGCCTTTAAATTACAAGAGCACGTTTTTTTTTTCTTTTTTATTGCGCGATTCTATCGCTCTCACTATTTTTTAAAAATCCGATTTCAATCTCCGAGAATGAAATTTACGTGTATTTTTTTTTCCGGTTCGTTCATTCTATTCGCGTGTCTGGCGCAACA
Source organism: Melipona bicolor (assembly GCA_030673865.1). Classification (NCBI taxonomy): domain Eukaryota; kingdom Metazoa; phylum Arthropoda; class Insecta; order Hymenoptera; family Apidae; genus Melipona; species Melipona bicolor. The sequence goes on from JAHYIQ010000012.1 coordinate 1,434,762, forward strand.
TTTAAAGAGTCTATTAATTTCGATGTAACATTTGAGAAGTCAAGCATTAATTAACACTAGAACTACCAAAATGGTCAAATTGACCATTTGAATATTTTTGTTAGATACTTTACAGATATGAAACTGTATATATTTGGAGACTCGAATGATTCTTCGTAAAATACATAATGAAAGCTTGCTGTATTACAAAGATCTTCTACTCTATTGTATCTTATATATAAAGATCTTCTGTTTCTTTGATTAGAGCTAATTTTATGCTTTACTCTTCGGTAGTCTAGTGTTAATGTAACATTGAAGAAGTCGAGCATTAATCAATCGCGACATGCAAGTGAACAGCATGCATCTTTTAAAGCTACCTGTAACTCGTCGAAATTTCTCGAGAAATTTTTCGTTACAAATTTTCCAAACAGCATTATTTTCTAAAACGATAACATGCGAATTTCTATATACCGGGAACCGGTATTAACGTCCAACTAACGCGATCCGTTTTTTCCTTTTTCCACCGAGCAGATATCGAGGCCGTCGGCCAGATGCATGCCCTTTATTCTACTCGAGATAAAAAGGGAAGCTGGAAGAGGAAGCGGTATACTTATGCAGTGTTTATTAATAATACCCGCTCCTTTGAGCCATTCCTTGAGAAGGTCCGCATTGCCGAAGAAGACTGGGAAAGAAACGCGAAAGATGATATTTTAGAGATAGAACAGCAGAAGGTGGTTAAGAAAAAAAGAAAAAGAAAGAGTTAGTCTCGGCGTGTGAGTAAGAGTGAATTGGCTTAGGAACCTTGATAAATTTGGTACTCGCCATTCTTCTCGGGTGCCAGCCTCTTTACTATTCTCCTCAACGACTCTTCGTTCTCTATCGACGCCTCTATGCTGGACATGTCCAACTCTGACGAGAGTTCCCGCAGATTTGCCTTTTCGCTACTGGTTTCTGACTGAAAGTGAAAGCAATTCGTAATGTGATTAAGTACGCCGAGACATGTGGAGATTAGAGCAGGGATGGCGTATCTCATGATTTCTAGTGGCGCATAGAGCAAGTTATTTAGAGTATGAGTAACTATTAGAGTAAGGTATTATTATTTACTCTAATAAATAATAATAATAATATCTTATTCTAATACTTAATATGTTTACTATTTATAACTATACAATATGCTATATATATTGTATATACAATAATATGGTATAATAACTATTATACCATTTACTATTTACTATATACACGTTTATTATTTATAAATATGTTTACTATTTATAATCACGTTTTTGTTGTTGAAATAATTTAATGGCGTATCGAAGCTCACTTGAAGAAAAAGTTTAGTTAGGCCACCCCCGGATTAGAGCAAATTGGAATAATTAAGTTAGGTCTCGTTCAACACTTGTTAAGTGTTGTTACTAACTACATTTTACAAGAAAAAAAGCTTTGTATCTTCTCTGACATATTTTTCATTGTGATTCATTTTTATAATACTTCTATTTCGCACTGTTTTGGTAGAAATTGTTTAATTAGCAATCATAGTCACCTCCGCTTCGCAATTGCTGACCATGAAAGTAACCACTGAACCTGAAACACCGAGTCACACGTGAGCATCATATTCTCGAGAAAGAAGAAAAAAAGAAAGAAGATTTGAAAAATAATATTCGCTTTTCGCGTTTTAACATCCAATAAAAGGCCACAATAATATTTATGCAACGTAAATTAAAAGAGTGAAACACGTCAGGAAGAAGATCGGAAGAGATATTTCTAATCGTACTTACATAAAAATAGGATTACATCGAGATACGCCATTTTCGATAAATTCTTGCGCATGATTCTGTAACAAGATGTACGATGTATTACTTCTTAAGATATTTGTATATTATTGTTGTTTCTTTGTTATTAAACCAGAAGACTGTCAAGTACTCGACTAAGTAATAACTTCATTAAAATAATAACATCAATCGTTATTACTTTTACGTAAAATCTAATTTTTTCTAAAAATATATATCCTTCGTAAAAATATTCAAATATAGATATCTTTAAATAATTTTTGTATTATTTCCTAAAATGCAGCTCACAGAAAGGCGCACAAAGTTCATGAACTTATTACTCAATCCAATAAACATAGAAATAAATATACAAAGCAACGACAATGTTGTCATCTACAAATATTTGCAATAAATTAAAAAATGGTATTAAAAGTATTTTCTAGTTTCTAGGTATGTTTAAAAATAATACGGTGAAATGAAAATGTAACAAAAAAAAAAAACGCGGATTTCAAGGTAAAAAAAAATGTATCTGCCGAAACCCGGGATCGAACCAGGGACATTTAGATCTTCAGTCTAACGCTCTCCCAACTGAGCTATTTCGGCGACTGAAAGAATGTTCTTCTTTATATATCAAGAGTCTATCATTTTATTTGATCGATATCTTCTATCAATTAAAGAAACTTAAATTATCCTTGAATTTAAATCAACAATTTAAATTCTTATTAAATATCGTGAGAAATAATTCTAACAAAAAAAGAAAAAAAAACGTTTACATAAAACCTTAGGCAACCTTAAGAAATTTAATTTAATCGCTTATATATTTCATACTGTGAAAAGCCTTGTAGGTTCTCGCGAGTTATTAACAAGGATAAATAAAATACCAAAGACCTTGCTCAATCACGATTGTAATCTCGATCGTAATTTATGCGACAACGTATTTTACAACTGTTCATATTGTTATCTCAATAAAATCTTCAATTCCGTTCGCGGTAATTCCTTTCGCTATTTTACTTTATTTTAACTTTAATCTGCAAACATATATTAAAAAAAGGACGTGATACAGGAAATAAGCAGATATTTATTTCACCTGTTAAATATCATACCTATGCTCCACACGTTGATTTACATTATTAATTATTATTAATTATTTATTTATTTAATAGAAAAATAGTTTAGAGTGCAAAGGGTTAACAGATTCGCAAGTTACTTGAAGCTGGACGAATTCATAGAAACAACGACCCTGATAATTTGATAAATTTGTATCTGATAAGATAAGATCTATCGAATCTTTCCGTCTGACTAAAATAAAAAAAAAAAAAAGAAGGAAATAAACACCGAATAAATCATCACGACTGATCGTGACTCGCAATCCTCCCACGCTCGTCTAACTCGCACGTCAATCAGTGATAAACGACCAACTCGAATTTACCGAGCCGGTAAGAGAACGAACGACGAACGTCTGTTCGATCTACGCGATAATAGAATCGAAGAAGAAGAAGTCTCGAGCTCGTGCGCGAGAAATCGTAGTCGGTGATTATCCGTGAAATCGATTATCCTAATCAAATCCCTGGCCGTGGTAATGGGGTTTCCATTACGCCGACGACGAGAGTTAGAAACTGTGCACGTCACGGTATCGGCCGTGGCTCAGTGACATTCAATCGGACATTCGAACAGTCAGGCCTCGTTGTCGGAAGAAACAAATAGCCTGATCGTGCTCGTCTTCGATCCTCCTCCCCTCCCTCCTCCCCCACCTCTCGTCCCCTTCGACTTCTTCGTCTTTGTCGTCTCTGCGGCCGGAGTGACGCAATCCCGAAGGTAGCGGCAGAGAAGAATATATCTTGTTCATTCTCACGGTTCACCGATTCACCGGACTTTCAAAATGATTACGGTAGTCATTAAGTTGCCGGTTGGCATTTGATGCGACGCGCAATTTATGGTTAATCCTTTGGGCAAACCGCGATGAGTATTATAATGACGTACTTTCACTCTCTCTCTCTCTCTCTTTCTCTCTCGATTCTTCCGAGTATAGTAAGTCTTCCCTCGTTTGATATCAGCTCGACTCGTCGATTTACTCTGTTTCGCGAATTATCGTTCATTTCATATCGACTGCTTAATCGTCATCAAATCCGACGACAAATCTGTGCAACAAATTCTTTTGTCAACGAAAATATTTTATCTAGCATTCCTTTCAAGATACAGAGACACTTTCTACTTACTTTTTCCCGACTAACGATCTATTCACACGACGCAACGTAACGAGATTCGGATTGCCAGGGGTTGCGCGTAGCTTCAGATTACCACGGGTAACATCACGGTAATTTTCGAATTTATTTTCTCTTCTTTCGTCTTCTTTTTTTCCTTTATTGTGCCCTTCTTCACTTCTTGTTTTCAATCTCGTTTCTCGTCGCGATAAACACACGATCTCGAAATATCTCGAAATACAACACAGAGAGTGGTTTAACGAGGTTTAAGTATCAATAAAAACTTTCGACTACCAGCTCTCCGCCATTGTTCATCGGTGTCTGTTATTAAAATAGTACCTGCTCTAACGAAACGCGGAGAGAAGGATGGTTGTTGCAAACGTAGCTCTATTAAAAAGTTCCCTGCATTATGGAACGAGTCCATGGTCTCGCAACGATTACCCCCCTCCCCTCCCCCCTTCCCATCCCGAATAATTCCTAATTATCATAATTCTCGTCGAAACTTTGACTTCGTCGATGTACGAATATGTATATATATATAGGGTGGTCACTAAAAGACAAAAAGATATAAAACAAAAATAACTTTCACAAACACATGTTTTTTTAAATTTTTTATTATTTCATTTGGATATATTTAATGTTTTGGATATAATTAATGGATTTTTTCTATAACCTACAAAAAAAGAAAATAAAAAAGATTGAAAATGAACAAGTTATGACTTTTTCGAACCCTTCAGTTTTTCAGTGGCCACACTATATATATATATATATATATATATATATATATATATATATATTTCGTTAATGATCGTAATAAAGGGGTACATTTCGAATTTTCCATGGCGATCGGTCGGTCCCTATGGCATCGCCGTAGGAGAAGGGAAGCTCACAGCCACCATGGGCCCCCGGGCGGATAGCGATGTTGAAACAATAGCCGGCAGATAGCGAAATAAAACTTGGCGTCTTAACAAGCGCGTACTCGCATACGTACCGCCTTCCTCTTTTGTAATGCTAATTCAAAGGAGGCAATTATTTCAGGAGTAACCGGTAACCTTCTAGTTTCTCGAACGACACTGGGGTATCGTCCTTAGTAACCGAAGAGTGCGGGAATAAAAAATGACCGTGGCGTAAATGAGAAAATTTGAAAATTTAAAATTATTTTATGAATCTCGTCGCTTATTACATTAAAGGTGTCTGTTTTTCCAAGTAGAAAGACGAACCACTCTCAATTTATTTATTTTACAAATATATCCTAGAAAGGGGAGATCTCTCGAATTTAATTTATGAATTTCATTCGTTTCGCTTTATTCGTCTATCTTTCTGAATAGGGAGTCGCGCTTAAAATGCGATGTCACGTGAATTCACTTTATAAAGCGATATTTACTTCACAATCTTACTACATTATACTATATTAAAGTGTAAAAATATAAATGAATAAACGAACAGAGATTTTTGCTAATTAGAAAGAAAGAAAAAAATAGATCGAATACGATAATCAGTATTATTATCGGAATTCTAATCGAAATTCTTTTCGTTAGGTCGCACGTTCGTTTCCGGTTATTTTGTTCGCCTTTTGCACGCTCGAAATCTAACGAGGCGATACGCGAGACCCCGGCGTTAGTGCATCGCGTTCAAGTAACAATCGAATGAACGAATCGAGTCGCCAGATATTATCGCGTACGCCGTAACGCTGCGTGTTACGAGAAACAGATTACTTTTCCCAATGAAGTTGAATCGGGAAAGTAAGAGTTTGCAAGCCTCTGAGCCAACACGGGGAAGACAACACTGATCAAACGAGAATCTCTTCGTTCGTTGACTTTTGTTAGTAAAACGAAACTACTTTTTAGCAGAGGGATGCAAAAGAAAACTGGAAAGAAGACATATCTTCTTTACGTATCCTGTCGCTCGCACGAACTTTGCTCCATAACCATTACGTTAAAACGTAAAACAGTCTTTAGGGGGGAATAGTACTCGATTTATCTTATCAAGATGTTGAAATCATTTAATGGTCGTTTTGCAAGAAACTTGAAACGGACGATTACAGGTTTGGAGCCAACATTTCTATCGTTTGCTTAATGATCAAGTTAAAACGATAGCTCGTGATAGCTCTTGGACACGGTATTGGATTATTTTTGGGAGGAGCGAAACAAGAATACCGATCGATGACGAAGCGTCATAATCAAAAATTTCACAATTTCTCCGAAACATGATTACTCGTCTCGAAGATTCTTGAAGAATTAATAATTAAAGTAGCTAAAGTCGTGACGACAAGATAAGAGGATTCAGTTCATTTTTGTTGTTTCCTTATTGTTATTTTTATGACAAATCGAAAAGACACGAGATCACTTGACTTTGTCAATGTCGCGAAAATTTTTTTCACATTCGAGCCATTTGCTAAAATTGAAACAAGGCAACGAGATCTTTCTCTTCCACCGTTCGTTCAGCTTCGTTGAGGCGAATAATGGCGAAGTTAATTACATGAATCAGCCGTAACATTTTTTCAAGGCATTCTGTTCTAAGTGTAAAAGAAGAAATTCTTCCCTTCCATTTAGGATTCTACGTGGAAGGTAAAAGTGATCGTTAACTTTGTTCCTCTCCCTCTCTCTCTCTCAGCTACGTTGACTTGGTCATTAACTCATAAACTTCTTCCTCTTGCGAAATAACTCCGAATATTTTCTAAAGACGAAGACGAAGATCTCATCTTTCTGTTCTCTTGTTTAATTTAAAAGAGTTTGATGCACCAATTATGAACCTATATTACTATAAGAATCGACCGTGTTTTTCGAACTTCTTCCCATCTGTGTGCGTGCCATCTTACGTAAAGCATTGTATTCATTATGGGAGAATTCTATGTAACTGAGGTTGTTTCTTTCGTGACTGAGTTTTGAGGTGCTATCCCTTCTGCCAACGAGGCGACTTCGTATTTGACTTCGTGTCTTTTTCCTCTTTTGTTTCGTCCCGATGATACGCGTTCCACCTCTGCCAATGTAAGATTTCGCGAACGTAAAGAATATTCGCTATTCGGAGCGCGGAGGCAAACAAACGTGAAAGAAACGTAATTTTCAGTCTTTTAAATCCTCCGCCTTGCAATCTCCTCCAAATGAATATTTTATTCTATCTTATATTTTAATATTTCAATCTTCGTACAAATTCGTAACAGAGTCCATGAACTAACTGACAGGTATAAAAATAAATCTTAATTTATTAACCTCTTGCGCTGGAATGACGCACGTCGAGTATTTTTTGTCCCAAATTGCAACATTTTCTCAGTTTCAAGTATATTTAAATGTAACTCAGGCAAAACAAATGATAAATTTATTACTTCTTAATTATTTCTATCCAGTGATATCATACCGACCGAGTTCAAAAGAAAAAGAAAGCAACGAATTATTGTATACGATTCGGTCACTCGTTATGGTCCGCGAACCAATTGCCAGTGCAAGGGGTTAAATGCATCGGATGTTAACGATTCATTTCGTATTAACTGTCGAGAAAAATTGATATGTTGTAGATTGAAGAAAAAGAAAAAAAATACCTTGGTCGTGCGCGATCATGAGAACGCGAGCGAGGACGCTCGGTTTCAGGAAATGCTGAACGCCCGAGATCGTTATAGAGCGGCGCCTTATGAAACATCCTGTTCGCGAATATACGTGTCCGACACATGCAGGAGGACTTTCGGTAAGACTTGCAAGTATGCTGGTACTACATTCGGTGACGGGGAGACAAGCTTCGCCGCGTGTCGGAGAAAGAAGCGGAAGTGCACGGTGCCTCCTACCGTCGTCGTTGGCAACGTCGACGGGTTTATCGTGTCGGTGTTGACCCTAAGCCACAGCGGCGGGTGAATCCGCTCGCGTTTAAGATCCCAGAAGAAGAAGAAGAAGAAGAAGAAAGGTTATTTCAGGCCACTCACCGACGCCTTTGCCGGCGAGGAAGATCGTCAGATATCCTCAGAACGAATCTGATTACCATCCCCCCGTAGCAAAAGATCTTAGAAAGCGGCGGACCGACCACCAGCGGCAAACCGATATTGAGTCACGTCGGGAGACCAAGATGACTCTTCCGCCAGTAAATTCGACACGATCCTCCCCTGCGTCGTTGGTACAGTATAGTTTTTCGTTACTGCAATTCTAACGGTGCGGCATTTAACTAACAATCGTCATTTGCCAGTCAGCTGGCAATAATCCACTGGAATATTCCCGTGGCGTGGCGTGGCGCTGTATAATTTTCGTCGAAATTGAAGAAGAATGTCGAAATGATAAACGCTATGATTATCGTGAACAATAGCAAGAGAGAAACGGTTCTTATTTCGTCAATAATAAATAGCTGCAAGGAATCCTGATCTCTCGCGGATGTCTATCTTCGGCAATGCAATCAACGAGATTTCTTCTTTTTTTTAAAACGCTTTTGCAAATGGGGAAACAAATAATCAAATTATCAATTGATAAGTTTCGACGAAACGACATTTCCTTTTAAGATTATTGCGTTCCCAATAAAATACGGATTCGCATGATCTATATCTCTGATCGTTTAATAGATTTAATACTAGAACTACCAAACTGGTAAAAATTCCTGTTAGATATTTTATAGACGTAAAACAGCGTATTTTTAAAGATTTGAATAATCTTTCGTAAAATATAGAAAATAAAGGCTCTTTCTATTTTTTTGACTTCGAATCTTGTCTATGATGAAAGTTTTACGCTTTAATCGGTAGCTTTAGTGTTGAACGCATGTCAAACTGCGTTGCGTATCATCCAGAGACGGAAGCGCAACGGACGACTTGTACGATTTATTGAGCAGACGTTGATCCGGAAGACGAGCCTACTTTCGCCGCACGGGAGAGCAGCGCGCACACGTTAGGCTACCTACGACCTCGCAGGACACTAGACCCCCCCTTCTGGGCTTCGCACATGCGATTGCGGCCTCTCGTTCGCGACCTCTCTTTCCGAAGACGCCGAAGAAATAGCGATTGTGTCCTGCTCTCGCGTTCTCTCGCGTGACACCGGCGCGAGAGAGCCAGTTGGTAGTGGAAGCTATGACATAAGCGAAATTACGAACACACGTGCTACCGGTGTATACAACACGCAGACAGCACTTTCTGCGCGCGATCCTATCGCGCTCGCTACCGAGCGATTATCCATTACGGACGTAATCATAAAATAATGAGGATGATTTTCCAGGATACTTATGAAATGTTATATTCCGCAGAAAAGAAACTGGATGAAAGAACGAGAGCGGCTCTTATCTCGTGATTTATCGTCGTTATTGACGATGTCAGTGTTCGAAAAAAAAAAGTAAAATTGTCTCGTTGCAAGTTTAATGCTAACAAAGCGAGTTTAATATCGGAAAATAAATGTAAGCGAAGGTGAAAACGTTTCCGTACCGAGAAGCTGAGAGGGATGTACCTTCGTACCTCTCGGAGGTCTCCGACACGCTTCACGAAAACTGGATGGTTCTTTTTTTCCCCAACGAACGTACATATGGTACTTTCTACGTAATATACAGTAAGCATCCGGTTAATTTCTCTCAGGAACGTAAAATGTTACGTCTTCGAATGCTAATTCATCTCTATCTACGGCCGAGTATAGTAATGCATCTTACGTTATTAATCTGGTAACCGCAGCTTTCTCCGCGAATAATTGTTGCTATGTAGTAACAGAACAGAAGGAGAAAGAGAGGAGAGCAAGGTGGATTTAGCTCTGCCCGTGGAAACCGGAACTCGGAAGCGTTATTTGGTGGATTTATAGGTTCTGACGTGCGTGACGTTTGCGGAGGAACGGTCTCGTGGAAGTGTGTTCCCTCCATCCGTGAGATACAACGCAATGTCGACCATGGGAACCCCTTTTCTTTATGTTTAATTAATCGCAGTCATAATTATATTGTTCGACGGAGTTATATTGTTTTAGTATTTAAGCCTGTTTACGTCATACTTGCGGTGTCACAAAAATGGGTCAGTATTGAAAAAAAAAAATGAAAAAATGTTAACTTTTAAAAATACATGTAACGTATACAATTTTATACCGTTGTACTATGCTTATCAACTTATCGAGAATTGTGTAATTTTCTTTCGCGACTTACCTGTCGAAAAAAATATTAAGATCGCCATAGAGATAAAAAAGGAAAATATAGTAATTACCTGTTTAGTAAATTACCTCGGATCTATATGGGCGAAATTTATATATATGGGAATAAGCGTGGAGAATGCGTTTACGTGAGAACAAAGTTTGACACTATCAGAGAAGACGTAAGCGTAAGGCGTACAAAATCATAATGTCGAGCTCGATACTAGCCCTAATTATGGATGTCATCCTTCGCTAGTTCTAACAAAGTTTCTTTCGCAGTAACAACGAAGTTTTCATTCCTGCCACGCCACGAGGGAATATCAATGAAAACAGGGAAACAAAAGAGAAGCCGCGCGGTGAATTGGATCAACGATAAAAGAGGAACAGAGGGGGTGGTTTTAGAACTTCTTTCTCTTTTTTTTTACTCGATTTTTCTCTTCTCGTGCTATCAATATCGTATATTCTTATAATTCCGGCGATACATCTTTCTTCGATCGTCTTTTTACACATTCAATTTTTCTTCAATATCGACGATGCACTCTCGGATCTCCAAAAAATAAGGATTCTTTTTTTTTTTTCTTTGTGCGTTTCACAATCAGGAGGAACATACCGCACTATTTCTCCACTATTTCGCCACTTATTTTTGTCAATTTTGTTTCTTATAATATATATATATATATATAACATCTCCATGATATATATATATTGTATATATATAATATATACACACATAGTATTCATTTATTGCTTTCGCAAAAAATTAAAATTAGATCGGACAAGGACCTATGGAACTACGGATCGATTGAAAGAATATGATCGATGGGGAACAGCAAAATATTTCACGGGGTGAACGGAGATCGGATCGTACAAACGCGACGAATAAAAACTCGATACAGGGGCAAATGCTGTACTTGGGCTACAAAACAATCTCGACAACGAGTCTATACAAATATATCTGTACATACATAAATTATAGAACAATCTGTTCGTGTCAGGTATGGTCAGTAACAGCAGTTTGCTACAATTGTACTTATCACTTATTATCACCGTCTAAATCATATCACTTCGTGTCTCCTAATTTCGAAGCGTAAAACGTAAACACATAAAACACATTGACGAGCTATGTACCTTATCCTAGATATACATATTTATATGCATACTGAAAAGACGTGAAATTTCTAAAAAAGAAAAAGAAAAAGAAAAAAAGGAAAGTAATCTCATTCATCAAACAAGTCGCATCGTTTTTTCCAAAAAGTGTCAAAGTGCACAATCTCCCACGTTCGCTTGCAGCGCGTCTCAAGTGACAACAAACGGTCGATCGAATCACGATTTATCGTCAGTCAAGATTATACATACATACATACGTACGTGCGTAACACATCCAATGTCTCTCTTCTCTCTGCCAATGCCTTTGCGAATCACTCAGCTCCGTATTCCTACGGAAACGACTGGCTCGAGGATACGATATAAACGACAACACACATCACCCGGTGACACGGGAGTTTCGTTTAATGTTCTTTCGCTCCTCGGTTAGGGGGGTTGTATCACTGAGCAAAGAAAGAAAGAAAAAAAAGGATGAAAAAAGTGGAAAATTCGGCGGTATGGTATACTACAGTGGTATACACCGGTATACACCGAGGCAAGCGGTGTGCATCGGACCAGGAGGACCAGAGAAGTTGAGGGATGCGCGTCGCGAACGGAACGTAGGACGATACTGAGGAGCCGTCCGCTAGGCATGCAAACCTCATACCGCGCAAGGATCTCGCGGATCCTTGCCTCTTTGTCCATCGGCTCGCCCTCTCTGTTTCACTCTTTCCATTCACGTTTCCAACCGTGTGTTGAAAATCCCATCTCGCTCGCGCTCGTCATCCCCGCTCGCTTCCTCGTTCAGAGTTCGCGAGCCTCCCTCTCGCGATGTTAACCTCTCGCTCCCTTGAACAGATTCAGATGTACATATACACGCTCGGTGTGCATGTGTACGTGGTATCAGCGACAACCTAGCCGACGAGCGCACGCGCTATACGCGCTGCTTACCTTTTACCGTCCTCACCAGGAGAGAACAACCTCACACCCACTCTCACCTTCTCTCTAGGTCCCCCTTCTGCTTCCTCACTCTGTCCTCCTCCTGTCCGCGGCTTCCTGTAACCCTCGCGCGCTCCTTGGTCATCGTCTTCCTATGTGACCCGATCCTATCTCTAATGCTTTCTCTTTTCTTCGTTCCCCCCCGAGAGATACATTTACACCTTGCGCGGATTCTGGTAAGTGTACCTACGAACGAATGTTGGTCGCATCCGAAGGTGTACCGCGTATAGCTGTGTGTGTACATGGCTTCTGCGAATTTTGCTCGTACGTCTTCGTCCTCCCCGACTGTGTTTTTTTTTAAATTGTGTCTCTCTGCGCTTATTTCTCTTCTCGTTCCGTTTGTTATTGCAATTCGCTGCTTTGAAAACGCTTTCTTCCGGGACGTCTTGGACCTTCTCTTATCTCGAAAAAACTCGTAGTCACTTTCATCCCGTAAAATTTCACCCTGCTCTCGTTTTAATTGCCCTCTTCGTTTCTTAATTACGTCGTTTCCGCGCGACACAACGAGTTCTCGCGTATCGTCCCCTCGCAAATTGCCCAACTTTTCTTCTTCTTTCTCTCCCTGTATATCGCGGATTTTTATTCTGAGGAGATCCTCTGGAAATGTTTCCAAAGTGAGACTGCGAGATTCTATTCTCTCTCGCGTTGAATAGAGTTTTCGTTAACTCTCGAAGAAAGTGTAAGATAGAACGCGTAGCGAGTTGCGCAACAAATGGACAACTTCTCAAATGACATCGAAAATTTCGCGAGCGGCGAACTTCTGAAAGAAAAAAAAAAAGAAAAAGCAAAGGTTGTACATTTTTCACCTCCTCGCAAGCGAAAAATTAATTGCGATTCGAACGGTGCGAAAACTCAAAGGGGATTCCTCTCGTTCCTTTGATATTCATCTTGAGCGAGACTCTCTTTCGTCCTGAATAAATCGTTGTCAGGTATTCCCAAAGTATGAAGAAACTGGGGAGATTGCGCGTGATCCCTTGCGAAATGCGGCGTAATATTTACACTTGTTTGACTGGAACATTCTCAAAAAAGAAAAAAGAAAGAGAGAGAGAGAGAGAAAAACAAAGAAGAGCAACTAGCAGTAGGACAAATTTTTACGTTCTTTGAAAAAAAAAAAAAAAAAAAAAAAAAAATAGAAAGACTCGCACAAAGACAATGGACGTGCGCGCGCGCGCGCGCGTTGAATATTTTCACACGTTTTATGAAATCACGGTCGCATGTAAAATATATATATATATATATATATATATATATATATATACACACACGAAAGGAAAGTGAGATACATTTAAATAACTCCGATAGATCTTTTTGTTTCTTCTTCTTATGCATGTGTATCTGAGTGAACGAGCGTGTAATAAACGAATAAATATAACGAATAATTATACGCGTGTGTACGTACGTGTGCACATCTTTCATACGTTTGTGAGAACGTAATTCCATCCATTTATAATTTATACAAGAGAAACTGTGTACAAACGAATAATTTTATTCATGTCCTTGTTATAAACTCTGCATTGTGGGAACGAAATTTGTACAGAGATTTCGCAAGATGTACCGTAAGACGCTCGGCGGGTTAAGGAATTCTTTTTTCTTTTACAGCCGAAAATTACTCTCAACACCCTCGCACGAACGCTTGGAAAAGCATTTTAAACGATCCTGCCGCAAGCGCACACTGTGCGAATTCACACGTTTACTTGCGTTGAATAAATAGGAAAACTGACGAACAAGCAGCAGTACGAGAATACTGAGAATATTTTTGCTTTTAATTTTTGATTAAAAGGGAGATTCGCTCGTTCCACTTGGCTGGAACGATACATCTTACGGAACACTGTGTGGATCGATAAGATCACTGATATTCACTATTATTCAACATTCATAACTGCGCGACTGGCCTGGATCATTGAAAATTTCCTCCTCGAAACGAAACGATCGCGTTTGTAGAAAATAAATATTGCTCCTTTTATGTTTCTTTGATCCGCTATTATCGATAGCCGTGATGTCTGAAGAGATCTCGACGTGGATACGATGGTCGCATGGATTTCGAATAATACTACTTTGCGATATAGATATTGTCCTATAGGATTTCCTCGAGTTCCCTGCCCCCGGGAGAACAAATCGACGTGTTCACGCAGACGATGCGAATCATTGATTTATTCCTTCTTCTAGCTGCTTCGTTTCGGATAAACTCGCTTGAAATGCTTTCGTCGTCGACATAACATCGGTATAATGGCGATGCACGCATTTACGTCAGGCAAGGCAGTGATTATAGCATATACTGTTGGGTCATCTCGCGTCAAGTCGATCAATTGTTCCAAAACTTCTTCAACGCGTACATATTTCTTTTAGGGATTACATTTTACAAAAATAAGAGTAAGTAAAAAAAAATTTATATAAAAAGCAAAAAAGATAAGTATATGAGTATATTGTATTTATTTTCAGTTAAGTACTCAAGAGAAAGAGAAAAAAAGTAAGTACTCACTTGAAAAAAAAGAAAAAGGTAAACGTTTCTTCTCAACGGAAACCTTTCAATTGGATGATTTAACGTTAAATGACCCTTCCATATTTTTCCCTACCTAAAAGTATTTGTTTTTATTAACATGTTACATGGTCTAGCTCCCTGTTGCATAAACATTTATTATTCACGTCCACTGTTGACAACAGCATCGTTCCTTCTTACGAATAGCACGTTACAACGATACTAATTTTTATCTAATGACTTTTAGTGTAATTCGGAAAGATCGCGGATAATAAACTACAGAATCTACAGAGTTCTACCTTAAATAGTTCAAATAATCCCGTTCTTCTTCTTTTTTTTTTTTTCCTCTCGATTGATTCATTTCGACTATAGTACAATGTTACAAGCATGATTCGTGGTTGGTTGGTGACGTATCGCTATGGATCCATAGATCCGTCCGATGGCGAGATCTAACAGTATAGGTAATGGTATCTTATGGTACGCGATGTATAATCAATCGATGAACAAGTATAGTTCTAGCACGAACGTTTCTTTTCGTTGATTCAGAAACGTTGGTTAATGGAATCCCGCGTTGCGTAGTTTCCAAACACGGTACCCCAAAGTTTTATTCGTGCTTACACGGCTTTCAGACTTTCTTAAACGTTAATAATGCTTACTTTTTTGTTCTTTTTTTTTTGTATTTTGTACCCGCCGTTAAATCAACGTGGCTTTGTCTGAAATCATATTCACGCGTTCACGTATATAAGATAGATCATATAGAAGAACAATATCGATTCATCATCGGGTACTCAAGGAAGTTAATCGAGTGCACCAAGCTTCAAAAGAATATTCTCGTTATCAGAAACCTCTTGTAATTTACACAGGCAACAGGTAGGTAATAACATTTATTTAAGAACCAATTAATGTGACGTAAGAAAATAGGAAACACAGAGTGTGTTCGTTAAGAAATTATATAATGAAAATGATTCGAGATAAAATGAAGACAAATTCCAACCCCCTTGCATAACTGACTGTTTTTACTCCTGATTCATACAATTTACTTGTACTCTCGGACGTGTCTAATTAACATGAGATTTAGTAGCTGCAATTATTTATAGAATTCTACTTCTACGTGAATTCCACGCATTTGCAATTTGCAATTTGTTGGAATAACTAGCTTTCTTGAGGATCCGATGAGACTTCTAAAAAGTCATTGACAAAAGAGAAAAAGAATGTAATAACAGGAGATAAGAATAGCAGTTAAAAAAGCTGGTACTTGATATGACAAGTTGAAATTATATCCATCCAGTATTAATTGGATGAATAAGGCAGAGGAGCTTTATTACTAACCTCTTCGTCGGAGGCTTGAGTAAAAGCTCCTATTGCCTGTTGAACTTGCGGTGCGGTAGATCCACTAGTAGGATGCGCCGCAGCTTGTTTACCAAGTTTTACGGCGTCCTGCGTTGCTTGAGACTCAGTCCTTCTAATATAAGCAGCCTCCTTTTTAGGTGGTACTACCGGCTTATTTGGTGGCACTGGAGGAGGAACACCGCGGGATACTGGTGGCTTTTTCGAGGGCAGCATACCAGATGCTTGAATCGCCGAACCAGATCCAACATGAAAACCAACCTTTCCTGCAGCTTGCGTCGATGGTATAAGTTTTACCGTGCCTCCAGGATTTACAGGAGCAGGCACAACCACACGTTTGTCTACAGCCTGAGGAATGAATACACAGGAGATCCGATTTAACGTTCGGGTTATCCCTTTCAAGGGCATTATATTGACATATCGCTGCATTTAAGATAATGATTAAAAATAGAAAGGAGAAGGGAAAAAAAGAGAAGTCGAAATTATACCAAATCACCAATATAAAGCGAAGAAATAAATCAATTGCCAGAGAAACAGTGATTGAAGATCTTTGAAAAAGAGGCCGGCTTGTTACCTAAGCAAAAAATTAACCATATATATATTTTCCTATCTTCAATTATAACCGAGATATGTTAATTCCTAACAATAATGTAGGCAACTTAACACGTCATTTTTTTGACAAAGTCATTGAGAGATAGTATGAATTTTATCTGCGAACATAATTGGAAGAATTGTAAAGTTCTACCATAAAACTGTAGGTCTACTTTTCTTTGTTAGGATAGTACATTACACAACTTGGAAAAAATAATAAGTGAAACAACCAAACCACGTAAAGTTAGCAATAGCAAATACAGGGTTGCAATTAGGAGGGCAAGCAGGGAAAATTTGTAAATAAGGCTCAAAAGTGAGTTGCATACAAGTTTTAATTAAGGAAATAATCAATGTACATACTAAGTAATCTTATGTACAAAATAAGAATAGCACAAGTTAGATTACTTAAAATTTGATGGTGTATTAACTTATATAAAATAATACAATGTGACATAATCAATGTGAATTAAAGTCTACAAACATGTATGTGTATATGTGTGTATAATTAGAAATAAAAAGATAAACATTTGTCACCTATGTAATAAAAGAATATTTAATCATAACCATAATCATAACCATAATCATGTAATTATAACGTGGTATATTAAAGAAAATTTAATAATAAAATATTAATGAAATTTCGATGTGATAATTAAAAAATCCTTATTAAATCAGGAAAACATGCAACGCATCTGCAAGATGTGTGCATGCAACATTAATATACATAAGTATACTTATGACTTATTGTGTGTATATGTTTATTTTCTGCTCTTTAATTATATTTTATGTATTTCACATTTTACATCTGTTCTTTGTATAAAAATATAGAAAATATCTAATTTTTATACTGTTTATATTGTTTTAAATATATACATTAATTGTTTCTTTTTTTTTTTGACTTAGCAATTATACCGATTGTTGTTTTTACGTTGTCGTAATACAATCAATAATCATACCTATGTGTTAGAAAAAGAAATAAACCAATTTTATCCCAAAGCAGTTTTTTTTTGTTACATTGATTCATTAGAAATAATACGAAAAGTCAAAAAATGCGCAATAACTGTGCGTTCTAAAACAAGATGATAAGACATATTTGTATTTATTATTATCATGCAATAATCATACAATAAAATTATTCTGTATAACATTCAATTTGAAATATAAAACTGGAAAATTCTATTTAATTATAATATATGCATATATATATATATATATGTATATATGTATATATAAAATAATATCAAATAATATTATTGAGTCTAATAAATTAAGTAATTATATTTTGATTATTTTTAGAAGCACTGTTTTATCATTAATAATTATAATTGTAATAATAACAATATCTAATACTTTAAAATATTCCTTGTATGGTAATATTTTCATAAGTATTTTTATATATTTATACATAGATCTTAATATATCTATTTATATATTTTATTCATTTCTTAATAAAACAAAATTTATGAATACACTATTATCATACTTATATGCTTATAATAATAATAAATATTATTAAGCAGTGTATTAATATATTTACTTTTTTTTTAAATCTCACATAAAAATCGATATATGTAGCTATATAATTTATTTTTACTAATTTTATTTTTAGAATAATTTCTTTTGAAATTACATACAAGCAATATACTGTTCAAATGTTTTCAATCTAATAACATATTATTATGTTATTTTTATACATTCTGTAAATTTTTATACAAATTAAGTGCATAAAAAATCGTTGTGTATTAAAAATCAACATAACTGGTTGAAATGAAACGTATGAAAGATTTTAATAATATAAAAACTATATTACCGAATATGATTTTTACAAGTATATGCATAAATACGTAATACATAATATTTTCAAATTAAAGTAGAATGTGAAGGAAAATGGGGGTAGTTTACCTGATTTTCAGCAGACGCTGCAGTTTCACCACTAGAGGATGTAATATTGGACGTGTATGAGACCCCGCGTAATGCCTGCCCAGGAGTTACTGACCTAGCAATTCCAGTAGCTACAAAGAAATTAATACAAATATCATTTCATTATCTTAAATGGATATTATACTCCTAGTATATTACTCCCAAGAGATCAGTATGAGTCGTCTAGTTTTATATAATCTTTAGAATAATATCTTAAATACAAATTATTTATTGCTTTAATCCTGTACCAGTATGAAGCAGTACTAAATTATAAATTGGAATAACTATATGATAAATAAAAATAACAGGTTCATCGTTAACATCATATGCATTATGGTACGCTTATGAGCAAGAGCTACAATTACCATTTCCTTTTCAATTAACTGTCAAAATGTAATTTATTAATTCATCCACTGTCATGCGATACGAATATTCTCTTAGAGAAGATATATCCAAAATATTTTAATCGTTTATATCCTATTTCAACTTTAGGGTAAGTGCTGTTCTTACTTGGACCGCTGACAGGAACACTAGATACCGTGGCAGTGGGCTGAACAACTTTACTACTAACCATTGGAGTCCCAGTGCCAAGTACTGTACCTTTAACTGCACATAAGATATAATTATAAAAATATTCAATATTTTATTTAATAATTATTTTATATTAGCATTTAGCAACATAATGGACATTAAAAATATCATTTGTTTACTACTGGCGCTTACTAAAATGTAATGTGTGTAATTTATAACAATTATTATGCATAACATACTTGTTTGTGGTGCATTAGCAGGCTTAACTGTAGGCATAGCAACTAAATTAACTGGTTTGGCTGGAGGAGGTGGAGGAGTTGCACCTACTCCTCTTGGAGAACCTCGCGTTTGAGACTCTTTCCATACATCCATTTCAGTCCTAAGTTTATCTAATTCTAATTCGAGATCTTTAGTTCTTTTTTCTTCTTTCGCTAAGGCTTGTTTATATTGTTGCCTTTCCATGTCAAATTGCGCAAGTTGTTTCTCTAGCTCTGCTTCCATTTGTAACGATTTTTTACTTTCTTCTTCAAGTCCTTCAGCCATAGAATCTATCCGAACTTTTTCCTCGCTTAATATCTGTGCTAAATCTTCTGATCTTTTTCTTTCTTCTATGTACTTCATAATTATTTTTTTGCGCTCGGCAAGCAGAAGAAGTACTATTTGCTTCTGTCGAGTTTTTTCTTCCTCTAAAGTTTCATTTGATTTCTTTAATTCTAATTCCAGTCTTTTCTTTTCTTGTTTCTCTAATTCTAGTTCTTTTTTTAGTCGTGTTCTTTCTTTTTCCAGTCCATATGTAATATCATCACCTTGGGCAGTATCATGTTCATGTTTTCGTTTCTCTTCTTCTAATTCCTTGATAACCTAAGGTAAATCAAGTACGAATATATAATTTATAAAATTCATTACTGTTTTAATAACTAAATATGATATACATACTGCTCTATGCCTAAGTTCCGCCTCTTTAAGAACTTTGGCCATCTTAAACTGCATACATCTTTGTTGTGTTACAAGCGCTTCTAGAGTAGCAACTTGTTTATTTATTTGATTTGGTTCATGCTCGCTGACTCCTCCTACTAATACAACATCACGTGCAAGCGCAGCATGTGGATCCGACGTCCCACTCAAATATCGAGTACTTAGTAGATGTTTCAGTTTCTCTGACTGTAAAATGCGTAAAGATTCACTTTATGTCTCAAATATGTAATGTTGACTTTTATAAATTAACAAAAAATAAATTACCTTTAATACTGCTATTACAATATCTCTTGCCTGTAATTCTCCTTCAAGATGCCCTAATAGTTTTAACAAATCAGTTTTGTTTAATTCCATTTTCGGATTACGCTGTAAGAAAGATATGCAAAATTCTTATCAATAAATGTGTGATCTGCATGACAAGTTAATTTTTTGAAAAACAGGCACTTCCAAGTATATACGTATATGTATACACACTTTTAATGTATTAGAGGAATTCTTATCAATTGCTTCTATATTATTAGGTTGTTGTAGAGTCTGTTGATGCTGTTGTTGTATCGGCGACGGCGACGGCGACGGTGACGACGACGGTGACGAATGTTGTTGATAGGATTGCGAGGATGGTGTAGAAGTAAGTGACTGCATCTTCGTGGTGCAGACTGAGATGGTCGTCGACGATCCGGATGATCCATTCGCCGGTGAAACACTCGAACTTACATTAATAGCATTTTGACTCTGTGATGCCATTTTCGAAAGAAAAAAAAAAAAAAAAGAAAGAAGATAATGAAATCCGAGGAGAATTCACCCCTGACGAAGACGTCTAACTCCAGGGAGAAGTACTAAAAAGTACTCGAGGAAAGTAATTCCGCGGTTAAACCGATTCAACCTTCGGTATTAATACTTTCGTTTGAACAAAGAAGACCTCGGCCCGTAGAGCCAACTTCGGGACACGCCACATCGCTTCAGGATTTCTCGTTTCCTTTCCGAACTTGCTTGAATTATGCCGAACGAATTAATCCGGCATTTAATTTTATCCTCGATTATTGACAAATCAAGCACAAAGCGTAGTTCACAGATAGGAACCTGTCTCGTGAAAAGTGCTACGAGATCATTCATTATCGATTATTTCTTATCGAATGTTGTTACGACTCAGAACTCGATACGATTTCAGCTTTACGCCGCGGTAAAATTGAAAGCTCGCTTGAATGTGCTGTTCCCACGCTTGCCTTCAATTTTTGTTGCTATTTCTGTAAATTTTCATGATTTATTAAAAAATGAACATAATTATCGTTATTAAAGTTTAGGTTAGTTTCTAAATAATTTAGAGATAGACAACAATTTTTTATTCATTTTTATACTCAAATTAAAATTATTAATATGTTTAACTATTATTAAATAAAAATGTTTAACTAAATTAATATGTTTAACTATTATTAAATAAAAAATAATAAACAAAAATATCGACCGACCTTCTTTTCTATTTGTATCATAAAAGATGAATATCGCTTATTTAAAGCATTAGATTTTATTTAAAAATGTTAATTCTTTTGAATAGGTTTATAATTAAAAAAGATATAAAAAAAGAATTAATTTATATTTGTTATAATGCTCTTCTAACAGATTAATATCAGCATTTAATGTCAATCTATTTTTAAGCGTAAAATATATTGATTAATGATTCTAATTCCTTATATATAGCACACTAGACTAACAATAATGAATTTTAGTCCAAAGCATTACTGTTGTAAAAAATAAAAGGATAACTGTAACTATATACATTTTCTCATTTCTCTATCCATTTATATAACATAAACTATTTTCGACAAATTCGAAATCTTATCAATTTTATCGGATTGATATGCTGATGAAAATTTGGGTTACTACTGATATATAAATGACTAAATTTATCGATAACATATTTTTTCAATATGTCAATGCCGAATGTCGATAGTTCAGAATTTTCGTTTAAATTTCAAAATTTCAACGATGATTTTTCTGAATATGAAAATAAAAGTACATCACAGGATTCGTAAGAGAATTTAATTTTTATTTATTTTTACATAGTTACATAGAGTATGAAAAAATTTAAAAAAATTTTAAACTACATTATAATTAGTTGATTTAGTATTTTAAAAAAATGTCTTGTTTATTGATAATTACCTTATTGAATTTTATTCGTTTTTCGCTCATTTTCATTCATTGTAGACTTCCAAAGGAATCTCCATTTTGGGATATATTTATGTATTTTCCAACAAGGAAGGAAAGTACGTCTATGCAAAACAAAAAATGGTTAAATATTTCTCTGCATATTATTAAAGTGTTTATATATGGTATTCTTTTCTGTACCGTTCTCTGCAGTGGTTTAATTTCTAAGTTTATAGTCATTTTTGCTCTGTCACAGCTCAAAGATGAAAAATCTATACAGTTTTGTGATTATTATTCAGGTAATTTATAACTATTATTTGTCTTTATTAACTTAAAATTATACAAATTTTATATTTTATATAAATAGAAATATATATTTCAGTAATTTAATGTTGTAGAATATCAACAAGAATTGGGAGCAAGAATTTCCAAAAAAGGCAAAATAATTTGGACATGGTACATTATTTCTATGTTCCTCATACCAGAATGTTTGACAATATTCCAGGCAATATGGCATTTTCTTTTCTGTAGAAAGACAAAATTTCCTGCAAAACAAACCATTATAATTCTATTTGTTTTGGAAACACTCCATTCAATCGGTGTTGCATTATTAATTTTCTATAGTCTTCCACAACTTAATTCTGTAGATGTGGCTGCAATTTCTACTTGCGTTTGTTTTATTCCTACTTTTTTAAGTAAGTAAATAGACTTATAAATTAATTATGAAAATATATTTATTGAATATATATTTTTATTACAGATTTATTTATCCAACATCACAAATATATAAGAGAAACTAAGATATTTGTAGTAGTCTTAGCATGCAATGTTTTAGCATTAATTGCTCAAGGTTCAGGAATAATTTTATATCCTCTTTTAAATTTTATACAAGATCCTCTAACATGGATTCTTCCTATATCACTTTTATTAGCTTCTTCGCGCTGGTGGTATAATTACATCTCACACTACAGTTATTGTGGTAAAGCTTTTATATAATTTATATAATGTACAATATTTTCTGGCATGTATTTTTTAATTTACAACTTTTTCAAAAACTATAATTTTTATTAGGTTTCATAAATCTATTAGCAAAAAATAAAACAGATTTATTAAATAACTGCCATGTATTGCAAGGATATATAGCATTATGGAAATGTTTAATTTTTATTTCAAGCACAATAATGATATTAACTTTTAAAAAAATTCATATACAAGAAGTTTTTGAATTTATATGGCAAAGTGAATATAATATAGAATTAATTGAAATGTCAAATAACAAAATTATAGACACTATCACAGATACTTCTTATATATCTTTATTTAGCTTTCTATTACAAGTATTTTGTGCTCTTCTCATGTATCAAGCAGGTGAGATACAAATTTTTATTGTTATTATTTATGCTTTTATTATTTTATTATTTATATATAATAGTGTTTTGTAACTGTACATATTGTTTATTACTTTCGCAGCAAAATTTGCATATCAGACTCAAATGCATAAATTTGGTTTTGCTCTTCCAATAAGTTTAATTACTCCAGGAACAATCTTATTAATAATGATATTTTGTGCATTACGAAAAGAAAATTCATGTATACTTCATGATTTAATACCGGATTATTTATTTTTCAATGCACCTAAATATGATAATATAACAGGATTTCTTTTAAACTGGCGTATTTGGTGTTGGATAATGTGGTGGTTATCACAAATTTGGATTACAGTACAACTTTGGCTAGGCGAAAATGAAAAACTTGCTCCTATAGAGAAAATTTTCTATAATTCTAATTACGATACATTCCTGATTGATCAGTTTTTAGGATTAAATAAAAGGAAACATGAAAATTTTCATACTGCTAAAGAAGAAGAATCCTCAGACTCTATTATGGAATTTGAGGTTTTACTTTATGTAGTATTTTAAAATTTTGTTTAAAATTTTATTTAATTGTTAATTTTTAGCTGAAACTTTTATTTCAGATGTGCAGTTCAAACAAAATATATGATTCAAATAATGCTGATTCGATACTTTCTAAGAATAATATAATTAATAAAAGAAATGCTCATGTTCCTCAAATTTATGCTTGTGCGACTATGTGGCATGAAAATAAACAAGAAATGAGTGAGTTGATTGGAAGTATTTTACGACTCGATAAAGATCAATGTGCCATGAAAGTTACACAGAAGTATTATAATATTTCTATTAAAGATTATTATGAACTTGAAAGTAAATAATATATTTAATACAAAATGTATTTTAGTTAAAATTTTTATGATTTAAATAAAAATTACATGTGAACTGTTTCAGCACATGTAATTTTTGATGATGCCTTTTGTTGTATGCATGGTTGTATAGGATCTTGTGATCATAAGGAAAATGAAACACAAGTAAATGAATATGTAGCAACATTTATAGAAACAATGCAGGAAAGCATAAAAAGTCTTGGTATACTTGATATACCACCAACTAAATATCCAACTCCTTATGGTGGTCAACTTGTTTGGAATTTACCTGGGAAAACACGTCTAACAGTACATCTTAAAGATAAAAATAAAATCAGACACAGAAAACGATGGAGTCAGGTATATTTAAATATAATAATTATTAATAAATATAAGACAAGACTCTATTTTCATAAACCTAATTCCAATAGGTTTTCATTTATATATCAATTATATCTTTTTATTTTATATCAATTACTAAACTATTATAGGTCATGTACATGTATTATCTTCTTGGGTATCGTTTTATGAACTCATCAATAGATTTTGATACTAAAGAACTGATGGCAGAAAATACTTACATCCTAACGTTAGATGGAGATGTTGACTTTCAACCAGCAGCTGTTAAAGCATTAATAGATTTGATGAAAAAAGATAAGGAATTAGGTGGAGCTTGTGGAAGAATACATCCAATAGGGAAAGGTACTTCCACAAACATGATATATAAAAATATGAAACATACTCTTATTTCTTCTAAATTTATTTTAGAACTTATCAAGACTTGATAAATCAAAGTATTTTTTAATACGGTTTAAAAATATATTTTCTTATGTAGGTCCCATGATTTGGTTTCAAAAGTTTGAATATGCTGTTGGACATTGGCTTCAAAAATCAACAGAGCACACAATAGGTTCTGTTTTATGCAGTCCAGGCTGCTTTTCTCTTTTTAGAGCAAAAGCTTTAATGCAACATAATGTTATAGCTAAATATGCTACAAGGTCAACTGAACCCAAACATTATATTCAGTATGATCAAGGAGAAGATCGATGGCTTTGTACATTAATTTTACAAGCTGGTTGTAAAGTAAGAAATTTATATTTTTATTTACATTATAATTCAGACTATAATAAGAGAAATTAATAAAAAATAAAAAATCTAATTAATTATAAACATCTTCCTTCATTATTATTGAAATAGGTAGAATATTGTGCAGCTAGTGATGCTTACACACATGCTCCAAAATCATTTGAAGAATTTTATATTCAACGTCGACGATGGATACCATCAACCATGGCTAATATTTTTGATTTACTACGAACTTCAAGGGAAACCAGAAAGTTAAATAATAATATTTCATGGCCTTATATAACTTATCAATGGATTTTATCAGGTAATTTGATTCTATATAAATATTATATATATGGAAGTAATTATTTCTATATTTTATATTAAAAACTAAATATATGTATTATTTATTATATTATTTTCTCCAGGCAGTACAATTATAGGACCATCTTTTATTTATTTAATGATGGTTGGGGCATTTGTAACTTGTTTTCAATTAGACAACTGGTTAAGTTTTTGGCTTAACTCAATTACAATTCTTGTTTTTATTTTAATTTGTCTTTTCTACGATGTGCGTATACAGGTAATTGCTTAAAATATCAATATATAATGTAGATATAATTAATTTAAAACTATATAATTAATTTAGAATTATCTAAATTTAAAATTATACAGAATTAAATGTTTTTATTAATACTATTGTAGCTTATAGCAGCAAAAGTTACTACTATCTTATATAGTTTAGTAATGATAATTGTATTAGTTGGAATAATAATACAAATAGCAGCGGATGGATTCATTGCACCCAATGCTCTTTTATTTTTTATTGTAATCGGTCAGTTTACAATAACAGCCCTTTTACATCCTCAAGAATTATCATGTTTACCTAATGCAATAATTTATTATATTACTGTACCATCTATGTACATGTTACTCATCATTTTTTCTATCTTCAATTTACATAATATTACATGGGGGACCAGAGAATCAAAATTACAAAGACAAGTATAAAAAGATTATTATTTTAATCTTATTATTTTAATATTGTTTCTCATACATTATAAATCATTGTTTTTGTAGGCATCAGATAAGCAAAATACAAAGGTACAGAAATCTGAACAAGAAGGGACTATTACAAACAAAATGAAGTTTTCTTTCTTTAATTTATGTGGATGTAAAACTTATAAACATAAGAATTCAAAGGAATTAGAAAAATATTTAGAATTTATTCATACCTCTATAAGTGAAATTAATATTCGTTTAAAGCACATAGAAAGGTATCAAACTAGTAAAAAATCAAAAATATTATAATAAATATGTCATATCTAAATTCACTGAAATTTTTAGTACTTTGGAACTCAACAATATATCAAAAAACAATAAAGAAGAAAAAAATAATGACCAAAATAAAATATATGATGAAGTAAAATTACAAGTTTCTGAGCACTTGGATACAAATATAGATTTAGAAACAGAAACTTCAGAACATAGCTGTACCAGTGATCATCAAGATGATCCAAATTATGTAATAAATCCTCATTGGATACAAGATGAACATTTGAAAAATGGAAAAATTGATTTTCTTTCATACGCAGAAGAAGAATTTTGGAGACAGTTACTTGAAAAGTATTTACATCCTATCGAAAATGACAAGGAAAAACAAGTATGATTTCTAAAATAAAATAAATTATTAAAAATGAAATATCAATAAAGATTATTACAGAAAATTAAATTTTGTTATAGCAAAAAATTACAAAGGGATTAATAAATATACGTAATGAATATCTTTTAAAATTCTTTATGATAAATATAATATTCATAGTGGCAATATTTTTGTTACAAATAAACAAAGATATTTTGTATATCCAATGGCCCTTTGCTATTGAATATAATATTACTTATACTAATGATCATTCATATGAAGTATGTCTTACTTTCAATCTGTTATAAACATCATTTTTGACTCATACTAGTCTTATTGCAAATGGAAATATATTTTTTTTCAGGTACATTTAGCCAGACAATACAAGCATTTGGAACCAATTGGATGTCTCTTCATTG
Source organism: Melipona bicolor (assembly GCA_030673865.1). NCBI lineage: Eukaryota > Metazoa > Arthropoda > Insecta > Hymenoptera > Apidae > Melipona > Melipona bicolor. The sequence goes on from JAHYIQ010000012.1 coordinate 1,462,178, forward strand.
TTGCATTTGTTTTCATTTTGTTAATCCAATTCTTAGCTATGTTAAGTCATCGATTCAAAACATTTATCCATGTACTTGCTAATGTGAAATTAAGTTTACCCTGTTTTAAGAAGGTAATACGAAATAAAAAAAAATTATTATCAAATAATTTAATTTATATTCTGTAGCTTTTGATATTTGTTTTCAGAAAAGAAATGTATCAAATGATTTAGTCACTAGTATACATGCAAAAAATATAGCAGAAGGTCTCCAAAGTGCAATTGAAAATCATACAATGAACGATTTAAGAAATAGATCTGAATCCACTTTTAAAAAACGTAGAACTATTCAAGATTTGATAGGAGATACTCAAAATTCTCCAAAGAGACCTTCTAATTTTGAAGTACTTTTCAATAAGAAATTAAGGGATAAATCTGGTATTCAATTTTAGTATAATATACACTTGATTTATTATATTTTAATAATAATATCTATAAAGATAAAATATATATTATTTCAGGATTTAAGAAAACAATGTCCTTAAGGATACCAAGAGACGTATTGGAAGCATTTGAACAGCGTCGTTCAAATATTTTGACAGAATATAAGTTGCGATGTCAAAATAATGTATCTGACATAGAAGAGATAAATTAAAAAATTAAAAAATTCAATTGACAACATATTTACTAATTTTATTTACTTTTGTATTTAAATTAAATCGGACAAAAGCTACAAATATCTGTAAATTATGGATCTAATATAAATTTGTCAAAATAAAAATAAAACTGAAATATTTCAAAAAATATATACATACTTGATGACATTTATTTTATATAATCACTTCAGAAGAAGACAATGACATATTTATGTCATACAATTGTCACAAAACACACATAAATAACATAATAAATAATACATAATACATGCTATTACTACGCTAACTTACATATTCAGCAATTGTCTAAAGTCTAAGGATTTCGATTATGTGAGTTAGTACCCCATAATTTTAAAATAATTGTTGCCAACATGCGGACTATAAATTCCAACAGATTCAATGCAAGTACTTTTCTTGCCTCTGATTCTAACCTCTAACTACTGTAAATGCTACAGCCAGAGCAACATACAAACTATCTCCTATATATCTATCTATAATCTCTTTTGTTAATAGTATTAACATATTAGAATAATGACAAATTCTCCTGAGTCTGAAAAAAGTAAACCACTGGATTCTGAACAAAGTTCTTCAGAAAGTTCTGAAGAAAATAAAGATGACAATGAGTCTGAGAAATCATTAAAGACAAGAGGTTCGTAAATTAAAAAATTAAAGAACAATAAATAATTATTTAGTACTGGTGCTTAAAATATAAATTAGATGTTACTTAAATGTATTATTATATTACAGATAGTGTAAAATCAAGTGATAGTGATGGAGAAGCAAGCGTAGCACCAAAAGAAAATAACAGTGGTTCTGCTTCAGAAGCAGATAATGACACAAAAAAGACAAAACCGCTAATAGATTCTGATTCAGAAAGTGAACCAGGAGATAAACAAACTTTAGCTCCAACAGCAGATGCTCTTTTTGGAGATGCTAGTGATATCAGCACAGACGATGAAAAAGATAAAGATGAAAAGAGAGAAAAGAGCAGAAGTAGAAGCAGAAGCAGAAGCACAAGCAGAAGTAGAAGTAGAAGTAGGAGTAGAAGTAGAAGCAAGAGCAGAAGTAGAAGTAGAAGCAGAAGTAGGAGCAGGAGCAGAAGCAGAAGTAGAAGTAGAAGCAGAAGCAGAAGCAGAAGCAGAAGTAAAAGCAGAAGTAAAAGTAGAAGCAGAAGTAGAAGTCCAGGAAGATCTGACAGTGGTGGTGAAGGCCCTAGTCAAGCTGTTATTGAGGATGTATATATATAAAATATTAATTATGTATAATTGGAAGATTTTTCACAAACAAAAGATATTTATAAATTGTTATTTTTAGGATGTAGACAAAGAAAAAGAAGAAGAACCAGAACCTCCACCAGAGACAAGAATTGACGTAGAAATTCCAAAAATCTCCACAGATTTAGGTCGTGAAATACATTTTGTAAAACTTCCAAATTTCCTTTCAGTGGAAACACGGCCATTTGATACGGAAACATATGAAGATGAAATTGATGAAGAAGAAACTTTAGATGAAGAAGGTAGAGCCCGATTGAAATTAAAAGTTGAAAATACACTTCGTTGGAAAGAAATTTTTGATGAACAGGGTAAAGTTATTAAAGAGAGTAATGCCAGATTTGTAAAGTGGTCTGATGGCAGCATGTCCCTACATCTGGGTTCGGAGATTTTTGATGTGTATAAACAACCACTTCAAGGTGATCATAATCACCTCTATATTCGACAAGGAACTGGTCTTCAGGGACAAGCAGTATTTCGAACTAAATTGACATTCCGTCCGCATTCTACAGAATCCTTCACTCATAGAAAGATGACAATGTCTTTAGCAGATAGATCACAAAAAACTTCTGGTATAAAAGTATTATCCCAAGTGGGAATCAATCCAGATCAAAATAGATATGAAATGATTAAGGTGAATTATGTTTGTTTAATTTCATTTTATCATAAAATTTATATATAACTTTGCATTTAAATTTCATTATTATTATTATTATTTTTATTATGTAGAAAGAAGAAGAAAAATTGCGTATGGCAATGCGAGTTCAAAGCAAAACGAAAAAAAGTACTGCAAGTAGGGGAACCACTGGAAGATCTGTTGGTGGTTATGGAGCTAATGCTTATCACGATGATGGTTCAGATGATGAAGGTGCTATTTCTCTCGCAGCAATTAAGAATAAATATAAGAAAGGAATAAATGTACCTGTTAAAGGTAAGTAATTTATTTAAAATAAAATAAACAAATTAATAGGTACTTATATATTTTTACATGTTTAGCATCAAATATATATTCATCGGATGAAGAAGGTTCAGACTTTGAAACGTTAAGACCAAAGAAAAATATTAAAGGAAAGGTTCTCAAAGATTCAGATGAAGAATCAAATTCTCGAAGTCCTTCAGAAAGTGGAAGAGAAGATGATAATCAAGCTGATAATGCCAGTGATTAAAATATCACTATTTTATTAAGGTATAACCTTGTAATATAAATAAATAAATTAGCATCCTTTTTGATATAATAAAAGTAATTAAAGCATCCAATATTTAAGTTATTTTTATTATTTTCACGTATCATATGTAAAATATAAGTTTGCGTTTAATAATATAAGTAGTCTATTGAATATTTCTAGATACATTATTTTAAAAAATGATCCTGTTATTCATCATTTTAATTGATTAAACCAAAAAAACCATAAATAACAGAATGTGTACAATATGATAAACTATAATCATTGAAAATAAAACTAAAAATGTTAAAAAAAAGTTGCCTAATCGAGTTACAGTAATGCTATATAATAATTTATGCAGTTTCATATTTTATTTCAACTTCATATCTAGTAATCTAATTTTCATCTTAGAAATAATCCACTTAATCTAAAGGTGTAATGTTCAGAAATTAAACAGTGATTATTAATTAAAAATATAAGTATTCTTATTTATAGAAATCTTAAAGTATAAAAGTATTGAATGAGAAGATAAACGATATTTTTCTATTTTAATTTCAATAGCAGATCATAAAATTAAATCCCTAAATTATAGAGTGAGAAAAAAAACATTGATTTATCTCGCGATCGCGATTTCTGTTCTTATGACACAAAATTTTGTAAATTATTGGATTTATACTGAAAATATTGCAATTCGTTTATTTACTATCAGTTCTTTCCTAAATTATTTTATAAATTTCTACATACAATTTTGAAATAGTATAGAAATTTGTGTATATGAATAATTGGTAGCACTGGTTGAAATACACTATAATAAGTGAGCTGTATTGCAAAAGCATTTTTATCGTACGGGTGCTACTCTTGTAATTGGGAAGTTATTATTGTGAATGTAATTTGTGAGTATAATTTATGTTTTCACTAATAATATTATCTAATCATGTCAATACATATTATGTACACGTATAAACATATAAATAGATAGAAAGGGACGAGTTTTATTTAAGAATTATTATTTTTTCGTTTCTGCAAATAAATTGAATAATGGCATAAGTTTTATTAATTATATCTTTGTACCATTATTATATATACTTTTATCTTTTGATTAATTGAACATATGATTTCATATATATTGTGTATTTTCATAATTTGTCTGGCTTACATTTATTCAATTATTAATCTAAATTAATCTAAAAATTAATTTATGTAATGTTTGCTTATATTATCTCTCTGTTCCAAGGAAATCCTAGATATAATTTAAAAATGTTTATTAAAAAAAACATGCTTTCAAATATAATTATTATAATTTTGATATTATAAAGTCAAATAAAATTTATTAGAGGGAAAATGGTTTACTTATGTATCACTAATAAGTTAATTACTTCGTTATTACTATTGGTTTAAACGATTGGTTTCAAACAATTTAACCTATTTTTTTCCATTGAGTATATTGTAACATAACCTTAAAACTTCTCTATTTTACAGGGCAAATTTAAGATATTTTCTATAAATTCTTTTATGTTTATTCAATTCAAGGACTTATACAGGAATTGCATTTTTTTTCTGAATTTATTATCATTTGATATTAACATACAGGTATTAATCTTTTCTCAATATTTAATATTAATTAATTATAATTAATTAGATTTTTTTATTAGAGGAAATAAAAATATATCTTATAAATATTGAATTATAAAATATTTCAATTTCATTTAACGATTTCCTCATAATTTTTCGAATGGATTTCATATTAAATTATTTGTAATGTATAACTAATAATTATTAATAAATAATAAACAATAAAAATGATTTCAGGTTTATATACAATGGTTGCCCACACTGTGCTTCTTGACTTTACAGTACCATCAAATGTAATAGTAGATGTGGAGAAACGATCCAATCTAAAAATAGCAATTGCTAATGTCCTTCAAGAACACTTTGATAGTCTGAAGCCATTAACTGAATCAAGCATTGATGGAAGCTTTTTAGTCTTATACACAGGTCCCAAAGGTAGTCTAATTACAGTTCGTGGATATACCGAAGGCTTAATCACTGTTAACATTGAATATTATAAAAGAGATGAAGAGGAAGCGCTCTTGGATTTTGAGGTACAGTCCTTTATATTAATTACAGTAATTGTTTTGCAATATCTAGTTGCAAATTTCACAATATTTAATTGCCTCTCATGGATATCAAATACAAAATCAGCTTTTGTATCTCTCAAACATGGGGTCATTACAAGGTACATCTATGTATATATTATGAAAGTAATTACACTACAGATGTGCTTGAAAAAAAAATTTGTACAACATAAAAATGTGAAGTTATATTCGTTCAACCGAAATATTTAAATACGCGGTTTTTCATTTTGCCGATTTTTTGCCGCTGAACGCTAAAAAGATTACAAAAGACAAAAACGTTATTACAAAAGATCATCATTTGATGAATCGTATTATAAAAATAAGTAAAAATTTTACTATATGCGGAAGAAACACGCATAACAAAGAGGACCTTGTAGCAGTGGCGATACCTGGAAGCGGACGTTGCGATGGCTCTGAACAGCCAACGCAGTAAGCGCCTGCCACCAGTAAGGCGAGGAACCATATATGACCTCTATCTGACACTATCAGGTAGAAACCACTCCCCAATTAGTTCCTAATTAGTTATCTATAGCACCTTAAAAACGTGCGAATCGTTTCCGTTGCACTCTAAAGCCAACAGCTCTGGTCGAATTACTTTTTTTCGGTCGACGTGTACTACTACCCTCCTGTCCCTCCGGGTATTTCTTTTTAGTTTTTCCGCAAAGGGAAAATGACTTGATTCATAACGTAAAACAAAAAAAAAAAAAGAAAAGAAAAAAGAAAAAAAAGGATTGTTACGATTGGTTTAACAAGATAGTTTTCTGTTTTTTTTTATTCGTCGGTTCGCTTGTCGCGGCCACCTTTAGTTGGCCAGAGAATTGGAGACGACGTTGCAGGCGGCAGTAGCCTCTACGCGTTCGCACTCGCTTACACCGATTAAACGCGGCGGACCTTTTGAGAGATACTTTCCTACCGCCGGTGAGTTTTTTATTTATTATTCTGTTTACGGTATGAAGCGGAGCATTATGTCCGCAGGATTTTTTCATTTCATCATACGCCGTTAACGAGAATTGCTTTCGATTCATTTCCTCGACTCTCTCTTTCTCTGTGTAACTTACTTTTTTTATACTTGTTCTTCTGATTATTCATCGCGCGGAAAAAATATCGATTATTACTCAAATTTTATTTCATTTGTTGACAACATTTATTTTCATTTATATATATATATATATATATATATCATTTTATTCTCTTTTTCAGTAATAATTAAACACCATTATTTTGCTTGATCAATTTTCTTGTTACGATATATATCTAAATGTAATAAATTGCTTGGAAATAGCGGCAAATATTAAAAATATTAAAAATCAATCTCATAATCTTGAATGATTATAAGAGCTCTGTGGGATTTATTATTTTTATAAATATGTTGAGTGAATAGTATTGTTTATTACTCCAATTTACATGCTACATCAAACACATATGAGATCAATTATAGGCATAAATATTATAATAGATGTAGTAATCCATATATAAAAATCCTAAATATTCAGTACCTTCATTCTTCTTAATTTTAGTTTTAATAATTAAAAGTTAATTTTTCTACAAGACTTAAGCTTTGCATGCGTCTATTAACTGCTTTCTGATGCAATTACTTAAATTTTGTAAATTTTCAATATAATAATAAAATTGTTTCTTTTTTTTTTTTAAGATGATAGACTACTTGAATATGACATTGATAAGCTGGTTTTTGAAGCACGCTCTCCCTACCAAAAAGTGCAAATTGTTCATTCAAAATCATTGGGAAATCTATTGGTTCTTGATGAATTACAAAGTAAGAAGAACAGATTAATAAATTATATTCAAAATTGGAGTATCTTTGAAATTAAATTTTGCAATTTTTAGATATATCTGAAGCAGATCTGATATATACAGAAACTTTGATGCAACGTGGAAAAGAAAATTACACGGGGAAAGAAATAGTTATTTTAGGAGGAGGCGATGGTGGCTTACTTTGGGAATTGCTTAAAGAGAAACCAAAATTCGTAACCATGTTAGAGGTATGCCAAACAAAAATTAAAAAATACATTAACAAATTGTTTTGCAAAAACAAAAATTAATTTTCTTTTTCTAGATTGATGATGTTGTAATAAAAGCATGTAGTCAACATATGAGAAGCATATGTGGAAATTGTTTAGATAAAAGAAAGGGAGACAATTATGAGGTAAATTTTGTGAATAGAAGATTCATTTTCGCAGTAACAAGTAAAATTACTAGAATTTTTTATGAAAGACTGAAAACTTGTAGATTATTGTTGGAGATTGTGCAAAAACTCTAGCACACATGATTGAAGAAGGCCGACAATTTGATTATGTTTTCGGTGACCTTACAGACATACCGATTAGCCCAACTCCACATGGGGATGCATGGGATTTTATTAGACTGATTTTAAATTCTTCAATGAAAGTTCTGAAATCCACAGGGAAATACATGACTCATGTACGTATAAAAATATTAAATAATTTATATTTTTATAATATTTCAATTGACATTTACTCAGAAAAATAATCGTTTATTTTATTCTTTAGGGAAATGGAGCATCTTGTCCACAGTCTCTAGAAATGTACGAACAAGTTCTTTCACAGCTCTGTATACCCGTAACTTTTGCCAAAGATAGTGCTTTTGTACCCTCTTTCTTCGAAGATTGGGTCTTCTACCAAGTATCGTTAAAATGATGGATTAAACTTATCGTATTGAGGTTCCAAGGGAGGTATATTCACAATCCATTTTCTCTCTTATGACCCAAATTCGACCCTAGTCGCAAATTTTTTGTTAACGAATCGGTTCCTGAAGAAGATGCTGGACATAAAATCCCGATTGACACTACTACGCTGGCGTCTGTACATACAAAAGGTGGTGGTTATCTGTATTTATTTGTTTATTTAGTAATTAATAAACTATGCAAAGGTGCTCAATTATTTTTTCTACTAACTGTCAATAATCAAACTAAGTTACCCAGTGGTTCGTTACAAGTAAATTCAAAAGCAATACAACTACATTACTGTACAAATAACTTTAATAAAACAGAGATAGAATTACATGAAATTTTAATCACACATATACAAACATACTTTTTATTAACACATATTTTTAATATATTTAAAATTCAAATTGCATTTATTAATATTTACTAAACAAATATTTTGTAGATGTATATAAAAGCACGAACTGTTGCATGAGGTATTATATGTATTAAGTAATAAAAAGTTAAGGAGTATACATAGAACTATGAAATTGATTTTATTTTTTATCAATTATTTTTAAACTGAAAATATTGATATTTTTTTCTTAAATTTTTTATAAAAAAGAAAAACAAGACTTATATTATAAAATAAACTTATAAAATGTTTAATCATTGGTACACACAATAGAATATAAATTATGACCATAAATATTAGTTATAAATTAATAAATAATATTAATTAACATAAAAAATTATTTTAATATCAATTTATGATTAGCAGCTCTTCAGTAATTAAAGTACAAACTTATTTATTAATATTATTAATCTTGAAATATTAAAAAGAACATTTTGTAATTAATTATTATTAGTATATATAAATAAATAAAGTGAAATACAAATGATTCAAACACAATGAAAAATTGTTCCCAAATTGAGGTTCCCTATCTTATGAAAAATTAAAGATAAATTGTAAAAACGGTGGGCTGAACAAGTTATTAAATACAGCTTTCATGTTTCTAAGTGGAACTTGGTACAAACATAAGCATCTGATATTTCGGGTAATTTTTCCACTTCGTGAATAGTTGGTTCTATTTCTGTCTCCAAAAGTATTTGATCTAACCATTGTTGAACTTGCTCTGTATGTCTATGAGAATTATGTTGCTCTTCTATGATATTTCTTTTTGAGTTCCTATAATTTTTTGCAATTTCTTGTTCATTCACATCTTCAGTAGTCTGACGATTAAAATCATTTTTTTGTGACTCTGTATCTATTTTTGAAGAATGATCAATACCATTTTCAGAATCTTTCTCTTGGAAATCAGAAATATGACTGGAGTTTCCTGATAAATTTATTATACTAGATGACTTTAATTCGTTAGAAACATCATCTATGTTTTCATCTTCTGTCATACAAGAAAATTCAACTTTTGTATTAGGAGGAATAATTCCTGTATTCTTGATAGATTTATCAAAACAGACATGATCTTTATTTATGTCTTGATATTCCGCAATTTTATAAGGTTCCAAATCAGTTACAGCTGTTGTATTAGATCCCATGAGCTCTATTCTTCCAAATTGTTTTATTTGTTCTTCCAAAGTGTGCCTGTCATTTAATATCGCTATAGACGGAGGAAGAATTTCTTGACTGGACAATGCCAAAGACACTTGCTGTCTATAAATTGCTTCTGATTGTCGTAGAAGTTGTTTTTCTCTAGCATACAATGTTTGCGCCAATTGTGCAAAGCATATTTTTATTTCTTCTTGAACCTTAAAATTAAGTATGCTATTTTAATTAAAATATTTATACGATTAAATATAATTCTGTAAATCACTGATATTGTTAAAGAAATAAAACTCTGTGTATAAGGGAAATATGAAGCTAAGAATAAAACGACATAAAATTATGATTGAAGTAGTAAAATACACTATATATATCGAATAATTCAATTATATATAATAATTTGAATGAAAAAGCAATTCGAAAATCATAACCCCCAAAACAGTTATAGAAATATATAGTTGTCAAGAAAGAATTACCTGGAGAAATTGTTTCTCCAAAAACGTTCTTTTGTCAGCTATCAATCGTATTCTGACAAGATGACTGTCGTTATCACTATTTTCTTCATTCTTTTCTATCATGTTATTTATTTAACGTATTTACTAAAATAATTAACTTGTTAGTTGCTTTGTTAGCAACAGCACGTAAAATTAATATTATCAAACAGTTGGTTAGTTTCTTTTAAATACACGATAAAAACATCACTTCCTTTTGTACTTTTAAAAACTACTTGAAAAGAATTTCACTTCTAATTATTTTGCACCCGTTACATTACACTTGTACTGCCATCTTGATGTTTCAAAGAATCTTATTTTATATCCACGAAAGTAATATATTATAAATTACAATTATTATAATGTAAATACTCATTTAATATAAATATACATCTTATTAAATATTAATGAAAAAGATATATATATATATATAAAAAAAAAATATAAAGATACCTTGTATGTCATTACATATCCTTACTATATTTTATATATTTCATGATTCTTTTTATTTTCATTGCAAGTAGTTTTATATTCATCAAATAAATACTTCACACAATTTTTATATTGTTGGAAATGACAACATAAAAAATATATATACTAACAAAAACTAAACAACTTTTTAATACTTAACTTTATTTACCAAAAATGTTACCATACAGATTTTTCCCTTAATTTATCTCTCCTCATACGAATGAAATTCTTATTTTGCATGTTGTATTTGCTAAAAGGAAAATATGTATAACGTATATAACAATAGATACAATAGATATTATTAAAATAACTAGTTATAATAATTTTTAACTAAATATACCATGGATTTTGTAAAAACAATTTTTAAATAACTCTCGACTTAATTGAGTATATATTAATAATTACTGTTTCTCTATTCATAATAGATATCTACTACCATATTTCTTCTACGCAAATCTACAATTTTTATTAAGAATAGAATTTGCACATACATTTTCTGCAGAAACACGGGGAAATTGACATATCTTTTAAACAAACGGTCAAGTTTGTTGAGCAGCAAAATATTAGTAATTATGGCAGCGTAGATGTGTGTACTTTGTAATTAAATTCAAACTGTGCAATAACTTTCGTTTATGGTACACGTCCGATATTGTTAAATAATAAATAAGTTAGCAGCTAAATCTGTAACCAGGCTAACACAAATAGTTTCAGAATTTTCGAACGCTTATAAAGTACTTGAAAATTTCTCTAATCTTCGAATTCGATTTCAAGAATTACAAAACATAAAGTGCATCCTAAATGCACTTTTACGAACTATTCGTGTATGCTAAAAAATTTCGTGTACTTTAAATTATGCTAAACGTACTTAAGCTAGAAACTAGATACAATTCTGAACACTTTAGTTGCCTCGTATTTTATGCGAACCTCCTTCCAATAAGAATCTAACAAATTATCATCTAGACGATTAAAAAAAAAAGTTCGTTTAAATAATGTACGAATTTCTTTGATAAACAGGAACACAGCAGAAGTCCTTTTTTTTCGAACGAACGAGAGGAAGTAATTTTATAAAAAAAATTACTCCGAGATAGTAACATCAAACACGTTGTCGTTGGATCGTTTAAATTAATGACAGTTAGAAAGTATTAAATGTTGAAACAAGAAAATCCCTTCTGGCATTAAAGTGAATCCGTGGCAGTTAAAGCGGTGTCAGTTCGACTGACGGCTGACCCATTTTCATTCGTAGACTTGTCACGTCGTCTTCTATCCGCACTAACAACTTGTATTTCTAAACAGATGCAATCAGAATCAAAGATCGACAAAGAATCGTTAAATATTTCACAAGTTGAGAAACTCATGAAATCTCGAAGGAACGATAAGTCTATTTGATTTTACCGTGGACCTATCCCCCGGTGTTGTCATCCAAGCGTAAATCATATAACCAGGTATGCAAAGCATCGAGGATAAGGCCGTCAGCCAACCAAGCACGTGCGACCACCATGGATACTCATAGTCTAAATATTTTACAGGTGTCCATTGTACGAGATTGAAGATGAAAACGCCCTGTTGAAATTTTCAGAGATTGAAGATAACAACGAGCGTTAGCGTGCTTCTGTTTAAATTAAAAATTCTTGACTTGTAAAATAATAAAGATAAACATACGAGACAAATCATGGGAGTGGTAAAAGTCCAACATAGTTTCCACCACATGAGGGGATAATATCCTATCATGTCTCTTATAGCGTCGTAGAATCGATTGACGCCAAAAGCCCAGCTTATCGAGATGCACTCGAAAAAAATTAGGAAAAGAAGACAGAATCCGGACACAGCGTACGAATCTAAGATTTGGAAGACGTACATGCCACCTTGCGAGATGCAAGATAATCCAATGATGTAAGAAAGTACACAAACAATCGCGATGAACAGTTCCTTGCGTCGGCGAAGCAACTGTGGCCATTCGTCCACCTTAAAGTTTTAAACGTAAGTAAATATGAGAGATTGAAGATCGTTTATTAAATATTAAAGAACATTACTCACCATAGCAGTAATAAATCCTTCCATGGTGCAAAACTGAGAGTCTAAACCTATGAGAAGAAGCATAAAGAAGAAGAGACAAGACCAAAGGGGCGCCCCAGGAAGCTGAAGAACCGCAGAGGGATAAGCTAAGAAAGCCAATCCTGGACCAGAAGCGGCGACTTCTGCGACAGGCTTTTGTTGCTCGTGAGCCATGAAGCCAACCACCGAAAATATGACGAAACCAGCGAACATGCTCGTCGACGAATTCACCGAACAAACGATTAACGCGTCTTTGTAAACGTTATTCGTAAATTTGTTGTAACTACCGAGAGCCACTAATGTACCCAAGCCTAGTCCGTAGGAAAAGAAAATTTGAGTAACAGCGTCTATCCATACCTGTAAAGTTCAATAAGTTATTAAAAACTAAAGATCAAAAATGTTTTATTTCTTGATCTTCGAGAGAAAATGATCGTTGCGATGTAGTAAATGTACCGTGTTTACCTCGGATTCTTTTAGTTTGGAAAGATTTGGACTGATATAAAATCGAATGCCCTCCATGGCTCCGGGCAAAGTAATCCCACGAATCAGAAGAATCGTTAACAGAACATAAGGGAACAACGATGTAAAGTACACCACCTTCCCAGTCCACTTGACACCTTTCCAAATGCAAAAGTAACAGAGGATCCAAACTAGAAGGAGGGTACCAGCTAGCTCCCAACGAATATTCCCCACGTACTCCACGCCATCGCTGATCTGAAGTGCCCGGCGTCTAAAAAAAAATAGCATTTTCCACGATCGAAGGATCATTTTAATTGTTAATTATTTAACTGAACTTACTCCCAAAATTCTTTAACCGGATCGGTAAGCTCTGTGATTGTCATATTGACGTCGTTGACGGAACATACTTTAACGTAATTGTGGTGTTTGGTAACTTGATTCCAACACAACAGCGAATCTCTGTCGTAGGGATTCACGCAGTTTTTCGTGTTCCAATAATTATTGCAGCTTCCCCACGGTAATTCTGATTGAACATATGAAAAATTGATATACTTTGGAAATTACAAGCTACACCTGTTTCATATATGTAAAATGAAATATCCAATTAAACTAACCGCTGCGCATCGACATAAAGAAGTAGAAGATAGCCCAGGCGAGAATGACAATGTAATAAACGTTCATCCAACAGGACATGACAGCGGCGGCGTATCCGATACCCTTGAAAAGCGGCGCTATTTTAAAGACACCGAGACCGCCAACGGTGAGCATTTGACCGAGGGCTAGCTCCATGAAAAACATTGGAATCCCAGCAAGAAACAGTGTTAAGAAGTATGGGATTAAAAATGCCCCGCCGCCGTTCTTGTAACAGAGATACGGAAATCTCCAGACATTTCCCAGACCAATAGCCAGGCCAACCTTTTCGAATCGAATTGGATTAACGTAAGATTGATATAAACGTTAGATTAAGAGAAACGAACGAGTAAGCGGATCATCGCAATTGATAAAGTTACCACACTCAAAATGAAATCTAGTTTGGTGCTCCATGTACCACGTTCTGGTAGTGGCTTCCCTTTATTAGACGTGGACGTTAAATTCAACGCGGTTTTGTCAGGGCTTTCAGGATCCGCGAGTTCCGGTTCCCTCGATGCTTCCGTCATTTTGTACGATGTATATTCTGCTCACCGTGAAAAACGCTGCCCCTCTCGTTTTCGATGACCTCTCTCTCTCTCTCTCTCTCTCTTTCTCTCGCGTGTTCCTGCACTGGCTCGCGGTACTACCACGGAGACATAACAGTGTTTCTGTCAACAATGAAACATATTACAATTTGCATTCGTCGTATATTAATTTTGTACGAAGTATTTATCTAGTTCACGCGAGAGTGGACTACGAAGACCCCTTTTAGACGTGTCAGCGATTTTCAAGGACTTGCTGAAAGGACGTAGTTTGCGGAGAACGAGTTTGACCGAGTTTTTCTTCGCCGGAACCGGACACGATTTGCGTTTCGTCGCGTGGAAGATTCACGGGAAGCTATTACACGTCGAAATTCAAGGATACCAGCTCTAGCTCAGCTAGAGCAAGTCGAATCACCGACCTGTATGGAATTTAACATTTTACTTCGTTTTTTCGCTCTCATAGTTTTCACGAAAATTATTGAATATTTTAATGAAAATCAAAAGTAAACAAATATAGCGGGAACGATGTTATAACAGAGAGATAATGTTTCGGTGATTGTGAAAGTTGGAGAACTCGGTTTGTTCCATCCGTGGAATCGAGCGAGAGTTCGACAACGCAGTTTCTGAGGTCAGAATCAATAAGAAAAAAATTAAGGCGTAAAAGTAACATCGATGCGATCCGGTTAAATACGAATGTCCGGCTGGGGAACCCTGTAATGAATATCCGAGTCCGTGCGCGTTCCCCCAAAGCTCAGCCTCCCTGGCCCCTACGCGGTCGATCATCCATTGCCCGGGCTCCCTCTTCCTCTTCCACGCTCATAAAAAACAGCTATATTCTAATTAGCCGAGAATGCGCTGTTCCGCATAACCGACATTGCTATGATCTTGAATTCCTCCCTTACGGATTAATCGGTTTCTCGCCTAAATCTCCTTCTGCCCGCTCTTTCTTCCGCCGTTCGAACGTTCGTTTCTCGGTCAATGACGCGCCGCACGTGTCGCACGTTCCCCAACGCGTGTCGTTTTACTTTCTTCCTTTTGCAACGGGACAATTGGAGATAAGATTGTTAATTTCAATACAAACCTAACTGCGGTCAATTATCGATCTCACGACACTCAACGATTCCGTGGTCACCGTGCTTCCTCCTTGCGAATTTCCGGTAGCTAGGCGAGACGAACGGAAACGAAGGATACGCGCGGAAGATACGAATGTTAGCCGATTTAGCGGAACTTCCTCGGGGGGAGGAGAATCGGGTATGCACTGCACAGCACACTCTTAATCTCTTCACGCAACAGCTCGATTAGGTCGAACAGGCACCATCTCAAAGTCCTCTCTTTCTCTCTCTTTCAGTTTGAAGCAAAAAAAAAAAAAAAAGAATAGGACGTAACACTTTGATTCAACGGGGGAATCCGGTAAAAGTGATACTCGACGATCAAGAGCTGACGGGTTCTCTTGATCCTGGTGGTTCTAGCAACGCGTTAGTTGCGATCATCGATTACTACGCGCGATCTACACGAACGACGAGAACTGCTACGGCTATACGTTCTTTCCTCCCTTGGTTTTCTTCTTTTCTCTCAACTTTTTTTTTTTTTTTTTCTCGTCCCGATCGACGATGTATAATCTAAGGGCAACGATGCGAATACTCAGCCGGCCCGCTCAGAACTGGAATCGGGAGTTCACTTTCAACGGCGAACTAGCTGAAATATCGGGGGGTACGAAATCGGGGGATTCCCCTTTTCCTTTTTTTCCCCCCAGTCCACCACCCTTGCCGTTTGCATCGGTGTCACGCGTTTATTCCGCGCGCGCTTGCTCGTGCCTGCTTGCGCCCACACGGAGCGAGAGGGGACGAGGAAAACAAGGAGAAAGAGGGTCACCAAGATCGCAACAGTATATCATCATCAAGTTGACGGCTATCCCGACGATGCCTGTACTCTTTATTGTCGCTGTTTGGCCACGTCTACATCCACGTATCCATTTTCTCTCGATGATCCTCCAAATCTAGCTCGTTATCCTATTATCATTTGCAACACAATTGATAACAGAAAAGAGATGTTTCCTGAGAAGAATGTAATAAAATGCATTCGATTGTAACATTTAGTTGACTGTAGGGCTTCTTTTTCGATCAATTGAACAGGAGAGCCTTGAAACAGAAAAAAAAAAACATTATTTGCAAGGAGACTTTAATTATGTGTTAATTGCTCGTCTGTGATGCTCACGACGCTTCCAATTTCATTTTTGTAATTTTGAACAGTTGATCGAAGTTCCCGCGTTATCACCTTTGTTGTTATCTCGTACCGTGAAAACGAGCAAGTTTCTGCGCTTTCTGAGCGAAATGAAAGAGCGCGACAAAGTAGGTGAGCAAGACTAGGAAGCTAGTATATCCGGAGGGTTCACGTGACACCGATCTATCGCTACATCCGTTCTGGGTACACTCCGTAATATAGATCATCAGGATGATCGACATTAACTCACACAAATCCCGAGGCATCTGCCGATGGATAAAGATCCACTCCTCGATCTATGGAATTAAACAGCTACCTAAAAAAAGAAGAAAACGTTCGAAACGTCTTGAGATGATCTTGCAATTCGTTTGCTGGCCTAAAAGAAGAAGTTGATACTCGCGAGAGTTACTCGCGGAACAAGTTTGATAAAAATGACTTTTCAATTTCGAAGAACGACGATCTGACGTGCAACGTGGTCATCGCGTGTTTGAAGTCTTTTCGCGAAACAGGAAATTTTTTGCGTAACTAATTCTTGTACCTTGCATGCGCGCGCGTGCACGCGCAGTTTGATTGCTCGTTAACGGTCAGCACGGCAGAGGGGAGCATCCCCAATGACCGGAGGATGTGCGGGAAGTGGCGCGGGAACCACATTAAGAATTACTTTGCGGGTCACATCTTTTTTCTCTTTTTTTTTACGAATCGAACCACCTTCGATTTCGTGAAGCACGTTGAAACCTCTAATGTACAATGTATAAATAAAATACAGATGAGTGGAAAATAGCAAATACACACAAATACATGTATAAAATTCGTATAAAAGTATAACATTTAAAAATGTCGATCAAAGAACGTTCCTTGATTAAATTCATACCTTTTACAAAGCATTGACTTAACATGGACATGCTGTACAGAAAATGAAAAAATTCATATGATAAGTGGTTTATTAACAACTTAATAGAGTTGTTGATTTAATGATAATACAAATATATTGATACATTCGTATGTGTATGAAAAAAAATGTATTGTTATATGCAAAGAAATGACTTCACTGTTGCTTCTCGTGTTCAAAATTGAAATGGAGCAGGTGATGGTTGAATTTTCTTTTCTGAAAGTATGCGTGTAGGTTGGTATTAGTTGTGTTATCAAATTTGGCAACCTTGCTGAGGCTCTGTCATATCGGGAATGAAATTACATTTCCTAACCTAGTAGAATATATTTTAGCAAATTAAAAAACAATCTGCTATTTAAGTTGTGATAAGTGGTTATTAAGGGAATAATCTTTCAACAATGGCTGAAGCAATGCGACAAACCGTGGCTGGAATGTTAAAAGGCATTGAAAGGTGCATTATTCGTTGTTTGAAAGTATAATTTAGTTCATTCTTCTACGCGTGGTTTATTTTAATAATACAGAATGATACTCTTGAAAATTTAATATATTTTGTTGTTTTTTTTCAAAATTTAATTATTGGCATATTTTACCATAAAATTTTATTCATGTTATTATTGTGAAGAGTACCTTACAATTATACATATCAAATATTGATACATATCTTTTTTATATTTTAATTGAAGAACAAAAATTTTAGATATAATCCAGATCACTTAGCAACTCTAGAAAAATATGTTGAAATACAATCAAGAGAGAATGCATATGACTTGGAGGCTAATTTGGCAGTCTTGAAACTGTACCAATTGAATCCACATAGATTTAACATGGATATCACTTGTCAAATATTGTTGAAAGCTCTTACAAATCTTCCTCATACTGATTTCGTACTTTGTAAATGCCTTCTCAGCGAACGAATTGTAAGTTATCAATTTGGTTGTTATGTTCTTATCAAAAATATTAATTTAATATTAATATGTTTTTATTTACGATTATAATATTAATTAAGCATAATCTTAATTAAAGAACACAAATATATATAATAAAACATTATTTCATATAAAATATATGTAATTTCTCATTTACATTTTTTACATAAATATTTTGCTGATCATCTATTTTTTATAATTAATATGTAAGTTGATTAATAAGTGTACAATTTTTTTACAGATGCAAGAAAGTCCTATTAATCAAATCATGTATTTGGGAGACATTTTAGAACAGTGTAACTTCCAACATTTTTGGGATAGAGTTCTTTCTATGTCCGATCTTTGTGACAGAATTGTAGGATTTCAAGATTCCATAAGAAAATTTGTTTGCCATGTAGTAGGAATTACATTTCAAACAATAGATAAAAATCTTTTAGCACAGCTTCTTGGAGGTGTTGATGGTAAAGTTACATTTTTATATATTTTCAATATGTTAGAAAAGAATTATAAAAATATTTACAAAACAATATTCTGTTAAAAAATAGCATATCAGATAAAATAATTATTTTAAATAACATAAATCCATTTAGATAACTTAACACGAAGTTATAAACTAAACGTATTGAATTAAATATGTTTTACTTATCAATATTATATAATATTTATACAAATTTAAGAATTTGCTTTTTAAGTACAAATTATTAGACTACTTTAAAACATTGTATAAATACAAATTTACTAATGAAACAATCTATTTCAGATACCACATTAAAACATTGGGTAAAAAAATATGGATGGAAAGAAGAAAGTAAATCAATTATTTTTATTGCTAATCAGGATGAAAATATTAAAACAAAAAATATTACAGAAAAAATAGACTTCGAAAATGTTGCTGGTTTAATGGCTGCTTGTCTTTAAAAAATGATAAAAAAAATAAATTTTTTTGAATAAAAATAATACTTTTTTATATGTACTGATTTCATATGAATATAAAAATGATATACATTTTGCACAATCTAAATACAAATGAGTTTTATTAATATTTTTAAAAAATCGAAGACTAGTATTGAATTTTGTAAATACTGGAATATTTCATAAAATATATGCATTCACAAAATTTTTATGAAAGATATACTGACAAATTTGATTATATGCGCAATCCTGCAAGCTTTACTAAGATTTTGTTAAATATTCATTTAGTAATATTACATTCAATATATTTAATAATACTTGAGTATTAAATTTGCAAGTATATTTAGACTTAATTAATGTGTTATGGAATGACTCATAAACAAATATTAAAAAATATATTAGTTTAATAATTTATCTTGAAATATACTTGAATATAATCTAATAAGAATTAAATAACAATTCAACAGTAATAATATAAAATTTGTAAAATAAAAATTTAAAATGTCTTCCTTTCTATATACCTTTTTCTTTTGTATTTGTAACTTAATAAAATTGTTTAAAAAAATCATCAAGATTATTTAAAAAAGAATTTTAATTTTACTAAAAAATTAAAAAAGTAAAAAATTTAAATGCTGCAAGTTTTTAATTTTTATAATAATAAATAACGAAAGGTTTTTAATAACCCCTAAATATTTTAAGCATAAACAATATAATATAATATTATAATATACGAGAGTCTTTCCTTTCATTTTTCAAATTTTACAACATACAATATCTCCTTTTTCCAAAAAAATTGCATTTAAATAATGGAAACTTTTTTTAAACATATAGAAAAATATTTATGGCAAGCAAAGCCATAAGAAAGCATTCGTATCTCAATATGCGATTAAGTATTTATCTAAACTTCGTGATCTATCAGGTACGCATCTTTTCGGAAAGTATAACGCGGCGGGTTTTGGCAAGGGAACATCCATAAAATTGGATGACTCTTACCACAAACCTGAGAAAGTAAAACCAGTGTACGTGAACTGTTTCTTTTATAATGATGATTATTCTGCATATATTCCATTATGTTTTCTTCTCCCAGGATACCTTGAAATTGGTCTACCAGCATTGCGATGACAAACATGCCAAACAGTGCTGATTCCAATACCAATATAACACAGTGTAAGCTGCAGAAAAAACTTTTTGATTAATATCATTGTTTTTCTGACAACATATTCCTGTCTATATATTAAATAACCTTTAGATTTAAGCAAACTTTATATGCAAATTTAAATATCACATAAGAAAAGATTGATTGTTTAATCCTCTTCCAGAATGCTTTTTATCTATTAATAAAACTTTGGTATAAAATGAAATGTAACTAGAATTAAAATTATTATTTTAAATAAAAAATAAATATTTGAGGTACACATACATGCGACTCTGTTTGACAGCTATATCGTTACTGCACCGAGAACATTCTAAAATCCATGAAGTTATCACCAAGCCTAGTGCATAGAAGGCCAATATTCCAACATAGACCAGAAATTGAATAAAGTACTTTTGATTTTGTTCTCCAACACAGTTGTTTATCCTTTGAGCAACATTACAAATTATGTTTAATGTTAAAAAAGAATGTCATTAAAGTACATAAAACAAAAATTTGTTATTATTATAATGTTATTTTTAACATACTAATGAATATTTGATAAAAAGATATTTACTAAAAATTATAATATATAAAATGAAAATTTATCTAATATTATCTAATATTATTACCGAAATAATAAAAGTATAATAAATTAAAAATTAAAAAATAGAAGAATATAATCAAAGATAGATAAATGAAAGTCCATTATTCATGTAGCTATAAATTGCATAATTTGTAAGAAAATTTAATGTCTCATTTAAAGCTCTAAAGCTATAAACACTCTTGATATTCCTATAAATTATAGCATACCATGGACAATGATGATCCATTCTCCTAACACATCGTTTACAAATTCTACAATGACATGCTTTAGGAGGTCTATACGTTTCGCATCTAGTACAAACAGTCCAACTGTCTCTTTCATCACATTCAATTTTTGTTTCTGGATTATCTGTATGAATGTCAGAAAAGTCCATACGACTTTGGAGTAGTGGCACAACACCAGGATCACTGCAGACTGCTTTCAAATGTGACATTATCAATAATAATACAATAGTGTTGAAAGCCACAACATGAAAGGCACCCCACAAACTGTACATAATAATATACAAAATAAGATTAATCACAAATTTAAATGCTAAATAGTTATTGCAAGTGCATTTCTTGAAGTACTTGTAATTACAAGAGAAGTGCGATAATGTACTAAAATGAAAAAAAGGGAAAAAAACATCCCATTAACGATATTTTATTAAGTTAAATCAAAATATTAAGAGATGGAAGTACACATATCCATATTGGTATAAAATTTATGCAAAATCAACTTCGTACAAATAAATATAAAAACTACGAATAAATAGAAGTTACAGATATAGAATATCGTTAAATGCACCTGTCTTGCAAACTATGCAGGATAACCCAACGTACGACGACGTAATCTGCATAGAAGACAGCAACATACGTAATTATGATACACACAATCCCACAGGGGTCTTTTACAAACATTTTTATTTATTCCATACTCTTTACTAGCAAATGTATCAGCTATCGTCACAGACTTAGAACGAGGTTCATGTAATTTCGTTCTTCATTGAATTTACATTATACGAATTCAATTCAATTTTCGTTAATTCCATTTAAGTTTAAGTCTTTTTATTCTACATTTGCACTGAAACACCAAGTTGCTACGTATTTACAAGCAAATATTAACTCAGTTCACTAAATTAATATTAAAATCTTAACACAAATAGTAGATTTTCTGACCAATACTGATCACTATTGCCTAGCCTAAACTGACCGCCATGATATTGCTGTCATAAAATACCATGTGATGCCCCCTACTGTTCGAACGTGTTCTTCTTTCTTAATTGAAAATATATACCTCAGTTTCTTCATTAACACTGTAATTTTCAATAATCAAATGACGTTTATCAAACATGATGAAACTTAATAATTATCAAATTTCAATAATGAATACAGTCTTTATGTCTTTTTCACATCTCTATAAATTTTTGAACTAAAACATTAAATTTGTTAGCCTCTTGAACAATATTTTACCATATAAAATACATTTTAATAAAGAAAATATTAGGCAACACGATGATGATAGTATCAAACAATACAATAGTTACTTTCAAGAAGTAATATTTTCTGTCTAAATGTGTTATTTGCTTTAATTGAATATTCAAGTGGAAATATATGAAAGTGGCATAAAATCGCTTTATGTTAATATACAATAATGCATAATTAAACGAAAACTTTATTTACAGAACTACTCGCAAATAAAAGTAATAGCGATAATAATAATAATAATAATAATAATTAATAATTAATAATAATAATAATAATAATAATAATAGTAATAATCGAATCGTTATGAATCGATCAACGATAACTATAACAAGTGAAAGAAAGGGACAGTAAAAGATAGGAAGAAAATAATGGTAGATCGCTACATCAGTGACTGTGATGGTGTAACAGTAGCAACAGCAGCTGAATAGACTTCAATAGTAGTAGTTAACGGTAGCTGTAGCAATAACTTGTATTTTGGACTTAATTCTCATGTACAGACTTAAGTTCTTTAATCTGTTTAATAAGATACGCCTTCTCATCATTGAACTGTTCGTCTTCGGAACGATCAGTGTGGAAGCGCGTCAGAAATTCGATTAACTTTTCCTGGTTGCGCAATAATATATCTAAGATTGGTTTCGGTTTATTTGGATTCGCCACGAACACCTAACAAGTTGTAAACAAATTTTTCTGGTTATTTCCTACATCTAATTAACAATAACGATTACTGAACAACGTAAATATACCTTGAAAACGTGAAACGCTTCAAACTGAATATTACGTGATTTTTCTTTGAGCATATTCATCATGAGTTTCAAATTATCAGGATTTGAAATGTACCGTGTCATTACCTGAAATATGAAAATTGTCACATTAACGTGTTCTTGAAAATGTATGTACATGTATGCGTGTAGAAAATTTACTATTTAATAATTATACATACAGTAAAATTGTGTCTATCGAGTAAAAGTTCCCCTAGCAGTTTCAAACTTTGTCGTCGCGTAACATAGTTTTCTGAATTCAATAACCTTTGATAATGAGAGAAAACTTTATCGTAATTAATTTCTAAAAATTCAGCGCTCAGTATTTTATGCCTGGTAAGTAATTCCTAAAAATCAACGTACCGGATACACCAAGAGTATGCTTTACTTTAAGTACGATATATCATGCGCTTATCATCGCTTACTTTGAACGTAGAAAACGCGTCGGAAGCTATGTCGAAAGTTGAAACTTCAACGTATCTGAAAAAATTGTAAAAGTCATCCGAATAGATCATGATTTTTGCCAAGGCCTCATATCTTGCACATTCTCTTAACATAGTGCCACAGTTTAAAGCAATGTCTTGGTGTTCATATCTGCAATTATTATACTCATAAATTACAATATTTCAACAATATTATACTTTAGAAAAAAAAAACTTACCCAGACATAAGAGTAAACAATATTTCTGGTTTAGTACATATATATTCTACTGTTGGAGATCTGGTACCAATTTGTCTCCGTAATATATTATTAAATACTTGAGCAACATCTTTCTTTCCCTGATGAAATATATCACATTATTAAACATATAACAAGTATAGCTTAAAATACAGGAAAAAATTGGAAATTTTTAGGAGTTGGAAAATTATTTTATGATCCACATTTTATTCATAATATGTTTTAATTATATTGTAAATATGTTTGGACGTACCTCAAAATCTATGCGGCTAAGATTTTGCACAAGTAAAAGCAACAAATTACTATTATACAATTCTTGTGCCAATTGGGCAACAACAATATCTGCTTGAGGCTCTGTCTCGGCTGTCCCATAAAGCATGTTTTTTATATGTACCAAATTTTTACTGACATCCTCTTGTGCCTAAAAATTAACGTATTGCGTCATAGAAACCGAAATGTAGTCTCACAACATACCTTTTCTACCTTCTTATCACCACGTTCCAATGCATTTACTGCCTCCTTAAGGGCTTTTACCACCTCCGCCGGACTCTTTTGAGATTTTCCGAACAGAGGCATGTTTTTCACAATGTACAGACCTTGTGGAATGTATAGAAACAACAAAAAATATGTTAGGTCTCTTACTTTGGTAAATAGATTATATAAACTGTAATTAATATAATTAGATAATATGTACCACTATGGTATATAAGTATTATAAACTATCAAAATACATAACCATTGCATAAATTCGAAAATAAAGAATCCAATTGAAAAATGCAATTTCAACGAAATACAATGAAAATGAACTGAATGGTAACACTTTGTAAAAATCAGGCTAAAAAATTACGTGATTTAATCGCTGCAATAGTAAATTGCTCCAAATCTTGAATTAAAAAAGATTATGCGTAGAATTGTTCATATCCCAGAATTATATCCTAATTTTCGTATATACGTTTATGCAAGGATATTTTTCGCAACATGTATTTCCATTAAATATTTTATTCATGTATATCAGAGGATTCGCAATAAATTACGCTGAACATATTTCTTCAGGTTATATCTATAGATGTAAATGTCAAATTTGTTACAGGCTACGACCTATTATTATCAAACATGATTTTATAAATACTAATTCGTGCCTGTTCTATTATTTCGAAAGTGCACGTTCGATTTAACCTAAAAGATCCGACTCTTGTGAAGTCGAATTCAAAAATTCGTGAAGTGATTTGAAAAAAAATCACTTATTGGATCAGGGAAACACTGCAAGAAATATGCCGAATGAAATAGTTGTAACAAAAATGGAGGTCGTGTATCGTGTCGATCAACGATACAATGACGACAGAAAGGTTCAGGTAGAAGAAAAAGAAAAGAGAGAGATCAACAGAGCGACATAAAATTTTTATGTATGTTTGTAAAAAAGGATGAATGATATGATACGAAACGATCAACGATTCGAAAGAAACCAGAAGAGATCGAGTTGCGACTTGCAATGGGATGAGAGTTCGTCGATAAAGATAATAAAACGTTTAACCTGAGCGTTTCAATCGCCTTGCGAAAGCCTTAAAATAATCTTACCATTCAGCCAGACTCTGAACGAACCCTCAGCCTCGGTTCAAAGTATTCTATGCGATTCTTTTAAAAGCACACATATAAGGCAACTACTTTTCAATTCAATATTTTTGTATTGAAAACACGATTTACTGTATTCTGACGATTGTATCGATAAACAGACTCCGATTCCGTGCAAATGCAATGCAGTTTTCTTTAAAGGAAACGCTGTAAATAAATTATTTGTCTTTAAAAAACTTTTGACTAATTGCACGATTCTGTGTGACGTCTCTTATCAAAATTCTTTCACGACTAACGCCGAATCTGCAAAAACATTATTGGTCTTGGCTATCTAGAAACTTTCGTTTCAACCAATTGGAAGGCTTTGAAAATGAAATCGCGTTTCAATTCGTTTAATTGATACGTGATCCTGCTGTTTGAATGAACTAATTTTTATTCTATTTTCTTGCAGCTACGCGTAGTTAAATAATTTTTCTGAGAAAAAAGAGAGGAAAAATACATTGGAGAATTAATCAGTCATGAGAAATTCTAAAAACATCTTGTTTGACGTTATTTTAAACTACGTAATTACTCTGAGCGTTTAATATCGTTAGAAATTTTCTTAGGATTACTTTGTACGTAACACATTGTACATATATATATTGAATCATGGCGCGAAAATTTCTTACCCTTTACAACGTATTTGTTCATTTTAAACGAACAGAGAAATAAATTTTGATGGTACGTTTTCTTGAAAATGTGTGAAATATACTTGCCTCAATTTTGAATTTATTCATATTTAAAATCAACAATCGAGTATAATATTCCACGAAACTCTGCTTTAAAAAATAATAATTACTCTTAAACTGTTTTATATAATGGAAACTTTGAAAAGACAAAACAGAAAATATTCAAATGAAATTAATCATTGTATAGATGTGACAGTCAACTGTGCAACGTATTACGTATCCTTTTTAATTTACTACGCGTTTGCGGTTCAAAACATTTATTGGACAAGTTATCGACAAACGGGCCATTGCCAATCTGAAAAGCAAAATCCCGGCAACGGTGTTTGGCATTTTGTAGCACTAGAAACAGGTTTTTCTTGCAGATATTACAGTGCCCATAAACGTGGAACAGAAGGGGCCACGTGACTGAGAAATCAACCAATCAGCTGTTTAACTTTGTCGTGCCGCCAAGCTCGTCTCTATTCTGTACTGTGCACGCGGAAGCTAGATTTTCGTGCGATATTTTTCCAAGTAAACGAGCGTTCTCATCGAATGGTTGCGTTAGTACAATAAAGAAACGGATAGCTTTCACTTTCGCGCGTACCGTAGAACCGTTCTTTGATTGGTATATCGTTGAATTCTGTCCTCAAATGGTTCTATATCATAGTCGCCATTTTGGTGATAGACCGAGCCAAGATTAGCGAGTGTACCTATGATCTTTTTATTTTCACTCGGCATTCGGTCGATCGTCGTGATCGTCGGTGACGCCGGGACGGAATTCTAACCTCGAGGATGACGCAACAAAACAAAACGATGAACTTTCTCATACATGACGCGAACGGTGAGTATGCCGAGTGCGCGCCAATTATCAGCATGCTTTGCCTCGATGATAATCCCTTAATTTTCATTCATTTTCTTCAGGATCACTCGGTCTCGCTTTTGTCGCCCGGTTCCTGGATCCATGCTTGTGTTCCTGTCATTTTTTTGTTTGTCCTTTGCCAATTACAATTCTATGTTGACTTTCCTTTTTCCACGCTTTTCTTGGTCTTGTGTTCTCTCCTTACAAACAATATCTGTACCGAATTTATAGAAAGATGTTTTTATTTTTTTTTTCCGTTACCAGACAGACAGAACTTAATTTACTTCCGAATCGTTTCACCTTGGATCGTTCAGAAATGTACTTGCTTCTCTTGTTTGATCAGTCGAAAAAGTCACCTTTGCTTCTTAATATCTGTAGTCAAGTTTAAAGATTCTATTTAATGTTATTAAGATGTACTAATTTGAGGAGTCTTTGTTAGGTCATCGGTATTTGATGTTTGAGTTTGTCAAATATTTAAGTTTTCCATTAATTATCATTCATTTTATATTGTTTGATGTTGTAATATTACATTTACAGAGCTTGACTGTTGAACTTGGAAAGAATTCATATATTAATGTTGGATTCTTTCTATCTTTCTTTCTTGCTTGTTTGACTATCAGAATAATAATAAAAAACTTGATACTATTTTAGGTCATCCACAAGTAATAAAAGTAGTGCAAAGTACAGCTAATAAGGCATTGGGTGGTATCGTCAGTACAACAAATGCAGGTGGCCTTAAAGTCTTTAAGACTCCGAGCCAAGAATCT
Organism: Melipona bicolor; assembly: GCA_030673865.1. NCBI lineage: Eukaryota > Metazoa > Arthropoda > Insecta > Hymenoptera > Apidae > Melipona > Melipona bicolor. The sequence continues at coordinate 1,489,761 of JAHYIQ010000012.1, forward strand.
CAGGTATAATATATTTATAACGATTTTATTTGTCATTTGAATTTTCTTTCCGTTTATTAATATTTATATAATAATAATTTAGTTTTATATTTCAACATTGAACTTAATGATGTCTGTAATATTTAGGTTTTGTCATCTAACGCACAAGTTCTTAGAACTATCAGTCTGCAGAGTCCTTCAACTCCTGGCCAAAGTGAGTAATTTCCACAATTATCTCTATATATTATATTTTTTTTATGTGTTTTCTCTTTTCAATGATATAATATGTTCAATACTGTTAATATAAATTTTTATTTATATATGTAGAGATTTCTTCTTGAACTCTCTTACATAAAAGTTTATTTGATTATATGAAACAAATACCTCAAGTATAACTTACTCTATTTCCAGAGGATATCTTATAATGAATATAAATTTTGTCTAGTTGAAAGTGTATTTCTTTTTTAAATGAAATTTGTATTCATTATATTTTGTTTAGTTAGATACATAATTCACTGTAAGATAAATCTGTTGATATGCAGTATGTTGATCTTTCAAGGTTAAGGTCACTTAAGGCTAAGAAAAGTTTTGTGGATGTTCAGAAGACATTTCTGAATGATAATGAAAGACCAATAAATACAATTACACATATTATAATTCAATGAATTTGTCTTGTAATGAGCTATATTTTATTTAAAAAATAAAAATTTCCTTGCAGTCTCTGGAAATGCATCCAACTAGACAAGATTTGTGTCTGTCATAAGATATTTCAGAAATCAAATGAGATAGCAAATTAGTTTGAAATATTTTTCCAAATAACGAATATTTTAAGAGATAATTGCCTAAAACTGTTCAAATGGACATCCTGTTTACTTGATGTAATACCTAATCATTTAATTCTGAAATAAAAGATAATAAAACAATGCTTTGTTCATAATTATTCTAGGGTTGGTTACAATACCATTACAGAACACAAAATTGGCAACAACCAAGGCTGGTGAACCTGTACTGACCAAAACTATACAATTAACATCTGCACAAATGGTATGCTTTGTTTAAGGGAGTTATCTTTTAGTAAAATTTGAATTCGTTAAAAATTGTTTATTACGTTGTGCAGAGCGATATAAAACAGGCAATAGTATCTCAGCAGCAGCAACAACAGCAACAACAACAATCCAGTAATCAACAAGTTGTGAAAGATGCAAGTGGGAAAACATACATCAGTCCAATATTGGATCACAGTGGTTCTAGAAAAAGACAAGATGTTGAGGGTGGTGATTTTGTACCAGAGTAAGAGTTCATCCATTTTAATGGAATATTTTCCTGTGCTTATATTTGTAATTAATGTTTCATACTGTTCTTCTTGATAGTAAACGAAGAAAAACGGAAAAAGTAGGTAAGGGATTACGTCATTTTTCGATGAAAGTTTGCGAAAAAGTGAAAAAGAAAGGAACGACATCGTACAACGAGGTTGCGGACGAACTTGTTGGAGAATTTACTAATCCTGCTCATATAAATTCTTTGACAGATCAGGTATACAATTTAACTCGTTTCTCCCCATTTTTAAAGCAATACAAACAAAAACGATATTTTATTTTTTGTCTTATAGCAATATGATCAGAAAAATATTAGAAGACGTGTATATGATGCTTTGAACGTTTTAATGGCAATGAATATTATTTCAAAAGAAAAGAAAGAAATCAGGTGGTTAGGTTTGCCAACCAATTCTCTTCAGGAATGTCTGGCACTTGAGAAAGACAAAAAGAAGAAAATCGAGAGGATTAAAGCAAAGACACAACAATTGCATCAATTGATTCTCTCCCATATCTCCTTTAAAAATTTGGTGGAACGTAATCGTGCCAATGAGAGTCTGCGTGGCCCACCAAAACCAAATTCTGCCATACAGCTGCCATTCCTGATTGTGAATACTAGCAAAAAGACTGTCATAGATTGCAGCATTTCAAATGACAAGTATGACGATGAAAATAAGTGAAAATTCATAGAATTTGCTGTCGATGTTTACTATATTTTCGTCAAATGATATTTGTTACAGAACCGAGTACCTGTTCAATTTTAACGATAAGTTCGAAATTCATGACGATATTGAAGTTCTAAAGCAAATGGGTTTAGCTTTCGGTAAATAATTCATATAAATATAAATATTTTCCTTTGGATCTATCAATCCAGTTAATTAAAGAGAAATGATGTTTGAACAGGTTTAGAGAAGGGCGAATGCACAGAGGAAAATTTGCGGAAGGCTAAATTAATGGTTCCAAAATCTCTGGAAAAATATGTGGAACGTATGTATTATTCACACGATATTATTCACGTATTATTATCAACAATTTCTCAAATCGTTGTACTCTATCTTGTATCAAATTTTACACTCTGATGTTCCATTTCAGAGCTAGCATCTGGTGATTTGGAAAAGTTTATTCCAGTGACCATTCCTGGACCAAGTACCTCAATGGAAGACTTGGACACAAAATTGGAAGGCTCTCGACCTCCTTCATCTTCTCATACTTCGCTTTCAGAGGATGTTTTATCGCCACCCTCGCAGTATTATTCCGAGGAGGAAGACGAGGAAGAAGAAAGTGATCAAGACGACCAAGCCGATAGTGATCTCGAAGTTAACTAGCACTCCGAACGATGTTCTCGGGGCTGGACTCAGGGTGAGTAATTTACAATGGTATAGATTTAAAGGAATCTTTTCGACACATAAACAATGAAAAACGTACATTTCGCAGGATACTTGTCACTGTTAGCAGCGTATTCGACATGGTCGTTATCGATATCGCTCTCGAAAATGTCATTCTTGTGCGCAATCAAGATGCGAACGAGTAACGGTAGTCGATGGTTTCTCAAATACGGAACCTCGTTGTCACCGTTAATAAAAGTCTGTTAATGAAAAATGAGGATGGTCAAAAAGTGAATTAAATGTCGATTGGGGCCAAGGAGAAATAAGAAAAAAAAGCAAGAAACAAATCGCGTAGGGATAAAACACAAAAAAAGCTTCAGAACGTCTCGTTTGAAAAAGGAGACTCTCGATGCATGACGATCGATAGGATCCATGATTATGCGGCGCGACTGAAACCGGGGGTGCTATTTTAATTGTGCATCATCTTAACAGGTTTATATGACTAGCATCTATGTATTGTAAATTATAATCTTTACAATGATATCGATATTAATGTGTACGAGACATTATGACCAGTACTCATTTTCTTATGGCACGTTTATAATTAATATCGCCCGAGCTAATATACCGAGATAAAATGGTATTCTGGATAAACGGGCGCACATCCGATTCAATTTCGAACTAAAAATAATAAATTGTAATAATGTTATCGCACTGTGTATATCAATTTTCTTTACCTTTATGTATTTAATTGCTTTCTCACACACTTAATGGACACACTTTTGTTGCTTGAATCTTGACTATAAATTGATATAGCAGAACACAATTTATAGATATATAATATTATAAGGGAAATTATTTTAATTCTAGTTTTTATAATTGTTTATAACGATCACGTATATGTATTATGTAAATCTGTTATTGTTATCTGGTCAGTTCAAATAAAAGATGAAGATAGATTTATCATAAGCAATTATAAAAACAAATGTCTCGTGTTTTTTTACTTCAATTTCTATATGTCACAAAATATTTTGAATTGAAAAGTTTCATAAGTTGTTTCTCTTCCTTTCATTATCGTAACTAGTGCAATTATTGCCATTACTAAAATTATGAAATTTTATTCAAGATCATCGTCGTCGTATAGATCGTCAAAATCTGAAAGAAAAGATAATTATTTATACAGATACATAGCACTTGTCGCATTAGTAGCATTGATTAATTTTGAATGAAAATATTTACCATTGAAAAACTCCGCGTGCACTGCTTTTTCACTAGCAGTTAAATCAACCAATAAACGACTACCTCCGACCTAGAATAATTTTGATAAATTCATCAATTCTCAATATATAATTGAAGAAAAAAAAAACAATATATACCAATTATCAACAAAAGCTTAACTTTGTTTCCGAAGTAAACATAACCTTATTCATCTGCGATATACCTCTTCTAACTCGATGTAAGATCCAGCACCTTCTGGGAACATTTCATCTGCTACAAGAGTAGGTTTCATTTTGTTACAGATATGAATTGAGCAGAAATCGTACAGAAGAATCTTTCGTAAAACAATTGTCGTTTAATGCATCAACAAGCTATAACGGAACAACAATCCAATGATCTGTCATTCAAAGATTTTGAAATGATTTATCAGCGCTCTCTGGTGGAAATAGGCAAAGTCACAATACCGGATATTTTAAATACCTCTCAAAAAAAAATATTAGCAGACACTTTCGCAAAGAAGGTGAAAAGATCAAACAAAATGGGATTCAACAACATTTATCTTTTTTTTTTTAAAAAACTGTAATTATTATTAATCGTAATAATATGATTATTGACAATGACGCGGCTATGTGCACATTAAAACACCTTAATCCGTATCTTACAAGACCAGCTTTTCTTTTACATTATATACAGTAGCTAAATATTGTATTATTTCACTTTGCAATATAATAAAACTATTTATATATTTATATATTTATATATGTACGTATGTGTTCTGAATCGTTGTATGTATCCGCGCTTTTTATTTCTTTCACACGCGGACACGTGCAACGAATTATGACAAAATTCATCGTTATCGGTTTTTTATTTTTTTTTTCCTTCCTATGTTTAGCGTAAGTAAGAAACGATTCGAAAGTAAACGATTCTGCTTGGCTTTCCTCTTCTCTGTACAACGTAATAGGCTCCGCTAAGGCTCCGTTTATCGCCGATGAGTTATTATTTTTCTTCGGCTTCCAGGGCGTATAACGTTATTCCTCCTCTCAGAATTCAGGATTCTAACTAATTTAATATTAACACCTTGGTTGTTCGGCCCTAGAACCAGTCGACTTCGATTACTATTTTAAACAATTAAAATCACGATCGGTATTTCTTTTGATCTTAGCTGGGATTATATAATAATATATAATAATAATATGTACAATTCTCTCTCTTGATTAAAGTTAAATCCTCCCTTTCGTTGAGTCCGCATATTCATAATTGCATTCAACTCTAACTCTCTATATTCTATGTAAAATCAATCATACAAATAACAAAAAATATATGTATATATATATATATCAAAACAAAAAAAAAGAAAAAAAGAATCATTTGAGCGAGATAATTTTCATTTTTCGTGACAGCTTTGATTTAATTAGATCTACGATGATTCTTTTGTACCCCATTGTTGTTTATATGAATATACAAAATAAGATATATGTACCAAAATGAGATTCTTGAGCTAAAAGACAATTTCACATTTCACAATTTTACGATTTTGTGAATCGCTCAACGAACAAGAGAGATAATCGAATAAAAGTTTAAACAGTTTCGTAGCATATTGCACCGTCATATTACATATATTAGTTTATTTTGGTTTACAAAAAAAAAAAAGAAAAAAAAAGAAAAATGCTAGTCAGATCAAACTCTTTTCATGACTCATAAAAAGCTGTCATTCAAAATCAATATTATAGTATAGAAAAAAGAAAAAAAAAAACATCTATAAAATATCTCGCATTTGCACGTTTTCATAGATCACAATTCCATCGTTACAATGACATGATTTCATTAAATGAAATCGTTCTTAAAATCAATAAATAGCAAACAACAAGATTTAAAGGTGACACGCGAGTCACGGATTTACTCTTAAGTTAACGTTAAATTTAAAACGTTCGAATAACGCTTCTCATCTCTTTTTTTTTCTTCTTTGTTAATTCTTCTGCAGACAATACATTCGATCGTACAAAGTCGTATAAAAAATCGTACAAAATACTCGTACGAAGATATAATATTGTACAAGTATGATTAGAGCTTGTATGTTTCTTCGATCAAGATCGATCGTCAATAATTTAAAAAGAAAGAAAGAAAGAAAGAAAGAAAAAGAAAACAGAGGGAAAAAAGAAATACTTAAGATAATCGTTAAAGACATTACGAACTATTAGTACTGTTAGCTCAGGAATCTCTTATACATCGGATACGGTGGTACTTCTAAAGGGACGTTTTGCACGCATGTAAAACAATATTAAAACATAGAAAATATAGACAAAACTATCGTATCGAGTAATAATTTTTTTTCCATTGGGAATCATTATGAAACGTATTGCGAAAAGTCGTATACACGACACTTGATTTTCTTCGCGTGATTCTGTGATTTCGCGTGTGAATAAAAAGAATAATCGTTACAATTAAAAAAAAGTAATAAGTACAGAAAAGCGGACATGTGGGACATATTTGATCGACTGGATCTAGAGTCAAATACACCGGTCCGCGCAGAGAAATTCTGTACCCCGGATTCCGAGCGAAGAGAAGTTACGTTTTTTATCTTCGCAGAGCGAAGAAAGGAAACACAAGTTTTGCATTACGCACTTTTTCTCGCGGAAAGTGAAGGATCATTTCTCCGTAACGGAGGCACGTTACAACGAACATCCAACGAGGACAAACATTTTTCAATGTACAACGAATTCGAATATATAGATATGGACGATTATTTTCGATTACTATTTTCTCATATAGCCCTTTTTTCTTTCAACGTCCACGAATGGACGTATATTTATCATCGATGAAATTACACAGTTGTCCTTAAAAAGGGAACGTTCGTGTTCCCTGGAATTAGGCGAGGAAATGACATTGCTTGGCTTTTACTCAAAGTAAAAACGTAAAAACAAAAAAAAAGAGGCGAGAATGAATTAACTATCGAACTACCGTATAAAAAAAAGATGCTTCCATTATGTATCAAACTTATTTACACTAAATAGAGAATAAATTATTAACATTTCATTACTCGGTGTAAAATATACGCAGGGTGTTTCACCCAACTTGCCTATTTAAATAACTTTAAATTTATGCGCCTAATAAAAAATTATTATGTATAAAAGTTGCATGATTTTTTTCATAGGTAGAGACGTTTCGTAGATTTTGATGATTTTCGTCATCTCTACTAAACGGAATCATATATTCTTTGATTCATTAATCGATGCAGCTTGATATTTTTTATTAACCTACATATACCAGAAAATTATTAGTTGCGTGAGATATTAGACATTTTATCTTTAATTTCGTAAAATTTATCGAGGAAGACTCGGAGCTTACTTGTGTTCGTATTCTCCTTGTCTTTCATAAGATTTTACAGATATCTTAAAATTGAAATATTTTTTATAAACTAATAGTTTCTCGACGTAGATAAATATTTTTTTTTTTTATAAATAGAAAATAATTAATTGTCGAATTACGTGCATATACTTCTCCAAACCATGTAACTTTTGTATATAATAATTTTTCATCAAACGCACAATTTTAAAGTTATTTAAGATGTGCAAGTTAGGCAAAACATCTTATATGATGTATAACTTTAATATATAAACGACAACTGACATTACGATACTGTATATAAATAAATAAGTATATATATATATCATAACGAATCGTTAAAACGATGAAAAATGCGTGTTCTTACGAGTTTACTTTGATAAAAAGTACGTTACACACGTTTAATCCTAGATGCGAATAGATATTTCCAACGATGATGATAATTCCGTGACTCGTATACCAAAGAGACAACTGCACAATTACAATCGATGCGTATTATTGCGGCAGACTATACGATTAATTGATCTAATTCATCGAAGAAATTGCTACTGCGCAGCAAGATTGTCCTCGTCTATATAACTCAGTTAAATTACATTTTTCTTCTTCGGATTTCACCGCCCGAAAAAGTCTATTACTTCTTTTACTTGTTTACTGTGTGTTTTCTGCTTTTTTTTTTCTTTTTGTTTTGTTTTGCTTTTAAATATACATCTACTTCTACCGTAATAGTCAACCGACCGTGGTTTTGGGAGAGAGGGATTCACACTCGAGAGTGATCCAGCAAGTTATCGGGGAGGGGATACCGAACGTTTCTGCGCGGCCCAGGATTAATTTGCCTGGAAGATCGGACCGCGTGGTAAAACACAGCCATCACGTAAGCTTCGCACTGATTACAAAATCTCTTGCTTAATTTTCTCACACATTCGCATATTCACCGGTCTTTCATTCTTTCCTTCTTTCTTTCTTTCTTTCTTTCTTTTTTTCTTTCTTTCTTTCTTTCTTTCTTTCTTTCTTTCTTTCTTTCTCTCTCTCTCGCATACTCATTTTCTCGCCGCAGATACACTCCACTCTTATTCGACTTAAACTAAATACAATCGTAGATTACAAGTATGTACAATTAACTAGTTCTTACTGCGAAAAGTAGTGACGAGGCCGTGTACGAAGTAATCTCAAGAATCGTCTCTTCTTATCTTTTTTTCTCTGGTACTCTTTTCAATGTACACACTACGCGTACGTATTCAGATGTGCACGACGCATACACAGTCTCGTTTTGCAGAATCTTTTGTTTCTATTTTTTTTTCCCTCTTTTCTACAACTTCACGGACCGTTGAATTCACATACATATGTAGATTCCATGGAGATCTTCGTCAACAACCTCGACTGTTTCTTCGATCTGCTTGCTCTGTCATCAAGGAAAAAACAGACATCTCTCGTCGTCATCGCCGCCGCCGCGAAATGGCACGCCCGTTTTCATCTCGTCGAGTATTGTTTTAAGAATAAAACCGGATTATTATTATTATTATTATTGTTATTATTATTATTATTATTATTATTATTTCCTTTTCGTTTCTTTTTTTTCTCGAGGAGTATAAGTTCTTCTCGTTTTAACGTGGGAGAACGTCCGTTGAAGCGAGTCCAAAACGAGTATATCTTAGAAGTCGCGACCACCTTGTTTCCTCTCGCCGAAATGAGCGTTTTTGTTTCACGTGTTTCTGTTGCCGTAAGAAGGTGAAGATTTATAAAAGAAATTCATTAATATGAACAAAGAATAATCATCGTATATATATATATATATATATATATATATATATATATATATATATATAAAATAATAATAATAATGAATAATAATAATAATATGAATAATAATAAAATAATAATAAAAATAATATAATAATAATAAAATTAAAAAAAAACGTGATCTATATAAATATATAACAGACTAATGCAAGTAATTCTTACATACAACTTGGTAAAAAATGTTGTATCAAAAACTATCACATCATAGGCTTAGTGATTGAACAGTTGACAAAGTTCATACTTGGTATAATTTATCAATTATAAGATATTATCAATTATTCGATAATAGTTATTGATAATCTCGAACCCAAACGGAACTATCTGCAAAGCAAAAAACGTTTAATCACTAACTGTTTTACGTTGGTACTAATTATTGAGATATAGTATCATTCGGTTTAATATAATATATATTAGCAAAATGTTTGACCTGAATTTGAAGCACAAATACCCCAAAACTGAAAGTTTTGGAAGCCTACGACATCGGCGTTCTCTTTCTTTCTTTCTCTCTCTTTCTCTCTCTCTCTCTCTCTCTCTCTCTCTCTCTTTCTCTTATACTTTCTCACTAAGCCAATGATACGCTGCAACAAAATATGGTAAAATTGGTCTTATGAAGAACATGCAGTACCTCGATCTTCTCGGACCGTATTTCTCTTGGAGGAACAGTCTTTCACCTTATTACGGCAACGTGCTTTTCACAGCATAGTGTAACCGCAAGCGTGTGTAATCGAGTCCATTTTTCTTTTATTCGATCGTACAAAAGTCGTACAAGCACCTTGTATGTGTATCATCGTGTTTGCGTCCTCTGCTTCATTTTACTCCACGAGTATCATTAATTATCACCTAACTTGGCATCCCTGCGGTATACTTGTCGCGGCAGGACATGCGGAGGAGTCCCTCTGCACCGAACCACCGTTCTCCTCCTCTTCCTCTTCTTCCTCCTCCCTAGAAGACTCTTCCTCCTCTTGGCCCTTGATCGCTGGATTTCTCATCTCGTTCGTTACGTCGGGACTCGGCTCCGGTTTCTCCGTTGTTAAACCGGACTCCTCGCCGTGGTCCGGCGGGCCTTTCAGCTCGTATCCCTCCTGGCAGCGGGTCAATTTTAATCTGATCGGCGTGACTTTCGCCGAACGAACGTTTCTCGGCGCACTGCCGCCAGTGTCCGGGTCGGTTGGCTGTTTCTCCTCGATGTTGGCAGCCACCGACGGGTAAACCGGCTCGTCCTTGGCCGGTTCTGGAGGCGGAGGTCCTACTCTACTGTCGGTCGGGTGTCGTTCCTCCTCATCCTCCTCCTCCTCCTCGTCGGTGAGCAAGATCGGCAACTCGTCCGGTGAATCGTTACCTTTGCCCAGTCTTATTATCAGCTTCGGCGGCGCGGTCCCACCCTCGAGAATACGCACCCTCGCCTCCTTCTTGCTCGACTGTCGTTTCTTTCGTTTCCCGTTCTTGTCCTTCTTGCTCTTGCCCCGCAGTTTCTCGTCGTTGTCGAAACCGGCCATGATCATACGCCTGAATTTCATGCTCTCTCTCCTCAGTTCCTCGATGCTCGGCGTACTGCTGGGAATACTGCACAACCGTTTCTTCGGCGGCCTGATCCTCGTCCTGTCGTCCTGGCCGCTCTCCTGACCGCCGATTATGCTGTTGCCGATCTTGATCTTCAGCTTCGGCGGCCCGCTGTTTGTAGTGGTGGTCGTTGTAGTGGTGGTCGTCGACCTACCGCCGCTGCTCTGTCTACCTCTTCTGCGATCCGTGTTACCGACCGGAGCGTTACCGCTCGAACTAGCACCGTTCGTAGCACTGCCACGTCTCCTTTCGACACCGCCCTCCTCCTCGTTGGCATCCAGGAACCCAGCGGACCTCTCTTTCCTTCGTTTCTTCTCCATGTTCGCGTCAACGACCGCTTTGTAGTCCTCCCTCGTCGGTATACTGGTCATCGAGGCGACCGCTTTCGGTATCGTGATCACCGTGCGGTTGATCTGCGGCATGATGATTGGCGCCGACGTGGCCAGGTTGCCACAGCCCGGCTCGTCCATGTTCATGTCCTGAGAGCAGTACTGTCTCAGCAACTCCTTCTTGCGCATCCGTCGGAGATTCGAGGTTCCGGAAGCGATGGAAGCACTGGTAGCCGCTGGAGCGATTATCACGGGAGCCTGTTGCGCGAGCGGCGGCACCGACGAGGTAGCGACATAGTTCGCGTCCAGGAACGGACCCTTGATCTTCACCTTCAGTTGGTTCCTCGAGTCCGTCAGGGAGACCTTGTTCGCGTCCACGAAGCCGGAGGACGAGGCGTCGATACTCGCGTCGAAATTCGGCTTCGAGCAGTCCTCCTGGCCTTGCTTGATTAGCGCGGACCTCAGCTCCTTCTCGAGGTCCTCCTCGATGTCCGGGAGGGCGGGGTCATTCGCCGACACGCTGGTGAACGTCCCTAGGAAGTGGTTCTCGTACGTCTGGCCGTGCAACGTCGAGGAGCTCGAGGCGTCGAGGGTGGAATTGTACGTTCTCATGTCGACGGGGCCTGGGATAAGCGGTAGGACGGTGTCGAAGCTTCCAGCGTTCGTCTGGCTCTCCACGACGATTCCGTCGTCGCGACCTGGGGAGAATCGCCTGTCCTCCAGGTACTTCTTGCTGCCTCCAGGGCTGGACAGCCTCGACTGAACGCTTTCTCCGGAGGCCAATACCGTCGCATCTCTCCTCTCAACTCCAGCTGCCGCGGCGTCCGTCGACTTCTTCCGCTCCCTCATGGTGCGCAGGTCGGCGATGTTCGCCTCGCTGGTTGAATCCTCGTCGGAATCGAAGTCGTACACCGTGCCGACCAGTTTGTTCTGTATGGAGTCGTCGTGTTGCCCGATGCTCGCACTGGCGACCAGGGAGAGCCCCGAACTTTGCCCGCTTCTACCTCGTCCTCTGCCCCTTCCCCGTCCGCGTCCTCTGTAACCAGAGTGCTGCGCCGAGTTCTTGGCGCCCCTGCCACGACCACGCGCCCCGGCAACGTTTTTCTGAGCTTCCTGCCTCGGAGACTTGCCTGGTGACTTTCCTTGCAAAGACGTCACGCGAGCGGAGGTCCTGGTAGGTTTCGAGGGTGACTTTTTTCCAGGGTGTTGCTGACTCTTGCCATCCGTTAATGCTTCTTGCAGGTTCTCGACGACGGTCGAGTCGCTGGCGTGACTCTCCGGAGCTACGGTGTTCAAGAAGTTGATCGGCAACGAGGGTGAATCGGTCACTTGCGTTTGAAGTTGTTGCTGTTGCTGCTGCTGCGTTCTTTCTATGGGTTCTGCCGTGGGTGGAACGGTGACTTGCGGAGGTGGTGGCGGCGGAGGTGGAGGTGGAGTGACTATCTTAGTAGGCGAGACCATGGCCGCGGTGAGCGCCATGTTGTGCGAGGAAGACGTGAACGCCGCGGTGCACGGCGAAGCTTGCAGATTCAGAGAATCTTCCAGCGGCTTCACGTGCGGCAACAACGACTGAGCGCCTGGAAACGCTGCACCGAATGCCGGTGGGAAGAGGGCCGGTCCAGGGGAAGGATAAGGTAGCGGGGCTGCGCAGGACTGCGGCGGAAACAGGCTGACTGGACCAGTCCCGTAACTAGAGTCCGCGTAATACGTCGTCTCCATGGAACACGGTGGGAACGGAATGCTCGGCACGTTCTTGTACGGTGGAATGGAATGATCCTCCGCGGACGAGGCGGAGGTAATCGAAGAGGACGTGGACCTTCGAGACGGCAGAACCTGACTCTCCGCCCACCTGGTGTCGGGACGACCGTTTATATCGTTATACGGGGAATTTTGATCGTACTCCTGTTGCCTGACAACGTCGTCCTCCTTCTCGAGCACCCTGTCCATCATCTCGGCGGCCTGGTCGTCCTCCGACGCTGGCAAACCGATCAGGTGTCTGTTCACCATTTCCATGGGGTTCTCTTCGGGTATCGGTTGATCGAGCATCGTCCTCTCGTGCGGCTCTTGCTGACTGTGTTGTAGGATCGAATGCGACTGCTGCAACAGATACTGCTCCTGTATGGTGGGCGCGTTTAAGTGGGCACGCGCGATAGGCTCGCTCTCCGGGATAGTTTCGTTGGGGAATTGGTGATTGCCGTATCGACGATTCTGCGTCTCCATCAATGCGTTCAGGTGTTGAACATCGCTCAGCTCGAAACTGTTGATACTCGGGGGCACCCATCTCTCGTCCGTCTCCGCACGATCGAGCTTCGATCGCTCCACCAAACTCACTTTGCTCGCCTCGCGATCCTCCTCGTACGCTGCGTACCTGTCGCTCGAGTAGCAAGCCTTCCTCTTCTCCTCTACCGTGTTCTTGTTGCAACTGCCAGGACGGGTCTCGTTGGTAGCTACCTCCTCCTCGGGAATTTCAATGTTCTTCACGTTCATAATCTCACGTTCCACGATAGGCTCGAGGATCTTTGCCTCTTTTTCTGATTGAGTTTGAGCAAGTTCTTGCTGCTGTTGCTGCTGCTGCTGCTGCTGCTGTTGTTGTTGTTGTTGTTGTTGTTGTTGGTGTTGGTGTTGTTGGTGTTGTTGTTGTTGTTGTTGTTGTTGTTGTTGTTGTTGTTGTTGTTGTTGTTGTTGTTGTTGTTGTTGTTGTTGTTGTTGAAGCTGTGGTGACTGTTGCGGTTGAAGTTGCTGCGGGAGCTGCTGCTGTTGCTCGTACGTTTTCTCGATCGGTGGTTCCTCCTTTTTAATTTCGCCATCGGCAGGCACTGTCTCTGATTCGAACTGACTAGAATTTGATTTCTTCGAGAGTTCCATCCGCAATTTCTCCACGAGGTGCAACGTTTCCCTAGCGCTGTCTTCCTTCGAGTCTTCCTTGAACCATAGCTCGTTGTTGAACGAGAAGCTCAACGGTACACCGCGTTCCTCCACGTCTCTCGATATACCGAATCCGTCCTCGTTCACGATCTCCTCCGTCAGCATATCCTGATCGAAGTCGAACAACTCCGAGACACTCGCGTCCTTGCCGTGCTGCGGCGAGAAGATCGATCTGTTCCCTGACTTTCGTCGTTTCTGATGTTCCTTCTCGGAGCACTCGACTCTTTCTAAAACAGACTTGACGTTCTCTTGATCTTTCACGCTCTCTTTCGGCACGTTCTCCTCCACGAGAATGGACTGTGACTCGTGGTTCTGCGGCGATTCGATGCCTCGTTGCTCGAAAGTTTCCCCGTCCAAACTCTTCGTTTGATTCCGATCCAATTTTCTCTTTCCAGTTGTGAGCTTCTCCATCTGCGGCATGTCGACGATATCCTTCTTTATTATCTCCTCCTCCATTTGCTCCTCCGACTTTGGTTTCTCGATAACGATATCGCTTTCGTTGACATGGTTCTCACGATCCTCGTTCTTCACGAGCTCTTTTATCTGCCGGTTCTCCTCCACGGACTCCTTCTCCTCCTTCTCCTCGTCGCAGGCAACCTTCTCGACCTTCACCTCGGAATTCTTGCTCTTGGACATCTTGTCGTGATGCTCGCGTTTCTCCAACAGTTTGTCCAATCCTCTCAGCGACTTTTTCGGGCTGTCCCTCTCCGCTCTACGCTGTTTCATTTCCTCCTCCAACGTGTTGATCACGTCCTTGCCTCCGATCTTCTTCACTTTCTTCTCCTCGCTCTTCGACGAATTCTCCATGCACTCGATGGCTTTTCCCTGATCGATCACCTTCTGCTCGTCCTTCCTGCTCTCCTCTTCTACCACGTTCTTCTTCTCTACCATCTTGACCGAGGATTGCTTGTCGGTTAGACGTTTCTCCGATTTCTTAATCGTTTCTTTCCCGCTCTTTTCATCCTTAGCAACGGCCTCGTTCGGTTTTCGCTTTCTGCTTTCAGATTTTGCCTTTTTATCTTCCTTTCTTGCCAGAGATTGCTGCTTACTAGCTTGACCCGACTTCTTGGGAGGTCTGGACCCAGAAACACTTCTCGGCCCATCATGATCTCCAGACCTAATGAGCAGATCCTCATTAGCCTCCGTTCCTGCTGCTGCTGCTGCTGCTGCTGCTGCTGCTGCTGCTGCTGATGATGATGATGATGATGATGATGATTGCTTTTGTTTGCTGTCTCTTTGATCTTGCTTCTTGATAATTGCTTCCTGGTGTTGTGCCTGTGGTTGCTGTTGGTATTGGTGTTGATGTTGTTGCTGCTGCTGTTCTTTGGAGGTTCTACGAGGTTCCTCTCTCTCAGTAGGCGGCTGAAACTCAGGTCCCCGCCGCCCATCGGAAGTTTTAAGCTTCTTCTCGGGCAGCTTCTTGAGTTTCCGCCCAGATATTTGCTTTCTCTCAGCATCCTGTCGTTCCGGCGACCCCTTGTTGACGCCGGACTGTTGCCTTTTGCTCGCCGCACTTGAAACCCCCATCGGTTTCCCTTTCGTTTTGTTGTTGCTTTCGTTTGTTGGAGTGTCGCTTTCGGAGGAAGTGGTACAGGAAGAAATGTCCATCAATTCGTCTGAGAATTTCCTACGTTCTGGATTCTCGGAGTCGCTGCTGCTCTCCGACGAGCTGCTACAACTGTTATTGCTACTGTTGCTGTCGCTGTTGCTCGAAAGTATCGACTTTCGTTCGCTCGACTTTCTGGGTCTTCTCGAATGGCTCTCCTTCGACATGATCTCCTCTTTCCTCGAGGGAGACTCTTCCTTCTTCGACACCAACTCCTCCTTTCTGGACAAAACGACCTCGTCTTTTCTGGAAAACGAGGAGGAGGAAGACGAAGAAGAGGACGAAGATGACGAGGAGGACGAAGAGGATGACGACGACGACGACGACGAGGATGTCTCCTCTTTTCGCGAAGCGAGCTCCTCTTTTCTGGAAGAATCGTCCCTTCTGATCTCCTTCCGTTTCCCCGTCTCTGGGGATTCCTTCTTCGATCTTCCGTCGAGCGTTTCCTGTTCGATTTGCTGTATAGTCTTGGTACCCATACCGCTCTTGATGTGCTCCGCGGCCTTCTTCGCAGCTTGCCTCTGCGGCACGTACGCCAGAATCTCCGTCCCGTCCTCTTTGTCGAAATCGTATACATCGTTGTTTTTAGTTTCTTTCGACTGTTTATTCTCCCTTTGCTTTTTACTGGGGCTTTTGTCTTTCGACTGTTTCGACGAGGAACACTTGGGGAGTTCCTCGACGGGAGATTTGATTATCTCTGGCATAGATTCCGGCACCGAGTTGTCCTTCTTGCCTTGCTGCGTACGTTGCATGATCTCCGATGCTTTCTTCGCAGCTTGCCTCTGCGGGACGATCAACGCCGAGGGTATGTACTCTTTCTTCTTGCTGCTGCTTTTATTCTGATTCTCTTTGTTTTTCAATCCTGTGTTGTGATACGTCGGCTCGACATGTCTGGAGTCCTTGCTGAAACCTTTCTGCGAATTTTTCGACAGATTCGCCGCGGAGAATTCTTTCACTGCTGCCTTCGTGATTAACACTGCAGAGTGGGACGCGTGCTCCTGGGAATCGGAGTCGGTGTCCGAGTAAATAGCAGAAGCAGTGAAATGCTTTGTCGCGCCGCCGCTTAACGTTAACAATTCGTCGCTCTCGCTGCCAGAGGCGCTCCCCAGTTCTTTCTCCATGTGCTCGAGCGTGTGCGATCTGCTGTTCACGAACTTTTCGTTTTCACTGTTCTCCCTGAGCGTCGAGTGCAGCTTGTCAGCCGATTGGACAGTCTTCTTCGTTTTCCTTCGCGATGAGAGCTTGGTCTTCGTCGAAACGTTGCTCTCCTCTTCCGTGCTTGACTCGGTTTTCGATTTCTCCGTTGTTTTCGCCTTCGCCGCGTCCGTTTCGCTGCTACTGACAGACGACAGATCACTGCCATAAAGATTCTTTCTTCGGACGGAGCCGTTGAAGTATAATTTTTTACTAGATGCACCGTTGAAATCTTGCTGTTGCTGTTGTTGTTGCTGCTGCTGCTGGCTCTTCTTCTCTTCGGTAGTTGGAGAGTCTATACCAGCAATTCTGGAGATGATCGTGTCGAAGTCGTGAGTATGATCCTCCGAGTCGGGATGGGAATACAATCGGTCGTATATCGAAGGTCCGTGATTTGCTTCCATCACGGCAGCGGCTGCTGTTGGTGATAGAGGCGGACCAGACATTACCAGAGCCTGTTTGTGGAAAGTCTGTTCCCGTAGTCTGAGAAATGTTCGGCAAAGTTTTTCTCTTCTGCCGACCATGTAACACAAATTCCGCACCCTTTCCAAATCCTGGCGTAATTGCACGAATGTCCTCATCTTTTCGAGATCTGCTGCTTGCCCTTGATTACGCGACCCGCTACCCGAAAGTTCTCCGCAACGCGGTGCCAACAGTGGTTTGTTATGTCCGGCCTAGAAAATATCAAATACATTTCACTCCAATAAAAATTGATTTACGAAGAAAGAAACTTGATGCAACGATGACGTTACATCTATGTTCTCTGCATATTGTTAATTTAAATATTAGTTTATTTAAAAAATAGAAATTTAACCAGAACGTGGGGTAAAATTAAATTTAAATTTTTGTATTACTGCAAGAAAGAGAATGTAATTATTTCTATAATTATAATCTTAAATGAAGAGTCAGAAGTTAATAGCATGTAATAACAGGAGATTATTATTAGTACGATGTTTTTAAGCTTTACTTACCCTTCTCTTGAGTTTCCAATAATTATAGATATAAACAATGCCATCAGGATCTACGTCTAATTGCTGTGAAGCGATATCCTTTAAGCTCACGTGTTTGTCAAATTCTGCTTCGATTTCTTGTAGTCTAATGAAAGAATAGTAGCCATACAACGCAACGATCAATTAAAGGAAGTTAATAAAGGAAAACAGATCGGAAAATGATTAAACATACTTTGCAGCACGTGCTTGATTTTTTTCTTCAGAAGTCATGTCTTTTCTCTTGCGTCTCCTAGATTCCGCATCTTCGGAATCTGATCCTGCTTTGTCAGCTCCA
The DNA here is from genome assembly GCA_030673865.1 of Melipona bicolor. Classification (NCBI taxonomy): domain Eukaryota; kingdom Metazoa; phylum Arthropoda; class Insecta; order Hymenoptera; family Apidae; genus Melipona; species Melipona bicolor. Next base: position 1,507,633 of record JAHYIQ010000012.1, read on the forward strand.
CTTCCTATACTGCTTCCAGTGCCTTGAACTTTGTCTTTTGTATTTGTTCTACTATGTTTCTGGCAGTAAGACTACAGATAAATTATTTATGTTATTATTGTTTAATTCTAAAAAATGTAATTCTTTTCTTATTATAATTTAATATTTTCTGAATCGATATTTATATTGGTTGACATATAAATATAAAAATATTTTATTTCTTCTATAATGTTTAAAATAATTTGATTTTTATTGAACAATACCCTTAATTTTACTCCATCGTCAGCCATTTCATCTTCAATAATTGCCTTCATCTCCAAGCCATATTTGAAGGCACACGTTACATGATAAGCTGTCTTACACGTCTTTATACTGCACTGGATGCAAGCACCGACCCTTTCTCGGCACAATACACATATTAGGGCCCATCGACTTTGCTATAATAAACAAAAAATGTTTATTTTTCATTCAATGAAATTTGTACTGAATATTTGTACTGTATATATGTATATTTCATGTACCGGAATGCTGGATATTTTTGTAATAGGTTCCATTCTTTCGACACAGCCAATGCTGACTTCTGGGATCCATAAAGCACAAGAAACATGAGCCCATTTTTGGCCACTACGTGTACATTTCATAGCACCACCTTTATTAGGACAAAGAACACAATCTGGTCGTTGACTCAGAGAACAAGTTCTGCATAGCCATGAACCATCCGGTATTGAAGTAATTCCATAACATGCTTGATGTACACATATGTTACAGCAGTCACAAAATACCATCTCATTTCCTTCCTCAGAATCGGGCTAGCAAAATAAGTTTTAACGTGTTTCAATATTGTTAATGCTATTTTATGAAATTAATTAGAAAACACTTACAGATCTGCAAACATCACAGATCACATTTTCATCATATTCAATACCAAGACCTTCTTCATTTTTTACTATAGTTTGTATTCTTTCCCAACAACGAATTTCCAGTTCTTCTATTACACGTTCCAATTGCGATTCCGTAATAGGCAATTGACCAGCCTAAAATTATAATACAGCAATGTAACAAAATTGTACTATTTTGAACAAACGTACAGTTTTATATTTTTACTGTACAGTTACTATATAAGCAGTCATAGCACCTTCATTTTTTAAAGAAATCAAGAAAGAAATTTCAATTCACTTGTGCAACGAAATTTCATACGATGGAAATTACTCAATTTCAAATATACCTGTGCACGTTCACCATTTAATACATCCAACCAAGCTATATCAGTATCATCGAGGTCATAGGCACAAGCTTTTTCTGCTCGCGCTGGTGTTGTGCTCAAATGATGATCTTCAGGGTTAAAATAATCGTCACGAGATATCCTTACGAACTTTTTGGGTCTAAAAAAACATTGTCATAAAAAGAAATTATTAAAAGACTTTGTATTATGTTTATTTATATTATATCACTCGTAATTAGTAATATGTACATGTTTAAAATTCAATTAAAAAATGGAAATAAAAATTACGTTTTACGAGTTCTTTTCTTACGAATGAAGAATATAAATTTGGATTTAAATTATTTTTTAAATATTACTATCTTTTTAGAAAAATAAGATCAATAATTTCTCAGAGATTATTATCAAGATCTTATGCAAGATTATGCTTCAATATCTGAAAATAACTTTACTCTTCTAGCATTATTTGCTATAGCATAGAATATATAGCATTATTTGCTGTAGCATAGAATATATAACATTATTTGCTATATAATTATCATAGTTTAGAATTACTTGTTTTTAAACATATTAAAAAAAAAAAAGTTACAACTAAACTTACAGTTTAAATTCACTGTGCTGCTTTATGGGTGTTGCTTGTGTGATTGTGACTGTTGGTTCTGGAAGGGAGTCTGGGTTGACAGGTACTTGAACACCTCTCTCCCATTCTTGTTTCCATTGATCAGTAATAACCCAATATTCATTGGGACTTAATGGCTCGCTGTCAGGTAATTTCATTGCGCTAATCAAATCCTTACGAAATAATTCTGCAGGAGCCTCAGCAGAGGAGCGGTTATATATACTAGAGATTTTAATGTCACAGACTGGTCTGGGGGTCCAGGATGCCCCTCCTTGACTGGACGACGCCATCGTCTCCTCCTCTTCTGAGGGCCCCATGGTAGCTGCCAGCGACGACGAACCCGTCGCTGGACCCAGCCTACATTTGCGCCTTTTGATTGCGCTTGGGCAAGACGCCAAATCATTGTCGTTTCTATTTATTCGTTTGCCTCGCTGTGCCATTCTACTATACCAAGTAAGCTAGCGGTACGTGGCACGTGCAGGTGAGCCGCGCGCACCCTGAAACGTTTTGTTTTTTTGTTATTGTAAATTACGCAAACAATAAAAAAGAAAATTAAGAAAAGCAAAGTGATTATTCAATTACTTACTACATAGTCGTCCATGTATTTATTATCTAGAAAGCGGATTCCTCTTGGAGCTGCAACAACAAACACATAATTGTAGCTTTACCTTAACTGAAAGGGAAACTAAAAAAATTTTATTCGAAACTTCTTTAAACAATTGTTAATTGCATCTATAGCGCTATAAATGATTCCCTGTGCAAAATTAACTATTCTTTACAAATAAAGGAATATTTATCATGTTACATGATTTTAATAAGAGTATTACACAAAAAAACTTTCATGCTTACATACAATAGACGGAGTACATCACATATAAAATGAAAACAAAACAATATATAAAGTCAATGACATGTGCATCGCGTCAAACAAATTTAAACAACTACTTACAAAGAAACAGTGGAAAGGAGAGACAGATCTATAGAGAATGTTACATAAACACAATGATAATACACAACATCAACTGTGTAGAAAAAAAAATACACGGAGTAGAATCATTCAAACATATTTCATACGATACACACTGTTTAACAATGTTCATCAAAGTAACTGGAAACATGTTGTTACATGTAAGAAAAATATAAGAGCGACTGTGTCTGAATGAACTGATATTACACAGAGATCATAAAGCTCAAGACACAAAGCATTCCTTTGCAAAGTGAATTTTTGAAGGTAACACTTGAAATTCAGAGCTACTCAATCAACACAGATCCACAACTCTGCCAATTAGCACATATTCGGTTGTTTATGTCGGGATTCTAGCAACGTAAACATGTTTGAGAGCATAAAACTCGGACAAAAGGACTGATGGTATAGACCGATTGTGTTGCAGGGGGTCTGCGGCCGTTGATCCTCGATGGCCGCCGCGGAGAGGTTATAAATGGGGCAGTCCAGCAGAAAGAATTATAATCTGAACGAAATCGTTTCCCCGTAACGTAACGAGACGCCGAGCAGTTGGAAATGCACGATAATCGTGGTGAAACTGATGGCCGTGGCGGGTGGCATGTAAACATTGCGACGGAGTTACTCCGCGGCGACGCTCGAGCGGCGCCGAGGCTCGACCGTGATGGATCGCCGTACGACTTTCGATGACTCGACACGAGGAAGTCGAGACTCGCGGCCGTGAATTGACGTCTAGAAGAAGATCGGGCGGAGAGTCGAAAATGCTCACGGGTCCATTGGGCTGGTGGTGCTCCTGCTGGCCGACAACATTGACAATACAGATGGCGACAGGCTCGACTCGCACACGAATCTCGATATACACGTACACACATCGGGACGCACACGCAATCGAATTTCAACACACATGCACACAAGTGTAAGTAAATACGCACACGCGACTTGAGTGCATCGGTGTGCACGGGCGTAAGTGTACACGCACACGACGTTGGTACGAACACGCGAGCACAGGTTCGACACGCACACGCGGACATGAACACGCACGCGCGCGCAAGAGTGAGCAAGAACGAAAGAGACAGAAAAGGATAGAGATGGTCGGAAGGCAGTAAATGCCTTATTATTGATCTATCGACGGAGAGGGTGATTTCGCGCGCGATGATGCACGTGACAAATAATAGCCGGTACGTCTGATCGTGAATGATCGAATTATTCTTCGATCGGTAGCTCCGAGATGGCAGTAGTCCGAGTACGCCTCTGTCACGGCAGCCTAACCAAGATGTCCTCATTAGCAATTCGAGTCGCAGCCGCGACCAGCTCGGTTTTACTCACTTCGTGGCCCCGAGGGCTCCTGTCGAGCTCACTCGACGCCCTCAAATAGCCTCCGTAAGGACACCCGATGGCTTTCTTCCTCGCGCGGTGCACCAAATCGATATTATATTTACATTAATGTGGATACTGCTGTTTGGCGCCATCATGCCTAAAAAAATAACTGTCTGAGCGCGGAGTCACGTGACCGCACGACACGGCAAGATTTCGCGATTGCTTTTATCCATAGGGCACCAACAGCTCTGGGAACCGAGCAGAATAAGAAACCTATGGAATAACTAACTCGCGTATATCTCTGACGAACTCTTGCTTTAATTCTTTGTTTCTGACATTTACTGAGAATTCAACAATGAAATAACAAAGTACTTTCTCCGATTCGACGAAAACTTATTTTTATAAATATAATTATAATGAGTACTTTCAAAAATTTTGTACTTACTCATGATAATCCTTTGGGATTACAGAGATTATAAACGAATCGAGTTGTACAAAAAATTTTAAACGGTAGGGAAAAAACTAAAACAATGTTTCAAACGATTTATCCCTGAAAATATTTTACGCGATAAATATCACTATACCGTCTAGGATTTTTTACTAACTACCATTCTACAATGGCGCGCTCACGAGTAACTAGAATGTCTAGTCTAAAACTAATTTTGGTGCGTAACTTATATCCGTTTGGTAACTACTATATATAAATCACATATATATATAATTATATGCAACAATTAAAAATATTTGATATATTAAAATATTTTAAGAATATATTTTATATTTTTTTCGACTTGTACAGACTTTCTATCGCAAAATTTTCACAAAACATTTAATAGCAGTGTTGGTTATTGTTTTCAAAGTACACTGAAAGATTTAAGAATTAATAATTTTTTTAATTTTTTGATGTATCGTTGCAACATAAGATCTGTATAATAACAGTAATATTTTTAGAGTATCTATTTTAATTTTATTTTTGAGGTATCTTTTATATATTGTTGATGTGCACTTAAAAAATTAATTATTGAATACGAAAAGTTTTCAAGTCCTGTGAGTAATATTTTTTATTTTTCTTTTTTAAATGACAGATTTCTCCGAAGGAAGATATTGTTTTAATTGTTTTTCAAAAACATAAAAAACAAATCATATTCTTAAAGCAATTGAAACAAACGTTATTAAATCGAAAAACAATTCCTCTTTATGTCATAGAGGTTATGTTTACGTTATAAAGGATGGAGCAGGTATTTTAAGGAATATCTTTTTTGTTCTATTATTGTTGACAATTTTATAACATGGCATACTAATTTTAGGATTTAAAGACGAAAATCGATCAGGCCTGTCGAACAGCCGAAGAATTTACAAAGCTTTATTATGAAAGTTTAGACAAACGTAGATACGTAAGTAATTTTATTGTTATCTGGAATTATTATTTTATGCAAATTAAGTTACAAACTTAAAAAAATTAAATAGAAACAAAACAAATAAATTAATAGAATGCACATCATATTTGTTATTTTAGCTCATATCAAGATTATATCTAGATACTGCAACTTTAATATGGAATGGAAACGGTATCGAAGGAAAAGATAATATACAGAAATTTTGGACAGATTTGCCACCTTCAGATCATTCTGTTTTTACCTTAGATGCTCAACCAATAACAGGTAAAGAGTTACATGCATAGTTTAAACATCTTGTATCTGTAGTTTAATTAGTTGTGAATTTTTATACTTGGTATTATTGTTTCTTTCTTTATTATATTTTATATAAATATTTAATATTATTCAATATTAAATATATATAAATGTATTTAATCATGGTACTAGGTCCTGAGATGGCAGATCAATTAACATTCCTTGTAAAAGTTGGAGGACAAGTGAAGTATGATGATAAGATATCGAAATCATTTAGCCAATGTTTCCTAATTGCAGCTATGGGAGATAAGTGGAAAATTGTAAGCGATTGCTTTCGTGTACAAGAGATATTAGAAAATGTAAATTGAAATAAAAAAGAAGACAGTGTCTCAAAATGTTCAAAGTCCTTCATGATTCAATATTTCTTTTTATTTCTATCGTCGGTCTTATATCAATGTATAAAGCGATATTAAAATTTTCGTATTAGTGAATCAGTACGTTGGTCGATCATTTAGGAATAACTTTACACGAGAAAAAACTAAAAATAAATATAGATATAAATACTTAGACATAAACATTACTATGATACATATTGTATAAAACATCGATTTCATATCCTTTGACAGCTTATCAACTTAAATATCCAATGATCAATAAGATTTTGAGAAGTTCTAAATGTACGATTTTTTAAATGAAATACCTATCAATATATAGTTTGTAATACTTCTTAAGGTCTATAAATATTGCCTATAATTACTTAAATTTTGAAAGAATCATAAATAACATTTTTTGTTTATATTAACTGTGCTTTATTCCAGTTAATATAAACGAGATTAAACGTAATAAAACAAAATCTCTCATAATTAAATATGACATGCAATGAGATTATAATACAATTATCTATAGCGTCTGTAATCTGTCATTCCCATAACAAGAATAAAAAATTGTTTTAAAATTATTAAATATAATTAGGCTAAAAGATCACTTAATATGTTAAAATGTATGAAACTTGAATTATAATGTTATGTATGATTCTTTGAAAATAATTATGTATTTACAGATAACATTTTATTGAATACTTTGCTTAATAAACTAAGAATTGATTTAAATTCCAGTTAAAAATCTGTACACCTAGGGCTTCTCAAAAAGATTCGTTCGTTCGATCGCTCGTCTTTCCATCCCACCCTCTCTCTCCCTCTCTTTCTCGCTTTTTTTTTAATTTGAAGATAAAAGATAAGTCGATCGGTGTATCACAGGTACAAATGATGCAAAAAGAAAAAAAAAAAGGAAAAAAGAAAGAGAAGAAAAAGAAAATTCAGAGAAATAATTGGGTGATCGGACCGAAAAGAGAGAAATTCCGGTTCGCATAATTAGCGTTGTCGATCGATGTATTCTAGTAGCCATATGTAGGCAGTGTTATAAGGAAAAAGTCTTGATTGGCAAATCGAGTGGCATTTTCATTCTCGTTGCTTATTTCTTATTTTTAAATGACCAAATAAAATATGATTTCAGACTCCGGAAACTCTTATTGGAAGACCAGCAAATGAACAATTTTACTAAATTAATACATTTAAACAAAGAAAGATGTTGAAAAATTGAACACTATGCTATGAACATTGTTAGATGGTAAATTTGAATTCGAACAGCACACAGTGAAATCGCAATCATTTAAACTTTAATTAATGAATTCATTCACAATGAACCAATTCATGACTCATTAGAATGAACCATCATCATGCTATAAAAAATGATAAATAAAATAAAATGAACATTAATTTCTATTAAAGTTATATAGTATCTCTTTGCTTTTTTCCTGAATTTTTTAAAAAGCATCCGGAGTCCTTGTTTTCTATTAGCGCTTTGTGGAAGAAAATCTACGCGATGTGCGCAGACAAAACAAAATATTTCAAAATTTGATTAATTACATCCGCTGATTTACATAAATATATACAGCAAAACCTTGATACTACTTGATCATATACAAATCTGATTTTTGATTATTGTAATGCTTGATTGAACTTTCCATTATTCAATACTAACTAGTAATATTAATATAATTAAAATTGATAAATATTAAATTTTTAAAATACACATTATAGTAATACATGCTTGATATAGTTATTCCATGAAAATAAATTTACGATAGTCATCAATACAAAAGCATTAAGATGTTTATACGTATTACGAATAATAAATATTTTTTAAAATATTGAGATAACATGTGGATTAAAAATGGAATAGAAACGTAACGAGAAGTTGACGAGGGTTGATTAATCGAAAAGTTCATCAATTTAAGAGTACCTTTCCTGACTGATTTCTCTAATCAAAGTTTTACTGCATTATTAAGCATACCTGTTATTCGACTTACTCTATACAAATACAAAAGTTGTTACATCCTCTCACGCATTAAAATGGCTTACTCGCTTAAAAGTTTTCGCACTTACGACGTATAATCTAGCCTAAGACTCTGCATATGATATTACGAAGCACGGCGCAAGAAAGTTCGATGAAAGAACACCGAAATGTTTTACTCGACAACTATAATCACTACATTTATCGTATAGCGGACGAGTATGATTCACGTAGAGTTTCAGTTATACAGGATACATGTTGGATCGACGTAAAAATAATCATAATTAATTTACAAAAAGAACCAAGTATTCAGTGTACAAAAAGTATTTTTTTTTCTATATTCATAAGATAAATATGTATTCTTTCATTTCGATAAACTGCGATTACTCGTCCTTTTTCTACCAATTCGAAACTATTATCCAAAAAATTTAAGGAACCAGAGAGTATATTTGATCCTTATTTTATATGCTTATTATACTTCTAAATTCACTTTGCTCTTGACAATACATATTTCTTCTTTTTTTTTTCTTTCTTTCTTTCTTTGCAAAACTCAATACATAAAAAATATAAGTGAATTACATTTACGTACTATATGGTCTTTTTTTTCATGATATCAAAAGAATATAATACTTTTATTATAATAATATCTCAAAATTCGAAGGAAAATGGCTAATCGCAGTCTATATTTAAAAAATTTATTGATGAAAAAATCGAGAGAGATATATATATATGTATATTTTTAATTTAGTATTTTAATTTTAGATTTTTTTTTCTTACTTTTCCATCAAACCAGTATTTGATTGAGGCCGTGTTCGACTTGAGGCCTTGATCTAAAATATCCTTGGCTTCGCGTACTCTCTCTAAGAGCAAAATTATCAAATGGTGTTGCTAACAAAACCATTGCAACGAAACCTTTTAAAATCTTCATTGTAGAAGAAACGTTTCAAACGACTCTCAACTAAAATTGGACAAGGACCATGAAGTTGCTTAACACTGAATAGAAAAGATGAAAGATACAACTCTGATACAAGACTTCGGAAAGATTTCCAAAGATGTTTGAAAGATGTTTAAAACATTTGCGACTGAGTAACAGACATATACATTAGAAATAGTACCGGATAAAAATGAGGACGAGAATAAGGGTGGAGTTAGAGAGAATGATGTCAACTTCTCTAGTTTATCTTTGTACGGTATTGACAACATCTTTTATCGTGTTTTGAAGATCAGTGAGAAGTCTTGTGTTCTCTGCGACATTTCGAGTACCAGCTGCACGAAGTTGTCGTGCCTGAAGCTCTAACCTTGCAAGAAGATCGCGAAACTGAAACCGTGCATGCGGCGCGATACCACTGTCTGCAAGATTAGCGCACATTCCATGCAACAGCCCTACCTTATCTGAAAGCTGGAGCCAGCTAGTCATTACTATCGTTGAGCTACTTTTCAAATTTAACACGCTGTTCTCGATTAACGTTGAAAGCTCCAGTACAATCTGTTTAGCGGTTCTTGAGTCAGTATTCTGCTTACTTAGATCATCTTCTGCATGCTGAGACTTCGTACAATTTGGTGTTGCATAAATTGAAGAACCAAAATGTTTAGTTGACGAACACAATGGTTTTAGTGGTTTTGCAGGAACAACTGGTTTTTCTGGTTCAGGTGGTGGCCAGAGTCTAGTATCACTTTTGCTACCAGAACTAAAAACGTTGATCATTGTCTTATTATTATTTAAATACAAAAATTATAATAATTAATGATTTACGAAATTATCTTTACTTAACAAGCAATATATAAATGTTACAAGAAGAGAACAAACATTGATATACCTCTGACTACGGGTTGAGGCTCCGCTATGATCTTCGGGCGAATCCTCTGTCTGGTCAACAGTTTCTTGTTTACCACTACTTCCTCTTACACTGAGTTTTGGACTGTGAGGCTGGCTATCGCAGGATTCTTTATTCTCCCAAAGCTTCTTTAAACTGCTGATACTACCAGTGCTTCTGCGCTTGTCATCTTGTTGTTCTTCCGATTCTGAAGACTGTTCAGTGACGGTGCTTTTCTCCTCCAAGGATTTTTCTTTTTCTGCGTTCTCAACTTTTCGAAGTCTCGCCTTGAAATCGATTATTTGTCCATCAGATGTCTCTTCCTTTTGTGGATTGTTTCGCTTATCTACTCTCTTCAACTTGAAACCGACACTTCCGCTTGAGAGTATAGACTCAGTCACCGGAGAAGATACGCACGAATCCTTATAAGTATTATGAATTTGGTGTTGCTGCTGTTCTTGAGTTGCTTCGTTGGTTTTCAAAGTTGATACAGCATACTCATTTTGAGCGTGTCTAGCATAAGAAAAATATAAAATACATGTGAAAATAGTTGAGAAACAGCCTACTAGATATGATATATATATAAATACTGGCATTTACCTCTGTCCAGAATCCATGTTAAAACTAGCACATAGTTCCGAAAGTAACTGCGATGCTGGATCCAAGAGGGCGGATGGAGTACTGCTTGTTATTCCAGCTTTCTTCCCAACCGTACCGTGTTTCGTTTCTGCACTCTGTTTAATTTCATTTATCAGTTTCAGTTCCAACATCTCTTTCATTCCAGGTTTGCGTTCAAAACTATCAGGGGGTGCATTTGTAGAAACTGGCGGTGGAGGTGGCGGAGGAGGTGGTGGTGCTTCATCTGGTGGCGCAGCAGGTTCAATTGTTTCTATCCTGGATTTAAAACCTGTCCTTTTATTATCGGTAGTTCTACACGAGTTGTCTTGAATTTCTCTGCGTCTCAAATTCACCCCAAACCTCGAACACGCTTCTTTTACAGAGGGTTCTGCGTTACTAACGTCATTTCTATCCTCTTGTTGCTCATTTTCCTCTTCCTTTGAACGCCAGTCTGTACTCTTTGCTTTTCTTATGGATAAGGGAGAGTTTCTTATTTGAGAGATTTCACTGCAAGAAATAGGAGGTGGAAGTTCGGTCTGCTCTTGCCCAGAAAAAATTTCATCTGGCGGAGGGGGTAAATCTGTGGGCGGAGGAGGAAACTCCAAGTCAGCTAACGACGGTTGAACGGATCTCGATGGACTCGCAGTACGGAAATTAGAATTACTTGAAACCCGAAAAGTTCTTAAACCAACAGCATCAGACTGATTACTTTTTCTTACAGCTACTACTCGGCCACGGGGAGAATTTGGAGGTTGATAAGTATTAACAACACCGCTTGACGAATTACTACGAGTCATTTGAGGCTGACTTCGTAAATTACTTTGACGAGGAGAAAGTGATCTATGTTGTGAATTATCGATAGATGCTTCATGTTGTTCCACTGTACCAGATGTCATAGACGAAGCCACTGTCGTCGATTCCTGATTCGATGGCATACCACTCTGACGCAAAGATTCTAAATACGCGCCAATTCTAGCACCTTTTGGTAACGTACCGTAACGATTAATAGCTCTCTTTACGTTTTGTACTTCTAATGCACCGACTTGTACCAGCTAAAAATGAGACAAAAATTTAAATTTATGTGACTGTGTTTCAAAATTTTTCGAAAGTTATTTTAATGCTTCTTTGCAGTAGAAAACTACCTTTTGTGGTAGTGGTTCTTTTGATGGATAAGGTCTTGGTTTAATTTGTTTTTGAGAACAGGTCAAGCCAGGTATAGGTTCCGGAGATGTTGAAGGTTGAGTGATAAAATTTGGTTCCGCCGTACCTTGAGAACCCTCTCCATCCTCCTCGATTTCACAGCCTCCTGCAGCAATTGTTCCTTGAGCCATTGTCGCGAGATCTCGCGCAATACCTGAGTTCCCATTTAACAACAAACCGTACCGGTACATATTCTTTTTCTGCTTAGAGTCCCTTCGCTGAGAGCGAACAAGTTCCGTAAGCTCATATAACGAAATGCAAATAGTACATTTTGAAAATTAAAAGTAGACTTCCTTGCATATGTTAAATTCTTTTCGCTAATCTTAAATGTATTTGTTGAATTAACAAAAAGAAATCAGTAACAACAGATAATAGAAACAGAACTATCAAAATAAACTTGTCTTTTTTTTGATTTATAATTTTTATTTTTTTCATCTCTAAATCAAAGAAGAACATAAATGCAGAAAGAAATCGAGCATATAAAAAGCTGGATACAGAGCTTACGGTAGGAAACTGAAGCAGTACATGCACGTATCAGTACGCTTAATTAAAGTAGAATGAAAATACCTTCGAGAATCTTATCAATACCATTTAGATCCGTGGCATCGTCGAGTGTCATGGTGTTTGTTTCAGTGTTTTGAGAATCTTGCTCATGATAGGCAGAGTCGCGGAACGAACTGCACGACGACAGCAAGCTGTTACCCAATCGTAATGTTATCGTATCACCATATAATCAATATCTGTCGGTGTTTGAAATCTCGATTATGTGAAAGAAATTTAATAAAAGCAGATTTATGCGAGTAATATGGTAGGTAAAGTATATTCCGTATGTGTATATACAATATTGAATTATTTACTTATTATTGTAACCAGATCTAAAAAAATTATAATAAACATGTAATAATCGAGGTTTCGTTACACCGAAAGCAAAAAAATTTCATACCTCGTTCTTTTCGGAGGGGCTGGAGCCTGTTTTCCCTTTTTATTTGTAGAACGTCTCATTTGTACGATACTGCTATTGTTTTTACTCGATATACCACCAGTGAACGTGCTCAATTTCGTTACTGAACTGGTGGTAGTATCTATAACAAATAAATGGAGGATCGTAAACTGCTGTAATATAAGAAAGATCAACTTATTTTAAGTAAGCTGAAACGAGGATTGACTCAATCTTGAACACATTTACACATAATATAATTCACAATAATAATAGTGTCATCACAAAACCATATTCTACGAATTCCATACATGTATACCTGAAGAAGGTAATGGTTCAGAGACTAGAACGAGCCCATGGATATTTCCAGTGCTACCAGTCTGAGATTTTTTGTATGAAAGTAAGGGAATTTCTCCTCCTCCTTGCAACTGCTTTTCAACTTCTACAAAGTACAATTATCATATATTGTTTAGACGAATTATTTATATTTCAAAAACTTTATCTTTAATGTTTGCATAAAAATCGATAGGCTATTTTACCTTCTGTAATACTAGATTCTTGAAACATATTTTCAAGAGAATGATGAATTTCTTTGAAAGTAGGTCTGTCGGCAGCAGCCCACTGCCAACATTGCCGCATTAATTCATACACTTTTGGTGGACATCCCGGTGGACATTCCATTCTGTAGCCTTTCTCCAGCATGTGATAAACATCCGTTAAATCGACACCAGGATAAGGGGACATTCCGTAGGTTGCTATTTCCCAAAGTAAGATGCCAAATGCCCACACGTCAGACTGCAAAAAACATCAGATGTAAATAAAATACAACTATAATCATGAAAAAAATTCCTAGAATTTTGTATTACGAAAAAGTTCGTTTTACCTTGGTAGAAAATTTGTTATACGCTAATCCTTCTGGAGCAGTCCATTTTATTGGGAATTTCGCTCCAGCGTGAGCCGTGTACGTATCATCCCGCATCAACCGTGCCAAGCCAAAGTCTGCGACCTTCACCAGATGGTTTTCACCCACTAGGCAGTTTCGAGCCGCTAGATCTCTGTTTCGAAAGTCGCGATGTTAACGCGAGCTCGTTTCTTAAGAGGAGAGGACGATGAAATTTAAAACATTTCTCCTAACTAATTGAATGTATTTTTTTCGTGCAGTATATGCGTATCATAATCGTCACTGTAATCTGCCATTACTTTTCTTCAGTGATCCTTGTGACGCTACAAATCGCTCCCTAAAAACAGCTACTTACAAGAAAAATACTTTAAGTGCAACGGTAACTTTTCGCCATAATACATACCAGTTTTAAAACTAATTCTTTGCCGATCACGAAACTATACTATTTTAAGATAAATAGTTATAATTTGCGAGATTGAAACAATCAGTTACTTCTCGATATGCATTATGTGAAAAAGTGAGCATTACATTTTATGTACTTTACTTGTTAGATCTTTTTAATGCTTCTTTTGCAAAACTTTAAATAATCCCCGGTAAAATTTTTAATTTGCTTAAAATTCTGAAATAAATATTCAAATATTTTGCAACGAATAGTGTTGTGTGATTAATTTATTCAGTCATGGTGCATAAGATCGGTATAAAAATATACTTTCAAATAAATATAAACAAGAATAAATTAGGAAAATCGATTAAAATACATATCAAAAAATACATATCAAAATTATTTGAAAATTACATTCTTTATGAAGTAGAAAAATACTAATAAAAGAGCTTTCGTTTTGTTCTCTTTTAAATGTGTGACAGTATGTATACCTTAGAGAGTTATGCATTTATTTGGAGATACACAATACCTGTGAATGAAATTTCTGCTTTCCAAATAACTCATTCCACTGGCGATTTGCGTAGCCATATGCATCAAAACAACGGCATTGATTTGATGTTTGCTTTCATTCCGCAAATAATCTAGTAGATTTCCTTTGCTCATGAACTCTGTAATGATGTAGAAAGGCGGCTCTCGAGTACATACACCTAATAGCTGAACTAGATTTCTGTGCTTCATTTCCTTCATAATTGCAGCTTCTTCAAGAAAGTCTTTTAGAGCCATAGTATCTTCCTGTGAAACAAAGATGTATAAAAGTAAATCAAAGTAAGTAAAGTAAAAAATGACAAACTAGCGCATCAAAAAACTGACCTTTAACGTTTTTACAGCCACAGTCATATTATACCTCTTCCATACAGCTTCATAGACATCTCCATATTGTCCTCCACCTAATTTATGCCTCATGACAATATCTGTCCTATTAATTTCCCATTCGTCAGGTTCTAAAATATACATTAATATATAATATGAAAACATATAATTATTTAAGCTTATTATTTTCTATATACCTGGACTGAGTGGGAAAACAGTAGGTTTATTGTGCTTTGGTGCAGGATAAAGTAATTGTGTGATTAAACCATCAGCAAGCATTGAATGATGATGTACTAATTCTGCCAGAGTGTTAAATTTGCTTTCAGTTGTAACAAACATCTGAAATATTGATATTTCATAATATTATGTTTACGTCTTATTAGCGTAATTATCAAGTATCAAGTATGAAATTTTATACCTTTCCTTCACTGTCTTCATTAATCCTATAATGGTATACCCTACCCTCATATCGCAGAGAAATACTACGTTGACCTGGACTGCTTTCTGATTCACGAACCAGAAAGCTACCATTTATACCAGAACTCAGAAGATACTCTGCAGCATTCCTAGATATTCTTCCATGATACCAGGAGTGTTTCTCCAAAGAATTTACTGGGGTAACATAATTTGAAGGAACCCATCCTACTTGACCAGTACTTGAATGAGCTTCACACCACTCCCCACTTTTATTATAACTTAAAATACGAACTTGTTCTCCTAAATTCAAATAATTTACATTGTAACATAATTTCTTTTTTTATATCTTTATATTTATACAAGATAGGCTTTTGTCTTGTTTAACTTTCTAATAAAACATTTATAAATTTTTTGTGAGAAATTTTAATTGTACTTTTACTTATGGAATTTATAATGCAAAAAAAAAATCAGAAACACACTGTATATTTTCATAAAATGATCACCTTTTTTAAGACTGAGCTGATTTTCTCCACCTGCTTGAAAATCATATAAAGCCACAAATAATTGAGGATCATCTTCTTCCTGTGCCAATAAGTTTTCTTTACTTGTCCATCTATGAGATATTTTAATATCACAATTTAAATTATACATGACTTTTTCAAATACATACAAAACAGTATTATAAAATTTTAAAAAAATATAACATTTATATAAAAAATACATTTTTACGTTTAAATATTAGAATATGAAATATCTAGTAATGAAGTAATAAAATTATTTTAAAAAAATAAAATTTAACCTGTTCGCAGCCTCCAGAAGTCCAGCAGAAGATACCACAGTATGTTGTTGAATATTCACTTGCTGTGAAATTGACTGAATGCTGGATCCATTTGGTGGATCACCATCTGGTAATGCCGGAATGTGAGGTAGCGGTCTGCTTTGTAGAAGAGCTTCTGCACAATATCATAATACTGTTGTATGCATATGACTATAAATTAATGTGAGAAACTTAATGAAATTTAATATCATTATTTCGTTCTGCATTCTTTTAAAAAGAATTACGATACATCTGTTTTGTCATAAATGTTAAAAAAAAAGCATCATACAACTGAAAAAAATTTATTTTTTCCACTGTTGGACACAATTATAAATTAACAACCGTGATAATTCAATAAAGAAAGAAATGAAGAATTATATATTCAAAATGACTGAAACAAAATTTACAATACAAATAGGTAAAAGATATATTCATTGTAACAATTGAAAGACTCATTCAATAATTTTATTTTCTCAACAATGTTATAACAAGAAACGTTAACGTTAATCAATTTAATAAAAAAAAAGTACACAAACACGTATATATGCATGTACTAATTATATAACTAAATTACAGCCTGAAGAGCTTAACTGTTTTATGCACAGCGATTGCCAGCGATATTTATTTAATTTTTTCCCCAATTTTTCGCATTTGTGATCAGTTATGATTGTTCAAAGTGCGTGAACGCAAGTGAGAAACGAAACGAGACAGAGGACGAAAGTGCGAGGGAGAGAAATGAAAAAAGGAACGGAAGTAAGAAAGAAACAGAAGATAAAAGGCAAAAGTGAATAGGAAATATAAGAAACTGAATTACCGCTGTGCTCTGTAAAAATATTAGAGCCGACAAGACGGGACTCCTTGAGGTTCCTTGGCTGTTTGCGCGTTTGTCGCGCGGCAGAGCCGACAGGAACAATCCTCTCCTTAGTCTGTTGAGCACCCATAGTTCCCGAATTGGCATGCCCTTAGATTAATCCCGGCCGCAAAACTGCCGGGGCCGTTCACTCGGCACATTCACTTTCGGCCTGACAGTCTAACGCCCGATCGCATCTCTCGCCGGCCTCTGCCGACGACGAGAACACCCGAGATTCACCAATCCCACCACGAAAGCGAACCTCCTATTCACATTTTTGACCACCATTCAGGATCGACATTCTCGCCATGTTTGACAGCTTCGACGTCGGCGATAGCTCGATTCGCACCGTACTGTTTACTACTTTTACTTACCACCAGAGTCGTTTCTCTGCCCCCATTGGACAATCAATTTCTCGGACAAGGATCTTATTGGCCAGCAGCTTTGCTCGCCGATAACATCGTCCGAGCTCCAACTTCTTTGTTATTTATTTCCTCTCTCGTCTCGTTTCCTTTCGTGGATACTTTAATTTTCTAAAATACAGTCAATATTCTAAAAAGAATATTTAATTTGTCTTTTTTTTACAAATTTACTACTAAATTCAGATTTTCCAGATTTTACTATATTCTTAATTTGTTCGTTATTGTTATATCTTTCTATTCCATTTGTGAGAGAAATGCTAGTAAGAAAGGTCGTCTGTCAAATTTGACGATATTCGTTAGTAACATAACTAAAAAATACTAGAATATGGAAAAATATGTTTTTTACGGTTTCGACCGTAATGTGCAGATACATGTGACAACGTGGCGTTGACATGAATTATATGAAATTAATCATTGTATTATACAATCATATAATCGTGACTGTCCAATATATATTTTAACGTATCTATCATATTAAGTCAGAAAATACCATGGTTTTGGAACACGGCCAACGCTTATAAGATACGTCGATGACTGAAGCGATGGCAGCGCGATGTCGGGAATCTGAACTTATTACGAATAACACGAAAAATCCCGAGGACTGCCGAACTGACTTAGTGACGTCATGCTGGAGCAGAAGAGATAAGACAGTCAAAAAAGTGAAGTTCTGTTTTCTAATACATCCGCATTTCGTATAAATATCTTTGTTTGCTACGTAATTTCGAAAAATGTCGTACGCATACCTTTTCAAGTACATCATCATTGGAGATACAGGTAATTATTCAGTGCCTCCCTCGGGTGAATCTCGACGAGTTCTCTACATTCTGTATTACGTCGACCGTGACAGAGCCTATTGTTTTCGTTTCTTTCAATAATAATATTTTTGATTCGCAAACCTTGCAACAGTTTTAGGAGCCCCAATGCACGTATTTTGCGATGGCATTTGACATTACAAATTGAACATTTCTTTTAATATGATACCCATACGCAGCTTCCTTTGTCTAATGATCTCGCCAATTTAGAAAGTGTCGTATTCATTTATTTACGTTACGATGTCACATTGAGTTTTTTGCATTCCGTACACGGAGCTATTAAATATTAATAATTGTGAACTTGTTACAAATATATATTTTTACAGCATTGTTGTTTGATTTGTTTATTTTGATATTTTGTTTATTTATAATATCAACATAATGTATCTTTAAACATTTTGCTTTGTTAATATAAATAAACAAAGCAAATGTCTTTTAATGTTATATATAATTTGATTACGTGTTTCTTTTCAAACAATGTATATATATATATATATATATTTATATACATAAATATAAAACGTGTAATCGTTATTTGTTAATTTCTCTAATTTTATGAAATATATTTTTAATCTGTAGTAATCGTTTATCCTAAGAACATGTTTCTCTTAAACAGGGGTTGGAAAATCTTGTCTACTTCTGCAGTTTACTGATAAAAGATTCCAACCTGTTCATGATCTAACAATAGGCGTTGAGTTTGGAGCCCGTATGATTACAATTGATGGAAAACCAATCAAACTCCAAATTTGGGACACTGTAAATAATTATATTTTATTAACATTAAATTTATGAATACTTGTAATAGTAAATTTCAAGAAAAAATAATATGCCTAGATGATTATATTAAACTTGTAGGCAGGTCAGGAGGCATTTCGTTCCATTACAAGATCATATTATCGGGGAGCGGCTGGAGCTTTATTAGTATATGATATTACACGTAGAGAAACGTTTAATCATTTGACCACCTGGTTGGAAGATGCAAGACAACATTCAAATTCCAATATGGTGATCATGTTAATTGGTAATAAGAGTGATCTGGATAATAGAAGAGAAGTAAGGAGAGAGGAAGGTGAAGCTTTTGCAAGAGAACATGGACTTGTTTTTATGGAAACCAGTGCAAAGACAGCAATTAATGTGGAAGATGCATTTATCAATACAGCAAAAGTAATTTATGAAAAAATTCAGGAAGGTGTATTTGACATAAATAATGAGGTAAAATTCAAGTCATTACTACAATGTTATATTTTTTTTATTATTATACATCTCAACAAATTTTAAATGTATTTAGGCAAATGGTATTAAGATTGGGCCACAACATTCACCAACAAGTCCTAGTGGATTAACAGGTACTGGTGGTCAAGGAAACACGCAAGGTGGTGGGTGCTGCTAGGGGCTGGGGGTCGCTTGTCCACCGCTTAATCCCTCTCCAATTTAAATTGATCTTTTTACTTCTACTCCTTATTTTATTCTCAACCAATTACTTTGTATATTTTTTTGCGCGTGTCGCATTACAAGGTAACAAGTGATTATTGGTGTATTTATTACTTAAAAAAGAAGGCAACACATACATACTGAAATAGGAATGTTATAAAGGAAAATGTTATATATTGCTTAAATCAGAAACAACCTAATAAAGTTTTAATTTACAGATTTTGGCTGTAAATTTATGTAAATGTATGTAAATTTATTAGTTTCAAACATGTTTTATGTATCCTTTGTAGCAATATAGTGATATAGTTCTTAAATTACATCCATAAAATAATAGATGCTTTTAGTATATACAGATAATTTTATTTTTAATGTGCTAGAAAGGAATAAATATTATTTTATTGATACAGTGCTACATTAGATTTTTATTCATTTACATTTAAAGTTATTTAATTTTAATATCAAAAGATCAAGAAAAAATTAATTATACATTGGATAATGATAAAGCGGGAGAGGATAGGCACTTCTTAATGTTTTGTATTCGTTCACATTGTATATTGTATGTATCATGCACTGATCTTTGAAATCTGATTTAATTTAATAATGAATCATGATTGATATATATATACAAATCAGAATGATTTGTCAAACATATGATTTACACTTGACTACCTAGGGCGACACCATGTATATGTATGTATCAATGTATGAAATGACGAATATATAAAATCGTATAAATCAATTTCATTGTGAGGCCTATCTAACCAAAAATCTTATTACTTTATTAATTACGATTGGTATTGTTATTTTTGGTGTGTCGTGCAAAATATAGTATTCTAATTACAACATTAAACTAAGACAATTTTATAATTTTTATATTTAAGTAAATACAATCGATAAATTTAATGAAGATAAATTCTCTACTTATAACCACTAGTAGTAATACCAATCAAGAAAATAGAGAAATATTAATGCTACCTGTATTTTGTTTATTTAAATGTAAAAATAAATTAGCATTTTTGTTTTGATTATAAGTTTAATACTTTTAAATAGAAAAAGTTCATACAAATAATCTATATTTATTTGTAAAGGAATTTATATTTATTTATATTATTTATAAAGGAGAAGAAATTTATAAATTTTTATATATTGCAATATACAATACACTTCCTCTCGAAATATGCTATGATGTTTTAAAAATATACTAAAGATAGATGTATATGTAATCTGATGTCAAATGGATGTAAAAATCGAAACTCGTCACATGTATTCAATTTTTACACCTGTTTAAAATAATATTTATTGTACTGTTGTATCCTTAAAATTAAAATATGTATGTCAGCTTGAAGAAACATTATTATTATTTATTAATTACTATTATTGAACGCTGTAAACGCATGATACATTGTCCGTCTATAATAAATTGGACTTATTTTTTTGATTGAAATATACACGAACATATCATATATGTATATTTTACTTCATCGTTCCAATGTGTATTCGACGATTTCGTATTTATCACAGTGTTATAATAGATTCGAATCGAATCTATTATAATATCAATATTCATTTCGACGTTAGATTTGGCGAACCTAGTTAAAGGTGGCTTAATTTATGATAATTAAGATTATTTCAATCTTACCTATTAAATAGCGACTATTAGAATTAGAATTACTTCAAAATCTTTTTTTACTTGTTACATTAGAAAACTAGAAAAAAATTGATAAAATACATATAACTAATAATAATAATAATAATAATGATGATAATAATAATAATGATAGTAATGTCAATCAAATGATTAATGTATACTGGTTATTTTTAAAACTATTTATTGTATTCAACAATAAAAATAAACTTAGAAAAAAAATACGCAGATAATTGTATTAAATATTGTTTTCAATTGTCTAGGGATTTTAATGTTTTTCAAAATAAATTTGAAGGGCGTATTACGTATCTGTATGCATTTTGAAAGAAGCTGAAACAGGGAAGATTAGAAGCGTTGTACCGGAAGGAGATAAACAATGTAGGAATAACGAAGTGATAGCGATACTAGCGAGAGAGGAAACAAGATGAGGTAATAAAAACGATAGAATTCAACGATTCGTATGAACGTGAGCGAGAAATGTAAAAGTAAATGTTACTTTACAAACAAGTTTACGCGCCAGCAGGTTTCACAAGTTAGCTACGCCATTGGAAGAGCGCTCGAAATAGCGGTTTGATACTGAATGCACGCTACTCCTATTGCTATATTCCAAGCGATTCCACTGTATTCTATCACACGCGCGGACGGGAAGCACGTATTTATTTCGTATTTAACACGAAATCCCGATTTGTAATTACAGTAATGTTATCTGGTTGTTATTTAACTTTCTTGTTGTTATCTTTAATATTTATCCGTCGTATCTGATATCGTATCGTTGAATCCGCACGGCTTACCGTATCGATGCATTTCTAATACGATCTCTAATTGAAAGAAATCAGATAGACGAATTGATCCGTCGTTTTACCGCACTTTTCAAAGCCAGATGCGTTAATATTTTAAAAGAAGTGCTAGTGCGCATTTATGAAGTTTCCGTTTTATGAAAGCCGGATCTATGCTACGTAATCTTTTGAAACAATTCGTGTATTGACGAGAGTAATGAGTTTAATACATAATTGTGTTTTCTAACGAAGCAGAGATTTGGATTTAATGGCATAGGCTGCTGGAATAATCTTAGGTATGTAATGCAAGTTTCAATATTTAATTGCACGTTATTATCTGCGAAATAAGCGTTTAAGTGTATTAAAGCATTTTAAACGAGTGTAAGGTTATATCTTTGTCACTCGAGCTAAAAAGTATCGTAAAAACGTATTCTCTTCTCAAAGTGCACGAGTGTTTCAAACTATTAAAACTAGACGTATACGATGAAAATGCGGTCCTTGACCTCGTTCCAACTCGTATATCGTTTCAATGCCTTTTATAGGTTAGGAAATGTGTTTATTATGATTGTATGTATTTGAGACATTAAATTGTTGACACTGCCATTTCGGTATAAATTTTTAAACTTGATAAATTATTGTTTGCGAGGGACGTTTATATTCGTTATTTTTGGCATTAGTATCGGAAATGTGATGTATACATCGTTCTAAGAAAAATCTGACATCAGCGAACGGGAAACCGCCTCTTTGATGTTCTTTCATAATATACAGATCCATGTTATATCGCATGCACCGCGATTTTTCAATGAATAAAGTTTTATTCAGATACACATACTTATATTTAATATTTATAAATGTTTCTGTTGCCATATGATGTCTGTGCAAAGGAATTAAATCGAATATAACAAAATTATGCAAAGTTTACATACTCAATTTTTTAAGAAATATTCATACCAATGTACAAATGTTAACAAAATTAAAAGAAATGTAACAAAATTGCACGGGGTATATTTAATTTTGCGATTAAAATTACTAATTAATATTTGTACTTTTTTTATATGAACATAAAATTATATTATTACTATCTTTACAAAATTTTGACTCTTGACAATCGCTTGGAAAGTTAAAAGAGCAATAGGAATAACGATGCTTCTACGGTCAAGGCCGTGTATTTAAATTGAACGAGTTCAATCGCGATTACGATTTACGTCTCATCTTTTTTAACAGAAAATTTAATCAGAACGTTATGTTTTCCGCCAAAAATAAATTCGTCGACATCGAAGAAAATGTTTGCACCAGTACAAATATCTACGATAGATTGAATTAATATTGAATCACGGACATTTATAAACATTTCTGTATGATACAAACATGAAGTAACGATTCAAGTTTCTTAAAATACGCGTGTATATATATATATATATATATATATATATATTTTTTTTTTTAAACGATAAATTAGCAATTTATATTTTTTGTAGTTGAATGACGTGATTGCACGTCAGAGTGGAATACTGTCAATATCGTGTTTATTCCAGTTATTATCTTTTCTTCGCTACCAGATATGTAGTGTTGCGATACACAGGGTCTTTGACTTGTGCTATAATGAACTACATCTCGCCTGGTTCATCTAAACGTACAAGCGCAACCAGTGAAGTACTTTCTGAATGAACGTAACCGTATAGCGGCACACTCTTTCTGGCACAAGGCATCGTTAACCGTACTAGTGCGGTGACACCACTCGGAGGGTTAATGAACATAAAAGACCCATCATTTGTACTTCCGAGATTGAACACTTCGAATACGTATTTTATGGGCATTGAACGATTCTCCAAGTAAAAATTACAAAAGTCGAGGGTTCAAAGAAAATTCTATTACAGCGTATTTTCTACTATTTTGTAGATTTTTGTTTTCTTTTTTTTTTTTTTGAACAAAATGCACGTAACATGCAAAAATGTTGAATGATCTTCTCAGTTCATGGATCATGTCGATTTTTAAATGTTTGTAAAAAATAAACTCTAAAATCGAACTGTCTCTTAGGATCATAGTGTTGTTATTTTATTTAATAAGATTGTATTAGTTAATCGTGAAAATATCACGATTCAAAAACTGTTTCACCTCCTTTATTATCACTGAACGATATGCATATAAATTTACAACTAGCTTAAAATCCAAAGGCTATTAGTTAAAGAGAGAAGATCTTGATATCGTCAAATTAATAATTTCTCAGTTCAAGGTATCTATTTTAAACATGAATCTCCTGAAAATTTCACGTTTCTTAGTTCGATTATCTTGGCAAATATCGGTGTGCTGTAGTTTTAATTAATACGAACAATTTGGTCAAAAAATGATCCAAATTACACATTACCTCCTGATCCATTCTTCGTGAAGGGTATTGTTAGCTGTGTTTTTTTCAGGCGATGCGGAGCAATATAACGTTGTCGAGTGTGTTTGTTTAACGCATTTCGACGATGAATGACGAATTGCTGGAATGATGTTTTTCCATACAGACTGACCATTAAGATTCCTATTTACACGTGCTTCAATTTCTATCGCAGCTGTTGTACGCTATTATCATGACGAGTGTCGTTCCACTCACCGATAAACAACTTCACCAGCTGGTAAATGAATATCATTTAGAAATTTTCTCTCTCGTCTTTTCATTTTCGACGCTAAAATTACTTTTAGATGTTTCACAATTATCGAAAGTGCGTAAATTTCTCGATTGATTTTTATCCGATTAATATAATAATATATCAATATAATAATGGAAGCATGTATAATTTTTTAGTAGTTTTAGTGTTCACGGTAAATAGAATTTACTTAGAATATTGAATTATTCGTTATAAATAAATTTTTAGAATTGTAACAAATGATTTTTTTTTTAATTTTTAGAGCATCTCTATAGGGAAAGCTGTGAACCCTACGGAAACTCCCGTAAAAGAGAAACATGTGCGAAGTATCCTTTTTAATGAAAAATTTTTCTTCGGAAAAAGAAAGATTAATTAATTCTTTGCACCTGTAAAAATATTCGATCATTACGTATAATTTATAGTGGAGATTTAAAGGATATTGCACTTGCAAAATATAAAGTGTAAACGCACATTAATAAATTGACAAATGATTTTTCCTTCGTCTTTTTAATGGACGATTTCACAAAGAGATACAGTGCAAAGAATTAATATTATAATAGTGTAGATTATTATAATTAATATTAATATTGGAAATATAAATAATATTGGAAATATTAGAAACTACTTTTGTAGCAAAATTATTTTTGAAAATACTTGCATATATACCTTACAGAAACATAGGCGCGATTATAGGTACACATCAGGAAAAGGGTGGAATGATTTTTTGGACGTACATGTTGCGGCAGCCATTGCAAGAGAATCAAATTGTCGCATGGAAATTTTGTCACGTATTGCACAAGATACTGCGAGAGGGTCACGAGAAAGTGATCCCGGACTCCCAGCGGTATCGTAAAAGATTGGAGGACCTCGGGAAATTATGGCAACATTTGCGGGAAGGATATGGCCCATTGATTCAATTGTACATAAGATTACTGATCACTAAGTTAGATTTTCACAAGCGAAACCCACGCATACCCGGGAATCTTCAAGTAACACCGGAGGAACTTGAATCTATCGGGGAGAACGATATCAATGTTTAGTAAGTCTTTAACCGAACAATTTTACAGTAGAACTCCAGAATATTTAAACTGTTTGTACTTTGACTCGGAATGATTCTACTGTATTTGTATCTTTAATTTTTAGAATACAATTTTATAATTCTTTTCTTTTTGTTCAGTTTCCAAATGTCGGTTGAAATGTTCGATTACATGGACGATATTTTGAATTTACAACGTACAGGTAAGTAAAAATCAGTTTCTTGTCTACCACTTTTTGTATCGTCGAATTTTGTGATCGAATTTTCTTCTCGATGAGAAACGAGAATTATTCTCTTTAGTCGTGCACCTCTGATATATTTTCTTCCTTCTTCAAATGATCTGAACTGATTGTATTGCAATAATTTTGGCCTGAAAATGTCGTTCGTGTTTGTAAAATGAAAGCAACGCGGTATCAATTTAGGTTTTGTTGCTTTGATGTAATTAATCTACTAGAATCTCGATTATCCAGATCGAATCGAATCGAGGCAGACCGGTTAAATTGAAATCTGCATGCTGAGTAAATGAACGGAGGCGTCATTGTCGGATGAACAGAATAATTTACACGATGATACACGTGTCTCTTTGCTTCGTGAATTACCGATGAAAAATCTGGCTGCCAAAGAAGATTCGTGCTTCTGATTAAATCTAATATTGTGCATACAAATTGGAGAAAGCGAACTCGATACCTTGCGGTGTTTGCATGAACAAATAGGTACCATTAAACCGATTGATCTAGATACGCTTATTCTATCGTTTCATCTATCGTGGAAACTTAGTAACCACTTCTCTGATCAAAACCTTAAATTTTTATCTCAAAATTCCATTCTGTCGATGATCATTGTACATTTATAATTTACATGAATGAAACGTTTCAGTTACCACTTCTTTGAAGAATACACCCTCCAACTCGATGACGGTCAGTGGACAGTGTCGGCTGGCCCCACTAATCCCGTGCGTTTTAGACGCGTCGCAGCTTTATGATTATTGTGTAAAAATATTATTTAAACTTCACGGTGCTCTGCCTGCGGACACCTTAACCGGTCATCGGGACAGATTCTCTAAACAATTTCAAGAACTGAAGAAATTCTATAATACTGTTAAACAAAGGCAGTACTTTAAGCATCTTATAACGATACCTGCATTACCTGAGGTAAAATTACTATAATATTCACTTGTAATATTTTCAATGTAATTGCTACGTATAATTTTTAATATCTCCACCAGAACCCACCAAACTTTTTAATACAATCCGAGTTTCGAGCTTACGTTACACCCATAGTAGTATTACCACCGGAGGAATCTTTGGATTCTGAAACTGTAGTTGATCTTATCGATACTTCTGATACAAATTCGTTACCGGGCGATCAACTGGATTCCACGCGAAACGGCTCGATTTCACCCGATGTGATAGCGGAAAGGTAAATTACAAAATTAGTTGCACACGAAGTATATTTGAAATTCGAGACAAGAAGAGGATTGGAAAAAGATATCGTTTGTTGTTTTAGAGAAAGTCTCATCAATCAATTGCAGCAACAGATTAATCGACAAAGACAGGAGTTACATGTATTGACTGATCGTCAGAGGATCGTCGGGGATCTTCAAACTCGTCTCACTCAATTGGAGTCGGATTTACTTCTTAAGGTGAAGATATCTTGATAATTTTCTTATTATCTTAATGACATTTTAACATGTATATATTTTTTTAGAATAATGAGATCGAACAGGAAAAACAAGTTAATCAAGATTTCGTGAAGCAGAAAGCAGATATGATGGTGAAGGTTCATGAAGGCGAAGGTTAAAGCATGCTATTTTCACTTGCATTGTGTAAAATATTGTGGAAAGCATTCGTAATACAATCTTTTTTTCTCCGTTTTAGAAAAGTACAAAATTTTACAAGAAAAATTTCAAAAATTGAAAGATGCATATTCAAAATTTAGAGAAGAACATATCAATTTAATCAGAAAGGTAGGATCTTCTTAAATTTCTAAAAATGTTGAATAAAAAAATATTAAATGTTGAATGTCTATGCAATAGAAAGCTGAAGTGGATAAACAGTTAGGAATGTTGAAAATGTCGCAAGAGCAGTCTGAACGGCGAACGCTTGAAGCAGAACGTCGTCTTGAAGAATTAATACAAGGTCAAGCTATAACAGAGCAAGAAGCACGAAAGGCCGTTGAAGCTCAACACGATTTGGATGACGTAAAGCAACAATTGAATGACGCGAAAACTCAAAACTTGGTTAATACTTTTCTTTTTTTTCCTTCAGTTTGCGTTTACGTTTATTTTTATTTCGTTCCGGTAAAGATGTGATATTTTAGGCTTTGATTGCCAAAAATGATTTTATAACTTCTGAAAAAACGGCTTTAGAAGGAGATCTACATGATCTGCTAGCACAAAAAGAAGAGTTAGATTTAAAAATCGAAAAGTTAGAAGTTGAAGCCGAACGATGCCGTAATGAAATGAACACGTATGCGGATACCATGTTGCATGAATTGTTGTGTAAGTATTTCGATTTGTTTGAGAATTAAAGACGACTCATTTATTTGAAATGATGAATTTTTATTTCAGTAAATTGTATCTCTGAAGCGGAAGATATTATGCAATATTCATTGAATGCTATTGATAATCCCGCAATGTCGGATTTAACTTGCACTCCTCAATATCTTGAGAAACTGGCAGACCATATTTTAAAATTGTTGGATAATCTTGATGCAGCGTACACCGGTTATGTGTGTGATACAACGAATGGAAAAGTACTCATTAAAAGCGCGATACATGTTGCATATATTTTGGGGCTTTATATTATCCACGCTAAATCTACGTCCAATACTACGTCCAATATCGCGTTGGGTGATAGTAAGTTATGAATTGAGAAGGTTGACAGAAAATTTATTAAAAAATATATATTGATTTTTTATTGTATCGTAGAATTGATTGATGAGTGTAAACAGTTAGGATTACAATCACTAACTATGTTTAACCACATAAGAGAGAAATCACCCGTGACTGTGGGTCAAATCAACGAAGTAAAACAGCAATTTAAGAAAGTGTGCGAACTTGCAACTACGTTATCTAACGGGCAAGGCACTGTTGAAGTTATCGGAGATTTGGTTGAAATGGAATTATTAAGTATGGATAAAGCAATAGAGGAAGCTGCAAATAGAATACAAGTAATTGTCTTTTACATTTTATTATGTCATATTTAACGTATACTATTTTTATACGAAATACTATATTTTATAATGTTAAAATTTAGGATATGTTGGAGAAATCTCGTGCAGCGGACTCAGGATTAAAATTAGAAGTGAATGGAAAAATTTTAGATTCATGTACAGAGTTAATGAAATGTATAAGAAAATTAGTTAAAAAATCACGATTACTGCAAGCAGAAATTGTAGAACAAGGAAAGGTAAATGCGTAACACCTAATTTGATGTTGAATAATAATATCAGTGTCATCCGACATCAATCCGTCATCCAAAATTCTATATATAAATTCATCTTTAGTATCAAATAAAAATTAATTATCAAAATTCATTTTAATTTTTAGGGTACTGCCTCTGCAACGGAATTTTATAAACGTAATCATCAGTGGTCCGAAGGACTTATATCAGCAGCTAAAGCAGTAGCAATGGGTGCAAACCTTCTGCTGTAAGTACAAACAAGTTGCAATATTCGTTTGCTAACAAAATTTTACGTTTATTTTAATGTCTTGCAGAGAAGCTGCAGATAAAGTTGTTTCTGGAAATGGTAAATTTGAACAATTAGTAGTTGCATCGCAGGGAATTGCTGCGTCTACAGCGCAATTGGTAGTTGCAAGTAGAGTAAAAGCCAATAGAAATAGCAGTAATCTATCGGCACTTTCCGAGGCATCAAGGGACGTAACACAAGCAACAGGAAGTGTTGTTGCAACTGCTAAAAACTGTAGTCAACTTGTTGAAGAAAATGGTAATTTCAAGTTTGGGGATATGTTTCAATATTTTTCAATTGTAATAAGAAATTAATATTATCATTATTTTACAGACGATTTAGATGTTTCTGGACTAACTTTACACCAAGCCAAACGATTAGAAATGGAAGCACAAGTACGTGTGCTGGAATTAGAGCAGGCTCTGGAGACTGAAAGATTACGCTTAGCTGCTTTACGTCGTTATCATTATCAACTTGAAGGTGAAAAAGAATAATCAGTATGTATAATTACGGTACATCATTATAAATCATAATGTAAATTTCAAATAAGATATTCGCCATCTTATTGGTTTCAGATTTTTACTAACGTCCTTATGAGATTCATGTTAATAACAGAAGCTCTCATAGGTATTAAACAGTATTGAACAATGTGTTTACACGTGGAAAGTAAATAATTAAATTCCATTATAAAATAATATATTGCAAAAAGGAAATCTATTTGGATTGTCCTAATTATTGTAATATTTGCATGTTTAATGTTTAATAAATACAATTTTATTTCTTTTTAATGAAAATTGAAAATATTTGAACAGGACGAAACTGTGTCTTTCACTTCACATGTACATATATTCTTTTGTTTTCCTATTTCTTATTGATCTCATAGTGTAGAGGTTGCTGCAAATGAAGACCCAAAATTTACTCATTTTAAATAAATTCTCCTTTTGAAAAATATTTAATTTCTCTATCGTGCAAAACAGACAGCAGAAGTATTAAATAAGTTATTAGTAGTCTGTGAAAGATAACAAAATGATGAATATTATGCGTTTTGATGTCATGTTTTGACAATTAATTCAAGCCGTTTCGCGCCAAAACCTAGCCGCTTTCCCATTGGCTGATGTAGTGCGCCTGCCCGTTTGCTTGAAGCGGTGTACAAAATTGAAATATACGTGCGGCATTCAAAACCTCGATCAACAAAGTAAGATAATTTCAAACCAAATGATCGTGAGTGATTTTTAAAGTTTTATTTTTTTAACGATAAAAGACACGTGTATATGTGTGTAGACGAACATGTACAGTAATTTTAAGGTATGAATATATACTATAAAACACTGTAAGCACGAGGTTATAAGTTATTATTATAGATGAAATACAAAATTTTGTATTTTTGCAACGTGTTATAAATATTATAATGTTGTAGCATTGTTAATATCATGAGTATTACGCTATTTTCTTCATTTTCTTCTGATAAATTCTCAAATGTAATTTTCATGTTTGTTGTAGCAAATCGCAGAGGGCGTGAGAAGCATTTTGATTTTCCCGAGGTCGGTATTTCAGAACGCGTATTGAAACGCGAGTACAAAGTGAAGTCCCATGTAAATGTCACGTCTATTTTTACTTTATGTTACAATGTTGTCTTACATCGATGGACTGATAACATTGAAAATAATATGATAGGCCAAATGTTGGTACGATGGTGACACCTATCTCATCTATGATTCGACATTTAAATATCGTCTCTATCAAGCAAATAACAAATTGATAGAGTCGCATCAAAAAGACAAAGAAAAAGAAGAAGAAAACGGGGCAGGTATTACGCGATTGATATTTATTAAATTGTTTGTAAAGTAGCAGCGTGATAACAATCTCAGGTCCATGAATTCATTGATCCGTAGCTTGTTCAGAGTTGCCCGTTCTCGTTCTGTTCTAAAGAATACAAAATAAGGGGTTGGTACTTACAGGCCATGGACCTTGTGTACGTGCGATCGATGACATCCCTTCCATGGGTCGTGGTTCGACGTTGGATTTGCAGACTTTTCGGAGTCGGCGCGATGGTGGTTTACCCGTGAAGCGCCCTCCATAGACACGATTTTACCTTCCACGGGAAATCTATCAGAATACAACGAAGGCTTGGTGTGTGATCGTCCGCTTTACGTGTTCTCGCGAGAGCATTCAATTGATCGCCTGTGAGAAAGTCAGCTTTCTTAACTGTACCACACGTTAACATCGCGTCAACGACACTGTCAGAAGGGTTAATTTGCAAGGTGAGGAATCATTGATTCGTTATTTTATAACAATCGCTTATAGATTCACAGCTAAGTTCGTGATAAAGTTGACGTCCCTATAATGGACGATCATAACGTAGGCGTTAGGTCCGGAAATTACATGAAGTCCTTCGATTTTCCGATACAGCGTTTCGACATTTGCTAATAAGCATATGCGTGTCACTTATATGACGTAAAAAAGATGAATTAGATGTAAAAAAGAAAAAAAAGAAACATTGATTTATATTTTCGTAATGCCGAAGGAAAAGATACCATAAATAGGCGACAAGAAAATTCGTCGAATTTTTTTTTCAGACCTGATCGGCATTCCTCGAATTTGCTGACATTTTGTAAAATTCAAAAATATAGGCCGTCTTGCAAATTCTTTTTCAGTTAATAATCAGAATGCAGGATACACGATAGAGTACTTTACACGATAAGATGGAATATAACGTAATAATAAATTTTTTTTATCGCATCATTGTAACTGAGCTTCGCTAATTTAATAAATTTAATAAATTTAAATTTTCACGCTTATCTGATCGATCAATTTTCGAATAGGAAAGTAGAAGTAAACTAGCGGGAAAGAAAGTTACTACTGGCAATTCTGCGTGTCTGACAGACACTGCCGGTGCTTTCACGTAACCGATATCGTCAACAACGTGTCAAGCCACAGTACCTGAATGACGCTCGCTGAACAGCTGATTGAAACATAGAAACGCGACACGTATCAATTAATCGTTATGTTATTCGCGACAAGTATCAGGCGAATAACGCGCGATTTCACGAATAACTGCAATATATTTGTGAAATGGCAGTTTTTTTCTAAAGCACATTCATCGACCTGTGACAATGTAAACAAAAGCAGAGCTTGCGCCGTAGCTAATCTGAGGATCACTTCGTCTGTTGTGTTTCAGTACATACATAATTTTACTTTGCGCAAGAAATTGGAGATTTGACCAAATTTTTATTAACACGCAATAATTCGAGAGCGATCAATTTCGTGCAGAAACAGAGAAAGAAAGAAATTGACGATGCAT
This sequence comes from Melipona bicolor, assembly GCA_030673865.1. Classification (NCBI taxonomy): domain Eukaryota; kingdom Metazoa; phylum Arthropoda; class Insecta; order Hymenoptera; family Apidae; genus Melipona; species Melipona bicolor. The sequence continues at coordinate 1,540,260 of JAHYIQ010000012.1, forward strand.
TGTTATAAACGAGGTCTATGAATAAGCAACTATATGAATCATTTCTTGGGACACATATTGACGTGCCGTTGCTTTAATCGATGCATTGACGGCTCGTTAATTTTTCTAACGAACGAAGAGATCCGAGGTCTGATTGTAACTTTCTAATATTAAGGTAGGTCGTAGCGACTTATGAAAAAGAACTTTAGCTTTCGTTTGACAATCTTTTCGGTTCACGCGTCAAAATGTTTCCGATTGCTTTTTCCAAGGACAAGAAAAACTTAACGACGAAGCTAACAAATGATTCTTGAGATTTGATAAAACTAAAATCTGGAGTTATTAATTTTTCTGGGATGCATTTTTATGAAACGAAAAACTGCAGAAAGCAAACTTGTATAACAAGAATATTACATCTACAACTCCAGCGATTATTTAAGTATGTATGTACATACATAGTTGTTACACTCTCTTATTATTTAAATTCTTTTAATCAATCAACATGTATCATAACGTTATAAAAATTATAATTATAATATTATAGTATATGTAATTATAACAATTATTATGATTATAATTACAAATATTATATTATGAAAACTTATATACTCTTTTTAATTGCAACAGATGTTCCATGAAAAAAGAGTGTTAGTTTTTGATATAAAGAAATTTTCTCTTAAACAAAGAAATGACTCAAAGTAAAATAGTTCAAACTATCTTTCAGAGAAATATTTACGTTACGTATCACTTGGATAGCATCATCGAAGCCCTATCATCAAAACATTAAATTTCTCTGCCATCCAAGACTGAAACTTATCAATTGTAAGCTTCTAAAAAATATCTGTACATGTACCAACATTGCGGATGATGTAAAGTTCCTTTAATCGTGTTTTTTACGTGGCTATTTTTTCGTTTACACGTGATCATTGACAAGATAAGGGAATCCAAAGTATACAAATACATACACACGCAGATGCAATACGTGCTAGTTTTTCCAAATGCTTTCGCCAGCTTTCAACGTGGTATTGATTATCGCGTGAAACGAGGATATTTGCGGTCGATAAAAATTTTCTAACGGATGCAAGCCGCTTATTCGGGGGGATAAACATGACCACGGGCATTGTACTCGAGAAGGCGAGAGCGTGTCGAGCGGAGTGGCTCGGTTGAGCACGCGGATGCCTGCTGATGTGCACGTGATTCCAACGTGCCACGGTTCCACGGCATCGACCGAGTTCCCCCTCCGTGTGTTCCACTGATGCAGTCTCGCACTATGCTATTTATGTACATCGGTTTCGTGATAAAAGCCTCGTTTTTACATTTGTGTCGTCGAAAGTGTTCGGAAAATCGAGATCGGCCAAGGCCCTGTTGCATAATTAAACCAATATTGTCAATTAAATTTGCGCGTTCAACTTTATAGAATTAAAAATACCATCTCTCTGAAAATTTCCGATTTTTACGGATTATTCATGCCACTTCTTTAGGATAAACAAAGTTCTTCATTTTTCAAGAATTTGTTGAATGTCAATTGTCCGGCTCACGAAATTGAGATGAATAACAAAGCGTGAGTGAAATTTTAGAACAGAATTTGATAAATATTTAATTATTTCCTTTGAGTTAATTTTAGATATTGGAGAACAAATTTGTTCTTTATTGGTAAAAGCACTTCTTTCCAGTGGAAGATTTTCACCTGAAAATAGAGACGCGATGGCACGTGATTTCCGCGATTATTCTAAGGATCGAATTTTACAAACGTCTTCGCAACTTTTTGCTTACATGCGTAGAATTCACGAGAAACATTCCTTTCTTTTTTTCATCAGTGGAAATAAAAGTTTCGTCGTATAATCTGGAAATTTTCTGAACGAAAATCTGCTGTACAAAATTCAAGGAACTTGGATTACATTTATTTTTCAAGCTAATTCGTGCGGGGAAATATACATTTTCTCACATCAGATATCTGTTCACATCAGATAGTTCGAGGAAAATATTTTGTTGGTAAAATGTACGACTGATCTCTGGTAGAAGAATATTTTTTGGTAGTTTTCTTTGTTGCGATTGATTTATGCATGTGTATCACGACGAGGGAATAAGAATATTGTGTGCAAATTTAGTAAGCAACTGCATGTTGTTTTGAATGTTTTTAATATTTTAAAATATCGAATCAGATTGTAATGTTGCAGGGCATAAACCGCAATGAGAAATTGTTGAACGATTGAACTGTTCCAACGAAGGATTCTCAAAAATCTCTTTAAAAAAATTTTGGTCTCAAACAAAACAAATTTGCGCTGCTTTGATCTGAAAATAGCGAAACACTGCTGTTTTTTTTTTTGAGATTATGATTCACTGTTTTCTTCATCACAGCACATAGACCCTATCGCATGATATAGTTTGCAATAAAAACAATTGTATAATAGTGTGACTTGTACTCGAGATTATTCTTGATAGAAAGAAATTGTCTAGCTGATAGAAACGATTTTTCTCAAATTATAAAATTGCTAAATTACTGATATCGTAAACATGTTTTCAAACGACAAGGACAGATAAAGAAGAAGAACAAATACATAATAGACAGAAGTAGTCTACGACGTGGGCTATTTTTAACGCTTCGTAGATAATCACGGATTATAGGTCTAAACATCATTATTGTTGCGAAGTGATAAATCGTATTGTAAAGTTTCTTTGTTTTCAAACAGCACTGAACGCATCGGCAATGATCTCTTTGTCCTTTGGGAATGCAGGATGAGATCAGCTGCTTGTTGGTTTGTCCACAGTGCATACATTGCCATTGAGTACATATTTTCCGTTGTTATCGATCGTTTTGAATTTAATTTTCTAAAAAATTACCCAACCATTCTGTATTTTTGCCTTAATTTTTAATACCTCAGTCACTTCTTTAAGTTTCAGAAAAATATCAAAAATCGGATCTCAATACTTCTGCTAATGGATAAATGTTTTCTTCGTTAATGGTCAAATAATACGCAGTTAAACGAGACAGTAAAAAGTACAATCGAAATGTGTGTAACTGTCGTACTTTGAGACTTCTTTTTTCTAGAAATAATGTCAGTATCTTTAACCGTGATGGTGAAAAATGGACGAGCGTAATATAAATTTAAATGGCTATTATTGAGGTGCTATTAGATCGTAATTCCTACGTGCAACGTGTTTTATTTCTGGCTTCGTTTCTTTCGAAAAGAGAGCATAATATGACGTGATAATTTTTATCATCGATTGAATCTATTTTGAGTGTCGATAAGATATCTGTGTGACATGAGATTGTCATCGCGAAAAGAAGAACTTAATCTCTTCTTAATCGCGACGAGCTTTGATTCCAAGTGATTAATTTGTGTCATTAAAATTTAATTAATCGTCGAATAAATGTCAGATTATTCGTTCACGATTTGTAACGAGCGCAAAATATCAGACGAAGGTGTGGCGTCAATCTTAAAACTAACAGATACCTTTAAATCTTGTTGAAATACAAATACACTTAAATCCTTGCTGAAACGGAATTTATCATCACACTTTTGATTGATTATTTACCAGATAAATACGTACTGGCCAGATATCTTTTATTATCAGTTGCTTGAATTGTTGAACTGTTTTATTGCATAAGATTATTAGACAAACAGTCTAATAATCTGTAAAATACACATTACATAACAAAGAAACTTCAAACAGCTACTAGGTTTATAGAAGATAAAACAAAGAATAATCAATCTCGATCTGGGAGTGGGAGTCTTGGCAAAGTAGAGTTTTTCTTGGAAAACAAAATAATAAGTGATAAAGAATAAGTGATTCACGTGTCAAAGTAGTAAGTGTGTTTTTGTTTTGCTCGCGGAAAACACTTTCAAGCTGCGTGAGGGACTATGCACCTTGAAACCAAGGATAATAATATTCGTGATGCGTTTTTGACCTAGTTTTCTATGTGAAAACAATCCAACGTAGTGTAATATTTCTTTTCTTTCTGGAAATTCATTTTTTAAGTATCACCGAGGCAGTTGCTTAGAAATTGGTAAAATTACTAAAATTGCTACATTTAATTCTCTTAAATGGTATTTTTACAGAAAATTTCTACGAGCTGAAGATATCCTCGATGATTAAAAAAAAAAAAAATGAATTAAAAGAATTATTCAAGAAAATGCAAAATGTAAAAATATTTGAAAAACACGGAGGCAAGAGATCAAATATGCAGTACTCTCATTCGCATTGTCGTGCTCGTGGCAGAGGAAAAAATAGAGCTTTGTTCGTTAGGTGAAACAGTCAAGGACGCTTCCAGGATCAGAAAATAGCCTAAAATAATTCCCGTCCGCACTTGCGACACTCGTGAAGTAGAAGTTTCCGAGATCTGGACAAACAGTCTGTCTCGGTCTGTTTCCGCGTGTTCGACGCGCAGACTGTAAATTTCGTAAGTCTGATAACGACACCATGGCGAAACACACGATCTACGAACGCTAACAGATGGAATTAGTTAAGTGACGGAGGCGTTGACGTTATCGCTTGGTGTTGTCATCGAATTGTTTTGATCATCACAACTGATTGATAAAGAATCTGCGTCGCGTTGCGTTGCCATTTTACTCTGACGATTAATTTAGCAAATTCCCTTTAATTAACCTACCCACGACTGCGGTATTACCGCAACCATCGTGATTGAGAAAGATCATAGTCCCTTTCTTATTTTTTTTTCTTATTTCTGTATCTTCTCTTTTCTTCTTATTTCTGTATGTTCTCAAAAACATATTTTCTACGCTCGATCGTTTTTTAATACACACGTATATGTACATACGTGACGCAAGACTAGGATCGTCTCGTTGATGTCTTATTCTACTTCCACTCCGTTTCTTCTGTTTCTTTCTATCGACGACCGGTTTTCGAATCAGGCAATTATCAATCGTGCCACCACAGTGCCGGGAAATGTGACGGGAAAATCCTTGTTTTTTTCGTCGAGTCATTCCCCTCTTCTCGTTCTCGTGTTTTTGCCTTCGAAAGTTGTCGAGAAACTTGCTGCACGATTATTTTTCGTACGTTTAGACGAACGAACGTTTAACTCGAATTTCGTTAGTTTCTCGCACTTCTAACACTTCTAAGTTTATTACTACGATCTTTCGTTTGAAGCGTTTGTAGGTTCGTGTCAAGGCCGACTTGTACATATATACGTGGTTACTCGCAGCCGAGTGGGCTGTTTGTCTGTCGTGCTGCTGAAATATTCTTCTTTTCGTTCGAACTATTATCTCCTTCCGTAAACATATTTTTTTATTCCCCGTTTCATGTTGACGTGTAATGTTAAATTTCGTACAAAGATCGTAAGAATATTTTTATCGTTACCGTTATCGCTGCCATCGAAAATACGTAAATTGGTACAATTTAAAGCGCGAATACGATCCACGTTTGCGACGTTCTTCCAGGGAGATCTAAAATTAAATTCCAGCGTCGCGGCAAATCTTATCTGAAAGCATTTAGCGACAATTTGTTCGCGAGCCCGTATGACGTGCGATAAAAATTGGACGAACATCGGAGGGTCATCGCTGAATTGATAAGAATGACGTCACCGCTTGATCTGCAGCAAACGCGACGATTACGCGCGCTATTTAATCAAGACAAAGCAATGCGATTTTTTTACGAGCGCAACCGTATGTATGTAGGCGAGACGAGTGCGAGTCACATGACAACACGTCAATTTAATGCGATCGTCGCTGTTTCATTTTGTCCCATTTTTAGAACATTGAGAAAATCCAACGAGTCAAATTCCCATTTTTAGATTGGGGAGAAACAAATTCTACCTAAACCTTTTACGCCTTTTACACATTTGAAATGATCAGATCAAGTGTATTCAAAGTTTATTACAAGACTACTTATTCAAAAAGTAAATTGAGGCATTGAGTTCGTTTTAGGAAAACTTTCATATGAAAATGACAAGTTTTAAAATTAATATTACAAAATTAACGGTTTATTAATAATAAGATTTTTTATCGTATCATTTTATTTAGCCATAAATATAGTCATTTATTGAGTTCCCTTCGAACACCACGAAATCAGATTGACAAATATAATGTTTGTCAGAAGAAGTCGAAATCGTTCCTTTTTCAACTGGACGAAATTGATCTGTACTGCATAATTTTAAATTAAATCGCGATAAATAGATAGTCTGTTTATGTTTTCTTTTTTTAGCAAAGAAAAAAAAGGCTTTGAAAATATTAACACGTCATACTTAAGGCGGCCCTTTGATCGCTTTGTGCGTTCGCTGAATCTGCTTGCCGACTTCATCAAAAAGCTCGAGACGTATAAATAACCATATTCCGACGAATATCGATCACCTTGTTCAGCAAAGTTGAAGTTTTAAGTATAGAACGGTTGATCGATAATGTGACTGTTGTAATAAATATCAATTATATTTCAAGTCACTTTTAATAATAATAAAGTTAATAATAATTGCAATTATTGTTATCTGGATTAAATTAATTATCTGGAAATTGATAACTATATCAGGTGCTTCTGTTGCACTCTCATAGCATGCGTGCAATTCAATATCTATTAATTATAAGAAAAACTACAAACATTACAAATAGAAGAAACATAAGAAGATATTTAAACAAATAATAATAAGAAGAAATGCAATAACGAATATAAAAGAATTAGAAATATAGAATAATAACAAATGTTTTAAGGAAATTACAAATGTTTCTTTTTAGCAGGAAAATCATTGTATTTAAGCGCGAATGACATTCTCCGAATTATACACTGGAAATCTAAAAAGGAAACCAAATCCATCTGTCTTGGAAAAACTCTAATAAATCGCAATTTCCATCCTGTTTATAACAGGGAAGATACGTCGAAGATGCGGGAATATCTTTGCAAATTTTCCAACAGGATATAATTATAATCAAGCAAATTCTCGCCTGCACGCTTTTAAATATAGATATTCTGTGCTTTGCCTGTATGTGAATTTTAGTTGAGGTTTTCTCGACTAACGTTTGCTCGAGTCTAATGTCTCATCGATCGTCACTCGAAAAGGAGCAAACGTAAGGGAACTGTGATGACAATTTATTGCATAAATTGCAGTTGAAACTTGCTTTTCTTCATTCGCAAAAACGCGGAATAAAAATTTCACGGAAGAAGAGAAAGAGAGAGTGATCTCATCGCGTTTTTTCCAAATAATAATTCTCGCGATCGATTCACAATGAAACGTAATAATACGTTAATAATACATTCCGAGAAACAGGTGTACAATTGCACCACGTTTAGATATATTGTTCGTATTTTAAGCAAAATGTACGTGCAACAGAACCCCGGTGTTGGGACACGTCAACGCGAGAATCGTGGTTTTCCAGAAGCAGAAATAATCGAAGAGTTAACAGCGACGATAGTCGAAAGAAAAAAAGAAGAAGAACACGAGCTATCTCCGGCTCATTCATGCGTCTATCACGACGCACTGGACGAACGCGAAGGCGTTCGACATAGGAGAAAAACAGAGGTTGCACGTGGTGCGCGAATGCTCGTACCTGCTCACGTTCCGTTTCTTCTCTCGACCCCTACCCACGTCTGCTTTTCTGCCTACCATGACTAACGCAGAACCCGATCGAGAAAGCTCGCCGCAGTATAAAAGTGAACGAGCCTCGCCGCGTTCCCACTAGTACGTTTTACGCGCTCGACTTGGAACGAGTTCCGTGCTCTTTTCATTCTCTCTCGACCTCTTTGGAACAGAGTTAGTTCTCCTCTCGCTCATCCTACGAATCCTTCACCCGAAAGTGAAGTGAGCGTGTAAAAGTTGCAGTAAATTTCGAGCAGTCGAATCACCTGCGAGTGATCCACTTTCGAGGGAAACTGAGAGTTTTCTCATTGAAGACGACTGAGAGAAGTGCTTATAAGTTGATAATAAGTTGAAAGAGTTGTGAGACAGGAGAAGAATGCCCGTTGAATTGGAGCCAGTTGCACCGGTCACGCACAAGCCGTGCTCACCTTGCAATGGGTATGCATGAGTTTTTACCGATCCTCCCACCGGTGAATTATGTATTAAAATTGAGCATTCGCAAGTGTAAAATGTATCTACGATATATATATATATTGCTCAAAAAAATTAGGGGATATTTGAATATGAAGCGATGAAAAAAAAGCATTTGATTTTTTTTTATTTTCTTATTATTTCATTACATAAACAAAAAGCAAACGACACAATATTTTCTGATGTTCTTGTTTAATAAAAAAAAAAAAAAATCAAACGCTTCTTTTTTTTATCGCTTCATATTCATTTTGAAATGTACCCCAATTTTTGGTGAGCACTGTATATCTAGTTGTAAATGTATCTCGATGGAGTCTTGTGTAAGAGGCAACAGCTGACGTTCAGGCTCGAGTTAACGGTGTGTTTCCGCTTCTAATTTCCTCTGCTCGAGAATTCTTTTGACACGACGTCTGCAATTTCCTGGTGTCAAGCAAATTTAGAGAGTATTCATTTGTAAATTCTTCGTTTAGATTCCAGACACATTTATAAAATACATAGTACATTTATGTTCGTAAAAGTATAAAACTTGCATAAAAATCAAATCTATCTATAAGAAGGTGATAACGATCACTTTCTACTGACAAGATAAATTCGTAATTTTCTTGTTACGTATTTTTTCCAACGTTTGAGAGAAACAGCTTTTAAAATACGACGAAAGAAATCATCAGACATTTGAACTTAAATTCAACTTGAAATTAATGAAATTAGCTTTTTCTTGTATACAATGATCTATTTATACGGTGGATTTTTATGCAATAGATGGTGAAAATCACTTCTTACTAAAATAAGTCCGTAATTTTTTCGACATTTTGAACAATTTTTTGAAACACAGAAACACAGGAACATTTTTTAAAACGCGATCGCCACTTTGAACTTAAACTCAATTTAAAATTAACGAGATTAGTTTTTTCTCATTCCAATCTATCTATAGGGTGGACTTTTATGCAATGGAAGATGCAAATATTCACTTCTTACTAAAATAAATCCGTAATTTTTCCATTACATATTTTTTTCAACATTCGAACAATTTTTTAAAACACGATGAAAGAAATCGCCAGTTTGAACTTGAATTTAAATCAATTTAAACGAACGAAATTAGCTTTTTTTTGTCTTTTGACGTTTCATTAAAAGAAAACACGGAGGAAAGAGAAACTTTTGGCCCACCCTGTACGTTCAGACTTCGCTCGTCACTTCATTCTTGTCTCTCGTTTCGCTTTTCAGAGAGAAGAAGATGAACAAGCTGTGCAGGCAGGTGTCGATCGACAGCCCGAGCGTGACGGGCCGTGAATGGGTGTTCAGCTTCGACGTTCCGGTTCCGGACGTGCCGGCGCACGGTGCCCGGATCCGCGTGATGTGCGCGGGTGCTTGTTACCATCCTCGTCGTTCGCCAAGCCTGTCCAGCCTGACGTCCGTCAGCAGTGGAAGCAGCTTGGCAACGGAAGTCTCTCTAGAGGGCGACTTCCCGGTATCGTTGCCCCACCACGGAGTCCGCGACGCGGCCCTGTTCCCCGGCTACGAGGTCGCTGGTGTGATCGAGTCGCTCGGGGCGAACGTTCCCGAGGATTGCGGTTACACGGTCGGGGACCGAGTGATCCTCTACCCTTACGAGGGCATACCAAACGGATACGTCGAGTACCTGGTCGTTTACGATCTCAAGTACCTCATCAAGATCCCTGACAACGTTAGCCTAAGCGTGGCGGCCATGCTGCCAGCTGGCGCTCTCTTGGCCATGAACACCGTATTCGCTGCCCACGAGCACGTGCAAGCGCTGCTGAAGCAGAGGGGCGAGAAGAGCGTCTGCAAGATCTTGATCGTTGGTACCGGCGGTTTGGCACTCTGGGCGCTCAGGATCGCGGCCTACCACTTCAGCAACATGAAGGACAGAGTCACCATCACCATCGCCTCGTTGAAGGACGACGGGCTGACTATGGCCCAGGAGTTCCAACGGTGAGTTATTTTGGTTAATTCGTCCCGTACGTTGATGTTAGATGCTAGAAATTGTGAATGTTGATAATTGTCTTCTTTGCAAACGAAGGAACGACAGTGTTCGAGGGAAACGATATTCCTGGCTCTCGACATTTTGATCAAAACTCGTCACGCAATTTTTTACTAGATTTAAATTTCCACTAACAATAAGTTAAGCAATGGTGTGTCTATCGAGGAACGTGTATATGGAATATTTCATTCCAGGATCCGCCGACTTGGGAATTGACTTTCTCTTGAAGCCACGTTGCACTTAATCGTTAGATGCATGTTAGATCATTCGTCGTTGATCTTTGAACCAGGCAGCTGACAATGCTCAACCGATCTCTATTATCGGAATTGGTTTGTTGCTCGAGCAAATTGGTCGTGTCGACTCCAATGATAAAGTCATTTAGATACGTCGGTTTCCCTGTTCGATTCCATTTATCTTTTCCTATGTAGTTGCATAAATTCGTCGTATCGCGTGTTACACTGCATATTTATTTTTATCCTCGGATCCTAATTTACAATTATCACGTTGTTATGTTTCGTTTGCACGTAGTAGCTTTGAGCACATTGTTGGTAGAAATCTGTTCTTCAATATTGATGGAGAATCCGAATCAAGGATCGAGCAGTGAAATGTTGCACAAACATTGCAAGCTCATCAAAAAACTGCACGACTTGTACCCCAGTACGATTCGTCTCACTGAATCGATACAAAACAAATTATCAGACAACGCCACTCCTACTCGAGGTCTACCCCACGCCCCCTCGAATCACGTGACCCAAATCAACCAATCACTAATTTTCGTTGCACCTGAAGAGACCCGATTTTCTGGGTTACCCCCGCTAAAATCACTTTCAGTCAAAAAAAAAACACAAGTGCAAAGTATATTACATAGTAATTCGTAGAGTAGCTTTAGAAAAAAAAGTTGGTACATTACAGTAATACAGGGTGGCCTGAAAAAACTGAAAGGTTTGAAAAAGTCATAACTTGTTCATTTTCTATCTTTTTTATTTTCCTTTTTTTGGTAGGTTAATTATATTAATTGTATTAATTATATTTCAAATAAAATAATAAAAAATTAAAAAAACATGTGCTCGTAGAAGTTACTTTTGTTTTATATCATTCAGTCTTTCAGTAACCATCCTGTGCATTACAGTAGAATAGGTTTAGAAAACAAAAGTAGATAGCTAAATAACCGAGTCTATCTGCGTCCATCCCGAAGTCCATCCGATTTATTCACCAACAGTCTCCTTTCTCGGTACAGGGTGAACGTGGTACAGTGGAGCGAGGATCTGTACGAGAAACAGCTGATCGAGCGTACGATGGACGCGTGTCAAGGCCACGTGGACGTGGTGATCGATTTCGGGACGACGTCGCGCAGCCTTCACCGTAGCATGCAGTGCCTGAGTAAGGGAGGGGTGGTGTTCGTGATCAAGGAGGTGGCCGATCGATTGCTGCCGAAATTCAGCAGACGGGCGGAGGAATGGCAGCAGAGTATCAAGCCGGTGGAGCCTGGCACTTTGGAGCAGCTACGCGAGTTGGTCGAACTGGTGGCTTCCGGGGAGATCGAGCCGCCACCGCACACCGTTTACCCCGCGGAGGATGTGCTCGACGTGGTGCGCAAGCTGTGCCACTCCGAGATACAGGGTCGCGCGATCCTCCGCTTCTATCCAGCGGACTAAAGGACTTGTCGCACCGGGCTAGGACATCCTGTGCCGCGCGGATCGGCACGAGAGAAAGAAGTGAATCGACAGAGGAAGAGAAGATTGGAAGAGGGCCAGGATCAACTTCGGTTAGATTAGGTATCGGAGGGGCCGAGGTGAACGTGGCTGAAGCACACGTCGGGACACCGACGAATTTCACAGAAGAGCATCGTCGAGAGCACGAGTCGAATTTTACGAAGCTTTTTCCGTACACGCGAGATGCAGAGGAAGCGAGGCAACGAGAGTATAACACGGTTATAGGGTTTCTCTTACGGAGAATTAGCGTTGAATGATTATAATCCTTGGACCGAAACGAACACGATGCACCGCGTATATATCACTGCGTATATTTATCAATGTGCGTCGTACGACGACAATTATCTTTCGATTCGTGTCACACGCGTAGATTGTACGTATCGTTGCTCTGTTTGCCGATAACAGCAACACTTGACTCGCGTCTTTCGTTTCTTTCGAGGCCGTTTGATCACGCTTCCCAGGAATTTGTTGGAAACACGTATTGCCGTAGAGTAGCAAAGAGGTAGAGTATTCGAGAAACGACGGGATATATCACGGAGAGAAAGTTCGAGCGTTTGAATCTGGATATAGTACCGTTACCATCGGTTGTACGCGCACGGGATTTCCCGTTGGATTTCCCGGCTGCTTTCACTTGAGAACATTTCATTTTCGACTTAAGAATTTTGATAACTTGACGAACAATGTTTTAATATGAAGTATTTTTAACGTTCGAGTTTGTCGAGTTCAATGAATGAAACGTAATCTGTAGTGAAACAATGTATGTATATTGGAGAGAACGTTTCTGAATACCTTACCTAACCATTGGACAAAGTTATCGATTAATAACTGACCTTAAGTTAAGCCTCGGATTTAGATTTTAATCTTACTTGGGTGTAAGAACAAGTGTAACGTATAAGTTGGATGTCATCGGAAGATGATTAATGGTACTGTTTAATATTTAACGTCAATTGAATCGCAATGATCGTTTATGGTTTCGCGTTTTTAATGTGTAACACCGGCCTGCAATTGTTCATCGAGTACCTCAGAGGACGAGATACTCACATTCAGAGCAGAGACTTTGTAATCGTAGATGACGTAGATGACGTACTCAAAATGCATTTTGCAACGTGCATCCGGAATATATTCGAATAATCAAAATGTCCGGAGGGACAACACTTCTCCCAACTTCGTTAGGAACAATGAAGAATCATATCTGCTGGCGGTTTTACAAAACGAAACTGTAATTCACGCGAGAAGAAACGTTGCTTCACAACTGTTAAACTAGTAGATTTGGTAAACGTTTTGCGTTCAACATAACATTTATAAGATACGACATATTGGTCTCGTAATCGGGACACGCGAGAATTACCTTCGTCGAACGCGTTGTCGCATTTTGGGGGGCATTTTCGTAAGGATTATCCTTAGGCATCAGTATTTCCTTTCTCACGTAGCGCAATTTAGGATTAAGTTGATCGTTTTGTGGCGGGTACAAAAGAAATAAACGAACCACGTATGCCATGTACGCAGTTACGTTGATGTACCTTGAAAGACTGTTCTCTTTGTTTAAGCGTAACTAACTCTCGCCCTTTTTATTTCTGTTCTTTTTTTTCCTTTTTTTAAATTTTTCATCGTAAACTTAGGTGATAATTTAACGGTGTGGACACGCGTCATCACACGTTATTATACCGATTGTTCGTTGTGACAGTAATTGTATTATATTATGGTATAATAATACAACAGATTTATTAAAAATAATTGCACCAGTTGTCTATGTTTCATGAAATACCTTCGACAATAGATCCTCGTCTTTCTGTACATTCTATGATGTTCCTACCCACCATATCGAATGGTTAATTGATTGAAATCGATGAAACTTGTTAAGTAGTTGTAATTCAAGATTTTAATTCACAGTCATAAAAGCAAATATATCCCAAGGACGTACTGCTGTCCAATTCAACTGCACTTTGCTTTGACTGTCGTCCGTTTCCTTCTGTCTAGTTAACTCATTGTCCTTGATTGTAATAAATTGTCACGTAGGCCGTCGTATGCGTCAGATAATTTTTTTAATTCGTACAAAACCGTCATTATACAAATTACAATGCAGGATCGTTATGTAAGATGTTCATTATCTATATAACTAGTTTGCAGTACAGTTATATCAGTGTTTAGTTTGCGTTTGAATGATTAATTTATCCTATAGCTTTAATTCCTTATGCCTCCTATTGATACCATTATTTATAAAACTTCTATGTTCTCTGTTGTTTTTGACTGTAGAAAAATATTACAAAGTAGTCTCGCCTGATCTTCAAAATATAACGTATCTTAGATTCAAATAGAAAATTCTATCCATGTTCTATTTATTGAAAAACAACACGTTGTCACCTCATAAATCTCATATTATTAATTTGTTTCTAATCAAATTATTTATGTGAACTGATATTTGTTCAATAGTTTTATTAAAATTGAAGAACAATAAAGATAATGTATGTTTAACATTAAATATATATATATGTGTGTATATGTAGATTTTTTTCATATAAAATGCAAAGCTGTTGTTAAAATTGTTGTGTTGATGTGTTGCCTTATACAATCAATTAAAAAATGTATATAACTTTTAATATATAAATATTTCAAATGTATATATATATATCTAAATTATAAAATAAAATTTTAAGATTATTTAAAGTGACACGGATTCAAAGTATCACAGGAATAATATATTATTATTATAGATAAAATTATGATACACATCTTTTAATTTCTCACACACACACGCGTGACACGCAACACGCACACACACATATGTATGTACAAATAAATACTGAAAAAGTACAGTTAAGCGTAAAACATGTAAGAATAAGTACCATTATAATAAGCAAGTAATGTTTTAATACTCTTCTATGAAATTAAAATATAGATAAAATATATATAAATTGAAAATAATATCTCAAGCAAGAGCTAATATTTAAAATAACCCTCATTCAACGAATTAATTAAAACTTTAACAATAAAAGCTATGTGCATTGGAACATTAGTATCAATAATTTAATACGTGAACATATAAAATCATTTCACTGTTTTCCTGTCGGTGGTTCACATAAATAATTTTTAGGTACATATCCTTTATTACCGTAACGATCCTCCATAAGCCACCATTCATCATTTCCCTTTTCATCGTGAGGTCTAACAAGTCTCAATGCTTGTCCTTTAATAATAGACAACGTTCCAGGTATTTTTGTAGAGAAATCATATTCTGCATAGTAGAACTGAAAAATATCGTGATTTAGTTTAATCACGAAAATTTTTTATAGCTCTACGACCTATTTAACACTATTTACCTCAAAGATTAAATTCTGATATTGCTGGACTTTAGGGATTTGTTCAATGTTACCGTAATAATGATTATCTTTTTTAATTTCTTTATTAGTATTAAGATCTAATAACTCTTCCAAATGTGAGTGAGATGTAGTTTTGACTTCTTTTTCAGGAGAGTCCATACAAATTAGATCAGACACAGAAGTATTACTACATCCATCTGAAGAAGTAACTTCATTGGGCGATTCAATTTGTGGTATGTGTTGGATTTGTAAACTTTTGGCAGGCAAAAATCCTTGAGCAACACCATTGTCTACATACCATCTGGAAGCATCACCCATAGGATCTTGTTTTTTAATTACTGCAACTAATGTTCCACATGCTGCACCTATATCCAAAGATGAAGTACTTGCTATATTTTCTGTGACAATGTATAATTTATCACTCGAGTATTTATTTCTCAATGTAATTCTTTGTTTTTCACTTTGTAGACACCACATGGATTGTGGTTCTTCTATCCGTGAGTTTGATCCAGCAAATGCAAAACGAGTTATTTGATTCCATAATAAATTATGATTAACTAAAAATGATTCCAAAATATCCCGCGGTGATAGTTGAGTTGAAGTCTATAGATACAAATGAATATGATTAAACTTCTAACTTTTACACATTTATAAATATCGATTGTTTTATTTTTATTTGAAATACCTCGCAAAAAGTCAAATATTTTTTGGTAATTTTTCCACATAGAAGTTTTCTAGCATGTGCAAAAGCACTAATACAATCCACTA
The DNA here is from genome assembly GCA_030673865.1 of Melipona bicolor. NCBI lineage: Eukaryota > Metazoa > Arthropoda > Insecta > Hymenoptera > Apidae > Melipona > Melipona bicolor. The sequence goes on from JAHYIQ010000012.1 coordinate 1,556,019, forward strand.
ATATTTTTGTCCCTGCATCAATCACAATTGGCAATTCTTCCAGTAGCTGATGTGTTAAAGCTTCGTAATTACTCTTTGCTGTTGATAATTCATCCTGTACCTATAAAGAAATCAAATGTTGTTACATTTCTGTATATTCTAATCACGTTATTTAGAAAAATAATTAAATAAAATAGAAGCTTACAATTCTTGACTCCTTATATTTTTCACTTTTGGAAATAGCAGCATCATAATCAAGTAATTTGTCATGTGTTTTTGTTATTAACACAGCAGGTCCTTCCAATAAGATCATTAAACAATTTATTGGCGTACTGACTCTATTTTTCAAACATATCTTCAATTCTTGTACATATTGCGACCAAATTGTGGATCTTATATCTCTAAGTCTTTTTGCTTCAACATTAGGTATTCCTTGATAGTACTGAATCAAGAAATCTGATATCACTTCTCCAGAAATAGCTTCGTCGCTTAAATGTGTAAGGCACTGTTCAACATCTTTAGCTAATTGCAAGGTACATTTTTCGACAGATCTAAATTGTTTTACAAGTTCTTCAAACTTTGGATCAATAACAACATTTGTCAATCCTAAGCTAGCAGAAAATCGTGTACTTAATCTGGTAGACATTTTTGCTACAGAATGCATGTTAAGCTTAGCCATTTTTCTTATCAGTGTATTGTCATTACCCAAATATTTCGATACTAAATCTTTTCGTCGTTTATATTCGTTAATATGACTAGCAACAGCAGTCATAGTCTTCCATGCTTTTTCAACTGCATCTTTATCTGGATGATTATCGTCGGTACACTATATATAAAATGATTGTTTCTCTTGAAAGAAGTTTATAATATACTGGTAATATAAATATTATGATGACTCACCTTCACTAACTCATACAAAATAAGGGGATATTTTAATATTCGCTGTACTGGCTTTATAAGGACAGAACTCATATCAAAACAAGCTACTTGATATCGTAATGTTTCGATCCCTTTGTTGAATACCTTCATTATTTCTTCATTATTTTCATACTGAAATCAAACAATGATATATAAAATACATAAGACATATAAGGTATATAAAAAAATGTGAGATGATATGAATGAAACATAGTAACCTTCTTTAACAAAACTAATGCAGCTTCGTGATTTCCACAATACTTTACATATACGCTTTTTAGTTTTTCAGCCATTCTTGTGAAGCAAGGGCCAACAGTTTGCAATTCTTCATCACACCCTTTCATTGCTTTTAGTATCATATCTAACAATTCCTCTGCAACTTGAATAACGTCAAAAAGATTTCCAAACAAGGTGGTCACATCTATTCCCAAAGATTCAAGTTGACTTGGATTGTACAAGTTAAACGTTTCATATGTTAACTTTAAGTCGCGAACATATTCTTTTTCAGTGAGAACTAATTCTGATATAACGTTCTGTCTTTGATCTGCCCTTTTCTGTTTGATTTCTAAATTATCATTATCAGTAACACTGATTTGCTTGGCATTGTTTAAAATTTGTTTGCTCTCTGTTGCATTCTTCTGCAGCGGAGTACTACCTGGTGCAGGTACGGGCGGTACTGGTCTGTGTGGTTTTGAAAGTCTCTTCGATTTCTGTTCTTCGGTTCTTTCAACAGAAATTGCTTCATTATGTATTATTACAAAATCTTCCAAGATATTCATACTAGCATCAGATGATTCTGTAACTAATGGGCTCAAGTAACCTCTTGGACATAAGCCGACTTTACCAGAATGATTTTCAACGTTAACCCAATCTGAATTTGCCATATTCATTACTTTAACTATATCATTTTCAAAAACAGTCAAATCTCCGTCCATTTGAGCTTTAAAAGTAAACTCCACTTTTGCTCTAGTTCCAGGCAGTAATTCGTCATATTGTACACTGTTTATTTCCTGATTGTATGAATTTTGTTCATTATTTGTTCCATCGCAATCAACTATAATGTCAACATAAGACATAGGAAAAATTCCTTTTTGATTGTCTATTGTGCCTTCCAACCATTCTGAATCTACATGTTTAATAAGGTGTACTACCTCTCCTGCTCCAAAATTAAGCTCATTTGGAAACTGAGCACTAAATGGATATAAAGTTATAGCATAAGGTTTCAAGTCTAGTGTATTTAGATTACTGAGATTTTTACTATCTTCTGTCACGTTTGAAAGGACCGGTTTGAATTCAGGAAACAAATTGTAATAATTTGGCGCAGGTTCTTCAACAGTGGAACTCGTAGAAGGTGTTTCTTCAATGTTTCCATATATCCTTTCATTATAATTTATAGAGGCTGAACTATTTTCTGATACAGACATTGTGTCTAATTGGTCCGTACTGTTATTTATATAAGCTAGAAACCCTTCTGGAAACATTCCCACTTTACCATTCTCTGTTGTTCCATAACACCAACCATCACCAAGAATTTCTGTGACAGTCACTATTTCACCTTCCACCAAGTCAAGTTCTCCATCAAGTTGTGCTTTCAAATTAGCCTTTATTCTAGCTTTTTTTCTTGTAGTCTTTCTTTTCAAAGCTTTCTAAAAATAGTGTAAAAACTCTATAGTTTCCTACTTGCATGATAAATTTAACTTAACTGTTAAATTAATAAGTTAGCAGATAACATACCTTTAATAATTTATTGTCGAGTTGCCATACATGCGTTAAAGGAAAAATACCCTTTTTGGTATCTATTTGACCTAGGAACCATCCAGAGCCAACATCTTGTACTCCAATAATAATTTTTCCTATGAAATATATACAAATATAAATACAAATATAAATAACTTCTTTACTTTAAAGTAAAAAAATCACCTTCGGAGAAGGATAGGTCCCCATCCTGTTGCCCTGGGAAAGCAGTGGTTGATACAAACAAACATTCTGAATCATCAAACGGTGGAATTTCTACTTTATGCAAGTGATTTGATGGAAATTTTCCAGTTCTGCCACGGGATTCTCCGTAACACCAGTGCTTGTCTACGATACTATATACCTATTTCAGTTTTACAGAAAGAACAATGTAATTATATACAGTAGGGTTATACGTAATTGTTTGTATGTTATGTATACATCTGTGAAACTACCAAAAAATATTCTCCCTTCTGTAAACTTAATTCTCCGTCGACAGTTGTTAAAAAATCAGATAAAACTCTCGTCAATATTCCTGGTTCCATTTTCGTATTAAGTTTACTTTTTTGAATTTTTCCGAGTCCTAGTTCGCAATAATTCTGGAGAGATTGTCAGTTTCATGATAATACTTGTCACGTGGCAGGAACATCTGTTCGTTTATGTCGAATTTAACTTGTGCAAATGGACAAGTTAAAATACGTCATAATCAAACACAGTATTAAATATTTCAGGATATTACAAGATTGACAAATATTTCAGATATACGTTGGAGAACTGTAAAAACAGTTTTGTAATATTATGAATTAAAGGACATAGAGTGTTGATTTTGAGTGTTAGTTAAAAAGTGTGTACAATTTTTTTTTATTTAGAATAATAAATTTATACGGACTTTATTAAAATTTGTATTTATTTTGATGGTGAATATATTAGTTACTATAAAATGGCATATATTCTGATGTTGTATTGAATTCTCAAACATTTTGATATAAAAATTATGTGTTAAGTAAGGTTAAGTATTTTATTTTAAAGTATAAAAATCCATATTGTTTACTTTTAGATTTTGCTTTTTATGTTTATTAAATGTTTAGAAATAGAAATGTTTATTTAAATGTAATATCACTTTTCTTTAAAGCTAAATTCTATATATATGCTAAATTTGAGGTTATGAAATTATATATGTATATATATGATACTGTATAATTATTAAATAATGCAGTGTTTGAAAAAATTTGCCGTTTTAAATAAATCACAATATATAATTAAGAGGCGGAGAGAGTTTAATATATTAAATGTCATACGTCAGTGTAAATATGAATCTGATGTAGCATTTGAATATACGGAGAATGAAGAAGAAAAGAACATCTATGCACAGGTGTCTCAAGACTATTTAGGAACAGTCGTTGGTGGAAACAGAATATTCGTGATACAACCATATATTAAATGGGGTGTTAATAAGAAAAGGAATACTACGCCTCAGTTGCAATTGTCAGAGGCAAAAGCACTCGTCAGTAATCTATCAAGTTGGAATGTCGTTGGTGAAAAACTTGTTCCTTTACTTAGTCTTCAAAGAAATAAGTTAGTTGGTTCAGGAGCTCTTGAGATATTGAAACATGACATTGAAAAATGTCCACATGTTACGGCCATATTTATTAGTACAAATTCATTGAAATTTGTACAAATTGCTGAGTTGCAAAAGATTTTTAATTTGCCAATTTATGATCGTTATTCTATAGTCATTCATATTTTTCGAGAACGTGCAAAAACCCCAGAAGCAAAGTTGCAAGTAGCTTTAGCTGAACTTCCATATATAAAACAGAAAATGATTGATTTCACTACTTATCGTATTGGACGAATAAACTATACTGAGAAAATGAAGAACATGCTTCAAGCTAGAGAGAAAAAATTAAGAAATGCATTAGAGAAATTGAAAAAGCACAGGCAGAGAATGAAACAGCAAAGACTCAGTTATGGGTTTCCAACCATTGCCATTGTCGGCTACACAAATGCTGGCAAAACATCATTGATAAAAGCATTAACAGATGACGATTCATTGCAACCTGAAAACAAGCTATTTGCTACTTTAGATACAACAGTACATCCAGGATTACTTCCAAATATGTTGAAAGTACTATATATTGATACCATTGGCTTTATCCAAGATATTCCAGAAACTTTAATAGAGCCATTTATAGTAACTTTAGAGGATGCTATGACTGCAGTACGTGAAATTTTATTTTTGCTTGTTATATTGAACTTTAGAAGCATAAAGTATAATTCTATTTAATTTTTCGCAGGATATTTTAGTTCACGTGTTTGATGTGAGTCATCCTGATGTTACAGCTCAAATTCAACACATTCAGAAAACAATAGAGCCTATGATAGATGAAAATAAATTAGTAATTAACGTCGCTAATAAATGTGATATAGTAGAAAAACATGTCGTAGAAAGCGTCATACCGAAGGATACGTTTGCCATTTCTGCTGTTAAATTAACCGGCATTAATTTATTACGATCGAGAATAGAAGAAGAAATTACAAATACCACGAACTTACTAAAGAGACGCATTAGGGTGAAAAGTGGAAGTATAGAAGCGTCATGGTTATATAAAGAAACGACAGTTTTAAATGCTGAACCTGATCCTAAAAATTCACAATATTTGATAATGGATGTATACATGACAGTGCCTATATTTTATAAATTCAAACGATTTTTAAATCATACTCAATTTAAATAAATTTACTCAAGCATATTCCTTTCTTATTTGTATATTAATTGTGATATATTTAACTGGTAGTTGTGTAATTTCTTTTCATTCCGTTCATCACCTTCATTCAACGGAATAAAATACATTATCGAGTGCAGATAAAAATTTTAATTAGGATAACATTTATTTTAATAATAGTGTTTCCAATTTAATTGAGGTAATATTTTTTATCACACAAGGAAACATATTAAACAAATCAAACGATGCTTATTTTTTTCTCGAAAAATTAAACGAAACTTACAAAGCTTTTTAGATTGAGTCGTCTTTTTCAACTTGATTTTCTCTTTTATGACGGCTACTTTGTACACGTGTTGCGCACGTGTTCCTCTACAGTCGGCACTTTTGAATACCAGATGTATGATACATAACTCGAAATTTCAACCAAGGCATTCGTTACGCTCGTTAACTAGATTAAAGCTTTATTCTGTATAGTCGTTTATCTTTACGTACGTCAAATCTAGGCGTAAAAATAAGCTGAGATATTTAGTTTGTTCGTACAACTCCGCAAAGTGTATAGAAAATATAATAATCTAACTAACATACATATAACTCTGATTATAAACATGGAAATATTTAAAATGAAGATGAATAGAAATTTTAATTTTACAGATTCGAAACGAATGTTTAAAAGTAGAATTCTCGGACGATATGTATCCGGAGGTTTGGCATGCAAATATTCGCACATTAGAGTCGTGCGTTGCATTTGAATACAAACTGGCTTCTGACGTGACGCGTGGGTTGCAGAGGATGCAATTTCGTGTTATCGAAGAGTAGAATTCAAGCATGGAGGATGGTTCGCAGAAGAAGAGAGAGAGATATGAAAATTCGGCGAAGAGTAAACGAGATGAGGAGGTTGTTATACATACTCGTACTCGTACAAACGCAGTTTGATATATGAGTCTTGATAACTGACAAAGGCTAAACAGAATACAATTATTTACCACCGTGCATAAGTATTTGAATATTTCCAAGTAATTTCAGATATATAACATGTACTTTAAATGTGAAACTTTTTAATCCAACTTCTGTCTCTGATCTTACCTCAAATAGATGTAAATTTGTAATAACTATGTGTATTGACAAATTCAACGCGTAACATATAAATATTTTTTTTTTTTAGTGAAAATATGTATTAGTAGATAAGAGTCTTAGAAGCGACGTTTATTAAGAGGCGAGTTTATTTGTCTTATCTTTGTTGGTGAGTGCAAGAACGATCATCCGCCGCAAGAAAGTTCGCGGCGAGGGTGCCGGCAACGTGATGTATAATTCATAGAGCCAGTGGGTTCGTGCATATATAGATATAGAGAACGTCTTAAGGAATTAATCGTGGCTTTGTGTGGAAGAGTTTCGACGCGAGTCGTTCCTCGTCGAGCGAATTAATGAAGGATTGATATCGCGATTATGGCCCTTCCCTTGCGGAAAGGGTCCGGTGCGGCCGAGAGAGGGCCGATCGACAACCAGCAAACGGGCCGCGATAATTAATTACGAGCGTGACGTCGCTTTAACGTCGTTAATTTTCATTATCTCGATTGGAATTCGCTTGTAGCGCACGATGTAGCCGCTTTCGGGCTTGCTAATTTCGCGCCTCGTCTCGGCCTCTCCGCGGAAAAGGCATTAATAATTCCGGCTGTCCTTGCAAAATTTGTCACCCACCGTGGCTAGAGGCCGCGGCAACGTTGGTCACGCACACCAGACACTTTCATACGAGCGTGGCTATGCTTTCACGGATGCAAGGATCCCAGCAATGCACTTTGCATGTTGTCTGGATTATTAAAGCGAACCAAGTGAAACCTAATTATCGCGGTGCCACTCCTGCCACTGGCTCTAGCCGAACGACTAATTTCCACCGCTTTCCTACTGTTTACCGAGGTAACAAAGCGACAACTTTACATTCCCGCCGCTCCCAACTCGTGGGACGACTCTAATCTCCGTAATCTTTGCGTGTCTGCGCGTCATATGTATCATTATTCGTCGTCGTGTTGCACTCTTCGTTTCTTATATTCTTCAGGAACGATGTCTCTTCTAGGTTTCTGTTCTTGTTTGCGTACACCGTCGCATCTTGGAGGAGAACAGAGATAGCGCGAGGATTTTATGCTGTCGTTTCAGATGAAGATGTAAATTCCGAATAAGTCTCATTTTAATTTTTAGACATGTTCATTGCCATGATGTTTATCTTCATACTTCGTATCAATATGTGATAAAAACTGCGCGACTTGTACCCCACTACGATTCGTCTCCCTGAAAGGCCCAGAAGCAACTGTTCTGACTAGGAAACGAAGACGACCTTTTTGTCATAAAATTTTATCGATATGCAAACATTTGAATAGATAAAAAACAAATTACAGGCGCGATCGCTCAGTACCAGACAACGCCACTCCCCTCGCGAATCACGTGACCCAAATCAACCAATTGCTAATTTTCGTTGCATCAGCGTTGCACCTGAAGAGGCCCGATTTTCTGGGTTACCCCCCCTAAAATCATTTTCAGTGATAATATATAATGGTAGGTAAAAGGCTCAATAATGTAGATGCCATTGTCAATTCCTGTTTTATATATGTAATATATAATAATGTTTTTTTTAATTCAATATACTGTTTTCAGACACGCTCATTTACAAAGCCCTCTACGTATTTTGTCGGGCAATCCCGTCTTGTTGCGCTCTATCTAACGAGCAACGATCGTATTTCTTTCATTCGACGTGTCATTCCGCTTCGTGGTGTTAGTGTACGTGCATTTAACCGGGTACTTCAACTACAAAGCAGCAGCTTAACCGAGCAACTGTAAGCCAACAATTATACGAACGATTGACTAACGAATGTCGATCGACGAGTGACTCGTATAATGCAATGATTGGCCGTCGTGCTGATTCGGCTGCTGTTACAGATTCAATTACGGCTCCCACGGCTTGATATTTTGTGCCGCCGATTGAACGGTCCAAAACGGACAGAACTTTGATCTCCGACCGTCGGTGGTCGAGAAATCGAATTAAGCTTCGCTGTGCGCATAAATAACGTAAACGATACGCCTGTCGTTTGTCATTATTCTCATGACTTTGTTTGCTATTTTTCAACCAGATAGAATAAGGTTGTATGAGTGATTGCATCTTAGATGCTGCTAATCGTAAGTTATTTACATACTATGTAAAATTACACGCTATATGTTGTGAAAATTACAAAAGCAAGATTCGACGAGTTACATTTTTCCGTATCTTCTTGTTTGATTTTTGCCATTCTCGGAAACATTTAAAAAACATTGATTCGTGAAATTAGTCTTTAAACGATCTTGTTTTTGGACAATCTCAATAGGTCGTTCTTATTTTTATTATAAAATAAAAAAAGAAAGAAATGAGTTTATCATATTTCTTCCTATACAATTTTCAAATAAGACATATATAATACAATACACATTGTAGAATATAGTGAAGTCGAAGTTTCTGCGGTTGGCAATATGTTAATACTCACTTTCGTACTTAACGAGTATCCGATGGCGCGCCACGGGCGACACTCGTGTGTTAAATAGTTCGTAACCTTACCGTAAGATTAAGTCGTTAAGTTCTATCGCATGATGATTAATTAAGCGGCTGGCGCGACACCGGTTCGACGAGGCATACGTTTCGTCTGTCGACAGAGTATTCCAGCGATCAAGCTTCCAGGATTAATTGCATCGTTAAGGTCGTCGAACAATGTCGCCGTTCCAATGAGAAATCAACGCTCGGGCCGGGCCCCTTTGCGTGGCGCGAAACCGATGTTCGCGAAACGGATATCAGCCGAGATCGGTAACTTCAAAGAGACGGAGAAAAATTTGAACGAGGTCAACCCCGCGTGAGAGACAATTCTATACTTACGAAAATGCTTTCGTCAAACGATCGACATACTGTTCCCTTTCCACGCCGACTCTCTCTCTCTATCCTGTTTAGTTTCTCTTTGTCGTGCATTCCAAGGGGAGAGATACGCGTATTTAATACTTACATACGTGTTTACAGACTATCTTTTCCCTTTGTACTAACATTACAGCTGCGTTTGCGCAAAGCTGACTTTGCTTTATACAAAATCGAGACGAGCCAATGATTGACAAACATCATTGCGTAATTGCCATTTGTTCCGTGGAACGTAGACCATTAGAGTATATTTCGTTTACTTAGTCACAACGCGATTCAACGGGGCGAGAGCTACATAGACTCGTACAGTCGGGAATTAGTACCCCCCTGTTTTACGAACTCGAATAAATTCTAGTTACTTTTCATTGTGCAACGCTTTCGCGCGTTTATCGTTGGAAAAATCTACACTCGAAATATGCTACATTAATTAATTAATACATTATTTGCATCGTCCAAAAATCCTTCGCCGACGATCAATTTTTATCGAACGAACGAACGACGAATTTTCTCTTTCTTGGTTCTCATCGATAACGATCGACATAACGGTCGAACGTTGCCTTCTGTTTATCGACGTTCGATCGCAATGTCGGTCAACAATTGGGAAACGCGTTTGGTAGGTTGGCGCCCTTGGACCGAGGTTAGACGGTCCTGCCGCGAGGCACCGGCATTGGCTGTTCCGCGGGCGTGGGAGCTCCGCAGGGGTTCAGTTAGTCTGCACGGGTAATAGAACTGCGCTGGGGGGTGGGCGTAAGAACGAGGAACGGTTAGTACATGTTCGCGAAGGGTAGGAGCGATAGCCGGTTGGCGCAAGTGCGGCGGGGATATCGTGGCCTGGCGGAGCCCAGTCGAGTCCCGTGAGTCCGGGAAAGCACAGCTATTAAGGTGGTACGTGGTGGTGGTGTGTAGGCGTCGTCCGGGACTGAGATTTCGAGCCGCCATCGAGAAGCCATCTCTCCGCACCGGTGTGTGTCTGTCTGTGCATTTACGCGTGGTCGCCGGGTTTTCGCGTGTCACGCATCGAGAAAAACGCGGCTCGACTGCCGTTTTTCGCGTTCTCGATTTCAAACACGGATTAACTTGGGAGGAGAAGGTTCTTGGGGGGTCTGTTGTGCCGCGTGCTGTGAGTGAGAATGTGTGCGCGAGTGTGCGTGCGTGGCTGATGTAAAAGGAAAGGTTAGAAAGATGGAAAGAGAGTAAATGTTAGGGAGAGATATGGGCGAGTGGGAATCGAAGAAGAGAGAAAAAGAAAGAAAGAGAGAGAGAGAGAGAGGGAGAAAGAGAAAGGGAGAGGGAGAAAGATAGAGGTAGAACATAGTCGGTGCGTGGTAGTATGCGTGGAAAGAGCGGCTGCTCGACCGAACCCGGCGAGGAGGAGGCGAGAGCTGTCACTTCGATCGCCATTTTAGCGCCGAGGCGGTGAAGAACCACCGGGTACGCACGCCGGCAGCGGCGACGGAACGGAGCGCCCTGACACGACGGAAGGTGGTGTTGTTTGTGGGCTGTGGCTCTTCCAGTGACTTCGTCTCGTGTTTTGGCGTATCGAAGGGAACGGTTACGCGATACGCGACAGTAAAAGGGGTGGGGGGAAGGGAAAAAGTAGTAAGCGCGCGTCGATCGGAATGTGTCCAGTGTATCTTGTGTCATGAGAGCTACACATACACACATACACACACACACACACACACACACACACACACACACACACACACGCATATACGTTTTCTGTTTGTCTGTCTCTGTCTCTGGCTCTAAAACATTTTCTTGATGTTTCGTTTAGTTTGAATATACTTATGTGCACGTAGTTTCTTCTCTTATCTCGTCGTCGAGGTTATGTACGAAAATTCGAACGAGCCGTCACGTCGAATCGGTGAGGTTGTCTTTTTCTAGTAGTGCGTTCGTCTTTTTTCGAAGCTGTGTTTCAATTGTCGAATCTTTCGAAGATTCTAATTCAACGATCCTCCCAGCGCGCCGGTGACAGTCGAACGCGTCGTGTACGCGCGTGGTTAACTTGAGGGTGCTGCTCGTCAGAGCGAGACCATCGGAGGCGGTATACATGTGAATGTAACTGACATAGAGAAAGAGGCGAATGAAAAAAATTCGGGGTCGGACGACACTTACGAACCAAAGCGAGATGGGAAACAATGAAAGAGAAGGGACGAACGTGCGCGTGTACGCGTGAAAGAGTGAAAGGGGTTAGAGAAAGAGACGAAACGAAGGACGGCGCCATACTGGCTCCCCCGGTACAGTTTCGTGGCACACGTTAGACCATCTTTCTCTCTCTCGCTCGCTCTTCCCGAGATTCGGTTTCTCCACTCGTCCGTCGATCGTCCGTTATTGTCGCCTGGATGCCTCTGATCGATGGTAAATGGTTTTTAGGTACGTACGACGATAGGGGCCCCCGTCTTCGTTGCCGGCACAAGAGCAGACACCTCTCCCTTCAGTCGAACATCGAACACACGGATCCGTTTTGCCGATTCGTAACCGGCCGAGAGGAGAAGAGAATCGGTGTGGTGTGGTGCGGTGTTACGGGACAGCGTTAGAACCACTACTCGCTGGCCGCGTACGTAGACCCTAACCGGTGGAAGACGCATATCACAAGTATATACACGAAGGAATCGAACAGGCGCGCACGATGATTCTGCGCGTCTGAGAGTACCGTGCACGCAACAGAGAGAAAGAGAGAGAGCGAGAGGGAGCAAGATAGCTAGATGGATGGATAGATAGATAGATAGATAAATAGATAGATAGATAGATAGATAGATAGATAGATAGATAGATAGATAGATAGATAGATAGATAGATAGGTAGATAGGTAGATAGGTAGATAGATAGGTAGATAGAGATAGATAGGACAGATAAAACGTGCGGAAAAGGATACACGACGTCGTTCGAGAGCTCGTGTACAATATATTCGCGTTTCGGTGGTGAATAAAGAAGAAAAAGAGTGTCGATCCGTCGATCTACGATCAAGGGAGTGGGAGAGAACGTATCGAGTTCGCGGGAGGAACACGAACGATGTTATCGTTTCTCTTCGTCGCGCGTTTCTTCGACCCCCGATGACCAGTGCTCGCTCCCGGTGTAACCGATTAACAGACTCTCGCGAGTGTCTATCGATTAAACCGTCTGAAGGCTGAGGGAGGAAGGTGGTGGTGGTGAAGCCTTTGCGAAAGAAAGTAACGAAGGAAGAAAAGAAAGTGACGAAGAGGAGAGAGGACAGAGTCAAAGAGAAGAAGATCTTAAGTTAAGATAAATTCAAAAGAAAGAAAGAAAAAAAAGAAGAGGATAGAAAATTGGTGACGACTGTGAGTGGTCGCGGTCGGTGAGTAGTGCGTGACAAAAGAAAAAGAGAGAAGAAACGAGATAGAGAAAGAGAGAGAGAGAGAGAGACAGTGTATGTGTGTGTGCTCTAAACGGAGCGTGGATTGCAAAGGAGTAGCATCGAGGACGGGGGGTCCACAGCGACATTGGGGGGGCGTGTGAGACTGATTTTGCCCCCCCTACCCCCTGTCTGTCATCCGAAACTGTGACTTCATCGTCGTTAAAGTCAATTCCTTCGTCGGCGTTACAACGTTGCCGTTTAGGTGAGTCACATTCCACGAATTCTTCTTTCGCGCGTACACTGCAAGTACTCTTGCCTTCAACTTTTCAGAGAATATTCTCATCGCTCGTTAACGATTATAAATGAGAAGATGTATTTTTTTTTAACTTCTTGCACCACGCACGTCGAGAATTTTTTGTCCCAAAATCGCAATACTTTCTCAGTTTTAAGTATATTTAAATGTAACCCAGGCAAAACAAATGATAAGTATATTACTTCTTAATAATTTCTATCCAGTGATGTCATACCGACGAGTTCAAAAGAAAAAGAAAGCGACGAATTATTGTATACGGTTCGGTCACTCGTTATGGTCCGCGAACCAGTTGCCAGCGCAAGGGGTTAATCGAAACACATAGCGTTCAGATACTTTCGAACGATGGCGTGTACTTGTACCTTTCGTCGCCGTGTTCTTTCTCCTTCCTTGAATGCAAATCATTTATATTATTTACAAATACGAAAGAAATGAATTCTCGGATCGACACACAGGAATGTGGGAGGGGTTTTGTCCGGCGAACGTTATGACAACGTACAATGTCGCGTCGGGATTCATTGTACGCTTGGTAACAGGCCACTTCCTGGCCTGGTGGAGTAAGAAATAAACAGGCTCGGGCAGAGAATAGTTCTTTAAGTGTTTTGTCTCTACCTTCCCTTAGTCCTCTTTGTTTTCGTTCCGTGCCGGTCGACGATCCACCGGTGGATCGGTGGATTTTGTTCCTGGCTGGGGAAAAAAAAAAGAGAAAATTCAACGTTGATTCGCTCCACCGAAACACCATTTGGCTCCAATTTCATTGTGTGTACATCACGTCCTACGTACCCACCGCTTACCCCTCGATCTCTCAGCTTCCAAGTTCTCGCGAACGAGAACGCTGACCTTGCTAATTACTGTTAGCCAAATCTTTTCGATACTCTGTCTTTAGTCTCTTCGTTTTTTATTTTATATTTTATTCTTATTTTATTTCTTGATCGTAACGACGTCGCAAGTAATTGGACTACGAATATCTGTCAATAAAAGTAAGAAAATGGTCTAAATATCGTCTAAATATCGTACTCGAGTGCCCTATTAAATAAATATTATTATTGAATATTTCACCATTTATTTAAATTTTACAAAGATTCTGTCTCTTTTTCATATTTTCATACATTTCATTACAGTTTTCCATTCAATTTCGACTTACTTTCGCAAATGGAATCGCGTTTCGTTTGGGTTAGTGTTCAAATTTTAATTAAATGCCTTTCCATTAAGCGCGAAGTGCGTTCAATGGACTTATACTACGTACGGGTTAAACGCTCGAAGAGAGTTGCAAGGAAAAAAGAAAAAAAAAGAAACAATATTATTAATAGCTAATGGAAGAACCGACTGAACTTTTACGAATAATATTCTACACGTGTAATTATCGTGTGTATCTCCCGTTACAGGAAGTTCTGCTTAGCCACATATGTTTTAATACAAGTATCACGACTTTATGCCATCTGAACACGTATCATTACTTAAGGTGATCAGTTTCAACGTAGGTACGCTTCGCGGGCATTACGCGGCTAATTTAATGCGTTTCTCGCGTCTTTGGGCGGAATCTCGAATTAACTCGCGGCTACAAAGCTAATTGCTTGATTTTAGTTATCTGATTTCGAGCGATACCTTCGGTTTCTTTGATACGCATATCTACAAAACGATTCCGCGATTTTTGAACTACGTTACGCGATTGTTCGTCACTCGAGTCCAACTCTCTATTCTTTATTCTTAACTTTGTTCAAAATCGGCTGAAATCATTTCGCGAGTTTTTCGTTCTTTTTCCTGCGTTTAATCGCAAAATTCAAGCACGAGAATTGGAAGTTTCTGTCTTATGTTCAACGTCGAATATCGATTCGATTTTAGAGCCGCTTCGTTCGATCGCTTTTCACATCCTCTGACAGCCTTTCTTCTTCCGTTTTATCTTTTTTCTCTACTTCTCCCTCCCTCCCCCTCTCCGACCGAAAGCGGAAAACGAAATTCAGCCGGTGAAACGAATATGGCAGCCGGGCGAATTCATTTTTGTTAACGGTGCAATTACTTTCAAAATGATTGACGTCAAATAGCACGCGCTGTTTGCGCGACCGCTTTCGTCAGATTATATATATTTAGCGATTGCTTCTCCCTCTCTTTTTTTTTCATGTTCCTCCCTTCGATTCCCCCCCCCCCCCCCCCTCCTCCCGCTTTGAAATATAATTGATTGACAGCGTGCAACGCTGAAATTCAATTACCGTTGATACAACGCTCGAGTACTCCAGTCGACTTCTGATCAATACTCGAATACGACCTGTTTTTTTTTTTCCCTCCGACCGTGTTTCTCGCGAATGGAGACAGACATGCGTTAAAAAAAAAAAAAAAGAAAAAGAAAGAAAAACAGAGAAGCCGATGGGAGAGAGGGGATGTCGTTTCGTCTGGATCGTTCGTTCATCCTCTCGGGGGTGGCAGAACCAAGAGTTTTCTCTCTTTTTTTTTTTTCTCAGACCAGAATCTAAAAGAAATTCATAATTACACGGGGGGGGGGGGGTTCGTTAGCGGTTGCCCGGCATTCCCGGGGTTTTGAAGTTAATCGACGATGAAAGAATTTCGCCGGGGATCGCGATGAGCGGGCTTAAAATACGGAGCAGCTTTCGTGGCTTTGACCATTAAAAGCCGTACTGGCGATGCGGTTAACCTCAAAAAGTCTATAGTTCGGCCTTACCGGACGGGCTACCCCGGGCAATTTCACCTCCAGAGGTGAACACGGGGAGTAGGATAGCGGGAGGAACGAGGTCGACTGTGCGCGCGTAGGCATCCTCCGTTCTTTTCTCTCTCTCTCTCTCTCTTTTTTCTTTTTTCCTCTTTTTCCTTTTTTCTTTACCTTCTTCCTGCTCGCAGTTGCAGCCGGAAAAGGAACGGTGTCGGCGCAGTTTCGTCGTTAACGAAAAGCAGGCCACGTCTCGCCGTGTGGATAACGCTTTGGTTTCTTAATCGTCCGATATCGTCGTGTTACTTCGCCGCGAAAGAACGAAGAAGAGACGAGAGATTTGAACGAAAATGGAAAGAGAGAGACGAGATTTCGAAAGATTTGCGAAATATTGTCGAGGATAATATTGTAAAATATCTCTCTTTTTCTTTATATTTTGTTACTATTTTAACCCTTTGCACTTGGGGATTATTTCCTCTCATCAATTCGATCGTGATGAATATAATTTGTCACGAAAAATTGATGACCTTTTAATTGAAAAAAAATAAAACATCAATATTTATCGAGGAAATTTGTAAAAATTTCACATCTCGTAGCTCTCTGCAGTTACAGTTGTTTATTACAATAAAACTTCTATTCCCAGCGCAGAGGGTTAAAATATATCGCTCGTTGTCGCGCTTCATTCGTACGAATACTTTTGTCTTTGTACACGCTCGTAAATGTCGCACGCAATTAACGTAAATACGTCGATATTCGTCGAGAAAGAATTTGGTTGGTTCTCGCGTGTTAAACATCGCCGGCGAAAATCCTTTTCAAATACCGTCCGCGTTAATCCGGATCGATCAAAGGGAAAAAAATATGGACAGGGTTCATTTAGGGTCAGAGGGTACCTGAAATAACAGGAGGTCTCGTCGGATTACCCCATGTATTTGTTCAGAGGGTCCCACTCGTAAATTGTTTCTCCGGAGCTCGCTGCTACGATTCTCACACGGGTTGAGGAGGTTTGTTTTGTCATCAGGAGGATTCGCTGTATTTCATTGTACAGTGGTTCTTACGTAATAACATGCCGAAAAGGGAGTATTTTTTCTTCGAAAAAATGCGAAAACGTTACGATTCCCTTTCCCGGTTCGATATGCATTCGTACTCCTACTCGAGGTCTACCTCACGTGACTCAAATCAACCAATAGCTAATTTTCGTTGCATCAGCGTTGCACCTGAAGAGGCCCGATTTTCTCGGTTACCCCCGCTAAAATCACTTTCAGTGTTTGTAAAAGTTATTTATATATCTTTCAGTAACCACCCTGTATTATCCTAGATTTCAGGCGATCTCGTCAAAGTTTTTTTCAATTACAACTCAAGTAATTTATTTATTCAGAAAGGAACACGGCCAGTCCCCACATATCTCAGTTTAAACTCTGAACTCGTATATACAGCTTTCAGCTCCGAACGTATGTACGTGTAACAAAGAGCCAGTGCACTTTCTGTTCGTTTCTGTTCCGAAAGGATCGGCACCGTTCTCTTCCCTTCCCACGTTTAGGCGATATCCATCCCTGCTATCATTGCACATACAAACAATAAGCTATTACGGAGAGCGTGTAGAACATAAACGTAACGCGGAACGTAACGAAAGGTACACAAATCGTTAGAGGGGAACAAGGCGTCTCGTTTAAAGTTTACGGATGAAACGACCTGTACCGCCTGGCTTGTTGCAGCGTACAACAACTGGTGATGCAACTGGGCACGGCGCCCTTATAGAAAACGTGCTGCACGAGGAAGAAACGAGAGAAGCATGCCTCGTGCACGACGTGCCTCTCTGCTGTACTCGGTTATACGTACGTATACGTACACCGGCGTGTACACGACGAGTCCTAGATTCTCGGTTTCGTATCCGTGAGAGAGGGAGAGAGAGAACGAACTCGAAGCGCAGCCAGTCCCACGGAGAGCCTTCTCGGTCCCGAGTGTCCTCCTCAGTTATCTCGGGCCAGAAGGGAGCCTCACCTCTTCTCCGGCGGCCCCCTTTCTCTCCGGGGACCAGTCCTTTCCAATGCATCCATCTCTCTCTCTCTCTCTCTCTCTCTCTCTCTCTCTCTCTTCGTTCCTCCTCTGATCATTTTTGCCCGCTGAACAACTGATACAACTCGTTCTTTTCGCATTTCAATGAATCTCGTTTCCTCCATTTCGTTCCCTCCTTATTACCAAGCTAATCCTCTCTTATCTCCTCCCCTCTACCTCTGTCTCACCGTCCGTTTCTCTCTATGAATCTCGCGTTTAATTCCGCGTCTGTCAGCGTATCTCCCTTCTCGTCACGACTCTGAAGCTCGCGAGTTTCCGACGTGTACACACGCGCGCATCGGAGTTTCGTCGATAATGAGACGGAGAACCGCTCTCGTCGCTTTTGCTGGAGCTTTTGCCCCCTTTCTCGGCCGATTCGCGTCACGAGTATGAAAAACTCCGCTCTCGTTTCCACTGTCGCGGAATCTCTCGCGATCTCTCTGTACGCTTCTTTAACGTTTAAACTACATCCTAGAAGTCCTCCTCGGATTTCTCGTGTTTCTTTCCCCCCGTTTCGAGCTGTTTATCGATCGAAACGGTGAAATTCCAGGGGAAATTACTCGACTGGTTTTAACGTCCCTCGCGTGTTCGGCGAATACCAAAGGAGAGAGACCGGATCTCTGAGATACCTGGTGACCCGACCTCAACCTGTTCGACTGTTCGGTACTCCCGTTTCCATCCCGCTTTTTTTTTCCCTTTCTTTCGCCTTCTCTCCCTTGAGTCATCGCTGAACCAACACCAGATCTCTCCTCCGTTCCGTCAGTCTCGTTTTTTTCCTTTTCGTTTCTTTCTCTTTTCCCGCTAGTCGTTGGAATTCGTCCTCAACCTACGCGTCCTTCTCCGTTCTCTCTCGTCCGCGTCCTTTTCTCATGCACGTTGTCTCTCCGCTTCGAGCTGCCTCCGTTTTACACGATCCTTCCAAAACATCGTTGTACCGGTCATCGGCACCTATTCAACGTTCCACTGACTGCTGTTTCGCGCTCTTTATTTCCGTCCACGCACGAGACGATCTTTGTTCTACTCGGTATAAAGCTGAAGCTCTCGATCTTTCTCGTTACATTCTGCTCGTTGTAGATACAGCTGCGTATATATTCATTCGTTTCGAGCAGACGACGAAATTTGTGGTCGCAAAACGACCAGAAAGGGAAATTAATCGTAAAGATTGAAATCATTTAATTAATTGTATTAACTGTAAAAATTAAAATTTTAAAAACTTTAAGTTTAGGTTAGGTTTTTCAGTTTTTTTTTAGGTTAGATTGTGTAACATGTACACAAAATGTCAGCTGAAAGAATCGTTCGAATATTTACGTCATACGTACTGACGTGGTACACTGCGAAAAGAAAAATGGAGTTGGAACGTGAAAACATCAGAATTAAATTTAGATTAGGTTAGCTTTTTTTTTTAGGTTATGTTTTTTAGATTTTAGATGTTTATGTTAGATTGCATAACTATATGCAAAATGTTGATTGAATCGCTCGAATGTTTACACATTCACGTGATACATTGGCAGAAAGAAAAATGGAGTTTGAACGTGAAAACATCAGAGTTAGATTTAGGTTAGGTTAAGTTTATTTAAGTTTTAGATTGAGTAACTGTACGCGAAGTATCGACTGAAGGAATCGTTCGAACATTTCACAAATTCACGTGACACGTACCGACGTGTGGTACACGCAAAATGGAATGAAAGAAAAATGGAATTGGAACGCGGAAACGTCAGAAATGAGTTGTCCGATACACAGGGAGGATAGATAGAGCACCGATGCGTGCATGGTTGGAATACATTCCGGGTTGACCAGCCGCAGAATCGTCAGCTATGACGTGGGGTCGGGGCTTATCTAGGCTGTCCCGTGGCCACGTAATGACGAAACAATGGCACGTCTTGATCGTTGCATCGGATAAACGTAATCGCGGCTGGTTCGGCCAGATTTCACTCAACGCCCGCTCCTTGAATATGCAACAGCGGGCCCGGGCATTCGTTGTTTCTGCGCGCGTTAAAGGTCTTGATACTCCGGAGCATGATTTATGCTCGTGGAACGACGAACGTCCACGAACGCCGGGAGAATGGTTCGATCACGCGCGCGGAACATTCCTCCAGGCTCTCTCACGCGGGGCTTTACAGACGCGCGTGTGAGTGTGTTTCACGCCGCGTGAAATTGGAATTTCGCGTCTTTCGCGTCCGAACGATCAGGCGTTGGCTCGGAGAGAGGGAGACGCATATGTCGAATTTTCAAGCCACATGGCGTGGCAGCGTAACGTGCATAAAATCTGCGAATCACCAGGCTCGTTTGCTTCGCTCACGTGAACATGCTGGGGGGCTCTGTAATGGCGCAAGAGGTGAATCGTTCAAACGTGCGACGGAATTTCATGCAAACGTCGACACGAGAGACAAGAAAGGCGTGCCTCCGAGCCTTCCGTACCGTACCGAAAAGGTTGAGAAACGAGTCTCACGCTATTAGCTGACACGCTAATCCGTTTACACTCGTTTGCTCGCCGTCAAACTTTTAGAGATCTCTTGCTGAAATCGTTCGTGTTTTCACCTTTCAACTTACCTAAATGGACCTTAATCAGAACTTTTCTCGTAACGCAAGTAAATCTCGTTAACCTCTTGCGCTAGTAACTGGCTCGCGGACCATAACGAGTGACCAAACCGTATACAATAACTCGTCTTCTTTTCGAATTCATCGATCTATCGCTGGATAGAAATTACTAAGAAGAATAATCTTATCATTTGTTTTGCCTGGGTTACATTTAAATGTACTTAAAATTGGGAAAATGTTGCAATTTGTTAAAGAAAGAGTGTAAATATAAAATATAAAAACGCGATAGTTTTTCCGTGTAGCGCTTTCAACGAGAGTCGAAGCAACAGAGCGTTCGGGTCTCCTTGCTCGCTCGTTTTGTTCGATGGCCGGTTCGGTATTCTTCTACGCCCACTCTTCCGAGTCTACCTGTCCCTTTCCAACTCTTTCTATTCTCTCCACCTTGAACAGCTTGCTTCCTTCGGTCCAGTCGCCGCCTCGTGGCTCGTTTTCTCATTGTCAGCGTCTGTCTCTTTGCTCTCTCTCTCTCTCTCTCTCTCTCCTTTTCTCTTCTCTCCGCCCGTTTCGTCGTCCTCCCGGGGCCTTCTCCGGCCGCCTGTAGCTCTCCTGCAACTCTTCTCGCCCACCCCTTCCACAGGAATTCTCCTTTTCTTACGGTGTGTTCCAGGTTGCCTCGGGCTTTCCAAACTTCACCATCTTCTCCCCCGTGTTCTGTGAAAGCACGAGGCAAGGAAAAGGTATCTCCCTGTCTCTCTCTCTCTCTTGTACTTCTTCCTTTTCTCTTCTTTTTTACTCCTTCTCCGTTCCGTCTTATCCCCCTCCCTGTTCCACCTTGATTTCTCGACTCCTTCGGATCGAGATTTCTCGCTCGTTCCCTCAAACGCACGCGATCAACCACGTTGACAAGAATGTGTATCTTTAACGGAAAGATTTCAGAAAAAAAAAAAAAAAATGAGAAGGAATAATTTTATACTTTGCGTTCTCGTAACTGTTGTTCTCTCGAGGAACGACTTGCAAATTCGTTAACCATCGGGTGTTTGTTATCCGGCGTTGGTTACACGTCTTATCGATCCCATCGTGGATCGGTGGAATTTTTCCGCGGATCGTTTCCTTTCGCTTCCACCCCCTAATTTTCCCCGGCCACGAGGAGGAGGAGGAGGGAACGCGATTAAGACAAAACACAACACGGATCCGTCGAAGCGTGGAAACCGTCGGCTTCCAGCTTCCCCTATCGGGAAGGCGCATCTTTCGAGCTCCCTAACGACGAAACTTGGGGTAATTGGATTTAATGAGCATTCTTTTCCTGCCCGGGGAGATGCCGATACACACGCCGCCCGTTTCGCTCTGTGCTCGTTCGATTGTGAAATGCTCGAGCACGCTTTACTTGCCACACGGGTAACTAACTTGCCACGAACTTAGAATCCTCCGATATCCGTGATGTAGCTTACGACGTACAGGCTGTTTGTTGACCCTTATTGAACTCGAAATGGAACAATATATTACAAGCTTTGCAATTTCTAAATTGCACATCACGTTCATCTTCTTTTTGCAAATCGAATTCACCAGAAATTTTCTTGAAACCGTAATAAATGTAATATATTATAATAAAATCCGACGTAGAGTTATTGTTCCGAAATGAAAATTTTATTGCATGTACGTGACAATATTTGGAAAAAAAATAACACAAAGTCAACACAAAATATTTGTTTAATATTAAAAATATTTATATACACATGTGTAGATTTATCCGTAATAGTTCACCTGTTACCGCGCGGTGTTATTTTATATACACGTATTCATATGACAATCTGTAGCAGTAATAGTTGCAACAAAATGATCAACTAAATCCACTAAATATTCGTGGTTTGAGAATCAGCACAAAATTTAATTTTTAATTTAATAAAAAAAAAAACTCATTGGAGAATATGACGATAGAAATAATAAAGTGTATTATCTCATTTTTGAATCATTCACAATGTGAATGAATTTGATTTGCAATCAGATGAATTTGAGGTGCAAAACCTGTATATATAAGTACGTATAAGTAGACGCAGGAATGCAGATTAATATTCGATTGACATTTGTCAGATCCGATGGGAAAAGTAACACAGGTCGTGCCTTTAGGCATTGGGTTTAGTAAGGTTTATTACCATCGACTATATTCGCAACTGTTGCAGAATTGGATATGATTGGATTTACGATCTCGTGGATTTTATATGACGCGTTGGGTCTGATCAGTCGATAACTTTGACTTCACTCGAAACTGTATAAGAGTTAAATAACGTACCGTGGGGTATTTTATATATTTTTCCCTGTAATGTATAGGGTGTCCCGAATTACAGAACTAGCGACGTGTTTTCATTCCATTAAGCCGGTAGGGAGCATGTAGCAGACTTGGTTATGACCGAGTAGATAATTAGTCAATATTAAATATAGGTTAGGTTATTAAGTACTTAAGTACTTAATATTAAACATACTATGTACTATACTAAAAGTATACACTAAACTAGAAGTGTATTGCGTATTTATTTTAGTATATAGTATATTTAGTACGTAATAACTATTAATTAATAAATAGTAAATATTAAATATAGGTTAGGTTATTAAGTACTCAAGTACTAAATATTAAACATACTATATACTATACTAAAATAGAAGTGTATTGTGTATTTGTTAGTATATTTAATATTTACTTAATAACCTAAGCTATTTAATGCAATATCTGTTAGTGAAACGAACCAACAGATCGTGGCTGCGCTTCTCGATTTCTCAATTATGCGCCGCGTATGAAACACGAGTGCACGCTAATTTCGCCAGGTAAACGTTGCAGCCTCGGCCAACTGTTCTCCCTTGGTACTCGATTGCGAGCTGGTATCGTTAATACGGAGCAAAGGTGAATCGCGAATTGTTAGCTCGCAGTGCAAGGAGATAAGAACCGAGGTGCAAAGAGAGGTTAAACGCAGTGCGGCGCATAGATGCAATTTCGTTAAGGGAACAATGATTTCCTTGGCCGTGTGCTAGTCGACGCTATCGAGACGATCCGATCGATGGTGATGAACGTTGACCAGACACGGTGCCAGGATCGGCGTCTCGAGGTCAATCCTGGAGATAACGAATCGGTTAAGCGCGTTAAGACGATAAATCACAAGACACCTTTCCTTGGCCCATGCGCCTCGTTCCTCTGTCCAATCTAACCGCGATTAGGCTCGAAACTTTCCACGGCCATTGCTGAGTGTGGATAATACATAATCCACAATCGAACCGAATTCCATCGCCTAGTTCGGACAGAAGTGTGAAGGGAGAGAAGCGAAACTTTTCTATAGTTTCTTTCGGAGTACACGCTTTTCCGTTTTGCGGCCGGAAACTAGCACACCTACGAACAAATCTTGTGGAGAATCCGACAGAACTTGTGCCAAAACTTAAGCGTTTTCGTGAGATGTTTACGCATTTTTGTGAAATACACAGAGAAAAACACGTATAAACTACGTAGGGAGAATATACTATGTAATATACTTTGCACTTGTGTTTTTTTTTTTTATCACTGAAAGTGATTTTAGCGGGGGTAACTCAGAAAATCGGGCCTCTTCAGGTGCAACGCTGATGCAACGAAAATTAGCGATTGGTTGATTTGGGTCACGTGATTCGTGAGGGGGCGTGGGATAGACTTCGAGTAGGAGTGGCGTTGTCTGGTACTGAGCGATCGCGCCTGTGATTTGTTTCCTATCGATTCAAATGTTTGCACATCAATAAAATTTTATGGCAAAAAAGTCGTCTTCATTTCCTAGCCAGAACAGTTTCTTTCAGTGAGACGAATCGTACTGGAGTACAAGTCGTGCAGTTTTTTCCTTCTTTTTATGTCTAGCCTCTCAAATCCTCGCAGTTTGGTCGTTCAAGTTCGAGACACACCCTGTGTGCACCCCGTATTTCAACTCGTAGAGATTTTCACAACGAAGCGGAAGGGAATGAACGAAATCGCGGTCCTATAGGGATTCCAGGGTTGCAAGATTCGGCAATCTGTAGTTTCCAAGTCGTGTCTCGAGACCTTTTGATCTGTTTGGATTTCATTTGTGGCCACGAGGGAGAGGATCCATTGGATTCTCGCCTCCCTCGCTCTGTTTCTCGCTCTCCACCTTCGACTGCCTCGTCGGTTTTCTGAAAAATTCGTTACCCCCTAGGCTGTTCCCCGATGACATCGTGCGTTCCTCGTTTCCACGAAGCTTCACGCTGCGAGCTCCTCCTCCACGCTAAAGAGCGGTACTTGCCGCCGAGCTCGAAACGCGCACTCGACCTCGTTGCGTCCTTCCTTCCTTCGTAGTGAGAGATTAACGCACTGCATTTATCGTGGCCAGTTTCTCCCAGGAAGAAACGCCTATCCCGCGGGGATAGCGATTCGCTCCTGCCGAGTATAATAACCTTCCACCTGTAACGACCGATTTCGATCACCCACCAGCTAACGCGTATGTACCACACCTGTAATTACACGTGAAACTCTCCGTTTCTTTTTCTGCCTTTCCTCCCGAGGAATGCTGCCGTGTGACGCGGAAGCGACGCGTTTACTCGTCGAGCTGCTAATGCGATATGCGCGGTGTTAACACGGGGCGACTTCCTCTCGCCAACGGTGTCATTTTGCGTAGGATTACTATTTTCGTAATTCACGTACGGAAATGATTTCAGGCCTCGATGTTTAATCAACCCGTTGGTTAATCAACTCGTTTCCCTCGGGGAAACTCCGAGATAACACTCTGTGTAAGAAGCCTAATATTCGATAAAGTCAAAAGTTCAGTTGAGCTTCTATAAAAAGATATTCTTGTACCTTGCCGAATCGTACATTTTAATATTCAGTGTTACAACTTTAATACTTTAACTTTTTATAGCGAATTGCGAACAACCATAATCGCTGTAGTGAAACAATTGTGTTTTCTTCTGTAATAATAACGTCAGGAAATGGACGTTTGTTGACAAATTTCAAATTAAGAATAAAATCATTTCTTGAAAATAATATCATTATTATTATACGAAAATTTATTAATTTACCTTCGTAATAATAAATTGAATTTATTCGTTAACTACGTTACCGGTATTCAGTTAACAAATTTAAATTGACGTAGAACTACGTTACCGACATTCAGATTAAAGAATTCGACGTGATGTGGCACTACGTTGTCGGTTGCGAATGCGTCAATAGACCGCGAATTTTCAAGCTTTTCTGTTGTATTAATCTCTTGCGCTGGAATGACGTTTATAACTTAATAATTTTTATTCGGTGATATCATACCGACGAGTTCAAAAGAAAAAGAAAGCGACGAATTATTGTATACGGTTCGGTCACTCGTTATGGTCCGCGAACCAGTTGCCAGCGCAAGGGGTTAAAGAAACAACAATCAATTCCAGCTATTAATCGAACTGTTAAAGAAACAAGTCGATTATAATAAGTCGACGAGAGGAAGATACCAGTTGATCGATCTTTCGATTCTTTTCGCTCTTGAATTTTTGCTATTAAGCAGGCATTTGAAAAATAAAGGAAAATTGAAGCGTCAGCTGCCACCTTCGTTCGTCGACATCAGATTTTGAAGCGCGTTCGATTAGATCGAGCGATTAACTTTAATTGGTATTAAAATGACGATTAGTCGCAGAAAACGTGCGCGAGAAATCCTATCGTTAGACGCGTTATTATGTCACCGTAAAATCCTCTCGGTTGGTCTTTACGACTTGTCGGACGAGATTTCGATTCTCACGCCTCTCTCTCTCTCTCTCTCTTTCTCTTTCTGTTTTATTTCACAATGCACAGCAACGTAAGCTTGTCTTCTTTCGTGTCTTAATCCCGATTCACGTCTGTCGACGTATGTCACCTTTATCGTCTTCATCGGCGACAGCCGTGTCCCGTGTCGTTCGTCTTTCTTTGTTACAATTAGACTGGTCTGCTGGCTGATTTCGTAGAATTTAACCTTGGGAAATTTTTCTGAGCAGCTCATCAGACGAAACTCACGGCCTACGTCCGACTCGAAACGCGAAAAGATCGAGTTTAAATCGTTTAAATCTATTCCAACTGTCCAATTAAGTGTCCAAATCCCATCCTTCATCGAATCAATCTCCTCGTGAATGTCTAACCCTCTCTCTTTCTCTCTCTCTCTTTTGTTCGTTCCTTTTTTCCCCGCTTCTCTTCCCTCTCTAATTTATCGCGACGTAAGCCCGCGCGGAACCTTCTTAATCCCGGGTTCACCGGGGGCCCGGTTTTACACGTTGTCGTCGCGCGACGCGAGCAAATCTCGTTTTCACGTGCGTACACGTGGACACGAGGAAACGGGGGGATGAACGCGTGTTCACGGAGCTTTTTTTCTCCGGGGGCGGGATGGCGCGGGTTCCAGGGGACTAACGTGAGCAACTCGAGCGATGTAAACGCGCGTCAATCCGTGACGCCGGGCTCCGGAGCCGGACGTCGCCTCGTTTTGTTTATTTTTCGAGGAAAGCGGCATGCAGCACGTGGCGGCAGCTTGCAAATGACACATGTACACACGCCACTCCCAATCGTGTCTCTCTCTCTCTCTCTGTTCGTTCCTGGTTCGACGTGCACGTTGGTTACGCGCGCCTCATTCATGCGGACCGATCGTCCGGGACAACCGTTTCTATCCCCGCGGAACAAAAAAAAAAAAAAGAAAAAAAGGCGCGGACTGCGGCGACAATGCCGGGGCCCGAGCCGCGTGAAAACGACCATGATAAGCTTGTTGCGACAGCTTGCCACGGATTTACCAAGCGGATCGTTGCCGAGAGATCCGCGTCGATTTAAATTTAAATGTCGAAATTATTCCGGTGAAAAAAAGCAAGTTTTCTTGAACGAAAAGAAAATAAAGAGTCCTCTAGGGGACTCGGCTCGTTTTGGAGGAAATTGCGAGAAAAGAAGCGGAAGATTTTTAATTATTTATTTACACTTGTTACTTGTGTTACAATATTAATTACATTAATTACAGAATGAACATTAGGATATTTATATCGTATTTTAATTATAAATGAGGATCCTAAAGAGATCTTCTTAGATTTAAATTAACAGGACACCCTGTATATTGTTCGCCCATCGATCGTTGAGACCGTTAGACTGGTATCGGTGAAACGAAAGTGCAAGGAACACAAGGGCACACAGGTATTCGCGTTTGACCAAGAATCTATTCGTACAATTATTGAGACGTAGGATCGAGGCCAGTCCCCGAGGCTATTCCGATGCTTTACCAGCATTGTAACTAGCTTCATCAGGGGTCACGTTGATAATTGACGCGCTGTTATTGACACGGTGATTATCAGCGTGTCATTCGACCCTTGATGAAGCTGGCTGCGCGCTGGCGAATCGCCTGGGACACGTCCCTCGTGAAGGACGTGACTTCTGCAGCCTTGATTTCGATCGTTGCGCGATAATCTTTTGGCCAGTAATGCGAATTTGCACACGCTCCTCGATATTTTATCGCGCGTGTGCGATATAAGACACTTGAAATTATACTGTTTTTAGATGATTTGATGTAAAAACCTACCGCAAAATTGATTTTCACTTTGAATTTCAAGATCAAAATTTTTCTTTTTATTGCATTGTATTTTACTCATCGCAGAGGTAAAAATTCCCCAAGGAACCATAGGTCGCAATCTAATAGTTCTTTTAAAAAATGGCAGAGAAGTTTCTTAATAATGTAATACTGTGGACGTGTGCGTCCTAACAGCGACTTTATGGTTTTGGACGCGTGGATATAATGTTCATATTATATTTTGGGGGTAACCCAGAAAATTGGGTCTCTTCAGGTGCAACGCTGATGCAACGAAAATTAGCGATTGGTTGATTTGGGTCACGTGATTCGTGAGGGGGCGTGAGGTAGACCTCGAGTAGGAGTGGCGTTGTCTGGTACTGAGCGTTCGCGCCTGTGATTTGTTTTGTATCGATTCAAATGTTTGCATGTCAATAAAATTTTATGGCAAAAAAGTTGTCTTCATTTCCTAGTCAGAACAGTTGCTTCTGGTCTTTCAGTGAGACGAATCGTACTGGAGTATAAGTCGTGCAGTTTTTTCCTATGATGTTAACAGTTAGTTTTTATCATTCGATTATTTAAATTCATACTGATGCTACAAGTATGATAAATCGAATGTCAGTGGAATGTTAATATGAAAATTACGTAAAACAGACAGCGTCCAGAACTATAAAGTCGCTGTTAGGACCCGCGCGTCCGCAGTGTTAAATGATTAAGAACGGCTTTTTCGTCATTTTTCAAAAGAACTGTAGTTCCTTCGTGACGAGTGGAATACAATGCAAAAAGTTACGAACTTGAAATTCAAGATGAATTAAACATAAGACTGTAAGTTGGCCGGGCGAAAATAATAACGACGAGACGCATCAGGCGGGCTCATGAATTTAAAAACAGATCTCGCCGGCTAATGTGAGACGTTCGAACCATTTCATCTTCTCTGTTTCGCGTGGAGGAGGGAGCCATTTCACTCGTTCTAAACAACGAGATGGAACGAAAGGTAAATCAGACTCTCCGCGCGAATGAATAATTTGTTAAAACTTCGGTTCGTTGCCCGCGCTCGAATCGGAGTTCGTGGATTAATTCTCGATGGTCGTCTCGATTTTATCGCATGGAGCGATGAACGAGGCCAGCAGGATGCCCGAGAGCCGTAAACAGCGGACAATGACACATAAACACGGCGATAGTCGTAAGACCGTTTTTTTCTTTTTAAGTCGTCCAGGAGAGTACTCTGCTCTCTCTCTCCCCCCTGGCGCTACAGGCCACCACACGTTCGCAGTGGCCTCTTCATTATCTAAGCCCCGGGACCATTAGCATAATGAATGGCGAATGTCATAAAATCGGACCGCGGAGTTAACGGGCAGAGCCCGGTCCCTGGATATTTACCTCTTTATCCGCGCAACCGGAGGGGCTGCGGACGCTCCGTTAAATTACGCTCGCTCGCAACGAGGGAGAAGAGGGGGGAGGGCGGGGAGGTTGCGAAGGGGGCGATGGAGAGAAGACCGTCGCATCCTGATGACTCGAAAAGTCGACAAGTTGCGAGAAGATAAGTCTATCTGCTCGAGGATAGAGGGGAGGGGGAGGGGGAGGGGTGGTGTCTCGTTTCGTAGGACGATATTAAATTAAATTTTCCTTCTTCTTCGTCGCTGGCTCGCTAATACGAGACGACCAGTCTCGTATCGAGTAATTTTCCTATTAAATCGTATTTATTATGTAGATGTTATATACATAGATACATCTATGTATATATGTATATATAATTGTAATTTGTATTATAAAGAAATATTGACGGCGTAGCATATGATGTAATATAGATATTATATTATAATATGATATGATATGATATATATATATATATATATATATATATATATATATATACTGTATTGTGTAAATTTACAAGCGTGCACGCGTGTCCTCGGTACGAAGAAGTGGGTCATCAGCTCGAAGGAACGAGAAGACCGAGCGTGGAAGATTGCTCGCGGAGGATGTTCCAGAAATTCGAAATCTGGCGCACGGATCTTTCAAGGTATCACCTTGGCTGATCGTTCTTCGCGACAGAGAAGGGTTCAAAGTTCAGGGACCTCTGAACAGCCGCACAGACGTGATTTCATTATGTACTCGCGATGTGGAAAGACCCGCTGCTACAGACGGAGGAGACTATTCAGCTCGTTAAAAACGAATGTCGTGTCAAAGGCTGTGGAATGTTAAAGACGCGACCTTGAAATGCCTTCGACAACTTCCACCGTTGTGGAATTCTTTTCTTTCTTTCTTTTTTTCTTTTTACACGCGTTTTGACTGTTTTCATACGGTCAGTTTATTTTTGACAATCGTAGAATTTCTCTCGCTCCTGGTACAGGAACGTTGCACAGTGGAAAACCAGCCAGTAAATCGAGTCAATCGTTCTTGTTTAATATTTTGATGAAAATTTTGTTTCCCATCAAAAGTCAATTTTTCAAGCTTAATACTTTGATGAAAATTTTTTTCTCCCATCAAAAAGTTAATTTTTCGAGTTTAACATTTTGATGGAAATTTTTTTTTCTTGGTAGTAAAACGATAATTTGATCGTTAACCTGTGGCAAGGAAATAACCCTAATGCACTTTTTATTTTCGAGACAAATGATCGTAAAATATCTCCTATTAGGTTTGGGACGTGATACTTCTTTACTTGGAATTTAATGTTCTTTCGATTTATGACGAGAGAAATATATGGTCCAATGAAAAAAAAGTAAAGATGACCTTGGAAATTTGCCTCCTTTAAAACCGTACAACTTTCGTATCAAACAATTTTTCATTCGACGCACAATTTAAAAGTTATTTTGTGCTACGTGCTGCGATCTTAAATTTTGGAACAATGCTAAAATAATTTCGCGTAGGAAAACGCCTCGGAGGAGGGTTCTCTGGATCACTGTACGTTGTCACATTTTCTCACAAACTCAAGGTTACCTCTATATTTCAGCTGACGTTAACATTGACGACGAAAATATATATATTGAGTGGAGACGAGTTCAACGACTCTCCATCCTACTATATTTATATTTATAAATCTCGAAGTAATACGAAAATAATTTTAGACTAATGGTCTCCAGACTCCACCACTGTGCGTTGTCGCATTTTCTCACAACCTGTGCAATGTTTCGTCACGTGTAATAAACATTCAGGAGCGAATTAAATACGAAAGCAGAAAAATTCGATATATCGAACGAACGTACGTGTCCCGTGAAAAGATCGAAGGATCTCGGTCGACTAGCTTCCCCTTTGACGAAGGAAATTTCGCGAGACATTTAGCGGATAGATTTGCTATGGCGCCTTCTCCTTTCTCGAACGTCCTGGCCCCTGAATGGAGCAATTACCGAGGCTAGATCTGGATTTTGCCCCGGCGCGCTCCTTTTTTCTTTGTCCCGATGCCGCGAGCTGGCGCGTTAATCTCTCCTTGAAGAGCCCTGGCTCTTGAATTGGATGATTCAGGTGAAGTTTGCTGGGAGTACATACTCTCGGGTTGCGTGCGTGTGTGGAGAAGAAGGGGATGGAGGGGGGGTCACTGCTCGCATGAAAAGGGGTTGGAAACCCCTTCGGGCTGTGTGTTGGCAGGGGTTCGATCCCCCGGCGCACGTTAAGCCTCGTTTTCAGAGTTACACACGGGGAGAGAGAGAAAACGAACTCGTCGCCGTCGTCGTCGTCGTCGGTGGTTTCGCAATAAAACGCAGCGTGTCGCGGGTGGAAAATTCGCGTGTGCTGGCGGTGTCGCCCTGCAAAATTAACGAATTCAATCAGCTCAACCGGGGGCAGCTTTGCCCCGGTTTGCTTTAATGAGAAGGCTCTCGCGTTACGAGCCTGTCGTTGACACCGTGCCACGTTTCGCGATCCTAATAACAGGTCCGGTTGATAGTCGAAGTCGGCGCGTTGAATCTGCTGAATCCCCCGCCATAGATTCTTAATCGCACGCGATTTTGAACGACAAATTGAACGTGATGAAGTGTCGCACGATTTCGAGGGGTAAATGATCGGAATGTTTCTTGAATATGTATTTTTTCGGTCATTTTTTTCGATTTCAAGGTCGTCTCATTGCCATTTTTGTGTCACATTCTGTCGTACCGATTCAGGCAGATTTTGTACCGCAGCACTGCCAGTGGTGGGAATTGAAATTAAAAAATATGAACAGCGTTGCCAGATCTATTTCGAGAATTTGTTGAATTGAATGAGGGAGTGTAACGATTTAAAACAGAGATTGATGAAAATTGGGATGAAAAGTTTAATATATATTTGACTATTAACATCTATTTGAAAAGTATCAGAAAAAAATTGATTGAAATATGATACTTTTATAATTAGACATGACGTTTTTTTATGTATAACCTGAATGAATTTATCCCTCAAACTCGATTTTATGAAAGATTGGACTTATCAAAAAAATATTTCTACAAGTATTGTGTACAGTAAATTATTTCTTGCAAATCGTCCGTTTCGAAGTCAAATTTATTTTCTCAAACGATACCATACGCATGTTTTCTCTTTTATAGTACGATGTTGTTAAGAATTCGTTGAGTTGCATTTTCAACGGCCAAAATCATTTATTGTCTGTGGCTAATAAAGCAAATTTCGTTTGACTATTTTTCTCTCCCCTCTCTTTGATTGTTTCTGCATTTTTCCTCTGTGACGGACCAAAATACGATTGTTGGACGATCGTATGGACACGTGCACGCAATATTGAATCAACGTGCACGCAATGTTGAAGGCGAGATTTCAAGAAAAATTACGAACCGCGCGCCCGCAGATATTTAGGTTAGGTTTCGTAGTTCTCGCGCACACATGCGCACACGCATGCGCACGCTCGCGCTTTGGCTACGGGGAGAATCGACGTTTTATTTAATTGCTCCGCAGTTTCCGCGCGCAGTTTCCTTTATTCATGCCGAATTAAACAGAGAGATTCTGGCGCGCGCGGCGAGATCCAATTTTTCAACTCGCGGCCGCGGTTTATTCCAACCTGCCACGTTTTAATGACGTATCTGCGCGGATAAACAGGGTGTCTCGTAATTTTAAATGACGCCTTTTCTACAAATGTTTGAAATAAAATTTAATTTGTTTCGAATGGGACATCTGTTTTTTTTAGATGGAACTATGTATTTTTTCTTCAGACAGACATATAGCTTACTTCGTGACGAATTTTCTACGACGAATAGTTTAGGAGATTAGTTTGAGATATTTTAAATGAAACACTCTGTGTATTCGGACGTATATATTTATTTTTACAACAAAAAAATGTCCCCCTCGAAACGAACTAGCAATAAGTTCTATTTGAAACATTTTTTTTATAACAAATAGTTTGATAGAAAAATGAAACACACTGTACATTTGGACATTTTTGTCGACTATTTTATATATATGTATATGTATTTTCACAACAAGAAACAAGCTAACAATAAGTCCTATTTGAAACATTTTTTCTCTAATGAATAGTTTGGGAGACAATTTCGTGGGAACATATTGTATATTCGAACATTTTGGCGGACCATTTTATATATATTCTCACAACGTTTCCACAATTAAAAAGTGATTCCGTCGTCGGTCTTTTACTTTCATCGCTCCTCTCTCGTTCGTTTGTTGCCCCGGCAGACATCCACCTCGGTGGATATAATATTTCGACGAAACGGCCCGGCGAGAAAGCGAATTTTAATTAGCAGGAGAAACTTCCCCCGATTAAAATCAGAATGGTAACGCGGGTTTTGCAAGCGAGATATCTAACGATTAAAAAAAAAACAAGAGGAAGAAAAAAATTGGAACACCGTTAATTAACGGTGGTACGTTAGATATTTCGCTCGTAGAACATCATTAAGCGTGCTCGACACGGCTCTCCGCGTCGATTAATTATCCGCGGAGGAGACCTCTGCATTTGACCCGGCCCAATCGTCATTCGGTTAATTGTATCATTACATCAGGCACACGTCGTCACGTGTATAAATAGTTGGAACTTGTTACTTTCGGCTCGCGTCGACACGATATATTAAAAATTAATTTTAATATATCACCAAAAGGTTGAAACAACGCTTTAAATAATAATAATTATTTGGATCTATAACTTAAAATTTTTTCTTCGAGCAAAGTTAGAAAACTAACTCTTGATATTACTATTAATATTAATAAAATATAGTTAAAAATTAAAATTATCGTTAACCAACGAGGGTCTATGTCTGTCTTCTCTCATTTCCTTCCTCCTTTCCACTCTTTCTCATTTTTCCTTCTGTTTTCTCCTCTCGCTCTTTCTGCAATCCTGGGACCCGTGTTTTTGCCTCGTCAACAACGAGACTTCTTACATCTTTTTGGAGTCTTTTTTTCACTGTCCTCCGTTCGCTTCATTTTTCTTCTTTTTCTCTACTTCCTTTTCTCGCGGGTTTGTACTCGGAACGCGGGACAGCTGGCTCGAATCAGGTCGAAATTACCAAAAGAACCGCTCTTCGTACGCTTTTTTTCCCCACTGTTTCTACGCAGTCTGGAATCGAATTGATATTATATACTGCTTTGCCTCGTAGTTTTAAATATCTTATTTCTGATCGCAAGAGTCATCCACTAGTTATCTTTTTTTTTTTCGGTATCGTACATCTTAAAATTTCTGGTCGTCTTAAAGTAGGTGACGAATCCCTCAACAGCAGAAATAATTAGCGATTTAATGCTGGAACTAGCGAAAATTTCCATCAGAGACATTAAAGTAAAAAAAAAAGAAGAAGAATAAAAAAAACTTCGTGATTTTATACATTTTACGAAAATTCAATTTTCATTCAAATTTCTAAAAGTATCTTGTCTTACGTCTACAAAACTTCAAAAGAGGAATTAGAAATTGGTTGTTCTGTCCATTTTTTGATCAAGCGTTAAGAACGATTACACAGAATAAATCGTGGAGCGTCAAAGTGATTGGCGCTCGATGCCACACGAGATACCGACAGAGCGATGGATAATAACCCGGCTGTTTTAATGTTAACGACAGGTTAGCGTTACCCTATCGGTAAAAAAGAAAAAGAGAAAAATGCAGCGAAGAAGAAAGGGGCTGGCAACGGGAAGAATAGAAAGGTTATCGAGGTTTCCATCGCCAGCACCCGGAACACTACCGGCGACGAAAATGATGTGTAAAATCACGTCTTTGACGCGCGCCATTAGCAATGCGAGAATATCGAATTCGATGAAAGGTTTTAACGCTCCATTTCGCTTTTAAGCCTTGGCGTTTTATAACATTCGTGCCGCTTCCTGAAAGCGGTTATAAAATCAATTACCGGGCCAATTATCGGTTAAAAGCGAAATAGAATTTTTGATCGTGGATCGCGTTACCAAAACCCTCCCCCCCTGGTTCTCAATTCTATTTTCACGCTCGACGAACGAGAACCGACCGAATGTCATTTTCGTCGAGAATTATTTTTTTCAATAAAATCTAATACGCACGTTATTGTCAATACTGTGACGTTGAGATTGTTTGACAATTTTGCAGAAAGAAATTAGTAAATATAGGGTGGGCCAAAAGTTTCTACTTATTTTTTTTCTTTCTTTAATAAAACATCAAAATATAAAAGAAAACTAATTTTATTAATTCCTAAATTAAATTTAAGCGTTCAAATGTAATTTTCCTCATGTTTGGTAGTTTTAAAAACTATTTCTTTTAAATGTATAAACATACATAATAAAAATTTATTTATTTCAGTAGGAAGTAACTTTTGGCCCGTTCTTGTACAAAGAATAAATTTCACAAAATTCGTCGCGATACGTAGTATCTCTGAATCTACATTAGATATTAATTACAACATTATAATTTAAACAGAAAATAAAATGAAAATTACCCAGTTAAGCTGAACGTAGTTGTCAGTAGAGGTTAAGAACGAAAAAAAAAAAAGAAGAAAAAAGGAAAACGAAAGTCGCACAATTGCCGGAAGTTGCGGATAAAACTCCAAGCGAGCAGTTTGAAATTGAAAAGCCGCGAAATGAACGACGCGCTCCGTATTACGCAGGATGGATTGATTGTCTTACTGGAATCAGTAGGATGATTTGTTCCGCCCGGTTTATTCCGGTTGGAAACGTATGGCTGCGGAGGGAGAAGAGGAGGGTGGAATCGCGACGCGGAACGTCGAGCGAATCTTCCATCGAGAGGGAGTATTCAAGGCACGGATAAAAAGGATCGGATAGATTTTAGTAGCGAGTAATCGTGCTGTGCACGATAGTTGGTCGAATGATCCTCTTTTATGGGACGCAGACGAGAGATCCTTCCTGTTCTCCGAGTGCCTCGCTGCTTTTCACTCCGCGTTCGTTTTGCAAAGGATCGGTTTATCTCTCCCCTTTCTCAACGCAACGAAATAAGCAAAAATTTGTATTCAAATACCTCTCTTTTTTCCTTTTTTTTTTTTGGTAAAATTAAGGCTCAAATGAATCCCTAGATAATTCTAATGAAAAATTCGACTCTGCTATTCCAGAGTTGAAAACGCTCGTGATCCTACTTTTTTTTTTGATAACTACTTTATCACTGAAAGTGATTTTAGATTTTAGTAACCCAGAAAATAGGGGCCACTTCAGGTGCAACGCTAATGCAACGAAAATTAGCGATTGGTTGATTTGGGTCACGTGATTCGTGAGGGGGCGTGGAGTAGACCTCGAGTGGGAGTGGCGTTGTCTGGTACTGAGCGATCGCGCCTGTAATTTGTTTTCTATCGATAAAATTTTATGGCAAAAAAATCATCTTCATTTCCTAGTCAGAACAGTTGCTTCTGGACCTTTCAGTGAGACGAATCGTACTGGGGTACAAGTCGTGCAGTTTTTTTTTATTTTGTACCTCCTCTCCATTCGTTTCACTTTTCGTGCTAGTTGTTGTTCTTTCTTGTCGTTTCTTCGATAAAGCGTGGACGGGACGGAAGAGGGTAGGAAATTTGCTTTCTTCCCTCCCCTCGTCGCGTGGAATCATCGTCCCGGAAGCAAGATAGGAATCTGTCAAAGCTGTCCCGGCGGACGCGACGAATTACCAGTAAACGGGGGGCAGGGGAGAGAGAGAGAGAGAAACGAACGTAGGTACAGGGCGTTTCCGTCGCGACTATTGATTCCTCATTGTCGTACGTCTCGCGACGCGAGGGACACGCGAGGTATGCTACGCCAACCGGCCTGGACAAAAACGTAAAGCCACCTTCTCTCTTTTTCTTTCTCTCTTTCCCCCTTCCTCCATTTCCCGCGCAACCTTTCCCAAACAGCTGGCTTTTCCGAACTTTTTCAATCTCCCCACCTTCTTGAATTTACTGCACCGGCAAGATACACCGGCTGTTTCAGCTGTAGTCACGTCGAATGTTTATAATGATAGAAACAAGTTACCTGGCTTATCTCGTTTCTCATTACATTTCTTTTTATTAAAGTTGATGTTACGTGAAGTTTGAGTTACGCGAGATAAATATCGAGACAGTTTACTTTACATCTAACTAGCAGAGAATTGATAAATTGTTACTGGTAGTTTCGTTGTTCCCTGTTCGTGGAATAAGTATTAACCTCTTGCGGTGTGCCACGCACGTCGAGAATTATTTGTCCCAAAAATTGCAATATTTTCTCAGTTTTAAGTATATTTGAGTATAACCCAGACAAAACAAATAATAAATTTATTACTTCTCAATAATTTCTATCCAGTGACGTCATATCGACGAGTTCAAAAAGAAAAGAAAGCGATGAATTATTGTATGCGGTTTGGTCACTCTTTATGGTCCGCAATCAGTTGCCAGCGCAAGTTGCTTTTCACATGTTTCTTTAATTTTTTATTATTTTATTTAGAAATATAACTAATGGATTTTTTTCAGTATTTTTTCTAACCTACAAAAAAATCTAACCTATTTACAGAAGAAAAATAAAACCTAAACTTAACCTACAAAAAAGGAAAATAAAACCTAACCTAACCTACAGAAAAAGAAAATAAAATCTAAACCTAACCTACAGAAAAAGAAAATAAAAAAGATTGAAAATGAACAAACTATGACTTTTTCACACCGTTCAGTTTCTCAGTGGCCACCCTGTATGTACGTTACGATGTCGGTTATAGCAAGCATACGTACATTCGACGACATAAACACAGAATAGTACATCTGTTGGTCGCGAATGGTCCAGATGATGTAGCATCGACACACAGCGTCGGGTCACGGAGTCGAAGACGGAAGTCGTATCGATTGCGCGTATCGTGAAATTTATTGTTCCTCCGACCGAATGGTTTTCCACTTAAGTGGCCCCGGGCTTGAATTTCCCCGTGGCTGCTGGCCTTCGGTGGGCGGAATAATTTATCGAACGAAACGAATGTCCCGGGCCGCGAGCACCACCGCGTCCGGCCAACTTTAAATCCCAGGTTGGAGCTGGGGCACTAAGGAAGATCGATATGAGTTTTTAAGGGACACGCGAACTTCTATTTCGGTGTCGGAACGTGACCGTACCGTTTCCTTTCCTTCTTCATGGAAACGCGCGTCCATTTTTGGATAGAAATTCTCCTCCCGACGATTTTCAAAAGCGCCTTAGTTCAAAAGTCAGCCAAAGAAGGCCGCTGAATTTTTTTCTTAAGAATTCTTAAGAAGCGAATTTTTAAGTAGACTTTTTAATCAACACTAGTACGTTTAAAATTTGGTCTAAATCAAGTAGAAATAAAACCCCTATAATAGGCAACTTGTAGTACCATATAGTTGAAATTCAACTATATAAACCTGTTTACCAGACCACACATGTCCATCACCCATAATCATTTCATTCAGACATGAACCACGCAGCTTGAAGAAAAAAATCTTCGTACGAAGCAAATATGATTCACGCAGCGCATTGAACAAATGTGATGTGAATTGTGTTTGATTCAAACGGTAATGATCGATGCTGTTGTCGAAACAGAAGCTAAGCTGAAAATTCGCGTTATCGAATTCCAGCTACCGCTTCGACACGGAAATCGGGGGCACTTTCGGTTCTTCCGAACCGAGCTTCAAAAGGGAGAAACGGAGAAACAACAAGAAAGAACGCGAGAGAAACAAGGTGGGAACAAACCTGGCGAACTGGATTATTCGGAACGGCGGAAAGTTAACGAGCTTCCGGAAATTCCAGCTACTCGATCGAATCCGCTCTGTAATACGTTTCACATTTTATCACTGAAAGTGATTTTAGCGGGGGTAACTCAGGAAATCGGGCCTCTTCAGGTGCAACGCTGATGCAACGAAAATTAGCGATTGGTTGATTTGGGTCACGTGATTCGCGAGGGGAGTGGCGTTGTCTGGTACTGAGCGATCGCGCCTGTAATTTGTTTTGTATCGATTCAAATGTTTGCGTATCAATAAAATTTTATGGCAAAAAAGTCGTCTTCGTTTCCTGGTCAGAACAGTTGCTTCTGGGCCTTTCAGTGAGACAAGTCGTGTAGTTTTTTTCTATTCGAGCTGTTCGAGCAGACTCGCAAATCTCCGTTCTTTCACTGGCTCGTTTCGTCGTCGATTTCACCGAGAGACACGCGTGTACACCGCTTGACGAGCGAGAAGCTTAAACGTTGGCGACATTAGCGCAAAGAGTCGCTCGTTTTTCCTGTACCGAGCACACATGAAAAGGTCGTGGAACCGCCGGAACAATAATATCTGTACTACTAGCGAGTGGAAGTCTGGCCAGTGATCTTGGCGGCAGGCCAAAAGGGTATCTGCTGAAATCTCCGATTCGTACACGTACGATGAAAGTAAAAGTTCCTGCTGTATAATTCGAGGAACACCCCTGATCTCTAGTCGATGCGCAGAGGTGGACGAAAGTCGCACGCTCGATGAAAAATTGTTGAAAAATTCGTTAAAAAGAAAAATAATCATTAAAAAAACAATTTAATAATCTTATTAAAAAGAAAAATCAAAACAATCCAGTTGGCCTCATTTTTAAGCGCGAAGCCTCCATTTTTAGTTTTCTTCAAACGTTTAAATGTTTTTGCATGGTGCAGCAAGGAAAATTGTAAATTCAAGTGTCTCTGAAGACTTTGACAGAATTTTTTTTGGTAACTATCAACGATGTCGAAGACTGAAGTCCCCTTTTTCCAATTTAAACTTAAACTTGCCGTGCAATTTTTTCATCGTCATTTTATTTGAACATTAGAGTTAAAATGAGGCGAAATGTTAGGATTTCTTAAATTTTTGTCTTTGTTTTGCTCTTGCTTGTCTTCAGAGTTGTCAACAAAATGGTGACAACAAGTTTCAGGATATTGATCTAAAGAGAAGACTTTAATCTTCGAGATTATGGTAGATGTAATCGCGTTTAAATTTTGAGTTTTTTTTTAGAGCTAAAGCATCCACGTCAAAGTGGAAGCTTCACGCTTCCAAATGAGATCAAGTGGATCGTTATACAATTCTTTTTTTCTTACAAAGTTATGTCAGTTTAAATTTACCAACGATTTCCCATTGTCACTGATACAGTTGTGCTCTTCATTTCGCGACAGATATACGACCAGTTTACTCGCATGCGCGGTATTATTTTCCTAAAAAACGAAATGTTTCATGCGGCAGTCGATCGACATCGTATTGGCAATTTGACAAAATGTTTCGATAAATTCTTTTCCATTCAGTCACGTTCCTCAAGAGACATTTAATTAATCATTTGCCTTCGTTTTACTTTCAGGTAAGAAGTAGAAGAGTGACATATGGGAAAAACGTAACATATCGACAGCCCCAGTGGAGCTAACTGAAGGTTTTTATTTTTGAATATCTCTTCGTTTATTTATTCTTTTTCCCTCGGACTTTCGTGCAATTTGACAATTCGTTAAATTTCTTTTTTCGCGTTGTGAGTATTTCACTTGCAGATTTCTCACTTTTGCACTTGGAACGTTAGAAATTTGCATGAAAATCCATTTGCAGAAGAGTCTAGCAACCACGCGTACATAATTGGCTGGATGTGTTTCTAACGACTATTAATAGGCCATTTTGGTATTCCGAAGAGTGACTCGCGCGCGATTTTCCTCCGAGTAAACGCTGAAAAATTTCCAACCGATACTTATCGTGCATTAACGAAATAAATACGTGGTCGCTTCCACTTATCTCGGGTTTAATGATATATTTTAACATAGAGAGCTTAGACGTACAGTCAGCCGGGAAAATTTTCGCTTCATCGACCCACGATTTCTTTTGGCCAGTTTGTATTGTTAAATTCTATTTTACTCGCAATGTGAATGCCGTGTGATAGTGTGTATTACTTTCTTAATTACTTCTTACTTTCTATTACTTATGTTTAATAACATTTTTTAATATATATATATTATAATAACAATATTTTATTATATTTTGTTCAATCAGTAATTTCTAAAAATCAGTCAATACAAACAAATTACAGGGTGCAATCGCTCGGTACCAGACAACGCCACTTCTACCCCACGCCCCTTCGCGAATCACGTGACCCAAATCAACCAATCGCTAATTTTCGTTGCATCAGCGTTGCATCGGAAAAGGCCCAATTTTCTGGGTTACCCCCGCTAAAATCACTTTCAGTGAAAAAAAGGTTAGGAACCGCTGCTCTAGAGTATTCTAGAATAATAACAGTCGTTAAATAGTCTCTCTAATTTTATCGAAACTAACGTAACCTCTCGAAAATGTTTGAAATTTCTAGAACGTTTTACGTAGGAAAGAGTGTCTTGCGAGTGACTGTACACCTTCTCGATACCTTGAAGGGGATTAATTTCTCACACCCCGAGGTGTCTATTTAATCGGAACGAATCGGTGGTTGAAAGAGTTGGTCGGGACCAGTTTGAAAATCGTTCGCCATTTACAGGTTCGTAAAAGAAAAAAAGAAGAGAAAAAGGAAGAAAAAGAAAGGACTTGGCCTGGCCGATTCGTTCCTCGAAGGAACGACGAAAAATATCGTTCCACGTTCCAGACGTGGTCTATTAACTATTTCCGCGATCCGTGTAACAGCGCCGCGTTTCTTTTCTCGCCGGGGACAATTTTTCGCAGGGGACGTGCCGCGCATGTAATGCGATCGCTTTGTAATCGTTACACGCATCGTGCGCGCAGACGACTATCGTTCGTTTCGCGTAACTCTCTCCCCCCCACTCTCCCCTCTCCTTCTCCGGCAACGAGTACTGACGGCTACGCGCTCCAATCCGTTTCACCCGTGAATTCTATCAATTCTATCAATTTCCGGCGTAATAAATCGTCGGCTCGTTCTTTCGAAATTTACAAGCTCTGATTTGCGAAATGTTTCGATAAATTTCTTTTTCTTTTCTTTTTTTTAAATTGTTCCGAGAAACGACTGTCGTTGTTTTCAATTTTGGAGTTTTAGATAGATAATAATTTAAATAATGGAATTTTCAATTCTGGCGCAATAAATCGTCGAC
Source organism: Melipona bicolor (assembly GCA_030673865.1). NCBI lineage: Eukaryota > Metazoa > Arthropoda > Insecta > Hymenoptera > Apidae > Melipona > Melipona bicolor. The sequence continues at coordinate 1,597,980 of JAHYIQ010000012.1, forward strand.
TCGTTTTTTCCGAATTTTTACAAATTCAGGTTTGCGGCTTCGTTGAAAAATATTTCAATACAGAGAACATTTTTTTTTTAATTTTTCTGAGAAAATAAAAATTCTCTTCGAATAAAATTTCGCTCGAGCAATTTGGATACAGTCACTCTCACAAATGTTATAATTTGTAACTACAAATCGTGCAGTAATTAATTGGAGCTTTCGTTTTAAAGTTTCTTGAAACCTGTTTTCAAAGTAGCTTGTTTAAATCTCGAAGATAAGGGCCTTTTATTCACTTTTTGAATAATAAGAGTTATGTGTCACATGGCTTAAAAAAAGGTTGAGAACCACTGCTTTCGATTAAGCTCAGTCTTATTGCTGTGTGCGATTTTTTTTTTCACAAAATTAGAACGCTACAGTATAGAGAATTAAATTAAAGTTTAATATCGTGTCAACTGCACGTGTGGAAAGATTTTACTCCAATTTCTCGAAACGTTACATTGTTTGGAAAAATTGAGCGTATTGTCCGTAACGAACAGTTGCGCAATTGCGCATTAAAATGTCGAGGCGATAACCTGGTCTGGTCATTTACAAAGACGTCGGTGTAAATAATAACGGCTGGATATTTCAGCCGACCTAAAAACGTAAATCAATTTCATTGACGTTATCATGATACAACGTAGAACGTAATGCTTTTTGCATGTTCAAACGATCGTGTTAAATTCGCGCGTGGCGTTACATTAGAAACGTGGTGCGCGACAGTAAAGCAAAGTTGCCTTAAATAGTACCAATAGCCTTAAATAGTATCATAAAATCACATAGATACATCAAAATGACGCGTTTCCACTAAAACGCCGCGTCACGTGTTCGTGCAAAAACTTTCGCTTCTGCGCATGCGCGAATTTTTACAGCTCCAAAACGGGCCTCTGTGTATTTTGTAGGTTAGAAAATACATCCATTTTGGCGAGATCTTGCCGCGAGAAAGTCGAACGAGTAATTTCCAAGGAAATTTTTCCACTCGTCGCTCTTCTCGAAGGAACGTTAATTAAGGTTCAGTCTTTCTTTCTTTTTTCTGAAACCCGCGTTACTCTGAAATCTGAAACTCTCGTTCTCATTGTTCTTGGAAACGACGGGGCACGTTTGGATATTTCTCCGGGGTAAATATATTTGTGTACGGAATGGATTCGCGGATTTATTGTTTTTACGAGCGTTTCTTTTTTCTTTTTCGTTTTTCTTTTTCGGAGGGCAGCAAGGCGAGTGGATCGCAAAGTCGGCCAGTGGAATATTTGCCGAATTTCGAGTAGTGAGAACTAACTACCAGAATCGTTAAACCGTCGACGAGGAGTTAAATTTACCCAAGGATCTTTATTCATCATCCTTTGCGATGAATAAACGATGTGTTCTACGAGTCACATTCGACCTGAAATCGGCGGGGGGGAGGGAGGTATTATTTTCTGCCTTCTCGGTTCTTCTACGTCGAAATTTTTGTTTCTCCCGGGGGCGAGGCGAGCGAGGTTGAGTTTACAACGAGGAGGATTTATAGGGGGGGGAGTTAAATCGAAGGAGCGGGATGCTCGAGGGGTGTGTAAGATGAAATCAGCCTCGGTTCGACAGAGAGAAAGTGAAAAAGTGAAAGAATAAGAGGGGGGCGCAGGGATCTAGATTAAAGATTTCGATAATGGAAATTCGCGATGCAAAGGTCCGCCGGTCTCCCCAGCATCGTTTCTGGGATCGTAATCGAATTGTTATCGCTCCGTTGAAACGGCCTGCGGTAATTATTTTTAATCTAGCCTCGAACCAGATGCCCCCCCCCCCCCCAACTCTAGCGTTTTTCGCTGGCGTGCGAAAATCGACCGATTCGTTTTAACCCTTCGTGCACTCCAGCTTTTTTCTCAAGTACATCTTACAACAGCTTCGACGTTTTTTTTTTTGTTTTTGCCTTCTTATACCGAATGTCCAGTAAATTATTTATCTGAAAGTAAAAAGTACAAAAGTAAAGTGAACAGTTTTATTCAAATTATTGAATTATAAATAATCCGTATCAGTATTTAAATTTTTCTCGCAAATAATTTGTTATTATTTATATACTTATATTATTTATTATAAATATATATTTATTTATATTTTGTCTCGATGTATAACGATACTTCATTTAAAGAAAGCTGCAGAATACCGACTGATTATGCAACAGAAACATGTAATTTGTTAACAATATTTTTGTCTCCTGTTCTACTATATCATCAAATATTGTCTGTGCCTGCGAAGAGAGTACTTGAAGCGCAAAGGGTTAAAATCCTTGCTCCCCGATGACCATGAAGATACCCGTGTCTTGTTTCTCTTCCTCTCTCTCTCTCTTTCTCTCTTCCTCCCTCGACTGTAGTTCCCAGGCATGTCGTTGATCGAAATTATCGGATTAGCCGCGAACGAGACGCGAGTTATTGAACTTTCCAGACGATGCCTTTTCAGAGACCGGGGAGAAATCTCTCCAGACTTCTCTCTCTCTCTCTCTTTTTTTACATCATCCTCTCCAATGCGTTTCAAGAACTTCTTTCATTAACCAATGACTCGTCTCTTTCTCTCTCTCTCTTCATAGTCTCGTGGCTGGCCGCGTGATTCTCTCGGCGATCCGCGAGCTCCGAGAGAATCCCGTTAATAAGCACGAGCACAACCTCTGTCTCTGGTAACCTCCGAAGGATACCAATTTTTTTACGATTCGTGCAGCAGCAGCAGGAGAGCAGACGAAGAGAGAAAGAGAGAGAGAGAGAGGGAGGGAGAAAGACGGTCGAGTAGCAGCAGCAGCAGCAGCAGCAGCAGCAGCGGACGCTCGACCTCGTTATCGGCTCGAAATTCTTCTCAATTTCCGGCGGAGGAAATCGAACGGTCAGCGTTAGCAGCAATCTTGCTAACTGAATTCCATCTCTTGATGGACAAAAGCCCTCCTCCCCCATCCACCCTCTAGTAGAAGCTCTGCAGAAGCGTCGGAACGCCTGGACTCTGGCGTAGCTACTCCGCGCTTTCGGGTTACACCGTCCCGGTCCCCTGTGTTTCTCGATGTTTCTAGGTCAGTTGACTCGACTCGGCTACATACATACGTACATAGTTCGCTTCTGGGTCGGTCACCGTTTGTTTGTGTAAGTTTCAGAAACGCGCGCGCGCGCGCTATCGTTGAAAGTCAAGCCCGACTGAACTTGGTCCGCGGGCTCGGTTCGCCAAGCCTCCCCTCCCCCCTCTCCTCCCGGACCAAGTTGCAACCAGCAATGGTGGTGTACCATCTGTGATACCGGAGAATTAGTTACCGGCGGAGGAGGAGTAGGAGGAGGAGGAGGTGGGAGACAACGCCGCGACAACGAGAAAGTTACGGACGACTGAACGTAGATAATTGTTGTTTGCTAAATTCCAGCCGATATCTTGTAACGGAACTCCTTCTCTCCGGCTCGCCTGGTCTACATTATTATTCCATTAATTGAGCCCCCGTAGTTGCACCGAGCGCGCGCCAGTACCAGGCGTTTATCGATTTATTTCCCTCCCGACCCCCCCTTTTACCCGCGGGCCACGTTCTCTTGCCCATCGACGTCGTTTCAACCCCTTCTCGTCCCTCCCTCCCCTTGCCCTCGTCGTTTCCCACGTCGTGCCACTTTGTTGCACGCCACGCGTTTTATCTTCGCCGCATTTACCCGCGGAATCTCGCCCCGTACGCTTCGAATCGCCTCGAACGCTCTCCACGCACACGTGCGTTTCGTTTCTTCTCTTTCAGTCATCGATTCGTTTTCTAAACAAGGCAACCGTGAATCACCGAATTCTGACGAAATTTGGTATAAATGTAGTTTGACCCGTATTTTTTTTCTTTTTTTTTTTTTTTTTTATTTTTATGGGCAATCGTCGATGTCGAGAACTATCCTCACGATCGGGGGTGAGGAACACACTTTGTTAAATATCTCGGTAATTATTGAAGATGTCGTTTTTTTGGGTAAATTAATGAAACTAGTGTTTCTCTTTTCAACGACGGATTTGATCGCGTGTACCACTTCGCAAAAGAATTTATTTTCGTTTGTTAAGTAATGTATTTGGGAAACTGTATTTTTCGTAAGTTTGTCTGAATAAATGTTAATGGATTCTCCTGAATATTTGTTGAATGAAAATTATATGTTGAAACACAGATTGCGGATAAAGTGTAATCGTAAATTTTACATTAGAAAAAAATTCATTATTTTCACTTGAAATATCAAGGACTAAAGCATAAAATTTTCATTACGAACATTGAAAAAAAGTAAAAAAATAGAAAGACTGAAAAACACAATATACAAGCTTTTATTTAGTGAAACTTAATACGAAAATTACATAAAATGGACATCCACTCGTCCAGAACCATAAAGTCGCTGTTAGCACGTATGCGTCCACAGTGTTAAATGATTAAGAAACATTTTGTTTTATACAAACTATTTTTCAAGAGAACTATCGAGATAAAAATGTTTTATCTCTATCGTGGAATACAATGCAAAAGATAGAACCATAAAGTCGCTGTTAGCACGCACGCCTCTGCAAACTGTTTTGCAATTTTTCAAGAAAACCATTAGGTTGCGACCTGTGGTTCCTTGGAAGAGTTTTACCTTCGTGATGAATAGAGGCAAGAGGATACAAGAAAAAGAAAAATCTTGACCTTGAAATTCAGGTCAAGGTCAAGGTCAATTTTGAAGCAGGTTCTTTATACGTATTTCCATCAAATAGAAAGTGTAGAATTCATCTTATTCATGGCGGACAAACTTTCTTTCCACCCTGTATGTACATACGTGCGACGAGTAGAACGGTGTGCAAACACCTTTCGTGGCCATTGCAGTCGCATCACGATGGTGACATCTGTTCCGTCTCGCACGCAAAGGCGACGTTAGATGAAGCGCGGGAGCCACCAGTATCTTTTCGCGAGACCGGCAGGACGCGTGGCAAAACGCGTTACAGCCGTGAGAGCAACTCAGGCCGTGTAATTCCGAGACACGGAATTCTCCGTTGCCGCGCAAATATCCGAGAGAGCGCGGAAGAGAGTATCGGTACAAAGGAACTTCAAGGACAAAAGGATAGTTTGCCGCTGTACCCTTGACACACGGGTAGAGATACTTTCCCTCAAATCCCGGAGCGAAATTGCCAAGCTCGAATTCCTGGTCTGGCAGCGCCAACCTATGCAACGTGTTCGTATATATATATATATGTATATATCTCAACTTCCAGGCGACTTGCGAGTTTTTCACGAGCGCGGCGAGTCGTCGAATCGTTTCGAATGCGACTCGAGGCTTACGAAAGTTTCGCAAAAGTTTTTCTTTTTCTTTTTTTTTTTTTGACGAATCTCGAGTCTTTTGAAACGAGTCGATACGCGTTTTGCAAGTCCCTGGAAAAAGAGTCTGGAAAGTTTCGATCGTTCGGCTCCGATACGGCCGGTTTTTCCCTTTTAAGCGCGAGATTAAGATAAATTTCGAAACGATGGCAGGACCGGGCGAAAATAAAATTTCTGAAATTTGTATGAAAATAAGTCAAAGAGGAAACTTTTCCATATGACGCCTCGTTCTCAAGAAAATCGAGGTTGTACAGTTGTCGGAGATATTTTAAAAGTAGGTTATTCTAATAACGGTTAGAAGTAGGTTATTCTAATTCTATAAACGAGTGAAAAACGTAGAGTAAAATTTCTTTCTAAGATGCTTCGTTTTTGAGAATATCGAATTTGAAAATTGATCGTGCACCAAAGCATATTTTAATATATTCAGTTATTCAATGTATTTATTTAGAGTCTGTTTACTTAAAAATGAAGCTGTAAATGAGAAAACTTTGTTTTTGCACGTTAATTATCTTTCCTGTCACGTCTGGAATTAGCTAAATTAGTATGTAATATAGTAGAGTATAGACACAGTGTATTAGTATTAATATACTATACAGTATATTTATTATATATATTACAGTATATTAAATATAGTATTGATATACTACTATATATTACAGAATAGTAAATATGTATAACATAATCTTAACAGAAGCTTGTATATGAAAAGAATTAGAAAAGTATAAAAGTCTCAGATATAATTGGCAGCTGAGGTACAGTCGATTCGTCGAAAATTTCGTGTGTTCGTTCCTTCGAAGTGGGGGGGATTTGGTAGCGCTTCGGCCTTTCTGGCCAATCGAAAGTGACGATCGAAAGTAGACGCGAGAACTCGGAACACAAAACGGCGAGGAATACCTCGCGAGGCCTCGATAATAAATCGATTCGATCGAGTTTTAAGAGCGATTAATGCCAAGGAGCACTTACCGTGAAAGCGTGGAATAGTCTGCATCGTCATTACACGCGCTGTGCTATACTTTTCCCTTTCTTATTTTTATCTGAACGTGCTCTAATTTTCGTATCCTCGTCCGTGAACCAGCCTCTCTCTCTCGAACGTGTACATACACTATCTCTCGACTTAATTGTTCGATTACGCGTTTCGCCTATGGTGATAATTTTGATGGTTAAATTAGCACATTAGCACCGCGTTTTTGTGATCTGTCCCTCGACACTTTCACGGAAGAAGCGTGTATATTAATTTGTGACTTTTGTTGGTTAGCAGAAATATCAATCTTGACATACAATGACATTATGTGTTTCCTAAAGATTATTAAATTATTATGTATTATAATATTAAAGATATATATATATATATATCTTTAATAATTATTATATGTAATTATACTTAATTATATGTAATTATTGAATTATTATGTATTATAATATTAAAGATATATATATATATTTAATAATTATTATATATGTATATATTTTTCATCATTTTTTATTGTGTTTTGACATTTTGCCTCATATAAATATAAAAATAATCTTTATCGAGTTTATTTGCAAATGTTAAAACGTGAAAGATATCATTTTTCGGAATTTCATTTAAATTCGATAGTGGTCAAGGGGTCGATACAAATGAACAAGTGAAAATGTCTATCAATACCAGAACAACCTAGTGTCGAAATATTCTACGTATAATATAATTATAATTTCAATCAAACGAATAATAATTTCAAGAAACGAAAGTCTAAAGTCGGTCACAGTGTTAAAATTGCACAATTATTCATATAACAAAATCAGAATACAATTATTTATATAATAAAATCGCACACCCATTGATGTTTAAACGAGACAACGAAGCTTTCTGCACTCTGCTGCCAAATAAACGCATACGCCGTCTCGAGGCATCCTATGAAATTTCGTCGAAGAACAAAAAGATCGAGCGATTTGACGAAGTCAATGGCAAACGTACGAAAAACTGAATGCAGAAGAATCTCGATATTCTTATTGCCGATGTAGTAGTACACCGAAAAGGTAGACGGCAAGAGGATTTTTAACGGTAACGAGACGAGCCTCTTTTTTTTTATCCCCGGAGAACCGGTTTACCTACCGAGGCTACTTCGGAAAACAACGAAAGTACTCGGCGCGCGTTTTACCGAAGCCACTCCGTTATTACACACCCGGTGTGTCGACCGGAGAATGCGCCCGTCTGTTTTATTTGCAACTACAGCCCTGGTTCGCCTTGCCAGCAGCCTTGCCCGAACCGGCCAACGACCGTATCTCTCTTACCTATCCTGCAGAGGCTCGCATATATATATATATATACATATATATATATATCTCTCTCTCTCTCGTTCTTTCACGTTCCTTTCTCTTTCGCCGGGCAACCTCCGCTCTTCCAACCAACTCTCTTTGATCCGTTGTACAGGTAAACTCACGTGACGCGTGCATGAAGCCCGCTGGACACCGCGAACGAGGCGTTCTCGGCGAATTTTCCCACCTTTGACCGCGTCGCGGTCGATTTCTACCTCGAAACGAATTTTCTCAGGAGTCGTTCTTGAGTCGAAAATTACCTGGGCTCTTCTCCAGAACTCAAAATGAACGTAAAATTAAATCTGTACGAAACGTAAAATGTATCAGGTCGTTACTCGTGGGCACACCAAATTTGGGCGGCCGCTGCAAAAGCAAGGTACAACGGATGCAAAACAAATTCCTCCGCGTTGTTCTAAATAAATTATTCGACAGGGTGGTCACTGAAAGTCTGAGTGATGTAAAATTGCCACGACTTGTACTCCAATACGATTCGTCTCACTGCAAGGCCCAGAAGCAACTGTTCTGACTAGGAAAAGACGACTTTTTTGCCATAAAATTTTATCGATATGCAAACATTTGAATCGATAGAAAACAAATTACAGGCGCGATCGCTCGGTACCAGACAACGCCACTCCTACTCGAGGTCTATTCCACGCCCCCTCGCGAATCACGTGACCTAAATCAACCAATCGCTAATTTTCGTTGCATTAGCGTTGCACCTGAAGAGGCCCGATTTTCTGGGTTAAATAAAACAAAAATAGCTTTCACAAACACATGTTTTTTTAATTTTTCATTATTTTATCTGGAAATATAATTAATGGACTTTTTTTTAGTATTATGTGTCAAAAACAACGTCCCTCATTTGACCATCATTTTCCTGCTTATAAATACGGGTTTTTTCAAACTCTTCAGTTTTTCAGTGACCACCCTGTATGATACTTTTATTAGAAAAGTACACGCTACGGTAAACATACCAACTGTTCAAAAATTCATTCGCAACTCGCTCGCTACGGCATACCATCCTAATCGTCTTAATCCACTTATCAGCACTTATCACGTTGGAAAATACCAGCATACCTCTAAAAATCAAGACGAGGCTTCCCAAACGTGCAGCCACTCAACTTTACGCAAAATCAAGATCAAAATTAAGCACCGCAGGCTTTTTGAAATTTTTTTCCTGCGATCACCACCTACACACGAATCAAAATTACGCGAGTACTAATTTAAATTCTTTCGCGTTAAATTATAGGGACATGCTACCTCAGGAATTGCAGAAATAAATTGCTGAAAGAAAAAAAAAAAAAGAAAAATTTCGTCTCGCAATTACGAACACAGCGAAACACTCCGCTTTCCCTTTCCAAACGGATCCTCTCACGGAGGAGGTCCGTTGTTACATATATGTACCACCAGAGCAGGGTATATGTAAATTAGAGAAGGTATCGGCGATGAAGGATGGAAATGCCAGCGTCTTGCATTCGGAACGCGAGATTCCCGGCTCAGAAAGTTACTCATGTCGGAGTGTCTAGTACCGTGGTTCCCAACGTGGGGCAATTCGCGTCCTACAGGGGGCGCAGTTTCATTTTCTAGGGTGAGAATTCGAGAACGAAGTGTAGCAGTGAGCGCTACAACTCATTAAAAAAATATTAAATACCTAGTTTTGGAGTTTTTTGTTTTATAAATAATAAAAACGAATTTTCGGTCATAATTTTTTTATTCTATTGTCTTGAAAATTTGTACTTCGCGCCATTTTAAATGTAGTGTAAATATACATAAGTATTCGAGTGAAGTATCCATTGAATAAAGTTACATGTTTTGAGCGCTATCACTTAGGCTTCTTTCAGGCTTCCTTCACGTCGAAAATCCACTTTTTGAATAATAAGAGTTACGTGTCATACAGGGCAGATTTTACAGATGCTTAGGTTAGGTTTAGATTAGATTTAGGTTAGGCAAAAAAAGGTTGAGAACCACTGATTTAACAAATCCGCGACATTTTGATTCCTTTCCGCGCTTTCAGATTATTATTATCACACGCCTTATCGAAGAACGTAACATAACCTAAATGTAATCGTACATAGATCATTCTGATTGCTATAGAATTCGAGTGAGTCGATTCGAGGCAACATCAAATAACGTTTTGTCAGCGAGAAGCTATTATTTTTACTTCGAGTCGAAATATCTTTTTCTCGCTCTTTTCTGCCCTCGCGTTTCCATTTAGCCGAGAATCGCTCTCTCCGAGTCGCTCTAATTGAAAAAAACTAATAGTTTCCCGATATAAATAGCTTTATATCGTTTTACGAGGAATAACGAGCCGCGTCGATTAGCGGAGTAAAAATTATTATCACGGTGTGACCTCTGCGCGATCGTTCGCTTACGGAACGCACTAACATTGCAACTATTCATTGTTCCATTTGGCCAGTTTTTCTCTCCGTAGAGTAAGTAGTTTACGAGTAACTTCTTTCGGTCCTTGATGAAGAATATTCTCCTTTTTCAAATTTACAAGATTGTGCAGTAATTTAATTATTTTAAGGAAAAAAAAAAAGATATTAATGTCATAATTGGTAGTCTGTGTTTTTCCAAAAATGCGAAGTTTCGAAAACTTACTTCAAAACTTTATCAAAATTTGATTATTTTAATAAAAAAAAAAAAATATAATACCTCACAATTTACTAGAATTTAATTATTTCAATAAAAGGGAAAAAAGATAGCATGTGGTAATTGTTAGATATCGTTCGTGTTTTCCCGAAACCGTGAACTTTCTTCAAACTTACCTGAAAAAGTAGTGTGGGTACAGTTTGCGCGTCGATACGAAAGTTGGATGGCAACATATTACTCGGTTGCAAAACTTCTCGACGTCCCGCCGGCTCGTTATGAATCCCTAATTGTTTCGAATAATGCGCGCTTTCACGACGCGAGCATTGTACCCTGGACTTCCCGTGGTTTTCCTTGATAAATTATCGGGACGAAAGTTGCACGGTGCCAAAAATAAATCAAGTGGGAGTGAAAGACTCGAGCGCGAGCGAAACGAGAGAGAGAGAGAGGTTAGGAAGAAGAGGTTAGGAAGAAGAGGTTAGGACGAGCGGTCCAGGTTTCATTCATCCGGTCTATGTAGGCGACGTATATATAGGGCCTATCCTATCTTATCAGACGCGACGACCGAAACGGATATTACGATAATGGATACTCTTGGAATATGCTCATCGCTGCATGGCGGTGACGCGATCGCGTCTGCGCTATCTGTCTGCGTGGTATTAACACTAGAACTACCGACGATTGAAGCATAAAATTTTCACCAGAAACATTTTATTAACACAAAAAGAAGAACTTTAATAACACGATCTTTTGTTTCTACATCATTCTACGAAGAACCATTTAAATTTAAAAAAAAGGGATAGAAAAACTTTACGCGTAATACGGATTTTGCACAGAAAAACTTTTGTTTCTACATTTTACAAAGAAACCATTTATTAAAAAGAAATTAAAAAAAGAAAAAAGGGGTAGAGAAACTTTATATTATTTCTTCGTTTTATGAAAAAAAATCATTTAAATTTAGGAAAATTTATAATAATACGATCTTGCACAGAAAAATCATTTAAATTGAAAAAGAAAAAAGGATCTCTGACACATCTGTATTTTAAAGTCAAGATAAATGAAACTGTAAGAAACAAACACGTCTTGTTAGGATATTTTTTTCCCACGCGTTTTCCGCTGTTCTAAATTATAATTTATTCGCGTCGCTTGTAAATACGTTTGTAATTCAGAATATTCAAATTTTAAAGCAATGTTTAATTCAGTAATTGCTCTGCCCGTTTCGGGTCTGCCAGTTCTGGAAGAGTATTCCCCGCAGCTAGAAAAATATTAATTCACGCTGGACGTAGACTTATACTAGTATTTTTTATACAAAAATAGAAACTATTTATTCCAATTTCAAATAATTGCTTCGTTGTTTCGTTAGTTGTCGCTAAAACGTAGATTACATTAGTAGAAATAAAGTTCTCGATTTAACATGCAATATATATATATATATATATAAAATGGCGTTTCTCAAATTTTGAACGATCGCGTTCTCGTTTTCTCAGTGTTCTGCAGCAAAATCTATGGCAAATTTCACGGATTTCAAGAACGCAATCTGAAGTTTTTGTTACATAAATCACCGAGAGATAAACAAAATTGCTGGCTCGGTGCAATATAGCATTTAGCAATTCCCATCGAGAACGGTCGGGGTTCGCGTGGCCAATAAAACGTGGCAATTAATTTTACTTGGTCAATTACCCGACGATAATTCGACGAGTATTTGTTTCGAAGACGTAATTAATGGCCTTGCCGATATGTAAAGCAGGTAACGTCGAGATGTCGCGTATCGAAGGAAATCTTTCGTGTCCAAAAGCGAACGGAGTCGGAGCGAAAGCTCTCGGGCCCTCGGTGAAAGAGCGAGACAACGGTAGGAAGGAAAGCTCGACGAAAAGCGATATTCATCCCCCCCCCCCCCGTGGCTTTAGACGCGACAGAGTTCCTCGATGTCCAAGGAGAGCGTCCCCGGTATATACACGCTTCTTCTTCGCGTTGAAGGATGTATCGCGTTACTCGTTCGTATCGCGTAACACCTGGTTCTACAAAGGAGAGCAACTCTTGCGGCCTGGAACGACACCGAGTCGCCAACAACGGCATAAACGAGCGTGTACGAGCTCGGTGGTACTTGATTGTACACTGCGTCGCCCTGTCGAGTTGTGTCCCTGATCGGGAATCGGTTCGTGCTTCTCCGGCACGCGTTTATTCTCCTCGTTGTTAAGGATATAATTAAAAAATTATACTTATTCGGTATATTAGTTATATTTATAATTATACTGATATATATATGCTATATATATTAATTATACTCATAATTATACTCATTCGTTAATTTATTCCCCAAGTATAGAACGAACGATGAAATCTTTGTCCGGGCTCCGCTTCCATTTTTATTTATAAAAATATAAATTTGCATGAACGTCTGCCATGTATGTAATTAATTAATAATAGATTAATTATGTTTTTAAATTAAGAAAATTTAAACCTCAAGTATAGAATGAATCCAGATAAATGAATTTGCTACTTAATATTCAATGGAATGATAAATCTTTGTCCAAACTCCGTTTTTTTATTGTTATTTACAAAAATTTGACTTTCTTACGAATATCCGCGATCTACTAATTAATAATATTCCTCGTTCATTCGCGGCTCTGGATTTTTTGAAGAAACTGAAAAATTGAATTTCCCGCGTTAAACAAACATGATATCCCAAAATTGCATCATTCGACTGCGTCGAATTTTACACGTTGTTACGTTGTAAGGATACAATTAAAAAATTATACTACACAATTTTTTGAACTACAGAACTTTTATTTGAACAAGACAAGACTTTCCACTTGGTAACTTGTTGATGTAAAAATACTCCAATACTGACTGCAATACCGACTGTGATTTCCGATATGTACTTTGGTCTCTCAACACTGGAACTACCAAAGTGATCAAAATGACTAATTTATAATTGTTCAAAGTACAATTCTGCAGACTTAGAACGTTGTATTTTCGTTGGATAATTTTTATAAAATATACGAATAAAAGTTTATGTCCCTTTCTATCATAACGTATGCTATTCATTTTGCACTTTGATCTCTTCGATACAGTTCGTCGGTGGTACTAGCGTTAAAAGTAACTCACAATTAATTTCTAACAACGCGGAGAATTCGGGCAGATTGCTACGTCCCACGGTACGCGTTCCGCATTCTGGACAGAGAGCTTTCTCTCCAGACACGGTGACAGAAAAATACGCGAGAACGAGCATCGGCGTGTGTTACATTAGGAAGAACGCGTACGTACACGCTTGTACGTATACGGTTACACGTTCTCGCTTTCGGTGAAACTCCGTTACACTCGGTAGCCACCGTGCCCCATTACGGAAATATTTCTCGCCTCTGTCAGGTTCATTGCTACTCGCGTTGTTCGCGATAGAGAAAAGTAGCCGTAGTTTCACGAGTGACGGGCAAAAAGAGGAGGGGGAGGGAGTTTGTCGCGAATGATCGCGCTCTCGTTTCTCCAATCGTTTCTCTACAGCCTACGGTAAATCTCACGATCAGGAACGAGAGAGAGAGAGAGAAAAAAAAGAAAGAAAGAAAAGAAAAGAAAAGAAAAAGAAAAAGAAAAAGAAAGAAAAAGATAACGGCAATAGCCTTCGTGCCAGACAGTATAGTGTTTCGCGACTTCGTGGTCACGCGACATCCCCTCGAACCACGAAGGGACATAGGCAGCGTGGTTGTCGGTTAAACGTTCGACTGGCGCATGCTTGGTTCGGACTAGTTCGTGGACGTTCGCATTGGCTCGGCCTGGTTCGGCGCGGTTCGGCGGGGTTCGTGCGTTTACGCCGCTCGGGAACGACCGGACGACTTTCTCCAGCGCGTTGAATCACAGTCTGGGTCAGTTCGCCGGATGATCGTCGCTCCGTTAGGGAGGACGCGTGCGCGTGTGCCCTTCGTGTGATCACATGAGTGTGGAGAGCTGTTCGATACGACGATTCCTTTTCTCATCGCTCGCGGAATTCAGTGCGTCGGAAACTAGTTAGTGTGGCCAGTGCGTGTGAGATACAAACCCCGAATTAGTGGCGAGAGGGATAATGTTCAAGTGTGTCGCCGAGAAGGCCGCGGAGGTTGCACGGAGCAAGACGAAACTCACCGAGGAGAGTAAGAACGCGTGACAGGTAAAACATAACCTCAATTTACCCGCGAGGGTAGAAACCGCGTAGGGGAGGCTGAGTGTTTCTCAACGCACGCCAACTCTCTTCGTCGAAATTTCTCTTTTCTCTACGGTGGCTCGTTTTCGTTCGCGCCACGGTTATAGCGTTGTCGTCCGCGATAGACTCGTTCTTTCGAACGACGGGCGGCGCAAACGAACCATGCAACGTTACCCTCGGCGATTTAAAAGCTATCCCACGCGAAATTACATACTTTCGATCGCACGCGTGACTTGTTTTATAGCTTGCGAGGGGGAAAAGCGTTGGAAAGTTGTTCGGTTACGTCGGATGGCGCTGGTCATTGAGACGTAGATTTTTTTTTCTTTTTTTTTCTCCCCCGTTTGATTTTCCAGTAATCGAGGCGTCACGCGACCTTCTCGTTGCACATTCGTCCCTGTCGCGACGCGGCGCTTCCGTTTGCTAGTCCGAGCGTGTTTTCTCGCTTGTCCACCACGCCTTGAAAATCTTCGCTCGGCCAATGCAAATTTATTACCGTCGTGCGCGAACTTCACGCTTCTCGCGTCAGCGTTTCTCTTGCTTTTCAAACGCCCAGATCGCAGAGAAATTATCCGTTTTCGAGTGTTTCAAGCTTTATTCGTTAGCACGCGTGTAAGAGCTAATAAAATAATAAAGAATGGTCGTTCATTGCGTATTTTAAATTTACTTGACTCTCTTTCGCCAGCACGCGCGCAAGAGCTAAAGTAACGAAAAATAATTAATAACGGAACACGTACGTTCTGATTAAAAACGAAAATTCTGTTGGATAATATCGAAAGCGTAGATACGCCTCTGACACGATGTACGTGATACGTCGATACTGAAATTCAGCTTACGCTCAACGCGATAATAATATTAAATACGCCGTGTTCGAAAAAGTAAGCGGATAATCGGCGGAAATATAGATTGGACCGCTCGGCGAGTAATCAAAGGCGAGTTTCCGAGCTCTCTGCGCGATTGCGAGGGGTGAAGCCGCGGTTACCGATTCTCGTTTGTATGCGAGAATTACAACGATAATCCATGGACAGACGATCGATGTGCTCGCTGTTTCTCTTCTGTCACGGTTTCAGAAGAGGTTTATCCGCGTTCCCTCCGCGAGCCCGTCTATCAAGCAGCTTAAGAAATTAGCATAAATATTCGTAGTTGCCTCCGCGCATCTATCATACTTACCGGCGGTGTGTGCGTTTCGCGGTGGTGCGTGCAAATTGAAAACTAACAGCTCTCGACGACGCCGAGAAGGGAACAGATTAACTCGAAATAATAGCGGCGATATAATCCTATAAACGTCGGGATCTATATTTCGCTGGCTGGCGATGCAACGCCGATTCGAAACTGGAAATTGATTTGGTCCACGTCGACCTAACCTCTTAGCTATTGAACGCCGCTCTACGCCAATGGTTTTTCGTCTATCTTCTTGAACTTTTGAACTGTACGCCACTGCAATGACTTTTGCGTGTGTTATTTTTTTTTCAACGGTACGCCACTGCAGTGGTTCTCACTCGAAGCGAGCTGTATATCTTTCAAATTCTTCAATTTACTCTTCTGTTCCTTCAATTTCGAAATTTCAATTCACTCAAAGTTTAGTCAAAATCTCTCAGCTGAGAGGTTATGAAACGCGTGCAAGAAGACAACTCTCGATCGTTTTTACGATTTTTCAAGTTTCTTTACGAAATAAACTTTAATTTACACTCATTCTTTCAGTTTCAAAATTTTTAATCGTTCGCAAGTTTATTTTAACACAGAAGTATAAATCTAGCTAAGAGATTAAGAAATCTCGTGCAAGATCGCTTTTGAATTTGAAAATTCGAGTATTCGTAAATTTGAAAATTATCTGTCCTCAAATTGTCATTAGGATGGAATTTATTATTACATGTCACACATCGGGCATGTTATCTATTTCGCGATAGCATATCGCAGTTAGTCTCGTAAAAAGACTCTCGCTCGGTTACCAAGAAATATCACGCGCGACGTGTTTAACATATTTTCCAGTCAATTCAAGGTGACAGAGGAGCCTATTGCCTCGTTACGTTCGATTCATTGTTGTCAACGATGAGTAAACGTCGACTGAATCGCGTTGCTAATACGCAGGTGATAAAACGTCCTCTCAAAATAAACTGTGTGACTCACTTGTTGGAGCAAAGTGCGTTCTTGACGGTGAATTACGGACGTATAAAGTATCTTTTGTCCGTTTCGACGAAGCTATTTCCTATTTCATACGCTTGGAAATCGTTTTCTCGATACGATTGAAAATCGCAGGCTTCTGAATGTGTGGGTCGCAGAAATTTTAACAAAGCTAAACAATTAGCTTTTACATGCATTCTAAAATTATATTCGATATATATATATAGCAAAGAATTATTTTCGAATAAATTTTCCTTATGATTTATCATCGGTGAACGTTTTTGTTCGGTTAAAGGGGAAAAGGGGTAAAGTGGGAAATCATAGTCTTCCACCGCCTCAATTAGTCATTCCGTGGTATTTTTCCAAACGAGTCTCACACTTACCTACGGTTGGAAAAATCTTCTCGAGGACTTTTAACGCATCGTGCGAAAATTTGGTAAAATTCGTCGTCCACAATGAGCGAAGGGACGAACGTAGGAACTATGAATGGGCTGGCCGAAAGTATGAATGGGCCAATCAATTTCCAGACACACAACGCGTGCTCCTGGTGGCCATGTTCGCCGATACCTCGTGCACGCACTTCGTGTGCGTGCGTGCGTGTGTGTATGAATTTTCAATTGCAATTGGCGAGTAAGCGGTGGTCAACACAATACACAAACGGCGAACGATATGTCGAACGACAACGACATGGCCGGCAGCGTTCGCAAATGGAGAAATATCGCTCTGTTTGCCTCGATAATCGAACCGCCAGTCGTGAAAGCTATCGGATTCGTTCGCTCCGCGACGCGAAGCTTTCCAACAAAAACTTTCTAGTCTTTCGAGCGTCGCTCCACGACCATCTTCTCGTCGAACAAAAGGAAGATGAAACCGCGGACGGATTAATCGAAAATCCTATCGTTCTTAGTTAACATAAACCTACTTATACTCATTCCTACCGTGACCGAACTTTGAAAAAAAAAAAACATGTTTCACAATATAGAATATTGACAGATAATGGCCAATTTGATAGTGAGGGAAATATAGTTTCTTTTATGTAGAAATCGATGATGTATATTTTAGTCCTTGTCACCGCACTTTTTTTACAAATTACAGGCTTCTCAATTGCACATTGTCTATATACGTATTTTTTTATATTATTACCGAAAGTGATTTTAGCAGGGGTAATCCAGAAAATCGAGCCTCTTCAGGTGCAACGCTGATGCAACGAAAATTAGCGATTGGTTGATTTGGGTCACGTGATTCGTGAGGGGGCGTGGGATAGACCTTGAGTAGGAGTGACGTTATCTGGTACTGAGCGATCGCGTCTGTATGATTTTGTTAGTCCTATCGTCTCTGACAATTTTTGCGTTCACACAAATTTGTACGTATATTTGTGCTCTTGCTGGATCTTCTTTGCCCAATTGTTCTTCTGTCAATTGAAATAAAAATTCTTGCCTGGAAATTCTTTCTCCCTCGGGTTCTTTATATAAAATCCATGCATTTGTCCCGACTAACAATAAGTCTAGGATATTAAAGTAGAATACCATTTGTAGAGGCCATCTCCGAGATTTGTGTTTTCTCTATACCCAGTTTGGCGCTATTGTATAATCTAATTGTCTCCGGTTATACGGGCATCTTTTTTTTCAATTTCAACGGGCATTGAACCAAGTACCGGTACTTTTTTTATTGGGGTTTTGTTTTGTAAACCGTCAGAGCACAATTATGTAAAAAGAATATAAATCGTTCAACCGGTCGTGATCGGTAGACAGATTGCACAGAAAACAAATCTCTAAGAAAATATTTTGTACTTATACTGTAAGAAAACTCGTGAAGTTAAATGGCGATGCAATAACGTTCTTGTTACAAGAGATCTTAATTCTAAAACGAAGTTTTAAAAATCGATCCGTGGTAGGTGTTTAATTATTACGCTGTCGTTTTACAGAAGTGTCCGATTATTTGTTTATTTCTCGCGAAAATTACGGACAGATCGGAGCGCGTTGATTAATCAACGGCCAGTTCGTCAAATTTGCACGCTTTGATAAAATTCCTACCGCCGGTGGCAAGCCGATCAAAGCGTTCCGATGCTTATGAATGGGCGGTGTACGTGGAACGAAGACGCGCGCGATGCACGGTCGAACGAATCTCGCGCAAACCACCGCGTGGATGATCATTGTGCAAATGATTCAGTGACTAGTCACTCGTGCAAGGTCCCAGTTCATTTCTTCCACAGGCTGCGCTTCCATAGTTTCGCGCGCGCGTACAACCGTGTGCACTGTGGTGTGCGTGACTGCTGACTTGATTTTTGCTACACAGAACGTTCTGTGCTTCGTTCGTTCCAAGTTGCGGGGAATCTTTGTATGAGAAGTATCATTGAGGGAAAGCTTTAATCCTTTGAGCATTGAAACATGCTTCATGAATATTTTTTCGCTTAGCTTACCGCCAAGGATCGATGAATAATCCGTTGATTCATACAAGTGCATGTATGAGCGTAACTGAGTTGTAATTGTAATTTTTCAATCGAGCTAAATTGAATAAAGAGTATAGGTTAGAATAAAGGATGAAGGTATAGGTTAGAATAAAGAATAAAGGTTCATAGGCTGGAATAAAGAATAAAGAGTGTACGTTAGAATAAAGAATAAAGGTT
Source organism: Melipona bicolor (assembly GCA_030673865.1). Lineage (NCBI taxonomy): Eukaryota > Metazoa > Arthropoda > Insecta > Hymenoptera > Apidae > Melipona > Melipona bicolor. The sequence continues at coordinate 1,617,081 of JAHYIQ010000012.1, forward strand.
ATTTTTGAGCACAGATTATTAAAATTTGAAACATGTTTTAACTTGAAGATTGTATATTGATGAATCTATAGGTTAGAATAAAGAATAAAGATATAGGTTAGAATAAAGAATAAAGAATAAAGATATAGGTTAGAATAAAGAATAAAGAATAAAGATATAGGTTAGAATAAAGAATAAAGAATAAAGATATAGGTTAGAATAAAGAATAAAGAATAAAGATATAGGTTAGAATAAAGAATAAAGAATAAAGATATAGGTTAGAATAAAGAATAAAGATATAGGTTAGAAGAGTAAAGATATAGGTTAGAATAAAGAATAAAGATGTAGGTTAGAATGGAGAGTAAAGATATAGGTTAGAATAAAGAATAAAGATATAGATTAGAATAAAGAATAAAGAGTTAGAATAAAAAATAAAGGTTATTTTTGAGTATAGATTATTATATAAAATTTAAAATGTCTACATGGATACTTTATATCTACGCAGAAAATAAAACTTTTTTATTATGTGTGTGTGTGTAATATATATATCTATAGTAGTACTTATATATATATAGACACAATTAAATTATGCTGTAAAAAAATTTAAATTGATATTTAAAATCCACTAAACTCAATAATTTATTTGGGTGTGATAAAACTGTACTGTATTTATCTCGCGATAATTGTCACTAACTTTTGTAATACAATATATGATGTTTTAATTTAAAATCTTTAATCGTTGAATAGTGTATTTTTCATTTCGTAATGTTGTCTAATTGTGATGCTCAAAATTTTTTAGTTGACGATATTCATTTTATTTTATTTTACTTAATCGAGACATTTGAAGCACCTCGGTTACAGGTGCCAATCGACGTGTTAATGAATTTCACTTACAATTTCGTTGTTCGATCGAACCACGCTGAGCTTCTTTCACAAAATTTTGGGTATAAAACCGGAGAATCATTTATGCACAATTGGGGAATTCTAGCTACGCGAGACGGGTATATCGCGGTCGATAGGAACGCAGAATTCTTAAAGCGATAAACAGGGAATCGTTCAACTGGGTGCAACGTGGAAGAAGACGGTAAATATCGATGTTATTTATTCGCCAGTTTCCTCGTTGCAATCGGTTTTCCGATAAGCCGCGTCCTCCGTCCCGTATAATTTACAGTAATTTGAATACAAAACGTTAATCCATTTTTAATGGAGTGTGTCGTTAATAGCCGCCAGGGATTTTAATAGTTGCGTTAATTGTCCCACTATTTTAGTCGAACCGTCGGCTGGACGCCGGCAAATCGAATAAACTGACCGCCGTTATTTCAACTGACTGTTCGTAAACCTCTGCCGTCTGATAAATTACTGTCGTTTCTTTTTTTTTCCTCCCCCTCTAACCCTTTGTTTTATCCGTGTGTTTCGCCATAGAATTTCGGCAATTAACCATCCGTCAAGGATTTAATTATATTCGGACATCATACTACCGGCTCGCTAGATTTCGTCGAAATTATCCAACAACGTTCTCGTTAACCGGAACGTTAATTCTTTTCGTTTGAAAGCTTTCCACGACGTGAAAACGAATCGCGTGTGTAAATCAAACCACCGAAAGCATAAAATTTCCGTCAGAGATGTTAGAATAAAAAAATTGCACGATTTGTACGATTCGTCTCACTGAAAGGCCCAGAAGCAACTATTCTGACTAGGAAACAAAGACGACTTTTTTGTCATAAAATTTTATTGATATGCAAAACAAATTACAGGCGCGACAGCTCAGTACTAGACAACGCCACTCCTACTCCACGCCCCCTCGCGAATCACGTGACCCAAATCAACCAATCGCTAATTTTCGTTGCATCAACGAAATAAAACAACAGAAATTTTTTGTAATACAATCTTTGCAACACAAGCTTTCATTTATGTACTTATGTATTTTACGAACAATCATTCGAGTCTCCGAAAATACACTGTTTTGTATCTGTAAAATATTCAAATAGTCGTTTGATAGTTCTAGTGTCAAAGAACAGTCAGACGAAGGAACCTAGTGACAAAAAAGCGCCGATAAATTCACAAGCCCCCCTTGTCACTCGGTATCGTTTCGTTTCGTGTTTCCAATGATACACGCGCGTTCCCCGTCTGTCGAACCGGAGGGACGTTCGCGTTCGAAAACGACGGGAACACGTCGCGCGGACAATGCGCGGCTATTTTTCGATGTTTCGCGCGACAGATTGACGCGTGAGTCTCCTCTAATAATAGCCGGCCGGCGACGAACCGACGCAACGAAATCAGCAGTGACAAACTTTCAGTTACATCCGCGAGTCCTCCTATCTCTCCCTGCCTTCCTTCTCCCCCGCTGGGTGGATGACTTAACGCGACATTCGCTTTCCTTCGACTCGTTTCACAACTCGTGTTCCGCCATTCCATACGAACAGATAAAAGGAGTTCCCCGACAGAGAGAGGTAGGGGTGGGAGGGCACTCTATCTGGGGCACAAAGCGGGACTAGAACGGACCCCGAAGCGTGCAACGCGGTTGGACAAATATTTGTCAGGTGACGGGGCACGATGAATTCGGGCCAGGAATCCGTGGAATGTCCCTTTGCCCGTCTCGTGCGAATCGTCCAAGACCGAAGGATAAGTTTAAAATGAAATGTTTTTTTTTTTTATTGTAACCCCTTTGTTCGATTTTTACTTATTTTGAGGTGAATAAGATGAAACGTTTTCTTATCTTATTTCGTTCAGTTTTATCATTTCCTTTTATAATTTTATTTATTGCTTGTTATTATCATTTTCTTTTTTATTTTATGTCGTTTATTGTTGTAACACTTTCTTGTATAATTTTTCAAAGCGTGATAATTTCTGTAATAGCATCTCCGGCGTGATGTTCAAAGGGTTTAATGTATTACGATACATAAAATTTCAGAAATATCCGCAGCCCGATAATTAAGGGAAGAATGGGAAACTTGGAAAGTTTTACGTCTCGATCGTTAAAGAGTAATTATCGGGGCTCGATAATTAGGGCCTTTCGAACGAACATTCACAATTGTGGTTGCGATTTTGCTTGGTTTTTCGTCAAAAATTCGAGCAACTCTCAAATTTGAATCGACTACCGTTCCAATCGCCAAAATCAACATGTTGGGACGTTGTTTCGCGTCGTTCTGCGACTCTTTCGCGGATCTCGGCTCATCTTGTTAAATCGTTCGATAATTCGCAGAGTTGTTCCCAAGTTTTCCTACGGTTCCTTAGCCGGTGTCTACGACACGATGAATAATTCACCTTTTCATCGAGTCGGATAACGAGGTATCCTTAACTCCGTCCATTAACTTCTTCGCTATTTAACCGCCGTGACGAGGCGCGAACAACGGATTAATAATACTTGAAAATCATCGGGTGTCTCTATGCTCCCCGGCAATTAGTAACGTCGTTCTAGGTTCTCCTTTTTTCTAAGGTTCGAAGCTCCGGTGTTCCGGAGGTCGTTAATCTTCGACCGAACGGCGTACGCCACAAGTGGTTCGACGCTCGATAATTTTATATGGAGGAACGGACGAATGAATTCTTCCAACGCTGCGTACACGTTCGAGAGATAAAAATTTACTTGACTCGATTCGTGACACATTACGCACCGGGTGTGCGATGCAATTCCTTGCCAAATAAGACGAATCACGATGTGTGTGTTTACAAATTGACGTTATCAATTAGTACTGAAGAATTAGCTTTTTCAAAATTTTCCAAATAGACACACACACACACACATACAAAAAAAGAATAATTTTTGAATCTTGTCTTACAGAAAATTTCTCGCCTCGAATTAGAGGTTAGAAAACCCCTCTTGCAACATCGAGTCGTACTGGTGGTACAAGTTAAAGAAAAAGCTACGAAATTTCGATTCAGATTTCAAATTCAATTTCTCCAGACTGAACATTGACAGATGAGAATTGTACATAATTCTTTCGATACTTTAAATGAATGTTGCAATTTCAACAAGCTATTCTAACCTTAAAAATTTGACTCGATGAATCTGAACGAAATCTACCTTACCCACCGTAATAGAAACATTCAACGATCTTTCTATTTTACCGTTTTCTTTTTCGATTGTTCGAGCTCTATTAATTAAAAAAAGAAGGAAATTTCGCGGATAGAGAAGCTAGACGGTGCGTAGCGACTTGTTCCAGCAACTTTTTCTCCTGCGTGTAATGGCGGCGCGCAGGTTGCGAGGAACACGTCGAAATGGAAGTGCGAAGTCAAATTAGCTTTCGCCGAGGGCGAAACGTCTTTTCACCCTGTCCCCACTAGTCACGCTGGATCTCTTTCCGTCATCACGCAGCTCTTTGTCTTTCTTCGTGGAACTCGTTTCGGGGGGCCCCATCGGTTTTCAACGGGCGATCACATGACGTTTTGTTCTCGATCTTCTCTCACCGGTACCTGGGTCTCAAGACCCAAAGGTCGGTCCCTCTTCCAGGTTTCACTTTCACACAAAAGTGCCTTTTCCTCCCGTTCGTCTCTTTCGAATTTCGTCGTGAAAATTTTGTTGAAAATCCGACTTAGTGAAATTCGACGTATGGTGCAATATCGTAATGGACACTCGTTTAACGCGGGAAATTCAATTTTTTAATTTCTTCGAATAATTTAGAACCGCGGATGTTCGTAAATTTTTGCGAATAAAAATAACAATAAAAATAAAGAACGGAGTTTGGACAAAGATTTATTATCGATCTATCAAGTATTAAGTAGCAAATTCATCTATTTGGAGTCATTCTACATTTGGGGGGTTTGAATTTTCTTAGAAAAATTTAGAGACAAAATTTTTGTAAATAAATAATAATATTTTTGTAAATAAAAATGACGAATGGTTAAAGATTCGTCTCATTCATTGAGTAGCAAATTCATTCATCTGGGTTCATTCTATACTTGGAAGTTAAAGAGCATGAAGCTTTGTGTTTACCAAACACAGTTTTTCAATTACTATAATCTTGCGTAGTAAACACCGGCGACGTGAGAAAGAAGTCGTAAAATCAGAGAAACGGATGACTGAGTACACGTTTGTTACAGACACCTGAGACAAACAAAAAGTTTGAGTTTCGTTGAATGGCACGCTGTTGAAATCCGATATCTTTTCTCGATCCTCGGTCGTCGCAATTGTTCGTCGTCTCGATATTAAAAGTCCATTCTATACCGCGTGTGTCAACAACACACTACAGAAAATTAAAACTCTCGCTTTAACTCTTTTGCTTCGCCGAGGCGCCGCCATTGAACAAGCCCCCCCAAAATATATATTATTTTCCAAGTTTGTTAATCTTTTTTTAATTTCCTGGTAACATTTTGACAGAGGCCTACATTTGTTCTTTTTTTTTCAAACAAACTTTAATTTTTCAAACGAAATCTAACCTCAAATTTCCCAAACGAAAATCTAACCTCAAAATTTCAAGAGATTAACAGTTATATAACCTCAAAATTTCAAGAGATTAACAGTTATATAGCCGGTCTTTTCCAAATTGCGATTAAAAGAGATTAAAAAAGATTTTTTATTACATTTTATTAATTTCTTATCGTATTAAATATTCCACTGTCGAGTGGAAAAAATGTAGAAAGCTCGTCTCGATAGCTAAAGTGTATTACGTATTTTTAAAACGTAATTACTCCAGTAAGACAATAGATAGAAAGAAAAAAAAGGGAAATACGTGTCAAGTATTTTCTCGGAAACTACGTTTGCGCCAAGTTTCAACGAAATCGGCGATTGACACTTCGAGACGTTTCCTCGCAGTGGAGCGAAGTTCTCTGTGTTGAGGAAAAACCAGGGAGAAGCCATTATTTCGTCTCGAGCCGTAGGATGGGGTGTAATGATTTTTCAGTCGTTTGATCTTTCGGCGGCAATTACTCCGTCTGCGTTCCCCTCTCATCGTCGAGGAAACGCAACGAAAAAGGAACGGTGGCGGTTTCGAGAGAAAAAAGGAGGGAGAAGAAAGAAAGAGACAAATGAAAGGAGAGGGAAGAAAAATAGGTGAAAAGGGAGAGGTGGCGAAGAGTGAGTTAGAGGGCATAACGTCGGCCACCAGGATGACGGCTCCTCGTACAACAGCGACGAGCCCTCCCCTCGTAATAACGGTTCGCCGTTTTACAGCTGGTCGACTCCTTTATTCGAGGATCCACGTGGATGGAGGGATACATCGGGGCCATTCGACGACAGAATTTCCACGGCAACCGTAGAACGACGACGACGACGACGACGACGACGACGACCATTTCAACCTGCAATTTGCCCTCGGTGTAGCCGCGGCCAGGTCGTTTTATCGTCCTCGGTAAACTTGTCGGCGACGAATGGGGATGAAGCGCGGCCACACCGGTGTCGCCGCCAATGGGGGAAACCAAGCTTCCTAACCTCAATCTCCCCTGTCGAACGTATTCCGCGGCCGACTTCGCTACGCATCGTGACTTGATTAACAGGTGGAATTGTCACATTGCGGGTCCTCTTTCGTTCTTATTGCAGCTGTTGCTCGTGAGATACACACGTCCGCCCTCCGCGGGTGTCACGAGACAGTCGAGACTGGCGTGTATCTATTATTTCGCTCGGACTATTACGGTTCAATTTACGTTTCTACAGCGACAAATGATGAAGCGACGAGGCAATTATTTTAAGTTGGAATTATTTTTAAAATTTTTGTTTTTGGACAATAATAATAATAATAGTAATAAGTCTGCACAGTATTTTTCCTATGGGGAGAATGTAATCTTTTAAAGCTGGCGGATGAGCAGAGTAATTATTAAATTAAACGTAAAACGCTTTAAAATTTATATATCCCGAATTACAAACGTATTTGCAACAAACGTGAAGATATTACGTTTGTTACGAACGGCGGGAAACGCGTGGGGAAATATATCCTGGAGCTGTGAAATTGCCGAGAAGTATTCACGTATACAGGGTGTTCCAAATCTCCAAAACTCTCAAACTTTCCCAATGTGAAAGTTTTATTCGTTTCGAATAAAAAATGTTCACGCTACGTTCACACCGTGAGTCGATTCGATTTCGTTCTCGAGAGATGTAGATAGAGAAGTATTCACGTATACAGGGTGTTCCAAATCTCTGAAACTCTCAAACTTTCCCAATGTAAAAGTTTTATTCCTTTCAAATAAAAAATGTTCACGCTATGTTCACACTGTGAGTCGATTCGTCTCTGCTCTCGAGAGATGTAGATAGAGAAGTATTCACGTATACAGGGTGTTCCAAATCTCCAAAACTCTCAAACTTTCCCAATGTGAAAGTTTTATTCGTTTCGAATAAAAAATGTTCACGCTACGTTCACACCGTGAACCGATTCGATTTCGTTCTCGAGAGATGTAGACAGAACTACTGTATCATTCCTGCGTTCGTTGAAATTTATGTACTCTTTTTGTTGCACAAAGTTGCGCGAAGTCGAAGGTGCCACACGTAATGAATTAATAGCAAAAATCGGAGACTATTATCATTAATAACGATTTCGCTAATATGTATTCGGCGAATACGACCAGTGGAAGCATCGCTTGCTTGCGTGCACAGAGACGAGAGATGATTAGAAAAGTTTGTGCAAACCAGTCTGAATTAGAGTGAATCAGTGCAGAAGAAAAAGTAGCTTGAAATAAATGATCATCATAAAAAGTTAAGTAACTCGAATGCGTTTGATTTTCCTTTCATTATCTCGAAAATCCACGGTGTGTCATTTTTCATGCTCGAAATGACCTTTCAAATATGTTGGCCAAGTTTGATAATTGAGATCTGAAACACATTGTATACATATGTGAACGTGTAAATACGTGTAAATTTGTACAAAATGGCAATGTTTGTTGAAAATGTTGACTTGTACGTAAAATAAGCAATTATTGCGTTGCGTTGCTTTGCTGTTCGTAACAAAAACATAAGTCATCGAAGCAGTTCGTTATGGTTCGCGGATTTTTATGTATTTATGGAAAACTTGAAGCTGCAAAAATACACAGAAATGATTGCACAGAAATATATAAAATATCCGAAGAAGAGTTATAGTTTTCTATCTAGCTTCCATTTCGTCGATGAAGTCCACGAAAATTTGAAAACGTCTAAAAATCAGATAGGTATCGCTTACTCGGTTAGAAGCTGGTATTTCTGGTTCTCGTAACACGTTTCTCGGTAATCTGAAATTTCGGTTGGTTCGTGACGAAATTTTAGAAAAACTCGACTCCGTCTGACGGATTCGAGATACCAGAAAGAGAGAGAGAGAGATTCCATCGTATCCCGAGGTTGCTCTAATTTCGTTCTTTCCGAGGCGAGCAACGCAGACCGCTAGCATTTTTCCGTTTGCTCGTTTCACAGAGTCTGGCCGCCGTGATATTTTCTCTTTCGTCCTTTGCCTTTTTTCCCCGAGGTTAGAATCCTTTTGAGAGCGAAAGAGAGAAAGAGAGTAAAATGAATTACAATTATTTTGGAACGAAAACGGGTTACTCTCGGCACGATAAAAGCGCGCAAAAATATATTTTTCGTTTCTTTTTCCCCAGCCTGGTTCTACGGGGGGGCCCCAAGCGTGCAACACGCGAAAAGAAACGATTTTCTCTCTCTCTCTCTATATATATATATATATATATATATATATTTCCGCGACTCTCTCATTTCGTTTCTCTCCTTCCATCCCCTAACTCCGGCGTGCCTTTGAGCGTGTGCTTCTGCTCCGAAGAAAATAATCCGAGGGACGTCTGCAAAAAATAATTTTCCGCGCGGCTGCCGCGCAACTGCACGCGCAGCATTGTTCCTCCGGATTTAATTTCTGGTCCAAAGAAACGACGTGAAAATGTTTTCTTTTTTTTTTTCTCCCTTCTTTTTCCAACCCCTTTGCTCGTCGCGTGGCCAAAAGAGCTTTTTGCAACTCCTATCGTCACCGAAGCGATTTTTCTCGATCGAACAGGCTTCCGTTTGTTGTTCTCTTCGGGCTTGTATACGGTGTGATCATGATCGTTTGCACGAGCCTCGAGTCGGGAGAGAGTAATCAGTGGACTGGCAATCGTTTTATCACTGAAAGTGATTTTAGTAACCCAGAAAATCGGGCCTCTTCAGGTGCAACGCTGATGCAACGAAAATTAGCGATTGGTTGATTTGGGTCACGTGGTTCGCGAGGGGGCGTGGAGTAGACCTCGAGTAGGAGTGGCGTTGTCTGGTACTGATTCGATCAATGATCAGAAAATTTATATTTATTTTTTATTCTAACGTTAAAATGTTAAATTCTAAAATTAAACTAAATTTAACGAAAACTAAACTTAACTAAATTGAATGAAAAATTAAATTCAACGTATGCATACAGTCGCTTATGAAACACTCGATTCTATGCGTAATTGACCTGCGAATGTCTCAGAGGCGAAGACGTCATTGTATGTCAAGAGGTTAAACATTCAACGTTTGGACAGCGTTGATGTTTTTTTCTGTGTGTTAATCAGGAGGATTAGGAAACTGGAACGAGATTGCCTCGATGCTCACGTTACGCTTCCACCAGTTTATCACGTGTAATGAAATATGTCCTCCGAAGCGAGGACGAGCAGTGGTTGCGGAGAGTTATCCCTGAAACACACATATACAGGGTGATTCACGTAACTTGCACCAACCTGAAATAACTTTTAAATTACGCCTGTGACGAAAAATTGCTTCATACAAGAGTTGTGAAAAAGAAGAAGCTGAAAATCGACGTTTGATGACCTAGTACATACAACGAGATTTCATCTTAAAATCGGAGCGTAGAAATCGCGTAGAAATGAATTCGCGCGGCGTGAACGTTGCATTTGCATCTCGTTCACCACTGCCTCTGCTGGTATATGTCGTCGCAAGAAAGCGAGCAATTTTCAGGAAAGTCAAGACCCAGATATCCGGTTACCCGTCCGAACAGAACGGACGTCCAACTCGCTCGGAACAGCCCCGGTGACCCAATAATGCGGCACGACGCGCGAAGTTTCTCTCTCGGCCAAGTCGAAAGACCTCGGCGTTCGTTAATCGATTCTCAGTTAACTACGCAATTTAGTTTTAAAATCGCTCACGGGATGCGTGATTAAAAACTCAAGCAACGACGAGTATAAAAGACTGCTCGACTTGTACCCCGGTACGATTCGTCTCACTGAAAGGCCCAGAAACAACTGTTCTGACTAGGAAATGAAGACGACTTTTTTGCCATAAAATTTTATCGATACGCAAACGTTTGAATCGATACAAAACAAATCACAGGTGCGAACGCCACTCCTACTCGAGGTCTACTCCACGCCCCCTCGCGGAACACGTGACCCAAATCAACCAATCGCTAATTTTCGTTGCATTAGCGTTGCACCTGAAGAGGCCAGATTTTCTAGGTTACCCCCGCTAAAATCACTTTCAGTGATAAAATACGTCGAGCGCAGGGCAAATGTGAAGCAAAACGAGGAAGGAATACATTTTCATTCGATGAAGAATCAATAGTTCATCGTTGAAAAGTTTATTGCTATTAAAAACTTAAAAATTGTCAGAAGGTAATAAAATTCGTAAACGGGAAAAATTAGAGGGAAAAAATATAATTTTAAGAAACTCAATTGATCTCAATGGTGGTATTTTTCGAAGTAAGGTACCACGCAAGTCGTGATTTCTTCTTTCGTGATTCGTGATTCAGGATTCAAACTTTTTTTTTATAAAATACATACAGCAGTTTTATTGGTAACATAAAGGAAACATTTTCAACCACCAAATGACATTTTTAAATTGAAATTTGGAGTTTTTAAAGTAAATGGCAACCATACCGAAATATTGTGTATACACGAGCATAACTGGTTATACTCTCGCGAGCGATAACATCTCGCGTCCGGGGAGATGCCGATTTAATTGCAATTTTCAATCGCCGTGCAATTTCCAAGCGTTGTTTGGCGATTGGAGTCGGTTTTCCCGCGGAGGGAATCGCGTGTCGCGTTGGTTTCCTCCTTCTCCTCTCGTCACGCGGGTACGAGCACAACCGGAAGTGGACGCGAGCGCGGCATAAGGGCACTGGGACGCGGATGGGAAGTGAATGGAAATGTCTGACGACGCGCATTCCGATTTCCAACGGGATACTACCGTTTGCCTTTTACTTTTCTTTCCAAGTGGTTTGTTGTTTTGCTCGCGTTTCTATTCGCCGGCCAGAGCGTCACCCAACGTACACCCGTTAATATCGCGTTGTCGCGCTTTGTTAATCCGGCGTCCATGTTCGATGCTTGCAAGACTCCATTGCAATGTTCGTTACACGTAATAAATAAATAAATATATAATAAATAAATAAACCAACTAGTTTATTTTATTCTGTTCTATCTATTCGACTCGAACGCTTGGAAACCCCATTTGCAATGTTCATTGTAAATAATCGTAACAATAATAACAATAACCAAATAGTTTATTTTACTTTATTTTATTCTAAAATGATTTTACATTGCAGCGTTCGAAACCACCATCCTTGCAATCGAATCTGAGCATTGGATATTAAGCTCAGATGTAATAGCTTGAATTCGAAATTCAATATTGTATATCGATATTAAATAATGTTATGTTATAATACTATATTTACGTATTTATATATTTTGTCATCCGCTAAATGCATTTATTTCGTGCCGCTTTTCGACGAAACTCTCACCCTGTTTACGCCGCGTGAAAATTCTCCGTACAATTAGACGCTCGAGGTTTCGGCTGCCTTTGTCAGCGAGAACGTAGGCAGGATATTGCGAAAGTTTCGTTTGATTAATACATTAGCACGTGATTAGAGCCGGGATCGGATATTCTCGCGGCCGTTCGCGAAACGGCCGAATGGGCGATTTATGTTTATAAACGATGCCACCGTTCATTGTTGGCCGATTGTTCGACCGGGGCGGGCGGGTGATTAATCGATTTCGTCGAGGCAAGTGCGCCCCGACGTCGGTGTCTCCGTTTTAAAAAGAGATTTATTAGCGGCGTGACATAAACGGCGATTATGACTTCCATACGTGCTCGTCGATTAATCACCGGTACCGGCGGCGTTTCGCTTCGGGTACCTACCTACCTACCTATCTACCTTCGCTTAAGAACGCGCAACGCGAATTAACACCGATTGCGAAAGTCGATGCGGCACCGTGCAATCGATGCCGAGGTGATTAGCCCAGCGATTGATACCGTGCGTGTATTTATCAAGCGATAACGCGATCGATTCGATTCTTTCGCAAACCTCTAATCTCTCTCTCTCTCTCGTCGTTGGCATAGCGTGCAGCTATGCCAACGGTTTGGAGAAATATCAAACGTTAGAGGCGCGCGCGGATGTCCGAATGATTCACGTCCTCCGCGTGGATCCGAATCAAGTCGAGTGCTGTTGCCAACCAGCGACACTCGAGGGTAGTTACCGACTTTCGTTCACTAATCTCGTTTTCATTCAACCATTTTTCGACAATTTTGATAATTGGTCAAGCTTTTGATAATTTCGTTGCAGTTTATTGGGTGTTTAAGATTAGGTTAGTAATGCTCGGTGATAGTTGTTGAAATTATTCGGGTTGATTCACTGTTTTTTGTTTTTGTCAGTATCACAAGTTTGGCGAACAAATTTAACTTTTTGTAAGGGAAAGTTCTGTCGTTTTCTGCAATATCGACTTTTCGAGATTTTTTGCTGGTATATAGTTGTTGAAAGAATACTTAGGTCAGTTTAAAAGGTACTTGTCTTATCATATTAAGCAGTAGAAATTTTAAAATTCATTTCGAAATTGATAAAAATTATATATGAATTATTAAAAAAATTCTCGTTATTGCATGAAAACGTTTTAGTAATTTCAAAGATATTATAAAAGAAAAAAATATTACTCCTGCAACACGTGTTTCGAGAAAATACATCAATTTTTCCATTTAATTTCATACTTCATTTTAACAATAAATTATATATATAGAATATAATATTATGCAATATTATGTATAATAATAAACTATATATATATATAATATTGAATAACATTATATAGAGTATAATATTATATTATTCAGATAATATTACACGCATATAATATTACAAACTACGTCGTGTTACCGACGTAAGATTTCGTGACGTAAGATCGTCGAGACGCTTCGAGTCCGCATTGAATCGAATACCGGCGCGACGTTTGAATTAAACGCGACTCTTAGATTTCAACGACACGTTCAGTGCGCGCACGATACGAAACGCATCGCGTGTCCCTCGCAGCTCGAATCCAGCTGAAAATTATCCTTGCCCTCGCCAATAACAAGCCACATTACCATAAATGCCGACTGTCGGTGTAATTTTCAATTTTGCCCGGCCTTCTTCTACCTATCTGACCGCGCGCGCACCTCTCCCCCCGCTCTTCCGCGCGACGCGCACGAAGCGTCGCGGTCACTTTTTGCACTCGCAACTTTTCCAACTCGTGGTTTCTTGCCGTCGCCAGACCTCTCCGAGACCAATGGGTCGCCAAAGAAAGAGCAAGATTCCGAGACGAGACGAGAGAAAGAAGTTAACGACTCATTTTCTGACGATCTGCGGTGATCGGTGATCGATGTTTCCTCTGGCGATACTTCGAGTTATCGTCGACGATGATCGAACGTCAACATTCGTCGCGGAATTAGCACGAATGCGACTCGAACGTATTATCATCGTCGATAAGATCGGTTCGTCGATGGCAGTTCTTCGTTATCACGCGTACTTTCGCGTGACCGGTTCCGAGATTCTGTTTCAGACAAGATTAATTATCGATGATCCACGATACTGAGTGAAACAACTTTTTGGGTCGAATTCACGCGATCGTTGCATCTTGTTATTTAATAAATAGTTTTTATTTAAGAAGAACATTTTTGTGGTTAGGTTAGATTTAGGTTTAGTTTATTTTTAAAAGAATATTTTTTGGGTTAGGTTAGGTTTAGCTTAGTTTATTATTTTGTTAAAAGAATATTTTTGTGGTTGGGTTAGGTTTAGGTTAGTTTATTTTTAAAAGAATATTTTTGTGGTTAGGTTAGGTTTAGGTTAGTTTATTTTATAAAGAATAATTTTGTGGTTAGGTTAGATTTAGCTTAGTTTATTTTAAAAAGAATAATTTTGTGGTTAGGTTAAGTTTAGGTTAGTTTATTTTAAAAAGAATATTTTTGTGGTTAGGTGAAGTTCAGCTTAGTCCGTTTTAAAAAGAATATTCTGTTTTTTAATTTAAAAAGAGAAGAACGTTTTCAAAGTTATTATTCAAAAAGAATATTCCGTTTTAACTTTCTAGTCGACGAACGTTAGCGACATTAGGACATTCATTCTCTTGCAAAGTTTTGCTTCAAAGCCGTGGGAGAAATTAATTGGCTGGTTAATTAACAGAATTTTTGTCAGATTGCGGCCGTGTTAAGTCGTTTGGACGTTCGAACGAGCCGTATTGTAAATTTTTTCGTGCCTCGCGCTCTTCTAACGAGGAGTTTGTTCGTTCGGGACGGGAGGAGTATTGTATCGTGAAATACGGCATGGGCCACGGTGTGGAATTATCATTGAATATTAACGGGCAACGGAGGAACCGATCCTAGAAATAATTGTGGTTGGCTTAATACGTTCTCGGGGGGATTGGCTAACAGATTGCATCTCTCCAGTCCGTCTGGAATCTTACGGTTGCGTTGTTATATACCTGGAAAGACGTTTTACATAAAGACACGATTACATGGACGCGATGCCACACGGGTCGGTTCACCTTGAGAGTCGTGTTACGACGAGTTGGCTGGATTTCTAGCCTGTGGTTAGTCAAACCTTCGCTTGCGTGGCTTTTTTCTCTCGACGTGGACTTGTTTTCGCGAGCGTGGAAACAAGAGGGGAGGAACGCGAGGGGAGACAAATCCGCGAGCAAGATATTCTAATCTCTTTCTCTTTCTCTTTCTCTTTCTCTGTTTGACTGTTTGCGCTTGCTGTCGTAGTTCAAGGAATTTCGAAATTGCTAGGCTCCAAAATTATTACTTGTCGTCTATTTTTTTTTTTTTCTGTGATATTTATACATAACACGGTGTAATCATTAATGGAAAGATCGAGAGATGCAAAGAAAGATATTCTAACCTCTTTTCATGAGAATTATTCATCTTTGATGCGTTTGTAATAAAATTCGTAGTTACAAAAAATTTAAAATTACGACTTGTCTATTTTCTTTCTGATATTTATATATAATTCAGTGTAATCATTAATGAAAAGACCGAGAAACGCAAAGAGAGATATTCTAACCTCTTTTCATAGACACTGTTGATCTTTTACGCGTTTATGAAAAAATTCGTAGTTGCAAGTATGTTAAAAATTGTGAAACTCGAAAAATATGACTTTTCTCTATGGCCTTTGTACAATAATTAAATGCTTTATTTATTAAATTAAATAAAACTTTTCTCTATGGCCTTTGTACACACGGTGAAAAATAATTAATGGAATTATAATTACAATTGTAATAACGATAAACGATACAATTGAGTAAAGTTACGGAAGACTTGTAGATTAATGAATCTCTCTTTCTCTCTCTCTCTCTCTCTTTCTTTCGCGGAGATGCAGTGTCTTTGCATAATCGCGTTAACTTTCAAAGAAAAACGGCGAATACCGGAATCGCCAGCGATCAATTCCCGTGTCGGAGTCGTGATCGCCGTATTACGGTGTGCATTGCACCGTGGAAAAAGTGTGCAACATTATTTGCATGGAATTTGCATGCGATTTGCATATAATCTTTAATGAACGAGAGAGATCTACGCTTTCTCTCTAATAACGTAGAAAACCCTCCCCCTTAAACGCGTTATTCGACTGATTAATCGATCCTTGCGAGACAAGAACCATTGTCGCTTCGGAAATGGAAAACGAACGGTGAATAAGAAACGCCTACAGATTTCGATTCGACGTGAGCGTATTGCCGGCAGGAATGCACCTTTGGAAGTCATCGATGATCAAATATTTACCGAAGATTTTTTTTTTTATCACTGAAAGTGATTTTAGCGGGCCTCTTCAGGTGCAACGCTGATGCAACGAAAATTAGCGATTGGTTGATTTGAGTCACGTGATTCGCAAGGGGGCGTGGAGTAGACCTCGAGTGGCGTTGTCATGATAAAAGAGCAATCGCGCCTCTAATTTTCTAGTTTTCTATCGATTCAAATGTTTGCATATCGATAAAATTTTATGACAAAAAGGTCGTCTTCGTTTCTTAGTCAGAACAGTTGCTTCTGGGCCTTTCAGTGAGACGAATCGTATTGGGGTACAAGTCGTGCAGTTTTTCTCTTTTACGTGTCTTGAATGCATCACTCGTCACTTGTAAATTTACGCGTAGTCGAGCACGTTGCTTCCGCGTTGTTCGGGAATTAATTCTCGGTATTCTTTTTCTCGAGGTTCTGTTTGTTAAAAAAAAAGAGTGGTCAGTGCGTTTGGTCAGTGCGTTCGAGCCAAGTTTACTTTGAAAAGTAAAGTGGCACAGGTCACTTTATTTTTAAATCGACTGGTGTTTAACCTGTTAACTGTACCGTTTATTAGTTCAACTCTTTGAACTCGTATGTTACACGTATGTGATGGTAATAAAATTCTACGCGATCTTTTACGAGATCTCGCTCTACATTCGTTTTTGCAAGTTTATTAACATGAATGACAAATAATCGTTCTCTAATTTATCGAACAATAATAACAAGCAAATAAATAAAAAGCATTGAACTTGCGTTATTTTACCTTAATTTACCTGATTTACCTCGAAATGAGCGCAAGCAGACAAGCGCGACAACGTGGAAAGCAAATCGAGTTCAAAGGGTGTAGAGACGTGTACCTAAATACCTATAGCGCGTGCAACAATGAAGAGATGACGAGTATATTCGAGTCAAGTAGAGAGTATATACAGCTGCTGTAATATTATATAATTAAGCTGCGGATGAAATGACCGTTTTAGTTTTCTCTTTTCTTGTGAAATCAGTAATTTTTTATTATTCTGATTTATATCATTTATAACAAATATAGTTTGTAGTATCAAAGATCAAATTTTTGGAAAATGTGTCAAGTCAGAGATTCAACGTGCTGTTTTCAAACGATCAAAAGATCACGTTTGAACTGAAATTTAATTTAAAATTAATCGAATGTTGACCACCAGAGCGTTCGCAAGTTAATGAAAAGAGTAATTAAAAAATCACAGATTTATGTTAGTAGAGAGTGATTTTTGTATTTCCTCGTTTGTTCATTTTATCTCTCGTCTCTAAGTATTCCAATACTCCCAAAATTTGCGAATATATTTTAGTTTCCACCGAGAATTTTCATTTTAATTAACAAACAAAGCAAGTGGTGATTATTTTCCACGCATGGCGGTAAAATTGCCATTTGTTCGCAATAGCCGACAGGTGAGGCAAGTCTCGCGTTTCAACGTGCCTCGAAAAATTCAGGACTGACTTTCGCGAAGATTTACTTTCATTTGCATTTTACCATCTCGGATGCCCACTCGCGTTTCTCTCAGACAGCGAATCTCCATTGTATAACGTGACTCGCGCCACTTTCGGAATAAACTCGGCCCGTTCACGGAAACACGGGGAAAAATTAACGAAACACTTAGCTCGGGCAGTTGGCCGCGATAATCAACGGCAATAAAACACCACCTTCGCGTCGGAACAACTTCATCGTCCTCGTTTTTTTCTTTTTACGAAACACTTTCTCCCGAGGAATTCTTCTCCAGCCCACGCGCGAAGAAGTGTGTAATCTTTCGCGTGACTAACGCAAATGGACCGCGACGAGTCGAGTATGATAATTAATTAAAAAGAAAGGGAGAAGAGTCTACTCTCTCTCTCTCTCTCTCTTGATACTCTTTCGTCGAACGACCTTGCAATCTGCTCGCTCTGAAAAATATCATCGGCGCTTCGCCGCTGATCCGGATCACATTCCCGCGAAACGATTTCGTAAGAATGCGTCGTCCAGTGGCCAATTGCGCAGGTATTCGAGAGAATTAAATCGCTTCGGAGTATCGGGCGGCGATATCCGGCTCCTCGTCCCCCCCCACCTCCGCGTATCTACCTACGACACGTGTGTACGTGCGCCTCTTTGGCGGAAAGTAATTTTCGCCCGGGGAATGAAAGCGGCGGGAAACGACGGGGACACCGACCGGGAGATTTCAGTGGTTGTTGCTCGGGGAAAAAGCGCCGTTCGCCGGAAGCCAGGCAATCGAGATAACGACCAAATAATAAAACTGCGCGATTCGTCTCGCTGAAAGGCCCAGAAGCAACTGTTCCGACTAGGGAATGAAGATGTAAAATTTTATCGATACGCAAACATTTGTATCGATACGAAACAAATTACAGGCGCGATCGCTCGGTACCAGACAACGCCACTCCTACTCGAGGTCTACTCCACGCCCCCTCGCGAACCACGTGACCCAAATCGACCAATCGCTAATTTTCGTTGCATCAGCGTTGCATCTGAAGAGGCCCGATTTTCTAGGTTACCCCCGCTATCACTTTCAGTGATAAAATAAAGTAACACGCTCGCGAGGTCGCGAGAATAACGATAGAGTGAAAGAGGGAGAGAGAGAGAGAGATTTGGCGGGAGTAGAATCCGGGCCAGGTCTGCAAACACACACACACACAAATGCACGTTGAACGGTTCGCTGGCTGCTGCTTTCAGCCCGATAATCGATCCTCCTCTCCTCTCCATTCGGTCGTACCTTGCCAACGAGAGAACACGGCGTGCTGCGCGCGGCTTACGTCGAACGGTTGAGAAGTATTAAGAATGAAACTTCGTTCACACCGTCTGGCCGGCGTCGAAATCAATAATACCCAGGTTGAACTGGGTTAATACCACGGTACGCCGGTTGGTCAGGAATTTCGATCGTTTCCACGCGTTCTCCCTTTCTCAGCCCCCCCCCCCTCCGGCACCGGCTCTCTCTTCGTTTCTCTTTCGTCTTCCTTTGGTCTCTCCGTTTATTGACTGACGTCGGCTACGGAGCAGGATTCTTGAATCGTGATCAATCGCGCAGTTGAATTTTTTCCCCCCTCCTTTTTTTGTTATTCAACTCTCTGCGCTCCAGCGGTTATTGCAACAGCTCCGAAAAGTCGATGCTGTTTGAGATGATTTGAGAATAAAATTGTAACACAATGACACGATCTTGTTTTATTTTTTCTTAAAAAATACCGCGAAGTTGGTAGTCCTATAGAAAGAAATCTTGGAGTGCAAAGGGTTAAGCAACTAAGACGTTGGTTCTTTCGTTTTTTCTTCTTTTTTTTTCCTTTTTTCTCAAGTCGATCTCCGCCGTAATTCGTTCTTCCGACGTTCTGACTGACGTCTTCCTCTTCTCCCAGTGCCCTCGTTCTCCCCTCTTTTTTCCCTCTTTTTGTCTTGTTTTCACCATCTAGCCGGGACGTAGAAACGTATAAACGCGGCCGTGTCATTACAGTTTAATTGCAAGTGGCTTACGGCCTCGCGGTTATAGAAAAAATCTCGGACGGTGCTTCGCAGTTAGTCGTCGATGGACTTTGGCCGACCCTTAATCTCACTTCGATAACCGCTCCGAGTTTAGAAATATCACATGTGCTCCATCGACTGCATTGTAGAAGAAAAAAAAAAGAAAAAGAGAGGAAACAAATTGTCAGTTTCAAAACGACCAATTTGTAATTTTTGTTGGATGTATATAAATAAAATAAGTAAAAAATTAAAGCAGAAAATTGATTAATTACAGATAGATGGATAGAAGATTGCAGTAGGAAGGATGTTCCTTTAATTTAAGACAGAAAAGAAAGATCATTTATTTATAGTTTTTTGCGCTCTTGAATTCGTAGCGTAGTATATATCTCGTCGTGTAACGATACGTCAAGCACGATTTTTTTTCTGTGTAAGAACGACGGAACGTACGAGCGCAAACGCGTGTTGGCTCGCGTTTGAAACGACGAGAACGAAGTACGCGTATGGGCTGTGGACGTCCGGGGGAGGGGGGATGTTCAGCTGATGTTGGCTGAATCGAGCGTTGATTGTGGCGATGCGTCGATTGTCGAACCGCGATGTACGCACACACAAGGTACGTGTACGTAGCGGCGGGGTCCGGTCGGTCGATAGAGACGCCGGGTTCCGTGGCTCCGCGCGCACCTCCGCGCTTTGTTTGCTCGTAACAACCGTAATTATCTTGCCACGACGTTATCTCCTATGAATCATGTTAACCTGACGTAATGTACTTGTTGTTGTTTGACGTTGCCACGCATTCAGCAGCCCTCCTCCTCTCCTCCTCCCGTCGCGTCGTCTCAGACGTGCGAATTGACTCTAATTCGCGAACAAGATTTTCGCGTTTCTTTGCTCGTGCTCGCTCTTTGCGGTCAGAATTAAAGAGATCCTCGTATCGAACAAAAATAGAATTAAAAATATAATTGTAATTACTTGTAAGTAATATAAATATAAATGTAAATAATGTACAATAATATACAATATACAATAATAATAATATATAATATACAATAATAATAATACATAATATACAATATACAATAATAATAATATACAATAATACTATGCAGACAATATACAATAATACTATACAAACAACATACAATAATATACAATAATAATATATAAACAATATACAATAATAATAATATACAATAATACTATACAAACAATAATAATAATATACAATAATAAACAACATACAATAATATACAATAATAAACAACATACAATAATATACAATAATACTATATAAACAATATACAATAATATACAATATCGCGTGTTGCCAGATAAAGGCGAGATCGCGACAGACAATTCGCGCAACTCGCGCACCTTCCGCTTCGATTCACGGTCTGAAAAAGGAGAACGCGGCCTGTGTGTCTGCACACAGAGAGTCTTTTTTTCCCCCTTGGATAAATCCTTCGATTACCGGCCTGCGAGTCGGTAAATATAGCCGCTCTGCGCAGGCTCTCGCAGGGAGCAGCCCTCGAAAACTTCGTTTCGCCGTCAGAACGACGGCTTTAAGTGATTTATAATCAAAACCGGATTAGGCGGATGGAAAAGCCTTAACCTGCTGCTCGGTCGCTCGCAAGCGGAGCAAGGCACGACCGTCTGCCCTGCCAGTGATTTTAAAAAGTCTCTTAAAACGTGTTAAATAAACGGTCGCTTGAAAAACGCAAAAAAAAAAAGAAGAAAAAACGTTATTCGCGGGAATAATGTCTGTTTATTCGCGCGGTGGTTGTTTATCGTCTCGCGCGAATTCAATTGGCTGTTCTTGCTCAAATGGTCGAATTCCCGCCCGTGTTTTTACTATCAATCGTTGTCGATCTTTTTTAACGCAACGATCGATCGAAACTGGAGATTGATATTTTTATTATTAATCGATCTCTTCTATTCAAAGAAACGTACAGTTCTTCAAGGAACATTTTTGACTGATCTTGTCTTTTCGTTTTGCTTTCAGGTAAGCGATAAAAGGCAATCGAAGATAAATCATCGACGTATCAGGTCAGGAGTAAAGATTTTTATTTTATTCGCATTCTATTTCTTGAATAATGCAATTGCATATTTATACATTTTCGCGTCTTTTAATTTCTCACGGATGTGAATACTCGAATTGAGTTGAAACGCTCTTGTTGAGATGAAATATTACTTGGAGATTTATTTTGTTTAACAGTGATGCACCCAATTATGTTGAAATTCTTTGTACGAGTGAGAACTGTTTATTGAAGGCGTATTAGAAAATATTATTTAAAACAGAGGTGGCTAACTGGTGGCCCGCGGGCTCTTGCCCCCTCTACTTTCCTCATCGCTAGCGCTATCCCCTCCACTACATTCATCTCCCCACCACACTGAAATTTCCTCGCCCGTGCGTGAGCCCCACTCTCAAGCGGAGAGATGGTTAGCCAGCTCTGATTTAAAACAATATTCAAATATTATTTCAGAGGGGAATTAACTAAAGAAAAGAAATACTAATTAATACAATCGATATTCCTGAGAAAGTATTATTACTGAGAAAAGGAATAGCTAGACCACTGCCGTTTATTCAACGCGGCATTAAGACACTTCGTTTCGATTTCATAAAAATAATATTCAAACTTTGTTGCACGGGAGAATTGAAATACATTTCCCGCACACTTGTCAGAATCAGATAAATTTCAAATAATATTTCAAGTTTGCAATAAATACCCGGTTGAAATACATTTCCTGTATAATAAACCGCGTAGAAGATAAGATAACCTCGTTGTGAATTATATTTATATATTATTTGAGATACTATTGTTCCGTTGTTTGAAGTACTATCCGTCCCTGAACGACCTGTCCTGTTCTCCCTCGCCGATGTTTCCCCTCGGTAAGAAGAACAGAAATCGAAGAGCGAAACGTACTCTTGAGAGGGATGATAAATTCCCGAACGGGAGAGCCTTGAGCAGTGAATCGTCGCGGGGCATCATATCCTCGGTGATTTGTTACTCTCGCCACCGGTGACATCGCGGGCCCCCTGTTTCATTCTGATGGAAAACCGTTGTACGAAGTTCCCCGTAGCGAGACGAAAAGTCGCGAGGTCGCGTGCCACTCGCGTGACATCCGCTTGATAACGACGCCTCGCGTACGCCTCGATCTCGACGATCCTTCTCGAGCATCGTCCCCGTCTTGGTCGTTGTCGACCGTCTCCGCACAGGGTATCCTCTCATTTTTTACCACCTCTTCTCGAGCGTTTTGTAAATAGCCCGACGAAATGGCCCATTTTCCTGGCTGGTGCCTCGCGCTGCCTCGCTTCTCCTCGGGTATCATTCTCCAGCGTGCCGCCGATTCATCACAAACTGTCAAGCTGTCGCCGAGCCCGGCGCATCCTAAACGCGAGGCGCATCCTGGTGGACGCTCCGTATGCTCCTTTTGCTTACTGTTTCCCGAATGGCCCGTTAACGGTGATTGATGCATTTTTAACGGGTCTCGTCTCATCGAATATTATGAACAGCTTACACGCTGTTCCACCCTTATCGCGCTTACAGATTGAAACGTATATCGCCTCCCCGTTACCGTTCGCTTTTCCTCCCTCGTCGCTGCAATTCCTTTTTTTTTTCCAGCTGTTGCTGAACGCCGAATTGCGTACAATTTTTACGTTTCTCTCCCCTCTCACGCGGGCTGTCCCATTCGACTCGAGCACGAGTTTCATTTTTCACGGAGTCCACGAGTCCTCTTGAGATTACGATACTTTTGAAAAGCATCGGGCGAAAGTAGCAAATCCCTCTACGACCGTGTACCGCCGTGTCGAATCAAAATGGCGGTTCTGAATATTTATGAAGTTGCTGCAACTGCAACTGGTATTTTGTGCGAGTGAGAGAGAAAAGCTTTATTATTGTCCATTTTGTTCGATTTAGAATGAAGTTAGTCACATTTTAAGATACACGTGTTAGAAAAGGACGCAATTTTGTTTTGCCAATTCAGTAGTACACCCTATATAACATACTAGAATATTATTAACACATAATTATAATATACTAAATATACTAAATATACTAAATTAATATTAATAACACATAATTATAATATACTAAAATATCCTAAAAACATACCTTAACTATATTAAAACCAAAAGTATAACAATTCGACCTGATCGTTGCATACCAAAAGTGTTTGATCCAAGGGGATGGTTGTTCGTCGGACCACCCTTCGATCAGAGGCGACGCCTCGTTGGAACCAACGCGACAGTGCAATTGTGAACGAGAACAAGCGAAGAGCAAACGTTGAAACGTAGAAACGTCAGAGTTTGTCCAACTCTCTCGGTCCCCAATGGAAACCTGCGTGGGGTGGATGGGCACACGCACACGCGCACGCGGCATCTGGCCGCATTATTACCGACAGTGGCGCAATTATTTCGGCCCGGCCGAGAGAAATATGTTCTTTGTTCGCGCGGACGTGTTTTGTGGGTCGTGGATTTTCGTGGCGAAAATCCATCGGGTCTCTCGTCGCCTGTCCCATGGCTCGTACCGACCGACCAAAACACCCTCGGAAACTAGCAACGGGGGTGTTTCGCTCCCCCTTTTCCTTCGCAGAGAGTTTAAGCAGGACTCGAGCGGTACGGGTCGGGCCGATCCTCTCTGGGCGAACGCCCCAAAGCTCGGACGACCCTCGGGGCTTCGGCGGTACGATATAATACACGGGAAACTTAACAGGCATCGAGCTTACCGAGAGAGAGAGAGAGAGAGAGAGAGAGTGGGAGAGTCTTGTACAGCAACATAGTCTCTCCTAGTACGACCCACCACTTGGATTCCCTCTTGGCGCTATATACAGGGTGTTCTCTAATATGTGACAACAATTTCCATCAAGCACCGGATCCGTTACTTGGAAACGATTAGCAAGTTCCTCCGTGGATGTCGGCCGAAAGCCCTGCTTCGTACCAAGTCTGAGAACTCGAGAGGAGGCGCTTGCCTTCTATTATTGTTGGGAACATAATCCAAACTGTTTCGACAATTTTCATCGGAAGAAAAATTGTTATTTCTGAATGAGGAAAAGGAGATCGTTCGTTTTCCATTTTTAACGAGTAACAGGAAAGTGATTTTCAAGGAATTTTAATCAGTTTTAACTTGATTTTACAGTTTCTACAGCTACAGTCTCGCGTGCAAACTGTTCCTAAAAAGTTAGGTTATGATGAAATTGATGTTCGTTGGTGCGTAGGTTAGAACAAACTTAGGAATGAATGTGTGGAAGAATGTACAGTTATACAACGTACAGAATGTGCAATTATACGATATACAAAGAATATACAATTATACAGTATGCACTCCAACGATGCAGCGGCGTTTGTAGTAATCTAATAAAAACTCGCCTTCTTCCTGCGCGAAGCTTGAATTTAGTCTATAAAAATTGTTTTAAAAGTTTTCTAAAATTGCTCTGCACAAAGCTTAAATTTAGTTTATAAAAATATTTTAAAAATTTTTCTAAAGTTCTCCCGTGCGAAGCTTGAATTTAGTCCATAAAAATTTCTTTGAAAAATTTCTTTTATGGACCGTATTTTTCGGGACACCCTATACATACATACATACATACACTCGCGTGTCCATTCTTCTCATTCCGTCCGACTCTCCTCGAGACTCTCCTCGGTCCGTTTCTGCCCTTAAACTGTAAGTCTGTGCCCTTCCCCCTCCTCCCCCTAGTGGCGCGTTTCTGTTTTCGAGTTTCGAGTTTCTCCATCCCCGGATCGACGAGATTTCAGCCGCGACGACATCTGCTGGCACGGTGTGATCGGCTCGGGACCTATGCGCACCCTCGTTCTTCCCTGTTCGCTCGTTTATCTATCTGTTTGGACGGCGTGTTTTAGCGCGGGACTCTTAATCGTAATAAAACGTCGTGTTACGCGTAGCACGAGGGGGCGGTCGGAGGCCAGGGAGAGGATGGTTTAATGACAACGGTAATGGAGTATAGAAAATGAGACGGCGCGGGAACGACCCGCCCGGGACTTCGAGCGAATGGATACACCGGCGTTTATGTTTCATGAAACGTCGGTCCATGCCGACTCGAACAGCAAAACGTTGGTCCCCTTTGCCCTGTGTTAGTGTACAGTATCTAATGCAGTTTCCTACAGGACTACAGGCGTGTTTCCGTGACGCGACCGTCCGTCCGCCCGTTTATGCATCCGATGAATTTTTTAAGTCGATCGATGGATACGCGTCCGTTCGTTTACCGCCCGCAATCCTTTCGACGATGCACGTGTGTGTGGGGGGTTTATAGGTAGACAACGTAATGGGTAATTTATTATCGATTTCAGAAAAGGCGATTGGTATTTCGGTGTCGAGGAAGGAAACACCAGTTTTACCGTTTATAGCTTAAGGAAGTCGTTCTTTGCTAGAGAGTTGTGGAGGATTAATGAAAGAATTTACATTTTCGATGATGACACACCTCCCTTCAGAAGTTTTATATAGGGATATTTTTATTTTTAATATTCAATATTTATCGTGTATAGTTTGTATAACACGTATAATATTGTATTATTATAATATTAATATGTATAGTACACAATAATGCGATGATACAATATATCAATAAATTATATACAATAATAATATACAATATATTAACAAAGTCTGTATTAAGACAGAGTATTACATTTCATATTTATTGTATTTAATTTTATTGTATGTATTATATTTATTGCAAATGCAATTTACATTGTACATTGCATGTTGTGTACCTAAAGTTTCATTCTTCCGATGATGGCTTAAATCACACACGTGACATACACGTAGGTAATTTATTATCGATAGTAGGTAACTTATATTTTGGTATTGAAAAAAAAAATACAAAAATGTTTTTTTTTTTCCTTCCGAACGAAGATTGTTCTTCGCAGAGAATAAGTACCGGGCAATTAATAAAGAGAACCCCGGGCAATTTTCGCCCGAAGTTGCGCGTCGTGGCGACGACGCCACGGCATTCCCGGCGGGCCGTGTGCGGCATCCACAAGCTTCTCTCTTCCATATTCAGGTTAAGGAAGAGAAGGCCGACGAACGTGTACGTACGTGCCTCGTCGGATCCCTTCGCGTCTTTGTCGTTTCCTTGTTTCTCCTTCCTTCCTTCCTCTTCCTCCTCATCTTCTTCTTTTCCTTTTTCTTCTTTCTCTTCTTGTTATTCTTCTTCTCCTCCCCTGCCTGATACTCGTCCACCGCTCAGGTATATACCTTCCAGTTTTTGCTCTCGATGCTCTGCGTGTTTCGTTCCGGAGGCTCAAGGGCACGGTGAACGCGTTAATTGCAACGAAATTATTCAACCTCGCGGTGGCGAGGAAAGAAGACAAAGAGGGGAAGAGGGAGTGAGGGCGGCTTGCTGTGCGGCAAGGAACGTCGGGAGGAAGGGCGTTGGGTGTGTTGTTGGAACACGTGTATCGCTTTTTACACCGGATCGGTACAGTGTTTTTTGCGTTTATGGGGAATTTATGTGTGTAAAAGCGCGCTGGGACGCCGTATATATTGCGTTTGCAAAAAAAAAAAAAAAAAAAAAAAAATGGAACGGAAAGCGTGTATCTATCTGGTGAGTTTTTTTTTTCTTTCGTTTCGCGGTTAGCGAATAATATGGTTACACTTTTTCCTGTTTATGAAAGAGATGTTAATTACGAATGGTTATATTTCCGCATAAAACTTAAAAACTGTATGTAACCTAATGATATATATATGTGATCTTAAGCAGATAATCAGTTAACTACAACTACTTAGACTTATCAAGAATCTCAGCATAGATCCAAATTATTTTATTGCCCAAAAAGTTGACGTGATAATTGCTAAATCAGATATTTTCTTTAATCTACTTTATTACTAACTTAATGTATAAAGTTTATATTCTCATTTCCTCTCACATCCTATTTTTATATTCTACAGATTCTAGAGTTCTTTAGTTTCTATTTTTATATTCTACAAATACAGCTGTAATAAACCTCAAATGAAAAGTTTAGAAAGAAAAAAAGAAAAGGAGACCACTACTACTACAGTCAATAGTTGCTCGATAATCTAATTCCACGATCTCGTTGTATTCTGAGCTCGTCGATGATATCGATCGCGTACATCACACGATGTCGAAAGACCACCCACTGACGAGTGGAAAATGAAACGAGTCTTGAATAACACGGATTTTATTTCTACAATAAGACAGATGACTCATTTCTATCAGATCTAGATAGTTTTGGTCCAAAAAGTCTAGACAATGTGTATTTATTTAAAGTTGCATTCTTTCGATGATGTACGCGTGTGGTTTAAATCGTGCAATTTGTTATCGATAGTAGGTAATTCACATTGTTTTCTCTGCAGAGTCGTGGGTCGATTCGTGGAGTGATTCTCAGTGGATATAATGGATTCTAAGTTAAATGTTAATTCTGCTGCTCTCTAGTTTTTAGCGTGATGAGATCGTTTTCCATTGTAACGAGATTGCCTAAATCGAATAGGTCTCATTCATAAAAATGAATCGACACCGTGTCACAGACGTTGCTTGTGATTATGAAACTCGAACCGGGACACGGTCAGAAAACAATCGAGATCGTACCTTAACAACGTCAAGGGAAAAAGGGTTACAGGAGGGGGGAGGGGAGAGAAGGGCGACGAAGAGCGGTGTGACGGCCCTGGTTCACGTTGTGGTGGGGGGCTGGGGGGGTCAGGCCGTGACGGAATTCATCGTCTTGCGCGCTGCTCGTACCCGAGGGTCGTTCGTTCCTCCTACTATGGCCCTATTCTCGTTCTTCGTCGATCCACCTCTCGACTCCTCTTCTGTTCTTACCCTCCTTCTCTTTGTTAGTTAGACACGCGGCCCCTCTCTCTTTCTCTCACATACACACAGACCCCCCTAGAACCCGGCTCTATTTGTCTCTGTCACTGGTAAATGGCCTTTGCCGTGCGGCACCACGATTCTCTAGCAGTCTTTCTCCTATTCTCGTTGCCCCTTAGCCTCTCCTTCTTCCTCGTTTCACCTTCTGCTAGTCCAACTTCTTGTGTGTACCTTTCGCGAGGGGTGAAGGAGAAAGACAGAGAAAGAAAGAAAGAGAGAGAGGGAGAGAGAGTGGAAAAATCGGCGAACATCGGCCACGAACCACGCCACTAGGACGATCCGTGCTCTGCTATTTCTCATTTGGTATCGGAGACGCTGGCTGTCTCGTTTGTGCCCTCTTCTTTCCTTCGCCACTGCCATGCGACGCGCTGATCGACTGCGAGCAGATCCTACCGGATCGGTTTTGTGGTAGGTCGGAGCACAGCCTGTGCACGTGAGCACTTTTCGTCGACCCGGGAATCGGGGATCGAGGGATACTTGGTATTTGGCGATTCCGTGGGACGTTGTTGCGTTTGGAGTGCTCGTTAGGTTAGGTGCTCTGTAGTTCTGCTTTCACGCGATTTTGGTTCGATGATTTTTGATCAGAAATAGATTTTAATTAAGTTTCTATGTACAAGACAAAAAATTTCTATATAAAAAATAGGTTTTGATTAAATTTCTGTATAATATATAATTGTTTTCGCAAATTACAGCCGCGATCGCTCAGTACCAGACAACGCCACTCCTACTCGAGGTCTATCCCACGCCCCCTCACGATCACGTGACTCAAATCAACCAATCGCTAATTTTCGTTGCATTAGCGTTGCACCGAGAGGCCCGATTTTCTGGGTTTTCTCTGCTAAAATCACTTTCAGTGATAAAAAGTAAAAACATCCAAATTTTAGAGTTAACGCGACACACCGTAGACATCACTCTCGACATCGAGAGTTCACTCTGTGACACTTTCGATTGTCAGACGGTCGAGAAATTCGTCGATGCTAAGTTGACGAAGAAGTTCTCGTCGTCCGTGAGACTCGTGCTTTTCAAACCTCTGGATACTTAGTTTCGACTCGAGTTAACAAAAAGTACGCTGGCCGAAACCAGTGAGGGAACCGAGCGAGAACGAAGGAAAGTTTCCGTAGTGTTTGCAAACCGAAACTCAGGCTTCTTGGACTTGTTCCGGTTGCGAGATGCGACTCCGTGGAAATCAGTAGTTAAAGAAAAAAGACCGGGAAAATTCAGTTGAATTCAGTGTGATTGTTTAAACTCTTAACGATTGTTTAACTCGTTAAAGAGCCATTAGGACCCGCAAGCCTCCTGGTCGATCGCACCCGGGGAAAAATGTTGCGTTCGCAGTCAGAGCCACCCCTGTCCTCGCTTCTTTTCCTTCGTTTTCTCTCGTTTCTCCTTTCCTTCATCCGAGAGTAAATTAATTCAACTTTCCCAGACAAGGGAAAGACGTCGTTGGCTTCCTTCTTCTGACCGGTTGGCGTTCACCTCTTCTTCCTTTTTTCTCTCTCCCATTCCTGCCGCGTTTCTCCAGTCATAAGTTCGCTCTTAATGTCTCTTTGATTCGTGTTTCAACGCGATATCGCGTGATTATTCCAACGTGATTAGCTCGTGCGAGAGGATTTTTCAACCGACGACCTTGATTTCTTTTTAATACCCGCGGCGGTCGTTCGGCCTCGGCTCTCTTAAAAACCGCGAATTATAAATTCGAGACGTTATTGAAACCTTCGCGCGAGGGGAAGGCCTCTTTAAAATTGCTTCCATTTCGTATCGGGCGCCTTGCAAAATTGTGAACGATTCAGATCTGAGTCTGGCGTTTGCGATGTGAACGATTAAAATTTAAGCACAGCGCGTGATCTAAAGTGGCTCGTATTTTTCAAAGATACTGATCAACACTTTCCTCTGTTATATATACTTGACGTTGTTAACAAAGATATTGGCATAAATAAATAAAGAGCAATATCTGTCAACGCTAGAATAGATATTCTACGCATGAACTATTACAATTTAAATGGTAATTGAAATGAATAGATTTATAAAATTGTGCTTCTGTCCAAATAGAAATTAATATTAATTTTGACAAGAACATCTTTAATTAATTAATTACTTAAATATTGGCAAGAGTATCTTTTAAGCGCTTGTAAAAAACGAAAGTGCAAAGTCATATTGACGGATCGTAAATAACAAAATTGTACGATTATTTATAAAACTTTTATAACGATAGATCCAACAAATGATACAGATTTTTCGATCGCGAAGTGTCTAGAGCTCAGCGCTGTTTTCCGAATGGGTTAATTCCTCCGAGGGAGGGATGTTATTTAACTGCGACACTCGGGCTCGTTGAAATTCTTTTTTTAAAAAGAAAAAGATTCCTCGCTTCTCTTCCGCGTTCCGCCGGTTCTCCCGAGATTTTTGCTAATCCAAATCCGTTCGGGCAACAAAGGATTCAACGGAGGCTCTCAGACAATGGAACTTGTACGCCTTCTAATCGTCTTATCGTCCAGGGTGCAGGGGTCGAAGGAAAAGCGAAGACCTGTATATCTTTCTAAATTACTCGGCAACTCCTCTCTTTCTCTTTTTGCCCCGCGCCATTTACTTAATGAGGAATCAGAGGAGAGTTTCGCGGGAAGAGAGCAGCAATCCTGAAAAAGATTTAAAGCGATCGTGCGTCGTTTCTTTCGGCTGGATCTCCCTCCCCCGTTATATCCTCTTGTTGCTTCCTCCTCCGGACGCGTTTCTTTATTTCTTCACCTTGCCTTCTCTTCTTCTGGCCATTTTCTTTCCTCTCCTTCCCCCACTCCCGGATGCGGGTAAGGTCGATCCAAGTTGGTCGAGCGATCGCATTCGTTACGTGGAAGTTTTCTTAAGAAGGCGGTTTATCTCGAGGTGTGTATTTCCCACGTTCCGGCAAAAGGCAGTTTCCTTCGCTCTCGAGATAATATATCCGAGAGAGCGGTTTTAAATTCGTTCTGACTAACTGCCGCACGGTCATAACACGCCGCGTGCGCGCATCTGTCTCTGAACCTTTTTCAGACCGAAGGACCCCTCTCCTTCGTTCGAGGTTCTCCGTTACCGAGTAATTGCAACTTTTTTTTTTCTTTCTTGCTTCGATTGTCGAGCATTGTCGGCTGAGAAACTGAACTTAACTCTATACAGGCCTATATTTCGCGTGATCATGGGTACTTTTTTGTGAAATTCGTGTAGAATGAGGATGAAAATTAAAGCAACTTTATTACGGAGAGGTTCTAAAGATTTGTATACTAGGAAAATTAAAATGAATAACAACAAAAATAATATTTTTAAATGTATACATATATCGTATAACCTCTTGCGCTGGAATGACGTACCACGCACGTCGAGAATTGTTTGTCCCAAATTTCAACGTTTTCTCAGTTTTAAATATATTTAAATGTAACCCAAGCAAAATGATAAGTTTATCACTTTTTAATCATTTCTATCCAGTGATATACCGACGAGAAAGAAACAGAAAGCTACGACTTATTGTATACGGTTCGGTCACTCGTTATGGTCCGCGAACCAGTTGCCAGCGCAAGGGGTTAATAATTTTCTTTCCACAAGATGGTAAGATACAAAACCTAACCTAAACGTGTATCTTACAAAATTCTGCCCCCTCATAAAGTAAAGTAAAATAAATAAACTTGTGCATTGGAAAAGATAATAATCCGAAGGTTAATATATATAATGAAAAAACAAAAAATACCTAAGCTTACATACGAACCTAATATTATAGGTATTTATGAATATTAAATTTTATATATAATATTAGACTTATAGCTATTATACCTATGTACGAATATCAGATTTTATATATAATAATCTGAAAATTAATGTGATACATACGATAAAGTTAACATAACACAATATAATAAATCCAAAAGCTGTCTTTGCATTGGAAGTGCATTGTTTCCTGCATTGAATTGACAATTACCCGTATTCCTTTCGCAAAAAGATCGGACCGATTACGGTACAGGAACAGGCACGTATAAAGCGCCGGTACGTTTGGTGTTAATTTATCAGACAAGGAACGGTACTCGGGTGCGTAGTGGCGAGAAACAGAGGGAGGGAGGAATCGATGCTTTCCCCTTTTGGCTCTTTCCCGTTATCCACCCACGCTTCCTCGTCCCCCCCTCCTTTCCAGCTACTGAAAAGTCCAGGCTCTCGGGCTTACCAAACGATGGCATTTGTTACGGGGAATCGCGGCTCGGGATAGCAGTTTTACCCTCTTAAGGTGGATTTCTCGCGCCGGTTGCGGGTTCGCCTCTCCTTCAACCATACGTGACTCCGACCCCGTAATTTACTCGTGGCTGCTCGTCCGTACTATTTAAATTCCACACCTCCCTCCCCCTTCCCTGCGACTCAATGCCAGGGGGAGGGAGGAACTGATGAAGAACTTTACAATACAACGGTGTGCATTAGCCGAGCTTTGATTTATTTACATTTTACCGGATTTTAGAGGTCGTTTAAATCTCTAGAAGTACACTGTTTTACGTCTGCAAAATATCCAACGAAAATTACAAATTAGTCGTTCTGACCATTTTAGGTTAGGTTAAATCTAAACTACGTGGCTTTTTAGTTTTTACTTTGTCTATTTTTATTTGCAGATGCTTTTATTAGGGATAGCCATAAGTAACGTCGTTTTTTGGTACTGTACAAATTTTCATTTTATTCCAGGGTTAATAAGTTATTTTATTTTATTTAAAGGTTAAACAGTTTTAATCTGTAATATAATTTAACAATGAGCACACTAAATGTCAATTAGAATAAGTTAAATTACTGTCACTAGATGGCAATGTTTATTAAATATAAAGAAAACGACATTACTTAAAAACATTATTTATATTTCTGTTTTTATTATTCTCCTTTCTTACTTAATTTTCTTTGTATTTTTATACATACATATCGTTACATCAAGTCACTTTTTTACGTATAACATCTTATGTAATTTGTTTTGCATATCTTGACGTATCTTACGTGCAAGTTTTTACAGCATGTAAGATTATATGGCACGTAGGCCAAGTATAGACCTGAAGCTAATAAATAAAACATAAAAAATAAAAAAGAAGACATTATGAGCACACCTCTAATAGTTACATGTTAATGTCACATATATTATTCAATAAGAGGTTTTTTAAATAACTCGTGCCACTGAAACGATTAAATTAAACATAATTAAACTTTTTCGAAAATTTCGAAATTCTTCTCCTTAAAATTCCGGGGGCGTTAGTTTCGAGCGATCTGCGCGCCCCTTTAACGAGCAGTCGTGGGATCAAAGCGAGCGTTTCTGGCCCGGTTTCAGACGTCGAATCGTCGAATCGCCGAGGAACGACCTTGATTTCGCGGACCTCTCGGTTCGACGAACCCAGAGTTTTCCTCGCTCGCGCACGTTTCTCCATCCTCCGGCCTTAATCGAGATCGCTGTTCTCGCTGTGCTTCGTTCCCGCATTCGGGGGATCTCTGAACTCCGTCGCGATTCTTCTTTTTTCCCTGAGAGAATATTTAGCTCGGATCGAGAGAAACCGTTTGTAAAAAAATTTCGGTGTGGTTCGTTTTAAGAGAAACGAATTAAATTAAAAAAAAAAAAAAAAGAAAATACGACATTACTTACTCTGATAGAATTTTTGGAAAAAAAACCAACGCACAGAGTTTTCATTTTTAATACGATGCCAGCTGAATTGTCACACGCGTCTCTTCTTTTCTTTTCTTTTTTTTTTTGCAACAGTTTAAAACGCAGAGGATTTTTCATCAAAGCGAGCAGATGAAATACTTTTGCCTCTGTATATATTCAGTCACTGTATAAAACTTCGATAATACACGTGGCTTCTCGGAACGCTGGCCAAGAGCTTCGTAAAAGTTTCTTGCACGCATTCTGAGTACAGTGGGTCACCGATGTTTCCGACAGGAAACATACTGCTCGCTTGACAAAACGACACGACAGTCGCACGACGTACGTAGTACACACATTAAGTACTGGGATTGTGGGAATCTCTGAACTTGTTACAAACGTATATATTTTCTGACATCTTACGTGTACGTTGTGTGCATCTCTTCATTCGTGAAAATCTCTCATAAATGTCTCGCAATAAAAATCCACGGTCTCATAATTTGCCATAGATCCGTAGTTTTGTCAAATTCTGATGGATTTCTTAATTAATCTGGATCAATCGTTTGAATTTCGTACCAGACTCAAGAGGGGGGATTGCATGCCTTGAATGGTTGGAAAATGAGGAAAGTTCAAGAATATTTTTTTGGAGACGAAATTATAATATTTTTTTGGATACGAAATAATAATCTCATTACGTGTTCTTCAATTTACATATTGACATACTATTAAATATATTTATTACATATTAAATTATTAAATATATATTATTACATATTAAATATATTGACATTTAGTGTGCTTATTGTTAAATTATACTATAGATTGCAACTGTATTAACTCTTAAATAAAATAAAATTTTTTACAGTATCATATATATATATATATATATAATAATAATACATTTTATATATGTAATACATTTAAAGCAGAGAGTGCTCGTCGCAGTGAAACCGCAATCATTATTTAGATTCTATTTCTCCGTTGCGTGAAAATTCACTGTCCAACCATCGAAGATTTATCTAAATGCCAATCTCTCTCGAAATTCTTCCCTGCCGTTCGACTATGAAAAAAAAAAAAATTACGATCCACGGTTGGGAGAAATTCTTTGGCCGGAGTCACGAGCACGAGGACGCCTCTGTTTCTAATTTCCGGATTAATCCGTGAAACTTTCCTGCTCGCGGCCGGCTGCGCTTCTCTGGTAAACACGCTAATTAAAGTGTCGTTTCACGGTTGTTTGATTCTCCCAGCTAGAGAGGTGGTCCCTGCGGTGGGTAAGCAACGTCCTTCGAATTCGCATCGCGACGTTTCCGAGGTTAGATCGGATAACATCCCGGTGAAAATTGTCGATGATCGGCACGATCGTTAATTACCGTCTTAACCTACATACGTACACGGTTGTGTACGTATCTTACTTCGATCGGAATGAAGAGTTCTAGAAAACACTCTAATTGTAAGCGCCAGTTTCAAGTTTTTCTGGAGGTAGAAAATAGTTGCCACTCACTTAAATTTGCCGATCGTGTTTGTTCTTAGATTACTGTATATAATATATATATATATAAATAAAATTATGTTTTTTTAATATATTATTCCAATATACTATTTTAATATATTATTCTAATAATACTAACTAATAAAATTATTCAAATATAAATTAAAGTATGAATTATAAATTAAATATACTACATATACTTCAATTTATATTTAAATGTCTAATATTATATCTGATATTTGGATATCTAATTATGTATAATGTATCAAACATTAGATATTCGATATTAATTGAAGTATAAACTGCAATATTTAATTATAAATTGTAATATAATTTATGCTTCAATTTATATTCAATATTATATCTCAAATACATATTGCATATCATTATTATTATTAGACTTATTGGATATATGTTATAAATAATATTATAAATAATAAACACTTATCAGATATATCGATAAAAATTAGAAAAAAAATATCCTTAGTTCAGTTACATTTGGCGATAGTCAAAAATTCAAAATTTAAGAGAAACAATTCACGATGAATTACGGAAAATCGTGAAAACTCGGTAAAAAACATCCGAGAAATCCCTGCGAGAAATTACGAATCGGTTTACCTCGCGCAGAGTTAATTTACGATCTCGATACATCGGTTGCCATAACTATACCGTAACCATCTTTACTTACGATCTTTCTCGCGGCCGCACGAGCGCACCTGGAAACACACACGGCGTTGCACGCATACTTGCCGCAACTTGGCTCCTCCCCCCCCCCATCCTCTGCGTGGAATCGTGCGCGTTCCTCGATATCTCGCGATGCTTATCTGCTCGTGTGTCGGATAAACCGCCGCGTGATCCCCCCCCCCCCCCCCTCCCCTTCCACGCACCTCGTGGATGATCGTTGCGTGTGCTCGTTCGTACGAGGCTCGAAACGCACACACCGCGGTCTTACCTTCGCCTCTCTTCACGAAAAGGACGAAACGCCGCGTTTAGTATAAGGACTCGATTCCGTGAGCAAGATTGCAACCGCGTGCGCGGTTTCTTCCATCGTTCGCCGCGTTCCGATACGATGTTTAACCCTTCGGCGAAGCGACCACCGTTTTCCTATTCCGTTCGTGCGGAGAGAAAACAGATTTACGCACTGTGGAATGTTCCTCTCATTTTCTTGCGGGTTTTTCTCTAACCCAAATTACAGCCCTTTTCCAGGCTACAGTTCATTATAACTGTTGCACCGTGAAACGATCTTTTTGCACTCTTTTTTTGTCGTGTTCAGTTTTTTTGCATCCCCAAGTTAACCAAAAGGGTTAAAATTATATTCACTGTACTTTTTTGCACGATGAATTAACCTAACGTAACTCTTTTGCAGGTTATACTCACCTTTTTTCTATCCCCAAATTGACCATTTTGTAGGTTATATTCGCTATGATTTTTGCATTGTAAATTAACCTAACCTAACCCTCTTTTGCACCTCTAAATACTAAATAACCCTTTTGCATTCGGCCAATTTTTCGAAACATTCATTAATTCATTATTGTATGAATGTATATTATATGTTATATAATACTGTTATATAAATGTAATAATATGTATATGAAACTACACTGCACAGCGGCCTATAGATGAATCCACACACACACATACATACACACATATATAAAAATATTTTTAATGTTTTAAACAACTATTTTACGTTAATTTTACTTAATTTCATTTTATGCTATTTTTTTACTCAAGTATCATCACACTAGATTTTATTTTTCTTACATCTATCACTTTGTTGAGAAAACAAATTTGTAGAAAACTTGATTCTCAAAGGTGGCTGAATTTGTTTCTGAGAAATGAGTGAATTTTAGAAATAAGATGAACACGATCTGCGGATGGGTTAATTCTACGAGTGCAAAATTCCCGATTACATCCATCGAT
The DNA here is from genome assembly GCA_030673865.1 of Melipona bicolor. NCBI lineage: Eukaryota > Metazoa > Arthropoda > Insecta > Hymenoptera > Apidae > Melipona > Melipona bicolor. Next base: position 1,654,240 of record JAHYIQ010000012.1, read on the forward strand.
CGCGCAGATATTGAAAAATTGACCAAGTCGGATCGAAAATGGATTCCTTTGTCTCCTAACTGGTTTTTCGCTCGCTTCGATGTCTGTCGCGCGTATTACGCTTTGTCGAACTGTCGATAGTCGCGATCGATCCGACGGGTTAGCGTTAATTTTCAGAGAGAGAGAGAGAGAGAGAAAGAGAGGAGCCGTAACGTCAGCGCGCAGAGATGAGTTCGATAACAGGAACGCTGTTTCAAATTAACGTCATACTCGCGGAACGTTCGAAGCCTGCTTATCCATCATCCGCGATAGAGATAGATTCTCGATTTTTCGAACTTGAGCGATCGCGATTCGTCGTCACTCCACGAGTCGATGATTCACCTTTTCGCCTGATATTCGATATATATTTTTTATACTCGTGCAATGCAGAAGGGGGAAATATCTATTCGTTGTTTACTGTCACGTCTGCGAAAGCACAGTACACATAGTTTAACATTCGTAGCTTAACCTCCTGCTCTTGTAACTGGTTCACGGACCATAACGAGTGACCAAACCGTATACAATAATTCGTCTTTTTTTTTTAATTCATCGGTATATCACTGGACAGAAATTACTAAAAAGTAAAAAATTTATTATTTTTTTTGCCTGGGTTATATCTCAATATACTTAAAACTGAGAAAATATTGCAATTTTGGGTCAAATATTCTTGCGTGGCACGTCATTCCAGCGACACGTTGTCGGTCACTGGTTACCGACGAAGCAAATTTAGTACACATATTAAAAATTGAAAAATTAAGATTACCATCATTCCTTGTGAAGGAAAGAATAGTATCCGAATGTTACTTTTATTGATTTTATTTATTATATAGTATACAGTAATTTTAATGAGTTTTATCAAAACAGTTTAGGCAAAGATGTGGTTCTCCTTTGCACCTATCGCAGAATATTGTACTTTTCTTAGCCACGTTTCTATTTACAGAAATATTTCTTCTCAGCAGTGTTGTACTTACCTCGTAACAATTTTTACAAAATTTTCCGACTTGGAATGCTGGATGCAATCGTACAGATAAACTGTAAACAAATGCACTTGTTGCAGTACTAATGTGTTGAGGTTATGTCTCTAAAGAGAACTGCGTATCTTCAGTGAAAGTACAAAATTATCATTACAACGTCGTCGAGAAACAATTACAATTACGAGAAAATGGGAGAAAAAGGGAGGCCATCAACTGGAATTGACGCGTTGCAAAAGGAGGGACCCTGAGATGGGTGTTTGGAAAATAGGGAAAGTTTTTCGTTGCGATTGAACGTTACCCTCCGGTCGCGACAAGGAAGAACGAGGGCCAGAAGAAACATCTTTTTCTTCCTCCGGTGCCGGTTTTCTGCATTCACTTCTTCCTTTTATTCTGGCTTCGGTCTAGAAAATTTTTTCCTCTCCCTCTCTCTCTCACTTTCGTTTTTTCTCTCCCCTTCTTTCTCAGAAGCGGCGTTTCCCCGCGCGCAAAGTCCCGCACAAAGTCAGGCGTTTCATTTCGTTAAGAGGAGTATGCGTGTTGGGGTTTCGATTCAAAGGCACCTGGTTTCCCCAGTCGATAAATTGTCAGAGAGACTCTCCCCTTCTCATCTCTCTCTCTCTCTCTCTCTCTCTCTCGGCTCTTATCCCCCGTGTTCTCACCTCGCCGTACCTTTTTCTTTCCCGTTCAGTGACTTTTAGGAAGTCCTACGGTGAACTCTCGAACGTCGAGGCCTTTCTGATCGCGTGCTAGAGTAATTATCGTGAACAACGTCGCGTCCCTCTTCGTCGAGGGGAATGGCACTCTCTGCTCTCTTCTCGTCGCACCACGAAATTCTTGCAACGGTGTCCCCGCAATTTCCCCGACGAAGTGTTCTTCCTGCCCCCCCCCTCGAAATTTTATTCGCTGCGAAATGAATTTTGAAGTTTCAAGGCGAACTGCCCGAATCTCGTCCCTCCCAAGCATTTTTATCATTTATTACTAAACCGACAATCAGTCACTTTTGGTATAGTTACTTTGAAAGTTTAGCGACGACCGCCTTTAAGCAACGAAGGTTTCATAAAAGTTTATAGAAACAGACAAGAGTTTCTAAAAAATATTTTATTGGCAAATACACATGTGTGTATATATATATAAATAAAATAGAATATAGTATATTATATATAGGGTGGGCCCAAAGATTCGTCCCTATTTTTTTTATTAATAAAACATTAAAATACTGATTTTTTCAATCTTAAATTAAATTTAAGTTCAAACATGATTTTTCTCGTTACTCGCAAAATTGCGGATTTATTTTACTAGGAAGTGACTTTTAGCCCATCCTAAGTAAAAAGTAAAAAATCGACGTATAATTCGTGCAATTACTTACCTCAGATGGTTCCAATATCTCTTCAAATATTGCAGAGTATTACAGCGCACGTTCCACACGTATGAATAATGCGTCACGAAAGATTACAGAGACGACGGATTCATTTGTTTCCGCTGCCAGCTCACTAGCTACGTCTCTGTTGTAAATTACAATTATCGCTGATAAGTTGCAGCGCTTGATAACACAGAGACAAACCCGGGAGGGGGAGTAGCGAAATTAGTCACGGGGACGAAATTCCATATCACGATTCTACTTTATCTCTCGACCTCCTATTATTCTTGGATCTTTCTAACGTGCAATTTCAGCTAAACAACGTTGCTCATCGCTCACGGTATCAATTGTTCTGAACCCGCGACGAATCGCGGTCGCGTGCAGGCGGACGTTCGATTCGCTGCGAGTTTGAAGAGATAACCGAGGCAATTATCGTAGAGTTGAAAGGTGTGTCGTTGGCTGGGCGTTAACTCGCAATTAATGTAAAACGGTCGGCGCGGTCACGCTAAACGTCGTCCGCGAAAATGCTGGCTGCTCTTTGATTCGACGCCGGCCTTCTTTACGCGCTTCCAGCGATTCCGCTTTACGACGCGAGTCCTGTTATCCCGTCCGGTGACCCGCGTTTACGCGCAACGCGCGCGATAACGAGGCAGAAATTCCGAAACTTCACGCTTCAGTGGTATTCTCAAATTAATACCGCCGCGTGGTATCTCTTCGACACTTCCTCATAGTTGAAACGTAAACTCGATACGGAACCAGCGTTCCACGTTTTTCTGTCGCGAGTAATGGGAACTTTGGCGGAGGGTTTCACATCGATGTTAAATGGTTTTATTATGTTGCGTCAGAGGTGGCGAACTGGCTGCCCGTGCCCCTACTTCTTCGGCCTAATCCACTCCCACCACTGTATCCATCCCCTCTACTTTAGTTTTGGCTTTGACTTGGTTAAGGACCTTCTGACAGGATGTTCGGCTCTTAAAATTTCGACTATTTTCTCACTTTGGGTAAACTTTAACGTAAAATTCAATGTATCCGGAACAAATATAGAAAAAATGGCACTTTTTAGTACTTTTCTTTTAAATTCGTTTCGAAATTGACGAATAAAAATTTTTCAGTAGTTTTTTTTTTTTAAGTACTTACAAAAATAAAACTGAAGAAATAAATATTACATCAGGTATTTTTTAGTTAAAAAGTTAAAGGTATTGTCACAAACATTATGTTGCCGACTCAGATCTTCACTTTTCTGCATCGAATCGAACACTGACGCGACGATTAATTTATCTTTCATACTCGAAACCTTAAAGGAAGTAAAGTTGAATCTTAATCAGGCATTATCGTCGATGATTTATCTGGAACAGCAAGATTAGAGAGTGAGGGAGACTGACGTGTGATTTTGCTTTACAGGTCTGTTCCGCGAGGCTCGAGGAAGACGCCTCTGCGAGGACTCCCGGGCTGAAGGAAGGAGGAACCGGCGACAGACCGCGTCCCGCGTAGCGGTAGAAAACCTAGAGTAGAGTAAGATGCTAGTCTTCCCGTGCAGCAGCGAGCCGTCGACGACGACGATGCTGTCGCATCAACAGCAACTTCGTCTGCTCCTGTCGATCCTGGTGCTGCTGTCTCCCCGGTTGCCGGTTCGCTCGACGCCGGCCGACATAGTACAAAGGTTCCACGATCCGGAAGTGAAGCGGATGAACCACCTGGTCGTGGACAAGAACACCGGCCGCGTGTACGTGGGCGCGGTGAATCGGCTGTATCAGCTCTCGCCGGACCTGAGCCTCGTCGTGAAGGAGGTGACCGGTCCTAAAGGGGACTCGACCGCCTGCTCGATGATCGACTGCCCCCGGGAAACGCCGACCAGGCTGGTCGACAACGTGAACAAGGCGTTGGTGATCGACTACACGACCACCAGGCTGATCTCGTGCGGAAGCCTGTCGCAGGGCACCTGCCGCGTGCGCAATCTCCACAACATCTCGGACGTGGTGCAAGAAGTGAAGGAGGCCGTGGTGGCGAACAACGCCACGGCCTCGACGGTGGCGTTCATCGCGCCCGGTCCGCCGAACCCGCCGGTCTCTCAAGTGATGTACGTCGGCGTGACATTCACCGGGAACTCGCCCTACCGGTCGGAGGTGCCCGCCGTCAGCTCCAGATCGCTGGACAAGGACAGGATGTTGAACATCGCGGAGGCGGCCGTCACCACCGGCACGAGGATGTACGTGAACTCGTTGTCGCGCGAACGATACCCGATCAACTACGTGTACGGGTTCAGCAGCGGTGGCTTCAGCTACTTCATGACCACCCAGATGAAGAACACCGACACCGCGGTGTTCATCTCGAAGCTAGTACGCGTCTGCCACGACGACGAGCATTACTACTCGTACACGGAGATACCGATCAACTGCACCAACGACGGCACCTACTACAACCTGGTGCAGGCGGCGTACGTCGGCAAAGCTGGCTCGGTGCTTGCCGGCGATTTGGGCATCACCGCCCAGGACGACGTGCTGTTCGCTGTGTTCTCCGAGAGCAACAGCACCAACAGCGACGTGCCCAAGAACCATTCGGCTCTCTGCGTCTACTCGTTGAAGGCCATCAGGAGGAAGTTCATGACCAACATACAAAAGTGTTTCAGCGGCGAGGGCCACCGGGGTTTGGAATACATCTCCCCGAGTCACAAGTGCATCTTAACGGTGAGTCTCGACTTTCTCTTTCTCTTTTGACTTTCGTCTCTTTTTCGCATCGATTTTTGAAATCGTGCATGCGTCGAGCGATACACTTGCACATACAGGAGCTGAAGTTATCTGTGTTTGAGCGATTTTCCACGAAAATCAGATCTTCTTGGTCAGAATCGTAAAAGTGCAATACGTGTTCGCCACCGTGAATAAACTTGCAGACGTGTTTTATCACTGAAAGTGATTTTAGCGGTGGTAACCCAGAAAATCGGTAACTTTTTCATCATATATTTCTTTTTAACATTTGAAAGAAATAATTTTCCAAAAACGTAATGAAAAAAAAATCATGTTTGAATTTATATATAATTTAATTCAAAATTAACAAAATTAATTTTTCCGTCTATTTTGATATTTTGCTAAAAAAGAAAAAAAAAAAAATAAATAACCAACGACTCTTCGCAGTCGAATTTTTACTTACCTGCGAATGAAAATTAGAGTAGGCTGGTAATCAGGGTAGCAATTAGAAGATGGTGTAAAGGAAATACACATCGATTTTTTAACGATACTGGAACTGACAGTTACGAGGGTTTCGGACCGTTCGAATTATTAATCGAGGCTTTTCGCATTAATCTCGTCCGCCCAGTTGTTTTCGCGTTTCGAACGTTTCGCCGGGTACCGCGAATATTGCGAGCCAGGATCAGAGATCGAAAAACACATTGGTATGTACGTATCCGTTAGCCACGCGTTTGGTAGCCGGGTTACAGCCTGCGACACAAAAATAATTGGACACGGCTTAACTCCGAAAGCCTCCCCCGCGAATTAATAATTCCGCGCGTGTAACGTGTAGTCGTGAAATCGGCTTCCGCGGTTTGCCTTTTAATTTATCAAAAGCGCGCTCGCCGCGCCTGCAAAATTAAAACGAGCATTAATAATTAATTAATACGGGTTGCGCAACCTTGCCCGCACTTACGATGTTCAAAATCGGTGATTCGAGCGAAATTCGAAAAGTCAAATACTCTCGCGTATGAACGATGTTCTTTCTTAAGTTGCTTTGGATCGAAATAGCTATTATTTTTTTTCTTCGTATCCGAAATCGTAGCTCGAGATCCATTTCCTTTTTCTTTTTTATCACTGAAAGTGATTTTGGCGGGGGTAACCCAGAAAATCGGGCCTCTTCAGGTGCAACGCTGATGCAGCGAAAATTAGCGATTGGTTGATTTGGGTCACGTGGGGTAGACCTCGAGTGGGAGTGGCGTTGTCTGGTACTGAGCGATCGCGCCTGTAATTTGTTTTCTATCGATTCAAATGTTTGCATATCAATAAAATTTTATGGCAAAAAAGTCGTCTTCATTTCCTAGTCACTTTTAGACGATATTTCTCTCATTTTCTTTTAATAGATAATTGGTGAGCATAGAAAGATCGAAGTAGCAAAAGCACTTCCTGAAACAATCTTGAAAATGGTTGTGGATCTAGTTACGAAAGAAATTCTTTAAACCTTTTTCTTCACACACGTTCGTTTGGCTAGCTAGTCGAGAGTGATCGGTGAACCGGGATATCGGGGGTTCGTTGTCGCGTGACAACGTCGTCAGGGGCGTTAAAGTACCCCCGTCGAAAGAAACACGAGAACGCAGGGCGCGTGCTTTCTTGCTTGATTTTACGCGTTACAACCCGTCTGAACGATCGTTTCTCATTTACATGGGGTCGAATGTGACGCAAACTTTCGCTTCGTAGAGTGTATCTAGGAATTTAAGATCATCCTTCTGGACAATCGAAATAAAGAGGAAGAAGTCAGGAAAAATCAGTCCTGAAAGACCTCGAGAAATCGAGTCACGCGTTGGACGATCTTACGATCGATTTTGGATCACGGGGAGAGGGAGGCGAATGATTTTGTTGAATGGTTGCCAGGCTAGGTTCTCTGTTACCACGTAAATCAATTGGCCGCGTCTTCGCGAGGGTGTCGTGCTCTCCGTGCTCTCGGTGTTTACGTAACAGGTGGTGGTATCGAAAGCCTCGAGCAGAAGATCGTTACGTGCTTCTTCTTTCCGTACGCGACTCGAGAATCGCGGCCTCAATCAAGAGAAAGAGAAGAATCCGTTGGAGAAATTGCTCGATGCACGATTGCGCTGGATATACTCGCGCTACTTCATCTCTTCCTTTAGCTTGACCAATTTCCGTGATGGAAAAAAGGGGTTCGCTTCGCATGAATATGGATCGATGAGTTTTTTCGCGACGGACACGCAAGTGGTCTCGTGGCGTCATAAGGCGTAATGTCAAAGGTTCCCACGAATGAGTCACAATAAAGCACGTTTGCACGCTTCGTTTCCGTGATACACTGAAAGAAGTGGGCAGGTTCTTCGGTCATTCTCGAGAGGATCGACAGAACTGCCACAGACTTTCGTTCGAAATTTTCGTGGCTCGATTTTCGTTCGTTGCACGATTCTTCTTTTCAGACGTCTGGCAGTGTTCGATGCACGTACCAAACGATACGTGACAAAAAAGAAAATAATGGCCTCTTTGAGCGAAAATTTTTGTAAAAGAATTTATTATTTTATTATTTGTTATTACACGTTAGTGGGTCTTTCTTCTATTAAAAATTTATTTAGAATCACATTTTAGAAATGAAATAAAATTTTTGTTGGAAATTAGAAATTTAGAATTTTACTTTATATAAATTTTTACGTTATTCTTTTCGTAATATAATATTTGCAGTATATAATATAAAATGTAAATGTATAATTGTATTAGAAAAATTATTGTTAGAAAGAGAAATATTTTTGATGAAAGTTCTAAATTCCGCTTCGATTCTGATTCTGATAAACTTGTATCTGAAGATTCTTCGTAAACGTTGAGAGATAACCCTTCGTTTGAATTATTACACACCCGTGAATTTCATTATAACCGGAGAGCTCTTTATTTCAGTCGACTTTCGTCGGCAATCGCGGGACTGGAACTTGAGATAAGAAAATTAATTACGTCCCTATTTTGCGATGATTCTTTTCTATTTCTTTGTGTTTGACTTCTTCTAAAGCTTCTTCCGAAAGATCTCCCACGCGATATCTCGCGTTTGGGTACAACGATTTCGACTGTTTATTGATTTTTGGCAAAGAATTGGGCAAATAAAATTCAACGTATTTGGAATTGATATGCAAAAATTTCTTGGCAACTCGCTAAGAATTGCATGGTATACGAAAAACTGCACGACTTGAATCCCAGTACGATTCGTCTCACTGAAAGGCCCAGAAGCAACTATTCTGACTAGGAAATGTTCTGACTGTAAAATTTTATCGATATGCAAACATTTGAATAGATAGAAAACAAATTACAGGCGCGATCGCTCGGTACCAGACAACGCCACTCCTACTCGAGGTCTATTCCACGCCCCCTCACGAATCACGTGACCCAAATCAACCAATCGCTAATTTTCGTTGCATTAGCGTTGCAGCTGAAGAGGTCCGATTGTTTGGGTTACCTCCGAATAACCAAAAGAATTTGTTACAATTTTCCAGTAATTTTAAACTACCAATTATATTTCTAAATTCATCTTATAAAAATAAAACTAAACAGACAAATATTACAACAGGAAAATGTATTTTTCGAAAAATATAGGTTAATTCATTACATTTAATTTCGTGTTTCGATTTCAGCAGTGAGTTGATACATTTTATAAAAGTTACAAAGTACATTTATGACAAAAAGTTGAAATTTCTCAGATTTTACACATGAAATATTTCCACTTCGAATCGTACACCGTGCGAGTCTTTTCTGTTTTTCGTTCGTTGCTGTCCGAGTCTCTTATTTCTTTAACCCTCTCTCCCTCTCTCTCTCTCTCTCTCTCTCTCTCTCTCTCTCTCTCTCTCTCTCTCTCTCTCTCTCTCTCTCTCTCTCTCTCTGTTTCTTTTTTTTTCTCCTTTTCGTCGTTTCCCTCGCATGCAACGCGGTGAGAAAGTACGCGCGGCGGAACACAAAGGATCCGTTCACGCACGCAGGGCGAGAAATAGTCAGAACCTGCCACGAGAAAACCACGTGGAGAAGAGGAGTCGGCTGAGATAACGGCCACCATAGAGGAGATAAAGATTGTTTGTTTGGTCCAACCGGGCCGCCGTGGGACAGTACTTTCTTTTATTTCTTTTACCTATCTTCGACTCTGTTTCTCCGAAGCTAGCCTGCAGATCACTTCGTTCTCTACTTGGCTCTCTTCCCGCTCTTTTTCCCATTCTTCTAAAGGTTTTCTTTAATCTTATTATTTATAGAACGTGTATTTTTTATATTGTATAAATTACAGTTTTTTTTACGTGTATCTGTTATATTAATAACTGCGACTGTGATAAATTCTACACCTTCGATTCGTTGGAAATGTGTGATTAACCTGTCGCAAAATTGACCTGACCCTGAATTTCAAGGTTAAAATTTTTTCTTTTTTGCATTGCATCCTATTCGTCATGAAAATAAATGTAAAATAAATTTTTTGATCTTGAAATTCAGATCAATTTTGTGGTATTTCCATAGAATTCATCTGTGATAGCCTTTCCACCCTACAAAGGAATTCTTGAGTTGCCAGCGCAAGAGGTTAAAGTCACTGTAACTAACATTAAGAGACTGTAATGAAAATTTCCAACGTGATCCCTCGAAGAAAACGGACACCAATTTGCTAACGATAAGCAGAGCAAGGATCGATCGACTCTCGACCTCTCGACCCCCCACAGTCGATCTTCCTTCCGCTAAATTGCGTCCACGGAGCAACGTATTTGAAAAGTGAGATGGTTCGTAAACGTACGAACGTCAAAGACACGCTTTGTCGCGTGATCGGATGAAAATGTAATTCTTTTAATGGCAGTTTGATCGAACTGTCAAGAAAAAAAAGAAAAAAAAAAGAAGAAAAGAGTCAAAGTGTGAGCTGGTTTGGTGTAGGTGTAACACCATTAAGGCGTTTATGGCTCTATCTCTTTTTTTTTGTAAGCCGATCAAGCGGGATCACGAAACTCGTCGACACGGACGATCTTAATTGGAGCTAATCGACGGACCACCTTTTTCACGCCACTTGATAGCCTTTTTTATGGTTCACCGAGGATCAATGAGCCACGGCTAACGAAAACATCAGATCTAACCTTGCTTAGGATCTCACTTAGCCCGCGAGTCGTAGAAAATAGTCTCGCGTACATGTAGGAAACCTATTGTCCTATTAACATTGGAATTATGAATTATGAAAATGGTCAAAATGATCAATTGATAATTTTCGTTTATTTCGATATTTTGTAGGTGTAAAACAATCTGTTTTTAGAGACTTCAGTAACTGTTTGTAAAATACAAGCTAAATGAAAGCTTGTGTATCCTATTGTATTATAAAAATTTTCTGTGTTCTTTTTTTCTTTTGCTTTAACGTCTTTCTGATGGAAATTTTGTGCTTTACTTGTCAGTATTTCTAGTGTTAACTTTTAGCTTGTAACGCATTCCATTATACAGGGGGTTCATATGTATTTTAGGTTAGGTTTAGGTTAGGTTAGGTTTAGAAAAATATTTTATGTTGATATTTGAAGTTGACAGGTTTAGGTTAGGTTTAGGTTAGTCGAAAAATTACCAGTATAAGAGAGAGAAATATTCAAACGTTAATTTTATAAATATCTATGCGTGAAAGACAAGGACAGTTACAAGAGAACACTGTTCTTCGTCTTTCCTCTCGTCATTCGGGTAATAAATTTTGCAGAATTAAAGTTAAAATATCTCCTAAATCCAATAATTATTCTGACACGCGACAGATCGAGAAAGTGTCAATTATTAAGCGAAGAAACTAGATTAAGAAAAAGCTGGAGGTAAACTTAAAATTCCTTCATCTATAAAAAGATCGTTTTTACAATATTACGACTGCTTCTGCACTTTTAATAACTGTTTCATTAATAAAATCTGTCCGTATTTCTAAACACAGCTTGAGATGTTCGAAAGTGGGACATCCTGTATATAATTATTTTTCATCGTTCCTGGAATTGAATGAGCGTTGACAGCCAACAACACGTTCAAAATAGTTTAAACGATCTAGAAACGAGGATCTTTTTTACCGGCGTAAAAATCTCCAAACTCTCATGACGCAAGATCTTTTATCTCGGAAAAAAACAGAACGGGAAACTCTAAAGAAAAGCAAAGAAAAAAGAAAAAGATTACAAATTTACTTGCTCTCGTATCAACGACGATAAGCTTTTTCGGGCGATTTGGAAAACGCATTTAACAGCGAGGGACAGAAACTGATACCTTAACGAGGCGTAATTTGTTATCTTTTACGAACAGAAAGGCTGGCACTGTAAGGGAGATAATTTCTTATCGAGCTGACGAGATAACGCGGCGTATCGTTAATTTCCTCTCTCTCTAACGGGAACACGTGCTTTTGCTTGTCCTACGGGGTTCCGCGATATTAGTCCGACTCGATACGTTACCTACTTGGTTGAACATAACGTAAATTAGTAAATTATGCAATTACGTTTCTTTCCTCCTCTGGAATTTCTTTTATTTGCACTTTGTATCTGTAATACTTCTTAGTTTATCGTTAACTGATACGAAAATTACACACGATGCACCGGAAATCCTCTCGACTCGCACACTAATACGTTGGTAATGGGTGTACGTTTTAGGTGTGCTTTCTATCTGTGCAGGATTTTTTACAAAAAGAATATTCCTTTTCAGTAAACTAGAAGCTAGAACCACCGACGACCAAAGCGTAAAAAATTTTCACCAGAGACGTTAAAATAGAAGAAACAGAATATCTTTATAATGGATATCTATGTAGAATATCTTTATGATATAATATAGTACACAAACTTTTATTTACGTATTTTACGAAGAATCATTCAAATCTTCAAAAATATACTGTTTTATATCTATAAAATAACAAAAATGTTCGAATGCTCATTTTGGCCATTTTGGTGGTTCTAGTGTCAGAGGACAGTAAAATGGAGAAATCTAGTAACAAAAGAGCGTCGATAAATTCATAGGTTAGAATTACCGACAACTCAATCAGAGACGTTAAAGTAAAAAAAACAGAAAATCTTTATGATACAATAAAGTACACAAGTTTTTATTTACGTATTTTACAAAGAATCATTCAAATCTTCAAAAATATACTGTTTTATATCTATGAAATGACAAAAATGTTCGAATGGTCATTTTGGCCATTTTGGTGGTTCTAGTGTCAAAGAACAGTAAAATGGAGAAATCTAGTAACAAAAGAGCGTCGATAAATTCATAGGTTAGAATTACCGACAACTCAATCAGAGACGTTAAAGTAAAAAAAACAGAAAATCTTTATGATACAATAGAGTACACAAGCTTTCATTTATGTATTTTACGAAGAACCATTCAAAAATATACTGTTTTATATCTATAAAATAACAAAAATATTCAAGTGGTCATTTTGACCATTCTGGTGGTTCTAGTGTCAAAGAACAGTAAAATGGGAAAATCTAGTGATAAAAGAGCTCCGACAAATTCATAGGTTAAAATTATCGACAGACTAATCTCCATCAAAGGTGTTAAAGTAAAGAAAACAGAAAATCTCTGTAATACAATAGGGTACACAGACAAGTATCCAATTCAAGACTCCAAAAAATACATTGTTCTGTATCTGTGAAAAATCTATGTATTGAAATACACTAACAAAAAACACTGTACGTTTGAAACGGCAGATATACATCGTCGTCTGTGTTACAAAACGAACAAAAATCTCGAACCTCGAAAATTATAAATCACTTCCGAAGAAACACACACACATACAAGCACTAGGTACTTCGAGTAAGTATAGCAGAGAAACATTCAAACGTTTCACAACGTTACACAGCTTCTTACCCTTTACTCGATATTCCCGTCGGAAACGATCGCGGAGGACCAACCCTCCAGTATCCGCGAGCGCTTGTCCACGTCATAACTCTAATGAAAACACAAACATCGCTCGGTAAATATCAATCGTAAAGGAGAAACGCACCCTTATATATATGTGTGTGTGGTCATGAGGTTTCTGGTTAGTACGCATACAGAGCGAAGGGTAGTTGAAGCACGTCGCGTGCTCAGTCGCATATCACAGAAAAAGAGAGAGAGAGAGAGAGAGAGAGAGTGAGTGGGAGAAAAGAGAAGAGGCAGGGGACGAGATTGCATTTTTATACGGGGGCCTGCGTGGAATGCATCGGACCGTGCACTGATTACGAGCCCGTGGCCATTCTTTTTCTATCGACGGATCTCGCAGTTTCGTTCTTTTGAGCTATCGGCGTGCATCGCCGCGAGGGGGAGAGGGAGAGGAGGTTGCAGAGGGTCGGAGGAATCGCGGCGCGTGTAACCTCTGCCGTTGGCATGTGGAAAAAACTGTCGAACAATGGAGGAGCTGTAGCTAACCCGAAAAACTGAACCAGCGCCGTGGAGAAAGGGGTGGAAAATGGCGGAGAGAGAAAGAGAGAGAGAGCTTTGCAGAGTGCACAGGAGGGTTGGCTGCACGCGTGTGTGTGTGCGTCTCTCTTTCTCTCTCGAATTCAATTTTTTTCGTGACAAAAGAATCGCGGAAACGGCCGGAACGAACCGTAGGGAAGGAAGGAAAGGGGTTTCGGGAGCGGAAGCGGTGATTCCGAGGCGAAAGAGGGGATCGGGATAGAGGCTGGCGCTCGCGTTCAAGGAAAATCCCATTCGCGCAAATTGGACGGCCTTCGGGCTTCGGCCCGGAGAGAGCGCCTCGCAATTAAAAAGTTTCGAACCGCCGCGGAAAGAGAACTCGCGCGGTCACCTGCTACCCCTCCTGCGCGAGACGTTTCTGCCTTTCTTTTTTCCCTATCTTTATTTCTACCTGTCGCGCGTCCAGCCTAGTTTCCGTGCCTCGAAATGGTAATAAACGCGCGCGGAATGTTACCATACGTTCTCACTTTCTCTTCAATGATATTGGAAAGCGTCTCGAAATGATATCTTACCTCTTGCAAATTTGCATTCGTTTCGGACGCATGCTTCGGACGCATGCATCATTGAGAAATGAAGAAGTTATCCGCAAGTGCTTGAAAGTCTCGAGACACTTTGTTTTTTCTTTGACACTCGGTGTATGTGCAAACGAAAAAGTAGAGAAATTGATAACGCAACGTAACACTTTGTAAAACCCTTGATAAAATGGTATACTTTCTTGTAAAATTTGAACTCGAAGAGTAATGCAGAAAATATTTGCACACCGCCTGGATTCATTTTTAACTTTCACCGAGTTTGTTTTCGCAAAGATGGTTCTACATCTACATTTCGAGGAGGGGCATAGGAATAAATACTTTTTCCCTCGAAAAATTTTCTTATTTTTGCAGTGATTCTTTATAATTTAACGAAACTTGAAACGAGTCTTGAAACAAAAGTTTCGTAATAAATATTATTTAGAATTCATGTCATTGTGTAAGTTACATTGAGTTTAATATTTATTTATAGAATAATTGTACAATTTTATTATTTTAACAATCAACACGACTGATTTCAGACTTTTACAATCGCCCAAATGATATATGGGTATTCTTGCCTATAAAATTAATATTAATTTCTGTTTGGACAGAAATATAACTGTACGAGCCTATCATTTGAATTGTAATAATATTAATAATTTTTGTGTGGATGATATCTATATTTAATACAGTGAGTAAAGGAAAATCATCTGCGTTGAATAAAAAAACTACACGGTGGTCACGTTGCAACGAGATCCTCCATTTTGTTTTTCTCTCCTTAGAGAAAATGTCGGTCTCGATCGCGACATCAGCGCCTCCAACGTTCGTGGACATAACCTTTCAATTTATATACATATAAATAGAATATTTCGACGTTGTTTGACACCTAATAGAATATTTTGATGTTCCACTGTGTCTTATTTATTTATGACGATCAGAGTCAAGTATATACGTGAAACTATTGAACCAGCTCGTCCAGCAAAAATCGCATTCTTACTTTTACGTAAATTATGATCGAGGTCGAACTCGATCATACGATATCCAACTTTAAATCCACCCTTCTCGATAGTCGAATTTATTATTCGCGCAAACTTCAAATCTACCTTGACGCTACTGATTTTTTAAAGTGCCTTTCCTCTCACCCTCCGAGGGATCTCGATCGTCCTCCGATCGTTGGAGAATTTCGAAGCGAATTTCGTCGTCGCCTCTACCTCCCTTTTCCCTGCTTCTCGCGGCTGGTTCGCCTTTTTGCTCGTCTGGTTCCCCACCCGCGGAGTGAGAGAGAACCAGCGAACCGCCGCCGATGATCGAGTTTAATCAGCGGCAGGATTTACAAGAAGGAAAAATCGCATTACGCGAGGTCGGCCGTGAAACGTGATTAAGGCCCGATTGAAATTCGATATCCGAGGTTTTTTTCTTGTCCCTTTGTAATTTATGGAGATTAAGCCGGGCGATAGCACGCGGCGGGGCGAGCGCGCAATCATCAGCCCTGGAACCGGGGTATATATCGGTTTCTCTCTTTCTCTCTCGCTCTCGCGCGGCGTGGAAAATGATTTTTCGGAACGTGGCGTGGGGTGTGCGACTCTCCCGTCCATTGGTTAACTTTCTCTTTCCCGATTTCCCTACGCCCGGTCGCCGATCCGGTCGAGTTGCGACGAAACTCTGTTACGCGTGCTTGTGTCGGTGAAAAGTTTACGATCCAATTAAAAAAAAATCGTGCGAATCGTTGTAAACTTGGGAAGTTGAAAACGACCGATAAACATCGCCCGGTTTAAAAAATTAAATTAATGCATCTTTGAATGGTAATAAAGTACATGAGCAAATAAAGTAGAGAGAATTAAAGGATTTCGTTGAAAAAATAATATGTGCATTACTAGTATATGTTGTTCAGTTAGCGATTTTTTAATCGTATACTGCATCGAAACTGAAAGAAATGACAATTTATATCTCGGTGAAATCTTTGTTAAAAAAGAAACTTCTATTTGTTTTTTTTTGAAAATAATTTTCCTTGAGAAGCTTTTTACGTAATATCAGATACTTGAGTACAAAGATTGAAAAAAAATCTCTGACGTCACGTTGAGACTGAATCGTGTCGCCAGATGAATGAAATCAGCCAGGAGATAAATTGATACTTGTCCATGAATTTTTAATTCCACGGCGATGACAGAAGTTTCTATTCAACGAACGTGCAAAAAAGAGAAAGAGCAACTTTTCACAAGGCGTGCGCGATACAACAGAGATAGCACGATAAATTTCCTCGTTTAGCGAAACGTGTTTTTCCACGTCTCTCTCTCTCTCTCTCTCTTGCCTCTCGTATCCGATCTCACGCGACTAGTCCGTTATAAATAACGATGATCTGGCCGATTCCTGACACAATAACCGTACCTGTGGCAGAGAACGGTGAACGCGAGATTCGAGCCGCAAAAGAAAGGAGAAACGCACCGGCGACGTAATAATTGCAGCGCGCGTTGCGTACCCGCCGTAGGCGACAATGACGAAAAGAATCGCAGAACCGGAGCGCGTGGAATTAAATAAGCTCGGCACTCGCTCGTTTGCGGTGGAAACATTTTAAAACGCTATACGTCGTTCTCTCTCTCTCTCTTTTTCTCTTTTGTCGCTGTCTTGCGTCAATGTTGTAGCATAGTAGCGCGACAATTCGCTCGTTAGACACGGTCTCCTCGTTAAAAATGCTTGTAACCGTGTTTTTTTTCAGACGACAGGGGAGCGAGGTCGCGCGATTAATTGCACGTCAGGGAGATCGATCTATCGGGCCCCGCGACAAAGACGTTCGCGGCAAGATTAAAATTCTTCCGAGCCGGCGACGACAGCTCGATAAAAGATAGAGCCAGGCCTCTCGCGAAATTTATCAGAGCCTTTCGACGATCGGCCAAGTTTCGTTTATTTTTACGTCGTTTCGCCACGATCGATTTTCAGTCGCGGCGGATCGGCTCCGTTCTTTCGTTCTCGACGAACGTTTCGCAAATTTTTGCATTTATTTTCTTTGCGAGTGTCTTTCTTGATCTATTCGGGCATCAGTTTCACTGTTTTAAGTGAAAAAGAAAAAAGAAGGAAACAAATTGAAATCTGTCGGAGAACATTCATTCGCCTCGACAATAATGAAAACAAAAGACTCGTTGCCGATGCAAAGTCGAACAGAACGCAGTGAAGCGCAAGTTCGATCTATCTTTTTTGAGTTAATACTACTTCCGAGTGAAAAGGAATTGAAATCTGTCGGAGAACTTCACTCGCTGAATCTCTCCGACAATAATGAAAACAAAGGACTCACTCACTGTTGATGTGAAATCAAACGCAGATTCGAATTAATATTATTCCGAGTGAAAAGGAAATTAACTCTTTTAGTATTCAATAACGAATATGTCATTGTGGGCGAGTCAATATAGATACTTGTTGTGTGTTGTGCATCATAGGATAATTATTTATTTACCTTTCGAAACGTGGTAGCTCTTTATTCTTTAATGAATCTTTTTTGGTTCAGTTTCAAAACGAAACTTTTATAATTTTTCCCTATAAAACTACAAGTATAAAACTCTTTTACTCTTTTCCTCGGAATTACTAAAGGAGTTAACCTGCACTGGCAACTGACTGCGGACCGTAACGAGTGACCAAACCGTATACAATAATTCGTCGCTTTCTTTTTGAACTCGTCGGTATGATATCACTGGATAGAAATTGTTGAAAAGTAATAAATTTATTATCTGTGTTATACTTAAATATGCTTAAAACTGAGAAAATATTGCAATTTTGGGACAAAAAATTCTCGACGTGCGTGGCACGTCATTCCAGCGCAAGAGGTTAAAATCTTTTCTGCTTTCTAGACTTCATTCACTGCAGAAGCCCCCAACAATAATGAAAATAAAAAGAGACACGCTGTCGATGTAAAATCGAATCGAAAACGAATTTAATCATTTTTCCCTTGCCTTAAAAAACTCGTCCTCTCGATCTCTTAAAGAATAATAATTCCATCGAACGAAACGCATTTCCAGCAGCCTTGTCTTCGTTTGATGCGATAATCGATATTCGACGAAAGCGAGAAACCCAGCGCCAGTCGACCAGTGTGCCTGTCTTCGCGAAATCGGCCTTGCACGTTCTCCTCTGACGTCAACAGTGGCAACGCTTTAGTTAGTCACAGACAAAAGAGAAGAAAAAGGTTCCCGCGAGTTTTCGAAAGACGACAGAATAAGGTCGCGCCGCTGGTAGATCGACCGATTGGAGAATTATGCAAGTGCATCGGCGCCCTCGCCGCATTAGCCGACCCGAGCATCGACCGAGCTTGTGTGTGTTTCGCGCGTTATTTCACGTAACTGGCATTCCACGCGCCGGGTTATTGTCTCACGGTGTGTGTCTCACGAGGGAGCGTGCAGTGCAGCTTTTCGGTGAAAAAAGGGGCGGTGGTTCCCACATCTGCGTGCCTTTTGCAATTCTCCTTTTTATCACTGAAAGTGATTTTAGCGAGGGTAATCCAGAAAATCGGGCGTTTCCAGGTGCAACGCTGATGCAACGAAAATTAGCGATTGGTTGATTTGGGTCACGTGAGTAGGAATGGCGTTGTCTGGTAATTTGTTTTGTATCGATTCAAATGTTTGCATATCGATAAAATTTTATGGCAAAAAGTCGTCTTCATTTCCTAGTTAGAGCAGTTGCTTCTGGCCCTTTCAGTGAGACGAATCGTACTGGGGTACAAGTCGTGCAGTTTCTGTTTTTTTTTGTTTTTAATTTCTTTTCGCACTCATTCGACTCCCGTGCGAAATTGGGTTTTGTCTCGCGATCGTTGGCAAACGTTGGGGGGAAAAGTGGCAAAGTTTCGCGTATCGATTTCTAGCTGCGAAATTTACGAGGAACAAGCTCGTAAAAGCGACGTTGTTGTTGTCGCGAGACATTTGCGTAATAGGCCGCTTTTAAAACTCGTTGCGTTTCCTCTCGTTAACCCGGATACGTCTATCGTCCTTCCAGAAGGACGTTTGCAAACTAATTTTATTATAACTCTGCTTTCCACCCGTCGCGCGATATTCGTTGAAATATGCACGTCGGTTATTTCCTA
The DNA here is from genome assembly GCA_030673865.1 of Melipona bicolor. Taxonomy (NCBI): domain Eukaryota; kingdom Metazoa; phylum Arthropoda; class Insecta; order Hymenoptera; family Apidae; genus Melipona; species Melipona bicolor. The sequence continues at coordinate 1,673,244 of JAHYIQ010000012.1, forward strand.
TAACGTTCTGTAAGCAAAACGGTGTTGGAGAAAACAGATAAAATGGTTGGCGCGAAAAATATTGCTCTGGCAGGTTGGCCAGTGATAAAACTCTTATCGTTAATAAAATGAAATTCGTTTCAACCGACGGAGAATGCAACAAGTCTGAATAAAACAGAGACACGGAAGACTCGTAATTTAATTTCCAATAAAGTGAAAATTCTTATGATAGTCGACGTTTTTGAAGAAAATCTACAGACATTTATTGTACAACATTTATTGAGACATGCACGTCCTACATATCGGAGAAAATAAAAATTCAAAAGAAAGAAAAAAATCTATTATAACAGAAAAGAAACAAAAAAAGGAACAGAAAAAATTTCCAGCGTTCCTCGTCGCGGCAGACGTGCGCCCCTTTCTTTGAGAAGCCCATAGAAAGTGGAGAACTTTTTAATTAGTGTACCTCATTAGTACGGCTGTATATTTCGTGGAATATAATTCCACGCTTCATCTGTGCCCCCCCTTCTCCTCCTCTTTCGTCTAACCCTGCTTTCTCCGCCTGTTTCCGCTTCCTTTCGCGGATTTCGTTTTCTTTCAATTTCGCGCGATATCACCGCTAACTAACGAAGAGTTTGTCGGCGGAACCGACCGAAACCGGATGTGTCGTCCGTCAAATCGTCAACCACGCTTCGTTTTTTTAGAGTCGCAATGCAACGCGTGGATACTTTTTTTTTTGCTTCGTCTACGAAATAAATGAATTCGGGTCGAGTGAAAATGACACATCATTGGAAGTAGTCATCCTGTTGGAATTTTGTTGACTATATTTCTCTAACGTGCGACATCCGCCAATACATAATTTCAGCGTAGCCTGAAGAATAATTTTACAAATTTTCGTAAGAACCGGTTCGTGTGTGAATTAACACATTTCGAGTTATTCGAATTCTTCTGAAATTCTTTGGTCCTTCTTATCGGAGAGTCTCTTGCTCAATTGACTGGGATCTAGAATCGCGCGCGACACGACACGCGACGACAAAGGATAATAAAACAAAAAAAAAAAAGAAACAGAGAAGGAAGAGGCGAAGAAGGGAGGTGCAACGGAGTTTGGATGAAAGCGAGCCAAAGGCTGTTTCATATCGGGGTGTCGTCCACGCGAAGCGAGAAGGGAGAGGAGAGACCGCCGGGTCCCGTTATGCTCAATTTCAAAAGTTTCTGCCCCTGCTGGGGTCGAGCGTTTCCACTTTTGAAAGCTCGTAGGAAGCTTCCCTTTCATTCGGCGAAGGAAATTTAACGAAAAAAGAAGGAAATGTAGAATGGCGGAACAGAAGAGAAGAGAAGAAGAGACTGCTCGAACGGAGTTACGTTGATCAACTCCAGGAAGAGATTTTCTTCCGATTCATCTTGGAATTTGGGGGTTGTCGTTTGGATATAGGTGGGATTTGGAGCTTGGGAAATCGAGATCGAGTGTAACGTCAAAGTATATACTTAGGATCAAACTTGATTAAACCACTACTACTAGATAGGTCGTACTGCGCACGTCTGTCTTCTCCACTATGGCACAACCCTACGTGACTAACACGTTTGAATGTGTCGCAGCAATGAACATTGTAAATTCGATATCATTTGAAGAATATAGCATATTTGAAGAATATAGTGATTCAATTATAAAGTAATCGTTCAAACAAAATAAAATGTAAATAAAATATAAATTAATAAAATAAAATACACATTCATCATTATATAACAGTACATAATAATGATAATGATTACAAATCACAAAAATTAATATTATCAATGAAATACATAATAATAGTTACAGATTACCAGAATTAATCAAGATTAATCAAGATTGATTCATTTTAACATTGATTAGTCGATCAACGAGCACGATTATTATGATTATTGTTTAGCAATTGATTACAGAAATGATTATAGAATAATCTCTGTATTTTTTATAATAATAATTTTTTATGATAAACTCTTCATTTAATTATAATAATATGTAAGTTACTTACTATTAGTTACAGTAATCGATTGCTGCCCAACTCTGTATTTTATTTAGTTATAATAAAATATAACATATTATGTATATTTCTTAAGGTCATAAACTTGACCTACACTTGACCTTAAGACAGAAAATTTTAAAATTTTAAAATAAACAAAATGGCGAAATTAAAGATGGAAGCAGCTTTCGAAAAAAGGAAGAAACACGAGCGAGTTGACGATTGCCCGTCGACGATTCGATTTTCCAATTCTCTCTCTCTCTCTCTTTCTCTCTGTCTGGGCTGCCCCGCTTGGAAAAATATTCTCTGAAAATACGCGCGTTGGCAAAACGGTACGAGCGAATTATAAAATAACGATCGAGGCGCGGTCCGTACCGGCGTGTGTCCTCGTTACCATTAACTCGAGTAGCGGGGCACGCCGGGCCAAAGAGTGGCTACATGGAAGTTCAATTTTCCGCGCGCAACGAAAAATACTGCCCGTTATCGGTGGTCGAATCGTTCGCTGCGAGAGCGCGCCCCTCTTGGAATCTGCCGGTTCTGTTCGAGCCGCGGGGAGAAAAAGAAAGATAGAAACAGAAATAGAGGGGAGGGACGTATGGCGAACGACGAGCCCGCATGTTCGAAAATGGAAACGCGAAGTCGGGAGGGTTTGACGGCCTGGCGTATCGCCCCGGAATCAATATAGCGACCGGTGTATGTCGGTGGAATCGTCACGCGAAACGAAGATCGCTTGTAATTGCATCGTTTCGAACCCGGATAGAAACGCGCGGAAATGGAGGAAATTGTTATCGAAAAGAAATTCTGGCGAAACTGGCGGGCGAAATGCGATTTGTTCCGCCGTCGGCGGAAGGCATCGAGATCGGTTTTGTTGCGTGCATGTATGGTTGTCAAATGCTCATTGACAGACACGATCGACGTGGTCATGACAGTTGATCATGAACGGGGGGTGTACAGAGGTTCTTGAAAAGTATTATCGAACGTATCAGTTAACAATATTAGGAAATAGTAAAGGCAAATTTTATATGATGTAGATTGTACAGGGCGAAAAGAAAAATTTGTTCGTAAAGTAGACTATCATCGATTTGATGGAAGCACATGTAAAATTGATCTGAATTTTAGGAGAGAAAATTTTTTTTTTGCATTGTATTTTATTCATCACGAAGGTAAAACTTTTTCAAGGAACCATATGATGGACGACTACAATCGTCTTTAACCCCTTGCGCTGGCAACTGGTTTGCGGACCATAACGAGTGACCGAACCGTATACAATAATTCGCTTTCTTTTTCTTTTGAATTCGTCGGTATGATATAGGATAGAAAGAGGTTAAACATCGTAAAAGGTTCAACGATGGACGTTATTATCGTAAAGGATTAATCGAGAGTCGTGACCAGACAACGCGAACATCTCTCTCTTTAATAATTTAATTGCGCCAGCAACTCCGCGGAAACAGCCTAGCTGTCGAATTTACAATTAGTCCTGGCAGTCGCTCGCGATTCGCTGGAAAATTTCCGAGCGAACGAACCCCGTTTGCCAAAAGAACGGAACTTTGCCGGGGGGAAAGGAATCGAGTGGATCCGCGCGTCCGATCCGAACCTAACCACCAGAGAGAGGGAGAGAGAGAGAGAGAGAAAGAGAGAGAGAGAGAGCCAGTACTGCCGCTACTTTCGTTCATCGTAGAGGCTCGCTTTCGGATCGCGATAAAGTTTTTTAATAATGTGATTCCGCGGAACGAGCGCCCGGGGGGGAAACGTAATCACGCCTCAAAGCGTTCATCGAGATCGGCGAGGAGCCGGCTGGCTTCTCACTCTCTCGCGACTCGTGTTATCGCAGTTTTCACCGCTTGTTTCACAGTTTGATAGCCACGCGGAACCAACCGGAGCCTCACAAAAGGCGCGGTTCGACATTCGGTCGGCAAGCTCCACGAAGTTTCGAAAACGAATTTCCTGGCTGAACCGGTCGCCCGCGTAATTACAGTTTTTGACGTTTAGGTTCGACGGTCGAATTAAACGCCGCCGCGACAGAATTAAACGAGAAGGGCAGTCGCCAACGATCGTCGATTTCGCCGCGCTTTTCACGCGACCGAATCGATATTATTAACAACGTTCGCCGCAAGTTACGTGTCACTCTATAACACGCTAGAACTGATTATGTTAGACGCATTAGAAATGATTATGTTACAACACGTTAGAAGTGGTATGTATATATCTGTCGACGAAGGAGTGTAAAAGTTAAAATACTTTATAAGGAGGCGACGTTCTCGCGGTTTTCAATTCAATTTGCCTCACTCAGCCCACTGAGCGAATCCGCTCGATTGTTTATGAGCCCGGTCTGTTTTGCTCGTCGGCGCGGTTTATTATCCAGCGCGAAACCAAGTCAGAAAACCGTTGCGCAACGCGCGAGTCTCGTTGCGCGACCCGGTGAAATCGATAAGCCTCCTCCCCCCACACGTTCCCGTGGATAAATTGGCATATCGGTCCGGCGGATAAACAGCGAAATTATTCAGTGTCGCCTCTGAGCGGCGAACGCGGCCAATATCCGGCAGCTCTGCCGATTTCACTGTTCGCCGTCCCTTTTCTCCTCTTCTCTCCATCGCGACGAAGAAGTATCGGCCCCCCGATGGGGGCTCGTTATTTATCGCCCCGCCGAAAGAAAACTGGCTGCCTGCGCGACCCCTTTCCAGCCAATCATCCGTCATCGAGTTTCCTCGATACGCCTCCGTGCCTTATGTATCGTTTCCACTGGTGTACGTACACCGATCGATCGATCGGTCACGCTGTTTATTTGTGGTCTTATCTTGTCCATCTTCGTCCCCTTTGATTGCGATTTTTCTTTTTTTGGTTACGAGCTTTTTTGGTGGCGATTTAACCCCATAGACGTTTTGTTTTATTTTGAGAACTGAATTATTTCAGGCGATGACGAGTATACTCGACGAAAAGACAGTAAATGTGCACTTGCTGTGAGATTGAATTAAATTGTAACAAAATCATACGAATGACAAACTTCTTTGACAAATTTTTAATTTTGGGATTGCGTCAAATTTCTCTCCCCCTTACTTACAAGCGAATGTTCTTTATGTTTGTTTTGTTGCCTTGGGATATTCTAAAGTGTGCTAAAGTTATTTTTTTACAATAAATTACAATAAATAATTTCGAAGGAATTTTTCTTAATTAACTTGTGCTTTTCTCTTTCTGATTTCAGGTAAGTGGCAAGAGGGAAAGCGATTCCGCGGGACCAACGGAACTGACTGACCGCAGGTTTTTGTATCTCAGTTGTCGATTTGATCGTTTCTAGATTGGAAGGAATTTCATTTTTATTATAGAAGAGTGTCGTGGGAGGAATGGCTGGTTTCTGGTAAAATTGAAAGTTTGATTTGAAACCGTAATACTTTCAGACAAGACATTGTTGCGTAGTTCTCGTTGTTAATGGAGAACAAAATGATAGCGAAATTGACCTTGATTTTTGAGTAGAAAATTTCTGAACGCTTTATCTTTTTCTCTTGGCAGAAAATATTGAAAAAAACACATGTACGTAGGTATACAATGTTATGTCTTAAACAGATACAAAAACTTGCATGTCGTGGCTAAAAATGATTACTTCACACATTTGGTACACGTCTAAGTTCATAAATTAATTTTTCTAACAGTCACGTAAATTTGCATTTTAACAAACTCTAATTATCTTTAGTAATTTTTCGCGGTTTCTTCAATCTATACGTTGCAAAAAATGCTGGATGTCTTTCATAAACTTCCTAAACAACAGGAGTGTATCTTACTTAGGAATATAAAGACTCGTTATACAAAGCTTTTTTATATAAAATGGACCAAACCTTTCTTTTTTTTTTTAATAAAACATCAAAATATAAGAAAAGACTAATTTTATTAATTTTAAATTAAAATTGAGTTTAAACGTGAAGAAAAAATAAATATATGATCGAATTTTTAATTTTACTTTTTTTTTTTTGACTTCGGGACGTATGTTCCAATGATTTGCAGCGATTTGAAGAAGGGCACTTCTTTTTCGTACCTAACGAGCAATTAAATGAAAAAAGGGCGTTTCCACGAAGTGCCTGTTCCCCGTTCAATTTTCTGTTTTCTCTCCATCGAATTATTGCGACGTTAAGGTTGGTACTTTGTCGAATCCAATTGTAAAGATTGTAAAAATGCAGCAAAACGGGAAAAGGGTATTTCTCGAGGGGAACGCCCACATTCCCAAGGGCTCTTCCATTCGTCGAATATAGTCTCGAGTCTTGCAAATGCGTAAACGTTCGCCGCTTGGCAAACGTTGGGGGCATTCGACACCAGATGTCATCCCTTTTGATTGATTATGAACATAATAACGTGTGTCATACGGTAAAATTACTAATCAGAGAGATTCGAAGATTGTCAAGACGGTCGCGAGTGAACCTTGAACGTTCTAGAAACGGTTAGCGTTTCCAGGCAAATGTGATTGGCTAGGAAAAATTACAACCAGTTCATATAAAACAGGCTCGTGGGTTAACTCTTTGAGGTTAGGTGGGTTTAAAATTGTCCCAGTGCATGGTGGGATATTTTCTAACCTAACAAAACTGAAATTACTAATACTCATACATTGTTATATTTTATTTAAATTAAATATTATTTAAATATTACTTTTTTTTCATTTTATATTGAAATTAATAATTGAAATAAACGTTATTTCCCTTTTTTTTCCCCTTTAAAATTAGGGCGTACCCCTAAAGTTAAGAATACTGAGAGAAAGTATTTTATCGAGTGATCATCGTTGACAAGGAACAAGTAGTCTCGTTAATCAAGCGAATCCACCTATCACCAACAAGGAAGAGTTTTTCCATCGTTGTCAAAGTACATGTTCACGCCTGTAGTACAAAGTAATAATAGATTCTTACTCGTCACAGCGAGATTAGACAGATTCGTCGAACAGTCTCGAGTCTACAAATGCACAAACGTCGCGGTGTATTGCCAAATGCCAGAGTCGTCTCTTCTGATCGATCGTGAGCACGCATGCGACGCGAATGCAACAACGCGCGTGATATCGTAAAAGCGTTAATCCGGAGATTGCCGGGGGCGCCCCCTTCGGTTTTCCGTGCTTTTCGGCGGTGCCTTCGGGGTTGCGCAGAGAAAATAATAATTCAGCGACAATGGTTTCTTTCACCCGTGGCGGTCGGATTACTGGAGCCGCGTGGGGGGCGGAATTTTCACGGTTCAGCTCGTCGGAATCCCGGCCGTCTAGTTTTTCCGTTCGACACCTCGCCACGGGTTCCGGCTTATACAAATGCAAATCCATTAAGCTCGCGACTAAGCTTAGGCTTTTATCGAAAAAAAAAGGAGAAAACCCGCCGGCCCTCGAAGAACAACCGCCGAAACCGGCGATTCTCTATCTTCCTTCCGCGTCGAAGCCCCCCCTTCCTGCCCCCCTCTTGCCCGAAGAATTAATACGACCGCTGTGTCCCGCTGTTTTTAATCCGCTCCCCCCTCCCCTACGCCGAACTGCCGAATAATATATGCAAATGCAAGAGCTAGAGCTAGAACACCTCTCCGGCCCCCCCAAATACGAATACGAACACGAGGGAATCTTCGTCCGAATAGATTATTTAATTCCTGTTTTTCTTTCGCTCCCTCTCGCCGCCGGGGAAACAACAGCCCCTTCGCCCGCCCTCGCCCCGACGAAATTTACGGACGAGAGCCGATATTTTCTTTCTTTCTTTTTTTCTTTTTTTTCTCCCCCCCGGTGGGGCGCGGTTCGGATTTAAATTTAAATTCGAACTCGCTCGTTCAAATTCGCGAATTCGAATTGAAATCGCGTGCTCGCGGACGTTCGATCTCTGGATTCTCGGAGGTTTCGTTCTTTTTTCTTCTCGTTTCATTGGGAAGGCTCGGAGGCTCTCTAGCTGTTTGTTGTCGAATGTCCGTTTATCTTTAAATCAAGGTGTTCGACGGGTTTGCTTTTCGATAAATTTAAAAATATTGGCAACTGATAACGTGGTAGTTTAGTGTTAGTGTGTTTCTAAGGGTGTGTAATTCAGTTGGCATGATAAATATTGTTTAGAAAACTTGGCCCACTTTCAAAATTATAACTTAAAAAACTTTTTTTTTGAAAAAAAGTAAAATTTCCTTAAAGCAAAGAAAATAAATAAAATCAGAAAAATATCCAACATTTATTCACTATTAAAAAAATGTTGCATTCAAATAATATTTCGTAATTTATAGTTCGTTCTTCCCCAACTTGCGTATGCCGGAGGGATTTAAAATAATTGTGGTGCACAGCTGGTACATAGTGTAATAAGTCCATTATATCAGTGTATTTTAGTGTTGCGATTGGTCTTACATTTTTGCACAGTAGTGTCAATTCGATATTATTACAGTTTCCTTCTTCTCAATTAGATACAATTTGTTTAAAAACGAAAAGGCAGCGTGAAAGTGCTAGCTTGATCTTAGAAAAATGAATTTAGGCCACTTTCGAAACAGACGGCTCGTGTGTGCTCGGGCTGGAACGCTCGAGAACGCTCGATTCTTGAAAATATCGAAAAGGGGGGAATAACGAGGCGAAATCGCCGCCAAGGAATTTCCAATTTCGCTCCTGGATCTACAGTCTCCACGGGAGCAACGTGTTTTCGTATTCGCGTTCTTCCATGCACCGTGTACCGGAATAACGAGGCTCTCGCCTTCCTCTTTCCAATCGATAATCCCGCCACCTCGCTCCGATCGCGTTGGCGCGACGTTGCGCCGTGTTTCGCGCGCTCTGCTTGCAGCGTCTTCGAGTCCCTTGCGTGGGGAGGCAAGGTGCCAGCAGACTCGACTTCCGGTCGAGTGCTCATCGCTTCGCAAGAGATACACGGTCGAGATACGCACGGATAACCGCACGCTCTCCTAACTGGGTTACTGCTAGCAGGGGGGAAACAGCTTTCTCTTGCCCTTGGGAAAACACCGCCTGTTGGAAACGTCCTCGTCGTCGTCGTCGTCGTCGTCATCCTGGCTTCCGTTTTCATAGACCAGCCCCCTCCTCTTCTCTATCTTTCATCTTGTAACATTCGCCACAATGCTGCGCGAGCACAAAGCACGTTTGTCTGACGATTGTCAAACTCCTCGCGAATTCTGCCCTCTTATCGCGCGTCGAACCAACCGATTTCCGCGTCTCGCTTCCCGCGAGGAGACCAGGAAATTCACCTGTCGATCGAAGCCTGTCTCCTACCGAATGAGAGATCGGAAATCTCGTTCGGCGAGAGGGTGTTTCGTTGCTTTGTCACTACTCTTGTTTCGACAAATTTGTTTCGACAAGGGGTATCCGAAGGGTGAGATCCCATTCTTGTTGCTTTCGTTCCCACGAGTGCAATGTCAACTTCTCTGCTAATTGAAATTTATGGGGCGCCTAGGTGGAGGTTTTTAAGTATATCTACGAGTTTCAGAACAGAGGTGGCTAACTGGCGGCCCGCGGATGCCCCCACTTTGCTAATCGCTAGCGCTACCCCCTCCACTGCGTCGATCTCCCCACTTGGTAGGAAAATTAACAGACTGACAGAGTGGGGCTCACGCACGGCAAGGAAATTTCGCTGTATTGGAGGGGGTGGCACTAGCGATTAGGCCAGTTAGCCACTTCTCAGTTTTAGAAATTTCTAATTCGATACGATGAGTTTGAAGCACCTACATGTCACAATTGTTAAACTTTGACGCACTTTAAAAGCTCGATCAAACTTGCTCGTTGAGGCACAACATCTCGACAGACTGTCAAGTAAATAATCCCCTGTTGTTTGTCGAATTCGCTGGAAAAAAAACGCTCGTCTTTTCTCTCTTTCTCTCGTCGAGATCGATCGATCGACTCTCGTAACAAGCCCGTATTTTCCTACAAACCTAGCACTAATTGGCCTCCCGCGCTCGAGAGTTCTCGGGGAAAGAACTCTAAATCCTTATTTATAGAAGTCGCCGAAGTTTTCGATCGACGATTCGGCGGAAGAGTCGCGACTGGATGGTGGAAGCCGGCTTAAGGGCACGACGAGCACACGGTCGGTTGATTTAAGAGTCGTCCATCAGACCAGGCGAAATTTTCACATTCTCTCGTCTTCTGATCGGGGCCCAGATCAACTCTCAGGAATCGCGAAGTCGTTGAGCAGAGTGTAATTTAGTGATCGAGAGAGAACGGTTTAGAATTTAACTCTTTTCATAGAATCTTTTCATTTTTCAATTTTAAACAAAACGAAAGTTGTGATAGCTCGAACAAACCATGCACATGTTTTTAGTGATTTTTTGCTAGAACATTGCTTTGTATAAATAAAATGGTCCCGAGAACAATTGGGTTATCTCTGAATATAAAGATATTCTTGGAAAAGATAGTTTCAGAAGAGTGCAACTTGGACTAACGAAGAGTAAAAGAATTTTGATATATTTTGTAAATCATAATGTTTGAGAGAGGTGTATTTCTGAAATGTCAAATTTCGGAAAATCAGCTTTGAGCTTACACTGAAAGCTTACTTAAGTTACAAATTCACCGAATTCGACCGTTTTTATTACAGAAAAACTGCTGAACCCAGTTCGGTGAAATTTACAGTATTTGCTCAGATTTTTTCTAACAAAGATAGAAAAGTCACAAAATTTTGAGAATTCAGATCGTATGATACAAGTAACTTCCTTGATAGGAAAATATCTTTTTTTTCGTCCTAACCTAAATATTCTAAATTCACAAAAAAAAATAACACGTGTAATATTTTACACGTGTTAAATTAGCAGCCCTTGGAGGCTGTCAGAGATCGAAAGGGTTAATCCTATCGCAAAGGCTGCTAATTCAACCCCGTCAGTTGAAAATTGTACACGTACAGCGAAGAAGACGATCGTGAAAAATACTCGCCGTCTCTCCAAAGTTTTAAAGGAGATAACTTGAACGTGCGAAATAATAAGCAGGGATTACACGGGACGGGTTCGATCGTCCGTGGAAACGACGACCGGCGGGGAACGAGGGGCCGGGGAAGGGGGCGGAAGAACGGAGAACGCAACGGGAGAGCGCAATTTCAATTTCAGAAAGTTGATTTATTCCCATCTTCACCCCCTCGCGATCGTCTTCCAGACACCGTCGGAATCTTCGCAGCTTCCGCCTGTCCCCACCCCTCCGCTTTAAAGTCTCCGCGCTTTCCGGCTGGAAGGGGCTGGAGTTCCTACGTAGAGAACCTTTAAACGTCCTTTCCACCCCCCTCTCCCAGAAATTTATGTGTCTCCGATAAGCCCGGGGAATATTGCTTCGCTCGAGCCACGAATTATCAATCGTCGGGGAAATAAGAGAAGAGGATCAAGCTGCGTGTTTCAACCTCTTGCGCTGGAGTGACGTGCCACGCACGTCGAGGATTTTTTTGCCCCAAATTGCAGCATTTTCTCAGTTTCAAGTATGTTTAAATGTAACCGAGATAAAACAAACGATAAGTTTGTCACTTTTTAATCATTTCTGTCCTTTTTAATCATTGATGTCATACCGACGAGTTCAAAAGGAAAAGAAAGCGACGATTTATTGTATACGGTTCGGTCACTCGTTATGGTCCGCGCAAGGGGTTGAAACGCGAATTCCTCAGAAGAAGCTCTCCCGGGCTGGAAAATTCCTACTAAAGAAACAATTCTCACACGATCGGTGAAAAGTTAGATTTCGAGCGTTATCACACTTGGAAGTAGTGAAGAATCGTTGGTGAATGATCGTCCAATTTAAAATCGCGCGGGAGATTTAAATTTTGATTGCTTCGACTCGATAATGCCAAACGTTGAGAGGGGTTTCGGACGAAAAGCGGCGTATTCTATCACTTTCCCAGATTCTTATCGTTTCGCGGGCGAAACTTTAACAGAGACCCTTTAATGGCGAGGGAGATTGAAATGGCGGGAACGGCGAGCTCGCCGCGACTCCTAGCGCCGCGAGATTGAAGTGTTACGAAGCATCGTGTGAGAGAGGAGAGAGACCAGCGGATGGTGGACCTGACTGCTCGTATTTCACGCTTTATGCGCTTTGTACTTTCTTGAAATATTTATTCCAACGTTAAAGTCCCGAGCTGCTCGAGCACCGGGTATAAAATACGATGACCGATGCAACAACGTGCACGAGCGCACGCCAGTCAGTTTTCTCTCTCTCTCTCTCTCTCTCTCTGTCTATGTTGCTCGTTCGAATTTTATTATCCCCCCATGGGCTGCCATTTTCCCCGAGTTGCTGTTCGCTCGTTCCTCTTTCCTTTTTTTTCTTCCTCTTCTTTTTTTCTTCGAAAATTCAACCAAGTTGCCTCTGCCAAGTACTACATAGAATCGAGTGTGTAGCACACGAACGCTTGCGGGAACACTTTTCACAGGTATATCGCGTTCGTTGTATTTACAAAACGTTGGTCAACTGTAATTTCGTAACTATCGTGCGCGAAATCTGTGTGTCGTCTATCAATTTACAGCGTTATTGGGAATTCCACAGGCGAATTTATTTATTTTATTTACGTTGGAGGAACGCGAGGTTCTCTCCCCTTTACGATTGTCTTTCTGGCGCGTGTTCCTCTATCGAGATCCGGAGGAGGGTGAGAAAATCGCCGGCCGATGTGTCCGATCGGCGAGCACTTAACTACTCCTCGTACGATCCTCTCTCGCAAAGTAAATATGCAAATGCGCGATAAGACGCTGCGCGTAGATAGGCGGCTACGTGTTACGTCACGGGCTCGGGTCGGATCGCAGACTCTTGGGCGAATTAATGTCGGCCAATAATCGGTCGTTGGAAACGGGCTACCAGCCCGGAGAAACATGGCCGGTTAATGGACCCATCGGCGAGATCTAATTGCTCGGATAAAGGCTATCTTCGAGCAGGCTGAACACCGAGATATCGAGCATAAAATCAACACCGCGATATACCCCGATGCACGCGAAATTGAAACGTTCCGCGCGGATGCAGCCCAGCACTGCCAAAACTGACTTCGGCGATGATTTCGCGGTTGGGACCTACATTCCCTCTCTCTCTGCCCGTTCCACCCGTATGCACCTACGTCTGTCTGTGTGCGTTCGTTCGTTTGTTTCGTTTTCGTGTCGATTGCTCTGCTCCTGACGGTCCTTTTATTTCTCCCGGACGTTTTAATTCGAGAGGAATCGGTTGTAGATCGATAGGCACTCGCCGGGAGCTACGTTTTATTTTTTTTTTTTGGAGCTAGCGACAGACGAAAGGCAAAAATTGTTGCTATTTAACTATTCGGTGTAAAATTACTCGATCTGTTGTTAATAATAATAATAATTCTTTTCTTTGTTGTAAGAATGAAATTATCGAGAACTGTATTGTTTTTGACAGACAAGACGGATTTTTAACAATTGGATAGTTGGATCAACGAAAATCGCTCGATCATACTTATTTATTCCTACTTGTGAGAATCTTCGAGGAATAAATGGATTGTAATGGTGAAAATCGTTCTGGATGGATGATGGAGTAGGTTTTGTTTTCCGAGGGCAATTGATGGAAACTGTTCGCGCCACGAGAAATCTGGGTAAAACGATTGGCTCGGGTATATATGGTTTCGAGTAGTCTCAAACCTGGTCGAGTATGCGTATTAAATTTATTCGGGAAAACCGGGAGAAAGAGGAGTGGAACCGCGAAACATCCGGTCGAACGCGGAGAGAAGGCTGTATTTTCTCGCGGTGCGCGCCGGCTAATTCCATTCGCAACGAAATTAGATCCAGCGGATACACTTTTGCCCACGCTCGGAGACTTCACTCCGCAACCTTTTATCCGCAACCGTTCACCCTCTGCGCGTGGAAATTGCGCCGAAAAAAAGGCGAAATTGAGACAAAGTTTCGCAGAGTTTCGGCGGATTCGTAAATTTAGAAATTAGGAGACTTTTCTCGATGCAACTGTACAGGGTGAAAAGAGAAGTTTGTCTGTGGCTTATCATAGATAAATTCTACTCTTTCGACTTGATGGAAATACATACGTGTAAATAACCTGCCACAAAAATGGTTGCAACCATAGGTTGCAACTCAATAGTTTTCTTGAAAAATGGCAAAAAGGTGTTTTAATCATTTAAAACTTCGTCCTAACAGCGACTTTATGATTCTGTTTTTTGCAATGTATTCTGCTCATCACGAAGGTGAAACTTTTCCAAAAAACTATAGATTGCAACCTAATAGTTCTTTTGAAAAATGGTAGAAAAGTTTTCTAATCATTTAACATTGCAACGCGAGCGTGCTAACAGCGACTTTATGATTCTGGACGCGTGGATATCTATATTACGTAATGTTTGTGTATATTTCGAATAACGTTAGCAGTTAGTTGTATCATTTGATTATTTAGATTCAAATTGATGCTACAACTATGATAAATCAAACGTTAGTTAAACCTAATACGAAAATTACGTCCAAAATCATAAAGTCGCTGTTAGGACGCACGCGTAGTAGCAAATGATTAAGAAACTTTTTGGCCATTTTTCAAGAGACTGTACAATCGACAGGGGCAACACGAGCCCTTTGTGTGCGATGAACGTCCTTGTATCTTTCATCCGACTTTTTTTTTCTTTCTTCGCTTCGTAAAACACGTTTGTGCTTCGCTCGTATCACCGTATATATCCAGAATTCGTTGGTTGGAGGAAGAATAATGGTGGATTGATAAAAGCGAGAGAGAGAGAGAGCGCGAAAGGGAGGAGTACGATAAGCAGAAGAGAAATGCAGATTGAAAATCTGTGGCCACCCTACGCGAGGGTGCATCGGCAAGAAAATTGGGGTTGCGCGAGAATAATACGAGCCGCGAGAGGGCCGCTACCCGTGCAACGTTGTCCTATCCCACCATCATCGGCATGGGGGAATTATTCTTTCTTTTTTTCTCTACCCTGCGCCATCGAGGTATGTTGATTACATTTGCCGGAGCTCGCGGCGACTCCGTTTCTGTTCTACCCCTCGAAACTATCCGGACGTTCTCTTACTTTTTCACTGTGCGTCTGTTGAGAAAGAAACTCTCTCCTTTTCTTTTTTAAATAAATTTAAAAATTTTTTGAAATTTGCAAATTTGTTCTTTGTACTCTGATTGGAGAATTAGAGCACATTTTTGAATTTAGCTACTAGGTACAGTGAAGTCAGAATATTTAAACTATCTATCAATATAATTGTAGGTAACATAGATAATTATAGAAACTATCTGTCAGTATAATTATAGATAGTCACTATATTCAAACTATTTGTCAAAATAATAGATGATAAAAATGCTTAATGGCATCGCAAAATTAAAAGCAAAAGCATTGTACAAGTACATGCACAAATATTTGCGCAGATTCTAAATTAATCAACGGTGACTGATACAACGATACATTGACTCGACTCGAATTTTCAAATTTAATTGTTACACCAGCTTGGAAATTTCTTTGCACAAAATTTGGCGAAAGAAAAAGAAAAATCAAAGTTACTTTTTCCAGATACTTGCGAAGGATAGTGTGCTCGTGTTATCGGAGAGACGCGTCGCGATACCGCTCGCGCATAAATTTCGACTGGTGACTGGTAATTGTCGCGCTTTTAATTTCGCGGTTTTTCAACCGACGAGCAGTCGGTGCTTATTAAGTGCTCACCTCGCCGGTTCCGGTTATTCGCCGTGGCGTTTCAAGGGTGTTTTTTCCCAGCGAGTCTGAATTTTCGGGTCTTGTCTCTGTGCGTTTCTAGAGGCAATTATCTTTGACATTCTCCACTTTCCCCCTACCCGCCGTTCGTATAATTAGCGGCTACCTTTGGAATACGTTAATGGCCGGTAAACACACTGTGAAGTAGATAATTTGTTCTTTTACAGAGAGTGAAACGAATTTCTACTTTTCCCGGTTAATCCTGCAATTCGTTGCAAAAACATATTTCCAATTACTGTCTCTTTAAACTATAACCGAGGTAACTACGTACAGCGTTTGATACAGTTTGCGACGGATGCTTTTGTGACGCAACCGCGTGAGCGAAGGTGAAAGAACGTTTTAAATTCCCTTTTCTACCTCTCCGTATAATTAGCGGCTACTTTTGGGATACGTTGATGGCCGACAAACACTGTGAAATAGAATTTCTTTCGTTTGCAGAGCTCTACGAAATTTTTCAACTCATAATTTCTACTTTTTCCAGTTGGTCTGTGATTCGTCAACGAAACAAATTTCCAATTACTGTCTCTTTAAACTATTATCAAGATATGCTACATACTTGCGTTTGATGCAGTTTGATGATGGATATTTTTCAGTGAACCAACTATGTGAATAAAAACGTTCTGAATTATTCTTGCACCTTTCTACCCCGTTTGCATAATTAGAGATTACCTCTGGAACGTGTTAATGAACACTGTGAAATAAAATTTTTTCTTTTATTCCACGAAATTTTTTGGACCGAGTTTTCTAGTTAGTCTACAATTCGTTACAAAACACACTTTCAACTACTGTCTGTCTGAATTATAATTAAAATGTACTACATGCGCGTTTGATGTAGTTTGATGATGGATATTTTTCAGTGATCAACTGTGTGAATATGTTCTAAATTATTCTTTTCATTTTGTACCTCATTTGTATAATTAGAGATTCCCTTTGGAATACTAATGGCCGATAAACAGTGTGAAATAGAATTTTTTCTTTCATTCAGAGAAATTTTTTGGACTGATTTTTTTTTTAATTAATATACTCTTGCTAGTTAGTCTATAATTCGTTACAAAACAAATTTCTAATTACTGTCTGTTTAAATTATAATTAAAATGTACTACATACGCGTTTGATGTAGTTTGATGATGGATATTTTCCAGTGAACCAACTGTGTGAGTATGTTCTAAATTATTCTTTTCATTTTGTACCCCGTTTATATAATTAGAGATTATCTTTGGAATATGTATGGAATATGCATTGGAATTTTCCTTGCAGAGTGCAGTTCGTTTACAAAACAAATTGCTATTTGTTGTCTCTTTATACCATAATTAAGATGTACTTCATACGCGTTTGACGTAGTTTGACGATGGATATTTTAATATCATAAGAGTATAATCAGTAATATAATCACAAAGACTAATTTAATGTATAACAATATTATTATACATTAAAGGAACCAATTATCATACAAAGTTGAAACCGATCGCGAGTGATCCTTCGTGAAACGAGTCGACCGGAAACGGGTGGGAGGGGGTGTTCCCCTGGCCACAGAAAGTTGGACGAAGTACCGGTTAACTCGAAATCACGGGATTCACGCTCGTTTTTCGTAAGCGCGGTTTCCTCCGATCTCGATCTGGGCTCGCGCGTTCCGTGTTCCAACTTGTCTGATTGATTATCCCGATTATTTCGACGGTGGGAGCTCCTCTGATGGCCGGATCAATCAAAGCGGTTTCCTCGAGCAACGTTTACCGATAGAGAGAGAGAGAGAGAGAGAAACAGAGAGAGAGAAGAGTAAATAGGATTATTCGATTCCCTGTTTGCGAATCGGTCGCTACCCAGTTTTGATTCGCGAATCAGTCTGTCGGGAGATTCGTTGGAGAACGCCAGCGGGCGCGGCGACGCGACCCAATCGCGTATTATCCAAACGGATTTCGCCTTTCGTCGTCCTTCGAACGTTCAAACACCGCAGGATTCCCGTTCCCCCGGATCTTCTATCCTCATTAAAATTGAACAGATTGTCTCTCATTGCGTGACTCGTGCTAAGACTATAGTCTCGTCCTATAACGAGATCGTGATCCGCTTCTCAAGGACAACGTCCCGATTAATTTACCTGTTTACGCGGGGGAAATTTTCCAAATTCGCATTCGGTTTCATTTGCAGGGTGCTGAGAAAGAATTGTTCGAATGTAACTTTCTAATATTTTTGAAACTTGGATGTCATGCTCTTTGGAAGCTTGTTTAGAAGCTTGAAGTTAATTGCCTTTAGTAATCCTAAAGATGAGGCTTCCTCCACTTTTTCAATAATAGGAATTATGTGTTGCATAGAGGTGGGGCATCAGGATTTTGGAGATGCTTTAGGTTGGAAACTACACTTTAAATTCCAAAATATTTTATAAATATAAATATAAATATTTATATATATAATAATAATAATAATAATATAATTTATATTTATATATTATTATAATATATAATAATAATATATAACTTCGAGTGAGGGGATTAACGACGTGTGTTCTCACGTGTTCTTATATGTAACTTATGAATTTATAATTTCGACAAAAACGAAGTTGAAGAAACTTTACAGAATTTCGTTTCAATTTCTATTTATATTTAATATACTTTTAATCAATATTTGGTTGAGTTTCAATCAATCAATAACTCTCGATCAATATTTAATTTCGTTTACATTTAATACAAATTTTCAATCAGTGTTTAATTGGGTTTTAATTAATCAATAATTTTTGATCAACATTTAGTTTGGCTCATGTTTAATGCAAATTTTTAATCAATGTTTAGTTAAGTTTTAACTAAATCAATAATTTTTGATTAATATTTAATTTCGTTTACATTTAATATAAATTTTTAATCAGTAGTTAGTTAGGTTTTAACGAATCAATAATTTTTCACCAATATTTAGCTTGATTTGTATTTAACATAAAATTTTAATCAATGTTCAGTTGAGTTTTAATTTTTCAGTCAATAATTTTTAATCGACATTCAATTTAGTTTGTACTTCGTACAAATTTTCAATTCAATATTCAGCTGGGGAGAATTACTAAAGTTGATCTTTGATCTCAAGGTATCAAAAGAAACAATTACCTCAGAGATAACAGCGTCACACGTTTTTCGTGACGTTAAATCTCGTCTTAGGAAAAAAGAGGAGAATAATCGCGACTTGGACGTTGAATCGAGATCAATTTTCAAGGTATAATGGAAGTTCGATTTTCAAGATTAGATCGCTTTCCGTTTGCGAATAAAATTAAACCATCCGCGCGAGAGGGCTGCATAATTTATTCACGTCAATGGCTGCTTGCTCTCTCCCTCCCTCTCTCTCTCTTTCTCTCTCAGATTTAGTACAACCTCGGCTGTATCTTACTTCGCTAGACCCCTAGAAGGACTGACTGACCGGTGACTCAGGGATCTGCCGCGCCGTGTCACTGTCCTCGTCCTCCCGACAACGAGAGACGAAGAAAAGTCTCCTTCCCGGTCGTGAGAGACGCGAAGGACGTGGACGTGGACGTGGACGTGGACGTGGACGAGAGATGGCGAAGGATGTAAGGGGATGGGATCGTAGGAGAAGAGCGACGACGGACGTTTCACGACGAAGAGAAAGAGGCTCGGTCGGCTAATTAATTAGCACGGAGGGGGAAGGGGGCAGGAGGAGGAGTTAATGACTCGCTCGGGACACGTAGGATGTTGGACCGGGTGCAGAGCAAAAATTGGCGTGCATGAGGTCGTTGCATTAACCTATTTGCTCGCGGCGGCTACCATGAAACGAGCGTACCTTGCGCTCGAACGCTGGTCTCGCTGTTCGAAGAACGAAGAAACAAGCGGTCAAGACACAAGACTCTCCTTCGTTGAAGGAGAAGGCCGTTAAGTAAATTTCAGCAGTTCCCTCTCTTCGTACGCTCGTACGTGATCGAACTTTCGCAAAGCTTCGTTGAGGAATTGTCCTTTTATTTGTTCGTTTAGTCTACGAGTAGTATCGTTTTGATAAAGATACGATAATAAAGGATAATACGAAAAAAGAAGAGAAAGAAACGTAGTAATCGAGTCGCTTTAACCTCTTGCGCTAGGAACTGGTTCGCGGACCATAACGAGTGACCAAACCGTATAATTCATTTTCTTTTATCACTGAAAGTGATTTTAGCGGGGGTAACTCAGAAAATCTGGCCTCTTCAGGTGCAACGCTAATGCAACGAAAATTAGTGATTGGTTGATTTGGGTCACGTTTCACAAAAGGCACAATTCTGGGCCTTTCAGTGAGATAAATCGTACTGCAGTACAAGTCGTGCAGTTACAATTACTAAGAAGTGATAAATTTATTATTCGTTTTGCCTGGGTTATATCTCAATATCCTTAAAACTGAGAGAGAATATTGCAATTTTGGGCCAAATACTTTCGACGTGCGTGGTACGTCATTCCAGCGCAAGAGGTTAACGACGTCTCTGCTCGTGCCGACGAGTCCGTACAATGGTCATGCTTAGCATGGATACGCGAAGAGCTCGAAGTTTCGCGGGATAGGTGCACCGGAAATCGGTCTTCGAGTCGAGGTTGAAAGTGGAAGGCCGAAACTCGCGTGCAACGCGTAAGAAGAAATATTAGTCGCGCGCGGAAGTCTCTTTTGAAATTCGTTTCCTTCGCCGATTTACCTCTTGGTTGCCGGCTGGAAACTATTTAACATAGATATGCGAAGAAGAATGCCAAGTTCATACAAAGTGCTCAGATTCTTTCCGACAAGTTAAATAACCAGCTCGCTGTCTGCTCGTTGTCCTGGAACGCGGCCTGTTCGGAGAAGCTCGCGAGAGGTGGATGAATACCAAGGTTGTTAGAACCAGAGGTATAACACAGTAAATATTAAGTTGCACAGTGAGTTTCTTTCGTTTCCTTCGTGAACGTGTGCACGGTATTTTATATTTTGTATTGCTGAATTATATTGAACATCATTACATTGTATTGGATTATATATTTTTATTAATACGAATGATTAATATGATGATGCAATTTTTCCAAAATTTCTACCATCTGTTAGCGTATAAATAAATATTGTTTTAGGTACATTTTTGTATCATTTATTGAGCCATGAGGGGAATTTTTAAACAAAAGGTATATAAGGTAGATAGTAATCATACGGAGGATGTTCTACTTTCATGTTCCCCGTCTGATTACTATCCTCTCGTTAAAAAAAATGAAATCTCTGCGGTAAAAAAATTTGGCTCACTAAATAAGACGAGAATGATATTTCGCTGGCAAATCCCAGAAGTTTTGGAAAGATGAAGCTTCCGGAGAGGCGGAGGAAGATAATAAACGAGAGTGGAGCGTACATAATTCGTGATGTAAAATGTGAAATATTGCGCGTACGTTATTCGTTGATAAAACGAAAAGAACTTTTTAGACAATCTAATATTTCGGAGAGTTAACTTAACCTAGTACTTAATGTAATATTATATTCGTTAATAAAACGAAAGAAATTTTTTAAGATATTTTTAGAGGAATGAGATAATTTAATACTTGGGAGAGTTAACTTAATATAATATAATATAATATTATTCGTTAATAAAACGAAAGGAACTTTTGGGACAATCTAATAGTTGAGAGACCTTGGGTTACCTTATCCTAACCTAACTTTTTGCACTCCGAATTATTTTTCAATTATTTTTTTTTAATCTGGCAATTTAAAAATGTCAGTTTTTATCACAGAAACTCGAGTCACACTCGACAAAGAAATGCAAAAGGCTAATACCTAATCTAATCTAATCTAATCTAATATAATATAATGTAATAACTTAACCTAACCTAAAGCTAAAACTTAACCTTGTACAGGTTGGGTAAAAATTTTGACAAGCGCGTTGCGAAAGCGCGAAGTGCAAGATTGAAAACGAGGCTCAAACATCTCGTTTTCGATCGTGGCGTTATCTTCTGCGGCGATATCTCGACGCGTTATACCCGGTTGGTGGACCGGCGTGTGCATGGCTACCATTGCTACGTGCCGGCGCAGTTGATCTTGAGGGGAGACCGGATTCCCAGGGTGCATTAAACTATCTATCAATCTATCTCGGTACAAGAGACGCGGAGTACACGCGTGTAGCTGCCGTGGCACGTGCATCTGTGCGATCTCTCCCGTGCGGTCAACGAAGATAGAGAACCGCGTCGCGTATGTGCATGCAGAAGCACGCGCGCGCGTGCGCGCCAGTGTACACGGTGTCCCGGTAATTGTAGCACGATCGGCTGGTTAAAACGATCGAAAACGATTTTTTTTTATGTGTCATATAATTCGCGCATGTACGTACAGAAGCACACGCGCGCGCGTCGCTTCGAAAACTATATCTTTTTTTATCACTGAAAGTGATTTTAGCGGGGGTAACCTAGAAAATCGGGTCTTCGGGTGCAACGCTGATGCAACGAAAATTAGCGATTGGTTGATGTAGGTCACGAGGGGGCGTGGGGTAGACCTCGAGTAGGAGTGGCGTTGTCTGGTAATTTGTTTTGTATCGATTCAAATGTTTGTATATCAATAAAATTTTATGGAAAAAAGTCTTCATTTCCTAGTCAGAACAGTTGCTTCTGGGCCTTTCGTGCAGTTTTTTTCATAATTTGCATCGTTCTCGAAGTGAGTAAGTTTGAACATTTATTTAGTTTAACTGATATAGTTTACTACTGCATCGTGTCACGTAATTCGTGGGCAGATGCGGGAATGGTACTTTGCCGCTTTTAACGATTTGACTTGAGAATGCTCGTGAAAATGGCAATTTGCGCGCATGATGGTGGTGGAGGAAATATCGAGGGACAGCGATTGGAGGGAATTGTAGCACGCGTTCGATTGCGATTTATCGCGGAGTCGCGATATTGTTGCCGGGGCTAATGCGTCGTCGATAAATCTGTCTTCTCGCTCGAGTAGCTGCTATTTGTTCTGTTTGTATCTGCGATATACACACACTAGTGGAGAAAATTATGGTATCTTGCAAAATTGCTGGTACAAATTAATTATGGTTTTCATTATATTTAGTACATACAAATTAAAGTTATCTAATTTTAATTAACATTCCTATAAATTCGACTATTTCGACAATATTATATTAATATTGTTGAGACTGTATAGCAAAAACTTAGCAGTATGTGAAGGTGGAAAGCAATACAGTAACGTTTGAGAGTTGAAAGAAGCAATTTTCTTTGCCTGGAGGAATTTAGCTCGATCTTATAAAAAAAAAAAGAAAATTATTCAAAAGCCATTTTTTTCTAATTGTCGAGACGTATATATATCACGGAATTTCGAAACTGCTACAAAAATGTTACGTGTCTTCGAGCGAAAACCACCCTTCCTTGAGAGAGCAGAGTACAAATATATTTTTTTCAAGGGTTCGATTCCAGAAGAGGGAGTGTGTTCTTCCCTTACGCCAGGATCGGGGACACGCAGCGTCAATATTGACCGCTGGCAATCCTAGAAAATACATACATACATAACTCGATCCCGGTGTCCCTTGTAAGTTGATCAACGCTCGGCTCATCGTCAATTTCATCGCAGACAGAGAAGATTCGAGAGGCTTCGGATCGCAACCTCGGATCACAAAGGCGCCCGTTCTAAACTGTACTGCCGATCGACTTTTGTCGAGGGATGTACTACACGCGCGCGTAGCTACCATCCCACCAAACAAGAGAATAGTGCCCCAACAAAGGCAGGTCTCCACTCCACCGTGCTGCTACAATGCTATCTGTTCGACGTACTTCCGCCCTGTTGCGTTTTTCCGATTCCACCCGAGACTCTCTCTCTCTCTCTCTCTTTCTCTCCCGCCCATTTTTTCCCTCTCCCCTCGCCTATCATTCAGCCGTTCGTTCGTTCCAACCCTCGCTACGTCGGTCGATCGGTAATGCCGGCGTTTCAGCGAACTTTCGCTTCGCGTACACCCTGTTTTGCCACTCGAATCTTCGCGGGGGTTCCCCCTGTAGACGACATATGCTGCATAGATGCTGCTCGAGTTTATTGAAAGGACGCCGGGCGTCGTCGATGCTAACTAGCTGCCACGGGACGGGGCAGGTTTCGAGAACATTCGATGGTGCTTTCACGCTCGCGCGAGCTCCGATATCGCTTTAGTGATTATTTGAAACGTTTCCGTCTACGTCCCATTGGCATTCTCATTCTCGACTCGAGATCTCGGGAATGAAATTAATTTGTATCGTGCGCTCGACGAGTTAGGTATTACTCCGATCTATATTCTTCGAATTGTATAATTATTAACAATACGGTAAATTACATAATTATCGATTAAACGCAGAATTACACAATTGTTAATAATACAACAAATATTTCAGTGAACTTAACCTCTTGCGAATTGGAATGACGTGCTACGCACGTCGAGAATTTTTCCCCCAAAATTGCAATATTTTCTCAGTCTTCATTAAGTATATTTAAGTACAACCCAGGCAAAACAAATAATAAATTTGTTACTTTTCAATAATTTCTATCCAGTGATGTCATACCGACGAGTTCAAAAGAAAAAGAAAGCGACGAATTACTGTACGCGGTTTGGTCACTCGTTACGGTCCGCAATCAGTTGCCAGGACAAGTTAAATCACTCGCTAATCGCGATATTTTCAAGCAACATCAATTTAAACCTCAATATTTGAATATTGCGTCGTACCTGAAATATTTGCAGCGTTTATTTTTTAGACATTTATATATATTGTGCACATTGTTTACTGAATTTTCCCCAACATTCTCGCCGAGAGTCGAGCGAACTTATACCGCGCTGAGGTGTGTACTGTTAGCTATTCCGCCGGAGCATACTACGTACGTTCATACTTCTAACGGGGGGGAGGGAGGAATTATACACGGTACCTACCACGCGGTACAACCGACCGGACTTTGTTTTCATAATTTATTCTTTCGAGGATCGACGCTAATAGCGGCTCGGTGGCTCGGTTCTCAGCCACGATATTAATGGCCGCTACGATTAGATAACGGCGGGTCTAGATAACGGCGGAATCGAACGCAAGGATGACAGAAACACGCAGCCGTCCGTCCTCTCCGGAGGAGAAAGTGCGCATAATTATTGGGGCTCGTTAGCGTTAGTGGAAAAGCGGGCAAGCCACCGATGCCTGACAGATACACGGCTAACGTCGTCGTTATGTATATTTTCTAATCACTGTTCGGAGCAAGTCTACGCTTATTAGCTGCTGCCGGACTTGGTCGGCGAGCACGTACATACGTGTGTATCTGTCACATTTTTTCTTTTATTTTTATCAGTTTTGCTGCTTCGTTCCGAAGTGAAACGAAGAGCCGATGCGAGAAATTTTATATACATATTTATACAACAGAGTGTGTTTATAGAGATACACAAATAGAAGCTCGTGCTCTTTATAGTATTATATATACTACATGATGTGTTATAAATTTTCGATATTGGCAGTGTTGGAATTTTTTATTTTGCAAATAATCTTAACTCCTTGACTTATATAATACTCGTGGTAAAAGTTGAGGTCTCAATTTAAAAGAAGAGGTAATTTGCAAACCTATGAAATTTCAAGTCAGATTTTAAATTTAATTTCATTAAACTGAACGTTGGTAAATGTTTATATACTTTGATCCTAATTATCCTAAATTAATTGTACAGTTTCAATAGGTAATGCTTACTCCTTAAAATTGAAAAAAAAGAGAATCGTAAGACAAGGGGTTAATATCCAACTGTAGCGAAACATTTACCAGCGAATAACAGTAAATTTGAGTCAATTTTGCAGAGAATTTTCTCGTGCAATACAAGTGTCACCGAATATTGCAATAATTGAAAAATGGCAGTTCAAATAATAGAGATTCGACTAAAAAAACCACGAACTTGTTGGATATTACGATCTAATGGTCCTCTGCATGTAGGTCTCAACGATGTTCAAATTCAAGAAACCGAGATCTCTTTTGACAGATTATAATATATTTTAATAATATATAAAAATTATAATATTTATATATATTATAATAACAGATTTACATATGTTGGCGTCTTAGACGAGTCATCGTGTCGATCATCGTGGCGTTCAACGTGTTAAATGAATTTCGCGTTACGCAGAGACGTCCTTAAAAAGAAAAAAAAGAAAGAGAAGAAGAAGAATGATAATCCTAGAGGCTTGAGCCGGTCCGGTGCACGGCGGGGACGCGTTATCTTCGTGTATACGCGGAGCGTATTTCGCTCGTTCTCGTTTCGATTTATTTATTAACGAAACGAGATCTGCTCGTGGGGGGATAGCCTGGATTCCAGCGCAGAGCGGCGATACAACTGGCGATAAACGCGCGGCGTGGATAACGGTAGCGAGAAGATAACGTCTGCGCCTGGAAAATAGGATAGCAGGACGGTTTGCGACGGTAAACGAGAAAGTGTGGAGGGCAATTATATATCGGTATGGCCGGCCGCTCGAGCCAGAAACGGCCAGCCATCGTTTCGTGACGGGGCACCACGGTGCTAAACCTATCTGCCTGATGATCGAGCTTTCGCAAGCACGAATGAAAAGAACGCGAAACATTGTATTGCACGATATATCGTCTTTTTCTACGTACCGTACGTACCTGCTCTCTTTCTCTCTTTGGTTTGGTTTAGCCGCGGTTCGACTCGGTGGACACGTTCTACGATCGCAGAGGTATGTGTGTATATGGGGTGATCAAACTCTAATGAGGAACTCGTAATAATTGATCATCGAAGAATCGTGGTTTTAGTTCTTTTCCAAATATTGGGTTGGCTAAAAAGTAATTTTTTTTAGTGACCAACTTCATTTTAAACTCACATTCTGCAATTAAATTAATAATCTGAAAGATTATTCCTGATTATAAATTATAAAAATTATATACAGCATACCAATAACTTTTATGATTAGTCGATGCTGATCATTTAATCATACAAATTTATTAATTGTTGTCAACTTTCAACTTTGAATTTAAAAATTTTTTGTCCGATATCTATAGTGATGATAGTTCAAGTCATTAGTTAACGAAATTTATTGTACAATCTGATAGTTGTAAAAATCTCGTATTGAGTGGATCGTATCTCCCTGAAAACACTTTTCGATTTCGAGAGTCGCGGACTGAGATTTTTAAATCTCAGCCATCGATATCGTCGATTTTCGCCGTCCAAAAACCGCTCAACGTCGGCAACACTCGTAAGTTGAAAGACATTAACCACCTCCGGGAAGAAGAGCAGCGAGTGCCAGGCTATCAACGAGAGACCCCGGCGCTGTATACGTATTCTCCTCGAAACGAGACGTAATAACAATTCCTCCTCTCCTGTTTCTCCTCAGCGTCGGCTGACCGTGCAATAACCGACACTCTCGTCTCCTTCTCGTGTCTCCATTACGGCGAAACTTACTATACAGCGAGCGCTGAATATTTGGAAATCGCGCGTAGAGAAGGAACAGGAACATTACGCTTCCGTTCGATCGATAAATTCTCCTTGCAATTCGCTTTGCAGAAAAATCAGTTGGCAATCCCTTAGATCAAATGTAGACGTATTGTTGTACAATTAGGGTTGTCTTTTGTGGAAATTTTCTTTTTTAAATTCTATCGAACTTTGAAGACCAAAATAGTTTGAGTTTCATAATAAATCATAAGAAATAGTTTCAGTTTAATAATATCATATTTAAATATTTAATATTTAATACTTAAATTTAAGTAGTAGTTAAGTTTATATATAAATAGTTAAGTATTAAATATTAAATATTTAATAATAAAAAATTAAAAAGACGTGTGTTTGTAAAAGTTATTTTTGTTTTATATCGTTCTGTGATCGGCCTTTTTTTGACCACCTTGTATTTCTTAGCGAAATGCGTGTGTGTTGGTTCGTCAGAGGAGAAGTTAGTGTTTCGTCCGATCGGAAGAAGAGGAGGAAGAGGTGAAAGTGGCAGGTATCCTCTAGGAAATGATGCGAACCCACAGCACCGGGTAAATAGAGGTTAAGAATGCTCGGGAGGGCGAGAGGGGGAGGGGCACGCTCGGATTGAGATTCGTTGTTCGCGGGATCACTCCCTTCGGAATCGGCCCGGGCGATAATCTTGGGGAACGTCGAGGCAGCGCCGATGCCTCTTGCCATTGGTTTTCGATTATCGAGCTTTCGTCTCCGTGGGAAACGTCTCGAGATGCGCTCGCAAAGGAGGGCGTTTCGTTGTCTATAGTCGTCTCGATGGGTTTTCGGAGGAATTTGTTAAATTTTATTTCGGCTACCGCGTGTGAGAAGAAAATATGCTCGTTACTATGAAAACGTAAGACTGTCTTCGATTACGTTCTCCCATTCGTCGGTTCAATCGATTCTATTCTAGTTGTGAAATTTGTATGATTATTCGTTGTTATTTGTTTTTTTTTATTATTATATTTTATTTAGAATTTTTATTTCATAATATTTTGATTAGAATTTTTTATCATTATATTTTATTTATATTTTATTTAGAATCATGTCAACCATTTGCATGGCATGAAACAAAATATATCTAACGGAGAAAGTATGAAAGAATAAGAACAGACTTAATATTGATGAAATATTGTACATATTTCGGTAGAATTGATCTAATCTAATTTTAAATTAATATGGTGTAGTTTTAAATTAGTATGTAAAATTGAGATTGTTACGTTATTAATACAATTGACGATACAGTTTTATGTACTGTTAAGAACAAGTGTTTCTTATTGTTCAAACATGACTGAACATCACTGGAGGAGATCATATTTAATTACAACAGATTGCAACAGATGCATTCATTTGAATCGTTCCTGCAATTAATTACAAGGAAGTAACTCGTAACCCTTTTTGTAAAAGAACTGGAACTTTATCTCTTGTCTGAGATAAAGATAATTATACTTAAAAAAAAAAAAATTAGAATTATACCTAAAAAAAAAATTAAAATAAAGAACTTGTACTTAAAAAAAAAAAATTGGTGTCAATACCAGTGCAACTTTGTAAGAATGTAACATCTTGTTTGTGGTAGAACTTGAAAAAGAAACACGATAGGATAATTAAAGAGAGAAAATTAAAAGTGACGGATAATAGGGAAAATTAAGGGACTGTCGCGTAAACAGCAATTGTCAGTTATCTTAGTTCCGCAGCCTCGACGAAATTCAGCAGTCAGCGGTGTCGCCGGTTGCCATTGGGCACAATGAGGGGGCTGCGGTATTGTCATTTAAATGCCGTTTATAAATTTTTCAATTAGTCATTGCTATGTAAATTGAAGATGTGTACCCGGTGGCCGTCACCCCCCTCCCCCCTCCGGCCCGCGCGGGCCCGAAAGACTCGCGCGAATTCAAGCGTATAATAAGGAACACCGGGGTAATTCAATACGTACCAATTTGCTTTGCTCATCGTCCCTTTTGTCCGCGCTCGCATTTGCACGCTGACAATAAAGCGAAATTAATCTTCCCTTCGATCTGCGGAGTGAGCGCCGTGAGGGCGGGCGGCATCGCAATCACGAACTTCGCGTTGACCGTTCGCTATCGGAATGACACTCAGCCAGGCCAAACAATTATACCTCCTAGCGTGCACCGTTGATAAATGCATCCCCTCCCCCTACCCCCTCCCATCCCCTGATAACTTCGAATTCACCGCGTTCGCCGCCCTCCGATGGTTGTTGTTCCATCTACTCGATGACGACGAAAGATACCCGATCGATTCAGCTGTTCAAATATCAACCCCTTCCGAAAAATATTTTGTGTTGATATTTGAAGTTGATGACAGGTTTAGGTTAGGTTTAGAAAAATACTTTATGTTGATATTTGAAGTTGATGACAGGTTTAGGTTAGGTTTAGGTTTAGGTTTAGGTTAGGTTTAGAAAAATATTTTATGTTGATATTTGAAGTTGATGAGAGGTTTAGGTTAGGTTTAGGTTTAGGTTAGGTTTAGAAAAATATTTTATGTTGATATTTGAGGTTGATGACAGGTTTGTTTCCAACGATCTGAATGATCAGACGATTCAAGATGATTGTCTCGTGCGACTGAGAAATATTTTAAATTAATAATAATTTAATTTTAGACGTCTCGACTCTCTCGTCTCTGTTCAATGATCTCAATAATCAGACGATCTTCTCCACGGCGAGATCGTCGAATGATTGTCTTGCGTGACTCTGAAAAATATTTCAAGTTAATGATAGTTTTGTTTTGAACGGCTCGTTCGATCTCGACTACGTTTCTCTTGTCCTTTTTCGACGATTTCGACGATAAGATGATTTACTCCACGGTAAGATCATCGTAGGATGATTGTCTTGCGTGACGTGTATGAATGCTCGACGAATGAAACACGATTGTTGGCATCTGGTTAATTAACCTCTTATTGTTGGCTTCTAAAAGTGTGTATCTATCTGCATTGTGTCGCTAGAACGACGACGATTATGCTCGACGAACACAGTGCAGTTTGAAAAATCACTAGTTTTTTCGTTTTTAATGTTTAACATAATCAATATCAATTAATTAATTAATATTGATTACTAATGATGAGAAAATATTTAGAAATGACGTGAAAGGAACTAATCGAGTCTAGTCTAGAAATATTCTGAAATGTCTAAAATTTACAAATATGTTTCATTTTCGATAAGAAATTCAGTTTAAAAACTGCTTCACAGCTAAGAGTTTTAGTTTTTAAAAATTATTCAAACACGTATACATACGATCTTCGCACGCGATCGTACACCTTTTGGGCACATTGTATGTACGTTGTTCGAAGCGAAAGGATTAAATGATGACGCGCAGGCATTGTACAGCGTTCGAATATTGTTGAACAGGTTCATGCATCGAAAGATCTTCCGATTCGGTCGACCGAGATTAATCAATCGGAGCGATTGCAGGTCGTAAGTAGCCTGTTCTACCGAGCACTGTACCAGAAATTCTCCTTCCCGTTTCCGGTGGCGACGGTTTTGGAATAATACCAGCTGCGCCCAACGACCTGGCGCAGATCATTAATTCAATTCCCCGGAAGTGGTCTCTACTCCCTCGTCAAATAACTATTTTCGCCCAGAGAAAACGAAAGCTAAACTACTATTTTTCAAAAAGATACAACCTCGGTCGATTTGCAACTTCACAGAATAACAACATGTGCAAGTTATTATTATTTATGCAACACACGTGGTCCGCAAATTTTCCAAATGAACGCAGTCCGCTGTCTGCATTGTTTTCACTGAAAGTGATTTTGCCGGGGTAACCCAGAAAATCGGGCCTCTTCAGGTGCAACGCTGATGCAACGAAAATTAGCGATTGGTTGATTTGGGTCACGTGATTTATGAAGGGGCGTGGGGTAGACCTCGAGTAGGAGTGGCGTTGTCTGGTACTGAGCGATCGCGCCTGTAATTTGTTTCGTATCGATTCAAATGTTTGCATATCGATAAAATTTTATGGTAAAAAAAGTCGTACTGGGGTACAAGTCGTGCAGAACGTCGCAAGAAGGGAAATTTCGATACAGCGATCTGTCGTCCTTCGATTGAATCTGCGCTTGCCACTTGCAGCTTCACGAATCTGGCGGACTTCGCTGTCGTTTCGAGGGAACGAACGAACGAACGGACACACGCGCTGCCGATAACATTTCCCATCGGCAGCTCGCGTTAATGTCCGACAAATCGATATTCGGAGCGCGAGGCTGCAGGGGCGGCCCCGAGGGCAAGCAGCTGCCCCGCGAGGGGGTTGCACGTGCTGCCTTTCGCCCCCGCGTATGTTTTCGACGTCATTGTTTTAGAAACGACGATACCCTGATTCGATTCGATTCGATTCGATTCGATTCGATTCCGTCCTACCTTGGGGAAAAACAATCGGAACGCAGCTCTGTCGCTCGCCATCGATCGCAATCTTTAATGAAATTCAAACACACTGCGTAGAGAACGCGAGATTATCCTGTAGATAATTTTCAATTTCTTTGCCTACGCAAGATTCTAATCGCGTGCGTGTCTCTGTGTAATTATCTTAATTATTTCAACGATCTCGTGTGATTTCCATAGTCTCTGTGGGACTTTGCTGGGACCTTGATCTACGAGGAAAGATTTTATTTGTTTTTTTATTTGGTTACAGGTAGTACCGTGTACATAATTATTATACATTATTATTATTAATATTATTATATAATATAATAATTAATAATATAATAATATTATTGTACGTACAAATGTAATTATGGTTGTAAAAGAAAGGAAAATATAGCCCAGAAATTCGAGTATCATTGTAGATAGTTAGAAATGCAAAAATGAAGTACATTCGAATATTATTCAGGTGATAAATTTAAGAAATCGAACAATTTCAACGTTCGTTTAAAAGAGTTTAAATATTAGATGGTAGATATTTACTCTTACTCTTCGAGTTCCATTTAATTCTCGTCATTCTCTATTTTCCCTTTATTTCGCCTTTTATACGAACAAATTTCTATCCGCGTCCCGTTCTAAAAATGGGGAACGGTGGTGAAATAGAAGTAACGAGACGATCGAGAAGGATTTCCCCTCTCTTTCTCTCGCCTTTCGCCGGAGAATAGCCGGTTATCGGGGTGGGGTTATTTTTTTTTCTTCGTGCCTCTGGACGAGCAGAGCTATCCGTTTTCGATATTTTTCATTTCGATCGGGCCAGGGAGCCGACAGAGGGCTAGATTAGCGACATATCGCTTCGCAGGCAGAGGAACGCGCGAGAAGAGCACCCTTTCCTCTACGCGGATCTCTCCAGCTCTCCGCAACTTCTCGAGGCCGTGAAACGAAAGCACCACTTTCAGTCTCTCCGCTCTCACCGATCGTACACCGGTTTATTTACGGTTTATCCCCATCGATTGGGCAGCCACCGACGATCGAACTAGTTTTTCGATGCGTCCGTCTGTCCGTCTATCACGTTCGAGACGGTGTCGGTCCGATACATACAAATACACTTGATTTTTATTAATATAAAAAGCACGCGTAAAAAAACTATAATTTATAGAACGCAAAAAAGCACTCTTTGTTAACTCATCCGTGGAGTGTTTTCCGCCATTACCAATATTATTTCCGCGTACCACAGGGTTTAGATTTAAGTGGGCCACACTGTATAATATTTACATATCGATACAAGCAGAAGAGACGCTACTGTTTCGCAGTTTCAAATTGACCCCCCTTGCAGAGCATATTCACCTTTTTGCAGTATGAAATTAACCCTTTCGTGGATTATATTCACCTGCGTAAATCAAATTCACCCTTTCATATTTTCAGATTAAATTCATCCTCTTGCAAATCGAATTCTCTTCATTCAAATGAAATGAAGTAACACCCTTTATTATTTCTATACCATCGTACTCCCCAATGATGAACCTCATTGAGAAGGTCTTTTCAAAAATTAAATTAATACAGAAGATACTTTGCCTGATCCTTCAAATCAGGAACATTTAGTGGGTGTTGTCAATCATTCTGTTGTAACTTTCACTTCCACGGATTGTCGTAATTATTATATGAATTATTTATTTAACTTGTTTTTGGTGTTAAATGTTTTAACATTTTACGTTAATTTTATGTCATTTTGTGGTATTTTTTGTTCGAGTGTCATCAGATAATAACTTTACATCATAGATTTTATTTTTATTGCGTTGGGAGACAAACTTGATTCGCAAAAGGGTGAAATATGATCTGCGAAAGGGTCAGTTTATGGCACCGGAGGGGGTGTGACCTGAATATGCAAAAGCGAGTTAATTTGGGGCGCAAAACCTGTATTCCCAAATTCAGTTAACGTTGGACGACAAACGTCGCTTGGACTCGTGTCATCAGTCAGGATTTATCGCTAACACAACCTGCCAAGGATCGAGAAAGAGAGAGAGAGAGCAGGATCCTCGCCAGGGAGGAGACTCTTCTTCGAAATACGCGGACGATTTTTGGAAAGCCGTCTCTTTGTCGGCCGGTCATGAATTTCTAATCCCTCGGACGCGTTCCTCTTTTCACGCGGACCAGGGAGAGAGGCCTTTGTCCAGCCCGTCCTGCTAGCCTGTCGTCTCTGTGTTGCTTTTTAGATGGCGAACCGGGAATTTTCAAACTGGTAATTGCATATTTAAAGGCATCGATATAAATATTTTCGCGGGCGAAACTGCGCTGGAATCTCTCTCGGAATCGGGCGAGAGCGGAGCGCGAGGTATTTCGCTCTCGGTATTTATACATTCGATATGATGTATTCAATAAATTCGATATACTATAATATTACAGTTTAATTCTATAAAACTTATAGGTATAACACGCTCTTGCAACACTTACAGCTTATAATACAATACTTGTAGGTATTTTTAGGAATCTTACAATTCGTACTTATAGGTTATGATATAACACGCTCTTAGAGTACATTCGGTACAACATTTACAAATTTAACATCACGATGTGTAATTTAATGTATTCGATAATTCAACATATTCAGTAAAACTTGTAGGTTATGATATAACACGCTCTTGCAATACATGGAGCTTATAATACAATACTTGTAGATATTTCATAGGAATCTTACAATTCATACCTTATAGGTTATGATATAACACGCTCTTGCAATACATACAGCTTATAATACAATACTTGTAGGTGTTTTATAGGAATCTTACAATTCGTACTTTTAGGTTATAATGTAACACGCTCTTAGAGTACATTTGGTACGATATATTTCATCAATAAATTTAATGTATTCGATAAAACTTATAGCTTATAATACAACACGCTCTTACAATTCATACTAGGTTATAACACGCTCATACAATATATTCGGTACAATATATTCAATAAGCTTACTATTATAATATATAATTTAATGTATTCGATTATTCGATAACTCGATATGCTCGATAAAATTTATAGGTTATAATATAACACACTCTTACGATTCATATTTATAGGTTATAATGCAGCACATTCGGTACAATGTATTCAATAAATTGTATATATTATTATATATATAATTTAATATATAATTTAACGTGTTCGATAATTCGATAAATTCAATAAAACTCGTAGCTCACGATACATTGAATCGAATTTTTGTCGATGGAAACTTGCACGAGCGGAATTCCGTCGCGTTTCAAGAAACCAACAATTTGAAATTCGCTGACGATGACCGGCGGAGCAATTAGCCCGTTTCACGTTGCTCTCGATTAGATGCGCTAAATGCTCGTGACAACAGTCGGCAAGCAGTATTTTAATCGCCTATCCCTGGTCCGGGGGATGTTCTGCGCACGAGTTCGCTGTCTACGATCTGCAAAGCGGATTAATATTTCGCTGTCGGTAAATTATCGATGCGTACGAGCGTTTCGAGGAATCTCGCGGCACTCGAAAGTCGTCCAAGTACTTCTTCTTCTCTAAAAAAAAAAAAAAAAAGCAGAAGAAGAAATTTCGTACGTTCCCCATGTTGGGTGGATCAAAGGGCTGCTTCTGACGACTTATCGATCTCTCGGGGTTCTTGAACTCCTCTCGCTTTGAGCTCGTTGCACGAACAGAGCGAACGTGACACCCTGCTCACCCATCGGATGAAATTTACCGCGCGACTCTCGGTTTAACACTCGCCGAGTGCCCAGCCAGTTTCCAGCGAACTGTCCCAATACGCCGCTTGTCTCAGAAACGTATACCAGAAAGTATAAGAAAGTTAAAATAAATAAACGAAAAATTAAATTTAATTAGAATTGAATTGAATCGAATAAAAGTTGAATAGATGGACTTATTTAAAAGTACAAGGTTCTTTGGAAAATTGTACCTTTCGGGAGCTCGAAAATACCAGAAAATACGCTGTGTGACAAATGGAAAAGCTCCTTATTAAAAATGTTAATTTTCGCTGTATTCGCATTAACAATATACAAAAAAATGTTCATATTAATTTTTTTTCTATTAAATTATAATGTATAATATTTAAAAATAATATTTAAAAATATTTAAATTATAATATTATGATTATAAAATTATAATGTTTAATATTTAAATTATAATATGTAAAAATATACATACAAAAGTAACAGAGTATTTTATTCGACGTGCCAAATTTGGTACATGCGGGGTTAATGGCGGGGTTCTGCGGGCGAATCTAATCTTAACACGCCGCCACGGTTCGCGATGGTTCGATCGGTGGAACGAGGAGAGCAGGTACATACGAAACACGTTCGAGCTATGAATTGGTAACACTGACAGAGGAGAAAAGAGAGAGTTTTGGCGTTGCGAAGGCTTTCCCATCGGAACGAGTGGAGCATCGTTTCACCCTCGGTGTCTTGAAATTTTCACAGTACTCGGTCGCTCGGTATTCGTTACACGGGGTAGCGGAGCGATCGTGGATCGAATTTCTCCGCTATCCGGCGCGCGAAAAGCTGACGTTTAGTGACACGCCTACGGTGTAAGCAGATATGGAAAGCAGCACGGAGCAGCCAGCGTAAAAGTCCGATAGCGAGAGCTGGAAGAAAAGAAATCCACTTCCCCGTGGAGAGTGCAGCCTGTGTCACGGACCAGTTTTATTAATTTTTTAGTCTAGAGACCTCTCTCTCTCACACACACACACACACACATGCACACACTCTCTCTCTCTCGTTCGAAGTTCACTGCGAATGCAAATGCGAGACGACGCGCGTTTCACGTGTGCCGCGGTACAAGAACTTTCCCGGGGGGGGGGATTCGAATTAAAATTTTCATATCTTCGTTCGGAACATCTGCGAAATCCAACCTGCCAAGGGGGAGGGGGACCCGCGGAAATTTATTAGCCTGGAAACTTTCCGCCAAGAGGGTCCTGCGCCAGTTTGTCGGAAGTCAGTATTTTCCCTATTGCCTCGATGCTCGCGTAGCAGATATTCGGCTCGGCGATCGAAAAATCGAAAAATCGAAAAATCGAGTCGGTTGTCTTAAGCGTCGATCGCCCCGTTCCCGGCCTTCGAAACTCTCCGGACTCTGTGTGAATTTTTAATCCCTCCCCCTCGAGATAAGAAGGTTTTCTCTCCCGCGAAATCTCGAGGGGGGAGGGAGGT
Source organism: Melipona bicolor (assembly GCA_030673865.1). Classification (NCBI taxonomy): domain Eukaryota; kingdom Metazoa; phylum Arthropoda; class Insecta; order Hymenoptera; family Apidae; genus Melipona; species Melipona bicolor. The sequence goes on from JAHYIQ010000012.1 coordinate 1,709,688, forward strand.
GAGCAGCGTGCAATATTCCGAAGGTGCTCTCCCGTTCCAAACAATTTGAAATTTTAACGCCGCCGATCTGAGATGAAGAGGATTTCCTTTAATCCCCCCTCCCCGTCGAAATTTCTTTTCTTCTCTCGACAAATTGCAGAAAATAGCCGAAACTTCGAACGCTTCCGAGACGGAGAGAATCTCTCGCCGTTTTGCGATTGTTTTGGGAGTGATCACGGAAAGAAGTTTCGTAAAAAATTATAATATTATAAAAAATATCGCGAGTGAATAAATTGAAGCGGAATTCTCTCTCTTGCGCTCTCAGGGAGGGAAACAGAACGAGAAACAGGTGACGGAAAAGAAGGGAAACGTATGGTTTGTCGGGGCGCTCCCACGCGGAAGGCGTCCTCTCTCTCGCGAGGCGACGCTAGAATCCGTCGTTTCGAAACCAGTCGCGAGCTCTCTTTAAGGCAACGAGTGCGAGCCTGCGGGCGAGGTTGCAGGCAGGCCAGCGGGTACCGCGTCCAAAGGGGAGAGAGAGAGTCGAGGGAACACCGATCGCGCGATACCTTTCAGCTTCTCCTGAGAGACGCAGGAGAGAAGAGGAGAAATCATAGAGACACGTTGGAAACGAATATCTTATTTATACACGATATTTATGAAAATTTTTATTCTTCTCGTTCTAAGAAAATTCTTCGTATCGGAGAGATTGAACCGTGTGATTCGTCAATGTATCTCGTTAAAAATTTATTCTTGTGATTGTATAATAATTATTTGAAAGGGAAGGTCATTGAACAATTTGTATTTGCAACTTTGTAAGCGCGTATGCGACATATTTCGAAATTTATATTTTGTACGTAATATATATAGTATATTTCGTATGATGAACTCCTTTTTATGGAAAAAAAGAACTCAAGGTTCTTATACGACGATTTTGTTTTTCGCGAAGTGAAAAAATTATTTTATCTAGTGTGCGGAATACTTTCGTCCATCTTGATTTAATAACGAGAAACCACTCGACTTAACCGTTTTAGTGGCAGGGGTTATGTATTTAAAAAATCGTGTTGGATAGTGGCAAAAATGGCGAAAAAGTTTCTTAATCACTTAACACTGCGGACAACTAGTGAGTCCTAACAGCGACTTTATGATTCTGGACGCGTGGATGTCTATATCACGCAATGTTTATATTTCGAATAATGTTAACAGCTCGTTTTGTCACTTGATTATTTGGACTCACACTGGTGCTACAACTGTGATAAATCAAATGTTGAAACCTAATGTGAAAATTACCAGAACCATAAAGTCGCTGTTAGCACCCGTCCGCAGTGTTTTCCCCATTTTTCGAAAGAACTATTAGGTTGCGATCTATGGTTTCTCGGGAAAGTTTTACCTTCGTGATGAGTAGAATAGAATGCGAAAAAAAAAAATTTTTTTTAATCTTGAAATTCAAGGTCATGGTCAATTTTTCAAGGTCCTTTATACATATTTCCATCAAATCGAAGGAATTTGTGTAGAATTCATCTGATTCATGATAGCCACGGACAAACTTTGTCATAATTAATCACGTATAACATAGCGAATAATCATTGTGCATGTTGAAGTGTCTGCAAGAAAAATGTATTCATATAGCAATTCATATTTAGGAGTACTTTGACTAGATAACGCTCTCAGTGAATATTTCTGAATGTTCATACAAATAAAAGAAACTATAAATTTTCTAGAATTCATCGATGATAGCCAACAATTGTCGTACAAACTTTTCTTCCCACCCTGTACATTGATCACCGCGGTAGTATTGGACGCGAGAAATCTGGCCAGCGCCGCACTATAAAACGATGGTTAATGCATCCATCCTCGCATGCAAAAAAAGACGCGAGAAGGACGAGTGAAACTAATCGATGGAATCGATACATATGTATCAGAGATGCTTTTCAGAGACGAGGAGAACCGCTTGAAGAGAGAATAATACCCGCCCCTTTAAAAGTCGCTGCTACAGTGGAGAAAACGAGTCGCGGCTGCGGAGCAAATGGCCGTAGAACCAGCAGTTTTTCCTCTCCGGTGGCGAGGCTCATCGAGCAATTTGTTACCGGGAGGATCGAGCGGTTCGTTCGACCGGTCTTCTCCGTGAATCATCGCGAATCGCGACGAGTCTCGCTGGTGGCAATCTTCTCTCTCTCTCTTTTTCTCTGTGGAAGAGGGATATTTTCAACGATCGATTGGCCGCGCGATTTTTCGCCGATCCCGGTGCACGCCGAAGGGTGGGTGCTACACGGGGTTACGGCGCGATTGGAAACGCGTGACAAATCGGGCGAGCATCGATCGACGCCACGCCGTCGTACGAACGTAGGTGTCAAGTAATTGACTTCGCTATCGGTGAACGCAATTTAACGCTCCGCTGGAGACACAGTCGATACAAGACGCCAGGGATTATTCGCGTAAGACGGACACAAAGAGAGAGAGAGAGAGAGAAGGTTGCGTGGGAAATCGCGAGACGAGCCGCGGAAATTTTACCAGACGATCTCTCCTCCTCGTTTCACCGGTAGACGCGCGCGCTATTTGGAGACTAATCGACGTCGTGTTTCAACGCGCAAGAGACGCGGCAACCTGAATAACCGAGGGTTTATTGTAATTTGTCACGCTTCAGATCGTGGAGGCGCGTGTTTTCTGGAACACGGCCGGGTTATTTAGACGCGGTGGATTTGCCAAGAGGGATGATGGAACCTGGGTTTTGCTTGTCTCGCGTAGCGCGATAAATCAAAGGGGAACTCTCTCGGTGGAGCGATTGTTCTTTACCGAAGCTCCCCGTTGATCCGTGAATTTTATCTCCGAACGATGAAGATTCGATTCGTTTCTGAGAGAGACTTTGGATTTCAAATTCCAGACTCTTCGGACTTTGCCGATACTAGTAGCCGATCGCCCGGTTAAAGAACTGAAACTTGGTTCGAGTTTAAGCTAAATTTAATTTTTTTAATTGAACAATTTGATTTAACTTTGCTGTCTTGTAACTAGGAGATTCGAGATTCGATTCGAAATGTGGACGTTTATCTTCTTCTATTTCGGAGAATCGCCGCGACGATCTATAGTTCATTTTTAATTCAAGCAACGTGTGAATAATTTTGTAGTCTTTTGCAATTCAGTTGATATTTTAGGACGCTAGATTGAGAATCTGATCGAACAATCGAGCGTCAGTTCCGACGATTAAAGCATCAAATTTACATCGGAAACATTAAAGTCCGAAAGATTGGAGGAACTTTGTACATAATACAATGGAAAGTGTACAAGTTTTCGTTTATACGTTTTACGAAAAATTAATAAAAATCTTGAAAACATATTATATGTTTTACGCCTGTAAAATATCCATCGATAGAAAACAAATTACAGGCAACGCCATTCCTACTCGAGATCTACCCCACGCCCCCTCGCGAATCACGTGACCCAAATCAACCAATCGCTAATTTTCGTTGCATCAGCGTTGCACCTGAAGAGACCCGATATATTTTCTGGGTTACTCCCGCTAAAATCACTTTCAGTGATGAAACGAACGTAGAACTCTCGAAGCGGAGGCTTCTTGCTTTGAAACGAGGTCGACCGAATCATCGTTTTATACGTCCTTCTTTCCCCCATAGGATTACGACAGTTGGAAACAATTTCAGTTCGAGAGAATTTTTCATCCGGCGTCCGAAGTGCCTTCCACTTCCGTATAATCGTCGTTCGAAATCTCGCGAATAGAACAGAATCTCTACTCTAGACACGCTGGCACAACAGTTCGAGCGTTCCGCTCGGCCGATTATTGCGTCCCTCTGCGAGTCGTCTCGAAGCCAAAATTCAATGAAACGTACGTGTTCGCGTACGCGTCGATCGATGAGTTGCCGGTTTGGCGAACCTCCTCCAGGAAGGGGAGGAGGAGGCATCTTTTCCTGTAACAGCCGTTCCTAGATAGCAATAACCAGGGCCGGGATAACAATAACGCGGGGATAATTCCCGAATTTAGATGGGCAATTGACAAGGATTTAGCCAGGGCTCCGGAGGTGGGCTGAGGGGTGGGGGGTTGGCATTATTGTCCGAGCGATCCCGCGTTCCTTCCATCACGCACGTGAGTACACCGACCGGAAACTAAGACGGTTAATCAAACGATAAGCACGTCTGGAACTGATCCAAACCGGCATTCCTCGCTGTGTAACGTCATTGCGTATATACCCAGCTCGGGACAAACGTGCGATCACGCGCGTCCCAAGCTGTGCGTGTATGTGTGTGACTCGTGCGACTGTATAACTTGGTCAGCGTGCTCCGATGTTATGTCTGCTACACGCGTTGTTTATTTGCGCACGGTGTTTTTATCCGGACCTGGTCGAAATTCATTTGGAATGATGACTCGCAATAAATTTTCGAACGTTCTAGATTTCAATTAATTGTAACGTTGATAGGTTTCAATTAATGGTAACGCGGGTCGTTTGGCCAATCAAAGAAACTCGAGGCTGTGCAAATAATTGAGAAGATAATGAATCGAAGAATGATTATTTTTGAGAGCAATATTTATTTATTTAATTGAAGATTTATCTTTGAAATAAATAAGTTCAAAGTAAATATCGAGTGGAAGAGAAAAAATCCGCCTCTGTTCTTCAACACAGGTTCCACTATTCTCGGGCAGTCTTTCAATTAGTTTATTCAAATTTTCAAGCGGCACGTTGTTTCGACAGCGTTGTGAAATCTCCATTGAGACGTTCTTGCGAGCGTTGGAGCATGTTTCCCGTCTTGTCTGTCAATCTCCTCTCGTGACGTCTCGAGTGGGCTAAGATCAGTTTATTGAAACTTTTTGATCCTCTTTCCCTTTCGAACATCCTCCGCGAATACTTGGAAGGGTGCTCAGAAAACGATGATGAAAATTAAAAAAGAAGCAAAAGTATCGGCACAAATTCTGAATTAATACGAGTATTTTGACAAAAATGTGTTGCGAGTCGATCCTCAAATTGACCCTTCAAATTTTCATTCCACCAATTTGTCATACTTTTACATTTTTGCCACGCTAATTTCTGGAATTTGCACGTTTGTTAAACTCACAGAAGCAAGTGCGAAAAGGAAGCGAGACAAAGTTCTCAATACACTGAATATTTCAATAGTGCATCACACTGCGTGTTACACGCACTTTGAAAGCGGCGTTATTGCATAAACATTGCTCGGAAACGGTGTTATCTCGACGGTGTTGGCGTCGGCCAGCTTAATCCTGGATTTCACGCGGACAGGCGATCTGTCTTTTTTGTTTTTAAGCAACGAGGCGAATTATTTTCGACGAATTATTTTCCCTTTTTTGTTTCAAACCATTCGCGAGACGATCAAAGCGACATTATCTCACGAAACGAAACGCGCGATAAATTCGTCGATTTTTCGCCGGGAATCTGCTACTGATCGAAACTTTTTCAGAAAATTCCCCGCGTGAAACTTTTGCGTCTCGTTTTCCGATCGAAAAACGCGAGAGAGAGAGAGAAAACATGGTGTTTGTGAGAATCGAGGCGACGGTGATGATAATGGGCGCAGTAATATCGATAATATTGCTGATAATTGCTGTAATAATAGAGGATCAAATTACAGGGGATAACTGTAATTACGCGAGTGCACGAGGTGAGCTCCAATGTGAGAAACTTTATTTATTTCCTTTTCGGATGTCGAGGGTGTGTGCGTACGAGAAGGACCAATTAACGCTGGAAACTACCAAAAAGCGAAGAGCAAAATTTCCATCAGAAGCGTTGAAGTAAAAGGAAAAGAAAGGAAATGGAAAATCACGCAAGCTGTTTGTTCACGCGTTTTTCGAGGAATCGCTTGAATTCTTAAAAGTACAAAAATGTAAAAAATAATAATATAAATAATATAAATAAATATAAAGAAATAGTATAAAAAAATATAAAATTTCTAAGAAAAAGAAAAATTGTGAATTGAACACTGGTAATTTTCTGATGTTAAATAGAGGGGTGGAGGGGGGAGCGGAAAGAAACGCGGAGGAACCGCTTCCGTAACGGAGGATCTTCCCTAAATAGGTGATAATGAGAATGCATATCCTTGTTGCGATGCAAATTAGACGAACGGGGGTCACGAAGGCCCGAGAATTAGCGCATTACACCTGTTATTACATTGTTGCGCCTCTTGTTTCGCTCGGATCTAAACGACCGAGCGCCCGAGATTCGTCGTCGTTCACGAGGTCGCCTGCAAAATGTGGAAAAATCGAACGTTTCACTCTGCTGTAAAAATACAGGAACGTGCCGTTATGCAACTTTACACACATTATATTCCCACCGTATAATCGTCGATTTAATGCGGGAAACAGTGCACAAAATAAGAAAAGAACAATGAAGAAATTAAATAGGAAGAAAAAAGGAAATTTCGGACAGTAAAAGAAGAAACTAGATTTTCTTTTTTGAACAAAAGTCAGAACATGGAGGACAGAATGCAGAATTTTAAATCAAATTTTTAAACTGGTCATCTGAACGTTTAGGTCAGGTTTAGAATTATTATTTAGTTTCCTTACAGGATAAAAAGAAAAAGAAAGATGTATTAAAATTTCGATCAAACAGTAACATTGCAATTGCTCCTGCCAATGCTGATAAAGATGGAATTGAAATTAAATTGTTACGCGAATTAAAAAAATACTTCACGTTTGATTTCCCAGTTTAAATTATGCTTCGAAGAATATAATTGAAAACGTACGGGTTGAACGTGTTATTAATCAGCGTCACACGTTGTAAATCTGAAGATCCAACGATCTAAACGAGTGGAAGACACGACGATAAATCGGGCTGAATCCTGTGTATTTACAACAGCTCGGCAGTGTAAAAAAAAAAAAAAAAAACCCGCTGGCGAAGCACGGAAAGCACGAAAATTCAAATCGTCCTCCGCGCGATCGCACTTAGTTTCCTCTAATTAGAGAAATTTACGAGGCAGGCGAATCGTCGTTAACGTGGAGATATCTGGAGTCAGAATCGCCGGCTCCAGAAATACGACGCGGACACGCTCGCCAGATAGAAAGGACGTTCTTTCAAGATTTTTTTAAAAACATATTACGCGCCATAATTTGCATGATTTCTCATTAAGAAACACTATATTTCATCGTAGAAAAAAATTCGTAGAGTAAAAAGTTAAACACAGTTGACAGAATATCTTTCAAAGAAGAAGAAGAAGAAGAAGAACCAAATTAATCGATGAGAACCGAGATTTCTAAAATGTCTAACTTTAGTTTTTAACTAAAATTACCACCACCTGTGTCTGCTAAGTTGTAAAAATAGGATATATAGAACAAAATTGAGAAATTATGTATCAAAGCAACTTAAGTTATATAGAGAAATGACTCAGTTATGAAGATTTTAATATAATTAATGCCACAAATATTTGTTTAATTGTTGTAAACTTCCTGTTGTAAGACGACTCCTTTACCATAAAATTTTATCGATATGCAAACATTTGAATCGATATAAAACAAATTACAGGTGCGATCGCTCAGTACCAGACAAAGCCACTCCTACTCGAGGTCTACCCCACGCCCCCTCACGAATCACGTGACCCAAATCAACCAATCGCTAATTTTCGTTGCATCAGCGTTGCACCTGAGGAGGCCCGATTTTCTGGGTTACCTCCGCTAAAATCACTTTCAGTGATTAAAAAAAAAATGTCAAAATGAGAAAGTTGCTTTTTTTGTTAAATGTCACCTGGATTCCCAACTCTAACTGGCAACACGGAAATTCCACGAGGTGGAGATAAATTTTCGCGAGCAAAAAGATACTCGAAGCTTGATGACCGGGAGCAAGAAACGTTCGTTCTCGCGAATTTTATTCGTCATTTACAGCGAATTTGTAACTTCGACTTTCGATATCCACGACACGTTCGAACGTGGACGTTCCTCCCAGGAGAGGAAGTCTCTCGGACGCACAGTTAGCGCAGAGAGGAGAGGGGTTTCTCGAGTCGGGGCCAGTTAACGAGCAACGGGGCAGCATCACGATGCAAAGAATCGCGCGAGGGAAAGGGCAATGCCGGAGAGAGCAGAGGGCAGCCGTGTTACGAGGAGAGAAAGACCGCGCGCTGTTGAGATGAAGGATGAACGAGAGAAAGGGATATAAAGGGAGAGAGAGAGAAAGAGACTGGCTCAGAAGCGAGCGAACGTCGGCAAGATAGGAGGCGGCAACCAGCAATTACTAGCTGGAATGTCTGGGAACGCGTGGGACTCGATCCTAAAGGCCTCCCCGACCACGACAAAGTCTCGTGATGCCCCTTCTCGTCCCATTTCCCCCTCTCCCTTCTCTGCATCCGTGAGGGCCCCGCTAGCGATGGCCTGCCGTATCGAACACGTTCGAACAATTCTTTCGTTTGCACGGCGGAGACTCGTGAAAATATTAAAAAATATCGCCAATATTTGGCCAACGTGTGTCGAAAACAGTGGAAAGTTACTGACGATTTAAACGATTCAAAATTTTGTAAAATTTCGTCTGATTTTAAAGCTCCGAAGCTTCTAAACTTATACAGTTCGTGAACGCGCTTTCTCTTTTTTGTAAATCTTTTTTGATTCGGAATTCGGACGCGTGTGGAAACGCGGAATTTAAGGAATTTTTTTCGCGATAGAGTTTTGTTTTGTCACTTTTTTGAAGATGATTTTACATCACGTAGCGGGAAAGTGAGGAAAAAATTATTAACCTGTATAACATTTATCTCTAAAAATACACTGTTTCATATGTATGAAACAACAATTACAAAATTGATCACACTGACCATTTTGATAGTTTCTAGCGTTAGTAATCCCAGCTTGCTGTCCTCGAGCCTCTCTACCGGGTGACCACGGGGGAAACAACGAGATCGTTATCGCGTTGGTCGTTCGAAATTTGTTTGGCCGATGGATAGGTACGCCTTTGCTCTCGGGAGGAAGGGGGTTCGTTGGTGGCACGAAGGTGAGGCTGGCGAATGATGGCTCGGTCGAGAGGAGAGACGTGTTATTTGACGATATTAATCCTGGATTTTTCGTGTGTCGTCGAGAGTCATTTCAGGGGTGTTCTTCGCGTGTTCCTTGACGCGAGACCGCGTCCGACGCGGCTGTTTCGTGGTTATTATATCGATATAATGGCGCTTGGTATTTACGTCCACCGATATTGCGTAATGACGTTATTATATCGCCGTGTCGTGGGAGACAGAATGGATGCCAGAGGTCGATTACTTTCCTCGTACGTCAAGCGATTGTATTTACTCGTACGTGGCATAGCGTAGTGCGGCGTTCTCGTTCACCGATTCAGCCCGTGATTAATAATTGTAAAGCGTGGAAATGGATCTCGCGTTCGGATCGAACGATATTCTAATCGCGTGAAATTAAATCCTTTCGAAGGATGGTCCCCGGGTATCGATGACGCTTGATCGTTGGTTCTCGATTTATTTCTTCGCAGAAAAATAGTAGGTGAAAGTAGTACCTAATATAATTAACTTTGTGATAAAAAATCGGACGATACAAAAAATTCGCTCAGATCACTTAATTGGACCTTGTACAATGAGAAAATGACCAAACTTTTTGGATGAAATTGTAAAATACTTTAGAAAAATAAAATTTTCTGGAGGTATACAAATATTCGCTTGTTATCGCATAAGGATGGGTAAAATTGATGGGTACCTATTAAAAGATGTATGAAATGCAATACAGTTACAAAACTTTTATTTTTATTAGCTAAAAAATAGTAAAGACAATCATTTTTGACAATTTCAACAAATATAAAGTTATTCTACTTGGTTTGTCTTATAAATTATGTTAATTACTAGTTTAAAAAGTTTGAATCATTTTAACGCATATATGCCTGAATTAATAGAACAAAAATGAAATATTCATTGCCCTCTTCAACGCTCGTACACGTCACACGTGCTCATTCGTAACACAGAGTGCATTGTATCCGGTTCTGCTTCATAGCACATTAATCTACTAAACGTTAAATATTTGTACTTTAGTATGAGATAGAAAAAAATAGGAAAATATTCTATAAGGACCAAGCATGTGAAAACTTTAGTCACTTTAGGTACTACTGTACCTAAAAAAGAAAAAGAAAAAACGCAAAGTATCGAATGTCGATGATAAAAATTCCACGAATCACGATTTTTTATCAGGCCCCATAGCTGAGGCACATTAGCAAACCAATTATTTCCCGTAACCCAATTACCCTACGCCCTAACTACTCTCGAACTTTCGTCGCACCTACTCGCCAAACTCGATTTATCCACGATCAAACAATTCTCCTCGATCTGATCGATAGCTTCGCCGATTGGACGAAATTCCGTGACGATCGCAGCTCACACGGCTGAGCTGTGGTAATCGGACTGAAAGGCGCTGGGAGTCGCGCGACTCCTCGGGACTCGATCGCGTGGAAAGTATACGTTTCCCGCGGTAGTTGATGGAGCAGACCGCGAGATCGTTATATAACTGGAAGGCTGCCTACGCGATGGTGCATTAAGGTCGCCTTCGTAATCGGCGAATTACTAACAGTAATATTGGAGCTGGAGGACGCTCCGACATTTTAGCCACTTGCGCTGGCAACTGATTGCGGACCATAACGAGTGACCAAACCGTATACGATAATTCGTCGCTTTCTTTTTGAGGCGTCGAATTCTTTTTACTCGTCGGTATGATATCACTGGATAGAAATTATTGAGAAGTAATAAATTTGTTATTTGTCTTGCCTGGGTTATACTTAAATATATTTAAAACTAAGAAAATTTTGCAATTAAAACACGTGTTTCAATGTCATACGAAAATACTAAAGAATCGGTAGTGTGGAGACAAGCTGACTCTGATGCAGGTTTTGTAAAACCTAAGAGTCGATGCATGTTTCAACGTGTGTGATGACGTTTACTGAGCTCGTGGCCACTTCCACGTGTTTATTCGTTTATTCCACGGATATGTGGACGCACATTGACGCAATCGGCATTTTTACGTATGACACGCATGTCGTCCGGCCTACGATTTCTCTGGTACGTCTAGCGCCACCGGTTTTCCTAGGAAAACGCGACGAGATTTCACTCGATATTTCGCGATCGATCGCGTGCTAAGCCTGTCCAGGAGTGTCGACCTTCTCGGCAAACGGATTTCATTCGTTCGTTCAATCATACGAGCCCGCGTCCCGCCGATCCACGTTTTATCCCTCCGTCCGTTCTTATTTGCTCGCTTCTAAGTTCAATATGGAGATAGCCGAGTGCTGCACAAGAGCGCAGGGGCAACACTTTGGTTTTGCGGTATGTGTAGGTTTGAAAATCAATTGCCACTGCACGTATTGCTAAACTTTGCAAACTTTGATCGATCTTTGGCCAATCCTACGACCTCGTTACGTCGTTTCTATCCGTTTGTGCATGCACATGATCGAACCGAAGACGATCAATTTCTCGCGAGGTCGAATTTCGTTGTTTGTCAATGTCTCTGGACAGGGATCGCCTGGACTCTCGGCCCCCTTAAGATGAGAAATTTGGGGAATCCCTTTGTCGCGGTACGTTACCATAGAGTGGCTCGAGATTACCTAGCGGTTCTCGAGTGACCATGAGAAATTGCTTGCTCGGGATGTCGGATAATCACGAACACACCCTGTACGTGAACCGGCAAGATTGCGCTACGTTCTGCATATAGATACACTGTAAACTCTCTCTCTCTCTCTCTATAACGTCTATTTATCTATCTCTATCCTTCCGTCTGGCTGTCCTCGAGGTTTGCCTATGTATGCACGTGTTTGCCTGTCTTTCTTCCTCGCGTCGTCCCACAAATCTTCTCTTGTCTCATCTGTTACACCCTGAAATACTCGGACGTAATCAATGAGGGGCGGAGAGGGGGTTGAAGGTCCGGGCTTCGTGTCTCACCTGGCAAACGCGTACCCGTGTTGGTTAGCATCGGCGGCGGAACTCTTGAACTGAATCGTGGCCTCGTCGTCTGAGGGTGAAGCGGACGCCGGATATTAGGTGTACGAGAGCCTAAAAGGGCCTCTTCAACCTATCGATTTCTTCCTTTTCTTTCTTCTTCTTCTTCTTCTTTTTTTTCGTTTTTCCTTTCGGTGCGTTCGTATCGTATCGCATTGTGCCACAATAAGTGAGTCTCTTTAGCTTTTTCCTTCTCGCGTCGTCTAGTATTTTCGTGAGACAGATCAGACTGATCTTCGGGATTCGATCGGGGATAGTTGGACGATTTGAGGGATTATCTATCTATTATCTTTCTTTATCTCTTCGAGAACACGAAGCCCTGCAATGATATCTCCAAAATTTCTAGGATTTAATGAAATATCATTTACTGAACCACGGAAGAAATTTTTAAACGAAAAGTGTGGATAATAATTATAAGGGATCTATCTTCATATTGCCTGTCTAATTATTATCTTCAAGTAGTAAAAAATGAATCCTCTGCGGTGAAAAAATTTGGTTAGGTAAACGACACGAGAACGCATCTCGAACGATATTTTGCTGGCGAATCCCAGAAGTTTTAGAAAGATGAAGCTTCCGGAGAGACGGAGGGAGTTAATAAACGAGAGTGGATCGTACATAATTCAATAACGTGATGTAAAACGTGAAGTATTCTGCATACATTGTTCATTAATGAAACGAAGGGAACTGTTGGTACAATCTAATGGTTGGGAGAAAATAGTCTAGATTTCCCTTTAAATAATTTAACTTCAGAATTATTAATATAATTATTAATATATGCGGGCTATTTTAATCGTTGCAAATCTTTGTAATTACTAATTTATTATATGATTTAACTATGAAACGATCCGTCAGTAATATTTTACAACAAGATGGCACTGTTTTATGAAAAAAAAAAAAAACCAATTTTATTTTACGTAACAAATAATTCCGTTCGCGATACAATTTTATTTTACGTAACAAACAATTCTATTTACGATACAATTTTATTTTACATGACAAATAATTCTATTTATGATGTAAAAGGTTTTACAACTACAGGTACACTGGAACATAGATATACACAATAGTTACGTACATGAGAGAACGTGTGACTTTTATGAAATTTTCTGCGCGTAATGCCTCTGTCTACATTATCTAAAAATTACATCTCAATCTGCTCTCCCTCTTCGAAAGAAAAAAAAAGAAAATCAGAAAGGGAAGGAAATCTTTCTTTCACCGCGGAAAAAACGTCCAATCACTCTTCCTAGCCAATCCAATCAACCCAAAACCAACCTCCCATTCCTGCAAATACTCTTCCTCGGTGCTGCTCCTCTTTTTCACCTCCCTCCCACCAGCCAATCAGCTTTGCATCCACATCGTTCGAAAACCACTCCGGTTCGTGTCTTACCCGGGCAACTAACAGTCGTCCTCGGCCGAACAAAACAAGGATGAAGCAGAAAGGAAAAAGAGAAAAATTGAAAAAGAAAAAAGAGAAACCGAGGGAAATCGATCGTTGGAGCGAGGCCGCTGTTTTTCGTCCGGACCGGATGTGACCATTGCCCGGCGGGGTCAACGAGAAACACACACGCACAAATGCACGCAGCCAAAATAGAAGAAAAAAAGAAGAAAAGAGGAGAAAGGGGAAAAAAAAAAGAATAAAGACATAGCGATTGCACGGCACGCGCGCAGAGGCTGTAACTTTGGAACGGTCGTATCGCGGTTCGCGCCACTCTGATGGATGGCCTCGTAAACGGCGTCGAAGTTGCGCTTTAATTTCGCGCGAGCACCGCGTGGAAATCGCGTACGTCCGCGGGAACGGATTCGAGGCGCGTCCGGGGGGTCCGAAATTTATTTTTCCTGGCCGGGAGTCGAAATAAACAAGGCTTAGGCGGTTGCCGAAAAGTCGATATAGCGGCCTGCCGAGAGAGCGCCCCGTCGCCACTTTATACAGAGGGGCGCGCGTTGAAAATCGCCAGCTTTATCTCGGCGTACCGCCGCTCTTAACCGTGTCAACGAGATCGTCCGTTCTTTCTTTTTCCCCTCTCTCGTCCAAGTTTTCTCACCGTTCGATAAAGTTGCGGCGTTTTCTTTTTTCCTCTTTTTTTTTTTTTTTTTAAATAGGAGATTTTCGTTGAAAAGGTGGTTTGATTTTGCGGATAGTTCCGAAAGTTTGTCATTTTCTTTTTTTTTTTTCGGATGCAGGTTGTGGGTTAGTGGTAGCTTGGTTCGTTGAAGCTGTTGTATTTCGCGCTCTTTTTTTTCTTTTTCTTGAATAAGAGATTCTTGTTGAAAGGGTGGTTTGATTTTGTGGGTAGTTCCGAAAGTTTGTCATTTTCTTTTTTTCGGACGCAGGTTGTGGGTTAGTGGTAGCTTGATTTATTGCAGCTGTTTTATATTTCGCATGTTTTTTTTTTTTTTTTCAAAGAGAGATCGAATCGATTGCGGTTTGGACATGCATTTCCCGATGACTTTAATCTTTCACGAATCCTGCGCGAAATTTAATTTCACAGACAGAAATCGTTGTGCTGCCAAGCAAATTGATACTGACTCTCCTGCGAATAACAGTCGAATTAACCCAAGCTTTCATCCGACTGAACGATATTTCTAATGTACTTCGAAAAAATGAACGACGCCAAATTGATTAACGCTAGAACGATCAAAGTATGAAATTTCGAAAACAATTTCTTATCGAAAACACTGTGAATTACATCTTTTCTTGCCTCAAGAATTTAAAATTGAGATCGTCATCCAGATATGAGTGACTCGTCGGTCAGTCTGCGTTAAATCAAAGTCATGTCAAATTGGTCATTTCGATCGCTCGATGTCAGCCAGTTGAGGAGTCAAGAAGGTCCGAAGAGAAGAGTTTCTCGAGAAGACGCGAACGATTTCGAGCGGATGAGTGAAAAGGTCGAGGCACGAGCTATGTAACGTAGCGATCGAGACGAGCGATCGGTTGTTTCATCGGTCGGAATCCTCCCGGTTCGTGCCTCCCTGATCTCCCGAATAAAACAGCGTGGCGTTGCAAGCGGCGCGTGCGTGTGCAACGCCGAGCGGATCGGCTAACGTCGTCGAACATTTAACGCGAGAATCGGTTTTATTCCGCTCGCCCGGCTCGACCCCCTGAATAATTCATGCCGGCCGAACTCCGGCGCGTTTTCCAGCCGATCCGACCGATTGCGATTCTTTCCAGACGAGGGGGAGGGGGCCAGAGGGAGGTTGCACCCCCCCCCCCTCTGGCCGGATCGATTGCGTTGCGAAAGATTAAACTTTATCCCTTGCCGCGTGATGCACTTACCGAACGATCTACCGTCTTCCACTCTCCAGAGCCTGATTCCCAGAGCCTCCGAGACCGCTCTCTCGCGTTCCTCCGAGTGCCCCGTTAATTCTTCCTCTCGATAAGTAGCGGCGCAGTTTTCTTCCAGTGGCCAATTTATAATTGAAACGACCAATTTATAATTTTTCTTTTTTTTTTGTTTTTAGACTAGTCACTTGCATTTTTAGAGGTTCGAGTGAAAGTTTATCAAGTATCATAAACTTTTTTCCACGCATATCCTTGCTATTCTAATTTTTGAAAATTGTCAGTGATTTTAGTGTTGATTTATTTGCAAAATTTTACACGCTACGCGTATAATCATTAATTGCGACATATCATAAATATGCACTAATTCGGGGATGTAAATGAACGTTGACTTCGATGTATGCAAATTGTTTTTTTGTTACTTCGTCGACAACGAGATGGGAAATTTCCGTCGGAAATGTTAAAAATGTGAAAACTATGAGGTTTTGTAATGCGGTACATTTTGTTTGTACGTTTTACGAAAAGTAATTCAAAATTTCGAATAAATGTTACATAAACTGGTCATTTTGGCCATTTCGATAGTTCCAGTGGTAAAACTCTATCTCGAGTATGGTCGTTCCGTATTTATTTTCCGTTATTGACACTCTGGAAAAAGCTTTCGTTTCGCAAATGTGTAGCAATGACAAATATTGTTAAAAACGTATCGATTCGTTCTTTTGGTTGAAATTTTTGTTCCATTCTTTTACGCTTTTCCGACAATCGAGTTTATTCGTGTCATGGGAAATACGTTAATCGTTCAGCTACTGGCATTTAGATTAACCGAGTGCATTGCAGCTATTGATGCATTTATTAACGTTGTTGAAAGATGTGTCGGAAGGTTAAAAAGTGACCGTTTCATTTGTTATGCAATTTGCGTTTTCGCTGAACTATTTTATATACAAATGTCAACGTGTCGACACTTTCAACGATATCTACAGCTAATGCGTGTTCAGAATTGGCAGGTAATATTCTCAGATATCGTGTTAGCTCAATTTTTCTTTACAAAAATAAAGACATCTTGTTCAAAAACAAATTACAAGCGCGATCGCTCAGTACCAGACAACGCCACTTCCTCGAGGTCTAGCCCACGCCCCCTCGCGAATCACGTGACCCAGATCAACCAATCGCTAATTTTCGTTGCATTTGAAGAGGCCCGATTTTCTGGGTTACCCTAAAATCACTTTCAGTGATAAAATTCACTCGTCACTGTAATAAAATTCAAAGACAGAAAAACTGGCAATCAGTCGCGTGTCGTACGCACTCTCTGCGATCATATCAACGACGCGGTTCGTACATCTGTATCATTTATCCGTCGTATCACGAAGACCACATTTCGTCAGAAGCGTGCCAGAGCGAATAATAAACGAGTGCACGTTGGAAAAATCGGTGAATGGGATACGACAGATAGCGGATCGTGTTCGCGGATGAAAGTCGATTCAGGATCGCGCGGTGGTTAGCCGAGATCGTTCCCATGATCGCCGAACGTTTCCTGCGCCGCGTCACGCCGTTGAAACTCCCTTGACGCGTATCGGCTCCGACACAAATATTCGCATACGTTATGTTCGTGCGCGTAGACATTGTACACGCCGGCGCGGCGTGCATGCATAAATGCATCAAGCGTGAACAGGAACGCGTTTCTCGCGATCCTCCCCCTTCTTCTCCTCCTCCTCCTCCTTTTGCTTCTCGTGGATGAACGTTGCGTGCCCGCCGAAATTAAGCTTTGATTTAATTTCTTTATTCTCTCGCCACGCGGCTCTCGCGTTCTTTCACTTTTTCGCGATGAACACGTTATTCGTGCAACTTGCTAGAGAAGAAGCGACGATGAAGAATGAATGAATCCATCGATTATTGCGACGAACTTGTAATTTTCTATGGAAATTTTATACATTTGTATTTTTATGGCGTATCTTTAGATACTCGAGTGATTTTTAGTAAAATATATTAATAGAAGCTTCTGTTCCTTTTTTTTTATCGCATTATTAATTTTTTCTTGTACCTTACGCTTTGATATTATTATATTTTAGTCGTCGGTAGTTCTAGTTTAATTCTAAGTGTCTTTTTGACACTTTACCGACCGGAATCCGAATATTCGAATTTTCAACGCTTATCGACTGAAATCCGTATTTCTCGAAACCACTGCTTACCGATTGAGTTAACAGTGTGTCAGCCATGTTGTTGTCCACTTGTTACTGATCTCGTTGCTGGTTATAAGTTCTCCAAATATTTTGAAATTACTCCCTTCTATAGTGAATCAAAGTGATAGTGATGTGTTTTTTTCGTTCCACCAACAATGAGCTGGTAAGAAGCATGGTAGCAGACTTGGCCACGGCTGAAATTGATCAGGTGACAAATGAATTCAACTTTCCCTCGTAGAACATAACCGTTGGTCGTGAGCGTCGTATATTGGCGGAGAATTTTCTCGTAGAATTGTAGCGATAGTGAATTTATTTGTGAATAATGGCATTTACGGGGGCAAGAAAACGGTTCAGCAAAAGCTCCTCCGTTAAGAAACGTCTATTGTTCTTGTACAAATACTCGCTCAACAGGTGTGTTTTATTGAGCAGTTGTTTAGTTAACGCGTCCATTGTCCGTTGATATTGTATATCGTCCGCAGTAGCTCGCTCTTGTTCGCGCATGCGCGTGCAAATATTTCCCTGCTTGAGAGTTCATTCGCAAGTAAATTTACAAACTTTTACACGAGCATCGAGCCGGAAGCGACGATACACGGTGGATCAAATAGGTATCAGAAGTTTCTTTGTGAAAACAAAATTTCCATAAATAGTTCAATGAGTTATGTAAAAAATCGAGAATCAAAAAAAGTATTGACACATTTGTAATTCGAAATATTCTTTCGCAACTGCTGGAATATTATCGATATGATAATCCTAATGGTAACGTTAGGAAAGAACGCTTGTCTAATTCAAATCCTAACCTAACCTAAACCATTAAAAATATTTTATGTTTTATATGTATGATAGAGTTGCACAAACAAAAACCCTCATGTGTAAATATCTTTTTGATTCTCAAATTTTTACATTTCTTGTATTATTTTTGTACAAACATTAAAAAGATTGTATATTCTGTTTAAATACGCGACAGAGCTGCAAAAATACTTTTCATACGCCAATGTCTTTTCCCTTCTCGAATTTTTATATTATTTTTGTATAATTCACTATTAGAAGTTATTATTACTTGTATTATTTTTACGTAGCTCATTTTTGGAAATTGCCACCATTTTGTATTAAACTATTTATGGAAACAGATTTTGTTAGGATATCGTCAGGGAACTAAGTGTACAAGAAATCTCTCGTAAACGGAACAGCATCGTGCATACAGTTCGATGAGGAGTTTTTGCAACGTTCGTCATTCCAAGTTCTCTAGGAATGAGCGTCACGCTGTAAGAGGCCTAATCGACGATCCTATCCCGCGCATTTTAGCCTAACTAGCACTCGACCCGAGTTTTATCCATTGATCGATCGCGTCCTTCCCATCGAATCAGCATTTCCAAAGGGAGAGACCTATCAGGCGCGAGTAACCGACACACTTTTTCTCCCCCCCCTTCTGCGCTTCTTCGCTCTCCTCCGTCGAAACGGAAGTCGTATAAATCGACAGGCTCGCTCGAGAGTGCACGAGTAAGAGTCTAAGTGAGTGTTGCGAGATTTCTAATTCGCTCGCGTGTGTTCGACGTGCAGTTATCAACGATCGATTATCGCGCGCATCAGCTTCGACTCGTTGAGAGATTTTAACGTTCGCGAAGGGGAGAAGGACGTTGTTAGTTGGACACGCAATCAGCGCGGTACAGTCTTGGCTGTAACCGTGTTTTGCATGGACTGACAGTCGTGTTCCCTTGATTAACCGGCGAACTTTTTTCTGGCGCGTGAAAAGGAATTGCTCTTTGAGATGTAAGGACGTGTATTTCTCTTTGATCGCTCTTTTCCATGCTTGGTCGTCCGTGCATTTCGATACAATTTATTTCATCTCTTTATTTCGATGTAACTTGACTTGACGAGTAATTGGAGGTTCTTGAGATTTTTGTACAATGATGGACGTACTGTAGATTTGTATAATATTCGATTCGATTAGATTACGATTTTAATGATTATCAGTTAAGATATTAATAATTATTTAATGTAAAATAATTACTGTATCATTGAATGTAAAATAATTAATTAATGTAAGATTAATATGAGATTTGTAGATAATTGTGATAATTTGAAATTTTCAAGATTTGATTCGGTGAAAGTTTCGTTTCAATAATTTTTTCGCGTCATATTGGTTGTCATGTAACTCGACTTAGTGAACGTAGACATTATCGATTTTGTATCAATATTTCAGCGGGATAAACGCGCTCGTGAAAACGATACACACGATGACGTAGCGGACAAGCAAACAAAAAAAAAACAAAAAAAAATATGAAAGATACAATCTCTGATTTCGGACAATCGTGATTCATACATGAATCGACTGTGCACGTCGAAATTAGTTTCAGTTACTAGAGTTACCTGCAAATTGTCACACTTTGTGCTCAACTATGTGTGACATTAGTTAAATAGCTCGCTGGCAGAAATGAGTCAGAGTGCAAAGTGTTAATTCTTTCGATACGACAACATCGATAAGAGATACCGGTAATTACACGATCAATGGATCGTTGACATTATATTCGAACAATAGAATGAATACCGTGACACGTGAAAAAACCGACTAATGGTTACATGCGCTGCGACCTAATTTTGTCGGCACTGACAAGCAGAGTTACATGGTTGTCGCCGCGGTGAAAAATTTGGCAAATTTATGGAAAGTTAGATTAGAAATCTAACTTTCGTCATAATGTTCTGCCAAGTAACACGGTTCAGATGAAAGGCCTTAAAACAGGCAGTATTTGGGTCGGCATATTTCTGTTCTTGCTTTACACTCTGCAGTAGCATGTCCTAAACCACTTTCAAGTCTTACCTTGCAATTATGCTGCGGATTCTGAGCTTTATAAAATGTTTGTTTAACAAATCTGCAGTATGTTTAATTAAAGTGTGATAATCTCTGAGGAACGTTTAACTAATATTTTCTTTTCTTTCTCATTTCAGGTAAGCAATAAAATTGACTAGTTGGAGGCAGAGCTGATTGAAGGTTTTTATCTCACTTTTTTTGTAAAACTATACTCTGAATATGTACGCAAATTTATTCTCACTCGATGAGAATAATAGGGTTCGTAGAAAAAAGTATTTAACAATCAGACATCCGAAATATATCTTTGATTTTAATGCAGTTGAGGTTCTGTAAAAAATATTTTTAACGAATTAAATTAATTGAACGAATTGAACTATTTTTAAACGAATTAAAATTAATTAAACTATTTTATCACTGAAAGTTATTTTAGCTGGGGTAACCCAGAAAATCGGGCCTCTTCAGGTGCAACGCTGATGCAACGAAAATTAGCGATTGGTTGACTTGGGTCACGTGATTCGCGAGGGGGCGTGGAGTAGATCTCGAGTAGGAGTGGCGTTGTCTGGTAATTTGTTTTCTATCGATTCAAGTGTTTGCATATCGATAAAATTTTATGGCAAAAAAGTCGTCTTCGTTTCCTAGTCAGAAGAGTTGCTTCTGGGCCTTTCAGTGAGACGAATCGTACCGAATGGTACAAGTCGTGCAGTTTTTTAATAGTGCTACTTGGCACTAATCGCTTGGTTCAGAAGAGACTGTTGTGCAGATACATTCTTTCGATTTAACACGACATTTCTATATAGTAATTCATATTTTTCTTCGGTCATAATCCACTTAGAAAGCGCTACCCTGCTACATATTCCAATCAAAGACACTCGTACTTATATTATTTATATTACTCGTCAACATCGCGCATCCTACAAAGAATACCTACTCTTTACATTTATAGTTACAAAACGGGCCAAGTATATATCCCTTGGCAAGTATCTCAGATAAGTACGTACGACAGAAACACGGACTCGAGTTTCCCTCGAGTGCTCCCGCGTTGCTCTCCAAAATTTCTTCCATCAATTTCAATTCCAAGTAATTCCGTTCCGAGGAGAACGACGAAATATCACCCTCGACGTCCATCCGTTCGGCGAACGATCAGCTCGAGCGTGTTAGGGAACGAGAAGTGGCGAACGGAAGCTGGTCCGCGCGCTTCCGCCCGGTTTTTGTTCGCAGCGGCAAAAGCTGCGGGATTGAATTACGCGGGGATGGATCGATCGTTCCGCTGGATCCGAGTGTGTGCTCGAGTTTCCCCGCTTCGAATGCGCGCGTACGCGCGGCCGTCGTTGAATTTTTCAAGAGGCGGATCGTGTGCGCGCCCGAATCGACTCGATTTTATACGGGGTCTCGAACTCCCGTACGGCGGTGGGGGGAACGATCGTTTGATTTGTTATCCTTCGTTAATCCTACGTTCCACCGTTTGTTACCTTCATCGAGGCTCGTCGAGGAGAGAAGATGACTCCGTTTCGGATCTTGCTCTGTCTCAGACGTTTCGCCTTTGCAACCCTCGGCTTGTACCTTCGTTGTCTCGTGATTCGTTAGATTTCGAATGTTGACTCTACAATATCAGGCACGAAAGTGTAAATTAGACGTCGAGGTAGGCAATCCGAATTTTGATCTTTGATATCGATATTGAGGTTGGATACACGTCTTTCGCGGGAATTGATATTTGCAACATGTATCGAGAGAAGATTCTCTTCTGCGCGAGAAGACGATCAACTGCGACTCGTGTTACAAAGTTATCGAGATTTTTAAATTTATAAAGACACGTAACGATTATAAATTAACTATAACGATGATGTAAAAAAATATTAATATAGGTCTACAATAAAATATTTTATTTTATATTTCCTTAAATATTATCTTGAATATATCTCTGTCCTTTGAATATTAATTTATTTCGATCTTTACGATATTGCATATGTTGCAACCCTATATTAATAAAATTAAACTTAAAATTAAGACTGGTGTAAATTTGACGTAAACGACGGACGAAAAACTGGGGGTGTTTTAAGCATTTAGAACGAGCGAACTGTGGAACTATACCAGTGCAACCAGTCGAACTTTAATATCTTCTTCTATAGACAAACAGCTCCAAACAGGTTCAAACAATTCTCTCCAACAATGGACACTCTCTCTCATTCCCGCTTCCCCTCGAAGATTCTCGTCGCAGAGGAGACAGAGCTTCAATTCGTTTTCCCTCTTTTTTTTTCCGCCCCGTCCCAAGCCAAACTTCTGATCAATCGCGCGTTCGAGATCCCATCCTTTCCTACAAAAAGAGAGAAAGAGAGAGAGAGAGAGAGAGGAAGAGAGAGACACCGGAGGGCAGCAAAGTAGAATTTCCCCTCGCGAGCTTTAATTTCGTCGCGGAGAATCGACGACGAAGGGCGTTCCGGGGGAAGGAAGAGAGAGAGACTGCTTAGGAAGGAGAGACAGAGAGAAAGAGAGATAGGAGCCTGGTGCCTCTCGCTTGACAGGGAATATCGCGCCGGGGGTTGGATGCTAATTAGCATTTTCCAATTAAGGCGGCAAAGGCGGCGCAGGATCCGAGCCAGCGTCGCGTCTCTCCTCCAGGAGACAGAGAATCGTTCCATGCGAATTATCCCTCCGCGTCGACATCAAGAAATCGTGTTACATCCGTAATTTCCGACTTTCGCGACTCTGGCGAATTCCTCCTCTCCTCCCCTCCCCCCTCCTCGCGTGGCTCGTCTCTCGCGAGTCTAGTCCCGGGCAAACGCGATACACGCTCGAGCCGGTGCGTGCCTTCTGCGAGAATCTCGCGTTTCTGCTTTGCCAGTCTCTCTCTTTCTCTGTCTGCGTCTCTTTGCTGTATCGACGAAACACAAGTCAAGTCACGAAATTTTCATTCCGTCGCGCGGAACGCTGTCCGTTTCTCGCGTCTTTGAGTGATTGAAAAATTTGAAAGAAATTTTTCGAACGCCGTATGTATGATACAAATTTGCTGTGAAACTAACGCGTGGACGCTTCGATTAAATGGCGGCGCAGAAGAATTTTTTTTCTTCTGCTGTGTTCAGAGACACACTCTGTAAATTCGTACGTTTCGAATAGAGTGAAATCTATCTATGTTTTATATGTATTTCCTTAGTGGAAAATTTCAAACAAGGAACGAAAAGAACCATCGACGTCAGATTTAGAGAATCGATTTGGACCTATTTTAGTACCTAATTCGCAAGGGAAACGTAGTCTAACGATTGCACGGAAAAATTAACAATAAGAGTCAGGGAAAGAGACTTCCTCTCCTGTTGGAAAAATTATCACACTTTTAAAAATGAATTGTACAGTAATAATGATAATAATAATAATGATAAGTAAAGAAACATTGATTTTTTTTTACCGTCGTGCATTATCCGATTTACATTTATTCGAATATATGTAAGCGAACGCGCGACAAAATTGAAGACGAGCCGAGTTCAAAGGGTTAACATCGAAAATAGGACCACACTTTCAATCAATAGATACCGACATCTTTTCCTGCACGTTGGAAATCGTGTTTGAAAATTATCATACTTTAAAAAATAAATTATATAATAATAATAATAATAATAATAATAAATAAATAAAATTATATAATAGTAATAATATAATAAATAAATAAATAAAATTATATAATAATAATAATATTATATAATGAAAATTATATAATAATAATCATACTTTAAAAAATAAATTGTATAATAATAATAATAAATAAATAAATAAAATTATATATAATAATAATATTATATAATAAAAATTATATATAATAATAAAATTATATAATAATAATATAGTAGTAATAAATCAAAAATACTGATACCGATCTCGCGATTTCACGCGGGGAACTGTCTTTATGAAAACATCCACGGAACTCACTAGGAGGGATCCTCCGGTTACGCGTATCCGCGTGTCCAATTACCATTCGCCAATTAAAAGTTGGAGCCGTGTATCGGACGGCCTCTCGAAAAGGCTTGCGCCTCGCGTCCGGATGGAACTCGATTGTAGAAAAAGTGCGCCGTAGACCGTTTAGAGGGACTTTGAAACAGAGAGAGGGAGAGAGGAGGAAAAGAGAGAAAAGAGGTCTCGAGGGTAGGAAGAAGATGGTCCCCGAGGAGGCGAAACGTCGGTGGGGAGGAAGTATCTTTGAAGGAGCGGTCCACGACGAGTAGACAGGGCCAATTACAATTTTCCAATTAAAAGCGTCCCTTCCTTTCGAAGGGATGCTTCTTTATCGAACGAGCCTCGAACTTCAGCGGTCGAAGTGATCATCAACGTGATCGAAAAAGTACACGACGTAAAAGTTGGTCGCTCGACGCCGCGAAATATTATTTTCCCTTTACCTTTTCGCTTTTCGTCTCAAATTTCGCGTTGCGAACGCGCGTGCGAAATGATGGCGGCGAGAAAGAAAGAAAGGGGAGCCGTCTACGCAGCTGCGTGCAGCCGGGATCTAACTGGCGCGTGTCACTCGTACCGGCGCGCACGGTCGAACGATAATACAGGCGAGCCGGTTAATTGCAATTTCCCAATTAAAATGCCAAACAGTCCCATAACGCGTCGCAAATGGACGGCCCCAAATCGGATTTCCATTATCGTCCCGAGCGTCGCGATAATTTGCGGCTAAACTCGCGTCTCGTTCCGGCTGACCACTGCTGCTCGCCCTGGACTACGTGTCGCTCCTCGCCGGTTATTGTTGCTGCCGTTGCTTGTTGCCAGGAGGGGTGAGGGGGACTCGAAAAGGCTCGCGTGGATTCTCCACCCACCCTTCTCTCTCTCTCTCTCTCTCTCTCTCTCTCTCTCCCCCTGTTTGCCACGTTCGCTGGCCCCGCGACACGCCGATTCTCCCTTTGTCTCTGCACGTCGTAGCTCCGAGCGTCATCGGGTCGTTAAGTTTAACGTCACTGGCGATTAGTTAACACGGCCGTGACCAGTCGACGGCCCGAGCTCTCGGGTCGAGCGTGTAATTCGCGGCGATGCTCTCCCCCGTGCATTTTATCCCCCCTGAATCACCTCCGGGATTCTACTTTATCGGCCACTCTGTTTTTTCGTCTTTGCTCTCGAACGCGTTTCCTTTCAAGTTTTTTCAGAGTTGTCAGAGTCAGGGTTGTAGATTAAAAAGAGAAGAAGCAACTGCGTTGCAACTGGATATTTTGTAACTCGTGCAGAATTTCGATAATTCTCTGGCAACTGATTGTCGAGCTGACTGGTAAATTTCGTTCAATTGCAATTCGCTCCATACGTTCGCACGATCCGAGAAAATGGACTGTACGTCAGCGATGCAATTGTTTTGCAACCGTATATTTTAACGATCGTTGGCAGCTTTTAACGAATAATTAAATCGCCGAGGAAATCTGCGATTCTCGATGCGTTCGCGACGTTCGTAATATTATGAAAAAGCTCACCCCCTAAAAAAGAGAGAGAAAAAAAAAAGAAGAGACTCGAGGTAATGGAAAAATTTCGAAACTGCAAAGCCTGTCGCGGGGTAATTGAAAAAAATTAATTACAACGGGGTTTCGGTGATATCGCGGTGCTTTCCGCGGTGTTCTCCGATTACGGCGTGTTGAAATCTCTGAAATCTGCAACATTACGCACCGGGTGGAAGATTTTCTCGTTACGAACGAGAGTATCTCCGAGGATTTTTGTAAAAAACTGCACGATTCGTCTCACTGAAAGCCCCGGAAGCAACTGTTCTGACTGGGAAATAAAGACGACTTTTTTGCCATAAAATTTTATTGATATGCAAACGTTTGAATCGATAGAAAACAAATTGCAGGCGCGATCGCTCAGTACCAAACAACGCCACTCCCACTCGAGGTCTACGCCACGCCCCCTCGCGAATCACGTGACCCAAATCGACCAATCGCTAATTTTCGTTGCATTAGCGTTGCACCTGAAAAGATTTTCTGGGTTACCCTCGCAAAAATCACTTTCAGTGATAAAACGAAATGGACAGAAAAGATGGTCGTTGAGAGCCACACGAGCGATCGGTGTTTGTCACTTTGAGATCTATCGAAGCAAAATGATATCGCGTTACAATACTTTTCAATACGCGTCAAGAAAATACATAAAAGAACATGTTACACTGTGCGAAAGAGGGAGAGAGGAGGGTTTTCATTTTACACAAAGGTTACATAACGAGAACAAGAGAAAAAGAAAGAGAGAGAAGGTTCTCGCAGTGGAACAATCGAGGGAAACAATAAATCTCGAGCCGGTGTTTCTTTCAACGAGATTTTCCAGAGTTGGAAAGCTCTCCCGTTAAAACGCCCGCTAATTTGATTATTCTGGCGCCATACTTCGACGCGATTCAAAGGCACCGGCGCTCGCGGCGGGCTCGGAGTCTTTTAATTATTATACATACTCTTGTTCCCGCGAACCCGGGGAATTCCCCGGGTTTTGCTGCCGCGTTTCTTGGTTGCTCGGCTCGCCTAGCGCTGTTAAAAATTCATCCCGGCGCCGAGCTCTCGCCGTAATAATACAACGCCTCCTCCGCAAGCTTCGGCTTCGCCACGTTCTCTGGCTTCGCTTTTAAGCTGACTCGTCTTTTCCGCCCTCCTCCCGCCTTGCTTCTATCGATATTGCACAACGATCGACTGGCAGCTACCTGCGTTACAACTTTCCGCCTGCTTCCTACCAGTCGGTGGCCATTTATTCGTCGCCCTTTCTTTCGAACGTTCGTTTTCGTCAATTTTCCGGATTTCGAATTCTTTCGCGAAGAGTCGAACAGTCGAGTGTCAATAGGTTCTGATGATTTTAGTAATTAGTGCATCGACTAATAATTTTTTTTCTTTCTTATTTTTCCTTTGCGAATTTGTCTGTTTTATACCAAAATATTTACATTTTTGTAGCATTAGTTGCAGTATTTTTTTCAAGCTTTGTTATAGTATTAGTATACTATGCATTTAGTGTAAAAAAATTTAAAATATAAAACAATTCACCAAAGTGGTCAATCTTGGGGATTATCGACCAGAAAAATAATTGTAATTAACTGATCGAGGACCGGTTGAATTTTAGAATTTCTCCAATTCACGCTCTTGCCATCGAACAAATTGCAGAAAGAAATTCTCCCATTGAAACATGGACGAAAAGAAAGGAAATTGTTGCTTTCATTGCACCGTTCTTCCCTAAAAGCGGAAAAAGAGAAAGAAAGAAAGAAAGAAAGGAAAGGAAAGAAGAGAAAAACAGAGAAAGCGTAGTTATTCCGGCCGTTACAAAAGGGACCGGTGGATCCAAGATAATTCCTTTACATTCTACAACGGTAATTGCGACTGACGCTCCAACCGAATTCCGCACGTCTCTAAACGCACGCGCCGTGAACGAAAACTTCTCCGGTTCCGCGGCCCCCGGGCTGCAAAATTAATTTCACCCCGGCAACACGCGAAAATTAATCTTGCTCTGGCGCGCGGAATTTCGCGCAACTTCGCGATCTAACGTGTCGTTAACGAAAAGAGCCGAGAGAGCGAGAGCGCCAGAATCAACACACGGCCGACATTGATTCCCCCCCCTCCACTTTGCCTAAATATTGCGCGCGTTGGTCGCTGTTGAATTCTGATTGGATTCAGGAGAGTACCATCGAAAATCCATTTCTGCACTGTCGGGCAGAACGAACGCACGTGTGGATACTATTTTATTATCGTCATTTTTTATTATTTTTTATGAGATATTTTGCGACAATTTTGCGTGGCGGACAAATGTGGTTTCATCTCTGATACAAATTACCGTGAAATATCTCTCTAATTTAATATTTTTGCAATTCACGATGAAAAAAATATGTGGTCCAATTAAAAAAATAAAGATGATCTTGGAAATTTCGGAAAAATTGATACACCATATTTTGCCTCTCTCAAAACCATATAACTTTTGTGTTAAACAATTTTTCATTAGACGCGTAATTTAAAAGTTATTTCGGGTGTGCAAGTTACGTGAATCACCCTATATAATAATTGCGTTTTTTCCCAATAAATAGACATATATCTTAAAATGTTTAATACTCCATTTAATTAATTAATATCGACACAACAATTGTCATTTATTATCACTAAAAGCGATTTTAGCGGAGGTAAGTCAGAAAATCGGGCCTCTTCAGGTGCAACGCTGATGCAACGAAAATTAGCGATTGGTTGATTTGGGTCACGTGATTCGTGAGGCGGCGTGGGGTAGACCTCGAGTAAGAGTGGCATTGTTTGGTACTGAGCCATCGCGCCTGTAATTTGTTTTGTCAATTCAAATGTTTGCATATCAATAAAATTTTATGGCAAAAAAATCGTCTTCATTTCCTAGTCAGAACAGTTGCTTCTGGGCCTTTCAGTGAGACGAATCGTACTGGGGTACAAGTCGTGCAGTTTTTTAATTTATATGCAATATGATTTCCCGAGTGCTTGCTTTAACGACCATTTTTACGATTGAACTTTCAATACATATTTATTAGTGTTTTATTTTCTTCTGTTGACGTCACCGCTGTTCCTCTCATTTGAAGACTTTTTGTTTAAAATATTTAAAAATATTGGACTCCTTAACAAGCAGCATGATTGGTTTCTCAGTGCTCGATGAAATTGAAAAATAATCCATTATTCCATATTTCTATTAAATTGTCTACTCTTTTCTCTAAATTTTCGTTCGACTTTCACTCGTGAAACGACCCGATATTTCATAACTGAATAGAAACGAGACCAATTTCCCTTCGAAATGAACGCGATTCCGAATCACGAGAGCCTCACGCTCGCGCGATGATTCACCGACGCAACGGTTTCGCCAAAACGGGGGGAAAACCACTGGCCAACGTTTTCGCAATCGTTTCGAGCGGTTATCCATCTGGTCGAGGCGGCCGGGATCATCTTTCGTGATATGCCAACGCCGTCGGGGGCAGCGTAATTGCGCCTTCGAGCTGCCTGTCTACCTCGATTTCCCTTTTCGCGAGCGTGGAGGGAAAAAACGCCTCGGGCCACCGCCGCCGACGATGACGATGGAGCGCGGGCGTTCGCCGATTGCCAAACGATCGCGATCCATTTAGCGCATTAATCGCAACGCGCAACGCGCGTTTATGGCTCGGTCCTCGATCGTTGCGATCGCCTCGGGGGTCACGCCTTCTGCGTCGCCCGCTTTCCACCGAGCACGTCGTGGAAAAATTCTCGCGAACGCGCTTTCTTTCGTTCCGCGTTTCCTTCGTCCCGTGAGATCTTGCTTTCACAGTTCGAGAACGTTCGCGGCCTTTTTTTTTTTATTACTGAAAGTTATTTTAGCGGGGGTAACCCAGAAAATCGGGCCTCTTCAGGTGCAACGCTCAATGCAACGAAAATTAGCGATTGGTTGATTTGGGTCACGTGATTCGTGAGGGGGCGTGGGCTAGACCTCGAGTAGGAGTGGCGTTGTCTGTAATTTGTTTTGTATCGATTCAAATGTTTGCATATCAATAACATTTTATGGCAAAAAAGTCGTCTTCATTTCCTAGTCAGAACAGTTGCTTCTGGGCCTTTTGGAGCTATTAAAAAATATAATTATTCTGACACTATTCTTCCGAATTTGTGGAGTTTTTGAGTGGATTATATTGATGAAGAATGATACTGAAGACGGATGAAAAGAGCGACTCTGAATACAAGATATTATTTTATTGACGGAGGGTGAAACAAGGTGAAACGGAGGAAAGACCAAGGTTTGAAATCGGCGTTGATCGCGCTTAGCCTATCACGAACGACGCATCCATCGGCCGATGGAAGCATTGCTCAAACGATATCGCACCGGTGCGATCGGCTGCTCGTAGCTATCTCTCGGCTGACGATATAGGAAACCCCGAGGAAATGGTCCCCGGTGGTTGCGGCGGACGCTTCTGCCGATCTATTGCGCAAACGTTACGTACGACTACGCGATGCAACGGAGAATAACTGTTTTCGCCGTTCGGCGTGCTCGGTTACACGTTGCAACTCGATGTCTTCCGGTCGCTGACTAACGCGGAGTAATTGGAAACTGTTGTTCGGCAAGAGAGAAGTGTGGGCAAGTCTGAAGAAAGAAGGGCAAGCATTGCAGTTCGCGTGAAGACCGCCGCGTTCGTTCGTTCCTAGCCCTGGCTGATGCTGAATGCCAGTTCGTGTTTGTGTAATTAATTGGCGGTTGGGCGAGCTGTCGTTTGTTTGGATTAACTTGCGCTGTTGCGCTCTGGAACGTGGTGGAACGAGCGTTTTCAACAGGGAGTTGTCGGATGGGCTACAACTTTGCTGAAAAGTGCAGCAAAGAGGATCTCTCTCTCTTTTTTTTTTTTGGTCGTGGCATTTGGATGAAACAAAGAAGAAGAATTCGAGATCGAGATGGGGAATTATTAGTTGTCTACTACTTACGTCATTGATAGGGTTAACACTGATCGCTGAACTGCGCATTTTTCTGAAATTTTTTATTTTCTACAGTATGATCTAAAAATACGTATCAAATTTTATAGAAAACAGTAGCACTTTAGATACTTTCTTTTTTTTGTGCCGTGCAATTTTATTTCTAATAATAAATAATCTATAGATATATAAAATTAAAATATTATAATATGTTTAATATTTTACATTATATATTTTTGTAAATATATATATGTAAATTATTTGATATTTGATATTATAGAATATTTAGAATATATAAACTTTAACATAGATATTAATATATATATATACATATATTCTCTTACAATCCATGGCATTCTGAAAACGGTGCAAAAATTGCGACAGCCCTCCTATAACTATAGTATAGGTTCCCATATGGCACGAGTTGATAAACTTGGACAACCCTCGTGCAGCACGAATTTTTCCATCTATATTCTAAATTTCGCTCGGCACGGAGTCCCGATACAATGCTCGGAACGAACAAACCGTGTTATTTGTTCGGGTCGACGTTCAATCAATTTTCGAACGATAACTCTGCAAGAAACAGCCGCAACTCGTTGCGCGCGAAACGGACCCGGGCGAAAAACCTCGTTTCACGTGTCTAATCTGAAACTCCGCAGAATCTGTATTCTCGTATGATAAATGTTATAGCGGCTGTTGTCGCGATCGTACGAACTGTAGTGTACCTAACCTCTTAGTGCTACTGAACACGCCACTATGGCGGCTCAGTCGTATATACTGTAATTGTGTACAATGTTACGTTGTCAAAATTCAATGTGAAACGAATTTTTAAATTATCAAACTATTTTTTTTTCAATTTCGAAACTTTAATTTATTACTTAGTTTAATTCTAACGTAATTTCATTATTACACTCTTCTGCTTCTTTATGGTTTACTTCGGGCCTCGCAAAAGTGCAGAAGCACAGCTTCAAAAATCACTCTGGAAACTAAAAGATTAACCTCTCGCGTTAGAATGACGTGCCACGCGCGTCGTGAATTTTTTATCCCAAAATTGCAATGTTTTCTCAGTTTTATGTATATTTGAATATAACCCAGGCAACAACAAATAATAAATTATTTATTTTCAAAAAGAAAGCGACGAATTACTGTATATACGGTTTGGTCGCTCGTTATGGTCCGCAATTCGACTCTCCGAGGAAACGCAAGAGGTCGGTTCGATTGAACCTGTCGTCTTGGGACATGGAAAAATGGCGGCTCGCGGAAGCAGCGCGGCCCCGGCCCATTAATGCACACGCGAGCCGTTGCAATCTTGCGGGGGCATAATTTTCGGACGCGTAATTTCACCGAACATTTACGGCAGTCGAGAGAGTCACGAGACACCCAAAGGGACCGTCGTTCTTCGCTTTTCCGTTCACCTGGGAATACTCTTCCGTAACTACCGTCTCTTCCTTCTCTCTCTCCTTCTCTCTCTGTCTCTCTCTCTGCAACCTGCGACCCTTGTACCCGTCGACGTTTACGACCGCGAACCGACGCATGGTCAATGTTAAACTAACAAGGGCGGAGGAGGAGGGGATCGGTTCGACCCTGTGTCCCTCTGTATTTCGATCTACTTTGCCGCGTTTCGGACGCGGAGATGGAAACGGAGTGCCGGTTGAAGGATTTATGTAGCCGCGTTATTTACGCGTTAATTACCGATTCTCTGTCTTGAATTAGGTTTCCCGCCGGATTTTCTCGTGTTCTCGGTTTCCATCGTGAAAACGTAGAGACTGTTGTCCCCAATAAGTATGTCTATCTTGAGTGTTGTTTTTTTTTTTGGAGGTATGGAGGAATTTTATTCAACGAAAAACTTGATCGAGGTGAGTCATTTTTCGTGAACCTTACAGATTTGAAAATTACTTTCACATTTAATAAATCGATATAGTAGCAGCTCGGTATTATTTATATTGTGTAAAAAATGGTATTGAGCCATTATATATCAAAAAATTATTCATTCGGGAGAATGTTTTATGAGTTTATTCTTGTCTTTCACCCGTAGATTTTATAAAATCAAAGTTAAAGTATCTGTTAAACCAATAATAACTTTTCGACCGAGTAACTTTCGTCGACAAAGACCAACGAAGTTGTTACATATTAACTCTTTGCATTTCAAACTATTTTTCAATTATTTCCTGTAATAAAAACTGACGTCGAGTCACACTCGACAGAAGAGTACAAAGAGTTAACAGCCCGCATAACGATTGTTTCAAATTCGTCTCTCTCTCTGGCAAAGTAGCTGCTGATCGTGGTGCTTGCAGCACATGGAGCACACGTGTCGTTGGTAGAATATTCTTCATAGTTTCGCGGGCATGCAGAAATATTCCGAGGTACGAAGGCGCAACTCCGGCGAAAGCCAAGTCAAAATCCAAGCGGCCCTTTTTGTTCCATGAACTATGTATGAAGTTCGTTAACAGGGTATAGAGGGTGGCACTTTTACAGAGCTGGCTGTTCTTCGCTTGTCTCGCGGCTCACGTCGTAGCTCAAGGAACGCGTCGCAATATTTCCAGCGCGATTTTCTCTAACTAATGCACGCTGTATACAAGACGTGACTTTTAGAAAGTCCGGGGGCCGGGAGTTTATTTCCCTCGGTGGACCGGGGGCGTTTGCGAAGTAGCGAGGGCCTGGGAGAATAAACAGTGGCGAGCAGCAGTTCACCGCCAACGGCGGGGAAGATTTATCGTCAATTTCGTGGCATTCGCTCGTTCCAACCGGGGGTTTTACGGCCACGCCACGCGCGCTCCGCCAAGGTCGTTCGTATTACTTAATCGAACGGACACGCATATAACGCGAGCACCGCCACGCTCTTTTCCCTTCCTCGTTGTTTGCCACCTCTCCATTCTTTCGATTTGTTGCTCGATCCTGCGCGATGTCTCAACAATCTGGACTCTGGTTATGCCGAATAGAATTGTTGAAACTGCTCGCTAAAGCCGGTTCCGCACTTGATAGACTGATGAATATATTTTGCAAACTGTTCACGTGCTGCCCATTGCACGCTGTTGGCAATAGTTTGTTAACAGTAGTGTGCATGCGGCATTACACCATCAACAGGAGCGTGGACGCGGCATTACACAGTCAACAGTAGTGTGCACGCAGCATTACACCGTCAACAATAGTGTGCACACGGCATTATACCATCAACAGTAGTGTGCATGCGGGATTATACCATCAACAGTAGTGTGCATGCGGCATTACACAATCAACAGTAGTGTGCATGCGGCATTACACCATCAACAGTAGTGTGGACGCGGTATTACATCGTCAACAGTAGTGTGGACGTGGCATTACACAATCAGCAGTAGCGTGCATGCGGCATTACACAGTAAAGCCCTCGATGTATCCACATTCGCTTAGCAAGCGAACACTGTTCACCAACAGCAGTGTGCACGCGGCATTACACCGTCAACAGAAGTGTGAACGCGGCATCAGACATTGGCGCCAATCAATCGATCCTTCGCGCCGAAATTCGCGAAATTCTTCTTTCCTAGATTGTGAACAGTTGATTAACTCTTCGCGCTTCGAACATTTTTCCGATGCTCTCTGCTACGGAAACTTCGTTGGAGCTGTGAAATATATATCAGGAGTGTCCTCTCTCGTACCGAAGCCAGCCGAGTGCAAGGGGTTAAACGATCCAGGGGTTAAAACGTTGTAATTACGCCGCGGGAGCTCGTACATCTCGCGACGCGATGTGTTTATTGGATAGAGAGCGGGTGGTAACGGGGATATAGTTTACGTTTGCGTGCACTGTCGTTAGAGGAGAGGGTCTTAGGAGTAATAAAAATGCTTGCCGAGAATTTCGTGATATTAAAATCGTGTTCTACATCCGCGGCCTGCGTTCCAACTCGGACTGCAGGAAACGTACGCGGAGAACGTGTACGTGTTAATTAAAACAGGCGTCTGCAAGAGCATGTTGTCTGTCAAGAACTGTATCCAGTTATTTTTTTTCCTTTTTTTTTTCCTCTTTTTCTTCGACGAAACTAATAGCGAAAAGTTGGCCTTATGAAAATTCATAACAGCGCGGAATTTGAGCGCGGAGTAAATCGCGGCCGTTTAATAATATTTCGCGCCGCGGGCGCCGAGTAAAATCTTGATTTAAGGGATTAGCAAATCCCCGGGCGCGTTAATGGGCCAGGACTATTTAAACGATGTTCTCGAACGTACGCGAGAAGTTTTCACTTCCCGCCCTACACGGTCCCGCTTGATTAGACTGCGTGTATGCATATCCAATTAGTTTTCTCTTATGTCTGAACTTTAAAATAACTCATGCTCTCTGTGTGTCTGCGCGTGTATGTGAATTGGATTGCGACGTGCAATTTCGAAGATGTGCTCGTTAAGTGAGAAATAACTGAGAAATCGGATCAAATCTACGATTAAGATCGTTTCACTCAAATTTATGTGTTATTTCTGTTACAAGTGATGAAACAAATTCAGGAAACAATTTTCGCGACATTGTTAATATTGTTTTCAATATTATAGTCGATTCATCTTTGAAAAACCATCAATACCAATTAGGTTTAGGTTTGTAAGATCGTCAGTCGATCGTCCTTGCGCCGCGTAACATGGAAAAACGGAAAAACACCAAGAGCGGGTATTTTTCCATAAACACGGCGACTAATCCGTAATCCGGCGAAACGAGTCGGTCCGGGGGACCGCGTAGGGGGTGTGTTCCCTCTGTAGTCGGTGCCGCGTCTGTTCCTCGAGCGTAGGCTATCTCCCGCGCCGCGTACCCGGGCCCCGGAATCCCCGGTCACCGGCTAATCCGTGGATTAACGCGCGACACTATGGGAAATTTATAGCGCGGAAAGACGAGGAAGATGGTAATCGGGCGCAGTGAAACGCGGCGAGGTGCGCGAATCTCTCTCTCTTTCTCGGACCGGAACGTGTTCGCGTGCTTCGCGTATATTCCTCGACTCGCAGCTTCTCTAACTTCACTTGTTGCGAATAATAAAACGCGTGCTCTATCCTGCTTTTAACTCCGCGGAGGACACGGGAGAGAGGAGAGTAACGTGAGTTGCATAGAGACACAAGTTTAGATATTTTTGGATTTTTGTATTCTTTCGGGAAGAGAACAGAGTTTCATGGTAGAACATGGTAGAGAGATGAACAAAATGGTAAATAGGATGAAAGAAGTGTCTTTTCTCCAACAAATATACTTGGAACATCCTATGTGTTTCAATTCTTGTATTTCAATTTGTTAATCAAAGAATGCCCCTGACTGAGGAATTAGTAATTAATGAAAGCAAATTTATTTGGTGGTCTTTTTATTGTTTTTTAATAAGTGTGAAGTGGCAACTATTGTTGGCCAACAAGTAACTGCGTTTTCTCTTGTGCGTGAAGCGAATTTTTCATCAGAAACAAGAAGAGGATTCTAAGATTGAGAAATTAATAATTAAGAAAAGAAAAAAAGCAAAAAACTGTACGACCTGTACCCCAGTACGATTCGTCTTATTGAAAAGCCCAGAAGCAACTGTTCCGACAAGGAAACTACAGGTGCGATCGCTGAGTACCAGACAACGCCACTCCCACTCGAGGTCTACCCCACGCCCCCTCGCGAATCACGTGACCCAAATCGACCAATCGCTAATTTTCGTTGCATCAGCGTTGCACCTGAGGAGGCCCGATTTTCTGGGTTACCTCTGCTAAAATCACTTTCAGTGACAAAAAGAGAGAAAAAAAGACACGGAGGCGTGATGAAAGGGAGAAGGAAAGTCGAGCAAAGCGACACTCGGGTTACTCGCGAGCGAGCTTCGTCTCTGGAAGGAAATCTGCGCCCGGCGCAATTAGCGCTTCACGATCGGCAAACGAGTAGCGGCTGGCTCGGTTCTTGCTCGGTTATCTAGCAGACTGATACGGTCCATCGACTATGAATGAAGCGCGAGCCCGCTTCTCCTCTCGTGGGAAAGCGTTCGCCCGCTTATTGGCGCGACTCGCTGGCCTCCGTGCCGTCTGCGTTGCGTTCTTGCTTGATAACGCGCAGAAAGTGGCTTCATTAAAGCAAGGTCGTTTCGTTTCTTTTCAAAATCGGTTTCACCGTTCTCTTCCTTAGCTAATTGTGAGTAGTGATGGGCTCAAGTAGATTCGATCATTGACGAACTAGATTCTTTTCGAACTCTCTGCGAGTATTTCGAATAGTTAGAAAATAACTTTCGAATATATTCGAGCATGATCTCCGAGCGGATTATTTGTGCTTGCTCGTTTTCTTTCTTTCTTCCTTTTTTATTTTCCACGGGCCTCTCGCTTTCATTGAACGTGGCCAGGATCAATCGGGGGAGGCACGGCCACGTTCCATATTGAAATCCACATAGTTCATGAATTTTTATTTCCGGGTCCCCTTCTCTAAAGTCACCTTCAGGGACGGCTTTATCGCGTTCTCATTTCGCCCCACCCTTCCTCCTACCGCCGGCCAGAAGTTTCGCGCCGCCGGACCGAGTCTAACTTTTTCAAACATCATTTGCCTTTGTAAAACCATCGGGCGTTCGTTGCACGAAAATTGCTTTCGCCGACTGCATCAGCCCCGCGGGGAATGTATTACACGCGTCCGTTATGCGAGCTCACACACACGCACACATACACACTAGTGATCGCTGAATTCGTCTTGATATCAGCTACAAGACTGTGAACTCAAAAATACAACATACAGTTTCATTAAAAGAAAAGGAAATAATTAAAAAACTGCACGACTTGTACCCCAGTACGATTCGTCTCACTGAAAGGCCCAGAAGCAACTGTTCTGACTAGGAAATGAAGACGATTTTTTTGCCATAAAATTTTATTGATACGCAAACATTTGAATCGGCAAAACAAATTACAGGCGCGATGGCTCAGTACCAAACAATGCCACTCTTACTCGAGGTCTACCCCACGCCCTCTCGCGAATCACGTGACCCAAATCAACCAATCGCTAATTTTCGTTGCATCAGCGTTGCACCTGAAGAGGCTCGATTTTCTGGGTTACGCTAAAATCACTTTCAGTGATAAAAAAAAAAAGTCACTGCGTGTGTCACCCCGACATCTCGGTAGCACGACCACCTAGACAAGATTTGTGGCCACCATAAAATGTCACTCTCGAAACATTTTTCTCTGCAGCAAATAGTTTAAAAAAGAGAAAATTACTTGGCTTCGATTATCTTCGTGCGAGACACCCTGTATATATATCCATTCCTTTTCCCTCCCCGTACGTGTGTGTTTTTGTTTCTTGTTTTCCGAAATTTCTAGCTCCGTCTCTCGCAGCCCTCGTATTGTAAGCCTTTAAAACGCGTGTTTTTTAAAACGCTATCGCGAGTCGCGAATGACATCTGTCCTGTCGCGCGCGGACAGCGAACGAGCCGCGTGGTGGAGAATCGCGCGCGCTGAAAGCCCGTCGGCTTCCGGAATATAAAATAAAATGACGAAGCACGCGGGGAAATCAATAGTTCCTTGCCCGCGTTCGCCGAGATTTTTTCCTTTTTTTTTTTTTTCACCGTTCAAAACCGAATTTCCACCGGCGCGTCGACGCAACGCCGCTCCCTTTTAACTAATCTGCCCGACGAATACGCGCAGTTTCCGCCGAAGGGGGAGGTTGATGCAATTATCAGGCGCGTTCCCGTATTTTCGGCGTGTTTCGAATGTTTATCGAGCGTCGAAACCAGCAGCGAAAAAAAAAAGAAAAACGAATGAAAATTGTTCATCTTGCGAGAGAAACGAAGAAGCTCGCGGCGTGAAAGAAAAGAAATAATCGAAGAAACAGAGAGTGGAGAGATCGAAGGTTGTCGCGTTGGAAAACTTCAATCAACAGAAGCGAGAAAGTGGGAGGGAGGCTTGATTGAAAAATTATGAATGCCGCGGACGGTAATTGCGCAATTGTCGATCGCGACTTCTTCCCCGAGTAAGAGCATGATCGATCTACTTGAAAGGCAATTGAGTGTTCCTGCGATTGCCCTCAAACTCCCTCCCCCCCTGTCGGTGAATGGCGGCCCTCGGCTTTCGTCTCGAATCGAATGGAACTCGCGATCGCGCGTTCCATGCCTCTCTGCACGAGGCGTTAACACTCTCTGCCGAGGAGAAAACGAGCGCGCGCACGCGACCAGTCGAACGTGCAAGATTAGTTTCGCGCTCTCTCCCCTCGAAAAAGATACGACTGTCGTGCGCGTTTCCATCGAAAGTTCCTTCCACTTCACACTGGCTCGACCCTAGGTATCCTGTGTCGCGGAACATTTTGAAATTTTGCTAATACACCGATATTAACGAGATCTTCAGAGATCGGCATTGTCGATAGTTTGAACTGATAAAAATTAAAAGAAAAAGAACGAAGTCTAAGTTATAAAATGAGCCGAGAGTCTATGGAGATTCTTTGACATGAGTTCATCTCTTTTTCGATGATTTCGGGGATATCTTTAGACGCGTGTAGAAGCATTAAAAAATTTCTTTCACGTCGATAATTGTGAACTGATATAAATTCGTGCAAAGATCTATCTTCTATTTGAACCGTACAAATTCTACGAAATTCTTCATCTTCTTTTTTCCTATCATCTTCAGTATATCTTTTTCTCAGAAGATGTATGAAATTCAAACGCGCGTAGAAAAGAAAATTAAGAAATTTTCTTCGTGACTAACTTCGATCATGGTGTTGAAGATTGGAATTTGTTCTTTATATAACTCATCGTACGATTTTTTTCCAATCATAAATATGTAAAATTTCCGTAGAAAATTATAAATTCGACCCAACCTACTCGCGATAGGAAGCGCGATTTTTGTCGCGCGCGAATGATCGTGTTCTCGTTGACAGAAACGGATACTACGCATCGAAGCTCGATAACCTGTTAATCACGGATGCGCATAATTACGCGCGAACGTGCACCTTGAGCCCGCGATTCCGTAATTAAATTCGTCGACGGTTGAATCCGTGCCTCGGACGACGATGAATGTTTCCTGGTTAGGTTAACAAGACTTGGTGAAGGACCTCGTTTGTACACGTACACGTTCGATCGTTGATTTAATTAGGTATTACGTTTTTCTGTCTGTTTCGAGATTAGTAAAAGAGATGCTTGCATCGGCGTACGACTCGTTGTTTGAATATTCGTCGCCAGAAAGAGCAAGGATGATAACTAACTGAGATTTTTATGCATTTGTAAAAGAAACTTTGAGACGCAAAAATGCAGAAAGTGTCCCGTAATGTGCAGAAGAATACAGAATATCCAAAGTGCGATAATTGTATCTGTGTAATAATTAGTGTGTAATTCAAATATGACATCAAATACGTAGAACATATTAAAACATTAAAAAATAAATAAATATTAATTAAAATTATAAAAAAAAAAAATATTAATATTAAATAAATAAATAGCGCGTCTCATAATTATCTTTCGTTCGAAACAAAACGAAAATTGTCATTTTCAACGAGAAAACAAAGTTGTCAATCGAAATTGATCAACACTTTCGAACTAACTGTCGGTGTTTTATTTTATTCAGATTTGATTACACGCAACTTACGCTCGCGCGTTTGTAAAATGTCGTTCGTTTCCGCTTAAAAATAAAAAAAAAAAAAAAAAAGGAAAATGAAGTGGACACGAGTGTATCGCGTTTACCCGCGATAAATAAACGCGGTTAAGTTCTAAAACGCGATTAAAAAAAAAAAGAAGAAAGACAGAGCCGACACCGTGTATCGTGTACAGCGTGTGCTGCGACTCGTGAAATTTATCGCGCTGCTTTATTAGTTTTTATACGAGTTTAAGCGCTTGCCATCGAATCTCGTAAATCAGGGCGCAACTACAACGCTGACTGTTGTCAGCCAGATATAAACTACTTGAAAAGGTCCCCCCCCCCCCAAAAGGAAAGAGAAAGAGAATTATTATAATTCACAGCGAATGAAAAAAAATCGATTTTTCTCTTCAATGAATCGCGAAACGCGCGATCCTGATTGCGTTCGCGCGGGAATAACGAATTCGTTATGGCTGCGACAGAGAGCGGTGGGCAATATTTGCGGGATTTTTTCAGTGGCCACGGCGTGGCGAAACACACTTTTTTACCACCCTCGTTTGCATAAATTCCCCCCTCCCCCGCACGTTGTTCGCCAGCCGCGCGGTAAAAATTGTTTAAGCGAAACGGAGAAAATAATTTTATTCACCCCTCGGGGAGGAAAGAGAATTGCCACTCGGTTAATTTCGCCGTTAAACGCGACGTAATGCCCGAATTTTGCCCCAACGTGCAAATCCATCGCGCGACGGAGCGGAACCATTGTCGAAGGTTCCGTCGAATCTGTCGGAGTCGATCAAAATCGTAGTCGCGAGAAAATCTCCCCTTGCCCCAGGTGTTTGAACGCTCGGCCCCCCCGTGATTTAACACGTTGACCGCCATTGTCAGAGTTGCACGATGCTTTCGAGAGGGTTGCGAGAGAATTTTCATTGTTCTAAGCGTGTAATAAGAAATGCAGTAATTTTAATAAATTTGCTTTACTAAATTGTGCATCTGACGGGAAATTGTTCGGTACAGAAGCTGTGTGGTTTCGAGGGAGGCGAAATATAGCGTATCGGTTTTTCCTTTTTGGCGTAATTATAGTAATTTCGTATTTCGGAGGTAAATGTCGGAAGTATTTGAAACAATTTTCACTTGGTATCTCACGACATCGCAGCTTCAAATTTCGCCTAAACGCATAAATATCCAGAGTCTGCTAATGAGGAGACTCATCCGGTAGGATATAATCTCCGGTCACGTGTGACCAACGTGTTCGACATCATTCGTCAGAACCAGTCCACCTCTCGCTGGAAATTCGTCGCTATCCTCTCCGAGATTCCCCTCGGGCCACGCTTGTGTTTCTCCTCTTCTTCGTGGGGCGTCAATTTTTCGCGAGGAAGAAGGACACGAGAGTTGCTTCCTTCGTCGAGAAGCCACGTAGCGACAATGGCCAAAGCGTGACCATCGTGCCCCCTGGTTGGTCTCTGCGACAGAGACAGAGATCTGCCGTCGTCTTCGTAACGAAAAATTGAGCCAGGGGCCCCCCTAATGCAATATTTCGTGTCGTCGGACAGAGAACTGAAAAGGAGGTGGTTGGGTCGCATCATCGCACGATGGGGATGCGTCACGACACAGGGGGCTGGGTTGCTTCGGTCATCCCCCCGATTTGTGCGCACCCGCCTCGAGGGTACCGCTGGATCCCTCGACCGTTGGGGGGCTCACGCGCCTCTGCTGACCAGTGGCCTCGATTTTTTTCCAGCTTACAGGATCTTCCGACCCTGGCTCAAGGATTTCTAATGATTTATTTCGATATCGGTGGTTATACGCGCGCTGCGTAGAGCCGTGAAGTGGCCGTCAGTTTGGTTTACCGGCAGAGGGCTGGGGGGGCTGGCTGAACGTTTGGATTAAGGGGCGGGAATTGTTTCGCGCCGCGGACTCTGTCGCCATTTTGCGCCAAAATTTATATCAGTTGGACGTTCGTTAGACAGTTATTCGTCGCGTTTACTCGGGGGAAATTGAAGCAGATTTCATTTTACTTAATCCTTTCGAGGAATCGCAAACAAACAAACAACGAACGTCGATCAAACTCTGGAAAGATTTAAACTCGTAAAACGGGAAATTGTTTTCCACCGCGTTTGGCTCTCCGGTTCGTTCGGGAATTTCGAATTTTCGATCGGGGCGCAAGAGAAAAGGCAGCCGATGAAAAAACCGTGGCACGGCCCCGGCTGAAAGGAAAAAGGAGGAAGATGAAAGGATGAAAAGAGAAACGGGGGGGAAATGGAAGGGAAGAAAAAAGAACAACACGTTTTTCCCACGACTTATTTTCAATAATTGAAAAATCGCTCTTTGTCGTTGGCGTACGCGCTTTCCTCGCGATTGGAAAGCATTTCACCCTTGCGTCTCTCTCTCTCTCTCTCTCTCTCTCCTTTATACGCCTTTTACTGTCAACAACATGCAAACCGTCCTAAATAACGGGCCACGCGAAATTAAAGGAACCTCTCTGCCGGTTGGAATCGTTTTCTATCCAAAACTAATCAACCGGATTTCCCTTTAGCCATTCACAGAGCCAGCTCGCTCGCGCGCTCGTCGACACACGCGCGGCTTGTGTAACCGATTTCTATCGATAGGCCATTCCAGGCGGGACCTGAAAACTATTATCCCGAACGATGATAAACGAGCAGATTGAGCCGCTCGTCGAGGGGAGGAAGCTACTGTCGTCACGAACGGAGAAAAAGGAATCGAAAGAAAAACTTCAATGTATGTCTCGTTCTTCTCCCTCTCTCTCTCTCTCTCTCTCTCTATGTTCTCCAGCGAGCTCGATTTTCACGGAGGTAGAAAACGAAAGTCCGGTGTGACCACGGTTAGTTCGTCATCCTGTAATTAGCGTTGTCGAAGTTGTCGAAGGTGCTCGAAGCGAGCGAACCAGGCCCCGGAAACACCCGGCGGTATCGCGCGTGGAATCGATATCTCGATTCCCCTGTTCCCTCTCTCGCTTTCGCCTCTCTCTCTCTCTCTATCTCTATCTCTCTCTTTCTCTCACTCTCGCTACCCCTCTCTGCTAGAAACCAACCACCCCGGCTCGTCGTCAGGTGTGCGCGTACAAAGGGGTGCGTACGGCCGCGTGCGCCAGCGCTCCTGCACCCATTCTCTCCCTCTCTCCCTCTCTCTCCCTCTCTCTCTCTC
The DNA here is from genome assembly GCA_030673865.1 of Melipona bicolor. Taxonomy (NCBI): domain Eukaryota; kingdom Metazoa; phylum Arthropoda; class Insecta; order Hymenoptera; family Apidae; genus Melipona; species Melipona bicolor. The sequence continues at coordinate 1,752,822 of JAHYIQ010000012.1, forward strand.
TCTCTCTTTCTCTCTCTGTCTCCTCTTCCTCTTCTGCTCCTCTTGCTTCCTCCCCTGTTATTCGTTGGATGGACGCACAACAGACAGATGTAGGCTGATTAGAAGGCGAGCTGAGGCTGGTGCCGCTTTTTAGCCGGCTCCATACAGAGAGACGTCGTCATCGTCGTCGACGACGACGACGACGACGACGAGCAAACGAACTCTCTCCAGCCCAAGTATCGACTTTCGCCGGCGAGAGTCGCTCCAGTCGCGGCCATATTTCCCCTCTCGAAAATGGGCCAACCCTCCGCCCTACGACAATTATACAAGCGTCGGGCACCCGTAAAACGCGCGATAAACCCTTCCGCGGACATCCTCGACGCGTTCGCCCCATTCTTCCACCCCCTTCATCGTCCGTTTCTTTTCTCCGCTCGATTCTCGTACGAAGCGGAATCGTCCGCCTCGTTCCGCTTCCACCTCGCGCGCGTCGCCGTCAGGATTATCGTGCTTCATCGCAGCTTTTTGCCCGGGTTACAAGCAAGCTTCCCTCCACCACCTCCCCTCCTCCTCCGCCCCGCGCGCGCGGTCACGCTATCGATCCACGCGTCGCGTTTTCAGAAGTTTCAGAACGAAACTCGAAAGACCACCGCCGGTTACCCAGCCGCGGAGATCTCTCGCTGTTCCTCGGGGGCCCTCGAGCCCCCCTCTCTTTCTCTCTTTCTCTCTCCTCTCCTTCTCCTCCTCCCGTGTCCTCTCGCGCCGGGGCCGTTTCCGGAATTGGCCGATTCCGACGGCGCGGAACGATTTCGAGCAATTGCACGGCGAAACTGAGGGGTGAGAGAGAGAGAGAGAGAGACTCTTTCTTCTTCTCTCCTTCCTTTCTATCGATCGCGCGTGGATTAGGATAAACGAGGACATCGATGGCGAACTTCGGGAGCGATTTCGTCGGGGGCGGCGGTAACCGGGAGCAAGTTTCTCGATTAAAAGAAACTTGCTCCGCTAGTCGGGGGGCTAAAAGTCGAAGACGAGTTAACGCGGACAGGCGAAGCTAAAATTAGACGGTTCGCCAAAAGTTACTTTCCTTCGAACGGTGTCGTAAGTCACTCCCGCGATCTCTCTTTCGTTTCGTCCCGAACTTTGTTACTTTTTTATCACTGAAAGTGATTTTAGCGGGGGTAACCCAGAAAATCGGGCCTCCTCAGGTGCAACGCTGATGCAACGAAAATTAGCGATTGGTTGATTTGGGTCACGTGATTCGCGAGGGGGCGTGGAGTAGACCTCGAGTGGGAGTGGCGTTGTCTGGTAATTTGTTTTCTATCGATTCAAATGTTTGCGTATCAATAAAATTTTATGGCAAAAAAGTCGTCTTCATTTCCTAGTCAGAACAATTGCTTCTGGGCCTTTCAGTGAGACGAATCGCACTGGGGTACAAGTTTTTTTTTTTATTGAAATTTCAACTGTATGAAACTGAGTTGAGCTCAGCTCAATTTTTCCACTTCGAACCGATCCATTTGCACTTTGCAATACTCGCGGCGTTCTCGATTTTCCAAATTTGCAACATTTTCGAATTTTTCGACACACACGGTCTCGAGTTTCGAGAAGGGTTGAAACAAAAGCAGCTCCCCTTTCGGTGGTCGGTTATCCGTGTTAGCTCGTTTGGCCAGCGGAGCTCGGTAATTCGAACTCCTTGCACCGGGTGAGGGCGAATTCGAGGATAATCGATGGTGGCGATACTCAATGTTCACGGTGTCCTTAACAACTTCTGCCAACTAGTGCCCGGTTGTTGCGACTTGAACACTTGGGAACCGCAAGGGATCGGGGCCCCTTATCGTTGGCTGGGAAATTTCGCGGGGACATAATAATAATGTTACCGATTCGAGGTTCTATCTCATCAGGATTTCTATTAAACCGTCCCTGTCCGGACGTCGAAATCTTGGAGATTCCCTTCTTCCTGGGAATCACGCTATTTGTTAGAACTTCGAGTCCTCTCTTACATTCCGAGATCCCTATTCAGAGATTATATATTATTACATATAAAATTTCTTAGTTAATTCTTGAATCGTCTCGAAAAAGAGTTTTATCAATTTTGACAATTGCAAAAGTCGATTTTGTTCAGAGATTTGCAATAATTGATAATTTTATTTTATTTCGTGGTTTATACCTCAACACAAATGTAGAATACGATACGATTTTAGAAACGTCGCCTTCGTATCTGCGGCGCTCGTTCAACGAAATTACAGATTAACCCCAAAACCTAGCCAGAGAAAACTCCGGTTCCGGTTCCGAGGGGGCTAAGAGCGAATTAGAAAGTTGCAGCGGCAGGTCCTTTTCCCCCCTCGTCGATGATCCGATGCTTTCGATCGCCGTAAACCAACCACCGTTCCCTGGACGGAGAACGGTTAAGTCCAACTACTGCGAGGACCCCTAACTACTTTACACCGCGTCTACATAACCTCGTAAAGCCCCCCCTCTCCCCGCGGTACACGTCTGGATTACATCGAGGTTCGCGAACTATCGTTGGGAGCTTGCAGCCCGATAACCGATGAATTCATTTTGCTTACGTTCGAAACCATTTGGTTGAAAAAATTACCATTATTATATATATATTATATCATTATAAATTTATTTTTATTATATTTAATTATATTTATATTGTATATAGTTAATTTTATTTAATTATATTCATATTTATATTATTATATGTATATTACATTATTTTATTTATTTTTATTATATTTAATTATATATATATTATATATATTTAATTTTATTTATTTATATTTATATTTATATTATATATGTATATTATATTATATTATTATAAATTTACTTTTATTATATTTAATTATATTTATATTATATATATATTATATAGTATTATAAAAAATACTATTTTCGAAAATTACCACGCTGTCGAGGATATTTCTAGGAGCGTCTAGTGGAGGGATGAGGAGGAGGAGAGACAGCTGGACAGGAAAGACGAAGATGGAAGTAAAACCCCGGGGGTTGGCTCCCGGGAGAAAGAGAGAGCGGCAGGGGCGACGCGGTCGAACGCGGGCGTTTAGTAGTCGGGAAACTATAAAATAAAGCGAACATCAAACGGGCCAAGCTCGTGTGTCGTTTATATAACGCGTACACGTCGTAAATATAAAGCGGGTTGTTTTGGAATTATTAGTCGGAGGGGGGAAAGTTGTCGGATCGTTTTGCCCTCGCTTTTCGAAAATTCTGGTTTATAGCGGCGGCGGCGTCACCAGTGTGACGAACGTCGCTCCCACTGCGCGAAGCTTCGAGCTTCCCGAATGTTCTTTGATTTTGTAATTTACACGCTCGCGCGAGATAGAAAATTGACGTTAAGTCTTTTTTTTTTTTTCATCGACGAGTGGATTTGAATGAAATTGCGTGAATTGATCGATTTGTGAGAACCATCAATTCCCATAATTTACACGCTCGTACGAGATGAAAAATTGACGTTAGCCTGTTTTTTTTTTCTTTTCATCGACGAATGGATTCGATGTTACGCGCGTGAAATTGAATGATTCGTCGAAACCACCATTGGTGGTTTTTATATTATATTTTCTGGCATAATTTTTATTCGATTTTATGTTATATCCAAATTACATGTAATTTATATCAGTATAATATGTTATATTATTTAATCACGTATGACATATTACATAGTGTATAAATACATGATATTTTTCAATAATATATAAAGTAACTAAATCGTCAATTTAAGCTGATGAAATTGACGAGGGCTTCTTTTGTTGAAACCTGCTCCTGAGTGGAAAATGTTATATTTAAAATTACATCAATATAATGCGTTGTATTATTTAATAATACATAATATATTGTATTATTCAGTACAGAGTAATTAAATCCACAGGTTCCTTTCGTTGAAACCTGTCCCTTAAAGGGGAAACAAATATCTGTTTAGATTCCCATTAGAGATATCCGTGATTTTTCGTCAGGAGGATACACGATACCCCATTTAGCTAGAGGAGGATTGCGATTTAGCGCGGTTCGTTGTGAACAGCCCAAGGAGGAAAAAAGTTCGAGGTACGCGGTGCGTGAGCGAACCGTCCATAAAGGACAGGCTAATTAATTTCCCAAGGAGTAGTAAGGCTCTTCTCGCGAGGTAATGGCGACTCTGTCCAATGGGGGGAGAACACGGAGGACCTCGGTGATTCTCTGACGTGCGTTAAACGTTAAATTACTTTTTTCCCCCCTCCGGCTGAGGAAGAAAATTCTTGCGTCTCGAGCGTCACCGGAGAGAAAAGATCGGCGATTAATGGCTTCTTCCAACTCGCGCCTCTTCTACGAGTTCATTTAACTATAAATCTGTGGAATAAAACGCAGCGTGACACCTTAAACACGTTTTAAACACGTGCTTAGAGGTTAGGAAGTTCGGTCTTTCAGGGCCGCCCCTTATTAGAAATTATCGTACAAGTGCTAACTCGGTCGGTCAGTCGGCGACTCTCTTTTACCGGCCACGTCGTATTTCTGAAACTGAAAGTATTTACGCGCAGTGAATAGTAAAGAGCAACGTTTACGTTTAATTATGGTTATTATATTACGGTTATTACGTCTAATTACGTTTAATTGATAGATATTAATTGTTACTAATATTTATAGGTTTTACGTTTCATATATCTCGAAACAATAAGATGGCACACTCTATATTTTCTATGTTATTAGAGACACTGTAAATTAAAGAGGATGCGTAGATTATTACATCAGTGCTCTTGATAATATAACGTTATTACCGAGATACACGCAATTTCCCAAAAAGATACAAAATTTATTATTTTTTAATATCAACAAAATTTATTAATATTTATACATGTTAGTAGAAACGTTACGAAAGAAAGATTTTATATCATTTATTTGATAAAAAAAAATTTGATAATTTTCAGAGTGTACGAACAAAGTAATCTTACTTCAGATTCCAATCTATTTTACCAGATGAGTTATTTTGGGTGAAACGAAGGCAAAATTGAAATTGGTGTGTCCGCTTCGGGAACTTGTGATTTTCCTAGAAGTGAGACTGAACGAAAATTCCTCGGAAACTCTATTAGACGAGACTGTGGCAGGTGGCTGCGAATTCAAAAGCCAGAGCACTCAGAACTTCCTCGGCGAAGAAGCGAGATCGGCGGATAGCGATTCTCGTCGATAGTTTGACCGATCCTGGACTGTCTCGTCTTTTTTTTCTCGCCGGCGTAAATTGCACCGGAGGTGCCAAGATAGAAATTTTCCAGCCCGGGGTGTCGTCCCGGTCCCGATTTCGCCGGATTCGATATTGAATTTCCGCGAGCTGCGACTTTAGAGAGAAATTTGAAATTCGTCCTCCGTCTGATTCCACCCCTTAGAAGAGGGAGAGAACTTTCCTTCGTTGCTATCCGAACTCTCTGGTAACGAATCAAGCTCCATTTGTGCTATCGAGCCGTGCGCGAGCAGAGGAGAACGAATATATCGTCGAAGGGTTAATTATTCGTGAATATATATATACACGCACTTTGCCCTCGGTTGCATTTGTCGTTTGAAAAAATCAGCCTCGTTGGCAACTAATTTTCAAACAACTCGGTGTTCACGTTGTTGAACAAATTATCCATCGTAAAACTTAATGATTTTTCGAGCGTACGAATTGCGATTAACCTTGGCTCAAAGAATCTGAGGGACAATGCTAATTAAAATATGGTGATCATTGACAAAACGAAGACAAAATTGGAATGTAGAGGTCCGCTCGAGGAACTTGTGACGTGAATATTCATAAGATTAACATCATCGACGACCAACTGCTTTAATTGAAAAATAAGAATTAAATATTTCATCGATGAAATATAACGTTTTTAATGGATAACAAATCTCTTTTTATCACTGAAAGTGATTTTAGTGGGAGTAACCCTTCAGGTGCAACGCTAATGCAACGAAAATTAGCGATTGGTTGACTTGGGTCACGTGATTCGTGAGGGGGCGTGGCGTTGTCTGGTAATTTGTTTTGTATCGATTCAAATGTTTGCATATCTATAAAATTTTATAGCAAAAATGTCGTCTTCATTTCCTAGTCAGAATAGTTGCTTCTGGACCTTTCAGTGAGACGAATCGTACAAGTCGTGCAGTTTTTCTTTTCTTTTTTTGCCACTTGTTTGTTGACGATTCCCTACCTCCAACGCAGCTAAATCCACAAACAGGAAAGATGGGTCGATACTGGGTTGAACGCTCGATTTATCTCGTTGTATTCGATATTCGTCATTACGCGATCGAAATTACACGTACGCGGCGAGCAAAACAACGATAAAACACGATCGGTGGTGCCATTATTTCGCTCACGCGCGGCTCATCGACAGTTTACAAACTGGGACCATTCCGAGCAGGCAGAATTTGATTTCCGATTTCGCCTGTTTGTTTCTTCCCTTCGTTATTACGGTCGGGATTACGGGATGGTTTAACAACGTAGTGGATTTTCGTAGTTTTGTAAGCCTCTTACACGTGATAATTCGCAGGCAGCTACACGTCTAAGCAATTGCGCAACGGGGCAATCCTCTAATCCTTCGCGTTCCGCCGTGCATGTTCGACTCTTCGACGGATGTTTCTGTCAAAAATACTGTGGACGCGCGTGTGGTCTATCGTTGGTTTGGAGAATGGCTTTCCACGTAGTTACGCGGCAACTTCCATACGTGCAGCACCATAATTTACGGACCCGTCTCGCCGAGCGAGACCCAATCATCAACTGGCTCGTTGCATTTCGAGTCGAAGAGCTTCCTTCCAGTTCGAGGCAATAATAAGTATCCTTGGGTTGTTTCACAGTGGTGCCATTCGTGGTTATGGATTTACGACGACCGGCCTGGTGCTCGTTTCCCTCTTCCTCTTCATTCACACGTGCTTCTTTCAACTTTTGTTTCCCTTCTTTTATCTCTGTGGCTGTATAGTTGTTTCGATACGAATTTTGTTTCGCCAGATTCAACATTTTTGGGGTATTTTCTTTTTTCTTTTTTTTCAATTGTTACCACTGTGCCTATTTATCAAGCTACTAACTTCAATATAATTATTTGTAAACTAATGTTTATATGATGCCTTGAACTCGTCGCGAAATGAACAAATTTTTTAAATATTTTTTAAACTGGGTGAACAGTCAAGTTTCCATTGGGTGATTATCTTATTTTTAAATTTTAAAGTAAGAAATATTTAATAGATAGATGAGTTTTTATTAATAGTAAATCATTTTTTAATTAAGTAAATTAAACTCGATATCAGACAACGATGTGACAACAATATAGTGAATTTTGAAATTATTTCAGTAATTACATTATTAACATGAAAACACATAATATTGCAATAGCTGTTTGTGACATATCAAAAGAAACATTATTTAGGTAATTTGGGTGATATAATCTCTCTGCAAATTTCAAGTCTACACTGGCTAGCCGATTAATCGATTAACCATTGACATAAAAAACATGAATAAAGCGTTGAACTATAGTTTATTCTTGAGATGAAATGTGAATCGTTTCCCAGATTATTTCCCAGATAATCCACCATAATCTAGAGATCCGAATCGAATGAACGTCCCGTCGTGTCACCAGTACCAAGAACTTCTGCTTCCGGTTCTTCTTCCCCGACAGGAAATACCCCAGCCTGCGTCTCCTCCTCGGCTTGTACCCGCGTCCACGTCGTGAAAATCCCCGGAGACTCGACTCTCGTCGATATCGGTTCACCGCAGAGGCGTCGAAACAATTCGAAAGGCCATCGCCATCGCCTCTGCCGCCTGCGCGCCATTACCCATTACCCATTACCGAGACACGCTCTTCTCGGGACGTCTTCGATCGATTCGGCAGCTCGAAAAATCCCGCGGCGCGGCTCGCGCTCCCCGTGAAAGTGGATGGCGGAGGAAGACGTGACCCGGTGACACGGTGGTCGCGCGCGCGTGTGCGCCGATAGTGGCGCGATAAGCGCGTTGCCGAGGCGCGCACGACCGCGCGAGTTATACGCCGACGAGCCGCGACAAAGGAGCCTCTCGAGCGTAAAGCGTGTCAGAGCGGTTGGGCTTGACATGCGAACACGACCCAAGAGAGCGAAACGCCAGAAAGAGAGAGAGAGTGAGAGAGAGAGAGAGAGAGAGACATGGAAGAGAGGATTGCACGCGCGCCTACGCTGCGTTCAGGGAACACGCTCCGAAGAGGGTGGGAGGAGGGTGTCCGGCTGTGTCGCTGCCTCGAAAGCGAGGGTTAACCGTGTAGCCGTGCTGCAGATTTATTGGACGCAGCGAGGGGGAGAGGGAGAGGCGCGCAGATCCGTCAGGATCAGCGTATCCGAAAGAGGTTGCAGGCTCTGGTGTTCAGCCTGTTCGGATTGAAAGGAAGAGGAGAACGCGTCTGCCTGGCGCTATTAAGTCTGTTGGAGGGGGGCTGTTGCACCAAGGGTGCGCCGGGGGGTTGTTTGATTGGATTGCCGTAGATTTCGGTTTGTCACGTTCGTGGATCGTAACAACGCGAGATGGTCTTTCTTGCCGATGACAAGTTTGTGCAATACGATCGGATTACACTTAATTGATATTAGATGTTAATTGTATTCGATGTCAAATTCTTGTCTACGGGAAAGACGTACGAATCCGTCGGAAGGAGAACTGATTGTCGTTACTTTTTTATAAATATTATTGACAATTGTGTATCAAATTAACATTAAATATCGATTATGTGTATCAAATTGCCGAGAATTACTAGAAATTTTAAACCCTCGGTAGAGGAATTGACGGTCGTTATTTTTTTATCAAATTAATATTGAGTATCAATTATGTATCAAATTATTGTCGAAAATTACCAGAAATTGTAGCCCTTCAGAAGGAGAATCGATCATCGTCATTTTTCAGTGAATATTATAATTATAAATCAAATTAATATCAAGTATCGATTATGTATCAATTTGTTGTCGAGAATTATCAAAAATTGTCTTCGCGAAGGAGAACTGATTGTCATCATTTTTTCATAAATATTATTGACAATTCTACATGTATATAGAATAATTAATTAAATATCAATTATATGTCAAAAAATTGTCTGTAGGAAAGACGTATGTACGAACCCCTCAGAAGGAGAACTAATCATCATCATTTTTTCACAAATATCCCTACGTTAATTATACATACGTACATCGAATCAATTATATATCAAATTATTGTCGAAAATTACCAGAAATTGCTTCTCATCATTTTTTTCACGAACGTTTCAATTAATATTATACACGAGACACATTTCGCTGGTATCGGCAAGTGTCGTGGCGCAGAGCGGAGCAGGAGAATCGTGGAAATAGCTGAAACAGGCCGAGAACGGGTCTCCGGAGGATCGAGGGTGGTTTTTCGCTCTCGAAGGAATTATCGCGTACAATGGCCACCCTATCTGACCAGTGAATGGTCGAATGACGCTCGTAGAGGCTGTAGACTTCGCAGCGTTCAAGAGACACACAGAGACATATCGGGGGCTGGCTTGCGAGCATCCGGATATCCTGTTATCTGAATATCCGAGCATCCTGTCGTGCTTGTCCGTTGCTCGTTCATTCGAGCATCGACAAATGAATATCCGCTGACGTCTATCGAATAACATGGTCTTATCCGGAACAGATAGCGTTGATATTCCCAGAAGTTTGTCGCTCCATCCTTCGCTCAACTTTACCCTTTTTTCAATAGCGATCGCGGCCATTGAATTTTTCTTTCAAACAGCTGTTTGCAGATTGCATAGGAGTTTTATGTCAGGTTGCGTAGTGCGGTTAATTATTCTTCAGAAGCGAATCAAGTGATTTTGAGAGTCTCTTTGCTTTTACATAACGTGCAAATTTTTTTGAATTTATAATATAATTTTTTGAATGATATTTGAAACATGGATATTTTTGAGTTATGTAATTATTGTTTGCAAGGAACGTCGAAATGATTAATATTTCAATGTTAATGGTACAGTGGATATTTCAAGTCCAATATCTTCTGTAATAATAAATTTTTGTAATATTTTAAGTGTTATATATTTTTAATTTCATGCCATATTTAAAACATTTATAGTGTTTTCTTTTTTACCTGTGTAACCTACGTAACCTATGGATTATGCAATATATATATATTGTTCGCTGCAGTTTCTATAGTACATACTTTATATTCATATATTTATATTAATGTTCAGAAACTTGAGAGCAAAAATTTGTTGTGAGCAGAATCCAATAGTATTTAGTATTTTAGTATTTAGTATTTTTCTCCCTTGAGAATTTTTTTCAATCATACATGCACTTTCCCTATTTCACTCGTATTGATTTTAAGAACAATACGTTCTTTTCCTGTTCTTTTTTTTTTCTAACCGGTGTTTTCCTCCGTCGTTTGCACGAAATCTTCTAATAAGTCTAAAACACGAAACACGCTCGCACACCACGCCACACTACACGACCCGATCCCCGATTAATCAAAGTACACCCATCCATTTACCCACGTAACGCCGTACACTTCACCTATTTTTCAAGCTTCCCTCTGGGTTACGTAACAGCGCGAGCTCTCGCTGCTCGAAGCCTCGAGTTATTACAAGATACTCCAGCTGGATCCCGCGAGATGTTTCCACATTTACTTTCAAACTTCGCGCGAGATAAGCCAGCTCAAATGGCCGGGGCTTCGATGTTGCTCGAGCGTGCGCCAATCTAGAATCTAAACTTCGCTCAATCAACTCACGGTGAACACGTTCGCGAACAACGGCTTGCAAGATGTTGGGGAATATTTTACGACCGCCACTGCGATTTCTCCGGGAATATCGTTCGCGCTGAGGATTTTGGGGAACAGTTCTCGACGTTTACGGGAATATTTGATACACTTGTCAATGCCGGTGTTTCGCGGGCTGAATGATTTTTAAAGAGCCACGAAAAATTTGGTAAATTTCTAGTTTACCGGCTTTTACCAGTTTTGGTTAATTTCTAATTTACCGGCTTCTAATTTTTTTTCTTTTTTTTTTTGAAGATTTTTCCGATTGGTTTCTTGTTTTAGTGATCAAAACGAATCTCTCATTGAAGAAAAATGTAGTCGAAACTGGGAGAAACCGCTAAACTAGAACTTCTAATCAAAATGAATCTCTTATTGAAAAAAGAAAAGAAAAGAGAAGAAAGTCTAAATTGGGAGGAGTCGGTAAACTAGAAATTTACCAAAAATTTCAAATACGACACGATATTGAACACTGGACGTTGCGCAAAAATGGATATTTAACACACTGACATCAGTCACTTGCGAGACAGAGACTCCACGTAGGGTCAAATAATTTCGAGGTAGCAATTACCGCGAACAGTTTACATCATTGAGGAGGGCCGGTCTTTAAAGCACGGGACGCGAAAAGCGGGAATGCGGGGGAAAAAAGGGAGGAAGAGCCACTTGCACTTCTCGCGTCCGCCCCTGAAGATCCAGCCCGTAGTGCACCGACCCCCGACCTAATTTCCAGTCAGTCGAGCGGGACGTTTCCCTTTCTCTCTCTCCCCGGATTAGTCGACCAAACGGGGGGAGAGATCCAGGAGAATTCGTTGACGTTGGGTCGATCGTCCAAGAGAATTCTCGTCGCGAGGCCACGACCTGCCGATCGTGCGTCGCATTATTTTGGTGGGATCCCGTATCAGCGGTTCCTCCCCTCGAATTCCGTCGATCGGATCGCGATCATCCTCTCCAGCCATCGATGATCTTGAACGACGATCGGCGATATTTCGGCCGGTTGCCAGGAATTTGACACGGATTCCAAGAATTCGTGCTTCCATTGATGACCGTGATCCTGAATGAGTTAGGGTCGCCGCTCCCCGCCGTCTCTGGCCAAGCCGGGGAATTCGATTACGTACACGCGGCGTCGCTCGTCCCTCGATCGTGTTCGATCCTCGTGTTCGACATCGTCGCTCGACGCAGGAAACTCGACGCTCTGGAAACGCTTCGACCGCTGTACTCGCCGCGTTTTCACAGAGAGCGTTCGCTGCTGACCCCGCTGGTTCCCCAGCTCCGGCTGCCTGACCTTTTTTACCTTTGCTCCAGATTAAGGAACGTGTCTCTCTCTTCCTCCCTCCGTGCCCGTTTGTACGCGCACTACTCGGTTCGCAAAAACTACTACGGCGTGTACAACACCACCCCCTGCCTTTGAAATATTAGAACAAAAGCTTCAGTCCCGGCTGAATGTTTTTATCGCGAAGCTTCAACGCGCGTTTAAAAAGATAACGCGCAATTTACTATGGGTATAGTGTATATAGAGAGAAGAAGGGACGACAGAGTGTAGAATGAAACAGGGGAGAATTTATATTCACCTCCCCGGTCAGAAATCTTGGGACGAGTATTGTGTTTGTGTAATAGGAACAGTACGTCACGTTACAATACAAACGTATAAATATATAATTGTATTGTATTATATATACAATATTTACAACATAAAAGACTCTGTTAACGACTGTTTTGCCATAAAATTTTATTGATACGCAAATATTTGATACAAAACAAATTACCAGACAACGCCACGCCCCCTCACGAATCACGTGACCCAAATCAACCAATCGCTAATTTTCGTTGCATCAGCGTTGCACCTGAAGAGACCCGATTTTCTGGATTACCCCCGCTAAAATCACTTTCAGTAATAAAAAAAAAAAAGAAAGAAGAAGCAAAAATTTGAAAGATCGTAAAGCGCGGTGAGATAAGGAGGTTCGCTCTCATCGAGTATTGTTACCCCCTTGAATAGGGGATGGCGATGGCACGATAGTGGCACGCTTAGAAAAGTTAAATACAAGCTTTCGATCGGGGGGATGTACGACGTATATCGGGGGCTGGTGTGCGGGTTCGGAACGATGATAAAGAGAGGCGTTCGTGTTTTAATATTCTCCCCCACTTCCCACCCTCCCTAGCCGTCTCGATAAACGCGCATCTCCATAAAAATAGGAAAGAATACGGCTGATGTATGCCATATTATTCGCATATATCAAGATAAACGCGACTACTCCCCCTCCCCCCTCCAACCCTCTGCCGCGAGTATCTCGCTGCTGGGGGTGGGACGCAGCCTTCCGGCGTAACGGGAACTCGCCGTTTTCGGAATAAGATTTATACCGGCTGGCTCTGGCCCGTGGTTTTAACGAGCCTCGGCAAACCCCACCCATGCCCATTAACCCGAGCGATTTAATGAGACGCGAATCGTTTCATTTGCAATTTCGTTCGTTATCGTCCCCCCCTCTGCGTCGATTCGTGCAACACGTACGTACGTTGCCACCGATGTGTAACGATCTTAATTTGGGAGGCCTAAGCAAGTCTCGATCGAGGAGATTTTTATACCGATTTCCCCCGAGTTCGAGTATTAGTTATTTATTTAAATCGTGCAAATCGCGTGAAGGGGGGGAAGAGCGAAGGAAATCGCGAAACTCACAGTGTTTGATAGCCAAAGAAGGAGATTAAAACCCAAGCAAAAAAGTAACTTTTTTGTACACCAAACTCGACAGAACTCGTTCTGCTCGTTCGAGATTCAAACTCGTCGCGTAATTAAGTTTTCCAGCCAGTCTGTCTTTTTCGTGCTCCGTTCGATTGAAAATACAGATTAATCACCCGGTAAATAAAACTCTGTACGACCAGGCGCCGTCGTTCGTACGGGAAAATTTCGATCAATCTCCGCGAATGATTCCCGATTATTGGAACCATGAATCGAACGATCATCGATATATCGTCCCCGTCCTTCGAAGAGCGAAAAAATTTCGCAACTCGTGTATCCGGGGACGAACGTGACGTAAGTGCTGAAATTAACGTCACGTTCGTCAATGTGTAACGCGGCGTCCGCTCGCAAGAATTCCGTGACTGACCGGTCGCCATTAACTGTAAATTCGAAGCGACTCTCCGTCTGTCGCTTCAACTGGCGAACCTCTGTCAGAGTCACCCCGGTGCTCGGTGCAGCGCAGCCCCGTTACAGAGAATTCCAACCGGTGGGTTGTCAGCCGGTGCTCACGTACAGTGCAATATCTCGCGACCTCGTAAACCGACAATAACGCGATAATGGCCACAATACCGAGCGCTCTTGCGTTTTCTTCGATTGTGCCGAGAATAACATTCGCGATGCACTTTCTTCTTTTGTCCTCGTCGAGAGTGGGGGGCAGGGAAGTTAATGAAAGGATTAATTAGAGGATTAATTGTTTCATCTGTTACGTCGCAGCGTTGCAGCGACGAGCCGGAATTTATTCATTAGCAAAGCGCGAACGAGTGAGAGATTCTAAAATTAATTCCCAATGTGAAATTCAGCGGAATTGCGAGACTCCGAAGGAGTGGCGCGTAACTTACAGCCGGAGTGAAATGCAATTTGAAGCACGGTAATGCGAGTGATAAATAATGTCCTATTTATTTTAAACTGTTTCAGGCTATTTACTCTGAAAGCGAAAAATAATGATTCACGTTTTCGATGCATTTGTGAGTGTTAAATAGTCTTCTAGTCTCCCTTTGTACATATGTATATAAATTATACTGTAAGTGTAATTACACTAATTTATTATATATAATATTATTATAGATATTACATTATATATTATATATATAATATATAATATATTAATTTATATTATTGTATAATATATATATATTATATATATTAATTTATACTATTATATAATATATAATATATTATATATATAATATATGACCTTATCTATACCATTGTATCATCTATATATATCTTATATCATTAATTTATACTCATTATTAACTATACTAATAGCTTATATCCGTTCTAATCGTATCACGTATCTATATATCACTCATATCTACTCTCTACTATTATCTTCACTTTATATTATTTCTTTTTCTACTTTCCTTCCTTTCTCTTGATTCTATTCTCTTTTATATCCTCTCCTATCCTTATTGTATTCTACTTTCTATCTCCTCTTATATTAAATATATTGTATACAATTATACTTATATACGTGTGTATATATATATACTGTATACATTTATATACATACGTGTGTATGTGTACATATCCTTTCATACCGTGCAGATTACCAAGTTGAAATATCCAAGTTTCACGAAATTTCCAAATTTTTTCACTTTCATTTTCGCGTGCATTGGCCGAGAGAAACATTGCGCTCCATTTAAAGCGCCGTTTCAGCCGACCGGGAGGCTGAGATACTTGAAATATCTGTCCCGCGAAATATTACCGAGCTCTCAGCGCTGTACCGAGTACTCGTGTAACTTCGCCGATATCATTAGTCGATAAATTGCCGTACAATGGGGGCCAGATACGACACCGGCGGAGAGTTAACACTCGCTAACGTACGTAGAAAGTGTGACTAATCGGCGCATTATGAACTCGCGGAGAAACTGGCGAACGAAGCCGGCTGCCGCCGCATCCCGTGGGCGTTTCAGAGTTCGAAAGACCTCGCGCCGGCTATCTATCACGTCCCACGTGCGATGCATCCGACGCTCGGCATCCTAGTCCGCTCTTGCTCACTTTTTCTTTCCTCCTTTCCTCTTTTTAACATCTCCCCGCGGTAAATACGTTGCCGCGCGTAATTACCGCGCCGTATCAAAGGTTAATGCGCGCGATTGCGAGAGCGGGAAGCCCGTGGCAGCTCGCCGCTCTCGTCGAAAATTATTCAGGCAAATCGCTGCGCGATATTACGTCGTTTGATCCTCCTTCTTTCAACGTCGGATTTCTCTTCTCGGATTTCTCGGATAGACGGATAGTTCATTTTTCGACGCTTGGCTCAACTCGAGTCGCAGTTTGGATTATGTCCGTTGTGTTGGACGAAATGAACGATTTTGCTCGAGTTGCGTGCATGCGTATAATTAAAATAAATCTTAGTCTTTTTTTCTGTCCCCGTTAAATAAGTATTCAGAGGAATATTCTTCCTGTATGATTAAACAATTTTCTGTTTTAATTTTCTGTTAGTAAAAGAGGATTTCTTTAAAATTGACGATGCTCCAGCTCTTATTTCACTTTCATTTTTTCCCAAATTTTGATTCACTTCTGTCAAATTTCTTGCAAAGAGGTGATCAAGAATTTCTAGTTTTTCTTCCAATGATATCAATTTTCTACTCAGTTTAGCTTTTCTGAAGATTTTTGCAGTCACGGCTGGAAAATAGTGAAATCGTCTAACCTCGTAATCGATTAATATCTACTTTGTAATTGAAGTGAATTATTCCCTTTTGAAGTAACACAGCTTGAAACAACCTCCTTATCGCAAAACTATGCATCGAATCAATTCAAAGACTTTCTCAGCAACTCTTTATGGGGGGTGTAATTTCCTACTGTAATTTCAATAATAGAGAGATATTTGGATACCCGGTAGAAATTTTTCTCTGTGGCAACCAAGATATAAATTACAAACGAGATAGCTCCCTTAATAGGTTTCGAAACGTTACACGTGAAATTTCATTGCCGCTTTGTTTGCAAACCCCCCTCTGTCTCTCTCTTTTAATCGTCAATTCGCCAGAAATCGGCGATCTTGTCGATACCGTGCTGTAAACGGTAGCACCTGGAAGCGAGTTGCGCCTAGTTGCGACGAAACGGAAGAAAAAACAGCAGAGCCGCGAGGGGTGAAAAAGCACGGGACGTATCGAAAGGTGGGCACAATGGCTCGTTAAAATTTCAGACCGCCCCTGGTCGAAGTTAATAGACAAGCGGCCTCGCTCTCGAGCGAGAGGCGGACTAATTGAATTCGTCGCGCTGCCTGCTGCTAGGTACAAGTCCCGCTGGAAAGATGTGTCCTGACCGTAGTGAAACGGCTCTCGGGATTATGAAACTGGTCGGAAAAGTTTGTTGCGTGGAATGTGTACTGCTCTTTTTCTTTTGTCAGAGAAATACTTTGGATACCCGCTGCGTTTTAGAGAAAGAGAGAGAGAGAGAGAGATTTTTATGAATCATTAACCAGGACCGCGTAGATAGAGACCGGACAGTATGACGAGTTAAGGAGTCTTGTCTTTATTCCCGGTCGTAAAACCAGGCCAAGCAACTATTCACCCTGTCTATTTTTAACATCTTTCGACGTCTTTTGAATAATTTTTACATACCAGGAATACACACTACGCGGCGGACTACAAAATGACGAGGACACTGCTGCGCGTACGCTGTTCGCCGGTACATGTATTTTGAAAAGAGAAATAAACGTGGATTTTATACGTGCCGCGCGTCTTCGTAGCAAACACACGCCAGGTTTCAATCCGTGGCAACGTTCAATGGCGATTCATCAGAGTAGAGTGGATTTAATTTCGAAGTAACATTTGCATCTCTATTTAAACGTACGCGCGCAACTTGCGTGCCGCGGTCTTTAAACAGAATCAGCGTTAATTAATCCTTTTGATTGTTCAGCCCGTACCTAGAGCGTCGCCCGGATAATCTTACGATCAATAACAAAGTAATTGGTTAATTTGGTTAATTGGGATTGGTTCGGACTTACGGGATATTGAGTAAACACTGCACGCGCTATTTTGCAGTCCGGTCTCGCGTATGTTTACATCGAGAAAAACACGTAGGTATTTACACGCCCTGTAATTCAATATTATCACTGAAAGTGATTTTAGCGGGAGTAACCCTTCAGGTGCAACGCTGATGCAACGAAAATTAGCGATTGGCTGATTTGGGTCACGTGGTTCGCGAGGGGCGTAGACCTCGAGAAGATTCACGAAATTTTGAATATTTATTACAAAGATGATGCGCAACAGATGAGATGTATAAAATCGACATTTTCTTTTTACAGAATATACAAAACTCGCGGACGTGCAGTATCTTGTACAACCAGTGCAGTCAAAATTCATTTTTTAAACGATCTTGTACGATTTGTTTTTTTTCTCTCATCGTTTCATTGAACTTTGAACTTTTCTCTAATATTCTACAAGTTTTGTCTTCTACTAAGTTCCAATCTTCAAATTTAGGTAGCGGCTTTAGTTACGAAAGAAATTTTTTTAATGTCTTTACACACCAAATGTTTGAATTCTCAATCGATACCAATTTTTCATTGGTGCGGAGCAATTTCATTTTTTTAAGAAAACGGCACACGTATTAAAATCGAGAGACGGAGGGGGGACTCATTTGCACGAAACTCCCCCTTAATTCTTCACTTCTATCAACGTGCTTAACCTCGACTCCAGTCAGACTCCATCCAGATCAAAGAGGCTAAGTACACAAGACCATGGCGAATTTCCAATAAACCGTGTTAGCCACGCTTTTCTTCGGTCTATTCTCCTGGATGGACCCTAATTCCAAGAACTTTAAAGCCCGGCATCTCCGAGAGGATCGCTCTCTTGTAGTGGAAGAGCCTACGTTCGAGCTTCCGCCGTCTCCGAAGAGAATCTCAAAGGGAATCGAACTACCAGATTTTCATTTAAAACCGAGACGTGGTGTTTTGCATTTTCTCTTTTTTTTTTTTTGACACGCGAAGAAACTCGACTCCCCACTTTACGATTGTCGAATAGTTTTATTTTATTTTCTTAGTATTTTATTTATTTATATTTATTTATATTTTATTTTATTAAATTTTTATTTTAGCAAGCCTACGCGTGTAAAGAATATATCTGTAGTCACACGATTTATTACAAATACATGCTCGTACAATCATACAATTTGATGTTTATGCAAAAAGCGCTGTAGCTCGAATAGAGTCCAATCGCCCGCGTCTGTACTTCCGTCGAATGGAACGTAGAATGTTTTCGTGTTCGTCGGTAACACGTCGTTCGACACGTGTGGCGATGGTCAGCGAATCGAAGAAGGAAGGAATCGGAGGGCACTCGACGCGTTTTTGCACCCAGCTAGCCCATTTACAGCGGCCTCGATCGATTATTCGCCTGAAACGCGTTTCAGGCCTTCGTAGAAAGGGGAGAAAGAAACATACGTTGGAACGTATGTACGAAAACGTATGAACGTCGCTGCACCCCCTGCGTCGTTTAGACGCCGATGATTCGAAAGGTCCAACAAGTGGACCGGGACAACCGTGCCCCGTTTTACTCTCCTTGGAATTTGCATCTCCGTCGCCACGCGGATCTTCGACGATTTCTCACATGTGCCGCGGGATTGTTTTTCAGTTTACTACGGAACATGTGATTCTTAGTTGTTCGAGACTCGAATTCAAAAAACGGTAATGAGACATTGATACGAATGTACCAATGAAAAATTGTCGATACTTTGTAAAAAAAAAAAGATCGTACGATCAGATTGATCTCATTTTAAAGCGTAAAGTTTTCTTCGTTTTCTTTCTTTCCAAATGATGAGAATTGTGAAGACTCAAACTTGTACAAAAACATTTTGAAGATAAGAGGACTGCTTAAAACTTGTCTTTTTCAAAAGATTCCTTTTGTCGCCATTTTATTAAAATAAGTACGATTTGTCTCACTGAAAGGCCCAGAAGCAATTGACTAGGAACTGAAGACTTTTTTGCCATAAAATTTTATTGATACGCAAACATTTGAATCGATAGAAAACAAATTACAGGCGCGATCGCTCAGTAGCAGACAACGCCACTCCTACTCGAGGTCTATCCCACGCCCCCTCGTGAATCGCGTGACCCAAATCAACCAATCGCTAATTTTCGTTGCATCAGCGTTGCACCTGAAGAGGCTCGATTTTTAGCGGATTACCCCCGTTAAAATCACTTTCAGTGATAAAATCAAACACTTCATATTCATTTTCAAATGTTCTCTAATTTTTGTGAATAGTATATTTGAAATATGCGTGTCTCTTAGCACGGGTTACGACGAACCCGTACGATAGCATGACAGGACGAGAGAAAGGGACACTGGAAGCAGAAAAACAGCGTTTCGCGGAGTGTTATCGCGACCGGTTCAGCGAGTTACAACCCGCGTTACGATTAGTCCCTGTAATTGCGAAATTTTCGCGATAATAGGATTTAATTCGTGTTAATTCTCGCGGAGGCGTGGCCAGTGCGAATTCTCCGACCGACTGGTTTCGCCGATCTTTAGATCCCACGAGCGGAAAACACACGAGGAATACGTGAAATTCATTCGTGCGTTGCGAAATTCATTTGAATATTCATATTCCTACAGGGTGGGCCGGAATTCGTAGTACAAGCGAGCAGGGGAAAGAATACGAAAAAAATTTGATGTAACATTTTTTTATCTGGAGCTCCGTTTCCGAGAAAATCGACTTTAAAGTTTCTTCGTCTTTGCGAACGATTTATTTATTTTGTCATCAATAATTAAGATAACAGGGAAACAGGAAACTCACCGTTTGTTCTCTTTTTGTTTTTTCAGGTAAGCGATAAACTATCACACGGCGGCATCTAGCAGAACCAATCGCAGGTTTTTATGACAAATATCTCTCCGATTTAACCAATTCTCTCCCCTCCTTCATCCCTTTGCGTCAGAGAGAAAATAGAGCGTAGAAAATATTCAGCTTGAAGTAGCGTCGATTTAAAAAATTTAAGCTTCATAAATATCATCCCCGTCTCTCGCTCCCGCGAAAGAAGAAAGAAACACACACAAAAGACAAGCGAGAAACCTGATTTTGGACGACAGAGACAGAGAGACAGAGAGAGAGAGAGAGATCGAGAGAACGAGAGGGTAGTAGGAAGGTTTGGCGTATCAGGGCCGTGGCCCAGGTTCGACGTTTCTCTGCGAGCCCTTGCCGGGTGACCCGGCGGTAAGCGCCGTCCCTGGACCAGCCGACAACTCGCCCGCCACCCTTCGCTTCGCCTCTCTTCCCCTCGACTCGACTCTGCTTCTCCTCCTTGGTTCGTTCCCATGCGAATCAATAGTGCGTAGTCGCGGCTCGGCGCCGTGGCTCGGTTCAGTGGGTGGTCGGGTGGTGGTCCGCGCGCGCCACGGCTGCTCGGGGGCGCAGCCGAGGGTAGAGAGAAGCCTGATGGAACGAGCTCTCCTCGCGGAAGGCAGGGGACGACAGACTGGGCCACCAGCCGAGAACGACCGAGCCGCCACGGAGCTCGCCGACCCCGAGGAGCTGCCACGACCGCGATCACCATCGCGACGACGACGGGGGACACGACGCGGAGATTCACCGATCGACGAACCTCCGCGGGGGTGCACGCCTTCTCCACTTACCCTCCATCTTCCTCTTCTTCTTTCGTCGATTAACCCCCTCCGCCGTTTTTCCCGGAGCAAAATTTCTCAAAGATCGTCGCGCATCTTTTCTCAACTTTTCTTCCGTCTCCGTCTCGATTTCTCAACCCTCGATCTTTTTCTTTCGTCGATCACCGCTGCGCTACTGTGTTTTTCGACGGAAAACAAAATTTCTCAAAGATCACCGTGCATTTCCACGTACTCGGTTTTTTTTCGTTCGTTTCTTCCTTTCTGTCATCGAAAATTTTTCGAGGTGAAATATGGACAGAATGAAAATGAAAAGTATGATAGAGCGGCAGTGAAATAATATATCGTCGATATAACTGATATAAGAATGTTAAGTTCAAAGAATTCGTACCTAACTTAAAATTAACAAATTAAACTCACTTACTAAACGGAAATATACTTAACGACTCGACGAGCGAGGACACCTTCGTTCTCAGTAATACAATAGTTGAGACGAACTCAGCCGAACGAGGGTGACGCGTAACGTGAATATCATCGGAACGCAGCGTGCCGATGGTTCATTACACCGGCCATTCATCGTGGACGTTGTAAGACGACCGCTCTCGACAATGCACTTTCGCAGCCCTCTGACAGATACTCAGCTATTGGAAAAACTGTCGTCCCGTGACCCAAGATGTAGGGGGGAGAGACCTCTTAACCCGACGATCCGGTGACCTAACCCCGGTCCAACTGTGCAAAAAGGCGCGGTCACTCGGTTGTGCGCGATAAATTAAAGGGAAGGAAAAACACGAGCTACTACCGATCGACGAGGAAAAACCATCGTGGAAAAGGGAGAGAGAGAGAGAGAGAGAGAGAGAGAGATTGTTGAAAACATCGCGGAGCGAGATTATGACTTCGTCGAGATATACCGTTGTTTTTCGAAACGTTGAAAGTTGCATGATCTATGGGGAGAACGAGCAAGAGTAATCCGGGGGTGTCGTTGCACCAAAATTTTCTGCGACG
The DNA here is from genome assembly GCA_030673865.1 of Melipona bicolor. NCBI lineage: Eukaryota > Metazoa > Arthropoda > Insecta > Hymenoptera > Apidae > Melipona > Melipona bicolor. The sequence continues at coordinate 1,774,795 of JAHYIQ010000012.1, forward strand.
ACGTATTGTTTTACCGCTTACTAGTCGAATTTGTTTTTTTTAAAACAATTTTTTAAAGTTTGCATTCACGATAGTGGGATATTTTTGCTCTAAAATCGAAAATCTACAGTTAGGATCGTCATGTTATTCGGGGAGAGAGAGAGTGTGTTATTCGGCCATAATCAATTAATGTAGTTCCCCGGCTGGCTGGCTGGCTGGCTGGAGTACGTGTACGCGTGTTAAGTACATTTACATAAAGACCAACGGTAACTCCTCAGACGAGGTTATAGTGTAATTATATTCTGAACGTTTAAGTACCGATCCTTGTAGCAAGTTCAACAATCCCGTCTTAGCTGCGTTCCAAGAAATTGGATTGAATATGGAATTTAATTAAATTCCGGTGTAACAAGTCATCCGCTTGCAGTTGATAATTACACGAAGCCGACATAATACTCGATATCGAAGCAAGCTGCGAAACACGCAATTTTTCGTCGTGGGGGGCACTACATTTTCTTTTTCTTTTTTTTTACGAGCTACACCTCGAACGCGAGAGATGCCTCGTATCGCGTAGAATAGCGAAGGGTTTCAGAATTTCTTTCATCGTGATAAAGAATCTGTATACTCTGCCTGTTTCCATAATAATGGGATATTTTGCATGTATAGGATGTTTCGTACCACGTGAGAGACCTACTTCCGCGGTAGATACCAGAGAAGAAGCTATGAAAATACAAATACAGCAGAAGCGATTTACATGACGGGAGAGACGAAATTTCCTCGTTTGAGTGTTTCTCATATTTAACCCCGCCCCCGTAGAACTATCAAAATGATCAGTTTATGATTTTTCGCTAGTAGATTCGCATTGTTGTATTTTTAGAGATTTGAATCGATCAAACTGATTTGAGTTAATGCTTATTGCATCACAAACTTTTTACAATTCCACTTTAATGTCTTTCGTAGCTCTAGTGTTATTCCCCAGAAAGAATTCCCTAGAAAAGGAAATGACAAGAGTGTAAAAAAATTGTCAGTTTTGACTGACAGTGCGTGTTAAAATATCCCGAATCTTGAAACTGTGACAATTTTGACAAAAGAAAAAGAAGAAAAAGAACTGCACGTGTACCCCAGTACGATTCGTCTCACTGAAAGCCCCAGAAGCAACTGTTTTGACTAGGAAATGAAGACGACTTTTTTGCCATAAAATTTTATCGATATGCAAACATTTGAATCGATAGAAAACAAATTACAGACGCGATCGCTCAGTACTAGACAACGCCACTCCTACTCCACGCCCCCTCACAAATCACGTGACCCAAATCAACCAATCGCTAATTTTCGTTGCATTAGCGTTGCACCTAAAGAGGGTTACCCCCGCTAAAATTACTTTCAGTGATAAAATCGCGAAATTTGAAGAGATTTGAGTTAAAGTTTGTGTCCTTTATTGTATCATCAACCTTAATTTCTTGAATGCAATTTTTCGGTAGCTCCAGCGTTAGACAATTTCCCAGAAGAAAAATAAAAAAGAAAACATAATAAGAACATAGTTTCAACTACCGTTGCATGATAAAATTTTCCAAATCTGGAAAAGAAAAAGATTCGCAAAATTTGAAGAGTATAAAATGATTCCTCCAGCCAGTCACGTTCTCAACCCCCTCAAAAGATCTGTTTCTCTGAAGTTTGCTACAAAGTTGTTGCTGGTTCCAAGACACGGGTCGCGATATCCGAATAATATCCGTTTAATCGAGCCGGCGAGTGGCGCACGCGGCTCGAGACGCGTAACGTGGCGGAACAAGGAACAAGTCGCGTCATATCGTCGAGGAGTGCATTACGTCCGGGCTGCAGCTCGCTCGAGTGTTCTCTTCGGCTTTTGCGTAGAGGGCCCCGGTCGTTTCGGTGTCGTGGAATTTCCCGCGTGCATCCGGAACTTTCTCCTCGAAGGGGGAAGAGGACGTCGTCGCCAGTTTCGTACAAATATACTGCTTCAGCCGACTCGAAAAAGCACGAAACAACCGCGACAACTCGTGTTTCGTCGCGTGTCCCCCCCTTTTGCCGAGAGTTTAATGCCTTTTTGATCGATCTCCGCGACGCCGAGAGGAATACCGGACTTGTTACGAATAAAGTAGAAATTGAATCAGAGCGTTTCGTCGTGTCAAACGTTGAATTTTTGTTTTCACGTTTGCCAGATCGATCGTAGATCGATCATTTATTCCGGTTGTCAACAAGGTCGGTTTTTTTTTTTTTGATATTTGTATTGTAAATATTAAATAACGGTATGTCGACGGTACTGTAAAATTTCATTTATTGCACGTACCTTTTTTTTCCTTTCAGACAAACGGTGTCAATATATTTAAATAATACAATTGAATAACGGTTTGTTTGACGGATGATGCTATAAAATATGAATTTCGACGAAAGAATATTTTACACGTATCTTCTTTTGCACACAAACGGTGTAATGTAATTAAATAATGGTACATTTAGTGGGTGATATGTACTGTGGAGCATGAATATTTCGATGAAAGAACATTTCACACACGAACGCGTCTATACGCTGGCGTAAAGTTTTCCTTTTGAAACGTACATTCAATTTCGAGTTTACCGCGAGCGAAGTCGATCCACCGCGGTGTCACAATCCCCGAAGAACCAGAAACAATATCCTCCCGACAAAACTCAACTTCAACTATATATATATATATTCACCGTGCTCTAAAACTCCGCTCACCCCAGGGACCTGGTATCTTCGACGACCAAAAACGACCCCTCTTCAAGATTCCGTACCGAGTCTCTCTCTCTGTCGTTGCGAAACAAAGACATCTTGCCTCGAATTCACGCTACCATTCCTCGGGACAAAGGAAATCCATACTGATGGCGAGATCAAGAGATCAAGAGATCGACAGCGCGAGAATCTAATTGTGAAAATTCATTTCGATAATGTTAAATCCGTAACAACGCGTCTGCTCAGAGACGGGGAGCGTTCGATTCGAGAAAATCGTCCAGGAGGTAATTCCCAAAGAGGCACCAGCCTCTGACGAATTTCGGCAGCGACCCTTTCGCTCCATTCTGCCGGGGGTCGATAAATCGCGCAACAAAAAGAATTAATTCTCCCCGTGGAGATGTTACGCGCGCAGAGACGAAGCAGAAGGGGCGGTTTCCGGGTGAAAGGGGAACAGGTGAGAGCGGAAACTTGGCAACAGGGACAGGTGAAGCAGAGAGAGAATAAACCCCCGTATGATTGGAAGAAAGAAGCAGCGAGCAGAGAGGAAGAGGAGAAGAGGACTCGACCAATCCCCAAAGCGGCAGCCAACCCCCGGGCTAAGCTTGGCTAAAATTCGTTTGGTCGGCGCAGGGCTGGCTGCGCCCGCGAGGAAGCAACGTGGACTGAGGGTGGCGCGTGCTCCGGCTAAGAAGAAGCCTCGAGAAGGGAAACGACGGAAGGGCGAGAACCCTTCAGGCGTCGACCCATTGATAGCTGCTGCTCGACCTCTCTCTCTCTCTCTCTTCTCGCCAGTGTCCTCTCGTCGTCGTTAATGTCTCGCGCGCCCTTCCAACCCTTCCTCTTTCGTTCTCTCTTCTGTCTTTGCTCTAGCCGCTACCGTGTTCTATTTTAATAACGTCGCTGGCACAGTGCCCCGCTGAACCAAACCCAACTAACGCCGCCCTCTCTCACCGGGGCCCTATCACCCTCGGTGGAAACCTTCGCCACGCGGCCGCCCGCCTTTTGTTTCGTTTTCGACTGGCCTGCTGTGTACCATCGACACACACACACACACACACACTTTCTCTTTCTCCCTTGGAAGAAGTGAATGGGGGACACGTGGTCGCGCGGTATTGTGAACGGCGAATGAATGCGTTTTATGGGATGTTCGAGAGGCGACAGTGTTGCCAATGGGGTGAGCGCTGCAAGGGTTCGAGGGTTTTACACGCAACGATTTCAAAAGGTTGCAGAATCGGTGGATATAGGTAACGTTCTTGGAACATTGAGGTCTAATTTCAATTGTCGAATTATTAATTTGAGAAGCTTGTATGGCATGGGATGTGTCGTTGTTATATTTATTTATTATCGACAGGATGTTGTTGCGCGAAGTTTGTTAGACGAAGACGTCGATGTACTCTGCGAATGCAACGAATTACCACATTTTTGTTAGACACATTGGCATCATTTCAGGATCATGTTCTTTACGTACGTCTGAACGTATTTTTTGACCAGCTACACGATGCAATAGGGGGGAAATACACAGTGTTTTAAAAAATACGTACTATGGAAAAAAACACATTAATGACCTTGGAAACAAGATATTTTTACCAGTTATTGATCTTTCGATACCGTTCATGTTAAAAATATTTTTATCGTAATTTATCGTAATTCGACCTCACCATGTATATTGAATATATGTAAAATGGAGAGAGGATGTCGGTGACTCGAAGAGTCTTCCATCAGAATTTTGGACTTAGAATTAGTTAGATAAGATAAATCACTGTTTTAACGTGGTGATTCGTCTCTATTCGTCACTAGGTTGGTATCCAACACTGTAACTCAAACTCTCTACAAACAACGCCATCCAGATCTACAAACAATGCCACCCGATTCCACGTTTTGGTATTTTAAACCAATCCACGGACACACGCATGTGTCGAAAGCATCGCTTTTTAATCGAATTCGCGAGTTTCACTTGATTTTAACCTGAAAGAACACGGCGTAATGATTAACTTGAGCGCGATCACGGTCTACCGGTTCACACCAGCGTAAAGTTCCCCGTTACGTACAAGCTGTATATCAGTATCTAATTCGACGTTACATCCTAAACGCGTTCATCGGCTGACGTGTCCTTAGCCACGTAGACGGATCGCTGCGGATACACGACGCCTCGCCAGTGGAATATTCCCGCGCGATACCGACAGTCCTTGATCGACGAGATCTCCCTCTGCTTCTCCTCCTCGTCTGAGACGCACACGGACGAGGGAATTTCGATAACTAATCGATCGAGATCGTCCTCCTTGTTATTGGCTTTGATCGTCCAAGGCGGGCATCCAGCAATCACGGTCCGCTGGCCATGTTTCTGTTAACCTCTTGCGAATTGGAATGACGTGCTATGCACGTCGAGAATTTTTTCTAATATTTTCTCAGTCTTCATTAAATATATTTAAGTATAACCCAGGCAAAACAAACAATAAATTTATTACTTTTCAATAATTTCTATCCAGTGATATTATACCGACGAGTTTAAAAAGAAAGCGACGAATTATTGTATACGGTTTGGTCACTCGTTACGGTCCGCAGTCAGTGGTTATTACCAGCGCAAGTGGTTAAAGCAACGCGTCGTTCAAACATCCTTGCGAGCTGAAGATTTTGAAGATGGGAGAGAACAACAATTGCAACTGTGCTGCGAATATTTTCTATTACTCTCGCGTCTTTCATTCGTCTAAACAGGGTAAAAAGATTTATGTGAAAGCAACAGACATTAATTACCGTTTTCAATGAACTGGTAAACGGGAATGAAAATTCGCGTGATGGGGAACGGGGCATTTTTTTTTTCATTCGCGTGCGAACGAGCGCCGCGGTAAAACACATCGCGGCCTCTATATTAAAAATTTCACGCGCGGGACCGCGATAATTTCACCGCTGTCTGATTTTACGACCTCGTTGAATCATGGCGCAGAATTTCACCGAAAATTCACAACGGTAATTCCTTCGAACATTCTAAAGAGAGAAAAAGAAGAGAAAAAGAAGATTGGAAGACGAAGCGTTTCTGTTTCTCAAAACTTATTGGGACTAACATCGTTCTCTTGGCATCAGATTCGGAAAATTCCAACACTTTTCACACGTTTCGATACGACGCATCCTGTTGCTGTTGTTGTCACGGTTCGATTAGAAAATCCACGGTTCTGCGTCGCTTCGTTCGATCAGAAAATTTGCAGTTTTTTCCTCCGTTATTTCATTTCGCGGCGAAAGAGCGAGGAGAAGGAAAGAAAAAAATAAGGGCGACGGGGAATAACAAAGCGGTTCCGTATTATCGGCGCGCCGATGCAAATCTCGCGGCGCAATTGCCACGCTCGTGATTCCATAGGTCGCGACGTGCCAGGGTTACCGAAGGCGCGGCGCCGTCTCTCGCGAAAACGAGAAAAAGTTTAAGGGAATCATCGGAAGTCGGGCTATGCGGGTCCCCGACCGCCCGAGGATTTCTCTCTCTCCGGAGATCCCTTTTTCCTAGCCAACTTCTCGCAGTCTTCGCTTCGCGAAATTACCGCCAGTCCTTCTGGAACCACCACTACTCTCTCCCTCTTTCTCTCTCTCTCCCTTACACTTCTTCCTCTGGGGGTAACTCGGCCGCGCCGCCGCTGGTTTTAGGGGTTTGTTTAAAGGTGCTTTTCCGTATAGTCGACCGGGGAATTGAAATCCGCGTGTTCGATCTCTCGAAACGTTACCAACTTTATCTACCTCGACCCCGCGAGTGGATATTCACCGAATCTTCCCTTTAACTCTCTCGGTGAAGCGTGGAGATTGTTATTCTTTTCGTACGAATGACAAGTTCTCTCGGAGGATTTCGGCCGAACTGAATTTTCTCGATTGATCTCGCAGCCTGGGAAATTTGGGACGAGCTCTTGACCCATTCAGCGCCGATCGAGAAAGTTAATTATTTTTTATATATATAATTTTACACGCATTATTGTAATTGTTATTGTAATACCTGAAATACCGAGCCAAGTTGAAAGTTGCGGGAAAAATCGAAACTCAAATTAAAATTCGGGGTGCATTGAAAGCGCTAGAAGTTTTTGTCGATGGTTTGATTTCCCGTTTTCCCTTGCAAAGTTGCAGCACGTTACACTGCGTGGTGGTGGCGAGGAGAGGGGATAGATGGAATTTATTGCTAATGATACCGGCAGGACGATGTTTACCGCTTTCGACGATTTTATGTAGCCGACGGCTGTTAATTAAGTCGCGACTCAAATATTGACACGAGCAAAGTTATTTTGGGAAAACGTCAATTAATAAATTATGTAGGCAGCGGGGTGAAAGAACCCTCCGTCAGACGAACCGTGAATTTCAGGGCAAGCGCCGGCTTTTACTACAGTTATCGGCCTGTCCGGAGAGTTTCCTCCGGTTAATAAGCGCTGTCTGCAAAATTTTCAAAGATTCTTCCTCGAGAGGGGAGAGAGAGAGAGATAGAGGTGTGTCACTGCGCGTCGAATCGAGAATTTTTCTAGTCGACGAGGAGGAGATAATCCTCCCTTTCGAGAGCGACGTTCACCGGCATATTTACGCGAAACGAAAAGGATCCTCTTTTCGCGAAATCGTCGACCGAATCGAATATAAGCGAAAGTATTGAAATTCTCGTATTCACCGCCCCTGAGTGAAGTTGCGTTTGAAATTCAAGTTTTTTTCAAGATGAACGGCCACGCTGCGCGTTTTGTAAATTCTTCGTCTCGATCGTTCGACGACACCGTGCCCGTGTATTTTTAATTTAACGGCCATCGGTTCGTTGCGTTTCGAAGGTACCCTTTTCCGGTACCGGTTTACACCTTTCAGCCTCATCCCTCGGCAACCCTTTTCTAATGAACCGTAAATTTCAGGTTAACGTTTCACCAGAGGCCGCGGCGGTCGCCTCTTTAACCGATTAATTATTTTTACATACCAGCCAGCCCTCCCTGTTATTCGTCTGCCTCAAAAGCAGAGAACAACTTCTCTTCTACCCCTGTTCTAATTTCGAGGCAGCAACCCCTCGTGTTTAAAATTCTTAGAAAATTCCAAACTCCCCGTTTTCTACCCGTTGACAGTCAATATTGTGTCATTTTACACAGTTTTATATTTAATTTTCGAATTATATCGTAATAACTTTCCCTGCTGAAGACGTCTTTTTTTTTTCTTTACAGCACGCTGAATCATTGATATTTAATTTTAATTAAAAGTTGTTTCAACAAAGTGTCCGACAATCCGACGAATCTCTCGCCTGCCGAGGCAATACGTAACAAGCGTTTTATTTACGCTTCCCAATTCCAGCCGAGTCTTCGGCCAACTTTTACGCGTTATTTCGCCACGACGGCCCTTAATGAATTAAACAACCGCAGTTTCACGCTCTACCTAACGATCTCCCCCGAGAACTTAAAGCAACATTCCTGCAAAATGCCAAACACGGGACGAAGAAACCCCCGTACTGCGACCCGGATGGAGCGCGCGCGATGCCAGCAGCAACGTTTCGATTCCGTGCCCTCCCGGAGATGAAATTTATCAGGTCGGAGACGTTCCTTCAGCCAGTGGTTCCGGTACGATCCTTCCGGAACAATGGGCCAGGAGACGGGTCCACGTGCCGGGAGAGACGTTCGAAGGGACGGCGTAACAGAATTAACATTGTCGATTCGAGGAGCCTCGGAGAATGTCCCACTTTCATTATCCAGAATCCAGGGTGGCCCTGGGCCACGTCTCTCGGAAGCTATCGCGGAATATCGTATTCATACGACGAGAGCACGGAATCCGTATCTGGCGAGCTGCGTATTTCCTTCGAGTCATCGAGATTCTTCCCCTTCTCCCGGTCCCGCCCACCCATAATCGTTTTATTATTTTAACGACTCGCCTGGCAAGATGCCCCGGACTCTCTCATTGTTCTCCTCCCCCTTTTTCTATCTCTTACTTTCTCTCTCCTTTCGCTCCTTCCTGCGTGGAAATCTGATTTGGAAAGGGTAACTCGAGAGTCCCGTTCTCCCGTTTATTTTTTTGCAAAATTGTAAGATCGCAGAAACGTAGGAAACTTCCGCCTCGGTTAAGTTTGCTTAAGTAGCAAACGGGGGGGTACTTAACGAATCCTGGCAGGCTGCCTCTCGCGACGTACGTACAATCAACCATTGCGGAAATTGATTTGGAAGCGTTCGGCTTCCTTCTGTTCTGGAAGATCGTGATCACACGATCTGAATTTTCCGAATTTGGGAGTAACCACTTCGCTGAACTAACCACCAGAGAAAATGTCTGTGACACTTTGTTGTATGAATTATCGATACACTCGCACAGTGACAGTGAATCTTGGACGTTGCAAAAAAATGCAATTCCGAGTGTACAGTGTGTACCGCAATTCGAGTGAAACACGAATCGAAATATTTCGATGGTGGCAGCGAAAGGGTTAGAGCAAAGGAGGATTAAGATGATTAACCGTTTCAGTGCCACGCAGCGCGATCGCGCTGTTCAGATTTCGTCTCGAACAGTGCCACAGTGTTTGGTCGCGATGCTCGATTTACAATGCTCTCACTATGGTGGTTTATTTCTTTAAATAAATATATTACGAGATTTAACAAGAATTTCACAAGAGATTTAACTATTTAATAACTATTTATAAATATTAATGTATAACAAATTTTATAACGACCATTTGCTTTGGCTGATTATTTTATTTTCTTCCTTTTTCATTTTAAATCAGCGTCGCTGCTGTTAAACTCGCTTTTTTAAATTTTCATGGAGGTTTACTCCTTTAAATATGTCACGAGATTTAACAAGAAATTTAACGAGAGACTTAACAATAACTATTTATTAATATTACTATATAACAGGATTTTATAACAACCGTTTGCTCTGGTTAATTATTAACAACTGAGAATGCAGTATATTTTTTGCTATCTTATTTTCTCCTTTCTTCATTTTAAATCAGCGTCGCCGCTATTAAATTCGCTTTTTTAAATACGCGCGCCACCATATTGGTTTCAATTACAGCGTCATCTCGTCGTCAGTCACATTAAAGCTTTCTTTCCTTTCAATTAAATCCAAATCACGTGCATAAATAGGCGATTTTTACTTTACCTACTTTTATTTCTACTTTATCGACAGTTTTCGCAGTCATATTGACGGAGCGCTATCCAATACGGTTAAATAGTCTACCTAACCTCTAAAACGGTTGAGGTGACAAATGATGGAAGTGATCGTACGATCGACGTATTTGTACGAAATCATAGTGACAGCGAGAGGAGTATAATCTGCGGAGATGATATTGTTAGGTCGAGTGTTTTAGTTTACATTTTACATGTGTATGTGTGTATATGTGTAGAAATATGTAGCGTGTAAGGAATAATGAAGAGTTTCCGGAGTCATGTAGAATGTGCATCGTGTCGCATTAGAGTCGCCATTTTTGCAAAAAGTTTCGTACAGCCTGCGTAATGTGATAGTTTCGTTATCTCGCATGTATAATGTGCACGCATTATGCAGAAACTTCGAATACCCAATTCGCAAGTGACGAACGGATGACGAAGAGTTTCCGAGTCACGTAGCCATGCTGTCGTGTCGCGTTAGAATCGTTACATCTGCAAAAAGTGTCTTACAGCGTGCGTAATTTGGGACTTTTGATATCCTCCAGTGTATAACGTGCGCTGCATTATGCAGAAATTTCAAAACGTCAACTCGAAGAAAGTCACTCGCGCAACGTGTCATTTAGGGAACTGGTTTTCGAGTTTTTCTTTTTGGAAAGTGGAAGTGGAAGATCGCTGAACAGGTTCCGGAAAACTTGAATTTGGTTGATTTCGTAAAGAGGTGAGTAAAAGTTTTTGCACATTTGTTGTCTCATTCTTGCTTTTCGGAGGTTGCGCATTTTCTTTTCGATTTTTTAATCCCCCCCTCCGTTACTTTGTGAAACCTGGAACCGTATTATCCCGGGAATCCGATTGAAACGCAAAGGACATCGACAAATAAAATTCGATTCCCGTTAATCGCCGGTTTAAGCTCTGTTTAATACGCTCCGTTCATTTATTCGCGTCGTTCAATCCGATTTATCGATATTACCTAAAACCCTTTAGCCTATATCATATAAAACGTGGATTTCCAAACCATCGGATTCTGTCCATTTCCCTTTCTCTCTCTCTCTCTTATATTAATTTCAAGATATATTTACTCTATACAAATTAAATTTATTTAAAAAAAAAATTTATTTAATTTCTAAATATATATTTATTCTACAAATAAATATATATATATTTAGATCTATTTTCGAGATAATTAAATTATTAAAATAAATTAATTAACCCTGATACAAAAGGTACAAAATAAATTTTACTTATTTATTTTTAAAAAAAATTTGAAACAATTTTTCGTTACTTTAAACCATTAAATGTTTATTATTTAACATTAATTAAAATTAAATTAATACCAATAAAAATTTATTTAATATTAATCAAAATTAAATTATTATTTAATATTATTAATTTTTAATTATTACTAAAATGTATCTTTATTATAAAATTTTATTTAATTATATTAACTTAAAATTATATATATATATATATGAATATTTAAACATATAGATATATTGTCAACGTTGCTGTTAGATTTATCGTTTGAAACGTTAACCTCTAATCTGGATTCATAGATTCTAATCTTCACGACGAAGACGGCAGAGACGATAGTGATTCAAATAACGCAAGCGTGCACACCCTTCCGACGATAAATCCTAATTCTAGAAAAACGCGCTCCGTCGAATTTTTCAAAATTTTCTACCGGTAGAGGGGGGAGGGGGCATAGCATATTTCGAAACAATCCCGCTATCCCGCCGCATATTTCATGTTTTACAAGCGCGCGCGAACTCCCTTCCCCCCCGTTACCGCATAAACTTCCGTCATAGTGTTCATTAATTAAACATACCGACAAACATTCCAGACCGCGCAACGCAAACCAACTATTCGTTCAACTATTTATATTACTGTATCTGTAAAAATCTTTGTAAAAATTCAGCGAGGTCGATATTTTTTGAGGGAAATTTCCCCGATCGAGCGCGTAGTGAAACGAGAGTGAACGATTTCGTAAGAGGCTGTATTTTCCTTTCATTGAAGATCGTTTGGTATTTTATATGGGAGAGAGCTTGTTGCACTCTGCATATTTAGAAAAAGCGAATTACTGTGCAGAAACTTTCAGAGTATGGTTACGAAATTCTCCTTCAGTCCCCTTCTTACTCTTGTTTGATTGCGCTTTTGGTAAGTTAGCTCCGTGGTTTAAGGGTTAATTGGCACGTCGTCGGTCTGTTCAGCAACTAAAGGACATCCTCAAGAGGAAGAAGCTGCGCGACACGCTTTTTATTCGGCCGGTGCCCTCTTACGCGCCGTGCCAATTATCGACCGATACCACTCGAGGGCCACGATCGTTTCGCGCGTTTTTGCCGCGCCTCGAGTTCGCTACGAAACTCGCCGGTGCAATATGCCGGTTTTTGCCACCGGTCCTGCGGAACATCGCCGTTACGCCGGTAATTAAATGATTATAGCCGGCTAAATTCCAACAGTGCCCGCGATTTTCTTCACCCTTCCGGGGGGATCCGTTTCTTGCAGCACGTCGTGCTTCCCTTGATCCTTGCTGATGGAGCTCTTCTTTCTCGTTTTTCTTTTTTTTTTTCACAGAGTTTTAGAATTTGTTTTAAAACTTGTTTTGCTCAGAATCTTAACGATGGTTGTTCTTGCAGTGGTGGCAGATTTTACCTATTTAGGTAAAGGGATTAAAAATTAGAGGAGGGATGTTTTCTTAAGATTTAGGATCGATAGGGGAGTGTGGATATTTTTTAAGAGGTTTAGGTTAGGTTTAGTTATAGACTGAAAAAATGGATTATTTCCTAAGCAAGCAGTGTGAAGAAATTCTGTTTTAACGCTCTTTGCATGTTAATAAAAGACTTGGTATTTTGGGGAGACTAGGGGATACTCCTGTTTTGAATCGACGAGTAAAAGATTATTTCTACAAGCATAGCTATTAAAATCATCATCAGTGTTTAATTTCACGGACTTGTATGAATAAAGAAGATCAGAACGTTATTAATTGAACAAAAAATTTTTGATTTCTAGTATCTGTATCTTTAAAGAAAAAAAAAATTTGGTAATACCTGTATCTTCTATTATCGATGGATAAATAAAAAACTATTTCTACAATGGAGAAACGTAGCGATTAAATTCTTCAGTGTCTAATTTGCAAAGGACGAAAACATCGTTAATTGAACAAAAAATTTTGGATTTTGTAGTCTCTGTGTCTTTAAAGAAAAAAAACAAAAATTTGGTAATACCTTGTGTCTTCTATTATCGATGGACAAATAAAAGACTATTTCTACAATGGAGAAACGTAGCGGTTAAATTCTTCGGTATCTAATTTGCAAAGAAAACATCGTTAATTGGGGAAAAAATTTTGGATTTCGATAATGCCTGTATCTTCGATATTGGTGGACAAATAAAAGACTATTTCTACACAACGAGGAAACGTAGCGGTGTCTGATTCGCTTGTACGAATAAAAGGGATGAAAATCGTCACCAATTGGGGGAGATAATTATTTCAGAAGAAATGCGCGATTATAACTCGACGATGATCGATTGATCGAATTGAGGCAACGAGTTTCGTTTTCTCTTCGGTCTCTTTTTTTTTTTTTTTTTTTTCAATTTTTGCACGGTCATCAGGGTGTTCCGCGGGGATTCGAATTACACGCGATCGGGGGCCGCGTAATCTGCTAGCAACGAGCGCGAGCTATCGCGATGAAAATTAATTCGCAGCAATTCACCGGAGATCCTCTGATCCCCTGATCAAACAATCCCGCGGAATATTGCGAATTTCCAGTAATGATTTTTCAAAAAAAAAAAATCGAATGATGAAGAGAGAGAGAGAGAGAGGAAAAAATCAGGTTTCCAACGACAGTGGAGCGAATTGGGGAATTTTTAGCAAATTGGTAAATACCAGCAACCATCATAACCTGTCGAATTCCGTGAATATTTCCAACATTCGTCCCTCTGTTCTAGCACTAGATCCACGTTAAACTCTGCCCGTTGCTATCGGGAGGAAAAACTCCCGAATGAAACCGACTGTTCTCCATCGTTCGTCCGATAGACTTGTAATTTTCACCGGAAATCAAACGATCTCTTCCTCTGTGCGTAACATGATGATTCGTTGAAAAAAGTCGTAATCGAGATACCGCGCCGGTGACAGTGAAAAATTGTCGATAATTTAGAATTACGTGACTTTGTAAAAAGAGATATAATAGAGAGATATCCAGTTGATCTTATCGCGTGGAAAAGTTTCGTTCTCATAACTAGATCCACCGTCATTTTGAAGATTGAAGTCTACAACGACGCTTTAAAACTCGTATGATTTTTTTCCAGCATTTTATTGAACGTTGAATATTATAACGTTAGAGTGAGATGACAGAAATTGAAGAAATCCTGACATTTTATCATTTCATTCCAATGTTTAATATTCGATAAAATGGTGAGAAAAGATATTTTCAGTATTTACAACTCCTTAACACTCGTTGTACGATTTTTTTTCATCATTTTATTGAATGTTGAAGTGATAAAAATTCAAGAAATTCTAACATTTCATTGTAATGTTTAATATTTGATAAAATGATGAAAAAGAAATCCCGCAACAAGTTTCAAGAGGTTGTTGCATAGAAGAGACTTCAGCCTTCGAGACCATGATAAATCTAGTCGTAAACAAAATTTTCTTGTCATTTTTAAAGACGTAAATACGCTATACGATGTAAAATTAATAATTTTGAAACGGCTCGTTTGTGGAGCGCGAGTTTGAAACAATTTACATAAAATAATCAAAGTAGAAGTTTGACGCTTCAAACGAGAGCAAATTATACAAATTTATGTCGTTCGGTTCAAATCATCGACAATTTTTCACTCTCAATTTCACGCTGACACAATTACGCTCGTCGCTGTATTCGTCGAAACAGTTCCTCCTGAAAATAGCCAAATCTATTTGACATCGAGTCTTCCATTTGCAAGTCCTCGATCTTTCGAAATTTTCCAAATTTCTCCCTCCGCAACTTTCTCGTTTTCGTTTCGACCAGACCTTGGCGGCTGTTAGCCGAGCAGAGTGCGAGCGCACCTGTACGCTTGGTGAAATCAATAACCGCGAAAATTTCCATCGTTCCGGGCCATTTGAGCCGTAGATTGTGCGAGTCCGCGGGATTCCAGTTCGATTTTCCGCATGGCCGTGCTTATGGCGGAATTTTTGGCCGGATACCCGCCCACCGCCCACGCTGGGCAAAGACCTCGCACGCGGAACGCATCGAGAAACAGCGCGCCCCGTTCCCAACACTTAAATCGCCGTCGATCCTCCGAGGAAAACCACCGGTGTCGCGAGATCGCAGATCGTGATTTTACAATTCGATTTCCAGAGAGGACAATAATCTTGATTAACGCTCAAGATACGTTCTTGGAAGACAGAGCGTTATAAATTATAAATAAAGTCATTTTACAGCTGGCTCATTCGAGCGAGGCGACTTAAGCATCTTTTTCAAATTGTCATGATACGAAAAATATTCTTTGCCTCCAAAAGGCCAATAATTGGTAAGAATATTTTTTTTAAGGTTCAAGGACTTTTTTAACGTCATTAATGTTTTTTTCATACAACTATATATATATATATATATATATTGCGTATCATCGCAATTCGAAAATGAATCCTGTATATATATCAGTGGATAATATTATACGACATCTCGCAAAATTACTGGTTCGATTCGCGGAATATCCAATGCTGTTTTAGAACCCAGAATAAATAAATATATTGCATCGAATCAGCGTTAAACGTTAAACAAGGTCGTATATTAAATTATCTCTCTATTAGTTTATTATCTTTCTACTTTGTTAGTTTATTCTCTCTATTTTCTGTCATTCGATTATTTTCATTTACTAGGATACGTAGAATTTTCTGTCATTCGATTATTTTCATTTACTACGATACGTGATTCCCTTCACGAAGCTTTTGAACTTTGAAGTTAAAATTCAAGAGCGGCTGCGTAGATTCGTTCGCGGCGGAGTGAGTTGCTTGTCGTTTTCTCACACGCGCGTGTTTTCTTTCTTTTCTCTCTCTCTCTCTCTCTCTCTTGTTGAACTGGTTAACCGCGATTTCCGCAGTCCAGCGAGCATGTGGGCGAATTTCTCGCGGGGCAAACGCAGAGAAATGAAGGAGGATCGGCGGGGCCGGTTTGCTTTCCTCGGCGTCGAATCGGCGAAACGGCGTAATTGGAGGCCAGCGGGAGAACAAACGAGAGGAGAGGTTTCGGGGAGAGGGCGAATTTGTTTAGCCGAAACTTTTCGCCGATTAGCTCGGGATGTATCCAGCCCCCGGTGGAGGTTCGTCGAGATTGTAGCCGCTTTTTCGAACCGGTTCGCCTGCCGGTTCCGAGCTTCTTGTTGATTCTGCGAACGAACGATTTAGGGGTATTTCGGAACGTGTTCGCTGTTTAATCTGTTCCGCCAATGCCAACCACCAGCTGAATCGTCGCTCCGGATTTCCGAGATATCTTAACGCCCCTTTTCTTCTAGTATCGAGTCGTGGCTTGCGTGAGTTGTGTCTAGAAGATTGATTTCATAGAGAAAGTCAAATTGCGAGCTTTCAGATGAATTTTAAATTTAAATTAACGTTGATAAATAATAATTTTATACATATATATATATATATGTTATTGAAATTATAATATAATTTTAAATATAAAATATAGAGACATATACATATATATATATATATATGTATATTTTGAATTTTAAATTTAATTTTCTTCAACTGAACGTTGATAAATAAAAATTTTATACATATGTATATGTTATTGAAATTATAATATAATTTTAGATATAAAATATCGAAACATATATATATATATACATTTCGAAATTTCAATTCGAATTTAAATTTAATTTTCTTTACTGAACATTGATAAATAAAAATTATATGTATGTCTGTTGAAATTTAATTATATATATATAATTATTATATAAATTATTTAAATTGTAACGTTATATATATATGTATTCTGATAGTTTATATTATAATTATATTAAATTATAACATTTTCGATATTTCATATTTAAGCTAATCTTATAATTTCAACAAGTCATGTTTAACGATTGAGGAGAAAGAGTCATAAAGCAAGGGATTAACCCTTGGCCCTTCGACAAGATGAGTTTTCAAGATAATCTATCGTTGTCTCGTCATTTTTATTACAACACTCTAAAATGGTAAAAGGATCGATATTTATGCGGTATCTAATTTTTTTTTTTTTTTTTTTCACTTTTGTCAACACCGCCATCTCACGTTCCACGAGGAGGAAAAGGCTGGAGGATATCCGGCGCGTAGTCTGATTTAGAACGAAAAAATCTCCAATCGGCGGAGTTACGATCTGGCTGCTATAAAACGGGGCCACAAATTTCTTTTTACGGCGCCCCGAACAGGCGCCCAATAGCTAATAGGTTAATCCCTGGCAGCGTTATCAAAATTTCCGCCATCAAGTTTCCTTATGCTTGTGGAAATGCCGAAATTTACTCGATCACCGGGCGATCACCAATGCGCGCCGATACCTCGGGGAAACTGGTGCCCCTAAATCTCGTTCCTCGAGGTAGGAAGCGCAGCGGCTCGGTTCGGCCGCGAAGTACCGAGAGGGGGAGGGGGGTGAGGGCGGGGGATCAACGAGCATTAATCCGCAGGGGAAACATTTTTCTCCGGCGTTATCGGGTTTTCCAAGCGAACTGTTCAAACACACCGATCGCCTACACATTCGCGAACAAAACATTCGCTCTCCACTTCAGTTCGCCGGTTCTTTTTCAGAAGAGCAACGCCCACGCCACGGGGAAAATGTGGAAGGGAGACGAATACGCCGATACACGCGCGTTCGGTAATTGAATGGGACACTAATCAACGTCACTCGGTGGAGTTTACAAAGAGGTTTCGTCGATTGCGTCGGAAATTGTTGGAATTTTCACTGTTAATTTGTTAAATTCGTTGGGCAAGGAGGACGAGAGTGTAAAGAGCGCGAAGAGTCTATCGTGCCGCGAGTTAAGTGCGAAAGTTTAGTGAAATTTTTATCGTTGAATTTGTTAATTCGTCAAGTTCGTCAACTCGATCTAAATTAAATTGCAGCGTTGAAGTAGAAGACGTACACATCTGCTCAATCGGTAGATTCTACTGCTTTTAGTTAAACATTTCTTCATTTTATTTATTTATTTACCTAAGTTCACCGAAGAAAGAAAAGGTACGCAAAGAAAATGATAACGAAAATGATAAAGTAAAATAAAACACAACTGTTTAACAAATAAATGTAAAGAAACTAACATCCCATTTGTGAAAGAGGATACATTTAATCGAAGATCGACAGTCATTTGTCGCTGTTTAGATACTTGTGTATCATTACACCCTCGAATCATACGATGAGATACATCTAAATGGCGAAATTTCAAAGGAGCAAGAAAACGCAGAACGCGTTTCCCACTGTCTCGTTTCAGAACTTTGCTAGTTGCTTGTTTATTCTTTTAACACATTGTTAGCATACCAGAAACTATTCCGTATCACCGTCTGAAACAACTGAACCGACTGTATATTTTATTTACACGCGTTATACGCGTTATACACTGTTGGATGATTAACCTGACAATATTGGCTCGGTGATAACACTGATTGCGAGTCGGTAACAGCCCTTCCAAAATTACGAACGCTCATTCATATTCCAGTAGTTTGTCATTTAATCTCCCTTCGACTTGCCATAAACAAAAATATAAAAAGACGTGCTGAAAAGAGAAGAGCACTCTTTTTCTGTCAAAGGAACTTGGCTACGGTTGCAACGTAGAACAGAAGTGGCTAACTGGCGGCCCTTACCCCCACTTTTCTGACCGCTAGCGCTATCCCCTCCACTGCATCGATCTTTCCACTTGGTTAATAAGGATTTTGTAAGATTTCGAAGCGTTGATCTTGTTTTGCAAATTCGTTGCTCTAAGAACTGAGATTGACCTGTGTTAAACAAAATATAAACAAAAAGGCGCATAATAGCAAAAATATATAAGCCAGATTCTTGTTTAAGAACGCCAACGTCCGAATTCTTTTTGCGTCACATCTACTTCTCTTTTTGAGAAAGGTGTTGAAAAGTCTTTGAAAAGAGTATATCGATGGCGCAAACGATGTAAATTTTCTCCTTCAAACTTCGATATTTCACGCTATCATTTCAGAGTTACGATCGATCGCCGAGCGTGTTCGCGAGGCATTCGAGACGCACGCGAATCGAACATTCCTCATTCCACGCAGCGAACGATTCCTCCACCCATTGACTTTACACTTTCCCTTATCGAGAGTTTCGAGGATTTCGAATCACGAAGAGAATACAAAGTATCGATTCCTCGAAACTCGGGACTGTCTTTGCGCTTCGAACAGCCGAGTAACCAGTTTTCGAATTGTTGGTTACTAAATAAAGAGTTATACTTGCAATAATTTATTTAGAATACTCTAAATAAATGCCAGCTACTCTTCCTTTTCTTTTTTTTTTCTGTCTTTCATTTTCCTTCTGTCTTTCGCATCTGTACAGAATTGTCGATAATTATATCGAAATCCCCAAGATTGACCACTATTATTTTATATTCTAATAATTCCTTTACTCCTGCTAGAAAAGTGTGAATATTTTGCGCTTACAAAATAGACACATTCGCAAAGGAAAATAAAAAAAAATATTATTTGAGGAAATTTCAAAGTAGTGTTAGCCAGTTAGCCACCTCTGTTTTAGTTCGTACGTTAAGTCGAAAAATTCCTAGTAACCAAAATTCCTGTTCATAATTTTTTTTTTTTCTGTTACAACAATTCTCACACTTGCACTTGCAAAGGTACAAGTTTAAACGTACTTTCGCAATCATTCTCTCGATTGATTCGATCGATTGCATGCTCCATTTTTTTTTCAAATAATCCAACTGTGCGAAAGCAGCCTCACGGATTCCAGGCTACCACGCATTATACCATTTTCCATTTCATTTATTTGACCCTCCGTGCATTTCATTGACGATACGCGGGGTAAATAAAACGGGGGGGAAGTATCAAGCTGAGATAGAAAGAGGAACGAACCCGGGCAGTTTTCCGCGTCACAGTTTTCCACGCTGCTCGCCCGCCCGCCCCCTCTCGTCAGAATTACTCGCCGGCTGATCGAGCCGCAATGCATCGGGAACTTCCATTCGCCGCTCGCGCGACCATAAACCGAATATCGTTCGCCGTGCTTTTCAGTCAAATTACACACTGATACGCTGCCGGCGGTGGCCACCGATACGTGAAAACACGTCGCGGGGGAAATGTAAAAAGGCGAAGGTTCTCCTCGTCGGGGAGAGAATCTATAGATCTGTCAAAAGGCTCGATCGTCGGTCAATCGAAACACTTCTCTAGAGAGAGAGAGAGAGAGAGAGAGAGAGAGAAATGAGAAAAGGGTTTGTACACGCATCGATGTTTTCATTCCGCTAATGCTTTGATCTGAATTTTCCACGTTCGAGTGGTTTCCCCTCTTTTTTTTTTTTTTAATCGAACTGGGAACGTATAATAATAGGGGTGACAGTAGGGGAAAGAGCAGGTTCGACACGCTGGTTTATCGATTGTCTGGAGTCGGTGGAATTTACGCGAGGGGCAAGAAGTTAGCCCCCGTTAATTGGAAATTTACGGGGATTCATAGAACATGTTACCGAACTAAACACGGTTTTTAGAACTCTTGCCGACTGGTCGTTTCGTGGAAATTGCGTCGTTGGGAAATTCAGTGGATAAGAGATAAGTAAATTCTTGTTGTGGATCGTGTTTTAACCTTTTGCTAACAGAATTCAGATTTCCTTTTATCACTGAAAGTGATTTTAGCGGGGGTAGTCCAGAAAATTGGGCCTCTTCAGGTGCAACGCTGATGCAACGAAAATTAGCGATTGGTTGATTTGGGTCACGTGATTCGCGAGGGGGCGTGGAGTAGACCTCGAGTGGGAGTGGCGTTGTCTGATACTGAGCGATGTAATTTGTTTCGTATCGATTCAAATGAGACGAATCGTACAGATGGGGTACAAGTCGTGCAGTTTTTTTATAATAATTTTAATTACACGTAGATGTACGTTTGGCGTTGTACGATATAATGTAATATAGTAAGAATAAAAGAAGAAATTCCCCAGAACAAAGACAGTCGTTAATCGTGGTTGACACTTTTCATTAAACTTAGAAACATTGTTACAAATGTCAAATAAACTTAGCTTAGCTGTTCTAAATAATACGTTAAAAATATCAAACGTTTATTTAGACGTTGAAAATATTTAGAAGTTTGATTAAAAATCACAGTTTACGCAACAAAGATTGAAACGACAATGAGTTTCATCGACACATACAGTTCCAAGAGAGTGCAAAAAGTTGAATACCTTGAGTTTATTACGGTATTAATTGTCGACAGTTTGCATGCTTTCGTCGAATCGATAAAAATACGCGAGTTTGCGTAAACATCCGCGCTCGAACGCGGAAATCATAAATTCCGCAGGCGAATGAGTGTGAATACACACGCATACACGCGCAGACTTTCTCTCGTAAAATTTATCTTATTCACCATCAGTATCATTAAAATTGACGCGAGTAAAATATGTCAGGTGGGTCCCCATCAGTCGCGAGCAGCGTTAGACAACGTTTAATCAAGTGGCGGGACGCGTCGCCGGACCGAATCACACCAGCCAGCCGAATCAAATTTAAAGCGAATGAATTTTACATGCTTGACCCCGCGCGGATCCTCGAAATCGCGCTGAATTATCATACGTAATTTAAAACTTCCAGCCTGTCGTTTGCTCAATTCATGCATTCGCCCCGGCCCCGCGAGGGGACAAATGTTGCCGGTGTTCCATGCATGAGACAGTATCATCGCCCCTCTTTCGGGAGCGCATCAAATTTGCATCATCGTCGGCTCGTTGCCTCGCGATTTAACCTAACGAAATGTCATGTTGCATTCAGGGCGACATTTACCGCGTCCAAAGAAGAGAGAGAGAGGAAATTCAGAACACCACAGAAACGAGTCGATCGATTCTTTTTCTTGCGAGAGAAGCATAGAACTATCGATAGTTATAAAATTTTCACCCCTTTAACCTTATTTTTCTTCTCCTTCTCTCTCCTTATATTTTTCATCGAATGCGTGTGTGCTCTTTGCAGATTTCACTGCTTGCCAATCGTTCGTGGAATAATTAGCAATTGCGCTACATTTATTGATAAAATTTAGCTTGTCAAATTAGAGATTTTTACATTTTTACAACTTTCGCGGTCCTTCACGGCAATAGACAAATTTAATAAATCTCGGATGCGATCGGAGTTAATTTGTCTCCAAACAGTGACAATTGCCAAAGTAAAATGTCACGAACCACAAGGTAACCAGTACGTGGTAAAATATGAATATCGAATTCGAGACCTAAAATCATTTTTGCACATTGTATTCTTGCATAGAATAGTAGCGCAATGTCACGTTTTCGTGACACTAGTCGACAATCGCTGGTGAAAAGAAGTCACAGCAATGTTATTAACCTCTTGCGTTAGTAACTTGGTTCACGGACCATAACGAGTGACCAAACCGTATACAATAATTTGTCTTCTTATATGGATAGAAATTACGAAGAAGTAACAAATTTTATCGATTTTGCCTGGGTTATATTCCAATGTAAATGTATTTAAAATTGAGAAAAAGCGATTTTGCGCCTGGACAAATATTCTCGACGTGTGTGGCACGTCAATCCAGCGCAAGAGGTTAAAATCAGTCACTTTGTAAATCGGTCGTTTCGTCAAATTCGGTGGCTCGAGAACCATACAGAATGTACGAGGAAGGAGGGGAAATGACCTGAAACGCATTTACCGAGTGAGAAAATTGACGCGACACAGTCGGTATTAGTCCTCGACCGGAACACACGAGGAACAGCGATTCCCAGAGCAAGATAGCGTCCACAGAACTGTGATTTGACTTCTGCCGAAGTTGAATCGCGTAGTGTTCGCTGTCAAATTTACGCCAAACTCTCTCTTTCTCTCTCTCTCCCGTCTTTGTTACGATTTTATCTGGCGGGCGCCGCGAGTTTTGTAATTCTGCGTCCGCTGGTATTATTTACTCCCGGCGTCGATAACGCCGCGAAGTAATGGAAACAGCGAACAGGGAGGAAAGGGGGTGGGAGTTGCAGCGTGGCTCGAGGAGGAGATGAAATTGCCGGTGGAACGAATTTATTCGACAAATTGATGGAACTGAACTGACGGTTATTCCAGCGTCCATTTCGCTGTTTCTCTTCCTTCTCCTCCTCCTCCTGGCCTAGGTGCCTAGCTCGCTGGCGTGCAGCCTACGTTGGTCTGACAAACGTGCCGGCGCTGCTTGTAATTTCCCCTGAAAGCCGAAACCTTCGGTATACTTGACTACCGGACGTGAAACGCGCCCGGTGCATCTACATCGGTAAATGCGCGGCCAACCACCCACCCACTCACTCACTCACTCACTCACCCTTCCGCCAGGGGAGATAAGCTATCGATCCTGCGAAAAATTTCGTCTGATCCGCGAGGCTGACTGTGGACCTTCCCCCGGCTTTGATATCCAGACGCCGCGCCGGGATTCATGGGACGTCCCGGGGTTATCGGCCAGTTATTTTTTTGCCGGTTAATGGCGGTCGCTCTATCCTCCCTGTTTCTGCGAGCGAAGATAGAAATATAAAATATGTCAAAAGAGGAAAGCAAAATTGTGAAATTTGAACTATTACACTTATATTTTCGTCAAAATAATCTGCTGTACCAATGATTTTTTTTTTTCGGTACGAATGGTTTAATGTCTTTTAAAAGGGTCATGGAGTTGGAGAGAAAGAATTTTTCTCATTTCTATAAATGAGCATTTAACTTTCTAATTTTTTTATTCCATGGATGTCATGTTTCTCGGAAGCTTGTGTAGACTTTGAAGTTAATGGCATTTTAGGCTTCCTCGAAAAGTCAAAAATTTTTGAATGACAAGAATTATGGCCAAAAAAATCAGTGGTGAAATCGAATAGTGCATCGAGAAATCCATTCGAGATTCCACTTAAGAAAGACTTGACCTTTAAACGCATGCAAATTAAAAAATTAACATTCCTCTTCAACACGGAAGCCTGAAAGATTTTCGAATACAATTAATTGTTAAAATAGGAAATATTTCGTACGAGCTTAGACATTCGTGTTTTTATATTTCAATAAGTTTAAATTGCTGTTTGATTTTCAAACTTTCTCAAATTTTCTGGATTTTTCTTCGAAGGTAGCAACATGTTTATCCAGTTTTATATTTCCTCCGTCCTCCGAGGCACTTTTGGTTAGGAGAGTCTAAGAAACTCGAGTTTGAACCGATGGAAGTTAATAATTAATCGATCCGGAGAATAGACGGGGATTTTTGCTATGGAAGGAGCAAAAATTTATTTTTTAACGACCTCGCGTTAGGTCCGTGCTTATAAAATGAATGAATCGCTTCTATGCTTCACATCGGGCATCTTCAAATCCACCGTTGTTCGCTAACCGTTCGGCCGCGCCACGAGGCCAGCGTTTCTTCAAATTTTCATGATACAGATGCTTGAATCTTTGATCGTCCCGGACTTGCTTCCTTCTTCCGAGAGGCTCTTCCTGAATATTTCCGTATTTTCGAAGTTTAAGAAAATTATCAAAACCGACGGTCGATGTTCTGCGGTTTGTGGATCGATAACATCATGAAAATTTGAAAATTCAAATTAATTTTAGAATTTTTTTTTTAATTTAAAACACACACACACGAACAGGTTTTCAGTATTAAAGAAGAAGACACGGACGGTGAAAGCTCATGCAAATGCGTATTTTCATGGGAAAAGTCTCTGAGGAAGAGTGTCTTCCGTGTTTCCTTATTTTTTCACATCTCTCGTGTTTTTAATACAGTGCCGGAGAAAATGACACTTCGTACCTCAGGAAAATGCACGCTTTTAACCACTTGCGCTGGCAACTGATTGCGGACCGTAACGAGCGACCAAACCGTATACAATAATTCGTCGCTTTCTTTTTGAACTCGGTATGATATCATTGGATGTCATAAATTATTGAGGAGTAATAAATTTATTATTTGTTTTGCCTGGGTTATACTTAAAACTGAGAAAGTATTGCAATTTTAGGATAAAAAATTCTCGACATGCATGGCACGTCAGAGGTTAATAACATCCTACGTGTTTGGTACGTGGCAAAAGCTCACTCTAACCACTAAAAGTAACAAAAGAGCTGACAATTTTCATCGCTCCACTGCTTCAGTATGAAATTTGATAATTATCTGTGATCTCGTAAAATTTCGCCAAAAATCACGCATATTCTTCCAGTATGAATCGTCTTCACACGTTATGTATCTTAAAAAAAAGAAGAAGAAGAAATAGGGAGAAACGGTTTCTGTAAATCTCGAGAGACTCTGGCCTCAAATTTTACTGGCGAGAAATTTTCGATCAGCCACCTGGGTAACGTTGATTCTAGCCGGTTCTACGCGCAACTAGGGATCGAGAGTAGAGAAGACGGGGCGAGATGGAGTCGGTTAAGCCGGGTTTATAAGCCACGGGTGGCTCGTCGGTAGGCGGCCTTTATGTTTCGCGACCCTTATCCCCGAACACAATGGCGCGCAGAAAGAAAGGCTACTCTTTCCCTTTCTTTTTCCCGGGCCAGGTAACTGCGGCCAGTCGCGTTTTAGCAACCACGGTAATGATATCAATTACGCGGCCCGAAAGAAACGACCGAAACGACACGTATAGTTCGTTCGTAGTAGGAAGAGCATTCTCTCGTCAGAAGAAAATAAAACAGATAAACAGGGGTTGTTCAAGCTTCAGCATCTGAAAATTTAATCTTCAGTTCTTTTCTCATTCTCTCCAAATTTAATAAAATCGTTCAACGAGGTAAAGTTGGATTGTTGTAAAGAAAAAAAATTTCAATCTTCGAGACCATGCTAGATTTAGTCGTAAGAAATATCTTTCAATGCTTTTACACGCGTTTGAGTTTTTACAATTTTCGAGAAAAATCTGTCCTCAGTTTCCCACCCGCCACGTGATGTGAAATCACGACTGTCAAAGTACAAGCTTCATGCTTTAAAATGAGATCAAGGGGATCGCTGCATGATCTTTTTTTTTTGACAAAGTTATGTCAGTTTGAATTATTCACGATTTTTCACTATTACTGGTACGATTATGCTACTTTATTAGCACTTTTAAAAAATTTTTGAAATATCTCTTTACTTGGTTAGAAAATCGCAAAAGGGAAAGGCTGCGGAAAAAATTTTTCGAACAATCCCATAAACGAACGAGAAGAGATCGATGAGTCAATCGATTTTTTTTTTTCCTTCCAGTCGGGGCCTCTTTTCTCTAAAAATATTTTGTTTCGAGCCGCGACAACGCGTCCGGCGTGAAAAATCCCGGCTATAGCCTGGGTCCGCCGCTTTGACCGCGGCGTTTCATTATTTTAACAAGAGTGAAATACCCCCGTAACGTGCCGCCAGACTAATCTTCGCCTGCGATGACTTCGTTTAAATATTCACGCCTCGCCCCCGCCGCGACACGTCCGGCGTTATTCTCTCCCGTTTGTCTTCCTCGCGTTTTTTTCGGCCATCGCCGAAAATTTCTCGCTCTTCAGCGTCGACAACGATAACAGAAAGAAATCGGGAAAATTCGGATAAAACGGACATCGAAATACACCAACTGCGATTATCAAACTTTTGAAAATATCTCTGAACTCGAGTCGAATTTATTTACACTGTTAATCTCTCCTGCGCGAGGAGAGAATTTTTTGTCCAAAATTGCAACATTTTCTCAGTTTTTTGTATATTTAAATGTAACCTAGGCAAAATAAATGATAAGTTGATTACTTCTTAATAGTTTCTATCCATTGATATCATACGGATGAGTTCAAAAGAAAAAGAAAGCGACGAGTTATCGTATACGGTTCGGTCACTCGTTATGGTCCGCGAACCAGTCGCCAGCGCAAGGGGTTAAGGACAGTCACGACTGATGTCGATCATATATATCTTCGGTTCGAAGAATCACCCACTGATTTGGGAAATGAATAACTATGGTGAATCTTGCCTTGATTTCACTGTGTATTAATTGTAAGCCTGATATGACTTGAATATTACTCCGTTGAAATACTATTTATTTTAATTTATGTACAACAAGACTTTTACGACGACCGTTTGCTTTGGTTGATTCTTAACAACTGAGAACAATATATTTTACATATAATGTAATATATTACTCTCTCTCTCTTTCTCGAACGAAGAAACAAACTTTTTGACGTCGATATACGACGTATCTTTATAACGAACAATGGCCGAGACAGGTGTAATCATCGTTGTCCCGTAATCAGCGTGAATTGTTTAGAACAAAAGCTCCGCAGGATCAATTGTCCCGGCGAAGTCGAACGATTTTTGCGCAAAGTGGAACACAATGGCGGAATCTCCATGCACCCGTAGAAACAGATTTATCTCTCTCTCCCTCTTTCTATTTCGCGACGATACCACCGCGCAAACGGACAACGAAAAGGTGAGAAAGGAGAGAGAAATACGGGGTGGGAGAGAAGGACCGAGAGGGAGAAAAGAAGAAGAAAGAGAGGACGACCCAGTTTCCTCCCGTCATCGTTAAATTTATCAACTCAACGAAATGAGAATCGAACGGTGGAAGTAATCAAGAGAGTTCCCGCCAATATTCAAAGATCCGTTATCAGGATAATGAAATTATTTCACCGGCTTTTCTATCGCGGGGGCTTAGCTTCTCTCGCTCCGGATGAAAGACACGTCCGAACAATCTCGAAGAGGCTTCATCGATTATTTCCGCCGCGGCTCGGGGATAAGTTCCGCGAAAGATTACGAAAGGCGGGGCCTAAAAACTCTATTGGCGACTTTCCGCCACCCCGAGTAAACCACCCCGCATCCCCCAAGGCTTGTTCCATCAAATTTTCTTTGGAGATAGATAGAACGTCGCCGAACGAAAGAACGTCGATATTCTATTGCCACGGTCGATCTCTTTGCGAGAGAAAGTTCTCGCTTTCTAATTACGTTCCTAGTCTACGGACGCAGCTAAACGCTATTGACTAATCTCTTTTCGTTTCCTTTATTTTGCAGGTAAGAAACTGTCGAACGGAGGGAACAACTCAACTCTGAGCTAACAACTCGAGGTTTTTATGTCAATGTCATCTGTAGATTTCTTTCTTTGTAATTTTGTAGATCTAAATTTCGTAAGTTTGTAGTTTCGATGATTTGTAGATTCAAAATATCATCAGTCTGCGCGAAACGTTTAAAAATTGTCATTGGCGCAGCGGTTGCCTTACACAGGGTGGTCACTGAATGATATAAAACAAAAATAACTTTTACAAACACTTGTTTTTTTTTTAATTTTTTATTATTTTATTTGGGAATATAATTATGTGTGAAAGACATCTCTCGAATAACCATTTTCCTGCTCACAAATAAAAAAGTTTGAAAATGAACAAATTATGATTTTTCAAACCCTTTAGTTTTTCAGTGGCCACCCTATATAATCTCGGCCGCGCCATTTGCTTTTCTCAATTTTCAGAAAATTGAAAATATCCAAGCGTTGGCCCCGAAACGACGTGAAAAGTCAGAGAATTAACAAACACGTTGCGCAAATGTTTGTCGGGTAATTATTATATAGTACGTGTTCTCGTACGTGCGGATTATAAATAACGCGTGGAATGTGTTGTTGATATTACGGGCGGATAGACGCAATTATGTACATTTCGCATTTGGCGGCGGAGACGCGATACAGGGGAAATGGAAATTTATTTATTTATTTTTTTTTTAATTTTCAAATCGACTCCCCTTCGTCAGCCGTGCGTCATTTCATCGCTCTGCGATAGGGTTAAATTATTTTTATGTGCTTCGAAAATATCTTTTAAATCAAACAACCGTTTTTGTTTTCCTCTTTTTTTTTTTTTAGCCGTGCGTTATTTGAATTAAACGCCGGTATTGTTTCGGCTTCGTTCGCCCGTGAACTTTCCCGAATTTATCAGTTTCGTTTTATTAGTTTAGCGAGAAAAACGAACGGTCGATCGATGCTCGGATCTTTCGGCTGTTATAATTCAGATGTGTTTTATTTTATTTCTCGTTTGTTTTTCAATCAAAAAACATTCGCTATGATCACTGGCTGGAGTATTTTCCCCTACGATATTTATTTATTTCTTTCCTTTTTTCCCCCCTCTCTCTGTCTCTCCAAATTCCGTTCTCATCGAAACAATAAATATCCCGAAAGCTTTATCACGGTATTCGTTGAGATGCTTTTCCGCTCCTGAAATGGCACAATCGTTCGAGCAAATTGTAAGCATTCAACACGTTCGCTGCCACGCGAAATTCGTACGTGTTTGCCTGCGGAAATGGAACAATGTTCAATTTTATAATAACAAAATGTGCAATGGAAGTGTATTTTATGACATTATTTAGTCATACTGTATTATTTAAAATCTTCTGTCCGTGGTTAATTTATTTAATGAGTACATGCATCCTTAATACAATATTCTTTTATTATAATATCGTCTAGTCATTTGTATTATTTAAAATTTTCTGCCCAGTTAATTTATTTAATAAGTACAACAAAGTAACGTAATATATGTACATGCGGTATAATAAAAAACGTACAGCTCAAAAATAATCACAAGACAACAAATAGACTGGTACTATATACAAGTAAAAATAAATCATTCGTTCATTTATTTATTTACTTGATTATTGGTAATCAACGAGCAAAGGAAAGTAACAATATTGAAAGAAGTCTTAAGTTAAAAAAAATTATATTAAAGGAAACGGTCCCGAGTTTTATTATATTTTTTTAAAAAAATCTTGGAACATTAAAGAGTCAGTCGATCGGCGAACGAAATTATTCAATTATCACTGGTCGAATAAAAATCGAGACCGTTCTGAAACATTTATGGCGACATTTATGGACAGTCAATTTCCACCTATGTATCCACGTAGTAAATCAGGTATTTCATTCTTATCGTCTTCGCGGTCTCCTTTCGGCCAGATTCCCACGCAGATTCTACGCATCTGCACTTTGATCGAAACGGGGGTGGAAAACACCGAGGGGGTACGGCCGAAGTAAATAGAAGCAGCCATCAAAGTTTCACCGTTCGATTCGCCGGAAAAACACGCGTTACCACTCAGAGCCCGATCAAAGATTAACGGAGGAAAGGTTGCGCGCTTCCGCGTGTAAAGATGCTCTACGCCAGTAGAGCACCCTAGTGGCCGTTTCTCGTTCGATCTTATCGCCCCTTCGACCCTCTACCCCCTCCCTCGGCGTCTTACTCCCTAAACGCGCGGACCTAATATGTATTTTTAATCAGTGCTCGGAATCGCGTTCGCCGACCCCACCCCAGCCTCCGCTTTCCCGGTGAGCTCTTCACCCCTCGTCTTTCCATTCGACTTCGCCCGAGAGGATCCTATTCCCTCGGGAGGAATTCGCCAGAGCGCGGGCGAAATTCGATATTCGCAATTTCGCCCGACTGTCACCAGAATCTGAGAGAGGGGAAGGAAGGAAGGTTTGCTCGTTTGTTTTCCTCTGGCTCTTCGTCGCTCTCCATCCCCCCCGAGTGAGGGAGTCTCTCTTCTCTTTTCCCTTTTTTTTCTTTCTTTCTCCTCCCTCGTCTCTTTCTTTTCTATTTTTCCTTCTCCTCGTTCTCTCTTTTTCTCCGAGACCATGAAGGTTGACTCGATTGAAAGAAACCCGGTTTCCGTTTTCGCGAACTTTCACCGACCTGGCCTAGGGAAGGGGGATGATTGCTTCCCCTCCGAGAGGCGGATCGATAAGTATCGCGTTGCACGTTTTCGATAAGAAAATCGGCGTGCAAAATGTTTCAATCGCTTTCGATCTTACCCCCCTCCCGATTATTTATCAACGTGGAAATTGGGGAAACTTGCCCCCTCCAGCTGTTTCGCGCGAGGAACTCTTAACCTCCTGCCACGCACGTCGAGAATATTTGGCCCAAAACTGCAATATTTTCTCAGTTTTGGGTATATTGAAATATAACCCAGGCAAAACAAATAATAAATTTATTTATTATTAATAATTTCTATTCAATAATATACCGATGAATTAAAAAAAAAAAGTACGGTTTGGTCACTCGTTATGGTCCGCGAACCAGTTACTAGCGCAAGAGGTTAAGTGAAAGAATGTCATAGGTTATCCCAGTTTCCTTTCTGCCGGCTGTTGTCGCTTCGAAATTTCGAAAAAAGAAAGTCTAGTGGAAAGGAAACGTAGCAGAGAGACACAGAGAGAGGAAGCTCCCTAGCCGGAGCGAAAGCTTTAATTGAAGTTCGTTTAAAACGACGCGAATTAATTCGACGGGAAATTGAATCGAACCGGTGACATTAAATAAATCGCAGCGCGCGCTGTGCAGTAATCTGGTTCGTTAATTAGAGGGCCGTTTCGCCGAGTTTTGTTCTCTCTGCTTGTTTCTTCGTCTCCTCCTTCGTCTTCTTCTTTTCTCTCTCCCCACGTCGTCGTCAGCGTCTTCGAATCGTTTCGTGCGAACAACGCACCCACCCACGTTGAGCTTGTTATTTGGCCCTGATGGAAACGATGCATTGTGATGTCTCGTCACGCCGCTTCAAGGCTCTCCTCTTTCGTCTGGCGTGCTCGCGGGATCTATGTGCCATCGCTTGGTCTCGCCTCGTCGAGAAACAAAGGGACGGTTTCACGGTCAAGGCCACCTCGCCACGACACCGCCGTGTACACTGCTGCTCATAAGTGCATCCGCGATACTTTTCTCCATTTTTCGTTGACGTGCTTCGACGTCGATCAAACGTTTGTACGTATCACACGGGGGTGATTATTCTCGCGATCCGCGATTTTACGTCTTAAGAGTAGTAAATATCAATCAGTACTTTTCTGCAGGTTTATTTTTCTTTTATATATATATATATATATATAAACGCGCAAAAATTGGAGGTGCGATCGAAAAATTTACAGAGTCCTCTTGCATTCACGTATATAATCATACGATCGCTCTATTTTAGCTTTGATACTTTCATTACGATACAACACGATTCAGCTCTATTCAGATATCATATCCGCAGACCGGATATCCTCGCAGAATTTTTCTTCCACGTGGAACGATAAAAGGAGTCGCGAACCCTTTTCCTGTTGATTTCCACGCTATCCAACGGACGTACTGATTTAGTCGATACGATACGCACACGTTCTCGTTAACCTACTAAATGACTGTTTTTAAAATTTTTTGCCACACAACCGTTTTCAATACTCACTTCTTTTCTTATTGTTTGTTTTCTGAGAAAAATGTGCAGTCTGTTTTCCTATCTACGGCCGGTTGAACGATTTATACTTTTTTTTTTGCATGATAGTAGACTCAATTATTGAACTATAAAGTCGTTAGAAATGAAAGGTAATGCAAGTGTGGCTTGACTTTGACTGAAAACATAATGCATAATCTAAAGGAGCAGCGATAATGGTGACTTTGAAATAGAACCTTATGCAGGTTGTGGATATATAATACTATTTATTTCTGAATAAAAGAATCTATATTTTCTTCACTGTCTGCATTCTGTTATATAGGGGTATCCATAAGTAATGTCCTTTTCAAATTTAATAAACATTGCCATCTGGTGGCAATAATTTAACTTATTATAACATAACCTATATTCTAGGTTAAATATACTGACTTCTATTTAGTGTGCTTATTGTTAAATTGTATTTTAGATTGAAACCGTATTAACTCTTAAACAAAATAAAATTTTGTACAAAAACCGACATTACTTATTGTTAAATTATATTATAGGTTAAAATTGTATTAACTCTTAAATAATACGTATCATGTACGTATGGATACCCCTAATATATTATGAAACATACATTTCTTTCAAAGACTGATCACGATAAGAATGAGTGAAATATCGGTAGGTTCAGTGTTAATAAACCGATCGTTCGATCTAATCTAAATTTCTCTGTTAAATAGTTTCACCTCCAGTTCCAGACTTCGAGGTTCTCCTCGCCTTGTCAAACGCCCGCTATTGAATCACCGTACTCTGTACTCGCGCCTCTCGTTTGTTAGTCAAATAATCGTCAAACAATCCATCAACCTCGCCATTCCTCCGCGGTTCTTCTTTCGCCAATTTTGATATTCAAAGTGACTTCGCTCTCTTCGAACTTTCGATCAAGGCCTCCCTTATCGATTCAAGACGACGAAAACCGGCCAGGTGGCTCGACACTCTTGCCAGCCTCGTCTCCTCGAACAATTTCGCTTCTTCGCCTGTTTCAATCCATCTACTCAATCGCGTGCGCGCGCTCACGCTCTCAATCGTTCGGGATCGATCGTTTAAATATTTTCTCGCGGGATGATACCGCCTCTGGATGATTGTGGCTCTGGCAACAGGCTCTCCTCCTGCCAGCACGATATTGCACAACATGAAGAACCACCCAAGCATAGATAGAAAACCAAGGATTCTAACTGCTGCTGAGTGAACCTTTTTATTGGCTTATGTGTGAGTTCTAAATGATTCTATAATTATAATTCTGAGAGATTGATTGTTTCTATCACATAACTTGCACGCTTGAAATAACCTTCAAATTATGCTAATGAAAAATTGTTTGATGCAGAAGTTTTTGACGCGTCTTTGCCCCAATAATAGCACTAAATAAATATTTGGACGAAAATATATAATAAATACTCGCGTCTTTATGAAACTGTATACGATCCAGAGATTCTCACAATTAGAGCCGGCTAACTGGCGGCCCTGCCCCCACTTCTGATCGCTAGCGCTACCCCCTCCACTGCGTCGACTTCCCCACTACATTGAAATTTCCTCATCGTGCACGAGCCCCACTCTCTCAGTCTGTTGATTTCCCTACTAATTGCAAGCAAATGGGTATTCTAAATAAATAAATTATATATGTAGATTGATCTTGTGATCAATTTTATTTGTTCGACTCAATTTCTGGAGATTTTTTATGTTCACTTGGCTAAAAATTTCGATGATTCTGAAGCCTGTTTTGTTAGATTGAATCAGATTCAAATCGTTTGATTGCCCTGCCGTAGGTCATCTTAGGGACGGTGAAAAGAAAAAGTCTCAAAAGAGTGTCCAAGAGAAATACAGACTAGACCTGGATTCAGAACGCAAGGATGTTTTATATTCTGAGAAAAAAAGAAAATGAGACTAATCTCGAAAAGCGAAAATTAAGCACGTACCATCTACAGTGTATGTCTCCCAAAAATAGTATTCTCTGACCCTGTCTATTTAAACTTATCTACTGACGGCTCACGCGCATACCTGCGCAGTCGCCGAATGGCAAATCGAGATTGCACGCGTCTCGTCCAGGTTTCGCCGCAAGTTTCCCCGAAACTTCCATCGCGTCAGCCAACTTTTCCACGATATTCGTTCATAATTACGACTGCGAGCAAGTTGCGCGTCGCGCGTGTACATCGATCCTACTCTCGGCGATGACTAGCACACCCTGAAAACAGGGTCTAGTCAACGAATATTGGAATAAACGAAGAAAACCCCCGCGTTTTTTCCTTTCCTTTTCTCCGAGGTTCTGTGTTTCGCATTTTCTTTCTTCCCTGTCGCGAGAATTCCATCTCGCGTACTTTTTCAGCAATGCCGTCGTACCACGTACGAGTCTTAGAATTCTTGCTCTTTATGGCGTGTCTCTCATTTTATCCGGGACGCGCTCTGAACATTGCTCTTATCTGGATGGATTTTCGTGGATCATTTCAATTCGACGTCCGAGTTTCATCAGAATCCGGTGTACACACACGTATACGTCTTTCCGAGTTGTACACGAGTGGTGTCACTTGACACTGCGGACTAACAGCGACTTTATGATTCTAGGTTAGATTTCACTAATGTTTGATTTATCATATTTGTAGTATCAATTTGAGTCTAACTAATCAAATGATGAAACTAACTGTTAACGTTAATCGAAATATAAATTTTTGTCATTTTTAAAAAAAACTATTAGGTTCCTTGGAAAAGTTTTACCTTCGTGATGAGTAGAATACAATGCAAAAAAATAGAACCGTAAAGTCGCTGTTAGGACGCAGTGTTAAATGATTAAGAAACTTTTTTGCCATTTTTCAAAAGAATTATTAGGTTCCTTGGAAAAGTTTTACCTTCGTGACGAGTAGAATACAATGCAAAAAATTGACCTTGAAGTTCAAGGCACGTTTTCTACACGTATTTCCATCAAATCGAAAGAGTAGAATTCATCTGTAATAGCCATGGACAAACTTTTCTTTCCACTCTGTACACTTCGTCGGATTTAAATCTATCTGGCTGTTCCAAACGATTATCAAACGCTCGTTTCGTTGTCTATCGTCGACAACCATACTGAAAGCGTTAAATGTTTCCCACGTGACACGTGTCAAGGCACCCTCCGCGGACGCGAACGAGCGAACGCTGACTTGCACCGTGTAACACCGTGTTCCTTATTACTTTCTTCCTCCTCTTCCAAACGTAGCCGAACATGCACTCGCTGGTACACGCGGCCGGGTGTCACTTTGTCGGAGCGTAGGCGCGTGTTCAGCATTCCTAAGGGAATTGCCAAGGACGCGCGATCCACCGCGGCGATGAGATTAACAACACCACGTATTTCACGCGAGGCGTGCAGATGGTTTTCCAGTTGATAGTGAGATAAAGCGTGGACGCGGGATTCCTCGCGTGGCGAGCGATTCCGCGTTGCACCTCTCGCGTTGTCGCGAGGGTACAACATCCTCTCGGTGTCGAGGGGTCCGGGATTAAAGTACAAGGAGCAGGAGAGAATTTATTATATGATGGAGAATACAAGGCTGTTTATATATTTTACTAAAAATTTCTCGAGTCTTTGAAAATGTACTGCCATAAATATTATACAATGAAATATCTGCGAAAAATTATAGTTTGGTTGTAGTACAATTAAGCGCAAGAAACGAGAGAAAATTTATAATATGACAAAGAACACGAGCTCCTATCTATGTTTTCTGTTAAAAATTGTTCGAATGTCTCCAAAAATATACTGTTACAGATTTATAAAATTTTAATAATTTGGTCATAATATAATTTCGTAACAAAGAAATTAAAGTACAAGGAACGGGAAATAATTTATATTATAATATAACATAACATAAATCTCTTGTTAAAAATCGGAGCTTTCGAGTCTCCAAAAATGCATAAATATAAAACATAAAACATGAAAAACTCTCTGTTACAGAAATATAAAATTTCCGTGGAAAATCATAATTCGATCATTTCAAACCACTTTGGTAGTTCCGTAGCGTGAAATATCTTGCAAATGCAACATAATTCAGTTGTGTCTCAGGATTAAGTTAGTTTAACCAGACTTTGAAAATGTCTCTCTATTACTTTTGCCAACGGTAACCTGGCCTCGGCTTCCTTTTGTCCTCTCCTTGCCCGGAAGATTATCTTTCTGCGTTCCGCGCGGTCTGGCCCTCTTTGTTTCCGTCGTTTGTTGCAGATACCTTCCAGTTGCTAATTCTTCGTTGAGAATGCGGGCTTCTTGGTTTAGCTCGGAGATTTCGTTCGGGAAACGAACTATTCGAACTAAATATTCGAGGGAATTCGCAGAACATTTTTCTGTTAACCTCTCGCGCTAGTAACTTGTTCGCGGACCATAACGAGAGACCAAACCGTATACAGTAATTCGTCTTCTTTTTGAATTCATCGGCATACTACACTGGATAGAAATTACTAAGAAGTAATAAATTTATTATTTGTTTTGGTTATATATCTCAATGTACTTAAAACTGCGAAAATATTGCAATTCTGGCCCAAATATTGTCGACACGGCAAGAGGTTAAAACTCGAAAATTCGTGGCGCAGAAACTTTTCTTTCCGAGCCAGGAATCTCGAATTTCCATCGAACAGCTCTTCTCGAAGCTTGATGCTCGATCACGGAGGAATCTTTTTCGAGCACCTCCTCGCCACGGGAGTGCCTTCTTCTTCCCAATTTCCGTCGTTTCCAATGCTCGAGTTCCAAGCACGGTGCACAACAACCGGGGGGGAGCGAGCACGGCTGTAGAGAGGCGGCGGAAGTGGCGTGTGCACGCACGCAATTCGTCGTTCGCCACTGTCGTCGGCCGTGAAGTCGATGACAGAGAGGAGAGAGCACAGACAATGAAGTAAAGAGCAAGAGAGAGAGAGAGAGAGAGAGAGAGACGCAAGCACGATCCATCGTTCCATTCTCTCTCTTTCTCGGAGAGTGGATTCGAAAACGCGAATTCGCTTCAGCCAAGTTTCCGCCCCTTTGTACGAGTAGGAGAAATAGCAGCGCGGGCGGTGGGAGGGGGTTGCAGGAGAGGGTAGGTTGGCGGAAAGTTTCCGATGAATCGGCACACGGTATTGTCCCAGATACAGAGAAAGAAGCCGGTGAAACGAACGAAAC
The DNA here is from genome assembly GCA_030673865.1 of Melipona bicolor. Classification (NCBI taxonomy): domain Eukaryota; kingdom Metazoa; phylum Arthropoda; class Insecta; order Hymenoptera; family Apidae; genus Melipona; species Melipona bicolor. The sequence continues at coordinate 1,811,878 of JAHYIQ010000012.1, forward strand.
GCGGGGGGAGAAGAATGGAGAACAGAGAGATAGCGATAGAGGAACGAGACAATGAGGCGGTGCTTTATTATGTTCCGGCAGTCCTAGAGACGATCCTCTCTCGTTGCTACCATCATCCCTCTGTCCTTCTGTCTCTCTCTTCATTTCTCTCGTCTGTCTCTCTCGTTCTATCGCCTTTCTATCGCCCAACCCATCGGTGGCTCAGCTTCTCTATCCGGTAGCATTTGCTTTCGACTAATTAAATCGCGTGTATAGCCTGTTGTACGTCGATCGATCGAATCTCTCTCTCTTCTCTTTCTTGAGGACGAGACGAGCTTTCGCCTTCCCGCGCTGTTCGTTCTTCTTTTTCTGAAACCCTGGCGGACTCGTTCGTTTCCTTTCGGAACCTCGAGCAGATTCGAAAGTTTTTCTATAATTTTCACGGTCCGTGCGTTCTCTGACGTTCACGAGTGTTGTGGACACGTCTCTCCGCGTCGAATAAATCGGGACGAACGGAGCGACCGTTTCGTCTGTCGCGCGTGCAGCCGCGCCCGGTCTTTTGAACGCTACCGAAAGAGAGAAAGACTGTTTCGAGGGAAAAGAGAGGTCCGGCGATATTTGCGCGGGTCCGGCCGCTTGGAAAAAGATTCACCACCACCGGAGAATCTTGAAAATGAAAGAGAGAGAGAGAGAGAGAGAGAGAGCCCGTTTGCACGAACCGTGTACCCTGTCTTTCGAAGAAGCGCGCGCGCGCTACTCTTTGTCGACTCGGTCGCGATGTTTTTTCAAAGTCGAGTCGCCGCGCGACGACGGATCGTTACCGCCGTTCCGCGCCGTCATCGTTGCCAATGGAGAACTCTTTTTGACGACGGGGACGCGCGCGCGCGCTCGAATAATCGTACACGTCACAGTGGTAGAAGGAGATTATTCTAAAAAAAACTGCGCGACTTGTACCCCAGTACGATTTGTCTCACTGAAAGGCCCAGAAACAACTGTTCTGACTAGGAAACGAAGACGACTTTTTTGCCATAAAATTTTATTGATACGCAAATCGATTTGAATCGATACAAAACAAATTACCAGACAATGCCACTCCTACTCGAGGTCTACCCCACGCCCCCTTGCGAATCACGTGACCCAGCTCAACCAATCGCTAATTTTCGTTGCATCAGCGTTGCACCTGAAGAGGCCCGATTTTCTGGGTTACACCCGCTAAAATTACTTTCAGTGATAATAACAGGTATACAGAGTTCTCTTCAGAGAAGACAGATAATTTTGATCGTAATTCGTGAAATGGAAATGAGATTTTTAGTTTTGGTACCGCCTCTTCCTCTTCCTCTTCCTCCTTGACGACGCAACGAGCGTCGAAAGAGTTGCAACAAGCACCACAAGGAAATCAAAGTTTCGTTCCAACTCGCGAGTAGTTACTCCACCTCTCGATCGAATCGAAAGTTTACCACTTGGCAGAGTACTTCGAGAGTACGTGGTTGTATAAAATTCACCGAAACACCAAAATTTACTAACCTCGATCGTGCTTACCAACCTGGAGGAGATTTCGCAACAGCTTGCAACGGTTGGCAAGATTGCGTAGGAGGGAAGAATCGATCGGGAATTGAAGCGTGGAACGCGAACGGCGGAAGGGGTAAAACGTTTAAACGATACAAACGAGGGATTCCAATATTTCCGTATTCGAACTTAATGGACGCCTCTTTCTCCCCCAGCGCCCGTTCCCTCGTCGGTTTTTCCCGCTGTCCATCCTCAGCGGGCAAATGGAAAGCCCGTAATGCGAAAAATAGTGGAAATGGCGAGTCCCGGGCGGTGGCGGAGTGATATTAATGCGAAGAAACGATCTCCCTTTATGTGCCCGGAGACGGATCCATCTCGTCCCTGACTCCATTAAAAGTGATCTTCCTCGCGCGAGACGCGGGGGGTGGGCGAAATATCCCGGCGAGACACATCGAGCCGCGGAAGAATCTCCGACCGAGCGGAATGTCTCGTAATTGATGGACTAAATATTAACATTTCATCGTCGAACGTTCTTCCGTTCTCCTCCGCTCTGATTTTGCACGATTATTTTCTCTCTCTCTCTGCGCGAGAGATTGTTAGAGCGAAGAGCGGGCTGGCGGAAACGAGATCAGGGCGAAAGCCTTGTTTCTCCCACGCTCTTTGTTTCTTGCTCTATATTTCACAGTTCGGTTCGTTGGCCAGGCTCGCTGCCGAATTTGAAACTCGTTGCTGAAGTTAATTTCTGTTGCGTAATCTCGCGTCTTATAAACGTGGTGGAAGTGTTTGGTGTGAAAGTGTGAAATTTTAAGTGAACGAGAATCTAGAGGAAAAAGATGACTAATGTAATATGTGTGTATACTCCATACGATGTATTCGAAAGTTTTATTTAATTTCTTTTTAATATTCAGCATTTATCGTGGATGATCGTATCGACACGATATAATGCAGCATATTAATAAAGTATCAGCAGAGTCTTTAATTTTTACCGCGTTTAATGTCAATTTAAAATTAAACGCGGATAAATGTATTTTGTATTTAATCCGATTTTGCATCCCTCATCGCATAAAGTTGTTGAATTTAACTTTAATTTATACTTGCGTTTATCGCGTACAATTTACAATTTATATTTGCCTTTTTAATTATGCGAGTGTAATGGTACGTTTCAAGATTTCTGAGCGGGGCAAACATGCGTGACAAACGCGCTCGTGGGAAAACGCACACCGAAGAATAATGTATGCGCGAGTATCGGCAAGAAAGGAATGCAGATACTGTGTCCCCCTCGTTCGCGCCATCTTGATCACCTTTCCCACACTTTAAACGGTGGACCTACCATCCAGCGATCTTTTCACCTCCTTGCATCGGCACTGGACGTAATCTCGGGGAAAGAAGAGGTGTATCGAGTCTCTTAGGGACTTGAATTCGAATCATTTCACCGTTACGCGGAACGGTGAACGTCGGCTGATCGGCCATTACCGATACCCGATTAAACTCTCCGCGGGGACTGGACTAGGATCAACCGAGTCTGGTTCTCCCCCCTCTCGCCCTCGCCTGTCTCTTTATCTCTCGTTCCTAGATAATGACTCGTCGCGGAAATTCGTTACGCGCGATCGGTATCGAAATAGCGCGAACGATCTCTCGCTCTCTGGATCGTGCAATAGTTGTCGCCGTAGGGGCGTCAAGGCCACTGGCTGAGAAAGTCGCTGGTAGACAAATGCGTATATAGAGCTAATCGTAATGTAATCAAATAAAATACGTAATTTTCTCTTAAGCTATTTTAAATAAACTATTTTATTTTCTGTAAAATTATTCGGTGTTGAGAAAAATGTTTCGAAGGAGACATCTCGCAAGTCTCGTTTGGGTGGTCATTAGCTTCTGAGATTTGAAGGATTTTTTTTTTTTTTTGTATATTTTCGAGTTTGTGAATTCAAGATAAATTCACTTGGGTAACTTATTGGTTGGTGTTCTATTCTCATTCGAGATTATTCAGAGCTTATCTTCGTTGAGCATCCAGAAATCATTTTTTATCTCATAATGACTTTGGACGTCAATATACTGATTTATTCTCTTCCTAATAAATATATATATATATGTATCTTTTGAGTCGCGCAGAGTTGACAGATGGTCAGGGGTCGCTCGTAATTTACGTTACGAATTTGTCGCCCGAAACGAGTCGCCAAATGACTCGTAAGTTAGTTAGCGGAGTTTATACAGACGACAGGGTTATTAATACGACGCGAGACGATGAATTGTAGAGGGTCCCGCTCTCGACGTATTATGATCGGCAATTTAGTTTGTCTCGCCGACCTCCGCACCGACGATAAATTCGTCGGCTGGTACATACGTAACATGGCGTCTTCGATCTGACTCTCGGCGCAACAAACGAAACGCTGGAAACGAACTGGGATTTCTCAAATTTCTCCTGTTTGAACAGATATCGCGAGATAATTTTGAGGAATCTTAACCTCGACCCAAGTGAACACTCTCGCCGTTTAACACCGTCTCCTCCTCCTCGTCGTGTCGATTTTTAATTATCCGAGTCGATAATTGATTGTCCTCGAGACGCGGCGTAATTGGCGGAGACGATGTCCCCCTATTATCGCGAAACCGTATTCGTCTCCTCCCTTTTTCTCCGGTCGCGTCCGCGTGTTTGCCCAACTTGTGTCTCGCTCATTAAAATCACTCGATACGAATATTCGAAAGGACGGGAAAGGGGAACGGTGGATGAAGAAGAAGAAGAAGAAGAAGAAGAAGATGAAGTAGAAGGGGGCTCAAGGGAGAGGCAGAGGGTGGTTCCAGGGGGAAAAAGAGAGAGTCGACGACGACGATGACGAGGGTAGAAGGAAGAGAGAGTAGCTTCGGCAGAGGTAACATCAGCGACGGCAGCGGCATCGCAGTCTGCGAAACTTTGCGGAACTCTACTCGTTACAGGCGAGGCGAAACGAGAGCTTACGCGAACGAATCATTACGCTAATTAATTACTTTGCCCGGCACAGTCTCGGAAAGAGACACCGCTCCGTGGATCGTTCACCTCGTTCCCTTTCTCTTTCCTTTTTTTTTTCTCTCCCCCTCGTTGCCTCGAATTTCCCTCTTCTTCTCCCTCGTTTTCTCTCCGCCGTGCGTTGACGAGTTTCTCCGTCACAACCATTTTTACCGGTATTGGGGCAGACATCCCCGCGCAGGTTGTCGATCGAACACCTCGCGAAAGAGATTTGATTTAATCCTTTCGTTACGGATATATACGTAGTAAAAATACGTGATATACTTTGGATGTCGAGACGAGCTTTTGCTAATTCTTTTTCCTGTTCGAACAGTGGAATATTTATACGACAAGAAATTATTGTAAATAAAGAAATTTTTCTTAATAGATTATAACTGTTATAATACAACTATAGGTTATAATCTCTTAAAAATGTAAGGTTAGATTGTAACCTAAAAACCAAGTTATATAAATGTATTAGGTTATCTCGTAAAAATTTGAGGTTAGATTTGAGAAATTATATAAATGTATTAGGTTATAATATAACTATAGGTTATAACTGTTAATTTCTTAAAAATTTAAAGGTTAGATTTGAAAAATTATATAAATATATTAGATTATAACTATTATAATGCAACTATAGGTTACAACTGTTGATCTCTTAAAAATTTAAGGTTAAGTTTGAAAAATTATATAAATATGTTGGATTATAACTATTATAACACAACTATGGATTATAACTGTTGATCTCTTAAAAATTTGAGGTTAGATTCGAAAAATTATGTTGTAACTTAATAACCAAATTATATAAATGTATTAGGTTACAACTGTTGATCTCTTAAAAATTTAAGGTTAGATCTGAAAAACTAGGTTAGGTTTGGAAAATTAAAGTTTGTTCAAAAAATAAAAAGCATTCTAGGCCCTTGTCAAAATATTACTTTTATCAAAACGAGATTCTATTTCAAGATGGATCAACGAACTCGGAAAATGATATTCGATCAATGTGTACACTTTTGGTGCGGAGTTCCGTTCGCAGCGGACTATCGTAGCGAAAAGGTTAATGTGAATAAATCTTAAATTCCACGGAAAGTAAAAACGGAAGAATCGATTGACTTTCCTTTATAATCGATCGACGCTCGATATATGTATATAAAGATATAAGATCGTTCCGCGGTTTTATCGCTGATAGATGGCGAGAACAACAGCGACGGGTCGGCAGTATCGCGCGATCGCGTGGAAATTCACGGGGAAACAGACTTTATCGTCGGACCTCGCGTTGTCGGCAAGACACCTCGGAAGAGCCTGGCACGCGATTCGGGCGTTTTCGTAACACTTTTAACACGTAACCAGTCATCGAGGTAATTGGCGAACAAAGTGAGGAGCATATTTCACGCGGAGATTTGAAAGGAAACTTGGTTAATCGACAGTAATTTTTGTTCGTTTCGAACAAGTTTGTCCTAGTCGTAGGAACTTTGCTGCCGCACGAGACCAATAATTTTACTTTTAATTTTTTCCCAAACCGATCCGATTTGGTTAATTAACTCGATACCTCGAACGGGTAATATAATAGAAAATTCAGTTGCGTCGCCGTGTGATGCACGTGCCCGTTGCGGGTGCAAATATTTGTGCCGCTTCCTCTTTACGCGGCATGCGTTTAATTAAACACAAACATTAATAAGCAGGCGAAAAATATTTGTCAAACACGCGCACGGTAATATTTCTGATAACGGGGTAATTCCACGCAAATCTCGCCGTGTGTACACGGTAATACTGTTACGCTGGCGAAATTTGAAATTTCACGTCGCGCGTTCCCAACTTTTATTTCGAACGCCGCCGGGTTTCGCGCTTTAAAACTCCGTCGGATATAAATCTCGTCGATAGAATCTCTCTTTCAATCCCTATCTCTCTCTCTCTCTCTCTTTCTTTCTTTCGAGATCTCCAAGGAGATGAGCGAGATCTTCACTAAACCGGACGGTTTGATACTCCGTCAAACGGCAGAAAAGACGAAGCGATACACCTGCTTACCAGCCAGTTAGCAAATAAAGCGGCGAGCCGCACATTCGCCGCTTTATTCGCCGGGGTGGAGATTTACCCCAGCGATATTTCCTCGTGCGAGCGATATTTTCTGGACCCGGTCGTTCGTTTCACCGGTCACCTTTTACACAAGAAAGAGAGAGAGAGAGAGAATAAAATCCGCAAAGTGATACACGCGTCCGCGTGCTCGCTCTCCTTCTTTCACCACGCTGCGCAAAAAGGGGGAGGGTGGGGAAAGCTCACGTAGAAAATGGCGATTTCCTTTGGATTTTCGTCCACGTCGTATTTCCTCTCCACCCTTTCCCGCAACTCTCGGTTGCAACTGGTGAGTCGCAGGGTGCAACAGAAGGAGGGGTGGCGAAAACGTTTGCGAGGACAGCTGCCATCCTTCGTTCGTGCGAATCTCGATGGTAAGTTAGCGGAGTAGAAGGTAAACTGGGCGACGTCTCTCGCAAGTGGACGACGCTTCTGTCCGTCGCACGATTCCGCTCACGGCCGCGCCATTTGTCTGAAATCGCATAACGCTTGCACAAGCGGCCACTGTGTGCATGTGTGTGTGTCTGGCTAGTACCTCGGTCGCTCTGTTTGCCGTCCCCGATCTCCTTCTTATTTCCACACCCCCTGGCACTCGCTGCTTGTTTCCTTTTTATTTTTCTTTTGGATTTCCCGAGCGAAATCGATCGTAAATCGTCACCGAGGGGAGTGGAACTTCTCGTTTAATTGCTATTTTTCCTCGGGGCTCGCGATATGACGTTACTTTGATCGGAATTGAAATCTGCGAGGATAAATTTACCTTGCTCTTGACGTACGAATTTCTTCCACGTTCAGACGAAAATATACCAGTGATGAATTTCGTTGAAACAGATAACAAGCATGTAGAATAAAACTGCACGACTTGTACCCCAATACGATTCGTCTCACTGAAAGGCCCAGAAGTAACTGTTCTGACTAGGAAATGAAGACTTTTTTGCCATAAAATTTTATCGATATGCAAACATTTGAATCGATACAAAACAAATTACACACAACTCGAGGTCTATGCCACGCCCCCTCGCGAATCACGTGACCCAAATCAACCAATCGCTAATTTTCGTTGCATTAGCGTTGCACCCGAAGAGGTCCGATTTCTGGGTTACCCCCGCTAAAATCACTTTCAGTGATAAAAATATTTTTTTATATCCTTTTATGTACGTGTTAACCTGCGAGACGTCGAAGGGGTTGAGTGTCCTGTCGAAAGAAAATACATTTGGCTCTATGCAAACAAAATCGAGAGGAAGAGAGAAATTGTTAACCTCTTCATGCTCTTGGCCATACATGCAGACAGTTAGCTTACGTCCTATAAAAAACTTCCGTTCGCGAAACCGTTACAAATACATAGTTATCTTTTGAACTATGTTTTCCGTATATGTTGTTTTGTTTGTTTGTCAAAAATAAAATAAGAAGAAATTAAATTAAATTTCTTTGTCACAACGAAAGTTAAAAATTCCCCGACCTGAAGAGATTAAAAGTACGAACGATAAGATGAAGTAACTACGTTCTCCCTTTCCTTCATCGAAACATTAGAGATTTCATCAGCTCGACGAGATTGATTGTTACCGGAAGAAACGCAAGAATGGAGCGAAGAACGATCGCTAGACGTTTCAACTCGAGGGCGAGGGAGAGAAAGAGAATGTACAAAGCAGCCCGTGAATATAAAGGGTTCGACGTTGCTCGACAGTATCTGAATTCGTTAGCGGGCACCATCGACGCGTGCAAAACGCGTCTAGGTTCCGGCTGCTCGCCGGATACACACACACACACGCACACAGTGGTCGTGAATGGCTGGCAGGGAGGGAGGGAGGAGGCATGGTCGCGGCATAACGCAGAAACCGTTCCGTACAGCCGGTATCTGTAATTTAATTACCGCGATGGAGTAATTACAAACGACGTCGCGCAACCAGCCCCGATGTCTCCCCGTAGCAATAACGAGGAACGATCTATCCGACTAAATTCTGATACCTGCCAGCTTTTGCTCGGGGCTGCAATTAAATTCTGGCCCCCCACTCCTCCCATTCCACCGTTTCCGCTTCCCACAAAAGCGTGGCCGCTGTCTGTTCCCCCCTCTCTCTCTCTCTCTCTCTCTCTGTGCGCACGATGGACCGATTGGTCAGCTACTTAAAGGGATCGGGCGCGCGTAAACCGTAAATTGAAGAGGAATTGCCGGCGCTAGGGCGGCATTGATGGGATTGGAATTGACGAAACAGCCGGGTAATTTAATGCAGCGCGCCTGATGAAAGGGGCTCGGCGAGGAAGGGCTACAGAGATGAATGGGAAATGTATTTTTATTCGCGCGCGAAACGTTAAGGGCGTTCGGGAAGATTCGTTGCAATTACGAGTCCGTTCGAAATTGGCCAACATTTTTCTCTTGGTGGTCGTCGCATTTCCGTCTTCCGAGTGGAATCTTGGAGTCGAGAGTGGGGTGGGGCGTGTACACGATTTCTCCCTTTACATCTCGTTGAAGCCCCTCGCTGTCAATTATGATGTATCAGGGCTCTTTGGTGCTGAGAAGAAAACCATGAATCACCGCTGTCAACGACACGAGGGACAGTTACGATACTTTGAACCCTTCCGAACGACCCACACGCGAGATTTCTTTCTCAACATCCACGAATTCGAAACAAATCACCGAGAGGCAAAAGTCAAAAAAAAAAAAAAAGAAAAAGATTCTAGAAGCTTCGTTCGTGGACCAACTGGCGATGAAAAAGAGGGTTGAAAAGCAAGGGTTGGGACGTCCAGACGCACAGGTGACCGACACACAAGGTCCAGGGTAGGGGGATGGAAAAAAAAGAAGAAGAAAAGAGAAGAGAAGACCCGGGGTAGACTCGCTTAAAGAGCCAAGCGTACGAAAAACACATCCAGCGAAAGGGGTTGTGAACGAGTTTACGTGTGGTTATGAACGTGTGCGATGGTTGGAAAGGGTTGCACAAAGTACCATCGCGCGGTACGTGTATCGCCCGCAGAGTTTCCGGGGATGGGACGACACGTTCTTTTTTTTTTTTTCCCCTCCCTTTTTCACCCTCATTATCGACGCTGCTTTGAGGAACGGCGACGCCGTTTCACGATGAACCGGGCATAAGGACATTGAGGAACAGAAAAGAAAAAGCGCGGCTCGCTGTGAACGTGCACACATGCACGCGCGTGTGGACGGATGCAAAACGGAGGGAGGGGGTGTGGCATGGAGGGGAGAGGGGAGGCTTTAATCGTTAGCGTCGATGCACAGCTAAAAGCCTCGAAATGAGTGGACCATCGCGCTCGGTGTCAGTGTTCATTGATGCCGGAGCAGAGGTGAAAGAGTACATAATCCCCCCTCCCGTTGCGGGCAAATATTTTTCTCCATCGCTCGTTCCCGTGTAATTCGCTGGCCTCTGCATCCCTCGTTTCTTTTTTTTCTTTTTTTTTTTCCAAGAAATCGCCGCATGCGTTTTTTTTTTTTTTATCGATCGACGTTCTGATGAACGTTTGACGTCCTCTGTCCATCCGCGATTCATCTCTTTTCCGGACGAAGGTTTGTCCAGTTGGGAAAAACGGAACAAACAAAGTCGGACGAGGTATTGTTTTACATATCGTTCGTTCGTTAATTTCCTCCTACCGTTTCGTCCGGGACGTAGGCCAGGCTTCCGCCATTGATTTCGCGTTGCAGCCTCTGTTGCAAGGCTTCTTGCCGTAAATAACGGTATAATCCTCTTGGTGCCTGGGCGTTCGATTAAAATCCGGCCGGCAGGCAACCGGGTCCCGGCACAACAGGAATTTTCCTTCCGGAATTATTGTTATCGTCACGTATATTTCCCGGCGTTAAAGTCCCAGGTTAAATATCCGCTTGCCTGGTTCACACCGCACCGTCTCCTCGCTCTCTACGCCCTTTCGCCTCAGTCTCTCTCTCTCTCGTTTCTTCTTTTTTTTTTTCTTCTCCCTCGCTCAACCATATCCGTGTATAAATTGAAAATTCCCCGGAGTATTTCAAGGTAATCTACGAGGTAAATTCTCCTGGGGCCAATAAAAATGAAACAACCGGCGCAAGAAAACGCCTCGGCCAACGCGAAACATTTTCTCTCCTCCTCCTTCGCCTCCTCTTTGTGCTCTTCCTTCCCGCTTCATCTTCGTTTTCGCCCGGGCTCTTTTCCCTCTCCGCCCGTCGCTGTTGCCGTTTTAATCGACGCGGGGCTCGCGTTGCTCCATTCAAGGGGCTGAACGCACGGGGGAGGGGGGCATGGCTCGTGCACCCCGTGCTCGAGGTTCGAAATTGCAGCGACGTCGGTAGGTTTTGCTGGTTTAATTATTCCGTAGGCGGAAAGCTGCTGCAGGCTCTTTTGTTTCGTTTCTGGAAATTAGGATCGCGTTCGGCGCGGATACTGGCAGAATTTTGCGCGCCAGTTAACACCCTGCGACACACTCGACCAAAGAAATATTCATTTTTCATTTTGATCAGTTTGCGTAAACTGGACAAATTTGTGCCGCAGAATGTCATGAACGCAACACTTGCAGACAAAATTAATAAAAAAAACTGCACGACTTGTACCCCAGTATGATTCGTTTCACTAAAAGGTCCAGAAGCAACTGTTCTGACTAGGAAACGAACGCCACTCCTACTCGAGGTCTACCCCACGCCCCCTCGCGAATCACGTGACCCAAATCAACCAATCGCTAATTTTCGTTGCATCAGCGTTGCACCCGAAGAGGTTACCCCCGCTAAAATCACTTTCAGTGATAAAATGATGAAAGAGCATATTAATAATTCAGTAGTCTGTCATTGTGTGTCGAAGGGTTAACTTTAAACCGAGGGGAATCAAAGACCTGGCCAGAACGTGTGACAAAGTTGTCTCACCTCGATCGACCGTCGTCGAATCGCGAACAAAGCAACATTATGCGATTATACATTATCACGTAACAGAATCGTCATTTCAATATTTCCATACAAGATTGGATCTCCGAACCAAATAGAAACGTTTCAAAAGACCCGCGTTCCGTGTTGGAACAGCTCTGCCTGCGATTAGAATCTCCGAGGCTCTCCTAACAATTGCAAAAATAAATAAAAGAGAGAGCTAGGCTGGTGAGAACACCCGTGACTATCCTCGATAATCAAACGTCGCGTAAACCTGCCCCCCCCTCCCTTGTGTTCTTTCATCGGTTCATCCGCCGAAGGCGAGGAGAAAGGGGCGAAGCCACAATGACGCGTGTTTCGCGGCTCGTTCCGGCATTGCGCGTGAAACGGGGTATGAAATTGTGTCCGATGGATTCAAAGGGTCGGCTAATCGCTCGCAATCAGTGGGAGGGGAACGACAGTGAGGGTAGATCGGTACTCGAGAAGCTTCGACTTTAATTAGGGAATCCGGAGGACCCCCTGTCGGGAGGAGGGGGGTGGAGGAGGAATCGCGAAATTAAGGTTGTCGTTGAAAAACTCTCGAGGTTACGAGAGCCACGAGGCTGCCTAATACGAGCTCTTGCCCCCATCCTCCTCTTCTGTCCCTCTATCGGAGTTTGGAATTTTTCCTCTTTTTTTAAACCCCCTTTTTCCTAGTTTTTTGTCCGGAGCCGTCGACGACGAGCCCTTCGAGCCAGGAGAGAGAGCAACAAAATCGAGTGCAAACAAACGCGAGTACCTGCCGATCGATTAATTGTTTCGTTTTTCCTTTCTTGTTTCCTTTTTTTTTTCTCTTGTTTTTCTTGCTACTTGATTTTCTTTCTCTCTCTTCTCTCGTTTCGCATAGTTTTTCTTCCCCTCCTTGAGAGGGGAGACGAACGGATGGCGGCGGGTGCAAATTGAAGTGGTTTCCGACGACGCGAGGGTGGTCTCGATACGATTCCGATTCAAGCTCGGTTATCCCGGGGCTCCGTAACCGGGACAACCGGTGTTCTGAATTTTTCAGGTCGCTCGATATCGGCAATTTTGTCGAAAGTTAGCCGCTCCTTCTTCCCGCGCTTGCCGCCGTTCTTCTTGCTCGTTCTCGTTCGGTTGGATTCGACGAAAATGCTGGTAATCGCTGATAATCGTGAGAGGATTCATTGTGACTTGCACATTTGTTACATTTTTAACCCTTTCATTACAAGATACATATGTATGGCATCCATTGACGTATTGGAGTAATCACACATTAAAAATACATAATACACGAGACGAGCTTTTTCTATTCGAAAGCGGAATATTCATACGAGAAGAAATTATTGTAATAAAAACATCTTTCTTAATAGGTTACAACTATTTTAATACAAATATAGGTTGTAACTGTTAATCTTTTAAAAATTTCTCAAGTTTAATTTCTGAAGGTTTGATTTGAAAAATTAGGTTAGGTTCTAACCTAACAACCAAATTATACAAATATATTAGGTTATAACTTTTAATTTTTTAAAAATTTCTTAAGTTTGATTTGAAAAATTAAGTTATAACCTAAAAACCAAATTATACGAATACATTAGATTATAATTATTATAATATAACTCTAGGTCATAACTGTTAATCTCTTAAAAATTTGAGGTTAGGTTTGAAAAATTAGGTTAGGTTAAGTTCGAAAATTTAAAGTTTGTTGAAAAAGAAAGCATTTTAGGCGTTTGTCAACATGTAACCAAAAAATTCAAGACGGATCAATGGACTTGGAAAATGATACATATTCGATCAATGTGTGTACTTTTGGCCTCGGGCAGCGCACCGGTAGCAAACTATCCTGCTAAAATTATCATTCAAATGATCCATATTCCAAATATTTCAGTCGTGGAAACAAATCCGAGCAAAAAAGGAGATCTCGAGGGATCGAAATATACTGGTCACAAAAATTAGGGGATATATCAAAATGAATGTGAAGCGATAAAAAAGAGAAGCATTTGATTTTTTTATCAAACGAGAACATCGATGCATACAAAAAAACCTCAAATGCTTTTTTTTTTATCGCTTCACATTCATTTTGAAATATCCCCTAATTTTCGTGAGCGGTATATATCGCGCAGCCTCCAAGGAGAGTTATTCGAGCTATACAAACACAAACCGGCGGTTCTATCCGCGTGTGAAACTCGGCGAGTCGTTTATCGATTGTGGCGCCGCTTTATCGCGCGCGGAGCAATTTTTAATTAACGAGAGGTTTTATTTTATTCGCGAGGGGAAACGGTACAACAAACCGTGTTTTCCCAGCCGAGTCATTCCCTAATGGAATCGGCCGGTCGTTCCGCCGCGCCGCTTCTCGATTATTTTCCCATTCGCGGGCACGCGGAATTTCTCCGAAGCTTTCCCTCCGCAATTTAGAAGGACTTTTCGCTTTTCGTTTTTAAATTCCCCCCAATCTTCCCCCTCTCCTCCCTCCCTCAGCCAGGTAACCTAATTGAACCGTTTTCTCTCGCACGTACGCTCGTGTCCGGCCCGTTTCATCCTCCGCGCACGTATGTATGTACAATCCAATTACACGTCTCTCGGAATGATCCTTCACAGAATCCCCCCGTTTTCCAACAATCTTTCTCCATCACCGTTCCGGAACTAACCAAAAGAAAGAAAGAAAGAAAGAAAGAAAGAAAAAAAAGGCTGGAATCGCGTTCGTCTGTGGCAAATTTGGAAACGTCCGTGGGACGGAGAGCCGAGAGCCGAGAACCGAGAACGGTAAATTCCATTTGGACGACGACGGGGCTTCGTACGGCTCATTGTCTGCAAATGCCCGGGGATTCATTTATCGGGATCGGGGACACGGAAAGGAACGGAGAGGAAAGAAGAGACTCGCGATGTACTCGCGTGGAATTTTCAACACCCCCGTTCGCCTCGGCTGAATCACCGTGACGACGGAATACAAATGGCACATCGCGGAGGGTGGAGGGTGGGGGAGGTTGGGTGAGAGGCCGATCGTAATGACAATCGCGTTTGTTGCGACACGAGATCACGCGATACCGCGCGCGTTATAGAGAGTGTTATGGTAATTTAGCGCCGCGTCGACGACGGTATATATCCCCACCCCCTCCTCTCCGCCCGTTTGGATTGCGATCGCGTTCATTGTCCATTGCCGATGTTTCTGGCTCGCTACCAGGCCGCGACTTATTGCGATCTCGCCGCGATCGTCCGTCGGGCAATTTGTTATTGCAAACAACAGTCTCGTTCCTTCCTTCGGGCCTGGCGGGCCGTAGTCGTCTATTAATATTTAACAAGCTCGAATCCTCGGCTGGTCGTTGCAGCGATCGGTAAGGGGGTTGGGATCGTCGCCGTACGACACACCGGAGGAACGGCAGCTACCGTTTATGGCCGATCGAGCGGAAACGATCGAGCCCCGGGCACTGGGTAAAAGGAGAAGCAATCCGGAAACCGTGCGACAGTAAGTTGCACGTCGGAGCGTTGATAAGCTTGGAAAATGGGAATTGTTATGGAAACACACGGTAGGGTCGACGACGCGCGATTGTCTCGTTCTCGTCGCATTTTTTCTTCTCCCCTTCTGTCTGCTTTATCTTGTATCGGTGTAGTTACGGACGTAAAGCGGCCGTAAAGTTTCCTCCTTTTTCTCTTCTTCCTCGGTTTCGATGGAGAACGAGTTTTAAATTTTAAATAAAGGTTCCATCATTGAGATTGAATCATTGTGGAAACTCCCGCGTAACGGGGAGAAATTGCGACCCGGTGGTCGTGCGACGAGGGATAAAAGTCCCGTTGGATAAATTGTCAACATTTTTGGCACGTTACTTTTCGGTTGAAAACACTTTTCCATCTTGGAAAACGTTGACGCAGCCTTTGTGCGAGCAACTCTGTTATTCATTACGTTGTAAATTCGTTTTTGTAAATTTGACAAATTCTGATAATACGTGTTTCGTGTATAATACGCGGTTTCCTGTATTCTCTGTGTGTTATATTCACCGTGTAAATTCAGTGTACGTGTCGGAGATCGTTTTTAACTCATTTGCATCGCGATTTAGATTTCATGACTTGTTAAATTTCACGTCCACTTGTATTATAATTGACCAAATCTCCATTTAAATATTCACTGTTCCCTGTTAATTTACAATTCTCAATTAAATCGGAACGAAATATCAAACCACGAGATGGAGTAAATAAAATATTGCACGAAGAGCTCATGATCTATTGATTGTCAGTGCAAGTAACTTTTTATTAAGAACAATTTCTGCTATGAAATTTCCCCCTTTTTTTGTGACAATTAAACAAAAGAACAATTTAGTTATTATTATACGATCGCTGTAATGTAATTATTCGAATGTAATAAAATCATTAAAAATATTAACCGAAATAACATTGTTATTTAAATTATCAGACTAGTTGATAGTTTTAATAACAAAAAGATGTTTGCACGGTGAAAGCAGTTTTTGATAAGAAGTCACTTACGCTAATTGACTTCTGAGCCTTTTGTATATTAATGAGCATAAGACTCTTAATCGCTGCTCGCAAATTATTCCGCGTTTTGTAATTTATACTTTGCTCCGTGATGCAAATCGGTTAATAAGAGGAGCTGGGGGAAAGAAATTTCACTTACGTAGTTATGTTATTCTTATGTTTAAAGAGACACAAAAAATGCTCGAAATTAATTGATGGAAATACAGCTTTCGACATTAACATGTCGTAATTCTGTGTTTGAACATGATAAAGATATATTGGACATAATTTATATATATATATATATAATTATTAGAATAACTATTGGAATATATATACAATTTTATAATACGCAACATAATTTTATAATTATTTAATTTACAATTCATTTAATATATAATTATTAGAATAACTATTGGAATATATATATACAATTTTATAATACACAACATAAGTTTACAATTAATTTATTTATATAATTATTTAATTTATAATTCATTTAATATATAATTATTAGAATAACTATTGGAATATATATACAGTTTTATAATACACAATATAATTTTACAATTAATTAATTTATATAATTATTTAATTTGTCATTTATGTATAATTTAATATATAATTATTAGAATAATTATTGGAATATACAATTTTATAATACACAACATAAGTTTACAATTAATTTAATACATATAATTATTAGAATAACTATTGGAATATGTATACAATTTTATAATACACAACATAATTTAATAATTATTTAATTCACAATTAATTTAATATATAATTATTAGAATAACTATTGGAATATATGTACAATTTTACAACACACAACATAAGTTTGCAATTAATTTATTTATCGATTTTCGTCCATGCACGCGTACCCTTCACGTTGACAGCGAGAATCTCAAACTTCAATGGATCAAAGGAAGCCAGGGTCCGACGTGATTTCAAACTGTTATTAATCGCGGTATCGATAGATTCCGGTTCGTTTTTAACGACCGGTTCCTTAACACGCGGGAGAACAATTTTCCGCTATTCAACGCGGCGTTGTTCGCCGACGTTGAACATTATGCGAAACTGCGGCAACTTGAGCGGCGGCGGAGAGCGCCCCCGGTTAAAGTTTGATGCGAGCATTCACCGGACTAACCGCGAACCGTTCGCTATTCACGCTGCTCATAGTTCAGCCAAACTCTGTCACTCGATCGAGAGGTACGTTAATAACTGGTCGGTCGCCGTTGCAACGTCGGCGAAATCGCTGTTACCATCCGAACGATCCTACCACCCGCGTGTTAATTTCGGATGCCGGATGCTCGCGCGACGCGTAATTATGACAACGGCGAGAGTCAACTCTCCAACAATGCAGCGAACGAGCGGTGTCGTCCTGTCGTTCTTCGCCTCCTCGAGTTTCTCCGGGTCAAGATCTCTTAATTCTCGATCTGTCCCCCCTATTAGGAGACGTCGAACGTTATAAATTTAGCTAATTGTAAATTTAAAAATTTCGTATAATTGCCGACAATTGCAACGAACGTAGGCACAGTTGTACAGATGTAAGAGGAATAACAAAATTTCAAAAGGAGAAATTCTCGATTGTAATTTAATGAAAAATTAATTTTGGAGGAAACGAAAAGAAAATTTTTCAAAGGAGATTTATTCAGAAAAGCAACGGCGAAAGTTACGTGATTTGTAGAACGCGCCGAGGGAAACTCGAAAAGATGAAATCGATCACGCTTTCACGAGCACCGCTCGCATAAACAATGGGATTTTTTGTTTCGATAGCCTCGGCGCGGGAAAAAGAAAACAAGCGATGCGTCCGATCGATAAGTAATGCGCGTGTACGGGCGAAATGATAATGAAACGCACTGAAATTTAATTAACTTTAAATAACAATATTATTACGTGTTTTAAACTTTTTGTGTTTTTTTTTTTTTTTTGATTTAATTCGTTTCCCGGCGGAAGCGACGCAGTATTTTTGCCGTTATTAAATTTCGCTTTAACAAAACACGGGCGGCGGTCTAACAATAACTGAAATTCCACGTGAAAAAATCTTTTCATAACATTTCCGGAGCGAAAGGAGCACTTTTCGGTTGTTTTGCAGAGAGATAAATGAAATTTGTATAAATACGAGTGGAGATGCGTTCGATGTTACGAGGATTACATCGTTGGAGAAAAGGACAAATTGATCGCGCATTCAGTGGCTAATTTGAAACGAATTTATTTATTTTCTAGAAAACAAATTAGAGGGAGTTGGAAGGAGACAGACCAGGAGGTTTGCCTGTCCCTCCTCCGATTTATAAACGAACGTTTCACGTCGCGACGTCGCTTAATTTCCAACAAAAACGCCCAACTTCCGCCCCGAGTTCGTTCAATCCCCGCGACGAGACCCGACTTTAAAACAGCAATCAACATTTTACGCGTCTGGCCTCGCGTTTGTTCCGCGTCTCGTTTTGTTTGCCTCTGTTCGAAAGTGTCGGCCGATGGAGAATAATATTCGAGAGATTCTCTGCAGTAAATGTGTCTCCGTCGGAGCTATTTATCCGCTGAAACAAACAGCGAATTTATTTATTTCTAGAAAATAACGGCGAACCTTTCTTTTTTCTTTTTCTTTTTTCAAGGAAAGAATCAGGTTGCTTGTCAGAGCAAATATGCGCGTACGAAAATTTCGGCGATTTGGCGATTTTCTTCTATTTCCCCTTTGGCGGGCCGCGTGAAACAAGGAAGCCTTTTGTCCCCAATCGTTCGGAAAAAATCGCCAGCGGCCGTGTTTCCCTCGCGATGGAAAACTCGTCGCATCTGACAGTGACGCGTTTCCAACTATCGGGCCGCGCTCCGAGAAACGATTCCGTTCGCTGAAACTGAATTTTCGTATTGTTCGCTCGGCGCGCGCGTCCTTCGTCCTTTCGGGAGGAGCATCTCTCGAATCTCGCCGCGATACCGCGTCGGTATCTTTTTTTCTTATCAGCGCGAGGAACGATATCGAAAAAACGGTACGTTGCGAAATCTTGTAAATTCGTCTCACCGCGCGACGTTATCTCCCGTCCCTTATCCGTCGTCCGTCATACTTTTCCAGTCCGTCCAATTTCCCCCCCCGGTGGAACGATCGAGCCGATGGCACGGCCGCCTGACGGGCGGACAATTGAATCCGAAACCACGTTGCAGCGACAAATTCGACGTAAATTCTCGTCGGCGGGGCACTGTGTTCGCAAGGAACAGGGGAAGAAGGACATCGTCGATACCTGGCGGAACGACGGCGAGTAGTCGATAAGTAATTTCACGAGTCGACGAGGAGAATCGCGAGACAGACAGCTAGCCTAACGACCCGTTTCACCAGCCGCGCGCCGTCGGTGTCGGATTTGTCGTTTGTATCTGCGCGTTGATAAAATTTGTCCGCGTGCCGGATATCCGGCTGGAAATATCGACGGCGTTGCACGTGTGACAGCGGACAGTGTGGGTACGTGGTTGGCGGAGGGAGAGAAAGGCAGAGGGTTGAGAGAAACTCACGAGGATCGGTGAAGGACAGAAATAGAGAGAGAGAGAGAGAGAGAGAGAGGGAGCGTGAAAGCCGAGAAGAAGATTGCGGGGAAAAGCGGCGTATCGATCGGCCGCGCGTGACAGGACAGCTTTTCTCGAAACCGCATCCTCGATTACAAACCCCCGGCCAAACCGTGGAAACAAATCTGTGAAGCGTTTCACCGGCCGGCAGAAATTCTGTCCACGCGTGGGCGGGGACAGAAAGACGAAGATAGTCGGGCAGGGAGAATGAAGAGTAAAACGCCACGATAAATTCGCTAGAATTTCCAACGCTTCCATTCGACTCGCCGTTACACACACACACACACACACGCACACACATGCTGCTATCAATTCTCTCCCCCCCGGTTATTTCCATCCTTTTGTTCACCACCACCACCTCCCTTCCCTCTCCCTTTCTTTTCTTTCATCTCTTTATACCTTTATTTCATTTCGTGCATTTCTCGATTCACGGTATCACGGGAATTCAATTAACGCAATTGCGACGAATTAAAATCTGGGAACCTGTTTTTAGATTTTCGTTGTTGCCTTCCTCCCTCCCTTCCTCCCTCTCTCTCTCTCTCCCTCTCTTTTCAACCCTCTCGTTTGATTACGACTCGTAGCGTTTTGTAACGAGTTTTCCCCTTTCGTTCAGCCGGTCCCCGCCCCCGCCCCCCTCCCTTCGGACTTTTTCCACCCCCGTCGATTTTGCACAATTTGCACTTGAACGTGCTTTTGACGTAAACGAAATAACGACAGCTTGAAACTGCGCTCTCGCCTCGCTGCGAGAGAATTTGTAAAAGCGGTCTCGTTGACCGGGGGGGAAACGCCGACAGGAAATGGAAGCGGGAAAATTAATGAACCGACCCTCTCGATTGTTTCGATATATACGAATATTGTTGCGGCGTGGTGCCTGTTGGCGCTCGATGTTTTCTTTCGTCGCTTTCCCCGTTCCCGCGACAGCGAGATTTTCCACAACCCTGTTTTTCCACTTTCGGTGGCCTTTTAGCTTTCAATCTCTTTTCGTCGACTAGACAAAAAGGCAAGAAAAAAAAAAAAAAGAGAAAGAGAAAATGCGCTCGAAGAAGGGCGAATGGCAACGCCGAAATAATTAGAGCACGTTCACGAATAATTAAGAGGAACGAAATATTAATACAGGTTTAATACAGCGTAATATCCGTATCAAAGTTTCGCATTAAAGGTTCGTATTAAAGGTTCGAATTGAATTGCGCCAGGCATTTCAATCACGCATTTAGCCCGGTTTGCTCGATAATTCCCTCTCCGAACGGTTTCTTTATGGGGAATATTCTCCGCGGGGTGTGCCGGCGAATCTGTAATTCGTTTTAATCCTACCGACAAGCTGCACTTGATTAAAAAGTTATTTGCTGTAATTTAATCAACGAGCGTGCAGTTTTTTCGAAAAAAAGAACCTAAAATTTCTCTTTCTAAACTTTCAACTTTTTTTTTTTACCAGTTACATTTACATTATATTCTGAATTTCTTAGTTTATGAGATGTAATATATTTTTTTTAACCAATTAATCGCCTTCTCTTAGTTTGCATTCTAACCTCACTTTTCTTAGTTTCTTAGTTCTGATATATCCTTAACCAATCAACTGCCTTCTCTTAGTTTGTATTTTAACCCCACTTTTCTTAATTTATATTCCAATATATTCTTTTCAACTAATTAACCGCCTTCATTTAGTTTATATTCTAACCTTTCTAACTTTTCTTGGTTTATATTCCAATATATCCTTTTTAACCAATCAACTGCCTTCTCTTGGTTTATATTCTAACCTCACTTTTCTTAGTTTATATTCCAATATATCCTCCTTAACCAATCAACCTTCTCTTAGTTTGTATCCTAACCTCACTTTTCTTAGTTTATATTATATTCCAATATATCCTTTTTAACCAATCAACTGCCTTCTCTTGGTTTATATTCTAACCTCACTTTTCTTAGTTTATATTCCAATATATCCTCCTTAACCAATCAACCGCCTTCTCTTAGTTTGTATCCTAACCTCACTTTTCTTAGTTTATATTCCAATGTATCCTTCTTAACCAATTAACCGCCCTGTCGCTCTCAAACTTCTCAATACTTCTTAACCTTTCTCCCTCCAATTACGCAACTTTCGTCCACGAAACTACTCCGAGAGTTTGCTCCTCGGACATGATCGCGAAAGGAAAACAAAAAAAGGAAAGCAGATGTAGCCGCAAGCTGCGATTGGCGTACGTGACGAAAGTTATCCATACGTATCGACGCGTCGTTGATAATTAGCCACGTTGACGTTGGTCGTCGAGGCTTAACCCCATCGTACTTACAAACGACCGAGGCTAAAATGTCACGAGGCGACCATCGAGCAACGATCCTCCCCGTACCGGTATTAATTGCGCGTCCTACGATTCGACGTGCCTTTGACGTTTCGCGTTTCGGTTACCGGCCTGTCGATTACTCCTTTTTGCCGTTTCCTTTTTTTTTTATGCCCAGCGTTGCTGACAGAATTCATTGCGCGGCATACGGGTGTCGATTATTCTCCCCTCCCTTTCTTTTTTCTTTCTTTCTTTCTTTTTTTCCATCCAGGTTGTTAACAGAATTCGTGGCACGGTATATAGATAGGGGCGGTCCATTGTTTCTCCTTTTATCTCCCTTGCTTTTACTACTTTTTTTCGGGATCGTTGACAGTGTCCATGACGCGACGCGGCGTCGAGTATCTTTTTCTCGATTATTTCTCCTCTCTTCTCTTCTGTTTTTTTTCTTCTCGTTCTTCTTTTTCCCATTCGTGTTCCTTTTTTTTCTATGAATTGCTGATCGAATTTGGTCGAGCAGAGTCGATTGGTTTTGGAACTTGTCGTTAGTCGTAATTTTTGGCGATAAGATTGGTTTTGTTATAAGTGACAGGGTCAGATACGGTCAAGAGGTTAAGTAGCGAGAAAAACTCAATGTCATCGGGTCGAGTAAAAGTGAGAGATGCGAGGGTATGAAAAAGGAATGTGTGAAGTTTGACAGAGACAGAGTGAGTTAAAAGTCAGTCGAAGAGTTGAGAAATCGAACAATTGAACAATCGGAGAGTTAAACAGTCGAACAGTTGAGCAATCGAAGAGTCAAATAGTCAAATAATCGAACAGTTGAACAATTGAAGAGTTGAGAAATCGAACAGTTGAACAATTAAAGAGTTGAGAAGTCGAACAGTTGAACAGTTGAAGAGTCAAATAGTCGAATAATCAAACAGTTGAACAGTTGAACAATCAAAAAGTCAAATAGTCGAATAATCAAACAGTTGAACAATTGAAGAGTCAAATAGTCGAATAATCAAACAGTTGAACAGTTGAACAATCAAAGAGTCAAATAGTCGAATAATCAAACAGTTGAACAATCGAAGAGTTGAGAAATCGAACAGTTGAACAATTAAAGAGTCGAGAAGTTGAACAGTTGAACAGTTGAAGAGTCAAATAGTTGAACAGTTGAACAATTGAAGAGTCAAAGAGTCGAATAGTCAAATAGTCAAACAATCAAGTAGTCGAACAGTTGAATAGTCGGACAGTCAGCAAAAGAGACAAAGAGAGTTGCTAAGAGGATCGTCGCTAAAAAAAATCATTTTTGACGATTACTTTTAGTTTCAACTGAGTTGACAGACTTACAAATTAATTTAGTCATAGTTTCAGTCGCACAAATCATCCGCGATACTCACATATAATCACGCATCGTGTCACGCAATAAAATATTAAGACATTTTCTACATTATTTCTCTTCGATTATCTCATCTCGTGCTGCTGCATTTTTCCTCTCCCCTGGGTTGCTGACGTAGATGGTGCGGATATAGGGGTGTAGGAAGTGTGTCGGCGATGGGGAGAGACGAGAGGGAACAGAGCGTACGCTCGATTCAGCCGCTTCGCGTCCGCTTTTATTTCGACACAGTTTCACGCGGCACGCGCAAGCCAAGAGACCGGCAAATGAGCGGCGTTCGTTAAATTTTAATGAAGTCTCTGCACGCCGAAGCTGAATTGTTTGCCGGTTACAGGTAAATCGGATCCCGCTCGAGTTCGAGCGCCGGGCATAGTCTGCCGCTGGAAATAATTAGAGGATCCCGCGCGCGATTCTGTATAATATTTTTCTCCCTTTCCTTTCTTCTACTCTTCTTTTTCTCGAGGACTGCTCTACGCAAGAGGTTCCATCCCTAAATAAACGCAATGCCGATTGAAAAAAATCCAATTGACGTAAGAGTTTGAGTAAGATGTCCTTTTAATGTCCAGCAACATGTTCGAACGAACATCAACGACGTTTAATGTATTTCCCGACGAGATTGGAAAATCGTGGTAGGAAGAGTGGTGGGGGACCTCTCTAATTATTTTGATTAATGTAAACTTAGCGAATCAGCTTCTTCTGTCGTTGGATTTCATCGCGACGCCCGAGTACAAATTCATTACGTTGATGAGCATCGAGTTGACAGAGAATACGAGGCTCCGTAGCTTCGCATCGATTGTCGCGAAATAATTCATTTCGTTTCCGCGCTGCCCGCGCGCGCGAAATTTAATATTGATACTTCTGTGCCGCGTGTTCTGTATTTAACATCTGTCGTCGCTTTGAGGAGTGAAAATCAAGCCAGACGAATATGAGTTTGTCTGAGAGGGAAGGGATGTTTGCCACCGTTTATCGAGGAGTGTCGCGACAAACTCTCTCCACTGGTTGAAAAATTCGACCGATCCAATTACAAGTCGCGAAACTTTCAGAGTTACACCTAGATACGTCTGGTATCTAGGATCATTAACGAGGCGAAAACGCTGTGCAGAACGTAGCCTTAACGTCGATAACGCTGGCAACTATCGAGAATTCTCTCGCGGATCATCGTATTTAATGAAAAGCCGCGGACAAACGAGCGAAATGCGAATGCTCGTAATCAAACGATTCCCCGTTGCAACGGGAAACGCGTAAATTAATCACTCCATCAGACACACATGCACACACACACGGACAAAAGCAACTGCATATCCTTTACTGGCCATTTCCACTCCCTTTCAATAAAAAATAAATAGAAAAAAATCTGTACGACTTGTATCCCAGTACGATTCGTCTCACCGAAAGGCTCAGATGCAACTCTTCTGACTAAGAAACGAAGACGACTTTTTTGCCATAAAATTGTAAACATTTGAATCGATACGAAACAAATTACAGGCGCGATCGCTCAGTACTCGAGGTCTACGCCACGCCCCCTCGCGAATCACGTGACCCAAACCAACCAATCGCTAATTTTCGTTGCATCAGCGTTGCACCTGAAGAAACCTGCCCCGCTAAAATCACTTTCAGTGATAAAAAAAGACGGTAGAGAGAGGAAAGAAAGAATTATCGTCGACCATTCGCTTCTCCCAGGACGATTCGCGAACAACGAGAGGGGCGCGAGTCGACAGCTAACGCGTCGTTACTTCACAATTGTCCGAGTCAATGCGAGAAGGAGAAACGAGAGAAAGGAAAAAAAAGGATAAGGAACGCGTGGTAACGAGCCACCATTTGTCTTGATGGTCGCGTTTTCAACGGAGAGCCTCGTTGTTTTGCCATAACCATTGTTCGTTCGAACCCACCATCTCCCCCGAAGAACGAAGACGAAGAGTCTGATGGAAAAGTGTGGAGTCGCGAGGCGAAAGCGTGGCGCGACACGACCCTTCCGTTTTAACGTCGGCCGCGTATTAGCACCAGGAATGCAAATAATTGTTCGGGTGCAGCGTGTAAAGGAGCGCGGCGGGGAGCGAGCCTGGAATGCAAATAGAGCCCGACTTGAGAGAGTAGCCCCGCCGAAACCGCCTTGATGTCGATGTATTGACCTCGGTGGTACGTGTGCGCGCGTACGTACGTGCCAAGATTCGTACGTGTAGACGCGCGGTTGTGTGCATCGAGGGTAGCATCCCCCGTCGGTCGGTTTGCTCCGGCATTCGTACCGACGATCCGAGCAAAGAGTTTCCCAACCCCCCGAATCAACCGAATCCCGGCGATGGTTTGGCTTTCGTTAGACCGATGCTAATTCGTGGCGATTTTAAGGACTGTTTTTCCTGCCAAATTCGGACGAATACACATACCTATGTTGCTCCGAGGTAACGTCAAACGCGTGCAGCGGATATCAGTTCAAAGGATAATTATTTTTAACGCCGTTGAATGACGCACGCTGTTGCTAGACTTGCCCAAGATGCCAACAAATGGGCCAACAAATGCCAATACTGTAGCGACAAAGATAATGTCGAAAAATTTCAAAGTTTCGAATTATGTGTTCCTGCTAATCTTGGACATCGCCAAGTCACCAGTGACTCCTGTTCAAAGTGTTCAAAGTATTAAATAATTCCTCAGATATTATCGAGAGTTTTAAACCTAACATTATCTCTGATAACAACGACTCTCTCGTATTATCTCGCTTGAACTTTCGCAAAAAGAGAACGTCCCAAGTAACTTTGTCCGTCCCTCGCTCCTCGCTTCTCGTATATATCGCGAAATTAATCTCGGCGCAATTAAATCAACGTCGCCCGTAAGAAACGAAAGCTCTCTTGTCGCCGCTGCACTCCCTGCAAGAAGCAACGCGCGGCATCCGACCGGAGAGACTGTTGTGACACTCGCGAAATTCGGCGAGTGTCGCCGCGAAACTGGAGAGACGGCGATTCCCAGCGAGCGCGCAGGATGGTAGCTGGAAGGAAGTTGGAAGGAAGGAACCGGAAGTCCGCGGGAGACCGAGACTTCTTGCGCTGCCGGTGTGTGTGATGCGCGAGGAGAGAGGAAGGTAGGTTCGGCATCAAGAGCAACACAGTGCCGCCCATTCCGGTCGCGCGACGCGATTAATCGCCGCTACGCCGCAAGAATTAATTGTCGACGCGGCGATAATTCATCGTGGCTTCGCTCGCCGCAATATTTCACCGGAAAGGATTTTTCGCGGTTGCCCCCACGAGCGATGGCCCCGAACGAAAACCACCCGCCCGAAGGAAATCACGACGTCTGTTTCTTTTTCCGGAGGATATTTCGCGGATGGATGTCTAGTTTTACCCCGTATGGCGGGACTGAAGCTACCCGGACATTCGATGCTTCGAACAATTCATAAACGTTTCCCTGACAAGCTGTAATTTGTGTCCAAGCTGGAATGAAATTCTCGAGAATTCGAGGGGAAAAAATATCCGAGACTGGTACATATTAGCTATTTGCTGGAACATATTTAAGTACGTATGTCAGCAACATCCGCCAGAATAAGCGACTGGAAATGTTGTCAGTTCGAGATATGAACGAGTCTGCTACTGAAAAATGTAGATTCCTTGCTACTTTTGTGTACAGAGATCAAGACGTCAAATTTAAAATAATTACTTTATTGTTTTGTCATTTATCGCTGAAACATAAATTACACTGTGGTTCTCATATTATCTGATGCTAATGGAACTATTTCAGACTATGTTATTATAGAATATTATATTGTACTATATATAATATTAATATTATATAATAATACTATATTATATTATTATATTATTATTACATTATATATCATAATATTATATATTATTGTATTATAATATTATAATATTAATATTAATATTATATAATAATATATTATATATATGTTACTGTGTTATAATAGATTTTGGACTATATTATTATATAATACTATACTATACTATCCTATTTCAGATTACATAATTATATATATTACATAATATTATATTATACTACATTAGTATTAATATTTATGTAATAATATATTATACTATATAATAGTATAGCATAGATTTCAGATTATATTTCAATGTGACTATTTCACAAGTAACAATTCCAGAGCAGATAAACATGGTCGTGAAATGTTCGAAGAAGTTTGCGCCAGCGTGTTGATTTAAATTTCAAATTAACTTAAATTGCAATTGTAGGAGTAACCCTCGATAACAAATTTAATAACAGATAATTCGCTAAGGTACGTAGCGTTGCAAGCGTGTTGGGGAGGGAATAATTTTTTGTGCGTGACTGTCTTTTCCAACTGTGGAACAGTACACGCAAGATTCACACGATCGCTGCCATGACCTTGTCAACCGACGACTTGACCTTGCCGCCGCGAGGTCTCTTCGATTAGAGATAAGAGAATCCGTGGCACGATTCGAGAAAGAAGGTATTTACGCGTATGCGACGTCTCTATTCCTTAGGAACGCGGAATGTAATACGCGGTTTCCGCGGTTTGATTTGCGGTCTGCGCTTGGTTAATGTGGGAGAGTTGATTAGGACGATTGATAACTTTATGAGATGATTGGAGATTAGATGGCTGGAGTTTGGAAGGTTGTGATAGTATTCTAGGTTATTTCAGCTGTCTATTGACTTTGATTTTCAAGATTTTCAAGACACTATTAAAAGTATTTTTAATTGTATCATCTTGGTGTATTAGAAAGCTTATAGTGATATAATAAAATATTTCATACATCATCGGTTTCATTGATTTATATTTTTCAAGTCAGTGTTATTTCGTTTATACGTACCTTTTGACTTTAGTTTTCAATCTAAATTAAACTGTTCTATTGACAAAAGGTATGCTATTATCCAACGATATAATAAAATATTTCCTATATTATCGACTTCAATGAGTTTGATTGATATTTTCCAGTGTCGTTCTAAGTACTTGCCATCTTCACTTTAATTTCCAAGATTTAAGGACAGTGGACAAAACTGCACGACTTGTATCCCTGTACGATTCGTTTCACTGAAAGGCCCAGAAGCAACTGTTACTTTTTTGCCATAACGCCCCACTCGACGTCTGCCACGCCCCCTCACGAATCACGTGACCCAAATCAACCAATTGCTAATTTTCGTTGCATTGGCGTTGCACCTGAAGAGGCCCTCTTTGGGTTACCCCCGCCTAAATCACTTTCAGTGATAATAATATTTCATACATTGTCGGTTTCAACGATTTTGATTTACATTTTCCGAGTCAGTGTCCCAACGTATTATTATACATACTTGTAAATTGCTTATTGACTTTAGTTCTCGGGACTTAACGACAAGATTTAACGTTAAAAATGTTACTTTTAATTAATTAATCAATTTTACAAACGGTGTATAACGCTGTATAATCCAAAATGACACGATGGAATATTTCACGTGTTATAACCTAATCCAGTCCAGAGGATCCATAAGCCATAACGTTAACGTCCTTAATCTACGCGGGGTTAAAGTAAACCGGGTTCAAGTTCCCGGACAGAAGCGTGACTTTTTCCGCAGTTCCGCGATTTTCAGTTTCGCGTGTTCATTTACTTTGATACTTCTTGATTTAGATATTCATGAGAGCGAGAAAAGTTGGGATCTTAATTAAAACTTGGCAAGCTCCGAGCGCCTCTCGGTGCTTTTTAATAGCCGTTGACATGTCAGGAACTCGATGGAGGAGGTGGAGTGTCGATATTCAAAGAAAATACTTTGAAAAATCGATAATCGACGTCTCCAGGGCCAGCGGGTTATCTTTATCGCCGTCTGAAACTTCAACAAAGGCGGAAGACGATATTTGTCTAACAGCGCGAGAGAGTTTGTTAGCTCGTGCGAATGTATAAATGGAACGAGCTTGAAATATTCATCGAGCTACGTGCTACAGTTAAGTTAGCTGGCATTGTGAAGTAATTCAAATTTAAAATAAGAAACGCGAGCCCGTAACAAGCGTCATTACTCATGCTGTTTGTCACGTAACTAGTGAGCGTTACAGCTAATAACTTCGCCAGTTACACTGTTCAGCAACAGTGTATTAATACCAACAAGATACAGTTGAATTTTCTTTGAATCATTTATAATAATAATTGTAATTATTTCTGTTGTAATTTCGATTCACAACTGACTATATATTCGTTCTATATGTACAATAGCAATTTTCCTAAAAGAAGCTAATAATAACTATAGTATAGTTCGTTCAATTCATTTCAACTATCGAAATACTCGTAAATATTCATTTCTGAATTTTCTGAAGATCGAGTCAAACATTGTACGTAAATTGGTTGCATCTGATTGCAGAAACTACAGACGATCGGCGAGGATTTCTGCGGGCTGGACGTGAATACGCCACTGGGCGGCGAAGACCCGATGGAAGGAACCCCCGTGCTCACCTTCAACACGCATTTGACAGCGGTCGCCGCCACCTCGACCGGCGACTACACGGTCGTCTTCGTGGGCACGAACGAAGGCCATCTGAAGAAGGTCAGTGCACGGTGCATACTCTCTTTATCTCGCCGATCGAAGGGGAGCAAGAGCGCGAGCTGCGTTTCATTAGGGTCAACCATCGTACGTTCGTTATCCGCTCCCGCTGCATATTTTCCACAATCTAATTCCCCCGTAATGGCGCTCGACCGGCACGACGAGCTTATTTTTAACGCCCTTTGACCTTTCACCCCTCTGGACAATGCGTCGATTCTTTACACTGAGGCCACTGCTCTCCGCGGTCGCGTCGTGCTCTATTTTCCCACCCTCCCCTCCCCTCCCCTCCCCCTCTTCCCACTCGACGCTTGATATTTCCGCCGCGAGCGGCTCGTTTTAATACGGGGGAATATAGTTATGACGGCAGGTGAATACAGAAACGCGAAACGCGGCGGGAAACTAGGTGAAAGGGTGATTCAAAATTTGAGAACGCTCGCTCGCTTCTCTTGCGAACGAGAGGCTCCTCCAGAGGAAAGTTTGTCGAACTCCCTTCTTCTGCGAAATGTACGATTTCTATGTGAGATCTTTGCCAATCCGGGTTTATTTTCACGCCAGAGTTACCGAAATGGCCGAAAAAATGACCAATTTACAACTTTCGTTAAAGTTTTATACATTTATTTCATGTAGCGTATGGGACGTAAAACGCTGTATTTTTAAAGATTTGAATAATTTAAAAGCTTGCGCGCTTCGCCGTGTCATAAAGTTTTTCCATTTTTCTTTTTTTTCTTTTTTATTTGGAAATTTTATGCTTTAATCTAGCGTTAAATTGTTAAATATTCCTCTCACCGTCACTTCCAAAAAAAAAAAAAAAAGAAAAAAAAAAGTGTGCAGTTTTACAATTTCGCACGAGTCGACAAAAATTCTTCCTTCGGCCGAAATTTTCGAGCGGCACGATCCGCGATCGCGCCCCCGCGGGAACGAGACCAGTCGGAGAAACGTGAATGGATGCAGCGAAGCAACGCTAAAACCGACGATCACGAGTGGTCGAGCCCATTGGATTTCCTCTTGCGCTCTCTTTCGGCGTGATAATTAATCCCGAATCAAGCACCGGCGGCTCGCGAAAGTAATCACAATAGATATTAATGCGAACGACAGAATTGGGGTTACAGCGAAATCCGGCTTCCATTAGCCCGCAGGTTAGCCATTACGCGAATAACGTTGCTCGCGAAGCGTTAACGCTTAACGAAGCTAATGGAGTCTCGTCGCTCCGTCTCGCCAACTTCAACAGCTTCGAAACTCCTCGAAGTCGGAAACGGAAACTACACGAGCATCTCGGCCGAACTTGCTCGATCGTTGGATTAAGGCCCGCTGTTCGCGAGACAGAGGCTCGACAGAAGCCGGAATCGTGAGCGTAATATCTGTCCGACAGTTACAGCTATTGTCGAGACACGCCTGATGTTTCAACGACAGTTCCTTTTTTCCTTACGAGTACTGCGCGATTAAGTGTCGGACCCGAGAGAGAGTCTATCCATACGATCATTCGCCGGGAGATCGTGAATCAAACGCGCGTAACGCGAGCCGCGTAATTGGCTGTTGGCTGCGACACAGCTAGAAAAAAGGAAAAAAGAGAGAAAAGAAGAGGAAGGAAACACGCTGGAAATTACGATCGTTGGAAAAATGATTCTGGACCGTGAGCTCGGATCGTTATCGTTATCTGCGCGGTGGATGCAGTTCCAGGAACGCGATATCTCGCATTGGCCCCCCTCTCGAATCTGTCGTGATTAATCACGATTATCCTGGCTAAATCCTCTCCGATTTCTTCCGGTTTCTCGGACTCGCGCTTCGCGTTCCTCGCCGCGGTGCTTTATTTTCGGAATTATGTTACACGATCTCCTCTGGCGAACGTCGCGAGCTTTTTGGCCACGAGGAAGGCTCGTAGTTTTAGCGAGAGGTCAAACCACGTCGTATCAGGCTGGGATAATCAACGATCCTCGCCGAGAAGGTTCCCTCGCTCGACTACGCTCCTCGAATCTTTGCGTACCGATCTTGGACTCGTTTCAGCTGACGAGACCTGTTTTAATGGTTTCACTCTTCCGGGGACGACGACGCAACTCTTTTTTCTTTTTTTTTTTTTTGCCATTTACGTTTCACAGAGTCGGGGAAGAAAAATTACCCGTTTCTTAAATTATTTCGTAGATCTAGATTCGAATCTTAGATCGTTCGTTATTCTTCGGTATACTCGAAATAATATACAAAACATCTTCAAGTTTTCCTTCCGACAAGAGAAATTTAATCGCAAATCAATTTAATTTCAAATCAAGTGCAAACGAGGTAGGTGCGTCACTCGCAACGAGTGAAATCCCCATTGGACGATTGCGATCGGCGAGAGTCAGAGGTCTTAATGACGAGAGAGGGACCGTGGTCACCCTTGGTAGCGTAAAGGTTAATCACAATCGCTGGAGCTAAGTTCTCACCGATTTGTTCCGCAATCTCGCGTCAGAACGTAGCTGTTCTCGACGCTGGCCGATTCGAAACGGCGCGCACGGAGAAGAAACACGCTCCGCAGATTACGTATCTGCCTGGTGGCGGTTCGCTTCTCTCGCTATCGTTCCAGCGAAAGCCCGCGCCGTGCATTTCTTCCAATTAATCACAATTACCGGCCGAGGACTTCTTCAATTTGTTCTGCAATCTCCTCTGCGTTGGACAGTTGATGATCGAGCTACCCGCTTGGAAGATCTCGCGATAACCGCGTTTGGATCGGCGTTACGCCTTTGTCCTCGAGTAAAATCTTCCCCAGTTTCCGATCAATTGACCGTCCAATTGGCTCTCAGAACTTCGGTAACTTCGAACCGTTCCATTTCCGTTTTAAGGATAGTTTGCTTCGAAATTTATTCTTTAACTACGGGATGATCAGCCTTGCAGGAAAAGTTATCAACGCTGGAAAGTCAGAGCGAGAAAATAGAAAAGAATTTACTTTCGATTTATATATTTGGCTGTTTTTACATCCATAAAATTTCGAACAAAAATCAGAAATTTTGACCATTTTGGTAGTTCCAGTGTTAACTTTGAATATTTCGTCTTCATACCGATGGCTTGCGAAATTTATAAAATTTCGCTGTTTTGGAAATTTTTTAGATCAACAGCTGCTTTAGTACAAACGCGTAAACTTGGGTGGCCGGTTGTCTTAATGATTCATAAATATTCAACGCATACACGACGCAGATGCGATGTCACTCATTGTAATCTAGATGAGAATGTCCCGTTTTAAATTGTTGCTTCGTGCGTTGAGGAACGATGCTCCGAAAAGGTGCACGCGAAATCCTGCAAAACCGCTTGAGCACACGACGATCACGCGTGCTACACTTCTGTGTTATTAAATAATTACCGCGATATATTGCACAATTGCTCTGCGTTTTTATTCCATTAATCTTTCAATTGTTACGTTGACAGATTCCCAACGTGAATTAACCTACAATCCTCAATGACTACGTCGTATAATACACATTATTAAACGATTTAACGAAATCACTGCAATAAATAAATAAATGATGTTACTAAACGGTTAATCTATATTCGATGTCTAACAATTTTTGTCATTCAACATCAATTTAGCTCGAAACCTAACCTCAATAGCTGCGTTGTGTAATGTATACATATATTAAGACACTCAATATTTAAAAATCCTAATTATTAAATGATTTAACGAAACCCCGGCAATAAATAAATAAATGACGTTACTAAACGGTTAATCTATATTCGATGTCTAACAATTTTTGTCATTCAACATCAATTTAGCTCGAAACCTAACCTCAATAGCTGCGTTGTGTAATGTATACATATATTAAGACACTCAATATTTAAAAATCCTAATTATTAAATGATTTAACGAAACCCCGGCAATAAATAAATAAATGACGTTACTAAACGGTTAATCTATATTCGATGTCTAACAATTTTTGTCATCCAACATCAATTTAGCTTGAAACCTAACCTCAATAGCTACGTTGTGTAATGTATACATATACCAAGACACTCAATATTTAAAAATCCCAATTATTAAATGATTTAACGAAACCACGACAATAAATAAATAAATGATGTTACTAAACGGTTAATCTATATTCGATGTCTAACAATTTTTGTCATCCAACATCAATTTAGCTCGAAACCTAACCTCAATAGCTGCGTCGTGTAATGTATACATGTATTAAGACACTCAAAATTTAAAAATCCTAATTATTAAATGATTTAACGAAACCACGGCAATAAATAAATAAATGATGTTACTAAACGGTTAATCTATATTCGATGTCCAACAATTTTTGTCATCCAACATCAATTTAGCTCGAAACCTAACCTCAATAGCTGCGTCATGTAATGGGTGTACCCAATAATTCGAAAATCGCAGCACTTCTCAATTATTAAATAATTAAAGGAAACCTTGAGGTAGAAGGTTATCTAACCAATGAATAAATGATAAATTGCTACCAAGTAATTAATCTATATTCAGCGTCCAAGCATTTTCGTCGTCCAACGTCGTTCTACTTCGTACGGCAATAAACAAAACCTAAATAGTTCAAAACCTGATTTCACTTCAATTACGTCGTGTAATACATACCTCGGAAACTCAATATACTTTGAAAATAGCAGCAGTTCATAATTATTAAATAATTCAACGAAACCTTGAGATAAAATCTAACCACCGCAATAAATAAATAAATGATTCTACTATAATAATTAACGTCTAACGTTAACCTATATTCAACGTCCAACGTCGCTCTACTTTATACGTAGATAAACAGACTCTTGTTCACAATTTTGCGTTCATGATGTTACACCGCTCTTACACCGTCTCGTGTTTCCTATCGATTACAGACAAGTCGAAAACCCATCAGGAAAGTAGCAATCTGAAACTTTCAACCGTAATCTATCGTTTGCCTCGTGCTGCAACAATCAACTCCACTCGATGGTAATCGTCGAATCGATCGTGAAACCGGTGTCGCGAAGTGATTATCGTTGCAAAGAAAACGCGTAATCGCGAGCGGCGAAGGCTCAAAGGTGGCGGTTGGATGAGGGATCGGACAGAGCAAGCGCGCTCTGAGAGAGTGGGGCCCTTGGATTCCAGGGAAAATTTGCAAGTTAACGAAGTTTCGCGCGGCAACCCCCCTCGCCGCTCGTTATTCATCGTGATTAATTAAAGCCGCCTCGTCGGGCGGTGGCCGCGGATCGCCGGGCTTCGATTATAATTATCTGTGTGCAAACGCGAAAGTCAAACAGCCCCGCGAATGAGCGCAAATACGCCGTGTAAATTCGTCGAAAGGAGCACCCCAGTGGCCTGCTGAGAATACGCCACGTTAGACGGGGGGAGGGGGAGGGGCCATTTTTCGCCGAGCCGCGCCTCGGCGATTCTCCCGGCTATTAAAAATTTATCCACAGCCACGGGGGGAAATCTCGGATGAGAGTATTAAATTTCAAGAGAGAGGATCATTACAAAGAGCGAGAGAGAGTGAAGAAAAGAGGGAAGCTAAGGAAACGTCAGTGATTTGGGGGTGAGAACGCGCCCTGCCTCGCGCAATTAACTGCCAGCGGATTTGTCTCTGGAATTATTCTTTCTGAAAGAAGTCTGTGCCATTTTCGTTATTCCTTTCTCCCTTCGTGCGATCGTAAGGGACAAATCGGTGAAACAAGTGGTTGTATTTAAAAGAATAATTGAGATGACAGTCTGACGTTCGTTTATCGATCTCGATTTTCATTCGAGAAATTTTGCCGCCAATTACGAAATCTTGGATGTACGAGAAGAAATTATGAAGCCTCGGATTTTTTCTGCTACATGCGGACGAAGTAATTGGAACGCAAATTGCACACACACACATACACAGTCGGCGTCAGAAATGATTTTCGTATCACTTAATCGAGCAATTACAATGTCGCAATCCGATCGCCCGGATCGCGAAGAAGCCGCTCTCTTTCGAAGCCGCGCAAAATTACGGCAAACATTCTAATTGGAACACACCTTGTAATACTCGCGATTAGCGGCTGCCATTACGCCGTGTTATTACCGAAACGAATAAGTTTGACCCAATTAGTGCATCCGAGAGAAACTCGATTCGAGAGACACGTCCAGGAGAAGACGTTTCTCCTCTCCTATTTCCTTCTTCTTTTTTTTTTTCTTTTATTTTTATTTTCATTTTGACAATGCTCGCTGCTTCTTAATATAAATTCCACGGGGGACCGAAGGGAACTTTTTTAATTAGATTTTCATTCTCCATGGAAACTTTCCCACTTATTACTTTGCTACTTTATCGCGCAACGAGAGCATTTTATACTGCCGGACGTTTCGCTGTCCTTAATATAAATAACATCTCCCTGTTGTAACTTCGTAAATTGATAAGACCATTCGAACGGAGGAGATTCTCTAATTAATTCGCGGACGAACGCGGGGGGAAATGGAACACGCTGAAGGACGATGACAAAGGCGCCACCAGGGGCAGAATGGCAAAGGAAACGAAGGCGAAAGAGCCGGAGAGCAAAGGTGGCGAAAAAGAATTTTAAAATTGCGAGCGAACGGCATTGCGCGGGTCAGAGAGCGAGAAAGAAGCGTGAAAGAAACGCGAGCTAGGAACAAATAGCTGAGAGACAAAGGAAGGAAGCAACAAACGAGAAAAGCAAGAAACAAACTTTTCCGCTGAACTTCCGGTCGACGTGTTCCAATTAACGCGTAATTCGGCGTGGACCATCGGTGGTTCATACGTGTCCATCCAATCATATTTTCAAAAGCATAATTTAAATTTCTATTTAAACACGCGTAAATTATATTATATAACTCGTTACAAATGATGTTATATAATATTTTAATATATATTATATATATATTATAATATTATTATTTTTTATGTTTAATATATATATTTATATTTAATATAATATTATAATATATATATTGTAATAATATAATATGTATATGTATTACAATTTAAATACTATAGTTTATACAATATATTTATATTTATATAATTTAAATTACTTAAATTGACCCGAGTGTAAAATAGCGGGAGGAGGCTAAATAATAATACTCACTGTTAATTTTAAAAAAAAGGAAAGAAAAGAAAATTTAACTCGTTCGATCACAAACGAAAATTCGTTGCCTTGTTTTCGACAAAAATTGTAAAAAAAAAATTCCACAATCCGCGAGATTCATTAGCGTGGGCCACACACGGTGTGGCACACGCGGGCTAAACGCATCAC
The DNA here is from genome assembly GCA_030673865.1 of Melipona bicolor. Lineage (NCBI taxonomy): Eukaryota > Metazoa > Arthropoda > Insecta > Hymenoptera > Apidae > Melipona > Melipona bicolor. The sequence continues at coordinate 1,848,561 of JAHYIQ010000012.1, forward strand.
AGCCAACCAAACTGCCCGACCAATCAGATTTCCCGGGGAAAAATTCGCCAATGTCGCGAGTAATTCGCGGGTAACTCGCAACGTTTCCCAATCCGCGTTCAATTAACGCGAAATCCAGCGTTGCTTCGTCGCCGGCGCCTGTATTTCGTTTAAACGCGGCTGTTTTTCACCTCGTCGTGCGGCTGAAATTTGCGCATGCACACGGCAACACACACACACATACACACACACATACGCGCCTCGACTCTCTCCGAGCGTGTCGAGTTTATCGTGGCGGATTTATGGCGCTCGATTTTTAAGTAATCTCCAAAGGGAGAGGAGGTCGATTTGCTCGCCTTTGGACGGCGATTTTCGCGTGGCTCTCGGTCTCTTGGTTTTCTTCGTGCACAACATCGCCTCCCGCTTGATAGCGAACCGTTTAAAACGGATGTTTATTGTAACCGATGCCCGTTAGTTTTACGGCAGAAGCTGGTAGCAGCTTATCGGGCCACCGCGAGACCCCGCAAACTGCTCCTCGATGAATATTTCAGCGATATTTACAGCGTAAACGGCTCAGGCGTAATTCGGCTCTTGCTCGAGTTTCGATTACCAACACACGATCCTCCTGATGGTTCTCCTGGCGACGACGTTACCTCGCAAGGCTTGGATAACCGCGCGCAGTTTACCAAGACATGCATTATACATACTTTGTGGGGCACAACGCTTAGGTAATCCTTTCACCGTTCGGATGTTTGACGACGCCTTTATTAAATCGGCTATGAATTTTTATGCGCGTAATTAATTTCACTGCTACGCGATCATTTTTTTTTTTATTCAGAGCTGAACGCACACGCGAATTTCTTAACGTTGATGACATTTTATCATCGAGTGTCTGCACGTAGAATATAAAATATGCGGTAACGTTTTGCAGGCTGTTTTGGCTTTCCGAGAGAAAGTCTTGAAGATTAAAAAATTCCCATTTGTTGCGCGTCTTTCTCGTCTGCTAAACCAAACTTGAGACAGTCAAAGTGGTTTGTGCTTTAAAATGAGACCAAGTGGATTTTATGATTCGTATTTATATTATTATATTATATTATATTCGATTTTTTTTTTTTTTTTACAAGATTATAACAGTTCCAACTCGACAATTTTTCGTCGTTGAGTATTCCAATTCTGCATCGAATCAACCTCTTCATGTCAATTTCAGTTACAACAACAAAGAAATTTATTTTTGATAAATAAAGGAAATAACACGTCAAAAAATTAAGTTCAGAATTTCAAAAAAATAACTATTTTTGTGCATGTGCGAATGAAAGTAGCTTTTTTATAGGACGTAAATTAACCGTCCACACGTGTGGTCAAAGGCGTGTAAAGATTAAACTCTCCTCGAAGTGAAAAGTCTTTGGCGAAGCCGAAGTTTTTCTCTGTCGATAAGTCGCGCGAAATTCTGCTCGCCTGTATAAGCGCGGGTTCACTGTCTCCTTGATCAAGTTACGGTGCAAACACGTAACGAAGTTACATTATCTCTCGATGCCGGTGCCGTCTATCTCGTTATAGTTTCCTAACCCGTTGAAGCCTCGTCGCGAACTGGCGCATCGATATCGCAACCCATATCGATATTGCTCTTCCTGATTGCATCGTCGCCTTCGATGCAGCCCAGTTGTGGACACTTCGACGAATATAGATTTCCCTCAGTCAGTTCCTCCGAGAAACACTTCGAACGCCCGGTGTACGGTTAATTTACATGACAAACACAGCTGATAGCGTTGTCAATATCCATTCTGATTTAAATATAACGAGTCCCAGCGCCGTCTATAAAATACGAAATCGTCCCTCTCCCGTTGTCTGGAGACAGATTTTCTTCAGATTTATTTAATTCTTGTGTATTTCGAAATTTCCTGTTATATCCTCAGAGAGAATGTTACGTATATTATACTTTTTCTCGAGGAATTTTTTGGAAACTCGTTACGTTAGAGATTTTATCGCTGAAAGTGATTTTAGCGTAACCCAGAAAATCGAGCCTCTTCAGGTGCAACGCTGATGCAACGAAAATTAGCGATTGGTTGATTTGGGTCACGTGATTCTTGAAGGGGCGTGGGGTAAACCTTGAGTAGGAGTGGCGTTGTCTGCTACTGAGCGATCGCGCCTGTAATTTGTTTTCCATCGATTCAAATATTTACATATCAATAAAATTTTATGGTAAAAAAGTCGTCTTCATTTCCTAGTCAAAACAGTTGCTTCTGGGTCTTTCAGTGAGACGAATCGTACTGGGGTATAAGTCGTGCAGTTTTTTCTTTAGACTGTGCTTGCTGCAAGTTTCGAAATTTTATTGTTCAGAAGTAATATATTGCACTGTTCCTTGTGGAATCTTCCAACAGTAGAAAAACTGGATTAAGCGTGGGTTCTGAGAAGTGTAGAGAACTCATCTTCTCCAACTTTTGGCGAAACTTTTTCGTCGCGAAACAAAGTTATTCGCTAAATAAAGCTATCGTTCGACTTTTTACAAAAAAGTTTGACCCCAAATCCGTAGGAGCCGAGCTTTTCCAGCAAAACGTTGGTATGATAACACTGCAACGCTTTCGTTTAGAGGAAGAAATGGCATTAAATGGCTGAGTAAAAAAAATCTTCTCTCAAAACTTCTCTTGTGAACTCGGATCGTGATTTGGTCTCTAATCATATATAGACATAAATTAAGAGAAAAACGTATTTCAAGTTTGAGTAGATCGATTGCGAGAAATATGGAGGGCACCTCTAGTTTTATGCGAAAAGGCTGGTAGGAAGTGTGCCAAAAGGATGTTAAAATAATTGGACTAACTGTTAAGTAAGAACGTACTGGCGTTTCACATTTATTCTCGATCAATTTTTCCAGAGATCAGTCTCCAGTAGATACTTCGTCCTCGCGAACAATTTTACGACGCTCTCTCGAAGGGGACCAATTCTCCAAAACTGAATCCTCAAAGACGTTCGAGTTAACTCAATTCAATATTTTCTCGGCTGCCTTTCAGCAGGCTCTAACCGCCTAGGGATCTCACGACAATCGAAGAAATAAGTGGAAGAAAGAGTTCTCGACGAGCGTTACCCATTGGACGTTTAAATACCTCCGGGATGACCTTTCGCCGCGACCTCGCTCGCGTACGCGTGCAACGGGCCCCGATCATTAATTAATACCTTCCGGGACCGGGGCGAGTCATGAATCAACGCCGTTCAGACAGCGTGGCCAATCGTTCGTCCTCTTCTTCTCACCGGTCTGTTCCTCTTCGTCTTTCTCGATCGGCAGTGATAAACAATTCGCCGCGGCACGCTTATCAATCAGCCCGAGGCATTTTATCATCACGGCCAATTAATTGCCGGCTGCGTCGTAAGAAAGGAAGAAAGAGGGGCGACCTTGAATTGCGACGATGCATGTCAGGTTGCGAGCAGAGTTCGTTGGTGACGATTTCGATTTCCGCGAGAATCCTGTTCGTGTGATTAATTTATTGACTAGTTACCGGCGTTCGATGTTGTATGCACGTCGATACAAAACTTTATTTCAGTCGTCGTGTGAAATAAAAAACGATTCGTCTCACTAAAAGGCCCAGAAGCAACTGTTTCACGCGCCGTTCAAATCCACCAATTTATGTGTAACTTTTGAAAAAAGAAAACGATCGACAAATTTCGAGACTTGCAGCGAGAGAGCGAGAGAGAGAGAGAGAGAGAGAGAGAGAAAGCGACGGGGAATTTAGTTACCCGTCGTTGTAATCCTATTCAATTAAGGATCCGGCAAGGCAAGCTTCCCGTCGCGCGTCTATCGCGATCGCCTAATTGCCGGCGCGTCTTCCGTCGATCTCTTAATTAATGCGCGTCTTACAGCCGATCCCGGGGCGGTACGCGGCGCCCGACAAAGAGCAAGATCAGCCGATCGATCTATCGATCGGCCTGGCGGCGAACCGCGGACCTTCGTTAACCGGGATAATTAAGCGACGCGTACACGCACGTGCGTTTCGATATCGAACAATGCGAGATTCCGCGGCCGAATTGAACGTCCCGCTCGCTCCTCCGGTTTGCGCGAGATCCCCGCAAAGGGTGAAAAGAGATGCGGAGATACGTGTCGACAGAGCCAGACGAAGAGAGACAGAGGGGGGAGGGATTGATACGCGGCACAAAGGCGCATCGGGAATGGGCTTCGTGTTTCCGGAAATGGAAACAGGGGGAGACTTGTAACCTCCCGCCAACCTTTTCACTCCCGAGTTCGAGAAACGGACGGCCGATGAATTTCGACGAGGTGGCATAAATCGCCGATGGACGTCTTGCGTACGGGGATATATTCGTTTTGAATTGAAGTGACGACGAGGGAAGATGAATGGGCAGATTTGTCTAGGAGGAAATAATTCTGTACGGTGGATAATTAAGAAATTGTATAAAAAACTGCAACGACTTGTACTTGTACCATTCGTCTCGCTGAAAGGCCCAGAAGCAACTGTTCCGACTAGGAAATTAAGACGACTTTTTTGCCATAGTATTTGATATGCAAACATTTGAATCGATAGGAAACAAATTACCGACGCGATCGCTCAATGCCAGACAACGCCACTCCTACTCGAGGTTTACCCCACGCCCCCTCATGAATCACGTGACTCAAATCAACCAATCGCTAATTTTCGTTGCATTACCGTTGCACCTGAAGAGACCTGATTTTCTGGGTTACCCCCGCTAAAATCATTTTCAGTGATAAACAGAAAATATAAAATAATTTCAGTGCAAACTTTTTCTGTAATACTTCGATCAGTTAAATTATTGCAAAATAAAATGCAGAATACAATTTGAGCTCATCTTCAAGGTGAAATGCAAACGATTCGCTGTTAATAACGGGGACCAGGACCAATTTGGCTCGAAAATATCAAAGTGAATGCTTCCGCAAATGTTGGATTAACCGAAATCCGAAAGATTAAATTTTCGGGACGATTGCGCGTACCGAAGGGATCGGAGAGACGCAAAGAGCTCCGAGCGAGATGGGATATGAGAGACAGGCTCTCGTCTCTTCTTGTCCCTCTTATTAGCATAAACTTAGAATATAGAATCAAAGCTGAGAAAGTTCGCTCGAAAATCCCGCGGAGAGCGCCGACTCGACTTCCGACGGGGCGTGGAAGTGTTTGTTTTCGCGGCTGGCTCGCGCTGTGAACTTTTTCCCTGTCGGCGTTCGGAAGGAGAAAAGGCAAAGGGAGAAACGGGTGAAGTTTGAACGCCGCCGACCCTTATGAATTTTATGGAAATAAAGATTCTATTCTTAACGAGGTCCGCTGCAAGTCGAGCGTGCGCGGCGACTGAATATTTCATCGTTCCGCGTCACTGTGTAAAAGTTCGCCAGATGGAATGTGTACTCGCCGGCAGGGTTGAAGCGAACGGTACATGAAACCAGTCGAGAAGCTCTCGCCCTTGTCCATGAGACAAAGAGAACTGGCCCTCCAAATCACGTTTCACGTGCTCATTTTACGTTCAACCTTTTGCGCTGGAATGACGTGCCACGCACGTCGAGAATTTTTTTGTTCCAAATTGCAACATTTTCTCAGTTTTAAGTATATTTAAACGATAAGTGTATTGCTTCTTAATAATTTCTATCCAGTGATGTCATACCGACGAGTTCAAGAGGAAACGAAAGCGACGAATTATCGTATACGGTTCGGTCACTCGTTATGGTCCGCGAATCAGTTGCCAGCGCAGGGGTTAATCAGCACCAATTCGATTTTTGGTCGAAATTTGGTCGATTTTTGAGGAAAATGGAAATTTTAAGAAATTTATAGTGAAAATGACGAAGAGAAAATACAAAGGTCGCTATTTTTTTTACAAATATAATTATGTAATCTTCTTTTTTTACGTCAGTCGACTTTGAGATATTTTTTAAATGACGAATATTTTCGGAGACATATAATTGCATTTTAGATAGATAAAAATGGGACACCCGGTATACTTATTTATCAATTCTTTTACACAAAGAAGGACATTCACATCCACCCGCAGATATTTGTTCGAAATTTGTTGATCGCCCGAGATCGGTTGCCAGACGAGTGAAATTTCGTTTGGCGAAAATATCGTGTGGCGGAATGAAAATCACGGAGGACGGTAACGGCGAATTAATCCATTCGGCGTTAGGCCGAAAATCGACGGGACAGGACGAGCGCGCATCGGCGGATTAATTCACGCGTCTATCAAACGAGCGACGATGCACGGGAATTACGATTAATATTCACGACGGAGCGGATTGCGTGTTGATCGCTATTAATAATTGTTTTGGCCGATCGCCGGTACGCGGGAAAAGAAGGAACGCGCGGCGGAGGCGAGCGCTACTCGCGTTCGATCAATCCGATTGCTCTTCAATTAGGACGATCCATCGAATACTGATAAGCATACCGTGGCCAACGACGATAATAATAACGAGCGCGTTATATAATGGCCGTCGTATTATCGCGTGTCGCAAAAATGAGGGGAAGATCGCGCGTCGCGTTATTAGCAACGCATCGATAGCGGGACTAATTCCAATGGTAACAGTAATAATCCAATGAAATTGATTATCGAATACCGATGTTCCTGCCGCCGGTGCGAGCGAGAGAAAGAGCGGCAGCGAGAGCGGGAGAGCGTTGTTGCTATTAAAGCCAGGATTTCGCGAAACACGGGCGTAAAGAGAGAGAGACTGCGTGTATTAGCGGCGGCATTATAGTTACCGGTTGAAATGATTACAGAAAATTGATGATTGATTTGCGGCCGGTGGCCCGTTTCGATATTAGAATTCCGAGAGGCCATCGGTTTACTGGATTCAATACTCTGCCTCTCCAACGGTATAAAGCGTTTTTGGTTTAGTTTCTGGTTTAGTGGATTAACGAACGGTTATCCATATCCACGCGCACAGCTGCTGCTGGATGCTGGTGTTACATATGTACAAGGTGGTCATCATAGATGAATTTTACACCTTTGATTTGATCAGTAAAGAACCTGCCTATTTTTTCTTTTTTCTTTTTGCATTGTACTCTACTCGTCGCGAAGGTAAAACTTTTTCAGGAAATTATAGGTCGCAACCTAATAATTCTCTTGAGAAATGGCAAAAATGTTTTGTAGGAGGCGTGCGTCCTAACAGCGACTTTAATTTTCGTTTCACTAACTTTTGATTTATTATAGTTGTAGCATTAGTGTGAGTCCAAGTAATCAAATGATAAAACTAACTGTTAACATTACTCGAAATATAAACATTACGTGATATGGACATCCACGCGTTCAGAACTATAAAGTCGCTGTTAGGACGCAGTATTAAATGATTAAGAAACTTTTTTGTCATTTTTCAGAAGAACTATTAAGTTGCGACGTATGGTTCCTTGAAAAAGTTTTACCTCCGTGATGAGTAGAATACAATGCAAAAAATAAAACCATAAAGTCGCTGTTAGGACGCACTGTTAAAAAACTTTTTTGCCATTTTCCAAGAGAACTATTAGATTGCGACCTACGGTTCTTTGGGAAAGTTTTGCCTTCGTGATGAGTAGAATACAAAAAGAAGAAAGAAAAAAATTTGACCTTGAAATTCAATTTCAAAAATTTGCAGCAGGTTCTTCACACATATTTCCATCAAATCGAAGGTATAGAACTCATCTACGACAACCACGGACAAACTTATCTTTCTACCCTGTACACATTTCTGCCCCGACGAATAAAAGTACGACGAACAAAAGAATCACCACTTTCGTCGATCGGTCGATCGCCACGGCGAAATAAAAAGGAGAGAAAGGACGAGGAGCTTCCTTGGTATTGCAATTTTTCCAGCACGGATATAACAGAAGAATATTTACCGTGCAATCTTTCGACCCAGTTTCAAGCTAATATTTGAAGTACGTCGGAGTCCAGCTCTTGGTGTATTTAAATTTTCAACAGAAACTGAATACGACCGAGGCACCGAAGAGGACACTATCGCAGACTGAATATGCCCAGTCATCGATTTCATTCTCCGAAAGAGAGCTCTCTCTCTCTCTCTCTCTCTTTCTCGTTCTCTGGACCCGTAGGAAGGATTAAAAAAGATTACACGGCGTCGTTTTATATTAAAACGAAGCAAGGTAGAATCGAAGGACGAGGAACGAAGGATTGAACGACGCAGAGTCGCTGTCCAATCTCCGGATTTCGCTATCCGACAATGTCCTCTTTGCTCTCCCCATCGGGCGCATCGATTTTCTCTCCTCTCTCGTCGTCTCGCGCCGCGTCTTTTCTGGCTCTTCCCTCCGTTTCCCTTTCAGCCGAAAGCCTCATTCTTCCTTCGAGCAACCTCTTTCATTCATTCTTGCTCGCGCGTGGTCGCCCAACCTCGATCGATAGCAATTCCATCAGCGTCGCGTAATCGACCGCTAAGAAGATTCTAATCCTCGTTAATTGATTGCCGGCGGAATCCGGGCTAAAATGTGTGTCTGTCTGCGTTGTTGTTCTCGTCGATTCCGAATCGCTCGCTGCCGGGTATATATATGCGCGTATTGTATCTGTTCGCGTTCGTGGCTGAACCTCGCCGAGTTTCGTTCGACCGTTCGTTTTGACGAACAGCGAGAATGACTTTTCACGGCGGAACTTTGCACTTCGCTCGGTTATACACTGTTCCATTAAAGTCGCGCGTAGGCGAGTGTTCGAGAGGCGTATTTGCATTTTTGGGGCGACAAAGGAAAGGAGGGAGGGCGATCGTTCGTACGAACTCGGGCGTGGAATAAATCGGAATACATTTAAATCGATTACAGCTACCGGGTTCACGCGTCTCGTCTGATGTTCTGATTCCACCGTCCGCTTATTTGGACGATATTGACGCTTAACGGATGGGACTCGCGTGGATTCGCGTTCTTTTCCCGCTAACTTTCTGAGACGGGCCACGTGGATATCGTTAGATAATAAATAACGTGGATGTAAAAATAAATTGTCAGATATGGAAACAAATAACTTAAATAATCTAAAAATTTTATTAACATTGAAACTACCAAAGTGGTCAGAATGATTATATTTGTGACAGTGTATTTTTAGATGCTCGAGTGAGTTTTAATAAAATATATTAATAGAAGGATATATTGATATATTAAAGAACATAGAAGCTTATGTTTTTTTTGCAAATATTATACTTTAGTCATCGGTAGTCCTAGTGTTAAGAATGATATTCTAATTTAGTAAACTTGCAACGCTTTGAAACCTTGCATGCGTGACCGTCAGTTTCAACCGAATGAAAGGTGGAGAAAAAGACACAAGTCGTTAACGAAACTACGGGCAAGGAGCCGCGTCTTTGCTCCAATTCGGTTGCATCTTGTCCCCCTGGAGAACTATGCGCGAGTATCTCGGCGAACGAAGTTTACGAATGAGTGTGTTTGTCGCCACGGCGAGGGCGCTCGATTAATTTCGTTGGAGCGAAATAGCATCGCCAGCGGGGTAACAGTTAGCCCGTCGACATGGTATCATCACTGTCAATGCGGAACCGTTGAATACTCTCTCTCGAAAGGCCGAGAGGCTACGTGCCGTGGGAAAGTCCATAGAAGCAGCGCGTACCGTGCCTTGGAAGTTAGCTCGCGCCGCGAGCTGCAGGATGCTGCGGCAAAGAAAAACGGTATCGGTGTGCAGATCACCGGTGCCAGTGATATCCACTGGCGCTCTTCGAAATTATCCGTGGCATCGCAACGCATCGGAATAGCCTCGTTTGCAAGGAATATCATTCCGTTGAATTTCGATCGCTCTAACGCGCGAAACATTGAAGGGATTCTTGGCTTCTTGGTTTAACATAGGGTGGCCACTGAAAAACTGAAGGGTTTGAAAAAGTCATAACTTGGTCCCTTTGAGGGATGTTACGTTTTTCACACGTGATACTGAAAAAAATTTATTAATTATGCTTCCGAATAAAATATTAAAAAATTAGAAACACATGTGTTTGTAAAAGTTACTTTTGTTTTATGTCATTCGGTCTTTCAGTGACCACCCTTTAAAACAGGTATAGTAGAGATACCTATGAGTAACAAAATTTGTTTTATTTAAATTATTTAAATTATTTTTTTTAAATTGTTGTCACTAGATGGCAGTGTTTATTAAATTTGAGAGAAACGACATTACTTATGGGGGCAGCCTTGATAGATGCAATAAAATATCGCAACTTTTTTCAGCTATTACGTTTCTATTTCTGTCAATATTTTGGAATAATTAAAGAGAACATCATTAACAGAGAACATTGTAAAATACAAAATAATTTTATCATACAATAAAAATAATTAATATATCGCGACAAAAATAATTATGTAACATTGTACAAACGAAAAATACGTTTTAGGTGTTTTTTGTTGTAACATAATATCAGTGGTGACCGTCGTTTCTATTTCTACCAATATTTCAGAATAATTAAACCGAGATGCACGCCATTAACGGAGAACTTTGAAAAACGCGAAAAAATAATTAGATAACATTCTACAAACGAAAAATACGTTTTAGGTGTTTTTTTATTGTAACATAATATCAGTGGTGACCGTCGTTTCTATTTCTACCAATATTTCAGAATAATTAAACCGAGATGTACGCCATTAACGGAGAACTTTGAAAAACGCGGAAAAATAATTAGACAACGTCGCGCAAACGAAAAACGCGCTTCGCGTTGCAACGTGATATATCTCGCAACGGAATTAAATATTTCGTTTTACAGACGATTTCGTTTCACGCGCGAGTTCTCGCAGGAAACTACGCGTTGACGAACGGAGACCTATCCACCTATAATCAAAACTCGTAGACCGAAAACTCTCCGGTGTTTGGTAGCCAACGTCAAACTCCATCCAGCCCCCCCATCAAAAACCATCATCGGTTCCCTCCAAGTTCTCGTAGGAAACTACCCGTAGACGGTTAATCGGATCTCAAGCAAGTGAGAGAGACAGAGAGAGAGAGAGTTTCAATTTGCCCGGTGTCCCGGTGAGAGAAACGACCCTTTAAGAGGGATCAGCGTACGTTGAAGGGCTGATTATTGCGCGTTCGTACGGGGGGCACGTGCGTAAGGCGGCGGCCATCCTCCGTGGATGGAGGGAACTGCGCGCGCGTGCGCGGACCCTAATGGCTTAAGCTACCGAGATTCCCAGTTAATTAATTGGTATTAACGTGGCGACGTGGCGGGTGGAAACCCGCGGGGGGTTGGCAAGTGCGGCCGGTTTATCTCGAATTTCGGAGCGAAGGCTGCGCTATCGGCTTCACGTGGAGGGGGAGGGAAGAAAGAACCGGCGCGAATTTGCACGTTAACAGGAGACGAGCCAGTCGGATAGATTCGCGATCAAATATAATCGTCCCTTCGAGCAGAGAGAGAGCGCAGCGAAGCAGGCTAAATACGAAATTATGGATACAGCGGAGCGCGCGAGCGTATCGAATGGGATTAATTGAATTCGCGATTTTGGGATTCGTGAAAGAACGAGGAAGGATCGATTTATTCGGCTGGTTACGAATGTACGATACACGCGCGCGTATATTTTTGAGATCTGATGTCGATATTTGGATGGTGACGATGGTATACACCACTGTATGCAAACTACAAAATACAGTTATTAAGAAGTAGTAGTAATACGAGAAATTCAGAAACGAGGCAAAGAAACGGTATATATATATATGTGTGTGTCGAACAGATCGTAAAATGGGACGTTTCTGCGGTGCCACTTTTCGAAATCTGAAAACGACAGAGTGGAATATAGGTTGAACTGAAGCAAAGTTAGTCGCGTGAAAACACGTATGTACATACGGGAATTATACACGGTACTTCGTTATAGTTTTCGACCAGTTTCGACTATTTGCTCGCGAGTATTATTGTCGAGAGGAAAGTATCTCTTTTCGCCCAAACTCCCCCGTCGTCTCGTCTTTCATCTCTCTTCCGAGCTCTCGAAAAATTCCCGCGAGCAAATAATCTCACGATAAAGTGCACGCCACGCTTGTGCCCGTCCCCTTTTAAAAACATCCATCCTACCTTAGAGAAATGGCACGGCCTGAAAACGACTTCCTTTCCCTCCAGCAGAAACGCTATCAAATCTCTCTGCCTCTTCCACTCCCGCGAGCCCGCGGAATCGGAAAAGAAGTTATTCCTTCCGGCACACGCGGCCGAGCGTCGTCGGCCACTTTTATTTAGGAAAAAATTCGCTCGAAATAACGTTTCGACCTCAAAGCGATCTGCAGCAGTGAGGGTGGTGAGGGGGGAGGGTTCGCGAAACCGTTTTACGCGGAAACCACTGGCCTCGACAAAGCCCGGGGTCTCGCCCCTCTTATCGACCCAGAAAATATATATATATATATATAATGCTTATTCGGTTTCGGCCGGGCGAGATCCTCTTTTGATCGCCTTCGAACTATAATCTGTAATCCGGTGGGCGTCGAGAACTTTCTTTGACTCCCTACCATCCCCTATCGTGGCCGGTGTTTCCATCTATCCAGTAGGATAGTCTCCGCTGCCCTATCGTTTCATCTATCTATTTGTCTATTTATCTTTTCTTCTCTTGCTTTTGTTGCTACTGTTGGCTACTTAACACGTTCCAAGCTGGATTTGACGAGGTGTCATTACCACCTTTAATTTAGTTTAATATATTCGCGAAATTTGCCTATTTTTTTCTGTTTTGTAAATTTGTTTTTAGAAAATAATTTCCGTGGTATAACAAACAAGTAAGTACAAGAATAATAAAAATGATTAAGTAGCGAAACAAAATTCATGCAAGAGTGTAAGTATGTAAGAAATTACTTATTATTTTATCACTGAAAGTGATTTTAGGGGTAACCCAGAAAATCGATGCAACGCTAATGCAACGAAAATTAGCGATTGGTTGATTTGGGTCACGTGATTCGCGAGGGGGCGTGGCGTTGTCTGGTACTGAGCGATCACGCCTGTAATTTGTTTTGTATCGATTCAAATGTTTGCATATCGATAAAATTTTATGGCAAAAAAGTCATCTTCGTTTCCTAATCGTTGCTTCTGGGCCTTTCAGTGAGACGAATCGTACTGGGGTACAGTCGTGCAGTTTTTTCTAATGTTCTGATCGTCACATCGACGATCAAGCGAGGCAAGCAGAATCGCGCGAATTTTTATGAAAGTTTATCTCTCGATAAAGGAGAATTTTCAGCTCTCGCGCAGCATTTTTGTATGTCACGTTTTATCAACCTGCGAGACAAAAATTCGCGAAGCACGCGTCCTCGCGTGTTGTAACGTACCATCAAGAGTGCTCTTGCTTTTTTATAGTTAAACGTGGCATTCGCGGTTTTTACAAAGTTATAAGTCACTCTGAAATATTCTCGTCGCGCATTCGCAACAATTTAAACACGCGAACGCGTTAATTTCGTGCAAGAAGGTTGCAGAGTTCAAAGTCTCCAAAGTGGTAAACTCGTCGCAATGTTCGAATGGAACGGAATTCCAGACTTCGAGTGACAGAACAAACGCAAACCATCTTTAAAATACTCGTTACACCAATTCCACCAACGTCGAATTCCCCGCGATCTCGAAAGAAAGAACACTCGGACTGCTTACAGCTACTTAAGTGGTATTGTAATCCGTATTTCTTTAGCAGACACTCGTGAATTTCATCCACGTCCACGCTGTACATTGAAAATTCCCTCTCTTTCTTTTTTTGTTTCTTCCTCTTTTGCGGAATTCCATGATTACGGGGGGATGCGAAATAAGAAAGAGAAATCAGGGGATGGAGCGAGAAAAAAAGAAGAGAAAGACGGCTTGAAGAGGCGAAAAAAATTCGAGGCAGAAAAGGGGACCGCATTCCGCGACCGAGAGGAGAGAGAAGAGGAATTCGAGCGTCATAAACGAGATTCCGCGTTGTTATTTCGTTAATGCGCAATAACGGGACGCGGTAATTCGGCCGTGACGTTGGTCTACGCGTCCCCACCCTTTCCCCCGCGGGACAATCGGATTATCCTGCGTTTCGATCATCTGAAAATTCCAATTAACAGTAATGATCTTATCGTTTCGTGGCCCGGCCGACGATAGACGCGATCGAGATCCTCTTTCTCCCTCCTTTTTTTTCTCTCTCTCCGCGTATTAAAGCCGTCGAAGAGCAAGGCGACAATCCTTGGACCCCCTTCGGCAAACGCGCTATAACGCGGTCGAATTAATTAATCGACCTGTGTGCCAGGAGAAAACGCCCGGGCATTATCTTGAATGGAATTCTATTCCGTGCCCGCTGGTCCTTCGAAGGATCGAATTCTCTCGGCTAATTCCACCTCCCTTCCCTCCGATTATTAATTTACCTCGCTCTTCCATTCCGCTCCGTCGGCCGCCATTTTATTTTACCCTTTTTTCTTTTTCTTCTCTGCATCCTCTTCCTTTTCTTTTCTTTCCTTTTTCTCCCCGTTCGGCTTTTTCACTCTATTGGCGGGGGAGAGCACGTACGAAAATCGATTCAACTTATTTAACTGCGTACGACGAATTAACTCGTCGTCACAAAAATGCTTTTTAACGTGCGTAGATTTAAACGTGAATTTAACCCTTAGCGACACGCAAGAAAAAAAAACGAAGAAATTTTCTTGTAAAGAAAAAGAAAACTCTGTCTGCACGGAATTTTTTTTAATATAAAAACAAATAAAATATAATGATGTATGAATATTAGTAATTTTGTTAAGTGGGTTAACCAATTGCGCTGGCAACTGATTGCGGACCATAACGAGTGACCAACCCGTATACAATAATTCGTCGCTTTCTTTTTGAACTCGTCGATATGATATCACTGGATAAAAATTATTGAGAAGTAATAAATTTATTATTTATTTTTTCCTGGATTATACTTAAACATACTTAAAACTGAGAAAATATTGCAATTTTGGGACAAAAAGTTCTCGACGTGCATGGCACGTCATTCCAGCGCAAGAGGTTAAGAAATATCCCACCATGCACCTAACCCCAAAGAGATCATCTTGTTACTCCCATTTGAGTGTACTTTTGGCAAATTAGCTCCGCAGTTGAAGGGACAACTAGCGACTATTCGTAGATTGTAGAAAAATTGCGATGATCATTGTCGTGGAACGAATTATTTTTGGAAAAAATTGGAAAACCGCGATTCCTCCATCTACTTCGTGAAATCGCCAACAACGCAGGCTCACAATTAGGAAGGATCGAGAGTGGCTTGTCGAATTAATCTGCGTTGATTCGCTTTTCCAGCTTTTCCCTTTCTTTTTTCTTTTATCGGATAGGAGAAGCTCTTTTCCTCTCTCTCTCTATTTTGGAATCGATAGATAGAACGAATTTTTAATGGATTTAGAAACACGGATGACGGGGGATATTATTGTCGTTTCCTGTTTCTACGACCGTTCGTTTTTCGGAGATATTTTCGTCGAACTACGTTGAGCTCGATTCACTGGACAGCTTTCCAGATTACGTTTCGCTCTCTCGCTCGTTTAATCCAGCTCTGAAAAAATACTTTTTGTCGAGTAAACTTTGTTTACTTGGCCGACTAGAAAATTTCTTTGTGATTTATCTTCTCTGGTTATTTCCTTTCCCTTTTTTCTCTCTTTAATTCTCGCCGGCTTGCTGTAATTGTTTGCCACACTGTGGCGTGATTCACTTCCGCCGGAAGAGATTCATCGCGGGGGATAAAAATAATTATTCTTGCCGGTAAAATTCGCTCTCGGACGCAACGCGATATTTTTGAAAAAATATAAATTTAATTTTCCCCCGTCGTGCGTTTTCGCAATTTCGATAAAATTTTAGCAGAGTCAGACACGCCTTGCCACTTCGTTCAATCCCTCCTGCAGTGTACGAGAGAAAGAAGCAGAGAAAGCAGAGAAAAGGGAGAGCAAATTGGGAAACTCCCGCGTTAGATCTGAAATTTTCAAGCCTATCGAGAGTTGCAATCCCGAAGCACGGAGGCGAAGGAAAAACGGAGGAAAACAATCACGATCCGATCGCCTTGGAAGCTAACAAAGACCACCGGTGGTCCAGAGTCTGGGTGATCCGATAGATCGGCGATCGTTCGCTATCGATCTTCCGGTTTCTAGCTTTCCTCCCGGTGGCTCGATTCTCCAACGTCTATTAACTGGCTTTCTCTCTCTTTCTTTCTTTCTTTCTGTTCTTCCACGTCGATGAACGTGGATCCGTGTCGCGGCCGGCTGTAAATCGGGGTGTATATCGCGGTGTCGCGATCGTTATCGCAGTCTCCTCGCCCCGATTCTATTATCGTTGATGCAACAGCGCAATTGTTTGTTACCCCGGACACGTAGCAGATCCTCCGCGTTACACCGTTCTCCAATTCGACGTTTCTTTATCGACGCGACAGCCACGCGCGCGTTTATCGACGAGCGATTTTTCTTTTTTCTCGAAGAGGCGAAAGAGATTAGCGATTAAGGTGGCTATTTCCCACGGGACATTTTCTACACGTGCAACGTCCTTTATTTATCTCACCAAACTCCCTTTGAGGATCCGATTCTCCTTTCGCTGGAGAGTTTCCTAATTTTCGTCAATAAAAACGAATCGTGTCGTCTCGAACAACTGTTTTCAGAATTGAATGCCACGTTGATTTTCAATTGATATTATGTTGAAATGTCATCTGCAAGTATAACCATGTTTAATAGATTCATCCAATACTGGAGATCACCCCGTACCATTGAAATACGTATCTTCGATTTTCACTCATTGTTTTAAGGATATAGCGAAATTCAGAGTTACATTTCTTCACGTACAGGCCTATAGAGAAAACTGTGTCATGAAATGAAAAAAAAAATGGCAGGGAGAATTATGAAAAAATTCAGAACAATTAAATAGAACGAAAGCAAAAGATTGTACCAAAAAATTCGCCATATTGCGAAGATTGATTTACCTTTTCTTTGTTTGCGGTGCTTTAATATATCGCAATATATTTAATAATAATATTTAAAATAAAATTATTTTTTTATGCAATTATGTAAATATGTATTATCACTGAAAGTCGGGCCTCTTCAGGTGCAACGCTAATGCAACGAAAATTAGCGATTGGTCGATTTAGGTCACGTGATTCGCGAGGGGGCGTGGGGTAGACCTCGAGTAGGAGTGGCGTTGTCTGGTACTGAGGGGTACAAGTAGTGCAGTTTTTTTTATATCTATATTACGTTAATTTCACCGTTGTAGTAACAAAGGTAATATTGGAAAATTCGAATAATTTCATTCTTCATTAATTTAATTTTCTAATTTTGGCCATCGTCAGTGGCTCCCACGGCGTTAAGAATTTTGCAAGAAGTTTACAATTATATTTTTTTTAAATAACATCTCGAACGATCAAGGATTTCAACACTCGAAAAGTTTGATTCGTTCGTTAGCTCTCCGTTTCCAAAAACGTTTCGCGTTTCTTCCGTGTCTTTCGCCGACGTGACAGCGGAGCGTTAATTGAAACTTTTTGCAACGAACGCGTGATCCACTTTTTCTCTCGCGTGTATTTCCAGAGATTTCTATCCGCTTTCACGCCGAATGCGCGGTGCTGTTTATTGTTGAGGCAACAGTGGAGTTATTCATCGCGGCAAGAAACTGCCGTTTCTTCTTCGATATTTATCGAAGCGTTTTTTTTTAGAAACGATGGCTGCAAACAAGAAGAGATACACGCTCGTTGAACAATAATTCCCCGCAGAAACTTGGACAAATATTTTTCCGTGCCGTCAGAGACCGTCGTTATCGATGTCGTTTCACCGCAGAGATTCCACGACGCGATCGTTCATTTCTCCGCATAATATCCGCGTATGGATTTCCATGTTATTTCTGTCGCTCTCTGTCTCCATTTTGTTTCGACATGTTGCCCCAACTGAAAAGAAACCGTTCGACGAATCCTGTGGCTTCCCTTTCACAACCGTATCCAACATTAAAAAAAAAAAAAAGAACAGAGCAAGGATTGCTGCCCGTGTTTAAACAGCTGCTCGAAACATTCAATTTCCATTCGATTTCGATCGATCGGGGAAGCATCAACGATCGCCAGGCAAACGTCGTCTCGCAAGCTAGAAACGAATCGCTCGGTGCCCTCTCGTCGTTAGAAAGCGCTTTCTATCTTTCGCTTCCGGCTCTTGGAATCGTTTGATCTCTCTCTCTTTTCTCCCTCTCTCCCGAGGGGCGTCTATTAGCCCGTTCTCCATTCGAGAGAATGCAACCGGGATTCTGATCGACGAAATAAACGACGAAGAGGACGATGTGATGGAATAACCCGGAGAAACAGAGAGAACGACGGAGGAGAGGAAAGCTCGAGGATATCGGGTATACCCAGAATGTCCTGGGAATAACGAGAGATTGGGATGACGAGGAAATTTCGTCGCTGGGTCGGTCGATGTTGTACGGCTGTGAGGGTTGCCGAGAGGAGCGGAGAGGGGCGAGCGGGGGAGAGAAGACGAGATTTATCGGATTTTCGAAATACCCGTGCACTCAGCGTGTCGAACCAGACGCCTCCATTTCTCTCCTCGAAAACCTTCTCTCTCTCTCTCTCTCTCTCCCGATCTATCTATCTATCTATCTATCTGTTAGGTCTGTCTCCCTCTCTCTCCGTTCGCTTCTTATTTTCGGTCTTCCGTTTCTTTTTCCGGTTTCCGGTGCTCTCCCTCTCTCTCTCTCTGCCTCCGTCTCGCTGGCTGGTTTGTCGTTCTTTTTCGTCCTCCCTCGATAGGCTTCGATGCATTCGAACGAGAAAGCATCCTCGAATCTCTGTCGATCACGATGATGCTCGCCCACGGTAGGTATACACACGGAGCCGGGCAGACTTCGTTCCATCGATTCGCACACGGTAGAACGATCGCGTCGAACGAAAAATGAAAGAGAGGAGGGATGAAAAGGGGAAGGGGGGGATTGTGACCCGTGCTTCTCCTCCTGGGCCACGGAACCGGGTTCCGTGGCCGCAAGTGGCGAGATTTCGGTGGATGATTGAAAACACGTGAGAAAAAGGGAAGAAGGGGGCCGTTGCATCGGCCCTCTCCCCCCTTTTTCTCTTTCTCTTTCTTTCTCTCTCTTTCTTTCGACGCACGCTCGCGGTCCCGCAGTTGTTTGCTCTTCGAGAGGGAAAAAGCTCTCTCCTAGGGGCTTCCTAGCATTGTCTTCCTTTCTGTCTTTTGTTGCGGTTCGTTCCCCGCGCCGCGACTCGATCCGCGCCCCCTCCCGCTCCAGCGTCGCATTGTCTCGCCGTTAGACGCTTTTGTGCATAGGTTCGATGTGTCGGCGAACGGAGCCGAACACTCTTGTCAGAATCGATGGTTCTGCTCCTCTTTCTCTGAAAATTATTTAATTTACCCTTCTTTTCAATCAGCCCGCTGCGCGTATGCATGCCAGTTTCAGCGACTAAACGATAATTCAGACGCTCGCGAGCGCCGATCGCGATTATTTAGTTCGCGCGGCGGCTAATTAATTCAAGCGCGGCCTTTAATTAAGAGATTCTCGCGTGAAATTAACAGCGAGTTCGCGGACCGGACAATTTTGTCGCGAGTTTTGTTGTTTCTCGAATTTACAAATCCCGATTCGAATTTTAATTAGCAAGTGAAATTTTACACTGGCTGCGAAATTTTTATTTCGCCGTCGTTTCGCGCAAATGTTTAACGAAGAACCACACACACGCTCGCGCTGCCTATCAGTTACGAAGATCGAATCGAATTCGTGTTAGAACGAGAAGGAGCTCCGCGAGATAAAAGCGTCGAAACAAACTCTTTTGTTTGAACTCATTGAACAACGAAATCGCAACACGTTAAATTCGCATCGAACTAAATTTTTTATCGTCCCTTAATCGTTAAAACTTAATTCAAAATCTCTGTAATAATTCATTCGATCGAGAACCACCTAATACATCTGTTTCCTCTCGTTTCAAATCGAGTAGCACAGACAGAGACCGTTTGTCCGTCAAGTTTCACGCTTTCTAAATCATCACGTTCACAAACGAGATCGATAAAGTCGAAGTCAGGTCGGTGGAATCTCGGTTATTATCCAGAAGAACGGGGGGAAGGGGGGGACGTGCTACGCCACGGAGGCTCAGGGAGCGAATCAGAGGAGAAACAGAAGGGGCGTTCGCGTTCTCTCGTCTGGTTCATAATTTCTACCGGGGGGGAGAGACCCAGTGGGAGCACCGCATGCAGGAATTCACGAGTCCAAGCAGGATTAACGGGAGAGGGGTGGTGGTAGCGGGCGCGGCGGAAGAAGAGAGACAGAAATAGGCTGATATTGCTACTGGAATATTTGTTGAAGCTCTTACAACGCGAAGCACTTCGCCTCAAAAGCGAATAACGTAATTTGCGAAGAGGCGAGCTCTCCCACCTTCCCCCCTCTTTCTCCCTCTATCTCTCTATCTCGGCCAGAAATTTTCTGTCATCGCGTAGTAGAATTTTCCGAGAGCGAATACAATCTTTCCGGGATAGAGTCTCTGCGGAAAAGAGAGACGAATCTCCTGACGCGGAAAGGAAAAGCTTCTTCCTTCCCTCACCCCTTTCCCGTCTCTCTCCCCCCTCTACCCGTCTACTGTCGCTCGTTGAAAAAGAAACCATTTGGCGGAAAAGCATTTACCGGAATCGTCGAGCGAGAGAGATCGATGTACGATTCCTTCCAGTTTCTCGTCGAAGATCGACCTCGTTTACGAATTTTATTCCTGATCGGACGCTGGTTACGGTTGCAATTTTCTAAATCAACTTTTAATCTCTCTCCCGTTTCTTTCAATTTGATTTTTCGTCAATTTATATAAAACGCGCATACACGTGCACGTGTACGGACAATTATCGAGCGAAGTTTCTGTCTTTTTTTTTTTTTTTTTTTTTTTTTTTTGTTTCGAAAGCAAGATCTAAAATTGATCGGCAGCCACGTCAAGAGGATGAAAATGGAGTTTAAACGACTGTCAGACGCGATGTTAATTGCCGTCGTGAAATGTGACTTTAACTGCACGTTTCCCTCGAACACGATTCGGGAACACGAGCTTGAAAAATGTTACCGAACAGCAGCTTCATGACACACTATGAATATGTAATTTATTTAACATGCAAACGGTCGCCTGAAGGATTTCGTAGCGCGGGCACCGCGATCCGCGATAAGGGGAAGATTTATGCGCCACATGCTACGAGCACGTGCTTTCTTTTTTCCTGTTTTCTTCTCCCTGGAAGGAAAAGGAAAAGGGGAGCCTTTTCCCCCGGGAAGTGGAGAATTTAAGAACGCGACAGATGCGTTCGAGCACGACGCCGTTCGCGTCCGTCGATCGCCCGTTTCCGGAATCGCACGCGCGCCACAGAAACGTCAAGGATGAGAAACGAACGAGAGAAACTTCGAGAGAAGAGAAATTCAGAAAGATTTCAGCAGTCGTTAAATTCACTTTTCGCTGCAGCGAGATTTTTCGCGACGAGTTATTGTATATATACGGTTTGGTCACTCGTTATGGTCCGCGGACTGTTACCCTGCAAAAAATGACTTCGCGAACGGTCTCCGATCGGAACAAATTTTTCCCAAAGGGAAACTGTGAACGAAGAAAAGAAGAAAAAAGTAACTGGCCACGTCGATTTCGTGAAAAATCGGGTTTAAGAGGGGGGGGAGGGAGCGAATTTCGCGAGGCGGCGTTTTCGTTCATCGGTGTTCGATGGCGCGGTGTGTCGAGCATTTACCAAATTCCTTTTTCCTCCGCAACCCTACTCCTCTCTCTCTTTCTCTCTCTTTGTGAAACGCAATTCCGACAGTCTCTTAAAATCTCGAAAGCCATTTTCCGCGGCGACCCTTGTAATGCGATGTGGTCGCGATTGATTTCGGACAAGCGGATTTACCCCGAGACCGAATTTCACTCCGACTCGGAATATTCGCTTCGTGTTTGTGACGTTGGCGAAAGAAAAGAGAAGAACATGAGAGAGAGAGAGAGAGAGAGAGAGAGGCGCGCAGCAGTAACATCGTTTCCTTGACGTGTCCTCCCCCGAACGCGCCGCCCCCTTCACGCGAAATTCAATTTTATTTCTTGCTCGCATATCGCAGTCGGCCGCATTGCGGCTCGGAATTCGCGGAACGCGCTAGATGGAAACGCGCAGTTTTTCCGCATTCTCCTTCGATTTTATCGCGGCCACTACAATGCGCAATATTCATCTCCGTAGGCAGCGGCGTCGCCCCTACAGGCGCCATTAAATAATACGACCGGTTTCTCTCGAATGCGAGGAAACCGCGCTGGGCGCGACGCAGCACAGCCGCCTGCATTTTCGAGCGAAGC
The DNA here is from genome assembly GCA_030673865.1 of Melipona bicolor. Lineage (NCBI taxonomy): Eukaryota > Metazoa > Arthropoda > Insecta > Hymenoptera > Apidae > Melipona > Melipona bicolor. The sequence continues at coordinate 1,870,661 of JAHYIQ010000012.1, forward strand.
TTTTTCGAGGAGACGAGAAAGTATTCCACTCCCCGCTCCTGAATGGAGCACGGGCTGGCTCCGAGTGTTTCTGATACCATCTCTGCGAATATAGTATTTTCTGAATTTTTGGACGCCTCTCGTTCGTTGACGACACCCTCGAAAAGAAAGTCGACGATAAGAAGCAGCGTTCCTGTTGGAACCGGATTTATTTCATCAACGAGGTGTCTCTTTAGGTTTTCGTCGTTCTCGCGGACGGAGAGGTTTAAATACTCGACGCGCCTCGATTCTCCGGAAATGATTCGTCATTTCGTCCATTTCGTTACTTACGTTCTGCCAGCACGAACGATTACATCTGCATTAATCTTCGTCCCATCGAGGCGCCAACAATAAAATTCTATTGCACATCAGGAATCGATTACCAACCGCCAATAACGATCAATCAAGCTTACCTTTCTGCCAAAAACCTATCGTTTCAATCCGATCAGTTCCGTCAGACCTACTACTACGCTAGAACCACTGATGATATTAAAGTATGAAATTAAAACGTCAGAGACATTAAGATGAAAAGAATCTTTTATTTGCACATTCTATGAAAAAAAGAAGATTATTTAAATTATTAAAAATACATTGCTTTACGTGAGTAAAATTATAAATCCTAATTTTGACTATTTTGGTAGTGTTAAATTCCAATAAATTAGCGATCCCTGTTATCTCAGATTCACATTTTATCACTGAAAGTGATTTTAGCTCTTCAGGTGCAACGCTAATGCAACGAAAATTAGCGATTGGTTAATTTGGGTCACGTGATTCGTGAGGGGGCGTAGGGTAGACCTCGAGTGGGAGTGGCGTTGTCTGGTAATTGTTTTACATCGATTCAAATGTTTGCATATCGATAAAATTTTATGGCAAAAAACAAATTCACAGCCGAATATTCATAACGATAAACTTTCGAACCTTTATATCGAATGTGCAATATTTAGGTACCTTTCCTTCTTTCTTTCTTTTTCTACCAATAAATTCTAGTTAAATGTCAGTGTTGGTCCTTTAGTTGCTTTATCGTTGACCGGTGCAATTCCGATATTTTAATACATCCGCGATTGTCCGAAAGTTTAAACGCGCTCGTCTTGCGAGATCAACACTAGAACTATCAAAATGATCAAAATGACCATTTGAATATTTTTATTTGATATTTTATAGATACGAAACGGAGTATTTTTGAAAACTTGATGCTTCGCGAGAATATATAAATAAAAACTTGTGTACCCTGTTGCATTGTAAAAATTTTCTGTTTATTTTAGTTTAGTTAAAGTTCCGTCTTTGATGGGAATTTTACGCTTCAGTTGTCGGTGGTTCTCCAAAATTCGCGGCTAAAACTAGTCGACAGGCGAGCGAACGTTCAAAATCCAGTCGAAACGGACATCTCGTCGAAATTTAAACGGCTCTCTCGAGGCGAAAATACATGCTCGCGCGAACGCGAGGACAAATTCGACAAGCTTGGCCAGTTGTTTGTTACTCGACTCGACTTGGCGGAAGATGAAGAATTTCTCGACGAAGAAGGAGAAACAGTCGAAGGAACAAACGAGCAGCAACGGCGGTTCTCGCGTGCGTCGCTCGGTTCGTGCCCGGCGTTTCGGTTGACCCGACGTAACCTCCGCGACGTGTATCCGCGTCGAATCCTCGCGAACTAGCCACAGGGAGGAGGTGGTTTATCGGCTTGAACGGTTCTCAGGGCACTGGACTCTTGTTGGCGAGTCGAACGCCTCGGCCTGACCTGACTTAACCTCGCGCTCGTCGCCCGGGAATATCGTGAAGACCTACACGCTCTCTTTCTCTTTTCACCTCTGTCTCTGTCTCTCCTTCTCTTCTTCCTTCCTTTTTCTCCGGAGACCTACTTTCAAATTTACGACAGTTCGTTTTGAACGGTCGTATTTGCAATGACCCTGAAAACGAGCAACCAACCTAGCGATATAGAGTCTCTTCGACATCGAATTGCAAGTATATAAAAAGAATTCCGAATCATCTACAAACTCATCCTTGATCGCTATAGATTGTGTCAGACTTGAAAACAAAAATTTCTAAATATTTTACGACATAGTTTTGAAATATTAAATGCGTCGCGAAGCTTTAGAAATTAATAAACACTGTTGTTCGAAAAATATGAAACATGTCGAGTAAACGATCCCAATTTAATTGCCAGGGATATTAAATCGCGGTTCAAACAAAAAAATTTTATTCTTTATTTTCGACTTATTTTTATTTATGCATTATGTATGTCGTTTTTTGATACTGTACAAAATTTTATTCTATTTAAGAGTTAATACAGTTTTAATCTATGTCAATATATTTAACTATATAGAATATAGGTTATGTTACAATTTAATTATATAGAATATAGGTTATGTCACTAGATGGCAGTGTTTATTAAATTTGAAGAAAACGACATTACTTATGGGCATCCCTGATACATCAAGTTCCATCAGTGTCGTTCGAATAAAAGCTCTGCGAAATCGTATGGTATAATTTTTCATTATCGCGACGTAGTCAACATTATGCATCGTAGTCAACGGCAGAAAGACAGAAACTGTAAAATTCGAAATTCCTTCGAGTCTCGAGTCGACAGTCCAAAGTCAGAGACGCGGTTTCAACGATCCTCCCCGTTGGATCTTTCGGCCCCGTGCCTCTTTGCCATTCTGGAACGACGCGCTGGAAGAAGGAAAGCATGTCGTGGCGAGGCGGATACGCCGCTGCACGGAGGAAACGTGCCGGTCGTCTCTTGTAAAAATAAGGAACACAGCCGGGGCTCCACCCACGCTCTCCTCGTTTCCCCCGAGAAAGAGAGAGAGAGAGAGAGAGAGAGAGAGAGAGAGAGAGAGAGAGATCGTACGTCAACCGCGCGCCGCCCGCGAATACCAGCCGGCTCCAATTTGCTATCGCGCCGAATAACGCTGCCGGAAACGCGAGGAACAGCCGCTGAACGTTCCGGAGAAATACGACTGGGCTTCCAGGCGGACGATCTTGCGTGCCGATCCTCATCTTCCATCGATACCACCCTCTTCTTCGATATCGCGGTTCGCCCTTTCACGGCACCGAGATCCTGAGATCCTGAGATCCTATCCGAGCACTGAGTTACGATTACGAATTATCGTCCGCGGTTTGTTCGTTTCGGTCGCTGGGTACCGATCTATCGCGCGGTTCAGATTGGGATTGAAAACGGTTATGATGGGAGTTTAGATTCGCGGGAAACGATCGTTGTATTTATTTGGACGCGGTATTTACAAAAATTGTCGAAAAAGGATCGAGAGTATCGAGGCAACGAAATACAGTAGTTCCTGCTTTTTAAAAATTTTACATTAAATATATTTGAACATTTTTAATAACAACCAAAAATTAAAAATTTTACGTTAAAAGCGTCCGCACTTTTCCCCATTTAAGCGTCTGTCGCTATCTCCATTCTTCCAATTTTTGAAATTGGGATTATCCCCGCTCTATCACGTGGTCGCGTGAAACGTGACTCTTGCACGCAGAGAGCGATATACGGATGATTCACGTAACTTGCACACCTGAAATAACTTTTAAATTATGCATCTAAACGAAAAGTTGTTTAATACAAAATGTTTCTCGAGGATGAAAACTGCATAGAGCATTAGAAACATTTGCTTGCCACACATTAATGTTCCATGGACGTTGACGATCAAACTATCGTAAAATACCTCTTTAATCATTAGGTTTACTTGGAATTTAATATTCTTTTGATTTATAATGGAAAAAAATATATGGTCCAATTGGAAGAGGTAAGGATGATCTTGGAAATTTCGAAACCCACAAAAAATTGATAAAGCCATACAACTTTTATATTACACAATTTCTCGACGTATTAGACGTATAATTTAAAAATCGAATCACCCTGTATATGATACCAATATTAGTGCTCGGTAACGGTTCTCTTTTCTTTGGTGCCAATTCGCAAAATATATCTCTCTACTGAACCTCTTGCGCTAGTAACTGGTTCGCGGACCATAACGAGTGACCAAACCAAATACAATAATTCGTCTTCTTTTTTAATTCATCGGTATATCACTGAATAGAAATTGCTAAAAAGTAATAAATTTATGTTCTGCCTGGGTTATATTTCAATACACTTAAAACTGAGAAAATATTGCAATTTTGTGCCAAATATTTTCGACGTGCGTGACACGTTATTTCAGCGCAAGAGGTTTCAGTCCCGACTTTCAAGCGAACGTTTAAATGACTCTTGACAATTTTTATAATAATAATAAGTTTGCCAAATTTCTCAAAGTTGTTAAATTTTCTGCTTCTTGGTACGTATCTGTTGCACGAGATTATCTTGCAGCGGGGCGCCGAAACGGTAAACGAAAGCTGCAGTGCAAAGAGCGGCGAAGTTTCAGAGGGAGAAATCAGAGTCGGGGAACCGCGATATCGCGTTAGATTTCGAAGGAGAATGGACGCGGGTGGAAATTTAAATAACGCGGGAGGGAAGCTAAGGAGGGAATGCCACGTCGGTGGGAATGAAGGGGAGGGCGGTGGTAGGCGCGGCGTGTCCCCGGAGATCGCGGGGATGCAACGCCAGCAGACAGAGTTCAATTTGCTGTTGCTGCGGTTGTACGGCACGTAGAAAAACCGAAAGAAAGGAGAGACCACCGCGAATAGTCGAATATATCGAGTCGGTTATAGAGGGAAGCAGAAAGAAAGAGAGAGAGAGAGAACGAACAGCCACCAGTTTCCAGAGTCCGCACGCGGAATCGAAACAACGATGCGCGACGATGAAAAGTCGATCGATCGGGACCGTACCCGCGAATATCGAAAGCAATACTGGTAATTGCGGGCCGAACTATTCGCGTAATTGCTCGCTGATCGTGCTCGTGTGTTCGCCTGCGCAGCAATTCCCCCCCTCTGTCTGTCTCTCTTTTCTCTCTTTCTCGCTCCTCGCGAAGGGAAGCCGATCTTCTTCCTTTCCTCGAGATATTCGTCTTTTTCGAGTTACACGACGACGCGAGGCATCGACAGAAAGTGAAAAGGTGGCAAAAGAAAAACGACAGGTTCGTGTCCAGCGGGCGTACAGGTCGACGGTGGCTTCCGGTGGAAGGGCGAGGAACGGGGGGTTGGAAATAATGGGCCTGCGGGTGCTCGGTCGCGCGATTCCCCCGGAGATCGCGCGTCACTCATACCGATCGTGAATAATGCATGAGGAAAAACAGCCGCGCGGCTCGTGCGCGCGGTTCCAAGCATTCCTGGCCCGGGCTCGATTATTTATACCGCGCGTAGGTTTTACCGCGTAACTCGCCCTCTCGCGAGTGTCTCCTTCCTCCTTCTTCCTCGCCACGGCCGATCCTCGCGTTAGAGTGTCGTTTATCGAAGCGGAATCGACGCCCGCGGGGAACCAACGCCGACGAGGACGACGTTGCGTATCTCTCTCCGTTTCTTCTCGTTTGCAACGGTGGAATTTTTTAATGGCTCGGCCGCTCGCGGCGAAACCGCGGCCACGTAGAATAGTAATGTCGCTGCTGCTGCTGCTTCTTCTTCTTCTTCTTCTTCTTCTTGCGAAACGCGCATGCTTGCGGAGGAGATCGCAGCGAGGTAAATTGCGCGTCGCTTCTTCTTGCCTCGAATTTATTCTAGTTTTTCAGCCGCGAATAAATATAATTCGTTTATTACATCGGCAGCAGATTTCTCGTGGTTTCTCGATTTCGAGCCGTGGATAGGGGAAGTTGGAATGCGGCCAGATGCGATGAAAAAAAGAAACCAAATGATATTTAAGCAGCGTACGCGCTTAGAATAATTATTATTTTACCGATTTGATCTTTGACCCTGTTGGTTTTGTTTTTCAGGTAAGCGAGAGACGGATATATGGACTGGCGACAACACGGGTAACACACGCTGACTCGAGGTTTTTATATCGAACCATTTATATTAATTAATTGCGCAAAGCATACTTTCGCGTAGCTAGCGTAAATATATCCACGGGAGACAAATTTCTGGAATGGCAAAGGCATTCGCGAGAGAGAGGAAAAAAGAAGAGAGGAAAGAAAAAGTAGAATAGGAAATAGCAAACACGACAGACGGCGCCGAGAATATTGAGCAACCACGTTCTCTCTCTCTCTTTCTGTCTCTTTCTCTGTCTCTCGATTGACAAGTGTCGTTGTTTTGTAACCCTAGGCGATGCACTAGTGTTTCTCCTTGAGACACTTTCCGACCGATTTTCCACATCGGCGCCGACGATCGTTCTTATTTTCAACCCACTTTCGTTCCTAGAAGCTTCATCCCCAAGCGAGAGGAGTAAAAAAGGTCTCCCTGGGCGGAGTCATCTCCGCATCTTCGGAAGAAACGAGTCGATCGTTGCTTTCGACTTGATCGAAAGTGACGAAACGTCTGATCGAGTCTTCAGTTTGAGTCAGTGTCTTTTTGAAATTCGTGCTCGCTCGAATTAATCGCGTTCTTTGGACTTGTCTGACTTATCCGTTTCGTAAGAAGAACGCGAGACGCGGCATGCATATTCTGCGTTCGTGATTTTCCTGGAGCTGACGAGTGACGCAAGGCTCGATCTAGATCGAGTTTTATTTATACTCTCGTATTCATGCTGGACAAACAACTGATTACGTTTCTGCGTAAATCATTTCGCTGGCGAGTGGCTGGCGAAAGAGAATTGGAACGATGCACGACTGTATTTGTTCGGCTTAGTATCGTAATTATTGGAAGTATTTTTACTACTTTAATTTTGTTTCACCTCTTGTTCTTTCGATCCTGCGCACGATAAAAAAGCACGAGGATTCGTTTGACAGAAACTGAAATTAGTTGTCACATTTGTATATTGATACGGTTTGCTTTATTTGATGTTTAAGTGATAATGATTTGTTAATCAAAAATTCATTATTTATTTATCAAACTAGCCTGACGTCGGAACAACGATAATTGGACGTTCTCAAAATTGCACCAGCCAGTCATTTTAACGCTAAAACTACCGACGACCGAAGCATAAAATTCCCATTAGAGTTAAAGTAAAAGAAACAGAAAATCTTTGTAACACAATAGGGTAGTTAAAATATTTTTTATTTATGTATTTTGCGAGGAATCATTCAAAAATATACCATTTTAAAATGTTTCATATCTATAAAATATATCATATAATATAAAATATCATATAAAATATAAATTATATCTATAAAGTATCCAATAGTCGTTCAAGCCTTGAAAAACACATTGTTTTGTATATCTATAAAATATCCAATGTAACAAAAATATTCAAATGGTCACTTTCTACCATTTTGGTGGTTCCAGTGTTAAAAAGTGCGTGCAGAGATGAAACGATGATAATTTGAAAGTTAAAGTCGAAAAGTCTGAATATGAATAACGGCTAACGCGTAATGCTGTTCTGCAGTTTTTGCCACAAGCGTTGCAAAGGTGGATAAACTGGAGCACGGTGTTGTACATATTCGCTGCGTCGCAAGAATTTAACGCGCATCGTCGAGCCATGTGTCCCGTTTATGGAAACGAGCGAAGCTTTCAAAGCTATCTGGTTTCAAAGTTCAGTTTTCAAAAAAAAATTGGCAAACATGGACGAAAAACAAGAGATTTTTTTTTTTTGAAAACTCGGAGAAAATTGAAGATATTCTCTTGAATCAAAGAGGGAATTTATCTTTCGACCCAAATCAACGTGTCTGTTCAATGCCAAATGTACACGTCCATTATATTATTTATATTATTATATTATCGAGTTAAAATATTATAATATTAAAATAATATTACAAAACTATTTAATATCAATTTAGAATCAAATTACTGTTCAAAATGTTCGTGCAAGCAAACAAGATAAAGATTTTCCATCTTCGCCAAATGTTCTTCACACTTTCTCTTCCCCACACACAAGTGACAACATTTACACGGCAAATGTGACAACTAATTTGGAATTAGGAAGGAATCCCATCGATTTTTGCACGATGTCGCAAACAAATTTCAAAGGTTCCACGCGCAGCGTTTGTCAAAGCAGCGGGGAAAGGAGAAAAGAGGAATCGCGGCGCAAGAAATGCCTCGATGCCGCGGTGAAACGCTACGTTTCTGCAGCTCGAATCGGCCGTGTGTCACGCGTTCATGGACATATAAGTACCGGTTCGCGGTGCGCCGAAAGCGCACGAGCGACGAGGAAAGGCATGAAAGGACGCCTAAGGAGGGGAGGGAGCGTGGATCGCGCCGCATTTTGCTCATACTTGGCGAGGACGAAACTTTCACGCGAGCTGAAATCCTGCCGCGACGCGACAAACAATTACCAGCCATTACAAGTTGCTTTTTCAACGTCGATCGGTTTTTTTCTTGTCCCTCTTCGCCCCCGCGAGAGGCGCTTCGCATCGGTATTTTTTCGCCCGAGAACGCTGTTACGATCAACGAGATTAATAATCAGGTTCTCCCGAAAAATTTTCTGAGAAAAGTTTTCCAAAGCTTGATCAATGCTCTTCCGATCTAACGGAAGATTCCGATTTTCCGTAAGGTGGCTAAAGAGTCAATGATCGCAGATAGCAAGGTATCTTAGTTGCTTCGTCTGGGAGTATAATTTCGAACAATGAATCGAAGGTTATCTTCGTCGCAGCGAAGTTGCTTCGTTGCTTTGATAAAAGCCCGGTAGGAGTTACCCGCATGGATCGGTAACCTGTTCGACGAAACCGTCAGTTTCCACTTGTCCTCTACAACTTGGTCAGACATCAAGTGGCCTTTAACGTCAGATCTGGGTTCTAGACCGGTACGTCTCTCTCCTACGATTTCCAGTCGTAAATTACGAATGGTAAATACACTCTTTTGAAAAGTTTCAAAGTTTCTCTCCTATCTCAAAGTGTCATACACTTAAAGAGTCGCAATGAAAGTGAAAAGGTCTTTCGCGTTGCTCGAAACAAACGTTTGCACTTTGTCTAATGACTCGGAACAGTCCACCGAAACAAAGCGTGTTTAAACGCACGATAAATCGAACAATATCGCGTTATCTTCGTTACCCTTCTCGAGGATAACAATTGCGCCAGAACGCACAAAAGATTGTAAATCGCGGACAATGCGATTTCAAAACTGGCACGCGTTTGCACCAACTGTTCTCGTTCCGTTGTTGAATCCGCGTTACCTTCAGTTTTGTCAGATGCATCTGTTTTCTTTTCCTTTCCTTTCCTTTCTTGACAACGTCCATTACTGTTTCCAGTTGCACTACTGGCACGCCAGCTGCATTTTTCATGCGTTCTCTCTGCGTACATTTTCACGTTCTTTTTTTCTACTGCATTCCACGGGGTCCGTTTCCTCGATCACTGGCCACAGAGCGGAGTTACTGTTTTCCTTCTTCTTCCTTCACACCGACCAAAGAACTTTCAATTATGTACATTCTACGCACGCGTGTTCACATTTTTCCCCCCAGCTTGAATCGCGTTGTTCGATCTTCGAAATACACCGTGTTCGACGTTTTATTAGTCGTTGACGCATCGTCGCGTTCTCCCCGTGTGAGTGTGATCAAACTGTTACTTTCCAAGGATTATCATTCTCTGAACGCGTGTACGCTCGCTGTAATCTCCCTGCAACATGCACGGAAGCGTTCCGGAGCGTGGAAACGCAACGATCGCGAGTAACACGGGTTGTTAAAGGTTATTATCCAAGCGATGCTCGCTCGCCCGTGGACCGACACCTCGAGCTCCTCGCCGTCTTAATTTATGCCGTTTTCGCACGTCGTTGCGCAACGACGCGACAGTCTCGCATTTGTCATTTCCCGTTTGGATCATTGTCGCGTAACTCGCAAGCTCGCGAATGCCTGCCGTTCGAGAAAGTAAATAACGAGTCGGAAAATTGCGGCGCGAGAGCCTTTTCGAGAGCAAAATCGTAGTTCCATCCGTGGCAAGTGAAAAAAAGAGGGGAAACGATGAGAACGACGCACGATTCGATCGTGGAACATCCGGACGTCCCGTGACAAATCTGAACGAGTTGAACGGGTTGGATAAGATCTGAGGGACCCTGCTCTCGTGATCGTGACGCACGTACGTACGTACTTCACGCGCGTGCTCGTCAAAGCGTGACACGTGTCTCGTCACGGGCCGCAGGAAATCATTTTCTCTCGCGCGGCTACTTACGTAAAAGATAAAAAAACGTCCTCGTCCGCGGGGGAATCCCGACAGTGTAATCGGTTGTTCGATCGATAACGTAGGAATTTTTCTCGCGATACTTTTGCAAGGCTCGTGAAAAATACTCGATGACGAATTCGTCGTAGTAATACATCGTGGAGGATGTTTAAAAACCGATCTAATTGTCAATATTTTATAGTATTGTGAATATTTTCTTTTTTCTTTTTTGTTTAATTCCTCGCTGTACACTGTTTCGTCGATGATTTCTTATAAAAAAATAATAGTAATATTATTAACCCTTTGAACTCCTTCGTCGAGTGTGACTAGACATCAGTTTTCATTACAGGGACTCTTACGTTGTGTCACGCTCGATATTTTTTAATTACCAGTTAAATTACTTCTCAATAATTTCTATCCAATGTACGGTTCGGTCACTCGTTATGGTCCGCGAAACAGTTGCCAGCGCAAGAGGTTAATGTCTCTAGATGGAAATTTTATCCTATCCTCGTCGTGTTGATAAACGTTTAAAAAATGACAAACGACAGTCGACGGAACGTAATTGAAGCTGCAAGTCGAAAACTGAAAACAATCGCTAGCAAAGTGTGGCGAGAGAGCGCAAACTCCGAGCGACAGCTCGGGAAATCTGTGGGATAATTCAGGCGTGGAGAGAGGCACGAGGCAGCGACGGCTCGCTTCTTAACGTTCGTTAATCCCCGCCGTTAAGAATATTAAAGCCGGTGGTGGAAGAGAGAAGAGACGCGGGCGAGCCGTATTATGCAAACGCGGCAGTCTTCGATGCAGTTTCTCACAGCGTGCCGTTTCCTTTTGATTCATGACGCGATTTATAGCGAGCGCCTAACCTCTCCCTTCCGTACGTATCGACGGAGAGGCAAAATCGTATCGAACCTGTCTCGCTCGCCCGTACCTGCAATTTTTCTGTCGTGAAGCATGATTTGTTCCCGGGACGAGATAATACGCAGTGTCCATTTGTCAGCGAGAGAGAGAGAGAGAGAGAGAGAGTACGGTACTCCCTGGCCAAGCGTGTTTAAACGGATGACCGATAACCACGTTCGTTGGTAAGATTGTCACCCGTTTGATCGACGGAGAGCTAGTTGATCGAAAAACGAAATATGTACAGGGTGGCCAGGTTTTGAAAAAGTCATAACTTGTGTTTACTTTCAATCTTTTTTATTTTCTTTTTTTACAAGTTGTAGAGTATCCCTTGGAGATTAAAATGGCTACGTACGATTTCTAGCAACGAATAAAATTCATTGAGTTTTTTCTATTCCAGTGAAAGATCAATTATTCAAACTCGGGGAAAATATTTATATCATTCGGTCTTTCAGTGAGCACCCTGTATATGTACGTATGTAGCGTGATTCGATTCAAATTTCACGTGTCACGAAGATTTTCACGCGTAGAGATTCGAACGTAGACTGAAAAGTCTGCAGAGACACTGAAAGTTGCGATCTTGCGAGGTTTCGTTATTACGATAGCCGACTATGAAATAGATTATCGGACGTAGCGGAACGCAGACCACTATGGATTGAAATACATTATGCACAGATCCAGTTATGTATTTCGCAATCAATCGGAAATGGACTGCAAACGCGTACAGTTTGATTTGCAAACTAATTAATAGGTTTGGACGCAGACGTAAATTTTAAAATCCGCACTCAGTGTACGAGCTATCTCTGTCTCTCTCTGCCTCTCGATGAGATTCGTCGATCTTCCCACAAAAAAAAAAAAAAAAAAAAAGAAAAAAAAAGAAAAATCATCACGGGCTTGTTGAATCCGATGGGTCGGTCGGGAGAAAGAAGGGGAGGAAAAAGATGATTTTAATCGGGGAGCGGTGACCCGAACGACGGAGGGGAAGCGGCCGCGGCAGCGGAACAGCAAGGGGAATCAATAGGCCGCCACGGATCCCCGGGGTTAATTAAATTTCATTCAGATTTTTCGAATTATCCGGTGGCGGCGCGGCGCCGGCTGACACGATTTCCACGGTGGCCCGGCCAGGCTGCGCCATTACCGAAACACAACACGCGTCACCGTGGAATTCGTTATACCGTGCACGTTCTCCGCCGCGATATCCCGCGCGCTGCAGCCCGTTTTTAATTGCGTTACCGCCGCAAAGTGTTTTTCACGCGGTGCCCGCTCTGCGAGAAATTCAATGACCCGGGCAAGTTTCGCTAGCACGCGCCTCTCCTGTGTCTCCTCCTATCTCTCTTTCTCTCTGTCTCGCGTGTTCCTTTCTTCGCTTCGTTATCCTTTTCGAACGAGGCCAGAAAACGAAACCCAGAGCTCTATTCAAGAGCAGTCGACGCAAAAGTAAAAGGTAGAAAATTTCACTCGCCGCTGTTGACGAGCGAACAAGACTCTTTTAATCGAATAAAAAGAAAAGACGGGCGATGAAACGTACAGCTCAGTACGGCGTATAATTTCCAAAAGTCTGTGGCTCAGTACGACGAGATTCTGATATTTGTAGGTACGTGGATACAACAAATATTCATCTCAGCATGACACTTTGCTTGAAAAATTAAACATTACAAATGCGCTTTTTTTAATAAAGTGAGCATCGTACGTGAAATTTACTTAATTAACTTGCAGTAACATTTTTGCGCATTTATCTTACGTAACGTTATCTTCGTTTGGTATTTGTTAACAACTTGAAATATAAAATATAAATTTTTATTATAAAAATTACTATATTTTATGTTTGATATAAAATACAAATAAAGTATCAACGAATGGAAACGTAATAACAATTTTAAAACAAGTTTAACAATATCATTTAATATTTAATAATATCTTTCTTTAGTATATATTTGATATTTAATAAATAGCTTAAATATATAATAGTGCGATATGTAAGCATGGCTAGGAGTGGCGCCAATTTTGAAACGACGTAGAACTACGTTGCCCGTCGCGAAAGTGTTAAAATTCGAGAACGAATGCAAAGTGTATTTGTGTATTTTGTTCTCTCCTTCTCCAGTGGAGAGAGAGTCCAAAGTGAATTTTCCACGTGAAAATGCTCGCGAAAACGGGCGAGAATGTAGGGAAAATGGGTCGGACGAGAATTCCACGGGCGGCGCGAAAGCAAGGACTCGGCAAGCGGTCATACAGAGTCACGTTCGGATCACGGTAGGAGGATTCGCTTCGGAAGGAAAGCCTGGAATTCCACGCGGCGGGAACCGGTTTCTCTCCCCCCGTCTGCCCCGTGGCAGGCAAGACGATCGAAATGAAAAAGGAAAGTCGACGTGTGGAGGCGGCGGCAGGCGGAGGACCGAGAGAGAGGACGAGGCCGTCGCTCGTTTCTCCGGCGATCGGGATTCCTCCGATAAATCTGCATCTCTCGTGGTCGGCGTAATCGCGATCGTTCGTGCCGACGAAAGGACAAATCGCTTCGATTAAAACCTCCTCCTACCATCGCTTGCGCGCGCGCGCGCGCCTACGTGCGTGGAAACTTTTCCACCTTTTCGTCAACGATTGTTTCAACGATTCGCGGATATTATATTCTCTCTTTCCCGCCGTTGGTTTTCTTTGTCTTTGTCGTTTCATCCAAACGAGAGTGCGTATCTTTCTTGAAGAGATGGATGAAACTGGTCCCCTCGATGGAACTTTGATTCTCATTCAACAACTCATTCGATTATTTGACGTTCCAATTGACGTAGAGCGACGTTGGTTCCCAAATTTTTTACGTTTCAATTTAACTTGAAAATTTTGTTTCCTTCCACGCTCCTTGGAAGCTTGTCCAGAAACCTTTTCGAGTACTGAGAATTACGCGTCGCAGGGATGGGATCTTCACTGAAAATTAGCAAGGACGAAGTTGCCGATTCGATGAATTTGAACCACGTCGAGTCACGGAAGAGAGACTCGAGTCTCTCGGCACCGGCGACAGATATAAATCGGGCTGGGGAGAAAAAGGCGGAGCATTTTTCCAGGAGCGTGCCAGGAGGTACGCGCTGGCCGTCCTCGAAGGCAGAACTCTCCGGGAGTAAACACGCCGGAGGCGTCGATTCGCCTCTCGGGATCGTTTCTCGTGCGAGCTGCGTCCGGCCGATAAATCTGGCCGGAGAGTCGCCGTTGCACGCGTAATCGCGCTCGTTTTGTACCGCGTGCCGTGTACCACGCGGAGGAGCGACAAATCGGCGGCTGACACGATTAACGAGTCGTATTACAGGAGAAGCCTCGGAGAGAAGCACTTACCCGGGGAACTATTTAGCTCGCGTCGACACCGCTGCGAAACGGGAGGTAATCGCCGCCGTGGCTTTTCGATATCTAACGCCACAGGCGCCTCGTACATTCGCCAGACATACCAGACGTCGCGGGGGGGAAAATAGGTTCGTCGATCGCGGAATGCCAATTTTTTTTTTTCTTTTTTTTGGAATCGACGGGAGAGATTGAATCTTCTCTTTATTCCATTTTCTTTCCTCTTTCAGAGAGTAGTTCTTTGGTCTCGTTCGATCCACGTCGTTGTTGCATCGACCGAAAGATGAGTTTTTCAGCGAGGACACTTTTTCTCTTTTTGGATATCGAGGCGATTTTGATTCCCTTCGTTTCCCTCCGATTGATAACGATTCGCGCAATTTCTTTTAACGCGATTCGCTCAGCCACGCAGCTTTACGAGTAAAATTTTCGAAGAATAGAGGAGCGTTGTCGCGTCGTTTCTTTGGCGGATGGCATTGCACTCTCCCTCCTCGTCGATAGAACCTGTTATCATGCCGAAAGAAGTACCGAGGTCCGTCCCCCGTACTGAGAAAAACGAAACTTGTTTACGACGGAACGTTTCAACCGATGTTTACGCTGCGAAGAAGAGCCGCGGCGCGTTTAAACGTTAAGTTCGTCGTATCGTTCGTCGGGATCCACCAACATTCCGGAAATGATTTTCACGGATGTCTGCGCGACGCGGCGCGGTCGCCGTCGTCGGTGTACACGCGCGTGCATTTCACTTGAGAAACTCTCTACGTTTTAGGCTCCTTCGCTGGATGTTCCTTCCACCGTTTACCGTTTTTTCTTCGCCCGGGATTTTTATTTACCGCGATATAAATAGAAAGAGCCTCTCCGCCGGCTTTATTTGCCGCGATATTAAAAGCACGGGCGGTCGCTGGAAATTAAAAATGTCGAAAATCCTGGCAATTCGCAATTGCGCGTACGTGGGAAATCAATTTCGGGCTCTGTGTTCTTTCATTTTTCCTGTTTTCTTTCTTTTTTGAAAGACGGAATTTCTGGAAATCGCGGAATAAACAATTTCCAATTAAACGGCAACGCCGGGATTAATATCGTTCAAACACACTTTATACGGCCAACCGACGAATAATCGGATATCGCGGTGCGCTTTTAGCAACGAGATTGCCGTTTCGAGCATTGAATCGTTTTCATCATTTACGCGCAGATTTAATATCCGCGACCGACTCTGAGAACGTTCGTTCGCTGTTTTCTCCCCTGTGTGCTCTCTCTCTCTTTCTCTGGTTTCAATAAAATTCATCTGATTTCGAAAATACATTGAAAAAGGATCATTAATTGGCTCGATCATATCGTCACATTCTTACTTAAGATGAATCAAATAGTTGCGACGCGATTAATGCTCCAATTTGCCCGAAATAGAAGCCGAAAGAGCGCTCTCATATGTTGGATGATTTCATAGGTGATTTATAATTGACGGCCGTGCCAATTAAAAAGCTTCAAAGAAGGTAATTCCTCTCTCTCTCTCTCTGTGGGTAACTTAATTACCACCGCCGATTGCAGCGTATGAAAATACTCGGATCTCCGATTCAACAACTCAATTATTCGACCCTTCTCTTCTGCGGGAGTAACAAACCACCCTCCGACCAGTGCTCGCAAAGGGGGTTTCTAAAACTCTTCGCAAAGAAAGGGAAAAACAAGGCCGTATTACGCGCAAAACGCGGGAATACAATTCGTGCCGGTTTACATTGCAAAGAAAAAAAGAAAAAATCAAATTTATACCTTTCGCTCATCGCTCTCCGCGCCGTCCGGCAGATATTACGATTCGTTTAACTAATTACGCGTAACTCGTGCACGCTGCTCCGCGCCGTAACATGAATTATAAACGTAAAATAAATTAATGAAACGCCAAATGAAATGCCACGGTCGAGAAGAGTTAAGTCCACGGATAATTAGAGTTAAATATGCACGATGATAAAATTACGAAACGCACGGTGATTGCAGAGACTTTTAGCTAGTAGCGTTTTCACTCACCCTCTCTGCCCCCCGCCCCCCCAAAATTAGTCCCGGAATCGGTGCTCCGAATCGGAGCCCGGGGAACGAGCGTGCGTCCGCGGGTGTTTTTAATCGTTGTTTACGGAGAAATCGAGCGACAGCCGGGGATTTTCGAGGGCCGCTTTGAAAGTCTGTACCTCCCCCCCACCCATCCGGGCCATCGTCCATTACGTTAATTCGCGACGGCCGCACGCGCCGTTCCCTGAATCAATTCGCCTGGTTGTGGCGTACGCGTGAAACGTCGAAACACGCACGTGCGTGTACGCGTGTGTTTCCCCCGGCACGCGAGAAAGAGAGAGAGAAGAGAGGTTCTAATTTATCAGGCCGTAGTTTATTTGCACGGCGAGTCTCGCGCCGAGCTTGTTCAGAGAAAATGGAAAGAGCGACCGGGCGCAAAATTTGCACAGGGTGGACAAACAGATGAATATCGAGACCCGTCCGCGCCAGGCTGATTCATAATACCGTACGTGTACGCATCATCGTACACCGGAGGGGGGGAGGGGGTCGTGCCCGCGCCGCGACCGTGGTCAAATTTTGTATTTTAATTTCGTCCCCGGTATTAAACGGATCGGCGATATTAAGCCGATTCCATGCGCCCTGAATTATTTGCCGTTTAAGCGGATCGTTGATCAAGGATGTGCGTGAGGGATGCTCTTTCGCGTCAAATACGGTAGAACAGAATTAAATTCTTGATCACATTGTGAGACATCTTATTCGAAACTTTAACTTTAACAGTGTTAAACTAAAAGTATCTATTTATTTGCTAATTTTCTAAGTGCAAGTCTAAATATGTACGTTCCTGCTTAGTTCCATTATAATGGAACGTACAGATGGACATGATCGAGTAAGAAAATGCACGTGACTCACGGTTAGATGCGAAGAAGATTGTTCTCGGTTGCAACTGTAGTTTGAGAGAGATTATTCTGAGTCGTCGATC
The DNA here is from genome assembly GCA_030673865.1 of Melipona bicolor. NCBI lineage: Eukaryota > Metazoa > Arthropoda > Insecta > Hymenoptera > Apidae > Melipona > Melipona bicolor. Next base: position 1,887,911 of record JAHYIQ010000012.1, read on the forward strand.
TGCAACAGAACATAAAATATCACAGTTTGTGATAATTCTTTAAAAGTAGCATAAACTTCGAAATGAATGTACAAAGGGAACAAACTGTACGAAAATCAAACGAGATCAAGATCAATCGCCATTTTGAAAACGCCTGATTAAGATCGAAGCGGGGCTCTAATAGTTGTGAAAGAACGATCAAAGAGAAATTATTAAAATTCACTGATAACAATGATATTAATATAAATTAATATGCGTAAAGACTGGCATTAATTGAACAAAGTTGCGCATCAGCGTGGATATAAACAGGAAGACGACAACGATGGAAGTATTACACAGCTAATAAGTGTCACGCTCATTGGTTAATAATACATTTTAACGCTTTAACGATTTTCGACAATAGACTAACCCCTAACCTGTGCAACAGGTTCGCGTCGCCAAACTAATTTGACAGGGTGATGCAGACGAATAGAATTCGATAGCGAACCATTCCTCGATAACATTTAGAATGCTCGTTTCTTCCTCCATCTTGAAATTCTGAATGATCTATTTTTTTACTTTCTTAAAAATATAAACTTACTAACCATCGGTCAATGTTAATGACGATTTCAGTTCGCGTTTGCGTTAATTTCGAATTTTGTGTCGCCATATTGTATTAGTTTGAAATTAAATTGGATTAAGGTTTAGGTTAGGTTTAGCTTTAGGTTTGTCGACTGCGACTGATGCAGTAAATAAAATAAATAAATAATAATAATAATAAAGAATGATCATTCACATATACTGTATTGTATGAATTTCACGAATAGTTGAATAGATTGAATTGAAATTAAATATGAAACATTTTTACGTCTTTATTAAATTATTACATATTAAATTATCTTAAAGTACAGATCCCGCGATTATCGACAAGTGATTCGATCGGTAAAAGCATTCGCGACATTGCATATTTGTCATTCCGCGACGGAATTGCAACAAAGTTTCCGCAAACAGAATCTCGTAAAAGAGTTGCTAATAGGGTTAGCCAGCGCGAAAGCAAGGCTCCGATAATCCACGGGATTAAGAACTTCGATCCGATTTGCCAACACTGGGCGTCGTTCGGAATCCTATTTTAGCCAGAGCCAATGTAGAAAATACTTTCTTCCACATCTCGGTATTGTTTCAGTTTTTCTTTTTTTTTTTTTTTTTTCTTTTTTGCAAACTCGCGAAATCACGAAACGAAATTATTCTACAGATACACTTTCCAGCGCCGGTATTGCGTTTGCGCGACTTTTTGGACGAGAAACGAATCACGACGCCCGTAGCTGGATCGCGCTGCTATCCATAAACGATCGATAAGACGTCGCAAAGAACCGGAAAAACGGGAGCGTATATCGAGCGTGGGCTGTCCTCGACGTTCCATTCGCGAGGTGTATCGAGTTTCGCGGGAGCGGGTTGAAAAATTCGGCGGCGTTAAAAAATCGGCTTTCACCGGACGCTCGGAAAATATACTTTGCCGGCTGTGAACGCTGCGCGAGAGCGTCTCGACGGGACGAAAAATCGAGTCGGTGCTTTTTCGCCGAATAAAAACCAAGCTCTTGCCGGATCGAAGCAAAAAAGAAAGAACGGAGAGATGAACGATAGAGAAGAGAGCGCGCCGCGGTGCATCAACTCGGGCAAGTTGGAAGAGAGAGAGTAATATTTCATAGGTATCGCCCGGTGGCTTGGTTCCAAAGCGCGTGTCTCTTTTCGAGGCCGCGGCTAAATGACAAAATCCCCCTCTAAACTGTAACATAGATCAACCAGCGGAAGGATAAACGAGCAAATAGAAGCGAAACGATGGACAAAGAGAGAGGAGATCGCCGGCGCGATGGGCGATACGGAGTTGAACGAACGAAGAAAGAGGAGAGGCAGACGGAGAGTGCGCGAGAAAGAGAGTGGAATTCTCTCTTTTATCTATCGAGGGTGGCGGCGGTGGCTGTCCTCGCGACTGAATACGAAAACGTCATTTAATTCGTCGTTCGACGACGATAGTCTCTCCCTGCCTTCGGTCGGTCTCTCTGTCTCTCTATCTCTTCTCCCTTTCTCCCTCGTCCGCCAACCAACCTCGAAACGTCGCTTTTCCTTTGTTCTTGTTTTTCCCTTTTTTTTTTCTTTTTCTTTTTTTACGTCCAATCACAGCATCAGACACTTCCACGGGATATCGATCATACGGCACGTAGAGATCACTGTCGGCCGGTGAAACGAAAAAAATTTTTCCCGATATTTTCCCTCTCTCGCTGGGCGAATTCGCTTCAATTAGAGCTCCGCTCGATGAATGGTACTTACGACGAGAAAAAAAAAAAAGAGAGAAAGAGGGAAAAAAAAGGGAAAGAGAGGGAGGGTAAAAATTGGCAGACGGGAGGGGGGGTGAAGGAGGAAATGAAAGGAAAGGGCAGGGCTCTGTAGAAACGGCTCTCTTTCGCGAATGGCCAAATTCGTTTTGCCGGAGATCTTATCGAAAGATCAGCCGCTGTTTCCCCCAGTCTTTTAATGTGATTCCATGTCCTGCTCGCGCGGATAATAAAACGGCAGAATGGGGCCCCATAAACGTGTCGTCGATGGTCGTTAACACGCTCGGAATTATGTGCTTGAATTCGAGACTGTCTCTTCACAGCTTTATAACGAACGATCTCCGCTCGTTTTAATCTTGATTTAGAACTGTCATTAAACCGCCGCGGCGTGATTTATTCACGTTACGCGTGACAACTTTATTTTCCATTCCGATAAAACAATCGCTGTCGAATCAAATTTTGTCAGTATTGACAAATTTTTTCCTCCCTTTTTTTTTTTTTATTATTATTGAAGTTTTAGTCGAAAAGAGCGCCACAGGATGCGCATTTCGTTCGATACGTTCAGTCTGGTCTCGTATCTGGGATAACAGCCAATGGGAGAGGGGAGGAAGGGGTGATTGCTATTGTGTAAATGAAAAATCGCAGCGACGCGCGAGCACGAGCTACATCCTCAATTGTAAAACCCAGACCGCTGGTAGTTGCCGACAAATACGCGAAATGATGGCGCATTATGTTAACAACCGATTTAGAAACACTTGTCACTGCAATCTCTCTCTCTCTCTCTCTCTCTCTCTCTCTCTCTCTCTCTCTCTCGTACCGAATCACGGTCTTTCCTGGGTCTGACGTTTAGCCATTATTCACGAAAGACCGGAAGAATTTTCCCTTTGACAATGGAGCGTCATCCCTTTCTTCCTGCACGCCTCTGTTCTCTCTTATTTGTCATCGGAGAAGAGTGTCATGCCACGACAGGCGTATTACGTTTCGTTCATTTTTCAAACTTTTCGACGCACGTGTAATTACAGTACAGTATTTTAATGGGTGAAGAAAAGGAAAGTTTGCCCGTGGCATATATAAATTCTACAGCTTCGATTTGATGGAGATACATGTCGCAAAATTGACCTCGACCTTGAATTTCAAAATCAAATTTTTTTTCAGATTGTACTCCACTCATCACGAAGGTAAAACTTTTCTAAGAAACCCAATAGTTCTTTTGAAAAATGGCCAAAAAGTTTCTTAACCTCTTCCGCTAGTAACTGGTTTGCGGACCATAACGAGTGACCAAATCGTATGCAATAACTCGTCTTCTTTTCGAATTCATCGGTATATCACTGGATAGAATTTACTAAGAAGTATTAGGTTGCTTGGAAAAGTTTTACCTTCGCGATGAGTAGAATACAATGCAAAAAGAAAAATATTTGACCTTGATCTATGATAGCCATAGACAAACTTTTCTTTCCACCCTGTAATGTACCAAATCTAATATATCAAAGTTTCTCTTTGTATTTTCCCATTTTTTCAAAATAAAGTGTCAATTAAATCATATAGATCATCGAGATCACGCGGTGATAAATATTTTGCTCTCGTGTAACAACACGGTTTCGCGTAACGCGATAAGGATTACATATCCAAAAATCCTCGTAATACCCCATTGGCAAACAAGGAGGGCCGGACGATGTCCACTTTGAAGTCGGCCGGAGTATCAAAAATCCGTGGCGAAAACCTCGTTTGCCGGGATGATGGAGTGTGGGGCGGGGGGGAGGTAGCAATTACGCGCGGGCACACGCTCCTCGTGCGACGACGTTTCGAGTAAAAAGCAAATCTCTCTCGTCCGGAGGCTGGCCCGGCCAAGGTAAACTCACGCGGTCGAGAGGGTGGACCGCGCCACTCGAACCCGGCTAAATATCCGAAACACACAGGCGGCCCCGGTTATAAAATCAAAATGTCTAGACTTCTTGAACGAGAAGGGAAGAGTCCCCCGGGGTAGCGCGTCATAATTCAGTAGTTTGCCTCTCGTGGAACTCAGCTGAGCGAGAGGTTGAAGCGGCACTGGATGTGGGGGCTCTTTCAATGGTCCCCCTCGAATGGTCCTCGGGAACCAACACGCGCCAATTTGTATGGAAGAAACCCTCGTGTCCTTAATACGCGGTTAAATTCCTTGCTCTTTTCACTCGAGGAACGATCGGGAAACGTTTCGCAGGCCTCCAGCAGCGTTTCACAACGCGTCTTTTTACAGCAGGCGAATAAATGGAAACAAAACTTTCAATCTTTCGTGCCTCGCGACTCGAGCAAATTGGGACAAATCGTAAACGCAAAGACCAGCACGATGTAACACACTCTGTACGCTCTGAAGGAGCTTTTAAGTTGATCGAGCGATTTTAAATCGGTGTATAAATCACCAGACTGAGAAAGAGAGAGAAAGAGAGAGGGATTTAGAGAGCTGGTTTATTCGATTGACGCGAATATCAATCTTCGATCATTGATTATATTTATAAAAATCTTTCGAAGATATTTTGTACATAATACGTTTTTTTTTTTTTTTGGTACGTGTAAAGAGAGAAGAAAAAAAATAAAATCATCCACTGTGAACTGCAACTGTCACGAAATATAGTGCTTCCACGTGTCTCTAATATAAAACCGATCGTTTTCACCGGTCTCGCCTTTAATTAACTCCATAATCGATTTTGAATTTAACAGACGATGCTCGCGAGAAATTTAACATTATTATCATGAAATTTTATATAGAAAATTCATCGCCGCTAACGAACCTTGTGTCTCTCTCTCCCCGCCCTCGCCCGGTTTTCTTCTCGTCGAATATGTTCCTGTCTCGCGAATATTACAGCATATTTCATAAATATTGCGCAAAATAGCGTCGGTCCGCGGATCCATGAATTTCGAGCGAGCAACGAATTACAGGGAATACGAGATGAAAGAAGCGTTCGATGCTCGTCAATGTTTAACAAGGTCCGACCTGGTCGTCGGCTGTTATTATTTTCAGTTTCGATTACGTTGATAAATTAGCCGACGCGTCCCGGATCTAACGGGTATAAAAACTGACCGATGTTGCCGATGATCCGGCCAATGACACGCGATCGATCGATATCGTCGTTTTTCGAAGGATCATCTTTCGAGGGATAATCTACTTTGCTTGAAATTACTCTGTTTGATGAGAGAGAAATTACGATGCGTCGCGCGTGAATTTCAGCTCGGTCGTGTTTTTTTCTTTTTCTTTTTTTTGGTTAGAAATTCCACGAAGGGCGTAGTCGAGGATTGTAAAACAATTTCGAGAGGCGACAATCCTTCCGCTCGTCCGAGACTGGTTTCTCATCTTCCTTCTTCTTCTTCTGCCCGTCTCTCTCGTTTCGTTCTTCGCGACACACCTCACGTTCGTCCGGAGTCATCGCGGACCTCGCAATTTCTCACGGTGATTCTCGTTGAAGGGCAGACACGGCCCCGGCAAGAATCATCCGGACACCTCTCTCTCTCTCCCCAGAATTTCTAATCTAATTCCTGTCAAGTTCCCTGCACGCGCGCGGGGGGAAATTTTCCTGTCGTCGCGCGCTAGGACGGAAAGTTCGTCACCGTGTCGCGCAGACGACTCAACTCTTGACGAAATTTCGTGCGCCGCTTTCGAACGTGAATCGACTTTCCAACGAGTAATCTCGATCTCTCGACGCCCCGTCCCGCCGCGTTCGCCTGGTTCATTCAGACTAATTTTCATTCCTTCGTATAATAATAATTTACGTACGTTTTGATAAAAAAATTCGCGGAATTTATTTATCAAAATTACGTAATTATTCGTCCAAATTTACGTTTTTCCTTCCCGAATGTGTGGAAAGGAAAGTTTGTCCGTGGCTATCGTAAATAAATTCTACATCTTCGATTGAATTTCAGGGTCAAAAAAATTCTTTTTTTTAACATTGTATTCTATTCATCACGAAGGTAAAACTTTTCCAAGAAACCTAATAGTTCTTTTGAGAAATGGTTAAAAAGTTTCTTAACCTTTTAACACTGCGGACGCGTGCGTTCTAACAGCGACTTTATAATTTTGGACGCGTGAGTGTAATATTTATATTTTGAATAATGTTAACAGTTAGTTTTATCATTTGATTAGTTAGAGCCATAGTGATGCTGCAACTATGATTAGCGAAACCTACGAAAATTACGTAAAATAGACATCCACGCGTCCAGAACCATAAAGTCGCTGTTAGAACGCAATATTAAATGATTAAGAAACTTTTTTGTCATTTTTCAAAAGCACTATTGGTTTTCTTGAAAAAGTTTTTACTGTTTCTTTACGTGTATTTCCATCAAATCGAAGGTATAAAATTCATCTATAATAGCCAAACTTTTCTTTCCACCCTGTACACTTATTTTATCCAGCAACTTCTTCATCAGGCGAAATAGCTCTGCAGTGTAATCTCCCAGTTGAAGTTGCTTTCATTTCTTGTTTTGTCGCGTCCACATTTCCAAAATGCTGCTCATTTTCTTCGGGAATTATAGTAAGAGAATTGTTATTACACGCTACACAATATTACCTCGGTGTCCTTGACAGACAGCGTAGTCGTTTTCTTTGAGAAGAAAAGGGTTCTGATCTCGCTGCGTGCGGCTTCTTTTTATTCCCCAAAGAAAAACAAAAAAAAAAAAAAAAAATACCACAAAAATAACACCCACTTACTAGAATTACTAGATCTTACTAGAAAGAAGTGTGTCAGAGTTTCGACAACCGAGGCGAAGCTTTAAAAAAAAAATCCCAAGGGGCCGCTCTCGCGTGTCGAGATGGATCATCCGTCGGAAACGACAAATTAAATAGTAATCTGGCGTAGACGTCATTATTGCGTTGCCGCGGGAATCTCGTTAGTGTCAGCCGTAAACACAATGACAAATTAAATAGGGATTTCGCGGACGTGATGGTCAGCGTCAGCGGCGGTGGGATTATTAATGCCGGAACGACAACTCGTTTCTGCGCGGTGAAAAACCGGAGTGATGGGTTCAGGGGGGAGGGGGGGTGGAGGTAGAAAACGGTAACGCGAGGATGATTTTTGCCTGGCCGGCGTTTGTCGACGCGGGATTGCCGTTTGATTTTTTTTTTTTTTTCTTTTCGACGAGGATTTTTTTAATATCGGCCTATTGCGATATCATGTCCCTCCCCCCTCCCCCGCTGCTGATAGGTAAATGGACGCGCGCCGGGTTTCCGGCTATTATTGATTTCAATCCGTTCGCCCGGTGAATAACATTCTGCCCGATATGAATATGTTTAAATACACGAATAAATATCCAGCGATGTGCGATATTAATACGCGGTATGATAAAACGGGAATGTTATCCGCGACGGCGAAAAATTAATCCAATAACAATTTCCATATGGATCGTCGTATCGATACCAACGTATGTACAAAAGTATAAAGAAAAAAAAGAGAAGAAGAAAGAAACGTTGCTCGAGAGAAGAGAATTAATAAAATTAATTCGAGAAAAATACTGTCGCACCGCGAGTCAACCGGTCGTGTCCGCGTTTTTCACCGATTCTCCAAAATATTCCTGGCTCGTTGTTGCACTCGTGATAACACGATTCGCAGGATTAGCGAACGAGGCGAGAGCTGAGCTCTTTAACGCCACAGAGGAGCCCTTTAGCGTCGCTGATATTACAGCACGTGGGTATCAAAGGTCCTTCTCAATTCTCCCCGCCGCGCTCTCGGTGAAACGAAGCGCCCATAGAAGCGGCAACAAAATTCGAGCCGTCCAAAGGGACAAATGGATCGAGCCACGAAGACTCACGCTGGCCGGTTAATTACGCGGCAGTCGCTTTTGTATACTAATTACGATACAACGTTCAGAGAGAGAGCGTATCTTCGGGCCCGTTTGCCCCTCTCGCCGCGCCATTATGCCTTCGAAGGGCCAGCCCTGTGTTGTAGGACACATCGGTTAATTGCGTTTAATGCCTCCGGATAGAAGAAGCTTTGTCGACGGCGGACAATGCCGGCTAACAGCTCGAAGAAGCCTCTCCTCTCTTCCTTATCTCCCGTACGAATTTCTCACGGGCGTATCTCCGCGAGGAGTCGAGGAACGAGAGAGAGAGAGAGTTACGTCACGACACGCAAGACAAATCGTTGATCGTGAATCGCGTGATATCTATAAACGCGATCGATCGATACTCGATACGGGGGGGGGGGGGGGGGGGGGGTCGAATCAGGGTGAATTATTGGGCAATTTGTAGAGGCTTCGTGGGAATTATCCGATCCACTTGGGTAATCTTCGCCGTTTCCATTTCGGCAGAGATCTTGGAATCTCGCGTCTTGGGAGGGAGTAAAAATTTCTGCAAGTACCTCTCGTAAATTCACCGGGTAGGATAAGGACATTCGTCGCTGGCCTTTCGCACGAATGCAAATGAGATTCTTTCCCCCCTGCCCTCTCTCTGCCGTCGGATTTAGCCGGAGACAACTCCAACAGTCTCGACTGCTTGCATTCGAATCGCTTGTGTTTCGCAAAGACAAGTTCTTGTTCTTCGGCGTCAGAAGTGTCAAGCTCGGGAAACGCCGGGGGAACCTTTCACTTAACGTGCATTATACGAGGTGCGATAATTATAACTTTGCCGCGACGGTATGCCGTTCCAGTGGAACGGCAACTTTAACTTCCGCTCTTGTTAAATCGTCTGGTTCAACGGAGACGCGAGTTTTGCCAACGCCGCGTATTTCACCGGGCACAACGTAAACAAATTGCAGCCATTTTCCATCCGCGTATCAACGTTTTTGCCCCTTCTCGAAGTTGCCTCTAAACTAAGGAGAGATTTGTCAGTCCCATTCCGAGGGCAGTTACCATCGAGAGACAATTTACGTCGCGCAGTTTCTCAGAGAAAGAGAATCCATCCGTCGAGATGTTCCCATAACTTTCTCGATCGATCCCCCTCCTCCTCCTTTTTCCCAACGATTCAATGAACCCTGGCGGCTCAGGCAATGAAAGCCAGAAAAAAATAGGCTAACAACAATCGGCAACAGTTCGATATTATTCTCGGCGTGGTTCCCACGTGGTCCGACCGAACAATGAAGAATGACTCGGAAACCACGAAGCTCTCTCAGAGGCAGAAGAAGAAGAAGAGGAGACATTGAAATCTCCCAGGATCATCTGTGCCCGGTGCTTGTCATTTTCCACCGGGGGTTAAATCGTTACCAGCCGCAGCGATCCATCTCGAGAGCCATTTACCATCGATACTCTCTCTCTCTCTCTCTTGAGTACTGCTCGGTCCTCCCTCGCGCGTGGCAACGTCGAAGAAACGTTGCGAGGGCACGATTAGCGTAGGAATGCGTTGCTCGCGCAAGATGATCCACGCTTCGCGTTATCAGTGTACAACGATCGGCCACGATGTTCCGATTACGAGCCGTGTTCGCCGTTCGGCCACGGTTCTTCTCCGGCCATGGGAACCCGTTAACGGTACCCGTTGTTTTCCGAGAACAACCAGGTCGTGTTCTTCTCCTTCCTCTCGTTCGTTCCTCCCCCGCTTTTTATCGCTGTGAAGTGATTTGAGCGGGGGTAACCTAGAAAATCGGGCCTCAGGTGCAACGCTGATGCAACGAAAATTAGCGATTGGTTGATTTGGGTCACGTGACTCGCGGGAGGGCGTGGGATAGACCTCGAGTGGGAGTGGCGTTGTCTGGTACTGAGCGATCGCGCCTGTAATTTGTTTTGTATCGATAAAATTTTATGGCAAAAAAGTCGTCTTCGTTTCCTAGTCAGAACAGTTGCTTCTGTACTAGGGTACAAGTCGTGCAGTTTTTATTTCCTTCCCTATTTTTCACCAACGAAAATTCTTGTTTCTCTGACGGCCGACCGAGGTCTTGTGATCGCACGATCGACGTGCCGCGAAACGAAACCACGAAAATTCGAAAACTCCTTGTAATTTCCTTTTTAGGTTGAAGTTGTGACTTGCGATCGAGGTTTGAAGAAAGCTCGAGGCAGAGAGAGAGAGAGAGATTTCGTGAAATTGCTGGCAGGGTGGGGAACCGAAAATGTTGGGAACACGAACGTATTTTGTATAACGAAACGAAAGCACTGGAATCGAGTTGCTTCCGGATTTTCAGGAAGTTGGATGGTTTCAAACCACGGAGAGAGAGAGAGAGAGAGTTATGAAGAATTAAAAGTTGGAATGTGTAACTTTTGCATGCCTGCTTCTCTCTTTTCCATTTCCGGTTTGTTAGTCTGTAATCGTACGAGGAGAAATTTCCACGAAAATGTATTTTGCTTCTGTAAAAACGAAATACCCGTGCGAGTTTGACGGAACAGTGAAATTCATGAGAATCCTATCAGAATAGATCTATCACTCGAGAGCTATAATCATCTCAACGCGGACGAGATTGAACTTTTTTTTCCGGTAAATTTAAAATTCACTCGGCTTGAATGAGATCGTAATATTCATAATTTATTACGAACACGAATAAAACGTGTTCGTATCGAGTGATTTATTATGCGAACGCGGTCTTCCTTAAATTCGCTTCAATATTCCATTTAAATAGGAAGCTAATAAAAATTTTATACGCAAAGTAAACTGATTCTATTAGTATTAATATTATCTGGATGTCGATGAATAAATTGTCGCGAGCAGAATTAATTCCTTTCGTCAAATTTAACATTCAGCTTCGACAACAAGTCGATGAAAATTTTGAATACTTGAAAATATTTTATACTGCTCATCTGGATGGATCAATTGATGACGCATCAACGACAATTTACGAGCAAATTATGTTTGTCTTGTGAATTGCTTGAGAAGGAGACGAAAAACTTCAGCTCCTTGATTCACTCATGAAAATCTTAATGAAGAATTTATCACTACGGTAAATCGCATCAGAGCTAATCATTATAATGTTCCGTATGCGATTCTAAATGCAGATGTGGCCACAAACTCCAAGACATCGATCATACGTTGCGATCAAAAGATTAAACTTATCGTAAACCTCAGCAAATACAAATTTTTCCTCCCCTTAAAAATCATACTAATTACTAAATTACCGAATATCCCTGCTACTACGTCTACAATTTTTTTTAAAGATTATAACCTTAATATATAAAGTATTTATATTTTTATTCTGTATTGAATGCTGCAATAAATCTCAAACGAGGTTTCCAAAGCTTAAATAAAAAAAAGAAAAAAAATGCGTCGCTTATTCGCAACGAGCGAACTCGATCATTAAGGACATTGTTTGAGCAAGGAAAGAAAAAAGAAAAAAGAAAAAGAAAAATCGCGTAATTGTTGCCTACGCCCGCGGTGTCGTAATCTGGGGAATTTAAATTAACGCGCGCGAATTTTTTTCTCGGTGTCAAGCCGTTTCCCCGGAATTACCATTAAATCCTTGCCCGACTTAAGCTACTCCCCTTGCTTGCCAAGAGACAGTAAATTGCTTTTGAAAAGAGATATTTACAATTAGCGTCGAGCGCGTGAATCTTCCGCGATGCTTTAATGAATCTCTTAATGCTTTAATCCTTTGCTCGTGTACCACCGGAAAGGAGAAATGTATTTACGCCTCGAAGAAGAAAGATTGAAAAGTGGAGTGAGAGAGAGAGAGAGAGAAACGTTTCGTCTATTTTTCGACGATATTTTACACTTTTCCAAGAACATGACGCGACAGTGAAAATCTTCCAATTTTCTCAAAAATAAGCAAATACGCGCGCCTAACCTGCAGTCCTTCCTCGAAGAAGTGCTCCTCGACGGTGCATCTTCCAATTACCGGAAGACGAGAGAGAAGAAAAAAGGGAAAAGAAAATCTTGAGCGAGACACGCGAAGATTCGAAAATACAACGCCGTTCTATGGGACAGGTGCGCTCATTGTCGAGGCTCTCCCCCCAACAACAGTAAACCCCCGGAGCGGCGGTAAATCACGCATCAGTAGAACGAGAAGAAACTTCTCTTGCTGCTGGCATCTTGACGCGTGAAAAGCTTTCGCCCGTTAGGAAAGCTCTTCGTTAAAGGGACGGCACCCGCCGCGACAACGAGAACGGAGGAGGACAGCCTATTTCGCCGCGACTTTTGTCGAGGGTTATTCGATAAGTGGCTGCATTCCCCTTTACTCACTCCCCCCCTGTTCGCGACTACAGAGTGGAAAGAAAAGTTTGTTAACTATCATGAATCAAATGAATTCTGTATCTTCGATTTGATGGAAATGCACGAAGAACTTGCCGTAAAATTCATCTCCATTTTGAATTTCAAAGTCAAAATCTTTTTTCTGCGTTCTATTCTACTCGTCACAACCTAACATTTCTTTTGAAAATGGCAAGAAAGTGTTTGTAGGAAGCGTGCGTCCTAACAGCGACTTTAATTTTCGTACTAGGTTTCACCAACGTTTGATTTATCATACTTGTAACATCAGTGTGAGTCTAAGTAATTATATGATAAAACTAACTGTTAACATTACTCGAAATTTTAAACATTACATGAGATATGGACACGCGTTCAGAACCATAAAGTCGCTGTTAGGACGCAGTGTTAAATGATTAAGAAACTTTTTGTCACTTTTAGAAGAACTATTAAGTTGCGACGTATGGTTCCTTGAAAAAGTTTTACCTCCATGATGAGTAGAATACAATGCAAAAAATAGAATCATAAAGTCGCTGTTAGGACGCAGTGTTAAATGATTAAGAAACTTTTTGTCACTTTCAGAAGAACTATTAAGTTGCGACGAATGGATCCTTGAAAAACTTTTACATTCGTGATGAGTAGAATACAATGCAAAAAATAGAACCATAAAGTCGCTGTTAGGACGCAGTATTAAATGATTAAAAAACTTTTTTGCCATTTTTCAAAAGAATTAGTAGGTTGCGACCAGTGGTTCCTTGGAAAAATTTTACCTTCGTGATGAGTAGAATACAGTGCAAAAAGAATATTTTTTATTTTGAAATTGAGGTCAATTTTACGGCAGATTCTTCACGTGTAGAATTCATCCATTCGCGGACGAAACTTTTCTTTCGACCCCGTACGTACGTATTTCGAGACAAATAGCAAATTTTCTCGAAGAAATCGGAAAATATGACTTCCTCCGGAGGAAAGCTACTATCCTCAGTTGTGCAACACGAATGAACGAATTACGCTCGTCTATTCTTCGCTGATAAATTCTTAAAAGTTCTACCAAGTTTATCGTATTTTTCGGGCAACTGTTCCGATGCCTTGAACGAACGAAGAAAGAAGGGGAAACAGCGAGTGGAGGGGAGGCACCGCGCCCTTTTCAAGGGCCTGGAAAAAGCAAGGGATTTTTAATGTCTCGACGAGACGAAAAGGAAACCCTGGCCGGATATATATCTATATCGGTTTCGGGGGATGGTGGCAAGCGTGCGCGAAGAAGGACGGAAAGTGGATGAGGGTCGAAAGGAGAGAGAAGAAGGGGTCGAGGCCGAAGTAGACTCGGGAAACGGGGAGCATGGAGTGTGTAAGTACGCCCCTTTACGTCTGGTCTAGGGATAAAAAGCCAGGCCTGCCAAACTTTCCGGCACTCGAGAGCCCCGTGCAGCCCTCCGGGGTCGCCTCCGTCGTTGTCGTCGTCGTCGTCGTCGTTGTCGTCATCGTCGTCGTCACTGTGGCTTGCTGCGTTTACACCGAACCGTTTTTCTCTTTGCTTTAAGCTTCGCGCACCGCCCTAAGGAATCTCTCGCTGATCCACAATATCCAGAGCACGCCTCAATTCCCGGGAAATTGCGTGTGTATTTTTTGAAAGCGTAACCATTTTCAGCGTAAACGGCGGGGAATTGCGGTGGCTATTTGCGATCTAGCAAGGGAATGGGGGGTGATTTAAAGACGCGGGTACGCAAAGTAGCATGAGAAGCTAATTCAAAGTTAGGCCTTCGTTTCTCTCTTAGAACGCTTTAAATTTTAATAGCGAATCGATATAATATTAATATTATAAATAAAGATATGAGTGATTATATAATCATATATAGAAAAGTTATATTCTCAACACACTGTCAATCAATTTTCATTGCCCTCTTGAACTTTCCAAAAATTTATTTGGACTCGACTGTGCTTGTTGATTGTTCATAAAAAATAAATTTATCATCTATTTCTAAACATGCAATTTCATCGTGTTCTTTCCCCCAATTACAGCGAATCGATGTTAAATGTTTAATACTCCCGATAGACGAGAGTTATCGCACGAGCTGCGCCGCCGATGTTATTTGTAGTGTGTATTTAATACAGTGTATTCGTGATCGAGCGTAATACCTTCGGCGCAGCGAACCTCCGTCGAGCATCCATTCAATTTCTTCCATGGACGTCTTATGGAACAGGGACAATTCAGGTCGCTCAAATGCCTATTAAAATTTCGTGATCCTCCGAGGAAGCTGGAACTCGGCCACACAGTGCCTCGAAGGAGGTCTTCGAAGTTCATTTGTGATTCCCCGGGAGTTTTTCTCGCGGGAGTGCTCGACACGCGAGCCACTTAATTATCGTTTGACACGCTTCTTAGAAGGCGTAGACACAGAAAAAAAAAAAGAGGAATCGATAGTTGTTCGTTTTTTGTCCGAAAATAGCCCAGGTCTCTCGAAATAAAATTGCTGAAAAAGGGGACGGGGGGGGCGAAAGCAGCATCTAACTTTAACCCTTCGATTTTCACGCGTGAATGAAGATTTCGAAATAACCGCACCACGTTGCGCAGGCAACGATGAAAAGTTAATCTGGAAGTGAAGGACTCGCGCAAACCGGCGAATTATAATGGGATCCGGCGGTAAATAAAAAAAGGGAACCCCCATTTAAATTGCAAGGGAGCGTGATTTATTAACGTTGCGACGCTTCACGCTTTCGGGGGCAACTGCATGCACTTTGGATGCATAAAACTGCACTTTTTCACTGACTTTGTTATTCGACGTAGAGTACAGCAAATAAAAAAAAGAGAGAGAGAGAGAGAGAACCATTTAACTCGAGGCGTTTATTTCTTGCAAAAAAGGGTCGCTCGCTTCGGAGTAGAAAACATAAGTAATGTTTTATTCAGTCGTTCCACTGGCTTAATTGCGCCAGTTGTGTGCAAAGCGGGAAAAAGATTATTATTTACGATGTGGAATTGTTTCATTGTTAATATTTATCTTCGTTACGACGACGGTCTCTTTAATTTCTTGCGAGAAATTCCCAAGTCAATTTATACGTCGCGTTCGACACGTACACCGTCGCGTTCCTGTTAAATTTGATCAGCGTCCAACAACTAATTCGCTCGTCGCTGAAAACAAATACACGCAGAGAGAAACTTTCAGTAACATCCTCGCGAAGTTCGCGAGATTGAAATCTACGCGTCTTTGTTCTCTCTCTCCCGCTGACATTTATTTCATCCGCCACTTTTTTTTATTCACTTTCACGCGTTTGTCCTCTTGCGAACAACGGCAAGTCGCGCGTATTAAATATACATTTAATAATAGTTTATCAGAGACAGCCGGGAAAGGTTGACGTTCCCTTGGCCTTTTGAAATCGTCGAAGGATAATTAACGCGGCTTGTGTTAACATCAGAAACTGTCGCTTTGTAATGTGTAACTTCATTTTCAAGCAGAGAGAGAGAGAGAGTTGACATTCGCAGTGACTTGTGTAGTTGGCTGCTGTTACAATGCCGCGTAATTACTGTGTACAATTAATTCGATTCTCCGGTTTAAACAATAACATTTCAAATATTACGTTCGAACAATACGCGCGTACCGAGGACCGAAGCATTGTTCTCTTTGCATTTCGTAGTTTTGTTACAACTATTCGACAGAGTCGTTCTTTCAAATTGAGACTGTATTGATGTAACGTTTCCTGCTTGATTATAGTGGCAGAATATACAGATCTTGAGACACTCTGTATAGGGTGTTTGCAAAAATTGGTGCCAAATTTCAGGTTTATGTGAATTATTTCGAACTGTGTAAATTGAGTGTCAATTTAGGACTGTCTTCAGAAACGTCGTTGTTATAGCTTTCACTCTAGATGCCTGTTCAGGTATTGTACTATTACGCATAGCCAACATCGTACAACGCCAAATGTATACTATGTTCGTTACAATTGTCAGAAAATTATAAAAAGAGAAATTCCTTGGTTGTTGGCTTAGATTTGAGTGAAATATTTCCTCAGAAGGGACAGTCGAGTGCAAAGAAAGGGTTAAAGCGGGTAAATCTCCCCTCCACCCTCCGTCACCGCGTCAACAGTTTGAAACTCGTCCAGGGACAAGAAGAAAATTCCCTAAATAATCGCCGCGGGGGATTAATTTATGGAGATCCGATAAAAGAAGGGCAACGCTCGTTAAATAAATCACGGAAATCGATGCTGGTCGCCAAGGGTCAAGCGACATGGTCGCGCGCAGACGCCGAGTCTCTGGTAGCTCTCGCCTCTCTCGGGGAGGGCTGGCTCTCGTGAATTTACGAGCTACATAATTATTACGCTGTTTCTTTGCGCAACGATCTCTCACGTCGCGTCGGGTAACGTGCGAGACGTAATTGACGCGCGAGGCATGCGTGAAGCGCGCTTCTAATCGTAAATCCTCCTGGCGCGGAGTGTGCAATGGAGAAGCGAATCGATATACCGCGCTTCCATCTCGCTTTCGTCGTTTTCCGCTTCCTCCTCGCCCGTGTCGCAATCGCCGTGTGTTTCTTTTCGTTTTTTATCACTGAAAGTGATTTTAACGGCGGTAACACAGAAAATCGGGCCTCTTCAGATGCAACGCTGATGCAACGAAAATTAGCGATTGGTTGATTTGGGTCACGTGATTCGCGAGGGGGCGTGGGGTAGACCTCGAGTAGGAGTGGCGTTGTCTGGTATTTGTTTTGTATCGATTCAAATGTTTGCATGTCGATAAAACTTTATGGCAAAAAGGTCGTCTTCGTTTCCTAGACCCAGAACAGTTGCTTCTGGGCCTTTCGCGAGACGAATCGTACTGGGGTACAAGTCGTGCAGTTTTTGTTCTTTTCTTCTTCCTTTCTACGGATTTTCACTTTCACTCGGAACGGTCTTGACCGCTTCTCGCGCGGTTACGCGCCGCCGCGCGCGCCCAAGTGCAACCACCTCGCGCAGCTCGAAACGAGCCAGGTGTTCGTTCGCGAGCACTCCGATTCGTCGAGAGGCTAATCGACCGGTAGAAACAATGCGGAGACTCGATGGTTTCTCCCGGCAAACGGGCAACACTAATGCGTGTGCGTACATGTCTAGGTTGCTGGCGACGCGACACGTTGGGAAAAATCGGCTCGGCCGATGATTAACACGTCGACGTAGCTTCTGGCTAGTTTAGCCAATTTCGTCGTTATTATTCTCACGTAGGCAACGTAGGATTTATGTAATTGTCACCAGTGACGAGATCGAGTGTTGTCGTAAGATTTCCAGCACTTGAGCGGGATGTTTGCTGAAGTTGAAGCAAGAGAAGTGTGGCTATCGCTGATTTAGCTAATCTTTCACTCACGACGTTTGCGTTGTCATCGTTCCTCTCTGAGAGAGGTAAATCCTCACTGGGAACGTATATTTTATGCAATTGATACTAGTGACGAGATCGAGTGTTATCCGAACCTAAGTAGACTCGAAAGTTTGCTAGATATCAATAGAAAATTTGCTGAATACGGCTAGTTTAGCTAGTTTTTCACTTATAAAACATTTGCGTCGGTACTGTTTCTGTCTGAAAGAGGTGGATTTTCACTGTGAACGTAGGATTTATACAACTCGACATACAACGAACAATATTATATTGACAAAGATTTTTTACTCCTTCCGAGTGAACCTGCAGAGATGTCGAGCCTAATAGGAAAAGTAATTTAAAATTGAGTCTAATTGGGTCCGCAAGTGGAAAAGCGGAAAGTTTGTTCCATCCCCAACGAGAAGCCGAAAGAATGTCATTCCGTTACAGCAGAGCGCTGCAACATCCAACGCTTAACCTCTCACTCGCTGATAGATTCATCAGCGTGACCTCCAGGATAATGAGCGTGCGCGCGCCAATGTTCCAGGCCCTCGTATCGCAAATCTACCAGAAAGAGAACCTATTAAAACACCGGCGAGGTTCGCCGGGTCTCTGTAACGCCGGCGTACATTCCCGGCGAACGAACCGCACGGGGCACGCGGGGCACACAATGGGAGAACGCGAGGCTTTTAACGTCGTGGAAATCGTGGCGCGATCGAGGGATCGTTTTCTTTTCTGACCGCCGCTTCGGCCAGGCCAACCGGAGAATTAGACAGCAGGAAATGGATGCTGTGATTTAGCATTGTCCGAGTCGATTACCGATCGTTCGTTTCCGAATAACGCTACCCGACCGAAACGGAATTGACGTCGATCCATCCGGGCGGAATTGACACTTAACGCTGGAAACTAAACCATAGAAGGACTAAAGGAACTAAAGCATAGAATTTTTATCAAAGATACTAAAGCGAAGAAAATAGAAATACGACGGAATACACAAACTTTTATTCGTGTATCTTATAAAAAAAATCATTTAAACCTCATTTAAACCTAAATTTAAAATCATTTAAACCTTATTTAAACCTAACTTAAATCGAACCTAAACCTCTAAAAATACTAAACGTTTTGGATCTGTAATATATCTAAAAAGAATTGTGAATTAGTCATTTTGACCACTAAGGTAGTTCTAGTGTTAGTTATCGTTATCGCGTTACGTCCACTTATCGTTACTAGCTCACTGCAAGTGAAAACGCTGACGGCCATCTCGTGGTCGTCGTTGTCGTCGTCGTCATCGTCATTGTTGCCTGATCGCGCAAATTCTTTGTCCCTTTTGTTTTGCATCGCGGGGTTGGGCCACGTGCATCCACGATGAAATGCGTGTTCCGGAGAGACTGCCGGAGGCTCTCACGGATGAAACTTTCGAAGATCAAAGCGCATAGAGAGGAAAGGGGGGGTTAAGGGGGACGAAAGTATTCGATGAAAAATTGTCTGTACTTTAGACTGTTGTAACTCTGTAAAAAAAGGAAAATCTCTATAACGATCCGGTTCGGCCTTGTTTGTTAAAGCGCGATGTTCGCGCTTCGGCTGTTACTGTCTTGCGTTAATTTTTTTTTTTTTCAAAGATGCTTGCTACGAGTGGAAAAGTGGGGATACTTTGTCAAATTGATCTTTTTCGTGACTAAACTTGCCATGATGTTGAAAATTAACGTGACCTTTTAAAATACGCAACGTTGTAAGTTCATAATATCACTCCAAAAATTATAAATTGATCGTTTTGATAGGTCTAGTGACTTTGGTAGTTGTAGTATTAATTGATCTTTGAACGATAGGGTTAAATGGCAGAATGTTGCGAATTCTCGAATGTCTGTCGCTGTACAATTTTTTTTTCTTTTTATAAGTAATGTTCGAAACTTTATCCATCAGTTGACTAAAACTAAGATTTTCGACAACGAGAGGCAATGAGTTTGCGCTGGTCGCTTGGATTGGGAAATGCAGCAGCATCAAGTAGTCCAATTGTGAGAGTTGCTTTGTCGTCGCTGCAACGGCAACCAACGTCTTGAGAGTCGCACGCGTAAACAGCAAATGGCACACGGTGGTTTCCTTCGATAGTCGAGGTCCGAAGGTGACAAGGCGCTCTTATCGCTAGCCGTGTGCTACCGAATCCCTTTAGGGAAGTGCTGAATCCTTCGAGGGAGGGAGAACGACGCGTTGCAATTTTCGCGGGAGGGACGTTCGTCGCGGAAATGTATTCGCGTCCGCGCTCCGCTCTAAATTTTGAATAAGATGATGATTACACGTTGCGCGGGAATTTCACAGGATCGAAATGCCGGAAATACATATGTATGCAAAGCGTATGTAAATTGAACGAGAGCTGGGGAACTTGTTGAAATTTTCAGACGCGGTTTTATTCGGAGGAAAACGCGTGTTAAATAATCGAGTCGTTCGGACGCGAAATCGAAGACACTTGAAATTTGCGACAAATACGATGTATATTCTCGTAGTAATACTTGTTTCAATTTAAAGACCCGACTCTAAACATTTTAGTTTAAAAAGAAACTAGAGAGTAGCAATCTCTCTAAAAGTCTCCCTAACAAAAAAAAAAAAAAAAAGAACACGTCCAAAAGTCTGCAGAATGCATTTCCTTGCATTCCTTCCGTCTACGAAATTCGCCTACATTTTCATCCTGGCCTGATTAAAGGTTCACGACGCGGCACGTCCCGGCGAACGTATAAAAACGTAATAAAACGAGCAGCAGCTCCCATGAAATTATTTCGCTGGCTCGTAAACAATGGAGGAGCGTCACTGGGCCATCAGCAGCGCGTTCACCCTCCGCGTCTCGCGACGCTCGGCAACCAACCCCCTCGCGTGGAAACGTGGAAGAGAGCAATATGGAGAGGCGGGGGACAGAGTGGAAAAACGGTGGCGAGAATATATAACGAAGGGAAGGGATGGCTGAGCGACAGATTTAAGAATAATCTGGCCGGAATGACGCGGAATCGCCGCCGACGAGGAAAGAATAAACCGTGAAAACGTTCCTTCCTCGCGGAGGGAATGCCTCCGAGGGTGGGCTGGCTGCGAGAGATGAGATGGACGTTCGATTCGTGAGGATGAGGCTCGGGGGTGGGAGTGAGATATTGGATCGACGTGAACCGAAAGAGAGAGAGAGCTTGGCGACGTCCTTGGAATTTGCGATTGATAGATACCGAGCGTTTTTCTGGATCAACGTAAATCCAATGAATCGCAATTCCAACTTGGACGAGTCCATTGTGTTACTTCGAAAATTGTTGTTCGAAGTGCGCCGCAATTAGGGAGCGATTACCATTTATGATTTTGGTCGTCGACGTCTTTTTGTCAAATTACTGGGTTTTGCGCGGCTCGTGTCGATCGGGGCGGGGATGATTAATTCGTTAATGGGGGGATGATTGACAAAAAAAAAACGCAAAAATGTACAAATACAAAGTGTGTGAAACCGACAGATGCGCTCGAATCGGTTTTTGTATATTCAGTAATTTGAATAATAGAAAAATATGATCCTATAATAATAAATAAGTAAATAATGAATTTTTATTCTTTTTAAAAAATTGTCATTTAAAAAATATAAATGTCTTGAAGTAATAAAAAATCCTGAAGTAATTAAAGTGAAAGTATTTAATAATGGGATTTCAGTATAATTATTTTAAGTGGTCATGTTAAATTAATTTCAATCGAAGGAGAAATTGATCTATGAAAAAATGTTCAAAAGAAATGAAATAAAGGAAAATAATTCTGAAACAATAAATATAATTATTCTGAATTTTAATGTTAATTTAATGTAAAATGTACGATTTCCTATAAATGTTCTTTCTCGAATAATGATCTCGAAATCATAAAGTTTTAATTACAATAATATTTAATGTTATAAATATTAATAAAATTAATTTTTTTATATAAATTCATAAAATTTGCGTAAAAGCAGTGACGAAACAATCGAAGTAATTTGCTTGCAAAAGGTAGAAATTCTCGGAATCAACGGGAAACCCTACGCGGGTGTGATGCATTTCATCGTCGCGATCCACGGGATGTCGGCACCGTCATCGGGGTAACAAGGGGTTGATTTGAACATAAAAGACCGCAGAAGTGCGATTTAAGCCGGGTAAAACAATGGCCGAACTCGTTTACTTTCGCCTTTTGCCCACTCTGAGCAAAGATCCCGACGTTTCATCCGCGCGTGGAAATCTGTTCGCGTATGAATACGACCCGCGAACATTTCGAGGAGTAAAAAGGACGAACGTCGAACGGGGTGGGGAGAGTAATATAAATAAAAGGTTGGAGCGAAGATGAGCGAGGAGCGACGAAAAAAGGAGACAGACGAAGAGAAATAGAAAGAAGAAAAAAGAGTGAAGAGCGAGAGAGAGAGAGAGAGAGAAAAATGAAAGAGGAGAGAATTTCCTGCAGCGAATGAAGAAGTCTTGGGCCAGTGCATCGTCCGTGGGGGCTTTCAATGAGAAAAGCGGTCGCAAAGATGGAGATAGATGCCGGATTGTAAAGGAGGAACCGAGCCGAGCTATAAGAGAATAAGCTCGCCGGGAAGAAAAATGAACAGGACAGGAAAAATCACGGGGCTAGGCTACTACGGGGCCGGAGATGATAACGATAAAGGAGAAAAAAATAGGCAGAGGCGCGGAGAGGCGAGGAGAAGCGAAGAGGATGGATGAGAATTAGTGTGTCGTTGCACGTAGTCTGCACGGTCTTTTCTTTTTTTTTTTTTTTTAATTTTACCTTTACTTTACTTTTCTCGTTCCTTTTTTTATTCTTTGATATTTTTTCTCTTTTTTTTTTTCTTCTCTTCTCGAAACGATGGGGTAGGTTTGTAGGTTGCGCGAAATGGAGAGGATTGCAAAGAGGACAGGGATGGAAAAAAAAGTAAGAAACCGTGAAGATAAGAAGCGAGAGAGAGAGAGAGAGCAGGGCTAGGAGGATTACAGTAAGTAGCAGGGAATAAGAGCCGAGCGTGTACAGGGCCGTCTTGCCAGCTCCGTTTCGACGACCTATATAGAACTACGACGTGAAATACGACGTGGATCCTTTGCTTTAAATATCGCCGAGTTATCGATTTTCGATTTACGCCTCGAATTTCGCCCATCCCCCGTATTATCGGTATACGCCGAGTATGACCTGGAAATTTTAAGTTATTGTTGCGCATTTATGTGTCATTCTATGCCGCGGTATCTGTGTTTATACGCCAGTCGTATTTTATTTTTAAAAATAAACACGGGCTGATATCAAAGGCTGATATCGTAACGCAGCGCACGAGAAAGTGAACAAAAATTATATATTTATTTCTGAATAAATTCTTCCGAAACGTTTCGCGTATTAATTTGTCACTTTGGTCGTAAATAACTTTGGAGAAAGGAAGAAACTGAAAGAAACGGGGGGGGGGGGGGGGATCGAAGTAACGAGCAAAGAGAAAGAGAAGAACAATGGACGAGAGGTTGGTATAATTCGTGGAAGCTCGAGGCATTGTTTCACCCTACCGTACCAGCCCGGAGAGCTAATGAATTGCATTATTGGAAATCCGGAATATAAATAAGGTTACGCTATTACGTCGTTCGATAGGTAATTGCCAGCTTCATGCGCGCCACCCGTGAACAGCGATATATTACACGCGGCGATATTACACCGGAAATACGAGGCTGAGCGATTTCCCTTCCCTTTCGGAGTTCGTTAACTCGGCACGATCCTCCAGGTACTTCATCGTATCGTGCTTCGCTTCGTTCAGACGAGAATTTACTACAACAGGAACATGAACAGAATCCTTGCAGAATCGCTCCTGCACGATAAAAAAAAAGAAAAAGGAAACCGTTTTCCGCTGTTACTCTCCGTTCAATTTGCTAATTATTCTTGCTATTTCCCCTCGTAAACGCGTAAAATGCGTTCTTATTTCGTATTTATCCCAGCCAGCGAACGTTTTTAAACGGCATCTTTTTCTTTTTCTTTTTATTTTGTCGTCGCGAGATGTGAAGATAGTCGATGAGTCGTAACGAACAGACCGCGGATTTTTGCGACGCAGCGATTAATTAAAAACAGAGTAAAAAAAATAGAGACACTTTATAATACTACGAAAAATTATGTAAATCTTCAAAAATACGCCGTATAAAATGTCTGACAAAAATTATAAATCGGTCACTTTGACTACTTTGGTAGTTAACCTCTTGCGCTGGAATGACGCACGTCGAGAATTTTTTGTCCCAAATTGCAACATTTTCTGAGTTTTAAGTATATTTAAATGTAACCCAAATGATAAGTTTATTACTTCTCAATAATTTCTATTCAGTGATATCATACCAACGAGTTCAAAAGAAAAAGAACGCGACGAATTATCGTGTACGGTTCGGTCACTCTTTATGGTCCGCAAACCAGTTGTCAGCGCAAGGGGTTAAAGAAGGTACATGTTGAAAGTATTCGAGTTTAAACTCCGACGGAAGAATCGGAAAGTTACATTTACAGAAATGTAAAGCACAAAGGGGGGAAGAGAAAAGAGAAAAGTGTGAAAAACTTGCGACAGGACGCAATTTTCTGTACGATTTGAAATAACTGGGAAACACGCTTTGGACGGAGTTCAAATCGAAACGGATGCGCGAGACGGTTGGCGACGAGCGGCCACGAGCTGAAAAACGAGAAAACTCGACGAGAAAACTCGTTAACGAACCCCTCTCGACGAAACATTATTGCGCGGGAATAACCGCGAACTTTCCTCCTCCGGCCGGTGTTTATTATAAACGACGAGTTAGCTCGTTCCGGCGCGAGCGAGGCGGAGGTGGCGAGTTTGAAGGAAAAATCGTTATCTCCCGAAAGTTTCTATCGGATTCGCGATTCTTTCGCAGTCTGCCGGCGAAACTGCGTGTTCCTCCCCGGCAGCAATTGTAAGATCGTTAGAGGCGAAGGAGGAAATCGAAGAAAGGTGGAGAGAGGCGAGCTCCTCCGCGAGAAGGAGGTACGATTTTATGGGAAAAATCCGATTAACCCTCTGCCTTTCGAGCTCGTTCTACCGTTTGATCTCCCTTCCCTCGTGACTCCGCCAGGAGGTACTGCAGTTCTGCTCGAACGAATTAATTCGCGTAGAAAAATGGTTCGGCGCATTAACCCCTCCTCTGCTGAATTTTCCCTCCGCCGTTTCCATTCGCCTGTTATCGCTCGCGCGCAGGAAATCGCGTTCGTACACGTAGCTTCTTGAACGTTTTTATATTGTTAAAAATCGTTAAGTGCGCTTTTATATCGTAAGAATCGTGCAGAGTGGCTGGATAAATTCTGGCTACATCGAGCTCAGCTTGAGAAATCTGTGACAAAGAGGATCACGAAATTATTTATCGAAACTCGAGGAATACAAGTATGAAAAAACATTTGGGTCCACAGAGGGTTTAGAAATTCAATCCTCTTTCGTTCCATTCGCGTTAAATTGAGAGGAGAGAAAAAGAGAGAGAAAGATGAATTTAATCGGAAAGAGAAAAGTCCAACGTCGAAGAATCTTACAAATCGTTACGTCTCGGACGCAACGTTTAATTAGTTTTCACGAAAAGGAGAAAGGCTGTTCCCGCTTCAACGGGGCGATTCCATTCGACGGCAATTAATCTCGATTGGACGGCTGGCGATAAAGGAAGGGAGGGGAGGCGAGAACTTTTATTCGGGCGAGACCCAGTTGCGAATTCGCGCGCGCTGGGAGGTGAGGAGGAGGGGGGGCTCGCGTTATCGCGCAAAGTGGCAAAGCTCTCGCGAAACTGCGCAAGAAAAGCTGGAGCATTATCGCGGCTTCCTTTCCCTCCGCCGTTACCGATAATACCGTTCGAAGTTCGATTTTTGAGAAGTTCCTTAAGCCGGTCGGAAAGAACGAGCACAGGCTAGATCTGAGTAGCAGTAGCCCGGGCTTCTTTCCCGCTTCTCGGAAAGGGAGAGATTCGTCAAGAAAGCGGATGTGAAACTTTCCGAGTTTACTCCCGAGCAGCGATTTTTTATCGCTCGTTTTCCGGGTAATTTTTATTGTTCACTGCGCGAAGTTTCAACGAGAATACGAATTTTCGTGGAAATGTTTAATTTCGAGAAAGGAGCGCGGTTGTTACGTGAAAATTTATATATCGAGCCAAAAAAAGTTCCAGCGGCGTGAAAGATGGGAGAATCATCGTACGCGAAACTGAAATAAATCTCCATCAAGACTTAAATCCGTAAAGAAAAATAAGGAAGAATCGAAGAGGGGGGAGGGGGTTCAGCTAACTAGGTAACAACGTTGAAACAGATGAGAGAGAGAGGAGGAAGAGAGATCGAATATATCACGTGATGAACAATGAAATATCGTTAGTAATCCAAAGTTCCTCCCCGCAGTTTTAGATGTTCCGAAACCATTTTCAAGTTTCCCTCCCCCGTACCAATTATCGCGTCTATTTATTTCCATTACGCGGGCCCCATTTTTCAAGGGTGAAGTCCGAGCAATGAATCAACGAGGAAACTTTCAACCTCATCAAGAAACTCCCGACTCCTTTCGCGAGGAGTTCCCTCGATTTCGACTGAGATTAAACCTTCCTCGCTCGCGCGTGGCGCGCGTCAAATCGCAGATAAAATCCTTCGGGAATTCCTCCGAGGAAGGACATATTAATACTGCCGGGGAGCCGTGGCGAGCGTGTTTTTCGGCTCTCTCGCCTGGACGCATCCGGGCAGAAAAATCACGATGAACGAGGATTCCATGGCGACCGTGTCCGAGAATGCGTTTGAAAATTCCACGGGAATACCAGCTGCTCGTTCCCGCTCTCGCGTTACGCCACGTACATATACATACACCGGCGCTCCGAAAGTATTCAGCCGCTTGCTTGCCCGCTTGCTTGCTTGCTTTTGACAAGACGCATATTAATCGCGAGATTACGAATAAATCAAGCTGGAACGACTTTGTTCTCCGCTAATCGGTCTGGCTGCTGTAATACGGTAGGATGTTGTGCAATACGCGAGTAAATTGATTTTGAAAATCAGAAAAATGTGACGACAACACACATGGTACGTGTAGCACGAGTAACTGAGACGAGTACTATATTTGTGAAAAAATTAAACGCACAAAGAATTAATTATAAGAATCTGTCAAGTGTTAATACATAATGGAGAAGTATTCGTAGACTTGATGAAAAATTGCCGATACTTACAATGATAAATTTTGATTAAAATTAAAATTTTAAACAAGGAGAGAAGATTTTAATCTTCAAGACTATGGTGAGTTTAGTTTTCGGGAGAAAAAGCATCCGCACTTGAAAACTACAATCAATTTTAAAGTCGAAGTCTTCATTTTACGACTGAGAACTTGATATGCGATTTTTTTTCCTGTTTTATTGGACTTTGAATGTTAGGCTTATTGTTTGATGAAAATTCAAGAAATCGTAACATTTTCGTCATTATGTTCATTTTTTTTTTTTATATATAAAGTTCAATAAATTGATGAAAAAAAAATCATTGTAAAAGGAAAAGTTTCAATCGTGAAGAAAATTTTTCAATGATTTTACATACTATGAGCATTTTCAGGAAGAGATGTATCTTCATTTCATCAGACGCTAGAATAAAATGAATAATACATTTCGATGGCGGAAGCTTCAAAATTTATCATTATACGATTTCTTCTTACGAAAATTATAAAAGTTTCAGTATTTATTGTCCGAGTAAAATAATAAGTGAGAAAACATATTGATGTTTAAATCACTCTAAATGTCTAGACGCGTTCTTATAAACGATACATGCAATGATCAAGGGAGAAGATGATTAATCTTTCATCTCGTTACGCTATTTGCTCATGCCATCTTCTGCCTCTATATTGCTTGTTAACTATTAAAATCTTGCTAATAACCCCGTAGAGGGTTTTATAGCGTATTTAAAAAAAAAAAAAAACTATTAAAACGAGTTTCTCCTCCACTGCACGTGAAAATGATTTCATCCGACAGGATGGTACAAGTGGATTATTCTTGATTTTACGACGGTTTGCACGCTGTATCGTGGACTATTAAGGCCTGAATATTGAAAGTGTTTGAATTTTGTACGGAACAGTCTGAGTGGGATGATTTCGATGTTAAAAACGACGCTGCTATTTTGCGGACTGTATCGATCGATCAACGTCGAAACTCGACACGGTGTAATTAAAACTCGTCAATTTTGATACGATGCGTAAAATATTGCATTACCTTTTTTTTTTTTTTTACCAACTCGAATCGCGACTGAAAATTAAATTCGCTGTCCCGGGAAACTTGCGCACGAAAACCCGATTTTCGTAATTTACTTGATACGAAAGTATGAAATTAACTTGCCTCGTGATTCTTTTCTCATTCCTCGGTTACATCGTGTCAGACGTGAAGAAGAATTAAAATCGAAAATTGAAATTCACATTCCAGTTTACTACAGTTTACTTTTTAAACCGTGATTCCTAAGATATTATTAGCTCAAAGGGTTAACAAAATTTCAGCACCGATCAGACGGTGAAAATAAGAGGAACGAGTACAAAAGAAAGAGCAATCGAAGACTCTGCCAATAAAAAGGACAACTAAAGTCCTGAGTAGCCACGCCTGGCGGACTGTCGTTCTCACGACACTCGTTCGGGAAACAAGGGCCTGAAAATAATATCGAGGAGAACGACGTCGATCCGCGGTGCCCGCATATCTCGATACATTGCAACAGCGGTAACAAGGACAACGTTGATCCAGCGCTTTCAATTTTGTACTCTCGATGCACGAGTTTCTGCCGAGAGTGGCAGGAATGTCGTCGCGGTAAAGATGGCGTGGATGAAATTGCGGGATTGTAGAAATTTGTATTGCGTTTGCGTGTAAAAGTGAAGAGAATTTTTGACGTGGAGGAAGCCTAAAAGGCCATCAACTTGGACCAAACAAGCCTCCAAAGGAAGAAATTTCGAAAGTTAAATTTTCATTATTATTTTCATTATTCTTGGATTGCACCCCCTAGGAAATCAAATTGCCCCCCTGTGGGCAAAGGATGAAGAATCGATTCTAAAATTAATACACCTTCCAAAACAGTTTGAGTTATACAACAAATTATAGGATTCAGTTTCAAGTCGCTGATAACCCGCTTTAAATAACGAAAATAAGAGAGAGAGAAAAGAATTCTTTTCGTGCGAAGTCGATTCACTTTCCCCCATTGAAGATGAGTTCTCGTCGCGCGGTTGCTCGCGATCGGTTCCTCGAGAATTCCCGAAATTATCGGGCGGTGCGAACGAACTTTCACCTAATTAACTCGGGCGTAGGCAGGAGACGGGGAAACTTGGTTTCGCGACTTGGTATTGTTCCTCGGTGGGTGATACAAGCTTATGGTCAAAGCGTGAGAAAGTTCTTTGAAGTTCGGGATATTCTAACGAGCGCTGGGTTACACACGCGCGTTTGAAACGTCGGCGTTGTCGATTAAGCAGTTAAATTGTCATCGCAGTTTCGAAATTCTATGGTTGCAAAAGAAAAAAAGAAAAAAAAAATCGAAAAGCGGTACTATAGAGAACTAACAAATTTTCTGTGTATATTTCTGTGAAACAACGTTAGCGTATAATGTCGAAATCGTGACTAAACTATCAGCCCGAAAAACGCGTGGAAACCGCGCATTCGGGGCGCAACTCGTTTTAAATTTCTGATTCTGATCGAGTGAAACATTAAAATTTGAAACGGGTCGATAGCTCGAACGTTTGTTTGCTGTACATATGTACATACACACACGCACATATATCGAATATGCGAGCGTTCGCATTTAGAATATGCACTTTAATCACACTTCTCGAATTAAGCAAACTTCCCCGAAATTCATTGCGATGCGGCGGCCCCATTTTATTCAAATATACGCGACATGCGCGAGCTTCATTCCGCCAGTAATTCCGTCCAGTGGCGTGAATCGAGTGGCCGGCCAGTTTCTATAAATTTTTCACGAAAACGTCGTGTATCGTCCCGCCCGCGCTCTGCCCGGCCCGGAGTGTAATTTTCGCATAAAATTGACACGCAGCCCGCGGTGGCGAAGATTGAAGAGCGCCGAGCTCTGGATTAATATCTCGCGGAAATACGCGGGCTCAAAAATGTATACAATCGCGGTGAAATGTTTGATTACATTCGAGATTGACTGGCCACCCTTGGCCAGTCTCTATCCGTCACGGTCGTGCACATACTGTTCTATCGTTTAATATTTCTACGTCCACGCTTGGATAATTCGGATAATTGGATCAAGCGCTTGGTATCGAACTTTCGAGAAATCTTCCGTGTGAAATTAATAAAGACGGATACTGTTTCGAGCCGTTCGCTGCTCTTTGTACTTCCATCTCGCTAGAAACAAATTTAAGCATGGAGAAAGAGATAATGGGGTATTCTCGAGACGCCTCTCGGAAATAAGCGGTTCGATCTCGAAGTTTCCGGCACGTCGGTACTTTGATCCTACTCACCGCGAAACAAGGGTGGAACTAATTGCCGGAACGTCAAGCGTCCAACGCGCTTAAGCTGGATTTCGAGCGGCCACCGATAGGTTCCTCACGTTTCACGAGTAAAAAGGATCGACTCTGATAAGGTAATTAAATCTGTAGAATTCGCGTGTCATACGAAACTATTATATGTTGGCGTTTATTAGATCAGTTTGGTTCGCTGGAACGAAACGAAATTTGCAACAACAAATATTGGATCAGACGCAAGTGAATTCAATAATTACGTTTTCCGTTATTAGTCATATATTATTTAAACGTGGTTATTTCATTTAATAGCCTTAAAATGAAAAGGTGTGGTAATAAATTAATCACAGAAAGACACAAAAAACTGCACGATTCGTCTCACTGAAAGGCCCAGAAGCAACTGTTCCGACTAGGAAATGAAAACGACTTTTTTACTATAAAATTTTATTGATATGCAAACGATTGAATCGATACGAAACAAATTACAGGCGCGATCGCTCAGTACCAGACAACGCCACTCCTACTCGAGGTCTACCCCACGCCCCCTTGCGAATCACGTGACCTAACTCAACCAATCGCTAATTTTCCTTGCATTAGCGTTGCACCTAAAGAGGTTCGATTTCCTGGGTAAACCCCCGCTAAAATCACTTTCAGTGATAATATGTAAAACATAACGAAGGGAGGAAAACACATTACGAATGCAAGAAATGTGATTGTACGATTATGTATTGAATTCAAATTGTACCATACCTTACTAGATATTAAATATATTATGAAATAAAGCTTAAAGATACTGTTTCAAAATTTTTAGTACGTGCACTAATTTAATTCAATGCGAATACGAACACGAATAAATAAATAATATTAGTTTAACGTGGTGCGATTCAGCGTTTTGACTATTTCAATATACTTTCTGAGAAACGCACGCGGACGAAAAATTTCTCTCGTAGCCATTATTTTACAAAACTCACTTCAGATTTCTCGCTTCCCGCAATTCCAAAAAAATTCACCCAGCCAAAGTATAACCAGTGGGCATGCGGCCTTACACGAGGCAGAGCGAAGAACAACAACACGCGGTTGGGCTCGAAATCGATTCAGGAATGTCGAGGCTTCGATTCGTCGTTTTTCTCGGTGTCGAGGGCCGATATCGTCGATGGTGCCCACGCTTTCGCGCGCGTTCACTGCAAGGCGGTGAAACGCCAAGGCGAACAAAGAGGTGAGAACACGGGAGGAAAAAAGAGGTGGAGGAGCGAGGGAAAACGAGAAAGGGTGAGACGGAGGAAGAAGAGGGAGTCGAGTAATTAAGACGTCCACCAGAGTTCTTGGTAGCTTTGTATCGAACACGTTATTAGTTTCTTTGTGTCTGGTGATCGGGCGGATCTTGCCCGATGGATAAAAAAGGCGGACGGGACGGTCTTCCTTTTATTTCTATCTCTCCCTGGATACCTCATTTTTCTCCTTTTCGTTTCCTTTACACCGGGCTCCTTTTATTGATTCCTCTTGTGTTTCTTCTTTGTAGTCACGTGACCGTTGAGCTACGTTCTCCACGGTTTTGCACGCTCGATAGGAGATTGCACGCTGTTTAATCGCGGTGTCGAAGGTTAAGAGAAAAAGAAAAAAGGAGAGAGAGAGAGAGAGGTGGTCTTGAAGGGAAAGAAGTCGTCGGCGCACCTATATATATAGTTTGATAAATTTGCAATAACGTTTGAACCCAGGCCCGGGTGAGGGCTCTCTGTTCGATTCGCCGCTCGATTCTCCTATTTATCTTGTTTCGTGATTCGATTGCAATTGTTCCTCTGTAATCGGCCGCTTTCGACAGTTTTATTCCGGTATCATCCGTGTTGTGTCGGTAATTGCAATCACGCGATTCTTTTCACCGAACGTGAACGTTCGGCGGTTCGTTTCAGAGATAAAATATTATTACACTTCGTATAATCCCTCTGTGTTGCTATATTGTTCTTCGAGAGCACACATTAAGATGGAATTTTTCTTTTTTCTTTTTTAAATAATCGGCGTGTAAGAAACCAATGTTTAAAAGCTCGTTGTTAATATACAATACCGAAAAAGTGCTTATCAAGCTATCACCTGCGTGAGCGAGTCCGCGTCAAAGCAGGTAGAAAAACGTGTTCTCGCGGTTTTTTAAAAAGTGAAAAAAAAAAAAGGCACAGGCTC
Source organism: Melipona bicolor (assembly GCA_030673865.1). Taxonomy (NCBI): domain Eukaryota; kingdom Metazoa; phylum Arthropoda; class Insecta; order Hymenoptera; family Apidae; genus Melipona; species Melipona bicolor. The sequence continues at coordinate 1,920,148 of JAHYIQ010000012.1, forward strand.
GTTAATTGACCAGCAAAGAAGAAGCGAGAATAGCGTACGGTGGTTGTTACTCTCCGTGTAATCGCGTTGGTAAATCGCGGCGTAAAAAAACTCGCGAGGCTTCTTATTTCGTTACCAGTCGAGCGAGAGATGGAAGATATACGTGGATAATTGAGGGCTGCCGATCCGACAGATCCCGCGGATCTTGCCGCACCGTGGTAATTATATTTATTATATTTGCCCAGCGACGAGATTTTAATCCTTCATTCTCCGCGCGATAGAGCAATCACGGGAAACTAGGATAATCGACGGCTTTTCCGACGGACCACTTGCGTCTTGGTCGATTCTTCGGCTCCTCAGACTGTTTCTCGACGAAACGATGAAATGGGGAAAGAGGAGCGGCGATGAACAGCGTTAATTAACACGTCAAATGCCGAAGCAAATTTAACACACATATGTTAACCTCTTGCGCTGGAATGATGTGCCACGCACGTCGAGAATTTTTTGTCTCAAATTGCAATATTTTCTCAGTTTTATGTATATTTAAATGTAATCCAGGCAAACCAAACGATAAGTTTGTTACTTTTTAATAATTTCTATCCAGTGATATCATACCGACGAGTTCAAAAGAAAAAGAAAGCGACGAATTATCGTGTACGGTTCGGTCACTCGTTATGGTCCGCAATCAGTTGCCAGCGCAAGAGGTTAAAAATTGAAAAACTTTCAGATTACAGAAAAGAATAGCTGAATGTTGCTTTTATTGATATTTATTATATAAATGGTATCCAGTATAATAATGTAATAATAATTTTAGTGGAGTTTATCAAAACAGTTTAGGCAAAAATGTAATTTTGCTTTGCACCCATCAAAGAACTTTCTCAGATTAACATTTTTACTGATATTTCTTCTCAGCAGTGTTGTATTTTCTCCGTAACAATTTTTACAAAATTTTTTGACTTGGGATGCTAGATGTAATCGTACTGTTACCGTTTTGCTTATCGAACAGCGTAGACGGAAAGATGACCAAAGTACGCTCGGCACTTAACGTGTTAAGGCGTCCGGCTATTTTGGTAATTGGAATGATTTTTTTCGCGAACCAAAGCTTAGAAATTATTCCTACCTCTTCGTCGGACGTCCGACTGTCGTTTTGACGTGATGGCGTGACCCCCTGACTTGTAGAGACCCGTGAACTTCAGAAGTTCCTGCATGGCTTCGTCAAGTCGTAGTCTGTGTCTTGCCTTGTGCAGGTAGAGACTTTGACAAGCGATTGTTGCAATGAATGGAACAGACAGACGGTAAATGGAAAGAATGTGACGCGCCCGAAACTTTCGGCGAAGTAATTTTTACTCTGTTCACTTTAAGCGAATCGTATAATTTATTATATAGGGAGAAGAATTTAGAAACGGAGAGAAGAATACTAAAAACCAATAGAAAACCAAAGGAAAGTGCTTTAGAAAAGTATATTCTTTGAAAGAAGCGATTTCTCTTCGTCCACTAATTTCTTCTCGCTAGCTTTCATTGACAAACAGTTTCATCGTGAAAGAAAGCGTAGCTTGTATCTCCCGCAAGAAAGTCTTTCATCAATTCCTATTCCGATAAGTTCTCGATCGATTCCTTTCTCCAAACAAATTTCAAAGCCCTATTTCCCTCGAATCTTGAGGGTCTTACGTGATGAATGATTTATCTTCTAGAGACAAAGTTCTAGAAGATAAGAAGGGTTAGAGATGGCAAGTTCGAAAGAAACCACAAACGAGAACGCCCCGGGGCTCCCATAAAAATTCCAAACAACCTCGTTCAAAAAAAAAAAAAAAGAAAGAAGGAAAAAAGGATTGCCAACAATGAAAGGGCGTGCACGCGCATCATGCGCGATTGAAATCACTGCAACGACCGGGCATGATCTCGCTCGCTGACAGTGGATAAAAATCACCCTGGTGGCTGGTGTTTTAGCCGGTGGACCAGACGTGCAATTAACATTCGCGGTAGCTCGATAATTATTGTTATTATATCCGCACGCGGGTAAGCGGACAGAGATTGCAACGTGTAGTGGTACAGAGAGGCGGCCGTCCAGGCCGGGTCGATTCGTTTATTCGGGGCAGAGGTCACGTGCCAGCCGTTCCCCGGAGGACTTCCTTCTACGAACCTCTTCCCCCTTTCCCTCTTTCACCTTCTCCTTTACCCACTCCTCCTCTCTTTGCCTCCCTGCTAGCCCGTGGCCGTCGCGGTCTTGAACTTTGTCTCCTTTCTATCGTGCGGTTCATCGCGGCCGATGCCATGCGAATCGTGCAATTAAACGGTTGGAAAATAAAGGGTTGAGAGGTTTGCCCGTTAGGCTTCCATGCTCGCGGCGATAACTAGGCGCGCCGCGGTCTATCGTGGGTGGGAAGAGACGTCGCTTCGGACGTCGGTGATTGAAGGATATGAAACGTGTAATGCACTTACCTGGTAGTCCCCGTGGCTAACCATGGATCGAACGCTTCCAGTGTCTAGAATCTTGCCTCTTTTTCCTCCCCCTTTTCTCGAGTGGTCGGTTCGACGGTGTCGCGACAGCCAACGGGTGGTCGACCCGTCGCTCGTTAACCTCTTGGCACTCGCGCTTCTTTCTTGCCCTCTCTGTTTCTCCTCGAACGAACTTTTTCACGCAACGAATCTGCAAATTCAATGCTCTTAACACTGGAACTAATGATTAATGCCAAACTTTTGTGTCCTACGTGCCAATTTTATCACTGAAAGTGATTTATCGGGTGCAACGCTGATGCAACGAAAATTAGCGATTGGTTGATTTGGGTCACGTGATTCGCGAGGGGGCGTGGAATAGACCTCGAGTAGGAGTGGCATTGTCTGGTACTGAGCGATCGCGCGTGTAATTTGTTTTCTATCGATTTAAATTTTATGGCAAAAGTTGCTTCTGGGCCTTTCAGTGAGACGACTCGTACTGTCAAATGTGAAATGTCACATTGCAACGTATCATTTTTACGAGCGTGGAAGCCCCAGGTTAGATAACACACGGCAAAACCGTACATAATCCCTGATACGCGGGCCCTCGGTTTTCCAGTAATTCAATATCCGCGACATCCGGTAATTAGATTTCGCATCGTGACGTAATTAAACGCTTGGAAGTGAAATTGTAATTGGAGGAATTGAAAAGGAGCGGAAGTAAAGCCGGAGTGGGGAGGACGTGGACACGCGTGGTCCCAAAGGGAAGGTAGCACCTGTACGCGCGTACACCCGTTAATTTCATCTTCCGGATTTGTCCTTCTTTTCAACGTGTCTCAGGATTGTGCAACGCGATAAAATGTGCTCGCGCCAAAAGGCGAGCGCGATAATTAACAAGCAGAATATTTGTCTCACCGAGTGTAATAAAGTTACCTCTGTTTAGCATTTATATTAAAAGCTGTAATTTTTAATTTATATTAGAGAACGAAAAAAATAGGAAAGTCGAGGAAAACGGAATGAAAGGCGAGGGGAATTTGTTCTGCAAACATACACGGTGGCTCACGAAGTACTAATGTTAATTCGTAAACACAGACGCGATGATACGCTCGCGAAAAATCGTGTTTTACGAATCGCTCCGTACACATTCATTGTCAAGCGACGATGATAAACACCGTGGAACGTTTGTGACGTTCAATCAAGTTGCTTTGCCGTCGCTTTGAAGCGACATTAGCCTAGACGATATGCGTGCACGTGTGCGTTTAAAATGGGATGAAGTACACGAGAAGGAGGAAAAACCCGCGCGGATAGAAAATCGAGCGAGAGAGCACACTCGAGGGAGAAAGTGTGTTCAAAGCGTAAAGACGTAACGAGTGAGAGATAACATATGTTTCAAACGTCGCGTCACCGTGAAAGAGAAAGAGCCGCGAAAGAACGGCTATTTTCCGTTGCTGCGCGTTAAAAAAGAGCCGACCCGTGAGAGGATTTGCCCGTTTTAAACGTCCACATTGTATAATCGAGTCACTGTGGAAACGAGCACGAAGAAGAGACCTGTCTCAATTACAATCAAGCACGTGATTGATCTCGTAAATAATTAGACCAAAAAACGTTTCCAAGTGCGATCGATGCTGTTAAATTACAATTGAAACTTTAATACACATATCACAACATCTCGTTGCGTAGTCTTAATTACTTAAAAGTCAATCGACAACAGTTACTCGACGTTGAATGTTTCGTTTTGACCAGCAAGAATAAACGAAGCGTGATACTCGGTAATCTAAACGATTTCAAAAGTGCCTAACGCACGTCACGTGTAGAAGTATCATTTCTGTCTTCGAGATTTCCCTCGAGGAGATTTTTGTTGCATAAGAAATCGCAACGACACGATATCTTTAGAATCTGTTCGATCCTTAGAACGAAGCTCAGGCCAGTTCATCGTCACGAGGCAATTACTGTTATTCATCTCTCGATCCCGGTCTTGCTCTTTTATTCAACGAGCGAGGTGTAATCCTAGCCAGGAAGATGTTCCTTTTGCCTCTTAATCGTCGCTGCAACTCGCACGGGAGCGAAATTCACTGGAGAGTAGATTTTACAAACGAATTCCACGGACAAAATAACGAATTAAAACGATCAACTGCGAAGCGTGGACTGGACGAGAAGAAGGGGTTGGGGAAAAAAAATGGAAACGCGAATTTGGACGTTACGCGTTGATAAGCGATTAATATTTAAAAACCGTGGAAACGAGACGCGTCCGGTGTTAATGTTTCATTCATTCGCGGATCGGGTGTGCCAGTCTGTATCATCGTTCCGATGAATAAATCATATTGAGCTAACAGCCCCCGAAAGAAACCATCGAAGGGAAGGGGTTGAATTAACCAGCCCCACAATATCCCTCCCCCCCTGTTCTTTATTTCGTTTTAACGAACTGCGGATTCTATTCGGATTCCACAGTACGAATTCATGGCGGTGAAATTTAGTCGCTTATCCACTTTTCTGCCGAGCGATGAAGTTACATACACGATAGTGAATTGCAAATGATATCTCGGAACAGGAGATCCTTGACGCGTTGATCGATTAGCAATTTTTTCCTTTTTTTACCGAGTATCCGCAGCAAAAAGCGCGCAGACAATCGAGAGCACCGATTAACCGCGTTGTTTCTTGTTACAGGTGGTAGTGGAGAGCTCGACGCTGGCCCTAGAGTACGGGGACCTGGAGATCGATCCAGACTCCCCGGTGAACCCGGACCTGTTGTTCGACTCGCAGCTGATGCACCTGTACGTGATGACGCAGAAGACGGTGTCAAAGGTGAAGGTGCAGGAGTGCTCGGTGTACAAGACCTGCCTGGACTGTCTCGGTGCCAAGGACCCGTATTGCGGCTGGTGCTCGCTAGAGAACAAATGCAATCTGCGCAGCGATTGCCAGGACGCTGCCAAGGATCCGCTCTATTGGATCTCGTACAAAAGCGGCAGATGCACCACCATCACGACCGTCACGCCGGACCAGTTGCAACGGACGACCGCCAGAACGTTGGAGCTGGTCATCGAGAATCTACCGACCCTATCCGGCCAGTTTCTCTGCGCGTTCTCCACCCTGGACAAGACCCTGATCACAAACGCCTCGAGGAAGTCGTTCGGGGTGAACTGCACCACGCCGAGGACTGATCTGCTGCCGTCGATTCCGCAAGGGGAGCATCACTTCACCGCGAAACTTTCAGTCCGAATGACGAACGGGCCTGACCTCGTCGACACCAATTTCACGTTCTTCGATTGCAACACGTACAGCTCGTGCACCAAGTGCGTGTCGTCGAGCTTCCCCTGTGACTGGTGCGTCGACGGGCACAGGTGCACCCACGACACGGCTGAGAACTGTCGGAACGATATATTGGTCACCGGAGTTAGCGTAAGTGGAGCTTCTGTCCTAATGGTTGAACGATGGTTATTGGTCGTCCGGGGATCGAGCGATTTGAACGAATAGATTCGGAGAATCTTGTTAGAAACTCTACGATCGTCTACGATTACCAGTCGCGCGACTTTATCACTGCTCGTTTGAAACCGATCGATTCTCTCGTCGTGTTCACAGAGAACGGGCCCGAGCTACAGAAGCGGCCCGGCGTTCTGCCCGACGTTGAACGCGACTGATTCTCAGGAGATTCTGGTGTCTTCCGGCGTGAAGAAGGTGATACGAGTTAAAGTGCACATCATCGGGGTAAGTAACGTCAGGATACTGGCTTTTTCTCTCTCTTGGTGTAGAATTCCTAAAGCCTAACGCTGACATCGACGCCAGACACAGCCAGACATAGAAGAGAGAATCGTGAGAGATTGACATGCTAACATCTATGCGAAACATCTTTTCCAGCAATTCATCGTGCAGACCCGGTTCGTCTGTCAGTTCAACATAGAAGGTCGTGTGACGATCGTGAACGCTCGGCTGCTCGCGGACACGATTTACTGCGAGGAGACAGAGTTTTCGTACACGTCCCGCGCGCCCAACATCACCGTGCCGTTCGCGGTGATCTGGGGCGGCTCGAAACCTTTGGACAACCCGCACAACATCCATCTGGTGATATACCGGTGCCGCGACATGGCCGACAACTGCGGAATGTGCCTGACCCTGGCGCCCAAGTACGACTGCGGATGGTGTCAGAGCACGGACAGATGCGAGGTGAAGGACAACTGCGAACGCAACACGGGCATGTGGTTGAATAGCAACCAGACCTGCCCGAATCCCGAGATACACTCGTTCGAGCCGGTTATGGGGCCTTGGGAAGGTAACACGAACGTGACGATACGCGGCATCAACTTGGGTCAGACGTTCATGGTGAGAGGAAATTTCTTGCTTTAAAAAAAGAGAATTATGCGTTTGTATAAAATATTTGCGATAATTTTGAAAAGGAATCGAAATAACGTGGATTCGAAATCTGTTGTTAGAACAAAACTTGCTTCGAGTCAGTTCTAGCGTGCAAAGTGTAACGACTGATTTATTTTAGGACATCTACCGCGGTGTGATGGTCGGTGGATTACCCTGCCTGCCGTATCAGGAACTCTACATGCGCACAAAGCAGATCGTCTGCCGGGTGGACGGTCCGGGTACACCAGAGGGCAAACGCGGACCAGTAATCGTGAGAATCGAGGACTTTAGGGGCCAATCCGAGTACAACTTCGAGTTCGTGGATCCTCAGATTCTCTCCATATCGCCGAAATATGGACCTATGAGCGGTGGGACCACCGTGAGGATCACCGGCAAATATATGAACGCTGGCAGCACCATCAAGGCCTTCATCGACGAGTTACCGTGCTCCATAATCAGCGCAGAGATGAACGAAGCGCTCTGCATGACCAGCGCCAGCGATCACAAAAGAAACGGCACGGTCAAGATGACGTTCGACGGCGCGTTCCGAATTTACAGCGGAACGTTCGAGTACGCGGACGATCCGACGATCGAGAGCGTGGAGAGCGGCGTCGCAGGCCAGATGAAAATTCCAAAGGGCATTCCAGCAGGAGGAATAAAGATCTCGGTAACTGGCAAAAACCTCGGCTACATTCAGAGTCCGCAGATGTACGTGTACCACGACGAGAAGATGTTCGTGTCGCAATGCGAGGTGCATAGCCAGGAGAGCATGATCTGTAAATCGCCGACCATCGAAGTTCCAGACAATGTTGTCCTGGACGCGGAAAAACCGTTGATGTTGGAATACGGCTTCCGCATGGACAACGTGACGGGCGTGCAGAATCTGTCGCAACACGGATTCAACCATTTCCTCCTCTATCCGAATCCTATATACGAGGTGTTCGACGAAGAGATCAAGTATTACAAGAGCGACTACCTGACCATCAATGGCCAGCATCTGGATCGTGCTTGCCAGGAATCGGACGTGACGGTGCAAATAGGAAACGCGTTCTGCAACGTTACCTCGCTGTCCAGGCAGCAGCTCACTTGCAGGCCACCTCTGACACAACCGCCAGCCATCGACTCCGATGGTTTCCCGAACAAGCAAGAACTGCCCGAGGTGATCGTGATCGTGGGCGGCACACTTCGTTACAACATAGGGAAACTGAGCTACGCACTGCCAGCCGGTCTGAACGGGCCGCTATCGAAACCAGCTCTGATCGGGGTGATCGCCGCAATTGTGATCCTAGTGTTCGTGTTCATCGCCTTCCTCATTGCGTACCGGCGCAAGTCCACGGAGAGCAATCGGGTGTTGAAGAACATGCAGGAGCAAATGGACATTCTGGAGCTTCGTGTCGCGGCCGAGTGCAAGGAAGCGTTCGCCGAGTTGCAAACGGAGATGACGGATCTCACGGGCGACTTAACCAGCGGAGGTATACCTTTCCTCGATTATCGAACCTACGCCATGATGATATTGTTCCCGAGCGACGACAATAGCCCGGTCCTGCAATGGGATCGACCGGAATTGGCGCGCAAAGAGAAAGGACTGCGCTTATTTGGACAACTGATCATGAATAAAACGTTCTTGCTCCTCTTTGTAAGAACTCTCGAGAGCAATCGATACTTCTCGATGAGGGACAGGGTGAACGTAGCTAGTCTTATTATGGTTACGCTTCAGAGTAAGATGGAATATTGTACAGATATCCTGAAGACCCTCTTGGCAGAACTGATTGAGAAATGTACGGAAGGAAAGAGCCATCCGAAACTCTTCCTTAGACGGTAAGTTCAACGTCCTCTCCCTTAAAAAATATTTCGTTATTTCCATTGTTAATAATGACGATACAATCCATGTTTTGTGCTTCAGAACGGAAAGTGTCGCTGAAAAGATGTTATCAGCTTGGTTCACTTTCCTCCTGTACAAGTTCATGCGAGAATGTGCCGGAGAACCATTGTATGTACTATTCCGCGCGGTGAAACAACAAGTCGATAAGGGTCCTGTCGATGCCATCACGTCTGAAGCGCGATACTCACTGTCGGAAGAGAAACTGATCAGACAGTCCATTGACTTCAAACCAATGGTAAAGGCTCTTTGTCCTGGATGGATCTTTATAATTTTTCTTTTCTGTCACGACTCTCTTTTCAGTACAAAAATTAACGGTTTTCTTTGTAGACGGTTTACGTGTCCATATCTCAACAAACGGTCTTCGTCGGTGGTATGGATCCAAATACAGAAAACGTTCCAGTCAAGGTTCTTGACTGCGACACGATATCTCAAGTGAAGGAAAAGGCATTGGACACGATCTACAGAGCTACGCCTTATAGCCAAAGGCCAAGAAAAGACGATCTTGATCTTGGTAAGATTTCAAGTTCATTTTAAACTCAACGTTGCACAAGCGATGCGATATGGTATAAGTGATCTAATGTGTAATTGCTGCAACAGAATGGCGAACTGGAGCATCCGGCAGATTGATCCTTTACGACGAGGACTCGACGACAAAAACGGAAGGCGAATGGAAGAAACGAAACACGCTGAACCATTACAGGGTACCAGATGGAGCGTCGCTCAACTTAGTCTCCAAGCAATCGTCAATCTACAATCTATCGATCCTCTCCGAGAAGACGGACAAATCGCACAAATACGAAACTCTAAATCTTAGTAAATTTAGTTCAGCCAGTCCTCCGCTCTCGCGTGCCACGTCGCCGTTGAATCAAAATCACGACGGTGGTTTGAAATGTTGGCATCTCGTCAAGCATCATGACTCGGATGCACGAAAGGAAGGGGACCGTGGAAACAAAATGGTATCAGAGATCTACCTGACGAGGCTACTAGCCACGAAAGGTACTCTTCAGAAGTTCGTCGACGACCTGTTCGAAACAATCTTTAGCACTGCCCATCGAGGATCAGCTCTTCCCCTCGCGATCAAATACATGTTTGACTTCATGGACGACCAAGCACTGCAGCACGGCATATCCGACCCTGAAGTCGTTCACACATGGAAGAGCAACTCGCTTCCGCTCAGGTTTTGGGTGAATCTCATTAAGAACCCAAACTTCATCTTCGATATACACAAGTCCAACATCGTGGACTCGTGTCTATCCGTCGTCGCGCAAACATTTATGGACAGTTGTTCCACTTCCGATCATAGATTAGGTACGGGTATAGTGTTTTTGTTAGAATTCCATAGAATTTTTCCATTGAATTTTGATTATGAGGTATGAGATCGTCTTCTTTTCTGTTTCACTTGTAGGTAAGGACTCGCCGAGTTCTAAACTACTTTATGCAAAGGACATTCCAGTGTACAAAGAGTGGGTAGAACGTTATTATGCAGATATCAAAGTGATGCCAGCCATATCCGATCAAGACATGAACGCCATGCTTGCCGAAGAGTCTAGGGTAGATATACATATATATATATCTCTTTTTTCTTTCCTTGGTTCTCGAAATTAAGTTTTCCACTAAGATTATGATCATTGTTAATTTCTATTTTTCAGTTGCACACGACGGAATTCAACACGAATTGTGCCCTGTACGAATTATACACGTACGCGAGTAAATACAACGAACAGCTGATAGTTACTCTCGAGGAAGACGAGTTTTCACAGAAGCAAAGATTGGCGTACAAGCTCGAACAAGTACACAATATAATGGCGGCGGACAACCCCTGATGTACCATGAATTCTATGAAGCACATGACAAAGCCCGCCCGCCAAGAGTTGCCCTGCTGAATACTCTATTGCAGTTAGGTACTCTTAATGAAGCACCAAGAGGACTGGCCTATGTTGTAATCGATCGTCTCAGGTTTCCGTGCAAGCCAGTTATCTCAGCTTAGTACGCGAATTATTAATACAAGAAGAAATTACGGACCGCTAAACAATATATTCGAACGGAGAGAAGTATAACAAAAAAATGTCTACGAGGACTAAAGTGTTTCTGTGAACAAAGTCTTCTGAATTTGGTCGCTGGTTGGTAGGTGTGACGGTAATCACAACGGCGAATCGTCACGCATAATTGTATATAAAATACCAAAATCACGATTAATTGTAATGGAATTATCGACCGTGCATCCACACCGGCCCGGCGGCCACGCAGCCACACACAAGAGATAAAAACTGATAAAATCTTTCGCGCGCTATGAAATCATCGTGGCGACGATTTGCACGCCGCGACAGGCGGATAGGGTTTTAAAACGAACGAAAAAAAAAAAAAAAGAATAATAGGACATTAGTGTTATAAGTGAGTGAACGAATCAGCCGATCAAGCCGATAATTTGTAAATGTGTTTAAAACGGCCGATACTCGCCGCCGCTATCGGTGATGATCGGCGATTTTTAACGAAGAAACATTTCCATCCACCGCTACTAGCTGAAATTTTTTTGAATTACGAACTGACGAATTTTAATAAATAAGATAATTAACGATTAACGATGATTAATTAAACAATATGGGTATATTATATATACATGGATGGTATGTCGTATGTATATGTGTACATATATACACTTTATACCGGCGCAAAAGTATGTGTGTATGTATATGCAGTATCCGGAAAACAAGCGCGCGTACAGTATCGGCGCCGATGCCGAGATGGTTTCTCTCGTGACGATTGATCACGATTGAAAAGAAAGAATGAGCAAGAAAATAAGAGAAACACACACACAGAAAAAAGAAAAAAGAAACAAACAGAGGCGTCGCAATAGCAATTCTCGTCCAAAATTTGTAAACGTGAGCTTTTGAGCATCGATGTCGTCGACTGACGCCATACTGTACGTACGCCATGCATTACGCGTATTATTTATACTTACATGCATCCAAAACGGAGAAAAAGGAAGAAGTCATCCGCGAAATCGGAGACAGACTGTGTATTAGTTGATAGGTATTAATCTATGGACTATGGCCGCGCGCGAGGCCAGCTCGATGTGACGGTTGTGTTGAGTGTGCGTGCTTCCCCTCCTTGGTCTCCAGCTCATTGTTCCATTTTATCATTAATCGTTCGTTCTCATCGTCGTGCATCCATCACCTGGTATTCACTTGATCATTGTCGCGCAATCCATGTTCATCAGGAAAAAAAGGTCCCTCATTGTCCTCGTGTCATCATTACCTCTCTTTGTATTACATGTAGTAAAGATGTCCACTATCGGCGCCTCTTCTACTCTATCTCATCATCCCTAAGAAATCACAATTGTGCCACTCTCTCTTCTCCCTTGTAATGCTTCAACGCCTCCGTCGTCATGTTGTTGTCACTCTTAATTATTGTAATATATAATGAATAACGATCACTGTTGAGTATTGTCTGATTGTAATACATTGATATTGAATTGATATGAATTGATAATCATTAATTAAAAGCGTAACATTAAACTCTATGGATGTAGCCATATTGGGTATGGATGGAAGATTTAAAACAATTGATAATGAGATGAGAGTGACTGAGAGCCGTTCGCGATAGACAGCACTCAAAAATCCTCTTTGTTCTAGGAACATTTTACCTGCGCGTCATTTTCAAACAAGTCGAATTGTATAAATCATTCGTTTTAATATATATAGATATATATGTGTGTATGTATGTGTGTATCGAGGGAGAGAAAGCGAGAGAGAGAGAGAGAGAGAGAGAATGATCAAAACTGGTATCATCGTTTTCGAAAATCCTTCACTAGGAACCTTCACAATCTTCGCTATACCGTTTCTTCCAAGTTAATCGCACGATTAACGTTACCGTTTTTACAAACGCACATCCGAAACTGAACGACGCGTTTCGTCACGTGACAAGACTTCTCGATTCCGCGTAGGTTAGCTTCGATAAAATATCGATACTATCGTGAAAAGAATTCATATCGACCGAGGGTGTTCGAACTGGAGCAACCTTCGAGAGTTCTGTCGACGCGAGCGGCTGTAGTAGCGAATGTGAGCGAATTGTTTGTGTACGCGGTGAGTGTGTGTGTCCCGTGCGTCAATTCAATGTGCAGTTGTCAGTGGAGAAAGTATTTATTGCTCAAAAAACATCGGAAGACCGTGTGTGGAAAGGTAAGGCAGCAGGGAAAGATGCGGAGTTGGTAGGCTACGGGAAAGGAACGGGGGAGGGGGAATGGATGGGCGTGTAAATTTCAAAGCGGTGAACGCACGTGAATGACGAAGAAAAAAAATGGATCACAGACAGGGTACTCCGCCAAGTCGAGCAGCACAAGGAAAAAAACTGAAAAGAAACTCACGTCGTTCAGTCGCTGTATCACTTGCAAATGACAAAAATAAAATAAATAAATGAATTAAGAAAGGTAACAAAAGAAAAAAGAAAAAAAAAACAAAGGACTCGCAGCGCCCTCCCCCGCGCACGCCGACTTCAAATGGTACTAATAAACCCAAAGTGCCTCTGGTAGATTTTTGGGCATAAGCTTGAGTAATAAAGACTACATAGCGTTTACTATAAAAGCACGACTACGACGCGATCGCTGATTGTAATAAAACGATGATAATAATAATTAAAGAAAAGGAAGAGAAAAAAACGGAAAAGGGAGGAGATAGAAAAGAAAATATAAAAGGAAAGTGAAACAAACGAGTGGGAAGGAGAGAGCGAGAGAAGAGAGAGAGAGAGAAAGAAAGACAAATAGAAAGTGAAAAATAGTGGCGCGTGTAACAAACATACACACGTGCTTGCTTATTGAAACACAAAAGAAATAATAAGAAAAAAAAAAAATAAATAAAAGAACAACCCGAAAGGCGGGCGGAGTGCGGGCGTACCGGGTGTACGCGGTGCGTACGCTAATTATACGTTTAGATAGGTATACATATAGTCGGTAGCCTAGTCTCTATGTCAGTGTCTGCCCTGAGTGTCTTTCCCATGGTGTATCCCTATAAAGTGCGTGTACCTTGAATTCCTGGCAAGCAGACGTGCAATTTTCCTGAAAACGTTCTCAATCAACCTTCCTCTTTGCCCGATCATCATCAGCCCTTGAAACGAAGGGGAACAACCCGCCTCTCCCTTCTACCAACGTCCTCCTGCGCCAACTTATCGCCCCTTCCACCACCAATATCATCGTTATTATCATCAAATCCACCCTCCCTAACGCGTTTAACTGTGCTCACACATCACGCGTCCTTCGCCACACTACCGATCGGCACGTTTTGCTAAGTAAATATTATTATTGTATCGATGGTTCCTCATTAATTATGGAATGTACGATCCCAATTTGTAAAATTCGAACTAAGTAAGGAGATGTGTATCGCCGTATCGTTCGTGCGTGGCTTGCTGCCCCGGCAGTCTACTACCGTGTATGCTGAATCGTATATTTGGAGAGAGAACGTACGCCTCAATCGAATGTCTCTGTCGAAGGATGACCGTGTACGTATGAGCATATATTTAGGTCTTCTTCTTGTTTGCCTTGTCTCCGCTCAAGAGGGTAAGTCTCGATCTTACGTCTAAAAGAATGGTCCCGATAAAAAGCTGGGAGCGAGACCATTGGCACAGAGTGAGATGACAAATAAGGAAGACAGAATGACAGATCATTCGAATGAAAGATTTGCATGAATGTTTGTGGACTGTGTAAGACTGAGAGAGGCAGCGGAGGGAGCTTGCCAATCAATCCGGGGTTGCTCCCTCGCCGCTCATTTTTACGTCATAAACATTAATTATGATTATACATACAAAACAAAAAAAAAAAAAGATAATGCATCCAGCAACACGATTACGTTACGTTTATAATAGTCATGTTCCTTTCCGATCAATAATTATTATTAATAAATCTATATCAACCTTGCTACATTATTTTGTACTTGTTTTTTTAATCTTAATATATTAGATAAAAAAAAATATATATATATAAATAATACCGTTTTTAAGTTATCCGATCTTTATTATTATTATTTTTGTATAAATGTGTGATTAATAGTACGAATAGTGTAATAATTTTGTATGTTTATTGAACCAAAAATAAATATTATTGATAAAGAATCATCTCTTAGGCGTAATGTTTAGCTCTCCGTTTCTTTATTCAAAGGACTAGTAACAGTGTCGCCTGCATCCTCCTCCACTTTCTCGGGAGATTCCGGTTCTTTGTGTGATCGTAGACTTCCTGGCCCAATCGTGCTTAATATCACAGGTAGAAGAAACAATCCGTGCCAGAGGCCAAATAATATTACCAAAACAAAAATTTTCAAAAACAAATGAAACACGTAACTGTCGGAAAATATCATCATGGAAAGTGCGAGTAACGTTGAACCAGCACCGTATACAACCGCTGCTCCAATGTACCTCACAGCGACATGTGCTCTCTTTGTACGATCTTCATTTTCGCTCATGCATGCAGCATTGATAAACGCGTGTGCAACATGAGCTGCGTAATCTACACATAATCCGATGCCCAATTCTAAGCCTGGAAGAAAAGAAGTTTGTAATACAATAGTGTTGATTACTGTGTTCACTTGTGAGAATTGTGTCAAAAGTTTTGTTATATAAGAACAAGAAGTTACGCACCAATACAAGATGAAATATCTATCGTCAAACCCCAAAAATACATGAATCCACAAACATTTAAAAGTGTAAGAAGTACGCATAAGAAAATCCAGAAGCATGTCTGCAGCTCGGCGATTAACAATCCCGTCATGCCCATAACACAAATCAGAGCCAAGAAAACATTACGCTGCACTTCTTGAGCGATTAATTTATCAGTGACCCATAAGCTGAATACTTCGCTCCAGACTGTAATGAAACCATCGACTCCGGCATCGCGTGTCATCTGTTTACTGTCATCCATTGCTGGGATCCACTGATGAGGACTATAAAATCGTCTAAAGGTAAAATCTATAGTAGCTACTAGAATCGGTGCAGTATCTTCGCCGCATGTTAAGCTCTTTTTGAAGCGGAAGTTCCGTTGATATTTGCCTCCATTTCGACTAAATAGGAACTTGGATAAATATTTCCGGAATTCCGCATCCTCTAATGTCATATTCCTCAAATCTATTAATTAAAATATTTTATTATTGATTTATTTCTTACAATTTCTTCTTGAATTATTACTGTTTTGATACTAAAGAATATCGCCAACCTTTTTGAAAATATTTCAAGACGAATTTGGCAAAATCATTGGGCCATGGATGTATACTTTCTATCGTTGATAAATTTTCAAATCGTTCCACTAATTTTATTAACTTTGGAAACTCGGCGGTATAGTTGAATTCTCCCATAAGAATCATTGCCTCGTAACCTTGTTCGGGGTATTCAGTGTGTCGTACATCAATATATTTGCTTAGGTACGAATGGCTTGGTATAAACCAGTCTGGATCGAACCATTGCTCCAACTTTAATGTACCCATAATTCCAAACGATGTTGCAACTATTGTTATTAATACTATCATTATTTTCCCAAATTTTGTCAAAACCACATTTGAATATAATTTATTTATCAACTTGGCGGAAAGTTCTTCTTGCGGACTGATGAATTTCTGCTCAAAGTTTTCATGAACGATGCAAGGCAATATTGAATTTCTTTTACTCTCAATTCGTCGAGCATCGATGGAAAAAAAGGCAACGTAAAACGTGATTTGAAATAAAAACGTCAGTAGTACTCCAACTGCTGCGTAAATACAAAATGATTGAAGAGATGGCAATATCTAAAATTCACGTAAAATTTAAATATGCACAAACATATTTTCCATCTATGTACTAAGTTAAATATAAACTCAATCTTACTGTAGATGCTCCAATAATAAAAGCGACAACGTCAGTAAGAGAAGTAATAATAATAGCAGAGCCTGCGTGTCCTAACATTAAAGCTATTCTTTCTTCTAATGGCTTATTTCGATTCAACTTGTGTGTATGTATTTCTTTCCAAGACGCCATTATCAAAAAATTATCGTCTATTCCGAGAGCCAACAACATAAAAGGTAAAGAAGTATGCACAGGTCCATATGCAATTCCAAGAACAGAACATACACTGATCGAAGTAATAAAGGCACCACCGACACACAAAAGACCAACAATTGTAAGATAAATCTGAGGAAAATTATATTTTATAAAATTTGGTTTTACAGTTATTTTTTCTTTTTATGAATATGTATAATATTCCTATCTCGATTTAAAATTTCACGTTACTTCATATAACTACATCTTTTTAATACTCACTCTCCATCCCACCCATGTATAATCCGAGAATATGACTAGAACGTAAAAAAACATTAAAATGAATCCTATTGATAATGTACCAATATTTCCGAACATTGTTACAAAAGTAACATCGCCGAAACTTCTGCCAGCTTCATACCAGATAGCTAATGTATTATTTACATTATTTTCATTCTTTAAGATCCTTGCATTCTTGTGCAATACATCCAAGTAGGATAGTTCCCACTGTAATACGTCATCTGTTGCCTACAAACAACAATTGTTGGAGTTTTTTCATAATACCCATAAAACATATACATGCAAACAATTTATTTCAAACAAACTTTAAATTGATTCTGTCCAAGATCAGAAATGTTATAAAATTTATATATCTATAGATAAAAAATAGTGTTTTGAATATGACATTTTAGAGTCGATCTTAACAAAATCATTTCAAGATTAAAACAAGGCCCAAATCACATAAAATACTTAATTTACATATTATATACCATCTAATAGTAAATAATATTTCTATTGGACTTTTTTAAATTCAAAACCATTTAACACATTTAAAAATGATGATCATGATTTAGGCCTTTTTATAAACTTACCTTACCCAATCAGCTGTTCCAATATCGTTGCCAAAATTATTCATATCCACTTTTGAAAAATTTACATTAACTGCCCATTGTGTTTTTACAGCTGTGGCTGAGATAATTCTACCCTCTTCGTCTCTTACTATGCCACCCAATAATTCTGTAAAGTTTAGTGGATGGCCCAAAGTAGGACTAATTTTTGTTTTATGTACATCCTTAACAATATCTTCTTTAGATTTATGGAGGATTATATTGGTATCATATTCCCATATATCCAAAATACTATTTACAAGGCAAGCTTTTGGCAAGTTATTTATTATATTACAATAGAGCTTAGGACTAGCATGAACTGCAGGTTCAAACACAGTGTTATTAATTTGTGTCTCTGGTTCAATGTCAAAGAAATCATCATCAAGCTGATCACTGCGTTTGTTTCTATGCACGATACCTGATATAACAGGTACTCTATTCATCAAGGAAAGAGAAATTAGTTTTGGTTTTCACAATATCCATAATTTTATAATATCCACAAATTAAAACTTGCTTGAAAACTTTTGTGGAAGAATGCTTACTTGAAACAAACATCTGTCCATGCAATTTGATCAGGAGTTTGTACAGAAATAACTTCTTTCGTTATTTCATTCAGCTGAAACAAAATACTTAATTAATCAAATTAAAATACCATATTACAAGCATGATGATATAATAAAATATACAAGTGAAAATAGATACCTTTGTAAGAACGTTTGGTTCTAATACGTTATCAGCAGTTAATATCATATTTTCTATTCTTAAACCCTGTTCAAATTGTTTAAACATCCAGTCTGTGTCACGAACAAAATCAGAATCCTGCGGAACCCATAATTTCACAGGATTCTTTTCTTGATGAAAAAAATATAAACCAGAAAGGGAAATTAATACTATCACAGTACTTCCAATTATCCATTTCAACGGTCGGCGAGCAATTCGCAACCCGAGCCTGTTAAAAAGAACACGTGATATCAAACTATGTAACTGCGAAGAATTCTCATATTACTCAGGAAGAAAATTATCGAACCTACCCGTAGAAAAAATGTTCTACCACTTCTGACAAACGTTGCGGTATGCGTTGCAGGAAACTTCGGAGAGTGCGTTTGCGAACGATTCTCTCTTCTATATCCATTTCTCGACGCTGAAATCGAATCACAGCACCATTCGAATCATGACTAAAGATTACGCAATTTGCGTAAACTTATATGCCTTCGAATCAAAAATAATTCTGCTCGCAGTCCAAAACTACGGTCAGTCTTTAGCGACGAGTGAAAGATAACGAGGATACCTAACCTCTAAATTTGACGACCGATTAAATACACGAATAGATACAGAAACGTGAAGAGACACATGCAATCGAAGACAAAGCACATTTCAATTTTAAGCAACTTGCGCACGGAACTTTTGTCGAGCTCCGCGAACAATCGACTGTCACTGTCCATAGTGAGTCTTTTCAATTTGTCATTCGTTCCTCTGCATCAGATTACACGCGATAGGCATTGCACTATCGGCGCGCGTAACTATAGTCCGGTCTAAAGTAAACTAGACAAGCGGACTAAAAAAAAAATTAGTCGAAGCGAGCAGAAAACTTATAAACATCGATAAGCAAGAAATAAAACGTTGCACGAAAATATAAGTCAAGATCTCGAAATTATATACGTACGTTTTAATCTATCTCGTCCCAATTCGTAGAATTAGAATTGACGTAAACAAACCGGTTTCGTCATTCTCAGATTCTACAAAAAAGCTTGACGACAAAATCGTTCAAAGAAATACTGAATTCAAGATGTAAACAATTTTTTGAAATACTTGAAAAAGGAAACTATTGATAATGTTTTCTAATGCGACTATTATCGATAATCAAATGATATTCTTCCCAATTTCCGCGTGATATCCAGATTAAAATAAAAATAGACTTACCAGCAATACTACACACACACAAGTTCCACCGAGATCGATTTCTTAAAGAATCGTTCGTACTGTTTGCTAGTTGAGTCACGACTCACGATGATGCCTTGCTCTATGAATCCGAACAAGTCGAACTTAAAATTAACTTAATAACCGACTATTAACCTCAAAGATGTAACGCATCAAACACGTCATAATCTATGCGAAATATTTATTAATTAAAATCAATGATAATGAAGATATTGCATATTGCTTTCAGTTGGTTTACGTTCGGAACTTAAACAGTCACATTCATCGCATCTTATGTAGAGTAACATGCGTACTCACATGCTGACTACGAAACAAAGAGTGTAATTAATTTCTTCTGCGGTTTCTTTCATGTCTAATTACAAATTGGAAACCAGAAGGGTCGACTTATTGTTAACGAAGCACTGCGCGTCGTCTTGCTTTCTCTGGTAAATTAAAATAAATTGCCATAGTAAATGATAAATGTATATTCTAGTTTATCAGTTGTTGACTCATATATTGAAAAAATAGCAGAACGAAGAGTACTGTAATTGCTTGAGAACTCGAAATTGATAGGTACAACGATACGTAACGAGCACGTGCGCACAGAAAGAACCGAAGATTTGCTTCTGTAACGAGCGTTGTATAACGTGAACTTTACCCAGATATTTCAACTGATTTTGAGTCGTGTTATTCTTCGTGCAAAAAGCGAAAGAAAATGTTTGAAATGTTATGATTGTGAGAAAGAGTTACTTATCGTTTGTAATACGAGCTCAATGTCAATCACGAGTATCACCGGACACGTACTGAACACGATGACAAATGCACACAAATTAAATAGACCGTAAATCGCAATACTCTCTTTCTATCGCGTTAACAACAATTCAATTTTTTTCTCCAATGGACTTTTTTTATCCATCAAAAGTTGTTATCGGAAATTGTTCACACACACACACAGAATATATAAATACAGTTACATTAGAGTTCGTTATCTCTAAATATAAAATACAATAGAAAATAAAAGCTTTAACTTCGTTCGCGATTAAAATTTTACATATCTTCACATCTTTTACAATTTACATTTGTAAATTAGACATTTACAAATTGCAAATGTTACACATGACATTTACAACTTGTAAATGTTACGTCGAAGATAATGCTTTAATTTCTTACATTTACGCACGAAAAACGTCGAACGTTAAAGTTGCTTTCGCATCAGAAATGCAATGATTGCGTTTCTCGTATTACAAGAAATATATTGCCGACATCAGAATGCGTAGTAAAGCGTGGATACGACGGACATGTAAAATAAAATGCAAAATTGCATGAGGGACAGAATTGTCATGCAGTAACGGCGCTTAATGTCAATCGTGGGTTTCGTGTAGAGTAGTGTGTGCGATAAGTTAATTATTGTGAAACAGGGTAAAATCGTCCGAACCGCAACAATCGACGGTGACGTAATTAGCCATATCGGTGTAATTAGCAGATAAGGGAGCACGGTTGCGAGATCGTATCGATGCATACTTCGAATGCGGTCCAAGTCCACGTGACCGTCTCCGGTCGAAGATAAAGTCACATCGGAATTTTCAAACCATACTCTGTCCTCCTCGCTGTGGATCACCTGCGAAAAATCAATCAAAATGAATGAAACGACACGCTGCAATTACGGAGTTGTGCATCCTGCGCGTTAAAACAATCTGTCATCGATCGAGGCAAGGTACGAAATCCCTTCCCTTCGATAATCGGACACACACTTTCCCACCAAGGACGTGCACAGTCAGGTACGTACATATGTAAACAGATACTTAGGTAAACAGAGGTAACGGTACAATGTCGAGAATTTTAAAGCGTTCGAATACGTGTTGATTATTGATCTACTGATCAAATAAATTTCAAACTCCGAAGTTCCGATAACCGTGAAGTCTGAACTCGGAATAGAGACAAATTATTCCCAATTTAAATTCGAGAATTCGTATGAATCAGGAAAGGATTGGCAAATCGAACGACGAATTACTTCGTTTCCGTCAGTTAACCCGATCTCGTTCTTTGTCATTTCCGGCAGATCGGATTTTCCGCTGATATTTAAGGGACAGAATGTAACTTTAGAACCAAGATCGAAATAAAGATCCATTTTACCCGTCTGGCGAGTCGAACTCGCCCAGTTAACCACGTCAGACTGTTCATCTTCAGAATGAGAATGCACGACCACCAGGTGTGAATGGCCCAGTGCTCGTTCGTCTTGTTCGCAATGTTGTCCATTGTTTCGCGTTGGTCGGGGTAGTCTGGCCTCGTGCCGGGAAAGAAAACGGTGAAGAATAATACCAACGTAGCTTTCCTCAACATTTCACTCGTCTCATTACGTGCGTCGTACTGCGCTCTCCGCGCGCAAGAAGATGACCGTTTATCAGCGTTGTGATAAAGCAACGACGGTGGTGGTCGACGGAGAGATATAAATATAACGGACGAAAGGAGAGGAAAAGGAAGAAGGGTAAAAGAGTCGGAATGCACCGAGGTATCGGGACACGGTGGCGCGTTTGAAAGTTGGGTACGAGCGCGAGTACGCGAGAGGAAAGTCGGATACACAGGCACGCGAGGAGAATCGACGCGGGACACGATGCCGTGTTAAAATTCACTTCGCATGGATTCGTTGTCGTTCGACTGCTACCAGACGACTGACTACCTCGAAAACCGGTGTCCCGAACGTGATCTTGCGTCCTACAGCCCCATTTGGAAGTCAAATCGACGCGCGCCACGCCGGTTCCTCGCCGAAGCACGTTTCGGAAACGTCGCGCCGCGGCATTTGTTTCGAACCCGAATTCGTTTATTCCCCCTCTGTGAAAACATGGCCGCGTGAAAAACTTTCGGGAATTGTAGAACACGCGGTTCGTGCAGGAAGTTTCCGCCGTTGAATTGAACAGCCTCGCGTTAGCGAACGCTGACGCCGAGAAATACGAGTTTGCGAAGTTTCCCCGTGTTACGCGCGATTGGCTTTGATCATTTTCCAAAGAGTAAGATAATTTCGCGTTTAACCTTCGACGGGATTAACCGTTTTAGTGCCAGGGGTTTTTAAAAATCCGTGTTCGACTGTGCCATGCAGCGCGATAGCGCTTCGTTCCATCAGTCATATCAGACACATCATATTAATATTATAAATATTCGTGTTTTACGTTTTGTTTATGTGATAACATTCTATAAAATAAGTTTTAATTTTCCAATTCAACGTGTAATTTATACGTTGCGAATTAACGATCGTGACCAAACATCGCGGCTCATTTCATCAGAGTGCGCGAACAGCGCGATCGCGCTGCGTGGCGCTAAAACGGTTAAAGAACACAGCTCGAGCTCGAGACCTTTTTGGCTCAGGCTGCAGAAGGGATAAAAGCTTTATATCTCGTTTAAGAGCGTTTAATTTGTATTAATAATATTTCTTACAACAGTTATCCTAGAGATTCTTTGACTCCTGTTCCTTTAACTTCTAAACGTTTCAATTGTCCGAACAAATTTGAGACATATCTATATATATTTTCATAGAGAACAGAAACGACTTGGAGAATTTACTCCGAAAAGCGATTCGATCAACTGTAGGATTGATCAATCGTTTCTAAAAAGACGTTCGACAAACTTCAACATCTAATCAAAATCTTCGTAGGATATACGCGAATTTACTGTCGCCTTTATAGACGCCACTGGGCGATATTGCTCTTCTTAATGTTCGCTTGTATCGACACATCGATCAAATTATTCCCGAGGAAGAAGTCCGTCGCGACGATGTTCGTCTCCTTCCACCATTCCTCCTGGAACTTGTACGTGAGATTTCTGTTCACCGAGTCGGCCATCTGCCGCAATCCACCGGATAGATTGAAGATTATGTCCAATGGATACGGCGTCAGCTCCGCCATCACTGCCCACAGTGGATTTTGACTGTTTCGTGACTTCTTCGGACCCATGATCACTTTGTCCAGATACTTGAACAAACCTTCCACGGTCTGCTGGTTGCCCCAGGCTTGAGACATCGTCGGCCATAGCCAGTCGTACTCTGAAATAAAATCAACGTACCGTTCTTTTCTTCTTCTTTTCACGCTGAATTTCACGTGAACTGAACAGCAACTGACAAAGTGAATTTACCATTGACGGTGTGCTTGTCGCCGTAGCAAATTATCAGGCGTTTCCCTCCGGTCCAAATATCGTTCAGGGTCGGACCCAGACCTTCGACCCCTCTATCGGGTTTCAGAATCAGGCCTTCGAACTCTCGCAAGAGAATCATGGCTAATCGACGATGCCTACTCGGTCTGTCTTCGAATCCCACAGGAAATCTACAAGTAGTATAACTCTGTGTTACTCTGTCGTATAAATATGTATCGCCAAATATTGTATCAATTTCTATCACGTAACAAGATCGTCCCTTTCGAACAAAAATTCCCTTCCAATTGCTAAATATCGTTGACCCACTGCGCCCAATTTCACAGCCATTTGAAATCAATTTGCACGACTGCATCACCGAAATCGTTCTCCCAGCGTTATCGATCCGCCAAATCGACAACGGCGAATTATTTCATATCGTCCCAATTTACCTATGAAAGTCCATGATGACCACCTCTCCCCTAGCGACGTTCAGAAAGTTTCTCACGTCTTTGATGATGGCCGAGAGAGGGGTGATCCGTATGACATCGTGATTGATCCAGAATCTGCTGATGTGGTTGCCCTCCTCGATGGCCGTGCCATTCGGAATCGACGGATAGTAACCTACCCTGATGTCCAGATACCTCACACCGTGCACTAATTGCGTCCACACATCGCGATCCTGCGTCAGAAGGTATCTTTGAAACGCGTCCCGCCTCGTCAGGTCACCGTGCTTGTAACACCCGGAATTGTGCGTCCCCGGTATCATCAAGCTTCCTATCGGAAGTCTCCCCAATTGTCTCCTAAAAAAAGGAAAGAAGAGAAGCGAATATTTTTTTATACACAAACGCGAGTAGCTTTAGTTAGGAAATTTAGATTAGTCGTTACCTCAAGTCGTACATCCACGTTGGCCAAATCTGCAAGCAGGAGCTGGTAAGGATGACCCCGTCCTTGTAAAGGGCAGCGTGATGTTTCAAGCAATGCGGGCCGGGAAGCGTCGCGCCGTCCTTGGTGTCCCATCCACCCGGAAGCGGTGGCCGTCCCACGGTGATGTTCGTTCGATAGTAACCCCGCGGGTATTGCAGCGAGGTCAAAATCAGCTTAGGTTTGACCGTTTTGTCTGAAAGTCGCAATGTCGATGGTTGCGTCTCGTGACCGATATCGCGATACGGTTACTGTCTGAACTGTAAACTTCGACGAAATTGAGGGGAAAAAAAATACACTTTGCGCTTTTGCTCGCTTGGTACGTTCAAGAGGATGGAAATGAAAGAACGATTGAGGAAAGGGAGTAAAGAAATTACGGGGAGGTTCGTCAGCATTGATCGAAGAACAGAATTTAAATTCTGAAAAAATCGCGAGTTGAAGAGAAGCAAGCAAAACTTATTACTATGTGCTGGGTCAGCAGTGAACACCTTGATGGTATCTGGATATCCTGTGCTCGATGGACAATCGAGATCCCAATTTACTTCGAGCTCAGCGTCGACCACCTTGTCGCTGGCAGCGATTGGTCTCCACAATGAGGAGACAGTCAGCCATACTTTGCCGCATTGTGCTGCCAATGCTGGAATCGCAAGCGCCGTTATCGTTAGCAATCTTTATCGAACGAGTCAACGTTCGTATTTCCAAATGCAATTCGAAGAGAGAGATTGAAATTTGCGCTCACCGATTTCGCAGAATAAATGAAGGAGCAACAATGTCGCACCCTTCAGCATCATCGGGCGATACTACTTTACCCAAGCTTCGTGTATAAATTTTTCAGCGTCAGAGATCTACCTGTACTTGAAACAAAGATAAAATTTCTATTACGAAGATGGTCGAAGGGTCTATTCCTATCGCAAAGATAGTTGAAACAAGAATGTTCCTCCAATCTTGAAGAACGTCGATTCCCGTCGTCTCTACAATTTAATTTAAAAATACACATTTTGTTATACGCGTTTGTCATAAAGCTTCTTTTACTGCTCGGTACAACGATATCGTATCGATTCCAAATTACTGTTCCTTTTAAGTGGAATGTTACTGGAATAATTAAAAGAAAAAAAGAAAATAACCGGAACCGAGAAGATACAGAACACTTACACGTCACGCGCACACTCCGCGAGCCAGTTGCGAGTCGATCGGGCGAGGAGCCCCTCGAGTCCTGGTTCTCCTTGTTCCTCGATGGCCGATCGAGCATTCAGTCGCGCTTCGTTGCGCCTGTGTACGTGTGTGTGTATGTGTGTGTCACGGAACTGTCGCAGCTTTCTCAAGAAGACGGCGAACCGCTCGATCGGCTCATCGTCCGTGCGAGTTCGGCGCGGGCAAGCGATCGATCGATCGATCGTATTCGCGAGAGCACTGCGGATTACGCTGCGAGAGACGACACGACGTGAGGAAATGAGGAGCAGGAGAGATGGATCGCGCGCGCTTATCCTGCTGTCGGTGGAACCGATCCGGCCGTCTGGAGACAGTCCAGTGACTGAACGATAGACAACCGAACGAACGACCCGTAACCGGACCGGAGTTTAATATAGAACCCGCTCGCTTATGGGACATTCAAGCACATTGTGCCATCCTTCCATCACTTCCTCGGACACGTCAATTGCTCGGTGGGGACCACTAGCCTGTCCTCGTCGCCCGTCCGACGCAACGCGCTCCGTTTTTCTCTGTCGGCCGTTTTCATCGACTGCCGTCTAACCACCGGGGGTCAGACCCGGCCTGACCCGCCGGGCATTAAACACCATTTCCTGCGTATGCCGTGGAATATATAGCTTCGAGACAACGAACGACTGCGGCGGGAGGGCGAGCTGATCGGTACGTACGCGCCGGGCGGATCTCGGTCGGGGTTTGGGGGACGGATTCTGATTCTACATTGAATTATCACCCTCGCTCGTGGCTGAACAAACGGGGGAGGCAGGGACGGCAGTCGTGAGAGCTAACAGGATGATGATTAGGTACAGGTGCAGCCAACGAGGCGACTCGATTTATCGCTACTCCTAACTGGTCGATGACGTTTGCCGAGCAACCGATCGTTGCTCGCCAGAGGACCGATTTTTTCCTCGAGGTCGCGAGGAAACTTTTCTCGCGAGTCCCGACATTCTTCGTCGTCCACGAGACGACAATTTGAGACGCGATTTTTAGTCAGAGACAGAAGTGATCGTCTGTGGACTGCACCGTGTAATCAGTAGTGTGGAATCAGGAAGGTTTGATACGGTTTGATACGGTTGAAGCTTCAAGAAACGAAACAAACCGTGGTCGAAGCATTCTCCATCTTAAATCTTCGTAATTAAATCTTCAACGCGAAACCTTCTTAAAATTTAAAGGCGTCAAACTTTTTATTAGACGCGAAAAAGTTCGGTAAATCCGGAATATTATGATCGAATTGGGATATTTGATTAATACCTCTGTTCTCTGTTTTATTTAGCTTTCCTCTAGAAATTTGCAAATGCACACCAGAATTTAACAGGTGACAGAATAAAGTGACTCCGTATGATTCGTTTAGTACAACAGGTATACAATTTATTTACAACATCACGCGAGTACAAAATAACAATGCTTTCTAAGTACGCAAGAACGCGAGAGCGAAGAAAGAGAGAGAATGAGAATCGATCGAATCGCGCGAAAAATAAATTAAACGCCCAAAGAAGAAATCCTTCTGCTCTTTGATCGTCGCGTTCCTTCCTCTCGCGTTAAATAAATAATTGATTAACTCTACAGAGAAGTATATTACAATGATTGGGCACAATTAGATACAATGACGCGCGGCATCTTTTTACGTGCACGCGCACGCGTTAACGCTAACTCCTTAATTACTCGTGCGCGCGTTAAACTATTCTAATCGGCGTTTATAATACAGACAAGGACGTTAATACGATTTGATTCGTTGAGGTAGATAATTTAATCAGTCTATGAAGCTGCTTTGTCGGTCGGTTTGCTCGTTATTGGCATCAATTTGCAAAACTCAGTTCCGGCGTGTTCTATTGGATCGAGTTGAACGTTTCGACTTAATTTGAACCCCCCCTTCCCACCCATCCCCTCAGTGCGGTCCCAGCAGTGGACGGCAGCACGACCATAAGCCCGGCAGTGTTAATACTGAACGTCATTCAGCCCGAATTTTCTTCGGCGATACGCTTGATATTCCTCGGGTAATTGAATCGCTCGTTTCGTTCGAAATTTCACGAAGTCTCTGGGCTGGTCTTCCAGCTGGAAGACCCTCTCGCTTAACCGATATCGTATCTGAAATACGTGCAATTGAAAGGAATAAGTTTGCAACAGCATACTGTTTCTCTCTCTCTATTTGACCAGGTACAAACGTCGAAGGAAAGCGAAGGCTGTTTTGGTAAATTGAACGTCAACGCCTCGCGTCGATGGCTGATTGCAGCAACCGCGTTGTTTCAACGGCGAACTAACTCGCAACGCGATATTACACGATTACATCCTATCGAATAAATTAAGACGCACGGCTACTCGCGAGCGTGGCGTGACAATTTTACGCTTCACGCGCGAGAGTCGAGGATTCTCCGCAACTCGCTGGCAGATAAACTCGACCGTCGAACGATGATCGATTCCAATAATGTTTCGTAGAAACTCTAACAGATCGTATACTTATGTACAATTTCATTTCCATTCGATTTCTTTCCTAAAGGAGATTCTAGATTCCTAAGGAGTCATTCACTCGAAAGTGACAAGATGAGAGACAAATTAGATACTACGATCGTTCCGTCAACGTTCCGCCATCCGTTTTCACGTTTGTTCTCCCCACGGAACGTAGAGTCTTCTCAAACGTTAGTCTGGAAACTTAGACTGTCAGTTGGCCCGTTGCGTAAGAAGATTTAGCAGCTCGTCGTGATCCATACTGTTCAACGTTTGTATGTCGATGCCCAACGCGTTCGCCACGCTCTTCATATCGAGGCCGAAGCTCTTCAACAACTCGATGAAGTCCATTTCCTCGCCGGTGAACGGGTTGTGCAGCTTCGGGCAGCTGTGATTACACTGCGGCCAAGTGCAGCGTTCGATTAACCGGAAGTGGCAGCCCTGGACACACTTCCGTTTGCCAGATGGTATCACCGAGCGCTGCGGTCTGGTCCCGTTGAACATGCCCGTGTGGTTGCTGTCGTTGTTCTGCTTGTTACCCTTCCGGCGGCCTGGAATTTCAACGAATTTCAGACGCGTTCGTCGCACTTTTTCGTCGTTCTTCGAGAACTGAAGAAATATAGAAAATGCGTTCGGATCGTTTCTTTAGTTTTTCATTTAATAATTCCTAGTCATTCATCATCATTGATCAGGTGTGACCAATCTAACCAAAATTGGAATGATGGAATAAGAATTTTATTAATTTTTTTTCTTGGGAAGTAGACAGATTTTCTCTCATACGAAGCACAAAAAAAATAAAATAAAATAAGAAGAAAAATTTTAGACGAGCATCTTCGTGTGTTGTCTGTATCAAACCAGATATTGACGAACTGATATCTGAAAAAAAGAAACAAGCTCGACCTCCTCGTTAAAAATTTCCATATTTTTCCAATTGACATAAACTAATAAATTTTCATATTTTTCCAATTAACATACAATAATAAATTTTTCTAATCAACGTATCGTTTCGCTGTAAAAGTTGCTTCAATCCTCGTAAATCCTTACGTCGAACTGATAAGAAACTACGTGTTGGTCGACAAGTTTTTGAGAAGATCTAGAAGATCTCGACGTCTGACTTAGACACAGAGAAACAAGAATTTACCTGCAGATTTTCTGCGCTCGTGCTTCTCCTTTTTCGTCCTCGACACCTTGTTCCTCTCCCTGCGTTTCCCTCCTTTGTGCTTCCGCCTCTTCTTCTTTTTGTTCTCTCTGCCGTTCTGCGACGGAACGTTCGGCGAGACTTTCCCCTCGATCGGCTTGCCACCGGTCATCGGCGACCTGACTTTCTGCAACTCCGCCACGAGCTCGCTCTTGCCGCTCCTTGCCGGCTCGAACGAAGTTCCGTTTCCCTTCGTCAGGCCGGATCGCAGTAGCTTCCGCAGCGACTTTGCGCACGGCTGGTTCGTCTCAATTGGCGAACGAGTGCTGAAATTAACAGGGACGAAGTTAGTTTCTCGTGAAACAAGAGACGCTTTGTGGTAACAAAGTCTTCCTCGCAACTTTCCACCTTTCGGTGACTGTGTCGCGGGGATTGTATTTCAAGTAGCGCGACGTGAATAGCTGTCGCGCAAATTTGCGTCAAAGAAAAAAAAAAAAAGAAAGAGATCGATACTCACTCGTTTCGACGATTGCCAATCGGCATTTGCTCCCAACAGTGCAACGCCTGCGCCAGGGAAACCTCGTCGATCTTGACCAACTGCCAATCCCTCTTCGTCAGAACGCTGTGGCTGATGCAGCTCGGCGCAAAGACTGCGCTGACGTTCTCGAACGTCTGTCGCAGACTGTCGCCCATCTTGTGTATGTAATCCCATTGTTGCTTAGTCACCGGTGCGCCCACGTTATCCGCCGACATCTGCGCCTCGTCGAACAGCCATTGGAAAACGAACAGCGGCGCTGTAAATTTCGAGAGAGAAGTGAAGAACAACTCGCGTTTGAATGTTGTTCGGCAATGGGTTTTTCGTTTACCGGTCAACGTCGGATACAATCTGTAGCCAAAGTAGCACCTCCACGGTTCGTCTGGGTGCTCGTTGGCGCAGTTGCGCGGCATTCGAGCTTTCCAAAGTTCCATCCCCTTGTGAACGACGTCAACCGGTGACAAACCGTTGGGCGAGTAGGGAGCCCTGTCGAGGAACCATCCCGAATCGGACACGCCTCTGATCGCGATGTGTTTCAAGCCTGCCGTGACGGAATTTTAATTAACGAAAGTTGCTACACCTCAGCAGGAAGGCGCGAAAGGAGGGGCGGCTGAAAGTGTAGCTTACCCAGGTTGTGATGAACCAGACTGTGCACGTGGTCCAGGTTCAACATGACGCCGGTCCCACCGGCGCTGCTGCCGGCCAGAAGAAGCGAGCTCGCGTTCTCGAGTCCGAGGGGAACCAGATCCCGCACCACTTGCAGCACAATCTCCGCGCCCATGAACGAGAACATCTCGTTCGGCGAAGCTCTGGTGCCGCTCCAACTGTCGCTCGTGCAGTAAGGGACGAATCTGCAAAGGGACGAGCGAATTTCTCGTTAAGAAAAGTTGATCGTCTGATCGGCTTTTCGAGTCGAGTGTAACGACGATAAAAAATTTCGGTACACGAGAGAAGGACGATCTTGTCGAGATGGACAATACCTACACGTGATTCGCGTTCCACCAGTACGGATTCTCCTCCGGGTTCGCTGATAACAGGCCACCAACTGCAATCATCGACAGTTTCAAAATCAGTTATTACTTTAACAACGTTGATTGTTTCAACAATATTTGTTGATCGTTCGAATTGCAACGATGCAAACGATGCAACATGCTGTCGCGTGTCGCGAGACTCATCGAACAGTCGATGGAGGAGACTGTGGAACGACGTTCCTTTGAATACTTATTTAACAAAACAGAGAAAAGACTATCGATTTATTTATAGTTTTTTTTTTTTTTTGCATTATAGGGAGTCCTACTGTATGTCGAGTTAGGCGAAGCTACTCACCGTCGCGTGTCTCAGGCCACTGAGTGGACGTCATCAGATGCCTCAGCCTGAGCCACCTGTTTCTGCAGCTTTTGTGATCGTAGCAGTACCAGCCGCCTTCCAGAAAAATGATCCATCTCTTGGAGCCGTGCGACTTCCGCAGATAAAACCCCGCCTGCGATCCGTCGTTGCATGTGATCGACCTGTTGCTCAGGTAGACCCTCTTTAAGCCCCTCTGCTCCTCCAGGCCGTACTTCTCCAGAATCTTGATCAACTTCTGGATCGTGTTCCCCTGGATCGCTGTCGTGCCAGAAGACACCGAGACGGTGTTCGTCGGTTTCTCCCCGGCGGCCATCGTCGACGCGAGAACCATCAGGCACACGGCCATCTGAAATTCGTTCGTGCTCTAAAATTCCACCTTCTGAAACTCCAAGTGTTCGTACCCCTTTTTGACAATTTCTGCCGCTTGTTGCAACTTTTAGAGAGTTGGATTTGTTATTTGCTAGCTTTGAAGTTGTGCAAAATTTTGTTTTACCAAAATGTAACTTTATAAAAAAAGAAATCTGTTTTCCGAAACCAAGTGGGCCCGTTAACCATAACGACCGTTTCCAACCACCTCTCGAATTTCACCTGTACGCTAATATAACATACGATCTTTACGTCGTTCGCAACATTCGCTGAAAGAGCGAGCGCAACAATTTCAAATCGGCCAATTTCCTTGCCCCCTCCCTCCCTCCTTCCTCCTCTTCGGCCACCTGTTTCACGGCAGGCCTGTAATTTCTCCGTCGACAGGGATTTTCACCGTGGGGCCATAGAAAGCAATAACAACGTAGGGACGGGCCGGTAACAAACGAGCAAGCAGGCCGCGGGAATAATTTAAAAGGAGGAAACGTCGTTTTTTCGCGGCGCCACTCGCTCTTTCTTCTGCTTGCCTTCCATTACTACAAAGTAGTAACTCTCGTGCGTTTCGCCGCAATTCTTTCCTTCAATCTTTATCCACTTTTCTTTCATACGTGCACACAGGGTGTCCCGATAGATGTGTATCTCGTTTCCGATCAAATCGAATTTTGAACGTGTCTGTAATTTCAGACGAAAATAGGGTAGGTTAATGGAAAATGCTCGTTCGGTTCAAAATTGGCCTGACGCGCGCGTACTTGATGGATTTTCCAAACTTTTTTTTTTCAGAAACAGAGAATAAAATATAAAATATAATAAAATAATGTGTATGAAAGTGGTCTGAGTGAAGAATTTAAAAAAAATGAGTTTATCAGTTATTTCGCGCCACATTCTTTTAAACTTGATAGTACAATCTGATATGATTTCTAAGAAACTGTAAAAATTGTGTTGGATGTTGCGTCGTTAAATGGAATTCAGTTGATGTTCACTTCTATAGTAGACTAACAATAAATCAGTCGCACTCTCGTGAATTTGTTATTTAATATTGGAAAAATAATTGATTATTTTGCCATCAGGTACCCAGAAAAGTGCCAATTTTTATCGGTCATAATAATTATTCTGGTTAACAACTAACGTGTGTAACCATACATAATTCAATGAAATATTACATCTGAGATACATATATGTATAGTTTCGTGAATGAAATTTTTTACTTTGTACAATATCATTTTATCTGAAAGTGATTTTAGCAGGGATAACCCAGAAAATCGGGCCTCTTCAGGTGCAACGTTGATGCAACGAAAATTAGTGATTGGTTGATTTGGGTCACGTGACTCGTGAAGGGGCGTGGGGTAGACCTCGAGTAGGAGTGGCGTTGTCTGGTAATTTGTTTTGTATCGATTCAAATGTTTGCACATCAATAAAATTTTATGGCAAAAAAGTCGTCTTCGTTTCCTAGTCAGAACAGTTGCTTCTGGTCCTTTCAGTGAGACGAACTGGGGTACAAGTCGTGCAGTTTTTATTCCACAATATCATTTTCCGTGTAAAATCAGCTCTCAGCTGCGCCGTGATTATTGCAACACGCACGTGTTCGTACAGTCGCTTTGTTCGATTCTTTCTCTCTCCCTCTCTCTGACCGGTGGTAGGCTAGTTCCTATCACAATGTCAGCTACTTAGGATCAAGTTCCAGCTTTCAGAACGGTAGCCGGCGGCGGAAACACCTCGGAAACAGAAGCTTGTTCTGGCGGGCAGTGCCAGGATGAAAGGGAGCCGCCCAGCTGTGGACGCTGGAAAGGAGAAACGTTATTGCGACGCAATTATGATCAGGCATAATGGACCGCGAACACCGGATCGCCTTCGGAGCACGTATCGAAACACGCCGCTGGCGAGAAACAAGCTCTGTTTGCTGCCGCGACCATGAAGCGGATGACTTCGATGACGCTCTCGGCTCTTATTCAGGTAAACGAACTTGATTACAATTTCTTGCGCTTCTTTTTTTCTTTTCTTTGCAATGTGAATTTGCAATTTGAACGTTTGGCAAATTATTTCAAAAGTAATTCGCATTTATATCATTTGATCGAAGAATTCGCTGAAATGTTGCATGTACGCGCAAATTTTTATTTTTATTATTATTTTCCGTTTCATCGTTGGCAAACAAAACCGTATCGATCCCAGTCTCTTTCCATTATCAAAACTGATCCTAATTGCTCACGAGAGAGGACGATCCTCGATCGTCGTTAATTATCCTCCACTCGCCGACAAAATATCAAAGTTCCGTTAACCACGGCTAATCCGCGCAGCGTCGTAAATATCATTTACACGGAACTGCAAGGGAAAGTCGGAAGGTTCGAGCGACGGTTTCACGGTTCGATGACGTTGGAAATCGTAGCGGGAAAACTCGTCGG
This sequence comes from Melipona bicolor, assembly GCA_030673865.1. Taxonomy (NCBI): domain Eukaryota; kingdom Metazoa; phylum Arthropoda; class Insecta; order Hymenoptera; family Apidae; genus Melipona; species Melipona bicolor. The sequence goes on from JAHYIQ010000012.1 coordinate 1,954,040, forward strand.
CCGGTTTTGTCCCACCGATCCGGAGAGAATTTCCTCGCTCAACCCCAGCCTCGGAAGGCTTGAAACGCGATCACCAGCAGAGCATTTCGTAGGCGATTTTACGATCGGGGGGGGGGGGGGGGGGGCACCCGCCGAGAAACCCGCGACGAATCTGAACTTTCGGGCAGATCGTAAATAAAATTCACGAGCCCGGACCCTCCCACGCTTTGCGTAACCGCTTTATTATGCCATAAATCAAACTGTCCCTGCGCGCGAATGCCCGAGAATTACCGAACCGGAGGGCTGGCTGCCTTCCTGAAAAATTCTCCTGGAAAAAAAGAAGAAAAGAGACGAAAGAGAGAATTCCCTCCTCTGTGGAAACGATAGTCCTCTGTCGCTTTAATTCGACGATTCTCTGTCCACACTATTAATTCTGTACGGTTTACCGTGGACGCTCGAGGACGTAAAAAAAAAGGGGGGGTTGCAGCATTGTTACAACAGCGGCCCGGGCTTTGGTCCATGGTTCTGGGCAATCTACCTTTTTATAGGTACCGTTTTTTCATCTCGCGAGAATTCTAATTCGATGACCGGAGTTAAAAACATTTTGCGCGCCGGTGGCTCGAAACTTCCCGATCGTTTAATTACTCCGATTAATCGGATTTTCAGGGATCAACGAACCGCCGCGATCAATCTCCGCGAGTGTGGAGTACTCTCTGGTAATCCACTTGCATCCCCTTTAAATTTACAATCCCTCTGAATCCGCGTATAATTCGGGCGTGTCTCCCAAAAGAACTTGTCTCGGTGCTTATGAAAACCTCTCTCTATCTCTCTCTTTCGTCCTTCCCGTTTCGTCACTCTCTGCCCCCTCAGACTCCTGGCTGCTCCTTTTCTCTCTTCCGTATCCGGCGCATTAGAGGGTGTTCTGGGCGTGAAGGTGTCCGTCATAATTTGCCAGCCGGCGCATAATCCCCGTGACAAAGGCCGACAAAGTGACGGCTGTTACTGGCCGCCGGCCTTTATGCTCAGCCTAAGCTAAGATTCCGGTAGCAGGTAAAGCGTTTAAAGATTCCGGCCATCCGAGTCGGGATAGATGAATCACGACACCGCTAAGCTCACTTTGCTCCGAGATGGAACTCTCCTTGCCGCTCTCTTTCGTCGTTTCTTTCGCTCCCTGTTTTGCATTTTTTTTTTTTTTTATTATCCGAGCCAAACTATAAACGTTCGACTTATGTATACTGGACGTAGATTTGCAGTTCGGAATGTCGGCGATTTAAAAGATAAGCAGCGAATCACTTGGGCCCGAGTAATTGAAAAATTAGAAGGATTCCCTTCCGGGATAAACCGTTTCGGAGCCATTCTCCTTTGAGTGGAAAGAATTTAATAATCGCCGCGTGAAAACGTACCTCGTCCCTTGATTTCTCCACCCTGCTCCTGTCCGTATCACCGTCGAATTTCGCAGCGCGCAAGCCGCTTATCGTCCCCCGCATCCACTGTGCCAATTTCGCCCTCCTTCCCTCCGCGACTTTTCTCGCAACCCCACACGCTTATCCATAAAGAATCTTTGACGTCGCGCATGAATGTATGCAAAGAATTCATTTACGAAATTGGATTTTTGTGCGTTGTCGAAGAAGCCCCGTAAAAAAGGAAATTTCACATCGATACGCGTAGGGCGTTTCACAAGGGCAGGAGTTTGAGATAAAATTTTCCCCAAGATCGATCGATAGACTTTTCTTTTCCTCCTTCGTTTGCTTTCGAATGTAGTTTAAAAAATTCTTCCTCTCGTTCGAGAGCTAATTATCATCGAGATCATCTTTCCGACTTGGTTTCTAATCTTTGTCATCCGACTCTCCAGTAGTCGATCTCTACTTTCACCTCAGAGGGCCTTTCCTTGCCCTATATCTCGTTCCGACTTTCTTCGTCAGAGTCGAGTCTTCTTCCAATTACCGATGGAACTGCTCGAATCGTCAAGTTTTACCGTGAAGGTAAACATCGATTCAAAGGGATATTCCTTTCCTCTCATTTCGCGAGAATCCTCGAGATCCTCCCTTTGCTGAACTTTATCACTGAAAGTGATTTTAGCAGGGGTAATCCAGAAAATCGGACCTCTTCAGGTGCAACGCTGATGCAACGAAAATTAGCGATTGGTTGATTTGGGTCACGTGATTCGCGAGGGGGCGTGGCGTTGTCTGGTACTGTAATTTGTTTTTGTATCGATTCAAATGTTTGCATATCGATAAAATTTTATGGCAAAAAAGTCGTCTTCGTTTCCTAGTCCCAGAACAGTTGCTCGTGGGCCTTTCAGTGAGACGAATCGTACTGAGGTACAAGTCATGCAGTTTTTTTATCCTCGGGATCGTGCAAACACCTCTTTCCGACGAAATCAACCCTTGAGAGACCCGCTGCGACGTTTCGACTCGAAGCAATGGCAATTTCCTCCGCTGTCTACAGCGACTCCTTTTCTTCCACCCCGCCCTCTTTGCCACCCCCGCGGGGAAGGTCGATTCGTTTCGCGGGTGCTCCGGTGGTGACCGGTGGTGCGTGGCATTCCATCGAACGCGCGCTTACGAGCCACCTCTCTCTCGTGCGCGCCTCCACTTTCTCTCTTTTTCTCTCGTCTTTCCTCGGTACACCTCGCTCTTCGGTGGACGCGAAAACAAGTTAAAAATAGCCAGCGAACGGATCGCGGTCGGCACCTTTGAGGCCGCGGCTCGGGAACCCGCAACAGTCGTTGATCGTTCGCATCGTGTTTCGTCGTCCGGATGTTGATGATGATGGTGAGAGACCGTCTCGTTACCATTACGAGGGCCGCTCACGCAGCCGGCTAACACGCACCGCAAACCTTGCATTACCATAACCGCGTGCACACAGAACCGCGTCCGCCGCTTCTTCTTCTTCTTCTTCTTCTTCTTCATGGGGGCTTCTTCTATCGAGCGTGCAACGAGGAAGGAAAAGAGTGAAGCGAGAGACGGGGTCGAGAGAAGGGAGAAAGAGGGGATAAAAGAGGGAGAGAGGCGAACCGCCGCGGCGTGGCGTGCTTTCGAGCTTACCGCGGGTTTAACGATCTTACATCGCGACTCTTGGCGAACGGTTTTACTGCCCGGGGACCTGTTAGCTCCTCTACCAAGATTGACTGCAATTGTCAGCCGCCTTTAGCATCCCCTTTCGCCGCCTTCACCGGGGGGAGGTTTAACCCGTCTCGTTTGCTCGCGTTTCTATTAAGCCGTCTCGCGACTTCTCCGCCACCATGTCCCCCTCTCTCCCGATTAAAATTTACTACCTTTGCGACTCGGTTGGTAATTTGCTTAACAAATTGAAAATTTCTGAAAAAGAGCGATCGCGTGCAACGCGTTTCATTCTCTACGTTGATTCATACGGCGAAAGATAAGCCGTATCGAGAATGAGTCATGCCACGGTTAGCTGTTTGGTCTATTAACGAATGGACGCGATAATTGCGCGAAACAGCGGATCGAAAAAACTGCATGACTTGTACCCCAGTACGATTCGTCTCACTGAAAAGCCCAGAAGCAACTTCTGACTGGGAAATGAAGACGACTTTTTTGTCATAAAATTTTATTTGAATCGATACAAAACAAATTACAGCGATCGCTCAGTACCAAACAACGCCACTCCTACTCGAAGTCTACCCCACGCCCCCTCGCGAATCACGTGACCCAAATCAACCAATCGCTAATTTTCGTTGCATCAGCGTTGCACTTGAAGAGGCCCGATTTTCTGGGTTACCCCCGCTAAAATCACTTTCAGTGATAAAATTTGCACGACAACTGCCAGTAGATCATTTGCTTGTCCAGCACGGACAGTTTTCGATACAAGTATAATCACATCTATAGGCGTGTGTCAATTTTTGAAAAATTGAACGAAACAATTTCGAATGCCTTCTATCCAACTTCTCCCGCCATAAATAAGAGCGTAATAAATAAGTAAATATATATATCTCATATTTCACGCGGGCTTGAGTGCAATTTTCGCACCCCTAACTCACGCTTTCCTCGCGCCACCCTGCGAAACTTTCTCCCTCTCGAATTTATGGTGTCTGTGTGACTCTTATATTGAATTTATAGCACTCGCGCGCTTCGACGATAAATGGTCGAAAGCACTAAACGTCGTTGCGGCTCGTTAAATCGTCGCCACGTCTAATACTTGTCGTGCTGTATGATGAACTTGAAAATTCAAGGATTCGTGGAACTGGGACTATCTACGCTACCCTGTCATACGATCGAAGACACTTGCGCAATATAAAGCGACTGATGTTTCGGCACAATTCGCGGAATACACCTCTCCACTTAAGCGCCCGATTTCGGCTCCAATTGTGGACGCTTAAACGGGGAGTGTTGTAACAAGAATCGTTCTCCAGAGACTCGGAGACACGCAGCACAACACGGATCACTTTTTTTCACGGCAACGAGAGCAAAGGCGAGGGGGAGAGAGAGAGAGAGAGAGAGAGAGAGAGAGACGACAGGCAGCTAAGCAAGGAGAGTTTAGACCGGACATCCCAGTCCAGCCTCTAGTCCGGTTCGACATCTATCCTCGTCGACAGCTCAATCGATGGAACTGGTCGCGATCGGCGGATCTTCTGGCGGAAGAGAGCGGCGCGTCGCTTAAAGAGACCGACAACCTCGAAGTGAGGAGAAGGAGGAGGAGGAGCAGGAGGAGGAGGAGGAAGAAGAAGAAGAAGAAGAAGCAGCGTGTGCGCGGAACATCTCAAACGCGCCGTCATCCGTGCCAAAGATACATTTCCAAGCGTCGATGGAGTTTCGAGCCCTCGATGGAGAGATGTCGATGGCCTCGTTAAGCCGAGGTTAAGCGACGCGCGCGACGATGATTTCCACGCGTGTGCACTCGAGATACCGGGTGGTAGGTGCTTTCTGCAAACTGTCGATCTTTCACTTGAGAACTCGATCGCTTTTCGCTACACCCTCCGACGATCCTTCCCCGAGTGAAACTTTTAGTCGGAAGCTAAAATTTTCAATCGGTTTCACCCGGAGGTCGTTCAACTTGGTCGGAAATATTCAACCAGGAGCATGCATTGCTTTCTACGTTGTTTTCCAAAAATTCGTGCTCGAGAAACGGGGGAGGGGGGTAAACACACGAGATGAAATGTTCATCGATGAACGGAAAGCAAGAAGAGAGAGAGAGAACACGCCTCGGAGTAAGGAGTAGATGAGGCACGCGGTAATTTACGGTGAAGTACTCGAGGACTTGCGCGGCAGAGAGAGAAAGGCACGTAGAGAAAGTGACAGGATAGAGGTAAGTAGATAGACCGCGAGAAGAGAAGACACTGGACCGCAGTGGGGGGACTGAAGGAAGAGAGGACGAGGGAATAGGAGAAGAAGGACGAACAGACGAGGAAGAGGAAGCGGTGAGAGGAGGGAGGAAGGGGTCAGAGAGGAAGGAAGAGGGAGCAGGTGGCAAGATAGGGTACACGCCAGTGGATTAAGGCGCGGAGCGGCGAGTCAAAGAGATTTTCTCCCCGTCCCGTCTCGGCGGGGGCCCCTCGGCCTAACAAGGGCTGAAATATGACTGCCGCAGCCCTACCTTTGCCTCGCCTTAGCCTCTGCCACGGCTTTGGCCGCCGTGCGCCGTGCTTCGAAACCAACCATGGAAAAGCGAATGAGATATCCGTTGCCGACTAATTTATCGGCCGCTCTCTTCCCTTTCGCTGGCAACAGCGACACACCGAGGGATCAACGCACTTCCCTTGAACTTTCTCGATTTTTTCGCGATACCCATTCCGCGTTGGTACCTCGGCCCTTGGACCGAAATCGCTCGGTCGTTTTGTTACCAATTGGTAGCAATTAACGAGAGATCTTCGTGTTTCTTACACCTTGATATTAAGCAAATCTCGTGGATGGAATGACGTCGGAGGGAGGGGGTCGCGCAAGAACGACGTTTAAGTTTGGAGTAAATGAAAGACGTTTAAGAAAGGGTAAAAAGCGGTTTAACGATACGCGAATAGTCGACGGAGCAGGTGGCGCGCTTGTGAATTGAAGTTTAAGGAGAGCGAGACTTTTTGTTCGGCCACGTTGGACAGTCTGTTCGTTAGGGGAATCCTAGGGTTCTTGTCGCGAGCACGTTTGAAATTGCAAAGATTTTTAATCGTCGAACGTAAAGTGAAAAATGATCAAACAGTCGGAGCGAAACAAAAATCTAAAGGAGAACGAGTAATTCTACGTTGTCGATTGTGTCAAGTTCCCTTTGGACCGACGACGATCGTTATCGCGGGATAATTGTCAAAAAGCGTTGTCACTTGAGGAGGAGATTCTAAGCCAGGCATTCGCGGTTTCGCGGCCAGTTGAAACGAATCGCACTCAGATTACGATCGCTCGTACTTTTCTACGGGGCGCAACGACCGTGATTGCTTCGTAAGCAGTGGCCACTCGGTGCACTTAAAAACCGCAATTTGCACGAGCCGCGGCTCGAAAGGTGTCCCACGCCTGCGAGAGACCGCAGCGCGGCAGTGGCATCCGCGATTTCCGGCCGGTAGGAAATTGCCGAAATTACCAAAATCTCAGCAACGTCCCGGGAAGAAGAACGAGAGTATAAAGAGTTCGCAGAAAACATTAACGGATCCGTTTGTCCTCCTTTCTCTCTCTCTCTCTGTCTCTCTCTCTTTCTCTCAAATCGTTTGAGAATGAGATTACAAATTCGTATGTTAAGCAGAAAAGCCTCGAGTCACGAAGTCGATCCTCGACGCGTTTCTTCACGGTTCATTACACCGCGTAATCGCCAAGACATTTATATTCCGCCTAAGATTTCTCTCTCGGTGCTGGTATTGTGCCGTCGACCTAGATGCGCTAATTGGCTCAACTCGCCGATTCGATCGATTGTCTTCTGCTTCAGACACTCGGCTCCTCCGAGGAACTTGGATAATCGAGTGAATGCAAATCGGGGCAAGCATATATCGGGCCAATAAGGTTGTTTCCTCGATTCGAGAAACGCGAAAAGCGAAAAAAATATCGTTCGTCTCGTCTTTGAAGAGATCGAAAAATGGCGTAAAGCTGGCGTAAAGATGGCGTGCGGCGATGCGCGGGAGAAACGTATCGGAGTACTAACAGCGTGCAAAGTAATCGCGAGCGTGTGGTGATTGCACGGTGGTCGTGACTGTTGGTTACGGTGATGGTGATGGTGATGGTGATGGTGGTGGTGATGGTGGTGGTGGTGATGGTGGTGGTAGTGATGGTGGTGGTGGTGGTGGAGGACGGTGGCGTTGGTGGTGGTGGCGCTGGCTTTGGCCACTGCTAGCGGTGCTATAGCGGCCGTGATGGCAATGGTAGCGGTGGTCCATCGGAGTAAATATATTGGATGGTGGTAGGATTGGTGGCGGTGTCTTCCGCTCTCTACTTGAGCCGCGTGCCCGCTCGCTCGTTCACGCCCGAGGTGCGCCTTTGATGTGCCGCCTACACCGCGTTCTTGCTAACTCTCGCGCCGCCGACCGCGCCGGATTCTGTTTTTCTTCCCTGGCAAAAATCTTCTCTCCTCCTCCCCCCACCCTCTCTTTACCCTCGTTGCGGCAACGTTGTAGTCTATATACACGTTCCGTTCTCTCACGTCCTCTCGCCTGCTTCTGCTTCTGCTTCTGCTTCTGCTTCGTCTTCTTCTTTTTGTTTTTTCTCTTTTTTTTGTCGTTACTCCTGCGGCTGGTTGCTCGTAGCCGGTAATAAACGAGGAGTCGGAAAAATCGCCAACAGAAGGGGAAGCGTCCGACGACGACGGCCTTGATTCGGAGGCGAAACGGAGGATCGATTATCGCCGGTCGTTTGAGGAATCGACCGCAGCGGAAATGACGTTTTTACCGGGCCCTCTCTCTTCTCGAGTGGCACGTACGTACTAGGCTAGCCTGCAAATTACTCCACCGAGCAAACTTCTTCGTTTCGAGTTTTCGAAGAGAATTCGATTTGTTCGATGTTTCGACTCCCCGTCGGAGATTAATTTACAAAGAAATTCAACGATCGTGGATCGCGCCTGGTTTGCGAGACCTTCGTGACCGAGCGTGCGTTAAAAAGCGAGAACGGCGCGTCAGTTTCTCGATGAGATCGCGTTACGAAAACGACGCGGAACAAAGAGACGTTCGAACGAGAGCGGCCGCCTCGAGGCGAGTTAGATGAAATCGAACCCAACATGGTAGCAGTTGCGTAGGCCAATCATTTTACGGGGGCTTATTTCGACTCTCTCTCTCTCTTTCTCTCTCTCCCCTCTCTTTCGTTCACGGACATTCTTCACGCGTGCTCGGTCCGCGCGCGGATCCTCCGGCTGCGCATCCTTACGCTTTCCGGAAGCCCCCGCGAACTTCGGCGCACTTCAAAGGTTCTCCCGGCGTTGATCAGCGCGCCGCCGTACAAATCGATAATGCGATTCATAGTTGCTCCGTGACGAGGTTTCGCCGTAGCCTTTTGTAACGCGGACACCCTGGCCGACGCGCACGTGATCGCTCGCAGCCTCCGAGGATCCAACAGTCCTGCTTTACGAGTCCAACTCGCCGATACACACGATGTGCACGCGACTATCTCTCCCTTTTACTTTTTATCGTTTAATTCCAATTTTTCAGCCTGTCAAACTGTCCCACCGATTGTTGTCAATTGTACGAATATTTGTTAAATTAATTGAGAATTTATCGGAGCTCGCGCGCCAGGTTTATCAGGTTCATCGTCGCAAGAAAGCAGAAGCAATTCTTCAGAGTTGGCCCGAGTCAAAGGGCTTTTGAAGAGGCGCCTCAACAAATTTGCAAACGGTTAGCGAGGGCACTCATATTTATTCAGCCGTTCGTTTTTCTTTACCTCCTCGAAGGCCCGCGTCACTACCGCCTCTCTGTCTAGTCGCTTCCTTTGATTCTTCCTGTTGGTTCACTCTTCCATCTTTGTCCTCTTGCTGCTGCTTCCCTCTCATCAGCTGTTTTCCGATCTATCCTCTTTCTCATTAGTATCCGCGAGATAAGTCGAGTAGTAAGCGACTACTCGCACCTCTTCGTCTCTTTGTTATTCTTTCATTTCAAGCGAATCCTTTCGATTTCGTATTTTAGTACCTTCCCGCTTTTATTCTGTTCTCTCTCTCTCTTTTTTTTTTGTCAGTCCCAATTCTTTTCTACCCAACTCTTTCTCTCTTTTTTCCTCTGTCAAACCTTCAACCAGTTGCGCCCCGCATCTCCTTCGACCCTTATCAAATCCACGGATTCTCGATCCGATCCTTTTTCTTTTCTCCGCATCCTCAGCGTCTTCCGTCAAACCTTCGATCCTTTGCCCTTTACCTCCCCCCCTCCTTCTGCCACTTCTGCCCCGCTCAAACGCTTTCACTCGCTCAACTTCGACCTTTCTTTATCTATACGTTTAACTCTTCGCTCTTTCTCTCTCCGACTTTCCCTTTCCTTCAAAATGTTCTCGCGCATCTCGCGTTCAAAATTAACCCTTTGCCCTCGAACTTTTCTTGTATCATTTACCAGCGATTACTTATTTATCACTTTGCAAGAGAATAATCATTCGAATGGCAACGCGAAATTTTGCTGATTATATCTTTCTAATATGTGATATCGTTCATTGTGGGTTTGCTAGAACAAGTATAATGTACAAGAGTTAATGAATTCTTCTTTTGTTCTTCTCACGTCGTTATCATCAACAGCTTCCACTAGGCTGTTATACATCATCAATTGTACACGCAAATTATAAAAAAAAACCTCTTGCGCTGGAACGACATGCCACGCACGTCGAGAATTTTTTGTCCCAAAGTTGCAATATTTTCTCAGTTTTAAGTATATTTAATTACAAGCCAGACAAAACAGATGATAAATTTATTACTTCTCGATAATTTCTGTCCAGTGATATCATACCGACGAGTTCAAAAAGAAAGCGACGAATTATCGTATACGGTTTGGTCACTCGTTACGGTCCGCAATCAGTTGCCAGCGCAAGTGGTCAAGTACGACGTCTCCTCAGAAAGAACAGTCGAGTACGTACGTAACGATCGGACAGATCATTCAACAATCGTGCTTACGTGACCATCCCCTCGTATCAAATCTCTGTTTGTCCTCCAATGGATCCACCTCTCGCGTCGCCCTCTGCCACCCCCGCTGGTGTATCTTGGCTCTCGTTCCTTCCTCGTCCCTTCGTGGCCCGTTTGCTCGTTGTTCGCGTACACGTCCGTGTATATCGGTCCGTGGCGCACAGTCGGTTCACCGAGTACACCCGGACCAGGGAGGTAGGAGACAGAGACGTGCGCAAGAGAGAGAGAGAGAGAGAGAGAGAAGCGGAGCGGCGTTTGATCTCACCGCCAAGGCAGATCGGCAAAAGGCCTTTTTCTGCGGGCTCCGAGAGAGCTTCAAGCCGACCTCAAAGACTTGACTGATGACTTGCGGCCACGACGACTCCGCGCGCACACGGGCACACGGAGGCCTCGCGAATCAACGCGGGGGACAAACCGACTGTTTCCGCGAGAGAGAGAGAGAGACGAAGAGAAAAACGAACGAACGCGGCAAATAGAAGCAGAGGAGGATGGTTCACGTACGAGCCGCCGATTTCCTGCGAACGACGCGTGCCTACTCGCGTGTCCAACTGAAAGCGGGCTCCGATCCTCTGAATTCACCTGCTCCAATCCTCTCATCGATGGTTTACGGATGGCTTCGGACGGTCGCAGCAGAGTTTCGTCCACCGGAGAATTGAATTTTTCGATACTCGGTGTAATTGAAATTCCTAACTCTCCCGCTAACTCTACGAATACTTTTTTACAAAATCATCGGGGATACGATTAATCAACACGGCTTTTCCTGAGCGAATTTCTGGCGTTGAAACAGGGACAAAAGTACTAGATCTGCTGTTTGAAACGAAGAAGAAAAGAAAGAATAGAATTTGAAAAGACGTGACTCCACGTCGACGGAACGGAAAGGATTAAAATCTTCCGGAGCACGGATCGCTCTTCGTCAAAGCACTGTCCGAAAAAAAAGAGAGAAAAAAAAAACGCCAAGTCATTCGTATAATAGACACGTACCAAATAAATAGCAATCGGCGAGAGATCGACGTATCCTACCAGGAAACGAGTTCCGCGATTTCATCCTGGCGTCATTGTCCCGGCTACCACGGTGCTTACATAACGAACCGAGAACCATCAATTACCGCGTTGCATGAAGCGGCCGTTCGCCACGCAACAGAGCTCTCCGAGTGCCCTGCGACGCGTATAAATCGACCGTCGCCCCGGAAAAAATCGGAAAAAGTCCCTTCGGAGGGACTTCGTTTTCGGACAGGATTCGCAAGAATCCTACGTCGAGAACGTACGAGACGAAGGGGTAGCGACGAAGAGAGTGTATCCGTCTCGTGGTACACGTGGCCAGTGGAGAACGAAGAGCGCGAGAGCGAGCAACTACGTAACAAGGGAGAGGCGAGAGAGTGAGAGAAAGGTAGAAAAGAGAAAGAGAAAGGGAGCATCGGGGGCTAGTCAGGTCAGCGTCGCCGACGGCTGGCTGGGTTGTAGGGTATACGAGGAAGAGGAGCGTTGTTCTTGGGCCCGCCGTTCGGCGAGGGATGGCTCGGAGGAGAGGAACTGTCGGCTCCTTTGAAGTCGGTCGGTACCGTGTGTAATTAGGCCGCCGCTCCCCACCCCGCCCTCAGCCTCTGATCTCGCCGCGCTGTGTCGCTAATTGCTCACCGCCCCACGGCAAAGCGTCGTCGTCGTCGTCGTCGTCGTCGTCGTCGTTGTCGTCGTCGTTGTCGTTGTCGTCATCGTTATCCTCGTTGGATTCTACGTCAGAGACCCAGTCGTCGTCGTCGTCGTCGCGATCGTCACGGAGGAAGACTCGTCGCGGAGTCGTTGTTGATTCGGGTTTGCCGAGTCCTCTTAAAGTGTAACGAACTAGACAACCTGCCTCGTCTAAACCAAACATCAACGTGGACGTGTGCTAATTTCTCGCCAGGGGCTATGCACCCTGGAGTAGCCGAAGAGTGTAAACGACCAAAGCGATCCACGGAGCTGTTCTCCATTGCCATCTGCGCGATTTCACGAGACAGGGGTTCGAATTCAACCTTTCGTTCGTAAATCCTTCGGGACACACACTTTTTGGAGCATTCGAACGTGGAGGCGACCCGCGATTTCGTTGGGCGTACACAGCCGGGATTCTTTACGAGCCTCCGCAACGCCACTCCTCTCGTTTTTGACGTTCACATTCCGACTCCGCCGCGGCACAATCTCCCGGCTAGGAAAAACGCGCGGCCGCTAATTCACCGTCTCGCAGCCGAGACAATGACTCGGTATTCAGGACATTCGGTCGAACGCGGAGAGACACGCGGAACGGAGTGAGAGTTCGTTGCGAAAGTAACCGGAGACACCTTAAAATCCAACCGATCCGATCGAGCCAACGTCGCGAACGTACGTCGTTACTTTCTTGGGAGAGAAGAGGAAATTGAAATTTCGAGCCTCAGGAAGCGACAGGTTGAACTCCCGAGGCCGTGAGCTCGAGCGGAGTGCTCGAGAATATAATCGAACGAATTAATCAGCGACTCGCGCGATCAAAATCGCGAGCCTGTAATTTGTTTCGTCGGTGTTCTTTCGTTCGAGACACCGTAACGGATCCGGATGAAGTAGCTGCACGTCGATGTAACGAGTTAGAGGCATAATTAAGATCCGCACGAGATTTGCTACGTATTTGCGTACACTTCGTACATCGTACGCTCGTCTCGTTACTCGGAGGCAGGATCGCGTTAATTGTAAATCGTTCGAGATTTTCTCTAAATTCACTTCGGAGTAGAGAGAGAATCCCGGCAAGATGAACAGAGGAGCGTGAATCGGAGAGAGACTCGACCGCAAATCCTGACCGAAAATCCACCATTGGCGAGTCGGAACAAAACTGTTCCGGTGGAAACGCGGTGGAGAGGCCAATAGATAAGAGATAGAAGGGTTTAACGAGCCAGTCGTAGGTAGAAGAGGAGAACGAGGGGAGAGAATCGATGCAAAGACTATGCACGGCGCGCAAGATCACAGACGGGATCCCGATGTAAACAGGCTTAAACCGTAATCACTCTCTCTCTCTCTCTCTCTCTGCCTTTCGGCTCTTTCTTCCGTTCGAGTACTTGTTGCTCGTCTGCCCTTTGATGTCGGTCATGCACTGCTCGAAATCAATTTGGACTCATTAACGGGGCTGGAACACGGTGCCAAAGAATATCTGAGCAAACATCGCGTGCCATTAACCTTGCCTCTTTTAGCAGGTGCCGCGGAGGACGGGCCATCTTCTCTTTCTTCTTCTTCTTCTTCTTCTTCGTCGTTGTCGTTGTCGTCCTCCCCTCCGCCTTTCTTTTGTTCCTCGCGAGCGTTTCCGACCCCCTGACTACGAGAGACACGCGTTACGATCCCAATCAGATCGCAGACTCTCCTTTTCACGTCCTTCGATTCTCTTTCTTTTTTTTTTCGATTAGAAAGATCTTTTCTCTGTTTGCGGGAAATTTGACATTGGAGCGGAAAATTTTGGAGGTAATATTTGACACGTGAAAGAAATTTCTGCCTTGAAGAACGATTTTAAAAAGGTCGAAGGTTAGACTTCAAAACTCGGGAAGAAATTCTCTCAATTCGATAATAATTTGACGCGTGTTCTCTCGTTCAAAGCAGATGTTTCCGTTCATCGCGCGATTTCCTTCACAACTCGACATGTCGCGATAACCCGATTATTATGAAAGTCTATTCTGGAGCCATTGCCAAAAGCACTCTTATTCCAGAGGAACATTACAAATGATTTTGAATAGTTTCCACGAATCTTTCTAACATCATCCAGTATAATTCTCCAAAGTGTAAATTCCACAAATGTATAATTTGGAAATTGTCCATTTATCAAATTTGTTAAAATAACTCAATAATGGAGAGAATTGGCGAAATTTCACGAAGCAAGCAGAAAACAAACTTCATCGCTAAAGATCCATCGATCCACTTAACCTCTTGCGCTGGAATGACGTGCCACGCACGTCGACAATTTTTTTATCCCAAATTGCAATATTTTCTCAGTTTTATGTATATTTAAGTATAACTCAGACAAGACAAATAATAAATTTATTACATTTCAATAATTTCTATCATACCGAAAGAAAAAGAAAGCGACGAATTATTGTGTACGGTTCGGTCACTCGTTATGGTCCGCAATCAGTTGCCAGCGCAAGGGGTTAATCTCCCCGAGAAGATTTCACGAGAAGCAGGAGAAACAAGCGAAGTTTCTCTCTTTCTCTCTCTCTTCCTCTCTCTCTTGAAGTGGGCAGCTGCGTTCGCAATAAATTACAATGTCCTGCTCCTTTGAGGCGCAACGAAACGAGTCGTGGGCTTCGCGGGACAGCTCTGCGAGGAATCCGAACGTAATTAATCGAAGGGATAGAGAAAAGAAGGGGATGGGAGGGGGGGGGGGGGACGAACGTCGGAGTTTTGGCGCCACATAGCCCTCCAGGAGTGGTGCAACCAAAGACACCAGCGCGCGGAGACCCACCAGGGCTTCGCAAAGAACCAGCCATAAATTCCGACGAGTCGTTCGTTCTCGCGGTTTGTCGCATGCGTCTAGATTCGCGGCCGTGATTTATTACGTGTTCGAGGATCGCGTGCGGTCTCGTTCCAAACGACGCAACGCGCCGGCTCCGACTCTGTCGAATCCATCCACGTTCGACTCACGACTCGAGCTCGAGTCCAACGATCTCGCTGCTTGGCTCCTTTGCTCCTTGGATCTAGCTCTTGGAAAGAACTTCACCGTGTTCTTCGTTTAATTGGCTCGATGACTCTTCTCGACATTTCCCCATTCTACTTTTCTTCCGATCGAATCTTGAAACTTCTTTGCTCCGATCGCCGATTTTTTTTTTGCAATTTTCGCGGAAGATTAATCTTTAGGTTATTTTGACCATGGAGTTTCGATCGGTGAATTTTGGGAAGAGAAAGAGGTTGAAATAAGTACGAAGAAGTGTCTCAGGGCTGGCAAGAGTCAAACGACCCCCTTAGGGGGAAATTTCGTACAGACCAAGAGTTCAAAGGCGTTTTGCTAAATCGTGCTTAAAAGTTCAAGCTCGAGAGACTGTAAGCGAGAGATCTGAACGGAGGGGGGCAGATCGGGGGTGAAACATAACAAGAGCCCGTGAACGCTCGAAATGATCAAAGAGATTAAAAGAGGATCGGCTTGTCTTTCTGCTATTTTTCGTTCCACGCTCGTACACGCTTAGACACGCTAACTTTTTTCCATCGAGATAAACAAAACGGAAACTTGCCGCTCCTCGACAATGTAAATTTTCCTGTCGCTATTTTCCCTGTTGTATTTGATCGTAATATCATTTCATTATATTGTCCTGTTTAATCTTGTGATATAATTATTTATATTACATTATATAAATTGGAACACAAAGATTGCAACAAGCTGTCAAAAAGAAAACAAAAAAAAAAAAAAAAGGAAAAGAAAATTCTAAACTCACCTGCAGTCCAACTCTCATCTTGCGTCCGGGTGCTCGCCGAGCCCCAGTTAAAAAAAAAGCTTTCCCGATGTAAACGAACGTCACGTCTTCCCAATCACCCTTCGATCATCTTCGATCTCTGCACCTGTTCTCGCGACAATGATTCACAAGCTGTAAACACCACGATAATCCGTCATACTCATCAACAGTGTCCAGGCCGTGGCATTCGACGTGACTCGACGGAGGATTTTTTGGAGAGAGAGAGAGAGAGAAAGAGAGAAAGAAAGAAAACAAAAAGAAAAGAAAAAAAAACGGAGAAGAAAGAAGAAGAAATTTTCTGGGTTCGAGCGGAGGGCCACGTGGTGGCAGGAACGCGTGAAAACGCTCGGTGCAGCTCGAGCCGGTGTGCTCGATACACGTTCCCGGTTGACGGTCCGCGTCGTACTGCCGCCACTTTTCGCTTCGCACGCTTCCTCTTCTCTTCTCCTTCTTCGTTGGCTTCCTGCGGGCCGAGCCCTTCTTCGGAGTCACGAGGAGAGCCGGTGCGCGCACGTGCCGGCCACGGCCCGAGCAACAGCGGCCGACACCTCCTCTTCTTCGCGCTTCACCCTTTCTCCCGACCCGGTTCGCCGTTCGCCTCTCTTCTTGTCCGCTCGGCCGCTTTGTTGCTCCGCCGCTCGGCCTCTTCTTGCTCTTTTGCCGCTTGTTTGTTGTGGGTGTTTTCTCTGACGGCTGCCTCCGCGCCGCTCTTTTTCAGACCCGGAAGACCGCGGCCCTCCCCACCGGCCAAGATTAATTGACGGCGGATTTTTAAGGGAGGAACCCCTCCCACCTATCTCTCCCCTCTCCGACTTTCACCTCCGCGCTTTCCACCGTCCAACGCGCGACGACTTGATCGACGAGAGAGAGAGAGAGAGGGATTATTTACCTCGGTGTAATGTCCGGCCGATTTTCAGAACGTCTTCCTCGATTTCTATCGACAAGATATATATATATATAAACGCTGTTTCTCTCTGCAGGGGTGGAAATTCTAACTTCTAGGAAATTTATTCCCAATCTTTCAAAGTCTCGAAATTCGCTTCGAATTGGATCCGCGCGCGATATTTAACAAGTTGGAAGATCCTCAGGTGTGCTAGTCGTCCGAATGGAGTTGGAGGTTCCTTGCACCATCGGAGCTTGCCACCGACTGACAATCGGGCCAGGTTAAACCGCGCGAAGTAACCAGACAGCAGCGTCGGTGCGGAAGGGCACAGGGGGACGCGCCGAGTCACAGAGAATCGGCTGGAGAGGGATAAGGGTGGGGCGGCGAAGACGATGTCACGCGGAGGGTTGTTTTCGCCAATCGTCCCTCCTCTTCGGGTAACGTTAGGATTCCAACTGCACGGGAAGACAGTATCTTGATTTCGTCCAAAGTTGCAACAAATAACAATGATAGCTCACTACCGATCAAACTTGAGCAACTCGACATTGTGTCCAAGGTTTCTTGTAACCATCAAAGACTTTGATCTTGTAAAACTATCGACGAAATTTCCATCGGAGACGTTAAAGTAAAGGAAAATCTTTATAACCCTCTACTTTATAAGTAGAGTAAATAAGTTTTTATTTATGTATTTTACGAAGAATCATTCGAGTCTCCAAAAGTACACTCATTCTGATCATTTTAGTAGTTCAATGACCAACGCAAAGCGTTCGCTTTCATAATTACGGAGAATCGTTTCCTCTTACACTTTCATTGTTGCATCTGTTTTGCGTTGTTTTACTTCATCGTTATCGTGCTTCTCCCGTTGGATAAATAAATAAGTAAATAAAATCGTGAACGAAAGCAAAAGTTAAGGCTGAAAACGAGTGACGTTAGTTTCAATGGAATTTTGAACGTCGCATTGACTTTCGATGACATCAACTACGATGATGATGCGCGGTACGTATTTTGACTTTGCGAAACGAACGCGTGGTCCGCGAGAAGAGCAGCCTACAGATCGACGAGAGAAGTTCGAGCGCAACGCTGTCCAATATATTTAGATTGCTTCACTTTAACTCGGAGTGTCCTTCCTCTTTTCCTCGTAATGTTACATAAAGTTTCGTCACTCCCTAATGAATACGATCCGTCGTCCAATATTTCAGAATTTCAGATTCCACTGTCATGAAGAATATCCCTTCCCTTGATCATTAGCATCGTGATCGCTTCTGAAAAGTTCGACAAAGATCTCCTCTCGTTCATTTTTAATCCTTTGTAAATAAATTGGAAATTTATACTCGATCCACAGAGAGAGAGAGAGAGAGAGAAAGAGAGAGTGTGTTTCTGAATTTATCCGCAATATCTACGACTCTGTTCCAAAGACAAATTCTCCTGGATCCTCGTCGTGTTTGCGCGATCGATGCATCGTTAACGATCTCCTTATCGGAGCCGCGTCGGCGAACGAAAGGAAAGAGAAGGCGCGCCGCGTGTGGAAAAAGCCTATTGCTCGAAAAACGGGTTTGCGATGTGCCGCGGGTGCTCTGTAGTTTATCGTTGAAATCGTGTAGCACGTTACGGTACACCGCGATCATTAGCAGCTTAGAAGCCGCCTGCCTGGCTGCCGGGAAGGCTGCGCGATATCCCGCTTTGATATCCGCTTGTTTCGCCGATGGAAACAAGCGTGATCGCGCCTGTGAATCAGATTCAGTTGCCGAAGAAGAAAAAGGATGTCACTCTTTCGTCGCTATTTTTTTTTTTTATCACTGAAAGTGATTTTAGCGGGGGTAACCCAGAAAATCGGGCCTCTTCAAGTGCAACGCTGATGCAACGAAAATTAGCGATTGGTTGATTTGGGTCACGTGACTCGCGAGGGGGCTTGTTTTGTATCGATTCAAATGTTTGCATATCAATAAAATTTTATGGCAACGTTGCTTCTTCAGTGACAGGAATCGTACTGAGATACAAGTCGTGCAGTTTTCTCTTTTATTTATTCCTCGCGACGTGACAATCGAAGAGGAATTTTGAATCGTAATTACGATCGTAAAGTGAATTTTCAGTTTTCAATATCGATTCAATCTTGAAACTATCCCGCGAGGGTTGCGAGCAACAAACGAGAGAGTGGAATTTATGGTTAATAAATTCGGTGTCACAGATCGGAGAATGCACATCTTGCGGAGAGAGAGTGGCGTAATTTTTCTTGCCGATCTTTTGGGCAAAACTTGGTCGCAAAGTGGCCCGAGAAGGGCTCGAGGCGACCGGAATGACGTTATTAACGAAGAACGTGACGCCGGGATGTTATCGTGGCCGAGTAAACGATAAGCAAAAGATCGGGGCCCACCGTATCAGGAATCTTACGGCGTGAGTCATCGCCGAACCGGTCGATACCAATTGAGGCCGATCGGCAGTCGAAACGGTCGATCGTTTTCTTTCGCGATTCTTTCGCCGAGGACGCGGCTGAGGGCGGGCCTTCGAAGCCTGATAATTTCGACAAACGAAAACGCTTCGATTAAAATTTGATCGCCTTCCACGCGTGTCTACACGCGGCCGCGAAAACGAGTGTATATCGGCGCTGCTTCGAAATCGAGGGAGAAAATTTATACCGAAGATTCGAGTACGAAAGTTGAAACGAAGGAATATGAAATTAAAAACTTCGTTCCTCGGTAAAAGATGCGACGCTTTCACTTTCAACGTTCGACATTCGCGAGTTCGAGATGTCCTACTACAAGAACCTTCGCGCGAAAAATCTCAAAGTGGTCCATGTTTTCCCCGCGACTCCTCCGAGGTTCGATCGATCGAACGCCAAACGAACAAAACGCCAGGTAAAGTGTGCCAGGTTCGCGTCCACGCGAAACCGGGACACACGTCTCTCTCTCGGTGTCCGTGTCGGCGTCCGGGGAGGAGCGTTGACTCGGCAGTAGGACACGTAACACGGTGATTTGACACTAACAGGAGCAGCATACGGGGACGGAACGGCGTCGTGACCAGGTGTAATCGAGAAAAGGGGAGCCACGGGGTTGGGCGGGAGGGGAGAGCGTCTCGCAGAGAGCGGTCGGCGCCTTTCATCCCTTCCCCTTCGTCGCTCCTCTCTCGTTTATCTCCTTTTTCCTCGCTTATCCTCCCCCTTTTGGCCTGTTCGGTAATGCTCTCTCTTTCTCGTCGAGGTTACCCGAATCGTCGCCCGTTTCGTGGAAACTGATATCGGCGTGTCTCTCGTCTCTCCCCCGCGCCACCCTCGTGGAGAGCCAGTTTGAGGAAGAGGGAAAATTCGTCGCCGAAGAGGGGGAAGAGAGGGATGCAACGGTGCCGATTCTTTACAAACAGCCCCGAAGCCTCCGACTGTCATTACCATTAATTCTCGTCGTTCCGCCGTACCGGTGAAAATTAATGATAATAACGCTTTTTACAATCGTGCCCCGTGAGACTCGACAACGAGGAGACGCCAGTTTCACGAGATGTCAACTGCGAGTTCGTCCGACGAGATCTTTTCGGACACTTCAAACGATAACGACAGAATGATCGTTAACGATTGCTCGTTGCAGGTATTCGACGTTGCTAATTAACGAGGGGGCTCGTTGCGCCACCCGGTTGATGAGGGCTTCCTCGACACCCAGCCGTTTATTCGTCGAGCTGCCACCTCGTCGATCTTCCCCTTCTCGCGCCGCGACTTTCGTCCAGAAGCTCACTTCCAAACGGCTGAACACTTCGTCTGCTCGCTCGTTCGTTTCGCGCAAAGTAATTTATTTCGAGTGAAAAATCAAAAAGGAAGGCAAGGGGAAATAAGAAGCTAACGATACTGGGTTTAAGTGGGTTTAAAATTGTCTCACATTTTTTTTTTTAAGCTACTCCGTTTTGGAAGAAAGATGCGTTTCGATGAATTTCATTTCAAACGTTAGTTGCACAAATTACGGGATTATTTATGCTCCACTCTGTAATAAAGAATTTATTTAAATATTATTTATAATATTTATTTAAACATTACTTTTTTCTCATTTTAAGAAATATTTTATATTCACCATTGAAATGAGTGTTTTCCTTCCTTTTTTTGTATTAAAAAGAAATTCCGTGCAGGTAAAATTTTTTTTTTTAAGATTGCGTCCTCCTACTTTGTTCCTTTCTTCCGAAATCGTTTTGTCGATCCGTGGCCATGATCGAAGGGTGAATCGAGGAAACAGTTTGATAGACGAGCGAGAGATACGGCCCTGGCGAGAGTACGGCGCCGCAGAGTGGGAGTAATGAGAATGCTCGTCGTGCAAGAGCACGGGAGGAGGACAGAACGAGCCGTTTACCTGGACGCGTGACGGAGGCAGGTGCGCGTCGTGGGCTGTCGGCACGTTTGATGTTGTTCGCCACGCAGCAACGGTGGATGCGTGTGTCGCGCTCGAACCAACGACCAAGGATAAACCGAGGGAAGGGACCGGCTCGCTTCGCCTCGCCTCGCGTCTAAGAAGAGGGCCGAAGAAGAGAACCTCTAGAGAGAGGGTTTTAAGGGGTTGGTATCGGCCTCTCGGCGCGAGCGTTGGTCTTCTTTCTCCGTGAAAGAAACGAAAGAAGTGTAGCGAGTGTACGAAAAGAAAAAAAAAAAAGAAAAGAAAAGAAAAAGGAAAAGGAACGGGGACGACCGTGGATGGGAAAGAAAAGAGGAAAGAGAAAACTCCAGACTTGTGAGAGAGATTGTAACTCGAAGGCGATGAAAGAGGGAAGTGGTCCGTTGATTAGTCCGGGGAAAACCGGGGAACAAAGGAAGGAGTTGTTGGAAAGAACCGGGAGCTTTAAGGAGCGTGCAAGAGATTCGCAATCAGCGAGAGGAAACTAAACCGAAGGGGGTAGGATCTGATCTGGTTTGTAGATAAGAACGCGTCGATAAGGGTGGAACAGTTGTACAAAGATCGTGAGAGGAAGGGGGGATGTTCCGAGTGGTGAAACGTTCGGATAGAATGGAACCGAGAAGGAGAAAAATCAAGAAGAAGAGAAAAAAACTTGGGAAGCATGCTCGACTGGGAGGAGGACGATCAGGGGGAAGGAGAATCGAGAGAGAGAGAGAGAGTCACCATTATTGAAAGGGACCATCGAGGCTATCATTTCGTCGCTTTCCGACTCTAGATTCTCGAATCGAAAAGCTTTCGTCGAAGCTGGCAATTTGCTGGAAATTAGCATGAAATATCGCGCAGCGGACGCTCGCGTGCAACACATGATTTATGAAAATTTATCGTCTCTCTGACAGCGTGCTGCCAGCCATCCCGACTGGTCCGCATTACCATAATCGCAGCCACGCGGTCATTTCCACGGCAAAACTCCAAATTGAATTAACATCGTCGACTGGTAATATTCACCCCCACCCTTCCGTTCACCGCGTCCATCGCTGCGTATCTTCGCTCAACTTTGAAACGTCGCAAAGTTTGGCCATTCCAGCGACAGAGAAAGGTTACGTCACGGTTACGAGGACCGAGAATAAAGCATTTTCAAGACGACAAGAGGGGAGCAGGAATTATGGTAAAAGCGCGACCACCGGCGCCGATGGGCCCCTCTAATTATCATTCGAGTGGCGGCACTCGCGCGAACATCACGTTGAACGTTGTTCGGGTGGGCGGACACCAACAGTGGCGGTTGAACGCTTTTAAACGCCGGCAATCGTTCCGAATATTACAGGGGATGCGGTTAAATAAATATCGATAATGCCGTTTCGGTGCCTTTTTCGCGAGAACCATTCCCGACCGTTCGGGGGGGCCATAAGCCTTTATTTTATAGTTATTGCTGTGTACAGTGGCACGCGGTGGTTCCCAAGCACTCGATAAGTTACACCGTAATGCGTGTCCCTGTCCACGAGCTACCGCGTCCTCGTAACTGTTTTCCAAATCCGACACCGAATACACGAATGCTCGATGAAAAGATCGTAATCTCGAACACGAAACGAATCCGGTGTGAAAATTCGGCTCTCCTCGGGAGACTCTGTTCTTGACCCGTTGTTCCCGAGACTCGACCTTGAAGCTTTGCACGCCGCCGTTTGTCCCGGGCCGAAGAAAAAAAACTGCACGACTTGTACCCCAGTACACGATTCGTCTCACTGAAAGGCCCAGAAGCAACTGTTCCGACTAGGAAACGAAGACGACCTTTTTGCCATAAACTTTTATTGAAACGCAAACATTCGAATCGATACAAAACAAATTACAGGCACGGTCGCTCAGTGCCAGACAACGCCCCACTCCTACTCGAGGTCTACCCCACGCCCCCTCGCGAATCACGTGACCCAAATCAACCAATCGCTAATTTTCGTTGCATTAGCGTTGCACCTGAAGAAACCTGCCCCGCTAAAATCACTTTCAGTGATAATATGTATCGCGTACGATTGCTGGAACGGTTATAAATGGAAACGAGACTCCGTGAAATTCCGTGGAACTGCGACGCTGCTAACTACCTTGTTGAATATTCAATTATCCTCCCTTTCTACTCGTCCCACGATTTACGAAATTCAACGTTCGTGTATATGGTTTTTCAATTACCACCTGCGGAAGCTACTAAGCGGTCGGCCGAGGCAACTACTCACGTAACTCGCAGTTACCTTCGCTAGGGTTGCGGCGGCGGCGGTCTGGCGGATTCATTAAACAAGGCGATAATCCCGAGGTGCAAGTTCGGGAACTTGCAATCCCCCGACTGCAGACCGCGCGCTCGCGAGACTGTTACCAGCGGAACTTTGGGGGGGAAGATCTCGTGACGCCCGAGAGAAAATTGTCGACTTCGGATTCGACGAACTTCGGGTTCTGAATTACGAGTCGATCGAATCGTAGAGGAAACGCGCGAGGTTAAGGTTGGATAAGGTTGCAACGATAGCCAGTCAACCGCGAAACGTGTCTTATCGCGAAATCCTGATACTGCCAGCTGCTTTGTAAACGTTGTAACTATTAACTGTGCACAACAGGATGTTAAATTCTCGGTACTCGTTGAGAATTTAACTGCCAGCCGTGTATTTTAGTTTCACGTTGCCGAAGTACACTAGGAAAATGCAGCAGCAGGGAACGAATGCAAAGAAAAAAAAGCCCAAAATCGTGGGATAACGGTGGCGAGCGGGAAAATCTGAAATTGAATCCAGCCCGCTTCATTAACCTGCATTTGAATTTTATAGGGGGGAGGGGACAACGCATAGGAAGCCGACCCCCGGGTACCTACAATGGGCCAGGATACAATGCGGTTAGATAGGCCACTAGATAAGTACAAGAGGAGGACACACGTGTCCGGAACACGTGTCCTTTTCGTGGCCCCGCCGTAATATCGTTGCCTCTCGTCTTTAGATCGCCGCGATACGTGTCCTCTCTGTGTTGTTCCACGAATTGAACCGCACGAGGATCGAACAGTCCTTCGCCGCGACGACCGGTTGTAGGATTGTTCTAGGTACCCGCAGCGATCGTACCGTTGTTTCGTTACCATCTTCGATTTGAAACAACACACACATACACACACGCTTCGACCCACATTTCCATCCGCGCGATCTTTGCGAACTTGCGTTTGCCACTAGGTTTCGTCGTTGGTGAAAATTAAAACTTTTAACGCGTAATATTGTATCGGAGTTTACAAACTAAGTTTCAGCTTTCAAACGGTACGAGAGAGATTCGTAGAATTTTATAAAATTTTACCCTCGGAAGATGTTTCTTCGGTGGCGCGTTGTTTGCACGTGTTGCGCCCCAAAGCCTCGGCAGGGCTTTGTTTTCTGCAAATGAATAAAAGTCGAATTTAGAACGGGCACAAAACACAAACGGGTTGATCCTTTTGAAAACAAAAGGCACGCCGCGCGGCTCGCTTTGATGTCCAAACGCGTTGCCGCGCGTTTACGCCGAAGCACGAAATGCGCAGCGCCCGTGCACGTCCAAGTATAAAGTGCGTCATTATGCTTCATTTTGATCCGCGAACCGTGTTAATTTGAAATGCAAACCCATCTCAATATCGCACGATCCCCGGCCACCGTGCAACGAGCACACGCCGCATTGCCGCATTCCCGTTCTTACTACACTCGCCAGTTTACGACTGTTTATGCAAAACGAGATCGCCGATCAACGAGTAAAATCACGATCGTATATTATAATGTCAGAGATGAATGGATGGATTCGTTGATGATTGAAATCACGCGAAACATCCCTCAAATTTGGCGTCTTATTTAATAAAAAATAGTAATTTTGTAGTATGTGCTGAGAGTCATTCGCGATATTAAATAAAATTACTGTATGATATATTTTTGACGTCAGATAAATATTCATTTTAGAAATTATCCTGATTGAAATCACGCGAAAGAAGCAGCAGCAAAGAGGAAGCAACGAAACATCTTTTATTTGACCTTATTTACGGACTTGGCATCTTATTTGAAATAGTAATTTCCTAGCGTGCTCTAAAAGTCGATCGAGTTGCGACTTTTAACGTCAACTAGATATTCAGAAATATTCAGTGAATTCATTCTGATTGAAATCGTTCGAAAGAAGCATCCCTTAGCTAGTTTGACACGAGCCTGACGTTTTATTTAACGAAAAACAGTAATTTCGTTAGTACTGTTCTAACAGTTACTCGTGAGTTACGAAATATCATTCTTGTACGCTCTCAACATCGAAGTAGATATTCAAAAGAAGATGGTTTCGTTTTAGAAATTGCGTGAAATTATGCGAAAGGAGAGGGATGAATAAAATATTCCTTAAAAACAGTAATTTCCAAGATTGCTACCCGCGGTTCGTGTCGTCTCGCTCGACCAATTATTCTCGCTCAAACGCAAGACCGAGATCTTTTCAAGGTGTTCACGCAGGTGCACGTACGATATCTAGCGTAAAGCGCGTCACTAACCGGGCAAAGCTACAAAGTCCCTACGCGCAACGTACGTAGAGAAGAGATCTAAAGAGAGAGAGAGAGGGGGGGGAGGGGGGTAACACCGTTACCGTTGGTCGCGGTGTACTTTGAGTCACCGCAAAAGTAACTACGTTTGTAGCCGCGATGCGACGTGGCAGGGTACACGCGGTGCAGCCACTCCGCCGGGGGCTTAAGGGATGCGAATCGGTTTTCAGGCCTTGCCCCTGGAGGAGAGACGGTCGGCAGAGGCGGCCGTCAAAGCGGGAGAGACCGTTCCCTCGCAATAGAAAAGCGCATAACCGCACGGCATAGAGAGAGCCTCCGTGGTTCACAATGCCGGTCACATGTCACCATCCTCTTTGAACTGTGCCGCGACGGCCCCTTTCTTCTAGCCTCTCTCGGCCACTACACATCCCCCACTGTTCACCCTCGCTCGCTGTCACGGCCAATGAGCACCTCGTATGCTCGATTTCGGCCCCCGATCGGTCATGCTCGCTCGATGTGGTGTGCAAGAGAGGCGACCGCGTTCGAGAAGAGAGGGCAGAGATCGTTGTGTGCCCGTGCCTCCGAGAGCGGTTACGATGAGCCGAGCGTGGTTACAGCCGAACTTTGGAACTTTCAATGGAAGACTGACGCGAATCGGCCGGGGCAAACGTTCAACTCGCGAAGCGCGGCACTCTTTTACAGGCTACAACGATTCTTTTCAATTTTCATCGCCGTTTGATCGCCGATTGAAACGAAGTGGAAGTCGCTTTAACCTCTTGCGCTAGTAATTGGTTCGCGGACCATAACGAGTGACCAAACCGTGTACAATAATTTGTCTTCTTTTTGAATTTATCGGTACATCACTGGATAGAAATTGTTAAGAATAAATTTATTATTTGTTTTGCCTGTGTTACATGCTTAAATGTACTCAAAACCGAGAAAATATTGCAATTTTGGGCCAAGTATTCTCCACGTGCGTGGCGCAAGAGATTAAATGTCGCTTGTAAAAAAAAAAAAAAAGAAAATGGACAATGAAAGAAAGAAAGGAAAGACGCGCCAAAGTAGTCCGAGTTGTCGAACGGCGGCAAAAATCTAATTAAAAATCCCGACTGTTGAGAGACGATCGGTAAAAAGCGCGCTGGCTTATATGGAGAAGCGTCTTCCGGTATGGCGGGCGCGCGCGGGCCCGCGAGTGGGAATATTCAAAAGATCGGAAGCTGCCTGTGATGTCCCGGCATGGAAACGGCCGCGAGACGCGCGAATTCTTTTCACGAATAAAAACCACGTAATCGTATACGACGACCGATCGCGTAATGTAATGTTTTCGCGAGAGTCCCGCAGCCGCATCGAGAGATCCGCCGGCGGTTAATTAGCCGATCGCTTCGCCGGCTGCTCGAAACCGTGCTTTGATCACCGGCTGGATTATTCCATCGGCGGATCTGTTCCTTTTATTTGCGCTCCGCGTTTCTCTTCTCCTCATTTTTCTTTCTTTCTCTGCGGCCGATTTTTTGCCGATTTTTCGGCGAAAATAACTGCCACTGCGTGATAAATCCTCGAGGATTCGAACGTTCTCTGTGGTTTTGGCTTTTTCGATCGGTTTCTCGAACAACGCTCGAAAGATTGCGTCGTATAAAGAGGAAGACGCGAGAATTAATACCTCGTTTCTGCAACGGAGATGCTGCCGCCTCGTTGTTTCAAAAAAAAAGAAAAAAAGAAAAAAAAAAAGAAAAAACATCAAAGGAAACACGCGTAGGTAGCCGAGCGTGCCACGGTGAATAATCGCGCGGGCGCTTATATATCAGCGCGGTAACGACGAGAGCAGGAGGCGGAGCAAGATTCAATTAATAAAGATTACCGGACCGGTTTGTAAAATTGTAAAACGGAAGGCTCGTTCTAAGAAGCCATTAGGATAAGGAAACGTCCCGCGTCGCGTCGACGTCGTGATCGGTATTTGTCGGCGATGTCCGGTGCCGTCAGATCCGTGCCGACAAATTCGTCCGTGAGGCATTTCCATTCGCGTGCACTAAATCGGCGGATCCTGCGGAGAAGAGATCGTTAAGAGGCGCTTATAAATGAAGGAGATTTAAAGACCGAGATCGGACGATAGGGGCCGGGGCCCGGGCATCGCTTGGCGCTCGCCGGCTCCAAAACAAAAGCGAGTCCGATTACAAAAGCCTCCTCTCTCTCCTCCACGGACAACAAGTGAAAAGGTGTACGCCACCGCCGGGAATTATTTAAATTTATTAATAGGATCGCCGGTGAACAACGACCCACGACTTTTGCGTGGCCTCGCACAGGTTTTAATTAATCTTTTCGTCCCTTTATTCTTAACTTTCTCTTCTCGCGGTGGAAGAAAAGTAGAAAATTATTTCTCGCGCAATTGTTCAACTTGTTCGCAGTGTACTCTCGACTCGCGGTTTTTTGCGGAAGCCTCGTTATCGAAAGTGAAATACAGACGCGCGCGTCGGCGCGGCGGCGAAAGTGAAACACACGTGCGCGCGCGGATGGTTGAAAGAACGACGGAATTCAGGTGTAAACGATAAAGAAAAAAAAAGGAGAGAAAAAGAGAAAAAAACGGTAATCAGCGGTCGGTTTAAATCTATCTTAAAAATTCCTGAAGCAAGTTCACCCGGATTACGCCCCGGTGGCGAAGTTCGGACACGGGCGAAACAATTATGGCGCCTGTTGGTCCCGGATTAGGGATACGTAATACTCGCAAAAACGGTCCGGCGTGGCGGCGGTCACGTGGCAATGATTATCTCTTGATGCTTTGCACACGTCTGCCGGTTTTTGTCCAGCGAGACGATGCGTCGCATGTCTCTCTCTCTCTCTCTCCATCTTTCTTTCTTTTCAGCTCGAATGCCTCTGCGACTTTGTAATTAAGCCCCCGCGTTTCCTAACCTCTTGAATTGTTTCTTCCTCTCTAGATTCTCTTCTTTCCTCAATCCCTGGTTTTTAAATTTGCCGCAGTCTGCAGAGAAAACTACAGTTTATTACCGCGACGAGAAGAAGAATTTTTTTCGTCGTGATTGCAAAAGAGAACTTGAATTATCGGACTCTTGCGATGCGTACGCGCCACGATACACACTCCGACGGCACAGTTCGATCTAATTGGGTTAACGAGCGTGCAAACAGCGTTAGGAGAGAGATCTCGTTTCCACGCGGGCTTCTAGGTACCTTGAAACGCAAGGTAAAAACTGCACGACTTGTACCCCAGTACGATTCGTCTCACTGAAAGGTCCAGAAGTAACTGTTCTAACTAAGAAATGAAGACGACTTTTTTGCCATAAAATTTTATCGATATGCAAACATTTGAATCGATAGAAAACAAATTACACGCGCGATCGTTCAGTACCAGACAAACGCTACGCCCCTCGCGAAGCACGTGACCCAAATCAACCAATCGCTAATTTTCGTTGCATCAGCGTTGCACCTGAAGAGGCCCGATTTTCCGGGTTACCACCGCTAAAATCACTTTCAGTGATAAAAAGAAAAAAGAAACGAGGCATCGCAGTGAATCGCAGCGAGCGCGTATTTTAATAACGATAAACAGCGCGGTGGACGATAAGCGCGAGGCTGCTGCCGCTCGGCCGTGTAAACGTTACGTGGGTGACCGGGGCCTCGTGTTTCGTGCAAACAAGTAGCTCGTGTTGGTTCCCTGTAAGCTGCTCCCCAACAAACTACCTTGTCTCGGCTCCTTCCTTTGTGGCTGGCCGCCTCTAGGCCGACGCAGCACGGTAGACACACGTTTTTCGCCCCCTAATAAACACAGCTGATATATAATATATGCCTAGCGCGGGCATCCGAGGAGAGCGGATGTCCGAGAGGAGGAAAGAAAAAAAAACAGAGAAAAAGAAAAAGGAGAAAGGGGAAAGAAATAGGGAAAAGGAACACACCGGGGGCCCTGATATACGATGCATCGTGGATTACCATAAAACGATATTTCACTTTTTTAGGGGATACGCCGCCTTCCAACTGGTCGCCACGCCGAGGCGGTAATACTAAAACGGACGGAGAAACCCGGGAAATAATAATAATAATCGAGGCCGATAGTCGAGAGCGAGAGAGAAAGAGGAAGAGTTGGCTAATTAGGGAGGTTGCTTATCGGCTCGCTCTTAACGGTCGTAAGAACTGGATAATTTCGTTTCCCCCGGACGGCTCGAGGAAAACTATTTGGGTCAACTTGCCTTTTCAATTATGGAGACAAGTTCGTAGCTCGCGAACGTGGCAGAAGTTTCTTAGGAAATAAGGGGAAAGAAGTATCGTGGAGCCGTGCTGTATCTGCAGTTTTTGCCCCGATCTTGCAGTTTGCGCGCTTGGATTTTCGTTCGAACTTCGATGGAGTCGTTGTTAGGCGGTAAGGACGGTGACAGGTTGGCACTTGTTAACAGCGGAGATTACCGGAAGTCTTTCAATAACGCTTCCGGGCGCTTGTTAACGGAAGCACGAGATTCCACGGGAGGTATTATTGCAGTTTCCGTTTTACAGTTGCCGTTACGGAGAACTTTGCTACCTTCCCTGTGTTTCCAACTGACGAAAAATTAGACGTTTCGCGAGAAAAAGAATTCAGATTCCAGCGAGACGTAGTTCCAAACTCGCCAGGAATTATTCATCGCGCGTTACGAAGCCACTTTGCTCTCGCTTGTTAGAGTCGAAAGACGAGAGAAAGAGAGAACAACAGAAGCGGTTTCCTCTTAATTTTGTGGACCCGTAATTTACAATCCACTTTTCGAAGTGTTTTTTTTTTTTTTTTGATTCCAAATGATAATTTTTCGACAATAAATTCTTCGGCCAGCTCTGCCAATAACGCTGTACCGGTACGTGTGGTTCATCGATACTAACCCCATATCACGTAAACTGATAACGAGAACGTACGGTTCGCGACATTGCTTTTGAATCAATTAACCAGAGAATGGTTCCTGTAATATCATCGTGTAAATTATACGAACCAATTGAATCGCCATCTTTTAAAGACCGATATTTCATTCCACTCTTATCCATTGAAATTTCCTATGTTGGAAATTTTTGCAAATAAAAAATTGCAAATGAACTGCCGAGTGGACCTCTGTTGCACGAACTCCAATTATACGCAGCAGCTGTTTGTAACATCAGAGTTCTGCTATTTTATGTTCAAAGAGAGCTATCTATCGTATCTCAATTTCGAATACGAAACGTACATCTCAGCTTTCAAATTCGGCTTTTTATTAATCAAAGTGACAGTCATTTGCTTCAACACGTGGTCTGCCAACAAGTTACAAGCTTGTTTATCTAACACATAGTAACATAGTAATATGTGTTTATGTGTTATTATATTACTACACATAATAAGATAATGATATAATAACATAATAACATAGTAACATAGAATTCCGGATCCCTGGAGTCGATGAAACTGTGGAAAATCGGTTTCCTAATTAGCTTGATTTTCAAAGAGTTTACTTTACTCAAACAATTGAGTATGAATGCTTGAAAAAGTGAAAATCTGTTGAACGAGGTAAAGTTTCGTATTCCAAGGAAATTTATTGCACCACTGTTGCAACAGTATCTTAACAGTCACTCGAATCAAATGCATTTGTTGATTTTGTGTGCGTTTCGAATTAAAGTCAAGAAAAATTGCCACTTCAATGGCCAGAAACAGAGCAAAATTGTCTTTCGCTCTTCAAAATTACATATAACGCGAGCAGTAATCTGCAAGAAAGGGCAATTATTTCCCGACCAACCTACGTACGTTCGAGTAGCTATTGGTCCTAATCGTTCTCGTTGAGGATGACGGAGCTATCGTTTGAAAATCGGCGGACGGGGGGAGGGGGGAGGGGGCAGATTGGCCGCGCGGCCGAATCCGTGACGCCAGTTTCGGCACAGGGCCATTACTTCTCTTACTTTTTAACGATCCGTCTGGACGCGCGGTGCTTCGGCAGAGGAGCTCGCGCTCTCTTGGAGGTTCGCCGCCGAGGGAAGCACCCCGCTGCGATAGTCTGGAGTCCCCTTAACAAGCGGCGATACCATCGTGAGTCTGGTTCCCCGGCTTCTCCCGGTTTTACATACCGCTGCGCGGTGCCACGCCGCCGCGTCGTGTCGCGTCGCGTCGGGACGCCTCCTACGTTCATATTTCGACCCTCGATACACCCAATTGTCAACAAGTGTTCTTCCTCTTCCTTTCCGCCCCCTGCCTCAAAATTTTTCCACCAAACTCGACACGGTCGGTTTAACGGAGTCTCGATCATCCTTGGCATCATTTTTGCAACGTCGAATGTAACACACATTCGTGTAATTTAATTTTTAACCCATTTGCATCATGACCCTACTTGAGGTTCCGTTTGCAGGCATCAGCGACGTTCAGCTGACGACTGGCCCGTATCACCACGCGCGGTCGATCGTAGGTGCAGTAAATGACATCTAATTTAGCGACTGGTAATAAAAAGCAGTCACAAGCTAGCGGAATAGTCCGCGCTTTGACGCAAGTGGGTTAATTCGTACGAAAGAGTACGTTTTTTCTTTCTTTTTCGGCGATTCCATTGACGAAGAGATTACGTCGTTCTTGCAGAGTTCAGCTTTGCGTAGAATCGGTATACTACGTCGAGGCGTCGGGGATGCCTGGGACGCCTCGGAATACGTACTATTCCGTGACGTGTATACGGGACAAAAGGCGCCGCGCATAGTTTCCGTGGATCGGTGGAATTTCAGCGCCACGGAGGGTGGCGGTTTATCAGTATGCAGAGCGAAGTGGAAACACGAAATATGTCGGAACTATTACTTTATAATTTAGAGCGACAGCTATTAAACCCT
This sequence comes from Melipona bicolor, assembly GCA_030673865.1. Lineage (NCBI taxonomy): Eukaryota > Metazoa > Arthropoda > Insecta > Hymenoptera > Apidae > Melipona > Melipona bicolor. The sequence continues at coordinate 1,985,957 of JAHYIQ010000012.1, forward strand.
CAGACGACGTTTGAAACGGCCGAGAGCGAAGAACTTGCGCTCGCAGGTAAATGGGAATTAGTCGTCTTTGCCTTTGGAACTCTTGATTGTTCAACGACCAAGTTAAACTCAACCCTTCGGCCGAGTGTGTTTGTACATATGCATATGCATGTTGAATGCACGGTGAAGTGTGAACCGCGGCACTTTAACGCTTGACGTTACGAATTTGAAAGCAATCGTCCGTCAAAACCAAAACCAAAAAAAAAAAAAAAAGCAGCCGTTCAAAGACGCTACTCTCGCAAGGTATGATCATCGTTCCCCGAGCAATAGCGAAACAAACCAACAACGAGCAAGTGTCGTGCACTATTGCCGAGGACGTAACCGAGCGAAAGTTTCTTAAATCCCTGGACGATTCCAGCAGGTAGGCTTCCTCGAAGCGGAGTCCGAACTCCCTTACCGAGAAGCCCGAGCATAGAAAGATTCCGGAAGTGCTGGAGTGGTGCCTACCGGGTGGTCTCGCTCCACCGACGATTGCCGTCAGTCATAAAGAGCGTGAGCCCGGTGACACAATGGAAAAATCTTGACAAGTCCATCGGGGAATTCCACAAGGCCAGCGAGAGCGACTCTGCCGAGATGCTATTACCATCGCGGCACGAAAATGACTTTTCAACCGTCCCCCTACCCCTCGGAGGTGGGAATTCGTTAGAAGTACCGCTGAAACGCGAGGACATGCGCCGTCTGAATGCCACCGTCCATTTGTTTCGTCTCATCGTTCCGTCGTGTTCCATTATACGGAATTTTTTAATTGAAATTCTCCTCCATCGCGAGAGATCCATTCTGTCTGTTCACTCTTGAAATTATTTTAATTTTAAAAAGAATTTCCCATCTTTTCCTTTCCTTTCTTTTTTGCGAGTTTTCTTCATTTCCAAGAAAATACATTCACAATTCTGTTGAAGCGTTATGTTAAGTACTTATTGATCTAGCAATTAATTGAAATTCTCCCCCATCGCGAGAGAATCTTTCCTCTCTGTCGCGAGACATCCATTCTGTCTGTTCACTCTTGAAATTGTTTCAATTTTAAAAAGAATTTCCCATCTTTTCCTCTTTTTCGCGAATTTTCTTCATTTCCAAGAAAATACATTCATAATTCTGTTGAAGCGTTATAAATACTTGTCGATCGTCCGACAGTTAATTGAAATTCGCCAGACAGACTTTGTCTCCACTCCTACTTTTCCTACTTTTCCTTCTGAATTTTCTTCACTTCCCATTTTTTCCCCTATTTCTTCCAATTTCCTCTGCTCCTTGCTATCGTTGTAATTCCGGCCAGGTATTATAAATACATCGACCGTCTCGCAGTCAATTTCACGCCGGATTATTAGCTTTACCCATTGAACTCGAAACCCAAAGGGCGACACTCCAAAGATTAAACAATCGAGCGCGATGGAAACGACGCGAGCCCCGAGGTACCAAGCCTACAAGGTTTAAACACGATTCATCTGCACGGTTCTCACTCGCTAATTTCGCCCACTTCGTCGCCTCGCCGACCCTCCAAAAACCACGGTACCATCCCTCGAGCTCTCTTCATTCATCCCCATTCGAGTCGAAGCTCGTCCGAGTTAAAAATTGATTCGGCACTACTACTATTCGGGGGGGACGCGATGCACGAAATCGTGAGAGGAACGAAAGTAGTAGTAGGAGGAGGAGAAGAAGAAGCAGAAAATGGATTCCCTCTCTCCCGCTGGTAAAACTCGCCAGGAATTCCTGGGCCACGGCCGGCGTGGAGAACCTCCGCTGGTCCGGGGCCCCGGCTACGGGGGCAAGCCTCTTATCCACGGAGGATCGGTCTGTGACTTTTGTCGGTGCGCGTTCCCCGGGTCCTCTCTTTGAGTAATGGAAGTCGACCGAAATCAATTTCAATTCCTACGAGCCGGCGCTCGCTGGCCGCGCGCGCGGTTCCCTCTTTGAGAGAAGCTGCTCCCTCGTCGTTTTCAGCTTCCATGCGCGCCTCCCCTTGCTTAACACCTCCGGACTTTATGCGGTCGGGCCCCCTCGCTCTCGCCCGATCGGTCCCGCGCGCCGCGGTATGCCGACCATCTCGCGAATCCAACTCCACTCCTCGGCGCGCCGTCTCTCGATCGTTCATCTGCCGATATTTGTCGCTTCTCCGCCCGAGGAGAGGAGAGCCCGAGGTGTTGGCGTTAGGAGCAACCGGGGTCTCTCTAAGGTCAAACCGAGGAGGATTTCGCCTCTTTGTCTCGAGAAACCTCCGTGCTCTGATCGACGCTCCGTTCCGACGCAGAGAACTGCGGAGAACTCGTTCGTCGCCGAAACGAACGTTAAATCAGCGCCGAGAGGGGCCGAGATAGGGAAAACAAGCGGATGGAGAGCGGAACGAGAGTCGTCGGGCAGAGCCGAGGACTTTGCGGGTTTTACGAGGCTGTTTGAAATTCGGCAGGGTCGTAAAAAAGGGAGCCGGCGGAATCGGGGAAGAGCCGCCGCTGGATCTGGACCGGTGGTGGCTGCGCGCCCGTGATTTCGTGCACCTGTTGTTTTTCGCCGCGAAACGCTCGAAACGCGATAAGATCGGCGAGGAGGCGCTGCGCGGGCGCGCGGAGCGTCGTCAGGCGGTGGGGAAGCGTTGTTGGCCTCGCGATCGCCGGGCCGAGTCAGCGTCGCCAGAGGATGAAGATATATCGCTGATAGCGGGGGCCCGTGTACACCTGCGTAACGGCGGTTCGAACGCTCGTACTATAAAACTTAATTAACCCCTCGCGACGATTTATTCCGGCGTCGATTAAGGGGATCCCGCCCGATAATCTGGATCCGCTAGCCTCTTAAATCCCCCGCTCGTTTAAATCGCATTCGACCGCGGTTTCGCTAGCCGCCCGTCCCCCTGCCACGGATTTACCTCGACGATACCATCCACGCCGCGTCGATACGTTTTATTGCTGGAAAGCATCGCCGAGGAGGAGGCTAACGCGCTGTTAATAAACGCGAGAGATGGTCGGTAAATGGTTGGGGGGAAGCGAAATCGGTTCGCGGCGAGCTGAGAGAGACGGTGAAAAATGCGATTGTATTCTATCGTTTTAAACACGGTGGCCACGAACGTGTGGTAGTAACTCTAATCAACTCGATGTGTGAAATATTTATGCGACAAAAATTGGAGGCGAACGGTTTTTTCGTTGGAAAATCTCCGGGGTACGTGCAAACACCTTTAGTAGCCATTTCGTTCAGAGCAAGGTGGGCAACGACTGGTCTACACGTCCATTTCAGTTTATAAAATTCTCGTTTTAGCTGCCGTCTGAGTTGGTAAACAGTCGGACGAAACATTCGCGATGATGAGCTAAAAAAAAAAAAAAACGTAAGCAAGTTCGGTTAATGATACATCCTGCCTCCATATCAGGCTTTAAACGCGCGTGGCTAGTAAAAGACGCTGTAAAAAGACGGGAGGTTTCGTTTTCATGAAACGCTCGCGATTATGAACGTCCTCGTTGGAAGAATACCGTACAGTTAACAGCTCGTTTTCGGCCCCCGTAAAAACGTTGCTCGTAATCATGTTGCCTGCTGTTTACTGCCGCCATGAAACTCCGGTATTAATCGATGTCCTTACACCTTTATCACCAAACTGCTGGTAGATGCACTCGTACGGCTTGATGCCTCGGAATCCTTTGCCTCGTTACCAATAAACCGCCGCGTGCTTTTCCGCGTTCTGGCCAGCCAGACTTCAACACACCGCCGTGTCCATCCAATTAATTCGACGAGTAAAAAAGCTTGGCGCTCAACAGCATCATATTATTATTATTTAAGTGGCTGCAATTTTTTTCTTAGATGAGATAATTCCCTCCGGGGATCAATTATCTCTGAACTCTGGTTTTCTTTCAGTTACTCTATCCAAGAGTAAGTAATCATTCAATGATTGAATTTATACTAGATTGTCCAATAGGTTCGTTCGCACTTTTGTGAAAAAATGATGAAATTGTGTGTCATTATGATTGATTATTCTTTAGAAATGAATTAGAAGTAACTTTTTACCAAAAAATTGCAGGTATAACTGTACTTTTGTGTTCTTTGAATTATGTAATTATTAGAGATAATAATCAATAGTAATCAGATTTCAATAAACTTAAATCGTTCATCGATAGCAATACTTTATTTCTTGCAAGAACAAACTAATCCCTTTAATATTTTAAATATTGTCACATTTACAGTGTTCCTCTTTCTCTGTACTTTCTTTACTCAATATCGATGGACACTGTTCGTGCACACTGTCCATTGCATCTTCTGCAATGTGCACGAACTTTTGAAATTTTCAAAAAATTTTGTAAAAACACCAAGAGGCGAACGAATTCGTTGCGCGATCCAACATTCCAATTTAACGATCCTATATAAATAAAACATTAAAGACCTCACATTGGAGCTTTTGCCCAGCTGTTGCTAAACGAGTTGATGGACAATTTCCTAAAAAAAAGAAAAAGAAAAAAAAAAGAGGGAAAAGAAGAAAGTACGCAAAGGATAATTCAGCCGCCAAGGGGATTATCGGTCAGTTGACCAGTTGTCCATCGATTTTCCTTTGACGGGAGAGACGTCAGGTCGGTGAAGTTAAAAGTTCCGTGGCTGGCGACAATCTGGACGTTTACGCACCGAAACGGTAATAATGACACAAAGATGCCGGCTTCCTCTCGGGGGGTACTGGTATCGAGAGGCCGGGCGGCTGATTCCTCGGAACGAAAATCTTCTAAACCAAGGGCACGGTTCGTTAGCGTCATTGTAGCCGAGTCCAAATATTGTTGGATTCCTCTCCTACTGGACCTACAGCGAAGATTCCTGCCTTCCATGACAGCGCCATTCTGCGACTGTTCGAGGGAGTGACGACTTTATGCGCGGCAACACGGAATGGCCTGACGGCTTCTCTTTTCTCTTTTCTTTTTCCTCTCCCTCCTCTTTTTTTTTTTCTTTTCTTTTTGTCCATTCGCTTCTGACGAGTCTGACGTTTTTCCCTCCTACCGTAGCTCGTCAATAGGACGTTACAGTCGTACTACGTTACAGGAAACTGTTCGATTCGACTGAAAGTGGCCCGTAAAGCGTTCTACTGTAAACGGAGATTTATTCGGTTCGGTCGCTTGTAAAGTTTGAAAAATTACACGTTGGAAAACTATTCGATTATCGAATTCGGAACTATCGATCGACTTTAATTGATCTTGCGGTCGCTGCTGCGACTGTTGGTATTGTTATCTTTGTCGAATTTGTCGAGAATGTCGAGCCGAAGGAACGAGCCGACGATCGAACGGGTGGTGGAGGCCGTCCTGTCGATGCCGCCCTCCATCGAACTCGCGCCGCTGCTCTTCGAGATTTTAACCGGCTTCGTCTCCGCCCAAATGTTCACCGCGAACTTTAATTCCGCCACCAGTGCCTCCCACGGGGTGACCTGCGAAAAGAAAGAAACACGTCGACGTAAAATTTCCTTTCTTTCGCGTACGAAAGAACATCGAGAGCGTTTCTGGCATTATCTCAATTAAAACGGGCTTTTCAAATGAAATCAACTTGCAGAAGCGATCTGACGATCCAACAGTTACTGCCATTTTACTAAATTCAAAGAGAGTTTTTACGAGACCAAGAATCACTCCTCCGATCCTCTTGTACGCGCGTCGCGGAGGAAAATTTATCGCTGGTTTCGGCGGTGGGGGTGAAAGAGAAAGATCCAAGGGTAAGATAACGGTCTTGTGAGAAGAGCGGTCTCCACGCCGCGGTGGTGAAGAAAGAGAGAGAGAGAGAGAGAGAGAGGCTCACCTTCTCCTTCACGGCGACCTTTCGTACATTCCATAGGAATTCAAAGACAGCGATGATGAATGAGCCGCAAGTCCCGATCAGAAGGACCAAGAAAACACCACCGACGTTGGCCAATCCTAATTCGCTCGACGACGTCGGCTCTTGTTCGATTTTCGAGCACAGCCCGCCGCCCCGTTCCTCCCACCATTTCTTCTTCAGGTCCTGCAGCGTCCCCTTCTCCTGCAGCCTCAATATCGCGCCGCTTATGGGCGTCCTGTACGGTGAATCTAACGGAGAGAGAGAAATTTCCGCTCGTATCTCAAAGATTCGAGATGAGTCGAGGTGATTTTGCTCTGGACTTACTTCGCGGCAGGGCGATACCGTATCCCTTGTTGTCGATAAGCCCGCCAACCTTGTCGAGGTCGCAGTTCCTCTCCATTCTGTACTCGATCGTGGTGGATTCCATGAGGAAAGCGTAGTCGTATTTCTTCAACACTCGATCGACGCCCTCGTCGTTCGATTTCGTGAACACGCTCGGCCTCGCCTCCTGCATCGCCGCCCACATCCGTTGATACGTCGAATAATTCGAGTCCTGCGATATTGTTCAATCGGAGACAAGCGTCAATGCGGATATCCACGCGTGTTTGAACGTTCGACGGAACTTTGATCGAAATTTCCTCGTTTCTTTAACGCGTTCGGTGCCGTGCGTACAAGATCGTAGAACGATTGCACCCAGCATCTCTAGTCAGGAAATTTTGTAAAAATTTACTAAATTTACTAAAATTTTGTAAAATTGCGATTGTTTAAAAAAAATAAAACACTGCTGGGAAGAAATATCAGTAAGGAACGTGACCAAGGAAGTTACAACGTTCTGTGATGGATGCAAAGGCAAACCACATCTTTGTCTGAACTGTTTTAATAAATTACTACTGTGTTATTATAGCGTGTACTGTTTATGTGACAAATATTGAAAAATTACAGGCGCGATCGCTCAGTACCAACGCCACGCCCCCTCGCGAATCACGTGACCCAAATCAACCAATCGCTAATTTTCGTTGCATCAGCGTTGCACCCAAAGAGGCCCGATTTTCCGAGTTACCCCCGCTAAAATCACTTTCAGTGATAAAGGCAACACATTCTTTCCTGTAATCTGAAAGTTCTTCAATGTTTGATACATGCGTGTTAAATTTGCTTCGTCGGTAAGTCTATTCGTCGCACGTTGCTCCAATTACAAATATCAAACTCACCTTGAAGAAGCTGTACGTGGAGCCACCATCCACGGCGCCGTACTTGATCTTCGTCTGTTTGGCAAGATCTTCAACGCCTTTGATCGGATTGTCCATCTTCTCGGCGGTCAAGAAGGCGGCCAAATTAGCGGTGTACGAGGAGACCATAATCAGAGTGAAGAACCACCACATACCAGCGACCATTCGAATCGAGGGTGCTCTAACAAATGAAACAGCGCAAGTACAAGTATATATACTCGATCGAAATCGAGATCATCGCGAGTGAGAAGCGTTCGAGTCGAAATGGATCAACGTGGTTGAGTAACGTGCTCATATTTAGTTGCTAGCTGGGCGCTAAACCGGAGCTGGAGTTGGTGGAGAGAATGATCGATGAAAATTGGAGTTGGCCAAAGTTGATCGACTCGATTCGGGATGGATTGAAACGGGTCGACGCAAATTGGGGATGATGATCAAAGCTGACCGATGCAAATTGGTGCCAGTCGGATGCGAATTGAAGCTGATCGAAGCGGATCGAGCAACGCGTTGCAGCTGATCGAGGCAAATTAAAACAGGTTGAAGCGAGTAAGGGTTGATCGAAGTGGATTTGTCGCGAATTCGACTTAGTTGAATCGTATCTGTGGATTAGAGTATGCACACATAGTAAAATATGCAAGCTTAGTTTCCTTATCTCGATATTATTATCAATGATCGTTCAATACTTTAAAACGATTAAAATAAGATGAATATTATCGACGGAATAAAATTTCAACTGGATGATATTACAAAACTGTATTGCAAGCGATCTGCCTCGAATTCGATAATCCGTTGTCAGAGTATATATTTACGCTAATGCGTGTGCGCAGAAAGTTGCTCGCGACAGACTGATAATATTTCTCTCTGGTAAACAAATGAAATTTGTCGAGTGGACGATCTTCCGACAGGTATTCTCTCTTTTTTAATCGCCAATACCAATTAACAATTAAATATTCCATTCCATTCCGCAAAAGCAAGCGGAAAATGTATGCAAATTTCACGCGGCGGAGCAAATTGATGCGTTTGACTTCAGATCAGAGATAAACAAATTCGTCGTCGGTGCTTTGCAAAGATCGCGGCAAGATCGTCTCGTCGAAACGCGAAATCTGTCCACGGGTTTAACCAGCCGTGATCTACGTAGTCTAGATAAATCGTCTGGTAAGTACTCGAGGCTCGAGTGGATGGAACATCTCGACGACGCGGCGGCAGGAGACGGGGACAGCCCGTGCGTCGCGTTTTCCTAATTAAGCGCGCGAGCTAAAGAGCCCCGCGTATGCAAATGACGCCTGTTTGCCAAGCACGGCAAACGCGCGTGCGGATATTCCGCGAGCGTGCACAGGACGCCGGGTAAACAGAAACAAAGGACATTGTTTCTCGGCTCGCCTTCGCCGACAAATGGATCGCGGATCGCGATTAAATTGCCGCCGCGAGATATCGACCGGCGATACTCCTATTTATAATCTCCCTGTGTGCAAACAATTCGGCGAATTTTTTCCCCCGCGATTCTTCAACCGGGCGCTCGACGTGCCGATTTCACGACGGACCGCTCTGTTCAATTTGTTTCAATTAATCGTTTCGATTTCACGCGAATTATTTCGCACGTCGGCAATTTTCACCGATTCCACACCCGCGGCAGGGTGCGCATTTACAATTTCAACGGGACGAAATATATCTGCTGTAGTTGATATTGCGTTTCACTTGGTGATGATCGAAGGTACGTTTTAAATTGAGCTTTGAAAAACGAGTGTTACACATTTTACGTGTAACAGCGTGTAGCGATGCGGTATTTAAATTGTACCGCGTAAAATGGATCAACTTTCTGCGCCAATGTTGGATACGAGGATAATTGATTAAAAAATAAAAAAAAATCTCGCGTGTCTGGGCGAGATTTCTTCTTCCCTCGGAACTGAGCCGGCTGGAAAAGAGACGTGGAGGATATTGCTTCTTCCATGCAAATCACGACGATTCGTGCCACCTTGGCGTCGCATGAGCAAGCGGCAGGGAGGCAGTTAGAGGGATTCGCCGTTGTTACCTGTCAGCATCGTCGTCTTTAGTCGGAACGTCGCGTCGTCAGTATGTGGTGAGCAAACACGCGCGACGTTACGAGCGGAGAGTTAGCGCCGTGCCGGCGTTAATAAGTGGGAAGCCGCCTCAAATATGTCCGGCAAACAGCGGCTCGTTAAGCTTAATTGTCGTGAAAAAAGGAGCACAGCGTCCCAGGGACGCGGGGGGAGGGGAGGGGAAGGGAGAAGAAAGAAAAGCGCCGCCTCTGCTTTTGGCACCGTCTCTCTGTACACTTTTCTACAAACGCGATCCGCGGCGTTTGATTTCCTTAAGCAGAGAGAGAGAGAGAGAGAGTAACGTGCACGCGCGCCGGCAGAAGAAGATTTTTCGTTCCAAAAAAGCGCTTCCAGTAGCGCGGAGATTTTTATCAATTCGCAGGCTCAACTGCTCTTTAAGCTCTCGAGATATCGGGATGGTAAATTTAACGAGAGAACTGCGTAGACCATCCGGAATATTCTAGGTTTACTCTCGGCGTTTGCGTTTAATGGAATATCGTAATTCTTTTGTCCGTTCAACGTGGTTCCACTCGAGCCGGACTGCGTGCTCTTTTGAATTAATTAAACTGGACCACCGAATTAAAATCTTGTGCAAACTCGACGTAGGCACGTAGGTACCGGAACGATGTCCCTTTTTTTCGAGATATATATATATATATTTCACGTTGAACGTTCCTCGGTTATTAATAAACCGAGGAACCAGCGAGTAATTCCAGATAATTGCAGTTGCGCAGAACAAGACGAACACAGAGCTGCGTCTCTTCGCGCGATGGTGTCGCGGCTTTGCACGCGTGCAAGACGGGCTGCGGTGGCGTAGGCGCTGCCTTGTTAAAATCGTTCGCCGGCTACCGGACTTACTTCGGAAGTATGTCAGAGCCCTGTTGCATGATGGAGCCGACAGTGAGCCACATAGAGTTCTTCAGGTCGAAACTATTCTCCAATTCCTCCGGGTCTGGATTGCACGGATGCGGATTGTCCCATTCGCCGGGCGCTATTCTGCAAATAAACCTTCGTTTTAAGACGCGAAATCCCTTAAGCGGCCGCCTCTTGGAACTTAATTCTTTTTCAGAAGTACAAACAGCACACACTTGCGAGAAAATTCTCTTTCCTTGACCAAACTTTAATTAAGAAAAAAGACGAGTCGTTCAACTGTGAGTTACGGAAAGATAGCAAAAATAGATAGCAAACCTAACCTAAACCGAAACTTTGAATCGAAACGGTTCTTAATTCTTTTTCAGAAATACAAACAGCACACACTAGCGAGAAAATTCTCTTTCCTTGACCAAACTTTAATCAAGAAAAGAGACGAGTCGTTCAACTGTGAGTTACGGAAAAGTAGCAGAAATAGATAGCAAACCTAACCTAAACCGAAACTTTGAATCGAAACGGTTCACCGATAGTTATCCAAAGCGAAACGACGAACGAAATAAAAATCTAGGTTCGGCGTCTCTTGTTATCGTCACTTGTCCGCGGAGTCTCACCTAGCCTGTAGAAACAGCATGATCGAAACTGCCAGGAAAGCAGTCGCCATGTAAAGCCAGACGTCGCTTGACAACGGTGACAGGAACGAGAACAGGTTCGGCTCCTTCTCCTCCGGCTTTCTGTACAAAATGCTGATACCTGACTTGGACATATTTCGGATGAAATGGCTGGAATCTCACGGCTGGAATCTATCGCGCGAATTCAGGACGCGACGTGGGATTAAAAAATTACCTAGGTTCATGAACGGCATCGTGAAGTCGACCGCGCTCTCCCGCTCGTACGTGATTGTCAGATCGCAGATAGCTAAATCCGCGTCCTGAAAGGATTTGCAAATAACTCGAATCTTTAAATCGTTCTCCGATACTCGACAGCGGAGGTAGCTTAATCTCACGTCGGGAAGACGTGTTCTTAATCAGGGAGAGAGCATGCGCAACTGCAAACAGCTACGTACATGATTCAGCAGGCGTCCGATTAAACCGTTCCATTGCTTCGTTTCCTGGTTGTATGTGCCATATTTGCCGTCCGGTACCAATTCGAACTCGTATTTAAAATTCAACAGCTTGGCAATCTCCTCGATGAGATCGATGCAGAAGCCCTCGTAACGCGTTTGCTCGATCAATATACCACGGGTTGCGCTGTCCGTCACTTCCATCACGTACGGCGGTCCCTGATGGATTGCCGTACGTCAATTACCACCGATTGTTGATACATTTTTTGGTTTTTGTTTCTCATTAAAAAAAAAAAAAAAAAGAGACTTCATAGCAACGAGAATATGTAAAAATGTGCCGTTCACCGTTTTGGTAGTGATCGTGAACTTCTTCTGTTCGATGGATTTGTACAGGTAACTCTTGCGGTTTTTCTCGCTGTCGCCCAAGTCGAGGCCTTTCGGTAGCCAGTTCCCTATTTGCACGCTCTCTTCCGCTCTGACGTCCATAATTTGTATTTCAAAGTACTCACGTTGACCGTTGTCGCCGATCGTTATTGGCCCCGTGATCTTACCTCGGATCTTCCCTTCCTTCGACAGCTGCGGAAACGGGAAATATTTCTCCGTTAGACTCACCAAGCTTTGTGCTATACAATTTCGCGCCTTTTTGTATAATAAAACACAAATAAACTCCCATAGCTATAGTAATAGGTTATAGTAACAAGATAGCAATAAAACTCTAACTTAAGATTATGCGTGCATCAGAGTTGCACACAACTGGCACAAATAAACATTAAAAAAAAAAAAAGAAAAAGAAAAAACCAAGCTTTGTGCAATCTACGTATATATATATATATATATAAAATCTTCATACGCGGCAATTGAACGCACAGAGCTTGAAGAGAGAGAGCCATTACCTCACGCATAAGGTTGGTAATGTTGGGACCTGCGCTGTATTTCTCGTCCTCTTCGCAAGAGAGCGGTACCGGGTCAATAGCTACAGACACGTTCCTCGCGTTCAAGGTCTCCAGCGTGTTGTACACCATGAAGACGGCGTCGTACAGGATGGCCGATTCCAGCTTCGTCACGTGAAAAATTCAAAAAAAGAAACTACCCTAACTAACTGTAAGCGTTGCGTTCGCGATTTTTACGTAAAACACGACGACGGTCGTGCATTTAATTTCCGAGCGATTGCAAAATTCTTCGCATTTTTCTCTCGCGAAGCTTCCCCCCCTCCCGGCACGGCGAGAGAGTCTCGCAATTTCGAGAGAAGATACCCGCGGTAATTTTCTAATTTGCAAGCGAGCCGCGTGCCGCTCGCCCGCGACGATCCGTCGTAATGAGAAATGAGACGTTACGGGCGTGCAATTTCGCAAAATTCCGCGAAACAACGCGTCTGCACGCGGGAGAAACGCGACGCATATTGCCCGTGTGTCTCCATCCGCGTGGCGCGGGTACAAAGCGAATCGGCGGAGGCTAATGAAACGAAAATTAAGCCAGCCCGTCAGCTGCTCGTAAGTACCGTGTACCCGCGGCTGGAGAACGGAAGGCCCGCCGCTGTTGTTGCATCCTTGAAACGGAGCGCGCCGAGTTAATGAAGAAATTACCTCCGACTTCGGTTGGTTCCAGATGGGCCGACGCTCGCGCTTACGCACGATCGTTCGTTTCCCCGCTCGTGGAAATCACCGCGGTCGAAGGTTCGAAGAAACGGCTGGGTGAAAATTGGCCGAGGATGTCGGAGAAAGGTGCAACGAGTTTCTCGCGCGACGGGGGAGAGGGAAATTATTTCGCCGCTCGATTCTTCACGGTCTGAAGGATACTTTGCGAAATGAATGGAATTGCAGCTGACGGGAGAAAATGAAGGGAAATTTTTGCAATTGTCCTTTACACTGAGAATTTAAATTCGCTGAAAAAGAAGAGAGAGAATGGCAAATTGTCCCTAATGGGTCAATTTTGGTGTAGTTTTATTTTATTCGTTGCAATCCTCCCTTGAATATAGAAATTTTAGCGCGAGGCGGTTCAAACATCTGCTGATTGAGTTTTTACATGCTCTGTAAACGAAAGAGGGGAACAGAGGAACAAAATTATTTGAGAAAAACGAGAGGTCCTGTTTGAGGTATTATCAAATTGTTGATCTTCTACTTTTTTTAGGTCGTATCGACTGGTTATTATTTAGAGTTCTTTGCGTAGAATTTAATACTACAGAGTGCAGAGAGTAATGGAGAAAAATTCCAAGAATGGCAAAGTCGTTTTCGACGCAGTGGAAAATGATCAATATCTAGGATGTAAATTTTGGCACGTTAATTTGACAATATTAGAAAAGGTTGTTTAATCTACGATCTCAAGATATCGTCCGAGACGTTCTCTAAATTAACTCAGCAAAGACAATTTTGAGAAAATTTGCAATACTTACCAAATCAATGTCTTCTACGTCGTTCTCCCGTAAGCTGAGTCCCGTGATGTTGGTCGCTGTCTTGTTTCGCACCTCCGAGAGCGGCAGTTTCGTCGAATCCTATCGAACACGGTACGGCAAAGGTGAGATTTATTCCGCTCTCTGGACAAAAGGAGTGCGTTTAAAATCACCCACGGACGCATAAACATTCATGGTCCATTCATGACGGGAAGACCCTCGATAGACCCGCAGGGATAATAATGGAGATGCTCGTGTGAACCTGCGGTAGCCGGTTGCACGCAAACCGTGTATAATTCCCCCAGCGACATAATTTTAAAAACTGTCGATTGCCAGCCGCAGCCGATTTCTATTTGGCGGCGGAGCCAACCGCTTGAACCGTACACCTACCTCATCTATCTTGGACCTGACTTGCCCAAATTCACGCTGAATTTCGAGGACGCGAGATTCGTCACGGTATATTCGTCTCAACGGGATTCGACGAGTAACGACCGCTGCAGCATCAGCTACCGTGAAACTCGGAATCTTAAGTGGACCGCCGTTTGAAGGGTCGTTCGCCCTGCCCTCTTGTTGTCCCAGTGCAACAAGCGGCAAATAACTTTGAAACTCTCTCTCTCTCTCTCTCTCTCCCTTCTGCAAACCTGCAAACGGTGTATTTCGGAAGCTCTCTCTGAACGTTTGTTGACCGACGGTCGTTTTTCACCGACCAAAAGCAATTCTTTTTGGGGGGATACTCGAAAAGTCGAGGAACCAATAGATGAAGCGATTCTTGGGACGAATCAGGTGCGGATGAAAAATTTTCTGACACAGCGCAGCACTTCTCGTTTATTGATGACGCGGTATATTTGAGAAAATAATAGCACAAACACGCGCAAACCTTTCCAATCCAGCCTGTAACTATAATTGGAACATATTTGCGCGACTGGAGGAGGTGTTCAAGGTTATCGAAATGTTAGGGTCATTCACTCTCGGGTCTCGGACTGCAGCCGTCGTTCAACGAGGCTTCGTCTTCCACGAATCTGTCGACAGTCCCCTGGACAAACATAGATACACCGTGAAATTCCTCGCGGATTCATACGACGCGGCACGCCTTTTTCCTCCTAGTGCTTCGCTCTCTGTGTACACGGGCAAATTTCGAATATTTGCGAACGCCGGAGAGAGGAACGTCCAAACAACTTCCGTCGAGCTGTCGCTGTGATCAAAGTGCTTCGTCTACGGCTTAAAGCTGAAGCATGACGATTTTAAAGGGGAACTAGACGAATATTATTGCCTGCTTTCAGCACGACGATTTTGTCGTTGTTTGTTTGCAGGCGAAAGACGGAGAGAGTCTCGAAGTGACGATAGGGTTGATCGGTAAAGTGCGAACTCAGCGTCGTTTCGAAGATTCGGACACTGAGTCGTCGTCAATCAACTTTGGTCAGCCTGTCGCCATCGACCTTCGTCAAACGTCCTCAAAGGAACACCGACTCCCCTGTAAATCGCAAAAGTTGGCAAACTTTCGCCAAAAGTTTGCACTGTCTTTGGGAACTGCATTGTCTTTGGCTTTCCTACGCGTCGCCCTGAGGACCGTCGTGTTGTTTCACTTAATAAACAAAAAAAGAGAGAGAGAGAGAAACGAAGAACAAAAGGAGAAAAAAGAAAAAATAAAAGGGAGGAAAGCCTCGACGCGTCGTTATTTATGAAGGTATTGTTACGTGCTCGATGGTAATGCGTCGTAAAAAGAAAAAAAAAAAAGAACGGATTCCGGGGGGATGATGAGGGGTAAAGGAATGTTCAGGCGGAACGCCATTACCGGCGTATCGCTGAAAACAATTACTCGCAGCAATTTATGGGTCCGTTTAATAAAAAGCCTGGCAATTGTAACCTGGCTAACGCAGTTACCACGCCGCGGAGGGTGAACGTGACCGCAACGGCGCTCCGTGTGAATTTATTAATGAAATTTCCTTGGAAAAATCGTCACCGATTCGCCCTTTCCTCTCCGCTTGACTCGTTACGCGTTTCGAAACGCCACGGCTGGACTCTGAATGTTTATGCAAATTTATAATTCTTTGTAAGTCGTTGGTAAGTATCACTCGTCACACTTAACTGATCGTTATTGTGTTTTTATAATTTATAGTGAGTTTTTCTCTTTGGGTTAATTGTAAAACTTGACCTTCTGCAGGTTGTTGGTGAGTATACTTACCATTCATTACGTGTAACTTATATTATAACTGATCCTTGTTATGGTTTTATAATTACGGTGAGATTATTTTCGTTAACCATGAAACTTATTTTAAGAAAAATTAACTCTTTGTGAGTTGTTGGTACTTACCACTTGTCACACACCTGACAAACAATCTTTGAAAAACAATCGCGTTAGAATTCTCGAAGCGGGTGGAGGAATTCTCCACACTTCGATTTTCTCTTACCAGCCAAGCCACAAAAGTAGCGTACAAAAGATTAATCAAGAACGTCAGTCGTGTCAGTCTTTTCTGCGACTACTGAATGGGAAAATTGTCGGTCCCGACAAGATCCACTTGTATAGTAATATATAAAGTAGAATGTGATAGAGAGTAATACCAGGTAAGTGACCAAGAAATTACAGTAATCCCCCAGCAGTTTGACTTCCTTCGCCTGATTTAGCACCTGGATGACGTTGCTCGGGCTGACGTCGATAATCACGTTGCAGATGGACAGCGCGCGAAGCTCCTTCAAGACTGGTCGATAATCCATCCCATCGGTCAGCCTTCTTATCGTCACCACGCTGTCTCTCTTTCGTTGGAGGGACAGCGCTTTCTGGATCCGCGACAGACTGTCGTTGTTCTCGTAGACAGCCGCGAAAGTGTTCCATTTCATCGACTCGACCACGTCGGCGATCGCCTGCGGGCAAGATTTTCCGTGGCCTTTGTTATCGCGATAGGACGATACTCGATAGTCTTGGGTCGGATAATCCCGCTTGGGTTGTCTAACTTCCCCCCCCCCCCCTCAATAGTTAATTTCGCACATATGCCGCCGTTAAACTGTTAACGATTATGGCACACGCTCTGGCGCACGCGCGCAACGGCGTAACTCCGATAGCAGCGCACTAGCGGCGGCGGTGCAACTGCAATCATAGAAATTTAACGAGCTACAAGCAATGACGTATTAATTGCAGCAGTGGAAATGGAAGCGGCGTAAGTGCAACTGCACGGGTATTACAGGCGATCCAAAACCCAGTTGCCGAAAATGCAAACAGTCTAACGCGATAATACGAATTTAACGAGGCAAATGTTCGATAATTCGAGAGGCAACGATCCATTTAGCTGTATAACGATTTCGCGAGACGAAAGTAACGAAAGCGAGGAAGAAAAAAAGAAAGAAACTGCACGACTTGTACTTCGGTACGATTCGTCTCGCTGAAACGAACGACTTTTTTGCCATATAATTTTATTGATACGCAAACATTTGAATCGATAGAAAACAAATTACAGGTGCGATTGCTCAGTACCAGACAACGCCACTCCTACTCGAGGCCTATGCCACGCCCCCTTGCGAATCACGTGACCCAAATCAACCAATCGCTAATTTTCGTTGCATTAGCGTTGCACCTTCGCTAAAATCACTTTCAGTGATACAAAAACGCGCGAATAATTTATCGTTGGCTGTTTTCTGTTTCTCGAACGAAGGTGTGCACCTTTTTATCCCCAGCGGAAAGTGTAAAGAGCACACGCCGCGATTCTACACGCAGACGAGAGGTAAAGTACGAATGCGAGTACTTTGAATGTTCAAGTGTTTAACAGCATTTAACATTTTATCCTAATTGGCTATCCCGAGTTGAACTCTCGTAGAGTTACTTACGCTACAATTGCTTACAAATGTTACAAAGTAAAAAACTGCACGAAAGAGAGATAAAATTCCACAATTTCTCAGATTTCATCATGCAGCTGTCCTTCTGAATACCGGTGCGAAAAATGTAATAGAAAAGAGGCTTGCAAACTGCATTTAACCCTGCATTTGCCACGCAGCATATCGGTATAATTTCGCCCCCTTACTTCGTAACAGACGAATTTCGAATTCATTATTAACATTGCTATTTAAACGCCAATTTCTATCAAACTGTTATAATTTTGAATAATTAATTTCCGTTTCGGGCATTCAATGGCGGGAAATGGAAATTCGTATTATTATTACAATAATCAAACATCGTCATTACGTATACACGTATCGCGTGTACGTTAATTTATTTATATCTTTGGCAACGATGCCATCCCGTTAATGACCAAATATATTTTTCAGCCACCGCGTAACGCGGAAATTTGGGAGCTCGACGGAAAATGGATTTATGGCCTTTAAATGGAAACACGTATGTATTACAGTTCTCCGCGCGAGAAATGGTCGTTCGCGGACGTGGAAAATCGTCGGGAATTCATTACGTTGGATCGGTGTCAATCGAGGAAACGTCGAACGTCGCCGTGCTCGCGATAAATTAACGAAACAACCGTCGATCGTTGTTTTCTAGTCGCGCGAGCGAATATTCGACGGAAAAGTGAAAATTCGAACGCTCTTTCCTGCTGCGTGGCTGTGTAAAAATGCCACAAAAGGGGTGTCACGGCAATAAAACGGAAAAAGGGGGGGAAAAAAAGGTACGCGTCGAACGAAATAGAAACCTTCAAAGGACCAGAGACAGAATATCGAAATATTTTTACGTTCGTGCGCGCGCGTGAAAGAATTTTCTGACAAAATCCATGATATTTCGCGGATCGGCGACACATGGCCGAGTCAAAAAGAGACAACGGGTGTGTGCAAATTTCGCCTCGCCGATCGTGTTTAGTTTAAACGTGCGCTGCATTTGCAAAATACTTCAGACAGCGTTCGAACCGCACGAAACTTTTCACTTTTCGTTCACGCTGCGACTACGGACAGGAAATGTTTAGTGACTTGCGACTTCTTCTCCTTCTTCATTTCTCCATGTCTTGCGTGCGCTTTAACGCTTCCTCTGCACTCCCATTTCCCGTTTTGTCCACCGGGATCATATTTATGCATCAAGCACGGCCACCGGCGCATGTACCAATTACCATGAGATTTACTCAACCTAACAAAAACACACGGTACGCGCGCGCGCGCGCGCGCACGTTTTAATTGCGCCATAAAGACCGAAACGTGAAGTAATCCTTTACGCCTGCCACGCTCGTTCATCGACAATTTTAATTAGACTTAATCGACGAGCCCTTCCGCTCGACCTCCTCCCCACTCCCCCCTTTCCCGCTTCCACGGTCTCTCTCTCGACTCGTATCAACCTGCGTTCGTTTGTTTTTCGCGCGGTGGCGCGGTGTCCGTGAAAAGACCGGCAGAATAAAAAACTCATCCGGCGTCGTTAGCCGAAGTTCGGTCTTTGATCGCGCTCATTAGCCTCGACTAGCCGGTTTAATGCGCCAGCCACTTCGAAGCCCGCTCGATTTGCCTCGTTAAACGAGTAATTTAAGATGCATCGGAACGAGTAATTTAAAATCCTTCGTCGCCCTCGGTGCTCGCCCCCTCGCCTCGTCATTTTTCCATTTCCCGGTGCCTTTGCCTTTTGCCGAAGCAAAGTCGTTCCCGACGAGAAAGTTTCACTTCGAAAGGACGAAGCGGCGAGAAAGTTTCGGGACATCGGAACGACGAGATTTTTGTCTGCGAATAAAAAATGTGGCGACGTTTCAATTTCAATTTTGGCGACGACGCGGCGGAATTTTGGTCGATGAGAGTCGCGCGCTGCAGGCTCCTGCCTCCTCCAAAGGACTAACCTCGGCAGATACAAATTTTTCTGTTAAAAATCGACATACCAATTGCTAAGCTGGACATCTCGGCTTCTGCGTCTACATTTTTCAGTATATCAAAGTATTTGTATTCTTATTCCGTACTGATATGGCTGTAATAAACCTCAAACGAGGTTTTCAAAGCTTAAATAGAGAATTTATAATACATGCAATAATGAGAGAACACTTGGTAAATTATAAGGTAATAACCACTAGGTACTTACACATAGCATGATAGCTCTCGAAGAGAGGAAACAAAATTTAAAACTTTAATATTAATCGTACTTTGAAGTTAGTAATTTTCATATTGATATTTATTTTATGTTTCGGCGAGTACTATCTGCTCTAAAAGTAAGGAACCCTTTTATCTCTGAAAGTGATTTTAGCGGGTAATTTTAACCCAGAAAACTGGGCCTCTTCAGGTGCAACGCTGATGCAACGAAAATTAGCGATTGGTTGATTTGGGTCACGTGATTCGCGAGGGAGCGTGGAGTAGACCTCGAGTAGGAGTGGCGTTGTCTGGTAATTTGTCGTGCGAGTCGTGCAGTTTTTTTCTATTCATCCTGTATATACGTGTTTTCACGCGGGTGAAAGACTCTATCAGCGCTGTATCAATTTTTGAGTTCTAGGGAGTTTTCGACTAGACTCTCGGTTTCTTCTCGACCAAATTGTTGGCAGCCCGGCGCGCAGCGCGCAATTTCGAGCAGAAACTCTCTATATTCTACGTGAGCAATTTCGCGAAACAATTTGTCCGAGGGGAAGGGACGAAAACTCGACGACAGAAAGTGGCAATTAACTCGGCCTGTGCGAGATTTTCCGCTTACTTTGCTAACCATGTCGCCGTCGGGGAACACGTTGATCGTCATCGGCATCGGGTTTTTCGGCTCCTCGCCGTCCTGCGGCTCCTCGTTCTGCCGCCAGACGTAGTCCACGTGCGGCACGTCGAACCGCGCCGCGATGCTCGCGACAATCCCGTAAGTGTACGGGCTCGATGGACCGAAGATTGCCGTCACACCCTCCTCCAGAAGCTCGCAAGCTGCAACACGTTGAAGCGTGTTACCTCGGCCAGTCGTCGGTGGTCCGCGCAAATTGCACGTTGCAGAGTGCGGCCATCTTGGGATTGGCTGCGCCATCGAGGCCACCGCGTAAATTGTTATTTGAGGAAACCACGGAACGCTGTAACCTCGGAGCGGAACGGAAGGGCGGTGGTGTTTCGATAAATTTTGATTAGATTCGATCCTACAGTTTTCTGGAATTCCTGTATCGAATTAGGACTACGCTTTTTCGTTCGTATCGGAGAGAGAGAAGAACGCGAAGTGTTCCCGATTCCTTCGGCGACGAAGGAAATTCCCTGGGATTTCAGACGAAAGTTAATCGATATCCCGTCTTTCGACAGTCGTCGAGTTGGCGTAGAAGATACGACACTCGACGAGTACGACGATCATCGAGACGTAATCTTATTACTCGTCCCGATTTCAAGGGGATGAAGGGAAAAAAAAGAAAATTAATTGTTTAAACATCGAGCTTTGCCATCTCCGAGGCAAAAGAGGTTCAATTACGCTTTATTGTTATCGTTGCATCTTCGCGATCTGTTCTCCAGCTAATAGGATTTAAGGCGAAATTTTTCATGTCGAGCGGGACTCGATACTCGTCGCGTTTCCTTCGCAAATTAATCGGCGGGGTGAAACGACATAAATTTCTCGTCATCGATCGGTCGTATATACTCGCCCTTTTTTGATTGGTTTAATTAGCAGCTTTGAACTTGCAGTCGACTGAATCGAACGGACTGATTTCACTGGGCGTTGAAAACGATTCGCGATGGCGGCAAATACGTCCCCATTTTAGAAGTCTTACAATCACAAAAATGAAGAGTAACAGAGGCTGTTAAAAATTTTTGAAGTACTTCTCGCAAGCCTCTAAATAAAATAGTAACAAAGGCCAACCTACTCCAGATCTAGGATACACGTTCGTTGCGTCAGAGTAAGTTGATGAATGAAGCTGCCAAAAATTTTCAAAAACTCATTATAAAGTTCGACAGGGTGAACAAAGGTGATAGCATTTTTTGGCATCTGGTTGCAGTCTGATTTAATTTTTTTCTTATTTTTTTTCCTGGTACGCCTCTAATCTAAACACACGAGGGCACGCATTTGCTGTCATTCGTCAGAGTGAAATCGACAAACGAAGCTGCCAAAAATTTTCAAAAACTCATTATAAAGTTCGATGGGATGAATCGCCAGAAAAACGCATCTGGTTGCAGTTCAATTTTTTTTTCCTCTAAATAAAATAAAATAATAACAAAATCTAAACTAGGGTACGCATTTGCCGTCATTCGAAGCTGCCAAAAATTTTTAAAATTCGTCGCGAAGCTCTTCCTTTGGCTATTTTGGCCAGAGAAACGCGTTCGGTTTCAGTTTTAATCTCTTGGCTTTCGTACGCCTCTGAATGAAGTAGACGCGTGGTGCTGCGGGGGAAATTCTTATGAGCAGCAGCGCGTGCATGCATGTATGTATACGCGCGTATATATGTGTGTGTTGGGTATTCATACGAACCAGCAGCGGCGGTCTTGAAGCTGTCGGTATTAACCTCCACCAGCTTTATGATGGGCTCCAGCTCGAATGCGGGCGCGACGCGCTCGGATCTCGTCTTATTCACCGCCTTCTCGAACGCAGCTATGTGCTTCTCCTCGCCTGCATGAAAGATTGCGCCTGACAACAACAGAAAACGTGACGTATTATCCCGGCCGTCTTATCGGTGCCATTACCTCGCTGATTCTAAAGTTTTCTCCGAACGTTCTCGGCTTTGATCAATCCTTACCGGTCCATTCCCACGGATGGAAATGGCTCTTGCAACGATTGATTAATAACTCCATAAAGGAACCGAGGGAATAATCCTCTCCGAGTGTCTGAATTTCCGTTTGAACAGAAATCTCCCGGAATACGGATTCGTTGCCAGCTCGTCGGCATTTTCACAAAGTGAAAATCTTATCGCGCCCTCGGAGAGCGGTTGTGGCCCAGTTGCGTGGATTTTCGTTTCAATTATAAAAACCGAATTTTTAGAAATTAACAGTTCGCTCCTCTCTCGGCGAGTGTACATTTTTATAATTGGCGAGTCGAGAGTACGAGAAGTGGAGAGTAGTAGCGGAGCAGAAGTAAAACAAGTTAGCCGGAAGATGGAATTCCATTATGGTCGTATCGTAATTCCGCGCCTCGGCAGCCGGAGAGGGTTTCTAGCCTCGTGCCGGTACACCGGGCGTCTGACGATCACGAAGTTTTGAAGTGGGTGACGTCGAAAACAATTCAATCAAGAGCAATCGGCTCCCGGGTGATCAATACCAAGTCGAAGAACAATCGGGCCGATTGTTCCCCGAATATTAATATTCCGCAGGAACGGCGGGATCGATACCCCAAGTTACGATCGAAGTTCCCGCCGAAAGCAAAGCAACGTCCCCGAATAAAAGTAAAATCGACGAATTATCATCTTACCTCCTGGAGATAAGACGAAAGTCGAGCAACTTTGAAATGGGTTCCGTTTGAAACGCGAATCGCGCAACTTTCTCGTGGAATGTTCTCAAAAATGAAAGTTTCCAGACGGAGAACTTGCGAAATTTCTCTGTCGGCGGATAATTTGTCGGTCGTTGTCAAAAAAGGAAAATAGAAAATACTGATATAGTATTTTCAATGAACAGTACTCGAAGTAACTCGCTTCCGTGGAACTTTTGTCGCACAGATTCTGTAATTTCCAATTGTAAATTACACTTTTTTCGTAAAAACAGATGTCCTTTTTAAACGAGAATTTTTTTTAAAAAGAATAGAAATCTTTGTTTCCAAATCGTTTGTTTTTCGACTCGAAACGTTTCAATGGAAAACAGAAAGTCGGGGTAACGAGCGAAGATCGAAACCACCGGGTACGATTTAACGCGAATTAGCAGTAGATCCCGTGCCGGATAGGATCAAACTTTTGTTTCTTCCATTGGCGTTCGATCGCACGTCGTTGAATTTCCACCGGAAGAAAGCGATTTCGCCGGCGAGAAAATTGTCCAATCTCGGTCGGAGCTTCTGCCTTCCGTCGCGCTCTCGGCCAATCTTTCGGCCGAGCCACGCTCGAGCGAGTTCGAAAGTCGTCGTCGGCTGAAACAACGTGTTACGAACGCTCGCGAGGGGAAAGTCGATCGCCTCTCCTCCCCTCTCCTCCCCTCGCACCCTCCGGTGTTTCGTCGAATGAAAATTCGCCCTCGGGACGCCACGGAACGATCCACGGCGTTTCACGCTGTCGGAATTTAATTAGAAACGTCGACGTCCGGTTAGTTAGACGAGAGGGAGCGCATTTGCCCGACAACTGCGACTCGCCGTCGAACGTAAATGCGAGCAGCTCGATTTTTCCCCGCTCTGGTTCCCTCCAGTTCGATTCTTTTTCTTTCTTTTCGATCACGCGGAGAGACGGGAGAAGGTCTCCGCGACGTGCAAGGGAATTAGAGTCGTCGTACTTTCCGCGGGGGAAGCATTAAAAGGGACGATGATTTTTCGAAATTTACCCACGACCTTTTTACAACTTTTTATTACCTAAGATTTCTTTCAATTTACCCCATTGCAGGGGACACAACCCAGACTGCAGTATGAACATTCTCACGACGTGGACCCAGGCGACGTTAAGGCCATGAGGTGATCGTCAAAAATTTCATGGGCCTGACCATAAACAAAATGTAAGATGAGAGATGCTTTTCGACCACTTGGGGGGAAAGGACATAGCGAGAGTCAGGGTGTAAAAGAACTGACTTCAATGCGTCGACATAGTTAGTTATCCGCAGTTTATTACTAGGTGGTCCACGTCTGGTGAGTCCTTCCGCGTGTGCAGCGAGAAATAATTACCGTCGTACACTGTCTTTGTACACTCACGCATCTCTGTATTATTATTATTATCATTATATATATATTTTTATTAGTGTAAAATAAAGGCCTTTAAAAACACAAAACCCATTTCGCGCGAGATTTCCCACTTTTTCTCTCTTTCCTTCGCGCGCGGTTTCGTGCAAATCCACCGACAACAGGACAGCGTGCCGTCATCATCACGCACACTCAAAGTCTATAGCGGCGTTAATAACGAACCGGACGTTTAATGCATATTTTGCCATGCTAATTACACATTTGACACGTTGCCCGATTGTTACGCACACTGGCGTGTACGTAGCCTATACCATACGGGACGTATAGGCTCGGCAAACGGAGGGGAGATCCCGACACATCGGTCATGAAGATAATTTCAATCATTCAGCCAACACGGGATTATGCGGCGAACCCATCAGCCAGTGGTCAAACCTGACTGACTGGCAGTGTCCGCTGCATGTCGCGTTTCATATCGATACTTAGGCACTGGCTGCGTAATCTCCGGCTAACCGTGCTGATTCGACGCCCTATGCTGGGATTACGGCTGACAATAATGGCACCCGATTGTCACGAAATCAATAAGCGAACGCTGCCCGCCGGTTCCCCGGCGTAGTTCAACACTATCTCTCAGTTGCCAGAAGAATCGTTAAGGCCAGATTCCCCATCGCGCAGGATACGGTTCCGGCGGCAGAGAGGGTGAGCTGAACTCCGAGGAGGAGTCAGTCGAGATCGAGGATACTTCGATCGGGTAATACGGCCATTTATATGCGGCAAATAATCCGGTTGGAATTCGTAAAAAATTCGTAACGATCGCGATTGATGGGAAACGCGCGCGCGGCAATGAAAATGATTTTCGGTTATCAGCCAATCCATTTTAAGATAATGGTGGAGAAAGAGAGAGAGAGAGAGAGAGTAGGATGATCTATATATCGTGCAACGTCTTGAAGCAATCTCGCGCTCTTTTTCTTCCTCGTCGCTTCAACTTATCCGCTTTGGTCGCCAATTTCTGCGATGAATGTTGATATTCGAAACGGGGCGACGCGTTTGTGAAGCACATATTAAAAATTGAACAGTGACTTTAAATTTCATTTCATAGTGTATCTAATAGTCTCACGTTTCTTGCATTTGTAATGCGTATCCCTTCTTTCGTTATATTTTCTACATATTTGTGTCTTTTTTCTGATTAATTTATTACACTTGAAGGTTTAGTTAAGTTAAATGAAATAACCGTAAAGTAATTTAAACATTTACAATGTGTGAAAATAATATATTTATAATAACGGAATATTTTATTATTATTATTGTTATTGAATTAGAATTTAGTTACGTCTGATCCAATTTTTCTGTTGTTGCAATTATTATTAATAACATTTTTTGCCTATAGGCGGCAACAGTAGCCAAAGGGTTAATGTTTACTAGATCAAGACTCGGAAGCACCTGTGTCAAGAGACAGTCGCTGACCCGCGGGCCTGTCGACGCTTAGTATCCTCTATCGATCGTTCTATCGATGCTTTAATTTCACCCTGTACCTAGATGACCTACGGCGGAGCAATCAAACGGCTCTGTACTTTCAATCCGATTGGCCAGATCGTACTAGCTTGTTTTAACAACACAGGCTCGCGGGCGGCCAGAGTCATCAAAATTTTCACCAAGTGAACATCGACGCAAAGAATCTCCAGAGATCGACAAGTGATATCATCGGGAAGATAAAGAACATCGACCGCAAGACTATACAGTCCAATAAAAATAAATTTCCTTTCGTCAAATTCAAATTCGTACTGTACAAGTAGTCTTTTGCGAGATATGTTGAAACCAACAGACCTTCGAACCCGCGAATTGTGCTGCCCCAAATGCAATTAACGAACGTCAGAACGAATCAATTAACGTTCATTCACGGTTGGAAACGTGCACCGAGAAGCTCTCACAAATTTAGCCGCTCGTATTTCGAGCCGACATGGACGCGTGCCGGTGTTTCGCGCGACCAGGATTGATCTAAACGCAGCCGCGGTATTGCACGCGGTGAAACGGACGGATAAATCCCGGTCATCTCGTCGATTCTCGAAACAGTCGCGACGACACCAAGCCGCTTACCGGCTCTGCGACGAACGTGAACTTACTGGAGAACGTCTTACCACGTACCGGAAATTGCCCCTCAGCGACTGCGGTCGACCAAGGAACGAGCAGCGCTCCGGCTCCAGGCAAGTCGTAATTGTAGCCGTGCCGTGCGCGCGAGATAACCTACGCCGAACCCGGGTCTCTCCATTTACACGGTACTTTTTTTCACGGCGAGTCTCCTCTTACGCGGTACTTTTTATCACTTTTTATCACTGAAAGTGGTTTCAGCGAGGGTAACCCAAAAAATCGGGTCTCTTCAGGTGCAACGCTGATGCAACGAAAATTAGCGATTGGTTGATTTGAGTCACGTGACTCGTGAAGAGGCGTGGAATAAACCTCGAGTAGGAGTGGCGTTTCTTGCCTTTCTCACGACGCAAGCGTGAGTTTTTGATTAACATCGTTTGTCCGTACGTCTCGTTCGTAAATAATTATAAGTTGTAACGCGGTTTGCAACTCGTTATCGGGATTTCCGCAGCATGGACGGAATATCGATGTTTCGCGCTTGATAATCGGCGAGCCAGAGAGGACTTCTCTCTCGTTTTTCTTTCTCATTTTCTCCTTTCCACGGCCGCAATCGTCGATCAAGAATACCCGCGTCCTTCTATCCTGTCGATGAAAATTGCGAACAATGCTCAAGGAAATGATTGCGAATAATTTACCGGCATTCACTTGTTTGACAGAGTGAATCGAGTTCGCTGCAGCAAAGACCATCCCAAGATGGAAAAATCTCGCGTCCCAAATGGAACCATTTTTTACGGATTCGCTTCGCGTTGAATTCCGCGCTCGACCAGCGATGGATCTCGATGAATATCGAACATATCGTTCGTCTTTTCTTCTCCCGCTCTCCTTCTTCACCCTAATTCCATGCGAATTCGACGAGCTTCGACCTCGGATCGAATATTTTCGTAAGCCAGAGAAACCTCGCCGCGATTAATCCGGACTCGTCGAAGCCAATTGACCGAAATTCGGCCGAAACGGACCGAATAATCACGTGTAAATAACACGAGAGAGTTAATAATATGCATACGCGAAAGCGCGAGTTTAATTAAAACCCCTGTTCTTTGTTCGCCGTAATTCGCCAGTACCGATATCTGATATCGACGTTTAACAATATCGCTATAGATGCAGTTACGAGTTACGCAACCGAAACGCTCTCGATATATCGAAGCGAGTGGTTTTTACCAAATTAATACCCGCCGGAACGCTTGAAAATTTTAGCTCCTTCGGTGCGTTGTCGGGATCGTTATCCGATCGAACAAAACGGCAGGTTTTTCATTCAGCGCGATGTCAAATTTCGGGCTTCAACAGCGAACGTTTCTTCCGTTTGCGATGCAAATGCAATCCTGTCTATAAACAAAGTTGAAAAATATTTGGAATCTCAACGAACCTGATACACTCGGATCTCTCGATTTTACGTTAGATGTCGAAGGCGGGATGGAAATTCCTTTAATTAAACAGAAAGTGATTCTCGCGGAACAAAGGGAGAACAATGGTGGACTTAGGAGCCACAATATCTCGGGGCAAACGTGAATTTCATTCGCGCAAGTTCCGTTTGCACTCCGCGAAACGAGTCCGCGGCGCCTCGAAACTTTCCGATTGGAAAGGCGGACGCGTTCTCAGGCGCCGCGCCGTGATCGAAAACCGAGCGATGGCCTGATCGATCCGCGCCCTTTGTCTTCGCTTCGCGAACGGAAGGCAGAACTTTCATCTCCCCCATCGCGCGATAAAGTAGGGTCCAGCGATGTTAGGGGACGCGATATTGAAAATCGATGCTCCGAGAGAACGTGACGCGTGTTCCACACGGCGGAGAGATCCACCGGAGGATGGAATCTTGATCGATGCGCTTGTCTAGACCTCTAGGTGCCATGCTCAACAGGTTCTTGAGAAAATTATCCTTTCGTGTCGGTCTCCGATTTCTTTTGTCTTACATTCTGTTCTAGTATTTGTAAATATGAGTGAAATCGGACTGCTTCTCTCAAACACTACTCTTCAACCCTATCGTGCTACGTTACTTTACTATATACACTAAACTACACTACTTTTTTACCATAAGTGGTAAAAACTTGATGTGCGATTTTTTCCCACTTATTGGACCTTTTCATTGGATTAAAATGTTACGATTTGTTTTTCGTTGTCTAACGAAAGTTCAAAGTTTGATAAATTGACAAAGAAAAGAAACGTACAGTTAGTTGCAAAAGAGAGAGAGATAGAGAGAGAGACTTTAATCTTCAAATAGTAAAAAAGATTGTTTATATACCGTGATCAACATCTTGAAATAAAGCGAACGAGAGCAGAGGTTTCAAGCCTCGAATTCGAATTATACGATCCCCCTTCACAAAATTCACAATTCACATTCTTCGCGCGTTTTTCGAAACCGACCGTGCCCTTATATTTGCCTCGGGACTATTTCGAGCGAAGCGCGTACCCGCGCAGCTTGTGTTCGGAAACCAAGAGAAACAGGGTAATCTCGTTTCAAAGAAATGCGCGATCGCACTTCGCTGTTTTGCGCGACAGAGAAACGCGCAAGAATTCGAGGCAAACTTCGTTCTACCGTTCGAAACGAAGCGACGAGTTTCGTCAAATTTGTCTGTTTTCCACGGCGACGGAAGAATTCTCTTCTCCCTTCCCTCTCCGTTGCAATGATTCATCGAGCGACCGAAGTTTTCCGATTCTTTCCCCGCAGGGTTAGAATTTACAATACTTAATTTACGAGGCTGCGCGGCTGGCGTCTTCGTTAAAACGTCGTTCGTTTCCTATTTTTCCATTTTTTCCCCGTCTCCTCGTTTTCGTTAATTAAGCGGAATATTCGCGCGGGGCGATAGAAAAAAAAAGGCAAGGGAGGAGGGGGACGTACGTTCGTAACGCGAGCATGATAAATAGATGGCGGCGCGGCGAACCGCGAAACGAAATCACGCGCTTTTTCTCCATTCTGTCGGTCCCCGTTGATCCGTTGCGCAAACAAGCGGACGGTTCTTCGTGTCACGGTTGACACAGATCCCAGCCTGTTTTTTCATCCGCGGAACAATATTATCCCGCGCGGAGTAGCGTCTCGAAAAATCGAGTAATCAATATCTGCAACCGTGCTTCGCGCGGTCTCTGTCATGGAAATGGCCCGGGTCCGACGTGCGCGCGTACGTGTTTGCACTTCCGTCATTGAATCGATGAAAATATTTGTGGCCGGCGTCCACACGCTCCGAAAAATTAATCGGGAAAGCCTGAACCTTCCGATTCCGATCGGTTCGATCGAATTCCAAGTTGAATTCCGCGACGTGGATGGAAACGACGAATGATGTTTGATTACTCGAGAGATGTTTCAGGACAAAGTTGTACCACTTCCTCCAGTGTCGCGACAGTGTCACCTCGCGTGTACGAGGAGAAGCGACAAGTCATTAAGAGGATCAGGCTTCAGGCTCGAGTGCAAGAAAAACTTTGGCGGGAGATGGCTGCCACTACCGTCGAGAGTTACCGCGCGATAGCGGCGATGAAGTTCCGTGAGAGCAGCGATACCAATTCGCAGGTGTCGTCATACTTCATCAACGTCTTGATGAAAAGGTGAAAGCGCTGGATTTTTATTTTCGCCGCTGTTTCTCTTTCGCTTCTTGCAACGAAACGAAACGAAACGCGACGCGAAATAATTCAGCAGGTTCTCCACATGCGAGATGCACGGTTACGTGCACGGTTATTTGCGAAGGATTCCAGCGTCCTGCGCAAATATCGTTCTGAAGATTACAGAGGGAGCGAGTTGTAGGTTCACAAAGGCGTAAAACGGTCAAAGGATACGAGTCTTTTGTTACCTACT
Source organism: Melipona bicolor (assembly GCA_030673865.1). Taxonomy (NCBI): domain Eukaryota; kingdom Metazoa; phylum Arthropoda; class Insecta; order Hymenoptera; family Apidae; genus Melipona; species Melipona bicolor. Next base: position 2,015,884 of record JAHYIQ010000012.1, read on the forward strand.
GATAAATAATCTACGACCCGGCGTTAATAACTAACCGAGCCGGCGAGTTTACGAGTTTGCATTAAATTGGAAGTGAGCGAAGAAAGAGAAAAAGCTTTACGGCGCAGTCTTTCTTTTCAGTTCGTGTACGTACGAGCTCCCTGGTGATAGCCCGGGAACTAGACGAAAGTTCTCTGAGAAAATTGTCTCGCGTGGCCGCACGGCTGGCGGAGGTGGTCGAAGAAATTGAGAATAAGCGAGGCGCCTTTGGATGTCGCTGCTGGCGTTGACTCGCGCTACTTCTGCTCTCCTTGCTCCAACTGCTGATTCAGCGTTTACGTACGTACGTGTGAATCTACGTGTTTCCACAAACTGATCAATTATTAACGAGGGGATAACATCAGAAGACTAACTTCTTCGTAACATTTTGCGGGGGAATTCGCGCACACGCGTGTTTCACGTGAAACTAAACTTTGGCTATTATATTGCTTGTTTCCATTCCACGCTCGAGAATTGTTCGTGCTTGCATGAATATGCCGTTTAATAATTGCCAAGCTCAACCGTTCGTACGTCGGAGAATAACTCAAGATTGTATCGAAAATTTCTTGGTAGAAAAAATTACGGAAAAAATAGAGAAAAGAGAAAAATATTTAATCGACATCCTTTAGAACTCGAGCAAACTGTTGTGAATTCACGCGATAGCCGTTTTTTCGGGCCGGCGAAGAATAAACGAACCTGAAAGTGAGTTGATGTGTTCTACTCTGAATTTTCCGAACGTGTATTCGTAGAATTGTGAAAATTTGCAGCCTCGTCGCGCGGAGTTCGACGAATTCGCGGAAGCAATTTCCGTGTACGAAACGAAGAAAAGAGGAAAAAGAAGGAGAAAAGAAACGCTCGGCGTGCAAATGTGCTGGGAGGTAATTCGAATGGGGGATAGTTGCGAGGTTTGCTCAGTTTAACTCGGTCAAATCGTGGGAAAGTTAGTTTCCGCGGGACACTAGTTGAACCGTAGACTCGTTCGTACGGGTTGGCGAATGGTCGCCTTCCGTTGGGCGGAGAATCGGGCAAACAAAGCGAGACGTTATTTCGTAGCTTTCGCGCTTCATAACTGCCGTGTAATTGTTTGGGAACGGAAATTATGAAAATTGCCGCCGCCATCCGAACTGCTGGTTTTCGGCAAATTTCAGCCATTCTCGGTGGAACTTTCGACTCGGAACCGGATAAGACGACGCTGTTCGATCGTTGCTTCGTATTTCCGAAAATTCGAAAATCCACTGTACGTCGTAATTTCAAATTTGCCCACTCGGAGGTGTGCAAAATGCTTTTAAACTCACGGAAATTAACGCGATCGTCAATTCTCATTTACACGGTAGAACGGACGCGTAAACACGATCGTTCCGAATGAAACGAAACCGAACGAAAAATCCTCGTTCTCTCTCTCGACCCGAAATATCCGAAATATTTTTACGAGAGGCAATGCGTTCCCACGATGGCGGTGGGAAACGGCAGAGGACGAAAGCCGCAGCTGGAATAATAGGCGGCGCGTAATCGTTGCTTTGTTAAGGGGAGCGGCCGTGATCGGTTCATTACGCGTCCGGATAAGCGACGTGCCGGCCTTCTGGTTCCTTCTTCCAACCACTCCTCCTTTGAGCTCGCCGAGTCCGCTGTTTCGCCAAGCTCTTATCCGTGAGCGCAGATTACACCGAGCGAGTTTCCAAGTCGGCGTACCGACCGTGCTGCCCGGTAGAATCTAATCGAGAGCCAAGGCAGAGAGAGCCAACGCCAGACGAGAGAGGGTTCAATCGCGCGCTAGTTTGACGGAACATTGGACTGACGCTTGTCTCGCCGAGACGACAAAGGGCGAACCCTTTCGGATAACGAGGACCGCAGGAGATAATGATTGCCCCGAGGGAGTTTGTTGTTTCGTAACAAACCGGTGATTAACCCGCTGTGCGGGTCACTTCCTTGATAAATAAGTAATAAGCTCGGGGGGAGGAGGAGGGGGGCAAGTACATCCTGTCGTATCTGAGCCAGAGCCAGGTGTGTTTCGTTCAGTTTATGAAACGACTTGCTTGTTTGATGAAGTTTCCTACGGACGCCTGACCGTGTGTACGACTTCAATAAACAAGTGAAACGAATTGATTCGATTTTAACTTTGTAGAAATTCGTGCAGAATTAAATTGTAAACTAGTGGAAAAATGAAAAGTTTGCTGTATTTGTTTGTGGAAGTTACTCGCGTATTATATAATTGTTTGTTCAAATTTACGAATGTGTTGTACATTTTTCCAATCGCTCAAAAATCTCGAATCATTTCTATCGTGGGAGAGGGAGGGGGGCTCACATGGTTTGTAATAGATAATTTATTAATATTTATCAATATTATGCTATTATCAATATTATATTATTTAAGTATTATTAATATTATTGATATTTAAGTATTATTATAGTAAATATAAGTATCATATTATACTATTGTTATCAATATTATACTATTTAAGTATTATTATAGTAAATATAAGTATCATATTATACTATTTAAGTATTATAAATATTATCAATATTATACTATTTAAGTATTATTATACTATTATATTATTTAAGTATTATTAATATTATTGATATTTAAGTATTATTATAGTAAATATAAGTATCATATTATACTATTGTTATCAATATTATACTATTTAAGTATTATTATACTATTATATTATTTAAGTATTATTAATATTATTGATATTTAAGTATTATTATAGTAAGTATCATATTATACTATTTAAGTATTATTATACTATTATATTATTCAAGTATTATTATAATTATACTGTTATATTATTTAAGTATTATTATAGTAAATATAATCGCTGCAAGTCTGGTTCTTCTCACTACGACGAAGAAAGTTCGAACAACGAGACTTCCTCACTCCACGCTGTTATACTTATGATTCGAAGACCGCGCGGATTACGAGCTCTCCAGATCGAGTATCGCGGGTTGCAAATTGCACGTGTCGGAATTATAAACAGGGCAAGTCGTTCGTATCGGGATTCGCCAGTCGCCAGGCTCGCCGCGATATCGCCTGCAAGGCGCGGTCGCGTCTGAATCTCTCTAAAGCTCGGGTTAAGTTCTGCAGCCGTCTTTCATTGACCATGGCGAACCCGTCCGAGTTCTATAGCTTCGTCTTCGGGAAGTTTGTTTCGCTGTAATTCGCCCGACGACGTACAACTTTAACAAAACGAAGAAAGGCTGAGATAATTACAACGTACGTAATTCATCTTCTTTCTTTATTGTTTTCGCCGTTAATACGCGAACGCATGCAGAACGAACGGAGAACTAAGAGAATTATTGTGTTTCAGGGAAGGGATGACGAATTAAGGCTGGAAGGTTGTTAGTTATCGCATCTCGTGTGTACGTTTTAATTGAGATTTCTTCAATGGTCGCGCGAACGGGTCGACGGACCAGCGTCGACGGCAGCGTCGCGTATAAATTTTATTGAAATCCATTCGGACAAAAGTGAATTGTTTCGCGTGCAAGCCGGGCGGAGGGTGTCGAGGAGGGGAGGGCAAATAAATCGCCCGGTAATAGACGAGGCGGCACTTGTTGCTTGCAAAAATCAAAATATTCGCCGCATCCTTCCCACTTTCCATCTCCCATTAAACTTTCCAATTATAACGCCCCGCCACGTATTATACGTTGCGCGTACGTCGGCAGTTTCGTATCTGATATCCGATTTCTGTTATCCAATTCCACCCTCTACGCAAAGCCTAGTATCTTTATCGACAATCGAAATTATTTGCTTGAAATTTCTTTCTCTCTTCCATTGAAATTTTGACTCCAACTCTCGAACGTGAAAGCGTCGAGAAAAGGAAAGCAGGGGGTGCAAGAGGAGAAGGAAGCTCGTCCGAGATTTCGCTAACGACCTCATCGGTAAGACTTTGCAGGGGATCCTTGCGCTGTGAGACAGAAGGCCGAGTCAAGAACGAGTATTTGCACAAAGGAATTTGCCAAAGTGATTTATCCGTGGATTTTTACGCGTTTACGCAAACGAGCGTCAAGTTTGTCAGTGTTTGTTAGTGTTTGACGCGAAGCACACACAGAACGTTGGCCCCCGATGACATTCGAACAACCACGAGCCGCGAGTATTCAACTGCTAACGACGTCTATATTGTCGGCCGGTGGCAAATAAAATTTGCATAAGACTGTTAATAGCGGCGGATAATGGCGCAGGACGGCTGAAAGCGTCGCCGTGGCCAACCGAGCGAAACCGAGCCGAATTGTCGCGGCGCATTAAGCGGCAGTTGCGTCGGTAAAAGGGCTACTTCAACGTCTCAACGGGGATTCTTGTTGCCTTTCACAGGATTTCGGGCTTGCGGATGGGAAACAAAATAAAGCCGAATAAAGCTACGGCAGCCCTCGCAATCGACGCTGCAACCCAATCGACTGGAACTTTTTTTCGTCTGCTGTTCACCGCCGAGAGTACGGCCATTTGCCCATACGTGTATAAACAACACAGTCAGACGTTTCGTAGATTGAATTTTAACGCAGGAAGCGTCTCTCTGTTGCTCGTCGGGCTTCGAGATTCCCTGAATTCCATTTCCGTTGCCTCGCTCGTTCTTCTCGAGTCCGCGAACTTGGGACTCGATCGGTAGAGATTAAATGGCACTTGGACGATCGAGAACTCGTCCGAAACAATCGGACGAGCGATACCCTCGTATTTTGCTCGCAAAATGGGTTAACTCGCAGTTGTTGGACGGGGAACAAAGTTACAACGCAGGTAATTAACTCTCGAAGCGGCAGACTCGCGCCACCGTGACTCTCTTCGAGCCAATGAAAAACGAAACGAATCGCGTAGCGGAAAGTTACACAACGAGTCAATTAAATGCTCATTAGCATCCTGTTTTGCATTTACGATCAAACAACGCAACGCACGAAGCAGAAGAATTTCTGTAATCGCGCACCGGCTGGGAATTACCGGGGGAGATTCACGCGCGCGCAACCCGCCGCGGTTGCGCGCCGATGATTTTATCCGGGCGCGCAACGTTTTGGAAACACTTAGTCGTTCCCAATTGCCAATTTGTCATGCAATTTGCCCGCGAGGAAAATCGCGTAAACGCGTTTCAACGTTTCAACCTTGGTCTCTTTATGGAACGTTCCGGGCCCGTCAACGAGAAACCGCGGAACGTTATCGCCACGGTGGCGAGCGAGATAATATCATCTCGGCATTAGTGCCGCAGCTCCATTTAATGCGTCATCAATTAAAGCGGCATTACAACGGCGCAAATTGTAAAACATGGACGGTTGTTATCCGGAATAGCGGAGTTTCCCGCGACATAATCATCCCCCGTGGCCGCTCTATTTACAACTTCGTTAAAATTCAGCTCGGCAATCGACTCGTTGCGAGTCTCGAGCGTGTCCATCTTGAATCTTTAATGGGAAGACGAGCGACACCGCTCTGCCCGTGCGCGCGCGCCCGTTTGCGAAAATTTCTCGTGAATTTTTACAAGCGCCCCTTTAAAGAGACCGAGTCTCTTACTCCGCTAGGACGTAACAGCAACGGAAACATCTCGGATGGAACCAGCGATGGGGCCAAGTCTGTCGAGAGTAAGTTCAAATTCGACGTCGAATTTCCGAACGCTCCGGGCAAACGTGCCTCGACGAAAGCAAACTTCCGCGCTATACGTACCTCCGTGTATCGCCTAGTTTGTAACTATCGGGATACTTTTGTCGGGACACTCACGAAGCGTCAAAGCGATCGCGATAGATGCAACGCAGGTTGCTTTACTGTCCCTTAAAGGGACTCGGAGAAACAATTTTAATCGACGAAGGAGATGTTGTTCGACTGAGAGTGAAATATTAGACGTACCCACAAGTAATCAATTTTTGTTACGGACGGCGAAGAATTTAAAATTTTCAAAAATGGCGGACATCATACTTCCTGGGAGTCATGTTAGTAATTGCACATTTTTTCATTTTCATGCGCGATTTGGTATAACGAGGAAAATTTGAGATATCGAAGGTCAACAAATGTCAGAAAATGTTGATTTAGGGGATTTGCTGCTGATGATTGTGACCTGTCAAGCACGCCTGCAAGTGAACGACCAATTAAATTTGATAATGACGTTTTGAAATTTCTAGCAAGGTCTGCTCCAAGAATTATCAAGAAGCAAATTGGATACCCCAAATATTACTGTCCTCTGGCAGAGAGTGTTTAAATACTTTGCTTTCCAAAATGGAGAAAAATTAGGATAATCTCTTAATCCCGTAACAGTGGGTGTCTCATTAGCGGAACGTTGCGAACAGGGTGACATTAAAATCGCGAGCATCGCGGCACTGGCGCAAGGAAAGCTACGCTAAGCACTAAACGTAAACTTTTAAGTCTCGGTCGTAATCTCGATTATTACTGCGTTGTTGAAATAATCTTCGGGAGAGTCTTTCGACTTCTTTGCGAACGATCGTTGATCATGATTCAAAGACCGAAACGAAGACGACTTTTTTTGCCATAAAATTTGATTGATGCGCAAACATTTGAATCGATACAAAACAAATTACAGGCGCGATAGCTCAGTGCCAGACAACGCCACTCCTACTCGAGGTCTACACCACGCCCCCTCGCGAATCACGTGACCCAAATCGACCAATCGCTAATTTTCGTTGCATCAGCGTTGCACCTGAAGAGGCCCGATTTTCTGAGTTACTCCCGCTAAAATCACTTTCAGTGATAAAAAAAAAAAGAAAGAAAATATCCAACCGATTTTCAAATGGCGTCGTTTTATCTTTGACGGCATCGTTTGTATTATTTTTTTAATCTTTCCTCATCCTCTTCCGTTTCTCTCCTTACCGCGTTAAACGCAACTCCCGATTAACCATCCCAGACCCGAGAATTTTTACATACCTTTCTCGCGTGGAAATGTTAAGCAGAAAGCTTTCAAATGCTAAAAACTTCAAACTTATTTAACCATTTTTATGTTTTTTATTTCTTTTGGACAACCGTAGCAACGAGGATTAAGCAGAGGCTTTGGACGAGATTTCTCTCTGTACCGAAAGCCAAAAAAGCATCGAGTCGAGGGAAGAGAAAACAAAAACGGTGAAATATAAAGCTGCCCCGGAGTCTTGGAATAAATGGGGGAGGGAGAGTGCATCCTCATTATCTCATGACGGACCGTTTTCTTCCTTCCCTCGGTTCCATTCATTGATTCGCTTCGCGCTTAAAACGTTCAACCGATGAATGAAAGAATCGCACGAAACGCACGCACAAAAGGAAGAATCACCGAGCCAAAAAAAAAAAGGAAAAAAGGAAAAAAGAAGAGAGGAAAAACGAAAAAGAAAAGTCAGCTTTGTTTTACCTCCGGCAATTAAATACCCGCAGTGAAACTTCGACAGCTTTTGTACCTCGAATTTTTATTACTCGCCTATCAGCGTGTTCAACGAACGTCTGTTACCCGATGCCAGCCAGGGTCTCTTTTCGCCCGGTGATATTGTACGTCCAGCAAAGCGGTTCGGGTTTAAAGAGGCGAATAATTCTCGCCGATTTATCGCGAGGCCGGCATCAAATCCATCGCGGATCAAAGGGGAGCGGACTAGAGAAACAAAGCGCTGTTAGCGAAACGAGCAGTCGTCAAAGGCTCGTCTTCGACGAACGAAACGTGAAATTGATTCGTTCAGCGAAAGGAACCAAAACCAATGACGCGTCTAATGTTGTACGATCGCAAAAAGTTTTCCCAGTCATTCGATCAGAGCGATCCAAGCGACCTTTCGTAGACCGTTTTACAAAATTAATCGAAACGAACGCTCGCGTCGTGGGAAGGAAGTTTCGCGAAATTTCCCGTGACGTTAAACTGCGTGTAAGAGACCTGAATACGACCGGAAGGGTTGTCTTTTCGGTTGTCTGTGGCGACGTTTTTAACGTCCGCGAAAAAGGATCCACCGGTCGCTGAATCCACTCCGGCTTGATCTTCGTCCGTCACGAAACTGCCACGGTGAATACTACCGTTTTTAAAACTCGGTCCTTTCTCCTTTCTCGGGCTCGTTTAATTTCATTCGTCGGAGAGTTCCTCCGCCGCTTCCCTGGACGGAGACTCCTTTGACGCGGTTTGAGAAAGCCCCCCTCCTCCCAGGAAAAATATTTTCTTTTCAGCGGCTACTTCGCTCGAAACTTTCAACGCCCAACCGTCGGAAAATCGGACCAATGATTCAATTCATCCTCGCGATCCGCGAATTCTCCAGTTCTCGTTAATGTTTTCTCACGGAATTATTTTCTCGCCTCTCTTCCATTCCTCGTCCCACGTTTTTTGATTCGCGGACCGCAGAGGCAGAGGTTCTCTCTCGGCCGACTTACGTGCACGACGCCACGAGCAAAAAGCGCGAGTCGCACTCCGACTCCCATGAATATGTAACGAGCGTCAGCCAAGCGCGATATTTCCCTCCTTTCGACGGGGAAATTTCGTCGGTCGCCGGTGGGAACGTTGCGGTGTTTCACGGTCACGCTTTTAGAACCGATTGTACCGGGGCCCGCTCGGTGCATTAGGCTTTCGATATTTTGCTATCGGATCAACCCGGTGGAAATGGATTTGCCAGAAGGGTCTCGCAAGGCGCGAGAGAGGAGTTTAAGCGCAAACTATTTTATATTTTTCGCGTCCGGAAACGTCACGAGCGACAGTCTAATCTGCCCTTCTCGAGATTGCAATTTATCGTCAAACATTTGCAGCTGAAAAAAACGATCCCGGAAAGAGAACTAGGATAGAGTGAACCCAGAAAATTGGGCCTCTTCAGTTGCAACGCTGATGCAACGAAAATTAGCGATTGGTTGATTTGGGTCACGTGATTCGCGAGGGGGCGTGGAGTAGACCTCGAGTAGGAGTGGCGTTGTCTGGTGATGAACAATTGTCTGTATCGATTCAAATGTTTGCATATTAATAAAATTTTATGGAGAAAAAGTCGTCTTCGTTTCCTAGTCAGAACAGCTGCTTCACAAGTCGTGCAGTTTTTTCTTTACAGCGCAAACTATTTTAACAAACAACAAATCTCTGTGATTTTCACGTCCAATCGCCTTCCTCGAGATTGCAATTCGAAACATTTACATAACTGGGAAAGATCCCGGAAAATTGAAACGGAGCAAACGCAGCGTATCACTCCGTTGTACTCTTGCATTTCACGAATTTCTTTTTCTTTTTTTCTTTTTACAAAATGTCTCTGTATAAATTACCGAGATTCATTCAGCGCCGGGGGCGTGTCTTCGCTTCTCTCTGCTTCCGAGCGATTAAAATTTCGTTGCGGATTCGCCTTGCGGGTTCGCCGCGCGGACTTTCAAAGGAAAACGCTAGGAAAAGGGACTGGGCGCTGAGAGAAGGATGGAGGAGGAGACAGCCCAGCGTCCAGCAATTTTTCTTCTTTGATACAGGAATCATCCGCGCTTCGCGCGGCACGATATCCCCGGAGGAAGAATGGAAGCGTTCTTGCGCTGCGAAGAACTGGTTTAATTAAACTTATAACTATTATCCGCAAAGTCGAGCTTAGCCGGTGCTATTATCGGTGACCCGCAATAGAGTGACGCGAGCGAAGAGCAGCGAGGGATATGAGACGAAACGACGGTGCTTCTCCGTATCTCCTTCCGACGATAATATCGGCGAAAGAATTATAATGAAAAAAAAGGATGAAACGCCGGGCGGCGATATTATTTTCCCCCGGTGCGCGTCAGGCCGTATTCTTGCCACACGCAGATCGACGAAAAAAGTCACGTTTAAATCGTGGAGAGAAGAGAAAGGAAGGGAGGAAGGCAGCAAGCAAGCAAGCAAGCAGAAGGGAAAGGGAAGAGAAAGAAACACAATGAAACGTCTGTCTGGCGTTATTAAAATTTCCAGGACGCGTTTAACGAGATCTCTCGTGGTTACCGGCGAGTGGAGCGTGGCATAGTTAAACATTTGCGTAGCCGTAACAAGCCGGCTATGAAAATAAATTACCCCCTGCCCCTTTTTTGCCGATTCTGCGAGAAAAATTCCCGCAAAGAGGAAGGCGAAAACGAAAGCAAAAAACTGCACGACTTGTACCCCAGTACGATTCGTCTTACTGAAAGGCCCAGAAGCGACTGTCCCGACTAGGAAATGAAGACGACTTTTTTACCATAAAATTTTATTGATACGCAAACATTTGAATCGATAGAAAACAAATTACAGGAGCGATCGCTCAGTACCAGACAACGCCACTCCTACTCGAGGTCTAACCCACGCCCCCTCGCGAATCACGTGACCCAAATCAACCAATCGCTAATTTTCGCTGCATCAGCGTTGCACCTGAAGAGGCCAGATTTTCTGAGTTACTCCCGCTAAAATCACTTTCAGTGATAATGCATACGCGGTTTTCGGAAATTTCGAAACTTTCCTCGTTGAACAATCCCGGCGATACGGCGCTCTGATAGGCTGTGGAGAGAGTTATGGCTGGGTTCACACGCCGAGCTGGGTACACACGAGGGGCTTTGTAACGAGGGTCGGTATGAATAGTCAGTGATTGGACTAATCATTATCCTTCATTAGGCGTGCCATGATCAACTCTTGTCCCCGGGACATCTGCAACGCCTGTGAATTATTCCGCGGAGCAATTACAATTCCCAAGGAGGATGAGCGTGAATCAAACTGTTATTAGGAACGTTGGGTCTCCGAAGGTTAGTCAGCCGCTCCGCGAATTCGATATTTCCCCCGCAGCCACCGTTCGTTGTATCGTTCTCAAACGATTGTATTCTCTCTCTCTCTCTCTCTCTCTCTCTCTTTCCTTTCATCTGCAACGAAAACCTCGAGAAACTTCCACACGTTGCTAAAGTTCCAACTTTCAGCTACGAACTGTGGTTCCGCGTAATCAACGCGAAAAGGAACTCTCGTTGAGTTGGCAACTTTTTCAGGAACGCTGAAAATTTTGATACGAAATGTTCCGAATTTTTCAAACACGAGTTCTGAAATTTCATATTGAAGTCTCAGATTCAGCTGCCTGAATTTTCCAACGCTCTGCTTTGACATCGTCAATCTCTCTAACAAGAAAATTTGGTAGAAACGTAGTTTCCGAGAAAATATTTTTTTTAATCGTCGATGTTGAGGGGGTGAAGGGTACTCTCAGAGTTAGGGACGTGGAATATATTTTGTCAAATATCTCTATTTTGGAAATTATCGAAAATACCGTTTTTGTATAAATTGATAAAACTAGTGTTCTTTTAACGACGAATTTAACGTGTGTTATCATTAAATTCGTGAAAGAACCATTTATTGAAACAGTATACCTATATTTTTATAAGTTTTTCCAAAGTAAAAGGTTAATAAATTTTCTCAAAATATTCGTTTATGAAAACACACATAAATAAAATGGAACGTTGACTTTTGCATTATAAAAAAATTCATTATCCTCAAGTCTTTCTCACTGGAGGAAAGCTCACGTGCAAAGCAGGGTATAAACCAGAATTATTCTCTGCTCGTAAAGAGCCAAAAAAAAAAAGAAAAAAAAAGAAAATGTGCGGGAGAAAGTCAAAAGTGGATAGAATCGACTTGGCCGATTGATCGTACTTACTTCGATCTCTTGGCTATACATGTAATATATCCTGGCTGGGTCCACAGATCATTTCCAACAACAGCGACATCCGTCACCGGATGCCAATGGCACTCGGGTCGTTCCTACGTTCACCGCGACGATACGTCACACCTTTATCTACCCGGTTGAATATCGATCAAGCCCATCGTCGATGCCTCTGTGTCCCGCCGTTTCTTCCTCTCTCCCCTCCCCTTTTTACCTCCCCCCCCTCCCCCCCGTTGGCGGACAACTTTATATATTTCTCCCAAGTGAGCCGCCAAGGCCCTTTCGGCGAGCCAGGGATCGAGTCGCTCGATCGGCATCGAACAACTTCTAATAACGTTATCGAAAGTTCACGGTTAGGACCGAGGGGGGAGAACGAGGCAACGAGGGAACGGGGGGAGGGGGTGGGAGCAGTTTTCTAGAGGAGGAAACGCCAATGAAAAGGCGTCTCTTCGGTCTCCATTGAATAGTTGGCACACGCATAGCCGATCCGGTTACACGTTTGAAAGGGAAGTAATCACTTATCGAGGGCGGAGAGGGGAAGGGAGGGAGCGGCACGGCATGCGCTTGAAAAGAGTGGTCTGCCATACACACGGTGGGAAGGCAAAGGAAGTCGCTACCTGGCTCGATGCTCCTCTCTTCCGGATGCTGCGAGCCCCGAAGCCACAGCCTCGAACGAACGAAGCGCAGGAAATCGACGATCTTTGCGATACCAGGCTGACTGGCTGGCTGGCTGGTAGCACGCCGCTCCTTCAATCGTCCCACCCGTGAAAAACCATCCTTTTCACTCGATTCCCTTCCCTTCCTGCTTTCTTCGAGGCCTCCTCCGCGCGCTTTATGCCCGATATCAATAAACATCAGACGAGTCGACAGGATGAACGAGCCCAATGACGTTCCCAACGTACACTTTGACTACTTACGCTGCAAGGTTGCCTTTCTGTACGGCATCGACGGGGGGAAGTTGCGCCAAGTTGTACGATACGCGAGGGAAAATTGTATCCTTCCGCCGCGGAGGTGTATTCGTGCAAGGCGACGACTCGCCAGGTTGAGGATGTTTGCGCAAACTTGCAGAGGTTTGTAACGTGCTCTGTGCGTTTTCGAGATTTAAAACAACAGGTGAAATAACAACGTAATCGTGGAAATATTACAAAGCAACATTCAATCAAATTTCTCGTCTCGATCAAGGGATTTACCTCGTTGAAATATAAAATGTATATGCACGAACGGTAAAGTACACGACGATCTGAATTTTCACACCGGACAACACCGTGAAACAATAACGTAACTGGATCAACGAGCCGGTCGGAACGTTTAAGTATGATCAGCTATATTTGGTACATTTCCGCTTCGAGCATTTGATTTATATTTGCACAGTAACTGAAAAAAACTTCATCCAGTATATTTTCACGGAATTTCCCCGTGTGCACGTGCACGCGAAATGAAATTCGAACTGTTGCTGCGACTCGACTAAAAAAAAATTCATCGCGATCAAATCGTAGAGATCCGCTCGCGCGCGTCGTTTGTAAAAAACCTTTTACTTCAGCCGCGAATATTTATCGGGGATTTTTGCTGTTTCGCGTTGTCCAAACGAAATTATTCGAGCGAGCCAAGTTTAATACCGTGCTCGCTCGGCTAACGCTATCCACGCGCGTGACGAAGAAATCGTGAAATCGTGCGAGAAAGGTCTGATTAAGCTTCTGGCACGGTGCGCGCGCGAATGGCCTCGTGCTTGTTTGTTACGTTCGATCGGAATTACGGGCCAGGCTGTAAAGCTGTCCGTTCGAAACGCCGGCTAGAGCGTATAATTTTATACGCGCGACGCGTCGCTCGCGAATATAATCCTTATTTATAGTCACGTCGCGCTCTCTGGCACACGCTGGAGATTTTCACCGCTCGCTCGCTCGCTCGCTCGCGAGGGTTCCTTACACCGGAAAACCAACGACCGGCGATTCTCGCAAGCCAGTTCTGACGGAAAATCCGAGAACCAATGAAAACTAGCCACGCATGCACGCGCTTACGTGTCTTGTTGGCTAATAATTCAACCTAATTGAATCTAGCCCGGTGTCGCTCGAGTTTGTTCGGATTATTTCATTGACAGAACGAAAGTGGCGAAGAAATATTGATAAACACCCTGCGAGTGCACGTTTCCAGTCACGTATTCCGAGCATGAATTATTTATCGTCCGACGGATATTCATTCTAATGGATTAGTGGATCATTCTCCCCCTCCCTCCATTTTGACACGTTGTCGCCTCAACTTCCCCCCTGACGATACTTTATTGAGTTTCTTTTATTAAGGTTGTTAGTTGATATTAATAGGACAGGCGGATCTTGGACCAATTTTGGATTAATTGAATAATTTTAATTATTATTCACGATTTTAAGGTTGTTAATTGATATTAATAGGACAGGCGGATCTTGGACCAATTTTGGATTAATTGAATAATTTTAATTATTATTCACGATGTTCCTCTTGGAGTATTTATATTTGCAAACAGATTTTCTCTGAAAAATAAAATAAGAAGAAAAATTTTAGACTCGTTTAGAATTTTTCTCATTAAAAATTTTCATATTTTTCTTTTTAATATTATATTTTTAATATTATATTTTATTTAATATTATGTTTTTTGATGTTATATTTTTTTGATTAATATTTATGAAATGTATTTTTCTAACCAATGTATTGTTTCACTCGTTTCACAAAAAGATATGCACGGCCCTCGACAAATTTTCGTTGGCCCAGAAAATCTAAAATGTTGGACACCCACGCTTTAGGAGAAAGTAGTAGAATGTCAAGAACCTCATCAGTTATAGTCACTGAGTATTAACTTGATGCAACGATGTTATATACGCGTCACCCATTCTCGGTATTGAATTCCACGATCGAGAGCCACAATAATTAATAATAAAAGCGATTACCACCTTAGACCGCCGACGATCTCGCAGGTCTCGTAAATTCGAGCAATGCAACGCGTATCAGGGTTGTAAAATAAATTGTTATTGCTGCGAATTTCGGCCGGTTGTGCATCATCGAGGGATATTTCGTTATTCGTACTCGAGTCGTTCGATAACGCCTGCACTGATGAATGGGGGATTCGACTTGAGGCAGTGGAATGGCCCATTCATAGTCAGCCATACGGAATGCAGCCTCGCTGAGCGGAAGGAGCCGGAAATGCTCGTTCGAATTTGCGGTCCGTGGCTGCCGTCTATTTATCCTGGCCACGAATTACGGTCAAAATATCTCAAAAATGTGGAAATTAATTATTCGACGAGCTCACGGTACAAAGAGTAATTCCAGAGAGTGAGGGGGAGGGGGAGGGGAAGACAATGACGAACGACGACGGAATATGTATATTCGAAGCGTCACTGACGTTCCCTCTAACGGGCATCGCAAAAATTCATACAGACCGCCTCGTCTAAAAATATTCTCGTTTAATCGGACAAGTATGCACAAACGTAGAAATTGGCAATTCGAGATTTCTTTAGAGGCGGGTCTCTGTGCTAGCGCGAAAGGGAAGCGTATCAAATATTGGAAATTCGTGTCTGATCGTGGCGACACGTTTCGTCGACGTGGCAAAGAAAAAGAAGAAAAAAAAAAAAAGTCCATCCGACGTTCGCTGGATCTATTCAATTCTACGTTTCCCTACGCTCCGTACTTGGTTTCGCGTGTCGCGTCGTTAGCGCCAATCATTAGTACTCTCCCAGTTCCGTCAGTATCGCGCAACTTTCGCAGCCTCGTCCAAAATTCTACGCGTTCTAGTTACGAATTAATTGGAACGCAGACTCGCGGCGCACGTCTCGATGAAATTTTAATCCGAACGTACGTGTACTCGCGGCTTTTCGTGCAAGGCGAGTACACGCGAGTACACGCGAGCAAGGAAAATTCTGCACGGGTCGTCCGGCCGGAAACTTTAAATAATTCGGCCGCCGGAGGGGAATTCTTTCGGTTACGATCGCCGAATGAATCAGCTGGTACACGTAGAGCGTGTACACGGCGCAGGTACAGGTATTTCGAGGGATTTTCAGCACGGCTACTCAACGAAATATCCAGTCGGCGTGGCATTCACCACGCGGCGGTTATATACGGATACGTATACGCGCGCGGCGCCGGCTATGTACGTACATATCATGGTAAATGCAGCTACTGCATACGCCGGGGAACACAGACCTCTTATGAAACCCATTCGTTCTTCTCTAAATATTTGGGCATTTTCATAAGGGGAGTTTCTACTAAGCCGGCGCGCCATGACAAACGCGTGCTTCTTCGGTTAACCCGCGGCTACGTACGTGACTTCCGCGAGAGCGGTCGTGTAACACGCCTATAAAGCGCAAACACCGTCGGTGTGCGCTTCCGGTTCGAGTGTGCGGTCACAAGTTGGGACACGTGCAATTTACGCTGGCCTCTCTCTCTCTCTCTCTCTCTCTCCCTATCGGGGGTCCGTGCCATTTCGTCGCGACGAATTATACGAATTAAATGGAAATGAACCGATCCCTCGAAACAAAAAACAATTGCCTCCCTCTCTCTTGTTGTTTAGCCCTCCTGCATCAGAATCGATGGGTGTCGTGTTTTCCGTGTTATTGCAGAAATGTTTTCGCGCCAGTTCGTACTTTCGGAAAAAGAGAGTTTTTCCACCCCCTACTCTCACCCTCAGTGCAGTTCGTCCATCTTTTTTAGGAGCGTGCAGAACGCACGGGGAAGCTTTGTCTCGACGATGGTAGAAATTTAATTTGCACGCGTGCGCGCGTCCCATTTTTTCCTCTTCGTTTACCTTTTGCTCGCCGCGAAATTCACGGCATTCTGTGTTTTTTGTCGAAAGCGAAATTTTGTTGTAGATATCCCGCGTACTCGGTTTTTCTTTCTTTTTTTTTTTTTTCGTTTCGTTTCGGAAATTACAGCCGTTGCGAAAATTTTCTTTTTTTTTCTCCCGCGATAAGAGTAAATCGCCTTGAACAGTGGGAAAACACAGCGTTTTAATTTTGAAGTTTGTAGCTCACCGATTTTAATTGAACGTGAGCCGCCACGGATCCCTGGAGCTGCTATCAACAAACCGACGACGATGACGACAGCACATCTCGAGTCCACGTTGAGAGCCATTGCGCGATCTGGAAAGAACATGACGAGTAATTAACGAGTAAATTAATTACACGTGGCACCATTTTTCCACCTGTAATCTGACATTTTGCAGAAATGGAATGTTTCTTGACAAATCAGATTCATCTGACTCAACGAAACAATATCTAGCGAGAAACGATCTACGAAACAATTGAGGTTTGAGAAGTGGATGACCGTCTTTGTATCTCAGACAAATGTCCATCCAGCGCTCTTTGATTAATTTTTTTTATTAGTGAAAGTGATTTTAGCGGGGGTTTGCAACGAAAATTAGCGATTGGTTGATTTGGGTCACGTGATTCGCGAGGGGGCGTGGCGTAGACCTCGAGTAGGAGTGGCGTTGTCTAGTACTAAGCGATCGCGCCTGTAATTTGTTTTGTATCGATTCAAATGATTGCAAATTTTATGGCAAAAAAGTCGTCTTCATTTCCCAGTTGCTTCTGGACCTTTCATACTGGGGTACAAGTCGTGCAGTTTTTTAAATAAACCAAACACAAACATAAAAGCAACGTCTTGCTAAAATTTAAGATTCTATCGACATTAAAGAAAAAAATTGGTTCCTTCTGATTTTAGGAGGTAAATCTCAGTTTCCCCTCGATCCATAAAATCGGCGATTTCACAGACGAGCACAGAGGCGAGGAGGAGGACTCGGTGGACGACACGAGCGCGACATTTCACGATTCCGAGGATTTTTCTGATTTCCCGAATTTAAGAGGCATCGAGCACTTGTCACGTACGCTTTGCGCTCGAGCTCGAGTGAGATCGGCGCGCACTCCTGCGCGATTTATCTGGCATCAATCGCCCCGTATAAAAAACGCCTTTGATCGCCCGGAATGATTGCCAAGTATTTCGGGCAAATACGTGACCACGCGGCTGCCCTCGTTCGCCTCGCTTTTTACCTCATGATTCACTCCCTTCCTTCAGGATTTAACGCGCAGCTATGACATCGCTCGACACGTTTCCGTTAACTCTTCGTCGATCCTTTCGCGTCAGACATTCCACGCTTGTACTAATTTCGTCGCGAAATCTCTTAATCTTCTAGGCATGTTCAATATTAACCCACGACTCGTGCTGTACAACCAAAATTGGAATAATTGAACAAGAATTTTGTTGTTTGAATAATTCTAACCGCGAATAATCATATCTTTCTTTAAATTTAGCGTTACGAATAATTTCCAAGAGCCAATGAAATATTTCTTATTTTAGACGGTTGGCATATTTGCTATTCCATTCTCAGCCAGCATCAATATGTTGCCAACAAACATATGCGCTGGAATGTATTCAGTTGCAGTCAGACTTTTATAAATTACATCTGTCTAAAGAACAACATGTTCATGTGCTGCTCATAATGTCTCTTTCGGGAATAAATACTTATAACATATTTGCGAACAGATTTTTTTCCCCGTATGAAGCATACGAAAAATAAAATAAAAAGAGAAATATTCTGAAAATATTCTTCGTATTGAAACTACACGTAGATATTAATGAACTGATATCTAAATAACAAGCTCAGTGTTCTCGTTAAAAATTTTCATATTTTTTCAATTAATATAAATATACTTCTCTAATCAATGCATCGTTTCGATATAAAAATTGTTTAAATATCCTCGTAAATAATATATGTTACCGATAAGAAAATGTATAAACCATGCGCGGCCCTCGACAAATATTTGAGGCCCAGAAGATCTAAATCTTAATCGTTTCTGAATGGATTATACCTCGCGATCGAATGTAAACTGTAAGACGAATGGAGGCTTGGGCTTGCGCAAGAGGAAGTGGCTAGAGTTACAGCACCGTGTACAATTTGAATATCTCATCGAAAATTTCACAAAAGAGCGGAGCCACTGGCCAATGGTTTAACGCCGCGATCGCGCGACCAGTTTCGTCCGCGGTTGCGACGTCTCTCTAAAAATAACAGATCGCATCGCGACGACGTACTCGTAGGTGGAATCTGCTCGCTCGCGTTCACGTAACGCGTTTATGGACGTAGCACGGAAGCGCGTTCCGTCCGACGAGTCTGAATGGGAACGGAGGCAATTCATATTCGTGATGCGCGCCAACCGGATAGATCCGACGGCGTTTCGCGCGATTTTTAATTAAGCAATGAAATTCGCGATTGAAAAGCTTGGCGGAAGTGGAGATCGAGGCTCGGGGTATTTGCAAGTGAGCCGCGCGTATTGAACGAACGCAATATAATTGTAGAAATGCTCCGCGATCGCGCGGAGTATGGAGGGTCCTTCGATCGATTTAAAATTTGTCAAAACGAACGGTTGAATACGAAACTGCCATTATTCGACCCATCATTCTCCGTGTTACGTTCGTATTTGGATTATGTTTGCATCGTTTCCAACTTGCGTTAGTAACTCGTTAAAGTGTTTTTTTAACCCTTTATGGGGTATTTTTGTATGGGGAGTAGAAAATCATACAAGAATAAAAGAGGAACAAGAATAAGAAGCATTAGTGGTAACAAATGTTAAACTTTCCGCCGGAATTTCTTCGTAAGACTGCAATTTTGGAGATTTCGAAACACTTTCAGATCTATTTGCCTGTTGGCAATTAGTTCCAAACGTTACAATCGCGCGTGCAAAAAGGGGATTCATGCAGGGGACGCGTTGCAGTTTGCATTGTCGATCATTGAAAGCCGGCCGAAAACAAGTTCCGCGCGCTCATCGAAAGTTAAATGAACCAACTTTGTCAAAATTTTATTTTCCTCGGGAAAACTCTGCGTTTCGACGTCCCGACGAAAGTTACGACGGTGCAATGTGTGTTCGAACAGTTAACAAAAAAAAAAAAAACCGCTTTAGTTGAAAACGTGTCAGACTTCTCGATTTATTGCGATTTATTTTCGAATTTATTTGCGATTGCCAACTTGGTTGCTTGCTAGTAAAATTTTTTAAAATATAGAACGAATATAGAGTGACTTTGATCTAATAATTCGTGGTTTTGACGTATTTACTACAAGTTAAAATTAAAATAAAATGCAAGGAAGGAATAGAACCCAACAAATCCGCCATAGGCTGAACATAACCTATAAATGTAAATACATGCGCGTTGTAAACCTAACCTAATCTAAACCTAACCTAAACTACAAACAGATTGTAATAGAAGGTAAGCGCCAATCTTTCACGTTCCCAGATAATTCCGTCCGATTTCCAGAACGAACCTCTCTCGCGTTCCGTTCCGATGGGAACAGAAGGGGCTATTTATTTAGGAGAAAAGTTGGTCGTTCGCGCCGGCGGGAAATACGGACGAATTGATTGAGCCCGTTGCTTGAAAGAAGGTCAAGAAGAAAGCCCGACAGGGGCGGTCTGAACAGGGGCGCGATTTTTATCGGAGACGCCACCCTTGGCCGTCTCCTTTTGCCTCGTTGAAAATCTGTGTCAACCTTCATTAAAGTCGCCTCCGTCGGTTCCGTCGAGGGGGAGCGGTTGGCATCTGTAATGATCCGCGGACCGGTGAAATTCATTCAATTGACACTTTCGAGTCGCTCGCTTCCTCCTGGCTCGTTGCAACGCCCTCCGGCCGCGTTAAATGCGTCGACCGACTGTCTCCGCCTTATCGCGACGATAGCACCGGCTATTTGTTCTCGAATGGTTATTTCCTCGCTCGCGTCTGTCGTCAACGATGGCCGAATTGGCGCAGTGTATTCGCGGATAACGAAATGGATAAGCTGTATTATCGGAGGATGGCTGGATTAGAAATTTTGGAGGAAAATTTAGGTGTAGATTAGAGTATATATCGAGAAAAGATATCGAGAGTTATGGAATTGGAACGTTTAGAAGACTTCGCGAGGAATAAATTAAAAAAAAAAATTGAAGGAATCAAGCTTCATCCTTGCTTGTTCTTGCTTTGTGAAGAATTTCTAATTTCTCTTCGAAGATAGAACGATAGAAAAGGGAAGAGTGGTAATAATTTTTGACTATAGCCGCAAGACACGTGGCAATTGCGGCAACATTTTTACGTAATTCAGTTGCTACTGCGAAACTTTTCTCCAAGCCGTTGAAAAACCACGTTTGAGTATCGTTTTTATAAATTTCTTTTCCCCAGTGATATAGGAGAGGCGTACTACAAAAGGAGAGCGCTTTGTGTTAAATTAGCTTTCTCAGATTATGAAAAAAAAAAAAAGAAAAAAAGAAAAAGGAATCTTCATCCTCGGCAATTTTTTTCGCCCCCCGGGCGTATATTTCAAGTTGAAGGATTAAAGTGGATTAAAATTTTATTAATTTAACATTCGCGGATGATACCTCCAAAGGGGACAAATCAATAATCCCGTCGAAATCATATCGAAACAATAAAAAAGATTTGTTTGAACGCGGCGGGGGGGGGGAGAGACAGAGAGAGAGAATTAGCGACATTCGTTTCGATGTGCGATCGAACGATCTATGGGAGGGAGCGGATAATTCCATCGTTCGTTGTCGATGATTAATTTCGCGAAACTCTTCAATGCTCTTTGTCTCCTGATTTATTACATCACGCGAAGAAAAAGTCTCGTCGAAATTCCAGTCTCCTCGATCCTCTTTATACACGTGTATGTATAATGAAATAATAATCCGTGCAGGTAATTATTATTTCTGCTTGCGATTTTTATTAAAAGAAGCAAGCAAGTGTTCGCAAATATACATATAATACTAATTTATATAAATATATAAAATATAATAAATATAAATACACATATATATATATATATTTTTTTAAGTCACAGTACGCCAGGCAATGCATTTTGACGATAAGGCAACTTGGAGTCGACGTTAGCAGGCAAAACGTTACACCTGGGAAATGAAAGTGAATCGAATCGTATCGAAGAAATGGATTCGACGTTGGCCGAGTTGGTCGCGTTGATTTTCTTCCCTTTTTCCCCTCCTCCCTTCCGCTCTCTCTCTCTCTCTTAATCTCTCTCGAAATCGTCAATTTCGTTCTCTTTCGTTTCAGAATTCGCACATTTATGCGCGAGAAAAGAATCCCCTTGTTCTCCGATTTCCGAGGTTCTCGCCCTCGGAACTTGAAAGTGGCAGTCGATCGTTTCGAACGTACGTTGTTCTTCGTACCTCGCCGACGTGTACGAGAGGGTGAAGTTAATTGCGGTATTATCCGCGGAAACGTCCTTTTCTTCGTCGAAGCTTCGGTGCTGCGCGCGTAATGGTATCGCGTTGCACGTTTTCAATTACAGAATCGTCGACAGAAAGAGTCAGAATCGCAGCAATGTAAGAAAACACGGAAATGTGTTTCTTGGCTCTATCGTTTAAACAACGTATAATTTTGATCGCGATATAATACGAGAAGACGAGTAATCAAAGTGTTATACCTTGCTACAAGCCTTCAAGGAAACTGAAGAAAGTTTTGCAGCGGTTGCAAATTACGACTTGAATATTGCCGATCGAAACTTTGGTGATTTTGGTTCGATGACTGGATTGTCGAAGTCTGTTTTTCGTACAATGCGTACGTGTGTACAGCAAAGATCATCAACACCATAATGTTGATTTCCTATTGCTAAGACAGGAAGAAAATATACATGCTAATTTTTTATAATTGCCTTTATTCAATAGAAAGATAGACACTTTTTGCTTGAAACTAACAAAAATAAAGAATTCCATTTAAATTTTACAAAAATGTTAAACTTTGCGAGAAATAAAATTTTTCGCAATATAAAAATTTAGTCTGTACGAAATTACAAATTTAACGTTGAGAAATCAATAATTTTGTTTAGTGTGACGTACGTTACTGTGCGACATCCATATGGCGTCATCTACAGATAAGGCGTTAATCATTTAACAAACTAGATTTAATACGCTCTAATCCGAGCTACCGTACTAAGCGTTGATCGAAGGCAAAATCCAAAAATATTAGAGAGAATAAGAACCGAGGCGCTAATAATGGAGATTGCTGCCACTGGCAATTACGAAAACGCGGCAAACTTTTCACTTCGTGAAAGTTACGTTTAATCACTCGACCCGTCAGTTTTTCAGACACAGTGATCAAAGAGTTCGTTAACTCCCAGATTCTGTCACTGTTAAACGAACTTTAACGAGAATCAGGAATTTCAACAAGTTCGGTGAACTACGATTGTAAATAAATCCGGAACGAGAAGGCCGAGCCAAGCGTCGTTCGTTTTTAAGAGCGCGGAGCACCGATTCCGAACGCCGCGCCGTCACCGGTGACTGTGGCTGACATCAAAGGACCATTTTCACGCTCGTTCCGCGCACTGTGTTCTTTGTCGCTAAAAGACAGTCGAGAAATGGCGCGCAGATGACGGGAAACTTGTGAAAATTGACGCCCCCTTCTATCACCCGCCCCTTTGCCACTCGCGAGCAAGAAATTGCGACCCGCACGGTCACGTGACTCGAGTGACCGATGAAAACTGATAACAGAGAGATAAAGGGAGAAATTAACGATCGACGAAGGAGATAAGCTGGAAGAACCGATTTACGCATTGGAGTTCGAAAACCATTCCTTTATTGTTTACTGCCCGAGATATCAGCGTGCAATTACGCGCGAGATCTGATCGGGGAACGTTGGACGTTGGAAAATCGTTATCGGGAACGTTTCTCGGCCGAAAGGTGCGCAACGACGCGACGGTCCGCGGGGAGATCGATATCGAATATTACGGATATTTTTATCGCAGGAATTCACGACCAACTGCGTACCTGCGCCAACGACAAACACGGGGGCGGGGGAGGGGAGAGGCTTTCGCCTGTTTCACAGGGACTTCCTAAAAACGTCAGTCAAGCTCTGAAATTGTCGTGAAATTTCAACCGTTTTCAATCCTTTGACAACGGCATTCGCAATATTTTCCCTCGGCGAGTCGCAGCCACTCCGAAGAGCCTGTTACACGGCTCGTTTGCCCGCATTTTCTAGCCATTTTCTCCGCGCCGATCGATATTAAATCTTACGTTGCGTTGCTCTCGCATCCCGCGTTTCAGCGAGCCGAAATTTACGACAATGCAACAACCGCGCGTTGTCTTGTCAATCTGTTTGCTCGCTGAGATCTCGCGAAGACATCTCGTCTCTTGTTTGCGATCCTCGCGACAACGATCGGGCAACGCGGCAGCGTTCGTGTTTAATTCAGTCCAGTTGCTATAATTAAATTTTTTATCCGTCTCACCTTCGGCTCGCGACTGACGAATTAATTACGCAGTCGAGAGACGGGGTACAAGTGGATTATTAGTCTGGATGAAGCTTTTTACGTTTACGTGTAAAGAAAAAAATACAGTATACACACAATAAAATTCACGTGAAACAGGCACGAAGGATCCAGGGACTTTTTAGAACCTGCGAAATCCCCAGAAGGAATAAGGGTGCTTGAAGACTATGTAGCGGCTTAGGATTCCTCAACTACGAGTTTCGAACACTGACTGGCACAAGCCGCAAGTGGCTGCGCGCCTAGCGTCGAGGTTCTGCTGATCTCCGACGTTAAGCAAAGCAGTGTATGGAACCCCGCTAGGATGGGTGATCGGACCAACCTTAGCTTAGTTACAACAACAAGCGTCTGGGGTAAAGAGTCGCTGCCATCAGCCCCACTGATGACTCTGAAGAGGCAGTGACTCTTCTCTCACTCACTACCCCAAACTCCATCTCATCATTCATTTCTTCAACTATAAATGACACTCGGAAGTAAAGACCGGAGGTCGATTGGATGGATTCTACTGTGCTATCGAACGAACGAGACAGACGAGCTGCAAACCTCAAATTGTATAATTGCGTTGTATTTCATTCTTGACAATTGTTCGATTGAAAATGACTGTGACACAAAAAGTTTCGAGTTTCGAAGAATCCGAGTGACAAAGGATTGAGTAATGACACAAGTATTTACAAAACTTACGAAAATCAATGGTGTATCGTGCTCCTATATCACGACACTCTGGGCGAGTGGAAATAGGAAAATTCTCTCGAGTTCCTTCGATCTATCCGCTGTATCCGCGGCGATACGAAAGGGAATAAAAGAGAAATAACCGAGACAACAACAACCCCGGCGAGCAATGCACTCCCTAATTTACTTTTCACCTATAAAAATTAAGCTCCGAAGGAGATTGCAACGAGGGCGAGTGGGAAAAGGGGCGAAGCGAGGAAATATCCCGGCCGTGGGAACTTCCGGTTAAAAACAGGTGGCCGATGCGCATACGACCATAAAGTCGACTCTTCTTTTTACGCGGTGGAGAGAGAGAGAGAGAGAGAGAGAGAGATACTCATCCAGCGTGAGATACTCGGCATTGGATGGAGGCTCGCGATTCGAGCAAGCGTTCACTGGAAACGGCCAACACAGCAGACCAACCCCTCTCGATTCCAACCACCACCCCCTTGGCCGTCGCTATACCTCGCAGAAATTGAATTGAATATCGGGCCGCAGGTTCATCGGAATTTCAAGTCCTTCCCCTCTGGATCATGAATACCAATAATGATTTGCAGCGCGGTCGCGAAATCAGGGGGAAAAAACAGCGGTCGTGCGATGCGGGCGAGCAAAGAATTTCCAGATGCTGTCGTTTTCTCGCGAGAGTTGTTGCAACGCTGGAAATTGGAATTAGCGATGTCAGCGGGCGCGAAGACGACGGAACCAGCGGCGGGAGGGGGAAATTAGAATGTTCCAATTAGCCGGTGCGCAACGCGCCGGGAACTAGCCTTTAACAGGGATGGAAAATAATTGGAATAAGAGAGCTCTCTCCGGCTTTGTACGAATTTCCCGGGAATCGAGCGTGTTTCGCGAACAATTTTCTTTTTTCGTTCGCGTCGGGGATGGAACTGTTTGGATTGTTGCTGAGTCGCACCCTCTGTAAACTCGAGGGCCGGTTGTTGAGAAATAATTTTAAACTCCGAAGTTGGCATTATGATGTTGTGCTATTATATTGTACTTAAATATTATACTATATTATATATTAAATATTATAACATTATATTATACAATTATACTATAAATTTCTCAGTAAATCGTGAATCTACTGGATCGCTCATTCGTTTCCTGATATCGATAGGCATGGTATCACCAGGCTTGTATTTGTAATAATTGCAATTTTTGTAGAAAGAAATAAAATTATCATACTACACTATTATATCACGCGAATTCACTATTGTAATATACGTTGTACAATATTATACTATATTGCTATATTGTACGATTATACTATAAATTTCAGAATCCCTGGCTTGTTTTCAGTCGTTTCTTACGATCGGCGCATCGATACGTTATTACCAGGCCCGAGTTCTTTCGTCGACAATTTACATTTACCCGATCCTCCCGCTTCTTACGAGATATCGATAGGCTATAAATTTATCGATAATAGTAGCTCTAGATGCGCCACTCACGGGCGCCAAACTGGAGCTTAATTGCAGCTGAACCCGCGGTAATTGCCGGAGTCGGAGAAGCCGTGCTCGGCCGAACGAGTACCTCGGGGGGGCGAGACTAGGTTATTTCTCTGGAATTACGTGGATCACGATCGTTAAAGAGGCAGATGTCGAGCGTCGATGTTGTTAAAAAGGTACGAAACGACGCGACGGCCTCGTTTCGATACGAATCACGAGACCCGGCGAAAATTCCCAGCTATCGATAGAAAGAGAGAGAGAGAGAGAGAGCGTCCTGGCGTCTTTCGATCAATCTCCGCGAGTCTCTACCCACGGGTTTTCCTCTTTTCTTCGGTATCGTTCCGTTTCCACGTCGCTTTTATTTCGTTTGTCCCGACAGTTTTCAAACGCTCGTTATTCTAAATTTTAAAACTTAGAAAAGAAAAGACAAAAAAGAACGAACGAGAGGATTAATTTAAACATCGTGCGTTATAAATGCCCTGGGAACGTTTTTTTTTTCTGGTGATGCAAAAAAAAAAAAAAAACGCTGTCCTTTTCAACTGAAATCTCGCCCCGATCGCATCGACGATCAAACGGAATCGTTCGTTTCGCGCGATCTGTCTGCCCTTTTAATTTGCGCCCAGCATCCAGATCAGATTTGCCGGATGATGATAAGTCGCGAACAATGCAACCGCGGTTCAATGGAATTTCGTTCCTTTTCTCTTTTTTTCAAAGCTGGGAACTGTATATTCGGACCAACGGATCCGTCCATCGCGTTCGACGGAGATGATAAAGCGACAAGGCGCGTTTGCGTGTTCGCGATCGCGCAACCGCGACTCGCGGTTTGTTTAACCGTATCGCTGCCGTGTGTCGTCACGCAGTGCGAGCGAATTGCTAAACCGAAAATCAAGAGACATACACACACACACATACACACACTTACCTAATTACTTGCAGGGAACACCGCGGAACACTCGTACCCTATCATTCCGCCATTCGCGAACGCGCGTTCGATTCGACCACGAGCGAAACCACCGCCGAATATTCACCGCCGCGCGTGTCCCGAGAAACTTCTCGAACGAAACGAGATACCGTGGAGAGCTTCGCGAGAGATCGATGAGAGAGCGTGGAGTATCGCGTTCGGCGGCCTCGCCACGGACTGATTTAAATTTAGCGTGGACCAGCCTAAATACACACGTCGTTGGGCAACCGTTGACTCGATTCTCCGCGCGCACATCATCGCCGCCGTCGACTTTGTCCGTTCGTTTGTTCGTACGACTGTCTTTCGATGTCTGCTATCGTTCTATTATCGTTCGCGTTCGTACGTTCGCCTCCCGTTATCGAATTAACGAGCCACGAAATTACAGAGAGGCGAGTCGCGAGATTCGATTAAAAATTCCCTTGCTGGAGGCGCGCCAATTATGAAACTACCGGGCGGCCCAAGTGCTTTTAGATGTTAGAACGTAAAATTACCGAGTCATTGAATTATAAATTCAGCGCTGGGCTTTACGCGCAGCCGCGGAACTACGGATACGGGCAAGAAACCTTCCGCGATGAGCGAGAAATTAATTGGACGCCACCCATGGGTGTCTTGCGACGCGCCGCTGTATTTATTTCCGTCGGAGCAACGACTTTGGCGGCAGAGGCGAGAGCGAGCGCCCACTGGATCGGATAAGTGAAACGAGACGGCATCGAGCGAACAACTTTTGACTCGTCGAAGATATCGCAATGAAATTTCCCTTCCAATGATGTACAACACGATGTACTCCTTCCTAGTTATAATTAACTTTATAAACAAATTTGTCAAATTGTTTGTACTTTTAATTAATTTAGATCATATATTGATAAAACTTTGGAATAAAATGTTTCATTTTAAATTAATTTTCCAAACTCGCGTGGTGGAAAGTGTGTTTCTTAAAATAACAACTTGAAATTAAATTTGTTGCTTCATTCTATTAATCTTGAACGCTGCGCATTTTTCTCGACAATTATGGTTTCTACGTCACTATAAAATTGTAAGACACACTTCAGAAGCAGAACTATTAATCGTAATAGCGGGGGCCATGTAACAACCAAAAATCGACATTCCGGCACGGAGCGTGTGATGATTAATCGGAGTCGTTGAAACGTTATCATCGGAGTCGCGCGATGATATTTCACTTTTGAAAGTCCCGCCCCCCGTTCATTGAACGTGCGAAGCGTACGAAATCGAAAGTAGAACTCGCCAAAATGTAGCACGTACAGCGTGCGAAAGAGAAGGCTGAAAAACTGCCAGGGAAAATGGAGTCCCCTCCCAACGAATCCGCGAAACGTTTGACAAACGGCGTCAAATAATATCGCGATAAATACGAGAGGTGAATATGGTCGAGAATTTCATTCATTCCGAAGAGAACGGGGCGCGATATATCGGGCAATCGCACGTCTACGCGCCGAGAACCGCGCAGCCTGAAACGGATTTTACATTTCGTCCAATTTCCCTCGGTTCTTACGTCCAATCCTCTCAGGGGGTCGAGCGCCTTCGACGACTAAGATCTTGACATTTCAATGCGGCGCGCGTGTGAAAATCAAATTTTTATCGTCAACGAGGTCAAAAAGCCTCGGAGCGGTATCGATCTCGGGACGAAGGCGCGAGTCCATTTCCTCCTCTCGGTAATTTTCAAACGTGGAAACGTGGAATCAGTGTCTCGAGTTGCGGCGAAATTTTTCCAGCACGAGGGAAGGGAACCGGGAGGCAAGGCGAGGCAGAAGAGAAACACGAGCAGCCCTCGAGACACGAGGAGTCCATCAAGCCCGCCGAGTGGTTTCGCGCCGCCGAGTGCAATTAACCGGCGATTACGAAGGATTCCCGATGATAAGTCTCATCCGTTTTCCCCGCGAAGCGGCCGGTTGCTACTTATTTAACCCGGGTCGGGTTAATTGCAATTTCATTGTTCCCTCGGTCCACGGCTGCTCGACACGCGCTAATTGCTTAATTGCAAAAACAAACATTTTCATACGCGACGCGACGCGACACGACGCGACGGCGCGGCACGACGGTGCTCTCGGCGCACGGCCACGACGTGGTCTCAAGTTAATTGCAGGCGTCGACTATTCTATAATTGCTGCGGAGCAGAGCTATGTACGGGGCGGCCGGGCCGCGTCAAAGTTGAAGTAACTTTGACCCTTTAATAGAGGCTGCGCGAGCCTCTGCAGGACGTAATTTAATGAGGATTACGTTTGAAAAAAAAGGCTGGCTCTCGCAAGCCGACGGAGAAAACGAGTCCGGCGGAATTCCGCGCGACAGAGTAGTCCGCGTGTCAACTTTTAAGTGAAAACTTTCGTAACGCTCCGAGAACCGGTGGGAGGGAGTACATTCCCCTCAAAGACGTTTGTTCGCTGCGGCAGTGCCCACTTAAGCGACCGTCGCTATCCCCACTACTCACTCTTGGAATTATCCCCACTCTACGCTACTTTACCGCGCGGCCGTACGTGAAACGTGAAACGTGAAACGAAACGAAACAAGCGATATTTAGGCATTATGATTGTTTGGAACCAAATTTGTATTATTACGATTGTAGAATAATAATAAATATAATAATAAATATAAATAAGAAATAATAAATGTAATAATAAATAGAATAATAAATATAAATAAGAAATACCAATTTGTATTAATACGATTATAGAATTACACTATGTTAATTTAATACTGTTAATTTAATACTGTTAATTTAATATTGTTAATTTAATACTGACGAAAATGTAACAAGATCTTCATTCAAGGTTTCAATTCAATTATTGATTAACAACTACTTTTATAGGAATGTCAATAAACTTTCAAGAAATTTACTTTAATTACAATCATTCGATAATTATTGTTTTATTCAGTTTAAAATGTTATGCATGTTAAAATAGTTTAAATGAAATATTAAAATGTTAAATTTCTTTAGAATGAAATAATGTAGTAAACAATACTGGAATTCTCTGCACGTGCCTGGTGTATCGGTATAACAGTTGACGCTCATCCTCACTCTTTCTTTCGCCAATTCGACACCACCTCTCTTAAGTTCCCGATTACGAACATTTAAATGGGGACTGCTGTGGTTGTATATTTAAATACAAAAATTTCACTCTCGGTTGGACAAGACAAGTTCCAAGTCCAGTGAATACCTAGGAGCCAAACTCGACAATACACAGCCATGTTACATTGCACAAGTCGCGCGTAACAACTTTTTCTTCCAACGTAACGACACGCGACGGACTTGGTTTGAGAATCATTTCCCCCTGGTCGCTCGTTAAATCGTACAAATCGCGGCGAGGTGCATGGTAAACGAGGAAACGAAGCCGCGGAATTTTATACGGACACTTTTGAGCCACATTCATTCCCCAGCCGCAGTTTCCTCGGAGTTCACCCCGGAATTTACTATTACGTTTGCCCGAGCCTGCACCAGGTGTCCAAATACTTATGCGCGATCGCGTATCTCGTTTAAAAAGCGTATCGAAGCGACGCGTAATTCGCGGCACGTTGTCGCGCGGCGGTACGGCTCAATTTGCAGCAACAACGACGGTTTTTCCATGCTGCTGCCCCGTGGAGAAGTTTCGCCCCGGGGCCGTAATTTTCACGGTTCGGGTAGTTACCCGGCGCTAACTTTCCGATTGTTTCACAGTGATTCACATTGGTTACCACGGGGCCGAGGGGGCGGGCCCGTTGAATTGTAAAACTTGGATAGAAATTTTGAGCGCGCCGGTTCCCGCCGTGGGAAAATTAAAGCCCGCTGCGTTATATCACCGGCCGGCTCGCGGAATTCTTGCGCGAAAGTTTTTGCGGCGTAGCGGAAGATTGCGGGCAGCACAACGGAGAGGAGAAGTTTTCCTCCGTGCGTCGTGTAATTCCCTGTGCCGAAGGACAAACGAGCGGGAACAAACCGCGGAGAAACGAAAGTAAATTTGCACGTAGGGAAATGTTTGAACTAATTGCACCGCACTCTCGCACGATATTCGCATGTCAGTCGTTGCGACTGGCTATTACAAAATTGATAAAATTGAACGAAAGTCGGCTAACTGGCGGCCCGCGAGGACTTTGGCTATCCCCTCCACTGCATCAATCTCCCCACCACGTTGAAATTTCCTCGCCGTGCATGAGCCCCACTCTCTCATTGTCAGCCTGTTGGTTTACCTGTGAAGCAAGTGGGGAGATCGATGCAGTGGAAGGGGTAGTGCCAGCGACTAAGAAAGTGGGAGAAGAGTGACCTAATATAAAGGTACACGGATTCTTGTACATTTATTATACAAGGTGAATCACGCAACTCGCACACTTGAAACAAGTTTTAAATTATGCATCTAATGAAAAATTGTTTAATACAAAAAGTTTTAGGGAGGAAAGTTTTAAGAGAGAAAGGATATGGCGTATCAATTTTTTGTGTCTATTGAGAAGTTTCGAAATTTCCAAGAAATTTCATCTTCATTTGGACCATATATTTTTTTCATTATGAATCGAAATATCTCCTCAACCAACAGTTTCGGACCAATGTGGCTCAATACTTTTTTTACTTGGAATTTAATATTCTTTCGATTCACGAGAAAGATATATAGTCCGATTAAAAGAAATAAAGATGACCTTGGAAACTTCTAAACGCACAAAGAATCAATACTCCATATTTTTCCTCCTCTAAAACCACACAAATTTTGTATTACACAATTTTCCATTAGACGCATAATTCAAAAGTTATTTCAGGTGTGCAGGTGTACGTGAATCACCCTGTATGTTGATAAATCTGAGAGAGCATATGTATATACATATATATACATATATATATTCGTAGTCAAAGGATTGAGTAGAGCCACGAGTAACTGCGGTCGCCCAGCGAGGGAACTAATTACTAACCGTTTAATAACCGCGACTTGGAAAACGAACAAAGTGACACTTCCGTGCGAACGTTGCACTCCACACGTCGAATTAATCGTTTCGGATTCAGCGGTCGCACGACGAGCGCGATAAAAGGCCACCACCGAATAATTCCGCGGAGTCTCTTTCGCCGTTAATTTCGGGATTGGCAATTTTGCCACCTGTCGCGAACGCGTTACTTACCCTATCGTCGACGAGACAAAGTCGCAAAAGGGAGGCCTCGAGTCTTTTCGTTTCGACGCGCGTGTTCAAGAAACAGACACGAGGAAATTTAGTTAGCGTCTCGTGTCAGATCGAAGGAACAGCGTATGTGTGTAGTACGTAGTTTGCGTAACTAAATACCTGGCTGCGCGTTGTATAATAAATTCAACTCGCTGTCGTTGGGAATTCAACTGTTTTCCACTTCTCGCGAAGTTTAACGGAAGATAAAGGGGCACGTAAAGTTTCTGGCTGCTACAGCCGGCTAGATGCATTTTGGAGCAACGTTATCTTGACGCGGGACCACACGAGCGAGCTACGCGTAGTAAGAAAAATGTTTAAAACGCTGGGTAGAGACTGACGCAGTGTAGTTTATTACACACCCTCGAAACTCTGGTAACAGGAAATTATGAAAGAAAAACGACCTTAAATTAAGCAGCCGCGCTCGTGATAGATTGGCACAAATGCCCGGCTTATAAAGTAACAAATTTCATCGCTAATTCACCGGTAGGTAGATCATGGCGCTTTCAAACTGTCGGAAAGCTTCGTTTGTCTATCGATAACTCGCGGTTTATGAATTCTTTGCTCTACGAATCGAAGAGTGGACACTTTTTCCTTTAATAACAGATCCGCCGTTTACTTTCTCATCGCGTTTCTTGTGCCTGGTGCTTCACGCTGGGAATAATTCTCGAACGTACGTCGAAAAACGCGCGCATATTGGACGTAACGTCTTATTGATGGCCGAAGCTGGCGAGTCTTTTTTGTTTTGTAGTGGAGCAGGAACGCTCGTTTAACCGGTCGCCTTAATGGCTTCGCCACGTGCGAACACGTCCGTATCTTTGACTATCAATCATCGGCCAACCGTTTCTCTTCCCAGCGGTGCATCGACCGAGTGTCGCGATCTATCAAAGATACCGGACTTTCGGCTGTCTGTTTCTACACGGCCAGTTCCACTTGACTAGTTGATTGAACTAGTTGGCCAGGGTCTAAGTTTGCTCTAGAAATGTTTCTTTCCGTGACGAATCTTCTCGACGACTTCGAGGAGAAGTGCAATACGTGTTTCCGGTACGTCTTGGAGGAACTCGTCGTTGTCGTGCACGCCCTTTGACCAGAAGCGACAAAGTTCCACTACTTTCCGAAAACCATGACGAAGATCCACGACGTGTGAGAATGCGACTCGAGGAATAAAAAGTCAGTGTTTAACTTTGAAATTTGTGTCTTCACTCCGTTCGACAGAAGTTAAGTTTAGAGTAGCCCGATACACTCAGGAACCACTCTTCTCGGTCGCAACACTTTGATAATTTCTTACTTGCGATTAGTTACTTTATATTAGGGTTATATTAGTACCCGTAGGTATAATAAACATTGCCATCTAGTTTCAATAATTTAGATAAAATAAAATTTTACACAGTATCAAAAAACGACATTGCTTGTATATAGAGTAGGTAGCTCTATTAACTTATAGTAGGTACCTCTATTAACTTATAATAGGTACCTCTGTAACTTATAGTAGGTACCTCTATAACTTATTATATATATTAGGTACCTCTATTAACCTATAATAGGTACCTCTATAACTTATTATATATATAGTAGGTACCTCTATTAACTTATAATAGGTATCTCTATAACTTATAGTAGGTACCGCTATTAACTTATAATAGGTATCTCTATAATTTATAGTAGGTACCTCTATAACTTATTATATATATAGTAATATAACTTATTATACATAGTAGGTACCTCTATAATTTATAGTAGGTACCTCTATAACTTGTTATATATATAGTAGGTACCTCTATTAACTTAGACTCACAGTCTCTATCAGACTAGTTTGTCAAATTGTTTGTCGCATTTATTTTTTTTGGGGGGGGGGATTCAACGAGACTCCTACTGTGACACTTGCGTCCGCGGAAGAACACCTTCGAACAATAATCTTTCGGCGGTGGGACGATTTAAAGACTTGTAAATTCCTACGAACGGGGGCACAGATCGCAGCGGACTAGCCACTTCAGCGGGTAAACTTTCGAGTTTAAGATCCTCGTTCACGTCGCCGAGTTTCCCTCCGGCTTGGTGGGGAAACGCCGTTGAAGAAGGGGAATATGAAATTCTCGTGGCCAGACTTTACGGCTTTTGCTCTCTCGGTCTCTACCTTCTCTCTGGCTACGTTATGTACCTCCGCCGTACTCTCGCGCTGCTCGCTACTTTTATTTCGCCCCGGCGTCTCCGTTTCTCCCTCCAACTCGAACGTTTCCCGTTCCATTTTCCTCTCCCGCGTGTATATTTGTTTCCTTCGTACTAACCACCTCGCAGCTTTTATCCGTTTTCCTGTCTTTCCTTTTTTCGTTCCTCCCACCCCCGTTACACGACCGTGACGAGTCTCCGCTGTGTTTCTTCTTCTTTCTCCTTTTTCCTTCTTTTTCAGGGGTACGTTTTACATTATCGTCCTCCATCTTCGTCTCTACCAACTTTTCACCGTGCACGCTCCCTCTTTGCAGTTCCATTTAATATTTATCCTTACTCCTCCCCCCTCCCTCCGTGTTTCTCTCATTTTCTTCACTCCAACAATGAGTTTCTTTCGCCGTTTCTTCACTCTCTCTCTCTCTGAGAGCTCTTTCCTGCCTTTTATTCCTCCAATAGTCGTAGATTCCTCTGACGTACGTGCCCGGAGCGCGAGACCGAAAGAGCAGCGAAATTCTTCCGTGTCGCCGGGCAAAAGTCCGGCCGGGGGTGAGAGAGATTGACTCGTGCTTCGCGCTTTCGTGGCTTTTAATAACAATCATCCCTCCCCTCTCTCCTCTTGCTGCGTCCTGCGATCCCTTCGCTCCTTCTTCCCTCCTCCTTCCATCTTTTTTAATCGCGTCCGACGCGCGTATTGTGTCAAATCGTTTCCCCGACGGCTGGGCTCGTTTCTCTCGTTCCAGACCGACAAATTCGACGCGACTCGTCGCGTTAAACGTCCTGCGGGACGTGTCTTGTCTTGTCGGAAAAAATTGCACGGTAATGCTCTGTAATTTCTTTTCGGGGGAGAAGTGGAGAGACAGTTTCGCGCGACGCATGTATCTCAATTATTCGAAACGATCCGATAAATTTTAACGAGAAATTGGAGCCGAAACGACCGGATTGAGACAGTTTTGAGCAACTTTTGACTTATGAAAGACGTCGCAATGAAATTTGATACAAATATTTAAAAAAAAAGAATTCCATTTCAATGATATACTTTATGTCTTTTTTAATCGCTGTTTCATTAATTTTACAAAGAAATTTGACAAGTTGTTTATTTCATAGTCTATTTACTATATTCGAACGTACAAAAATATTTAACGTAAAATGTAAAATTAAGGTAAAATTAATTTAAATGCTTGAGTTAAATGTCATTACAATATAAAATAATTTATTACATGTGATTTAAATAAAATTATAGAGCTTTATTTAACGTAGTTTTTTATAAATTGTAACATAAGATAAGATTTATAGCGATTACATTTAAATATGAAAATTTATCCTCAAGCTAAAATTATACAAAATTTTCGAAATTGAAGTATCAATAAAAATAAATAATTTAATGTAAATTTATATCTATCTATATATATCTTAACGATTCAAGTTAATATTTATCATATTTGTATTTATTCAGTTTGATGAAAAGGACGCATAAAACGTGACCAAACAACGCGACGCAGATAACTTTAAACATAATCCTGAAAAGTCGGACACGGATGGATACGACTCTTGCATCATTACACAAAAGAAGAGTCACTGAAAAGATTATAAAACGTAAAAGATTTCTTTTAACCTTCTCCATTCCGTTCAATATTTTTTAAAAAGTATACCATGCACCATAATTGTCAATAGAAAGTATGATTTCTTACCAAGGAAGACCATCTTTTATCGTAGAAAAAAATCCAAGATAAAAAGTTAAACGCAGTTGTCGGAACATTTTAAAGAAGACGAACTGCCTCAACTAAAATTATTATTATTTTTCACTAATTTCTTCACTTTCGAGGTTGGTGCACATTTAGGAATCAATATCAAGAAAATATCAAAATGGGAAATTTCGATTCGAGCGACACGCACCCCTGGAGAGTGCGGAACGAAAATTGTCCGCACGAATTTCTCCCTCTGTTTCCAATGTTTCCAAAATTTTGGACGTGCGAACAGTTTCAAACGTTCTACAGCGTCCCGAAAATTTGGGAAATGTTTGAGCATATTTTTGTGTATGTACGCACATATGTCGCACGAGGCACTTGAAAAGTTCAGCGTTGTACGCGATTTCGTTACAATGAAACTTCGACGCGTGTTGCGTCGCAGCCCGAATTTGGGCAAATCTTTCGCCGAATTTTTAAACATTTACGTTCGTGTTACCCGAATGAGGATGATTATTAATGGACGGACGAGATACACTCGTTGCCGTGTCGAAGCCGCGCGCGTTATTTAAGCATTTATCAACCGAATCAAATATTCCTGTGTACAAATCAAATGAATAATCAATCGCCCGGATATATGAATATCGAATATTATTTTTCGACGACCAGTCGAGACGGTTGCAGCCACCGTCGCGCATTATTAATATTCGAAGAGTTACCGCAAGCTGCGTGAATTGTCGAGCGAGAGCTAAGCCTCCAGCGGCTCTTCGAAATCGGGAGAGATTTGCGCGTAAAAGGATAAAAAATAAAAGTGTATGAAACGATAAATTTATAAACGAATCAGTGCATTTTAGACTCCACACGTATCATTTTGTCGCGTCGAACTTCGCGGAGTTGCTCAGATCGAAATTGATTCTTTTTTTCTAGAGGAAACAAGCAATATTCTTTTCCCAAAAAATTCGTTCCGCGTTCGCGGGCAACCCGAGTTTTGTAAACTCTGATATCAATCGTTGATAACGCACACACACTGCGGCGGCCGAAACGGAGCATGAAAAATGGGAGGGAGCGATGCTTGGGAATAATTTACAGGGCGGTTTGTTTAAACCGTTGGCGATCGCGATCGCAACGATTCTACAAATTACAATACGATCGATTCGCATCGGAGCGCGACCGAGTGTCTTTGTCATTCAAAATTTATGGAAGACAGCGCTTGCCAGCCGCGAACGCTTTGCAGTTCGTTAACGATCGCGCAACGGGCACCGTATTATTGTGCTGCAACAATTACGCCGGTATTTTATTGCGGGAATAATTATGTAAAGCGAGCTAAACCGTGAAGCAATTAATGCACGCGTTTGCAGTTGCAACAAACGTCCCTTGTACGACGCGAATTTATTAGTTAATTACAGCAACACTGTATTTGTCAAATTTCGCTCGGTGCGCCGCCGATTCATAAACGTTTAAATTTAAAAATATTCCCAAATACTCGCCCATCCCGAAACAAGCTCCAATGTCAATGCAAACGATCTCAAAGTCGAAACGGAAAAAAAAAAAGGTTGAAATTCCAAAGCGAAATTTTCAGTTTCTCGTGCGCGATAAAATTTTTTTTTCTTTTTTTTTCGCGCGCAATTGCGATTCTGAAAAATTCGACCGTATCCATTTCGGTTTTGTCTCTCGGCCGCGCGAAACCGTCTCTGGGTCTACATCCCCCTAATTTGCAAATACATTTTCCCCGCGACGATTCGGCTCGCGTAGCTCTCGCAAATAAAACTGGCAAGCAACTGGCCGTGTTCTATTGTATTTTGCAATTCAACCGCGAGGCGTTTGCGCGATAAATAAAGCAAAAAAAAAGAGAGAGAGAGAGAGAAAAGGAAGGCAAGGAAAACATGAAAAACGATATGGACGTCATAAAGTGTTTCCCCTGGATCCATAAAAACCTCTAACTGCGGGCATTTTTCGATATCCTGCGAATTTTATTGCCTCGCGCATCGCCGTTCCTGGAGTCCAAACACCGATATATCGGGACTCTGAACGGACTGAAAATGGATCGAAGGCAAGATGGTTGTCAGCGGAGCCTAACATCGAGAATGT
The DNA here is from genome assembly GCA_030673865.1 of Melipona bicolor. Lineage (NCBI taxonomy): Eukaryota > Metazoa > Arthropoda > Insecta > Hymenoptera > Apidae > Melipona > Melipona bicolor. Next base: position 2,053,816 of record JAHYIQ010000012.1, read on the forward strand.
ACGATCTCAGGGTCAGACTGCGAAAAGTTACAGAAAATTTGGGGAATTTTTTGGGAGAAACGCGACCTTCGACTTTCGACATTCGGTGTCGGTTTCTGAGAAAGTCGAGAAATTTTCAGAACGATCCAACAAATATCGTTTCGGCGGCGCGTTGCCTTCGAGCGGAGCCTAACATAGAAAATATACGATCTCAGGGTCAAACTGCAAAAAGTTTCAGAAAATTTGGGGAATTTTTTGGAAGGAACGCGACACTCGACTTTCGACATTCGGTGTCGGTTTCTGAGAAAGTCGAGAAATTTTCAGAACGATCCAACAAATATCGTTTCGGTTGCGCGTTGCCTCCGAGCGGAGCCTAACATCGAGAATGTACGATCTCAGCGTCAGACTGCGAAAAGTCACAGAAAATTTGAAATTGGGAAATTCTTTGGAACTTTTTGGTAGGAACGCGACACTCGACTTTCGACATTCGGTGTCGGTTTCGGAGGAGATCGAGAAATTTTCAGAACGATCCAACCAATATCGCTTCGGTGGCGCGTTGCCTCCGAGCGGAACGAAACAAATTTAGAACAGACTCGAGGACAGGATGAAAAATTGTCCGTCGACCGCGGTTCGTCAGAAGACGATTCGATTTGTTGCTCTGCTCGACGATTTCGAAATCGCTCTCCTCGTCTCCGGGAGTAACGTTAACCTCGGCTCTGGTTCGCTCCATCGCCAGATGGGAAGTGGCGCCTGAAGAAATTTCAAACGAAATCCACGAGCTCGAAGACGTTCCCCTGCATAATTCTTGAATCACGAGATGGAGGAACGACGAAAATCTTGGCTCCGACGCAACAGCCAATAAACGATCCGCGCAGGTTCTCACAGAATTCGTCGGTGACTGAGAAAAGACCGGCTCTCGACCCGTTTTCCAAATTAAAATCACGTTATTCTTCCTCGTTACCAGGCTCTCGGAAATCCGCGGCGCCCGCGTGCCAATATTTCGTGGCCAATTTAAATTTCCGCGAGAGCACTTTGGTAGTCGGATGCGTAAAATGAAACCCGGCGAGCACGTTCTCGGATAACGAGGCGCGGATGTTACGGGAAATATACGACGGAACGTTAAAGAAAATTTGAAGACGTTTAACAATCCTCCTCCCTCTTGGCTGACAGAAGGGATCCTAACATTCGTCGCTTTGTCTCCGCGATAAATAAGAGTAAACTGTTACGAGCGAGTAAATTACGCCTTTTGATACATGTGTTTTCCTCTTGGACGATTTATCTCTGGACCTTCTAGCTTTCTACACTTTGTCTTTACATAAGTGTCGATTTTAAGATCGATGGCCAGATATACCCCTTCTCGATACGTTCTCTTTCGTGCTTTTTCAAGCGAGGAGCACAGCTGTACCAATGACAATGAAAAATTGTCGATAGTTCGGACGCAGCAGTAGATGGTATTTCCATCAAATCGAAGGTGTAGAAGTCATCTGTTCATTCTACCCTGTGCAACAAATTTTAGGGAGTCATTTGTGAAACTTCAATCTCCAATGATGGATCTGATGGTAATGAAAGATGTGAAGGATTTGAGGTAGGTGAGTGAGAGAGAAAGCGAGGTTTTGCGTTTCATTTCGGAGTTCACTGCCTAGACTCATCAGTGAGGCTGATGGCAGACGCTTGTTGTTGTGTAACTACCCGCTAAGGTTGGTCCGATCACCCATCCTAGCGGGGTTCCGCACACTGCTTTGCTTAACGTCGGAAATTGGCAGGACCTCGATGCTAGGCGCGCAGTGCTAGTCAGTGTTCGAAACTCGTAGTCGAGGAATCCTAGGCCGTTACAAATCTAATTACGAAAAGAAAATATTTTAATGCTTTTACACACACGATGGATTGAATTTTGACAATTTTCAAGAGAAACGTGTCTTCATTTTTTCACCCACTGCGTGATGCAAAGTCATCTTCGAAATAAACGAACTTACGATCGTTGAAGCAGAAGCTTCGCTCTTTAAAACGAGACCAAGTGGATCGCCATAAATCTTTTTTCTACAAAATTGTACCAGCTCGAATCAAATCCACCAATTTTTCACTGTCGTTGGTACATTATCCGAAACTCTCACTTTCCCCTAGATCCTTCACTCCCATCAGAATCAGCGATCTTCAATCACGATTTAATTCAGAGTTGAATCAGAGATATATATTTCTTCCGTGGAAGAAATTACACTCGGGGATCAGAGAGAAACAACTCGGGACTCGATCGATTCGTTTCGAACTTCGGTAAAAAAAAAAAAAAGAGAAAAAGGAAAAAGAAAATGATACGTAGCTTATCCGTTGTCGCGCAATCGACGAGGAGGAAAGACAACGAACGGAGGGGAATTGAGAGTCGGATCCGGCAAGTCGCCGGAAAGTTTTATATGCAGATTAAATTCTACGTCCCGGGGTAATCCCATTCCGGGCGCCGGTGAAAAATTCCAGCAGCGATTGGAGTTCTCCGCGTGTCCCCGCAATCCTCTTATCCGCCGATATCGTTACATTAGCGTACGCATATTCGGGCACGGCTCGATGTTTGCGTAGGGGTAGTTCCGCGAGCAGAAAAGGTGGAAAATTGCGTAATACGCTCGGCTCGGCGCATCGATCGGTGGGAAAACTGGCCGGAAATTGAATAGAAGAGCGCGATAGCAACGTCGAGGCTTTCAAAGTCTAAGTAGTTGTCGCTCGTAACGTTGCTCGTTGGCCGGTTTTGTCCGCGATTTTGCTGCCGGCCGATGCATCGTGCCTCGGACCAAGGCCATTATTTCCCGACGTTTTTAACCATTGAGTGGTCCCGCGCACTGTTGAGTTATTGTTCGGTCGTAACCGGCGATCCCGAATAAAAGTACCCGCTCGCCCGTCCGACAGTTTTCCGACCGAAATCGTCGACGAAAAAAAAAAAAAAAAACTCGGCCAAAGTTTCTTTCGCCCGGGGAATATTAATGCTGCACTCAGACTCGCCTTCCGTTACCCCTTGAGACCCCGTTGTCAACTGACGCTGATGTAACACCGAGCGTCCCCGGCGAAACTGTCGGGCATCGTTTTGTACAAATGGCGCGATTCTTTCCACGGTCCCACCGAATCGCGTTTTATCGACACCACGTCGGACTGCCGCGAGATTTCCTAAGAATATTTCGCGTTACACGCCGCAGAGAGTGATCGATTGACCAGAACTTTTCGGAATAATTTAATTTTGGCGCTTTTAGTTAGGTTTGGCAGTTCAGTTTCTTTTTAGCTGTTTATAATTGACAGAACGTCGAACGAATTGTTAATTGAAGCGTTCTTTGTCTAAAAAGATTTTTAGAATCTGTGGATTTGACTTTACATGTTAATAAATTGCTAATGTCAAAAACAATCCTATGCAAACCTTTTTTCATTTAATTACTTGTTACATATGAAAATATATGAGCTTTTCAAGAAATATACTTCAAGTCAAAAAAAAAAAAAAGATAAAATTTAAAATTCAATCATATAGATTATATATAACGAAGCTTGTGAATCTGACCATAGACAACAAATCTTGTCTGCAAAACTTCCACTGAAAGACACACTCCTATTATTTATTCCCCTTAAAATAGCAAGAGGAAAGGTATTGGAAATCTGCGAAAAAATTCTTAAAAGTAATCAGACCTTTATATAAATTTACGTAATTATTTATAAAAAATTTATTTCCGAATTCAAGTTGAAGCTTCTTGCAAAAAAATTTCTTACAATTTCTGGCAGCAGTGTAACGTTGCATTACATTACTTTTTGTAGAGAGAAAGTCGTTTTCTATTCAGATCAAAATTGATATATCATTCTTCGCCAACAGCATCGTTGAACATTTGTTTCGGAAGGTATCCTAACACAGTTTGCCGTTACTCTTTGGAATCTTTTCAGTTATCCGGTGCACATATAATAATTTTGCTATATCAGAGGATCTAATCAATCTCGTCAGTTAACTAAGAAACCTCGTGACGGCGAAAATCTTCAATCAAGATGACGCGTAATAGGAACAAGAATGGCGCGAAGGAATTCGCGGCGTTAACGAGAGAGGGAGACTTAAAATACCTGTAACGGGGCACGGCGCTTCAATTAATCTCGGCAAGCCGAGTATCCAGTCTAGGCGTCTATTCGGGTTGAAAGGGAGGGCGCTCATCTTTAAAATACCCGGTCGCATTCCAGCGCGGATTCCGGCCTATTCGACTTGCCAGGAAGTCGAGGAATGCACGTCTGTACGGATAGCCGCAGCCGCGAAAACGAACAGGGCTCGCCTCGCCCCCTCCCCCCTCACCGGCCAAATTGAAAGCCAATATCTTCAAGTGCCACTGGCCCGGGATATGAAATGTAATAATCGACCATCCGACAACGAATACATCATCGTCGTCGTTTTCGTTGCTCTGGCCACCCTTTACACTTGGAAATGACAAATTTCCACGTCCGCTGGACAAACTACCCCCGAAATTCACTGCAGCTACAGGGTGGAAAGAAAAGCTTGTCTCGAATGGCTATCACAGATGAATTCTGCACTTTTGATTCGATGGAAATGCACGTGGAAAAAAATTTCTTTCTTTACGAAAGTGAAACCTAAAAGAGTTCGTTTGACACTGCGGACGCGTGCTAACAGCGACTTTATGGTTCTGGACGGGTGGATGTCTATTTTACGTAATTTTTTAATTAGGTTTCATCAACGTTTAATTTATCGTAGTTGTAGCATCAGTGTGAGTTTAAATAATCAAACGATAGAACCAACTGTTAACATTATTCGAAATATAAATATTACATCTACGCGTCCGGAATCATAAAGTCGCTGTTAGCACGTAAGAGAAATTTTTTTGCCTTCGTGACCATAAAAAAAAAATTTTTATCTTGAAATTCAAGGAGAATTCATCTGTGATAGCCATTGACAAATTTTTCTTCCCACCCTATATATATATATACGTTGAGACTAGCATTCGAACGTCAAACCTCTTCGTCGCGATTTTTCTGAATCCGAGCCCACGACGTAACTCGCGTATACATTTCTTGACACATGCCAACGCGTTGTCATTCTGAGCGAAATTTCAAAAATTGGTGCGCATCGGACGCAGACTTTCAATCAAAGATTCATTCTGCTTATTTATCTGCAACTGTGTTTTGTGCACACGTCGCGGAATAATGTTCGAAATATTTACCGCGAGCAATCGAACTCGCACGACATCCGACGTTATCGATGATGCATTTTCGCATCGTCGAAAGGAACGGACGGATATTTCTGTACAATTTTTTGACAGAGTTACAGGGCTGCGATAACAATAGGAAGGCGCAATAGGTTCCGCCGAAAGTGGAACACGAAAGCGATCAAAAATACGACTTCCGTTCCGCTCCACGTTCCCTTCGCCAGCGGTGTAACGCATTCTGGGGAACGCCGCGAAGATAGCAAGAGTGATTTCATTACGTCACGAGATAAAGCGTTTTTCGGGGATCCCAAATGTGCAGGAAACAGAAACGGTGCCGTGTAATATTTATAAAAAGAAAAAAAGAAAAAAAAAACTTTTCGTGAACTAAAACGCCTGACGTACTATAATACTATACTCTCAAGTAAAAAAATACCGAGCAAGTCTGATTAAAAATCTGAGATACCGAATCCCTCGATCTGTCGATTGTTTCGCAAGAACGATATCGGCGAATTGGAGCAGCGTGCCGCGGAATTAGCGAAAACTTGAAATTGGTTAATTTAGGGTTAATTAAACCCGCACACCTGCGTATCAATGACGAACAAATTATCTAGTACATGCGTATAACGAATTATCTGATAATCCGCGCACAGTTAATTAGCCACGAATCTAGTTATGCTCGATTTAAGTTAATTCGCCTGGTTGGAACGAAACGCCGGATCAAATTGCGACCAATTATCTAATTCCCCGATTCTTCGAAAGTTTCGTCCAACCGACGGTTTGCGATCTGTCCGAAACTTTCTCTCGTCGGGTTCTTAATGCCCAAATATTCCAACTCGGGAAATACAGGATATAAGCGCTATTGTCGGGACACGTCGAGCAACTCTCTGTCTACTGTCTTTGACGCGAAAGTGCCTTTCGGTGTCCCCCTGAAACAGAAATATTATGCCAGCTTTGCCACCGTCGTTTGCAAAGTCTCGCTCCATCTCCCTCGCGCTTGCGCTTCAAACGGGCGACAACCTTTCGAAGACTGCTCGTCCCTCTCGAGAGATTAATTCGATAATCACGGTGTTTACCGCTAATTACGCGGTATTATCGTCGAAACGCTGAACTGGCTCCATCGATGAAAGATAGATGGGTCCCGTCCTTTGTAAAATATTCAATCGAATGATTTTAATTCGTGATCGAAACAAACACCGGTGTCTGTATAATTTATACAAAAGCTAGCCAGAGTATCATGCAGTTGGTTACCGACAGCAGCGACCGCGCATCCGTGAATTAAATATAATATCGGCGAAGCACGTTAATCGCCCCTGCAATTCAACTTACAACGCTGCTATTTACAAACGCGCGCCGATTTGTGGGAGTGAAAAATTTTAAAAATCGGCCGCGACACTTATCGCGGAAAAACAGCGAATTTTCACTCGTTCGAACGTGAACAATCTTAAAATTGTTTCCTTAGAAAAGGGGAGGGTGGAAACGCGAACAATCTTAAAATTGTTTTCTTAAAAAGGGGGAGGATGGAAACGCGAACAATCTTAAAAAAGGGGAGGATGGAAACGTGAACAATCTTAAAATTGTTTCCCTAAAAAAGGGGAAAATGGAAACGTGAGCAATCTTAAAATTGTTTCCCTAAAAAAGGGGAGGATGGAAACGTGAACAATCTTAAAATTGTTTCCCTAAAAAAGGGGAAAATGGAAACGTGAACAATTAGAGTTGTTTCCCTAAAAAAGGGGAAAATGGAAACGTGAACAATTTTAAAATTGTTTCCCTAAAAAAGGGGAGGATGGAAACGTGAACAATTTTAAAATTGTTTCCCTAAAAAAGGGGAGGATGGAAACGTGAACAATTTTAAAATTGTTTCCTTAAAAAAGGGGAAGATGGAAACGTGAACAATTTTAAAATTGTTTCCTTAAAAAAGGGAAGATGGAAACGTGAACAATCTTAAAATTGTTTCCTCAAAAAATGAGAAAATGGAAACGTGAACAATCTTAGAATTGTTTTCCTAAGAAAGGGAAGATGGAAACGTGAAGAATCTTAAAATTGTTTCCCTAAAAAAAGGGAAAATGGAAACGTGAACAATCTTAAAATTGTTTCCTTAAAAAAGGGGAGAACGGAAACGCGAACAATCTTAAAATTGTTTTCTTAAAAAAGGGGAGGATGGAAACGCGCCAAAATGGGCGCATATGTTTGTTTTCATTAGCCCCCAAATGTCACGTATGTCCAGGGTTGGTTCCAGCGGTACAAGATAGAGAGAGAAAGAAAGAGACAGAGGGTTGAAACTCACAACCAAGTAGGAGAGGAAAGTGGCACGCGCGTGGAAATCGTCCGAATCGCGGTTAATCTTCGGCGGTCCGGCCGTATATTTACGTTCAGCGTGCCTCCGATCCACGAACAATGCTGAATCTTGCGCGCGGGGGCTTTCCGCAGCCGGGTGTATCGCGGAATCATCGTTGCGTTAACAGCTTTATACGCGAGTGCGTTTCACCGTTTCTGCTGAAATCATCCTGAAACATGATTCACGCTGCGCGTTACAGCTGTAACACCCCCCCCCCCCCTCTTTCCCTCCCTCTCTCCCTTCTCCCGTTTGTGCAGCAAGCCGCGATTATTTAAATCGCCCGAGCCCTTTAACTCTGAATCACTGATTAAATCATTCGGATATTTACTGGAAATACTCATCCGATTCGAAAATACGATTTCACCCTGCCGTGTAATATCGCGTAAAAAGTAATTTCGTGTTCTGCCGATGGAATATTAATCGGGTAATACTCGCGTACGTTTGAAACATGAATTATTATGAAGTAATTAAAAAAAAAAAAAAGAGGAAGAAAATTGATACATTTTGAAATTTTATTAAGGGTTGCTGAAAAACCTTCGTGACGTTTATGGACACGATGCAGTATGTGTCAGTACGCGTGATACAAAGTTGGCTCAGTCTGGAAATTTTCAGGTCAAAGACGCGCCTCACTCTGATCGACCAATCGCTGGAAAAATCGTGAAAAAAATCGAGCGAAATCGGCACATTAGCAATTATGATATTGTTAAGGGATTAAACATCGACCACAAAATAGTTTTAAACTATTTAGAGAAGGCTGGATGTTTGAGTGCAACGTGATTCAACACTGAAAAACTTCGTGGATCGAATTTCTTTGGCAACCCGTCAAAACTTGAAAGAGAGCTTCATGCATTCATTCTATAGCCCTGACCTTGCACCATCAGAACTCTTTCAATGATGCAAAGTTGACTTCAAGGTTGGCTTTAGGGCTTCTAACAATTTTTCGTCCAGAAATCACAGTCTTTCACAAAAGTTCTACGAGATTATGATTTTACCTCAAACAATGCAAAAGATGGTCGAACAAAACGGCGCACATTCGGTTCGACAAACTTCATTTAAAACAAATAATTAAAAAAAAAATCTCGTTTCACTTTTGCACCATACCAAAAATACGAAATTACTTTTTACTCAAACCCAATAAAAATCGAGGAAAAGACGCTTGGAAGGGGGTGTACAGTTCGAAGTCGAGAATTCTATTGGCTCTTCGAATCCCCTTTCTCAAAAGACTCGCTATTTTTTTCTTTTCTATCGAGGTTCTTTACGACGCAACGAAACATCTCTCAGAGGTAAAGGCTGCGCTCGAGCGAAGAAGATCCGCCATCGCGTTACAAAGAAATCTCCCATCCAGCGACAAAGAAGTCTAGCTCGCTTCTTGTTCTTTGCTCGAGCTTGCCAATTTGCGACCAACGGACAGTTTGAAAGAAGGAGGAACAATGCCCCCGGCCCTGAAAGCTAGTTACCAATTATCCCAAGTCTATTTAGGGATGTTAACTAAGATAAATCGCTCGGTTTCGCAATTCGACGATAGATTTGCAACGCGCGTGAACTATTTACATAACGTTGCTCTATATATATGCAGGTTTGTTCCGCTCTACGTGCCGCGTTGTACGAATTGAATTTCGTGCGTCTATATATTCGTCAGATCGATTGCGGATTGTTTATGTGCCGTGCCATAGAAGCGGCTCTAGATAACGTTGAATTGGTCTACAATCTACGCGTACAACAGCGGAATCGGTCAAGAAGTTATGGGACCATTGGCGAAAAGCTCGCCCAAAACTCGTGCGTCGAGTCGCATGAAATTTTCTAGAAATATTAACAATCAGGATTGATTTTCCACGAGGCGAGATTAAAGGGTTGGCTTAGAAGCTTCCATTGCGAGAGCCCGTTCGCTCGCCGGGTGGAAATTTTTATCGCCCACGTGTGAAACAGATGGTCAACTTTGGCCTCGCACGATTACACACGCTGTGATTTATGAAAGTTATAAATGTTGCATTACCGCGGATACACGAGAAGCCTATATGCTTCTAAGTGGCAACTTTTTCCTCGTTTTTTCCAACACGACGCCGTTACGACGTATTTTCGCGACACCTTCGCGCCGTGACATTTTATTTTTGATAGCAGCGTGCCTCGCTTTCCGCGGTACGCAAGAATAATGATCTCATCGCGCTCGCCCCGCTTCACCCCCGATCGATACCATCGAACAGACCACCCCTGCGCGAGAACCATCCTCGAAGAATCGAAAGCGAGATCGCGGTAACGTGTATTCGCGGTGCAACGAGCGCGTACGCTGAAAACCCTGCGCCGTGGATCTCGTTATCGATGATACTCGACATCCGAGTTTTTTTACAGCTCACGGCCTTCGCGTCGAATACGCGCGTACGTGGAAATAATAATAATAATAATGAGAAAAAAATGGCTAGCCTTATTTCTCCGATCATTCGCGCATCCGGGATGGAAATTTTAACGGGCGAAGGATGCAAAAGTCGCACGAGTCGAGTGTTAGGTACAGAAAACTCAAACGCGCAAAGTGCAAATTTACACTTTGTATTTCTTTTTTTTTATTAGTGAAAGTGATTTTAGTGGGGTAACCCAGAAAATCGGGCCTCTTCAGGTGCAACGCTGATGCAACGAAAATTAGCGATTGGTTGATTTGGGTCACGTGACTCGCGAGGGGGCGTGGCGTTGTCTGGTACTGAGCGAACGCGCCTGTAATTTGTTTCGTATCGATTCGAATAAAATTTTATGGCAAAAAAGTCGTCTTCATTTCCTAGTCAGATGCTTCTTGGCTTTTCGTACTGGGGTACAAGTCGTGCAGTTTTTTTTTCGATCGCTCGAAAATTCGAATTGTTGGAATTTCGGGGTTCCAAAGTTCCAAAGTTTGTCTCGATTTGCTCCCCCCCTCGTTACCGATAATATCCTTCAGCCGCGTACATCCGTCACCTGTAAATTGCACGGAGTCTATCCGCGAACGCATTCTTCTTCTCCCGGCTCTCGTATTTCCCTCTTCATATTTTTGCAATCTCTTCGACCGCGCGACGCGCCGATATCGCCGTAACGACGCGGATTTACAGCCGGAGATAAGTCGGCGGTGGCGTTGCACGCGCGCGCGTGCTCCTATTCCGGAAGTTATTCGCGTCACCAGGCAAGAGAGAGTTCGTCGGGCCGGAGTCAACTCAACTTGCAGGCCATTCCGCGCGTCGCAGTTTGCGCGATGCAGTCTCCGGCACTCGCATCGGTTCCACGCCTCGCCAAGATTTATGAAGCGTGATAACCCAGAGAGCAGCAGCAGCATCAGCATCCATCGGGGAGAGAACAGAGACCGGGACGTTGGATTCGCGCAATAGAACGCCGCTGCCGTGTCTCTTCCGTCCGGAAATGCGACGAACCTCACCGTTAACTGTCGAATCCCGCCGTTTCTTTCGACCGAGACGGATTCCCCGAAAGAAAGCCAAGAGGATTTCCTTTGATTCTCGTCGATGATGTTTTTTTGGTAAAGTTGTGTAACTTTAAGAGAAAAAAAATATGGCGCGTTGAGGGGTTTCGAAATTTCCAACTTTCCATATTGGAGCATGTACCTGTTTCATCATGAGAAGAATATCAAATTCCAAGTAAAAAAATATTGAGCCATACTGGTCCTAAATCTGGATCCTAAATCTAATGGAGATATTTTACGGTAATTCGTCTCTATGAAAACTTCATAGAGCAGTAGGATTGGCTTGCAATAATAGTTTATAAACACATCTACATGCGATGCTCGAAACTCTATTAACAATTGTAATACAATTTTGTAATCGCGGAATCAATGAATTAATGGCATTGATAACGCACAAATTGCGCTACACGCTTGTAGAATTCGCTGTTTCACGTTGCACGTTGCTGTTGATGCTTCATTGTACACATATCCTATACCCTTTTTACACTTTATTAATGCTTTTTTTAACTTGGGATGACCAAACGAATCTCTGAAAACTTGACTTTGTCGAAACTGCAAAATTGTACAAATTGGAATTGGAAACCGAATTTGCTGCCATTTTACGAAATGAACAAACTGCAAGTTTAAGCTTCGTTACTGCAATAAATGCGCGAATTATGTCATCTTGGGGCACGTGTCCCTTTTATCAGGCGCAAATGAGGCAATGAAGCAACCTTCGATGTACTTATCAAGCCATCACACGTTCGCGAAACAGAACGCCGCGCGTATCGACCATAAATTCTTGGAATGAAAAGCGTTCCGAATATTTTCCAACGGCATGGAACACATACCCGACCAATGCACCTGATCGTATTGGCCGAACGCGCCCGATGTGGAACAATATCGCGAAACACCACGCGCCTTGCTGCGTTGCACTTTGTTCCGCGTTCCGTCAAACAGATGCAATGTTCATCAAACAAGTTCCCAACTAGTGTTATTAAACGTCGGTCATTTTCACTCTGTAACCTTCCGCGTAATTGCGTCGTTCTCGAACTCTGGCTGCAAAATATTTTTCGAAAGTTCCCCCTCCCCCACCGGCGCAAAAAGACGCAATTAGCTTCGCTGTTGTTTGACGAAAGCTGCAAATTCGCAAGTCAAGTTCCCAGCGAGTCGCGGCGACAATAACGTAACGAACCCTGTCGTTCGAGGGGCAGACTTTTCGTAAAAAATGTGGAAATGTTTTTCGCGTGTCGCGTGGGATCTTTTATCGGTTTCGTTTGATTTTGGAAAGAAAAGTTTATCCGTGAAATGGAATTCATCACTTCCATTCGATGGAAATACATGTAAAGAACCTTGAATTTCAAATTCTTTCCTTTTTGCATTGTATTCTGCTCGTTACGAAAGGAAAACTTCTCCAAGAAACCTAATAGTTGTGAAAAATGACAAAAAAGTTTGATCAACGCGTGAGTCCTAACAGCGGCTTTATGTCTATGTTAAGTAATATTTATACTTCGAACAATGTAAACAGTTAGTTTTATTATCTGATTACTTAGACTAATCCTGATGCTACTATGATAAATCGAATCTTCTGCCATTTTTCAAGAGAACCATTAGAAATAGAAAAAGTTTCTTAATTATCAATTAACACTGCGTTCTAACAGCGACTTTATGATTCTGGACGCGTGGATGTAATTTTTATATTTCGAATAACGTTAACAGTTAGTTTTTACCATATTATTTAGATTCACACTGATGCTACAACTGTGGTAAATCAAATGTTAGTGAAACTTAATCCAGAATCATAAAGTCGCTGTTAGGACGCACGCTTAGACGACAACGTTAAACGATTAAGAAACTTTTTTCCCATTTTTCAAGAGAACTATTGGGTTCCTTACAAAAGTTTTGTCTTTGCGATCAGTAAAATACAATTTTGCAAAGAAAAAAAAAATTCATGGTCAAAGCTGTAGAACTCATCTATGACAGCCACGGACAAACTTTTCTTTCCACCCTGTACACGACTTATCACTCCACAGAGCATACACTAAGTGAAACCGATTCGTTCCACTGCTTCTCGCTGGTTAAACGGCCCGTATCGACAGAAAGTCGAGTGTCTTTAGACTGTTAAAACCGTTTCTCTCTCTCTCTCTCTCTCTCTCTCTCTCTCTCTTTCTAGACCGTGGTCGTTGAAGTGAAAACGCAGATAAAGCAAGCAAGTCTGTACGTCCCGCCCGAGGGGCGAGCGCCAAGTTGGTAATAAAACGTGCTCCTCCAGGGACTTCGACAAACCGGCAGCAAAATTCTGCGCGCCGTAATGGAATCTGCGGTTTAATTCGCGTGTAAAAGCCGATTTTCCACGGGCTGCGAGTTTCATAGGTTGAAAATAATTCGTGCATCGATCACGGTTCGTCTCTCGGACGAGATCGTGCGGGTCAATCTCCCAACGTTCGTTTATAAAATTCTATTTCTCTGCGTATGATTCTACGTTCCTACGTTAAAATTTTTATATTCCGCGTGCCTTGCTTCATTTTCTCGATGTTGGAACGAACGAAGTTTCTCAAAGGTTCTATCTCTCCTTCTTTCAAATTTCACAGGGAAAGCGATGAAATGGTTTTCTCCTCTCTGGTGGCAAAAGTAGCCGTTGCCGTATCACGCTCGGAAGGTCGAACAAGAAACGTAATTGCGGGATCGTTTGCTTCAGTTCGGGGAAATCAGTGTGGTAGATTTAAGGAACGTTAGACAACGATTTCCTTTTCCTTTCCGGCTCCCTCTTAAATCTCGTACCCCGGGATATTTCCGCAAAGTTAATCGGGGAGAGGGAAAATGTTGGGGGGGATGCGCGATGCTGAGTGGAACGAGAAATTATTACCGTGCAAAAACATCGCTTCGCGCGGTATTAAATTTGCATTTGCACGTTCGTTCTTTAATTACACTGGAGAGTAGTTGCTTCTTTTCGAATACACTCGAACAGATTAAACAGCCGCGAGACTGCTCTTATTTCGTTTGAAAAGACATTCAAGCGCCAAACGTACAGGTATTTTGTACTTACTCCAAGAGGAATTTCAGACGAGAGGAGAGAGAGAGAGAGAGAGAGCGAGGCCCTCGGAACCTTGAAAGTCTGCGAGTTCTTCCACTCTTCGGAACTTTCGATGGTCTCGGAAGTTCACCAACTTTCGAAACCTATAAGAATAAGGAGGCAGAGGTAAGTTGAGGTTCTTACGGTGAACGAGATAACTGTGGAAAAAGTATGAACATTGCGAGAGGTAAGGAAAATTAAAGAAGATAATGGTTGTACGAAATCCACTCGCTAAAGAAGGGACAAAATGATAAAAAGAAAAAAGAAACAAGAAAGGGAATCATTTGAACTTTACATATTGTTAAGTTATATGTATCAGTTATAACATGGATGTGCTCCAACCCAAGTGGCAAATCAAGAATTTGATTACTTATTGTTTGAAAATTCCAGATAAGGCTTCCCAAAATTTATTAAATTTGAATCAACCTCAAGTACGATGATGTCAAGTGTGTACTCGAGGTCAAATGCAGGAAATTCTGGAGACCTTCCCCCATACTTTCTTAATCTTAACACGTCTCCCGCTCTACAACTCCTTCTTTGAAAAGGAAGGACTTTCAATTAGTCAGTCACAGTTCAGCGATTTATAGTTTTTGCATATAATATTCAATCGACAGTTTTTATAACCAGTATGTACAAGAGCACAGTTAATCAGTATCAAGACAATAAGTTAAGACACAGTTAATCAGTATCAAGACAATAAGTTAAGACACAGTTAATCAGTATCAAGACAATAAGTTAAGACACAGTTAATCAATATCAAGACAATAAGTTAAGACACAGTTAATCAGTATTAAGACAATAAGTTAAGACACAGTTAATCAATATCAAGACAATAAGTTAAGACACAGTTAATCAGTACCAAGACAATAAGTTAAGACACAGTTAATCAGTATCAAGACAATAAGTTAAGACACAGTTAATCAGTATCAAGACAATAAGTTAAGACACAGTTAATCAGTATCAAGACAATAAGTTAAGACACAGTTAATCAATATCAAGACAATAAGTTAAGACACAGTTAATCAGTATTAAGACAATAAGTTAAGACACAGTTAATCAATATCAAGACAATAAGTTAAGACACAGTTAATCAGTACCAAGACAATAAGTTAAGACACAGTTAATCAGTATCAAGACAATAAGTTAAGACACAGTTAATCAGTATCAAGACAATAAGTTAAGACACAGTTAATCAGTATCAAGACAATAAGTTAAGACACAGTTAATCAGTATCAAGACAATAAGTTAAGACACAGTTAATCAGTATCAAGGCAATAAGTTAAGACACAGTTAATCAGTATCAAGAGAATAAGTTAAGACACAGTTAATCAGTATCAAGGCAATAAGTTAAGACACAGTTAATCAGTATCAAGACAATAAGTTAAGGCACAGTTAATCAGTATCAAGACAATAAGTTAAGACACAGTTAATCAGTATCAAGACAATAAGTTAAGACACAGTTAATCAGTATCAAGACAATAAGTTAAGACACAGTTAATCAATATCAAGACAATAAGTTAAGACACAGTTAATCAGTATTAAGACAATAAGTTAAGACACAGTTAATCAATATCAAGACAATAAGTTAAGACACAGTTAATCAGTACCAAGACAATAAGTTAAGACACAGTTAATCAGTATCAAGACAATAAGTTAAGACACAGTTAATCAGTATCAAGACAATAAGTTAAGACACAGTTAATCAGTATCAAGACAATAAGTTAAGACACAGTTAATCAATATCAAGACAATAAGTTAAGACACAGTTAATCAGTATTAAGACAATAAGTTAAGACACAGTTAATCAATATCAAGACAATAAGTTAAGACACAGTTAATCAGTACCAAGACAATAAGTTAAGACACAGTTAATCAGTATCAAGACAATAAGTTAAGACACAGTTAATCAGTATCAAGACAATAAGTTAAGACACAGTTAATCAGTATCAAGACAATAAGTTAAGACACAGTTAATCAGTATCAAGACAATAAGTTAAGACACAGTTAATCAGTATCAAGGCAATAAGTTAAGACACAGTTAATCAGTATCAAGAGAATAAGTTAAGACACAGTTAATCAGTATCAAGGCAATAAGTTAAGACACAGTTAATCAGTATCAAGACAATAAGTTAAGGCACAGTTAATCAGTATCAAGACAATAAGTTAAGACACAGTTAATCAGTATCAAGACAATAAGTTAAGACACAGTTAATCAGTATCAAGAGAATAAGTTAAGACACAGTTAATCAGTATCAAGAGAATAAGTTAAGACACAGTTAATCAGTATCAAGACAATAAGTTAAGACACAGCTAATCAGTATCAAGACAATAAGTTAAGACACAATTAATCAGTATCAAGACAATAAGTTAAGACACAGCTAATCAGTATCAAGATAATAAGTTAAGACACAATTAATCAGTATCAAGACAATAAGTTAAGACAATAAGTTGTCACAGTAAAACAGTATCAAGGCAATAAGTTAATTTTTTCTTTAATCAGAACAGTATCAATATCAATATCAAATCAAAACAGTATCAATATCAAATAGTATTCAAGGAAGTTACAAGAAATTACAGCAAAAGTCAAATAGTTGAGTCAACGATAAATAGTAGGAGTAGCAAGATCCGTCATAGTTATTTATTTTCCACATCAGTGCTCCCGCATTCTTCGAATCCCAAGGGATACACGCAGAGGTACATGACGACACAAATATCTTTCGATACGTCAGAGGAGGGAACTTTTCTCTAAATAAATGAACTGTAAATACAGGAACGCAGAGAAGGATCGCACGGCGGAAAAATAGCGTTAAGATCGATTAATCATCTTCCTCAATTAGAACGATTAATCACGCTGCTTATTTGCTCGTAACTTTAATTATCTCTCCCGTTAATATAAAAGTGTCCCGTTCTGTATCGCGATGTCAGTTCCGCCGTTATCCCGCGCTTAATCGACACCCCCTAACGAAGTTTTAATTTTCACTCGCCCCCCGGACCGCTGGTTGGTTTCATCCTTGCCAATCAACGCTGACAATCTGACGCCTCGGAGGAGGGCGGAGGATCTCCCTGTCAGAGCGCGCAGGACGTCCAAAGAAGAGAGGAAGAACTCCTCAATTAGCGTGATTGAACCTCGTCGGGGTGTATTTAGCGGCGACGCTGTTGAAAAGTTTCTGGCGTGATTGCGAAGGGCCGCGCGACGTATAACGAACCGGGGATCGATTTCTCGATGGCTCGCCGAGTGTCTAAGCCATTCTAACGACGTATTCTTTCGAGCATCGTTCGCCGTCTCGTCGAGAGGGGAAGCTCCGTTTGACCAATTATCGTGTCCTTTTCACAAATTTTCTATTCTCCGCCCTCTTCTCTCCAGTTTCACGAAGTTTTACAGGCGTAAAAATTAGATTGTTCGCAACTCGAAAAATACTTAATTTCGACCGATTCTCTTTTTCACACACCGTTTTGCACTTCTTTAAACTAACAACCGTTTCATTTCATAGACTGCGACGGCAAAATGTGTTCATTTCGATAAGTATATACCAAGATACTCACCCGAATCTTGCGTTCACCTTTTCGAAGATCAAAGCTGCCCTGCGTTAGACAGTTAGCTCGACTAGTTGGTTCCGAGCTGTGTACAGGTATATACGTGTGCGCGCACTTCAAAATCAAGGATTTCGACCCAAGTTCATCAGCAAGTACGCGAACCGCTCAACGAATCCCCCGGTTACAAGGAACGAGAATTCAAACTCCGTTTGATGTCTGCGCCCGAGGTCCAATCGCCTCGCTTTAACTATTAATGAGCCTGCAACCGACGAGCCAGTTAATCGACTGCAGGAATTTTCTAATCAAACGCAACACCGCGGACAAGCCGGAGGAAATTGATCGTTAACGCAACGCAACACCGATCTCGTCTCGTCGACCGCAAACAGAGATACAGATTGCCTCGATCTGAGACAATCTCGGAAACTTTCGCTCGTCGATCCTCGAGCAACGACACGCACGCATTTACCGACCATTTACCGACGTGTTAATTGCCTAATTAAGACCGGGGTCCAGCAGAGGGTTGGGCAGATAAACGAAGGACAGTGGGTAGGAGATAAGGTAACGCCGTTGGCAGGAAAGCAAAAGTTCTCTCAGCCGGAGAAGCCAGAGAGTGGAGCAGCAAGTGGTCGTATTCTCAGGACTGGGGGGGAGGGCAACTTTCAAAGGACCTCCGAACTTCTTCGATCTCGCCGAAACTCGACGGGGAGTTACTGGAGTGTCCTCCGGGTCAGCCTGTTACCGGCTCGTCGACTCTCTGTCGCAATTTTCCTCCGGAATTTTACACGCGCGCGCGCGATAACATTGTTGTCCGCCGTGACTTTGGAAACTGCCGCGGAATATTTCCCTACTTTCCCCCCCCCGGACAACGATCCCGGACTGAGTCCCTCGGTTTGGCGTTTACCGCCGTATATACTTCTTGGTCGAGGACACGATCAAAAGTCACGATGTTAATTACCGTCTCGGACAGAGAACCGAGACGCGCGTCGAGATAAAAAACTGACGCGATTGTGCCCGAGATTCTAATTGAGGTGGAGCTTAGATCGTAGAAAAATTTAATTAAATGGTCGACTACGACGAGAAATCGAATTGGTAGATAAACTTTTCTGCGAGATAGAGGCCGAACGTTATCGGATTCGGGGCGATCTTTCGGGGCTCTCAGCTCCTCGGTTCCCGGCATATCCGATCAATTTTCGACATTAAACAGTCGCCTGGGTATCGACGTCGGATCGTCAGGGGGCCGCGGTGCAATCACGCTGACACCAGAGCGTACTCAACGGGGGAGAAGTGTCTCTTCCGGAATCAAATTGTCGAGAATAGGCCGAGGCTCTCGACGATCTTACGGTAGTTCTCCAGCCCACGATCATCGAACTTTCCACTCTCGCGAAACTTGGGCTCCCTCCCCCCTGTTCAATTCTCCTCTCGTCTCCCTCTTTCTCGCTCTCTCCGCGATGCCATCGAATCAACGACACGACGGTCGACGGTCGTTGCGACCCAACCCATTCGAACTTTCTTTCCGCGGAATTGAATCGTCACCGACCGATCGGTTTCGTCTGGGAACACTGCGGCCGAGGCATCAAAAATTTCTGGCTCCGCTCGCCCAAACTTTTGGTTTATCCGATCGCACCCCGATCGAGCGAGGATGTAACCGAGTCGAATTTCGTTTCGCGAATACACACGATCTTCGATTTCCTTCGGTACGTGGTGCCGAGGAAAATATCAAACATTTTTGAGATAAAAAGAGATGGATTAAATATTAAATATTTTTTTTTTAATTCAAACGAAACGCAACAGAGTACGATTCGTCTCACTGAAATGAAATGAAGACGATTTTTTTGCCATGAAACTTTATCGATATGCAAACATTTGAGTCGATAGAAAACAAATTACAGGCGCGATCGCTCGGTACCAGACAACGCCACTCCCACTGGAAGTCTATTCCACGCCCCCTCGCGAATCACGTGACCCAAATCAACCAATCGCTAATTTTCGTTGCATCAGCGTTGCACCTGAAGAGGGTTATCCCCGCTAAAATCAACTTTCAGTGATAAAATATCTCTGTTTACCTTGTTCGAATTTGTCCGGTACGGTTAAAGTGTAATTGTCCTCTCGACCGTCGTTTTTTGCAACGGGAATACAGACCGATGGGACTGCGAGTACGCGCGAGCGATGAATCGCTGGCTTGTTTCGAAAACAAAGGTCGAGTGGTCTCGATATGATGTCCTTTTTCCTTTTAGCGATTATTCACCCTCCCCTTTGTTGTTCCAGCGACGAGTTTTTCTCGCGCGTCATCAGACAATCGAAAAAAGCGATTGATAGAAGGAGCTGTTTAATACAAGGGCGATAATTAGAGCGTGCATTCGCGTTGATTAATGGGCCGAATGTGACGTGCAAGAAATTGTTCGGTATTGTTTTGTACGAGGCAAGCCAAGAGGAAGACGCGCTTTAATCGTACGATTGAAAATTTATATTGTGGAAATATTTTGATAATTTTCACGATTTTCCGCGACGTTCTCGGCCAGTTCCTTCCCTCGAAATTCCCCGAAACAGCTGAATCTCATTGGCCGTTGTTTCCCAAGGCAGCCCCGATTTCCTCCTCGGAGGAAACAGATCCCCGACTTTGCCCGGGGATCACTTCCCTTCGACTCCCCATTTTACTTTACGACGCGCGATTTCCGGAAGGCTTTGAACAATTCCACCGCCGAGCTCGTCGTAATTTTTGCAAAGAATTATTCCCGGACCATTTCCAAGGGATCACCGCGAATTCCCGCGTATAGTTTTTCCATCCGACCAATTTCTTTTCTGTCTAATTTCTTGGTTCGTTCGTTTCCACTTCTCCTTTTTTTTTTTATTTCGTTCGCTTTCGTCGTACCAACTAGAATTTCATTTCTTCCGTTTTCGTACATTTTACAACGCGGGTAAACTCGATTCCGAGATTATAAGCTAGACTCGCGGATTTTCACGGAAAATTCACATTTCTATGGAATTTAAAAAGTAGAATCTGGACAAAAGTTCGCTTCGTGCATTAAATATACTAACGAGTGTTCTATTCTCGACATTTTATTATATCGTGCGTCGTATGCGTTTTTAAATTCTCTGCAAATGCATAAAATACTGAGTACAAATCATATACTTTACTTTTGCGGTGACGTCCAACACGACACAGCAGTTAATCCTGTTGCTAGTCCTGAAAGACTACAATCCGTCTATCGTTGGAGAACGATAAACTCGTTTTCTCCTGTCGCGAAAATAACCCTCTCTCTCGTCGCAATGACGCAATGACGCGTAACGCGGCAGCGAGAAGCAGGGAGAAATGTAAAGCGAGTCGCGCGTTTCGGCTTTGTGCACCGGCGCCAGAGAGCGAGTCGTGGCCCTCTGTTCATCAGCGCGGATTATTTTTCTCATTTCCGCGCCAGGAAGTGGAACGCTTCAAATCTTTCGTCTATTTTCGCCCGGCCTGACGAAGCGCTGCCACTCGAAAGAACAGATTCATTCGGGTTCCCTCCTCTCGAGCGCTCGAATCTCTCCTCTTCGAAACCCTTTCATCCCACCCGTGGCAGAGAGCCACGCAGGAGCAAGAGACGATCTGTTTCCCACCGGCTGGAAAGAAAATATCATCCCCCCAATTGCGCCACGACCGTGAAGCAGGATCTGCCTGATAATAGCGCTGTCAGGAAGAACGAGCAGTTGCGAAACACGACGATCAAAGACAGGGGAATGAATTAGAGTGAAACTGACTGTTGTCTCGCGATGTACACGGTTGATCCGAAAGACTCGTTCTCTGTCTTGCTTGAAATGAAAAATTCACCGGCGTGTCGCTGCACCGCCCGTTCGTGCACCGAGGTGAGAGCAAATACGTGTATCGAGGACGATCCAAGTTTACTCCCGGATTCTTGGATCGTTCGTAGCAGTTATTCGACCAACTTTCCGACACACCTCTTCTAGATCCGAGAGACAATATTCCGCACGAGCGACGAGTTCCACGGAGAGACGCGTCTTTGATCAAGATTCAGATGCCCTCGGTCCGCTCGAGCGGTTCTGAGATTAATCCTTTCATTGTGAATACACATATACGGCATCTAGTGACGTATTTTGGAGCTAGTCACAAGTTATAAAATATATAATAGACTTTAGCCATCGAAACGAATTTTTTCTATTTTTTTCTACTCGATAATGAAGTATTTGTTGCGATAAAAAATCTATTTTCGCAATTCGGAAAAGACTAGCTGTAAGTTATAACTGTTGATCTCTTGGAAATTTAAGGTTAGGTTTTCGTTTGAAAAATTAAAATTTGCTCGAAAAGAGTCCTTGTCAAAATGTTACCAGGAAATTCAGAAAAGATTCGACAGTGGAATATTTACACGATAAAAAATTAAATAAAAAATCTTTCTTAATAGCTGTAGGTTATAACTGTTAATCGCTCAGAAATTTAAGGTTAGGTTGCTGTTTGAAAAATTAAAGTTTCTGTAAAAAGACAAAATTCTAGGCAAAATGTTAGCGGAAAATTCAAAGAAAATTCGAGAGTGGAATATCTATACGACAAGAAATTATTTTAACAAAAAATAATCTTTCCCAATAGCTGTAGATTATAATTGTTAATCTCTTAGAAATTTAAGGTTAGGTTTTCGTTTGAAAAATTAAAATTTGCTCAAAAAACGATATTCAAAAAGGATTCGACAGTAGAATATTTACACGATAAGAAATTACTGTAACAAAAAATCTTTCTTAATAGTTGTATGTTATAACTGTTAATTTCTCAGAAATTTAAGGTTAGGTTGCTGTTTGAAAAATTAAAGTTT
This sequence comes from Melipona bicolor, assembly GCA_030673865.1. NCBI lineage: Eukaryota > Metazoa > Arthropoda > Insecta > Hymenoptera > Apidae > Melipona > Melipona bicolor. The sequence continues at coordinate 2,076,101 of JAHYIQ010000012.1, forward strand.
GTGTAAAAAGACAAAATTCCAGGCAAAATGTCAGTCGAAAATTCAAAGAAAATGATTCGATCAATGTCAGTCACACTTTTCAGCGGTGGTACTTTAACGAAGCGAACTACCGCAGCGAAATCCTGTCCTTCCGACGGCAATCGTCCAAGGGGTACGAAAACTGCGCTTTGCCTCCTCGTCGTCTTGTTTCGATACATTTTCAAGGGACGACCGGGACTCTTGCCTCCCGTGTTTCTCCGTTGTTTGTCACGTCCTCGCGGAGCGGCCCTAAAGAAATCTCCGAGCGCTTCCACGCCGGTGGAAACTGTTGTTCTTCGCGCGATCTCGTCCCCCGCGGGAGTACCACGATCGTACCGTGCCGAATCGTCCTTTCGAGTCCTCAGCGGAGCGGGAAGACGGAACTTGCAAAGAAGAACGACGGTCACCTTGGCAAAGGGGATTAAAATTCAGCAGCCGATCCACGGGAAAGGTTCGGCCGGCCACCGGGGAACGGTGAGCCGTTGAGACGAGGATGGCAAGATCGGTTGCCGACAGATTTTCTGCTCCCTTCGGCGATCTTTCGGGAACAGCGCAGCGCGCGTACGAGAGCGCTCGATTCGCAGCCTCGGCTCGGCTGAGGCAAATGGAACGCGGCACAGGGCTTTTCCTGTAGGATCGATAGAGTAGTGGGGAGAGCGAGAGCAAGAGGCACGCACGGGACGAGCGGGACGAGAAGGTGGCGAGGTGGCGGTTGGAGAGAGAAGGACACCCGGGCGAGGGCTGTGAACGGGAAGAGGGCTGAAAGTGGGAAAGAACGAGCGAGCGAGAGAGGGATGAACGTAGCAGAGAACAGGTTGGGAGGAGGAGGAGGAGGAGGGAATATCGGTGGAGAATCGGGCGAGATGAGGGCGCTTCGGCCGGCGGTTTCTACGTCGCGCCATCGTTGCTACGAGCGGCGTCGGCGTCGGCGTCGGCGTCGTCGTCGTGGCCGTCCTCGTTGCCGGCGAAAGCGGCATCAGAGCGAACACGCAGCTGCCAAAGCTCCGCAGACTCCGCCGCTCGGTCCAGTTTGCCTTCCGCTCTCGTTTGGCATAGTACCGTCGACGAGGCCGTGTCGCGCATCCACGCTGTCCGTCGTCGACGCGATCGCGTTGACCCGTAATCCCACGTATTCTCTCTGTCGCGCTGCACGCTGCACGTCGTTCTCGTTCTCGTTCTCGTTCTCGTTCTCGTTTTTCTCGCTTCCGTTTCCTGGTTCTCGGCGAACCACCCCCGAAAAATCCAGCCGAGTCCAGATGGATAGCTCGCGTGGAAGCAACGCGACCCGAAGACAGTCTCGCGCTGGTGGATAGTCGTGCGAAGGGAAGTTGTTATCGTTCGCGACGAGGGTGACACGTCCCGTTTCGAACTCGTTCCCCCCCTCGTGCTCGCTCGTACACCACGCAAGAGGAACAGTGGCCCGCGTTACCTGCGACAGAGTCCTCGCACGCACGTCGGTGGTTCCTGGTCAACGTGGTTCACAAAGGTACAGGAATTCATTTTTCAACAGGAATTCATTTTTCAACTGTTCGCTTTCGCAAAAGGGGAACCAGGTATATTCTCTCGTTGCTTTCGCACGAGAATCGTCGCAAAATTATTCGAAAGTATACTCGCGAACGTATTGACAAAGCGAAGGTTCACCTTCCCGCGGTGCGTCGCGGTTGCGAATTGCTTCCTGTCCTACATAGGGTTATCGCATTAATTTTCCCCGAGAGTTTGCTCGTCCCAAGTTTCCGTGTCCCTCGGTGTCCGAGAGTTGCGAGTGTTCCGTGCCACCGCAGGTTTCCAACAGTGTCTTGGAAATCGAAAGATATTAACAAAGAGAGGGAGGGTGATGCGAAATGGATCGCGTGTTTTTTATTTTTCTCCCTCCTCTGGTGACTTTTTATCCGTTATTCGAGAAGTCAGGTGAAACGTCATCAACGTCATTGATACAACCTCCCGACGTGTTTCACTAAAAGCTTCCTACGCTCAACGCGTGCGGCAGAAGAAAACTGTCAGTGGCAAACTCCGTTTGTATCTCGCTGTGAGTAAATCGAACGCGGGGAGCGTGATGGATGGCACGGTCCTATTAATCGGACGTTGATACACTGATTTGACGTCGCTCGACGATCCTGTCCGACAATCTACGCGATGCGAGATACATTTAACTAGCTTTTAAATGTCCCAGGAAGAAAAGAACACACCATTCGATCGTTCAACGTGGTCGCGACTGCGAATAAATCAGACTTTGCAAAAAGCAAAAACGGAACCTATTCCCTGGCTGGCCGATGAAACGCGCGGAACGAAAAACTTCCTCGCTTTTCTCCCGTGTTTTTTCCGGTACACGCACACCGACCGACCAATCGCCGCGCGCGTACGCTGAATTTACACGATCGATCTGCATTTCAATGAATATTAATTGGACGCAATTATTAAACGTAAATTGGAGCTGGAACAACTGTTGTTTCAACACGCCGATTCGCCTCGCTCGTACGATCGTTCCTGCGCGCGAGCTCGTTTCGGAAATCCGTTCGCTCACGCTCCGCCAACTACTTTCGGAGCTACTCCGGGCTACTCCTCTCGCAGGGATTTTCCAGATCGGAGGGAATACGCGAGGCTGTCTCGCGGGGAACGTACATACACTCTCGCGGCAATTCTTTACGGCTGAGCTTTCCCGTCTGAACGTGGCCCGAATCGAGAAACTCTTCTCCCTTTTCCCGCTACTTTTTCTAATTGCCCCGGTAAAACGTGGCGTGGTCGTTTTGCTCAGTTTGAAAATTTAGCATTAGCGGGAGTCGACCAACGCACTCTGTCGCGATTCTATTTTCCAACAAAAATCAACAAGTGCCGATCCGACGGTTTGTCAAGGATAAATTTTACCCGAGACTTGTCTCTCGATTCAAACGCACCCCCCGGCGATACCTGTAATTCGCAGAATGTTAGCAAATCAACGAATTGGAAAAGGTAACTCGACGATAACGAGTAACTCTATCGAGTTGTTCGACGAGTTGCGCGCGATGTATTTACAACGCGAAGTATCTCGCGGTTTATTCGATAAGAGGATATCCCGGAAGCCTGTTATTATTCGAATGCCGCGTGCCGATAATGCGGCGAGCGACTGCGAGAAATTACTTTGAAGCGTCGAGGATCTATTTTCAATTTGTCGAACATCAGCCCCCCACTCTGAAGTTTAGCCCCGATACTCGAAGAACATCGCTCGATTACCCGCACCTGTCGTCTCCTGTTCGAACGGCGTTTTAAAGCCGCCGCCGACTCGCAATTTCAATACATAATTTACGGCGGAGTTCAATGGGCTTATCATCGCAGCTGGTGCATTAACCGACCGATCGGATTAATCATCAGCCGGTATCATGGATAAACGGACGACGAGGATGATGATGATGATGATGATGATGATGATGATCACGATCACGATGATGACGACGACGATATTCAATTACGAACTCCCGCGCGCGCGCTATTCGAACGAGAGTTATCCGCCGATCAAACTGTTGGGAATCGTAAAGTGGCTGGCTGGAAATAGAGGATGAAAACTTCGACGACAAGTCGTCGTTTAGAGGTTTGGAGCTTTAGAGAGAGTCCGCGTGCTGAAACTGTGAAGTGCGTATCGATCGAATCGATGTTCAACTTTCAATCTCGCCGCCGTCCACGCGAAGAGGACCGCAACAATTTCGATGGCACAGAGGCGCGCGCGCGCGCGCGGGAATCAAACGCAGTGCTGGATGCCGCGCTTTAATGAATTTCACACACCATTGTGCTCGATAGTTTCGCTCGGTTTCGTTCGAATTTGGAGAGTTCGTGGCTGCCTGGCGCCGACGATAGGAGTAATTTCGCGAGGTCGAAGCGAAAATTGCCGCGCTTCGTCGCGAACTCGCGTGGCGAGGACATTTGAGAACGTGGCGACGAAGCGGAGACACGCGCTCTCCACACCCTGTAAATTATCACGGCCGAGGGCATTTGTATTTCAGCGAGGCGTTTCCTCGTGCCACCCCCATGAATGGCGTGACTGCTGAACAAACGAGACGCGGATCCACCTCGCCGGTCAGCTGTTTATTTCGAGTCAGCCGCGATATTAACGAGCCATTTGCGGCTCCCTTCGATTCCGGTTCTCGTCGATTCGACATCCGGAAATTGCTTTTTTTTTTCTGCAGCGTAACAGCATCGTTCCACGGTTGCTTGTCACGGCTCAATTTGGAGGCTTGTTTTTCCACTCTGCCTCGTGATGTCATACCGATCTCCATCGTCCGTGACGGAATATACAGAACGGTCCTCGCTAATCGTGTCTCTCCTCTCGTTGCAATTAGAAGAAGCAGAAAAAGAAAACGACGAATGATCGTACGCATAAGCTCAACTGTGCGATATTTTCGATATTTTCCTTCGCACAGTCGTAAAAATACTCGCGAATGAACATTTATTTCGCTGTTGTTAGAGCAAGCACGAGCCACTCTGCACGCTGCTAGAAAAAACGCACTTTCAACGTAATTTCGAAGCAACGAAACGTTGCGTTTCAGAAAATTGTCCCCTCGAAACGTTTCGGGATTGAATTCGAACGGAACGTTGGAAGAAACCGGCGGACGATCGTCGTAATTTCGCCTCTCGATTGCCCGCGCGATCGCACGATTCGCCCTTTCGCTTTCTCGTTTCTCGCAACGTGGCTGGTGTTTCAAGGCAGACAGTTTCAATTACGTCGAGCTCCGGAGGATCTCCAGAATCGCCGCGAGACGTATTTTCTTCTCCCGAAAGAACAGCAAACTCGACTCTCGAATAATACAACTTTCCCAGTTTTTAATTGCCCGAAGGGAACGGGAGCAGAGGTTAGGTCGTCGCGCAAGGGAAACAAAACGAGCCTCATCGATCTGGGGATCGGCGTCTGGTGCGTGCGAGCCGACTTTAGCTGCCATCGTGTGCCATCGCATGCCGAAAGAGCTTAATTGAATTTCTCTTAATTAACTGCCTCCGTGGCGTTACGATAATTGCAACGCACGAACTCCCCCATTACCGTAATTGTGGGTCGTATTAATGTAGCCCTAGCGTTCCGCGGGACTTCTCCGGCAGGCAAGCAGATTGAACTTTCGACAAGCGAGCGAATTTCGACACTTTCACCAATCAAATAATCCCATTTAAAAGAGATTTTTCAAACGAACTGAGTCTTGAATTTGAATTTAAAGAAAGGAAAAAAGAAACTGTTCGAAATCTCTGCTCGGGATGAGCAAAACAGTCTGAAGTGTACATAGCGAGACGACGGAGGCGCGTAAAAATGAGATACAGCAGGACGCGTAAACAGCTTTATCACCGGTCCCTCGGCGCCGAGAAAAAAAGAACGTGCGATCGTATATTTCGACATTCGCGGAGAGTCGACTGAAACCAAAAGGAAGAAGCGCGAAGCTCGATATAGAACGTGTATAGAGTGGAACCGTCGCTCGTTCGAGGAGAGTTGCAGGACGAAATGGACGATTACACCGAGTGCTGTGTATGGTCGACGTGAAACGGGAGATTTATGGGACCGCAGGAATTGCGCGGCGCGTAACGTGGAGCCGGGGGAAAAAATGCGAAACTATTCTCGCTCGGTGGCTTTGCCTATTTCTAGAAACTCTGCAACAGAACGGTTGCGTGTGCCGCGTTTGTCTGCTGTCTGCTAAATGCCGCTTCAAGTTTCGGCGGGTGGGATGGGCGGTCGTGCATCGCGTAACTAGTTTCGCGACAAAGCGAAGAAAGGCAAACGTTCGCCTCCCGGTGGGCAAAACCGAGTTTATAAACCAAACGCCACCGCGGGGGAAAGAAACAACGCTCTGGATAACAAATTCCGAGGACGAGGAATGAAAAATTTCCAGACGCTTTTATCGTCGCGACGATAAAAGCACGCGCGCCAACTTTTTTCTTCTAATCTCTGACAATTAGTCATCTTTCTTACAATTAGTTAGCCTCACAAAAGATGCTGATAACGCGAACTAATCGACGCAGAGAGTCATTAGTAACCGACCGACTGCGAATTCGACAAAACCCAAAGGGGGACCGGGTTCATCCATCATTTACGTCGAAATCGTGTGATTAAAACGCGTGGTCGACAACTTTCGCGCGATTACGTCCGAAGGGTTTAATGCGTTTTCTATGGTTGCGTGTTCATTTTGTGACGTTAGGTGGTCGCCAATGAAGGTTTAAGTTGCGAAGTTGGAAGTTGTGAAGGATTTGAGGTGGTTGGAAGAGAGAGAGAGCGAAGGTTGCGTCTCCCTAGACTCATCAGTGGGGCTGACGGCAGCGACTCCTTACCCCAGACGCTTGTTGTTGTAACTACCCAATCACCCATCCTAGTGGGGTTCCGCACACTGCTTTGCTTAACGTCGGGGATCGACGCTAGGTCAGGTGTTCGAAACTCGTAGTTGAGGAATCCTAGGCACACTTTTGTTGCTTCGTTTACAGTTGCGCACAAGTCACTAATTTCCACGGGGGAAATTAGTGGAAATCGACGATGGAACGGCGTTTGGGTCGAGCGCGGTTCGTACACCGCCTCGGAAATAACCAGTGGCAAACGAACGGGGCTGTTTGATCGTCCGAATCGGACGGGGACTCGTAAACCTTGCGTCTGTCTGGCGCACGCGGCGCGCGTCTGCTAATTAAGACCAAAGTCATCCCACTGCGCCATTTTTTCTCGGCCCGGAGCGCAGCTCGGTGTAGGCGCGCGAAATAAATTTCGGAATCTCTTTTAATTGAGCGGAGGCGAAACGATCGAGCAATTAGTCGCATTCAGACTGATCCCTATTTTCCACTCTTTCTCTCTCTCTCTATGTATCGTGGGTTTTTATTTTTCTTTCCGCCTCTGAATTTATTTTCATCGGTCGTTTCCAATTGTTTCCACCATCGGATCGAAGAACGGTCTCTCTCTCTCTCTCTCTCTCTTTTTTTCCTTTTTTTAACAAAGCATACGCGTGATTGTACAAAAAAGGCAGAGGGCTCCAGGTAGTCGTTTCTCGTATCGCTTGATTGTAAAATAGCTTTGTGGGACGTGATTTTTCTGCGCGACGAATCGTTTCACGCCTATCACGCCCCTGTGTATACATGTGTATACATGTGTGTGTGTGTGTGTGTTTATTCGAACCGTTGAAAGTTACGTTGATCATCAAGCTGCTTGTTCCCGGAATAATCGAAGAGCAGAGGCAACAAACAAATGAGCCGCCGCCGCGAAGCGTATCGACGCCGGGAATCGTAATGCGTTTTAATATTTCGCTGAGAGCGTCGCCGCGCTTAGCGATTTTCCCGTGGAAAAATGTTGCGGCGGAAACGCGGTCGGTGTACGTTAAAAGGCGCGCGTATGCGAAGTAGAGGATGGATATGGAATACGTAAGCAACCTGGCGGGAGCGGATAAACGTCCGTATCTCGCACACGCGCTCTTTCAGACTGCAATTTCAATTTGTCATTCACTGTCATCGATGCCTTCGCCACCGTCCAAATTTTTCATAAGCTAATCCACCGAATACCTCGCGTTATATCATATATATATATACATTCCCCGACGATACAACGTTTTCTTATTAAATATTTATCGCGATGCGATCCATCAACAGTCGCAGAAAATTGCGAAAACGAATCGTTTCCCCGTGTGTACGTACGTACGTCGAAATCGCGCAAATCGAAATTGTACACGTTGGACGTCGAAATAAACGGGGCGGCGAAAAACTTAACGGTGCGCGATGAAACGTTTCGTTTACATTTAATTAAAAATTTCTATCGCAATTGAATAAATCTCTGCGAGTTCGATCGACGCAAAAAAAAGAGAGAGAGAGAGAGAGAGAGAGAGAGAAATATTTAATTCGCGTCTCTTTCGCTCTTCGACTCGGTCATGATTACGGCTATAATCCTCGAATGACTAGTCGATGACAGGTGTACGCAGGTGATTATTAAATCCTGTCCAATATAATTTGTATGCCCAATCAGCGATAATTAATCGAGTCGCTAGGCGCATTGATATCGATGCAATTAGCAACCGATTATTGAAAATTGACAAAATTTCGATGCCAGCGGTAGTTAACAACCGACCGTTTGGATTTCATGCGATCATTCACCCTGTGTATGTGTGCGCATACATGTCATTATCCGCGGAGTTTTTGCCCGTAGTATTTCTGACGGGTATTTGGCGTTTCAACGATCGGGGGAAAAAACGTTTACCGTCGTTAAATGCACCATTGTCCCGCTGTTATTGAAATAATGATCCGAACGCGATCGTTCTAACGAGCCCTTGCGACGACGGCTTTCATTGATTTTCGTGTTTCACGAAAATCTCGTATTCCAGATTGCACGTATTCGTATTATTTTTATTCGGCTCTCGCTCGGCGACCGATAGGAACACACGCGCATTTGCGAAATTTCGAATTTATCTGCACCGAGGTAATAGAACATTGTTGCTTTTAAAACGCATTTTCGCCGATACGTCTCTTTGTGAAAATATTTCATACCGTTGTTGTGTATATTTGTTCCCTTTTGTATTATAGACAGGCAAAATACGCTCCCTGCGTTTTAAATCTGTTGAATTTATGTTAATGGCAACACGAACGGTCCTTGGCAGTATTTCATTGAAAAACTGTTTGCAATATTGAAATCTGATATTATAATGTCGATGTGATTTTATACGTACAAAGCACAGCTACGCGCGTTAAATCAAAGCGTAAAGCTCCGAACGAATCAAATGATATTTACCGCAGTTCGCACGGTGTAACAATTTCTCTGGCAACTAAAAAGCGAATTAAAATCCTTTGTTTTGCATTAATCAACGCGTAGTGACGTATCGAGACGTGTAAAGAAATTTCACTTCGCGAAAAAGAAACGCTGAAACTGTTTTTCCAGCTGAACGTAGACTTTCCCAGCGACAAGTTTAAATTTGTTTACGTTGCCAACGTTGCTAACGCGATTACAAAACGCGGCGTGCATTTTGCGAGCTTCGTCGAAGTTGCGAAGCAGAAAACGGAGCTGGAACTTTATTTTTCAAAAAACTTTCAGAAATTACAGCTATCGCGTTCATATCCTTGTTCATTAATTATACCGCCATTTTTCTCCGCTTGATTTCAAACGATCTCGGTCTGACCCCCATGGCGCTCGGGCTTAATTCGTATTGAAACATCCAATTTCGAGCGAGCAAACTTGAAAATAAACGTGGAAACGCGACGTTTCCCTCGGAGATTGTAATTTCATTTTCTTTAGAGGGACGGCTAGCGGTGGTTGAACGGGTCAATAGGTTTCTTCGTGCCGATTCTTCTAGAGGCGGAAAAATTAATTAAAATGCCGTCGCGCTTCCCTTTGACAGCCGGCATAGATATCCGCCGCTTGCATTCATTTTCGCACAGAGACACGTCTAAAAAATGCAATTGGAATTCCATTTTCATTAGGCGTTCTCGATAAACGGTCAGATCCGATTCCGGGTATTCGCATACCGAGCCGCACATTTCGCGAATTAATTAAAGCGTTATATGCATGTAAAGTAAATCAAATTCAAGCAATCAAATGGGTCGCTACGTTTCCTGCCTGGACAATTGACACAGAAAACGAACGCAAAGTTTGAAAAAGAAGCGCGAGCTTTCTATCCGAGCTTCGTGCCTTTTCCTTTTATTATCTTATCGAACTTTTTCTCTATAGACCAATTTTTCTACTCGTTAAATATGTATTGTTTTTATTACATATTTAATGATTAAATAGCCTCGTTCCTTAATTGAGTAGTCTTCCATTAATAGTCCTCCATTAAAAGAAATGTTCCTTTCTACAACGAGATTGCTTTTACTCGCGTTCCATTTATTGAAAAATTTATTGAGAAAAACATCAGCTGTCCTGGTACAAGGGTGAGTGATATTGAACGCTGAACAGGAAAGTTCAACAGCAACAAAAGGTGTTGTGGCACTTTTATAGGGAACACGTGTACGATATACGACACCGATTTAATATTCAAGTTTCGTCAACGGCCGCGTTTTTCCTTCGATATTTCCTTTCCCTCTTCTGCCCGTATCATACGCCCACGCGAAAATTCCCAGGGTGCAAAACGTTCCGGCACAACGGCGCGCGTACACCTGTTTCAATCAACGAGCACGCCCCTAAAGCCCATTCATTTGCCCTTTCGCGTACCCTTCGGAAAAGTGTCTCGCCCGAATGCCGAACACGCCGCGCGGCGTGGAACCCGGTAACTGTTCACAAAGAATTCACCTGCAATTTCCCGTTGTGGCACGGCCTATTCGCGCGAGAGAAGACGGCTTTTCAATAAAGCGAAGCGTGACTTTTGTACAACGCCCGGTGCGTAGATACAGTGCACAACAGTGGGGCACTCATCCCGATAAAGGTGGACGGGGAGGGGGGGAGGAAGAGTGAAAAGGTATGTTCGATCGAGAGAGAGAGAGAGGGGGGGGGATCGAACGAGAAGCGGAGCACTCGATATATTGAATTTCCACTTGGAACCACGACCACCACTCTCGGTCTTTCGACTATCGATGCGTGGCCGCTTCGTTCCGATGGAAAACGCAGCGGCGAAAAAAAGAAGGAAAGAAAGGAAGGAAAAAGGATGAACGCAACTTTTACAGATGTTAGTCGAGCGTGGTTAACAAGCGATGACAGACCCAGTTGTTATTGCATTCGAGAGCATTCGGACGTTGCACAAACGAACGATAATTCCATCGGTACGGATATTATGCTTTATACGATTAAACGAGCATGCCGCTACGTCGAACGGAATGATTGGTTAATGATTTTGATGCAGCGAGTTGCAGCGACAGTGTGTTGGAAGTTGATCAATTTGCCGTGACAGGCCGTATCTGCGATGGTTCGCGATCTTTTTCGAACGACTAGTCGTTGTCATTGATTAACAAAATTTCAATTTCCATCGCGGAGGATTTAGAAGCTACCGTGACCATGCGTGCCGCTACTTTTGTCGAGTTAGGAAGCTAAGGATGTTTGGATGGAAGGACGAATGGACTTGGGGTATTGAATGGGAGAAGAAAGTGTCGCGGAGTCACTGCCTAGACTCATCATCAGTGGGGCTGATGGCAGCGACTCCTTACCCCAGACGCTTGTTGTTGTGTAACTACCCGCTAAGGTTGGTCCGACCACCCATCCTAGCGGGGTTCCGCACACTGCTTTGCTTAACGTCGGAAATCGGCAGGACCTTGACGCTAGGCACGCAGTGCTAGTCAGTTTTCGAAACTCGTAGTTGAGGAATCTTAGGTACACCTTAGATTCAAGACATGGCTGTTTCCAGGAGAATATAATTTTGCATCAGAATTTCGTAGATGCACAGTTTCGAACATGGACCGTTGCCAACGTAGATTCGCGTCTACCGAGTGTTGCTTCTCAATTTAAAATTCGACGTGCTTTAAATTACCCCTCGCAGATAGAATCCGATTAAACGTGGAAGCTAACGACGGCAGCAGAAACCGGAAGCAATTGGAACGCCGAGTAACAGTTTCTGGGGCTTATTGCGTTACTTGTCGAATTTTGTCGGACGTTGCACTCGGAGCGAGCAGCGTCGAAGCCGAATCGTTTGTCAGCGGAACTCTGCCCGTCCAATTCGGCTCCGTCTCGCTGCTTTGTCTCCTCTTTTTCTTTTCCCCGAGCACCGGTGTCTGCGTGCTCTCATTAACGTTACCGTATCGAGAATTCGCTCGTGCCACGTTGAATATTCATTGCAGTCTGCCGCTGCCGACGAGTGTAGATAGATAATTACCGCGAGAGGACTGGCACTCGGCGTGTCGCATTATTTAACGGAGGTTTCATCTCTGACTAACCCCCCCGGCAAGAATCTCGAAATCTCTTTAGCGGGTATTTAACCGGCATTGACGCGGTCGGGAAATATACGCGGCAGCGACAATAACCCAGCCATCTAGCCGGCTGGCTACCACCAGGAAACAAGAGCGCGATGCGTTCCAAGGTGTGCACCTCAACGGGAACCGTATCGTTCTTTCAGACAGCTTTCATTCTCTCCCCCCTCTCCCTTCTCCTTTCACCTCCTCATTATTTTATTTCGCGTGACTGCGCCAAGTAAAAAACGCGTCTCACGTCTCGCCTCCGCTCTTCTTCCTGCACCGGGGCCATTCTTCGTCTCCTCTTCCTTTCGCTTTTCGACGTTCGAGCTTCTTAGTTGCCTGCTACATTTTCGGCCCGAGAGACAACACCGGCTGTCCGTATTAACACCTCGCTCGCAAATCTTTGTCCCGTGCTTCCTCGTCCTCTGGGTCCTTCCAGGACGATTTCATCTCACTTGTCTTCTCCTTCTTCAATTCTGTTCCTATTCCCCGCTTCTCCGAGACGTTTCGTTTGTCTTGGCAAAACGCTGTCGCGTGCGAGAGGTATTTTTCAGAGTGCAACGAAACTGTTCCCCGGCGATAAACGATTAACGTGGAACGTGCAAGCGGGTTAAAGAAGAAGGAGAAACCGACGTCGGCGAGCGCGGGCGAGGCGAGGAATTCAATTTGTATATTCATGGCCGGCCACCAGGCAATTTTCACCTCGCTCGTCCCCCCTCCACCGCCGCATTGACGCAACTTTTTTCATTCGACCACGAGGCCTGATTGTCCTCGTCTGCTTGCTGCCACGTAGAGTCCCCTCGTGCCCTGGTTCCGTCAAATAAAAGAATAATAAGCGCCGCATCGGCGCGGATTACCGGTGGCGACGAAAGTTCATCCGCTTCCTCCTCCTTCTCCTTTTCTGCTCGAATCAGAGCAAAGTGAAGAACGGCGGCGCATAAGGAATAAAGAAGCAGAAACACTTGTACAAGAGAGAGAGAGAGAAGAAGCACGAGGGTCAGAAAGGAAAATTGCATTTTAACTTAATCGCACAGGCGGAACTTGAAACTTCCACGGTGAAAACGGCGGAAAAGTCCCGGCGCCCTGTAATCGAATGATCGGGCATTAAGTCAACTATTGGCTAATGGACTGGGAGTGCTCGGTAAGAAAAGGGCGATTTCCCCTCGGTCACGTCGACAGTGCCCCGGCGATCTCTCGTCGTTTATTGTATCCCGACCCGCGCTTTGAACAAAGATTCGACTCAGAGACAGGACCTACGAACTCGCACTAGCGCGAGCTCGACCTGTTTTTGGAACCCGAGTGGAAATTCGTTTCGTTCTTCGAACGCGAGGACGAGTAATTACGACCCGGGGTATTAGATTTTCGAGTAAATTGAAATATCGCGCAGCGCGCGTCCCATTTCCTTATGAAACCGGGGGAAAGGACGACCGCGATGAATAAGACGCTCGCGGAGGATTCATCCTCCCCGGAGGATCATCTCCAAGGTCTTCAGATATGAATTTTGCACGTTGAAAACGCGGATGAGAGATAATCTGCCGGGCCGGCATGAAAGAAAGTTTGAAAGATGACAATTTCGACGAGGTGAAATGAATCGTCCACCACGGGAGGAAAGAAGGAGAATAAAGAGTTGTTTATTGCCAGCCAGCGAGACGTGCGAGCGCACCGCGCTCGATAACATCGTTACCCGACACGGACAAATATTTGTAAACCGTGGGGGAGTGGGAGGGACCTACCAATCGTCGGTACGTGAGATTTTGATTCGATTTAGGGATTCAGGCTGACATTAATACGGCTGGTATAATTTACAGCGCGGGCGCACGTGACGAATAATGGGTACAGATAGGAACGTGTCCAATAACACGGTACGTTGTGCCTGTTTGTAAATCGAATGCATCGGTTGTTGGCCGTAACCGTCCTGTAAGGGACGTTCGAACGGGGCATCAAGGGTCGATGGCGTGCTAAGTTATCCGATCGTAGGATCGTAAAACGGGAGCCCCTAACTTTAGCTTATTACCGATTAGTTCCGAGATCCAGTACGCGTGAAATTTTACGGCGTTTGAAACAATCGTGTCTTTGAAAGATACACTTTTCGTTGGAAAATGATGTTTGAACAAATTTGGCGAAGAAGAGTTTTTGCCGGGAAATGTCCTGGTAACATAATTTTCGGTTAACATATATGTACATAGCAGGAGTTTTGGTTGTTCCATGCGAATTCTGCGTGGCACACGTGTGTTTTCAAGATTCCCCGCGATTCGATTGTTTTATCACTGAAAGTGATTTTAGGTGCAACGCTGATGCAACGAAAATTAGCGATTGGTTGATTTGGGTCATGTGATTCGCGAGGGGGCGTGGCGTAGACCTCGAGTAGGAGTGGCGTTGTCTGGTACCGAGCGATCACGCCTGTAATTTGTTTTGTATCGATTCAACTGTTTGCGTATCGATAAAATTTTATGGCAAAAAGGTCGTCTTCGTTTCCTAGTCGGAACAGTTGCTTCTGGGGCTTTCAGTGAGACGAATCGTACTGCGGTACAAGTCGTGCGGTTTTTATTGAATCTTCGTTTGCGTGTAAACATCGGTTGGAAATTCGTCACGAAAGTTCGGGCGGTGAAACCGGAACGGACAGGGAAACGTCGTCGGTGAATCGAGTTACGGGTTTCAACTGCGCGAACTTTCAACTTCCACCATCGTCCCGTTGACTTCTCTTGTTCGACGTGCACGGTCCACTGTATAATTTCGCCCCGACTTGTCGATCGAATCGAGGTGACAGCGATTGCGGCGCCGATAAATTGAGAAAGCCACGGGACCGTGGACAACGTCTCTCTTCTCGGTAATAAAACGATATCGCCGCGCGAGTTTCGCGCACATTTCTCTGACTGTGCTTGCAAATGCCAAACTCGTTGTTACAACCGAACTTCCAAACAACTCGGACCATCTTGCTAAAAGCGGAAACGCCACGATGTATTTTTACCTTTTATTCCGCTCTCGCGGAAAATATATGAAATACGTACGTATCTTGGATGAATTGGCGCCGGCGCGTTTCTTTCGCGTTCTTCCTCCCTTTCACGATAAATAAAACGCGAAAGGTACGAGGAATTTTCTCCGAAGGATCGGAGCTACTTTACTTTTCTCTGTGGATTAATCATCCGTCTCTTATGCACGGGAAGCGATTCAATTTGTCGTTAATGCGATTTATTTGAAGTAGGTGATAAAGTGCTCCGGGAACAATGCCGCGAGTCACGGTTAGCGCGCTCAAGCGTTCGTATTATTCGATATAGATATTCATCGTGAAAGTGATAGTAAAGCGTAATCGATAATTGAATTGAGCAAGCAACTTGACAATATAATTTTCTTTTTTTCATTAGCAACCGTGATGTATGTAATATATGTAGGAATGATGTTAAAGATCAATGATGTTAATTCAATTAATTATCGATTCGATACACACTCCCGAAAGCTCAACAATTTTCGAACACTTTTATTTTTATTATTCAGTGCATATCGTGATTTATCGCGTACACAATATATTAACAGAGTCTTTATTGCACAAAGTGCGTTTTATATTTATCGTATTTGATTACATTGTGCGTATTTATTGTAAATGTGATAATTTATATTTTGCATTGCATGCTGCGCAATGCTTTATATCGTATTTATAAATATTGTATTTGTTACACGTAATTTATAATTGATATTTATTGCTGTATTTTTATTACAGTAGTTGTCCTCTTGAAAATTTTCAAGCGCAGGTGTATATCGTCGAATTGAAAATCTCTACAAAACACTTTATCAAGTGTTTAGCTAAGCTCGTAATAGACTGTACGATGTAACGAGGACCTAAATTAAAGCATCAAGTACCGGCAATGACTGACGTGTTAATATCCAGGTCACACGTAACCTTCCACTTTTTCTACCATGTACGAATTGAAGCAAGGCTGAGG
This sequence comes from Melipona bicolor, assembly GCA_030673865.1. Lineage (NCBI taxonomy): Eukaryota > Metazoa > Arthropoda > Insecta > Hymenoptera > Apidae > Melipona > Melipona bicolor. The sequence continues at coordinate 2,091,829 of JAHYIQ010000012.1, forward strand.
CACAGTTTCTGTGGTCCTCGGATTTATGATTAGAATTCAATTTAATTACTATTTTTCTTTTTCAAATTCACTATCTAATTACTTTCGATCGTTACTCTTTTCGAGAGACTGATAGCAAAAACACTGCAAAGGACTTTTTCTAAAAATTTTCTTGAACTACAGAGTAAGATTCAAAGAAATCTTTTCATTTCTGATATATATGTCATCGGTGCATTCAAGAGGAATTCTAGCAACAGAAGAAGCAGAGTCAAACGTCAAAAGAAATTCTAACATTCCGCAGAGAAAGCGGGGTAGATCGGCCAACGAACCAACCAGCTACGAGGTTAATTCCCGCGTAAAATGTTTGTTGCATCCAGCCGCTCGGAGTCGCAGCGTATAATCAACGAAGAAAATTAATTTACCAGAGGGTGTATCGATATCAGGAAGCTTGATTAATGAAACTCTCTCTGATAGTGAGAGATTCCGGAAGACGTACCGTCAGTAAGCTTAAAGGGCGTGCAGTCTTCGAACGTGCAGCAGGTCCATGAACATAATGTACTTCCACCTCGTACTCCGGTATGCTTATAACCAGCTTAAACGGGATTATATCCCTATTGGGAGGCAGGCAGGCAGTCGTGCAAGGCAGACAGTATGAACAGAGGTTAGTGAACAGGAAGTAGCGTGATTACGTATTGAATTGAGCAATTATCCAGCGGATTGCCAGGTTTCGCGATCTATGTATATACAATCGTCTAGGCAGACGATACACGCGTAACTTGAACGCGATCCATCCTACGTCTCTCTGCTCTAACGTCTCGATACAGCCGTTCAAGTGCCCACAAACGGCCCCCGTCGATTCGCCATGAAATTGTCATCGATGTCTTTCGCCGCCGCAGCTTCGACCGCTTTGATCATTTCGCCGATAGAGCCCGAAATCGCGGCGTCCTTCCAATTTCCCGCGTGTACGCGCGTCCACGCGTATTTCACGACCGTCGCCGCTTAATCCCAGTCGCCCAACGGCGACACGGAATGAAATTTAACGCGCCAAGACATTTCGCCAGCCGGATTACATCGCTCGTACGAGAGTATATTGCCGGGACAATTAATTACGCGGCGGAACGCTGGAAGGCTCTTCCCCGGCGCGGAGCTAGAGGTTACGTTGTTTATAGCGATGAAAGTGGTCGGCTGGAAGCGTTCGAGGTGGGTTAAGAGCGAAACGATTCCAGAAAGGAAGCAGTTCTATCCGATCTTCGTCTTTGGGTTTCGAAGCTTCCCTGCCACGATCCGGAGGAGGAAGCTGCCGCCGGTAGCTTTCGAAAGGACCAAGAAATCGATGAGTCGGCGGGCTACCCAGTTACTACCTATACATATGTATACATGAACGCACACATGTACGCGTGTATATTATGTATTTCGATTGCACGAGCCATTCCTTCGTGCCTGACTGGCACGATTTACTTAAGAACGGACGTTTATTTTTGGGAAGAAGTCGTTCCCCCAAGATTTTCTTATTTTCCCTCGGAAAAGTTGAAGAACTGCCCCACACACACACACGTATACACACACAGACAAGTCGCATGCAATATTTACCAGGAACACTCCGAAGTGTTTGCGTGGATTTCGCCGCGAACTTTTCCCATGCAGCGTGTAGTTATCCGGTTCGCCCTGACATTTTTCATCGATTACACGCGATGCAAGATTGTACGCGCGGGCAAAATAAGGTGGAAGTTTCTTGTTGTTTTTCAAGTTGTCGAGGATGGCTCGCATTTCCGTACCTATCCATCTTCCCGCGCACGTTCCCGCCCGCGATGTATCACGGTTTACGTCGAACCATCCAGACGTGCGTTGTTTCAACGATTTGGCTTTCTCGTCAACAGGGAATGATGTATCTCGCCGGGCGAAACGAATCGCCCTCTGTCAAAAAGCACAACGCTGCACGCTGTGAATTGTCAAACCTGGTTTTCGTGGCGATCGAGCGCGCCGCACAGGCGACTGGAGGTAGCTAGATCGACGCTATGAGAAGGAGGAAACAGGCCACCGAGGACTTAGATTTACGTCGGCGAGTAATTTATTCAAATCCCTTCCTCTGTTTCGGCTCGACTTCTTTCCACTCTCTTCTCTTCTTTCCACTCACTCTCGAAATAGAACGGCGAGGGAAGAAAATTCGAAGAGCTGTACCGACCGCTCGTCGGCGCAGTTCTTCGTTCTGAGAGAGCGGTAAAGCTGCAAACAAGTGGACGAACGTGCTAGGCATAGAAAGAAGATTTTCACAGAGGTGTTTCATCGTTCTGCCGCACCTATCTATAGCCGACGACCGAGTTTTCGTTCGTCCCTCGTCGGCGATAGCTCAGCTTAACCGTCGATGCTTTAAATATTCATCAATATCCGCGCTTTTCAATTTGCGCGCGATCGAATTCACAATTTCAGCTCTTGCGCTATCTGTTTATTCCGAATTCCCTTCGCTCCTCACGATTCTCTCGATTGTCATTTTTACGGTTTCGCGTTCGAAGGCGCGTCGATAGCTTCGATCGAGGGAGTAGTCGCCACTCTACGCGAAATGATTAATCGCAACAGAAACAACGATCGAAGTCTCTTTAACGCGTTGATCGCCGCGTCGCCCACGTGTGAGTGACGATCTTAATTTTAAATTTTTAAGACAAGAATAGGGATATAACAGTAAATGATTTTTTATAATAGAAAAATGATTTTTAAGTTAAACGAACTAAATCATCAAACAACAGTAAACTATTAAATTATTTCGAAGAAGTAACTATTTTATTTATATAAAAATACACACTGTAACAGAGTCGTTTGCGATATGTTGGAGAATATTTTAAACGAAGCTAAAGCTGAGATTTAGGGACCTCGTTGTAAGTTCTCCAAGTGGTCTGTACTTGAGGGATGCAAAGAAAATGTGTAAAAACTTTTAATTTGATAAGGTAACGCTGAAGAGCACGTCTGTGTCATAAATTTAAAAAAAGAAGAAGCATAAAAACGGAAGAATAAAAACCAAAAGCATGAAAAAGGGCGTAAAAGCTACAGAATACCTAAGGAATAAGTTCTGCAAGAAACCTGCTCGATTTGCGATCAACGTGTTAACTTTTTACAGTCCACGCGGTATTCGACATTTCGCAGTTGATGCTACTTTCAAAATCTGTTTTTTAATTTTCTAACCTAAACCTAATAACACGCGTACTAAATCAACTCGTAACACAAAAGGATACCTGTGCCAGATTATAAAATCTGTGCACGTATTATAAAATCCAGAGGAACCGAAATGGTTTCTCGTTCAATCAATAAATCTAGAATTATCACACAATTGACAAAAACCATAAAAAAAAGGCTCGAGACTCTCGTAGATTATATTTATGAAGGATGATCGATCACGGACGAGTTGACGGTAGCTCGATTTCCCGACCGTGTCCGCGATTTCCGTTGATCTCGGAGAAAATAGGGAGGACAGGATAATCGTTAGGCACGTTTAAGCGTTCCCACGGGGATTCCGGATGGGCGCCCCATCTCGTGCGCTATACCGCCGATGTTCCACGCGTAACCGAAAGGGATAGGTAGATCGGGCTTCCATGTTTATAGGCGTGCAATGTACCGCGTACTCTTACTGTTCGCCACCTGTGCAGTGTATTCACTCGGTTTACCCTGTACCCGCAAATGTATCCGCAACCCTGTCCTTGTATACGTTTCATCGAGTAGTTCCAAGTAGTTCTATAGTTGCCAGCTATCGTCGCGTCGTTGTCGATCAGCGAGGAGAGTTTGACACGCGGCAAAGTGCATCTCTCGCAGGATACATCTAGGTTACTCCATGTGCTATCTTCCTGACGTAGCGCCGTGTCGACATGCAGCAGCTATTTGATCTCGAGGCTCGAGGATCGTACAGAAGAGGCGGCAGATAAGTCGATTGCACTTGTTTCCTTATTTCGAAATTATTTATTCTGATTATTATTCGGAAATCTTTATAGCGTTCCGTTAATTATTTTTCGTTTCCTCTCCCGCTTTTGCTTCCGTGCGCAGCATCCTTTGGCAAAATAATTCATTTATTTTTCGTAGGAACGCGCAGTATTTCTACGTAGCCCAAATGCGAATATTCCGGGAATTAAATATTGATATTTTCAGAGGTAAGAGATAGGTGCTTTGATCTATTAGTGAGCTGTTATTACTTCGGAATTTCGACAACGCCGTCCAACTTGTAAACACAAGGGCATCGTTTATTTTGTTCGTGTTCGTTAGCGCAGAATTGGTCACTGGTTGTAGAGTGAAAAAAAAAGGAAAAAAAAAAAAAATGAACGAAACCGGGACGCACGCGGCCAAATACACACGGTGAAATTTTTCTCTATATTTCGAATGGATTGTTAGATATGATATCGTATATTTTCATCGACAACGGGGAAAAATAATTGACGAATGTCGCGACTGGGGTTTTTAGTTAAAAAAAGGTTTCCTCTTTTTTAACTAAATCTCAATGAAAAAGATTTCCGATTTCGAAGAACGAAATCCTAATGTAGCCTAGTTGAGGTATCTCATTTATTAGTGAATGAGTGATAAAAATACGAAAAAAAATCAGATTGTTCGACGAAAATTGTTTCATTGTCTAATATTCTTAAATTTAAATTGGAGAACTTTTCAGCGACGATTGATCAATCTTTGCCTAATCAGCTGGACAAATTTAGCTGGATGTAAATAAGCTATCCTTAATCCAGTAATTCCTCTACAATTTTCCAACTTCCCTGCATCCATCCCAATGCTCAACAAACACACACAAACATAGGCACACATGTATTTAGGATTTCTTCTGTGAACTACATTCGCGAGTTTATCGTTTATATTGCCACGAATATGTTTCGATATGCGCGTACAAATCATACGTTATACATTTGCCCAGGGTGTATTAGCATGGATAGAGACATCGATTCCTCGGGAGACTAGAATCCTCGCCACGTTACACATCCTGCGACGTAGCAGGTGACGGGGATCGATAGATTGATTACAGAGTAGGAAACAGGAAGACCACCTACGTTCATGAAGCGTAATACACTTTTATGTCATTATTTTGATAATTCTGCCAATTAGCATTGTCCACGTGGAAATGAACGAGCTATGTAAACTGTCTGTATGGGTATATGTACCTGTGGTTATGCATATGTGATATCGCTATACCTGGGGGAGTATACAGATTCAAATATGCGCAAACGTATGTACGTACGTCCATGCATATTTATAGGTGTACTCGACAGTTTGATGCGTTTCTTGAGCCTAATGTCTAATTTATATGTGCAATTTACGAGACTTGCCAATGTTTCAAAGCGTTTGGCTCAGTTCTTCCTGAATTTAAAACGTAATTTCACGCGGACGTTTAATTCGAAGGCGCACGAGTGACTATCACTTGATCGTTGAATTTAATAATAAATTTCTATCGTATAAAGTAAAATTCAGTATTTACTCCGATGAAAACATCAAATTTCTGGGATCGACGTTGTAAGTGTGTATACTAACTAGTACGAATAAATTTAATTTATATGGAAATCGTATTTTCAATCTCCGTAATTATTGCAGGGAGTAATATAATGTATAAATAAGAGTATACAGGCAGAATAATCTAGAAGATTGATTGAAAAATATTAGATTAAAATGTCTTCGATTTAAATTTCATTCAGTCGAGATCATTAAGGTTGTTAACGCGCGTAAGTAGCGTGGCGAGGCTTAGTTGTAGTGTGGATTGTATGATTTAAACGCACGCTGAGATATGGGTGGGGCTATGCCCTCAAAAATAAACCTAATCGCTCGGAGGTTAAACCGATTCTAAAATTCTGGTCCGAGGGACGCACAGAGGTAACCCCGGTTCCCCTTCCCTTGGGGAGTCGTGCGCGCAAGGTGGGGGAATTGTCCCCACGCCACGAATGTGCTAAGGCGAGTTGGTTTTGCGCCACGAGTGTGCTCGGGAGAGTTGTCTTCACGGCGCAACCCCGGTCGAGGGGCTCGGCTCCGGCAGACAAAAACTCTCGCGAACAAAGGTATATTCTTCGAATGAAGAATCATTAAAAGATAATTTATTGAAACATGCAAGAACGAAACACGATTCAATGATCGCTGCATTATTCAAACCGCAAATATAATTTAATTCGGTGAAACGCGATGATTTATCGCTTTAATTTTTAAAAATTGACGATAATGGAATTTAAATGAAATATTTAGAAAGGCTAAAAATGATTACAAACTTGAAAATAACAAGGGACCGAGGAGTGAATCGAGTTTCACAATTGTCGATTTGAATGCGTCGTGTTCCCCGAGTTTGATGTTATTGAGGTATTTGATTCCATTGGTCACCGAGATAGTCTGTGTCGTATTAAGTGCAGGATTTACTGCGTCGTGTCGGGTATAGCTGGGTGTGAGCTTGTATCGAGTTGCAAGGGTTTAAGATGATCTGTATCGGGTTCGAATAGTGTTGGTTTGCCGATATTGAGTCCCAGTACGTAATCAAGTCTGCTGGCACTGAGTCTTTAAATCATCCGTATTAAATCGAGTGGCTTAGAAACTGTTTGTAAAGACTTGAAGTTTTCGAGCAATAAATTGGAATCATCGCGTTACACCGAGGTTCGATTGTATTGCACTTTCGTAAAACATTAGTCTGATCTTTTCAATACGAAATATATCACTATTTTAAAGTAAAAATTACATACAGATACTACTTACTCGATGAGAAGATTGCAGGAACTGAATCATCGTCATTCTCCCTTTTTCTTTCTTCCAAGATGGAGCACGCGCAATTGTTCACCACAAAAATGTAACAGAAAGCATTCAAAGTCAACAAAACACGCGTGAAACTTGCGACTGACGTTGGTGCCTTTCGACAATCGAAGCAACTACTTCCCCCTAGCGGCCACTAGGTGTCAGTGGCGCAGTTGTCGTTACGAATTTCGAAGGAATCTCCGTGCTCGTGCGAATTCGTCGATTTTCGTTGTCTGTAATCAACGCGCAACGCTCGATTCCACGCACAGTCGATTTTAAACGTTCGCTCGGCAAATTGCGATCAAGTTCAGTGGCGTGTCAACGCCCAACTCTCGGGTCGTGCAACCGCTTTCACCTTCGACGATTCCGTCTCGTGTCTCCGCGTACGACACGAACGTGTATACATGGCGTCGCGTCTCGTTGGTCGTGTTGTATCATAGAATCGAATAGTTTGGATCGCGACGCACGTGGCGATGTTTCAGTGCACCGTGTTTCGGTATATAAACGTTATCGTACGAGTTTCGTCTAACGACGACGACGCGCTCGCGCGCGCTATTCGCCATGAATTCCTGTTTCAAATTCAAACGCGAATCGCAGGTGGCGCTGCTGTACCGTGTGAGTTTCCCGGATAAGAAGGACGAAGGTACTGCGTTTATCGCGAGAAAGTTTCTTTCTACGAGATTAATGTACATGTAAGGTTGTGTTATGCGTAGTGTCATGTTTCGGAGCCACTTATAATGACAAATTCGCGAGACCGACCACGGTATATATAAACGGATTAAACCGACGGTTTCGTCCGTCGAGCGTAATTGTTTTAACCAGCCGCGTGACCGACCGGTCGGTGGTCGTGTTTCGTAACTAGAAACGGGGATAACTAGACGGCGGCGCACGATATGTCGGACTGTGATTGTTCGCGAGCTTCGTGATCGCGAACGAAAGTTTTTTGGCTTCACCGTGCTCGCGACGTTACGCCATGCCCCAGTAACCCGGACTCTCCCCCCTGTACACACTGGATGGGCTGATTGGCGACGAGTCACAGCATCGATTGGTTCTCCTCTCCCCGCACCAACACAATCGCGAACACGGTCGCGTGTGTAGATGGATGCGGCTGTTTGAAATTCCATTCCATCTTTCTCTGCTTCCTACGCTGCGCGGCGGATCCACTTCCGCTAGGATTACGAGTCCTGACAGGCAAGTTCTCGATTGGATGAGAAGGTGGGGAAAGTAGCCGAGAGCAAATATCCGGAGAGAGAGAGAGAGAGAGAGAGGGAGAGAGAATGTTGGACGATATTCCGTGATGCGTAAGTTATTCTTTCAACGAAAAGATCACGCTTTGTATTTTGTAGTTTATAGTCTGAATTTTTATCGCGTTATCACAATCCAATCAATCATATTGATCTTCGAATGAAATTCGTCTCTTATTTGGAAATTAATTTCGACGTCGAGACACGCCTATTGACTCGTATATTTGTGATAATGATAAAAGTACAGATCTCCAAGTAGTTTGATTATGTAAAAGTAGTCGCAACGATCCAGAAGGATAATATTTCCCCGAGCGGTGTTTCTTAGAATTTAATATTGGCACGGCAGGGGAGAAAGTTGTTTTCTTATGTCGTCGAGGCTATTTCGAAATCACTTTGTGCGTTCTAAATGGAATGTCGAATTGATGGAAAACAAAATATGCCTGGGAGCAATCCTCGTTCGTATACGAAGCCAGGAGCTATCGAAATAGAGTAGAGGCGGGACTACTTTGTGCGAAAGTACTTTGTTTGCTTAGAAAACACGCTCGATGTTTACACACTTCGTTCTAAAATATGACGTAGTCCGTTAAGTCTCGCTAAATTTATTTTCTTCGAGTAATCCGAAGCTTTCGCGCTTCCCCCCCTTCTGTATTTATTTCCTCGAACGAGCAATTTTCTATTATTTTTGCGACCCCAAGCGGTCAAACTGCTTTCTACGTTATTCGTCAGCGCGACAAAAATTTCACTCTTTTAGTTTGGAAACGTAATCAAACAATTGCCCGATTTTATTACTTTACCGTGTATTTGATCTCGTATTTTCGCCGTTACTCCCTAATCCTTTTTTGCCAGATTCTTTTTACTGGCACTTGTTCGCGATACGATAACCAGCCATCGACCCCGACGATTCGTTCTCGTTTTTCCTCACTCTGCACAGTTATGTTTTCACCCTTTTTTGCTCCCCTACTCGCGACAGGTACAAAGCGGCCCTGTTAAGCCATAACCCGTCGGCGACGGTTTTACTCTGCTTTGCAATTCCTACAAAAAAAGAAAAGAGAGAGAGAGACGAAAGAAAGAGTATGGATATACACGCATGAAAATAAAATGCCAGTAGTTTCCGAGAAAATTGCAGAGTGAGACGCGGGAGGAGGGGGGTGGGTGGGTGGTGTTCACGACAGTTCACCAGTTTGTCGTGAGTTTATCGAAATAGCTCTCAGCTCGAAACGCCTTCTCGCGTGGTAGAGTTTTCTCTCCCGTTTTTATTATCGCCGCCTCTTGAAACCTTCATCGGCGATGGTGATTTCTTCCCTTTCAAGTGTAAATTTTGTTTCGCGCGGACGCTCCCGGAACGCGGGAAATATGCATACACGCGAAAATGCGGTTTCGCTGTCCGGCGATTTCATGAATTCGAAAGGACGGGAACCGTCTGAGGTAACGTCGTGGGTAATGCGGCTGTAGCGAAGAGGCGGGAACCGTGAAAAGGCTCGTTTGTTTATGCTCTTTTGAGTCGTACGTTTCAATGAAGACGCCGCCTTAAAAAAAGAGGAAAGAAGGGCGTAGGAAATGATCGTTGAGAGGACGCACGGTTTCCAACAGAAAATTTCCGCTGAAAAACTTGCCGCGGTATTTTATCCTGTCGGTTAGGGTCGAGGGTTGAGTCAATGCATATATCACGGCATATATCCGCTGTGTTCAATAGGAAGAGCCTGCGGAGGGGGTCAAGTTCGATACGAAGTGAGAAATTTATTTGCTCGTGAAGGGGCTATGAGAGGGTCGTTCTCGGTTGGCTCTCGTTGTTTCTCCAGAATGAAAGAGCGCCAGGATTGCGCGTTCGCCACACTTGCTTCCCGTTTTTCAACCGGTCGAATTGCGCTTACCTGCAACGAGAAAGTTCGCTGCGGCTCACCGCGCGGGAACGTTTGTCATTCCGTAACATCTTCTTCGCGAAAAACCGAGAGAGGGTCGGGAATAAATCGATCTCTCCCTTTGTTTCCCATTCCGGCGGATTCCGACTTTCAATCACCTTGTCGATTCGCCAAATTCGATTTCCCATTCGATTGTCATACGTACAACTTGTTAAACATCATGTTTAACAACACGCAATTGTTAATTAAGGATTGAAGCGAGGCAGAAGCGTGAATTTAACCGTACACGTGAAAAAATGGCGCGCCGTATCTCCGCATTAGCATACACGCCATAACGCGTTTGATGCGATACGCAAATGCGCGGCAAAGTTACGTTGACCAAGTCCGTCGTACGGCAATGAAGGGATTACCAAAGAGCACAAATCGAATTCGCTGCCTAATTTATGGACTCGGCAAACCATTGAGATATCAGCTTACCGAAAGCGGAAAGCGGCGTCGAATTCGAGCGGAAAATTATTCGACTCTCGCGAAGAGGACCCGATTCCACAGTGCAAACGGCAAATCGTTTTCATAGATTCACGCGCCGATCTCTTTGGAATATTATCATCAGATACTGCGGTATCACGGTCGACGTTGCCGTTCGATGATTCCAATCTTCCAAACTTCCACTTGGTATTAAACGCACGAAATTCAATTTGTCGAAATATGTACACTTTGTCCCGGAATTACGTACCGTGTACGTCTTGATTTCGACACGTATTAGATATATATATATTTCCTTTTCTTTTTGCTTTTTCTCTCCCGATACAAGGGTAACGAGAGTTTTGCGCGCGCGAGGGAAAATCCGTGTAATCGGCGATATAAACCGGAAATATGAACGACGGAAAAATGGTACTGGGAAAGTTCGTTCCCGGATTAATCCCAAGATTAACCTCAGCCGGGGATACTGGCGCCGTTACGTGCCAAAGGGAAAGCGATATAGGAGATTGAACGTCCAGGCTAATCTCGTTCGAAATTAAGCGGCTTATCTTTCGTTGATGCAGTGCCCGTTTCCCAACCACTTAGTAGATTCTTCGCGAGAGAAGCTGCCGTGTCGCCGATGGTGTTGAAAAATTTACACACTCGTTTTCGACTCCGTTTCGCGCAAACGTGCGGTTTTGCTCCGCGAGAGGACTTTCAACGCGCGAGAAATCTTCGCCGACAAACAGTTCCGCGATCCCTTTAATCCACGGATCAAACCGTTACTCCTCTTTATCGGGGAAAAATCTTCGTTACCTCACCGTCCGCGATATTTTGTTCTTCTCTACATTGAAAATTACATCGAAACTCTTTGAAAAGAAGAGCCGAACTTTTTTATTTTAAACGGCAACTGTTTTCGACGAGTAAAAATTTCTATGAAAAAATTCCGGATTGGTCTCACTTTTGCTTTGGCATCGCTTCGATATTAATAAACGGGGTATTTTTTTCGCGTGTGTTACCGATCAATGAAACGCTAAAGAATATTAAAACGCGAAAGCATCTCGCGTGATAATATTTTTATCGCGCATCGATTCTCGATAGTTCGGTTTTATCGATTACGAACCTCGCGCCGCGCAATCGACGATTTCCAGCGGCTTCTTCTTCTGCCGGGGAGCGATCGTTTCTGGCTATCTTTGCAAAGGTACGCTGACTGATTGATTTCGTGAATTTATTATCGTTTGCCACGGCGTAACTCGTTGCGGATCTATTCGATTATTCGTCTGAAATTGAATGTCTCTAGGCATTTTACGCGATTGATACGCCACGATCGAAATGCATATAATTTGATTGGGAATAGTCGAACAATGGTGGTATCATGCGCGAATGCGCACGCACACGCACGCATAGTGGCGTGTATATTGTTCGAATGGCGGATCTAAATCTAATAGACGAACGAAATCCGTGTGCGGAGCTACATATGTTATTTCTGAAACAGTGTTCGATCGGATCGTTGAGGATCATTGATACGTCGAATTCGAAATGATACCAAACAGCAGAAAACACATTGAGGGATATATCTGACAGATAATTTCAGCTGAGGGCTTACGGCGGGTAAGACCGGTGGGATGCGGTGCTTCAGGCGAGAGAACAAATTATTACGTGGCTTTGAATGGCTCGATTACTCCAAATTGACTCGCGCGATCATATTTTGGATATCGTAGATAATTTTGTTTACTCACATGCGCAAATGCAGTTTGATTACACCGGCACTCATGCTTTGAATACTTACAATTACTTAAAATTCAAAGCTGCGAAACGGGCAGGAGTAAGGTTTCACTAATATTTTTCGAAGCACGATACGTTAGTATTTAAACAAGCGCCACGTTATCACTGATATTCTCATTTATATACTAATTTCAACCGTGCCATTTTCAACGTTGTTGGAGTTTGTGATTTTTAAATTTCTCGTTTACGTCACTTACGACAATAACCATTTGATACCATTAAACGCGCAACGCAGGATAGTTCAATATAACGGGGCTAATTAATTCGCGCGAAGTAAATTAGTGATCAATTCATAGTATTTGCTATTCTCCATTTAATTGCGTGTAATATCGCGCCTATTGACTCAACGAATCATCGATCCTCCCTGTTTTCGAAATTAATCAACGTGCGTTCAATTTTATCAGACGTTCGATATTTCTATCGCACCGCTATATATATCACTGTACGACCTAGAATTTTCTACATCTAACGCTCTGACACTCCGATCATCTTGCCATCGGTTTCCATTCGCAACTATTCCGAATAATTAATGCTAATAACTATCATCCGTCACTGTCAATCTCACGATTGAGCAGGACGAATGGAGATGGCTGGTAGTATCATTCCACGCGCCGCACGGACGCGGGAATGATATTGGATTTTGACGCGACGCATATCGGCCATCTATTCTTGCAACGGACGAACGCGAAGTTTTGCGGCTGATAGCCGGCTGATCGATGACTCGGTCGATAGCCATTATCCACCTTAATTCCTCGTAGTCGAAAGTTTTTATTCGGACCAAGGGCCGTTGCGAACAATGGATGCACAGAGGTGGGCTCAACGTAACTCGATATTTGCATATCGATCTTTCGGCCCGATGTGACCACCGTGTGTATGTGTGTGCGTGAAACACTACACACGGAACATGTGGTATTAATAACAAGTTCGATTGCGTAGCTTCGTGCTAACATCTATTAAAAAGTACTTATCGAGATGGGCTTAAGAAATTGAATGGAGGCTCGCCGAGAATGTGAAAGAAGAATGTTCGCAGCTTCCGTGAGACAGGCGTTACCTTCGTTACGGAGAATCGTTCATCAAACGATGATTTAAAATTCGTTCCATTAAAAATATGGATAATGTCGTTCTTCCCTCCAGCGAGAGAAGTAGGTACGGCGTAATAGCGCCACGAAAGTGTAGCAATAAATAAGTATTACCTAGCTAATAAGCGCGAGTGATTCCGCGATATAATTCTAATTTGCATCGCTTGCCTTTCCTAATTAGCGCAGATTGCCCCTCGACAGCGTTAATTCCTCTTCAGCGTCTTTTCCCAGGTAAAAGGAAGTTCTTACGTAGGAATGACGGGACGTTGTAAGAAACACTCCTTCAACTTTTTCCTTTTTCTTTTTTTTTGTCCATCACCAAGCTTGCGAGACTCTAAGTGAAAGTACGCCGTGAAAAAGCGCTCGATGTCGCTCACCGCTCGGACGTGATGAAATTAAGAGGCTGAACCGTATTCCAGATGCGACGCGAGCGTCTTCCCATCTCCTCCCCGTTTCTTGCTCTTTTATCTTCCTTAAATCAACTCTCTCTCTTTTTCGCCTCGCGTTGTTTCATCTCTGCCGAAGAATTCCGTCATTGTCGTGCTTCGCGTTTTCCCACCTACACGCCTTCGTACAAACGAAGGAGACGTGAAAATACAAGCGCGTTCAGAAAGTTCATCAACTTGGCGTGTCTGATTTTTTTCGTCGTGAAAATTCCCTCTTTCCGCAGTTTGTTCTCGCGTCGGAATAGATTATTGTATTCATTGTTCATGTACTAGGATTTTACGAAATTTATTTAGTTATTGTCTCAGCACGACGGTGATTTTTAAGGAATGCGGCCCGCTTTGCTGAGGTTCTCTCATTTGGCCTTTTACAGCCATCGGAGAGATATTAAAAATGCAGATTGTAGGTTTTTTAAGACGTCTGATTGAATTTGATTAGAATGTCTGGGAGATGGGTAAGGTGTCTCCGCGTCTAGATTCGAACTGACTGATGGTTTATGATAGAATGTTGTCTCGTGCTAGGAGACTGACCTTTTATAGGAGCGAATGTGCCTATGTGATTTCTTGGCGCCAGCCGATTTGTTTATCGATCTTACCCTTAAAGAAACGTTCCAGATGCTAATTCTGCCTCTCAGGGTAAGACAAAGGCCCCTGAGATAGGAGAATGCCGTGGCATCTGGAACTTCTCGGCAGGGTAGGATATTCCAGAAACCTAGCCTGAGTGTCCGTCTCGAGGTGACCTGTTCTGCTCCAGAACAGTTATCAAGTCGCAAAGAAAAATCGATTATTTTCATTCTGAAATTAAGTGAAGAACGAATAAGAGCAAAAAAAGATGACCAAGAATTTTAAGAATTGTAAAGTTGCATTTTATTGCAAACGAAAGTTGTACGTCAAAATCGCTGTGTAGCGATGGCTGTATTTTCCGGATGGGTTGTACTAGCACAAGAGAGTTCTAACAGCAGCTAACATTCAACCGTACTCGTATCCTCTGCTATCGTCGACGGCGACAAATACGTCTTTTTTTCGCGAAGTATATCATCATTCCGCTAGCCATTCACCGTCCTATTCATATATATATATATATATGAAAGGTTATATATATATCTTTCGAAACATGTACACAGCTTTATTCGTCCTCGCGATATCCGGCGCATTTCGTTCTTGGCAGCAGCCCTACGGTTCCACTTTCCCGACGAATTGCTTGATTGAGCTGAACGCCTTTTCCAACATTGTGACCTATTTCGATTCATTTTTCAGGTCGAGCGAGAAACGTCTTATCTGTCACATTGTTCGTCAAGTCGACCATTTAACACTTGGTTTTTAAAAAATAGTTTGGTGCATTATATTTTGCAGGCAATGAAATAACTTGAACTAAGAATTGTAATTACTCGCAATTAAAGATAATTTTTCGCGCGAAGAGATTATACAACGATCCGCTTGATCTCATTTTAAAGCGCAAAGCCCTGTATTTTGCGACAGTCGTGAATTTGCTTCCTTTTTACATCGTGCAGCGTTTTTTCAGAAATTGTGAAAATTCAAATGCACCGATAAAAACATCAAAAACATTTTCGACCTACCGTTGTATTGAAAATTGAAGTTCCCCCTTTACAACGACTCCTCAAAACTCGCTATACCACTTTTTTCCCAACGTTATTTTATTTTTCGAATTTTTGTCGTTTAACCGTAATATTCGAAGTTCAATAAAACAGCGTGGGGAAAAATGGTGCAGCAAATTTTAAATGGTCGTTGCAAAGAGAAAGTTTGAATCTTCGAGACCAGTCATGGACGAAAGTCTTTTTAACATTTTTTACACGCGTTTGAATTTTTACAATTTTCTGGAAAGTTTTTCCATCCGCTACACGTAAAATTATCTTCGGAGAAGAAAACGAGCTCGTGACTGTCAAAGTAGAGATAGTATTTTGGATCGTCAAATGATCCTTTTTACCTTAAAATTATATTGCTTTAAATTACCAACAATTTTTCATTGTCACTGTGTATCTTCAAAAGTAACAATTATCTCGGAACGTGAAACGTTCTTCAGAAGGACTTGTTTTAAACACGTAGATATTGCTAGCGGTTTTCGTGTCGAAATTTTGACAAGTGTGGAATAATTGTGGGTGGATATACCAAGCGTAAACTTGGTATTATAAATCACTGTCGTCGATAACATTGATCTTTGTCATCGGTTCTGGCGACGAGCACAATGGCTGATCGGCCAGGGGTTCAGCGGAAATTTGGCCGGTTCTGTCCATTTCTGAGGTGAGATCCTGTTTATCGGTTGAGACAAAGCGACTGAATCTATTCGAGTACCTGGTGCATGCTTTCGCTATTAACGCGACCCCACCGATGAGCCATCTGTCAACCTCAAATTTCGTACGTTCCACGGTGGTTGTTCGGCAAATTCCAACACCGTCTGCGCGGACAATACCTCCGCCGTTTCTCCGTGTTTACTGGAGAAGTTTACTCGAGGAAGTGGGAAGCTTCGAGTTCGCTAGCCTGTCGTGTACACGTTAATGATTAAAGCTTAACATTGTTTCCGCTCTAATTTATCTTCGATAAGAGTCACAATCCTCATCTCTCGCTGCTTCGCGCTTTTCGGGAATACGTTTCGATTTTCAACAAACGGATGAGAGAAAGGCTAGGAGCCTGACGTCTGTCTCTATATTAAGACACTGACATAATGTGAGTTGCGGATAAATCTCGTCGTTTTACGGGTATTTTCACAATTTTGAATAACATCGATGGAGGTTTAGGTTAGGCGTAACAAACAATTTTATCTCTCTTGGCCGGGTCGATTTATCTCAGAATCGTGGTAAGCCGAAAATGGTATGTTTGCGTTACAGTACCTGACACGGTACGTAACGGGCCCGGTTGAAAGCTTAACTCGTGGCGATCGTATATCATTTCACGGTAGCGAACCTTTCCACCCTCTTTCCTTCGCCGTAACTTTCCTTTTTCTTTTTTTTTTTTCCTCTCGGCTTCGAAAAGAAGCTTTATGAGCCTGGGATATTAGATTCGACCGAGCTTTCTCCTCCTCGTTCCTCCTGTGGCGAATGGTCTCCAGTTAAACTTAATCCGCGAAACTCACGACACTGCCGGATAGAGCGAGTGAATTATAATTTCGCGACAGCGTCAAATGCTGTGCAAACTGCTGTCCCGTTCCCGGACAAGTAAAGCTCGCGATCTAATGGATACCGATAGTTGCGGCATTGCGTTGCTCCCTCGTTGCAAATACCTAATGTTCCGGAATTCTGAAGCGCGGGCCATCGATGCAACATTTCCTTCAAAACGAACCTAGTGTGCGGTATATACACGGATCCGTTGCTAACGCCCGCGACGGTGAAACTTCATCGATTTGAAATCAAGCCAAACGCACTAATGACGCCTCTCTTGGCCATTGTTGCGATAACTTTATCGACGCTATCTTTTCCTGTCCTATTCTTTCAATAAATATCAGCGGCGAAACGAGGCGCGCATGGGAATGTGTAAAAATGGAAAAATAAAAGCGAGGGGCGGAGGGGAGCAAGCGTTTTTTTTTTCACCGGGTTAGAAAAATATGACCGTCCTCTACGTCAAACCGATAATGGCCGCCGAAAATTGCTGGGAAACGGCGTGTGTACGTGTACGTGTCACGCGAAGTCTTCGAAAAGAGCAGAAATTATGATATGGCCGGCGTGTGTGTTGCCTACCTATCCCTCCACGAGTGCGAGTGCAACTCGCTTTCGAGGAGCGCGTTTATTTTGCAATGGCCGTAGATAAATATTCACGGCCGCGGTTTATCCTCACGGCTATAACGCGCTACGGAGCCCGTATCCGTGTTACACGGCGAGATAATGGACCGGGACTATGGCGCGTGTAACCACCTACGCTGCGTACGATGCGATTTATACGAATCATAAATAGACGCGTTCTATCCGTTGATCATAATTTCGACTCTCCGTTTGCTTTCTCTCTCTCTCTCTTTGCCCTCTGTCCGCCTCCTTTCTCCCGCGTACGAGCAAAAGTGAGAAAACGGAGAATTCGTGTTTTATGCTGCTTTCAGCTTCAGCGCGCGCCATGTTGGTGATCGTTAAGAAGTAAGTGGAGAAAAATGGTAAAGAACAGAGAAGCGTTCGTAAATTCCCGAACGTGTGTCGAATAACCGTTCTCGAACATCGATGTGACGTTTATCGCGTGCAATTAGGATCATTTAGTCGAATGTATTCCCTTGTCGCGTTTGAAATGAGCAAGTATCGAGATGATTAATCCTTAATCCATTAAGGAGTAGGCATCGCTGTTGATATATTAAATATATCAGTAGTATTTATTTAATAACAACGCTGGTGATTAGACAACAGATAATTAACCCCTTGCGCTGGTAACTGGTTTGCGGACCATAACGAGTGACCGAACCGTATACAATTCGTCGCTTTCTTTTTCTTTTGAACTCGTCGGTATAATATCACTGGATAGAAATTATTAAAAAATAATAAATTTATCATCTGTTTCGCCTGGGTTACATTTAAATATACTTAAAATTGAGAAAATATTGCAATTTTCGGACAAAAAATTCCACACATTTTCTGTTAATCTTTTGCGCCAGTAACTTGTTCACGGACCGTAACGAGTGACCAAACCGTATACAATAATTCGTCTTCTTTTTGAATTCATTGGTATATAATATTATAATTATTAATTTCGTTTTTAGCCAATTTACATTATCTGGATTTCATTAAATTTCATATAATCGCGTCGCAGTCAGCAATATTTTAATGTTGCGAACAATATTTTTTGAAGTTTGCAAAGGAAATGTACTTCTTAGCAGAGGAACGATGGGGCTGTGTAAAGTTTCGAATCAGATAAACAAGAAAAGTTATTTCAATTTGAAAATTGAATGAAATTGAAGACTCGAGGTTGAGAGGTCTGCTCGATTGATTTCAATATTTATAGGGACAAGATCTACTAGTTGGTGTTTTAATTGGATCTCGCGAAAGTTTTTACCTCTTCTTCTTTCCCTCGTCGCTGAGAAGAATTAACGAAGCGCTGTCCACTTGGAATATAGATTATCGGACAGATTCCTTCTAACGCGTTTTTCTAAAGGGTGCTCGATCGAAAATCGACTTTGCAAACACCTCGCTCCGTAAAAGTTGATCGATGAGACGCCATTATATGGCCGGCCTCGATATTCATGGACTTACAGTCGCAGAACAAAACAATAAAGTCGCGGCGCGCGATCGATCACTCGAGGATCGTATCCGGCCACCGGCGAAAATATTTTTGCCGGAGATTTTCAGATTGCCAGCGACACGTGGCGAGGATTTTGGTTATAACGAGGCAGCTGTTAGCTCCCCCAGCTGGCCGGCCAAGTGTTCGGGAACTTTTTAATAAAGGGGCAAATTGACGACAACACACTTTGGAAAGAAATATCTCGAGAGCAATTCTTTTTCTTCTCGTCCTAGCTGGTCCTACGTCCCTTGATTCATTCTCCTCGAAAGTTGGCCGCGTTATTGAAACCTGCTCTCCCGCGTATCCCGTTTCCTTTCGGCTTTTAATAGAACTCGGCGATTACTTTACAAGCTAATAGCCCGCGCCTCTGTCTCGATCAATCGATCGCCACGGTGTGAAATTATCTGGATCGTGGCCAATTGCCTAATTAGGAACAGGTGAATTTACGTCTGTCGGGTAGCCGACAACTTTTCAAAACTCGATTTCCTCCGAAAACCATAATTTTCGTCATTCTCGTCGACTGTGTATCGCGAATTTTCTGACGTACATATCTCTCTGTCCGAAGCAAGAAACACGGACAGTCGAATCGCAAGATTTCCCCAAATATTTCAGCAGAAAATCCGTCGACCGATTGCAGCGGTTCTTCTCCGCGGACCTATTTTCGAGAGATTCGAAACAGTATCGGAGAACGTATACAACGTCGAGCAGAGCATGAGAAATTGTACGGGGAAAGAAACGAGGCTGTAGCTCTGTTGCCGAGTATATAATGCCTGTGAATATGTATCTGTTTCGCGTACGATGCAGCTTGCAACGGCGGCGCTAAACCATGGCGCTGACAAATACAACCCTATGGCGTCGGTTTATACGTCGCGTCGGATGGTAGTGCATCGCGAGTAGTCGGATGCCTGCGATCGTAAAATCCGGCGTCCTCACTCGCGCGAAACTTCCGGAAATGGAAGCTCCGGGTGATCTTCAATTTATAGAAGGGGGCGAGGCCGGGGCAGAGGAGGGGGCAGGCTGTCTTCGATTTATCAGTCGATATTTCAGCCGATGTTTCAGCCGGATGGCCGCCCGGTTTTATTAAAACGGCTAAATTATTAACGAGGAGGGCCCAACGATATTAAAACGAACGGAAGCGCAATCGTCGCTCGGCTCGGCTCGGCTTAAATATTGCTTTCTAAAATTTGATCGGAGCGTTAATCATCAGATACCAAATGGAATATCCAATATCAATGTTCGTGCACAAACATTCGTCTCGCGATCTGTTTCGATTATTTGCATTAACGCTGGCTAGGCCGGCTGAAAGGTTCGCGCGTTAATACGCGTAAACCTTGTACGTACGTACGGGCGTGTATGGTCAGCCCCAGGGGAAGATTGAGATTTATGAGCGCATAGTGCGCCGGGAATCCCCACTGGGAAATAACCAGCGGCCAGTTCAGTCTGTCATTCGTCGAATAATTGATGCACCTGTTCTTCGTTGCATCGTCGTCCTCTCTTGTAAAGGGAGAGTTTTCCGCGGAAGAATCTTTCCTTCGAGCAAGTATTGTTGAATCTTTGTGTTCCTCACTTCTTTATTCGATGGGCGAGATAGGAGTTGTTCTGTGATCCGGTAGCCAAATTGGCATTTTTGACAGTGGATATACCCCGTATACTGGATTTAACCGGAGACTGGAAATATCAGCATCATCAATTTCAGATGAACAAGCTGCTTTTAGGAGAATAATGAACGAACAGCGAATAATCAAAATGGGCATTGCACGATACTTTTATCGAGCTTCCTAGGCACGTGCAAATTCATCTGTGACGTGGGCGCAACACGCGGCGAATATTCATGACGTTCCATTCTCTTCGAGGCTTCATGTTCCATTCTGAAGTCGTAGAAAATGACTGCTGCGAATACCTTAAGCCTCGAAGCCTTCAGCCGGTCAAACGTCTCCCTGATACGCAGGCACGTAATAGCTCGCGCTTTAGACTTAGACTTGTCCGACGAGAAAAAAGAGAAAAGAAAAAGGAACGTACTTTTAATTTACTTTCTTTGAATTCGAGTCGGCAAAAAGTTGGCAAAATTCACTCGTAATAACCGAAGAACCAGTCGTTAAAAAGGTTCTCTCGTCTCTCATCATGAGGCAAATGAATTACAGCACGCGTTACGCAAAAAGCAAACATAGATCCACGTCGCGAGAATATGGGTTAGCCGCATTAGGTGGACAAAATGTTCACTTTTAAGCGATTAATCGTACCGCCGTTTCGCATATTTTACGCGTGAATTATAATTACGAGTTCCATGGTATTAAGCCAGCCGAGAGTCGTTTACGTTGATGAAGAAGGAACGGTGGGACGTGTTGAAAATGCGTGACTCCCGGTATTATTATGTACATTTCTATTTGCCTTTGTCTGGCCGTACATTTATCGACGTCACTCGCGGGCTTTATTTCAAGATACCATCGCGGATACCATCGACCTTGTTCCTTTTCATATACGCGCGCATAATCACGCGCGCACGAGCGGAACGCGACCACGCGTACGCAAACACCGGCTTGCAGGGAACAACGGGAGTCGCTGATGATAATTTATGTCGAGGCATGCGATCGTTGTCGCGCGTAGTTTCGAAAGATTTACACACTCTCTGACGCGAGCGTACGTGTTCCGAAATTTCGAGTTTTTCGATCACGCGGAGTAGTAATTCTCGTTCTCTCGGCGAGCAATGCGATGCATTATCTTTTTTTTTTTCTTTTTTTGTCAAAAAAAAGGTACTCGAGAAACCGCGGTAGCGCGAAATTGCAAATCGCGCGAGAAGGTTCAATGATCGACGATCGAAACTGTAATTTCCCTTCGGTGGCATTTTCACGTCCCGCGCGTTTTCATTTAGACCGTTCCTCCGTACCGAGCCGCGGATATTTTGTCCCTCGTTTTTCCTCGCGACGCGAGAGCAAGCAATTCACTGTGATCCAGCTTGCGCGCGCCCCTATCCACGCGATTAACGTAAACAGCGTAACTCGGACTCGTAATTCACGTCCCGGCTGAACGAGAATATTTGAAATGTTTTAGCACGTCGCGTGTCCCTCTGGCCGCTGGATTATGCATTCCGACTACGTGCACACTCTTGAATAAAAACATCGGCGTGAAACCGCGTTAATCGTTCACCTCCCGTTTCCCATCCAGATGAAATCTCGTAAATTCCAGCGGTTGTGTCGTTCAAACTTTACCGCTTTTTCTTCTTGTCGAACGATGGTATTAACGTCTAATATTGTTAATTTCGGTAATTAATCCTTTCGTTCATCGCTGAAACGTTCTCGAGAACGAGTTGCCGCGTCAAAAAACTGTGCGTTTGGTTAAAATAAGTTAAAAGTTAACTGCTTTGCCAGTGAGAAACAACGAAACCAAGCGCCAAATCATGGGACGACATCAGAGAAAATTGCACGGCTTGTACCTCAGTACGATTCGTCTCACTGAAAGGTCCAGAAGCAACTGTTCTGAAATAAAGACGACTCTTTTGCCATAAAATTTTATTTGAATCGATAGAAAACAAATTACAGGCGCTCAATACCAGACAACGCCACTCCTACTCGACGCCACGCCCCCTCGCGAATCACGTGACCCAAATCAACCAATCGCTAATTTTCGTTGCATTAGCGTTGCACCTGAAGAAACCTGCCCCGCTAAAATCACTTTCAGTGATAAAATATCCGACTATCGGAGCAAGAAGTGTGCAAAATAGTAGACGATCATAGTCGCCCGTCGTAGCGAAAGAGTTAACGTTCCGCCAGTTGCATCGAAGCTATCAATATAAAAACACCAATTGCTTGCGTGTCGACGACAGATAAAGAGAGGAGAGATAGTACCTAGAGGTCCGATAACGATTGCCACATAAATTAGTCGCGACAACTCGTTTTTCTTACGTGCACGCGCGCGCAGCACACGCGTGTACATGCAACAGACAGACGCAAACAGCAGCAGCAGCAGCCAGCCGCTATCTCACCGAAATAAAGCACGAGCTAGATTCAATGAGTAGAAGGCTAGATGGGCGGGATGAATGGGAATAAAAGGTAGGCCAGGACCAGACAGACAAGCACGTGGGACCGCGAATTAACTGCTGAAAAGCCGGGTATAAATAAAACCCGCCGCGCTGTTTCCGAATGGGAATTGTGTACGCGCTCGGCGCTCGGTTGTCGTCGTCGTAATTCCTGTCGTCCAATTCGCAAAATCGCCCATGAATATTTTACGACGTTGCTCCCGGTTGCAGCAGTCTTCCCCTCGCTCTCTCGACACTGCCTTTTCCCTTTTCAATCGCTTTCTCCTTTTCGAAAGAACCCCTTGATTTCTCGGTACGCGTTGGCGACGCTGGTTCGCGCGTCTTTCAACAACGATCGATATCTCTCCGATAATTAGAGTGCACTGGTCCAATAGCTACCATCCTCCCCGGTTTGAATTCAAATTCTATTCGTCAAGCACAATTCGCGGTCGTTCTACTCGAACAGCGTGGAACAACGTTTTCTCGAGAGGCACGTTCCGGCGCGCCAGTGTTGCCAACGATGGAACAAAGGCAAGGGGGCAAGAGGTTCACGCAGCGCGGGAAAGAACTCGCTCGAGTTGCCCCGAAGGATAAACGGTCGGCGAAAACGGCGGGCTTTGTCTCACTGACGACTCGGTGCGGCGACTGGCTCGTAGTTACTTCCTTCCTTCCTTTCAGGGGTTTCTGATTACGTGCCTACCGAGAGAAATCCGACGAGGTGCCGGCCCGGCTAGATTAATCTTGCCAGACTCGTTGCGCTCCAGAGATTCATCAGCTGAATTTACTTGCCTGCGATATTTTTTCTTTTTTTTTTTTTTTTTCTCAAGAGTTCTTGTACCGTAGCGAACCTAGATTAGGGCACGTGTACGTGAAAGTAGGATAAGGGCATCGGTCGGGTGTACAAGTAGAGCGAGAAATATGGAATACTGTCGTAGCAACAGATTCCATA
The DNA here is from genome assembly GCA_030673865.1 of Melipona bicolor. NCBI lineage: Eukaryota > Metazoa > Arthropoda > Insecta > Hymenoptera > Apidae > Melipona > Melipona bicolor. The sequence continues at coordinate 2,115,581 of JAHYIQ010000012.1, forward strand.
AAAATCGCAATCGAGGCTGCGATTCGGTAGCTTGTTTCTTCTTTTGTATCGATATCGAGGTTATTAGCGACCGATACTCATATGGTGTTCGTATTTTATGATATAGATTTATGTCCATTTTGGGAAGTTAGGGCGATGAGTCTTCTTGTACATTTATGTAAGATGTGAGCGATTTTTAGCATGTGTTGCAGAAGGGAGGGTCCGTTTTCTTCATAAGATGTTCATGAATTAGTTTGGTGTGTCCTGTTCTTAATCTGGCTAGTATAGTATTTCTTTTTTTCTTTCGTCTCGAGCCGTACACGCGAAACCCGCGATAGAGGCGGTTTTCCCGCCGCCACGGGGGAAATATGGATTCCGTGGGAAAGATGGGTGTGACGTGTCGCGGTCGGGTGATACAGCCGAGGTTTACACGGTTCCATTTTATTCGCTTGATGAAGTGCCACGCTTGCGAGAACGTACCGAACCTGGCGAACGATCCGTGCCAAATTCACGACCCGGATCGATCTTGGCAATTTAAGGCTGCTGCCATCGTTAATGAACGATCATCCGTGTGTACAATATACATCACTCGTGTACGGAGCTGACTATCGATCGAGCACCGAGCACCTTCATCCTGCGTACCAAAATTTGCATGTACTTTGACAGTTGCTAATCCTTCGAACGCGAACAGCTGAGCAACTGATAAGTCATATCCAGACGCTGTTACTCTGACGGAGATGGGACAAGAAGATACAGTGTTTCATCAAAGAAAGGCCATTTGAATATCGTCTTTATTGGTGACAGTACGAAGATCATTGCTGACCTAAACTTAAACTGATTGAAGAGACGAGTCGGAAAAGTGATTTTAGCGGGGATAACCCAGAAAGGTGCAACGCTGATGCAACGAAAATTAGCGATTGGTTGATTTGGGTCGCGAGGGGGCGTGAGCTAGACTTCGAATAGGAGTGGCTTTGTCTGGTACTGAGCGATCGCGACTGTAATTTGTTTTGTATCGATTCAAATAAAATTTTATGGCTAAAAAGTCGTCTTCATTTCCTAGCCAGAACAGTTGCTTCTAGGCCTTTCACGAATCGTACTGGGGTACAAGTCATGCAGTTTTTTAAAAAACGTCAGTTTTTAATTTGGCAACGTGTATTCTTTCCATATGACCACCAAATGACCTTGGACTTAAAAATTTTTGATATTTTTTGTATATTCTAAACAGATCGGTGGCAATTAGCCATAAACAATTCGACAATTTTTCCTAACTTTTTAAAGTCCAGCGGCTAAGAGTTTCAAGCCACCAGTTACAGAATGGAAGGATCGCGATAATTTGTTCCGGATATTTTATACTTCGCTATCCAGAGATAACGGACGCACTGGTATCTGTTGGTAAACGTACCGGAGATGACGAATGCCCGCGCTGGGAATATTTCAATCGAACAGGGACAAATCCAGCGCACGAGTATCGCGCAGGAACTCCAGGAAAGAAACATGAAACATTCTCTCGCGGAAGTCTTTTTTCAACGCGTCTGATGGGACTCGAGAGCTGGATGAAGTGAGTTACGCGATGTTACCACCGCAGCATACGGATTTCACCCTGTATCCCTGTTCTCTCGTTCGTTCGGCTCTGCTCGTTTGCGTTCGCCATCTGATATTGGTGTTCGCGAGGGCAAAACAGTAGGACCGGCGCCAGAAGTCGACGCGAAAGAACATTTCACACGGGAGGACAAGAGGTTACGCAGTGGCGTTGACCTATCGTACATATCGTGGATTTTTCCACGATCTTGCGCTATTTTCTTTACGACTCGCACGGCCGCCTAACTCTTTCCAATTTTCGTTCTTCCATTTGATTGGAATAATATCTCGGAATCAGTTTCCTGTGTTCCTCAATGACACATTTGTGTCTTTTTTTGATAAATTTATTACCACGTTTTCACGTCAAGTTTTCCATTAAATGAAATAACATTTGATTAACAGAAGATGTAGTTGTTGAATTAGAATTCACTTACGTATATAAGTATCTGCGTTGCCTTGCATTTTTCCGAATTCTTGCATTGTTTGTGTATGCAAATGGAAAATGCCTTTGTGTCAAATGAAAACATATGCTCACTATCAGTATTTTTATCTGCATACGTTCTACTTGATAATAGCTGTATATTTGTAAAAGTTGTTTCGTTAAATATAAATGTAGACGCCTTTAATTTGATTTGAGCAGTGTGAAGAGAACTTTAAAGCAGTTTTTAATAGTTTTTTTTAAGACAGTTTTTACAATCACTTTTCACAAGAAACCAGTTTTTTACGAATAGTGAAAATAGTATGTCAATAATTAAGTTAGTGTTCAAGCTATCAAGCTTAGCACACAACTTCGAACCCCAAGGGAGGTACACGATCGACACCAATCGTGACTGTCCATAACAACGTCGTCTTTTCGTTTCTAATGTAATACCGTGCGAAACATGAAAGGTAACTCCAAAGAGTTTTCGCTTAATGGGCTCGTACGTTACGTCCAATCTACCAAAACCGATCTGTACTCGTCCTGCGAAAACTGCGAGGTCTTTGGAAAATGAAATTGATCAATTCTCCTGCCCGCATGGTTGCTCGATTGTTCCATCGGTAACGATATTTTATCTAGCTCTCTGGCGGTTCGTTCGGAATTGGCCGGCGCGAGGTATCCGTTTCGAGCGTTGCGTTTCGATTCGAGCCACCGCCCGTTGTTGTAACCGTGCGCTCTAACTACAACTGACATCTCCATTTCACCTCGATAATCCTCCGGAGTGTTCTTGAAATTGAAAGAGGGGGGGGAGAATTTCCGCGATAAATGTTTACGTCGGTAAGAGCAACAACGCTGGCCGGATAGATGGACGATGCTGATCGCGGATCTGCCTGAAAACGACGATGATACCGATTCCCCGCGATGCGCTTATCCCTGATTTACGTATTCAGCTTTCGAACGCTATCGCGTTAATAAATAAATAAATAAATAAATAAACGGCAAAGTTTCGGCAGATATGGCATATTAAGTTCGATGTCTGGCTCAAAGTGAATTTCCAACGAGACCGACCGAGCCCGTTAATTACTAAACGCGATATATATATATATATATATGTATTTCGATGTTCGATAAACGGCCGCTTGAGAACAAGCTCGTGAAAGAGGACTTATCGATGCAGAAAGCGTGATACAAAATCGTACGATAAATTGGCAGCGTGTAAGTGACTGCGAATTTATAATTGGAACGTTTTACCGTGCGCGGTGTGTCGTGCCTGTAAGCACGGGAGGTGATCGATAATGCAGGCGATAATTGAATGTGAGATTGTGAAATATCGCTGAAACATCGAGCGCGAAATTTTCGTTTGAAATGAAAAAAGGCGGGGCGACCCTTCCGCGAGTTTGAGCATTCGAATTAATTAAAAATAATTGGAGAGTCGAGCGTTTTTCCTTGCTTTTTCGCTCGCGGCCCATTTGTTGCCGACGGTTTGCGCCGACACGGCGAAACAACAACACGTGTTTGCTGGAAGCAACTTTAACGAGATTTATAATGGGAGTGGGTGCATCTGATCTTTGGAGCGTTTGAACTACCACGCAAACGTGTCGAGTCATCGTTATCCCCGAAACATGATAAGCCAAAGATCAAAAGAGCTTGATCATTACGGTCAACAAATTTTCGAGCTATGGATCCGCGCGGTCGCGTTTACGTAGAATTTAGATTTAGATCGGCGGTCAAAGTGAATTAGCATTCTAAAGGGGCAGAGTCGCGGCAACAGTGGTGTAAATTATCGTTGTTTCGCGGCGTAAGGATTTTAACAGTGGCAGATAGCCAGGGTACCTGGTTGTGTACCTAAAACAGATTGACTTTATTACCCATTGTCTTTCTATTCAGTAACGTGTGCACAACGAGCTGTAGTCTGAGATAACGACTTGAGACGCAAAATATATTGGACCTCGTAAACGCCGGCGGTACATTCGGCGCTTATGAAAAGTAAACGAAGGGAATGGAAATCACAAAAGCGAACTGCACCCGGTGTTGCAGCGGGTAATGGCAAAAACAAAAGCCGAAAATGAAGTTACGCTCGACGAAGGATGAAAAAGTAACAAATAAAGCAAGCAAGTACGCGGATATTCGCGTGAAACATTTGCGAACCTTCCGGGGCGTAATGGTACGTTGTTGTTGTGAAAATTCATAAAAAATTCCGCGGGACGACGAACACTCGTTTATTTCACGAGGAAAAAAATCAGAGGATCGACGATTTCGCCGATGACGAATCGTAATATAGCCTGGCGCGGGTATTTTTCGGAAAGGTTCGCTCGACAGGCTCGCGGCGGGTATTCCTTGCCTGAATATCGATCTGCACTCTCCCGTGTCTCGCTTCAACAAATTTACTCATGGCGTTCCATCTTGTCGGCCGTGTTCTCCACCGGCTTTCATCAACTTTGAAATCGTGTCACCGGCATCGGCATCCCTTTTCATTCCATCCCGTCTAGCTCGCGCCTCCTGTCATTTATACCGGCACTTCTAATTAATCAGGGGACACTTTACCCACTTCTTTCCCGCGTGTCGTTATCTCCTTTGATTTCGTTATGCTCCTGCACGCTAGCGTGTCGCGCGGTCCGCACTCCAATTGAAGCCATCCTCGCGAATCCTCTCGTAACTATATATCTATGATCGAAGGGGTAGCTTCTCGTTACACTATCCTCGCGAGGTAATTTCGAACAAAACTTGATTGCATCGCAAATTTAATCGATAATAAAACGCTGGAAGGAAAATTTCTAGCGATTGTTTAACCAGTGTTCGATCCTTCGATCTTCGCGAAAGTGATTCAGAGTTACGGGCTTTCGGATTAATTCAACTTAGCCCAACTTTCGTTCTGTCGAGTGTTTACCTCGAACAGCAACGATGTGGCGACTGGAGAGATTGCCGATATTGTTTCGAAGCGTCGCACTGAGTGGGCAACATTTGACAAAAAAATCAATTTTCTCATCTTCTTTCATGTATCTTTAAATATGTATTGATTCCTATATGTTCACCAATCTTGAAAATAAAAAACTGTATGACTCGTACCCCAGTACGATTCGTCTCACTGAAAGGCCCAGAAGCAACTGTTTTGACTAGGAAATGAAGACTTTTTTGCCATAAAATTTTATGGATATGCAAATATTTGAATCGATAGAAAACAAATTACAGGCGCGATCACTCAGTAGCAGACAAAGCCACTCCTACTCGAGGTCTACCCCACGCCCCCTCACGAATCACGTGACCCAAATCAACCAATCGCTAATTTTCGTTGCATCAGCGTTGCACCTGAAGAGGGTTATCCCCGCTAAAATCACTTTCAGCGATAAAACGATAATAACTTTAGTTAGAACAGTCACGTAATTTACACAAAACGTCTTAAAAATCTGGATTCTCATCGAATAATTTGGTTCTTCTTCTTTGATATGTCCTGACAACTGTGTTCAACTTTTCATGCTGAATTCTTTTCTACGATAAAACGTGGTCTTTCTTGATGAAAAATCATACCTTCCATTGACAATTGCAGTGCGTAATATATTTTTAAAAAAATATTGGAATGAAAAAATGACACGGTGCGTGGATTTAACGCTGGCTACAGTGCTAATGTGTAACTTTCGAATGTTTTACACAGCGCGTGAAAGGTGGGGTACGTCGAACTAGCAGAGAGGAAGAGAGAGAGAGAGAGAATTTCACGCGACAGCGTTAAACCGTTGCGGGTACGCGACCAATTTTCCTTTTGTTATTTGGTTCGGGCCAGTTTTTGTCAGCTTAGTGAATTACCTGACAACGCTGAAATTAACTGCCTGCGGCAAAGCATTACGGCGATTTACTAATTTCAATTGCAGAGCACCAAAAATTGGCGTGTATAAATTCGCGCGATTTAAATTGAAGAGACCCCGCCCCCCGTTTACCCCCCTGCGAGCATTGCTTACCGGAATAAATCGTTCACCATCGTTCGCCCCCCCTCGACTAAAAATCGAGCGCGGTTATTTCGCTGGAACTGTTGCTCTGCAAAAGTAATTATTCGCCTGTCCCCCCTCCCCATGTAATATCGCCCGAATACGCGAAAACGTTTCAAACGCGTTCAAACGAGCAGCGACGGTTCAAACTTCAAAAGAATAGGAAATCGGGTAATTTATGAGAGACAGATGGTTCCGGATAGGATTTTGGCAAAGACGACTTTTTGTCATACCTTGCGAGAAGCGAAACTGGCCCGAATAAACGTTACGGAATTATTTGGAAACCATCGAGATCGAGATGGTAATCGCGTTGCAACGATAACTGTGTCTCGACGATAACAGCGCGGCGACAGTGCACCGCAGCAACGTCAATTAATATTACATTCCCTTTATTTCGAGCGAAAATAATTGCATTGTGGCGGGGCATAATAAATCGAAGTTTCGCAGGACGCGGCGGCTAGAAACAGGTTGGCTGTAGTCGGCATTAATTAAAAGTTCACGAATTTGAACGCAGTTGCAATTGCAAACGTCAAACGTGTAACGGAATGGCGGACGTTGGCGAATTTCGCGGATTTTTGGCCGAATTCGTTAAAAACTCGATTTCACCGGGTCGCCACCGATAATTGTATCGAGGACGGGCTTGACGCCGTGCAAAAATTCGCGCGAACTGGAGCGCGCGATTAATTAAAATAACACGCCGTGTCAAGGACGTGCGTGTACCATTGTAATTGGTCGCGCAGGTTTGGTAATTAAACTTTTCAATGAGCGGCAACCGATTTCCACTTCGCACAGCTACCGAGAGCCGATCGTGGCCGAGTTTGTTGCACAAATGTCGTAAAATTCGATGTAGCTAAACACAGAGTGATGAGAAATTACCGATACTTTAAACTGTTGCGAAAGAAACTTGGTAGAATCTACTTAGTTTCATTTTAAATCTTCTTCGTGCAACCGGCGACAAAGTCAGGGTACTTTTATTCGCAAAAATTGTCAAAATTCAAACGTCTGTGAAAACGTTGAAGAACATTTTCCGTAACTTGAACACGAACGTGTTTTGTCTTTACTACGATCCCTTAAAACTCGCACTTTTTTTCGCAATTTTATTAAACTTTGGACATTAAAGTTAGGGATTCTTTGAATTTTTGTCGTTTAACTCTAATGTTCAAAGTTTAATAAAATGACGAAAAAATCATACAGTGATGGATTTAATCATAGATAAAATTTTTCAGTGCTTTTTACATACAATTTTTTTTAAAGAAAAGAATACTTTTCCATTTGCTACATAATGTTTAAATGTCTTGAAGAAAAAAAAGAAACAAATTCAGGTTAGTGAAAACATTTCAAAATGAGGCCAAGTATATATTGTTATACGACTTGAGTAACAATTTATTTTTCATTTAAATTGATTCTAATAAAAAACTGACTCCACGAAAGCAACTTACGTTTGCCAGAGTAGCGATGATAACAGGATTGTAAAATTTTGTTTCGAAAGCTAAAATGCAAAACATTACGTACTTTGCTTTCATTTGTATTCTGCGTGCAAACACTCGATGAAATGTCATTAACGTTAAAAGTCCATATGCGCGTTCGGTTTTGCTCATCGCTGTGATTTAAAACAGAGTCGGTCATCACTCGCAAAGTTCCCTCCAAATTCGTTTCTCGCGAAAGTATCTTACTTCCGATTCGAGTTTTTCCCGGAAGCTAGATGCCGGGAGACGCTTGGTTTTAACTTTAGTAAAACCAAGACAGATCGGTAATCCTTCGGCCGGCGACTTAAATGGGAGGCTCTTTGCGAGCTGCGGATATAGAAACGCGGTTTCTATTACCCGCCCGTGTCGAGATCTTAGCTCTCCTCTCACCCCCAACCCTCAGCCGTGGGCGACGTCATTCGGAAATTGGAAAATATATCTTGGCGGCAAAAAGGTTAACTCGATACAACCGACTGCGAGCGGCCGCTGCCGAGATTTTTCCCCGGAAACTGCTTACGACCGTTACGTTTGATTTATCGTAGATGTACGTTTTGCCACGTTCTGGCAGCCGTGCTACCGGAATTAAGTATCCCGTGGTAGCCTCGCCCGTGGTGCCGGTATCTGCCGCGCCGTGGAATATTTATCACGATTTCCGGGCAACTCGATTAATTGCTGAAATATAGCGGCTCGGCTCGTTCCGCTCCTTATCCTTCGCCGGGTTGATCAAGTAGTTTCTCAGATAATGGACTGCGAAGTCCCGATGTGACCGTAACGAGTGTAATAAAGGAAAACGTCACTTTGAATTATGGGGTTGCGACGTTTCGCAACGAAACTGGAGGATCGAAGAACGTGCGCACCGATGTGAAAGAAAAGCAGTCCCAGGCTTTGAGATAGGACAAATTCTTCGGGAAAGTACAGGGTGGAAAAAAGAGTTTGTCATTGATGAATTCTGCATCTTTGATCTGATGCAAATACGTGTAGAGAATCTGCTATAAAACTGACCTTGACCTTGAATTCCAAGATCAAAATTTTTCTTATTGCATTCTACTCATCACGAAGGAAGCATAGGTTGCAACAGTTCTCTTGAGAAATGGCAAAAAAGTTTCTTCATCTGCGTGCTAACAGCGACTTTATGATTCTGGATTAGATTTTACTGACGTTTAATTTATCATGGTTGCAGCGTTTGTGTGAATTTAAATAATCAAATGATGAAACTAACTATTAACATTATTCAAAGTATAAATTAATATTAACGTAACGTAGATATCCACGCGTCCAGAATCATTAAGTCGCTGTTAGAACGCAGCGTTAAATGACTGAGAAACTTTTTTGCCATTTTTGAAGAAAACTATTAGGTTGCGACCTATGGTTCATTGGGAAAGTTTGATCTTCGTGCACAATGTAAGAAAAAATAATTGAAATTCTTTACGTGCATTTCGAAGGTGTAGAATTCATCTCGTTCCACCCTGTACAATACAAAATAATCGACGCAGTGAAGTGAAAACGTCGAAACGCGAAACAAACTTCCGATATATTATGCAAGCCGGGTGACACTTGCTGGCCTCTTTTCGGCCTGTTTCGTAAGAATCTCTCGGCGACGATAAGACTCTTACTGCGCGCGGAGGAAATCGACGGATAGGAGCTAGCGCGGCGACCTAATAGCAATCCCGAACGCATCGCGATGAAACATGGCATTCAAAGGAGAGCGTCATAAGCTGCAAACATTTTTCTCTCGTCCGCACGACTGCATCCCCTTATCGCACATTATTCTCCCCTTCGTTTTTCTGCTCTCTCGCGCCGCGAGCACGCCCCCGCCGCTTATCTGCTCCTCTCACTCGCCGCGCATTTCTCCGACTGTCTAGCCACTTTTCTCGTTCTTCGTTCGTCTCTGCAGCTTCCAGCCGTCGCGCAAGAACGCGCTCTTCGAGACGAAAATCGCGGCCATCTCATGGCACCGGTTACGTGGCACCGATTTCTCGAATTTTGCGTCCCGCGTGCAGGATACCCCGCCAGTTGCCAGTACGATCGAGAAAGTCTTTATGAAAAACTGAAAAATATAGTTCGAAATTTCTAGAGTAGATAGTACTCGACTGAAATGAAAAATGAAATGAAAAAGAAAATTGGAACAAACGTGGGTGGAGAAGTTAATAGTTTCAAAGTACGATTAATAGTTTCGAAGTATGCGATTTTTTGTTTCGATGGAAGAAACGAATTTCTTCGCTTCGAGAGCTACCACACTCTATTTCTTCTTTCTTCGATTACACGAGGGCTTTCTACGTGTCCTCCTTGAAAGAATCACGTACTCTTTCAAAGATTCCCGGACGTGTTTCAACTTTTTCACAATGTCGTTGATAATTGAAGCGTAAACAATATTCGATATTGGAAATACTGATCGATTGGAACAGTACGATGTCATTTAATCACTGAAAGTGATTTTAGCGGGGAAAATCGGGCTTCTTCAGATGCAACGCTGATGCAACGAAAATTAGCGATTGGTTGATTTGGATCACGTGATTCTCGAGGGGGCGTGGCGTAGACTTCGAGTAGAAGTGGACTTCTCGAGTAAACCTGTAATTTGTTTTGCATCGATTCACATGTTTGCATATCAATAAAATTTTATGGCAAAAAGGTCGTCTTCGTTTCCTAGTCGGAACAGTTGCTTCTGGGCCTTTCAGTGAGACGAATCGTACTGGGGTACAAGTCGTGCAGATTTTTATTGCACTGTATTGGCTTTGCAGCTCTGTTCGCTGATAACGAAGATGTGTAACTGTTACTTGTCCAGCAATGTCTCATGACAAGATAATTGTATATAATAATAATAATAATAATACATGTAGAGAGCAGAAAGACAAATAATCCAATGTTTACGTACAGTATGATAACTCTCGAAGCGAGGAAATTCGTTTTCTTGACCGAAACAAAAATTCTTTCACTTTTTTTCATATTTCGGCGAATGCTATCTACTTTAGAAGCTACGAACTTTCTTCTATTCCCTACAACACACAACATACAGAATAAAAGTTTTTTGCTTAACTCTTCCAACTTTTGTCTGTGACGTTTCATTAAATTAAAAAGTACATTTCGGTATCCTTCGCTCCGTAGATTCTACCCTTTCTTTTTCCTTCGCAAAAAATCACAGCTCGGTCGCTATTATCGTTAGTTACCGAAGATTGGGTATACTCGGCCCTGTTGGGGGTTGCCCGCGCGCATCCGAGAAGTCGGCGCAAACCGTCCGAGACGAAAATATCGTCGTAATCGAGGGTCGATCGTCGGGATCGGTTCGGTTCATTGGCGAGTTGGGTTGTCGTGGCAGATAACACCGGTCGGACGACAGTAGCTATCGCGGGACGTGACTGCGAGCTTTCCTTGACTGTGTCGCGGCGGTAAGGTGCAGCAGGAAACGAGCCGAAGAGCTTTGCGAGAATGGTGGGCCGTGGGGGCGGAAGGTCGGGTAATAAATTTCGTCGAATTGTGCCGCCCCCGCCCCCCACTTTCGCGACGCCATTGTGGAAAAGAACAGACAGAAGACCGTTTCCGCCAGTAGGCCGGGCATGTAGTACGCGCGAATGTAGGTGAGTCTGCGGCACGATAAAACAGTTCTGTTCGCGATGGGGGACCAGCCAGCTTCGCCGAATTATTGTTCTTGTTGAATGAACCGCCTGCGGGAGGATATTGTGCGTCGTCAACGCCGGAAACTGTCGGTGCCGGCTCGATTTTCCCAGCCGTAGCAAGTTTCGGTAACTCGATTTATCGAAATTTTACACGGTCGTTCGCCGGAATATCGTTCGAACGCTCGCCGTTTAAAAATTTGGCAACGTTTTAATTTAAAATTCCTATAAATTTCTGAAAACTACGGAAACACGTTCGAAAAATGTTGGAATATAAAATTACACACGAATATGAAATGAAATTCGAACGTTAATTTATTTACACGAATATAAATACGAAAAGTAAATACGTAAAAAATTACTATAAGTACGAAAACGCTTTTGCGAGTCGTTCAACTTGGTCATACAACCTCCAACGAGAATTTTCGGAAGCATTCAGTCAGCGATGAACGATTTTCGTCACGGAGTAATCGGATTTTTCCTCGGGAAAATAAAACAGAGAATCGAAAGCCGCGTTGTATTTTCCATACATACAAAATACAGTTTATCCGAGGATTGGAGGATTCGTGGAAAAAAAAATATAGTCGTAGTCGCAGAGAGCAAAATTTCCGGCGCGTTTGAAAAATAATTTTTCAAGCTTTCTCTTTGCCGCTCACGATCCAAAATCTAATATTTTTTTTATCCTTCCGATTTTTCTCAAACTCTCGCTACTCGTTCTCCTCCAAATTTTTTGTATCGTCTCGTCATAGTATCTGTAAAAAACTCAGCAATCTGGAGGAATTTATTTACGGAATAGCGAGCGAAGTATCGCTTCAAACAAAATGATGCAGCATTGGAAATGAGCATCCTGTCTAAATGGTATTTAGCATGAAATTTTGTTACAAATGCGTGATTTGGCTTAAAGCAATCATCAAGTATAGTATATACAAGTTAATGATACATAATTTCAATCTCTCGAAAAATTTCCTTCGTCATTTTATAAACTTTCGCAAGAAGCGATAAGAAATTTAGTTTATCTGAATTATTTTGAATTACTCGAATAATAATTCGATAATTGTCTCACGACTGACTCTTCAAGAATTTCATCCTTTGAAATTTTATTATTTCTCTTATACTTATGTTCGTTACAATTATCAGCAATTATAAAAAATTTTGCAAAATTTCTGTTAGCTAAGTTCACGTAGTTGAAGTTTCTGCTTCACTTTTCCTTCGACTCTTCGGTCGCATTTCGCGTCTACCAGCGTAGGTCGAGGGTCGTCGCGCGGCGACATTCGGTGAAAGCAATTCGCGCGCGCGGGAGAAATTGTTTCGAGTTCGTAACAGGCGACGTGGATAGTTTGCTCCTAGTTTTGATTTTGACGTACGTTTAATCGTCGAGCAGCCGCGGAAATATCGACAACCGTTAGGACCGTGTTTACCGCGATAGAATCGAGTCAACAGTCGTGGAATTTGAATGCGATCGCGGGGCACCAGAATAATACGATGATGGGGAATGGCTGTCGCGCGGGGGTTCGCGGGTTCGATTGGCCGCCTAGCAAAGGCGAGTTATCCCATTGGACAGGTAAACGGCGCGAGTGATTATTGTCCTACGGGAGCAAATGGAATTTTGAAGCAGGGTTTGCCGGAGATGGCACTTTAACCCTCTCCATTTCTTCCGCGTTACATCGTTCCCTTAATAAACCAGCCCTGTCCCTTGTCCAGCTTTATTTCTGACTTTGTTTCCTTCGTGTAAAAATGGCTCCGGCTGGGAATTAACTCAGATTTAACATTCATTTTTCAGTCGCACGCTTGGTACCGCTTTTAACGTCACTTTAAATTGTCAGCGTGAAATTACGTTGTCTTCTACAAACGCGGTATTACGCGGTATCTGCCAGGGACTAACCAAGCGGCTCGTAATTACCTTTGATTAATGAAGTCTCTCAAGATATCGCTTAAACGACTGCCACGAGTGACAGTTTGAATTCGCAGCTGCGTGTCAAAGTCCTGCTCCTTTATCGCTGTTCGAAAAAAAGTTATCGATCGCGAAAGCACTGAAACCAAACGACGATAACGCGTGTTCGATTAATCAACCGCGGCTCGCGATTACGACTTCAATTCTCTTAACGGTAGTCCGGCCCCGTCTCGTTTTACTGAATCTTCCGCTCGACTCGGCGAACCATTTTTCGTCCCACGGACAGAGAGAGAGCTTTCAGGCAGGAAGCACAAAGTTCCATCCTTATCGGAATGAAATTCTATGATTCGGAACAAAGGGAGCAGCGGAGTCGGTACAATATGTCGGCGATTTCGAGCTATCGTCGAGAGACAATAAGAACGCGAGCGTTGGATCCAGGGCCAGCGCCGTCCTGGCTGAAACGTTTTCTTTTAACGTGGGCATTATGGTTTCCTTATTGAACGGCCACGAGTGCCTCGGCCGTTCGTGTCCACTGTTTCAGACGCGCTCTGACCCCTGCCGCATCTGAACTCTCTGCTTAACTGCGTCTCGATACGAGTCTCTCGAACAGCAGTATAAACACGAGAAACGAGCAAAACGTCGTGCCTTTGCTCGGGAGATATCGAATCGAGTGGTACTGAATATCCAACGGTACTTGGTCGCCTTTCGAACCGCCAAGGAAACGATACCTCGTTCAACGCAGGAAGCAAAACTATGCTTTTATCGGCGATAACTTTGTTGGAAACTTTTTGCAAAGTCTGTTCCCCTCGGAGCTGGATACACCCACGAGCGCGGTATTCTCGTTCCTTAAGGCTATTTTAATTGCCTGGCGATAAATAAACTGGCTAACTTATAAGCGTCTTTTGTTTCTCTTTTTTCCTGACGAGACAGCGGTTGCAGGCGATGTAAATTAAAGGCAGTTTGTTTGCGTTTCATCCGCCAGGGAGAGGAAAAGAGAGGTTCGTAAAAACTGACGCGAGACGAAGTAGATCCAGAGATCTACGCACGGCCACGGCGGATCAAAGATCTCGGCAATCGAGATCTTCAAAAGATCACGCGCGCGTACGTATTTATGCCCGAAGGAGGGTAAACCAACACGGTGGGATCGCGGCTGTACTTCCGCGGTCGTTTATCTTTTAACGGGCGAAATGGGAAATCGCGGACGCCAGCCAAAGAGAATTGCTGTGGCAGCGCTCTGCGGTAAATGATGCATTACCCGGCATCTGATCTGATTTAGTACCCTCAATCTCCACTGTTTACGTTAATTGCTTGCGCTTTGATTAGGGAATCCATCGATCGAGCTAACCGACGCCGACTAAAATTAATGCCGATTCGCGTTCACGTTGCGCGATAACGTGTCGGCGGAACGGCTTGCCGCGGAATCTTGGCTCGGAATCGCGCGAAATTAAACTCCGGGGTCGACCGCGTAATTTCGGAAAACTATCACCTCGTTCTTTTCCCTAACTCGCGCGGAACCCGGGAGGTATCTCTCGTCCGTAATTAAACCTTTTGCCAGGCTGTTCCTGCTTCCTGGCCGGGCGAGAGTTAGCACGAGAAGAAGCAGAGTTTCAAAAATAGATAAGACGGCGGGTGGAGGGGGGAAAGGGGGGTAGCTGCCGCGAGGCATAATCGATCCCGAGGAGTCGACCTCCGAGCGTCGATTGATTACTTATGCAGACGTTAATTCGATTCTGATTGGAACTGTTTAACTTTTAATTGGAAATCCACGGCTCTGGCTCGCGTTTGCAATTTGTACTAGCTCGCGATCGATGCCCAGCGAGATTGCTCGAGATTGCTCGAGATGTGGCTGACTCGGTGGAATTAACTACTTTCTCGGCGGGGGCCGTCGCGCATATATCGGCCGACGTCGGAATTTACGCGGAATCAACACGCGGGACGGCGAGGAATCAGTGTAATTTGGAACGGCATTGTGTCGTTTTCCGGCAACCGATGATCGACCGAGCGATCCATCGGGCCGACTATTAATTCCACCGGACGACGAGGGACTAGACGGCCGTGTTAATTAGAACAGAGCTTTGACCGTCAACGTACTGGAACCCTTTAAGCGTTTTGTTTTATCTCGCGAATGTTCACTGGCGTGCTTAATCATTTCTAGACCGAGTGTATACTCAGTGTACGAAAACACAGCAAATGCACTTGTAAGATCGAGTTAAATTATAACAAAGTGATAAATGTGAGAAATTTTTAATTTTATCTCAACTAAATTTTATTTTTCGATTTTTCATCAATTCATAGAAATAAGTAAAAAATCAGGTATCTCCGAAATTAAGGTGACTGGAGATAAATTTAATTTGTTTTCCATTGTGTCAATTTTTTAGAACAATTCCCAAGTTATTTTCTTTGTTTGTTTTGTTGCCTTCAATTTTAAAATGTGCCAAAATTACCAAATTACTTTTAGCTTTTTAACCTAAACATTACGATAAATAGCAAAAGAGATAAATACTTGACACAAACGCTGTCACTGTCGGCGAATACTTCCTTCCATTTCGGAAAGTCAATCGCTTTGTTCGATCGATAATGTCGTACTGAAATTGACGAGATTAATCCTGCCGAGTAATAAATATTTACACGTCGATCATCCACGTCCGGCTGACGGTCAAGTTTCCATTTGGGAAAGTAAAAGCCTTATATTTGGTCGAATTAAAACAAATTAAATCATCAGATAGCAATTATTAAATTATTTTGAACAAGTCGTGACTGCTTTAGTTACATAAAATAAAAATACACAACTCTGTAACATTTTGATCGAAGCTAACTGAGATTCAGCGCCTTCGAGATTCGTTGTAAATTCTCTATAGTTGAGGGATGCGAAGAAATGTGTAAAAATTCCTAACTTGAGTCAACGCTGAAGCACGTTGTAAAATTGACAAAAAGAATGAAAGGAAACATAAAAAACATAAAAAAATCTTAGAAACAACAGAATGTCTCATGAGCAAGCTTAGGTTTCTCGTTTGCGAAGGAGCAAAATCTTCGAAAGGGAAATTTGTCACTCGCAGCTCTATCTGTGACAAAAGGTAGTAATATTTCCGATAGTTGATAATACGTCAGTGGCATCTCCATCGGTGATGCATAATACATAAATATCGCTGCTTGTCAAGAAAATACACAAACGAGAGAGCAACGATATCTGTCGGATGTACGGTACGTATGAGCAAAAATGGAAAATCTGGTGGCCTAGGAAGTGTAGGAAGGATATATCATCCGTTTACATCGGACAAAGCAGATAAAGCATCGGGTGTACGGAGATAGAGTGTACGCGAGTGTATATGCATGTCTGACTGCGCATCTTGATTCGATTCCGCTTCAATATTTATAGACGGTTCGCGATAACTCGACGATTTACGAGGTTTTCACGGTCGTCTCGATTTTTCGAAAATTTTTCACTCGCCGGCCGGTCACGCCCGGGTCAACGATTGCCTCTCGAATCGAAACTCTCGAATGTTTCCAGTCGAAATTTCTCAAAGTATCGAAGCTACTTTTTTTTGAATCAATCGAAGCACGCAAATCTAAAAAATGATCTCAATTTCTTTCTTTTTCGATGAATTCTTCTGAGGGGACATCGCACTGAAATCTAGCTTCGACTCTTTTTTTTTTTAACTATTACATTTTTATATTTTTTAAATATTGTATCATTTAATAAACATTATAATATAATGATAGTTATAACGTGATGACAAGTATAATATCTGATAACAAACGCCCAGTGAGCAGAACAAAAGAAGAAATTTCTCAAGACACTCATTCGAACAATTCACATAATTCGGAATATAATTCGTATAAATTAGACTTTATAAATTGCTTCTTACGAAAGTTTAAAAAATGACGGAAGACATTATTTTTCCAGAGACTTTGAAACTATGCATGTACCGTTAGAAAAATATAATCAACAAAATTTCGCGTTAAATCCCATTCGAATTGCGATCATTTCCAATAGTTGCCACGTCATTATATACAAAGCGACACTTTGCAAATGAATAGTCGCTGATAGATGATGGACAAGAGTTAATTCTTGCACGTCTGCGATATATCCCGCGCAGTGTGTCACGTGACAGTAGCTTCGGTAAGACCGGGAAGAAATCGGGCGGCGAAAAAGAGAGGAAAACAGAGGCCGAGATGGAAAGAACAGCCCAGTGGCGTTTCCGAGCATTAGCTAGATAGAACGCGGCGTAATTCGAGTCCATTCTTTCCCTCTTGCCCTCGCTCGCACTTTCGGTACGTTCTGTGTTTAATTTCGCCGGTTTCCCGGCCGTTGCGTGTTGACCGTAAAAACTGAGTGCCCGGCCATTTCCTCCCTAGAACTGTTCCATTAACTCGGCTGAAAATACACTTTGAGTTGCTGCGCCGTGCTCCTCCACGATACCGCGTGTTGCCCGTCAAAAAAGGAATTACCTCCTTTCTCTCCTGTCCGTGGAGAATTTTCAGAACTTCCCTCGCAGCCGTGCCGCGGAGAATCGTGTATTCGCGCGCGTGTGCAAAGTTTCGAGAGAGTAACGAAGGAAGACAAAGGATGATTCGCTCTGTTCCTCCGTAAACGACATCAAGTTCATGTGCGACCGTGGTCAAAGATCTCCTAACGTCTTAATATTTACGAACGGTAGTGCACACACGCGGAAGGTATACGTGGTCGAAGCGCTTTGATCCAAGAGAAAGTCGGGCACAGCTTCCTCTTCCGCTTTCTCGCACTCGATCGAGAGCCCGGGATCGGTTGTTTGTCACGGCTTTGATCGCGAAATTACTCGATTTTCTCCGTCCGCGGCTCGTTCCTTTGCAACCGCCAGGCAAAAGTGGCTGGAAAAGTGGAGTTCGACGATATTAATGGCAGCATCGTGGGGGAGGGGGCGGAGAATATAGAAAGACACTTGTGGTAAGAAGAGCGGCGGACAATGCGCGGCAATAAAATTGGCGTGGAAATGGGCTCGGCGCGACCGCGCCTTGAGGGAACTCTGCCAGAAAGGATTTACCTAGATGTCTCTCTCACGTAACGATTTTTTATCTTTCTGCCAGTCCGCGAAGAAAAGTTCCTGTTTTAATCGCACGGACGCGAGAAATATTATACGCGTGTCCGCGGGGAGGGCGCCCGAGGGTGGAAAATGTCCATCGACGTTTTTCCAAGAGGAAAGTTTCCCCGGTCGGCTTCCATTGGACACTCTCTCTCTCGCGGAAATAATAAATCCCCTTCGAACTTTCCATAATACGATTCAACGTTTCGAACTTCTCGCGGTAACGAACCGCGGGGGCGCAGAGCGAGCTCGAAACGTTAGCGATAACAATTGGACGGAAATATTCTTTAATATAAGCAGCGACCGCTTGCCATCTGCAGAGAGAGAGAGAGGGAAAGAGAGATTTTACCCTCGACTTTTTCCAGTATTTCGTCAAAGGGAGCTTAATAAAAAAGATAATCCAGAATCAGCGGGAAAAGGGGCAGGGGAAAGGGCGCGTGAATTTTTGTACACGGCAGACGGCTGGCCGTGAAACTCGAGTGATTGTAACTCCTTGGCCGGAGTAAATTCATTAAAAGTTTGATTCTCGGCTCCCGGTTCGCGCGGACGTCGCCCGTTGCCTCTTCTTTTATCCGCCGTCGTTTCGACGTTCACCTCGTTCCAATCCTATTCGTCATTATTCGGGCAAACTTTTAATTGCCCGCGTGTATAAACGTCTGAATGGATTTTGCACGCAGCCTGAGAGCCCGGCTGCAATTATAATGAACCGGGGCCATTGTGCCTCCATTGTTGCCTCAAATTGTTGCCTCGTGCACGCTGAACGCGGACGAGCATGAATTTTGAGAAGAGATTAAACAATTCTACCCCGTTGTAAAATTCAGGCACCAGGCCCACATTTCTTTTTTTCCTTTTTTCGTTTTCTTTTCTTTTTACTCGAAACGTACAACTCCTCCGGTTTCACAGTTTCTCGCTCGCCACAACGTTTTCACCGCGTGCAATCGAATCTGACGGCGCGATATAACGTTACATCCAACTCTGTTCGCGCTCGCGTACACGATCCGCGCGCAGCCATGTTTCCGCGAGCTTCTTGTTTTGAGAATGGCTCCTCACTCGTCGGGGATTCGTTCTAGATCCGGATAGAACGTGGTTCTTTCATAGAAGCGCGAGATGTCAGTCTGTCGATCTTCAACAAGACGACATTCCGTGTATCACGACCAAAATTATCTATCTTTTCTGGGAAAACTTTTGAAATAACAGCATAAGAAGCCAAAGAATCAATAAAGACAGTTTAGTCGAGCTATGAAAAGTCTCTCTTGTAGAACTTTTTTTCTACCGTGTCAGTATTTTAATATCCAGTATTAGTATTTTTTATGACAATTTATTAATACTTTTTTAAAAGTATTATTAATACTTTTTTATAATAATTTTTCATAACAAATCGCCGATCCCCGACAGTGAAATAATCGCGCTTTCCTTTGTTACAACGTCAAAAATACGTTTCTTGACGATTGTTCAGTATTGGTGTATTAATATCAGTATTTTTTTTTTTTTTGGAGTAATCTCCTACCATACTTACACTTACGTATCGCGAGAGCAAGATTGAGATCGAGCATCGAGATATTCAGCGAAATAACTGGGCGCGATGTGGACGATTTTTCACCGACGGAGTAAATATCGTCGCGAATTATGTATTTACTCGGCCGCGGTGCAATTTGTACACACTCGGACGTATCGGATATCGATATCGGAGGTTCGCGCGGCTGTTTGAAAAAGGCGGGCTCGCCAGTCGTCTACGGGAACACTAAAAGTCGAGGGAATTCGTTTCCCAGTCGTTCTTCCGTCGCACGTGTCCGGGACGTTGAAGCAGCGAGGAAGTACGTGCTGCTTGCCCATTCGGTCACGCTTTTATTGCCGCGACATTCACCGTCCGTGACAAAATGTTATCTGCAATTGAATCGCTAATACCTGTTTGCTCGTAAATTATTTTCTCCCTCCATCGCTCGTAGATCGCTGCAGCGCGAAGTTGTTCTTCAGTCATCGGGCCTTTTCAGGTGCAACGCTGATGCAACGAAAATTAGCGATTGGTTCATTTGGGTCACGTGATTCGCGAGGGGGCGTGGCGCTGGGGTGGCGTTGTCTGGTACTGAGCGATCGCGCCTGTAACTTGTTTTGTATCGATTCAAATGTTTGTATATCAATAAAATTTTATGGCAAAAGGTCGTCTTTGCTTCCTAGTCAGAACAGTTGCTTCTGGGCCTTTCAGTGAGACGAATCGTATTACGATACAAGTCGTGCAGTTTCTTCTTATTCCTCCTCTGTATCGTTTGCATCGCGAAAGCGTTAATTTATCGGTGAAAATTCGAATACGAATGAATTTATCTGTCTTAACACTGTACGACAGGGTCGACACCTTGTGATTGTGCATCATTTGTAAAATAGATTGATGTCATACTTTGTGCAGGGAAGCAGATATTGAAAATTCTTTTCATAGAAAAAAAAAAACAAATAGCAGAATTTTCCATTTTAGTTTTCCATATGGAATAATAACCCTTTGTACTACGCATTGCCAGAAACTTTAGCTTTCAGAAACTGAAAAGGGGATGTTTATTGCAACGTTTTGAGAGAAATGTGTTTGATATTTGTTTGTGATCTTTTCTGACGGCACAGATATATCTACAGTACATTTTACTTTCCCGGGGGAAAAGTTTTGTAAGGTACCCTTATGTTTGGAGAAATGTTTTGAATGAAAATCGTGTGAAAGAAAATTATTAAATATACGTATATGTTTAAAAATATACTCGTTTTAATTTTTGTAGCATACAAATCTTTCAGAACCTCTTCATAATAAAGTTGCTTTAATTTCCATCCTCATTCCACTACTTTCACAAAAAAGTGCCGGCCACTCGCGAAATTGCCAGCCTGTATAGTCGTAACTCTTTGCCCTCGGGAACACTTTTTGTATCATCTACCAGCAATTTATTTACGAAATAGTGAGTGAAGTATCACTTGAAATAAAATGATACAGCGTTGAAAATAAACATTCTGTTTAAATGGTGCTTAACATGAAATTTTGTTAATTATATTTCTCTAGTATGGAGGTTAATGATGCACAATTTCAATCTCCTCAAAAATTTCATTTACTTTCACTTTACAAACTTTCGTAAGAACAGAAAAAGTCCCGAATTATTCGAATAATAACTCACGAATTTTATTCGTGTTTCGAAATATTATTATTATTCCTCTTTATATCGTCATTATATTACAACATCACACGTTGCAACGTTCATTGTAATTATCAGCAATTATACAAAATTTTCTAACTTTAGCTGTTGGCTAAATTTAAATGCAATGTCCCCTTTAGAGGTGACAGTCGAGTTTGCGAATTTCAACTCGCAAAGAGTTAATTCTCGATTGCCTAGTTAAAATTAAAATTTCAACGCGCGATCGCAGTTACTCCGCGAGCGTGCTTTCGCTCGAGCACTCACGTCCGTCAGTGTTCGCGAGAACCGACAAGTGACGCGGAGATGACTCGAGGCCGGGACTCCCGCCCGTTTTTGTCCGCGAAATGTAAGTCGCACGTTCCACCACTTACTTCCACGGAAGATATACGACCGGGCGATGTTTCTTCGTCCTCGGTCACATTTCGCATCCAGTTTTATTTGCAAACCACGTCGGCCGCGCGTGCAAAGCGCACGTTGACTGCGCGACCCTTGACTGACGCGATCGCGATTTTTCATACGGTGTTCGCTCCCATACCCGGTATTGTCTGACGCGGTCGCGCCAACGTGCTCCCCGGAGAGTGACCTCGCGATTACGACAGTTCTTCAACGTTTTTCCTTGGTCTCGTTCCACAGAGTGTGTCGTGAAAGGATAGGCGCGATGGATTTACAAGCTCTATTTTGGACATCAAAAATCGGATGAAGAAGCTTCGTGTACGAGTTGTAAACCGGATTATAATCTTCGTGCGTATATGTTGAAAATATGTAAATAACATTTGTCGAGTTGGAATGGAAATGACCGCAGGTGTCACGGAGAATTTTATTGAGACTGAGCAGCCTGTGGACCCGCGTATTTCGCGGTACTCCGTGTACCGAGAACCTTCTCTTCTGACCACTCTGGAAACTCTGTTTTTAGATAAACAGAAACGGAACATCGAGTTTTTATTCGGGACTCGAAGATTGACGGCGCGCTGTTTGTCTCGACTCGCCACTGAATCTTGTTTAGCTTGCGTTTAAATTTAATCGACTTTATGGTAATTTCGTCTACCCCACGTTGCTATGCACGCGGTCTCGCATTCGACAAAACACAGTGTTTTGTACGTTCCGGATACATCGCGCGTACGTTTCTTGCCCTTCTCCGTTGAAACATCGCGTTTGTTACGACGGAGTTTACACTGTTGCAAAATCGGGGTTGGGGTTGGTTAAATATTTCAATCTTTTACCCCGTATTACAATTTACAACGTATATGACATTTACACGGAGCAAAAAAAGTTCCTTAAGTGAGAAAACGAGAAATTGAAAAAGTTTCTTAATTAACGCTGCGTTCTAACAGCGACTTTATAATTCTGGACGAGTGGATGTAATTTTTATATTTCGAATAACGTTAACAGTCAGTTTTACTATATTATTTAGATTCATACTGATGCTAAAACTGTGGTAAATCAAATGTTAGTGAAATATAATCCAGAACCATAAAGTCGCTGTTAGGACGCACGCTTAGGCCACAATGTTAAACGATTAAGAAACTTTTTTGCCATTTTTCAAGAGAACCATTAGAAATAGAAAAAGTTTCTTAATTGTCATTTAACACTGCGTTCTAACAGCGACTTTATGATTCTGGACGAGTGGATGTAATTTTTATATTTCGAATAACGTTAACAGTTAACAGTTTTACTATATTATTTAGATTCACACTGATGCTACAACTGTGGTGAATCAAATGTTAGTGAAATATAATCCAGAACTATAAAGTCGCTGTTAGGACGCACGCTTAAGCCACAATGTTAAATAATTAAGAAACTTTTTTGCCATTTTTCAAGAGAACCATTAGGACATTTTTGACTTTGAAATTCAAGATAAATTTTGCGACAGGTTCTTTGTACTTCCATCAAATCGAAGGTGTAGATTTCATCTATGATAGCCACGGACAAACTTTTCTTTATCGTTGCAACGTTTTAAACGGTTTGTACATCCGTTGTATATTGTTTGATGTCGATTCACGACTGTTGTCTCGAGTATTAACGAGTTTGTAGAACACTTAGTTACTGTCATTTGAACCAGAACTGAAGGCTCTTTTTCTCGTTGTTTAATCCGACAGTGGCGTGGCTTTGGTTTTAGATAGACGTGTTTGGTTTTGGATGCAAATTTTCACGTGCAACCTGTTTCTCCTCGATGCCTTGTCAACATTTTTCCTCGTCAGCGCGCGTCAGTTCAATTTATTTGCCACCTATCTTTGATAAATAAAACAGAAGAAGATTCCGACGACTATCAACTTCGTTAGATTAATAAAACTAACAACAGAGAACGATAACACGCATAAATACTTTGGCAAGTCATCGTTGACGGAGTCTACGCGAGCACACTGGACTTTGCGAATGTTTGATACACTTTGCACATTAATTGACAAACTTTGGCCGCGAGAACAGTTCCAGCAGAACTGGGAAGACAAATGGCCCTAATAAGCAAACGCGTAATTCGCCACTCGCTCTGTGTTTTACCAGTATCCTGTCGGTTTTCTTGTCGCGCGTTTAATTGTTACAAGACTCGCGTTTCTAGCCAGCCAATCTAACATTCCTCGTCGTCGACACGACCAACTCGTCTTGCCGAATTTGTTCCACGACAGGAGCGAGTGTTCCATAATTTATACCGTGACAAATATGGTCACGCGAATTCGAAAACCAGTCACGCGAGAACACGAAACTCGATTCTTATTTCTTTTCGATCATCTGTTCGTAAGTAGCGAAGAGTAGATAATTGTGTCAGTACGTGAATTTGCACAATTAACCGTAACAGAAATTAAAAATTTTTCAAGCCGCGAACGTTTTATTTTCTGCAATGAAAGAAAAAGAAAAATACATCGTTTTGCACTGATATTTTAGCAATAAACTTTCTTAGTTTAACAACTTACTAGTGTATTTGGTCCGTAAGCCGTCTGCAGTGCATCTTGACGCGTTTTCTGCAAGCTGTCGATAAAAATCCGGATAAATTTGACGATGAGAACTGCTGAAAGTAGTTGAGACAAAATGACGAAAATTGCACGGGCCGCGAAGGGTTACACTTCAAGTGTATGAATTCTTCGAGTGACAAGATAATTCTCCTCTTGCTGTCGATAAGAAACTACGTACATGTAGTGGTTTATCTTTCGACGGACGCTATTTCTCTCTTCAAGTTCCACTACATACACCGCGGACGGGTCGAATCATTCGCCGTTCCGTAGCAGTTCGTTTTCCTCTCTGACTCTGTTTGTTCAGCTACACGGTTTGTTCGCATCCGGCCGGTCATCTATTATAGGGCAGATATCCATCTGCCACGGGCCTTTGGTCAAACAACAACGGTCCACACGCGCTTCGAACGCGACGAATTTCCAAGCGCGCGAGAATCACGTATCGCGGACCGGCGGGGGCAGTTTTATTATCGCAAATGGCGAGGCCCAATTATCGGCAGGAGCAGCGAGTTTACGCAGCAAGCGGGAGATTGTTTGCTGTCCTGGAATCAGTCACCGCGCCACGCTCTCTTTCAAACGATATCGCTTGCACGCGCGCACGCGCGCGTTTATTTTGCCAGCACTGGCTAATGTGCTTTCGAAAGTTCTCTGCCGAGCGAAGAGGCCGGCCGTTCCAATTGGGACGAACGTACTTTTAACCAGCCGTGATGGATGCGCGACGGAACAACAAGATTATTGAGAGACCCGCAATTACGCCTGCTCCATCATTTTGAAACTGGCGCCCGGAAAAGCTGATGGAACGGTCTGCTAGAATTGCGCTATGGATGGAGTTCTCCTATTAATGGTCTCCTGCAGCAGGAAACGCGGCCAGCGCGGCCCAACTCGGCGAAATAACGCTCGTGCGATTGCCAAATTGTTTAAAAAGGTTTTGCAGGTGCGCGTTTGTCCGACAATCAACGAGTATCGCGCGAATGTACGCTGTCCCGCTTTTGAATGTTGGCTTGAAAAAATAACGAAACTTTTGACCCTGCGTGTTTTTGTGAAAAGAAGGAAAGCGAGTGCACCCGTCCCTCTATTTACGGGGATTATTCGTGAATTTGTTTGACGCGAATGAAAATCATTGTAAATAGAGTTTGTTGGTACAAAAGAAAACAAAATATTGGAAAGAAAAGCTATGGAAGGTGGTTGGGAAAAAATTAATAACAATGATATTTCAGAAAACAAAAGTGAATTTTACTCGGTGTCACTATTGTCGCTATTGTAATTCGAAACTAAAATCATCCTTTTCTTCTCGATACAAACTGGTTATCCTCGTTGCTTGAAATATTTGAAAGTTCGGCTTCATTTTCATTGTTAATTTTTTCAGACGATTTGATTCTCAAATTTATCATTTGCCAAGTTTCCATAAATTTGCTGCAACACTTCTTTAAATATTGTTGAAATTTTAAGGCTCCAAATAAAACAAAAATAAAGATGACTTTGGAAATTTCGAAACCTCTCAACACACACACAAAAATTGATACGCCATATTTTGTTTCTCTTGAAACCATACAACTTTTGTATTAAACAATTTTTCATTGGACGCATGATTTAATAGTTATTTCAGGTGTGCGAGTATCTTTATATTAGGTTAGAGCCCACTTGCTTGGTAGAAAAATCAATAGACTGTTAGTGGGGAGATCGATGCAGTGGAGGGGGTAGCGCTAGCGATGAGGAAAGTAGGGGCAAGGGCCGCCAGTTAGCCACCTCTACAATTTGTATTTTCTGGTCGCTTGAATTGACTGAAAAAAATAGTGTTATAATTTACTGCTATAACAAAAAGAGACTCGTGTAAAAAAAATAAGAAGACGGACATGCTTTAGCTTCCTCCTTTAATTCAATTACAAAGGATCCTCCTGCATTGGAAATCATTTCCTCGTGCAACGCGTG
The DNA here is from genome assembly GCA_030673865.1 of Melipona bicolor. NCBI lineage: Eukaryota > Metazoa > Arthropoda > Insecta > Hymenoptera > Apidae > Melipona > Melipona bicolor. Next base: position 2,141,590 of record JAHYIQ010000012.1, read on the forward strand.
CGGCTTCGACCGCGAATTACGAGGGTTACAGTGACGCGCGAAGCGCAATTACCGAAACTTCCGAATATCGGGTCGGCGGATCTACGTTTCACGGTTTCGTGGAGCGAAACTGCTCCTGTATATAACGATAGTTTTGATTTAAGGCAGGCTAGTTGGATTATTAACGAGATAGCTCTGCGTTTCGCGTTCGCCGCGATATCCGATTCGTCACTCGGATAATGCGAGATGCGGGAATGCAAATTTTCCAGAGATTCTGGGCCTCTGCTGATTCAAAATTCGGGATCCTTACGCGATAGGGACCATCGTCGAGTGAAAGTTGGGAAAGAATTTGTCAAGTTGCGTCCCGTTTGAGAGATGACTGAACACGACTCGCTGTAGTATATCTGTGTTATAAATTAACGTAACACAATCGCGTTGAGCTGAGTCGAGATCCGACGTTTGATTTAGTTTAGTTGAGAGTTGGACCGAATCCGACGTTTTATCTTGCAGAGTGAGTGGCGAAGTTTCTTGAAGCAGTGAGGTCAAGAAAAATTGGGAGTTGGCTGCATTTCACACTGCGTCCTAACAGCGACTTTATGATTCTGGACGCGTCGATATATATTTTACGTAATTTCCTTATTAGGTTCCATTGACGTTTGATTTATCATACTTGTAGCATCAGCGTGAGCCTAAATAATAAAATGATAAAATTCACTGTTAACATTATTCGAAATATAAATATTACATCCACGCGTTCAGAATCATAAAGTCGCTGTTAGAACTCAGTGTTAAATGATTGAGAAACTTTCTTGCAATTTTCCAAGAGAACTATTAGGTTCTTTGAAAAAATTTTATCTTCGCGATGAGTAGATTTTTGACCTTGAAATTCAAGGTCAAGGTCAATTTTCAAGCAGGTTCTCTACGTTCTCTGCTGTATCTCCGTCAAATCGAAAGCGTGGAATTCGCAGATTTTTCTTTCCGTCCTGTACAAAGGGCGGGCCAATAAACGCGCGTTAACAAACATTTCTCTGTAGCACAAGCGCAAAGTTGCTTCCGCGCGGCGAGGCCACTGCGTTCAAACGCTGTGTAATTGTAAATTTCACCAGCTGCGCCTAATGAATTCCAAGTTTCAGCCGTGGTTTGGAGCACGTACTCGTTTTTACGCCCCAAGGTTGTTACCTCGATCTTTGTGCATTGCGCGTGTTCATTTCTTTCCATCAGACGACAGTTTTTTTTATCGGAACTCACTTTCGTACAACGGAGGAAAAGTTAAAGACGAGGGCAGTTGAGCTGGAAATTGATTTCTTTGAGTGAAACTTCCTCGAGCACGAAATTCGCGTTGTTGAACGCCGCGCGTGAACTTTGCACCGTGCTGGGTAGCTTCTGCCACGCCTGTCTCCGCAAACTACGAACGAAACGAACGGGCCATAAAACAGAGTTAATCGCATCAGTCACGGAATTCCCATGGATGGAAACGAAGGAAACTATGAATTAATCGGCTGAAACTATGGGCGGGCGATTAACTGCAATTAAGAAAAGCAAGGATGGTGGTAGTTAAGCCGGCAACCGGCCCGAAGGAATTTAATTTCGAACGTTATCAAAGTTTTCTAATAAAATGCCCGGCGGAAGCCGGCTGTTTAAACCTCTCGTCTACATCTGCTCGCTCGGAAAAAGGCAACACTCGGGCGGGAAATTTACGCGGTTGTTTAGTAACAATTATCCCTGTTTATCTCGTCGAAGTATTTCGAGTTTGCCGGGCTGTTAATTTACTCGAAACACGTTTAATGTTGCCGCATGGTGCGGCAGTAATTGAGCTCGTGAAACGCCAAGTAGGTATTATTTTCGTTATTCCCTTTTTCCAACTTTTATATTTGACTAACAGTTGTTTGTTTGGAGGTTGTTTCCTCGGTGGTCGTCAGTGATCGGAGCGCTTGAAATGTTTTTCGAACGAGTAAAATGAAGTGAAGCATTTCGAACGTTATAAAGGAAAAAAGAAAGGAAAAATGCACCCTTCGACAATTAAAAGTATGTATAATTAAGTGCAGTGTATTCTATTGAAACGTATCGGCATTTTATATACACCTATTCCCACAGTAATCGGTTAGATCATTTTACGAAAGAAATACAGCTAATTGACAATTTAATGCAAGAAACAATGCATAACATTTTCCTTTTTTTAAACAAGAATTGAACGAAAGAAAGAATACAGAATTTTGAACGAACTTTGAAACTTTCAAACCGGATGTTTGACCAGGCGTTTAGTGTTAAATCGTCAAATAATTCAACGCGAAACACGTCATCGTTTGTAACTCTTCGCGCAGCGAAAAAAATATTCAACATTCAGTCGAAATATTCGACTCTGCCCGTCTCGTTTGCAAATGGCAAATAACACCGCCGCGCGGATCATCGAACAAAAATTCTAGCGCGCGATTTCACGCCGCGCGCGCATCCAGAGTCAGCGATCGCGATTGCACGCGAGCCTCGGTAGTAATTAATCGTTTGATCGTCGTCTTCTGAAAGGAGCATCCGGAGCGTTGGCCTGTAATTGTCCGCGTGTAAAACGATTACGCCGCGCCGCTCGATTGTACCCTCTCTCTGTACGTGTTTGCACGTGTGTGCGCGCGTTTGAAAGCTCGCGCCCGGATAATGCAGCCCGGGCCAAGCTCTCTGTAAAACAACTGTAATGTTTAATCAAAAAGAGAGAAAAGAGAGGAGAGGGGGAGAGAAAAAAAGTGGGATTCTGTTCGTAAAACGGGCTGCAATTAGAACACACTGTACCGGCCACAATAGCGTAGCGAAACCGATATCAAACGACCGTGTCTAGTCCCCTTATTGTATTCCATTCTAGCGTAGTAGCCCAATTTTACTATTTTACGGGCTACGGGCTACGTATGCACAGCGTACCGAGCGAGAGGGAAATGCAATTTCGGGGGAAATCGCTAAGGGGCCGCCGCGGTGGCTGCGTTAGCTGGTTATGGGTGTAGCTGCTGGTTCATGATGTGGGTCGACCGAACCGTAGGCGGCACACGCATCGCTGCCGGATAAAAGACGTGCCTCTCGCCGCCCGTAAAAACATTTCACCGTTCGACTGCATTTTCCCGCCGGTTCCACCGACACGGGCGACACAGCTTTGAATCTGCGAAAAATTTGTTTCCCCTCTTCTCGTCGTAATGCGCTTTCACAGCTTTCGTAATCGAGTCCACCTCTGCCGCTGTGTCGCTGTGTTGTCAAACCTCCGTGTCGTTCATCTTCGAACGCTGAAATGTTTCTATTACGTTGTAAGGGTGTCATTAAGAATTGTACTTTGATAGTGTCACAGAATTATTATATTTATTAGAACAATATATTATAATAGTAGCGTGTACTTGCTGCAGTGTCTGTGGACACTTTCTTCTAAGCTGTGCTTATTGGTACCCTTATTGGTACTTTGTTCCCTGGTCAAAGTATGATATCTCAGGATCATCTTAACACTTTGACTTTGCGTGGCTAGCGCAGCACGCTATTGAATCTGCTATTGTACAATAGATCTGAAGAATATTGAAGCATTATCTCTGACAAAATGCACACATCGAACACCAAGGGGTATTTTGCAAAGGTATTTTTCTTTCTTCTTCGCTTTTTCCACAAACGTGTTTCGAGCGTGTTTTTTGCTGCACGGAAGATAACGCGGTCGCGCAGCGCAAGAAGCAGGGCAGATAATTAATCGGCGCCGAGCGGTTGAGTCTCTTGGAATGTAATGCGGCAGAAAATTCGGGGATATAAAACTGGGGAATTTAATGCACGTTACGTGAACGCCTGGCCAATAAAGTGCGCCGTTGTCGCGTACATGCGATGCGTGCATTGTGCGCGTGCTTTTCATCAGAGACGTTGTTTCTGCTTGGTGCGCATTATCGCGTTATAATTCGTTATTAAACCGGCGTCGCTTCGATGCGCTGCACGCTCCATTAGACTACGCGCGTAACGCGCGAAAAAAACAAGGACTTTTGCTCTATTAATGTTCGACGATCGTGAATCATTATTGTTATTAACGCTCGGCGGAAACTCGATGTTTTTTTTTTTCACGTGCACGAAACGATCAAACACGAGCGTGTTGTTTTGTTGGGAATAATAAAGTACGATTTTACATTTGTGATACCCGATTCGAGGGAAATCTGGACCGCGTGTTTGCAACCTTTCCGCGTGGGGTCGAAACAGAAACTCGACGAAATGGAAACGAAAATGCGTTTATTTCTGCTCGCGCGGGGTCGCGGCTAATATTTTCTGCTCGAATGAATTTTCGTTGCGCAAACACGCAGGGAGAATAATTTTGTAAAAATATTATACACCGAGAATAACTTCTTTCTATAAAGTATCGTAGCATCGTAGGTAGTTGTTATATTGTAGCGGCCTAGGATTCTTCAACTACGAGTTTCGAACAGCCTAGCGCCGAGGTCCTACCGATCTCCGACGTTAAGTAAAGCAATATGTGGAACCCCGCAAGGATGGGTGATCGGACCAACCTTAGCAGGTAGTTACAACAACAAGCGTCCGGGGTAAGGAGTCGCTGCCATCAGCCCCACTGATGAATCTAGGCAGAGTAACTCCGAGACGAAACGCAACCTTCGCTTTCTCTCTCTTTCACAACTATCTCAAATCCTTCCATCATGCATCCCGAACCCTTAAACCCTCAATATCTTTAGTTATAACGTATGAAAGAGAAATAAAATATGAATGTGGTGAAAGAAGCGCGACATTGGCGTTTTTTCTTTTCGTTTTTTAAAAAAGGAGAGAGTCGAGCAAATTGCAAAGTTGACTTATAATTTTTAAGTTTTAATTATCTATCGTTCAATCACCAGCATTGTCACTGAATAAACATTATTTATAATCTCCGCGGTATCTGTACACCTCGCTCCGACTTGGCGAACGATTCTTGGTTCCAACGGTTGGGAACTTGGGAAAACGGCTGACGTGGAAACGCGGCAAGAAGTTGAGTGGGAATTTCGGTTAATGCTGTCTTTAGACTCTACTCGCCGTTCTACTCGGCAGAACAAATAATTGGACCGGTGCTACGGTAACAGCAAGTTAGTCCGCAATATCGAACAGGTTCTACGACTCGATAAAATCGTCCTCCCGACCGAGCTCGTTATTTGCTCGAAAATCGTATCGTCGAGACACGCGTCGCGCAACTTTCCTTCGTTCCTGCAGTAATACTGAATTCTGCCAATTATTCGGCTGTGTAGTTTTCACTTACGTAACGTTTTCACAGGCGCGCACCGTTTTGCGTAGAGGCAACGCGAGTATCACGTTTCTATCGGCAAAGGAGATGGAAAGCGCGCTTTTATATTCGTCGCGATACCACTTCGACTTCAAAAGGCAGAGAGGACTGTTTTTCGCTATTATCAAACTGATGTCATTCCGGTTACGTCACGTGGCACTGCGGCAGCACTCGCACCGTTACGCAAGCCGAGCGTCGTAACTATACAAATATCGTTGCAATAATAAAGAGTATCGCTCGACAAGGCTGGCTGCGGTTAAAAAAAAAAAAAAAAACGAATGAAAAAAATATATTGTTGGTTACGATTTCTTCAAAGCGAACCAACATTTTTTTTTCTTTTTTTTTTTAAATGAAAGTTGTTGGTCTCGACATATTTATGAAAGCCCGATTCGAGCGATCAAACGGACAAAGTTGAACGATATTTTCTGTTCACTTTTTTTCAAAAAATTAACACCACTTTTGCGAATATGGTTGACGCGACGGTTTTATGTTCTGGCTTACGGCCGACAAATCGCTTTATCGACAAGCCCGTGGAAAATCGCCGCCCCGTTATCGGCGCGATCCATTTTTCCAGCCAATAGAGAGAAAGCACGCATTTAGGGGGCGCGTCAGCGATGACAAATTCCCTCGTCCTTAAGTTATTTTCGGCCGCGTCGCGTGTTTAATCAGCGCGACGGATAAAACGCTCGCGTCCAATTAGTAACTGTTGGCTCACTCGCGACGACGCGATCAATTATCTAAGTCGAGCGAACGAGGAACGCGACCGGTGCATTACCGATTGCGCGGCCCGGGGTTGCGGATTTGTTGCCTCGTTTCCTAAATATATCAATTACCACGGAGCATTCGAAACGACCGCGGTCAAATAACCCGAAATTTAACGCCGCGTGTCGCCGATTCAACGGAAATATTTCGCAACCTCGGGGGAAGATTAATTTGTCGGATAATTTATCCGAGGAAATTAAATATATTTTTGATTAATTTGTCGGCGAGGTTTCTTTCCGCCTTTTTTCCTCCGTTCCGTTTTTGTGGTATTTAATAACTAGATATCTTGCGAAACGTTTAATATTGTTACGAGAGGGGGGAGTACGAGGGGAACGATATTGTGTGTGTACACAGCAAACAGTCGAGACATGTTTGACTCGTGTAATATAGCTAATGCAGGCTTAAAAAACAACGCAAACAACGCGTCGTCGAACGAGTCGCGGAAAAATTCAATTCCCTTCGGTCGGGATATTCGTGGAGACGTAGATCACTCGAGGCAACTTCTTCAATTATTTATTATGGGAAAGAGCGGAATATTATTGTAGGAAAAAATAATGTTATTGTACAGTATCGTGGTTTAAAATGAATGTAAACAATTTAGCAATATTGGAATTAGCAGATGCTGGGAAAATTTCAATACGGCAAAAGATAACATGTTATTCTTTCACTAGACTCTCACGCTATCACAACTTGCTACTCTCCTTATCTGTCGTTCTCTCTAGATCTTCACTCGATTCTCTCTATATGATTCCTTCACTATTCTTTCACGCATCCTCGAAATCTTCGTCTCAGAAATTTCAAGACTGTCTTTGGAATTTTTGTCTTGCGTCTTATTATAGCTTTCACTCTCAGGCGTTTATTCAGATATTACACTATTATATATATACGTTCGTTATAATAATAATCAGAAAATTATAAAAAGAAAAAGTCCAAATTGTTGACTAGATTTCAGTAAAATATCCTTTCAGAAAGAACTAAAGAACGATGCAAAGGGTCGAAAGACTTAAATAATAGAAGTAAGAATGTTAAAAAATTCGCTCGAAATTCTATATTTTTTTTTTCACACACTGTGTTAAAAGTCTTGCTATCTTACAGAGGGATCTGCGCTTTGTCGGAACGAAAGTTAGCGCAACGGGTTGGACGAGTTTCGCGCTTCTACTTGTAAATGGCGGCACAGAGACGCCATAATACCCCAGTATCCACGTGTGAACCGTGCACTTCGAGCCTTTACGAGTCTTTGCCGACGCGCGTTGTTCCTTCGACTTTACAAGATTGCCCGATTCGACGTGCAAGGTGCCGGGGCGTCCGATATAAAAATTCCTCGAGGCTTCTTCCGCTCGGAATATCCTCGACTATACCACTAACCCGCCCAGTCCATGCACATTTTCTCCTTTGATCGTTTCCCCAAATTACCAGGAATTTGCGTAACCTTCGAAATTTTCAAACCCAAGTTTCCCTCGAAAGATTTGAAAATCTTTGGTTTCCTCCGAAGAATCGAAGAAACGATCAGTCTCGGGGGGGATTTGAAGTTTAAAATTAATCAAGAGGAGGAGAAAGTGAAACGCAGTGTGCTGGGGGAATCGTCTCTCGTTCGATTGTATCTCGTTCGTGCAGAATTTACGAACTTCACGAGATATTCTCGTAGGAATTTCGCAATTGAAAAACACTGCTCGGGCTGGAATGAGATATATATGCGGCAGTGACGGGTTATCGGCCTCGACGCTTTGTTGGCGAAAGTCCACGCGGAATCTCTGCAGAACGCGCGTCGGGAGACAATCGATACAAGACGCGGATCATGAATTTGACTTTCCGGGATCTTGGCCAGCCCGTCACAGTTTATTCCAGTCTTTATTTCCAAATCCGTATTTCGTGCGACTGATTTTTGACTTTGTACACGTTCGGAGGAAGATCGTTCCGTCTCTCTCTGCTACTGTCTCTGATTTGGGAACGGCGAGGCTGATGCGCAACGCGACCTCGCATAACTGTTACGTCGATTAATTACGGCGAACGCGTGCACGCTGGTTTCGTGGCTCATCTGGTCGGGTCGGTCGAAACGATCTTCCCTCGGTTTCTCTGCGAGGGGGAACGTCCGATCCTGAATAACCGAAGGAATAACCGTGGGAAAATCCGGCGTAATTAACGCAAATGGAAATTCGTTGTAATTAACCCCATTTGGGTTAATTACAGATATGGAAACAAAAGCGCGGCGGATTGTGTGTAGAATCTCCGCAACAAGATTCCAGATAAATGCGCGTGACGCGTTCGTTGTAGCCTCTGCTCTCTGGTTGGAATTTTACCGGGCTTTGTCAGACGTAGGTAGGTAAGAAAATTAAAACACGGGCAATTTACGTGTAAAGAAAGTGTCGGCAGTATGACAAAATTCACGTTAAAGAGAAACGTAAAAACGCGAGGAATCCTTGGATCTTCCAAGACCTAGGAAAACTGCCATAAATGACACTCGGCACTAAAGACGGAAATTAAATTCAATTCCACGCGAATAGGCAGCGCTTTTGAATAAACGTCGAATTGCACGAGTGTATATTACGATTGTACGATTGTATAAATTGTATGTGTAGATGGTAAATTGTTCCACCACTGTTGTACGATCTTGGATCCTCATTTTATCACTGAAAGTGATTTTAGCGGGGGTAACCCAGAAAGGTGCAACGCTGATGCAACGAAAATTAGCGATTGGTTGATTTGGGTCACGTGATTAGCAAGGGGGCGTGGCGTAGGCCTCGAGTGGGAGTGGCGTTGTCTGGCACAGAGCGATCGCGCCTGTAATTTGTTTTCTATCGATTCAAATGTTTGCATATCAATAAAATTTTATGGCAAAAAGGTCGTCTTCATTTCCTAGTCAAAACAGTTGCCTCTGTGTCTTTCAGCGAGACGAATCGTACTGGGGTACGAGTCGTGCAGTTTTTCATCATTCTCTTCTTCCGCCTCGTCGTTCACTGTTCGCGTTGATTAATCGATTCATCGAGATAATCGGCCGCATATTTGGGATGATGAATCGAGCGACATTTTTTACGAACGACTCTCCGTTCGATTTGCAGATGAAATTTCTCGGGCGAAGATTAGGCAAATGCACGAATCAAGGTACAAACGGGTGACTAGCGCCTAATTATTTTCCACGAACGGGGATCGTACAAACGAAAACATAAGCGTTTTCCCAAGTCGTTTCTCAAAAACGTATATCACACGGAGAGCTCTGACCCCCGATTTCGCGCGATCGTCTGCTCTCGAGAGAATTATTAACGATATTTATCTCGCTATCGAGTTGTAGGATACGCCGACAGCACGTACGGTGAAACGTGTTATTTCTATTCTCTCTGGGCGAAGTTGGAATAGAGAGAAGCGATTTCAGCGTCATCGTGCACCGGGCGTTGAGATGCAAACGAGAATGGAAGGATAGAGAAAGCGCGAGGAACATCGTGGGCGGTAACGCGTTTCTCAAGCGGAGGAAACGTTTGCCAACAGGGCGCCAGTGTCTTTTTCCTTTTTCCGTGCGGATGCGTGGGAAACACCTTTGCAAACTCGGTTCTTTCATAAATGGAAGAGAAAATCGTCAAGACGAAACCGCGATAGCAAGTGGAAAAAGAGGGATCAAAAAGTAATTGAAATTTGGACTCTGAGAATACAGATTTTGAAATCTGTAAAAATCGATTTCAAAAATCGTCGTGTTTTGAATTCTACGTCAGAATTAGGAGAAGACACGATAGAAATTATGTCAAAGCAAAACAAAAATGCGAATTCTAGGAAATTTCCAACCTGTAATTCACAAATTTAACGACGAAAATAGTGGAGTCAAAGTAAATATAGCCAATCGTCGACATTTTCGAAATTTTTAAAACTCATCTCGCTAGATTATTAGACAAAGCTTAATTAAAGTTGCTGTTAAATTTTTAGCAAGTGCACTGACAGTTCAATGCAGAATGCGAATGGACAAATAATTAATATCGGTTCAATGCAGTGCAATTCAGTGTTTTCATTGTTTCGATGAAATACTTTCTGAGAAATGCCGACGAAAAATTTCGCCATTCGCAGCGTAGGTAGCTTCATTGAACTTCCGCCGTATGCTACGTGCGGTACGTGTCAAAGTCAGCCGTAGCCCAAGGGGTTAATCAACTTGTGCCACTCGACTCGAGTAACGTCCTCGTTCGCCGCGCTGCCACGGCGGGGGTTGTAAAAATAACGCGTCGATATCTCCTTACGCGTCGAGTCGATAATTCCCTGAACGAGCGAACGTTCTCCTCGGCTAGCTTGCAATCTCGCGTGATCGAGAAAGACTGAGTAAACCTCGTTACGCGAAGGAACGACGTGGATGTAGGTTGAGAGGGGAGGGAAAAAAGGAGAGAAAGGAAGACAGAACGAGAATGAGACGAACGATCCGTGTTTGCATAAAAATTTTATGCGCCCGCGGATCCTCTCTCACAGATCCGCGCGGAGCTTAGGGTACAAGGGCAAAGGGGACTCATTAAAATTCAATCCGCACTCCCGAATGACTCGGGTGTCGGAGCTACCCCTTCCTCCGGTCTCTCTCGTTTCCACCTCTTCTTTCGAACCTCGATTTCATCTGGCAAGTGTATATTTGATAACCAAGACGCATCCACGCGACGGTAACCAACTATTTGTCCGCAAATGTCCGCGTGCGGTTGAATCTGGCTCGCGTGGAACTCGAAACGACGAGAATCAATGGGGAATTCGTGACAGAGAGATGACGCCGTTGGTTGGCTGCGCCGTGTACACGTGTGTATCCGTGCCGCGTGATATCGTGGGATCACGGACGAGGTTTGGGTGTGTGTATTCGAAATTTCACGGATGAGTGACAATACGTGCGACCTGAGGGCCAACTGAGAAAAATCGGCTAGAGGTGAAATTAGCTGATAATTGACCCGTTTGTTACGCGCTGGCTTCGACCCGATTTCTCACTCGGGGTTTCTCGCTGTCAACTCCGATTTCGTCTTGGACAACTGACAACTTGGTTGGGTCGGCGAACGCTACGGTGCATTCATTTGGCATAGTTACGATAAGAAAATTCGTTCGCATATGTTACGAAGATCGACAATCGTAGGAAAATGGATGTTCACGCGACTGTTCGTGGATAGCAATGGGTGTAACTTTGAATTTCGCCAAACCAATAATTCAACTTGTTCAATAGCCTAAGCACGTCACCGTTCTTGCACTTCCTTAGAAGCGATTGTAATAATTTGAGTTCAGCAGCACGTACTTGGAACTTGAAATTATTCCTTTTTTTATTAATTAGCCACGCACATCTTGTGTATAGATATACTTAATAAAGCGTTAACTGATACATTATATACTTTCAGATTATAAATCATTCTTTGATAACTCTTCCCCGATATCTCTTCCGAAGCTACTTTATTTTGATATATTATCAGTGAAAGTGATTTTAGCGGGACAGGTTTCTTCAGGTGCAACGCTAATGCAACGAAAATTAGCGATTGGTTGATTTGGGTCACGTGATTCGTGAGGGGGCGTGGGCTAGACCTCGAGTAGGAGTGGCGTTGTCTGGTGCTGTAATTTGTTTTGCATCGATTTAAATGTTTGCATATCAATAAAATTTTATGGCAAGAAAGTCGTCTTCATTTCCTAGTCAGAACAGTTGCTTCTGGGCCTTTCAGTGAGACGTATCGTACTGGGATTTGTCGTTTTTTTATATTTCATTTAAAACATTAATCTTAATATACACGTTTTAAAATAAACTGTTGCCTTAATAAAATTTAATATTTCAAAATTGTTTTAACATGATCTTCAAGCAACGAAGTAGATATCAGACACCTTACAAAATTAAACCAGTTGTTCCTAACACTTGTATACATGATTGGCGTACACGATTGAACAAATTCAAGCGTAGAACATACGCGCGATTGACTTTTGTTACTGACACAAAAGGTTGTGTCCCAGTCACATTCACTTCGTCGAATTTTTCTTCGAAGGAGCAGACAAACGGCGAGTCGGGCAAAAATACGACCGATAGACTTTCTCTCGATCTGACAGATAAATTTCAATCTCGTTTCGCTGTTACGGGAGAGAACGCCTGGCCGCGTCGCATCTCCCGTAATAAACCTCGAACGCGTGTCTTTGAACTTGCGATTCAATAGGCGACTTTTGAATAATTCATCGATCCTCCCGGTATATTCCCGGTAGATGTTGCGAAAAATATCGGCGGCGTATAAATTTCTCCAGCGGTCCACCGTAATCTTTGAAGCGCCGCTTCGCCCGCTTCGGTACGCGAATTTCCATGACGCCGTGACGTAGCGGTGAATTGTAATTCTCGATATTTATGATAACGATTCGTCGTTGTTTCGGAATTGGACCGATTGCCGCGGCGCTCGCGCCCGCGCGTGCATCACTGACCGTTCGTTGCTCGTCTATGCATTGGAAATTTACGAGTGGCGTCACGGTGAAACGAGTCGCGCCATTGAACCATGGTGAATTCACTCCAGCAGCAGCAGCTCGGCGGAAAGAAAGAAACGCGCGGCGGGAGAGAATGATAAATTATGCGGAAAAGGGAATTGGCTGCCCGAGACGGGGAAATTGGTCGGAGATGAGTGTCTTGGAGCACTCACGGCCGAATGCTCGATTCCAAACCCCGGCGGATCCGCCCGATTTTAAATTTTCACCCCTTAATTTCACGTATTTGCGCTCGTGCTCGATCTCCCCCGATGCCCCCGTCCAGGAACCTCCGATTCCGAATAACATCACGTTCGATTTGCTCGATTTGTTTGGATCGACGGAGGAAGTCTTGTAACCGGCGATTCTGTCTGAAAAAAATGCAATTGAATATTGATGAATTCTTTTTTACTTGGACCAGGGAAAATGTGTTCCAGTGTGTGTATGTGTGTGTGTGTGTATGATTGTGTCTTTTTTTTTGTAGTCGTTTAATGGGAGTGTATTTTGAATAATCTCTCAATTTTAGTAGATATTATATTTTATTGTTAAAAATAGTATGAAATGTAAATGTTAATTTATAAAATATTGCAAGTATTATTATATGACTAATACCTATAATACTATTATATAAATATAAAGTATTTTATATATATATATAATACTTTGCAAATACATATTTAAATATTTACATTTTATACTATTACATATTGTAGATAGTTAATTAAAAAGATATTGTATTGCACGATTAAAACAAAAATTGTTCTTATGTTCCTATTCTTTTTATAGTCGTTTAACGTATTTTGAACGATCAATTTCAATAAATAATAATTAAAAATAATATAAAGTGTAAAATATTGATTTACACGGAGCGTTCGCAAGTTTTTCGAAACTGTCGAAAATATTTGTCGCCCCGCGCTGGATAAAAGGAACTCTCTCCGAGCTGAAAATTTCCTTCAACGGGGTAATAAAATTTGCAATTTGTCAATTTCCCATCGCACACCTCCTCGCTGCTTTGCGCGACAAACGTAAATATAGATGGAGATTTTAATTCACGATGAGAGCCATTGAATTTAAATGCCTCGGAAATAAAGCACCGGTCGAAAGCTCTTTTATTCCGCGAGAGAGTTCTAAATTTCATTCTACGTTTTCCAATTTATTATTTCGCGTGAGATTTCCACCGGGTAAGGGACCAGGTTTTCCTTTGCCCGACGTCTAAATGGAACGCACAGGTGTAATTTACCGCAACTCGCTCTCTGACAGAGACTTCTCTGCAGCATTTTCGCTGGCCCATACGCTTCTTCGTTAATCGCACTGATGTTTCTCACGTTGTCTCAATTTATTGATCTATTTTTTCCAGAATGTGATAATAATAATTAAGTAAGATGAGGAGCGCGACACGTCTCGAGTCGAAACGCGCAAGAAAGCGTTAAATCAAAGCGTCGCGCTGTTTCATTCGCAAGCTATGCATCGCCAAACAGCGGCAAACAGCACCGGTCCGCAATGGGATACTCGAACGAGTCGATGGCGCGAGTATCCGCGCGGGGTTTCATCGTTGCTCGCGTGTAAAAAAAATAAAACCCTCGCCCGGACAAAATCCAATCCGCGACTTTGACTTATAACATTTTGTTTCCCTTTTTTAATCTTTTTTTCGTTTCGCGTTACAATCACGCTGTCACAGATCGCGTCGCGCATCGGAGGATTTCCGATCGGTGTGGCGAGCACAGTCGCGAGACCGGCCGCGGATTGAAAATCATTTTTTGGAAGCGGGAGATCCACCTGGGAAATAGTAGATTGTATAAACAACGAAAAAAAAAAGAGAAAAAAATAAATAACAGAAAAATCACCGCCGAGATATTTGGTAAATACCGGCAGGAGGTTTGGTTCGTAGGTCGAACTAATGAAAAAAACTTTCTTCCTCTTCTTTTTCCTTTTTCTATCACGCCCGCGCGAGACTTCAACACCGCGATCGTGAGATTCCACCTGGCATTCACCGGGCTTTATTTTCCTCGGTCGTCGCGTTACGATGCCATAGTTTTTCGCGTTCGCCGCGCTGTAGAAAAAATACTATACACGCGGCCCGATGCACATTGTTGCGACCGCGTGTCTGCCTGCATGGCGCGCGCGCGAAAACAGCCTGCAGCTGCAGCCTAGAAAAGAGCGCGCCGCGCGTCGTTGCTTTTATTTTCCACCGGTTTTATTTTCCCGCGTTGTCTTACTTATTCTTCGACGTTGCCAGCGTCTACCTGGCTGCTGCTCTATGACACCGATTTCTCTCTTTCTTCCTTTTTTTTTTTTTTTTTTTAAATCCGTCGTACGGGACGATGAAAGGGGTTTTCTCGGTGGTACGGCTTTTGGAAAACGTTGACGTTCTCCTGTTGAATTGTTTGCTGCCTCTCGCGTATTGAAACTCTACCGTGCGGTATAAAAGAACGTAACGTTGGTCACAAAATTGGGGAATTAACCCTTTGCACTTCAACTCTTATGCTGAGTCACACTCGATATTTTTAAATTAATAAAAAATGAAATAAAAAAATTGAGACACAGTTTGGAGTTAACAGCACTTTTCTCTGTGCGTCGCGATGCAAAAATTAGAAAAGAAGTGTCCAAGTGACAGAGCAACGATCACGTCTCGTCAACGATACTCGTTGGAGGAAACGCTGGGAAGCGACCGATGGAGCTTCAATCGGGGACGACGTGGCGAGTCTCACCATTAGCTCGTTTATCCCCTGTCCCCTTTTCCGTTCGATGACAACAGAGCGGAAAGGGTATCGACTTCTAATCCGTGGCAGGCCGTTACGGTCGTTAGAGTGTCACGCGCGAATCTCTCTCTCTCTCTCTTTCTCTCTCTCTCTCTCTGTCCGCGCCAGAGGATATATTCTAGGGCCGGACGCGCGCGAAGGTTTGCGCGGAGCATTTTAATGAACTCGGCATCCCATCTTGTTTTCCAGCGGTGTGAGTCTCAACGGCAGAAGGGAGGCGCAGGCTCCCGTGGGGGGCGCAGGAGGAGGCGGTGGCGTCGGTGGCGCCGGGGGGAGAGACGGTGGGGCGGACCGGAACCGGAAATGGCTGCGAGGTGGCTCCTGCTGGCGCTCCTCGCCGCCCACGCCGCGGCTCTTCCTGATATCATTAGGATAGGTGAGTATCTTTCCAGTCTCCCATCTCCAGTTAAAAGAGAAACCTCTCTCTCTCTCTTTCTCGTTCTTTCTTTCTTTAAACCCGCCTTGGCGTTTCCCATCTCGTCCCCCCTCCTCTGGTTCGTTTCATTTTCGCTGACAATTTCACCCTTCGGCCACGCGGCAAACGAAATTGCAATCGATACGTCGTCTTTCGGCAAAGCAAGCCTGGGAAAAGACGATGTTTCGCAGCACGCGCGTCTTTCGTCAAACACGTCCTCGACTAACGCGGATAATCGCCCGATATGAATTCAACGGAGTAAGTAACTTTGTAAAATTCTCTAATGACAGTCAAGTTCGAGAGTTTGTCAAAAAATTTTTTATATCAAAATCAAATGGCTGAATTCTACACCAGAGGCATCAACAATGAATGATAAACGAGTAATTGCAAATAACAGTGAATATATAGTAGATTAGGATAGAATTATTATCTGTTTTATTGTAAAATAGAATTGTTTAATTTTTCAAAACGGAAATTATTTATAATCCAGCCCAATAGATCCCATTGAAATTGAGAAAAATTACCGAGAATGAACTATAAATTTTCACTGCACTCGACAAGCTTAAGTTAAAGTTCCTCCAAATTTCCGTCATTCCGTAATACGTGTCCGACCAACAACAAGCATCGAGATAGGAAAGATTAGTCGCAGTCGGAGAAACTTGAAAATGTCGTCGTAGCTGAAAGTGTCGCGTCGCGCGTGTCCCAGACGCGGCGCAAGTAGCAACGCTCGTTGCACAGTCAGACGAGCAGAATCACAAGCGAGCGAAACATTCTTGGAACGTTTGGGAACGCGAGCAACCGCTGTAGTCCGCGCAAAGTCCGCGTTGAAGCGATAGGTCACGACCGCCTTGCGATTCCCGCGAACAATGAGCGTCTGCCAGAAGCTCAACGCTTGCACACCGTTGACAATGAGAACTGTCGCGCAAACGTTACGCGCGACTTCTCTCTCGTCGATGAATACCCATTGTGCAGGCTCCCTCCCCGCCAAACATCCTCCCTGCACTTTTACTTTTCATTTGTTCGTTCGTCACATTGTGTCGTGTTTGTTTCCTGCAGCGCGCAACAACAAATGTCCACTGTCCGACTTTAAAAGTCTGGCGTGGACGCGATGCGCGATACAACAGATATACGTTTGGTCGAGTGGAATGCCGAAAGATTTTCGAATTTGAAAGCATCCAGACTAAAGACTCTTCGTAAACTGTCGACAAGTCGGCGCTCGACGGTTTTAACCAGTCGCGGCGGTGATATTAACCCTTTGACTACTGTTGGCACCTAAAGGCGCTTAAAAAAATTGCACTTGTGATACTGCAGGCGCTTAATCTACTTTGATTCGCTGTCACGAGAGGTGCCTATAGGCGCCCGAAAAATTTTGTCGACAATAATTCCAGTAAATCTCATTTGAATCAGTAAGTGCTAATTCAACAATTACATATTTGGTCATATATTATTTAAGTATGTTTATTTTACAATTGTTATTTTTTTTATATCCTTGAAATGAAAAATTGGGATAATAAAATGGCCAGAAAAAATACATGCAAGCATGACACGCTAAATGATTCATGTTGTGTATATTCATATTATTACTGAAAGTGATTTTAGCGGGTAACCCAAAAAAGTGCAACGCTAATGCAACGAAAATTAGCGATTGGTTGATTTGGGTCACGTGATTCGCCAGGGGGCGTGGGGTAGACCTCGAGTAGGAGTGGCGTTGTCTGCTACTGAGCGATCGCGCCTGTAATTTGTTTTCTATCCATTCAAATGTTTGCGTATTGATAAAATTTTATGACAAAAAGGTCGTCTTCATTTCCTAGTCAGAACAGTTGCTTCTAGGCTTCTCACTTTCAGTGAGACGAATCGTACAAGTCGTGCAGTTTTTTTGTAAATACAATGTAATTGTTTGATGTAATGTGTGCCTAACGATTATTTATAAATCTCCTTGACGATTGTCATAAAAAACTTAATGTTAATGTTAAATAATTTAGTACGTGTGCCAACAATTCAATGCAAAATACTAATAAATAAATAATATTGGTTCAACGTAGTGGAATTGAGTATTTCGATTATTTTAATATTCTTTCTCAAAAACGAAAAATTTCGTCTCGGTGAAAGTCGCGTATACCGAATTCCTACCGTATGGTACAGCTGCTACGTCTCAAAGTCTGCCGCAGTCAAAGGGTTAAAGTCGTTCGATAGCCTGATCTCGCGCAGGCTTGTTACAACTCGTCGGAAATTTCTCGTGCGAGCAATTAAACCGGCGCGTCTCGCGCGCGAAGCGTCATACGGCCGTATCGAAGCGATATCAATTTGCCGTTTTTGTTTCGCGGAGTTGGAGTGTCGTCGAGTGGCGAGGAGGGCCCGACGCGAAATAATTCATCAACAATCAATGAATATTCAAGCCCTATTAATCCGGCGAAACGGCGGACGCGTTGTCAGGGAGAAAAGGGGTAGAAAAGTGGAACGAAGGGCGACTGTGTGCTCGAAGAGAACACGGGCGCGCGCTCTCGAGTACCGATCCACCGGCTGGAACAAAGTTACCGATAGCGACGCTTGCTCGTTTTTTACGCGAATCGACGATATCGACGTTCTTTTTTACGCTCGTTACGGATCCGTAACTCCATCAGCGCGTGATTAAACGCCCCTCGTCCGAACAATTCTCTCGTCGATGAGCCTCGACGGATCGTTGTACGATGCGCACCAACGGTATATACTGGGTTCCCCTAAAATAGCAAGATTTCACGGTGAACCTAAGCTTCGTCTCTGCACCGCCAAATCGACCGCGCTTTACGACCGCCAGGATTAACGCTTCCTTTCGTTCGGCTTTATTTTTATTCCGTTTACGATTCGTTTCGTAACCAAACTTCTTGCGTGGGAGGGAGGGAAGAAAAGGAAAGGAACGATCGAGCAAGTAGAAAACAAGTGGCAGATGTTTCGAATTACTGTTGCAGAGATTAAATGTAATAGGTAATATTTATTATATATAATAAATGGTGATTAAACAAAGTACTGGGTCACCACTCAAACAAATATCTTTTTCACAACTCTCCGACTCAGTCAATTTTGTTCCGCCCCTCGATCGTTTTTTTTTTCTTTCAAAAAGATAAACGCGCTTTTGCTATCACATTCATACTTTACAAAATAACGATTTAAACTTAGTATAAACTACACTGTGATAGTTGGATTTCCAGTGTCTTTGGAAAGCAAAGAAATATTTCTTCGTTGCTTCTCTTGTTTTCCACGAGGATGCGATCTTTGAATCGTGTGCGTGATCACTTCGAATTAAATCGGCGGTTATTCTTCAACGTAATGAGAGAGAGACGTAAATCTGTCGCGTGAATTCTATGAATTGTGGGGTCAAGTTGGCGCAGCTGGCCAAGTTGCTTTACGACGCGCGTGAGATTAAAATCAATTTATGGCGCCAATTCGTCCCAGCACGTCATGGCGTTGAGTTCAGGTCAGGATCGAACCGAGGCTCGACGTTTACGCCGAGATCGAGGTTTTCCCTTAGCGCCCTCGGTGAATTATTCATTCTTCTCTTCCTCGCTGACACAAGTACATAGCGCGTTATTAAGTAACCAGCGTTGGAAAGAGCCGCCTCTCCTCGAGAAGGTGGAGAAGGTTGGTCTTTCCGGCGAACGAATCGTCATTTCACCGCGAGCTACCTCCCGGTGTTCTTAAATTCCTAACTCTCGTCGCGATCGTATAACACCAGCCGCACCAAGTTTTTCCTTTAACGTTCGCTTTCCTTTTATTCCGTTTTTCTCCTCTCCCCTTTTCTGCCCTTTCGGCGTTCCACTTTCTCGCTTTATCTGCTCCCTAACGTTCGCTGCATACTAACGTCGCGAGAACTATGCGGGTTGTTGGGGGCAGCTCGAAATTCGCCGCATTTCCCCTGAAAGGCGGCGCACCTCCTGGCCTCGAGATCGTACGGATTGCGGTGTTTCCAAACGACTCCTGCTGGAGAACTATCTAAAATTTTCCAGCGGAACTTAACTTTAACTCACCACGTGGATAATTCATTATAATCCCCCGATCCTGTCGATCTGAATTAGAAATGTTCGGTATGAAACTACGGTAGTTAAAAGCGAGCTCGAACTCGGCCAGGAGTTGGCGAGCGTTAAGAGGCGAACTCGGGCAGACAGCCTCCCGCGGTCTGCTGATAATTATCGAGTCACGATTCGGTCAAACGCTCGCAAACACTTGCAAAAATGTTCAGCTAAGCTGTTCAAAGACAGCACGAAAAGTTACACGCACTCAAGGCAACGTAGTGAATAATTAACTTACGAAAGGCGTGCGCTCGCGATGGATAAAGTCGTGGATTCCATTAAGCTGCCGAAGCAGGTGGGACAAGCGGGCGCCGCTGCGAACGGATAAATAAAATAGCGAAGATGCGCGCGGTCGGGGGGAAAATAAGAAACAGCTCGCTCCCTCGTCAAAGTAACGCTTTAATATGGATGTGTGATTTCCCAGGTGGGCTGTTTCATCCGTCGGACGACAAGCAAGAAGTGGCCTTTCGTTATGCCGTGGAGAAGATCAACGCCAACCGGGATATTCTGCCCAAGTCCCGTCTCAGCGCCCAGATTGAGCAGATAAAACCGCAGGACAGTTTTCACGCTTCCAAGCGAGGTGAGTCCGCCCCTCCGAGTTTCCAATCTGCGACTAAACGTTTCTTTTTTCAATGGCACGGTTTGCGAACAAAATTTGCGAGTTCGACGCTGTGATTATCCGATCGCGTTGTAGTCGTCGTTTGATTCGAGGTACAACTTTAATAAGTTAGAAAACGATAATAAAATTCTATCGAGGGGACGGTTTTATATTTAAACAGATCGTTTGAAAGAAATCGTCTAGAGGATGTGTTGAAATATTCAGAGAACAAACACCTCACACCGCGACGCTATGTGTAAAATTAGGCCTCTTCAGGTGCAACGTTATTATGCAACGAAAATTAGCGATTGGTTGATTTGGGTCACGTGATTCGCGAGGGGGCGTGGGGTAGACCTCGAGTAGGAGTGGCGTTGTCTGGTACTGAGCGATCGCGCTTGTGTTCATTTCCTAGTCAGAATTACTTACTCTATGCATAAATTCGGATAGCGAACTATATGGATTACGTTCGTTAACCGATCACCTACGTGAGAATATTCCGAGGAAAGTAAATGAAAGAGCTAATGAAGATATCGAGACTGGAGAGCTGCACTCTTTTTAATCTGGAGCCGATCCAGCCAATCTTTCTCAGGTTTACGCGATCGAAATTCTCCGATCCCCAGCCGAGTACCTCTCGCGCTAGTCGAGTATCGACGATATCTGCTCGATGAACCGAGGGGGGGAAAATGAGTGAACTGGCGGGCCGATCGTTAACTGGAACGAAACTGGAGAACTGGAGGTTTCGTTATCATCGTTAGTCAAATATACGCGAGTTAAACAGCAGCGCGAGCTCTCGGCTCTACTTTGATCCTTCGATAGTAGTTGAAGTTTAATCAGGTAGCGCGGTAATTATCTCCTTAATGGGTAGCTTCTTGCGCGGCATTCTCCAACACTGTCAAACCCATTGTCGGCTAATTGAATTCCTGCTCCTTCCCGCCGGCGAATCGAGCGTCGAACTTTCGCGGACGAAGAATTATCGCGACGCTCTGTCACGCGTGCCTCTGCAAACTTGATGCCTCTCCTCTCCACCGTGCGAAGCCAGTCGAAATTATCCGCGACGCAGCGGGTACTCTCGAAGACTTTCGAGATAATACAACTTCCATAGAATTTTCTCGCGGCCGCTAGCCAGCCTGTTTCGTTACTTCCGCTCCGCGCCAACTATCTTCCAAAGTTCACGACCCGCTCTGACATGTAAAATAGAGTCGCATTTCCGCGCGCCAGTTCGCGTCTGACTCTCGTCAATGTTGCGCGTATCCCGACGTAAGGAAACTTTCTTAACAGCGTTATCCTTTCGCACGCTGTTCTCTCGGCAGTTGATACTCGCCGCTCGTCCCCTCTCTTTTTGTCGCCGTTCTCTCGTCCATTCTCCGCGTTTGGAAAATTAGAAACTTTCCGAACCTTCAGGAAATTTCAACCCGCTCAACTTTCTACCTCTCTCTCGCGTAAAATTCTGCGCGACCGAGTGTATTAAATTGAGATCTTTAAAAAAAAAAAGGAGAAAATTATCAAAGATGGAGCAGAGTTTTCTCTCAACCAGGCCGTTCTGATCTTTCGACGAAAAGGGAAAAAGGGAAAGAATTTCGTCTCCGTAAACGCATCTGTCGGTTCCCATCGATCGAACAACAGCGACTAATTGAAACCAAATATCGTTAATTTCCTCTCTGGTGTTAATTAACCCGGGCGCAGATCAGCTCGAGGCAATCGCGAAACGAACGTAATTATACGATCGAATGACTTAGGAATAATTGTTATCGAAGTGACGGGTGAAAACTCGCTGGAAACATCGGCTGATTATTAATGCGCATGCAGAATAACACCGCGGGACGCGCGTAATTATTTTCCCGCTGCACGACCCGTCGAATTATCGCGTTAAGCCTCGCGATTTATTAAGCCGAATTATTAGCTTTAAATGTGCATAGATTACCCGGTGACCGCTGGCAACGCGTAAACGGGGGCAAGTCGCGCGTACGCGTGCGTTGCATCGGACGCGATGGATCGGAACTTTGGCGCGGTTCCACCGGTCGTAAGGGCAGATCTCAGTGACAAATCTCCGCTTGCCGGTGACGCGACGACGAGTCCTCCGTCTGGAAAAACAAGGCGCGCTCAAGGAAAATGCAAATGAGTAAACTGACTCAATATACGGCGACGTGTTCTTGCGACGGAGAATGATGCGCCGTGCGTCATCGACCGGAAAGGCAAACGTGTGTATTTTCGCGGGGGTGTATTTTTCAGAACCTTTTCATACAATTAAAACTCTCGGAAATTTTCCATGTTATTCCGAGCTTTTGACACACGTTAACGTTAAATTCTTTCTAACAAATCGTTATCGTATCGTACTTGTCGAGTAAAAATAGGTGAAATTGAAATAAGCGAATTTCAGACGCGAGGAAGTAATTCTCCCTTCTTCGTGTACCAAGCGTTTTTATAGCAACAATTTCGATGCTCCACTTTTCGAACGCAAAGGATGAAAGAGGGGAAACGCCCTGATGGAGCGACGGCGATGTAATTCTATGAATGACAAATTTCCACTTACGCGTGTATAATGCAAAACTGAGTTAACTTGTTCGGATGTGGCACAGAGTAGAACGAACGCGAACGAACCCTATCAAGATCTTATTAAACCCTGTCACGTAACCCGAGCGGATCCAATTTATTAGATTTAATAGATTGGCGTTCGAGCTGTCGTCGATACATACTGTTCGATACATACTGTTATTTCACGCGCTCGTTACTAGCTCTCATTTTTTCTTTTTTCTTTCTTTTTTTTTTTCACCATCGGATAAACTACTTCGTCACGTAGACGCTAGACAGAGATTGAGATTTTGAATTTTCCTTTGCTCTTAAAATTCTAATTTAAAAAAAATCTCGTCGACAACGTTGATTCAACTGGACAGATCCTTCGTTTTCGCGGAGATTTTCGAAAAAGGATCGATTCGTTTCGAAAGAGGAGAATATACCTACCCCGTGGATCGAGAGATTTACGAATTTGCTTGGCTCGGTTGTTCGAATTCGACGATGGCTCGATCCGGCAACGAATCTCCTTTCCGTGCCTCGACGAGAACAGAAAACACGGATAGTCGCTCGGTTGTTCGTCTCTTTACTGCTCGAGTTTTTACGACGCGGCGGAGAAACACGGGCAAACTCATCGGCGCCTTTGTTCCAACCTGTGCGCGCCCTCCTGCCGCGGTTCCACGTAATACAGTTTTACGGTCCCGGTCGCTTCTATCCCCGGAATTTCTCCGAGATGCTCGTTGGTTTTTCCATCGAGAAACCAGCGACGACCGGGACATACGGTTCGATTATTCGCGTCCAGGCTCGTGTCTGATCGTGATACATAATGCAATAACGCGTGAATGCCAGCGAAACGTTGGCGAAGAAGAGGCTGTTGCCGTCGAATATCGACGACAATGGAATATTTCATTTCGTGGAGACGGATTTTTCTGGATTTTTCTGGATCAGTTGTGCGGTACGTGGTACGTCGTAATTAATTCTAGCGTGTCAGTAGACACGAAATAAAGAGTGAGAATATTTCAGAATATTTATATGTATATTCTATATATCTAAACATTCGACAGTCATCCTCCATTCTCTGTACTGACAAAGCAAAAATATTTTTCGACAATGTCCGAAACGATTGCGATTCTTCTAGAATATTCTGGAAAATAATTGACTTGGAGTTATATTTGATCGAAGGAATGAAATTTTCGAAATTAGAGATATCTGAAAGGGTCAATTTGAGTAAAAATTTGTGACAATAAAGGCTATTATCTAGCAGTTGACAAAGTATTTTCTATTTTTTTTTTTTTCATTAACATTCAGACACCAAGTTGAAAAACGCAGAAAGTTTTGAAAAACCTCATACGTCTAAAAGTATATCATAAATCCCACGTCGCTGCTAATGATCTTATAGTCGACGCGACACCATAGAAAAAAAAAGAAAAGAAAAACAAATGTTGTATTATTTGAAAATAATGTATAATAATATATAATAATACACAGTAATACACAATAATACACAGTAATACACAATAATACACAATAATACACAATAATACACAATAATATATAATAATTTCATCTCCGAGAAGATCCTCGAATCGTCCTTGCAAGTCCTCCAAAGCAACCAGCGAAAGCAGAGTCATCGAAAGTAGATTCATTCAGCTCGGCCAGACGGAGCGGTTGAGGCAGTTGCTCCCGTTCGGCCAATTTTCCAAAATCGTGCACGAACGGCGAAAAATTGGCAACGAGGGGATCGTGAGAAACAACGAGCTGGTGTCGCGTCTCTAATTTCACCGTAACGTTTTAAGGTTTCTTTCCCTCGCCAAGTTCGGACCGTCGGGAAGTTGACGTCGCTCGCGGCGACTTCGGCCAGCACGGTGCGCTCCTCTCCCCGTTCTGCAACAGCGCGGCGTCCAATTAAGCACAATGGAAGGGAAACATCGTTCTCAGGTGTGGTCCCGACCGTTACGCGAGAGCCCGCGAGGACGATAACGCGACTCTTCCAACTTTCGCGCCATACCCGTCCTCGAAACGGGCGTTCTCGCCGCCCCTCTTCGTTAACTTTCCGAAACACAGCCCCGGTTCTTCCTTCCTTCCAGTGGATAACCGAGTTTCATCGAAACCGAACGAAACAGCCTTGTAGATTGAAATCAACGCGAATACAGGACGTGTATTCGAGCTCGGCGAGTCAACGAACGAGGAACGGAGGAAAATTAGCGAACCGCCGGTCGATTATTCGGCGAAACCGGGCGATGGCCTGTGTAACGGAATTTCGCTGATCGGCTTCATCGGAACGATCGCCGGAATTAGCCGAGTTTTCGGCGGTAGTTTAATTAAAACATAACAGCTCTCAAACAATTTCCCCCGGGCCGCAAATCAAAGTTCACGGCGTGTTGGCGAATCGTGGCAGAGAAACGGGAGCGGGAGGCGGAGGGGTGATGGTTAAATTACCATTGCCGCGCGCGTTTGCTCGCGTCTTCAAACAGAAAAGAAATTAATTCCGATAAATAGGAATCGCGCGAACGCGTAGCAGAGCGACGATAACATGATAACCAGAGAGGGGGGAAGGGAAGATCGCGAGGTTAATCGGAAATACGTACTAAACGAAACGAAACGAGACAGGATCGATATAATTCGAACGTTCGGCGAGACTTAATCACGGTGCATTCGTTCACGGTTCTGTTGGCGATAAATTTTGCCCGGGGCGAAAATCGGTCAGCCGGGAAAGAACGATCGTTTCGTTACGGCCGACGATAATCCCGATGTTCCGAGGTTGTACGATGGCCCGGCCGGGTAATTCCCGTCCCCCGTACGAAACGCACCGTTTCGAACATTTACTCTGTCGTTTATACTATTCTCCATTAACAGCTCGTCGATTTGTGGGCGACGATTAAACGCAGCCACGGCCAATCCCGGTGAGTAATTACACCGCCGGCCAGGTGGCATGCGTCGTACTCATTAGCAGCTCGTGCAAATAGCGCGACTGCACACTACGCGACGACGAGCGACGATTTGTTCACGACTCTCTGGCCTTTTTAATTCGCTCGTCGAGACGTGGACGACGTCGTGAGATGTACGCGTACGAAGGGAGAATTGCGAAGATTCCGCGCGAAGGAGATTGCACTTTCGTAAACGAGTGAAGTTCTGTTCAAAAAAAAACCAGCAACGAGAACATTTGAATAAGGGAATCCTCCGGAACTCAAAAGTTTCGTTAATTCGAAAGAGAATCGAGCGTTCGAGTAACGACGATCGGGCTCGAGTTGTCGAAGCCACGAACAGGGGATAACAGGAGATAAGAAACAGGTGGAGGACGAAGAAACAGCAAAGTAGGGAGGTAACGGCTGCCATGAATAATGTAAACGCTTTTCACGATAGCGAAATGCTTTTTATTCCCTTGGACATAGGGCGAATATCTTGCTGCGCTTGACGCTGGCTGGACGAGAAAGAGAGGGAAAAGAAAAGGGAAGAAAAGAACCAAGATTGGAAGCTAAAAATAGAGACAGCAACCTTTAAGGAGCGCAAGTTGCGCGTAACAGGAAGTCTGGTGTTGCCGGAAATTGTCTGAGGCGTTTTCAGCCGCAGCTACAAAGGATAACCAACCTTCCAACGGAGATTCGATTTTCCAGCGGAACAACGGCGCGTTTTAGTCGCTCCTGTGGATGTATGCCGCTATCGCGTTAGATGATTGTGAGTACGACTAATAAGCAAAGTTTCAGCAGACTGCTCAACCCGATTTTTCCGAGGGAAAAAACTCGGGTAAACGTTGTTCTGCCGAGTCGCGCCGACCGAAACGAAAGTCCTCGGCAAAAATTAATCGGAAGTTGTTGCCGAGGCTGAGACTAAGCGGACGCGGAAAGTCGTCGACCTTTGGCCCAGCGAGGTGAACTCACAATCAGTCGATAGCGGCGAACACGCAGCGTCACTCGTAACAATTGAAACGAAATACCTCGAAAGAATCTGTGCGTTTATCGTTATTCATTCGCGGAATTATGTCATACTGCTCGCGCGTAAATATCGGATTAAAGCGGCGCGTGGAACGTTGGAACGTGTAAGAAATTCGATTAAATCGCGACGCGAGCGAGTTCTTGCTAAAGCGTCGCCCCGGCCGCAGCCACGGGAGCGGCGACTTTCAGTTCAGATGCACCGCGGAAGTCAGCCCCTTAGCCGCGATAACTCGCTTTTCACGCGATTATGTGACGTGTGAACGCGGGTTACGGTTACGTGCCGCGGTAATTACGGTTTCGAGCTTTTCAATTACGCGGCCGACACGACACGACCCCGCCTGAAAACGCCGCGCGATTCGAGAAATAATTAAACGGCTCCCTTTCTTCTGACCTCGGGGTCGTTCTCACGCACACACCTTTCCAATTACTTCAGATCGCCCGCCGTTCCGTTCGGGGCGGGCGTGAAAAATATTTTCAACTCCTACCGTTTAAATTTTTTATACTCTCGAGTATTTTTTAAATAGAAACACACTGGTACTTGATCGTAACTTGTTCATTGTCACAATTGTAAACTCGGTCTTTTTCTTTTTATCACTGAAAGTGATTTTAGCGGGGGTAACCCAGAAAATCGACCCTTCAGGCGCAACGCTGATGCAACGAAAATTAGCGATTGGTTGATGTGGGTCACGTGATTCGCGAGGGGGCGTGGCGTAGACCTCGAGTAGGAGTGGCGTTGTCTGGTACTGAGTAATCGCGCCTGTAATTTGTTTTGTGTTGATTTAAATGTTTGCATATCAATAAAATTTGTACAAGTCGTGCAGTTTTTTTGGCAAGATTAGAAACATTTGAAACTCGTCTCGGAACAGGCAGTCGTTCGTATTTCCATCGAATAAAGATATCCGCGAACTTGGCGTCCGAAAAACTTCTCTAATTCCAATAAAATGCACCGTCGAAGCTTTTAAAGCCGTGAAATATCCCGAAATCACATTTCGGTTGTGCTAAGATGTGACGTTTGGCAAATACCAACGCGACGGCGAGCCGCGTGGCAATATCTCGTAGAATTGAACATTCGACGTTTAAATATTTGCACAATTTCTATGGCGAGCCGCGTGGATCCGCGCTTTCTCGTTGTCGCGTGTGATTTACAAAACGTGTCGCGATTCGACGACGCGTGAGCGTTTAGCGTGTAGCCGGAAACTGTTTGCAGCCAAACACACCGGCGTTCAAGCATGCTCGTCGCGATTTTGCTCGCGGAATGAATTGGGGATCGAGTTTCCCCGAGATTCGCGTACACAAGCAACGAGCTTGACAAACGGTGAGGAACGCGGAGGAAAGGAAGGCTGCTTCTTGAAACCTGAACTCTGCCGTGTCTTCTTTTCTTCCTTTTTGAATCGTTTGCCCCCGACAAACCCCTGTAGACGATTTATTCATTATATTTTATAAATACTGTTATTAATTATGAATATTATATTGTTGTTTTATTATTATTAACAATTGACCAGGAGAGCTCGCTTTTACTCGATTCTACTCTCTTGAATTTATCATCTGCCATTATTGCACGCAAGAGATTTGTGATTCTGTCGACAGAACTTCAAAATTAATCCAAAAGCACGGAGAGTGCTATGTACGAAGCGACTTTAATCGTAAACATAACACAGTATAACATAAACAACAAAGTGATTATATCGATCTGTTAATTTATTTGTGAAACGTTATTAATTAATCGTTAATTAATTAATCGTTAATTAATTATTCAATTCAATTATTCCTGAACTAAAATTTTCACTAGAGACGTTAAAGTCAAAAATACATTTATAACACAACAGAGTACACGAGCTTTTATCAAAAGCTCATTTGTGAAATATTCAAAAATATACATTGTTGCTTACTGTAAACATACACAATTGTTTAACATCTATAGAATTTCCAACGAAACAGTTCGACCACTTTGCTGGTTCCAGTATTAAACGCTGAAGGTTTGATTAAAGTGTCGTTCGTGGATTTGAATCTACCGAGTGCCGCAAGCAGGGAAACTCGGAAATTTACGTCTGCACGCAACGTGCTCGCTCGTGGGTAGAGTTCGTCGACTCGCGTATTTCGATTCTCGTTCGTCCATACTATTTGTACACTTTTCCTCCTTGCAATCTGACGTTGGCCGCCTCGTCTCGCCTCGCCTCGCCTCGCCGCGCCGGGCGGATCTCGTTTTCTATTTTCGTTCCGGTCGCCGAGCCACCCTAAGAAATTAAAACGAATTTACGACGCTGGAGAGCTCGCTCGGGCGAGCTCGGGCTCCTCGTTATTTAGTAAACCTACTTGGAATTCTTGGACGTGGCTGCGAGGTTGGCAGACCGTAGACCAAACAGGGGCGACCGGGGGCCCCGGCCATTTGCGGGATAATGTGACTCTGGCTGATCCTGCATTATAAAGTCGTATCGCTTTGTAATGGAAATAACGCCAGGGCGTAAACGTAGCTCACCGTAGTTTGATAATTAACAACTTTAACTCGCGGCGCTTAAAACGGCGAGGGGGCTCGAGCTGCGCGAAATTCGCCGGCTCGCGCGTTGTCCGATCTTTTCAACGAACACGTCGCGCCAAACGCGAGGAGCATTGACCAAATTGGCCGACTTAACCTTTTTGGCTACTAATGGTGACTATAGTCACCGGCCATTGAAGCTTGCTGTGTACTATCGGAAGCGAAAGAGGATGGAAGAAAAGAAAATAGTAATAAATCTATGAGAGTTTCAGTTGTGAAAAGATCGTCAAAGCAAGCGCTCGGGAAAATATATACATATCATTGTACACGAATTAAATGAATAATAGTTGCTGTGTTGATATTAAATCTCGTAATATTTTTTAAGTAAAAAGGAGTAAACCTCCGCACATAGTCAGCCAACGTCTGATGCTTGCCGTTAAGGTAATATGGTACTTTCTAAACAACTACAAAATAGGAATACTGCAATTTTTAGTGTTGTACACATTAATATGATTACAACCTAAATATCTACAATATATTATAGTATAATATAGTATTCCCTAAACCACCACAAAATAAGAATACTGCAATTTTTTTTTACACATTAATATGGTTGTAACCTAAATATTTACAATACATAGTAGTGTAATAGTACAGTTCTTCCTGAAAAACCACAAAATAGGAATACTGCAATTTTGTTTTCTTTTCTTACACATTAATATGGTTGTAACCTAAGTATTTACAATACATAGTAGTATAATAATATGGCACTTTTTAAACAACCACAAAATAAGAATACTGCAATTTTTGTTGTTGTACACGTTAATATGATTAGAACCTAAATATCTATAATACATTAGAGTATAATACAGTACTCCCTAAACCACCATAAAATAGGAATACTACAATTTTGTTTTCTTTTCTTACACATTAATATGGTTGTAACCTAAATATTTATAATAGATTGTAGTATAATAATATACTACTTTCTAAACAACCACAAAATAGGAGTACTGCAATTTTGTTGTTGTACACGTTAATATGATTACAACCTAAATATCTACAACACATTATAGTACATTATAATACATTAGAATACATTATAATACAGTACTACATTATAATACATTATGCATTATAATACAGTGCTCCTTAAACCACCACAGAATAGGAATACTGCAATTTTTTTTGTACACAATACAATTCCAAACTAAACAAGCGCGTCTAGGTTAGGATTGCTCCATACCGCGACAACGCATGCGCACAGAACTACTTGAAAAGATTAAGAGGTTAAGACTCCGTGCGTTCTCGTCGACGAGATCACCTCGTCGAATTCCAACGTGAATCCTCATGTAACAAACTCATCGAGTGCGTTATGACACCGAAATTATTCGCGCCAGATCTGAATCTAGAAAATAGAGCGAAAAATTGATCGCGCCAAGTTCTCGCCCAAGTTTTAAGGGAGCCGTTACAAAGCCGCTTACGGGGATTCTGCTAAGACGAAGCACACTCTGCCATGATCTAAGAGACGGCGACGTTACGCGAAATGCCACTCACGGATCGCTGTACGCGATCGTGTCGCCTTCTATCGCGTATATCGGTTTCGGTGCTTTCGTCGCCATTACCATCACCGAGGCATTATACGAGACATACCTTGCCTCTCGTGATTACGCGATGCCTGACGTTTGACGAGACGAGTTAAAGATCCATGTACAGGTTTTCGAACGAAAAGCACAAGAGAGGGAGAGAGAGGGAGAATGGTCCCTAACGTGGCACGGCCGGACCTGAAAATTTCCGGTGAATGAGGTTTCATAATGTTCCGCTTAAGTGCAGTCTGGGAGAGAGTTCTCGTTGTAAATTCTGTGTCCTAGAAAGCTGTCTGTTAATTAACAGACCGGTGAAATATGCAGGGACGAGTTTTACGGCTTTTCGGCGTAGTTTCAAGACTTCGCCGCGGACCTACTTTCTCGCACTCTTTTGTATTAATTTAGCCGGATGGCGAAGTTCCACGCTCGCCGGACGTGATCCTTCTTTCTTCTCTCTCCTTTCGTCTGCTGTGTTTCGCCCTCTCTCTCTCTTTCTCCCCTCTATCCGAATCTCTATCGCAGATGCGAAACAAGAACGACGTAAAACGACGTGGATGACTTACGTAATCCTCGGCGCGCGGAACGCTTTTATCGGCGAAGTTGCTCGGCCCCGAGGAAGCCCTCGAAGCCCCCCCGATAGAGAGAAGTTTGAAATTACAGTCTCGATCATACAGCTGGAACGAGCGATCTTTGCCGATCCAAGTTCGAGATTAGAAACTCGCTAAGCAGCCTGCAAACGTTTTCGCGCGTTTGCCGTTTCACGGTTTCGCCTCGTTCTCTCCCGATGTTTGAAACCGTTGTTAGCACGGGTCAGAGAGAGACGGAGATAGAGTTT
The DNA here is from genome assembly GCA_030673865.1 of Melipona bicolor. NCBI lineage: Eukaryota > Metazoa > Arthropoda > Insecta > Hymenoptera > Apidae > Melipona > Melipona bicolor. The sequence continues at coordinate 2,173,151 of JAHYIQ010000012.1, forward strand.
CCGAAGAATTTCCTCTGTTTGCGGCAGGTCGCGACGCGCGATCGATGAATCGAAGCGGCCGGTCATGTGCAAATCACGATCCCCCGCCGCAATTAATTAACCGGCAATATCGCGACTCATTGTTTCCCGCGGCATTGTCGCGCGCTCCGACCCGTGACTATTTATCCGCGGACCACCGCGGCGGAATTATGCCGGCTGTATGATCGCGCTTGATTTTGTTAACTTGTTTAAACATGCAGATGGGATCGACATGTTGAATCGCGACGCGGATTTTGCATAAACCGCGTTACAGCGGCAACTGTTTGGATTACGGATATTCCTCTCTGGCTGGCGAGTTCGAAGTGGAAACGAAATAAAACGAAACGCGGCTTGGAAGGTTCCTCGGCGAGCGACGCGCGAGAGTTGTACTTTTCGAAATTAGGAATCGTCAGATCTTTGGTAGAAATCGCTCGTCAGCCAGAAACTGCTGGAAGTAAATTCTCTTCGAGTGATTTATTCCGCGGCACGAGTCTCGAGCAGACGGAAATAACGATTCGGAATATCCAAACCTTAATAAGCCGTGACTGGCCATCCAATGAGCCCAATCACGATTCGCTCTGTATCGGCGAGGAACTCCAAGGGAAACTCGCGTCGCACGCTGATTTCGCGGTTGAATTTCAATCGGGCGACCTCCGTTTTTATTCTCCGTATCGCCGGCACGAAAAAAGAAAGAAAAAGTGGAAAGTCACTCGATACGAATATTGGATTCAACTCGCGGGAAAAACGAATTAAAATATCGAATCGGCAGTGAATATCCCGCGTGCCGCGAAGACCGCATCCTTGACGATGCGCGCGTTCGTTGTTTTTCAATACGTCGGCTCGTTAAACCTCTTCTTCGACCGAATATTCCGCGAAATATTCGTTTTGATCACGCGCGTTCAATTACGCGTTCATTCGGACGTGGTATTTCTTTCGGGCGCGGCTCTGTTTGCATTGAAAAATCGACGAGAGCGAGCCCTTTCGTGTTTATTGAACGCAAATAAAAGGAAAAAGGAAAAAAGGAAAAAAAAAAAGGAAATCTCGAATTCAGCGCGGGAGAACGCTATTTCTTTCTCCCTTGCGTAGCTTCCGTTGGCCTTTTCCGTTCCCGTGCGCGGCATCGACCCACTTCGCGTCCCGCGGATTGAATTTTCCTTGAGCGGAAGTGATTCCTCGAGCGGCGACGGATCGAAAAAAGGGCAAGAATCGAATTTGTAAAAATCACCGCGGTGGAAACCGGAGAGAGGAAGGACTGTAAATTGTGCTAATTTGAGAGCGAGGTTGGGAATCTTTACGCGCAACGAGAACTCGTGCAGTTCTCTCGATGATCGATCGTCGAATTTTCTCCCTCTTCTTCCCTTTTTACACAGCTTTTCAAACGTAAAATTGCGCAATATCGGAAGCGGTATAAATTCTACGCGATGTTCTTTCTCCTTCTCGCCGTTGGTCCGTTATTGCTGGAAATTTTGAAATAAATGGCGCGACCTGCGAGTGTGTTTTATTCGTGCGTGAAACATCAGAATTTCGTCCAAAATAACATCTTCCTCGAGGGAAACTGTCCGTTCCAGTGGATCTGGAAATCAAGGAAATCGCGCATGTTTCTCGCGTGAAAGCCACTTCGTGAAAATCGTCGGTGAAAGGGATTTCACGATTAATTCATCACCGACGACGCTGCGTTTCTTCGCGCGGAATTCGTCGACCTTCCCTCCCTTTGTTCTTTCGTTCTTTCCCCGCTGTTTTCGATAGAAACGTGGAAACCGGTTGAAAAACGCGATCGCGATTCAGTCGGTTCGTTGGGGGCGAAGGAAGAGGCGAAAACACGTCACGCGTGACACGTTCGTGAAAGCGACGCGAGCGCGCGAAGCTTTCAACCCTCTCCTGGCCTTTGGTATCGCGCGTACAGTGCCCGAAACAAGTAATGCGAATGTAAATTTCGTCCGCGTTCATCGCGAACGTTGCGAAAGAATTTCTTCATTATACACCCTCGGTGCGATGAGCTCTTTCTTCGCGTTGCGTGTGGTTGTCGGTGGTTTGGCACGGGCTGTGCAATTTATTCCAACGGAGTCGGACATTAATAAAGCCAGCTTACCATAACAAAAGGAGAAGGTGCCCGCGCGTTCTATCGTTGGTGATAAATTAACGAAAAGAAGGGAAAAGGAGGGAAAAAAACAGAAGATGCCGGGAATATTTTATTACTCGGAGCATGGCGTAAGAACGTGCTTCAATATTTTCTGGTTGAGGGAGAGATTGATCTCTCTCTGTCTCTCTCTCTCCCGAAACTCGTCAGGATTTACAACCACCGACAAGTTGCTCGCGCCCGTACATGAAGTTAACAACGGTGCAGGGTTAAGGATCACATAAGTCTTCCCGCTTACGTAGATAGTTGCGTCGAAAGAGGTTTCCGGAGGGCCTACGCGCGCGGGAAGGAGGGATCGCGCGACCGACGAAATCCACGAAGATTTACAATGAACGTTGCGTTATCCTGCGTGGCTTTGCGCTATCTCCTGGCGAAAGAAGGCGAAAGAATTTGGAAATACCCACTCTCGCGCGCGACGAACGATTTGTTTCAAATCACTGTCCAGTACCTCAGAGAGAGAGAGAGAGAGAGAGAGATGGTTTGGTTGGAATTAGCAAACTAATGGAGAAAGCAGCGACGGAACTGGAAAACGAAACGAGCTCGATGAAGAAATGAATATCGAGTCGGCCTTATTTCCATCCTCGTCTCTGGCCGATCCTTTCTTCCAATTGTATCGTCGACTGTATCGTCTTTCTGTTAAAAGAATAACGTTTGCGAGAAATGAAAGGTTGCCCTAGCCTCGCGTCTTTAGGCCGCTGGTGAAAGGGCACTACCGATTAATTGCTTTGCGGCACAATGGCCTCCTAACTGCCTCTCTGTTTCGTCCCTCTCTCTCTCTCTCTGCTTGTGCTTTGGAGCGAAGACTTTTGTTCACTCGAAACGGTCGAAAGAAAGTTTTCCCTCCTCGGACTCTTCGATCGACTGCTTCTCGCAAGGGGAATAATGAATTACGATTGCGCGTCGGACGAGACAGAGAACACGGGAGAGAGAGAGAGAGAGACAAAAAGAGAGGCGAGGAAGAGCGGAAGCCGAAACGGAAGAGACGCTAATCGGATTGGTAGTGGAAAGGGTGAAAGCGTGGAAAGTTCAGCGGTTGAAGCGAGTTCGGTTGAAGGGATATCGAATCAGCGTTGATTAATAAACATCAAGAGCGTCGACTTCTTGCACCCAAGTTCCCGCCCGCCTAGCTTTTTGCCCTCGCCTCTCTCTCGCTGAAAGGAATTGTTTCAAAATTCGAAACCCAGACGATCGATTAGTCTGTTAACTTAAGAGGATTGAAGTTCTTGCGAAGTTCCCTGCGGTGAGATGATAAGTGAGTCGCGGGGGGTGGGGTTGGAGAGGGGAGGGAAGAAAAAACTTATTAATCGAGGGACGTCTCGGCTTTGAAGGTTTCCAAGCCGAGGAGCTTCCAGACGTTGTTTTCTCTGACTTTCTCAAAATTGTACGGAATCGTGAAAGAAACAAAGAGAGGGAACGTGGGCTTTAAGAGCTTTGGCATACATTTGCGTTTTATAGTTTGTTCTACTCTCGAATATTTGTTTTGCACGTTTAAAGACACGAAGGCCCGGATTTGTCCCACTGAAAGACCCAGAAGCAACTGTTCTGACTAGAAAACGAAGACGACTTTTTTGCCATAAAATTTTATTGATACGCAAACATTTGAATCGATAGAAAACAAATTACAGGCGTGATCGCTCAGTAGATCTACCTGACAACGTCACTCCTACTCGAGGTCTAGCCCACGCCCCCTCGCGAATCACGTGACCCAAATCAACCAATCGCTAATTTTCGTTGCATCAGCGTTGCACCTGAAGAGGGTTACCCCCGCTGAAAATCACTTTCAGTGATAAAAAACAAACTTATGATACGAGTCTCAGTGTTGTTTGATTTTTGTAGATTTCATGCTTGATTATTTCGCATTGTTGTTAAATCCGCGACTACTAGGAAATTCTTGGGTAATTAGCGGTTTACTTCAGATTTCTAGACGACTAACGAACTGTGCTTTAATCTAGATTCTGGAACGTAGCATCGACAATGGATGAAGGAGTTTCGCTATTAGCCGTCTCAAAGAGCTGTTGCCGCATTTAGCGAGATACTCTCTCTCTCTCAGTTGTATCGTTTACTCGGTTTATTCGAAACTATTTGGTTTGTCTTGGATATTTCACCTCCGTTGACTTGGAACCACTAGTTTGTTGTTTGTCGAATCGCGTTCCTTTTCTTCGTCGTCCTCCAGCTCGATGATGGATCTGACGCGTTCGCGCAAAAACCACGCAACGCTGTTGCGGAAATAGGTCAGACGGGGATTCGTTAAAACGTTCGGGAGTACGGGAAACAAAAGGACAGCGCCGGTCTGTTCGGTTCGCGACGATTTACCAGGGACCGCAGGAACAAGGGCGGCCATCACGCACGCAGCGTTAATCCGCAATTTTCCGATGCAAATGCCGGTTAACGCGGCGGCAAGTATCCCCGGGAGAGATGCAGCAAGAATAGAGCCGGCAGTTTCCCAGGCACGATTCCATTATAAATCAATGTCTCCGCTGCCGCGGACGAAAAAAATCTCTCGTCAGCGATCATTTCGTTTTATCCGATTGTATCTTGCATCTGTTGTCAAATTTCTATCAATCTCTACGAATCTTCTATAAATCTGACGAAGCAAATATTCGATACCAAACCGAGTCAAACATTGTCAAACAATGAAACAAAACGAACGAATTGACAAAATGGACAAATGAAGACTAACGACGAGACTAATTAATATTTCAGGTGTAATAATTAATGTTTACAACTGAGCAAGGTTTTCAATAATTAATTGTTGAATCATCGTGGCGCAACACGGTTAACATCTGTTTGCGGGTTCGTACGCGGGAAAAACTTGCAGCGTATTATGTGCCACCGGACGATTCAGTTAACTCAGCCACCTCGAATTGCTCGTAAACTGTTGCTCGTAAAGTTTAATTACGCGGGCGAACGAAACCCCGACGAATCGGCATGTAATTTTCGTGTTTCAACGAGAGATCTCGCAATGTCGCTGCGCTTGTGGTAACTTGTGGCGTGTAAAAACGATTTCGTTCGTTTCGGCGATTTTAGTATCTAAATACGAACGGTCGACGACAGTGTTTGGGGAAACACTGTCTCTCGTTACAATATTTCGATGTCAGATAACCCAGCGCAATGTTGCATTATGCTTTGTTTCGAACAGTGGAACACGGCAATTAAACTTGCGGCCATTGAAACGAGATATGGACATTAATATCCAGGATATTGCAAAAGTGATGCATGTACGCTGCGTGATGAAAGTTCACGATGCTAAATCAAAGCTGCGACTTATTTTTTTTCTACAGAAATTTTATCTATTGACATTGGAGCAATCGCATATTAAACATACACATTAGCTATCAGGATGAGCTTTTGCTATTTTTTTCTATTCGACAGTGGAATATTTATACGATAAGAAATCATTGTAATAAAAAAATCTATTGCAATTTGGAAAAACCGGCTACAGGTTATAACTGTTAATCTCTCAGAAGTTTAAGGTTAGGTTTTCGTTTGAAAAATTAAAGTTTGTTTTAAAAAAATATATTCTAGACTACTGTCAAAATGTTACCAGAAAATTAAAAAAAGATTCGATATTTACACGATAAGAAATTACTTTAATGAAAAATCTTTTTTAATTGCTATATATAGGGTTATAACTGATCTCTCAAAAATTTGAGGTTAGGTTTTCGGTTGAAAAATTAAAGTTTGTTAAAAAAAGAAACATTCTAGCTCCTTCTTAAAAAGTTACCAGGAAGTTCGAGAAAGATTCTATTTCAAAACGGATCAACGATCTCAGAAAATAATTTTATCGATACACTTTTAGCGTGGGTGGAGAAGACTATCGTAGCGAAAGGGTTAATAAGAAAATATTTGTTTTTGTTTTTAATGTTCAATCTCCATTCTCTTTGCTCAAATGACAAAAAACCCATGTTCCAACGCCGTAAGTCGAGAAGAAACTTCTCGAACCGCCACATTTCGATCAGGAGCAGCGAATGCGTGAACAGCGAAACGGAACTGTGCGTGCGATATACACGCGCGTCGGCAGCAGGAGAGAGAAAGAGAGAGAAAGGAACGCGACTCGAGTCCGTGTTAATGTTCCGCAGAGGTTCAACGGCGCGGAATTTACATAGCCGCGGGATTTTTATCGCGCGAAAGGCTATCCACCCTTCCTTTTTTCGCGTCGTGCAACCTACCCTTTCGCATCCCGGCGTGACCACGAGCGCTCGCGAAGGAACGCAGCCACCTAACCAAGGCATCGATTTTTCATTAAGCCGCAGCTCCGCGGACTGTCGCCTGCTTTGCATACGCGCCCACTCGCGCTGCCTGCCGCCTCACCGGCTCCAATCCTCGTCACCGTTTCGCCAACTTCCTTCCTTCATCGACTTTTTGCCCGCTTCCGCCAGCCTTATTATAAAATGATCTTCCCAGGAATTCCAAGTTCCTCTTGAGGACTCTGCAGTTGTAGCGCTTGAAGCTAGTTTAATTTTCTCCCAAAGTTCCGGAGAACGATCTAAATCCCTCGCTACGCCGCTCTTCCAAATTCGGCGATGAACGATTCGCTTCGTATTCTACGGTCGACGCGTGATTGTTCAGTCTTAATTACTGATTCCGAATGAAACTCGTCCGAATTCCAAAAGAACACTCCTCGTGAGTTCTTGAGCAGAGGCCAACGTATTTTGCCAGAGCGAGGCAATCGCGCAGGCAATGTTGGGTATTAAGATTGGCGTAGGATGCCGCCAAAGCTCAAATATTTCTGTCCAGTTTATCGAATGCCCTTTGAAGATCGGAAAAGAAGATTTGCTCGTGCTTTAGATCCGAAGGAAGCAATCTCGCTACTTTTCGGAATCGGCAACTCGAAAGATAGTGCAGCGAAATTATTCTGTTACAGGGGACGCGTTCCTCTGGTCTTGGCCCTACAGCCAGGTCCAATAAACGTATAAACGTAATGCGAGGAACGCATCAGGATTGCGAAAATTACTTTATCGGACTGAACTTTGCACATTTTGGCCGAAAAAGACCTACTTTCCGAATCGCGGATGATTGGGAAGGGCGCAAACAGTATCGACCCTGTAGAAAATCTCATTGCTATGCTGGTTCCTCGAAATTTTTCCTCCGAATTACAATCAGTAATCAGAACTTACCTTTCAAGCCATCACCAAACTCCAGGAACTGCAGGCTTCAACGCAAGTTAAACAAAGAGAAAGATAAAATTTCACTACTCGCTGCTAGTCAACTTGGCTACCGATCTGCCATTCGTACCCTCGTTCCGGCATCGTCTCGTTATCATCTCTACCGCGTATTCTCAAACTGTTTTCGTCTGAAAGTTCCGTCGAACTGAAACACGGAAGTCGAAACTCCCAAAGCGCGCTTGGAGCTTCTGTTCGTCGACACGAGCCACGTTCGATTACCGATTCGTCTACCGATCGTGGTTCATAAGTTAGCCGCTAATGTCGCCTAATCGTCGAAAGTTGGAAAGCTGCGAACGAGTCGACGCGTGCAGCAAAGCAGGCACCGTCGCATCGTTTTAATGTTTCCTTTATCTAACCGTGCCGCCGGTTGGAAACTTGGGAATTCGTTGGCAAAGTATCGGGAGGGAGAGAGAGTACTGCGTGCGCGAAACCAATAGCCTCAAAGGACCGGCCGAGGAAGAGGGAAGTCGAGATAGGAATCGCGGAAATTTTCAAGGGGAGAAATTCCATTTGCCACCCTTCCCCTCTCCTCGTCTCTCCTCTGTGTCTGCGTAGTTCTCGGTTCTCGATTTGATCCGAGTTTGACGCGGCGCGACGCATCGAAAACTCATTCGTGAAACGGGTCTGCGATACGTAACGAGCATCGTGGTCTGTAAAAACTTTCTCCCCTTTCCAGCGAGTTTAATATCAAAGCCCCCCCACATTGATTTTCCAACTCCTTCGTCATACTACTCACGACAAAAAAAGAAAAGAAAGTGTCATGTGCCAGGTAGGCCTCTGCTATTTTTTATAAAAATCCCAGGACTTACGGCGCCATGGGAACGATGATTTTGGGATCGTGTCGGTAAGACAGGGTAATGATGCGTTTAGGCTAAAGAAGAGCGTTTCTTCTCGGAGTCGCCAGTCAGACTTCGTTAGTGGGGCTCGATGGCGGCGACTATCCCCACCCCAGACGCTTGGGTGGGGGCCTCTAGGCTAGGACCCAGCGATCACCACCGATCCATCGATTTTCGATTTTAAGTATTTTATTACAAATAGAATTGTGTACATATATAGTAATAAATTATAACAATAATTTACATAAGCAGTACCTGCTTATTCTAAGCTTACCCTACTATGTAGAATTATAAAGATACGCTGAGTTGCCATAGTAATTGTCGTACATGTTTACAGTTGACAGCTTCCGTTTCCTTACAATGGAATTAGTATGTAGGAAAACTAAAGTTGTAAAAAGAAACCTACTTATGGTAAATGCAGAGCTCTCCTAATTGCACTAGTCCCTTCAGGTACTGGTTTATACTTATTTTAAAAATATTTAAAAATTTGTAATTTTTGAAATAAGGTAACTCATACTTGCTATTTGTTGGCATGTTGTTATATCTGATGTTGGTGATCATCGATCGTCGGGAAATCTCACAAAAGAGACAATTTTCAGCTAGAATTTCCGGCGCGTGTGTTACGAACAAGTGAATACGTTTGTTCGTTGATTGCACAAGTTGAGACGCCGGTGTTTTCTCTCGCGGATTGTGCGTCGTGATCTTTCGTCGTGTTCACGTCGCGCGACTTTCGACAATGAGTTTAATTCCTCAATCGCGCACGACGAAATATCTCGTCGCGCTTGGGTCGCATCCGTGAATTTGAATTTCAAAACTTCGCGAGTCTAGAAAATCGACAGGTCCTTTAGAGATTCTGCTCGTTCTCGCTTCCGTTTTCCGAGAAAGTTTCCCGCGAATAAGGAGAGGAAGAAGTTTTCATTTTCTCGTTTACTCGATGCCGATCGACTCAAGGGAGCAACTGTAGTTTATGTCAAACGCTATTAGAACTGCAAGAACGGTCAACGTTCGATATAGTGCTTGCGTTTCTGCGAAAAGTTAGCATTTTGAACGCGGTATCTTTATTAAACAGACAATTAATGTAATGCAAACGTAACTACTTCGCGGAAATTTTATTAGATTAAATAGTGAATAAATAAACAGAAAAACGAAATCCTTTTGGTAGTGATTTTGGTAGTGCCTGACAATTTTACGGAAATAATTATCTAACACAGCAAATATAGTTATTTTGACATTGTCACGGAAGAATTAAGCTGTCCAGAGGTTAATACAAATTTAGAAAAAGATTTTCAAAATCGAAAACTAATGTCAGAGAGTGGTGCACGCTTATCGAAACGTTTCATTTAGTCAAACGAGTTTCGCATGGAAATTACCTGAGGTAGGTTGAACTGACACATTAAGTTCCCGAAGTAATAACACTATCGGTCGACGAACAAAACGTTTTATCGGCGAGTTACGTACGGAACGACGCGCTGTAAGTTCCGTTTCCCTTCGGCGGTTTTCCTTCGGTGGACAGTCGAGACAAAGACGTTATTGGCATTAATAATTTCAATCCGATTCTGAAACTGGATCCATTGAAATTCTCGGAAAGTTTCTACGCGATTTCCCATGTTGCTGTAGGCGCTTAGGTTCCTTGGACACACCCTGCAACATTGGTCTCGTCGGCAACTTCGGGCGTCGATTTTCCACCAAAATTTCACCGTCGAGCAGTTTCATTTCTTGCGATGATGTGACGCGAATCGCAAAAGTGTGTGTTGGAATTATTTAAGTTTGTTAAAAGCTAATAAGTTGAATTAAGTTTATTCAAGTGTGCCCTAGTTACGTGAAATTGATATCGATCAACGACTCTCGAGATGACTCACCGAGTTGGCAATGAGGAAAGTAGAAGAAATTAGAGGAGCAAAATTTACAGCGAGGTACATAGAAAATAAACTTGTGAACGATTTCGAAATCAGGTTAAAGATGAACAGCCCACAACCAGAACCTTCAGAATATCGAGATATAAACAGTAATGATAAGATAATTTCTCAAAATTGGGAGTAGAAACGTAGAAACTGAATAACTAAACAACCCTTAAGAATTACTGACATGCAGTCGTCGATCATTTAATATTAAAATTGTTTCCAATAGTCGATGTCCACGATGATAAAAATTATACATATTATCACTGAAAGTGATTTTAGCGGGGATAACCCAGAAAATCGGGCAGGTGCAACGAAAATTAGCGATTGGTTGATTTGGGTCACGTGATTCGCGAGGGGGCGTGGCGTAGACCTCGAGTAGGAGTGGCGTTGTCTGGTACTGAGCGATCGCGCCTATAATTTGTTTTCGATTCAATGTTTGCATATCAATAAAAGTTTTGCAGTTTTTTTTCTTATTTATGTATTTTCCAGTTTGATTTCCTTTTTGTTCCAACTGCAAAAACATTGTCGGTAATACAGTGGGTAGTTTCGTTTGAAGACGTCGGTCCCGAATGTGCGAAGAACTGGAAGAACAGGAAACGAACAGCTTCTAAAAATTAACCGTACCAACGTATCGTCTACCTGGTGTGTAAAAGTGTTGGAGAAGAGAATCATGATATATCCCCGGAGCTGCAATTTTCTACTCAAATTGCATTCTGTCAGAAACAAGCGAGCGCTCGGGATACTTTCGGCTGCGGATGGTAGGAGCTGTGTGCTCGCTGCGTTTATCCAGTGAGCAAGCAAGTAGCACGCGAAGGGCATGAAATTCTCGACGAAGTTGCCCGGGAGGATCAGTCGGATACCTCGAACGGTACGATACGCCCAGGGACTGTCAGATCCCCGAGACACGCCCCGCGATATAATAGCAGTTGTGCCAGCAAAATCGTAACCGGGTTCCTGCTACGTCGTCTCAATTGCACCGGCGACACTTCAGATACACGAGACGCCGTAGATTGTCGCCGGTACACTCGGCTGAGCGCCGTTGAAAGTAAAGACGCACACGTAAATAGGTCCACACACACACACATACACACGCGCGCGTAGAGCTGTGTATCCGGCATTCGTGGCTGATGCTCCATTTTCCGGTGCGACGAAACGCCAACGCTCTCTTTCCCTTTGATACAGACTGCGAAAAACGATCGCGCGACCGCTGTTTTTCACCGCTGGGTTTTAACTTGTGTGATAGAAAAATCGAACAGTTGACGAATCGAGATTCAGAAATGCGTACAGCATCATTGAAACTGTCACGATTTTGTGAAAGAATACGTACGACGATGAAGACTCCAGGCTTGAAGACTCTGCTTTTGAAATGCATCGTTTCATTTGTAGTAATTCTGAGATGTTTTCACATGAAGTAGTGGATAAGTGAAGACACTTTTCTTCTTGAAAATTCTATAAGTTGTCACGCGGTGTGTAGAAACATTGAAAAATTTTCTTCACCGCTCAATCTACAATAAATTTGCTGCTATTTATTACAAAACGAGCATTGAATATTAGGCTTAGATGACAAAAATTCAAGAAATCGTAATATTCTGTCTGACATTTAAAGTTCAATAAATTTGTCAAGAAAGGGAATAAAAAACTGCACGACTTGTACCCCAGTACGATTCGTCTCACTGAAAAGCCCAGAAAGCCCCTGTTTTGACTAGGAAATGAAGACGACTTTCTTGCCATAAAATTTTATCGATATGCAAACATTTGAATCGATACAACAAATTACCAGACAACGCCACTCCCACTCGAGGTCTATTCCACGCCCCCTCGCGAATCACGTGACCCAAATCAACCAATCGCTAATTTTCGTTGCATCAGCGTTGCACCTGAAGAGCCCCGATTTTCTCGGTTACCCCCGCTAAAATCACTTTCAGTGACAAAAATAAAAATTGCACAGCAAGTTTTGAGGTATCGAGGTATCACTCATGAAAAAAACTTTTCAATGTTTTTACACACTGTGACAATTCGTAGCATTTTAGAAAAGAGAGGTGTCTTCACTTTTCCATCTGCTAAAATAAGGATGTGCTTTGAAAGTAGTTTCGAGCTTTAAAACAACTCCAAGTTTATGACTGCACGATTTCTTCTTACAAGATGTTTGATGACACCTTCGATGTTTCAAAGTATCGAGAATCGCCGGAATATCAATGCGAGTTGTTGCAGACAAAAAGAGAAGAAGGATTGAATAGTGTAACTTCGTTCCTCTCTTCTCTTTTCTTTCTCGAAACTTCGGCCCCGTTTCAATCTGCTTAATTAGGAATTAAATATCCTAAAAACTTTTCACCGCGATATTGATAGAATTGTAATCGCCGCGTAAAAGAAGGAAGAGGCCTGCGATCGATGATGCAAATTAGTAGATTTAATCGAAGAAAGAGGTGAACTGAGACTCCATTGGTCTCCCTTTCATTCATTATGGAAAATAGCGGAGCAATTAGAGAGTCGGTCGAGTTTCTGCTCGTTAGGGTTTCGCGGAAATTTTTGCCGCTTCGAATCGAAGCGCGGTGGGGCAAAGGACCGAACTGTAATTTCAAACTGTAACTTTAAGAACATCGTTACTGGCGGATGGAGCGTGTGATGAAGCTGACTTAATAGTTTCGTGTCTCCCTTTATGGGAAACTCTGGTTACATCGTGATTGAAAACTTGTCGATTATGGTACCCGAGGACAATGTTGTATTGAAATTTTGAAACACGAAACGCAGCAGAGCAGCGTCTGTGGCACTTTGTCGCTGTACACGCTGTACTGTAAAGTTTTTTTACAGTAATTAACGGCACAGTAATTGCGACAAATTAACGATAAAATCAGAAGCTTTGCAGCACAATCCCCCCGTTTTCCCGTCGACGATGAACTTTGATTGAAAGATCATCGATTACGCCTGTTAGTAAGTTCCACGATGTTTACCGTGTAAAGCGTAAAACGAAGAAGAGAGCCGACGTAACTTCGCCGTAACTTTAATAGCGTAATAACAATCACGACGGCGTAGCGCGGCGTAGAGTATAATAAGAAATACTCGGCAAAGTTGAGAGCTGCGAAGCCTTCGAACAACGCATGATAATTTGAAAATTTAATTCCCCCTCCGTTGCGGAGGCGAGGACGACTTTAATTACGCGCGCCAGTTTTAATTCAATTTAACTAAACGAACGTGCGGAATATTCCTTTGAGAAATTGCGAACGGAAAGAATGGAGGAAGGAGGCTCGTTAAAAGAATGTAATCTCGTGTAACTCAAGAACATAAACGCAAACAATCCTTTTCTCCCGCCTGTTCAAACATCCACAGCTTCAATCTTTAATTCAACCGAGGGTTCGCCTCGTGGAAAAATGAAAACCTACCGCGTGCAATCTTGCGAAAATTGCGAGCGTGATTCAGCGACGAGAACTCGGCGGCAACTCTCGGCAAAGGGAGGCGGAGATCGGTAATTTCTAAATAACGCGCGTATCAACCAAGAATTCTGCGCTTAACTTCTTGCCTCGCAACATCGAGCCGCGTTCGTTCGGGTAAATTGGAGCGACGCGCCACGAGAAGACAAAGACCTTGCTCGCGACGCGACGAGTCCCCCCCTCCCCCTTGTCGTAACTTCGAATTTCACGGCACTTCGTAAAATTGAAAGTAATTGGACCGGAGTCGCAGACAGCGTCGAACTTTGCCGCGTGTGCTCGCGAAACAAATCGCGAGGCGGTGGTTCAACGACAACGCGGGAATGGAGCAAAGACGGCGCGGAGCGTTGCTGAATTTTACCGCCGTCTGTCTCTTTATCGAGAGTAACGCGTTGTAGCCGGAGCTCGTGTCTCCTCGAACAAATATCGCGTGCATATTACGTGTAATTAATTTGCGCAGGGTTGAACGTTGCAGCGTTTGATAAACGCGTTGGAGAAGGTTGGACAGGGTTGGAGAGAGTTGGAGAGGGTTGAAGAACGCGTGCCAAGTTTCGAGAGACAGGGTCAGGGTTAATGTGGCGTGTTCAACGACTAGAGGGTGGTGGATCTTGTGTGCGCGTGAAACGCCGGCCGACTATAAAAGCGACAGTTGCCCGCGGTTTGAAGAGGTCTCCCCTCGCAGTCGATAAACGTTAATTAACGCTCGGAGCGAATGGACGAGAAGCTATCGCGGTGACCGGTAATCACGCCCGATTAACAGCCGCCTGCTAATTACAAATATATTTAATATAATGAACGGTGTCCGTTCAACCGCGATTGATTCCGGCTCGTACGATATTGACACCGTGTATCCCGAAATTACAGCTTTTGGTGCGTCCAACGTGCAGTAGCTTCGTGCTTTTGATCTATTGGTTCAGGTTAGGTTCAGGTTAAGTTTAGGTTAGGTTTATTGGTTGTTCTTCCTGGCGATCAGAATCTAGGAATACTAATTCTTTTGCGTGGACAGAGAGTAGGTGCGATGTTCTTGGTTGAAAAACGCATGGTCGTGGTGTGAAGAAAATTCGGCGTTGTGTCCAGAAAGGGAAGTTTAACGGGACCGTTTGTGGCGCGACGAAAACCAAGGTAACGCGAATTAATTTGGTCGAAAGTTGGCCGGAACTTTCGTTGGCAAAAGTTTCAGCCGTCGTGGATGTCAGGCGACGGTGGAACTGGACGGTGGGCTGGAAGTTCCGCGGAAGATCGGAGATAAAGCGCGAAATAGGGTGAGAAGGGAGGGAAAGAAAGGCGTGGCTGACCAGCAACGATAATTAAAATGTTACTCTCTCTCCCCATAATGAAATGACGTAACCGTGTTGCGCGGCCGTTTCCCGAAACTTCGATAATTAATGTGATTCGACGTTAGACGGCCGTCGTTTCGACAGGCGTAATATCTTTATCCGCTGTTCTCTAACGAGCCTTCTCCCTTCCTTTCTCGTCTCGCAGACCATTCGCCCGACGGATTCAATTTGTTCACGTATCTCTCCTAAGCTGCTTCGATCGCGAAGATAAAGTTGCAACCTTCCAAGTAACGAAGATTCACTC
Source organism: Melipona bicolor (assembly GCA_030673865.1). Lineage (NCBI taxonomy): Eukaryota > Metazoa > Arthropoda > Insecta > Hymenoptera > Apidae > Melipona > Melipona bicolor. Next base: position 2,188,211 of record JAHYIQ010000012.1, read on the forward strand.
GGAATTAGCGGGAATTTCCTTGGAATTTCGGTGGTGCGCGTTTTGTAACAGCGCGTTTTCTCGCGTCGAATTTGGTTGCTTCGATCTCTGTAATTTCTTTCTAACAACAGCGTATTTTTATTCTCGCTTAGTGTACATTTCCGAAATAATATGAAATTACAATCACTAATTCACAACCAATTTTCCTCCCAGGATATAAAGAAATGTTTTAGCATAATTTAGATGTCTCACGGATTTGCAATATGAAATTACACGTTGCTTCGACTGTGACGAAGTTGTTGCCTTAAAATGTTCGTGGTGAAATGAAATTTTTATGCTCATGTCACTTCTTCAAGGAATACCATTATTGCAAAGGTTACATTGAATGATTGATCATGTCAATTTAAAAAGAATAGTAAGTGTTGGACAATAAAATCAGCTTTTTTCAGAAAATATATTTTTTATAACACATTTGCAAGAGGACAGAGAACAATTCTAGTATACACTCTGCTTTGCACGTTCAGCGAGAAAAATTTGAAAGCAATGAATATTTTTATATTACAGCTGTTCCGAGGAAATGAAGACGACTTTTTCGCCATAAAATTTTATCGATACGCAAACATTTGAGTCTATACAAAACAAATTACAGGCGCGATCGCTCAGTACCAGACAACGCCACTCCTACTCGAGGTCTACGCCACGCCCCCTCGCGAATCACGTGACCCAAATCAACCAATCGCTAATTTTCGTTGCATCAGCGTTGCTTTACTTGTCAAATATTTTCTCAAAAACTACATTTATTCCACATTTCATCAAAATCGGCGATTCACACTTCGGTATGTAAGATATTCCCTTGTAGGATATTCTTATTCTCCGTTCTTCTCGCGCAAACCGAAGTTCGACAGACTGTAAAAGGGTCGTTAAACCTTCCCGCGATACCCTCGCTTGAAACGTGTGTGATTCGATCATACACGCTTTCGCGGATTTCGTCCTCTTTGTTCTATGTTTAACCCTTTACAATGCCACGTGAATCGAAAAATTCTGTAATCTTGAAGCTGTTGCCTCCTGCGATAAATGAATCGTGTTTCTAAAAATGGATCGCAGTTCAGACGACGTAAAACTGTTTGGAGATAGCGAAACGAAATGTGAAAAACATCGCTGCGCAGTGACACTATCTTCCGTGACAGCTCGAAATTAAAAGGGCGCGTGTAAGTGCATACGTCCTCCGCGTGAGGAAAAAAATTCTATTATATTTATGGAGGAGGCTAAGTGGAAAAAAACAGGGAAAACGTCAACGTGAAATTAAACGACGTTTTCGAGATTTTACGAGAATTTCGCAATGAAAATTTTAACGAGAAAAAAGATAGATAGATAGATAAAGAGAGAGAGAGAGAGAGATTGTTCCTTGAAGGGGAATAAACCGTAATGCTCCGGCGTGTTTCTACCAACAATCGTTGTTTAACGTATTATACGGGCGAAATACTCCACCGAATTATATTTTATACCATTGCGGTCGAATGTTTGCAAGTGAAACGCAAACACGGCCACGATGCACCGTGTAACGAGCGATATTTGCGAAATATTAATGTTTAATCACGCCGCGATAAAACTCTTCAGTTTACCGGGGGTTGAAGCTTTGCGTGAAATACCGCGTTACGCGTACTGAAAGCACATTTGTCGCGCAAACGTTCATCAGGAACGTCCATCGTGGCTTTGTCGGTAGCAAGAGCAATACCGTTGTTTTACATTCTTTGCACGTAAGCTTGTTCATTGTCCGATCAGCTGGAATCCCCCGCCGTCGTTCAATTTCCTTGCGTCCACTTTAACCGATGGCCTCTGTCGCGCAATTGTGCCGGGAGACGGATCCCGTAAAAACGCATCAGTTCGCTCGCTTAAATCCTCGGCAAACGGCGGACTTTATGTGGCCATATCGCGAGACAGACAACGACATTACGAGAGCAATTTCAAAGCGCCGCGAGCGCGTCCCGCAGCGTGTCGCGTCTCAGAATCCAGCGATGGCTGAACAAGACGGAGAACGAACGAGCTACTCTTTCGTTGTTTCAGTCGTGTGTCGTGTGTGATAATCGCGTTGACCGGTTTCGCGTTGCTAATGTTAGACGGAGGAAATTCTCGAGTTCAAAGTTTCTTCAGAGTTTCAGTAAACTGTCTGCAATTTTCAGATACGGGGTCTGAAAATCATTTTCTTCATAAGAGAGAGAGACCACTGAGAGATAATCGGCCAATGTTAATATTTCAAAATTAAAATTAAAATTAAATTATTAATAAATTATAATATTAATACAGTATTACTATATTCGTATTAATAATATTAATAAATTATAAGAAAAATTAAAATTAAAGCAAGAGAGGGCTCTGTGCCCCCCTTGAAACGAAACAAATCATTTCATAATAGTACAATTGTCACGAATTGCAATTTTTCAAATTTTTAGACAGATCTGAATATTTTTCGTTCGCAGTAGGATACCTAATCCGGACACTCAGTGGAAATGAAGAGAAATAATTTTAATTTGTCGCAAAGCATAATTTATTTGTAACGTGAACATTGCTCGAATTTGCCTAAAATAACAAAAATCTGAAAAAACAACGATTGTATGTCAGAAATTGCTAGAGGGATAAATACTTAGGAGATTTTTCGTCATTCCCACTCGGTCAGATCCTCTTCCTGTTATAATGTTTTCCTAAACATTTGCTGGGATTTCCCAAGTTTATCGGGGACCCAGTTCGGCCATAAACCGTGGGATGCTATGGGCTATCTGCCTCTGAATAATCTCAAAATCACTTCATTTCTCATGCATTATATAAATATATAATATTTTTTCGGTCTATCCTTAGACTTGCATTCTAAATTAACTGTTTCACAAATCATATTCCCCTTCGTGGACTATAAATTAACAGTTTCAAATCACAAATTCACTCTTTTGCAAATTATAGATCAAATTCACCCAAATCAAGTTTTTCTACAAATCTGTTTTCTTAAGCCAGTGTAATAAAAATGAAATCCAATGTAAAGTTGTTATTTCGAAATGAAAATTTTATCGCATAAACGTAATAATGCTTGAACAAAAAATACTAAAAACTAGTGTTATAACACCAAAAATATTTATAACACTTTGTCTGGTACTTTCACATACATATTCATATAACAATTATAACAATTTGTAACATCCACTAAAAAATTTGAAGGATCAGCCAAAATGTTTCTCGCGGGGAATTTAATTTTTGAAAAAACTGTTTCAATTGGAGGGTTCGTCAGTGGAGAATATGGTGATAGAAATGACAAAGAGTATTACTTCACTTGTGGATTTGAGTCATCCATGGGGATGAATTTGATTTGCAGAAAGAAAAGGTGATCCGTAGAAGAATTAATTTAAACCCAAAAACAGGGGAGATATCGCAGGAGATAATGTTTATAAACGGGTGTTCGCGCGATGATCCCCCCATTGCAAGAATAGTTCTCGAAGGAAGCCTCGGCTAAAGCCGGAGACGTGGACATTTCCACGCGACATTCCTGCGTCCTGTGTTTTCTACATACCGCGAGACGTACGTACGGGGGTGGCTCGATGTAATGCGACTTTACATCAAGGAACAACTCTGGGAGCAACGTCGTCCGTTCGTGGTCCCTCTCTCGCCCACGTATATATATATATATATATATATATAAGTATGCATTCCTTCGCTGTTTCCGCTCCGGCTGTCCCGATAGAACGGGAACACGTGCGGCTTGGGTCTTGATACTCGGATAATGTCGCGTAAGAAGCTGAATCCTCTCCTCCACGGGAGGAAGAGCGTAATATAACTGAGACATTGACCCGGCAGAGAGAGAGAAAGAGAGAGAGAGGAAGAAGCCCGTGGATTTAATATGAATACTCGAGTTCCAGCAAGCCGGAACGAATAGGTATGGAAGTCCCGGAACATATCATATTTTTCAACTTCGCCCCCGAATGCTTCGAGGGATATTTGTATTCGGGACGCGGGACACGGGGCGCCGGCCCCTGTCGGCGCGCCAACAATTTTCAGTGGCGGACTTTCATCGGCACCGCGGCGAACGGGACGACAGCTAACCCCGTACTAGCTTATTAAAAATGTTACTCGTGTCCCTCTTTACTTTCTATCAGGAGACGCCGCATAAATGTTTATGCCTCGGAGGAAGAGGGGGGGTGAAACGTGTTCTTGGCGAAAATAGTTGCGCAACTCCCTTCCTTCCTTCGTTTTGTTTCTTTATCAAAAATGTTGGCATTAAAAACGTTCTTTTTTATCAGTAAAAGGCCTCTTCAGGTGCAACGCTAATGCAACGAAAATTAGCGATTGGTTGATTTGGGTCACGTGATTCGCGAGGGGGCGTGGAATAGGCCTCGAGTAAGAGTGGCGTTATCCGGTAGTTGAGCGATCGCGCCTGTTAATTTGTTTTCCATCGATTCAAATGTTTGCATATCGATAAAATTTTATGGCAAAAAAGTCGTCTTCATTTCCTAGTCAGAACAGTTGCTTTCAGTGAGACGAATCGTACTGAAGTACACGTCGTGCAGTTTTTTTTCAATCGCACAGCTGCAAGATTCGTCCAGATCAGAAATTGAATTTTCTTTCACCTCGAAACGTGGAGACGTGGCCGCAAATTGCCGCGTAAATGTTATCGCGCTCGTTCTCGATAACCGTGCGAGGAGCGAGACTCGCTCAGAGGATGTAGATAGCGCGGACGTTGTCTTACAGTGTGGCTGTGGAATGGTCCCGGAACCACTACGTGGATCGTACGTAATAACCCATGGTGTCTGCTGTGGAGCACGGTTTGCCAGCGACCCACTTCGCCTACGTTGCAGCTACTACTCCCGGCTTATAGACTTCAGTTTAATTACAACGCGTGTTAACAGCCGTGCATAGGCCGTGCTGCTCCAGGCCCCCTCGAAAATTGTCGATTACTGGTGACCTCGTCACTCGAAATCAGCCCAACCCCTCTTACAAGTTTCATCTCGTAATTACGACGGCCCTCAACTTTCGTTCACGATCGTTCTGACTTCCAGTTGCAGAGAATGTAAAATTTATACGCTCGTACAGTTTATAGCTCGCATAGAATCCAATTTTTCTTTTTGGATTTCGTTGAGTCGATTAAAACGTGTTGTATTGTGTATTTCTTGTTGATTCAAATTATAGAAAAAATTAATTTCCGTCTAATTTCCGCAAAGATCGTTTGTGTCTTATGTTTTTCCTCCAGTGTGAATTTTATTTTACCTCGAAGTCAGCCCAACTGAGTTTCATCTCGAAATTACGACGATGCGGAACTAACGATTCGTTCACGATCATTCTGACTTTTGTCTCAAAGAATTCCAATTTCTCCAATCGGTCTCAGTCCCCCCAGCCGCAGTTATTATCTCTATTTCTGTAATTTTTGCAAAGGAGGAGTGAAAAATGTTGAAAGTTTCGAGCTATAATCCAATAACCAGGGACCATGGATCTTCGCGTAGACTTCATAGCGGGAGCTATGAACCGTAGGTTCTAATATACTTTGCGCGTGAATCAATCGGCTCGTTAAACGCTTGGAAACAGTCCAAACGATATCTTCGCCGTTGTAACTTTTAATTTTACATCTTTCCCAGCGATTTTCGCCAGTTTACACCGAACGAAGCAAGATAGAATGATAAATTCAATGGCGGGAGCAAGGGCGAAAAAATGAAATCCGTATTCAGCATCATATTCGATCGAATAAATCGCGGTGTGTTTGACGTATTTGCCGAGGTGCCCCAAAGTTCGGAGCAGGTTATAAACCGAGTTTTAGTTATTTTACGAGGCAGAGGGCGCTCCTTGCGAGAAAATCACGAATGCCTGATCAACTCAAAGCCAATTAAGGGTCTCTAGCCTCGATTCGAGGTAGCTTGGGGCCTGAGACTCGCCAGGAGTTTCTGCGCCCGTGCAGGCTGGCTTAACGTACAGGATCAACGGAAGCTGATATCGAACTATAATTTATCGTGTAAACCAGTTGGAATTGCGAGCGTTATTATATGATTTAATGTCATACAGCCGGGATGACGCGACGCGGATGTGATTTGTGTCCACTCGTCGTGTTTGCTCGTCACCAGTGGCGCCGATTTTCACGCGATGTTTATATGCGTGTGTTGCAAAACTAACAAACGTTGCTATCGATTCGCGCGATATAAAATTCGGGGCTGGTCGAGGTAGAAAATTCGGCCGCTGGTGACGATTATCAGCGAGACGATAAATTTTCGGACAAAATAATTTCTGAAAATAATACGTGTATATTTCTGTAGTTGATGAAAACGACACGATTTTTAAACAAGTGGTTGAAAGTAGATACAAATGTAAAGTTATTAATTTAGGAGTTTAAGAATATTGGAAAAGAAGGATATTAAACTCTCACCACTCACTATAATTCTCTCAAGATCTATACACTCGATTCACTGTTCTCTTCTACAGATCTCCATTCTATCGCGACTCTTTTTTCAAAAGAGGCAAAAATTGAAACGAACGTACAGAACGTTGTCGTAACTCGAAACACACACTCTCCACTGACGATATGTATGAACTTTGAAGAATAAGAAAGGCTTGTGAACAGTCTTTCGAGAGTCAGTCAGTCCTCTGTCGGAAATTGACTCCGGACGTGAACTTTAACTGGTTTGCGGACCATAACGAGTGACCGAACCGTATACAAGAATTCGTCGCTTTCTTCTTCTTTTGAACTTGTCGGTATAGAAATGATTAAGAAGTAATAAACTTATCATCTGTTTTGCTTGGGTTACATTTAAATATACTTAGAACTAAGAAAATTTGGGACACAAAATTCTCGACGTGTGTGGCACGCCATTGCAGCGCAAAAGGTTAGTAATGCAGACGCGTTGAACTTCGGTCTTCCTTCCACGTTTCTCCGATCGTGCCGCCTTCGATGAATTCCCAACTCGATATTCATGCGTTGCCGACGTTCGCCCGCAACGGCGTCAAACGCGACAAGAATCGCCAGCTCGACTTTTAGTCGGAATGGCAGCTCGTTGTTCGCCACCGTGCAACGTTCGTCGGTGGAACTCGCGTCAGAGGCTGTGACAGATTTACCCGGCGGTGCAATTGACTTTAGACACGCGGAGCGCCGTGTCGCGTCGTGTGTCTGGACGTGACACGGCAAGGAACGAAAAAGGTAGTCGCGCGTAGTCGTTTCTGAAATCTCGAGAGGGCGAGGGCAAAGCGCGAGAGAGCGGTGAAAAGGCTGCGAGGGAAGGCGGGGAGGGGGATGGAAATGGATCGTTTATCGGCTGCATTTTCCAAAGGGAGACGTTCGATTCTCTCTTTGTTCTTAGCAGCACGTTGCAAAGTGAGCCTTTTTCCTGGCCTGTGACAGAGGCGCGCGGCCGACTAATAAACGAGAAATGAAGGACTCGCGTTAAATACGCGCGCGACTTTCAAAGGCAAAGGTGCAATTAAAATGGCGAAACTGCTCTTGATCAATTTAGCCGGCGAGTTCTTTGACGCCCCGCCGAGCGGAACGCAATTTATTCGCGTTCAGAGAGTGCCACCTGTTCGTCCACCAGGTAAGAATCGTCTTACTTGCGATTCCACTCGCGAAATTTCGACTTTTGACGAGCGCCGTTCAGTTTTTTCGAGCTTTCTCGAACGCGGGCCGATTGATTCCGTTTCGCCTCCCGTTTGGATCGGTGATTTCACGGCCGTTGGCGAATCGGGGATTTGCACGGGTTGTTGCAGCCTCGAAATATCGCCGAGTTCGCCGATTCGATCGTGACTGGACTTTACAACCAGTTTGCCTGGTTTTTTGTGGAAACAACGATTGTCGACGCTCGAGGAATCAGGTACGCGTGCATTCACCAGTGATAATGGTCGTTTATGGTCAGACACGTACGCCAGCGAAACGTATTCGTTCGCGCTCTACTCTCGATACCTCGCCTGTCAGACTTTTTCCAACGACGAAATTGATACATCCTTTGTTCAAGTGGAAGACAAGTTTCTGGTCGAAGCAAATTCTGGTGTCAAAAGTTTCAAACAAGATGGTTGAATATTGCCGAAAAGCGAGCAGAGTTTGTTAAATTAACAAAACCGACGAACGCGAAAGATAGAAGATTCTTTTCGTCGTTGGCCTGAAGCGCGATTTGAGAGAGCGGGCCAAACATGCGTGCATCGAGCTGAGGCGCTTAGTGCGCTAAACGATCGTCTACTTCAAAGGGGAGCGCGACCCCGGGTGAGCTGAGTAACCGCAAGTGGCGCTTGTTCTATTACGTTTTTGTCAATATATCGATCGCCGATGGTTCGAAGATTAAACTATTATGCAGGGAAAGCGGCGTGTCCCGCGTAAATCCATCTAACCCTGTGTAATGCTTGAAAACGAGAATGCTCGAACGTGCTATCAATATTGAAAGCAAATCTAGCCAGAGCCGTAAATATTTCACCGGTGCGAATCCCACATGATACTCTGTATTTTCGTGCGATCAAAGACGCATAAATTATCGGGAGGAGATGATCGACGAATCCTTCGACGACCGAGGAGAGGAAAATCGCTCGGTTAATTCGATTCGATGTTGCGACGTGTTGCCGTACGCGGAAATAAGTAATTAAGGATGCACGCACGATGGGATGTTAATTAATCGTGCATCTGTGCGCGTGCACGTGCGTACATCAATTAACTGTAATTATCAGTTACACGTGGAAACTGTCGGAACAGTTTAACCGAGTGTGGCTTTATCAATTTATCGGTCCAAGTTGTTGTTCTATTGATATAATCAAAAGAACAGAAACAGGTGTAGCCTTATCAATTTATCGATCTAGCAAACACAATGTCGTAATTACGAATAAAGAATAATTGAAGGAACAGAGAGAGGGAGTAGCAGATTGCGAATTTTCTCGTAAATTTGAAAATAAAAAAATTCACGGCGAAAAATTGAGAAACTGACAGTGGCTGGTGAAATCTGGGGATACAAAAATCGTTTCGTCCGGAACGGTAGCTACGGTATTGCGGAATTTCGCGATGAGAAAATACGTACATATATTCATCGTCGGAAAGGCTGCGCCGGCCTGCTCACTCCCGGCCGTCCCTTCCAGCGTATGCAAATATGACCGTCCAAATCCTCTATTTGCATACCGTGGACTCTGTTGAAAAAACCATTCCTCGATCGGTGGCCGATCAAAAATCGTCCGTCCGGGCATTTTGAATATGTAATTCCCGGTTAAATCTTTTACGCCGGCCCCTCCCCCTCCCCCTCACCCACGCGACACGCGACGCATTCGCCCGTTCTCTCTTTTTTTTTCCCCTCGCTTTTTTGTGTTTTACTTCTCTCCTCCTCTTTCCTCTCTGCCTTTTTTTTCTTTTTTTCTCTCTTTTTTTTTCTTTTTCTATTTTTATTTTATGCGAATCCGAACACGCGATCGTCGTCAAATATCCCAGCATCGCTGTCGGCAATTTTATACTCGCGCGCATAACTTTTCGCGAATATCGGTTCCAACGGTGGCAAACGCCGCCAGGCAAAAAGCGTCGTATTTATACGGGGAAGCGGGAATTTTTGCGAAATTATTCGAAAATCGCGTCGTCAAACGGTTTCGAGATTGAAACGTTTGCTTCCTGCGAGAGGTACACATGTGCAACTTTAATACGTAAATATTCCCGACGGTATTTACCGAAATGAAGTTTCGCTTTGCAGATATTTCGTGCGAACGAAAGACCAAAAAAACTGCACGACTTGTATCCCAGTACGATTCGTCTCACTGAAAGACCCAGAAGCAATTGTTCCGTTGAATCGATAGAAAACAAATTACAGGCGCGATCGCTCAGTAGATCTACCAGACAACGCCACTCCTACGCGAGGTCTAGCCCACGCCCCCTTCGCGAATCACGTGACCCAAATCAACCAATCGCTAATTTTCGTTGCATCAGCGTTGCACCTGAAGAGGCCCGATTTTCTGGGTTACCCCCGCTAAAATCACTTTCAATGATAAAATGAAAACAATCGTCGGAAAGATCAAATTTAACAAAACAGAGAATGAGATTCTGCTCCTAAAGTCGATCCTTTTTGGCCAGTTATTCCAGTTATTGGGAAGAGAATCTATTCAAATGAGCTGTCAAAATACGACTTATCTTCGTCCACTCTCTCTCTCTCTCAGTGATTCTTATTTCAGGGCGCCTTTCGAACGATCGTTGCGAAATAGACACGTATCGCGGCGTTGCCGCGAGCAACGTCCGGGAATAATTCGTTTTTCACTGTTATCGGTCCGGCCGGCGACCAGAGGAATTGAAATACGCCGTGGTAAATTGGTTTCGCTTGGATCCGTTTTAATTCCGGGGGGTTTATACCGGGACCGGTGATGTCGCTTGAGGTCTGATATCAATAATCGAGGAGCGAGCTAATGCGAGTAAAGCGCTTTCGCGGCTGACGGATCCCGAGATCGGAGAACGATCGGTGCCGACGGTTTTGTAAAACGGAAACTCCCAGCGAAAACCCCGATAAATCGCGCAACCTGGTACGAAGCCCGGGTTTCGCGTATATATATATCTATATATATATCGCGCCTCCACCCCTCCAAACGAATAAATTTCCACGCGACAAAAGTGCTCCCCCTCCGCGTACCCTCGATCGATCGATCGTCAGATTTAACCGCCTGCCACCGCGCGTGTCGTCGTCCGCGATGAACAATCGAACCAACTCTAACTGCCCGTGCCCTTTTTCTCCCCACGCAATGTACTTTCCGCGATTCGCGGAAATTGTAAATTCGTGAAAATACAGCTGGGGATGGAGAAAACACAAGAAGGTTCATTTCAAAAGGTTAAAGCGTTTTGATTAATGCACGAGGGCAGATTTCCCGTTTTCACGGCGGATCGAAACGAGTGCACCTGGCTAGGCGTAATTTTAGCGCAAACGTAACTCAAAGGCAGAGTAAACATTCCCCGCGGCAAAGTGGAAATTACGAAGATAATCTTCGTTGTATCTAAGCGTTACGCTAAGCCGATTTTCATTTGGTTGATTAATGATCTTTCAACGGACACCTCTAATTACTGCCACGCCTGCCGTACTTTGTGCAGCTATGTTTTAATCCATACGTCATGAAACTTGCGTCATCGCGTGGATTATACTTAATTCGCGAGGCGAAACTGGACGTTCGCCGCAAAAAGTAAAAGAAACGGACGACGAACTAGCTCTAACCAACGAGCCTTTGCCTCCTCATTTCCATCCAGAGGAGCACCAGCCTCCTCAAAGAAAACTCAAGGCAAAATGTAATTTCGCGTTGAAACGTCTTGTAGTTAGGAGAAGAATTCCGCGTTTTTACAACAGCGAGGCAAGCGCGCAAAGACGAATTACTGCTCAAAGGTGTGTAGACGTTTTTCTTAATTAGAAATTAAATCTTCCGGCAGATGGATTAATTCTGTAATCAACTATCATCGTTCTGCTTATTGCTCGGTCAAATTTTCAGTATTTCATCCTCGATTCTTCTATGATTTAATCGTTAACCGTTTTGTTTCTGAAGCATGTCTTACAATTTTTATAATAGTGCAAAAACTACAATTATCAAGAAAAGAGTCCAAAATGTATTACAGAATAAGACAATAAATTTAATTTTGAGGTATTTTTTCAACAAACAACTTTTTAACGATGTCAAAGTTAATTTGAAATAAAATCTTTTTAGTACTATTGTTTATGTACTAAATAATTATATAAATTATTACAGGCAATAATACCAAATATCAGTGAGTAATATTTACTTTAACGTTGTTTTAACTTTTCAACTTACTTCGACAACAAATTTTACAATTTTCTCGTCTTCGTGCCGAATTTAGTCGATCTTAACAGATCGTAGAAAATGATAAACTTTGCAAGAAATTTTTTTCAAAAATCCTTCGTTCCGCAATGAAAATTCCAAATGGCTCGAAACGGAAGGTTCACCGTGGGGCGTATACGTGTCAACCGAAATGTTCGAGAAGATCGAGCGATTGCGCAGAGTCGTTAAGGGTCGGCCATCTTCGAGCTGGACTTAATTCCATCAGTGTTAAAGAATCGTAAAGCGGTTAGTGCGGGACAATTAAAGGCGTCGTAACGTCGCCGTTTGTTTTATCGCGGCAGTGCCACCGCGCGGCATCGCGATCAATCGGCCGCCATTTTCGTGCGGCGCTGGTATCGGAAACCGGCGTAACAGCGGCATAAAATTATCGGTACACGCACAAACGGTCGTAGTTGCGGGGCATCTGCGAGGCAGCCGGTCGTACGTACGTAGACGCGCAATGACCGCGCTTGTATTTTACTTGAACGAGAATTAACGAGCCGTGGAGTAAATAACCACTTTGCTTACAGTGCACGAGCCCCGGTTCATAAAACCCATGAGCCATAGACCGCACGTTGGACGCATCCGCGAGCGCGCGTTTCTATACATATATATATATATATGTATGTATGTATGTATATATATATATATATATAGGACCTCTTATCCTGTAGGACCACGTGCTGTGCTCCTGCACGCGAAAAACAGGGTGCCACGATACACGCGTATCGCGATCCTTCTATTTTCACGAAACTACGAGCGCAATTTTTTTTTTTTTTTCGCCCGCTGCCTCGCGCTATTCATACACGAACGTGTGTGCGTATGGAAACGAGTAATGCGGGAATATATCGTGGCTTGTTTACCGGGGGCAATCGGAACGTTTTCGAAAGCCTCGCGCAACTTGATCTCCACTCGGTGTCGAGGCTTCGGTTTTTTTTTTAGCTTCCTAGTTCAATTGATTAATTAGAAACTGATCGATCTCGCGATTTAACGTTTCCGTCTCGTTGCGCCGCTGCTGGAAACGGATCTGCAGCGTCCAGCGTCTGCATTAATATACATTACGCTTCGCGATAGGGGATTGCGAAACAGTGGAGCTACGTAGAAAACAACGTTGCGGCTCAACGTGCAGCAACAAACGCAGGGAGAGCCAATATTACTGTTTCGACTGTTGCTAATTTCGCAGCTTCCTTCGCACACTACGCGCAACCGCGCGCTAATATTATTCAAATATTCATAGAACGGCGGGGCGCGGCGCGCAACAAATTCTACGCGCGCCACGCGGTTCGATTTTGACTCGGCTCGCAAATATTTGACTCGGCCGTGGATTCTAAAACCCGACGCGCCACGCGCGCCAGGCCTCCTCTAAATCCTCCGCTGAGTCGTAATTGGAAACCGCACGAGTGGAGCGTGCGATAAATCCTTCCCGCGAAAGGGTGGAAAACCTGCCGCCGCGATTTCTGCCGGAGAAATCTCCGCGGTTACGTTCCGTTCGATTTTCTGACGAGTCAACAGCTTTTCAACGCTCGTGAACGTTGTCGTGCGAGCGATGAAAAGCGTGAAAAATAGATGGTGCCTGGCTCGATATTCGCCACCAAGGTGACCATATAAAGTCGTTCCGCCGGCAAGTAATAATAAATCACGGCCGCGTTAGCGTTTGCACGCCGTTTACAGCCACCCCGGATGAAACAAGTTCCTTGGAAAATAAAGTTTAACCGTGGCAATTTTCTTGGACGTGCGAGGAGAGAGGAAGAAAGACAGAGGAGTTCTCTATTTTGGCGGGTCAGAGTTGCTTGATTTATCGAACGGCCAACGACTGAACGAACGATACGTTATTAACCGATTGACGAGGCAGGAAATGTGGGCCGCGTCCACGTTCGAGGTTCATCATCGAGGCTAACGGTTATGAAAAACGTGGTCGATAACGATCGTTCCACTCGGCTGATCCTCCGCGATGGTTCGTCGACGAATTTTCGTCGAATCATCGAGCGTGGCATTCGATCTGTTGTCCGTTCGATCGTTCACCGCCCTGTCGTTTTATTCCCCGCGGCTGATGGAATTTGATTTTTCACCTCGAGCAGACCCCCGGAGCTTTCGGGAGAGAATGCGCGACGAACGCGGATTAAACCCGCGATATAGCTCGCGCGAAAATTGAAATTCAGCGGTGTAACCGAAGCGTGGAGAACACGTCTCGGCGATGGAATTTCTTCGGCGGTGGTGGAAACTTAATTTTGAATATTCACCGCGATGCTAACGCGAGTAAACCCCTTATTTCCGGACGTTTTCTCGAAACACGCTCTTCGAATCGCTGTCATTTTGATTTTTATACGCTCGCGCTCCCTTCCGAGACTTTGTCCGACTGAAATTGAAATTTCCAAACAATTGTACTCACTTTTTGCGCTGCAGACAATGTTTTAACAATGTCGAACTGTCGAGCGAAAATTTAGCAGTGTGTTTTTAGAGATTTAAAGTGAATAATAGATTGCGTACTCCATTGTACTGTAAAGATTTTTATCACTGAAAGTGATTTCAGCGGGGTAACCCAGAAAGGTGCAACGCTGATGCAACGAAAATTAGCGATTGGTTGATTTGGGTCACGTGATTCGCGAGGGGGCGTGGCGTAAACCTCAAGTAGGAGTGGCGTTGTCTGGTATCGATTCAAACGTTTGCATATCAATAAAATTTTCAAAATTTTCGTCTTCGTTTCCTAGTCAGAACAGTTGCTTCTGGGTCTTTCAGTGAGACGAATCGTACTGGGGTACAAGTCGTGCAGTTTTTTCTACATTATCTGTATCCCCGATGGAAATTTTACACCTCTAATGTTGTGTTCAATTCAATATCTGTTTCTAATGAAACTCTACGAACGAAACTTTATTTTGCTCGTGTAATCCGGTGAAGGAAACCTTCCGTGACCTGTCTACGCGAGCTTAGCTTTGGTTTTAAATTTTGATTCATACGTATCCGAAGCATTTGCGACAATGTGACGCGCATTTAAGCGATGGTTCATGAAACCCGAGCAAATTTCGCACGTTGAGTCTCTGATCTTTTTATACGACAGAATTTCCATTTCGACGTTCGTGCATACATACGTCACTCGCGCGTCAACGTCGCTATCTCGTTAACTGTCGGGACGACGAATTGGATACGACGTTATAAATATAGATTTGTAGGATTAGTTCCGTTAACGCATCTGTTGGGCGTGATTTAGAACGTGCTCGTACTCGAAATTACAGATTCGCGATAAAATTGCAAAGTTTCAACTTGTTCCCCCGAAGCAATTACAAAATTAAAAAAATTTTAGAAACCATTTTCAAAATAGGTCGATCGGAGAAGAAACAGAGACCGACGCCTGAGTTGAACGAGGTAGAGACATTTTACCGGTGGGAAAAATTCGTTGAGTGATAATGGATGCATTGTCGCGACGTATCATTTTTATGATACGCTCGTAAGCAATTATTTACGCGAGATCTCTCGCACGCATTCGCGAGTCACAAATTGCCGGTGCTAATAAATTTTCTCGCGCAACGCTGACAAATTTTGCGGCGAGATTTTACAAATCGTGTAATTGTCTGTCTGTATCTACAACCACTGAAACTCGCAACCTTTTCCAGTCAACCGACACCATCTTTGCGTGATAAAAACGAACGAGAAAGCAATTAGAAAAGTCTCCCTCTTACAGTTTCACTCAAACGAGCGAAAGTACGCTTGATGCACGAGGCTGGTTTACACAAAAAACTTCGAAAAATCAAAAACCCATCGGCGCGCCGCGGTTGCTTCGCGTTTTTCGCGCTGCCGGCACACCGTGAAAACAGCAATTTCAAACGTTATTCCTTCCGAGCCGTGCAGCTTGCTCGATTTAGGTTCACGACATGCAACCCTCGAGAGAACCGACTCTCCAAATATCGCACCTTTTCACCGGCTTGGCAGGGTGAAACAACGCCTCTCTCCAGGTCGAAACTGTTTACGACAGCAGCGATGCACGCGTTTAGGCATCTATTTGCAAAGAGAGCGGAGCGCGACCGGATAAACCGTACCCGAGACAGCCGGCAGCCGAGTGGAAATAAAGAGGCGGTCGGAGACGAACTTTATCCCAAGAATGGCTGCGCGGTGAAACTGCTCGTTACTTCTGCTTTCCACCAACCGCCCTTTCTTCTATTCCTCTTCTCCTTTCTTTCTTTTCTCTTCGTTCTTCCTCTCTTCGTGCAAACCTCTCTCTCTGGCCGCACGAGGAAGGGGTTTCGGACTTCAGAACAATCTCTTGGCTGCCGAGGACTTTGAAACCATCGCGAGTCTCTTCGATTCGATTCTCAGAGCGGGAGGTAATTACGCAGAGTCCCTCAGAGCTACGAGCAATTCTCCTTGCAACTAGCGAACGATCGATTTTTATGGTTCGCGTTTAAAGGCAAGGAGATCCCCGCGTTCGAGGAGTTGTTCGTTGTTTCGGGTTTGTTCCCTCCGTTAACGGGAATGTTATTCCTACGAAGGAATCGTTGGGCATCGATGACGATGTCGCAAGCTAGTGGGTATTTCCGACGCGTAACGGGCGATCGAACGAGACGGTCCATCCCTCGTCGCGGCAATAAAATCTTATCGTTCCCGTGGTCCATTGTGGTCGTCGGGCAGAATTACGAGACGCACGGTTCGATTCACCGTTGTGTTCGGTGGCCTCGTCTTTATTTCGGGGAAACTCCCACGAAGCGTGTCCCGTGGCTTGTTTGCCAATGGGACGAGTCTGGGCTCGCTGGGAACTTTGGGATGAACTGCGCGCGGTTTGCGACACATCACGATAGGAATCACGCGGCGCCGCCGTTTTCGATCGTCCCGTGGCTCCGCGTTTGCTCAAGCAGATTGGCGCGTTTCCTTTTTCCTCGACCCGAGAGTTTCCGAAACTCTGGTTGGAGCGTGCGAGATGTAAAGGCAGAATATATTTCGGATTTGTCCGCGGGTTTGGTTCGAGGGGGACGCGCTGGCTTCTAATTTAATGAGAGGAACTTTTGTTTCGGGAGGACAGTTGCAATTGGGAAACTGCGATATATTTGGCCAAAAAACGCGGTAACCTACTCGGGCGAATAAGAGTAAAGCTCGTGTTTCCCTGGGATTCGCGTAAATTGCTATAAAGATATTTGACAGCGGCGAATTACCCCTCCAACTTACGACTTGCAATCTCGCGAACGTTCAAGCAGCACCAAAGTTAAAGCAAAACCAAGTCCCCAAGTATTAGAGGTACCCACAAGCAATGTTTTCTTCAAATTTAACAAACATTGCCATCTAGTGACAATAATTTAACTTATCACGACATAACCTATATTCTAGTTAAATATATAACATAACCTGTATTCTAGTTAATATATAACATAACCTATATTCTAGTTAAATATACAACCTAACCTATATTTTAGTTAAATATATAACATAACCTATATTCTAGTTAAATATATATCATAACTTATATTCTAGTTAAATATATAACATAACCTATATTCTAGTCAAACATATTGACATTTAGCATGCTTATTGTTAAATTATACAATAGATTAGAACTGTGTTGACTCTCAAATGAAATAAAATTTTGTACAGTATTAAGAAACGACATTAATTATGACTACCATTGATATAATCAACTATGAACGCGCTTGTACAGATTGTCATCCGGTTTCTGAGAATTGAATATTAATCAATAATAACAAGCGAAGTAAAAGAGTGAGAAGTGCCAAAGAAAAAAAATTGTCCTCCTTAGGAAGGAAAGCATCCGACAGCCATTTAATAATAGGCTCGATCGTTGACGAGAGCAGTTGAACCATCGCGTTAAATCCACCAGCGCCAGGAGTTCTCGAGACTTCGCTTTAACGCGTCAAGGTAATTTCGAAAATGTTTGGACTCGCGGCCGGGCGAAGCCTGGAAAACGAAAAGTTCCAGGCGGATGAAAAGGTTTTTCGGGCAGGCTGGAAATTCGATACCGAGCCGATCGTAGCAGAAGTGGCTACGAGTGGGCCGACCCTCTCGCTGAATTATGTACTCTCATATGTGGGTCGAGCTGATATACGAGCTCGCTCTTCTGAAACGTCATTCTCTTTTCATTGGTGGCCGCGCGCGCGCAAGTGGCGCGGGCTCTTACCGACTCCGGCCGATTCAGACCAAAACGGATCCTCCGCCGGACATCCTTAAATCATCGTGTACAAACTGTATTACGCGGTGAAGGATGCTCGTGGATTATCTTACCGACATCTTTATCCAACTCGTTTGAAGCTAATTGCAAGCTACGTAAACGTTTGCAAATATAATATTAAATCGTGTAATGTTACATTTTTTTTTTTAGTATTGAAGGAATGTGTTGCAGAGAATAGAATGCAGTTTCTAAATGGAAAGAAATCGTTGTGATAAATATTTCGAGTGTAATACGAAATTGAAAGTGTAATGTGTTACATTTGAGAATCGTTTATTATTACAGAAAATATTGGACTGCGGTGATTGTTGAAGGATTTGTTGAAATATTTACTGCGTTAACATTGGTATTGTTGTGAATCGTTTCAACGCAAGAAAGATGTTCCTTTCGCAGATAATAATGATATAATTCAAAAAATGTAGAAACAGATATGTATGTATACGCGTGCAATTTTTCGATAAAAAGACGACACTTTCAGAACACAAACATAAAAAAAATTTTTACGACTTAATCATTCGAGTGTTTAAATCTTGTAATCAATAATAGAATAATTGTTTGTGTAACGTACGATAAATCAAAAAGTACACATTTAGAAATGAATGTAACATTTTTGATGGGAGATTCCAATCTTTACCGCCGCAAAGTTACACTTTCAACCTATTATTCTCGATTGTATCTGGCCAGTGCCAATATCCGCTCGGCAACGTTGATGGCCGAGCATCGTTTACCTAGGCTGGCGCCGTCTAGGCACTTGAAAGAGTCAAGATCGCCACGCAGAGTCGCTGCAAACAACGTGGTACCACTCGCGAATTATAACGTTACAGCTTCGTGGAGCAGCGTTTCCGGTTTTATCAAGTGAGTACGCGACTGGTTTCCCCCGTCCGAGAGCACGGTTTAAACGATCGTTACGCGAAAAGCGGTTACGGTCTTGATTTTTTATTAGGGGGAGGGGGGCCGTAACGTTGAGCGCGATGGCCGAGGCACGAGCTCCGAGGTGACCGTTTACGACCGTGGATGCACGGAGGGGGCGTTCTATCTCGATCGATGATTCACCTCGCGTCGATGCCGTCGAGAGGGCCTGTAATTCGTCCAGCAACGTTCGAATGCAAATTGCTCCGACTCGAGATGACATTCTTCTCCGTGGCACTTGGCCACATCGGCAAGCACATCGGCTGGTAGTTTGCCGATTGATCGATGGAGATTCGAGGTCTGGCAAATGGGGACGCGGCGGACGTAGATATCGCGTCGCGGCGGAGTTTGTATACTTTGCGAAGACCGGAAGATCGCGATAGAATAATCTTTCGGAGTCACGGTTTTCGTGGAACGTTGTTTGCGGGGGGTGGGGCGGCGACTTTCGAGCGGAGTTTGCCGAAGGGCGTTGCCTCTTGTTAACCGAGAGGACAGAGGTTAGGTTTCTGGTTAATTGAACCTGGAAGTTTTGCTTGGCCTTCCGCGATCGGGAGTTACGCTCCGGGAATTAAATTAAACCGTAGATAAAGCGATCGGACCGATAATTTCTCCGAAACTCTTGTAACGTGTTTGTTCGTTCGAGTGAAATTTTTGTTATAAAAGGGGCACTGCGGTGGAAATCTGAAAATATGTTAAAAAAAAAATATATAAAGCGGAAAGAAAGGAAGAAAGAGGAGGATTTGCAGTGAAATTAATTGCGTCGAGTTCCAGCCACACGTGGAGAAGTGCGCTGTTGAGATGTTAAATTGTCCCGGTGACAATTAAAATAACCTTTTTCCCCTGCCGCTAGATTTAAAATACATTTTTATATTCATTGCCGTTTTGCCGCGCTGCCCTAATATTCCAGCGTAGCTGCACGAGCTCTAGTTACGTAAGCGCAACTACGGGCGTTGTCTTTTATGAAGTCATCGAGGGTCGTGGGCTTTTTAATTAACCGGTTCAATTTAAATAGTTGAAAACGAAATGGGACGATAACGTCGAAGTGAAAAAAAATATTGTTGCACGTGCAGGAATATTTCAGAGCACTGTTTGGAGTAACAGGTCTGTTGCGTTAACGTTTGGAAAAAAATTCATGCAATAATAACTGTGTACCCTGCGAGTAGCGTCGTTTTTTTTCCCAAATTTAAATTTAAATTAAAATTTTTTTTCCCTCGAAATCAACGACGGAGATTGTATTATAGATTAAAGCTGTATCAACTCTTAAATAAAGTAAAATTTTGTGCAGCATCAAAAAATAGCCACGTTACTTGTGGCTACCCGTTATGTAAGCGCTTGAATTAATCGAAAGCTGAAGAGACGCTGGTGTATCATCCTGACGATATGTACGGTGTTCCGCGATACCGTTCGTACGAACTTACGCGCCATCCTAATCTAGGCTTACCCGTAACCTAATACGAGCTCGAAAGTCGAAACTTGCCGCAAATCACGCAATTACAGAATTCTTGCTCGTATTTAGTTACCGTATTCCCGAGGGACTTCCAATTCACGTTCCATTTATTTCGAATCTTGGAATCTCTCGCAGTCGCAAATTTTATTAGCCAGTAAGCGCGCCAGTAATTGCTTCATTGGACGCAATCGGCGGCAAGCGACTTTACCGATAAGCTTCGTCCAATCGCGCTCCAAATTATCAACGCAGGAGTTTGTTAATTTACACGTTCTGACGGTTTTCGCGTTATTGATTTTCAATGAACTGTTATTCCCCACCTGTCAAAACCACAGCTTTTTCTCCAGCTGCCCATTTTTTCAATTAACGCTTAATCCATGGTATAATGAAATTTCAAAAAGATTGACAGACTGTTAATAATCCAAACAAAAAAAAAAAAATAAAATAAAATAAATAAGTAAATAAAAATAAAACGATTAAACCAAGAGCTCTTGCAACATTATATACTCCATAAATGTCGCCAAAAGGGTACAAAATTTAGTTTTTATTTTTCAAAGGCCTTTTATTTACACTAATAAAATATATATACAAAGATGCGTGAATGTACTAAGACAATGTTCAACGATAATTATAATTATTTCTACTATCCGCTTGTCAGGCTGCAGGACTCACTCAGGACTGACTACTTAGGGTAACTGACTGTCTTGGCATGTTGGAGTCAGCCCTTTTATACCCTAAATCTCACTATGTCCTTTCTCATCAAGAGATCGGAAAGCGTCTGTTTTCTTGCAGTGTATGTATAGTCAAGCCCATGAGAGGTTTTTGACAATTACCTCTCGACAATATTGCCCTGCCGATATTGCATCCTGGATCCACGTCGTGAGAATGTTGATGATGCTGCCTGGGTTGTGTCCCCTACAAAAAATTTCAAGTAGAAAGTAGCAGAGTCGCAATTGAATATTTTCTTTCTTTCGATGAAAGGGTAAAGTGAAAGGGACGAAACTAATCAACTGGGAACCCATCGTCGAATCAACGACTAACGATATTCCGGTAATCGAGCATTGGCGAAATAGTTGTTCGAAATTGAGGGAGTCCTCAGCGCGGAACGGCGGGGCTGATTAATGGAAAACAAATTGGAGCGGGCTGCAGAAGTGGCGATGACGCGGACCCGGGAGTTAATATCGGGTTATCTAAAGTCGGCGGCGCGGCCTTCGTTCGTTTGAACGAACTGGGGGACATCGGTGGAAAACGCCTTGAGAGTAACTTCCAACCTTTGTAATGGAACGGCCAGATAAGAATTAAATTGTTTCCGTGATAAGGGAGCGAGGAAACGGCCCGGAACTTGTCCGTGAGGCAATTCTGACGAAGTAAGCGATATGGAAACGAAATGAAGTTTAGTCATTGTAATATTATTTGGCCCTAGGCGTGTTTTCTTTGTGCAGACAGCGTGCGTTTCTTGTGTGCGACGTTTCCCTGCCTTTACATCGTTGAATTTATACGGAAAATAGAATGGCGAGCCTCTCGTCTCTCTCTCTCTCTCTCTCTCTCTCGCGCGCTTTCTCTTTCTCTTGCTACTTCTTCAGCTCGCTTGGACCGCTTCCTGAGGAAAATCGTTGAACGTCTTCACGTTGCTCGAGTTACCACCCAGACGAAGGAATTTCCTCGAGGTTCTGATAAGATCATCTGCCACTGTCACCTCGGCTCGAAAATTTGCAAATTTGCACCGCAACGGAACAAAGATATATTCCAAGCTTTTGACTCTCTTCTTCGTTCTCAGTTCTTTACAATCGTCGCTGATCGTCGCTGATTTACTTCGTTAACCTGCCTAAAATTGAGATCGCACGGGCTCGGATGATACTCGGATACGAAGAAAAATACGTACCGATATAATTACTCGTTTCGTTTCGGTGCTACGAGTTTTTGCTCTTCTTCTACGCTTTTAATGCGGGGCTTTAATTAGACGCTTTTAATTAGACGCTCGCCAGCTTTCCGCCGTTATTTCCCCCTTTCTTTCGTTCCCACCTTGGAACAATCGTTATTAACGTCGCGTAATCTCGGCTTTTGTTCGCTTATTAAGAAATAACGCTTGTAAAATTCGCGTACGTTCGGACGATTATATCGCCGGCAAAGGTGCATTGTATTACGCCGCCAGAGCTGTCCCAAAAAGCTTGGATAATTCTAGAATTTCCGTCGGGCACGCGCTCAGATTTTTTAATGAACACGTGCGGGGGCGAGAGCGGGGAGGAGGAAGAGTTTGCACGTGCATCCGCATTTGCTCGACGATTTTTAAAACACACGGGCTCTTTCTTCGGAACCGCGAAATGTGCTCCTCGTGTGCTCTCGACATGCCCGTGTGTGGTTAAACAAATACCCTGTCAAACACGCTTCTCCCTGTAAATTCCGCTGGAAACGTGAAAATTGTTCATTAACTCGGTGAAATTTCAGGTTTGCCCGGCAAACACCGCGATGCTTTTTCCGGGATGCGTCGGAACACATTTTTTTAAAATTTTAAGTACATGATATCGGACGGGCTTTTCCCACCTTCTCGCCGGCGAGAGAAATTATTTTCCATCGAAACAAGCTCGCAGTACTCGATTGGACATTTGATATTTTATAATAATTAACGTTAGACGCGATGGAAATTTCGTCCGCGAAAATTTGTTCGTTGTTCCTTTTTTTTTATTAAAACCCTTTGTCCATTCTGACGCGCACGAACGCCGCGGTTGTAATTTCGCGCGTGACGCTGTCGTTAAATTTACAACCGTTGTGTACCTCGACGTGGAATAATGAGAAAAACCGGCTCATCATCCGATGAATCAGCCACGTCCCCGACGCGCGATAAAGTGTCCACGTTGCGCGAAATCAAGGGGAACGGTGGACGTTTCATTTTTAGCCGGAGGAATTGCGGTTTTCCTTTGCCATTTTCCGCCGCGAAACCGCAAGTTTCCACGGTTCTCCGCGAGGGAACGATCTTGCGCGCGATTTCCGCGACTTCGCTGCAACGTCCGGCGAAGGAAATTAGTTTCATCTTCGAGGTCCTCTCGTTCGTTGAATTTCTCGCACTTTGAATTTCTCGGGGACGTAACCACCCCCTGTCGCGCGGGGATCGCGGCCCGATAGATAAAGCACGTCTCGGCCGCTTCATTTAAGAAAGGACGCGCTCGCGCTGGTATCGATCCTCGCCGTGGCCGTGACGACGGGCCGTGGCACGTCCCCGGGTCATTCGATGAATCGACGTTATACGTAAATCCTGCTTAACGAAGCCGTCCCTTCGCTAAACGCGATTAGATCACACACGAAGTGAAACTCTCTGACATTATCGCTCACGGAGGGTAATTTCGCCTCTGCGACTCTACTTTCTACTTTTAGTAGAAACTGGACCGAGTTTCGGATCGTGTGCTTTCTTTCCAGTCGAACGACCGAATTTTTCTTTATCTCGCGATTGCAAATTCTTTAAAGACTGTTCCAAGTTTCGATTCGAACGTGGTTAATGTAATCTAGAGGTCTGTGGCTTCTTGCCCCTGCCTTCCTGATCGGAAGGCGCTAGCGCTATCCCCTCCACTGCCTCGATCTCCCCACCAAGCAAGCGGGGCCGCCAGTTAGCTCTACTCTAAATTATCTCTCCTAGTCACGCAAATTCGGAGCAAAACGTTTTTTTATTAATTAAATTTTTTATATATTAAAACGTTTCACAATCTCTTCAAGATTCCAAGGTAATTTGCTCGTCGCTGGGAGATGGAACACGTTTTTCTCAAAAGTGTTCGACATCCAACAGCGCTCGCTCTTCCTCATCCGTCCCCTTGATATATCTCTCTCCGGACGAGACGAATGTCGTTCCGATTCCCGTTCATTGCGCCGCCAAATTAGCATAATCCGGCGCTCGGTGGATAAATGAAGACGATTCAGTCCGGCGTGCTGGTTGCAACGACGACGCGAGATGGAGCTCGTCGCGATCGATCTCGAGCCGGATCGAGAATGTGAGAACGGGATAGCCCCGAGAATCGGTCGGGTTTCTCAGCGTAAATAGGTCTTAGATACCGGGGACGCGGGAATTGGATGGAGCCAGTTACAGCGAACGGCAAAACGGAGCAGAATTGAATTTATTCCGGTTAGTGTATTTATTCGAGCGTGCGGAAAGATATCGCGTTTTCTTTGGCCCGAGACCGAGAGCTCTCCCGACGCGTTCCGGCTTGCGAGCTGTAATTTTTCCTGCGAGAAGCTCCCCCCCCCCTCCCTCCGCTGCTGGCTGAGGTATCGATGTCGACTATCCCCTCGTGTGTGCATCGAGACGATATCGGACGCGTTTCGGAAAATTGAAAAACACTCGCTCTCCTCGCGAGTGAAACAGGATAATAGGCAGCGTGATCGTTTAATCCCCTCCGCGCGAGGCGATATTTGTCAGACGTGACGCGGAAATTGCAGCGTTTATGAGCTGTGTTTCTCGCACTGTCGATCGAGCGATCGTTATTGGAAAGTCTTATCGAGGTTCCGCTCCGTGTTGGATCGGACGATAAATTGCAACGAATTGCACTGGCGAGTGCGCAATATAAGCGGATATAAAAATATTACTCGAAGTGATTTCAATATACGCGCCAAGTTTGCTCGATATTTTAATTATTTCTTAATTCAATTGCAAAGTAATTTCAATTTCGAACTGCGCGAATATTATTCGATCGTATAATGCTTTATTGAATAATAAAATATATTTTATTATTCTATCACATGTTTGAGCAATAATATTCCATTATTTTATTTTATTATAATAAACGATATAAACGTTTAATTTTTTGCACAATGTTTTGTTAAATTATAAAATACTTATAAAATTTTAATTGGTGTACGTATAATAATAATATAAGATTTTAATTGAAATTGCTTTTCTGATATATTTAAATACTTTCATCGAATTACGTGCAATTATTGGAAAATTCAATCGACGAAGTAGCAGAAATTGCATTGCAAAGGTCAGCGACACGAGCGATGTATAAAAATGGAGGTTCCCTGATATCTGCTCGACGAAGGAAAGCGTTTTGCGCGCGTAACGCAGCGAATTAGTCGTAATTCAATTTCGGCCGTGCGACGTTACACCGCGCGATTAATTATGCGCCGTATTAAATCTGAAGCGATCTAATCGCCGGCCCGCCGCTGCTAATTGCTATTATTTAATCAAAATTTACTCGTCGGGCGGTAAATGGCCGGCGGGAATAGCGGTGCTGTTGCCGAAACTTTACGGCGATAGCCGGAAGTCCTCACTTAGCGACAACATATCCTTCTCTCTCTCGCTCTCTCTTTCTCTTTCTCGTGCCGCGTGCTACTAAATTATCGCGATTTTACGCGCAAATTTCCATAAACCGCATACGCGTTTCGAGGCCACGGATGTTGCGGTCGGCACCAAATCACACCTGCGTCGCTCGGGCGATAGCAATTTTTTTCTGACTAACAATAACTATCTGAGGAACCTGTCAGAATAATTAGCCCCTTAGCAGCTTGATTTTTTCGTGCTGGTACATTGGCTAGCACATTTCCACGACGAGTTCTCAGTACACTTTGTCGTGACGAATTGTATCGTCACAGACGAGAGATGGTCGAGAAGATTTTTGCGACATCCTACTGTTCTGATCCGAGTGTAGCAGAGTCCATCGGTAGACTTAATTTTCAGTCCAAAGTTTTTGTGATCACTTAGCAAAAAATTATCTTGTCTTGCCTCTCAGTATCGTCACACTTTCATTCTTAGTTGAAATTCTTATAAAAGTATAACTGTACCAAAGATGATGAAAAATCGATAGATCGTACATTTATCTGGTCTCATTTTTAAAGCGCTTATACTTTTTATCAACGTTCAATAAAATGTCGATAAAAAAAAATCAATACAACAAGTTTTAAGTGGACATTGTAAACATTGAAATTTTCTCTTAAAATCTGCTGTACGACTCTTTTTCGCCATTTTATCAAACTTTGAACATTAGGATGAAATGACGAAACGTTAGGATTTCTTGAATTTTTATGAATTCAAACTAACGTCTACTTTTAAAAAGTCGTTGTAAAGAGGAGATTTCAATCAAGTAATAAAAAAAATTGTTTGATGCTCCTACGCATGTTTGAATTTTCAAAAAAAAAAAAGAAAAAGATTTGTATCCTCGCTTTTCCACCTCATATTTTACGCGTCGTCATCGAAAGTAAAATCCTCTTCGAAAAAGACGAACTCACGGCCGTCAAAGCGGAAGCTTCGCGCTCTGCAAAATGACAGCGGATGGATCTTATTACAATCTCCTTCTACAGCGTTATGTCAGTCGAAATTATCGGCAATTTTTCATTGTGCTCTTCGCTGTAACTAAGTTTCCTTTCCTACGTAGCCAACGAAGAGGCGTCGGCTCTGTTGCGTCGAGATTTCGCAAAAGAGGGAAAAGACCGGAAGAAAGGAGAAGACGCGCAAAATAGGAGAGCGCGGGCTGTTCGATACAGCGGGCGGATTTTTAAATGGCGCGACGCGGTACGCGGTAATGGAACACGCAAGTTTTCCAATCGAGCCACCGCTCACGGCTCAATAGGACAGAACCTATAAATGTCTGAGGCCGCGCTCTCGCTCGCCCTTCCACTCCCCGTATTTTTCTCCTCTCTGCCCGCTCGTAAAACAGGCTATTAAACCGCGGCGATATCCACTAGCCGGAAGCGATGGTGTTTTCGTGGTCGTATCGTTGACTATTATTACGTTACGGATATTTAAGGGAGGGCAGACGACCCCGCGAAGTATCGATCTATCGATAAAGAGCTCCTCTCTCGTGGCTTCCCGTGGAGATCCGTGAGAGAGAGAACGAAGCAGCGATATTCGCGATATTAACTCTTTGCCCTCGACGAACCTTTTTATCATGGTATCATCCACCAGCCAATTTATTTACGAAGCGTCGCAAAAATTGGAAATAATCGTTCAAATGGTATTTAAATAATACATAGTTTCTGGAAAAATAATATCCTCCGTCATTTTTTAAACTTTTATAAGAAGCAACAAGAAGCCTAAGAATTGTTGAGTGTCGATTGACTCAGGACTGTCTTTAGAAATTTCTTCTTCTAAAATTCGTTTCTGTTTAGGTATTGTGCTATTACACATTATCGCATCATACAATATCAAATGTATACGTTCGTTATAATTATCAGCACATCGTACAAAGAGAAAGTCCTTAGCTGTTGGCTAGATTTCAGTACGAGTCGAGTGTTGAGGTTAAGTTTGACAAAATGGCTGACGCCACAAAATGGCTGTCGTCACGGTTTTGTGGATTTTCTCTCTGCAACGATTCAGCTTACGTTTATGAGTTCTTCCGTGACATACGGTTCTCGGTGAAATTTCATCGCAAACAAAAAAGTGTCGAGAGGAGGACGAAAATGTGTACGAAGCGCTCGCTTTCATACGCGATGAATAAGAATTAAGGAGTACTCGTTTAATGCCGCGAAAGCCTGGAAAGAGCCAGCAAACTGAGAGGATTCGCGGAGAAGACAGAAATCCGGAAGATAAAGTATGAAGATGAAGAGAGAGAGAGAGAGAGAGAGAAAGTTGGTACACACGCACGCACACACAGAGGCGGCCTAATCTTGAATAAGGAACGAATACGAAAGAAGAGTGGTCTGCTTCGTGCTGGGAAACCGGATGGAATTGCGAGTCGACCGGCAGACATACTGAAACACTCGAATAGATCCGACGGAGAGAAGCCTCCGGAGGATAAAGACATATATCGTTTCCGGGTAGAAGGATTGTATCTTTCCCAGTCTCTTCTGCTGTTCGAATAATACGGCAAGTAATAATTTCCCCAGTCGGTTTTGCGGACACTATATTCCCTTCACGAACACCGCGTTCCAGCCGGATTACATATTAGAATTATTATTTGACACGGCGAGGTTTATGCGAGCAGACGAACGCGATACGGGTGTTCGCGATACAGCTGCTTTCAATTTATCGGCGCAACTACGCTCGCAGGGATTTCTTAAAATACTGAGTTCTTCTTCCGACGATTTTTCCCCATTAAATTCACGAATCTGTTCGTGCGCAACTGATTCGCGAAGCTGTTACAGAACGTTATTTCGAAATTTATTTTTTGACACATTGCCGACTATCACGCGCCGTGCGCGTAATTTCCTTTCAAGAGTTTATCGGTCGGTATCACGAAAACATGACTGCGCCACTACATTGTACACAGCATTACACAATTATAAGGCACGCAATGTGGAAGAAAGTCGTGCAAAATAATAATGGATCATTGAATAAAATTTTCATACCCAAAAATGCGACATTACTTGTGGGACAATGGAAGCAACGAAAAAAGCGCGCGTTAAACAAAGAACGTTTTCTGAAACCATTATTCCATTGAGCCAATGCGAAATTCTCTCCAAATTCGTCTAAACCCTCCGTTTTCTGTTTTTTCAACACGTTCGAAGATTTTCCAAGTTGGGAGGATCCGATTACCGTTGAAAGTATCGCGTATTGTCGCCACCTGTTTCTCTCTAATTACCATCCGCGTGTTGGGAGCGTTTAAAGGGAAACCGGAGGAGTTAGACACACAGTTAAACTTCAGTTTGGGAAAGGGACAAAAGGGATGGCGGGTGTGTTTCTCAGGCTGCACACAGCTTGCCAACTGGCTTTGATACATTAGCAAGCGATAATCCTATCAACTCGCAAAGCCGGGATGATACCGACTGGATTCAGGCAGGAAATACGTGGTCTCGCTGCCAGGTATATCGTGTTTCTTCCGCGGATACACGTTGCAAAATACAACGTAACGCGAGGTATCGCGTTCGTTTCCTTACAGCGCGCGTGCCCGAAAGGCTGAACGACGATCCCGCGAGCGGCGAAATGCTTCAACCTCGCGTTATCTCTCTCGGAACGCGCGCTTCCCTCTTCAAATCCGCGGGCTACGAACGGTCACTAACTAAAAAGGAATATTCCGAGAGCCAGGCGCAAACTTTCTTCGGAACTTTCTTTCCCTCCGCTTGTTTCACCCATTCTTCCTTTACTTTTTCTTCGGCCACGTTTTTTATTCCTCGCGTTTAATTGCACAAAAAGACAGGCTCTCGGAGAACTTGGTTTCGAAAATGGAGACTCGTGCATACATTTCCAGTGAACGAACCGTGTAACTCGGTTATGTAAAGCTCTCCCTCTCTGTGTGTGTGTGATGTCCCGTTCCAAAGTTGATAAAGAAATACGCGGGACTTTCGTTGGCGAGAAACTTGCCGCATCCGATTGCGAACGACTATATTCTCCCAGTAGGGGGGGAGAAGTTTGAAAACGCGAACGTTCTTCCGGGATTTCCAATCGAGATTCGTCTCGCCCCGTTAAAAATTAGAATCAGCTGCCGCTCGCTGGACGGTGTTAAACGTTGCTTCGTTTTCAAATCGACTCGAAGAGTCTCGAGATTTTTAAATTTAATTGAAATCGCTCTTTAATCGAAATTACGCGTTAATCAAGATACGGGCTCGTTGTTCGAAAAATTTCCCTCTTTCTTCTCGATGAAGACAATGTTACAGATTACAAAAATGCGGATTATTCAGCCGGCGCGACTCGCGGAATTCGTCGGCGAGAGCGAATTTCACGGTGATGCACCTGAAACGAACGCGCCGGGAGCATAGCGAAGCGTGCAAACGCACGCCGGTACCACTCGTGGCGAGAGAGCTTTATTCGTTCGTTGCTTTTTGATCGTTTGTTCGATGGAAACCCGCCTAATGTCTTCCGCAGACTAGATTTTATTTCCACAAAATCGAGAGAGGCTTTCGCGAGTACTTACGTACTTCCGTTCTTTCTCTTTCTCTCTCTCTCTTTCTCTTTCTTTTTCAATCGGAATCGGCAAAGCGAGCTTCCCGAGTCGAGTCTCAAAGTAATACCGGACAACGCTCGCGGCGTTTCAAGGTTGACGTGTGATATGCGTCATATTGAAATTCCGGATTTGTTCGCGTGAAAATCGCGCGAGGAAGTGCCAAATGGTTTCTTACTAACGGAAAGTTAGAAACGTCCGCGTTTCGTCATCCGTGTTCTTCTCCAGAAAAAATACTGAAAGGCCCAGAAGCAACTGTTCTGACTAGGAAATGAAGGCGACTTTTTTTCCATAAAATTTTATTGAATCAATGCAAACATTTGAATCGATAGAAAACAAATTACAGGATCGCTCAGTGCCAGACAACGCCACTCCCACTCGAGGTCTACGCCACGCCCCCTCGCGAATCACGTGACCGAATCAACCAATCGCTAATTTTCGTTGCACTTACCTGTGCTAAAGCGACGAGCAATAAGGAGATTCATTTACCAATCGTAGAAAATTCACGAAACCGTACGTTTGAAATTCTGAACACGTCGAGAATCACACAATTTCATACTAGAGAGTGAATTTTTAAAGACTGCTCATTGTTACAACGAGGTGTCTGTATACTCGTTAAATTTCTGTTTTCTCCATTATGCTGTACAAACTCTCCAAATTATCTGGTACATCTTGCCACGGTGCATTTCACCGGATGACGGACGTGAAGCGCTACAATGCTGAAATATGATAACTTTAATTGGACACGACTATGAGGAAGCTTCCATTACAAATAGCCATTGCAAAACGCGATGCTATGTTTCGTTAAACATTCCTCCCGGCGAAACTGACGCCACGTATTCTATTTACAGATCGATTCTCGAAATTGAGCCGAGAGTTCTAACTGGTTTACATATCGTTCAATTACTCATTACTCTGCGAGTTTCATTAATCTCGGGAATTTTATCGCAAAAACATGAACGTACCTCGCCTTTTACATGTAAAAAGAAAAAAAAAATAGAGAGGTCGCGGTACGTTTGTGTTTTTTGATAATATTTTATTTTTGCTATATATATTCATAGTATAGTTTCAAAGTGAATGTAAGAGTCTGCGTCTGAATAGGAGCTAGCAAACTCGACGAGTTTGTTAATAATTAATCAACGGTGTAGAGCGTAAAGAGAGAGCCGAGGTGGGCGAAATCTTCGCAAGATCGACGCTCCCGACGAGGCGAACGGGAAAATGGAAAAGAGGTCGGGAATGGTTGCGAGATTCAATCGTACAGATAAAATCGGAAAAGGAATGACAGATGCAGATACGAAGCGGCGCCTTTAACGAGGAACGAATCCGATTACAAAATATTATCCGTCACGACTAATTACGAGTGACTGGCATTCGATAATCTGTTTTCTCGTAGCCGGCGTAACGCCGTTATGAAACGTATTAAACACGGCGCGCATTAACGTGATTACCTTAATACCTTGTTAATTAACGCTCGGTCGTTCTCCCCGAAGGGAAATGTATTCTTTCCGAACGTTGGAAATATAGAACACTTGCCTGGGGGTGAATTAAAGTCGAAGCACGCAACTGCGTCGCGTTTAGAAACGTTGTGATTATCTCGTACGAATAGCCACGAGTCTATTTTTTCGCTGATCAATCATTGTCACGAAAACGCAACACACTGCAAGAGTGTTATTAATTCGCGATTAATCACTCCGAGAAAAGGATGCGAGTCGAAGCGTCAAGTAGTCGAGGATCGAACAGTCCGAACACGAGGAAGACAATCACGCAAACGAAGAAAACAAAGTTTCCATTTTATACTGGGGAGGCAGTTCGCCTTGGCAAACTTTGTCCCACGCTTCGGTAATTTATTCGAAAGCCGCCGCGTTTCAATCAAAGTTGAACCTGACGACAAAGGGGGCATTATTTGGCGAATTAAAGGCAGAAAGGGATCGATTAAATACACCGGTTTGGGGGGAGAGATCGCAACTCGGGAGGCGATGCTTCGTTTGCCAAGCGCCATAGTGATCTCCTCCGGAGCCGAACGACGGGAAGATGGGAAACAGAATATAGGGGGAAGTTTGTACGACGGAAGTTCCGCGGAGAGAGTTTCGGTGATTAATCGATAATGGCGGTCGAGTGACGGTTGCGTTATGCGCTCCGACGTTCCAAACCCTTCCAAACCCTTCCAAACCGACGCGATCGTATCGTACGAATTTCTTTGCCTCGGCGACTCGCGTTATTACGCGAACCAATCTTTCGGTGGGCGAAAGCGCGTTTCGGAAATTGGGCAAACGCTGGTCGAAAATTTTCGTGAATTTTACTCCCTCCGATATTTCGCCCGTTTCGAGCGAACCATTCCGCAACGTTCCAAATATTTGTTTTCGCGTACATCCCCAGCTCAGGGGTGCTATATCTGTTTAATGAAAATGGTACAATAAAATTATATGCAACAAATACGATGCAAGAATATAAGTTAAATAAAATAAATATGAAACGTACTTTGTGCAATAAAAACTCTGTTAATATATTAATTTATTGTATTTCTATGTCAAGTTAAATACAAAATAGTATACATGCAACTTAGTGTACAATAAATAGAAAACGTACTTTATAGAATAAAAACTCTGTTGATACATTAATATATTGTGTCATATATTGCATTGTATTGTATTATATTATATTATATTATATTATAAGAATTCTGAAGCTTTTGAGCGAAAGTGTACACACATGTTTGCTCAACGAAAGATTTGATGCCACGAATTACGTACATACGTGCTTTTTTAACGAATATCATTAAAGCAGCGTATTTGCGATATTTGAAAAAACATTAATAACAAAAAAGTAGAAATTCTGCATGCGTAATCGGCATTCGGATTTTAAATAGAAACGTAGTTTTTGATAAATTAATCGTAGTCTGTGCCCATCGTCTGCAATAAGCTTCAGACTTGGTTCAATTTAAAAGTCGCAGCCGAAATTTAATTCGTTGCTGTTTGTGAAATTTGAGAAACACGTTAAATACATATACGCGTGCAGCTCGCTGTTTGTTTTGTTTCTACGAACGCGGCGTGGATCAACGAGCTGCGGAACAACAACAAATTACACGCCTCAGTCGGCGTCGAAACGTCGAACATATCGTTTCCACCGATGTATCCAATTATTAATTGTCCCAAGAATTTCACTCGACGTTCAAACTCGCAACACGCGAGTCGAACATTCGCAAAACCTTCGAATTCGAGGTTAACATCGAGTCAACAAAAAGGAAAGCGATATTTCCGAAAATCTTTCGCCAAACAACTTTTTTTCCGACGAAAATTGAGATCAATTCGCGAACGCGTGAAATTTTTCGGAATTTTTCGCCGTGGAAAAATGAAAGGTAACACGCGTAACGTTGTTTCATGGTGTTTGATTTCAGTGTGCCACTTGCTGCGAAGCGGCGTGGCGGCGATTTTTGGGCCGCAGAGCGCGCACACCGCCTCCCACGTGCAAAGCATTTGCGACACCATGGAGATCCCGCATCTGGAGACACGCTGGGACTATCGGCTCAGACGGCAGAGCTGCCTCGTCAACCTTTATCCGCATCCCACCACGCTTTCCAAGGTACGTACAAACTCTCGGAATAATACCCTCATCAACGCGCCGAGAGTCGTGAGCCGTCGAAAGTCTCCGCCGTCGCGTTCCATCTCGGCTCCCTTTCCCATCCACGGCTTGTCGACTAATCGTTTCCTTCGCGCTGGAAGGTAGACGTGCTCGAGTTCCAATCGGGCTCCCCAACCGCGTTAATTGGCATTCTCAGGCTGCGATTGTTACTCTCCCATCCCGATAAATCGTCGACATCGATCGATTCCATTGACTAATCTTTGTTCCGAAACTTTTCTGCTTTCGGTGCAAACGTTCGTTCTCTGTTGGATACCGCGTAAAATACTTTTTAACCGTGGTTAAGAGTGACGTTGGGGGAATTGCTGGTGGAAAAAGTGCGTGGCTTTCTTCCTGGCACGTCTTTTTATAATTGTAAGGAAAGAAGCATGGATGACCAACTAATGGAATTTGCCCTGTGAATAACTGTTCGTGAGGCACTTTCGAAGGCGACTTTCTGTTACTCATATTTAATAACAACGCTGGTGATTAAACAATAGATAATTAAACGAAGTAACGAACAGAAATTCTTTTCGTTACAACGACAATCGACGCTTTCTTACAACTCAAAGTCGACTCTGCTTTCCACTCGCTCGACTCTCTCCTTTTTCAAAAAGAGAAACGTCTCGTGACAACGTCGCGCTTCTCCCAACACATTCACACTTTCTTTCGACGCATTCTTACGATCAGCAAATATTACAGGCCACCCAGTATAATTAAACACAAGTGAAGATATAAAAACTGCACTGAAAGACGACTTTTTTACCATAAAATTTTATTGATGTGCAAATCGCTCAGTACCAGACAACGCCACTCCCACTCGAGGTCTATTCCACGCCCCCTCGCGAATCACGTGATCCAAATCAACCAATCGCTAATTTTCGTTGCATCAGCGTTGCACCTGAAGAGGCCTGATTTTCTGGATAAATCACTTTACAAGTTATGACTTAACAACGATCTACGATACTACGTTACTGACTCGGTGTTAGCACTGATTATGAGCCAATATTATCATTACTCGAAAATTTTTCAATCGATTACCCTCCGTCCGTAGGAAAGTATCTTCGAACGAAATTTCCCAAGATTTCTCATCAGGCCAGAAACGCAAGTTGCGCAGCTGTAAGTCGGAAATTGGAACAGAAGGGAAAGAGGAGCAAGTTTTTCAAATTTCTCTTAATAAAGGAAAAGTTCTCCGTGTTAGAAAGTGGCTGAGAAATCCGCGAAACTTCTCGTCTTGTACCTCGTACGAAATCCTGCCAACGCGTCGTTAAATACTTACCCACTCGCGAATATAACTTACCTGCGCTCCCCGATACTTTTCTCGCCAACGTTTTGGCCGCTGTTCTATTAGTACCTGCTCGACAGAGTAGAGCTCGAGCAGAGCTGTGTGCCAACCTTCTCGAGCGTTTATTCCCACGAAAATTTCCCTCGGCTACGTTTTCTCGAGGATGAACTTTCAAAGTTTGAGGACCAAGACCTCGCCGAAGCAGAGGTGACGTGAGAGGTTGTTAAAGATATTGAACGGATGGGACGTGTTTTTTCCAAAAGTGAAAGTTTCGCAGAAAATCATTCGAAACAGAAATGATTTCGTCTAACGCCGTATCGTTTTTTATTGCCAGAACGATGTAGAAATTAATCTCGCAGATTTGGAAATGCGAAGATCTAAAATAGGTACAGAATGTTCAGTTCGTACCGTAGTAAATTAATTAATCTAATTAGGACAAGGTTTCGTTGCTTCCAAAATTTATGATACATTCCATTTCGCTAATAAAATTCTCGGAACTAATAAAATTTTATAATGTGAAATTACGTGAAAGGAACATCGTCACAAAGGCGGTGAGTTTTAATATCGCACGAAACGCTCCACCGCGAGACGTGCCATCGTATTTATTCCCAAGTGCAGAGAAATTTCATGCGTACAGTTTAAAAGATTTCCCTGCCAGAAAGTTCGAGCTCCAATTAAGATTCGAAGATATTTCTTCTCTTTGTCGTCGCAAGTCCTTGCTGGGGCGCGATAAATCCGTGGAACTTTGCATAGCCTTCGTTCGATTTCTCACAGAATTTACTTACGCAGCGTTGCACGGCTTGCAAGATTTAGACCCGAACAGGTCAGATTCTCGATTCCAAAAGTTTCGTCAAAATGTTTAGAGTTTTTTCGATTTATAGTTCAACATAGCCATGTTTCACCATTCCCCGTAAAGTCAGTATTAATTTCTAACGGGCGATTTTTGACTCGAGACTTGAGGATAGAACGGCGCAAAGGGGTGAGTTCTCCCTTAACTCGGAGAAACGCTTCAGTCTCAGTGACAGCTTACGACAGTACCATCCGAGTTAAGCTTCCGAGCTTAAAATCTTTCTCTTCCCTGTCGCCGGTGACACAGTGACTCGTATCATCTTGGAGCAGAGTAATTTAATCGCAGTTTAATCGATCCCGCGTGAAAAAAGGAACAATTGTAACAAAAATTATACAATATCGCGTGTTTAGTTTCTCAAATTATCGCGAAATCGCCGGCTCGCCAATCGGACGACGATTGTTGGCACAAACTGCGCGTACAAAGCGCACAGCCACCGTATGTGCGCACGTACGTACGATACGTTGCGAGAATTTGTTGGTTTTCCCTTCGTACCGCGGTATTTTTATTCCGATTCGACCTCTTTATAACCAACGATATTTCAATCGACTCTCAGGGCATTGTTTTAAGTTGGGAAAGCCGGCGGAGTTTCCACGAGCAAGTGAAACGCAAACGGAATTAATATGATGGCTCGAGCACGGCGGGTGTTTTAATGCAAACGATACGATAGGGGGAATGTTCCTCTTTCTCTTTCTCTCTCTCTCTCTTTTTTTTGTCGTTTTGTTGTTCGTTGGCCGCACATTTTCCTCCCCGAATGGAAGCCAAAAAATGCTCGTGTTCGCGGAAATAAATTTGCCGGCGAAACACGCGGATCCGCCGACAGGGTGAAACTGAACATTGACATTGCTTTATCGCGAACGAGGATACCGAAACAGGATGTTTGGAAATTTAAAACATGGCTGGAACAGTTCGTCGAACAGGCAGCGAACAATAACGAGGGCTTTATGTTAACCGTGCGCTGCTCGTGACAATCACGTTGGGAATTAACACGATATTTCGATAAAGTATACACGAGCCAGCTACGCGAAGGGAGAAACATTTATTCTCCCTTCTAGCATTTATCGAACCATTTATCTTCCCATGGTGCAGCCAACGTTTCGATCACGTTCCGCTCCGCCATCAAAATTCAATGTTCCAAGTCAGCGTTAATCTTTCTTTTTTTTTTCTCTCTCTCTCTTCTTTTCCTCCGTCGAACGACGACGAATGTAATCGATACTCTTCGAATTTTCTCACAAATGAAACTCTTCTCGAGAAGCTCTTTCCATTCTTTCGCGTCGTGATCTTCGCGCGTAAAATATTCCTTTGGATACCTCGGTTGCATTCTTATTCCCGATTGTACGTTTTCAATCTGCT
Organism: Melipona bicolor; assembly: GCA_030673865.1. NCBI lineage: Eukaryota > Metazoa > Arthropoda > Insecta > Hymenoptera > Apidae > Melipona > Melipona bicolor. The sequence continues at coordinate 2,225,369 of JAHYIQ010000012.1, forward strand.
ACGGAGCACGGGGGAAACAAAGCTGCTTTGGAAACAGAATTGATCGCACGGTGAAACTTTGATGAGCGCGTTGCAGGCGAACGCGGGACGAAGATGGACGCTGAAAAATAGAGGAGCGAACAAAATTGAAATGGTAACACGCGCCGCCTCTCTGTCGGATCCGGTACGTCCGGCTTTTCCCTCCTCCGCTTCTTCTTTTTAATCGGAACGGGGTCGCGCCGCCCGAAGGTAATTTCGGACTTAACTAGACGAAAGAAGAGATTCCAAACGAGATTCCGAGGATCAAAAAGCCTCGATAGAGATACACGGCATTGTTCCATGGTCAATCAAGTCGCTGGCAACCAGACGAGGGAACCTCGTCTACAAAGCGATTTCGCGCGACAGAGGGAGAGACAGAGAGAAAAATTTCTAATCCGCCCCCGATTTTGCGACGGCAGCCAATAAATGATGATTTCCGGTCGCCTGGCCCGACTTTGAAGAACGTCGATCAAAGAGATCGGGAGCGATGTCACGGGGCACAAAGAGCGCACGAATTACCAGCGCCAGAGTAAGAATTTCAATTATAGTCTAAACGCAACGCGCGACGAAATTGAATTCTAGCCGTGCGTTAGACGTCACCGACGCCGGCTCCCTCTGCTCGAATGATATCACGGCAACGACACTGCGAATGCCTCGAATTCCAAAACGTTTCGACGGTAACGAGCAATTTTGACGCGTGTCTCTATTCGACTGCCCCGAATGATCTTTTTCAGATACTACTCTGAATGGCTTTTAGCTTTCTGGTTCCACTAACACTCGAAATTTCCAAATTCGAACGTTTCTGCGTCGAGAATCACCGAAGAACCAGAAAATAGGAGTGTAATGTCGTTTTCTTTAAATTTAATAAACATTCTAGCGATAATAATTTAACTTGTTACAACATAACCTATGTTCTAGTTAAATATATTGACATCTAGTGCTTATTAAGTTAAATTATATTATAAATTAAAACTTAAACTATATTACAAATCAGAACTTACTCAATTTAACTTGTCATAACATAACCTATATTCTAGTTAAATACATTGACATTTGGTGCTTATTAAGTTAAATTATATTATAAATTAAAACTTAAACTATAAATTAGAACTTACTTGATTTAACTTGTTATAACATAACCTATATTCTAGTTAAATATATTGATATTTAGTGCTTGTTAAGTTAAATTATATTATAAATTAAAACTTAAACTATATTATAAATTAATTATATTACAAATTAAAACTTAAATTATATTATAAATCAGAACTTACTTAATTTAACTTGTCATAACATAACCTATATTCTAGTTAAATATATTGACATTTAGTGCTTGTTAAGTTAAATTATATTATAAATTAAAACTTAAACTATATTATAGATTAATTATATTACAAATTAAAACTTAAACTATATTATAGATTAATTATATTACAAATTAAAACTTAAACTATATTATAAATTAGAACTTACTTAATTTAACTTGTTACAACATAACCTATATACTAGTTAAATATATTGACATTTAGTGCTTATTAAGTTAAATTATATTATAAATTAAAACTTACAGTATCAAGAAACAATATTATTTGCGGATACCTCTAATAAAATTCCTGGAAATAGACTCGAGAATAATCGTTTTCGTTGCGAGCCACTCTGCTCTGGCGAACATTTTTATCCAAACGCTTCGATCGACTTGTCGACAGATTCGATTCGAGACGACAGAATATTTGGAAAGATGGTTGCTCAACGAGGGACGCACGCGTTCGCAAAGAATTCCTTTGGAAACGCGCGTTGTCAATCGGACATTTTGTATTCCCTTTCTGGAGCGAGCAGTCGAAAGTGTATGACGCTCTCTCTCTCTGTCTCTCTCCGTTGGAAATATATTTGCCGTTTCCTGCGAAACGTTCGCGCACGGTGTATGTTTTCACTAACAGCCCGATTTAATTAAACGTAATAAATTGACGCGACGAGGCAGCGTGTTATTTTTTCATTTCCCGGCGGGAATATTCGCGGAGAAAGACTTCAAATCGAGGGAGAAAAAGCGATGGAAAGAGACGATAGAAGAACTTACTTGGCCCGTTAAAAGGACCGGTCCGAGCGCGTAATAATTAACGAGATCTAAGTGAATCTTTGGAGAATTCCGGCGTTTCCCCGTGATACTATTAATCTTTCACGTTCTCACATGTATTTACATTTTCACGTGTATCTCTTCCTCGATCGAAACGTTCGTGTTTTCTTCGGACAACAGTGGGTTCTAAATTAGACAAATGTCTAGCTGGATATAGCGACGAATTGACCCATTCAGTACAAGAACAATAGGCATTTTAACCCTTTCACGATGTATCACAAACGAGATTCGGTCAGACTGTCTGAATTGTAGCACCGTAAATTGCGTGTCTTGTGTGCTATTATTGTATTCAATACAACAATTATTGACACTGGGTCCAGAAGCATAAAGTTTCCATCAGAGACATTTCTAAGTAAACTTGGATAAACTTAACACACTTTCATTATCTTCAAAAATACACTGTTTCACGTCTATAGAATATCACAACAAAAATTACGAATTCATCATTTTCATCACTTTTGATACCAAAAACACATGAAACCTTAACGATAAAAATCGTAATTTGCTTATTGATTTGAGAAGTGGCCACGTCTATTGTACAATGAAACACTCGAAGCAGATGGTCGTAAAACCCTACGAAAAATCCCGAGGAAAAACACACAACGCGGCCAACTTTCTTCCGCGATGCGGACGAACTTAACTTCCCCGGAACTGGTTCGTCGAGTATTTATGAAAACCTTATCTGCGAGCGAGACACAGTCGTCGGAACTTTCGGGGCGGAAACGCGGTTTCGCGGGAGGGAAGGAAGAAGGAACAGCTGGCTCGCCGGACGAAGCGGCGCTGGCTTACCGTGCAAAAGGAATCGGAGGCAGTTTATTTGTAGCCGGTAGCTCGGCAGATTTTTCGCGTTTTGGTCGGCGGCTCGGTAAGTTTTGCGCTCGCCGGCGAGTAAGGAGAGAAGTGGCCGGCGCTGGAGGACGTCGGGGTCTTTTCAAGCGCCGAGAGCCAAGGTGAGGTGATCTCCCTTTGACTGTGCTTCCTCTTCCGGTACTTCCAGCGGGAAGAAATGCAAAATTCAGCGAGCGGCGAGCAGCTCCTCCCTCCGTGATTACGCGCGAGGGATTCGAGCAACCTCTCGTTCAACCGTGACGGCCGAAATGTTTTCGAGTCGACGCGATCGAAGGTAACGCGATATTCACGAGGAAGAGACGCTGAAAGAAACACGGTGCTGCTTCCTTTAACTCGAAGGAGCTCGCCTCTTCACCCAGCGTAATTTCAATCGCTTTTTCCTACGGCTGATGGAAAGTGGAGTGGAAAGGAAGTTCTTTTGTTCATTTGACGGAACGCAGTTGAACGTCGAGCGTCACGTTCAACGAAAGTTTGTCGTTTTCTTCTAATCGCGAGACTGGCAAAGCGGTAATAACGTAACACCGGCGACGGCGATTTGCATTCGACGACAGACGATTCGTTAGGAAACAACGAGGGTTTCCTTCTGCCGGAGTGATCTTCGCCTCCCATTGTCCCCCCGTCGTTGCAGATAAGCGCCTGATGAACTTCGTAAGAAACGTCAACCTGATAAATCAGTCGTGAAACAATAGGAGTAGTGACTCCCGTTTCTTAGAGATACAAACTTCCGAGTCCCTCTAATTGATCTTGTTTAATTTTCGAAGCGTATTGTTTGAAAGCGTAGCATCTCTATCGGGCTGAGTAAAAGGTAATTTCGTATTTCAGTGCAGAAGTGAAACGAGCTTCTTTTCTGTTATTTTAAATGAAGTTTGTTAAACCAAATATGTGTCATGAAATTTCTTCAACAACCCAAGTAGCATTCTTCCTTCTTTTCGTATATAATAAAATTTCAAAATGTATCTTTTGATTTTCTTCTTCAATTTCAGTCGTGTCTTCAGTTATCTCTGACTCAGTAAAGAAACATTACTTTTATGATTCGTCACCTTTCAAACACACGCAAATGTTGTCAGATTACCACAGTCACGCAGAATTATCCCGTCTATCGGGAGAATACGAAATTACTTTCTATTCGAGCCAGTTATGAGAATCTAAACCGAGCTCGGAGCAACGACTGCAGAGTCGTCTAGAGCTCTAATCCAGTTAACTCGGAACGATGATTAAAATTGTTAGAGCACTCGCTGGCGCTACAGTTTTCTTCCGTTGCGCGTCTACCCTGGCGTGTACAACGTTTCGCCCGTGATTTCGGCCAACAAGCTGAAACAGGGTCCGGGATTATGGACGAGCGTCGCCGTTGCTATCAAGATATCATCATCCCGGGATATATAGGCAGCCCCGTCTTAAAATCCCGGCCGGCCCTGTTTGCCCTGGGCAAAGCTATTTGCGTTTCGAACATGCGGCTTATTAGACTTGCGCTCACGCCGATAATACCGAGCTTGCCGCTCGTCGTTCGCGGTTGGCAATCACTTTTGCCCGATCGAGGCGACCGATCTCTTCGCAAGAGCGGACTTGCCATCAGGAAAATTCCTTTGACGCGATCGACCGCCTACCACCGGGCATTACACGGCCGCGTGGACAGTGTTTGCCGAAGTTTGAGCGCTGCTCAAACAGCGGCCGGCTTTGCAGTCGTGTCCGCGTTGCACGGCGGATCCACCGGAAGCCGGACGGTATACTAACGAACCGTTTTAAATTCTGCCTCGAAATTTCATTTCCGCGGAAATTTCTCGTTGCTCGGCTCGACCTTTCTCCGTCTGGAATTCCACACGGTTCCGTGACTATCGGGTGGAGATCGCGAGAGAACGTGGCGGTTGCCTCTGCTCGCACCGCTTCGGCGTGGAATAATTGAAAACACGCGGGCAGTGTCGAGATATTGGTTCTCGAGCTACGCCAGTTGCTCAAGTAGTTGGATTCAAATTGCATCGCGATGTCCAACGAAAAGCGTTTCGCGTCTCGTTTCGAAACAGAGTGTTTCACGATTCAACTGCAAAATGCAGGATGTCGAAGACAAGAGGAGATCAACTTTCCACATTTAGGGATTAGCGTTTCTCGATTTCGATCGCAAAGTCCCCCTTCGTGACTTCGAGCACTGCGATTCCCCGTGCCATTGCCACGGTTCCGCCGCGGCGGAAGTTGCTCGCCAAATCCTCTTAAAACGTAGGCGGCTAACTTCGACGAGATCCGAAAGTCCCGACTTGGAAACTCATCTCCCCGTGAACGTGGCCCACGGAGAGATCGGGTGGAGGGGGACGCGCGACACGTCGTATTTGCTTATGGTCGCGAGCATTTGCTCGCGATTCCTCGCCGCGGGAGGGTGGGCAGGAAGAAACGGGCGAAGATTAAGTCAACGGCGCGGAAGCAGAAAATCTTCTTACTTAGCTCGACATTACGGTAATCTGATTGTCCCGCGACGTCGCCGTCGACGAAGTTCGTCGACGACGAACCACCTTTTGTATCGATCGATGTATATATATACATATCCACGTCGATCTAATGAACCGCGAAAACCGGAATTGCCGTTGCCGTACCAATGATTTAACGGCCCCTCCTTTTGACCGATAATGGATCGTCTCTCCTCGCCTCTTGGATACCGACTGGACCCATAGTTGCACGATCGTTCGAATCAGCTGGTACGTTGCCGTTGAAATTCAATTTGTACCGTTTCGTAGTCGAGCCTTTGCTCGTTACGGTTCACCCCGCTCGTACACATCCGCAGCTATTGCAACAGCGCCCCGTGCAGCGTCCGTGCGCACGCAGACCTCGCTGGGTTCCACCGATAAGCACTTTCAGGTCGATTCAGTTACTCGTGCCGAAGGTGGAGAAGGTGGTGGTTATCCAACTCTCCCTCGACACAGATAGAGAGAGAGAGAGAGAGTACGTCGTGTCTTTTACTTTCGTTCCTTCCTTTTACCTCGCTCGCTCCATTCTTACCTCGACAATTCTCTCTCTACTTCGTCTTGTCTTCTCTCCTCGTCGTCGCCCGTGCGAACGAAGAGAAGAAAGGGACAAGAACGAACGACGACACACACGAACACGCACGGCCGCGTTCTCGTTTATTTCCGAAAGTAGTTACTAATCAACGGCATTGAAGAAACGCGCGGCCGAGCACGTAGCACCACCCACCCTCGCCTCCCACAGGTTTCGATTGAAAGCCGATTGACCCGAGTCTCTCACTCTCTCTCTCTCTCTCTCTCGCTCTCTTTATCTCTCGGGAATGTTTGCGAGCTGGTCATTTACCGTGGCTTACTCGACCGCCGCCCGCTTCGACGCTTTCTTCCTTTCTTCCCGCATTCGTTTCTGCGGCGTAATTGTTCCTGCCACGGTTGTGCTTTCTTCAACGATTCCCTCGATTGCTGTCGCTTGCGCTGGTCGCAAGGCTCGATTTTAGGTTAGACCTCGGTTTCAGTTCGAAGTAACGTTCCACCTTCTTTCTATCGTATTAAAAAATCGTCAGCTCAGGGAAAGTAATTTGAGTCAGTATCGTTGGAGTTAAAATTCCAGATCTTAAAAATCAATTTCACCGCGTCGTGTAAAACAACTGTGATTGCGATCAAAGAACAGAATGGTTTTGCGAATGCTTTTGCCCGTAATTTTGTAATCACCTTACTTACGCTCTGTCAAAGATTTCGACGTGACATTTCATTACCATTGTTTCGTTATCGCCTGTCCATATCGCTGGTCCATATTACCGCGAACAACGTTTTTCATCCCATTGGCAAATATTTTAATATATACATTGTGTTTGATCTTTTTCTCTGTTTTTTTTTTTTCCCTTTCCGATACCATTTCCATTGCGTAAAATAACTTGAAAACGCAAACACATTTGCTTGCAAATTATATTGAATTCAATTTGTTTACAAATTACAAATGAGCATGCAGAGTTTATTCATTATTATTAAATATAATATGTACGTTGCACACACGCGTCGTGCACGTTGTATTTTAAAAGCAGAATATTTTAAACATCCATTTGCTCCCTTTGCAATTGCAACCGTTCATTGCCAATTTATTTTCCGTTATGCGTTGTTGGAAGAAAAAAATATATATGTGTGTGTGTATATATATATATATATTTTATATTTTATGTGTATGTATATATATATTTTTTTTCATTTAAACATTAAATAAGGTCTGTCAGGGTTCGCTGTTTAAAATTTCTGTCGAACGGGAGGCGAGGCAACGTTGAAAAGTTCCGTGTTCGGTTATCTAACTTGTTCCTCGAAGGAAAAGTCCATAAATCGTTGGTAACCAAAGTGTTCGGGGCTGTTTCGCGAATAATAAACGACGGTTCTCGGCCAAGCGACTGTTTATGGATAGTACACCGTTTATTTCCATACTAGCTGTCGGACGGAATAAACGTATCTTCGCAAATAGGATTAGTTTAAAATAAGACGCGAAGCCGGTTGGCTTCGGTTAGGTAATCGCGTAGAAGAGGAGCAGGTCGCGAACAAAATGGTCGAAAGAAGCATTTTCACACCTCAGGATTAGCGCGAACCAAGTTTCTTCCACTTAGGGCGTAAATTATTTTATCCGCGTCTTCGTATCTGCGTTCTTTCTTCGAAGGAAGCATTGGCCACTGTGCTGCGCTTTATCGCGCACTTTAAACGCTACTTTCTGCTTCGTATTTATCGTTTAAAAGTACGATTAATATTTATCAAGTTGCGTTGCAACGTGTCCTCTCTGCCAAATTTTTCTGAAAAAGACCTCAGACACCGTGTCGTGTTCCGTTTCACATCCCGTGCTCACTTTTTATTATACGATGAATTATTGCAAAGTACGATCGACATTTAGCAATGACGGTAGATGCTAGTGACGATACGCGATTGAATAAAACATGACGCAACGAATGATTCGAACCGATAAATAATGAATTAAGAGGAGAATTCTCCTTCCTGGGAGAAAAGACTGCAGTAGAAAAGATCTGTTTCTGATCAGGCATAAAGAGCGCGTTGATTCAAAGAGGCGTATCTGATCGAGAAGTGGCTCGACAAGTAATTTAGAAAAAGAGACTTTTAGTATGTATAACAATCCTGTATAAACTATTGCATAATTGCTCTTAGTACTTTTATTGTTACTGGTACAGTTGTTATTGCTTCAGTTTTGATACAGTTTGAGGTTTCACATAGATAAATTATCTTAAAAATATGTCCATTTAATTTTAACACGGCAACATTAATTTTATTTTTCTTTCCCTGCATCACATTTGAAATATTCAAGGTCCGTCGAATTCTTTCAAAATTCAAAACCTAAAACGTAATAAACAGTTTGTAAAATATATAAAATATCGTGAAAGGCTGACGAGAGAGATAGGCTCGAAACGATTTTACTCCCTGCCGGGCGAATAATTTTGCCACGTTGCGTCAAATCTCGATTCTGTTTAAATAAACCGCGCGGATGAGAAAGGTTTAGCGAGCAATCGAAACATCGGATGGCGGGATAATCTCGCGTATACGATAAGCCGTTCCGCTGACTAGCTCGTGGCTTTTCGTCGCCTTCGCCAGACGATTTGCCTTTGCCCGTCGCATTCCTCTCTTGCGCTCGTATCTCTATGCACAGCTTCGCCGTTTCTCACGGTCTCGCCGAGCTGCACGGTTTTTTAAAGGGAACGACGACCGAGCGAAGTAACAGAGCGAATGCATTATTTACGATCACGCTGGCGGGAGGAATCGGAATTCCGCTCGGAATGGAATTAAAAAATGGGGGCATTCTACGAAAGCGCCGATTTCCACTCGCGCCGATCACCATGAATGCGAAACGACTTCGAAAAATGTCGCCCTTGTAACAAGATTATACAGAGTTTTTTTTCTTCAGCTTCGACGTTTTAAAATTCAATCTTGTTGCACGTGGGCTGTTGCGAAATTGTTTCGACTCTTCGTCCAACTGACAAGGGAACGTCACTGAAGTGTCAACCGATTTTTGACGAAATTTGGCATAAATGTACTTTTTGAGAAAGTATTTGATACTTGAAATTATTCAAGATACAATTTTTGTGTAAATTGATGGAATTTAGTGTTTTTTAACGACAAATTTAATGGTGTATTTTTCCATATGTTTAAACAATATAAAAAGAGCCGTATTTTTTACAATCTCCTGATTTGTCCAACTAAATAAAATACTCATTTATGAATATTTGTTCGTGATTTCGTACGCAAATTGCGGATAAGTTGGAATCTTGATTTTCGCATTACGAAGAAATAAATCATTGGCAAAACTTTCTCGTGCAGAGCAGAGTACAAATGCGAATGACTAAACGCAACATCGACGATTGCCAATAAAAGAAAAATACGTGTCAAACGTTTCCTCGAAAAGTACATTTATGCGAAACTGCATCAAAATCAATGACCGACACCTCGATGCGTCCCTTTGTCTTGATTTCTGATCGAGGAAGACTTGCAACGCAATACGAAAGATGCGTGGGAAATGTTGCTGAGGTATCGAGCAACTGTCCCCTCTTCCCTCCCGATATATACGTATCTCGGCGTCGTAAAAAGTAGAGGGAAACGCCGTTAATTTTTTCCCGAAGCTGGCCGAGTGGCGGACGAGGCCGCCGCGGCGACAGCGTAAAAAGAGCGTGAATTTATATCGCGTTACGCGGATAATTTATTTCCCAAGAAAAAGGAGCTTCCGTTCGCAACCGGCCGGCCGGTTCACGGCTCGCGGGGTTTATCGCATTAATTCAAATTTATTGGGGAAAGTGCGCGTGGCTGAACGCGGCCACTCGGACGGTTCAGAAGTTATTCGGCGTAAATCAAATCCTTTACGGCCGTCAGATGCAAAAGTCGTATTCTGAAACAATGCCCCTCCAAAGTAGTGTCCTTTTATTTGGTTCCCCTAATGCCGCCGCGGGAAAAAATTCGCTCTGCGTCTCTCCATCGGTCGCTTTTTCCCCTTCTTTCTCCCGATCGAAACTTCGAGTGCGATTCCACTTCGGGCTAATAACGTTCGCTAAATTTCATTACGAACGATTTTTATTGCATTATGTTGTTTTTTTTGTTTTAATTTTGTTTTGTTTTATTATATTATATTGTTTTGCTTGTTTTGTTTTAATATATTATGTTGTTTTGTTTGTTTTGTTTTATTATATTGTTGTTTTGTTTGCTTTGTTTTTATATATAATGTTGTTTTGTTTGTTTTGTTTTATTATATTGTTGTTTTGTTTGCTTTGTTTTATTGTATTGTTGTTTTGTTTGCTTTGTTTTATTATATTGTTGTTTTGTTTGCTTTGTTTTATTGTATTGTTGTTTTGTTTGTTTTGTTTTATTATATTGTGTTGTTTTGTTTTATTATATTGTTGTTCTGTTTGCTTTTTTTATTGTATTGTTGTTTTGTTTGTTTTGTTTTATTGTGTTATGTTGTTTTGTTTGTTTTGTTTTATTGTATTATGTTGTTTTGTTTGTTTTGTTTTATTATATTATGTTGTTTTGTTTGTTTTGCTTTATTATATTTTGTTGTTTTGCTTTATTATATTTTGTTGTTCTGTTTTATTATATTTTGTTGTTTTGTTTTATTATATTATGTTGTTTTGTTTGTTCTGTTTTATCATATTATGTTGTTTTTTTTTACCAATTTTCTTTCGTTTTATTACATCAGCGACAAACGACGAATTTTTCGTAATCAAATGAGAGAACGAGGACATGAATCACAGGTACATTACGCCGGGAGGGGGTCGAGTTGAGAAAATTATAATCGAAGCCCCGCTGACAGCGAGTTGTTATTTCCGGAAACATCGGGAAACTCCGGGCACGCGTGCCCGCACGGGGAGGGACGATAAGGGCCTCGAACTTTCCCCCCTTCCTCTCCGACGTTCTGTCCGAACAGCTTCAACAACCCGTGAAACTTTGTTTGTTCAGGAAACTTCGATTTAACCCGTACAATGGGTTAACGAATTTCGCTTTTGACCGCGGCGAAACGTATTAGCGAGCATTAATTTCGACGCCGGACAGAAGAAAGAACTTCCGGCCGATATATCACGCCACACGCACGCTCGTAAACGCTCGAACACCTGAGCTCAGCCGGGCGATATTATTAACCGAGAATTTTAAAAATCGTGCATTACCTGGATTTATCGCCGATTTATTTACGTTAGACAGGATCGGGCGATATCGTGAAACTACGTTTGAAAAATGTTTGCAACGAAGTCTCTCGCGGGTAGAGTGGAACTTTCGTATTGTTTCTCTTTGCCCGTTAGTTCTCATTAAAAGCTATTTCAACTTCCTTACGTTTCCATTCTGCACGTCGTGGCGGCGAGAAAAAATATTTTATTTGCTCGCAGTGAGAAACAGGGCGAAAACAAAAGCTGCGGCGCGAGAAATTCTCGTCGGAAGCGGGCCGAAAAAAATGGCGCCCGCCTGTCGAAATAACTCTGTCTTTGCAGTCAGGCGCGTTAAAAGGAGAAAGGGAAAGAAAGAGACAAGATCGTGTATCGCACGCGTTAAGCTGCCGCGTCGAAATATATATTCACCGACACCGACGACGTCACGTGTTACATGTTGCGCGCGTAGGAAAGGGACGGGGAACGTACGTTTTCTCGTTGGAATTCAAAGATCGCGAAACGAGAGTCGAGATAAAAGTCGGCGGAGACGTGCTCCGCGAGAGCTTCCACGCAACTCCCATCTTCTCCTCGCAAGTTTCATCCCTTGATACGCGTTCTACGTGCAAGATAAACGTTTACGTTGAATCGTTAATCGCCTTTTGCAACCCCGAGGAAACTCGAATCCCCGCGTAACTCGAGTTTCGCGTGCCGATAGAGTGGAGTTCGTTTTACGCGCATAAGACGTAGATCTTTTTCCAATTTTATCTGGATCCTCTCCGTGTTGCCTGGGGAGACTCGTTCGGGTGAATCGAAACAGAAAGTCATCTGACAATTTTGTTAGAAAGATCAACCTTGTATCGTAAATGTTAATTACCCAATTAGGCGGTCGATAGCACGCGACAAATACTATAAATTTCTCGTCTCAAATCTTCCAATACCTTGCGTACTATTGACAGACTGGCGGAGAGAGGTAATTATTTTCCGAATCGTTAGGAAGCAGCTGGGATCGTTAATAATTCGTGACGGGTCTTGGGGGAGCAGGAAGGGGGACGAAAGTACGCGTTCATCGGGTCAAATTAGCCAACTAAACAACTAATCTCGTGAACGTTTAGTCAGGCTAAACGCGTCGTTTCCGTGTACAGTGCCGCGAGAATTGTCGTCGGGTGAAACTGGGACACGACGACTACTAGGAGACGGCCGCGGGACGAATTCGAGAGACGGTAGACCCGGCACACCGGGTTACGTGCTGAATGAAAACTAGGATGTTAGGAATAGAAACGTGGCGTCGGTGGCGAATAATGTAACACGTAGCTATAGAACGGGACGTTCTACGACGAACGACGTCTGTTGGCTTATGCAGGCTGCGCCATGGCGGAAAGTGGATGTATCTTAATGCGGAGTTAGCGTGAGGCTTAGGGGCTGCCAGTTCGCTCTCTGAACGGGGCGCGCGTTCGGTTCATTATCCTGTCGTCTGCAATTTCGCCACGCGAACTGTCTTTCGCCTCCTGTCAGTCGCACGCGATATTATTTCTTGCGTTGTTCGTTGCCGGTCGCCTTGCGTTTATTGCCTCAACGAGGGGCCAGCAGAGATCGAGTACCGATCTTACACTTTGAGATTTCGGTATATTTTAGTTAGTGATAACACGACCACTTTCTGTTCAATTCTATTAATACCGGTATCATACACTAAACCTACCGACATTTCACGCATACCCATTTCTACCGTGACCAAAGCTATTTCTACTCAAAGTTTGCTGGACCTTATTTTTTGTTCCATAGATAATACGATGTATCTACATGATTTCATTTTACATTTTCACAGTAGATAAGAGAATAAACACATTGGGTCATTTTTCGTCCGGATGCAAATCTACGTCACCGTCACCGTTATCGCAGCTCCTTTAGATCATGTATCATTACGTATGTTTTCGGCTAAAGTCATACTACCCTTGCATTGCCTTTCATTTCTATCGATTTTGTAGTTTCAGAATTAAGTCTTCGAAAGAATACGCTCACGAATCACGTGACCCGAATCAACCAATCGCTAATTTTCGTTGCATCAGCGTTGCACCTGAAGAGGCCCGATTTTTCTGGGTTACCCTCGCTAAAATCACTTTCGGTGATAGAATACTATTTTACCGGTATGTAACCGGTATTTATATTTGTAATACCGATTCGATCTCTGATTCATAGCATCCGGTGCTATTGTGTTCGCTTGTTACAAATATTTCGAAATGTACGATCGAACTAAATTTAATTTCAGTTCTTTCATCTGTCGGGAATGAACGCGTCGGTCATCTCTTGACAGATGAAACGATTGCATCCTTATCTAGTGTATATATATATTTTTTTTTTATTTGAAAAATCAATTAACAGAGAGAATGATTCAAATGATTTGAACGGGCATTGATTGGACTCTGAAATTTAATTGTAGACTGTATGACGCGCGCAACGCGTTGCGATCGCAGTATCGCGAAATTTTCATTAAAATCTAATCAAAGCAATTACAAACTGATTCTCACTGAATCATTGTGCAATTAAAAGTTAGTTACCGCGTGCCGGGATCGCAATAATAATCCCTGCGCTGGCTATTGTCAGCCCCGTTAGAGGAGAAATAACATGTATCGTGCCTCTAGGCGTTAACACGGTTTATTATTATTAACTATGATATTGAATTTCGCGATCGTTGCGTAAAATATTGGCGGCGGATTTACGACCTCGTGAACTTTATACGGCTCAATGGAATGCGCGGCGGCGACAACGACGACGTCACTATTGAAACTCGTCGTTCGTTGTTGCGATTAAAACTCGCGGGCAGTAAGTCGCGATGGGGCGGCTTTTCCCACTCGAGAAACAACGTAAAGAACTGATAATAGTGTGGAAACTTTCCCGTATTTCTTGGAAATAAAAGTTTCCGAAGGAAGAACGAGATCGAAAGAAAGAGGGAAGTGAAGTTTCGTTTAAATCACCGGTGACTCGATTTACCCGTGGAATTAATGATACAGTAGAATCTAGTACTCATACAACAGCGTGAAGATAAACGCTACGTTTCATACGCTACGATAAATTCTACGTGAAAGAAAAAAATAAATAAATAAATGAAATATTCGTTGACATCTTCAGAGGAATCATAATGAAATTCGAATGGTCGAATTTACGCGCGGTGTAACAGCCAGTTGAATTCGAAGAGGAGAACGATAACTCTCCCCGAGAGTCGAGAAATTGCGGGACTAATAAAAGGGTCGCGAATACGGGACAGTGCGCGGAGACAGGCAAATCGCACGAGGCACGAGCAAACGAGCGTTTTCTTTTTTGCCGCTCTCGTCGCGAGCACACGCTGCCAAGGGGTTCGTTAGCAGCGAGACACGACGATGGTGCCCGCGCGCTGTTACATACGTTTTATGCATGAGCGTAAAAGCATAATACGGCCGGGGTTAACGGCTCGTTTTGAAAGGAACGCGCCTTCAAGCCAACAGGCCTTCAAGAAATCGTCGATCCTTCAACCAACCTCTTGCGCCGTTTACGACGCGCCCTCGATGTTGTTTGCTATTCGAATTCGTTCTTACGTTCTCTTCGTGCCGTCTGGAAGACTATTATCAGGGCCCTCCCGCGCCACAGTTGACCGAGCAATCATATCATTAAATTGCGAATGTAGATATTTCCCTCTGCAATTTTGTTATTCGTCGAATAATTTGCAACGTACTTTGCTACCAAATTTTTTACCATTCTCCGGATCGAAAAAAATCACAGGCACGCGAATGTATTGTTAATTGGAGTCGTTTCGTCGCTGACACGTTTGTAGGAACGAATAGCTCACTCACACGCGTGTTTCGTTTTCTTTCGTTTTCGGAAGAGGGCAGATGCTTGCAAATTGCAAAAATCAAGAGGAAAAGCGAGAAAGCGTGATTTCTGTCGTTAACGAGTCGCTCGGGCTTCAAAGATACGATTAAAGTTCCATCGCCGCATCGGCTGCGATTTTCGGGATTGCAGTGTTCAAATTAAACAGCAACGTGACCGAGGTGCCGCGTGCCCGCCCGAAGAAAAAAAACGGGACAAAGGGGAAAATGTATGGAAGCCCCTTCGCGAAATGAGAAATCCTTTTCAATCCTTTTAACGAGGTGACACACTTTTCGGCGCTGAACGTTGCTCGCTGTGGCGACATTAAGCAAAGACGTTAAGTCGAAAAAGTGGTGAATCGAGAGGCGGAATGTTTGCACAAATTTTTAGCATACGCGCCTTAACGAACTGAAAAACGCGCTTAAAACGAAACTGTCGCGATATTTCGATAAGGTTCATAAGGTTGTGGTAAGTGAGGTTAGGTTGCAGACTTCATAAGGTTGTGGTAAGTGAGGTTAGGTTGCAACGATCGATCGAAATAATTGTTACAACAATACGTATGACTAGCAGAGAGTTAAATTTACGAACAACCTACGACGCTAATTAAAATTTGATTTGCCGGTAATTGTTATCGAAGCACGTAACAAAACGTTTCTCGTTTTTTTTCGTAAAAATTTCTTTCATCGCGAGGTGAAACAAAGATGGCTCCGTCGGCTAATTTCTCCCTCTCGCGGCCGAAATTGAAAACATTGGGCCCGAACAATCGGAGAACCGTCAAAGCGCGGCGCTGTTTACTCCCAAATGAGGATGAAAACACAGGTGTCGAAGGTGTCGAAAGTACATTTGTTTCGGCCGGCCATTGTTCGGCCGCGAGTCCGAAGGGACAAAGGGCTATCGTTAACGCGGAATTCTCTCAGCGTACTCTCGCCCGTATTTTTTTCTTTTCTTCGCGAAAGGTGTTACGCGCATTGTTTTCCTGTTTCCATTTAACAGCGAGGTCTTGGGGCGAAGGGTGGACTTTGTGGTCCTTTGTTCCGCGCCTTCTGTGCGCGTTTCACAATCGCGAATCGTAAATCCGTCCGAAATCCTTCATTTTCCCGCGGCAAACAACAGCCGAACGAAAAATGCACCTGTTGTGTTCGACGAGAAAAATTACGTTTCATTTGGACGTACGTCCGGCCTGACTTTTTGCGTTTTTTTCAGCGAGCGCTGCGCGCAAAAACTCGCGAGATTACTTCGAGATACAATATCACAGAGAATTTCAGCTGTACGTCGAATGCTTTCGCCGAAAGACTTTCTGCGAAATATCATACGTACTCGCGCCACACGAGATCCGTAATCATTTCGATACTTTCATCCAATACAGCCTCGCTGTCTACACGCCCGTATAGTCCGAGGTTTCATACTTTTTCGCGTTTATTTCGGATCCCGCGCAGTTTACCCTGTTATTGCGGGATACGAGAGCCGCAATCCCCGTCCGTCCGGTGATGCGCGTTTCTTCTTCGTTTTTTCGTCGGTCGAAACACGCGGGACACTTTCATCAGCCGGTGTCACGAATTCGTGACAGGAATTGCGGAACAAAAATAAAAGAGGAAAGCAGAAAACAAAAAACAAAGAAAAAAGAAGAAAGAAAGAAAGAAAGAAAGAGCGAGGAAAAAGGAAGAGAACAGTTGTCAGAGGGGAAGGGGAGAGATTGACGGGACTTTCATTATGGAAAGTCGCGTCAGGTCGCGGCGAGAGATAAAAGCGTGTGCGCATTTTCGTCGAGGCTGCGCGACACGCGCAAGACCGCCGATGCGTCGGTGTGGAAGACGAGAGGTAACCTTGTTCTGAGGTATACGGGTACTCGGTCACAAACGTGTCTGAAATGGCAACGTAATGGCGATGATAAATTTCGCTTGCCTTCTCGCGTTCACCGGCGGGCCGCGACTTGAATTTCACCTCGATACCGTGATATAAGGGTGGACTCGAGTCGCGGCTCCGCCGCCGAGGGCACGAGTTGAAATATTTCCACGCAATTTACATCGCCGTCTGCGGGGGACCTGCGGGGAGGTTCCCTTACACGCTCGCGTTTCACGCGGAGAATACATAATGCCCGGGCCACCGGTCGCTCGCTCCTCGCTCCTCTCCATTTTACAAATTGCCCTGCTGATCGTATCGCGAGACTCGGCGATGAGTGACTCTCCCGTGACCGGAGTCACGGCTGCGGCACCGACCCGTTCTGGGTCGTGTAGGCGACACCCGTTTCAACTTGCGGCCACCTCTAAGGAAGATATATGCGCGCTCCGTGTACATAGTTCGGCAGACGTTGCTCCTCGACAAGGAAATTGCGGTGGCGAGTTCTTTGAGGGACTCGGCGAGTGTGCAGCGGGCCAGCGTGTATGAATATTTGGTCGTGTGCTACACGGTCCCGTGGCGCAAAATAGGTCTACTTTGGAAATTGAATTGGTATTTCGAGGTTGTAGAGCGTTACAAAGTTGGAAAATTGAGATTGCACGACGATGTAATTGTAAAGAAAGTAGAGAGAGGAAGTAGTGAAAAGAGTTGGAACAGTTTTAGAAACACGATTGAAAAATTCCACGATCGCAAAGATCTTTTTTACCTTAATTTTTCCTTCAAATCTGCAAGGATTCTAACCGAAAGTCAACGACGTTCGATCAATTAATAAGAGTTTAATTGGTATTTCGAAGTTGTAGGGTAAAAATTAATCGTGAAAAGGGATAGAATTTTTCGCAAACGTGTTGCAAAATCGGGGAATTGAAATTGTGCACGATGCAACCGTGAGGAAGAACTTTCCCAGTGAGAAAAAGGAGTACGGCGAAAGATGTTACAAGTGCTGGAACAGCTCTTAGAGCCACTATTGAAAGACCGTAGTTGTAATAGACGAAGGAAGGAATTCCACGAACGCAAAGTGTTTTACCTTCACCTTTATTTCTTCCTTTAAGTCTGCGAGGATTCTGAACTATGAAACGACGTTCGATCAATTAACGAAAGTTGAATTGACAGTTTGAAGTCGCAAGGTAAATCTTGATTGCTACAAGGATAAAATTTTTCTCGGACAGATTTGCAAAATTGAAGAATTTGTATACTACGATGTGAAGATTGCGTGAAGAAAAAAGATTCTCTCACAAGAGACACGATTGAAATAAGGTTATTTTTCCTTCAAATCTGCAAGGATCGTAACTAAAAGTCAGCGACGTTCGATTAACCAACGACGCGAGTGGGGAAATTGAGGCAGCGCGCGTGTGTTCGCCTCTATCGGAAATCCGCGTCGCTGGCGCTCACGTGGTCGTTTTTCATCTCGGCTGTTTAATTAGAAATCAGAGTGCCTGTACTCCTGATCTGGAGCCTCGTTGTCTCGAATCACTTTGCCGACGCGAACCCCGCTGTTTAACCTCGCCTGAAATATCCTTCCAAGTTTCAAACGATGTTTCAAACGACTCTTTCCGCAACTTTGACACGAATAACAGTCGTCAGACGACGCGATG
The DNA here is from genome assembly GCA_030673865.1 of Melipona bicolor. Classification (NCBI taxonomy): domain Eukaryota; kingdom Metazoa; phylum Arthropoda; class Insecta; order Hymenoptera; family Apidae; genus Melipona; species Melipona bicolor. Next base: position 2,243,775 of record JAHYIQ010000012.1, read on the forward strand.
TTATTTTTGATCTCGCGTCTGCCCGTATTAATTTCCCCTTGAAGTACTCTCTCGGCTCCTTGTACGCACGTTGCTTCGCTGCATCGATTCTTCGCGGGATCCGCTTCAAGTCGGAATATTAAATCGAAGTAACTTTGCGGCGCGCCAGTGCAAAGCGCATGCGCAAACGTTACGAGCGTTCCTTGGTTTAGGTTAGGTTTAGCGTTTTAATATTAATCTACCACGCTCCCCGTAATCTATGTTCCAGCGTTATCTCTCGCGCGAGCGTAATGATAAAGCGAAAAACGAAACGTAATGCATTACAATACATTACGCGCAAATGGATATCGAATATACATTCATTTTCATCGCGTTCATCCTCGTTGAGCCCGATAAACTCTTACTGTTATTCGCTCGAATCTATCTCGCGTAAAACTTCGTCGTAAAAAACGGAGAGTTTCTTTTACCCATGGACCAAGTATAGAATCCCGAGAGGAATTTAATGATTGATAAGGTCGGAAGCGAGGATGTCCCCTTCTTGTTTCGCGTTGACAGGACATTTCGTTTCAGAGATACGACCGTTTGAACTGCTGCGCTATTTCGGACTGGGTCTCTGTTTCTTCTGTCTGTCTTTTTCTTTCTCTCTCTCTCTCTCTCTTTTTCGCATGCGCGCGCACGCGCTTGGTTCTTCTTTCTCTCGCGCGTGCAGTCACTGACCGAACCCAAGCGGCGCGGTGGGTCAGTGACGAACAACGAGTCAGCGGATTTTTACAACTGCCTCCATCACCGCCGCCGCCGCCGCCGCTACACGCAGTTCGCAGGGGGAGAAAGTGGGTCACGACGTTTCCAGGAATCTCAATTGTCATTCAGCCCCTCGTGCATTTTGAACGTTTCACTTTGCGCCGCTGCATCCACCCTCCAACGAATCGAGATATCAACGCGGAAAACGAAAACGCTTCCGCCCGTCCAGTCTGTGTTTTCTCCCTCGAACATTCCGAACATCCCGCGTTCTTTTTGCCCCAATTTTTTTCTCGTCAAAGAGAAATAAATTTTTTATCTTCTTTTGTTTAATTTCTCTCTCCCTTCATCTGCGCGACGATTGAACCCAAATTTGCGAGTACGCGCGACTGCAAAAGGAAGTACAAGGTCCAAGTTTCTTCTTTCGCAAGTTCAAGGAGCAGAATTTTGAAAAGACTCGATTCAAGCGTCGTTGTTTTAAAAATTCGCGACTTTGTTTTCGAAAGATTCGAGCGTCGCTGTTTTAATTAGAAAACCTCAATTTCCTGGATGGGAGGCAGAGACAACTGGGAGCATCGAACTGTAACACCGGGCGGAGGATCGAGACAATCCCACCTTCCCGTTTCTTTCATTTACGCTGACGTAAGGGCCGCGGTTTTATCTCGCTCTTGAAACGCGTTTCTTTGTCTCACGAACGGACGCATTGTGTTTCAACGTTGCTGAAACGTACGGAGAATAATTAAAGTTAAGCCAAGATCGCGACGCAGACGTAATTCCTCTGCTGTTTTTGAAACGAAGGTTTCAATGCTGGCGTTTCGACTTGCAAAACCCCGGCGGAAAATCGTTTTATGCGTTGCACAGGCCGCTCGCCTGCCAAATCGATTAACTCCTCGAGCAGTGTACATTGTTTTTCTTGAAATTCACTTTAAAATGTAAATTCAAATGAACATTGTTGAATAAATGTACGTATAAATTGCACGAGATGGAATATCCTTGGAGTAATTGTTAATATTTGTATAATTCTCGCGCGACCGAGGGGGCTGATCGACCTGGCACGTGTAAGTAAAAATAAGTTATCGTCAAAGAGATTTTTTTAGAAAATGGTGATTGCAACGCTTTCATCACTATTATAATTATTACCGTTGGTATGATTGAATTGAACCATCACCAAAATAAATAACGATTGTTCCATATATATATAAAGTCCCATTGTTCTTAAATTTCTAAATAAAAATATATTAAAAATATATTCATCGAATTTCATCGTTTGCATTGGAGCACGGGTACAAATTGGCTTCTGAAATGTTTAAAAATCATCCAGTGGTGTTAAATCGTAATTCTAATCGTAAATCTAATTGTTATCAATATAAAAAGTCAAGAGTTAATCGACTCTGCTTTGACACTAAAATTTAATAAATATATTCGAAAACTGGAGTTGATCGACGCCACACCTTGGATATTTCGTGCAACTTGTACGCGTGCTTGCATCTTCGAATCCCCCGCAAATGCACGGAAATCTAGTTGCAAGCATGCAAGCGAGATTTCGAGTGCTTAGCTGTTAACGTGGCAACGGCCCGCATCGAAGTGTCGCATCGTCTCAAGTTTGAAATTCAATGACCCCGTTTAAGCGAGGATCGGTCTCGCGGCGATAATTTATCGATCGGAGTTAAAGAGGAGGGCGGCGAGCCGGCTCAGGGTTGGCGGGAGTATTCCCGAAAGAATAGCCGGGACCGAAATATAGAAACGAAATGAGAATGGGGGAATGTTACGGGGATTACGGAGATTGCGGCTCGAAAAGGATTATTCAGATTAGCCGGTAAAATATTCCGAACGAAAGATTTGCCTTCCGACGACGACCCCGTCAGGATTTATGCACCTAACAATTAACCTAACCTCCGCTTGGCCCGTTCAGACTGACACCGCGAATGAATTGCCCCTGCGATATGCCTCTCCGGCAATGGCAAAGTCCTTTATCGCGGCCGAAGGGACGAGAATTTTTTGCCAAAAATTTGTCCACCTCGTGCCTACCTCGGTAGAAGTTTCAAAGGATCGAGGGTAGAAAGAACGGATTACGAGAGGTAAAAAGCAACGGGGAAATTCTTGAAATAAATGTGAATTGTTTACGTTGTATTTGGTTGGTATCTTTGTCTGATAAAAGATTAATGCCGCTTCGCTGTTTCGAGTGGGTAGTTCGAAGCTACGGATAACTGATTAAATGAATGTTATCGACAAAGCTCCCCGTCGAATTCTTTCTCCGCAAAGGCATTGTTCGCTGGCGAGTTGGTTGGTAAACGAAAGAATAGAATTTCGTTTCACGAAGAAGCGTTAACTTTCTGTAGTACGAAAGCGACGAGATGCTTCTTGTATTTTGTAAACTATTCCGAAATATTTATATTTCGAATTTTTAAAAAGAACGACATTTTACACTAGATTTCCGCTCAAGAAACAATAACCGCAAGACGGGCGTTTAATATTTTTATTTAAATATTTCACACTCAACATTAACAAAAATTGCTAAAATTCAGAAATTGCTGAACGAAATACTTTTTTATTTTTGAACAATTACAATTCGTTTTTGCATTTTCATTTCAACTCCTTTCCCGCCATTGCCAATATTATTATATTTTCGTGCCACAGGATCTAAGATTTAATATTCACGAAAAGCTCAAGAAAAGTGTTCTGTCTCTAGAAGAGAACGAGTGGCGCTACTTCGTATTCATACTGGTTATTCCAGTCTAACTCACCAATTTGCTAAGAATAATCCTCCCGTATGTGTACACAATCCACCACACGGATAATATTGATCTATCTCAAATATTTCACCGCAAGAAATAGCTTCAACATCCTCAAACAAAATGTACTTCAGTTCTTCTCTACAACTGGTCCACTTAAATATTTATAATTCTTTAATTTTAATATAGTTTCACAGCTGTTACATATATCTCTTACATCCTTGCATAATGAATGAATAAATGAATTAATAATAAAAACTGCACTACTTGTATCCCAGTACGATTCGTCTCACAAAGGCCCAGAAGCAACTATTCTGACTAGGAAGTGAAGACGACTTTTTTGCCATAAAATTTTACTGATATGCAAACATTTGAATCGATACAAAACAAATTACAGGCGCGATCGCTTAGTACCAGACAACGCCACTCCTACTCGAAGTCTACCCCACGCCCCCTAGCGAATCACGTGACCCAAATCAACCAATCGCTAATTTTCGTTGCATCAGCGTTGCACCTGGAGAGACCCGATTTTCTGGGTTACCCCTGCTAAAATCACTTTCAGTGATAGTAATGATAATAAAATACTTTTTAGAACTTGCAGTTAGCAAGCATCAAGTCGAACAGCAGACGTTCAGCCATTCGCTACGATCGCCGATCGCCTGCGAAAGAGAATGAAAATGAAATTCGCCCACAGTCCGGTGTACCTGCGAACGAATTCACAAAAAAAAGCCGCCATTGTACGGCGGAATTGCGTCAACAAAGCCGAAATGAAACAATTCTTTGGGCCGTGTACTGTTCGCGGACGAAAGCGTTTAAAGCAGCGAAAGGTGAAATTAACCGGCGGCCTCGAGGTCTACCAAGTTACCAGCGCGTTGGAAACGTGACCGTGCAGGCTCACGATTTGCACATACTGGCTGGCTGGCTGGAAAGGCGCGAAACGGCCAGAAATGCCGAGCATAGTTGTCGCGGTCAGATTTACAGCGTACTTTCTACGATTATAGTAGACGCGTGCTTTGCGCGCCTTTGAACAATTCCCGATTCTCGGCCGATTCGTTCATCCCTCCAGATCGTTGTTTCCGTTTCTTGCGTACGCCTCGCAGCTTCCGAATTCACGAGCGAGCACGTTTGTCAGCCGCGCGATCCTCGCAACACCGCGCGCGTTAAACATTAATTCCCGGGTGGTCGCGCGTTAAATATTAATCCCCAAGTGGTCGCGCGTCGGCGAAATCTGACGAGTTTCGCCGCTCAGAGACGTCGAGAACAGAGGCTTTCGCCAGCTTGTTCACGCGTTCAAAGGCGTGCGAGCTCCTCCGAGCTAAATTGTCGAGGTTAGAGGCGTTGGCCAGCGCGTGGATGATTCTCTCTTCGCGAATTGGTATCCCGAGCCAGGTTGAGGAAGCCGTTGTGGGAAATTTGAAGATCGTAATATCAGGTGGACGAGAGGGGAAGGAGGGAAAAGTAAAAGGAAGAAAGAATTTCGTTCTTCGTAGAACATTTCTGGGATCGTCGAAATTGAGAAAGTTGGGAGAATTGCTCAAATTAGACGAAATGCCTGGCATACTTGATGTTACGTAAAAGTCTAGAACTTGAGGGGCCGCGCTCCAGGCGCGGCGGATTGCTCGCTCGATGTTAGAGATTAAATACTTCCGGTAAATTAATACTCCCCACGATCGTATTAATGCGTCGATCTGCGTGAATTCCCGACAAACTTCCCTCGCACGCTTGCAACGTCTGGAAAACTGAACTGTCACGCGCTCGTTTGTTCTCGTCTGTCCACCTCTGCAGAGGTGGCACGTGGACCAGTCGAAAACTCTGCGAGATCGTCTCTCACGTGAAGAGTCAATCTCAAGCATTCGTAGATCGATCCAATCGTAGGCAGGTTTTGAACATTTTTGCCCAATCCTCTCGCGGAACTTGAAATATTAATCGATCGCTCCATAGACGAAACGTTTTAGCCTTTACATTCGTGCTTCCACTTTTCGATCATTTAATCCTTTCATTACGAACACCAGATGTATTACATATCCGCCATATTTCGACGTATTGGAGTAATCACATATTAAAAATGCATAATACACTTTGGCCATCAATATTTTCTTTTCGACAATAAAAACTGGTTCTTAACAACTATAAGTTATAACTGTTAATCTCTTAAAAATTCAAGATTAGATTTTTGTTTGAAAAGTTACAAGTTTGTTTAAAAAAAACACTTTACACGAACATCTACACGATAAGAAATTATTGTAACAAAAACTCTTTCTTAATAACTGTAGGATAATCTGTCAAAAATTTTGTTTGAAAAATTAAAGTTTGTTAAAAAAACTGCACGACTTGTGCCCCAGTACAATTCGTCTCACTGAAAAGCCCAGAAACTGTTTTGACTAGGAAATGAAGACGACTTTCTTGCCATAAAATTTTATCGATACGCAAACATTTGAATCGATACAAAACAAATTACCAGACAACGCCACTCCTACTCGAGGTCTACGACTCGCCCCCTCGCGAATCACGTGACCCAAATCAACCAATCGCTAATTTTCGTTGCATCAGCGTTGCACCTGGAGAGACTCGATTTTCTGGGTTACCCCCGCTAAAATCACTTTCAGTGATAAAAATAAAAACATTCTAGGCTTTCAAAACTGATCAACTCGGAAAGTGATTCGATCAATGTGTACACTTTTAGCACGGAGTCCCACGTTCAGTGACGGATCGGACCATCGTCGCGAAAGGGTTGATAATGGGTTTTAACTCGCTTTTTCGCTTATTGCCCCGGATATATTGATAATACGTGAAAAATGAACGACACGAGCCCCAGAGGAATTTAATACTCGTTGCGCAGACGGTGGAACGTGTTCATTAAACGATCAGGTTTACGACGTGTTCTCTTTGTCGCGCGCTCAGTCGATGCGCATTTTTCCCCTCGTCGGTCATGACGTGGTGTTAATCGGCACTCTGGCCGTCCTCGTAAATTACAGCCACGTCGCTGCATGACGTCGTTGCTGTTAATTCGATTCCTAATTATCGGTTTCACGAGCGGGGGATATTAATATCAGAAAATTGGCACGTGCCCGCGTAACAATCATTCTACCGTTGAATTGCGTTCTCGTTGTAAACGAACTGCGAACCGGAATTAATTGGAACCTCTTAACGGTGATCTCGGCTGTGAATTATCACCGCGAGAAATGACCAAACAGATAAATTAACGAATATCGATCAACTTCTTTTCCCCCCGGATTGACAAAAACGGCGATCTATTCCGACCCATCTACCATAACGTCGTTCCATTCCAGGCTTTACAGTGCCTGGTTTATCTGAAAGGAACGATTCGCCGGGAGCCCTCGATTAAACGAGTCGTCCCGATCAAAGAAAAGGTCTCTTAAAGTCTAAAAAGCGGCCGATCAAAGGTGAAACGGGCGGGACGGCCGAAAAAGCTCGTTCCAGCGACAAACAAGGTGGAGAACCGCGGGGAAGATTGATGCCGCTGCCTCGGGTATTGGCAATCAATGGGTTTGGTAAACAAGCCAACTTCAATTTACCAGCTCGAATCCGCGGCTCGGCGCCCCAAGCCGCGCGAGGCAAGGCGTGTTTCGCGTTTCGGCCGAGACATCCGCAGCGAAACGAAATCTGGAAATGAGTTTGGTCCGCGCGCAGGCCGCGTATAAAACCTGAAAGGCATAACCGTCTGAAAAGGTGCCGAGGGGCTGTGTAGAAGGAACTAAAAGTGATGCAGAGAGAGAGAGAAAGAGAGAGAGAGAAAGGGGGTGGAAGGCTGAGTATGGCGAAAGTTACTCGCTGGAAAATATACAGCGGCGCTTTTAGGAAGTTGGGATTATCGGAGAAGCGGGTTTCGAAATGCGAGTTACCGCCAAGGCGGATCCTCGGGTGGAAACTCAGTCGCGAAGTTGCTTCCTGAGTCTCGACTCGGCCATTGGAGAGAGAGAGAGAGAGAGAGAGAGAGAGTCGGCCGGCTGTAATGGTCGTTTTCCACGTAAAAGCTCGGCCCTCCCCGCTGGGGAAGCTACGGCCGCGGCTGAACACGCGCCCGAGCCCGCGTGCCCTTGCTAACTTTCGAAACATCGCCGGCACAGCTGCCGAGCGTGGAACCGCGGTTTCAAACTTCTTTAAATTCCGATCGATATCGCCGGCCAGACGTTTTTCCACCTGCTCGTGAAACTTGTACCTCTCTCGTGTACGCTCTGTCGCGAGCGTAAAATCTTACAGTCTCCTCTCGCTGTCGCGATTTTCTGATCGTTTGTCAGTGCCAGGTGTTTGAAAAAAACCGCGTTGGACTGTGCTATGCGACGCGATAACACTTTCTTGATGCAACTGTGAAAAATGCCAAGCAACGCAATAAAAGTGGATAAAATAACAATTGACTATTCAAGTTTAATTGAAAACAATGTAATTAGGAGAGGAAGCTATAATCGAAACTGAACACATTGTACAGGGTGGATAAAAAGTTTGTCCGTAGATGAATTCACACCTTCGATTTGATGGAAATACATGTAAAGAATCTGCCTTGAATTTCAAGATCAAATATTTTTTTTTTTGGCATTGTATTCTACTCATCACGAAGGAACTAATAGTTCTTTTTGAAAATGGCAAAAAATTTTCTTAATTATCATTTAACACTGCGTCCTAACAACGACTTTATGGTTCTGGACTCGTGGGTAAAATAATTTCGAGTAATATTAACAATTATTAGTTTTATTATTTAATTATTTAGACTCACACTAATGCTGCAGCTATGTTAAATCAAATGTTAGTGAAACCTAATAAGAAACCTACACAAAATAGACTTCCACGCGTCCAGAACTATAAAGCCGCTGTTAGCACTCAGTATTAAATGATAATTAAGAAACTTTTTCTTATTTAAAATTACACTAATGCTACAATTATGATAAATCAAATGTTAGTGAAACCTAATAAGAAAATTACATAAAATAGACATCCACATGCCCAGAACAATAAAGTCGCTGTTAACACGCAATATTAAATGATAATTAAGAAACTTTTTTTGCCATTCTTTTGAAAGAATTATTAGGTTGAGACCTATGGTTCCTTAAAAAAGTTTTACCTTCGTGATAACTAGAATGTAAAAAAAAAAAAGAAATTTTGATCTTAAAATTCAAGGACAAACTTTTCTTTCCACCCTATACATCGAGTATCGCGATACGAGTTCGCTGTGGCATTTTTCGACGGGGAATCTGAACAGCGCGATCGCGCTGCATGGCACTGAAACGGTTGAGCTGTTTTCAGCGAGATTAAACACGCTACGCTGTCTCTTCACGCTGACGCTTCGTAAAAGCTTTTCACGAAAGTGTAGCGGCTACATATTTCCAAACAAATTGCCATCGCGGGGGTATCTGGTTGTCGTGCGGCGCGGAAAAACGTTGAATGCCAGTTGGTTGTCTAGTCTGTTCAAGTCGTGAAATAATGGTAGTTGGCATTGGTGTTTGTTCGGGCGGTGGAAAAAAGACGGACCTCAGGAGTGAGTTTTCAGATGATTGATGACGGGAACGGGCCGGTGGCGGAAGCTAATGGCAAATTTTTTGCGATTTTTCCATTCTTCTCCGTTTTGCCGCTGTTCTTGCAAACTTATAATTCTGTCCGGGTACGTTTTTGAAGGGGGAACTCTCGCGAAATGGTTGGCCTTCTCCACCGCGAAGTGAAACCCGGAAGTAGGTTTATTAAGCCCTGTGTTTTCCTCGAGAGTAGCTGAGTAGCTTTAGAATCCCTCGCTCGATTCTGTAATTTCGTGCAGTTAAACCGCTCGATATCTTTGATTTAATTCAACTTTGAGAATGTAACGTTCGAGAATGAAGCTTCTGTCAGTTTCGTTCGCTGAATTCTAATTTCGTGGAGTGAACAATTTTAGCAACTGAAAAATCATTTTTCCGTACTCTCGCATCGTTTTCGTTCGATCGTTTCGATGTCTCCCGAATTTGGAAACGGGTAATTTACAAGGACGGAGAACGTAAATTTCAACGAGTCGAGCTGGAAACGAGACGAGAAATCCGAGAAATCGTGAAAAATCGGCGGTCGTTATCGCGGTTATCAGCGACCTTCGAAATCGAGGCTCGGACGAAGATATGAGCGGAAGTATCACCCGAACATGAAGATGGAACGTCGCCGCGCGCGTGTACGACCGTGATATTTTACGGGATTTCACGACCGGCGGTAATGGCGTCCATAGAACTTCCGTGATAGTTTCAATTTATTGGCAACGTTATCGATATTTCATCGGGACAGATTGCAATCTAACATTCTAATGGAATCTAAAGTGAAAATTGTGGATTGAAGGATGCGGCTGCTTTCGAGACTGTGTTCCGCGCTTTCTCTACCGTCGAAATTAATTCCCGCGATCGATTCGAGTTTGAGAGAGAACGAGAGAACGAGCCACGAAGACGAGCCCCCTCCCCCCTCGATTAAAACGTACAATATTTATCGCCCGACAGCCGCGACCTGTCGCTCGCTTGTTTATTTATTCAACGCGGTTACGAGATATCGTCGATCGATCACTTCGTGAATGAACTGAAAAGATCAAGAAGCATCTAAATACAAAAGCAAAGAAATACTAATTAATTACCAGCGTATTGAATTCTGAAACGTCTCTCGTGTCGTCAGAGGAAACTCGGCGCGACGCCCACGAAGTTAGACAGACCCCCAAAGTTTAGAGCCCAATATCTGCCGCAAAGCCCTCCCTGCTCGACACACACCTGCATCGCGCCGAGATACGGCCGAGGAACTGGAATTACAAGTTTCCATTTTATCAAATCGAAATACCTTGCCAGCGTCCGACTAATTTATCACGAACCGCGATAAACGCGAACGTGCTCTCATTTGCATCTCGGTGGATCGCACGGGCCATTGCATACGCGCCTTTGGAACATTTGACTCGCGTCAGAAAATAGCCGCGTGGTGCGCGGAATCCGGCTGGTTACCGGGTGAGAATGAAACGAAGCGAAAGGAACGTGGTTCGATGATTCGCGATCGCCGGCTAATGAGCGACTGGTGTGTTTCAGGCGTACGTTGATTTGGTGAAAGCCTGGGGCTGGAAGAGCTTTACCATCATCTACGAGAATAACGAAGGGTTGGTGCGATTGCAGGAGCTCCTGAAGGCACACGGGCCCAGCGAATTCCCCATTACGGTCAGGCAGCTCAGCGAGGGCTCCGAATACCGGTGAGTTTTCCCGACAATGCTTTCCCCCCTCTCGGCGAGTGGGGAACTCGAAAGGCAAGGGTCAATCAGACGAGTGTTAATTGTTCGTTCGATCAGTGTTTGATTCTCCTTTATTTTCCGTTCCTTTCCGAGCTAAATGCGTTTGAGCGTGTTTGAGGAAGATTGCAAAGCACAGAAATGGAAGTTGTAGCATTTTGAAAGATTTAAATTTCCTTTCTTTTCATTTTCTCGGGGTAAATAAATAGCATCGAGAAAATGGACGCAAAGTGATTGCAGAGGAAGAAAATTTTTGAAAATTATGACTAAAGTACGAAGCACAGAAGTGAATAGCGTTCAAATGTTCGTTTCAAACTGAGAATAAGAAACAGTAATTCGACGACTGATGTACTTGTGTTTTTTAACGTGTCAGAGAGCAGAGACATCAGCCAGTGGTGATTAGGTTTAGTTCTGCAACTGGCAGGAAGCCATCTCGAAATTTTATTTCGTCTATTACTACTCGGGCGACAAAGTTCCGAGTACTATTAACTGGCTGCACGTGAGACTTGTCGTTAAGTTTAAAAGTCGAGTTACACGCGACGCCGACATCTTCGCTTCGAGTGCCAGGCAGAGGGGGAATTTTCGCGAGAAGCTCGGTCGTGGGAAATTCGACGATAAATCCGACAACGGACACGCGATCCATCAAGATCGCACGCAAAATGGAGTCAATCTGTCAAACGTCGCGCAACATAACTGCATTCGCAAACGCAGATTCTAACATGTTGGATCCTATTCCCGTTTCGATCCTTGATATCACTTAATTGCACGAGTATGCTGTCTCAGCTTAACACTAAATCTTACCGCTCAATTCAAATTGATCGTTTTCAAACTTTTGCGTGCGAAAACCTTTACATGTACAACGTTACCACATCGCTATTTATCTTTATGACTTTTCTTGAAATATGCATTTTATTTTCTTTTTTCCGATATAAATGTACATAGCCGGTGAATTTGAATTTATGATATTTACTCTTTTAAAACTATATAATCAGTTCATGAGGAAGATACTACCTGATTATGCACGTGAATGGTTGATAACAATGATTCATCACTCATTGCAAGAGTGTTTTATAACTGCAAGGGAGAGCATCACAGAATAAAAGCTCCAAAGTGTTTCCTTTGTATTTCAAGTTGCAAGTGCAAATTTAAAGAAAGAACAAGTATCTCGTAAATTTTATATTTCGTATTATTCTGCGACGAATATTTATCCTGAAAATGTCAAGGCACTCGAAAAATGTTAGGTTAGGTTCAGGCTGGAAGAAATAAATATCGATGAACAGAAACTTTCTGAAATTGAAAACAAGATGGAAGAAAGATGGTGACCTATTTGACGCACCGACGAATTGGAGTCCACAAAAGAAAAGGAAATTAGCGTTGAGTTTCGAAAGTGAATGATGATGTAGGATACCAAATTACTGCTGGCATCAAATTGACTATTATCTACAAGTGCAAAAAATATTACTTTCTCTTAAGAGTCGGTCATTTTGAAGATGTGCATAGATGTGCACGAAGCGTCGGTGAGTTTAGGTTAGGTTAGGTTTAGGTTAGGTTTAGGTTAGGTTTAGGTTTAGTATGAAGACGCTAGAAATCGAGGATTCAGTTCTCCTCTGCGTAATTTCCAAACTACGTCGCGCTGATCCATATTAGCACGATCTCTGTCTCTCTCTCTCTCTCTCTCTTTCTCGTCTGAATAGATTATTCAATCTTTGCAGAGCACCTCTGAAACATCGGTGGCTAATTAAAACCGCCGTCGGTATATCATTAAACTAACAAAAGCCATCGGAATCGAGAATTCCTCTCAGCGCGGTGTATGTGTATCCGAAAGCGGTCTTGCGCCGTAGCCGCTGTTGGAAACCAAGCGATGCATGGATCGTGGAAGCTGGAGACGAACACGCGTCCTGTTGAAAATTCAGCGGCGCCGATGATCGACGTTGTCGTTGCATTAACGTGCAACGACATGCAACAGCAGTCGCCAGTTGCGATCGATACTTGTACGTACCGCACTCGCAGAGAATACACCATTACAAATTAAACTCCTCTCTCTCTCTCTCTCTCTCTCTCTCTCTCTGTCTCTGTCGCGTGCACATATAGATGTATGTACGTAGGTACGTTGGTATCGGCAATCCGCGGACCACAATGATCTTCTTACGCGTGCATGGTATGGGTGACGTGGTATCGATCGCCACCTGGAAAGTGTGTCAACTGCGTTTCACGCGGCGCGAATAGGGCAAATCTTCATCTCTCTTTCCGCCGTCGGTCCCGTCACCGATACGAGCTTGCTCGCTTCTTAAGAATCGCGCGCACCTCGTCTCTCTCTCTCTCTCTCTCTCTCTCTCTCTTCATTCTCGTCCCAGCTGTTCTAAGCGCGAAAGAAGAAGCGATGCATTATTCATAAAACCAGCGGCGACGCTGGCTTATTGCGTCAGAGCGGCTGCGGCGACTATATATGGATTTGAATAAATTCGGTTAGATTCCAACGTATCCATTTCACCGGGAAAATTCATCGTTCCCTGCGTGCGCCTCCTCACTGTCGCTAATATCGGATGCATTGTGCGAGGAAATTGTTTGCCCGGGCCAGGAGCAAGGGCCAGCAAGTTGACCCTTGCGCCGAATCCTGCGGGACCTGCCCGACCTGCCATTTCTATGCATGGCCCCCCCTCCCCTCCTCTCTTTTTCTGAACAGACTGGCTCCGGCTCCTTTGATCGCTTCTGTAATTATTCGTTTCTCCGGGGAGGGATGGAATAATCTGCGCGGGAAACGAGTTGCTTTGAATGGAAGTTCACTTTTGAATTTTTGCCGATCGGGTTTCTTTCTGAAACGAAGGGGCGGCGAGGGGTCTCGGGTCTCGGGTCTCGTGTCTCGCGTCGACACGAGAGATCAACAAGTTTCGAAGCGTTGCTCGCAGATACGCAATCTTTTGTTGTGCCTCGTTATTTTGGCAAACAACGGCGGCTGCTCGCGTGGGAGCGTGTTTGCGCGTCGTTTTGTTTGACGTAGCATTTATTCAACACTTGTTAATTAATCAGGCTCGGGGGTATTAACGTTCGTCTCGCTTGATGGCTTAATAAACGTCGTTGATTAATTTATGTGAAATTCAAATAATCCGAATTTGGGTGCATTGTTTTGTTGCGGGCAACGTTCCTTGCGCAACGTTACATAATAGTGAAAGGAATTGACGTGTATTATCACGTGTCTGATAATACGAGCTCTCGTCTATTATTTCCACGTTACTAAATGGCGTTACGTTCCTTTGAATTTGCTCGTCGAAACTGCGGAAGAGAATCCGTAAGAAAAGTTCCGATATTCTACGAAATGAAGCCCGGTAGATTCGACGGAGGGAAAAAATAAGACTCCTTTTGTCTTCTCCTTTCGTCTTTCTTTCTTTCTTTCGTTCTTTCATTCATTCGTGGAAACAACTTTGGAAATTGGGCAGCCCTTCGCGGCTTGCCTCGCGAAAGGATCAATTTTCGCGGGGAAACGCTGAGAGGGGGAGATTACTCTCTCCCGCTCCGAATGATAAGGACGTTCGGAAAATATGATGCTCCTAAGTAGAAACCGTTTGTATCGTTCAACTCGAGCCAGATTCTACTCTTCTAGGTATAATAAATCCCCTGACGTACGAAGTCTACAGACGTTCGTCGGATCGTAGCAGTCACGTTCTTCTTTTCGTCCGTGCCCGCGCAAAGGCTCGTTCAAATCTCCATTTTTATTCGCTCGAGAGTATCTACTCAAATTCTTCGCATTCGTTCCGGGGGAAATGGTAGTTTTTGCGAGGAACGGCGAGAACCATCGCGCGGAGATAGAAGGATTTGGAGTTCTTTTCATTACCTGAAATAATCTTCCGCGAGAGGAGGGCTCTTCAAAATATTATTTTTTTAAGTACGAAAGTTTCTTCCGATGACCGGCGGGAAATTTCAGTCGATATTTCGGACCGATATTTTAAACTTCGTGAAGAGAAATCGCATTACGATCCATTTCGTCTCATCTCGAGAGCGGAAAACTTCTGGCTTGAAAGCGGGGACACGGTTTTTCACGAGAATTTTTAAAATTCAAACGCGCGCGAGAGCGCCGAGAAATTTTGCTCGCGACTAGATCCATTTAAAAATTCGAATTTTCTCTTTAAAACTCGCTGCGCGACTTTCTTTTTCGTCGTTTTCTCGAAATACTGAACATTGGGACGAAACGTTGGGATTTCTTGAATTTTTGTTGTTTTACACTAATATTCAGCGTTCGTTGAAAGACGTTGAAAACGGTGGAAAAAATCGTGCAACGAATTTTAAGAATTTTTTCATTGCAAATAGGAGACTTCGATCCAGTTACGGAAACAATTTTTTGACGTTTTTACTCATGTGTTTGAATTTTGAAAATTTTCAACTGTCAAAGTAGACGCTTCGCATTTTAAAATGAAACCAAAGTGGATCGATGCATGATATTTGATATTTTTTTTACAAAATTATGTTAAATTAAATTATCGGCAATTTTTTATTATCATTCGTACCGATTTTGCTCTTCGTTTTAACTACGTTTCTTTGTTCCTTTTGTTCAGTGTCTGTCTTATGTTTTATTTTGCTGAAAAAAACCTGCCGCAAAATTGACTTTGATCTTAAATTTCAAAGTCAAAAAAATGTTTTTCAGAAACTTTTCCAAAGATCTAACGGTTCTCTTGAAAAATAGCAGAAACATTTCTCAATCACTCAACACTAATCTATTTTACGTAATTTCTCGTATTAGGTATCACTGACATTTGGTTTATCCCAGTTGTAGCATCAGTGCGAGTCTAAACAATCAAATGACAAAACTAACTGTTAACCTATTGATTGTTTCTGTCTCTTTTGTTTCCTCTGTCAGCCTTTCGCGTACCGTTCTCTCTATCATTTTTTGTCAAATCTTTATTTCTTTCTATCCCGGATAAAGCACTCTTTGCAAGCGAAACAACTCCCTGCAACAGTTGCACAATGTTATCGCAAAACACAGTCGATCGGGAAACAACATTATTCGCTCCTCGTTGATTGAAGAAAAAAAAGAAACGAGCGCACGCAGACGAACTGGTGTTGGCCAGCTGCAATCCTGCTCGGTAGGCGAAAGTCGCGCGGATTTGGAGCGCGCGGGTGAGATTCGCGGTCGTCGGTCGCGCGAGAAAATAGCGGTGAACTCGCGCGGAAACGGTAGTTCTGGGAATGGTTGCGGTTTCAAGGTGAATGGACAATCGAAAGTGCTCGAGAGTAACGCAGCAATTGGTCCGCCGCGCGCCGTTGAATCGACAACGTCGTCCATCAAGCCCGACCGACGTGGATTCCCCCCCTCCCCTGGCGAGTATTTTCGCCGATGCTGCGACGAAAGCTTCAATAACCGACAAACACGCCTGCTACGAAGCCTGACTTTGGAAATAGCTCTCGCGGGATTGCGATCACAGAGCAACTACTGTCTTGCTCATTGTCCATCCGCTTCCTTCGAACTGCGGACCGTTTATTAACGACGTGTTCTCAGCCCTGACTCGGAGTTCTGAAATATCCTCTTCCTGGTTTCATTCGTCAATTCTCCAATTTGTCTCATTAACACGAGTTCTCTCTGAAATATCCTCCATAGTTGTTGTAAAACTGCCCGCTAGGTTGGACCCGGTCACCCTCCTAGCGGGGTTCCGCACTCTGCTTTGCTTAACATCGAAGATCGCTGGTACCTCGACGCTACGCGCGCAGCCACTTGCGGCTTGTGCTAGTCGGTGTTCGAAACTCGTTGTTGAGAAATCCCACTTGGGTCGCTACAAAGTGAAAATAAACTCAAACAAACTGACGGGGACCGTCTTTTCCATCGAGTGTACGTTCGTTGTTATTTGCTTGAAAGATCGTGTAACTGTGCGTCGGTGCAATTAACTGCAAGAGGGGGAGGGGGGGTATCGATTTGTCACGTGTAATCAATCGACTGATAACGCGACACTCGGGCTCGAAATGAAATCACCCGTTCTCGATTCCATCGTGGCGAGCGTGCACGCTTTCCATTCGTCTGTGATTTGCCTGGAGAGCATCGGTCGGAAGGATCGGGTCTGATCGGATCGTGTCGCGATCGTAATGAAAGCAAAATAAAGAGAGCCGAGCGAGAGAGGTCCGGTGGTAAATCCAATTTGTCGGTGCCTTTGCTCCATCCGCGGAGGGTACGGATGCGCATTTCTAAAAGGAAAAACTTCGCCCCGAGGAGTGCCTTCATTTCGGGGCCGTGGATGAGCGTAATTGACGTTGGAAAACTGGTCCCGGTCGAGCTGAAAGCAAAAAAAGAAAGAAAGAAAAAAAAAAAAGGAAAAGAAAGATGCAAAAGGACGAGAAAAATAGAAGAAGACTGAGAGAGAGGAAAGCAGAGGGAAAAAATAAAAGGGAACGAAGGCATCTCGGATTGGATACTCATCCGAAGCGTGCTCTCTTTGATCAATCAGACCGCCGTTTTCACCGGCGTGACGTAACATCTGCGGCGAACCGGTCGAGATACGTCCTTCGACTTTCCTTCATCCGGCAGTGGCCATTTCTCCCCCCCCCCTCTTTCCCCCCTCGTTCTACAAGTTTTCAACTCCAGGAGTTGCTCGAGATTCGTCGTTTGAAGTCTTTGCTCGCAGCTTATCATGCCCGCCGCGTACCTGCCGATTCGCTCGAGCCGAAACCGAATCGAACCGTTTCTTCCTCCGTCGGATGGCTCCCCTCTCTCTCTCGGAGAGCATTTCAATTACTTACACCGTGCCAGCTATCTCCTGTATCTTCTCCCCGGTTAAAGACCGGCCGTCGTTGCAACCGCAGCAACTCGCGAAATCCTTCGTCCGAGTTTTCACTCTCCACGCGCTTCGCTCTTGGGAAAATATCAGACTTCCAATTCGATCTCCACTGCTAAATACTTCGAAATGGTAACGTGATGTGGCGTGATAGATGGAAAAATCGCCGTGAAAATTCAAATGGATATCGGA
Organism: Melipona bicolor; assembly: GCA_030673865.1. Lineage (NCBI taxonomy): Eukaryota > Metazoa > Arthropoda > Insecta > Hymenoptera > Apidae > Melipona > Melipona bicolor. Next base: position 2,261,387 of record JAHYIQ010000012.1, read on the forward strand.
TCGCGATCGCGGCGTCGGGCGTGCTGTCCGAACGAAGTCGCGGATGATGGCTCTCCAGCGGTAGTTTACGATCGGTAATTTCTCCCCGCGGTAATAAAAGTCGCATCGAAGGAAGGACAAGTATCGGAGACGTACGTACGTTGGGAAAGCGTGGACGCGTCGAAGTGGAACGCGACTCGGGAGTTTCCAACGCGTTCCCCCCTTGCCCCGCTTTCTTTCCGCGAACTTTCACAATATGTCTTTTTATCAAGCTCCAGGGAAGTATCGGACAGGGAAAATTTACTAATATCGGGGCTTATCGTTCCACGGGAGTTGCGCGACCGCGAGGAAAACAGAATTCCGATAAAACAGTCGCCATTAGCCTCCTGAAATAACTCGGACGCTCGAGTTCCATCTCGGTGAAGTCCGAGGTTCGCGTTTTCCTTGGACTTTCGCTCGGAATTTGCAAAATTTCGTTCGTTCTAGTTGATATTATATAATTTTGATCTTGATCTCATTTTCAAAGAATGCTCACATCGCGTGATATAGTGGGTAGGAAAATGAGAATACTTTTCTTTTGAAAGAAATTGTGAGAATTGAAATGCGTGCAGACAAAAAAAAAAAAAATTTCTTTCGTGACATAACGAGGTCTTTACAATGACTCGCTAAAAGTTGAAGTACGACCTCTTTTTCACTATTTTATTGAATATCGGAATAAAAATTCAGGAAAAGCCGCAAGTGGGCCTAGCGTCGAGGTCTCAGCAATCCAGCCGCTACATCATACGTAATATCATACAGCCATGAGAAAAATTTTTCGAGAAAAATGTACACAAGATGTGAAGTCATCTTTAAAAAAAAAAGCTTGAGACTTAAAGACCAGAGACCAGAAAAATCTTTTTCTACAAAGTTAAAATCTCTTCAATTTCGTTCAAATTTTTTTTCGCATCAATCGAAATTATCGGCAATGTTGGTGCAACCGTCAGAGACCTCGAAAGACGAGATTCATTTTTCGTTGTAGAACGGGGTTATCACGGGCTATCGTGCAACATACGAAGACATACGAAGCGATTGCTTCGTGCAACGTTTTCAACGTTGACGAGAGGTCCTTCTTGGTCGCAAGTGCCGCAAGGACGAACGTTTGCCGCATCTGCATGTTATGAATAGGTATGAGACGCGGTCTAGTACCGCAGGAAGCACGGGATCTAAATCTTTTTTATGGAAATTGCGACTTAGATCCGGGGAATATTCGAGCGTGAAAAAATTCCAAGCGCCGGCGGAATTCCGATACGAGGCAGCTTGTTACAGCGATGGCGCGCGAGGAAAAGGGGCAACGGCGGAAAATCAAAGAGCGAGACACCGAGACGATAAAAAACGGGAAGCTTAATCGACCTCGTTGTTACGCTCGAGTTAACGAGTATATTCAAAGTCGTTCGTTCCACCTTTCTTTTCCCAATCACGACCGACCGACCGTCAACGTGACTTCCGCTCGCCAGCTTTTTTCATTTAATAATCCAAGCCGGGATCCAAGCAGTTATTCGCGTTGCCATCGTACTTCTCGTATTCCTTCGACTTAAACCTCCAAGTCTTTTTTCGAAAACCCACCGGACTGCCATCTCCGTCGAATTTCAGAAGCCGAGTTTTTCGATTGTTCAGGGTTTAGCGAGACTAGGGTTCAGCGATCGCGTCGAGTCCCTGCCGGAAATTGCACACTAATCAAGCGAACGCCCGAGCTTTCGACCTTAAACGAACGTTCGAGGACCGAGTTTGCAAGTTTTCAATTTCTTTCGCTCCGCGGCGGCCGCGGAATTGAATTCTTGAAACGTTAATACCGGCGGCTTTTAGAGGGTTTTAACGACCGACCCTCCGGTCGCTCTGCGGGTTTTCGATTTCCATCACCCGCGGCTGTAGATTTAAATTCCAAGACCATCAACACCCGAGCTCTCGAAATTCCAACGAGTTTTTAAACTCGGTCCCGCGACTTTTCGATCCCGTTTGTGCCCCCGGTAGCCGTGGAATTGAATCGCTGGAACGTTAATATCAGAATCTCCGGGTATTCGAACGGATCCTTCTGGCTTTCGTTCTCGGGTTTTCCATCTCCAATTTCAACAGGACTTTGTACACCGGTATCTCGGCTTTCGAATTTCAATAACGCCTCAACCGGTCGAGTTCAACTAAATTCGAGTACAAGTGGCGAGCGATGCAGGTACTGCAACGAATATCGAGGAATTGCAAGAAACGCTAAACCTCCTTTTACGATCCACTTTCACTCAGCGACGGAGCCTCCTCTTGCCCCCAAAGAAAAATGATACTCCCGCGAAGAAAGATGGTGATTTCGATCGATCGACTCGCTGGGTGTTTTTCACCGTGGTGCCCAGCCGCAGTTTAATTTCGATGTACTTTTACTCGACCCAGTTTGCGCAACGATATAAACCGTCTCCTCGTTTGCCACCCTTCGCTCCACCCTTCGGCTTGCCGTTTTCTCAGAGGGAGGCGCCATCCGCTTCCATCAAGAGGGAAACAAAGGAAGCGATTAAACGAAACAGCGCACCCTCGGCTTCCATCCCACTTCGTGTTACTGCCACCCCTTTATTTGTATTAGTTGTTCCCCCCTCCCCGTCGTTCGGAGCTATAATCACGGGACAAGCCCCGAAAAGTCCCCCTCGTAGCTAGTAATTTTGTCGCAAGCAAGGCTGCCGCCGCTAAGAAGGTGGCTGGATGCCACCCACTTCCAAGAACGAGATTTACTCGGAATTTTCACGACGATGAACCGACCAACGCTGCTGCTGTGTCGCGTCGCGTCGTTCTTCCTCAAACGGTCTCGCAACGGTACGTACGAAACGTAATATCTCCGTTTGAATTATGCTCAGCGATGAAAGCTCACAGCTGGGAGCTTCTATTTTCCAGGAATTTAATTATATTATATAAAGAGAGAGATTTTAAGCAAAAGAAATTTAACTAAAACGAGCGAGCAAGCTCGCTTCGTTCTTTCGAATTCAGTTTCTATTTTTCATTCACTTGTTCGGGGAGAAAAATTAAACAAAATTGTTTAAACCCACGTGTAATAGCTAGTCTATTAGTGTTTAGGTAATTAAGGAAAACTGAATAAATCATCTATCGCGACTCGATACTTTTAAACATCTGTGTACTGTTATTTAAGAATTAAAGATTCTTATTTATGTAAAAGTTAAGACGCGCTGGGTTTGGAGTCACAAGTACATTACCTTATATTATCACTGAAAGTGATTTTAGCGGGGATGACCCAGAAACCTCTTCAAGTGCAACGCTAATGCAACGAAAATTAGCGATTGGTTGATTTGGATGACGTGATTCGCAAGGGGGCGTGGCGTAGACCTCGAGTAGGAGTGGCGTTGTCTGATACTGAGCGATCGCACCTGTAATTTGTTTTCTATCGATTCAAATGTTTGCGTATCAATAAAATTTTATGGCAAAAAGATCGTCTTCATTTCCTAGTCAACAGGAACAGTTGCTTCTGGATCTTTCAGTGAGACGAATCGTATTGGGGTACGAGTCGTGCAGTTTTTATGTATCCATGCATGCATGTTTCAACACATACGTGTGTAGGGACCTTTAAACAGCGTAGGAAGAAATTTTGAACAATAAGACGTCCGCATCCCACATTTGCATATTTAAAAGTTACATTTGCTCCAAACTCGTACTTGATCGCGAAAACGTTCGCGAGTAGCGTGCGCCTTCCTCGTTGAGAATCGTAATGAAACTTTGATAACCGGTAACCAGAACGATTACACTCGTTCGCGTCCTCCATAACCGAGCTGTCGGCGAATAAAAAGGACATCAGCGCCGGATTCTCTTTTTACCCTTTCAATTTTACACGTCGAGAATCCGCGTCGACGTCGAGGTGTTACTGCTTATCGATCCTCGATTCTCATTCCTCTTCCTTCCTCCATCTAAGAGAGAGAGAGGGAGAGAGAGAGAGAAAGGGGAGAAGAAAAAAAAATGAACAGAAAAAGGAAAGTTGAAACGAGCAACGGGAGGTGAATTAAAGGGAAAGACCTGAAAACCGTACCATCGACGATCGTTTCAACCGAATTCCCGGGCGGTGGACGAGGCGTTTGCCTCGTCGGCTTCTCGGCTCGCTGCGTTTACTGCTCTCTGGAAGATAGGATCATCAATCGTTGGAACAACGCAGACGACGAAACGAGTCGGCTTTAATCAAGTCTCGAGATGATTGAAATTAGCGGGAACGGGATTTCACGATGGATCCGCGTCGTTTGGATAATTAAATTTCATTTTGACGAATTAGTCGTTCGAAGTGGAGAAAAGGCTTCTTACGAAGTTCTCTCTGTCTCTTTCCCTCAGCTCCTCGCGAACCGTCATTGAGAGGAAAACAGTGGAAACGTGTCTGAGGAGACTTTCAATCTCGCAATGTCGAAGTTTCGAGCTAATTATCTCGCGGCAAACAAACCGCCGGATGTGCCTCTGTCGGCTGATATAACAGCAGTTGGATGAGTTCCGTCGGCTGCAGTCGAGAAGATGAAAGATTAAGAGTAATATTGACCGTCTCTGGCCGGCTTCCCCAAACTAACCGTACTCTCTTTCGATCTGGCGCCGTGCAACTGTCGCGCGCAATCTCGCTTCGAACCGTAGCGCGTACATCAACGCATTTCCAGACCTACGTCATCAGTTCTGTGCACCATGCGCGCAAGCCACAAATCTCAAGTGCGAACTGTCCCCCGTAAATCAATTAGCGCGCGTGTTTCAACGTCTCGAAATTGTTGCCACGCGATGCGTCCTTCGACGGAACTCGCGATCGATCCGCGAGCCTGCTTCATCGAACGAACCGAAATCGTCTGTAGTTAACTGTCGCAACTTTGGTGAACTTTAGTTTAGTCGCAGTTCAACGCTAGTCAACCATGCGAACTAGCTTATGGGAGAGAAACTTGACACTATCTCCAACCATCGGTCCAGTGAAAGACAGCGAAGCGACGTTGACTGATACGCGGATTGGTGAAAACTTCTGCAAAGATCAAACGCTACTTTTTCGAGCTCCTTTTTTATAATTTAATAATAATTTCGCCTGAAATATAGATATAGAAGGATAAATGTAGGGATTTTTTATAGGATTTTATCGCGATTGAATAGTCGTTTTGATTGACAAATTGCAACGCGACGAGACATGACAGCACTGATTGATACGGATTGGTGAAAACTCCTGTAAAAATCAAATGCTCTTTTTTTTGCAGCTTTTCCTGTAATTTAATAATACCACGGAATAATAATTTCACCTGAAAAGATAAATACAGTAACAAGATGGATTTTTTGCGGTTGGATAGCCGTTTTCATACAGGGTACAACGCGACGAGACACGGCGACACTGTTTGATACAACACGGAGCAATCAAAAGTCTACTGAAAATCAAGTGCTGGTTTTTTACAGATTTTTTTTCTCTAATTTAATAATGTTATAAAACCTAAAAAGATAAATATAGTAACTAGATGGATTTTTTGGGGTTAGATAGTCGTTTTGATTGCACGCGACGAGACTGATTGATACAACACGGTTTGGTCAAAACACCTACAACAATCAAGTGTTTTTCTATAATTTAATAATACTATAAAAAAGGTAATTTCACCTGAAAAGATAAATAAAAAGTAACTGGATGGATCTTTCGTAATTAGATAGTTGTTTTGATATAGGATACAACACCACGATAATCACTCACACGAATCAATCAAAAGTCCAGTAAAAATCAAACACTGTTTTTTAAATAATTTAATAAAACAATGATTTGACCTGAAAAGATGAGTATACTAACTAGATGGATTTTTTCACAGTTAGATGGCTGTTTTAATACAAAATACAACATTGATCGATACGAATCAGTCAAAGCTCCTATAAAAATCAATTTTCTGTAATGATACCATAAAAAGTAGTTTCATCTGAGAAACAAAATATAGTAACTGTACTACGGTATAGTAGTACAGAATAAAAATATAATATTTTTTCGCGGTTAGATGGTTGTTTTGACACAGGTTTTGATACAGGATGCAACGCGAGGATACGCGACAACATTGATTGATAACGGATCGGTAAAACTCCTATAAAAATCAAATGTTATTTTTCTCCAGCTTTTTCTCTAATTCAACAATGCCATAAAAAAATAGTTTCATCTGAGAAGAGAAATATAGCGACGAGATGGATTTTTTTCTCGGTTAGGTAGTTGTTTTGATACAGGGTATACCAACGAGACAGGGCAATGCAACGAAGGACGGAGCATTCCTCGCGAACATTCATTTCTCGTTTCAGTCAGCTAACGGCGGTGAGATGCCGTTGTAAAAGCACGCGAGACGGCAGAATTGGACGTCGTGGCGGCACGCTAGAAGAATTCATTCGACGCGACGTTGGTAACGGATGGGGGTGAGAAAGTTTGCGCGGCAATAACTCATCGTTCACACCTTATTTACCTAGTCCCCTCGCAGGCGAAGTCGATCGTTCTCCATCCGCACGCCTCGTCGCGTTTCGCTGGATTGAATTTTAACGGAGCGCCGCCGTTGAAAAGGAATGTCGACGCGCGACGATTGTGTGTGCAACGTGCCGGCAAAGGGACAGGAACAGGGAGGAGGGGGAGAATAAACAGGAAATAAATCGCGTCGCAGTTCGTTGATTTCGTTTTCGTATGAAACGGCGAGCACGCGTGATCGTTATTTATACCGGGAGGGGAGTTTCGAGCTTCTTCCCGAGGGCGAGACACGCGCCAGACGATGGTCACGGAACCATCTTTATCCTTGCGTGTGTCCTGTACGAGGACGATCGATACTCGTGCGCGGTAGCAACGACCCCCGAGATTCTTGCGCTTAATATCCCGCGCTATTGGAACATTCCGCGAGTTTCGAAAGATTTATTCCGAGAGACTTTTTTCACTCGACTCTTTAGCCAAGTTGTCGTCTTGAACGATAATTTGCCGGCGGCAATACGGTCGGAAGAATCGATCGGGGTGAGTCATCGATCGGAAAGAAGGTGGCACGAAAATTAATAATTGAGGAAGCCACCGCCGTCGACTGGCGCGCCATAACTTTCGCCTGATAGGTAACATAGATCATAGTGCAGGGAGGTAGACAGTGGTTCGCTCCCCGATAAAGCAGCTGTCGCCGACAGATAGACAGTGGTTCGCCTCCTTTCTCGTCTAATTCCCATTTCTCCGCTGTCCGACGAGGGATTCTGTTTTCATTCCGCGACGTATAGTCGTCTTAATTTATATTGGGTGCTTTCACGGCGCGCTTTCGCTCGTTCCTCGACGGCGACGGCGGCCGCGAACTTCCCAAGATTCTGGCCGTATCGATTACGGCGGCGCGGAGGGTGGTGGGCAATTTCTTTTTAACGAGTTCTCGATAGCGTCTGGGAAGGATGCGATCGAGGGGCGGCGACGCTGCGGAGGCAGGGAGACGCTGATTTAGCGCAAGGACCGTACGATTTCGAGAGAAACGATCCTTCGAGCCCCGTTATACCCGGCTCTTATGGCCCCGTAATCTCCCATCGACTGGTAATCTCGATCAACATCTTTGGATTTTTCGCCGAAGGCGGCGATGACGACGCGATAGAATTTTTCATCCACCGCTGCTCTACCCCGTTATCCGCCGGCCCGTTCGATTAATTAGAAAACTTTTCTTCGCCGCTGATCCGCGCTCGCCACTTTCTGCCCGCGGAGAACTTTAAATTACCGTCCGACAGCCATCTCGGCTGCTCGCGCAACTGCCCCGGACGTTGCACGTGCATGTTGTAATTTCGTACGCGTGCTTTGGGAGGTAATTTTATATATCGCGGATCGTCTGGCGCGATAAGTATCCGTCGGTGTTTCTTTAATCCCTCTAAGCGCTCGCGTCGAGTATACTCGTCGCGAAAATAAACGCGGAGAAAAAATCCGCTTTTGCTGTTTATTCTGAGAAAATTATACGCATTTGTAATTTTGACACATTTTAGAATATTTCGAGGCAACAAAGCGAACGAGGAAAATAATATGCGCTTGAAAATAATAATAGGAATTCGACGATCATTTTAATTTTACAAATATTTGATTTTTTGCTTCTTTTTATAAATTTTGATGAAAATTCCAGTTCTTTTCTCAACATTTTGAATTTTTAGTGTGTTTTCTTTTTTTTTATGGAGTACCAATAAAATTAAAAATTTTCCAAAGAAAAGAAAAAGCGTCATTTTGTTAGAATTTGACTCAATCTTGCATTTACTCGTCATCGCCTAGAAATAAATGAGCACACTAAAATAAAATAAAACTACTAAGGGATTAATATCTATAGACACTTGACAAACATTTAGTACCCCGAAAGACTAAGGGAATAACCTCCGACGACGTTCGCTCATGATTCATGCATGAGAGCGTGCATCTGTACGATTCACTCGCGTCGAGAAATCGAGTTTCTCGCCGTGAAAGTCAGAGAAAATTAAACATATATATACTTGTTGCAAAGTGTTCGCGACAACAGAGGAACAATTGCTCTCGCAACCGCGCGATTCCTAATGAGAAGCGTGCTTTGAACGCGTTGCGAGATCGTAATTGGACGCTAAACGTCCGATTAAACGCTGGCATTCGTGGTGTTTCGCTCGGTTGGGAGAAACGTTCGAAGCTTTTCTCTAGTTTCATCGCTTCAGTCTCCGAGTCGGCACGTCCAGCTGCAAAAATGCGAATGATTATCAACCTGCGTGACTCTTTTCGCTCGTGGCGGGACAAAAACTGGCGGCTGATATACGAACCAGCAGTTTTCTTACCCCAAGTGTCTCCCTGCTAACGAGATACTTTTTCTAACGTTCATCCGACTCTTAACCAGTCTTCGCGACTGCGCTCGACATCTTCTCTCATCGTTGCGCCTTTGTAATTCACGCCTCGTCTAAAGACAAACTTGCCGCGTGCGTCGGTTGGAACGTGTTTGTCAAACGTTCCGACACTGCTCGAATCTCCCGCTGGAACACTCTAACTTAGAGATATTCTTTTTGCAAATTTTTCGCAAGAAAACAATTGTGGCACTCTGATGAAACGACTTTCAGATCGAATGGAATTTTTATTCCATTTTTTAAAAACAAACGCTTTGAAACGTATATTCTAATACAATTTACACGATTTGGAAAACTGTGTAGAATAGAACACAGTGCCTTCGGTATGAAAATCGAGTTGTACCTCCTGGTTGGGAAGTATATAACAATACTTTCGAATGAAATTTTCATTTATTTATCTTTTTATTGAAAAAAAGAAACGCGCTTCGAAATTCGCCGAGCATTGTACGCCCTTCTTTGCCCGGGAGCTCAGTTACACGCGATAAACATTCGCGCGAGATTCCTACTCCGGCATAATTTACACGGGCCCCTCAGAATTCCAGTCCTACTTAGGAAACGTGGAATAGAATGGAGTGCCGCCGCCCGTTTAGACAACAACACGTGCCACAACTTTGTAAAGCGTCGCCTGGAACACCGGGTGTTCCGTTCGAGGGGGGCTGGAGGGGGAGAGGGGGGCCGAAGAAGGCGACAGCCGCGATAATAAATCGTCGTTGCGCGGGATCCAATGCGCGGAACACCGGGCGCTGAGAGGCATGGATGCACCGGAGGCGCCGCGCGACGATGCATCACCCCCTCGGGGGTGACCCCGGACGCGTACCCGTTCTCCACGTCAACTTGCAAATTCCTGAAAATTCAGTCGAACCGGTCGTTTGTCTTCTTTCCCCGGAATTCCAACTTCCACCTGCCCACCCCCTCTGAAAACGTCGCCGCGACGACCCACTTCGCGTCGTACCAACGTTTTCGTCGCTACCCAGCACGCGACGACGAGATTTCACGGCGATCGATCTCGCGGTTGCCATCGAAGGACGGTCGAAGTTTTGGTTAGGTGAAGCGAGAAAGATTCCCTCCTCCCGCGAGGAGACTCGCCTCGCGTTTCGAAAGACGAAAGACGTATCCATTCGTATCGTCGTCGTTCGAGATGAAACGCATCGCGGTGGAAAAGGTCAGAGATAAACAATATCGTCGCGAGGACAAGAGCCACGGTACGGAGGATACGTTTTATTGGACGTCGAACGTACAGTCACGCTCGAGTTCCTCCGGTGCGATTCGATTTGTTGCGCTCGGTTTGTCTCGGTTGAACGTCGTATGAAAATATTTCGTTACCGAACAGCTGCGGAGGATGGTTATGCTCGCGGTTTTTGTCAAATGCGTAAATAAGAGTGAAGTTCGAAACGTAACAGCTCGCGGAAAGACGGGAAACCTCCAACTGGAGAGTCTCGAGAAGCGGAAATTCACGCTCGACGCGACGAATCGCGTACTTTTATTTCGAACTCGTCGTTCGATCATAAAATTGTTGCCAGCTTGGTCGAAGCTTCGATTTTTCGAACGAGAAACTACAAATTTGTCGTTAATCCGTGGTAAAGCCAGGGTTCGTACGCGCATTAACGCGACGGCGGCTGCATGATTCATTGGAAAAAGCTGTTCTGCCTTCTGCGGCGTTTGCATCGATCCCGCGCGGATCCTGGAACAAAATATATACCGTGGACGTGGTATTTTCGCGCTCGCGTAAACTGTTACGATTGCTACTTTCGTTTTTATTTCGAGAACAATCTCGTCGCTCTTTCATCATCTTCGACAAAAATTGTCGTCGCCCCTTGCGCGACGACGCAGCAGGGAATATTTTCAGAAAGGAATTCCCCCGCTTTAGATAGGGAAATATTCCCCAGGTTCCACGCGGGAGAAGTTCAGTTGATAAAGCGTCTGGTTGACAGATTCGAATACTCGAAGATCATATTTTATTCATCGACGTGTGTTTGACCGTCTAGATTTATGATCCCGAGGGAGTTCGGGTTAACCGTCTGCAACGTTTTCTTTCTCTCCTGGAGGACGATAAAATTCAAACGGATAAAATCTACGTATCGCGTTCCATCGACGCGTGGGAATATATGTCGAAATAAAATTTTTCAGATTGACTTTTATAATTTATACACTCGTCCGATTTACACTCTGATCTGTCAAATCAACCTGCGATCATCCGCAGCGACAAAATCAATATTCACGATGATTGAAGATATTCCGCGTCGTGTGTTGCAATAATCGCGCACGAACTGTTCCGTAGATACGTACGTTATATATACATCTCACGTTTCAGTCTATGTACATTCTACACCGTCTCTCTCGACTCGTTCCAGCGGAATTAAAGCGTTTGTCAAGCAGCAGTGACTTTTACTTTACTTTGTTTCTGTTAAACTGCTCCCTCCATTATACCCGTTTCGAACTGTCGCGAAATACCCGGGTTACTTTCCGCCGCGCAATATCTATAATTTCGCGAATCGCTTCGTCGCTCAAAAGGTCGGAATCCTTTTTCTCCGGATAATTGTACCTCCGGCGGAGGAATCCGCGAAACGAGCAACAATCGCGAGTCTTCGAATTGAAGGGGTGAGACAAAAAGGACGAAGCAAAGGATCGAAGCTCTGGTTGGGTCGAGGAACGTGGCGAGGAGGGAGACAGCAGCCAGGGGCGAAAGACAGTGCCAAGAACGGACGCAGTCGGCTGCAAGGACGTACACGTGCTCGTTCCGGGGGCGAAGCGAAGCGTCGAGGAATGTCTTTCAGCCTCGATGGAATGTCTTTGCCGCGCCAGTTCGAAGATGAAGGCAGCTTCCCTTGGAAAAGTTTACCCTCGGATCTCTGCCCCTGGCCCCGATCGCGCGCTAATGCCAGTTTGAACGCAGCCCCGTCCCATCCCCGAACACTCGGCCGGAAGTTACTTTCGGAAATTTGCAAACTAACTGATGGAAACCTCATTTCGGCCGAGTCATCTTGAGCGCGGCCGTTTCCGCCGGAAGCTGCTGTCCCTGCAGGTGCTACAGCAGCGAACGAAATTCGGAAACAGAATTTGGAAGTGGGGAGGGGGAGACGCCACGCGGTTCAACTTTGCCTTTTGCTGCTTGCACGTTTCGCTGCTTCGATTCTGTGTGTTTTGTTTCTACAGTTTCTCCGTTTCTTTCGCGACATAAACTTGCCGAGTAACGATTTGGTGACTCGAGAAGCTACGAGATGATAAAGTCGAATGTGAAAATTATTTCTTGACTCGAAAGTGAAATATATACGAAAGAACTTTCTTTTCGAAGTGAAGCTTTGGATTTTAGGAAGCTTCACTTGGATTTGAATCACAAAATAATCGAATAATATTTATCTGAATATTTAGTTTGAATGTGAAGATTATTTCTTCATTCGAAAACAAAAAATAGAATATCTTCATTGTGAAAATATGTTGATTACGTATGAAAATTTAGATGACGGAATAATCAGGTAACTAGTTTGACTGCGAAGATTATTCAAAAATAAACAAAAGAAAGGAACGTGTAACTTCTTTCTGCTCAAAGCAAGGCGTTGGATTTTAAAAAGCTTTGTTTTAAACATTTTGGATCGCAAGTTCCTAAGATATATTATACAGTAAATGTATTTCGAATAGATAGGAGCTTTTTTTAAAGAATCGATCTTTCATCGAAAAACCACGTGGTACTTCGGTCACATATTTATTCATATTTGCATTTGAGTAGAGACGCGCGGATGACCTTTGCGCGCTTGGCTGACGAAGTCTGGGATTTCCTTCCCGGCATATCGTGCGCAGGGATGAGACTCGCGGAAAGAAATCACCGGATAGCTAACTTCATTCAGACATACGAGTTACGAGAAATTGCTAGCAGCGATTTTCACAAACGAGAATTCCTATTCTCCTGACTGTGCCACTGCAAATGAAGCAAACACGCTCCCGTTACGTTTCGCTGGCTAAATCGATCGGACAATTTGATTGATACAACTTCGTCGGAATAAAATAAAGCGAAGCAGGTGGAGAAGAACCATTGAGCATTTAGATTTATCGACCGTCTATTCTCCGAGTGCACTGCTACGCTGTACCATGAATGTAGATGTAAAGCGAACAAGAGTGAACAGAGAGTACAGTTACGACCCGGTCTCTGTTTTACGACCCCGCTCGTCAATTAATTTTTTATCACTGAAAGTGTTTTTAGCGAGGGTAAGCCAGAAAATCGAGCCTCTTCAGGTGCAACGCTGATGCAACGAAAATTAGCGATTGGTTGATTCGGGTCACGTGATTCGTGAGGGGGCGTGGTGTAGACCTCGAGTAGGAGTGGCATTGTCTGGTACTGAGCGATCGCGCCTGTAATTTGTTTTCTATCGATTCAAATGTTTGCATATCGATAAAATTTTACGGCGAAAATGTCGTCTTCGTTTCCTAGTTAGAACAGTTGCTTCTGGGCCTTTCAGTGAGACGAATCGTACAAGTCGTGCAGTTTTTTTCGTTCTTCGCTTCCCTCGCGTTTGCTCAAACTATGTCCCACATAACCAATCAGTAACCGACGCAAGAAAATTAACAGGCTGTCTTAGGGTTGCGACGACAAATATTATTCATTTGCAGCAACTCGTGCCTAATAATTCACAATCCCTGTTCGTCGTATCGTTGAAAATCGTTTAGAATCCCAAGAGTCGAGGAGAAAATGGTAAAACTGATTCTCCGCGGAGCAAGCTAACCAATTTCGATTTCCCGAAAGAAAAAACAACACGATTTGGCAAAACGTAACGGGAAGTTATTTTCCCGGAGAGAATCGGTGGAGCGACGAAGCAGAAGTACAAACTTGCCGATTGTTTCGCCCGGCCTTTCCTTAAATCTCTGGATCTCGGGGCCGATATTTCCAGCGACGAGCTTTATTAAATTTACAAGTACACGCAGCCGAGTCGGTTGGAAACGCGCCGTTATCGGAAAGTCGTTAAAATCAGGGACCGTGTCGACGCAAAAGTTACATCAGTTTCTTTCTTCCTTTTTTTTTTTCTCGCTTTTGACTGTCGAGAGAGCCGATATTAATCGTACAACAGCCGGACTGCTATATGTGTGTGTATGAAACGCCGGCCAGACTGCAACCAGCTACTCTCTGCAGTTGCGTTGGCCCATCGGGAGCTGTTTCGCTTGCTTATTTCAATCCAGACGGTGCCGCGACAGTGCGCGATGCAAGAATAACGACGGCCGGTCACTCCTCGAAGCTGAGGGAAACATCGAACTGGGAATCGAAATTTATTCCTCGATGGAAATTGTCCGGTGCGTTCGCCCAACTCTTTCTTAATTCGCGCCGTGATTATTATATTCGATAAGTCGCGCTGCTGAAGCAACGAAAACGACTCTCGATCACGTTCGCTCTCCTCCGAGGAAACACTTCGGTGTCCTCCGCAGCATGCTGGACTTTATTTGAACAAGACCGGTTAATTGTTGAGCGAGTAACGAGCAACGAACGAAAAATCCCTTGCTTCCGACAAGTTGATAAAACTTTGAAGCTTCGAAGCAGTGCGACGCGGTATGAATGATGGAGGAGGAGGGAAGGAATATCTCGCGGTACAGCGGGAACGACGACACGAACGTGCGACACGAGCAGAACTGCAGTTCTCCTTTTAGTTCCCCTCCTAACTATTGTCGAAACGCGCAAAAAGATAACTGACTGCCGTGATCGAATAAAATGTGCAGCGTTCCGAGCGACGGGCAAAGTAGACAAGCAGAATAAATTGCTCCCCTCGTAGCCAGGCGTGTCTCCCCCTGAAATTTCTCCAACATTTCCTTCTTTTACCTGTTACGTGTGTCTCGTGGCTCTGCCTTGTGAGTAGATATATATATACATACATACATACAGTGTACGTAGATATATTTTACAGAAACGAATTAATTAAACGGTAACACGAATTTTTATAAATCTCTTTTCCTCGCAAATATCGTTTCTATTAAATCTTAACGTAGCAGAGCAAACTGCAAAAATGTCGAAATCTGTTAAGTTGTTGAAATTTATTCCAACGTGTAATCCTTTCCCCTCGCAAAAATATCGTTTTAACGTGATAGAACAAATTCCAAAAATGTGGAAATCTTCCAGGTTGCGATTTTCCTTCTCGCTATTAAAATTTACCAGAACGCGTAACCGTTAACGTGAGATTGTAGATAAAATATATAATATCGTCGTACCGTTGATCATCGAGATTGAACCGCGATTAATCTCTTTTCTCAATTAATCTAAATGAAGGAAGACGAACTGGATGGAGAGTGTCACGCGACGTTAGTTTATATTCCTTCGAAGATCATCGGTCACATCGTCCAGAGGAAAGAGAATATTCCACTCTCTGATATAAAAGATGAATACGATTTCCACATCACGTTCAACGGTAGTATAATCCTCTCCACATCACGTAACTTTTTCTGGGAAGAAAAAATTTTCTTCGGGACTGTTTTTACTCCTTTCCACTTTCCACGGTTCCGTACCCTCGGGCCACAGGCAAAGTGGAGCTGAAAATTATCATACGCGTATAACGAAGAAGAATTTTCAAATTGTCCTTGGTGACCATTAAGTTTAGATTGTTGTAATTCAAGAATCCCGGATGTACGAATGTTGCGATTGGAATTTCAAATATTTGAATCACGCTCGAGGTAAAGTTCCCGTTGCAATATTTGTGGAGCGAGACGATATTTCTTCCTTCTTCCGCAGCGTTTGCACATTGACGCCAATTACGATATATCAATTTACAATTTAACTTCTAAAGTGATTTACAACGCCGCGCCGGTGAGAGACGTCGAGACATAACTCTTGCTGGATCTCGTATTGCATCCCGAGGACGACTGCCGTAACCATCGGTGAAAGAGAGAGAGAGAGAAAGGAAGGGAGGGAGGGAGGGAAAAAAGGAATAGATAGCTCGAGTTAATAATAAATTACGCGATCAGTGCATACACATAAATTTCGCGAGACGGTGAGTCCGTTCTCCGAACAGCTTATCCACGAAAAAATAACCGCACGCGTTCACGCGATATATTTATACGACGTACTTTGTCACCGACTCGCCGACCCAGTAGTTACGCCATAGTTAAGCGGAGGCACGTGCACGCGCATAAAGACGACAGTGAGACCGGGCCCTCTCGTTTGTCACGTTACCTGCCAGCTGAAGGAGCACTGACAAATGTCAAATGTTGCATATTCTCTTGGTCCACTCGAGTTGAGAGATTATTACAACGAGCGAGTCTCTCCGCGTTGGTAACTCGAGGATTTCTGACTCCGGCACGCGCGCAATTATCGATCGTCCGAACACTGTGATTCTGGAAGAGACTCTGGTGCGAAGAAATATATTAAAGAACTTTAATGGAATAAGAAACATGGAACTGAGGAGATGGAATAAAAGTTATTCTAAATAAATATTCAAGAGGATATTTATCGCAAGAGGCCGCGTGTCTAGTAGACACGTAGACGCGGAACTTCGTTTCTGATACAAGTAACTCGTGTTATATCTTCGCGTTTTCTGTATGTGTGGCTTTAATTATGCAAATTGGTACGAACAAGTGGCAAGAAAGGTGAGCCGCGTACAGGAGAGTTAACATCGTATAATTCAGTCACGAAATATGCCACGCCGTTTCCTCATACGGCCAACCACTGTACAATGGGACTGCGTGATATATCGCAACACGTACAACATTAAACCATAAAATTGCATCCTGCGTATTCAATTCCAGAATCAGTTCAACTGCTCTTACCGTATGTTAAATTGAAAATCTCGAACCTAGCGCTGGATCTTTCCCAGTGGGTAAAATAATTCTCACAAAAATATGAAGATAATTTCAATTGATCGCTGTGATTGTGTGTAATAGTTCTGAACGTGTCATAAAAAAGTTATCAAGAAATCAGTACCAAAGTATTCTCGAACAACGACCAGGCACGACGAGGAACGTAAATTCTCGATAATTAAACTGATAAACTTCGCAGAAGAAGATGGTGTTAGTGACGATTTACTTTGTCTCATTTTAAAGTATGAATCTTCTACTTTGACAGTCGTGAGTTTATTTTTTTCCAAAATGACTTCACACCATGTAAAAAGAGACATGTACGTGATATATGTAGACAGGACTCACTCTTGACTACATCTATTTTTGTAGTTTGAAATCTCTTTTATAACAAACCTGCTGTACGATTTCACTCAAACCTTATCAAACTTTCAACAGTAGGATAAAACGACGAAATGTTAGGCTTTCTTGAATTTTTGAACCCTAGTATTCAACGTTCGATAAAATCGTACAACAATTGTGAAAGAGTAAAATCACAAACACCTTTTGACACCTGTTGTACTATTTCTTTCAAACCTCGTCAAACTTTCAACAGTAGGATAAAACGACGAAATGTTAGGATTTCTTGAATAGTTGAAACCTATTCAACGTTCGATAAAATCGTACAACAATTGTGAAAGAGTGAAATCACAAAAACCTCTTGACACCTGTTGTACGATTTCTTTCAAACCTTGTCAAACTTTCAACAGTAGGATAAAACGACGAAACGTCAGGACTTCTTGAATTTAAATCAAATCCTCGAGTTTAACAAAATCTGCAAGAATTCAATCTTCAGATCTAGTCACGATAAAAAAATTTTTACGCAGGTTTGAATTTTTACAAATTTCAACAAAAAAAAGTGTCCTCGCTTTTCCACCCTAATATACAAGTTTTTTTCAAATTCATAGAAATTCGAAGAAAACTCACGACTGCCAAAGACAGACAGAAGCCTCGCGCATTAACGAAATGAGACCGAGCGAATCGTCGCGTAATCTCGAAGTTTCACCACACATTTAATTATCGAGGATTTTCCATCGTCGCTGTACGTTCAGCGTAGCGTCGAAACGTCCAGCAGCCGGTCAAACAGAGGAGCCCGGTTTCCACTTTCTTTACCCAGAAACTCCGGGCGAGTTATCCTGATTAGATTAAAACCGGACGGGAACGCGCGTAACGGTGGAAAATTATTCAGCCTGTCGCAGCGCAGCGTGGAATGTGGAATCTGGTACAGGACCGACTTTCGGTGCAAGAAAAAACGAAAGGTTAACGCGGATCTACGAGTGCTGACCAGCAACCTTGACACGCCGAGAAACATCTTCTTCAGCCGGTGGCGGGCATCGTTCTCCTCAAAAATTCAGCCAGGGATAACGTTATTTTCGCGCAAATGACTCGTGTCTCCGGTGGCTTTCGCCCCCTGGTTCATATTTTCCTTGCGCGATTACGAATGGTAATCCGCTCTTCGCCAGAAGAGAGAAGGGCGCACCAGCCAGCGAGAATTGTAATTTCTAACTCGCCGCGAGCGTAGGGACTCTTACGAAAACAGCTTCCACACACACACACGGCTCGACTCGGCTTTAATTCGCCGAGCGGCAACTCCTTCGAATGCCATTACCAGGATTTAACTCACAAATCGTTTGCTGGTTCTTCCGGACTTTTCTCCTGGTTCCGCAGTTCCCTTGTTCGCTTTATTCGCCGCTTCGATTTTCGGCCATCCAATTGGTACGAAGGAGTCGAGGTTGTAAGGTTCGAATTTGTGATTCGGATCTTCGGGGACTTTGCGCGTCTTTCGTTGAATGCTTTCGTAGAATTTCGGGGCTCCGTTAATATTTCCCATTTTTCGTTTGGTGTTCCTTGAAGGGAAAATTAATTTTTAGCAATCGATAAAGTATCGCGTGTCTCACACACACAATTGTGTGGAAAATTTGCGCAACGAACCCACATTTTGCCTCCATTATAACTCGGATACGCTCCACATGCATGCGTCACTAAATGTATTACATCCTCGTTGTTTCGCGTTGTACGTGTAAACTTTGATTCTCTAAACAGAGTTCAATGATACGGCGCAGTGATTGATTTCATAAATTAATACGAGTAATTATCTCTGCGTGTTTGCGCGTCGTCTGTGATTATCCGTGAAATTGTTTGCGAAATTTTCAAACAACTTAATACGGATATATAACGTAGCAAAGCTAAAAGAGCTAATTTTGATGACGAGCTGGATGTCGAAATATGTATATACAGAGTGGTCCATTTAAATATCATTTTGAATTCCTATGATACAGAAGTATTTTTTGCCTAACGTGAGAGACCAACAACTGGCAAGAATATTTAACTATATATAAAATATAAAAAATACATTCAGCTACACGATGCAGTAAAAAATTTCACGACTTGTACTCCAGTACGTCTCACTGAAAGGCTTAGAAACAACTAATTCTAGCTAAGAAATGAAGACTTTTTTGCCATAAAATTTTATTGATATGCAAACATTTGAATCGATAGAAAACAAATTACAGGCGCGATCGGTCAGTACCAGACAACGCCACTCCTATTCGAGGTCTATCCCACGCCCCCTCGCGAATCACGTGATCCAACTCAACCAATCGCTAATTTTCGTTGCATCAGCGTTGCACCTGAAGAGACCCGATTTTCTGGGTTATCCCCGCTAAAATCACTTTCACTGATAAAAAAAAGATATATATATATATTTTTTTAATATATATATTTTTCGTGTATATATATATTTGTGTCGTCACGATTCGAAAAGATATTTAGGTGACCTCATTTGAATGGACCACCCTGTATGCATGCACGTATATGGTACTTTAGTCTCTTTGATTACTGTACGATTGCTTCGACTATATCGGCGCACTCTCTGCGAAGTTTGCCGCGAGTATCACGTTGGTCACAGGCACCGAATATGATTTCGGATTCTGCGTTAACGAGAAAATCAAAATTCCATGTAACGTGCTCCGGAAGTCCGCCTATCTAATTACTTTACGAATTGCATTCGCAAACACACGGTGCTCGACGGTGGTCCATGCAACCGAAACTAGCTCGGCAACTTCGAGAACATTGATTGAAACGAATACCACCGAACTCGATAGCTCGAGAAAGGATGTGGCCAAGTCGATTCGCCGTTGTTCGAATCGCCCGTGGTTTCCAAACTGCACCGGGAGTCAGTGCGACAATCTTCGCCGTGCACGCGTGTCTCAGATGCGACGTATAATTAGTAATTAAATGAAACGCGCAGTTTCATTCGCATTGGTACAAGCCTCTCGAGTTCCACGTTTCAAATTACATATACGAACGGGATGTCTCCTTCTCCAAAGGAATTAGATCTAGAATTTATAGAATTTAAACCGAGATTAAACTTTTCGGTAATTTTCATGTAATCTGACGTGATGAGGATATTTATCGCTTTTCACTATGAATTTTCTAAAAGAAGAGTACTACGAAATTCAAGGAAATTAACAGGTTCTTTTTGTTTTTTAAAAACAAAAGTATTTGTACATTTCGTGTAAAAGGATACAGATTTTTGCGGAATTTTTGTAGAATTTTGTCATGTTTAGGAACACTTTTGAATAGATTGTGCTGTGTAACAGATATTTCAGAATCTGTCTAATGAAAGTTTCATTTTATAACATGTAATTGAAAAACCATTTTTACATTCGAATATTACTCGTTGAATAGTAATAGCATTCAGTCTCAATATTTGCCACAAATACCGAGAATTCTTTTTGATATTGTCGAACAAATTATCTGTGCCCCTGCAACAGGAAAATTTTCATACTTTTCTATCCGAAACAACATTTACTCACCTGTTTTCGAATTTTCAAAAAAGTCCGACCACTCACCACGTCTCGGGCAGAAAATTTCTCAACTCTCTCCGATCTTTGCTTGCTTCTTGAAATTCAACGACTGGGACTGTCGTCTCTTAACTCACGGTCGCAGCTGTAAAATTTCCAAAAAAAACCGCGAGCTTCGTCGTCCGAAATTGTCCCAAAGTCCCCGAGAAAATTTCCAGTTGGCAAATACGTGTCTTTGAGCTCCGCTCCGCTCCGCGCCGAGAGCGGAGGGCCACGCGACTGCCAGCAGACGTAGCAGCAGCTTTCGGTATTCACGAAAGTGAAAGACCCGGCGGCAGTTTGCGCTGGGAGGGTGCGGCTAGTTCCACGTAGCCGGTGATCAAGCGGACAAGCACTCGTCTTGCTTTCGTTTCCTGCGCTTTTCCGGGACAGCCTGCAGCTGTCCGCCGCGCGAATGGCGAGCAAATAAAATCCCCAGGGCGCAGCAAGTAGAGGGGAAGAGGGTTGTTGTTTATCTTGGTTTCCGCGCGTGAAAGTTATAGGGGGACGCGAGAAAATTCGTGTTCCAACGTCAGGTGCGAAACCTTCGTGTTCCAGCGAAACTTCTGAGCGCCCGTTTCTTTTATTACTGGCCACGTACGTACGTCCCCTTCGTTTTCCTCTTCTCCACGGTCCTCGATCTTAATTTTCGAACCCTTCCACCTCGGTTTACCTTGCCACGACGCACGACGTGGCATCCGCCCCCGGATCATCCTTTACGTTCTTCCCTACGTAACCGGTGAGCTCTGAATTTCACGCGTGATCACGTAACCTTGTTTTCGCGTCGTTCTTCCGTTCTTCCGGAGAGAACTTCTGTGACCGTGAGGCGGATCTCGCAAATTGAAGCTCAGCCTTACGAGGAAGCAATTACGTCGGATATTCTTGCTTCTATCGTTAGAAGATGTTTCTTCCGTCGGAAAGTGACTACTGAAAGTTTGGCACAGACGTGGATTTCTAACGTGTGAATTTGTAGGTGAGAGACTCGCTGAGAATATCGCTTGGCAAGCGAGAAATCCGGAGAGACGAGTTCCAATATTCCGACACGATCGGTCGATTCTCTCGCGATTTACGTTCGTGTCCACCTACTCGAGAAAATCTTCAAGACCTTTCGAATCCCGCCGGCAGTAAGATGTTCAAACACGCGTCAGGCGTTACGTAAAATTATTCGCTGAATCTCGCGATCTCCACGAGAAACCAGCCGGAAACTGTCTCGTAATTTATCGTTTCGAACGACTGTTTCTCTCATCAAGAGATATTTATTCGTTCGTTTCAGTGCTGTTCGGATTTCGCGTTTAATAATTTTTAATAATTCAAGTAATTTTAATTTGAATCATTTTTAACAATTTAAATAATTCTTCTGTGATGACACGAGCGCTGTCGCGTCACTTGGCATTTTACAAAGATCCCTTCACGAAGGAACCTCCCAGCCTTCCTGCAATCTCGGCTTATTCTTTTTCTGTTTTTGTTTCCTCTTTTTTTATTTTTTTGTTAATTTCATAACACGGTCGTGCTTCAGCGTTGACTTGTCAAATTGCACAAGTTCTTGCACATTGTTTGCATCCCTCAAGCATAGAATTTAGGCCGCTAAGTCTCAGTTATTTTTCCAACGTGTCACAAATGACTGTACCGATGTCACGTATTTTTGTGCAAACAAAGCTACGACTTCTTCCAACTAATTTAATAATCATTTATCGCACCTGACGATTCAACTTGCTTTAATTCCACCAAATGTTATTACACGTTTCTTTCCTTTGCCTCGGAATTTAAAAGTAAGATCGTCACCCACGCGTGGGCGACGCGAATCCCAAATAGAAACTAAACTATTAGGGAGAGACCGGAAAGTGATGTCGTTTCCGCGCATGTCGATATTCGTTTGTCATTTATCATTGATTAAAAATAAAAATGAAAACTTGTTAAAAATTTATCTGTTTGAATTTAATATAAAAAAATTTCCCCTACTATGATCCTATAATAGGTCCCCTATAATAATCACCTGCGGGGATCAAAAGGAAATTCTCTGGATTTTTACAAAGAAAAAATTCTCACGAAGAGCTAATGACGACTAGTACGTAAAACCAACATGCTCGCGCTGTCGGTGTGTCTTTGTTTCCACGGCTTCGTTCATCCGATCGTTCCACGTTGGGGCGTTGTCCGCATCGGGAACGGACACGTCGGTGAAAGGTGAAACAGGGCGAGACCGGCGCGACGAGGTAACGGACAATTAATGCCGGCTGGATAAGCGTGTACGTTCGTCCCGTGGAAACAACGGGGACAGTGTTTCCTTGTTCGTTAGAACAACTCGACGACTGATTCGCCGCCGGTTTGTTTCACTGCGCGATCGTCCGGTCCGATCGGCGCCGCGCTGCACGTTCGAAAGTAAATAAATTTTGCTCTGGAAGAGGAAAAGTCGTCACTTGAGTTTGCGACAAGTTTGGCGAAATTGTAAAAGATTTTCCTTAGGAGATTGTCAGAAAAAAAAAAGTTGATTCAGAAAGAAATTTCCGCTTCTTTCGTTGTTTGGAAAAAATTCCCGTCGATTCGCGCAAGTATAGTAATTAAAGAAGTATCTTAATTAGCTTCGAGGTCTCTGCGAGAATTGAAATTGGAACATTCAGCGTAAACTCTCGACACTTTCGCTCCGGCGAATTCCGGAAGCCACGTTGATTTCTTGATTGCTTAAGAAATTAATTGCACTGGCGATTTTGTGTTACCAATTACCAGCAATTAGTTAGAAACCAGGCTGCGACGATACAGTCGAAACGTATTATCCACGTTGCTAGTACAGATACGTGTGAAATAGACGTTTCACGAAAATCCTCGCCTCGGCGCAATTAATCGAAAGTACGCGAAACGCCGCGCGACCAGGAAGTAATTTAACCGGCTCGCCGATTGGGGGCATCCTTCTTTCCACCGATTCATTTCCGCGCGGCGCCGCTTCCGGTCAACGAAAATCGATATCCAGTCGTTTCGCAGCTACTTCCGGCGACACTCTCAGTCGCTCCACGTTATTTTGCCATCTTGATATTCAGTTTAAATCTACTTGCGTGTCTACGTGCGACGAAGTGCACGATTGTCGATAATTTAAATTGACACGACAAGAAAGTCTCATTTTAAAGTGTGAAACTTGTACTATACAATGACAGTCGCGACGGTTTGTAGGGGATATTTTTTTCTTGGAAACTGTAAAACTTCGAACGTGCATTATATGTGAAAAGATTGAGCTCGCGTGAGCTTGAATGAGCGAAATCTTCTCTTTACAACGACCTCGCGAAGTTAAACGAAAGGAATCCAAGAAAGCTCAACTCAAAGTGAAAAGACGAAAAACATCGTACAACGAGTTTCAAAGAGTAAATGTCGATCTTTAAAACCGATATAGTCATTTTCTTTTTTTTAATGTTTCTGTACGCGTTTGAATTTTTACTATTTTATAAGGAGAGAGTGTCTTTGCTTTCCCACTCGCTGCATGATGTTGAAAGGCATTTTGAAGAAGAAAAAACAGTCTCACACTCTAAAACAAAACCAAGTGATTAAATTGTCGATTTAAACGATCGACAATTTTTCATTGCCACTGGTACAATTGCGCTCTTCATTGTGTAGGCTGATTTACGTACACCTCGTTTGAACTTGACTGTCTAATAATTATTAACGTTACTGCTCAAAATGAATAATTTTTATCAGAAATTCTACAAATGTAAAATGTAAAAACAAATGATATTTGTAAGGATCTTTTGCAAAATGTATAAGAGTTTGCGTGGTCTAGTTTATTATTATTAAGTTCTTCCGTTCTATCTTTCACTTGAATGTCTCTGACAAAAATGTCGCGTCTCATCGACGATTATAATATTCGTGCATAAATTTACTACTGGAACAAATTTTGCACTTGCGTGGATTATTTCTGGTTAAATTTCTCGTCTTCATAAAAATAATCACGTATCGCACGATCTGACCATATCTTTGCGACATATTTTTTTTCTCCACTTGCCCCAACTTTCAAGAAGATTCCGGACACCCTGTATATGTTTCGTACGCGCACACGGTCATCTCTAGGTGTCGGAAAGCGGAAATTAAGTTTCCATCGACATGCGCGCGAAAATCCGGCCGATATTAGAGACCGCTCATCTTCGGTTGCCTAGCCAATCGATAATCTCACGTCGTACGGCTCATTTAGCCGGCGCGGAGTTTTGCATAAATTTAGCCGGAAGATGGAACGATACCTGGCCTCACCGCCGACGGAGGGACCGGCACCGACGACCGGAGAGATCGAAAGAGGAAGAAAGAAACCCAGCCGTGCCCCACGTATCGTTAATGGTACGTGACGGTAATTCTCGGCAAACAAGAAGTTAATTGAAAATAAACAGGCAGCGTGCATTTTTGATGATAAACAAACCCCATCTCGCCGCTGACGCGAGCCACCGCTTTCCAACCGTGTCGGAAAGAGAAAAAAGAAAAAAGAAGTGCATCCGCGATGCGGGTTACGCGAGAGCAAAGGACTCGTCTTCCTTTTTTCTCCTCTCCTCAACCAACCGATTTAATGGATCAAAATAACAAGTCGAGAGTGCGCGCTGTCGAGCTGTTTGCAGTTCAAAGATTATCACGGAGCGCGTCTTTCAATCGCCGTGGATACTAATGTTTCCTCGCTCGTCGGCGTTGTAATCCGATTTGCACCCCTGTTACTCGCATTTTCGTACGCACTTCCGGCAGGCTGCCAGTTCATTCCCGCCGATGTTCACGCTAATTCGATCCCCATTCGATCGCGGGGAGACGAAACTTCTTGCAGAGTTCTTTGGAGGACGCAGTTGCGGGCGTTCGAAGGCTCTTCTTTAAACAAATCGATGTTAAACAACGAGTCGAGATCCGCGCGGAATTTGTTTTGAACCGACCGACGACAAACAGCAATTTTCGTCGCGTAATCCGGAGAGGGGCCCCTCCGGGGTGGAGGAAACGCGAAAATCGCAGGGAACAATCGGGTAAACTAAACTGCTCGCGGCGAAGGGGAGGGAGCAAACAAGCGCAGTTAATCCGAAAAATATCGGGCGGGTCACGTTTCTTTCTCGATGTAAAAAGCAACTTTTCTCGAAACGATTCCGTCTCTCATTCAGCCGAGCAGAGGGACGGCCCTCGAGGAGAGAACTCTGCGAATCGGTTTCTCAAGTGATTCGATCAGACTCCCTTCTCCTCCCCCACTCCCTCTCGGTTCGGTTCAGAGCGGTTCGCCTTTTTCCGAGGGATCGCCTCACGTCGTGGAAAAAGTTTCCGCTAAATATCCAAGTGCTTTCACTCCCGTCCCTCTTCCTCCCGGTCTCTTCGTCCTCTCCCACCGATATAATTAAGCTCGGTTACGTTGCGTTACGTTACGCTACGTACTCCGAACTTCTCGTCGTTGAAGCTTCTCGAGAGAGTAGGAGGTAGCCTGAACCGGTAAGATCGATGCCAAACCGCGAAACTGTTGGACGCTCGGTCGCGCGGAATTAAACGCTTCGAGTGCGGGGAAGGCCGACTGTGCGCCTCCGCGGATTTTATTTGCTCGCTGCTCACATGAACCGAAGCGTTCTCTCCGACGTTGAACGGTTTTATCGCCATTTTAATAAAGAAATATTTGTAAATTTTTAATAAATTGTAAATTTTAAATTATATATAATTTTATAATTTTATAATTTTAAATTATAAATAATTTTTCTTAGTAATAACATGTAAATTATTATTATAAATATTATACGAAAATTTATTAATTTATATATTTACTTTACTCGTATAAGTAAATTATATTTAATACTAATTTATTATTAAATAAATTCTTTATAATTCGCGTATGATACACCGGGACCAGGGAAGTAGTACGAGTCCTTATCTGTCGGATTTGAGGGCGCGTTCGAATCTTTCGACGGGAAAAAGTGAGGAGCTAGTAACGGATTAAAGTGCGGATTAATTTAACAGCGACAGGAAATTGTACAGTTCCTATTTGTTGAATCTGAGAGCGTTTGAATCTTTCGGCAGAAAAAATGAGGAGCTGGTAACGGATTAAAGTTTATTGGATTCAGCGTTCGAATCCATGGACAGAAAAATGAAGAGGCAATAACGGATTAAACAAAGTGATATAAATACAATAGATAGAAAGCAGTATAATCCCTGTCTATTGTATTTGAAAGCGTTCGAATCCCTCGCTAGAAAAATGAACCGTGAATTAGTAGTGAATTAAATAAATTAATATAACGTGACTGAACGTGGTATATACACATCTCTGTGTATTGGGTTTGAAAGCATTCGAATCTTTCGACGGGAGAACGAACAGCTAATGGATCAAATAAAAGTTAATATACCGCGACAGGTACAAATAGTACAGTTCGTATCTGCTGGATTTGAAAGCATTCGAAAGAAAATTGAAGTGATATTAATAGATATTAATAGACAAATTATATAAATTATTTAAATATTATATAATAAAAATTATATAAATTATTTATATAATATATAATATATAAATATATATAATTTATATAATATATAAATTATATAAATGATAGACAGGAAAATGAAATAAAAATAGATTAAGTAAAAATTAATATACCGTGACAGGAAATGGTACAGTTCGTGTTTACTGGATTTGAGAGCATTCGAATCTTCCGACAGAAAAGTGAAGAGATAATAATAGTTTAAACAAATCAATGTAGGAAATAACGTAGTCCTCGCCTACATGTTTCGACAGAAAGACGATGAACAACAGATCAAAGAAATTAAACATTTGCTACATGCGCGCGATGTTTTTTTACGCATTTTGTGATAATTCGCACAGAGAGGCAAAAAATTTATCGCACGCGTACACGGCACAGCGTTGCCAGTTAAAAAAGTAGAATTTTTGCCCGTGGTTCTAATTCAATAATGAACGTATTTCCCTATGACATTTGCTCTAAAACGTTTCATCGGAAAGCGTGTTGATAGTTTCATTGTTGAGTTAACCGTTTGTCCCATCTGACGGTCGCTTCTATTGAAAAAAAAGAAAAAAAAAAAAAAATTGAACGTCCAATGGTCCAACGGGGCGAAAAAAAAAGGAAATGGAAAATTGTTTCGCGTTTCGATGGAAATTATCGCAAATATTGAATCCCGCGATACACGATGAATTATATCAAAAGCAGCAGAATTTTTCATTCGCAGCGGCCCGGATATCTGTCAATTTCGTGCATAATATATTTTATCAACGCGGATGGAAAACATAAATCTCGAAAACAATTCCGTGTCGCGTTACAGGTAATTCCATTTTGCACGATTTGTCTGTGGCAACGAAAAAAAAAAAAAGAGAGAGACAAAGATTTACTCGATACTACGCGGTCCCTGTCTCGTACCTACGTCACGCATTCCAAAATTTTCGAGCAGTTCCAACAATCCGCTGTGAACAGTGTACATTAGTGAACGTCCGCTTGGTCCACGTGAATTTACGACGGTGTACGTACTTATGGCCGAGTTCCAGCCATGGTCGTCTGGAGAGCGCATTAAAAAAGAAAAAAAAAGAACGAAAAAAAGGGAGAGCGAATGGTAGAAGTTTAAATGTGGCCGCAACGAATCGTATATCACGCGTAGTCGACAATCGAAGGCGATTAAATGTTACCCCTACTCTCCGCGTCTTCCATTACGTAAAATTGCGCTATCCATTTCCCCTGGCGTAGAAACGCCAGGTTTTCGCAAAGTTTTGCTTTCTATCAACGAACATCGATCCCGCGAGGCGCGACGAACGACGTATCGCGTTGCAACGCTGACGCGGGAAGATTGCAGTGAAGAGTGATCGTATCAAAATCAGTATGTCTGTACGTAAAAATA
The DNA here is from genome assembly GCA_030673865.1 of Melipona bicolor. Classification (NCBI taxonomy): domain Eukaryota; kingdom Metazoa; phylum Arthropoda; class Insecta; order Hymenoptera; family Apidae; genus Melipona; species Melipona bicolor. The sequence continues at coordinate 2,289,640 of JAHYIQ010000012.1, forward strand.
TATATGACTGTACTCGTGTATTTTTAAGGTGCGACAAAGTGAGACCGCACAAAGTTAAACAAAGACCAGATGATCGAAGATTTATTATAATTGTCAATGGAGAAGAGAGAAAGATTAAAATCAGCATTTGTGGCTAAAACAGATTCGGAAATAGAAGATAATCGGAGGACATAAACAACTCTCATCTGGCACACGCGAATATAGGACTCGAAACTTATTCAAATAGGACGAGAGTTATATTCTCGAAGAGGGGAGGGAAGTACTGTAGCGGGTGTATTTTTAAAAGCGAGTTTAACAGCGGCGGACGTTGATTATAAACGAAGAAGGAAGAAAAATAAAAACTGCACGACTTGTACCCCAGTATGATTCGTCTCACTGAAAGGCCCAGAAGCAACTGTTCTGGCTAGGAAATGAAGACGACGTTTTTGCCATAAAATTTTATCGATATGCAAACATTTGACTCGATAGAAAACAAATTACCAGACAACGCCACTCCCACTCGAGGTCTACGCCACGCCCCCTCGCGAATCACGTGACCCAAATCAACCAATCGCTAATTTTCGTTGCATCAGCGTTGCACCTAAAGAGGTTTAGCACCGCTAAAATCACTTTCAGTGATAATAAATAGTTATTGTTACAGTTAATTATTTAAAAAAAAGTAAACCTTCAGTTTTTATACGCGCTTCTCTAAGGAAACAAAAGAATGCGCCGGAATTTTTCACTTTGCAATTCATACGATCCGCGATGCAAAGAAATGCGAATGAATTGTGCTGGAATTTCTGCTTGAACAGCGCTAACAGGCTAACGGGCGAACGAAATCGCAAAGTCGCGAACAATTTCCATTCGAACGATACGTCAAAATATCGATACAATTTTTGTTCGCGACATCAGTTTGTTCCAGCGAAACGCGAGAAAACTCAACGAGGCGTGTTTTTACTACTGGGGCCGAATTTATGGGAGGGACGGTAGCGCGCGAAATTGAACTTCCTCCCGCGTAGCGACGGAAGTTTAGCAGCGGTGCAAAATGAATTTGGAATTGTCGGCGGACGAGTAGCGTGGCCCAGTTTCGCCACGGTTTAGACTCGTATCCGTTAGTCCGTTTGATACGGGGGACTATATTAACCACCCGCCTCTTCACCGCCATCGTCGTTTCGCGCGCGCGCTCGCGGTTGAAATGTAGCCGCTCGTGAATAATTCACCGCGTGTAAATAACGTTAGGACAATTAACGAGTTGAGAGCCGCGAGGAGGGGCTCTCGATGGCATTGCGAGCGATTGTTTTCGGCGCCCGGGAGCAAGATTTTAGATTTATTTAGCGCGCGGAACGCTGCTCGAAAAGGAGTTCGCAACGAATCCTGATTGTAAATAGAATAGAACCGGGCAATCAATTTCAATGAGCTGAACGCGCGTTTGAGGCACACCTCGATGCAAATCTCGTCCGGATCCCGCACGTTCGGAAGGGGTTTCGGAATTAGCCGGGACGAGTTGCAGATTAGTTTTGGACTTGTGGGAGCTAGAGGTGTAAGGGGGGAGGGAAGGTTTGAAGTTGACACGCGCGTCCAAACGCTTTTTACGAAGCGAGCTTCGTACCGAGCTGAAACGGAATGTCAAAATTTATTACGAGTCGCGTTTGTCATTGCACGCGTTGCAATTAGAGACATTTTCTGTAGATCTGCTCGGCCAGGGACGGTCTCACGGCCTTTTCAAGCTTTATCGGTTTTCTTTGTCTATAATTAAGTGTTTAGGACCGTTTTTAACTTTCGAATAATTGAAGATAATTGGCTAGAGTCGGTTAGCCAACTCGTATGAAACAGATTCTGTAATTAACTTTGTAGAGTGTTATTTTTCTGTTGCACGACTGTGAACAACCACTAGCTGCGAGTGCGAGACATTAGAGAGCCGTATAAATCAAGAATCATTTCGAGCATCCATCATTTCAACACTCGAACGTGCTCGATCACGATCACTTGAACGTAGTTCAAACAGAACTATAGTATTTCCTGAAAGCAGCATCCTTCCTGAAAACACGACGTAAATTTTGAGTGTGAGCTGTAACCAGGTTACTCTCTTCTTGAAATATGACATCTACCTACTCGTAAAGTAGATATACCTACAGTCGTAAATGCTCCTTTCGTACGAACGTTTCCTTGCACCGTCGCACGGTTCGCAAGACTGATTAGAATCGTAAAATTATCATTTTACGTGACACGTGCCATTCGTCAATGCAATCTAACCTACGTATCGATTACATTATCCGAGTGGCTAGAAACAATTTACTGTTTGCAACACACCGTTGAAAGAACCGCGAAGATTCATTTCGCCGTCAAACACCATCCTTCTTCATCGAGTCGAAAAAATACTTCGTTTCTCCGACTGATTCATCAATCTCGACTCGTAAGCCGCGCGTGCGTGTCTCATTAGTCACGTTGCAACGCGAATATAAATACTTCTTCGTCTATCTTCTACCCGATCGTTTCCACTGGGAGAGAGAAAGGACTGGAGAGACTCATCGAGGCTCCTTCATCCTTTGAGATTAAAAAAATTCCGTGAGACTGGGCATGTCGCGAACGATTCCTCCGCGGTATCTTTCGGTCGCAGCCTATCCTCCCAGGGGAACGACCATCGCGCAAGATCCGGAAAGCCATCTAGAACGAGCTGACGAGCCGAGCAAAGTGCTGAGGGAACAGACCAAGGAAAGAGAGAGAGAGAGAGAGAGAGAATGAAGAAGGAGCAGAAGAGAACGGGAAAAGGGAGAGAAATATAAGAGCCGTTACTCGGCTTACGCGCTCGGTTCGAACCTTTCGAGAATAAAGCCTCGATGATGGCATTAAGCTGGAGGGAAGAAACGACAAAGACGTGGAGATCGAAATCGAAAAAGGGGGACCGGAACCGACGACAGGAGCGGCAGCAAAGGGAGAAACAGCCAGGAGCGCGAACCAGGTGCTGGCTCGCTCTTCCCGTAGAATCATATCGATCATTCTGCGTGCAAACTTTATACATTCAGCTTTACGCTTCCTGTCCCTAGGAATAAACTCGCTGGATCGCCTTTTCCCACGACTACGCGCGTAGTCGTAGTTTCGCGGATCGATCCATGCTTGGAAAATCGAGAGGCTGGCTGGTTTACGACGCGTTGTAAAACGATCTGTTTAGCCGAGCACGTTGGATATTTCCGCGAGCCGGGTAATCGCCCGTTCCGCGTGAAAAGCATCGTTGCGCGCCTCTTTGGCGCAAGGGTCACTGTGCTACGCTGTGCGCCGCGTCCCGACAGCGTCCAGGAAGCGCGAAACCGCTGTTGAATAAAGGAACAACGAGCAAGCACACGCGCACAGTCGCAGCACGTGCATGCCTGATGACGCTTAAACGGACACCCTGCTGCAAAGTGGACGTGCATTTTTAAAGCCCGAACCACGACACCGTGGTGTCGCAACGGCGACTAATTGACGGCGCTGGTTCACGGTGCGCGGTTCAAAGGGAATTCCATTGGCCCGTGCGCGTCTCGCTGCGCTTCCAACGCGGTGAAACGGGAGACGCGGTGGACAGTGACAAACAGTGCTCCAGTTACACGGAATCGTTGCAATTTTCGGATGACCGCTTCTACTTTGGATCCCCCGGGTTCTGTGCAACGTTTCTTTATCGCTAAAGAGCTGTTAGTCTTTTCTATTTATCACTGAGAGTGATTTTGGCGGCGGTAACCCAGAAAGTCGGACTAATGCAACGAAAATTAGCGATTGGTTGATTTGGGTCACGTGATTCGCGAGGGGGCGTGGCGTAGACCTCGAGTAGGAGTGGCGTTGTCTGGTACTGAGCGATCGCGCCTGTAACTTGTTTTGCACCGATTCAAATGTTTGCGTATCGATAAAATTTTATGGCAAAAAAGTCGTCTTCATTTCCTGGTCAGAACAGTTGCTTTTGGGTCTTTCGGTAAGGCTGGGGTACAAGTCGTGCAGTTTTTTTTTTGTTTTATGTAAGTTTAAAGTCACAGCTTCTCTCAAAGCCAGTCAAAGTTTGTGGATTCATAGTTTTTTCATGGTGTATAAGTTTTTAATACGGGATAGGGAGTTGTTAGTAGTTTGTATTTTCGTTGGACGAGATTTTGATTACAGTTTGAGAATAAAATTCAGTTACCACTGTTACGTTTATCGTCGGTGTCGTTTGTTTATGGCTTCATCAGTCGCGTGACGGAGAAGAATCTTGACGAGTCGAGGTATGTTTTTCCGAGGTTTGTTAGGGTTGGTTAAGGAGAGTCGTAAAGTCGGGAAGGAGGAATTTGTGGCGCAGGGGTTGGAAGATTCGTGGTCGCGATTTGCTGGATAGTTGGCAAATAGCATGTCACAAAGGTGCGTAGTGTATCGAGAGCAACGCAAATTACGCACCGTGGAATCCATTAAAATCTGTTGATTTACGATGTCACGGAATAATTCACCACGCCACTCGTTCACCGAGTGCATATTTTATTACATTAATAAAACGTTACACGTGCATTAATTAAATCGAATTTTTGGAAATCCACTTTGAAATTTCACGGATTTATGGAATTTCTGAAATATTTATTCTAGATTCATGAGAGAATAAAGCGCGCAAATACGCCGGGGCGAATTATTTATTCGCGTAATTGTTATTCAACTTGGCGAAATATTACACCGGAATTGATTCGGAGACCGTGTTTCAGCTGTCGTGCGCGCTCGTATTGGAATTTTCACGTAAAATAAACAATCCTCGCGAGTAGCCAATCCGTTACACGCATTATCTCGTATCGTATCGCCGGTTACACAGTTTGTTTTTCTTCAATAATGCATATTATACGCGGTGTTTCTGTTTGAAAATTCCTGCCTCTGTCCCCGCGCTCTTTTGTGTGTTTTTCGAAACTTTTCGACATCTCGGGACACAATAGAACGTCGCTGCGTACACGCGCACAATGGCAAAGGATTTTTACGAGGATCTCGAAACATCCGCGCCAGCCCCAAGAACCGAGATTAATATGTAAACCGCTGTCGTGGCTACAACGCGAGAAAAATATTGTCAGGGAAGCGAATATTTGAATATTTTATACGAAACACGTTTTTCTATTCATCTTTTGAACAGAGAGTCTTTCGTACAAATGCAAACGAACGATTTCAGAGCCGTACTTTTCAGAAATTCGGCGACCGAATCCGCAACGAATTCGTTGTTCTGAAATATATGTGCGTGTACATACGTTTGAAATGAAAAGAGGGAATTCGAACCGATATTTAATCGCGGTCACACGACGCGCGATATACTGCTGTATACGCACGAAAGAAAAAAAGAAAATTGCGAAACGAATTTGCCTTACGTACGCAGCGTACGTACGAAAACCGAGCGATGTATCACCTGCTCGGGTTCATTTGCAATGCTAAAAGGCTACAATCTACAGGTACGCGCCGTAAATAAGCTCCTCGAGCAGCTTTCCTCTCGGCCATACATTCATTAAAAATAATTAAGAACGATGTGATACAAATTCAGACGGGCTTTTAAATCAGCCGGCGTAACGTAAACGCCCGGGCCTTACCGCAGTTTCTCCAGTCTTACGAGATTACTCGCGGAGGGCGGGGGCAGGGCAAACACCAGCGGACAAAGAGGGCCTCTCCCCGGCCTGATTTATCATTCCTATTCAAACTTCTTAATGGCCGTATTAATAGGTCGCGGATCGCACAATGGCAGTGCAGTTTGGTCGATAAAACCTGCTGGGTCGTTACATTTCAACCCGATAGATCTTGCTTACCAGCCTCGCGACGCTGCGATACACGCGTCCATAAATCCAGCCAATCACGAAGTGGCGCTTTCCGCGCTATAAAAGCCACGCTTTTATACACGCTTGCTTATCCGACTCGTCCTCCGCTGTTCGCTCCCACTTGGAACGCGATGTTTCTGCAACCTTTCCGGTCGTTCCGCGCAAAATTCGACGATGCTCTGTTTTGTTCCATGCGATCATTTGGATCCTCCTCGCGCGATCGTCGTACATTTACCAATTTTAATGCAAATGAGCACGTACTACGTTGGTTCTCGAAGATTGATATTGTGTTATATTGCGTGTTTTTATATTTTTCTTTCTTTTGTTTAAATTGCAAGACAAATTGAAGATCTTTTAGAATCTCATAATCTCATTATTTTATCTTATCGAAATCGTTCTGTGCAAATGATCTAGGGTATATTAGGTGTACATTGATTTTCTTCCTTTTTTTTTTTTTTAATTACAGAAAGAGACAAATTGAAGAAGATTTTTCTAGAATCTTACAATCTCGTTATTTTATATTACCGAGTAGCTAATTTCGCAAGACTCCTTTGTAATAATTCTGACGTTCGCACAATGTCATACATTTACGAATGCAAATGAGTATTAGGTGTACGTTGTTGCTCAAAAATTAATATGTGTTTTTTATATTTGCCCTGTATTTTTTTCTTTTTTCTTTCTTTCCTTTAATTACAAGACAAATTGAAGACGATCTTTCAGAATTTCATTAGGCAGTCTCATTATTTTACATTGCTGAGTACACACAGCGGCTAATTTCACAAGACGGTTGTTGCTTCTAATTACCAATTCGTCGTTCGTTCGTACACTCTGCGTCAATCTCGACGCACAAAGCCGCGCGTGGATCCAATTCCGTAGTCAAAAGAGCGACGAAATTCTCCTTTGCAGGCGCATTCGCACTCGCCTGCATCCAATTCCTTCCCCCCTGCGGCTCGTTTCTGCTCCGAGTCGACGCGCGGAGTTTTCATTGTCGCGCCGGCTCGAAAGTTGGCCGATTCGTAAGAACGACGAACGCTGGCGGAACGACGCGCGCAGCGAAAGAGACTTGCCACTGAATTATGCAGAGGGCCATGAAAAATTCGCGGAATGAGCGCCGAGCGCATAAGAAGATTCGCATTATCGTGCATGTTGGATGAGCGGAGGCGAGCGAAAGGTCGGAAAGAGGATGCTCGCGTTATGAAATTTTGATCAGAAGTGGGAGGGGTGGGAGGCCCGGAATCGGAAGTCGCCCTCGACCTCGTGGGACCTCGCCCGCCAGCCAACTATCTTTGCCGGAGAGGTCACGTTCGCGATTCGCAATCAAGCTTTCGATCGGAGGAAGTCTCGCCAAGTTTGAACCGTAGATGTGCCCCCGAAAATTGTTTATCGTAACGATAACTCTATCAGAGAACCGCGACGACAAATTACATCCATGTATAACGGAACGTTCGAGTCTCTTTTTGGACAATAACTGAAATTCTCGTGACAGTCAGTCCGAGGGTAACACGGTGGAGGGAACGTTATAAAAAGGGAAACTTTTACAAATGTGATTTATGCAAAGATAAAACGTTTCTGCCTCTAGCGCGCGGCGGCTGTTTTACAGGAACGAGGGCACAATAGAATATTCTATCAATTACAGCCTCTCACGCAGAACGACCGTAATACCATCGTGTTTCCTTGGAAACGTCATGTTCGAAAAATTATGCGGGACGGCCGTAATATCTTCGGGTTCGTAAAAAGAGACGGGTCGCGCGAAAGCGCGGCAAGGGAACTGTTCTCGGAGAGATTTCGTGCGACGTTTAACGCTAGAACTACCAAAATGGTCGAAATTGATCATTTCTGTTAGATATTTTACACATATGAAACAGAGTATTTTTGGAGACTCGAATGATTCTTCCTAAAATACATATATAAAATAAAAGCTTGTGTTTATTTTGATGTCTCTAATGAAAATCGGGCCTCTTCAAGTGCAACGCTGATGCAACGAAAATTAGCGATTGGTTGATTTGGGTCACGTGATTCGCGAGGGGGCGTGGCGTAGACCTCGAGTAGGAGTGGCGTCGTCTGGCACTGAGCGATCGCGCCTGTAATTTGTTTTGTATCGACTCAAATGTTTGCGTATCGATAAAATTTTATGGCAAAAAAGCCGTCTTCATTTCCTAACACTACAAAGTGCAATCTTGAAAATTCTGCAGTGCCTGCAAATATTCGTAATACGAGTTTCTCGATGAAAGCATAATTAACGGTTTCATTCAATTTTCATTCCTTCCATTTTCTGCTGGTAAAAGACATTAATCTTTCCGTTAATGAACAATTCGACTAATCGATCGTTCCATTAACCAGTGTTCCGATAATCGAGGTGCTATTATAATACACGTGCCTCGATTAGTAATAGAACACGCAGGTTATTACACTGTATTATTAATAGCATAACATCGTTTGTAATATTTTGTTAACAATAACTATTCTCGGCGGTGATATTGCTCTGCCACGCTGTTTTAGAATTAATGGCAGAAATTAGCGGCGAAACAAACTAGGAGAGATAGGTCATCGTCCCTTCATCACCGTCACCACCTTCGCGCAAAACGCAAAGTACGTACCAACAAACTACGCACTAACTTCCCCTCTGTTTCAGGCCGTTGCTGAAGCAGATAAAGAACTCGGCCGAGTCGCACATCGTACTGGATTGCTCCACCGAGAGGATTTACGACGTGCTGAAGCAGGCGCAGCAAATAGGAATGATGAGTGACTATCACAGTTACCTCATCACCTCGCTGGTGAGCCCTTTAATTAAATGAGAATGCAATTAATGGCCGGCCACGTTCACCTTTCCACCCTTTCCGTGCTAAAATCAACTGCCGACCGATCCCGCTGAAATTGGAACATTGTCGTGCCGGGGCACGCGCGTTATGCGTATAAACTAATTTCGCGCGAGGTCGCCTCGTTCTCTGTGCTTTCCCTCGATCGGGATCGGGATCGGGATCGATAAGCGGTCGAACGGGAAGGAATCGATGGCAGGGTGAAACGAAGAATGTCTTCCATCGGTGGCTCGAATCGATGGGAGAACGTTCGAGGTTACTCGATATAATGGAACTTTCAGATAGTTGCTTGTCACCGTTCACCGTTCGCCGTTCACGTTTGCAACGTGACGCGCAGTGGCTCGAAATCGCGGGAACGCGAGTTGATCGCGAATTCGTATTTTTCTGGCGATGAACGCTGGAACCACCGACGACTAAAGTATAATATTTGTAGGAATTAAATTGAAGTGCAAGGTACAGGAAAAGGTTAATGATACAATAAAGAACTCAAATTTCGTTAAAAATCACTCGAATATCTAAAAATACATTGAATGCCTAAAAGTTTCTATATAAAAAAAATTATAAATTATTCATTTTGATCACTTTGGTAGTTCTAATGTTAAAGAAACGTTGAGTGACTACTTATTGGATAGAATATCCTACTCATTTTGGCACCTTGAACGCTTCTTTCTCAAAATTCCACGAAGACAAATACTTTTTTTAACGCGAAAGTCTGAAGAGGACTGTTTTAAAAATGAAAAGAACTTGTTAATTTCGACATGGAATCTTAGAATCTTGAAAAATTACGTTGTTTCGCAATCCAGCTCGTCATTTTTCTGGAATTTTATTCTCTAAATGCTCTTTCAAGCAAATAATCAAATTCGCCTAAAATAATTCGCGTCAAATTTACAAACGTACTAGAATTTTTTACTTTCCAGAAAGGCGACTGGCGCCGCATTTCTTCGATCGTACAATCGACACACGGTGGAAGTTTTTTAAACGTTCGTGTCTATAAAAATAAAAAGCAGACGGTCGCAGAACGAACACTTAAACCCGTAGCACTTCCATTGGAATAATTACCATGGCCGTAGTGACGCTACTGATGTCCCGTTTCCTGTCGGTGCTTAATCCTCCAAAGATCTCTCTCGCTAATTTTGTTGAAAACCAACTATCAGGGGGATCGTTAGAGTAATCATAGACTTCTGGCTTCCACTTAACGGTACTCCCTTTCATTCCTCCGCGCATTGACTGACTGCAAATTGACAAAAAACCTCTCACGTCCATCGTCTGAAATACGAAAGAAATATCAAAGGAAATCCTAAAAGCGATCCATACGCAACAAACTCGTAGCACGATCAAAGATGGAGAATTTTCGAAAATTTAAAAAAACGTGCCAAGTCGAGAACTGTACTCGCCTGTTTGAAAATCGGCAGTGTATTACTTCTCAAAATGTGAAATTATTGGCGTTAAAAAAATCATTCATCTCGAAACGTAGAGATGTGGATTTCAGAGTTTTACGTGAGCCAAGAAACGCTAGGCACGCGTTCATGTGTGGGCGTGTGTTTACGAGCCTCTCGTTCGATTCTCTCGATCACGTTCCTGCATTAATGCACGCGAGAGACCGATCCTCTTTGTAGTTGTTGGCGCAAAGAGAATATCTGGAAGGCTCGAGTAGTCTGCGCGGATTTCTCTTGATTCGGATTGCACGGGGCGAGGACGGAAGGAGAAGGGCGAAATCGCCGTCGCAGACGTGTCGCGGAATGGCTGGAGGCGCGATCGGCGTCGATCGTCTCCTCCCGATATTCTTTCTTTCGCAACTTTTCCTCCCGATGGCACGTAACACGGAGGGCCAGGGACAAGGGAAATAAAATCCTCCGTAGATGGATGCGTCGGATCGACATACCGTGTCGCGAGATTCCCATTTCTCCCTAGTTCTCCATCGAGAAGTAGAGCGCAGCGCGAAAATCCCCTCTCCCCATTTCCTTGCTGATGAAACTTTCAGCCGGGAATCATCTTGCTCTTCGTTTGTTTCTTTCGACGTATACACGTTGTACAACAGACGAGACGCGATCGTACCAGCTCATGAAACTCTGACAAAGTTTACACTCGGTAATGTTTCTCAAATACGCGTCGCGTTTGCGTTAATTTATTCCAATTATCTCGTCTCATTTTCAAGTTCTGTTTCGTTGTTTAGAGATGGGATTACGATGTCGCAGATGTTCAAGTGGCTTTGAAATTTCCTTTGCGAGGAAATGATCCTTCGGATCGTCGCTTGGAACATACTATTGTACATATTATACTGTTACATATTGGAACGCTATTAGAACAAATCGTGTCAAAGTGTAATTGCACTCGCGATACGTAACAACATTTCTCGAAACGAGGCAACTTGAGTTTCCACTCGAGTCGACCACATCTACCTCCCAATTTCCCTAACGAGATAATGCACGAAGAATGGCAGGACAAATTGAAGATTGCGCCTGAATCTCGCGTCCGATAGACGCCAGACGACAAAAATGAAGACGGGAAAAAGGAAAGGGGAAACAGTAGGCGAGACCGCTGAATTACTTTATCTTCCGTAATTACCGGTGAGGAGCATCCTATCTGTCCGTGACTGAGACGTTCAAGAAGTGTTCACAGCGCCTCAACCGGCGGAGTAACAGTGCAAAAGAGCGCGTTCAACGAGTTATCGTGCAACATAACGAAAGTCATCAATCCTTCCGATACGATATCATCACGCGTAATCTTACCCCGTGCGTACCAACCCGAGACGCGCTTAATAATTTCTTTCCTTTTATCCCTCTGGTTTAATGCTGACGTCGTTCGCCGTGCTTCGTTATCATCGCGAACGAACGCGATTTGTCCCCGCTTATCTGATTATATCCCATCGCGTTCCTTCCCGATCATCCGGTAGCAAAGTCGGCTGACATCGAATCGCAGGATCTCGTTCGATGAAGCGACACGTAGTTTTCGATCGACGTAGTTCCAAATTGCAAATGTTATTCGCGATATTCGGCGAAATGAATATTTAAACGGCGCGTTATTTGGCTAGATGCTGCTTTGAAATGATTATGGATTAGCTCTTGTTTGACTGGTTAAGCAAATTAGTCCGAATATTTACCTATCAAATGGAATAATCTTTATTTAGCTGGTATTTTGTGTTTGAATAAATGTTTATTGATTGATGTTTGGAAATAATCCTGATGATGTTGTTACGTCAATATCAATAATTGCACACGGGTACCCGAAATTTACACGAATTTAAATACTCATTATCGAGAGATAAATGTTGTTCAACGATTCGTTATTACCCTTAACACTAAACGTACCAGCACTCTGTGTATTCCTGCCACGGATCGGTCAAATATCGCCGATTATGAAATAAAGGTCTTTTTACGAAAATAGTACAGCTAATTGTCAATTTAATATTATAACAGTGCAAGGAGTAACTTTTTGCTTTTTAGTAAGAAAAGAGACTATATATTTTCCACGAGAGAAGTGAGAACGAACGCAGAATTTGAAATGAAATATTTGCGAGCTTTCGTATTAGAATGAGGTGTTGTCCTTAAAACAAGTCTCGCAGATACTTCTAAATTCCACCGTGTCGATTATCACCGTGTTGCGTGTACGTATATACTTGGAAACGGAAGCGTGCACCTTTCTTTCGTTAGTTTTCACCCTTGATGCGCGGATAAGGATGGCCGCGGTTAGTTTCAGCAACTGTTTCCTTCTCCACGGCGTCCTAGAGGTATTTAGTCGAGCGCGAAATAACAGGTTGCGCGGCGAAAAAAAAGAAGAAAGAGGAAAAAAAAAGGAAACAGCGGCGCAGATTGTTGGCGGCCGGGCCTTATAATTATAAATTACTCGTAATACAGGGGCAATTTGTAGTTCCCTTCGTCCACGGTTTGCCTCGCAATTATTCGGTGGATGCGTCTAGAAAATGATTCACGGCGGCGATCAGAAATGAGGGATAAAAGAGTTTCTCGGTCGTTCTCTGTGTGTGTGTGTGTGTGTGTGTGTGTGTATGCGCCGCGTCCAAGAATTACTTCACGGCGTATCTGTTCGACGTTGGCCGTGGCCGTTCTCTCTCGAATCGCTCGTTGTAATTGGAAAATTCGTTCGCCCGAGGGCGTGCGCTCTTCGTAGCGTGCATTTATCAGGTCAGCTCCATAAATAACGTTGTTTCTTGCGTTCCGGTAAATGAAGACGGATATATCTTGTTCATGCGGCATGCATGCGAGATACTTTTCGATACACCGCTGTCCAAGGCCACGCAGATCCTTTTCCAGCGGCAAACAGCGCCTGAAAAGTGAACGAGAAATAATTGCGAGCGAGATTCGTCGTGTCACACGCGAGGATTCCCCGATATTGCTGCTATTATTATTATTGTCGTTAATTGGTTTAGGTTAGATTAGGTTTGGGTTAGGTTTGGGTTAGATTAGGTTTGGGTTAGGTTAGATTTGGGTTAGGTTAGGTTTGGATTAGGTTAGGTTTGGGTTAGGTTAGGTTTGGTTTAGGTTTAGGTTTAGGTTAGGTTAGGTTTAGGTTATGTACAGCTAATTAAAATAGTACAGCTATTTGTCAATTTAATATTGGAAACAGTGCATGGAGTAACTTTTTGTTTCTTAGTAAGAAAAGAGACTATATATTTTGTACGAGAGAAGTGAGAACGAACGCAGAATTCGAAATGAAATATTTCCGAGCTTTCGTATTAAAATAAGGTATTAGATATAAGTTTGGGTTAGGTTAGGTTTGGTTTAGGTTTGGTTTAGGTTAGGTTTGGGTTAGGTTAGGTTAGGTCGTTCAGACGTCAAGATGGAATCCTGACAGAAGGAACCAGGTTTATCAAATCGTTTCAACGGCAATCGTTTATTATGTTCTTCGGTTTTACCCATTCCACGGATAATTACGCGAATCGTATGGAACTTTTCAGCGTTATTTTCTGTAAAATAACAATGTAATTCGTTGGAAATTTTCTCCCGGTGAAGTTTAAATCAACGCGTTACGCGTTACGGACGACGACGTGTAAATCCTTGATTCATTATTGCACAGCCGTCGTAACAGCGGCGAATAACCTTTGCGCGAATTTCTGCGCGGCGCGCATTGGATCGTTATTTCGCGTAAATACGCGGTTCTAACCGATTAATCGCTTTCGTAATAATTTGGGTCAATTATCGCTCGTTTTATACGAGAGACCAGCAACCGTTCCGATACTTACCAACGGCGCCAATGTTCATACTGGCACGGTCCGAATATATATATATCATAATGTTATATTTATCGCGAGTACAAGCACGTTCCGCGATAAACCTCTTAACCAACCAAAAAGATACACGAAAATCCATAAATTACGCGTTGAAGTCTTTGGTAACGACGTCGAGTTAATAAAAACGTTTAACATCGAATTTACGTTTACGGGCAAAAAAAGAGTAATTACGCCTCTTAACCGGATACTTCCCTCTGAGAGAGATTATTCGCGATTCAGAAATATCGCGTTCGTTTACCTTTATCCGTAAAGAAGAAGAGAAAAAAAAAAAGAGGAAAGGAGATCCAACGCGATCGCGGGAGAAGTGATTTTCTAGGTTTTCGCTGCAGTTGACGGTGAGGAGGAGGGAAGGAGAACGGCAGTCCGAAGTAATTAGCAATTTATCGTTGTCCACGGTTAGTCGGGCTTCCTCGAAGCATCCGCTGATCCGGTTGAGTAATCGCGACAATATACACAAGCGAGGTCGCTTTGTTGCTGAACTCGGGAAGTTTACGGCGATTTTAATTGCAATTAAATTCCTGTCGTCGCGTCGATGCTAATTTCGAGAAAGCGTTAACTGTATCTGACGTCGAGTCCGACAGCGGAATATCTCTTTTATCCGAAGATTCTCAGACTCGTCTTACACCCACATTTGTACAACGCGTTATTCCGATTTCCATTCATTCCACTGTATTTTTGGAATCGCGAAAGCCAGAGAATATTTTTGGGATCGCGACAGTTGAAGAGATAATTTTTTAGCTAATTATCATCGATCTTCCTGCCAATTTTAACGCGCGTTTCATTTTTATTTAAGACACTTGGGAATTTTTCGAGACGAAAGTAATTAGAGCCTTGTTAAAAGTTCGGAGCGCCGCGCCGCGATTGATTTAACGTCGCGGTTGACACGTTAAAACTTTGCGAAAACACTGCAGAGGAAGTTTATTAGGAGCTCGTAATCGCCGGGCTTGTCAATTATTCAAATTCATTAAAATGCAACAACCCGAGGGGCTTGCTAAGCATCGAATGCTTCCTCGAGCTTCCTGCTTTTATTGATAAATTGCTAGGACGCTGTCAAAACTCGTCGAATATTTATGCGTAGCAAGCCACGGGGGCCGGCTAGATTCTCCGCTGTAATGAACCGCTGTTCCGATTGTTTAATAAGTAAAATAACATCGAGCAACGTCGTGCTCAATGTATCATCGAAGCTCATCATCGTTCGCGAAAATTTGTCTGGAATATTAGGAAGAATATTTAATAAAATTATTTATTAAATATTCTATAAAAATGTTCTATAGAAATATTTAATAAAATAATATTTGAAGAACATTTCTCGTAGCTGCCTGCGAGCCATTGCAAAATTTAAAAATAAAGTAAGAACATTCCTTGTAACTACAGTGAAAAGCACTGTACCAATGACGATGAAAAAATTGTCGATACTGAACTTCGATCGCACAACGATCCATTTTGTTTCATTTTAAAGCGCGAAGCCTCTACTTCGACAATCGTGCGTGACTTTATATTACGCAGCGGCTGGGAAACTGAAGACACGTTTCTCTCGAAAATTCAAACGCGCGTGAAAATATCGAAAATTTTCCTCCCGACTAAATCCACCACGGTCTTGAAAATTGAAATTTTTTCTTAAAACTCGCTGCACGATTTTTTCCATCTCCGCCGTTTCGTTGAGCGTGGAACATTACGGTTAGATGACAAAATATTGGAATTTCTTGAATTTTTGTCTCATGACCCTAATACTCAACGTTCGATAAAATTGTACAACAAGTTTCAGAGAATCATTGCGAAGAGGAAGCTTCAATCTTCAAAACGATGGTGGGTCTAATCATGAAAAGAAATTTTTCGGATAATAGTTTGAATTCCGACAATTTACGAGAAAAATGTGTCTTTGCTTTCTCATCCAATAAACTTCAAAATAAACAAACTCACGATCGTCAAAGCGGAAGCTTCGTTCTTCAAAATGAGACCAAGAGGATCGTTGTACGATCTTCTTTCAACAAAGTTGTTCAAATCGTTCGCAATTTTTCATCGTCGTTGATACAGTTACATACCGAAATTTCCGACGAACGATTCTCTACGTCAAATTACCATTCTCCGTTCCGAATAAACAACGATGCTCTCCGATTCACGTTTCAGACGATCCCAGGGGATAATTAGCAACGCAATTTGCTGCACGCGGAAACGAACGCCAGTCAGCAATAAGTGATAAAAAGTAAATAGCCTGCGTTACGGCCGTGTGCGATTTATCTCGGTGTCGTGTCTAGCAGATTTCAATTTAGATCCATTAAAATGCAAATTGGAGACGGTATTTGTTCAGACAGGGCTGTGGATCGGGGCTGTGCGCGCGTTCTTCGCGCCCTCTTCGCGCCGTGCACGAACAAAGATTTGTCGCGGCGTCGAGCAATGCGAGAGCCCTTCCGGTTCGTTGGTTTTTTGATCCGTCCGTGTTCCGTTTCGCGCTCAGCTCGTTAACCAGCCGCGACGCGACGCGACAGCCTGTTTATCGCCGAGGATCCGAACGAAACGAGTCGATCTCGTTCCGCGCGATAACACGATCTCGCGAAAGCTCGATCAGTCCCAGTGACAAGCGATATCGTGTCCGCGATAACGATCGAGAACCGCGATACAATCTCTCAGTCGCTGTAGCTTAACTCGTCCAGCGTGCACGGCTTACGTCCGCTTTGTTATTTAAGAGCGAAATTTGCAATTTACGAGGCTTCTGTTATTTTCAGCGTTAATCAGTTGAGGAACGACAGAGCGATATTTTTCAGGACCTTCCCTGTGACGCACTCTCCAGGCTCGTGGAACCCTAACGGAAAAATTGCGCTGTTCCATTGTCAGCTGCACGTGTTAACTGCACTGTGATCGATAAACGACTCGTCGATGGGAAATAATTGCCGCGTGATCGAGTGGGGGGTCGATCTCTCTGCCAATAGCGCGCCGCGACAGCTAATAAACACGCGCCACGCGATTTCTCCGAGCGTGGGAAATTTCCTGTTTCCCTTGGGGGGAAAAATCGAACCTCCGGCCGTGGGCAATCTTAAAAAGTAAATTTATGCTGGCAGGACAATTTACGCTGGTTACGTCCTGGTGTAGTCTGGCGGACAATCTCAGATCACGTTCGAGAAACAAAGCGCGCGCGGAGTGGGTATTACCGGGTATTACGAAACGTTCGATCGAACGTTCGCCGTTCGATAAACACACAATCCGGCCAATTTTCTCTCCCTCTCGCCCCCTCGTTTTCGCGAGCCTAACGTTATTAAAACTCGATCCCCTTTATAAACAACGAGGTTATCAAACCTCGCTGGTCCGCGGGCAAACGTTTCCTCGCTGATGCTGATCGCCCGTTCCGGTCCGAGCGTTCGAGTAAACATCGCCCCCGATACTCATTACGCCCGCCAATATCGTGTAACACGTCCCTGTGTGCGTTCACACACGGCGACGAAAATCGGTTCGTGCGAAACGGGTTGAATCGTTTTCGAGCGTGAAAGTCGATGCCAAAGTGCCAGAGTGTGTCGATTGTCGTAAAAGAAGTATCTTTCTTTTTTTTTTATCACTGAAAGTGATAACCTCTTCAGATGCAACGCTGATGCAACGAAAATTAGCGATTGGTTGATTTGGGTCACGTGATTCGCGAGGGGGCGTGGCGTAGACCTCGAGTAGGAGTGGCGTTGTCTGGTACTGAGCGATCGCGCCTGTAATTTGTTTTCTATCGATTCAAATGTTTGCGTATCGATAAAATTTTATGGCAAAAAAGTCGTCTTCGTTTCCTAGTCGGAACAATTGTTTCTGGGCCTTTCAGTGAGACGAATCGTTCCGGGGTACAAGTCGCGCAGTTTTTTTTTTAAATGGACACTCTCGAATTCAACTGAACGTAACGTACGATAAATAATTGAAAACTTTCGCGAACGACGACATTTTGGGCGGAGTGTTCGCAAAAGAGAGGACAGCGTAGAAATTAATTATGACAGATATACCGCGTGACGCCGCGAGCGAATAGAGCGCGTTGTCTATACGAACGCGCTACAACAGTTCTGTGCACCCAGCTATTTATTTTCATTTATATGATTTAACTGGCTCTCCAACCGGAGAGTGCTGGATCCTGGTTCATCCATCAAGCCGGTCTCCCTAGGAATTGATAGGACTGCTACGTTGACGCGGGCCGCGTTTAACGACCAGCGAAATTAATGAAATTCTAATTGTTGGGAAGTTTGATTGACGAAGCACGGTCGATTAACCGTGGTAACGCCATTGAATTTTATCGAGTCGGCACACGAGAGAGGCCGGCAACTCGATCGACGAACTTTAGAGAAAATAAAAGTCAGCGTGTGCGATGGAAATAGGGGGGAAAAAAGAGACTAGAAAGTGCATTAAAGCGGTTCGCTTCAAACGAGTTAAACGGCGCATTAATTGTCGTTCTAACGATTGATTTACTCTCGCGAAAGTTAATTTAAAATACGGAAAGCAGAATCGAATTTAACGGATAGAGAGAGAAAGAGAGAGAGAGAGAGAGAAGAGGAGCTAGTATAGAGCTGCATGTGCGTTTCAATACGTCTGTTTTTAATTGAAAAAGAATCTTTCGTCTGTCAGAAATTTGCTTTCGCGGATGCGTTTCTATTTCCACTCTAATCAACCGTGGTTTCGAAGCGAGCATAATTTCTCGATATGACACGCTACGAACCTAATCGCTCTTTATTATCGCACAGCATCTTTATCATCACAGTGCCGGCGGTGTTCCAATAAAAAACCACGGGGACAGATTTACGCGCTCGTTAATTCGCGAGAACAACTTCCTGCTCGTTCGTCGTTTACGAAATTTGTCGAAATAATTTCTTCGTTTAATTTGTTTTTCGAACGAAGGATCAACATTTAGTTGCATCCGCCACTGACTCTTGGTGAACGAATCAATTAACGACGAATCTTTATAGATTTTCCATAAGGAAGAAGAGAGCCAGAAAAAATTACAATTTACAAAATTACAAAGTCACGAATTTATACGTATAAAGTGGGAATTTTTTTTTTTTCGTAACTTTGTCACGCCGCTCGACCGAGCACGCCACGTTGTCAATCAAAAAACGTCTTCCTCTCGCACCACCCACCCCTCTTCGCGAAATGTTTCGCTTCTCGCCGACGACGTCACGTAGCCGGGAATGTTTCACGCGACAATTGCCACGAGGAGGACAGAAGCGTTTCGCATTCGAGGCGTGCACGCGGCATTTTTATCAAACTCGCGAGGATGTCCTGTCCGCGAGATAAGCGGGAATTACGTATGTGGTACGCGTGGCTCGGTGCAAATCACGGGGAACGATAGCTATCGATCCGCCGGTTCACTCGACAGTCGCATTCTTCCCTCTTGACTGGATACTTCTCATACGTGACTCTCTCGCACGAAAGAGAGAGAGAGAGAGAGAGAGAGAGAGAGAGACTGCTGCTTTCGTTTGTCACGCGGTTTCGGCGCTAGTCTGCCAAAGTGACGTTCCACGTCACTGGCTCGACGTGGATTGAAAAAGAATTCCGATCCTTTCGACGGGAAGGGAAGATCGTTTCCTGTTCCTGTATCGGTGACGAAAATAGATCAGAATGTTTATTCGCCGCGTGTCAGATTTTTCATATCTTCGCAACGTGAAATGTCCATTCACGGTTGCTGCTAATACCCGCGGTGATGGTATTACTAGCATCGTGCATCACCCTAGCAGAATTTGTCACGCGAGTAATCAAATTCTGTCAATGACAAGTTAAATGCGACGAAAAGAGGCTTTATCGAAATATAAGCTCGTTAATTCGGTATTGGCTAATTATTAGGGTCACACGTGCAGAATTTGTCATAGAAATAACACATATCAAAAGAAAGATCGATCGAAACTGAATATTTCCACCCTTGGATCGTGACGATTCGTGGAAATTGGAAGCGTTCTCGTCGATGAAATTTATTTACATATAATCTACTGATTAATGAACAATTCGCGTGAAATCAGTCGCGTTCATTATCTGTCAACCAGAATGTTAAAATGGTTGTAATTCCGCGAGTGGCGAGCATTTGCATCGACAGGGTCATTTTTCCCTCAAAATTGCCATCTTCCGTCCGTAATAGCGGATGGTTTATTAATTATCGATAAACGGGTCAGAGCAGAATTTACTCTCTCTCTCTTTCTCTCTGTGCGAGTAAATTCTTATTTTCGTATTTTAAAATAATCTTTCACGTCTAAAATTAGCTGCGTTCAAAATATTGATAAACTTTCAAACTCGATTTTTCTCGAGAACGAGGGCTCCTTTCTCTGGTTTCGAAACGCTCCAGCACAGTGATCTAATCAGCACCTGCCAAAAATCGACGCTGTCAATCAATAACGATCAACGACAATCTGTCAGTCTCGTCTGTCTTTCGAGAACACCGGTTCTATCAACACTAGAACTACCAAAGTGGTCAAAATGATCAATTTATAATTTCACAGGCGTAAAACAGTATATTTATGAAAATTTAAATAATTTTTAAATTTTAAAATACATAAATAAAAGCTTGCATACTTTCTCTTTTTCTTTAAAGTTTCTCTACTTTTCGAATTTCAGTGTCTCCGATGGACATTTTACGATTTAATCGTCGGTAGTTCTGGTGTTGAAATCGATAAGCGATTTTAATTGAAACCGAAAAGTCGAAATATCCAGAAGAAGGGAAGAGCAAACTCTTCGTTGCTCGACGATACGAAACTGCATGAACAACTCGATGATAATAAGGAGCGAGAGCTAGCGCCATGTCCGCTAAATGCTCGTAATAAGAAGCTTAATGGCAACGGCTACTGCAACGACGATAACAATCATCATCATAACCGTAACAGTCGTAATAACCGTAATGACCAACGGGACGCGATAATACGTCGACGTCGTAGAATTCGGGGTGGATAGGAGGAGACACGTGGAAATTTGTGGGCTCCGAAATGCGGGACCACGTCTACGCGAACGGCCATGACTCTCTCCCCGTCGCAAATCAGTGTTTCATGGAGCGAGCTTAATCCGACGACAGCCGGTTCAACGACTCGTTAACGCGTACATTCTTGCGAGTCAGTTTTCTCTCTCGTCGTTCGAGTCAGCGTTCTCAGAAGGAGGATTCAATTATTTCGTTGAATTCGATTTGAAATTTGCCTCGGAATGATCTTTTAATGATCTTTTGATCGACGATGCGATTTACGGAGCGGACTGTGTTATGGTATGAAAGGATTTGTTAAGCATTATTAATACACTCAAGATTTTGGTGATTTTGGAAAATTTTGCTCAACTTTTTTTCAATAGTTAGTTGATTAATTGCATTTTTCGAATCTACTTATTATGTTGATATCTTCATCTTAATTTAAATTGTCTCTTGATAATTTTCAGTTTGGTTTTGGTCTTTCAATTTTGATTTAATTTATTATTCCCTTAAGTACAGCTTGTCGTTTAGCCAAGACAGTTGTTTTATAATACCAAGTTGGAGGAAATTGAATATCTATTTTACAGAAAATGAACCCTTGTATCTGTGACTAAGTACGTGTCACAATAAGTAATACCAGAAGTGTCAATAGCCAAGGCAATTGTTTTACAACGTCAAGCTGAAAGAAACTACATATTCATCGTACAGAGAATGAACAGTTGCCTCGTGTCCGTAACTAAGTAACTATCAAACGTATCGCAGCAAATGACACTGGAACGTCATGCAAATTGCCTCCATTTCCCCTGTCGGAGATGGGCTACAATTTAGATTTGCTAATTTTCCAACGTTCGAGCAAGCTGAATAAAAGTCAGCAACAGCTGGCTGGTAGCGATTTCAACACACATCGCGGGTCCCATTCAAACTCGGAAACTATTGAGAGTCAGGTAATTTTATCGAGTCGAGGCGACAGAGGGAGCACTCTGTCCGCTGAAAGCAATATCGCGACGTAAAGAATGAACGAGTGAACGAACGAAACGTCCCCGAGGCGAAGTGAGGCGATGATCGATCACCGGTACGGATCGATCGGGCCACGGGTGCCTGGTGTGTATCGCGAGAGGCCGGTCGATCGTTCGATTGTAAGGGACAGCAACGGATCGGCAACCGGCGAACTTATCTATCCCAGCCAGGACACAGGACAAAGGATAATAAATGGCCGCGGCGGGCTGCTGCTTGAGCATTCGGAAAGGTGGACGCGGCGCGGCGGAGTTGTGCTTTGAGGCTGGCCAACTTTAAATCACACCGGCTGTCACTACGATGTAGATAGCTCGAGCTGGAGCAGCAACTCGCTCCATTCCACCATCGAGATGTCTCTATTTCTGTCGATAGGCGACGTGCCGCGCGTCCAGCCAAGTAATATCTGTCCTCGCGAAGCGTCGTCCAAGACGCGTTTACGGATTGAGCTGTATGCGAGAGGGAGGACTCGATCGATCGTTGTCAATCGGTGGTTTAACTCTCTCTCTCGCTGAATGAAATTTCGTATGATTCACTTGTGGAAATTATTGCAATCTGAGGATGATTGTCTCGTGTTTGAAAATAGCTAAAACCTGGTGTGCATGTCAAGTTTGTGACTTTAGGAACTGTGATAATGTAACGTTAAATACGAGCATGAGAGAGAAAGAAGGTGTGGATCTGATCGTTGAATAGAGAAAAGTAGAGTTGCATAAAATTGAGTAGGCAGCGTGTAGTAGAATCTGTCTAGCTCGATTTAAGTTTCAAATTTCATCTCAAGTATCTCAACAGTAAGTTAAATATACATATTTTGGCGTTGATCGTTCGACGTTACCAAATCCCGCGAAACTTCTCAGACATTCGAGAAATTTCTGTGTCGCCGCGTTGGAATCGTCAAAATTGTTCGACCACGCGTGCACGCGCGTTCGTCTGTCGTCGATCTGAAAACGACAATAATTCCGAGTATCGGAAATATGACAATTTTTCCCACCGGCGGGAACGTGGAAGGCTCGATAAATCTCAGGATTTCTGGTTAAACGTCGAGCGAACGGTGATATTAAACGTTTATATCGGCGGGCGGGGGAGGGGTTGCAATAAAATTCTTGGCCGAACAGCATGCAAAAAGTAGGCGATCGGTCAGAGGAGAGAGAGAGAGAGAGAGATTCATAAAGTGAACCGAATTCCTTGCAGGACCTGCACAGCGTCGATCTGGAGGAATTCAAGCACGGCGGGACCAATATCACTGCCTTTCGATTAGTGGACCCGGAAAAGCCGGAAATACAGAGGGTCGTGCAAGATTGGATCTACGGCGAGAAACGTTACAATCGAGAGCTCGATATGGGACAGAGCTCGAACAAGGTACGGCAAAATGTATCGCCCGATATTAGCTATTAATTACAACAGTTGCCATTGCTTGCAGAAACAGGTTGATCGTGTCGCTGAATTTCCAATATTCGTCACATACATCGCGCGATTCAATTTCCATGTTTGAATTCTAATTCTAACAGCTACGATTGAGTTCTGAACAAGTGCGATTGAATTTTAATTCTAATTCGTGTGTCACGTTTTCCATTCTTTCATTTCTCTCCAATGGAACATTCAATTCTATCACTTTGAACATCTTGCCTCCACGAAATACAAAAGAACTTTATTAACAAAAATTGTTTTCGTACAGAATACGACGGTAATAGTTCTTTTGTTAGGGTCAAATGGAATAATATATCTTTTTGGCCTGTTAGTAAATGCAGTTCGATAATTTCTACGAAAAAGAATATTACGTAGCTATGTATGTCGAAAAGTTGTTGACTTAGGAAATACTTTCCTAAAGAAGAACGAGAAGAGACAGGGGCAGTATTCTTTTACTTTTATTCTACACTTTACAAAATTAAAGTTGGAATATCTTCCGAACTATTAATTCTTCGACATAAACAGGTCGATAGTCTTTTTTTTTTATAGATAAAAAACTGATGTATAAAAGAACATGGAGTTCCATTTAAAAGAACTATTAATTGTTCGACCTTCAAACTATTAATTGCTCGACGTAAACAGGTCGATAGTCTTTTTTTTCTATAGATAAAAGACTGATGTATAAAAGAACATGGAGTTCCATTTAAAAGAACGAGGGTAACCTTATCACAACGTGTGACAACCTTGTCAACAAAGTTTTCTGGTGTCTTCGAGAAACGAGGGAGATGCCCAAGGCCATCGATCGGTCACGTGATTCACCC
This sequence comes from Melipona bicolor, assembly GCA_030673865.1. Lineage (NCBI taxonomy): Eukaryota > Metazoa > Arthropoda > Insecta > Hymenoptera > Apidae > Melipona > Melipona bicolor. Next base: position 2,313,573 of record JAHYIQ010000012.1, read on the forward strand.
TGCATCGCGAGTGTCGGTAATTTCAATTTCGCGACGTGTTAACTCCTTGCGCTGGCAACTGGTTTGCGGACCATAACGAGTGACCAAACCGTACACAACAATTCATCGCTTTCTTTTTGACCTCGTCGGTATAACATCACTGGATAGAAATTTGTGCTAAAAAGTACTAAATTTATTATTTGTTGTTCCCCGGGTTATATTTAAATATACTTAAAACTGAGAAAATATTGGGATAAAGAATTCTCGACGTGCGCACGTTATTCCAAGAATATGTTAAGGAAGTCGTGACGCGTGGAAATCCGCCCGGTTCGAAAGGGATGATTTGTTTATTGGAAGCGCGTCACGCCAACGAGGCACAGGCGAAATTTCAACGTGCACGCGTGCGAACTTAATTAGCGGCGCGAAGGACTTTAACAATTACGGGCTCGCGGTGTTGATGTAATCGTCTCGTAGCAACAACAACAACAATAGGTCTGCTCTCGAACTCGTCGAGCACTCGTTCGAGGATTGCTCCTGGCCGCTTACCGCTTTGCCCTTCCACAATAACAATCTAATTTTGCATTCTTCGCGCGCGAGCTCGCTTGACGGCTACATCGATCTTCCTTCGACTCGCTCGGTACTGCTGTTCCGCGAGTCGGGAACGCACCACCCCGGCGCCAATCCCCGTCCGCTACTCGGGACGCTCGCGTTTGACCGAGAATAAGCTGGAATGTGCTACATAATTCGATATTTCGCCGTTCGAAGGCTGAAAAGGGAAGGCGTCATGGGAAATTGAGTTGCCTCTGGCGTCTATGGACGATGTATCGCAAGAACGAACGTATTGGCGAGATGAAATGCCGATTAGTTTCGCGTCGAATTCGTTCGTCCGAGTGGATATATTTGAACGCTTCCGATAAGAAATAAATAACGTGGCTACTTGATTTTGGAATCTTTGTGAAAGTATTTTACCAACTTCAGTGCTAGTTTCCGTTTTCTAGAAACTGAAGATCGAAATATCAATATCAGTTCTTCGTGAACCTGTAATTTCTACATGGGTTCATAGAAAATATCTGATTTAAACAACGAATCCTCATTGATATTGACTAGTTGCTTCCATTCAAACTTCAAATAGGGGAAGAAGAATCCCCAAATGACTACTGGCGTCGTAAATATTTCGGCTTACTCGTCTCAATTTTTCCAGCTGAATATTTAGACCTCTTCGAGCCGAACAACGTGAAGTATTTGTTTCGCCCGCTGTTGGTATCGCCGCAAGAGGGTTTTAAATACCCGTGGAACCTCTTTATCTTAACCCCCGTTTGACTCTCTACTTTGCAACAGTCTTGAATCTCGAGTTTCGAAACAAAGTCGCTTTCAACTTTCCGCCCCGCGGAGCCCACATAAATAAGTCGGCGGTCGACTTGCTTTCGGTGGATCCGGAAGGATCCGTTGCATAAGGAACTTTGTCCAGCAAATTGCAGAGCTCGAACTCTCGCTCGAGCTCTGTTCCACAGGTAACAAATCTCGGACGCGTACGTGGTGCGGTACTTTTTTTTAAAACCGCCCGGTTCTCGTTCGTCCTCGATCTCCGCTGCTTTATTCATACGCGTCCAACCAATCGTTCGTTTCGAAGCTATCGATCGTTGCGACGAAATTCCTTAATTTCCTTTCCCAGATTTTCCACATTCTCTAAACTCCATTCGGAATATCATTTCTTAATCAGTGTTTCGTTCGTCGAGTTCGCAGCGATTTTGAAATGTTTGTAGAAGATAATTGCAACGAAAGCGAGCAAAGTGTATTATTAATGTGTATTTTACAAATTTCCCTCTTCGAAATATTTGAAACACTTCGTTATTGCTGCCTTTTCGAGGCTGACGAGCTTGTCCCCGAATTTCCCAAATTGCCAAAATTCTGTTGCACTTTGTAAATGCAAATACGCGGCGCAATTTCGTAATTCACGGGAAAGGAACGAGCGCTATTTTTCGCCACCTCTGTGGATACGAATTCGCAGGCAATTTCGCTGCGGTATTCGATTGATCGCGCGAATTTCGTCGCGGAAATTGCCCGTGCAATTTACCTACTTCCTCCGCGTGTTCCTCGTTCTGCCGCGTATAAACCTGCTAACGAAATGACATCGTATAACGCGATACGCACGATCGTCTGGACGCGTATAGACGCGGCAGCGCGCGCAGATGCACGTGTATTCCCATTAGATATCCCTATTTTGTCTGTTTGCCGCGATTGGTGAAACGCGGCGTGGTGAAATTACCGGAACGCGATCGACGATGCAATTGGACGTAAAAGGACGGTGGCGGAAAATTTTTTTCACCTGCCGCTTTATTCGGTCAATTGTGCCAATTTTGCAATCTGGCCTGACAGAATGGTTCGAAATTCATTTCGCCCGGATTTTTAAATTAACAGACGAAACACTTTTTATATTTAAAAATCTGATACGCGTAGAAATGAAACACTTCGCTGAAAATAAATACACGTTCGAGAAATTTTCGAAGGAAACGTTGATCGAAGGAGGTACATACGAGACGACTTTGCGAAGTGAAGGAAATGGATGGTGGCCCGATGGGGGCACGTTTTGAAAGTTTCCACGTTGTTTCGAATCGAAAATTCTGACGTTTGTTTACTCCGTGAGTATTTCTCAAAATTTCTGGACCGAGACAATACTATTGTTATTGATATCCTATCTCTTGCAATTAAAATATTGAACTTGGAATAATTTCACAATTCATCGCACTGTTATCGTTTCGCGATTCGATCGTCGCCAAACGTCGTTCCAATGGGAATCCAAACAGGTTACGAACCGAAAGTTGGGTGGTTCTTGAAGCGATTCGTGAGGCAGCATCGCGGAGGCAGATTATGTCATTGCGCGCATCTGGCACGGCATCAACCGCGGAAAAGTTGAGCAGCGAATCTGGACGTCCGGCCATCTCGTGGGAAGCAACATCTGCCGCGACCGACGCCAGCTTTCACGCCCTTAAAAAGGGTAAATTGCATCGACGCCCTCGCGCGTTCGCGCGAACTTTGGCCGAAGCATTTTCGTTTGACGGACGTTACGCGACCTGGCTGGGAGACGGAAAGCAGCGAGGAAATGGAAGATACGCACGATTCTTGTTTCATAGTTTGAATCGACACGAGATGGGAAAACATATTTTTTTCTTTTATATTTTCACAGAATATTTCCTCGCAAAAGTCCAAGCTTTGTCTCAGTGCGGCGGTCCTTTTTCAATGACGATACTTAAATTGTTATAATTCACAGAGATGAAAGAACTGGGTTTTCAATTTCAATTTCAAAGCGCGAACCTTTCACTTCCACAATCTGGGGGATTCATTTTTCACAAAATTTTTTCTTCTTGTCACGTAACGAAGATATGGTTTGATATCGTTTGAAAATACTGAACAGATTTTTCCACGACTAAATCCATAATGAATTTGGAGACCGAGGTTTCTCGTTTATAACAACCATCTAAAATTTTTTCGCTGTAGAATTTTTCGTTTTGCGTGCATACAATTACCGAAACGACAGGGATTGAAGAAATTCTCGGACTTTGTGGAATTTTCGTTTTGACGAAATTCAAAGTTCAATAACTTGGCGAAAAGAGATTGCACAGCGAGTTTTAGGGGATCGTTGGTAAAGGGAAAGCTTCAAATCCACAGATAGACCCGGTTACGAGAAAAAAATTGTTCAATATTTCGAGAGACGTTCGAATTTACAGCATTTTCGGAGGAAAAACGGTGTCTTTGCTTTCCCGCTTACTGGACGATAAAACATAGAAAAACACTTCCCGTTACGAAAATATGACGGCTGAAATACCGCCGAGTTGAATTTTTCGAACGTTGAAAATTTAACGCGAGTTGGTAAGTTTCCGGCCAGCTTTGCAACGACTTTTTCAGTTTGCTAAAATTTCAGTTTCCACGAATTGGAAAATTTCCCTCTTACTTCTAATTAGAAGAAGAAGTATCCGGCGAAATATTCCGCGAAGGTATATACCTCGAGAGCCGCTTTCTGGATAAGCTTCTGGAAGAAAATAAGAATCACAGGGTTCACCTATGAAAACGCAAACAATTGAACGGGATCAGTGGCCGGGCGTGCGAAAGAGGGGTTAAATAATGGGAGCTGGAATCGTTGGAAGGCATCCCGGGGCCATTCTAAGGTTGCCGAGCTTTATATCTTTTTACCCACGACCTTTTCTGCCTCTCCTATACCTCTCCATTCATTTCTCTTCCCCTTGGAGGAGGCCACGCTTGTTTGATCCCTGACCCGTTTATAACGCGAAGGAAACCACCCCGCCGGAAGTCGGCCCCCCGATGGCGCTGCGCTCGCCGACGCGCTTTTTCATCGGAACTTCGTTAAATTTGCCTCGTTCGTAGCCGTTTGGTCGAGACAACGTTTTGACGAGTAAATCGGCCGGTTGTCGTTCGCCTTTTTTCTCTCTCGCCAATCTCTATTTCCTTTCTCGTAAACGGCGTCCTTCCATCCAGCGACGAGGAATCGATTCTCACCAGGCATCCGGAAGCCGGGGCGAAAAAAGGCTCGCGTCAGGCCGCGCCGGTGGCTTACAAAGGCTCCTCTTACAGAAAAGGCGATCCAAGCCATCCTGGATTCGATGCATCCTCGTTCCGAGAAAACTCATCGCGGATCGTGTTTGGCGCGGTCTGAAATAAAAATAAAAGCAAAGAGAGAGTAGGAAAGCTTGGGACGCACCGGGACTTTAAAAAAAAAAAAAATATTTCGCGATGTAACGAGATATTTTGGAATTGAGAGGTCTACAGGGAAAAAGGGTGAGTGTCAGTTTCAACGCGGACTTTGAGTTCGATATTTTTTCACGCGCTCCTATTTTTTTCGCATTTCCACTACTGTTTCGTATCATTGGCCGTGTCGCATTGTAAATTAAAGTTTCCTCGGTTTTATATTCCTTCGACACGATATTTGTGTCTGTTGCGTATACACGTTGAAAAGTAAATGTTTCTTTGATGAATCGGCGATCTCTCTTTTTTTCTCTTAGACTTTTTAGATCTTCTGGGGTTCATTGGCCAACAAAAATTTACATAATTGACGAGGATATTGAAACAGCTTTTATAGTGAAACAATACATTGATTGAGAGAGATATTTAAATTAATGGATGAAATATAAACATTTTTGACGAGAACACTGAGCTTAGTTTTTAGATACCAGTTTGTCAATATCTGGTTTAATACAGGTAGTATTTTCAAGATACTCGTTTAAAATTTTTCTTCTTATAAGTACTCCCTAAAAGGGACATCAGGAACATTCGTAGTTAAAATTATTCAAATAATAAAATTCTCATTCAATTATTCCAATTGTCAGAAAGTCTCAGACGAGTAACTTTATTAGTCTGCTTCATCCTTTTGCCTTTGTTGCTACCGATATACGATACAACACATTTATAGGAAGTCTCCGTGCGATTTCGAAACGTAGGAATTGGAACACGTTAGAGAAAGTTAAAGAAATTATTTTTGACAGATCAAGAGGATCACGCAAGTTTCACGGAGGGGTGAAAATCGCGAAAGACAAGTCCGCGAGGCAAACTTGCTCCACTTGTAGCCAGTGCTTCATAACTGAACTGATTTATTCGTTGAATATTCGTGAAAGTTGCCGCGACAACGGGACGGAAAGGAGACCGGAGGGAGAAGTAGTAACGTGGCCGAAGAAATTTGTATTCTCTCTACGTGCAATTAACCCGATTTATTTCGCTGGAGTTTCTTTCCACGCTCTCTCTCTCTCTACCTGTGAAAAAAGAAGCTCCGTAATTCTTAGGAGAGCTAACCTAGGAGAGCCGATTCGGACGATCCCGATCTCGATGTTGTACGAATACGAAATCGCGTTTATTGTTTGCCGTACTTCAGCTCAATTACACGGTAACGGAAAGTTGTTAGTCGCGAAACGGAGGAGCAGGAAAAACGAGGGCAGAATTAGAGCGGGTAGGAGGAAGGTGAAAAGGAACAACGAGGAGGGTCGCATTAGCGATTCCGTGCGAGTCGTCGGCCAGGCGAGCGTCGACGAGTATGTAAATACGCGTACACAGGGAAAATTGAGCGGATGTGTGTAAATGATGGTACGTGACCGATCTTGGGAGCGTTCGGAAGAGGAGATGCCGCGGTTAGGAGAAGGCGAGCATTTGCTTGGCAACCAGTATCGAAGCTCGAGCAAAATTACACTCTTCCCGAATTTTATCACTGAAAGTGATTTACGCGAGGGTAACTCAGAAAATCGGGCCTCTTCAGGTGCAACGCTGATGCAACGAAAATTAGCGATTGGTTGATTTGGGTCACGTGATTCGTGAGGGGGCGTGGCGTAGACCTCGAGTAGGAGTGGCGTTGTCTGGTACTGAGCGATCGCGCCTGTAATTTGTTTTCTATCGATTCAACAGAACAGTTGCTTCTGGGCCTTTCAGTGAGATGAATCGTAGTGGGGTACAAGTCGTGCAGTTTTTCCTTTTTCCTCTTTAGTTAAAGAACGCAGGTACGGTGAATCGAGATACGCGCCGTACTCGGTGGAAATTTATCAGAGAGAGTCTGGGAGTAGTTTACACGAAGCGGAGTACGTTGGATCGTTCTGTCGATAAAAAGGAAACGAGGATAGGATTATCGCGAGAGATTCGGCTGCGTGGAATCCGATAATAAACACGGGAGCCTTCGAGCGCGCGCGTCGGTCCCGACGAGATCGAGCCCGTTGAAATTTCATCGTCCGAATTTTTATCGGCTCGCGCAGACGGGTTACGTTCCGCGAAATTCAATTTGCCCCCGAACTGATCCGCGAATTTCCGTTACGATCGTCGGATGGGCACACCGTCTGCCTGCACGCGCGCCATCGATACGTTCTCTGCAAAGAACTTCCTCGACGCTCAGCGCTACAACTGTATTACTATTACCGTAACGGCGTTCCCGAGAGCCTCTTTCTTTCCGACTGTTTCGACCGTGTTTTCAAATTTTCCGCGCTTACTCTCGGGGCTTCGGTTCGAGCAACCTTGGAGCTTTCGAGTCTCTGTCCGCGAGGAACGAGCTGGGATAACTGGGGATCTCGGGTTGCTTCAGTTCGAGTAACTCGATCCGAGAAGGTATAATAATATTGAAAAGAACCGATTCGCGAAGAAATTCCGCTGATACGAATGTCCGGTGTATCTGAAACTCTCGTGAATTCCTGTGCTTTCTTTTTACTTTTATCCTGGACGAGGTTTATGTTAAAAAAAAAGAAAAAAAAAACGATATTCCGTACGTATCGACCTGATGGAACGAAACACACAATTTTCGCTTTTTATCTACCGAGTAATCGGTATTTGAACCGATTTCATAAACACGTCGTTTCACAGGGGTGGCAAGGGGGGCGTCGATTTTCACGTTCGGTCGACTGCCAGCAGCACAAACTTAACAAAATCGCGCTAATTAACTAGGATCGCGTGCACGTGACAAATGATCAATGTATCCGTTGAATTACAGATAAATTGGTCCGCGCGCTGGTTGCTATCGACAACTGTAAGTATAGATAGGAAATGCCTGTTATTCGTCATCGGCCGGTGTGTTTACGCCTCGATTCGCTATCATTTTCCACCGTGGCACGTGAACGTTTTCGCTCGTCGCATTTTCCTTCTGGTTAACCTCGCCGACGGTGGAGACAATTAATTTTCAATCGCGCCTTTCGCTCGCCGTCGTGATCGATCCTCGATCGATGAAGTATGACATCTTTCCTTCCACGCTGATCAAACATTTTCTTTCAAGCGTTACAACTATTTTCTGGCGCTTAACGTGCAATTTGCGAGATTGGAACGTCATCAACGGAACAGAAATAAAATAAAAATGGAAAAAGAATGTAAATAAAAATAACTTCTTCTCCTTGGTCTACCTCGGCGACACTTTCATACAACTCATCCCCTTTGGCACATTTTATTGTGCAGTTTTCTTCTTTACTGAATTTACCATATTTATTTACCGTCCGATCTATGTTTTACCCTATGATCATTTTGTCAATCATTGAATATTAGGATTAAAGGACAAAAATGTAAGAAATCATAGTATTTCTTAATGTTTTATCCCAAATTTCGATAAAATGGTGAAAAAAAATCGTGCAGCAGACTTTGAGAAATCCTTGTGAAGAAGAGATTTTAATCCTGGAGATCATAGTGAGTCCAATCATGAAAATAATATAAATAATATGATATAAAATCAAAATTGTTCAAAAAAAAAAAAAAAGAAATAACTACTAAAGTAAAGATACTTCGTGCTTTGAAATAAGACTAAGTGGATTATTTCATGATTTGAAATCATCAGCAATGGTTTAGTTATACTCTTCATTATATAAACCAGCATATTCAATATTACATCATTTCGTAATCACGTTCATTTATATCGGTAGTGACACAAAGGTTAATATGTATAAGTAGCTAAAAGTACTATGTAAAATTGTAATCAAAGGATCAAGTGAAAAGTTTGCAATAGATTAACGAATGCTTTTGTTTCATGCACGCGTGGAACAGAACAACCTCACCTGCATAAAGGTAAGACACGATGTTTCGTTAGTTGATACTTCACGGAACGAAACAGTCCCATGGGAAGCTTTCTCGCGAAAATACAATAAATTCTCGACACTCTCACGTTGGGAGAGCCGCTCCAGATTCTGAATTTAAATGAATTTCCAGAAAGCCTCTGTGGGCCATTTTCACGTTAATCAAGCCTTTTAATTCCGCGACAAGGTTTAGACAACACAATCTCGCGGCGTTTAAGGCCACGCAATTAATTAAAACGCTTTGATGTTTCTTCGCTATGAATTATTAATAAAGAGGGAATAATAAAGCTGCGAAACGATCATCTTGGAACAATAACGAAGAATCTCGAATTTCGCGAGAAATCTCCGCAGGGATTCCGAGTCAATCACTCACGCGGATTATTCGCGAGTTTCCCGAACGTCTTGTTTAAGCTCCAACAAGAAGAAATTCTCGTTTCAAAGAATTACGTTGCGTCTATAAATTCAGTCAGCGTTGCGAGAAAGAAAAAGAAAAAGAGAAGAAAGGACCATCGAATTTCCATGTTAATTAGATTACTTAATTTTACCTTACCTGTCCTGGCAATCTCGTGGTACACGAGGAACAGGTCTGGCCTGTAAATGGCTCTACCAACGATACCGAGGATCGTAAAATCCTGCAAAGGCATTGCCTATTTCGAATAGAAGAACGTGTAGTCATGCTACAAGCTTCAAAAGAGCTTTGACAGTAATTCAGAAAAAAATTTGACAATCGCGAGGTCATAAGGATTCTCTTCTTTTCTTTCAATGAATAAAAGTTCAAGCTAGCTTCAAAGTTTCATTTCCACTCCTTTACCGCGGAAAGCAGAGATCATTTTAAGGGGTGACAGTTTCGTTTCGTCGAGGATCGATATTTAAGAACATTTTGCACCAAGTCATTTGTCACGAGAGTGAAACGTTTGGTTTTTGATTTCGAATCGTCTAGACTGAAACATCGCTTATGTACGACGCCGTGCACCTATTCGCGAAAGCGCTGCACGATTTGGACACGTCCCAACAGATCGACATCAAACCGCTGTCCTGCGAGTCCACCGACACTTGGCCCCACGGATACTCTCTCATAAACTACATGAAGATCGTGAGTATACTTTCAGTTGTGCGCAGCAAGTGCCTATATTTTATACCCTAATAATAATCATCATCATCATCTTTCTTATTTCGTCCATCCCATTTAATATCTCGTATCCCAGATCCCACGTTCCACGCATTGTATTCCATATTCTAAATATCATGTTCGATATGTGTATCTCACATTCTACGTATTCCACATCCTGCATTCCACATCATTTTGCATGCCTCATATCTCACATTCTACGTTCCATTATTTCTTGTGGGCAAGGAAAGCAAATTTCAAACTAGTCCGCGAGTTAGCTTTGTAGAAAATTCAATTTGCGGGACAGCAGTTTTCGGATTGGCCCACAAATTAATTTTGTGGGAATTCGTGGGCTCTGTTTCTTTATTCTGAAGGCACATAGATAGTTGGTTCTGTGATGAGGAGAAAGGAAAGGAAATATAGGATGTGGAATGTGAAGGTTGGTACGTGGGATGTAGAAGAGGGTCTACCTACGATGACAAGTATGAGATATGGAATATAAAAATAGAATGTGAGATAGTGAGCATGACGGAGCATTCAATATATAATAGAATATATTAGAATAAAGTGTATAAAATGTAGAATGTGGGATGTACATATGTAGTTAATAGTGGAAATTAGAATAAAAGATAATTAGGGTGAGATATGGAATATAAAATATCGCACAGTGTGGAATAAAAACATGTGGGAATTGGGATAAAAGAACGCGAATTAACAATGTGGGATCACGATATCAAATATGAAATGTCGGACGTTAAATGAAAATGCTAATATTGGAAATCAGGGTAAAAGTTACTCGTTAGGGGTAAAGAGCTGCGGGATAAAGAACGTTCCGAATAAAAACTAATACTTACCGAGCCATGAATCGTTAAAGACGATTTCACTGAATATTGCAGCCCCCTCCTCCCCGATATAATGGGCCATGGCTGTTTAAATACCTCGGTATTAACTTTAGTGAATTTCCATACCATTTGCATATTATGCACATCCGATGCATTTGTACACCTGCAAATTTCCCATAAACGCGCAAACAGCGGCGCGGATCTACCCATTAAAATAAGATATGCGTGTACGTTATAATGCGTACGCTTGAATATTTCATATGTTATTGAATATCTATTACATCTACTGCAATTGCGTTACCACGCTTTTAAATTTCTCATCAAACGCGCGAAACCTAGAATTTAGATTAGGGCGTTAATATTGAAGTGCTTAGGTTTATTTTGACGCGCGAGATCCATCTTGTTCCGCGTTAAATAAACAAATTTCATTTATTTGCCCAGAGATGGCCCTAACTCTGCGCGTTACTCGCGAGAGGGCGACGCACGAAGACAGCCAAAGGGCCGGTTTACAATGTGACGAGAAAAGGAGGAGAAAATTCCGTTCCTCTCCGAGCCTTAATCCTATCGCGGTATCGTTGGAAACGCTCCAATTGAAAACGAGTCGAACGATCAGAGAACGGCGTTGGCGTCACGGCGACGTCGGGAATTCGACGTTCCGACGGGACTGTCGACCTGTGACGCAATTGGCAAAGAGAGAGAAGAGAATGTCGCCGCGCAATGGGACCGGCGAAATTATCGGGTCAACCTGCCGCTTTCGTAGCTGCAGCAATTTTTCCTCCCGTGTTTCTCTCTCTCTCTCTCTCTCTCTCTCTCTCTCTCTCTCTCTCTCTCTCTCTCACGGGCATTGCAAAAACACTCTTCAAACCGCTACATCGTCCCGGAGGGATCGAATTTTCAAAACCCGAGCGCGATTTACGATTGTCTAACCCTTTGCCCTCGACAAACTTGTTTTATATCATCCACCAGTAATTTATTCACGAAGTGTCATGCTCGAATAAAATGGCATAGCAAAAATTGGAAATAATCGTTCAAATGGTATTTAATACGAAATTTTGTTGATTATAATCGAATGCAAAGGGTTAATTTTACAGAATATATAAATTGCGTAAATTGCGAATTTCACTTGGATTTTATCATCTTAACCACTTGCGCTAGCAACTGATTGCGGACCATAACGAGTGACCAAACCGTATACAATAATTCGTTGCTTTCTTTTTGAACTGGTCCATATGATATCACTGGATAGAAATTATTGAGAAATTATTGACGAGTTAAATATACTTAAAACTGAGAAAATATTGCAATTTTGAGACAAAAAATTCTCGAGGTGCGTGGCACGTCATTCCAACGCAAGAGGTTAATTGATCTATCAATCCCGCATATTTCTTTTATTTTTTGTTTTGTTTCACGTTCGATCTCCTACGGCGAAGCAAATCAATAGGCCTCTAATTTTGGACACTAATCGAATATAAAAAATCGTCAAAAAATGAAATGTCCAATTTTCAATATTATTATCTCCCCTTGTATGATATTTTAATAAGAGATCGAAACATTAAATGTTTTTCAATAATTTATCCTTTCGCGTTTGCCACATCTCGAAACGATCGAAACAACCAAAGAAACCCTTTCGATTTCCTCCTCATTTCCAACTTTCGCAAAATATGTTACTTCGATGAGAGATCAAAGGATGATCGATTCAAACAGCAACTCGGCAATTCAAGCTCGACCTAGCGCAACCTAGAATCTTCCGCCAGTTAACTCGTATCTATATTCGTATTCGTACACATTCACCGTTTCCGCGCTCTAACGCAGAAACCAACGCCTTCCACTCTCGCTATCGTTCTCGCGAATCTGAAAGCAGCCGAGTGCATCGTCCTCGCGCGACTGTCCTCCCCCGAAAAATGCACACACAGAATCCGCGCGACGAAATCGCACGATCGAGAAATTCTTTGGCGCTAGAAAACTAAGCAGGACCGGCGTGAATTATGCAAAGCGGGACGGTAAGGTCGCGCGCGAGCAGCCTAATTGCACGGACGCGTAATTAGAGGTTTGTCGGTGGTGCAAAGCGAGCTCGCCACTCGCGGCAAAAACACCGTCCCGTATAACCGATGCGACAATGTTCCGTTATCGATAGGCATCTTGCAGGCCAGTTGCGGTGTTTCTATCGCTGCAAACGCGGATAAAGAGAGAGACAGAGAGAGCAAAGGGATGGACAGCGCGAGAGGTCGAGAGAGATAGGCGAGGGTAGTGTGTAGGTAGGTTTATCGGGAACGTATCGCGCAGAAGGGGGAAATTAATTTCGCGGAATTATGGGCATCGATCGACCGTCCGGCCAACGTAATAAGCCATTATAACGATATGCTTAATCGGTCTGTCTCGCCCGGTTTGGTATTCTCCGCTTATTAACGAGCGCGGCCACGAGTACGGCCATGTGTGAATGCCACCTCCCTCCCTCTCCTGTGTCGAACGACGCTGAAAGTTCACCCCCGACCCGGGTCAAACGAAACCGTCGTTCCCCAACGCCGGGGCGCTAACAAATTATGGCGGTGAAACCAACGATGACGTTCGTCGACCACCTCGCGTTAACAAGTCGAGGTCGACCTACTAACTCACTTAATCCGAGACAGTAGGTTCTGATTCCTCCTGACTCGCGGAAGGATCTGGCAGGATTATTCATGGGGTGACAGGGGCCATTCCTTTTAAGGTATTGAAACACGAGTATCCACGAGGATTCAGATTATTTTGCAATAATTGAAATTTACGAGTCCTCCGGCGACTCGTGCTCGTCTGGAAGAAAACCAAAGTGATTGTTAATTAAGATAGGCTCGGCTTATCTTCCTCATTCATTCGCTGGTATCGAGAATCGGAAAGCTTCGCATGTGAAACGACGTGAGAAATTGCTTTCTTAAGAAATTTTTAATTAATCGAGTAATTCCTCCAAGCGTAATTTCTTGCCTTTCTTGATGATTTCAACATTGAAATCAGCACGGTGTAATAACATAATGAGTTTTGTATATTTGAATATTCGTGCGGCAATTAAAGTACCCGTTTCACTTAGGCAGCAATTGCAACGGCAGTGCAACATTTCTTTTTTCTTTTTTTTTTCGGCGGAAGACAGATTGCCTATTTCTGGAGGACGAGCGGAGGTATTAACGATCGTGGAGAGGTGAAAAGAGCTGAAGAGCCTAAGAAACGGCGGTGACCAGAACCGGCGAATGAGCTTTAACGAGCTCAGACGGCTGAAAACACGTTATTAAGTAGGATGCTCGAGAGTGTTTTGAATATCATCGTTGAAGTTCCTACTCCAATCGTTTAAAGTTTAAAGCATCGGTATCTTAGTACTCTCGGCAGAGTAGTTATCACGGATTCAGGCTCGAACGGGCCTGAGAACGACTACGAGGCTCCGTTGGAATCGCTTGGATAACAACAAAAGGGTTGTTCGAGTTTTAACGTTGTTGTCTAACGAGCAGTTTTAATTGGAACGCGATAAAATGAAAATCGGAAATGTCGGCGCGCACAAAGGGATTCTTTCTGCGAATTCAGTTGTACAACGAGCCGATTCATTTCTTTTTCATTTTGTTTTGTTTTTCATTTCGATAGCAATTTAATTGGCGTGCATTTATATCGCATGCAGCCGATAATGTGCACATGACGAGACTAATACTATTGCTCCTTCAAATATGCCACGACGAGAAAAATGACGAATCAATTCCGAGAGATACAGTGTAAAATATAACGGCAACGTAAACAGAGAATTCAATTAGAAAATCAGCCGGTCGTGATTTTAATCCAGAAAATCGAGCCTCTTCAGGTGCAACGCTGATGCAACGAAAATTAGCGATTGGTTGATTTGGGTCACGTGATTCGTAAAAGGGGCGTGGAGACCTCGAGTAGGAGTGGCGTTGTCTGGTACTAAGCGATCGCGCCTGTAATTTGTTTTGTAATTTATTTCAGTGAGACGAATCGTATACTGGGGTACAAGTCGTGCAGTTTTTTTTATTACTTTGTTGACTTTTCGTTTCGTTTCCTTTTTTTTCTCTTTCTTTTCTTCGATAATTGCACCTCTGTTACCAATGTCCCTCCTCTCTAGCGTAGGTGTTATTATCGACGAAACAGCGTCGACTTCGAAACGACGATGGTTCGTCGCGATCTCTCGCAGCCTTTTGCCTTCAATTCTACTAATTACGCGACGCGTAACCGAGAACGGGCGTCGCCCGTTTTCCAGCGCGAAACACACACCCGGCGAGCGCAATTTGTCGCCGAAAATTCCGCGTCAAGGCTGCCTTGGTAATTACGCAGGTAATGGCAACTTGCCGCTAATTTTCCTCTGGCTGCGTCGCTCGAATTCGACGCGCGAATTTATTGCGGATCCGCGTCACGCGACGCCATCGCCGTTTCATTACGACGCGATTCGCTTGAACAAACCCGTGGATATTTTTCCGCTCGCCCGACACAGAGAAGTGGGAGGGAGGAAATTTCCGATCAGAGAGGAACGAGGAAAAACCGAGAGGAAGGATCGTTCGATCGGCTATCGTCGATTTCCTAGCCGCGCGGTCCTCGCTTGATTAGAACTAGAATTTCGCGTTTAATTATATCGGCCCCCCTTCCCTCAGTTACGTAAACGCGCGGTTCATATTGCGTCCGCTCGATCAACCCAGCCGCTTCCGCCTTCGGACGTTTCGAATTGCGCCCGCTTGTAAATATCGAACGCCGTTTACCATCGTATAAATGAGGAATTTGCTGTTTCGAAAGTATTCGAATGCGAGTGAACTGCACGAGTGGTGAAATTAGTCTTCTCGACTAATATTTCCAAGGATTTTTCTAGAGATTATTTTTGAGTCGAGTTTAATCTCGATTAATTTCTTGAGAGATCTCTATCTTTCTTGATAATTTTCAAATTATCATTCGAAGCTGTTTGACATTTGTTTCTAGGTGGAGATGACAGGTCTGACGGGGATTATCAAGTTCGATCACCAGGGTTTCCGCTCGGACTTCATTCTAGACATCATCGAGCTGAACAACAAAGAGGGATTGAAGAAGATTGGGACGTGGAACAGCACGAAGGGGATAAATTTCACGAGGAGCTACAGAGAGGAATACACTCAAATCGTGGAGAACCTTCAGAACAAGACTTTCATCGTAACGACCATTCTGGTGAGTAGTTTGCGAAAGATGTCCGCTGTTTCAACAGACTTTCACGAACGTCGCGGCGCTAGTAAATTAATTAAACGGGCTAATTAATTTACAGAAATGATAATTTATGTTTCACAATGTAATGTAATATATTTTTAAGCGTGGAATATTCTTTCTTTTCAACGCGCGTATGTCAACTCTTTGCACTCGACTGTCCGCTGTGAGGGTGACGTTGTACTTAAATTCAGCTAGAATTATCGTTATAATTATCATTTTTTATAATTGCTGGTAATTATAACAAACGTAGATATGGCGTTGCGTGACGTAAGAGGAATTTCAAAAAATTTTTAAGGATAAAGGTAGTCGTGAGTCAATTGACGCTCATTATCATCGAATAAAATAGTCGAATTATAACTGAACTTCTTGCTGCTTCTTACGAAAGTTTGTAAAGTTTGGCGAAGAAAATTTTCAAGAGACTACGTATCATTCTTGATAATTGCTTCGAACGAAGTCACAATCGACAAAATTTTATGCCAAACATTATTTAAACAGGATGATTATTTCCAACGTTGTATCATTTTATTTCGAGCGATACCTCGCTCGCTGTTTCGCAAATGAATTGCTGGTAGATGATACAAAAACTAGATGATGCGAAAAATGTTATGCGAAACGTGTTACAGGGGCCAGCGTAAAAAGTGGAATTCTTTTCTCCTCGCGGCGCTGGAAAGAGGGGGAATCTAGGTTGCGCGTAAATCTAGGGAAGCAAAGTAACGTTCTCGTTCCTTCAAAAGTCGGATTTTGAAATTCATAGTTAAATTAATTACCCATTCGCTAATTAAAAACTTTATTACCGCTGGACCCTGGTTTTCTTACGTAAATCTGCCCAACTCGGGGTGAAACACGCGAAATAAAAAAGAAAAGAAAGAAACCTCGCGGCTGGAACGCGCGAGCGCGAGGAACTCCTAATCCTCGAGTCAACTTTTCAAAGCGACCTCGACATTCCATCTCCCGGCGTTTCAATCAGCTAAAGTGATTTTCCTCCTGAATCCCTTCCCTCCTCGGAATTTCAAAAAAATCGCTCCCCCGTTCTCGTGGCCGGCCGCGTAAATCATTCGCGTATCGTTAAAATCCCGACTGTTTGTTTTTCCGGAATGAAAAGGAAACAGAAACGGAGTTGAACGAACGCCGCGCGGAACCGGAGGAACTTCCTTTTCCTTTTTCCCTCGCCGCCTTCGCCAACTCGTTAGCTCTCTTAGCTGCCTCTTTCTTTTTCCCTCCGAGTCTCCTCTTTCTCTCTCTCTCACTCTCTCACTCTCTTTAGTACCGCTTTCCTGCGCTGCTTCTTGCGGCGACCAAGGAAAGGAAACCAGAGGGAACCGGAAACGACGAAGGGATACGCGATCTAATTGAAGTTCTCGCGGCGAAAGCCAGCCGGGACCGCGTTATTTATTCTCGCGGTTATTTCGAGGACAAGTGACGCACTGCTCGCGAATATATTAACTGGCTGAAGAAAGTTCGCTTCTTCCTGGACGAACGATCGCGTTCGAAGTTTTCGAGTGGATCGGATAAAGGTGCTCGTCCATCGTGACGACGCTCTTCGAAACTCGAACAATTTAACGCTCGGCGTCTTTAAAGGCCCGTGGCTTACAGAGTTCCAAACGCTCTGTATTTACGACGATATTAATCGAATTACTCGTTGACGGCGTGCTCGAACGAGCGTATCACGTTAACCCATTTAAGCCTTACGTAACATTGAGCCTTCGTGGACATTGAGTTTATGGTGATCGAAACGAATTGATCGCTCTCGATATTTTTCCGCATATAATCATTTGCGGATACTTATTTTATTTATTTACTTTTTTTAATTCATTTATTTCCGCTCCGTACAAGCGACGCTTGTGCTTCAAGCGTGAATCTCAATGCAACAGTTTCCGCTGCGGTAACCGTTCCCAGAAAAAATGAAATTATTCGATGAAAGGGACGTGTGCGTTTCATAAAACGATACAAGCGACGCTTGTATTACATTTTAAACGCGGATCTCAGTTCAAAGTGTCCGTGCCAGAAAAATAAAATTATTTAATGAAAGAAACGCGCACACACGTGTTGCACGAAGCGATACTTGTACTTCAAATGCGGATCTCAGTTCAAAGTTTCCGCTGCAACGATTATTTCCAGGGGAATAAAGTTGTTTAATAAAAGAAGCGCGTACGGCGTAACTGTACCAATGAAAAAGTGAAAAATCGCCGTGAAAATTCTAATTGACGCAACTCTGTAAAAAAAGCTAGTCTCGCTTTAAAGCGTAAAGTCTCTACTTTGACGTCCTTTCTTTTGAAGATGACTTTGTTATATCATGTAACGAGGATACTCTCTTCTCAAAAATTGTCAAAATTCGAAACGCGCGTGAAACTTTGGGAAATTTTTCAAATTTTATACCTTCGAAAAATTTTGAAGATGAAAACTTTCTCCTTATAACGAGACCCTGAAACTCGTCGCGTAATTTTTCCTCGTCATTTTATTAAACTTGGGACGTTAGGATTGGATGATGAGACACTAGCATCTCTCGAATTTTTATTTTTTTCGTTTAGCCCTAATATTCGACGTTCGATAAAGTGGCGAGGAAAAAATCGCACAAGTTTCAAGAGGTCCTTGTAAACCTTCTCTTTGCAACAACTTTTTAATACTTGCCATACAATTTTTTACTACCGTTTTATCGAAGTTCGAACATTAGGATGAAACGTTAGGATTTCTCGAATTCCGTTCAGCGTTCCATAGAACGGTGAGAAGAAACTCGTACAGCAAGTTCGAAGGAGTCGTTGTAAAGGGAAGACTTTAATCTTCAAAATGGTGATGGATTTGGTTAGAAAAAAATTTTGAATTATCGAGAAAAAAAAGTACGCTCGTGTAAAATCATCAAATAGATCATTGCATAATTTTTCTTCTTTTTTCATTACAAATTTACGTCGATTGAAATTATCGACGATCTCTCGTCGAATTGTCATCGCTAGAGTAACAGTTAGTTCTCCGCTTTGTGTCTCACAAAGGGACCCGCGAGTTTCCCCGATTCAGAAACTTCGATTGCGATCGGACTCTCTTCGGGGGAGAGTTGTTCGCCGAAAGTTTTTCGGTGAAATCGGGCGCGCAACATCAATTCCCAAGGGGGCTCCTCCGCGAAATTCCGCCGGCATTTAATTATCGCGTTTCGCGTAAACGCGTCATTTCGCGAGCGACACGCGGAATTCGAAACTCGCGGAGCTGCCAGCCAGCCCGCGTTCGCGCAATCACCAAATAACTCGGCTCCAAGTTTTCATCTCTCAGCCCTCGCGCCGGTACAGAGGTTATCGCGTCGCTGCGCGTTTCGACCGTGTTCCATCAACTCCCGGTACGAGCACCGAGCCTTTCAACGAGCAAAGAAATCCGTGCGCAACCCTTTCAACTAACGACACACGCGTGCATATTCAATCCCGTTGCTCGCCGCAGATCCACCACCGTGTGGTTGATTAAAGCAGCATAGGGCCGCGAAAGAAGCCTGTGCGCGATGACCCTGGGATTTTTATATTTTATTGCCCTTAAATATACGATATATTTTATTATTACCCTCGAAACGTGGTTAGACCGAGTGCGATAATTTCGCGTTTCGTTGCGTTAACAAGCTTCTTTGTTAATATCTAAACATTCGTTTGTTCGTATGTAGCTGTATTACCATTCTCGACGTGAAATATCATACGTAACAATGTGTTTTCTTATCACTGAAAGTGATTTTAGCGGGGGTAACCCAGAAAATCGAGCCTCTTTAAGTGCAACGCTAATGCAACGAAAATTAGCGATTGGTTGATTTGAGTCACGTGACTCGCGAGGGGGCGTGCGATAGACCTCGAGTGGGAGTGGCGTTGTCTGGTACTAAGCGATCATAATAAGAACAGTTTAAAACGAGACACCCTGTGTATAGTGGTCTTAAACTTTCGCGTTAAACGTACATAGTCAAAGTATCGCTTGTTCGATTTGTTTTCAACGTTCGACTCATCATCCCGTAGAGCGCGCCATACTGCATGAGGAAGGACTCGAGCGAGAAGCTGACCGGAAACGCACAGTTCGAAGGCTACAGCGTCGACTTGATTTACGAGATATCAAGGATCCTCGGTTTCAATTATACGTTCAATCTGGTGCCGGACGGACGGTACGGCTCCTTCAACAAGAAGACGAAAGAGTGGGACGGAATGATGAAAGAGCTGCTGGATCAGAAGGCGGATCTGGCGATCGCGGATCTGACCATCACGTACGATCGGGAACAGGTGGTCGACTTCACCATGCCGTTCATGAATCTAGGTGAGCGATCTGTTTGATCTACGACCCTGCGGGCCTTGTTCATTTTCAATTTGGTCGAATTGATTCGACTCTGCATGCAAAGGGGCGTTGCTTCGGGGTTTTCGAGAACTTTCCAGCGTCTTTTCAGTTTGAATTTTCCAGTGGGACAATTTCGAACTCGAGCGAACGAAAATAGAACGAACGGACAGTTTAAATTTGCAGTTTCTGAAAACTCTTGACACTAGAACCACCGACAAGCCGTGAAATTTGCTAAAGTAAATGAAGCAGAAAAGTTTTGTTGAACAAAGCACGCAAACTTTTGTTTCCACATTTTTTGCGAAAAATCGTTAAAATCTTTAGAAACGTGTTGAACAGAGTCGTTTAATTTCAGTCGATTATTACGTCGTAGATTAAATTAAAATTAAATTTCAAACTTGTCCATCTCAAAAATTTGGAACAATTAATTGCAAAAAATACATGATTGCAAGAGTATATTTGTTATAAATAAACAAATATTTACATTTGATTGTATTAATATCTAAATAGAAATCAAACAAAGATTAGAAATTAAGCGTATATTTTTGCTTCGCATTCGCAAATTGCTGGTTTTGAGCACGTTGGTAGTTAAAATAATCTCTCGAAAGCTCTGCATGCAAGCGTAAATTCCCTTTATTTTAAAGCAAGTCTTTCTTCCCTCGCCGTACACTCGAACTTTACGGTGGATTTACACGTGTGATCTGAAATTTACAGGGATCAGCATACTGTACCGTAAACCTATAAAGCAGCCGCCAAATCTGTTCTCGTTCCTCAGCCCGCTCAGCCTCGACGTTTGGATTTATATGGCGACAGCTTATCTAGGCGTCTCGGTGCTGCTTTTCATACTCGCCAGGCAAGTGAATCCATCTTACCGAGCCCCGATAAAAATATTTTGCCACCATTGGTGAAATTTCGCATACGTATTGTTCGATCGGGGAACAAATCTCTGAGCTAATATTGACATTTATCTCTCGATTAGACTTTCGTCCCGAATCATTTCGTCCCATCGTGGAAGAAAAAACCTTTCACGATGGACTGTCCACCGTCCACGAAAAAGTGACGGAAAATCGTACGATTAAAAAAAAAAAAAGAAAAAAACAGAAAGAAACCTCTCGAACAATATTGACTCGCCAGTTTGATCGTTTCCGCGCATCAAACACGCGCATCGAACACGCCCGAATCGAAAGGCACGGTGTACGCGTTCGATAGATAATTTTGGTAAATGAACGCCACAGGAGTTATTAGCGATCATATCCTCGATAAACTCGGTGTATTCGCCTCTGTAAACAGATGTCGCGTTATTACAACGATATTGATTGTAGAAATAGAATTTCTGCCGCACGTTCGCCGATAATGTATGGATATAGCGTGCAGGCATTTAACTCTTGGTGTACATCTCTCTCTCTCTCTCTCCCTCTTTCAAAGGTACATAGAAACTAAACTCTAATTTCACGGTCGAACACGAACGCGCGCGAGTCCTGTTACGTGGAACAAAAGTAACACGTGCGTACGTACGTACATGTGTGTGTGTGTAAGATCGGCACGGGTTTGTCGCATTCCGTTCGATCTTGTTTCTTTCACCTCCCCTCTGATCTTCGTGCGTAAATGGCGAACGATCCGCGACACGGAGGGCAGACGCGTCCACGCCAGAAGGAGGAAAGAAGGATCAGACTGTTGTCTAGAGTTGGTCAGTTTAGATTCACCCCGTACGAGTGGTACAATCCTCATCCGTGCAACAAAAACCCGGACCATCTGGAGAATCGCTTCAAGCTGCTCAACTGCATGTGGTTCACCATCGGATCCTTAATGCGACAGGGCTGTGACATTCTGCCCAAGTAAGCCGTTAGATTGGCATCACTTTGGGTCGCTTGATCTGATCATTTCCTTTTCTCTCTCTCTCTCTCTCTCTCTCTATTTTCTTCCTCGTTTTACTTTTCATTCACCCCCTCTCGTAATTTTATTATTATTATTATTATTATTATTATTTATTATTTATTACTCGTTCTGTTCTGCGTTCTCGTTCTAGCTGGTTTCGTTGTGTATTCGATCTAGAGATCTCACGTTGTTCCCCGCCGCCTTCGAGCAACGTGCCGCCGACTGAACGCATGTAAATCGAGAGCGATGACTACGTAACCGACGATCCACTTTCGTAACGATTCACTCGCTCGTGTCCCACGAACGTACGGCCATACGCGCGACGCACAAACGACCGAGTTCGCCTCCGCCCCCCACCCCGGAGGACGAACAACGGATGAA
Source organism: Melipona bicolor (assembly GCA_030673865.1). Classification (NCBI taxonomy): domain Eukaryota; kingdom Metazoa; phylum Arthropoda; class Insecta; order Hymenoptera; family Apidae; genus Melipona; species Melipona bicolor. The sequence goes on from JAHYIQ010000012.1 coordinate 2,335,760, forward strand.
TTATTCAGCGGAACGATTTCGTGAAACCGCTTTCAGCTGGCCCACCGGGGGGATCGGTTGTTTCGGGTTACGCGGCCGTTCCCCCTCCCGTGTTCGACGACCGTCGCTTCCCGATCGGAAGTTCGGGGTCCAGAGTTCGATCGTACGTGTCGCCGGAAATTGGAGGTTTTTTTCCACGGAGAGGTCGCCGGGCACCTAATGTTAACGAATGTCGGAGAGAAGATTTATATAGGGAATTTTCCGTGTTCTACATATCTTGTAGTCGTGGATCGACAAGGTTTGACATTGTTTGGCAATCTCTCCCTTAACCTGACACCTGGTACTTGTAGATTTTGCGAGTGAATGTCGATTAACGAGTGGGCAACGATCCTCAGAGTCGTAACTGCGTTTGTTGAAGGACGAAGGAAGGATTCTTTCATTCGCATTTCATTCGATTCTTTTGATAGTGTTTTGATAATACAGAGTGTCGAAAATCACTTCCTACTAAAATAAATCAGTAATTTTTTTATTGACAGACTTTTGGAACGTAATGAAATCATGTTTGAACTTAAATTTAATTTAAAATCAACAAAATTAGTTTGATGTTTTATTTAAAATAAGTGGGAAGAAGCTTTTGGCCCCTCGTGTAATATTAATTTAGGATGATAGAAACTATGATTTTCGAACGTTCAAACGTTTCATTCAACAACACAGTCTCTTAACAACAGTAATCAAACGCCAGCGAGAAAAGGCAAAATATTTCTTCAAGAAAGAACTGATCGTGGAAAAAAAAGAAAAGGAAAACGCAAAACGATGGTAACCTTACTGCCTCCTTAGAGCTTTCACCTAAATCTCTTTCGCCAAAATCCTCCGCAAAGCCGAGGAGTTCCCGTGTAATTCTAAAAACAGGGGAACCATTTCAGGCTAAGGATAAAGTTTCACGCGAGTCACCGGTGAACGTTGCTATTTCCAGAATTTTGCAAAGACGTCGAAATTACCTTATAATTGTCAAAGTCTATACGAGCGAAATACTCCTTTATTCCAAAAAAAGATTAAAATTCGTAATTAAAATTCACTTTCCCTTGTATCTTATAGATTCGTACAGTGTCATTCGCGTTTGTGAACAAACATTTTCTTTTTCTTATTGAATATCTTATTAATTTAATTTTTAATTGTCAAAGTCTATGGAGCAAAAGAATTATTATTATTTATAGACAGATAAAATTTATGTAGAAAAAAGGATTACTTGCAATTAAAATTCGCTTTATCTCGTATCTTATGTTCGCCAACAAACATTTGTTCGTCTACGGCACCTTATAGCCTTAATTTGAACACGTAATGCCGTGTTATGCGTCCGCTGTATTAGGAAGTATGCTATCAGACGGCAATGCTATGTATTTAAGCGTTAAACCCGCAGCTCGGTACATTGTTACGCCATCAATCAGTCTCCCTTCGGTCTGACCAGCACCCTCACTTTGTTGACTTTTGGAATGGCTTGGTAGGCTAGGTTAACAGTCCAAGAGAGTAAGAGACCGCCATCGATTCGCCAATTAGGTCAATGTCTACATTTAACGTGTTTCGTCATAAAGCCAGGAAGCTTCGATGGGCTAAATTAGGATTTTTAAGCAAAACTTGTCGACGAGATTTCACACTTCAAACGTTTACACATTTCTATTTGTTATATCTTTGATTTCCACTGTGTCGTTACACAACGTGTAAAATTCAAAAGATTCAAATAATCGTGAAAATGAACTCTCAAAGCTGGCTGGATCGTGGAATCTGATAACGAAGGTGCTTAGATTCAGTGAAGAGCATAAGCAGTAACTTAATTTTGTAGAGGATGCGACAAAACCAACTTGATCTCGTTGTAAAACTCGAGGTCTCTACTTTCACGTTCTCAAGTTCATTTTTTACATCATCTTCAAAATTCAAATATTTCTAAAAGTGAACTGGATCTATCATAGCAACGAGCTCTTAAAATTCGCTGTACGATTTTATCGAACCTGAAGCATTAGATGACATTAACTGACGAAATTCTTGAATTTTTGTCGTTTAAACACTAATACTCAATAATAATACAATAATGAAAAAAAGGTCGTTCGACAGGATTCAAAATGATGGTAGATCTAGATTCTGAATTTTGATAATTTTCGAGAAAAAAAGTATCCTCACTTTTCCACTCGCTACATGACGTAAAAATCATCTCCGATGAGAAACAAAATCGCGACTGTCAAAATAGAAGCTTCACGTCTCAAAGCGTATCGTCATACGTTTATATCGTTTCTTACAAAGTTACATCACACAATTATACTCTTCACTGCATCTATCAATATAAGAAATATTCGAGGCACTTGCCGTCGATTCAAATCGATTCGTTCGTCGATGAGGCCCGACCGTGATACGGCGCGCGTGTTGCGACTCTGAGGTCTAATCCTCTCCCTTCTCCTTTCACGTGTCTGCAGGTTCAGCCCCTACGAGTGGGAGAATCCCCATCCGTGCAACGGACAGTCCGAGGTCCTCGAGAACGAGTTCACCCTGATGAACTCGCTCTGGTTCACCATAGGCTCGCTCATGCAGCAAGGCTCTGATATAGCGCCGAAGTAAGTGAAAACGAAGAGAACACCGAAGCCAGCTAAACAATCTAACATCTGTCTTAACTATTCGCCAAATGCAAATGTACGTGCGCCTTTCCGTTACGAACATAAACCGCGGTAGCGGTGACCGGGCGTGAAAGTTCGAACTTTCGAGAGAAAGAAACGTCTGCCGCGACGAACTTAACGGAACGAGAAGTGGTAGAAGTTTAGCCGGGCGAGGAGAGGACGAGATTCGGGGCCGTAGGTGCAATGTCACGATACCCAGTGTCACGTAACGATAGCCTGGATATGCTATATCGTAGGCTTGCTGCAACCGATCACGTCCGCGTGCTTTGCCGTCGCTAGAGCGCTGCCGCGTCTCGCGTCTCGTCGACAAAAGACCGCCCACGAACGCGACCACGACCACAACCACGACCGCAACCGCAGTTTCGTTTCGTCCAAGTTGTTGCTGCTCCTCGGAAGAAGCTGATAAACCGCCGAGTAACTGGCAACTCCGTCGACGGAACGGGGGCTCCGGGGCCACGCCGATAGCTCCTCGGACAGATCCCTTCCTTCGTTGCAACGATTAGCGGTCGCTTCTCGGAGAGAGAGAATCGAGACGTCTCGTTCCCGAGTGATTGGCTTAACGAGGCGAAATTGGCTTCCGACGAAGCAGCAGCAACCTCGTCGCATCGACACGTCGATCCGAAACTCGCTCTCGCTGTCGATCGTCACGAATGATCATCGTTTCGTTGTCCGAAACTTCCTACGATACGGCCCCCTATCCTCGGTTATCGTAGTCTCTCTTTTATCCCGGTCAATCGTTGTTGTTGTTCGTAGAGTTGAAGAGAAGATTGTTTGAAACTGCATGAGACGTAGACGCTTGATGTGTACAATGTGTTCGTTATCTGTTATGCACTTAGACGACCTGCAATTAGATACATTCGTTCGAACCTTTCAGCCATCCGTTTGATGATTTTTTGATGTACCGTTCAGTCTCATCTCGAGATCGCGGAGATGTAACTCTTTGTTACGCGCACGTACATACATTCGCTGCGCGTACGTTCGAGGAGATCAAATCTTGCCGCGAATTTTTCAAAATTCTCTCACACGCGGAGCGACGCGCGTAGTTTCGTAGAGGCTAGAGCCTCGAAAGCCAGTGCCAAGTGCCGACTGCACCGCCTGAATTCTTTTTCTCCAGGGCCGTGTCAACGCGCATAGTGGCGGGCATGTGGTGGTTCTTCACTTTGATCATGATTTCTTCGTACACTGCCAACTTGGCCGCGTTCCTCACCGTCGAGAGGATGGATTCGCCGATCGAGAGCGCCGAGGACCTCGCAAAGCAGACGAAAATTAAATACGGGGCGCTCAAAGGAGGCAGCACCGCCGCCTTTTTCAGGGTAAGATCAGATTAAAAAAGAAAAGAGGGAAGAACTCAACTGCGAAAGCCTTTTCGGTAAGATACACCGCGGCTCAAATCTAGCGATTGCAATTTACAGGATTATCAAAGAGTTGTGAATTTGAAAACGATTAATGAGTAAACGAAGTTAATGTAATGAAAATCGTTCATAATCGAGGGTTATCTATACGACTGATCTAATCGTGAAATGATCACACTTTTGAGTATAATTTAACAATACCATGTACATCTTGTAGAAGCTGTATATTTGTCATTTGCATTGTAGTACGACGATGTGTTTAAAAAATATTTCATCAATGGAAAGTCTCATTTGTACAATTATTGAGTCGTTAATCTGCTAAACTGTACCCGAACGATCAAAATTTTTGAGATTCTTCGCTCTTACACCAAATTACAAACTTTAACAAATTTTTCTAAATAATACGAACACCATTTTACAGCAAAGAATACAAATCTCAGTATTTAACATATATTTAATAATAACGTTTAATTACATCGAATATCACGACTCTACGCGATTGAACGTGTTATAGCAATAATCAATCACATTACAGGTCAATTAATCACACAATGATTAAAAAATTATTGATCAACGATTGCAAATTGCAAAAGTTGATCAAGATTACTGGCTTATTTTGACAGTGATTAATTGACTAACTATGATTATTATTTAGTTTACTGCCCAATTCTGACTGACGAGCGTAACGATGTGAGAATTTCCTCGAAACGCGTGATTCATTGATCCAAGAGTGCTTTGAAGAATCTTCGAAAGACGAAAGAGTTTGACAGCTCGTGAGTCTGTCAACAACAAATTACCGTTAAATTAATGTATTTGCGTTCATCGACGAATCGCGCGTGTTTCATCGCGACGTCGAGATTGCACGAGAAAATAAGCCGCGAGTAGCCCGGAGGAGGAGAGCGTATTCTCGCGAGGAACGAGAGGCGGAGAGCGCGTGTTGCTTGAGAAAACATCGCGGCCATTACTTAACGCTAATTCTCGTTTAATTTCGGTATTATGAAACTTTATTGCAACAGATTACCCCGCGGGTGGAGAAAGAAACCGGCGGCCAGAGCGCCCGCATTTTCTACAAATTTGTTGTCTTAACTTCTTTATTAACTCATCCGCCGCCGCGCTTTAAGGAAACGGATACGTTACAAACGTTCTTCCCCTCCTTTTAAAATGAGATCGCGAGAGAGAGACAGTAATTACTGTTTCCCAACTACCGTAACGTCGTAATTTACGGAGGTTGATCTTCAAGCGAGGGGGGGAAATTAAAGAAACGAAACGAAAATGGAGGACGTGTCGCGACGTATCGATTGTCGTTCCGCGATGGCGTACCGCGCGATTTCACGTACCGAAACCGCGTCGTAATAGGCCTCCTTGAAGATTAACCAATTTCGACCGACGTTCCATCGTTTAATGGCGCGCGCGCGCTCAACCATGAAATTCCTCGCGTGATCCAGGATTCCAATTTCTCGACGTACCAACGCATGTGGTCCTTTATGGATTCGGCAAAGCCGACGGTATTTACAACGAGCAACGTCGAGGGTGTTGAACGAGTGATCAAGGGGAAAGGCAGCTACGCGTTCCTGATGGAATCCACCTCCATCGAATACGTAATCGAGAGAAACTGTGATCTTACTCAAGTCGGCGGCCTCTTGGACTCCAAGGGATACGGCATCGCCATGCCGCCAAGTAAGTGAGACGCGCTAGTGTTTTAATCGATCCCCACGGCGAGCAGAGTGGTTATCCGCCAAACCGACGATGAAACGTTGTCGATAATTTATAAACTGACGTAACTGCGTGAAAGGAAATCACAACGTGTTGGTCGCAAAGTCAGAATTCAAACGTGTGTGAACAAATATTTTTCGCAACTGAATTCACTATTACCTTGAAGGCTGAAATCTCTCCTTAAAACTTTAAACTACGATTTCCATCGCCGTTTTGTTGAATGTCGAATGACAGAAATTCTGACACTTCGTCGTTTTTAATTTAGCGTTCAAAGTTCGATGAAATGATGAAAAGAGATTTCAATCTTCGAGAGCATGGTGGATCTAATCACGAAGAAGATCTTTCATTGCTTTCAGACACGTTTGAACGTTTACAGTTTCCGAAAGGAAAGAATTTAGAAAAACCGAACTTTAGATTATAGTTAAATCATAAAATGGATAATCAGTACAAATTAAAAGTTAATTACAAGTTCTGTTATTATCGACAATTTTTCATCGTTATCGGTGCAGTTATGCTGTTCGCTGAGGAAACTCGTCGATCGATCCTTTGAACTATGCTATATGCAAGATTACAGAATATTTACACGTTTCTAGAATTTAAAAGACCCAAAGACCTCGCCCGAAACTTTCAAACAGTATCGCGATCCGCAGCTGAGACGTATAAACTCGTCGGTTTGGTAGAGTGCCGGCCGATTACGGGGAGCGGTCGAATAATTTGTGACACGAGAGATAGAGACCGATCAACGCGTATATCCTTGATTTATGGTTCCACCACGTAAACGGGCGTCGAATCGGAAAGATAATTTTTCACGCTCGTCCCCGTGGATTTATGGGGGAATTAGAAAGACATCGGTCAGCGTTCGTTCGTAGGAGTTCTGACCGATTTATGGTGAATATTTCACGAAACGCGAGGAACGCTGATCAATTGTTTAGCCTTAATGGCCTTGGCAACGGGTGAAACGTGAAAGATGGCGAGGTCTTGGACGCACGGATCGTTTTAACCATTAATCGAGCCGCGTTCGGATCAACTCCATAAATTGAAAAGCGGAGGAAAGTAATGACACTATCTTCGAGAATTTATTCGCGACAGTAAACTTGTTTCCACTCGAGAATTAAAAATACGATTGTAGTTCACCTCGAGCTTGTCGAGCGACGAGTTGCAAGGTGAATTAAAAAAAAAAAAAGAGAGAGAAAAAAAGAAAGAACGGGGCGCAACGTCATTTTTTTCTCTGTTTTCAATTTACGGAGTTGATCGATGCGGTTCGAATAATATCTCCCTCGCTGCGAAGAGAGAGAGAGAGAGAGAGAGAAAATAAAATTCCTCCATCGTTTCGGAACAAACAAATTCCATTCCAGTCCGGAAAGCAAAAACAAAACCAAAATTCCATTCGTTTCAATGGGCGCCGTAGTTACCGTAGTCGCGACTTCCTACCTAGAGCGGCGCGAACGATCTCAAAACTCGACAACGTTCCGCCGTCTCTCTGTTATCGCGTCGGAGTCTTTGAGTGGCGAATTCCAACGGGGGAGGGGGTGGTTGAACACGATCGCGACGTTTCCGACGCGACGAGAGAACGATAACAGCAAACGATTACGCTCTCGGAGGGGAATATCTCGCGAGCGATAAAAGCCGACTGGTTGGAAGCATTGGGGGCGCTGCTCAGAACGACCTTGAAACTTCAGACTCGCCGTACAGAACGGCCATAAGCGGGGCGATCCTGAAGCTGCAGGAAGAAGGGAAGCTGCACTTGCTGAAGACGCGCTGGTGGAAGGAGAAACGCGGCGGAGGATCATGCAGGGTGAGCTTTGCACGGACGATCCCGGCTTACTCGCTTACTCTCCTCCGATTCGAAGAAGTCGAAATTCTGATCTCCTCGAGGGGGCATTACGCTCCCGCGAAATGCACGACGGTGGTTTCAGAAGGGATAGACGGACGGTGAAGGGGAAGATAGTTTCATAAATTCGTGAAATCGGGGGAGCCGGGGGCCATTACGCGGGGCTATTATCTGCCGCTGGTACGTTCCGCTCGGATGAATTCTCGCGACGAATTCGTTCTGTAATTTGTCGGCTGAAACCATTGTCGGCGCGCCGTTACGTTGCGCCTGAATTGCGTAATGATCGAGGATTTCGGAAAGTTTTCTGCTTCTTTCCTTGTGATAGCGATGATTCTCTGTACGGATTCGAAGTAGAGTCGTTTGCTCGTGAGCAGACTGCGAGTTTTTATGGAAATTTAGATAGGGAATTGTTTTCTCTGGGGTATTGTTAATTATTACACGAAGTATTGCACTTTGAATGTTTTATACCCTTTTGTATGTTACGTGCATTCTAATTCAGATTTCTTAGAAATGCCCAAAAATCCACAGTCTGCTCACGAGATGTCTGAGTGAACCAAAAATTACCCGGGAGATAGTTGAGACTACCATGAGTGTATTATTTCTATTCACGTTACAATGTGTTATTTTAACGATAAATGAAGACAACTCTTTTGCCATAAAATTTTATTGATATGTAAACATTTGCAAACGGTACCAGTTTACCCCACGCCCCCTCGCGAATCACGTGACCCAAATCAACCAATCGCTAATTTTCGTTGCATCAGCGTTGCACCTAAAGAGGCCCGATTTTCTAGGTTACCCCCGCTAAAATCGCTTTCAGCTTACCACGTATCGTCTTTGAATGCTGCTTGCGCGCATGCTCGAGTCGTACGACTGACTGACGAGTGTTACCGTTTTCTGTGAACAGGATGACATGTCGAAGAGCAGCTCGACGGCGAACGAACTGGGCCTGGCGAACGTCGGCGGCGTGTTCGTGGTGCTGATGGGCGGCATGGGCATCGCTTGCGTGATCGCTGTGTGCGAGTTCGTGTGGAAAAGCCGGAAGGTCGCCATCGAGGAACGGGTGAGTGAGGTCAGATAGCACGTCGAAGAGGGCGCGATCGCGCCTCAAGTAACGTCGTCCAACACGCACCTCGATCCCGACGCCATCTACCCCGACATACCGCGCGAATACATCAGTTGATGCTCGCGCGACGGTGGAGTTCCTCTTTAATGGTCACGGTGCGCCCACAAAACCACACGGGTCTGATCGTCTTCTCGCTGTGATCGATGGAATCACGACGCTCTGGAGGGGGAGGAGAGAGAGAGAGAGAGAAAAAAGAAACCACCACCACCGGCTCGCGAGACGTCTTTGTTCCCTCAGACTGGATTCTGTCCTATTGCAATTGTTTGCGAGGAGACTTGCGGCTAGAGATAAGGCTGATTGATAGCGCCATGTTGATTCGCCATTCTCGCGTCCGTTTTTCCTTCGTTTCCCTTCGTCGCTTTTCATTGCCTCGAAGAAACGCAGAACGCCCGTAGAGATAACTGAAAAGATATCGGACGGGTCGTGAAGGCGTCTTTGTTCCCGGAGAATAATTATTCACCGAACTTGCGACGCTAATTTGATACTCCTCCTTTGCGACGCGCTCTTTCGTCCCTCGCGCTTTCATTGACGCGAGTTCACTCCCAAGGGAGAAGTCACTTGGTTGTCCGCCGTTGGCTCGACGCTCGACTTGCTCGATCGTTTCGATTTCGAGGCACTCGTGGAAACGAAACAACAGGGAGCAGTGACGATGAAAACGCAATTTCACCGGCATAGTCAAATAGGTTGCGAGAATTTCTATCAGGGCCGGTCGCCGCGTTGTTTTAATAGTCAATTCCCGCGGTTATTCGCCGAATGAAATTTCATTGGTCGGCAATCGTGTCGATCCGCCAACGCGGACATATTCGGGGGAAAAATAATGGTCGGGCGAAATTGAATAAAAACTGAACAAATATCGGAGGCGAACTCCAATTGTACTAGAATTGTTTTAGTTGAGCGATAGAATAATAATAATAATAATAATAATAGGTATTCAATCGTTACCGCTTAAATCAGTAGTGATCCAAGACGCGAGTGACAGAGATGCCACGTTCGAAAATTTTTGCAATGTGTCAAATCAATTATTTCGTTTTTTTCTGTTTTTACGATTTCATTTTCTTGTCCACTCGTTAGTGTGGATAACTTCTCCTTATTTTATCGTACTTTCTTTCTTTCTTTCAATCAAAGCCACACGAATGAAAGAAACAATTTTGTATCCGGAGATTCAAGATACTTGTCGCACTTGTCATGCAGATACAGATAAATGCAAACTAAAGCTAAAAAATCATTCGATCCCATTTTTTTTATTTTCTCAACATACTTCTGAAATTAAAATCGTGAACAAGTCGATTTTGAAATTGAATTTGTGAATTACTGGCACGCGCGTGTAAAAAGATTCGCCGCGAACTCGAGGACAGTTGTCTGATCGCGACGAAGGCACGATTTACAAGATGGACGACGAAAGAAAATTTCCAAGCAGGATCGACAGAAAGAGAGAGAGAGAGAGAGAGAGAGCAATGAAATTAAGTCGCAGGCTTGGCGAAACTCGAGCGGAAAACTCGCGTGTCTACAATATGTATTCGAGCTGCCGTTTGCGTACGTTCAAGCGGTAGGCAAACAGGCAAGTATTTGAGAAGGACTCGTCCACAAATACGGATATGCAGCTTTGCGCCGGTGACCTCGCGTACCAGTGAGCAAACAATTCCGTCAGCCAACAAACGTCTGGTATTGCTGTTCTCCTTCGGAAGCGCGCTACTTCAGACCGCAACAGAGTAGCCGCGATAGCCGACTCGAAATCTTCAGCTGCTAATCGCTTTGCGCGGCCGCGAATCGGCCGATCGAGCACCTCGATATCGCCCCGCGACTCATCGTTCGCCCTTTTTCTTTTTTCTCAATTACGCGTGCTCCTGAATTTGCCAAGTACTCTCGGAAGTTCCCTGGAAAGCGACGAAGCGGCGACGAAACGCTCTTCCCTATCTCGTTGAATTTCAAGTCTGGCAAAATTAACGCGCGACCCGATGGAAGAGCGTTAAGTCTGTTTGCCGAGGGATGCTGGAAAAATTGTGAGAGAATTTAGGGATAATTGACGAGGTCCAGGGGGAGAATAGCCTGTAACGTCGTAACAAGGTACACTGGGTGTAGCTTAATTGAAGCGTGCTACGTTTTCGACGTTACGCTGGACGTATAATAATTTATGTCAACGAGATCTTCTCGGAGAGCCAGAGTCTCAATTTTAGCTTAATTAAAAGTTTCGCCGCGCTTTCTTCATGCTGCAGCTTGATTCAATTTCGAGGAATATCTTGTTTACGAGTTAAATCCGGGCGAGCCCGGGGAGAACTTTTCGAATCAAGAAATGAATAATTTCTCTCTTCTTTCTTTGTTATTCTTTCCATCGGTATTTATCGTTCTTCCCTCTCAGTTTTTGTTTGTCGACTCCTCCGACTCGTTGATTATCGCCTCATTATTTCGAGACGAAATTGTTTTCACCTCCGCTCGACGGCGGAACGCGAGCGAAACGCTCAGAGTCAGGAATTGTCAATAAACTTCGCAATTACTCTGCCAATAATCTTATCCTGCCCGATAAAATTCAATTTTCAATTCGACGGAGTTTATCGGGTTTCCCCGTTTTTCATTCCGCCGCGTTCCACCGAGCCTCAGCTTATATTTATACGAACGGACTCGTTCGTTTTTCCCCGGGTCTTCCCAAGTGGGGAACTGTCGTTACCGCCGTTCCGAGTTCATTTTTCTCATCAGGGAAACAAAAATGCTTCGCGTGTACCGCGTCGGTCCGATTAATCGATCTCCTACATCATCTAACGCAATCTTACCCGAGCATTTTCGTGTTCTGTTTTAGAAGCAGAAATCCTCGGGGAAACCGATCTGCGAAGCTTTTACCGACCTACACTAGCGGACGATCCTGTAGGGATTCGTTCGCGAGCCAAAGATAAAATAGAAACGAGCCAAACAGAAAGAGAAAAAAGAAAGAGAAAGAAAAGGGAAAAGAGAAAATGAAGCGATAGAGAAGCGAAAAACAGATTCCTATGCCCGAGAAAAGCGTATCCGACCCGATGGACCTAAGGAGGAACTCCACCACCACCGTCGGAACCACCAACCATAACCACCAGTGATCGAGAACTGTGTGAAATACCGACAGAGACACAAACTGTAGAAAGTTCAAACGAAACGTATAATCAAAAGAAGGAGCAACGATCCTCGACCTTTCCAGTTTTCTTTCTTCCTTCCTTTCTTTCTTTTTTTCTTTCTTTCCTGCGGTTCTTTCGAGAACCGTAATCTCGACCGACAATCCAACCGGAACGTTATCGACGGAACGCTAGCCAATCAATTATATACCGGGTAACGTACGGGTGTCGTTGGAATTTCATTAAGCAGAGAGAAAGAGAGAAAGGAAGAACGGAAAATAAAGGGAAAAGAAAAAGACGGAATGAAAGAAAGGAGGAGAGAAAAAAAGAAGAAGGAACAGTTTTCCGGAGGTTTTTTCCTTCTGCCTAGAACGATCGTTTTCTTTCCCTCGATCGAAATGGGACCCGTGAAATGACGCGGATGAACGCTTGAAATTGGAAAGGTCAACGCGTTTGCCATTTGCTCATATCAAAACAATTTTTAGATTAACGATTGACGACCGACTTGAAACCTCGCAGCGTGTCTCGCGCGGTTGTCGAATGTAAAAGTCTCCAAAAAAGAAAAGAAACAAAAAAAGAATGAAATATGAAAAAGACACAGACGCGGTGTGACTCTTTGTTTTTCTAACTCGAACTGCCCGTGATCGCGACTGAACTATTTACACGAACAATCACGATTTTATACCGACTAGATAATTAATGTATAGCGTGTCAAGTTGCAAACGTTTTATTGTATGTACATATTTTGCGTAGCCCGACGAAGTCTGTAAGCTTCTTTCCAATCAAATTTATGATCGAATCAAAAAAGGTGAAAAAAAAATAGGCGAGAAAAAGAATTTTCGATCGATCGCGATGTAAGAAAATTTGTTGAGCTCCGAGAGGAGCTTACGGACTCCTCGTATTCGAAGCAAGCAGAAAAAGAAAGAAAGAAAAGGAGAGGACGACTCCGTTATGCGATGGACGATTCCACGTGTCTTGACTCGTACATAGACTTGTATTGGATACGAAACGAGGCGAAACGAGAATAACAGAGAAAACAGAGTGGTGTTAACGAACGAATTCACGTGTACGGTTCGAAAAGGCCGCGCGCGCGATGTGTGACAGTTTAGTATGACATTGTTAGTTGTGTCGCAATGTTTCTTGCCTCTCTTTCTCTCCCGCCATGGATACGCAGGAGGTGAGCAACTTTTCTACTACTACTACGTCTCTGCTACTCGTTGTGTGTCACAGCACTGGTCGATCGACAGATCGTAGAGCATGAGATATTATTTTTTCATTTTCCCTTTCCGAACGATCGACCTTCTTTTTTCTTTTTTTTTTTTTTTTTTTGCAAATGTTCGATACACACCACGATGGTGGAAATGGAATTATTAAACGAACTTTTACGGCAGGAAAAAGCCGGAAGAGTTCGGTTTACTCGTCTGTTGACTCGTTTTTTTTTTTTCAAAATTTAAACGTTATTTTATAGATAAAAACTTACGAGAGGAAATAAAATAAATACATTACATCCGTTGTTTCCATTTTCATCATTGATCGCCGTTCCTGTTACCAATTAAACGAGATGAAACGAAACAAATTATTCTCTCAACACGCAGTACACGTGATGTGGGTAATTTTTCCTTTGCAAACTGAATTCTCCTATTATTTGCCTCATTGTTTACAGCTTGGATGTCGTTTCCCGTGCCACAGTTTGTTAAAAATAAAGCAAACCGTTACAGATGATTTGTTAATGATCGCACGATTTACTATGAAACACTACTACGTTTGTTCCCTTGATACTTTGCTCTTTCACAGCTTCGACGAAACGACTAATTAATTTACGTACAGTCGATGTTGCATGCACGTGTTCGACAGAATTTACTCACGTACCATCGGCGAGAAAGTCAGCTTCGTGCCATGACGCGTCGCGTAAACTCACAGACAAATAAATCTCAGTGAAACAACACTATCAGTGCCTGACGAGACGAGTTGTCTGATCAAAGAGTCTAGTCATTCTCACAGCCAACTCAACCAAACTAATCCAAACCTGATGTCTTTAAGAACGCGATACATCTCCTGTCTGACCAAATGACTCTATTCTACTGTCCAGAGTCTCCAAACTCGTTTTTGTTCGTTCTTCGGCGTTTGGCTCTCGAATCGTAATAGAAAACGCAGTTGAGGTCCTCCTTGAGACGTCGCAATCCGACGCAAATTTCTTTCATTCCGCCGCGGCAATTCCAGGTCAAAGTACTTTCGGTTTGGCGAGGTTACGAGCGTTTCTCGCGCGTCATCGCATTTGGCTGACGAAACCTCGCGAGGGGAGGAGCACGACAGAGGGGATGCAGCGGAGGTTTGCTGGAACTTTCCAGAAGTCCGTGTGCTCGGAGATGGCGAGCGAGCTCCGTTACGCGCTGGACTGCGGCAACGGGCGAGCGATGAAACCCGCGAGGAGGACGCTGTCGTGCCGTCGCGAGAGGGAACGATCGAGCCTGTCGATCGTGTCCGAGGAGGAGGGCAGGTATCCGGCGTGCAACAAGTACAGACACTTTGTGGGGAAGGCGCCTTTGACCTGAAGAAGCCGCTGTGGGGAGGCTGGATCATCGTCGAGGAGCTGACTCGCGACTCGACGAACTATAACGGCAACGAGACGCGAGCACCAGCTGGAAACCATCCACCTTCTCTTCCGTTTGTGCTTCATCTCCCACCCCTCCCCCTCCTTTTCTTTTCCTCTCTCTTTCTCTCTTTGTCTTTGAATCTGTACATGCACCAGTGAGATTCTTTATTTCTCTTTCCCCTCTCTTTTGCTTTCGTTTTGCCCGCTCTCTCCGTCTTTGCAGGCGACGCGAACGAACGTGGCAGTTCGTTCGTCGATTGGCCACTTTATAGAGTGTACAGTCGTTCAGTCGTTAATTGGAGCTCGCTTGAAATTTATCGTGCCGTGCGGGAGACAACGGCGCGCGCTGTTTCAGCGGAAAGATTAACGAGCAGCCTCGGGGATCCTTTTGTCTTTCGTTGCCGCCACTCGCGACGAGAGAGGGTGGCCACCCTTCGTGAAACGGACCCGGGCGAACCGTCCCCGCGAATGTCAAAGTCTCGGTCGTTGCTGTTTCCAAATCGCGATCGTTTGTACGTACACACGCGCGACTTGATTTTTACTGAGGCTCGACGTTTGAAAGGAAGTATTTTCAACGTGAAACACATAGCTGAGGAAAGAAGGAACGAATATATCGAATATATCGAAAAGCAACGGATTATATCGTCGTTATCTCCCGCACACGATACGTCGGAATACAAACGAGACAAGCTTCGTTGGGAGATGTATGCACGCGAAGAACGATCGAAGAAAGAGAGAATGGATCTTGTGATTGACGCGTATAAAAAAAATGTCATTCGAAGGGAGAAAGAACGTCGTTCATTTTCTAAGAAAGTACATCCTGATCGTTTGAGATAAAAAAAAAAAAGAGAGAAACGTCAGAAGAATAATTGTAACATTGTACAAATTCTGTCTCTGTCTGTTTGATGGCGTTTGGACACATCCGTTTAATGTAAATAATCACTCTCATCGTTAAGATTACGAATTACTAAATCGTCGCGTCTATTCTATGGCACTGTATCATAGAACATTCATGGGGAGAAACCTTGTTCGTACGACTCGTCAAAGTTTGAGCATCGCTCCGACGCTGTAAGATAACCCGTGTCCACGCGTGCGAACATCGTCGATGAAATGTTTCATCCACGAGTGTAGATAGAATAAGTAATTCCACACTTTTCATTTTATACCCTTGGTTTGCTAGGAGAGCTGTTGAGAAAGTTTTCTCACTTTTTTTTACAATTACTTTTTACATTACTATTGCTGGCTACTCTTTTTTTAAAGAAAGATAGAGACAAGACATCGAAAGATATTTATTTCGAAAAACGGCCCTGAATATAAAATTGGAAATTTCGATTGTTTTCGTTGTTAATTTTCGGGAGAGGCCGAATTTCTCTGATCTATCTGCACCTGACTTTGGTTGACTCGGTATTAATCCTTTGACGTCAAGAGCAGTTTCGTAGTATGTTAATTGAAAGTAACCACCGCAAACAAGAACGTACGTCACAGCTGCCAATAATTCTCAATACTCTTTTTTTCTAATCGTTTAATTCTCTCTTCGGGTGGTCCAAGAACCAAGCGCAGCGTCGAGTATCAAACACGTACGAAGCTGAACTGAACGAAATCTTTAAATCCTACGTGCTTCCCACTGGGCACCGATCCAAATTCGAAAGTTCGACGATTCGAGGAACGTCGAACGTTAAATCGTCCAAGGGTGTCGCGGTGTATTTTAACGTCCGCTCGGGTTCAGGGAATGTTGGGATCATCCTTGAAAAAAGGCAGCTCGGCCGACAATTCAATTAAATCACCGAGACAGAGAATTTCACTGGCCGGGACACGACGGTTGCGATGCCTCTTTTTTGCGGCGTGCAACGATTCGAGGGATTAAGCCGGTTAACGGAGTTAATGGATAGCCTGTTTGCAGCTGGTACATTTGCAGCCTGGCGCTCGTGAACGCCACCGACTGAGCAGTATTAATTTCCGTCTTCCGTCTCTCCCAAGGCGTAAACACGCGAGAATATCGTACGTGCATCGGTGAACTCTCTCTCCCTCTCTGTCCGGAGTGATCAATTTCCGGATGCAGATAGATCAGTGGAATCAAATTAGCGAACGAAATTTCAAATTTCGTCGTCCACAATTTCTTCAAACTTTGCGCGCAAACGCGATCGTTTGCCTTTTCTTCTTCCGTTCTTTCCTCTTCTCCTTTATCGTCGACTCGTTTCTTCGTCGTTTAGGTTTTCTGTTGTTTCTTTTTTCTTTTCTTTTCTTCTTTTCTAAATACGCACGAACGACATACTCACACATACGAATGAATGGCGTACATTATACACGTACTTGTAAATATCGTCTGCGTTCTACGTCGTAACGAGTTTGTTAAGAGCCTATTGATTATACTTCTTACATAAAGTGTACTACTACGAGCATCATATTAAACGTGAATAAAAAAAAAAAAGAGAGAAAAGAGAAACTCATCGTCTGTAAATTCCCGGCGCACGCGTGTGTTCCGTCTGTCGCTCGGTACCTTTCAAGCTTCGTCGCCGACATCGGGAGAAGAAAGAAGGAAGATTACAGATGGTGAAATCAAGGATCGGGATGGTTAAAGGTTAAACACGTCCTTTGAAATAAATAAATATCCTTGAAAAGTTGGAACTTTCTGACAAAGAATGGAAATGAAAATTTCCCTTTAGTCAAAGAGTACTACAAATATTTGTTTCAGAGAGAGCATCGTTCTGAGACAGCCATAAATTCTCTATAAAAATTTTGAAATTTTCTACAATCGATTCTTTTTACAAATTTTCCATGCTCGTTCTTTCCATAAAAATTCACTGTACGAGTCCGAACGGGATTTTTCGAAAAACGAGGAGAACCTGCCAACTGGAATTGGGAAAAAATTCCGGCGATCCGATCGAGAATTTCGCTTTCGCGGAGAAGTTGCCGCGTTTCGCGCGGGCAATGATCGATGGCCGGGCGTCAGGTTGCTGCCGCTCTCGGCCGCGAGAGAAAATGATTCGGCGCGTAATATACTTAATCCGCGCCATAATCCCCTTGTTGATTACGACAGAGAAGTTCTGCCTGAACCACAGCGGCGGTAATTGGTCGCCCGGGAAGTTCTACTTTTACATCAATTGCCGCAGCCTTCGCTCTTCGTTCCCTTGATTAGAGAACTAAATCCCAAACCGCTAACGTAACCAATTCGCTAATGTATCCAACTTCCACGGCCTCTTACCTCCTGCGCCACGCCAGCGCGTAGACATCTCATTTACTTTGTCATCTTTCTCGCCACGTTTTCACCTCCTTCCTATCCTGATTCTCAGCTTTCCAGTCTTTTGTCCCTTTTCAATCTCAGTCGCAGTCTTTGCGCTGGCTTTTTTTCCTCCTTCGTTTTCCTGTTTAAACTGTCCTGTTGGAGTACAGTCGATTAATTAGCTTGAAAATTAGGAACGAGGAACAACGAGATCGCGACTCTTAATTGTCCTCTTCGCGGAATAAAATAAATGTCAAACGTACAAACGAGATCGCTTCTTGCGAGTGACGATTTACCTCGTCGAGTTGCCATCTACGGCGCAAGAATTTTGTAGAAGGTAGAGGGGAGTTTTCTCAGTCGTGTTGTTTTCGTTGACTCTTCCACGATGAATTTAACTATAATTCACTTTCCCGCGCTTTTCCTCTGCCCGAAAGAAATAAAGTTCAACGTCATTGCAAAGTGTGTAAGATACTGAGAGAATCCTAGAATCCTTCTTATTAATCGTTCCAACGCGAGGAAAGTGACGCGCACTGAGCTCGAAGATCACTCTGAGCGCGCGAGAGGAAAATTTCCACGCGTTCGTGTAACATCGAGAGAGGCAGCACTTCTGCCCAAGCGGCGGCCACTCGAGAAAAAAGCGACGGCGTCGCGTCTAACAATAAATTAAATTCGAGCCATCGGTGGACGCCGGCCATGTTCGAGAGTGTACAAACGAAATCCGAAGTGGCTTGGAAGGGGGTCCGCGTGTGCGCAGTGAAAACAGCGACGGAAGCGAGAGCCAGCGTGCGGAATTAGAGTGCACGCCGCGAGGTTCGTTCCCGAAAAGCACCGTGTATCAAACTTCTGCAGCCAGGTAACCAACCGCGTGTAATTGTAATTTTCGGGTAAGTTTCCACTTCCTTTCACGCTCGTTGCATCGACGAGCCGCGCGCACGTAGGTACGTTGCCCCCCTGACCCTTTCGCCGCCGCGCAACACTCGTCCGAGCTTCCAACAGGCCGCGTGCCATCGGAGTGATCTCTCGACTCGCTTGTCCTTGCCGAAGCAACGTAAGTATGCCGTCGATAATTTGCAAAATTTCCGACGCCAAGTGTCGAGATTCGTTTTTAGAACAAGATACACGAGAGTGTCGATTTAATTTCGAAGTTTCGACGCGCGTCAAGTTGCACGAAATCTTGGAAACCTCGCGAGTTTGTCTCTCAAAGTCATTTCGTTGGAAAAAATTAAGTCATCTGAAGATAAGCTTTCGTACAACGGGAGCGCAATGTTTCGTTGCGTTTCGAAAAGCGAAGGAATTTGAAGTACAGAGCGACGAGGGCCAATTTTTTTTCTCCGCGAAAATCGTGGCCGATCGCGATCCGATGGAAACTATGTCACAGCGGTTTAAGCGACAGGCGTTAGGGACGGCGACGCACGGCGTCTAAATATAACGGGCGGCACTCGAAGATTTTCGTGTGTTTTTCGAGCGATTACGGCCGGCTGGATGGATGTGGCGCGTTGACACGAGGCCGAGGGCGTCGCGACGCGCGTTCGCGGATCGTTTCGAAGGCAACGCTCGCGTGTACGAGTGTGAAATAACCGGAAATAATTCGAAACCGCCGCGGTGAACGAACGAAAAAAGAATCGGCTGCGTTTGGCAAGGTGACAGTCGCGCGGCCATGCGGAATCGCGAATCGCGCGTCGCGTCCAGGCAAGGAAATACCCGCCGATCCGCGAAAGTCGTGCCCGATAAAATTATCCCACGACTCGCGAGTGCCGATCGGCTGTGGATCGGCTTGAAATTGATGTACGAATTCAGCCGAGTTAAACGTATCCGTCGTTTCGAAATTAACGCACAAACATTACGTGAAATTTCGTGCGAATTTTAATTGACGTTAATATCAAATTTAATAATTTGCGCGAAAGAATGCCGCGTCCGATGGCAGCCGTAATCATTAGGCCGCGGATTTTTCTGCATTTATGGAATATCTGAAGATGCACAATGTATAAAATATCCAGAAAGGAATGTAAAAGGTTTTTTTTTTTTTAATAAAATTATCCCAAATGAAAAAAAGAAAAGGAATTAAAATCTGTCGGAGAGCTATTCAGAGATTCGCAGAATCCCTCAACAATGAGAACAAAGAACTTGCAAAATCGACGAAACGTGTTTGAACAAAAAATTAAATCGTCCTTCCACCGCTGCAAGAAATTAGGTTAATTACAATTCTGTATAAAAGAAACGATCTTTCTCGAATCATAAGTATTTAAAAATGTATAAACAACTCGCAGTCTAATAACGATTCAAAATTCTTTAAAACTTTCTTTAAAGGAAGAAAGCAAGAAAAAAAGATACGAATCGTCCAATAATTTTTTTTTTTTCCCTGATCGGAGAAAGCTCGTCGCGAAGGGAAGATGAACGTCGAAGCGTCGAGGGAGAATCTGACAGTCGCGAAGCCTCCTTCGGCAGCTTCAAATAAATAGGCGGGCTGAATATTGGAGGATTGATTTTAGACGGTTCTAAATATTTACGCAGACCGGGGAATTCGAGCCGGTGTGTACGCTTCCCCGCTGGTTTACAGAACGCCGTCGCGCGGTTAAGTGCTCGTTTCGAATCCCAGCGGTCTTGCTTCCCAGAGCTCGAGTCGTCTTATTGCAAATAAATTCGCATCAATCCGGTCTGTCTTTGAGACTAATCGCGGACTAACAGCTCCTCCCCCCTCGCGCGCCGCGGATTTCACCGTGTGTTGATCTCTGTTGTTTCGCCGAGAACGTTTATCGTCTAAATCGGCGCTCTGAATCGCCTCACTGTCGTCCCAACGAGGAACAACGTTGCCTCCCATCTGTTTCCACAAATAATTGTGCCTTAATTGTTTAATCTACTCTGTCGGCCAGTTTCGACGACTGAACACCGCGAGGCACACGACGTCGCATCGCAGAGAATGACGAGATAAGATGCTGGACAAGTGTCTCTCATTGATCTTCTTCTTCTGCTGCGTCCTGGCGGTTCCCAGGAGCGTCAACGTGGGTGAGGAGAATCGTGCGAAACGAAATCGGCGGAACGGCCAGTTGGATACGGAAGCCGAGAGTTTTGTTGCACGATGTTGTGACGAGTTGTCCCAAGTTTATTTCCACCGTCTCCAACTTGACGTTCCGCGAGCGTGTATTAATAGAACTCATAGCGTCCGACGACACACACGTGCCTGCCTTCGCGTGACTCTTTCAGGAGGGCTGTTCGACACCGACGATACGATTCGACGTACCTTCGAATCCTCCGTAAAGCGAGTGACCCAAGAGCGACACAAGTTCCCAGACGCGTTCCTCGTGGCGAACTCCAACCAAGTCGACACGGATCCGTTCAACGTGTCGCAAATAGGTATACAATTGTCCATCGCGTCCTGCGTGAAACTGATCGTGCAAAAGCCGCAACGACGACTACGCGATTCCGCGCGATCAAATACATTCGACAGATATGGAAGCGTTTCGTAACCTCTTGGCTAAACTCGTTTCTCGTGGAA
The DNA here is from genome assembly GCA_030673865.1 of Melipona bicolor. Lineage (NCBI taxonomy): Eukaryota > Metazoa > Arthropoda > Insecta > Hymenoptera > Apidae > Melipona > Melipona bicolor. The sequence goes on from JAHYIQ010000012.1 coordinate 2,356,804, forward strand.
AATAGGACGCATTTGTAAATTTTAGACATTCTAGACACGTTAGACTTTGTTTCTGAATATTTTCTTGCTGTTAATATTAATTATTGTTAATTAACATCGATCAAGTTGAATTGAATCGAAGTTTTCGAAAAGAAACTAAAGTGTTATCACTTTATAGTAGCCTGCACATCTCGAGTATAATCGAGTATAATCGCATTTCAGCGACGCAATGTCGGCTGTAACTTTGAAAAGTTAGCACCACCGCCGAGGCGTGGTGCTAAGGACAAAATCGATTCAACGTCCGAGGCTTTTGCACGATGCGTTGTCCGCGATTTATCCCGGAGCGTTGTTAACGCGAGATCGATCTCTCGTGAAATATTCAGTGTGCGGAATGATGGAGGAAGGGGTGGCCGCCATTTTCGGTCCCCACAATAGGTTTACCTCGGAACATGTGCAGAGTATGTGCGACACCATGGAAGTGCCACACATTTACGGCAAATGGGAACACTCTCAAACTCGCGGCAAAGGAATAAACTTATTCCCGAATGCGGAAACACTCTCCATGGTACGTAGAATGCGCGGCGGAACCTCTCGCCACGTTTTTTCCCTTCCCTGCTTAAATATTTATCGGACCGCATGCGAGATCGCGAACGTGCACTCTCGGCCGCGTATTGATATTTTCGAAAAATACTTGGACGAGTTTCGTTTTCAGCTGCGTCTCGTTTCTAGCAGTGACGCGCGACCCTCGGGTCACGTGTGTTCAAACTCTTTAGGATTCAAATTGATCAAACACACGCGGGAAACCACTATTCTGCGTTTCTCTTTTTGCCGTCTTGTTCTCTTTCCTTTTTCCCCGCTTGGCAGTTGTTTGTGAGGAAAAATTCGGAAAAAAGAAGAGAGAGAGAGAGAGAGAGAGAAATTTTTGCGGATTGTAATTGATGCACGATGTTTGCGCGTCGCCAAACTTAAGAATATAAGCTACGTCGAACGTACGATGACGTGAGGTATTTGGTGTGCCGCCAGATCTTTGACAAAATCATAACCGACTTTGAATGGAAGGTTTTCGCAATACTGTACGAAGGTACCGACAGTTTGTTCCGTACGCACCGACTGCTGGAGCGTTGGGACACAAAGAGCATCGGGATCTTCCTGTACCCATTAGGCACCGGACCAAGTTACAGGTGTGCGTTGAAACGAAATTTGCGTTTGCATGCCCGTTGCACCCGTTTCGACTCGAAGGCGATAACGCGCGATCGAATTTTTGCAGAAAAGCGATGCGACAGATCAAAGACGACGAGATTGAGAACATTCTTATCGACTGTTCGATCGATATATTGGAAAAGGTGCTGAGACAGGCGCAGCAAGTGGGCATCATGTCGGAGAAGAACAAAATTATCGTAACTTCCCTGGTAACAGATATATATTCTCTAGAATAATTCGACTTTCCAAGGCAATCTCGCGTGATCGACCAAGCATCAGCGCTACTTCCCCTTCTTCTTTGCTTTCTTCTCTGCTTACAGGATCTTCAAACGATCGATCTAGAACCGTACCAATTTTCAGGGGTGAATTTCACGGGGGTGCGTTTAATCGATCCTGAGAAACCGCTCGTTGCGAGCATCGTCGAGATGCACAAGCACGAGTGGAACTTGAACTATCCGAGTCAATTACGCGTCGAACCAGCGCTCATGTACGACGCCGTGCAGCTTTTCGCCAGAGCTTTCAACCGCCTGAAATACACCATTGAAGTGAAGTCGTTGCCTTGCAACGGCAGCGTAAGCTGGGAGCACGGGTACAGTCTGAATAATTTCATGCGAGTCGTAAGTGTCACGAGGCTCGAGATTGAAGATGTAATTTATTCACCAACCGAGCCGAATTTCTATTTCCCCTAAAAATGTTTCGTCCATCGCCTTCGCCCGACGAACGCGACAATGCCAGATTCAAGTTATTATTGCGCGTTTGTTTCAGACCGAAATGGAAGGGTTGACTGGCTTGATCAAATTCGACACGGCTGGATTTCGCAGCGATTTCCAGCTGGATGTCGTGAGAGTGACGGAAAAAGGACTGAAGAATATCGGAGTGTGGAACAGTACGAGTAACGTGGAGTGGCTGTTCGAGTCTCACGTTAACAGCACTAACGCGGAGTTAAGCCTGCAGAACAAAACGTTCATCATCCTGATCGCCATTGTGCGTGAAAACATACGTGAATTTGATTTCGCTTCGCGACAGATCTCCGATGAACGAATTACACATCGATGTTGCAGAACAATCTGATTAATCAATAGCGAAAATAGAAGATTATCGATACTGACAGGTCGACGTGCCACGCGAACGCAAAAGAAATGACTGATCATTTGCTTTCGAGATCTCTCAGATGAGAAATAAAATTTGTCGTTCTTGCAGAATCCGCCCTACGGAATGTTAAAGAAATCAGCCAGTACGATGTCGGGGAACGATCGTTACGAAGGATTCTGCATCGATATTATCCAGGAACTGAGCAAAATGCTTGGCTTTAATTACACGTTCGAGGTACAGACGGACAACCAGTACGGATCGAAAGTGGAGAAGACAAACAAGTGGACGGGGATGCTTGGCAAAATAATCGCCGGTGTTAGTAACGTTCGAATCGAGGCAAACGTCGCTTCGGTTAAATGAAATAAAACGAAGGATTAAGGTACGATATGTCCAGTAAAATCGTGTTGCAGGAGGCTGACCTGGCAATTACAGACTTAACTATAACGGCGCAGAGGGAAGAGGCGGTTGATTTCACGATGCCTTTTATGAATCTAGGTATGACTCGAAATTGTAGTGCAAATGCTCATAAATTCAATCTGTTCACTGTGTACGGACGAGGTATTAAAGCCGAGACATTTCGTCAAACTATATCAAACGATGCACGATTTCGTCAAACAATATCAAACAGTGTACGATTTGGACGAAAATCGATTCGTAAGACACGATGTATTAGTATAAGAAAGATCGTGTAATCTCAATAATCTCATGAATCATATCGACTTTTTGACTGCATAGTAAAAAGAAAAAAAAAACGAATTGCTTAATTTATAGCGCGTCATGAACGATGTTGCATGATGAGATATCTCGTCGTACAATGTCGTTTACGAAGTGTTAAAGACGTTTGACATTTCGTCAAACTATATCAAACAATATCAAACAGTGTACGATTTCGACGAAAATCGATTCGTAAAACAACGTTTGTTAGTATAAGAAAGATCAATCTCAATTACCTCACGCCTTTTCTCTTTTCTTTTCGCAGGAATAAGTATTTTATATCGCAAACCGACCAAAACACCGCCCAGCTTGTTCTCCTTCTTATCGCCGTTTTCAGCCGAAGTTTGGTGGTATTTGATCGGAGCCTACATATTCGTGTCCATGGTATTATTCATCATCGGCAGGATGTGCCCCGCAGAGTGGAATAATCCGTATCCGTGCATCGAGGAGCCCGAGGAGCTTGAGAATCAGTTCACCTTTAAGAATTCTCTGTGGTTCACTATCGGCAGTATTATGCAGCAGGGTTCCGAGATCGCGCCCATGTATGTGAAATTTCCAAAATCACTGTTGCTCTGATTTCTCGCGACACTTGCTAGTTGCAACTCGACGATATTGACGCAAGGTTTTTCGTTCAAAACAGAGGACTTTCCACGAGGATGATGGCTGCTTCGTGGTGGTTCTTCTGCTTGATCATGGTATCATCCTACACTGCCAATTTAGCCGCGTTCTTGACCGTCGAGACGGTGGTGTCTCCTTTCTCAAACGTCGAGGAACTAGCGAAGAAGACCACTATCAAATACGGCGCTAAATATAAAGGATCCACGTTCAAGTTCTTCGAAGTAAGTGTCCAACAGAAAGCGAATTGACTTTTCACCACGTAACGTCAAGAACAGTTATCAAAAAGAAATTGATGAAAACGGTTGTCAGTAGCAACGAATTTTACAGGATGATTTTACAGGCTTCCGACGTACTTGTTCCAAGTGTAAGAGACACAAGTTTCTTCCGAGTAGCTTTATCGTCTGTATTTAACTACATCTCTGCCAACTATTGTGATTAATAAACGCCTCATTTAACAAATATTTAACAGTAAACGTAATTTCGTAAGATGTTTGTTTCACGAACTCCAAAAATTCCAATCCCCCAGACAGTTGTAGTAGTTTGTTGATTCATCACAAAATCACGTAGATCACGTTCATTAATATCTCAGACAATTTTGTCCTCTTCGACGCTTGAATAATACATGTGAATAATATATTGAATAATACTGTGAATGACACTGGTATATTAGATTAATCACCCGCCAATATTATTCGCATTCAGATCATAATCAATGACAAAAAAAAAAAAAGAAAAAAATATAACCTCCTACGTATCTATCGAACCTCTTACTAACGATCGTAACGAGAACAAAAACGTCAGGCAAACGAGACTTGGAGCTGCTCGTTCTAATTCAGTTTTTTGAAAGAATTATGCCCATTACAAGGATTCCAACTACTCGACGTACAAGGAGATGTACCAGTACATGAAGGAGAACGAGGCGGACGTACTGCCACCTGACAACGACATCGGCCTGACGAAAGTGCTGAGAGAGGACTACGCGTTCCTGATGGAGTCCAGCTCCATAGAATACATCATCGAGAGGTACTGCAACGTGACGCAGATCGGTGGACTCCTCGACGCCAAGGGTTACGGGATTGCTATGAAAAAGCGTGAGTTTACGCCTCAATTAAATAACAGTCAAATTAAATAATAAGTCAATCGTGACGCGTTCTTCGCTACAGCCACGAGTGAAAATTATGCTACATTATGTCAGGTTTAAATTAGCACTTTTAATCGAATAGAACTGACACAAAATAAGGAAAATAAGTAAGAGTAAATTATATAAGAACGTAACTCGAGAATGATACTGTTCGCAGAGTCAGACTATCGTCATCCGTTGAACACCGCCGTATTGAAGCTGCAACAAAGCGGCATGTTAACCGAACTGAAGAAGAAATGGTGGACGCAGAAACACGGAGGTGGAACGTGTCGAGTACGTACAGAGACAAATACTCGTTTCCAATCTCGAAGCGAGATTTGTCTGTATTGAAAGTTGAGATTCACAATACACGCGCTAATAATGTATGGATTTTATACGATACGTAGGAAGACGGTGGTCAGAACCAGGCAGAGGAACTGGATCTCGACAATGTGGGTGGCGTGTTCCTGGTATTATCCGTGGGCGTTGCCGCCTCTTTCTTTTACACCGTGTTCGAGTTACTCTGGGAAGTTGGCTGCACGTCGTTGCGCGAAAATGTAAGTAGACAAACGTGTCGCATCAATTGGAATTTCGAGCAACTTGAGGTTGACTCTGCTAAACGAAAGAACAATTTGTCAGGTCTCCTTTAAAGAAGAATTAATGGCCGAACTGAAGTTCATTGTAAAATGCGACAACTCGTCCAAGCCGGTGAGAAAGCGGAAAGGATCGTCGAACAGAAGCGGAGAAGACAGTACGAGGGGTTGCACACCCCCGTACGGATTTATACCGACGATCAGAACGTCCAGTTCCGACGACAAATGAGACCTGCGCGACAAAAGAACATAGTAAATGTCCGACACGTATTTCTAGCCCGATAGAGAAGAATCATCGCGAAACCAATCTATATTTCGTTATACCGATACGTCGAGCAATTAGTCTTGGAAAATAACCTTCGTCCGACTGCGACTGAACATTTTCTCAAAGCCGTGAGAACACCGAGCAGATGTTTAATTGTGTTGGAATGTACACTGCAGTTTGTAATAATTGAGCAAATACAAAATGTTCCTGGACATCCCGCGGTGTAATAATCGACTATCGGAATCCGATATGCAAACTGCTGCGGGGTAAATTGGTTCTTCAGCGTCGTCCGGCGCGATCCCGCGAAATGGCGTTAACTCGCCTTACGTTTCGAATCCAGCCATTAAAACTTTGTTTCATCCTTGAATCGATACAAAAACGAACGCCACGATCTTACGACGAGTATTCTGGTTTTTCCGGTTTACTCGATCCACCTCTATCTGGTATCGTGCCAATGTCCAATCTCAAAAGAATAATTCGAGCCCGTCGAGTTAGAATTATCTCGGTTCCATTCATTGTCGAGCGCTGTGTCAACCTTTTTTCCTTCTTCCAGTTACAAACCGGATTTATTCCCTCGCCCTTGTCTCCGCCAACGACGGTTTTAATAATTGGCTACGAGAACCGAGAGTAGAGTGCTGCTATCTCCTACGTGGCGCAGAAGCGTCTGCGACTTTCATCGGTAAGGTAGCGGCCGAATCTGGTTCTCAATCGACGATAGGATTTGGGTCTCGAGAGCGACTCGTACGATAATCGAGCCGAGCCGAAGACCATCGATCAACGAATGAATAATTCATCATGTGTGTCCGATCCCTCGGCTTAATGATCCCCACTGTTGATTCACGCGAATACTCTGTTCATTTTGCGACTTCACTCGTGTCCGACGGGTAAATTTTTACGTCCAGTTTATCTCGTTCTGACAGTCCGACACGTCTTCGGCGTAGCTACTCGAATTACGACTCCGCTAGGAGATCGACGAGAAGAAACGACGGATTGCGAGCGAAGGGGAAAGTTGGTTACCTTTCTTAGAATATTCGTCAAACTTGGCCAAATTAGCCGAGCAAGCGAAACTAAGAACTTTAGCGCCAAAAGGAGAATCGCGATTGGAATTTCCAAATCCAAAACCGAGGAAACGAAAAACTGCTTTAAATCCAGAGGACACGAGGAGATCCTCTTGTCTTCCGTTTTCCCTCGTGAATATTTAAAAGCGTTCGATCACAGGGCTGCGTTTCCCTCCCGCCCAATCCCGGTCCAAGGTCTTTTTGCTTAATTGGAAGAATATGTCCGTCGGAAACAAACGAACCCATATGTTTGCATTAAACAGGCCACGGTAGAGTCCTCGAGGCACGCCATACAGTGAAAGACACTCCCTTCCTCGATGTCGGAAGTGTCTTCGAGTGGGCAACCGAGCTCGTTGACGATTGAATTAACCAGCTAGGGGCAGGCAAAACAGCCGTCGGCCGTTCAACGTTTCGCTTTCGCCGAGGACAAACCTCCGGGGGCACTCGACGCGCCTTTTTCCCCTTTTTCCGCGAGCGTCGCGGAGCAAAGTGAAGCGGACGCCGCATCCCCGCGAAGTGGCTGCGCGTTGCCCCAACAGGCATGGCTTGAATTTAACAGTGAACTTTAAAATTGTTTCTTTTTCTGTTTTATTGAATTAACCTTTACATAAAAATTTTGACTCTGTTATAAAAGTTTTATTTCAACAGTTGTTTTGTATTTAATTGATAAACGTTCTAAAGGAACATTTAGTTCTTAAAGTAAAATGTAAAATGTTTATTGCTCTTTCTCACTTGCAATTAACATTATTGCGTGTAAGTCGGGATTTTTATGCATTTACGTGATTCAAGGTTTCATCCTCAAATCTATGTAACACTTGACGGTAAATTTGTTTGAAACAAATTTAACTTTTTCAAAGCAGAATATCTCTGTTTGTTCAACTAGAACTTTTTCTCACTTCTGAAAAAAATAAGTATAAAAATAAAAATTAAAAAAAATATATATATATAGAGAATATACGTTTCAGTATATATAAAACTGTTCCTAGAACAGAAAACCTAAAAGTAAGGAAATATCTGTTATATCGGAACTAATTGAAAATTTTGACAGTTTCACTCAAGCCCTGGTGAACAAACAGGCGATAAATGAGAAAAGATCGTCGGCAAAAATGTTCACTCCTCTGGGTAGAGACTATCGTGTTTTCGAACCTGTAGTTGCAGGTTTTCGTCTCTTGCGAATGCACGCTCATATTTCGAAATTTCATCGATACCGTGCGTGTTAAACTCAATGTTACGACAACTTCGTTCAAATGCTTTCGCTCGTTCGAAGATCGAACGTGCATTGCGTGATTTCACGTTTCCAGGCGTCGTCGTTAAAACGGAGATTTACAAAACGAGCACGTGCTCGTTTAAAACGAGTTCGATTTTACGGTCAAGATAAATATTTTTCTCGATGCCCGTGCGTCTTCCGTCGAAGAATCCCACGCAACTCGCAATCGACCGGAGGTGTAGAGCTTGAAAATGTTCCACGGTCCAGTGATTTTTCAGACCGCGCCGCGGGATTAGAGTAGACTAACTTCTAATTGCAATGCGAGAAGAAAGACGAGAGAACACGGGAGAGGAGAGCAACCGGGCGCGTTTCACGCGACCGAGCACGAGCAAGAAGCCGAGCGAAAGGTCAGGCCACCGGTGGAGAGAGGGCAAAAAGCAAAACGTGTCGATTCCCTCGGTCGAAACTTTATTCCCCGGGATCGGTCTACATTCCTCCTGGCAGCCTCGAAGGCGTTCCGTTTCATCGACGAAAGCCGAAGAGCGGCGCGGCGTTTAATGCCGCGAGTTTACGAGGCTGGCGAGCAGCCGGACCGATGACACAGACGCTCAGGAATCCCAAGAGAGTTGGCGAGTGGCGGCGGCGGCGGCGGCGGCGGCACGACTTTCTGCGGCGGTCTCTCGCGCGCGTCGGCCCACCTTTATACACGCACCTTCCAGGCGCCTATTCAAAAGGATACGGCCATCCCGCGGCCATCTTGCGGGTGGGGATACGCGCCGGTCGCGAGGTAGTATTAAAAGGCCATTAAACGGCTGGACATGACATATGGCTTTGTGCGTATGCGCGCGCGACCCTTGGCGATTCTGCTTTGCCGGCAAACGAAACTGCTGCTCGCCTGTCTGCTTACCACTACACCACTTACCGCCTTCCCAATAAAATCAGATGGAACGAACTGCCGGACTACCGTCTTTCTTTCATCCTCTCTCTCTTTTCACATGTGTGCATGTGTGTGTGTTTGTTCTGTTCTGAATGTGACTTGACACGAGTCGGTAAAATTTGCGAGTTCGCTTCGCGGAAAAAATCGAGAAAGTCGATCGATGCCTTTGATGACTCGTCCGACACTTGAACGCTCGGGTTAATGGCTCCAGGCGCCAGGATCCTCGTACACTTGTTTTGAGCTTGTTTGAGCCCGGTCCAATTCAACTTTTAAGATCGTCAGGGTAGTCGAATTCTTCCTCTTTCGTTCGTTTTTTTTTTTCTTCTTCTTCCCTTCTCGATCCGAGCGTGGGTTTGCAAAGAAAACAGGTGTGTTTCGGTCGGCAATTCTTTTCCGCGAATAGCGTAGCGAATCGAACTGGATGGAATAAGCATTCGAAGAATGTGGCCGTTCCAGCGCACTTCGTCGCGGTTCAACAAGCGACGATTTGCCCTAATTTATCATCGCTTCTGTGCTTTGTTGTAACGCCTCGCTCTGGAACGCCTCGCTCTGGAACGCCTCGAGCCGCGTGTAATAAATGTGCAGAGGAATTCCAGGTATTCGGAACACGATTTGATAGTTGAATTTCTTAGAACAACAAGTCTCGATAGATGCCGAGTAGCCTTGGAGAATTTCATGAATCCGGACGAATCGAGGAAGTCTTTAAAATCTGAAAAATCCTGTTCCGAGGCTCGGTTAAGTATTCAATATCTAATACTCGTAATCTTTGCATTTTTTGTATCGTTATATTATATTATCTTCGGTTTCTCGTACGGGATGTTGATCGGGACGTTGATCTGCAATATCTTGCAGAATATGCGAAATGCGTGGAATATCTCTTTACGAAGAGCGAGTATAAAAGTCGATCAAGATCGTAAAGCTTCGCGTTTCAACGACGTCCCGATGAGAAGCAATCTCCCTTTTCCATAAATACGTGTTGATGACAGGAAATGTGAAATTTCATTCTCGGACACGTGCGAAACGTTTTTGATAATTGTCGATTTTCCAAGTAGGTAATACAGTTTTTCTGAGCAATAGAAGTCTGCCGAAGGAATTTTGCAAAATTGGTCTGGAATAGATGAAGATAAAAACGAGGGAACATTTCCGATGATTGTCAATTTCGTCTCGTAAGTAGTACGGTCGCGTCTGAAACAAAAGGTTTCACGCTTGAAAAATGAAAATCGTTGCCAAGGAAATTTAACAAAATTGGCCTGGAACAGCTAACCAAAAATTGTCCGACATGTGAAAACTTCGACATAGCGTATATTTCAATTTACACAACGAAGTATTTTCAAACCTTTCACTCGTCAATTTTATAAAAATTTTGTAATTCATCGGACAATTTCAAATTTCTTGTCCCACGTACGGAAACCTCGACACACAGTGTATATATTTTCATTTAAAGTAGAGAAATATTTTCACGCTCATCAGTTTCATAAAAATACGAATTTAACGTCCGCTCTCTAGCTGAAAATATATCTACAATTTTTCTCTCGAGTAAAACTAGCCCAGCTATAAAAATTACGACGACTTTCGAAGCGATGCGTCCTTAATTCTTCCTCCAAGCCCCCCTGTTCGAAACGAAACGAGCGACGGGCTGGAATTAGAAAATTAGTCAACGTCGAAGGAGAATTAGTCGAGATTAACGTCCTCGTTTCAATGACAAACCTCGGCAGACTGCGGCCGGCGAGTCGCAACGACCCAATCTGTGTGGAATCTCGCGCGAAGTGCACGGATCCTGGCATTGGTAAAACGCGCGCGTCTGCTTTTGGTAAGAGAGAGGAGGAGCGTCTCGTTTGCATCGAGGACACCGCAGATATATCCAGATTATCCGGTTCTTTATTGTCCGCTTATTTCAGACCATTCCACGTACGGGTTTTCCACGGGACGACGACTATGGGGCCGAGAACTCGTCGCGTCCAGCGTCCGAATTCACTGGATTACACTCGTCGCATTCGACGGGGAAATCGCGAAAGTTTCCATCGACGGCGCGTCGAAGCCAGGAAAATGGAGGCGGATGCGATAAAGGGAGGAGTTAACGCGGTCGTAAAGCTATTCGCGCACGATGGAATAGAATATTAAAAGCTTTATTAGCGTAATGGGTTTCGAGAAGACGCTTTTTTGTCGCCGCGGACGATTCAACTTCGTTGAACACTGATTACGCGTTAAATACTGTAATCGCGTGAGATTACGAGCGTAAGAAGAGAGACAACTGTCTCTTTCTTTGCAACAGAGTCGTGGAACACGACGGTCGTTTCTTTCTCCCTGTTCCACGAGAATTATCGTCGAAGAGAAGAGCCGCTCGCGTTGCATTCCCGACGTAGATTGCAAGCGAAATGGCACGAGACGAGCGGTAAATGTCCCTTTTGAACGCCCGTGCAGGTCGAGACGACTCGCGGGGACGGATGGATGACGCAGAGGGTGTTGAGCGTTCACGAGGGAATCGAAAGATCGTAGAAACCGTTTACGACGCCGTTGCGACATCTAGCGACGCTAGAGAGCTCGAGGTGACAAGGATGTCGTGACCGAAATTGCCGAGGGAACACGTGACAGAATTATCGCAGATTTATCTGCGGGCGCGAACAGGACGAAACCAGTTTTTCTTCCCCCGGCGCCGGCTGCGCGATATAAAAATTAATACACGCGATATTTCACAGAGTTAACAACGTTTAAGATTGCGAAACGGATGTGAAGACCCACGAATATTTCACGAGCTCCGTTTTACATGGAAGGGAGGAGAAGGAAGGGAGTCCGATTAAGAAATTATCGCGACTTCGAGCCGGTTAATATGCAACTCGTCGATGAGCAAACAAGTAACAAGAAGAAGAAACAAACTGCACGAAGGCCCAGAAGCAACTGTTCTGACTAGGAAACGAAGACGACTTTTTTGCCATAAAATTTTATTATAGGCGCGATCGCTCAGTACCAGACAACGCCACTCCTACTCGAGGTCTACGCCACGCCCCCTCGCGAATCACGTGACCCAAATCAACCAATCGCTAATTTTCGTTGCATCAGCGTTGCACTTGAAGAGGCCCGATTTTCTGGGTTACCCCCGTTAAAAGTGTCAGTGATAAAAAGAAAAAAAAAGGAACAGAGATTGGGACGACTGTCGGGTGTCTCGAGACGGTCGAGGTCGTTAGCCCATAACCGTACGTACCGACAATTTGTTCCTCTCCGCGGCCTGCTTTTAATGGCCGCATTTACAAACACGAAGTCGCCTGGTTATTATCTCCGGCAAGGCTACTTTGTTCAGCGATTTCGACGTGCACCGAATGTGCAATTTAAATAATACCAGTGGTTAAAGTAACATCACGTGTATCCAAGGACGTGTATTTGTTTATTTAATAAATAACAAAGGGGCCTGCTTCGCTTCGAGTGTAAATCTCGGAACGAAGCGGTCTCCGTTTACCAGGCACGAACATTGTACTTTGATGCGTTTAACGAGCCTCGCTCTGCGGTTGAGACGTTCGCGTTTCCTTGGAAGCTCGCGTGAATCGCGTAAAGAGGGCGGAGGGTGGTATACGCGCACGTCGTAACATCCCATTCGGAACTTTGACCGACGAATTAATTAGAAGCGATCATAGTTATTACAGAGAAGCGCTTGCAACGAGGAGGGATCGATAAAATCACTCACGATACTTTTGCCGGTGAATCATCTTCTCTCGTTCTCGTGGCGAGTAACAATAACATTTCCATTATACGTCCTTAATTCCGCGGTAACCTGGCATTACGCACTTAACTTCGAACTTGAGATATTCGAGATACTGCTTCGTGATTATACGACCGCGAAGCAGCCGTAACGTACGAGGGGAATTAAAATTCTGGGTCAAGTCACCCAGCGCTCCAACGCCGGTAAACCCTCGTTACGCGCGAAGGATATCAAAATCTCATTTCAAAGTCGAAAATACTTTTTCGTATTCGCTCGCAAGATGTTGGAAACGTTTCTACGACAACCTACTAGCAACGTACTCGATCCCATCAAGTGACCAGCGCGCGGGAAGGCTATAACTCGGAGGAAGGCAACGCAAAGAGAAGACGACACGTCGTGTTTCTCGTGCACAAGCTCCGTGACAGGCACGACTGACGCGGCCGAGTCGCGTTTCACGTCCCCCGTTCCGGTGGCTGGAGGAATTAAACGGTATGACGGGCAACAAATTCGAGCAGCTCTTTCGCTCGCGAGGCAGGGCGGGGAAGCGGGACGCGAGAAGACGGAGAGGAGAGATCTCGAAGGGTGAAACAAGATTAAGTGGCGGCCGAACGTGGACAATACGACGTGTGTCGCGAGCAGAGGCTGCCGTCGCGTCACGCAGCTGAACTGTATAAATCGATCGCGCGAAAAATAAGTCCGACGAGATTTCCTCCAGTCTGCGGCTGCCGCTGCACCGGAATTCATCTATAACTCGCGCGTGACAGTCCACACCGTGTACTCTGCGCGCCGAGCGTGATGCATCGACGATACGGAAAAACGATCGCTCATTTTCCGTCAATGTTCTTTCTTTCCTCTCGAGGAGAAGGCTCTGCGCAACCGGTGTGTTGGTGCATCTTCCACTGCTCGTCGCAGTGCCGTTTCTTTTTTTTTTTTTTGGTGTCTTCGATGCTTCGTGAAATTTTTCTAACTGCTCGAGTCCTTGATACAGCTAGAGACAAGCGATCGTTGAAATTATCATAAAAGGAGTTAATGATATCTTATATAGTTCATAGGCATTTAGATCTTCAAGACGAAAAAATAATTCGACGATTCTGATTTAAACGAAGGAATTCGATTTTTGTCAAAACTGAATAGAAAAGAGATTCTGTTTCTATTTCTAGAGTATTTCTAGGTAAAAATCAATTTACTAATTTAATGGGAAGTTTTCTTAAAAAGTTTGACCCAGCGGAATCAAAAAGTACCACGACGTTATACGAATTTTCAATTAATCGAGCAGACAGGCACGAACGATCGTTTCGCGGCGAAATTAATGAAACATCTTAATAACAGCCGCGAATGCGCGCGCGGTCATTATTTAACCGGCACACCGGCCGATCTCCTCCGATTTTTAATTGATCAGGCCAATTAAACACCCCGGCTTCGAGGGATCAATGATCCATGAAGCGCGGCTAGATATCCTGGAATAAATGATTAACCGTAAGAGCAGTATCGATATCAGTACGGTCCCACGATGAAGCTGGGGCTGCTACGTTGCTGAAACGTCAGCTGGATGATGTACCGCCGGAGATAAGCTCGAGACTTCTCCAGGCAGAATTTCACTACCGCCCGAAGTATCAATTCGAAACTCGAATAACCTTGGCGCGCCAAAGTAACTACAAACTCGTACGCTCCGCGCACTGGCGCGAATCCTCCGGAGACTCTGTTCCTTTCGCAGCACAGAGAACTTTTGTCCCGATGCGGTCAACTTTTACGCAAGCTGAATAATCTAAATAATAACGAAGTTTGTGACGAATTCTGCACCATTGATTTGATAGAAGTAATACGTGTAAAGAACCTTAAATTTCAAGGTCTGACAATTTTTTTCCTGGTACTGTGTTTAACTCATCACGAAGGTAGAACTTTTCCAAGAAATCTAGCAGTTCTCTTGGAAAATGGCAAAAAGGTTTGTTAATCATTTAACGTTGCGGACACGTGGGTGTTAACAGCGATTTTGTGGCGTATATAGGGTGTTTCATACGAAGCTGTTCTAGCTATAGAGAAAAATGTTTCAAATAAAATTTATGTCGTTTTAAGGGGTGGCCATAAATCTTATCTGGATGGTTAGACTTTCGAGATTTTAAGGTAATCTTTGTTTTTTTGAATAGAACTATATTTTTGAGTTAACATCAAGACGAATTCAGCAACCTAGATAACGTTGGTGTTCCAATGGTCATTCAGCGCTACTTGGTTGAACATTTAAAGATTGTTCCTTATCTATGATGTTCGAAGTACTGACCGTGGGCATCAACACACTTACCTCAAACGACATTTTTCTTCTGTGGTTTCGGGAAGAAACATTCCCCACGTTTGCTAGCAAATCACTTCTGAAACATTGGAAAAGTATAACTATCGTTTAAAAATAGAATAGACAGTTCTAATAGAATATACAGTAAAAAAAAAATATAAAGATCGCCTTAAAATTTCGGAAGCGTGGCCACGCAGACAAGATCTGCAGGCCCCTCGAAACAACGTAAGTTTCACGTGGACAACTTCACATGTAAACAAAGTTTTCGCGAGCGACAGATATAAACAAATAAAGTGGAAAATTCGCGCGGGTTTGCGAGTGGAACGCCCCAGTTTCTGGACGTTCGTTTTCAGGAACTGGTCGCACGCGTAATCCCCGACGATAAGAAAGTTTCGAGCGAGTCAGCAAGACGTAGGCAAGCGGAACGAACGGTTCGGTTGGCCGATCGGCGAGCTGCGGCGTCATTTCCGTAATGCGATCCCCAACGAACAAAGTTTCTCCGCGGAAAACTTGGCGAACTTGGTCGTTCGTTACGCCGGGGCGACACGAGCCTCGCGCGATGTTTGAACGGCCGGCAGACACGAACGCGCACGACCGGGACAAGCGTCTCGATTGCCTCGAACGAAATTGAAGCTATCGCGGCTCACGTTGCTCTCTCGCTTTAAAACCCCTCGACGATCACGGAAGCGCGACGGAAATTTCGCCGTTTTGCATGCAAGTGGATCGGTCAAGAATCGTTCCCTAATGAGACACAGCACCGAGAGCTGGCGCAAAAAGTGATAGTCGCAGTCGCACTGCAGGCTCGTAAATTATCGAAATATTTAGACGTTTCAATCCACGAAGACTCCAAAGAAGAATTTTTTCCTGTCTCGACACTAGGCGCAACGATGGCAACGTTTCTCCTTCGTTCTCTACGATCACCTCAGGCAACAATCCACTTAACGCAACAGTACTCCACTTCCGCGTCAGAAACTAAGATACAATTTATATTACAGAGCAACCGATACGACGATCTTTCGCAGAAACGCTAAACACAGTTGCGAGGAAGCCAGAGAAAACAGCGTAACAACCACGCGCATTTGCAGGATTGTTTGCACCCAGCAAATTGACAGTTCTCGTGCACCTGTCTAATTACTCATCGGGAGGAAAGTGCGTCGAACCGAATCGACAGCTGAAGAAACTACGACGGGTCAAAGCGAGGAACGATACGTTTCGTACCTGCGCGCAGCAACCGTATGAATCTTCCCTCGACAAACCACACCAACGAAGGATTTTCCTAGCTAGGGTTTTGTTCCGAGAAGGTTCCAACCAGTCAGCGCGTCCGCCTGCGCGAACCTCCTTTAAAAATCAATCCTTCGCGCAGGTATGCACGTACGTACGTAGCGAGGAAGGTTGAATACGCGGGAACAGAGGCAGGAAAAGGATACCCTTCGCTGTTGTGTGTGCGAGCCGAACGTTCTCCTTCGGAAGAGTACACCGTCGGTAGATTATCCCTGTCCGCGGCAGCCATGGGACGGTAGTCGTGGACCAAGAGACCAGGCAAGATAAGGCAGCCGTAATTGACCATAACTCAAGGAAATGAAGCGGCGAACGGTACCGAGCATCTATATTCCGAGTCGTTGCTCGAACGTTAGGCTAGGAGTTAACCTTCGGCCTATCTCTCTCCTCCCCCCTTTCCTCCTTCCCGCTTCGCGAGATATCTTCACGAGTCAGCCGCGCACGTCCGGCTGACTTTTTCGAGAAGAGGCAAAAGAGTACGACGACGAACGATCACGATTCCTCGAAACAATGCCCGCGGAATCGTGCATCGACGCGAGTTTTCAACCCCGAACGGAATTACGAACGCTGCGTTCCAGCGATGATTTTTTTTTTCGTGTAGGAGCGACGGTTACTCTTACGCGGCGACAGCCGCGGATCGCCGCGGTAATGGTCGAACGTCGAGATGTATGAAGGATGGTCGGCCGGTTAATTGCGACCGGATAATTGGCAGAGGGAGGAAGGTTTATTGTGACGGGTCGATAGGCGGATGTCTAGGGACGGATAGGCTTTCCTGCCGGGGGAAAGTATAGGTGTCGGCCTACAGGGGGAAGAAGTTGGCGCTTAAAAGCACGATTCTCGCTGTAGCCGCTATTATTCGATTTTTTGACCTGGTTTTATACTACCATGTACCAACGTATCTTACGAGGGAACTATGAATCACCGATTTTGAAGGAATTTTTATCTTTTAAAAGCGTAAATGTAGTTTTCAATAAAAAAAAAACTGCACGACCTGTACCCCAGTACGATTCGTCTCACTGAAAGGCAGCAACTCTTCTGACTATAGAAAATGAAGATGACTTTTTTGCCATAAAATTTTATTGATGTGCAAACATTTGAATCGATAGAAAACAAATTACAGGCGCCAGACAACGCCACTCCTACTCGAGGTCTACCCCACGCCCCCTCGCGAATCACGTGACCCAAATCAACCAATCGCTAATTTTCGTTGCATGAGCGTTGCACCTGAAGGCCCCGCTAAAATCACTTTCAGTGATAAAAAAATTGAAGAGGTAAAAGTTACCCTCGAAGTTGGGGGTGTGAAACATATTTAATTAATTAATTTTGTGTAAATTAGTTTTTTAACGACGTTTTTAACGGTGTACACCATTTTGTAAAGGAACCTTTTATCTAAACAATGTAATTTTAAAAAATCGTATTTTCCATATAAGTTTCTCCGAATAAACAAAGTTAACAAATTGTTAGCATACACGTGCGCAGTTGAAAAAATCGAGCACGTGAACACGCAGAATCTGAGAAAGAGATAGGACACATTAAATTCGAGGGATCGACTGATCTCGCGATCGAGCGAGCGAGGGATTCTCGTACGAGTTAGTTTTCGAGAAGATGGCTTTCTAAACGATCATAATTTAGCACGCACGTGTTAGCAAAGTTCCCCCCGGTAATCTGTGGACCGTAAGAGATAAAGTTGTTGACTAAGCCCGCGCGGATCTGACTCTTTTCTTCTTTCCACTGTCCACGGAGTTTGTCAACAGAAGATAGATAAATAAACGTTCCGTATCGATAAGCAGTTCGTAGGGGACAGTAATCTATAGGATAACGCGTGAGAAGGAGCCTCTATATCTCGAAAACGCTCGATTTCAATGATTTCCTGTTTGACAAACAGACGTGGGACTATCTTTTGCGACCTGAGATAAATTCAGCTCAGGCTTCGAAAACACCGCATGCGGTCAAAGCGAAGCGATTTTCAATCTTTCATCTTTCAAGTTGTCTCCGTAAATTTTCCTCGTTTCTCATCGAGGGTTCACCGATGATAAACTACTCGTCGTATTTCCAATATCATTTCAAACGAGAAATACCTGAATCGACGTACTTCTTGACACAATTTAGATAGTACTCGCTCAAAATCTACAACATTTTGTAATGATCGCCAACGTAATAATTATCCACTAAAACACAACAAGGTACGTGTACGCAAAGGAATAGAGGCCTGTCGCTGATAGGTTAATGTCAATACTGAATTCAATTAAGCGTAATTAAGTTTGCTTGCCACTCCGACAGATCTACGTTTCAATTGAAACTCGGCGATCGAGTACAAATCTTCCGCCGGCAACTCTTGAAACGTCACGAAACGGGTCTGTAAATCTCACAAGATGGAAAATCCAATCGAACGATGCCTGTGTATCGACTTCGACAAAGGGAGCGGAGCGGTTCGCGCGCAGAGCAGCGCCGCATAATGACCCAGTGCCGCGCGGCAATAAAGTCACACGTTCGAGCGTGAAATCTGGCAAAATTAATGCCGCGATAAATTACACGGTGCTTCGAGTTTACACTCGAACCAGCGCGGCTCGCCTGTTTATTTTTGCGCCGGCAAAAATCCATCGCCGCCGGCCGAGTTTCCTTTTTCTTTCGATTAAGGCCGCAATCGCACGACCATTTCTTTCGTTGTCCGCCGCTGCAGAAAGTTTCTTGCATCGGTAATAAGTACACCCCAACCTTAAAAGTTGTTACAATTTACAATCTGTAGCAAATTGCAAATCCCTTTGCGTATCGTTTGACTTGCAAAATTCACGTTTGCCTCAAAAGTTTTCGAGTGTCGCTACTGATATTTATAATCTGTAGTAAATTTCGAATTCCTTTATATTTGAAATTTCCAAATTTTCCAGATCTTGAGAAAAGTGGACATACCCTTGTTTTGAAAGTCTTTAATATCACACTGCATTAAGATTTGTAATCTACAGCAAATTTTAAATTTTTTTGTGTCGTTTGACTTGACAAAATTCCAAATTTTTCAGCTGCCGAAGGTGTGTATATGAACCAAAAGAGAAAATGAAAGAGGAAATATACACTTGTGCCCCATTTACAAATTTTCCAGCTGCTGAAAATGCACGAACTGAGAAAAATCGCGAGAGACGGGTTCAACGGGTTCTGAATTAAATAAATGTATCTCGCCATTGGATATCATCGTCCGCGAACATCGTCGATTGGACGTAACGCGCAGCCTGGAATCGCGTGAAATAAATGTAGACATTTCCGATAACAAATTGATACATCCTCCGACAAGTAGACCGAACTCGAATCCTGGCAGACGGCGTCCTCTCTGCCGAGGTGAGATTGATTTATCGACCAAACCGATCGAGAAAAAAGTAAACCGGTTCGTCGCGGGGATAAACGTCGTCGTCTGGAAAAAAGTCTAGATTCGAAAGCGCGACTGCGTGTCAGATTTTGATAGTAATCGTGCTCAAAGATAATAGAAGAAGACAGCGTTACGTCATAATACTGCGATTACCTGTGTGTATAAGTGTCTTTTAGATTCCTGATCAATGGTGCTTTACTGGTTACTTATCTAGTAAACTCTAGTTACTTATCAGTGAGCGATGTTCAAAGTTACGATTCAAATTTCAGAAAAACCAGAGAGTGAATTCATATTCGAATTAAATAACATATCTTCAATCAGGGACTGTGAAAAGTAATCATATAAAATTTCATTAAAAAAAAAATGTTGATAGATGCAAAAGTTATATATATAACAGAATTCATAGTTTACTTTCTCTTTTTGCAAACTTGTAAAGTATTGGGTCCAAAAGATCGGCAAGAACACACGTATCACGTTTCTTCGATTCTTCCTCCACTGTTCCGAGATTCCAGAATCAATTGCAACCTCGCAACGAGTATACAAAGTGTTCTAACAATCATAGCGGAGTCCGCGAGTCGCGGTGAATCCACGTAGACTTACAAACAAAACCATCAGTTATCAGTTACCGGGACACCCTGTACGTAACAACGCCGAGCCATTTGCTTCCACGGTCGGTCAACGAGGAGGGCAAAAAACGTAATTACAAGCGCCGTCGCGTTCGCGATGAAGAGAACGTATCGGTGGGTGCATCACCGCGCCAGGCCACCGTCTTAGAAATCAATTTAACATTTTTCCAGCGGGCCGATCTCTGTTGCCGGGCCCGACAGCCGCGCGCGCGACTTGATAATCCGATCGAGATAAGATCGACCGTCTCGGTGCCTCGGCGGTGATTGCGAGGCGAGCGAATCGTCCGAAGACGGGAGAGAGGTGAACGTTTCCCACGACCCTGCGAATCCTGCGCGCCGGATTCTATTCCGAAGTTCCGCGCCGTGGGTAATAAGACGCGCACGCGGAACACGCGAAATCGCGCGTATCACGGCCAAAGTTATCTGCCTAACAGGCTAAAGAATAAATAAGTCAGTATATAAAAAGTCTCTCTGTATTATCATTGAAAGTGATTTTAGCGGGGGTAATCCTCTTCAGGTGCAACGCTGATGCAACGAAAATTAGCGATTGGTTGATTCGGGTCACGTGATTCGCGAGGGGGCGTGGCGTAGACCTCGAGTAGGAGTGGCGTTGTCTGGTACTGAGCGCTCGCGCCTGTAATTTGTTTTGCATCGATTCAAATGTTTGCATATCAAACATTCTTTGTATTCAATATGCAGTATCGCACGATTGATACTTTAATTTTTATAACAAGCCTCAATCGCTGAAATGGAATGATTCTGTACGCATTCCTTCGTTATAACGTTAGAGATACGTTTCTTGACGAACGTTTAATGTCTTAATCAGTATTTTGTTTGGAGATTATTTGGATTAATCTCCACACGCGTCGTGACTCGATTCCGCGCTAAGCGCTCGATCTTCGAAAGCGAGTCCAGCTTCCATGCATCAGAATGCACGAGAAACGCAATCGCGTTTCGCAATTAGCGTGGAATGCGTGGACGAGGATGATGCACGCTAAGCGAGAGAGGGAACCGGGGGTGAAGCAAGAAGAGAGAAAAAAGGAAGGACGATCGACGTCGTAAAACCGCGAAACAAGAACCGAACGAGGCAAACAGGCGAGCATCGGCAGACGATGTTCTTCGAAACTCCTACGCACGCCACGATTCCCAATTTGGTCTTCCAGTCTTCTCCAACTCTCTCTTTATCTCTCTATCTCTCTTTCTCGCTGTCCCGTTAATCGCGCTCGCTATCTGGCCCGCTCGACCACTATCGAGCGTGCGCTCGCGCGCCGATGTTGGAAGTTAATCGCTGGCTCCATATACAGGTCCTTTCAGAATCAGTATTGGCCAAGGACACGGTCGGGCAGTTTACCGATGGATCCTTCTTTGGTTCGGCCGATTGATAAGTGGATTTCTACGCAAAGGGAGCAAAAAACCCGAACTGAAAAATGGACCGAACGAATCTTCCTTACACAGCGTGTATCTGTGGTCGTGTTCAGTCTTAAATCCAGATAAAACGAAACAGCACACGGGGTACAACGCGCGACGCCGCCGCAACTTCCAAACTACCCTATAAAAATCGAAGGCTGTATCTTATCGAACACTGTTTTCCCTCGTGTTTCTCTTCGTTTATAAATCGCACGATGACCACGTATCTTGTACGCACGAAGCTTGTACCGGCGATTAAAGAAAAACGACGGAGCGTGAAGCAACGCCAGAACGAAAACGATAGTGGAATATATGTTATATTGTAAGGCAGTTGGTGTGCAATTGATCAGGCGATTGCTGATTCGCGTTAATTCGCACGGTGTAAATACAACGGTGTCGTTTGTTTTTCAATTGCTCTCGCGGATGGCCTGACCGCGATCGACCGAGAACGAAACGCGGTCGGTTTCACGGAGCCCGTCGACGCTCGCGCGCGTTCCTGCGCACGCCCGCCGCGGCCCGCAAATTTCCCTGGATAGCCAGCCCGTCGTAATAACATACAATTAACCGAAATTAGGTACCGCGTTACAATGAGCTTGCCTTTTCATTTACCGCCGCCGCTACCGCGCCGCTAGAAAAGAATCGAAATGAAGGGGGGTGGGGCCTCCTCTTTGGTCCCCTCTCGGTTTTCGTCGGAACGTTCCGTTTCGTAGACCCGCGGGGAACTCGTAAATCCACTGGCTCGAGGATAGAAACTTTCAAAATATATTTAAGAAGAGAGAGACATTTAGTGCAGGTCAGGCACGCAGACATTATACAACTATCTATAATACTTGTAAAATGAGAGAGAAAGAGAACGAGTGGCAACGAGGAAAGACCTTTTTGAGGAAAAGTGTGAACGATGTGGATTTGGTCGTCGAGAGTGGAGAATAGGAGTGTTTTAATTGCGTAGACAACGTATGAATCTCAAATACAATACTAACAATAAATTAAATATACGTATTTGTATGTCTAATGATTGTCCAACCTCCAAGTCCTACAATAATATTTTGAATATATAGATTCAATTGAAACACAGAAGATTTAAATTTTAGTATAAATTTATCAAATATTAAATTTAATTTACATTAAATCAGCACGAACTTTCCGGACAACCCAATACATCTTGATGCATAAAAATGTTTAAACAATCAATTGCTCGCGACATACGAATCCACGGATACGAATTTCCGTGGGGAAACATTCAAATATTTCCCCGGGTCACCGCGAGTTTGTGGAACACGTTCTCGCGTTGCTCGTGTAATCGAACGTCGAGCAACTCCGAATTTATTCGAGGAGGAAGGAGAGGAAAGGAGTCTGGCGCATCGAACGCGAATTCACGGAGGGAAATAATAAATTGAGAGCACGAAATGGACGTAATTATCAAAGGGTACCGAACGCCCGTTAATTCCCAAAGCATCGCGAGAAGTTTTCGTACAAACCGGCCATTTCGTGCCCTCGACCGTCCGTTTCGCAACCGCGTGTTTCGAATGACGGAAGTAAGAATTAACGAGTCTGCTCAGGATAAGCTAATCGTAGCGCGTCGCTAACGATTAGCATATCAAGAACTTATCGAGCCACGTAGTCAGTGGAATTTTGTCATTTCCAATATACGTATCGCGTGGCAGGATGAGTTGGAAGAAACTTCCCTCCCGTGTCAAGCTTCCAACGTTCGATAATTACTACCCGGAATAATTTCTGCATACATGAAAATCAATTTTAATCCTTTTACGTCGAAACTAATGACAGGCAACTGCCCATCTTCCCGTTAGAGAGAGCAAGAATCTCGCGGTTAAACCGAAGACGAGATTCCGGCGAGGTTAATAGATCGGACTTCTCCATTTCTACGAGCGAGCTACAACATTCTCTCTCTCTCTAGGTTCTCTCTTTCTGTCGTAAACTCGTCCTGACTCCGTTTCAACGTGACGTTACGTTCAATCAACGCGCGCGAAAAAGGAAGCAAAGAAGGATCGAGCGAGGCGAGGAAACGAGAGCCATCAGCGCGACGGCCGCGTCAGACAGAGGCACGCAACCCGTCAGCAACGCTGAGCGGCGTAAACAAGATTCGCGAACGGCGATACCCCGGCTCGATGCGTTTCGAAAGCGTGTCGATGCCGGCCCGGCCGAATAAATTAACGAAGGATCAAGATGGAAGCGCAAGGTGGTTTTAAACGCGGCGACACGCGAGCGACAAGCCAGCAATTTTCTGCGAGAGAGAGAGACTCTCTCGGGCAGTGTCATCCTGTCGGATTACATTTCTCTCGCGCGTTAGCCGGCTCCACCCGCCTCGATTACCCTCGTTGATGACAACCGCGCGTTCGGAGAAAATTACCGCGCGGATATGCAGAAGATATAAACGAGACGCCGTGGCTTTCGCGAGAGTACTCGAGCGACTTAATCGGGGAAAATATATTTGCTCGGTTGACGAAAGAACACCTTGATTTTTATTAGGTTGTTTACTTCGACGCTCACCTCACTTCAATCAACGCTGATTTTTGCCCAATTCTGAAAGTTCTACATATTCCGCGATTATGACGATACAATGGTCAGTAATAAATCGGAAATTTCAGAAGAATTTCAATCTTTGATATAAATCAAATAAATTCTCTTTTCTTTTATAGTGTTATATTTTTGTATTCTTATATTGAATATTTTATATTATTTTTGTATTATATTGTTATATTATCACTGAAAGTGATTTTAGCGAGGGTAACCCAGAAAATTGGGCCTCTTCAGGTGCAACGCTGATGCAACGAAAATTAGCGATTGGTTGATTTGGGTCACGTGATTCGCGAGGGGGCGTGGCGTAGACCTCGAGTAGGAGTGGCGTTGTCTGGTACTGAGCGATCGCGCTCATTTCCTAGTCAGAACTAGTTGCTTCTGAGCCTTTCAGTGAGACGAATCGTGGAATACGTGCAGTTTTTTTAATATTATATCTGTGATATATTTATACGTTAAACTTTTTTATTCTTAGCCTTATGTTTCTTTGTCTCTGTTGCCAAAAAAATCTTACTTAACGCTTTGTTTTTTAAGAACGCAACATTTGATGTTCGTATAACATATAGTAATCAAGATATGTTATATCCTTATATATATTGTTTAAACTAATATATATAAAGGAAAAAAGAGCTTATATTAAGAAAGTATCAAATGCACGAAATCTCGCGACCACGCGACGCTAAACTGCATTTTCTCAAAATTTCACCGGGCAACACACTTAAATTAATTAAAACAATTTCTGCAAGCGTTAAAAATACTTTCGTGAGTCACTGCGTGCGAGAAGAAAGGTTCGCGCAGTGTCCTTGTCTCTTCTCGATTTTCTATCTCATCTTTGGCGAGGGGGAAGAATCTTCTCTCTCGAGGACGACGACGACGACGACGACGACCAGGACGACGAGGACGACAACGAAAGGAAGAAGAGCGGCAAGAAGGTCGGAGCGTGTCGTCGAAGAGCGGCCGATTCCACGCGATAACGTCGTTCCGGTTCTCGAAACCGGCGTGCTGGTTCGCGCGTGAAAGAACACGTTTGCCGGACGGCAATAAAATATTAGGGCCCGGGACCGCTGGTATACACGCCGCGCCGGCAATCTTTCCTAGAAAATTAAATGCGATGTTTTGCTCCATCGGACTTCCCGCCGCGTTTTCTCACGAGTCACTCGCGAGCGCGAGCTTTAAATAGGCCCGTGAATGGCAGCCTGCGCGCCGTGGCTCCGAAACAATGGCAGAGGATGGGCTGGTTAAGTACGGACACGGTAAAAGTTCCAAAGGTGTGTCGTGCCAGTGTCTCGTCTCCGTGCGACTCGACCCTGGAACTCGTGAATCATCCTGATCACTGCAGGATGATTAAATCGAGGGGTCGCGAGATTAATTCCCAAAGAGAGAAATAATTTTCGTGATTTCGCTTAAATTCTGCTTTGCAAAAAATGAGGAGACCTCGAGTTCGTTGTTTTATTTACTTTTGAAACTGTTTGGAAAAAATGGACCAAATGGAATAAAATCTCTGTACTACTCTGTGTTACCGATGCAAACGAGAAGCTCCGAGAAAAGTTACTCTTTTTCAATTATAGTAGCGATCATCGTAGACGGTGTTTGTCAGAATAAACTGTGCATATTTGACAAAAACTGTGACAAAGAGTAGCTCGAGCATCAGGAGTTCGACTTCCTGAAGTAAATTGATTTCACCGTAAAAATCGGTAATGAATTTCTTAAACGCGAAGGCACGTGAGCGGACTTCGCTTTTTTTCCGTCGTTCTTCCGTCGATCCGTAGCGAACTGTCCGCTTTCGTCGAAGATGGGACACTTCCTGCCGTGCCTTTTCTTTTTTCTTCCGCGCCCGCTGTTTGAAGAGAGCCGTATTTGCGTTACGTAGCGCTTATTATCTCGGCTCGGAGGTTGGCTAATGTAAATTAACGAAGACGAAGCAGACTGAGCTGCAGTTGAATAACTCAATCCTGAAACAGTTGAGTATCTCTCTTCCCTATTCTCTGGCTGATACGTCGGGTAACTCGAACTACTTTATCTCGAAAATTTGAATCTTCAAGCGCCAACCTACTTTTTAATCAAGAAAGAAAAAAAAAAGGAAGAAGAGACGTTGCTGTTTAAATAATATTCGTGTTTATCTTGAAAGTACCGTGATGAATTTATTATGTATATTCCACGTGATAACTCGTGGTTCTGCAGTTCGATCCCCCCGTTTAATTTATTCCCGTAATTGCCTGTTTCGTTTTAACTCACTTACACGGGTGCGTGCCTGAAAAATATAACAAATGAACTGGTAAGATCAGAAATTGAAGATTCTGGTTTATCGGAACTACTCGATTTGAAAGAAATTTTGGAACAAATCAATTTTATCGAACGTTGTCATCTTTAACTCTTTTTTTTCATATGTAGTTTATTGTTATATTCAAAACTATATTTATAACATTATTTATTTAAAATTACATTACTAAATCTATATTTTCATATATAGTTTACTGTTACATTTAAAACTCCGAAGAGAGAGAAAGAGAGACGCGAACGAGACGAAGCAAAGAACCGAAATGGACGGCTTCGGCAAGCTTGATCGAGCGAAAATAGATGCAACGCGTTTTGTTACCGCGACGCTTGCGGACCATTTGTTGAAAATGGCCTCGAACGGCCAATTTCCAAGGCGAGGCATTCGAATCGTGGCGCTCGCTCGGCTGGAAAGGCTCGCTCGTTTCCAGCAAGTTTTAGCCTCGTTAGCGGCACGACAATGTAAATCAATCGGGGAAAATACGGCGACTCGCGTTGGCGCAAGGGATTAATAACCAATTAGAGGCGATCTTACGGCGGTGCTCGACGATTTCCACAGGATTGGCTCGGCCAACACATTAAATTTACTCGTTTTTCCAAAGCGTTATTGGCGGCTGCTAATTACGCGAAAAAAGAATAAGAGAGAAAGAGAGAGAGAGAGAGAGAACAGGAAAACACGTCCCGATGATTCTGAGAGCTTATTCACCAGTTGCAGCGATCGCTTTGATCTCTGTTGAAAACAGAGGCCGAGCAGCACGGCAACGACGATACACGGCCGACGTGAGTCTCCAATATCGCGTTTAATTGGATGGTAAACGCGTTCATACCACACACGCTCTGATTGTGTGTTAATTTCGCCATTCGCGAACGTCGTACATTGGCTCCAGCCTGCATTCAGGAGAGAAAGAGAGAGAGAGAAAGAGAGATCTTTTTTTCCCTCTTACTCGCGGATTACTATTAATTGTTTAACTACTTCGTCGCTCGTTGCTCCTCTTTGACCGTGTTAATTGATTATTGGGCTCGTTAATGACTCCACCACCATCGCCAACTCTCCGCCGGCTTCAGCTCTCGTTTTACCCTCGACGGTCGATATCGATTTACCGCCAACCAACCAACCACCGCTTGTACGCGGTAATAGTTCCACGGTATTGCTCGTTATTTCATTATCTCCGATCAAAGTTCAGCGAGCCAAAGTTTCGAAGCAAAAAAAAAAAAAAGAGAGAGAGAGAGAGAGAGAGAGAAAATCGTTTGCCGTTTATCAAGCAATTACAATTGCATTACGAGGCATTCGCGAAGCACCAGCGAATCTCTTCTTCTTCAATCTACGCGCTTAACATAATCGCGCTTTAATCATACACGTGTGATGCACGTCCGTTTCTCGTCTCTCGCAACCTGCAATTTCCGCTAACAAACAGTTCGCGGAATTCTCACGAGGCGAGATCGGTATCTCGCCTGTGGCCGCCGTTTGAGCGGCGCGCCGGGTCAGTAAATCGCGTCGGCGCGACGTTTCGCGCCTCCGCGGCCACCAGAAACAGATGCTTATGTGCCGTTAAACGCAAGCGGCCGGAATCCTTCGCGGTTGATGTTCGCGCACCGCCGCGCCGCGCTGCTCCGAAGTCACCGCGCACCGTGATTTCTTATCCGTGATCTCGGACGATGGTAACTGTTCATTTGTCGACGGACGGGACCGCACGACAGGGAACGCGGCCGGCAATCCATCGACCTACTCGCAAGAACGGAGCGATAGTAACGACTTCCGGTACGTGGAAGGCGGACATTTTTCGCCGGCTTTCTCTCCGCGACGCTGGGTCAAGACACGCTTTGACTTTTGTACGAGTGAAACTTGATTTATCGCAGTGAAATTGTTACTGGCGTAATGGAAATATTTACACTTGTTTATTTTTAATTATTTAGAGAGATACTTAAATATTGGAAAGAGATTTTAATTTAAAACGTTTACTCGTTTGATAAATATTGCACCGACGTGTATCATTTCTTCTTTTATTATCACTAAAAGTGATTTTAGCAGAGTAACCCAGGAAATCGGGCCTCCTCAGGTGCAACGCTGATGCAACGAAAATTAGCGATTGGTTGATTTGGGTCACGTGATTCACGAGAGGGCGTGGCGTAGACCTCGAGTAGGAGTGGCGTTGTCTGGCACTGAGCGATCGCGCCTGTAATTTGTTTTCTATTCAAATGTTTGCGTATTAATAAAATTTTATGACAAAAAAGTCGTCTTCATTTGCTAGTCAGAATCATGTCCAATCGCAGTTGGTGTGCCATTCAAGATCTTTCGTTGAAGATAGTAATAATATTGCAAACATTCAACGCTGATTGTATCCAAGTGTTAACCGTTGTTTTGGATGGAAAAAAAAAGAAAGTCGCAGAATTGGTAAAGTCCAATTACCGCTGAAGGAAAAAACTTAATCGAAATCTCGTAATTTCATCCTTGTCGATACGAGTAATTGAATTCCAAGCACGTCTACGTGAATTACTATCCGATTGCATTTGCGTTTCTTGCCGAGGAACTAGTCAATTTTTATGATGCGATGTTATTAATGTGAAACCTCGCGAGAATCGCTATTATTTCTACGTTACAACTGTTGTTCTTCCCACTCCCCCCTCACTTTTCTCTTCGCACGTTCAGTCGGAAACGTTGAAACGATGGATCAATTAGAGACAATGAAGTGGCAGAAATTCTAGGCACACGAGATAAATGGCACGTTGATTCGCCGAGGAACATGACCCGTTACGTGTACACACGGCCGAGGACTGACGCGGTTCTCCCATCGTCTCGTTACGTGTACCGAAAGCTGCCGGTAGGGAAAAGGAAGTGACTGCTCCAGAACGTTTCGAATCGGATGATACTGTTAACTCGGAAAATCAACAGTGAATCATGTAACGGTGACACGTAACGGTGGACACGGGAGCTTAACCTTTTCACCTGGGAGCCGGGCACGAGCATACGGTTATCGTATTTTACGGGTAATAAGTTTTACGATTCCTGCATCTCGCGACGATGAGTTGACGGCAATAAAGACGGTAATCCCGCTGTAAATTTCAAGCTGCAATAGGATTTTCGTTCGTTACAAACTGCGCGTAAAGAGTATAGTTGCTCCTTTGTGTTTCTGCCTGCTAGATCCTTCTATTCGATAATTTAATTAATTATTTAACCGACAAGTCGTGATAAGCAAAACGTTCGATAAACAGGATGGATCACGACTATTATAGATGAGTGGAATGCAATGCAAGAGTGTATTTCCATCAAACTGAAGGTATGAAATTCATCTACAATAGCCACGGACAAACTTTTCTTTCCACCCTGTACGTAGTCTACGATTTTAAACAAAAAAAGGACCAAACGCTTCCAGAAGAAATTAATTGAAGTGCTTTAAAATATTTCGAAGGCCCCTGTCCTGTAAGCTACTTTATTACGCGCGCGCACGTGCACGTCTGAGGCAGGAGGACGATGCATCAAACGTGGCTAGCTGTCGCCGTGAGTTAGCCACGCGAAACGAGAGATCCTCGAGAGCGATAGAGCAACGACAATGCGCCGCTATCGTTTCGTCATCGATCCGAGGCTTCTCTTCGTTCGGTAGAAAACCGTAGGCGTTGATTGAGTGCACGCGAGCGGTCGTAGCCGGCCGTTTTTCTTTGGCGCGGCTCCTGGAATGCGCCAGGATCCCGTAACGCGGACAAGAAATTTACCGGATCGGACCTCTGGCCGCCGCTTGACACGCCGATGTCCACCGTGGTTCCACGGTGGTTCGCCTGCTAACGATACGATCAATCCGATCCCGCTGGTTGTTATCATAATTAACGGCCCGTTCGCCTTAATTGACTTTTACCCGGACAATTAACGACCTTCTTGAATTTTATTACTGAATAATCGCCGGCCGGCTGAGCTGATCGTCAGACGTACACACAGCGTATTCTTCTAATCCTCGTTCGTCTTCAGAGATCATCTTCAATTTCTGTTACGACACAACGTTCCTCGTGTACGGACGGTACTTTCGACTTTCGTACAATTTGCTGTTTTGCACTGTTATTTGTGCAAGTGCGAAATTTATCAAGAAGAGAGAAAGAAGAAAACACCAACAGATACTGATCGATAAAGTATCGTTATTTACATGCTAATACACCTCTTACACGTTGAAAAAATTAATATTTTAAAAACACTTTTTGACGTTTTTTTCTTTTCACATTGCTCTACTTTCGCACGCGTTTCAGCAATCAGTTATTTTAGGTACGAAAGTCGAGGATCGCCTGTGTGTTGAAAAATTACACGAGACGAGACGCGCACGTGGGATAGTCGAGGGGAATGATCGTAAATTACAGCCGGTGCTCCGGGCGGGCGAGAGATCGCCGATTTCGGCCCAGAAACGGAAGCCCAATTGTGCGTGTAGTAGCAAAAAACATCCTAGCCGCGGCTAATTGCTACCTGGCGAGCGTATCATGGCAGAAGGTATGTAAATCACGAGAGGCCTCGCTCTTCACTGCGCTGGCAAATACGCTTATTATCCCCCGATCGCGTAACGGGTCGCCTCGTCTGTCTCCTCTTTTTCATTTTCACGGACGACTTGTCAACCTTTATCAGGGAGCTTATCTCTCATCGACCGCCGTCCGACGAAACACTTTATTCCACTTCGTTTTTATTAAAACGCTCGGGTTATTAGCCTGCCGATAAGTGCAGCGAATATTTATGCAAATTTAAGTTTTTGTGCAAGAAGAGCAAAGGGACAAGACAGAGAATAAAAAGTATGATTGCACCGAGAACTTTATTCTAAATTTTATCCCTGCATGTTTTTCACTTTGAACGTTTCTGAACTCTCGTCTCGACGAGCAAAAGGACGACGAACACGGCGAGTGGAATTTTTTTTATCACTGAAAGTGATTTTAGCGGGGGTAGCCCAGAAAATTGAGCCTCTTCAGGTGCAACGCTGATGCAACGAAAATTAGCGATTGGTTGATTTGAGTCACGTGATTCGTAAGGGGGCGTGGCGTAGACCTTGAGTAGGAGTGGCGTTGTCCGTATTGGTAATTTGTTTTCTATCCACTCAAATGTTTGCGTATCAATAAAATTTTATGGCAAAAATGTCTTCATTTCCTAGTCAGACAACAGTTGCTTCTGGGCCTTTCAGTGAGACGAATCGTACTGGGGTACAAGTCGTGCAGTTTTTTAACAATTCCCAGTTGAAAGAAATCAATCAACGTATTACCCGACTGAGATAATGTAACACTGACTTAAAAGTCATCGAGGCAAACGAATCGTCGACATTCGCAGTCATCGAAAAAACAAAAAATTCATCCATCTCGTCGTTTCATCTCCTCGGATACCAGTCGTGTTGCTCGCAGCGAAAGAAGCCTACCATCAGAACGTGTTCCATTTCCACGATGCGACCTCGTGTCTCGCGAGGATCTAACGGTCTGCCAATTCCTCCAACTATCGTGGAACCAGATTCCAATCGATTTTCTGGACGGCAGTTTTACAGCATGTAATTACAGCCACGGACAACAGAGATAACTCGATAACAATCACGTGACCGCGAACGTCCAGCATGTACCCGAGGACAGACTCTGCATAGAAATTAGATACAAGCACGATCTCCGTTAGTCGATCGCTGGGGATCGAGGATCGGTATCGCGAGATCGCGTCCTGATCATGCTCCGGAGGGAAAAATCTTGGTACTGTTTTATCGAACGAGAGTCTCCTGGCGACTGACTCGCCAATTGACATTGTAATAAAGAGACGTTTCTTTGCGCGAGTGGAAGAAGAAGTCTTCGGAGTTTTTGCCCCGTCCGTGGTTTCCATGGGGCTCGAGCGATTTCACCAAGAGATTTCAAGAGATCAGAAATAAATTTTATTTAAGTAGCAACGTCGTCGTCTGTCGTATGATTTCTGTAGGTTTCAAGTAGCACGAAAAAATTTTAGTAATATGTATCTAGTACAACTGAAAGTCGAAAGTCTAAAATAAGTGATCTGAAATAAATTTTACTTAAATAAAGATTAGAATAAAATAAATAAAGAGTAAAAATCGAAATTTTATCAAAGATGATAAGAACGACACTAAAGTAGCGGACAAAAATTCTGTGGAATTTCAAAGAATTTCGCGACGAACATGAAAATGCATCGCGTATTAGGTTTATACTATCTTTCGCGTGTACACGTAGGAACGAAACAATAAATAGACGAGATATCGTGGCGTTTATTGGTTTTCCCGATTTTATTCCAGCGAACGATTGCAAACGAATTGAATTCGATGCGAAAGGAATGCCAAACACTTGGGAAGAAAAGATCGCGTTTCTCGAGATATTGGTCGATTTCTATTAAGAACGCGGACTACCGATTTAGCTTTGCTTGAATTTAGATCGCAATGGTCCATCAAAATTCTTAAGTCAAACGTTCTCGCCTGTATCGATTTAACAAAATTAAATTAGAGACTCGTGATTGTCCACAAATTAAATTTAAATAAGTTTGTCATTATAACGTGTCTTTATACTTGCTTTCAGCAAGAGTTGCACTGGTTCTGAAGCTGAACTTAAAGTAGTCTCGATCGCGATAGGGAGATGTACAACTGCGAAAAAATTCCCAAAGACGAAGAGAATTTAATTCAAGGTGATTATTAAGCGGTCTTCTTCTACTTCCTCTTCCCGATACTTTTAATAACCATCGTTACAAGCACGATCTATCGGGTAAAAGTATACGAACCGAGTAAAAATATTTTAATGAATATATAGGACGTTTAAAAAACTTGCAAGCATAAGATGTACCGGTTCGAAGTATTCCACCGAAGAAAATAAAAACGCTTTAATGCATGCCCCCGGAACTAACCGGTTTAAAAGGCACTCAAGCTTTCGGCCTCCGAGCCAATCACCTGTTACGCGTTTCAACGTTCAATCCCATTCATACTCTTCGTCACCGTTCACGCATATATATTCTTTAATTTCTTATACAGAATATATTGGGTCGTCCGGAAAGTTCGTGCCGATTTTTGGTAAGTGGCGCATATAATTTAATAAATGTACACTGAAATTTAAATCTTCTGCGTTTCGATTTTCCTTCAGAAGCCGATTTTTTTAATTAAATTATATACGATTTATTAATTTAACAAAATATAATTATATTTTTATTAAATTATATACCACCTACCAAAAATCGGCACGAACTTTCCGGACAACCCAATAGATCACATGGACTCCTGAAAATAATATATATCAAAAAAAAAATAGGCTCGTCACAATTTTTTATTCATCTTTCCTACGAAATCACAATGGACCAATCGGAATTCATCTCTCGTCGGCTAAATAAATTTGCAACTCTGGAATTTCTGTCTACAGTCGTAAGAACGAATAGCGATCGCGTTTCAGAGCGTTCTTTAATTCTTAAAGAACCTTTAATTATCGTCGAGGAATAAACACGCGGTAACCGCCAATTCATCCAACCGCTGCAATCTTCGAAAAACATTTCACTTCCACGTGCATCCCCGGCGTGTATCGGCTTAATCGCTCGCGAGGTACACGCTACGCGTTCCTCCTCGCTCTTCTTCAATGCCGATGTTCTCGACTTGACGAGACACGTGGTCAGAGGTCGGTGTACCGTCGGCGTCTCGACATTTTGCGAAGCTGACAGAGCCCGCGTTGCCCGCAAGTTTCTCTCGATAATAGACTCGTTTCGACGAGAGTTCGTAGGTACAAAAGATCGGCGGGATCTCCAAAGAGACGAACACACGTTGTAGGTAAAGGGGCCAGGGAGTTTCTGACGAGTT
The DNA here is from genome assembly GCA_030673865.1 of Melipona bicolor. Taxonomy (NCBI): domain Eukaryota; kingdom Metazoa; phylum Arthropoda; class Insecta; order Hymenoptera; family Apidae; genus Melipona; species Melipona bicolor. The sequence continues at coordinate 2,390,803 of JAHYIQ010000012.1, forward strand.
TCAGCCTTGAAATCAGGCACGAGAGGATGTTATTTCGTCGAAAGGAAACGATGGAACACACCGAGGCTCGTGTGTATCGAGAAGTGGGTTAATTTTCGATCTTTCACAGTGGCACCGGCTCCTTCTCGAAATAATACGCTACGTCGTTTCTTACGTCTGATTATACACGGCGTCTTCCTCTAACCGTGTGTTTACGTTCATCTTCGTTCCTTCGGTTCGGTACGTACGTACTTCTAGGTTCAAATAAAACGGTTTACACTGCAAATTGATTTATCTTTTCCGACGCTCTTCCGAAGTTTAAACACCAACTTTTAGTTTGTCTCTCGAGATCTTTAGACACTTTGAACTTCCTTCGCAGCTGTTTAACCTATTCAGGAAGAAGAACCAGAAGAGACGTCGTGAAAATCCTGCAGCTCCTCCGTTGAATTCATTCGAGCCTTCGTTCGTGCGTAACGAAGACGGAGATAACAGCTAGGAAATTCCGACTAAAACGCAGGAAACGCGTGGCGTGCAACGCTGTCGCGTGTCTTGCTCGGCCGATTTAACGATCGCACTAATGATCGTCCGTCCTTCGTGCGTGTGCGCGGATGGGCCTTTTCCCTTTTGTCGCGGGCACAATACCGGCTAATCACGCCGCTCGTACCTGCGAGCAGCGTGTATGGAAAGCATATTCCTTTTTCATCGGTCAGCGACGAGGTCACTACGTGACCGTTCGTCGCTAGTTACGTTGATTTCACAATGCCGAGTAATTACGCACGGACTCGCCCTGTCATCGATTCTTCTCGCCTGCTCGACCACGCTGCAACCGTGCAGACAGATTCCTCGTGTGATTCTGTTCGTTGATAAATCCTGTCCTGATGATGAATCTTATCGAGGATGCATCGGGCCCACGAAAATTCCATCGTGAAACAGTGATCGGCAGTCGACTTGCTAGTCCAATTCTAACGTTTGATTGAGACGCCTTAACACTAACTGTACCGCCACTTTGCAATACCTATTCTTACTATAACCGGTCAAATAACTGCACAAACATTGTATTTTGAAAGAAACAATACACGATGTAACTTTTAAATAATGATAAAACAATCGTACAATTTTAGTTTTATATTTAACATGAACAGTTGTTAAGGTTGAACTTTAACACGAGTGATAAATTTTTCTCATATAAAATAAAATAAATATTTATAAATAATAATAATATATAAATAATATAAAATAATTTATAAATAATATAAAATAAAAAAAGAAACAGAAAGGAAAAGGAAAATTAAACGAACAAAAGAAATAACAACGGGCGTATAATTTTAAATTAAATTTTGAAATTGACCGGGCGTGGTACGGTTAGTGTTTTAATATCATTGCCAATATCAGGAAAGCAGATATTGAAAATTCTGTACACATTCCTTCATTAAAAGAAATAGTAGAATTTTTACATTTTCTATTTTAGTTTGCACATGAAACAATAATCCTTATGCGTCGCCAGAAACTTTAACTTTCGTTTATTATAACATTTTAAAAGAAATGTGTTTGATGTTTGTTTGTCTATTGTGATTTTTTCTAATGCACAAATACAATATATTTTATTATTTTCCAGAGGAAAAATCTTGTAAGGGAACGTTTCAAAGTACCACGTGAAAGAAAATTATTAAAATACATGTATATGTTTAAAAATATTATTTTCGCTATTACTTACTTCAATTTGTTTCAGTATACAAATCTTTAGAATCTTCTTCGTAATAACGTATAATGTAGCAGTTCTCGATTCCTTTCCTTCTTCTTTTCTAACTCATCTTCAAGTCGCTCGTCTCGAGGCGGCGATCGCCGCGCAAATATAATATTTGCGGCGTAATTACGGCAACTAGTGGAATTCGAAGCGTTTCGCGAGATCATTTCCGAGTCACGCGACTCGCGCGGACGGGAAAGGAAACAGCGCAAGCGAGCGCGCACCAAAAACGAACCCGCGAGCCAAACAGCACGAAACCAGCGGCAAGAAATCGACGTCGACCGGACGCGTTTCAGTTTCCTGTGACGTCGTTCTGACAGCCATGAAGAATCGTCGTCATCCGCGGCATTATAATGAAAATTTATAGGCGGCGCACATCGCGACGCCATTGTAACTAATGCCAGCGACGTGGCTTGTCTATCGCGGAGGAAAAACTTCCACGCAACCGACATTGGTCGGATAAGGGTTTGTAGAACAATTCGAGTAAGTATCGCTACGTCCGAACCATAGTTGCGCGTATTGTTCGTAACAACGTGTTAAATTAAGCATCGAGTGCGAATCACCGATTTTGATGAAATTTGGTACAATAAATGTAGTTTTCAAAAAGATATCTGACCCTTTTTTGACCTTCTTTTTTCAATCGACAATCGTCGATGTTGAAGAGGTGATGGGATGGAGGGGACATATTTTGTCAAATATCTCGAAAATTATTGAAGATACAGTGTTTATGTAAATTGATGAAATTGTTCCTTTTTAACGACAAATTGAACGGTGTATACCATTTTGCAGAAAACCTTTCGTTTATATATATATAACGATATATTTAAAAAAACTGTATTTTCTATAAATTTTTTCCAGTAAAGTGTTAATAAATTTTGAATTTTCTTTGCTTTTGAAAACTGTGTATTCAACCACGAATCAAGGATAAAATGGAACCTTGATTTTTGCATCCTTCTCGTGTACTAAAGAGATATTTCACTTTTATCGTAATCTGTCAGTAACAGCGACAAAAGTTTGTCAGTGACAGAGTACAATGAAGAAAAGAACGAGTGTTGAGCGATATGGTACCAAAGAGCTGCATCGATCGAACAGGCAAACATTTACGTTGCATACGTGCATTTGTCTCTCTATTTGTTGGATTTTAACGACCCTTTTTTCAGCTTTAAAAATCGAGGATCCGACTGGAGTTGCTATTTACACGTGTAAGTGTAACGATATTCGTTTAAACATGTTACTCAGTCGGTTCTGTTTAGGACTGTTTGGGCTGGCTAGCTTGAAAAGACGAGGGATAAAGTGTGACACGTTGGGTGGTTCGTAGGTATAGCGGGACGTGGTGCAATAATTTAGAAGAGACGTAAGATATTCATGTTTCTGTGTTTTTATCCCCGGGCGAAAAAAAAAAAATATGAAATCTGAATAAAGTAAGAAATATGAGATGCGGCAACGTGGGAATAAAGGTGGCCCGTTACTGAATACTACAGAGGGATGCTGTACCGCCATAAATAACACCGAAGGGTAGCGTTAATATTTTTTTTTTCCTTAAAAACATTTTTGCGCGTCGATTTTCAACGGAACAATCTGCGAACGTGACTCCCGGTTGGCCAGAAATTCCGTCGCCGAAAAGATTGCGAACGTTTTTTGGCGCGAAACAATAGCACAATGGTAATGGGAACAGTGCCATTAACTTTATCGCTGGTACCATAGATAAGACTGAAATAAAACGTCGTAAAAGTCGCCATAATCACCGGACAAATATAGCAAAGTCGTAATACCCAAAATGTAAAAATCCTGCGGTATTTGTTGCATTAACAACGGAACAAATACCGTTTCACACGTTGAAGTTTGTTTGAAAACCAAAGACTGTCACACTTGTCTCAACCCAGGAGCAACCATGTCAATCAAGGACGAAAAATAACAGTTGTCCTGGAGAATTTTCACGAAGAAACTCAGTAACTGAACTTGAAGACATTGATCGAAATAACAAAATGCAAAGAAAATTTTACATGATTAAAAAATTAAATTAGTTTCAGTTACAGCCAACAATTACAAACAACCAGTCTTTTTTTTTCTTTTTCGTTTTCTTTTGGTGATTGCGTTCCTGAGGAGGAATATAATCGTAGTTATCGATGAAAGAAAATTGTATTTTGCATGAACCCACATGGCGAGTCACCGAATGTGTTAATAGATCGTTCGTTGATAGATCATTGTAAGACGAGACTGATAACTCACTCTCCACTGAATCCAGACATTCCCAACGTAGCCTGACATACCAAAACGCAATGCGTTTAATTCATTAGAATCCTCGGGCACTATAATTGCACCTCGATACGTATAATTCGGCGAAGCTCGTTTCGTTTGACGCAAAGTGCGTTACGTAATGGTCGCCGAGGGGCGGCCGTTTCCAGGGAAATGCACGCGCCGATCGAGCGGCCGCTCGAGGAACGTCAACGCGGAAAAGACGGAGCGATTTACGAGCTCACCAATGGGCCTGCGATCGTGATTCCAGAGATTTGTACTCGCGATAATCGCCCGTGGTATCAATTTCCGCGCGTTCTTCCTTCCCGCGGCTCTCCGCCTCCGTTAAGAAGGGACTTTACGGTGTGTCGCGGCACGGACGAGCGCACGCGTGCACGTGGCCGTCCCTAACGCGTGAAATCTCACTCACCAGTGACTTACGAGTTCTGCCAGCGTGCAATTTCCACCTAGCCCGCGTTACCTAAGGGCGCGATGATTTCACTTCTTCTTCGTGACGTGATTGATCGCGAGGCTGGAATTTGAGGAATATCGATCTCGTTGTTTACGAACATAGGCAAACAAAAAGAAGAGAAATGGCACCGTGAAATTCCGACGTCCGCGGATGATTTTTACGATTTCGCTGAGATTAAATCGGAGTACGTATATTTATAAATGCTAATTTGCATTTGCTCGATTATCTCCGATTATTATGCACGTATGCACGCCGTTGTTGTTTAATGCTGCGAGGCACGATCCAGTAATTATTAAGGAAAACAAAGGGATTTGGAATATATTATTCTAGAGGTGGAAATACAGCGGATGCACCGTGCGTTCGTGGCTCGAGCACGCCGGAATTAAGCTTGTCCTTTGAACGATCGTTTAAGAATGTCCCGCGTATTGTATCTCCTCCAGATTCCTTTCATTTACGTCTCTCCGTCGAGAATTTCGTTTCGTGACTGATTCGAAAAGTCTATGTGGAAACACCGAAGAATTTTATTTGTGATTAAATCGATCAAAGTCTTGAAGATCAAAGTTTCCCATTTACAACAACCTCTCGAAACTTGAATATTGTAGTTAAACGACAAAACTTCAAAAAATCGCAATTTAATGTTCAAAGTTCCAAAAAATTCCAAACAAAATCGTACAGCAGATTTCAGGGAATCCAGGCTGTAAAAAAGAATCCAATCTTCAAAATCACGATTAGAATTTGTCAATGTTTTCTACAGACGTTTGAATTTTGAGAGAATAAAAGTACTCTTCCAATAAAAATATCTTTGGACGGCCAAGGTAGAAGCTTCACGCTTTGAAACAAGATCAAGTAGATTCCCCTCACGAAGTTACAGCAGTATCGACATAACTTTTCGTCAGTTATCTGAACTCGTAGTTTCGACGCCATTAGCTGCAGCACAACTCCTCGAGAAGGAAGTAAGAAAAGATAAGGTGCCGATGCCAGTAGCATTGCCCCGATATTCCCAGACTCGGAACGTGTCGAATGAAAATCCCGCGTTGCTTAAAATTTCGTTACACTCGACACGCGGGAGCGTTGCACGTGGCCCCGAAATTTCATCAACCCGCGCCAGCGTCGCCGTGGACGCGTCAGCTCATCAGCTAGGCTGATCTCTCAAACGGCAAGCTTCGTTATCCGAAACGTCAAATTAATTCGGTACAAGATGCAGCAGCAGCAGCAGCAGCAGCAGCAGCAGCTGTGGCGAAGGTGTATCTAACCGTGGATCAGCGACACCGTGGGCACCGTTGGCACAGCGAGCACCGCCATAAAGCAGCGCGATACAATGCGCTCTATCGTGCTGCCTGCACGCTGGATACCCCACTGCGGCAGCTGCGGGAGAGAAACACGTAGTCGGAATGGGCGACGGGGCTCGCCTGTACTTTCGTTTCCTTTGCTTCGATCAAAGAAGAATCGACGTGCTCGTTTGTACATCTGTATGTTGATACACCGTGCCGGCGGTTCTTACCAGGGAAACAATAACGCGAATCCGTACATGGTATACGGTGGCGGATCGTGGCGAGCTGCCCGCGGCCAACGTCGGGACATTCGGTGCTCCTTCGGTACGCGTGTTCGTTGAATAGCGATTCCATTTGTATTCGAGCAGCGTCCCCCCCCCGAGAGTTCTTCCCCATTCGAGGCCCAACTTGCTCCTCAGTTTCAGTCCCCCTTAGTTGCCGATCGCGAGTGCAAACAGTGCGGTAGAATTTTAATCGGTAACCGATTAACCCTGAAAACTGGGCTCCTTGCAATCTCACGTGTCTTTGAAACGAACGCGAATGTTCCGGGGAAGGCAGCAGTGGCCAAAGTTCGACAATTGAATTTGTTTTGAACTCTACGCTGATCTATCGCTGATTAGGCAAGCTTTAGGTTTAGCCTTTGGGATGAACTTCGATGAGGAAATCGATGGAGAGTACACAGCGATGTCGCGGCGGATTAAGAAGAGGACGAAGGGAAGGGGAAGGGGGAGGTGATCAAATCTTGGAACCTTGGCCTCTCCGCGCGGTTTTGGCACGGGCTGAAGTCGAAGGATCAGTTCGGATGACTGAATTAATTAGAGGCTTTCGCGAGATCGGATTTTTAGTAGACTAAGCTCGTCGAGCTTTATTGAAACGTATCGCGAATACTTCGTGTTGCACAAACGTTCCCTTGCAGCTGAAGGAGACACCAGGCCTGATATGCTTTCGTATTCTTTCGAAGATAAATGAACCGAAAAGTGCAACGATCGAAGAAGAAATTTCGCCGATCGAGTTCCAGGAAGATGAGAAAATCGCGTGATTCTTGGTTATATGCAATCGTATCACACGCGTACATTTTTAAATTCAACACAGCGGACATTGTCGTTGCTCCGCGCAATACGAAATCTGCCGGACTTAAAGGGGGAATAAAACGACGAGCAGCCGCGACGATCTCGTAAATAAGCGCGGGGACGTTGCTACTTTCTCGGATCGAGTACACGCGATAAATCGCCGGCGACAATGTCCGAACAAGTTGCAAGGGGGCACATAAATTGGTATTAACCTCTCGCCGCTTAATTCAACGCAACGTTCGTGCGAGTCTTTCACTCTGGCAGCGCCACGCGATGTTCATCCGAGCAGGCAGCGTCCTTGAGACGGCAATAACGCGTCGAGTTGCCGGTCGAGGAGGCGACTCGACGTTCGACGATAAGGAAACGCGAGCAAAAGGTACGCGCGCACACCACCGTGTCACCACGACGCCTCCGTCTCTTTCGCCACCTACCGAACAACCTAGGTGCAACCCATTTGTCGTGTCTTCCAAAGCGGGAGAAACCGGCCAAGATTCGTCGATAGGAGGCCTCAGGGACGCGTCGTCGCCACATCAAAGCAACGTTCGGGCGTTATTAGAGCCGGTTACACGCGCCGTGATTCACGGTTACCATTAACACGTAGTTTTTGTCGTGATCGTCTTCTATCCTTTCTTGATCGTTTAATAAGACGGTCGATAAACGTGCGAATTTCGCGAATACGCGAGGAAATCGAGAATCATCAACAACGCCGCGATCGTACACTCCTTCTGTTCAAAAGGATCGAGACAGTTGCTGATGTCGTATAAAACTCGCGATGATTCACTTGGATTGTCCAGGAAACAATCAATCGATGTAATCACGTGATGGTTGGAAAAGTTTCAGAATCAAATATCTCGCGAATGAGTGAGAATTCTGCAAAGTGTCTCGACACCACTTGGAACTACCAAAGTGGTCAAAATGACCAATTTATAATTTTCTATGGAAATTCTTAATGAAATATATTCTTTATTATGAACAAATTATCTTCTTCTTACACTTATCTTCTTCCCACTTTAATTTCTTTGCTACGAGCATTATTAGTTTAGTCGCCGAGACTGTGGACTAACAGCGACTTTATGGTTTTGGACGCGTGGATGTCTATGTTACGTAACTTTTTAATTTCGAACAATGTTAATTTGTTTTATCATTTGATTATTTAGACTCACACTGATAAATCAAATATTAGTGGATGCGAAAATTAAGTGACAGATATATAGACATCCACGCGTCTAAAATCGTAAAGTCGCTGTTAGAACCCACGCGTCTGCAATGTTGAACAATTAAGAAACATTTTTGCCACTTTTAGATTCCTTGGAAAAGTATTACCTTCGTGATGAGTAAAACAATGGCAAAAAAAGAAAAAAAATAATTTAACCTAGAAATTCTAGCTCTTTACATGTATTTCCATCAAATCGAAGGTGTAGAGTTCATCTGTAATTGCCACAGACAAACTTTCCTTTCCATCCTGTGCTTTAACTTCTTTACTATAAATGTTATACTTTACTCGTCGATAGTTCTAGTGTTAACACTTATGAACGGGGTTGTACAGCGTAGGACTTGGAACACTGTTTACGCGGAGCACAGGGGTTGGCGATTGAGCGATCTGGCTTCGAGAGCACGTACAATTAGGCTCGTATTACGCGTGTATCTGGTCTCGTCGTTTTGTTCCTCCGTTATCGAGCACCGTTGACACCACCGTTCTCCACCGGCAGAAAGGGATTAGCGATGCAAATTTCCTCCTCCGCCTCCCCCGTGGCCCGACGAAATGATCGGGCCGCGGTATCGTTGCCCGGATGAAATCTAGACTAATGAAGACGATATAATCGACGAGACTCGGCGAACGACCGGTCGTTACCAGATAGTGAAACATTCGAGTTGTCGAGGGACTCGATTATTTCGTTCGCGTCGCGGCTATCTTAATCGGCGAATCACGGGCGGGAATGATTGGTGCGATGGTTTGGCGGAGGATGCGGAGGGTATTACGATAAAATGTGTGTTTCATTGACGTCGAAGATTTCTTCGTACAACGCGAAGAAAACGAAAAAGGGGAACACAGAAGAGATTGTGTGAGATGCCGTGCGCTGGAATAGTAAGCTGCTTGAGGTAACTTCGTCGAGGTGAGCAGAAAGCAGACGAAGGACAAAGAAAGAAAGAAGAGTGTACGCGTAAATTAGTTTCCGAACGATGATTGACTCGTCTTTCACTGTGTCTTATTGCAGCGTTTTATTTCTTCGAAATTTATATATCGATCGTCTCACGCTTTTGCAGGAAGTGCGGTAAAAATCCCTCTAACGTGTATACGATGTATGCGGGCAAGGTAGTCATTAAACGAAATCTTCACTTTGCCCGCGAAGGAACTGGTCTTGCGAGAACAAGAGGACGTGAGATTCCTTTTTCTCCTCGTTCGACAAATATGTTATGTACAGATAGTTACAGCCCGAAAATCGAAGGAGCAAACGAGAATACCAGCGCCGAAAGAAATTAAAATCCAACGTCGATCGCTTTCGAGCAGGGAGCGGAACATGACTGATGGCTGCGTACAAAAACCTCGGGCACGCGAGCGGCGCGCGAGGTACAAGCGGAATTTCCATTTAACCGAAAGGAGGACAAGAATCCACAATTCCGCCGGGGCTGGAATTCAAAGCGATCGAAGTATTCGGGTCGCGTCGTGGATCCTTTCCCCCCTCTAATCTCAATATCGAAATGCCTACCATTTACAGACAGACAGACGCGGACGGATTTCCGCTGCGACGCTGCGACGACTGTTCGTTCCGCAAACGAACTGAATTCACAGAGGGTGACACTCTGTCGCTTACGCGGCGGGGAACCTTCGCCTCGAATTCCACTCGAGGAGGAGCTGACAATGAAATTTGCTGGCGGGATCGCGCGCCGCTGAAAGCGATCGCCGCCTGTTCGACAGCCGCGTAACCTGTGGCGCGTTATAACTCACGTACGTCGGTAATAATTTTCTTGCGCAGCGTTAAATCCGAACGGCGAACCACTTTGGAGATTTGTTAGCCGTCGCCGCCATTTTGTCAGCGGCGGGGATTGTTTTGCCAACGGTAGCTGCGCAGAAATACCGCTGGCGAACTCTCGGGAATGCCTCGCGTCTCTCCGCGGACGTTCAGTCCATCGATTTCTTCGACTCGTTGAGGAGCAAGGTTACATCCACGAGGGGATCCTTGTCTGTTTAGGTAATTTAAATTCTGCTGGATCTCAGTCAGGATTTGTTCGACACTTTAAATAAAAGTGATTCATAGATGAATGTCAAGAGTTCTCAAATAAAAAGTCAATTTCGACTCTCTTGTAACCTCTGTGTTATTTAATTTTGAATTTATAACTAATAATCTACGAGATTGGTTAACGATATACGAGATGGAATTTGTTTTCTCTTAAAAATATCTGCTTCTGCGAAACTTGCCGCTTGAAAATTTCACGAAACCAAGTGACGAAACCTAACCTAAACCTAACCTAAACCTGGCAAGAAAGTATTTGAGAAGGTTTATTCGTGCCTCTACACTTTTGCACGGACGTTAAGTCCATCGATTTATTGAGAAGCAAGGTTACATCTACAAAGATGTAGATTCAGTCAATTTGAATTCTGCAGAATTTAAATATAAGTAATTTATCCATCATAAATTTACTCGATATTTTAAAAATACTCGGTATATGAAAATTGATCGACTTCTGCGCCATTTAATTTTGAAATTATCTCGTTGATCGACGTTCTCATAACTAACAATCTATTATAACTATTAATCTATTATATTCTATTATACAAAATAGTATTTGTTTTTCTTTTTAAATATCTGCACCTTCCATCTGCTTCTTCCAACTCGTCTTCTTTAAAATCCTACGAAAGCAGGCTAGAAACTGGCAAGAAAGTAAGTTCGTTCATCTTTCGCAGTCGATGAATTCAAGCTACCCTTATTCGCCGCGGCATGCAAACTGTTCGATCGAAACTTGTCCACGCTTCAGAAAAAGAAAAAAAAATGCGTTTGACGAACGAAGAGACGGAAGAATCTGAAAGAAGACACCCGCAAAAGTTGCGCAAAGTCGTGTCCCCTTCTCCTCGCATTCCCTTCGAAATGTAAAGTTTATTCAAGCGCCTCTCGCTTCGAATTCAAATGCCGCCGGGCAACCGCGGCGGTAGCGCGTTGTTGCGCCGAATCCGCAATCCACGGATGTTCTCCTCGCGAGAGCACGACGGGAAAAGGTCGAAGAAGTCGGCGCGCGTACGTGCGCCACGACCGACTGGGTACGGGGGCTCGCGAGGAACGCGACATTTCAGTTCGCCGCACACGTATGAAATCACGCCGCGAGACCGCCTGAGCGCTGCTCCGACCAAGTTAGGCTCTGCTGTTATTGCCTGAACAGTTACGTAACCGGTGAATCATTTCGCCGTGTCGGGACGCGTGCGCGTTAACCTCAACCGTGCGAAATCGGTGTATGTATATCGCGCGGAGATACCGAGGATAATGAACCGTAAAACAGCCAACTGTGGTGTGGCACTGCACGTGGGAAGGCCAACACTTTCCATCCTTCCTATCGCGTGAGAGATACCGGTGCCAGACGTATTTCCTAGATAATCGCCTGGGTGTTAAAGCGAGCGAGCGACCGATCCGCGGGCAACACGCGAGAAACGGATAAATTCGTAAAAATTACTCGAGATTCGTTTGTTTAGAGATTCATAGTTGGCTGCTGAAACGAGAAGCGTGGCACGCGAGGGGAAAAATTTCGAATCCCACACTCGCCGAGAGATTGTGAAAATTCTTGGATGACACGCGTCGATCGTGATATGCCGAGGATTTCGCCAATGCCGGGGATTGCGAGATTCTTCCGTCTGAAAGTAAACGAAAGAGAATGGGAGAGAATTCCAGACCTGGAAGCTGCAAGCTACCAAAGGGGGGCGAGGGGGGGCCCAATCGAAATTTCATGAGTTTCGGAGCTGCACTCACGATATTGAAAACAAAGTGGCGGTCGTTCGAGTGGAAGTGAAAATCGATCGGCGCTCGTTAGGAGCTACGAGAGAGGGAGAGAGAGAGAGAGGAGAGAAACTTCGTTTTCGTGTCAAGGAGAGGAGAAGCGAGAGAAAGACGAGCGTAAGCACGATAACCGGGGTATATTTCATCCCATTTCTGCCCTCCCTCGACGTTCATTGCACGTAACTACGCTCTTTATTCGGCTGGCGTTGCAAGCCAAGCGCACAGCCTAACCAGTGGGCTATTATTCAGACTTGGACGCGTAACGACCGCGATTCCGCAGTCGAGCGTAAAATCGTGAAACTCCAGTGGACCGTGTGCCACGCAGCAGCTCGCTGCCTCTCACAGAGAGGTGAGGTGACGATGCTCGTCCGAGGTTCCGCGGCTCGTCGTGAGACCAGGTAAGACGATCTCGTTCCAGTAAGAAGAAACGAAGAAGCGCGTGATTTCATTTGCTTGCGAGAGATCCAGCGTGGCAGAGTCCTCGGTCGCTGTTGCTCCGAGACTCGTCATTCTCAATTGTTTCCGAGAATTTCAGATACCAGGTTTCGCGTTACGATAACAACGACACTGCGAGGATGAGTTTAATAGAATTTGAGTGTAGCAACGTTCGCATCGAATCTTGAATACTGTTACGGATGACGCCGTTACGGCAGTAACCGTCTCAGTTGCTGTCAAGATTTTAGCGCAAATTAATAAAATAAACCTAATATTTGTTATCGCAACTTTGAAATTTTTTAAATATTTCGAGAAAGTGGAATATAAACTCGGATGTAGAAACTTTGGCACTAACAGTGACGATGTTGATGAGGACCAATATTTTAGGAAAATTAGAAGTATGCGCGATAAGAAGAAAAAAAATGTGACTTGAGAAGTAATCACAACGATCCTATGTTGATGCATCTCTGTCTATCGGGTATGACATTCTGAACGAAATACGCACTAAAACTAACAGATATTACAATTATCATGCTAAATAAAATTATTAATTTCTCACTGTTAAATTTTTATTTCTGCCATTATATTACGAAACATATATATATATGTTTTATTTTCCATAAAGTAACTTTTTTACAAAATTTGAATAAAATCTATTTTTGCCAGTTTCAAAATGTTTTTAAAGGCATTTTCTTTCCATCTGTGGCGCTAGAAAATCAACGTCGACGAAGGTGGTAAATTACAGCGAACAGACGAGTTCGATTCCTCTTCGTACTCTTGATTGATCGATACGAACGTAGAGCGACGAGGCGATCGTTTCATCTCGATATCGTAAATGTCGTTTCGAAACGATCCTGCCTCTCCGCCGCTCTTCGCGTCGTCATCTCTGTCAAGCGTTATTCTTTTTACGATAAGGGGGGGGAGGGGGGTAAAGAGCCGAGCGGAATGTGCATGCCGGTTAAAAACGCTTGAATCGACACACCAACGGAGCAGTCGGTTCTTCGGCGAGATCCCACACGTTGATAGTAATTTCAGCGAGGAGAAGGTAGCAGAGCGCCCCGCACGTCCGCGGGAATGCATTACCGGGAGAGTGGCTCGGATCGAGCCCCCGGAGATTGAAAGAAACTAGTGTCGATTGCCGGCCTCTGCGTGGGCTAAGGTTCCACCCTTCACGCCGCCTCGTGAAAATTGTGCGCTCTGATGATTCTGCATAACGTCTCGCCCGATCCTACGTACACGCGAGGCGATTCAACGTCCGGACGAGCATTACGCATCCTCGGATACAGAATTCCATTTCAAGCTACGACCTATCGCTCGTAATTCCTCCGCCGGCCAACAACCCACTAGCTAGAGACTCGAGGAATCTTTGATTCCCTTTTTACGATCGTTGCCGAAGACAACCCGTCGAGCGAGGATAATTTTACTTTAAAAAAATCACAAACATCTCCGAGGGTTACTTTTCACCGATCAAACACTCGCGCTCGATTGGGGATCTTCCGCCGACCCGTTGAATAATCTGTTACGCCGCTCCGCGTGCAGAGACGGCCGGTGTAATAAGAAGATTCTAGTGTAGCCTTACAAAGTTCCGGACGCTTGTCAAGCAACAACAACAAAAGAAAAAAAAAAAGGAAAGAAAGACGCGAAAGGGGTGTGAAAACGAAGGCGGGAACGAAGGGAACGGGACGGGACGTTGTATCGTAGAAAAGGGAATAGATCGTGCGACGTTGATAACAGCTTTGTGTCTGGGACCTTCGACCCCTTGGCACGACGTTCTCGCGTCCCTCGCAACACGTATCGAACGTATGTATGTAGGCGATTTAGGCGGTGGATAATGAGTTCCTGGACCGGGGTTATATTGTGTGCGACTTATAAGGATGAGCCAATCAGCCTGGCACGTATATATACGTGTGTACAAGATCGATGCATCGCCGCGGATAGACGAGCTGCACTCGGCTATTATTCGTAAAGTCGTGATCCTGGGTCAGGCTACAGGGTGTTCTCTACCACTCGGGCTCAATGGGACGCGCGGGGACGGCGGTAATGCGCAGGACTTGGCTTCGCTGGAATTCCCGTTGCTTTGGCCAATACTCCCGCCGTGCCATTTATTCCTATCGTGTGATTATATCGACCGGTCGCGGCAGACCCGCGGCAAGACTGATGTTCGCCACGTTCGTTTCGAAACTATCGACTCGTTAATTAAACGATCGCCTCGTCTCGTATTTTACTTGAAATTTATACAGCGAAATCGAGTGGAGCGCTCTCGTTCGCTCTCGTTCGTTTCGAAACTGTCGTCGATTAAATGATTTTATCCGCTATACTTTATTCCCAATTTCTACAATAAGATCGTAAAATTCACCGACACTGATATTTACTACGTTTTTTTCGAAAATGTCAGTTCGTCGATCGAGCGATTTGATCTCTTACGTTTCATTTTGAATCTCTGCAAGATTATGTGGTAACATGGTCAAAACTCTGAGAGTGACATTTGCTACGTTCGTTTCGAAACTCGTTTTAAATTTTCTGACCTAAAATATTTTATTAAAACGTCGAGGATATTCGAGGTAATAAAAACAGAAATTTGTTTACGCCGAGTCGATAAACTGGACAACGTAGCGATTATCAATTGTGTTTTCTTTATTCCCTCCGATGTCGTTAATTATACGTAGCGGCCTAACAGAACAGGCTGGGACAACCAGAAGAAATTCTCCGTCGTCGAGTGTCGAATTGCTTCATTTTCTTCGGGCGAACGTTCGTATTGATCTACTTTTCTTATCCGTTTGCGCCGAGCGTAACAGTTACGCGAATGTAACGTAAATGTCTGACTTTGACGACTGGAACGTTGGAACAAGACGCGCGTAAAAGTGAGCACGATCGAAAGCGCTGCTCTCGGTTCCTTAGGAAAAAGAGCGGTTTCTGAAAAAAAGGCTCGACTGCTAAAAGAGGATAGAACAGGTCGACAACCTCGATCGACTCGGTGGTTATTCCATAACAGAGAGGACGTTCTCTCCGAGTAAAAGAGGCCTTCGCCGAGACCGAAACAGGAATACACGCGGTAGCAATAATGTTGGAACCTAGGAGCACTCGGACATTAACTATCACTTTATACATCTCAACGGCCCCTAATTAAAAACTTATTTATGAAGGAAGCGGTCCATCCGCGCCGCACGCGGCTAGAAATTCAGTCTCCTCGCCGTGTCTCTGCCTCGATAAACTAGATCGAATGACCGATTAAACGAAATAAAATTGCTCCGGTACAGAAAGGAAAAGTTCTCGCAACACTGACTGAAACTATCGCGTCGATTCTCTGATTTAACTGCATTGTTGAACAAAAATTTTCAATAAAGCTCAAAACGAAGCTTCCAAAAAAATTCTATTCTTTTCCTTTTCTGACTTGTACAATCACTACGCAGATTGAAAAGTAAATCTAAATAAAATATCTATGCTATTCGTTCCGTCACGCAGAATGCGAAAAAGCGCGCTGGACTGAACGTCCAAAAAGTTTCAAAATCCGCCGAGGTTCTCCACAAAAAGTGGAGAAGATGGAACGTCTTTCGAAATAGGAAACGTTGGGGAGAAAACGATAACGTATCCGGTGGTTGTGGCTCAATCGAACGCTCGAGACTGCCCGGCTACGTGCAACGCGAATGGTCGAATCGCACGTTGGCTACACGTGGGCACGCGGGGCGATAAAGTGCAAGGCGAAAATGCTCGTCAGCTTTTACGAGCGATCGACAGGTTTCCTGTTTTACTGCGCTCGCCGCAGACGCGTGGAGAGAAGTTATGCCCGAGAGATTCCAAAGATCTTGAACCCATCTACCTAGCGACCCAGCTACAGTTACCCACACGACCATGCTCGTGCAAATACACAGAGAGAGAGAGAGTCTTGCAACGTGACGTGACACGTTACCCTGGCTACCTTCCTACGCACGCATAAGTAAGAATACACCTCTGGTACAAGCGAGCGTGTTCGTTCCTCGTGTAACTTTCTAGCTGGTAAGTGTGCCTGTGACGTTTACCGCCTGCTTCTTTCCCCCCCTCCTCCTCCTTCTCCTCGTCTTCCTCTTCCTCTTCCTCTCCTCTTCGTCTTCGTGTTCCTTTCCTCTGGTTACACTACATCTTCGGTTATCTTTGCCAGGGAAGGAAGAATCGTAAATTCGTGCTCGCGGGCTAAGAAGTTGTGCGTGAAACACTCACGACGCAGCTTCCTGCGATGATTTACTCGATCCCGTCCGTCGTACCTTACGGACGGCGTAAATTGCGCCCGCGCGTAAACTCGCGCCTCTCGCCGAGGGATGCCTGGCCACGCAGCGGCAGATCCACGCGCGTTCCTCCATGTTTTCGTACGCCTGCTGCACGTCTGCTAATGGATTACGCTGACGAATCTGAGTGTGTTTCCGTTTTCGAGAGATTCATCGGTGATAACCGGCCAGCCTGCGTTGCATTTCCCCGCGTTCTGTTCTATTTGTAGACGCACGCCGGTGAAATTCTTTCCTACGTCGCGGATGTATATATCACAGAGCGTGTCCCGCGTGAGAGCTAATCGCGCAATTTTCTCTCAGACTATTCGCTGCAGAGAGAACATCTCGCGGTGGCCACAAATCTGATGGAGATGCTTCTGAGATTTCAAGGTGAAGCTTGTTCTTTTAAATGGAGCTATAAATTTTTAAGTTTGTAATCTTGTAGCTGACATCAAGACGAATTCAACGACCTGGATGACTGACGTTGGTGCTTTAAGATCATTCGAGAGATTGTTCCTCATCTGCGATGTTCGAGGTGGTAACCTTGAGTGTCTACTGATTCATTCTGTCTTTGAACGACAATTGTACCTTTTCTAGTGTTTCCGAAGTAACTTGTTAGCAAGCTAGTGGGTCTTTCTAAAAAGCACTTGATTTTTTAAAAAATCCCACAAGAAAAATGTCTTGCAACTGTACTATTTGGGATACGAACAAATTACTATACTGACATCCAAGGTTACACTACATCTATATATTTTTTAACAATAATGTATTGACAAAATAATCAAAAAGAAATCAGAAATGGCGTACAAGGGGCGATTGCACACGTACGTACCACGTGAATTTCAACTTTTCTGAAAATAATTAACCTCCCTTTCGTGCTGTAATTTCGCAACAATTTCCAGTTGTTGCCGGCACAAAGTCGTACCTCTCTTCTAATCGCGACTGATCTCGTCGAGCGCTTCGAAAGACACCGTGGCAGATACTTTCGAGGCACGGTTCGTCGGCTGATTCTGTGTGACCTCGCGATTCATCGTCGACCGATGGTGGAAGATGGAAAGAGCCACGTCCGGGTTGGCAATCGTGTTGGCAACCTTTCGCCAAGCGGTTGAAGTTAGTTTCATTAGGGTCGGAAAAGGCAGCGATGCGGCAATAAAGCGTTCCAGATGCACGTGCGTTCGACTCTCCGCGACGTATACCTCTATTCGAGTGGCGAGTCTCGAAAGCCGGGTCTATAAGGACTGTAACGACCGATGGACCACCCGCGGTTCCGCCAGTTGCGGCCGTCATTCACGGCGATTTTTACTCGCCAGCGAGAAGATTGCCGCGGTGGCGATGTTATCAGGTGCTAGTCGATCGTGTACGCGTACATTTAATTTCCGGCTCGATCGGCCGGAGAACGGGCGGCATTCCGGTGGGAAGAGGTCACCAACACATGGGCGGAACTGGAGAGAGCATGGGAGAGCCGAGCACGATCGTGGAACTGATTGCTTCATTTGCGAAATCAACGAGAAGCTGGAGGGAGGGAGACAGGGAGAAAGGATGGAACGGTTGCTTGGTGATTAAGAGGGAGGAGAGGAGGAAAAAAAAATAGAGATAATTTAGAGCAACTTCCTGCGAAAGGATAATCAGAGTGGTCAGCACTCGGCGCAGGTACAGGTTGTCTCGAAAGATTGGCGCCAAAGTTTAGGAACACGACAGAGCCTTGTTTATCCATCGACGAAATGTCAAATCGCGGTTCTTCTTCTTTTTGTCACTGAAAGTGATTTTAGCGGAGGTAACCCGGAAAATCGGACCTCAGCTGCAACGCTGATGCAACGAAAATTAGCGATTGGTTGATTTGGGTCACGTGATTCGCGAGGGGGCGTGGAGTAGACCTCGAGTGGGAGTGGCGTTGTCTGGTACTGAGCGATCGCGCCTGTAATTTGTTTTCTATCGATTCAAATGTTTGCATGTCAATAAAATTTTATGGCAATTTTATGGCCTTATGTAAGAAGGCAACATTATATATTTTTCTGACAAACTTCATACAACATTTTCTTCTCTTTTTGCTTAGATCAAGTTTGTCCATATACATGCAGTGTGTCTCGAAACTGCGAGGGCTTGATCTACGCCCAAAAAAAAAAAGAAGAAATAAGAAGAAAATGTTATAAATAATTTGTCAGAAAATACATATAAAAGGTAATGCGATTACAGAAGGCAACATTTACCAGTTGCGAGTTAATCCGCGTGCATTCTCGAACGGAAAGGCATCGAGACGCGGAGGTTGTGACTGGAGGCCAGGCAGACCGTAATCTCAAAGAAAATTGGAGTAACTGTTTTGCGATATTCGCTCGCACGGAAATAATATCAGCGTGAAATCCGTACGTTCCGAAAGCTTAATGCCTCGCTATGGGGATAATCAAGGATACCGTATAAATACGGGGATCCGATTTAACGAGTTCTCTATTGCAAAGAGAGGAGAGGGAAGTAGCCTGGCGTGCACCGGATAAATCGAATGATAACATTTATACTTCTTCTGCAACTTTCGATCCAAAGATTGAAGCAGGTACGTAGACCGTGTACGCGATTAACAGGAAATTATCGCCAAACAGGTCCGCGTGCACGGGTATCGCTCGTAGTTTCATATATTAATTATTCGAGCGATAAAGATTGTTTTTTATATACACGTTTTCACTCGAGATCTCAAGCGCGGGTTAATTTTCTCTCCCTCTAGAAATTGAACACGGCTCGAAAAAACATGCTCGATTCTTCGCGAGATTCTTCAGACGATCTCGCATCAAATCGGCAATTACGATTAGCTTCAGAAAAGAATCCGGATAAGGTTCTGCGATCGCTCGCGAGAACGTGACCAGCAAATCATGTACGACTGAATATAAAAAAAAAAAAAAAGAAAAGAAAAGAAAAGGAAAGGAAGAAAGGCAGAGAATAGAAAGACACGGCTTTGCAAATAACCCGGGCTCGTGGTTTCGCGTAAAATGCGATTCGCGTCGAGGTTTTTTTCCTCCGGCCGGCAGCCGCTCCTTTTCCTCGAAGAAAAGGTCCCGGAATGCGATCGCGGCGAGTGCCAGCAGCCGCTCGCGTTAACGCCGTTTTAGCTGGCAAAAAGCGCAGCCACGGCCGAGAACATTGGTTCCCGCGTCGCTCTGAAAACATTTATTGGCGTGAGACCGCGAGAACGTTGGCGCTGTCTGGCGCGAATATTTCCTCGAGGAAGGGACGTTTATTCAGCGTGACACGCTGGGCTTTTAACATTTCTGTCACGCGGATCGCGTGAATCGCGATCTTGATACGTTCGTGTCACTGAATGGGAGAGGAATTGCGGAATTTTGGAAAGCTTATATTTGGAAATCGAATATCAGTGAATACCGATACCGGGCACGTGCGGCAAACTCCAGTATTGTTTACTATATTACTTCATTGTAAAGAAATTTTTAACATTTTAACATTTTGTTTAAATTGAGTAAATTTAAATAAAACTACTTTATACATATTTTTAAACTAAACAATAATTGTCACTAATAATAATACATACAATATACGTACTTAATTGTCAATAATAATAATAGTCACTAATAATAATATATACAATATACATACCTTTAAACTAAACAATAATTGTCACTTTTAAACTAAACAATAATTGAAGTAATAAACCACTTTATACATACTTGTAAACTAAACAATAATTGTCACTAATAACAATACATACAATATACATACTTACAATAATACATACAATATATATACTTTTAAACTAAATAATAATTGCCACTTTTAAACTAAACAATAATTGAAGTATGTATAAACCACTTTATACTAAACCAAACTTAACTAAACTTTATACTAAACTACTTTTAAACTCAACAATAATACATACAATATACATACTTACAATAATACATACAATATATATACTTTTAAACTAAACAATAATTGCCAGTTTTAAACTAAACAATAATTGAAGTATGTATAAACCACTTTATACTAAACCAAACTTAACTAAACTACTATACTAAACTAAACTTAACTAAACTTTATACTAAACTACTTTTAAACTAAACAATAATACATACAATATACATACTTTTAAATTAAACAATAATTGTCAAATAATTGTAATTAAACTAAATTTCTCGAAAGTTTCTTGACATTGCTATGAAAGTAGTTGTTAATCAATAATTGAACGAAAATCATGAATAAAATCGTCTTGTCACATTTCCATCGATATTAAATTAACAACACGATTCTACAATCGTATTAATACATATAAATTGGATATGTATTTGTTATTCAATATTTGGTTTGAAGCAATCATATCGGCCGCACGATGAGTATAGTCCCAATTCCGAGGATTAGTGGGGATAGCGACGGACGCCTAAGTGAGAAAGGCGATCTTGATCATAATTCTTGATCACTCTTGATTATAAACTTGATCAGTATAACGCGTCATATTTCCTGCGTTCGTTCGCGATAGATCTCGCACCTTTCTTCCATCTTTCTCCCAGTTCTTCTCGCCGGTGAGTGAGTAATTGCGGCGTTACCCGCGAAGGATAACTAGCGGATAGCGTGTAATCCGTTTCAAGCTCATTAATGCGACATCGAACGAGATTAGGAGAGTAAGTTGTTGGCGATATACACCGCGCTGTAAAGGCGGGACGAGTTTAGGATCGAGAATGGTCGCGTTTCCTCTCTCCTTTCGATATCCGGCTTTCGATAGCACCGTCCCCGGCTACTTACGTTCGCCGTTTAAGATGTTTATCGATGATGGAGCACGCATTATCTGCTAATGCTTCATCAGAGATAAGTACACGCGTGTTACAACCGTGTTTCGAAGAAAGTTTATACCGTTCGACTGTAAGTAACGAGCGTTGTTGCACACGAAGCGCGGTTGGGCACACGCGATCCCCGGCGCACGCATCGTCAAAACGGGCTCGGTGTGAGAATTAATTTGTCCCGAGCGACGTCTTAAATTGAGACGTATTAAAAATCCTCGATTATACGGCTCGACGTTTCTTTTTTCATCCAAAGTTTGTTTTTTTTTCTATCTACGTAGAACGTCAGTTTCGAACAAAATGTTGACTTTCGATTTATTCGCATTGCAATAATGTTAATAGTTGACATACAATTTATTCGGCGATGGTAAGGAAGAAAATTCCAGAGGAACGATCGAATGAATAAAAGAATTTTAACAAGATTCGAGATTAATCACCCTTATTATTTATTTCCACCAAAGGGAAAGAGCCGAGGTAACACTGGTCTTTGAGTCTACGCGAGTTTCTTCCTGTAATTTCGCAAAAAACTCGTCGACGACTCGCCAAGACCGAGACAATGGCGACAAAAAGCGCTGCCCGATGGCAAAAACCAACCTCCATAAAACAAGAGCCCGCAATCATCGCTTAATCAGCCGCGGAAGAAATCAATCAACGACTGCCGCGGCACAAACGTCACAATAATAAACGCGAGAAACGCGAATCATCCTCTCGGTTCCCTCCGTCGTTCCCTCCGTCGATCGTTCCTCTTTAGATTTAGATTCAGATTGGACGAACGAGTGAACGGAACGTCCACGCGATCGGGTTCAGGTTCGTTAATGCGATCGGACGTGCGTCGGATCTCTCTAATGGATGGACGCGAGCGCTCTCGGGGGCCCCCGGATTGCGCGTGCACCCGTGCGCTAAATCATTCTCCTCCTCGCCTAGCGATAAGCGGTCCGACCCACGAGGAAATTCAAAGCATTCGTCCAGCCGATTTCTCGCAAGCAGCGCGTTCTTCCACCGCCGTGGCATCTCGCTTCGAGTCTGCTGTTCACTGACGTTTCGAGTGACAACCAGAATACGATGAAGTACAGTGAATATTTATACAGCGTACTCATTGGCTGATGTACATTTTGAATGACAATCGAGTAAAGGGGACGAAAGTAATGAAATTGAGAAAAGAGAAACACGGTGAATATTCAGGTATTTAATCAACTTGACAAGTTTTTGTCTTTGTCTATTTTTATATTATCAGGTTGGCCAAGAAGCAACTACGTTTTTATGTGTGAAAAACGAATTTTTTAAATTTAATACAAAGTTTTTGTTTTTAAAAATTCACCTTTTTCTTTTGTTTCTCACAATAAGGTAATTGAACAAAATAGATAATGTATTGTCTAAGATAATCTAGTCAATTTTCTATTTAATCTAAGAAGGTAATTAGTCTAGAAAAATTTTTTGAATAAAAAGCAGTTTCAACTACTTTTCAAATTCCCATAGTTTCAAGACATCAATATATAATTTTTTATGAGCTTGCACAGCGTTTTTCTTCAGCTTTCAATTAATACAACAAAATATCTCTTCTCAAATCAACGCCAAATAATTGTCTTCTTTTCTAAAAAGCTTGAACAATCAGATTACGCAATGAAATATGCGGTTTAAAATGAAGTTGGTTATATTTAAAAACATGATGTATGTTTATTCATTGAGAGAAAATTACTTTTCGACCAAATAAATCTAATAACAATAATTTTTGAGAAATGATCTTCCTTTGGTCGCTGCCTTCTATGAAGCCAATAGATCAATTTGCACGTACTTTGAACCCAGAGTATCAAGCTCACGATTAAATCACGAATTTAGAAAAATTTCTGCAGAAATTCCAAAGCATCCGAGGTGTTTCTCGACGGATCTCCCATCGCTAAACACGATTAAATCGCGTAGCACTGTTCGACGTTCGACGCTGTACTCGCGCGCGATCGCCTGCCCTCGAGAACCAGCTGAGACGCGCTGATTACAGCGAACGTGCTACCCATATTAATAAACTAGTTTTTATCGAGGTCGTGCGCTCGCTGTTTCCCTTGAAACCTCCGTTCAAACTATCAGTTACTGGAACACCGGCCTGACGTTTCGCCCAGACGTTAATGTCGTTGCCGTATCACTGCCTCCGGCCGACGACTATTATCGATAATTATGGGTAATTAGAGGGAGCAGGGGTGAACAAGGGCGAGTTCGCGTGTGTTCGACTCTGAGCTGGGATTGAAAAGAATCGGCGGAGAGATCTTTATCGGTAGAGAACGTATACTCTGCTATAAAATTATAAAGATGAAATCTTAAAAATCTTAAGAAGAGAGGAATTTTTTTTTTTTTTTTTTTTAAGAAAAAAGATGCTCCGTTGAATTTTAATTTCTCCCACGTTGGAAATTTGATATTTTCGAATCTATGATACGATCTTGAACACGCTTCTAGCAACATTCGATCGTTGATAAGCGAATTTCACAGTGGAAAAAAAAGACTGCATGACTTGTACCTCAGTACGATTCGTCTCACTGAAACTGTTCTGACCAGGAAACGAAGATAACTTTTTTGCCATAAAATTTTATCGATACAAAACAAATTACAGGTGCGATCGCTCAGTACCAGACAACGCCACTGCTACTCGAGGTCTATGCCACGCCCCCTCGCGAATCACGTGACCCAAATCAACCAATCGCTAATTTTCGTTGCATCAGCGTTGCACCTGAAGAGGCCTGATTTTCTGGGTTACCCCCAGGTGATTGAAAAAAAAAAAAAAAAGGCAAAGCACGTGACGAAAGTGGACCACGTCCGTCGATTCCGCGACGATTAAACGTCGATTCTCTTGGTGGCAGTTTTGCTCGCGGGCTGGCAAGCTGCCAGAAGGAGGAGGAGCTGCGGAGCGGGATGTTGGGCCAGCAGAGAGTCGTGACCCACGGCTGGTTTTCCTAGGCGGGCCGCGATTACCGATTAAATCGCGGACGCTGGATCTTCGTGTGCAAACATACGAAGGGACGGGGGGCCGCGGCGGGTGTAGGTACACGATGTTGCGGCGGCGCAACGGTAAATTCTTTGGGAACGACTGAACATGAGCAGTCTAGAACCACTGGGAACAGCCGGGGCCCGGTTATTTATGTGCGGAGGATAACGCCGGGTCACGAGCGCGCGGCGTGGAATCGTCTCGGAATCAGCGCGAACGCCGACTGATAATGGGCAGAGAGAGAGAGAGAGAGAGAGATCGTGCACTGTGCGATAGCTAGCGTCTCGAGCAGTGAGAATTAAAGATTCCTAATGCTGATGCCTGAAACGAGAAACTCGATTTTTAACTTCGTCCCGTTTTCAAAAGTAACACCAATAAAAAACACTCAGTGCTTATTTTCTATCGGTTTCTAAGCCGGTTGTGATTATTCAGCGACGTTCAAATCACGTCGAATTCATAAAAATTTAGCGAAAGATAAGCTTGAGAGCAAATCGTTGAGATTTCAACAAGATTCAAAGAAATGTTGAAATGCAGCGAATTTATGAAAACGTAGCAAAAGGTAAGTTTGATTAACGTTAGAAATGAAAAAGAGGTCGAACTTTTAAATATATCAAGCGGACATGTGAGGACAACGAGTTTAAAAAGAAAAAGCTGATTATTTCAAATTACAACAGCGACAGTGACTTGTTTTCCGACACGTGATTATTATAATTATCACCTTTTTTCCCTGTTAAACTATGTGAAATAAATACGTAGCATATTTCTATAACTCGTACCAGCTTTTCTTTTCTACCGACAGATTTCCATTCGCGTAAAACGTGAAACGGATACTTGACGTAAATGGAAGGACAGGTGTACTTTCACCCGTTGGACTGCAAAACTTTTGATTCCGCGAAGCGGCAACGAAGGCTCGATAGGAAAAAGAAGCACGCGTGGCAAATAAATCAACGTCGGAGTTTCAAATCGGACACCAACACGTGTCTGAAAAACGAGACAGCCGGAATTTATACGTTAATTACAAAGTTCGCCAGCTTGATCTCCGCAGGAGATCGTCCTTTCTAAAGCAGTCCGTCAAATCTCTCCAGATCCGGGTGTCCTCCGGCATTAATCCGAAGGAGGAAGACGAAAATACCAACAGAGAGAAACAGAGAGAGAGAGAGAGATTGTCGAACAAAGGGGAAGCACGGAATAATGGGAGGGAAGCCTCTAGGGAGGATAGGAGATGCCAGCCACTCGGTTGCAAATGCAAGTAGGCATCACACACACACACATACACACACGAGCAAATACAGGGTTCAAGGCGGTTATCAGTGGCCGTCTTTCGTCCTGGGGAACAGTTAAAGTACACCGGGGCTCTCTGGCTACAACCAGGCTGTACCAGATTCCTATCTGCGTAATTATTCCGTCTACGCGAAACTTTTTTTCCCTCCATCTCGGAGAACTCGCGGCTGCCGCTAATCGGGAACCAACGCGGGGGCAATCGATCGCGCAGCATCCAGGTCACTGGTCGGCACTCGTCACGCCGCTACGCATCTCGCCAAAATCAATTTCGATTTACACCATCGAGTGGAATATCGTGTTTCTCATCCCCCGTCTCCGATTTTTGTTTCTCCCTTTCCTCTTCTACTTTCTCGTCGGATATAGATGTTGGAAACTCGACGTCGCGACGAGCGGCTCGATGGGACGAGGGACTCGAGAGATATTGCTCGTCAAACGTGACAAGTTTTCTTCATTTCGATCAATGCTTTTTAAAAATGTATCGTGATTGACCCATCATTGGGTCAACGAGAGGTGCGATTTCTCATCTTTCATCGTGGAAGAGAATTCAGCATCCAGGAGAAGGACGTTTCAAAGAGGAAGAACTGAAAAATGTCTAATTTCACGTGTCTCTGTTTCAACTGAAATTACTAATTTTTTCATTTGAGATTCGTGAAACATTTAGAAATCAGTGCGTATTAATGAGAAAGTTGGAGTTTTTGGAGAAAATATCGCGTGAATCCTCGATCCAGTCTTCGTCAACAAAGTTCACACGTCACTCTCCCTGGTCTTCAATATTTCCTCGGCGAAACTGCCGGCTGGCAACACCTGAAATAAGTGGAGTACCGTGTTTCTTACTTTTCCCGACACCTCACGATACACCTGGGTACTGGTAGTTCTCCTCTCTCTCTTTCTCTCGCGTCGCGCGTCCCATTTCCATTAAATCTCGTCCTCGAGAGCACTGCTCGACGCGATCAATCCAATTGGCGACGATCACGAAATCATTCCGACTAATAACAAGGCAAAGTTAATCTCGGAAGAAACGAAATTCGGTGGCGGCGAGATTGCGAGTTGTTAATCAACTCTCCTTTAATTTCGTTCCATTTATCCCCACGGTGTATATATATATATACATCGACCCTGAACTCTTTCCGCACATCTCGTCTGCGATCTCTCCTTCATTTCCAGGTCCGCTCGTCTATTGAGGTCACGCGTAAATCTACGGCCGAAGCCAGTGCCCCGTTAGCGTGGCAAGTTACGCCGCGTGCGAGAGTAGAGCAGCTCCGACAATGGGTAGAGGAGAATCGCTGCCGGCCACGGAACGATTAGTTCCGCGATGCGAATCTCGACCCGGCCGAATGGAAGTTTCGCGCGACTCGATTAGAAAACGAACGTACGTACGCGTGTACACTGGAAACGCATTAACTCGGCTCGGTCATCGGTCAGAGCCTTCTCCTTCTCGCGCTCGTCTCGTTGAATTGCAAATCCCGGCTCGTCTTGGAAGCGAAAGAAGCGCGTTCCAAGGTGGACGATCTTTTAATTTCCACTCGAAACTCGCGTTGTTCCTCTCGCTTTCGTCCCTCTCGTCCTCTCCGGATACAAATTGCAAAGTGGAACGCGACGAAAAGGAAAGTCCCCCCTCTGCCCCCCAAAAAACAATTTTTTTCCACTCCGCTGCGAAACACGGAAACTTTAGAGCGCCAACCTCGGAAACATACGCGTCGAAACTATCCCCGTAGATCGAGAACTAGAAACAGGCGTTGAAAACAACGGCTCGTAAAATTCCGAGCTAAAAAGTTTGGACCAGCCTCGGACGATTCGTCACGGGAACGCGCGTTGGGAACTTCTCACAGTCCCGTGGCTGACGGCGGCAAACAGAAAGAGACGAGTCGCGACGAGGAGAGGAAAGAGGAGGAACGGGGGGACGATTCCGCGCGATGACAAAGGCTCGAGACGAATGTGTAGAGCCGCGGCGAGCCAGCCCCGGGGCCCCGCGAGGCATCGCGCGTTCGCACTGCCGAGCATGGCGAAACGGCATTAGGCATGTCACCGTGTTCTTACTCCGCTCGCGCCGCGTTATTGCGATCCGCCTTGGGCCGACTGACGTAACCCTCGACGACAGTCGGGG
Source organism: Melipona bicolor (assembly GCA_030673865.1). Lineage (NCBI taxonomy): Eukaryota > Metazoa > Arthropoda > Insecta > Hymenoptera > Apidae > Melipona > Melipona bicolor. Next base: position 2,418,354 of record JAHYIQ010000012.1, read on the forward strand.
CGAGCTTGCGCGACTAGCAACCAAGCGTTGCAACGCTCGCTTCATCATCCTCCGGCTCGCGTTTTTCACCGCGCCTCGCGAATTTCGCTAAACGCCGTAAGAAACCGACTCGCTCGAAGAGATCCGGTAATTGAACTCGATCCCTCCTCCTCGCTTCTCGATGAATCGACGTTCTCGCTGTTCTCAACGTTTCCTGAACCCTCTTCTGTCTCGGCGCGGTGTCACGACGCTGTATCCATCATCACTTGGCTGCCCGTGACTCTACGTGACGGAGACAGTGTGACGCAGTCTGCGCACGAAGTGTCGAGCTTATGACTGCGGAGGAATTTATCAAACAAGTTGAAGTAGGAAGTTTCGGTCAGACCTGGGGTTCGGTCGAAGAAACTTCACTCGGGGATAGATAAATTGATAGATCTTGTTCGAACAGATGTCGAAATGATGTTATTGATGGTTATTGTTACAGTTGGAGATACTGTCGATTATTAGTTCGTTTAAATTATTCCATCGTTTGGGTGTGTAGTCACGTTTGTGGAATTTTTTTCCAGATGATTCGAATGGATGTCGAAATGATTATTTGTTAGTTTATTACAAGTAGATAATTCTCCATCCTTTAATTGTTGCATTGTCATTTCGCATTTTCTTTATTTTATGGGAACATTTTCCGCAGAAAATATTTGAGAAATGACATGTCATTTTATTCGAATGTCAAAGTGATCATGTAGATAATTCTTCTTCAAATTATTCCATCCCTTAATTTGCATTGTCATTTCGCATTTTCTGTATTTTATGGAAACATTTTCCGTAGAAAATATTTGAGAAATGACATGTCATTTTATTCGAATGTCAAAGTGATCATGTAGATAATTCTTCTCCAAATTATTCCATCGTTGTTGTATTGTCATTTTATGTCTATTTTTGTGATTTCCCATATGATTCAAAGTGATTATTGATCAGTTAATTTTAACGAGTAGATTGTTAAATGAATTTTAATAGACAGATTATGGCAAATGAACTGAGAATATTTTGCACACTTGCGAAGAAGATTCTTCAGTCATGATGAATTTCTCGATAGTTTCTTCTTTTTTTTCGAGAAATGGTTATCCATCATCGTTAATCGCGTAGAGTTCAAATTTAGATAAGTGCCGCTCGCGCTGCTGAAAAGACGCGCGCGAGGAAATAGAACGGAAAGTCAAGTTTGACGTACGACTGCGAGGAATTAAGGATCGAGTACAATTTCCTTTTCATACGGTACCCGTCACTGACAACCAGTGATAGATAATAATGCGCCCTAAGGGGAAAAAGAGACGGACAATCGGATTTCTGAACTCCGATAATTGAACTGTCCGAACAGCTGACAGATTTCTTCCCCGCAATATCCGAAATTGATCTTGCTTCGTTATCTTCTTTTCTTCTTCCGCGTCGAATCTTCTGCAATTTCTGCGGTGCTTTCTGCGTATCGTTCGAAGCAAATGTGTGGAATATTGACCAAGTAGTAGGAATACATTCCATCTGTCGAGTAAGTATTGGCACAAATCTATATTTTTATTATAAAAACGTACGACAACAAAATCTGTTTTCACAAACACGTACAATAGTGATACACGTAATAGAAAAATTGACGTGTCAGGATTTGTTTTTCTGTAGTTCTACCATGCATTTGAGAACCGTGTAGCGGTGTAAAATATTCATAATTATTTTTAAATTTAAACGCGATTTCATTCGATAAATTTAATTCCAGAACTCACTCGAGGATATTTTCTCATTTTTCTAACAACAATCCGCCATGAAATTAAATTAAGCAGATTAAGCACTGAAACTACGATACTTTTTATATTTCTTGCATCGTTATCGTACAACTTCGTTATTGGAAATTACTACTGTGCACGAACTGTTTATGCTAATGCGTCAGTCGTTTTCACAAACACGTGCCAATACTTTTTCGACTCTACCAACGTCCGTTCACCTCGCGCTCCGAGCGTTCGTCGAACGTTCCCACAGTGAACGAAAGGCCCTTGGTTAATTTTTTGAAGACGTCATCGCGTAAGAAGCCCGGTAACCAATCGGAAATTGCATCGGCGTGACGGTGACGAAGGAGCAGCTGTTTTTTCTGCCTAAAACAACGTCGATCTAAACGCGACGCGTCGTCGATCAAGACGTGCTTCGCTTCCTCCCCTCTTCCTCGCGATAGTCGTCGCAGCAGCGACATCGACGATGACACTCGGTTCAAACGTCCAGGTAACCCGAGGACGGTCCTCGCTCGGGCAATTAACCCGTCCGAGTCGGCGGAAGTGGCCGTAGCCCCGTTCACCGTCACGAAACGGAAAAGGACCGGCGGCTAAATCGCCGTGGTCACGAGACGAGTTTCACGAACGCTGTCGCGTAAAGTTCCAGCCGAGGACGCTTAACGACTCGGGGACTCGGGACACGCAGCCAGGGTTAACGGTCTTCGTTATTTCTGTCGGTGGCTCTCGACCGTCGCGGCAAATTACCAGTTATATTCCCGGATTATACGGAGCAATTACGACGTCAAGCAGGCTAGATCCGCGATTTTGTCCTTGCCTCTTTCGATGCGATCGAACGCGAACAGTTTAATTGACCCCTTGCACTATGACTTAACGCACGCCGCGTGTCACGTACGTAGAAATTATAATAATAATAATTAAATTTAACATTTAATAAATATACACTAAAATGTAAATCTTCTGCGTTTCGGCACGAACTTTCCGGACAACCCAATACATTGTATAATAATACTACAGTTATTATTTTAGAATTTACAAAATTTGATTAACGTCTGTAACGTTGTAATTGAATATATCGCAACAAAAATACTGAAGCTTCCGAGATATGACGATGGCCCGTAAGATTCGTCACGAGAGTAGGACTCTAAGACTATAGTGTTTCACAATTTTCACACGTCGTTACAGTGCAAGGAGTTACCGATTTATAATTTTTGCTGGATAAGAAACAACTATAGTACATGAAGCTTTTCTATTTTTTTCACTTCAACATCCTTGGATGGAAATTTTACGTCTGAGTTATCGATAGTTTATTCGATCATTGGAGATGTTTCGAGAGATCTGAGGTATTTCATAAAGCCGGGCATAGTTCACTTCGTGTATCAACGTACGTGCGAAATAAAATTGTCCGTTACTCGGGACGCAATAATCGCGGTTCACATTGGAGTTAACGAGCCGCGTAACGAGACCGGCGCGTCTATTTTGCAGAGTAATCGTCTCGAATTAAGTCGCAGACAAGGGAACTGGCTCGGCCGCGAAATTAAACAGGTGTATTATGGAGGACAGTGCGGTACAGCACAGTTACGAGTTCTCTCGAACGCGCGTTTTAATTAACGCGCCACAGGAAGTTGTCACGCTCCCCGCGTTTACGCAGCCACGGCGAAGAACGGCGAAACTTTATTCGCGAGCTTCGCTTTCTCCTTGCAACGGAGATCCGTGTACACACTCGCGACGCAAGATGTTTACGACGTGCGATCGCCGCCGCCGCGATAAAACGCTCATTTCGCTTGTTTCGCCTCTCTCGACACTGGTACCGGAACCGTTCGACACGTGTCACTCGCGTGTGATTCTTTATCTAAGCGCCGGCAAACGCAAGTTTCATTTTGTGGTTGAACAAGATTGAATCGCGTAGCATTTATAGCTTATCAAGTCTGTTGAGACCATGGGTAATACTTGGGACACGAATGTGCTCGAACTTATGACCAGGAGCAATAAAGTTTCACTATTTTGTAAAATTTCCCCCAAAATTGTGACAGTGACTCGTATAAACGTAATAAAAGAAACTAAAAAAAAAGGGCAATCAGTTTTCAAACTTCAAACTTGTGTCTTCACGTTAACCGTTTTAGCGCCACGCAGCGCGATCGCGCTGTTCGCGTACTGTGGTGAAATGTGCCGCGATGTTTGGTCACAAATGAATGAACGAAGCGCTATCGCGCTTCATTCCATCAGTCATATCAGACACATCATATTAAATACGGTTCAAACCACGAAACGCCAATGTGCAACGATTGTGCCTTTGATATTCATTTCAATTTCGAATACTCGTCTCTCTGCCGCGGATAGTCAAACTGTTTCAAACAGTCTCAAACCTGCGCGCCCGCAACAGTCCCGCGCGTTTCCCTCCGAATTCAATTCCGACCCCGAATCGCCGTCCATTTTTTCGACGTTCAACCATCCTCGCGCGAAAGCTCGTTTCGAAAGTAATTTTGTCTCGCGGGTATATGAAACTGCCTTTAACCTCGTTTCCGACCGAACGAGCTCTTCCCCGCGCGAGCGTTTACTGGAATAGGCTGGCGATATTAAAACCAGAAGAACGCGCGGTTAACCAGGTTAAGTAGAATATCTCTGACAGAGAACGACCGTCGCAGTGAACGTTATATCGCTTCGTGTAATTTCATACACTCACCGCGCGGAGTTACGAAGGAGTCGAGATGCGGATAACTGGACTCTTAGAAACTTGGTCGATTCAGTCGAACACACCCACAAAGTCGACGCCTTTTGCTGCGAGATCGAAACGACGACGTTGAAAAATTCACTCCAGCTACAGCGATGCCTGGGTTTATTAAAAGTGAACGCAAATTGATTGGTTCGACAGGGAGCGAAGAGACAAGGATCGAGATCATTGGCTGGTTGTGACAAAGGCAAGAGCAACGAGACATAACCGAACGTTGCACGCGTAAGGATCCATTTGTATTATCGATGAGCTCAAGTAGAAGGGAAGCGTCGATAGCGTTTTATTATTGCTTCGCGTAATTCTGATCGTAACGAATATTGAATATGCATAACGAAATAAATCAAGCGTTTAACTTGTCAATGTTCTTTCCATTCTCTCCTTTCTTTCTTTTTGATGCAATGGCAATTGCAATCGTTGTGTTAGAGGAAGAGAGCCCCTTGACACACGAATTGAACAAAATTCGATATGCCTAAAAAATTATGTTTATTTTTCATTTTAACGTAAGCTTGTGTAAGCTTGAAAGATTTTTATACTGCAAAATTGTACTTACAAACGAAATTAATAAAAAATGAAAGATTGAAATGAATTAATAATTCAACAATCCCTTAGGAAATACAACTACGGGTTAATTGTTACTTTCCCAGTAGTTCATTTTTACAAATAATTTCAGCGAAATGCATTCGCTCATTGGATGTTGCATTTTCGTTTCAAGAGCACATGATGCCAAAGTAGTCAAAATAGTGGTTTCATTTTGAAACGAAATAATTTCCTTTTACGATGTTATAACAGTTCAAAGTATCGACAATTCTCCATTGAGAATCATCATTGTGTGTTTACCTATGCTCAAATATGTATATATATTTCACACTGTCGATTCGTTCTGCAAGACTCGCTGATACCATAAATGGACCATAACTCGTCAATTGTCGGCTCTGCACCGGACAGGATCGTCCATATTTACGAAGTACCGTTTGTCCGAGGTATCGATTTGCTCGAACAGTTTGAACGATGTCCCGATCCATTCTACGACTTTCGCGCGCAGGGGAACGGACATGTGCGTGGGTCGTTAATCGAGCAATGAAACGTCCGCCTATACGGCACAATGAGTGGGGAAATTTATGCAAAAGCGATGAGTGTGACTAACAGAGTGTGAGGGTGTATTGTATCCAGGAAACGGGGAGGGAAGAATAGATAGAGAGAAGGTAAAAGGTGTGAGAACACGATGGTCGGACATAGGACGTAGCAAGGATTCGAATATCGAAAAACGTCGGGGCATAAAGGAGTATAAAGTACGGAGGGGACTGTTGAATAGGAGTAGTAGGAACAGGGGACGAGGAAAGAGGAACGCAGAGATAGAACGATAGGGACGCACGATAGGGGACGTGACAATACGTGGGCAGAGAAATATAGAGCAACGGTGGGATAGAGAGGCATAATAAAAAAATAGCAGCGAAGAAGGATCTTGAGGTATGAATGAACCATTTAAAGGAGGCGGAAACTGCGGATTGCAAGGAAGCGACAAACGAAGGATTGCCGAGCATGGTTCGCTGTTACGTCATAATATCATTTTCCAAATCTGACGGAAAGAAAGAAAAATTGGAAACGAAATTAATTGGAAATGGTCATCGAATAAAAGGAACGAGAATAATTTGCAGATCGCCAGAAACACTCCACTCCAGTTTTCCTCCTAATTGACAACGTCGACGCGCGATCGCGGACCCACCCGTGGCAAGCGAGAACGGGAGTGGAAAAAATTGCGAAAGGATAAAGAAAGGAAGAAAAGAGGGGGGGGGAGAAGAAGAAAACGAAAGCAAGCACCGTAAATCGATTTAACCGCGACTGGACGGATTCAATAACTCTGGCATCGGAATTCGCGAGCTCGCCGAGCCGAGCCGAGGGAGAGTTCCAAGGCATTCCGGTTAAACGTGCGTGGCAACCGATATTTATCCATCTCATTATCGTCGGGATTTATGTTACGATCGGGCGGCGGAGTTTTCTAGGTTGGCTCGCTATTAGGCGAGCCAGCGTTCGTCAATTATGCGGATCATTCTTGTCGTACCGCCACCCCGGCTAGATTCGTATCTCGTCCGAGGAATAAATATACGCTGCCGTCTCTCCCCTTTTTCCACCCTTTCCTGCGCGCGTACGCGCATACTTCTCGTCGAGCGGCGAGACGAGAGATGTCCGGGAGACGGGACGAGACGTCGTCGTTCGCGTGTACACGCGAGTTTACACAGTTAACCACGATGTTTCCCACGCGGGCGCATTAATCAGTCCGCGATTTATACCTATTAGCCGTTTTGATAAATCAATTTGCCGGGGCGAGCGCTGGTAATTCCATGGTGGCGCGAGCGCGCCGCGCCGTGGAAATTCCTGCGCGCCGCCTTTGTGTCTGTTCGCGAGGTTATTTCGAGTTCCAAAGAGAGGGCCGGGTGCGCCGCGCGTGTATCGATATTTCAACGTCAGCGGCCGTGTTATGCGATGCAACGCGCATGCGAGATGCAAGCGCGCCTTTCCAGAGCTGGCTTCTGTCGCAGCTTTTCGACTACCCTCGTCACGAAGTTTCGGACGGTTCGAACGCTGATTCGCGGATTATGTTGATTGCCAGATTCGGGTCCAGCGTCATTCGCTCTATGATCGGGAGCGATAGAGTCGCAGCTCTTAAAAATTCCCTCAAAAATTGCGATAGTAACTTTTATAAATGCGACCCGAGGAAATAAAGCTTTCAAACTTCAAACCTGTGTCTTTCTTCTGTTCGACTCTTTTGGGTCTCGAGACTCTGACCGTGACAAAAACGACGAATGATTTGGAACAATTTCACATAAACTACGAAGATCGGACGATTTTAATTCTCTCTTCCACGCACAAGATCACTTTTACACGTTAAAACACTGCCAAATCCTGGACCTTCGTCGAGGAACGGAGATCAGAATCGAAGGACATCCGTCACTGTCCCTCGCTCTCCGAGGGACCGCCTTCGTTATCATCCTTTAAACTTTCGAAGCATTCTTCGAGCCTTTTATCGAGTCTTGCGTCTCCAATTCCACGCGATCTTACTCCCACTATGACTTTCTCAATTCCTGTCAATTCTGCTTTTATTCCCAACAACGACCCCCGAGCTCTGGATCATGTTGGATCCCTAGCAAGATTGTAACAGCAACGTCTCGATATTCCCCTAACGAATTTAATTAATCCTGTCGATATTACGCCGCTCGTTGTATGCAAAGCTGATTGCGAGACGTCGCTCATTGTCAGAGAGTGAACAGAGGCAAGACGTGTGGAATATCGAGTGTACAGAGGATGCTCTGGCCTTGGTCCTGCTGCTGGGATCAATGAAATGTTTGAGGGACGCAATTGCGAGAGTTACTTTGTCAATAGTTTGCCGAAAACGATTTACTTTTCTCAATCGCGGAATGGGGAAGGATACAAAGAGAGTTGGCCTTATACAAAACGATTCACGTAACTTGTACAAAACTGAAATAACTTTTCAATTATGCGTCTGATGAAAAATTGTTTGATACAAATTTGTGTGGTTTTAAGGGAGACAGAATATGGCGTACGAAAATTAAATTCAAAATTTATGTTCTTAGATTGGACCGTATATCTTTTTCATGATAAATTGAAAGAGTATTAAATTCGAAATGTTGGTCCTAAACCTAATGATTAGGGGGATATTTTATGATAATTTGGTCATCAACATTAATATATTGTCCATAAAATATTAATGTGCAAGCAAATCTTAATGCTCTATGCAGTTTTTGTCCTCGAGATGAATTATCGTAAAATACCTCCTTTATTACTTGGAATTTAATGTTCGATTTATGATGAGAAGAATATATGGTCCAATTAGAAAAGATAAAGATGACCTTGGAAATTTCGAAACACTCCGAAAAGTTGATACGTCATATGTTGCCTCCTTTAAAACCATACAACTTTTGTATTAAACAATTTTTCATTGGACGCATAATTTAACAGTTACTTCAGTTTTGTACAAGTTACGCGAGTCACGATGTAACGAAAAGGCAATCACCCTCATCGTGGATTCCCAAAAATCGAGATTCTCGTCGCGCCAAAAAGGGATCGATTGTAGAGAGATCGATCGTGCCGCGATGCGTCGAATTCGTGCGTTTCCTCCTTCTCGAGCCTCGATCCTTCGGCCACGCGCCCAAGTAAAAACGATACACGCGTCTCGACGCCATTGGTCGTTCGCTCGCGCGAAGAATAATCCGGACAAAGCGACGCGAACGCGACGTAGATTGCCACGCTCGATAACCAGAGCTCGCGTACACACCGAACGAGCGTTTGCGCTCGTTTCTTTGCACTACGCGAGCTGTCACGGACACGGAGCAACTTAAAAACCGAATTTACAATGCACGCGAGCATCTCTTCAGAGATTTTATTACTGTTTAGCCTAACTTTTCTTTACAATTAACGAAGGACTCGGAGTTCGTTAACTCCCGTTTAACACTAGAATAAAACGGTCAATTTTTGTTGGATATTTTACAGATGTAAAACAGTTTTGTTTTTACAGATTTAAAAATGATTTTTCGTAAACAAAAGCTCGTGTGTTTCATTGTATTGCAAAGTATTTTTATCATCACTGAAAGTGATTTTAGCGGGGGTAACCCAGGTGCAACGCTAATGCAACGAAAATTAGCGATTGGTCGATTTGAGTCACGTGATTCGCGAGGGGGCGTGGCGTAGACCTCGAGTGGGAGTGGCGTTGTCTGGTACTGTAATTTGTTTTCTATCGATTCAAATGTTTGCATGTCAATAAAATTTTATGGCAAAAAAATCAGAACAGTTGCTTCTGGGCCTTTCAGCGAGACGAATTATACTGGGGTACAAATCGTGCAGTTTTTTTTCTACTTTAACTGAAATTTTACATTTTATATCGCAATGACGATTGCTCTAGTGTTAGCACGTGATGCAATTTCATCGAGGTACGAACGTTCGGGCAAGGTTGGCGAACACGATGTCGAACGACGAACGGGCGAAAGATCGCAAGGTCGCGTTTGCATAAACGTAGGCCGGCGATGCGCTGGACGGAACAGCTGGGACGAAGAACGTCGATGTTTCACGGTCGGGACGATGTTTCGCCGCGCTGTGAATGCCGCCAGGGTAAAGGGTTGTTGGTTTTATTGCTCGCTGGCTCGCTCGCGCGAGCGGGATTCTCGTCGCGGCGCGACGTCCGATTCGTTGGGAATGCAAAGCGACAGTTGTCCGGCCGAGGATTGTACGTCGCTTGCGAAACTCGATACTACGCTGATGACATGTGACGCGTGTGACTCGAATGATGAAAGGTGCTGATTTAGACGTAGAGTCCAGCCAACTATTAGACACTCTGGATCGTCTTCACAATTAATTGATAAATTTCGCGTTGAAATTTATCTTCACTGTTCGTTCCTCGTGAAACTGTTCCAGATCCCCTAAACGGATGTCCAATCGAAAAACTGAACGAGCCACCGTGCAAATTTAATCGCCAGAACGTGTTATTAGAGGAACGAGCGGAGGCCGTATAAACCACGGAGAGGCGTCCATGGGTGACGTCTCTTGACAAGCCGGTACTTCGGGCCGGTACACGAACTCTGTGCTTTAATGGGCCGGTTCTGTCTCCGGTGCATCCTCGCCTCGTTCCGCGTCCAGCGCTTTTCTCGTGAGCGCACAAGCGCCAACGAAAGCCACGGCGGTCTCTCATGCAAATGACATTGACCGCCAGGAAGGAGGTTATCCGCCAATTAATCGAGCGCCGCCGCCGCCGCCGCCGCGTAGCCCGTCAGTCTGTGCCCTTCGATGCGCGTCCAGGCGCGAGATATTTCCCCCTCAGCTCGAGAGCGGATCCTCTCCGGTTATTAGCGTAAAGAACACCAATGCACGCCACCGACCTTCCCTGCTCTAATTATATTCATTTGGTGGAACCTTGGCTCGGGCTCCAACCATCGTTCCACCTCCGAACTGACGGAAAAATCGCTCGTCGACTCTTGACGCGGTACAGAAGAGACTCGCCGCGCGATTTCTCTCTCTTCCCCTGCATGCCTGTCCGTCGTTCTCCGCCGATGCCCGCGAGCTGCTCTCTGATACGACTATGATACGAGGGGTTTAAATGGAAAATTCTCCCTTTCCGTGAGAGCTCGGTGAAACGTTGTCTAGCGGTTGAGTAGGACGTTACGATGAGTGGACGGGTCGTGCAGGATGTACGATACGGTACGCTGCCTTCGAGAAGTTCCTAAGGAGATTCAAAGATTCTCTTCGCGTACTTTGGAACGTTGTGTCTCAGCCTGAGACGAGGATGGTGCAACGAGGTTGAGATATTGTGTTTGAAGTAACATCTAGAGAATGAGCGTCTAATCTTTTAGATCTTCTCAGCCTCATTGGCCAACAAAAATTTGAGGGCCGCGCATAGTTTACATATTTCTTTTATGTTATTTACGAGGCGAAACGATACATTGATTAGAAAAAAACTGCACGACTTGTACGATTCTCATTGAAAGGCCCAGAAGCAACTGTTCTGACTAGGAAACGAAGACGACCTTTTTGCCATAAAATTTTATTGATATGCAAACATTTGAATCGATACAAAACAAATTACAGGCGCCAGACAACGCCACTCCTACTCGAGGTCTACGCCACGCCCCCTCACGAATCACGTGACCCAAATCAACCAATCGCTAATTTTCGTTGCATCAGCGTTGCACCTGAAGAGGCCCGATTTTCTGGGTTACCCTCGCTAAAATCACTTTCGGTGATAATACGAAAATTTTTAACGAAAACACTGAGCTTATTTTTTCAGACACCAATTGGTCAACATCTGGCTTGATACAGGTAATAATGGCAATTTTGTGTGCTTCATATGGGAAAAAAATCTGTTTGCAAACATAAGTACTCCCCAAAAGGGACATTACAAACATGCGTGGTTAAAATTATTCAAATAATAAAATTCTTGTTCAATTATTCCAATTTTGATTATACAGCGCGGACCGCATGAATAGGACACGCCTGATCCGAGAGTTTTAGGTAAGGCTTGTCACACGTATTTGTCAGTCGATATTTTTCCAAAAAATTCTTAAATTCTTAAGGATTACACAGGTAATTTAGTCTGATTAATGTTTTCATACCTCATTGACAATGAGTGTAACTTTTTAAAAATTAGCGACGCGACCTGGAAAACCAAACAGAAAAATATTTCGCGCCAATGTGCAGGCTTCCTTAGGTCTAGCTCTACTTCATCCACAGCGGAACGTAAAATTTATCTCGGCGTCGAGCGTTATTTATCTCGGTGACAGTGCTCTTTGAAGACGCGCGTTTCGCGCGAGCAAGTGGCATTGATACGCAAGGAACGAGGGAAACGCGAGTGTTTCGTTGGGAATATCGTAATTCGTGCATGCGCTTGCGCGACTCGGATAATACATTCCCTCTCTTCTCTGCCGTGGATCTTGCATTGCCCATACATCACTGTATCCCTTGTAACAGTTTACAATGCGCGGGAGAAGAAAAATTAAACTACACGCGATGGAACATCTGCACGGGGAACTTTTTTTCGAACAGTGGCATATGTCTGACAAATCTGGGCAATCTCGCTTGTAGATCATATTTCACTCATCAAGACGCGCTTTATTATCTAGATTTATGATCGTCGGTTCTAGGAGGAGGGGAGTTTGGTTTCGCCATTTGCGGCTGTTACTCTTCTCGCGAACAGCCTGATCAACTGCTCGACGAACGATAGAGAGATGGAGCGATAGAGTACTCGCCTGATGGCGAAATTTCTCAAAGTGAAATGAATCAAAGTAAATTCCTAGAGAAATATTGTTACGATGCTTTTCAATAAATATCCAAGAGTGTTTAGTTTCGCCATTTGCGGCTGTTACTCCTCTCGTATGAATAGCCTGATCAATTTCTTGACGAACGCGATATTTCTAAGTGAAATGTATCAAAATAAATCTAAGAGAGTTCAGTTTCAATCAACTGTTCGACCAAGTATTTATCGCGACACTTTTCAACGAATGTATATCTAATTGCAAAAGAAAGAAATTCAGATTCGTCGGATTTACGACTGTTACTTTCCTCGCGAATATCCTGATCAACCTCACGAGACATAGTACTGAATAAAATTCTAGAAAATTATCTGACGAGTAAAGATTCCTTCCATTCCCTCCCTCTCAGGGAGCTAGCATTACGAAAGAGTATGCGGACGAGCTGGACGACGCGGAAGTAGTATCGTATTCGCCTGGACGTTCCGCGTCAGCTCCGGTCAGAAGTCACGTTTCTCCGGAATCAAAGATTACGTCGTGACTCGGTTGAAGCTCACGCGAGGACCGTCACGATTCCCCGCGAACGCCATCGCGTCATAGACGTAGCCGCGCCAGCTACTTAGGCGATCGCCGCCTCGCACGTCTCCGGACGACGATTGAAAATTGTCGGACACGTTCGCAGAACCAAGACTGCAGTCACATACCATGGAAATGGTCGTACTTTGACGGATAGCACGGGTAGCATTATGGCGAATAAATAATCAGAAGCAACGAAGCAAAAATTCATGATCGGACCAGGCACTGACCTCGTTTCGCGAGGTGATCCACCTTGGAGAGATCCACCTTGTAACAACAAACGGAAGTCGAACCGACCGATTCCTGATGTTACGCGTAAAGTATACGATCGGTATCTATGAAACTGGAATTGAAAACGAGCGTGAAATGCATAAATCGTCGTGTCTCAATTCCGTGCTGAAAGGGAAGGTAAGATGATCCAATAACGGAGAGAGGAGCCAAGTGGCTCCGACTAATCGGCACCCAGGGAAACAAGCCGTGGCCGTAATTACAACAATGCCGTCGATAGCACGGAACGAAGCGAATGCACTCGGCAAACAAATCAACGCGCAGAATGTAATCAAGTGGTCAGGATCCCTCGTCTGAAAACGCGGCCGAGCGACCGCTAACGCGGAACGTGTAATTTCACCGCGAAAGAAGAAACGTTGCTGCTCGGAGCAACGACAGGGAATAGAAACTCGCTGAAAGCAATTGAACCAACCTCTCTACCCTCTGCTGAACTCCTTGCCAGCCTCTCTCTCTCTCTCTCTCTCTCTCTCTCTCTCTCTCTCTCTCTACTCGGCAACTTTGTAATTACAGGATATCTGGAAACTCCGACACTGGGCGAGCGACTTTGTCTTACCTATATTCCCCGTTCTCCAAAGTACATCTCCCGTCGTGTACTCTCTCTTTCTTCGTCCATCCTTTCCTCCTTCCCCCTTACCTTCTGCCCAGAGCTCACGCAGTCCGAAGAAGCGGGACAAGCCGATAATTTAGCAGTTTTGTTGTTCCTTGGCTGCCGACTTCTCGCGTTTTACATGCTGAAAGCCACCGTGATGCCGACCGATCCCCCGGCCGCTTTATACCTACGCGTGTTTCCTACTCGCTCCATCACTTCGCCTCAGTCTCGCGGCGCGGCACGCTTCGATCACGAACCCGCCGTGGACGACGGTTTTCGCCGAAGCGCAGTTTCGATTTCCACCGTGTTCTCCAGTCTCTTCCCGCCCCGAACCCTTTGCTCGCTCCCATTACTCTGCCGTTGCGCTCGCGGGACGAACCGCGATTTACGAATTCGGCCGAAAGCACGATTACGGGTGCTGACTTGCTTCGCGCGAGGAAGGATATTGCCTGGTCCTAGCGGTGGCAAGCTTCTCGGAACAGCGAAGGAGAAACGCAGCGATTTAATTATTGGTTAGCTTGACGTACTTTTTACCAGTTGGATGAAAACGCTGTTGATAATGCGTGTGGGGAGGTGAAGATAACAGTTTGTGAAAGTACGTAAAATTTAATAGACACGCAAGTGCTGTCAAATAGATCCTTGAAACACCGGAGCAGAGACGGTGTTCTTGACTGAAAATATCGAGTCTTCGCCGGAATATTTTACCGAACGAACAGGACTGAATTCAGAATAGTAGAATCTACTCGCCCGCTCTGTACGTTTCTGTTCCACGAAGAGCACAAAGAGCCATCGCACCTACGATCATTGTTAACTAACAATTTGCCGATAGGATCGACGAACGATCGATGGAGAAAAGAGTGGCAAGAAGCAGATGGGAATTAATAAGAAATCGCAGCGGCGCGAGGGGCGTTTCTATCCGTGGAACGAACGACACGCGAGATCCGCCTGCGAGATAACGCCTCGATTATCCCGCGGAAAATCTCACGATCGCGCGTCATAAATTACTTGTGTAGACTCTATCGCGTTCTACGGCGAATCGGGGCCAACGGAAAGAAACGCTCTTCGCCGGTTTCCAACTGGATCTCACTAACAAAAATTTTGTATTCTAGCGCGGACATCGGGTTTAGATACTGATGTTGTTGTCGGTGAAACTTTTGTTTTCGAACCAACGTGCGATTGTAATTAATTTAACATTAACTCGATTCTTCGACGTGCAAATTTCCAATCTGTCCAAACTAGAGACAGAGAATTTGCCAGTTCGTATAATATCGGACGTCCTTTCTAACCTATAATCTAAATGCGCCAATGACAGGGGGCCATTAATCTTCCCAAACCGCGTTGGTTTTTTCGGTCGGTAAAGAAGCTCCCAATCTAATCTACACTTTCTCACGTCAGCGGAATTAAATCACGACAACGCGGCAACGTTGGCTGATTTATGGACACGCGCAACCTGCCTAAACCCAATAAATCACTAAACGTTATAACAAAGCGATGCAGCTCATTATACGCCGCGAGCTGCGTTCCACGAGACTCTGTTGAAAAAAAAAAGAAAGAAAGAAAAGACGTTCGTCCCATTATTTACGCGATGTCTCTCGTGTCGGTAGAGTCAGTCGGTAGGAAGAAAAAAAAAGAGAAAAAAAAAAGGAAAGAAAAGAAAATGGCACGGTTGATTTACAATGACATCTACGGACGTAACCAACACGCCTGCAAACGCATTTGCATCGTATGGCACCGTACGAGCCTTTTTATTCGAAGACTCCAATTGGCCAAGGTCGCATGCATCGACCGTAACCTTTGTAGTTGGAAATTTATAACCACGAATGGCCTTGTCAGCTGGTAATCATGCTGAACAACGAAGCACGCGCGCCTTCGCCTTGTAACGTTCGATCGTTCCTTCGAGCAGCGGGCAGAAACGCAGTCATCGCGAAAAGAAAAGAGCCTGCTATACGAGGAATAAATGACGAGCGTTTTTCTTTTTTTTTTTTCTTTTTCATATATATAATACCTCTCGAGTGACATGGAATAAATTCGAAGACGAACGAGCGACAAAGCTCGTGGCATCGCCATTATTATTTTCTAATTTTAGTAGAACATTCAACTACTTCTCATAAAGTTAAAAAGTCCGTGTTTGTTAAAATAATTCCTCAAACTCTCGATATCGATATCCATAACTCTCGAATCAATTTTGTACATTTTACGTTCTCAAATTTTCCATTGGGTCTTTACCATCAAATGGCACTCGGACCAGAGCCATCGTTAAGCCCCCCATCGTTTCGTTTCCACCGTTGCCGATCCTTTCCCTTCGGTTTATCCTTCGGTCGAGCACGGCGCGCATAAAACGAAACGAAAAGCAGCGCTAACGTCCGCGCAATAGCGCGCATCCTTCTCCTTCCGCCGCGAGAAACCGTAAACCATCAACCTTTGACTCTCGTAACTCACTCTCGTTCCGTTTGCAAAGGCCTGCGGCCCGCACGTTTCGTGATTGATTTCCAAAGAACAACCAAAGAATAGTTATTAACAAATCTCTCTCTGTTACACACGTGAGAAATACCCCGCGATTTCAGATCGCAACGATAAACAATGCGAAGGAAAGGTGAAATTGCTCCGAGACGAAGATGAAAGAGAGACACGTATCCGCGCGATCCACAATGAGAGCAATCGGAATTTCAAAGCGTACCGACAGCTGCATAATCGTCTCATAACGAGATACCGGTCACGAATGAGTCCGCCGATCGACTCCGACTAACAAACCGCCTGCCGACTCGATTATTGATTAGAAACTGGAGAATCGTCTCCAGTCTCGGACTCCATGGCGTTTTAACGATCGTTGTGCTTGCACGGATCCGTATGCATCAATCGCGTTGTCGTAAATTAACGAGGTCCACCATCCTCCAGATGAGAGACCTGTTAATGACCTGGCGCAAATAACACGTTTTTTAATTTTACCGCGCGTCATTAAATAGCTGATAACAGTGGAACAGTTTGAGCATTTGTTGTAAGAAAAAAGGATCTTTCTATGACAGAAATGACAGAAAGTATCGTAATTACAAATATTGGTAGAAATTTCGAGTCAATGTTGTTTTCGAAAAACAACGAATGGTTTGTACAGTGCTTCATTTTCAGACTCGTTTCAAACTTCACTTTAAGATATAGTATACTGATAATACAAAATATTAATATAAAATACTAATATAATATACTGATAATATAAAATATTAATATAAAATACTAATATAATATACTGATAATATAAAATACTAATATAATGTACTGACTATATAATATATAATATAAAATACTAATATAATGTACTGACTATATAATATATAATATAAAATACTAATATAATATACTGACTATATAATATATAATATAAAATACTAATATAATGTACTGACTATATAATATATAATATAAAATACTAATATAATATACTGACTATATAATATATAATATAAAATACTAATATAAGACTATATAATATAAAATACTAATATAATATATTGACAGTCGAGTCTCTCTTTCATTGCAACTAATAAAAACTTCAGAATGCTTCTACTCGTGAGCAACTGTATAGACCACACGAGATAATATTTCATTGATAAATAGTCGACGCCATCAACTTTTCATCGATGCAGGATTCGAATTGCAGTTTACGCGATACCCAAGACGAAAGTGCAACGAAGAGAAAACGAGCGAACATTTTTCAGAAACAACTTTTAACGCGACATTTAATCAAAATACACGAATTTCTTTCCATTTTCCACGTTCAACCTGTTTTGCTCTTCGAGGAATGAGATGCATAGTGTCCAAGAATCTCAGCACGACATCATTTCGTTGTTACTCGAAAAGTTGTTTTCTTAAATTCTTTTTATTGGAACTGTCCTACTTTACCTGAGTTCAACACCGTTATTTCTATGTATATAATATTTCATTTCCTTTCATTTATTACACAGAGATCGAAAATTGACACTGCTGTTCTCTTCTCGTAAAATTTGACAATCGTCGAAATAATTCAATACATGACATGACGTGTTACAAATAATAACAACAAAGGATGGAAAGATCGTTTAAAATTTGAAAAGGCCACAGAAGAATGCCCGTGAGTCCAAAGAACATCGTGAATACGTTGGCAAACAAATTCAATTGAGAACTGAACGAACGACGCGAATAAACGTGACGGTGGCAATAATTTTTATTTAAGAGCTCGTCAATTGACGGTTCTTGGCAAAAAAAAAAAAAAAAAAAAGAAAAAAATCATAGCAATATCGAGAGATATCAAAACGTACGCGAGTACGACTGAGCTCGATAATAGACTAAGTAGACTTGGTCCGATAACTAGCTTGACTGGTTCGCCTCTAGCTGTGATTGCGCTTGACGTTAGAATAATTACAACCGTCGGCCGTTGAAGGAAGGCAGCGCGGACGCTTGGCAGCTACAGTTACTTTGTCAAGTGGTGAATTTTTGCAAAGAAAAAAAAAAAAAAATGAAAAAAAAAAAGAAAGAAAAGACACACCGTTACTCGTCCCCGGCGTTCTAATCTCGACGCGTCGTAGGAAGAAGCTCTTCCTTGTTTCTGCTCTCTCCCACGCAAACCCGACCGCAATTCTCATCGAACGACAGAGCGATAAAACCGACGCGTGTGAAGCGCAACAGATCCGAGATTCGTTGAAACGAATTCAATTTGAAATTTAAATCTGAATACTTTTCACGCTTAAGCCACTCTCGTCCGATATCAGAATGTGTCGCTACTGCGCGTTTATCGCGTTTATCGTGTTCATCGCATTTATCGTGTTTATCTGGTTTTTAAGAGAAGACGTTTTCGATTCACTTCCATTATCTAAATCGTCGAGACTTTCCAATGGACCTCGGTATATAAATATCGCGTAATGGACTTCTCGGTTCCGCGCAAATAGTTAACATGCGTCGCGAGTTAACGACGCGTTGCAAGAAACCCGCTCGTTATATCCCGTGTTGTCTCGCCACGAATTTGCACAATCCTCGCGCGATTTAAACAAACATGAATGAAAACAAACGCGAACAAGTCTCCGATAATGAGACACCTTTTTTGCATCTCGCGGTCGTTTTGTTGCGAGCGAGTGTGATTCGAAGCGCGATCTCGCCGGGCAGGTATTAAATTCGTATCGGGGCGACCGCAAACTCCATTTGCTTTCCTTCCCCCCTCTCTTGGAGTTTTACTCCTCATTTCGACCAACGATAACGCGTTTTTTTACCTGGCTCTCGGTCGTGCGCGTACGACGTTCATCTGAGGGTGTGTGCACCACAGTGATCGACGGTGTCAGACGGCGTTAATTGAAAACAATCGTACGTAAACGAGCGTAATCCACGCGGCGCGGATCTTAATTACACGGTGCACTTTTTCCGCGCGGCGTGTCGGAAACGAGAGTGGAAACGATGATATTAAACGATCCACGTCCGCAGATTACGTAAAAATCTGCTTCTTATGCGGCTGCTCGTAAAGCGCCGGAGACAACACGGCGAATCTGTTAACGCGGCAGAAAGAGGGTACAGGTCTGCAAGCGCCACTCGTTTCCTTTTTGTTAGCAAGCAAGGATACGAAATTGCAAGATTGAAATTATTATCGATCAACTCTAATTTTTACAAATACAATCCTCGATTTTAATACCTTATTTATTTTCTAGAGCTTGTTCGTCGTATCAAGTCTCAACGACAAATATTGGGAAAGTCTGATCAAGCCAAGACTCCAAATTCTGGAAACACTCGTCCAACTAATAATCACAGTCGGGATAAAACGATTCAGATTCCTGTCCTAGGAAACAATTTCGCACCTCGTAGAAGAGTGTCCAAATTCTGAAAACACTCGTCCAACTGATAATCACAGTCGGGATAAAACGATTCAGATTCCTGTCCTAGGAAACAATTTCGCAGCTCGTAGAAGAATGTCCGGGCTCGAGGGAGAGGCATCAATCACGTTAAAAACGTCGGTATAATCGTCGTTGCAGGGGATATCTGCTATGGAAGACATCGTTGGTCTCATTATTATCTCCTGCCAGATATCTCGGTCGATTAATCGTGGCCACGATTATCAGGCGCACCGCTCGTTTTATCACTCAACACGCGAATAGGCATCGCGCTACGGGCGGCCTCTGCTGCTACAGAGACTGATTGCAAGCCACTGACTGATTTGCCTATTTCCTTCGCTACGACAATTAGACCACGCAGGAAAAGAATTTCGAAAAGTGAAACTTTCTCGTCTCCGCGATTGTTTATTTACCTCCGGTTCGTAATAGGAAAGTAATTACCAACGCATAAATTCATCCGAGGTAAAGTATCTTCGGCGCGTCCGCTTAACCACCGAGAAATTCCAATCTGTGAACCGCGAGCCGATGTGTCGCGTGCTTCTCGACTTTGCTAGGTTCGTTCGTCTTCTGTCTTCTCTCTCTCTCTCTCTCACGATCTATCCGCCGTTTTATCCGCAACGTCGAACGTCGAAAACCAGGAAGGGATTTGAGGGACTATCGCGATGTAAGAGACGAAGCAGTTATCCTCTTAACCCTCAATTACTTAATTACCAATATAAACCGCGGTATCGAACGGCCCCAGAGAACGAGCACATACTTTATAAGGCAGTTGCATCTCGTGGTTGCGGACTTATCGGTTCGAGTGGGGCAAGGATTAACGGTTGTACGGTCCCAGAGGCTGGATGTAGGGTTCTTCAACCGGGACACGAGAACGAGCACGCGTTATATGTAATATATGTGTGTATGATTTACTTGGAATCTGCGAGGTAACCTACCTAATAACCGACAGAGTTGGGTTGGAAATATCGATCGAGCGGATATGGGGCGAACAGAGGAACCAGGGTAGATAGATCGAAAAATTAACAGTGTTAATCAAAGTAACGTAATAGAAACGTGAGAGTATTCTTTTTTAAAAATTTACAAATTAATTATCCACAGCACATCCTGTCCAATTCTGACGGATCGGAGGCTCCTCTCTCCGGTCGGTCGAATTGATCGAAGCGCATTACTCACCGCCGCGAACACGTTTCTAACCAACCGTGATTCTAACAGCGGTAATATGCTCCGGCGGCTCGGTACACCGCGCCGTTTGCATCGATCACGTCCGGCGTATCGACGAGTCGACGAAATAGTAAAGTCGACGGGAGGTCGGGCGAGGGTTGCGCGCGGATAATCCCTGTGGCGAACACCCCGTGCACCGAGCGACGAAACGAGCCGCCGATGAATAGAGAAGAGGCCTACGAGAGGGCCCGTGGTCGTATTTAAATCGGTCTTGGGACGTAATTTACGACTTGTCGCTGCGACCGCTTAACTCCAAAACGCACGCGTCATCGTAAATTATTAGGCGATGACACGACCCGACGTTTTTTGCTTTTCTTTCTCTTTCTTTTTTTTTTGTTTTTTTTTTAGACGTGGCGATGCGAACTGGAAGAAGAGCGAGATTTCTCGCGCAATTGCACGTTGACGAAGTACTTTGCGCTGGAAGCTGTGAAAGCATATCGAAAGCACAGAGTTAATGACGTTGGGTTATTCGCTGGTACTTCGATAGCAGAGCTATTAAGACAAACGCAGTGTGATTTTTATATAGGCACGAAATTACACGAAATGCGTGTAATATGAAAAAATATATCACAGTGCTTTTTCTGTAATATTTGACAGGAAACACAATTTTCTACCAATTTCTTTAATTACATTCTCAAAAGAGTACGATTCTGCACAATCTACTAACGAGTGTAGTTAATTGCAAACTTCATTTCCATTCAGAAATTCAGAGACTTCTTTCCAATTCTGTTCTAAGATTGATTAAATGACATTTCCGATGATTTATTACCTCGTTGTCCGCGAATAACTCGGTGGCGAACGAGTTTGTGGCAGAGATTCGCCGCGGCATTTGAAGAAGGAATCGGAATTCCCTCTCCACGACACTTTTTCGCTCCGTGTACCGATAATATCACACGTACGACATTAGGATGCCAATAAAGTATGCTTCAACAGTCGTCGTGTACGATAGAATTTTAACGTCAACCAGCTAGGAAAAGAACAAGTGAATTCTGCTTCGCGGAAAAGTATAATTGGATTTGTCAGGACATCCCGGTACATTGTATCGTTTGCTCTTTTCCCTTGGTTTTACGACGTCCTCTGGCGAATCGTAATTTCCTTTTATTTCACATCATTGACTCTGTCTCTCTTCGAGAGAGGTTATACTTCCCCCGGTGAAATCGATCTTGAATATTATAAATACGACGGCGCGATGAAGAAGACGATTAAATGGAACGTTCCATCGGAATTGTAAAAGTCGATACATCATCGTTATGGGGTATGCA
The DNA here is from genome assembly GCA_030673865.1 of Melipona bicolor. Taxonomy (NCBI): domain Eukaryota; kingdom Metazoa; phylum Arthropoda; class Insecta; order Hymenoptera; family Apidae; genus Melipona; species Melipona bicolor. The sequence continues at coordinate 2,440,354 of JAHYIQ010000012.1, forward strand.
TGAGACGCATACGAAATGAGAGCATAAACGATCGAGTAGCTATCTGATAGTATATTTTACGTTATTTAATTCGATCCAATTTAAGGTATCAAATAACGTAACTTCGTTCCATATTCCCAGTATCAATGATTCATCTCGAAAATAATGAATTTATTTTGTTTCAATTAACTAATAAATTTCTGAATAGCGACTGACATAAAATCGACGGTACGTGCATCTACCTTTCAACAGCGAGGATGTTATTTATCACGTTCAGTGAATGGCTACATGTAGCAGATGGAAAATGTTTGAATTGTATAATTAAATAATAATTTACAATTATTATTATGTAAATGCAATCTGAATTGTACAATTGAATAATTAAATTCAAACATGTGTAAAAATATTACATATGTAAATCTTTTTCGTAGTTAAAGTATAGGAGACCTAGTGCCGAAAAAGACTTTGTTAATTTTGAATTTTTCATCAATTTTCGAGAGACCTTTCGAGGTACCTTTACTTTTCCACCCACTACGTAATGTAAAATCAAGAAAAAAAAGAAAAATTCGAAAAGAACGAGCAGACACATCACGCTTCAAAACGAGACCAAGTGGATAATTACACCATCTTCTTTCAAAAAGTCAACATCAGTTTCAACGATTGACAATTTTTCATTGTCACTGAGGCTCCTCGCTGCGTAGAAGTACACGGCGAAAGAAAACATTGGAAAATGCATCAACTTCGTTAAATTGCGATGCAAAGTGGCTTCGCTGTCGTTAACCCGGTTTGTTAGTATAATGAAGCATGAGTTAGTATAATGGCAGATGTTGTCGAAGCGGAGGTTGATTGGCTCTGTTTGGACTTGCGTTCAATCTCTCGGGGGTATAGATTATTTCGAGAGTGATTGTTGAAAAGAACATTTGCATACCGCTGGTTGTGGCAAGACGTTGGGCATATAAATCATTCTTAACTGATCGAACATTACCAAACAGCTTATTGTCGATTCATGGTAAATCTCAGACAGGCGTATCACGGGACGACAGAACCTCAAAATCATATAATTAAAGGTTTTGCCGTTGAATTTCGAGCGTGGCATTGCGGTCACGGTCTGCCGTTTGTACGAAACGATCGGTATCCAGAGGTCTGTTAAATCTTCCAACAACAGAACTTTAAAGTGCTCGTAAATCGCGGTTGCAGGTTACGGCGCTTAAAATTATTTTCGATTTTCCACTGGCGAAACCAATTATCGGATGGTGCTGCCTGCTACTCGATATCGAGCAACACGCGATCGTCCGAGGCTGATCCAACGGATAATTGAAATCAGATAATTGAAATTCGAAATTTCAACGAGCGTTTGCATTTATAACGAAGCACGAGCTTCGAAAAACGAACGAAAGGGGACTGAAACTCTCGAAGTCGTCGATAATTTTCGACCAACTTCAAAGATATCACGATGAAATTTGACATAAATATTCCTTCCCAATGATAGGCAACGTGATATATTTCGTGTCCGTTTAATCACTGTTTTGTTAACTTTGTAAACAAATTTGTCAATTTGTATATTCCATTTGATATATCTTTCAATCAATTTAGATCATCAAAAGGAGAGTGACTGTGAGTTGTAAAAAAGAAGAGAACTCTTTAAGAGTTGATCTGTGTTCAGCCATTAAATCAGTTATTAAACAAATATTATTTATATTTAATCTCCACAGAATCTCCATATAAAACGAGAAAGTTGATTTTTCCTGTAAAATGTCGGGGATTGTGAGTTCTCGATCGGGCGCAGTGTGTGACGGCGCCGGAAGAACCCGACGTCCCACGGATTTGTTCCACGTTTGGCGCATGTAGCGCGTTTTTGCGTTCCCGCCGGAAGATTGGAAGTTTTTCGCCGGTGCGGCACGTAGAATTTCACGCTGCGACACGCTGGTAAAAACGCAGCGCGCAATCTGCCGATACCACTTGTGTGGGCATCCTCTGCCCCCCCTCTTTCTGGCTTTGACACGCGGCCACTCTGCCAAGTATAAATCCTGCGTTTTAGAGCGCGAAGGCCAGATTACGCGTGAATAATGTCCTCCTCCTCCGACCCCCTTTTCTCCTTCCACTTGGCGAGTAGTTTACCAGAGATTTACGCGACGCGGATCCCCCGCAGTGTCGGGGAGAATTGAAATTCTTAATCGGCGCTCGCCACCGAGTCGTGATTCGCCTCGAACGCTACTTTAACCAGAATCTCTCGGTCAAGATTCTCGTCGACACTCGATGACAAAGATCATCTCGCGTTAACTCTAACTCTGACGAAATTTCACTGGTGACAAACAACGAACGCTCGAGTCTAATCCAGAAGAATCGTCGAAAACGTAAATTCCATCGCAAGTCGCCCGGCCGTCGAAGCAACACGAGTTGGAACTCTGATCGGTCCGAGTTCGAGCGAGTCCTACCCGACCAGGCTAATCCGACCGAGGGTTAAGCAGACGAGGAGGGAACGGAAGAAAAATATCAGGGACAGGAGGAGACAGACGAGCAACGTGGAACGAAAGGAGGCGGAGGAGAGAGAGAGAAAGGGATGGAAGGTCGGAGAACCTTCGGGCGAAGGAGCAGATAAGAGCGAGGGAAGTGAACAAAAGGACCGAGAGACGACCGGTGGCCGGAGCTCTTCCTCGACGTCATTTGTAATACCGAATGGCCTAATGATGCGACCGGTCGTGACAGGACGGGGGATAAAAGTGGAAGCGTGCGATTGCGGGGATTCGCCGTGGGTATGCCGTGGTACGTACCTACGTACCTACGTACCTACGTACCTACGTACACGTGGTGGAGTACACGGCCGTTCAGCGTGTCCCGATGATTGTTAAGGACCCAATCTCCCGGCGAATACTTTGCCGCTCGTAATGGTGATTTGTTGGATCGTAGAAACGGAGGCAACTCCTGCGACTTAATCGCGAGCAATTTTTGCACGCTGCTTATTACGAGAGGAGGGACAGAGGGGGACAGAGGGGGTTGAAGGAAGGGTGTACTTAGAATATTATTCGCTGGCAAACGTGTGGCGGGTTGCCTAGCGAACCTGGCAGGCCACCTACTTTATCACGTCGTCCAGATTCTTTCCTCGTCGATCGACGATCAGGTTTAATATCCCAAATTGTGTCCGATCTCGTCTTTCTCTTACTCGAGGCTAATTATTTTGTACGCTTTCTCGTCCACGAAACTGAGTGTTGATATTTCGGTATCTCCGAGATCTGACGAATCTGAACGAACAAACGACTCCGTCTCTCTCACTCGAAGCTAATTATTTTCAACACCTTCTCGTTCACGAATTCGAGCTGGTTCAATTTTCGGATTTCATCAATGTTGCCTGGCCAATTTGAACGACCAAACTCGTCTCTCTCTCTCTTTATCTCTCTGTGCTTGTCTTTGTCGATCCTGTGGAACGGTTCAGTCAATTCCAGCGAACGACCCTTTAACTGGATCGCCCCGAGGTTCGAGTAAAAAGCAGCAGGAAAGTCATAAGCATTTATGAGTTTCTTCAGCGGTGTAATAAGTTTGGAATGATTGTCGTTTGTATTCCGTGGATGCGCGCGGCCGCTGATTTCTTACAGGCGGAGGCCCGCTCGAGTGGACGCGCCCGTTCGCCTAACGCTCCTTTTTCCTGAGCATCTCGCGGTGCGTTACCGGCCCCCGATCGGCGAAAGAAGCGTCCCGTCGCCGATTCTTCCTCGCACGTCGTTCCACGGTCGTTCGCCGGACCGATCGTCGATTGCGCAACACATTCTCGCGAGAAGATACTTTTAACCCTTTGCGCTCGACCTGTCCTTTCTCAGGGCACATTGTACTTAAATCTAGCCAACAGCTCCGACTTTCTGATAATTGCAACGAATGTATAGTAGTGTAATAGACTGAAAGCTATAAGAACGACGCAAGAAGAACGAAAGTAATTTCAGAAGAAATTTCTGAAGACAGTCCTTCAGCAATTCGGAATAATTCTTCATAAACTAGACTTCTCGTTGCTTCTTGCGAAAATTTGATTGAAGCTATGCGTCATTAATTTTCGTACGTTGGTAGACGAATCTCTGTTTGGAATCTACTAGCAATAAAATAAAATTGTGTCCTTCGACAAACATTTTTCGTATCGTCGGTCTTCGAATTCCTTTGTAATTGCATTCCATCACGCTTTGAGAAGCGTCCCGAACGAACGAGAGAAATTTTGAAAAAAGTTGAAGCAATAAAGGCCTTTTACGGGCAGAGAGTGCACTAACCCGGCGCGACTGCTAATTATGGACGCTGGATGCTTAGGACAGGAAAGAAACGAAAAAAAAAAAAAAGAAAACGGTGTTTCGCGAGCGCGTGTCGTAAACTTTTGCCAAGCATCCGCGAGCACCTTCGTCGTAAGGCTCGCGAGTCTCTCAGAGAGTTTTCCATCGTAATCAGCCGCTGTCTGACCTTTGCAGACATTATCCACTAACTTGCCGTGTAATTGCCAACAAAGAGAAAGAGAAAGAAAGAGAAAGAGAGAGAGAGAGAGAGAGAGAGAAATCGATTGTGATTGATTTCGCCTGTTCTCGTTTCATGACTTATGCAACACGCCCTTTCATTTCCCCGATACACAGCGTCCCTGGATACTGTAATCCCGGCTTCGTTCGAGAGCAAAGAGTCGAGAAGCCAGCAAAGCCAGCGGTGATTGCGATCGTACGACGGCACGTACGAGTGCCGATCGGCCACAGGGACGTCAGATATCCAGGAAATTGGCCCTATTATGCTTTCTTTTAATTTAACCGAGCGAACGGAACTATGCAGATGCGCTCGATTACGTTTATGTCATTTTAATTGGCGCACCGCTTTGACTTCGATTCGATGTAACGCGATCGTATCTGCGTATCGCTAATTGAAGTCATAAATTCGAGCCTTTAAACTTGTTTCAAATAGTTCATAAATCCGCGAGCATGCGCGCGTGCACAGGATGTTTTAAATTGAATGTCTCGGGATGTTTTACTGACTTTCGATCGTTGAAACTCGGACGAAAAATATGATTATCGGTGACTTGCCGAGTAACATCATCCTTGACAAGTATCCAACTTCTATTTATTTGAACTGTGGAATCCAACGATATTAACCAACGATTAAAGTACGAAATTTTTGGAATTCTCACTCGCTCGCTAATTTCCAATGTGCCACGCGTTCATTGCCGAGAGAGAGAGAGAGAGAGAGAGAGAGAGAAAAAAAGAAAGGAAGAAACGTGAAAGTATATCGAGGCACGCGTGAAATGTATAATTCCACAGGATCCTAAGAGTACCACAATTTCCGTGGCCTTGAATCTTCGGCCAGCCCCTCCGGAATAATTACGCTGCCCGAACGGACAACCGTCTGCTCGAACGGTTCTTGCAGTCATCAGTCTCCTTCGCAGAGCAAACATTAAGAAGCCGCGGTCGTTGCTTAAAACAAAAAAAAAAAAAAACAACAACGTTCGCACCTACGAATTTCATTTGCCTTCCTCTCGCGGCCATCTCAACTCCCTCGCCGCTGCCGATCTCGGCCGTAATCAGCTCGCGAGCGCTCGGAGATTCGCGCAACTTTCGAGCAACTCGAATGAGCCGCGATGAGAGAGGCTAGCCGTCCGGTTCAAATGAACTCGCTTCGCGGGCGCAGCTGCCATCGGTCAACGTGCAATACGCTTTGACAAGTACGACAAGTGGCGCGGATGCTTCACGGTGGTCGGCCAGACGACGGAAAAAAGAGAGAGGGAAAGAGGAAAGAAGAACGTGCCGCAATCTGAAAGGTATCGTCGATCACCAGGGACACCGGGGGAAAAAGATTGCTGGTTTGTTTCGCCGGGAGGGAAAAAAGTCGATCGATTAAGAGCACACGTCCAACGTTCCAAAACCAGGTTTCACCAAATTCCGCGACCTGTCACGATTCACGGGGATGCTCCACGATGCTCTTCAATTTCCTTTCGAAAATTAGATTTCGCTCGCGATTTCGCTCGCCGACTGGTTTCCCAAAGACTGAATTAGACGAATTAGACGATCTAGGAACTGAGGATTTTTTATTTTTCGTGCATCCCTTCGAGAAGCAGCAATCATCCCTCTCATGGTCGAAACTCGAGCATCGAGACAGCGTGCACCAAGGTGCGCCAAGGCGTGCGTAGCGTTGCGCGGCGGTAAGTAGCGAATATGAAAAGAAAACAGAAGCAAAGGAGAGAGAGAGGTGTAGTGTGGCGTGGCTGGCAAGGCTGCGACAAGGTAAAGTCGACCAACTATCCGGCCCTAAAGAGAAAGAAAGAGAAAGAAAGAGAGAGAGAAAGAGAGAGAGAGAGGATAGCTAAGCAGAGTCTCTCGAGGCAGGACGGCAAGGAAGAGCTAGGTCGTAGCCGTGGCGAGGCGAGGCGAATCGCGGTAGGGATGGGGCAAGGCAAGGCGCATTGGCGAGGCACAACGCCGAGACCAAACGACTCGGGACCAAACTCGTCGGGACTCCAACTGCGGGCTGGTGGTGGCGCGTTCACCTACCGCTCCAACGCAGTACGCTCCGGACTCTCGCGCAGGCGAGATTGCACCAATCCGCTCGGTCGATCCGGCGACCACGTGCGCTCCGAACCTTCCGCCGGGTACCGGCTGTGTTTTGGTGGACCGGACCGGGCCACCGGGCCACGTGTTTCTCGCATCCGAGCGCCACTCACCGACTCGGTGCGCCGCGTCTCTCTCCCTCCGAGATTTCGCGATTCTCAGATCGATGCGTCGTTATCATTAACGATCGCCGTCTAATCGAGAATCTTCGGTGGTGTAAATTCGTCGATCGAATAAAAGAATACAGACTACAAACGGAAAGTGGTAACGAGGATCGCGAGGATGAAGCTCCTGATATAATTCGCGATTACAAGGGTACACAGTAGACGATCGTTTCGCTATCGCTTTGCGCCATCGCGCAAAGTGGTTTTAATCTAAAGTTAATTCGAGCGATCCTGGTAGTTGACCGTGGTAGTGGACCGTGAGAAGAAGAAATACCAGTTTTAACTTTGTTCCAGTCACAGTGTGCGACACGAACAAGTGGCGAGGAGTGGTAGAGATACGCGAGCGAGCGTAGACAGATAAGGGGAGTGAGACGTCGTGGCTGGAGGCGAAAGGTGAATTTTACAAGTAGAGCCGCCGAGACCAGCTCCGCCCCGTGATTTTATTACAAGGCAATTCGCTACCGTGAATACGGAATACGCTAGGTTTCGCTGGGTGGTCGTCAGCGGCCGGACAGCTGAAAAAGAAAGGGGAAAAGAAAAGGAGAGAGAGAGAGTTCAGATTCGTTTCATCCATGTCGCGCGGCTGCGCCGATCGGATCATTAGACTATGAAGAGCGGAAGTGACATCGTGCTCGAGCGTCAGGCTGCAGATCGTGAAAGGAGACGATCGATAAAAACGAGAAGACGGAAAGCGTCTGCTCGAGCGGTCACCGAGAAACACGAATATTACGATCTTCTTCGACTTTGTTAGCCAGAGTGTTAGTACGAGAGTTTTCAAGAAGAGACACGGGAACACCGTGAAGGGAATACCAATCGAGAAATCGGTTCTCACGGTTCGAATTAACCGAGAGACAGAGAGAGAGAGAGAGAGAGAGAGAGAAAGAGAGAGGCATTGAATCCGAATCGGGTGACAAAGAAACGCAATCTCATCGCCGAGTATCGTTCGACGACTCACGGTTCCGCGGCGAAACCGGGCGCGATGACGGCGAGTGAATTTGGAATGGTCACGGTATCGTGAATCGACGCGTCGATTCGGTAACGATCGGTCGATTGCTCGTGATCGGTGGTACGAATAAGTCAAGGAGGAACTAGACACTAGGGGGAGGGGAGGGGGGTTTGAAGAAGAAGAAGAAGAAGAGGAAGAAAAGGAAAAAAAAGGGTGGATCGAGGAAACGAAAGAGAGAGAGAGAGAGAGAGCAAACGATCGAGGAAGGAAAGAGGGAAGGAAAAAGGCGAGTGTAAAGCATAGGGGAGCGAGCGGGAGCAGGATTGACGGGATGCAGAAGAAACGGTGGCGCGCAAAAAACGCTTAAAGCGACAGAGATACCAGGTTAATTAGATTATCGGCGGTCCTGGCGAGTCGCTCTTGTGTCCGTGGAGGCTGGCTTGGTGAACGCGACCATACATGGTCCACCGGCCTACGAAGAAGCGGCAGCGTCGCGTGGGAGGTCGTGCAGCTTCCACGCCGCTTTTTACGCAACTCGGGAAGACAGATTCGTGTGCTCACCTTGGAACCCACACGCCGGCCGCGACTATTAAACAGGCTGGATGCGCGTCTCGTTTGCGAGGGCACCGGTCTGTCGATTTGCCGACGAACGACTTTTCCGAGAAGGCCGCCGGCCGTCGCCGATCCTCCTCCTCCTCCTCCTCCTCCTCCTCCTCCAGCTCGGTTGATTTCACGGTACGCGCGCGATGATCGCCGATCACGACGATTTCCAAAGCGAAACGAGTTCGCTTTATCGCTCGACGATATCGATCGATTCCCTTGCGAGAAGGTAGACGAGGCTCGAGCGGGTGTTCGAGGAGGAAGATCGCGGATCTTTTCAGTGCTGTTTTTCTTTTTTCTTTTTTTTTTTTCTCGTTTGTATAGTTGGAAAGTTGGTCGACAAACGGGGCGAGGAGCAACGACTCGTGAAAACCGCGAATCGCGTGGCAACTTTCAATCTCGAAGGTTGAACGACTGCCACGCACGCCAACATCGCGTTTTCTAAGCGAGATGCGAGAGCCGTGCATCCTATAAATCCAGATTTCCGCGATTCCAGTGAACCAGTCCGCGGCCGGCCCCGCGTATATATGTCGCGCGGCTGATCTCAGCCGGATCATTAGACCCGCATGGGAGAGGAGCGTTAAGAGCCGATGAAAGTGTAGCGGAAAGCGTGTTATGCAAAGCAGCGCGCATCCACCAGGCAGGGAACCAGAAAAGCCTGATCTCGCTCTCTGATCGATCTGCGTGCGCTCTCCGACCGCTCTTCGGCTCCGTCGAATTCGAGCGGCGATCTCTCGCTGGGAATCGCTGGCCGGCTGGTTTATCGCCGATCGATTCCGTCCCTGCCGCATCCGTCCGCCATCCTACTGGCTACTATCGACCGGCGACTCTCGAAACTTGAATCGAGCCCGTGCAACGGTACATCCGCACTCGTGCGAACGTACGAGTCATCGGAATCGGCCATCACGGCAGAATGGCGAACGAGGAAAAAACGACGCTGAATGCTTCCTAGTCTGGCGATCAACGACTTTCATCGAGAGGCCCCGTCGTCGTCATCCACTGCCTTCACGGTTTCAGTCGGCAGTTTCAGGCAGTTTTGTTCAAGCTCGCTTTCTTACCTGGCGAACTTTGATCTCTCTCTCTCTCTCTCTCTCTCTCTTCCTCTCTCTTTCTCTGGAGGAGGGAGATTCCACTCTCTGCCCGAGGAATCCCCGAGGAATTGAATTGCAAATCGTCGGTGGAAACATGGATCGGTTTCGAAGCGTTTCGAGGCTGGCGCGGTGATCGAAAGTCGAGCGACGACCACGCTCGCGCTCGCGCTCGCGATCACGTGGCAGCACGAGACACACACACACACACACACACCAGAGGGAAATATGTCGGTCGCGGGCACTAGGAGATTATGCAGAGCGGGCCTAGTGGCCGTGCTGGTTACCGCGTTGTGCGTGTTGACTCTGCTCGATTCGCCGCCGCAACTCCCGGATCCACCAGCGGATCCTCCTCCCACGCCTGGTAAGCAATTTTCTCCGTTGCCCGCGCTCCTTCGCCTCCAGCAGCGCGCGACCCTTGCCCTTTCGTTATCGCTGAACGGTTCGCAACTCGTACTCACTAACGCGCCTCTGCCACCTAACAATGCCTCTTTCTTTTTCTCTTTCATCCTTCCTTTCTTTCTTCCTTCTTTCTTTCTTTCTTTCTTTCTTTCGTAGCTTGATTTTGCCTCGGTGTCTGCGAAATCTTCGATGGGTCGAGGAATAGAAAAATTCCGATTCCGAGGAAAACTGCAAACATGTCGTTTCGCTAAGAATACCTCGTTTCCTGTTTTCGAAAGTGGTATCTCACCCGGGAGTGCAAGGATCTCAAATTTATTTTCTCCAAAGTATCGAAAGCCCCTCAAAGATCATCGATAACAGTTTCCTTAAATATGCAAATGTTTCGACTTTCATCCTCCTCTGTATCCGCGTATTTGCATATCAAAGCTGTCTGAAATTTATGTTTCCCGATGGTCTCCGATCCATCCGTTCGCTTTGCTCGAAACGCGTAGCGAATTTCTCAAGTCGTGCGTGTCCGTCAAACGTCGATACACCGCGTCGAATAATGAACGATTTTTCCGGACGCGAGACAATTTCCAACCTACAGTTCACAAATTCAGTGATCAAAATAGTGGAGCCAAGGTAAATGCGAACAGCTCGATATTTCTAAAATTTTTTAAATGTGTAGAAAACGTGACAGAATTACGAATGCAAGAAATGTGACGTAGAATTGTGTATTGAATTGTACCTTGCTAGATTATTAGATTCATAATTTCATATCATATGAAATATTATATATCATTATATAATATTATACATCATATTACACGAAAGCTTCAAATTACTGTTAAATTTTTAGTACGCGCACTGACGATCCAACACGGAATACGAACAAATGAATAATTAATGTTGGTTTAATGCAGTGCAATTCAGTCTTCTTTTTACTTTGCGATTCGCGGCTCAGAGTCTGCCGTAGCCAAGGTCATTATATTGAATAAAAAAAATTCGTTCTTGGAAAAAGACAGAGTATACGACGTCGAGCTGTAATAAATTCCTACTTGTACACAGTACGTCCAAGACGAGGTAATTATTCAGGATCTTTATGAAACCGTAAAGTTTATAGCGCGGGGTCGTAACCGATGGCAGAGGAAAGGAAAAGGTGACGAAACGCTCGTGTCGTTTCGCCGACAGGTCGATTGATACACGACAAGGTGGTGCTCCTACGAGCAATTCCCACGAATCGCGTTACGATAGCCTCGTTCCGACCACGGTACCGAGATTTGTTTCTCGGCGTTCGCACTATTTCCTACCCGGCGAATACCTTCCCAGCGTTCGCTCCGGCCGACAAAGAATAGGAAAATACCACGCGTGCCTCCGGCCGTGCCAGTATTAATTCACAGTTCGAACGATTACGCTTAATCGCGTCAATCGCGCAACGAGTTCGCTGCTCTCCCCCTCTTGAAAAACGCGTTCAGATTTCCCTTTGAGTAAGTTGCTCGACCAGCGATCGCGTGTAAATCGAGCGCTGTACTTTGTAACCCATACACGCAGGTATGGGAAGAATCTGCTACGGTTCGACGGATCCGCAAAGTGAAGCTGAAACAACCGGGACCGTCTCTATACCGGAGATTTATGCCAATTTTCAGATTCTTCCGGACTCGCGAACCGAATTACAATCAACTCGCGATCGACGCGATCCGACCGACGAATCACACGTTACTCTGTTCCTCAGATCAGATCCTCCGGCAAGGATCGACGCCGGCTAATTCCCAAAGAAACGGAGCGGAATCGCGCGCAAAAAGCTCGGTCCCCCGGTAGCCGTAAATCAACCGCGACGCCGTGACACGGGCTTATCGCGGACACAAATCTTTACACGGTTCCTTGGCGGTAGCGACTTCATTAGGTGACGTAATTTACAGCTCGATTCATTTACCGATATTGCCTCCCAGTCCACCTGATATCGTCCTCCCTGCTCCTTCGATCGAAATATTTCACGGAAATCCTTCGGCGAGTTACTGAAGATAGATAGATAGATAGATAGAGAGAGAGAGAAACACTTGCCAACTCGCGAGCTTACTCGTTTCTTTAAAATTTTTCAACCGTGTCGAGTCGATTCTCCGTCGTATCTCTATCGGATACCGGTTGCAGCAGCAGCAGCAGCAGCAGCAGCAGCAGAGTTTGCTTTCTCGTAAAACTGGCGAACCGTAGCGTCGTCGTCGCCGAAGGAAAGGAGGAAGCGAGGTTGCTAAAGGGCAGGTTGCCATCGTGCGCGGCATCGGCGTAATACGCGGTCGTTGGGTCAAGCGTAGACACAACTTTTAACGACGGTACACGGTAGGATGCATCGGCCGGATTACCAACGTCCCGCTCCGACCGAACAAATTGTTTTATACGGCGAAGCGAGAGAAGGAGAGAGAGAACGCGTGGATCGAGGCGATCGCTCGCCGAAGGACGCGGATTTAATTGGCTGCTTTAATTCGAAAATTAACGGGAAATGGTTGTTTTACGCGCGCACACGTGCGAGATGCTTCGGAAGTTTTAACGCCGAGGTTGAAGAAACGTGACGATCCTTCGCGTACCGGTTTCCCTCGCAAATAATCGGAAATATCTGTAATGAACGTGCTTTTGGTTTATTTTGTCGGAATAATTGTTGCCACCCAGAAGGCGGCCTTAACGATTTTTTAAAAATGAATCTAAACTGAGAGGTTGGAGTTGCGTAAAAGTTGCACGATCGTTTTAAACAATTAAATGGAGAAAATGAATTTAAATCGAGATCGATATTCTATAAAAATAATTGCAAGAAGAAAAGGTTTTAAAAAGTTAGAGAGATAAGAAATAAATGAATGAATTCAAATTGAAAAGATAAAGTTGCACGGAAGTAATTGTGACAAAAAGACGGTTTTGAAAAATTTGAAAAAACGAAAGGAGATGAGTTTAAATTGAGAAGCTGAACTGTACCGAGAATATGGTTTTAAAAAAGTTTAAAAAAGGAAAAGGAGAATTTAAATTCAGAAATCAAAGTTGCACAAACGCAATTGTACGAAGAAAGCAGTTTTAAAAAATTAAAAAAAAAATCTGAATTTAAATCGAGATTGAAATTATACAAAAGTAATTGCACTAATTATAAGAGGGCAGTTTTAAAAAACTGAAGAAAAAAAGATTGCAAAATTAAATGCAAATTAAAAAGTGGAAGTTGCGCGAAAGTAATTGCGTCAAAGAAGCGATTGTAAAAAATTGAAAAAAGGAAGACGAATTTAAATCGAGAGGTTTGAGTGCCATAAAGATAACTATATTGAGAATATGGTTTTAAAAAAGAAACAGGAGAATTTAAATTGAGAAATCAAAGTTGCACAAACGCAATTATATTAAGAAAGCAGCTTTAAAAAATTAAAAAGACAAAATGAATTTAAATCGAAAAGTTGGAGTGGCATAAAGATAACTATAATGAGAATATGGATTTAAGAAAGAAAAGGGAGAATTTAAACTGAGAAATCAAAGTTGTACAAACGCAATTATACCAAGGAAGCAGTTTCAAAAAATTAAAAGGAAAATCTGAATTTAAATCGAGATTGAAATCGCAGAAAAGTAATTGCGCTAATTATAAGAAGGTGGTTTTAAAAAGTCGAAGAAAAAAAAGGTAAAATTAACTACAAATTAAAAAGTCGTAGCTGCGCGAAAGTAATTGCGCCAAAGAAGCGATTGTAAAAAAACTGAAAAAAGGAAAAATGAATTTAAATCGAGAGGCTGGAGTGGCATAAAGATAACTATACCGAGAATGTGGTTTCGAAAAGATGGGGGAAAAAAAGCAGAATGAATTTAAATCGAGATTGAAGTCGTGCAAAAGTAATTGCACGCTGGGAAGGCGGTTTGAAAAAATTTTAATTGAGAAATTGCAGTTGCGTAGAATTTAGAGAGTCACTTTACGGCCGGGTAGTTAACGTCACGATCAACGTCAATTCTTGAATACTGATTAAAACCATAAGAAACGGTCTGGCGCGGTCGTCAGCCGTGTAGTACTCTCTGTTTGCGTTTCATCGTGCGTGAACAAATCGCATGTTTCATCGTCGAATCCATTAAACGAATCGATCGTGACGGCGGAAGGAATGAAAATATGATCGGGCTAGCCGAGGTGGTCGTGACTTCTGGTCGTTCGTGACTTTTGCGCGAAACGAGTTTCCCTTCGACGTACGTACGTACGTACGTACGTCGAGTACGTATTTGCTATTAGAGGCCAATTAACGAACGAAGCAATTGAAATTCTGCGTAATGTTAGTAATCGATGGGCAGAGACGGAGGTCTTCCCAAGTCTCACTTCAAGGGACAAGGGATTAAAGAAATTGCCAGGGAATTATAAAAGGAACGATTCGACCGTGGCACGATTGTATTGACACGTGAACGTATCCGCGACGTACGGCATCCGGTCTCGCTCGATGACGTAACACTTCCATCCGGTCGAAGCTCCTCCACGTCTCTAGCCTGCCTTTCTATTCCTAGAGAACGATGACACCGTACGGCTAAGCTAATATTTAATCCTCTAATCCTCGATAAACTCTTTTTCTTTTTGCATCATCCACCTGCAATTTATTTACGAAGCACTTCAAGCGAAATGACGTAGCGTTGGAAATAATCATTCAAACGGTATTTTCACGTTCGTGATATTTTTCTAACGTGCGATATCGTTTAAATTTGCAACGAGTGCGTCGCGGATTTGCTAGGATACACAAGATTGAATGAAAGTCCGAGTTGTTGGCTGAGATTTAAGAGACAGTCGAGTGCAAAATGTTAATAAAAAGGAGATTGACAGTGACAGTAACATTTTTTTAATAATGATATTAGTTGGAATTATTTCTTAGCCCACGAATTTTGATCGAATAGAGCGTGAACGATGCCTTAAACAGTTGATGGCTCAAGATGGTCCGTCTGTTTCGCGCCGTTCGACGTGGCTTTTCACTTAACAACCCGTAATCCCCGTACGAATCGAATTAATTGGCCGAAAAGCGCGCGCCATTTAGGCCGCTTCCGCGTTAACGAGCATAGTGTGTAGCACGCGTCACGCGACTATCACGGCCTCAATCTCTGTCTCTCTCTCTCTTTCTCTCTGACACATTTTCCAGGTGGCGAACCCCCGGGCACAAGAAGCATCGTGGCTTACTCGTGGGCGCGGAGATTGGCACTCGATTACAGGCCCTCTAAGGAGTGCGACGGTAATGGAACGTACGGAACGACGTTAAATACGTTCAAGTTAGCCGACGAGAAGTGGCTCGAGACAATCCCCGGACAGCTCTTCCTGTACAGTGCCCACTTGGACCTGAGAGTGGCCGGTTACCCGAGCCTAAGGGTGATTGGCGTTAAACGTGGACCTCTGCCGACCTCTGGCCTTTTCTGCACCGTTTGGTGAGACACTTTTTTCCCCCCGCCCCTCCAGTCTTCCGGGTGTCAGTCGGGCCAAAACTTGCCAATTTACCAATCGATCGATCTTGGATTCTAGATAGCCATGTTTCGTCAGTGTGACTTTGATCACGGGTCTCTTTTTTACGAAAAAAACTGATCCTCGGGCCAATATTCTATATTTTCCACTCGAAGGCTTCCTGTTTAAAAGTTCCGAGATAACAACGTACCGAGATAAGGCCGGAACAACGTTGACTTTCGTCAACGACGCACTCCGTTCGATAGGACTGACCGAGTTCCGCGGACAGCCGCTTTAATCTAAACTTCTTGCCCTCCTTACCCGTCTCAAACTTCCCTCGCTACTCTTACGGAGTAACTGTTTCATAATTTCGAACGATTATGCAAATTCGGTGAAGAAGCTAGGTTTCCCCGGCCTCGAGTCAAAGTCAAAAGAAAACACTGGCCTCCTTCCGGGAGGACACTCGTCCCGGAATATCGTCAGTGTGTTGAGAATTCGCGTGGTAACGTTCCCGTTCCCGGTGACGCAGGTACGAAGAGGAAGAAGCACGGGGCAGAGCGGTGAGCGTGGAAGCGCTGGTGTCGACGATTTGGTTGGACGAGTGGGGCGAGACGGTGGACAGCTACGCGGGGATCCTAGTCGGCTGTCAATTACCACCGGACGCGGCGATCGAGCCGTCCAGGGTGTACGTAGGCCTGGAGCCCTGCCACCAGGATGCTAGTCATAGTTTAGCGATAAAAACCGGGGAGGAGAGGAACGGGACGGAGGGACGACGCCGTCAGTTCACCTTGTGCATCAAGGGCCTAGACTTCGACGAGGACATCTCCGCGAAGATCGTCGCGTTCGTCGAGCTTCATCGCATACTCGGCGCCGAGCACTTCTACTTCTACGTGTTCAACGTGCACGAGAACGTGCTGCGAGTGCTGAGGCTGTACGAGAGATCGAACGTGATCAGATGGTTCAATCTGACGCTGCCGGGCGACCTGCCCAACGAGAAGACCGCCAGGAGGCGTCTGCTCGCCGAGGATATCTGGACCAAGAGACGCATGGAGCTGATACCGTACAATCACTGCTTCTACGATAATCTTCATCGGTCGGAGTTCGTGCTGCCTATCGACGTCGACGAGGCGATCGTCCCGATCCGGAGGCACAACTGGCACGAGCTGTTGCTCGACGAGAGGATCAAGCTCGGCAGGAGCTTCAAGGACTTCGCCTCGTACGCGGTCAGAAACGTCTACTTCTTCCCGGAGCTGCAGCTGCAGACCAGAAATCAAACCGATCGTCCTACTTTCCAGTGGATCGACTCCAACGCCACCGGTCTCGATTACCTGGACACGATCAGAACCGCCTGCATCTCGCCGGAGGGCGACTCCGTCAAGAGCTTCGTCTCGACCAGGCGCGCGTTAACCGTGCACAATCACTACGCGTTGACCACGCTCAACCCGTCCACCAGACGGGCCCATCATTTCGATCCGGACGACGTGCTGAAGCATCATCACAGAGCCTGCGACGATAGACACTTGGACTGTGAAGTTATGATGGAGGACGTTAGGGTCGACGAGTCCGCGACGAGGTACGCGGACGAGCTTAAGCGGAGGATGAGGCTGTTTTTCAACGACCTCAAGGCGTTCGCCTAGCAGAGAAATTTATGTACATAATAAAATAGAATTAACTCATTCGCCGTGTGTTTCGCTGTGATCCTTTGTCCACCCTCGATTCACGAAGACGAGTTGCAATTTGCGATTGTGTGACACATTATATGTTGACACATTTCGCGAAACCTATTTCTGAGGTTCTCTTTTCAACTGTATCAACTCGATACAGATAATCCCGAGTGTAATCGTAAAATTCGGGAAATTGGAGGAAATTTTTTCTCGTCAGGCTCTCGAAATGCGTTAGGTGCACGTAAACGAATACCGTTCCGTGAAATGAAATTTGTGTAATTAAAAGGCGAGATTGCACGAAATCAGAGGGACGAACGAGCTATTTCACCTCGTCGCGTTACCCGTGGGAAATAAGATAAGGAGACAATGCGGTCTTCTAACCCGCGACTTGTAACCTGCCCTCCTGTTCCTGAAAGATATCAACGTCTGTTGAAATTCACTTTGAACGCGTCGCGAGCGAGGATATAACCACCGCAATTAAAATAGAGAAAAAAGAGAAGAAAAGGGGGAAAAACAGCTTGCTTCGCTCTTTCGTCGGTATGATAATGAAACGCGCTCTTGGGAAATTTTCTCCCCGTATGGCACGTCGCGTCATCTCATTTAAACGCAACGCGCTCTAATTATAACGTTTTTGCTACCAAAACGAGCGAGTCTACTCTCCCCTTCATTTCCACGAAGAGTATCAGGAATGATATCTATCCGCGTTCCACGGTCTTCCAACTGTGAATCGGCGTTGTTAACCACCTTCTTTGTTGTTAACCATTTTCTTGCCCCTAAGCGACCAACGAGTCGTATTTCATCAATTTCTTTCATCGACCGGATCAGAGATCGAATCGGCATTGCAAATATACCGATAAAATACCGGCAAGATTGCTGATTCACTTTGACGAGAAACCGAGGACACTGTTTTTCTAGAAAATCGTGAAAATTCAAACGCGTGCAAAAATGTCGAAAAATTTTTCTTACGACTAAATCCAGCGTTCTTGAGGATTGAAATTTTTTTCTTTGCAACAACCTCTTAAAACTCGCTATGTGATTTTCATCACTGAATTTGGAACATGACAGAATGTTACGATTTTCTCGAGGGAGAAACTTCAATCTTCAAAGCGAAAAGAGATTTCTAACATGTTTGAATCTTTATAATTTTCGAGTAAAATGTATCCTCAGTTTCCCATTACGCGAAAGAAACGAGCTCACAACCATCAAAATAGAAGCTCCGCTCTTTTTGGGACCACCACATGATCTCTTTTGACAAAGTTACATCAGTTTAAATTATTCAAAATTTTTCATTGTCGTTGGTTATTCACAATTACGCTCCTCGCTGTACATCCCTTTTCAACCATAGTCTTCCACGCTCGATCGTTGTTTCATTCCCTTTGTCAGGCCGCGTCTGATCCCGTCACGGAGGAAACAAATTACGTTTAACCAATTTCCTCCTTCAACGAATCTGCCGGATAATCTTTTGCTTTTTACGATTCCCCCGTCATCCGTGTGTCTAGCTCAAGTTTCTTCGACCGAGAATCGGGAGAGACGAGAAATTCGGTGGAGAGAGGAACGAGGTGCTTTTCACGACGTTCGGACAGTAAACAAGGGCCAGATCGCACGCTATTCGAAATCCAAGCCGGCTACAGTCCTAGATAAATTTTACGAGGAGCGTAAAGCGACGTGGAAGCACCGGGCAACGTCATAACGAAGTTTAGTAGCTCGTGAGCAAAGCGTGTCCCGCGTACTTGTTAGACTAACGCGTAGATAACGCGAAATGTTATTTGAAAGAGAGATAAGTGACTTCCAACGGCGATCTCTCTCTCTCTCTCTCTTTCGTTCTCTTTCGTCGTACAAGGTTACGCGAGGTTTCAGCGAGGATGCTGATTCCTCCAACATACCAAAGTGTGAATCACCGATTTCGATGAAATTTGCCGTAAATGTAATTTTCAGAAACATATTTGACCCGTATTTTTTTTTTGTCGGTGCATTTTGTCCGTGCATTTTGAGTAGTACCTTGCTTTTTGAGGGTGAATCTAATTAAAAAAAAGAGGTACAGAAAATGGAAGAGCAGATTTTGAAATTGGATTAAATCCGCATTCAAATGGAATTTTTTTTTCTAATTAGGTTCGGTAGTTTAGAATTACGGTTAGATCGCATTAGTCCGACAGGACTGTAAGAGTGAAGTTGGAGAGAAAGTAATTTGTATTTGCATCGTTCGGAGATTTCCTCGTCGCCTTTGGCCATCTGTCGTATATTTACAGTCGATCGTCATCCTCGAGCGGAAAATTGCTTTCCACAGAATTCGACGCACACGCAGAGTACGCGCGGTACACGAGAAACCTTCGCGATGTTTCCAGCAGATGGTCTCGCAGCAACGACATTAACACGGGTCGTATGCACGGCGATAAGTGTTATTTACTCTCGTTCCTAGCGTGACAGCGGCCACTAACTAATGACGAAGATGTAGATAAATCCCTCGCGTCTATTCCGCGTCAACGCTTCGATTCGAACTTGTTTAATGCCTCGATAGGTCGTAAACTTTCAACGATACGAATCTCCCACGAGGAGGCTGTTGATTATTTTATAAAATTTCAGTTGCTTCACTTATCTAATTAAAAAAAAAATACATTAATTTTGTTGAGCTGTCCAATTTTCGTTTGCCACGTTAACATTAGAATTACCAACGAAAAAGCATAACATTTGTAGCAAAGTACAAGACAGAATTAATGATAGAATAAAGAATACAAGCTCACTCACAGAGTATCTAAAAATACACTGTTGTAAATATATAAAATTTCCACAGAAAATTATAAATTAGTCATTTTGATTACTTTATGTTGGTAGCCGTGGCGTTTAAAGCCACTTTTGCAGCCACCATTTTCCAACTCCGAACGCGGCAATATCGACCCTGAATTTGTTTCAACCGTGAATATTCGACGATGAGGTAAGCCAAAACGATAGCGATACCAGAGGCATTAACAGACCCGAGGCAAACCATTCCGCCGTGTCGAAACGTAACTTGTGGCAGCAATTCTCGAGCTCGGTAGCTCCATCGCGTCGGTTTCATGGCTGTCGGATCGGCGACTGGGGCAGCCGATGCGAGGCTGAAAGGGGTTAACGAAGTAAGCGAGTCTAGGTGAACGGCACGCATCAAGATCGACCCAGTTCCGGATAATAATAAGTCGCAGCAAGTGGAACGGATCGGCCGGATAACGTATCGAGGCGCTCGCAACCATGAGTGTCGACCGCTACTACACACCATTCGCGCGCACGCTCTCTTAAATCCCGTTCTTAATTTCTGCCCGCCTCCAGATAAGCGCGGGACCACCGAGCCAACTGCTTCGACAAACATCGAACGAGCGTTCTCAAGATCACTTCGGATTTGCGGTTTCCCATTTTTAGAACTTTGTCACGTACGCGACTACTTTATACGAACGTACAAATCCTACGGTTGACAGGAACGTATTTTATCCGTAAAAAGAACAAGGAGGCAACGAAAAAAACTCGCAAAGACTGAACGGGAAAGAAAAACGTGCGATCCTGAGGTGGCAATTCTTGAGAAAGCAAGAATAGATTCCTAAAAAGTATTTTTAATTTAGAAATTAATAGGAGAACATTGTTGTACGTTTATAATTTTCCTCGGTGGGTATTTTCCTCCTACGAAACATGTTCAGATTCATTGATCACAAACGGAAGAATAGATTCCTAAGACGTGTTTTTAATTTAGCAACGAAGGACATTGTCACACGTTTATAATTTTCCTCGGTGGGTATTTTCCTCCTACGAAACATGTTCAGATTCACTGATCACAAACGGAAGAATAGATTCCTAAGACGTGTTTTTAATTTAGCAACGAAGGACATTGTCACACGTTTATAATTTTCCTCCTACGAAACATGTTCAGATTCACTGATCACAAACGGAAGAATAGATTCCCAAGACGTGCTTTTAATTTAGCAACGAAGAACATTGTCATACGTTTATAATTTTTCTCGGTGGGTATTTTCCTCCTACGAAACATGTTCAGAGTCACTGATCACAAACGGAAGAATAGATTCCTAGGACGTGCTTTTAATTTAGCAACGAAGGACACTGTTATACGTTTATAATTTTCCTCCTACAAAACATGTTCAGATTCATTGATCACAAACGGAAGAATAGATTCCTAAGACGTGTTTTTAATTTAGCAATTAATAGGAGGACATTGTTGTACGTTTATAATTTTCCTCGGTGGGTATTTTCCTCCTACGAAACATGTCTAGATTCATTGATCACAAACGGAAGAATAAATTCCTAAGACGTGTTTTTAATTTAGCAATTAATAGGAGGACATTGTTATACGTTTATAATTTTCCTCGGTGGGTATTTTCCTCCTACGAGACATGTTCAGATTCATTGATCGCAAACGGAAAATATTTCACGCGACGCAGACAACAACTAATCTCTTTCTTAAAGGCACTCGCGACTCTTCCCTAGAGGAAGATTCCGGTCTAGCGAAATCTGGCGCCGAGTCGCGGGCCCGCTTCAAACGAAACCATTTAACAAGAACGAACGAGCCCGCCACGCTGGCCGAATGAATCATTTTCAATTTTAATAGGAATTCCTTTGAGATACGCGGGTTTCGTCGCCGTGGCGGACCGTCTTAAATTAATACGCGTGTAAATCATTCGGCGTGTGTAAAGCAGGAAGGCAAGATCCCCCTCTTGCCCCCTTTTCCTCTCCACCTTCCTTGCCGCCGCGATCTCGCGCTCCGTCGCGAGTTAGTTACGATTTAGGCGGGCATTTACGCGGGCGTAGCACGCGCGAATTTACGACGAGCGACACCGGCGACAGACGCGCGTCTCTTCGGTCCCGCTGCTTCACGCGCGGAATTCGTATGCATCAAGCCCGATAATGTCCTCCTCAACCGCTCGAACGCTCGTAACTTCGCGACGTTAAATCTCTAATTTAAACGCGGCGAGAATTTCTCTTTTTCTTTTCGACAACGTCCTCTCGTTACCTCGGGACGAACTCGGCAACGACGAAACGCGTAGGTACAAAGACTCGAGTTTTCCACTGGGAAAAGGATGCAAGTCCTGAATAACGTTATCAAGCATCGCTGTAATTTATCTCGATTCGTGCAAGATCGTGCGTACGTTAATTGGAACGGTCGAAGAAAATGAGAGTATAACGTCGGAATAAGTGAAATTGAATAGCAGTCGCGCAGTTTCAAACAAATGCTGAAAGTTTACTAGCATTTAAGAAATCAACCATACGATCGATAAATGTACGACTAACAAGTGGCTGTTATTATTGAAAATGGGAGGCGGGGAAGAAAGAAAAAAAAAAAAAGATATGAATCGAGGTCTGCTTTCGTGATAATTGCAATTTTCTATCCCAGTTCCCTCCCTTGCGGTCAGAGTGAACGAGACGAGGTAAAAGATATGGCCTCCCATGTTATATTACAGCGCATTACAGGAAGCAAGCTGATCTACCAGCTCAGAACGTTACAATGCAAGCCTTATTACATGTAATTACGTTTTAACAGGTTTAGAGAGAGAATGTAGGACGTGGTGGAATATGAAATACGTACTTTGTTAAAAGAAAAGATGCGTTGGGCGAGAACGAGTCACGCGATTTATTGAAGCACCGCGCTTAATCACAATCTCTCTTGCGCTAAATAGCAGCGGGATTATACGTTGCCTCGCTTCAATCACTTTTACACGATTACGACTACTCTCACAATCAGAAATTATCGTGCCTTTATCACGTTCCATGTCTCCGCGGTGCTTAAAATTTGAGCGCAGAATTAGCCAGTTAACAGGACACGTTAGGGTTTGAAAATTGGTCACTATCGTCCAACCTTTTCTTATTACCCGCTCACTTTTGCCACGTGTTTGAGGCATTCTACTCTGAAAATTACAAAGTTAAATTACGTGGACGTTAAGACTGCTAACTGCACGCGATTACGAATTCTTCGTATTCTTATTCTCCTCAACAGGTTCGTTAGACGAGGTCGCCAAATTCGCGCGGCGCGTCAAACGTTGGCAATCATCGGCAAACCTCGCAGCCGATTCCTTCGATGATAAATTTTCGTCATCGCGGCCAATCTTCCGCCGAGCGAGCGCATTTTTACGACTTCTCCCTGCTGCACTTGCCTAAAAATCCAGGTCGCTCGATGCTTTCAGGATCGAACCTCTGTGTCTTGCTTGCCGACGCTTTCGCCCTCTTTCGCTTCATTTACCGACGAACGCCCTTCCCTCTCGTAACTCATTGTCCTCTCGCCTCGTGCCGCGCGCCTTCTTCCTCCAATTGACGCGCTCTTCGCAGGCACGTCCAATAAGCCGCGCGTCCTCACGGTAGGTCAGTGCATCGAAACCTTAGCCCGCGGCAACCTTCGTCGATCGCTCGTCGCCGCCGCCGATTGATTTCCGGTGATTTGTCGTCCGGTTTCGATCCACTTTCCCCTTTTTCTTTTCTCTTCGAATCCGCGCTCTCGGCGATTTTCTACGCGTTTCTGCGCCGCGAATTTAATTGCTTGCAATGCATGAGAGAATAAAGTTAGGCAGGAAGTATTTCAATGTTTTCGAACACCTTAAAATTTTTTGTCAGAAAAACGAATCGTTTTGACGATAATGACGTTAAAACCTCGTGGGAACCTCAACTAATTATCCCTTATTACGTATCTTTATTTGAACGAATTAAAGAACCACGCTTCTTACACGCGAATCGGTTATTACCGATTTTCCAGTCGTTGACTTGCTCAGCCGTATCAAATCAATCATCCTTGATAACCGGACACCTCTCGTAGATCGCAAACCCACGTACCCTGGTTCAAACCCGCTTCGACGGAAGTTCGTATAAGCCGGAAGTATATCAAAAGCGGAAGATGTCAGATAACGATCACCGACGCTTCGCAAGAGGAGGCAAATTTCAGGATCGTCAATTTCACTGGGTTTCGCGAGTTAAAGACTAACAAAACTGCACGACCTGTACTTCAGTACGATTCGTCTCACTGAAAAGCCCAGAAGCAACTGTTCCGACTAGGAAATGAAGACGTTCTTTTTATTGATATACAAACATTTGAATCGATAGAAAACAAATTACAGTACCAGACAACGCCACTCCTACTCGATGTCTATTCCACGCCCCCTCGCGAATCACGTGACCCAAATCAACCAATCGTTAATTTTCGTTGCATCAGCGTTGCATCTGAAGAGCCCCGCTAAAATCACTTTCAGGGATAAAACAAAAGAAAATGTAAATTGTCGTTGTCGTCGCGGTGACGACGGAAGAAAGGATGAAGATGCGCGGAAAAATGCGACGTTTCCGTCGCTTCTCATTAGCACGCGACCGTCCGAAATTCGTGGCTAACTGCACGTCGTGGAAAAGAACCACGTCGGTGAGACGGTGGCCTCGCGATTCGTCGAATATCGCAAGCATGCGCCCGCCATTGGGAAGAGGGAGAGCACAGTCGGCCAAGGAGAGGGAGAGAGAGGAGAGGGTTGCTCGCAAGTGAGCAGCACGTGCGTAACAGTCATCCTGGCGCACTCGCCAGGACTGCTTCTTCCTTTTCAAACCATCTTCTTTTATCATCGACGCTCGAACCTTCGACTCGAGAACCTTTGATCTCTCCGAAGCATCGATCACCGTCTCCTCGGATGACAAAGAATCGCGTGTACGCGCGTGTTTCGACTCTGACCGTCGACGATTCTCCGGTGGAAAGTTGTGTGAAATCGCGCGTTGAAAAATGCAGTCGTTTCGCGAGAATCGTCAGTGCTCGGACAACAGCGATCTCCGGAAGGAATCCGTGCAGGACGAGGAAACCCCTCTGGCCATTTTCTCGCGGATTGGGTCAATGATCGATCGAGAGGAAGCTGGAATCTGCACGGTGAAGCTCGATCATCGCAAATCAACAAAGATCTTCGTTGGCGCGTCGATCGATCGGATTACGTTGGCGCTCGATTCGTAGACGATTCGATGTGGGACCGTTCGGGAGATGACAGTGCGCGAGGAGGACCGGAAGAACATGAGACACAGCAGCTCGTGGCCGGATCGGGCGCCACGGACGGTGAAAGTGCGCGTGGATCCGTTGTCGCGCGCCTTCACGATCATCCCGACGATTCGCGCCGAGGGCTTGCACCCCGCCTCGTTACTCGACACCCACTGGATCGACGAGATCATATTCCTGGATCATGGCGGTTCGACGTCCGTCGAGACGAAACGGCGGTTCGTGGGCGACACCGGGCGCATCGAGCCGAACGGACGCGGTGAATTAGGGGAAACTTTCGAACTACGCGCCCTGGTACCTGACGTTATGAATAAAACTTCCGGAAGAACTGTCGCCGAGGATGAGGGAAGGGACGAGGAGGGTCGTAAAGGCGAGTCGAAATTGCTCCCGAATCCCTCATCCGACGAAACGACCGGAGGCCATCACCGAGACGACGGAGATACATCCGAAACGACGAGATCGGACTTCTGTCCAACTGACGAGGAACGTAACCCGATGCCGCATCGCCGTAGAAACGGAGATGCCAATAAGTCAAACTTCGAATTGGAACCCCCCGCCGGACGAAACGATAACGCTCAGGGTGAATCGTCGAGGACGAGCGCGGAGTTGGAACGCGAGGGTCCCCCGCCTCTGGAAACCATCGTGAAAATCGAGACGCCGGAACGCGGTGGAGCAGTCGGGAACGAAACGTGCCAATCCCGCCGCGAGTCCATCCGGAGAAAGACGCCGACCCCTCAGATCGAAATAGTGGACTACGACGATATAACGAGGGACAGGCGGACGCAGCACGCTTGCCCGAAATGCACGTCGGAGGGCCAGCTTCTGGAACTCGTGGACCCGTTTCGTTCGCCGGTCTCGAGCAGGAAGAGCATGGCCGGCCGGTGTCGGGACGATGAGCCGGAAACGGCCCGTAAATACTCGCCGACGGAGGGCAAAACGAGGAATAGCTGGTGCAGGCTAGGGACCAGCTGTCTAATCGGAGGCGCCAAGAACAGGGAGAAAGAGAGGAACGCGCGTAAGAGGAACGGGAACGCGGCGTGCAGCAGGCCGTGCAACGACGTGAGAAAAGAGGCCACCCTGAGGAGGCACTACTATCCGGAAGGAGGCTGGGGCTACGTGATCGTGACCTGTTCGGCGCTCGTTCATTTCCTCAGCATCGGTTTGCAGCTCGCGGCGCCTGGCAGCTGGCACCTAACCGCTCAGCTGAAGTTCCATCAGCCCGCCCTTCACAGCGCAGGTAGGATATCTCTTTTTCTCGGCCGCGATCAGCAGGAAACCACGTGGCCAGCCAGTTGAATTTCGATCGATGATTCACGTTTACGCCCGCGTTCGATTTGCCGAATTTAATCTTTTCGGTTTTCGGAACCATCGATATTTGCGGCATTGTGATGATTCGCGTAACATGTTAATTCATGTTTTCTGCACTTGCATTAGGTATTTTAATTTTTGGCACTCGGGGTAATGCAGGACATTGTGAAATCTTTCTTTTCGTCGTATTAAAAAAAATCACTGTTATTGATATTTAGGTTTTTATCGCAATTGTCAGTGTTGCAGAAACTTCAATCGTGACGGATCGTGACGGTGAAAAACTTTTGATGAATTATATGCAAACGGTTTATCCGATCGTCCGAGTGATTTTGAAATATATTGCGGCGATGTGGAAATTTATAGTTTATCGGAGGACAGTTATGAAAGTTTATTCAGATTGTTTCACATTCATGTTCAACTACGAAATAATAACCGGTGAGATAGCTTTTGCGTAAAATTGCCAGTCGACAATGTGTTAAGTCACAAACAATAAGTAACAAAAGTCGCTCGCGTCCATTAATTTTCGGCTCGAATTTGTTCGATCGTACACGCATTAAATTGTCAAATATTATGTTAAAAACATCCAACTCTCTTGCTTTTATCTAACTGACACTTTTATTTTTATACCAGGTGTCTCTGTATAGTTTCAGATCAATGATTTATTCGCCAAATTTCTTCCTTAATTGATGGGTGATATCGCCATCATTTTCAATGACTAATTGTTTCAGACATTTTCCTACAGAAAACACTACAATGTCACTATTATTAAGATCTAATGAATCATTGTCTGTTGCTTTTATCTAACTGGCTTGATACTTTTACTTTTATGTCAGGTGTCTGTGTATAATTTCAGATCAATGGTTTATTACTTTTCACTCGCCAAATTTTTTCCTTAATTGATGGATCATCATGATGATATCGTCATCATTTCAATGACTAATTATTTCGGACGTTTTCGTACAGGAAACACTACAACGTCACTATCACTATCACTATTAAGATCTATCGAACCAGTAATGCATCTGCATTGATTAATGAATTTGTTAATACACTTTTCACCACTCTTGTCAGTATTAAATTTCCATTAAACTTCTAGAATCTAGGAAATATTCAAAGAAATATAACCAACAAAAATATATAAACTGGACCACGATTCAGAGCGCAAGAACGTTTGATGTTTAGTAAAACAATAAATGTGTTACAGTAAGAAAAATTTAGAGATCGTACGTGTATATAGACACGTGATCTGTTACTCGCAGTCACTCATCTTATAATAGTTTGAATTTCGTTTCTGTCACGCACGCTTTTTACGTCGTTTCTTTTAAAGAACCGTGTCAAATTTAATCGTTTTAAACGTTGCTCGACCGAGTCGTTTATCCTGATCGGAAGTTGGAATCGGAGACTGTCAAAATCAACCGCGCGAATTCGGAAGCCGGGTAATCGGTTGATCGCGCTAAGTGAAAACCTTGTTCCAAGATACGATCGAGCGCCGAGGTACGTTCATAAATCAAATGGTTTTTACGCGATCGTGTCTTCTTTTTCTTCGTTTCTTTTTTTCTTGTCGCGATCCCAGTCGGCGCCAATGATCGCCGCTGATCGTTATGTACACGCAGACGTAGGCTCTCTCTCTCTCTGCCTCTCTCTTTCGAGAGCGAAATTACCCTTTGAGACGTTCGCGATAAGAAGTGCCGACAGGTGTTCGAATGGGTTACGTTGTTCCTCGCGCTCGGCAATTTCAGATACGTTGAGTCACGTTTTCGTTGGGTCGAAATCACGTCCAAGTATCGTCGAGCGAAGTTTGGAGTTAAAATTCAAGGATCGAAACCAACTTCGAGTTGAAACTTATAAAGGCTACGATCTTTTGCTCGAGAGTCGCGCGCGAATTTCCGTACGAAACGGAACGGGGACTTTAAAAGCCGTATTGTACCTTTTATAAAACTCGAGTTAAGAGAGGAATAAAGTATCTCTTTCGATAATCATGAATCGACTATTGCGAACGATCGTTTGTTCTCGCGCGCGCTCTTTTCCCTGCAGATCCATTTAAATACCAACTCGCTGGCTCAGCAGCAGGTCGTCCCACAGTGGTACCTCCCATTATCGGAGATTCGCGCAATGAATTGCCGCCAGTGGCCAATAATTCGACCGCGTAATCAACTTATCTCTCGACACTCTGCCCCGAAACGAAGATACGAGACACCGTCGTCGTATCGGCTTACTCAAGGCGATTCTCGTATCGCGAAAAAAAAAAAAAATATATATATATATACATATATTGTAGCTTCGTTTTTCAGGTTTCTCGATTCTGCCGCGCATGCAAACGAAACGTTTCGCTTCGTTAACGACATCGCGTACACGCGGTATTTCAGACGGCGAGATTACGCGTCCGATTGCGCGAGTACTGGCCAGCAGTGAAATCGGCAGGGGGAGAAAAAAGGGGAACGAAAGTGAGGAAGAAGAACGGAAAACGAATTCTTACAGTATTTTCTGAAAGCGGGGCCGAGCGTCGCGTAGCTGTGTGTAAACGATCGCGTGTAACCGCGATGCCGAGGGCGCTGTTTAATTTATCCGACGCGGAGTCAGAGGAAAAATTAGGACGTCGGTACGTATCGACAGTCTGGACGCGTCGCCAGAGTCTCACGTAGCAGAGTTTCACGCGTGCGAGGCATCGCGATGCACTCGCGAAGGACCGATGAACCTCCTTCCGAAGGACGAGCATTAATTCGTTCGCTCTCGACAGGTGAAACGTAACCTTTCGTGCGAGCACGTGGGCCAGTTCGAAATGGTCCGCGTTCGCGAGACGATCGCTAAACGTGAAACGTGAAGCTCGGAAAAGAAGTACCGCGAGAGTCGATCGAAGCGCAGTCCTTTCCTCGCAATGAACGACCAAGTCTTCTATTTGCGTAAACTTTGAAATCTCTTGAAGTCTGTCAACGAGAAGAGGAAAAGAGAAGGAAACGAAACGTCCGCTAGTCAGAGTTGGAGAGATATTAATTTTCTCGTCATCGATCTCGCCCCGAGATTAAATCTTCGGAGAGTGTATAAAAATCGAAATACACGAATTCCGCCCGGAGGGCAGTACGGCGCGCGATTTATCGATCGCCGCCTTCGTAATTTCCATCGCGAAAGAACCCGCTCTCGATATGGACGCAGGGGTTGGTTCGTCGAACAGTTCTTCGAACAGCGATACGTATCGCAAGCGCCGCGACTCTTACAGCGCCGCGATGATCAACGAGAACCCGACTGCCGACGAAAGCGTATCTTCCGAAGGCGGTCGTCGCGCGGAGACTCCGGCAAAATCTCAGCAGTTGGTCGTTCAGAGGGGGCCAAAATTGCCCGACGATTGCAGCCTGGAGTCGGAACGTTGGTCCGTAGAGAGTTCCGTGTTGAAGCGAGAGCTAACTAGAACCCCGTCGACGGACACCAGTAGGTCCTGGAACGAGAGCATCGAGATGCCAGAGATCTTCGCGTTGCACCCGGAGTTATTGGGCAGATTGGCCAGGTGTCGTTGCTTTCTCGCGGCGAAACTGTCCATCTCGTCCGAGTGTCAGTGCCAGTGTCGTTGCCAGTGCCGATGCAGCCAGTGTCAGTACCATCGTCGCAAGCTCTCCAGCTGCTCGAGCCGAGATCACGCGTTCCTGGCCGGTTACAAAAGAAAGGAGTCCAGTTATTCGGTGTCCACCTGCCAGAGCATCCTCCCGCCGTCCTCTTCCGGCAGGAACTCCGTCGTCAGTCTGTGCCACGAGATCAAGGAGGAGGCGAGCTTGGAGACTCGGCTGGCCGGCGAGGTGATCCAACGTCGGCACTCGGATCAGACGCAGTCGCCACGCGGCTGCAAGATCGGCCGCGTGGATAACCGCCGGCTCTCCGAGCAAACGCTCGAGCGCTCTAGAGCCTGTCCGCGCTCCTTCTCGGAGAAGACCGCCGGAATTAGCGAGCCCTGGCCGCGGTTGCGCAACGAGAGTCGCGAGACCGATCCGTTGAAAGAAACGTCGCCCGAGAGAAACGTCGCCGACAGATCGGGGCAGAGAAAGAGGAAGAAGGACGAGGCTCTCAGGGACGCAGCGTCGAACGAACGTCGAAGGAGCAGCGCGAGCATCACGCCGAAAATGATGAGGAGACGATTCTCCGAGCAACTGATCCTCGAGGGTGGACTGGGTAGTATTCCCGACTACGAGGATCTGCTGGAGGAGCCGGAGGAGGGCGAGGAGTCTCTCACCGCGGCCAACGCTCGCAAGAAGATCACCCTCAAGAGGCATTATTACCCCGAGGGTGGCTGGGGGCGCGTGATCGTGTTGGTCGCGACTCTGGTGCAACTGATCTGCCACGGGGTGCAGCTCGGATCCGGTGTGCTGCTGTCTTCGACGCACCGACAGTTTCAGCGTGGCGTGGAGCACGCAGGTAGGAGTTCGAGGAATCGGCGTGGAAACGTTTTAGAAATTATACCGTAATTATAATTACCGCTGCCTGTTACCGATATATTACTACTTTTGAAATTAAAGTTTGAAAGCAAAGTATCAAAGGTTTGCCGTCGCTTCAAAATTTTAACAGCTTTGTAGAAAGATCTTTCTTCCTGAAAGTGTGATTATATCGTGCGATAGTAATAGCAGGTTCTCGTTACACGAATGATCTTTGTGTGTGTACATCTATCGGATTATGCCTTTTCTTTCTGGGGGCATATGTGATATTCTCCGCGGCAGTCGGTAGTTTCTTCTTCGTCGTGTAGATCCTTAGATCGCGTATTGTACGTATCACCAAAGCGTTTCGCATTGAAAACCTCCTCCCTTCGCTCGAATGAAACTCATCCCGTCTCTGTTAGTTTTCCTCGGCATTCCCTCGAAACGCTACACGATTCGTCGACGACGAATACTGAAGAAACAAAGTACACCTCGACGATTAGATTTTCGCTTTTCGTTCGACCTAAATCCAATTTCCCGGAGTAATTATACAAACACGAGAAAGATGAATCCGCGTGTATCTGCGCCGCGCGGTAATGGCCGAGCCAGGGCTCGATAAGAAGCGAAACTTTTCACTGGGACGAGGAAGTTGAGAGGCGAGATACGCGCGCAACGTGTGCGCGATTCCATACACCTGCACGGCAACTGTCGTCTCGGCGAACGGTACTTACCTACCGTAACTTGCACTCGCGGCTTGCACGAGTTCTGTTCTATATTGCACACGAGCGTGCACTCTTAACCTACATGAGTCTGCGCGACGCGATGCACGTGCGATCCCGTCGGAACGTTGGATCTCCGTCGATTCTCTTTCTTTCTCTCTCTCTCTCTCTCTCTCTCTCTCTCTCTCTCTCTCTCTCTTTCTCTCTCGAGGAAGAAAAAAAATCCAACGTTGGGACATTCTATTCAGTTAGGTAACCTCTCTCTCTCTCTCTCTCCTTTCGTCTCAAATGGACTCTCGTTAAAGATTACAAGGCACTCGCGAGCCGCTTACGCCATACCCACTTATTTGTTGGGACGTCGCGTCGCGTCGAGTCGAGTCGCGTCGCGTCGCGCGGTGAGCAGAATGTTAAAGCAAGATATCATTAGGCAACGAGCAAAAAGCGACACCGATGTTTCAGCTAAAGTGGACGGTCACAGCTACGAGGCGCTGTTTTGAAAAATCGACGCTAATATTCAGGGCGTTGGAATCTTCCTGGGCGGAGCGGACGGTCTTTCATTACGCGTCTGGAATTGTGTGTCATTTTTAAATGCATCGTGGAATAAGATAAACTATGCTAACCTAGGGGAAGATGAATCACTCGAAGAGAGTACTGCAGCGAGGAGGCTGTGGGAATTAATACGTGATGGATGATACGTAGCTGATTTGTTTAAGCTTTTTTGCCTACGTGCGAGGAAAATCACGTTAAAAAATTCGGATAAACGTTCGCGATACTCTTTGCACCTTGGGGCATACGAAAAATTGGGGAGAACAGGTTGTCGCACTTGAGAAAATTTAATGTATTTTACGATATTTATACGCGATATAAATACTGAGATTTCGAGACTTAAAGTACTGTAAAGAATATATTTTTTCAATATTATTGATCTTTTGGTGTAATTCTGGAGAAAAGTTTAATTCAATAGCGCACTCTTGCAGACGACGATAATCTCTGGACGAATTTAATAAATCTCGCGTGAAAAGAAATTAATTGATAAATTGAAATTTGTAATGAATTATAGTATTCCACATAGTACACATCTAAACCTAAACCTAAACGTTCAATTAAATTTTAAATTATAGTGCTATGAATAGAATACATTACTTATACGATATTTTATTAAAATATTCTAGCAATATTAATCAATGTTTCTTATTAACTAATCATATTAAATACCTATTTAACTGTTGATTTATAACTCTACCTAACCAAAGATTTAATTTAATTTAAATATATTTCTCTTAGTTACGAACTTAACTTTAAAAAGATCCTACCTATTCGAAGATCTAACTTAACTTACCTAGAAAAAGTTGAAAGATTTTCATTAATTTTTCTAAACACTAATGAAAAAATATGATAATGAGCCGACATCGACCAAAAAAAAAAAATTCTTCATACTACAAAAATACTAAAAGCGAGTATAGTGATAAAATAGTAACCAGAATGACTTGCCATGCTCTGGATAGATTTTCCACCCAGAGGATGATAAGCCATTTGTTGCAGCCCTCTTCTACAGCAATTTGCCCTCTTCTTCCTTCGGGCGTAATGCCTGAGGCTGAAACTTAAACCTAGACTCGAGATTTTCTAACCGCCAAAATAAAAAATAACTCGCAGATGAAATAAAAAGATGAATCATGGAAGCTAATCACACATGGACGACCATAATAAAATCGATAGGTCGATCGAAAAATCGAGACTTCCACCTTCACTGTCGATTTTTCAAATTGCATTTTCTGAAACTGGTTGGACACGCGACCTACCACCATTCACACCACAAAGTATGCTACCTAGCGCTATATTTAAAAAATGGCCAACACATTCGCTTCATGGTTCTCACACATATATTTGGACGCAAACCTACACTAGAGAGAACGTCCCGGGACGCCTCCGACACCCAAGTGTCTCGCATTCTAATTTACGTATCATTTTTTCTTGAAAAACGCTGACGACAATTAGGTAAAATGCGATTAAAATATGTATGTATGTGATCCGATTTTAATTAGGTTTCAATTTAAATTTTAATTCAATAATTATAATCGGACTGTATAATTCAGCAGCGTAGTATAATTTTAGCCATACTGATTGTAAAATTTATTATACACTGCTTGGAATAATGGCAAAACCTAACCACACACATATACACGCACAATGTGAAAAATACGTCGTGCACGATATGCTAGCGTATTGTCAGTCGCTGAGAAATTATCAAGGTTAAAAAATTACGGTCATCGTGTTCATTGCCCCCCTCTCTCTCTCTCTCGCTCACTCAAGTAGCACTTGGGAACGTGAATGAGAGCCTGGCCAATGAACACGGAAAGAGTTAAACGTGAAAATCCTCAGCTAAAAAAGACGATTAACGCGTCTAACGGGCTGATCATTTTATTTTAATTTTCCACTTTTGGAGTTTATTTTCATAATTTAATAAATTACCGAGGTTAGTAACGAATATATTTACTGAAGAACAAAGTGCTAAATTCAATGCAATTCAATATAAAAATTCAAGAAATGATAAATGATGGACTTAAAGGGAGATATTGGTAAAAATATCCTCAGGCGAATCTGCCCGTCGCGAAGTGTTTTCTCGCATACAAAAGATACATTCTTGGCGGAATGATATTGAACTTTGATCATATTTCAAGTTTTATTGAAATTGCATTGAATATGCAAAATCAAATAATAAAATATTCCGTGTCACTGCATGTATCGTATGCAACGAATTACAAAACAATGAAGTCGACAATATGCATCCACTTACAATTAGCCAAATATTCATACTATATCATTCATATTAAATTTCGATATTGTGACGCAATGTCAATATTATATTAATATTATTACTGCATTATTTCCAACATTGAAAAACCCGGTATGCAAGAACATCTATCTTGGACCAATGAATAAAATGCAGAGGAAATGTTACTATACGCAGATACAAAAAACACCTGCCCATCAAAAATGCTGCGTAATACAACCGGTCACTCGTGTCGATTCGGATCTCTCATCCTACGACACGATTGAGCGACCAGAGGGACAAAAAAGCATGCGACTCACGGTTAGATGCGAAGAACGTTGTCGTCGACGTTGTTCTGGTCCAGGGGAAACGAGGATGAAGTCCATCGTCAAATAGGAATCGTCGAGTCGAGAAGGAAGAAGTACAGAAATCTGTAACAGAACACGGAATATTATAATCTATTTTTTAAAACAGTGTTAACCATCTGAAAATGTTGAGAATGAAACGACAATCAAAGTCAAATATCGTTTTAGAAGCTCATCGTACGAATTACTAAGTAAATGTTATCAAATAGAAGAAGATAATTTTAATAATGTTCGATAAATTATTGGTAAGAAACGTACGTCGATTAAACGCAGTTGGCCCAATGAAAGAATAATAGAATAGAAAGAATAACGATGAAAGTATTGCGTAGCTAATGGATGTTACGAAGAGAGATACGTCTTGACGCCTCAATTTTCAACAATAGACTAACCTCTCGCACAACAGGTCACGTCGTCAAACAATTCGGTGAGGTGAAGGAATTCTTAGAAAAACAAAGCGTCCTGCGAAATTGTTTACAACAGCGAGCACTTCGTAGAGGATAAACATGTATGTACGTACGTGTCGGAACGTTTGTTTCACTTGGGTATTGATTCATTTGTTTCACGATTTCACTCATTTGCAAAGGATTACCGAGTTCTAACGAGAAACTGGATTGTGATAACTCTTTTAAACAATGCACACTGATTTAATCGTAGACGTATTCGACAATGCAAGAATAAATCTGACGACTATTGGTTATGGCCTTTGTCTACAATTTCTGAATAATGTTTTCTTCTTCTACTGAAAGATTTCTTCCCGCGAAAAAAATTTGTGCTCACAGTACATTCCAGAGGGCATAAGAAGCACTCTGGTTTTTTTAGAGGTCGGTATTTCAGAACACGAAGTTCCATATACGTAATTCTGTTCAGTGACGAGTGTGCGTCGTCTGTGTTCTGTTAGTGATATTTTGAGGAACTTCTACCTTACCAACCATCGATATCTTACGTCTAGAAGGCAACTAGGATTTTCGAAATCCCTAGAAAAATTTTAATGACACAACAAAAATTCAAACGATTTTAATTTCTAGAAATACTTTATCAATTTCGTCATTTCTAGTAAATTAAAATGAAAATGTAATTAGAGAACAAAGAAGATATTTAGCTCCCCTTCGACCAATAAATCTTAACTTAAAAAGAAGGTAAAATGTGTCATCAACCTTTATCTATTTATGTATTAATTCATTCACTCGATTATACAGTCTTGCAAATAATATATAACGTCTCAATTAACAATTATGCATAAACGTGTAAAACACGACAAACAGGCAATCTCCCCGACAAAAAAAGAGAAGAAAGCAAAGATCTCGATGAACGACAGCTTCGACAACCCAGACAAAAATAAAGGTCGGCTTTCGGAAAGCTGAAGAGAAATTATTAAAATAGGAAGCTTTATCTTATCGACGTCGTCTGGCGAGTCTCGTCGGGGAAAGCGACAGGAAAATACGGATTTGCCCGGTGGAAGCGAGGGACCGCTATCATCCAGAAAGAACGGATAATTCCACGCAGCAATGAAATCCTCCGGCCACCGGAATGCTTTTCTTCTATCTTCTTTTCGAGCCGTTACATCCCGTTCCTCGTTCCCAGACCGAATTCTGCAATTCTCCGGGACGCCGACTTTCCACGTGAAATTCAAATTCGCGAAACCTATTCTCCCGGCGATTTCAATCGTTGAAATCGGACACTTTGATTTTCGCGAGATTTCGTCGAGACTCCTATTCGCTGTTTACAATCGTAGATGGTATCGTAATGGTCTTTCTTGGCTTCTCTTCAAAGTGATACGTCTGATCGTAGAAGGGAAGAATGAAAATTAATTATATTTTTCTACGCGCTTCTTCTCGAAGAGGAGAAGTGAAAGGGAAATTGATTTCAGTTGAAACTGAATCAGGGAATTCGCGGGAATCTTATTGCGTACGTGACTAATGTTTCCACGCGAGAAACGTCTGATCGGTAAGTCGTTCGACTTTACCGAATCACGGGGGTGACAAATGCCTCTTGGTCGGCATGAATGCAAAACAGCCGAATAACGAGTAAACTAGTTTACTTCTGATCGCAGAAACGCCTACAAAGCACGAGCGTAAAAAGTCGATAAAACAACAAACGATCTCGTTACTGAAGTATACTCAACGACGCAAAATAACGATAGAAAAGAAAAAAACAATGTTCAAAACGTCAAGTGACAAATATATACGTATATAATTAATTTTATATAATGATATAATTTATTAATATTATTAATATTATATTTTATGTAATTAATTAATTATATAATTACGTGTTCAAAAATTTCGCAGGAAAATTTCCTCGCGGAAATCGGACGCGTTTGTTCTCATCGATTTTGAGCGATGCCGGATTTGCCGAAAGAAATCTAAAACTGGATCAGTGAAACGTCAGCAGGAGAGTTGGACTTTTCCACGCTGCATCCGAAGTGTGAACCATAAAGATAGGTTTTACGGTCCTGGAGCGACTGTGCGGGGACGTCGAGAGACGTCCAGACAAGGCTGCAACTTGAAGCCGCGTATCGTTGCTTCTAGACAGTTGGGTGGTTGGAAAAGATTCGATGGTGGCTGGAAAGGAGTAAGAAACTCCTGGCTGCGCGACGCTGAAGGTGCATTCACAACACCCGAGGGCATAGTTTCTCCCCTTCGCGAGATTTGCGGGGAGGAAAAACGGAACCCATTGTCCGTGGAGAAGGTTTCAGAGAATTCTTCTATTGGAATCTCGAAGACACGACACAAGTGTTAAAACGTAGAAAGTGAAGATTATATAACAGATATTTATAATGAATAATATTTGTAAACATCTCGCAGCTATTTCACTATATATATATATCGATCATTTCTGTTTTCTAGATAATTTACTCTATCATCTCGTCACAATTTTAACATGTAAATTTTCCATCTTCGATGATAAGAGATCACTGATAATCCGTTCCGTCTTGTCATCAAAAGTTCGATATATTTCTATATTCGTTCGTTGACCTGGCAAGGTATACGAGGTTGATTACATCGGCAGATGTCGGAATAACTCGATATCGTAACCAGAAATGAGGGAAACTTCTCGAGAGACAACAATGAACGACACATAGCGGCGGAGAACATCGTTCTTTTATGACTGTTAGGAACTTCTACGATCGAGAAGGGCAGGGAAATTCAAACTCGGTGACTAACGCCCCGTAGCCATTATCGTGGCTCGTATTAAAAAAAAAAAAAAGAAAAAAGGAAAGCCTCCGCGTAGCTCGGGGATTCATGGCGATCGGCTCACGCGAAACGAGCAACTTCCGCGATTAGGCGATTCCATGCAAGGAAATCTCGTAAATTTTCCGTGCCCTCGCGCACTGGAAAGTAGCCATGCATCCGCTGATTGTTAGCGTACGGTATGTCTGCTCTTCGCGTATACATTTGTTTCTTTTTTGGAAAGACATTCTGACTAGGAAATGAAGACGACTTTTTTGCCGTAAAATTTTATCGATGTGCAAACATTTGAATCGATAGAAAACAAATTACAGGCGCGATCGCTCGGTACCAGACAACGCCACACCTACTCGAGGTCTACTCCACGCCCCCTCGCGAATCACGTGACCCACATCAACCAATCGCTAATTTTCGTTGCATCAGCGTTGCACCTGAAGAGGCCCGATTTTCTGGGTTACCCCTGCTAAAATCACTTTTAGTGATAAAAAAAGACTTTTTGGCTAACCCAATACATTCAGAGAACGTAATTCTTCTAACACGTCATAACGCAGGCGTTATAATGCTCCATTCAGTTTTCAAATTAAATTCATTTCAACATACGCCCAAAGACCTCGCGATATTCAAATAGAAATGCACCGAACCGGTTGATAGACCAATCTCTGTCCACGTTCTCTTCCAGTCATTAGCCAGTCAAACTCGATCCATAGCCAATCTCCCCCGCGACCGTTGCACAGCCAACGAGACACCGAGGGCGAACGTCAATTCGTCGGGAACGTTGACGACCCTACGTAGATCTCGTGAACTGTAAAACTTTATTAGGCTGCTCCGGTCTAGATACACGGGACTTTATTGCACCGCGGCTCCATCGCGGAGCTGATCTGACTAGTCGGCGGATGAAATGGAAGCGGAGGTGGAGGCGGAGGTCGGTTAATGACATTCCACGGGCACGCGCCGCGCTCGCCAGAAAAAAGTTGACGTTTTGTTGGCGCGCGCGCGGCCGTTGTTCGAGCGGGTCGTGCACACACCGAATCGAGTTTTACTTTCATTCGGTGAAAGTGGTGGCCCCACCGGTTCTCCACTGGCCGCCGCCACGAGCTTATCAGACGTACGCCGTTTTTCTTATTCTTATTCTCTCCCCCTGCACTCCGCTCAGACGTCGTTTCCACGAGGCATTTCGTTCTGCTGGAACCTTTTGCCTCGAGACACCGTCTCCTCCTCTCCTCTTTTCCTTATTGGTCCACCGACCAAGCACTCGGTACTGCCATTCCCTTCCCCCTCCACCCTCTCATCGTTTATTTTCTGTTCCTCTTTCTCTTCTTCCCTCCCCCTCTTTCTTTCGTTTTCGTTTTCGTTTACGAGCGTGGCAGCTTGCGCATCGAGCACACAGGATGCGCTCGTAATAAAATGTTTCTCTTTTTTTCTCTCTTTTTATTACGCTACCCCGAGCGTAAATTCCGCTCGTAAACGCGCGCATTTGGTTTAAATATTAAAGAAGAAGCGGCTAAATTGGTCTCATTGAGACGCGTGCGTGCATCGAGGGGAAATTGGAACGTGCCGCGGATTAACAGGACCGCGAGCACTTGCTCGTTATCTCGTTGCCTGAGAACCCGGCGGTATTTTTCAGCGGGTCGTTATCGCGTCGTGGATGTTCTTGTTTCATCACGTTCGTTTCTTAACTCGGGACAACCGAAATCACAACCAGAACAATTTTTAGACTTCGTGCTCTTGGACGATGTTGTTAACCTCATTGTTACAAACGAAAATGTTTAATATTAGAAGCCACCAATCGTAATACAATCAACAGCGAGTTGCGAGCCAAGTTCAATCAGTGAAATACCGAAAAAGTGGGTCTCGTCGGCAGTCGGCAAAAAAATCTTCTCATCTGCCTAATTGAGCTCGATGCCGCCGAATTCCGACCGCGAGCAAGGCGCAAGAAACGCAAATGGACGCGTACAATGCAACGCCACTAACGCCGGAGTACTTAATCCGGGGCTCATTTGGTTTTATAATGGACGAAGCCCGACGAATTCCTCCGAAATGAGATCTCTCTTTCAACCCTTTCATTATCTTCTGCTTCACCTCCATCGTTAAAGTGACGAGTTCAAACTTCAAAGTTTGACAAGATTTTTTCGTTTGAACAAACAACGTGCAACGTGTGTGTCTTTAAGTATTCGATTGAACAGAATGTTTATTCCTTTCTTTTTCTTCCCTTTTCTTCGATCTAGAAAATGTGGCGTTTGTGCTTTGAGAGAAGAGTGACGAAGATCGGAAGCGAGCAAACCCAATAATAGATGAAACTTCGAGTTTAGAAATTGAACGTTACGAAATGTTAGGGATAGAAGATCGAGTTACAAGGCTTTCACCGCGCCATTAATCCTCGATGGAAAGAGCAAAGTTCTCCGAGGTAACGCGTACGTTGTCGAAGATCCGCGCATTGGCTTTTGTCGAGCGTTAAACTCGAAATGAAATTAACGAAATTGTAAATGTAACGATAATTTTTACATAACGATTACGCAATCGCGTTGCATAATCGTCGCAAATAAATTCAACTACCGTTTGCGATCGAACTGTTTCAAGTGCGTTACAATTGGACTCGTTTTCAATTAGTTGCTCGGTTCTCAGCAGGACCAAATTTATGATTTTTGTTCGAAATTTTATAGATGTAAAACAGCATTTGTTGTATTTAATGATTCAAGTAACTTTTCGTAAAATGTAGAAATAAAAGTTGTATCATAAAGTTATTCCATTTCTTTTGCTCCAATGTCTCTGATGGGAAATTTTATGCAATTATCCCGGACTTCGTTTCTCACCTAGGACGCGGGAGTTATTTCCAAACCGGCGTCGATCTACCCTAATCGAGAGAACCGCGGCTGCACGTGCGATTTCGTCACCGGTGATTCAGTGCAACGAGGTGAACAGCCGCTTTAAAACGATCGAGTATCTTTACGAGAGGCATTAACAGTCGCGAGCGTACGTTTACGCCGAAAAATGATCGCCGCTACGTTAAAAGTCGACTGATATACGCGTTAGCGTGATCATCCGCCGACTGAAATACAATTTTCCCCGTTTAATTTACGCAGGACTTGCTCCTGGAATGCCGTCGGGAAATTTATTTAGGCATATTCTCAGTTTAAAGCCGGCGAGGAGATTTTGATAAGCGGCAGTCCGCGGGGATTTGGGCTATTATCGTTAACAATCCGTGATTGATTGTCTCGCGCTTGAATACTCGATCACCGTGTTATACTAAAAATATCTTACCGCGATGACTCTTTTCTCGATTGCGTAACCATTTATACCTCGTCGATTCGTATTTTGCGTTTCAAATGTGCAGCGACACACACACACACACACATACACATTCTCATAAAGAAAGATTGCTTCTTAATTGCTGTTAATGCATCCACAAACACGCTCCGAAATGGTTCCCTAATGAAACCATTCCTCACCCTTGTCAAACTCTCGATTGATCTCTCGGTCGAAAAAATTCCACCGTCGTTTCTAGGACAGTCTGTACGCAACTTCCGGTTCGTTTCAGCGTCGAGCAACCTGCGCTTGATTTCTGGACCGTTTTAGGATCCAGAGGCATCTTGCATAAAGGCGACGCACGTGTGTACTTTGCCACGAAAAGAAAACACGCGGCGAAAAGGCTGCCGTTAACCATACAAACCCAACGATCACTCTTGCCTTGCCGTGTTTCTCGTGTCGATTCGTCAACATGATCAGAAGCATCACAGAAAATCACGTATGCATCTACTACAGTTCTCCTAATCTTTCGATTTTGCATGTATGAAACATTGGTCTCGCTTTGACGATCGAATTGAACGATTAACTCGGTAACTGTGCTTAGAGAGAAGCAAATCAACCTTCAGTTTTACAAAATTAAATTTACGAATTAGGGAAAAGTAAAGCAAAGTTATTTTACAAGTTTCGGAAACAATCGACATCGTAGTGTACAGAAAGAGTTAAAAATTTTGGCTTGGACAGTTTCAATGTTTTGTGATTTAAGTGTTCACATTCAGATAAGTAACATTATCCTACAGTCCTTATGACATATTTCATCCCTTTTTCTCACCCCTTTCTTTTTATCTCATACTGAAGTATAAATATTTAATGTTTAGCATTTGGGACAAAACCAGGTTTCTACACATAAGAAATTTTTTCATTTTTCCGTGAGCCAAACAATTTTTTTTCCAAAAAGTTTGGTCATTTTCTTGTCTAAATACATTTCACCCTACCTTCGTCTCGTACGAAAATCGTCAGTGTCAACGTAATCAATCGTCCCCGCTTGGGATCTAAAATCGTCGATGGCCACGGAGCCACGAATTACAAATGTTCGCACATTTCATTCGCGTTTTTCTCGTCGCTTTTGCTTCGCTGCTTCCTTCGCTCGTTCGAACTGTCCCGTTCATTTTTGCGCGACTCGTTGCAAACGGTCGACGAGGCGCCAAAGATATAATATACGGCGTGTCGGTCGCGGCTCTTTCGTCGGTACCGCGCGACACGACCGTGTCGAGATATTTTTCGAACTCCCGCCGCTGACGGCGCGATTAAAAACCAAAAGGAAAGAGAAACAGAAAAAAGTGAAATTAGGGCGCTTCGTGCGTTCTCGCGCGACGATGAGCGCGATTTAGGACTGTCACGCCGTCTGGGAAAATGCGCGGTGGAATCTGGAGCGAGAAAGACGCACAGAGGTGGAAAGGGAAGTTGCAAATGAAGTGACTTATCGTTCACGCTTTGCGGTGAAATCGTCTGCGAGAATTTTTATGATAATTACGCAGGAATCCAGGTTCGGTTCAATCCCGGTTGAGCCCCCAATTTCGCACGACAAAAAACTGCACGACTTGTACCCCGACTTGCTCAGTATCAGACAACGCCACTCCTACTCGAGGTCTACTCCACGCCCCCTCGCGAATCACGTGACCCAAATCAACCAATCGCTAATTTTCGTTGCATGAGCGTTGCACCTGAAGAGGCCCGATTTTCTGGGTTTTACCCTCGCTAAAATCACTTTCAATGATAAAATGAATATTCACGATCGATTTCTTCGTCTCTCACATACTCACGCAAATATAATCATACGCTAATATTTTACATCCTAGACTTGAGCGACTTGGACCACACAGGAGAAAGTTTCGACTCAGGTTTCCTCGCCCCACAATTATAGAATCCCTCCAAAATTGCAATTCTTACGACAGTCGTAGCAACTGCAGGACTTTAAAGCCTATTTCAAGCCTCGAGGTTTTGCGAGATTGCCACGTCAGTCGTCGAGATATCAAAAAGTGGTTTCGACGATCCTCTTACAGGCTATCCGATGTCTGACATTTTTGAAATTCCGAGGAAATACTCTACAGGCCAGACGTGCATCCGTCTTCTAAATTGCAGATTTGCTTTCATCTCTCGACTCTCGCAACGAGCACTGCCACCATTTAGCGGAAAAATCGCCGGAGGCGAGCTGACTTCTGAGAGGTCCGTAGAAAGGCAGAGTCGAGACAGTCCCAAGTCTGCACGAGCGCAGGTGCAAAGCCGGCGGACGATACCTGTCCGGCCAGGCAAGGATCCGCTCTCGACGGAGGCGGCAAACGGGCGGCGGTGGTGAACTCGTGCAGAGTCGGGGCAAGAAGGGGCAAACGTGGAAACAGAGAGAGGGAGAGAGGCGGCCGGCTTTCGTCGCGGTAGCATCAGTCGCCGGCACCGCGCGATACACTGCGCTTTATACATCCACCGGTCTCGCTTTCTACCTCCCGTTCGTTTCGACGATCCTTTCAAACTTTCGAGAGAAAAACATCCCGATGCGAGGCCCCGCGTACCGGTCGTGAGAACCAGAGAACGCGCCCACCGCGAATTTCTGCCCGTTGGAACGAAATTTCAGATCTAGTAACCGATTTAGTAGCAGTCTGAACAAACAGTCGTAGCAACAAGTTGGAAGCAGCAAGTAATTGTCGTTTATCGTTTTCATTTGGGAAATTATTCGAGAACGACGATGTGGTGACGCGTCGAGATTGTGGTTTACGCAAGAATGATTTACTAACCGTGGTTCTCTCAAACGCGCACGATTGGAATAACAGTCGACTAGTTGCGGTTTCCGTAGTTGGAAAGTTTGAACTGGCGCGCGTGTTTGCTCGGTTTTTGGCAAAATTTGCAATTTTAGCGAGTGAGTCCTATTCGTCCCCTTTGATTTATTTTTTTTTCTCTTTTTTTTGGAAATCAACTTTTACTTTGTTCGTCTCTTTAGATTGTCGTTAAGTTTCTCGAAATTGCTGTACATTCGTGAAATGAGAAAAGATTCACAAAGACGATTGCTCTCGGTTCATACAGTTCAACTTTACGACTTTCCACGGTGAAAAATGCTAGCCGCGTGTGCGAGTAACAGATTCCCACGGTCGTACGGATCCTCGTGGGTGTTCGTGGCACACAAGCTTCAATATTCTCTCAACGTGCGCGCACAGTTCATAAAACTTGAAAGTCCGGGAAGTGCAACTGGTCCGAGGTGTGCCCACCTACGTGTTTATAACATGACCCTTTCGCCTAATCAACAAATCCCACGGAGAAGGAAAAGCAGCAATTTTCAATCCGACGAGTAAATGAAGTCCCTCTGAATCTCAGAACGAAACGTCCAAACTTCCAAATTCAACTTCCAATTCGTACATTTCCAATTCTCGCGTCGAACAAAAGTTACAGTTGAGAGGTCGGGCAAATGAAAAAAAAAAAAAAAAATACGAACGGACGTCAGCGAGACGGCGAGTTCAAACGAACCGAGTTTCTGCAAATTGCACTTTCAAACGGACAAAGTTCTCAATTCGGGTTTCGAGTCGATGCGAATTGCCAAACGGAGAGAAACGACTCGTTAATTACGATTTCAATTACGGGTCGAGACTTTTTGCGCGCGCGTCGAATCGATTCATTGCGCCATCGGGGAAATTATTCGATTCGATGCCGCGGTCG
The DNA here is from genome assembly GCA_030673865.1 of Melipona bicolor. Classification (NCBI taxonomy): domain Eukaryota; kingdom Metazoa; phylum Arthropoda; class Insecta; order Hymenoptera; family Apidae; genus Melipona; species Melipona bicolor. Next base: position 2,484,795 of record JAHYIQ010000012.1, read on the forward strand.
AAAACTCGTTTCGAGCGGCCTCGTCGCGTTCGTATCTCAAGCGCGCGCGCTTGCTTCTCGTTTTTGTCAAACTTCTCCCATTGTAAATATGATAAATCGTCGCGCGGCACTGCGGGCCTGAAAATTTATTAACAGCCGAGCATTAGGCCGGCGCGCGCTCGAACGACGACTATTTACGATCGATCGATGACGCAATGCGAACGATACGCACGAATAAATTACGAATAAATTGCAACGCCTCGTTTCGAGACCGCCGCCGTTGATTCAGCAAACTGCAACACTTTCCCCGGTGTTGTTAAAGTTTCCTCGCGAGTATCGCATAAATTGCCCGAACCGCCCTCCTCGGTCGTTTTCGTTCGTTTCGGCCGGTAGTAAATTCGCGAGTGCGCGATCGAATCGAGCGGCCGTTATTATGATTAATGCTAATGAATTTGGCTCCGGAGCGGTGGGTCAATTTAATTATGGGACGGCCCGCTGAATTGACGATGCACACGGAGCGCGCGCAATCGATTCTTCGAGCGTGATAAATATCGGGGCGTAATTAGGCGCACGGCCGTGACAGTTGTAAAATTTTCAAACGCACGATTGTCGATCCGATCGTCTCGTTCGCCTGTTCTCCTTCAATTTCTCGAGGCACGTTCGATGACGCAACGACGACGGTACCATAAAAGGTCAACGGTTTATTCCGCGACAAATTTATTTCACCGATTCCTATAAAACTCTCCTTCTGCAATTTCTCCACATCCGACGAATAACCCGAAGAGACCGCCGCCTCTGTAATACACACGTACAGGCACACACGCGCGCGCGCGGCGGATAAAAATTTCTCTTCTCGTGCGCGCGATAAACACGTAAGCACCCCCGCTTGCTCGCAACAGCAGCCGGGAAGTAAACGAGCGAGTGAAAATCTCGAGAGAACCCGCGGACGTACTCGACCGGTCGAATCGCTCGTAAAAACGGCTGAGAAAGGAGCGGAGTTTCAGAGAGTCGAAATCCCCCGCAGATAAATCAGCGGAGCGCGAGAGCAGCGGTGGGGAGGGATCTCCGCGCGAGAGGCATCCGGAGGAATTCGTGGCGCGCGTCTCGGGGATCGTGCACGCGAGAGGACGGGTGGTGGCTCATCGCGCTACCGTCGCCCCGGGTGAGAGACGCGCGACAAGGACGTACGCTGCCTTCCGGACGACCGGCAGGATGCTCGTGACGAGAGCGGGCAGGTGGTGGTGCCGCGGGTCAGCGCGAATGCACGCGCCAAGGGTTGCGAGGGGAGCGAGAGGAGCGAGCGTGCACGACACGGGCACGTAGTCTGCCCGAAGGTGAACAGAGGCGTGCGCGTGATGTCGATATCGCGGGCACGATCCTGGCCGCTTCTGGACCCGCGCGCGAAACTCGAACGCGAGGACGATCGTCCGGAGAAGGTGCTGGAGAGGAAGCAAGAGGGGGCGAGCGGAGGCCAGCGGGATGGGAGGAATTGTCAGCCGCGGAACGGCAGCCCTCAGGTTCAAGCCAGGCGATTTCTGTCGAGGCATTATTACCCGGAAGGTGGCTGGGGATGGGTGGTCACGGTCGTTGGCACGTTGGTGCATCTGCTGGGGCCAGGCTTGCAACTCTCCGTCCCGGCCACTCTCGCGCTACCGGCCACCCTCAAGTTTTATCATCATCCTCTGCATACTGCCGGTGAGTTTGCAAACGTCCATTTCTGAAGCGAGCGCAACAAAGTTGACCGTACTGAGTTTTGGAGATTTCGGGGTTGATGGCGCATTGGCGGGGTTGGCACTGAAACTATGTTGGGGTTGATCTGGACGCGGTTGTATCGCGCGACGCAGACCCTCGTTTGAGGCAGGAGACAAGGGAGTCACATTATCGCCGTGTAATTTCGGGGGAATTTCAGCCAATTTGTTTTTTGTTTGTTGGTCCGTGGAATTTTGTACTTTGTAAGAAATAATAATAGTATATCAACCTCTCAAATATTTGAAATTGTGCATTGTACAATTCTATAGAATCTAATTTTGAAGATTTCGGGATTGATGGCGCATAGTTGGCACTGAAACCGTGTTGGAGTTGATCTGAACGCGGTTGTATCGTGTTTGAGGCAGAAGACAAGGGAGTCACATTATCGCCGTGTAACTTCGGGGGAATTTCAGCCAATTTGTTTTTTGTTTGTTGGTCCGTGGAATTTTGTACTTTGTGAAAAATAATAATAGTATATCAACCTCTCAAATATTTGAAATTGTGCATTGTACAATTCTACAGAATCTAATTTTGGAGATTTCGAGATTGATGGCGCATAGTTGGCACTGAAACCGTGTTGGAGTTGATCTGAACGCGGTTGTATCGTGTTTGAGGCAGAAGACAAGGGAGTTACATTATCGCCGTGTAACTTCGGGGGAATTTCAGCCAATTTGTTTTTTGTTTGTTGGTCCGTGGAATTTTGTACTTTGTAAGAAATAATAATAGTATATCAACCTCTCAAATATTTGAAATTGTAAATTGTACAATTCTATAGTAACGATAGCACGTTCGGAGAGTGATACACTGTTTAAATGGAACGCACTGATTAAATTGTGAATTGCGAATGAGGCAGGTGAAATCACTTTGAAGCCACGGAGGCTTCGGAAGTTTACGGTAACGTTTTTGACGCATAGCGTTCGTAACAGTTTTCCCCGCGGCGCAAAAGATAATAGCAATTTTCATAAATTCCTTTTTATTGGACCATTAGTATCGTTGCGACGCGCGACCGCACGCAACAAATGTTTAATTAGAGGTCTGCCGTGATCTATTTTACAGCGACGGCGCGTTTGATGGGGGAACATCAAAGGAACGCTTCTTCTTTGTGGAAGTTTAGGTCCCATTAAATAATCTTGTTGAAAATTTACGAGAGGCAGATGGCTCGGTTGGATGGTTGTGCAATCGAGTGGCAAAGTTGCTCCCTATCGAAATTGTCTTTTAATTGGCAAAGTCCGCACGATTGTCCCTGCCTCCTGGTAGAGTTACGATACAACCGGAAAACATGAGAGACACGTCCTATTTACTGTACGGAATTTTCAAAATTCTCCAACTTTGCAACTTTTGAATGACTGGAAATGAAAATCAAGTGGAAACAATTGGAAACTACTAGTAGTTTCGAATACTCAAATTTACGAATTTTTAATTCCCGGACTGTTTATCGACTATGTCGGATAACCCAGTTTTCACGCTAATAATAGAAGCTTTTACTGCTTCTTTCCTCGCCATTCTGTCCGTTTGGTATTTCCGTATCGATGTATCTTCCCATCGATTTCTTACGCGGTTCTTTCCAACTGCTCTTAAAAGCGACATGTGAAACAACAGTTTTTATGGGAGAAACTTTTGGTGGCAGTTGTGTAAGGCATTTGTCACAGTTCTCAAACTCGATCGCTCCTATTAGCGCCAATACCGTGGCATCGTTCGGTACATTTGTCAAAATGGATGACTGTTCCATCCAATCATCCGTACGAAGACGTTTCTTGCAAAAGAAACTTCTCCAAACTTTTTGTCGATCGATCTGAAAAGACGAAACGTCTTCAAAAAAGTCGTAAGATTTCCGTACTTGAATTTCAAGAAATTTGAACGTTGATTTAAAACTTTACGCTCCCTAGTTTTTGTCAATAATGAGGAGAAACGTTTTTTCCTCAGCCAATAAAGTGGCTGAGATAAGCCATTAGCGGCTTATAATACCGAGAACGCAAAGGCTGTTATTTGTTATTTCTAAAAATAAACGCTGAGTATTCCTACAAAGTTTCACAGCCCGCGGTAACGTATTATCGTGTAAGCGCGTTTGCGACTAGCGCTTCGGGCGTCGTACAGTGACATCTTTCAACGTCGTCAAACATCTAGGGAATTTTTACGACATTTAACCTGAATTACCGACTAGGACAGAGCGAACATCATAGCGCACTCTACGTTTAAACCGTGCAAGATCCGAAGAGAGCAGTCGATACAGAGCGAGTCGTACTTAACAAAATTTGGCGCTGTGCTTAAACATTTTTTAAAAACTGTCGATAGACACTGAAGAGATCTGACGAAAAGGAACTTTCGACCAGAGTAAAAGAATATTTAAATTCCATACGCGTTAAAATATCACACGTGCTCTGAGTAATTAAAGCAGACGAGCTTAACTGTCTCAGCTACATATATACGTAGTTCGATACTTATCGAGAACAATCAATACCTAATTTCCGGTTTTATTAAAGCAGGAAAAAGGGCTCGAAAGCCGCGAATAACAGAGCGTGACGCAAATGGCCATACCGTTTCATCGCTAACGCGACGATCTAAAACCCATAAGAAAGATCTGGAGCGATTTCTTGCCAGGCATTATGAGCCTGCCGAACACGTCATCTTGACGTGTAATAGCTGGCAGCCGGTTCTTTTCACGACGATATCGCTCGACATTGATCGAACAATTCGCCCCTGCCTAACCTTCACTCCGATATTACATCGACGTATATTCAATCCTAGATACTTCTCGACACGTATTCGACTATGAAGATCTGAATCGCGTTAATTACACGCTGTATGAAATGTGTCTGCAAGCGTCCGCGTTTATCGTTGATCGATCTCTATTGCTACTTGACAGATTCTAATATTTCAGAGAATGAAGCAACGTTGAAATTGCAGGTTGCAGCGAGTAAAGTTAATGCGGCAGGGCAAGTGTCCCGGGGTGAGCTAATTAACACGAGCGTGTTGACGTTCTGTCTACACAGAATTTATGAAATACTCGCTGATGCGCCTGAAACGCGAACGTTGAAAGATCCATAACTATGTGTATGAAGACGGATGATTGCAATGGATAAGGGCGTAAGGGGGTGAAAGCGTAGGGCGAAACAAGAGGCGATCATCTCGCCTTTTTTTCTGACGAGAAATTACTCGCGATAAACCGACGAGAACTCGGCGAGAATAATTTCGCGATGCCGAAAAGGGCGGAAAGTTGCGCGTCGGATGAAACGCGCGACTCGGGTAGATTAAACTCGAGACGCCTTTCGGTGCTTGGCTGGTGTTTCGTTTTAGATCATAGCCGGAGTTACTGCGAGGAACGTGGAAAATTATAGAAACTGCCAGGAATATTAGGGAAGTACGTCGAGACTATCGCTCCTTTGAACATTCCTGGGTTAGGTTTAGGTTTCTTCAGAAAATGTTGCGTCACTAATTATAAGAAATACTAGTGGCAATGTACTGAATTATAATGTACTAATTTATAGAGTGAGGGTGTTTACGCAAATTCGTATCTTTGTTTCAATTAATTGAAGCGAATTATTCTTTAATTTGGACACTTTACACGCGCATTTTTTACACCTCCGAATTTCGACGAAAATTAATTTTTATCTTAATTATACTCTTAGTTAAAGTTTCTTTTTGAAGAAAAGTTGATCTTTACCAGGATATTAAATTTCCCTTGTTTTATCAAAAAAAAAAAGGAAAAAACTGCCTTTCTCCGTGATCAAAAATAAGTTCTAGCATTAAACAGATAAGTTACAATAAAGCTGTACATGTTTAGGGCGCATAAAGTGTCCAAAACACGCTCGTAATCTAGAACTATATAGCAGCAAAATATATATCGACTAACGAGATATATCTTAATCGTAGAGCTACGTGGGTGGAATGTATCGAACAACAAACTTTCCTACTAGAGGTATCTTATCTATGCCTCGGCTATAACTTTAAACACACTTCTTTCACGAAAAAGGTGAACTTTTTCCCCGCTTATCGTGATCTTTCTATCAAACCAACCACCATGAGACCTTTTTGTTAAAAATGATTATTGCACGGTAAATCAGCGAACAGAAAATAAATAAGTACAATTGACTATAATTGTTACTTTTAGAACTTTTAGGAAACGTTATTCTTTCTATATTTATTAAATAAACAAAACTATAATATTGTAATAATTCAATGTGTTTCATCTATTTTTCTTATGTAAATAAATATTACTAAAAATTAAATTAAATTAAATATCGATACCAAAATATGCAATCGATTAATTTAAATGTTTATTATATTCTTTAATCTCATATATGTATTTTATCTATTTTTCTTGTGTAAGTAGATATTACTAAAAATTAAATTAAATTAAATATCGATATCAAAATATGCAATCGATTAATTTAAACGTTTATTATATTCTTTAATCTCATACATGTATTTTATCTATTTTTCTTATGTAAATAGATACTACTAAAAATTAAATTAAATTAAATATCGATACCAAAATATGCAATCGATTAATTCAAATATTTATTTAATTTCACCTTACCTATTTATTTCATGTAAATAAATAAGATATTGCTTGAAAATTGAATGAAATTAAATGTTACTGAAATGTAATACAAGCTTCGAACAGTGGCGAATATTCGTCGCACATCCACAGAGTTTTTCTTTCACGAGAAAGCTACTCAATTACCAATCCGAACAAACAATTATCTCGAGTATCGCTCTCGCATTCTTTAGGAACCTCTCGAGTACCTTGCGCCGAAACAATTACATCTCCCGCCTCCGTTTCAAGCAACAAAGAGACAAACGTCACTTACGCAACGTGCTTTCCTGGTGGAAAGCGGCATCTCTCGCGCGCAATTGCTCCGGTTTTGCCATCGGAACAACGTCCGAACCTGAACGCACGCACGCACATTCCGCGAACAGGCAAAGTTCCGCTGGAACAAGGAGCGCGGGGGAGGGGGGTTTAGAAAAAGAGAGAGGGATTCCTCCGGCTTCGGCTCCAGAAGCGCAGCTGTCGAGCGTGGCCGCGCGGACAGCCGCACGATTCTTGGCCGACGCGCGGTTCTCCGGCCAGTTTGCCCGCTGAGCGTGACGCGCTCGGTTCCTTCCATCGTTCGTATCCTCGACGCGAACGTCAAATCGGCCAGGTATCGGTATCACGTTGCCACCCAAATCACCGAACCGCATCGGTCGAAATTGCCACGAGCTGAAGGAGCTTTTCTGTCTACGCTCCAGCGAGCGAGCATAATCCACTGTCGCGGTAGTGAAACAGGAAAACAAAAGAATTGTGCAACTGCAAGTCAAAAGTACGTATACAGGAAATCCTCTGGACGTCCTCCTGATGTCAACGTCGGAACGAACGCGGCGTTTGCAAGTTCGACTCAAAGAATGAGAGAGAGAGAGAAAATAAAAAGTAGACGAAAAGTGAACGATGTAAAATGTGCGTCTTCGTGAGCACTGGATACTTTGATTTCCGAGGTACGAGTCGCAGGATCTTCGACTGGACGACTCGAGCAGGCAGTTCGATCGTCGCGACTTGATCCAGTTGGTCTCTCTCTCTCTCTCTCTCAGTGAGTAAAGAATCGGAGATCCTTCGGTGGAGGGGAAATGGAAGAGGCAGACGAGACGGAGAATCGGCGACGAAAACGGCGAAGACGACGAAGACGCGAATGGGAAGAGGCCTGAGAACGCCAGAGGCTGACAATGGCTGCCTCTCGCGTCGATCTGGAAATCGGCGGCGATCCAGCGACAGCCGCCAACAACAGGTCACCGATCCCCCGCGAGTCCCTCGCTTCGAAAAGAAATTCGAGCGAGACGATCGCCAACGACGTCCGGAGGGGACGCAAGGTCGCGAATAATAAGAATGACGGAATGGGAAGAGTGGTCGTCGCAGAGGATCGTCGCGGGACATCCGGCAAAGACGAGACTCAAGGACGAAACTCGATGGTCCACGAACGCCCGGAGAGGAGGAGATTGCCTCTCGTTCAAGACGAAGCGAGCAAGCGTTGGAGAACCGCGGAACTCGACAAAGCGAAGCACAGTTTCAACGTGGAGATGAAGAAGCCGACAGATTCGATTTGGCAGGAGGCAAAGTTTCCGACTGAGGGGAAACGGGCCAACGTGGACCTCGGAACCGACAATTCGACACAGATTAGGAAACGGAGTAGCACAAACTCGAGGAAGAAGCCGGAGAACAGCGAGATGTCGATTTCCGCCAAGGTCATCTATAAACTAGTAGATTCGACTAAGCAGCGTGGATCGCGAGAGAACGCCGGTGAGAAAGATCCACGCGAACTTTCACCGCGGCGTAGGCCACGGAGTCACGAGAATTTGATCGTTGATACGACGACGGGAGGTGGGGTCGAGGGTTTAGGTTTGGCAAGCTCCGGAGCGGAAGCACCTCGTAAACTGGCCGATTCTCTGATAGACAGGGCGACAGAGTCGGCGATAAAAGCAGGCGAAATCGTCGAGAGAAGGGTAACTCGATCGTCCACCAGCCAGGAGAGCCCTCGCGTCAGCGAACCTCGATCCTCCAACGACCTGACGTCCGTTCGTCAACAAGCGAGGAAGAACCAATCCAAGTGCCCGAACTGCGGCGAGCCGCATTCCTCTTACGAGAAATCTTCTCCGCGTAAATACTCGGGACTGCTGGAGTGCCAGGTGCAACCGTACAGCGAGGAGAACACCGCGAAAGAGAATCGAAACGGAAAAGAGGAGACGAAACGCGAGACCTTGGTCGCGTCGTTGCTGTACCGGAGCAAGTCCCTGCCACGATTGTCCGTGCACGATAGCGGCGTGGCGTGCAGTGGAAACGAGCAGTCGCCCGCCGCCGGCCACGCGCACAATTCCAAGCAGTTGCTGGCTGATTTAAAGCAACTGCACACGTTGAAGCAACATTACTACCCGGAAGGAGGCTGGGGATGGGTGGTGCTGTTCGTCGGGACGCTGGTGCAGATGCTGTCCCACGGAGTACACGGATCCAGCGGGATCTTCTTGCAGCAGGTGGTCGGCAAGTTTGGCCATCCTGTGTACTCCGAGCCAGGTTAGTTTGTCTAGCGATATTGCTGGATCGAAGATTTGATCCAGAGTTGGTGAGACAGAGTTTCGTTACTTGGAATTTGGGTTTTGTTCTAGCGATATTGCTGGATCGAAGATCTGATCCAGAGTTGGTGAGACAGAGTTTCGTTAGTTGGAATTTGGGTTTTGTTCTAGCGATATTGCTGGATCGAAGATTCGATCCAGAGGGTGAGACAGAGTTTTGTTACTTGGAATTTGGGTTTTGTTCTAGCGATATTGCTGGATCGAAGATTTGATCCAGAGTTGGTGAGACAGAGTTTCGTTACTTGGAATTTGGGTTTTGTTCTAGCGATATTGCTGGATCGAAGATTCGATCCAGAGGGTGAGACAGAATTTTGTTACTTGGAATTTGGGTTTTGTTCCATTTGCTCGAGATTTATTTCGATTTAAACGTGTTCTATCGTTGTTGAAACGCAGATTCAAATACAAGCACCAATTTGCCGTTCAGTTGCAAATAATCTAATCGTGTGTATAAAGCTCGTCGAATCCGATTGTACAACGAATCGATCGACGAATACTATCGATTTTTCTTACTGTTGCGTTCACTGCTGTTAGACTCGCTGTCATAGTAATGTCACACATAGAGGCAACTGTTTTTGGAAATGAGAGAACAATAGATCGATAAATTGTTCCAGTCCGCTTAGGTACGAAACAGCGTGAAATGGTCTTGAGGCAAGAGTGATTGTGAGAGAGGCAGAAGGTTATGCGATTATATGTGGGAATAGATGGTGAAATTAAAGAGCGTCAGCTGGCTGGGCCGCGGTGAAACGAGGCTGAAATCGCGATGCATCTCTCACCTCGTTGCCCGTCCACGAGCGCTTTGTCCGCGCGACTGTTTCCCTCGTTTCCGTGGCCACGAAACGTGGCACGGTCGCGCGCGTATATCTCGATTTGGCGGACGGCCAACCGGCACGAATGTCGCCGAGTATTCTTACATCTGCCGTCCAATAAACACGATACGAATCGCTTTAATTATACGCGACATCTTCTCGCCGCTACGTGTCTCGGTTCGCGGCTGAGTGCCACTTGGCATTCGTTTCGTCCCTTGTCGTTCCTGAACTTTGTGATCCTCTGACGAATTGTCACGAAGTTATATATTATAACACTAGCTAAATTTCCTTTCGTTTCTTTAAAGTTTCGAACTTTATGCCCAGCGTACAGCATCTCGGGAAACAAATGAAATTGTATGTAATTTTTATAATTGTCAAAGTAGCTGAATCGGTAAACAAGTATTTTTCAATACGCTTCGCGCGATATCTCGACGAAAGCTTTGCGCGGGAAAATCCATACAGACCCGCGATGGTGCCTGCTGATCTAATAATCCTTATAAAATATTCGCAATTCCAGGGAGATGGCGCGTTGTCCCCCTATTGTTTCTCACACGTGGCCCAGTTATCTTTCGAAACGGAAGCAGGCATTCCCTTATCGAAACGACAGCAGCTAAACCGAATTGGTAAGCAGACGGGGCTATTCAATTATCATAAAACACGCGTAAAACGAGCGTGGAAACAATACTTTCTCGCCTGCTTCTCCTTCGTGAAACGTCAATGGTAATTTACATGTGTTCAGTCCAATTTCACTTATGTCGCTCACTCAACGAAGTTCGATAAAAAAGAAAAAATCCCAGATTTCAAATGCTGTAGAAAGTAAATGTATATTTATGGCAAAATAAATTTACTGCACAACGCTTTGTACGTACAGTGAAACTCTATTTTGCCAGAGTACAGAACTCACACGTCATCAAACTCACACGTGTCATCTGTTTGAGAAAACTAATATTTGTACAAACCACAGAGAATAATTTATTTCCCAAAGGGTTCAAATAAATGAAGTTCTATTTTACCATGTCACACCGTATACGTGTGTGGTCCATTTAAGCGAAGTTTTTTCACGAAAAATATTTTTAGAATAGAAAGACCTATAATTGGTAAGAATTTTTTGTTTAATTTCATTTTTCTCAAGGAACTTTTAAAGTCTTTGATGTTTCTCGGACGAATATCTAACGGTATATATAATTCATTTCACATAAATGTTGCATACTTTTCTCCGTTTAAAGTGTACATCGATAGGCAAAGAATATTTTTTGTATCATCGCAATTCAAAAAGATATTCATGCCTCACTTAAATGGACCACCCTGTATAGATACAATGCAATGTAACAACGAAAAATAAATAAAGAAAGTTTAGAAATTCTTTGACCAATATTTTGTCGAAAATTTCTACGCAATGACAAATTTAAGAGTTAATTTTTGTGCAATAAAAAGCACAAAAGCTCCTCAAAGCTACAGTAATGGTTCCTCGACTGCGTCATCCTCGAGTGCTCGAGTTGTCAGTGAAACAATTCAAAGATCTACTGTCTAAAAGTGACATCATAATAGAACGTCGATCCTGTTCCCGTTCGAGAAAGCGTTCCTCGCTGGAAATCTAGAGTACTGCGCTCTCACTTTCAGTTCGAAATCCAGTGAGAGTTCGTTCTGTTACGTTTAATTACGTTTATTTTCGGGGTGGGCAACGAAAAGCGGAAAGGTCGGTGACACGAATTACGACGGGACTCGCGCGATTCCGTTTATTTCCGGCTGTTTTGGCTGATGTCGCGACCTCGTTATGAAAACGGAAGAGGGAGCGGTTGATAAATTGCTGGTATTTATGTAAAGTAGTTGACCCACGTGATTTTAATATTTAAGCAGTAACCGGAGCCAGAAATTGAACAGATGGCAACAGTTCGGGGGTTTTATCTTTTCTCAAACTACCCCGCACACGTACAGCGGTTGCATTAGGCTGATCAACACATTCGCGAGGATCTTCATTTCATTTCGAATATTATTTTGATATTAAATACAACGATTGGAAAAAAATACTAGAAATAAAAAAATGTTAGAAATAATTTGTGGATCAAGCCGAATGTATCCTTTTCTTTTTAAAAGAACCGGAGATAAAAGAGACTTAAAGCTCGAGAACCTTGTCAAAAACGAAATAATTGGAATTTTTCCAGTAATCGTTGAACTTGGAAAAGAATTTCCTCAACAAATCCAAAACTTTAAGAATATTAGAAAAAATAGAGAAAATGTAAAATAGTTGTTACAGTTAGAAATAATTTGTGGATCAACCCGAATGTATCCTTTTCTTTTTAAAAGAACCGGAGATAAAAGAGACTTAAAGCTCGAGAATCTTGTCAAAAACGAAATAATTGGAATTTTTCCAATAATCGTTGAACTTGGAAAAGAATTTCCTTAACAAATCCAAAACTTTAAGAATATTAGAAAAAATAGAGAAAATGTAAAATAATTGTTACAGTTAGAAATAATTTGTAGATCAACCTGAATGTACCTTTTTTTTAAAGAACCGAAGATAAAAGAGACTGAAAGCTCGAGAATCTTGTCAAAAACGAAATAATTGGAATTTTTCCAATAATCGTTGAACTTGGAAAAGAATTTCCCCAACAAATCCAAAATTTTAAGAATATTAGAAAAAATAGAGAAAATGTAAAATAGTTGTTACAGTTAGAAATAATTTGTGGATCAACCTGAATGTATCTTTTTCTTTTTAAAAAAACCGAAGATAAAAGAGACTGAAAGCTCGAGAACCTTATCAAAAATGCAATAATTGGAATTTTCTCAGTGTCGGGTCGAGTAATCGTCGGACGGATACGGACGACTTCCTATTCATAACCGAACTCGGCATTGTAATTCCATCGCGGCGTCGCTGTCGGAAACTTTCACAGAGAGACGGATCGCCACCCACGCGCAAAGCTGTCGATCAAACCGCGCAGAACGGAAATCTCGGAATTTTGACTTTGTAATCGGCGCTGCCGCGGATGCCAGCCAGCAAGAAAAAAGACGGGCAGCGAACACGCGCGCGTTTAAAAAGCACGACACAGACGTTTAACGAGGCTGTCGCATTCTCAACCGCGGTATTAACCACATACGGGCCGCGCGAACAGCCGTGATCGCTTCAGGTGGGCCAGGCTATTACAAGAGAAACATCGATCGCGAATTCCATTAATTAAACGAATCCGCTGAAACGGTTCGTTCTTCGTCCTTAAAATTCCCGTGGATTCTTTTTTCCCTTTTTTAAGAGAGACTTTACAACGACGAGAAAAATGTGAAAACGAACAGAAACATTTTTCCTTTTCCGAGAGTTCGTAATTAGCAGTCGGGTTTCTAGATTCGATTTCTTTTTAATCACGAAAGTTTCAAAATTTCAGTCAGCTCCTCCGTCGAATTGTCTCATGATACAGCGATACAGTGAGGGAGAGAGAGAGAGAGAGAGAGAGAGCGAAATTGCGATTGCGTTATTTAGAAAGTTAGACGCGTGGAAATGCGTGCGTGCGTCGGAGAGGTTGAGTGGATAGCACGTGGTGAGAGGGAAGTTTCGAATGGAATAACGGGACCACGCGCGAAACTTGGCGAGCACGAGTGAGTTTTGAAGAACTTGCGATCAGCATTTAAGGGAAGCTTGCCTCAACGAGATCACCAGTGTCACTCTTATTCATTCCGTTGCAACTGTACGAACTTTCGGATTAATATCAACATCTTATCTACAGATGCAATGCCATTTGGAGTCAAATCGAATCAATTTACTGTGTTCTGTTACGGATGACGCCGCTAGGTTAGGTTTAGGTTAGGTTTAGGTTAGGTTAGGAGCAGTTTTGTAAAGTAGAAAATTGTTTCAATGCCTATCGTACCAAACAAAATTATTGATTCCTCAATACATTAAATTCGTAATTTTACACGGACTAAATTTTTATTTGAAATCGCCCCCGTTATCGCCATTTTTCGTTCCACGCGACTACTTCGCGTTTCGAAATTCTTCGAAATTCCCGCTTGTTGAGAAACTCGAGCTGCTGTTTCGACGTTGAAACTCTCAGTATCGGAGGTTTCGGGAGGATTATCGTAACAACATAGATAAAGAAAAGTAGCGTTCGCTTCAAGAGAGAGAGAGAGAGAGAGGGAGAGAGAGAAAGAGAAAGAAAAGAGAAAAGAGAAGAGCTGAGCTAAGAGGATTCTGGTATCAGCGACGGCGGAACCAGAACCAAGTTCGTTCCACGGACGTTAAGAATCAAACGAGGAGATGCCTCGGATCTCCCGTGGAATCCACCCCCGCCGCTGCATCGTTCACGAATTCTTTTTCGCTTCTTGCGTGAGATACTCGGATCACGCGGTCCGCAACGGTCACGAAGAAGAAACAGCGAAATTACTTTCGCTAGGTAGCGGAGAACGTCCGATAAGCACCGCCAGATAAGCACAGGGGAAACAGTTGCAATAATTGCGTCTTCTTATCTGAAGATGCATTTGATAGAGAAACTTGGAAGGGAGAGCAACTAAATAGAGCTGTCGAAGCTTGTTGGAAAACGATTGGATCCAGTTTAACGCCAGTTACGTTTCAATTTACCAGTCTGAATTAATTTCATAGCTTTAGCTTTAAACTCGGTCGAAGCTTCCTGGGAATTTAAAATTCCATCGCCGCTTAATGGAACTTGAACTTATTATGCGTTGTCAATTATCAATAATTTTACATATCAAAATTAATTAATCTCATAGCATTAGCTTCACATCACTCGAAGCTCCTTTAGAATCTTAAATTATTCCATCACTGTTAATTATCAATACTTCTGTACAGAGTTAGGCAAACCCTAAGAACAATACAAGTCGAGCAAAACTTATTTTCGTAGCTGTTTTCACGGTCGGAACGACCCACATTTAATTCCTTAATTCCTCGTCACAACGACGTTTCGTGCACAATATGTGACGAGGATGTCGCTGTCAGCCGTGAATATGAACAACGTGCCAGAATCTAGTTTGCTAGATGTAACTCGCGGGCCAAGTTCCTCGCTCCGTTAGCCGTTACACGCGCGTTGCTCGCCACGCAAATTGCCCGTCATAAAGTAACGAAAGAATACGAGTCGCACAAAAATACCAACGGGCCGAGACTAACTGCGTTGGAGAATCGAGGCTGCGAACGAACGAGACCAAAAAAAAAAAGAAACAGAAAAAGAAAAAAACGATTCGTCACTGAAAGGCCCAGAAGCAACTGTTCTGACTAGGAAATGAAGGCGACTTTTTTGCCATAAAATTTTATTTGAATCGATAGAAAACAAATTACAGACGCGATCGCTCAGTACCAGACAACGCCACTCCTACTCGAAGTCTACGCCACGCCCCCTCGCGAATCACGTGACCCAACTATCAACCAATCGCTAATTTTCGTTGCATCAGCGTTGCACCTGAAGAGGCCCGATTTTCTGGATTACCCTCGCTAAAATCACTTTCAGTGATAAAAAAAATTCGTCGTTCAAGAAAGAAGAGACGGAGAGCAAATTTATAGGGGGATGGCCAAGAAGAAAGTTGACGTTCGGTGGCGCGGAACGCGAAACAACAGGCAATACGAGCCGAGGGGGGAACGTTTGAGATGCCCGAAAGGCGAGACGACGTCGCCTGTTTATTTGAATTTCTCTCGAAAACGAGGGAAACGCTCGAGATGCTTGGCGAGGAGGCTCGTGGAAACTGAGAGAGCGCTTGATGGAGGGATGGGGCTGTTTTGCCGGCTCTGTTATTTTATTTGTAACGCGAAATTCCTTGGAATTTGTAGGACTTTGATCTCGACTCGACTCGACTCGATTTTTCGATTCTTCGATTTAGCCGAACTCTCTGACTGACATCTCGAAATAAAATTCTATAGAGGGCTCGTAAAAAGGAGCATGAAGTTTCGGTCGTGTCACGGGAGACATCCAGATGCGTTCATTCAGCTCCGAAACACATTCGTAAATCCTTCAATTTTCGAACGAAACGAAGGCAGGCTGCCTTCTTTACTTCCCTTAGACATAACATTCGTCCGCGAAATTTCCTGCTCTCTGGTCTTTGTATCGCCACCCTCTCTCTCTCTCTTTCTTTCTCTAATTTCCTCGCAAACGCGAGAGCATGTTCAGCAGCAACGATATTAAATTGGATGTAATGGTAATTGCAACTGCATAATTGATTTTAAAACAACCGCAAAGTGCGTCCCGTGACTTCTCGATTGTATTTTCAACTGAATAGTCGCGCTTCGTTGAGTGGATGCCGCCCCACTGTGTTTTAAAGAAAACTGGAAAATGAAGTTCTCGCCCTGGAAATGGTCATACTCCTCGTTCCCCATTGTAATCAGGAAAATGCAAATAGCTATTAAAACAATTCTACCAATTCCGACGCCGATCAAACAAAGCCCGGTCAAAGGCGGGTGCCATTGTTTTTCTAAAAAAAGAGCTTCGATATGTAATGAAACTGTGACATGATATTCGGATGGTTAAAATAGTCAAAATTTTATATAAACACACTGAAAGTTCATTTTTTTAATAAATACAATAAAAAATTTTATGAACGCAGTAAAACTAGTAATTAATATAATTAATATAATATAATTTATAAGACAGACTAAATAGAATACCTTTATATTTATTGAAATTGTTAAAAATAACGGTTTTCGTACTATTTTCTAACTAATAAAAATAAAAATTTTATAATTATAAACATTTTATACGTATTTTAATGAGTACTCGGTTTCACCTACATCCATGAGGTAAATAGTATGTTTTTACACACCTCCAGAAAATTTTATTTTCCTGCGAGTCAAACAACTTTTTCCAAAAAATTTGGTCGTTTTCTTATCGTATAAAATCAAATTAAGAGATTTAGTAGTACTCGAGATTCAAAATGAACGGATTTCGCGGTCACATGTACGGAGGGATTAGGTTGAGATTTACACGGAGAACGAGAATAAAACGCTTGCGTGAACCCACTCTCGAGCAGACAGTGACGTTGTCTGAGACCGAGCTACTCGCGTGTCCATTTTTAAACGCTGTGAAGACGACTCTCGAACCTCGCGATAAGGCGAATTCGTATTACATCTTTGACAGTTATACTTCTTGCAGCGGTGGTGCTCGATTTACTTTCGCCGGCCACACGGCGCGTGGTCGGCTCGTAAATAATTTTTAACATAGTTCTCCACGGCCGGGATATTACGACCTGCCCTCCCGAGTGCAGTTACGTTCATTTCCGTGAAATACTGGCATTTCCCTCTCGATGCGCCCAGGTGCTCGTATCTCTAAATAAATTAGGGAACATTACGCGAATTACCGGTGGGCTTCCCGTATTATATTCCCGGTTACCACCCGGTTGCTTCCTGACCGCGCGATTAGAATTCTCGACGTGGCAAGCCGGACAACCGGTTGTTAATATTCGTCGGAATATTAACCAATGGATGTTCTCCAACATTCTGGTCGTCGTCAGACATTTTCGCCCGCTTTCGTGACGTTTTCCAGCGAAAGGCACAAAGCGCGTCGCGAATAAGTGAGTTGGAAAATAAACCCAAGTTTAGGAATCAAAAATGCCTTAAAGTTTCGAGATTACTCGAATGGAACCGCGCAGTGTATCGACTAAAAGTGCTTTCATCGACGTGACCGATCGCTTCAAACAGAATTTCAATTGGAATTTTTCATCGTTGAACGAATTCTGCTCTAGAAAATGACATGATTGTACGTAGATTAATTCAGATTTTAACAGAGATATGATACAGAGTCGATTCAGGCAAGTCCCGTTGCTCGTACCAACGAAAGTGAACAAGCGGGTTTCCATTCGAGCGACGATCTATAATGAAGAACTGACACTCGGTAGGCAACGCTCTCGTTTTTTGATCGACGTATCGCCAAGTAGATGGTGTGAAGAGAGACGGGTCTGTCTGGCAAGAATCACGTGTCAAAACTGGACAGAAACGCGACGAATCCGTGTCTTTGCAAATAAGAAATGTTGAAGCGTGTAATTATAGAAATGCCCTAATCGCTGTGTTTTGACCGGCGTTTACGATTTTAGACCGGTGGTCGCGTTCGTTCACCGCGACAAACGCGAGGGATTTATTTTACGATGGTTCGCGTTGACAAGTATATTAGAACCACCGGCTATTCTCGTTCGCATCTAGGTACCGATCTCTTCTAAACAGAGACGTGTTTTCCGCGAAAAATGAGAACAATATTTTGGAAAAATGCTAAAAACCAAAGGTGTATTTTTTATTAGCGGATTTCGAATGGAAACCCACATCGGAACTCGAAACTTGAATTATTTAGAATCGACGTTCCGATCTTGTTCGATTTGGACAGACATTTCGGTCCCGTAATAGTGAAAGGCTATTACGATCGCAGCGAATGAAGCTGTCAAGTGTTTCCGATATTTAACTCGTGTAAATCGTTTCGCTATCTCACGTCATGCCTGATTAATCCTTTTAATACGCGCGTGGTATAAAAACGAGGGAAAGTAACTTTGCCATTTTTCGAATCATCAATCAAATGATCAACTTGAGGGAGCAAGACAACGGACCGTGCAGCTAAAAGATCGCGAGAACGATGAACTGAGTAGGATCGGAATTCCGACAATTAAGAATTATTTCGTGTTGTTCAATGCCAGACAATTTGGAATTCGCATTCCGTAAATTCACAAAACGGAGGCGACCCTCCGATCTCGCAAAGATCTACAAGAGAAAGAACGTTAAAATTATCGGGAAACTTTTCCCTCCCTCGTGGTTTGATGTATCACACAACGAGGCACGTTTCCCCTCTCGAGGCGAGTATCGAAGGGGACCTGCTCGCAGACCTTTTCTTTTTCGTACGTAACGCCAACGCCTTCTGTCAAAAGCACTGCATCGTCCCCTCCGCGAGAATCGACGCGGGTCGAGGGTAAAAAGCGCCGCGTGGAAAAATAATTTGCATGAAAAAAGAGGAGCGAGGATGATCTCCGAGGCTGTCGCCGACAGAGATCATAAACCGTTTTTTTATCTACGCGAACGCTCAATCAGAATCGCTAGGTATAAACGTGACGGCGAGCTGTTCTCGAGTCGTTGCTTTGGCGAGAGATTCCATAACCTTCCATGGAACGAACGACGAGTTTCATCGTCGGATCAGGGAAGTTTCCTTCTACGAAAACCGGTCGCCTCGTGGAAATCGCGAATGGCTTGAGTCATCCCGGTTTACTACGTGGAAAAGCGTTCGCGTGTTCGAATTATAACGATAGAACGTATCCATCAGCTTTCGGTCATCAGCAACACTCTTCTTCGATACGCGATTTTTTCCGGAACGAGGGCAATGTTTTCGTGGTATTTTTTGAAGATACCGCAACGAGCAATTTTGAGAATATTTCTGAATATAAACAGTTGAGATGCAGATAACAGAAACTTGAGAAAAGTGTAGGTAATTCAGGTGGATGGGGAATATTAAAAAAAGGCAAATTTTTCGCGTGTTTTATGAAGATATAGTATAGTAATGAGGAGTTTTAGGGAGAGTTTGAATATAAAAATAGTTGGGATTGTATGGCAGAAACTTTGAAAAAGTGTAGATAATTCAGGTGACTAGGAAATATATAAAAAAGAGAAAATTTTTATAACGAATGAAATTATTGAAAATTCCAGATTGTGATAGGTACATGTACGAAACGAAAGATTGATCTGTTAGAAGATCGTTTAAAATACCGAGGGAAGAACGTACCAGCTTCCGGTAAGATGCCAATCCTTGCTTATCCGGTTTAGATAAGTTGAAAAGCGGAGATCAGAGACAGAAATCTTCTTTATCGGCTCCGAAAGCTTGCAAGCTTCGAACGTATATGACATATAAGCTAATAATATATTTTTGTGCAAGCTCGTGAACCCACTTACCACTTTAGTATCGTTTCCAATGTTATCGATTCAGTATGAATCATAATTCTTGCACGTGAATTTATTTCTTAAGTAACAAACATTAAAATAACTTGAGTTCTATCAAATTTCACACAACCTTTGGCCATTCTATTCCATTCTCAGAATCATCCTAATTAATTTCACAATTTGGCTGGTAAATGAACTCGTTCCACCGTTTTACAATTTTTACATAGTAACTACTGTCTCCAAAATATGATACCACGATACACAACCATTGCCATGATAAATTTTTTAAGCAATTACATTTACTTTGTAAATATTTGCTCGACAATTTGCGATTTATTTGCGTGTGTGTAATTTCAGTTGCCCGTGCCAGAAAGCAAAGTTACGCGTTAATGCACGGACTAGCATTGCAATCGGATCTATAGCCTCGGAAGAAAAGAAATCTACACGCTAGACTGGAAGCTGTACAAATAGTTGAACAAACATCGACAAGAACCTTTCTTTCGCGTGCAGCAAATACAAATATTCGGACAAAACTCTTGGCTACCTCCTAGCGAATTAAGAACATCGTTCTTTGATTTCCCCGCGACCAGACGTACTTCCTTCTAGTTTTATCGACGTTGGCGACTCGCTCATTTATCGCAATACTTGACTTTTATTCACTCAGTTTATCGACCTTTTAAATCCATTTAACTACTTACTACTGTAATTGATTATTCATTAGCTCCTCACAGATGATATTTAGTTTTTATTCAAATTACAGTTAAACTAAAACATTCGAACTTTCAAATTGCCTACTATCTTCAAACTATCCAGCGACAGTTTACATGGAAATCGGCGAAAAAATTCGGAATTGGAAAATTGAAATCCAGAGATCTCTCCAAGGGGATAAGAACGTCTGGCAATCTACGTGAGTGACTCACGCCTATCCTCAAGAATCATTGTGCTTCTTATTTTCCTCTTCCATCTTCACCTATTCTTTTCACTCGCTGACAATGCTGTTTCCTCGTTTTCTCTCTCTTTTTTTCATCCCTGTCTCGATTGAATTTTCTCTTCCGACTCGGGGGAAACGAAAAGTCACATTCTATCATGAATATTGCTCTCCGTGACACAACAAAAGTATTCCGACGTTCGAATTTGAAGAACGATGAAAAAGGATGGTTAAATGAATAGACTGAATAGAACGAAAGATTAAGCTCTCTCGTGATAAATTTACAAATTCGCCCGAGGAAAATCGCAAATCTGGAAACAGGCCAAACAGACAAGTCCGCCGCTTTTCCACCGCGTGGGAACCTTAATATCGCAAGTTTTCCGCCATACCGGTACACCAAATTGCCAGTTCCGTGGTTGTAGATCACGGTTAATAACCCCTTGCTCGACGAATTCGACAAGATTAAACGAAGTAGAAGAGCAACCTACTAACCAGAGCCATTTGTCGAGAAGAACGATGACTTTGGGCAATTTGGGTGCAAATACATCTATCGTATATATTTCGTTCATGGCCACACTGTGCCGATCGTGTTGAACACGGTTCTCCCATTATTTCCCGTCGATTAAATAGATTTCCAGATTACAACGCGAACAAACTCGACGTTTCTTCGCTTTTCAATTTTTATTACATTTGAATCGATAGAAAACAAATTAGGCGATCGCTCAGTACCAGACAACGCCACTCCTACTCGAGGTCTACGCCACGCCCCCTCGCGAATCACGTGACCCAAATCAACCAATCGCTAATTTTCGTTGCATCAGCGTTGCACCTGAAGAGGCCCGATTTTCTGGGTTATCCCCGCTAAAATCAGTTTCAGCGATAAAAAGAAACCACCGCGTTAATGTAAATATGGCGAACGTCGCGCGTAGGATTTATATCGTTTGAAGATCGGACAGCTGCAACGTGGAGGCCGCGATAAAAATAGGGTTGAACAGCAGATTTACGACAAGACGCGCCGTGAACAATTTCGATGAGATATTCGCGCGTTCTCTCCCAAGCAAACTTAACGCCATAACCGCTTTAAGGCGACCCAAATACTCCGAAGAGTCGGCCGCGTCCAGTAGACTTTAATATTTTATCGTCTTCCGGAATCACTGAACCAGAGATTTTGATAAGCCTCCTTCTTTCTCGGCAACGTTTCGTTTGACTTCGCGAACTTAAATTTGACTTGACTACAAAATTTAATCCAAGCAAGCGATTCTTAATGGAAAAATTCCTCAAGTTCCAAGAACTTACGCGTTAATTTATACAAGATGAAGACAAGAAAGGATTCGTAATTAGATAGTACTCGTCGAGAACACATCCGGGAATCTTTGAAAGACGTAATTTTTTAATACGAAGGTGTATGATAGCGCAAAATCGTTTATAACTTTGAAACTATTAATTTCTCGAACCACGTTTGTTACAACTTCTTTCCATGTTTCGGCGAGTACTATCCACCCTAGAAGTTACGAACCCCTTTTTCTTCATTCACCCTGTATACTCTGAAGAGGTCACGCGAAATCTTTCGTCGTGTTTCTTGGATTCACATGTAAAGTCTGCCTACGTTTGTACGTTGAAGAAAATAGAGGGCTTCCTTCCGGAACGCGGTTCAGATTTATTTCAAGTCTACTTGCGCATTCAGCCGACGATTTGAAAGCAGTTCGCGCGTCGCGTCGTACCTTGCAGGAGCTTTACGAAGATTCCAACCCCTCGTCTGCATAATTTGCAACAGCGGCGTGATTCTTCCTAACGCGAACACATTCCTTCTTTATGATGGAAAATTGAAATTTAATTTCGTTACAACTCGGCAGCTTGCGATTATAGAAAAAAAAAAGAAAAATTATAAAAAAACCAGAGCTAAAATAGCTCGATTCGCTCCTCCTGTCCTTCTTATCTTTACAGTGGATTTAATTTATTATGACTACAGATGATAATCAAAAGATAAATGTTCCATCTGTTATATTTTCAACATCATGCCCCATTAGTAGAATGAAATCTGTACTCAGAAGTAACGAAGTACGTCGTCTAGATAAGATAATCTGCGAAATTGAATATTTCTACGAGTCTAAGAAAATCGAGAAACCGGTTCTTTTGCCGATTTCTTCTTTTTCGTTGGCGAACTGAGTTGCCAACAGAGTTGTTAAGAAAGATAGAGATTTAATTAAAACCTCTGTCGCGATTGATTCATCTCTTTGCTGTTAATTTACGCGAAGATAACGTATCGTTCGTGTCACGCGACGATATGCAAATCATTGCGATGGAAAGCAAAACTAACGGTGTACCTGTCTTAGTGACGTGTCTAGTTAACTTAGTGACTTAGTATTAAACGACGATAAATTACGTTAGAACGCGTAATCCAGCAATTCTTATCGTGCACGTCTCGGTAGTTAAATTTTTGGAGCTAATCTCTGTACTGTTGCTACTTTTTTGTTTTTCTTTTTTCCTTTCGCGACGATCGGTCGAGTTTTCCCGGTTGACACTGATTTATCGTTAGCCGAGAGATTGGTTAAACCATTTTATCGATTTGCTCAAGCACGGAGCAAACCGAGTTTAATTCAATTTCTGGTCGAAAATTAAAAGGAACTTGGACTCTGTTTCAACAAACTGCAGCTAATGAGGATTCGTTGCAAATTGACAATGAAATTTAATTATTCGATGGAAAGAAAATGAAAATTTGACATCTATGAGTATCAGCAAAGTCAGTAGGATTTTTCTAGTCAGTCATTCCTCGTTTGATCTTTTAGTTCTTATTGTCCCCAGGATAAACAATATCGATAAGACTAGTCTACGATCTTTTAAAACATGATCTTCGCCAATCGGAACTATACCTCGAGACAAACAAAAAAATAAATCCAAAACCGATCAGAGAAACATGTCCAATCGTTCCCCCTTTAAAACAAAAATATCGAGGCATCACTCCCTATAAGCAATACTGATAAGCTTGACCAGAGAAGAGAAGAGAAGAGTATTCGAACGGAATTGGATTTATCGCGACGGACTGCGAATCCAAACGCAAACTGTATGGCCACGGGAGCACGTGGCTAGGTTGGAAAACGAGGGGATTGGCCCATTGGCTTCCCCTACGCAAGCTCGGCTTGCGACGGTCCTCTTCTCTGAACTAACCGAATCCAGTTGGCGTTCGACGTCGCGCCCCTCGTGTTTTCACTGGGAATCCCGATTCGCGATTTTTTTATCAGCAAGTGTATCGCGGAATTCGAAGAATCAAAGAATTAAAGCCGAGGGGACGGACTTTCGAACGCAGAGTTCCAAATAACGAAAACAGCAGTGCACGTGGATTCGAGTGTTTTCTCGCGATGGTTACATTTTCACCGAGACGTGGGAAATTTTATCGCCGCCGATTTTATAAACTTTCCGTGTCGCGTTCCGATTGGGATTGGAATTAAAAAGGGGAATTTTTGAATTTTCGTGCGTCGAGTTTCGAAAATGAGAGGGAAGCTGATTATCGTTGAAAATGGTTCTGGAAAATTATTGTAAAGTTGGAAGTACGGTAAAAAAGAGGGCAAAGAGGGAGGATGAGAGAGAGAGAGAGCGCTACGTGATATCTTTCGCTATGGTATGTTGTTTCAGGTATTCTTATTTCGATCGACCAACACGTAGCATCGTTGACCTCTTTCAGCTGGAAACTGATTATTTGAGAAAATTTCCACCGCAAGCCAAGCATAATACAGTGGACAAATCTTTATTAAACGTCTCTCCAGAGAAGATACTCACTCTATAAAAGTCTGTAATATCGGGCGAGAAACTTGATGAAAAATCTTCCAAGCACAATACGTCGAAAGTCGTTTCACTGTAACAGTGAAACGAAATTTCAGCTCGACCGAACTGAACACGGCGCAATGACATGGTCGAGGTAAATTTGAAACCACGCGGAAATGGACGTGAAACACGAGTCGAGTCGTTTCAGATTATTCGAATAGCTTCGCTCTTTCAAAATCGCGCGCTCTGCGTTCGACGTATTCACGAACTTTTACTTTTCCTTGTTAGATCACTCCGCTTCGATTAAGTTACAACGAACCGGAAATACGTCCACGCATTCGATTCTTCACTCAACGCACCCTCTTTGCTGAGCGCGTTTACCGAGCTTTTAGTGTAACACAACGGAGAACACTGCTGCCTGTGACCTGGATACGCATCGATACTTCTACGCTTCTTTCACGTGGTATTCTCGACCATTTTTTTATTTAAAACGTTCTCTAAATAAAATTCTGAGACACCGAGAGCACTATCTATTTAGAACATTGCCAGATATTTCAATATTTCGTTTGTCTTCGAGAATTCCAAGGATTCTCCGACACGCTTCACGGTTCTAATTTCGATGTTTCGACGACCGAATACTTTACATTACTCACCGTCCGAGAGCTGAGAAAGAAGGAAACGAAATGTGCGGGAGAAAACGACATTACGTTCGCTCTCCCGTTTCGTTTAACAAGTAGAAAAATAGCTGGCTGCGAGTCGAGGCGTTAGTCTCGAATTCAGTTTTGTTTTCGAGGCGGAACTTCCGATTTGGTTTCAAAGTTTTCCCGCTAAGAGAATAGAGAGTACATTCGGTTGGCCAAGTTTATCTACGTGGTCATCCTCCATCTTTCCAGAACACGTGGAATTTAATCTCCACCGTGACCGGAATAAAGTTTCCAGCATGTTCTTACTGCTAATACAGTGGATGCCTTCGACTCCACACGCATATCGACTTACTAGAATTTTATTAGCAATATTATCTTCTTTTATCTTCCGAGTACAGATTCGACTCTGCACGTGAATTTCTCGAGTCGTAACATCTCGCGATACAGAAATACACGTGTACGTATACAAGCAGTTTTAAAACGACGAATCCTCCCCGGGGCGAGATTCTCGTAAGAAATTTATTTATAGGGTGGTTCTCGAACGGTGAATATTCGACCGCCGCTAGCTTATCCTCTTTCTCATCTGTCCCTCGAGCATGCATTCGGAATGGCAAATTTATTTTGAGAGTGATACGTTTCGTGGGCGATCTGATATAAAACAAGCAGAAGAGTCAGCGATCAAAGCACCGAATACTTTTGACAAACGTTCAAATCTCTGATTTCTGACACTGAGAATTCAGCGTATTCCGAAGTATTCTACCTTTTTAAAACATGAACATTCTCTTCAAGCAAATTTGTACGTAACACAGCGCAATGATTAGACAGACGAAATGAGGAGGGAGAGGTGGTAAATATGGACAGCGCGTGTTGGTGAAAATAGCGAAGGGATGAAGAGCCGAAACCGCAACGAGAGGGACGTCGTTCTTAGTCCCGCTCGCGAGGACAGCGGGCTAGCGACTTCCGGTGAAATAGGTGAACTTTCCTTCTCGGGGGAGTGCGAGGGAGTAGTCGTTTGTCCGCAAGAGCCAAAAAGTCCGAAGGGAATCGAGGAAGATGAAAATCAAGATCCTAGGTCTGAACTCACGTCACTAGGACTGTCCATTCTTTTTTTGTTTCGAGTATATACTATTAGATCAATTTGAATGTGTCTTCGTTCGTAATTAATTATCACTCGTCAAATGATGTAAAAGATGTAACATTCTGAGGGACCACGGGTCGAAGGAAGCCTCCAGTGTTCTCATTGCGGCTGTTTTTCACGCGGCGTAGATACATCGCGCGGTGCACCATAAGACAGCATTACTATCCGGAGAGTGGTTGGGGTTGGATGGTCGTAGTAACCGGCGTTATGGCGCGAATTCTAGCCATGGGGATTCACGGGGCTGTCGGGACGTGGTTGCTGTTGGAGGGAGCAAAACGATATCGTCAACCCATTTTCAACGTAGGTACGATCCTATTTTCTAATGTCAATGTCGAAAACTGTATGCTCGGCACCTTCGTTGCCAAATTGTTCGATAAAAGCGAGTGCACGCTCGTGTGGAATTTTATACTCGTTTTGATATTAAAAATATTTACAAAAAAAAAAAAAACACTAGAGAAGTGTTAATTTTAATTTAGAATAACGTTCGTTTCGACTAATGTCTTTGAAAATTTATGTGAAACGTTACAGCTAAAATAAGCGGTCGGGACAATTTTAGAACGAAGAGGAACTTTACTGGTTTTAAATATACACCAAATTAAAGTGACAAATGGCAGACTATTGAAAAATAGAAGGAGCAATCTTTACTACTCACGAAAGAAAGAAAAAGAGAGAGAGAGAGAGAGAGAGCTGTTTAAATATAAAAACCATCGCGACTCGTCGTAAAAGTATACAATGATGTTACTCTAAGAACGCTATAAATTCGACGTTTCGAGTTTCTAAATAGAAGAGTCATCCGTCCTAATTTATCGCACGTTTCTAAATCATCAGTCCCACGCGCGCGGCTTATTGATATTTATCAACCTGTCGCATCAAAATCCACCGGGAGAATACGAATGTTCCCCCGCGGTCCACATGTTCTCGACCCGGGACTTTAAAATTTATCGCGCGCAGTCGGCGTCAAACGGAGAAACACCGGCAAGTTGGACTCGGTTTGGGAACCTTGACAACGGTACGAAAGCGTCGAGTGTGCTTCGTCTGAATATTTCATGCGACCACGAGAGAAAAGGAACGCGATTTGGAAGAAAAATTCTGAGAAACGATAACTATAACCGTTCCAGAAATGTTTCGCTCATCGAGCGTTGTTAGATTAAGAGGTTGAAACGATCGTGGTTATTCAGAATTGGTGCTGATATTACGACTGTCGTCGTGAAACCAACTCTCGTCTAACTTATTTTCTCGGAGACCTCTATCTCGTCTTTTGCCCTTAGTTCTACGCCGTCTCGAATCATTAATGGCTCTTTCCCTTCTTGCCGCTCGTTTACGAGCATCTTTGTTTAGAAACGAAGCACATTCCGACACGACACGCCGAACTTTTTTCTCGGCGTTCCCAGATAACGATCAACAAGGGGAAAAAATAGTATTTTCAAAAAAGAATCTAGGTTATTAATTTCGTTCTTTTTTGATGTTCAAGAATATTGTATAAAAAATTGCAGAATTCTCCAACGATGACGATCAAGAGGAGGAAAAGTAACATTTTCAAGAAAGAATCTAGGTTATTAATTTTAAATAACTTAGTGTCGTGGGGTTGAAGAATATTACAGAAAGATATACAATAGAATATTCTAAATACTTTGGCAAACGATAGTTGTACGTATCTCTCTGATTATATATATACATATTATACTTGACCGAAATTCGGGCTTCCCGTTTGGACAGAGTCGTTGTGAAAACGAACGAGCTTACGATCTGCACGGTCATTGACCTCCTCTTTCGCCAATTCACTCTCCCTCTCGTACGAAGAAACTTCAAGGGTGAAACAGTGGGCTCTTTGATGGAGGATCCTGATCTTGACCGATGAGAGGGGTGAAAAAGAGCCGCGAAAAGAGGGACGGTAATAATTGAGACAATGTCGTGCAGTGGGCGTCTTTCTTGAGATACGCAGGCGAGGGACGAATTCCCTTGCTTTTACTTTCTATACTAATAAATTTCTTCATTTCAAATATTTTGGAGAAGTATCGTGACTGTCACAGATTAGAAATTAAAGGGGGAAAGAAATGGAACATCCCTTGCGAATAAGTTATCCCTCACAAACGAGCCTATCGAGACCCAAATGTTCTGCCAAAGATTAATAACCGATCCTTTTTGTCACCCGAATAAATGGCTGTCTTAGAAAACTGAGCCGCAAGAAGAATTGCTCGGACAGATAAATTCCGTCCCAACTAATTGTTTCTTGTATCACCACACTTTATATCCTTCGTTATAAGTTTCACATTCCACCCAAGCTAATATTTTTTCTTCAAATGACAAACAAGTAAAAGGTCACTCTACAGACTCAAAAACAAAAACAGAAGCAACTGTTCTGACTAGGAAATTCATAGAAAACAAATTACAGGCGCGATCGCTCAGTACCAGACAACGCCACTCCTACTCGAGGTCTACCCCACGCCCTCTCATGAATCACGTGACCCAAATCAACCAATCGCTAATTTTCGTTGCATAATAACGTTGCACCTGAAGAGGCCCGATTTTCTGGGTCACCCCCGCTAAAATCACTTTCAGTGATAAAAAAAAAAAAGAAATTCCAGAATCTTTTCACGCTTGAGAAAAGAAAAAAGAAAAAAAACACCACTCGAGCACGAGTACCCGAAGAAAGTTTCTCAAAAATCGCGATCTGCTCGAAAGGCACTGAGGACAAAGCTGTTGAATCAAAGTCGATGGAGCAGCACTGCATGGGTGACGGTCGAAAGCGACCGAGCTTCCAAGATTAATAACCTCTCCTTTCATCCTTCGGGATAGCCTTTTGTCTACGAGTATTGGCACCCATCTCCTGCATCCGATGGACGGCATTCTTCGATGAATGCGATTGATCGATGAGCCGACATCGACCGCTTTGATCGCGCAACGGTGAAAATTAATTAAACGGCCAGAGCGATGAACGTTGCTAATCGTTGGACGTAATTAAAACAGTCTTAACCTCGATCGAGAGTCAATCGCTGTTTAGCAACTGCTGTAGCAACCGCTGTTTGATGGGTGGTCTTGAGAAGAACGATCGCGCAGCCCAGGGAAGAACGTCGAGACGATCGTTCGCGATCGTTTCGGAACGAACTAGAACCGACTAGAGAAAAGTGGCGCGGGATTGATTTATCATTCTCGATCTCTCTTAACGGTGAACCGATTGAGCGAGAAGGAGGAGGAAAGACGGTGACTAGCACGAAACAGCGAGCCGGGGATACACTTACATCGATCATGCCGCGATACCGCTCTAATTGACGAGAACTCCGGGAACGCGAAGCGTTTATTACGACTGCCAGCCACGAACGTGAAATATATAAGGATCGATCGTCGAGCGGTGAAACTCGAATCCGCAACCGCATAACGGCGTAAATCGTAATGTCGATCGGCGCGGATGAAGCTCGAGAGAATTTCAATATCGGTGAACGAGGATAAGGCGCGCGATTCAAACTCGATTAACTCGAGATTGTCTTGTTAGTCATGATCGTTGGTATATTACAAAATCGATAGAATCAGTAGCAAATCAAGTATCAATTTCGATACACGAGGTACTCGATTTCGATTGGATCGAGTTTTCGCGAAGATTGGAAGATCTACTTTGGCAGCAGCTTTTTACGAAACATTCGATTAATGTCTATTGACACCTAACTCGCTAACTCCTCTCATCAATCAGAGGGAGACAGTTCCTTCGGGAAAATCTGTCGATCGGCGTGAAAAGGGGACGGGGACGAAAGGTGCAAGCACCATCCATCAACGAGCAGTGATGAAAGTGAATCTCGTTTTATATACAGCGGTAGAATATTCGTATTTCAGTTCATACTGATCTTAGTTTTTTAGAAATCTCGAGTTTTCTAGCTTTGAAACGCTTCGAACTTTGAAACACTTTTATCATTCGTCCCATAAAGTTACAGAAATGAAGTACGTACAGGGTGGAAAGTAAAATTTGTCTATCATAAATGAATGACACCTTTTACACCTTCGATTTGACTTTGAATTTTAAGATTAAAATTTTTTTTTTTATTATATTCTACCACGTAACCTAATGGTTCTCTTGAAAAATGACAAAAAAGTTTCTTACATTACGTAACGTTTATATTTCGAATTTTAACAGTTAATTTTATCATTTGATTATTTAGACTTACGCTGATGCTTCAATCATGATAAATCAAATATTAGTGAAACCTAATAATACGAAAATAGACATCCACGCGTTCAGAATCATAAAGTCTGTTAGCACGCACGCGTCCACAGTGTTAAATGATTGAGAAACTTTTTTGCCATTTTTCAAGAAAAAAAGCTATTAGGCTTTAGGTTACGACCTTGGAAAAGTTTTATCTTCGTGATGAGTAAAATATAATTGAAATTCAAGGTTCGTTTCTTTCCTTCACCCTGTACATGGCAATTTGACCAACTTGAACGTACAAAGTTACGCGCAGCAAATGCTAATAGCGTCTTTTCATCGGAATCGGCACGAACCAGACAACGTTTTCTCATCGATCAAAAGGCGATTAAGAAAGTTTCGTCTGTTTACAGGGTGGCTGGGAGCGATGTCGACGGGAGTGGCTCTGCTAGTTTCACCGGTAACAATAGCGTTTTGTCGGAGGAAAAGTACAAGACTCACCGCGGTTTTGGGTGGCCTGGTTACAGCGCTCGGTTGCCTTTTCACTTCCTTCGCCTCGCAGTTCCACCAGTTGTTCTTCAGTTACGGCACAGTTGTCGGTGAGTCACTGTAAAACAAAAAAAAAAAAAAAATACAATGAATTCTTTTACTTCCACCTTAACCTCGCAGAAGAAAGCGAAGCGTTACTCTGTAATGTACGGATCTTTTCTCAGTCATTTATTCTTTCCCCCCCGAATAATTACCGCTTGATCGTTACAAGTTTCGCCTACGTCACTTTCACCCTCTTTCAGTTTCGAAGGAATTCTCTTGAATAATTCCTTGGATAAAACTTCGCTTTCCGAACGAAACGTTAAGAGATTGGCAAGGTAATGGCAAGTTGATGGACCGTGTTTAATTACTTCACGCAGGTATAGGGGTTGGCATGACGAGGGACTGCAGCACGCTGATGGTGGCGCAGTACTTTAAGAGGAGAAGGGAACTGGTCGAGATTTTCATCGTGTCCGGAAGTGGCCTCGGCATCGCCGTCATGTCGGCTTTCATAAAAGGAATGATCAGGTAAACGAGACAGACAACATTCTGCGTTGCAGCTCGTCGCGCGAAACTACGCATTCGACTTCATAGATCGTTGCACTTTAGCAAAATCGGCTGGCGCTTGGGCCTTCAGGCAGTGACGGGCGTAGTTTTCTTGACGTTCATCTTGGGCACGTTCTATCGAAGCGCGTCCCTGTACCATCCGCAACGCCGAGCCATCCTGCACTTGAAGAATCAAAAACGCAAAATTAAAGACAAGAACAAGACGGACGACGGGCCACCGTTCTTCGACTTCAGCACGCTGAAGAGCAAAACCGTGAGAATACTGTTGGTCTCCACCGGAATATCCGCCTTCGGGATCAACACACCGATATTTTACTTGGTAAGGTGACGTTTCTACTTGGTAGCAGAAGAAGCAGAAACTTGTTTTCGAACCGAGGTCACGCGTTCCGTTTGATTCGTTTCACAGGCACATCAGGCTGAAGAAGAAGGTCTCGGTGACACGGTGATCCTGCTTCAGGCTTATCTCGGCCTGGCCTGGACCCTCGGCTGCGTCGCATTCGGCCTTTTGGTCGTACATCGCAGCGTCGAGTGCAGGATAGCGCGTCAGTATCTTACGCAAGCGGCGATATTTGTATGCGGGTTGTGTATTCTGGCCCTCACCGCCGTTCAAGGAAATTATCACGGATACGTGTTGTTCGCCTGGATTTACGGTACGGTACCCAGTACAGCACGGACAAACGTGCGTGAATATTTTTCAGAGAAAAATATTACCTTCTCTCTCTCTCTCTCAACGTCCTTTAATTACAAATTCCATTTGATTTCGCAGGCATCTTCTGCGGTGGTTACCACTACAGTCTCAAAATGTACACCTACGAGAGAGTCAGAGCGAGAAACTTCGCAAGAACGTGGGGATTCGTGCAATGTTCCCAAGCTATACCGATAGCGATCGGAGTTCCAATTTCAGGTGAATTTTCAGAGTCGCAGATAAACCTAAACTGCGCAATCACTTGTTCGGCGAATGTCGTTGAAAACGCGAGATTTTGTAGGATACATGAACATCAACTACGGCGGGAAGGCGGGTTACTACTTCAGCTCGACCTGCGTTCTGGTGGGCAGCTTCACTCTGTTCTTCATAGACCTCCACAGAAGAAATTTATCGAGGCACAAACACACGCGGTCCAACGGGAC
This sequence comes from Melipona bicolor, assembly GCA_030673865.1. Taxonomy (NCBI): domain Eukaryota; kingdom Metazoa; phylum Arthropoda; class Insecta; order Hymenoptera; family Apidae; genus Melipona; species Melipona bicolor. The sequence continues at coordinate 2,517,077 of JAHYIQ010000012.1, forward strand.
CAAGCATCTCTGCGTTTCGGACAACTGTCCACAACGGCGGAAGCTGTCGTTCAGCCAGGAACCAGAGAACGACGGCCCGCACGTGACTGCCGCAGGCGCTGCCGCGGCTGCTCTCGTGATCGGTGCTGAGATCGCGCCAAACCCAGGTGAATCGGATTAACCTCTTTCTCTCTAAGTTTTCAAAGGAAGAAAATTTAAATTTCAATCACGATCGATCGAGGAGAGACTGACGGAAGATCTCGACGTCTCGTTGCAGGCGACCTGATCGATGGCCTCGCACCGGAGAAGCCCGAACTGACGTGCATCTCCGAGGAAGGGATCGCGGACATGGATCTTCCTGACAACATGCTCGAGGACCTCGATTACATCGGCGACTGCATCACCTCGTGCAACAAGGTCGAGAACTATCTGATGCTGTCGGAGTTCGAGAACAATCTGATAGCGGAAATGCCGATAATCACGGATCGCCGGGGTCGAAGGTGGTCCCTGGCGCGTTCGAAGGGCGGTCAGTCGAATTTGGATCGGCCACCGGGGCCTCAATCGAGTAACGAGGAGACCGATGCCAAGACCAAATGGCACGTGACTAATGTGCCTCCTGCTAATAGGGTCATCACAGTGATTGACGAGGCAAGCACGTAACTCCAGGAAACTGTCAACGCTCTCTGTGTGTTAATGAATGCTACCGAATGAAGTTGTACGATTCACAAACGAATGCTTCAATTATTTACTTTCTTTCGAGCCGCACTGTAATAAGAAGCAGACATCTTGGCCCGTTTTAACTTTGATCGTTCACTTTCGGTATAAGTGAGGTTGGTATATACAAGTCAGAAATGAGTGTTTTACGAATTTTGTTCGAGGCAACGCATTGATCGCAATAACAAAAGAAAAAACGAATGCATGTTATTAATTGTAATTGTTATGCAATGTGAACGGAATTCCCAGAAAAGTGGGAGGATTATCTAATTGCAAGAGGCTGACGTTTCTCGTTGTTGCGCTGCCTTTGATCGTCTGTCTCGTTTGTTCCTCTATGATTTAAGGTACTGTTAGCGATAGTTTAGCGAACAGTGGCGCGTCCTTGCGAGGATGTGGGAGACTCCGGGAACGGTCGCTTAATTCGCGGGTGCAATTAAGGACAATAACGTCGGCTTTCGACGAGAGGAACCACGGAAACGTTCCGTCCACATGGAAATAGCCTCGACTCGCGTCGACGTCTTTGTTTAAGCTTCGTGCTAGGTCACTGCCACGCGTAGATGCACTGATTGAACGATCTTTCGTCCAACAAAAGAAGCTTCGATAGAAAATTGAAATTTCTTGGTAAACAAATTTCACAAAAAAAAAGAAAAAAAAGAAAAAGAAACTGACTTTAGCCGATCATTCAGGAAACGAAGGGAAGATCGATCGATCGACTGTGAATGTAAAAGTCGCGACTTAGAATTCTCTTCTTCGAAGAAGGAAACTGCTTCTCACACGTAGGCAATGCTAGCTAAAGATATTGAAACTAGTCCAAAACGAAAACTCGTATGCAGCGATAAATGGTGTAGTATAATACGGATAAACGCGTAGCCATATGCGAGAGTGTATCATTGTGTCATATACGTGATATCGGTCGAGACGTTTTAAGAGAATGCGTGCAGCGTTTCTCTTTCTGTGATGTCGAGCAAACCGCGATCGATACAAACGCAAAGAGATAACGACGTTATTTATTTATCAAACTATTTATATTAGAATATTATACGTACGCATGCCATGTACATACATATACACACGCGCACGCACACACAGACGTTTATATACGTATCAATAAGCGTATACACACGCGTGCGGTATTGTAATGCAGATTACGATCAAGACGTTCCGAGATAGTTGATCAAAAACAATTTCAAGCCAACCGGATGTCGAGGATTTGTACGCCAGACTGGCGTTCACAATTACGTGCAATATTTTAACACGACAATTTTGTTACGTCAAGTTAACTCGTTAATGGTCGATGCAACTTCTTTCTCGATTTATAGTTAATATATTCCATTTTTTAACATTGCAGTTACGTTACGTTAAATTTTGTCTGCAATCTACATAATTGGTTTCTTTTCCTAAACAAAGTACCTATTATTCCAATAATGCTGCAATTTTTATATATCGTATTTTATTGTCTGGTCCTTGACGGGTTATCGACAAACGAAAAGCCTGACAAACATTATAAAATAATATTATTAGAATAAGAACCAGTCAGAGATTATTTTTAACAAGGCGTTATTTCAACGATCCGACACACTTGCCCGCGTCGCGTTAGTTACGTTTGTTGCGTTACGACGTTATCACGGTGATAACGGAAGGCTGCTAGTCGAACGCGTCGTACGAACGACGCGAAAGAACAATAATTTACAAACTACTGTTTATCACATGCCACAGCAAAAGGAAGCAACACCGAACAAACTGCCTAAATATTGTAATATTGTAACGTTGTTAATACAGAAACGTGATTTTATCAAGTACCCCTCGTTTTCGTCATTTTCTCTTTTTGCCTCTCTTCGTGCACGCTTTCATTCCTGTATTTCATTCCTGAAAGTGGAAATAAACGAAGAAAAAGGTTTCGTACTTCGTACAAACAGAGAGTACAAGCAATTGAAACTCTCCACGGTGCGCGCACAATCGTTCCGTCAATATTTTCCTCGTTAACCTACTTTCTGCGATTAACTTCTTCGAGTTGCAACGTTCATCTGCGTTCTTTCAACTTCGCGATGCGTCATTAAAAAATAATTTGCTCCGGGTAGAACCGGCTTCGGTAGGAACAAGCGAAAGAAAAGAATCGCTCTCGTTGGAACGAGGAATTCATTTCCAGCTGCAATTGCGAGAGTTGCGCGCGGAGGAAGGAAATCAATTGTGCAATTCGAGCAGAACCATCGAATGTTCCGTTACGACACCGGTGTACGTAACGCCGATAATGCGACGTTAATTACGAATTCTTGGTAGCCAACAGTCGAACAACGTTTGTTACGTGCATTGGCATGCGAGAGTTATCGAACGGCGGCTCGGTACGTACCGAGCAACGCTTTATCGATAAATTCTAATTCGATCTGCTCGTTTGCCGCTGGCAAATCACATTTGAGCTCTGCATAATTATTTATCTACAACGATACTCTTTGAGAAAGTTGGAAAAGCAAAATTACGAAAATGAAATGAAATATAAAAACCACACAGGGGGCAATGTCGACGATGTTTTTCAGCAGAATCCAAGCTATACTATTTTTCCTGTGCATATAGATCAAATCTACATCTAAAATGTTAAAAGGATCCGGAATAAAATGTGGATCCACACGTATCGCGATTGAATTTCAGGCCTCTCGAAGAGCAGAGCAAGATCGATCGATTTGTATGAAAAGCAGGGAGACCTGATTGAGAATGGGACCAGACGGTGCGTTAATTGCCATGCACAATGTGATCGTGTGCGTTAATCGGTGTTCGTTAGATTGCGTAGGACCAGAGGTATGTTAACAGCGCTGATGGACAGTCGCTCCAAGGCGCCCCATGAAGGTGTGCCCCCTTGGCGTAGCCCCAGTGCCACCTTCTCCGCTAAAAAAAATCATTTCAGGGACCCAGTTATATCGTCGAGGTAAGACGTCAGACTTTTTTTCTGAGAAAAAGAGAAATAAATCGACCGTGGTTCGACCGAATGTCGAACGACTCGAAAACGACGGTGTTCCAATTGATAGTTCTCTCGCTGTGATGTTGAATTATTGCGCGGATTATTGCAATTCAACTTGAAATATCGATTTTATTACATTAGTCAACCGAGAATCGTTTTACAAAGGACACGATATTTTTCAGAATTTTGGAACGAACAAACACGAGAATGCCCTACGGAAAGTTGCACGTTCTCCCGTTGAGCCTTTTTATCCTGATCCCGGTGACGTTTCTAATTACGTAAGTCTGCCAAAGCAAAAACCCAGCAAAGAAACCCTCATTCTGGAATGTAATGCAAATGATTTTCTCTTCGTCTCGAAAGTTATTAAATCCTACTATCCAGTATATTGCTTTTATTTCGTTAAGTTCATCTACGATGATTTTAAATGAATTTGTGAAAAAAAATTTTACAAAAATCCTTAAAGTTTCTTTAATTTCACGGTTTAACTCTGTTTAACCCATCTTCGAATTTCTTTCTACCTCAATTTTAATTTCAATCGAGAAAAGCATTTTCGATGTTTCAAAATATAAAGGGCAACATAAAGGGTTAATAAAAAGAGAAAGAGAATCGGAATTTGGAGAATTTTACTCGTTGAAAATATGGTTGCCGAATACGGTTCACAGCGAAACTGAAACCACAGTCGAGGCGAGGAAAATTAATGCCAGCCGACTAGTTTTACGATTGATCAAGGCCACGGTATCAGAAACAGCCATGCATTCTGTTTCTGACAGCATGATGTAAATCGCGGTTAGTTTGATTCATTATGCCCCGCTGTGTACTCTTCGCGTGGATCGTTGTTCTGTAAATACGGCCGCTTTCAATCGTGGATGAGCCATTGAATAATTCTCTGCTAATGTACTTGCTTAAAGCGTTTCTTTTGGTTGGGGGAAAATTCTGGCGAAATTTGTTTCTTAATCGGCTCTCGATTATCAGTTATCAGTTACATCAGTTTCGTAGTAAAATTTTGCAGGCCTCTATCTTAATAACGAAATACTCTCTGCACAGACTGTACAAAGATTATGCGATTGGTTATACCACTTATCATTCTTCTATTTTGCATTTCATTATTCGAATTTAGAATCGTGACGTATCGAGACGAAATTCATTTCAATCGGAAATTCATTTACGCAGCAAATAAACTGCGATTAAACTTTACGTAATGCTCTTTCTGCATATAGGATGGTCCATTTAAATGATACAACCTAAATATATTGTCGAATTGTGATATACAAACAATATTTTTTGTCTAACATAAAAAGTATCCAAAAGACTAATAACTGGTAGGAATACTTTTTTTCAAGAACTCTTATAAAGTCACTGGTGTGTCTCTTTCGCATAACTTTACATATCTGTATTTTTTTACCAGCTACATGATACAATAAAAAAAATATACATATAGTTACATGAAGAAAGACATCAATGACTTTGAAAAGTCCTCGAAAAAAATATTCTTTGTCCAAAAATATATTTCGTATCGTCACAAAGCGAAAAGATTATTAGGTGACTTAAATATCTTATTAAACGGACCACCCTGTACATGTGGAATGTAACACGGATGTATCCGTTTTCAAATCAATTGGGTTTCAGGTACACCATATCGGTGCAGTGGGACCACGTGGTACCAGGATTCCCGTACATATCGGAAACAGGCACCCTGTCCCCGGAATCGTGTATATTTGCCCAATTCCTCAACATAGCCGCGTTGCTCCGTAAATTATCTCACAAATTTTACGCCGAAACGTAAAACTCTACTGTCTACCGGTGGCTAACGATAATCGCGCGTGTGTTTCAGTCGCCTGTTGCGTCTACATCAGACATCGGCAAGTTTCCCAATGGCAATTCGAAAGGGGCAACGATCTCGTTAGCAAGAGGATCGTTGTTGTGACGGCCTGGTGCGGCATCCTATCCTGCTTCGGACTGGACATTCTGGCGAACTTTCAAGAAGCTCGCGTCGTCGCGGCTCACATGATCGGGGCAATGACGTGTTTCACCGCTGGGACCATTTACTTTTGCCTTCAAGTACGATCGATTTCGTATCCACTTATAAAGTCGTGCTGCTCGCTTTTTAAATAGGTGAAAAAAATTGTCGTGCTTTTTCAGACGCATCTAAGTCGCAAAATGGTACCAGCAGTAAATGGCAGAATCGTCGTGTACATTCGCGCAGCGCTCTCAGTGTTGACGCTAATTTTGACAATTACCACGATCTTAGCTGGCTACATTTCAATGTTAGAATTCCAAGGTAACGTTTCTCCGCCTAAACGGGTGACATTGTTGCGCCTTACACAATAAAATAATTTGAGGTTCTTGTTTCACTCGCAGGCAACGATTACAAAAAATGGCTACCAACGGACGGTGGCTGGGGCTGGCACGTCGCTAGCACCATCTCCGAGTGGCTTCTGGCGATTGTCTACTGCGTTTTCCTGTTAACGTTCGTGCCGGAATTTCGATTGATCAACTTTGAGGATCCTGTGGTCACGGTACTCTCTTTTCTTCTAACGTTACGCTCGATGTATGTACAATAGGCTCGCGAAAGTATGTATTTCAATCGCTAGACTTGACACCGTGAATAATCCGACGCAGCCACGCGTGATAAATTTTTCGAATGCTTTCAAGAAATCGTTAGTGTCCGTTTCATCCTAGGATCAGCAACTGAATCATATTTTACGACATTATGCTTTCTCATTATTTCCAACGCAATTATGCGATAATCGTGACTCGATGAATCTTATCGCTGCGGAGTTTAACGCGTTGATCGCCGCGTCACCTATACATGGATGGATGACGATCTTACTTTTAAATCTCGAGGCAAGAAAAAAATATAATGATATTTAGCAGTATTATTTGTAAATCGAGGAAATTAAATTATCAAATAGCAATACAGCAAACAATTAAATTATTTTGAGAATAAGTCACAACTACTTTAGCTACATAAAAATACCAAATAATACGATGCAGTAGTTATTCGTAAAGTACCCATTGGAGAACATTTTAAACAAAACTAACTGAGGTTTAAATTGCTCGTTCGCAAATTCTCTAAATGGACTGAACTTGAGGGATGCAAAAATCTGATAAGCTAACGCTAAAGCATATGTCATATGTCACAAACGTGACGAAAAGAATAAAAAACGGAAACCTGAAAAAGAAGTACAAAAAGGAGTAAGTGACCGAGATTGCAGTAAGCATTCGGCGATCAACGTGTTAATCGACGTTGAAATTACTTCGCAATGACTCTTGGATCTTCTCGTTTTCAGCTGATCTATCTAGACAAGGATCAGGACACGAAACTGTCGCGCAAACTAAGCCCGCAAGTTCAAGAATGTTAAAATCCCTCGGACGATCGAGCGCCAGTTAATCATTAAATTATGTTCCTTCTAACGTATGCATTTGAAACTATAATTTCTAGTAATATTATTCTCTAATCTCTCAACACCGTTTTTCAAATTCCTTCGAATTGCTCGCACAACTGCAATCTTCCGCTATAGTTCCGCTTTTGTTCGAAATATATACATGTGTATTTCGATTGTCACTCCGGCTGAACGCTTCACCTCGATTCGCGCGCCCGTTGCCAACAGATGCCGACGTTTCGTTGTTCCTGCGGTCGATAAAACCCGCCGCGTGAAACTATTCCGCCCCCGGAACGTTCAAATCGGTTTCCAAATTCGCGAGTCAACGTTGAAACTCGTGACCGCGATATTTACGCTATCAGCCAGCGAAAAAAAATTTAAACATTACAAACATTCGCCTACGAAAGAGCACTCTTTCTAGACGAACGTGATTTATCTTCCTTCCTGCTCGATACTTTGGACGATTTTGCACAAATGCGACTAAAGTTGGTACAAGGACGTCGTAGCGTTGTCGATTATCGGTTATCTAACTTTCTAAACCAAGTTTGAAAATTCTCGAAAAATAATAAAAATTTCAAATTTATCCTTCTATTTCTGGCATTTAATCCACGATTACTTACAAACGAGACTTTTATTAAAAAAAGAAAAAAAAACAAACAAATATCGCGCGTTTTGCTTCGAATCGATTCTCGTCGAGAAACGAAGCCTGCATTTCCGTCTCGATGTATTGCGAATGTTTTGCAGCTCGCGAGACGAAATTCGTTCGTGGTCAGTCGTAAAGCGAAGCCGATTATCTAGGTAAGGTGCCGGTGGTGCCGATAAACGTTTTCACGTGTGCACACGCGTGCATATTATCGCGACAGAGCATTAGGATAAATCGTATCTTGGAGAACGTCTGTCAGTAACGACGACGGCGTCAGTCTCGCGGCGCAGCTGCTGAGAGCGCCGTTCTCGCTGGCAAAACATCGATCGCGCACGTAGTCGGCCATAACCTCTGTGTTTCTGCTCGCTCGTCACCCTAGCTCCCCTCTCGAACGACAACTCGGGAATCCATCGCGTGTTTGCGAAGAGCGTGTTTGCACGAGGCTCGAGAACGAAGGAGAGAAACAAGAAGAAGCCGCGAGGAATTTCGCGTTTCGTTCGTTGCGTGTCATTGCGAGAATAGCGTGAAGAGTGTCGGGCTGTTGTTGGGTGCTGCTGTCGGATGCGCTAAAGAAGACCCATTTCGGCCTTGTGCGCGATCCTTCTCAAAGGAGCTGCCAACTTCGAGGTGCAACCAGGAATCGGGGAATCGTCGAGAACGAGAGGTTCGTCGAGACAACGGAAAGGTCAAAGGTAAACGGGCAATTTCTTCTCACTCGCGTTGGAAAAATCGACTGTTCTCGAGTGTCGTTGCTACGTAAGGCTTCCTCGCGAGAGTTTCCCTTTCCTCTGCTCCTAGACAACGCCCGTGTGAGAATATTCGCACGATTTAACGCCGAGAACGTGTGCTCCTCGTGCACACGAGTGCATCCCGAGATGCGTCGTCTCTCTCGAACATTTTCGCGGTGACGTGTGCCACGGACAATGAGATGTCGCGTACGATATTTCTGGCGCGCAGCTTGCGGTCTACGCGGTAATACGAAGCAGAGTTTGCTGCGACAAATTTTCCCGGCGTTTAAACACAATCACGAACCGACGACGCGGACTTTCTCTGAGCTGCAAACTCTTTTACTCTCTACGAAGAAACCGCGGAGAAAATTCTCTAAAGAGATATAGACGCGGTTGAGACGTTGGTAGAAACAACGACATTTCGAGGACGGTGACAGTTTGGTGCTCGGTTGCCACGTGACAGATTGTTACCTCTCGACCGAAGGTACATGGAGGAAGGACGTTAATGGCAGCCGAACTGCAATGCGGTCGATGTTCCACCGATCGTAGCGGCGGATTCCCGCTTCCCCGGGGACGCGAGTAGAATAAGACGGACGAGCATGAGTGCTGGCAGCTCGTGGACGCGTGCAACGACGCGTGTGTCTCGACGATAGCGGCGTCGTCCGCGGACGTCGTCGCCTGACGTCACTGGTTCCGGCGGGAAAGCCGATAGCAACCACAAACGCACACTGGAAACATGGACAAGGAAGACTTCCTGGTCAACCTCCATTATCTGCCAATCATCCTCTTCATTTCGTTGCCTTCTGTCTTCATTCTGACGTAAGCAAAGTTACTTCTACTACTGTTTGGTCAAATGATTAAGCTGGTGTCTTGTTCGTTGTTTCTTTGTTCTTATTTCTAGTTGTTTCACACAATTTTCGCCTTTGCCGTCAATTCTGTCCACTTTAGACTCGCAGCGTTCGTTGCTATTTCTAGTTGCTTTAAATATCGTATTTAGACGAATGAATTTTTTTCGACGCGCCACGTGTGATTGTGTGCACGGCACAAAGCGCAAAGCACTCTCCGTGGAAAATTGCACCAATCTATATTCTTGCGAAATTGTAACTTGAACAGCTGGTGAAATTAAATTGCGTCTAATCCAAAAAAAGAAAAAAAAAATATTCGCCAATCACGTGTCGTAACGTAAGCAGATAAAGTATCAAATTAGCATCTGCTGAATCATCATTCTCGTTTATTCGTGTTGCTTTGCATTCTGCTGAATATGCAGATAAAGTGACGAGGCTTAACACTTATCATATCTTATCATGTCGTTGCGTCCGATAAAACATGTGTAATTTTTCAGCAAAAATTTTTCATTAAAAAATTTGTAGATAAATATTCGTAAATATAAAAAGAGTGCAGAGTCGTTTGTGCTTTTCAGTTACGTAATAGCTGTTCTGTTGGGTCACGTGGAAGCTGGCTTTCCCTACATCTCGGATGCAGCCACCTACGCGCCGGAGAGCTGCATATTCGCTCAGTTCATCAACATGATCGCGATGCTGAGTAAGTGCGCATCGACGATTGCGTGTTTCAATTTTCACGCGGCAAAGGGAATCGATTGACAGTATCCCCGTGGATAGTATGGCGACAGTATTTGTGAAACGTGCAAAGATAGCATCTCCCAATGTTGGGAACGAAACGTTAAATTAAAAAGAGAGAGACGTAAACCTGTGCAAATAATCGATGCAGAACGTTGCAGTATTGACAATTTTATCGAATTGTTTCAGTGTCGTTCGTCGTCTACATAAGGTATTCTCAAGTGAAAGAATGTTCGAGTACGTTCAGCCTGCAGCAGTCTCTACCAAAATGGAACCATTGGGCCTTAATTTTTGGCCTAACGTCGACCTTTGGCCTCTCGATGGTCGCAAACTTTCAAGAGACCTCCGTGATCGTCGTTCACTTTATCGGCGCTCTTTTATGCTTCGGCGGCGGAACTGCATACTTTTGGACGCAGGTATTCTCAAATTAATCCGATTTAGTATCTACGAGCTTTCATTTCACATCGTTCGTTTTGACGACGGAGAAACGAAAATTAAAAACGAAAGTTGAAAGAAGGTGGATGTCGCGTAATTGGATCGCGCAGAACGAAGTCTGATACGCGACTTGCGCGTATAAATCAGCTTTCGTTCACTGAAAACAGTGTCCCGTTTATCGCTCTCTCCCTCTGCACGTTTTGCCCTCAGGCGGTGTGCTCGTTCTACCTGCATCCGCTCGGATGTTCGTTGAGACTGGCGCATCTTCGAACCGCATTGTCCACGTTTTGCACCGTTTGTTTCGTCATAACTCTCATCACCGGCGTGCTGGCACGCTTGGCCTATAAGGGTTGGTTCGTTGCGTTTCCCTCTCTGTCTGGCGCGCTCCTCCTTCACGTGTTGACGCCGCGTGTCCGTTTCTAGGTACGAATCCGCGAAAATGGTACAAGGAAGATGGCGGATGGGAGTTGCACGTGGCTAGCACCATCACGGAATGGCTGTGCGCGGTGGCATTCTGCGTGTACATTTTGACGTTCACCGAGGAATTTCGCGACGTTAGAGTCACCCATCCAAAGGTATATAAAAAACGTTCGTCATTCACCGTCCCAACTCGTCGATCATTCTGCCAATTCGATATAAATTTGTCCGTACAGGTCGTATACACCCTCAATCGAACTAGACTGAGCAACGAGGCGCTGAACGAGAGCCAGGACTCCGCGATGGGTCACAGTCGAGACACAACGACGATCACCTGATCGCTCATAGGCAGAGGCGCCGGTGGCTACGTCAATCTCCTCTCGCATTCTCCAGTGAACACCCCGTGTCCCGGTTACAGGTACCGTGAATCCCGCGAACCCCTTTTGGACGAGGTGGCGCCGCTGGTGGCGACCACGCCGCCAGCGCGTTCCTGCGACGTCGAGGGGAGAACCGATGTCCTCTGCCCGGTGCAAATACACGTGCACGATCCACCGATACGCGAACGACGAAAACAGGCGAACGAACAGGACGACGCAGCGGAACACGGGCGGAAATGGGGCGAGGATCGTACGAGAAATTGGATCGATTTGGACGAGAACGTCTTGGACGGTTACATACTGATGGACGATTCCTGTCTGGGGTCCGGTGTCGTCGCGCCCGAGGAAACGCAGGAAATCCCTTACCCGGAGGGTGCCGTGGAAGTCGACGACGAGAACGACGACGCCGACAGCCACGGTAAAGACGAATCCTCCATCTACAGCAGAGCGAGAGTGATCTCGCGAAGACTTCGGGAGGACTTCGATCTAAGTACCACCTACCCGATGGCCAATAGTCACGGCAACGCGTACAGAGAATCGAGCAGTCACACCAGGTACAGCGAGCTGTACTCGGAACTGGCTGTCAGGAATTACCTGGAGATCAATCGGGAGGAAATGGCTAGTTACTCCGTGGCCAACAGCCACGGTGATCACAGCGTGTCGTCGGAGAACAGGGAGCGAAGTATCAGAGAGAACGCGGAGGCCGATCAGCTGGGTTGGGACATCAAACAGCAGATAAATTACGAGGTGGCCAATAGTCACAGTAACTACAGAGTGTTTTACGACAGTCAGACGCAGCAGAGGGAACTGCTGCAGACGGCGTGCTGGCCGATCGAGTCTTGGAGGGAGCACTTGAGCGCGAATAGTCGCCTGCTGGAGGATCAGAAGCAGAAATCGGCGAACGTCGGGCACGCCGGTGACGACGAATCGGCCAGGAACGATCGTTCCGAAAAGAAGAGCGACCTAAACTCTGAGCCAGCCTGCGACATCGAACAGTGTCTCGTGCAGATAGAGGAGAGCCTCCTGAATATCGAGCAGAATTTGCTTCACGTGCAGGACCTCGACATACCGGAATTGAGGAACCTTTTGTACAAAAGTCCGAGCATCGAGAAGAGTCTTTACGAGGTCCAGGACCTTTTGTACGCTGACGGTATCGTTCCTGTAATAAACAAAAGGAAACCTTCGACCTTGGGATCCGACGACGACGAGAACGACGACAATGAAGAAGAAGAAGACGATGAGGAGGAAGAGGAAGAGGAGGAAGAGGAGGAAGAGGAAAAAGTTTGGATAAGTCAAAACATAACGGTGAAAGACAACGACAACGAAGACGATGACGCTGGTGCTGGCGCGTTCGACGCTTCCAACGAAGAGTCATCCGACACGACCAATCTCGAAGAGAACAATCAATCAGGATCGGCGGACGATCGTTCCAACACCGACTGCGTAGACGGTTCGACCGTCTTCCGCGAGGAAGCCGTCGATCCGAATTGCAACGAGAAAGCCATGAACTTCATCCCCAACAGTCTGAACAAAACTTTGCCCAGAAGAATCGTTCTCGAGGAGACCAAGGAGAACATCAGATTGTGCTTGTCAGAGGTCGAAGAGCCAGCGACCATCGACTACAATCTGAACACCACGTGCGCTGAGAAGAAACTGTTCTGCCGCGACAAGTGTCACAGCAGGACAAACTCCCTGGACGAGAACTCGACGTTCTCGAACTTGGACTCGACCGACAAACGCGAGACCGGCAAGAGCTCGCTGCAGAACCTGCTGTTCGAGTCGACGAACGGGAACTTTCCGGATCTAAGCGGGAAAGCGAGGTCGGAGGAAATGCTGCAAACTCCGCGGAACAAGAAACGATCGACCATCAACGAGAAACGTTGGACCATCGCGGACGCGAAGACGGAGGACCTTCGCGGGAAACTCGAGTCTGTTTCGTCGAATCGGTGCGGTTTCGCCGTGTCGGGCGCCGCGAACGAGCAGAAGAGACCGAAAGTTTCGAAAGAGGTTGCGCCGCGTGCGCGCGAGAGATCGCCGAACCGAACGAGGCGCGGCGCAGCGTCCGCGGAGAAGGTCCAGGAGAAGGAGAAGGACTCCTGCGGTGGCGGTAAAAGTTCCGACAAGAGGAAGAGGAAGAAGATATCGAGCAGAAGTCAAAGTTCCTCGGAGAACGCGTTAGTGCCTAGCAAACTGATCTCTCTTTCGCTGTCTCTTCTCCTCGCGGCTCTGTTGCAAGCAGTCAGGTGTCTGACGGACCTGGTCGAGGACGCGTTCAGGTCGGTCAGCTACGACAGAAGCGGCCTACTGCAATAACGCTATTCGCGAGCGGTTCTCGTCCGGCACGAGGAACCTTTCGTAGAACCTTTAGTAGCACCAACCGAGATGTCGCGTAAGAACGGGATCGTCAAAAGGCACTAACTACACTTATTTTTCCGTCGCATTCCAGTTTGAAACGAAGTATTTGGTTCCGAAACCAATGACGCCTCCCATCCAAGACCAGATTTCCGTGCTACCGTTTTAGCGAAACCGAGCGATCCTTTTTTTTTTAATCGGTGTCGTAGAAACTCGTAGGACTCCGTCGGTCTAACTCTAGACTCTTTAGCCTTCTGAATGTGACTAGCCGTTGCACTACCGCCGTGAATCCGTCGTTAACGTGCGATCCGATTCGGATCGTCGAACGTAGACATGTAGCGATAGCCGAATAACATAGCGGGACGTTCGTTCCACGCTTTATCGATCAGCGTCAGGATTCGTTGGCGAGACGAACGTCGATAACCGAGGAATACCGATCGAATACCGATATCTGTGTTACTTGTTACTGAATCTGTGTTAACTGAAACTTCCAACGTTTGTCATAAGTGTTTCCTGTACAGTCTTCTGATTATCAATGATAAAAAAGCAACCGTCGTGACCGATCGATTACGTCTTCTTCTTAGCGAGATCTCCCACGTCTAGCGAAACTGGTCTTGGATAACGCGGGGGAGGGGCAAGGTCGTCCTGATCCAGAGACTTCCGACCACGAAGAACCTATGATTTGCAACCATAAACGTCCAGAAGCTGCAGCTGATGTCTGTGATAATCGCAATGCTTACGATTCGTAATTATGTTTTTACACTCGCGGTACGCTTTGCAACACGGAGGGGGAAGAAGTTGAACCGTCAGGAGGAGACACCATACGATTCGTTCGTTTGACAACGACGACGCGGAACGGAGACAGACTTTTTTCCAATTTCTTTGTTTTCTCCCTTTTTCGATATATTTTCTCGAACTGTTTTTTCCCCTTTTTCATACGAGATCGATGCGAGAATCATTACCGATAAAGGTGCTACCTGCCTGTGCAAAACCGCCGAGACGCCGCGAAACGAGAGCGCGGAGGAGGGGATTGTGTCCCAGCGGGGAACACGCACGGCAATCAGAACACTTTCGACGAGCTTCCAAGGAAGATGTTTACGGATCGCTAGACGGGTATGTGCCAGAATGACACGGCGTGGAAACGATAGTGCACGATAATAGAAAGAAGAATGTCGCAGATAATGTCTTATCGATGGAGCAAAGTACGGGCTAAGCATGTTACGGTATTTAGCACCGCGTATGTAACGTTCTAAAGTGCCTAAAACGCGTCGCGTATCGCGGGTACGCGAGGTGCAGTACATACACACACACACACACACACACACATATATATATATATATATATATATTTGTCTAATTGATTAAAACATTAACCTAACGATTTAACGCTACTTATGTCTACCTATCGTAAGCCTCTTTTTTCAAGGTGTAACACGTTGCTGAGAGGACTCGAAAACGACTAAAAAAAAAAAAATATATATATATACACACGAAAGAAAAAGACAAAAAAAAAAAAAGACAGAGAAAATAAAGAAAAGTAAAGCAATCTGGCGAGAACGCTTACAAACGCGTTGATGTCGCTCCTGTGTGTGAATCACTTTCATCCCCTTGTAGTTTTCTATCCTTTCCTATCGTTCCACGCGACGGATGGTACAAAGGTCGAAGTTGAGACCCGCAGCCGAGCAAATTAATTTCCCTATAGCGCAGGTTACGAGGCTCCCTCGTAGCAAACTTGCCGACCAGATTCGCCAACTCTCGTTCTGATAAAGTTTATCTTCGCTTGTTACGCGATACTCGCGATCCCTGAAGATCTTCGAAGCTTTGTTTCTTCGTACACGTATATATATAGCCCGGCAACGGGTGTTCATTCCTCGCTCGAGAAAACGCTCGACAATGGCAGCGGATTCGAGTCTCTCTCTCGCGTACGCAAAAATTGCGTGCACGTTCGACGCGACGTCGAAGCGTTCGAACGAGATTAAAAGGAAACTTCATCTCGCGTTTCGTGCGAGCTCGAGCACTTAACTCGAGCGATCGATCCGAGGCCAGGTACGATCGAGGAAAGGCCACAAGCCAAAATTCCATTTACGTCGCACGGCGGCTGCTCTTAACGCGAGGGAATCGCGTTAGTTCCGCGTCTTTCTTCCGCTAGAGAGCATCTTTCCTCGATTCATCGAGCACTGCCGTCGAGATCATCCGAGAGGCTCGCGTGACTGCACAGCTCGCAATTCGCATCCCGCACGGGGCAGCAGCAGGTTTATCGATCGATACTGCGTTCACCGTGTGTGACAACGAGAAAGAGAGAGAGAGAGAGAGAGAGAGAGAGAGAAAGAGAGGTCGAGGTCTGCTATAGAAGAGCAGAACTCTAACATCCGAACGTTCCACGGCACGTTGTAGAGCCATCGTTCAGCCAGATCTACTCTCCGGACGTTACACGACCCCTTATCCTCGAGATCGTTAATTTCAATTAACGTCTAACCATCGGTGGCTGCGGCCGCTCGAACGATTACCGATACTCGCAACAACTCGAACAAGGATATCCTAAATATAACGGGAACGGATCGATCCTCGTTCCCTTTAGGGTTGAATTCGCCTGACGGTTGGTTTAATCGATTCGAGGGCTCAATCAATCCCGTGCCGGCCCGTAGACAGTCGTCGAGAGGCTGAAACCTTGGAACGGGAACCGTTCGACGGCCACCGAGCAATCCGATCACGTCGGATTTGTCGGATAAAGAACAAAGCTCGACATTCGTGCGAACGCGTCTCTCCACTCCGAATTTTCAATTAAGGTCTTACGACCAGGAGACACACGCGGAATGCGTTAAAAAGGGAACAAAAGGGGGAGGGGGGGAAAGAACGATTCGCGATCGGTTTTTCAAAGGGTTTGCAAAGTGTTCGAGCGAGCCACGTGCTTCTGCCCTCGGCCTCGGATATTGGGCCGTGGCAAGGGTCGTCCGTAACACGATGATATTGCCATTTCGTCCGGGTATTTACCACGACCAGGCCACTGTATCAGGACAAATAATATTCTTCGGGGCCAGGCTCCCAGCGGGATATCAATCGTTTAAAAGAGCACCGAGCGAATCCGGTGATAGCCGGCGACGTAAATACCGCATTTGCAGCGGGCCAGCCGGCGGAACACTACCGCTGGTACAATGCTAAAATATACCTCCGGTGACAATAAAATCGAACTTCCATCCGCTGGGCAAATCACGGCCGGAAATCGCTTCGAGGCGCTTCGACAGCACGACCAAATGCCTAGCTCGAGGGATCCGTCGACGAATTCGAGAGTGCTCGACTGCTTCCAGCGCGATTCCCGATTATCGCGATACGTCACTCGTTGCAGGGATACAGGAAATCGTTGGTAATGATAATAAAGAAAAACAACAACAGTGATTCGAGCAGGGAAGATTGATGAAACGACATAATGTTTGTGCATTTGTGGAAAGCAATCGAGAAGGTAACAAAGATGTTTCATCTGACATGGGAAGAACGTTAAAATTGAGACACAAGTCGAAAAAGTATAAATATAATAGTTTTCACCCGTGGCCTTCGTGTACGTAGTCGTATGGTAATCGCTTGCGGCGTTTGATAGGTGGTGCAAAAAAGGAATATGCATAAGCATTCACGATCTATTAATGGAACTTGACGAATAACACAACAGAGTCATGGGTCAGGCCATTTGCATGATTTTCTCGGCAGTGGAGATTGAGATATCGTTCTTAAATTGCCCTCGTTAGTGTTTGAGTTGCGAACTGATTGCGCCAATTCAATGCCCATCTCGCTAATAGAGACCAGGTGCGAATTTCTGCCTAGATTTTGACTGTCGCGAGAGCGAAGCTTTGGAAGATGTTGCTGAAAATTTACGCGGCGTGCACGTTCTGAACTTTGACTAAAGTTCGGCCAAGCGATCCCTGCTTGGAATTTCTAAACGATAAGCCTTGATTCCTCTCTCTTCCAAGTTCTACCTTTCCGTTTTTCTAGGATGAAGCCAAGTGTCGCGATTTCTACATCGATAATTGATAAGCGATTTTAAGATGAAGTTTCAACGAGCTTATCGTACGCAGCCGTTTGGCACGACGACGTACGATCGTAATCTTATAAGTATATCTCGTCGACTCGACTGGAAATTTGTTTAAGTACTTCACGCGGAAATAATGGCGTTCAAAACTTGCGTTAAAAACCAGCGAGCGTGTCTAAAGTTCGAAAGACACGGTTATCTTGTAAATAAGTTTCCCCCGAGGAATTCTTTCTAGTTTTCTGTATAACCTCGATGACTCGTTTAATAAATCAAGTTCTCTACATTCGTTTCTTATACATTCAGATCATAAATTCACTCGACCATTTTTATGTGAACAAGAGAATGCTGTTTTTCTGAAAAGAATACATATTCAACGGTTCGACGTAATTCCTAACCTACATTTCCACACCCTCTGCCCAACTTAAATCAATTTGTTAAGTCCGCCTAGTAAATCCGCGTTGTAACGCCAGCCTTCGTGAGATTAGTATTCGCGAGATTTTGCCGTGTAACGCAAAATGTTCTCCTCGCAATCCGGCCGTGGTTTCACCGCATTATCAACGACACTCCGCTTTGCACTCTGTAAATTCCGAGAGATAATGAAACCAGAATCGCGCGCGTATACTTTCTGATTAGATCGGCTACGCTGGGAACGAACGTGACGTTGTTATTAGATCGTCGCGGCAGAGATGAATTCACGGCGAAAATGAAAATAAAACGCGGTTTGAAGAAACGAATAGAGACGTGGCATGAATCAACATCGCGACGCCGGTATCTTCATAACCGCGGTCCTCAAAATATTTTCTCTCCGGGAAAAGGTTTTAAAGTGCGGTTGATTCGCGCGTTCAAGTTCTCTCGAGCAAAAATGGGAAAATCTCCCAGGGATGCTCTCGAGGACGAAAACTATCGCGAAGAGGTACTCGAAAATATTCAAAATTGATCGTTCCCACTTCAAAATGAAAGACCCTTGGCCTCAAATATTTGAATGTTTGTCAAAGCGTTCAGCTTTTCTTGCGAAAGTTTAAAAAACGATGATGTTATTTTTTTATTAAGAGACTTCGAAACTGTGTATATTCCCTGGTAAATGCACGAGTTGATGATTGCTTTGAATTTAAATTTAAATATCACACATTAGAGAGATATAATCAACAAAATTTCGCATTAAATACCATTTGAACGATCATTTCCAATTTCTGATACATGTCATTTTATTCAAAGCGATGCTTCGCAAATAAATTGTTGGTAGACGAGACAAAAAAAAAAGTTAAACATTTCGGTGCAGTCTTTCTTTAAATTCTCTTGGCCGACAGTAGCTCGCAAAAAAGGCTCGGACGTTCCGTTCGATTAACGAGCTACGGGAATGAAACGTAAATTCTAGCATCAATTCGGAGAGAAAAGGCGTGCTTTGAAGAGAAGTACGTCGATTGAAGCTCGCGAACAGGAGGCCTGACCGCTTTTGATTCCATCATAACTACGACGAGGGTAATTCGACTCGAAGCTTTCAGCGAAGAAATTTTTTGCCCGGGGAAATTACAACGCACTCGAGCGGCCCGACAGCAAACTGTAGCGCGCGTACAACGCCGCAGCGCAATAGTGTTTCAGCGCGTTGCGTTTCAGCGGAGCGGTTTCAGCTAGTTTCGAAAATAAAATGAGACACTTCACCCTGGAGAACGGGAAACTACGTTCTTGATGAATTTCGGCTTTTTTTAGGAACCGTGATCTATTCTCGTTTTTCAACACGCCGATCGTCCACTCGACAGTCAAATTTCCATTGGGCGACGATCTTATTTGTTTAAATCTCGAGGCAAGAAATATTTAGCAGACGAATAAAGGAATTATTTAGTAGAAAAATGAGTTTTTAACAGCGAATTAACATTTTTAAACTAACAAATTAAATTCGATATCAAATGACGAGATAATAATGATACAGTCAATTTTTGAATTATTTCGCATTATTTACATGATACTATAATAGTTATTTGATATATCGCGAAACATTACGGAATTTAGGAGCCTCGTTGCAAATTCTCTAAATTTCTACATTTGAGGGGCGCAAAAAACTTCTAATTTGACTAGTTAACAAAGCAAGTGCATGTCGTAAACTTAACAAAAAGCATAAAAACAATAGGATGCCTAAGGATTCGTGGCCGAGGAAAAAGCTTATTTGATTTGCGTTCGGCGATCAACGTGTTAAGAGACGTTGCTCTCCAAAGACACGAGGAGCTTGGTAGAAAAATAATATTTGCGCAATTTCCCCGGGAAAGAAGACAGTTTGTTTGAACGTTGCAAATTCTTTGGAAGATTGTAACAAAAAGTTGCTTAGATGAGAATTTATGCTCCTTTTATTTCTCAATGCACATAGTGGTAGTATTTAAATTCAAAGAAGAGTTTAATTTTATCTAGAATTTATTTAGATTAAAGATCGCGTCGCTTCTTCCTTTTCTTGAATTCCGCGCAATGGAATTAACACACTTGTAATTCTGTGTTGCAGTAATAGTCGCGTACAAGATCTTTTGTCGATTTTGAGGAAAAGAATAATGTCTTTGCTTCTCCCGAGCATATCTTTGTATGTTTTGGGTTGTCATGGTCTTCAAGTGGAAGGGGAAGGAGCATAGATGACCAACTACTGGATCTTGCCCTTATGACTAACTATTCACAGTCCACTTTTGTGTGGATTGTTACTAACTCAGTGTTTGCACTGATTCAGTACTATCAGCCAGGGTTGGTCATCCAACATTTTAATCTTCACGCGTATTTCGTCTCGAGTTGTATTTACAAATACAAACACTATTTATTCCCGCTATCTTTTCGTGCTGCTTATCAAACGAAAATGTTGCATTTGCGAATCGTGCATCATTCGAAGGCCAAAAAAAACGAGGTGCGAATTTCCCTCGGGAAGTAAAAGATGAAAAAAGGAGAAAGGTACGTGTCAGGCTTCCCGGGCTCGATTGGCAAGGGAAATTCGAAAGGGAGGAACGCACGA
Source organism: Melipona bicolor (assembly GCA_030673865.1). Taxonomy (NCBI): domain Eukaryota; kingdom Metazoa; phylum Arthropoda; class Insecta; order Hymenoptera; family Apidae; genus Melipona; species Melipona bicolor. The sequence continues at coordinate 2,537,630 of JAHYIQ010000012.1, forward strand.
GCGAGAGGCTTTGATGCTTTTCAATCGAGTAATTCAAAAACGCTTTCTTTTTTCTTTCTGTTCTTTTTTCAAACAGGCATCACGTACGCGACACGCTCGTTTGATCGGAAACACCTTCGGTAACAAGTTCAGACGATAGAATTGGTTATTGAAAGTTCGCCAGAGAGCAATTCCAAGTTTTCCGAACAACACCTGCGTTCCATTGTCAATTCTCAATTTAATAATAAACACGGAACATGGTTATGGTTTCACCGTTATTACTGTGCGATCATTGAGAGAACAATTCGGAATTATATCGATGCCCGTAAGGTCCTTATTTCCTTTGTTTTTTTTTCTTTTTATCAAAGATTAATACGACGAAAGGCGAATTTCCTACGATACGAAAGATACAAAAAGCTTCGAGACGATCAAAGTCGGCCCCTGGCTTTCGTTCCCTGTTGTTCGTTCCATTTACAAATAAATAGAAGGGCTGTTCAAAGTCTTTGGAGGATTCGCCACGTGTTTGAGCTTAAAGAGGTCTCGACTCGTCAGAGTTGTCAGAAGTGAGACTCAAGCCGTATAATCGAGAAGCTAGAGACGAAGTAAAAGGTATTACTTGCCGGAGGCAAGCTTTTTAGTCGTTGAAGAAACAAATTGCGACTCTCTTGCGAAGAGATCAGAAATGCAATGCGAACCAATTTAGTGAGTTATGAGTCTCAGGGCATCGTGCAAGAAGAGTTATCAGATATAAATTCGCGAAAGCCTCTTAACGAACGAAACGAATCGTGTAACGAGATATGTGTGTGTGTGTGTGTGTGCTCTGAGAGATGAAAATTTCCAAGAAACGGATCAAAAATGAAACAAAGTGAAACGAACAAAACGAGATTAATTATACTCATAAATCGTTTATCTTTTCTTGAATTTTTCACATCTAGAAATTAATGTACGCGCGTCCCTTTTTTTCCCCACTTTTCGCATCAAGCGCAAGCCGCAACGTTTCATTCTCACGCTTCGATCGTTCTCTTTCGTTCAAAATTTCGCTGGCCCTTTCCCCTTGCCGTGTCCTGCGCGACCTGGCCCAATTTCGGCGCCGTGATTTTCGTCTCGTTGTCCAGTTGTTGCCCCGCATGACACGCGCAAACGAATGAAATAACGAGCACGGTCCGAGATCCGGCCGAAATATTTCGCAAAGGAGAATGCTGCGAGCGTCAGCCCGGTCAGACTCCGCATGCATCCCGGAACGCTTTGTGTGGTCGCCGCGCGATGCACACGTCAACGTGCATCGGTATGCTGGAAATCTTGGGGAATTAAAGCTATGCCGACGAGCTTGTAGCGTTCTCTTCGACGAATAGAACGTTCGCTACTGTTCAAAGCGTTATTGTGACGCTCGCGCGTAATCGTCTTGACCGCTTACGATTAGTGTTTGGCCACTCTGCCTTTCTTTTCACCGCTCTCTGCCGTTTCTTCGCGGTGCATTCTTCAAATGCATCGCAGCTCGAATTGTACTACAAGGTCGTATAATGGACTAATTATCGCGGTGTGAGGGAGGACAGAAGTTTTAAAGATAAAATTTTAAAGCAGAGAGTAGCGAGTCGTGAGAGCGTGCGGATCGCGAGAGAACTATATTTATTACAAACTACGTGGATTTAGTTTTGTATTATCTTTTCTATTTAGATATGTACTTGTATTATCTTATCTATTCAGATATCTATTCAGTTTTCCTTAATTACTTAATTTTGCGTTATCTTTTTCCTAGATTATTTCGATCGTTCTTTGGATTCGCTGCTTCGTTGTCAAACATTCTTCTTTCGTATCTTCTCGTTCTATAGGTATAATGATTCAAAGTTTGGTAAAATATTCGTCTCTTGCGCGTGACATTTTGTTTCGTCATTCCATTATCATATTCTGTTTTCATGTTTCTATTCTATTCTGTTTATCATATTTGTCCCGTGGCTTAGTTTTTCACAAAACTATTCAACGCACGTGATGCTCGAAACACCGCGACGGATATTGTTGCCATAAACGCTGGGACACTGGTCGAACTCTGCCAGAATCGTTTCGAACTCGCGTTAGTCCGCTTTCGATGGCTATTTCACTGTAGTTTACCCGAGTTATACCACAGGGGAATACATTATTCATGATTTTCGAAAGTGGGCAATTCGTCCTCTTGTTGCCATGCCCGCGTTAAACCGGCGCGCATCGCAACCGTGTACGTGTACGAAATTTTGGCATCGGCCGAGTCAAAGCCCTTTCTCCCCGGCTTTCTTCCTTTCATCGCGTCTTTCCTCCGGCCTCCCCGCGTATTTCCTCGATATTTGAAATTCTCGTTTTCACGGAGAGGAGGGCCGGTTTCTTTCTGTCGCGTCAGTGACGTGGCTAATGACAAAAAACCGACGAAAAAGTTCTCGTTAGCGTCCGCACGGAGAAATCGATACACACTTCGGTCGTCGTTTTCGACGGATGCTCCTATCTCGACGCGGCGTGCAGAACTGTATACCGCGAGAGAGAGGGAGAGAGAGAGAAAAGAAAAAAAAAGAGAAAAGGGAACGCGGCTTCGGGGAATATCCGAGAATTTCATTAAATTCTAGTAATAGAGCCGGGAATACCTTATTTCTTCCCGATATCATTTCCCATCGATTTTCCGACTACAGTTCAGCCCGTCGTCTCCTCGACGATGGAGCGCACCGCCGCCGCGTTGAAATATGCGCCGCCATTGACTACTGTGCAGAGGTACTAACTTCAAAAATGGCCAATTGTGAGGAGAAAAAGCCGCGAAATCTTTCGAACAACGTTGCCGAAGCTTCTGTCGCCTATCGCATGCCGCGACAGTGTCACGGAGCCGTCGGATCGAATCGAATTGAATTTGTCCGCGGATTGTACGAGTGAAATTGGATTTTCGAAAGTGAAACAGAGAGAAGCAAGGGAGCATCTCGATTTTACATGCAAATGAAACGTTCTCGACTTTTTTTCCTCTTCGTGCGACGAGACGCGCGTGATCTCGCAACGTACGACGTAGAATTGTACGAGACGTCTATTTATCATTGAAACGACTGAAACACCGCGTGATGGTACACGAGCTCGAACGAAAGATTATTGTTTATCGATAACGGGATCGGATCGATCGTGTCTTTGGAATGAAAAAAGAAAGAAAGGAGAGAACGGCAGCACGCACGAAGGAAGAGAGAGAGGCGAACTATGATATATTTTCCAATCAATGTGTAGCGGACACGTGCGAGATATTTAAAGCGAGATGTGCGATAAACAGTCGATCCTTTCACCGTCGCGACAGGTGCAGCGACAAAGCTCGCGTTCAAAGCTACAAATAAATGTTCAATACCTTTTGTCGGACATCTTTGCGCAGCGCCGTTGAGCTTGTTGCTCAACTCTGTGAAATTAACCACGAGAACGAGCTTGCCATACGTAACGCACGTACATGCAATCTATTACGCGGCAGCCATACGCCTAATTGATAATTGATAACTTTTACGCGGATACGATAATGGTATTGGAATATAGGTTATCATTAGCATATCACATTGCACGTTAAGCCACGATTAAATTGTCCGTTGCTGGCATCTTCCTTTTTATATTATCACTGAAAGTGATTTTAGCGGGGGTAAAAGAAAATCGGGCCTGTTCAGGCGCAACGCTGATGCAACGAAAATTAGCGATTGGTTGATTTGGGTCACGTGATTCGCGAGGGGGCGTGGAGTAGACCTCAAGTAGGAGTGACGTTGTCTCGTACTGAGCGATCGCGCCTGTAATTTGTTTTCTATCGATTCAAATGTTTGCGTATCAATAAAATTTTATGGCAAAAAAGTCGCCTTCATTTCCTAGTTGGAACAGTTGCTTCTGAGCCAGTGAGACGAATTGTACTGGGGTACAAGTCGTACAGTTTTTTAAAATATCCCATACTAGAGAGATATACTTCGCTTCAATCGCGAGTAACTAGGAAAAATTCTCGTATCAAATTCAACTTCTCGTTTCGTTCGTGATCACTGTCTGAAATAAACGTTTAAAAGCTGCTTCCTGCACTTGGCACGTCAGCGCAACAGATGGAACTGTTCATAGTACAATTAGCGAATCTACGAATAAACGTTTCCCGCTCTTAAATTCAATTTGCTCTTCCGTGCGAACAACATTTTCCGCCGACAAGTTCGAACGAAGTTGTTCGAAGCTCCAATCAGTGCGGATTATGATACTCTAAGCATAAGCCTGTGATAAGCAGTTATCCGCAGACGTTTTAACCCTAAATCCTCGCTCAGCCAGGTTTAAGATGCTGTCAAACGCGACGCGAGAGCCCTTGTAGCATCCTCCCAAAGAGACGCTCGAGTGTTTACGAGAGACGCATATTTCCCAGCCTACCTCACGCTCCGGCACGGAGCTCACCGAAAATCGTTCGCCAGCCTCAAAGCTGATGCCCGTTAAACACAACGTCCACAAATTTTTGGATTACTACGTCGCGACGAGACTTAAACAAAGGGCTGACCTAAAGTTAAGAAGCTGCTCGAACGGCCTTCCAAGCAGTTTTACGAGGAAAGAAAATCCTGGAGGAACGTTACGTGGAAATTCTTCACGAGCACCGGGACCAGAAAGAAACTTCAACTGACGGAAACACGTCAAAAACGAGACGAGTACTTGTCTGCAAAAGAAACTCACGCTCTTTTGATACTTTCGTTCGAGAACGAGAACTGGAAAAACGAGGAGAGGAAAAATTACAGACAGCGTAAAAACGTGAGGACAGATACCTCGAGGAGGAGCAACCCTTGTTCGAGAGTCAACATCGATCGACGTTGTTTAATCCATCAACAGTCAACCGTTTCTCGCTCAATTTACGTCACTGAATTTTGTATTTCGACGTTGTTTAAAATTTAAAGGTTACTGGAAGGTCAAAGGTGGGCCAAAAATCACTTCCTGCCAAAATAAATCCGTAAATTTTCATTATTTTTTCATTAATTTGCGAACGCTCCAGCGATCGACACTTCAAAACGAAAATGAAAAAGTCACGTATGAACTTGAATTTAATTTAAATAAAAAATTAATACAACTAGTTTTTCCTTATATTTTGATGTTTTATTAAAAAAAAAAAAAAACAAAAATTGGTAAGAAGAAACTCGAGTACGAAATTCGAGGAAATCAAGTTCACATTAAAATGAACGAGAAAGAAAAGAACTTGGATTTTTGGTTAGCGGAGTGAACTGCCTCCCTTAATTACTCCGACGGAACACCAGCAGCAGAATCAATTCTAATTTCATTGAAACTTGCATCGTTCGATCCAGTTGCTAATTACCCGGCGATCTGGCATCGCGGGCAGAATCGCGGCTTAAGGTCAAACGCGAGAGGGAAGAAGTCACTGGGATGACAGTGAATGGAGAGTGTCGTGCTAATGGCACCGTGAGTGTATCGCGAAAGAGAGGACCGATGAGAGAACGGATGATCGGTGACGCGGTCAGCTAGAATTTCACGGCGAGGGTGTCACTTTGTCAGCGCCGATAATCTCGGAGGGTGGAGAGGGGAGAGACAGAAGTTCATCGAAAACCAAGCTTTTTCATCGACGTTGTTGGCCGATGATAATGGAACCTGAGAAGAAAAGAGACAGACAAAGAGAGAGAAGGAGAGAGAGAGAGAGAACGAAGAATCTGAGATGAAGACGGGAAAGGAGGACGAGGTACGCCGGAAGCAACGAAATCGTCGCTCTCGGGGACGGGTGAGAGCACACGCGATGAAAGGAGAGAAGAATAGCGAAGAACGCGCGGAACTCGTCCTCGTAGGCGCCCCCTCGAGTCCTCGAAATGGTGAGACCGGCATTTCCAGATACGTCGTACGTTTACGTTCCTTAAAATACGTCACCTTGCTCCGGCAATTAGCGAGAAGCACGCAAATGGCCCTTGCCGAAGCCTCTGAATGACGTGGCGCGCAAAGTTCAAGGATAGGAGGTCCGCGCGATACGCGAGGCGAGTGGCTCATTGTTTAGAAGTGAAGTGTAAGAGATAATCAGCGGGACTAGGGCGGAAGAGCGAGCACTGGCGTTAATGTTCAAAGTTGATAGTACCTCGATAGCGGTAGCTTCCGCTGGATTTATTCGGCGCTGGCGACCTTATCAAAGGGAAAACTAAAGGATTAGATGTTATCCATTTGCCCTTATCGTTGCGATTCGTGGAACTAGGTGAATCGCGTTACGTGCGTGAGACAGGGAAATAATCCTGACGGTAAAGACCCGAGGATCAAGCGATCCAATTACACACGGTATCAAGGAGAGTGGATAAGAAACCTTGAAATCTTTCGTACGCGATTCGAGAAGAGCGATGGTTCAGATGTATGGCCATCCCCGATAGCGATAAATAAACTTACTTACGTATATACATTTCGATGGTTCACGATTTCCTGCAAACGCGCAAATGTCGACGGTCCAATAAACGAGATCGTAATTACAGATCTCATTGCTCCAGTTGCGTCGGTGATAAAATTCGATACCGATTTCGCGGCAAAGTTATGGGTTAAGCGCGAACAAGCGGCACGATTATACTTTGAGAGGATTTCAGCCTCTGCCCACGTTACCGTAAAATCTCCAAAATAAACGCAATCGATTAGAGCCGAATGGCACTGAATAACTTGGATTTTATGCGATCGACATCCGCCGGCGGATCGTTCGTCAGAGCCGAGAGTATTGCCGGGTTATGACTTTCGTTCCTCCTCATTGTTGCAGGTTGACTCGTTGCCGATTCTATCGATCTGGTAAAAACGGGCGCTCAATACTTTACGATTCCTGTCACAGAGCCATTCATTCCTTGGCCTCTCGGGTGCAAACGCGGCCTGCAGGTGCTCGTGTTCATCCATGTAAAATGTAAAGAAAGCCGCCTTTTGCATTATTTCACGTAACACTTGCTCCCGGGCTCTATGCCACGGAAATCAGGTTTCTCTGTTCTCTCTCTCTCTCTCTCTCTCTCGCTCTCTCACTCTCCCTTCTTTTTGTCTTTTAGTCTTTTCCCTTGTTTCTGGTGCACTCGAGTGGTTTCAAGGACCGCACGGCACAACTCTGAAATACTTATTGCACCATGATTCCATGCCCCACCGGTCGACCACGTTTCCGTCCATATACGAAATTGTTCCAGTGTCTACGAAACGAGCCGAGAAATTTCGTAGTTACTCAGCAAACACACGCGAAACAGGACACGGGCAAATAAAACCGGAGGACCACGAGTCGTCGAGCACTCTATTGCCTGGCTAACTTGCGTAATGCACTGTCTAACAAAGCAACAATGTTTTGAATCAAAGTGATGAATCACGCGAATAATTCGTACACGTGCAGTATTCCATCTTATTTTTCGTCGAAAACTAAAAAAGCGTCGGGGATGCGGCAAATCTAGCTCTGGAAACAAATTTGTACGTGCCAGGGAGTTCCAGAATTTCCACTTTTTAATACGTTGTTTAAAAATTTTTACATTTTAAAGGCAGCTTTCAGAGTGAAATTTTCCGTTAGTTTAAGTAAACTTGGTATTTTTTTTTCTTTCTTTTTTTTTTCTTTGAGAACGGAAATGAAAATAACAACGTCTGCAGATATTCATTCATAGATGAGCATGGCCCAACCAGCGATTCCCAGTGTCAAGCATAAGGCAATCCCTTTGGGATTCATATCAGAAGCTGGCTTACACCCGACTTCCTCACAATGCAGTCTAATTAATTCCAATGCTTCCGATTCCTGCGAGCATTGGGGTGTTTGAATCTACCCTGTACTATCAAACTACCCTTTGGTCGACCACTTGGCTGTGAACGGCGTTCACTCCGTGGCCAGTCAGCGGTCACTGATGATCACTTTCGCCGAAACTTTTCCTGGCGCAATTTGCTCGTTGCGGATCGTTCCAAGTTTAGTTTTCCTTCTCGGAAAACAAAAGTTGTCGAAAATGATGGAAAGTGGGTCGTCAACCTCGAGATCGCAATGATTTTGGAAAAAATTGGATCTTGGAAAAAATTTCTATATTCAAAGACCAGTCTCGTATGAAACAACAAGAAAAGAGTTCCAAGAACAAAGAGAAGGATATCAAAAAATGATTCTAGCAACAGAGAGAGAGAGAGAGAAAGCAATAAAAAAGTATTCAAGGAAACGGATTTCAGCGACGAAGAAAAGAATTCGAGAAGCATTCTACTTTCTATTCCAGAAGCGTCAAAGAGGGACGAGAGCAAATAACTTGAGAACTCTCGAGCGATTCGCGTGGCAGCCAGTGTTTGTTAATTTGCGAGATATTTATACGCGTATCGTATTAGATACGATAAGATTTGCGATATTTCTGTCGGGTGCGGTAACTGAAGCGATGAATCGCAAAAATTTACGTCTTATAATATCTGCGTAGCAACCTTGACCTATTCGTATTCCTCAATCAAACGTTATCCTTTCAGCGACTGACCTTTTTCTTATCTTCCACGTTCAAATTCAGACTATCGCTAGCCGCACTTATGTTCCTTCTCCAAGGATCTCTGCAACCTATCATTAACAGTCATTAACATTAACTGTTATCACTATCGCTGGTGTTATCTTGCGAAATTGCAGGAAGCCATTTCTCAAACATACGCGATACTTTCGATTTTGCCAAAAATTTTAGTTTTGCTTAAAGAGGAACTTTTCCAAGTATACAACTACTATAATACTGATTCTATCATTTCGCGATTCTACACTGTCTTCTGCTTTGCGCGCAACTTCTGATTGACGATCGTCGAGGTCCAGCTGCGCACGATGCGCTTCCATAAATCTCAAGGAATTTATCGGGCCGCTTAATTCCGCGGGAAACGTCACAGCTCCTACGCGACCGATAGATGTTCATCGGGATTCTGTGTTATTCATTCGTTGATCGCGGACTTTGAATCCTGGGAATTTCACTCGAATATTAAAGGTCGTTGATTGCGCTTCCCACAGTTGCGATCGTGCCGAATCGCGGACGGTGGATGGAATTCGAGGGAAGAACAAACGATCGATTCTTAAACATCGTTCGTCGCAACGAAGAAGGTAGAAAGTACATTGATAAAATACAGATAGTACGTGCAATCGCGCGCGAGATAAAGCGAGACTCGAGATTACAAAGAGGGAAATGAATCGACGATAGAAACGAGCTCGCGCGTCGAGCGAAGCCACTCGAATTTTATCGCCTCTACAATCTATAATTCTGCAATTAGTTGGAATGACGAAGGAGAAAACAGACGATCGGAGATAATTCGTCAATTAACTAACGGGCAGTTGACACTGTTTGTTACACACGAAAGTGATAAAAATTCGAAATTTCTAGAAAAATATTTTGTTAGTGATACCACTACCACAACATTTTCACCGATAATTTCCAGAAATTATCTCGATCGAATAGATTACTTTCGCTCGGTAGAGCCCGCGTTTGAACGATCGAATCTGTACGCTCTTGACAACTGATATCTGAAAATCGGAGATTGATGCGTCGATCGGATATCAACGATCGTAAATTATCCTCGCGCGTTTTGATACAGATTGTCCTAACCAAAATATCGATCATGTGGACTATCCGTGCAAGCCAATTATTATAGTTGAATATCGCATGAAACGTGATCAAGCTGTATCGCGACCCAAATTTTACAAAATTTCGTCCACGCGAAATACTATTACGGACAGATCGCCGACCGCGGTATAATACGGATTCGATTAATAATTCAAAACCGGAAAATTGCGCGAGTAAAACGGAATATATCGAAGGGCAAAGGTGACAAACGATATTTAGCGATATCGCCGAGATGAGAGAGCAATGAAATAAAAATTCATCCCTCCGGGCGAAATTTATGCGCTCCCTTGCATTTTCTTACTCCAGTGAAATAAGTTCGCGCAGAGCAGTGAAACTGGAAGCTAGAAACGAGAAATACGAATCTGTGTAACAGCAGACTTTCAACAAGTGAGCATTAACGAGTCTAATTAACGTCGCGCTGTAGATTTCATTTCATTAAAGCTCGAAGTAACAACGATATCAGCGCGAGATGAAACTTTCCCGACTCTACCTAACCTAAACCTAACCTAAACCTAACCTAAACCTAAACCTAACCTAACATAAACCTAACCTAAACCTAAACCATCTGTTCCTTGGTAAAATGGCGTTTCTTCGTGCAAATTACCATCGCTGATGAACGAATGTTTCAGAAAGGAGACACGTGTACGAAGCGTACGCTCGAGGTAGGAAAAACGCGGCGCAAAAACCCGTAGGCGAGCGGGGCGCAGCAATATCAACGTTTGTAAACGAGCCGCGCACGAAGGAAGGGAACAAGAGTTAACGAGATCAGTGATTTATAAAAGGGCTGGTCGTAGTGTATCGCGAAACGAAGAAAGCGGGACGTGATCGATCTTCGTCCAGGGTTGGTATCTACAGACACGACGACCAACAACGTAGATATCTATGGATTCCTTTCGTCGAACGATAAATAATAATCGGAGCGGACCGACGGACCGACGAGCCGATGGGAAGCAAAGGAAAGTGCTCTCGCCGAGGCAAGAAGAATAATGGAAGTTGGAAATGCTCTGGCTGAGAACTGGTCGGTTCTGCGGCTAGGCGAGCGAGTCGTAATATCGAGTCGAAAAATAAATTGCCTCCAGCTAGCCAATCTGAAGTGGCGCTGATTACCGAAAGACGATCAAAGAGGCTGGAAGAGGAGCCTGGGTGGGGAATATATTAAGTAGACAGAGAGCCAATGAACGAACCGTCGCCGATGAACGAATCATCGGATCGAGCGAATCGAAAAGGAAAGAGACGTCGATGAAACTGCGGCCCCATTACGAGATTGCCCTTCGCCCGGTCTCGCTCTCTGCTAGAGACAGCCCGATATTTCTGATATCTCTATGGATCTACTCGATCTCCGTTTGATCGGAAATCGATGAGCATTCAATCTCTCCTGCCACCCGCTTCAACTTCGTTCCAAGTTCCGCACGCATTCGGATACTTTCCGAGGCGGGAGATATTGAGTTCGCAACGGGCGTGGATGCTGCCTCGCAGTCCCGTCGAAACGAATTATGACGCATTATCGGAACTAGCGAGCGGAGAGTAATCCATCATCGCATTACGTTCCTGAAATAGGCGCGAATAACTCTTCCAAGTCGGCGAATTATTTCCCATCGTCGCGGTTTTATTTGACGTTCGATTCGCGTCGACCTTTATACCTGGATTTTAAGACGAAAAAATTTCATTCCTTCGATCGACAAAACTATCGCGATCCACCCTCGGTGCCTCTGGACAGAATCTATTTGAAAATTATTTAGATCGTTATTTCGAACGCGAAACTGGATCTTGATTAATGAAAGACAAATGTTTCCCGAACACTCGAGGCTGCCCGGCCCCAAAGTTCACAACCGTTCCCCGACACGCGAAACTTCCTTCACAGCGCAACGCCCCTTCTTGCAAGCGCGAGACTGTTTAACGATCCTGAATTACTTTCGATAATGAAAACTCGCAGCTATCATTACTCGTTGAACGGCCGTACGTCGCGCACGTCGCGAGTCCTTTCCGAACGTGCAATTCACTCTAATAACCCTCTTTTTCGTTTTAACGTGCTCCGTTTCACACGGGGAACGTGCAACGTTTAGCTACCTCGCCAACCAGCCATCGCCAGCTGCGCTGCCTTTTCCGTTTCGAAACTTTATCCGACCATCGGCAGCGCAATCTCTATTTTAATTGCGAGGGCGGGCTATTCCGAGCAATTGAAACTGCTTCGGCGTAAATAACGAACAAAGGCGTTTGAACGCGATCCTGAAATTCCAGCGATTCTGACCGATCTACCGTGACGCTCGGTTTCAATCGTCGATCTCGATTCTTTTATACTCGATTCTTCATTGACTCGACTTTCCAACGTGGGTGTTCCCAATGAATTATCAGCGACACCCTCGTCGGTTCGTCAATTCTCGCGCGCGCGGAAGCCTCGAAATGAAATCGATCGAACGGGAAATCTTTACGGTCGAATTTTTCTTGCCATCGACCTCGTCTTGTGGGCCACTTTACGACAGTAAAAGACGGCACGAGCATATTTACGATCACTTTCGCATCGAACAATGTAGGTCGCCGCGAACAATTTCATAATGGTCGTAAAGCCACGCGTTTTTCTTCGTTTCTATCGCAATGCACGGTTAAAAAAAAAGAACCGCGAATCATCGCCACCGTTGTACGAAAAACTACCCTCCCAAGCAAAGCCTGTTTTTATTATCTTTTTCCGTTTCCATCCCCTCTCCTTCTCCTTCGCTTTCTCATTTTTTTTCTTTTTTCTTTTTTTTTTTTTTTGTTCTTTTTCACGAACAATAAAGGCCAACAACGAGGACACAAATAACGCAAGGTTAGTCGGGTTCTCTACGTACGTTTCAAGGATTCCGCCGAGCGACTCTCTCTATTTCTCTCTCTCTCTCTCTCTCGCACGCGCGCGAGCTTAACACGTGGCTCTGTAACATCCACTTCAAGCCGACGAACATAGAGACAGAGCGTCTCGCGCAAGGTTAAAAGTTTTTCGCCTCGTCGATGGATGGCGACGACACTTTCTCGTTTTAAAGGGGACTGGCGTTTTTCCTTTTCCCGGGCCTCGGTCACCGGTCGACGGCAAAGAAGAGAGAGAGAGGGAGAGAGAGAGAGAGAGAAACAACGAAGAAAATCTGATCCAGCTTTCTAGAGAAACTCTCGGGAGGAAGCTCGTTCACCGAAGCGAGAATAACCGGCAAGTCGCTCGAAACAGCTATTTTTATGGAGAACACCGTGTACGTAGGTAAGGCGGAACGTCGTTTTCTCGAAATTCCAACAGAAATAAAAGCAGGAAGAACGCGACCCGCGTCTGCTTAACATAAAGCGTGAAAGGAAGCTGCTCCATTCACCTGGTTAAAAAAAGACGACGCCGCCTGACCCTTTTTTCTCATCGACCTCCGCTTCGTTAAATATAGAATGACATTCACCATGAAACAACTTTATGCAACAAACTGCCAGCCGTTTATTTAAGGTATTTGCCCGTTGGTGCATCGACGAGGCGGAAGCTTCGGCTCCTGTCCACGATTCACCAACGCGAGGCAAATGAATTAATTTTCTCGATTGTCCGGCTAAAATACACCGCGCAACAATGCGAGCCTCGCTGAAGAAGCTCACCGTTCGATCACGTTAAATGACGTCCAAATAATTGCACGGACCGCGCGATATACGTAGACTAGTCACGTCGCGCAGTGCATCGTCGAATTGCAACGAACGGAAATCCTGGAATTCCCTTATCTCGCGAAATTTCTCTCAAATAATACACGACGTCGATGATTTTATGCGATTTCAAGAGAATTCTCCTGCAATTTCGCTAAACCAGAAAGCTACCTAGAAAGACCTCTGTTTTGATGCAAGTACGCACGTAAAATATAAAAGTCCGTGTGTCGACTCGAGTCTACGGAGTAAACGCGTTAATATTGCAAATGCAAACAAAACTGCAACGAACCCTTGGCCTCGAACGTAGAAGGTAACGTAAGGGGTGAATATGTGCTCGCAAGTTTGACGCAGTAATAAGAAATTCGCGGCGTGTCAATTTCACGTGGACGTCCTGCCTGTGTTTATTTGTTCCTCGGAGGATGTTGAGAAACAAAAAGTGCCAGAAAAAGAGAAAAAAGAAGGAATATAGTCCACGCTGGGCATGCACATTTTCGTGAGGGCGTGCGCAGGCACGATGATAAGGAACGGGTCAAAAATGAATTTCGCGTCAATTTCGCTTCTTTATTTATACACGCCCAAAGGCACTGGGACATGCTAGGAAAACGTGGAGAATGGTTTACACTTTGAAAAGTGTATACACTCCGCTGGGAATGCACACACATCGCATAAAGAAGAGAAGGATTAAAAATTTCATTCGCCCGCGCGTTCTTTCTCCCTTTTCCGAATTAATTTCAGCGAAAGCGCCGCTTTTTAAATAAGATGAGGATAACTCGTGCAAAAGGGGCGCTTATCCTTCAGCATGCTAGGCATTAAAATCGAAATCACTCCGACCTGTCCCCTTTCCCACTGGGACTGGGACATTTTCGCTTAATCCAGCATTTTCCCTTTTACGTTTACCCCCGACGTAGATAAGAAATCGCCTTCGTTCGAAATCTTATCATTAATTCCTGGAAGGCCATTAAGTTCGTCTTAGGCAAGATGATTAAATCAGGCATTGTCGGGGAGAGAAACTTCATTTTTCGCGGGGAAGGTGTTCTCTCGCGTGAGTCGTTAGACGAAAGATATAGGATCGTAGGGCTGGATAGACGGTGCGCGGAACTGTGCGCCATTAGGTATAGTTCAAGGACCGTCACTAGACGCAAATGGACAAAAGGGGGTCAGAATTTTAAGCGGAACGTCGAAGCACATCTAAATGGGGATAATGGCTGTGAAAATCGATCGGGACGAAGTCACGAGGCTTTGCTCATTCCGCCGGAGCACTTCTCTCACCCATCTTTGGCTACAATGAAAACGTTTTTACTCTAAAATGGCCTCGTCGCAGACATTTGCGACGACGGAACGTACCGCGTTTATTATTCATTTAGGATCCTCCCCGTTTGCACGCCCACCACGTACCACCGCCGAGAGGTAAACCGAACCATCCCCCAACTTTCGCTGATCGAGGCGAAATCGACGCGCTTCAGTTGATCCAACGGGAAATTCGGGACGCGAATTTGCCACGCGCTGTAAGCACCGTTTGTTTGACCGGTTACTATTTACTACTGCGTGCTAATCAGTAGATTACACTTCGTACGAGACAACGATTACTGCTATAATACATTATCCGGGTCGCCCGGAAAGTTCCCAACAGGAAACAACCCAATAATACATCGAATCTTCTTTCGACCGGAAAACTGTGTTATCGTAAAGTCGAGAGTTGATAAAGACAGAGATAGAGGTATGCAAACGCAGATACGACGTAACGAGAAGTAAACTTTGCTGTCTTCAGTCGTTTCCATCTCGAGGATAATTAGTAAGCTGATGGACAAACGACGAGGATCGAAGGAAACGTAGCAACGTTAAACCGCGTGAGTGATTTCGAGCGACAACCGAACTCGGGCAAAGTGACTCTCGCGCTCAATACCAGACCAAAGACAGGCCAATATATCAAAACTTACCCGCCCTGTCAAACAGAAACTTAACGAATCAATCTTGCCGCCGACGGACGGGGAACGCGAGCGAAGGAGGGAAAACAGATCGTAGATAGTAAACGCCTGCAGCAATTAGGTAAGTTTCGTTCAACTTCCAACGAGCGAAAATCCTCGTGCAATGTCGCTGATTATTTTCCTAGCCGCGATCCCTCTAATTTTCACCAACGCGCGCAAACACGTCGCGGCGGCCGTGTAATCTCATGGCGTGACGGAGGATGAGAATTTTTAATAAAAGTTGGATATTCGCGGAGGGAAAGGGCGGGCCGAAGGCTTTTTCCGGGTCAGAAAATCATGGCGCGTCGGCAACGATCGAACGGGACGCCTCTTCTTCTTCCAATCCCGGTTCAACAGAGCGCGGGATTACAGAAAAAGTCAACACGTCGGGGAGAAAGGGTAAATAACGCGAGATTGAACCGAGCGATCGAGCACGGGTCTGAAAAGGGGAGGGAACCGCCGCGTTTAAATCGCGTCGCCAAAAATATCGTTTATTCGAGGGCCGGCGCGGGCACAGCGCGAAAGATAGATCGGGCGCATTTTGTTGTTCCATTGTGTTAGCCGGTCGACATCGTTGCGATACAACCTTTTCCAACCGATCGTGTCGCGCGTGACTCGCCATAAAACGGGTTATCTAACCCGTAAGCTGTAACCATAAATTACCCGCGCCTTTTCCATCCCGCGAAACCCTCGCCTCTCCTTCGAAATAAATCCAACGAGTCAACGAGTAATGATCAACTATGAAGTGACGGATTAACCCTTTCATTACGAGCGCTGTGTTTATCCGGCATAAACGTCGAGACGATTTTTTCCTTTCTTTCAGTTCGATATAAAATTATTAGAATAAATTAATCTTTCTTAAGTTTTTGGAAAAATTCAGCCACAGGTGTAATTGTTAATCCTTTCGCTCCTAACGCCGACCATAGCCAGCAGCTATTTGGTGCACACTTTTGGCGTCGAGTCTTCGGTAATAGTAGTGCTCCGGCTGAGCGGACTGCGAAACGGTTAATTTACTTTACCAGCGGCCAAGTTACTCGAAAATAATTAAAGGATTATGTGCTTTGGATAACTTTGTCGCGCTAGCGATCGGTGTGGTTTTACCGAGAAGTTTTACCGTCGAAAATTGTCCATGTTCCGATTCGTATTGAACGAACGCAATATCGATTCGCATCCATTTTCTTTTTTCTCGCGTTACGCGTGCTGAATGTTTGTACGTTGAATGTACGACCCGCCTTTTGCGTTGCATGAAAAAAGTACATTGCAAAGACAGCCTGGGAAAACTCGAAAGTTTCACATTTTCTTCGACGACAACGGCGCTGGATGTGCAGCTTTAATGATTTTGAAACTCGCAGCTAGGAACGATGAAATATTTACAAGAGTCGGAGGAAGGGGAAAAAATAGGACGTTGGAAAATTGCGATCCGCGCCGGGGCGACCAGCGGCAAGCAGAATTGCAATCTTGCCGGAAGATTTGATGTTCTAAATACTGTTACACCGGAGCGGAATTTATCGCGTCCTCTGCGAGAATTCTAGCGAGAGGGAGCTCGCCTTCGAGTTCGACTTCGACGTGCGGCTTCCGTTACAAATTTTGCACGCTGCAGCGGGTAATTCTATTAAATGTCTTATAACGAAAAAAGACGAGGGAGACGGAAGAAACGAGGGAGAAGTCTCTCGCGTTAAACCTCGGAGGTTTAAAAATGGCGGGAAACCTGGGGGCTATTTCCAGTGATAAATTAACT
This sequence comes from Melipona bicolor, assembly GCA_030673865.1. Classification (NCBI taxonomy): domain Eukaryota; kingdom Metazoa; phylum Arthropoda; class Insecta; order Hymenoptera; family Apidae; genus Melipona; species Melipona bicolor. Next base: position 2,554,462 of record JAHYIQ010000012.1, read on the forward strand.
TCCAGAAGGTCACTTGGGCAGCGTTAAGAGCCGCGAATATTTTTCTCTCGAATTTTTCTCGCGTCTCGAATAAACGGCGGAGAGAGAGAGAGAGGCCTTAAAAGGCGTAGTTAAAAGGAACGTGGAATGCGTGGTGATCTTTGAGAAATAAAAAGAACTACACGCGGCAATTCTTCGGGGCGGCAGAGATAACGAGGGGAGGACGGAGAAACGAGAAAATTGAATTTCCATTGGAGAAATTAATAAAAGCCTCTGGGCTATATTACCGGGCTGTGATATCGCGGCGGAGTTGTTAACCACAGGAATGTAAACAAGAGAGAAATAAAGTGGATGGGGGAAGAAACGAAACGTTCTTCCTACGATAAAACGAGCCATTTCTTTCGTGCAATTGGGTCGGCCAGGAGGGAAAAAAAGAGAAAACGAAAGGAGCAGGAGAAGAGAAATAATAAAAGAAGGTGAATCGGAGATAAAAGATCGTTCGATGTATATCAATGAGCTTTAAAAGACGTTGTTGTTGTTCACGCAACAGTCATAACGTACACTCCAAATAGATTTACACGGTGCTCCTTTTCCCTCCTCTACATGGAACGTCACCGCTGGCGACCATCGTCCACCTGGCGATCTATCCTCTTTTTTTATCAGTTTTTATCCGTTCCTGATCAGACACAGATACAGGGGCAAGGACTCGCAGGCTTTCACGTACCAACCGACGGAGAACGCCTGCGCGCTACTTTTATTGATCAAACTCAACGAACATTCAGTCTGATTCGAACCATCGAACCAGACGGATCCAGCAAACCGAAACACAATTACCTTTGCGACAATACACGTCAACCACTGTTCGCCCGTTCTTTTCTGCAGGTTCGTGCACACGCTTCGTTCCCTACGGCCTTCGTTTCCCAACGAACACCTTTGTCCCGTTTTTACGTGTCAAACGACGTTAAAATCGGAGGCGATTTCTCTTTGACCAAAAAAAGGAGGGAAAAAAGGGAGAGAGAAATATATAAAATGGAAAGAGAACCGTATTCAGTCTCGAATTTTTTAACGAAGCGTTGACGACCAATACGAAACGTAATTACTGTAAAAGTAATTTATCACGGTGGCCACTCTCGCCGCCAATCTCTCTGCGATTTTACTCGCGAATGCCGACTTGCGGAGTACTCACGAGGAAAAACTGTTTCCAGTAACTTGTTGAATCGCGACTTTCCTTTTCCGGATAAAAATATTCGCTCGATGGAAACTCGTGCCATTTCGGATTCACCTTTATCTCGCGGGCATTGGTTAATTTGTCGTAACGTTTAAAACGTCTGGAATTTTGCTCGATATCGAGGAATACTCGGTTTGTTCTTTGTCGAGAACCGAATTTTAAAAGCTGACCCCTTCCTCTGGGCGAACGCGCGACCGAAACGTTAAACGTAACAAACAACGCGGCCTGTTTTCACAATCGACGAAAGTAAATATCTTTCCAATTAAACGAAACAATAAACTCCGCGGATCAATGGAACGTGTAATCCTGCTGGAAAGCGCCGGCACAAACGGAGAAGGGTTTCATTAAATTTCATACGTTTCGTTTGATACATCGCGCAAAGACGGGAAGTAATAATTCCAGGAACTTCAAACAGCGCGCTTCGACGTCAATAATTTCCCAAAGCAAAGTATCTTCGTGTATCATTCGTAACTCGAATTCTCTTGCGAAAAGGTAGGAGAGAAGAGCTGTGCACGTGTTTGCTCAAACAAATGGCCAGCGTTGCGAGGCACGTATTTTACGCACATATCGATTGGCCGATTCGGACCGACGCATATGCGCTTTGTCTCGAAGGACGACGATCATCGGCCACTTTTGGCAGTGTATCGGGAAGATACGGAAATCCTCGCTCTCGCGTCGTAATCGTCGTTAAAACCGCAACTAGTAACCGCGTCGTTATAATTATCCGATTCGATCGATGCGCAGCTGGTGAACCGGGTGGCGTAGGACGGCATCGGGGGATGCCACGGGGATAATATAGAGCCGACCGAGGAAATTCGAGGTAATGAATCGGGGGAGGGAGGAAGGATGCCCGGAGAAATGGAATTTCGAATATTTCACTTGCAGCTATATAAGGTCGGACGTAGGTGTTTGCATAACTCGCAGCGTGCGCAGGCCGTTGATAAAATATTGCTTAATTGGACGGTTTTAGCAAAATATTGACCGATCGTGTTACGCGGCAAATACACCGTTCGCAGCTCCTGCGAGAACCTTTGCCTTTTACGAGGATTTACTTCGTTTCTGCCGTTATTTAAGCGGCGACGTTCGGCTACCGCTACTTCTTACGAAATTGGTAATTTCGGTTAATTTCGGGGGTTATATCGGTATAAAATCTTGTTCGCCGTAGGCGTCGAAGATATTGCGCCCATAAATTTTATGGATCCGTGGCCGCGAGGGATTGGCAAGCCCACAGCCCTACGTGTACTACTCCCTGCGAGCACGTGGAAAATTCGCAACTTAAATATCGCCCCTTCCCTTCGTGGCGAATTAATCCGTGTAAATTTTCCAGCTAAAATCTTTTCCTAGAAAATCGATCCTCCCCCATCGGCTCCCTTCTCGGTTTCTATTTAATTTCGCACTCGCACCTCGTCGCGGCAAATAGATCTACCGTGGACAATTTAACCGAACGTTCGTTATCTCACTCGTCAAAGGATTTGATCCGATTACGAGCAAACGAGGCAGCAGAGCCAAAGAAACAGAGAAACGGACGGGCTGAAAAACAATTTGCCGAATCGTCCGTGAAGAACCGGAGGGGGTGGGGTGGGACCTTATTAAACAGTTCGGCACGCGTGGCCGTGAGTGAATCAGGCTTTTGTTTAACGCAACTGGTTGCAATCTCGAGTCGCAACCGGGCTCGATTGTAAAACGGAAATATCCCGGGCTCGGGGGTTCGTGCAAATACAATACGACGCTAATGACCGTTGTAAAGGACCCCGGGCTTCCGTGTCATTTATGTCGGCGATATTTATTCCAGTATCGCCGCCGGTGCGACACTTATGAATGGAAACTAAGCAACAGATTGCTTTCCCCGTAGTTCGCAGCAACGGTTTCAGAAAGTCTATCCCCCCGGCCTCTGCCACCGCCTCTCATTCAGACGTGCCAATCGAGTTTACATCCGACACCTTCAGGTGACGTTTGTTAATGTGCAATCTCCACCTCCGCCTCCTCCACGAGCAACTTCCTCCTCGTCGCGGGAAACGTTCCGCCCTGGCAACCCCTTGGAGAGCGTTAGAATACGCGTCACCGTTACCGCCGTTATGTCCGTTCCTATCGAGACAAATTATCACCCCGGGGTAAGTCTGTTGTCGCGGCAAAAGCATCGCTCGTTGGTACAGCGAGAAATATATAGCGACTGTTTGCGTGTACGGTATTTCGTCGACGATTCGAAATTTCGACAAATTGAATCCAGGCAGTCGAAACTTTGCGAAAATGTTCGTCAGACACGTTCCGTTCCAGACCGCGAGGCAATTCACTGCTTTTTGTTCGCGCGCGATTGTTCGAAACGCGTAAATATCGCACGGCGAGAGTTCTCCAGTGAAAGAGAAATGGAACGACTAATTGAGGCAAATTTTAGAAATTGGTAACTCGATGCACAGACTAATAACGAAAGATTAAGATAATAGGGGAGTCAGATAACGCGGGGAGAAAGTTATAAGATATGCTCGAAACCCTCCTCTCCCCCTCCGGGGGCAGTTCCAGAATTTGCAATTATAATGGAAGCTTCTAAATGAAAACTGCGTCCTTTTAGAAATTAATTTCACGGTTCCTCGCACTGAAATCGTCTTCATTTCGCGTAATAAGAACAGATCGCGCGGTGTTGGTTTTATCGTTCTTTAATTAAGCTGTAACCGTTTCTGAAGAGATATTGATCGCTTCGCACCTACACAGTGATTCGGAAGCGTGTATTCTTACGAAATTGGAACGTGACTTTAGATTATTCGTACCAAGATTCATACGCGTACATTTGTCGAGAGTAAAATCTCGTTACTTGATCGAGAAAGAAATTGATCGTGATGCGTCTTAATGAATTCAACGAGCACGTAAATGTTGCCTCTCGAGCGGCAGACGATCGCGAATAAGGTTGCGAGTTCAAAAGTAATTGAAATAAAAATAAATTGGACTAAATCGAGAGCACCCTCGTCATCCACTTTCAAATTGCTTCGCGATACGAAACATACGGAAGTGATACAGGCATCGCATCTCGCGATCCGACTCGCGTTCAATCCTCGAAAAGCAAGAAAAGAGGGGAAAGGAGAAACGAGAAGAAAATAAAAGAAAATGGATGAGAGGAAGGGAGACAAATCCCGAGGAAAAGTAATTCCACTCGGTCGTCGTGTTATTCTTTTATTTTTCTTCTTTCGACTTACGTATATATACATGTACAATGTATTCGGTATCAACAGCGTGGCTGTTTTTCATTTTACACACTACCTTAGACACACCTTTCAAAGACCGCGCTCTGTTTTCAACGAACAAACGCGTGGCGAAAATAAAGTCTCGCATCGGCGAACACAGGGTAGTAGTTTGGAGTGGGGGGGGAAGCACGAATTTCCAAATCTTCCGGGCTCTTTAATTTTTCATGCATCGCGAGGTTGAACACGTCGACAGTCGGAGTGAAAAGAGAAGATCAAATGAAGAGGGGCAAATGAAGAAAGTGCGCGGGGGCGTTTTTCAATTTCGATACCCCTAACCTTCCTCTCAAGCTCTATCTCCGGAGATCACCGCTTCCACGTGATAAGCTATAAATCTACACGTTACAAGCTTTCAACGATCGACAGAATCGTGTAACGCGGCGCCGGCTGATTGAAGATTCCCGTCTCGAAATACTCTGCGCGAGGACAAAGTCTGATCAGTGGATATACTTCAAAGGAAAGATAATACAATCCAGCGAATAACGCGATTCGATGGATTCGAGCGAGATTCCGGTCACGTGCTTCCACCGTGCGAGCGTTCTCGCGTTTTAACGCGTTTGTTCGTCAAAGATGCACGCAACTCGTCGCGATCTCCGTTCGCTGAGTCAATTTCCATCGGAGGGGGTGCGTCCCTTCAATTTCTCGAACGAGACGTTCTCGCGCCTACCTCGTGACGATTGTTAAATCAGTCGTTCTTTCGTTCGACCTCTAGGTCTCTAGATTTGCTCGTTCGAGACTCGTTCCCTTTCACGGCGAACGGAACCGCGCGGTACGCCGTTTCTAATCGATAAATCACGGCCCCCCTCAACTTTCACGGGGAATTTCTCACCGATTTTTCCAAGATCACGCTACGATATCGCTCGATCGTTCGCGCTGCACGATCGCAATGACTTCTATCCCTAGAATGGAAGATACGGATATCTCGAGCGAGATATTCCAAAGTAACCGATACCAAGAGAGATACTCGAGGATCGAAGATTCCTTCGAGCCTATCTCGACACGAAACGCCAGGTACACCAGGAATGGGAATGTGGCCAATTGGATGATTGCGTGATCCGTGGAATTCTCTGCGTAGAGAATCTGATCGTTGACCTATCTCGAGCTCCACTTCGTATTCTTTTGTTTTTTCTCTTTTTTTTCTTTTTTTAAATAGATTCTACGTGCCGATCACGCACGCCGCTTCAAACGTCGCCTCTAAAGATTTCTAACAGGAACAGAATATTACGACAGGCGATTGACCCTTTCGCGCGGCAAAAGTAATCCTAATTTCAGGAAAATCCTCGAAGAAGGATCGTGAAACGGGCGTTGCTTGCTCTCTATCGTCGATAATTGACAAGAAGAAACGTTTTCCGCGATCCGAGAGACGTTTGGTCTTGAAAAGATTGACACGATTGCATGATAAAATGTCCAATAAAAAAGTTCGCAAGTTAAAAGTCCAAGTCCATTCTGTTGGACCACCGTTGATTCTTACAGTAAATCGGAATCGAAAGTCGACAGTGATATGTCAAATTTTGAACATAGTTTCCACTCGATCCAATGCCACATTCGATTCCTCCGACGTACCTGAACGTACACGTACATACATACACAGACAGATATATGTATCTATCGCGCGAACGTTTCTCGCGTGTCGAGCGAAATTAAGATACAAAAGACGATCCTAGGAAGACGAATCCCGCGACATGTGAAACGAACGCGTACCATTTCGTCGATTCCCGTAGACGTTGACAGCCTTTAACAGAGAGTGTAATTGACATTTTACACTCGCGCAAAGCTGCCTTACGTCGTCGGTTGCTTGTAACGAATTCCAGCAACTCCTGGCTCGGTCGACCGTGGCTTTTGCATCCTTTGACACGCCGGTCGTGTTACCAACGAACCGTGCAATCGTCAGAGCACAAAAGGTCGGCTCTGCTCTCTTGCCGAATTTCAATATTCCGGATGAAAAGCTCGCGTCTGGAATCAACCGGCTCCGTTGCACGTAGCTGGCCTTGCGGTACGAAGGATACCGGACCAAGTCGCGGAGAGTCGAGGGGAGAGAATGTTATTCAAAATCGAGCGATCGACACGCCGCGAAGATGAAAGCCCGTCCGAAACGAACGTTTCTAAATATATTTCGAATGGAACATTTCGGTCTAAACGGACTGCGGATATTTGCGCAAACTTCAAAAATTTATGCCACTAACTAAAGAGAAGGAACTAGAAAAAAATGTTGTTTTATGCTTTAAATTTCAGTTTGCTGATCTCGTGCATCTTTGCATCTTGTTACTACGTTTAACAGCAAATTAACAGACGCGCTATTATCGCTTCTGACGACAGCCGGACACGACTTGGCGATGTTCAAGTTCGCAATTTCACGCTGCATCATTCGCGCATTGTCGTTTCGCAAGTCGGTCCTGCACGAACGTTCGTCGATACTCGCATCTGTGGTCGCGACCAAACGTAACGCGACGTCGTGAATAATTCTATTCGGAATCTAATAAAAACTAGTGTGCCGGAAGAAAGGAATCTACGTTCGCGCAAGCCGACGATAAGATTGTGCCGCCAGGGGGAAAATGATCGCGCGGAAACCATATCAATTCGACTCGACCGCGTTCACTTTAAAAATAAGAAACTGAGGAACACAGTGAGACAGATCTACGTGAACACGCGTTGAATCTAGATACGTATATTTAAGTGTTTCTTCTAAGAATCTGTTTACTGCTAACAGAGCATGGAATGCCCCGCGTTCGTGTTCTAAGAAAGAAAAACAATTTTTCATCTTTCTACGGACTAAATTCGTTAGAATCGAAAAAAGATAATTCTTATTCTTCTGTGAAAAATAGTACATACCACTGGTGAATATTCGCGAGAGAATTTCATACGTTCAAGAATATTTACGTACGATACTGTTCGTGCCTGCCAACGAATACCTTCAAGAGGCAAGTATTTCAAGAAAAATCGTAGTACAAACTTGAGATACGAAAACGACGATTCTTTCTAACGACAGAGAAACACGAACACGACAAGATTCAATCGTGGTTTGTTTAACGCAAATACTTTGTGAAATATCAGCGAAACATGTCCGACATGACGTCGTTCCTTCATGTTGAAACACGGGCAATTTGGTCGCTTATTTCGTTTACTTTCACGAAAGTGGAGCGGAGAAAACTCATGAAAAATCCAAGTCTCGTTTGTCCGTCGCACGGTCGCTGATAGCAGTTTCGTCTCGGTCGTTTTCCCGCCGGTAAATACGCGAATGCCTGTTCGTTCCATTCGAAACTTTTATCGTCCCCAGGTGTACGCGTTGCGAATTAATCGAATCATTCAGGACGCTCGACGATTTTCAGCCCGGGCTGGAAAAAAGAATTCAATCGAATTTCTCTACACAGTCAGAAAATACCTACAAGTGACTCCACCGTATCAAGTGAGATACAACTATTTCTGCCTAACGTCAGAAACTTACGAGACACACGCCTGGTACATACTACACGCGACACGACCAACGTCGAAAGCGAGCGCACTCCCCTGCGTTGTTTGCACCGCACAGTTTCATGCACGTGAAACCGAAGATCAATAGCGTGTAATCTCTAACGAGAGGTCTAACAAAGAATCGTTTAAGAGAGACGTTCAACGTACACGCCATCCGAGCCGCTCGACATATGTTTAACACCGGTTAGGTCGGCTTGTACGTACATACAATTTACGTTACACGATACGTACACACGAGACTCGTTCCAGTGCAACACATGCAAACTGTCCAATATCAAGTTCAACCTCCAACAGTCGACCAGCGTTGTTTGAAGCTGAATCTTGCTCGAATCCGTCCTTGCCCGTTCCCCTTCCAACTCGTCGTGTTAGAAGATGATAGCACGCATCGAGTAGAGATGATTTCGTCGATTGTACGTCGTTTAATAGAGAAACGTCTGGCGTTGTTGCATCCTGTTAATCCCTCGAGTTCAGACGTCTTCGACTACTTCGTCACTCGTTTTGAAGTTTTAATTTCAATATCAAACGGGTGTCGGGTTATCGATTGATTCACGCCGTAGACGCGAAAGTGGTCTCGTTAAAGATCTCCTTTGGCCATTTCCTTTTTTTTCGTGTGATGCGTATCGATGGGAAACGCGCCGAGTCCGTTGCATCTCGTTACGTACTTCGAAACGTTCCGACGGGTGACACAGAAAAGCGGGGAGAATATTTTCAACGGATCTCTGATCGTCAATACCAAACTTTAAGTCGTATTTTTCGAGGCGAAACTTTTTCGATTCAACCGGGGGATAGTGTAGCATCCGGCGAGTGAACGTTTAAGTGCGAAGAACGAGCTGTAGGTACGCGATGAATACGAATCTTGAGAAAGAAACGGAAGAAAAAGGACGAGACGACTTTCGTTCAAACTTTCTCCGAATCTTGCGATCAAATATTGATTTCCATCATCCAGCGTTGTTCGTGTCTCTCCGTCGTTGTAGCGAGTACCTTTGTTCTCCGCAGGTCAGTACAACTTCAGACTCTTCTTCGATAAGTCAAGACAAATTTGCAAAATTTGATCTAACGTCGTCTTCCAAGTTTTTTCGGTCTCTGTACTGCCGCCAATTACCGAAGAATTAAGCAAGGTAAACTCGGCTTTGTTTCACCCCCGTGGTACTTTGACCGACGTTCAACGCCGCGTCAAAGTACACGTGTTGGAGACGAGCCTGACAATTTCAACAATGATCTACACGCCAGTTGCATTGTCTCGTCCAAACAACGACTGAACCCGTTACGGTGCCTCTCTCTTTTTTTCTTAAAGTCCGCTCCGTGCAAGAAACGAAGGGCGAGGAATATTTGAAAAAGGAAGTTGCGACGTTATCGATCTAACGTAGCTCGATGAGTCTGAACAGTACATGCACGATGGTCGTGAAACGACGAAAAAAGTTCATCTACTCTTTACTCTACCAGTTGCGATCTCAGTTCAGAGAGGAATGTCTTCGCGAAACCGACTCCTCTGGTGTCTTCGTCGCCGACAAAAACAAAAAAGAAAAAAAAAGAAAAAGAAAAATCGGAGAATTCCACTTCGTTGCTGGAACATGATCTCTGTCGATCGCGTCGCGTCGATTATTCCCAACAACCTGCTCGTTTAGCCCCTTTCGGCTAATTCAGACCAAGGAAGAACCAAGAAGTATGCCGATTTACTCGCGGACAAAAACAAACTCGTTGTAGTGATTCCAACGATTCTCTTCGGAATCCACTCCGGGCTTCAGCTGTTCCGAGTTGCTGCCAGCGGTGCCGGAACCGCAGCTAGCGGCCAGCTTGAAACCTTGCTCTTGAAGCATGTCGAAAGCTTGCTCGATGGAGCTGTGCTTTAGAAAGAATCTAGAGGTATAACGGTCGGTGGAACCGTGGTCCGGGTCGCGGCTCTCGTTCAGCGTCTCCCCAAATACGTCCCTGCAAAGAGTCACGCGGCCGCATACGAGGATCCTCGACAGCTTGCGAAACTTTACATCGGCCAGGCCTTCGCGGCCGAACGCGAAGCTCCCGCGGTAGCCGACGGTTATGTGGCCGGATGCTTTCTTTCCGGTGGAGGTCAAGGAACCGGAAGACTTGCCGTTCTCCAAAATGGCACGTTCCAAGCCGGGCAGACCGTAAAAATTCGCTTCCTGCTTCAATCTTTCCTTCTCTCGGAACCCCTCTGGCAAGACCAGTGCCTGATTGCGTAGGAAGTCGAGGACATAACGAAATAGAACCCCGTCACGATCCAGGAAGTACTTGCCCTTGGCATCCTTCTCCACCGATGTTTTCCCGGAAAACAAAGCGGCCAAATGAGAGTCGCTCTCCCGGGTGAGGGTGGTGAGAGCGGTGGTGTAAAATACACCGCCCACGTTCAACTCCACCACGCTTGGCACGGCTTCCTGTTGCTGCTGGTCCGTTTGCTGCTGATCCCCCATACTGCTTCTGACGCTTCTTCGATAGACTCGTCTCTCGTGGACAGTCGCACGGTGCGACTCGAGTCAGCGGCCTATGTACGTACGCGTGAGAGCCACGAAACGCAACGGGATGGTGGGACGTACAGCGAGTTGACGATGACCAGTATACGGCAGATGACGTATACAGGAGACGTATAAACACGCAACGCGCCGTGCGTTGTTTATTATCCGCCGGGAATCGTGTGCGATACGATACCGATTGCACCCCAATCGCAAAGCGGACACTTTTTAAGAGAGATCACACTGCATACAGCACACACCGTGAAGGATCGCGCGAACGGCGAGAACGGGCCAATGTGTCGGGTCAACGACCGAGGACAGCCAAGGGTTGTTACGAGGTGGACACACTCCAAGGTAGAGATCTGACTCCGAAAACGTGCTCTCTCGAAGCTCGGGGACGAGAAAGACTGACGACGAGAGACTGCGCCTACGGTCGGTCGAGGAAAGCCGAGCTTAGCTCGGCTCCGTCGCTGCACTTCCTCTCGTAGACACTTGGCGCGCGCGGCAGGACGCACCACTCGTGTGTATTGCGAGAAGCCTGGTACGCTGGCGCAGAAGGTGCACCTACAACGCGCGCCGATCCTCGAACGGTGAAACGCGCGCACCACCCCCTTGTCATTCGATCACTGCACGCGGGCCGTCCGCGTGCTATCCTACCAACCGATATCCTACCCCCTTTTCTCACTCGTGTGTCTCGATAATTGATCGCTTTAAATCCCACTGATTGACTACGCTTTCCTACATGATATAATACCTCTGCTGGCTCCCGAATTTTATTCGTCGATACGAATTTCATTGGTCGCTCCGTTCTACTCGCAGCTCGAGCGAATAGCGCGATGAAAAGAGAGTATCGTTATTTGCTTACCTTTGAGCATCACCTGGTGGTTCCTCTCTCCGCGATATACCCTTGTTTTCTCAGCCTTGACTAATCGTATCGTCCGTTGCTCCGCCATTGTTATTAACCAATAAATACGCGGGAAAATGTCTACTCAGCATCCCACTCTCGCGGACCTAGATCCAATATGATATGATTAAAGCTAATTTGCTCCAACAATTGTTTACACGCATTAATATACAAATATTCACGATGCAATTCTCGCACTCGATTTCTCAGATAGCTTATGAATATGAATAGATGCATGATAGAGAGAACACGATAGGCTAAGTTATACATAAATTTCAACTGCTGATACAATTAAAAGGAATTATCGGTAAACATGTGCAAACCTTGAAGATATTCCATCGACGCAGTTTCTGTTCTTTCGCGTAAGCTTCGCTTTTACACCCGATAAAACCGTATACGCGCAGATAAATTGAAAAAAAAGCGTGACGTCGAATATTTGTGATGAACACTCGTTTTATCGTTGAACAATTAGCGCCCTCCCTACTACTCATCCCCACTTTCCGACCAGCTGGTTTCACGAATGGCCGAAGTAGCGCGCTGATCAGTCGAGCTGAGTACGTGAATTGGATGGCCTGCGATGGCCACTGTTAACGACGTGAAATTATTACAGTCATTTGCGAACTACAAATCAGTACGTTGCAAATGTTATTTTCCTTATATTACGTCGAACACGATTCCGTGAAACAAGCTCACGTCATGTAATAATCTTGCTCGTGTTGCTGCACAGATCAACGTATGTGAACAACTCGCCCTTTCATCGTCCGTCGGGAACTGGGACGACAATTCCGCGGGATAAATATTACTTTTTTGGCTCAGAAATTCGAGTTTGGTTTCGTCGTGTCGTAGAACGATCCGAGGAAAACAGCAAAAATGCCAGAGCGAAGAAAGAGAATTGTGAGAGAGGATTCCAAGGGTAATATTCTAAAAAATGATTCCTGGAGCAATGGACCCGACAGCGAAGACGATCAAGCTGGCGAGAATGAATCGCTTAATGAAAATACAGTCAGTCCAAGGTTTGTAAGTTTATCTTACTATTTCCGAATAATACGTCCTTCGTCGCGATCATTATTCAAGTTTCATTCACTACTTCTTTCACCGATCAATTCTTTCTTTGCTGTCTCTTTGTTTCTTCTTTGTTAACTGGTGCATGTACCATTTGCTAGACATTGTGCTTGCTTACATATCTCACAGATAAGTTATTGCATGATGTCTCATTATCAGCAGCTTGGAGTGTTTTTTTTGAAAAATTATTTTAGTTCTGCTAGATTCAGTAATGAAATTTATACTTATCTTCTAATCGTGTTCACTCACAAGATAAAAAATTACGAAACACCTTGGGAACTGTTTCTTTTCAAATCTGTATTTCATGAGTGATCAATTGGCCTTTGAAATATGCCAATAAACTGTCTTTCTATATTCTTTGTATATGAGCAAAAAATATTGGTGTCATAAGTGACACACAGTCTGAAGAAATCATTTGTGTTAAAACACAAGAAATTGAATATACAATTAGTATTAGAGTACATTATAAATTGTAAAGTAGATTATCTGTAATATCTAACAATGTTAAAAACATTGTTTATTTACAGTCATCATCTATCAACTCCAACAGATCAGCCTATCTGTAATATGACAATGTTTGCTGAGGAGAAAATGCGTCGAAAATTGAAATTCTTCTTTATGAACCCTATTGAAAAATGGCAAGCAAAGCGTCGCTTTCCATATAAATTTATTGTGCAAGTCATTAAAATTTTGTTGGTCACTATACAATTGTGTCTATTTGCACATAACAACTATATACATGTAAATTATACTTGGGATAATCGAATCGCTTTCTCACACCTTTTTGTCAGAGGATGGGATAGTTCTTTAGAGGTAACATATTGCTCAAAACATTGCTGTTTTAGATTTTCCAAATATAAGTAGCTAGTGTTGGTATGCATTGGTAAATATAAAAACTAGTTGTATTGTATATTTGATCATTTTTACTTTCAGGTACCAGTTTATCCACCAGTAACAGGGCCTTTAGCAATTTATAAACGAGATGATTTCTATAGTACAATTGATTACGCTTTAGATGCCTATTATAATCTTAGTAATGCAATTGGATCGTATTCGTATACTGGAGAAGATAATTCAGTTGGTCCAGTTGTTTTATGCTTGTATCAGTATAAGGAAGGTATTATATTTGGTTTTAATGAAAGTTATGTCTTTGATAAAGAAATTATAGAAACTTGCATAAATATTACTCATCAAATTCATGATGAATTTAATACATCAAAGCTCGTGTTGATTGAACAAAACATTAACGTTAATTTTTCAGCTCTTGTTAGAGCTCATTTAAAATTTGCTTTAAAAACGGTTAATTTGAAAGCTGCCGGACCCATGACACCACCGGATTGTTACCAGTTTAATATTAGAATTAATTTTGATAATCGTGATTTCGATGGACAAATGTTACTTTCGTTAGATGCCGAACCAAAGAGATTACAATGTAAAGGCGATACGCGTTATATAACAGATAATCGTATTGAATCAGCCTTAAGAACCCTGTTAAATTTACTTGTAATTTTAATTTGTACCATATCTCTTATGTTATGCTCAAGAGCCATATACAGAGCACAATTGTTAAAATTTGAAACTATGAATTTCTTCAAAAAGGCATATGGAAAACCGTTGAGCTTTGAAGGAAAATTAGAATTTTTAAATTTGTGGTATGTCATGATTATCGCGAATGATCTCTTAATTATCATTGGTTCGGGTATAAAGGAGCAAATCGAGCGGAAACAATTCGGTAGCGATCATTGGAATGTGTGCAGCATATTTCTTGGAACAGGGAATTTACTTGTCTGGTTTGGTGTATTGAGATACCTTGGTTTTTTTAAAACGTATAATGTTGTTATTTTAACGTTGAAAAAGGCCGCCCCTAAGGTAGCACGATTTTTAATATGTGCAATCCTTATTTATGCTGGTTTCATTTTTTGTGGCTGGTTGGTCTTAGGCCCGTACCATATGAAATTCAGATCACTCGCTACAACTTCCGAATGTCTCTTCGCTCTTATTAACGGAGATGACATGTTTGCCACGTTTTCGGCAACGTCCCTCAAGTCACCGATGTTATGGTGGTACTCTAGAATATATTTATACACATTTATTTCATTGTACATATATGTGGTTTTAAGTTTATTTATTTCTGTGATAATGGACGCTTATGACACGATTAAAATTTATTATCGCGATGGCTTCCCGAAAAATGATGTACAAACTTTTATTGCGGCATGTACAGATAAAGCATCTAGTGGCCTTTATAGAGATGATACTGAGAATAATGATTTATCAGAACTTTTAGATCGCTTTTGTTGTTGTCGGAAAAGACCCTTTTACGGGTCATTCGCAGGATCAAATACGGAATTTTCAACAAAATCGGAACAAGCTTGTGGAGGAGCAATCTGTATATAGTGCGTTAAAGAATAATGATATGTTAGATAAATGTTATGGCTCCATGGCAGATACGCGGTATTATTATGATGACAATTTTATCGTATAAATTATTTTTTGTCAAAATTTCTGTGTATTTCTTATTATTTCTGGTCATTTTAACCGCTGCCATTTTGATATTCATTGATTCATTTTCATCGAGATAATCATATAGTATATTAAGAAGGATAATTAATGATGAATTCATTATTATATTATTAATTATAAAAAATACATCATTCATTTTTTCGCTATTAGTATAAAATGAAATATTAAATACATTTTTAGCATTTAGGAGCAAGATATTACTAATAACATCATGATGTACATTATTTATGTACATAAATATTAAAATTATTAATGTAGAAATAATTATAAAATATTGTTTTTGATGAAAAATTTTGTAATACAAATAAACACATTTCTTGTCAAAGAGCATTTAGATACATAAGCAAAATTATAACATACCAAAGTCAGTGAAACAAGTAATGCACAGTTTTACATATACACAAATTGTAAAATGATTAGATGAAATCAATTCTACAGTGATTATAAATGAAAGAAAATTATTAAACAAAATAAATGTGTTAAACAGAATGTTAATACGAATTGTTAAATTCGTTATACATGTGCATTACTTGTACACAATTTTATGTATTCTATCATTTTATATGTACAATATACATGATATATCAATGCCTTTATATGATTTACATTGTAAATTTTATGAAATTAAGTACGTTTTACTTAAGATGAATGAAAAGCACAATAAAAGAACATAGGTTATACGTTATATATACAATCAATGAGATATATTTATAACATACCATGGAATACAATAAAATTGTAATTTTTTGAACATTTGATATTTTTCTTTATTTTTCCCTGTGATAGTTTAGCTAGAAATAAACAGTATGAAATTATTTTACATTATCAGTGAGTCATACAAACACAATGTGTACTTTCAAATATTGCTGTATACATGGTAAAATAATGAAAGTTCATAACCTAAAACTTATACAAAACAACTGTCTGAATCATTTACTTCTACAGTGATATTATCAAGAAATTCAAAAGCTAATAAATTTATAAACTAATACGTTAACCAATACGTTAATTTTTTTAATATACCTTTCATTATGAAAAAAAAAACTGTCGTTTTCGAGTTGTCTTCATCCTGTAAAAGGACAAATATGATTTCGTTCATTCACGAGAAACATGAGTGTATCGTTTCATTGGACTCGTTTTACCATGAATAGTTCATCTCTTATAATTTTATGGTATTATTGATTTTTTTGTTTCAATTCATCTCACACAGAACTCGGGTAAGTGGAGTGCACTGACCCAAGAAACGAACAGAGCTGGTCACTGACCGTACCTAAACCGATTCACTGTTTACATCCAGTTTTACATTTCGAACTGTCAAGGTAAAGCGTGGCGATCTGTTATTGTTAAGCTTGAGCGCACGAGAGAGCGTCGATTGCATGAAAGTTAAAGTACTTTTGCGAAATAAGTGCCTTAAGGAAATTAAACGTGGTGTTTGCGAAAAAAATAATTGTTGATACTTTTTTCCACAAAAATGTCAAGAATGAGCCATACCGGAACGGGATCGAACAAAGTCGAACTTGAATTTCTGTTCTCAAACAAAGAAGGATCTGCCAGTGAACATAGTATCTCGAGCATGGTATCCAGTATTTCTGTATCGCAAGATGAAAATTTTCGCGTGTCAAAACACGCGGAAAATAGTTTCAAAGTTATGGAAAAATATTTACACGAACAACAATTGACAGATGTCATATTAATTGCAGGTGAGTAATGTATTCCTTTGTCTTTCAAGTAGTGGTGTTTGTTCCTCAGCAATGAGTCATTTGATACTGTATTGACACAAAGGACTTGTGATTATTTCAATAATAAAGAAATGTATCTACAGAGTTATTTTTGATTCAGGAAAAAGACGTTTCCCTGCACATCGTTTAGTACTTAGTGCAAGTTCAGAATATTTTGCTGCCATGTTTACTAGTTCTTTGAGAGAATCTACACAGAATGAAGTGGAACTGACGGATGTTGATGGAGATGCATTATGGACTTTGGTTTGTTACTGTTATACAGGTATGACTTTTGCAAAAGAAAGTAACAGAGAATTTGTATGAATGTAACTGTGCATATCAAAAAATTTAATTGTATGTTTTTTTTCATGTAGGTTGCATAGAATTAAGGGAAGACAGCGTAGAGACTCTTCTAGCAACAGCGTGTTTGTTGCAACTAAATCCAGTTGTTAAAGCTTGTTGTCAGTTTCTCAGAAAACAACTTCATCCAAGTAATTGTTTAGGGATAAGAATGTTTGCAGATACACAGGGTTGTTTAGATTTATTGGAACATGCTAATGCATACACAACTAAACATTTCATGGAAGTTACAAAAAATCAAGAATTTTTATTATTGTCTGCCAACGAGGTTGCCAAACTTTTGGAATCTGAAGATCTGAATGTTCCTTCAGAAGAAATTATTTTTCATGTAAGATTTTACACTATCCGTATGTAAGAAGAAGAATGTTAAAAAATTTAATGTAACTTTCAAGGATTACTCTTAATTACTTTTGCTACTAATATTTTAGGCATTGATGACATGGCTAGAATATGATCCAGAAAATAGAAAAAAGGATGCAAGCAAGTTATTAAGTCTCGTGAAATTGCCCTTATTGTCTCCCGCGGTAAGTTAAATATTTGTCTACGTTTAAAAAATATAAATAGATTACTGCAATGATGTAAGTAAATTTTATAATATCCATACAGTTTATAGCAGATAATATTGAAAGTAATGAAATGTTCAAAGATCAAAGAGTGGCACAAGAGTTAGTTATGGAAGCATTAAAATATCATCTTTTACCTGAGCGTAGACCATTACTTCAGTCAGGACGTACAAAGCCCAGAAAAGCCACAGTGGGTCATATGTTAGCTGTAGGAGGAATGGATGCTAATAAAGGTAAATAAACTGAAAATAAATAGCAAATTAATTATTTAATTAATTTATTATTGTTCTTATCAGGTGCTACTTCAATAGATGCATTTTCTTTACGTGATAATGCTTGGAAATCTATTGCTACGATGAATAGTAAAAGACTTCAATTTGGTGCTGCTGTTGTTGATAGAAAGTTAATAGTTGCTGGTGGAAGAGATGGATTGAAAACATTAAACACTGTTGAATGTTTCGATTTCTCGACTTTAACTTGTAGCACACTATCACCTATGAATATACATAGGCATGGATTAGGGGTTGCTGTATTAGGTGGACCTTTGTATGCAGTGGGTGGTCATGATGGTTGGAGTTTTCTCGATACTGTTGAAAGATGGGATCCAGCTACACGTCAGTGGAGTTCGGTTTCTGCTATGTCTATACAAAGATCGACAGTTGGTGTTGCTGTACTGAATGATAAGTAAGTCTCTTAAGTAATCTGGTATGTAATCAATCGTACTATTATTTTATACACCTTATATGTATCTGTTCAGATTATATGCTGTAGGTGGAAGGGATATAAGTTCATGTTTAAATACTGTGGAATGTTATGACCCTCATACGAATAAATGGATACCGTGTGCTCCAATGTCAAAACGACGAGGTGGTGTGGGCGTAGGTGTGGTAAACGGATGTCTTTATGCATTAGGTGGTCATGATGCACCTTCTAGCAATCCTAATGCTAGTAGATTTGATTGCGTTGAGAGGTATATATATGTATCTAAAGAATACACATTAAATTAATCATGGTGGAAGTAGAAGTATCAATAATACGTAGCTGTTATTATTATTATTATTATTAGATATGATCCTAAAACAGACACATGGACTATGGTAGCGCCAATGAGTGTGCCAAGAGATGCAGTTGGTGTTTGTGTGCTTGGTGATCGACTCATGGCTGTAGGAGGTTACGACGGTCAACAGTATCTTACACTTGTCGAAGCGTACGATCCACATCTTAATGAATGGGAACCAGTAAGCGTAAATTTACATCGAATATATATTTAAGGATATTTTACAGATATTTATATTACTAAACAATATATTTTAAGGTTGCACCTTTAAGTACTGGTCGCGCTGGAGTTCCATGCGTTGTTTTAAAAAATTTAACTGGTTTCGGATTTGATTAATGCTAAAATTCTGCACACGCTCAAATACGAAATCTCGAAAGCAAATTGAAGTATTTTAGCTGAAAATTTTAAATAAAAACTGAATTTGTAAATGTTACTATATTGTAAAATTAGAATTATTTTTATCTATAAATACATATTTAAGAATCGTTCAATACGATACGGATAAAATAATGTTTGTACTCTATTTGATACGTTGCGTGTACTATCATCAATTTTTATATATTTATACGTGTTTTTTGTATAAACATATTCAGATTTATTTTTAACAAATACATCTTTTATGTCAAACAAATTTCTTTTTCTTGCCGAGGAAATGTTTTTATTTATACATGTACTCATATATATATATTTTGTGAATATACCTTTTTTAAATAAATAAAATGCTCATTTCAACTAATTCATTGAATTTTTTATAATCTTGACAAGATGACTATTTTGTATAATCCTAACAAGCAGGAAACGTTCTGAAATTTATTAAAAGAACAATATATTATACGTATTATAATATTATATCTTCCTAACTGTTTATAAATTAAATTACCGTGGAAAATCTGATGCAGATCCAGCAAATTTATGTCTAACCATAAAAGTGGCAATTGCTTCTGCTACTTTATCTGGAACATCTTCATGTACCGCATGTCCACATGCTGGTAATACTTGCATTTGAAATTTACCTAATAAATAAATCAAGATATAGTTTTGATATATTTATAAATGTACAAATAAAGTTTAATATCAATGTTATACCTTGCATTTGACCAACAGTGAGTTGTCTATCTAATCTATCAACGCCAGCTAACAATAGAACCTTTGGAACTGGTACATTTAAGAATGCTGTTGATAGATCCTTAAACCATCCAAACCAATGTTGTTCAGTTCGGGATAAGTCTATCCTCCAAACATACTTTCTAGTAGAAGTGACACTGGTTGGGGCAGGTGGTGGTGGCATATTTAGTGGTTCTTCTTCTTGAATAATATCTTCTCGTGGAATCGTAATTCCTGAATTACACTCGCACGTCGATTGTGATAACGAACCAATATCGTGAGTGGCTAATTTATTAGTTTCGATGCTACAACAACACGAGAATTCAACATGAGAAATCAATTAAAAAAAAAGGCAAGTATAATATAGAAATATATGCCTTCAGGCACTAACTTTTTTATTTGTCCAGGAACTGACACCTTAGCTGATTGTACGTTACGGATTTGGCCACTTCGTACACTAAAATGTGATTAATTAGAGAAACATTCGTCTATAATTTTATTTTTGATTATACAACATAAATATATAATACATTGAAGTAAATAATATTAGTTTGTACGGAATCAGTCAAAAATGTGTGCCTTTCTTCTGAAAAATGTGCTTAGAATAGCAAGTTTTGTTTAGTAACCAAAAATACATGAAACGATGTAATTATTTTATATTCTTTAAAGTTTAAAAAATACTAACCACCACTCTATGGCTTGAGAGATAGAACTAAAACTAGACGGTCGAGATCTTAGAAAGCTTTGCATAGATGCCAATGCATCCATAGCTGTTCCTTCAACAACGTCAATAACTCCTAATCCACACAAATTTGAGATTAATGGTGCAGCTCTAACAGCCACTGCACCACCCATGCTATGACCTACTAGGATTACGGGATTATTTTCTGTTGTTGCATTCACTATTGCTGCAACATCCCTAAAGAATAGATGAATCAATCAAAACGTGATATACATATGCAACTCAACTATATATTAGATATAACTGTTTAAAAGTGATGCTCTTACTCTGCCAAGGTGTCAGCAGACAAATCTTCTTCATTTGATGTTTGGGTATCTCCATGACCTCTAAGATCAATTGCCATAACTTTACATACTACCATAGTCATAAGTGATTTCTGAAACATATATATGGTATAGGAATTGTTTTGTATTTTATATAATTAATAATTAATACCTACAGTAAATTCTGCCCATGTCAACGCACTATAACCACCTCCATGTAACAATACTAATGTCGGACCCTCTGTACCCTTAGTATAAATATGAAATGTGTCATTTCCTATTTTTACATCCTGGGAATGATCAAAATACGGAATCCATTGGACTGGTTCGTAATCTCTCTTATCTTTTGCCTTGCTAACCCTGGTGATTATTAAAATATTTGGTATTATTAACGATAAACTTCAATATTTTCCATTAATGTTCATGTTAGAACAGATTGCTAAATTGCTTTTACGAAAACATCAATTAAGATTTCAGTTAACATTTTCAATTTGCAGTAGTCGTAATAAACTAACCTAGAGCCAATTCCAAAACTGACATCCGACGGTGGTCGTCTCGATTTCAAAATTGACTTTTGGAGGGAAGACATATTAATATTTAGCAAATACTTTTGTTTTTTCAGTAATACTGTTGTAATCACAATTACGTCCACTGGTTTTATAGATACATCACAAACTGTATTCTCGTTGACTTATTCGCAATTAACGGAATTCTCTGACAGCTTTAGGTTGTTACTACCTGGAATCAGTATTTCTATCTTCGTTCACAGACGAGGTATATACTGTTCTTTGAATATAGAGTGCGCTAAAAAGCCAATGATACAGACGAAGTATATGTGGTGTATCTATTCTGTATTTTATCTATGATTTTACGTGAAAGTTACATACATATTATATTTGAATATTTTTTTAAATTTTAATGCATTCACTGCCATGTTAATTCAAGTAAGTGTGTGTCTGGTCAAAAGATAGTTTGATAAGCGACTTTAGAAAAAAGATCCTCAGTATTTAACACTTAGGCATTGATTTCATATACATCCGAAATATAAACTGTTGTTACATGGGATTAACAGCTTGATTTAACCGAAATTTGCAGATACGCTCTTTTGATTTAAATTTTTTAAGGGCAGTATAAACGTTCGGTTTACTTTGAAAACTATTAGATTTCTTTTTACTTTTATTCATGATAATTTGAGTAATTGTAATTAAATGTTCAGAAAAATGAAAATAATTGCAAGAAAGTATCATATTTCAAATATGTTTTAAATATTATTAACAATATTAAAATCATAACAATAATGTCTCATTACAGTGTTAATGAAATTTCAAAATTTAGCGCGTGCAGACATGCATGAAGGCCATAAGAAATTAATTGAATTCTATTCGTGCACGCTTGAACCCCCCCCACCCTGCCAAATTATTTGGCGACGCAAATCTGTTGCGCAAAAGGACAGTTCGTTACGGAAAATCGGAATGTAAAGATGTTATCTTTTCGCGTACCATTTATTAAACGTGTAATATCATCGTTTCATCGTTTTCATCGTTTTACCAATGTTTAACTTAACGTACGTTTTCACTTAATAATTTTTTGAATGATATAAATTGTATGTATGTAAATTATCTTTCTCTCTTTAATCGTCTTTTTGAACGATAGGTCATACTATGAGTTTTCAAAACGACATTTTGCCTCGATTTTTTTATACAATTTATATAAATTATTTCTATATAATTTGTTTCTTTTATACATTTTTATTTGAAAGTTTTATTTTTCTTTTGTGCAGATTGCGAATTGATTGCGGAAAAATCCTTGAAATATTAGGAAAACGCCACGATGACTAGTGATAAGCCTGACATATTTTCATGGAGATGTGGTAATGTTTGATTTATTTTAATGGAAGTAGAAGTATTTATATATTCATTTTCTTATTTTGTTCAATGATTGATATATACGTATATATATATATATATATATTTATTTAGTATTGAATCAGTACGGGTATATATTATATAATGTATGTTGTATATAATTAATTTCAAAAGGGAACGTTAACGGTTAGGAAATATTCAAATTTTCAAGTCTCTGGTTTGTCTTGCTATGACGTCAGATCCCAGCAAGTGGTTCCATCATTGACTAACAGATGGTTCCATCTGTTCAACAGTCGATACAACAGTTTTCATATGATGATAATTCTATTTTCGTGATTGATCGGTATCCCAAAAGTTTCTTTAAATCTCTTACCAACAGACAATAATGTGCAACAATTATAAACTAATTATTAACTAACTTTAAAATTTCGCCGTGGCTAATCATAATTAAATCAAATTTAACATTGTAGTAGAGAATTTACAATTATCTCCTTCTATCAAAACTATTCAAATTTTGATTTTACATAAAATTCAATTCTATCTTTTATGCAGTTGTATCTCTTTCTACTTCTCAAATAATTCAATAGCAAATAAACGCAGTATATTATCGAAATGAAGGGTAGGATAAGGATCGCTATCGTTCCGTAGTAATTTATCAACGACATGTCGTGGCCGTAGTAACGTAAATGTTTCGATTTGGAAAATTTGATCACGTGCTCCACATTCCATATAGCACGATCCATTGGTTTTACCAGTTCGTCCTTTATAATTTCCGACATCTCCTTCATATTGTTATAGTATCTGTAAATATAACATGTCAGTTTTTATAAATTTATAAACGTCAGTGTTCGAAGTTTCTATTAAGAATTTTATAGAGTGTGAAAAAAATCGTTCCGCGATAAACGAGACACTCACGTTTTATTTTCTATGACTTGGGTGATAGTTCGCACGATGGATTCTTCGGTGAGGGTATCGATGTTCAGTGTGAGCCCGATACCGGCATCCAGAATTTTACGCGCGTTGAAAAGTTGATCTCCGAAAAAGGGAATGGCCACTACCGGCACAGAATAGTGCACCGCCTCTTGCAACGACTGCAATCCACCTTGCATCACGTAGACCATCACTTTCGGATGTGCTGTATATAGAAAAGTAACGTTCGTATATATCCCGAATCGAGCAGAAATAAAGCAACCTTCTCTCACGGATCTTCCAGTTTCAAATTTTGAGATTCCACTCGAGGGAGTGGAGTAATGTTTTAGAAACAAAAGAGCATGCCGAATTTTTGGGATAATTACGTGTTAGTTACGTACGTCGAGCAAATATTTCGAAAGTTGTACTACTTGTACAAATTCGTTTTACGCAGCGAAGAATAACGTTTTTAACAATTGGTACTAGTGAAACAGCGTAAAATAAAGAAATCAGAGAGAGAGAGCAAAGCTCACGGTTTTAAAATTTCGATGGTGAGATTTATAAATGTAAGTGGAAATGTGAAAACTCGGAATATTTAAACGTTTGAACGAGAATTTGAGAGCGATATCGTTAAAAATTTAGAGTCCAGAAACTTTGGAAATTGGGTTGAATCCTGAACTTTGAGAAACAGGGAGTACATTAGGACAGAATATCAACGTTTAAGAGTCGGTCTGTTTCTTTTATTATCACCAAAAGTGATTTTAGCGGGGGTAACCCAGAAAATCGGGCCTCATGCAACGAAAATTAGCGATTGGTCACGTGATTCGCGAGGGGGCGTGGCATAGACCTCGAGTAGGAGTGGCGTTGTCTGTAATTTGTTTCGTATCGATTCAAATGTTTGCGTATCGATAAAATTTTGTGGCAAAAAAGTCGACGATCAGAAGGTGGAAACGTATTACAGGGAAAGTTTCATTGAAATCCGACGTGTTGAATTTTGGAGCTACGCGAACCGTAATAGGCAATTGAATTGAAATTCTCATTATTTGCATGGCGCCCACCAGTTACATTTCGCATTCCTACCCATAATACGCTTTCTACACAGCGGGGTGGGATTTAGGGGAAGGGATGGCGAACGTAATCTGTCTATCAATGTATACGAAAGTTTGCGCTTGCTTGCATTTGCATCGGGTCCGGGCGTTACCGCGAACGATGCGGAGTTGTTTGTCAAAATTTCCCGAGAGAATTTTCCGTCGTGTCATGAATTATCTTTTCGCTTCGCTATGAATCCTCCGAATCGTCCTCTTCCCTCGAATCAATAGAACATCCTCGTTTATCTTTCCCCGATCGTGCCCTCCGGGCTTACAAAATACATTGGCAATTAACAACGAATTCGTTTTGTAACAACGAATTTGCGCGATACTCGAATATACTTTTCCCTACTTCAAATTAATTTTCAAACGTACGAACTTCCGTCGAATTTATAACCTCGTGCGTCTGACTTTCGAACTGGAAAATCTCGAAATCGTTTCGATCGAGATTTCAACTTTCTTTCTCGAAAAAGAAGGTACGCGGTAAAATTGTATCGCGAGTCGCGCTCTACGCCCGATCGTTTAAAAAACGAGCACTGGACGAGGTCGTTGCGGAGCACTTGGTTACCCTAGAAAATTAACGTCCCTTCCAAATGAAAGGACCTGCAAAGTCGGCGGCAACTTCATTAAGTATCTGCGCCGAGCCTCTCCTCGCCGTTGAATCCTGTTTAACGAACAGACCGTCGGCGACGAGTTGTGTATGTAAATCAAACGCAAAATACGATAATTAACGAACAAACACGTACTTACGAGCGCCGTAGACAATTACGCAAGAGGTTTCTTATCTCGCGCTGGAAAGAAGAAACGAATAAATGAAAAAAAAAAAAAAAAAGAAGAAATCTCTAATGATCTCTAAAGAGAAGTCTCGCGTCTCGCGTTCGCGAGGGAATCAAAGAGAGTATTGTACCGGCGAGTACAAAACTCGTTCTGTTTATCTTCGCCGGTTTATCAAAACCGGAATAATTTGACCGAGGCATAGATTATGCGTTCGTTATACGACGAAAATTAATCGCGCTTGTTGTTTTCCCCGTCGCGTTGATACTTCTCGAGGCGTTTCCATCGAAACGACAACGTCCAGAGGCGAGGCTATAAAACGAACGTGTCCCGAAGCGGTCAATCTGCGTCTCGGTCAAAGGAGCGGACCGAGAGGAAGCGAAGGGCCTTCAGTAGCCTTACCGAGAATCGCTTTCTGGGGTGCCCACTTCACAAATTTGATGTTGGCTGGATGAATGGCCATGTCTCCGGTGTGTTTCCATAGAACTCTTTGCCGGAGCGAGCCAAGCGCGTTGAACAATGCGGTCAAAGGGCCGGCCGGCAACTGATGAGTTTGCAGATTCGAGCCCAGGGAGAAATAGATCGCCCCGTGCTCCGCCTTGTCCAGGAACTCTTCAATGTCCTGTCGAACGTTAATTTTAATTCCGTTTCATATCGTTTGTCGTTGGGATTTCACCTCCGATCCTCAAGAAACGGACGAAAGTCAGTCGGTTCAGTGTCGCGAGTAGCGTAGTTCATTTGAAAACTTTAAAAAATTATAAATTTTTAGTTATCGCAGAGGTGCGTTCGTAAAAGTCAGATCAAGATGACGACACGCGCGTCTCGCGTGGAGCGGAAGGTTAATTAATTGCGCGGCTGTCTGGCAAAGCGAGCGCGCACGTGGACGCGGCGATCACGTTTTGCGTCTGAATGTTTCGCGTTGCGAGATTCCCACGTGACGCGGGCGCAATTGCGCGTTTCGAGGAACGAGAAACGTATCTAGGAAAACCGTGCTTCGCTCGGATAAATCTCGTCGATGTGTCGCGAGGGTTCGAAGAGAGCATCCGCGTCCGGCGATTATTCGAAGAATAATGGAAAGAATGGCGCAGGGCGCGGTAGCTGGCACGAAGAAACGACGCCGGTATCTGGATTTCTCTCGTCGGGGGGGGGGGGGGGGGTAACGTAGCCGGGGAGAGGCTGGGAAATACCTTTCGGGAAATATTTTCCCTGGCAGCGCGCGGAGGGCAAAAGGAGCGACGGTAAATAGCAATGACCTTTACTTTCGCGTCGCGTTGCCGAGCCGTAGGTAAACTTTCCCCTATACCGGTTACCTGCCAGAGAGAGTGCTACGTATTTTCCCCCGGAGAAATCATTCCTCCCTCGCTCGCGGTACACGGCTCTACCCCTTGCTGCGGCGAAACTGCGCGAAATAACGCCGCGCGTCCCGCAAGGAATAATACCTGTAATCGTTGGCTGGAATTTAAGTTTCGCAATATCGTTGATCCGTCGTTCGATTAATATCGTCGAATTAATGCCGTACGATCCTCGCCACGTTAGATGAGAAGCTTCGCGCTGTGAATTTGCCAAGGAACAACCAAGGAACAGGCGCTTTTATACTTTAACGGGCAAGTTTAGGAACTACCTTGGCCAACGTTTCCCTTTCCTCCGTGATCTGGAGACTGTGAACCTCGATTACGTTTGGCAGCAGCGGTTTCGGGTATCCGAATACGTGATTGTTCCCCAGTATCACCAGGCTAAAGTTTCTGTCGATGTCCCCGATCGAGACGCCGGGCATCCACTTGTTAACGATCTCCTGAGCCCTAGGTAAATGCCAGTACTTGTAGTATATCCTGGTCCACGTGGTGTAAAGGACGTTCCAGACACGCTCGTCCAGGCTCATTTTGCTCGTGAAAGGATAGGCCATGTCCGGGTTCAAAAGCGGGTCGTCCGGGTTCCCTGTAGGTCGAAAACCAACGTGAACGCCCGTTTGCCTTTTCGCCGTGCGAAAGAAATCAAACGATCAGGTGGCGCGCCTCTGTCCCCTTATTTTTCGTCCGATACGAAAGCCGGATTAAAGCGAGACTCGTCCTTTTTTACGAAGATCCTCTTCTTCCCGCCCCCTCTATTGCTCGCACTTTCTACTTTATCGACTTCTATTTATGTCAATTTCCGGCTCGGTTAACGACGTCTCCACCGAGCGAACGGGGACACGCGGAACAGTGGAAAAAGACGTCGCGAACCGAACGTGGTCGGACCGTCGGACCGTCGGACTCTGCCGCTACTACTACCGATCGTGTTTCTTTTTCGATTCGTATTTTCGGCGACGCTCACCGACCGAGTCCATGACGTACGGCAAGTTCCCAACGCTCAGGAATCCAATTAGAACCGGCGAGTTGTAATGCTTGACGAGGGCGTAATAGCACTGGTACCACAACTGTTCTATAATCACCGCGTCGAAACTCTTGTTCCTTCTAGAAAAGAGAAAGAAAAGAGAAAGAAAAGAAGAAGAAAAAAGAACGAAAGGAAAAGGAAAGAGCATCGCGTCGCGATTTCGAGATTAGCTGGCAACCGATGAAGTTGCAACGCGATGGAATTACTGTAATTTCTCCGGTTGTCGTTTCTCCTCCCTGCGGAGTAAATGGCAACGGCGGGCAACGTCCGCGGCGCGATGCCGGTAATTTTCTATAGCTCGCGGGGAAGAAAATTGCACCGGCGCGCTTCCCCTTCGACTATTCCCACTGTTTAACGAGTTTACGAAACGAACTTGTTTTTACTCCATCGGTCGCGCGCCGCTCGACGCTGTTCTCAAAGAGAACGAGTGTATCCGAGTATTATATTACGAAATTAGCCGCTCGATGGCCGGGCTGAACAGTTGCTCCTCGCACAGCTCGTTCGCCTCTCGCATGTTCTTCCGCAGGATGGCGAACGCTCCCATGTGCCTGCGAGAAAAAGCGAGATCGATGCTTCAACGGAATTCTCTTTATAACGACGAACGGGAACGAGCGTACCTCAGACCGGTGCAGTCTGCCTTTCGGTAGGAGAACGACAGATCGACGTCCTCGTAGTTCTCGATCGGCTTCTGAAACGCAACAAACGCATCGCCGTTTGGCTGAAATTTTTCACGCAAATTTTCTCTTTTCTTTTCGTTTCGGTTTTCAAGTAGCATGGCAAAAGAATTCTGCGTTCGCAGTCCAGAGGAATCGCGAGAATTCGACTCGATTTACACATATCGTGGAATTCTTGATTTCTCTGGAGGAAAATGAAGAGAGAGAGAGAGGGAGAGGGGGAGAGAAGGAAAAACGGGGAGCATCGGGTCACAAAGAGATGCGTTTAACAAGAAGAAACGTTAGTAAGGGTAAATTGAAGCCGAAGGAAGTTTGCGTAACTTTGAACCGGAGTTTATGGAGAGGGTAAAGGAGAGGGACACGAAAAGGGATCGGGGCCAGAGAAAAGTGGAGGAGCAGAGCGAGACAAGAAAGAGAAGAGAAAGAGAAGTAAAAATGAACTGCCGGGGCGAACGTGGGAAGAAGGCACGAGAGGTACGCGTGGAGCCAAAGTGGAGCGTAGAGTCAAACACCTATTCTCGAGATATCTTGCCGAACTTTTCCCCTACCGGTCTTGCGCGATATTATTGAATTATTAAACCATCGTTATAACCTTGTTAGAAGTGTTTTCCCGCCTTTTTTTTTACCAACTTCCTCAACGCTGATAAATGACGATAGTTCTAACTCGATTGTATCGCCTACAAATTGCCATACTTTGCCGGGTAATGGCTAAAACTGTTTCCAACTCGATGAAATTTCACCAGTTTTCTTCGAGCCGGCAGAGAGAGAGAGAGAGAGAGAGAGAGAGAGAGGAAAGAATCGAACACGGTCGAGGGAGAATCGTCGAGAAATCATCGAGCGATTTGTTGACAGATCATTTGAGAACGTTCGAGGGTGGAGAAGTTGTACCACAAAGACGAGAGGAGAAAAATCGCACTTACCTTTGACGGAATGGTCGATATCACGGTGACGTTGTGTCCACGAGCCGCCAAAGCTTTCATCAATGCTTGAAAGGGTTGTTGGTGGCTGTAGCTCGCGCTGGGACAAATTCCGAGGATGTTGAATCCAATGGCGGGCGAGAATTGACGAAAGAGTAAAAGCACCAGCGGCAGAGACAACATCTTGCACACACCGAGCCGCCGGCCGGTCCACCGACGAGTATTTCCAGATACACTCGAGCCACAGACGAGAAATAGTCTTTCAATTTTTTAAACGAGAATCGAGGCTGCCGGTGTTACGCCCTTTGTAGGAATTTCTAAAGGGATCCTACCGGAAGGCAGAAACCCGGGAGAGAGGAGAGGCCAAAGAACGATCTTTCCCGTGAAAAATTCACAGCATGTTTCACGATCAGTTTGCTCGGGGCCACGATAAATAAGTGAACCGCTTGTACATCGGTCGCGTGTTCCTCGCACGGCTTGCCAGAGAAATAATGCAAAGCCGGCTTCGCCCAGTGATAGATATTTTTATACACGGGCAACGCGCGTGAAACATAAAGGCGTCATTCACACGGCACGGAGGATTTCACGGAATCTATTAACTTATCTCGTCGACCCGTTCTTCTGAGAAGCATTCTGACTCGCACCAAGGTCGCGATAGGCCTCTCGACTGCGTGCAACGACTGTTTCCCGTTAATTTTCGTTAATTCGACGAAGCTGCTAATTTTGAGTAATAAATTTCACAGCTTCCCGTTAGTAATTATTATCAAGCACGAGCATTTAAATAAATTCGTCCATTAAATAAATTATTGGATTGCACAATATTCAAAATATTGACCAGAGTTCGAGGAACCGAACTTGAACACAGAGGAAACTATCGAGGAAGAGGCGATTGCTCGCGAAAGAAAGGCGACGTGGTTTCTCGTCGGATGTGGAGTTTCGAAATTTACGTGTAAATTATGAGTCGGTCGTCGGGAGCAATAATAAGAAAAGGCAGCGTGGAGGGGAATGGAGGGAAAACGTAGGAGGGAAAAACGTCGGGTGGAGACGAATCGCCGAGAGTCGCGCCATTAGCTTCGATGTACGCTTCTGCCTCGCCGTCAGGAGAATGGCTCGGTTCAGCGTACGGAATGATGCGGTCGCTCGGACCGGAGGAAAAATTGGTCCACCGTCTCTAAAGAAAAGTTTCGACCGAGAAAAATGTCATCCGTTCTCGCGAGAACTGCGCTGCTTTTTCTCCCTCGCCGATTTCGCCTGCGTAACAATATCGTGGCCGTGTAAATACGCACGTAACGACGATCGCGCAACACGCGGCTGTTTTCGCGCTCCATCGACCGAGTTGTTGCGCTACAGTTGCGCGGTGTATGTAACGTCGTTCCTCCTCTCGAAACGGCAAAATGAAAAGGGGCCGGGGGGAAAAAAAGAAAAGAAAAAAAAGAAAGAGAAAGAAAGAGAAAGAAAGAGAAAGAACGAAAGAATTGACTCACTGGCCCGTGAGCTCGTGTCGTGTAAATCGTTAATTAAAAACTTGGAACGCGTTACGTCATTACGCGCCGCGCAGATAAACGTTTCAGGACGAAAACAAAAGATTTTTGCATGGCTGGCGTAACTGCGGGCTTAAACGCGTCGCATTACTTAGAGTCGTAATAATACCTGGGATACGAGAAGAGCCTCGTTAATTCGAGATATTGTGCGCGCCGGTGCATCGTAAAGGCGCGTCGTTTGTGTGTTGCCTGAAAAAAAGTCACGGGGGACTGGTCGTCCCCTTTAATCGGTACCCCCATTTGCCGGCGGCCATTCCTCAAGGATAATCGTCCCTACCGTTAATTCTCACGACATTTGCAAGATCTTCCGGCGCTCGCGCGCCGCTAGTTCCCGTTTACCGCGAAATACTTCTCGCAAACGATCGTTACTTCCACGGCTCCACGGTTCTTCCGGGGAAGGAGAGACGGCGAGACCGGCGCGGTCTCGTGAACGTTGACAAGTTAGACATTCCGGAGCACGGTTAATAAGCTTGCGTTGTACGACTTTAAAGAGCCTCGGCCAGAGACGCGCCGCGGGATGGCGGGAAATTTCGAATCGCGTGTCAGAATCAGATGGGTCTGATAAGGGTTGAAAGCGGTTGCTGACGGCTCGAGGCGAGGGGGGGCTGGCTCGTCTTGAAACTCGACGACAGGTCAGAAACGAGAGACTCGCGACGGGTCGACTCGAGACGGTGGAAGAAGAGGAGACACCGAATTGTCTAATAAACGGTGTTCAGACAAACTGTTTCCACCGTCGAGTCAAAGTCCACGTATTTCGATACGAGCTATCGCCGCCTTATCCCTCTTATCGTCGATGTTTCAGGAACGCGCGCCGAACTGACGTAATTCGATCACGGGGGGTAATTCGTATCACGCGAACGATTTATTCCTCGTAAAGCCGAAAAGATGCGGGCGATTAGGAGCGTGAGATAGCTCGTGAGATTATCGACGCTATCCGATATTAATACGTTCGACGCGCGAACGACAGTCGCGCGGCGTTTGGAGGAAATTCGCTTGTTTGAACACTTGGTTGAGCGATCGATCAATTTGAAACACTTGGTATATCTGTCGTTCGTAGTTTAAATTACTCTCCGAATAATCCGACGTATCTTGGAGCGGGATATATGACAGGGCGGGGAAATGGGCTTAGCCGATAGAGAGAGAAACGGTTAGGGAGAGAAGGCGATGGAACGAGGACAAGATAACTCGCGTGCCCCCTCTTGTCAAGCCGCAACACGAGCCACGGTTTAATACAATGCCGTCGAGAAACGACGGTGGCAAGAGAGAAACAGAGGCTTAACACGTGGAAAGAGGGGCCAGAAGGTATTTCGAGACGAAGAGAGGGAATTCAACCCCGACAGCAAAATGCTGCGTGTGTCACTAAGTAAGCGTCTAGATTTGCTCGTCCTTCTCCCACCTTCTAGAAAAGCCAGCAGACTGGCAGAGGATGTGTCAGCTTCAGCTCTGTATGTTTTGCGAGATCCCTCCTCAGTTTCTCGCTCGTCTCTTTTCGTTACGTTTCTCCGCCTCCTCTTGTACCTTCTATATCCCTCTGTGCCTCTCCTTTCATCTACGAGACGTACATCACCGTCTCTTTGTCATTTGCGCTCGTAGTTTCTATCGTCCGATTGTATACACGGCATCCACTTGCCATAATCCAGCCTGCTTTCCCTCTTGTCCGTTCGCTTCCCCTTTCTCGTTGTTTCCTCCAGACGACCTCCAGCAGAGCCATCGGGAAAAGACACAAGCAGAGAGAGAGAGAGAGAGAGAGTTTTTGCGAGGACGCTTGTGCGACCGAAATTTAGGATATCCAGGCTAGCTCGAAGAAACGTTACTCGGCGCGTTTGCCTGTCAGAAATTTTGTTAGGCTCTTCTTGCCACGTACTCTCGTCTCATCCGGTTTTCCCGTAAACAGATCGCGGAAGATTAGTATCGCACACGGATGTATGGGTAATAATGGGTAATCCAGAAAATCGGGCCTCTTCAGGTGCAACGCTGATGCAACGAAAATTAGCGATTGGTTGATTTGGGTCACGTGATTGGTGAGGAGGCGTGGGGTAGACCTCGAGTGGGAGTGGCGTTGTCTGGTACTGAGCGATCGCGTCAGTAATTTGTTTTATGGCAAAAAAGTCGCCTTCGTTTCCTAGTCAGAACAGTTGCTTCTGGGCCTTCCAATGAGACGAATCGTACTGGGGTACGAGTCGTGCAGTTTTTTTAACAAGGTTTTAATCTCTAACTCGAACCAAGAAGATGCAAACTTGGCAATTTCTCGATGTTTTCTACAAGAACCTCGTCGATGCACGTCCATCAAGTTGAGGAGAGCCTCGTCGAGCCGTGTAAATCGTCGTTTCGCTCATTAACAAGTGTGCTCGGTGGCGCGAATCATTCCATTCACCCTCCAACACACAACCGGGGTGGTAGCGCGCACGTTTACGAAACGGTGGATGCTGATGCAGGCATCGTTCGGTGTACGTTGTTCTGCGCAACAGGAACTTAAGTACCCGTGATTAGAGTTCCCGCGGGAGCGTGCTAGGGGCTTAAGGCGTCCGCAGGTACACGATTATATATGCCCAAGTACATATTTCCCACGCGTATGGTTTCTTTACGAACTGCTAGATGAGTTTACGGGGCGGCTAATGAAATTATTTCTGGTCACCGAGCGCCATAATCGTGTCAGGAGAACTTTCCACGTTTCTGTGCCGCGACAAGGGCCATCCGGCTCCGGAACGTTTTCGCGTGGCTCTTTGCGCTTCTCCCGCAGCGGCCCAAGCCCACCGAAAGATAAATATTTGCGAGCCCTCCATTACGCTTTATGGAATATTTTTTGCCCGTCTCTGTTTCCTTCCTACCCCCCCATCCCCCTTTCCCTTTCGCGTATGATCATCGCGATCTTCTCTCGGCCGCTTGGCAAATTTTGCCAGGCCCGTGTTGCGAGGAAGCCATCCGTATTCTCTTCCACCCTCTTTCCTTTCCCTCCTCGTTCATCTTTCCCCTTTGCCCCTTTCTCCTTCACCTCGCCGATGACGTTCATTTTTCGAGTTCGAGCATTCTTCAGAACGCTCGAACAGATTTCCACGGATCACGTCCAGCGAGACGCGTTAATTTCCTCGGCGATCTCGTAAATTTCTCGCTTCCTCGGTGGTGTTTCTCGAGATCCGGCGGCGGAGAATTTCGACAGAGGAGGGAGATGCAGCAACTTTTACTTTCCCCGCGATAACCTCGTTGTCCTCGTCGCCCTCGCGAAGGCGAACTACTGCCTCAGCCTTTGCTTCCGCGCCTAATCAGAAAACGAAACAAATCTCAAAGGGATGCACGCTGCTTCGGGCTCGGCGTGAGAGAGTGAGAGAGTGGGAGTGGGAGTGGGAGTGGGAGGGGGAGGGGAAGGGGGAGAAGCGGTATCGAACTTCTATCGAGAAAACGTTCCGCGCACTTGATCCATTTACAGGATGAGCTCTCTTTGGCGTAGGTAAAAATAAGAAATCGATGGGAACGCGCGGGGAACTCCTTTCTTCCTCTCCGCCCTGCCCCCTGCTTCCTCGTGTTCGCTCTCGCCGCGCCACGCCTCGCCGATCTTGCTCCGTTCGTGTGTAGGCCACGTCGAAACTCCAGCTACGTCACGGAAATAAAGACTGCAAGACTCGAGCAAACGATAACGGGGAACGGAGAAACAACAGCGGGAAAACCCGCACTCTGTAATTCAAGGTGCACGCTCGCTCGGATGCTCCAATCGTTATTGTCATCGTTGCCAGTCGCCGTAACGTTATTATTCTCGGGCGTCGTTAGAAAACGAAAGGGGACCGTCGCGGAGGAATAACGTCATCCCGAAGCTTCCGTCTCTTCCTTCTTCCGTTTCTTTCCTTCCTCCTTCTCACTGCCGAGCAGTTTATTAAATCAAATTTAAAGGATTTGCCCGCCCGCGTTCCCTTCTTTCCCTGCTTTTCCCGCTTCTTGCCTGGTGTAATTTTGAGTTACATCATTGCGCGTCGGTGCTCGAGATTCTCGAAACGTTCGAATTTCTCCCGACAGGGATTTGACGAATTCGAGATAGAGCAGAGCGGTCAAATACCGGTGTAATAACTTTATCCAACGTTCCAAAGTTTTCAACGTGGAATAGAAAAAAAGGAAAGGTTGACAAGGCGAATCGATCAATTAATTTCACTCGAGAGTATCTCGAGAGCGTGTGCCAGAGTGCGAGCCATCCACTCTCGCCTCGTTATTCGCGAAATATCCCGCAAGACATATTACTCCCTTTTTTAATCTTTCTCTGGGCTCGATGCGTCCCGCTCTTTATCGCGTCGTATCTCTTCGGGTGCACGCATTGTGCCTCGCATTACAATATTGCGAACTGCCGCGGTGTGACCGAGAGAGAGAGAGAGGAGCGAGATACTTGGAAAAGCCAGAGAGAAACAGCGAGCGTGGAATATAGAGAAAAAAGGAAAAAGAGGAGAGAGAGAGAGAGAGAGAGAGAAGAAACAGAAACGAAAGAAAGGGAATGAAAGAGAGAGAGAGGGAGACAAACAGAACGAACACGTTGTTCCCAGAGAACGTGTAGGATGAGTAATGAAACGGTCAGAGACAGAGGTTCTCTAATCCCGGCGGATATAAGATGAAATCGTTCAGGGAGAGGATAACGGCCGGTAAACCTAACCTAAACTAAGGAAAATCCGTGATCGTTACCGCGGCAGCATCGCCATCGTTTTTAGATTAGCCTTCGACCAAACGTCGAGGATGTTCCTCCGTCACGCGAAATACAACGCGTCACGCGGTATTTTACGAAAACTTGAGGACTCGATGCTGGAGGAATTGTCCGAATTGTCCCCCCTCTGAATCGAATCGTTTAAACGCAGATTTATGTCTTATGTAAAGAATATATGTCCTCCTCGAAGCTTTCTTAAACGCTTGAATGAACGTGCCCGGCATTAGCAACGAGTTAATCGCCAACGAGTTGAACACGGGGGCGAAATTATAGGTAGCACGGCCGACAAATCGACGACAAGCAATCCGCGGAGGACGGAGAGGCACGCGAGGAGGGAGAGACGCGAAATTTTGTGGCGCGCTCGTTGAATCAACTTAATTAAACTCCTTAATCCATTTCTATAACGTCTTAATTTCGTTTCCCGACGAAACTGCCGAGTTCTTCCCTGCGAGCGGCGGGGAACTTCTTCCTCAGCTCGGGCGTATTCGCGTGTCAGTTTCCGCATTAGGATTCAACAGCGACGAAAGCGCTCGCTCGGAAAATGAAATATCGTTTCGCATGGAAACTGGATTAACCGGCCATCGATCTTGGGATTATCCAAGTATATACATTTAAAACGACGCGTCTGCAGACAAAAATGGAGATTTATTTCTCACAGCTGTATTATCTTCTCAGTTGTTTTGTACCATCTGTATCGCGAATAGAGCAATCCTTATTCGTGCACGAACGACTTGTGCCGACTTGACCTTCGAATCGCGCACGCTCTGAGTATGATGGACGTAACCTACGTCCTGTGAATCTGAGACGCGACGCGTCCAAGCAAAATCGCTTGTTTGTCGTCTATTTCCGATCGTGTGCTGTCTAATCGCCCAACTAATCCTCGATTATGCGCTTCAGATTTCGCGTTATGAACGCGCGTATGTTCGCTGCGTCTGACCGTGCTAGGCACGATCTACTCGGACTAAACCTTGGCGAGAACTAGCGTGTATCGTCGATCGATTGAAACAAATTCAATGTTTGACGCGCGACAGATTCTAATACGGCAAAGATATTTAATCCCTTGGCTACTGTTGGTGCCCGGCAAATGTTATTGACAAAAAAGTATTAGATCAGACGCAAGTAAATTCTAACTCAACGATTACATCTTCCGTTAGTCGTATATTGTTTGAACGTGATTATTTTGCAGTTATTTCATTTATCTTAACTAAACCTTAAAATGAAAAGGTGTGGTAATAAATTCATCAGAAAAAGACACGAATATATAGCGTGTGGAAAGCATAACGAAAGAAGGCAAGAAATGTATTTTACTAGATTATTGGAGCTTAAAGTTACTGTTAAATTTTTAGTACGTGCACTAACGATTCAATACGAATAAATAAATAATATTGGCTTAATGTAATATAATTCGGTATTTCGATTATTTCAATATACTTTCTGAGAAATGTACGCCGATGAAAAATTTCGCCGTTCTCTCAATTCGGTTGCGATTCAAAGTCTGTCGTAATCAAAGGGTTAAAAAATCGATCGTGAATATTCATTTTATCACTGAAAGTGATTTTAGCGGGGGTAATCCAGAAAATTGGGCTTCTTCAGGTGTTCAACGCTGATGCAACGAAAATTAGCGATTGGTTGACTTGGGTCACGTGATTCGCGAGAGGGCGTGGGATAGACCTCGAGTAAGAGATCGCGCCTGTAATTTGTTTTCTATCGATTCAACAAAACAGTTGCTTCTGGGCCTTTCAAGTGAGACGAATCGTACTGGGGTACAAGTCGTGCAGTTTTTTATTATATATATCGTTGAACAATTTCATTTTTCTCTAATCGGCTGGAAAGTTGGAGCGTTTACACGAAATGACGTGACAATTCGTTAACGCGCGAGTCCCTCGGGACGGTTTAGGTAATGTATATTGCACAACCTCCATCGGCGTAACTGCGCGTTCCGCGTTCCATTCACGTATCTCTCTTCTTCTTTTTTCTTTCTTCTCTTCTTCGATCTCTTTCACCCCCTTTCTCCATTTCATCTGTTTCGTCGCGTTATTTTCGCCTCGGTGTCTCTGTTCGTTAAATGTCATTCGATCGTCAGCCGCTTGAGGAAGATCGATCAAAGAATTAGACGATTAAAAATTCTGTGAGTCGAGCGAACTCGTATCGCGAGGTTATAAAATTTTCAAAGAAAGAAAGATCGCAGAGATACAAATGGACCGGAAGAATTAAAGTTAAACGCGGTATTCTCCTGTTTTATGAACGCTCGACGGAGACGGCGGATTCTCGCCGGATATTTACCGAGCGCTAGCATTTATTATTCCATTTATTGTAATGATTTAGGTCGCATCGCGTCTGCGTTAATACGATTGAAAGTCCCTGTGTTTACGGGACGCTGGATTATGGCCGAATTGACTGCACGTCCACGCAGTCAATTCGGGTTAATGATTTCACTGTAACGCTCCGTCACTGGACTCGTCGCTCGCACACGCGGTGTAACGCGATCTAATTTTCGGCCGTAATAGCCGCCGCTCCGGATTTGAATTTGCATATTTCTCCACTTTCGGCCGAGATCCGTCGGGCACGTGTTGAAAACCAGCGTGTGAAGCGTTGTCGGGGAAGAAAAAAAAAGAAAAAAAAAAAAAGAAATGATAAACAGCTTATAGAACCTGTTCCTTCTCTCCTCGCTGCACGTTTCGAAAAAAAGCTGAGGAACAGAAAAAAAAGAGAGGACGGATCAAAGGATAAACTTGCTCTTGTGAATAGTTGGAGGGCTTTCGTCTAGTTTAATGAAAATGACCGCATCTTGTCACCCTGTCTGACACGCGCGCGCGTGTATTTGCATTTCGGCGTATAAAAATGTGACAGAGAGTAGTCGGCCATTGGCGTAGCGTGCGCGAATGCGCGAGAGCCGCAGAGCCACCATAAAACACCGACGCTGTACATCTTCGTTCTCCGATAGCAGTTACTCGTCGTGTATATTTTTCGCTCGTACTCCGTTGTACTCGTTGTACGCGAACGGAGAGTCAGAAGGAAGAAGTCAGCCGCGGCTGAAACTAAACGAGCTGCCTCAACAAAGCCGGATGCAGAGAGCGTCTCTCTCGCGACTCTCTCGATAATCGTTCACGTAACATTATTCAAATTTCGTGTACCCGGTGCATTTCTATTCGACGCGCACCCTATAAATCGCGCGCACACGACTCGCCATCGATCACCATCGTAGAAACCTGCCTGGCAGGCGGCAGCTACGTGAATTTCTCTCGGCTTGCGAATTGTTACGATATCGACCCACGGGCTCGGAACTCGTAGAAAACTCGAAAGTTAATGCCGGTTATTTCCATGGCCTAGATATCGCATTCGGTTTGTTCGGCGTTGGGTACGGTTTGAAAACGTACGCGGATTTGCTCGGGGGGGGCGAGATTAGTATCGAGATATTTCGTACCGCTCTCGCGTGTCGCGGGTTATTGAATTTGAAATGAAAGAAAAATAAGGGGGGACGGCTCGGGAAATATAATAGTATCGCGATGTTTGCTCGCCGGTGATCGTTAGCTGGCAACAACGCCGGCGTCCCATAATTTCGCCGTTTCCCACGCCACTGTTCGCTCAATGGTAACAAAAGTACACGGACCTGTACATCAAATGTATGAGCAAGATCGTCGTGAAAGAAACATTTCACGCTGATTACACTCTGTCTCCGAGCGTGGCGCGATGTTAGCCTGCCCTTCTGATCTGCGAAGAGTTGCTCTTTAGGAATATTAATCCGAGAGCGCCGCCTCCTTCCATTGAACTTTGTAATTGATTCTGCTGCCGAGACGAGAAAGAGAGAGAGAGAGAGAGAGAGAGAGGTCTAGCCTTGATCGTACAATGGGATTTGTGAATTTGGAATTCAACACTTTTCGCGCACCGAAAAATAGGTAAAATATCTTGTACAAGCTACAGCTTTGCCTGATTGAAAATATGCCTCTAAAATATCGTCCTTGGATTCACGAATGCGACGATCGAAACACACAGTTTAATCTGAAAAGATTCGAAAGAAAAAAAAAAAAGGAAATCACTTGCAAATATCTATGAAACGGCGGATAAATAAAGGCGGATAAAGGTTGAGATAGATTCGCAGGAATAAATCACTTACGACAGTAGAGGAACGCACGAGGTGCGTCTCTCACCTGGGTAGAAATAATTTCTTTTTCGGTGTCGTCAAAGGATAGGAAAAAAAAAAGAAAAAGAGACGGAGAAATAAAGAAAGTGCGCGTCTTCGCTCGGCCGTGGAGTTTCATTGATGTTGCATCTGCTAAGAGCTTCCGCCGTTCCTTGACGGGCGAAACTGAAGGGTTGGTCGGACGAGGAAAATAAGCTGCCGCCGGTGAGGATTTTGTTCATTTGCGGCCTACATTACCAAAAAGCCTTATTCGCGCGCGTCGCGTCGTTAGCTCTCTCTTTGAAACGCGCGTCGAGTCGCCATCGAGCCTGAAAGAACTTCGTCCCCGAATTTCAATACACCTTGTTCCATGCTGCGACGTCGCGCGATATTCTGGAAATGTTCATTCCTCGAGTGCGCACGTTGGCGCGAAATTTCGACAGCGATCGATTCTTCCATTTGTTCCAACAGTCCACGCGTCGAAGGAACCTCGTCGATCAGTTTTCTGCCGCGACGCGCCTCGCTCGACGTTTGTGCGCCGTGCACAAACGCTCAGACACGATCAATTTGCAGCGTCGGATTTGCACGCGGCTGGCGGCACGAGCAGCCGCGATTCCCGAGCTTTAAATAGTTGAGCAACGGAAGTAATTAGAGGATGATGCGAGGGACGCGAGGAGTCGGTTCTTCGACAGCGGTTGAGCAAAGGCGCAACGGTTGAGCGAGGATTCCGCGCGCTCGGATCCGCCGGATCCTGGCCCGGTTCGTGAATTTCGACGGCCGGGGAAAAGTGTATACGTTGGGGGTGCCCGGCGGGCACGACACGAGCCTGCAGCAGCACAAGATATTGCTACTCTGTGGCGGTTAGACTTTCTGCAGCTAGAGCATTCACAGTCAAAGGCAATTGCTTGTTTATAGGCAGTATCCAATCTACATTGGGAGGGTGAGAGTACCCGGCGCGGAGGTCGGCGGGGAAGGGGTGGGAGTGGGGTGGGACGGAAGAGGGGTTGGGCTAGATGGTGGTGGTATAGCTTGCTACAGGTGCTTGAACAAACAAGATGTAAATTCGCTGCGCCACGGACCACGGAGGAAGCAAGTAATTAGATGCGTTGTTGCGGGGTCCACCTTTGAACTCCTGCTCGGTATTAAGGGCACTGTTCACCTCCAACCCTCGCCCCCTTGCCGCGTGCCCGCGTTGCCGCCATCGTCGTTCCCCTCTTTGGCCGACTGTGTTCCCTTCGCTCAAACGGCGAACAGCACACGCACCCGAGCCTTTATACTCGGCTTCGGGTCCCAAGGTTCGAGGTTACGTTTCCGCGCGCGCACGTCCACGTGCTCGATCGTGCGACAACAACACGTAAGGATACACAAATCTCGATCCGAGATGGGCCGCTCTGTCGCCGCACGCTGACCCGGGCTATTGTGCGACGAGAATAGCAGCCAGTTTATTGGTGTTTAATAGCACTGATTGGACGAAGATTCCACTACGCACGGGTTTGCCCGGGCTCGAAGACCCAGTTCGAACTTTAACTTCGTCAATAACAATACAACCGACTTTCTTAACTAATTACAATTTTCGCGCTGCGATGGTTGTACTCTTAACAACGTTGCAACTGCGAGATGAGATTGAAGTTTATCGAACGAAATCAAACTTCGCTCCGTTCGTACTTTCGTCGACGATCTTCATCCCATTTCGTGTTCCCTCCCTTCTTTATTTTCTTCCGCTCTCTCTCTCTCTCGAACGTCTCCCGATCCCCAGACCCGACGCAGTCAAAGTATTCTGACGCCAGAATTCTGAAAAACAGAGTGTATCGTTGTCGTGACTTATGAACGGACGATCGTAAATGGAACAATCACAGCGACGGTGGTTTATATACGTTTCAACCGGTAGCTTTATCGAATCGGGGTTGTAACGGAAGGTGATGGAAGCCCTGCTAACAAAAGGATTCCGTTGGTTCAACAAGACCATCGTACCCGTTACCCGGCTCTCGTCGCTTTTTACCTTCCGCCCAAGTGTAAAATCTTTTCTTGACTCCTTATCGGTGTTTGAGCCGGGGGTTGGCGGAGGAGAGGGGGAGAAAAGGAGAGGAAAAAAGCCGAGGAGTAGGTGGAAGGGTCTGTAAACTCGGCGGAGTAGCGAGCAAAGTCCCTGAGGTAGCCTCCACTTCCAGTATTTACTGCGTCCGAGGAAAAAGCAACGGCGCTACGCCGGAGGAAGATCGTTGCGGCTCCTTTAGGAGGCAGCCTTCCTTCACCTACTCCTCTATATTTTCCCACGTCCTCCTTCGTCGACGGCAAGGTGGGTCAACTCGGCAATTCGAGCACTGTCTGTGTTCCTGAATTAAATACCCCATGAGGGACATATGTTTACGAGGCTCTCCCACCCTTTCGGGAGTGAGTTACTCCTGGATCAGTGCTGTGTTCGCCACTCGACTCCCCAGAGCTGGGATCCCTACCCTGCAAGAAAGAATATAATTGCAGCGGCTGGTAACATGTTTACGAAGTTTCTTCGGTGCCCTGTTAAACATGCATTTGCCAGTTGAAAAATTGTTACGAAGTGGATATGTTACCTGGTGAAAGATCGATCGACGGTTTATGGTGAATTTTCGTTGTAAATGCAAAAAAAAAAACGAGGTTCTTTATCATTCCCAATATCAGAATAATTTTCAGTTCAAACGTAATTGTATATTAAAAATATACAACTGAAGCTTTCAGCGCAAAAAAACACGGTCAGTGTGGAGCGTTTTTCGTAAAAAATTTTGCTTTATTTTCGTTATTTCATCTTTGCGAATATTACCACAGCATGCTGTTGTACCAAAAATTATTAACGAAAGGGAGATTTAAGTGGGAAAAAAATAAATTAAAAAATCGCGATGTGTTAAAAGTTCTCGAGTCTAACAACTGCACTCCTTTCTTGAGCGTGACTCAACGTCCATTTTTATCTCAATTTTTATCTCACGTCGAGTCAGTTAAATCGCTAAAAAAGAAAAAAAATAATAATCGAAAAATAATTCAGAGTCCAAAGGGTTAACCTTTTAGGAAGCACAAAGAACCTTATCTGAAGCTCGTTTCAAAGGTTAAATTTCGTTCCTCTTACACTCGTTTGTTGTATTATTGCC
The DNA here is from genome assembly GCA_030673865.1 of Melipona bicolor. Taxonomy (NCBI): domain Eukaryota; kingdom Metazoa; phylum Arthropoda; class Insecta; order Hymenoptera; family Apidae; genus Melipona; species Melipona bicolor. The sequence goes on from JAHYIQ010000012.1 coordinate 2,597,180, forward strand.
TACAAGACGAACGAATTTTGACTCTATCCTATTTAAATAATTGATGACTTCAGTAGGAAGAAAAGTAGAGTACTACGGAGCTTCTATCATCCTCGCTACTTACAATGTGTATGTAATGAGTGTCCCACGGGTGATTGCGCATTCTGAAGCGACAATTACGATTCTGAGAAGACTGACGATAAATTGTTTCCGCGGAACGGGCAAATCACTCCCGATTCGTTGACAAATCTGAAATTAAATTTTAGACTTGAACTTGAATTTAAACTTGAAATTGGATCTATCGCTGGAAAATGACGACAAAGACGATCGAAGAATGATATATATATATATATTTTTTTTTTAATTAGAGATACATTTTTATAATTTTTTATTTGAAATAATTCCATATTACTTTTATACCTACATTGTACGAAAGTATTAATGAACGAATGAAATTTTATTTTTCATAAATAATATGTCGGTGTAATCTGTTATATGTTTCATTCTCTTCGTACAATCCTATTCCATTAATAAAATGAAGCTTACAAAAATGAAAGAACAGCAGAATACTAATTTTCAAAGTTATATGAAAAAATGGTCATCTAACAGTGTGCGTTACGTTCGCGTAAATTTCATTTTAATGTTCTTTATTAAGACTAAGAGCACGCGAAGTTTGGTATTCTCGAGTTTCTTTAGTCGAAACATTAAAAAATGGAAATAATGTTTGACAACGAAGGGAGAAACGTTATGAGAGCGAGTTTAAATTAAATCGCAAGTTCAATTTTAAAACATCACCGCAATCGCAGTGTAATTTACAAACTCTAATATCGAAACGTCTTCCACCGCGCAATACGTAGTATCGTTCAAAATAAGAACTGCTTGCTTCAAAACTCTAACGTTAAAAGAAAAGAGTCGGAAACAACTGCGATATTAATATCGGCATTAGTGTTGCAAAAGGAAAATATCCTCGCAAACAAAGAGCAAATAAAGGAATAACGATATTGCAAAAGGAAAATATCCTCGTGGATAAATAACAAAGATTATTAATTAATCGATCGTTTTTTGAGGCAAAAGCGTAAGCGGCGCGAAAGAGATCCGCGAGATTTAAATTTGAATTGTACGTATCAAAAAATTGATAAGTCTGCTTTCCATCGAACGAATACCGGCTAAAGCAAAAATAAATCTGCAGATGAACACGTGTGCGTTTGCACCAACCCATGCAAATCTGTATCAAAGTTCAAAATCAATGAAACTTGTCAGTCTTCGCGGCATGTTGAATATTTTAAAATTTATTAGCCTAGAAATATCGGGCGAATATCTGCCATTGTTGCTCGCAGCTTTGTTCAAGTCTTCAATGGCGGAGTTCGTGGAATTGTCGAAGAGAGAGAGAGAGAGAGAGAAACGCGTACGAGTTAATTTATTTCAATGCACTGCACGAACAAATAAAATCTCTCTCATTATCTCTTTCTTCGTTTACAATAACATTCTGACATTTGTATTCTGCTCGATGTACAACGATTCTTCGTCGACGCGCAGTTGGCGCGTTTAAAACAACTCGAAAAATATAAAGTTGCCAACGGTTTTCAAATAAGTTTCATTAATCAGGCAGTCGTCGTGCCTTCCTGCCTTTGCCCCTTTTTCACAAGTCTCTCACGCGTGAAACGTCACCGTGAAAAATAATTCTCTCCTCCTCTCGGCGCCTCCTCCCGTGCCTCTGCATTACGTACATAATTAAACTCGGCGAAGACGAGGAAAAATCGTGTATCGGGAGATTCGAAACAGAGAAAGGGCACGTTCCGCAGGATGGGAATTCCTTGAACGTCATAACGAAGGCCCTTGAACATTCACGGAGGCGTCAGACAAACGAGCATGGCGAAAGAGCTTGCAAAATGCACGCAGCGCCGGAATATACCGAACTATATCAAACAGCACGACGGTTAATATTGGATTCTGTTGGAACGGGAACGAACGCAGGGGTCGAACGTGTTTCTCGTTAAGTGAAGCAATTACCCAGACCTATCTGTTACTTATAACACCGTCAGCAACCACCGCAGCCTTTTAGTTTTGAAGACTGTCTCAGCTTTACGTCACAACCTGCACAGTTCGGCATTTTTCATCCTGTGCGAAATTTTCTTTTTCTTTTTTCCTTTCCCTCTCTCTCTCTCTGTTCTTCTTCCGCTGATGTCAGTTGTAGCTCACGTCACAGTGGTATTAGTTTCACTTTCGTAGCTACGTGACGCGACGAAGTCCTCCTCTATGATAAATAATCCGTCGGACGATGAAAAAGCATTAGCATTCGCCGTTCCTATCGCTCTTTCTTCGGGTTATACAAATAAATGGATCCTTCCGAGTGAAATGCCAGCGGGGAACGGAAACTCTTAACGGAACGATGCCCGTCAGCTAGATTCAATTATTATATTTATCCAATTCCATAGCCTCCCACCCCCTCCCCTCCTCCTCGCTCCTCCTCGCTCCTCCCTCCATCTGTAAATTATCGTTGCGGAACGAAGAAATTGGTTCGCAGCAGCCGCTTGCCAATTTTTAACCGTGGCCCGCGTCAATTTTACTTTACGCGACGCTGCACTCGATGCATCGATAAACTTGTAAATAATTAACGAATGCCGCTCCTTCCCCCATCGTTAACATCCACCCTGTTATTGATTCTTCCTATTAGGCGGCGTTCCCGCGAATCGCGTCGTTCCGCGAAATTCGTTATACCTACGTGTGTATATACGTATGTATAACGTTTGCACGCGTGTACATCGCAACGACTCTCCGAGAAATTGAAATAATTGCCATTCATTTTCGTTGGCAACTGTATATTTCTTTCATCCGCGACTGTCGATAAACGAGACAGCGAGAGGATTCTCGCGCCTTTTGTCTCAACTCTCGTGGGAAAGGCAAGTCTTTTCGTTTTTATATGTTTTATCTCACATGTACACTCCAAGACAATCTGTATTTTTTATCACTGAAAGTGATTTTAGCGAGGGTAACCCAGAAAATCGGGCCTCTTCAGATGCAACGCTGATGTAACGAAAATTGGCGATTGGTTGATTTGGGTCACGTGACTCGCGAGGGGGCGTGGGCTAGACCTCGAATGGGAGTGGCGTTGTCTGGTACTGAGCGATCGCGCCTGTAATTTGTTTTGCATAGATTCAAATGTTTGCGTATCGATAAAATTTTATGGCAAAAAAGTCGTCTTCGTTTTCTAGTCGGAACAGTTGCTTCTGGGCCTTTCAGTGAGACGAATAGTACTGGGGTACAAGTCGTGCAGTTTTTTCTTATATTATGTATCGTAGATTGTTGATGTGTTCTTGGAAATATGACATATAGCATGCTGAATGTCATTATCAATGCACACGTAATTTCAAAGAGACACAAAAACGAAATGTAAATACCACCGTCCGCAGTCGTGGAACAAGTCGAATATTTACACTCGTCAGTCGCACGGTAGCACTCGAAAGCGTAACGTTCTCGTGAAAGTTAAGTGCGTATTAACGTAATAAATGAATAAATTTGTAAAAGTGGGTCGCGGAAAAGAATTAAATCCAGCTGAGATTAAACGAAGAACATTATCGGAAGAACAGAACGAAGAATGAAAATGGTTAATAGAAGTTGTAAAGTGACAGTGAATTTATTAAAAGATCTCGATTTAATAAATTATGGAGAATGGAAGAATCGTGGACGACCGCGGTGTCTAACAGCGTTCAAGCTTGACTGCGAGGCAAATTGCAGAAAAAGCTGGAGTTACGACGAATGTTGGAAATGTTCGACGTCTTTCAGAGAATTGCGAACGTCTGAAACGACGAAAAATGCAACGGAAACCTTGGTTAAAGCAAGAGCATGAGCTGAGCTGTTTTCAATCTGCAGAGAAACATGTTGGGTGAATAAAAAGTGGCGTATTTACCGATGAAAAGAGGTTCGATTTGGACGAACCTGATGGCATCCACTACTATTCTCATGATTCACGAAAGGAAGAACAAATTACGAGTCATCCAATCCAAGGAAGGCGGCGGTATAATGATCTGAGGAGGTATTGGTTACCAAGGTAAAATGGAAACAAAATTTATTACAGGAAAATTCAGTAGTAAAAAATATACTGAAACGATTGACGAACAAATTGACACGAAAATAAGTACATCTTTCAACGTGAGAACGTGGCCATATATATAAATTCGTGTTTTGGAATAATTAGCCATTTGGAATAATTTCTTATATTATAAGAAATTGTTGGGGGAATTTGACGAGGAATACCCTAATTCGCAAAATATTAATTTAAAAAATGCATTGTAGGATAGTGGGAAGAATTAAGCTAAAAAATCATTGAAAAACTATATCAATCTGTTATTAAATACAAAGATCATTAATTGTAAGTACCAAACTCGTTTCTTTTGTTTCTGTGCATTATTTTTCACTGAAATGTGCTATTATTCTGACCTTAAAATGCTAAATATTACCATATTTCTATATTTTTTTTTTACTGACACACAACGCACTGCAAAAAGTTTAATTATACCTGTTGATAAAAGAACTACGAAAGAACGCACGTTATTTGTTTGACGACAGAGAAAGAAATTGAATAATGTTTAGAGTGTGCCATCTTTTTGTCCTTTCCCGAGGTGTAATTAACTGTTGCAACTTGTTTCGACGTTTCGAACTGTTAAAACGTGTCCAATCGATTCGATCGTGCGAGGAGGGCTCGTGTGAAATTAGCGTCGGATTTTAGTAAGGGCGTCAGGTTTCGGGCCGGCACGCGTTCTGTGCGGAAACTACAATATATATAGTGCCTCGGCTACACGACGCTTTGAATCTTAATTCGCTTTATTATCTTTAAGCGACTATATCGCTTCGCCGTGATCGCTCGTGCTGGCTGATCGAGCTCGTAAATTACAAACGCGAGTTTCTTAGAAATCTTTCGATTCTATTGGAAGACTAACTGGAAGGCGTGTGAAGAAGCGTTTTCGAGTTGGTCAAGGAGTTCGAATCGAATAACATTCGAAATATACCACCTTCAGATTTCCCCTCGTAAAGAAACGCGGAAGAATTGTACGTAGGTGCCACTTTAAACGAGACAGAGATTCTTATTTAAAATTAGAGGCTTCTTAACCGAGGGAAGTTCCCACTCGTAACTTTGCCGATGATACCGCGTTGATTGTATTTCCTATAAAACTGCAACAATCGAGGCAGCAGTTTACGAGGTGATATAAAAATAATGGGTTAAACAGGAGTGGCGACGTATAATAGACCGCTTGACATTCTTTTGTCTCGTTGGAACGACCTATCTTCTTAGATCATATCAGCTAATTACCCGACGGCGTAATTATTGACCGAGTTGGGGACGGTACACGTGGTTGGCCGATGTCTGCCGGACGGTCGAAAGTTTCCACGGCCTCCGCTCCGGAGGAGGGAACCTCGATGAACGGTTCCGAAATAACTTCGCGCAATTTTTCGTCCGATAGCAGACAGCTTATTGCCGAGTATACGTTTAAGGGATATACGTATATTCCAGATACACTGTTAATCCTTTGATTTTAACACCATGATTTAAATCGCGATGGCGCGTGCCACACTCAGTAACAAAAGGCTTGAAATTGTTCGATCGTACACTTCGTATGATATAGTTGGAAATAACTGGTTCCATTTTGTAAAGTGCCTGAGATCTACTTTGTTGCTTCAAGATGATATCAAAACAATTTTGGAATATTAAATTTTATTAAAAAGACCCAAATAGTTTATTTGAAAACATATGTATATTGTTCAAAATGAATATTATAATCTGGAAGTAAATAATGTATCAGTAATACTTTATTTCAATTTCAAATAAATTCTCTTTTTTTTTTAAACAATATATTGTCCTAAAGAGTCTAAATGTGGCCAAGATTAACGCAACGATGAATCTGCATGATGAATCACGAGCTTGACTCGTGCTTCTCACGTTAAATATAGTAACCTGACTCGTGGTTGCATTCCTTACCGCGAGTAAGAGTCTCGCTCGATGATTATAAGTGAAAGGGTTAAGGTAACTTCACACATTCGTAGATTTCATAACGCAGAATGCGCGTTGCAATGTATGTCAGTTCAACATCGGTGGTGGCTCCAGTTAATGCATGTTTCATGAAACCTAACCTAAAAATCGATGCGCGCAAGTCGGCCGCGTGTTTCAACACGTGTGAGAGAGACCTTTATCGTTGTTATATATTGGAACAAATTTTTATCGCTTGGAAAACGGTCTCTTACAATTACCTTTAACTGAACTGCTATCCTTGAGATCCCCTTGATCGCGGTCCATCGTCGACCACCGTGAATTCCCTGGGAATAAAAAGGAGAGTGGGACTGCGAATGGTCCGGCGCGCCACGTACCACGGTGTAATGCATTGAAATAATGAAAACCTATAGATGAAGAAGCTCGAAATGGCTTTCGCGCTTTTTGCTCGTCTAATGAAAGTTCGTTCTAGCTGCAGCAAGGATCCCGTGCTGCGCGGGATATCGGTAACGTCGAGCGTTTTCTGCGAAAAGAGTGACGATCGATAATGAGCGGTTGCCGAGCACTGGAAGCGTTAAATTGATTTAAATCGCGGGAACGTGTGTAGCTAGAGAGGCAGCGTGCAGAGAGAAAGAGAGAGAATTTAAATTGCCGAGCTTTCCTGCTCAGAGATATTTGTAATCCCATCGAGAAATCTCTGCGGAATTCTTGCGCGAGTCTTCAGATAATTCCGCGTATTACAATAATTCGTCGTACCGAGTATTAAACAATTGTCAAACTGGTTTCTTTTGTCTTTGTCCATTGTTTTTGACCCTAAAATATTAAATATTTCCATATTTTTCTTTTTTTCTTTTAATGACACAAAGCGTGCTGTAAAAGTTTCGTGTTACTTATACATCAAATAAAAGCACTGAAAAGGAACGCATGTGAGACAGATTTTCTATCGTTTGTTTGATGAAAAGAAATTTAATGATATTTAGATTATGTGCCATCTTTTTGTGTATAATTAGCGTGCAATTAGCTGCTACAATCTGGTCGATTTTGTGAGAAATTGTTCCGCGTGTTACAATAACTTGCTACTACAATTCGAGGAAACAGCAGCGATGTATCTCGGCGTGTCAATTCCTACTTCAACATCGGTTGAATCAACTTCTTCGGCAAACTACGAGGAAAGTGCCTCGGCTTCACTTAAATGATTCAATTTCGCTTATTATTTAATTCGGTGGCAGAATTTCGAGAAAGAACGAGACAGTGACGGGATTCTCATCTCGCGGAACTGATTGCTAGGAAGTCTAGGACAACTACCTGTATCGATTGCGACCTCGTTAAATTGCAGTAGATCACTTACGTAATTTGCTGTCTATCCGCATCTCGTATCAGAACATGCGCATCATGAACAGCCTTCGAGAATTTCCGCGAAAGCACCTGCGTTAGGAATGCAGATCCAACAATTAGCGTAGTAGCTGCCAGCTCGTAGAATTTCGTCATTTTCACTCAGTGATACTCCTCGCGAGCACGCGAGCTCAATTAAGATTTTTGCCAAGTTTCCGCGAGTTTGTTCGAACGATCTGCCAATTACTACGATTCGTCCTTCGTTTATTGATCATCTTCCTGATATTATACGCGAAATGACGAGGAAAAGAAGTTTCGTAACGAGCAAGATGAAAGATAATTGGACGATAAAAATAACAAGAACGACTCCGAGACTCTAGATGAAGAAAACTCGTCTCTCAAGATTCTTACAATTGGCGCAATTGGCATGTGGAAAATCTGGGAATACCAATTTGGGTAGAATTAATTAGAGCAACAAAGCTAGGGGTATGCAAATGTGGCACGAGCATACACACGGGCGTGTACGTATACACATGGCTCCCCTGACGTATTAATATATATATATACTAACCGCTATAACATCTCTCGCACATAAATTAAAGAGCATCAAACAACCGATAGACGCTAAATTCTGAAACGCGATCGATGCGTCCGCGGTACAGCGTGCCACGGATACACTTGCGTGGATATACCAATTTTCCCAATCGCGACTTCCTATTTTCTTTTCTTGCGTCGTAGCTACCGGAAAATGTTGCTCGATCGGGTTACATCAACAAGCGTAGAACGTACTTGGTTTCGCTTAAATCATCCTTCAACGGGGGAGGGATTCACTTTCGAGATTTAATTGCAGTCGGGTGAGAAACCTCGGCGCTGCATATCCTCCTGGTCGGAATTGAAAGCATCCGCGTCTGGTGCGCGGATATAGATACACAGAGAGGAGGATGTCGCGGAGCGTGGTGTAGAACACGTACGAACAACGGCTGCCTTTCTGTCTCTGCGCGCGCGTCGCGTGCTTACGCACGGGAGCAAGGATTACGTGTCACAAATTGGCATTACCCGCGCGAACCTAGACGGAGAAGCAGGTGTTCGCCGCGCGGTATTTCCAGAGAAGTGTCTCCGAGTGCTCCCAGCATACCTGATGCGATTTTGCGCAACGTTAAGGCTCGAACCGAGAGAGCGGGCAATTCCGCGACAGGCAATTTGCCTCAGAAGGAAATAATTACGAGCAGGCGTTTCAGGCGATCGTCAGATCGAACTCGAGGTCGAGATCGCCGACCGGGCGAGTGGGAATCGCGCGACTTTCATCGCCTCTGCTAAATATCGCCTCGATTGTCACGGGATATCGCGTATCGGGGACGGATAATCGATTAGCCAGTCGTTAATCGAACGTGTTCAATTTTACTTGGACTCGTGGACATCGGGAGATCGATCATTTCGAACGTTTCTCTTCGTAGTTAGCGCATTATTCCGGATGAATAGGTAATGCTACTTTAAGTACTTGCAACGTCAGTTAAAACGGCGTAATACATTTTCGCCGTTGGCCGACTTGGATCCTCTTCTTCCAATTAAACTTGGGAATCCCCTTGAATTTCTTCGCGCAACTTCTTCCACCCCTTTCTCGCCCCCCCCTTTTCTCCCCCTTTGTAAAGCGGCGTTACTTTGAAAAATTTCCGCACGTCTACGTAACACGCGTCGCGATGCGTTGAAATCACGCGTTTTTCAATCGTACCGACTCCGATTCCCAAAGCAGGAAAAGGATTCGCGATGTTCGTGAATAGCGAGGACATTCGTAGAAACTCCATCGGGTGTTTTTAGTCGTTTAGCGACTAAAATTATGCGGGTTTACGACTCCCGGCCCAGGAGATCCGGCGAGGAGAGTCTCGCGAAACGACGAAATTCAAAGGAAAGTAGCGCCGTGGCTCATCTCGCGCCGGAGAACGTTATTATCCGAGCAGCATAAAGGACACGTATCCGTGTTTATACACAGTCGGATTACCCGTTATTCGGGTTACGTTGAAAATCGCGACAACGGCGAATTTTCAACGGCGGGTAAACGCGCGATATCGCGCGGGCGACGACGTCGGAGCGGGACAACAGCCGCGCGATATTCCTCGCGTCTCGTTTCGTTTCCTCCTTATGCGAAAGTTGTGCGTGAACAGTCGAGAAGAGAATTCTTCGGTAAATAGACTGTCATGGGCGAAAGAAAGACCCGCACCGTTATCCCCTATTGCTCGAACTCGAGACTCTGAACGGTGTGAACACTCCGAGACACTCCGGAGAAATTTTCAAAGCTGACGAAAGGCATCGATCACCGCGGAACTTCGAGCCGAGGAAATCTCCCCGTGTCCCGTATGCCGGGAGAACGTTGTTCCCCGTGCGAAAATAAACAAAGGAGAGATTCCAGAAGCAATATTTTTTCTACCGGTATCGCTACCCACAGTTCCAACGGCGAGAGGAAATAAAGGGGATTGGCTCGTCGTCAATTGGTATCGACCGTGGCAGATTTGACGAATCTTGGGTGAATCTTGTTCAATTGGAAGAAAAAAAAACTGCACGATTCGTCTCACTGAAAGGCCCAAAAGCAACTGTTCTGACTAGGAAATGAAGAAGAACTTTTTGCCATAAAATTTTATCGATAGAAAACAAATTACAGATCGCTTAGTACCAGACAACGCCACTCCTACTCGAGGTGTCTACGCCACGCCCTCTCACGAATCACGTGACTCAAATCAACCAATCGCTAATTTTCGTTGCATCGGCGTTGCATCTGAAGGTCCGCTAAAATCACTTTCAGTGATAAAAAAGGACACACACTCGCGCATTTAACGCGTGAAACTAGATACTAGTTTAAACATGAGACGCGAATCGAAGATCGTGAAATTGCGAAAAGTATTTTTACGAAAACGTGTAAACGAATTTTTATTCAGACGCGGCTGCTAAGAGGACATATCGCGAAAGAAGTTACGACAACAATAATTTTACGTAATTTACGATTTACGGTCTGCTAATTCTGGCAAAAATAGCGGCGCGGTTAGTTGGTCGCTCTTATTCACCGCCACTGTCGCGGAGGGATTCTCGCGTTTATCGCGAGATACACGCGTCTGGAGGAGGTCTCGGAATTTTGTTCGCCGGCGAGGGACTGCTGGCGAGGCGTTTTCTTCCGTGCTGAGGTATCAAGGAATTCCTTACGAGTTGGTTGCGCTCGATCGGCACGGAGCATATCGGCCGATACGCCGAGCGCGAACCGGCTGAGCGTGTTCCCGACATTGTTATGCCGCTATCATCGTAGATTACGCTTCGAGGATGTTGCATCCCCTCCTCCCCCCCTCTACACACGTCAGGATCTGACATTGAATTCTAGCTTGGTCACTGTTAAAACGTTTCGTACGTACCGTCAAAACTTCTGCATCCTCCTCCCCTCCCCCAGTTTGGAAACGTTCATACCAGAGCCGATCTGGTATGAATACTCTCCGGTATGAATAATTTATTTAATATAAATATTGGTTCGTATAAACGAAGCAAATGATCCATGTGAGAATCAATAATTGCGAAAGCTTCTTTATTTATCCTTCGTCCGTTATACGGCCATGTTGCTAAACATTAACGGCAATCAATAATCGCGTCATTGGTTAATCGCGATTCTAGTCAGTGAGTCTGCAATAATTCTCTCTCACGCACGTGACGCACAATCGTTTTTGAAAGGGGTGGGGAGAAGAGGGTGGCCTTTGTCAACGCAGCGAGACAAACTTTGGTCGATCGAGGCGTAGAACCAACGGCATGGAAATATTTTAGCAACGCGCCTCGCGTTATTACATAACTGCAGTCATTTACAGCGCGCGCTGTAATTCTCGGAAGTGGTATCGCCGTCGTTTTCTATTCTCGGAATCCGGCGCGCTTCTGCTCGAAATTAAAGGCACTCGTATTTTCGGCAAAACGGAACGGGAGGAACGAGCGGAGAATCGAGTTCGTAACAAGGGGTGAAAGGTCAGGATGCGCTAGCAGCGGTTGACCTAGCCAACGCAGAGTCTCTCGTTTAAAAAAAAAGAACCACGAATCTCGCGGACCGCGCTACGGTCGGAGTTTTTGCGAAAAAAATTCAGCTGAAAGCAAAGTCCGAGGTGAGCTAAATTTTTGCGCGAAAGTCCTTCGGAAGCGCCGACGATGAAACGCGCGAATCTAAATTAAAATTCCCAGCTAATTTCTTGAAATCCGCAACAGCCGCGAAGCTCGTTTTCACTCTCGACACCGGTGCACTTTCTCCGATTGTTTCGCCGTGAAACAAAAGCGGAAAATCGCGAGCGAGCGAACAAAAAGGGGGAGAGAAAAATTCGGCGCGCGTGCGGAAAAAAACGGCGGGTGAAAAATTTTGGAAATCTGGCGACGAGTGGTGGCGAGGCGCGAGGGGAGGGGGGGGGGGGAGGAGAGAGCATTTTCGAAGGAGGCAGGCATCAAACAACCCCTACTGCCGGAATCGCGGGGTATTGCGCTCGCGCAAGGCCGGCGCGCGTGTCCGTGTTCACCGTATAGTATATACGAGGCGGGTAGAGCAGTAGCACCGGCACCACCATCAGCACCAGCCAGCATTCAGCAGCAGTAGCCTGCCTCGTCGTGGCTGAAGGGGCTTCGGGATGTCGCACCACGAGCTAGTCAACCGCGGCGTGTCGTCGTGTTAACCGTCGTCCACGGCCGTCGTTCAACGACCAACCAACGTCGTCGTTCAGTTGCGAACGCGGACGGGGTGCCGGCTGATCGTTTCCGCGCGAGTTTTCGCTCATTGTTCGTCGTTCGTCGTTCGTTCGTTCGTTCGCGCGGTCCCGACCCGACCCGACCCGACGGGTCGTTGCTGCTACTCCCTCGGAAATAAATATCGGAACCGAGTTGCCGTCAGTCGAGCTGGAACCAGCCGGTGCGCGATACACGATCCCCCGACGACATTGACGAACAGTCACGCAGGACTTTGTTCGCACGCTGCCTCTCTGATCGTGCACGTCGATACATACACGCGACAACGCGACGCAACACAACGCGGAACACGTACACTGCGTACACGCATACCCATCGGTATTTTATTTTTACGCCGGCTTTCTTGCACCTTCCTTTCTCGCATCTTCCGTCTCGACTGGCTCGAGGGGGAATATTTTTGTTCCGGGTGGAACGAGCTTGTGGATTTATTCTCGAGCCGGCTACCCTGTCGGAAGGTCTACCTTGTCTCCGCGCACTTTCGTTTTAAGATCGTAAATATCGACAGGATCGCGGAGTTTGTTATCGCAAGTAAAATACTTTATTCGCGGACGGTGTGAAGGGAGTCATCGACAGGCAAGGGGTGAGCGAACGTGCCGAAGTGGCGTTCTTGTAATTGGAACGGGTACGTGTAGACGATCACCTAGAGAACGCGAAGCCTTCGGTGCAAACTATCGTTACGGCCGAAAATTTAGTTTCAGTTGCTTCGTTGCTCTCTCTTTTCCTTTCTTATTTTTCATTTTTTCTTTCTTTTTTCTATTTCAAACGTCGACTCGATAGCAAAGTCGACTCGATATCGCGTTGACAACGATCGAGAACGATCTTTCGACAGTATTTTTTTTTTTTTTCAACGATACATCGATAATCTGTGACAAGTCGACCCTGGTGGTTGACCCAGCAATAAGAACAAGTTTCAGTAAAAATAGTCTGTTGTTCTTTCGCCACGTTACGGATTTGCATGGGAAATTCGGCGGTCTGGTAAATCGTCCTCGAGATTTATGAGGATCATCAACGATCGAATTTGCTCACCGACCAGCTGTAACGGAACTACAATATTTCCGGATCGATCCGTGCACCGTGGCGATCAGAGGCTCGGCGTCGTGCGAATGATCGCATTCCTCCTACTATCGCGGTGTTACGTGTTACCACACGCATGATTTTACCAATAAATAACCAGCTACATTTATCGAAGTCCGTTGCACGCGGTTTGCGCTGATCACTCGCTGTGCCGCAGGACCGTTATCGTTATCGATTAATCAAGCATAGCTGGTACGCAACGTACTAGCGGCGAACGTTCGCGGCCCTGTTTGGGAGCAGGAGGGCGAGAGACGAAAAAAAAAAAAAAGAGAAGAGAAAAGGAAAAAAGAGGACAACGGTAACATTATTAATTAAAAACGAAACAGCGTGCGACGATTTTTCACGGTTGGTCTCCAGCGTCGGACCTCGGAAATATCGCGAGAGACAGAGTCACCAAACAGGACCTCGCACAGGGCACGGTGTTGTTCGTCGATTAATCTCATCGGAGCGAGCGCGAAACATGTACGAGAGTGTCGCGCGACGTGGTTAACGAAACTGGAAATTTCCGACGAATCTTTGAGAATTCGGACGCCGTGCGACCGAGCGCGAGGCAGTGCCGCGACCGATCGTGTTCGATCCGTGTTGTTGGAAAAGTCGTCGGAGAAGAAGATCCGCGGCGGACTGTTAATCCAGAGAGGATAGACGGGCAAAAAACCGCGGGCTGGTATCGATCGACAATCTCCTTGGTGGCGCGTGATTCGGTGGTGAATTTTCAACGTCGCGCCGGCTTTATCCTTGGCCGATTGTCACCTTGCCGAGGGAGCGCGGCCGATCCGAGTGCTGTGAGATAAATGTTTCATAGACGGCCGTCGTGATACAGGTAATATCAAGTCCCGTGGACTTAACCGTGGAGTCAAAGGTGGCCCGAGGATCCTATCCCCGACGATATGTCCCCGGAAATCCACGGACTGCCGTGAAAAAGTACGTATTATCCGTCGTTCGAGGGCTTGCACCCGAGTTAACGTATCGGGGATTTGGAGCTTTGTCGCGGGGCGGGGAGGAGGGGAAGAGTTATGGACGATTTGTAGGTGCGCTTTTTAAGAGACTTATTACAGGGGCTTTCTTGATAAGCACTATAAATCAAAATTTCCAATTGGCCCCCGGTATTACGACCGGGCGTCCGCCTCTAAATTTCCTTGATTTATGAATGTCTGTATTTACGTTGCGAGCGCGCGTTATCGTTCGCGAACCGATCAAAGGTGGATGCGCCTCTAAAGCTCGTCGAACGTAACTCAACCGCGGCCCGTCGCGACTCGAATCCATTCCACGCTGCGAACCCTCCGAGACTCGTACGAGCCTTCCAACTTGAAATCCGCGGAGTAGGAGGAAGAAGAAACGGCATCCGAATCCGTCGGAGTTTTAATCGACACGTCTAATGGATTCGCGGCATTTGTCCGTGTTTCGTCGGATACCTCACGCAACTCTCTCTCTCTCTCTCTCTTTCTCCGTTTCCTCTTTTCTCTCTCTCTCTCTTTGCTCTCGCCGGCGAGTGTTCTCTTTGAGTCCGTTCGACGCAAACATCAGCAACTCGTCTCGCTACATCCCCTCTATCCATCTGGCTCTCTCTCTCTTTCTCTCTCTCTTTCTCCCCCTTTCGATGACTTCAAACGGTTTCTCGAGTGTGCTCGAGCCCAAGTGCTCTTACAGTTACAAAGATATACGTTGCCGATCGGAAAAATGTGGCCGCGGTATTCCTCTCTCGCTCTGCAACAGCCGCGCGAGCTTAACCGTTAAAGAACCGCTCGAGCTTCGAGCCGATGCACATTTTTGCGTTACAAAGAATGATTATATTCCCAGCGGGGAAATACCTCCCCCTCCTCGTCCTCCTCCCTGTGCCGCGGACGAGATAGCGTCTCGCGGTGCGCAATCATCGGGAAAACGTTTCACGCCTACCAGCGAAATAAAGAGATTTCGGTCCAACTCTCTCTTCCTCGCGTGCGCGCGCGCGCGAATTCTCGTACGAATTCGAGATAAAGAGGATCGATAGGGGGCTACGAGAATAGGAGGACGTCTGGAACGCAGTAGCAGTAGCAGCAGCAGCAGCAGCAGCAGCAGCAGCCCTGTGTGAAAGCTTGCCCTTGTGTGTGGATATTTGTCCTTCCTTCCCTCAGCCACGAAGAGCAAACGCGAGTCGCGATCCAGTCGAGGATTTGAGATACGAGCGAACGTATCTCGACTCTTCGAGAAAAAGAAAAATAATTTGCGAAAGGGCTCGCTCTCTTCTTTGACTCGCTCTGTCGGATCGTCGAAGAATACGCGAGGACGGCAAGCACAACTTTCCTCGTTAAGAGACATTGATCTGAATAAGCTCAGTTCTTCTTCTTCTTCTTCTTCTTCGGTTGCTCGCCCGAATTCCAAAGAATCTCGTCATCTTCCTTTTCTCTCGTCCCCCCTGCCCCCCCCTCGCCCTTTTTGTCCGGTGCTTTTCTTATCCCCTCCGCTTGGCTGGCTCGTCTCTACCTTCGCCGATTCACCGTGCCGATCCTCGTTGTTGCTTCCGTACCGCCGCTAGTTAGCAACTTTTGACGTTAAATAAATACATTCGCTTCGCGCGATTGTCTCGGCCATTGTCGAACTCGTCGAACGACGCTTGTTCCTTTCCTCGATAATCTTCCGATAGTCACCGTGTTCCTCTACGAGATCGAGAAATACACGCGCTCTCTCGAAAGGAATTCCAATCACCGGCGCGGCGGTTCTCTCTTCCATTGGCCATGATTTATCGATAACTCCCGCGGGAGAAGGAGAGAGAGAGAGAAGAAACTTGTTAACTCCGCAACGGGCGGGCTCGCGGCGCGGTCTAATGGGAATTTTATTTTTACGGAATGCAGCGTAGAATGTCGCGCACGCACGTGAAACGGCGCATTAGCAGACGGGGGACCGCGATGTTCCGTATTCGCTCGGCTGGTTGTATGTACGTGGCAGGATCGCGTGTCGGCAATTATCCAAGACACAAAACGATACCGTGAACGCACGCCACGTCGCTTTTCGACCAGCTCACTTCCGGAATGTAATTACGAGCGTTTTGTCGCAATCGTGCCGCCGCCCCGCATCGTGCCCCGTGTTTGCCTCGCGATTTGCCGCCGAGTTTTGCGGCAAATTCGCGATACCGCGCTACAGACGCGACTATCGACGAACGAATCGTTATTTATCTCCTCGTTCCAATCGGAATTTTATTTTATTTATTAGACGTATTCCTCTGCCGTATCTTCTCGCGAATCTTTTTTATTTTCTTCTATCTCAAAAATCTCGCGATTTTTTCACCCCTCTCTGTTCAATTTTAGAATATTTACTTACGTCGTTAAGTACGATTCACGTATTAAAAACTTGACGTTCGATGGCAAAGCCGAAGAAAATGGCCGAAAGGAACGTACTTGCCGATTCGCTCTCTCGAGATGTTCGTTTAATTTGCGAAAATTTTCGCTCGCGTTTCGAGCGATTTCTATTCAGACGACAAATGACACTACGACGAAGCGATAGGATAATGGAAATGAAAAGATAAAGAGCAGAGAGGGAAAAATGTCGGCTGTTTCAAATCCTCTCGTTACGGGAGCTTTCTCGTGGAAATTAACGAGGCTAATACGTTCTACGTGGAAATCGTTGCAGCTCGAATTTCGTCTACGGGATTTATCCCGATTTTCCCCATTGCTTGCCTCTCCCGCCTCCCGCCAGTGTTTCGAGCGATCTCTGGCCGACCAAGTCAAAAGAAAGAGCGAACCGTTCCTCGCGTTTGGTGCTTCCAATTCGCTCGATATCGTCCTTTACTCTCTCTCTCTCGCTCTCTCTTTCTCTTTCTGACTCTCTGTCGTTGACGATCGTACCGAAATAGCAGGGAGATACGGAAGAGTAGAGTCACCGGCCGTGTCATCTTGCCTGACCCAAATAGGAAAATTGCTGGACAGAGGAGCACAAAGTTGGCCAACGAAATGTCAGGCGATTCGAATAATCGTCATTTCTATCTCCTCTTCTCTCCCTCTCTCCCTCTCTCCGGTTTGCTGCTCTTCTCCGATCTTTACCCTTCGGTCTCCGATTCGTCACGATCGTAGTAGCGCGTCCGTCGGATGGGAAAAAAAAGGTACGTCCTTGGTCGAATGGCGCCTTTAACGGGAGCGAAATCGAGAACACCTGTTCGATATAAAATACTCGTAGCTCGAGTATTTTCTAACGAAGGAAGATCGTGTTCCGTGAAACGTTCGACCGAATCGCGGAAGAAAAATATTTGAAAAGAACGAGAGTCTCTTCGATTATTCCCGACGACTGTGTTCCCCGAGATCGCGTGATTTTCGCCAACGTTACCATTTTCACAGTCGCTCGCCGATTTGAGAGAGATTTGTCGCGAACGCTCGCGCGATCGTTTCGTTTGAATTTCGCTTGGTGAGTCGGAAAGATTGTTCGCAAGATTTTGACCTTCTCTCTAGAGAAAGTCCACGCTATCGGGAAATTTATTGATAACACTGGTTCGATAACCACGCTGACGCAGAGTTCTCCTGGCGGATCTGTGTGTTTCGCCCTCTACAGCGGCGAGTGATAAAAGTAAGGGAGAGAAAAAGGAAGAGGCGGCGGATCGAGCGGGTTGTCGGTCGACGCGAGTGCGAACGCGAGCTTCACCGTACGATCGCAATTACGCGAGTCTGTTTTTCGGTTGGCTTTGCCACGATCACCCGGCACTTGCCCGTTAAATTACACGAGTCGGTCTGAACCGGCATCCCATCCGAATCCGTCTATCGCACGGCTTGCGTTACACTTTCGACTAGATTACTCGCCGCGCCATCAATCTCCGCGCCAATCTCATAAGCATCCGAAGCCTGACTCGCCAGTCGCGATCAATCTCGAATCATTTCTGGCGAGGGTAACCGCGGGATTTCGGGAATCTGTTTCGACCCCCCCCCCCTTCTCTCTCGTTTTCGCCTGTTAATACAAATTCATAGAGGAGAGAGCGAGGGTAATCTCGCGAGAGGAGAGGCAATCTCTTTAACGAACTAGCCGCCCACTGGCTGAAAGAGAAAAATAAATCGACGACGTCGAGAACAGACTGAACGAAGGGGGTGGGTCGGGGGGGGGGGGGAGATTCGTCGCTGGCGCGCAGATTAAACGATTATTTTCGACGACGCCCTCTCGGTCTGCGCGTCGACGACCAGTTATTTCGTTGTGCACCGTGTACGAGGCGAACGTATGGGAAAACAAAGCTCAGCGGGCATCGACGAAGAGAGAGAGAGAATAAAAATGGTTTACGATTTTTCGCGAACGACGAATTCGGGACGCGGGCTAATGTCTGGCGGTCGTGTAGCTGGCCTGGCGTGCATCGACGCGCGGAGACTACCGGCGGAAACGGAAACGCGGTGGCGGCGGCGGCGGCGGCGGCGTCGGTGGCGGATCGAGAAAGAGAAAGAGAGAGAGAGGAGAGAGAGAGAGACAGTGGCGTGGAGGTGGACAGGCCGCGGTGGTGGCCGGCCGAGTTGCGACGACCGATTTCCGGGATTTGCCTGACGTTTAATGAACGCTGGCAGACGTTTTGATTTACAGGACAGTTTGATTTCCGTGCCGGGCACAATAACCGCCAATTTGTAAATCGCCTCGTAAATCTGGACGGGCGGCAGCAGCAGCAGCAGCAGCAGCAGCAGCAGCGGCAGCAGCAGCGGCAGCGGCAACGGCAGCCGTAGCGATAGAGCCAGCTCGTTGCAGACCGATGCGAGCCGACGCATCGGCGCTCGCTGCTCCGTCCATCCGACCTAACGGCCATTTGTCCAATTGGATTAAACAATCGGCGCCGTTAAAAGGTACGGCTGTTACGCGTATTATCGGTAAACATTCTCGTAAAAACGATATAATACTCGCGTTAGGACGCCGGGGAAATAGGAGCGGACAATTTCCCCAATTGCCACCCCGCGATCACGTTTCGCGCGTACACGCTCTAGTTTTACGAGTATGAATATTCTGGATGTTTATCCACCGGGCGGGGAACGCGGACGTGAACACACGGTGAACCGATTTAGAACGGGAAATTCGACGATATTGATGAATTCGTCCGTTTCGAATACGCGTCGAAGGCTTTGGGCGACGGACGCGTTAATACGCCGCGTTATAAATTCTCCACCGGGCAGACGTTATCCGATATCCCGACGGATCGATACGAGATGACGAGGATCCCGTTTCTGGAGATTGTTTAAACTCGTTAACCTGCCTCCCCCCTTCGCGACAGGAAAGTTTCATCGAACGTTCAACGAGCCGGGAGTCCGTGACGAACGAAAGGTCAACGCCGCGCCGCCGGCCGCGTTTTACACTCGCCAGCCACTGTCACTGGACGGAAAGGCGTTTACCAAACAAGGGGAGAAGGGAAGAAAGGAAAAATGCAGCGAGCCACGGTGCAGCGTTGGCGAACGGGGGCTGCGAGGGGGTGCGTCACGTCGTTAACCGAGTTTACTAATTATGGGTCGAGCGCGATAGCTACGAGTTTAACCCTCCCTCTCCTCCCTCCGCCCTCTTCGGTAATTTCAACGCCGTGGATGTGTGAAAGCGTGATGTAATAACAAGAGCCGCTTTGCACGAGTGCCTGTGTGATATTACTCTAAAAATCTCCGTTAATTAACTCGTAAAACTTGTAATAACGTAGCGAATCAAGTTACACCGTTACGGCCCTTAACGTTTCGAGTGGGCCGCGCTTGCCTTGCGTGCTTTCACCGCCACCGGTTACAAAAAAAAAAAAAAAAAGAAAAGAAAAAGAGAAAAAAGAAAGGAAATCACCGTGACAATGTTACTTTCGCGAGACGAGAAATTTTCCAGATTCCAACTTTTCATTTTTTTCATTTAATCTGCGAAACTTCTGAAATTACGACGCGATCGGAGTCGCTGGGAGCCCGTGGTTGCTGCGCGTCGTCGGAAATATCAATTGCGAGTATAATACGCGCAGCCGAAGTAGACGAGAGAGGAACACGATCAAAGGGGGAAGTGTCCTCGAAAGGTTCCTTCGTTGTCGCGACACATTTTTGCTTTTCGGGTGAAATATCCTCCGTCGCAAGACGCGCGAATCGATTTCACGCCTACAGATTACGGGCGAGTGAAACGCTTTTACGCTGGAGTTGCACTTTTCTCCAACTTTCCCCGGAGCTCGATTAAAGCCGCTGGCTTCTACCCGGCTCGAGATCGCAAGAACTTTAAACGCAATACGTGTCATTTGCAATGTGTAATGTTTCTCCTTTTTCTTTTTCGCATTCCTTCCCCCTTTCCCTCTTCCTCCCTGTCCCCCTCCGTCTCCTCCGCCAACGCAAACGCAAACGTTTCAGCGGTCGCGGCAGTACGATGAGGAATCGCGTATAATAAGTAATTAGCGAAATACGCGAGACCTCAGAGCGAACGATAAAATAAATTCAGCCGACGTCCGTGTTACTTTAATCATTAGCTCGAAATATCGGTCTCTCCGGTCACGAGAGAGAGAGAGAGAGGGAGTATTTCGCATCAGCGCAAATCGCGTATTTCGTGTCAGCAAAAAAAGAGAAAAAAGAAAAGAGAAAAACTGTATCGTGGAATTTAATTTAAGAACTCGTCGATGTTATATTTTTGTTAATTAATCGAATTTTAATTCAAATTTACTTCTAGATGAGCCCTGCGCGCGCGTACCGTGCCAACTCGTACCGTTTCTCTACCCGCTCCGCCCCCGTTATTGTTCGTTTCATGATTCGCTGTTAAATAAAACGCTTTACTAATTTACCTCCGCCATCGTCGTCGTTCGTTCTCGGCGTTCTTTCTTCGCTACAGGCCGGATCACACTTCGAATCGCGTTCCTTTCAGTTCTTTTCTCTCTTCCCGGATCTCTTCTCTCTACGCTCTTCTCTTTCCTTCCCTTTTCTTTTTTTTCTCCCCTCGTTCTCCCCTTTCATCTCGTTCATCGAGCCGTCTCAGACGTTGATTTCTGCAGCCTATCCGAACGTAGACGTTCGCTGCACGCGAATGCAGTCTGCGTCTTCTCGAGTGGTTGTACATATATTACAGCCCAATAAACCTGATTAACATTGGGTGTTCGTTAATTACAGCATCCCTCTATTACACTGACTTAGCCATGCGTTAATGATTTCACGGCCTCGTGGATTTCCGACGTATCGACGAATCAACGATACGGTTGCACCGCAATATGCATCGCGGATGTGCATCCTAGGCTAGATGGATGCGTATTTACATATTCCTGTCATGCTCGCTTCGTCTGCGCCGACTATCGTGCCCCTTAATGACAGATCTCGGCTTATTTATTAATTAACCCTCACGATCCTTTTCATACCTGGCGCGTATCGATCGAACGACGCGCGTTCGCGCTCGTGCCCTCTTCGTTTTCGAGTTGGCCTTAGAATCCTCGGAATAGCGAGGACGCTGTTCTAGCGAATCAGTCTCTGATTTATTGCGGCGTGGATTAATCACGTATTCGCGTAATCTTTGCTTGCAGATAAGCTTCGTGGTGTGCAAAACGTGGTGTGCAACGGCGACACAAAATGGCGGACAATCAGAGAAGAAGACGATATCTGACCATCAGCATACTTCACATCATCACCATCATGTGCCAAGGTAACCAACGTTGATCGCGCATCGCGCGTCTTCAGCGTTTCCCTCCTGCTGCTGCCCTGCGTTTTCCAAGTTTTTTTCATTCCGTTCGCCTCGCGCCGGCGAGAGTCGGGAGGGAAACGATGAACTCGCGTTTAAAGGATCGCGATCGTAATTTCTGTTTTAACCCGGCCGGTAGCGTAGGAATCTATTCTAATTTCTCGAGGCAGAGAAAAAGTGATTCCGTGCGTAACGCGCGTCAGATGTATAGCAGCCGGCGCTAATGGAATTCGCGTAATTATAAAAGGAAACGTGTTGTTGCCCGGCTGCGAACGCCCCGGGTAAACAATTATACAACGCGGGGGAAAATAACGGGTTGGTTTATATCAAGTAAATTAGTATTATATTTCGATTAGATGCCCGCCACCGGGGCTTGCCCCGCGGAATTTAGCTGCGACAGTTGAAACAGGAAAAATGTACTCGAGCATTTTTACTCTCTCCGCCAAGAGGAAATTTTCGTTGAAAGAGGAACGTTCGGTAAAATCTTGCTTTCGCTTATCGAAATGAAATTTCTGCGTGTTTGTCTCGATAACGAGGCTAGTTTCGTCGGCGAGCACGTTCATTTTTGGTTCTTAGACTTAGGCGGTTTCTGGCACGCGTGCCGCATTACGCGTCGTATCACGCGGACGAACGTGCCTGCGCACGCTCCTAATTGCTGCACGCAGACTTGGTCGGAGCGAAATACCGGGCCAATTGCCCCGTTTCCACGTGCCATCTGTCTCCATCGAACAACGGGTTTCTAGTCGCGAGCCTCTTACTGAAACGGGAAAACACGGCGACTGTGTTACAGCGGCTCTGTTATTTGTGATTAAATAATCGAAACGACGCCGTGGCAAAAATGTTTGTTCGTCGAACGCGCTTTGACAAACGACACTTTCGTTCCACTTCCGCTTCTGATTCGAACGATATTCAATTACATTTCGCGCTGCTTATGCGACAAATAGTTGGATAGAAAAGAAAGAAGCTGTTCAAACGACAGGGGTCGACGTTTGACCGTTTCGTAGGCATATTCGACGACTAGGGAATCGATACCCTCTCGTGAATGATTCAGTCGTTGCTTTCGTCGACGAAAAGGGTAACCGATCGTCTTCAATAATTTCCAACGAGAGCTACGAGTCGGTTAGGCTCGAACGTGAAAGCCAGAGCGTAATCGGGGGACAGACACAGCGCGCGTAAGGGGTTGTCGAAGAAGTAGTAAAAGTTATCGGCAAACGCTGATAAAACACACGGCGCGTCAGTGTATTGGCGACGTTAATCAATTTTCCATTCAACGTGCAATCTGCCGGTGCTATCGTGGTCGAGGTTCGTTCAATGGAGGCCAAAAGCCGATGAAGGGATCTTAAGATCGCGAAGACGATGCCAGCCCAGAAGGGTTAGAAACTCGTAATTATCGCTAAATAAGAAGGCGGTTCTCGCTTCCCTTTGCCCTCGGCGATCCCGTTGGACAAGGTACACACACACACACACACACACACATATACCAAAGTATCGGTAAGCGAAGCAAAACCCCGGCTCGTTTCCGCCGCTATTTTCCAAGTTTTTCAAACGACGCGGCGCGTAAATAGCCGTCTCGTTGCCAATTCAACGATGCCCGGCTCGTCTCTGTTTGTTTGTAAAATGATAATAGGTTCGTCGAATTAATCGCGTTAATCTGAGCGTTTCCGAGCGCCCTCCCCTCCCCTCCGGCGGCGAATTTATATTTTCACGTCGGCATTTTTCGGCATGTTTATATTGAAACTTTCAGGCTTTATCGGAAATCCTTTAAAATTACATACAGTACCATTTCGCCCGGTGATTCACTGCGGTGTTTTTAATTTTTTACAGCTAGGGTTTGCCATTCGGCTGAAAGGGGAGCGGCAAAAAATGCTATTTTTCAATCGAATCGAAACGGCGCTTTGTCTATCGGCAATTTACCCGCCGGTGAGCTCAGTTTGCTTTGGATAACGTGGAAAATATTTGAGGTCCGTCTGATCTGTTCCGCGTTAAAAATTTATTCGCGCCTATTGTCAAAAACTTTAAACGCGGAACAAAAACAATATCGCATCGTGCGTGTTCTTCCTCGAGGGATCGGCAACTATTTTTCCCAGCCGTATCGATGTATTTTATATTTTGTACACACACACACACATATATATATATATTCTTATACCGCGATCAGGTTCGTTGAAATGCAGCTCGACTCGCTTCCGCCAGTTTCATCCGTTTCTTTCCTCCGAACCTGATCAAAGAAAATTACTGCAGCGTTGTCGTAACGATCGACGATTGTCTTTCGTATCGTCGTTTACTTCGCGCAACTCGCAACGTTCCACGCTCCACGTGAAACAACACGAAGAAACTGGAAACGCGCTCCTCCCATTTTCATCGTCTCCTGTCATTACCGACCGAGAAGTTGGCTATTACGCTGAGAAAATTAGAAAAAAGAGAGAGAAAAAAAAAGAAAGTACAAAGAAAGAAAGAAAAAAGATTTTCAGTCGAAAGTCGGTTCGGCGCAATTTCTCGTCGGGTGAGAAACTAGGCAAGAAAATGCATCGATCAAGGGACGCGTCGCCTCGTGTCTCGAGGAGATCCGAAGAAGCAAGCCCCTGGCATCGATAGCTACCCCCCCCCCGCGTGTGCCGCGCGGTAATTTCGGATCTCTTTGAGGCGCTAATTTAAATACATATTAATACAACGCGTATGCAGCATCCGTCGACGAGACGAAGGCTGGTTGTAACCAGGCAACCAGCGCAGCGCTGCTGTCACTACCGGTGTGTGCATCCGGCGCGCGGACTTGTCGGCCAGAGTGCCAGCGACTTGCGTGCCAACCAATCAGCACAGTCGGCTGTGCATACGAACGAACCAGCCTGGGACAAATTCGAATCCTCGCGACGCGCATCGTCGTCAGTTTCATTGGCCGGCGGCGGATCGCGTGCTTATTGCCGGTTTCCCATTGATTCTGCACGCAAACACCTGGCGAGTTGCTTCCCGTAGGCATAATCGATGCAGATTCGTCGGTCGAGTGGCGCGAATCCTCCTGAAACTACGTACGCAAGATTTTCACAGATTCTCCAGAACCAAGATGGGATTGAACACGCAGCGCTTGCTCGTGATCAACGCGTAATAATTTTCTGCAAACGAAGGTTAAACGTTCCCTCGAATTTTCAAAGTTGGGATGTTTGGACGCGGAATTTGTCTTGCGGTTCGTGTGTACGCGTATCGAGAAGGGAGGGGGACGGGGGACTTGTTTTGTTAGAAGAACAGCTCAAACAGAAAATCTCGCCGTATGTAATGGAAAGGTGTGAACGAGGATATAAAGCCACAGAGCGAAGGTACGTCGACGGTGGTACGAACGTTGAGTCGGCAGCGAGTGTGCCAGAATAAAGCATTCCGAAATTCGAGAATGCACGATGTTTGCCTTTCCAATATGCGCTCCGTGTCGGCGTGGACCTTCTCCAGATTTCGCGATACTTCTCTTCGTGGTGGCGTCTCGATCGTTCGACGCGCGTTAAAAATCCCAGACGTCGCTCTTTAACGTCGATCTGTTCGAGCTGATTTAGCTAAGCAGCGTCGTCGTCGTCGTTCGTCGAAAGAAAGAGAGAGAAACGGGGGACGAAGGGAGAAGGGGTGAAGAAGGAAGGAAATTTCGCGCGCAAGGGAAGCAAGAGGAGGCCGCGTTTACGTCTGTTCTCCCGTCATTCCAGCGAATGGAAAAACTTCTGGTATTCCTCCTGGCCGACAGCGAGATCGTAGACTCTTGATGCAGCCTTTGTGCCACATAAAGAGAAATTGCGGGAGGGGAAAGCGTGGAAAATCCTTTGGAAGAAGTACCTTACCTGGCGCGGGTTTCCCCGTCGAACTCGAGGCGTCGCGTCGCGTTGAAAACTTTCTTTCTCCCGGCGCCCGTTTTTTTTCCACGCTGGCCCGCGTTCGCCGCGTAAATGCAAAAATATATTTAAGATGTTATCTCGCGACTCCCGGGGAACGCGCGGCTGTATATTCAAAGTTGAGACATTAAATGTACATTAGTGTCGTTAGACCGGCGTACCCGCCACTTAACTCACACACTCGCGCGTATGTACGAATCGCTCTCCCAATTCCAGATTGCTCTTTTCTTTCGTTTCCTCCTCTTTTCAGTAGAGTTGGTCTCTGGTTCTTTTATACGGCACGAGGACGTTGCTCGATCCTTTCTTTGACAGGATATCGCGAAATCTGCCAATTTTCTATCGCACGAATGTCTCATATTAGGAGTAAGTGTCGCAAGCTACGTGTCCTTGATTTTTGCCAAGAACCTCGGATACTCCCCGTTGCAGTTGCACTCGAAAATAGGCGCAGTCCTCGTTGACGTCCTCGCGATCGCGATCGGTAAACGAGGGGGGGAAATATCACGGTCGTCGGAGCGCGAAGTAGTCTTGCGAAAAGTTTGCGAATGCATAAAAAGCGGCTGTGGATCTACGAGGCTGTGTTTTTGTCGTCGGCGACGACGCTTCAATAAACCTGGCCTGAATTCGATACACTTGCCGTTGGAAGTTGCATTATCCGCCACGTGGAGAAGCGCGGGGTCCGCCGGCGCGGAAATACAGAGAATACAGTGTCTTCTGACAGGAGGCATAAATGACGATGCAAAAATAGCAAAAAAGAAGAAAAAACAGAGAGAAAGAGAGAGAGAGAGAAAGAATCGCTTTGAAAACTATGAACGCGAACGAACGCCATTGACTGTCGAGCACGCTCGAACGAAAGAAGCCACTCGTTAGAACAGCCGCTTTATCGTGTCCGTTTCATCGTGTGTTCACGACACACGATCATACTACTTTTTCACCGTGCAAATGATACGCGCATCCCGCCGAGCGCGGATTTTCCACTCGTAGCAAGATCCCCCGCCCTCGTAGCTGGCGTTCGTTTCCCGTTTTCGCGAAAATCTTCGTTAATTATATATTCGGGGTTCGCGGGACGTCGTAAAAATATCCGGCTCGTGTTTTATAATATCGGTTGCAACGGACGAGAGACAGATACGTATATTCCGACGCGTTTATGAAATTCAGTTTCGCGAAATATTAACAGGGCGGAAACATATCGGGGCGATAAATCGTGGACAAAAAAAAGAGAGAAGAAAAAAAAAAAGCGTATAACATTTCCGAGCGAAACCGGATCACTGTTCTCTCTGTACCGGTTCGCGAAATTTTTGATTATTCGGCAAATCACGATCGCGCCGTGTCGTAATTGATACAGAGCGCACACGCGTACCGCGCAACGACGCGTTTTTCGTTTCCACGTATCATTTGCACGGAACGAAGCTGTACAAAAGATGAAAGCGGACACGACGCGGCGCAGGGAGGGAGGGAGGCTTTGAAACAAGAAGCATCGGACCGACCAAACTTTCTTCAGCCGGGAACACGTACGACGCTCGTTCTTTCGACGACGGCTGCACATCCCCGCGACCCGTTAACGAACGAGTGTCGTTTTTAGCGCGGCGAATCGTCGAACTGCCCCGACTGCCGGCTAACGAGAAACTATACTTTATATCGCGAGCAAAAAACAAAAGAATACGAATCCGGTTGTGACGTTGTTTCTTCCCCCGGTACTCGCCGGTGCTTATCAAGCCCGGCGAGAAACGAGTCCGATAAAAGTTGAAAAGAAAATCATAATACTTCCCGTTGGATAAAGTTAGATAGAAGTTTGGACAAAGCTTCCAGCTACATCCACCGCCGGTCTTTACAGCCGTTTTTCGTTTTTCCATTGATTCCCACGGACAGATGAAATTACGAGGAAGACGTCCAACAGTTCCAGAGATCCGAGGACGGAGATCCGGGCGACGAAATAATTCCCTTTCTCTCGCCCCGTTCCCGTGAAAATAGTACTACACTATCGCCCGAGAAAGTTAATTCTTCTCGAGGAAAGTTAGCCCGGGAGGGGTTGGTGGGTGGGTGAGTGAGTGGGTGGGGTTAAAGCGTTCGCGGAACTGGGTTAAAACCATTAGCCAACGGCTATGAGATCAAAATACGTTTAACGGTTTACTAGAAGTCGTAGACGTAATTGCCCTGCCGAAGCGATAGCGCCCGGCCCGTTGGAATTTGCCCTTTGAACTCGCGTCGATGCCGCGAGGATCGCCCTTTTGTCTTCTCGCCAAACGCACGCTCGATTAAAAGTCGACGCGCGATATTACAAACGGTGGATACGTTCGTTGTTCAGCAGGATCGCGTTCGCGCGCGCCGCTGAGCGCGAAATACGTCCGAGAAACGAGATCTGCGGCGGCTCGTTGTGTGTGACGCGCGTAACGCGAGAGCGAGCAAACAGCGTAATATCGCTGGTCACTCGAGTCGTAAATGGGTATCGGCCGCTCGAGTACACTCTGCGAGTCTGTAGACGTCCTCCGAAATATCGCCGAGATTTTTGACTTTGGATCCCACTGTTCTTTCGCGATCGACTGGTTTCTCTCCTATTTTTTTTTTTTTTTAGAGGAGAAATTCACTGTGCGAACGAGCGTTATTTTTTCCCGCAGAGAGACACGCGAGTAAAAAGTAGAAACGCACGTTTATTTTCGCCAACGGAATAAAATTTCTGAGAGAGAGAGAGAGAGAGAGAGATTCGCGTGACGAGCAAAGCTACGCGGCGTCGATTTTCCGGCACGGGATGACACTTTGACGAAATCAATGTACATCGCTCTCTCAACGCGCGTAAAATTTTCAAATCCCATCGACTCTGTGGATAGTGTACACCGTACGCGTCGCCGTAGGCCGCCACGCGGTGACGCGCTGTCACTTGGCATTTACAGGGTCGACTCGAGCCTCGATTTTCCTTTATTCCTCCACTTCTGCGTTCCGCGGAAATCTATCGCTCTTGGGGCATGTTTTCCGCACGCTCTCCCAAGCGTTTCTCTCTCACGTACGCGTATACACTTGTTTTACAATTTTCACAACTAGTAGCCGAGCGTGTTTTCAAGCGGCAGACGCGGGAGATTTTTTGCTCGGCACGCACTGCCTGCTCGTCCAAAGGTATTTTTAGGCTGTGTGGCGCGACTGACAGCACGGTGCGCGCGATACACGCGCGGAATCACGTATGCATGCGGCCAGGCATGCATACTTCATGAAATAGTAACTTTAGGCGGCATTCGGGACGCGCGTGCCGAGTCAGGAGTCAGGGATGCGTTTCCAAACTCGATTCGATGAGAGTGCGACGCTGGCTGGCTTCTCGCGGCCCGTTTAATGGCATTTCCGTGCTCTTGCTCGAAAAGAGAAATATTAAATTTCAGTGCGGAGGACAACTCGAGTATCCGCGGTGAAGGTATTCTTGTACAACAGACGATGCCAGTCGCGGCTCTTTAATTTCACCAGAAATCGCCAAAGTCGATGCTTCTTTAGATTTGGGCGAGAAACAACGACCGAATCTCTCACGATTCGTTTCTCGGATAATAATCGTCAAAGGAGATTCCTGGAAGCTCGCTCAAGCCGACAGACTTTGGATTGTTACCGCGGTAGATTCTTATTCTGGCTTTAAACTCAAACTTATGCGTATGAAACGTTACGATGCTCCACGATGTGAGAAGTAATTTTCCATCCCTTTAATTATCTTTATAAAAATATGAATCGCCGGATAAACGCTGATTTGAAACGAAGACCAATTTTAATCTCCGTAACGTACGTTGCTACTGTAACTTTACAGGCCACTTTAAATTCCGCGGGGATTTTCTTCTCTCACTAGATAGAAACTAGTAGAAATTTCTTCTTTCGAACAGTCACCCTGGCGAAATCGCAGCGTCTCGTTCTCAGTGAAATCCTTTCGTTCCAAGTGACACGGGTCGGCCATAGGACCGACGCATCTATCCCCCTTTCGCGAAGCATCACGTTCCCAGCGTTTTCACGTGTCGTGCGTTCCTCAAATTCCGCGCGCTCTTGAGCACGCTCGTCCAGGCCGAGGAAGTGACGAACGAACGCGATAAAAATTTCAAAATAATACCGCGCCGCTCGCGGACGTTCGTCGTCGTTATCGCGAGTGCAAATACACTGGCGCGCAACTCGAGGACACACGAGGCGGCGGCTCGCGCTCGAACATTAACCGTATCTCGGTCGAGCGATCAGCGGCCAAGCAACGAGTGGCAAAAATTACCCTCGTCGTGTTTTCAGCAGGACTAGTTACGCGGCAACGCACGTAGCCAGGCGGCCGCTCGTGTACCGTACACGCCATACGCGCGTCGGAATTCTCCCGCGAATACAGAGTTTGTGACAGCTGGAGCCACGTACCGCCTCGTCCCGACCAACCCGTGTCCCCTATATGCTGTCTATCTGTAACATTCGTTGGCGTTTTTAATTCTTTAAACACTCGAGCACGGAACATTTTGCGAAACAAATGCTCTATTGTACGTTGTCGTCAGATTTCAATTCGTTCAACTTTTTTCCAAGCGAACAGTTTGTTGCTGCAGGCAGTGATGAACAAGTAATACTCGTTGCGTAATTAATTCATTTAATTACACTACGGAGTAGTATTACAGACACTTATTGTCACTTTTAATATACATATTCAAGTGTTTTCGTCTGATTCCATAGATAATTGTTATAATTTTTATTCAGTTGTTGTCATTTTTTATAAATTTATGAAAATAATACTTGTTATAGATATTTAGTGTCATTTTCAATGCATATATTCTACAAGTGGTTCCGCAATGTTCCACGATAGTTTAATTGTTATAATTTTTATTCAATTGTTGTCATTTTTTTATAAATTTATGAAAATGACTTTGCAATGAAATTAATTCATATCTACTACGGAGTAGTGTCACAGATATTATATTTAGTGTCACTTTCAATGCGTATATTCTACAAGTGGTTCCGCAATGTTCCACGATAGTTTAATTGTTATAATTTTTGTCCGATGATCATTGTTTTTCATAAACTGAACTCACACTCAAACGGTTCGCGAAATTAACTCGTACTCGCCCGCTCAGTTCGCAAGTTCCCGGTTCTCGGCGTTGGAGAACGATTCTGGAAGAAGAGGGAAGGTTCCCGCGCGAGGAATCGTAAACTGGCTGATTCGGGCGTCGTTATCGCCGCTTGTTACACGATTTTACAACTTCCGGATGCTTTCCAGCTGTTCCTTAATACCGGAAGCCTCCGACGCCTCGAACCGCGCGCCGCTTTCACCGCCTGCGAAAATCTGTAAAATTTTTATCTCGCTAGCTCGATGCACAAAGCCGGTTTTATGGACGACAATTACCGGCGTCGAAGAAGTGGGTTATCTTTTGAGCGGTTTATTCCTTACCCGCGCGATTCCGTTGAGAAACGGCAGCTGGTGAAGCTGGCTTAATTCTAGTCCTTCCGGCTACGGGGATATACATGAACTACGGTTCAGCCGGGATAACG
The DNA here is from genome assembly GCA_030673865.1 of Melipona bicolor. NCBI lineage: Eukaryota > Metazoa > Arthropoda > Insecta > Hymenoptera > Apidae > Melipona > Melipona bicolor. Next base: position 2,628,203 of record JAHYIQ010000012.1, read on the forward strand.
GCGTTCAAACCTCGGGCGAGAGTGTGCAAGACCGAAGCTTGTCGCGAGGCGGTGTCCTCGACACTGTTTTTAATTGCCAGGATCTTAGATAGCATCGGGACGCGCATAGGAATTCGCTCTGCCGTGAATTATTTCTTCCTCTACTTTGTCTCCTCCTTTCTCGCGAGAACAGACGAGGGGGATGAATTTCGTTTAACTTCTCGAGACCGTCGCGTAATTGGATTAACACGCGGTATTTAAGAAGTTGCAGAAATTTATAAAATGCATACGACGCGTGCAAAATGTCCGAAGTAATTTTAAAAATAGAAAAAGAGATAAAATTATTTTCCATCGATGTATCGATTTGAAAAGAGTATAGCACACACGGAGGGGATAAAAGTAACAAGGTCGCGAGCTCAATACATTTCAGATCGAGTTTGAATCGATATCAGGTCTCCCAGCGTCTCTCTCGTTTCGAATTCTTCGGTCAAGTCGAGGATCACCACTACAAGCTATCAGCGATTGCGGATGCTCGAGATGACGAGCACGGTGGTGGTTTAATGCTCGGCGCCACTCTAATTTCGCCCTTTCAGCCTCCTCCCTCAAGGTTGAAATGCAATATCGCCGTCAAGCAGGAAACTCGGGGTATTCCCGACGTATTTCCAAACTATTTCCAAGACGGATTTCTTTGCCAGCGGTTCGGGAAACCGCCGGGCAAAAACCCCGGAACTCGAGTTTCGCCTCGGGCCTGCTAACGATCAACCGATCGTTTGCACCTTTAATTAATACGTTGCGCGTTCGGTTTACCCGTCGGCCTTAAAATTACGCGATAATCGGGACACGTCTCTGCACGTCCCTAGGCTTCGAGTCGACTTTCCTCTGGAAAATTTCCATTTGGAAATGGCAGGCTCTCGCGGACTCGCGAGAGCCAAAAAGCAACGAATCCAAAGAAAAAAGAATCGAAAGAAAGAGAAAGATCGATGGCTTTTGTAGGGTTCTTGGATCGGTGGAGAGGCGAACGTTCCCGCCCAATTAGTCCACGTACACACACACACACACACACACACACACACATGCGAGCGTTTGTATACTGTTTCTGCGGATGAAAAGGCGCGAGTGTATTCAAAGATCCCTACCCAGGGATCCACGCGGTGAAAAGGCACGCGAAGCGGGATAATATTATCCGTTCGCGAGAGCGTTCGTCGACCCTTTTCGCGGTGGCACTCGTCATTTTGCAATGATAAATTGCGGCCAGGGGAGACCAGAGGAAAAATCGGAGAGGGAAAGTGCGGAGGGAGCGTTACACTTTGGAAATGGGTCAAGTGCTCGCGGTTTTGTACGCTGTTGAACAGGAACAAAATGTTTAATTGCACCGTCCTTTCCCAGACGCTATTTTCTCTCCGTTTCTTCCCCCCCCCCCCCGTCTTTCGTCCTCACCGTCCCGTCTTTCTCGCCGGACCGTGTCATCGTCGTTACGTTGTATCATCTTCCACGAAAGGTACTCTCTCGCTTTCTCGCTTTCTCGACGACGCGACGGAGAGACCCGTTTGTTCCGCAGGCTCGGAAAGGATTACAGCTGGGGGTTCCTCGCAATTATTCCGCTGAAATTAGTGCCGTAACTACGGTTTTGTGGCCGTTTCGTAGACACGAAAGCGAGACAGAGGCGGAACGAGCGAAGGAGAGAGGACGGCCGGCAACTTTTGTTCGTCAAATTTCCCCGTAACAACTTTTCCATGGTGATTAAGTGGGGGCCGGGCGGTGACGCTTGCGTTTCAAGTGCCTTTCGACACCGGCGCGCGAGCGGAGACCTCGAGCGGGTCTGAAAAGAACACGAGGAGCGAGAGAAATTGTTTTTCGCGCCCGGGATAATGACTGGAGCAGCAAAAATAGCGGACAACGATACCGCCTCGCGGTACCGTATAGCGAATCGGACTTTTGGGGATGCCGCCGCATTGCGGCGATCCAGTTGAGGCGGGCGAATTTTAATTGAAGCCACGTTACCTTTAATACCGTAAGTAATGCATAATTTATGACGAGCGTGTACCCCTGCTCGTCGACTCGGTGATCTTTGCGTCTCCGGTCGCTCGAACTCTCACGGAACTCTTACGCGGTGACGTTTCCACCGGCGACATCGTCGTTTTCGCAGGCTCTCGAACTCTACGAAATTTCGTCGAAATTCCGTCCATTCGCAGATTCGTCCGCGCGAAATCGACAATTATTTACACCGATTATACGCGATTATTTTAATTCGTCATTCATCAAATTCCCATTTCGGTTAATTGCTCATTAAAACCTGCGGAACTGTTATATTCCCGACTGCATCGTCACTGCATGCTCGGGGTTCATTATAACGCGTCGTTTCGCAACGAGTCCCGTTAAAAAATATCATCCATTATCGAGTGAAACAAAAGAAAAAAAAAAAAAAAAAAAGAAAGAAGAACGAGCTCGTATTTCGTTTATGGTAAATGGACCCGTTAAAAACCGGACAACGTTAACGGGTTCCTCTCGCACGCGTCGCACTGCGCCGAACGGAATGACAATTCTCCCGGGGGGGGATGATCGATGACACGGTTATTAAAAATGCAGCGCCATCGACCGATGATATCTATCGTTTCCCACCTATTTGTATATTTCAATGACTCGATAATCGCGCGAAATTCATCGAGTCGACGCGACGCGAAATTACACGACTCTCGACACCCGCCGCGGCACCGCGTGAAAAATATCCACGAGAAACATCCCGCGTCGCCAAACGATTCGATACGCGTCGGGCTCGGCGTATTTGCAGCGTTATTGTAACTGCGATCGCGTTATTGTAACTCGATCGCGCTCCGACTCTCCTCCTCTAACGCAGCAGTTACAGAGTCGAACAGAGTCGTTCGCCAAACGACAGAGTGGTAGGAGGGGGTATTTTGAGAAGAAAAGATGGGCGAGAGTCAGCGAATACTCTACCATTCGATAACACGTCGAGATGGATTGGTTTTTTGCTCGTGGAACAATTCCATCCCGGCTATTATCCACCCTTCCTTCGCCACCGCCAGCAGCTTTCTTCCTCTCGCTCCCCTTCCTTCCGCCTCCGTCTTTTTCCCACCCTCGGTTGAACTCTCAACCCTCGCTGCCGGTCCGCGTTTTCGTGTCCATATTTCCGGCGTCGCGCAAAAACTGTAATTGCATCAAGGACGCGCCTTCTCGCGTGCCGTGGAGCCGGGCCAACCTTCCAGCTATTTCCATATATCTTCTCATTGATTCCCTCTAGTGGAATCTAGCCAGTCGCGTGGACGATATTCGAAGATTTACCCCTCGAACTCGAGTTATCTGCGAACGGGAGAAATGCACTCACCTGCGGTATCTTCGCGGAAGACTGTCGTTGCGTCAAAATCTTTTTTTTCTTTTATCATTGAAAGTAATTTTAGCGGGCCTCTTCAGGTGCAACGCTGACGCAACGAAAATTAGCGATTGGTTGATTTGGGTCACGTGATTCGCGAGGGGGCGTGGGCTAGACCTCGAGTAGGAGTGGCGTTGTCTGGTACTGAGCGATCGCGCCTGTAATTTGCTTTGTATAGATTCAAATGTTTGCGTATCGTCTTTATTTCCTAGTCAGAACAGTTGAAACTTCGAGGGACGTTCCAATGCGATATTTTGTTCTCGGAGTGATGTTCTCAATGTTACAATTTTCTTTGTGATAAATTCTGACGTTCGATCCTCTGACCTTCGTTTCTTACGTCACTGCGTCAATAGCCAATTTATATTTAAACGCTATTGTTGAACCGCGTTCCATGCGAGAGGTGGTGTAAACGCGACTCACAACTTAACGTAACATAGCCGCGTTGAAATAGCTTGAGAATCCATAGTTTGATTGACGGTCCCATGTTTTGTCTCGAGGAGTGCGAGCGTTCTTGTAGTGGTTCACGAAGAGTGCGTCCTTTTATAGGAAACTCTGAAGCTGCCTGCTGCCAATCAGATTCGATTGTTTTCCAAGCTGCCCACGACAGACCGCGATTTACGATGCTGCCTAGACGTTACTCTATACAAATGATTTATGTACGGTGTTCGAGCGATCGTTGGCGCCAAACAAAGCTACGTTTGTCCGCTAGTTTCTACGTTAGTTCGATACGAAAAACACGAAAAATCACTCTTCCGCGAGCGATATAAATTTAAGAATCACTTGATTGAAGACACTCGGTCAGATTTTAAAAATCACTCTTCTAATCAAGCGATCGGGAAAAGATCTACTCTGTACGTACGTGCGTCCATCTGTTTGTCGGTCGGTTTCGTTGAAATTAGGGGTCCTTTTCGGAGCGAAAAGCGACGAGGTTAATGAGGTACGTTGGCGCGCGTGCCGACTTCTCGAAAACGATTAATGCAAAGTAGCTCATCGCGTCAGTTGGCATAAACGGCGAGGGTGGTGGGCGCGTATCGCGGCGCGAGGAGGGGCCGGTAAGCCGGCTTAGCGTCGAATGCCGAGGCGTACACCGTTCGGCTTGGCCGTTGCCGCGCGGCTCGATGCGCATCCGCAATTTGTAAGCGGTAACGACGGCCCTTTGTGCCCGTTAATGCGGGGACGTATACGATTCTTCGGCCACCCGGTAGATATAGAGAAGTACTCGAGCTTTAAACGAGCTTTTTGTGCGGGTGCAATTGTTCGACGTCGGACGACGAGGGCCACGCGCGCGCGAGAGAGAGAGAGAGAGAGAGAACGGGGCGATTTGCCCGAAAAGCTTGTGCAATAGCGAGAGAGAGACTCAACAACGAGGAACGAGCGGAAAAACGGGAGATCAAATTTATTCGAGAAAATGGCGCGGGCCTTTGTTGCCAGTTTCCGAGCGCGTTTCCGGAGTTTCCTGACGCTCGCGTTTTGTTTATAAAACGATTAGCCGTACGTATCGTTTTCTTGCTTCACCGCGGCTGAGCGAAATTACGCATTCCCCCGGCTTCTCGGCTCTTGCTCACCTGTTGACTTTCCTTCTTCGCGCGGCTTTCGGTTCATTAAAAGCCGTGGTACCGGTCGAATCGCCGCCGGGGATCGATCTCTCTCTCTCTCTCTCTCTCACTCTCTCTCTCTCTCTCTCTCGTCCGTGACGCGAGACTAGGCCGGTCCCGCGCCGGCTCCCCAGTGACAGGCGTAAATCGAATCACGAAGCGTGCAGCTGCGTAGCGAAAAATTGGCGACTTTAATAAAATGTTGGAGCCCGGCACCGGTCGGAGAACAGATGACTTTCGCATGACAGTTATTGGGCTGGCCGACGAGAGAGAACCTGGCTTTAATAATGCGGGACAATCAATCTTGCAACTAAGTGCGTCATACGAAGAAAGATCCTCGTTCACGGAAACAAATAACGCGAGCGGCGGCGGGGGCGCGCGTCTCTCTCTCTCTCCGCGAAGCACCATCGTCAGCAACGACTATCTTTCGTTCGAAGAAGAAGGGGCCTCCGCGAAAGAAACACTAAATTAAAATCGAACGGATTTTGACGCTTCGATTCGTCGAATTATTTGTCGCGGGTGGAAAACGGAGGAAAATTAAAAAGTAACGGAAAGGACGGGGGAGTGGGGGGGAGGGCGGTAAGAGGGACGGGAGCCAGACGAGGCCAGAAGTCGAATAATCACGGAAACTTTCGCTGAAGATTTCCTTAATTAGCGGAACAAGTCTCCAGCCTTAATTACGTAATAACAAGTGGCGGTTCCCCGGAACTTTACGCAAGATGACTCAATTATTACTTTCGAGAAGGAAGAAGACGTAACGTCAAACTTGGGCGTTACGTTCAGGTTGTCTCCGTGTTTTGCGAGAGAAACTCTCGCGATGAAACGCGGCCCGGCGCGATTCCAGCGACGTCGCCGGATTAACATTCCCGTCCCGGATCAACGTTCGTCTCCCCGGGGCTCGGCGAGCATTCTTGAAAACGCGCGCTGACGCAAAGAAAAAGGCAGACGGGCGGGCGAGTCTGCTCGACTGCTCGCTCCAGCGCTAATTTGAATAACACTGCAACAAATACCAGTTTCACTCGTGGCCCGTTTACGTCGCGGGCGAAGCCGTGGGAACCTGGCTGCCGAGCTGGCGAGCAAGCAAGCAAGCTCCCGATCCCGCCCCCCTTGTGTACGAAGATACGTAACAGAGGAGAGAGAGAGAGAGTTGGAACGTCCAGAGTCTTAGATTAATCTAGGGCCGTGGCAGCGGCCGGTGTTAGCGGCGGTACTGGGTGCTGGTGCTGCTGTTTCCGAGCTAAAGTTTTCCCTCTCGAAGCTCAACGGTAGCCTGGCTAACTCTCTCTTGCGACAGGGGGAGGGAAGAGAGGATACTTGTCCAATACTCGTATAAGTATAGCCGAGGTAGACCGACTAAATGAATATAAATGACGTTCTCGCCTCAGCCGTTGACCAGGACGAACGTGTACCGGAGGATTTTCAGTGTCTACCGTCCCCGGCACACTTCCATCTCTATGAAGTCCTCGCATCACTTAGCGACAGGATAATGTATGTACACGGACGAGCTGCAATGCAAACGAGGTCCCGGCCGTGACCAACGGAATGGTTAATCCCCGGTGTCGATGTAATTCCATTAAGTCGGTTTTTTAAGAAAATCGGATTTTCTGTTTTAATTTCCCGGTCGGAATTATGCCCGAGCCTTGTTTTCAAAGCGGCGCAGCCAGCCTCAGAGCCGGGGGGATTGCAACGGTGCGACGGGAAATGAATCTTGCGATCATTAATTGAATTCAAAATCATTAATCACGTCTTTCGTCTCTTCGCGTTTTGAGAAACGAAAGCGTTTCTTATCTTTGTATTTCGTTAAGGAGACACGTGCGTTTCCCTGCGATTATCAAATTGGGATTTTAGCTAGAAGACCCCTGGAGAACGAGGAAACGTCCGAAGGTGAACAAACTGCGATAAGATACCCTTGAACGTGACTTAGCTGGAAATTCCTACATCATTTCGCGATTCCAATTAAAGAGACGTATATCAGATTCCGATGGAGACGAGCTGAATTATAAATTCCTTCGTCTATCCATCGCGTAAAACTGTTGATCGCGCAAGGTTTCTATTCGCGACAACTTTCCGAGGAAACGATCTCTCGCGGCTACTTTGATCTCGTTGCGACTACTTTGGCAGTTGACGAACTCATCGGCACGTCGTGAAATGCTCATGAAATTGTCATGCCTCGGTTGTTTGCGACTAGCTCCCTCCCGCCATCTCGTTCCCCGATGTTTTCGCAGTCAAATTAAAACAACGGATCGCGTTGATGTTACGATCGAAACGATCGGTGGTTTGAACGTTTCTATACGCGACACAGGCGAACGGTTACCGACCGATAGAAGGGAAATTTAAAAGTGGTGCTACGAGCAAGGTTGGGGCAAACAGGGAAATAAATTCAACGAGGCTACGTTTAGGCAGGTGACAATTTTTCTTTTTTTTTTTTTTTTGCCACCCTATCGATCGATTCGACACACGAGATTCGATCCCTTCCCCCCATCCCCCTCGTACATATATATTTTGGAATTATCGACAGCCGACCGCGCGACAAATTGTACTCGAGCACCCTCCTGTCGATCGCCGACAAGTTTAATAGATTGTGAAATCATTCTGAAAAATAGCGTACCGATTCTCCGGGCGCAGAGAGACACACTGCGCGCACAGCTGTACACACTTGCCGATCGCGGGGGGCGTCGCTCGTTGAAACACTCTCTCTCTCTCTTCAACATCTCGGTTTCCAGCGGTCCAAGGTATTGTGCGAAAGCGTCGAACTGTTTCGAAGGGGAGTCGGAATTTTCTACGGGTTCCTCTCTTGATATTTAAATGACGATCGATCGCGTATGCACGGGAGCAAGCGGCAGCAAGCCGAGTATAGATTGTTTCGTAAAATATACAGAACGGAGAACGTAATCGTCTTTGCGAAGGGCGCGTGGCTCGCGTTCGCGCGTACCGCGATCGGGACGCGGTGAATGGCCGAGCGGCGCTGCGCTGCCATCGTTCGTGTCAATAGAAACCGGCGAGCAGAGTTAGGGGGATGGAAATCGAGAAAGACAAGCAAGATCGTCCGGGAGCCTTGTAACTACTGACTAATTCAGCGGAAAGCCGTTGAAGCAACATTTGGATACGCGCGGACGTGTCGATCAACGTTGGACCGCGCCGCCAACGTTGTCCGTCCAACTTTCTTCTTCGCGCGACAAAGGGGCTGCCAGGTGGAATATTCAAGACACATATATTCTTCCTTTAACGGCCGGTTCCAGTTAACAGAGAGACTCGGCGGTCGTTTCACCTCGTTTTTCCTCCTGGTATTGTTTCGATCGAGTGTCCATGAAAATTGCAAAGTTTGCTCCATTAGACCCTATCCTTTCTCCCGAGCACCGGAACCGGAGGTCGGTCCCTTCTTTTACATTGCTAATACAGAGTAAAATTAAGGACGACCCCGCAAAAGTTCTGCAACGAAATTAAGCCGCCGTGCAAACGGTCAATTCAATTACTCTTCTCTCTTTTTTTTTCCCCCTTTCTTTCTTTCTTTCTTTTTCATACGGCTAACCTATTTCGACCTCCAACTTCCGTTCCATTCCGCCGTGTTAGTTTCCCGCGTAACAAAAGGCGTCTGACGAAGATTCTTGACAAACGATCGAAGTTTAAAGCAGAACCGAGTCGGTGGAACGAAAAAAAGGACAGGCAGAGGACGAGAGAGAGAAAGAGAAACTTCCTCGTAGCTCGTAAATTCTTTCCTTCGGTTCCGATACGCCGGATTAACGGCGGACCGTATCGAGAAGGCGTTAAAAGCTTCATCGGTTGTAACTCGTGATGATCGGGGGTGAACGGGGATCGCGGCGCAACGGTGCGATCTAACGATAACGATCGAAGCCTCCATGCGATCGGCGCATCGGCGAAATATCAGCGGGATTTCGATAGGAATTAAAAAAGGCGCGCTCGGTTGTATAAGCCACGCTCGGCCAAAAGCCAATGGTGTCTCCGTTGAATGTAACAGATTCTAATGGTTATGTTCATGGTTACTGCCGACGAGGGGAGGGAGAAGTGGAAAGTGGATAGAAAGAAAGGGAATCGCTTCTCTCTAATTACTCCAAGAATATCTCTGGCTCGTTGAGGACACTACTTACGCGTTACCTATCGTGCCTGTCCCCCTTTCTCTCCCCCCATCGATTTCGAAATTAACGACAGCCGTTTAATAAATAGTCAGGCAGAAACGGGGTACAATTTTACAGCGGGACCCTGTTTCGTCAGGGCGTGAGAAACTTTGTCGCGCAGAGTTGAATTATCGCTGGTAAAAGGACGCGTGCCGATACCAAGCCGATGTAACGGAATATTTAATCCCTTTTCGACTCGACTGTTTAAATTTTCCTCGCTCGTGCATAAACAATGGAGTTGCGCAACACACTCTCGGGAATAATTGGATTTATCTTTATTTAAACGGAACCCGTCATTCGCCCGAGTCTCCTCTCCGTCGTCTCATGCTCCACGTATGCGCATCACGCCAGGTCTAACCAGTTCGCCCAAGACTCCTTGCGTACCAGTTTGGTTTATTCAAACGTTGCCGTGTCCCGACAGCAGACGCCTCAGGGAAGTAGAACAGGTGTGTGCACAGTCAGACGCACACCGAGTCTTGGCGTTGTCAGTGCGACGGCGGCTCTTTCAGACCGAGCGCACATTTCCTGTTTGCGGAGAACGACGATTCGTCGATGTCGACATGGATTTTGTTACTTTGTGAAAATTCGAAAGGATACGAGTTACAAAGGTGGCTTAAGTTCACTTTGAACTGGACTCGACCAGCTCTTCTTCGTATACGTTATAGTGTTTAAGGTTCGGGATGCATGATGGAAGGATGGATAGGTTTGAGGTAGATGAGAAAGAGAAGAAAGTTGCGTTTCACTGCCTAGACTCATCAGTGGCAGCGAGTCCTTAACGCTAGGCTGGTCCCGATCACCCATCCTAATGGGGTTCCGCACTTTGCTTGCTTAACATCGAAGATCGGTAGGACCTCGACGCTAGGCGCTCAGCCATTTCTGCTAGTCAGTGTTCGGAACTCGTAGTCGAGGAATCATAGGCCGCTACAACATCCTCTATATCTCCTTCGGTTTTAGTTCGGAAAAGTATTCCTTATCACCTTCGTGATTTGTCGCGTTGCATTTCTACTATCTCGAGTCTTTCAGGATATCACGATCTAGGAACGATCCAGCTCGCGGTTAGAAAAAGGTCGAGAGACGTCGATGAGAAGTCAAAGTTTGGCTGGCCGCGCGACTGCGATGTGAAGTTAGTTCGGCAAAAAGTTTCTCTTTTGCGGGGGATCTGCGCGTAGTGGTCTCGTTGATTCTTAGTCAAACACGTAAGAAGGTGGGTCGGCGACGGGGGAGGACAAAGCGGTCGTTCCTTTGCACCCCGAGAACAAGTGCTCGCAACTTAAATAATAAATATGTATAGCGGAGTTTGATATAGTGTAATTTCGCGAAGTTTATACCACGGGATGTATCTCGCGGTTGAAACTTTACTTCGGGAGTTGAATTACCACGTGCACTTGCCCCGCGCGGCCCTGACGGTGGACCAGTTACGTGACTGAATGTTTAATATGCTTGGACGCACCACCATTATCGCGCTAGGCTTTGAATATTTTATAGCTGGCGTCATTTGCGCGCCGTTGCCGCACACACATACACACACAGGCGCGCGAACGAACGGAGCCTCGTAACTTTAATCCTTAATTCTGCTTAACGAAAATTGTGTCGACGCGTTCCTTCGACGCCTCCGTTCCGCCAATCGTTCCGATTTCCTGGTTATTCAGCCTCGGCTGGACGCGGATTTAATATCTCAAAGTGACCGGAGAAGACGGTCGCGTAAAAAAGATAATTCGCCAGCCGCTTTTGACCCAACGTCGTTAATTAAACACGAGCGGGCTACGCCCGTGAGGGGGAAAACTGCCGAGGTCCGACCCCAGGTAAATTCTCCGGAGGAATTTCATCTGGGCGACGGTGTAGCCCTTCTTCCTTCAACGATCGTTCTTGCCCGCTGAGTCCGGTTATCCCCGGTTGCTTGCCCGGAAGAAAAAGATTTACGCCGAAAGTTAAGGGAGCTGTTGCTGCTGCTGTTGCTGCAGCCAAAGAGCCGAAACGACCATGCGCTCGCGCACGCAACCCGCAGTCGTGCCAACAGTGGACAAAGTAATAAAGTTGATGGGTGCAAGACGGACGACGACCAGAACGGAGAAAGAGCGAGAGAGAGAGAGAGAGAGAGAGAAGATAGAGTAATGAAATGGAAAAGTTTCTGGCCGAGCTTTCTCTTACCGGTAATGACTGCTAAACGAATTAAAGAACCGGCTATCTTCCGGGCGGTGGAATAGGAGCAACTTCTTGCAAAAGAGGACATCGTTAGAGTTCTTTACAGCATCGAACGGGGGCTAGATACGTTTCTTCCTCCCTCCTCCCGGCCTTCTTTCCCCGTAGGGAAACGTTGCCGGAAGATTATCCTTGACGTTGGCTCGCTTATCACCCGGAAAATGTTCGTTAATTATATGCCCGGGATTTGCATACACCGCAGGCGGCGGTTGTTGTATCAGCATTGCTCCCAGGATCGTTGCTGGGACCCCGTGAGTCTTAATGCATGACTTACTTATTAATCTTAACGCCGTGCTGGCGTTTCGTCTGGCGTAAAATTGCCAAATCGATTTCCGATAACCGGCGGTCGATACGACCGCTCTGCCAACCTTTTCGCGACGCGAAACAATTAATTTTTCCTCGGCACGCGTTCGTTGCCGCGTTCTTATCGCGTACAACTACCGACAGTTCCTTGCCAAACGCAACACCGCAAAGTCAAACACCGGTTCCTGTATCGGAATATTCATCACACTCTGTTTCTTAAGTCGTGTTTATACTATAGTCGAGTTATTCTGATCGCCCATTCCGCTAGATAAGGAGACTAATCGGTGTACACCGAGGTAGATCGTTTCTAAAATCTCTAAAACAAATGCTCCGTGTCAATTTGTAAATTACGGTTCGTCAACTGTAACAACAGCGCTCGTTTAATCGTTCGACCAACAGACCTCGATCAATCTGAAATCGGTGGTCCATGTGGCCGCGGTCTTTACGGCCGCTGTAGTTTCTCATTGTAACGAGAATCGAATTAAATTTAGTGGTGGCGAAACTGATTGTAAACACGGCAACCGGAGTTGGTGGCCGGTCGACGACGACGACGACGGAAGGAGAGATGGTTGGAAGGCGGATAAATGAATCTTATTTGGTCTACGCGTTGCCGGTAGACACCCTCGGGGTGATAACTACAGGGAGCAACGAATTTGACGAACTTCTTGTATTCGATTAGCACGCGCGCTACTCGCTGTGTAACTTGCAAGGTATTCAAGCTGTTCCGGCAAGTGGAAAGTTTCTGTGTAACGCGTTACGCGGTTATGTTCCAGCTACGATCCTCAATCTGTTCAAGGTCTGTGATCGTCTGCCCCCATCCTTCGTGTTTGTTCGTCGAAGAAAAAGGAAGCGTATTTCGCGGTGTACGTCGAGACTAATCCTTTCTTCTTCTTTACTCTCCCCCCTTCCGTAGTTTTGTTCTCGAATGCGAACGAAATAGTTGCGGCGTTTAATAAAAATTTCGCTGGAAATTTCTCGCGTTTAATTTAAACGAGAGTCTTCTCGCGAGCCGTGCGCAAACAGCCGCGGAGCGGGTGTATATATATATATATTTAGTCGGTTTTTCCTGCGGATGTGTCCCCCCCCCCTTCTCTTCTCTTCTCTTCTCTGCCGTCCTCGCGGCGAAAATCGTGGAATTTAAATTGAATTTACGCGATACAGATTAAATTTAACGAACGATCAGAAACGTTCCGTCGTCTTACGTCGCCCGACATTGTGCACACACAGACACACATACACGCACACACACACACGTACATACGCGCGCGCGCTGGCGAGTACACTCCGGGGTAAATTTATTTGATAGCGCAAACTGCGCCCCATTCGCAACCGGCCAGAATCTCATTTCGCGTTGAATCTGTACGTCCGGTAACTAAAGCGGAATCCGGACGCGCTATTATCCTTTATCTTGTATCGTGAGCACGGACAGTTAATCGTTAGCGGGTTGTAGCGGAGGTGTTGCCACGACGATATGGACTCTTTGCTCTTCGTTGTCGCGATCACGCTGCTCGTTGCTCCATTCTCGGATTCGCGGATGTTGGCTTTTATCGTCGTCGATTTTTTTTTTTTCTTTTTTTCCTTTTTTTTTCCTCTTCGATAGAGAACGTGCACTCCTCTGCCGTTCCGACATTTTCGTTCCTTTTTCCTCCGCGTTTTTATCAAAACGAGAAACACTCGGTCGGCGCGGCATTACGCAGTTTTCCATAATTTTTGCAATTTCTCTGCGGACCACGGCCAGTACCGCACGCTTGATATTTATCAAGCGAAACACGAGTTTTATCCGGGATTATGAAACCGACTTTCAGACGGGTAAACCGAGAACCGAACGCGATCGCGGCGAGCAATCGGGTGGAAATGAAAAACCTATTTGAAATATCGTTGTTTTTGTTCGAGTGTTGAGTCTGTAACAGGCGCGGCCGCTTCGATCCTCGCTGTAACCCGTTAAGCACAGTGTATATACAAGAGAGCGGTATTTGCTAGAAATTGATCGAATCCGATTGTTAAAGTCGCTTGTTCCGGGGATAATGATTATCGACGAGCGGTGACGTGCAACGTTCCTCTTTTTTTTTTTTTTTTTTCGCGTAGCTGGTAATTAACGGTCTTTAAGGTAACAAACACTTCGCCCGACAAACTAAATAAATATTTATAACGCAACGAAATATATTTCAACGCTCCCTTCATCAGCCGGCCCCCTCTGCATTTTTCATTTGCGATTCATTCATCGGAATTGCATTCAAAAAATACAAACGGATCTACACGGATTTTAATTAAAATCACCGGTTATATTTCGCGGCACCGGTATAAATTTCAGCTTAACGACGGGAAACGTGGACGCTGTTTTCACAAATCTCCGTGAAATTGAAACGTCTGCTTTGCTGTTTCGGCGAGGGCTTCCGCCCGAAAGCCCGAAGACGTCGCTCTTTTCTACGAAGATGTCGTCCCCCTTCTCGCGGACGAAGTCTTTGCCAAGTCTCCGGCGAACGTGTTAATTTAATAAGCTAATTTGGCGGCTGGCCAACGTCCCGGGGTTTCTGGTTTCTGTCCAGGCCAAATTGTACGCTTCCACGGCATCGAATAATTAATTAATTATCGGATCCTCCGACTTGCAGTAACTACGCTCATAATACTAACGATCCGAGTGTTTCGCGGCTTGAATACGTCGAAATCTAGAGCTACGTTCTTGTCTATCTATCTCGTCCCTGATAACTCTCGGTTTGCTTTCAGTTTGCTGTCGCCAAATGCAATTAAAAGTATTTATTATTTTTTTCTTGTTCGTTATTTGCAATTATTCTTTGACTATTTGTTCCATCGTCTTTCGGGTAGCTTAGTATTCCTTAGTTTCGTTTTATTCTTGTCTTTTCGAACGCGTATCAAGATGCGAGTATATCGAGCTTGGTGTTTTCCATCTTGGATCTTCGATCGCACAGGTCTCGAAATAAATCATCGTAAAGCCCAAAGTTTTGTCTGTTCGAGTATATATGTATATATATATATATTCATCGGCACGCTTTTTGCTACGTACAAAATTTATGATTTTCTCGCAGGTGACATTGTCTGGAAATGAAATGGGAAGGTACGGTACCGTACGACGACGCGTAAGTTCCGTGGACCATGCGGCCTTCACCTGTTTTCGCGTCGTTTCCCTCGAGATATCGGGGGATGCCGAGTACACCGAGTGTATGGTTGTAACATCAACGTCGAATATCGTCCGCGCTTTCTTCGTTATTTTTCGTTCTTTTCCTTTCCTTCTCTTTTTTTCGAGGGAATATCGTTCGAGTCAACTCTCCTGCCTCCGCCAAAATAGGAATCGCGCGAGACATTAGCGCGAATCCGACGCACCAACGCTAAAACGGTAAAAAATTTCCACCGTGAATTTTCAGTTTCACGCGGTAATTGATGCCGGGTTGCGGTTTCCATTGTGCGCGGTCCGCGCTCGAATTTACGTATGAAAGATCGTGAAAACGATCAACCATGGAAATCCAATAACATTTTTCACCCGGAGCACGTAGCCGGCCGCTGCGCCGATATTTACGCTGCGTGGTTATATTTACAAAGCAGCGCGCCGAGGGTATTCGCGTCGTAATTTCTAATCAGGAAACTAACGTCGTCTGACTAACTTCTGCGCTCGTCGCGCGGTTCCTCTTCACTTCCGTTGGCTTGTTTTACCTCCTCCCCCCTCTCAGATCATCTGCCCGCATCAGATACGGAGCCGCTTAATGAATTTATGGCGTTCATTTCGAATGCTATCAACGCTCAGCCGGGACAGATTTATCGCCGATTTACGTCCTCCTCCCTGGGAGAACGGCAATTCGGATTCAAGTGCACGCACATCCGCGAATTTCGTTCCCGATTCCTCGATCGGTCAACCGATCTCGCCGGTTTTTATTACTTGTGCTTTATCTCTCCGTTTTTTCACAATTTTTTCCTTTTTTTTTCCCCTTTTCAATACAGGAAGAAATTCGATTGTTCTCTTTTTCGAATATTTTTCAAAGCTGCAATTTCAACATTCGTCGAATTAGAGAGGTTAGAGTGAAAAATAATCGCACCTCACCCTTTTTATTCTGTCAGATTGACCAAAAAGTAACTACAATTTTTATCAATGAAAGTGATGCAACGCTGATGCAACGAAAATTAGCGATTGGTTGATTTGGGTCACGTGATTCGCGAAGGGGCGTAGGAGTGGCGTTGTCTGGTATTGAGCGATCGCCTGTAATTTGTTTTCTATCGATTCAAATAAAATTTTATGGCAAAAAAGTCGTCTTCGTTTCCTAGTCGGAACAGTTGCTCCTGGGCCTTTCAGTGAGACGAATCGTACTGGGGTACAATTCGTGCAGTTTTTTTTCTGTGCAAATTATTACATATTTTGTTCGATTACCTTTCGGAATTTTTCAGTCAACTTTAGGTATCATGTCACGTCAGTAGTGAAATTTAGCAAATCAACTTTGATAATTTTTCATGAGCACTTCCCTCTGTTTTAAAAGTAATACAGCAAATTATGACGAACGTGTTCCTCTTTGATCTTCCATTTGGAAGTCGTCGTCAAACAAGCAACTGTCAACGAGATGGTGCATTTTCCTTTTTTGAAATGAAAACTTGAACAATCGGGTATCGGGTTGCACAACCTGAATATGCAGCTTGAAACAAACATTTCGAGATATCCATCTGTTTCAAGAAAAGCCAATTATTTTTACAGTTTCGCTTCGTAGTTCATCCACCTGCAATCGTACGGAAATACTGTTGCAAACGATGCGAAACAACGATCGCGCGCAAGTATTTTCGGCGAGAACGCGGAGAAACGAAATGTATCCTCCGTTTGAACACGTTTGAATACGTTTGAATACGTTTCGGCGCTGTGGATGTCAGCGGGTGTTGGCCGAGCGAACCGACCCCCGAATCATATTCTCGTCACAGCTGGTCGTGACCGATGCTCGCGTGCGCCGGATATTTTAAAACTATTAAGCCCGCAATTTACAGTAATGACCGTTATCGCGTAGGCAAAGTAACTCGTATAGGCAAATGTCCGTCCATTACGCGTAGCGTAGTAATTAAGCGGCGGTGTCCCGCAACAATCCACGTCTGCCCGAAAGGGTGTAAAATCTACAAGCGGGGCAGGCCTGCGGGGGCAGCTCGGACCGGCTGTGTTTACAACGGATGGCCGATTCGGCGAAACTTATTACAGTTGGCGAGTTCAACGAATCCTCGGTCTCGCGAGCCATAGGTACCACTTGCTTGCTTCGAAGCCACGTTCCGGATTGGATACCAGGACCATGATGAAGGGACGCGGCGGACGTGATGTATGACAATGGATTTTCCCGGAGTAGCGTTCGTCTAATAACGTTCGCAAACTTTACGTACAACCCGGTGGCACACACACACACACGAGCGGCACGCGATCTATCAATCGCCACTACGACGGATTTAGCCGCCGTTAACGAACGTCCCTTCCCGTCACTTTCACGGTAGAAAAGAAAGACACATCAGAGAGGGAGAAAGAGAGAGAGAGAGAGAGAATTTCAACGACCACGAACGTGTAATTACGTTTTCTGGAAACGAATCGCAGAGAACGGCAGGGATCGCGTCGAACGTTCCGCTGATCCGCAAGCAGGGCTAAAAGTTAAGCGTCGAACGAACAGCGAGATTGGCATTAAATAAACTGAACAATTTATCGTCGACTTTCGCGAGTCCCCCCGGTCCGCCATCGATCTTGCGTTTCACCAGTGTCAAGGTAAACCACGCTTTCGCGTTGTTACGCTCTGATAACACTAATCTGTAGTTACTGGCCGGTCGATATACCTGCTCGAGCTCCCGATGTGTGCGTAACTGGACACTGGCGTGTGCCTGTTTGTGTCTCATCCAGTACAGGTATAGCCGGCAACATTATCGGTAAATCCGTGACAGAGTTGCGCAGTGGCAATTCGATGGGGTCGGGGGAGAAAACAGCTCACAGACAGAGAGAGAAAGAGAGAGAGAGAGAGAGCACATGGGACCAACAAGGACACGAGGACGAGAATTGACCACCGTTCTAACTGCTACAAAATAGGCGTGCGGTCACGTTTGAAATCCGGATACGGCTATTCTGCTTTCGAGTTTAATGCCCGCCACCACTTCGATTCGAATCCTGCTCTTGGATATTAATTTACGAGTGGGCGAATCGACGCGGCTTCCCCGAGTTTTTCGTTTCGCGAATTTTATCTGCGATCGGCTTTACCGAACCGATCCGTGTTTGCCACGTCTGGCCACGCTGGACGCGACCATTTCTTCTTCTGCTTTTCAATCTTCCTACGGACGACAGATGCAACGTTGCTGTTAAAACGAGTCACGAGTCAAGATGGAGAGATTGGCTATTGACTGTTTTATTGTCACCGGTTATTTAAAAGAGCGTGTCGAACAGTGCCATGCGGCGCGATAGCATCATCCCTTGACGCAACTGCGAAAAGTGCCGAGTAACGCAGTAAAAGTAGACAAAGTAAAAATTATCCATCTATGCACTATTATGGTTTGGGTTGAAATTGAACTGAAAATGAAACAATTTAGTGTCGCAACCTGATAGTTCTTTTGAAAAATGGCAAAAATATTTCTCAATTATTGCGAACGTGTGCGTGCTAACAGCGACTTTATGGTTTTATTA
Source organism: Melipona bicolor (assembly GCA_030673865.1). Lineage (NCBI taxonomy): Eukaryota > Metazoa > Arthropoda > Insecta > Hymenoptera > Apidae > Melipona > Melipona bicolor. The sequence continues at coordinate 2,646,425 of JAHYIQ010000012.1, forward strand.
GGTTTCACTAACGTTTGATTTGAACGTTTTTTTATCACAGTTGTGGCATCAGCGTGAGTCTAACTAATCAAATAATGGGACATTATTATTCGAAATATTAACGTTACATCCACGCTTTTGAAACCATAAGGTCGCTGTTAGAACGCATTATTAGGTTGCGATCTATGGTTCCTTGAAAAAGTTTCACCTTCGTGGTGAATAGAATAGAATTTTCAAGGCGAAGGTATCAATTTTGCGGCAGGTTCTGCAAAAGATGTAAAAGATTTCTTTCCACCCTGTACATTGAGCGTCGCAACTGAACGCTGTGACGCTATTCGACGCGATCGCGCTGCATTGTTAAAGATGACCAATCGTTGTTTAAAATTATTCGCGAGTGAAGCGAGTCCTCTTGTCCACGCGCCGTCTCTCGACGATCCTTCTTCCAACACGGTACACGGTAGCTTTCTCGTGCGTATCTCGCGTGGTAGGTAGTCCACGAGCAATCTCCTCCAACGCGAGAAGAATTTATGTCTGCGGATACGGGAGGAGGTGGCGCGTGTCTTGCAGCCGGCGCGAGGAAATATCTGCAAGTTCGGTGTCGCGCGAGCAACTTAGTTCCTGACGCTAGCCAGTCGCGAGCTAGGCGGAGTGGAGTAATCGTGATTTATCGCGAAACTCGATGTCTCGGGGAGACCCCGCGAGCGGCGAGACGGCTCGTTATCGCGGAAATTACCGAAAAGGAGACAGGCTTGGCAGGAGCAAAGGAGGGAGAGAGAGAGAGAGAGAGAGAAAAAGAAAAGGAAAGAAGAAAAAAAGAAGAAGAGAGAAAGAAATAAAAGAGCGGAAGCGAAGCCTTCGCAGACGATGAACTCGCGAAACCCTTCTGAAATGGAGTCACGAGCAGATCGGGCTTGTTTCAGCGAGTCTGACATGTCCCCGTCATAAATCTGCGGTACTCAGTAGCTCGGCTCCGCGAGCCACAAGTTTATAACGTGACAGAGACCGAGAGAGAGTCGGTGGCAGAGGCAGCCTGCGAGTGTACGTACGAGCGAGAACGAACGACGCAGAGAAATGGAGGATGGTGCAGAGGAGGAAGGGAGAGGAGGACAGGGATGGGACGTAGAGACAGAAAGGGATGGGAGTCAGCGTACAAGAAGACGGCGGGGCGAACACACACACAGAGAGAGAGAGAGAGAGAGAGAGAGAGAGGACAGAGGACAGAGTGCGCGGGTAGCACAAAAGTTATTAAATTTGATTAGACTCGGGCGCATAGCTGTGCAGGAACGAGGATAGGCTAGGTAACAGGAGAGTATAGGACCAGAATGGAGCTGCAAAGGGGGTAGATTTCACCTGGGGTTGGTGGTCGCGGCCGAGACACGAAGGTATGAGTTTCGAACTGGGTATGGGAGCCTCGGTTATCTACGGCTTATGATGCCCCTCTCTCTTTCACTCTTACGCTCGCGCATCGTCCTCTCTCTCTCTCTCTCTTCCTCTCTTCCTCTCTCCTCGTATTCGGACCATAGCGTCGTTCCTTCCACCTCCGTCGTCCTCTCTCGCGTCCTCTGTCCACCAGAGAAGCCACGTCCCTCGTCTTCGTTCTCCTGCCCTCTCTCGTATTTCCACCGACGGACCTGTATCGCGTTAAATATAATTGTTAAAGTTCTTCCGCGCGAGGGGATTACCACGGTTCCGGCGATTTACGTCATTGTTAACGGAAGATGTGCTACACGGTCCGTCCCCGTTCCGCTTGCTTAATTCCGCTCAATTCCGAGTTTAGACTGATTAACGAATCGGTGTGTCGTTTCGAAAGTTTGCGATAATACCGCCTTTATCCGTGTCGTACAATGCCGCGCCGCGCTGATGTCGATCGATGTATCGAGGTTGCTTCTTTGCCAGCCGGCGGATCGAGCGGGATGGCGAACAATCGGACGCGTTGGAAATAAAATGAAAAGCTTCTTGTTCGGACTCGCGAATACCCTGCGCGATACCTACGCGATGCATCCGCGTTCCCCGATATCTGAACGGGAAACGCTTTATTCGAGGAGAGGGGCATGATCAACGCTCTCGGGGTGAGAAGAGACAAACACAGCGAGAACAATCTGCGAAAGTTTCTCGATCATCGAGCGGCCCACGGGGGAACTGTTCGGTCGCGATTTACGATGAGAGGGAGACAGGGAGGGACGAGTGGCGTCGCAGAAGAGAGACAGACAGAAACAGAGAGAGAGAGAGAGAGAGAGAGAGAAAGAGAGAAAAAAAAAAGGCAGAAGTCGGATCGATCGCCTCCTTTGTCGACAATCGTACCGTGACTGAACGACAGGTACTGGAATAATCCGTACTAAAATCCTTGGAGACCGTACTGCGACAGACGGTCCTATTGAATCGAACGTCACATACCGCCGATTTTTCTGCCTCTTCGTTCGCTACCCTTTGTACCGTATCGCTTTTTACTAGCCGTGCGTTCGGCTTCAATTAATGATCCAGTTCTTTTGTTCGGCGAAAACACCAGACGCTCGCGCGTATTCTATTTAACGTGCTCGTGTACGTACTCCGCGCTTTGCTCGCGTGTGTAATCGTTGGTTTTTTTCGCTCAAGACAACGACTGGAGACGTCGATTCGACGACGGCTGTCATTTTTTTCACGAGGGCTCGAATCTCGAAAGCAAGACGAGTGGTTTTCGTCTAGTGGGGAATATCGTATAATCCAACGGCTAATTCCGCTATATTTATCGCGGTTAGTTCGTTCGGGAAGCCACCGCGCGTAAATACAGAAATATCGGTTCCGCGGAATTCACTGCGGCCCCCGATGCCGTTTCGCATAATCCAACGATTTGCAGCGTCGTTTGTACCCGCCGTCTGCGTCTGTAGTAAGCCCTTCCTTCCTTCCTTCCTTCCTTCCTTCCTTTCTTCCCTCGATCCCTCGATCCTCCACGGAGGCAAGGGAGAAAAGGGATTTCCGACGAAGGAGAAAGCACGCGAGGAGCGTGTGTCTACGCGCGAACCAACCGGTTCCGCGTAGGTCGCGCGGCGTGCTCCGCTAAGCCAGCAGACACACAGTGGAACGGCAGCTACACCGTCTGGGATCAGACAGTGGTGCAGCCCGTATCTAGGTCAGCCTCGACTGCGACACTACGTGCTCCGTAAGCCGAGCCAGACCAGGTGTCGCCTTTTTTCCTTCGTCTCGGTTGCCTCGTGTGTTCCGTCCGATTCCTTCCGCTTGCTCGACGTGGTTAAATAGCGTCCGATCACGTTACGTTCGTGCAGTTTTCTGGCGTGCAGCTACGTCTCTCACGCAGCTTCTATCGCCGATTGCAGAGACTCGGATCCGTTTGGTTAACCGGTGAACGTAGACAACGCCGTGTCTTGCCGATTGTTCCGTTCACGCTCCACCACAACTATTTCGTTCAAGCCGTTTGGAATTTTCATCGCAAAACTTTTGATAAAACTTTTGACAAATCTTAATAACGTGTTGTCATACGTGGGGTGTATACGATCATTTTTTCCGACTGTTAAGATCAACTCAATTCGGTAAGAAGACGCTATAAAATTTGTTATCAAAGTAACGTTAAAGTAAATATTACTTATTAGTATTATTTAGTATTATCGTGTAATATTGTGTAATTTATATAATAAATTATTATTATAATTTAGTACACAAACAATAATACTAGAAATATTTGAAACAAAATGTTTTGTTTTAAATTAATTTATTTCAAAATTAAATTTTTCTTGATAATTATAATTTTTACACCATTATAAAAATTGCAAGACATACTTCAGAAGCGAAATTATTAATAATAGTAATAGCATACGCCCCATACGTGGCTTAAATGAAATGTAACTATAATAATCGGATAATAATATATTGTAGAAAATATGGAATTACATAATTCGACGTTTATTCAAAAGCTGTGCAGCTCGTCTTACTCCGATAGAATTCATTTGACTTCCAAGTATCATTTGTAGTCTTCAGGTAGCAGCCTTGTTCCCTCTAAGGATTTCACAGGTCCTGAAAAAGGTCTGAGGGTCCTTTCTGTTTTATGCTTTTCCTTCGATATAAATTTTACATACTACCGACTTTCTTTACAATCGATTGATTATAAACCCGTATATTCCACGATTGAAGAAAAGAATCGACTGAAGCTTTGAAGTGGTAGACAAACACGAAGAATGCTACGAAATTAAATATAAATTCAACGTAAATTAAAGTAGCTCTGAAATCTGAAATTCTGTGCCGTCGCGTCGTTATTAAGTGAAACGAAAAGGGTGGTATCCGCGCGGATGAAAATAAGGCACTTCCGGTAATGCGGCTGGAATCAGCGCGGAAATCGAGGTCATCGAGGAACGCGGCCGACGCGCGTCGGGCCAGAATGGATTCGCGTTTTACGGCGGGGGCAAATGGCAAATTTTCCGACGGGTGTTTCATTTTCTGAAATCGCCGTTCAGAGATTCGTCGGATGTCATTATGTCAACACGTTGGCGTTTCACCAATTGTTCCTTGCCCTCTCGTCGCCGGTGAAGTTCCCGTCAAATTTCGTGGTTTTGATTAAAAATTACGCCAAACCAGAAGCGAGAGAGAAACAGAAAAAAAAGGGAGAAGAACGTTCCAAAGTTCCCGCAACGAAAGAAAGATTAAAATCGCGTTGTAACTGAACGAACGGTAAAGTGTCGAGAAAGGGGGAGAAGTAACGGGTGTGGAGAGAAAAGCTCGTAAAGCTCGCGAGAAATTGATTTATCGACAGAAGGGCTTGCCCCGTTCAGGCTTGCCCTCCGCCCTTTGTTGTCGCGCAAAATTGGCTCGGCGGCCGTGTCCGTACCGCAGAATGCGCATTTAATGACGTTATCAAAGGTATGCCGGCCGCGATCGTACAGCTATTTCGGTAAATTATGTCGCGCTGCGCTCTGTCGGCGGTGGAGGAGGAGAGGGGCGGTGGGGGAGAGAGGGGGAAGGGGTTAGCTTCAGGAATCCCTCAGAATACCAATAGCCACGGGTCTAATTACGACCGTACAGTTAACAGTGACCAATATTGCTATTAAGCTACTCTGCAGCTCTCTCTACTTGTCCATCAAACGCGCAAGCAAACTATCCCGTGAAACGCGCGACCATCCCGGAACCGTGCGACCACTCCACGACATAGTTGTCCTTTCTTATTGATGCGCGCAAACAGTTTTCGCTTTGTTGTCTCCTCTGGTTATTCTGCAATTAATTTGGACGCTCAAGAGCTCCGCCGCCGCTTCTACTCCATACTCCCTCCCCCTCGCTTTTCGCCCACCCTGTTTCACTCGTAACGAAAGGACACACGCGCGAGAATTATATTTCGTCGAGCTGGTCCGCGGGACCGAGAATTCGTCGGATCTCATCGTTACGTTTTTCCGGTTCGATTTCCAGTTTTAACCAGCCAAAATCACCAGTTTCGAATGTTCGAGTTTAGTCAACTCGTCAAGCTCTGTCACACTTGTCACGCGTGCTCGTTGCGAATATTTTCGCGAAAGGCGAGTTGTCAAAAACTGATTCATCTTCGTTAATTGTTGATTTAATCGCGGTGACGAGAAGTATGCGAATTCGAGGAATATTTGAAAAAAAAAAACTACGACAGCGGCCAAATCGAAAATGAGCAAAAAACATGCACGACTTGTACGATTTGTCTCACTGAAAGGCCCAGAAGCGACTGTTTCGACCAGGAAATGAAGACGAATTTTTTGCCATAAAATTTTATCGATAGAAATTACAGGCGCGATCGCTCGGTATCAGACAACGCCACTCCTACTCGAGGTCTATGCCACGCCCCCTCACGAGTCACGTGACCCAAATCAACCAATCGCTAATTTTCGTTGCATCAGCGTTGCACCTGAAGAGAACTCGATTTTCTGGGTTATCTCCGCTAAAAAAAGAAAAAAAAAAACAGCGAGAATCGTATCGAATCGTCTCGTCGACTCGTTCTTGAAATCGTTCGAGTTGGCGCGTCGTACGTTTACGGAAGGACGAGCAAAAAAAAAAAAAAGTCGACGTTTCGCATTGTTTGCCAATCGATCATACAGAGGCGGGTGGGAAGGATAGTCGAGGATAATGCAATTAACGGTGTGCCAATATCGCTGTCAATCTGTTTTCTCAATACTTGCCGCGTGTGGGGCGGTGAGCCGGTAGGCCCGGACAAATTTCCTCGGTTCCAATTACGGGGATTATCGAGACTGGCGATGGATGATCACGATGGCTGAAGCCATTCCAACAGACGGAATCGGTTCTGTCAAATAGCCGCGAAGCAGACAGGAATTTCGAGAACGCTTCAGGCCTCGGCCCTCGGCTGAAATCCACGTGGCGCGCTCGATGGCCCGCTAGAAAATTTCTGCCTCCTTCGTTCCCGTGTGCGGAGCTGCGGCCGGGAATATCGGAAACCGCGTGGTTCCATGCTAAATACCGCTGCGTGAGCTCGTGGAATCTCGAATTTTTACGGTTACGTGCCTGAAATCGTATCGAGATTTTCCACGGGGGAGGATTTTACGCGGTCCAAACGAACTCTCGGTGATGGTGGTGGCGCGATCGGATCGAATATCGGTTTCGATTCACCGGCCCCATGTTCTTAGTTCGAATAGGAATATTTCGGATGACGAGGTTATCGTTCAACGATCGTTAACGATGAACTCGCGATTATGCAAACGTTGCTCCGAAACGCCAGATTTATCAGCTATGGAAATTTATACACTTTCGCGAACGCAACTGAGGAAACAGAATTTGAAAAAGAAATTTTAACAGCTATTCCTAGTGTAGAATGCATTAAAATCTGCCACCTTTTGAAGTTTATCTTGGAATTTATTTAAATCATCCCCGATACACTAGATGGTAAATAAATTTATAGAAGCAAATAATTCGTTTCTCAAGAATTTGCTCATAAATATAGGATCGGCCAAAAATCACTTCCTACTAAAATAAATAAAAAAAATTATATAATAAATGATTTTTAAAACATAATGGAAAAATCATGTTTGAACATAAATTTAATTTAAAATTAATTTTTCTTTTTTGGCCCACCCAATAATACTTTTGATGCAGAAAAGGGAAGAAGCGATAACATTTTTTCCTCGAGATAAATTTCGAGTAAATGAAGGAAGTGAGATATAAAGCAAAAGAAATTTCTGAAATATCTTACCACAAAAGTTCGCGACAGTTCAAACGAAACGTTGTGTATAATATTTTCGTAAATCTTGTTGAAATAAAATGGATGTAACAGGATTGCGCGAATATAAAGAAAAAACTGACGAAGAAAAAGAGAAATCAATTTTGCGTACAATATATTTTCAAACAGACTGTTTAAAGAGTGACACCCATTCTGATGAAATTTACACTGTTTGCTTGAAATTTAGATTTTCATGAGAAATCTACAGATAATAGAAAAGTTTATGCAAAATTTTGCAACTTCAAGTCGACGCAATTCCCTCGAAAGAACGCAAAAAAATATCTTTTTCACCTCGTTATGAAGATTTCATAATCTGTCAAAAGATAACGCTCGAGCACGATACATTTCAAATATCCAGACTCTCTTGGATCCTTTCCCAGAGCGAGAAAGTTAATGAGTCTGCGACTTCCGAGAGAGACTCGTAGTATATAACGCGTTATTCGAGAATATCCTTTTAACGAGAGCGCGGAGATTCAGCGATTACCACGCGTTCGCCACGCATCCCCGCCGTGTCAACAAAATTACGAGCAGAACGGAGGCAATAAACGGAGGCTGGCCCTGAGCGAAAAACTCGAACAGCACGGGTAAATAGAATGTGGCCGCTTTGTCGGCGTTTCATAAAGCTCTGGCTGCCGCGCGACATCGTAGAATCCAAAATGTATCAAGACTTTCACCCTCTCTACCCTACATAGTTGTACGCGAGGCCAAACTTTGAAAGCTGATTGAAACGCATATCCGTTACCATACACCGAACAACGATGTGCGTACGCGTGTGTACGTACGTACAGTCGCGCAAGGAAATATTTACCGAAATATATCTCGTTTGCGCTTGATTAAAGGTTCGGTCCTTCCGAAGCGCGAGCGTCTGGAAAAAGAGCTCGGTTACGAAAAAAAAAAAAAAAAAAAAACAGAGAAAAAGAAGGGAAAAAATAATTGAGCGACTCCCGGAGGGAGGGACACGTTGGCGTGGTGCTCTGCGTATATATCGCAGCGCCATATCGCAGACTTTTAATTAAAACTAGTAATAAGGGCGTCGCCGCGGATATCCGAGCTATTCGAAATGAAATCGAAGGGAAACGCGAGGAGAAGGGTTTGCCGGGCACAAAGATCGGACAAAAAATTGTAGCGCGGATTAAGCCGGACGGACAAAGGCTGAAAGAGGGATAATACGGTTGAAGGTAAACATACACATACACACACATACATACATACATCGACAGGCGAACGTCGAGAACGATAAACGCAAAGAAGTTCCGACGCAGCCCGCGTTTCATTAATTTCAACTTTACCGACGATAAATCTGCTTGTGACTCTGAACGTTAAATCTGATTGAAACAACAATACCCCGGGGCGGATAATTGAGCGCGTTGAAAGGCAACGGCAGCGGAAAGCATAATCGTGCATTTTTGTTACCGGAGAGCGAGATGGCGGATGATCTTTCGTTCACTGCTTTAGTTACACGACCTCGCTCTGACTCGCGCTTCCGTTTACGACGGTGGCTAGCGCAGCCGGAGCGCGAAACCGAATAAACCGCGACACATTCGCGAGAATTAGAGTGTATAAAGGGCTCCTTTGGCTGGAGAGCCTTTCCGGACGGCCGTAGTCTATCTTCCGGTTTGTCGGTAGCTTTCGCTTCGTTAAGACCGCGCGGTAAACTCGCCAAAGTGTTTCTCAGTGTCCGCGAGTGGCCGATCGCGCGCTTGCCGGCATCTCGCGAGAGCGTAACCCCGGAATTCCCGCGGAGACACTGCGGATAACTGCGGCAGTTGCGGTAGACGCAACCTCATTTTAATTCTACATAACACGACGACGCAGCTCCTTGACCCTAGCGCGAGGAAATCCCCCCCGTCTCGTGTCTCGCGTCTCTGTCTTTGTTTCGCGCCTCGCGAATAATGCTCTCCCATCTTTCGTCCGCGAATTAAAAACGAAACGATCTGCTCTTCCCCTCGCCGCCGAGTTACCGCAAAGTAGCAAAGTAGTAAACTCGCTTCTCGGTTAACTCGCGGTCGAAATTCTTCCCCTCCTAGGACAGTTTCTAGCCGTACCGGGATAGTGTCCGTTCGAGTTTACTCGAGGAGTTGCAGCAACCGGTCTGCCCGGTAGTTAACCGGTCCGCTGGTCGAGACAAGACGAACGCGTTCCTCGAACTTGCCAGACGTTTACCGCTCACCGAGCATGGGGGTTGGTACACATGGAAACCAGGCGAGTGTCGCGTGTATCGTGCTCACTTCGGACAAACGTTACGCGTGTTATGTGTAATAAGATGGCGAGCGAGGAGCCAGGAATGTCTGGAAAGGTAAAGATAGTTAAGGGACGCGCCTCAATTTTCGAGGAAATTGCCACTACTGAGAGAGAGAGAGAGAGAGAGAGAGAGAGAGAGAGAAAACCGTTCTCGGTTTGTTTCCTCCTCTCGTCGTTGTTTGTCGTTTACTCCTTCCGTGCTCCGCCGGTTATTTCACCGCGACGGTCGTCCCCCCGCCGTTATCTCCTTCGGTTCGTTTTCGTCGATGACGGGACTTACGGTGCCTCCTTTCCCCGCGTTTCTTTTCGTTTCGTTCCGTTCCCGACGCGTGTATCTCTCGTACTTTATCAGAATGGAAACGTTAGGATACCCGTGGTGTGCCCGTCGGTGTTTCCATTTACAAAGGGAAATGCGAAAATCTCTCGCTCTAATCCCCGTTCGTTATCTCGTTTCGCGTCTTTATCCGGCCCGCAGCATCTGGCGCACCTGTTTTTCGCCCGGTCGGTTATTCTTCCGTTGCACGTTGCGTTTCTTGTTTCGTAGCTTTTCTCGTATTTTCATTCTTTGTACCCTGGCTAAGCACTCTTCACCGGAGGAGGAACGCGTGGCACCCGCCGCCAGTGTCTCCCTTAAGGCGATGCCCACAATGAACGGCTTTACCTTGGCAAACGTTTGCGCTCGCAGTTGTACGCACAGAGAGAGAGAGAGAGAGAGAGAGAGAGAGAGAGAGAGAGAAAGAGTCTCCTTCCTCCCGTTCGACTCGTTCAAACGAAGGGAGAATGGCGAACCTCAAAGATGTACCTCTGCTTGCTTCGTCTCTTTTTTCCCATCCTATTGCTTCTCCTTCCTCTCTTTTTCTCGCGCACGATGCCGAGATAATACTTTCTAACACGTCTTCCACCCCTGGTAAAGCAATACCAGAAACCGACTTGAACGAAAAAATAAAACGGCGTTCGCTACTCCGTCTCCTTCGTCGTTCACGAACAAATTTTACTTTTTCACATCCTTCCATTCACCTCAGCCCTTCTTCTTATTTTCTCTCTCTTTCTTCTACATCCCCGTCCCACTCCCGTGCCGTACCGTTTTCCTAGACGTTTTCCTTCTACCAGCTTCTTATCTCCGTTCCTTTCAGACTCGCGCCATCTTTTTTTCTCTCTCTCTCTTTAGCAGGAGGTTTCTATCCTCCCGTCTTCTTTTTTTTTTGTTCTTTTCTCCGACTCTATCTCTGTCAATAGCTCCACTCCTAGGTATAATGTCCCCTTTCGTTGCAATCTGCTCGCCACTTTTCAATGGCGCGGGATAGAGCGGAGGGCGAGAGGAGGGGGGAGGGCTGTCTTCGCTAAAAAGGAATGCACGCCCTCAACCTGGTAAACGTTACGATTGCTAGTTGCATTAAGGAATCGTCACCCTTCACGTCGATGCCAGCTCCTTTCATCGAAGTGCTGTTGCTGCCTCTCGGAGGAATTTTAAAGGTAACCTTCTCCCTCGCTCCTTCTCTCTCTCTCTCTCTCTCTTTCTCTTTCTCTTTCCCGGACGGTTCTTTCCAACCGATTTTTATCATCGTCGCGATTTTCACGAAACAATGGCCACCTCCTTCTCCGCCCCCGTCGCGTCGCTTACGTCCGTTCTTAATTCCTCCATCAGCTTTATTAATTTCCTTCTCTCGTACCCCCTTCCCTCGTATCATAATATTTTCCGTCTGGGCCGTATCTCCGTTTCGTTTTCTCCCCCGGTTCCTTCGCTGGCAGATCTGCTCGCAGCCGCCATCCGCTGATTCTCCAGCCGCTTTTATTCCCCGCTTTTTTTCCTTCTTTATCGACGCTTTTCCGTTCTCGTTCAACCTTTTCCACGTGAAAGGGAGCGGGGTGTAAATGGCAAATTCGCGTTCACCCTCGAAACAGAATTCGTTATTTGCACCGGAACGCCGCGTCTTTGCGTCCCGAAAAAATAAAAATCCGTTTTGATTGCCAACGAGGAGAAGAGGATTGTCTCTTCCCACCGTTCCCCCTTTTTTCGTAGCTCCAACTTTTTACGAATGTCAACAACATCAAGCAACAACGCGAGTCTGTCCGTTCTCTCAAACGGGAGTTACCGAACGCGTGATCAGAACAGAAACCGAAGCGGTGTGTTCCGACGAAATTAAGTACACAGATGTGACCCCAGAATGGCCAGCTCCATAACGTCTCGTTTCCTCTGGGTCGGTGATATCATCGTAGCTCCGCCGGTAATCTGTCGTAACGAATCGTATCAGCATGTCCCCCTGAAACTACTCGATTACCCTCGATTACCCTCGCAACTGTGCTGGGGTGCAGACTCCTCGAGAAGGAAAGAGATTCGAGAGAGCGCGCTCGCTCTAAAATTGTTGAATATATCCGGTCGTGTTGGCGTGTCGTTGTTCCAGTTACATCCCGATGCCGCGACGTTCGGGACGATGCTCGAAGCAGAAGCTCGTACCGTATACCGGTACGGGAAATATGGTATTCGAACGTACGTCTATTCCTGCGTACGTGTTTGTAGATAACGGCACCGCTGTGCGCAAACATATATTCCACAATCTCTGTGGGCAGCGGTTAGCAGGAGGTTTACGGAGGCGGCGCGGTCCGGCTGGTTGTTTTCTAGTAGCTCTCTCAGACAACAGGAGCGAGAGGCCTTTTGCACGGTTCCCTCGAATCTACTACACCCTCCTGCTACACCCTCTCTTTCTCTCTCTCTCTCTCTCTCTTTCTCGCCCCTCTCTCAAGAAACAATATAATGTGATTTAGTGGACCATTACTGCCACTGTACTTTCCGAGTAGGCGGCGTCTAGGTGCGGTGCGCCAACCTTCCATAGACATACCGAGCTCGCCCGTAGTCACGTATAACCGACTGTTCTCTATCTCATCTGCCCCCCTTTTGCACTTGCCTCTTATCTCTCGCCCGATGCCACGACCCCCGTATCCTATCCTATCCTTTTCGCGTGCCCCTCCAATATCGTCCCTAATATACAAGCCGACACGCGCGGAGAAACCCCCTGGAATTTAGGGATACTCCGCCTTGGTAATACTCCTTGGCGCGGAAATTTGCCGTGTTTCTCGGACGCTCCTCTCGGTCCCCGAGTATAGTATTTTTCACTTAATCCAACGTCATCGCCGCGGCAAATATTTCCTGCTTAACGCAATTTGAAATCGATTACAAAGGGGGCGCACGCTGGGGAATAGTAACACGCCAGTCCAGTCCAGCGCGGAGGATACGCGGCGGCATTAAATCGAGAAATTTACGTTCATTCGTAAGTTTGACGATGGAAATTGCGACACAGAAACTCGCTTCCGCGTGCATGATCGTACGTTCTTACGTACGCGTTAGATATACGCGTCGGCTAACTTTATTAGTCGGTTTCCCCTCGTTTTGCGAGCTGCTTCATTAGTTCTCTTCGTTAGCTAGTTTCGGAGTTATCTCGTTCGCCCGACGCGCTATATGGATATTCACCCGTGTTCTCAAATGACGATGCCCCACCGCGGTGTATCGCGGTGTATCGCGGTGTATTCTTGCCGGCCACATACGGTCGCGATCGTGCGAACGCAATAGAAACGGACGGAGATCGACGTGGAAGCCGACGATCGAGGCGCGCGTTATCGTCACGCACGATTTTCATTTTGCTTCGCGCGACCTCGATCGAAAGGCCGTCGCGTCGAGCTTTTTTCTTTTTTCCCCCGAAAGATCGTGCAAATATCCACGGTTCGTATACTCGTTTCGATAACTCTGGTTCTGTCTAATATTTCATCGTGAGAGACGACATGGCCGCGCACGCAGTGCCTCTGCCTCTATCGACTTTTTCCTCGAATTTCAGCCAATATTTTAATTCAACCGTGCCGTCCCCATCGATCACCAACGTTGAATTTCCCAGCGTTCTTTGTTCGTTTTCTTCCGGCCGTTAACAGCGAGCTTGTTACAACAATTGATATAATGGCGAACGTGCGTATCGTCGCGATTTCGAAACACTACGTGACGTTGCGTACGTTAAAATCGAAAACGTGCCGCTCTGTCTCTCTCTCTCTCTCTCTATCTCTCTCTGGTTCTCTCTCCGCCATTCGAGAAAACGTTGGGGCAGCGCACTCGCGGTAGAGCGCTCGGCCGCGCGTCCCGAAACGTCTCTCCGCCGCGATGCAAATTAATCCGATTGCTTCGGTTATTTTTATTAATTAATCCGCACGATGGAAAGTAAATTCCATCTCGTTTCCAACTTGATTCAATATTTAAGTTTAATCATACTGTCGCCCGCTTTCGAATCGGCCAATAATTCCGGGAACGATACCGTCGGCCACGACGACGTCCGCGTTTTCATCGCGATCGTTTGTAAAACACGACGGAATTTTATTCCCATCTCGCCATTCCCGAGACCGTCTCCGTATTCCACTGCGTGGACATTTCTGCTACGCAGCCACGGAAATTTCATTCCGCCCGAAAAACCGACCGCCGTTCGAATTTGCGACGTAACCGGGGGACGGGCTCGTTAGAGTCATCAATCGTTTCGCGATCGATTGATCACAATTTATTCATCGCGTCGAAATTTGTCAAACACGGCGCGTATTAAAGTGCCGTCGATGTTTTCGAAATCGTTGAAATTCTACGATAAACGCATTAAGAAGATGTTTAATAACTTTGATCTTACTATCGTCTGACGCAATATGGACGGTACTTTACGTTCCAGTAATTCCTCCAAAACGTACAGGGTGGATAGAAAAGTTTGTCCGCGGCTATCATGTGAGTTCTGACTCTCCTCCGATTTGATGGAAGTATGCGAAAGAACCTGCCGTAAAATTAATTTTGACTTTTTTTCTTGATAAAATTTTATTGATATGCAAACATTTGAATCGATACAAAACAAATTACAGGCGCGATCGCTCAATACCAGACAACGCCACTCCCACTCGAGGTCTAGCCCACGCCCCCTCGCGAATCACGTGACCCGAATCAACCAATCGCTAATTTTCGTTGCATTGGCGTTGCACCTGAAGATACTCGATTTTCTGCGTTACACCCGCTAAAATCACTTTCAATGATAATAATAAAACTAACTGTTAACATTATTCGAAATATAAACGTTACATCCACACGTCCAGAACCATAAAATCGCTGTTGGACCGCACGCGTCCGCAGTGTTAAACGATCAAGAAACTTCTTTGCCATTTTTCAAGAGAATTATTAGATTGTGATTTGTGATTCGTTGGAGATGTTTTATCTTCGTGATGAGTAGAACACAATCCAAGAAAAAAAAATTTCGCGGTAAATTTTTTACATATATTTCCATCAAATCGAAGGTGTAAAATTCATCTATGATAGCAACGGACAAACTTTGCACAAACTATTCCTTCCAAATTACGATTATCACGCCCGATACAACTAATACGACAGATTTCACGTCGATCCTTCTTGCGAAACAACTTTACTTTCGACCGGAAACATCGCTGCCATAGAAAATGCGAGAACACACACCGGAAGATAAAAAAAAAAAAGAAACCAAAGAATCTCTTCTGTCTTCCCGTCGAGAATAAAGTTCAAGGTTCTCGCTAACTTGATAGGCGAGGTCTCGAGAGCGAAACAATATATTTCTCGCGGTTCTTGCCGGTGGAAAGCAGACGGTAGTCCGGCAACCTTCCTAACCCGTGCCATTCGTCCTCTCACGGGAGCCGCAATTCAGCTGGCTCCAGGCTGAGGTAGCGGTTTCCTTGGCAAAAATTGCCGTCAGGAGTTCGTATCGGGACATCGACACCTGGCCAGGCCCGCCTGGAAACGAAGGAAAGCTTGTAGATTGGTGGAAGAAGAAGAAAAAAGGAAGAATATGGAGGAAATGGAGGAAAAAGGGGCAGCCCGGACAGGGGTTGACCCTATATCTCGTTGCTGCTTTGCATATCCCAGGCGATTGTACCGCTAAATCCGCGGAACGAATCGATCTTTCTTTCGTCCCTATTTTTTCCTTTCTCTCTCTCTCTCTCTCTCTCTCTCTGTTTTTTTTTCGTTCACTTTTCGACGTACCTCGTGGGAAATCGCGACGAATCGCCAATACTAACGGTCGATCGGTTGACCGAGCGGTTCTCCATAAAGCGGTTTATTGGAGTTTATGTGCTCCAGTAGACCGCGGTCTACCGGAATTCTTTTTTAAATTTGCACCTACGGCTGCCGATTGTTTGTCGAAACGAGACACGCGAGATTCTTCGGATATTTAAACATTCGAACGTTTGAACCTTGGAGAATTTGAACAACGAATCCAACTGGATACGAATGTTCAAACAGCGCGGCAAAGCGGCGCAAACGTTCCAACAACCAACTACGTATCGCTGGTACCTCAATGCTCGTGATTTATTCGCATGTGCGGTTTTCACCGTCGTTGTAACATTTCATATTCTTCTTCGACGCGGCGCAAACGACCGAAGCTGCTCTTTGCGCTGACGCGAAATCCATAATCACGAGAGAAGGCGAGTAACGCTATTATCGCGTCATTATTATCCAACAGATTTTCACGCGGCTTGTTCATCTCCCAACATCGTGGAGTTTTTATTGCGTCGGCATCGGCGTTGCGGCCCCTTCGCACGAGCATTCAGCGCCGTGCCGTTTCTCCCCCATAGGGATGCCAACTGTGTAAACCGAGTTACGCGTTCACCTCGCTGCCGTGTGCAAGCTCTTATCAACGCGCCATTGCGCCACACAGGCGCGAGTCGATATGGTCAATTTTCACCGGGCAATTTTACAAAAATCAAAATGCACGCTCGATCAAGAAATATCCGCGTCAATCGCTGCGAAATGACACCGATCGCCGATCTGCTAGTCGGAAAGCAAAGTGTCTCACGGTCGAGTGAAAATTAAACTACTCCTCGAGGTATTCGCGATGTTTGGTCAAATTTACGCAGCACAAATATGCCCAATTTTTCAATTTTAAAAAAAGAAGAAGAAAGAAATAGTTTTCTCCTATAAAAAAAGATTCTTCAAATCGAACGATTCGAAAGCTAATTCATTCGAAAGGAAACGCCGTCTTGCGTTTACGTTACTTGTATTCTGTTCGTTCGAGGGTGTCACGATTTTAACAACGCAGTCAGACAGCGACTCTGTCCATCTCTTTCGGGGAGAGGAGGCGCGGCTCGGCTCCGGTAATCGCCACGAAGACAAATAATCGTCGGAGCCGGTTGATTCGATCGATCGATCGAATACACACCTAATCCCCGGGTTGGATGTTGCCTTTTAACGGCACTTTCGTGAGTCGACTTTGACCGCAGGGCGGAAGCATCGATAAAGTCAAAGGAGAATTTATCGTGGTTCCCGCGCCTGCAGCGAATGCCGGAGAACACCTAATCTCACCCCTAATCTCCGCCTGGCAGACAGATTCCTCTCTCGGAGAAAAGACGCGAACCACGAAGAAACCAAAGAGCCAGATCTGCTCTTCCAGCTTGCGGGGGAGAAATATATATATATATATATCCACGTCGTCGGTATAAGAATTTCGCCCTTTCGAATTTATCGCGCGTTAATTTTAATTAAGTCGCTGTGTCGACGTGAATCTCGTTCCCTCCTTTTTAATTAACCTGCCATACGCAAAATCACGATGTCCTTCCTTTACTCTCTTCTTTCTGTGGCTGGATGTCGAAGGATGATCAAATGACGCGTGACTCGATAGATGCACTGACGAGCAAAACTAAACGCTCATTGATGATAATACTTAACATTGGTAATATTTTGTCTGGTGAATAAGAAAGGAAGCAAAATGTATAGTGTTCTGGCCTTCCAGACAAAATTTTACAAATCTATAATATAAATTATTCTAATTTGAACGAAACATTTTTCAAACTGTTATCACTTTGTCAAAAAAGATCATGCAACAGTCTGCTTTCAGGTCTCATTTTAAAACGTAAAGTTTCTGTTTTCACTACCCTGAATCCGTTTTATTTTTCGAGGTATTTAAACACCAAAAAATCACAAAAACGGTAAAAATTTTTATTTATGATTAAATCCATCACGGTCTTGAAGATTAAACTTTTCCATTTACAGCAATCCTTTAAAACTTGTTGTACGATTTTCTTTTTTAATCATTTTATTGAACTTGGAACATTAGAGTTAAACAACAAAAAAATTCAAAAAATGTAGTACAGCAAGTTTTAAAGGATCGTAGCAAAGAAGAATCGTGTTCGTGTTCAAATTGCGAGAAATTTTTTAATGTTTCCACAGCTGTTTGAATTTTTACAATTTTTGAAAACAAAATTACTCTTACTTTCTCACTTCACTATATAAAAATATCTTTAGAAAAATGAAACTTGGGACGATCAAAGTAGAAACATTATGCTTTAAGACGAGACCAAGTATGATTTTCTTTTACAAAGTAACAACAATTTAAAGTATCGAAAGTATTTTTCGTTATTACACGTTGAGTTATGGTATTTTTTAGAACGCACATTTGCCTCTGAAACGTTTTCAGATTTAAACAGTCGATATTATAAAACAGAGTTTCTATTTGTGATACAACAGTTTCACGTTCAACTGGAATTGTTAAAAATTATTTCGATGTTATTTTTAACAAATAGACGACACGAGCAGGGATTTCAAATTATGAAAACATATTCAACTTCAAACTTGGAATCCGTGATATCTTGAATATCGCGAATCTCGTCCCCTTTTTCTTAATTAACCTGCCACATGCAAGATCACGATGCCGTTTCTTCTCTTTCTTTCTCCAGCTGAATGTTAAGGGATGCCAACGCTCAGATGGCGCGCGGCTCGGTAGATGTTCCTCTCAGGGACGTTTCTAAACTTCAACGGTCAATATTGCATTGTAAAACTCAAGAAACAAGAAACTCTCTGAAGGAGAGACCAGAGATTCGACGTCCAACTTGAGTTGGCCAAAGTTTTTCCGAATTATTTCCCCTGTTAATCTAGGATTAATTTAGAAATGTAGCAATCCTCTGTCGAATCATAGTTTTCTGATAAATGACGCGACGCAGGCCAAAAAAAAAAAAAAAAAAAAAAATGTCCAATCTCAAATTTCAAATCCGCGTTATCGTCGAGTAGTGCCTCGGGAATTCATCTCGTTCGCGCCGATCCCTCGGCGTCGCAAGTTCGACAACGATGGACGACAAGAAGGAGAAGAACAACGACGAGAGGATGGATCGTTAGGGTAGATAGAGGGGTGGCGCGACGATAGCGTCGTCGTTATGTTTCGACATTCGCTTCGCAGGTGACGTCAGCCACCGGTTATACGGTGGCGGCACGTTTTGGCAGCGAGCGCGCACACACACACACACACACTTATACGCGCGTCTGCGTTCGTACGTGACGGTAAATTCTGTAATAATAACGGCACCGTCATGACTGCCATTCCGAGCAGTTCTCGCCGCGGATGTAATTATGAGCACGTCTCCGCGGTTATCGCCGAATGATGTCCCGCCGCGACGCGGCCTCAAAGAGCGCGCGCTCCGTCTGACGCGTGACGTTCTTGATGGCGTAATAATTGAATTTTAAGCGTGTGTCTCGCGTGGAATTCCGTCGCGTGGACGTAGCCGGTTGTTTTACGGGAATCGGGGGAGAGAGAGAGAGGGTTTCGCCCGTCTGGCAAGTCTATCCCTGCGCGTAATGATTGCGAGATTTTTCACCAAACGACGGTCGAACGCCACTATTTGGAAAATGCTCGAAGGCCGTGTCGTTTCGAACGAAGCGATTACAGGTACGGTGATAGCAGATAGGTTTTTAGTTGTACAATCGCGCGATATTAATTAAAATTCTTTGATCTTTCGTTTCGCTGTGAAGCGCTCGTTACTCTAATGCACTTCCTTGATAAAACGATCGCTCGTTTCATTCGCAACGCGCTCGGTCTTGAATGGATTAACCCGAGCCAATTCTGAAATAAAATCGCCAGCCGCACGGGGAGCTGCCTTCCCTCCGACGTTATTAATCGTTTGATCTACGCGAGGAATCGGAAATCTCGTCTTCTAAACCTCACCGCCGGCGTGATACGACCCCCTCCCCCCCCTTTTAAAAATAAACCCGCGAACCGAACGGCCGATCGGACGGAGACTTTAGTTGGTTCTCGTTCGACGAAGAGTCGGGATCGTTCGGGTAAATTAAAGGGACGTCACGTGATCGGAAACATCGATGAAGATAAAGAGGAAGCGAAACGACTAGAAAATCGTGCTCCCCGGGACAAGGCACGCGGCTAATGCCATTATCGGAATTAATGTTTTACTCTGGCCGCGAGAGAAAGAGAGAGAGAGAGAGAGAGAGAGAGAGAAATTGGCCGAGCAATCTCACGGTGGAAACAAGGAAGACGGGGGGCGTGGGTGGATAGTAGGCGGATAGGGATGGATAGAGGGTGGAACCGGTCGACTTACCGTTATTCCTTCGGCAACGCCGAGACCGGAGAGTGTTTTAAGTAGTTCGCCCGTTTTAACCGTCTCACCTATAGCTGGCACTCGCCACGGTTGACCCAGAATGCGAGCGCGCCGCATGTTGCCAGAGAGCAGCCGCCACTCCCGTGGCTCTCTTCGGGGTAGTTAAATTTGTAATTTAAATCAATGTTAATCCCGAAACCACGGCGCAACACACCAAATTCAGGATTCATGGCCGGCTTTCGTCGAAAAGGCGATTATCGGTCGGATCGTGAAACGGAATCTTAAACGATTTTTTTCCGGCTGAGTGTCGACAAGCCTGTTCTCCCTCCACCCCCCCCCCGGGGGTGCTATATCGACCTACCCGGCTCGTAAATATTTCCGGACAAACCTACTCTCTGTCTTGTTCCGTGCCGCGGAATTTCCGGTTCGCGGGTGCTTTCGAACACGCGTAAATATGTACCTATATTTTAGCACACACGCGCGTGTACCTCGAGATTCCATCGTGTTTAAACAATCTGTCGTATCATGCTTGTATAATAAATAGTGGGACCGTGTTTAATTTTGTAATTAGTTGGAAAATTTACCGATACTAAAGTTCAGGCGGTGATAGTGCAAAGCCTCGACGTGGCAGGAGGGGGCAGGAGGGACGTTCACACGGGCTCATCAACGTTGGCGCTTTTTCGTTGGCATTCATTTGCCCATCCCCCTTCCCGGTTGTTTGGTATTCAACCCTTAAGCTTTAGCCGTCGAAATGACCGGGAGAAGGCGGCTTAAATCGTTCTCGTGGTGATTCAGGCTCGCGTAAATTAGCCACCGCAATGACATTTTTATCTGCGGTGGGAAACGGTGTTTCCTAATGAATCGTCGCCGGGAGGTCTCACCCCTCTTAGAGTGGCCCTGGTCTTCTTTATCTGCGACATTCGCCGCCGTTTACGGCGGACGTGTGTGGCCGTTACAGCCCGAACGTACGTACACGTAACGACCGGCGGTGGTCGTACGTGTTACCTCCTCGTTAAGGAAGGAACGCCGCGCCGTTTTACGCGAGATTTACGATAGCTTGTGCACGCATGACTTAGGTCTCCTCGCGCGTACCAAATCGATGCACGTGCACCGCGCCGTCGTGCGGCCTTATCGACAGGAAATAGGGTATTCCGTACGCCTCCCGGGTGAAATGTTGCTCCAATAGAAAGATACAGCCCCCGAATATTTACTTTCCGCCGCGTTATCTACGCGGGAGTAAATTTTTGGCACGGTTTCGCGCTGGCTGCTCCCGCCGCTGCCGCCGGCTCGACCATCTTTCCCCCCGAAAACTATCGGCGAAATTATCGAGCCAAACTTATCGAGAATAATATCTACGAAGAGAGTATCTCTCCTAGGAAAGAGGACTGGCTGTAAATCCGAAACGACGCCTGGTCGTCTAATTTCAATTCCGTCCCGACGGAGCTGTGTAAAATCGTTTTTACTCGAGGATACATCGATCGCGCCGCGGCTGCTATTGGAACGAAGTTTGCGCATAAACGAAGACACGTACAAATCGCCCCGGGGTCCGAGTTTAAGCGAGTTTACGCGAGTGTACACGCGACGAGTTGCGCAGCTTGGTGTCGGGCATACATATCTCTCGCTCGATCAATTACAGGACTCGCTCCACGGGCAACGTGGAATGAAAAGTCTCGCGTTGCACTTTTTCCATTCCTCTCGTTCCTGGTTCGTTTCTGCGATTCATTCTCGGGCTTAGACGTTTCTTTCCCCCGTTCGGGGATCGTTGTTGTTCGGGGGGGGGGGGGGGGGCGAGAAAGAAACGCGAAACTCGTTCGGGATCGAGTCGCCGGACTTCACGGTGGAGGTATATGTATATATATATATATATATCTTCCAATTATTTATCAAAGACTTTGATTCATCGACGCGTCAACCGGTACTCTTTGATCCTTGTTCAACTTTGTTAAACCTGACGCGACCGCGTGACAAATGTATACGTATATACAGTCGATTCGTTAGTCGATTCTTTGACTCTTTCTCGATTCTAAGTCTTTCTCTCTCTCGTTAGTCGTTTCGTTTGTATTACGTGTCGTCTCGATCGTCGAGTAAATCTATAAACGAGCCGCGTTGGGTCGCGTTGAACGTCTTGAAATGTTAATTCAAGGAGACCGAGCGTTACGAGCAACGCGTCCCTTTCGGTCGACGGCGAACGACCACCGTCATTTGACTTAATTATCGACGTGTTCCCCGTATAATTACGCGAATCGTGTGTCAATTCCCACCGGACTAGTGTCCGTGTTGTATTCACGTGCGCGTATAGAATACATGTGTACACGTCATTATGCAAGTATACAGGCGTACGTCAAGCGGACAGACCGCGATCAAGCTTTCGCTCACCATCGCTCCCCCTTGTGTTCGTCGTTTAT
Organism: Melipona bicolor; assembly: GCA_030673865.1. Lineage (NCBI taxonomy): Eukaryota > Metazoa > Arthropoda > Insecta > Hymenoptera > Apidae > Melipona > Melipona bicolor. Next base: position 2,668,565 of record JAHYIQ010000012.1, read on the forward strand.
ATCAATATGTTGGAAAATGCTGACCTCCACTCTCGAGATGCGCGTGCATTTCGGATCGACGGTTGCCTCTGGACGTTGCTCGTAACGTAACATAATACGTACCTAATACGCACTCGACTCGTTATTTACCCAAAATTCGTCGGATAACGAGCGAAACTGAACGTGGCCGAGTTTGTTGAAAACGTTCGAAATCTCCTGAAATATTTTCGGCAGATCGGGAGGAGCGCGAGTCCCTCGGTGAAAGTTTGCAAGATCGTCAACATCCAGTTAAATTGCCAAACGAATCGTTTTGAGAGGTCCGTTTCTTAGTGGAAAAGAGTTTAAAGGGAACAACAGAGAAGGAGCGAGAGAGGTGGTAGCAAATTCGAGGAAAATCCCAGGGGTGAAAGTTTAAACAGGAATTTATGGGCGGGTGACAGGTCCACTCTCGAGATTATAAATCTCGGGAGGAGCTCGGTTGGCTACCAACGTCGGTTTAATTATGAATTCATTGACTGGTGCTCGGCGTAGCTATGCAAAGCGGTCGTTGAATGATTCCGTACTCCTTTTCCCGGAGAAATACGATCCTCTTTGTCGCGAACGCGAGAAGCACGCCGAGATCTTGAAAAAAAAAAGGGAAACGCGACCGAGTTATGATTTATCGTCGAAACTCGACTGGGTCGTCGCCTGGGAGGACCGAGAGTTAGGCGAATCGATGGCAAAGAGGAACCTACAGCCGCACACCGTAGAGGACACCTACATTTCGCTGCGGGTCAAACGAGAGAAACGCGCGGAATGCACCAGGTTGAGCCATGGTTCACATGGGAAATGAATGTTCTGTCACGAGTGGAACATGCCTCGAACATATACCCAGCCTGTACAAGGGGGAGATCCGCTCCATTGACCGAAAGCGACGCGTCCACCCTGGATTCGTTTATGGGGTCGCGTCAGAATTTGTTGCGTGCGAACGTAGAATTACGTCCGTCGTTTGTTTGCCCCTTCTCCCATCCTCCACTCACTCACTCGCGCCTTCTGTCATTTATTTTTATCATTTTCATTCGCCGTGTTTCGCAACGTTGCGCGTCACGACGACACCAGAATCCCGTCAAATTATCCGCAATTAAATCGAGTTCGAATCGAGTCGTTCGCGGTTTTAATTTCTCTGGTTTTTTTCTCTCTACTGGTGTACACTTCTCTTTTTTTTCGCTCGTTTTTTCCTCGGTTCGTTTGATCGTCGAATGCCTGTTGATACGGGCGTAGGCGGCGGGGATTTCAATTTTCGTGCGACGAAACGCGACGGAGAGAATTGGAACATCGTCGGGCGTGCGCATGAAATATTAATGGATTCACGGGGAAGGGGGGGGGGGGCGAGTGAGAACGAATATTGTAAATAACGGGACAGTCGAATTAAAATTTACTAGAGTAACGTCGTTAAAGCACTCGGCGTTTAATTGTGTTCGCGGTCGCAACGGTGAGCACTCGAGTAGCTGTATCGGAAATTGTCAGAGATAGGAGAGAGAAAAAACTGCACGACTTGTACCTCAGTACGATTCGTCTCACTGAAAGGCCCAGAAGCAACTGTTCTGACTAGGAAACAATGACGACTTTTTTGCCATAAAATTTTATCGATGTGCAAACATTTGAATCGATAGAAAACAAATTACAGGCGCGATCGCTCAGTACCAGGCGACGCCACTCCTACTCGAGGTCTACGCCACGCCCCCTCGCGAATCACGTGACCCAAATCAACCAATCGCTAATTTTCGTTGCATCAGCGTTGCACCTGAAAATCACTTTCAGTGATAAAATCGTGAAGAGAGCTGTTGGAAAGTTGTTGCGTTAGCGATTCACTGCTTGGAAAGAGAAAGAGGTGGAAGAGGAAGAGGAAGAAGAATCGGTAGCATCGAGGTGTCGGTGGATATTTCCAGATAGTCGGAAGTTAAGAATGGGCCTTGATACCATATCCAACCACGTCTAACAGATTCTCGCACGAGCGGTAACTTAATCACCGGTCGGTGGTTGTTCTCCCGGCGGTTTTCCCAGCCATTCAGTTGGTTTGCCCAGACGCTGTAGAAGAACTCACCCTTACTTGCGCCAACCCCAGTGCAAACAGGCCGCGGAGTGCGCTCGGGATAGCGTATCGTAAAAAATACACCTCTGCCGCAAGCACTCGTGGGAAAGCCGGTTTCTTCCGATCCTCCCACTCTTGGCTTTCGAACAACTCTTATTTCTTTTTTTTTCTTCTTCTTCTTCTTCTTCTTCTTCTCCGCTATCAGAGACGCGCTAACGATTGAGTTAGTGGAGTGAGACCGGCGGCGAGGGATGGGGCAGAGCTTCCTCCCCCACCCCTGGTGGCCAGTGGACGCACGGTACGAGTACGCGCGATTCTTCAGCCTCTTCCACTAACTTTTCTATACGCTTCCGCCGTCCAATCTTCCCTCGGCTCCGTTACTTTTCTATCTTCCGCTTCTCGATTCTCCACGCTCACCTCGTGCAGGCTCTTTTCTTCCACTCTGCTCCTTCAATCCGCTTTATTCCCAACTGTCAGTTGTTGTCTATTCACGGGGGGTCACGTTTCGATCGGGACGCTCTGCTAACTGACCCAGCAATTCATTCCAGTATTCGAGCGCGGTTTTGCTTTTAAAAGAGCGGAAAAAAAAATGGTGGGAACTGTGACTGCCGCGATGGCCGTAGCAACGGTAGCCATCGAGTGATCTTTGATAGATTGTGTGAGTTGATTTGTGTTTTTTTTTCCCTTTTTTTTTACCCTCTTCTTTCTTCTTTTATTTTTTTTTTTTTTTTTTTTTTTTCAACAATTGCGTGCTCTCGAGGTGGAAGAATCGGTCGAATGCAGCTGTCCTTGTTGTAACATGGAAAATTGTTCTGGTCCGGTTCAGTGAAGCTCTTTCAACCGATTGGTGTCGTTTCTTCTGCTCCCTGTCGTGCATTAACCGGCGGCTATTGGTACGGTTATTTAGCCGGGCAGCTAGTTTCAGAAGGGCTCCGAACCCTGGCATTCAGCGCGTGTAGTTTGTAGATAGTTGCCCGGTCCAAGCAGTAACTGTGTGTGCCCGACGCAGTTTAAACCACTATGATCAGGCGGAAACTCGGCGCTGCTTCCTGTGTGGCCCGAGACTGTTGGCAACATGCACCGGCTACTTGCCTGCGACAAAAAGACACTTCCTTGCCAGCCATTCATTATACCCGAGTGCTACAACACTGGCGTAACCGTCTCCTTTCATCCACCATCGAGCCGACGACGAGGATGGACGTTCAACAAGTACCTTAACCTTCAAAAGATCGACGGCTAACACATAGACGGAGAATATTCTTCTTCGTTGTGGACTTAAAAAATTTTCATCTCGACGGATGGAAAGCACAGAGAGGAAAGAAAGAAGGACAAGACGGTGGAGGAAAGAAAGGAGAGAATAGCAAGAGCAGTGAAAGTGAAGGAAAAGGGGGAGAGAGAGAACGAGGAAAAGACGTCACACAAAGGTTCAAAAGATTCGACTTTGCTGCATCTTCTAAAATGTCGAAATGTCGCTTTTATCATTGAAAGTGATTTTAGCGGGGGTAACCCAGAAAATCGGGCCTCTTTAGGTGCAACGCTGATGCAACGAAAATTAGCGATTGGTTGATTTGGGTCATGTGATTCGTGAGGGGGCGTGGCGTTGTCTGGTACTGAGCGATCGCGCCTGTAATTTGTTTGTAATTTGCATCGATTCAAATGTTTACAAATTTTATGGCAAAAAGTCGTCTTCATTTCCTAATCGGAACAGTTGCTTCTGGGCTTTTCAGTGAGACGAATCGTACTGGGGTACAAGTCGTGCAGTTTTTACGATACCGAGCACTGTCAAAGTTCAAGGAAATTAGAAAATCCTGCCAGGAGAAGGAACGTCGAACCGGTCAAGCAGTTTATCATCGAAGAATGAGAGGCGGTGGCCATTCCCCCGACAAAATATAACAATATAAATCGCTCAGGAACGTCAGTCGAGCAATAGGAAATTCCGCGCCACGCGTTAAACGTGCGACGACGAGTCCGCGTCGGATTACCCTTCTTTTTACCGCGCAAGGGTGAGACTTGGTTGGACGAAGGTTGATGGGGCCGAGGATCAGGCGCGTGCACGGCAAGTGTAATAGCAACGTGTGTATAATGGTTATTTATGTGACCATAAGTCGGACACCGAAGTTGGATTCCGATTCGAGGAAGAACCGGACGTTCTGACGTATCGATTCACCCTTTCCCTCGAGACATTCGCGACAACAAATAGCGTGATTTATGGTCGACGTGTTTGCGAGACTTGTGTAAGAACGTCGCCGTACCCGTGTATTTTACATTGTCGAAATATATCGTCACCTTGGAACAACTGTGACGCTTGTTGCTGAATGATTTAAATCTATAGGGTTGACAACGAGGGTTGAAATTAACGCTGGAACCACCTATGATCAAAGCGTAAAGAATGCATCGAAGAAATCAGAGCGAAAAATGAATAGCAAAGTAGATAACAAAAGACAAACTTCTATTGGTGTATTTTAGGAAAATTATTTTAGAAAAATTGCTGGAAATAAACGTCGTAAATCTGCAGAATTATATCCTAAAAAATTATAAATTTTTGGTAATTCTACTTGAAAATAGCGGGTCTGTTCCACGCCCGCTCGTGAATCACGTGACCCAAATCGACCAATCGCTAATTTTCGTTGCATCAGCGTTGCACCTGAAGAGGTTTACCTCCGCTAAAATCACTTTCAGTGATAAAATACACTATATTTCGAATATTTTATATGTTTTGTCGTACTAAGCGCGTATTGTGTTCAATTTCGCTAATTTCCATAATCTAATCAGGTTTTTGTCAATTTAGCCAGCCAAAGATAAAACAAGGCTCGGCGATAAAGGAAATAGCTGTTACCTAGGAGACGCCACAATGGTTAACAAAAGTATTCGAAAAAATAATAGCAACTTCGGCAAAATGTTCCGAGTTTTAAATGGCTCCATTCGAGGAAGTTCGCTTCACGTACATTAAGTGGAACATTTCCGCGGGAAATTTTCCGTTCGTCCATCCTTTTTGATCTTTTTATTCTGCAAATATACGCAATGGCGAAGTTGGTAACAAGACGGAGTCTTCTTTAAAGTTCACCATGGGAATAGGTTCTGCGCGGCAAGCTCGCGTGTTATTAGAGCGAAACGCGAAACAAAAATTCCCCGGGCGGTGGACTGCTTGTTAACAGTCTTTAGAGCCAGGCTGCATATTTTAAGTCGTCGTATCTGTATCGTTCTCTCGACTCGATTGTCGAGAGAAATCAATATTATCCTGTCTTGTTTAAAGGAGAAACTTCCGGATACACGTGATCAATATTCGAACGCTAAGATAGCAGAGGAAGTGGCATTCCTTTCTTACTGTGGCGCGTGAAATTTCCATTCGAATCACCAGCAGCGGGGATATCAGAGATATCTGTAACGCGCGATATTCGACGGAATTTTTAGTCGTTCACGATTTTACATTCATGGCCGAACACATTCATACGCGTGGCTCTCTTTCTCTCTCGTTCTCCACTCTTTTCTGTCCTCTCTTCCCCCCCCCCTTTTTCTTTTTTTCTTTCTGTTTTTCTTGTTTTCTTTTTTCTTTTTCCCTCTTTTTTTTAGTAAAAGACACAAATGCGGCCAAGCCCTTGTTGCTGCGGTTTCCTGACGATCCGTTTTTTCCCCCCGGAAGAGTTCAAAAAGAGAATCGCATCGAATCGACGTCAGTGTGCCGCAATAGCAGCCGTTCGATAGTCGTTTCTGTCGGCGCAATTCAAAGGATGCGTGCAAACGCGTATCAACGGTGCACGACAATACCGAAACGAGGGAGAAAGGGAGACAGAGATAGAGACAGAGAAAGAGAGAGACAGAGGGAGTGAGAGAGAGAGAGAGACTAGGAGGGGGGAAAAAGCACTGTGGCATCCTTTGATTAAAAAGAGGCCGGTAAAAAATGTTTCAACCTTATGCGCTTTTGTGTCACGTTGCCGCGACATGTTCCGATGTGTTTCGCCTCGATCATGATGTAAATTTTAATGTCGAAGCTCGAACTTGCATATATCGTTCGATATATGTCCAACTCGAGGTCAATGCAATTGTGTGCACGTAAATAAATTCCCCTTTCGACGGATATTTAAAACCTGTCTTTGATACTTACTATCTCTCAGTTCTGAGAATTTTGTTACATTTGTCACTTTAAGATGAGCTCTTTGGTACCTTTATTTTATTTCAGATCAAAGTATTCCATTAAAAAAAATTGTTTCACGTTTCTGCATTTCAGTTCTCATTTTATCCTAGTCCCTTTTTAACAATTTCTTAATAATAATTTCTTTGAGGAACTATTTTTTTCCTTCATGGGCGTCATGTTCTTTGGAAGCTTATTTAGATCAAGTTTTATTTTTTTGAATAATAAGAATTATGCGCTGGGACAATTTATGGCCAAGAAAGAAAACGATTGGGAAACATTGGATCGAAGAAACTTTGATACTCACACTCCATTTAGTGTCGTGTCTCAATGGGTGCTCGGTGGATCATCAAAGTTTTAATTACAACGATAATTATGGTTGAAAACATTTCACGTTGATCAAACAGCAGTGAGCCTGGGGAAAAGCGCCAGGGAAAGGACGCTGGCTTCTCTTAATCGAGAGTAGGTTACAGATCGTTTCTATCAAGCGCTCAATGATCCAAAGGACGCTTCGTGTATCGAATAGCGGCGTCGGTGGTTAATTTCTTCGAATTTCGTTAGCTCGGCAACGTTACGCATCCGAAACTTTCCTATTCCCTTTTTGGTGTCTGGTTGGCAAAGTACTCGGCCCGCTGGTCCCTTGATTACAGAGATCTGAGTTTAAATTGATCCCCATGTTTACAGCCTCTGCAACGCGGAAACAGGCTTGCGGTCTTCCCCTCTTTGTGCCCGGAATCGCCGAGAAATCGAGCCGTGCGAGCTTAGTGTTGATCGTGTCGCGCGGAAGCTAAACTTTATCCTCGCCTCGATACGTGGACAGACGATCTCTGGACCGAGCTCTGGAAATTTCAATGTTTTAAGGAAAGCTGCGAGATCAATTGGTTTCACGTAAGCCCCGCTGTGATCACGCCCGGCGTTTCGACAAACTGTCGTTCTCGCTATTGACGATTGAAATACCCAAAGATCGAAATATTATATTCGCAAGTACGTGAAATTTTTCTATCTTTATAAATGCAGCCGAAAAAGTGATGAAATCTGTAAATGGTAATAATAGATTTCCTTTGAATATTTTACGTTTCTTTGCTGCGCTGAACGTTCTAAAATTTCCCAAAATTGCAATTAAACTTGTCAAGAATTTACGCTGTGACAAGATGAGAATAGGCAAATTACTATTTTAGAACGAGAGTTTTGGAAGCGTTATTCGATCTGGAAGTTATACCAGAACAACGAAACTGAATTTTTATCGAGAATCTTAGACGTCGCAAATGAAAGATTACGTACTGTTAAAATTGCTACTTATGCAGACTGGAACGAAGGCGAACGAACCCGACGATGATACGAATCGACGCTTAATATATACCGAGACAACACCGATAACGTACGAGATGATCAACCAAGTTGCTCGACTTTTATGACGCCCTATATCTCGCTCGATATTGATATCCAGCCATCGCGATCTCTCGCCACGTAGTCTTTTATTCGCCGTCATATTTTATTCTTTTCTTATCACGATACTTATCATTAAATCGAGCAACTATATTTGAAACGATATTTGAAACACTCGGTCAATGCTTATTTTTATGCTTGCAGAAATTTTTATCTGTCTTTCCTAGTTTGCGTTGAAAGATGAGATTATATCTCTGGTATAAAACCGGCGATTCGTGAAATAATCGGATGAGCATGAATATTTGAAACGATCGGTCGAAACTTATCTTTGCGCTCGTAGGAATTTTTTTAGTTTGCTCTTGAGGATGACGTTTCGTGGATTTTTCAAGCAACTACTTTTCTTCATTATTTCTTAAATGCTTCAAAAGTTGAAAAGGAATTCCGACCGACGAAATAATAATTTTTTTCCGTTACTCGATCAGCTGTTGTCAAACTTGATAATATTTATTAAACGCTGAATAATGCTCGCAACCATATTCTCGTTTCTCGAGTTCTCGAATCATTTACTGCTCCTCCTATCGATAACTGCTGATAAACGGCTGCAACAAATTCCCGTCCCCACGTGCTCTGGACTGTAAATACGGAATATGAAACACGTAGTTATTCGACGTTTTTCCGGTAACGGTCGCTTCCAACGTGCTTTCCGCCGGCAACGCCATATTGGTCGACGATGCGAGGCGATAAAAGTCACGGAGGTTATCAAGAGCGCGGTGACTCTCGGGCAAGGAGAAAGAAAAAGAAAGAGAGGGAAAAATGATATGGGAGGCGAACGAACGCGAGATGCGCTGCGTTCCGAAATTGCCTTTGCTATGCATGGCATTTTAAAGTAAGTTCTTAATGCCGTAAGCAGGAGCACGTAGCTAACAAGTGTTGCGTTTTCTTTTCGCCCACCGACGAACTTTGATGCTTCTACCCCCCCCCCCCCCTCCCTCCGGCAAAATTTATCGAATCAAATAATTCACCGAAGCAGGCCGAAAAGTCGCGAGTTTTCACGCGTACATCTATGGCTCCTTAGATATATCGCGACCACCGCGACTCTCGGCGATATTCGCCGTTTAAAACCCGCGATTTTTCCGTTTCCGTCCACTTTATATTCATTTCCTCCGCGAAATTCAGTCTGCCGCGGAAAGCAATTTTCGCGGGAACGCTTGTTCACGAGTAAAGCGTACGGAAGATAACGATTATTCTTCGTACGTAGATAAGGAACGTGCAGAACCTCTCGGTTTGATTTCCACTTTTACAACGTTTCGTTTCACAAGTACGCGAGGTTATCGAGTAAACTGTTATGTATAACTCTTACGATTCAAAGATTCCAATTTGTGTTACGCGCGTCGTGTCGAAAGGTTGGAGAAAAATATTTTTCACGCGTGTGATCGTTGCGAAAAGTATGACGTGACGTCTGGTCGTTGAGCGCTGGACATTTCGAGCGCGGAGGGGAGAGGAGGGCGCAATCAAAGATATCCTTAGCAGAGTAATTAACGGAGCGACGAGGCTCGAAACGATAGCGGTGCTCTGGTTGAGAAATTCCGGAATCGCGGCGGTTGCAGAATCGCCATCTCCCAGGTCTCGGGTCTCGCGGCTACGAAAGTGTTTCACCGTGTCTGCTTAAGCCAGAGAGCTGTAGGAGGAGGGAAAGGGGAGGAGGGGGGGAGGTGGGATCCCGAGCCATTGCAGGAGCTCGGTGAATCGCGCAATTAATCTTCGATTCAGAAGCCTGGCTGTCGACCACTTCGGCAATCTCGCCTCCTATTCGGCCATTCGATGGCGTAAAACGATGGGTAAAACGATGACCAGTGCAAAATCTCGACGTCGGCCGCTGCCGTGCTGCGTTCAGAACGTTTCCGTATTCCCTCTCCTCGCCCTTCGTTGTTCTTTCTTTCTGTTATCTCGAGCCAGTTTCAATCGTTCGCCACTCGGAACGGTTCGATCGTTCATTGTTGCGTACGGCAGGGCCAGGCCGCCGATTGTTCCACGCCATTTTCCTTCGCAATTTTCACCTATTCGTTTTCATCTACTTTGTCCCTCCTCCTACTTTGCGCCTCGAGCTCCCGTCAACTTTCCAATATGTCTTCACCTAACTTGGGTCCGTTCGGTGGAGGAATACTCGGGGACGTTGCGCCGAAGGCGAGGGGAATTGGAAGCCGACTTCTTAGAGGTTGACACGAAATGACCCGAGAAATTCGTCACGTTTCACCGGCAGACGGTTGTTTCCCTCCGTTGGCATGGCACCTCACCGTCGACGAACCTGCCAGCGGACGAAACCCTCCGAAGTGGCACCGCTCTCCGCGTATTCTTGTCACGAAGTGACGTCCATTCGCCCGCGAAAGTGACCGCGGATTTAATCACGGCGACTCGTTTCGTTGATTCTCTATCGAACATTTTCCTCTTTTCGATCTCGCGTTTTCTCCTCCTCGGATTTCATGTGTCCGATGAAGCTACTGCAGCCCAATGAGAGGCTTAACGACCGATCGCGCGTGAAAATAAACGAGAATTTTACTCGTCTCGTTTATTATCGCTGAAAGTGATTTTAGCGGGAGTAACCCAGAAAATCGGGGTAACCTTCTTCAGGTGCAACGCTGATGCAACGAAAATTGGCGATTGGTTGATTTGGGTCACGTGATTCGTGAGGGGGCGTGGAATAGACCTCGAGTGGGAGTGGCGTTGTCTGGTACTGAGCGATCGCGCCTGTAATTTGTTTCGTATCGATTCAAATGTTTGCGTATCGATAAAATTTTATGGCAAAAATGTCAGAACAGTTTTTCGATTTCGCTTTTTCTCCTTCGTTTCAGCAGTGATTTTACGTAATTTTCGTATTGATTTATCACAGTTATAGCACCTGTGAATCTAAATAATTAAATGATTAATGATAAAACAAACTGTTAACATTATTGATATATAAACATCCACGCGTTCGAGATTATAAAATCGTTGGTTAGTCCGCAGTATTATATGCCATTTTCCAAGAAAACTATTTGCTTTATACTTGTAATTCTTTGAAAAATCTTCACCTTCGTAATGAGTAGAATACGACGCAAGAAAGAACATTTTCTCACTTTGAAATTGGAGAATTTTCTGTCTTTAAATTTTTTATTTAACCACAGGCAATCTTTCCTTTCCACCCTGAACAGAATGTTGGCTAAGAGCAAATTGTAAATTTGACGATCGCCAGACAGTGTCGAAAATCTATCAAGACGTTTGCAGCCAGGTGGAGCAGCGACAGACGAAAGTTAGCGATGATCGATAAGCGACCGGCGCAGTTTGTTACGTTTCGTTCGTTGTTTGCGTTGCCTCTAACTTTCCGCTCTCGATCGAGCTCGATCGAAACTCCGCCGCGGGTTGTGTATCGTAAAATTGCTTATACGATCAACCGTAAAGCGGAAACGAACGCGCAGTTTGCGCAGCTACACCTTTTGCCGTTCGTCGTTCGGATTCATCGATGTCGCTGTATATTTCAAATGTTCGCGCTGTTAATTCACTTTCGATCTCGTCCCCTTCCATTTTCTTCTACGGATATTGACAACAAATCGATCGTCGAGGCGGGTATCGTTCGTATCGTCGTCAGAGAGCGTTCGTTCAGATTAATACCACGATTTAACGAGCTCGCCTTCTCTCACACCATCGCGTCGAGAATTTTTACTACTGACAACGTTTGCGCGATGGATTTTAAAACGGGTTGTGTAGCACTTTGCAATTTGCCATCGGTGCATAAATACTCGCAGTCTGTTGCGATTATTAATTAAAATTTTCCCAGAAACGTGTAACGTAGTTTATTTATTATTAATTTAAACCGTCGCGTTTATAGATAGAAGTAAGCAGCAGGGGCGAATGAAAATTGAACTCGAGCGAGAAGTGAGCGAGCCGCCGGTCGTCTAGACCAACCCTTTTAATCATTAAACGACCCTGACGATCCGTATTCTAAATAAATTCTTTCGCAATAACGATCACGCGAACGTGACCGTTCCGTTAACAAACTTCTCGCTCCCAACACGCCGGTTGAGGCACGTAGCGAAATTAGTAGAGAAAGAACCGACCTCGTTCGCCCCCGTAGAAGTGGCCCCGAAAGGGCAATTCGTTTCGTTACAAAGAGTCCCCCAGCCTCGAAAGAAGCCATCAGCCTCGAGCACACACGCGAGACGTGGATTTTAATCGATACTCCATCGAAGCTGTTTCGCGAATTCTCGCGTCGCGTCGCGTCGTCGAGGGTTTGGCTGGCTCGCGCGAGCCGTCTCCAGCCAGTGAGCCAAGGGTGGCGCAAGGGTGGCGCAAGGGAGAAGACTCGGCAGGCTCGGGAAGATGAGGTAGCAAGACGTTCCGTACGCCAAGGAAAGAGAGAGAGAGAGAGAGTAGCCGAGGAGGGCACTGTATGCTCGTCACGTTGAAATTTCGCCCACGTACCACTTTCCCGAAGTCTGCAACCGGGAAAAGGGAGAATAGCAGGAGGGGAGCGGGAACGGTCGAAGTTCGGTTCTATAAGAAGAACTGCGCTTCTCCCCCTGCCCGTAGGTCGGGCCGAGGGATTCTGCAGCGGGTGTAGGCGGATGGCTGATACAGGGGGGGAGGGACGCAGGAGCGAGGGCAGATGCCTCTTGAATATCTGTATTCCGCGATGCAGATGGAAAATATTCAGGTGCCGGCTCCATCGAGGTGGTTTCATTTACATTATGCACTGTCCCTCTCTGCTGTCTCTCTGTTTGTATTTTATCGACCGGCTTTGCGATATTTTTCTTTCTCTCCTTCATTTCCCTCCGCCCGTTATCCCGCAACTCTCTCGTTCTCTTTTTTTCCCCCGCTCGCTCTTCCTTCTTTCCGCTGCCCCATCTTCGCCTCTCTCTCTTTTTACATCGATCTTGGTATTCGGCGCTGGTATCCGGTGTGTTTGCACGTATCTTTGCCAGTTGGTAATAACGACAGTGTCGCGAAACGACGACACCCAGAGATAGAGAGAGAGAGAGAGAGAGAGAGAGAGAAAGGGTGTCTTTCTGTGCACAGTCCGGCAGAGTTTCCCCGGCAGATACGTGCCGCGGATAATTCGCTTCCCTCGGAAGGACGAAGGAAGGGAGGAATCCTCGGGAAAGAAGGAACGTATTTGCTAGCCGGAGGTATGCGCGCCTTGTCTCTCTCTCTGCCGACCGGACAAAACCGAAGCGTCGAGATTAAATTTCAATTTTGAGATTTTCTCAAAACCTCGCCCAGACGATGCGAGCTCACCCGCAGACAATCTGTGTTCCGATCCGCCGCGAAGAAATCGCCGGTAAATATTTGAGAGCGCGCTCGCTCCGAATATTTGTTTTTTCAAATAATACAATACCGCTTTGAAACAACACCGCGTGCGTTCTCGCGGCTCCGCGTTTCGTCCGCTCGGAGCTTAAAAATCGGCAAGTCGTCGATCAATCGTCACCCTCGGGCGATTGAAATCGAAAAATAGACAAACACGCGTCTTCGAACGTTAATAACCACGCGGAAATTGTTCGAACGCGTAAGCTTTCCGAAAACAAGTTCGCAGTGTTTCGCGGAACGACTTTCAAACTGTCGAGGCTGGAAGCGTTGATTCGTTCAGCCGGAAGAGGCTATCGCGCGATTCGTGACTGGCGAATATCTCTCGATCGCGCGATGGTCGAGCGATCGGCCGATTCCATTACGTCAGAAATTACCATTATTTGTCGGATGCCGCGGATAGTTGAAAATTTCGCCTGGAAACGGAACGGCACGGCCGGTTTATCCCGGATATACGCAGCCGTCGACCGCGTAATTCGTTCGTTTGACGTGTGCTGTCACGCGATCCGACCGCACGCACGTGCGTTTCGCCCGCCGCCTGCAGCGCCCCGCGGCCGAATTATTATTCGCTATTATTCACCATTTTAATGATAGAGCCCGCCGGCGAAACGCGATAAAACGCGAACGGACGCGGTCATTCACCGAAAATTTTCAACCGTGTCGCGTTTTAATCAGGGAAACGTTTCGATTCCCCGCGTTTAAACTATGTAACAAACCGAATCGGGTAATGGTCGTCGAAGGATCAGCGGTATTGAAATTCGCCGGTTTTTTAATATTTTTTTTTTCATACACCGTGGCGTTTAATTGATTTAATTTCGTTTTTATGTCAAACTTTACTATTTAAAAAAAAAAAAAAAAAAAAAAGGGGGGAGAAAGAGTTACACGAAGCGATTAGTATCTTTACGCAGAACGTTTCAACGCGATGAATGACCATCTGTTTTTGAAATAATAAATGTAGGAACCAGCGCTATTCAGTGCGCTATTCAGCCAGGTAACAAACGTAGAATCAGCGAATGGAATACGAGAACGGAAGAAAGAACATCGCTGAATAGATACACGAAACACGCGTCATTCGATAAAACGTCCGTTCTACCGAAGTACACCACCATCGCGTCTCTTTCTTCCTTTCTTTCCTTCCTTCTCTTCTCTTCTCCTCTTTTTTTTCAATTTCGTTGCAAACTTCCCAAACGACCCAGCGTAACTCAAAGCGTGACAAACGAACGCAAAGTTTTCAAGTTCTCGTTTCTTCGCTTCAACTTCAGCTTCAACTTGCCATTTTTAACTCGAGAATTTCCACGAACGAACAGTCCGAACTGCGTTTCATTATTTCGGACTCGGAACGCCAGGGAATGGCCCGTGTTGTTTCTGTTATTATCGTTATAATTCATTGTCACAACGCTGGCTGCGCGATCGATCGTGCAGCTGACGAAACGGTGCGCCCGCGTCGTTTTATTTGTTACTTTCGACGTGATTACGCTCTTCCCGCGAACGATTACAACGCAACGCGATTACAGACATCGAACGACGAACATTTCGCTGGGAATTTCGAAAACGCGGAACGCCACTCTCTTTGTTTCTGCGGAACGTTTCTCTCGGCTCGCCGCAGTAAGTTGGATTGCCGAATTTCCAGAGTGAATCGAGTAAGTCAATTTCGACGGAGGTCCTATCTGGAAAATAATCGCGAGCGTCGCTACGAAATCGAAACGAGATCGGTCGAGTCGCCTGCTGAACGACGTCTGAAAGCGACATCGCTCGCGATTAACGCGATAGCCACGATCGCAAGTTTCGAACTCGAGTGGCAATTATTTGGATATTTGGCAGAGCTCTCCAACGATCTGGCCGTTCGACAAACGTCTCTTTTGTTTTCGGTCAAACGTGCAATTATCGCGATCGCTTCGACGGTAATGTTGATTTCGTTCGCGGTCGAGCGACGACAGTTATTGCCGGGATATTTGACAGAATTCACTTTTCGCTCGATAGCGATCAGTCGACAGTTCGATCCAGACATTAGCGATCGCTCTGTCGTCGTAATTTTCTAGGAAAAAAAAAGAAAAAACATAATTTGTAAAATAAATAGTTTATTAAGCTTTCACTGTACCTAGAACCTATCGCAAAATTTTCGCCTTATTTTACGTCTGAAACAAACAGTTTCAAGCCTTTGAGGCATGCAGCAAGCGGCAATTGCTTCGCTCTTGAGCCTCGCGAAGAAAGAAACTCTCGAGCAATGAGGTTTCCTCAGTCCACAATTTTAATCTTAATTTTACCTTAATCCGCGCAAAGTTCGCCGCGATATCGACTTGGCCAAGAACGAAGCGTCCAGATCGTTGTAGAACTCGAAATAGAATTTTGCCCGGGTCATCGCGTGTCCACGTACGACGGGGAATATCGGGCGGTGGTGCTCCCGTAGCATTGGGTCGATCACGGCCGTGTTCTGTTTCTAAATAGACCCGGTGGTTCGTCGTCGAGGAATTTGGCCGGTGAATGGTAATGGCGAGCAGTCGATCAATTTCCAACGGAACGGCCCGATATTACACGGGCGGGCCGCTTTCATCGACCGATCCACCCGTCCACAATGAACGCGGGACTCTCTTCTTCCGAACGTGGCCGAAAATCGGGGAAAAGAATCGAAGGGCAAAAGGGAAAAGTGGAGTGCCCGTCGAATGGGATGCAAACCGACGTGGACCGAGGGGACGGACGTCGATATTGTCGGACCTTTCGAGCCGGCTCGTGGCGAACGCTAGACATTGTATCCAATTCCTCGGAATCAGATTGAACCCGGGGAAACTCTAGAGTCCGGTCTCCGGCACAGAGAGCTACCTGCGTCGGTGGAGCGAGACTGAAAAAGGCGGTAGACGTCAGACGCTCGGAACGTTCGTTTTTACTTTCTCCTTCTTCGCTTCGTTTCGCTTCCATTTATTTCTCTCTCTCTCTCTGTCTCCCTCTTTCTCTTCCTTTTTCTCTCGATTTTGCCACCACCCGTGTTCACCGTCCGACGCTATTTCGATCGAAGACCGGTTATGGGCGAGGGATTTTAGGACCTAATAACCGGAATTGAAGATCGGCCGCTGGCGTCTACCGTCTTTCTCCCATCTAGGATGAAGGAGAGCGACGACCGAATCTTACGGCCTCGACCACCCATTCATCCCCTTCCGAAAACACACCTTCTTTCGCCGTTCGTTCCATTTAGTTTAACCGCGTAACCCGACGTTTAATCTCGATTTTTCCGCCGACACCTCTCTCTGAATGTCTCTCAATAGAAATCACGTTCCGCTATGGTATTGTTTCTGCATTAATCTCGGTCTTTTCTTAACCTCGATCGTCAACCTTCCCTCTGGCAACGAAATGTAACTGTCCTTTTATTTAATTGATAACTACGCTGCTATTTGCGGCATACGTTGTCCGTGTTTATTAGGTGCACAGGATGAAGAGGCAGCAGCGGTTCGCGCAGTAAACCGATATGAATAATAAGTCGAATTACCTCGAAACTCTCGGGCAGGGAAGGGTATCTCTCGCGTGTACGTCACCGTAGCCAGCGACGCGCAAGGCCAGAATCAAGAAATTTTCTCTCTCGCTCGCTCGTTCCCTCTTCTCGTTCGCGGGCCGAGGATCTGTATTTTCCAGATGGTATTAAAGTAGCCGAGCCATTGAAAGTTTAACGTGCCGTGAGCACGTGAGCTTCATCCGCCCTCTCTATCGCGCACATTCAGCTTTTCCTGTCCGCCCGAGCCAAGATTGTACGAGCAGATACGTACGTGTATGTGCACTACGGGCCGGCAATAAATAAGTAGTCGGACGATCCTCCCGTTCGTTCCGTTTCGTTCGTTGCTCGAAAACCTGTGCTTTGATTGGGACCAGGAGCAGATCCGTCGAACGCTCGGTGGTATTTTCGCATGAGGTCGAAAAACACACAAAAGAAAGCCCCTCTCTTTCGCATTCGAGGGCCAATCTCTCGCTACGAGCGTTTTCCTAAATTTCAGAAATTTAAAAGAATTGATATCGTCTCTCTCCCTCTCTCTCTCTCTCTCTCTTTTTATTCTGGCTTCGTAAACACCAGACCGTAACTAGATCCATGATTCACAGCGCACTTTTCATTACCGGCCGCAATACGCGTCGCGCGTTATTCGACTTTATGTCCATACATTTTTGTAGCGCTATTTGCGCGGCTTTAGTGCCCCGCCTCGGCAACTGACGGCGAGCGAGCCGCGATAAAAACCATAATTGGCATAGTTATTTCGCCGTAGCTTTTTTGCCGGCGCGCTACGGACGCGCCCTTACCCCCTCGCGCTTTTTCACGTTTTTATCCTCTCGGCGGCGGGGAAGCGTCGCAGAGAACCGCGAGAAGCTACGACTTTCCTCGCGACAGGTACGACGGCGATTAATCGTCCGCGTCGCTCGACGCGACAGTTAATCATTGCGACGTCTCGGCACAAACGACGGTTCGAGGCTAGCCACGACAATTCGCCAGTCGATCCGGAGGAAACCGGTCTCCCAGCGGCGCGATTGATCCCCCGACTCGTTACGAGAGCTCGTAATTTCGATTTTCTTTTCTCGGAAGCTCGACGGACGCCCTTCGGCCCGCCAATCCTCATTCTCCTCTCCTCCCGTTCCCCGAGGAGTTGTACTCCACCGAAACGACCAGACGAAAGACGACTGGGGACCGCACCACAGCAGGAACGCACTCGGAGCGTGGCCGTGGCGACTCTCGTTGGACGAGAGTTTACGCGGAAACTTTTCTCGCAACGATGCTTTTACGTTCTCCGAAAGCAGGACAGTTAACAGTTAACAGAAGACACACACACACACACACACGCTATACCTCGCGAAATATTTGCAAAATACTGTTTGAAACTCGGAGGCAGTGTTTGCCCCGGTACTCGCGGCGTTACGAACTGACCTGGAGGATCGGTGGTGCGAGGCCAGGTTCGATTCGACGCCGATCCAGCCTCCCTCGCCCGGCCGAGGGGAAAACTCTCTGCGGGGAAATATGAACCACGAATTTCCATTACGAAATCGTTTGTTTTCGCCGGCGACAAAGGTTAACGATACCCGGCCTGCGAATCGAACGCAAACCGTTCTTATGCATATAGACTCTCCTCTCTCGTTTCATAATCCGACAGATTTAATTTACTACCACCACCGAGTACGCCGTTGTCCGCGGACAACCGGCTCGGAAAAACTTTCCGCCGCTGAAACTGCGTTCGCGTCGAGAGCGTTCCCGCGAGATTGTTTGCTCGTTTATTTAAGAACGATCCGGATTATACGGATGTCGAGGCGATTTCGCCCCGTTCCGTTGGTCGAGAGCCGATTCCTCGAACGTTTCTTTTGCTCGCGGGTGTTGCAAATATTCCTTCCTTTTTTCTTCACTTACCTTGCTTAATTCGTGCCATTTGTAATTGGTCGACAAGCCCCGAGAATCGAACGTTAATCGAAATTTGAAATTTTCAAAGTCTTCAGTTTCAACTAGTGTGTATTTTAATTGGGTAGCTACAGCCACCAAGGACCAAAGCATCGAATTTTCCATCAAAAGGAATTTTAGTGAAAAAAAAAAAAAAATGCAATGTAGCACGCGAGCTTTTATTTATGCATTGTGTAAAAGAAGAATCGTTTAAAATTTTTTAAAATACACTGTTTTACATCCACAAACGATTACGAATCGGTCGTGTACTTCGATAGTTCCCGTGTTCATAAAAAAAAGGAGGGGGGGGGGAAGGAAAAAAGGGAAGCAGATAAACTGAAGGAAACCGATAGGCAATTATTCAGACGGTCGACCGCCAGTTTGGACCATTTCTTCCAACGTGTAACCATAAGTATCGATTCGACTCCGTCCGACTGTGTCTGACTGTGACATCCTATTCCACTGCGTGACGGGACTAGCTGCGAGCGTTCGGTTCCCTTTGCTCCCTCTTTGAGGGAGGCGGTCGAATGATACGGAGGTATTCGATGAAAGGGACACCTCAGCGTCCCTTAAACGTACATCTTGCCGGTGGATCGTTATCGGGGGCCGGGCGGAGGAGGAAGATGTCGTCGATTCAAGGTCGGAGCGGCAGCCACCGCCGGCAGCAGCCAGTGACGTAAGCTTAAATTCCAATAATGCGAGATATGAGTAACGGCGAACGCTGTTACACTCGAGGGCTCGGGCGATATGAGCCCACGTCCTTTTCCACCGACACGCTCCCGCGTGTGTGTGTGTGTGTGTGTGTGCGTGTGTGTACACGAGCCGCAGAGGGAGAGGGGGGGACTACTACCGCGCGTAAGTGTTCCTCCGTCTCTCCTCGTTCCTTCTCCGGGCTTCCACGTGCTTTTCGGCCAGGATATAGATAGGGTCCTGGGAATCGAAAAGATAAAGTTCCGTCTCAGCGTTTTTTGAAATATTCTTCCTTTAAAAGCTTCGCCGCGCGGCTCTCGCGTGGGTTCGATTTCATTCGGAACGAGTGCTATCGATTCTCCTACGTTTCACGCCGTTTTTCTTCCCGTTTCTTTCCCGTCGTTTTCTCTCTTTCTTTTTCTTTTTTTTTTTTCTTCTCCCCCCGTCAGAGGATGCTTTCGATAAATATACAGCTTCGAAACGTAATTCTGATTTTTTTTTTTTTTTTTTGTTTTCACGAGACGTCTCCTTATCGCAACTCCTGATCGTAATTCCGGCAGGGAGCTTCGACGGTAGAATTCCAATTCGTTTCATTGATCGAATCTTTGCCTCCGTCCGAGACAGCGAGAGAGTCTCTCTCGCTGGAAGAAAGTTCCGTCGTTGGAAATTTACGGAACATCGATATGTAAAGTCTCGGAACGGAATGATTACGCGATTGTTCCGTGTTTGATCGATCTTTCCATTAAAATTCTGACTTTGAACTCTCGCCGTCGACGACGAACGAACGAACGAACGTTTCTGCAATTTATACACGCACACACACACACACACACACACACACACACACACATATATATATATTTATTGATGCAGACATTCTCTTGTTTCTTTGACGTTGCACAGACATTCCCGAGAACCTGGGAACTTGAGTGGCCATGCACCTTTTATTTAGCGCCCGGAATTTCAAACACTCGATTCAAGCGCTCCCTTTTCACAGCTGCAACGTCCCACGTTAATTATTCTTCATTCGCGCGTAAATGTCTCTCGTAGCCAGGCCCTTTCAAGCTCGTTTGATGAAAAATGCTGCCACTCCCGCCGGCATTTGTTGTTTCATTCGTATAAATATCTGTCCTTCCCTTTCTAAAACCGGCGAAATTGCGCGGTAACGCCGACTTGTTTGGCTTTTTCGCCCGGCTGTTTTCAGTTTCCCTTCTTTCGCCCGGACATTACACGGCCATTCTCTCGCGAGGAGTTTTGTATTTTTCTTCCTCTGTTACGACGCGTTTCTATCCGTCGACGGATAGAGTGCACTCAGAAAAAGAAAAAGAAAAAAAGAAAAAAATGTCAGCCGCCATGTCCCGCCGCGTTCAAACGTTTGTAATGATCGCCGGAGTACGTCGTCATCGTCACGGGCAACGAGTTGGCACACGACGCACGCCGCGGCTAAAAGTCGCTCTTACCGGTTTCCCGACGAGAAGAGAAAAGGGAAACGTCGCTGCAGAAAATTCCACAGAGAAGGCGAGATCCCTCGCGATCTCTTTTTGCATCGCGAATTATTTTTATTCGTTCGGGTTTGTTGTAACAGAGACAGGTTATCGTTTCGCAGTGACGCGGGAAAGGATAACAAAATTCAACCGCGTGTCTTACAACGCAAAGTTTATCGTGTCAATGTTTAAGCATTGAAAGGAAAACTGAATAAGCCCGAATATGGGACAACTGGTTTACGGATGACCGTATATATACACAGGGTGGAAAGAAAATTTTGTCCGTGGCTGTCACAGATCAACTCTGTAAAAATGTATCAAATTTTGTCAAATTTTTATCGCGCAACGAGACTGTTACTTCGACGAATTCATTTCTGAGTCGGACGTTAAATTACGCTCGAAAACGAAAAATTGTGCAATGACTTTGTCCCCTTCATTTGATCGTTTCAGTCGGGAATGTCGAACAAGTTTTTACACGCGGGACTTTGTGGCCGGGAAAAATGATTTCACAACAAGGCTATTGCTTCTAAGAATTTATTTCGTTCGCGTAATGGCGTCGAACGCTTGCGTTCTTCGAACTAAATGATTGCATTTCAGAATCGCGCAATGTCGATTGTTCGAGAAATCGTTTCAGCCGAGAGTGTGTAAACAAAGTCTTTACACGTGCGACTTTGTGGCTGGGAGAAACAATTCCAACTATCTGGTGTAAGTAATCTGTAAGCTTGTCTACTTTGACTCGTCTTCTTTACTGTACAACGAGGAAGGCTGCTGCTTCAAAGAATTCATTTTATCCGCACGATGCGTCAGGTGTGTTTGCTCCTCTTTGAGCCAAATAATTATATCTCAGCGGGAGAAATCGTGCAACGACTCTTCGTTCGAGAAATCGTTTCTCACTGACGCATTCGACCGCTGCTGCGTGGAGCGTTGGAACGGTTTGGAGCGGGGAAATTAGATTTATTTGGAACGGGTTTGGAGCCGAAAGGGCGACGATAACGTATGTGTCTAACAAGTAACGATTTCGCCTACTCGGCTCCCTTTTACACCTTCTTTTTTACAAGCCCTCCGCCGCCACTTACCGTTCCTCACCGTTCAGTCGCGAGGAATTCCTCGCGAGGGGCCGTTCAAAGTTTCCCCATAAGTTCGCCATAACGTCGCGTCGACTCGCGGCGCTCGTATTTAAGGCTCCCGGCGAGAGAGGAGAAGTTGACTGAAACTGCGTTGATCCCAGGGATCGGGAGGTGGCGCGAAAAATCAAGGGGGAGAGCCTTTATTGACTCGGCTCGAGTCGCCGGCTTTGATGGCTCGCGAGCTAGCCGGGCTAGCAACCTCCTCGTCGATATTCAGATATCGGCACACGGTCCGCGACAATTTTTCGCGATTGCTCGCCAAATCCCATCCAAGACGTCCCCCCGCGATCCTCTCGTTTCCGTCTCTCCATCCGCGGTAATTCCAGCTCGCCGTCGTCAAATCGGCAGATTCGATTCGAGTCGACTTGGAAATGTGTCTCTCTTTTCAGAGAAGCGTCTCCGTAAGCGACTCTTTTATGCGACCGCTACGTAAACGCAGAATACGTTCAGGTAGATATCGGAATAAACGCGAGCGCGACGCATCCCGTATGAATCCGTATGAATCCGTATGAATCCGACCCCGCGAAAATGGCCAAAATGGTCATCCGCGCGCGCGATTCGTTTCCACTCTGGAGCGTCTGGTTTCTCGGTCGTTTTTATCGCCTGCTTGTAAATTAGGGGGACGCTTCCATTTGTCCGCGATTGTTTCGGACATTTCGCAGAAACGCGGATGTTTCGCTCGGCAGCCCCGAAGCACTTGTTGGAGGCTTGTGCAGTCAGGTGCAACGCGTGTGCAAAGTTCCGCGGAAGAATTTGTGGACTTGGATCGTTTGATCGTGTCTGCGGAGCAATCTAGCCGCGGTAATATTGAAATTGTTTCACGGAAATGGCTTTTTGATTCCCCCCTTTTGAGGGAGGCACGATAGCGTTAGGTCTACTTACCTACTGGCGCGCGTAACGTGAATTTTGCAAGGTACCCATTAAATATTTAAAGAAGAAGCGACGGTAGACGGAGTTGGGCGGAACGTGATGCGTTGGATGTGCAACGCTTTGCCCCGTGGTTGAAAGTCGAATTCCATCCGGCGATCGTTTTTCGTCTCGAGTTCGCGTTGGAACACTGTAACAATTGTAATTCATCGTAATTTGTTACAATTATACACGTTACGTCCTAACGTGACGCGATAATACTACTACGAGTATGCGTAACGTGTAATTCGATCTCTGGCTGATATTTTTATTACGCGTTCAAATCGTTCACCTCGCGATGTCGATTCGTAGCTATTTCCTCGTTGTCGTTGGCGATCGATGCGCGGTCAAAATTTCATGCGACCCGATGGAACACGTATAGCGAGGCAAATTTTCGCTTTCGCCGCGTATCAACGCGTTTCGCTCTCTTGACAGGCAGATTTTCGAAATGCTTTTTACGCGCACGTACGCGTAAGCGGGTCCCTTCCGGGGTCGACTGTAAATGCTCGTAATGCGCGCAACCAACGTGCTGCAAGTTTTCTCTCTCTCTCTCCCTTTCGAGCTTCGCTATCTGCTCCGCACACATTGCCCTTCCACTCTCCTCTCCCCCCATTTTCCGCTTTTCGAAATTTCCCGCGCGTGCCTCGAATGCGCACGAAACGCTGCACGGCAGAGGACGGGTCGAAACTGAAAAATGGAAGAGATAAGAAAAGGAAAATAACAGACTATAAAGTAGAATACATTGGAATACATTTAGCCGTAATATTTTCCCTTTTAATACACTTGGATACACAGTTGAGAGGAAGATTTGTAAAATCAGAAAATATACAGTCTTTGATAAATCTACGAAATCCCCGTTCAAAAAGTTGTTTAAAAATTTGAGATCGATCGAGCGTGAGTTATGGAAAAGCCCCAAACCTTAGGATCCGTCAAGAGAAGAAAAAACGAAAGAAAAGTAACTAAAGGAGGAGAAAGATGATACGGTTGCTGTTTCATAAAGAGCAAAGGGGTGGTGAAAGAGTCGAGAAACGACGAAGGCAGAAAAGCATAAAACAGGGTGCACGCAAAGCTCGTGCGACTCGTACAAAACGCGAACGTTTCGGCACGTGAAGCACGTGGAACGACGTCGAAATCGACGTGCATGCGATGACGTGCGTATGCCGAATCACGAATTGCAAATGAGCGGGCGGCCTGCAACCTCCGCGGTTGAATTTTATTGTCTCCCACGGCGGGTGCATTTTAATTTTTCGGAGCAGGCCGGATTTATTCGACCGCCGGTTAAATTGCGAGGGACATCGCGCGCGATGATGTTTCGCAGATTTATATCGCGGGATCGATCGCCGGCTTTATTCCCCCCTCGATCGACGAGCCCCCCGCTTCCTATCCCCCAACGCGTTGCACCGGGGATATTATTTTCTCCCGTTCCGCCCACAGCGCCGCGATTCCGTGTCATTCGATTTACAAATTAAACGAATTTTATACATTAGCCGATCGCTTTGCGAATTCCCGTCTCTGCTCTCCCGTTCAATTCCCCCGCTTTCGCAGAGCAGAGATCTCGGCTTCTCGCCCCGAGTTTGTTCGATAATTCACCAAGTTTCCACTTTCCTTCTCTCTTTGTTGTTTTTTTTTTTTTTTACTCTCTTAATTGCATCGAGAGAAACAATGGACGCAATTTGCACAGACTCTGCGATTACGGGACCGTCGAGCGTTGGAAAGCGTTACTCTCCTTTCTTCTCAGCCTGTGACGAGGCACGAGCGTCAAAGGCGACGCGCGGCCGCGCTTTTTCACTTCGAGGCAAATAAAAGGCAGCGTAATTTCGCGACTCTCCGCGTCTCCGCTAACCGATACGCATTATGTACACGAGCACGCGCGGACCAGCCCGAAACGATTCGCCGCGTTCAAAGGCTTTTGTGTCTGGCTTCGCGCGAGACTCGCCACCGCAGTGGCCAACGCGGCTCGAATTTCACCCCCATCGCTCTTGCTCTCTGCGCGCGAGACTTCGTGCACCCTTTTTCCCCTTTCGTTCCACGCGTTTGTCTCTCTCTCTGCGATTTTTCTCTCTGCTCTTGCCGTTCGCCGGAGACGACGTCGTTGGAGACTAATCACATCCGTATTGTTGCCTCCCTTCCTCTTTGTTGGTCCGGCCATTGACACTCCACCGCGATGTCCTGTGGATGTCTGGCAAGTTTGCTCGCACGAGCTTGACAACTCGACAAGGGATCACTAGGTGTTTATGGTTGACGTTGACAGCGCCTTTTATGCTCTTTGCACGCTAGGCTCTTTTGTGCCAAGTGCCTTTTTCTAATTAGAATCTCAAGAGTGTGTAGCGGCCTAGGATTCCTCAATTACATCAGAGTTTCAAACACTGATTAGTACAAGCCGCAAGTGGCTGAGCGCCTACCGATCTTCGATGTTAAGCAAGAGTGTGCGGAACCCCACTCTAGGGATGGGTGACCGGAGCCAACCTAGCGAGTAGTTACAAGCGTCTGGAATAAGGAGCCCCACTGATGAGTCTAGGCAGTGACTCCGAGACGCATAAACGCAATTCTCTCTTTCTTTTTCACGACTCTAAAGTCCATTCGTTCTTCCAACATTCTTACCTTCCTAACCCGACAAGTATATTAGAGCATTTGTCATCAATCGGGAGTCAAAATTTCGAGTATCTGAACGTTGATTTGAAACGTATGCCTCAGCCAGATTCAACCACTCCGATCTGCAGTGATTTTTGTCAACGTCGCACATTGAGAGGAAGAACAGAGACTATTCTCCCTACTTTCGTATTTTCTGAAATCCCGTTTTCGACGAAAACGATGCAAAACATCACTCGCGTCGTAGATCAATTTATACGACTTCTTCTTTTCTTAATTTTATTCATAGCTCGTAAACTCGTGTGTCATCATCGTTGGCGACAGCCGACAGTTCGAGCGTGTCGACGCGTGACGAAAATAACGCCTCCATATGCATACACGTAAGGGACTTACAAAGTCAAGCCGTACTCGCACCTAGCGATAAACTAAATCCTCGGTAAAGCCGCCGGGGAAGACATCGATAAGAGAACTTCTGATGGGACCATCGAAAAACAATCTAGCCCCTAAAGCTTGCAGATCCCCACGGAGGATCGGAATATTCGATCCACCGCGCGGAAACGAAAAATATATTCTTTCGCAATTTCGCGAGGAGAACTCGGCGAATCTTTATCCGTTTTATTGTTGCGAACCGAGGAGCTGATCGAGCCGCAAAGGCTACTGAATTCTCGATCCCTCGAACGCGGTCAGGAGCATACAAAACAGACTGGATCTTTCTTTCTTTCTTTCTTTCTTTTTTTTCTTTTCTTTTCTTCTCTTTTATGACGCTTGGCGGGAACGTGTCGCCTCGCATGCGCACCGTTTCGCGTCACGATTCGTAGTAACGGGCGGGTCTCGCCGCTCTGCAAACGCGTAGAGGCACGTTGCCCCGTCGCAGCCCCGGAAACAGCCGTTCCCCCCTCGTAAATTCTTTATGATTTCGTCGCGGCGTGACTTTCACTCGCGCGCTTCTTCGCTCTTTCGGCTTTTTGCTCTCGAGTGGACGCTCCGCTAATTTCCCGCAAAGGCGATCGAGTCGAAGCGAGGTATGGACGAGAGGAAACATCCACTAAACGTTGCCTTTCGTTAATTTGTCAATTTGAAGAGCGAGTTTTGACGTTTTATTTAAAGGAAATCCTCTTGCAAGTTCGTTCCGTTTTAAATTTGAAATCTGGGAGATTGCTCGCTTTCTTCAAGAATTCATCGCGTTGATCTTCGCTTGGAAGATTGATTTCTGACTTTCCGAAGTCACTTTCTCTCTGTATTCGTGCGTTAATTGCGCGATCGTGTCTGGTTGTCGGTCAAATTTCAATTTCGTGCTTTCTACGGGAGGAGCATGACGCGCTCTCTTCGTAAATCACTGTATCTCGCACGAACGAGCTGAAAGTTGAACAAAGTTATGTCGCCGTTCGAGCGAAAGGAGACGATCGATATTTTTTCCTCTTGCTACTCAAAAATTCATGGCCCGAAAGCTTTGCCCCTAACGTCCACCCATTTCTGACCAACTTTCGAAAAACATTGTCAACGAAGACAAAAACCAACTGCTGGGGGGGGAAACTTCGGTCAATCAAGCGTCTCGTCTTGAAGCAGCTCGAGGAAGAAAGACGCTGCCGCCTCTCGGCTCTTTTCGGACGGTCGCGGGTAGTTTCCTCCGTCGCAGTCGCTCCGACCGTTCCTTCGCACCTTTTCGTCTTCGTCGGACGTCAAATTAGCGCCGTTTGCAGTGGCTTGCTTGCGCGCTCGGGAGAGGAGTATCTTTGTAGCGCGTGAGAAGCTAACTTGATTAAAACTTTAAGGCGAACAACGGCAGGGGAGAGGCGGAGAGAACGAAAATGAGACGAGAAATCGTGGACGAATATTTTGGGGAGGATAAGCTTTCGCGTGAGTGGCATTCGCCGTCTTTTTTCTTTTTTTTTTTCCGAACAAATTGAAAGATTTGAAGAAGTGCGAAAGACGATATTTGAGTGAAGAATTTTGATACAACGTGCAGTGAGTCAAAAAAATATTTTCTTTTTCTTTTTGATGCCTAGTATCTGGTCTGTACGATAGTGACGATACGCGTGATATAAAAATATAATTTTACTCTGAAGTATTTGAGAAAGAAAATTTAATGTTGTAAAACGCAGAAAGTATACAACATCGAGCAAAGATTTCCTTCATATTTTATCTCCAACGTCTTTAATAGTTCGCAGACAAGCGATCTTTCCTAGTATTGGCGTGACGTCGTTACTTTGTCATTTTCTAAAGATTAAACACTGGAATTTCAAGCCTGGTAGTACTTTCTCTGTCGGGTACAATGTAATCCGTAATTTAATTGTTCCACGTGAATTGAAACAAGCAACGCAGTTGTGATATTTTTAAAATTTTCCAACAAACGAAACGTTCAACTCCAAAATCAGAAAATTATCGCCTCAATCTTCTTTTACAATCGCGACGCGCGAAAGAATTAACTGGTTCTCGCATTCGTCGTTTAATCTGATTTGACGCTACGCTGCGCGTAGGCGACAAAATTTACGAGAATTTACGAGAATTTTCGACGACGGTGTATATAAAACGGTTACCGTTTGATGGCCGGTGCCACGCATCGGAAGCGAAGAAATAAACGCTTCCGTTGCTCGGCGAGCAGCTTACGTCGTTTGTGTTACTCGCGTTTGGAATTCTACCTCGTTATTTGTTGTGCGAGATATCGGAAATTTATGCGCACCGACTGTAGACAGAGCGACGCGTTTTCTCTCTCCCTATATATATATATATATATATATATATATCGATCGATCGGGATTATTCGTTTGGAGAGGGACGGCTTCGCTTTTCGACGACGAGCTACCGCTGTCTATCGCGCCGATTAAGAAACTTCCCTCGTTAAGCTTCGGATCGTTTGTATTACGCGAAACACAAACTTCGCTGTTCTCCCTTTTTTTTCTTCTTCCCTCCCCCTTGTTTTCTCCCTTTCTTTCCTCCTTCTGCCTTCTTGTTCTTTTTCTTCTTCGTCTCGTTTCGTTCGGCGCAACTGTTGGAAAGTATCGAGGAAATTCCTTCGCCTCGAGTCGAGAGGGAAGGAGAAGGGTAGAGCGCGCCGAGCGGATCCGCGAGGTGAACTCGAACCTCGGGGAAAATTCGGCAAAGAGATGGCGTGACTGTAATTGAAGGCAAACCGAACAAGGCGAGGCTAATTGTGCATCCACGAATAACCCGAGGCAAAGATGAGAAGCTCACCAGCCAGAATTTATACGCACTCATTTACGCCGATTGATCATACGCTCCGCCGAGCGAAAATACGTCACGCCAAAGTACCGCTAAATTACTCAAGTGTTCGCGAGTGTGCACTCGAGAAATTGCAGGATGCACGCTTCGTGCAGCCCCCCCATCCCCGTCTGCTTCCGGGTTTCAATGCACAATCGCTGCACAGGTTTGCCCGAGGAGACTATATCTCCTCCGAGGGCTTCTTAATTCCTCTTGATAATGATATTTCGATCGCTTCGCTCTCCCTCTCTCTCCGTGTTTCGCTCGGAAGCGATTACACGACGCTGAGAAACGGTTCGAGCAGAAAGTCGGAATTCAGACGCAGAACGCGTGCTCGATCTAGAATTTTTTTTTTACAATCGAGCATATCTGCGAGATACGCGAACGTGATATTTGTTCGGGAGAGGATTTCGTGGAGAAGGAGATCGCGGAACGTATCGTTGCTTAACGAGCGAACTTCTCGACGGCCGGGCAATGAACGACTCGGAGGGAGTGAAGTTTCGCTCCCCCGCAAGCAGTCAAGTCGCAATCCACGGCGGTAACTCGAGGCAAAGTGCGGCAAAGTGCAGCTGTGCGGCACCTCGCCGCGGCTCGAAACAACTCACCGTGGCCTCTTCCTTTTTCGTCCATCGATTTCTCCGGATCGATTTCGCCGCGCTGTCTTTCGCTCCCCTTCCCTCTCCCCCTCTTTCTCCGGGGGGGGGGGGGGGGGAACGATAATCCGTTCCAATAAAATGATCCGAAAGTAACTCGAGAAACGAACGATCGTCGTCTAATTGAAAGACGTCACCGTTCTCTTCCCCTCTCCCGTTCCCACTGCGAGCGAGTCGAGGGAAATTTCATTGGATCGTTTTAACAATCGTCTCTTCCCCCCTTCCTTTCGTGTTCTTTCCCTTCTCGCGCCGCTCTCCGTGAAAAATCGCGCGCCTAATTGAGTTACGCAACTTTTAATTGCGTCACTTAGCGTTCCGCTCCGTAGCGAGGATCATCTCCGCTAGGAGCTTCCATTCGCCATTATTCTTCCGGCGGACTTTTTGCTCTCGCGCCGTTTCCATCCGCGTGCAAGCGGTTTCTCCCTCGGATTCTTCCTCTGTGTGTTCTACTTTTATGCAAAGTAGCGTTATCGTTACGAGAGAGAACATTTCCCCGCGTTTATTTCGCGGTGTTTTTCCGCGTTTATATTCAATATCCCCCCCACCCCTGCTTAACTTACTGTCTCGAGTATTTGACGGCTGTACGTACTACTTTGGATCGCGAGGCAGAAAGATCACTGTAGCGAAGGGAATGAAAGGAAGTATGGAAGGACAAATTTGAGGTAGTTCAAAGAGAGAGAAAGCAAAAATTGCCAGTGGGGCTGATGGCAGCGACTCCTTACCCCAAAACGCTCGTTGTTGTAACTAACCGTTAAGGTTGGTCCGGTCACCCATCCTAGCGGGGTTCCGCACACTGCTTTGCTTAACGTCGACGCTAGGCGCGCAGCCACTCGCAGCTAGTCAGTGTTCGAAACTCGTAGTCGAGGAATCCTAGGCCGCTACAGTAGCAAGTAACGAACGTTACTCGATCTCGAATACGCTCTCGCTGTCGTTGTCGCTCGTGAGTTACAACGTTTTATTACGTTTCTCAGAGTCTCTCGATCCGCGA
Organism: Melipona bicolor; assembly: GCA_030673865.1. Lineage (NCBI taxonomy): Eukaryota > Metazoa > Arthropoda > Insecta > Hymenoptera > Apidae > Melipona > Melipona bicolor. Next base: position 2,698,515 of record JAHYIQ010000012.1, read on the forward strand.
TGAAAACCAGTTGACCGATATCAGAGACACCAGGCCACTTTATGAAGTGGCGAGAGGCGATCGCGGAAGGGAGCGGTGGCGCGCGATCCCAACTCCTTCAGCTCGTCTGGCCGGCAATAAACTGGAAGAAAGCAGCGAAACGAGAGAAATGGGCGAAGGCTGTCGTGCCAAACCCAACTGTTTTCCTTCGAAGTGGTTTTGTGCCAGGCGGCGCGCCACGCGCGTCCGCTCGCCTCTCTTCCCGTGTTGCAATAAACTGGCTGAACGGTCAAAGGTTCTCAACTTTTCATTTCGGCGCCGGTAATAGAGTCCCCCTTTTCACCGCCGTTGTCGGGTGGGATAGGGGCTCCAGGAGAGCTAACGAACCAACAAAGAGAACGAAAGGCTCTCTTGGCCGGGGATGGGCGTAAGATATGGGCAAACAAAGGTCACCGGGAGGGTGGGAAAATATGGATATTGGTCTTCCGTGAACGAACGTTGTTTAACCAAGGGTATTCTCCCTTTCTATTTAGCATTACACAAACGAGGTTAATCCCCGGTTCTTCCACGTTACCTCGCCGATTTCCTCGAGATTTACCAGCTTGCTGCTGATTAATACAACGAGGCACGAGTATTTCTGAAGTGGATGTTAGTTTTGGGGAGGGGGATTAGCTTTGACGCAATACAGATTTTGCATTTCATTTTGCAAATCAAATGCAGCTTGCGGCCGACTCGTAAGAGAGTGAAGTAACACGGTGTTTGTTGTTCCTCTCCATAAATACTCTCCAATAGATGATGAAGTTCTTTTTTTCAAAAATTAAATTCTCCGCCACTCCTGCAGATTGTAATCGTAATTAGATCGGAATCTGTATAGATTCTTTTAAAACGCAGCCAGTATTTTACGTTATTTTGTACGTTATTCGTGCAATGAAATTTTTATTTCACGTCGGACTTTATTTTCCACGCAACTACGGCTTCTACGGAAAATAAATTTGCAGAAAAGCTTGATTTGCGAATGAATGAAATTTGATGAATGAGAGAGCGAATGTGATCTGCAAAAGGATTGGATTTTGAACTGTGTAAAGAAGGATCACCAACTTTTACGCAAATTCACGTTCCTCTCGAATCTAACTCGCTGACTTTATCGGAGCGAATATATTCCATCGTTACATGTCTCGGATTCGCGAAGGAGATCGTCGTTTCACCGACCGTCGATCGATTCGGTTTCTCGTGGTTCGAAGCGCTCGTCATTCGGCCAAATTACCGGAGGAAACAAACAATTTGGGAAAGAGATCAATTCGTTGGTCGCGGTAGGTACGCGGACGTGGGTAACAGCGCACCGTAACGTAAATCCATCGTCTTTCGTACGCCGTAACGACACCATTAGCAAGAAAACGAGCAGACGCACGGACGAAGCGACGGTTAATGCTTAACGACGTGATCTCGTTGCGAAAGACGACAGACCACGGAACGAAAAGCGTCGTGCCAGTCGAGAAATGGCACGAACCCTGCCCCCCCGAGATGGCCCCTTCCGTTGTCTGCTTCCGAAACGCGAAAATCTTTCCTTCTATCCTCGAGCGTCGAGCCACCGTGTCGTCTCGTTTTTCTTTCTTTTTTTTTTTTCTTTTTTCTTTCCACAACTTTCATGCGTTATCTTTGACCGAAAACGACAGCGCGTTGAAACCGCCAACACGTGTACAACATTAGCGTTTGTAACGAGATTTCGTCCGTTGAATTCCAACGCGCGAACGTTTTACGTTTATTAAACGACGATTCGCACAGGTGCGGAGGATCGAGCTTTTCCGCTGGAAAGAGAAAAAGGGAATAAAAAAAAGAAAAAACGCGCGCTCGTTCCCGGCGCTCGTCTCCAGCCTCCGACGCGGCCGTGCCGTTTCTTTTCCATTTCCATTTCAAAGGTGGCTTGATTGCGAGAAATCATAGGGAATCGAGTGTTCTCGCGGCCAGTGTCGGCCGCCAGCCGGTCGCCGCTAACATATTTATCCGAAGTTTAAAAAGTCATTGGAACGAACCGCCGGCGGGGAGAACGACGGCAGCTGCCGCCGCCTCTCTCTCTGCTCTGTCCACGTCCATTAGAAATTCTAAGTTCATCGCCGGGTAAACCGCAAAGTGGGAAGTTTCGCGTTCGTCGGAATCAACGGACCGTGCCACGGGGTTCGCCCCTCTTGCGCCACGGACGCCACGGGCGCCGAGTTCCTCCATTTCGCACGAACAGACTCGTTTCCTTATTTCACGAACGCGTGCACCACTTCTCTCTTCTTCCTCTTCCTCTTCCTCTTCCACTTCCACTTTTGCTTCTACTTCTCGTTCCCCTCCTCTTCTCGCCCTCCCTTTGCGGAAATGATTTCAACTTCCCATTAAAACTGAATCTGATGATCGACGAGACGTTCCGCGCCTATCCACCACCACTGCTACCACCGCCACGCCGCGCCATTTTGGAAGCCATTTGATTCGCAATTTGTATTTCGTTGTATCGACTCGGCCACGGCCGCAAACAATCTCGTCCCGGCTCGACCACCGCTATTCAACCCGAAGCAACTCGTTACATTAACCGTAGATCAACCGTTCCAATTACCGGGCCGATTAATTCCGTTTTACGTCCTTGCCCGGGCAACCGGCAATTTCGCCGCGCGGCGTCGCAGCTCGGAGAGTACGGGTTCCGACGAGTTATCCGCCGAGCCGCGAAAACTTTCGCGAGTACGCAGTTTTGCAAATAATTGCAACGGGTCCCCGGGACGCAAGATGGTGCCCGACCGTTGCTCGGCACAGACTTTTCTTCGCCGTCGCGTCGCAAGGAAATTTCACGGAGCGACGAGATGTATCGCGAAATTTATTCGAGAGCGCATCGCACACGCGCGAACGAGAGAGACACACGGACGAGTAAGAACGAGGACGATTATCGTTTCGACGCGCGATACGGCTGGAAACGGGGTTTTTCCGTCGCGTGAGCGCGCGGCCGTCGCGATTACTCGAAATGACGCGCATTTGCAGAAATTTTCGTCGAGCGTGACGCAAATTGCAATCTCTGGTTGCTCGTTTCGGCCGTTATTCGGGATTCGCGATCCGCGACGCGATACCTTTCGTTTAACGAATTTACAGTGCCGCCGGAAGTTCGTTCCCCCCTCCCCCCGCGTCCCGTGAAACGCGACAGAGAGGACGCGCGAATCGACGAGGGGAGGAGAAGCTCCGGCTTCGGTGAAAAACGCGAAATATTCGAACGATTCTGGTTGGAAACCAGCTTGGGAAGAAAAAGTGATTTCTCGTCTAGTGAAGGGGAACAATGAAAGCAAGACGGGCGGAGAAGAGGGACGAGGAGGTGGATTTTTACATAAACGTCCGATAAATTCGAAAAAGTGGCACTCGTTGGAGCGCCGGTGCAGGCTCCCCGGCCCGAGAATTCGCAAGTAAGTTCTTATTTATGTCGGCTAAATGCACATTACTTTCCGCGGACGGGGTCGAGAAGTTTTCGCGGAACTTTTTCAGGGGACGACGTAATGGCGCGTAGGAGGACTGTACAGGCAGCTTCTCCTCGTCAAATATTTATCGTGGAGTAGCTCGCTGCGTTTCGTTTCGAGAGTAATGGATTATACATCCCATTGTGGATAGGGAAATGTCGTCGTTCGTTCGAAAGTTCCGAGGCATCGAAGTTGAACGTTTCCCACGCAAACGAACCGGGACGCGTATCGGTTACGCGCGCCATTATGCGCTCGTGCTCGCCGTTCTTTTTGCGCTCGCCGGGCCGGCCCTCATTAATATTTCCGACGCGGAGCGACATCGGATGCGACATCGCGCTCGACGTCGGTATTTCAATGCTTCGAACGCACTGCCGGCTGCTCTCTAATCCATCAATCACGCTCGATTTTATTCCGCCGTTTTTTGCCGCGAGCGACGAAAGATCCGCGGGACACGTTTACGTACGCGAATGCATTCTAAGTAGCTGCGCCAGCCAACCACCGGATACGGTGTCACGTACGAGCGCGGAAACAATCGCGTGCGCGCACCGCCAGCTTCGCGACGCGCGCGTTACGTCTCGTCTCGAGATATATTCGAATTCTATCAAATATTCCCGCCGTGAGATTCTCGTGGAATAAAAGGGTAACCTTGTTTCCAACGATCCTGTTTTCCACAGCTTCTCTCTTATGTGTGTTTTCTTTTCTACTACACAGCGCGAAAATTTGACACCTTCGTACTCGTTCGATCGTCGAGAACAAAAGAGATATAAACCGTCCAGTTGCGCGCGTTGCGAAATTGCACGCGCGAGAGTGTTATCCGTTATCTCGAATTCGCGAGGAAACGGAATTCAAGACTGCGGGGGGATTCGCAGGCTCGGGTTGAACCGGCCGAGAGAGAGAATTTTCACGCAAACTATCCGCGGTCCTTTCGCGGATTCTCGCCGGTTCTCCCTTTTCCTGCCCCGGAGCGGTGGCGTGTCTGCCGCTCGTTGCGCTCGTTGGCTGGCCGCGCGGGCCAACGGCTACCAGGCAGATTCATTTCGTATTTATTAAATTTCATAAAGCATCCCGACCAGACAACGGCTGTACATTCCATTTCCTCGTCCGCGGACCGAAAGAGGAGCGGACCTGTGTCGTGGGAAATGGAGAACACACTGCAAGATGAGTACAGGCTTTCTCTCTCTCTTTCTCTCTTTCTCTCTTTCTCTGTTTATCTCTCGTCGCGTCCTTTGTTACTCGCTGCAATTTCGCTTGCAGTTGTCTCGTTGTCCGGTTGCTCGCGTTCCCCTTTGCCTCTTGCGTTGCGCGTCGTCCTGTAAGCCAGCCAATTTTTGCTGTTTAAAGGCTCGCGTCTCGCGCAGAGAAATGGATTCGACCGTGCGCCAATGGACTGTCGAGCTGACTGGCTCCCAAACTTGGAACAACGGCCAGCCGAAGCTGTTGCTTTCGATCGAGAGCGAGGTTTTTGGACTCTCCTCCGTCGGTTGTAGATCCGTTTCAACGCGCGGATCGCGCTCGTCTCCGTCTCGCTTTCGAAACGTATGGGACGTTCCAAACACTCAGTTTTTGGTAGAAAAGCGATCGAGCGATCGAGAAGGAAAAGCCAGCGTCGTAGCTTCGGTTCGAGGAGAGACGAGGAGGAAAGTTGGCGGGTACGTAAGCTGTCTCTCCACGAAGGCGAAGGTAATAACGATAAACGAAGTTAGCCGGAGAAAACGAGACGGACCTCGTGTCCTCCCCATTGGCCTTCCTATATTGGAAGTGTTCAATATGGAACTACGAAACGCCGATACATTACGGTGGCACGTGTACGAGATATTGACCAATGACGTTCCCCGGGTATCGACTATTATTGGCCGAGATCTTATTGGAGAAGCATCGTGCCATCGGGTCAGTTCTACGCTCTAGACGTCTATATCTCGCGGCAGCTACGCCAGATATTGAAATTGGAAAAAGATTCACGAGCCTTTTAATGGACCCTCTTGCCCCCTTCTGCGCCGCTGCGTCGCTCGCTGATGCCCGGGGCCCGTTTGATCGCATCGGCGAGCAAAGCACCGCGCTGCTCTGCTCGTTAAACCGAGTTGCAGTAACGCACGCCGCTTTTGCCGCGTAATTAAACCACCGAAATGGAATAAATCAGCCTCTCCCTCTCTCTCCCCCCCCCCCCCCCCCCCCCACTCCCTCCAGCGTGCCGTGCCTTCGTTCGTTCGTTCGTTGAACGCTGACGACAGATTATAAATGCTTCGTCGCGTTGTACTCGCGGGTCTCGGAGCCGGATGGCGTTGATCGAGCGCGGTTTGCTCCTTGGTGCCTTGTGTTGCGCTGATAAATGGCGATCTAAGAGCAATTCTATCGCCAGGCCTTTGTTCTTCAATAGGCTTATTTACATTTTCAGTCGACGCCTGTTTTCGTTCCCCGTGGAAATCTGTGGGACAAATGCGTGGGTGGATCTCGCGGATTTGGGCGACTCTTTAAATCGCCGGTAATTATTTACGAGCCCGATCTCGCAACCTTTTCCACGTTCGAAGACGATTTTCACGGTCGATCGAGATTTGACATTTTTGCTTTTCTTCTGGAGAGGAAAAAGCAAGGTGAAAAGAAGCTTCGGCGAATTTCAAATAACGAGAGTTTCTAGAAATTCGCTTGGGAATTCGGTCGAATGATCCACAGATTGACCGTGTAACTCCGGAGTAGATGGGCAGATCCAAATTAATATATTCGTTACAAGGTTTGTACAAGTGTTCGAGCACTTTCGCGAGCCACTCTACACGTGTTTCTACGCCGTGGATCTCGCTCTACGTTCATAAACACTCCCTTTGCTTTCCCAAGATATCTGTATCTGTTATTACAACCTCCCCCTCCCCGCTCCTCGATCTCCATAAAATTATCCCGCGCAACGCAACGCTCGACGTGGTCGAAAGTATGTCGATCAACGGACACCCGGAGCGGCGAGCAAGTACACGAGACAGCCGCGGGCCAGCTATCACCATTGGAATGTTGTTGAATCCCCGTTGAGATCACCTCCGGTTGGATTATTTACGTGCGGTTAAATAACGAACATCGAGTTGGCGCGTTTCCGGAGAGAGAGGAGACAGAGCGGCGAAGGAGGCAAAGGTAGAGAGAAAGAGGGGCAGCGCGAGTCCGTGGAAGCCCGCAGGAGTTTCGTCTGGCGCGGATCGTCGCAAAGTTTTCGCGGCTTGCGACGACGGCCTAAACTAGCAACTGTCTCTCTCTCTCTCTCTCTACCACCTCCAAACTTACTCACTCACTCACTCACTCACTCGCCCACTCTGCCTCGACCCGCTCTGTCTCTCTGCCTCTCTCTGCTCGGGGGTCGTTCCACGAAGGATTTGTACGCTTTTAGCGGTAATCCCTCCGCCCTTCGGTGCCGCCAGGCCATTCCATCCGGTATTGCAACGACCCCCCCGAGCAATCCCGAATCACCGTTCAACCCGCGCGCCGCACCGCGACGACTTCAGTCAGCCAGCCGGGCAGGTCCGGCGGATGCTACCCTGCAGTGTCCCTGGCGGACACATGCACGGCTTGCCATCGCTGAAACTTGCGGATTAGTAAAACCCCCGAATTAAATTTTAATTAAATCTACCCGCTCCGACACCCGGCGCTACGCCCGCGCCCTCTTCCGTCGCGTTCTCGCGCTCCTCCGAGACTCGTCCTTCTCGCGAGACCGACCGTCCCTACTCCTCAGTCCCAGCGGCTTAGCTATGATTGTTTTAAGCAGCTATAGATCTCGAAGATCTTAATGGGCCCGCGTAATTTAACCAGGGATTTCAGCCGTGTCACTCTCCGGGAGAGAGAATTTTGAACGAACGAAAAATCGTGCTTGCTCGACGTACCTATGTGCGAAATAATTCCACGGACAGAAGACGAGAAGAGGGAAAGAAAAGGGGGGGGGGGAGATCGTGGCGGCGTTTATTTGGAAACCATTAACGTCAGGTAACCTACTGGTCCGAAGGATCGAAGTCATTACAGCGTCCGCGGACTTCTTTCTCCTCTCACACTCGTCGTAATGGCTGACATCTGTAAAAGGGAGTGCCGGCAGAGAAAAGGGGTTGGCAAATGATCTTGCAGCCATTAATCGCGTCGCTGAACCCGGAATCGCTGTCGATGCCTACCGGCACATTGCGCAACACAGAGACGCTTCTCTTTCACCCTTTTCTTTCCTCTCTCCCTCTCTCCCTCTCTTTCTGTTCTACGCTTCTGTTTTCTCGCTTCATCCGCATCAACCTTCGATCCGTTTCTCCGTTTTGCTCGTTTCCATCGCGATCGACGCTTCTCTCTGGCCCCCTTTCTCTCGTTTTGGCCGATGGGAACGAAAAACGCGCATTGTGGACTGGACCGATGGTCCTTGATGAGCGGTATCCGCTTCCGGCCCGCCGAACAAAGCTTCGTTCTCATCGGAAACGACGCAACATCGTTATCGCGGCAGCGATTCCCTCCTTCCTTCTCGCTCGCCGCGATACATCCACGCAAAGCGAACCGTCTCGCGTACCACCGAACCACCGCCTGCTTTTTAGCCGATTGCAGAACGCTCGAGTTCTCGTAATTAGCAGTCTCTCTCTCTCTCTCTCTCTCTCTCTCTCTCTCTCTCTCTTTCTTTCTCTCCCCTTCTCTGTGTATGACTCTGTCTTTCTCTGTGTCTCTCATTCTGCACCCCCGATACGTTGGAGAGATTTATGTTGGTTGGCATCGGACGTCTAATGAGCGTGCTACTTTTGGTGATCTCGTGACGCGCAATCGAGAAATCAAAAGGGAGCACGAGAAACGAGAGGGGGAACTACTTTCCATTTCTTTCCAGTTCTCGACCGGCGTAATTGACATTTGAAGAGACGATAATATCGAGGTCTTTGTAGGATCGCAAGACAAGCTCTCGGATTCTCAGTGAAATTTGCTCCTCGATGGACTTTATCCGCAGTTAAAGACACTCGAGCCGCTCGAGTGCGAAGCCGAGTCGCTCGAGTCGCTGCCCCAACTTTCCAAGAGTGTCGCTTGTCGCCTCTGAATGTCTCGAACGTCGCCGCGAGATCGACGCAAATTCGATCCTCGATTATATTTGAAAAATGTTCACGAACATTACTTTGCAACATTTTAACCGGGCAAAACGAATCTCCATCTAAATTTGCGCAAACAGTCGCCGTCTAATTCCAAGCGATCTCTCGGGTGGTCAGAAAAAGTAGCTGAAAGTAGCGTTGGAGGAGCGCGTCTTATCAGCCTCGTACATTCAAACATCCGACAAGAAACAGACTCGCTCGCTTGCCCGTTTTTGCCAAGCTCCCGGAATGTCCTACATCGAGCCGCCGCCGTAAAGAAACAACGACGATCATAATTTATAAAAGGAACGGCGAGGCGATATATTTTATGAAGTGTCTGAAATACCAGCGGATTATTTCGATTTGCCACATCCGTGTGTATTAGGTCGCGTCGCTCGCATCATCGACGATGTCACGAAATTAATCACGCGATATTTTACGGTTGATTATTTCTGACAAACGAATTGAACTGACAAACTTTGAAAGATTCGTGTTTTTTTTTTTTTTTTGATCAAAAAATTGCAAACGTGTAATGTGGACGTAATAATTTCTACGGTTCTGCGAATTGTACAACATCTTTTTTTACGTTGAAATGATTGACGTTCCAATATCAGTGATACAATAGACAACCAGGGTGCCCCTTTTGAAACGTTCCACGCAATTATCCGGTAAACTGTCCGTTACAGAAAAAAATGTTTCAAACGGAACCTAGTTTGTTTCGAGCGGGAACATTCAACAGACTTCAATCACGAACCTAATGTTTTCTGTGGACAACAAATGGCTCTTCTACTATTTGAAATATCGCGTATTGTGTTTTCGTTAGTAATTACGAGCAATTTATCCGTACCACATACGCTTCTTTAAGTTCAATGAAGAGGCGTAAGATTTGATATCCTCAAAAGACCTAATATCAATATCAATAGTGTTACTCTAGTCGCAAAAATGAAAAATTCGAAATGCAAGCGAAAATCGTAAACAAATATTTAAGAAAATGTATTAAGATTTACTTGGGAAAACAATTTAAAAAATGACCAAAAAAAACATGGCTTCTTTAATACATTGTTCGCACAAATAACTTTTTCGCAAAATGTCCTACATCATAAAATTCGTCGTTAAAAAAAAAAACTAATTTATCATCAATTTACACAAAATTTAAATTTCTCAATAATTTCCGAGATACTTGACTAAAATATATCCCGGACTTTGAGGTTAGAACATGTTCCCAATTTTGAGGTTAGTTTTCAGCCCTTCGACATCGACGATTGCCGATGAAAGAAAAGACACGCGTCAAATAGTTTCTTAGAAAATGACAATGTTCGTGCCAGATTTCATCAAAATTAACGTTTCGGGCATGTTCTCTTGGAAGAGACGAGCGAATTTCTCGCCTCGCACATTACGATATATGGGATATTATTAACGACCGTGGCGGATAAAGGAGAGAAAGGAGATGAAGTTTTAACAGGCAATGTGTCGAGATAACCAACCTGTCGCGGATGGAACGGCGAAAGGGGGTGAGAAACGAAGGAGGAGCGGGGAAGGGGTCAAAGCGTGCGTCGAAGGGGAAGGAAACGTCGATATCCCGCGATATGTGGTCGCCGCGTTCGGTTGTTCCTCGTGGCGTACCACCGGCGTACGGAGATTTATGCAGCGCTCGCAACCGTCGAGATGCTGGAAACAATGGGATTACGGGTAACAACCAGATGAAAGGCGTAACGGACGGTGTTATCTAGAAAGGATGGGACTGATCCAGTTATCGTTCGACGATTTGCCGATCGGCGCGGCGATTCCGCTGGACAAAATAAACAGGAAGGTGGGGGAGAACAATCGGTTCGTCACGTACTACGCGTTCGATTTATTCGACGAGCACGTTGAAGGGGGAATTAACGGAGTTGCGATTAACACGAAGGACATAAATGTTTAGAGACGAACCACGGCGACGGTTTAACGAGCTCGTTCCCTGCAATTTCAACCTCTCGTTTTGGAACCTCCGAGACGAATACCTACAGCGTATGAAGATATTTGTGAAAGTTGTTGACAGAAAACATTGAATAGCGCTGATTGTGAGAAGAGTATCGTTCCTTTTCCTTTAAGAATAATTGTCCGATATATAAATGTACAGCTAGATCGAATACGCGTTAAATGGTCGATAGAACTTCAGAAAAGTGACTAAAGATAAATATAAATTAAGTGAAAAATCCAGACCTGAAAATGTCGGCTCAGTGCTAACACTGAATCAGTATAATAACCTTCCTTGAAAGTAACTTATATAACAAAGTGACTTATTCGTGGGTCCAATTCCATTAGTTGGTCATCCACGTTCCTTTCCTCCTCTCTTTGCCAGAAAACATAAATATAGAAAAACGCACTGGGAAGAGATAGCGGCACTCTTTTTCATAAAGCCTAGAGACACAATCTTTGAGTCTCGTTCCTCTTCGCGGAATCCACCGGATAATTCTCATTTTTCTACATTCGATCGTTTTCGAGACGAGTGTGCACTTCACCAGGCATCGGCGAATTTGGATGACGTACGTTCTCCTCGCATTAATAAATCCGTGTGTTTTAACGGAGACGAAGACTGCGAGTAGCACTGGCGCGGGATGAATTAGAACTTTCGGCGAGAGTGACGTCTTATGGATATGGATCCTCCCTGTAACGCCTTTAGTGCCCCAAAGAGCTTAGCGAATGCAGATCACTTGGCGCGTCGTGCCTTATCGCGGAAATCGTCCGTTAAGCTTTCCGGGTCCCGTTGCGTGTTATCGTTCCTTCGTGCATCTATCGAGAAAGAGGAAGTTGCGACACGTTGTTCACAATGTGCTTCCCGAGCTTTCCAAAACGTCTTTCGAAAACGCAAACGGGACGACGACGAAGCGAAACGGGCTCGAAATCTCGCGGGCTGTTTTGCGTGAATCTTTGAGAACTGTCGCTGTCGAGTAGGGAGATCGGCAAACGACACACAGACAGAGAGAGAGAGAGAGAGAGAGAGAGAGAGAGAGAGAGAAAGAAAAAAAAGGAGGAATCGAGGATCAAACGAGGGAAGGCGAGAGAATGAAAAAGCAATTACGCCGAAAGCGAGCGTGAGAAAGAGAGGGACGAAGAAACGGGGGAGGGGGTTGATTCTCTGGGAGACTTTGTCCGCGCTGGAACTCGCTTCCCGAATCGTTCCAACCTCCAGTTGGCAAATAGACGTCGCAGACAGCCCTCCAACAAAAGTAATTCCCGCCGAAATGGATGGGGACCGAAGGGGAAAAAAAGCGAGTCCGCCACGACTTTGCGCCACGAATGATAAGAAGTTCGCGGACGAAGTCAATCTCCCGTCGTCTCGACTGCGCTGTGTGGCACACTTTTCTCCGCCGCTCAAACTCATCCTCGCCGTACGTGCATACGTGCGTACGTACACTTTGCGTGGGCGTGGAAATGCTGCGTCGCGTCGCCTCGCGAATTTACGACCATCCCCTTACGAAGTAGAACTTCGTCTCTACTTTTCTTTTCTTTCTTTTTTCTACTGCTCTTTTCTCCTAAAACGACCCTCTGGCGTACGCGATGCTCGAGAGATGTACATACGCACATATGCGAAAAGAAGAGAGAAACTTCAAACTGGTGTTCGTTTAATTATTTTACCCTTTTATTTAACTTTCTTCTCCCCAATGTTACGTTGCAACGTCCCCGTTAGTTACAGCCGCGTAACCTTTTCAATCAATTTACGAGGGGTTGTTGATTCTTAAATTTGACACGATGTATGTATAGGTACAGGGGAGAGGAGGAAGTCAGGAGAGAGTCTCGGGAGAAATTAATGGCCATCGATATTAATTTCTGTTGCCAGTTTGGCCCTCCGGGGCGCAGGAAATGTGGCGACAGAGGCGTTATTTAAGTTATGGCTCCGCTCTACGGGTACGCCTTTTGTTACCTACCCTAATCCAAGAACCCCCGGGTGCTCCTTGGCGCGCGACGCGAAAAAGGCGGTCGGGGTTTCATCCCCGTGTGTCGTTTGTCTCGCGCGACAAACATCCCTTCTCCCTTCCCCTGCCGGTTCGTTTGTTTTGCAAAACCGTGGCAGTTTTGCGGCGCTGTAGCGCCTCGTAAGAAACAGCTAGAACGGAAGAAGAATGGACGGAAGCAAGTTCAACGATGTTCACCCTCACTCTCGCTCTCGCGCCCTTCTTTCTAATTGCACCCTAGCGCCGTGCACTAATTGGATAAGTCTAGTTCCACCGGGGGATAAAAGTCTCGAGAACGAAGCAGCGAGGGAAATTCAGTAATTTCTATGCGATTAATTAGTTGGCCACGAAATGCCAAATGGGATTTCGAAGAAGAAGAAGAAGAAGGAAAAAGAAAGGGAAAAAAAGAGAGAAATAAAAAGTAGGTTAAACCTTGAATCTTGGAACTCGTTCGAGTCGCGACGAGGTGGAAATGAGAACCTGCAGAGAGATCGTCAGACGTCGACGTTCGCGGTTCGGCTCACCCGGAGGGGGTGAACGGTTGCTGGTAAGCGACTGGCGGAGCGATCGCTGCTCGTTTTAAACGCGCAAAGCTCGTGGGGGAAAGAACGAGGCCGTTTGAGAGAGAGAGAGGCGTTCGCCGGAACACGATTTTCGCGATCTCAGTACCGTTCCGATCTCCTCTTCAGCCGAGCGGCTAAGGGGGAAACGCACACACCGGGACCTCTCTTCGGACCGGCTCTTATTGTTCCTCGCTTCTCGCCCGGTGTAACGCTGGAAACCGGATTCCCATCCGGGTTTCCGGCTCTCCTCTTTTGTCTTTTTTTCTTCGCCAGAGATGGCCGAGTCTCTAACGAGTACACCGACTCGGTTTGCTTTTTACTGTTGCTCACCGCCGTCGGAGTTCGTTGACATCGGCTCGAACGTTTAGAAAATACACGCACGCACGCGTGTATTCGAAACTCGACTATCCGAATTCGAGTGTCCGTTTCATCTTCTCCGTTAAAAATCATATTACTTATCCCGTTTTCCTTCGACGTCGAGGGTAAAGTAAAATTGCTCGAAACACCGTTGTTTGAAAAAAAAAAAAAAAAAAATCCCTCTTTGCATTCTCGCTCGACGAGAATGGTCGAGACGAGCCTGAGAGCGTTTTATCGCGCCACGATGAACCAATAAAATTCGGTCGTTATCGATTCTCGGGAAATTCCATCGTCGCCGAGATGGACGGGACGCGGAAGAATCAAGTTATCGTTGGAACACTCCGCGCGCGCGGAACAGTTGTGCATCGGCGCGAACGGGGCCAGGCCGGAGAAAACTCGCGAAAGGAGGGAACTATTCGAAGAATCATTACTGTCGTTCGTGAAACTTTCGCACCTTTCGGAATTCCTTCGGAAAAGCATTCACCCCCCCGCGCGGCGGAAAACGGGGAAACAGAGAGAGAAAGAGAGAAGAGGTTTTCTCTATTTTCTGCCTTTTTCTCTCTTGCGCGCCTCTTTCTCTCTGTTCTCTTCCCTTTCTCTTCCCTCTAGCTGCCCACCCCCCCCGGTCCGCCGTCGTCTGAAGCGTCAAAAAGAGCAGGAGCATGAGCAGCTTTTCGATTTCCGTACCACTTTGCCCCCTTTTCACCGAGGACCGAGAAACGCTGCGAAAAGGGTGGCTGACTGCTCTTATTGTCCCCGTCGTTCCCCGGTAACGGTCTACTCGGATTTCCATCCGGTTTTCTTCAGTCGTCTCTCTGTTCCCCTCTGTTTTTCCAATCTCTTTCTCACTCCCCTCCGCCACCCCTCGCTGGCCTCTGTCGCAGTTCAAATAATTGTTACAGCACGCCGCTGCTGGCCAAACAGTTCGCGGAACGAGCGCATCTCGTTAGCCAAGCTCGTGATCCGCGACAACCGGAAACTTTCCTCCCTCCTTGCTTTCCCTCTCTCTCTCCCCCTCTCTTCTCTCTTTCTCTCTCTCTCTTTGACCTCGAAGCGAATCGAATCGTTTCGACACTTTGTTCCTTGTTCACCCCCTCTTGCGCGCTGGTTGTTGGCACGCAGTTGCGTCACTTGGGTCGAAAGAACGACATTGTTCTGGGTCGTACCATTCTCTTTTCTGACGTTGATTCGCTCTTCTTTTTTCTCCGCGAAGATACCAAGTGTCAAGAAAATTTATACAATTCATACAATTATTATCGAAATACACAGTTCGACGTTTGTTCGAAAGCGCAGAATCCAATTGACTTCTGTCTTCACTTCCGAGTGTCATTTAGATTATAGTCTTCAATAGGGATTTTGCAGATCCTAAAAGGTCCGAGGTCTTTTCCTTTAACGTGAATTTTTTTTGAACTCTCGACTTTGAAAATGAAATCGAAAAATCGAGAAAAGCGTCTTTTCTCGTCCGTTCGAGAATGCACGGTAATTATCTCGCACGCGATTCCGGCGCTCCGTATCGCGATGTTTAATTGTCTCGTCCGGGGATATCGCGTTATGGCCCGTAAGCAGCGCATGATACACGCGTTACGAATTAATGCGGCCACGTTTCACCCCGACGGGCCGTTCCGTGCCCGTTACTTTTCCTTTTACGTGAAACCAGACCGACCGCCATAAATTTTCACGGCGAGGCGGCCGGCGGAGACCCGGAGAGTCGAGGACACGCGACTTCCAACTCTCTCACACATACACACACACACACACACACACACACACACACACACACACTCTCTCTCTGTATTTTACGCATAAACGTTCGCGATTCATCGCGGTACGATTTTCCAACTTTTCGATAACAACGCGCAATTGAATGGAACCCCGGCGCTGATCAAACGTCCATTTTCATTGCGGATTATTCGACGAACAATCGCGAGTTTCTCCGGTCCGTCCCTTCTTTCCGCAGCGATAACTCTCGAAACCCAAAGTTGAAATAAATCACCCACTCGCCGAATTACATGATTACAACATTACATCGCGTATCATTCAATCGTCGAGATAACAGCAATCGAGTTGGAATCCCCGCTCGCGAGCAAATATCACGTTCGTTGTCTTTTGCGAAAGAGCAACTTTTAACTGCTGGCGATCGTAGTCGATCGAAAGCTTTAATTTTGAAATAAAATACACGTTTCTGTTCGAAAGACATTGGTAACATCAGATTTTTAGAGTACAATGCACAACCTTTTTCCTCGAATGCAAAAATTTACGTCGGTCTCGTCGCTTTTCTGCAGTTCGTCGTTTGGAATTAACAATCTTTCCGATGAAGTTTCCAAGATACACCCGGTGGTATATAACGGAGATTAAATCACGTTCCACGTCGGATAGATCGGAAGGGAATCGAATGAACGATAAATTTATTACGCAACGAGCCCGGGCGAGAGTGGGTCATTTTTCTGGAAACGGACCGACTCCGCAGGTAGCTTAAACGTAGCGGAGATTCCGAAACGAGAGAGAGCCGAATGGAACATCCCCCAATTTTCGGGGGAGCCGAAAATTCTAGCTACGTGACCGTCTTGCCGATCTCGTCCATGAAAAATTTCCCCAACCGGTGGCATTAAGCTGCCCTCTCCTCTCTTCGTGGGTTCTACGTCGGCCATTTATTTTTTCGGTAGCACGGAAGCAACCAACCCCCGTCTCTCTCCTCTCTCTCTCTCTCTTCTAGAGATGCATAAACACGTGTGTGTATAGCTTCAACTGCATCTGCTCTTCACCACCGGTTACCACGCCAAACTACAGAGAAAAGCTTTTTCAAAGTAAGGAGTCCGCGTCCTACCACCGCTGTCTGTTCTTTACTTTGCAAGTTCCCTCGAGTGGGACTCGCCAGCCTCCGCGTTCCTCAATTATGAATGGAAGGGATCCCAGTTTCTCGCCATCCGGTATCGACGTTGTCAGGATTTTGTCAGGAATTTCTGTTAATCTTATCGACGGGGGAGGGGGGGGGAAGTAGCCTGAGAGCGATGGAGATTGGCAGAGAGGCACTTTCGTCTTAACTACGGTTGAGAACCTACCCCTGCGTGTTTTACTTTGTGTCTGAAAAGGAAAGGTCTGGAAAAAGCTGCGAGATATTTGTCTGTGTTTCCATGCAAAATGCACTACCATCCGCGTTGTTGCGATCTCTCGCGTTACGATCTCTCGTTGAATTAAAGATGTAAAACATTACTCGGTGGAACTGCAAATTCGAGGCTGAAGGATCCTTCTTACTCTTTGCCTTTAGCTTAAAAATTTCTACAACGCAGTTCTACAACGTTCTCTAGAATTTCTTAAATATCGATCGTTTTGTATCAAATATTTTTCGACAAAAGTAATTTGAAATGAAAGAAAAGGAGAAAAATTGGAGATTTCGTTAGTTAGTTTGAGACTCGGATTGTATCCATTGCCATTAGTAAGGCAGCGTTGCGTACACAAGTTCATTTTCACGCACACATGTTTGGCCGTAGTTTGTCGATCGGATTAACCTTGATTAAATTTAACGAGAGTCGCGACAGTTTCGCTTTCTCTCTGTGTGTATAAGAAACATCCAGCGAGAAGGGTCGCGTAAACATTGCTCGCGCTCCATATTTACGTTCGAGTCAGTCGTACTCGGTCGTTCTTTCCTCGAAGACGTCCCTTGTGTCGGTGCTCTCGCCAGTTGCGAGAAATTTACAAATTACGCGTACATCTCGACTCGAGTTATTCGTGACGTCGCGTCGTTTGTTCGTCCATTTCTCTCTTCGTTGCTATCCGTGTTTCAATCTGTTTATATATATATATATATATACGCAGACATATGTACGTGCGCGTGCTTACGTACGTATGCATCTCTGTCGATTGCTTCGGCAAGTGTACTCGTGTCTGCTGGCGGCCGCGGTAGGGGGAGAAATTCTCAAGTGCAAAGTCAAAGTTCGTCGATTCACTTATCCAGGCCGGCAGGCAGGCAAGCAGGCAGCAGTCAGGCCGGTAATCGACGGTACGTAGTAAATCAAATTTCAACTTTAATAGCCCTCGAAACTTATTCGATTCATTTAAGCCTCGCGGGGCGACCGCGTGCCGCGATAATTCCTTTTCGCCCCCTACCTCCCTCCCTCCCTTCTGATGGCCCCTTGATGGTAGCTCGATGGCTGCTGAAAGAAGCCGTCGTCCGTTCCTTTCCCCCCTTTTCCACCAGCCTCTGTCCTTTTGGAATTTATCAATTCGTCCTGTTGAGCTCGATGCTCGACCGTGCTGCGGCGTGGCCGTAAAATTCCATCGAGTGTCGTGCAACTTTGGAAACACGGAGGGTCGAAACGTCGACCTTGGTGAAAGACGGGTGAAGGGGACTCGAGAGAAAGGAATTTGCGCGACCGTTTATGAAACGAGAAATTTCACTCAGAGTCGCGCCCGGTGGTCGAGGGTCAGGATACGCAAGATTAAGCGAGAAGAAAAATACTTCTCCTCTGCCCTGCCCCCTCTTAACGAAGTAAGTTTAATTAAAAGCTAGTCGACTTTAATCTAGATTTATGGTGGCTGGGCGATTGTATCGCGAGACGGCGAACGCTTCGAATGGAGGCGAGGCGAGCTCGAAACCGGGCCGTGAAAGAGAGCAGCGGCAGCGGCAGCGAGCGAGGAGAATCGACGAGAGGGGGCCCCCTCGGCGAGGAAAGTTAGTTTCCTTGTTTTCTCTAAATATGCTCGCGCGAACTCTGGCCGCTGCCGCTGCGCCGCCAGAAACGAAAGTGATGCATTCTCCGTGCTAATTAAATGCCGGCTAAACGTCGGCGCGATAAATAAACGCGATAAGTTTGGCTAACGGGCAAACCGGGATTCGCGCGCCCCCGGGGGAATTGCCGCTTTCCACGAAACGGCCGAAATTTCAGGCGAGATGCGCTCGCCCACTTTTTTTTCCCGTCCCACGACTTTTCGTCGAACATCCTCCACCGCGAATGCGAAATATGCTCCACTCGGTGCCTGTTCCCCTGTTTATTTAAAAATCGCCGTTTAACAGAACGACACGTGACGATTTCTCCTCGTTTTTCTGAAAGTCAATGGAATCGAGCTGCCGTGCCCGCGAGAGAGTGGAAAAATTGAAACGAATTCTTCATCGATGTCTGGAAAAAAGTCGTTTTCGTCGTCCACGAAAACGTTAACGCGACTGCTTGATTTTCCATTCAATTGAAAAACGCGTGCATTTGCATGTCATGAATAAGCGAAGGCCGCGACAAAGCGCGAGAAGGCGAGCGCGGCGAATCAATTACAAATGCTCCTCTTGTTTGTTTACCATGCACGGTTTAAGGCAATAACGCGCATTTGCACCTGTGCAATTTATCAGTGCCTACGCTCACACGTACATACGCCGGGCGTTTCTGAACAATTTTGCAATTAACAGGATATTCATACCGCGTGCTGCAGCTGCACGGAGGGTGGGAATTTCCCGATCGCATTATAGGTTAACCAAGACAACGCCGATGAGCAAAACAATCCCTTATTGTAATACCCAATTCATTAAATCCTATTACCTCCGTACTCGCAACTTTGCTATCTGTCCGCGGGACTTTTACTCCGCGTACACTCGGATAAACGTCTCGCGCCATTTGCAAATACATTTATTGCAGAGTAAACTTTGTTCAAAAATCTTCTTCCATTTTTCTATTTTCGGGAAAATTAAAAAATAAACCTTACAGTGAGGGGAGTACAATGAAAAATTGTCAGTAATTAAGCCTCGACTTTGGTAATACGACGATAAAAACATCAGAGAATAAAAATGTTACGTTTTTTTTTTTTAACTAGATTTACCATCGTTTCGAAGACTAAAGTCTCCCCTTTACTACGAACTTACCCTTAAAACTTGTTGTACGATTTTTTTCCCACCATTTTACCAAACTTGGAGCATTAGGGTTAAACGACAGAAATTCAAGAACTTCATTTCGTCATTCAGCCCTGATGTTCCAAGTTCAATAAAATGACAAGGGGAGAAAAAGTCGTGGAGCGAGTTTTAGGGGCTCGCCGCGAAGGGAAAATTCCAATCTTTGATACCATGTTAATTCTGGTCACAAAAAAATTCTTTTTAACGTTTCTACGCGCGTTCGGAGTTTTACGATTTCCGAGGGAAACGAACTCGCAGAGGCCTCTGTCTCGCTTTGAAACCGGACGAAGTGGACTTTTTTTTCACGACGTGACAATCAGATCGAATTATCGAGAATTATCGCAAATTTGTCCGACTCTGGGCCCGAAGTAAAGCCTGCTGGCGACAGAAACGCGGCTGCCGGATTAATCAAAGGCTGGGTAATCAGCCGGAACGCGGAGCCGAAAAAAAAATTTTTCATCTCGGTAATAGCCTTTTATCTCGGCGCCCGACCGCAAACACCGTTCGCGCGATCGCTCCGCGTCGCATTTCGTGCCTCTCGCGCTCCTCTTTCGTAGATTAAAGTAATTTAACTGCGGCCGTGTATCATCCCCAACGTTCTCCATAATGTTTATTACGGGTATATAGTCGCGGAGGGTGGGAGGAGACGCCGAGTCTGACAAGACGACTACCAGGGCCGACTACTAGGATCGTAAATTACGGCCGATGAATTAGGAAAATATGTCGCGAGCCGAATTTCGCCCCCTCCGACGAGACACCGTCGACGATGCGTGGATTCGGGGGTGCGAAACGGGGGCGCTGCGTGCGAGGACGAGCCCGGCAAGATGCTCCGTAATTAATTGAGATTCGCGCGAGATTTGCGCGAGGTAACGATGACTTATTAAATAATCGTGTAATTTAGCGTCCCGCGTAAATTTCCTGCTGAATTCGTGAAAGGGGAGGCGTCACAGAAAATTATGAAAATCCGACCTGACGTAGCGAAATCTGCCGAGAGTACGCGGCGTACTCGTAACTGTAACTCGTCGTTTGTTGGAAAGAAGAGGAGAGCTCTATATACGCTGTGTTAATTTAAGCGGCGCGGGACTGGCAATGAATTTAACGTATCGATGAATATCAACGAACCAAAGAACGGAGAGTCGATTGCACTCGGTCTTACAACGATCAAAGTGCGAAATTCCGAAAGGACCTTTTATGAATTCAGATAAATCGCGACATTTCAAATAATAAATTCTCGACACGCGATTGGAACGTTTCTATTCTCGGCGAGTGTTTCGACTCGTTGTTAAAGAAAAAAGAGGGGAAGTACGATTCTATAATAGGATAGGAGCGTTCAATTGAGTCGGTTCCTTGCGTCATCGCGCGCTTTGTATCGACGCGATTAATTAGACTGCCCCTGAAGGACTTCATTTTCGGTTCCAATTAATTGAACACCGTGCGGCGCAGGCGTAATGACCTGGCCCCCGGAAACTCTTTGAACCTCGTCGCTCTGGAGATCTTTATCGTCCCGTTCGAAACAGCCGAACCAAAGTGGTTCGATCCTGGCCCTCGGTGTCAACTCGGCCCACGTTCATGTACCCGCTTCTTGCGCTCCATTGTCGCTACAAACACGGCGTGTTCCTGTCCACCTATGAATCACGGGACAATCTAACACATCCCCGAAGTATTGGTTCTACGCTTTGAAATTTTATCTGTTTTACATAACTCTCGAGTGATTATTTTTACTTTTACGAATGACAGGATCGATTCCACGATTCTTTCAAACATCCAATTACTCGACAGGGAATTTAGTAGAAAATTGCCTGTTTATGTTTCGGCGAGAATAAAACGATTCCATTGGCTTTGATCCGAGGAGGGCAAAGAGGAGGTTCGCCACCGTCGTTACGTCTTCAAATGTTTCTGTTATTTGTATTTACGAGCAAACTGCCTCGGCTCCCTCTTTCTTTTCTCGCCCACCCTTCTCCCATAAATTCACGCACCCTTCCATCCAGCCATAAACCAGCAACGATGCTGCTGCGTCTTCGCTCCTCATAATATCGCCGCGTGTTGCCGGATCTTGGTAAATATCTGGCTAACCAGCACCGGCGGCGAGACAGACTTGGCGACAAACTGAAACGATATTACCGAAAGAAAGAGGAGAAAGAAAAATAAGAATAATGAATATCGAAATATTCCTGGATGGACGACGGTGCGAAGGCAGGGACGTCTTTTCGATCCAGACGAATTTATTCGCGTCACGTTTATTTTCTTGCAAAAATTGTTTCCCCCGTGATACAGCGGAGAGGGGGGGAGGGGGGAGAGGGGGGGCGGGAACTCGCAGCCGGGAATTTCAACGAAAATTCCAGCGTCGCGTCGCCGACGAAAATCTTGAAAATATAAACGCTTTTCTGGCCTTACGCAAGTCTTATTCCCGGATTACTTTACCCCGGTGGCGTAATAGTAATGGAGGTTTTCCAACTCCGGACGAATCTAATTTTCCAGCCGGGGGCTGATGGCGCGCGCTGAATATTTTATCGGCACCGCCGCCCGTGGAACTTTCTCCCGCCGCGAAAGATCCATCGTTGATTCCGATCGGGCTGATCAGATAATGCACAATACCGGAGTGGCGCCGCCGAGCGTTTCGAGATTTTCTCCCTCTTGTAGCGAGCGTGATGGGGCTTAAATTGATACTCGTCGTATCGGGTGCGTCGCGCTGGCCTGTCCGTGGAATAAAGCCGAATCGAAACTCGCCCGTCTCCGCTTGCCGATCCACATTAGCGAAAGATTTTTTTCTCCACCCCGTAGATATCGATACCGTATCGTCGACTCTTTCTCGTTGTAACTTAAACCGGTCACGATGAAAATTGAATTTGAGAATATTGATTCACGGTTATAAGTGGATTTTCACAGAGAGAAAAGAATTGCTTTTGCGAGGAGTAACCTACTTAAGGCGAATTTATTATAGATTTATTGGAAGTTAAAGGAGATTCGCGTCGATGGTTTCAATTTTGGTTTCCCGATATTAGCGAGATAAAAGAAATTCATTCTCGTCGTACTGATTTGATTTACGAGTAAATAAAAATTCGACAACAGTCGGATTGTTCAATATTGATCCTTTTTAAGTAGAGGTCTTCTTAGGTAAGCATTGATTATTTTGAATTTTCAAACTGGACAATGTTAAGTGTGAAATTCTAATTCGAGTTGCTTTTTCCTTCAAACCGAGGCTACACAGCTTCGTACCACGGGGGTGATATTTTGAGAGAGGTTGAGCAAAAATCGATCTTTGTCCCAAAAGTACGTTAAAATTAAAGCAGACGTACCAAATACGAAACGGTAATAGAGGGCAAAGGACCCTGGCAAAATGGCCGCCAAGGGTTAATCCAAATTTAATGCTCAATGGGATCGGGAATTCGAGGAGTCCTGACCCTCCGCCTTCATGAGGTTGACTAATAACCCGAGGTGCCCATTTCTTGCCGAAAATGGCGGCAAGCGCTTCAGCCACTGAAATATTTCCACTTACGTCGAAAGCATCGTGCCAGGCATACCTTGACTGGCGACTGGCAAGGATACTCGCCTCGCAGACCCCCGTACACGTCCGCGAGATAGGCGTCGAGAAAGGAGCGTGTTCCGCAGGGATATCTGGATGTACGACCGGGCCAGTCCTAACTCGAACACCCGCTTGATTTCGTAGGAGCATCACGCTCGGGGCATAACTGACTGACTTCCCGTGGAGCCATTCCCGTGGTCCGTCCTGATGCCGCGGCAACCTCGGCCCCCGCATCCCTTATCTGTAATTTATACTTTCAATTTACTCGAACCGGAAGACGGGCATCGCGGCGC
This sequence comes from Melipona bicolor, assembly GCA_030673865.1. Classification (NCBI taxonomy): domain Eukaryota; kingdom Metazoa; phylum Arthropoda; class Insecta; order Hymenoptera; family Apidae; genus Melipona; species Melipona bicolor. The sequence goes on from JAHYIQ010000012.1 coordinate 2,721,552, forward strand.
GGCGCCCGGGTCGAAAGGTCGAGCCGTTCGGTCGATTTAATGGTTTCGTTCGGATCCATCCTCCTTTTTCAATTTCACACTCTATCAGCGATCATTAAGGTCGCAGCTCTGTCTCTCTTCTTGAATTTCGTCTTCCATCTCGCCCGACCTCCTCGACGCTTATCGCGCCGTTATTTAAGAGATAATTGGGCAAGATTAGAGAAGGTCTCTTTGACCCCGCTCGGTGTCTGCGGAAATTACGATATTTTTGTACAGTGGATGAATAATCCGATTGGTTAACCAGAATCATGGTCTTGGTATTTGGTTTTTAATTAAAAATTCTTGAAAATGTTGATCCATGGGGGTGTTTCTCACCTGTGATGTTCTGTAAATCAGAGCTGGCTAACTGGCGGCCCTTGCCCCTACTTTTCTAAACGTTAGCGCTACCCCCTCCACTGCATCGTTCTCCCCACTACGTTGAAATTTCATCGCCCCACTCTCTCAGTCTGTTGATTTTTCTACTAAGCAGGTAGAGTTAAATTAGTTAGCTGAAATTGTAATTCTAATAATTATTTTATTTAATATTTCATATTGGAACCTCAGGAAGACATAAAACACTTATGAATTATAGATGGTGTTTTTTTTTTCACTTGTGACGTGTCTGTAGATAATATACAACGTGTAATTGAATTGGTTAGCCAGAGTCATGCTTTTGATTGCAGAAATTGTATCGGACAGTGGTTCACTCTCTGATTCATGAGAGTATTTGGGGCAGATATTTTCACCTGATATTCCGTAAATAAATGATTGAATTGATTAGTTGAAGTCGCAGTTCTGATATTTAACATTTTATGCTGAAACCTAGCTTGAGAAGATACAAACCATATCTGAACTGTGAATTCAGCAATGGTCTATGACGGTGCAAACAGAAGAGGCAATTTAAATTCTAAGCTGCCAAATCTACATAAATCACTGTAGTTCGTACTTCACGAACGAACAATATCAATCCACCGATACACAACGCCGTTCGTTGCAGTTAGAATTTTGTTACAATATTCATTTCCCTGTAAAATTGCTTCAGCCTCGGGCGACGGTGAATATATAATCTGTGATTCAGCATTACGCTTTGTGTATTTTCTGTTTATTAGCGCGTTTTCAACGTCGCGGAACAGAATTGTTATTTAACGAACAATTAAATCCAACAAGTGGCGTTAACACGACGGCTTTGCGCCAATAAATAAATTTTGTAATTTTGTCTTCGGTCTGTTCGTGTTGTTTTTAATTTAAAAAAAAAAAAAAAAAAAAAAAAAAAAAAAGAAGGAAAGAAAGGAAGAGAGAAGAAAACAACAGCGCCAAATTCTGCCTCGATTACGAGATCCGACAAATAGAAGGGTAGAACGCGATCGTTCGTTGTCATTCTTTCTCAATTTCGCGAAAATTGAGGGGGTGGAGGAGGGGGAATGGCAGCGAGGCTGAGTACCGGTGTAAGTGGATACAGCGGAAATTCAGCGGGAAAAAGAGATAAGAAAAATTCAGTTAACTGAAATTCGTTCGGCGAGCGGTGTTCGCGACACTCGAAGCAGGCCGACGGATCACTTTGGCGAAAGATAATTGCTCCGTCGAGTGGAACAACCTTGTAACTGACGTCGCGGTGAAAAACGAGGAAGCCGCGAGGACCGCTTCCGATTATTCTATCTCCTTTTCCAGTTCTCCGACCGGTGTTCTTCGATGGAAAGACCTCATTTCTCCCCTCATAAAGGACGTCCCCGCCTTAATGAGCGAGCGGCACGCCGCCTGTTTGCTCTCCTCCTTTCCCGAATAATTTTCGCCCGTGCAGAAGTCGCTTGATACTATTTTGCTTGTCCGCCCGTGCATCCTGATAACGAAATGAAAAGGTAACAATCGGCTCGGCGATCGTTGGTGGTCGTGGAAAAACACGCTGGGGATTGTTCGACGATTACAAAGATTCGATTGTTCATCGAATTTTAGTCTGGAATGTTATTCAAAAGTTGTCGAGATCGCGTTCACGTGAAAGTTGGGAGACAAAATCAAGTTTCAAAAATTATGGAGGCTGAAATATTTATACTTAAAAATCGTCTAACTCGCAACGAAGCGTGTTTGTACATACAAAACACAATAATACAAATTTGAAGCATGTTTGTACATACAAAACACGATAATACAAATTTGGAAAAAGACTCATGCTCGGTTCGTGCAGTCTACCGTGGAAAATATCGGATGAAATCATGACCCGGTGATTTAAACGGGCAAGTTGAACGAAATCTCAGTCCAAGATGTGCGAGTGTAATTGGTAGCTGGTTCAGCTTGGATCAATTATAACTGACTTAGTCGAACTTGTAAATTAAGCAACTCGCTCGGTAATGTCTTGTTGAAATTTGCCTTAACCAGTTCGTTCGATATTAGTTGTGCAATAACAATAGTAACAGCGAGTTGTATCTGACGTCGTGCGAGAATGTTCGATAGAGTGTGTTAATTGCATCGTGCATAGCCTCCCCTTGCTTTGGCTTCGACTCGAGACGAAATATAATAATTAGATTATTTCATCCACGAACGTTACTCGAGGCTGGTTAAGAAGTCTGAAATCGTGCTTCGTCGTCGACTACTGCTGAAACTTGGCCCATTAAATGCCGAGGGGAAGAAAGTTCCGTCGTAAAGACACCCTCGCTTCAGACCTCTGTCGCGTTGAATAACCAATTGCACGTAATTAACATACATACGTGCGCGTGATTCATTTCCCTCGTCCTTCCACTCTCTTTTCTTCTTTTTAATCCTCGATAAAATATGTAAAACACTGTGAAATTGCCGTGAATATATCTGTAAGATTACGTTGCAAAATATATTCCGAGTTAATTACTTTTTAATGACAAGTTGACCTTTCGACTGTCGAAGTTTAATCGACGCTGCGATTTTAGCGATGTTTAAATTTTCACAATTTCCGACGACGATGGTGTTTCTGCTTCGCCTGCTGCTTGAACGTGGAAGCATCTTTGGAAAAGAAAAACTCAATTTAGGCGTAGTAAAGGTTTCACACTTTAAAACGACATCAATTGGATTGGCGTGCGATTTTGTTTCACAAAGTTTGAAACAGTTTGAAACAGTTTGAAACGTCAGTAATTTTTCCCTCGAGTGTGCGAATAGTTTTGTCTATTAATTATACAGATATCACGCAAAGATAACGCGTTTCTTTGGTCGATTCCTCGCTTTCTCGCCACAAAACGAACAGTAACGATAATGGCTCACAGAGGTGTCTCCTGCGATAACTAAACTCGCCTGACTACGCCGAAAACAGAGATTTCCGCGTCGTACTCGGCAATATTGACCATCATTACGCGTGAGAACCGGGCGATGAACGTGACTGAAAGCTGCGAGAGGAATAGCCAGCCGTGTGCCACGATTCACGTTACGTTTAAACGCCCGAGACGCATGTAAATGCGCTCAGCTATCGCATTACGTCGCTTATCGCGTTACGTGTAACAGGGGTGCGCGAGCAGCGACGACAGTTTGCAAGAATCTAATCGTAGTCATTCTGCCCCTCCGCCAAAGCGGCGCTCAGAAACGACGGCCCATTTTCTAATAAACGTCGTTCCATCGTTTCGCAAAGTTTGCTTACGTCTACGCCTTGCTAGACAGTTTCGCCGAGTCCCCGTCCGAGACGCAACGAAATTGCATCGAACAACGACCGGATCGGTACATCAACCGGATTCGGCACTCGGTGAACGAAGAAACGAAGGAGGTAAAGAAGGAAGGAAGGGAGGGTGGGGGTCTTTGTTACCCCGAGCGTCGAGGAATTTTCTTCTCGTCACCTCTCCGCTCCGACCTTTCTCCTTTTCTCTTCCACTTCTCCACTTTGGTGGCAATTATACGGTCGAAAATGACGCTCCGAAGGTCTCGTCCTCCTTCTCCTCCTCCTTCTCCTCCTCCTCGTCGTCGTCGTCGTCGTCGTCGTCGTCGTCGACGTTACGAGGTGGATTGGATAGAATTTCAAAGGGATGCCAGCCAGCGCCGTGTTTCATGGTTGGCGTGGTGCAAAAAGCGAGAAGAACCAGCCGGCAAATTCGCGATATTAATTCGCGAGCGGTGGCGCTTTTCACCCGCTGTGACTTTACGCGCGAGAACTCTCACGAGATGATGGCGTGTTTCTAACGAGCAGCAATGGAAGAAACCGTGGCCGAAAGTGGCTGGTATCGTCGTTAATTAGCTCGGCAATCTCCTTTTCGACACGCCGGCTAATAAGCGATTTACGCTTCTTCTCGCTCCCGGTCGTGAGACCGTTTCCCCCTCGGCCGAACAGTTGAAAAAAAAAGAAAACGCTTGCAGTTCACGTCGAAATTAATTTTGTTTAAAACAATTTCTTCGACTGCGTAATAGCGACACTTTTCGTGATTGTACCACGCCGTGTATCACGGGAAATATCTCGAAATTTCATTAACATCGTAACGCGAAACTGTTACTCGCGATTACAGTGCTCGAGTTTGAAACATGTGCAAAAGTTTAAATATTGAAAACAAGTGTATATTTCGCAGATGTCACAAAAGTTCATTACATCAACACGAGACCATTTTTAACACTGGTTATATATATTTATAAGGGGTGACCATGAGTAATATCGTTTTTTGACACTGCGCAAAGTTTTATTTTATTTAAATTACTTTTTTTTAAATTATTATCGCTAGATTGGTTTGTTAAATTTGAAAAAAACGATACTTATACCTCTAAAATATAATATATATATATTATATTTTGTAATATAAATATTATATTCTGCGTATGTACATTTTCAGATTGGTTTCAAGCTCTCAATAGTCGTTTCGAAAGCACGTTTTATATAACACACGTGTAATATATACACAAGTATAGTTTGAATACTTTCGTGAGCCACTGAACACACACGTGCATGTGTATTTACTATAGGTACACGTGGGCAAACCTTTCTTCCATACCTGATTTACATAATTCACTAATTTCACCTCTTGTTACATTATTGTTAATTTACTCGCTAATCGGATGATCGCAAGGCGTTTAACGGGAAATTCCACGCGCATAGAAACCCCCCGCCTCCCCCCAACCCGTGTTCGGTGTTTTATCCTGCACGCGGATAATGTTATTCGCGAGGCGGATGAACGCGCTACGTCTGCCCTATTATTTCCGGCGAATTACTGGGCGCCAATCGGCCGCGTTACCGATGTACGAATATAATCCGGAGTAATCCAAGCGCATATTTGATTTGCTCGCGCGAAACAACGCAACAATTCAGCAAAGTGCTCAGCTGTGCCCGGCAAGATAGCGATATTTCTAATTAGTCATCGGTCGTACAATAACGTTTGCCATTCCTTCGTATCGCGTTCCTTCTTCCATGCCTTCCTCATTGTCTTTGAATGATAAATTGTTACTATTTCTCTAGGAAACATTAGTGTTCCAAAGTATATAGAACGTAGGACAATGTAGATAATTATATAATTATCGTATTATAATCGATATATAGATAACGTATTGAATTTGTTATCGTATCGAACGAGTATCGTTGATTGTATTTTTAACCAACCAACTTCATTCCAAATCATATCGTCGTTATATATTTTGGTTTATTTTCCAAAAAAATTGTGTTGATTTTGTGCAGTTGTTTTTATCACTGAAAGTGATTTTAGCGGGCCTCTTCAGGTGCAACGCTGATGCAACGAAAATTAGCGATTGGTTGATTTGGGTCACGTGATTCGTAAGGGGGCGTGGGTAGGAGTGGTGTTTTTGTTTTCTATCGATTCAAATGTTTGTCGTCTTCATTTCCTAGTCGGAACAGTTGTTTCCGGGCCTTTCAGTGAGGCGAATCGTACTGGGGTACAAGTCGTGCAGTTTTTTTTTTTTTTTTGAGAGCGTTGCAAAAAAAAATAAAAAGGAGCAGTATCGACTTTGAAAGTGCTCTTCTGCTTCATGATCCATAAAAGTGTTTTTTAAAAATAAACCTTGAAATGTTAGCTGTCAAAATATGAATGGATTTGTTGAAAGAAAAAGAAAGACGATGGGAGCTTTAAAATATATAGCCAAAGGTGCAATTACAGTCTTTGATACAGTTTCTCTAGTGATCTAGTTATCTAGTGATTCTGGTATAGGGAATTTAGCGAGTTGTATTATAAGCGTGAATAGAGTAGGTGTTGTTCTCTTCTAAATGACATTTAAATGATATCTTTATAATTCGAGACGGACTAGGATACTGATTGATAATGGGAGTTGCCATTTTTAAGTAAGCGGTTGATATGGTTTAGAATAAAGTTAAAAATACAGCTAACGACACTCGTCGGAAAAACGAAATTACTTTCCAAACAACCTACAATAATAATATTATTATTTAAAAACGGCTAAGAACAGAACCTACAACAATAATATTTAGAAGACCGGAGCTGCTGAAACTAAGTAACCGTTCCTTTAATTGTTAGTAGTTTACGGTCCAGTTATTTTAAAGCAGCGTTAATACACGAAGAGTGGCAGCTTTTAAGTGCGTTTCGTCCGCTTTAGCATTCTCCCTAGGTAGTTTTCGAAATATCGCTCGTCGCGATATAAAAATATTCGGCTACATCTCGCTTCCGCGGCAGTTTCAGCTCATCCATTAAGTAACTTTCATCTTTGAGTCCAACGAATTGTCCTCGGTCGTCGCGCAAAGTGGCGTTAAAACTGAAAAAAGAAAGAAGTCGAAAGCGTTTCTCCTCCTCGAGTCACGTTCGCGCGTGAATTCGACGCGATGCAAAGGACAAAGTGCGACTCGCCTCGTATCGAAAAAAAAAAACATACGTACGTACGTATAGCGTGTTCGGGGCCGAAAAGAAGAGCGGAATTTCATCAGCGACGCGAAACGATCCGGTTTGTCAAAGGGATGCCGGCGCTTTCACGGTTGACGAAATCGCGCTACGCTCGAGAAGGAGAAAAGAAAACGGGGGAGGAGAGCGAGTGAGAGAGAGAGAGAGAGAGGGGCTGGCGTGCCTAATTCGCGAGTCGCTCGTTCGCGTCGTTAACTCTTTTCGCGATGCAAAGGTCGGGGCAAGAGGGGCCCGCGAAACAAGGTCCTCCGAGAGACTCTTCCCGGATGCCCTTCTTTCACGATCTTCTTCCTCTCGCTTCGACCTACCATCATGGCCATTGCCATTTTCTCCTCGTTTCTTTTTCCCTCGTTCGTTGCTGGGAGAGAGTTCTCTCTCGACTCTCTTTCGACTGCGGGGAAAGACTGTCGGTAGCGGCACGCGCTCCAGACGCTCCGAGAATATTAAATTCCCGAGGCGGCGCATAAATTAAAAGATAGCGGTTTTCTACTCGGGCTGCGTATAAATTTTCGCGCGAACCGACGAACGAACGAACGAACGAACGCACGGGGCGAGAGAGGAGAGACTAGTTCTCTTCTTAGCTAGACGATTGCAAATCTTTTCGTCTCGCTATCGCTGCTCTCCTCGTGCAATCGTTCCGTCCAACGCGGATTTCGCTGCAAGAACACCACTTCCAACCAAGTTCCAACGTGAAACGACGTGAAGCAACACACCGCTCGAAAATACACACGTTCGTTCGCCGCGACTTTAATGCGGAAAGCTCCGAGGTACTCGCGGCCGCGATTCATCAAATTTAAAGTTCATAAAATTCTAATATGCTCGGGAATCTTGAAGGTGCGGTATATCCGCAACGAAATGAGAGAGAGAGAGAGAGAGAGAGAAAGAGGGGGGGGGGGAGAGATGAGAAAAAGCGAGAGAGAAGAAGTGAAAGATTCAATTCCATTTCACGTCACGCCCGGTGGCGCAACAGGAAGACGGATGATTGGGAAGGCGTTGAACAACAACGCTTGTAGATCATAGTTTCCGCGGCTTGTTCGTTCGCCGAGAGGCGAGCGGCGAGAGACGGAAAGTCGTGAAAGAAGAATCCGACTGCGGATCTAATGATGCGTTATTCTTTCATACCGGCATTCGGCCGCGTTCTTCTGGCTTCTGTTCTTTGCTTTTAATCACTTTTTCGCTCGCGGCCGCGCTCCGTCCGCGCGTAACTAGAAAATGTTGCGAAATTGAGAGCTACGGCTCAGGGAATACGTACGGGCAGGAAGGAACGCGCGCGCCCCGTTGAAAAGCCACGGCTTGCCCGATGCTAACCACGTCCGCGGCACATTTAAATCTCATAATTCAAATATGCTCCCCTCAACGCCACTCCGCGGAACATTTTTCACTACTTTCCCGTCCCCTCTTGTCTCTCCCTCTTGTTTCTCTTCCATTTCCTTATTTTCCCTCTTTTTTACATGCATATGCATATTATCCACTTGGTGCTTTTCCTTTATTTTTTCCGGCCTCGCCCCCGCCTCCCTCTTCCTTCTTCTTCTCTCCTTTCTTTTTGTTCACCCCCCGACCCCCCCCCCCCCCCCTCCCGGGCAACAACTCGCGTCAACGTCGAGAGATTTTGTCAACGCTTTGCAACCATGAATTCTCCCTCCGTAAATGCTTGTTTCACGCACAATGGACGTTGCCATCGGTTGTTCCTTGTCCCGGGAAATAACCCGGTGGAAAACTCGTCGCCGGAGACTGCTTCGCTCCCCGGTAAACACAATCCACGATTAATTCTTAAATAAATAAATTTAAAAAAGTTACGCGTTAATATTTACGCAAGAGTATTACTCGCGCCTCCGATGGAATTAAAATTACAGCGATCGCGTTTCTGTCTCCATAAAAGTCCGCGTTAATTTTTTTCTCTTGTTTACCTTTTTAACGAATAAATGTCTGCGTTAATGTTTCTGAAAGCTCCCCCGCTTTCGCTGCTTCGGGTAATTATTTAAAAAAAAAAAAATGAAGAGACAAAGTGAGAAAGCCATTTCGTTTTTTGACGAATTTAACAATCCCGGCGTCGAAGCACAATCGACGACGAAATTTGCCAAAGATTTTTCTCGCCGAGTTCCCCGGAATCGGGGCACAAAGAAACTCCGAGGATGCAAAGCGTGTACGAACGTTGAAAAAGCGTTCCGCTCTGTGTACGCGCGCGAGAGAGAAATCCACTTGGATTCGTAATTTCGCTATGCGAACCTCGTCAAACATTTCCCCCCCCCCCCCCGTTCGAACTCGTGTTCAACCCTTTCCACTCGAGCCGTGCTTTCGTTGTTGTTCGCGGGGGGGGGGGGGGAGAGTGTGCGATCCTCTCGCAACGATCATCAATCGCTGCGGAACGCGTGATTTTTTTTCCACCGGCGCGCGATATAAATCGACCTGGCTGGTCAACCATGAAATTTCAACCGCCACGATGACGATTCACAGACGAGAAAGATTAATCGAAACTGGCTGCAGTTTGGGAAACTTTCGATTCAATTTTCCAGCGGAGGGAACGCGAGTTTTTGTCCATCCGGGATGTTATGACGGTCGATTTGAAGGAGAGACACCGAGTCCGTTCATGCACTCGTGGAATATTCATTTTAAATCATTCTCGATGCCATCTCGAGGACGAGGATCTCAGCCAGGATGGTTTGGCGACTCTGAATTTTTCACGTTGATTAACTCCGATAATGTACATATCGATCGTCGCCTACGAGAATACTACCCCCCGTTGAATCATAAATGATCTTTATTTAAAGAACGATTAATCGGGTCACGACAGTTAATTATACTTTAACAAATATTCTTTAGCAGATACTCGATCCTATTAAAAGAATATACGTACGTATTCCCAGCAGCTATCGATCCAACTCTGCGGGCACACATAATTAAACCGAACTTCATTTCCAAGCGCCGAAGAAAGAGAGCTTTCTCACTTGACTTTCACGCGGAAAAATATCTTCATAATGACGGCGGTGGCGATGGTGGTGTGGCGTTCGGATTTTCCAAGGTACTAACATAAATTGAGCCCGAAGAAGAAGAGCGAAAGGGTATGAGGGAACCGAGAGATAGAGGGATGGAGTCGGAAACGGTGAGATACACACCACCGGGAGAGCCGTCGAAAAATTTGAATATCCCCCGCGATTTTTCCCGTGGATTTTCTCCCGGTCTCGACTCGCCAGAGAGGAAAAGAAAGAAAGATATATAGATAGATAAAAGAGAAAAGAGAGAGAGAGAGAGAGAGAGAGAGAGAGAACCGATGGCACGGTTTTTGAGGTCTCGTATTTCGAGCTGATGAGAAGAGCGCGTGCACCGCCGGTAGAAACCGCAAAAGCTGCGCGCGGAAAAGGCAGACGTAACGGTGAGCGTGCGGCGTTGGCGCGCGCAGGCACGCTCGGCTCTTTGTAAAAATTATTCCGGAAGAAAAATGTCTCGTATTTCTGGCGTCCGGTTGCTCGGTTGCGAAAACGGCAAGATGTAATTCCTGTATGCATATATTTGCATGTATGTGTGTGTGCGTGTGTGTGTGCGTGCGTATACGTACACACATACCAGTGCGAGTATTCTAGTTTACTCCGTTAATGAAGGAGAATTATGGCGTGCCCAAAGATGCTAATTAAGCTAATTAATTTTATCCTTACCCAATAACTTGGGCATCTTTATAATGAAGGCCAAGCGCGAACACGGACCAGTCGTTGCGCAATTCATTCGCGATGAATTCTCCCTGGCCTTAAACAACATTTATTGTTCTCTCGACGAGACTCCAAATACCCTAAAATTTCATTAAACTATTCAATAACGCGAGCCTTTTCTAACGGATCTTTAATCTTTCTGTTTCAGGTGAGTCTGTTTCCTTTCGGTGTCGTTCGACCGACACACCGCGCGGCGAATTCAGACCGGTCGGTAGATCGGAAATGAGACGAAAACGAGATGGGATAATTACCGGACGGTGAGTTTTCTCTTCTCGGTAACAGAAACCCCGTTCTTGGTGATTAATTTTTGATATGCGCATTCGAGGAATCGATTTTCACGATTCAAATATTCACCTTGCGTTTGATATTCAATTATTCACGGTGGAATTAACGCGGCTCGATGAAACGAGAGTTAATCGAAGATCTCTCCGACCGAACTCTCTTCTTGTTTGGTTGACGCGCTTTTAAACTGTACACCTTCTTCCTCGATCGCGATATTTCACACCGCGGATGTTTCGAATTTCCAATTCTAAGAGGCTCGACAGCACCAGCTACTGGCGATACTTCCCCGCGCGTCGCAGTAGTTCTTTGACACGCGAAAGAAGCCGGCGTTTTCCCCCGTCGACGACAACTTTATATCTTTTCCTACGACCTCTGACACGGCTCGCGCGACACGACACACGGCCATAACAGCTCGGTCAAGTGCACCAAACCGGCCATGTGTCTACGTGGCTGGCACCACGTAAAAGGGTTAAAGAGCGAAAACCTGACCAACGAGATCCACGTTTCTTGCGATACCACCTCTCTCTCTCTCTCTCTTTTCCTCTTTCTGCCTTTCACCCTTCGTTCGTTGTGTCCACCTCTCAACGAACGAATCTCGCTTCCGTGTTTGCTTCTCTCCCAGGATCTCCTCTTCCTTAGTGGTCCGTCTCCACGGAGACCCGTTTTATACAGGTAGCACAGAGCAACCTAGTGTTCTCACTTTTCGCGAAACTCGCCGATTTATCATCCGCCACCGAAACTTATTTCTCGGCTCTCAACATGCCGCAGTCCCGGGTCCATCCTTTTCCATCCTCTCTGCGCTCTTTTCGTCGCCACTCGCCATTCTTACACTTTTCTATCCGGATGGAGCGCGCTTCTCTCTCTCTCTCTCTCTGTCTGTCTGTCTGTCTGTCTTCGCGCTGCCGAAGCTGTTTCGAGCACCACTTGGAGCAACCCCCCTGACGCTTCCGTCGCGCGGCTTGCACTTTCCAGCGGCCCTATTATTTTCATCGCTAACAGACTCATCCACCCTCTCCATTTCGCGTTATCTCGTTCACGAGGAAGCTTGTTCGAGACTCGACGAGATCGTCTCCCTCCCTCTCTCGTGTACCCAGCTAGGCTAACTCGCTTCCTACTCCACCGCGAAAACTAATCTCCAGATGTACTTTTCGCCTTCGTTTCGTTATCGTTCACGGCTACGTTCCGTTTAGAATGCCGCCTAATCTCGTCGCACTTTGCTTAAGGGGGGGAATATTCTGCGACAACGAACTCTCTCCGACTGGGTCGAGAATTGGGGGACAACTATCGGTACTGTTCTCTCTCTTCCGCGGAACGCGACGCCGCAGATAGGACGTTGACGTGGAAAAACTCGAAATGACAAACCGAGAGCGATTAGAAACGCGTGGCCTTATCGCGAAGGAGCAAAAGGAAGCGCGAGTTTCCTCTCATTTTCATAAACGAACAATTCCTATTTCCTGGGAATAGCCTTTCCTGCTCCTCGTCTCTGAGAATTTAATCCAATCCACGACAATCTAATTCAAAGTACCCCGCGCGTAAAAAAAAACTGCACGACTTGTACCCCATTATACGATTCGTCTCGCTGAAAAGCCCAGAAGCAACTGTTTTGACTAGGAAACAAAGACGACCTTTTTCCCATAAAATTTTATCGATACGCAAACATTTGAATCGACAAAACAAATTACCAGACAACGCCACTCCTACTCGAGGTCTACGCCACGCCCCCTCGCGAATCACGTGACCCAAATCAACCAATCGCTAATTTTCGTTGCATCAGCGTTGCACCTGGGTTACCCCCGCTAAAATCACTCTCAGTGATAAAAAGAAAAAGGAAAAAACCGCGGTCAAATATCGCTCGACCATCGTGACGAAGAAGCAGAACAAATTAGAAGAAACCCCGCGAGCATCGAGCGAGGTCCACGATTAGGGACCAGTTACCATCGCTACAGTGGAGACAGCGCGATTCACCCGGACGAAACGACGCGCAATCTCGTCCCTCCTCCTCGCCCTTCGGCTCTTCAACGCTGAACTAAACAGGTATCCCTGGCAGGGTTCGTTTATTACGAGCGTTCCTAATTAAGCCACGCAGTCGATCTCCACCGGAGACAAAACCGTGAGCGAGAGCTGCTGCACAGCTGTCACAGATCGCGCGATCTCGCAGAAAGAAACGCCGGTCCGTATACATTTTCCTTCTTTCCAACGAGGAAATCATCAGCCCGGAAAAGGGTTAACGACGAGAGCCGCGCAGGATCATTTACTCAAGGGCGGGCAGGCTGGATGGAATATCGCGCGGAGAGGTCGTTATTTACAGGAATTGTGCAGGTGGGAGGGGAGGGGGGGGGGGTAAGGGGCTAGTGGAAAGGGTGAATTAATTAATTATTCGCGTTCCGTGCCCGGTTCGCTCGTATTACCTCGACTGCAAACAATTACTTTAATGCCTTAATACTTCGAGGATGCAGTTTGTCCAACGTTATGAATTCGGTTTAAAGCTGGCGCGAATATTGCGCGGCAATTTGCGTAAAAGCGTGCACGTACGTAATAATAAACGTAAGGGGCGTACGTCCTCGGACGGCGACGCGTTTTCTGGAGGGAACCCCTCCATTATGTCGCGAAGCCCGGCTCTCCGGACTGCCGCCAGAAGGTACAGCAGTAGAGCGCGGCAATTGTACCCGCATACGTACGTACGTACGTACACACACGTTCGCGTGCAAGACGTCACGCCGTGTTCACGATTATTAATTGCGTTTCTTAACGCGGGGAAAAAGTTTTGTCCGTCGGCGACGCGTGACACGTCTGATCCGCGTGAACCGTGGGTGGCTCTCACCCCGGTGAAATACGGCGTCAGCCAAGCGAGCCTGAATTTTCGGGAGAGTGAGAAAGAAGCGTCTTGAGGCGAACGCTCGAGAGAATGATGTCGTCGTGAGTGACGCTGGCCTCGTCTGATAAATTCCCTCGTTACGAGGCTAATGAAATACGACGCGATAACGAATGGACGATGAGATCCCCGAGTCGTGGAAGAGAATCCCCCGTGCGAATCGCGGGGATTTATGTTATGGAATTTATCTAATTTTATTTCGAGACGATGGAGTACGATTTTGATAATGGCAGCGGTATTTTTTATCGCGGCACGGAGGATGGGAACGCTCTCGTTTGTGCAAATATTAAAATTTTGTGTCTGACGATGCGAGGACAGAAAATGCGCAGCGACAAATTGTAAACGTCTGTTTGCCAGAATTTTGGGACGAACGATACGATGAATGGATAAATTACAAGTTGATCTTTGTCCAACTTCTCTGAAATTGTCATTTTTCCATAGAACGATAATACGTGATGGGAGGTGAGAAAGATTTGAAAGATTCCATTTTACTCGTAATTTGTGTTTGAATATATAATTCTCTTAAAGAAATATTCAAGAAAATTTACTAACATTTACTTGGAAAAATTTATGAAAAATACGCTTTCTTTAATATGTTGTTTAAACCATTAAATTCGTCGTTGGAAAACACTAATTTCGTCAATTTACACAAAAAACGATATTTTCGATAATTTCCGAGATATTTGACAAAATACATTCGATGAAACAAAAATATTTCTTTGAAAACCACATTTACGCCAAATTTCATCAAAATCGGTGATTCACACTTTAGTATGTTCCCCGCTAAATGTCTCAATCTCACGAGAACTTGACGTGTCGAAAAGAACCTCGAGTATCGCGACCGCGTCGTCGCTACGAATATCGAATAAAATTTTTATCTCTCTCCCCGTGGTTCGACTCGTCCAAGTGCCGCCATGGCGAGCGGTAGCCAGATGGTTGACCACTGGCAGACTCTTGCACGCTTCAATTTCGCCGGACCCACTGCGGCGACCGATGCAATTGGATGGACGTTAGAAAATTGAGAGAGCGAAACGTAGCTTTCTCCTTATTGTCCACCGAGCGATTCAATTGTCAACGTTCGTCCGTCGAAGAAGACGATGTTAATTCGGTTATTAAAGCAGACGGTTATTAAAGAAATTTCGTCGTACCAGCAAAAATCGCACACACACACACATATACGGACGATCAGGCAATGAAATCGCTTCGCGTGGCTCCCTTTGCTTTGATCATTCAATTTGTCGTCGTCCGTCTCATCCAAGATTCAATGCCCCCTTCTTCCCTTCTTCCTGGCCCACGAGAACTGCCAGAGGAGTCGCAAGTTCCTCCTGACCGCCAGCCTCTCTCACAGTTTTATTTGTTCCTCGTACGTGGCACAAGGTTCCAGGTGCATCCCTGGAACGCGCAGAGCCAACCGGAAGTTGCACACTCCTCCCATGTTACGCTCGCTACACGTTGCTTTCCCCCCCCCCCCGAATCATCTCTAATTCACACGACTCTACTTTCCCTTCCTCTTCCTTCCATTTTCCCCTCGCGCTTTGTTTCTTTCCGCGTGCTCGTTAGCCACCGCTGACACACACCGACGGGCGGAAAGGTGAAGAAAATCGGTTAGCGCGGGGAAGAAAGAGAGATCGCGGGATATTCGACAGCCGGGCATATATTGAACAGCGCCGCGCGCAATGTAGACTCGTTTCGCGTCAGGAGAACAAACTCGAGAGGAGAGAAGGAGGGAAAGAATGTGGAAAGTTCTCGTGGAACGCGGCGGAGAGCTCACGCGTTCGGAAGTCGTTCATATCGATCTCGCTTCCGAGTTGACGCGAGTGCCAAGAAGTCCTCCTTCTGATTATCGGAACGCGCCACTCGATCTTGAACAGCGGGGAGTGGGATAGAGAGAAAGAGCGGGAGAATAAGAGTTTGAGATGCGTCGAGAATCGAACTCGTTCGAATTAATAAGTCCCCTCTTCTTGCTTCGTTGCTCCTCTTTGTGCTCTTCTCTCTCTCTCTTTCTCATCACTGCGAGCGTAATGTTTTTCGATATTCGCAACTTATTCATACTTCCGTAGTTACTTCTTCCGACAATAAGAGTGCTTTATACCAGCAGGAATTCCCACTCGATCTTCCCCCACCTACTCGCCGTTCCGTCGTCATTTCCCGATATCTGACTTTAATATCCTCCCTGGAGTTTAGCCTGCGTGCTACCCGGACGACGGCCATCGCGACCGATGCAATTCCGTAGGACAAAAAGAAAAAAAACACAGAGAGGATCGCGACGACTTCGTTATAACAGGATCCGTCCTAAAAGAGAGAGAGAGAGAGAGAGAGAGAGAGAGAGAGAGAGAGAGAGAGAGAGAGAGAGAGAGCAGCGTCCCTTACGATTTCATAACCGTTGCTCTCTCACGGTGGCGATTTGCATTTTCCAACGAGAGCTGCGCCACTGCTGGCCATTCGAGGGGAACGAACAGCGGAAGAGAGAAAGAGAGAGAGAGAGAAATTGACGAAACGCGAAAGGGAAGAGAGAACGAGTAAGGATAGAATGAGAAAAAGAAGGAGGAAAAGAGACGACGGTGGTAGCAGCGTGCAGCGGCGTTGGCGGCGTGCATCCACGGCTGAAGCGGCTTATCCGCGCGGAAACCGCGGCGTAGCGCCTCCTCCATGGGGCGCACGATGGCCGGGTATGATGTTTGAGCGCATTTGAATATCAGGAAATGAAGCCTCTTGTCCCAGGGGCGTCTCAGCCTGCGTGCGAACCGCTGCGGCGATCAGAAAGAGAGGAGGGAACGTTAGGCAAGGGATATCGAATCGTACGAGCGAAACGGGAGTGAAAAGGAAGACGAGAGGGAGAGCGTGACCGAAAGGAGAGAGAAGAAAGGGTGAGCAGGGAAGAGGGCAAATAGAACAAGAAAGAGCAATAAGGGACAGGAAAAGAGGAGGCGTTGAGACAGAGCAAAGGGGTGGGAAACCGGTGCCATTTGAATAATACTTTGCATTTAAATGCGAGCGCCGATAAAAGAAACGGCCCTGCCACTCGAAATATCTTATTACGGGCAATAATCTTCTCGCTGGCCAACTAACCGACCAACGGCAGTCATCACGATTTCGCAAACCTTCGCAAACCACGCTGTTTGTGGTTCTCGATGACTCTGCGAAAATGACTTGGCGCGTTTCAAAGCCGGCAGATTTTATCACTGAAAGTGATTTTAGTGGGTGTAACCCTTTTCAGGTGCAACGCTAATGCAACGAAAATTAGCGATTGGTTGATTTGCGTTACGTGATTCGCGAGGGGGCGTGGCGTAGACCTCGAGTAGGAGTGGCGTTGTCTGGTACCGAGCGATCGCGCCTGTAATTTGTTTTTTATCGATTCAAATGTTTGCCTATCGATAAAATTTTATTGCAAAAAAGTCGTCTTCGTTTCCCAGTCGGAACAGTTGCTTCTGGGCCTTTCAGTGAGACGAATCGTACTGAGGTACAAGTCGTGCAGTTTTTTTCTTCTTTTCTTTTTTCTTTTCTCAACCGGCAGCTTGAATCCTTTCCAGGGCAAACGTCGTTTCGGAAGAGCGCGCAAGAATTTATGAGACGACCGTGCGCGCGGCAGTTGCATTTTTTAGAATTCTCGCGGCGCGAGAATACATTCGGAACGGCATTAAAATGGAAATGTTCTCCTCGCGGGGAGGAACATCTTCATATTCTTCGGAGAATCTCTGCCGCGCGCCGGCTCGGTAATAAATGTGGAACAGGTGATCGCCGAGGAGTTGCTCGAGATTTTAATGCCGTGTCGACCGCCAGCCGGGATGAACGCGCGTGTGAATGAGACCTGCTCGGTACTGCTCCGCCGGCCGTTCCCCGAGCCAAGCGTTTTTAATCACGATCCTCGTCTGGATTGCGAGGAATCGATTCGATTAAGATCCTCCCTCCTCCCGTTGTTCCATTCTTCCCTTTCGAAACTTCGAAGACTTAAAGTGGAAATTTTAAAAGGCGCGAGAGCCGAGTGCGGCGATTTGAGAAAAGACGGAAGTGGAAGTGGAAGTTAAGTTGGGACCCGCAGTGTGGCGCAGAGAACAGAGTCCCGAGCATTTCGGCTAAACGCTTTCCACGAATGCGTCCGGTGCTCGTGTAAATCGAACGGAAAGCTTCGCCCTCTCGGCCGAGAGAGCGAGGAATTACTCGTACTTTCCTCTCCATCGCGGCTCTTTGCTCCATTCAGCCTCGATGCTAACTCGATTTCTCTCCCTTGAATCGTCTACGATGTCCAATTATACGCGCGCCGGTAACAGTTATTTTAAGAGCAAGTTCCGCGGGTGTACGTGCGCTGCGGATTTCTTAATTCACGTTCGTCTTTCGATCAACGGGCGAACCGAACCGAACCGATCCGAGTCTCGGACACGGGAAACAAGGAACCGTTACTCCCTTCCGGCTCGCAGAATATTCGCGCGAATGATCGTGCAAATTCACTCGTCGCGAGAACAAAAACTCTTACGAACGGAACTCGTGAAGATTTCGAGTAAAATCCCTTGCCGAATTGAAGAAAACGAAAAATCGTGAACCACTATATGTAATAAAGTACTGGAAGAAGGTGATAAATAGATGGTAAATCTGCGAATTTGACTGAATTAATATTAAGCACAATTAATGAAGCATAAATCAGTAGTGTTTCCAATTATTCGATGCTGGAACTACGAAAGTAGTCGAAAAGACCAATTTGCATACAATTTTTGTTAAAAATTTTGCAGATATGAAAGAGCGCATTCCTATAGATTTAAACAATGTTTCGTAAAATATACAAATAAAGCTCCGTATAATTTATAGTACCACAAAGCTTTCCTATTTTTTTATTTCGTTATCACTGATCGAAATTTTATACTTGTGGTATTAATCGGTTAAAGTATTCAACGCTAGGACTAAAAAATGGTCAAAACGACCAATTTACAATTTTTGTTAGGAATTTTTCAGATACGAAACAATGCATTCCTACGGATTTAAACAATGTTTCGTAAAATATGTACAAATAAAAGCTCGTGCAATTTATTCTACTACAAAGCTTCTCTATTTTTTTACTTCGTTATCACCGATGAAAATTTCACGCGTCTAGTCGGTAGTTCCAACGTAAAGAGCGCTCTGAATTTAAAAGAACGGGAAACAAAGGCTCGTACAATCGCCGATGAAGAAACTTTCCAAGAGCAAACGATCCAAATGCGACTCGGTTAACTCTGACTGATAGGAAAACACGTGCGCGCTATAATTTCTCGGCGCAGCTTAGCTCTGGTGTCAAATCCTAATATCTTATCGCAATGGCGCAAGTCGATCCGGCAGTCTCGCAAACTTTCGCGGAAATTGTCGATCACGGCATTGTCGAGACGCTGCGAATTTAACGTCTCCTGGCGTAAAGCGCATCGCGATTCGCGCGCGTTCAACGAACAACAAGCCAGATGTTCGAAGTCATCCCTTCGCTCTTCAGTCAAAATGGCCGTGACACGCGTTCGAAAAACGAAAACGAAAACGAAAGTAAACGAGTTCGTTAACGTAAGCACTTTTTACGACGGTGTGTACAAAGGACGCTGGTCTGCCCTGGCACAATTATTAGCACAATTATTTCGCGTCCACTTTGTTCCCTCGAAAAAGTTCATGCCGCGGCAGGAACGTTTGGCCGTGTAACGGCGAGCTTTAATGCCGAATTACTTTCGCCCCCAGTTTCGAATTGGACTGCAAGTTTTAATGAAATATCTGTCCGCGCGTTAAACAGTTGCTTTCCAGAAAATTGGGAAACACCGGCGAAACCCACCGCGCGGGGGTGAAAGAATTTCTTTGATCTCCGCGGCTGTATTCCATTTCCGCGATTCCGCGTATCGAATTCATCGGCGATGCATTTTTCTTCCCGCGGGTGGGAAACTCTCGCCTCGTTCGCGGGACAGAGCTATCGTTTGAAATCTAAATCAAACGATAGCTTTGTTTCATCCTTGGCCTTTCCGATCTCGCGGAGTTTCCAGCCCGGAGAAGTCAATGGCGAAAAAGAGCAAGCGATCTTTGATATTCAAATCACTGGCACTGTCCTCGTCAGAAAGGAATATGCAATTTCATGGAATTTCATGAGGCTTCGTCCCGAGCGATCGAAGGCGCTTGGACTCCCTCCTCCCCTCGAAGCCTCTTCTCCCTCGAATCGCCCTCGAATCTTCGATCAATTTTCCATCCCTTCGTTCGCGCGCCCGACTTCTCCTCCCTTTCTAAAATATTTTCGCGATACACACACACACACACGCACGCACCCACACGCTTTGCCGCACGCTTTGCTTCGGTCGCGTGGTTTCATGGTAAATCGGTGCTCGCCGAACGAACCGACCAAACCGAGCATTGACAAGACCGAGCCTGAAAGCGATTCCCCGGTTGCTGGAGATTATCAACCGATACGCTCGGCGTATCATCCCCTCTGAGGATTCCGCGTGCTCCGATATCGATTCATCGGTCATGCGAGCCTTCGGCTGAGATTCGAGCAACGACAATCCAACCACCGCCGCCGTTGCGCCTTGCGTATTAGCTCCGTCTCCGGATGAGCACGACGATCCCCAGGCATCGCCAGGATCTCTATCTCTTCATCTAGATCCTTCTCCCACCCCCCTCCATTTTCGGTGCGCCGCGTCCGAAATGTACTCGCATTGTGCCTGGATACGAATTAAGTTCCGGTAAACCAGCCTCCGATAATCCCAGCCAAAAATGGACGGATCGATCGAACCGTCGAAACGAGACTGTATCCTTGGATTATTACGTGCATTCGCGTCGTGGGGCTATGAAATGCTTTCGGCCGAGAGAGAGAAAGAGAGAGAGAGAGATGGCAGCGCAGATTTAGAGATTTCCAAGGGCGGTTGGACGTATTAACTCGCTCGAAAAGCTGTGGTTTTTGTCGCGGCGTGGTCCCTGCAAGTTGAAATTTTGTTGAACGAGGAGCGAAACGAGTGGGCGAAATTTTAGCAAATTTCATTCTCCAGTGTTGAAACTGTGAGGAGAAGATACGAAGGTTTAATGCACGTTTCTTCATCATTACTTTGCTTTCATATATATATTATCTATAAATATATCTTTTTAGATTATTATTTTTAATTTTTGATATTGAAATTTTATAGTTAATGAAAAAAATTTTATTATCTTTAATTACATTAATCATAGAATGAATGTTGGGATACTTATATTGATTATTTTAATATTTAAAATTATAAATAAGGACCATAAGTGATTAAAATTTTAAAAGTCGAAATTAAATGTAAAAATTACTTTATAATTATGTATATTTAAGTTTAAATTAATGAAAAAAAGGCATGTACCTGGATTGGAATAATTACACAAGTAACAAATTAGAATAAAAGAAGCTAGTAAAATTTTAGAAATGAAATGAGCAAAATTTTGTAGGATTATTCTCTTTGAGACTGAAATTAGATGTCTGCAATCTACGTATGTACATAATTTTTAGTTTGTTAATTCATTAAAGTTTTATTAATCATCGTGCGAAATTCGAAATGGGAATTAAACGTATTAGAAAACGATAAATTTTCGTAAGAAAATTGTTACAAATGGGAGAAGTTTGACGGTTGCGTCGCGTCTGACTACAAACGTGTTCGATCTACTGCCGAGCGTCGAGCGCGCTTCGAAGTAGTAAAAAAATGTTATCCGTCGGACGGGGGCAGAAAATGTTTGACGCACCCGGTAACGAGACGTAGAAAGTTTTTAACGTCTAAAATTGAAAATTCCACTTAGATTTTCGCAATTTCTCGCCGTGACGCGACATCTTTACGACATCCCAAAAAAACACCCTCTGAGAGCAGAAATATAGTTTCAATAACACACTCCCCCGCGTTACGGCCTTCCGTCGGAACTTAACGCAACGATTTAAACGACATCGTTGGGATTCGAGGGTCGAGCCGTAAAAAAAATAGAACCTCTCTTATTCCTCAAATCCTCAGTCTCGGTAACTCAACGAAAGGGATCGACGAGACAAACAGTCTCGAATACGAAAACACTTGGTCTTATTTTTCCTTGCTCGCCGGCTGGAAATTAGCTGGAATTTCCCGCAACAGGAAGTGGCGGTGTCTCGCGAGGGTAACGTCACGTGTATCTCTGCAAACAGAGGCACACCTCCCCGGTGTGTTTGCACTGGTTTTTGGCTCGTCCACGGGAATTTCAATCTCGGCTGAAACGTTCTCGGACGAGAGCAAACCGAGGAGTGATGTCACCAAAGGGAGAACCGCTTTTACACGTGGTTATACATTTGTGTCTCGTCGATTCAGTGCGTGGTTCGTTTGTGTATTTCCCCCGGTCAAATCGAATCGGAGCCGCAATTAGGACGCAACCCACGTGCACGATGATAGGCTTATAACCGGCGAAAGTACCTAGACGTTTCGGGATTGAATCTTTACGCTCCCGCGACTCCATTCTCTCGGTAATTCCAATGAATCCTCCGGTTGAAGGCGACGGCCGAAGAAGAAGAAACCTTCCGAAGAGTCCCTTCTCGACGCGATAACGTCGTCGAGCCTATCGAGAACCGAGGCTCCCTCCATTCAGCGCAGCTGTTACACGTTCCTCGGGAAGAAGTAAGACTGACGGGGTAATGATGTATACCTTTCCAGAGACGCGGTATACGTATACTCTCCACGTGTACAGGGTGTCCCATTTACGTCGATTACGCTCGAGTCAAACTACCGACGACACGCGAACATATTTGGAGAAATCGCCGGATTTGTTTCCGCAATCATTACTTTTTTAAAATGGGATCGTATATATATTTTTTTTTTCATTGCTAATTTGCAGGTTGACACTCTACACAAAAGAATGTACCAACCTACGTATGCCGAAAAATTTTTATAAAATCTATGCGTGAAAGACAATTACACAAGAACATTTACAGTCGCTCAGTACCAGACAACGCCACTCCTACTCGAGGTCTACCCCACGCCTCCTCGCGAATCACGTGACCCAAATCAACCAATCGCTAATTTTCGTTGCATTAGCGTTGCACGAAGAGGCCCGATTTTCTGGGTTACCCCCGCTAAAATCACTTTCAGTGATAAAACACACACACACACATATATATAATTTCATTTAAAAAAGTGAAAGTGACCTAGAGATCTCAGAGACCTGGTCTCCGCATAGACAAATCCAGCGGTCATCGTAAAACGTCCCCTTCGAAACAGAACAAATTTTATTCTCGTGTATCGTCAATTTGGCAGGTTCGAGTAAATACGAACGGGACACCCTGTATATATACATCCACGAGCACACACATTCTACCAAGAAAAGAGCATCCACGGGGAGCAGATGGTTCTATCATTGACTTCTGCGTTGTCTGGAGGGATCGCTGTCCCCATTTTCGTCTCCCTTCCATTCTACTGATCTCTCCCTTATTGCGAAGCATTATTTAAAAGCGCATCGCCGAGAAACGATTCGGTAACATCGAGTCGGATGCATCGAGAGATAATTCCGAGCAAATTGAGAAAGGTTAATATCGTGGAGAGTGGGGGAGAAAGGCGAGGATTCCCTGGTTCCAGACGATTCGTCATTCTTTTCAATTTCCGCCAGACAAATTATCCTAAGGATGGAACGTTCGATGTCACGCTACGCTGGAAGTATTGTGCCACGCATAAAGGGAAATAATGTCGGTGATTAATTGTTCCCCCTTTGTATCAACTTGTTCACGTTCATATGTCCGTTTTCGCTTGACGCCAGCGGCGAAGGAGAGGGTGAGAATTTTCGGATGTTCGGGACAGTCGGACAAATGTGCTGTAGAATTAAACGTTGTGTAATAGAAATTTGGGTAATTATTTTAAGAGAAGTTGCCTCGATTGCGTGAAAATATTTGGTTCGTACAATATTGTAATATTTGGTTAATTGTATTATTACAATATGATATAATAATACTTTTACACACAAATGATCCACGCGTGTAAAGTACAGTTTGGAAAGGAAAGTTTGTCCGTGGCTATAATAAATGAGTTCTACATTTTCGATTGAATTTCCAGGTCAAAAATTCTTTTTTTTTTTTCTTTGCATTGTATTCTACTCATCCGAGGAACCATAATTCTTTTGAAAAAAGAATCTTAATCATTTAACACTGCGGACTAACAGCGACTTTATGCTCCTGTACACATGGATGTCTATCTTTTAAGTAATTTTCGTATCAGGTTTCACTAACGTTTTATCATAGTTGTAGCATCAGTGTAAGTCTAAATAATCAAACGAAACTAACATTATTCGAGATATGAACATTACATCTACGAGTCCGGAACCATAAAGTCGCTGTTAGAACGCACACGTCGCGGTAAATAAATCAGACGATAAATTTTTCTCAACAAAAAGAGAACAAAAAATTGAAAACTGATTGATCAAATAATACAAGGAATTTTCGTAAAGTTAAACAAACGAAAGAAATAATACAAGATAGACGTACAACTTTAAAACGAGCATTTGATAGTGCTGAACGACAGAATCTTCTCGGATCTTAGAAACAAGTGACTGACGAAATTGTTCGGAAAAGTTCGAGCTTAATTTCGTTTCACGATAACGTCGATGTTTGGATCGTTGGTGTTTCGGCAATGATTAATCGCGGCACGCGTATGCAAATCTCTCGGCGGACGGACGCGTTCTCGTAGTCGCGCGGCTCATATTGTTAGCTCCCGTTGATTCGACCGCGGCGAAATTAAATTCGACTGCGAGAACGGCAATCCAACGGCGGCCACGTACATCCGCGTTCGTCCGTCTCGTTCCACGCGAAATTACTTTTCGGTTTTTTACGAACGAGAGCCCGCCGGGGCGCCTGTCCCGCAATGAACCGCGACGCGCTAGCGTGCCGCGCGAGCATCTGCATAATATTCAAAATGTGGAATCAATTCCGACTATTCCGACTAGAATAATTTTACAACCACCGTTGCGGCCGATCTCCCCCTCCGCCATTACGGATAATTTCCTTCCTAGATCCACGATTCTGCTCCGCTCTGTTGGTTGATATCGTCGAAGCGACGAAGATAGAGAACAGCGATAGCAACGACGGCAATGTCGAGACGGACGATGCTGGCCCGGATCGGTATCTTCAATCTCGAATCGTGAATAATATAATATCCTGAATCTCCACTCCTGATTGCGAATTTCGAAATCCCCCGAACACCGGATTGCACAGCGGATTTTCAGTCTTGATTTTCGACTTCTCGATCTCGGATCCGCGAGTGGCGAATCTCGAATTGCAATCCCCCTTTCTCTGTTGGAATTGGGAATTAGTAGAATAAAAAAATCGTTTCTTGCCGATTGAACGATCGTTTCACATTGATTGTCGCACTTCGTATTTTTGTTTGTACAATCTTTCAACGAAGCTTACTTAATTTTTAATTTTATTTTCATTTACAAAAAAATGTGCCAGCAAATTTGAAACACTAAACTCCGGAACACCCTGTGTGTTTGCGACTATGTTTGAAAATATCAGAGTTAGAAACGGCAAAGCCGGAACATTGCCGGAGAAATTGATATTATCCGACTCTTCCGCCGAATGTAAATTCTCCTGTAACGCGATACGTCGTAGACGTTGCATTTCGTACGAACGCGAGATTGAAGAATTTGCAATGGAGATAAGTTTTATGGCCTCTACCTCTCTCTCTGTATCTTTGCTCGTAATCTCTCACTCGAGAAGGAATTCGTCTCGCTCGATGTCGAATATCAGACTGCAGGTTCGTCGAAGAAGAAGGAACCAAGGACGCACGTTAAGTGCCAGAAATTTCATCTGAAACGATTCTGAGTACTGCTCGGAAGACACCGCTGTCCGAAGAAGAAACTTGCGCTCGCGTACACGTGGAAAGTTGCACGTAAAATCCGCGAAGAAACTAAAACGGTATCAGACACGTTCGTTGACGGAACAAGGCGGCAGCAAACTGCAGCCTCCTTGGCAAACCATTCCCGCCACTAGCGGTATCGCTCCGTACCCTGATACAAGGCTCCTTAAATTCGAGCAACCGAAGGGTAGCGAAGCCAGAAATTGGAACTGGAGCAAGCATATGCCAAGCCACGGGCCACGTACACACGTAGGAGCCGGTGTGTACATTTCTTAGGGCAATTCGGAGGGCCGTTTCATTTGCGCTCTACGTCTTGGCGCAATATCGCCGTAATGGAAGTCGGATGGAAGGAAAACGTATATATATATAGAGCAGCCTGGTTCGCGATAACGCCAATATCGGTAGATCCGATCGGACTCGGCCAATGAAATCGTAATGAAAACGGTCCGCGGTATTAATTGGTTTTAATGTCAGGGCTCGTCGTTGTTTCGCGAGCTTCCAGCCCGACCCCCGACACCGAAACCCTTTAATGCAGTTTCCGACTGGAAAGAGTTGAAATTGCTTTTAATGTCCGATCGCTGATCGATCGCAATTTAATTGCCGGAGAACGGGAACGAGGCTTTCCTTTCGACGTCGATGGAAGTTTCGATCATTCGGAATGTGTATCTACAGTCTTTTTGTATCAAAGTCAGGCTTGTTCAGCGACGACAATCAATATTCGGTAATTAATTAATATTCAGACACTGAATGTCGAAACTCCGTTATAATTTTCCAAGAAGAAAAAGATCGTGTAACGATAAACCCGGAGTCACTTTAAAGCCTGAAGCCGCAATTTTGAAAATGCATTGTTCATTTTGTTCCAAAATTCTGTTTTACATCGTGTAAAGTGGGTGGACAGGTAGAAGACACTTTTGCTATAAATGGTGCCATAACACGCTAAATTTCTTTCGTGACTGAATCTGGAGTGGATTTGAAAATTGCAGTCTTTCCTTTGTAACGATCCTCGAGAACTTAACGCGTGTTCTTTCTCGCCGTCTTCTTAAACTTTGAATGCTATTCGAGAAATTCATTTCCTCCTAACGAGATCGAGACTCAATAAATCGTACAGCAAATTTGTGGGTTCGTCGTTAAAGGAAGGCATCGATCTTTAAATCCTTCAGAGATTTAGTCGCGAGAAAAATGAGAATAAAGTGAACGATTTATTTTAAGAGTGAAGACCTCGACTTCTGAAACGAGCCCAAGTTTATTATTTCGTGATTTTCTTTGATAAAATTAGAACAGTTTCTCGATGTTTCGCGTCGGTAAATACTTTTAATAAATATTATATATCAGTTGAAAAATATTCTTATGTATTATGTAAGAAATTAAATGTTGACCTATCACGATGGTGGCGAACGACGAAAGAATTTTGAAAAATGTAAATAACTGGGCAATAGATAAAAGAACTCTGATCGTATATAAAATTATTACGTTACATCGCCTAGTAATATTATATCGCATCATCGTCCTTATTATCGGAGCAAATTCGCACGAGGGGGCGATGGATTAAACACAGGGCTGCGAATCTTCGAAATTTGCTGGGAGAAACGGCGCCAAACGGTGAAGCTAGCCGTGGCAATTCGAGGATAGGGGAGCGTGGTCAATGGGCGAAAGTAACGAACCAGGTGGCCGCGGTTCACTCATTTTTCCGCCGGAACTGCTGCTCCTCTCTCTGCGGTCATTCTACGCGGTAACCAAGTAGCAACGTGCACGCGAACCAACTTTTAAATTAATTTCTAGACCCTTCACACAGACGGTCGGAATCCGTTCCTTTGCGATCGGACCTTCGACATTTATGGGAAAGCGTTTGCCGCGGGAACGAGACCATACGAGCGATTTGCGAACGATTTGCAACGATTTTGAAGGAAGTCCGACGTTTCAAAGTAACGCGATGGAAAATTGCGAAACTGGCAGCGATAAAAAGAAATTGAATCGTGTATCTTTCTTCGTTAAAATTGTAGGTTTAACCTCTTACGATAAAGTCAACTTTTTTCAGAAATAAAATACATTATTTAGGTTATAGATATATTTTAAAAAACCTAACCTATTCACGAACAGAGAACAGTTTTAGTATACACGCTTTGCACGTCCAGCGAGGAAGATTTGAAAATAATGAATTTTTTTATAATGCAAAAATCGAGATTCCATTTTAACCGTAATTAAAAAACACTAATTTTCATCAATGTACATAAAAACGGTATCTTCGATGATTTCCGAAATATTTGACAAAATATGTTCCGTACTCCCAATTTTGAGGTTAGTTTCTTCACCCCTTTAACAGTTGCCAATAAAAAAAATACAAATATGTTTTTGAAAACTACATTTATGCCAAATGTCATTGGTGATTCACATTTCCTTTGTGATACCGCTTTTAAAAGTGAATATCTACATAGTGTCGCTAAAACGATGATTGTATTCTTCAAACACAAAATAACACGCAGCTACTGTTTAAAATTGAATTAAATTACATGGAAGTAACATTGGTTTCTTTTTTTTTTTGAAAACTCAATAACTTTATTGTTTAACTTAATTAATATCGATAGCAAAGAAATATTTAAAAATAATGCGAAAAGAACTAGCCAAATCTAAAGTTTGCAAATACGTTTTATTTTCCACAAAAAAAATTCAACCGACAAATTGTAATTATTCCTCTCGCACGGCGAGTGTGTACAAAAAAGAAATTGCCATTTCTTCGTGACGAAGATTTTACGCTCGTCGCTCACAGCTAAGAGGTTAAAAGTCCAACCACTGTGCTCGCGTCGCAAACCAAATTATCAAACTCTCTTCGTAGTTTGTAACTTTTTAGCAAAGACAAAGAGCGTTGAACCCAAGGCTCGCTCTATACACACGTGGCACTGTACAGTCGTCGCTGAGAGAAGTCGGAGATGCCAAGGCAGATAGGACGACGCTGGCCGATGGGCGCGCGAACATTTGCCCCGAAATACGGGGAACGCGCGCGGAGACCGGCGTGTATTCCCACTCCAATTCGAGTAATGGAGTCTGAAACACACACGAACGAGCTCTATCGTTCGTTCTCCTCTCTCTCCCCTCCGTCCGCATTCTTGCGTCCCTTTCATCCTGGCGGATGCGTTTAGCTCGCTCCGCGAACAGAGCCACCAGCTGACTCGAGACTTGTCTCGTTTCCAACGAATCTTCGCGCAACGTAGTCGTCCTCCGTAGTTTGCGGGCCAACCGAGAAAGAGAGAGAGAGAGAGAGAGAGGAGCTTATCCGGACGAACTTTAACTCGTCCTCGTATTTCTACGGGCAAACTTGCCCCTCTTGTCGCTGTTTCCATTTTGCCCCACCGTCGAGGGACGGTGAGTCTCTTGTCCCCGCGAGAAAGTTCGAGAAAACTTTCGTCGAAAAGAGAGATCGGGCCAGATAGGACGAATTAGACGCGCGTTCCGCCATAATGGAGCGAGGAAGGGTTCTTCGAAGGGTTGTTCGCTGCGAACGGCCCGTGCGAAAACCACGTTTGCCAGCGGGAGAAACGTTGAAAAATTCGTAAGATTTGATTTCGATACGGTGAAGCTGAAATGGCAAGGAGGGAAGGAAGAGGGGAGGGCGAAACTCTTTGGGCGAAACGCTCGGCGAACCGTAATCGGCACGGAAACAACGTGGCAGAGCGCGGACCGATCGCGTGAATGCCTCGGATGCGATTCATCATCGGGCTGTTCATCCGGCGAGGAGAGAGCGCGCCGATTCTCGCTGTACTTGCGTCACGTACGTCGAAACGCAATCCCCTCAGCAGCCCCCCGGACGTACTTGGCTACGTGCAAGTTTGCAGTAAATAAGCTCGACACGAAGGCCAATTCTCTCCGAGAGAGAACAGAGAGAAAGAGAGAGAGAGAGAGAGAGGGAATTCCTTTCGAATCCTCGTGCGCCGCCGAATTGCGCAAAATTATATCGGATTCTAAAAAGTTATCGGGTAATTCGAGTTCCCTTCGGTAAAGAGGGTGCTTTTTTAAGGATCTCAAAGGCTAAGGAAACTCGCGAATGAACCGAAGCTTCTTTTCTGAAGGAAGAATTCGACCGACCGGGGGGGCAGGGGGTGAGGAAAGAAAAAGGAAAGAAAGCGGAGCGCCTGTTCACGATGAAATCAATGGCGAGTGGTCGGCGAGTCTCGGCTCTGGCGAATTCGACGAAAATGGATAATACCGGCTGAAGGAAATACCGGCGAAAGAGTTGTCAGTCGCGGTGCACGACCCTCCCCCTAGCGTTGAATGGCCGCTTCGATCTGGCGAGCCTCCGCCGGCTGGAAGAAGCCACCGGTATCAAAATTTGATTAAGCGGCTCGTAAATCGTAATCGAAGGACGCTTATTCTCGGCGAGGAGGTCGATCCCGTGGAAAATTTCGTTCCGGGAACGGGCATGAAACTTCCATCGATGCAATTCAGCCGGCGGGATCTCGGAAGTTTCAGCGATTACATCCCAGATTGAAATTCTATTTGGGAGACTAGTGTACGGTCGGTCCTCGCAGTGCAAACACACGAGCCCAGAAACAGAGAAGTCTCTCTCTCTCCCCCTGTCTCTCTCTCTGTGTGTGTGAGCGTGTGTTGTGCGCCTGTGTCGAATACGGCCGCTTTCTGTGGAAAATAAAAGTTGGCCGAAAGAGTTTTATCGCGTGTTTGCCTCATCGTAATTGCTGTATCAAGCGGCCGTGAACGAAAAACCGTTGCGTCCGTCGGTGGTGGAACCGCCCCGGTAACGAGTTTACCTCGAGGCAGCGCAAGAATAACAGACGCTTTTGCAGCCCCGGCCCCGAAACATTTTTTTCGGCAAGTGGACGGGGCCGCGTGAGAACCGTTTACTGTTTTCCCTTTCGAAATAGCGCTCCGTACTCGCTCGCTCTCCTCTCGCGCGCTCGCGTGCGACAAACAAACAGCATTCCCGTGGAATTGCACGCGATTTCAAGGATCAATTTTTAGCGTTTTTCTTTTCAACCTCTCTCCCTCTCTCTCGTTCTCTTTTCTTTTTTTTTTTTTAGTTTTTCCCCTTTTGATTGATGGACTTTCTGCCTTTTACCTTTTTTTTCTTTTTCCTTTTTTTTGACAGGAAGGGGGGAGGGAGAGGAACGTGCGTGCACAATAAAAGACACGTTGTCGGAAAATCAACGTACGTACTTCCTCGTTCGGAACAAAAAAAAGAGTGAAAAAAATATTCGACAATTTAGATAAATAACAAACAGATTTGGCAGTGCGCGACGTCAGTCCGCAACGAAAAATGGAAAAAGGAACAACAGGAGAACGAAGGAAACGAGCTGATGAAAAATTTCGTGTCAATTGACATAAGTGGGTCGCTCGATCGCGTGAAATAATAAAGTGAGGGAAAGCGACGATGTATCGCTTAAAGCGTCAGTTAAAATCTTCATTCCATTACTTATCGTCGCTCTCTTGCAATGAACAGAGTTGCAAAAATAAATCGTAGTAATTGAGTATGAACCGCGTGCTAAAACTGAGAAATCAGTCGAGGAGGACCGAAGCTATTTGCGAGACTCGAAGGTTAGATGATCAAGACCGAGATACATACATTTGACTTTAGATTAAATGTGACTCAACTGTCCTTTTTAAGGAGACGTCGCAATTAGCAATTTTTATAATTTCTGATAATTACAACAACGATGTAAAAACGGATAAAAGAATCTCAGAAGAAGAAATGAACTGCCTGAGGGCAGAGGCAGTCGTGAGTCAGTCGACAGCAATAATTTGCTATTGCTTCTTACGAAAGTTTATAAAATAACGAAACGAATTTTTTTCACGAGATTGAAAACACGTGTCAATTGAGCTTTAGTTTAGTAAACACGCGATGCACGTTGACGATTGCTTTAGGGATATAAAATCAACAAAATTTCATACTGAATATCATTTGAACAGGATGATTGTTCCCAGTGTTGCGTCATTTTGCTTCAAGTGATTCGCTTCACTAGCTATTTTATAAATAAATTGTTAATGGATGACACAAAGAGGGATTAATTAAATTGAACTGTCGATCACACTCAAAGATCAAATCCACACTGTTCGCGCTTTTTCCCCCGACACGCTCCCTCGTTGCCATTCGTTCTCTCTGACACTCATATTCTTTGTGTACATAGTATAACGTTGTACATATTACTTGTTGCACACAGCAAACCATTTCTATTCCCGATTTTGAAGAGACTCGAGGTCGTCAATTTGACCCTGCACTCCTACGTATTTGAGTTTTCTCCTCAATACGCAGTCATTACTCCTAATCCACTCATCGTGCTACGTGTGTTCGAAACTGAATCCGAAAATTCAATAAACCTCAAAAGAGAAAAGAGGAAAGACAAATGAAAAGGGAGGAAAGCCATTAGGAGCTACTTTATCAGCTGCTCTCGCCGATTCGTGAGCTCGAGCAGAGATCATTTAACGTTCATCTTCTGCAATCAAGAGAAACAAAGGGAACAGACAGTGGACTCGCCCTTGGACGACGATATTATCGTTTAATAAACGGACCCTCCGTGTGTTTTACGATTGTCCAACGGTTGGCGGAATATGTCTTTTCCATATTGTAAATATCCCCGGGGTAGGAAGCTATAACCGAGCCCCGTACGGTCCACCAGAGAATCCGCTCGCCTGTTAGCGATCGATTTTCCATCTTGGACGTACAAGAATTCTAATCTAGCGCGCGGGAAGGCCTCGTAATGACGAGCGGCGTCGAGGGAACACGCGGGAAGAGGGACGCACGAAGGCGAGAGTCGTGGAAGAAGAACGCGCAGAGAGATCGATACGGATCGAGGGAGCTCGTTTCCTCGACGCGGCGTCGTTATTTATTGTCGTTGTCGGCCACCGTTTGAATAAACGTCGATTTTACAATCGCATTCTTCACGCTAGATTTCAAATGGAAAAATCACGGATCGTAAAGTGGCGAAGCGACTGAGATATATATTTAAATGCGACGCGTATTCGCATTGATTCGCGGCTAAGAAAATAGCCCGGCCCCGGGAGAACTCGAAAGGGAGAATAATCTTGCGGAAGAAGAGTGGCTCATATTTATACGGGGCGCTTAGAAGAGTTCGGAACGAGCACGATGGTTGGCTGGTCGCGCGTGTTGGTTTAATGCCCTATAAATCGTGGTCTAAACTGCCGGTTGGACCGGCACATACACACCTTCGATCCAGCGGTGTCGTCTCGTTGCACGTAGCCCGGGCATGGTGTTCGCCTTAGGAAAACGCGTGTACGACACACCGCCGAATCGGTGGCGGGGCCCGTATAGAACCGTACAGAACTGTGCAGAACCACACGGAACCAGCTAACAGTCTCGCGGCAGTACGTGAATCGGAAGGGAAACTCGATTTCGCGCGAACTCCGCCACCTGTGCTGCTTTGCAATGGTTGGTCAGGTGCTTGTTTGTGTCTGTTTAAAAAGTGTGCATCAGTTAGACGGCACGTGAATACACACATACACACACAGAAAGAGAGAGAGAGAGAGAGAGAACGTAGCGTAGAGAGATGAGAACCACAGACAAATTCAGGCACGTACGTGCAACACGTACACGTATGTATAAGTGGAGAGTTCCGTCATTCTTCGACCGATAATGCCAAGTGGCGTCCAGAGCGTACGTGCACGGTGTAGTGGATGGCGAGTGGTGGAAAGTTTGTTTAGTCACGTACAGATACACAGGGCCACAAATTGACGTATTCCCGTGTCTATAACTAGATGGATGGTCATATATGTGTATGTAGGTGCGCGCGTGCGTGTGCGTGGACGGCGACACGGGGCACGTGTTACGTGTAATATTTATGTGTTCAGCTGTGTACGTGGTTACGCGCGTACATCGCAGCCTGCGTAATTAATCCTGCGTGAGACTATTCGGATCGGTTGTACTAATTATCCACTTCTGACGCGACCACGTCACGCGTACAGAGCACGCGGATCATCGCGTACCCTCTCTCGCTCGATGTTAGGAATTTTCGTCCCATTCCCCCGTCTGTTATTCGGAAATTTCCCTTTGAACGACCACTCGATTTGTGTGTACCGTACGTACGTGCGTGCAGGCCGTTGCCAAACGTTCGATGGATATTTATCCTACGCGTCAAAATAACGAGGAAACGTGTCTCGTTCGCTTCAGGGACGAGCAAAGTAACCCTAAACGGAACAATTGTACGAATGTATTTTTACTTGTATCTTTAAATATAAAAAACTTTACGACTTGTACCCCAGTACGATTCGTCTCACTGAAAGACACCCAGAAGCAACTGTTCTGACTATAGGAAATGAAGACTTTTTTGCCATAAAATTTTATCGATATGCAAACATTTGAATCGATACAAAACAAATTACCAGACAACGCCACTCCTACTCGAGGTCTACCCCACGCCCCCTCGCGAATCACGTGACCCAAATCAACCAATCGCTAATTTTCGTTGCATCAGCGTTGCACCTGAAGAGGCCCGATTTTCTGGGTTATCCTTGCTAAAATGTCCCTCAACGAAACAAGCGTAGGTAGACACTCGTTTTCGTTCGAAAAGTCTGTTGTTTCAATTTCCCCATTAACGCGTCTTCGAAACTTGAAATTAACAGTTCACGAGACCGAGAAACGACGTTCTCTCCTTCGCCTCGTTCCAGTTACAGACAGTCACGTCCGTGAGAACGTTCTCCACCACGTTCTCCACCCTCGTTTCGAACGCTTGTTACGCAGGCAGGAGATGTCCTCGGCGCTCGTAAACGTTCGCTCGCTTTAATTCTCCTCGGGAATGTCTGTTTTTTATCATCGGGACGAGCATTCGATCGGTCGCAAGAGAGTAACGCGGCGGAGCATCGAGCCAGGCGAGAAGGAATGGAGCGGAGGTCCTCGGTTAAATCGCCCGATTCGGTCTTTATAGGTGGTCTTAAAGCAGACACGCCGGCAGGATTGATGGCAGCCACTGGGCGGACTGATTCGAGGCTTGCCACGTTCGCCGACGACGACCACGTGTTCGAGAGCTGTTCGGAGACGTTAGACCGCGCTTAGGAATCACTGCGTAACCACGCGCGACCGATCGTCTCTTCCATCGCTTATTGATTCGCCCCGTTTATTGATGACGCTCGCGGAAAAAATCTCGCTTATCACCGACGTATACACGTACGCGTACGATAGATCGGACGTTTTACAACCTTCCTTTTCACAAAAGAAAAAAAAGAAAAAAAAGAAAAAAAAGAGCCAAAGGCTGCTCGACGTCGGAGAACGTCGCTGCGATCTAATCGCTGAGCCAACAAACGAATCAGAGGGCAAACAGAATTCCCATTAAACTCGAGCTCGTGTCTCCGCCCCGTGGATCCGTGACATTTTCAAGAGTAAACGTTCGAATCAAACAAATCCCAGCAACGACACGTCCACCCACCGCCGCCGTCCACCCGTCCATCGACCTTACCTTCGACAAACAGAAACAACAATCGGGAGGGGGGAAACTGGGTCCCCGGTGACCCAGGCTACGACACACCCCTCGATCATCCCTGCGAGTAAACGTTTCGGACACGGTTGCACCGGGTTTGCCTCTAACTCGACGAGGAACGATTCCCCACGAGGGGAAAAAAGAAGCTCGCGTATCGATAACGCGACGTTGCACACGGAAGACGGAGCGCGCCGCGATCGCGGCGTGTAGTATGCCGGTGCATCGGGCAGAAGGACAGAGAAGGGTGAAAAACCTTGGGGAATCTTGGGAGACGAGAGAGAGAGAGAGAGAGGCGACTTTGAGCTTCACTGACCCGTGTAACGTCCGGACGGTCTCCTCTATCTGTACTTTACAATCGAGGGTTTTATTGAAATCTCGCCGTTCCCTATATAAACTCTAACAGACATTTTTATCTGCTGGATAAATTTCCCTCGGTCGCTTCTCCACGAACCTGGCCGAAAGAACAGCCATCCGCCTCTTCGTATTCTAGCCACCCTCTATTTTGCTCTCCCTTTTCCTCTCTCTCTCTCTCTCTGTCTCTGTTCCTCTAGCCGCTGGCTAGAGGACGAATTATTGGCAAGATATGAAAGGACCGGAGTTATTGGCGATAGCGAGCATACGCTTGAAAGTCGCATTGTACCGGCGAACAGCCGCGCTGCGGGCAATTTATACGGCTACTTACCATGGATTCTTCATATTTTTTCAACCACAGTCTACGTGCCGGTAGAATTGATAGAATACTCAAGAAAAACAACCTTCAAGTTCATCGACAAGTTCGCAGGTCCGCGGTGATCCTCTCGATCCGCAAACTCATTTTAGCACTGAAAGTGATTTTAGCGGAGGTAACCCAGAAAATCGGGCCTGTTCAGGCGCAACGCTGATGCAACGAAAATTAGCGATTGGTTGATTTGGGTCACGTGATTCGCGAGGGGGCGTGAGATAGACTTCGAGTAGGAGTGGCGTTGTCTGGTACTGAGCGATCGCGCCTGTAATTTGTTTTCTGTCGATTCAAATGT
Source organism: Melipona bicolor (assembly GCA_030673865.1). NCBI lineage: Eukaryota > Metazoa > Arthropoda > Insecta > Hymenoptera > Apidae > Melipona > Melipona bicolor. The sequence continues at coordinate 2,757,449 of JAHYIQ010000012.1, forward strand.
TTGCGTATCGATAAAATTTTATGGCAAAAAACTCGTCTTCATTTCCTAGTCCGATTCTTCCGAAAGTGATTCATCTAGAACTCGTTTGCTCAATTCTCAAACGAGATTGTTACCTTCTCAAGTTACATTTGTCGCTACTTTGTTAATTTCGCTGCGGAATTAAACGTTTATTAAACTTTGTGGCGTCCTCGCAGTCCATCGCGCAGAAGATGCTTGCTGAAATTACTTTGCGATCCTTTGCTCGCGAATATTTTGGAACGAGATCTATCTGACCTGGGAAGAAGAAAGTGACGAAGAAAACGATGGCCCGAGTTAAGATGTGCACGTACTGTGAGATGACACGACGGAGGGCGAGGGGTTGTTCCAGTTTTCACGGGATGCATTTCTAAGGGTGCGCGGAGTTCGATGCTTGCGGCTTATTAATAGCGACGCGGCTCGATGCACTTTCAAGAGTCCATACATCTTGGGATACGTGTTGGACGGATGGATGGACTGAATATACGGACAGGCGCATCTTACAAAGATCGGATCACATATCCGACAGGCTACAGCTATTACGTAAAGTCAAATGATGCGGAATATATTCGCCTATGTGGCGAATGTATGTGTGTGTACGCGCGCTCACGTGTGTGTGTAAATCGAAATCGTTATTCGGACCTGCGCGCAAAAAATTTGCCTTTTAACGAGCTCCGTTCTTCACGTTGATTTCCATTTCTATCTACGCTTTGATAGCCTCGTTTCCAACGGAATACGTACCTCGCTTCTTCACGGTGTAGCTACTTTACTCCCACTTTGGGTTTGTCTTTGGAATTCTCAAAACGATCTATTGATAGAAAATTCATATCGCTGAAGAAGAAAATTTCTAAAATTTCTGCTCTTCAGAATCCGGGAAATAACGAACACGAACAATAGCGATAATTAAATCCAGAGGGAAGATATCTCCCGCGGATCGGAAATAGATGCGTAACAATCGACAAACAGTTGCTCCTCCTTCCTTCCCAAACATCAAAGACGAGTACACGTACACTCGTCATTCGCGTGGAGAATTGAAACGAAATTATTCAAACGGCACAACATCGTGCGCGTTAATCGCGCATTTAAACAACGCGAATAAAGAGCAAAGTCGATGGACGCGACATCCGAGAAACGCGAACCAGTTCGTCACTCGCCGACTGATCCAATTGTAATCGGCAGAAGCAGCCAACCGGTCGGATCTCACTCACCGTGTTAGTTGGCGGTAGTTCGATGGGAAGGTAGCGCGTGGCTGCCTGTCCGTATTCGAACGGAATCCATATCGATGGCGATTCCCTTAAAAGCAAATAATACCGTCAGCCGTCGGCGTCGACGCGTCCCGAAGAATTATCGTCGGCACGGATCGATCCGAGAAACGTCAACGACTTGGCGCAACGTATCGGCTAAAGTGTCTTCTATCTGTTGCAGATGCAACCGGCGCGGCGCGCGCGACGCTCGCCGTCTCGTTCGGATGCAGACGGTTCTGCTACTTCGAAAGCTTCTGCTACTGGCAATTTCGTGAACGCGAGCAGACGTTCTACGAACAGCTTACTGTCACTCTTCTCACGACGTCGTCGTCGTCGTCGTCGCCGTCGTCGTCGCCGTCGTCGTCGTCGTCGCAACCCCTCTCGTCTGCCATCCCCAACGCCGCCCAATCTCACCCAATCTCTCCCCGTTCCACGATCCCTTTCAGCCCATTATTCGACACCTCGACTCGCTTTCCCGGCCGGAACGGACGAGGAGCGAGATCGCTGCCTGGAACCGTGCCTGATCGCATATTCGCGGCATCTCCCGAAATCTCGGATCTACTCACGGACGCGTGCCGCGTTATAAATATCTATTCTCCTCCGTATTAGTGCCGGCGAAACACGCGTGGTGTATGAAATTCCCCGGTGGATTTGTTTGAACTGGCTTTGCTCCACCGCCATCCGCCGGAGAGCTCTCTGCTCTCTTTTTCCTTCCACGGGGAGAGGGAGAGACCGTCTATGGAGGATTTAATTTAGAAGTAAGATTGGAATGAGAAAAATCGGTGTTGGGTCTTAAAACCTTGGACGTTGGTTTGTCAAAGATGTCAATTTAATGTTTGACGTAGTTTGACGTAGAATTTTGACCCGTAGTTGGTCGTTGGATACGATGACTGAAAGAATAGTTGGTTTTTGTTGGAACAGAGATGTTCCAGCACATCTCTTCTCTTTTAACATCACGACTCACTATTACCAGCAATTTATTTACGAATTTTATCACTTCAAAAAGATGATGTAGCGTTGGAAGTGATCATTCAAATGATATTAATGATATATAGTTTCAAAGTCTCTGGAAAAATAATATCCCCCATCATTTCTTACACTTTCGTAAAAAGAAATAAGAAGTCTAGTTTGTGCAAATTATTCCGAATTATGCGAATTGTCGAGTGTCAATTGACTCGGGACTGTCTTCAGAAACTTCTTCTTTTGTTCTTCTTACGTCGTTATTGTAACTTTCGCTCCAGGCTTTTTTCAAATATTATACTATTATACTATATATATACATCATGTATATAACACATGTGTAATTATCAGCAAAAGAGGAAATCCGAGCTGTTAACTAGATATCCCCTCAAAGGGGACAGTCGTACGCAAAGAGTTAATAAATACTTTGACTCACTCATTTCCAGTGTGGATTAAAACATCGTTAATTTTAAACTCGTTTAATCCCTATATTTTTATCTTTCCCTATTTTTCTGTATTATCTTTCATTATTATATCTCAAAGAGATTCTTCTCTCGGTAGAATAAATAAATAAATAACATCAGTTCCACGACGTTGAATTTTGTCGAAATTTTTCTAAAAAAAAAAAATACCGAGTTCAAAAACTACCCGTATCGTTCGTCCAGCCGATAACACTACGACAAACGTTCGAACGTGACACCGACCTTGCGGTGTTTCGATGAGGATCGGTGGGCAAAAAAAGAGAGAGAGAGGATGAAAAAAGAAGAGAGAGAGAGAGAGAGTTAAACGAGAAATTTGCGGCGATCGTATCTCTTTATCTGCGATTCACACCTCCGTCATCGCGCGGATATTTGCGGAACAACACGCGGCTCGACGCAACGCACGCGGCTTAATAATTTGATTAATTGCCAGAGATATCCTCTCTCGGCCGCCCGGCACCAATCAATTCCATTAACCGGCTGTTGCACGCGGCCGACAGAAAACGGGGAAGCTGCCATTCGACGCTTGGATTTCATCGATCCATCCTCGATCCATCGAGTAGCCGGCTGTAGTTCGGCTACTCTTATTTAGCGCGCGTGATCCTGCCGATTAACGACGTTCCACGCTGGCCAGTTTATTTCCCTAATTAACACTGGCGACCGCCGAGTGGTTTTCGAGGGGTTTGCGAAAAACGCTGCCGAGAACGCGGCGGAGGAAAAGATGGCGCGTTAAACGATGGGCGTTAAAGGAGAGTAGGAGTAAACCTCGTAAGCGATACGATGCCTATCGCCGATCTCCAGCTTTATTACCACTTGGCACGGTATAGCCGAACAATGATAAATCTAGGATTGGCCGAGGCTTCCCTCGAAACGATAACGACGTCTTAATGCCGAGGGTGAGAACGATACGTCGGAGAATTGCGCTTTCCGTGCTTTCGATCCTCCGTTATTAATAGCAACGGTGAGCAACCGTAATTGCACGATCGCGCTGCTACTCGGTTTATTAGGCAGTTGATGTTGAAACGGGGATAATTAATTTAGCCCCTTTACGCTCGAACTCGATCATCTCAAGGAGAACGTAGAAATTTTTTATTTCCCGTACGTGCGGCGAAATTACGGGGAAATTAAAGAAAATTTTTTCGCTTCGAATTTTTAACGATCGCTCTCCCCCGAACCGAAATCTCTGCACTTTTCTTTGCTAAAAGGCGAAGTAAGCTGTTACCTCGATTAACAATAAACGAGCGGAAAGTCTCAGAGTATAGTCTGGCGGACTGTACGTTCCGATGGATTAGTCACTGTCCATGGTGATTTAATCCGAGAGCAGTCTTTCGCCGTAACGTTGCTCGAATGGCATCGGAAAACGAAGGCTTAGAATCGAGCAGAAGGGGCATCTGTAAATCAGATTAAAAGTACCGCGCTCGAGCAGCCGAGGGGGAATCGTGGAAATAAGTCCGGTTGCGCAGAAAAAGGTAGCGAGCGGAGTATCTGGGTGTAACGGGGATGGTTTGAGTCTCGCTCTGATCTGTCCAAGTAGACTCGGGAGGCTCGTAATATATTTTTCCTTTTTTCGCAACCATTCGCCGTGACTCGAGTCCGTTACTTTTTCAGGGCTGCTTCTGGTTCCGCGAGCTCCAACGTTTATACTTTATCGCCGATACTTTTAATTTTCCGGGTAAAATCACCCGGACGAGGACCAGCCAATTCGAAAGCATATGTTTTATCTCGACGAGAGGCAGTGTGTTTCAGCACACGCTTCGGAAACTGGTTGGAGAGGCTCTCGTCGACAAGGCGTTCGTGAGTCATCGTCATTAGATGGGTGTTTAGAGTGGCGTAATTGAGTATCAATGACTCATTAATAAAGCGGTTCTCAATCGATGCTCCACGAGAAAGTCGATGCTCCGCGATACGAATCGATGCAGCGCGTAGACGAACACTTCCTTTTTCTCTTTTTCTCGAGCTAGTCAACTAGAATATGAAGTTTTGTACAAAATTGTTTCACAATTGTATCGGTGAAATTGTACGTACAAGTTACGAAACGTTCGAGTACTGAAAATATATATTTAGGTTATGTTTAGGTTAGGTTTAGGTTAAGTTCAGGTTAGGTTTAGGTTTAGGTTAGGTTTAGGTTAGATTTTTAGGTTACACACTTCACAATTATATCGATAAAATTGTACGTACAAGTTACAAAACATTCAAGTACTGAAAATATATATTTAGGTTATGTTTAGGTTAGGTTTAGGTTAAGTTTAGGTTAGGTTTAGGTTTAGGTTACACATTTCACAATTATATCGGTAAAATTGTACGTACAAGTTAGAAAACATTCAAGTACTGAAAATATGTATTTAGGAAAGTTTGTATTGTAGTATAAACATCCATCTTGAACGTACAATTCGCATGTAATAATTAAAAAGGAAATTATAAAAATTAATAATTAAAGAGAAAAGACGATGGCGTCTGGTAGAATTGACTGTTTAAATATTTAAACAGTTAAATATATAATTTAAACGAATTTTCGAAATGTCCGAGTCGCTGTATAAACTAGAAATATAGATCGAAATATCCACTGGACATTGCTCTATAGTACATGGCACGTGACGCTACTTGCGATGAAATTTCAAAATATCTATATAACTCCTCGCAAATTGAACATTGCAGTTTACTCGAGTCTCGAGAAAGAAAAATCGCAATTAACAAGGAAACGCGCGATCGATGGGAAGCAGCATAACCTCCCAGTTTCTCGAGCAGCGTCGACAGTCTGGTCGAACGAATGAACCTGTCTGCCAATCGATTGATTGCACTTTGAATTTTTCAGTAATTACCGCGTTCACCCCCGGTAAACGGGTATTTCCTTCTGCTCGAGAATTCGGTCACGAGCGATCGCTTCCAATCGATATTTTCCTTCCCTAAGCTGAGGCAACCCTTATCGTTCGCCTTCCACCATCGCCGTTTAGCACCAATCGGTAATTTCATAACTGCGCGATTCGACAATAATCGAACGCGTTATCGAGCTCGAGCGACGTGAAATCGGAAACATTATCGTTTTCTCCGCTCTCGCGTGACTTTCGCTCGACTTTTGTCGTCGCGCGAGCGCACGGAGCAATTTTATTTACCCGGGACAATATTAAAACGCTACTCGCGAATCAACGTGTAACGTGAAATAAAATAGAATATACAGCATCGTTTTTTTCCATCAACCGAGTACGCTCTATATTCTCGTTTCCTTTTTTTTTTTGTTCGGTTCTTTTTCCTCTTCCTCTCTCTCTTTTTTTTTTTGACAGCGCAGCAGATAGGTACATATAACATTGAAATTCGAACGACGCGAGGCACAAAGACCCTCGAATTTTTCTCCTGTCAGATTTTCAACCTACCTTCACCGCTGTTTCACTCCTCACCCCTCCCATTTTTCCCGGATTTTCTCTCCCTTTATTTTGTAATAAGCGACGCCGGAGCGCAATTCGACGCGTGTCGATAACATTTGCCGGATTTCCGACCGGTTCCCCGTCGGAACGTTCACATTCAGTCGTAATGTATGTAATTAACGTCAGCGTTTGTTAATTCCAAACGATGTAAAGTGCAACCACGGTCGAAGACGCACGCGCTGCGCGCAATACGCGCAGCAAGGTCGAGCGAGGTGGGGTGGGTGTGATAGTTTCGAGTTTCGCGAAATAACGAGGAGCGATCCATCAACGGGGCAACTGTGAAACAACAATCTCCGTTTGTTTTATAATGATCAAACACAAAGTGGCTGCGCGCGATTTGCACAGTTGGATGCCTGGCCGATAACTTATTTGATCCTCCTCCTCCCCTGTTTAAATATTTAAACGGCCGGCGGCGGCCGCCCTGGCAGAAACAACGCGATTGCTATCTCTGGCAATCTCTTCTTCCTTCGCTTCCGATCTCGATTCGACCGTCTCCCAATCGACTCTGCTTCCGAATGCACGACGATTTATCGAACCAAGTAGGTACACCAGGAGAGATCGCAAATTAGAATTTTCAATTTTTACGTCGGACCGACATTTGGCAAACCTTGTTCCTGCTGTGTGCAAGAGCGATTTGTTACGCCTCGTAGACGGTTCGCGCAACGCGAAGTTTCTGCGGACCGAGCGATCGAGTTCAGGTGATCGCCCGATTTCAAACAAAACAATTTTTAACACCGGACCGAGTTTTTAACTCAATTTTCCAACGATCCAATTCCAACGTCGCTGAACTTTTCACTGCTCTTCGATCAGCCGTTTAACACCAAAAAAAAGAAAAACTGCACGATTTGTACCCTAGTACGAATCGTTCGCTGAAAGGTCCAGAAGCAACTGTTCTGACCAGGAAATGAAGACGACTTTTTTGCCATAAAATTTTGTTTGAATCGATAGAAGACAAATTACAGGCGCGATCGCTCAGTACCAGACAACGCCACTCCTACTCGAGGTCTACGCCACGCCCCCTCGCGAATCACGTGATCCAAATCAACCAATAGCTAATTTTCGTTGCACCTGAAGAGGCCCGATTTTCTGGATTACCCCCGCTAAAATCACTTTCAGTGATAAAAAACACTTGTCCGCTTCGATACTTTCCGGTTTCACGCGGAGTGAAACAGCGAACGCTCTTTGCAAACGCTGGAGGGCGTAAAGTTCCCTCGCGGGAGCGACTTGACCAGGAAAAGTCGGAGGGGAGGGAGTGCAATCGGATCTTACGCCGGCAGTTACCGTTTCATCTGCCCGAAAATTTCACTCGACTTGGAACTTAGCGAGGAACTTCCGGTTCGTTGGAAGCACAGAACGAAATAACCGAGCGGCGAAAGTCACCAAGACTCGACTTCTACGGGTACTTTTACGGTGTCAAAGCGACTAATGTCCGCCCTCGGGACGCTCGAATTCGTCCGCGACTATCTGTTCCCACCATCTATCGACGTTCGTCCGGTTCGTCCCGGTTTATCGCGACTCGATCGCGTATCGACGCAGTTTGTCAGCGGAGACGGGAGAGGCAGAAGAAAGACATGGTCCGATCGATCTCGCCATCGATTTTCCGCGAGGAGGGGGCTGTTTGCGGGCTCTTAACGCGCGTTCTGCGTCTGACAGATTACTCCGAGGGGACTCTTCCTGTTCTTTCTTCGGCAAACGGGCAAGTTGGAACCGGCGACCGGTTCGCTCCGGGATCGGAGACCGGAAGTTTCCGCGGTGTGACGGGACAAGAGCCAAAGTTAGTTCCGCGCCGGGGGTCGGTTCGTCTTTGCCTCGTTCGAGTTACGAGATTCCGCGGGAGAGGAGACGCGATCCCGACAACCGACGGAATAATTCCGACGGATTAATCCAGTTTTCAGACTTACGGATAACGTCCGGATATTCGTCGTCGTGTTTTGATACCGTTTTAACACTAACACCGTTTTCAAAATTACCATTTCAATGTTTTTGTTAGATATTTCGTAGATGCAAAATAGCATCTTTTTTTAAAAGCTCGTTCCTTTTGGAAATAGCCAAAATGACATTTGAATATTTCTGTTGAATATAAAAATATATTGATATCGTATTACTATTTTATAGATATAAAACAGCGTATTTTTGGAGACTCGAATAATTCCTCGTTAACTTTGTTAACTATACCCTATTGTATCGTACAGATTTTCTGTTTCTTCTACTTTAACATCTCCGATGGTAATTTCTTGCAAAATTCGTTTGCTCGATGATCTTTGTATCTTCCAAGAACTGTCACGGTGTGCTGGAGCAATCGTGACGATTGTATCTCACGTGGCTCGCGTCCAAGTTGAGACAAGTTATTCTCATTTTCGATTTTTGTTCAAGTAGTAATCTCGATCACTTTACCAATGTAAATGTACGGTTTGTCATTCGTGAGTCTGACAAAATTGCGTTTTGTCGAAAAAAAAGTCACAATAATTATTTCGACGAACGAAACAATTTGTAAATGCACAAACATTTTTGGCTACGTTCATTAATTATAAATTAAATTAATTATAAATTGCATTTTGTCATAAAGAGCGCCGCGACTCGTGGCTTCTCGCTGAAAGCAGTGCGCATTTTACAATTTCATCGTGAAATAAAATCATCACTCAAGAAACGAATTAAAAAGGAATTATATATCAATGGTAGCTGACTTTGTCATCTTTCCAGCTTTCGACAACAGTGAGCGTTTCTCACTCCACGCGTCACGTTCCCGAATTCTTTCGCGAAATTGCGCGATTAACAGGATCCGAGCGTTCGAGTTTGTTGATATAACTATCCGCAACCGGAACTTAATCGAACGTTCGGAGCGGAGCCGGAGCGATTCCTTCGTTCGAAGCGGAAAGAAACGAGAGAGAGCGCGCACGGAGGAGCTCGTTATTTCTTTCGCGAGCGTTTTTGTGTCTCGCCCTGGAGCAGCTACGCTTTTGTCGCGACGACAATAATCGACGGGCAATTCCGTCGCGCGACGCCCGCATGGAAAAAAGTTTGGCCGGAGAATCGTGCAACAAATAACGATCGCGCGAGGATACGGATTCCTCGAGCGTTTCGGCCGCTGCGCGATGATCTTCGGCAAAGTTTAAACGACGAGAATCTCGAAATTTCCGACGGTACACTTCGACGAAAAGAGGATAACATTTATTTGTTTGAAATAATGAATCTGTAGGATTCCGCCGAAAGTTCAACATCGAAACATAGGAGGAAACTAATTTTATTAATTTTAAATTAAATTCAAGTTGAATTCAATTAGCGTTGAAATGTAAAAAAATTACGGATTTACAGTAGGAAATGATTTTTCGCCCACCCTGTAGTGGTATTGTCAGATTAAAATTGTGAAAATTGTCAATAATATGTACGGGAAACGAAATAAAATCGCGAGTGTGATCAGTGATTAAGATTATTTATACAACTTATTGAATCGATTTAAAACGAATTATTGAAAACGGTTTTCAATATTGATGAACAGATTATCCGTTCTTTCGTCGGGAAAATTTTTATACTTTTATATTTTACAATATAAATTAGTTTGTTACAATGCAATATATTTTGTCTGAAACTTTTATTAAGAAGTATTTATTTATCTCTCCTCATCGGGACTCGCGACGCAACAATATTTCTCGAAAAATTTCCGCCAATCTGTTTAAAAGTTTATTAACCTTTTTTCGAATTTCCTTGAATTAATTGCAAATCGTTTGCAAAAGCTCAGATAATTGATTCAGATCGTTGGAAGAATTATTATCATAGTAACTTTGTAAGACTCACTCGAAGAATTGAGAAATTTTCGAGGCAAAAATAGCAAGTTAGAAATTATGCGTTGTCACTAGTCCGAGCTTGAACGAACTAATTAACTCAAATCTAAATCTGACTGTTGTCTTCCGCATTTTATCCAGCGACCGGATATTAAAATCCAAAGTCACTGCGGAGGCTTGTTTGAAAAAACGATAGGATCAGATGAAACCATCGAATTTGTCACGATGGAAAACGAAACGACTTAGTTTCGGAACACTCTTGCCCGGCTTTAGTTGCAAAAGCTCTCGTTGTTAATATACCGCGTCAAAGCTGGCCAATCCGTGACACATGAAACTCTAAAAAACAACAGAGAGAAAATTTATATACCGGACCCTCCGAGTTCAAAAAGGTACCGTCCGCCAGCAGCTTGTCAAACGAATTTAACAGTTTAAAACGTACTGAAAAAAATTTGTTGTTTTTTCCCCGTGTTTCTATATCAATTTGTCGATTCGGAAGATTCATGTTTATGTTGTCACCATGTTAAACAACAGTATGATTCCTCCTTTTTTCTCTCCCTTTTCCCCTTTTTTCCTTTTGTTTTACATCGAAAAAGAGATTTCGTATCGAAGGATTCTATCGCGACAACAACTCACACGTACTTTTACAAAATACCAACTAAAAATCAGCGAATTTTCACAGTAATCCTACAAAGATATTATTGCACAAGTGACAGTAAAATTTTGTGCCTAGTTTGATTCTTTTTTCTAAAAAAAAAAAAAAAAAAAAAAGGTAAAATATCCAAAAAGCAAGGGTTTTACTTTTTCGATCAGATCCTCCGTAAATAATATAAATACGAATCTTTGTAAACGATCCGCCAAGTAGGTTTATAACGACGCGCAGTCACCCACAACGTTGAATGGTCACCACTAGCGATCGGCGTTGAAACGCAGTTTGCTCGAAGAATTCATAATGCAATCGCGCCGCGTCAGTAACAAGCCGCGGCGACAAAACGGGAGATATTCAGCCACTCATTCGCGCTGATTGCGCCACGCTCTCAGACAGAGAGCGGGGAAAACTGAATAAGAGTTTCAAGTCGCGGGACAATCGTGATTTCGAGAACAGAGTTCGAATCTGTCTCGCGCAGCCATTGTTGCAATTTATGGACGCGGTGGTTTCATAACAGATTTCTCTCTTTTTTCCCTTTTTTTTTCCTCTCTTTTTGTTTGTTTGTTTTAATTAACAAACGCAACAACGATTAATCGACTGGTTTACAAAAAAAAAAAAAAAAAAAAAAAAAGAAATGAAAGGCAGTTACGTCAGTTCGTGTATTTCCCCGTTGCGGAGGACGCAGCCCCAAACGTTTACGCCCCGTGTAATTTTTCGATTATCCCCCGATATTATTGCGTCGTATATTGTACGAACGTTGGAAACACTCGCACATCGAGTGATCCCTTTGAACGCGCGGCGATGCTCTTGGCTGTTAACGAGTCCGAGATAACAACCGATTCGCGGTTTTCAATCGGTCGGCGAACGGAAGCCGTTATTTCGCGTCGGTTAACCTTGGAGGATCCGTTTGACATCGAAAAGAGGTTATCCGCTTTTAATAACGAGCAGAACAGTGACGATTTCACCGCTAATAACGCGCGTGTCACCTCTGATTGTTTAACGCGATGCCCCGGAGTGCGCGCACACGCGCCGCTGGAACCGACACCTTTCCACCTCGCAGCACCTGTATTGACAGAATCTAAAAAGCAATTACGCTACTTTCGACGCGTCACTGTCTCTCGTAATGAAATTTACACGCAGCCACGGCTGTTCAAGCATCATCACGTTTCGCAACGCTTCCTCCGAAGAGGAAACACGTTTGAAACACGTTTCGTGACAAACGACGGGATTTTCCGTTCTTTTAATAATCGTTTTCAATGTTTAACACGTGTGTCACGTTGAATGCCACAATTGATTTTACGTGACTTGACGCTCAAGACGCCGAAACGAATCTGTTGTTATACGACGGATATCGCGTTGATAATTACTTTTACTAAAAAAACGTGTTTTTCTTCGATTTTCACTTATTTTTACAACTTGCTCCGCAAGCAGTACGAGAGAATTATTCCTCTTAAGCGAACAACCTAAACCACCGCAAGAACGCTCGAACGCTCGAAGGTACAAAACACGGTCCCCGTTGTTGAGAGAGAACTGCGCAGTTCGGCTAGTTGCAAAGTCGCCGAGCAGAACGCTCCTCGAAGGAGAAACAGAAAAAGTAGTCGCGCTTGGCGATCTTGAGAGAAGCGCTAGTTGCCGCAAGAACAGTTATAATTACCGCGCTCGCCGCAAACGTCGACGTCCGTGCGTCCGGTTGGACAGTTTGGCGTTGTATCTCTTCGCTCCGACAGTTGCCCGCAAACCGTGCCCGATCGCCTTCTTCTTATCGTTAGTCTTGTTCGCGCGATGAATTTAGCTTCCGCCGACGAGACTGACAAAGGTAATAAATTTCTAAAATGTACAAGACCGACGCTTTTCACTCACGTTTGTCGTCCAAAGTGAGTGAAATAAATTTCAAGAGTTCCCCAGACAAATAGAATCGTACGTGTAGTACGAGAAACGTTGTCGATCGATTGTTGTTTAGAGAAAAAAAAAAAAAGAAAAAAGAAAGAAAAGAAGAGAACAGAAATGAAACGTGGACACCGGCAGAGGGTGAAAAGGGGCGACAATTTCGTTGGTCATTTTATCCCTAACGGTGCCATACATCCACAACGCGACGTCACAATAAAAACTTATACGTCACGGTGACGTTGAAATAGCTTTCGCTAAAAGTGGTTAACCAGCGGTCTATTGTGCGGCTTTTCCAGCATTGTGCAAAAACGCATCGCACCGGGGCGTGCGCTTCTTCACGTCGGCTGCCCTCGAACGTCGAGTCCCGTTCCGTGAAAGAACGCCGCGTCCGAGTTCTACCCAAGAGTTCACGTATTTCCTATCCTCTCCATCGCGCCATCGTAGAAATATCGTTCTTAACCATCGTCGTTCTTAACATCGGTACACCGCGTTCCGACACAGCGGTACATTCCTCTCCCGTTTCAAAAGAAATCGAGTTTCTCTTTGGCATTCGCAACGGCGGGGAGAGGAAAAATATAACAACGTGGAATGAGAATGCGAACGCGAGTTGAAAATTTGCGCCGGGAATTCTCCATTCGTACGTTTAACAACGGTCCTGTTTTTTGCACAATGCCTGAAACAAATATCGCGATCAGTGTCATTAGTCAGTGAAATAAGTCAGCGGGGCGAAATTAAATAGCGATTCTACCTTTCAAACTGCGAACGGGACGCTCCTGCCGGAGGAATTATTAACGCTCTTAAAACGAATCTTCAACGAGATTCTCCTAATTAATCAACGGACCGTGCTTGTTTACGAAGTAAATCGCCGATCCAGCCAATTATTACGAAATTCCCGGAGCCTCGGTTTCAACAATTCCCGCGCGACTCGAATGGTTTTGTCGCGTCCGTTCGCGCCAACTCCCCCGTTCAACGACTCCAGCGCGATTTTACAGGCCTTTTCAGACCAACGCGCAACGCGTTTGAAATTCCTTCGACCGTCGCGCGAGAATGCCGCCACCGGTATCGGCGAGTCTCTCTCCCGATCCATCGGAGAATGACCAGTTGTTTGCTACACACGACATATTTGACGCTGGAAACTTTCCGAGAAATAGCGCGAACTTTCATTAAACGAAAGAGAAGTTGTCGTTGCCTGTTGTTCCGAGAATGCGACGTTCCCTCGAGTCGTCAATTTTATCTATCGATGACCAATCACTCAGCCCATAAACGCGCGACGATATATGCAATTATTGTCCTGACCTTGGAACGGCGAAGGAAATTAATCGAATGCGAAATTCCTTGGGAAACGTGTCACGCATTCTCGCGATGAGAATAATAAATAATAAAATGTATAATAAATAATAAATATAATAATAATATTATTATTGTAATAAATAATAAGTAATAATAAGTATATTAGACCAGGGCTTCTCAAAGGATACATAAACTAGGAATGCCAGGAATACTAGGAAACTAGGAATTAAAACCGATTTGCCGATAATAAATGATATAGAAAATTTATTCGAAAAACAGTTATCGAATGTCATTTCCCCGCGTATCGAAGACCAAATAAAAGTCAAATTACACGAATCTTTCAGTTTTGCTCAAATCTTTGAGAAGCTCTGCGTTAGATTGTCGCAGACAACGCTATTAGTATGACTTGTGACTTTGACGGTGTGTATTATCAATTATAATCGATATTACTGTAAAATCTGTTAGTTCGAATAGAGTCGCGATCCTAGACGCTTCTCAAAACGATTCTCTCTCTCCTGAACTCCTGTTCCTCAAACGAATTAATCATTCTTGTTGCCGCAGTGATAAACTGGTTGACCGGTTTCGAATTTTGAATGGAATTTTAAAATGACATTAGAACGATTGGGACTGCGCAACAACACGAGCGAAGCGTTATCGTTCACGCAGCCTTGACTTTATTTTAAACAGGCGACGTGCGAATGGTTCGCTGAAAGCTCGATAAGTGATTGTAAACGAGTTCTGGTAACTAGAAACCGGCGCATCGTTCTCGCGAGCCACTTGAAAATACGTGTACCGTATTTTTGACGTGAATGCCAACCGCGGCGCGCCAGCAGGTTATTATAAGTTATAAACTAATTGATTAGAACTTTCTCACCGGCAGTTACGGAATAAATTTCGGGATAAATTGCGAGAATCGTCGATCTATCGGCATGTTCGATTTGTAAATTATATCGCGGCCGGTACAACGATCGATTAAACTTTCGTGTTCGGTTAAATTTTTCAAATCACCAACGAAACATTCTGATTACGCTTCCAACAACTACTTCTCCATTTAATCGGCAGCTCGTACATAAATTTTAAACGTTCCCCTCCCCCTTCTTCTAGCCGTTCTCCTTTTCACTTTCGAACAATTTTGCCCGTGAATTAGCAATTTTATTGAAATATTAAACAAGTTACCAGACCGTGCCACGTAGATTTAGTCTACGTTTAAAGTTAATACATTTGAATTCGTTTGAACGACCGGCGTGTACCGTTCGAAAAGTTCCTGTCCCATTTATTGTTTGTCCCATTTTGTATATTTTTCAGTATTATATTCGAGTTAAACGAGCGATAGCACGCGGTTCTGACAAACACATGGGTGAGTCTGCGACCTGGAAATTCTCTGCACATGCACACAGCTGTGTTGATGAAAGCGCGTTCGAAGACACGTGGACAAATTTTGCGTGTCCGTGAAATACCTTGACACTTCATTTAGCGCTGTAGTGACACTCGACTGTTCGAGGCTAGTGTCTGTTCAAATGTTGAAAATGAAAAAGTCAGAAAATTGTTTGCTACATTAGTAAACCGTTAATTTAATCTTTGACATCGATTTAAATTAATTTGAGTCTAGCTGCGAGCTAACGTCTTGTGATTCCCACGTATTTTGTCAGATTTCAGCTTACCAAATACGATCGCGCAACAGTGTTAATGAAATTACAAAACGTTTCCTGCGTGCATACACGCGGCATGCAAAGTAGCATATATTCGCGGACCAGTGAAAATGGTGTAATAAATAAAACAAACCTAGTCCTAAACCAACAACAAATGTATTTCGCGGTAGGAATCATTTGCATTCGCGCGGCGATACTTTAGAAAAATATAAAGCATAAGCAAGTCAGTCTTTGAATACGGATCCCGTGAGGTAACTCTGATGACGCAGATATTTCTGCAAGGGGCATCTCGACCGGCTGTACCAATTAGACAACGAGCCATACGTCCGTGGTCTCCTCCGCTTATGGAGGAACTCGCACAGATTGCACACCGCCTGCCGAATGCCCCCGTTGACTTTGTAACATCTCTTCCAGGCGAGGTACTCGCCGTACTCCCGCGGATCCTCGATCAGCTTCTCTAAATATTCAGCCAGGCTCTTCGGCGTGTCGAAGTCGAGGGCGTCTATGTAAGAGCGCGGCGGTGCAAAGTGGCTGTAATTGGCGCCGCCGTAAACGATGGGAATTATGTTGTATCTGAAAGCAGAAATGATACTGTTTGCCTGCGTTTCCTTTAATCGCCTTTGGGGGGCGTTCCCTTGACTCCGAAACGACGAGTATCTATTAGAGATAAGGAGTAAATTAAGCGCGGAATTTCAATCGCGGTCGAGCTTGAACTCGTTTCTGATCCCTGAAACCTTTCAGAAACCAGGGAAATTTTGTTCATTCAGAAATTGCGAATCCCTCAATTTTATAATTGTATGTACACAATTACGGAGATACTTTTATAATTTTTCGTGAATGCAATGAAGCAAATAAAAAATCTCCAAAATAATCAACATCCAATTGTAAAAGAAGCAGACGACTCGCTTGCGTAAGTTCATTTCTCTCAAATGATGACTTTAGCGGGGGTAACCCAGAAAATCGAGCTTCTTCAGGTGCAACGCCGATGCAACGAAAATTAGCGATTGGTTGATTTGGGTCACGTGAGCCGTGAGGGGGCGTGGGGTAGACCTCGAGTAGGAGTGGCGTTGTCTGGTAGATCTACTGAGCGGTCGCGCCTGTAATTCGTTTTGTATCGATTCAACAAAACAGTTGCTTCTGGGCCTTTTAGTGAGACGAATCGTGCTGGGGTACGAGTCGTGCAGTTTTCGTCGCTTCTCTAGTTTATTATTGCTGTCACGTACGCAAGAGCGTATGGAAAAAAAAATGGAAAATAATAACAAAAAAAAAAGGAAAGACTATCATAGAGAACAAAATATGGGGGAAATGAAACGCGGACAAACCTGTCGGGAGGATGAACGACACGGTCACGCGTCGAAACAATTTCATATAGGTCGGTGGAAACTGAAAACGCGGGTACGTTCAGCCGATTCGTGAATCGGTGAACAGCGGTAGGCACGAGCTGCGGCTGACAATTTGATCGTCGAGATCGTTTCGCCGCGGCCATTGTTTTTACCTGAGGGCATTGTACAGCTTCTCGGTTACGTAATCGTCGCACAGCGAGTTCTCGAACGACAGGTAGAAAAAGTAGCGAGGTTCGGCGACTCGTGCGAAACAATCGTCGCTCGATGGACAATTCATGCTGCCGCATTTCCCGTAAACGTCGATCGGTATGTGCCTGGACAGCTCGTTCACGTACTCCTGCCGGCCGCTTTTTGCTTGGCAGTTGCTCACGAACCAGACGATCGGCCTCGTCTTGCCTCGAACCGTCCTCGACAACGACGACGCGGCGCCCTCGTCGGCAAACGATCGGCCACCTGTGCAAATTGTTGAGACGATGTCGTGAGACGATCCACCATTTCAACCGAGCGTTGTACGTGTAATACTTGCTCGACGACTGCTTCGATTCGGATAAATTATTTTCCTTTAATTTTCATTCGTTGTTTAATTTATGATTAAATACATTATAATTTAATTTATTCGTCATTCAAATGTAAATTCTTATGCGGAAAACAAAAAATGAAAATCAAAAAGAGTGTTGTATGTACAGGGTGGGCCAAAAATCACCTCCTGCTAAAATAAATCCGCAATTTTTCTTATTATATGTTTGTTTCAACATTTAAAACATAATGAAGAAATCGTGTCTTAAACTTAATTTCAAATCAACAAGATTAGTTTCTTCTTGCATTTTGACGTTTCATTTTAAAAAAATAGATAGGAAGAAACCTTCGTGTAATAGTACAGGTACATGATAAGCGAGACGAAGGTAGATAAATGTAAAAGATAAATAAACGTAGCAGTTACGGAAATGTAGAATTATCCTCTGTTTGCAGATTAGTGTTTACGTACTGCCATGTGTCCAATGAAATTTACGTTAATGGATTAGTAACATATTGCTCGAGAATCTTGTTTTTAACGCGAATCTCTAGCGAGTAATATGTCCGAACAAACACTGTTCTCTCGGTTGGATACTAAAGAGAATCGTATAAAGAGGAATAAAACAAGTTTCTATTTTTCAGCACAGTTTTCTATTGCAAATGACCCGATGTCTGCAAAGTCTTTCTGAATTTTTTCTACCAATTTCCACGAAAGCATTCTCAATTAGTCCGAAAGTTTGTTCCTTTAATTTTTAAAATTACGAGATATCTTTTGCGACCAATGTTTATCTATCGTGTCGTTTCTCGAATCGTAAAATCGGGGAGTCAACAATCCTCGGTTGTGGAAAATTTATTAAAACGTACGCGTACGCGAACCGAACCAAACGTGACTCGGTTAACAAAGAGCGGCAGAGTTGCAGAAACGGGGGACAGCTAATTTGCAACGGTTAATAAAGTCATCGGCGACACTTTAATTAGCACGATTCCGTGCGAGTCCTGCACGTTACGCAACGACGATTACGCAGAGAAACAGTTACAGTCTGCGACTGTCCTTCGCGACTTCCCAACCTTCCCTCCTTTTCTCTTAACGCAACGTTAGCTCGCGTTTTTCCGATTCCCCGGAGAAGCACGTGCACGTAACGACGATCGAAAGCGATGTACGATTAAAAAGCCAAAACTCGCGATTCAATTTCAGTCTAATTACACGCCCCTCTGTTCGATCTCGTTGGAGTTTTAACAATTCCGCCGTGGCCTCCTTTATTTTTCTCGTTCTGCGGCGAGGCAGGCTGTTCCCCGGTTGCATACGAAGAAACAGCACGCCGCGGAAACGTTTTTGCCGCTCGTTTCGCGCGGGTGCGCGGCCACGAAAGAACAGCTACCCGTGTCTCGCGTTGCGACAGCGAATGGCCGGGTTCTTTGTCGCACCGCGGGCAAAAGCAACGCGGAGGCAACCGAGATTAATTACGCACTGCGACGATTATGAAGCGTGGGACAAGATGACGCACTATTCGCAAGGCGACCACGATGACGAAACGATTCTAAATACGGAAATGATCAAAATTGATACTTGAACTCGTTACGTCGAAGTTGCCTCCTCTTGCCAATCTAAATCGACTCGAAATAGATTGATTCGTAAGAGCGTCGTTTCTTCCCGATCGAATAAAAGTAAAACACGTTTCAATTGGGACTAAAATTGACATGCAACATCGTTACAACCAACGTTAACGGATCGAAATGAAAATAGATTGATTTATAGAAAAAATCATTTCGAGATTGGCGTCAAAGTTATCTGATTTGTTGGACCAAAATTGACACAAGAGTTTCCTCCTCTTTTGTAACAAACACTGACAAGCCTAAATGAAAGTATATTGGTTTATAGAAAACATTATTTCGAGATTGGCGTCAAAGTTATCTGATTTGTTAGACCAAAATTGACACAAGAGTTTCCTCCTCTTTTGCAACAAACACCGACAAGCCCAAATGAAAATATATTGGTTCATAAAAGAGTCATTTCTCCGAATTATATGAAAGTTTCGAAATTGTCGTCGAAGTTATCTTATCTGTTAAATCAAACTTTAAAATTTCCTTCTTTTTCGTGACCAACGCTAACAAATCCAAATGAAAATATATTGGTTTGTAAAAGAATCGTTTCTCCGATTATATAAAAGTTTTGAGTGATTGTCGTCGAGATTATCTTATCTGTAAAATTGACACGAGAATTCACTTTAAAATTTCCTGCTGTTCTGTGAGCAACAGTGACAAATCCAAACGAAGATATATAAAAGAGCGTCATTTCTCCAATTGTATAAAAGTTTTGAGATGTTCGTCGAAATTACCGGATCTGTTAGGCCAAAATTGACACGAAAATTCGTTACTGCAAAATTTCGTCCTCTTTTGAAACGCTAATTCAAACGAAAAGAAATTGTCTGATTTGTCAGACCAAAATTGACACATTTAAGAATTTTAAACAAACGCTAACAAATTCAAATAAAAATAGATTGGTTTGCAAAAGAACCATTTCTTCGATTACATAAAGTCAAAGTGTTATTTCATCTGTTAAAAATAAAATTGACGTAAGGTCATGGTTACTTAAAAATTTCCTCCTCCTTTGCAACCAACACCAACAAAGTCGAAAATGAAAATATCGTCGATCGAATAAAAATCTCGTCGATGGTCGTCGAGACACGTTTACCTGACCGATTGTAAAACGCGTGCCAATTGGCGTTTCTGCTAGGTGCGACGACCTCGCCGGTGCGGGAATCCTTAACGACTCCGTAGGTCCACACGATGTCGCTGTCCAATCTGTACGTCATCGTGGCGTTAAAGAAGTCCTCGTAAAAGTGACTGGTCAGCGGCCTGTTGGCCGGACTTTCCAGATTCACGAAAACGTACCACTGCCGCGGTGACCTGCTCGTCGGCAGATCGGTGAGCTCGAGCTCGTTACCGTGAAACAGCACCGCGTCGAAGTCCGTCAGATTCGCGTAGTTCCTGTCGTGCGTCGCGTAACAGTCGTTCACGGGACAGTCGCGGAAGATGTCTCCCTTGCCCATGTAAAACGTCTCGTCGTTGAACATCGTGTTCCAGAACAGGATCTTCTTCGTCGTGTCCCTCACTCGCGCGTCGCCGTTGACGGTCCCCCTGAAGTGGAGGATGTCGTCGATCCTCCAGTCGAAGTAGAAGGACAGAACGTAGAGGGTGAACGTGAAGATCGTGACGACGATCAGGCTGACTTTCCCGAACATCCATAATTTCATATCGGTCCTGGTGTATCTGCGTGTATCTACGCGTATCGACGATACTGCACCGACGATTTTCATTGAAGAGCGGAGCTTCGCTCGCCGTTGCTCGGTTTCTCAGTTCCTTTTATCATCGGGCGCGATTAAGCGTCATTAAGCGTCATTAAGCACCGCTAAGTCGATCTCCTCGTCCTATTATCTCGATGGAAATTACGTTTGTCGCATTCGCGAACTGGATAATGCGAACTTGAATTGCTCCCGGCGATGACTTGAATGAGACAACACACAACAGGAAACGTCGCTCACAGACGGATTTCGATCTCTGTCTCTCTCTCTCTCCCTCTCTCGGCTCTTAATTCGCTATGAAAAGGATTCGCAACGAACAGAAGTTAACGAATGCCGGCCGAGTGTTGCGCAGAAATTGAAAATGCTCGTAACGGCAGTTCACAATGAGCTCCGAGAGAGATAACGACTCGTTACCGCCGGGCTTGTCCAATTTCTTCTACTCCACCAGCCACGCGAATTTGACAGTCGATCAACCGTTTCCCCCTCCTCTTTCTCTCCAGGGCCTAACTTTTACCACTTTTATCGTCGTTTTCTTTTTTTTCATTGAATAATTCATTACTCGCATTTGTGAACGATGCATTATTCAAACGTAGTCAACTGTGAATCGATTCTTCTTTAATAAAGAAACGTCGAATGTCTTCTTTTGACTCGTGACTTTGGACTTTGTTCAAGCAACTGGAAAAAATGCGAAGATAAATATGACAGTCCTTCTGGATAAGCGGACAATCGAGAAAATTATATCGAGGTCTTGTAGCTATTGTAGATAGGCAGCAAATTAGTTGCGCAAAAATAGAGTCGACAAGGCATCGCGAATGTGTTTTCGTTCTTCCACGACAGAATGTTTCTTCAGCTCGTCATTTCGCGTGTATCAGACTGGGAGATGATCCGGCTAGATTTCATCAAATATCACTGGTCCTAGATCGAAAATTCTATATAATCGTCGGATGAAACTCGAGCGTTTCTCTTGAAATTTCTACTCGTCCGTGTGAAATTCGAGAGTCGTCGAGCTGCACGCGTACTTTGCGGACTAGTCGAGTATTCTACAATCGATGCTCGACAAAATTCGGCTAATCGTTGAAACATCGAAAAGTTGGAATTTTTCCAAGTCCAAAGTTCACCGTGAGTCCGAATCGAATGGTGAAAAGTTTCATAATCGACGCACACAGTCGGTACACCACGTAGAGTCCAACCAAAAATTCCACAAATTCCTTTTCTAAGTCCCCTTCCGTCCGTCAGTTCGTGCTTCGACTTATTTCGACAGCTGCGCAATGTTCAAGGTTCACGCTGCACTCGCGACCGAGTCCGCGACTCGCGGGAATTTCGTCGACGCTGACGCGACTGTGCGACGAAACGCGTGGAACTACGCGGAAAAAAAAAAGGGAGAGTCCGTTTCCGGCGTAAGATCGATGATGGAACGAATCGATAGAGCCGGTGATTGATGGCGCACCATTGCCGCGGCGCGTCGAGCATGGAATCCGAATGTGGGGCACGGATGTTCGAACGAAGGAATTTGTCGCGAGTCGTCGCCGTTCGCAACGTTCTACTTTTTGAGAGAGTCTTGTGAATTTCGCGTATCCATCTCTTGCTGCATCCCTTTCGTCGTCCCTCGGCGTGCTGCTCTCGTTACGTCTCTCAATCAACGATCGCCACCAAGTCGACAGTCCGACGCTATTAGTTCCTTCTCGATTTTATTTCAGCGTCTCCCTTGCTTCTTGATCTGAACGTTGATCGATGAACCCGGTTCGGACGAAAGCTGATCGCGAACGAAACGATCGAGAACGAGTCGGCGGGTAAATGCTCGAAAGGCGCGTTACGTCGGCGAGGAAAGGGAAAAAACACAGGGTATCGTGCATCGCGCGACTACCGGGTCTGTCAGCAGTTCTAAGTCGACTGGTCAAATGCAATGTGCACGCCGTAATGTCTACGCTAGTTTCAGAGAAGAAAACATCGACGCTCGGCTCGGTGGGAGGGGGGAACTGTCGATGAGTTGAAATATTATCAAAGCAGCGGACTGTTCTATCGTTTTTTCAAAGCTGATCGATCGACGTCTGTTATCGCTGCATTTCGTTACTCCAATTTAATTTATTAAATTAAAGGCAAAGAAAAAAAGAAGGACATCAGGGAGAGACTAAATAAAAAATGCCTATTAAGAAAAAGCTTTTCTTTTTTTTCTTTTTAGAGAGAATACCGTAATAGTATAGCTGTAATATATTATTGCGATTGTCTATTACATCCAGCGTAAAGCTGGAACTGCAGCAAACTTGTTTGTGGGAAAGCGAGACGCTTGGCGGATCACGAAGGTCACTGCAGAGTTGAAATTGATTGCGTTGCATCCGCCTACGCCGTTTCCTCTGTTCCCATGAAATTTGTCGTCGGATACTTTCCCCCACTATCTCTCGCGAACACGAGCAGTCACTTTGACTTTTATCTCTGCCGAATATGAAATCGTCCGAACGTGTGAATTCCTCTATTCTTTGCAATTAGTCGCCAATATCTTCTCTCCCTTCTTTTCGAGACTTCCCAAGTCCTTTGGACAATATACGCGTCTAATGGGTCGAAAAAATATTGAAAACACTGTTTTTAGTTCTCTTGCTTGATATCTTTGGTAAATGACAATAGTTTGTTACACGAGTAATGCGCGCAGTAGCAATAACGAATTAGTAAAAATTTGAGAAAGATACTGATGCGATTTGCAACTCTACGATATATTTTAACGGTTCAAAGACAAGACAACGTTCCCGTACTTGCAAAAGGACATTTTCCCATTTTTCTAGCAATTTTTTTTCTACATTCCGCCGAATTAAACCGCTTTTTCGACCCTCGACGTTTTACAATCTCCTGTGTTGTTACTGCATAACTCGTGGTTGGAAAATTGTTACCTTTGTACGCGGTGAAACGGATTTTCCCTAATATGCCATTCGTTGCCGCGAAAATATCGCCAAGAGGCTAGGTGCGTGCCAATATTTTTCTGACTCGTCACTGTAAATAGGGGCGAAAAATACGAGAGCAAGAGAGATTTCTCCAAAGCACAAGTCCGATTGTAACCACTGGCTCGAGCCAATAAACAGTTTTGCTGGCAAAGCCGTTGTCGCGGCCAACGTGATGTCGACGATCCACACAACAGTTCCAACGTTGTGACACGAACACAAGGGAAGGGTAAGATTCATTTATCGCGTTATTACAGCGAAACGATTCGTTTCCGGATGGAAAGTGTCGAAATGGGGCGAAAGGAAACGTTCGAAATACGAAAGATACTCGAGCGACAAGAGCCAAGTGGAGACTGCCAGATTTTATCGACAGATCGCCGGCGAAATTGAAACTTATACAGCGCGCGCTCGCTCGCGAGTGACACAGATCGCTCGATTAAGAGGCTTTTCTCGAGAAAATGGAGCGACTTGGCGCAACTTCGCTCACTCCTCGCATCACTCGATGGTAAAACTTCACAATCGGTGCTCGAACGACACGCCGCAACTTCCACCGGGTCGGAATGAACGGAAGACGGTGAATCACGTGCGTCCGATGTCGTGATTTACGAATGGAACTTCTGCCGGCGACTCGCTTTAACGATCATCTGCGCGAGACTCCTTCGAGTTTATCAAATACCAGCCTGACATCTAGCGAGAGTCACGGCGCGTAGATACTCGGAGATTTTTCTTCGACGAAATTAACCACCAAAATGGTCAAAATGACCATTTGGATATTTTGTATGTAGATGCAAAACAGCATATTTTTGGGAACTCGAGTGATTCTTCGTCAAGCTTGTGTGTCCGATTGCGTTATAAAGATTTTCTTTTACTTTGACGTCTCTGATGGAAATTTTATGCGTTAATTGTCTATAGTTAAAATGTCTCGTTCCTTTCGGAAATGGTCAAAATGACCACTTTAATATTTTTGTTAAATACAAAGATCTATTAATATTATTAATTATCAACATATTAATGTATTAATAGCGTATTTTTGGAAACTTGAACGATTCTTTGTTAATCTTGCGTTATAAATTTGCATTACAAAAATTTTCTGTTTCTTCCAGTTCAACGTCTCTGATGGAAATTTTATGCATTAACTGTCCATAGTTAAAACGTCTCGGAAATGATCAAAATGACCGTTTCGATATTTTTGTTAAATATAAAAATCTATCAATATTATTAATTATCAATATATTAACGTATTAATACAACGAAATAGACTTGAACGATTCTTCGTTAATATTGCGTACCCTGTTGCATCGTAATTTTATTCGACGTCTCTGATGGAAATTTTATGCATTCCTCTCGTTCCGAACGTTCCTTCGACGACTGTCAGCCGATACAGGTTTGATTCCAGAGTGGAATTCAGAAAAGAGTGCAAAGGGCAAGGCCAAGTCGGCAACCCCGCGACATTAAACAGCGATGCGACGCCCCGTGATTAATTCTTCTCGTTAATCAAGGCGCCCGATCCATCATCGCGGTGTCTGTGACGCGTTTATTCTTCGACGCGGCTCGGAACGCCGCGAAATCAATCATAATCGGAGTTTAAGAGGGTGGCTGCGACTTTATGAAGTCCCTCCGAGGGTTCGCCCGCGCGGATTTATCGCGCCATTATGATCTATACAAACGCGCCGTTGCGTGGCTGCCTAACGACGTGTCACTGCGAACGTGATTTTTGTCTTTGCAATTATATTTCGCCGTGGTAACTGAATAACTTAACCCAGATCGCGGATTTGTATGTATTTATGGAACGAAAGGTACGGAAATGCACGTAACGTAACATGCAGAATTATGCACGTTCGTTATAATGTTAAAACAAGCTCTTTCCTTCTTTGTTTTTCTTTTCTTTAATTACGTTCGTTGAAGTACAAATTTGTACAAACAAACGCGGTTTATTCGCGGCTGTATGTACAACGATATTTTATCAATGAAGTTCCGTGCTGGAACGAAATGCGAAACGGAACATAAAACAGTAGGCGTATGCGTTAAATTTTATTACGTAAGATAACGGACGAGATAATTCATCCCGAAACGTTATCACGACGTTACACCATCCGGTTAGGGACTTTCTAGGGACTTACGCGTGTGTACGTAATACACAATTGACAGCAATGTCTACGATATCAAAATATTCAAAGAGAATGAATGAATTTAAAATGCATTTAAAATGGATCGATATCGATGTATCGATTAATGGGTCAAGGTGGATGCTCCCAATGATCGTAATCGAGCCAATCTACCAGCGTCTAAAATTATCTCTCTGAGATCGAAATCGAATTAGTGCAGGGGGAGGGAAAAAGAAACAAAAAAAAAAGGAGAGAGAATTGACAGTTAATAGAATTTTCTATCTTTGCAGCCTTGTCCGATCAACCGATGTTTGCCGAGCCAATACCGAACGTCACGGTGCCACTGGGGAGAGACGTCAGCTTACCCTGCGTCGTCGAAAACCTCGGTAATTACAAGGTAATTAAATCGAAGAGTCTATGCCATGTCGTTCCGCGCGGTTTTCGAGTTTCGGCCTCGCAATCAGCAAATACACGCCTGTGCACAAGTAGTACAGGCTCGAACGCCTATCGTTCTCGAAACTTTCTCCACGATCGGAGGAGAATTCGAATCGAACGTTCGAGCGAAATTTGAACGTTCTCGTCTCCCTCTACCACCTCCTGCGCTCCTGCTCCGAAATTATCGTTTCAACCGCGAAGTGAATTTTCTTCGAAAGTTCCCTCGTCGTCAAAAATTTAACACTTTAAAATTTGATCGCGTATCACTGTGGATCACTTTTCAGTAGAAACTCATCCCAAAGCACCAACGTCGGGAAAACCAAAATATTCGAACGTGCGAAAAGAGAAAAATCGCGATGTATCGGCTTTTGGGCCGTGCTAGATCAAGGGTTAACCCAGTTCGCGGGGAACGAGGTTAAAAAATTTCCTCGGTTGTTGGCGAGTGGCCCCGACGTATGCTCGAAAATAACGCGCACGCAGCCCACGCGATGGAAATTTTCCGCGGAATGAAAGCTATCTCGCGAGAAAGTTTGCGGGGCGCCGCTTACGTAAGCGTCACGTCCCTGGCTCCATTATTACGCAATGTCGTTGGTAAATAATAAATGCCGCGGCGTTCTAAAATATTTACGCTATCCAGCCGATGTATCGATTCCCCCTCCGCGGTCCGCCCACGAATATTTCATATTTCGCGAAGGCGAGATACCCGCCGGAACGTTTTGTCGTGTGGCGGGCGCGCACGCTCGAAATCCTTTTATTGGGGGCGATTTTAATGGAACGACGCGCACGAAGGAGCTCGCCCAACTGCGAGCGTATGTATGTATGCATATATATACGCGCGTGTGTACGGGAGAGCTGTTTTCAAAACCGAATAAACACGTGTCACCGCGCCGAGTGTGCCGGGTTTTCAAACGATGCTCTCCTCGACGAACGACTTTCGATTCTTGACTCCTCCCCCGTGAAATTTTATTGACGCTTCAACTTTTGGCCTCGATTACGAAAGATAAAAATGAATTGGCGAATCAGCGAGGATGAAGTACAACCCCTTAAAACTTGCGATTTTTTGAATCGCCAATTTATTGAATATCAGACGAAAATGTTACAATTTTCGTGATATAAGCCTAATGTTCCAAGTTCAATAAAATGGTGAAAAAGAAATCATACGCCAGATTTTCAGAGATTGTTGCAAAGAAGAGGCTTCAGTCTTAAAATTCATCTTAGATTCAGTCACGAAAAAAATTGTTCAATGTTCTTACATAGTATGGCAACTCAGCGTTTTTGAGAAGAAAAGTGTCTTCACTCAACCAACCGCTGCGTCATGTGAAAGCAGTTTAGAATAAAATGAATAATGTTCTTCGAAAGCAGAATTTCAAATTGTAAAATGAACCAAGTTTATTGTTGTACGATTTTTTATTTTTTTACAAAATTGTAACAGTTTGAGTATTTAAGTGTTCGAATGTTAATTGAGAGTCAGTGTAAGTACATATAATGTTGCAAAAAAGTAATTTTTATTAACACGATGGAATTTGTCACATGCTGGTAAAAGTATTGTGTGTGTTCTAGAATTTTATTAACAGCAATATAATAATATTAGTAAAATTTAAAATAAATGTGAGAATAGGCTCGAGAGATAAAGTGCTAGATATACACAAGGTACATTTGTACAAATCTTTGTAGTTTCGTTGGTAATCGTTTGAATTTATCCTTATGAACCAATTTTCCAATCGTCTTAACTCTTAAAAACAACACGTTGCTCTTCAAATTTTACAAGGATACGATACCTTCCACTATTACCGACAGTTTCCTAATTTCCGGACGAAAGTGATCTTCGATGAAAGAACGAAAGCTCCTCAGCCAAGACGCAGTTAGTTTTATAAATTTCTCACGGGAATCTGAGAAACCTGAGCAAGTGCAAGTTCCAATGAAAGATTCAATTATTCAAAGACGACCCACATTAAAAAACCAATATTAGGAAAGGCAGAAGTAGAAACAGCGTCGCGTTGGCTGGCGATCACGGGAAAGGAGGACCGAGAACAAAGAGAAAGTGGAACGAAAACGATTACCGCGCGTGTGAAAATCCGTTTCTTCCGATACGCGTGGAAAGAAACTGAGCGACATGGTAATAAAAGAGATTGAAAAGAAAAAAGAACGAGAGAGGGGGAGAGAAAAAACTGCACGACTTGTACCCCAATACTATTCGTCTCACTGAAAAGCCCAGAAGCAATTGTTTCGACTAGGAAATGAAGACGATTTTTTTGCCATAGAATTTTATTTGAATTATAGAAAAATTACAGGAGCGATCGCCCAGTACCAGATAACGCCACTCCTACTCGAGGTCTACGCCACGCCCCCTCGCGAATCACGTGACCCAAATCAACCAATCGCTAATTTTCGTTGCATCAGCGTTGCACCTGAAGAGGCCCGATTTTCTGGGTTACCCCCGCTAAAATCACTTTCAGTGATAAAAAGCGCGGGATTACGAGGAACGTTTGGATCGGCGTACGCGATCGCGCGATCGGTATAATATCCCGTAGGGCGAAAAGCGTGTTCCACATTATTCTACCATTTTCGCGGCCGTAAATCACGAAACGAGGAGAAAGAGAGCAAAAGGTCCAGCCTTTTGTCGAACAGAGACAGCGTGCAAAATGGAAACGTAACGTTGCGTGGGGGCTTGCTCACTCACTCCTCTCTCGTTTTCTCCCTGCCTCTGTCGATTCTCCTCGGCGTTCAATTACCTCCGTTGCATCGAAGAATCTCCCGGCGTTATTAGCATTATCGCGATTCCGACGAACGCTTCCTCCGTCGTTGGCTGGCGTGTCGGTAATTTCCGTCGGTTCTTTTCCACCGCGGACCGCAATCTCCACGGATTCTTCGGGCGTTATCTCGGAGCGAAGAGATACCAGCATCAAACCACATTTGTACACCGATACAACGGGGATGCACGTTCCTGTTTCCGTTACACGCGATTCTCGAACGTTTTTCGCGTTGAACAGCCACGTAGTTTTTAGCAGTCGAAGGTTATAACGTGATTTTACACTTCGTAAATTCTTCGGAAGAAGTTATTGGTCTCTGGTAAAAAAAAGAAATTGAGAGCTTGCCGGGAAAAGAAATTGAGAGGCTTTGATCTAGTAAAAAAGGGCGTTTTCATGACTCAGAGCTGGAGAGTGTTTGACACCATCTTACGCTAACAATTTTCACAATTTCGATATTTCTGTACGTTATCGAATCGAGGCCATAAACACACTCCCTGCATATTTTACGACACAACTACGTTCTGAATTCGCAAAACGATTGCCAAATAAAACAGTCATGACGAAAGTTCGTAAAATTAAGAGACAACGATAGCTGAACGGTAAATGAACCACAATACGCAGCGCCATCGGGTCTTAAATCATTTAGAATCCCTCGTGAAACATACGTGCATAATGAGAAAATCCGTCTGGCCACCTAACTCGAATTGAATGTAAATAAAAATCGCAGCCGATCTCTTTTATACGTAGCTCGGTCCGCGCGAAATATTTACCAGCAGTCTGAAACGTCGCGCCGCCCGATCCTGCGTTTCATCCAAAATTTAATCCAAACCAACGCCGGTCACCGAACCGGATCCTCCCCCTTTCTCTCTCTCTCTCTCTCTCTCTCTCTCTCTCTCTCTCTCTCTCCTTTGCCACAGTTTAAAAGCCAAGCACAGTCTTCGTTCCACGGATATTTCTTCCTGAAATTTTCCAATCTTAACGTCTCTCCTGCATACATCGTGAAACATCGACTGTAACCTAACCTCGAACCTATCTATACACGTAACGCAAGAAAATATCGTTCCTCCCCACGGTAATCTTTCCTCCGCGGGCGGAATATGAAGAGGGCGCGGTTCTCCGACAAAGGTCCCGCGATTTATTCGACAGTTTCTCAGCCTATGGCTCGTTCCATTCGATCCGTCTCGTGGATGGTCGCTGGATGGCCCCGCCGATATGTTTGTTCGCGTGTATGGTTGTTCGACGATCGGGCCGCGGGCTGCCCTCGTAGCTACGAGCCCATCGAGCCTTTCCAACGAGACGACTGATGCGTTTCCAATAGCGGCCGCGGAGGCGATTGCACAAAGGTGGCATTTCCTGCATCTATACGCGTCCTCTCGTCAGAGATTTCGTCGACTGGACACTGTCCTCTGTTCCTCTACAAACAATTTTCAAGTGTTACACGCCTGTTAAACGATGCAAATTTAGTGCGCTTTGTTAAGAAGTGAAATTAACACCGATGGGACGAAATTTTTTTAGCAACTCTAAATAAATTCAATGATCTTCGTTCTACAGAGCAGAGGTGGTAAATCTCTTCACTGCTCGCTTAATTTTCCAGTTTCTCTATCGGTGAAAATTAGTTATTATCACTGAAAGTGATTTTAGCGGGGGTAATCCAGAAAATCGGGCCTCTTCAGGTGCAACGCAACGAAAATTAGCGATTTGGGTCACGTGATTCGTGAGGGGGCGTGGCGTAGACCTCGAGTAG
Organism: Melipona bicolor; assembly: GCA_030673865.1. Lineage (NCBI taxonomy): Eukaryota > Metazoa > Arthropoda > Insecta > Hymenoptera > Apidae > Melipona > Melipona bicolor. The sequence continues at coordinate 2,787,936 of JAHYIQ010000012.1, forward strand.
GAGTGGCGTCTGGTACTGAGCAATCGCGCCTGTAATTGTTTTCTATCGATTCAAATGTTTGCACATCGATAAAATTGTATGGCAAAAAAGTCAGAACAGTGAGACGAAACAAGCTTCTCTCGTAAAACGCCAGGAGAGCGTGAGGAAGGCGGATAACGAACGACACGAGGAAGGAAATCGCGAAACGACGCGTAGCCTCGGCCACGATCCCGTTATCACGAAGAATTTCACGCTACGAATTACGTGGCCGCGAGATGATTGAGCACCGCTGCGAGAGTAAATGGGAGCGGCACGTGTTCCGGGCCGGTTGAAACTTCCGTCGCGTCTGCATGTCTTCCACGCACGTGCACGTGACTGCACGCGGGAACCCTCTCGGTGAAGACGTTCCCGGTCGGTTGAAGGCGCTTATTAGTCCGAGCCAATTACTCCGCGAGTTCCTGAACGACAACGTGCCCTGCCCGGGGAAAATTGCCACTCTAGCGCGCTCCTCTCGTTCCTCTTTCAGCTCGGTTTCCGAAGGGACCTGCGTCGAGTCTCTCCTTTGTTCGGTGCCCTCCGCGGGCACCTTTCAAGGAAACCGGCGTAATCGATGGAAATTTGATTTTCCACCGGCTGAGGGACAATTTGCGGCGAAGGGGATGTTCGCCGCGGAATTTGAAGAATGTCGCTCGCAAGGGACGTGTACGAAATTAATTGCACGCCGTGATTGATCCGACACAAATAGAGGGCGGGTCTCTCTCAGAAGTGCGTTTAACAGCTATTGTGACACAAGGCATGATACGAGAATAAGAGAGAAAATAACGAAAATAAGAGAGTAAAGGAAAGCAGAAAAATAGAAAAAAGAGAATAATTTCGATTAAAAATGTGTCAAAAAAAAAGAAAAAAGAGAAATGAATTTAGATACACAATCACAATTTTTTGGACAACGAGCTCCGCAAAGTAAAGTAACAGTTTACATACAGCGAAAGATTTCAAGGTGTCGAAACGCGTCGAGCAGAAATGCAAGTTGATTTGCATCAGATCAGATTTGCATTTGCAGAAGATCTTTGAAAAATCAGATATTACAAAATCTGAAAGCGACTGAATCTATTAGTCTCAACAAAACAGCATCGACGAATCGAATTGAAACTGAAAGATGTATTGTCGAGTTATACTCGGACATAGGACAAAGGCGGAGAGAATTTTAAAAAAATGCTCGACGATGAATGGTTAATAGGCACGAGAACGGTATAATTCGTTACACGTGAATCTCGAGAACGAATTCCTACGGCGGGAAACACGGAGGAGGCAACGAGCGGCTCCCTCGCGAAAGCCGAGGGAAGAATTTTAATAATTCGGCTGATCCACTTTTATGAAAGACGAGCCGAGCGTTACAATGCCGCGACAATAAACCGTAAGCTCGTCCACCGTTTACAGCTTCGTCCATTATACCGGTGAAACATAAAGATGTTTGCAGCCCGCTACGCTCCGCGAATAAAGATCGAGCCCCCCCCCCCCCCCCACTTCTTTCAGTCGATTCAACTTGCCGCGATGGGAATCGATAACTTTACGGGAGAGGAACGTTTTCATTCGCGTCCCCCTCTTTGTCGCGAAACTGTGAATGGACGAGTATCACGAGAGTCGATAGTTCGTCAAGTGTCTCGGTCGTTCCTATACACTTTGCCAAATGCTGAGATCATTTTCGGCATATTATCACTGAAAGTGATTTTAACGGGAGTAATCCAGAAAATCGGGCCTCTTCAGGTGCAACGCTGATGCAACGAAAATTAGCGATTGGTTGATTTGGGTCACGTGATTCGCGAGGGGGCGTGGCGTTGTCTGGTACTGAGCGACCGCGCCTGTAATTTGTTTTGTATCGATTCAAGTGTTTGCGTATCGATAAAATTTTATGGCAAAAAGATCTTCATTTCCTAGTCGGAACAGTTGCTTCTGGGCCTTTCAGTGAGACGAATCGTACTGGGGTACGAGGCATGCAGTTTTTTCTTTCTGGGAAAGTTATCATGTACCGTGTTGTAAACATTTTTTTCAAGTGTAAAATTACGCAGCATACAATTGCGTAACATTAAAAAAAAAGTCAAGATCGCCTTCCCGGGCGTTTAAAGCAACTTTTTTTTTTACCAAGTTTTCAAATTACACACATGCCCGAAAAACATGAATTTGCATCAAAACCCGCAGTCTGGTTGTTATTACGGTTGGTAAATTCGCGTTTTGCGTGGAATTTAAACAGAAATTTCTTACACTTTTTTAAATAACCTAGCTAATTTCGGCTATACCTGTACACGCTGTTTTATATCACGCGAATTTAAAGAGTGTGCCAACTCTCCGAAATTTGCCCGACAGAATGCATAAACATTCGCGGTCGAAATAATTTCACAGTGTCGTAAAGCATCAAAATTGATTTATCGGTGTCGCGTGGGGGGAAATTTGTCCGCGGCGTTGCAAGGTTGCTGATCGTTGCAAACAAATGGAAATGTTATCTGGAAAATTTACTGGGCTGAACGTAACGCGAAACGTTTCACCCTGGTACATTTTAACGATTTATCCCGTTGCCGTTCGGGGATACTCGCTTACGGCACGATTCGAGATTAACGTTTCATTAAAGCTCGTTGCTCACGGTGTGCGCGAGGCATTATTTTGCGTGATGGAGTGCGAGTTTCTCGACTGGCAAGTTTTCTCCTTCTTTGTTGCTAGATCGGTTGCTAGTTCAGTTAGTTTCGTTACACGTCGATCGGCGATCTATCCGCGTATCGACGCGACTCAGGAACGTGTAATCTGTCCTTTAATCTGCTCCGATAAAATCAATCTGAAAAATCGGTATCGAATCGCGATATCTTCCCTGGGCCTCGAGAACCACCCGTCGGGAACGTAGTATTAACGATTATCGATCGTTCCCGTCGTTTCCACCTATGGCTTTCCGATCAAACGCAAAAAGAGAGCCCACTTTCCCGCGGTTTCATCAATTTTTTACCCGCGTTTCTTCGCCCAGGCCGGCGGACGCGAGCGTCCGAGTCTCCACGGACGGCGCTGGATCTCCGCTGGAAAACGTTATTTTCGTGAACGAAGCGAGAAACAATCGGGTCCGGTTGGTCGAAAGGGAACGAGAAGGGAACGAGTGTGTCGCTTGTTGACCTCGAACGGTCTCGTTACATTCGACACGGTCCCCCGATTACGAATACGATTCCCAGGTGACGAATCGCGTTCCCGAGGCTCTTTGATCGGAACGCCCAAAGAAAAAGAAAAAGAAAAAAAAAAAAAATTCCGTTTAACGCCTCCGCTTTGGACAAAGAACCAGCCTCGCTCTGCTTTCCCTCCCGTTTCGGCGAAAGAAACCGTACGACTTTGTCAATTTTCCCGGATTTAATTATGTCGTGCGAAGCCGGGGAATTGCGGTGAAACTCTTTTGTTCAAAATGAATTCCTACGGCCCGCTCTCTCTCTCTCTTTCTCTCTCCTACGAGGGAATACTCGTAGATACGCGTGGCTCGTTACGCGGCCGGCTCTTGAGGCACGATGGACGGGCAAATTGGAAAAAATTACTCGCGTTATATGTACGGTTTCGCGGGTCGGATTGCGGAGGAGGGGCGGGCCAACTGGAAATTTTGCTGAAATTACAATATCAGACTGAAACGCGAGTACGCGAGTGGGTAAAATACCCGGCGGTTCTTCTTCCCGATTCGGAATCGATCGTCGATCGCGTTTCGTTTCCTTGGGAGCCGTGGGAGACTGAAATTCTCCGCGAATGATGGAAGCAACGTTACTTGCTGTTGGTTTGCTTCTTTTCTTCAGCTGGCTGCCGTTGCCGTACCTTCGCGAACGCAGAATCTTTAATTACACTGAAGGAACGGAAGATGATAAGGACGCGTGGAAGGTGGGAGGTGAGAAAGAGAGATAAAAAGCTGGTTAATGCGTTTATAGAATGCGTTTCGTCTCGGAGTCACTGCCTAGACTCATCATCATCAGTGGGGCTTGTTATTGTAACTGGCCCGATCACCCATCCTAGCGGGGTTCCGCACACTGCTTTGCTTAACGTCGGAGATCGGCAGGACCTCGACGCTAGGCGCGCAGCCACGGTCAGTGTTCGAAACTCGTAGTTGAAGAATCCTAGGCCGCTACAACACGAAAGAAAGCTGGAGGGAACGCATTCGTAATTTGTTCCTCGAACGGTTTCCTTCAAAGGACGCAACCGCGGAACGATCATCCAATGAAACAGACCGCTACGCGTAGCAGGGTGACGTTAACGAATACACTGCGGTTGTTCCACTCATTCACGCGTGCAAACGTATAAACGGAATACACGAAAGGTACGCAAACATCCAGCGTTTATCGTAACGTTGAAGTAGAGCACCGGCAATTTTTAAAGAGCAAAAGAAATCTCCGCGTTTAACTTGCATTTCCTTTGTCCACGCTCGTTGTAAAAAATGCACTCGCACGGACATCCGCGGTCCACCAAGGACGTTTCGCGTTAGTTAGTATAATTCGCCCCTCTGCGTGGCATAAACAAGCGCTGCCTTTATTTTGCACGTGCGCAAACACTCTCAAGTGCCCGGAGATTTATTAATCCTTTTAAGCTCGATGTTGCGTACGCGCGACACCGTGCTTTAACAGGTTGATGATTAATTCAACGATAAACACGCTTGTTTTCGCGGCGAATCACTCCTTGTAATCACAGAGATATATTTATAGATTCTAAGTTATATATCTTTGGAAAACACAGTTTTCCACCTTTCGAAAGGTTTCTGAAAAAGGTTCAATTCCCATCACGCTTCAATTCCCTACTTACGCGAGGCTCCTTATCAACGTGTTAACGCGTCATCGAGATGTCATAACGATATCAAACGATCGAGGTTAAGAGGAGTTGAGACTCGTGTCCATCCATTACTGGCAGAACGAAAAGGAGGGGAAAGTTGGATCCTGAAAGGGGGGTGGTGAGGGATGAAGAGGGGAAGTTGAGGCGTAATCAGCTAATTAGAAAACGAATTTAATAATTAATTCGCCAACTGAATTACAGCGGTACGAGCGTGCGTCGAGCGTTGGCACCGCGAGATCTCTGGAAATTATTTTTAATCACCGCGCGCCGATAAATCGCCGGGTTAACTCGTGCCCGAGATCCCGAAAGGGATTGCCACGATCGCGGTCACGCACCGTTCTGAAAATTTATTCTCCGCGAAGAAAAACACGGAACAAATGGGACAGCGATAACATTCGTCGATTAACGTGAAACTTTCGCGCCAGAGAATCATTCATCGCTCGTGGCGATAGCGCGAGTCCTCCTTGTTCCTCCCCTTTGAACGCGTGAGGTTTGCCGAAATCGATTCTTTCTCTGTCTGTCTGATAAAATCTCTCGAACCAATTATTTGCTGGTAATTGAAATGAAATCGAATTGACGTTTTTATAGCTGATCGAAAGTACGAATATGTCCTCGAAATTTCTAAAACCATGCGCATATAGAGAATTTCATCTCGAATTTCTCGCGGAAAGTTTCCAAACTCTTTGTTTTAAATTTTTCATCGCTTTATCACACTGTTAAAGGAACAGATCACTTGTATATAAATGAATAAATTCTTACTAATATTTTGGGTTGGCCGAAAAGTAATTGCGTCTTTTTCTAATGGATGGATATATACGTATATTTCAAAATGCAATTAATTTCATCTTAAATTGTGTGATATCTGATTGTAACGATTTCGTTAACAATTGTTCGTTTAGCGTTGATTTCAAAATGGAAAGTCAAAAAGACATTTTGTCATTTACTTGCGCAGTCTACTACTTTCTACTAAAAGGAAAATTTGTTAAAAATTTGTTTGCGATGCAAGCTCGTTCAAACTACGGCAGTGTTAAAATTGGTTTCACGAGGATGTCAAATCGTTCTTGTTTGACAAGGGCATTTTTCAAACGCGGAATCGTAAAGTTGCCTGAAAGATGGCAAAAATGCAGTCAAACAAAATGGCCGAATTTTTCACGAGAAACGTGGACGCACAAAAGAAAGCTTACTTTCTTACCAATCTGACATTATTACAGATTACACTCTCGGTTGTAATACTTCCTAAACTTTTTCGAGACAATAAGGACATTCCTCGAACGTACGAAAACTTCATCCATCCAAAGTTCCTATCTCTCCCCCCGTGATCTCGACACCAATCAACTTTCCCCTCCCTGTCTTCGCCTCCGAAGCTTTCCTTTACCCACGTCAACGAATCGATTCGCACATTTTAAAGAAACGTCGAACGACAAGGTGGCAAAGGGAATGAGTAAGTTGTTTCCGTCTGTCCCGCTAGACGAGGGATCGTTCCTCCGGCGAATACCAACTGTCAGCGGACGAATGTTTCATTCGTACGGCAGGGGGAAAGGAAAAAGGAAAGAAAGAAGAAAAAAAAGAAGAAGAAGAAGAAGAAGAAGAACGAAATAAAGAACGGAGAATGCCGCAGCAACGTTAGAGCTAAACACCGTGGAGAAACATAAAAGCGACCTTGTGGGAAATCAAGTTCGGCCTAATGACTACGCCCGGCAAACGTCGAGAATATTTTCACAAAGTTGATTAAAACGAGCAGCCCTTCCTCCCCGACGCTAAACGCCACGCCGTTGTTGGAATTGCGCGTTCGTTCGACCTTCTCTTCCTCTGCCTCCGCCTCCACCACACCCCCTCGTGTTTCCCGGCATTCTCTCTTGTTACGCTCTCCAGCCACTCGGTTACTTTTTCTCCTCTCTCGTTCCACGCGATGGTTAATTAAATTCTAGATCGACTGGTCGATTGTTTTAAGAAACTCCGTGTAAACTCCAACGACTATTCTCTCTTCCTCTGTTTCGTTCTCTGCCTCTTTTCTTTCTTTTTTCTTTTTTTTTCTTTTTTTCTTCCTACGCCATGACTTAATTCAAGAGGGATATTTAAAGAAGGAACATTCCTGCGGAGACTCGCAAGAAACCGATCGTTCGTTCCTTTCTTGAAAAGAGATTCACGAAAGGTCAGAGTACAGTTGGTGCGGAAAGTATTAGCACAGTTCTCTCTCTCTCTCTCTCTTTTTGTCAAGCTTCGCACGTTTCGCTCTCGCGGCACCAAATTTTTATGAAAGTACAACTAAGTGATGTCAGACGTGTAAATGCCAGTATTTCTCTTGATCGCTGTGCTTTCATTGGAGCGTAACTTGGAAAGAATTCGCGGAGAGTTTAGAAGCACGACGAAAGGTGTTCCATCGAAGCATTCTTTCTAACGTTCCTTCCTATTCGCGATTTACATTTAAATTAGAGTTTCTCAAATCAACTTCAATTCGTTTCTGACCAACTTTACCCTCGCTCTTCTTTCTTCTCGCGTTTTCACCCCTTTCGTTTCTTTTTAACCCTCAGTGCACTTGCGAATTTCACCATGCAGCAATGTAACGACTCCCGAACGAGAGTAAACGAGTATCGTTTACGAGCCTGAGAGAATTTTCCAAAGAGACTGTTACTCGTCGAGACAGAGATGGAAAAAACTGCACGACTTGTACCCCAATAGCAACTGTTCTGACTTTTTTGTCATAAAATTTTATCGATATGCAAACATTTGAATCGATACCAGATCGCTCAGTACCAGACAACGCCACGCCTACTCGAGGTCTACGCCGCGCCCCCTCGCGGATCACGTGACCCAAATCAACCAATCGCTAATTTTCGTTGCATAAGCGTTGCACCTAAAGAGCCCCGATGTTCTGGATTACCCCCGCTAAAATTACTTTCAGTGATAAAAATTTAGAACCGCGTAAAGAGGCAGCCGAAAGATAGAGGCGAGGGAACCAGCCCTTTCCTCCACAGAATTCCCTCCGTCTCGACGGACAGAGTCTCGGACGGCGGCGTTTTAAAATTCTCTTTACACCCCCGTTTCGGCGAGTTCGAATCAAATTCCAAAGAGTTCCACTGGAGGAGTGGCTCTGGATAACGACGTCTGCTCTCCGGAAAGGGACAGAGGGGAACGTGGTTAAATTCTGTAAAAGCATCCTAAATCTGACGAACTGGGACCAGTTCTCTCTCTCTCTCTCTTTCTCTTTCTCTCTCGAAGGGAAAGTAAATATGTAGGCTATCGACCGACTCGCAGAAACGAACTAACTGGCACGGTTGACACTTACGACACCGAGATCACGTTTCTGTCCGGTGGAAACGTTTCTTGCGGCCGGCGGAGACTCGTGGTGAATGTCAACGGCGTGTCGGTATATTGCAGACGATCCGCGAGGCACGTATTTTAAGCGAGACAAGCGTAAATTCTGCAGAGAGTTTGCGGCATTAAGACGGCACGTGACTCGTTCCAGGTCGGCGACTTGCCGTTGCCGAATAATTGCTGTCATTCGAGAACGGACCGTGACGAGACGAGTTGACCCGTGCTCCGCGTGAATTTGGAAACGATCGTTGCCGATCAATGTCGAGCGTTCGCCTTAACCGGACCGCCAAACGTTGACAAAATGATCGTGATTTATAAATGACACGTTGAAAATGTAAAACACCAAAATAATTCACAGTCTATCGATCAATTAAGTCCAAGTACGTCTACTAATTAGTCAGATCAATCCGCGGTATTTTGAAAATTTGGTTTCACATAAAATTCATTTCGTCGAAAAATGTCGAATGATTTATCTACAATCAGATTATTCTCGAATTTTAAATTGGAGTTGATAATATTTTTGCTTCGACGAACAAACGAAATTTTGGTTGCGGGATTTTGCACCTTCAATGGCAGTTTTGTACGATTACAAGAGTTTAATACGGTAAGAGGCAAGAGTACAACTCGGTAAAACCGACTTGGGAAATGCTTTCGTGCTAAAAACGAAATACACGCGGTCGCGCGTCTTTAATCGCGTTAATTACGTTCAAGTTTGCGGTCGACCAAGGAGCTTAAGCAACCGAGAAATTAGGTCGAGATTGGCGAACGACTCTCGACACGTGTTTTGGAAAAAAATAAATTGAAAAGAATTATTTCCCCTCTGTTTTTGCAACGTGTTTCCTTTCCCCTTCTCTTTCGCTTTAACGAGTTGCGTTTATTCCTTTCCCCGTCACCTTTTATCGGTTTCATACCGGTGCCGGTCATTTCGGAGTACAAAAAAAAAGGAAAAACTCGATTTGGATGACAGCCGCCGGCACAGGAGCCCAAAAGTGATCGGGCCAGCCCGATGAACGCGTCGATCTACTATATTGCACTGAATCATCCGCGTGACTGTCGATAGATAGGAACTCGCGCCAACAGTCTGCACCGTTAATTTCTGTTTCAAGAGCGGAGTGTCGGAGCCTGCTCGCTGGAAACACCCGCGCACAAAAGAAAGGACTATCTGGAAATTATTTTCGATTCAAAAAAAAAAAAAAAAAACGTGGAAATAATCTGAATCAATCTGATCGATTTAACCCCTCGCGGCTACGGCAGTTACTTTGATACGTACCGCACGTAGCATTACGGCAGAAGTTCGATCGATAGCGACCTACACGGCGAAATTTCTCGTCGGCGTACATTTCTCAAAAAGTGTATAGAAATAATCAAAACACTAAATTACACTGCATTAAACCAATATTATTTATTCGTATTTTGCATTCTATGTTGAATTGTTAGCGCGCGTAATTTAACAGTAAAGTGGTTCAATTCGAATGGATCAATACGTACGTACGTCACAAATTCTTGCATTCGTAATACGTCTCTTTTCTTCCACTACACAGTTCTTTTTCTGATTAATTACCACAACTTTTCATTTTAAGGTTTTCATTAAATAATCACGTTTATATGATGTATGACTAACGGAAGATTATTGTCAATAAATTTTGCCGGATGCCTATAGGTAAATTAGTTTGATTCGAGCAACGTGAAGTAAGCCAACATTTAACAACGATCCATTCTGAATAATCGAATAAACAAATTCAGTTGTCGTGGAAAAGCCTGCACAATTTCAGTCGAAAACACCGAGGAATTCCTTCTAAAAGTTCTTGCCGGATTTTACATAATTCGATAAATTTAATATCCAGGTAGATACACCAGTGGGGAGAAAACACCAAAAGTTGGTGTTCACCGAGGAGCCACCGAGGAGGCAACAAAGGCAAATGGCTGATATAAAAAAGGGGCCGGGGAAGGGGCTAAAATCGATCAAAGTTTCTTAAACAAGTTGGCCGCGACAAAAACGCGTCGCTATCGAAATAACGCTTTCCCCTCGCGATATAAAGCGTCAGTTTCCCAGGCAGCATCGTGGCAGCAGTTGAGTCTGACTTTGAACCAGTGCCAGGGATTTCAATCGGGGCCGCAAGCGGCGCGAGCTTTACCTCGAGACCGTTTAAAGGCCAATATAACGCCGGCAGCTACCTTTGCGCATCAGAGAGCCAACTTTTTTCCTCTCTTTCTTTCTCTTGATCGAGCGCCATTCACCTTTCACAATCAATCGACCAGTCGGAGTTGCGAACCGAGTTCCACAATGGTCACCGCCTTCGCCCCGTAGCGGCGATAATCCTCCGATCGTCTCGTTTGGAATCACTGATATTCCGCGTGGAATGGCACGTGGACGATGTTCGGAAAAACTCGGAACAAGACGGACTCGTTGGTAACTGACGCGGAAGAAATTGCACGTGGAAGTGCCGCGAATGACGTAACTGTATCCGAAACCGGAGGATCGACGGAGCTCGACCACGCTTTAATCTTCCTCGACGCGACGTTCCTCCGAACGTTCCTCCTCGATGCTTTTGACAAATTAAATCGACAAGCCGGGGGTCACCCGCTCGGCCTTAACTCGCTGATTTAATCATCAAAAATTTGGAAATTTCCGAACGAAGCGACCATAGTCTAGTCTACAGCAGTTCTTCTCGCTGGCGCGACTAGCAAACAGACGATTCCGCTGAAGCATTCTTTCCGGAAACAATTAGCAAAGTTTCGAATTACCGAACGATCTGCATTTCGGCGAGTCGCTTAATTCCCCTCGCTACGTGACTACGAGATCGAGTGGGAGAAACGAAAGAAAACAATCCGAACAACTTGGTCAACGTCTTTCGAGCAGTGAAACTCTGACTCTAAGAGACACAGTGGAGTGTGTGTCTCGTTGCTCAAAGCTGAGACTGTTTTGACCCTGACAGTGAATCACCCAGTTTCCAAACGTATTTGCGCGAGCAAATGAAACAAGCAATACAGAATGAAACACGAAATCGATTCGTCGAGGAATCATTTCCGCGAGCAAATTTCCAATGAACCGGAGCCTCGACGAGCCTCCGTCGTCGATTGGCGATTTCAGTGTTTTAAAGGCCTTTATTTTACACTCATAAAAATATATATAATAATAATAATAATAATAATACAGAGATGCGTGAGTGTACGAAGACAGTGTATGACGGTAATTATTTCTATTGTCCGTTTGTCGCGAGAGCGAAGTAGGAGGACTCATCAGACGTGGACCACCTAGTAACAAACTGCGGATAACTAACTCTGTTGACACGTTGGAGTCAGTTCTTTTATACCCTGACTCTCACTATGTCCTTTCCCCTCAAGGAGTCGGAAAGCGTCTCTTATCTTACGGTGTTTATGGTCAGGCCCATGAAAGGTTTTTACCTCATGGCCCTGCCGATACTGTCACCTGGGCTCACTGGTCGTGAGAACGTTTATACTACAGCCTGGGTCGTGTCCCCTACAGCGATTCACGTGATAACTCGCCGACGAATAAATAGTCGATTGGTCGTTGGAAGCTCTGCCAACCTTCGTCCAAAGATACCAAGAGCGGGAAGGAGAGGAGAAACGTCGCGGAAGCGAAGAAGCAAAAACTGGGCAAAGTGGCGCTTTCGCGCAGAACCGAGCTGGTTCTCCAGCGTTGAGCAGCAACGTTGGCAAGAAAACGGAAAGGAGAAAGGAAAAAGTGACGCTGGATAGGAGCGAGCCGGCAGGGGTAGCCAGTTCAACCCAGAAATCCTCGAAAGTGCATAAGCTTTGTCACGGAATGAGCTTAGTTAGGGGGACGTTAGCCCAGCCGAGCGTAAAATACGGTCGTAATAATGTTTGTTCGTAGCATTTCTGATGCAGACTCGCTTGCGCAGCGTGTCGTTGCGCCGCACCTCGGCCATCTTCTTTCTCCTTTCTGCTATTTCTCCTCCCCCGCGTTCTGCTCAGCCACTTGTGGAGCATTCGATGGCCCGCGGAGCCCGTTGACAAGCTGAAATTTAAAAGACAAGCTTCGCTACCAAATTGGATATCGATCATCCTTTTGGAAACTGGCACGTGCTGCAGCTCGGTGGTTTTCGGAGCAAGAACACGTAAGAAGTACAAAATTGTACAATTGGACGTTTATCCAAAAACGCTGCAGCTGGTCTTACTCGTTCGATGACTCGCGTAGAAGCCTCTTTTACTTCCGAGTGTCATTTGTAGTCTTCGGATAACACCCCTGTTCCTTCTAGGGATTTCGCAAGTCCTACAAAGTCCGAGAATCTTTTGCGTCTGTTTTTTATGTTTTTCCTTTAATGTGAATTTTATTGTACTACCGACTTTACAGACATAAATTTTAACCTAGTGGTTTAAAATAAATGGTTGAAATTTATTGATTTAGGAATTAAAATTGAGTAGGTCCAAATACGACGATGACAAAAAGATATCACGAATCGCTATTCTTTATAAGTTTCTTACGATCTGCATCCTGCCACGACTTGATCGGCTCTCTATCCGAAATCTTACCCTCAAAACCTTCGTAACCATACTCTCATATTTTATGTCTTGCGCGACTGAAACAAACGATCGAAAGCTTGGCCCTTTTTGTGACAAATCGCACGAAGCACGACAATTGCCTGGCTCTTGGAAGAAATGAGACTTCCTCATCCCCGTATATGGATCCGGTTCGAAACGTTTGAATTTTGAAGCGGGTGGCGATCGTGCGGATGAAGTGTAGCGAATGGAACGATTCCGATAGGGCCGGAGATCGTGATGAGTGGACTGTATAATTTTGTGACGTAATGTAACGTCTGCAACGATGCAACTGTCACTGTCACTGACAGTTACATCTGTAATCGTCACATTGTCACGTCGATTGTCGGTACCTCGCGTAGAATAATTCTAACAGTTAAAATTGTAGGAAATGGTCCAAACAGTGCGTTTCCTTTCTCAGGGTGTATCACTGCCTGAGTGAAATTTCGGGATAGCCGAAATTGATTGTGCATTTTTAAATACTTGGCGTTTGATATTTATCCGTAACGATGTATTATGCATTATTTGGTTCACTGCTTTCTGAACACTTTGACGTTTCTCAAAAGATCGTAAATATTATAATACGCAATCGTGTTAAAATATGAAAATATCAATAGTTTTATATTTAAATCCTGACTAAATAATTAACAACTTAACTTATATTTATATCGCATATTACTATTGGTATTTTGCCTGTATCCACGTTTCCAATAAATAAATTAGCGACCTGTTCCACTTTTGTTCGTCTCGTGCGGAATATGTTAGATCCCAGAGACTCTTTTAAATTCATTATTATTATTCGGTGAATGAAAATTTGACCAGTCACTTGGCAACTTGGTTAAAGTTAATCGAAAAGGGGCTCAAATTCACTTGTTTTATTGAAAAATTAGAAACTCTGCTGATTGTAATGTTACTAATTCTTGCCAATACAAACGATATGTCACTGACGTTTTTGTTCGATGACTTTGCACTCGCGTATTTTTTTGAATATATATATACACATATAAGGAGAAGATAGAAGATTTCAGTTGCTGAAACTTTTTGAGAATCCTCCTCCTCCTAGAGCAGATCCGAGAACGTCGTGAAAACGAGGCTGATTTAATTCGCAGGTGGCGTGGATTCACGTGGGACGTCAAATGCTCTTGACCATCCACAAGCACGTGGTGGTGAAGATACCGAGGTTCTCGGTTTCCCACGACAACCAGAAGACCTGGCTGCTGCACATCAACAACGTACAACAGGACGACCGGGGCTACTACATGTGCCAGCTGAACACGAACCCGATGATGAGCCAGGTCGGCTTCCTTCAAGTTGTCGGTGAGCATGTTTTAATCTTCTTCCGTCGGCTTAAGGCGCCTTTAAGAGCCGTCGTTGTTGTATTATTAGCCGCCGGAAGCAAGCGGCTCTTCTCGGCCGGCTTCAACGAGAATTCGCTTCACTGTGACGCAGTTCAATCGATAAAACAAACCGTACTTACGACACTTGAAAAGTTCCAAGAAGAGTTTCTCACCGCGCAATTAATAAACTCGCTAATAAAGGTGTTTTCAACTAGACTAACCTGGACCGGGTTTCTCCCGCGTTCTTCTCTGTCTGTTCTCAAGTGCCACCCAACATTTTGGACTCGCTGTCGACCGAGAGCACGGTGGCGGTCCGTGAGAACCAGAACATCACGCTCACGTGCAAAGCGGACGGCTATCCAACGCCGAAGTTGATGTGGAAGAGGGAAGACGGCCAGAGCATAAGCATCAATCGGCACTACAAAGGTGAGCGGTGCAATCTCTTCAGATGAGTAAACTCGTATGTAAAATCGCCTCGTGCGTCTGTCCCGTGGCAATCGACGACAACTCTCAGCTTTTCTCAGCTGGGCTGGTTGGCCGTTTAATTTTCCCAATTAGCGAAAATCGCTGGGAAGCGGGAAATTTCGCGAAACGCTGTGTTCATTCGAGCGCGGTTCTTCGAATGTTCGCGCGCCGCTGTTCGTCCCAATTAGCGCAAATTAAACGAATTGCGAGCCGTTGCGTTGTACCGTTTATGACATCTTCGATTAAAAATCGTCTCGTTTTTTCTTTGTTCTTTTTTGTTTCTTTTTTTTTTTTGACGTTGAAAAGTCGGAAAACGGGATGGAAAAACTCGCTTGTAACGTGTGAACGTTGTTAACAGCAATTATCACTGCGATGAAAATTGATGCGCGAAATTATTTTGAAATTTTATCATCGGTGCACTGTACGAGCACGATAATTGTGACTACGTTGGTAAAATTTCGACGTATACTCAAAGACGAATTTCAAAATTTCCAAACACCAACGAACGACGGTATTACCGAGCGTAAATTGCAGAATGTAAATTACAACTGCGAAATGAGCGAGGAAATAAATGACGGAGCTCGTTCGATCGTCGGAAGCAAAGTTGCTTGGGTTTCCACCGGGTGAAAGGAACAGGTTCCGACGACGCGGATTGCGTCGGTGGTCCTCCCCGTGTTCGCGCAATCAGAAGTCCAAACAATCAACTTCCAAGTCGATTCTACTGATAAACGTTAAAACTGGAAGCGGGCAGGCAGATGTTCGATTTCCGGTGATTAAACCCGGCGAGTCGAACGTGACGTTAAAACCTGGCCGCGAACGTAGCCAGAGGAGAAAACCGGCTTCGCCGCGCCCGCGTATGTACGTGCGTGTAATCAATTTAAACGAAAGAGAAAGCAGAGGGAAATAATGCCGGTGGACGGTAACGGAAGCGGCGGCAACGTTCCCTTGCTTTTGTTGCTCCGTTCGTCATCGATTTTACACGTCAAACAACGAAGCCCGCGGCGGCATTTCCGGTAATTTCCCTAATGCAATGGGACACGTAAATCCATTCTCGCCGACATATTATTAGTATTGTGGTAATTACTCGTTTGCATGGCCACGTCGTTCCCCACTTCCTCTCCTCCCCCATTTACACGACCGTCGAATAAAACAAAGAACGTCGCAAATACATATACAGGGTGTCCAGCATTTTTCCGTACATACTTTGGGAGTGTGTTCTACAAGTAAAAATAAGACTAAAATGTTACATAACAAAAAGTCCATAAATGTTTTGTCGAAAAGTTATGACAAAAATAAGAAATGTGAAAAATATGATAACGCTGTGTAAAAAATTGGCTTAATATTCCCATAGATGGATTGATCGAGGGGGACCAATTTTCTGGCCTCCTAAATCACCTAATCTCACTCCTTTTTTTATCACTGAAAGTGATTTTAGCGGGGGTAACCTCTTCAGGTGCAACGCTAATGCAACGAAAATTAACGATTGGTTGATTTGAGTCACGTGATTCGTGAGGGGGCGTAGACCTCGAGTGGGAGTGGCGTTGTCTGGTATCGAGCGATCGCGCCTGTAATTTGTTTTCTATCGATTCAAACGTTTGCATATCGATAAAATTTTATGGCAAGAACAGTTGCTTCTGGGCCTTTCAGTGAGACGAATCGTATTGGTACAAGTCATGCAGTTTTTACTTATGGGGCACTCTAAAAGAGAAAGTTTACAGTGCAGAAGTACGTACAAGAGACGAATTACTTGCAAAAATCAACATCGCTTGCGAAGAGATTAGACAAAATCGCAACCAACTGAAATTAACAATAAATTCAATAACTCGTCGACGTCAAATTTAGCAGCGTTTAAATCATATTTTGTATTTTATTCTTAACAAAGCATAACAAAGTATGTACGGAAAAATGCGCGACACCCTGTATATATATTTCTGTCACTGGATTTTACCACATCATTGTTTTTCACGCTCTGTTCGCCGTACATGTATAATACGCATATATTTGGAGTGCAGGAGGCATGTCGTTAGAAAATTACGCGATCGTTTCAGAAAGTCATCGTCGCGATCAGTGTTGGCTAACTGAACTCAATTTTGAATGTCTCGTGTACCGCCTCGATATAAATCGCGGATTTAAAAAAAAGCGACGGATGCCGATGAATATTCCAACCTCGTTGCGAACGCTAACGAACATGTATTTTGCAAATACGCGTGGTTGACACGAGATCGTCACAAAGTTATCGGAGAGAGAGCGAGAGAGAGAGAAAATACTGGGTATAAGTGAAACGTCGATGACGCTGAAAAAATTAATGCGAATTAATTCCCTCCGCGATACGACACGATTAATTTCTAACGTGTTTTGATTTTTTCCAAGCCGCCGTATAAATTTTCATCAAGATTTTTCATCTCGATTCTCCTCTTTTTTTTCCAAATTTTTTTTAAATTTCGTTTGACGAAAATTTCACACGCTGTTTGCGTTATTCTTTATTCACGGTGACCGTTATTCGCGACCGTTGTTCGTATATGCGATAACGCCGCACGCTATCCTCGTTTCGACGAAGACAATCGCGGACCGATTACCCGCAACGAACGGGAAGCACGGGAAAAGAGGCGAAATCGAGTACGAATTTGATCGAATTTTCGTTGGTAAAATACTCCAAAAAAAAAAAAAAAAAAAAAAAAGAGAGAAGAGGGGGGAAAAAAAAGGAAGAAAGAAAAATTGCGATCGTGCCTGGCTCGTAAAGCTCGTTCATCGATGATTGCGATTCTCCGCGCTCATACATCATTCGTTTTCCCGAAACGAATGCCGGAATGTGGTTCGCGCGAGTTCCTCGCGCGTTCTTTTATTTATCGGCGACAGCCGATTTTAACGTAAAAAAAACGCCATAACGCACGAATAAAATTACGCGGTCGCGTCGCAACGCCGTAGGAATCGCGAATCGACATTTCGTTGAAATTTTAACTTCCACTCGTGAAATTACGAATCGCGACGAGCTTCCTCTGAAAAGAGCCGCGCGCCACCGCGATTCCGGGGAAAGTCGTCAAACGCGGGACGCGTGATGTCCGCAGTGTATATCCAGCGTGTTATGTCTTTATCGACTTTGTGATAAAGTTCTATCGTTACACTTGACGACAACGTGCAAACTACGCGGGACCAGCAGGA
This sequence comes from Melipona bicolor, assembly GCA_030673865.1. Taxonomy (NCBI): domain Eukaryota; kingdom Metazoa; phylum Arthropoda; class Insecta; order Hymenoptera; family Apidae; genus Melipona; species Melipona bicolor. The sequence continues at coordinate 2,805,539 of JAHYIQ010000012.1, forward strand.
AAATTCCCAGCGGTTGCAGTTGGCTGAGTAATAAAGTACGATAAACTACACAAGCCCGCCCTTACCGGCGCATTATTAGAAATGCAATTAGCCGTTCGCGCAATTTTACTCATTACCGTTTCACGCGAATTCCAACCTATCCCATCTTCCCTCCCTCACTCACTCTCTCACTCACTCTCTCTCTCTCTCTTGCTTCGTTTCTATTCCATTACATTTGCAAATAACTTTCGATAGGAACGATTCGAATAAAAGTTTAACATCAATGTTATTCTATTAACGACTGGGAATCACTTGCTTTTACTTCGAAACGGAATCACCGCGGGTGTTTTCTCATCAATTTCACAGATCCCACTATGCTCGAGGAATCCGGGATGTACCCTGCATAAAATATGTGACAGGCTAGGTGTGCCTCGAATAATTCCGCGATAAAGTTTTCAATTTCGGTTCATCGTCCTTGCGATTCAAGTTCTGGATTATCAAGGCGGTTATTACCGTCGGTATTACACTCCGTTGTAAAGTAAGCGGAGCGAGAGAGACTTTTGGAATTTAAGTTTGAGATTGGATAGTCGCTGGTTGAAAATTACGTGGGAGCAAATTCCAGATGGGTATGTCATGTGTGACCGAATGCAATGGACTGCGAACAACTATCGCGGCTCTTCCTCTCGCTCGCTCGCTCGCTCGCTCAGGCCGTATTATTAATAATAATGCAGTTGCGTGTTTGCACGAACGTGACTGTTGCCGGCGTGCGCAGCATTTTCCCGGATACGTTCGTGCAAACAGGGAACAAACGAGGCGTGTGTGTCGGGAAATTTTCACAATGACTGCTTGTTCTCGCCGTCGATAACGAATCTAAGAAACCACGATCGCCAAGTCCAAATCTATAACGGTGTCACATAGTATCATCGGTGAAAACTGTATTTATTTCAAAAATGTTTACTTTATACAGTAAAACGATCTCTAGACTTTTATTTAAAAAAAAAGAAATACACGTAATACAGTTTGAAAATTTGATTATCTACGATAAATAATACCGAATATTAATAACGAAGAATATTACAATCGCGAGACTGATTTTCTCCCGTCTTTTCTCCGGATGCGATAATGCGATTACGCGCTCGTTATACGAGCATCGCGCGGCGCATCGCGATGAAAGAAAAAGTGTCCTGATTCGAGCGGCACGACGGGGAAAACCAGACAGAATTCGCAAGAGGGAGAGTGCGGTGTGACAAAGCGCCGGACGGAAAGTCTTTTTTTTCCCCCCGGTTGGCTGCTTCTTAAATATTATATGGATTCATCAACTCCGGCGGCGCAGTGCTACGCCGCTACTGCAACGTGGCTGGCTGTCAGTGGCGCAATGACTGAAAGTGGGGGTAATCAAGGGGCGGGGCCGGGCGGTATGCAGTGGCGGCGACGTGAAAATTATGCGCGCACATGGCATATCCATGAAATATTCACCGGATGCTAAGGATGCGTGGCCGTTCCCCTGGTTGGCTGTTTTCGGGCTAGATTAAACAGAATCCCGTGTCGGCCGGCTCGTTCTCCGCCGCGCTGTTTCATTTCGCAAAAGAAGACAAAGGGAAAGTTGTTGCAAATTGATATTCCGCGGCGGCGCGGAAAAAGGAGAAGACCGGTGTCTTCCCTTTAACTGTTTAAAGTTTTCGAAACACGTAACACGGCCGAGGTTAAAAGTTTAATGCGGCACAGCCTAGTTCCGGCTACGTGGGATAATTCCGTCGGCTGAGTCGACCAAGTTGCGGCAGTCCTGGCGGACTCTCTGTCATCGTAAAACTAGATGGATTAAAACCAGTCGATGCTATAGATCTGGCTCGGTCCGCCGGGAAGAACCGTGAGCCCGTGGCGTCTGGACACCGCGAGAGAGAGAGAGAGAGAGGCAGCCCGAATGTCACGATGTCCCAGGTGGCGTAGACATTAGCCCACTGGTAACGTGCACGTGCACCAACCGCCGCGTTAGGCTGACGAAGCTGCTGTGGTTTGGCTGTGCCGGGTCAAACGTCCTTCCATCGGCTGCAACTTGTGTTCACCTAAAAGCCCGATGACGTTTTACGTGCTGCACCGTTCACCCCGGCGTATCGTTCCGTTCCGTGTTCTCGATACTCTCTCGGCGAACGCGAACTAAACGAGTTGCTTCGAATTTACTGTTAATCGATACCGGCGAATAATTTAATTAAACACGAGGATAATCGCTACCTTCCGCGACATGGTGAATCGTGATATCGGAACGATCGTGTGACCCAAGGAGAACTCGAACGAGGACGTCACGGTGGAGAAAAGGATCGTCGTAAGTATCGCGAGGATGAGGAACTCGTAACTTTGGCAATGGTATTACGAGCAAGTGTCGATAAATTATCGGAAATTCAACGTCACGCTTGTTTCACGCAAGTAAACACGGTTGAACCGAATCATCCAACTGGAAGACTATCCAGGAATTTTAGGTTCTGGTTCTGTCCCAAACTCCTCGGACCTAGAAGACCTAAGAGATCTAGATCTTCTCAAAGTAGAAACATTTGTCAACTCATGTATAATAGATCGAGTAGCTAATGGACAGAGACACAGAGAGAGAGAGAGAGAGAGAGTGAAGCTTACAGTAAATAAAGGAAAAGTTGAACATTCGGTAAGTGGAAGATTAGCAGTGTGAGACGACCAAATTTCAAAGGAACGAAATAATTAGCGGTGAAACGATGGCACTCGCCGCTCGCCTAGTTGGAAGCGATAGTTCCGTTCGTTAAGCCGTGTCAACGTTTTGTTGTTCGTGATTAACCGAGCCAAAAGCTCGGAAAGTAGTACGAAAGCTTTCGAGCTTCCTTTCCAGGCGAAAGATGAATCGCCTGGGCGGAGCTTCCGAATAAGAAACACTGTGTGTTGCCCTTCTTCTCCCGTTTCTTCTTCTTCCTCTGCTTGCGGATTCTTCTCCGCTCTAATTTCTGCTAATTAAAGCGCAGCCTGCCTTTTCCAAAGCGCGTGCAGCGAGCGGAGGCAGGCGAGCGGAGTCATAAATATCGCGATAAAAGGGAGCAAGAGGGGAGAAAGAAAGACGGCGCACGTGGAGAATGCAGCGCAACACCGCGGACGGAGAACGCCGCGGATGGGAAATTTAAGGAGGTTGCCAACTTTTTCAACGTCGAGTGTCAGAGCTCGCTCGGTCGAGAAACGATGAATGACGACACGGTTGAACGACTTCCTTTTCTCCTTTCCTGGCAAATTGTCTTGTCTGTCGGATGACAATCCACTTCCGCCAGCAACTTTGTTCGTTAATTCCCTCTCCAGCAGTGGAACTTTACCCTTGGATGTTATCAATAGGTTTGCCTCGAACCACCAGCCATTGGAGTTGGCATTCTGAAAAACCTCGGCCGTGAAAGCGTGTCGCGCCACTCGGCGGACACCTTGCCCGTTCAGCTCGCTCGCGACGGCGTTAATGCAATTTAGAACAGGCTAATTACGCGTTCGTAAGACTCTTTTAACTGGAAACACGATGCGTCACGGCTAGGGTTTGAAGTCGTAAATTTGCTTGCGATATGCATTCTTGCGCGTCGACTGTTTTTTATATTTCTGAAACATTTAGAAAATTAAACAACTGAATTCCTTCTTTTTCTTTCCTAGTAAAGAGATGACTATTTTCTTTTCCAAGTGGAACGTGTACGCTTGATTCCTGACATCCGCTACAAAATATATATATATATATATTATCATATGAAATTTATTATATTCGAACGCTCACTAATTAGCACGCAACGGGCAAACTTTCTCCAGCCAGTCTCGGAGACTCCCGAATAATAACTATTGGAGCTCTTCTCAAATCGTCTATCTCTGATATCGAATACGTCTAAACGTCAGAAGACGAGATGTACGCGCGCGTGTGTCGCTGTAACCTTGACGAGGCAATTAGCGACACACCGGAAACTTGCAGCTACGCGCGAAACTGGACAAAATGTAACGGTATCCGCGATTGTCCCGCGTCGCCTCAGACTATCGCTTTGACGTGGTTCGTCGACGTGGAAATCCGGCCGATATATAACGAGCGACACCCCACACCCCAGCATCGCTCGACGCGGCGTAGACGAAATTCGGTGCCGGCAGCGAGTTACACAGGCTCGTTAAAAGTTACCGACGCCAGCGAATCGGCAAGCATGCGAAACCCGGACACTTGGAGGCAGAGACGCGACATTATCGGCTCCCGTCGTTCGATCGTTCGCTCGCATACGCATGCACACACGCGCGCGAAATTTCGCGAAAAGTTTCTTTATTTCTCGTCGCCGATCGTTTCGAAGATTTTCCACGGGTCATCTCGATTGACGCCCCGAAGCGGATGAGCCAAGAGAAATCGAGCTTCAGCTGAGAGAAGAGAGAGAGAGAGAGATGGAGGAACAATCGTTCCGAAAGACGCGAGTTTTGCATACTTGATTCCTTTCGGATCGAATGGAACAGATTGTAGGAGAGAAAGGAGATGCAAACGAGACGTTCGACAACGCGAAGGGATAATTTGGATTCGTGCAGAGCGCGATAGAGGCGATGAACGGCGGAAGCCTTTCGACGGAAGTCGAAAATCGAAAATTACATTTTTCCATTCGAAGGTCCCTTTTTCAAGAAAATGTACGTACCCGATGAAACGTTCGATGCGATGTTTTATCGTTTTATTATTATTATTTTTTGTTTTTTTTTTTTTGGCACATGGAATTCCATTTATATGAAATTTTATTATTAATACTCGATGAAATGAAGAACTGGTAATCGAACCCGCCTAAATATGAATTCTAGATATGAATTTTTATCACATGACCGGAAAAATCACATGCAGCAAAATCAATGACCGCCTTCTCTCGATTGCTAGTTTATGTAAACAGAATTCCACCGTATGAAACCTACCGGTTCCAACAACAAGTTTGCGCAAACAAAATTCTCCAAACAGAATTCTACTACGTACTTTCTATTTTCTCGCGTCGTTCGTTTTTCCACAGAAAAAGTAGATGGATTATTTGTTGTTTTAGCCTGAGAGTTCTCCTCCTCGTCGTCTGATGTTTCAACGCGTTCGAACGTTTGCGCGTGCACACGTGCAGATGTCCATCAAATGACTGTTCGAACCGGCTTATAACCGCTAATCGCCCTTTGACCATGCCCACGTGCCCTAATATCGCGGCAGCACGGTACAGCAGACGGCGAGAAGATAACCGACACGGGCCGTGTGAGAAATTGCCCGGTTATCTCCACGTCTGACGCTGACCGGCATCTCGAAAGCTGCCGGAGTGAATTAAGAGAATAAAGGAGGAATTTCTGTTTGTTCGTATATAATGAAGTCGGGAGTAAACGGGGCCGCGTTGCCTCGTTTCTGCGAAAGGGTTTCTCGGTGGAAAAATGAACGACGTTCAGTCTGCGAGACGTGAAATTTCATCCCACGTTGTGTGCGTGCGTGTGCGTGCGTGTGTGTGTGTGTGTGTGTGTGTGTGTGTGTGTGGGACAACGTTGAAATATTTCGTAACGTAAATGAACAATCTTTTCTTCTTTTTTCAACGTAACGTAAAAAGAAAAATTAAACGTGATCCATCGTTTCAGGACACGTATCAGGCATCGTGTCCTACTCGCCATGTTTTACCGACGTGAAAATGGTTTTCACGATGCAATCTATATACGCGCTGTGCAATGGTTAAACAAGGGAACGCGGGACGAGTATCGGTTCCGGGGGAAGGGAGGGCAAAAAGCAACGCCGAAAGTTTCGGTCGGTTTTCAGCTTGATCCAAATTCAACGTTGATCAAGTGTCGAACCACGGTGAAAACGATCCATTTGAAAAATGAAGAGTTACAACTCTACGGGATGGATCCTGACATTCTCTCTCTCTCTCTCTCTCTCTCTCTCTTTCTCTCTCGTGTAAATACATATGTGTACACGCACGCGCGCACACACACACGTACGTGCGTTTGATTCGGGCGACGCAGGATTAAACGGCGCTCACGCAATATTTATACTTCATTCTATTTATTGCGCTTGGCGAGTATTTACACATAAATACCGATGTTTCGGTGTATGGCAATCGTGTCAATATTGTATCGATAGCGGCCGAGAGTCGCGACGCGCGTCGCAATATCGCCCGGTGGCCCGGCATCCATCCGGCGTAATTAAATGTCGAGTAATGATTGACGAACCGCTGCTCGTAGTTTGCCGTTTCAAAGTGACCGGCTCGCCGCCGACCGTCCAACGCCGAAAACTGAATCCTGGATTCTGGATTCTGGAAACTGACCGACAAAAGGAACAAAAAAAAGAAAGAAAGAGAAAAAGAAAAAAAGAACGGAAAGGGGAATCGTCTTTCATCGAACGTCCAGACGAATCAAACGGCCGAGAAGCAGGCTAATTTGTTTGCGCCAGCTCGCGACAGTTTCGCGTCCAATTGCGCCAATCGACCATTTCGACTCGGCGTGAACGTTGTTGCTGGATTAAGAAGCGATCCGATACGTCCCCGAAACAGCCATCGAAACGATTGATCGAACTGCAAACCGAAGATTTGACTGGGAATAGAGAGAAAGAAGGAATCAAAAATATCCTATTGCGTGGATATCGAGCGGACGGTTAATATTGTCTCTTGACCCCGGGTATATTCGCGTATGGCCACGACGCCAGAGGAATCCGAATTTATCGTTTGCGTGAACGTTAACAGGCAGAATAATCAATATTTGCCGATACGACTGAAATTCACCGGGGCTCCGCTAGACGCTTATGATGTTGATTTAGTATATACGATATTGCTAGGTAAATAAACCATGCCGATATTCGATTACTCTTTCATTTGCTGTTTATTTAATCCTCGCGCCCGCCTATAATTTTACACTTTTTCGCTAGTTTTCGCCCGTGCTTTTTTTTTTCGCGGGTCGTCGTCCGCGTTGGAAAACCCCTCCGTCCCTGACGACGCGCGGATGTGTCGCGCTCGTTGACACCGCTGCTCGCGTTCGCCGATTTAAATTTTACCGTCGGTTGTTTGACGCAACAAGACCGCTAAATACAAATTGTTTGTGTTATTTCAACATTCCCTCCCAGCGTTAAACTGATTACACTCGTTCGTTCGATCAATCAGAAAATTGCCTCGGTTAAGAACATAATGTTGGAAAAATCGCAGCTCGGAATTACGTAAAAGGCTGCGTCGATTAAATCCCGCGACGAGCCCTCAATTTTGTAGATAAAAATAACGCCGATAGGTCTACGGATTTTTAAAATAAATATAAATATTGTTTATTAATTTTGGAATTAACAGATACTGGAAAAGTCCCAATACGGTAATGACAAACGATATTAATCTCTCGTTATCACAACTCGCTACTCGCTATATAATTTCTTTGCGATTCACGACTCACTACTCTCTATACTCTCTGACATCTCGATAATCTTTCGTTTTTCGCATACTCGCGCAACCGTACCCCAATATTTTATGTCTTAAACTTGGGCGGCTGAAATAAACATTTCCAGGCCTGGCCTTCGTTGTGACAATTATCTGGAACGCGCAGCAGGAAATTGCCTCGCTCTTGGGAAGAAGTTCGGTACAATTTCCCAGATTTCCTCACCCCCGATAATAAAAAAGACGAAAAAAAAAAGAAGGCTAGCGCGACAGCAGAACGTATCGCTCGCGTTAGCGTCGCTCTCTGAAATAAATCAGCCGTGCCGTCAAAGCGCCAGCAAAGCGCGCTTAAATCAGCCGCTGTCGCGTTAAAGAGCGGGATGGCGCAATTTTCCCAATTTCATCGCGGACAGATTTCACAGCGCTCGTCGGTCGTCATCGCTCGCGCGGCGCAGCCAGCTGCCTCTCTCCTTTCTCGGACGGTTTCTCACGGAATTCTCGCCGGTGGTTGGGCATACCCGGCAGTCTGGATGGTAAAAGGCAGGAATTTCTGCTCAAACATCCGCGAAGCCACGCTTCACGGTGTGTCCGGTAGCCTCTCCGAAGCTTCATACAAATTCATGACCGAGTCGTTCCCCGTAAGTTTTCGGACGATGGGCGAGAACGCGCGTCGGTTTCGGGTCGGTTTTAACACGACGTGTTCGCGTTCACGTTCACGTTTGCGTGCGCCCGGTTGCCAACTCCGTTCCCAGCCCCTTCGGGCCATTTGTTCGTCGAAACCCGCGACACCCTTAAACCACCAGCTTCTCTCGCGATTTTGCACGCCTCTCCAGTGCTAGCTGGCGAATCGTGGACAAGGACAAAACTGCACGACTTGTACCCCAGTACGATTCGTCTCACTGAAAGGCCCAGAAGCAACTGTTCTGGCATTTTTTTGCCACAAAATTTTATCGATACGCAAACATTTGAATCGATACGAAATAAATTACAGGCGCGATCGCTCAGTACCAGACAACGCCACTCCTACTCGAGGTCTATTCCACGCCCCCTCGCGAATCACGTGACCCAAATCAACCAATCGCTAATTTTCGTTGCATCAGCGTTGCACCTGAAGCCCGATTTTCTGGGTTACCCCCGCTAAAATCACTTTCAGTGATAAAAACGGGGAGAAAATAATTCGCGCGTCTCTCTCTTCTTATCTCATCGCGGCGAGAAATGACCAATAAAGAAGCAAGACACAAAGATGGAAGAGATGCTCGATTAAACCAGGGAATCGAACGATTGATCGGTTTTTACCGAGTGTGAATCTCGGTCGAGAACATGCGATAGATTTTGTGGAAACTAGAACGAGATCGTATATGATCAGACACGGCGCGCATCAGTATTTCGAACGCGGTGAAAAATAAGTCATGATTTTTCATAAACGTTTCTTAATTTAAATCTACTTTTAGAAATTCGAATGGTGTATACACTTGCACTTTAATTTCTCTCATACGAGTTTCATATCGACTATCGACCTACAATTAGTCGAGGGAATAAATGAACAATTTATCGTGTTGCGAATACTTGAAACAAAAGTTAGCTTCTTGCAGAAGAGAAGAGAGAGAGAGAGAGAATTGTAAAAATATGACGGAGGAGAAAGAAGAACGATAGGAGGGGGAGAGTAAAAATTAATCTTTGTTAGCAATTTTCGTTGTACGCTGGTTCGTTGCTCGGTATTGCATTCCACAGGGGGACAGATTGCATTACTTTGGGAAAAACGATGTTAAAACGAACCCTGAAACAAGTTCCAACGATATTCTTTCGCGCGACACAGCCACGTAGCTTCCGATAATGAAGTTTCTGCCTGTCGCTGGCCGTTATGCAGCATAAAAATTTCAATGAAACTCTCCTTTCGAAATGGCTATTAGCAACAGCTCGGCCCGATGTATCGATTTGCATCTCTCTCTCGGCTTTGAAGCCGAGTCGCTTCTCCCTAAACACTCTTCTGCTACCAATAGACGAATACATTAATAGAGAATGAAGCGATAGTGAAATAAACTCGTATAGAAAGTCGATATCGTTTCTGATGAAAGGCAAAACGATCGTCCCGCGTACCTTTTACTTTAATGCTCGATGAACAAGCTGTTCGACGATATGTCCGAATATTTTTTTTTTTTCTTTTCTTTTTTATTGTCTGTAGCCGAAGAAATCTGCGTTTGTTGGCAGTCGGTGAGAACATGTAATGAGACTGTGAAAGGTGAAGGAATCAGTTCCGATTTTAAACTCATTATCACTGAAAATGATTTTAGCGGGGGTAACCCAGAAAATCAGGCCTCTTGAATGCAACGAAAATTAGCGATTGGTTGATTTAGATCACGTGATTCGTGAGGGGGCGTGGCGTAGACCTCGAGTAGGAGTGGCGTTGTCTGGTACTGAGCAATGTAATCGCGCCTGTAATTTGTTTTCTATCGATTCAAATGTTTGCATATCAATAAAATTTTATGGCAAAAAAGTCGTCTTCATTTTGCAGTCAAAATAGTTGCTTCTAGGCCTTTCCAGTGAGGCGAATCGTACTATTTTACGAGGATTCTAGATCAGTTTTCCCTACTACATCTAAAAATATTCGTCTCTTTGTAAGAGAGAATCGTTTATAATTTAATTCTTGTCTGATTCTATTATACTAGTAAAAGCTAGACAAGTCGACAGAAATAACTGATTTCAAGAAACTGTCGCAAATTCTCACTTACCTGTCGTCGTAAATTAATGTATGTAGTCAGCAACCCGACCTGATGATATTAAAACAATAAAAATGATTCGAAATTAAATCAAGCAGTTAATATGTACATCCCTTTTTCTTCGTGAAATATTTCGGGAATAATCGTACATTAAAATAATACAAATTACTCGAAATCAAATTACAAAGCAAAGAGTCGATAGATATACATCTCTGTTACTTCTTCGTGAGAATTAGAAATTCAAGAATGTTTCGAGAATAATCGTCCAAATGACAGAGCGATCTTCCTCCCGGGCACGAAGCAGGGAAATACAGAGTAAAGGACGAACGGTCGAAGGAGCGTTATCTCTCGCCGGGATGAAAGGGTAGTGGATAGATGAAAGCAAGGAAATTCAGGCAGGGTAGCCTCTCAATTATTCGTTGGCATCGATCGGGGATGCCTTGGCGTGGGCGCGTACGTTGCGACGATGTGTCGCCGGCGTGTCGTACACGCGGAAAGACAGTTTGGCAGGACATGTGTCTCGTGAAAGAAACATCGCCCGGTCCCCGACGCTCTAATGGCCAGAGGGTTAATCGCGACTAGGAGGCGAGTAAAGCCGGGAATAAACCCGCTTCAAGATTTATGAACGGACGGTGAAAAGAGAAGATTGCTGATTCGCCGCGCGGCTGCCGCGGGATTTCATCTGTCCGCTCGGGGATTCGTGTGGTTCGTGATTGTTTTCCAAAGAGCGGCGCCGATTGGATGGAGCGGCCGCCTCGAAGAAAAACACGCGCCCGCGCCGCGATTATACGAGCGCGAGGTGTGCAAATTGTTTCGTTATTATCAAGAGAGAGAGAAAGAGAGAGAGAGAGAAGAAAAGAAGGGGGCTTCTAAGGAGAAATGTTAGGAATATCTGGAGAAATTTCCACGGGGGAAACGGGGAACTCCCGGGTTTATGTAAAATCGAGAAGAGATTTATGGACGCTAACAAGTCGCTTGAAAAAGTCGGATCGAATATTGTCGGGCGGTGGTAAAAAGGATCCTCTTCTTTCTTAATTTATCGACTTTCACCGGCGCTCTCATTAATTATTTTCACGGATAAATGTCGTGAGAGATCGAGACCGTGATGGGAGCCTCCGCCTCCATAATCCCTGTGTGGAAGTATTTTTTTCGAGCCCTCCCCGAGTTATCTATCCAGACGACGGCGAACGACGGGAAACGACACGGCGTGTTTTAATAACGTTTAACGTTTAAACACGGAAAAGTACAATCTCTTTACCCCTGCGAATCGAAGAAAGTTCGAACAAAGACACCGGGGGCCCTCGACCCGAAGAAAGAACTGCCGTGCGGTTCGCCGCACCTAAGCACTCAAGGATTACCTGTGTCCGCGACATTTTCTTCCAACTATTACGCGAATTAAACGATCGCAAGCGCATCTGTCGACTGTCTATAAATATTTTCAAAACGGCACAAACTTTATCGCAGTTTGCGAATTGCCTCCCGCATTCGTTTCTTACGATTAATAATTTTACTTGCGATTAACGAGCTATTTCCAATCGACAGAAATTTCGGGAAAGTGCAGGATTCTGCACGTGTTGTTGCTCGTGGAAAACAAACTTTTCGAACGAACACGAGCCAGCCAGTTTGAAGGAAGGAAGCCAACCTATCCGGCTCGTTCTTGCGCAATTTCTCGTCCTTTAACGAGCGCGTTTCCTTTCCTCCGCGAACAAAGAGCCCGTTAATTAGAACCACTGCCAACGGCGCGAACATATGTTTATAAAACAAAGGTAATTTCCGTTCTTCGAACGCAATTAAATTTCACCATCGATATCGTAATTTTTCCGGCGACGAACGACGCCACGTGTTCACAGGCTAATGAACGAGACACGCCATTTTCTTCGAGGCGCGAGGCGAGATCCATTTTCTCGCAGCTGTGATGATAATGATGATGTTGATAATAATAATTACGAGACCTTTTGCCACGGCGATCTTTCACGACCCAGTATCGTTCTCTCACGTGCGTTTTTCTTCTCTTCTTTACTTCCACTCGTCGAGTCGCAAGAAGACGTCCGTGTATCGTCGATGAAACACCTTTGAGCAAACCGATTCCGCTCCATGTTAATGCCTTTGAATTACGAAATCGCGAGGCAGTTCATTTACGGATTCACTCGCCGGATGTCGTTCCGGTATATCCTCGCGGTTCAGCTTCACACAGCCTTCCCTTCTTCTTTATTCTCGTCGTCTTCTCGACGACGATTCCGAGGACTTGGAAAGACGTCTTAACGACATGGAAAGCGAGCGATAGTTTTTGATATTCGTCTCGAAAAGACCGGTCTCTGTTCCCTGGAGCCTTTTACCTTTCTCAGCCAAACTTTTTACGCCGCGCTAACCCTTTACGCCCTACTGTCTTCGTCGTCGTCGTCGTCGTCGCGGCAGTGTTTCCTCGAACGTGATGGCTTAAAAATTATTCGGCTAGCAGCAGAACATTGCCGTTCTCTATCGATTGTTTCGAAGAAGATTGTTTATTAAATTACAATGTTTCCTTCCTAACTGCCATTTTTCTCGACTTTCTTTAACCCTTTGGCGCCTATAGGCGCTTAACTTAGTTTGGTCCACTAGAACGAGAAGCGCTTGTGGAAGGCGCCTGGTAAATGTTATTGAAAAATATTGTATCAGACGTAGGTGAATTCTAATTCAACAATTACATCTTCCGTTAGTTATATATTATTTAAAACGTGATTATTTTACAGTTATTTCATTTAATACCCTTAAAATGAAAAGACACAAATACACAGTGTGTAAAAAACACAAGAAGACAAGAACACATTACGAATGCAAGAAATGTGATTATCCATGTAGGATTATCTATTGACCCATGTTTCGAATTATCAGATATATTATGTCACAAAGCTATTGTTAAATTTTCAGTATGTGCACCAACAATCAGTAATACAGAACACGAAGAAATAAATAAGATGATATTGGTTTAATGCAGTGTGATTCAATGGTTTGATCATTTCAATACACATTTCTGAGAAATGCACGCTGACGGAAAATTTCTCAGTTACGATCGAATTTCTGCTACGTGCGGCACGCATCAAAGTCCGTCGTAGCGGAAGGGTTAAAATAACTTTAAAGAGAGAAAGGAAAACAGCTGTTCGAATTAACAGGAACATCCGACTGTTCAAAACAGGCGGGACACTTGTCCCTTCTCTCGGAAATAATTGGAAAGATAATATACAATATAAATGTAAATCTTTTTAGATCATTTGTCTGTTCCTAGATTGAATTGTTGCCGCGTCGAATTGTTCCGGCTGTGCTTCGAGTCTGTTGGAATATTCACGTTCGAGCACTGAAAGTTCCGTTTCTTTCTTAAATTATTTACACTGTTTTGATAGCGAAATGAAGAACGGGAAACAACGACTTGGAGCAGCAAGTCTAGCAAGTCTAAAAACTCGCGCTCGGTATTTGTCGTCGCATAATTTGAATTATAAATTGAACGTCGTGAAATTGAAATGTCACACAAACGAAATGCCGCGAAAATGTCGAAATAACTCGATCCAAACTGTCGTGAATCACGCAAGAATATCAAAGAAGAGTCGAGCGAACAAGAGACACTGGTTATCCCGGTGGAGAGAAACAAAATGTCTCTTAAAAAGTTTTTGCTTTGAGAGCGGGCAAAATCGATAAAGGGAAGACAAACGATGACGCCAGGAATAATAAAAAGGACAGGAAAACTCGCTCGGTAGATTGATGCGTGTTTCCAGTGGATTCGCCGCCCCGCTTTTTCCCCATCTTTCCCTCTCTTTTTTGTTTACCTCCACTCTCCTCTTCCCTCTCTCTCTCTCTCTCTGTGTGTATCTCCTTTTTTTACAACCCGTCCCGGAAAAAAGGGTTTCATTTAACCGAGAAAGTTTCGCCGATAAAACGCCGGCAACGGTTCCCTCTTCGGAGGATTCTGTTTATACGTTTATGTCGAACGCGACTGTTTGTTCCGGGGGCGCTACGCGCTATATTTGCACGGCCGACCGGGCTGAATCAATTTCTGCTTTTGGTTTCAGTGCCCCTGTACGATGGCGAGCAATTAAACTTGACGAGGATCACGCGCAATGAAATGGGCGCGTATCTGTGCATCGCGACCAATGGCGTGCCGCCAACAGTCAGCAAGAGAATCACCGTCGACGTCGAATGTGAGTGGATTTCAAGATATACACGACAGCCAAGGGATACCCGCCCTCGCCTCGCCTCGCCTCGCCATCCCCTGTCCCGCGTTCACATTCGTTTGTCGAGTTACGTGTACCTAAGCCAACCACCCGCGCGTTCTCGATGTCTCGTTGCCTCGGTATTTGTTTTAGCGTGGCCGAAAGGATTCCTCTCTGTCAAAGATACACCCATATGAACGTACGACCGTGCCCCGCCGGTCTGCAGCTTTTGTTATTAACGAACCCGTCGAATTACGGAACAAGGGAACGCGAGCGCCGAGTCTTTCAATTTCATTTTTCATTTTTCTACCCTTCTCGATTCTCGGGAAGATTCGTTTGTTCGGAATTCAGCGATGCAACGCGATATTGGAGTAGTAATTATTATTCCTTCGCGCCAGCTCGAAATTTTAACGCGCTTTAGGAAAGATACGTCACTGTTGCTAATAATCTCGACGAGGGTAACCTCTTCCTGAAATAACGAAAGAAAGAGAAATTTCGATCCGGCGGTCGTTTGCGTTAATCGAATAACGCGAGGCACAAATTGCGACGACTCTCGTTGCCAGTTAATGATCCAATATCGGAAAGTAAATTTCGAATCGGACGGGAGCCACGCATCGCGAACCGCCAACTCGTTTCAAAACGCAATAACAAATAAGCGGTTGAGCAAATGGAACTGAATCGATAACGAAATTAAAGCCGAAAGAATGGGAAATGATCGAGTCGAATGACGAAAACTGCTGCGAAAACGCTCGCCACGCAAGTTAAATTCCCCGTAATCGAGGTCCCCGCCCTGTGGAGAGGGTGGGGAGAGTTGGAAAGAAGCCGGCGGCGCTCCGGCGTGGCATTGTTTAAATTTCATTTCACGAATTGCCAGCGAGCTCTGGCGCGGGCGACGCGTCCGCGTCCGCGTCGACATCGGCGTCCGCGTCGACGATCCGGCGTCGGGAAAGAAGAAAAGGGGTGAGGGGGCGAGAGCAGATGCGCCGTTAGGAAGGCCCGAGGGAAATACCGAGCAGGTCGACGGTAACGTCCCGTCGTTGCTGGTCATTTTTCCCTTTTATGCGTTCCATTCGTTCGTGTCATTTCGTTCGTGCCAGCTTCGTGTGCGTACGCAAAGGAAAGAGAGAGAGAGAGAGAGGGAGAGAGGGAGAGAGGGAGAGAGGGAGGGAGAGAGAAGAGGGGCCGCAGGATAGCCCGGGCGCTGTCCTTTGAATATTTAGAAAGGCGCGGACATACTTTATTTAGACCGGCGAGAAAACAGCCGGCTTCCGGCTCACGAAACTCCCGCCCCGGCACTTTTGTTTCCTCGTGCCCACGCGTTTGAATAATTTTCACCCGTTTCCTCGACTCTCCGGCACCTTGGCCCCGACATGTCGGTGTCTCGGAGAATCGGTGAGTTAGAATCAATTAGTGGATCGACGAGTGGACAGAGGAAATAGTCGAATTTAGTTTCGAAACGCGTGCTTCCTTTCTTTCTAAAGTTGTTCCTCGACCGCGAATAAGCTCACGCATCGTCCCGGATCATTCAAATTTACCTTGAAGAAATATTTACCTTCGACAAGTCGTTGAAAAGTACAACCCGTAATTTTGGTTCTCGTTGGAAGAAAGCAGAGACTCTCCCGAGACTGAACACCTGCAACGCTTTTTTTCCGCGTCTCGCGAAGAATTTATTCCAGGTCGGCCAGCCATCGAGAAACATCAAGAGAATACACTTGCCACTCCTTAATCCAGATTATATCGGAGAGATTTTCGTTTCGCGTATTCTGCTGGCGCCACTTGCTAGCGCGCTTTGTTCAACGGCGTATCGCAAAAAGGGTACGAACCGCACGGGGCCTAGAGAGAGAGTGGCTGAGCTCCTTTGAGTACTTAGGGGAGACATATTTTACTCGGCTGCGCGCAAGATAATCTCGCAAGGTCTCTCTCTCTCTCTCTCTCTCTCGTTGTATGCTTTTAAGTCAACGTTGATTCTCTCTCGAACGAAATTTTCCTATCTTTCCATCGATTGATCGTGGCCCCCTTGGAGCTCTTTGTGCAACGTTCTCGATACACGTAACAACGAAACCACGATCATACTCGGAGATTTGACAAATAACCGTAACGCGACCTTCTACCTACACGTCGCGAGTAAAGCAAAGAGTCAGAGAAATCAATTCTGTGGCTCGAGATAAAGACGAAAATCGAGAGCAAGATCTTCGAGAAAGGCGAGTTAATATCAACGTGAAGGACGTGACTGTTACCTGATAGTGATAGCGAAAAGTTGTCGATAATCTAAACTAATGTAACTTTGTAAAGAATAAAATCGCACGATTCTCGTTTGGTCTCATTTTAAAGCTGCATTTTTACGAGAAAAGTGTATCCTCGCTTTTATCACTGAAGCGAAGGTAACCCAGAAAATCGGGCCTCTTCAGGTGCAACGGTAATGCAACGAAAATTAGCGATTGGTTGATTTGGGTCACGTGATTCGCGAGGGGGCGTGGGGTAGACCTGAGTAGGAGTGGCGTTGTCTGATACTGAGCGATCGCACCTGTAATTCGTTCTGTACTGTCGTGCAGTTTTTCTCATTCGCTATATAATGTAAAATCACTTTCAAGAAAAAAAGAAAATTCACGACACTGTCAAAGTAGAAACTTCACGCTTTAAAACGAGACCAAGTGGATTGTTACATGATCTCTTTTTGAAAAGTTACATCAGTTTCGATTAATCGACGAGTATTATACTTGTATAATATGGTGCAATAAATACAATATTTGCAATATAATTAAATACTATAAAAACTTTGTACAATAATGATCTAATCTAAAGTTAAAAGTCTACTAATGTATTTTATTACAATCGTATTATATATTATACGTTGCATTGTTACGATATACATTGCATTATAGTACCGAATACTAGAAATAAAAGTGCCCAAAAACTTTCGACTTTCAGAGTGCACGTGCACAAACATAGGACATACATAAAAGTGGACAATCGACAAAAAGTTATTCCTCTCTTAATTTGCTCGAAAATGAAGCCTCCTACGCAACTTTGTCGTGCGAAACTGATGTTCGTCTTGGTCAGAGCCATCGAATATTCCTGACTTCGTTCAGGGTACCGTCGGGAGCACGATATACACATATATAAATCCTGTTCTTTCAAACGGAAGAAAAGTGGAAATCGGAAATATTCCACGGTTCGTATCGAACGGTAGAAATAATCATTCGAATAGGATGGCGATAAAGGAGCCGGCCCCCGCTCCGGAGAATGGGCTTTTTTGCGACAAGTGAAAAATGAGGGGTGAAACGGTTATCTGGGATTACCGGGGTGGGACCGCGGAAAAAGATATTCGATCAACGCGCGGGATCCGAAGTGTCCTTCGGCCGGATTACAAAAGTCCCGCTTAATGCTTCCTCGAAGCCTCCCGGGTGGCATTATACAAATTCGACGGCACCTCGCACAGAATAACCAAAGTGACGGAATAAACGATCCGCGCTCCCGGCTCACTCCGCGCCGTTCCCCTTCCTTCGTCGTCCAATTTGAACCCGCGATTTGAGCTCGCGATCGCGAGAACGAAGGAAAAGCAAAAAAACGAGAGCACGCGTTTGAATCCCGATTCTTCTCAGATGGTGGCAAATTACAGATGGTGGATCCGCGATGGTAGATTCATTAGGTTGGCACGAAATTTGCAAGTGGCCTTTAATCCCTTTCCCGGTGGAAAGAAGAAGCCTGGATGGCAAGGTACCTGGAAGAATCCGATTAGTTTTGTTGCTCGATTACTGGCGATAACTGCGAACTAACAAAGTACGCCGCCTCGCTCGCCCACGAGTTAATTAATGGCTACATTCCCGGTTTGGATAATTAAGACGCCGCTGAGGCGGAAAGTACTTTTGAAGACAACGGAGTTCATCTCACGGAAGAGTAAACCTGCCTCAAGATGTCGGCTTTGTTCCCCCTCGTCTCTGTTTTTTTCGCAAATCTAATCGATCGAGCTGTATTAAACTCCTTGAGTTGATTCACGTCAACTTTCAAACATTTTTGCCAATTTTGCTTTTGCTCGAGATCGCAATTGCGACAGTTTCAGACAACGCGTGTTTTTACGATCGCGCGTGTCGATAAAAATCCAGCGGCGGGGATTAAACGAAACGCCGAGGGATTCGCGAAATTTCAAAAATCCGATCGCAAACCAAGATCGAGGAACGCGTGGGAGTGACTCGTCGGTAGCTGGCGTCCGGGGAATTAATTTCACCGTGGGGGGAGGGGGTGGGGGGCAAGAACTCGGACGGGGGAGGGAACGCAGAGTATGAGGCGAAAGGGCGCGAGCAACGAAGGAAGGGCGAACCGATAGTGGATAGAGCCGATGGCGGGAAATCGGGAGAAGTATGCGTTAATTAGGGTCAGCGCTGGCAATTTGTGGATTTGTGGCGAGCCTGATGCATACCGCCGATGGCCGGCCTCGGGAGATAGCTGCTAAGCCGCCCGCTACGTGCTCCCTGTTATTCGTCTACGGTTAACCCCGTTCGTTTCGCGAGGCCGCCAATTTTGTTTCCCGCCATCCTGCGTCTAGGCCTACGAGCAATCCGGGTCACGTTGCACTTTCGCGCGATTAATCGCCGACGGCGGTGCAGCATGCTCGTTAGATCGACGCTGAACGTCTGCTCGAAACGTCTCGTCGTCCCTGTTCCCGGCGAACCGCGGGAATTCACGCGGAAGATGGTCGACGCTGACGGTCGAATTTGCTCAGCGAGCGACGCTCGCCCAATGAGGCGAATTGCCTGGCCGAATTACGCGACCTGCATCCCTGAGATTAATCTCTAAACTAGCTTCCCGCCCTGTTCTAATCAAGTTTCTCCGTTTCGAGCTCGCTACCAAATAACTTGTCCAAACGCTCTGAACGCGTTGGCCAATCCTCGATCGGATAGGGTAGTCGAGGGGGGGGGAAGAAGAAAAAATTCTTGTTCGCCAAATTCGAACTCACCCTCGTTGATTGGCCCGTGTGTGCTGTCCTAATCCGAGGTTTCACGCGACAAAGTTTCTCCAACCTCTGGCCAGTTTCGCGTTTATCCCCGGTCGAATTAAACGACGTGCACGTCGCGCGTGGTTATTTTCCGCGCGGTATGCAACCCATTTGGAACGGTATTTACGTTTGATCAATTCGAGAAGAACGGGGGAAAGATAGGGCAACCTCGCGCGTTCTCTTCGTTCCACGGTCGATGAAAGAAACTCGCTCGCGGGGAAGAAAGTTTTTCACCTGCAACAGTGTTTGTTGGTCGACGCGGAACGCGAGAGACGCGACCCGCGAATACTGATGGGTTTCTCGCAAATCGAGAAATTGTCCCGAAGTAACTCTATTTGCCAACGGAATTGAAATGAAAAGATAGCATTGCGCTAAACAAGGTCCGCGCGATATAACTCTCGTTTTGTTTCTCTTCTTTCCCCGTTTTTTTTCTTTTTTTTCTTTTTTTTTTTTTGCTCCTTATTTCGTTAACCAAACTTTAGATCGTGTCGAAAATGGGTATAAAATGGTTTGTTGGTCTTTCAACTTTTCTCGACTCGTCAACTCCTTCGGTGGAACGAGAATAAATTAAACGCGAGATTCGTCGACGACACTGATACTTCAACGTTGTTGCAATTTAAGATCCATCCGCCGCGAGAGCTTTAAGCTTCTCGGGCCATCGATCTCCATAATCGCTGTAACAGCTCGGTATAATTCACGGTCAGTGATTTCGTGGAAGATAAATCGTACGGAACCACGATTCGCCATAAACATCCATGGCGAGTTGGCTCGATCGTTAACCGCGTGAACGTCACCGCGGAACGATCGTTCATTCGCCGTGGACCAGGATTTCTCACTTCGGTTTAGGTTGGCTTTAGCGGTAACCGATTTCTCCGTTTCGTGTTCAAGTCTCGCCGATGATCTTCGTGCCGAATCAGCTGGTCGGCGCGCCACCCGGCACCAACGTCACCATCGACTGCCACACGGAGGCCTATCCACGAGCGATGAGCTACTGGTTCCTCGGCGACGAGATGATACTGTCCAACGAGAAGTACACGACCAACATCATGGAGAACAGTTACAGAGCGTACATGAGACTGACCATCAGAAATCTGCAGGACGGTGACTTCGGCAACTATCGTTGCATCAGCAAGAACTCGTTAGGCGAGACGGAGGGCTCGATCAGGCTGTACGGTAAGGCAATTGCGATCGAAAGGCCGTCATTCGCGTTATTATCGAAAAATTAGTTTCTGCTTTTTATTCTGGTATCCGTGTACCAGATACGCACGCCCCTGTTCATAATTCATTCGTTCATTTTGAATTTTAAATTATTTTATTTTTTTATTCATAATTCACTTCATTTTCAATTTTCAATTTCACTTTCGTTCATTTCGAATGAAATATTCATCTAGCTGTCTGCCGATGAGTGTGATTCAATTTCCTTTGCGAAATGGACAGGATGTACTTTAGAACATCTTGTTGGTAAGTTGAAGATTTCGTAGAAGAATCCATTACTTTTTTACTTTTGTACTTGGTCATCTTACTACCGTGTAATATTATCGAAATATAAATAAAAAAAAAAATTCTTAAGAAGATATTCTCCATAGCGTTTGGAAAGTGAACGATCGACAGTAACGCGGCACGTGATAAAATTACGCAGCTTCAAAGGTGGATAATTTTTATTTCAGCGATTCCGAAGCCGTCCGCGGCACCGAAGGCCACGGAGATCAAGAGCAGCGCCAACAAAGAAGGTGAGAGCCTCGTTGAATATATTGCACTTTCGAGCCCCGAGATCGATCTGTCACGTAGGTCCTCTCCGACGCTTCCCTCTTCATCGAACTCATTACGTCCGCGTTTTATTTTCGAATCTGCCGCCGAAAGTTGCTCTCCCCGCGCTTCCACGAGCCAGTCGAGGAACCGTACGTTCAACACCGTTGGAAAAAGGAAACGGCTCCAGAGTGGGAGCTAAACGAAGCGAATTACAAAATATTTAAATTCCTCAGCGACACAGCCGACCATTAAATTTCACGAGAGATCAAGAGGAGGGGGGGGTTTGCTTTGGTAATCCAAACAATTTAGTCGAGAGTCCCGCGTCCGTATCGATTGCTTTACGCTCGGTCGGAACACAGTGGAAACGTTATCCCGTCTCTCCTTCGAAGAGAGATACGTTTCCTCCGCGATCGACTACGAACATCCTCGATACCGCTAACGATATCCGTTCCGCCTGCCGGTTTGAATCTCTTCTCTATTCGTCAGCTAGGTCTCATCCCCGTATAATTAACAATTTCAAGAATACGATCTCTCGTCGTTCGACATCGAACGGTAACAGGTATTCGGTGGCAAAGGTATTTTATAATTAATGCGCAAATAAGATTATAGGATATACGTTTCTGGTCGAAAATTATCTCCTTGCCTCGATCCTTTGACGACAATCTCGGTATCTCGCTACCGAGCACATTTTCCTCCGCGTTGCGATAGATGTTGATATTCTGTAAACTCTCTTTGGAAAACAATCTGTCACGCAGTATTTTAGTTGGAGATTTGAAACTTTACGCGAATGTATAGCTAATGGCAGACCAATTTTTTTTGTTACAATCCTCAAGTGGACTGTTATATTTAATAGTTGAAGGTTGTGTTTAACTTACACGCATATTTGCATCGTTGGAATCATATAAACCTATATAGACCTATTTCATTAATAGTCATTAATCCATTTGAGAATTAAAAAAAGAGTTCTAATTGACCTATTTCGATAGACTAAAGTAGATCTATTTCATTAGTAGTCATTGATCCACTTAAGAATTAAAAAAAGAGTTCTAATTGTAACAGTGAAAATGTATCCCAAAGAAGGATTGATCTTTCACTTTCTAATTTTGCCTCGAACCACGCAGTTTCAATTTCGCGGTATCGGTCGTTAAGAGAATTACGACCCAGCGAAATTTAAGACTAAAGATCGACGAGCGAAAATGGCAGCATTAGAGCTTGCAAAAACCTTCAGCTGACCAGTTGAAAAGACGACGCTTGGCGTTAAGAGCACTTTCGACGAAGAAAAATATCGGGCGAACGAGCAAATTACGCAGGGAGTCGATCTTCGGCGAAACTACCGCGACTCCTGCCGGTTCTCGAATGTAATCTTTGCATTTGGTGGGCCAGTGCGGCGTGTGCACATTGGGCGGGTGTATTATTAAAGTGGCGCGAATAACTTGGGCGGATGCCTAGGTCAGGTCCCTGTGGCTCTACCCCGGTGTTCTCGCAGCGAAACCAATCTCAATATACTGCATTATTAACGCCATACAAGGCTCGGCCACGACGGTATTACCACCATTAAGCTTCGCGATTTTACTCGGCGGCCTTACCTGCCCGACGAGCCGTGGATTATTGTTAGATCGTACCGGTGCCCCTAGCTACGGATTTTCACACGGGACACGATCACTGGGGTCCCGCACCAGGTTTTTGCCAATCGGACGATCAACGCGCCTCGAAGTAGCAGATCTGCTCGATCGTGCTCGCTTTGAATTTTTAGGGACGTCTCTTTTGTCGGAGGATCGATTGTTCCGCGAACGGGTTAACTTGACTAGGACTTTCGCGTTCCAGAAAAAAAATGG
Source organism: Melipona bicolor (assembly GCA_030673865.1). Taxonomy (NCBI): domain Eukaryota; kingdom Metazoa; phylum Arthropoda; class Insecta; order Hymenoptera; family Apidae; genus Melipona; species Melipona bicolor. The sequence continues at coordinate 2,828,348 of JAHYIQ010000012.1, forward strand.
GAAAATATAATCAGAAAATATATTAAAAGATATCGTGGAAAATCGTAGCTACGAATTTTTAGTTGGGCCCCGCGACTAACGTGCCTCGAAATCGGAGATCGGTTCGATCGTGTGTCGATTTTAGAGAAAATGAAAAAATATCGTCGGAACAAACATGTTAGAGAAGATGATACAGATTGTTTCACGCTTGAGAAAAGATATTTTTAAAGGGAACACGATGCAACAATAACACGATGGCGTATGAAACGCGTCAAGTTACTTGACAAATATCACATTAATGAAACTATTTGCGTTGGTACCACTTCCAAATGGTATCGACATCATCACTGTCAGAAGTTATCGGAATAACAGATCTCTCGATTCACGGATATATTACACCCACCCCCACCCCCTCCGCCCGGTCAGACCAAAATTACCAATTTCATTTACAAGAACACGCGGCGCGTTTCGTTCGCGCTAATTAACAACGTTGCGAACGCGCCTACGCGAATTTCCAATACGCGTACGCGCGGTATCGCAGATCCAGGGCGGGTTAAAGTGCGGGGAAAATTGTTGAAGAATTCAAATTGGCTCCGGGACGAATGAATCGATGAGTGTCGACGAAGAAAGGTATCCGCGAATTGATGAAAGTGAAATATCGCGCGTTCGTCGAAGAAAGGCGACGCGAGGTGACTGGAAAACTAGAGAAACGACGCGACGACGATCCTCCGACGTGAAGGCGCGTGTTTTTGTAGTCGGGCATCGCGGCAACTGTCGCACGGTTTTATCGTAATATACGAGGCGGATGATTGACTGCGGTGCGCGGGAAAGTTTCGCGAAATCGGGCGATGGTTCGTGTTCGTCGCCTTCGGTGGCTCGAAATCAATCTTAATATTAGCGAATTATTAATGACCCGACCCGTGGCGGGCAATAACTCACGAATGGGACGTTAAGCGCCGCCGAATAGTTTCCAATGGGACCGCGTTGCTCCTTATCAGGCCAGATAAGACTCGAAGCGGAAGCGAGACCTTCGAGGCTGACGTATCGATCGACAGCCTCTTGACACTTGGCTTACCTCCATTCGAAATACAGTTGCGAAATAATTGTATACTCGATTGATACGGCGAGATCTGAATAAAATCAATGACTGATTCAAGTTTACAATTCTTGACGATCTTGGTGACTCGGTGATTGGAAATATTATTTTGAAAGTGAACTTGAAGTCTTGTACGTGTCACGGTTGGTTTCTTTGCAATAGAAGAGGATTTCAAGTGATTAAACATTCTTATCTTTTCTTCTTAACCGATTCGAATTTAGAACATTTGCTGATGCTGTGTAAAGATATTTATTGCTAGTGTTTGGAGAAAAGAAGTTTATAGGGTCTGTTTAAAATATAATCTATAGATCATCCGGATGGAAATCAAGTAAATCTGCGAAACTTCTGTTGAAATATTTCTGCGATACCATTTTATTTAAAGGACCAGCGCGAAATGGAGTTGCAATAGTACAATGAATAGTTGTCATTGTTACAATGATAGTTGTGACAATAGTCATTAGATTTCAATCATAAAAGAGAAACATAAATTTTTAGACGATTTTGGTGTCATTTCACGTTCTTTGCGTATCCGAATGTATTTTTTTACTAGCTACACGATGCAATAAAAAAAATACATAGTTGTGTGAGAAAGGAACATCAATGATCTTGAAATCATTAGGTGAAAAATATCTTTTGCATATTCATTGCAATTTCGAAAAGATATTGAGACATGGTATATATGATATTTTCGACTCGATAACTTTCAGTACTTTGCTTTCCGACCTCGTTGCATCGTTTCCATCAAGCACAAACGTAACGCGCTAGATCCGAAAGAAGAGTGTTGGTCGAAAAAGCAAAAGACAAACTGCCTGCATCGAACCTCCATATAGACGTATAAATATCGCTACATCGCGTTGTCAGGCGTTCTCTTTTTTTCTTTTTTTCGAACGCGAGGAAACGCGAATCGGTGGTGCCGCGTTCATCTGTCCACGGCGACCGAGTCCCGCGAATTTTCGAGGAAAATTTTAATTTTATATCGCGAGCATGATATCGCTGGGCCGACCGCTGACCTAATTAAGCGCATTTAAAATTCAATTACCGCTATCCTGGCGGCGGGTGGGAGCGAGGCGGCGCGAGGCTCAATTCCATTGTTCCGAACGAGTATAAACTCGCGAAAGAATCGCGGAACCGCCGAAGAAGAAAAGAAAATCTATACTTCCTCCCCCTTCCCCTCCTTCCTCCGAGTTCGGGCTATTTGCCTCGTTACGTGTGTAGTGTTGCTGCTAACAATTTGACCCCGAACAGACGAAACGTTTACTTTACTGTGTATCCTTTTAGAGTATAGACCATAAGAGTGTATGTTGTACACACAAGTATTTTGAACGGTAACTTTAGAACTCTAGAAACTTGTGCTAAACGTGTACCACGTCTCCCATCTTATATAGATTACAAACTTTAGATTAGTAGTAAAGCGTAGCCTGATTTAGAGTGACTTGTACGTGATGTACATCGTGAGAAGAACATTCGCGTGAGATTTCGAATTTTGCGAGGGTTAGAGCGCGCGATGTAACCTGTTAAATTCTCATTAGAAGAATAAGAATGCCATAAACTCGCGCGCCAGCCGGGAACCAGCCCTGTCATTCGTAACAGTTTGTAACTCGTTAAACAACTCTTCCTTTCAAAAAAGCGATCACTTTTGTTTTATCACTGAAAGTGATTTTAACAGGGGTAACCCAGAAAATCGGGCCCTCTTCAGGTGCAACGCTGATGCAACGAAAATTAGCGATTGGTTGATTTGGGTCACGTGACTCGCGAGGGGGCGTGGGCTAGACCTCGAGTAGGAGTGGCGTTGTCTGGTATTAAAATAAACAAAATTTTATGGCAAAAAAATCGTACAAGTCGTGCAGTTTTTCTTCTCTCTCTCTCTCTCTCTCTCGATATCCTCTATTCTGTCCCCGTTCTCTACACCGAAACGAGTTAGTTCTCCGAAGGGGTAGTTTGGATTGGGTGGATTAGGCCCGCGAGAATATACGATATTTAATAATGCCTCGACACACTAGTTGCCTCTCGGGACACCCATCGATCCTAGCAGCCGTAATTAATTATCGTCGAGCAAGGAGGTCGGAATTATTTCTGGTATTAGCTTCCAGGCTCTGACGCGTCGACCTTTCTACTTGCAAACGCTACTTTATCGAAAACCATCGATTCCAGACGCTCGTGTAAGAATCGATATTTCTCCAAAAAAAAAAAAAAAAAAGAGAAAGAAAAAAAACGATATTCAACTCCTCCAGGGACGCTCGTTTTCGCTAGAAAAATGTGAAACTAACGCTTGTTCCCTGGTAAAAAGGGAAAATTGCAATTTTAACCGAACCGCGCGCGTCCCTTTTTTTCCTCTCTTTCCCTCGTGCGTAAATTACTCCCTAGACATATTTTTCACGCGACGGGAAAAAAATTTTCAACGTTTACAGACCTGGTTAAGGTATTATCTGGAGACAAGCGAAACGGATAGAACAATCGGCGTTAACTCTCCGAACACGTCGATTCGTTTGACTCGCTTTTCAATCGGTTCAAAGGCTGCTGTACGCACGGGAGGTCAGGTCCGATTCGGAACGCTTCAACCTTCCAATTGAATTATTTCCAAGCGATCTCTCTCTCTCTCTCTTTCTCTTTCTTTCTTTCTTCCCTTCTTTCTTTCTCTCTATCGCTCGGACCGTTCGCGATCTCGCTGCCGGGCAAGACTCTCGACCTGATCTTTCTCTCATTCGTCGCCGTCCAACAGGAAACGGAATTAATTTCTCGATTTATCCGGGGCGATCCCTCAGTCTCCGGCAACGGGATCGTTTAATAAGTACCACGATCCCACGGTACAAAGAGCACTCGTGTCCGTCTCTCTCGGTGAAGAGAGAAAAACACGAAGGAATCTTAATCTATCCTATTTCCCCCTCGGCGTCGACCAGAACTTTTCCATTTAGAAGCCGAAGGGTGGCCACGAAGGGTGGTGGCCTCGAGCCCAAACGACTCGTAGGCTGCGTTCCTCCGCATAAATCGGAAGGATCCGCGATTTTCCCCCCACTTTCACGGCGGATGCAACCGCGGCAAGGTGCCGCGGAGCCCTTAAATTTTCAACGAGTTATTCGGAAAGTTCGGCCGAGAAGCGGCAACGCGCGCAGGAAATAAGAAAACGCGGAGGGACGAGAGAGAGGGAAAACAAAGGTGCGCGACGGACGAAAACTGGATGAAATACGAGGCTGGTCGCGATTGCTCGGGTCCCACCCGGTATTACATTCGAAAGGAAACACCCTGTACAAGAGAGACGTACGGTCTTTGTACGCGCGGCGGTGATAGAACGGGAGCAGGATGTACACACAGCGAGGAGAGCTGGTCGCTGGTTCTTAACTCGGCAAAGATGGTAGCAGCCGAGTTCTCGCGGCCATATTGTTGCGAGAAAGCAAGAAAGCAAGGAGGGAGGACAGGGACAAAGCGCGAGGGAAGGCGACGAGCGAGAGTAGCAAGCGAGAGGGTGCAAAGGCTACGGGACAAAGTTCGCCCGGGCGTATTTAAACTTTTATTCGAAAAGTTTTTAGCGGCAGCCCCGGTAGCGTCTCGTCGACGATGCGCCACGCTGTCATCGTCCCCCCCCCCCCCTCCTCGTCCCATCGTGTGCGCAACCCCCGCCCTCGCGTGCACGCTGGCTTAAAGGGTCGCTTGTTTGCCAGCCAGAAATGAAAGAAAGAGAGTGCCGCGAGAAGTTGAGCCAGCGATCGCTTCGCGCGAGGAGGAGAGAGGAGGGGAGGAGCGTGGCTGCCTTTCAACAACGTTTTCAAGAAACGCGGAATATTTCAGAGAAACTGTACGGAAGGAAAGAAGTAGGGAAGGAAGGAAGGAAGGAAGGAAGGAAGGAAGAAAGGAAGGAAGGAGGGAAGGAAGGAAGGAAGGAAGGAAGGAAAGAAGAGCGGCGGGTGGCTGGTTATTCGGGGGTTATTCCGGCCAAGAGATCCGGGATGGGAATTAATTGAGTAGATGCCGCTCTCGAAATTCGCCGCTTGCTAGTCTGTTTATTTTCGGACCGGGGGACTCCGTCGACGAAGCGAGCTACTTCTTATTCGCAGCGTGCAAGTTGCTCCCTCTTACCTCGGGAGAAATTAATTATTTCTTGTCTCTTTCCGAGACGCCGGAGCGTTTAATCTCGCATGCTTTTGGGAAATTGTTAACGAGCCGATGAAATTTTCAGCGAAATTCCAGCCGCGTTCCTCCCCTCCCTCCCCCGCTTAATCGGCGTCTAAACTCCTCTCTCCGAGTTGGCCCGAGAGACGAGAGCGAGGAAAATCGTAAATTCGACGACGGATATAACTCGCGTCACGGATACCTCCGCTAGCTCCGAGCAGAAATTTCTTCAACGTCCGAGAGGAATGGAATATTCTTTCTCGACGACGAACGAAACTCGACTCGTACGATTAGACGACGCACGCGGGAATATCCAGCGCTGAATATTCGGGGGTCGATTGCAGGGGGGCCGCCGAAATAAGCAGCGAGCCCGCATCTTACCGCGATGTATAAAGGATATAACGACGCGTACGTATAATATCGCGGGGTCCCGTGTCGGGCATGAATCCAAATTGCACCCTTGGCCGACGCGCGCAACGCGAAATTACCACCTAAGCAAAGTTTCAATCTCCCCCCGCGCAAAGGTTGCCCTGGGGCTGCCTCCCTCCCCCCCTCCCAGGTCGGCCTCAGAACCCGAGACTTCGGTTCCGCCGTTCGCCGCTGTTTTGTTTCTACCGTGCGCGGCGCAATGGCTCCGAAAGCCATAGAAGCTTGCCGGAAGCTCCGGATCCGGGTAATTCGACTGGAAACGCGCGTTTCGATTTTTCATCAAACGAAGTCACTCTTCCAATCCCCGAATGGGCAGAACGTTCGGCCTGTTATCTATCGCGCGTCACTGGTCACTAGATACCAGCAGGTATACCTTACGTATTAGCAACGCTACGCTCGAGCGGAAAACACTCGCGGAAGAGAGCAGGAAAAGCGAGGAGACGCGAGCAACGGACATATTTGTGTAACCGTTTCCGAACACGGAGCAGCAGCTTCCCGTCGTAGTTGCGAAAAGTTGAGGGAAACTCCTCCGTCCCCGGCGAGTTGCAGAAATTAAGGACTCGATTCTTCCGGTGGAGAGGGGAGGAGAAAGAAAAAGAGGAAAAAGCAAGAAGAAAGTATCCGAGGGTAGTATCGGAACGATAGAATTCGCCGAATTCCGGCGAAGTTTCGAAAACCGGTGGTGGCGCGCTCGCATCCTTAAAGAAATTCCAGTTTCGAGCGGTTTTCGAGAGGGCGTATTTCGCGTGAACGAACTTTCAAATCCTCGAGGAAACTCGAGTGCAGCTCCGACCCCCCTCCCCTCTCCCCGCCATCCCCTTCGATCTGTAGAATTCCGAATTCGTCGCTACAAACCTGCACCACCGTCCCCCGGCTTTCCGGTGTAATAATAATATACTTTCCACGGAGCGAGCCGTTCTCGTTCGAGCGATCGGGAAAGTTTCGAAACGAGAGGCGTCTTCAAACTACCTCGCGCTCTTACGAGCCTGTCGAGAGCGATTAGAAGGATAAACACGACGCGTCGGACGTTTTATGGGAAATCTTTGACCGACTCCCCCTTGTCTCGTTGTACAAACTGCCGTTTCGATCCGAAAGAGAAAGCCCCCCGCGGAATTTTAAATTTTAAATTTTTCGTTGCGTTAATGTAAGAATGTCGGAACATTCTTGCGCTGTGAATCATGGTCTAGTCTGTATTTAGATCTCTATTCTTTTCATCAGTGTCTCTATTCGTTAGATAAGACTAGTTCCATTGCTATGAAATTAAATACACTTTGGAAAGCATCCAGAAACCGATCGTACTCGAGCAGTAGGTGGTAACACTTTAAATTGACGATTAACCCTTTGCACTCGACTGTGCGCTCTAAGAGAAAGCGTCGTACTTGTATCTGAGCTATATCGGAGTTTTTTTTTCTTTTATATTATAAATATAATTATAACGAGTGTAGATATAGGTTTGGCGTTGTACGAGAGATAATAATGCAATAGTACAATACTTGAACAGACGCCTAGAACGAAAGCTATAACGACGTAGAAGAATAAGCTCCCGAGGACAGAGGCAGTCGCGAGTCAAATGATGCTAATTTGAAATAATTCTTCACACAAACTAGACTTTTCATTGCTTTTTACTAAAGTTTACAAAATGACAGAGGATATTTTTTCGGAAACTGAAAGTACTCTTACATATTGCAGTTGTCCTAGAAAACCCGCAATGCTTCGAACCTAAACACGACATCACATGTCAGAAGGACCAAATTTCGTGCTAGATACTGTTTCAGCAGGATGATTATTCCCAATACTAAAGTGACGTCACTTTGCAAATAAATTGCTAGATAATTGGTAGATTTTATAAAAAAAAAAAAAACAAAGAGTTTCCGAGGGCAAAGGGTTAACAAGTGCAAATTGCACCGCACCGCACGACACACTCTAAATCTGACGCGATGCAACACGTTGCAACAACTAACGCTTCCCGATCTAAAAGAAGCTCGAGAAGAAGATCGTAAGGCCAAGGGGTTGAGAAGGAAACGCGGCGGAATTAACGGGAATCATCGAGGTGGAGAATCGCAGAGAATCGGTTCGCTCCGTATCGCTCGCTCTTGTTCTTCTTTTTTTTCTTTTTTTTTTCTTTTTTTATCTTCCCCGTCGCGACTCTTTGTGCGGCCGTTCCTCTCTGTCGGCGGCGCGCTCGGTTCAATGGAACGTCCGCCGCCATCGAACGCAACAAGTTGAACTTGGCTGCCTTTCAAAGAAGCTGCCGGAATTCATCAAACCACGCTGCGGCGCGGTCCGGCTCGCTCGCCCGTTTCCAACGCATCCGCTCGAAACACCGTCCCTCTGTGGAAACGATCGGCGACACTCTGACCGGCGTTTCCTTCCTCCCCTCGCGCTTTGCGTGTTTCTCTTGGTTTCGTTCGACAGCGGGGAAATCGTCGAGATCGCGTTCCCCCCAAATGGGGGGAAGAGGATTTCCTCCGTTGAAGAGAGAGAGAGAGAGAGAGAGAAAAAAAAGAGAGGAAAAAGAGGATCGACGATTATGAAGCTCGAACTAATCGCGCCGGATTACCAACTGACTTTAGCGGATAATAGGGCTACCGCTCGGTGGTTTCGCAGTTTTCGAACTTTCAGTCTCTCGTCGAGTGCTCTCGATGGCTCTCCGAGCACGTTTTTAGAAAGTTCGGCCGCTACGAGGGGTAGTTCGAAGTTCCGTGCGGATCAGAATAAAATATCTTTCGCCGGGAATTTGCCTAAACTTTCTTCTGCTCGTGATCGAAGAATGCGCTCGTTCGTCGATGTCGCTCCGAGGTAACCGTTTCGCACGAACACGATCTCCGTACCAGCCAGATCGGTTCGATCGATCGAACAAAAAAAAAAAAAAAAACAAAAAGAAAACGAACGAACGAAATAGATTCCTTGACTATGCATCGAATTAAGTTCCCATGGTTACGTGACGATATCGCGCAGCTGTGATCTAGATTCAATTAAGAAACGGGGGAGGAGATCGGTCTCGATTGCCGGTCTCCAACCGTGAAATTCGTCTCGGGTGTATATATATATATATATATATATATGGTGTAAAGTAGTTGCACGAGGACCAGACGAGCATCGACGAGGATTAAAACGATAGAGGAGCAAAGCTACAGCTAAAACAGTATAAACCAAAAAAAAAAAAAAAAAGAAACAGGAAAAGATCGAAAAATGAAACAGAGAGGAAAATAGAATAAAGGGGGAGTAAGGAGAGAAAAAAAAAACGACGAGTAAATAAATAAAAACGGAACGTAGAGACGTGATCAGTCCGAGAGAGAGAGAGGAAAGCGACGGAGAGGAGGAGGAGGAGGAGGAGAGAAAGAGAGTTGGCTGGGTTAGATGAGAAAGGTCCTAATCTATTTTCAGGACGACCGAGCACGCCGTCACCAGCAAAAAGGCCGACCACCGTGTGGCCATCGTACAACACGTACTATACGAAAAGGACAGAGAGGCCACCTCCCCCGAGCGAGGAGAGGGTCGAGAGGCCAGAGCAGAAGCTACGTGGTGGCCAGAGCACAGGTGAGGCTTGCATTCTCTCATCTGGCCCTCCCTCTCCCGCTCTTTCTTTCGTTTCTCGTCCGTCTATGTGTTGATTCCCCCCACCCACCACCATAAACCACCACCACCCCCCCCCCACGATCTCACTCACCACGCACATAAACACACACGGCAAAACGACACCACCCCATCATCATCCACTTTCCTTATTAAAGGAGCGCGCGTCGAATCCCTCTCGAACTAGTTGTCTGTCATGCGATATTCTGCACCATGCATCCCGCGTGCACCACCGGCTAGATTGATTAGAACGCGCGTGTAATTGAAAGGAAGACGCAGGTTCGGAAGATGCAGGTCTGGGCAAGGTCGATTCGCGAATCGGTTGCCCGATCTCGACGAGACCTCTTTGCCTTGTTTTCGCTTTGAAACTGCTGCCGAACGTGGAAACACGGGTTCCCGTTCGGTGCACTCGTTGGCTCGAGTTTAAAGAAAGGAAAGTGCAGAGGCTAGTTTCCCGTGCATTAAACTCGAGCTTGCGCTCAGCTGAAAGAAGATACGTGTCTCTTCGGGGGGGGGGGAGCTCGGTCGCTTGAGAAATATGCAAAGTTTCTTTGGCATCGTTGTCAAAACGTTTCGCAGACGTTCTCGAGAGCGTCGTAGGCTTATCGGTGCTTTCAGACCTACCTTTTACAGAGCTGCACGGTATATACGCAACTGCCACGGTACATTCGGATGTAATGCGGTATATTTACGAAAGTACGAAAGCAAATCTTCCTGCCTGGTTTTTCGCTCTTATAGTTGCCAAGCTTCAAACGTTTCTTTGTCATCATTATTGTTATTATTATTTTTTTTCTTTTTTTTTTTTTAACAAAGTCAGTTTAATTTTGTCACGCTTCTTTAGAAAGTAGAACGCTTAAATATAGAACGACAAATATGGAAGTGGACTTAACCTTCACCCGGTCAACAACGTCCAGAAACCACGACCGCAAGTCTAACTTGATTCACCTGCGTTTCGTTAAACTGCACTGTCCCCGTTCCTCAGCGCGAGATATCGTCTTAGCCGAGACGCGGCTCGCTGTAAACTCATCGCCGCGTTTGAAATTTAAGGGTAACCCTGTTTGCGCCGCATAATGCATCGCGTGTTTACAAGAATCCTTGCGTAGACAAGAATTTAAAGCGTTAAGGGGCGCGTGGAGCGGAAAACAGCCGCGGGCTAGGCGGAAACGGGCGCGTACCTGGCCTCGCCAATCCCTCTCCTCCCTCCCTCCTTCGGCTCATCCTCTTTTCTCATTTACGCAAATAAGATCACGCCCCGGCTTCTTTACGGTCTTGAAAGTAGTGCCGGCGTAATCACGTACCACGCGGTAATTCGGACAGCGAATAATTTCGTAAACTCTCTCTCTCTCTCTCCCTTTCCCTATCTCCTTCGCGCGCTGCTCGTTAATTCCGTTAAAAGGTCTCGTCCTTGTCCGTGCCCCATCGGAACGGCTAAGATATTCAAATTGGCGAGGTATTAAACCGGCAAAGAACTCGGAGACACTTTGAAAAAACGTGTCCGAAACGCTCGTATCGTAGAAACTTCTCCGCGAATATATTGCACGCCGACACATTTCTAACTGAAAGCCGGCTGTCGCGACTACGGCGACATCGATCGAAACAAATATATAAACGCGTACGTGGAAGCACGACGATCTTTTATTCGCGTTTGTTTCTAATTAGTTTCAAAAGTCAATACGATCGCGGAGCGGTCGCGTCTCATTACGGCCGACAGTAACGTCAAAGGTATTAATAGCGACGAACGCTGAGTACTCTCGCCCGCAAAACCCATAGAAAGTCGATCTGACGTCGACCGAAAATTTCTAATAAGTTCATTGGGGCAGAGATAGCGGAGGAAGAGGGGGGGGGGGGGGATGTTTGAAGAAACGTGTTTATAATGCGCGGTAGGCTACTCCGGCAGAGAACCGGTAGTTCGCGATCAAGCGCGTTTTGACGAAGCGCAGAATAGATGAATGGCCACTCGGATCGTTAACGAGATAACGAGCCCCGCTGAAACGGTCCGTGGAAACGCCATTAAATTCAAACCGGAACCGTGGCTGAATGGAACCTTTAATAAGACGTTCAGTCGTTAACGATCAATGCCGGGAACATTATTTATCTTAACAGCCGAGCGAACGGAGCGACACTTTCGACGATTCGCAGCGATTCTTACTTTTGTAACCCCGCTCTGACGATCTCATTTTTCAATCGCGTTCTCGCGGAAAGTCAGCCTTGCCGTTTCTGCTATTTTTCGATCAGAACTCGGTCGGTTAAATTTATCGCCGAGAAACGCGGCTGACTAACCTCGTTCGACGAAAGTCATCGTGTCTTGAGTCGCGGGCTGACAGCTTCGTACGTTATTTACGCGAGATCTCGACCCAATCGGGGCTCGAGCTCCTTTGTATTTTTACACAGTTCGAACGTCACCGTCAAACTGTGACACGGCTCGCTCTGGAAGAACTTTGTCGGGAGAAATTGAGAGACTGGGAAAACTGAAAGTTACGAAAAACAATTTGCTTCCGTGTAGTTTTCTATTTTTTATTTTAGGTGTTTGTTTAGGCTGTTTGTCGTAATTTTTAATAATAAAGCAGATGCGACCGAAACCAGTCATCATCGGCGATCTTCGCAGTTCTCTTCGATTCTTTGCACTTCGAGAGTTTGAACATCGTCTCAGTCAAATGTGTACTTGACGCAACGGAACATTTTCAAACGTACTGTGGGAAAAAGTAAACGCCGCGGCTCGTTGAAGCATTTATCGTTTCGTTGTCGCGGTACAAATAGCCCGGGGCGCACCGTCCATAAAGTATTCTCGAGGGTGTTATCACGTGACGACCCGCGTCACCGGTGAAACACACCCCTGGCAAATCCTCGTTCATTTTCGTTCATTAACGGCCATTAACTGCACGGTAATACTTTAGCCGATTCGGGGAAAAGAGTCAGTGACAGATCGAAATTGCGACAGAAATTCGCCGAGCGTCCGCAAAGCTTCGCTGCTTTCCTTCCTTCGTGATATTTTAAACGGCGCGTTCGTCTTTTATTGAAGATCCGATATCGATTAGATCCCGCTGCCGACGAAACAATTTGACAGGCAAACGACGAATGCTTATTTTCGGAATCTGCTCCGCGGAGAAATGGATTGTCTAGTCGGGAATACATATATGTATAATGGAGTTGTAACGTTTTATACCGCACGTGAGAATCGGAGCTGGACTAACTTTCTCGCGAAAGAAATCGGCAACGATTCGTAGAATGGCCGAAAGTTTCAACTACCTTAGATAGAACTGCCAGACTCTGAAACTGGAACGTGAAACTTGCATCAAATACGTAGACACAGTCGCTAGAAAAAATATTTACACCCGCGACGAGACGATTTTTCAATCGGATCTTTCGCGTTTCGTCGCTACAAAAAACTACAAACTAGTTGTTTTTACCATTTCACCAGCATTAAACACTATTAACAGTGACATCCTACGTTACACGTAACGCTGATTTGTACAGGGTGGGAAGAAAAGTTCGTCCGTGGCCATCACAGATCGAATTTCAAAGTCAATAAAATTTTCTTTTCCTTTTGCTTTGCACTCTACTCGTCACGAAGGGAAAACTTTTGCGAGGAACCTGATAGTTCTCTTGAAAAATGGCAAGAAAAGTTTCTTGATCGTTTAACACGTGCGTGTTAACAGCGACTTTGTGGTTATTCCATTTGTTCTATATTACGCGTATGAAAATCGCATAAATAGAGTCCGTCGATACAAGAGAAAACAAAATATTGGAAAGAAATGCTGGTACAAGTTAACAAAAAATAACAACAACAATAACAATAATAATAATAACATTTCAGAAAACAAAACTAATTTTATTCGGTGTTACTATCGCTGCTGTAATTTCTTCTTAATTGGCACATCAAAAAGCTCATTATCCTCGTCGCTTGAAGTATTTGAAAGTTCGTCCCCATTTTCACAACTAATGTTGACTTTTTCGGAACGATTTGTTCTCAGACTTGTCTCATAAATTTGTTAACATCTCTTTGAGTCTTGTTGAAACTTCAAGACACGTTGATCACGTTCGTATCAGCGTCTACAGCGTATTTTCCGTGTAAAATCGGATTTTATTTTCAAAAGTACCGCGTGTAAATAGTGTTAAAACAGAGAGTTATTGTATCGCGTCATCCCGTGAAAATGGAGTTGGCCGACAAGCTCCGAGGTGTCATTAAAACCGTTGGCAAACAGTCGGCGACCGTCTGTTCGTCATTATGTAAAGGGAAGTCCGATTCGTGCGGTTCGCGTTCTGCCGTGCGGTGAGTGCCGATCGCCGCGACCGAACGTGACCAATTGTACGGCGTTTAGACTACGTTTCCCAAAGGGAAATGCGTCCGGAATTTTACAGCGGGGCTGTAACGTGGCAACGACGGCACCGATGGCGCCCACGGCGCGCAGCGCCGGCGAACACGCGCCGAAAGCTCGAGCGAAAGTCAGCAGGCACGTACACGACCGTGTGTGACCTGGATTGCCTGGACGTATCTAACGCCGGCGGAACGTGCGAAAGTCCGACACGGCAAGGACAAAGTTCGATAAGGGGGTGTAAACTCGAAGATATTTCTCTGGGAAAGTACGACCGGGGATCGAGCGTAACGGAAGGATCGACTCGTACGTAGCGGCATTACCGGCGAGAATTGTCGCCGTAACGCGAGTTTGACGAATAAAATGCCCGATCTTCGCTGCGAGCGAAGGGGTAAACTCCAAGTTTCTGGAAATGTCGGCTCTCGCGCGACGGTAATCGAAACTTTGCCCCTCGCTCTCTTTCTTGTTCCGTTCCCTTTCTCGCTTCCCTTCTCCACGGTGACAAATCCAGCGGCGCTGTGGATCCGCTTTGAAAAAAATATAAACGCGAGACGTTCCGATCGATCGACGCAGCGTTAAAAAGTGCAGCGCGATACCCGATAGTGTCGGCGCGTCCTTTATGCGGGTCGAAACGACGGCTTTGCTCCGCCTTAATGCGTTTCCTACGGCCGACAGTTGTTACCCCTTTCCACTTGCACGACCGTAACTGCCTAATCTAATAAAATAGTGAAATAAGTCCGTGCCGGGCCGGGTTGTTACCGAGGCAACACGTGCGATTTCACTGGCTTTCTTCAGGCGGCTGCAATTGACTACGGCGAGAGAGAATGCTCGCCTGCATTCGCGTAAAGAATCTGAAAAATTCTCTCGACAAACCCCCAAGTGTTATTTAGCACAAGTATACAAGTAGGTTAGTTTAAAAGCAAAATAAGCAGTGGAATATAACAAACTGTTGGAAGGAAGCAACGTTTGGTACGAAATACGCTGTAATTCCTGCAAGTGGATAACACCGCGTACAGTCAGACGCGACAACGATTAATAACACAAACCGTGAGCGTGAAGAATCGCTCCGATCAATCAGCCACGCAGTTTCTGTTACTAAGTCCAGTAATACTTCGAAGAACCGTCTAATCCTTGTCTTAATAAATGTTCGGATCAGTAGGCTTATTACGCCAAGGTTGACGTCGATATCCCTTCGCAACCGCCAACCTGAATGATATCTCATCTCGCTTTGAATCGTAGTTGCGCGTTTATCATGCCGGGTGAATTCAAATATCCGAATATCCGAGGTAAGGCTGTGGACTTTTTATGTAAATAACGTGATGCGTAAAATGTCCAAATTATAAATCTGTAGTTTTTTTTTATTATATATCCTTTAACTTTTTTTTTTTTTGTACAAATTTTTACGTTTGAACTTGAATTTAATTTAAAATTAATAAAATCACGTAGCTTTTTCTCATATCAGACTTTTCAAGTACAGAAAATAAATCCAGTAGATATACTTCAACGACGATCGTCAGGCGTGATAATCCAACTTACAAGGAGCTGAACTGAAAAACAGCGATCTATTCTAAATAGTTTGCAAAGTTGCACGTAACGCGAAAAAGTATACGTCCAAAGTATTCCCTTTTTGCCAAAAATTTCCCTTTTTTTTTTACCGTAGTCTGCCGACGATACTTAGCAGTTTACCCAGTTTCTCGTCGCAATCGATATTCATCGAACGTGCTCTATCCGAAGAATTCCCCTGACTTTGCCGGTAACATGGAAACACACTAAACGACAACCACTTATCCGTTTCTAAGCCACCGGCTGCGTCTCGAAATTCGCGCAGCATCAAAGACACGGGCACACCGATAGACAGACACGGGGTCGAGGACGGGCCGTAGGTGGTGTTTTGAAATATGCATGGGCATCCCTTAGTACGTTTAGTAGGAAATTACGTAGGAACAACACGCGCCGCCTCTATAACGCGCCGTTAATATTAACTACACCCCTCTCGAGCATTATCCCAGAGGTAGTGGAACCGTGGCACAGCCACCTGCTAGTTCATTGCGCGCTTTTAGGTTACAGTCCGCCACCGAAACTCTGTGCGTGCGTCGGCGAAAATCGCTGGTATCAGTTCCGATGTTAGACAGGAGATATACCTTTACCTGTACTACTTGCCAGCAGCGAAAATAAAGTATAAAATATACGCATTACCTAATAGAACGATGAAATAATGAAAATATCAGCTTCGATGTTAGGCGCGAGATACATTTACTTGTACTACTTGTCCGAGCGAAAGTAAACTCTGAAATATCTGTACATCTGTGACAGAATGATAAAATAATGAAATAACGAATAATGAAATCTCTACGTTGAAATGGGGATAAAAATCGTTGATGTCAGTTTCAATGTCAGGCGCAAGATACGTTTACCTGCATCACTTGTCCGAACGAAAGTGGCGTCTCTGAGATATTTGTACCGCTTAATGAGATGGAACGTGAAATCTCTGGGATCAAAAACTGAATGCACAGGGATTTGTAAGATATGTTGCAGTCCATGTTCCGCGTTATTCTACAGTTTACAGCAGAGTATCAACGATTACTTCGAAAGAGAAAGTTGATTAAACGACAAATTTGAAAGCTATTGAAAATTGTAGGGCGTGTATAAGCAAGGAATAAGAAATTGCCGGGTAAGGCCAGAAGGAAAACGTTACGTCATCGGCGGTCTTGCAAAACGCTGCTTCGTGCACGCGAAGCAGGCTGCGACCAAGAGTTTAATTGCGGACTTTAAATAACTTGTTGCGGATTGGACAACTTAACGGCGCGAACGTTGCTTGCATAAAACGGGACACGTGTCACGAGACTCTGCCATTCGAAGACTAGCAGTTCGGGAGCAATGCGCGAAAAGACACGGCTTTTAAGTAACACGATAAAAGACTTTTAATTTAATTTTCTACACGCAGCGTACATCAATTTCCAAAGAGCGTCTCTTCGGTACAGAGAAGAAGATTTTGAACGAGTGTTTCTTACTCGTCGATCACCCTGTCAAGATCTAATTGGGACGACAAGAAAGTGTTCGAAGCAGAAATGAAACTCGGAATGCTAAAAGGAAAAGGCACTTTTAGCGTTACAGAGTGAAGCGTGCACGAACGTAGCGGGAACAGTTGGCAGCAATTTCCATCAGCATCTCGAAAATTCCTATTTCGTAGCTGGTATCGGTAGAGGGGAAGGGCGGCGGACAAAAAGCATTAGCGGGTCTGCATACTGTTGTATCTAATCTATGAACGCAATGTAATCTCACGAGCGGTTGATGCTGCTAATGGTTGCCATGCCGGGCATCCTCGATTCCTTGAAATTTCGTGGACACTTAGTAGTACGAAGCCCTCTAACAAGAACCATCGCCCTGCGCGCGGTAGCCGGTAACCGGCGAACGCCGAGCATTCTAATCTCAATTTTCCTGCGCGTTGTTAGCATTAACATCGGTTGACCGGCGATAAACTTCCGCCTCTACCTTCTTGCCTCGGTATGTCAGCTAAGAAAATTCCACGTCGGTGTATACCAAAAGAGCAAACGTCGAGCTGCCACAGCGGAGGAGGAGGAGGGCTATTCTCGCGATTGGGAAATTTTCAAATATTCCTCAATCGAGTTATCGTTACGATCCTCCATTTTCGCGAGTAGCGGCTCGCCCGAATCTCCGATTCGAATTGCGAAACGCTCGTTTCGACGAATCGCGAAGAATCTGCGAAGGACGCAGTTAGCAAGGTCTCGAACGATCCTACAGGCCCCGTAACGCGTAACAACAGTTTTCATCGGTGGTTTCCCTCGTGATTGCATTTTCTCGAGTTCCAGCCAGACGCTTACTATCTCCGGCAGACATCGTCGCCGCTTTCTCCTCTCCTCTTAAAGAACGTCTCTCTCTCTCGCTCCCTTCCCACGAAGTCTAGTCGATATCAGGGATTGACCTCGAAAAGGGATATCCGCGACGATCTCGCAGTTGGCTCGATTACCACCGGCTAACACCCCCGACAAACGGCGCGTCGCACACTCGGTAATCTTCGATAAAATTCTGGATATTTTTCGAAGCGCGTCTACCTGCGATATCGGTTGTTCCGTGATTTTCTGACGAATCGTCCGGGGTTCGCGGCACTTTTCACGTCCGTCAATTGTCGTGCTTGCGCGGCGTTGAAAAAACTTTTTCGAGGGGGCAGAGGGGGGGGGGGGGGAGGGAAAAAATTGGAAAAGGCAAACGAAAAAAGGGGGAAAAAAATGGTGATCGCTGATGCGATTCCCTTTGTTCGCAAACAGATTTCTCGGGCCCGTGGCTCTATTCAGGTCGTGGCGGTTTTTATTTGAGAATTTTACAAATGGTTGTATATCATCGCGCGAATTCTCGTTCGCTACGTCACAGATATAATTGTTTCCCAGATCGCGGCTCAACTGGCGCGGAAATTTTGCTGCTTCTATTCACGGCGAAATTGAAAAAATCCCCCCCGCGAGTGAGATGTAAGTGATAAAAAAGTGGATCGATGGATAAAATTATTCAAGGGCGAGAGAGAGAGAGAGAGAGAGAGAGAGGAGATGGAAACATATGATACTAAAAAGGAGGGAAATTTACCGTGAAAAAATACCACAAACCTCTATAGATCGATTGAGCCAATCTATCCAACTTTCAAATACGTTTTTTTTTTCTTTTTTTCTTTTTTTTTCAGTAAAAATTCAGTGTATTTCCCCTCGAAAATGTCCAGGTATTCGTGACTAAAAATTCGAAAATTCGGAACGAAGATCTTTAAAAAAAGTTCCATCGTCGTCGATGGAAATCGAGCATTTTTCTTCCGACGAGGAAATTTTCATTGGACGAGAGAAACTGTATATTTATCTCGAGCACTGAAAGAAAATTCCAATTAATTTCTCAACGAATCGGTCGGGAGTGTAAAAAGTGATATCCACTGAAACGTGCAAGTTCTAAAAATTCCCGCCGAAATCAAATCTCGAGATCAATCTTACGTCGCAAACAGAAGTTTCTATTAATCTTTGAGCCTTCTACGAACCCAAATCTGTCAAATTCTCTATTTTCCATTACTCGCAACGTCGTCTCCCCCCCCCCGAGACGAAAAATTTCTATTAAATTCTATTAATCTCCGCGCGAATTCTCCGCGTGAAAAATCATTTCAACCAAAAATCTGAACTGCTGTTCCGGGTGTTCGAGTCGTGTCCACGGGCACGAAAATCCGTGCTGCTGGCGAACCAGTCGGGTCGGCTCGAATTTCCAACGTTCGACACGGTGGTAACGTTAACAAGGATCGCCGTGCCGGCTGTCCGTGTGTATATCTGTTGGATAACAGCGGCGTTTAATCTCAATTTCCGGGGCTCGGTGTTCCAAGGCGCGCCGGCTGACGAGCAGTAAATAGCTAGCACGCCGCGTTACAGCCAGATGCATTCTCGTTGCCAGTCTGTTTCCCGTTTCCCCTCCCCTCCCGCGTGTCGGGTTGTTCTCCGCTCTCTCTCTCTCTCTTCTTTCGCGCAGACGTCTTCGCGGATAAGAAGTGGCGCAAGTGAGGCGTGTTGGTTGGTTAAGCGAACCACGTCTCCGCTGTATCTTCTGCCAGCAGCACGTTCGGTGGGGACGAAGGTTTCTTCCTCCGAGGAAGCCCCCTACCACCCTGAATTTTCCTCCGACCGAGGGATATTTCAACCCCTAAACTACCCCTTGGCCCGGTCTTTGTATTTTCTTATTAATCTACCTGGTCTCGCCTGTCCACCTACCCGTTTGTTTCTCGTTCGTTCTCAGATGGTAAAAACTGTTCCTCGCGTTTAATCAACTGGTCTATGGATTGCATTTGCGAGCGAGGGAGTGAGAAACTTGGCAAATTTTTGGGTGTATCGTGGAACAACGTACTGGCGCACGGATCTGTTTGGTTTGGATATATCAAATTTCGCAAAAATTCGATACAGATCGTTGCGAAAGAAAAAACGTGCAAACGCCTCGTTAGGAGATGAAAATATTTGCAGGCAAATTGAAACTTTGCAGAAAAATTGTTAAACTAAACACTTTGCAGTTTGTGCGAATGGAATACATTTTCGCGTCAGAAACTTGCCTGTTACGTTTCTGTCGGAGTGGGCGGAATATATGTGGGAGTTCTTTCGCGGACAAAGTGCGGCAGAGTCTCTAAACGATTTCCGATCGACGCACTCGAGTGACCGAAGTAGTTGGTAATCCTGCCCATATCCCGAAGGACTGCAGTCTGCTTATAAACTCGCCGCCGTTGAGAAGCTAATCACGAAGACTTAGCGACCGCCTAATACCCATTAGCTGAAAGCCTGCCGCCGTGCTCCTCTCAAAACAAAACGGCAATTAACTTTCCCCGGGTATTTTTACCGGCAAGGTGTTGCGAACGTTCTCGTGAATCGGACCGTGCGTATCGTCCATCCGGCGTGCTTCGCGCGCATCGTGTAAAAAAGGTATCGCGTGGAATGAAACAAAAAAAAAAAAAAGAGGAGAGAGAGAGAAGGAATAAAGGCAAAAAACGAATTAAAAATTGGCACCTGCAACGTGCCGGTCAACGAAATATCGAAAAAAAAAAAGAGTAAAAAAAAAAAAATAAGCGACAAAGCCAGAGTTCCTTTCACAAAGAATGCGCGGATGCAGCGCGGCGCGCGTGGCGATCAACAACAACGCTGACACAAATTTGTCGCGCAAATACACGGTCGCAGCCGGCGAGTCTTGGAGCGCGGAATCCGCGCGGCATAAACGCGGCATGCGCGTATATTTTTCCATCGGATCCGGATGGAAATGATCTGTGATGGACGAGCGGCGATACCAGCTCGCCAGATTAAATTGTTGGACAACGTTTCCGAGCGCGTCAAATTGAAACGTTGTCCGCCAACGACAACGCGTTTACTGCGCGGCTCGGCACGTTTTTCCACGGGCGTGCGACAACCTCCGAAATCTCCCAAGCCGACGTCTGAACGATAGACGCACGTACGACGTACGGGACGTTTGCGGCCGGATCGCGAATCGAATCGAATCGAATCGAATCGATTCCCCTTCGAGTCGCCGCTTCAGTCGACCCGTCGCTCTCTCGCCGACGTAATGTTGATATTAAATTTTCCAAGTTATTCGATATCGATCATCAATCACGGTGACGCCGACCGGGCCAGGGAACAAGACTCGAAACGGGAAAAGGAGAAAAACGGTACCTGTTGCGCGATAGGGTTACGAACCCCGAAGGATGGATGTCTCTCGCGAGGCGGTGAGAAATCGCCTCGAATTAAACGCGATGGTCGCGGTCGATCAATTATCGGACGCGTCCTCTTTCAATTTCCATCGAAGCAAGAACGAGGGGAAGTTTCAACGTGTCGTTGCGAAAGGGATGAAAGCGTTTGACTTAACCCTTTCTTTACGAGCGTCTATTGGTAGTCCGTATTTCGGAGTAATCGCATAATAAAAAAAATACGTAACACACTTTAGCCATCGAGACGAGCTTTCATTCTATTCTTTTTATCCGACAGTGAAATATTTATACAATAAGAAATTATTGTAATAAAAAAATCTTTCTTAAAGACCGGCTATAGGTACAACTCTATTAAAAATTTAAAGTTGGATTTTGTTTGCAAAAAAAAAAAATCTACTACTAAGAAATTCCAAAATGATTCTACTTTAAAACGAATCAACGGACTCGGAGAATGATTCGATCGATATGTGGAGTCCCGAGTGGCTGTGCTCCGATAGAGCCAAAAGCTTTGGAGAAAAAAGTAAAGCCTGGAGCCAAAGAAATTTCGCGAGAAATTTGTAAAATTTCCGACTTCGTTGTCTCGTTCGTTGATCAATGAATCGTCGTTGTACCGAACGCGATTCATTACTTCTTGTGCCCGGCGTTCGAACGACGCGTACCACACGGGGCCAGTCAAGGGTGAAATCGATGAAACCAAGGGCATTATCAGAAATTCTTTTTCCCTTTTTTTTTTTTTCTTCCTTTCTTTTTTTTTCCACCGCTGTCTATCACGCTATGACGCGCAAGAAGCACAGAATACACCTGTTGCTCACGGCCATCGATAGACCTATCCAGAAGCTTTTTAAAAAGCGACGACTCCGGCAAGCCCATAACGATTGAAATTTATCTACTTTCTCTCCGTCGAGGCGTTTCAAACCGTCGGGGCGTTCGCTCGAAGGAATTAAGCGGAACAAATCGACGGTCGTTCGACTAAAATCCCTTCGTTTCCATCTTCTTTCCACTGAAATCTGTGCATTTACGGGCCGGGGGGGGGGAGGGGGGGGAGGTAGGTCGAGGCGCAAAGATTCCGAGGAAATCAGAAATAACGAGAATCGTTATTGATATTTGCGGGATTAATTTCAAATTGGTCGATTAAATTTGGACGTAAACGAGGGAGCTGTGAGCCGGAGAATTTCAAATCGCTTTCAACCGAAAAGTCGAGCTCCAAACAACCGACCGTTTTCCCTTCTCCGCGTTCCAATTTCACAGTGACGAATTTTTAACAGCGGAGCGTTTTAAGGTACGGCTAATTTAATAAATTAAATACTCTTGGATTTGCGCAATTAATCAGCACGTAACGCTGTAATAAATACGCACGATACGTACGTTGAATCGTCTGCTAACTTTATTATTAATTCGAAATTAATGCTGCGTGCATCGGCAATAATGGGAAAATTTTCCATCAAAGAGCTGCCCGAGGGAGAGAGAGAGAGAGAAAGATTCTCTCAAACCTTTACAACTTGACAACCGTCCGCACGTCCAACAGATTTGTCCAATTGACAAAAACACTTTATTCTTAATTGCTTCGCTTTACCTCAATTCTTACTTTGACGTCCTGCAATTGCATTACCGTCGTTAATGAAAAATTTGCAAGGAATTGGTCGTTCAACGCGTAAAGCGAGCCTTTTCCCGTCTCCGTGGGATCTGCCGCTCTCTTTTTCAGCCAAAAAACGCGGAAACGCGAGCAAAGCTCCCGTGACGACAAAAACGGGAAAGGCAAATGTTTCCTGTTATCCCTATACAAACCCCGCTTTCCATGCAATTATGTTTAACAACGGAGAGAAAACGGGGGCGTCGCTCGGTCTTGCCCTTCGTCTTCATTTCTCGCGCGACAAAACGTGCCGCGTTTCGGGGAAAAATTCGTTTCGCAAACACGTCTCGCGCGAGCGCGAGGAGCGAAGAACGAAGGAGGAAATGGTCTGGCAGACTCGGAACGTCTCCGGGTCGGCAACAACTGCGAGTGTTGGAAACGCGTTAATTTTTCCGCGTACGGGGAGATGAAACCAATAAGGTTAAGTGTCGCGTGAAATCTCGCTCGCGTCCCGCTCTCCCATTGCTCTGATATTTCGCGCGGCGAGCGCGGGACGATTTATTATTTATCCACGTACTAACGCGCTCGTCCAACGCCGGTGGATCTTCAACCACGGAGATTAAAGCCGGCGAAAGCTGCAGCGGAGAAGCAGCCGGCGGATTTTATCGCGACGCAGTTAAAGGTTGTAACGCAAACAGCTTTCAGACTCCTCGGGGCTTTTAACTTAACGACACTCGAGGATCCAAGTGTGGAAACTTTCGCCGCGCCGTTTTGTCGTTAAGAATATCGTTTTGTCGAGCCGCCCTCGCGAGAGATCGAACACTTCCAATTGAATTCCCCGCCCTACCCGCCGAAACTCTACCGATCCCTTTCGATTCGACTTGTGTACTTTGAGATAGTCGATAGCGAAACAGTCTCTTTTTTTTTCTCCCCCGGGAAATTTGATTTTTACGCCGAAGAGAAGCCGGAGAGATTTAAAGAGTGACTTTGGAAGAATAATATTCGCACTGAAACAAATGATTACTTCATTTTTTTGTAGCTTATGGAAAAAAAAACTTACCTACGACTCTTCAGTTTTACAAAGTCAGTAGCAACGGCGAATACTTTTGTAAGGAAAGCTAAAGTAAAATAAGGCTACTCGGCGAAAAAAATTCTTTTCCATCAAAGTCACGTTGAGTGAACGTTTATATTAAAGCATTGACAGCGAGAGAAACATGGAGATTTAACGTGACTCCAGGAAAATGATTGAGAAGCGAGGAAATCTCGTTCGAATCCTCGTAGCTCTCAAAGTTAAAGAAGGATCGATTCGAATCAATTGAACGAAAATCGTAGAAAATCGCAGAAATAAACGATCAGTTACTTGATTTTTGTAAACGAAAACTGCGACTCACCGATTTTCTACGAAATCAACGGGAACGGCGGAAACGATATTTTCACGAGGAAAGCTAAAGTAAAATATTCCGGTAGAATAAGGTTAGCAACGAAAAATTCCTTTCCATCAAATTTGGTTTTGACGTCGAGTGAATGTTTATATTGAAGCGTCGATAGCCAGAGAAACACGGAGATTTAATATGACTCCGAAAAAATGATCGAGGAGCGAAGAAGTCTCGTTCAAATCTCCGTGGCGTTTGAAGTTGAAAGGATCGATTCGCAAATGATTGAACGAAAGTTATTATAGAAAAATTAATACAAGTAAATGATTAATTACTTGTCTGCAATTCACAAAAATCAACGAAAATTTGCAAAAAATGTCATTTTCACATGTAGGATGAGATTACTGATAAAAAATTCCTTTTCGTCAAAAATCTCGTGATTTTGACGTGAGTGGCAAGAGAAAGATAGCAGGAGCGAATGAAATCACCGGTTACTCGACTTCCGCTAAATCTAACGAACGAAAGCTTGTCTGCAATTCGCCAATTTCCCACGTAGACAATCAACAGGAAGGGTGGGAATGCGGCATTTTCGCAGGGGAAGCTAAAGTAAAATATCCGGGTAGGATAAGGTTACCGCGTGACACAGAGAGGCGTGGTTTCGCGAGAAAAGAAGAGCTCGCGGCAGGAATATACGTCTTGCTTCTTGGTCGATTCGTCTTGCCGCGGAGAAACTCGGGCGAGAAACGTTTCCGAAGCTCGCTCGCGGCGCGGCGCGGCGAGGTGCGGCGCGGTGCGGTGCGGTGCGGTGCGGTGCGGGCTTAACACGATGTAAGCCGCGCCGCTGCGCGCGGATATATCGCGGTTTCTGTGGCCCGCTGCCATCCGTATCCATAAAGAATGTAAGCTTCCACGGAGACTCGTGGCGTATCCTCCCCGTGGCGCAATAACGGTGACTCTCGGGATCCAAAAATTTCATGCATACGATATAAAGTATAAACGACGACTTCATCATCCCCGACGTCCCGGCATCCTCGCGTCTCCGCATTTTCTTTTCCATCACGTTGCACGCGCTCTTTCGCAACAACCAACCTCGCGTTTCATTCTCGACTCCCCGGTCTCAAGTCTGCGGCGCGCCATCGCGAAACCAGGGCCGGGAGGGGGGAGACGAAGGGGAAGTCGATTTCGATCTCTCCATTGTCTCGGAATCTCTCGAGCTCCACCGAGCCGCACGTCGTGCGCGATATAAAGGGAATACGCGGAGGAAATCAGAAGAGACGAAGGGATATTGAAACGACGAAACGGCACACGCGTAACCACTGAACGCGTCCCTTTCTCCTTCGAGTTTCCTTGGCTCGAAAAATAATAACCAACGAGGGAGAAACGAGGCCTCCCTCGTCAAAGGTACATATCCGCGAGGGTGTATCGACAGTTTGATTCGTAAGGTCACGGGAACGTCGTGAGATGGACGGACGTGGCACCTTGCGAAAATTGCCTCTCGCCTCTCGACGTATTTCCCGAGACGACCTTCTTCTAGTATTTCGAGGAATTCCACCGGCCTTTGAGACCGTGTTACGCCGGAGGAAACGCCGCCTTCCGACAGCAGAAATTGAACGTTCGCGCGATGATGTTTCGCCGCCGGTGTACGCGGCGCGCGCTCGACGAGCACGTTCGATCGGTCGGTGTTCGTTTTCGAGTCGTCGAGTTTTCCCAACCGGAGGTGATGTTGTTTGCGCCTTGGAAGCTGGATATGAAGTTACGGGTATTTGTTCCGTCGAGCTCTTTCCCGTCCGGAAATCGCGCGGACGGTGCCATTTAATTGAAAAGGGGAAACAACGGGCGTAAAGCTTCTTAAGCGTTAACGTCGCGTTTAGGGTTTGTCGACCCACTGGGCAACCGTGCCCCCGGATCCGCCGTTACAGTAAAATTTCGTCAGCCAGACACCGGGCCGCTGTGCCGAGTCGTTTCGCTGGCAAACGACTATTTACGGTAACGACGACGATTTTGGCTTCTAACCTAGCCTGCGGAATATTTAAGGAAGCTATCTCGAGAAAACACGTTCGTTTCGGCCAGCCGGAAAGAAACTCGTGAATTTTCACAATATCGTCGGCTAGTTTTTCCTTTTCAACGTTCACGTCCAAGAAAATATACACGACCCCTATTAAATATTCAGATACTCGTCTTGAAATTCTTCTGTAAGCGTAAATAATTAATTTGTTCGCACTGCCGTCGAAAGAAATGCGTGATCTTCGATGAACTATCGATTCTGCGAGTAAAGCCTTATCAAATAGAATGAAAAAGGACAAAAATGATATCATTAGAGACATTTCTACATTCTATACTAAACTCTCCAACTTGAACAAAAATGTAACCAGAAGCAACTGTTCTGACTAGGAAATGAAGATGACTTTTTTGTCATAAAATTTTATCGATGTGCAAACATTTGAATCGACAAAACAAATTACCAGACACCGCCACGCCCCCTCGCGAATCACGTGACCCAAATCAACCAATCGCTAATTTTCGTTGCATTCAAGAGGCCCGATTTTCTGGGTTATCCCCGCTAAAATCACTTTCAGTGATAAAAGAGACTACGAAGAACAGGAAGAACTCGTGAAACTAGAAACAACGAACTTGGACGTTGATCAAACAAATTAATTTTCACAGAGAGAATTTTAGCGAGATTTGAATGAAACAAAAACGCGTCAACTTTTCACTCCGCTCTGACGAAGTTAGACAACGGAAATGAAAACGCAGACAAATAGACGCGAGAACGGTTGGGGGCGGTTCAACAGCTGCGGGCAGAGAACAGAGCAGGCAGGTTTCGGGGAGCCAGGTTTAAGAGACTTTGACCGCCGAACAGGTTCGCAACGTAGCGTAGGAGCACGGCCCAAGGCGTTCCTCGATAAATTTGATGAAAAAGTTTCGCTCTGCGCGGCGGCGGGACGGTTCACGGCGCCAAACCACCCCCCCTCGGGCGAGAAAACGATACCTTTTCCAAGTTTCGTGTCACCAGGCTTGATAACGACGTTCCGAGCCGTGAAAAGCTTAAACATCCACCGTTCTCTCCTCCTTTCCTACCAGGCCCGAAGCCCTTTTCGCGATTCTTTCTTTTCCTTTTATCTTTCGCCTTTCTGGCGAAAGGAACCAAGGTGCGAGATGATGAAAAACTTTGAATTCATTCACGCAAGAGATCGAACTCATTCATTCTTTCAAAATTATATCTCTCTAGTTTGTCTCTGTTTTATCTTAATTCTTTCAGTTTTTGTTTTTCTTGGTGCAATAAAACTGTCCATAAATGAGTTCTTCCTAGTGATTGATTGACGAAAACTTTCGCGTGAGATTTTTATGCTCCGACAACGAACACACGTTTCGATAACAAACATCTCATATCGCGACGCAATGTATCAGATTTGTGATGACAACTGCTGGAGATCTGGAGATTGGAGGTGAATCAAGATGACATTGAAGAGCTCGTAATGGAACATGAAAGTGATCTGACGACAGAAGAACTCCAAGAAATCTTGAACGAAGAACACCATCGGGATGTGTTTTCTTCTGAAAAAAGAGAAAGACGAAAGAGGATCGATACCGACATTTGCTATCAAAGATCTTTTGAAGAAGTTGGGGGAGGATTTCAGAACAACGGTTTTAGAATGACACCCAAAACAAATTGAGATCAATTTTGAGAGAAAAAAACTGCACGACCAGTACAATTCGTCTCATTGGAAGGTCCAGAAGCAACTGTTCTGACTTGCATCGATATGCAAACATTTGAATCGATACAAAACAAATTACAGACAACGCCACTCCTACTCGAGGTTTACTCCACGCCCCCTGCGAATCACGTGACCCAAATCAACCAATCGCTAATTTTCGTTGCATCAGCGTTGCACCTGAAGAAGGTTACCCCGATTTTCTGGATTACCCCCGCTAAAATCACTTTCAGTGATAAAATAGGACAGATGTTCTCTCGTCCCGGTAGACAGCCGCGAAACTACGATCACGGCCAGCTCGTTCGTCAAAAAGTTCAAGCAAAGTAGATCAAACTCGAGTTCCGAGTGCCACCGGCGGGCATAATGCGTGTTTATTATCCCAATTACTGTCGAGTAAATATTTTTCTATGCCGGAGGCATCACCGCGCTGTGAAGTTTGGCTATCAGCGCGAGATCCGAGAGCAGCGTATAATGCATAATAAAGCCGGAAATCAGAGACAGCGGCGCATTAATTAAAAGGGGAATTAATTAAAGTTTCGCCGCATGTCCCTCGTGTGGGGGAGGGGATGGTAGGGGTTACGTGTCGTTAGCAGAGTCGATCAGAACCGTGCTCGACCCGGGTCCCCCGATAAATAAACAATTTTCGGCCAGGTAATCGACGGGGCGGCGTGTTATTGCTCGGAATCCCATTAGCCGACGGCAAAAAGGAAACCGAGATAACGCTAACAAACTTCGGTGATCGGCGAGCTGCAATCGGAATTTCAATATTTCGCGGGATCGATTATCAGCGTGCGGGGCAGAAGCTTCTGTTCGATTCGACCTACAATCGTTCGACCGACCAGCGAAACATCGCTCGATTCTGAATTATAGGGAATTACACGCAGGGTCACGCCCAACATTCATGAAATATTAACGATCCGATGCGACCCTGCGTTCGTCGCGACACCCTGGCCCTTTCTCTCGTTTACCCACTTTTCCCGTTCCCGATCGGCCGTGTCGATGGAAAATCGGTTATATCGATTCGTCGCGCCGTACACTCGACGTCCACGTCGGTGCTGTTAATCTCGTTTCCTGCCCGTCAATGAAATTCCCATAAAGCTACAGTTGCGCAGCTCGGTTTCGCTCTTGCGACACTTTTCATTTTTTAACACTCTGACTCTGACTAATTAAATTGTTGCATAAATTACCGTTTCATTCTTCCAGCACAAGTGTAACACTAGAAAGTTTCTTTCCCCTAGAAAGAAATTGAATTAACAACGAGTTCCGATAACTAGATGATAACAATTCTCGAATACTGTTCTAATTATTACCGAGGATCATTTGACTCTTCGCTCAATCGTACCGATTGTCAGAAAGTAGTATATGTACGTTCAGACTGCAACCATATTCGTTCTTATATCTCGTCCATATTTCCATTATAACCAAGTTTCCCTTTTAAACGCCTCGGCTTGAACGTGGAACAAAGCAACGCTGGCAAAATATTACTTTAATATACTCTTTGATAGCGGCTAGCCTTTTCCCTTCTCTCCGAGCTCTTGCCCCGCATTAGCTGCCATCTTCCTCGTTCGCCTCGACCTCTCCGCCTCGTTCCGGCTAGTCTGTCGCTACCGGTTTCACCGCTTCCGTTTCCTCCGCAACTTGGCCTTTCCAGTTGTCGGTTTTTCGAGCCCGAGCCCCAGCTAGGTTCCTCTGTCCTCTGTTCAGCCATTTCTGAACTCTTCCCTCCCCCTCCCTCTCCCCGTGCTAGGTTGTTCCCGTGCGCTTGCTACGCTTCTGCCCGCTCTCCGGCGTGCGCTTAATGCACTAAATTGCCAGCCAGCGAGCGCTATGCTAATGTCCTTACTTGCGAACCCCCCGGTCCCAGGGCGCTGAAAGTTCTCGAGGCGGCCCTGTTTATTGGCCGAGACAAAACCTCCGAGTCGACCGGTCTACCCGGGGACTACCGGGGGATTCTACCTTGGACTTTTCTCCGGAGAAATTCAAAGAACTGGTTTGCCCAACAGTTTCGTCCCTATCTGCACGATGGCTCGCGAAAATATTCGAACGCTGGACAATTTTTATCAACGCCGCGCGCTGGAAACTTTGCGGAACTTCGTTGGCACCGCAGCACGGTGCAACCGCATCGGCAAAATTTTAAATTAACCCGGGAATGTTGGATGAACGGTTCGTTCGCTGACGGTAATAAAAAATTAACAGGGCGTTGACGCGATTTTCCCCACCTTTCTCTTCGACAAATTTACACCGTCGAGTGCATCTGGATTTTCAACATTTTGGCGCGACGAAGGAACAAAAATTAGTTGGAATTCCAAAGGTTCGTTCGATTCAAACATTCCTGCCCGCCCGGATTCTACAATTTCATGAAATTTAGAGCACCCGAGCTCTGTTTTAACCGCTCTTTAAATTTCTTCGGGGATTCAGATTCAGCTTCAAGTTTTAACCAATATAATCGCGGAAGTCGTATCTCAAAATGTTTTATGTAACGCGCGATATATCCGCCGGAAAGTTTCTACAAGTATTCATACGCCCTCGCAAGCTGCCGGCAGTTGCGGAGCGTGTAGCTTCTCGGCCTTTTCGTTCGGCAAAGTGAAATACATAGTTGGCGCCGTGTCAAAGAACTTGCGGGAAATTGTGCTAATCGATCATTTTCGCGATTGCCGAGACACTACGGTTCGTTAGCTTTGCTGCGGTATTGCGTGTGCCCGAAACAATCGCCGTCAGAATGGGGCGTCCGTTCGTAATGATGATCGGTCTGTTCACGAGTTATTATCTGAATTTTGCCACACAGGCACGTCGAATCGACAGTGCAAATTCGTAGTGCAAACTCCAGACGATCGGACTCGTGTAAATGTATCCATTCTCCAGTTGGTGATATTTGTTGATGACGATGCATAATTTAAAACATCGTGACTGAATTTTGCAATTTAACACGTTCCGTGCCGGGCCGATTTTTCGTGATAGCGCAAAAATTATAATTATCGAGAGAAGTGTCTCTAGTCTTTAAGATGCACTACAGAACAAGGCAATAGATTTAATTTTAAGCGATTGTTTCAACAAATGATTTTTTAACGATGTCAAAATTAATTTGAAATGAAAGATTTTTTGTTCCAAATATTTTTAATATTCTAAGTACAATACTCATTATATAAATTACTATACAATAAATAATATTTATTTTAACGTTATAAATTCTACAGCGAATTGAGTTGATCTTCAAAGACGGTCGGAAAAAGTGATCGTCACGCTGCCCCACGATAGAATAAACGCGCTGTACGTTATTAAAGTTTATCGATACGTGACTTTATAACAAATTTTTAAAAAATTCTCCGTTTTACAATGAAAATTCCAAATGGCGGAAAGTTACTGTGGGCACATGTGCGGCACGGAATATGTTAATATGGTAAATTTAATACTATATTGATCACTTGTTGCATTTATTGAAAAACACCAATAAATTTCATTTCGTACAACATTTGGAACGAAATGATGAGTTTATGATAAATTAGAAAGATGTTTATAGCACGTATAGTCGACGGTGTGTCATGTCTCATAAAGACATTAGGCACACTAATTTCCTTGATTACCTGGGAGTGTCGCACAAATTAATCGTACCATCTAACATCGTAACACGAGAAAAAGTGAATTAAACGCGTCGAAAGTAAATACCTCTCACTCATACACGTACAGGAATTAAAAAATAAGGCTCGTAACTTCTAGAATAGATAGTACTATACGCTGAAACATAAAAAAAAGTTCCAATGAACTTTAGGTCGAGAAATTAACGTTGTTGCTTCGATTGAAGAAACTCGTTATCTTACTGTGATTACGTATTAACGAAATATCTCGACGCGAGTTGGAAGCGAGAGACAAGGGAAAAAAGAGAGGACGATGATCGATTCGAAAAGAAGGATTAAGAAGAGGACCGCGTGCGAGTCTCATCGTCGACAAAGGACATCCGCGTGCATATTTGCGCAGCACGTGCAATATATAACGCAGCGGAGCGATATTAAGCAGCTCTCCGGCGTCGGAGGCCCCTCTTTCCGCATCAAACGGGAATTATGTTACAGCAATGAGGGCGTAACGACGAGCAAACGAGGCTGTTTGTGAAGGCAGCAGGCGGGTAAAATCGTCAAACGTTCCACCGAAAAATCGGCGGATACAGAACACCGCACGCCGCCGTAAGAAGATGTTCCATCCGCGAACGCGCTCGTTTCTAAAACTCCCTCATCTCACCCTTCTCTTTCTCTGTCTCTTTCCCTCGCTACATATATATATATCTGTCTCCGTTCGTAAAAGTGTGTCTCGCTCGCAGACGAGAACACACTCCGGCGAAACAATGAACCTTGTAACAGTTGAAAATCGAGACTCGGATTAACGAACGGTATTGTTAAGAGAATTAGACGCGCGTATGTACTATTGTAAAGAGCTTAATTACTGAGAACGATGTTACACCGTCCCTGGTGTTTGAAAGAGGATCTCGAAGGGAAATCTTCTTACAACGTTGCGCGTCATAGATCAATTAGGACTTGGTTAATAAAGGAGAAACGAAACACCGGCTGCTGCGTTTTAACGAGAAATTATCTACGCGTTCTTCCTTCCCTGCCCTCTTTCTTTTTCTTCCTTTTCTTCTCCTCTTTCGTTACAACAATAGCTGCAACAAAGTAACTGTTGATGGAAGAAGTTTCTCTTTGTTACATATTAAATATCGTCGTACGTAATTATTAACGTCACAGGTGTAAATAAAAGATCCAATCGCTCGTTGAACAGTCCATTCTGAACTCTTTTTAAAATCGTTGTTAGGAATTAGCCACGCGTGAGTCGTCCTAAGGTTTGACCAAAGTACGATTCGTCTCACTGAAAGGCCCAGAAGCAACTGTTCTGACTTTTTTGCCATAAAATTTTATCGATATGCAAACATTTGAATCGATACAAAACAAATTACAGACAACGCCACTCCTACTCGAGGTTTACTCCACGCCCCCGGCGAATCACGTGACCCAAATCAACCAATTGCTAATTTTCGTTGCATCAGCGTTGCACCTGAAGAGACCCGATTTCCTGGATTGCCCCCGCTAAAATCACTTTCAGTGATAAAATATACAAGCGCAGAAAAAAGGACTTACAGGCACAGATAGTTTAGCATTGCATCAAGCACAAGCTCATATAGCATTATAACATTTTACATCTACAAGTTCCTGAGTGGTAGTTTCGTCTCGTTCCGTGAAACTAGAGTATAAGTATAATTTTCAATTATACCCCTGCAACGTAACATTGTTTTATACCAAACTACGCTCTTTCGATGCTGCGAACCTTCGGATATAGGTGCCAGTCGCGGAAAATCAATGAGTACGCAGTGTCTCGTACGGGCGAAGCTTTGGAAAGATCTCTCTGAAAAACAGTTCGACGACGATGGAAAAGATCTGTCCATCGAGGCGCGGCAAGCGAAATTCGCTCGGCTGGATTTTCCAGCGTGCAAAACCGCCGAAAAAAACGGTCGACGCCGAGGCACCGAGGAAGGCGCGCACCGATGCGCCCTTGGCGTTCTTGGACGCGGGCGCGCGTTTAACTTCCGCCGGAAGGGCGGCTCGAGTGGCTTCGTGTCCGTTCGTCGCACGCGGAGTGCACTCTGGGAACAGTCGCGGCGTGAAACGAGCGACGAAACGACGCTCGCGCGGCACCCGTTTCCCGTTTTTCCCCCCTCCGTCGGTTTCGCTTCATTCTCCTCTACTTACACCGCCCCCCCCCCCAGGAGGGGGAATCCCAGTTTATCCCCCGACAGACCGAGAAGAACGTTGCTTCCGCTTCGAAATCCTTTTTCCCAAGCCCTCTGTTCCAGCGCGCCGCGAAGTGGCGATCAAGAGAAGCGACGTTTCTAGCGGCCGATTTTACGGCTTCCGCTTTCTCGATGTGCCTCGCGAGCGCCTCTCGTGAAAAGAGAGCGCGGCTTCCTCGTCTGCTATCGAGCGGAAGCCCGCGGGTACGACGCGCGTAGGTTTAGACGATTTATCGGGTGCTATCGTTGGAAAAACAACGACCATGTTTCGCTCCCAAACTCAGTTTTCCGTTCAGAGGATCGTCGTTCATTGCGATTTCGAATCAATGCAAATGTCGAAAGAAGAGAGACGAATAACGAGAGATGCGGCTGTATTTACGTGGGAAAAAATTATTAAACAAAATTAAACTCACGTGTTTTGCAACGAATAGTCAGTTGGTACAATTTAAGTAATTAAGGGAAACCGAATAAGGCCGCACAGGGAGAAATTCTAAACAACGAGACTTTCCACATTTATTTGTGTCCTCTTAAAAATATCCTCTTACTAACGTGAAGATTGCAATGTACCAAAAATGCGAAACGAACGTATATAC
The DNA here is from genome assembly GCA_030673865.1 of Melipona bicolor. Taxonomy (NCBI): domain Eukaryota; kingdom Metazoa; phylum Arthropoda; class Insecta; order Hymenoptera; family Apidae; genus Melipona; species Melipona bicolor. The sequence continues at coordinate 2,862,077 of JAHYIQ010000012.1, forward strand.
GAACTTACATTTAGTTCTGTGCGTTCAACCGGACGCCGGCGATGATTGATGAAAATTTTTGTCAATTTTTAATTGGACGTGAAAGAAAAAAGGGATGCGAGGCAGATAAGACTGACTACCGCGCAGAGTTAGCACGGACAATCAATCAAGAGAATTTCAAAGAGAGGAAGGAAAAACGTTGTCCGAGGAAAGAACCGCTTCAAAACGTTAACATCCACCGGGCTATCGGTCTTACCTGAGACCTCGCGCCGTGTTTATGCTGTCTAAACGGTGCATTAAGTCCACGTGTACACGCGTGATAAATGAGTAGCGGTGAACGGCACCGCTATTAGTCTTCGTTGTCACGAATTATGGTGGGCAAAATTTGGAGAAGTACATATATACGTCGCGAGTTGTCCCAAAATGAGACACAGAGTGTCCCGAGTGTGTCGCATTTTCGTCTTGCACTCTTCTCGCACTCTTCTGTATCGGGTCGATCAGTGATATTACCGTCGAGAAGTTCATCTTTTTAAACGGGAGAAGAAAAGGGAAGATAAAAAAGACCATCCTTTTTTTCGAAATTCGCGCAAATGGGAATAGATCCGCGCCAGAATGGAGAAAAACGTCCGACTCGAATGAACTTCCGAGACCAAATCCACACCTCGCGGATAATAAAATCTCGTTACTCAGCGACGTAATTTGCGAGTCATATTTCCCGCGGTGAAACGACGGAGCCTCCCGGTCCCTGGTTTCATTTGGGATTCCCTTTTTCGTCTCTCCCCCACCGCCGCGTCCGAAAAGAAGAGCGTCGTGAACTTGGCCTATAAATATAAAAGGGGCGCTCTTTCTCTCTCACGACAGAGGAAACGTGGTAAATGGGCCGTGATAAAGGGGAAAGAAAAACAATAGAAACAGAAGATCGAGCAACCACCGCTTCGTTCGGGTAATTTCCTTTGGCGGAGGAATAAAAGGATGGGTCAACGGAGGGTGGCTCCTGGTCTCTTGAGCCCTCGTGGATCCATTGCCTTTCACATACGTAATGTACACGTCGACGAGGACGAAGCAACCCTTATACAAATGCCACGTTTAGCCCCGGACATATATACACGTAGCAGACCAGGGTCGAGCAGGGGCGGAAGTGATAAATGAATGCGTGAGCGAAGGACACGTGGATCTTGGTCGCGTACCTTCCAGCTGAGAGGCCAAAGACGTCCCAGAGGGAAGGAAGAAGAAGAAACGAGGACCGAAATACATCTCGATCCAGCAACCGACCAGAATCGCGAACACCAACGTGTGATAAAAACGCGAGGAATTCGAGCTTTCGCGGCGAAGAGCAGAACGGTGTTCTTGCGCCGGCAGGAATTATCCAGAATTAGAACCTTTAATATTCCTCAAAGCCGACTCACTGATATTAAATTTCGTCCAATTCCAATTTGAGAAGATGGTCAGTACAAAAGAAAACGAAAAAACTTCACGAAATGAAGACGACTTTTTGCCCTAAAATTTTATTGATATGCAAACATTCGAATCGATACAAAAGAAATTACAGGCGCAATCGCTCATTACCAGACAACGTCACTCCCATTTGAGGTCTACTCCACGCCGCCTCGCGAATCACGTGACTCAAATCAACCAATCGCTAATTTTCGTTGCATCAGTGTTGCACGATTTTCTGGGTTACTCCCGCTAAGATCACTTTCAGTGATAATATTTATTTCATATAAGTTAACGAAAAGTAGTAATAAACATTTCAGAAAACAAAAGTAAATTTTATTCGGTGTCACTATCGCTACTACAATTAAAAACAAGGAACCTTTCCTTTTCTTTAATTGGCTCGTCGCATGAAATATTTAAAAATTCGACTTCGCTTTCATTGTTAATGTTAATTTTCGAACACTTTGTTTTTGTAATTGCCGATGCTCTTGGCAAAAATAGAGAAACAAATTGACCTCAAGATTCGTTTTCTTTTCGTGAGGAGATTTTCAAACTCCGCGAAAGATGGATATAAAATTATTATAATAGCATCGCGTGTGACGAATCCGCATCAATCTCGGACGTTGCTAATGCGATACCGTATCTCTCGAGTTCCCGCCCCCTCCGGGGAATCAATGACACGGTTTATCCTAAATTATTCGAACGGTTAGGCAGTCGACACGACGAAGAGTCGCCCGTATTTTTCCCCGTTCGTGAAAACGCGTTTCCCTGGATCGCGGCGAGTCACTGGAAAATTCCGCTGACTCAGTCGCTGCCGATAGCGTCTGCGGCCATTAAAACAACAGCACGTTAGGAGTAACTTTAGACGTCGCAAATTGCACGTGCTACAAGTGCCGGAGCACTTTGGAGAGAGATCCAGAACCTGCCGCCAACCTCCGTTTTCTCGCCCTTCCGCCATCCCCCCACCCCGTGCCCGTACTTGTCTCTCTATCTATCCGACGCCGATATATAACCGATAACTCGATAACCTTCTTATTCCCTTCGACCTCATTTCTGCCGCCCATCGATTTATAACGTTATAACTGGCCTCGTCTTGTCTCTTAAAGCTGACGGCACGGCGGCCATCTTTCAAGAGAAATAAAGAAGGGGGAAATGGGAGGAAGGGGGTGCTTGGTTTTTCCGTTGCCGTCACGTTTAATTTCCAATAGCTTCCGACTAGCGTTACGACGTTCGATGTGCATACGACGTGCTAAAAATTTTTTTTTTTTTACCGTTGCAGTGAAATATGAATTGCAACCCGTGGGCGAGCAAACGACGTAGATTCGCAGAGGTACGTTAGATCGTAAATCAGGCCAGCTTATGCCTCGATACGATCGCCCCCCCCCCCCCCCGGTTTAAGCTCATCCTTTCGATCTCGTCCTTTCGCGCACTCTCGCGCTCTCGTCTCATTTTTCTACGCGAGATGGTATTTTTCGACGGACTAGTACCAAGCGCCGTGATGCTTGACAATGCTCATCTATATATATATATATATATATATATACGTGTATTCGATTTGAAACAAACGTCGGTAGAATCGTTCTGTTTGATCGGAGATTACTCGGTGATTAATTGCAACTGGGTCTCGTCGTTTACCTTCAATATCAACGATATACACTGAATTACGATTACGATCAGTTATCGACGCGAAAATCCCGGCGGAATGCGACGGTATACGCGCTGGGAATTAAAAAAGGGGGGGCAGAGGGGGCAGGATGGATAAAATTCATTCCTCTCCGCTAGTGTGAGGTTGTAAGTTTCCATTAGGAAAAAAGAAAGAAAGAAAGAAAAAAAGAAAGGACGAAGGAAGGCGAAAAGAGCGGGCAGGGCGAAAAAGCGAACTGGTGTCGGCTGATAAAAATGTTTGCCACCGGCATTACGCTGCGCGACCAAAGTTTTCCCTTATCGTTGATTAAATTAGCGATAAGGAAGTTCGAGCGTCGTTTTAATGGATCGCAAAAACGGGCACGCGAGATAGGAGCGGACGTTGCGAGAATCGATGACTCGACTGATCCACCCTCCTCACTCCCCTGCCTCCCCCGTCCCCCTATTTCGCGCCATTCCGCGTTGACGCTCGGAACAGCCGACGAATTTCCGTCGATCTTTCCGACGGATCTCCAAGGAAGAGGAAAAAGTGCGGGCGAAAATAGAATTCGAGAGTTTCGGTTTCGCGTTCGGTCGCGTTTGACGTGGAAATATCGCGAGGGAGGGAGATAACGCGGTATTAAATGACGTTGGGAGACGACGGTGGTCGCGAGAAAGAAGTGACGTATCGACAAAACGACAAACATTAACCGTTGGCGTGTCGGGACGGATTCGAATTGGCTTAAAAATTCGGGAATATTTCGTCGATGAAAGAAAGTGAAACGAGACGGGGGGGGGGCAGAAGTGGGTAGGTGGGAAATGAACCGGGGACGATGATAATAAATCGCGGACGCGGCGGGCGTCGTCGAAAAAATTTCACGACAGCGCCAGCAGCGCCGACACCTGTCGATATCGAGACGTTGCATTAAAATTCACCGGCATGCACCCGGATTAACCGAGATTCTTCGCGACGTAACTTCCAGTGGCTTCGAAAAAGCGCCGCGAAATCGCATCAACCAGCACTAGCCGCCCAATTTGCCTTTCTCTCCTTCGTTTTTTCTTTCCCTTCCATGAATAATTCCGCCGTGAATCCCCGATCGTCGCCGCGAACGCCGCGAATGAAGGATAACGCGTACGAAATATCAATATTGAAACACGTCGCCGCGCATTGTGGGAGAGAAATATTGAAATCACTCTCTCGCGCGGAGGTTGCGCGGGTAGTGCAAAACCTCATCGATCACTCGGACGTTAAAAGCATCCGTTTTACAACGGAAAATAAATTTGATAAGGTTAACGCTCTAGAAAGAAAATGGACCGGCAACTCTCGAAGCTGCGAACGAACGAAGAGAACAAAGTTACTGCCTGAATAAGAGAACTTGGAACATGCTCGAGTTTCGAGAACTATGTAGGCAAAGCAGAGTCGAACGGAAAATATACGGTTCGAGTGGAGAACGGAAAGACGCGTACCAGTTTCTCGAAGAGGATGCGATCTGAAACTCCGCGTCGATCGACGTTCGAAGAGCAAAAACGACAAAGCCGTGCAAAGAAAATGCAATTGAGCAATTAACGTCAAGTTAACGGGGATCAGAGGCCAATAATAACGGTTGGTAATAAACACGGCCGATCTCGTAGTTCGATCGAAGAGGATGCTCGTTCTTCGTATCGACGGCTGTCGATATCGTAGCTCGGCATTAAAATTCACGGTGGCGTTTTCCGATTTAGCGAGAACTTTCTGAGCGACGCGACGTCGTCTCTCTATCTCAAGCTAGGTGCATCGAGTTTGCGTCGTCGTCGTCGTCGTCGTCGTCGTCGTCGTCGTCGTCGTCGTCGTCGTCGTTGTCGTTGTCGTTGTCGTTGTCGACGGCGACGGTGACGGTGTTGGCTCGTCGGCAACCTCGTTACTTTGCATTCGCGAACGACGCTACCCGACACATGCGCTATGAAAAATACATAATTCCGGCAGAAGCAAAGTGTCAATAATAATACCTATATCTACGTTCCGGTCCAGTGGCCGGCGATATTTCAAAACGTGCCCTGGCCATGGACACACGCCACGGGCCATTTTATTTCGCGATATAATGCTTGACTCCTCGTCCTTCTTACCGGCTGACATATTGGTCGCGATAGCGAGTAATCCGTTACGTCAGTCCGTATCCGCGATAAGAACGCCGCGCGGACTCCTCTCTTTCCTCTTCCATCTTCCATCTTCCTCTCTCCATTCTCTCCTCTATTTTCGCTTCTTCTTTTTTTTTTCCCTACCCACTCTTCACTCTCCTCCACCCTATTTCTTCCCCTGTTTACTCGTCCCTTTATGCCCCCTCCACCCTCTCTATCCATTTCTCTGCCAGGCGTTTTCGCCCCTCTGCCTCTTCCACTTCGTTTTATTTCCCCTCCCCGCCACTCTCCGAACTGAACCCGATGCTTTTCTCATTTCGCCTCTTTGTGCTTTTCGTTTCGTCTATTTGTCCCGTTTCTTTGTTCGCTTTTCGAGTCTGTCCCTCTTTCCACGCGTGTACCTCTCCTCTTCTCTCCCTTCCTCTCCCTGCCTCTTTTTCAACAATCTACCCCGAGCCACGATGGAACGACCAATATATTTCCAGACGCAAAACTTCCAGCTAGATTCACGCCGGCGTAGTGAGAATAGCAGAGTACGCCGCGTGGGGAACGTGATGCAGATCAACGATAAATCAGACCGTACGCGGGGATGTAAATAAAAATCTTACGGCGAAGAGATACGAGTGGAGAAGAGGGGACGCAGCTTCTTTTTCCTTTTTCCTTTTTCCTTTTTCCTTTTGTCGTGCGGAAGGGTGCCACGCTGTCATTTCGGTCGGCATCCAATTTGAAATTTTTCATCGGCCGATAACCGATACGCGGCTCGATTTGTAATTTCGTCCGCGATCAAGGAGCCCTCCGTGCCGCGGTTTCCGGAACGCTCGATGAACCCAGCGATTCGACGTTATTTACTCCCGATATATTTCTCATCCTCTTATATATATATAATATATATATATATATATATAGACACACACACACACACTCCTTTTATTCGGATCCTCGGAATCTCTGGATTATTTATAACTCTATTTGCTCCGTTCGGGCGAACCCGAAATAAATAGTCGAGACTCGATAAATTACATTTCACAAGTTGGCTGCCACTTGATCCGTCCTTACGGAGTCGCGTTCCATTCGACGGTTCTTTTAAGAAGTGGCAAAAGTCGAGACGACAAATTATTACCTCATTGTGTATTTTATATCTTGTAATTTTTTTGTTCGTTGCGTTGCTTCGAGTTGTTTTACCTTTGTTTCGTACAATCGAAATGGCGTCTACATTTTTCTCTTTAAACTACTCGAGTCACTCTTCTAGCAAAAATTGCCTCGCGAAAATTTTCAAAACTCGAAACATCTCGAAACATCGGCAGTTCCGACGCCGCTGGATCAACCGTGAAAAATCGACGAGCGAAACACCGTGCGTCGGAGTCTGCCAGGGCAAAAACGCGCGTTTCCTCTTTCGCCCCTTGAGCTCGATCGCGCGAAACGAAGAAGTGTCGCGAGCGCACGCCTGATGCCGCATATATGTAAACAGAAATGCGAGAGACTGGCTGTCAAGCTGACAGGTAATTCACGGCACAGAGGGGTAGGGATTTCTCCTCGTAACTTTGATTTCGCGACCCTTCGACGGAAGGCTCTTGCGGACTCGAGGAGAAAACGAGCGCGACGAGCGCGACTGAAGTCAACCCCTTGTTGTTCCTTTTATCCCTCTCCTCTCCTTTGAATTACATCGTGCTTTGCTTCTAGTCGATTCAGCGAATACACCGCGGGGTTTCTTTAAAATTTCAATATCGTCGAGGAAGTGAGAGTTCACGTGGATGATGAATAATCGAGGAACGAGCGAACGTTCCTCTGAGAAAGAACGAAGAGTACAAAACCGCACGTGGCAAAAATATCTATCTGTCGAACGAGTTCTGTAGAATGAAATTGTTATCTGTTTCATTGATCGTTCTCTGTCTACTATTGCCTGTACAGAGTGACTGGCACGACTGTGCCAATAACAACGAAATATTGTCGACAAATTAAACTAAATTTAGTGTAACTTTGTTAAAAAAGAATTATATATAACATTTGGTGTTTTTTAAAGCACAAAATCTCTACTTTGACAGCGAGTTCCTTCTTTACATGATAATGAAATAAAAACGTTAAAAAATTTTTTTCGTAAACTAGTACTATCGTCATTTTAAAAACTATTTCTCCCTTAAGACTCGCTGTACCATTTTCTTAAACTTTGAACGTTAGAGGCTAAATGACGAAATATTAAAACTTTTTAAACTTTTGTCGTTCAACTTTGATATTCAGGTTTCAATACCTCAGCGGATTTAATCACGAAAGATATTTTTATACGCGTTTGAATTTTTACAATTCTCTCTCGCTTGCTACCTTAGTCGCCACCTAAAGTCATCTTCGAAAGCAAGGAACTCACGACGGTCAAATAAGACCAAGCGGATCGTTGTGCGATCTTTTTCTTCGGAGTTGGATCGATTTACTCTTCGCTGCGAGTAAAAAAATTTCTATTCGCAGAAATGATCTTTCGGACAAAGATGTGTACATTTGCATATATTCCAGAGACATTTTAGAAATACGTTTTTGAGAAACGAGCTCGATGCGATAACAAGTATTTCGCGTGGTACGGCTGAACGGGAGCACAGTGGAAATTTTATTTAAGCTCGGACATCTTCAACGGGGAGGAGAATTTAGGTGCAGCATCCGTGATAGAAGGAACGCTCGCGTCGATATATCGAAAAAGAGTGTATTTATTGGAAAACCAATGAGATCTTTGGTCGTTGCTCGAGCGAGCTTAGATCAGAGATAGCGCGAAACGAACACCCGTGGGATTCTAGACGGGAAAGTTCCGTCCCGGAAACCGTTTCGCTTTCTCCTCCTGCTTAGACGAGTTTTCCCATCCGACAAGTTTTCGCCGGCCGATATCGCTCGCCGACGTATCCTCTCCTTTCACCCGCCCCCCCCCCCCGATACGCGCCAAGTATTTCGAAAATGTACGCTCCTCCACTTTAAATGTTAATTTAAATTCTCTTTCGCGACGCGACTCGCGAAACTTTCTCCGGATAGCCGGCAGCCTTTCAACCAGAGGGGTGACGGAAAATTTGTTCACCGTCGACGCGTTGCACGGATAACGCCAAGACTCGGACCGGAGGTTTCTGACGTGGCAGCTGACGAGAACGGAACGCTTGTAATTCACTCGCGACTGCGTAGCCCAAAATATTAAACGACGCGTGGCTCGAGCCTCGGAACTTCATTTTGCCATCCAATCAGTGAGCTCCGGAAATTAGGAACATCGTGTGACGATGATCACGCGTAAGCCAATGACGTTTCGTCCCTTTGCGCGAAACACGCGACACGCCGCAAAAGTTCCAATACCGTAAAAACCAGCGTGGGTTCCGTGGAAGCAATACGTTCCCCTTGCACCGTTCGAAACGAATATTCCCATGGCCGTGTTCTCCACCGTCTTGCGTACGACGCATAACGCGATGGAAACGCAGTTCGTGGGAGACACGTGCACTCTGCACTCTTTTCATCGATCGAGCAGAAGCATTACGGCACTCAGCGCGAGGCGGCTGCCGCAAGTAACGAGGAAAATGCATTTCTGTTTCAGGGAGCGCGTACATCATAAGATGGAGCGCGCCGCAGCTGATGGTGGTGGCGGTGCAGTATATCCTCACGGGGCCCTACATGCCCCCGTACGTGCCCCAGACGGCGAATTAGGAGATGGACCACGATACCCACGTGGCCCGTGTTCATCCAGGACGTTCCGTCGCGCCCTGAGTCTGTGTCTGAATCCACGGAGAGCCGCGCTCTCGAGAGTATCGCGCGTGCACCTTTGAAACGTATTTTTTTTTTTTTTTATTTATTTCGCGTGATTTGCTTCGTTTCGACGTATTTAATTTAGTAGATAATTTAGTAGTAACGTGACGATCGAGCGGCTTTGTCTCTCGGAGAAATCACGCATCGCGCGTTGCGCGAGGCATTCGCTCGCATTCAGAGGCGATTACTCGCGAAAGAAGCGAAACAGTACGTTCGGCTGATATTCGCGATTAGACCGAACAGCGATTGATGGAATACATTAGCGGGAACAGACGAAATTATTTGTCAACCAGGTTCTATACCTTTAATTGGATTGTTAATCGCAATCGAATATTAATTGGGATAATTGAATCATGTATCGGCTGCCGCTGGATTACCGGCTTAATTAGCATCGGATATTTATTGTGAGATGAATTATCTTGGTAAATTATTTGTCGGAAGTAATGACGTATGAACGGGGAACGAACCGCTCCTAGAGCAATATGACGCCGCACCGCGGACCTGTAGTTAATCGACGCAATTAGAGGGGAATTTATTACGGCGGTGTCTTTTCGCGTTCGAATCTTTCATTGCATTTGCTGTTGTTGTTTTACTGTGATAATTCAGGACAGTTGGCGTGCAATTTTCGCGACTCTGTTGTGCAATTGTGTTTGTTGAATATTTCGAACGTCGTGACAGAAAATTTTAATAGAAATCGACGAACGCTCGCCACTTTGGTAGTTGGACCAGCAAAGTCGCGTAAAGCTCGATGAGAACTCTTCCTTCTCCCACGATCTGCAAAACACGCGAAACCCACTCGAAATTTCCAATAAGATTGTAAACTCACAGCGAGATAATCGGTGGATGAAACGAGTCGAAAAGAAAAAAAAAGAAACACACGCCCGGGGGTTACCACGTAGCGCGATAAATCCCGAAAACAATCAAACTCGCCGAGCCTCGATCGCTCCGAGAATGATGAATCTGTCCTGCGAGAGTACACACTTGAAAAAGGTGAACAGAATCGAACTCTAGACTCTCCTCGTGGTGCGCCGATACTCCACGTTTACGAATGGTCGCGCTTACTAAAAAGAGCGCGCGATATAGATATCGTCAATTAACGCGACACCGTCGCTTCAGTGGAAATCTCGCGGATCGCGAAGAACAAATCGAGGTTGCGATCGGAAACAAAACGTCCCCGAAGACGCTCGGGGGCGATACGTGCGTAGTTTGCGTAGCAAAGTCGTCGAATGGAATCTGCGGGAGGCCCGGAGACTTTTTCAAGCCCGGGCAGGAAATGGCATTCAAGTAGACAAGCCTCGAGGGAGCGAAGGGAGGGAATTTGATTAATGCCTCGGCACGTGAAAAATGGCGCTCGCGAAATCACGAAGGTTGGCAGGAGCGTAACGACGGTTTTCGCGCTATTTTAAAAAACGGTCGCCACCGGAGAATCCAATTATCGAAACGGTTCGTTGGATCGTTGCACGACGGTGGAAACTTCACCTGCCGTTTTTCCAAAAAAAAAAAAAGAAGAAAAAAAAAGAATCCACGAGCCACGGCAACTTGCTGATTTTCCATTCAACTCGTTTCAACTTTCGCAAGTTTCGCCTCATTTTCTCTTTGTTCCTTCGTTTCCTTTTTTCTCTCTCGCCGTTTCTCGCGACTAATATTCACGGGCGCAAATATTTACGGCGAGAATTTCCTCGATTGGCAGAGATTGTCGGCGATTCTTCGACAAATAAATCGGTCGACGTTTCAATTTCGTAGCGTTCCGTCGCGACAATACGGTGATTTATTAAAACGCGATGAAATTCCGCGTCGGTGATCAACGATACGCGGAGAGGAGACGAAAATGAAACGAGCACGCTTCTAATTTTCACGCGATAAAGGTGTCATTACGGAGGCTGGTTTCGAAACATTCCAGCGAAGCCAGCCGCGCGTTTTCTCGCGACGCGCGCTCCCGCTCTCGCGCGGCGCGCTTTCAAAGACCCCGAAATTACTATGATTCCCGGGCGAACGTATTAATCATCGTGGCTTCCCTGTAATTAAGAAACTTTCCATTACCGATCGTGTAATCGGCGCGTGACGTGTAATTGGGTTTCGCGATATCGTCGACAGGCGAGAGGCCCGCTAAATTAAAATACGCCCGCCGCTCCGAATTAATTACCGAAAGAAGACACAAAGACATCAAACGACACGGAGAATCCAATTCCGGCGGCGTGACCGACCGAACGAATCGTCTGCCAGACAGCGCCGGGGTCTAGGGCTCGGGTTAATCGAAAAGCATCGCGTCGCCGGCTACCGGGAACCGCCGTGAATTCGAAATCGAGCCAACGTTCCGCGACCCGGCGGCACGGTAACGAAACGCAAATATTAATAATCGATCCGGTGTGTCTTGCCAGTAATTCAATTTCACCGGTGTCCGACAATTAAAAAAATCGCCGCGGGTGAAAATTACAAACGATTCTCAAATTGTAAAATTTCGCGTGACTGCGAGAAGAAACTTTCACGCTCCAACGGGAAATACAACACGCTTTGCTTTGGTTGGTTGTTTGTTGGTTTCCAGATTCACGTTGTACGACGTCGTAGAGAAAAATAAAAGTTCGAATTCGGCCAGCGACGAAACTGCCGCTGTTCGAATTTTACCAGGCTGAAAAGGGCGAGAGACGAAACAGTCGTGTCGTGGAGTTAGCGGTGTGGTAGGCTGCTGTCGACGCATAATTCCGCTTCCGGAGGAATCGGTAGAAACCATTTGTGTGTCTGGTCTGGGTAACTTGGTCCGTCGGTCACGCAAGCGGCTCAGGGAAGCCAGTATGAAAAGTTTCGATCGCGCGAAAAGGGCTTCGATAAAGTATCATTCGGTCGGAAAGTCTTGCAACTGTGAAAGTTGGCTCGCTTCGAAATTGAAAAGTTCCCTTTTATCGGCGATGCCGGCGGGAACGGTGGTATCCTCCGCCGAAGTACCGGCATCCTCGAATGAAGATTCTTCGAAAACATCGGCATAAAAAACGAAGGAATAGCTTCGAGAGAAACAGAGAGCAAAAGAGAGAGAGAGAGAGAGAGAGGGAAAAGAAAAATAAAACGAGTAAACAGAGAAACGTGATTTCTTGTTTAATGTACGAGAACGAAAGATAAAGCGTGCAGAAAAGTCGTACGAGACTTTGGGTCTAGGAGGTTTCCTCGACAAACCGTGAAGCGACCGATCCCCCCCCTCCCTTCGAATGCATCGAGAAACGTTCAACCGTTTGGCCTCTGTTTTCGGATTAGCATTTAAATGAAATGGCAAATTAGTGCGCCGTTTCAGATTTATCTTTCACGGGCGAGCGTCGTCGTCGACGCGGCGCCGCGCGAATCTTCCACGCCGCCGGGGAACCGATAGACTCATTCGAATTCGGTCCACGAGCCAGCCGAATGGCTACATTATGATTCTACCTACAACCTTGCCGTAATTACCACCGCTCACCACCGGCGACGATTTAATCAAGACGTCTCTATTTACACGCCCTCGTCTGAAAATACGGCTCGAAACATTTTCGCTGGAACTTCCAATATCGTCACGGTATACAGGATGTGTCCCCTTGAATTTTCTTCGATCACGAACTTTCTCGATTCACGGCATGCACGCGGGACGAGGCCAATGAATTAGGCCAACAGCTTTTCGGCATTTATCCTCGTTCGTAGCGATATCCTACGCAGACGACGGGCAAAGCGACGAAGAGTAGGAGGAGGAAGAGGAGGAGGAGGAGGAGGAGGAGGAGGAGGCGGAGACCGACGGATTGAGATTCGTAGCACGAAACAGCGCGCACGGGTGAAATATCTCACGCCAATATAATTGTACGCGTTTCAGAGGTATCATTTCGTAATCTATGTAGACCTGGTCGGACGGGGGATTATGTTAAGCGATGCGTGAGCGGCCACAGTCCACGGGAAGCCAGGCGTAACAGAGATACTGCTCGGTGACGTTGCATCGTTACACGCCACCGGTGTATTGCCGCGTCCGCGTCCGCGTCCGCGTTCGCGTTCGCGGCCTGTGCACGCGCCGATAAAATACACGCCTCCCTATTTAGATGCGTGCACGGATAGGAATCGTGTATCGCCTGCTGCACGCGCGACATGAATTTTATTCACAGCCTTCTCTCTCTCTCTCTCTCTCTCTCTCTCTCTTTCTCTGTTTGCCAGCCGTTATTCTATTTCACGACTGTTACGCGAAATTAATGCGTCGATCAGGCGGCGTTTCGTCGATTGAACGGTAATCGAATCGTTCTTGAAATGAAACAGTAGGCCAGTGGAACGACGGCACGCGTGTACAGTCTGCGACATGGCGAGGCTGCACAACTAACGAGGAGTGAAACTAACCATGTGTCTCGCGGGTGCTCAAAAAGTAATCGGAAAAAATCAGTCTTTTGTTGATCTCTTGGCTACTGAACTTGCCTAGCAGCTCTAGTAGCTCTCCCATATATGTCATCTTTTCAGTCAAGCACGCGCTGTTACGCTGCTACGATTTCTCACATTCTTCGTAAAACAAACTTCAACTTGTTCAATCTTTTCAATTTCAAAATTTTCATTTGTTCAAAGTAAAATTGTTTGTCGTAATCGGACATAAATTTCACACGTTGCTACACCGTTTTGCACAGTTTGCCGCACGGAAGTGTAGCTTTGTACCTGATTTCACTGCGCTTCATCTTCACCAACCGGTATTGCGATCTTTGGAAAATTGAAAAATTTCTCTCGCAGAAAAACAGAACGTCTTACTATCGAGAGATTATTTAAAACGACGTACAAGTTTGTCAAGATCAATGGAAGTTAGTCCCGTAAGGTTTACGTAAGAGCCAAGCCTTCGAGAAGGCAAAGAATCGAGGTTATGCAAATTACCCCTTAAGTAGATGATAACCCAAACTTAACCCAGATTCGAGGCACGGATTAAGCCCTCCCCTCCCCCCCCCAATCCTCCCTCATTCCACTCGTATCTTATCCTCGGCGTTATTTTCTTTTTTTTTTCGTGCGATCGTTTGTCGATTACCGCGAATCCACCGTTGAACTTCCCGTTATTCAACGGGACACGGAACACCTGTTCTTCGACGTGATAACCGTCCGAAAACCGTTCGCCCGAGCATACGGTATTCCGCGATGGAAAATAAAGCGGAATCGCGTTTGCACACGCGATCGCCGAGGCGTTTGCGGGAGGTTCGTTCTTGTATGCGTGCCCTACTAGCAGACATCACGCGCGCGTACATCGTCACACGCTATCCGATTAATAAGCAGAAAATTGCGACAGTGCGAACAACAACCGGGGGCCGAGACTAATGGCCATCCTCGTGGATCGTGCTTTTCGCGACGCTAAATTACAAAAAACAGATAGACAGAGAGAGAGAGGAGAGACAGTTGCTGTATGTTTCTCTGTGTGTACGTTTCGAGGTAGATTAAAATTTAACGATTTCATTTGACACGGAAATTTTATATTATAACCGTCATCGAAACATTTTTATTCCAGTTCGACAGATTTCGAAATTACTTCCGCTCCGGTGAATTTCCGACTATTTTTTTTTTCTTTTTTTTTTTTTTTAATATGATATTTGTTATTTGTCATTCCAGCGCGAATTAAGAGCAACGAACGTCGGATTCAGAAAGCATATTCCATTGAATGTGCTTTTTCGATCGAAATCCAAGTCGAGTGACGCAAAAGAACTATATTATTGGTATTTAACAATTGATATTTAAACGCGTCAAGTAGTATGAATCGGACGTGGTCAGGCGCGCGAATCGCATCGATAGTGATCAGAGTCGAAACGGGAGCCGAAACTCATCGGTCGGTCAATTGAATTCTGAGAAATCGAACGCAAATCCGAGTGGCCGGGTTACGTTTTATCTTGCGCGAATTCTTTTTCGGTCGGTAACAGTGTTACATCGTCGCTTTCAGGCAGGAAAATATGTTATTAATGCAATAACCGGCACAGGTTAAATTTCGTTCCGTCTCAAAGAACAAACGTCCACGCTAATTTCATTTGAAATTTACTCAATGTGCATTCCCCTTTTCTCTCTCTCTCTCTCTCTCGCTTTTCTCCATTTTTTATTTTCATTTCAAGTTAATAACAACATTTCGCGCACTTTGAATTTTTTTGCTCGGCCCAGCGAAACAACGGCACGCTTTATACCTGCCGCCGGACCGAACAGATTTTTAAATCAGCGACACGAAAAGACATTGGAGGGAACGATTCGACGCTCGACGAGTGGTCGTTTTTCCGTCGAACTCGAAACGCAAAATTCGTAAACGGAACGATGATCGAACGGTTTACGTTTCCCTGGGAATTTATCGCCAGCTCCCCTCCTCCTGGTGTCCGCGCGGACGAAAGTTTAAAGTATTTACCTTCGCCGCGCGATATCACGCGGAAATTTCTTCCCCAGCCGTGGCATTCCCAAGGACCGGGGAAACTTTTTACCGGGCGAGAGGGCGGTTAGTAAAGTCGCCGTTGCCTAACGAAAATAGCACGGGCAGCTCTCGTCTATCTCCAATCAGAAAATGATTCGCGGTGAAAAGCGCGGTAGGGGGGGACGAGAAACAAAGGCAACTTTGGAAGGAACGTAAACCAATCCGTGGCTTCTTCTTTTTCCGTTTTCATTCGCCGTCGGGGGTGGCGGGGGAATCGGGAATCTGTTGCCGGCACGATCGTTTCGTTCGCGTCTTTGCGAAAACAAGGACGGTGAATTTCGTCGCGTAAATTACCGAAAACGCCGGCGGAAAAACGCTCGACGAAACAAAAGGATCGGTTTAAATTGCCTGGCCGGCTAGCCAGCCAGTCGTATAAGGATAAGCGTATTTGCGCGATCGCGTTTTTCGTATTGTGCTGTGCACGCGCGAATCAGCATAATAATAATAATAATAATAATAATAGCGTTTCTGAGAAACGTAACAGACCGGAATCAGACCAAGCCATACACTATGTGTGTATGTATGTATGTATATATACACACATAAGAAATCAGAGGTTAGAGAACGGAACGATGAGCGCGAAACACTCAGAATCGGATCCTGTTATACATAATCTGCGTCACGGTCCGTGAGCGCTTCTCGTCCCGGTTCGTCCCGGCAAAATTTACCGCCGCGGAAGTATTGTCCGCGCGAGACACGTCCAATCTGTTGCTTCTTCCCTTTGATTTCTTTCGCGGCTCGCTCCCCTTCCCGCCGCCTCCCTCGATCCCCCGCGCCCGTGATGGAAAGTTCGCGTCAACGAACTTCGGGCTCGGATTTCTACGCCCGGAAACGGAAGGAAATTCATTTGGCCGTGGCCGTGCCGGAAATTTCGTTGTTCGGTTGCTCGCGCAACGTCAGTCAGAGCCGCGGTTCGCGAATTCACGTTGAATTCGTGCAGTTTGCGCGACATTTATTTTTAGTAAAAAAAAAAAAGAAAAAAAAGGAAAAAAAAAAGGAAAAAAAAATCAGAGAGACAGTCGGAGGGGAATCTGCTGTGGCGGAGAGAGCGCGCGTCCGGCGGATTAATATGAAAAAAAGCCTCGCCGGAAAATATCTTTAAAATCCATCCGGAGTTTTAATCACCCGAACGCTGCTGGCGAAACCAATAAAACTAACCCCCATATATATATATATTGAAACAAAACGAGGCCGCTGTACGTATTTCGTTATTTCATATTTACCGGAAAAACAGGATATCGGAGATTAAAGGGAGAGGCAGCGGGGAGTAGTGCGGTGGAAAAAATATTTTAACTAGTTCCGATCGTGTAAAAAGCGAAGCACGGAGGGGGGAAAAAACATTGGGAAATATCCTCCGCTCGGCTGATATCGAATTTATATCGCTTTAAGCGGATTTACCCGGGGGAAACTTCCTTACGAAAACTCCGCGCGGCTGTGGTCCCGCCGCACACAGGTTGTCGGAAAAACGACGAGGAAGCAAGAAAGAAAGAGAGGGGGAAGGAACAAACGGGAGTCGCGAATATTTAAATCAGAGGCAACGTTTCGAAACTCATCCCAGCCGGATTCTTATCGCGGACCTGTGTACGCGCGGTGCGACTGCGTCGGACGTCATAAAAGTGTTCCCGTTGCACGAGAATCACGGCGGTCCCATCAGAAACGCGAGTGCACGCGGTGGTAGAGAGAGCGACGAGAGATGGTTGGCGTTCTAAGTGGAAAGGACTGAGAGAGAGAGAGAGAAAGAGAGAGAGAGAGAGAGAGAGGAGAGGGAGAAAAAGGGACGTCGGTAAGGGTGGAAACGGTGGAGAGGAAGAGAGATGGTGGAGCGCGGCGTGGGTGGAGAGATCCTGTTATACACAGTCTGTATCATCACTTTGCGATGTACTTGCGAGCTTTTCCCGCCTCGTTTAACACGGCCCATTCATAATAGGGTGACGGCCGTAAAAGTATTGCCGGTTATCGCGGCAGCCGCACCACGTAGCTCGCCAAACATTGTCCGACCTCCGATTTACCACCTCTACCAAACCACGGAGGGACACCTATTGTCCTGAGTTACGATGCAGCGAGGTCGCCGGCCCGCGGGCCGACACTTTTACGGACAACCCCTGTGCCTCATAATTGCCAGATTGCTACGACAAAACTAGCTATCCTTCCCCGTGCCTCTCTGCAACTATCGGGAAATAACGCGATAAATCTCCCTACCAGAACGCCGGCGCACAATACACTCTGTCGTTTGTATTAAATATCGTACACCGACTAAGAATTACATCGGCAGATAGCCATTAATTACAACGCGGCGCAGGTCTCCGTGAATTTTCTACTCTCGTGTTTTTCTAATTTTCGATTACTCGTTGCCGGTAATAATAAAAACAGGCTAGTGGCTGTTCGTGGTTCGAAATCGATCGTCTCACGCGTAGAACAGAATCATGCCTTGACAATATGAGAAAATTTTATTTCGTAATAATAGAAAATATCTGAAATATATTTGAGTTTCTGGAATCTTAAATTTCACAGAAAAAGCATAAACTTACAACGTTCGGGAGTCGTTATCGTAGTTACAGTTGTTCGTTTCGTATAAAAATGTAAATCTACCATCCACCCGTAGCTCTACAGCCGGATAATGATAAAACAGCCTCCGATTGAGTTATGAACCACTCGCGATAAAATGTTGCTATCTCTCTGTTTACCGTCGATGTGAAAATCCAGGGAGGCTGGATGGGAACGAGATGCGCGTTGCGGGGCGTTTATCAAAGTTCCCTTACGTTGTATCGCGATAATAGAAATCCTGCGAGATGCACGCCGACGTTCAAGTTGCCCGAGGGATGGGGACTAGGGGGGGAGGCTCGGCTCGCCTAATCGGAAAGTTTGATTTAAAGATGGAAAAAGGTCGCCGCTTTGTCTTCCTGTCGATTTAGAAGAGTAGCACGCAGCGACCCGCGAGCGGAACTTCATCGACACGGGGGCCAAGTTTCCCGCGAACTTGGCGAATTTATTTCACGGCCGTATCAGACACGCTGATCCCCCGGAGCTTTCGAGGAGCTCTCAGATTCGCATCGACCGACTTCCGCGGGAATGTTTCGAGTTTCCGGTGTTTCCCCGGCGCTGGCACCGACCAACTTCTGCTCGACGAACACACAGAGACACGGGGACGCACAGAGACGGAGACGGAACAGAGGAGCAATCGTTCGGTCGTTAAGGCGTCGAAATCCCTTAACGTCGTTCACGTTTCGCAGTAAAGTTGAGAGAATTCCGAAGCCAAACCGTTTTATCAATTCCTGGATAAAGACGGCCCCTCACTCCCGTCGCTCCCCGGCAATTGCCTCCGAGATTTTGCTCCCCCGTAGTTATCCTCTTTGCGAGATCCACGCGAAGTGGATCGCGAGACTGGATTTTCGATAAGGAAGGAAGAGTTTGCGCGACGCGTGGAACTGTCAAAAAATATAAGCGTTACTCTCATTTCGAGTCGAGTCGAATCGTCCGAAAAAGAATTAATCGATCGCCGTTTCGCTTTGCGAGCTTTCGTTTTCTCGCTCTGCTAAAAGTCGAGGGATTTTTCGAAGGATGCGTCGAAAGTTGCACGCCGTCGTAAAGTATAGCAAGTAAGAAACTGGTTGATTCTTGAACCTTCCCTCGAGGTAGCGTAAGAGTTTTCAAAAGGAGAACGTCGTTTCTACGGTCGCACGATGAACGCTCCGACGCGGCTCTCCTCGCGAAGAAGGCCGACGCTGCGAATTGCAACTGCCATTGCACCGATCCACCGATAGGCAAATTGTGAAACAAGTTGAAAGTATTATTGCTTATACTTTAATGTACCATTATATTATATCGAATGTTTTACGTAAGAACCGCGACTCGACGAGTAAGTAACACTTTCGGTGCTCAACGGAAAGACGAACGAACGTTTATAAAATTATATTGTTAGTCGACCGGAAGTCAGCGAGGCGAAAAGCACCACGTGGAGGAGCAAAACGATCGAACGAAGGAGAAATGTTCCGGGGGAGTGACGACGTATCGTTTTGCTCGTCCACGGGCAAGCGTAAACTGTAAGGTGAATTTGTAAATAGCTCAGTGTATAAATTTCAGTTCCAGATTCATTGTATAAACATTATAAATAACACGGAGAAGCGTGAATTCGCGTGGACCGTTCGTATCGATTGCCGGTATTCTCGTCGGAAAAGCGTTCTCGATACGAGTTCGACGCGCGAAATATCTCTGTAAATAATCGATCACATAAGAAGTGCCAAATACGTACATACATGCATATACACGTATACGTACTATATACATATATACATACATACATACATGCATACATGCATACATACATATACGCATACACACGCATAACACGTAAATACATGCACTTACGATGCGTACGAATCGAGAATCGCGCTCGTTTCCTGCAATAACAAAACAAACCGGGTGGATACAACCCAGTCGATAACGAAAGTTTGGGAAGAGAGGGAGGAACGTGATAGAATAGATCGGATATCCGGCTGTGTTGGCCGGCTATTTGAATAACGAATGGCCTGCTGGTTCCCATGACCCTATCTATAGTCGAACATAGAACGACTCGCGAATACGTCTCTCGCGACACTCACCGTCGTCTTAACATTATCGTCCCCCCTCCCCTTCGTACAATTATATTTTGAATTACACTTACAGGTTGCCTGTTAGTTAGTTAAGGAGAAAATGATCGATTCACAAATTTTGGTGATTTATCAATTATATAATATTATATTACATTTATAGCATAGCTCGTTCTTTCCCCCGCGGTATGTACTTTTTCCATTTTGTTTCTTAGATAGTTCCAGCGTTAAAATCGTCAGAGCGAGAGGCTACTTTACCGACAAACACGATTCGCGACCTGTTGGGGAACCAACGCGGTGTAAAACGCTGCACTTAGAGATAAGATCGTTACGTTCCTTCTTACGTTCTGTTGGAAGTTCGAGAGAGTCGTAGTCGTGGCACGAGGTAACCCCCAGCCCCATCCCACCCCCACCGCGAGCTAGATTAAGCCAAACGCGATAATTGTCGACGGACGAAAGTTAGACGAAAATCGGTGTTGCTTTCTTTATTGCCAAGCGTCGCTATGAAGCGATCGTATGAAGACGACGAAGAGGCGTGAACACTCGACGAGGACCGTGCTGACGCGAGGAAGAAAACAGAAGAAGAAGAAGCTCTTAGCCGTAAGGGAGGTTAACAATAATTAATTATGTCGTCGTAAGTAATTAATTAAGTCTCGTATCTCATAGGAAAATTCCTCCGACTGCTCGCCACAAAACCGATCCGGTTCCCGCGCGAAGCGACTATTACTGTTGTTGACTATTACTGTTGAAACGTCGTAACTAACGAAGGGATGAAACCGACGAAGAGAGATAGAAATAGACCCAAGTAAGTTAGAGCCGGCGATAAAGCCGTCGATTTTGTGGCTGGCAACGTTCACTGTGTTCCTGTAAATAAATATACATAAACGAAGGTGTAACCTGCTTAGATTTAACCAACCGGCGTAAATAATTATTTAAGGGCCGTCGAAAGGACGGGAACGACGAAACGTCATTTTCTCCTTCTACGCACTTCCTCCACACTTCTCCATCTTTCATCTTCCCTCGAAGAAACGCGAAAGCGAGTTTCAGCGAGATTGCTTTTCTTTTTCCCAATTTCGTACGAGCCATCCTTTCTTTTTTTTTTTCTTTTTCTTTTACGAAGAAACACGAGAAAGGTCGTCGACGCGAGAAAGTATTTTATTAATCGATTCGTCGAGAAGGCGTCGAGGAAAATATACGTTTAACGTTTGTCGCCGTTCGTCGCGTCCGTTCGGGACGTTAAATTTCACAAACGAGAAGCTGCGACACGACGGCTCAATGGACGACCATATCGCGGTAGGTAATCGTTCGAGAATTTCGACCGGGGAGAAGTGTTTTTTACGCTTTATACGACAAAAAAAAAAGAAAGAGAACAAAAGAAAAAAAAACGGAGAACGAGAGAAAGAAAGAGATTTCGAAACGAATTAAACGAGTCTGTCCGTAACCGGGGGATGAGATAGGTTTGCACGACTGTGAGAGAAACTTTGCAGTGAAGCGTAAGAATGAGAGAAACGAGACCGTAGATCTGTCAAAGAGAATCCCTTGGGTACGACGAGGATACGTCTGAACGCCGAACGATGAAAACGGGAGGAACGAGATGGCAAGGAAAGCACCGGAAATCGCTTTTAATGTGCATCATAAACTCGCTGCGTAGTGTTATTCTAAATGTTGCTATACATTTACTATGTAAGTATAGACCGTGTTTTCACCTGTGCAATGAAAGAGAGAGAATCGTTTATTTCGTCACTTCAAGCGGGACGTTGTGTCAATTAAAAAGCTGTGTAAAAAGAAATGAACGAGAAACGAAACGAACAAAAACCAAAAAAAAAAAAAAAAATGTCCAGCGTTGAAATTGTTACCGACTGGCTGCCCCCCCTCCTCCCCCTCCCTCTTTTCGGTTTCCCCGTGGGAATGCGTTTTCTGTCCGCGTTATTGTACATTTTTCATAATTCCCTTATTGTGATAAATTCATCATAGGACTGTACGAATAAAAAGAAACGATACAGAAACCATCAACTGTTCTTTCATTCATTCACGAGACAACGACCATCCACCTTCGGGCCGGGGGAGAACGGGCGAAAAGGGTTGAAAACGTGACGAATCTCGGCGGTAAACGAAATTCCGAGAGTGTTTTAATTAAACACCTCTCTGTATAACCGCTTCATCGTTGTAATTCATACGGTAGTGGAACTGCGGCGTCATAGGAGGCGCGCGGAGTTGTAAAATGATAGAACGTTCGAATTAAATCTAATTAACAAGCCGGTGCAATCAAGTCTAATTGCGGCACCGAACCTCCGCTACGAAGCGATTCAAAGTGCATCACTGCTCGCATGATATTTCATTTATACCACGGCATGTGTGTGTGTGTGTGTGAACTCGATAATATTTACATGCATAGAAACGTACGACACTTCCGATTAAAGCGAAAGTCTCCGGCAGATACATACTTCCGGTCACACGCGGTTGCAGAAAAAAAGAAGAAAAAATTCCGCGCGTTGTTACGAAAACGTACGTATATCCTTTATAGAACGGAAAAATTCCGGCGAACGTGAAATTCGTGAAACAAAAATTGCAGCAAATCCAGCAATCGGCTGGCTATTCCCGCAACGTGATATTATGCCCGGCGCGCACCATCATGTAAATTCGAAAGAGGAGTCGGATTAACGCGTTTAAAAGCCACCGAAAGTTATTGGCTTCGTGTACATTATGATAGGTACATTCGGAGGGGGGAGGGAATGAGCGTACAAACTGTAGCTCATTGAATTCCAGAAATTTACAGTCACTCGCGCTCGCCGCTGCGATTACTGCTGCTCGATACACTATGCAAATTCGTCGACAATTTAGTGCCGGCTAAAAATATAAAGTATTGAACGCGCGCGCGCTTTACGACGCGCCGCGGTGTTCACCGAAA
This sequence comes from Melipona bicolor, assembly GCA_030673865.1. NCBI lineage: Eukaryota > Metazoa > Arthropoda > Insecta > Hymenoptera > Apidae > Melipona > Melipona bicolor. The sequence continues at coordinate 2,884,884 of JAHYIQ010000012.1, forward strand.
TTGAGTCCCGAATACACGGTCGCCAAACATAGAATTTCATCCGGTGCGTGGATTCCACCGGTCTCTCGGATCCGCGACATGTAGATGCTGTTTTTAAAAGGGGGAAAAACCGAAATTCGATTCTAGAATTTCAAACGAATCCCCTTCCCTCTGAAAAAAAAAAAAAAAAAAAGAATCGCGTGTATTTGTACCGTAAATTCGATTTTCGAGGAACGAACGGAGGTAACGAGCACGGAAAGGAAAGGAAAGAAAAGTGGATATGAAGTATCCTCGAGGGACGTAAGAACGTTCGTGACAGCGCGGCGAATTCATCGATCTTACCCAAGTATCATCGTCTTTGTCCTTAAGCTCCTCTCACGCGAGTAAGCATATCGGATCGTCTGGTCGGATGTAAAACACCGCGACTTTCGTCTTTCAGCTCCGTCTTCGCGGATTCGGGGATTTCTCGACTGTATATCCGCGGAAGGAACCCGTATTCGTTGAAAGCACTCGCGCATCTCTCTCTCTCTCCCTCTCTAGAGTTCATTGATCACGACGGATGTGTTTCTTGAGATCGAAGAATCGGAGATGGGCAGCGAGCAATTTGTTCAAAAACGTAGACGAGACGGTGGTGGAGTGTCGTGCGCTTGGAAAAGCGGGGAATGTCAAAAGGAGAGGAGAGCTGCTTTTTCTAATATAGTTGACGGTCACTTCGTTCGAGGATAAGTCTTTTTTTTTTAACGCAAAGATAAACTTATTCTTGTTAAAAACGTAAACCGTAATTTTATCTCGATAAAAGATTTCCCATTTTCGGAAACGACGCTTCTAAAATTCGATCATTCAACGACGATCTTCATCCTGTACTCGCGGTTGTCTCGTCCAAGGAATATCTATAAACTCTCGTAGAAGTCAGCAAGGAGTGGTGTTTTCAGCAAATTCGTTTTATCGTACGTTGATCACGAAACTGTTCCCTCGTAGAAGCTGCGTTCCGTCGTACCCGCTCTGCGTTTCCTCCAATTTCGTATTTCCGACGTCGGCCGCTCTTTGACCCCGCAAGAACTCGGCAGAGACGGAAGAGACGGAAGGCTTTAAAGGGACCGCCGCGCCTATTTCAAAGTGGCACGCGATATCCCCGAAGGACTCTTCTGTCGAAAGATTTGAATAATTCCCTCTCTGCCTCCGCCCTTTCCCGTCGCTCGCCGCTAACCGCGTTCCAGTTTTAACCGCTTGCCGTCTCAAAGATTGCCAGTCGAGTCCATTCAGATTTCCCAGTTATTACGAACGATTCGAAAATGGCACGGCCGTTTTAGACGCGCTTAGACGGTGCTTTTTGACTCTGAAACGCCCAGACGCGACTCTGCAGCGAGCATTTATAGATTTACAGAAGAGAAGTAAACGAATAAAAGAAGAAGAAGAAGAAGAAGAAGAAACCATCAGGGATGATGTAGAAACTTTTGACCGTTTGAAACACTGGTAAATTTCAACTGACCGACTAATTTACGACTCGTGTAATCGTACCAACTGTGTTTAATATCTATGCAAAATTTGGCACCGCGATAAAATCATTCTGCGTCCGACGCGAGTCGCGACCGCGACGGAATTTTAAAGACCGCAACTTCGGTCGCCGAGTGAAGATACGGGCCGACGTAATAGAGCGTAACGTAAGCCGAGATGAAATATTGAATTTTACCAGAGTCCCGCCGTTTGAAATTAAATGAAACGGAACGCCGCGATGATTTTCACGCCGATACGACACGCGCTTTTCATCGCGTTTCGAGTGCTGTTTTCTGCCCAACACGCGGGCAAAAAAGAAAACGAGAACAAGCAAAAAAATCATTGTGCACTGCGAAAGAGTCGTAGGCCGGTCTCTATCCGGTCGGGCCATTGATCGGCTTCCCCGATTTCCCCTTCGATTACGCGAGAATTTTCATTAAATTCTTGCGCTCCGTAACAGCCATACTTGAACGAGCGGTTCGCGAAGTGGAGCGTAAATGAAATCCGGCGGAGTCACCGCTGAATGAACCTGAAGAGGGAAAAAGGAAGCGGGGACAAAGGGGGAGGAAGAGGGGGGAGGGATCTCCTTAATTAAGATTGTCACCTTCGTCCACACGGGAGGACTGCTTGTATTGAACTGGCCTTGTTACCTTCGCGCTACCAGCGCAGGAAAAAGCGACTGAATAATGACTATGCATAAGGACGCGCAAAGGATTTCATATAAATGATAATGTTGCCGGTAGCTCCTTCCGTCTCCGGCTACCAGCGCAGGATGGGCTCAAAGGAATTACAAATTTCGACCGGGGGCCAAAATTGGTCGCATGAAAAATACATTTAAAAATATACCGGTACCAAGTCCTCGGCCCCTCTCCGCCTCGAATATCTCTGGATATTGTCGGCGTGCCTTCCCTTGGCCTGGCTTCCCTTTGACCTTCTTCCGTCCAGTTTACAAGATGAAAGTAGAACGAGGACGAAGTTAGCTCTTTACGGTGCGCCGCATTAAAGATCGAATTTTCAATTTATTAACGATCCGATAACGACGCTGAACGATTCGAGCGTTTAAAGCGTTGACCGTTTTCTCTATCGATAAATCGAATTTTCAGTGTTGCCCGGTTTTAACGAACAAGTGGACGGGTGTCGATCGAAGCTATCTAAAAGCCCAACAAGCGGACGTACCGACGTGTTAATCACCGATTCTCATGGAATTTGGCGTAAATGTGGTTTTCGAAAAGAAAATGTGTTATCTTTCGACGGCAATCGTCGATGTGAGTATTAAAGTACCCTGAAATTTGGCGGTGCGGAATATATTTACTTTGTCAAATGTCTCGGAAATTATCGAAGACACGTGTAATTAATTTTGTGTAAATTGCTGAAATTAGCTTAATGATGTATTTTACAAAAAAACCACTTGTCGCAAGTGATACCAGAATAAAGTATGTAAAGGAATCCCGTGGAATCGAATCTTTCCTCTTCCAGCGCCATCACTGTGCCATTTCTCGGACGTTTCACGCGCGTATAGCCAAAGTTGGTGATTCACCTAAATTTTGGCGCGGACGTGGCCGCGCGGCGACATTCGCTGCTCCCAGCCACTTGACGATATAACGACTTGATTCGGCGCGGTATTCACCGGGAAACTGAACAGACGATTCCCGCGAGGCGATCATACCGTGCGGGGTGAGGGACGGATCTAATGAAAACGAATAGCAGTTTCATCGGGCAGTTCCTCCGCTGCGCGTAATGATTCAAAATGTAGGCCATACGTCGTATCGACTGTATATCCGTGCAAACCAAACCGACCATCCTTCGTCCGTGTTTCACGGCACGAAACAATTACAACGTCTCTCTGTAATTGAAACGAACAGTATTTCCTCCGCCTGGGTTCGCTAACTTTCCGTTACTGATGCACCGAGGCATCTCTCCACCCCGAGTGCCCCTTGAAACTTTCCCAAGAATTCCAACCGATAGAAACACGATCGACCTTTTTTTCTTCCGGAGAGAAAACCTGCTATTCCTATCCTGAGCTTTCAATCTTCGCGTTTCCTTCGTTCTGCTCTCCTCTCTTTCGTTCCTTCATCGATTGCCGAACAACGGACTCGTCGTTCGGCGAATAGGAGAAAACGCTTCAGCCTCGAATACGTCGAAAAAAATCGACGTATATCGCGCATTAATATACGGACGCCAGGCATTTTTCTCGACTTTAACGACCGTCGGTTTCCTTCGCCGACGCGGCCCCGCGAAATGCGACAACAAATCACATTCAGAAGTACACTCGTCTCTCCGCGCGCAAAAGGTACGAACGGTCTGCGTTTGATGTGTCACTTAAACGCGTGTGTGCGTACGGCTCTCAGTGTGCAATCCAGTGGCAAGAAATCCGAGTTCTTCTCGCAGATAATGGCGGTGGTGGTGGTGATGGTGCCAGATGGGGGGAAATATTTTTTCTTCGCGCGGTGCGGTCTGTCGATAACAGCCAGATTCGAGAGAGGAGGGTTTGAAGAAGCGAGCGGTAGCCCGGCGACACCGTCGGGATCTCTGAAGCCGGGCTAAATCGAGCCGTGACAGCTTGAGTGCATGGTTTTCACTCTGTTGCGTGTATTTACATACTTCTGCGGCAGCACACGACAGGGAAGCTTAAAAGAAGCTTAAAAGAAGCGTTGCCACCGATAGCACCGCACGTTGTATTTCGTTGCTCGAAACCATTTCACTTTGCCGTCCTTCATCGACGACGACGAGGAACAGACCGCGTTGCAAGCCGATCGCTCGTTTATTTCTTATTCGCGCGTACCTGCACGCAAGAAAACGTTTCGCAAATGCGTTCCAGCTGCGAGGCTGGAACTTGTAACGCGTTGTAACGTTTGCAAAATTTCTTGCTACCCGTTGGAGAAGCTGGGTACTGGATAAACCATGTTTAAAGTTCTCTGTAACCGAGAGCGACTGGAAACTTAGTTGTGTGCAAGTTGCGTCTGCTTAGTTTTATCGGGAACACGTGTGCGCGCGATCGTGCGGAACGCGAATCTCGAGCCGCGAGTCGTTTCGATCAAGCCGGGGGCTTAATTCACTCGAGAGATCGAGAGTGTACGCAGTCGCTGAGAGTATCGGGCGATCGGAGAAACACTCCTCCCGTTCGAAAACGGGATTCGCAACGTGGAAAAAAGACGTTGCACTCCTACCGTCGCGAAAAAGTATTTTCGGTGCTCGCGTCAATATACAAACAGAAGCGAAAACGTAATTTCGCCAATTTACGGAGGATTAATCTTTCAGCAAACAGCCGCGAACGCTCGAATCGCGGATCGATCGCGTCGCTGCGATTGATTTGGAAATTTAATCGCGAGCCAGAGACCCTCTCGCCATCGACTTTCTATTAACAATTTCGCCGGGTATTTAGGGGCGACCGACTACGAGGACTACGAGATCAGAGCCCGGTCCGAGCTCTGGGCAAAGGGAGGCAAGGAAAAAAACGAAAGGGGCAAGCAAAATTCGTTACGATCTTTCCCGCGGAGATTTTTTCCCCTGTGTCGTCGCGTCTAATGGAAACATCGCGACACACAGGGGAAAAACGATGACGGCCCTCCCTGACTCTCCCTGGGTATCGTTCGCGTAATCACCTTCGCGAGAGCAGATACGCTCGCCCGGCGAATGCCGAGCGACGATAAATCAACACGGAGGAAAACACGGGGGATGCAAAGAGGTCTCGGTCTGCGTGTATCCGACGCGGCTATCGCCATACGCCGAATGTATCTCGGCTCGCTCGGGACCAACGAGCCCTTTGAATTTTTAAATTTTCTACGTTTTTCATCCCGGCCGCTTGTACTTTCTCTCGCTCGCGTGTTTCGCACGTTTCGCATATCCGAGCTTTCGCTAACGTTTACGCGTTAATTCGACGATCAAAGCGCCAAGTCAGCGGCGCTGAACCCTCCTCGGTCGATCCCGTATCGATAACAATATCGCAATTCGTCGAACGGATTAATTATTTCGTTACACGGGATAAGCACGTGCAAACCAATTTCAATAATGCCGGATTTGCCGGTTTGTTAGTTGAATTTACCGGCAGATTATTAGTTTAATTCGAGCCTCGCTGAATTATACACGCGGCGACCCTCGACCGAATCGAATCGAAAGTTCGGCTAAAAACATTCCGCCGGCTGGTCAATTGCGCAAATATGCCAACTGGGTCCAAAGCTCGAGCCAAAGTCCGAGCAAACGGTCGATATCCCCGGCCAAAGTATCGGTACACATGATCGGTGGCCAAGCAGAATTAGCAGAGAAACAGTTCTCTCCGGAAATTCCGCTCTGCGAAAATATCGCGCGAATCGATCGTAAGTTCTCGCGTGTTTTCCCAGCCAGTTCGCTTCCATTGTTAACAGCCGAGAACAGCGTGCAATTACGAAAACAGCGTGCAATCACGAAGAAATCATCCTCTCTTTTTCTTTTTTTCCTCGTTTTTTCGCGAGAGAGAAACAGTTTCAAATTACAGGACACGCACCGGCGGATCTGGAGTTTGCGAAAATGTTGCGAACAAAACACCTACGATAAATAATACCGGTAGTCGATTAATTACCTGAAATTTCATTCGCAAACGATCGAGAAGAAGTCAGGGGTGGAAGAATTCGTAGGAGAAGAGACGAAAAAAAGATCGGCAGAAAGGGTAATTTATAAAGCCTCGCTCTTTCATCAGTCGAACCCGAATAGAAACGAAACGACGAAAATTCCTCGCAGCAACGCCGTCGAACGCCCCGAAATACGATGAATAACGATGAACGGACAGGTAGACAGGTAAAATAAACAGATTGATATTCTCCACGGCGTTGATACGGATCGCGAGCTTGCATACGTAACCTTTTTCGCAGGGGCTATTATTCTCATGCTGCATTTCCGTTCGGAGCATGCATTCGATGCATTCGGATAAGAGAGAAAACGCGGAGGCAGATGATAGGGGGCGGAGGGGGGGAGGGGGGGTGAGGGGGGGTGACCGGGGGGATCGCGCGAGAAGCAGGAAGTTCCATTTTTGTTTCGTCCCGGTCGACACGTCGACCGCCTTTCCAGCAACGTACAATGTCGATAGCAGAGTTTCCATAGCCGGAATTATTTTCGGTTAATATTCTACTGGGCCGGCAGCAGCTAGATATAATTAAAAACCCCGCCATCCTGCGGGGAGCGCCTTCCACCGCGAAATTGCATGTAAAATTGGACCGAACACGCACACGTTCGCCCGCGAGCCAGTGTCTGTGCCCGCGCGTGTATCGCGATACCGCAAAACCTCAGCGCGAGCTGACCGTAGGTAATTTTCCAGAGGGGCGACTGTTCTCCACTGCCTCTTCCACCTCTCTCACTCTCTCTCTCTCTCTCTCTCTACATCTATCGCTGTTGAAATCAAAGCTCGGAAAAGAAAATCCCGAAATCCCGTGACCCGTGCGTGTCAACTGCACGGCTCTAGTTTTACCGCCGCTAAACACACCGCCCGGACCGCATTTTGTGTCGGCGTACGAATGCGTTTGACTCGCGACTCCAACACCCCTGTAACGCGACATACTATTTCCCGGCACTGACGCGTCGAACCAACACGAATTTCCATCAATCGATTTTCACCGTATTTTAAACCACATATATACATAGAGAGAGAGAGAGAAATGTGGAACAAATGCACGTGTGAAAGACATTGAGATAAAAGCAAGTTAGGTTTGATGACAACGACCGCTTGTGTCCAATCCATCGTCTCCAAGTCACAAGTCACAAGCATGCTACGGGTAATGGCTCTAATTGTAATTTCGACACAACGCAAGAAGTAGTTCTAAAATAATCGCGAGGTTTAAAATGAATCCGAAAATGAACCGATAACACTTGAAAATGCATCCAGGTCACCGATCTGAAATAACTGACATTTATCCGTAATTCAACAGCAACAAGACCGTCAGATAATTATTCAAAAAAGAACGTCGTAAAAGATAAATACTTTGAACTCTCCTTAAGAAGAAAGATGCATCGCGTTTCTGAAATGCCCGATACTCGAGATGACCACTTTGAATGTCCGCTTGAATTTTAACGACCGGGGCGACGCGACGTTCGATATCACGAGCTAAGAAGAAGCGATAAATACAGTGTTCGAGGACGTGAAAATCCCGAATCCGCGACGAGAGTGTCAAATGCAATGGTTTGGATCCCCAGCCGCTAAACACGTTGCCACGACCGCAGCTCTCGCGGTACTTTCGCAAAACTAATATATGTGTCTGAGTTTGCGGTCGGTTCGCCTCGTAGAGCGTCGGTATTTGTAAATGGCACCGAAGCAAACAGTGCGTCGGTACTACTCGTGCCGAGGATACTTGATTCCTCCTTCTTCGTCGCGTCCCTGCGAGCCGCACGAAACGCGAAAGGTGGCCACGATTATACGCGACCGCTCGGTATATCAACTTCCGTTCGTTGGAAAATTCAGCGGTGAATTTAATTTCCAACCGGACGACAAACCGACGTCCAGTTAATTGCAAAACACATTGAAATAACGGGCAAAGTTTCAGTCTTCGCGACTCAACGTCGCTTAATCGTCGTACAATTGGACCTCGTCCATTCCGGAAATCTTTCGCGCGACGAAAATGTAAAATAGCGAGCGAAACGGCGAAAAAATATATGATATTTATTCGATGTACGAGAGAAGCAAGAAAAAAAAAAAAAATAAAAAAAAAATAAAAAAGGCAGTAACATCGAAATGGATACAAAAAGGAGGAAGATACTACAAGATCCACGGTGCATTAAACCTACGGCAATACGTGATTGGAGTAGGAACGTGTGTTTCTTGTTCCGTTCTCGGAGATATCCATCGACCGTCGAACCGATCGAATAAACATTGATAAAAAGTTTGTTGCTTCCGCGCGTGCAACGGCGGCGGGAGGAACCCGTTAAAAGGTATCCCGATAAGATATTCATAACGAAACCTTCTATAGATCCGCTTTTGGTTAGCTCCGAGTCTCGATCCACTTTCTACGCCTTGGCGAGCATTTATATTTAACGCAGCCCTCTTTAAAGGAGGGATTAAGGGGGATGGCTTGCTACCCACGATTTGCAAACCCACCTTCAAATTTCATTGGATAATAACGACATCGCGTTACGTTCATCTTCGAAGGTGCCATGCGTCGTAATTCATGGACGAACGTGCGTCGACGCGAGACTGCTTTCTTCTTCTTTTTTCTTTTTTTTTTTTTTTTCCAACAATTTCGATAAAACGTACCGCGTTATTTTATCGTTACGTTTTAATGCAACTCCCAATACCACATTCCCCCCCGTTCTGTTCCAGAAATATGTACATTTGTGATTAAGTTCGATTCGATTAAACGTACAGAGAGACGCGTAAAGAGGGATTATGAAGGAAAGCCGACTCAATTTCAATCGACGCACGTTCAAGTGCATTTCATCGAGAGGAAACCCGTTCTTCCAGGGACGTTTAAATAAATATCGTATCGCGTCGAATATCGTATCTGGCTTTGGATAATTCTCGTTTAGAGAAAAATGTCAGCGACGGTGTAATAATTCGGTCCAACACGTTAGCGGAACCGACGCGGTCACGGTACGCTCTGCCGGCAATTATCGGGCACTATCGATTCAAATTCGAGGCTAATCGACTCCAACTCCCGGTAGAACAGCATTAAGCACTATGTCGACCCGACGTCGGTAATATTTTATGAAATTGATAATCATCCGCCTAGTATTTCCGGCGATTGGCGTCGCGCTTCCCCTCCACTCCCACTCCCACTCCCATTCCGCGAACACTCGAGGGTCGGGAAGCGAACGCTTCTGATTAATCAAATAGGAACATTGAAATTCCGACTCTGATATCCGAATGTATGACTTTCGCGCAGCTACGTGACACACGCGACAAGACTAACATCAACGCGCGCGCGCGTACGCTGACTAAGTAATACACACCGATATACACGGAACCGTAATATAAACCGGGCTTAATGCTTCGCGGTTGGCGCGAAGTTTCACGAGGTTAAGTTATTCACATTCTGTAAACCCTCGGGATCTAACGGAGAGTGAGGCTGGCGGAGCGAGGAGGCGACGCCGCGGCAGAGGTTGCGCTGAGAATTACCAGAACAAGAAGAACTTAGTGTTTTCCGCATCGACAAACCTATACAGCAGGAGCCGTGCCAAAAAGTAATTACGCGAGAAACGCACGCGTATCCGGGAAAACTCGAGAGGTCAAAGAGCGTATTGCTCGCTATTCTCGCTGCGCTTAACTTCTTTGCGGTCCTCTGTCGTGCGCGGATGTGCACGACTGTGCATATCGTTTCAATTTCCTTTCGTTGACACTAACAGAGATGAAGCAAGAGTTGCGTCGTCGTGTATTTTGACTCCAAAATTGGAATCATACGGATAGAACTCCTAGCGTAGTGAGTCTTTGGATTTTTCGCAAAAAAACCCTGAGATGTTATTTAATGTAATTATCTACTCGTGAAGTGTGTCGTCTTGTTCGTAAACCTGCAAGTATTTCGCAAAGTAATCAAGATACCAAGGGGAGATCAGCACAAGATACGAAACGATCGATGTAACGCGGAACCAGTTGGAACAAAGTGACGAAAACTTGCATTTGCAAGTGCAGAGGGACTTAACAGTGCCCCTGATAGGTGTCTGACAGTGGAAAACATAAAAGGTGGAAAATTTAGCCAAAACGAGAGACACGTCGACTGTCTCTCCCTTAATATTCGATGACGGAATAATTTGGAGTTCGTGACTGGATCCGGTAAATCAGAAGGAATTCGATTTCGCCCCGGGCAAGGTCGTAATTCGTCGGCGAGTTCAATCTTCTATCGAACGGTACATCACACTCTGCAAGTCCGGGGAGGGATCGGCGGGCATCAATTATTCGCGGCGGAACACGCGATTACGGGATACGTGAGTTCGGAAGAGAGAATGTCAGTATAAATTCGATGACCCATCCTTCCCCCCTTCCGAGCCTCACCGCCATAAAAGTTGCATCGCCGAGCCGAGGGGGGAACCTCTCATGAATGTTCCATTCCAACAAGATGCCGTCTGGCGAACTCCACCAAGTGGCACACGCCAGAAATTCTTTTGCCGGTCGTACAGCCGTGGAAGAGCTCGATACTAACTCGAAGAATTTGCCGAAGAACGAGGGCAAACGTTTCGCCTGCTTCGAGACGCTGTACGTTTTCGATATGTGCTCCTCCGGCAAAAGAAGCAAGAGTGAGGATTCGCTCTAAATTTTGCCCGCCCGATGTTCGGCTAGAAAAACTCCTCTGCCGCTCGACTAACGCTCGGCTAACGACGAGCGGAGTTTGCGCGAAAGAGGGAGGAGAGAGGGCACGATCAAAAGCGAACACAAGAGATCGACCGACTGCAATGACATTTTAACTATGCCAACAGTCAGGTAGTCTGCACCGACCATCAAATATGTCACAGGCTTGGAATTCTCTTTGATGGCCCGTATACGTATTAGGCCCCCGTCCTGTTAACCGATTGCTTCGCCGGATACATCAGCGGACGGGCGGCTGCATTGTTGTGTAGGTCGTGTTGCGAACGTCGGTGTACGTAACGACGATACGTCGGTTGCGTCCGCGTGCTCTTCCGAGAGCTCATGAACTCCGCATAAACTGACCGCTAACTACTCCGCGCGTAGTTTGAATTGCTCGCGTACAATGCTTACGTGTGTCCACCTAAGTAGCGACGCTCCGAGCGTTGGCCAACGTCGCGGAAATTGATACCAGCGTCTGCTAACTGTTGTTAATTGAACGAGACGAGTTTCCGCTCGTTCGTGGCGACGTGGAAACGAAAACGAGGAAGGGAGGAAGTTTCCATCGGCGGAGCGACGCTCCCATTTCTTTCCGATCGAACGCGAGTCGAGGAGATGAACGATCAATTTCGTTTTCTCTCAAAAAAAACGATGAAATCGAGAGGGTCGAGAGGCCAATTATCGAACTGTAAATTGATCGTTCCGCGTTAAAGTAAGCGGAATTTGGGCGGAACGCAACACACCCGCAGAAGTGCAGCGCGGATAACTGCGAGCCAGTCGATTAATTAGTATCGTATCGCGACGCTAGTGGCACGCTTAATTTCGCGCACGACCCGCGCTTCGGTCGTGCTGGCGTGGATCAGCCGACCTCTCTCTGTGAATCAATTACCGATTATCCGTTTAGCAGACTCCGATAAACCCCCGGTGAGGTTTCAAGGAACGTGAAACGTTCCTAATGGAATGCTACCGATACGTCCAATCCTTTTCGGGATCTCGATCCCGCGCGTACGTTGACCCACCGGGAGAAAAATAAATCGCCGATAAGTAGCACCGAACGAACTTTGCGAGACAAACTTGAAACTGAAGATAAAGTCAGACACGTTTGATTCGGTTTGAAACGGTGAGTAAGGAGAGATAGGAACAATACCGATATTTTGATACAATTCGCAAAATACACATCCCCACTTAAGCGAATGTGACTTACTCTAAATCCAAATGGAAAATAATGACGCGCATAAATGATCCTCTGACGATACTACGCAGTTTCATCCTCGAGACAAGTTATCGTAAAATATCTCCTTAACTGTTAGGTTTGAAACCAACGTGGCTTAATACTTTCTTATTTGGAATTTCATGTTCTTTCGATTTATAATGATGCAGTTATTACGGTCCAATTTTAAAAAAATAAAAACAAACTTGGAAACTTCGAAACTCCTCAACACACACAAAAAATTGATACGTCGTATTTTAAAACCACACAACCTTCGTATTAAACAATTTTTCATTGGACGCATAATTTAAAAAAAAAAGTTATTCCGCGCGTGCAAGTTACGTGAATCCTGTATATATGGTCAAAGTTGGAGCACTATTTTCACAAGATTTGATTCTCTCAAACATTAAAATACACGTTCCGAGGCTTGAAACCAGTTTGTGCAAACCAAATACGATACTTAGGAAATACAGAGAACGAGATATCATCCCTTGTGGTTAACTGAATCCTGCGGAATGGAAACTTTTGCGTCGGAATTGACTTCGACTCGCGAGCGCAAAGTACAAAGTACCGAAATTCGTGAAAAAAGGGGGGGGGGGGACATTGAGGCAGAAGAATTTTTCGTAAAATTTCCGGGAAAGTACTTTCGTCGTGTCTCTCGGGTATCTCGAAGGCAAAGTGGTGGACGTATGAAATACAGGTGTAATAATAATTGTCTGTTGCCGGAGATTGGTTTAGACGTTACATCGTCCGTACGATAGAGGGCTAGCTGTTTCCTATTGTGCAGCTAATTACATCGGGGATCCAGGGACTGGGGTATAGCTGCACCGAAATTAACTAATCTACCGATGAAAGAACCCACGCCACTAAACGCTCCACTGCATAAACTCGTATCGTTGTAGAAGGCCCGGCCTTTTGATACCCCATATCCCCGTGGTGCATTCGCAGAGAATGCAGCCGGCTGCATCGATGGAAATTTGATTGCAGCAAGGTCGGATTCGCGGCGTCTATTGTTACCCAGAAAGCGGAATTTCAAATGAACGAAAGAGGCAATTCGTACGAAACCGGCCACCGATAACCGACGGGCTAATTATTTATAAAGCGGAAAACGTTCGAAATGACTTTCGTCGTTTCGCTGATAGCGATTATCGTAGCTGTCGTTAGAGACGAGCGCGATCCTCCCCATTGTGTACCAAGTTCACCGTGGGGCAAAACGATTTCAACAAACGTGAAATCTCTTTATTTTTCCAAAACGAGGCAACACGCAACAAAGATGACGATCATACACGCAATCACGGGATAATAAAAGCGACCGAGCTGAAAATTTTTACAACGCAACGCCTGCTGGCATTGTAAGTGCTTCGCATCCCTCCGACTTTTTTCCGTTTTCCCTTTTCCCCTCTTGTTTACCTTTGCCTCCTCCTTTCCTTTTTCCTCTCTTCTTACTTTCCTCCTTTTCTTTTTCTTTTTATTAATAAATTACGTCCACTTTTCCACGATGACCTGAAAAAAAAAAAAAAAAAACTAAAGAAGAGGAAAGGGAAAACGGAGCGGAGAGGAGACAGCGCGAGCAGGGGAGGAGAGGGGGAAAAAATAAAGAAAGACTAAATTGCGCGCATTAATGTCGCTCCCGCGATTCTCCAGTCAAGGGCCCCTCTAATGAAATTCACGAGCGTTTTGAAACGGGAAGCTTTATTAAACCAGGATTAAATAGCTGGAATTATTCAAAAGCTCAATTATCAGCTTATTGTCGGTCTAGCTGGCACTACTGGCTAAAAGCGTGAGAAGGGCGCAGATGGTGCGCAACCAGACCTCTCTTACCCTCCTTTCGCCAACCTTCCCCGCTTGCAGCCTAGAAATAAAGGATTTTTAGTAGCCGGACTACAAACTGGAGATATATCAGCTTCTGGGATACGCTTTACAGGGACTCTGCTTTACAGAGAGAAAGAGAACTCGGCTTTAATCCGCTCCAGCTGGACGGCCTTATTTTCACCGAAACGTTTTTCCAAGCGCCGTGGGTTAAGAATCGTATCGTCTTTTAAAATCTATCCCCTCCCCCGCCGTCACCTCTCTTTATCGACGTCTCGTTTGCCAATTCGTTCACTGCCGACAAGAATAACGACGATTAAACGGCCGCGACGTAACTTCTCGAACTCTCGTCCGATCCGAGTTCTTCGGAAAGAACAACTTTACCGACAGATTACGGTGCCCGCAGTTTGTATCTTTAGCAGGCAATCGTATTTTTCATAAGGCTGTCAAGCTGGCAACAGTGGCGGGAACGCGAGAGCGGTAAGTAGTAAAAGTCGGTTTATGGTCGGACCTGAGACGCGGTAATGACGCCGAAACCACTGAACTTGCCAAGGCCAGAGAGCAATAAATACGTAATTATGGCCAGATTTCAGCCGTTCCGACAATAATAACCGAGTCCTAGCGGCCTCGTCGGTGGTGCGCGTCTATAAACGGTTAACGGGTAATTAGATTCCGAAGCGCACGTTCGACCCTTCTGACTGGCGAGTCTACACCCCCGTACACCGACAAGGAAATAATTATAAAGCAATATGGAGAATCAGGAATCGGCCACGTAGCCAGCTGTAAACTGTACAGCGGTATTTCTGCGGATCGATAGATGCGATGTATAAATTTGTGTGTGTGTTCCAGAGCGTGTCTCGTGAAAACGAGACCGAATGAATATTTTGTGCCAAATGAAAATAGGACGTACGTGTCGTAAATTTGAAAATCGAATCGCGAAAGAAATGGAAAGTCGAAAGTTGGAGAGGTTGTTGGATTTATTGTCTCGCAAACGATTCGAAAAGAAAAGAAGAAAAAAAAAAAGGGATCAGCAGGTGATGTGTCTGATCTCTGATCTTTCGCGCGATTGCAAATGATGAGGTTGCAAAAGTCGCGTGTGTTCTTGTATGCAGTTCCGCAGCAACTGGCCGGCACGGATTGACTGACTTTCGGTCGGACGCTGGCCTGGCGAACAGCTCCCCCGGAACATCGATATTGAAGTGCAAATTCCGTAAACCAAGGCTGAACGGAGCGATGCACATTTAACTTTGCACCTGTGACGATCGTATAACGCGGCCAACCCCCGCGTGTTTACAATGCACGTGTCGCACGGGCTGAGCCACAGCCATGACGCGGCATTGTGACGCGCGCGATAACCGTAATAATCGAAGTGCTCGCGATCTACCATTGCGGTCGAACGAACTCGCGTGTCGTCGACCGGTGGCTCAAAAATTTCCGCGAATTCACGCCCAAAACGATACATCCACCTTCCGTTTCCACCGTAACATCGATAAAAATTTCTGCAAAGTGCCGCTTTTCTCGCGGGAGGGATGACTGCAAAGTACAACAAATGTAGCTCGATGCGTGTTTTTAACCCCTTGCCAGGGGACGTCATACTTAAATTTAGCTAGCAGCTAAAATTATAAAATCTTTTCATAATTGCTGATAATTATAACGAACGTAAGTATGATGTTGATGTAACATAATCAGGAATGATCAAATTTCGAAAGAAGAAATTCTTGAGGACAGAGGCAGTAAGTCAGTTGACACTCATTGTCATCGAATTATCATTCGAATAATTCGGGACAGTGTAAACTAAATTTCTCATTGTTTCTTACGAAAGTTTATAAAATGGTGAAGAAAATTTTTCAGAAAATTGAAATTATGCGTCATCAACTTCTATATACTGTACTTGGGGCGATTGCTTTAAACAAAGTCGCATATTAAAGAAATACAATCGACAAAGTTTCATGCTACATTTTAAACATTTAAACAGGATCGTTATTTCCAATATGCAACATCATTTTATTTTCATAAATAAACTGCTGGCAAATGATTCCGAGAGCAAAGAGTTAACTTAAATTCAAGTTATCGACGCATAGATATTATTCGAAAAATCCTACTTTAATCTGCATCCGCCGCACTTTTCGAATTTCGCGCCACGTATCACAGCCAATCTGTATGACGAAAAACGAAAATAAAGCTTCAAGCAATAACAGAAATTTATATTTATAAAGAATTGACGGAGGTAGGAAATTCAGCGAAGAAAAATGGAAAATAATATACGTAGAATATAAAGTACTCTCGAGTTGCAAAGTACGCGTGTAGTTTTAGCGCGCATCTAACAATAAGCGCAATATCTGTTGCAGATCGATAAATCCTGACACGGAATATAAATAATCCGGAACGGGCATTAAGACCATCGGCGGCAAGGTTGCAAGGCTCAATGGTCTGTTATTTTCGTTACGTCAGTTCCCGATTGTGGAACGACAGGTTTCGCGTGGCGATATACCGCGTCTACACTCGCTGAATCTTATCTGGAAATGTGATAGACAGCTACGTATTTCATGAATAAAACACGGAAATATACCTATACGAGCTGACAAGCCGCGGTATGCAACCGTGCCGAACGCGTCACACGTCGCTGCAAAGCGAGTTTACGTGCGCGAAATAAGAAGAAATCTCCTTCGGACATCGAGCTCGTCAATCCCCAAATTCGATGGGGAAACGCTTAAAACAGTCGACAGTCGGGGAACAGCGAATCCGTTTTATTTTGCAAACGCTGAAACCAAGTTGACGTCTCTACGTGGAAATTTCCGCGAGAGGATTTATTCGCAAAGTCGCCGAGATACGAGACGCCGCGAACAAACGTCGGGGGTGCCAAAATGTTTAGATTATTAATCGAAACGAGCGCGACGTTACGTGGAAAGCACCGCGAGCCGTTGTTAGAAAATTAATCGCAGCAAACAGAGAAAATCGTATTAAACGCGGAACTGTATTAATAAAGTCGAGCCGCGGGAGCGGGAGGGAGGGGGGTAGGGGGAGGTGAACGAGTGCCGAGTGCCGAGCGCCAGCGTTATCTGTACCTCCAGGTCCCGTTCCCGCACACCCTTCAATGAATATCGGTACGCGGTTAATTTTACTAATTAATAAAGCCGCTGTCACTCGGTCATTAAATTTAATTAATTGTGGTTACGCGGCGTTGTGTCCCGAGCCGGCGACAGGACAAACGGAAAATTGTTTGATAAACGCACTCTTCTGGGCCGGCGCGAGGCGCATCGCCGTGCCGCTCTGCCAGCCGCTTTTAATTAATTAATTTATACCCCCCCTCCCCCTCCGCCACTCATCGACTGACAAGTTTAAAACGTTCGTTTTAACATTTGCGCACCCTGTACAGCCCTTACAGCCTTGCTACAGAGTGTAATTTCGCTTTTCATTAGCCGTGATTTTAATCCAGCGTTAACACCGTTGATCCCTCCATCAGAGGCTGAAGCTGCGCCGGGACAGCACGGATTCGTCATCATCCGTTACGATAATAAAATTTTCACCTTCCATTAGGAGCAAGCGCGCGAGCGCATTAATTAATCGCTAATTAATCAACCGAGCAACGCGGCAAAATCCGTGATCCTTAATGCACAGTTATCCAACCATAAACACTGGGAAGGCGAGCTGGTTACATACCCGGTAACCAGCCAGCCACCGTTTTCCAGGACAAAGTTTCGCGCCGCAAACTCTATTCTCTCTCTCTCTCTCTCTCCGCCTTCATCTCCGTCTCCATCCGTTGTTCAACCATTGAAGAACGAACGAAGCAACGCGAAGGAACAGCATCGGCAAAGAGGAAGAAAGGATGGAAGACAGGGTGAAGAGTAGAGGGCTGAAGCACAGCCCGAAACTAGAAAGCGGCTTTAGAATTTAATGCGTGAGAGGTTTCGGGTGCAGTGGTATTCGAACGTATCCCACGGTGGTGGGTTTTATCGCTACTCTTACACAGCTTCGCCGAGCGTTTACGCCAAAGACGAAAAGGAGATGGAAGGAGAAAGGAAGAATACTGGAGGAAGCTGGAAAACAGAGAGAGGGAGAAGGAGAGGGAGAATTTGGAATAAGTATGCGGAGGACCGAAAGCCCCAGGTTTCCGCGAACGGCAGCGCCGGTATGAATATTTAAACGGATGTAAATTGCGAATTAACTATTGATAAAAACAAACCAGAGGGTCCGTATTAAGCCTTTCCCCACCATAAATCACAAAAAGGGACGAACTCGAGGGAGGCGGAACGACAGTCGCGAATCGGAAGTTTGCGAGGACAACTGAAATCGAAATCCTACCTTGGATAGAGAAAGAAAGATATTAGTACAACAATTTGTTTTATAATTTTACTTACTGATCATACGGTATCGGCGAAACTTTTAACACAGAAAGTGCGTTAATCAAACATGCAGCAACGGTATCTCGCTCTGGATTCTTCTCTATATCCTTCTCTACAGCAAAGTTCCCAAACCCCTTGCTTTCGACTACTCCTCTAAACTGGCTCGAGTAAGAATAGGAACGCAGTGCAGACGGGAGCAGAGTAATTGGAGAAATCTTTAAACGGAGGGAGAACATATCCGGACGACTTTTGGAATACGCTGGAGAATGCAGCGCGGAATCTTCCGATAAAAACTTTCGAGTCATGGCCGAGACATCGTTCAGAAATAAAATGTCCCGCAGGAGTAATAGCGCCGGTCGAGGTATCTACGATCGTGCACACCAAGTTATCGTTGCACCAAGCCGAGAGTTGCTCTAGTTGCCCGTACTTACGAGTACACGCCTGCTGCGTGGATAAAAGTGGAGAAAAGAGTGCAGTCCCGGAAAATCGTGGGCAGAGAAAAAACTGCACGATTTGTACCCCCCAGTACGATTCGTTTCACTAAAAGGCCCAGAAACTGTTCTGACTAGGAAATGAAGACGACTTTTTTGCCATAAAATTTTATTGATATGCAAACATTCCACTGCCACTCGAGGTCTATCCCACGCCCCCTCACGAATCACGTGACCCAAATCAACCAATCGCTAATTTTCGTTGCATTAGCGTTGCACCTCCGCTAAAATCACTTTCAGTGATAAAAAGAAACAACCGAAACGTAAACACACGCGTATCTTAATGAAATTGAAAAAACAAACACTATGACGGAAAAAGAAATGCTCGGGATCCGAGTTGGCGTAAAGAGACGCGCGAACGAGGAGGAACAGCGAGAAAGAAGAATAAAATTAAACGGGCAAACGAAAACGAGCCAACGTGAAAGAGCGGAAAGGGGGAAAAAAAAGTGAGTATAAGGCGAAAAGCGATAAGGCGGGAAAAATAGAGAAAAAAATCGGATAACGCGTACTCGGCGTGGAATAAAGGTATGCAAGGACGAGTGTGTTGGCAGAGATGTGAAAAGCATTGACGCAGGTAGGAGAGAAGACGCGGAAGTAGTCCGCAGACGAAAGAGCTGCACAATCGAAGAGGAGCGGAAAGGGTGGTGAGAAGGTAAACGGAGTGAGCGAGGGAGCGAGCGAATAAGCAAAAGAGGACGAGGTAGAAGATTATAGGCACGTATTGGCGCATCGGCCCCCTGGGCTCACCCTCTTCCCTATAGCCAGCTGGGGAGGGGGTATAAATGTAATCCAGAAGCCAGACGTGACGTACATACAGCTGCCTGAAACGTTCGCTGCCTTTCGTACGTCCCTTCTTGCGTGCTCCCGTCTCCAAACTCTTACCGGTGGATACACCGGTATTACGGACCGCGCATGCACAATGTGTTGATGCAATCGCTTCACCACCGTGTCCGGTGGATGCACGATGGATTCGGGTTAGGTCTCTGCGAACGGTCTCTATCCCGCGCGTACGGCAACGACGGTACAGCTTATTTCAATTTCTCGGGCAAATCCGGTGCAAATCTTCGGTTACGGGGGGGGCAACGGCGAGGGCAAACGACGCGTGGCGCGTCGGCGAGAACCCCTAATTCCAGATGAAACCGAAAACGGAGGGATTAAAGGCGTTGCCCGGAAGGAAGGAGCAAAGATTGTGGTGGATCCAGCGATCAGACGCCTGGCGTGTATGGCCGGGCCGTCGCGATTGAGAATCGCGAACACGTAGGCGCTTAACGAGGGTGCTCGTGCGGAGAGAGCGAAAGGAGCGACCGAAATGTACGCGGACGATATGACGCTCGGAGATATTTGGATTCGTGAACGAACATCATCGGCGCCCCCTTTTTATTGTGTCGCCTATATACGACTCGCTTCCTTCTCTCCGATTCTCATCGGGACTCTAAGCACGCTGGGGCCAAAGTATTAGCTCGATATTATGGACGAAAAATCAGCGAAGGAAAAATCTCTCACCTCGCGTTAAAAACGCGATCTCTAATCACGATCGACGATCTTTTCGTATTTTCTTCTCTCCGATCGAATTTAAACAGGCGAAGAGCACGTCGGCCGGAGCTACTCCGTTCGCAGGCAGGGTAGCGATTAATAAGACGATCAACGTTTATCACGCGATACATACGTGTTGTTGCTTACGCGACGTGTCGCGTATCAGTCAGCTTGTCGAGCCTGTAAAAGCAACGGGTTATGGCGTAATAACTCGAGGTTGTACGTCGCGGTGCGACACCAGCCAAAGGCAAACACGCGGTCCACGCGGCTCGCCTGCACTTTCGTTGTAAAATACAGACCATCCTCGATCTCACTCTCTCCAATTCCGTGTCCCGTCATTTAAAACACGTACGTCCACTGACTACCACGGAAAATAGCTGCGTCTATTCTAACTCTCTCAGAAACGATTGCCACGAAAACCGAAGATCCAAACAGGATCTGAAAACTTCCAGCACGTATTTTGAATATTCCAGGATGAGATACGCGTAACGTGGTGCGCAAATGGACGCGGAGTGCACGGATTTACGTCATATCCGCAAAACACAGCCGTAAGATCTTGCCAAATACTGCGCCGCTCTCTCCCTTCGCGTCGCAAAGCGGGAGAAACGCGATATCTACTGGTTTCAGCGAGAAAGTAACGTCAATCCGGTTTTGGGCGTTGGATATATTTGAGAGCGTCGATGACAATCGCGCACGCGACACGATACTCGACAATTTGAATTTTAAATCTGTCCGCGTTTTCAAGCGGCGTGCGTTGCCCCGAAAATTTTTTTCACCGGCCGAAAATTTGCCAACTCCTGCGAGCATATTGAGCGTATTGGTCATCGACCGACAAACGACAAGGAACACGAATCACCGTTCCACCGATATCCGATGATACTATCGGATTTACAGGGTGGCAACATTATCAAACGCGATCGTTTATTAACGCGTGGAAGCACCCTTAACAACGCGCAACCAGCTCGCGGCGCGGCGCGGCTCGGCTCGGCGCGACGTGGACGAAGTAGGCACGATATCGAATTTACAACAGGCGAATTCGCTGAATCGCGAAGAAATTCGGTCACCGATAATCGAAGGGTGCGCGTCGCAGCACGAGATATTGCACGCTCGACGATATTTCATCGATAGCCACCATCGATTGTGCACGTGCACGTCGCAATATTGTACCGTCAACGTTTAGCCCGATGTAGCATGAGTCGGTCGTAACCATTTTTATCCGGGCAAATACTCGCCCGGTCGGACATTCCAACTGTCCGTTCCTGCACACAGCGTTCGGCATCGATCGACGAGAGTCTCCGGAGGATTTCGTCGTTACGTTTCGACGAGGGGCCATAGCCAGGGAATAGAGTGGCCTAATCGGTGGGCCGCTTTTTCCGCTGGAATTTTCTCGCTGGAAAACGGTCAAAGGGGAGGCGGAATATTGGCTCACGGCCCGTTGGTTTCTTACTTTACATTCTCTTGCGCCATTATCTCGCGCTTTCTTCGCGGCAACTAGAGAAGACGCAGGATCGTTGCGCAATTGTACGTTTGATTACTCTCGAAGCTTATTTTTCTGTTTTCACAGCCCGTCAACTTGAAACACCGTGTCGATGTTTCGCACGGACACGGAACCCAACCAGTTAGTCTTTAATCAGTTCAACCCCTTGATCACGGACGGCACCGTCGATGGCGCAGATTTACACCGACAACTCGACACCCGGTGTATGATTTCGCTCTGACGCGACGCGAGTCGGAGCAGCAACCGTGGCAAGAGAGATAATACGTTGCAATATTAAGTAGAATTTCGAACCTGTGTGCCTCTCGGCCGGGAAAGAGAGTCGGGAGAGAGTAACGGTGAAAAAGGGTGAGGAAGGAAGAGCAGACCCAGGCCGTATAAGGGCAACGTGTATGCCAGGCATGTGCGACCCGCACGACTTATATCTGTTACGGGGGAGAGTATCTCCCGGCGTGAATCGCAGACATAACACCTTCGGAGAACGTAAGGTTCTATAAATATATAACTGACAGTGCAGTTTTGGCCGAGGTGAGTCGCCGGTAACGAGATCGAGAACGTGATATCGAGTTACGTTCCTTTCCGAATGAAAGGAATCAGATCCTTTGTGCCCGGGCCCGATAGAACGAAACACGTCGAGCAAGAGAGAGGGTAGCATCGATTAAATTTTCAACGTTGTGTTTGTTCAACTTCGATCAAATCTGATCCAGATCCAATGCCTATTAAACAGAGGAGCCCCTCTACGGAACGTACATCGTACACGGTGACAACTATACATAGTTAACACGATGAGTATTTCTACTGTATAATGTACGCTACTGGAGGTGTTGCGATTAGATGTCAGTCGCCTCATCTACGCAAATATATAGACGAACAGATATACGAAGATACAGTGCGAATACATACGAAGGACGGGGCAGGGGATGAGAACGTGGAGTGGCAAACGCGTATGCCAGACATGTGCGACCCGTACGACTTATATCTGTTACACGCGTGCATACTCTCTCACGTATAACGCACACGTACGTTTCACCTGGCTGCTCGATCGCGTGGCTAACACGTCACGTAACAGACACGAGCTCGCTTTATCTTTAATAAATTTACAACAACGCGCCGACCTACGATGGCAACGAACGAACGATTGAATACCCGACTCGCGATTCCTCTTTCGTTTTCCCTCATTTCGTTTCCTTCTCGCAAGAACGAGGGAGTTTAATTGAACACGTAAGACGATTGTATCCACCACCGTCGTTGTTCGCGTAAACTCTGAACGCAGGGTTTTATCGACGGCGTTGAATGCGAACCGCAAAAATTGCAGTAAATCGCTCCATTCAGCAATCGCCGCTCCGCCTTGAAAAATTCTCCGCCTCCGGGATCAACGCGGTATAACGTAATCTCCGTGGAAAACCGCGAAAGACTCTTTTTTTTTTTCTTTTTGAAAACCAATCCTCCATTTGCTTCTTTTGATCCTTCAGCCCCCCCGTTGTCTCCTCTCGCGTACCTGAATTATACCCGACGACTACAGAAATTACTCGCTCGTTCAACAACGAAAACGGATCTATCGTTGTGACAAACAAGTGAATTTGATTAAACAGCAAATATTTGTGAGGATTCGTATTTCACGAATACGACACCTTTAAATGTTGTAACGTTTCGTAATTAAAACACCACATATAGATATATAGGCATTCAGGGGAAAATAGAGTAGAGCCGAGTGCCTAACGTATTTAGCTTCGTAACAGAAAATCGGATGACAAACGAAAAATTCACACAAGGCTAAATTTCTTAATCGGACTTTGTGTAACAAGAAAATGATCAAACTTTTTGGAAAAAGTTGTTTGGCTAACGGGAAGATAAAATTTTCTAGAGGTATGCAAAAACCCGATTTTTCCCCACAGGGGTAGGTACAAAAGACGTGTTGTAGCGGCCCTACGATTCCTCGACTACGAGATTCGAACACTCGACTAGCACAAGCCGCAAGTGGCTGCGCGCCTAGCGTCGAGGTCCTACCGATCTCCGATGTTAAGCAAGCAGAATACGGAACCCCGCTAAGGATTGGTGTCCGGGCCCGGGGGGGTCAGCCCTTAGCGCCGGGGTAGTTATAACAACAAGCGTTCTGGGGTAAGGAGTCGCTGCCATCAGCCCCACTGGATGAGTCTAGGCAGTGACTCCGAAACGAAACGTAAATTCTCGCTTTCTCTCTCTTCCACACCTTACCTAAAATCTTTCCTATTCGTCATTCCAGCGCATCCTTCACAACCTACTTTACCAACTTCTTCGCAGTGTTCCTCTATAGTAAAATCAGTTATTTTTAACAATTTTAAAATACAAGTTCTATTTAATCTGTCTTGTAAGAAATTATATTAATACGCGCAATAAATCCAATCGTTATAACGTTTAACGCGAGCAATACGTATCTTCGCTTAGATTCTACGTATTTCCTTAGTCGTGTTTGTTTGTATAAAACGGGTAACGAGCAATCGAGTGAAAAATTGCGCATACACGATGCACACAACGATAAATTACGAAAAAGACCAATTGCACAGTCAACCGGCGATAGTCCAACTGTGTCAAGTTAATTTGGTCTTTGAAGCGGCCAACGAAGAAAGATGTCGCTTCGTCGCGGCTTGTTTCATCGAGTGTGAAGTGACAACCTGATCTCTCTTTCGAAGGTGGGAAATAGTCGGAAGCAATTCCCCAGTCATAGACAAATTAGCGGATCGTCGAGTTATTCCGGATATGTGCGTGCGCGTGTGCACTCAATACGAGAAGGGATGAAGGGCAGGAATTACGACGTTATCGTTCGTTACGCGCACGATTCATTTACTAATGAAACGCGATACTGCGTACAAGCGGCGTACAAAATTATTGGTTCTACGATCGAAATGATTAGAATTAGTCTGAAGGGCCACGAAATTGGCCACAAAGACGATCGTTGAGCTATCGAAATTATTAACCAAATTATCGATGAAATACAGAAGAATTATGGAGAAACAAATATACAATTCCCTGTCGTTATCAATGACAAAGCTGAAGCAATTTTTTCTTTTTTTTTTTTAAGGATAAAATCGATAGTCTTGAAAAATTCGAGTTGAAAATTTGACAACAGAACTGGAACGATCAAGTTCCGTGTTTTCGTTTTCAATCTCGCTGATGTAACAACACTATTAAGCGCGTTATAATCCAATTAAAAGCTTCAGCCGCGGAATCACTCGTTCGGATTAACGTCTTCAGCCACTTGTCGACGATTTTACGAATCAAAGTTAAGCCGCGAAGCAGTCGAATTGCAGAGGGAACGAGGTTAGAGAACGACGGTGGTGGCACGAAACGTTAGCGGGACAGTTAACGTAGTCTAATTAACCAGGCTAATTATGTGCCAGCGGCGTAAGATGGTCGAAAAGTATGTGCAGTGGCAGTTTGCAGCTGACGTTACGTGAAATTTGCAATTAACACGCGCGACGTTGAACAAACGGAATATTTAAATCAACAAACAAAAGGTGTTAATAAATAGAACGAAAACTGTAATTCGACAAATTGAATGCGTAAACAGACAAACAAACGAGAAATATGGATAAACTCGACTATATAAATACAAAAAACCGACTCGTCTGTCGGGTCAGTGATAAAAACAATTTGTTCGTCTTTCCGAACGTGTACGCAGGCATGTGGATTCGCATGGTCGGAACAAATTGAACGGATTGTTAAAAAATCAGTATAAAAAAGATCCGGCGGATCTTTTTCCAAACTCTTCAAATAATCAGCTAATCAGCATAATTGATGAACAGTCGGTGTTCCCTCGTGTCGTGGCAACGCGTCCTCGCGAGCGTGAACGCCGAAACGGGTGAATCTTTGCATAGCCTAATTAACACCTACCCACCAAGCTCGAAACTCCCCCTAATCTGACAGCGCTACGTTAAGACGCTTGTTTTCGACGGAAGGTATAACGCATACGTATTGATGCTGGAATATGTAGAAGCGACTGCGGATTCCGGAAGTCGTGACGCGGCGTTTCGAGAGAAACAGGAAGGGAGTAATATTAAGATAAAGGGGATCGTGCCACGGCACGATGTTTCCGGCCTAATTTCGCCGGGAAAGTATTACATAGCCTGTTACGTAGTCGCAGGGAGAAACTTTTTCTCGAAACGCTTTCGAAAGGAGCTTTTTCCCTTTGCACCGAGGAACCGAGAGTTTCCTCGAGACGATCTTGAATCTCGAGACTCGACGTCGTGGATGAATATTTTTCGAGAAGCAAATCAGGGATCAGCTCGTTTCCGAGAGAACGACCGATCGTTGATAATCGTGCCGAATGTCGGGATATGATTGGAAAGCCCGATTACCCGACGCGAAATAACGAAACGCTTTTCGAACTCGTCGCGCGGCACGAGGGCGAACGAGGCACGTAGGAGTTACATTGATCCTATATAATTTCGTAATAATCCCCTCGTGTACATTTCAAGCCGTGGAGAGGAAACCCTATGGAAATCACGTATCCGCTGATCCCTGGCTAAGTTTATCTTAAATGAGTCCACCGGATAGTTATCGCGCGCGACGCGGCCGCATGGATCAATTGCGACGAGGGCAAATGGAAAACTCGTTCCGCGGCAGTTTGCTCAACGCGAATACGAGATATCCGCGATGAGACACACCGCTACCCCCACACGGTCAAAGAAATGACGTTCCCGGCCTCGTTGGCCGCAAGAATATTGGACCAACGACAGGAAATAATTCGTGGCTTGTTAAAACGGAGATAATTACGTTTCCTCTCATCGGTTGCCCTTGTTAAACTTCCAGTCTATTGAAAATTTTACATTCAACGAGACGACAGAAGGGGGGGAGGAGCGGGGGGAGAGCGGAGGGAGGGACCTTTAATCTTTAACCCACAGCTTTTACGACGATATCGCGTTACATGGTTGCTAATATCTAAACTGTGGATATTAACGCCTCCGTAGGAAATTTATGGACGCAAAAATGTAGGTATAAACGTAAGATTCGAAAAGAGATTACACCTATAAAATAAACGTAACGACGTATTATCATCACGCGAATTATCACAAATTTTCGCAGTCTGTTGATCTCATTTGTTCTGTTGGAATTACTATACGAGCAAAGTAAATACCGATCAAAATTACTTGGAATTTTCATCAAGCCAGTTGTCATGTCGTTGCCAATCTCGTTAATTCTCAATTATTATACAACTGCGTTCATTACGCATTTTAACAACGCGTTACAAAATCTGACAAAAGTCTCGTTGCCTGATATGTATGACCGACAACAATCTTAAGATCGGGACAAGACATCGGGACATATTTCGCAGGGAGCCAGTTGCTTTATCCCAACGGCATCGTGTCCGTTCAATTATGGAATTAACAACGTAAACGGTCAGCCCTTTCGGTCAGCTACGTAATAAATGTTCGCCGTTACAATGATAACGGGTCGAATGAATGCAACGGATACCGGTATTTATGCGATCCAGATATCAGTGGAACAATAACGACCGCCACGATATCGTACGCAAACGCGTAAGCGTAATTATTTTGGAATTAATGGGGATGCACACTCATTGCTGAAATACTGTTACCGGGATCGACGGCGGGAAAAAGGTGAAAGAAAGAGAGAGAGAGAGAGAGAGAGAGAGAGAGAGAGAGAGAGAGAGAGAGAGAGAGAGAAGAAAAAGAAAGAATGCTCGCCAGAACAACGCGGGACAGAGCAGCAAGAAGAAGAGAATTTGTTCGCTTTTCTATCGAGAACGCGGCCCTGTTAATTGCCGCGCAAATTAAAAGAAGAAAAATCGATTCGAAAACATGAGTTCAACTGATTTGTGTAACGCGAATGATACGTTCTCTTCCCTCTCCAGAATTCTTTTTTCTGTTTGTTTCTCCTTTTTCATCGACGAGCGCCGTAATTGAATGGCAGAAGCGTGCATACACTTATTCGACGGATTCAATGGGTCTTTCCTCCGGACAAAAAGGGATGTTCGTTAGAGAAGTTCTCCAGTGGTTAACTTTAACGATTCTTGCGCATAAATAAGAAACGAATGTCTTGTGAAAAATAAAATAATACGCGCTTCTTTCTATTATCTCCGAAGAAAGAAAGAGAAGCCAGAGATGCGCAAGATCTTGCTGAAGCGATAAATAAAATTTGTCGTGGCTGAACAACAAGGATGAACAGAAAAAGGAAAAAGAAAACTTCTCGAAAGCGGATTTCGGAACCTTACGTACGTTTCTCACTTTATCTCGGTAATGAGTAGTTATTTCATTTCCTCTTTCTTTCTCCGTTCCCTCTTTTATTTACAAGCGGCATATATCATGCGAATAATGCACAACAGCACGATAAAAAGAGGTGGAAAAAGGGAGCACGTTCTTGGCGGGATATTTGTGTGAGAACGAAAGGGTGGCTCGGCTTAAGGAATGTCTACGTCGCGCTGGCAACAAGGGTCGAAAGACTCGACAAATATCATAAAATGTAAATGTTACGGATTCCCCGCGGCCCCGAGCGGAACTTCTCAATTTTCCAATACGCCAAAGCCCTTTTATCCGGCTTACGCGCGTTCGTAGCTCGATTAGTTCCACGCTCGTTCAGATCTGCCATCTTCGCGGCCTGTTTCTCCGAGATTAAAATTTCTGATCTCGGCGCTCGTATATTTTACATGGAACAACGGCCACGGATACGTTCAACTTTGTCGCCTCATCCCATCGAGCGAACAAACTTTCGTTTCTGGGATCGAATCGGTTCCCCGCGCACTGGCACGTCAAAACTAGTCCGAAAAGGTCATTCGTTCAACGAATAAAAACGTCCCAAATTTTATTCGTCCTGTGTCGAGCAATTTCAATTAGGCAAACTTTCCACTCTCTTTGCGAGAACCGTGGATGAATAAATTCTCCGACTGGACGAAGACATTAACAATAACAACTTCAAACGCTTGAACGGTAGTTCGGAGGAGCTAGAACCAATTGTCTGTCGTGCAACACGAACATCCGTCTACGAAAAGTTTCCCAAGTGATCGATTCAATTTTCCAATTCGTCTTGTCCAATTTCAGGGGGATGTTACTCGAAAACTCGACGACAAAAGTTACACGTCGACGGCTAAAGCCTTAGGAAACGACTTTGTCGACGTAATCGAGAAAAACTGTCCTCGCCTCACCGTCCTCGACTATTGCGTTACGGTTGTCTCGCGACAACGTGGAGTCTCTCTCTCTCTCTCTCTCTCTCTCTCTCTCTCTACACACGTAGGTATTTAAGCACCGATATACATACGCGTAAGAAATAATAGGAGCAGGCGATTCGCTGTACATCAGATACACGGCGAGTTAAACCGTATAAGATAGATGGTCCAACCACTGGCCCTCTGTTACCCCGAATGTTTCACTCGCACTCGTGATATATGGCTACGCCGTTAAAAACTGGCAGATGTGTCGTCGTCCTTCGCGACCACCTTCGTCCTATCATTCCAGCCAACGTTTCGCGGGAATTGTCGACCTACCTTTCCTACCTTAGCGGCTGGATAAATCGACGCGAGACGCGAACAATACTTGAGAGATTACACTGCTGAGCCGACGTGTACCGCCGCGTCGAAAAACGCTACATTCCTTCTTCTCGTGATGTATATCCCCTTTGCGAGTTGTCGTTGACGATCATTTTTACTAAACACTCATTCTTCGGAGATTACCATTAAAAAGATTACTCTCCCGCGCAACGTACTATCTCCTCGTGATATCGCGCGTTCGTGTTTTAAAGATCATAGAAATTGAGCGATTCTGTCTGTTCTGAAAGCTAAAGCTTACAGAGGCAAGATCCGATCGGATATTCCGCGCGTTCGACGCTTAATTCTTGGTCTTAACCATTGAAAATGAAATCAATGATCACTACTTTGCCAACGACTACTTGTGAATTCCGTTTCCTCTTTCGTTGCTTTGCCAACTAACAGAGTTAGTCTAGAATCTAGACTCTGAATCGCCTCGAGAAGTTTTCAAAATTTATTGAAAAAAAGTCCCGAAATGATGGCAGATTTTGTTATTCCTGTAGTTATACGCACGGCAACGAGATATAAAACTCAGGTATTTCTTTTTTTTTTTTTTTTTTTTTTTTTTTCTTTCGCCGTGCAACGTAGACCCATGGGGCATCCTCCAACGGAAGAGACACTGAAAATGGAGTTTTCACTTAAATTAACTCTCCTCAAAGAGTGGAATCTACTCACAACTGCACGAACTACGTCCCTCGTGTACGTTGCAACATGAACCTGCAACGGACGTGATGTTCGAGTTAGAGAGAAAAAAAGGAAAACGGGAGATGAAAAGAGACGAGGGATGCCGGTTCATTAATGTTCAGTCGGATCTATGATTTCTTGTCAACTTTATCCAACGTTATTTTCATCTAAAAGAGATTCCTTTGTCGTAATCACTCCCATTCTAACTTGTCCCTTTTATAAAATGAAACGTCGTCCAGATTCGATCGAGTTAATAAAATCCTTTTTCCAACTTCGATCAAAGAAATCTTAATACTAGGTCATCGAATGATCGTCCGAAGAAATACTATTGGCAGTCTTAAAGAGAGGAATAATCGCCCCAAGTTGTTCCACAAGTTTTGCCTCCTCGTTCAGAAATATTTCATTTCAAAATCTGTGGAGAAGCCGCGTGAATACTCGTCGAATCTTAATACCAAAATACATGGAAACTATAATTATTTAAATAATAATTTCTATAAACGAAATCATATATAATGTTTGACGATTTAACAGTACAACGAGAATCGGAACGGAACGAAAACGAGCTTTCTTAGAATTATTCTCAAGAATCAAAAGAGAGAAATGAAAGTTTCAGTTCTGTGAAATCAAAAACGAAAAGCAACAATCCGGTTAGTCGGTGATTTTACTTTTGAAATTGATTTTCTTGCAAAGTAAGTTTCCGTGACTTTGCAAGCTGCCACCTTAAACGTGGCGAGGATGAGGATGAACCTGTTCGAGGACGAGAGGATTATACCATACCATAGCAGTGAGGATGTAGGACGAGCCTAGGGACCCAGCCTCCCGTTCTGCCTGGGGTTAACCAACATTTACATAGGCGCGAACGTAGACTGAATAACAATGCTTGAAACGGAGCTAAAACCAGCCGTGCCGTTCCACCGAGACGGCACGTTCGTCATCCTTCTGTGTTGAAGCACATCCTTCTAGAGGGTGTTCAATTGTGCCATGTATCGAACTTGCATAGAAATTAGAATAGATGAATGGAACTTCGTTAATTGAAACTTACGAATGTCAAAATATACAGTAATACGATAAACTGATCAACATATACAGTAATACGATCAACACTTGAGTACCTAAATCCCATGTTACGTTCTCTGTGTAAGAAACTTTAATAACTTTTCAATTGAATTATACATGTAACTCGACAAGCACGCGCCAAGAGAAAATGATCTTCTTTTTCATTAATTGTCAAATCAGTCTCTAAAAAGATACGATACTGTAAAGAAGAAATCGAATACAATTTTGATATATGTATCAACAATCAGAATACAATTTAAGAGATTGAACACTTGACAAACACGGAAGCATACCTTACCTCCAACATCCCACTCGGTCATGATATCGTTATTGATACAACTCGATACCAACTCGATACCAACTTAGCAGAAAAATTAATAATTACAGAAAGATAGTGCCACGAATTTTCCAAAATAAATTGGCTTAATAAATGTAAAAAGTAACGTACAAGAATGTTCGTGTCAATAAAAAGGTATAATAAGCGAATCGTATTAAAATCCTAACTTTATTATATCACAACAGATTTTATTTTTCATATAATCGGAGACAGGCATTTATGATATACTATACAATGTATTGTTTTTTGAGGTCGATGTTATTTTAAATTCACGCGCATCATACTCTTTACGACATCTTATTTACTATAGTTAAATGCAAAGAATGCAATTGACCCGTCCACTTATCAAGAGCATTGTAACGTGCTGCACATACTGACTTTTTGTCTAATTCAAGCACTTGGTTCACCTGTATACAATTTGGCGTAAGATGAAGAAAAAATAAAATACTTTTGAATGAATGATGAAAAATTTGTTGCATTACCTGATCAATACGACCACGAATAGTACTATCCAGAATACAAGACACTAAAAGACTTTCGACTTCTGATACATCGATATTTAACTCTTTGCTTATAAAAGGGATATAAATTCTAGTGTATGGCTTAATTAATTTGATTAAAACCTATGAAATAACGTAAATTTGGATTTTTGGATTTTTTAAAACACTGAAATGTGTGTATAGTGTACTTCATATATTGCATATATTGCATATACCTGTGTGCGTATATTACGTAATAAATCTTCGATGTGTTCTCTTATAAAAGGATCATCCATTATGTTATTCCTGTTTTGTTTTAAAATTAATTCGAATTGATTAATATCATTATTTTGATAACTGACTACTAAATTTGTCATTGCCAAGATCTCTGGATCATTTTTATATGGTTTTGCTTCCTGAGAGTCAAATGGATTGATACCAGATTTCATAAGCCTGTTTTACATATATTTAAATGTTAATTAAAAGTAAATTACACGAATATTACAGCATGCTATTTGATGCCATTTAATTTGGTTTACTTACATATTTGCTAAAACTAAATATTTCAGACATGTAGTACGTCTTGGTGATCCAGACTCATCATAATTTTTGAAAGCTTCAAAGAAATCAGTGTGTGCTCTTTCAAATTCACCTTCTCTTAAATGCATTTTTCCTCCACATTCTTTTATAAACGAATAAAAAATTGTATTTTATATTATTAGATACTTTTAAGTAGTCCCTAGTAATTTGAACTATACTACCTCTAATGACTCCCATTATTAATGGATGTGGTATAGCACTTTTAATATGTAAACTCTGTTCGTATAAAGTTTTTAATTTCTTGTTATTTTTTTGTGCAGTGTACATTTGTATTTCTAATGCATAAATTTCCAAAAGTTGCGTCCCTTTTTTCAAATCATCCTCTCCATCGTCAGTCTAATAAAATAATGATACTTATGACGTGTGTATATTGTATTAATAACTTTTATTTTCTAATGTAACTAGAGAAGTCATACCTGACAACTTTGATGAAGTTGTTTTAGTATCTTTGCTAATTTATTAAAATCTGATCGGTCAAAGTATAACTTTCCCAATTTCGTATTAGTTTTAAACCATAACCTATCATTTTTGGCATCCTTCAACGCATCTAAAGTAGTTTCATAAAAATCTTGCAACAATTCCATCTGTAAGATATTTAATAATAAAGAGGCAATGTTTGAAATTAAATCAGCTTATATTCTTACTCACATTCTTTGAGGTACTAATATAATCTAATATGGAATTTATTGATTTTTCTGAATGATTTCTGGTAACTGCACTCTTAATATAAGTTAATAATTGCTTATATCTTGCCATCATTTCCTTATAATTACCCTAAAAGAATCAAACATTATAACAAAAGTACGTCCTATATATTTATATATATCCTACGTATCATTAATCTGTATATCCCATGTATCAATCTAATATCATACCAATTTAAAATTAATTTTTATCATTTGCTTCAACGCCTTGAAGCCCCATTCACCCTTTTCTCCTCCCTCCAAATCCAAAACTTTTTGAAAACTTTGTAGAGCTGCCTTTGGATCATCCTCTTTTAAAGCTTTACTATTATAATATTGATTTTCTAAATCAACATCAGGTTCTGAATTTGAATCTTCAGAGTACTCCTAAAATTATTACAAAAATAATATCACGTTCAAATTGATATTCAAAACGATATATTATCACAGCTAAGCAAAGAGAACAAAAAGTGTCATCTTAGAAGCATCAGCATAACCTAAGAAAATACAAACTTTGATTTATTGCTAGCAGACATTTAAGTAACTTTGTTTGCTGTTATTTTAACATTGCAAAATATCTCTAAAACTATTTTTAAATTTCATATACGCAAGATTAAAATTCTAACCAATCTCTTAAATACTTCCTCATACATTAACATTTCCTTTCTAAGAATACAAATACTCACAAGACCATAATCTTCTTCTTCCTCACACATAAAATCATCTTCACCGTCTGACATTTTGCAAATATTTAAGAGATTTTAATTGTAAAAATAAAAAATTTCACGCAACTTGTTGACAACCGCAAGCCTGATCAAGTTTGTATTTTGAAATTCACATGTATGCACTGTATGTATTACACATGTGTTTTGTGCAATTTCTCCAGAGATATCATATTCTACTAATATTATTCAATTATCCTATATTATTTTTAACAAACTATACTATAATATAATAATTCCCTTGATAATTCAAGTTTCTCACTAGCATATTTGGAAATATTCACAAACAATTTTTGTTCGAAACTATTCAGCTGTATTTCAAGATAACAGAGAATGTATATGACATTTACTAGTGACTTGTCAAATTCTAACTGATTTCGCTTCCAAGTCCCAAGCCTGTGTTTTTGTCAACGTAGTTGGTTACATAGTAGGTTATGTTTCAAATTACGAAATGGTTAATTCAAACGAATCATCAAATAAACCAATACTTTATGAATTGTTAGAATATTTTATTCGAGAGCAAGAACCAGAATTAATAGTAAGTTAACATCTTATTGAAATGAAAGCTGAAATAAAATATACAGTCTACATTTGTTCATAATTCTCGTGCATTTATAAAATAATGTTTATTTTAGAAATGCAAAAATGATTCTATAATATTGCCTACAACAGGGACAATAAAAAATGCACTTAGATATCTTAATAACCGGTATTCTTTACCAGAAAGTATATCACAACAAATAAGTCTTACTCTACCATGGAAATTTGCAATTGGAGATCATGGACGTTTACTTGCTATTTTACAAGAAAATATCATAGAAATTCGAAAAGCAAAAGATGAATATTCTTCAGTTGTTGGAAAAGCTTCTGGTAAATTTATATGACTTCTTAAATCTGTTTAGTCTTTAAATAGATCTAATGTATGTTTTGTCTTTTCAGTACCAAAGGATGCTTTTCCACAATGGCGAAAATTAGCTTGGAGTCCAGATGGAACATTTTTAGTATTAGCATCCAGTAATGGTTATAGTTCTTTTTACAATGCCTTGGGAAACAATATTTTTAATATCAGTCCAAAAACCATATCTCAAAATCCTCATATTTTAGAAGCTGGTGATGCAATAGCTTCTATAATATTCCTCAAGCCAAGAACGAAATTTGACAAATGGTCTTATGAATTTATGTTAATCACATATAGTGGTTTACTTAAATCATATCACATTTCTACAACTAATGAATATGAAGCAAATTATGAATTTTCTTTTGGTACTTTTTACAAAAATGGAATAAATGCTGTTGTTTATGATGAAAAACATCACTTATTTTATGTTGCTGGAAATACAATAACTCAGAAATTAATGGTAATTAATGTATTTTTTATATATTAATTTAGAAAATACGACATTCTCAACTATATATAAGTCATATTACAGTCAACAGCTTCAGATAGTGGATTAACATCATGGCGACCTCTAAATGAATATCCATATTGCAAGTTATCGTTTACTTTTGATGATGAATTGAAAACCAAGTCAATATTTTCTATATGGAACATTATTCCTACACTAAACTTGCAACCAGAATCTATCATATTCAAAATAAAAATCTCCCCAAATAATAGATTTTTAACATGTTTACATACAGATGGTTCAATATCTTTATGGAGATTGCCCACTTTGTTGATACAGAGAAAATGGAAACTATCGGAGCAACCAGATTTTAATATACCCAATCCTTTAGGACATGCGAAAACAAAAAAATTTCCACCAAATGTTACTGAATTTCATCCAATAGATATTGGTTGGTGGTCCGAAGAGGTATATTCATTTCTTAACTATGTAATTTTGTTAATTTATTGTTGTACCTAACTTTTAATTCATTGATATTTTCAAAGGCAATTATAATCGCAAGATGTTCTGGATCTACTTCCGTGTGTTCTACAACCGATTTAAAGAATCTTTTAGGCCCAAGTCCTGAATTTTTAGCTAGCCAACCACAAATATATGAATTTGGTTCAGACCGAGGTTTTTTATGTTTAGATTGTGAAACATATATAACAAGTAAAAAACGGAATAGAGACTCCAATACAGAAAATCAAACATCAGGTTTGTGTGAGTTCTTAATTAGTCTATATTTTCTGTATGCCCGATATGATATGTTAAATATCCATTTTTAAGAAGTCTCTTCGGAAAGTGAAGAAGAAAGTGATGAATTAGAACCAACTAGTATATTAAATTACACAACGAATTTAATGCAAAGTACCTTGTACTCTATCACCGACATTGAAAGATTTCAGCCTAAAAAGAAGAAGTTAAAAGTATTGTTTAGAACATATAGAATCGTTGGACTTAAAAGTACCACGCCTGAAGAACTTTATTCAAGAAAAATTGATATAGAGGTATGAGTATTTAGAAGTATTGATGAAATTTAAGATTAATTTATTTGAAACTAAAGTAATGAAAAAATTGTAATGTAGGAGTATGAAGAAGCATTGTCTTTAGCAAACATGTATAATTTAGATACTGATTTGGTGTATCAAACTCAATGGAGAAAATCTGAATTATCATTGAACGCCATACAAGAACATTTGAGTAAAGTTACCAAAAGATCTTGGGTCCTACATGAATGCATTAGCCGAGTCCCAGATACCATCGAAGCAGCGAGAGAATTATTAAATTTTGGATTGAAAGGTGCCAACTTGGAAACTCTAATAGCAATTGGAACTTGTGATAATGGAAAATTTGTAATAGACAGTACTGATGAAGAATGGGGCGAAATGGATGAAGCAAGTATAAACTTAAGACAAATGCAAAAAATAAATCAGATGCTTGAAACGATTGACATTAAAAATTTATCCGACGCTCAAAAGGATTTAATTAAATACAGAAGAAAACTTCTAGATCATTTAGATAAGTTGCTCACGTACGAAATTATTTTAGATTCATCGTTAAAATACGATAAAAACTTTTACGAAGAATTTCGACAGCTTTCAGCTGTTGAAAATGCAATTAAATTTGCGGAAGATGGGGATTGTCGGGGAGTTGAAATTATGTTCACTTATCACGGTGAACGTTTGCTACCTCATTGGTTAGCAATTATTAGCTTCTTTCCAGAAACTTTAAATCCATTGAAATATAAAAAACTTCTGCCAGAATGCGACATTGATGGACAATTATTTCTGCTTGATCAATGTGAGTTACGACAAAAAGATTGGGCTGAGAAAACTGAATTCAATGAAATAATTAATTTAGAAATTGATGACAAGTCACAATTACTTTACGAATATGACCCATCTCTAACTATGTA
Organism: Melipona bicolor; assembly: GCA_030673865.1. Lineage (NCBI taxonomy): Eukaryota > Metazoa > Arthropoda > Insecta > Hymenoptera > Apidae > Melipona > Melipona bicolor. The sequence continues at coordinate 2,921,850 of JAHYIQ010000012.1, forward strand.
CAAAAACACATTATTTACATCAGAATTATTACAAAAATGGTACGAGTCGCGAGCTTACCAAATCGAAAGAAATAGTTGTATGATCGATAATGCTTTGCAGTTAATAAAAATTGCCAAATTACATAATATTAATGGATTAGACAATTTGTTATTAGATTTGGAAACTTTAGATGATCTCGTTTACAAAGTTTATATAGAAGATCTGTCTTTAGATCAGTTACAAAAGTTATCTAATTTGGAAAAAATTAAACTGTTAATGAGTATGACTAATGAGAAAAATTTCGTTGAGGATATAAAAAATTTTCTTTTGCCGTTTATAAAAAGGAGGCATCAGTATCTGGGTGGAGAATTACAGAAACATTTATTTAGTGATTACTTAATATCTATTAGTAAAGAGGACCTGAAATTACCAGTTAAACTTTTTCAATATTTAAAACAATCTCACGATAATGAGATTTTACAAATGATAGAGAATATTTCGACTCTAGCGTTGGACTGTATATACGCTTGCAACGATCCTAATATGTATGAAAAAGCAACATGCATTGTAGATTCCATCGCTAAAGATCGTAATATAAGAAGATCAGGTGCCATAAACACTTTGTTAGAAGAGCTTGATAAAGAACTTGAATGTACAAAAATCTTAAATAAATATGGTGTTAAAACTACATTGAATGCATTACGAAAAAATAAGAGCAATCCCGATGCTGCAAAGCAACTACTGATTCAAATGGCAAGAAGTTTAAACAAACGGTAACTATTTTTTATTCTTTAATATCCTTTCTTTAAAAATATTTTATATTACAAAATATTTTTTGTTTGATTTAAGAATGCCGCCTCCAGATGAGAAACAATGGGCAGAATTATTGAATGAAATGTTAGAAATTCACGGTCTAATCTTTACATCTGTTGACATAGAAATTTGTTTTGAAATTTGTGTATCAGCGCGTTTAGTATCGGGAGTTAAATCTAATATACAAAATTGTGCTGCTCTAATTGAGACTAGGGAAAACGAACAATCTTTATTAAAAGTGTCTTACGAAAAAACAGTGAACTTAATTTTAGATGCTAGTAAGGAGTATTTCAATAGTTCCAAATCCTTAACTGACTCTAATATGGAATTAGCTAGGTGAGTATTTTTAATTCCGTCACTAGTGTTTCACCTTTAACTTTTATAAATAATAAATTTCAGAGCTTGCCTCCATCTAATTGTAGATCATAATGTACAGATAAAAGAAGAGTACGATCTCATTAACTCGCTCCAAATTTTGAATGAATTCGATATTGATATATTACCACTTCAAGTGCGATTAATGCAAGACAGATTACAATTAATAAAGGATTGTTTAAATAAAAGAGAAGATGCTTATAAGAGCCGTCAAAGATTATTAACCTTAGCATATTACTTACGAATAGAAAGGAATAGCAGCAAAATGTTAGAAGGAAAGGTTTTGGAATTAATTGCAAAAAAAGCACTTGAGGTAGAGTTATTTTAAAATTATTATCTAATATATAATTTCAGATAATTGATCTATAATATAATATAAAACAGGTAAAAGATTTTACTGTCTGTGCTGAGACTTGTCAGCAATTGATGAAAAATAACTACATTCCTGCCTGGACCGTTGCTTTAGAATTAGGATTTTGTGAGGATTATGAAGATTTAAAAACTAGACAGAAATGTTTATGGTTTGCAATAAACAATGGACCTAGCGATATATTGAGCAAAGCATTAGATCAGATACATTTAATAGAAATACAAATATTACATAAAAATTTAAAGTTATGGATACCTCCTGACTCACTCTCCGATGATTTTAATGACGCCGATAGTGAAGAGGAATTTATAGATGCATTAACTACTGTAAGAAATACATTTAGAAATACCATATCTATCACAGAATGTAAAACTATACTAAATAATTATCAATTTACAGCCGCAGATAGAAACCAAAGAATTTGTTCCAAAAGTTTTAGAAGCTTCAACTGAGATAGTAAAAACTTCTGCAAACATTATGAAAGATTCGACACTTGGTTTAATAAAAAACATAAGTGACACAAATTTTTGGAAATCTAGATTAAAATTTAATTTTTTAAATAATCAGAATAACGACATAGGATATGAAAATCCCATAGAAGCTGATGATGTACAAAGTTTCCCATGTTTTTATGAAAATTTACATAAAAATTGTAAGCTCAGTAAATTTGACACAAAATATGTAAATTATTCTATGCCAGATTTACAAGATACACAGCTCCAATGCTATCGGGCTCTTTTAAGGATAACTATGTTGAACGAATCTTCTTGTTATGGTTTAGAAGTGAGTAATATTAGTCATTGTAAGTATTACATATTCATTTGAATAAAAACATGCATAAGTTAAATATTAAATATTGTACATTATATAATCTCTTTTTCTATTTCAGTATTTTTAGAATGTGCAAAGTGCACTATACAGCAGGATTGGTTACTGGGCATGTCATATTTATTTAGTGTACAAAAAAAGTATATAAAAGAAGTACACAATGTTTTAATAGAATTGCCACAAACAATGTTGTATATTCAAACTTCAATGTATTATTATTGTTTGGAATTACATAAGAGCTTATATAAAGATTATTATTTTACAGATTTGTATCTATTTGATCCATTGAGCTTAATGTTAAAAACGATGAACATAGCACATAAATGCAAACGATTTGATATTTATAAACCATTTAAATATTGGCAAACATGTTTATTTGAAAACTACGGAATAAATAAGACAGAATTCCTTGAATCAAATCAAGAAGCAAAAAATGATAGTGAGACTGAAGATAATAAAGAGTCAGATGAATTTAATATTGCACAAATTCAAAGTTCAAGTATATCTATTGAAAAACCAGAAAAAAAAGAAATAAAAAAAAATTCGTCACACATTGAGGAAACTGATATTAAAAAGAGTTTATCCGAACTTGATGACAAAAATGATGTAGAATGGACAGATAATTGGGGCAACTTTTCGGATGAAGATATAATAGAACACGTAGGAAGCAAAAAAAATATTTTAAATCGGGAACTGTATATAGAGAATAACACTTCTTTACTAAAAGATATAGGAGAATGTACGACCGAAAAAGATCGTTTTGAAGCTTTCGAAAAAATATTTAATAAAATACGGAGTGTTGATCATTTTTATGACGTAAAAGCATTGTTACTGCAATGGCCAAAATTTAAAGATCCTGAATATACAAAAATTAACAACCATCCTATTTTAAAAATGCTGAAAATAGCTAATGCTTATATCACAGAAAAAGATAAAAGTAAACATAGCAAGCAAATTTTTGGAGAATATAAAGAATTAATAGAAGCATTGTCTTCAATGAATGTAAATTTTAATAATATTAATTATTAAATTATAAAAAAATGTATCAAGTTTAACTAATTGTTTCAACTATTTACATTAGGTACTCAAGGAATTCTTGAACGCAGAAGAAATTCCACTTGAGCACGCAATTTATATTAAACTGAATATGGATGATCTAGAATTTCATGAAGAAGCAATCAACATTCTCAAAGAAAAATATAAAGTATGCGCGAACACGTACTTTAACAAATTTTTAGCTTTTATTCTACCCATTTGTACTAATATTATTTTATGTCTCAGGAATTGACAGTATCAGCACCCATACTAGAAATGTTATTTTCGAAAAATTTAACGGCATCCTTCGACTCGAATCACGAAATATTTAGTCGAATTATTGAACATGTGCTGGTAAATCGATCTTTAACTGATGTAAAGGAAAATGCAGAAATTCTCATACAAGAATTAAAAAAAAGGAAAGATATTGCACATGCTTTATGCATAATTAGAATAATAGAAGATATACCGCCATCTTTATCTACGTTTAGTACTTGTTATGAACTTCTTATGAGAAAATGAATATTTATTATTTCTTATAAAATTTAATATATGCAAGATAAAAATTCAAAACACGAAAAAATGCAATTAAAAATTCCATTAAAAATTTCAAAATACCATTTTATTTGTGATATATGTAATAGAATTTTTAAGGAAATAAAGCAATCACAAAGCTTTTAAATTTTTATCTATATCTAATATTTTAAAATTAATGTGTACATATTATGAATATTTGTTACGACATGTTATTTGTAAATAAATATGTATGATGTATATTAAAATATAAATGTAAAAGAAAAAATATTGGCAATTTATTTCTTATTCCTACCTTGTATAGCCACTCTTCTTTGCAAATTAAAATCTTGAGAAACTACAACGTAAGTAAAAGAATAGAAAATTTAGAGTTCTATTAATAACTTGTATAATGTAATACAAAAAATTCTTGTAGTTGTACGATGTATTGCAAAAAATTAGAGAACTTTGTAACACTTCAAAATAAGATTTTAACTGTAATGCGCGCGCAATACTTGCTTAAGTTCGAAGGTCAACTAAAATAAAAACATTTATATTCATAACAATAATTTATAACATGTAATGAATTTACGTTTAACTAAAAATCAGCGTTTTTATGAATTTTTTGTGATTAATTCATTTCTTTAAATATGTTGTATTATAATTGAACACGTAGAATTAAAGTTCGCGGAGCACAGAACTAATTTGCTTTTAAAACGATTAAATGGAGGACTGACAATACTGATCGGTGATTGGTTGAAGATGAACTGAAGAATTGAAGTTAGACAGGTAAATTATACGTATTGTGTACCAGTGTAATGAATGTACTTACGCAAATTTGAAAATCTAATATAACATTTTATGAAAATTTAATAATCAGTTCTTATGTTTTTCCAATAATCTATTATTATTTACATTTTTTATTACGAGATATTCATATTTTGATATTTTATATGTGTTTTGTTATATTTATTATAAAGCTATTTGTACTTGTAATTATATTATAAAGTGAAAAAGAAATTATATATAGTTATAAAAATTGATATAAATGATGTTTTATTTCTGTTAGTTACTTTATTTATTAGTGAAATCTATATGTATTTAACCTATACAAATTATGTGTAAGTTGTGCACTTATTGTTATTAAAAATATGATATAAACAATGTTAATAATATATTAAAAATATGTTAACTATCAGCTTTTTATAAACATATGTTTCTTTATTTTTAGGTTTATTTAATTTGAGAAATATTTTGTAAAAACAGTATTATAAAAATGTCTACTATATTAGCAGCAAATAATCCATCTAAAGATGAAGCATTAATAGAAAATTCTCAACATTTTCAAGAGCGTGCAGAACGAAATCGTCAAAAAGCATTGCTTTTAAAAAAGTCTAAAATAGTTTCTCATCCTTACATAAGAAGGTATATCATTATAAACTAATATTTGAAACACTAATACTTTAAGAAATAAAAATTATTTAATTTTTTTAAAGCGAAGATGGAGATTCAGCAAAGAGCGTATCCTTCAAAGTTCAAGGACAACGTGTCATAGATAGTGGAGGAGGTTTTCTTATAGAAGAAAGTGATGAATTAGAAGAAGAAATGGTACAGCATTTTAAATTATTAAAATAATTGTAACATTAAATATTAATTCAATTTTGGAGCTAATATTTTTTTTTTTTTTTTTTTTAGTTAAAAATAACATCAGATCCTGCACCAATACTTATAGATTTTCCTCATTGTGATGAATGTAAAAAGGAATTTAAAGATTCATACTTATTACAGACATTTAATATGTCTGTATGTGATAACTGCAGGTATATAAGCATTATTTGAACTAACAATTATTTTAGTATAAAACTTTATTATATTATTTATTATAATCAGTTATTGTAACTGACAAAATATTGTAATCAGTTATTTGGTATTAGAGATCCCAAGGGCAAACATTCTTTGATTACGAAAACTGAAGCAAAACAAGAGTATTTATTAAAGGACTGTGATTTAGATAAAAGAGAACCTCCATTAAAATGTATCACTAAGAAGAATCCCCATAATGCAAATTGGGGCGAAATGAAACTGTATTTGCACCTACAAGTAGAACAGAGAGCTTTAGAAGTATGGGGTTCTGAAGAAAAATTATTAAAGGAAAAAGAATTGCGTGATATTAAGAAAGAAGAGACTAAAATAAAAAAATTTAATAAGAAGGTAATAAATATGTTTCAAACTTATACTTGAATACAAAATAATATCAATACAGATATTTTTATCTTAACAAATTACTATCTACTTTTTATTGTATAGATTAAACAATTAAGAATGCAAGTCAGAAGTTCGTTGTATGATAAAACATCAAAAGCATCTCATACGCACGAATTTGGGGAAGATACATATAATGAACATGATGATACATATACACACATTTGCATTACTTGTGGATATGCAGAAACATATGAAAAAATGTAAATTTTATAATAATAATGAATATTATGATATTTATTACATTGTTTTCAGATATAATTTTCTTATATTGAGAAGTTTGTTTATAACTCATGAAATACGTACACATATTAGAAAAAGGATAAAAAATGATATCTTTTACTTTTTATTCTGTTATTTAATTCTCGATTGAAATTTATCTTTTGTACTAATAAAATTTTACATATTATAACGAATTCTTAAGTTTTGTGTTATTTAAATTGTTAAAAACAAGAAATATAATTAAAAACTTTTATTCGCATTATAATATTATGATGATTTTATATATATATATATATACATATATATTAATATATGTATCGTTCAATTCTGAAAAACAATTTGATTGTACTCTCAATATACTACATAATGTACAGTCTTCATTAACATTTTCAGTTACTGTTACATTATGCCAATCTAACTAAATCGCTACAACGCTAAATATTAATATTGCACTATGTAAAAATATGACTGTTTATGCAAAAAAATAATCTTTGCGCCATATTAATTTTATACAATCATAGTTAACTACATATTTTATTGTACATTAAGTACACATTCCATCACATTTAAAATACTATATTCTGCTTGCAACATAAGACACAAACTTTTAACATATTCGATAATCTTTGCATTTGATTCAAAATTATTATTGTTACACCTTCGTTTAAATTGTTGAAGTCGTTTAGTTTTTTGATATATATTTTTTTATGTACACAAAAATACTCTACTAACAGGTCAAAATGAAGTCGTTTATATACCATTAATGTTAAGATTTCTCTATGAACTCTTTACAAACGTTTTGTACAGGTTGTAATATATTTGGCACGGACAAGTTATCTCCTGTAGTATTTTCGGGAATATTTATCGCATTTGTTACAGTAGTAGATGATCTAAAATAAAATCGTGTTATAAATTTTATATTATTCTCTTCAGTTTTTTTATAATTTTCACTTTTTTCATAAACATACCTGTTGTGCCTAAGGTGACTTTTTACTAAATGACCAGCCGTAAGTGCAGCCATTAATGATAATTCACCGGCAAGTACTGTGGCGCATATTATTCTAGCTAATCTGCTGGCATTTTCACCAGGTACTTCAGCATGTGCACCTTGAACACCTAACATAGCTAAACATGCACCTTGTGCGGGAAGACCAGTTCCACCCCCAACAGTACCAATTTCTATACTAGGCATTGTACAAGACACATATAGATCTGAACCATCTGTTCCCCATGGTTCCATTAAAGTTATACAATTACTACTTCCAACATTCTGTGCAGGATCTTGACCCGTAGCAATAAAAATTGCTGTTACAATATTTGCGGCATGTGCATTAAAACCACCTACGCTGCCAGCTACAGCAGATCCAATCATATTTTTACTTATATGCGCATCAATTAAAGCGTGAACTGATGTTTTCAACACGTTAGTAACAATATCTGCAGGGACCACTGCTTCACAAACAACACTTTTACCTCTACCAAGAATCCAATTTACTGCTGCTGGTTTTTTATCCGTACAAAAATTACCGCTCAAGGATAATATATCCATATCAGGAAAATGTTCCTTCACCGTATTCAATGATTTTTCGGTACCTTTGGACAACATATTCATACCCATAGCATCACCAGTTGTGGCCACAAAACGAATAAATAAATGCCTGCCAGCAATGCGTACGTGAATTTTCGTCAACCTTGCAAATCTGCTAGTTAAATCAAAACTCTCCTTCATTTTTTTGAAATTTTCAGAATCTTGAATCCATTCCATGGCTTCAGTTGCTCGAACGATATTTGGAAATCTCACAACTGGTCCTCTAGTCATTCCATCAGCAACTATGCGGCTTGTTACACCACATTTTAATGCTGTACTACCGCGATTTGTAGATGCAATTAAACATCCCTCCGTCGTTGCCATTGGTACATGATATAATTCACCATCAATTAATAATGGGCCAGCAATTCCAAGGGGTACCGGCACATATCCTATAACATTTTCGCAACAAGATCCTAATACTTTACTATAATCGTAATTTTTATACGGCAAGTCGGATAGATTATCAAGGAATTTTCCAGCCTCTCCAATTATAAAACGTCTAATTCCAACACCCCGTTCCATATCACCAACTGCTTTCTCTAACTGATAAGTAGGTATATATTTATTTTTTACTAATTGGATTACTTCTTCATCCGTCAGTCCGTTTGCTCCAAGCTATGAATTTAATAATATACTTTAAATATAAATTGAACTATATGTACTTGTAACAATTTTACTTACTTCAGATTTATACACTTCGACACATTCTTTTAGAGATCTAGGAACTTTCAATCGTGGAGGCTGACTTTTATTGTCCTGCTTATCTGCATTACATTGTTTCTCGTCTGTTTGTACTTCTTTGTCACCGATCCAATCACGTACCTTAGATGGAAGAGAGATAGTTTGCATTCCAATAAAATTTCCAAACGATATCTTGGTGGTAAGCATATTCATATCTTCACTTTCATTTTCTTTTTCTTTCACATATTCATTTTCAATTTTCTCTTCCGTATCGTCCTCAACTTTAGATCGTAATTGTTTAGCGATGTCCCCTTTGTCTTCGAAGAAAATAAATTTAATCGCGAGTGCAAGAAGAAGAATCAATATCACAATATTATCTGCACTAACTGACAACCAATTCATTAAATACTCTTTGACCTCAGATGGGTTTTCTGTCTTGTTGTAAGAATTCACTACGATATGTGAATTCGTGGAAGATACATCACCTTCTACTGTGGGTTCGCTTTCGTCACTCTTGAAAGGCCACCGACTGAAATAAATAAATATTTTATGTCAACGTCTATATCGATGTAAGTCTTTAAGTTTACGACTCATCTATTTTTATATTTTTTCACATAATAATTTACATAGATTAATCTAATGCTATTTTTGTAACTTGAATTTGGTATAAAGATATTAATAATTATCATCACAAAAGTGTCGATTTATAACTCATACACCATTTCCTAACTTAACATACGCAGGGATAAAGGAACCCAAACCTCGTCGAGATTCTATCTCTTTCAGCACAATTCATTGAATATGAATTAAATGTATATTTATGCTACTGTGTAATAAGTTGAACCTGACCTGTGGAAGTTAGGAATAAGGAAACTGCCAAACAAGAAATACACTCGGGTAAAAAAAAAATACACATCGTATGGGGCAGATTTGTGATAACTTTTTGTCAGTTTTCTTCCTATTGTAACGCGTTATCTGATGTATAAAATGTAAAGTTCATTTCAAACGAAAACGGAGCTCGTATATATTATGGAAAATAGAAAATAAAACAAAAATGTAATACCTGTTAGCGTGTACCACAAATAGGCCAGCGATCATAATCAATTTAACGCGTTCTACTACCGGATTTGGCTTTTGATCCTCTTCGTTTAATGGATGCATTATGAAAATCTTGTCAGCACTTAATGGTTTCATGGCATTAGTTTCACGAGAAAGCTAAAAAATAACAATACAACTCGATGTATATGTATACAAACAAATCTACATACATTTGTTTTAATAATTGGCACAGAAGTCTAAGAATTACCTCGAGAATAAGCGATAAACACGCAGGATAAAATGTCATGAAAACGATATAATTCACAATAACACCTAAACAAGCAAAGCTGCATAAGATCTCTAGTCTTCTAACGCCAGATAAAGATCCTATGCTAATAAGTAGAGTTTCTACTAAAGTGTCTAACGTAATAGTTGGCCCTAAGAGCGACATGCCGCGAGCAATATTTGCCCGCACTTCCTCTTGGTTTCTGGAGCTTAAAGCCAACTGTGCTAATATAGCGGCTTTCGAAAGGTCGATAATAAGCAAGAAGAAGAATAATGCATCTCTGAAAAACAATAACTTTGATAAGGGAATTGAGTATGAAGGCACTTCTAGACTTCCCAATTCGTTCTATAGAAGAACTTACTTTAAATCGGAAATATCACTGCGCCCGAAATTCACTACGCTGGACGTGAAAACAACACTGGAAAATACTGTAAATAGACCGGCAATACCTAGCAAAACATTTTAAATATTTTAATACTTCGTCGTTTTATTTCATTACTACTCATTAATGTTTATTTATTATTATTTACTATTTAAAGCTAAATTGCGCACTAGATGTTATGTAAATTCAATAATTAATTGTCATCGCGTGTCGTACAGAATGAAACGTTATCGCTTTCCACGAAACTTTCTCTGACACTAAAAGCTTTCACGCGTACTGTGAAAAGATCCGGTTATATGAATAATCGGACAATACATTGCTCTTTAAATCGCACATTATTCTCTAAACAGGCATTTCAATTTCGGTCAAACTTACATATTCGCTTACCTAATATATATTTTGAACCCAATTTTTGTAGATTGCGAAATTGATGATAAGTAAACAATATAGCTAGACATCGTATTATAGTCATGACTATAATGTCAGCTGCATTTAGATCCTAATAATAAATAATCATATATTACACATATTGTAAGACTATTTCAAGACTTATAACGGCGATTTTCATCATTAGATGAAAGACGTTGTTCGTCTCAGAATCGAAAGTTAAAGTCAGATATTATTCAAGATCTGCTTACGTCTGAATTACATCTACCGGGTCGACAGTGCAAAGCTAAAGGAAGGGTTCCATCTCGAGGATGTCCGCTTCCGGTTTCCATGTTCAGAATGCATGCTGTAAGTGTGAAGGTCGTCACAATTACTTCCAGGGGATGTCCAGCACAAAATCGGCCGTGAATTTCGAACAGATGCGCCAACATGTTTTTCGTTTTTAATAACTACTTACAACCTGAAACACAAAGTATTTTAAAATGTATTTTATTTTAAACATTCGAAATCCGTTCAACGAGTTCTTTATGTAAAATCGATCTTGAAATGTTTTTGTCTTTCTTGGTTAAAAAAAGAAATTATATAATGTCCTCTTTTTTGTAAAATCGAACCACGACCGACGCATAAAAAAAAAAGAATATTGCACGTGTAGCAAATTTAAAAAAAAGTGTCCGTTCGCTGAGAATATCGTGTATTTATTGTTACAAAAAATACTCGGTAAAATCGACAGAAAAAGCTTGACGCCGTTTCTTCAAAGTAAAAAAAAAAAAAAAAAAAAAAAAGGCATCTAATAAATCTCACGAATACGAAAAGATGCAGACAAAGAATAAGTTCACGAAAAATGAGTGAAATGTGATAGAGTGACATTAATATTCTACTAATAAAGTATGTCAATAATACTTTATATAGTCATAATACTTTCAATTACACAATACGATCCAACACGTGTGTGTAATAAGACTCGATTTCTTCTCACGAAACCGAAATTCCGTTCGTACCGGTTTGACTCAACCTATCGATAGCTCGTTGCTGAGAAAAAAATTAAGCAACACGCAGCAAAGGTGAAGGTAACAAAGATACCGATAGGTAATGATTTTAAGGCTAGAAGTATAAATAAATGGACTGTCTATAACACTACACAATGTGTAGTTGAAAATGAAAACGCTCAGAAGAAATGGAAACTGTACCTTTGTCAATCTAACTATACATAAATTCAAATAAGAACAAAAAAGAATGATTCAATCACGAACATGAACTAAAAAAATTGAAATGCTGTCAAGGTCGGCAACTTTTCAAGACCGTATGAGAACATTTTTATTACTTTCTACATTCGAGTATTCTACATGTCACACAACTTATCATTCCACAATATATTTCTACAATTTATTACCTATTTATGCAATAGAAAGGTAACTTCGTCATTAGTAACTAATACTTGCATAAATTATCATAATATCAAGAAATAAGATGAATATTAATTAAATAAGATAATAAAAAATAAGATAACAATATGAAAATTTTATTTTAAAAGAAAATGTAGGTCACCACAAAAACATTCGAAATATTCAAAGCCACACACTCTCGTAAAATTGTAGACATTTCTACAGAAGAGACATTCGAAGATTTGCATACAACCACTACAATCTGCACGCACGTGCAAGATATAAGAAGAAAGTTGCACAGTTCTAGCTAAAATCACCCTAATCAAATGAGAAGTTATTGAAAAAGTTATAATCATAAAAAATGACAAATCATGATCTCTAATTTCTGTACAGTGTTACACGATGAACCATCGATCTCATATTTTTAGTGAAATCACCGTCGAAAATATTTACTCTGATATTATTAAAAATATTACATGGTCATATAAATTCACGTCAAATTTTTCTTAGAAAATTCAAGAAAAATATTTTTCAAAAATGAAAAAAAAAACTTTCTCTCAGAAAAACGTGAAATATCTCCTGATTTCCCAGGATTATATTTCCCATTCATAATCATTGAATATGAATTTCAAAAAGAAATAGGAGATATTTAGTCAAATCGATAAATATTCATTGACATCCTGTCAATTACTATCTTAAGATATTTATGATTATTTGACAACAGATTAAATATGAATGTTATGTATTTGACGATGTTCACAATGATAATAATATGACATGCGTATGCTAAAGGTATTGCGATATCGATATGCATATTAGTATTAAATTTTTTAGATATAAGATTGCAGTGACAGGTCTGTCATTACTATCTTAATTAATAAAATAAGATAATGAAAAACATGGAAATTTCGAAGAAATTAATGATTAGGCTGTCTATACAGTAATATATGTCTGAATATCTACGTATATTGGTAAAATATTAATATTTTAGTAAAATAGTAATAGTATGTAAATTATGTCAAAATAAATGAAATAGGCAAATTATAAAAAAATTCTTTTACTTACTAATAGATTTTTAATGTCATTACGGAAATAAGATTAATAATTTTTGCATCAATTGAAACAAAGTTTCTTCATCCAACTCACAGTTTAGAAATTAAGTATGAAGATAGTTCACTAGACAAATTTCAAGAGTTTTTTAAATAAAAAAATTTAATATTCAAGTTTATAGTTCTTGACAACTATGTATGACAATTTTGTACAATTACGTTAGAACTTCAAAAAGAAAATTTTATATACATAACTGTAAAAAGCATAAAGAATAAAATTGCAGGCTCTTTATTCATAATTTTGTTAATGAGTTACATTTTTAGCAATCGTTGTTTTTAAACATGGATAAAGATATTTATTACTAAAGATATTCAATATTAATTCGAAACGCAATAATATGACGATATGAGGTGACAAATATGAATAATGTGTTTTTTATAGGAGTCTAACGTTCACTTTTTTTAAGTGAAATAAATATTCTTTACGACATCGATCGAAACAAGTTTTTCAACATACATAAGTCAATACTATTTTAGAGAATATCGAAAAGCATCGATTAGTGGATAAAAAATATATGATTAAAAAAGTGGAAATAATCTTGACATCTTCGAAATCTCTCTATCTGCACAAAACATCGTTACTGTCACATGTTACATGTATTGAATAATTTTAATAAAGTTTATCTATGTTTCTAAACACAACAGAGTTATTTAGGACTTATTTCGCACTTTTTAAAATGCTTCTTATAACATTGAGTCAAAGTTATTTCGATCTCTCAATCTAATCAAGATAAATAAAATTAAGCATTATCATACATATATTTGCAATGCACTTCTTACTTTTCCCAAGTATTGAATCATTAACTAATTTAACGATGCACAAAATCTTAGTTGTTCTACTTAAAACTAATAAAAATGCATGAACTTTTCCATCTACTGAATTTACGACGACAATTAGTTGCAAATATTTAGTTGCGTTTTCTCAAACGATTGTGTGTAAAAAAAAGTGAAAATAAGGAAAACGTGAAAGCCATGGAAAGCATTATTATTTATACTTTATTCTAAAATGAATAGAAAGTGCAATCAAATATAATACAACGAATATGAAAATATATCACCACCACTACCTTCTTTTAGAGATTGTAGTTACATATAATCTTGTGTTTTCGATTGATTTTATAAAATATAAAAATATTTCTTTCTTTCATAGAAACGTTTCGAGTTTAACTCTTGCCAATTTTTATTTAACAAGCTTATCAGTTTTATAGTCGACGCTAATATTATATTTCAATTTATTGAAGACATTAATTTTCTTAAATGTATCGTTCTACTTTTTCTATATATGTATCTCGACAATTCATCCTGCCACTGAATCTATCTATTTGCTGTGTTAAATATCTATTTGCTCGTTTTCTCCGTGAATCTTGTACGAAATAGAGAATTTTTTTTCGAGGTATGAGCTCGAATTTTTAATATAAAAATTCCCGAGTTACTAAATACAGGCTATCATGTATAATGTAAAATGATGATAGTAGACGTTAATAAATAATGATAGTAACTTATTAATAAATACTCTATTATTGAAATGTATTAATTAATTATCAAATTTATGAAATGATCGTTTTAATGAAACATCAATTAATTTGATAATTAAAAAGGAAATTAAAATTGTATTACAAAGTTACAGAAATAATTGAAATCTATTTACTAACAAAACTTTATAGACAGATAATTCACACATTTTATTATACATTAAATATTTACGACATGTTATAAGATTGATTATAATTCTAAAATAATGTAGAAATAAACGAATGAATAAATTAAATGACAAATTAAAACAGTTAAAACACAGTTTAATTAATAGCTTAATTAAAACAATTCAAAGAGTAAAAGAAAAATAAAGAGAAAAATACAATGCAGTGTTGTAGCATTTCAGTAAAAAACTGTTCAATTGTGTTCAGAGAGACAATTCTAACAAGATACGTATTATTGATAGATATTGTTTTATCAACAATAGCAACAAATATGAACAAGCGTACCTTATTAAAGTGCGCGTAACGATTCGATGATAGCTTGATGTATTGCGCACGTGGTTTTCTATCGCATATATATATATATGTATGTATTTAAGTATTATGTCAATTTTTCTCTATTTTATTTTCAACATTCAATAAAACGTCGAAAATATGATATGCAGGGTTTTCTATTTGACTATGTAAAATTTCTGTGCACCTTCGAGTTATAAACATGCAATTAAAAAATATTTGCTAATTAAAATACCGAACAATTCGTTTTCGGAAGCTCTACTTTTTGAACCAAAAAAGATCTCGATCGAATTCGCAACGAGTTTCAAAATCACATTTAAAATTAGACTACCGGATACTTCAAACTAGGATACTACTAAAATTGTACAAAATAGATGATGAAGAACAATGTTGACAGCGCGGGGCTCACCAACTAATAAAGCTGCGCGTATACTCGACCAGTCTGATCGACCCCTACAGAATGAGTTTCGACTACGTTCGGCAATTTTCGTATCCCTTCTTTTTCTCTTTCACGTGCACATCTCTTTATCCTCAGTAATGCAGAATTGGTCAGGTGCACGTGTTTTTACCTTGGTAATGCAGAACTAGTCATGTGCACATGTTTTTTTACCTTTGTAATGCAGAATCAGTACCCGCACCTCGTTTCAGATATTTTACTTATTTCATTTCTATTCTTACTATCACTTTCATGCGAGCATTTTTCAAAAACGAAATGGATTTGTAATAATGCACGTGTTCCTTAGTTATTCCTAGATTAATAAACGTATTAGTGGTTACTTCGTCGTCGAGTTACTTTTTAAGTACACAAACATGTGACTCGAATACGAATTCAATGCAATAGTAGTAGATCAATATTTAGCTATATCTGATATTTTAAAATGATCCTACGTTCCATTTGGAACGACTTGTGAATTTAAAGATATTCAACTCTGGGCACCACATACTTAGAGTGAAAGCACGATTTTGATGTTTCACGAAAGTTTAAGTTTCTATACAAATCTTTTTACAAACATAAAAAGCAGAAATATAATTATGCTTCATTTGTAAGATTTTTTATTTCGTAAGAAAGATATAAAATGCATACATACATACATAGCAAATTTTCAACCAACGTTGCTAGTAAATATCATATCACCTGTTTAAAAGCGGCAGATATACAATATCCGCGAAAAATGAAACACATCCGGGAATCACCCACGCCAATTTCCAATGATTATGATGTACTTCAAAGGTGCTCCAAATGCAAAATGTAAATAAAACATTTAATGGATCTATATTAAGATTTCAATATCAATCATAAATTAAAATTCATTTATATATATATTTCGAAATATCGACGTAAAAGATGGTTAGAAATATCGTACATTGTCCGTTTGCATGAGACGCAAATAACACATTTCATAAACAGTTTTAAACACAAATCATTCTTCCCGGAAATATTTTAAATACAACAGCAGTGACCAATTCTGTTTCAGGAAAGACACCATTCACATCAGAATCGAACCCCGTTATCTTATCCAAATCGTATTACGATTATTGATTAATACCAATCACAACAGGTGATCAATCAATTATTTTTTTGCAAAATAAAAAACATTTAATTTTCTACTAAATTCTTTAATGCGAATGAAGACCTATTTAGTTTACCGATTTTCCGTTTCCAAATCATCATCGTTTATCTATTATATATATTCTATAAATTCAAAAACATATTATACTCTTAATAATTAATTTCAAAAATTCAAATTAATGAATTTCAAAATTTTAGATGATTTGCAGTGATTTAAATAACTATCACGGTATTCAATGCTGACTAAAACAATTTATTATCCACTCAAAAAATCGAAGGTCATACTTAAATTGTAATCCTTCTATATACATTTAATATAATTTGAAGTCCGAACAAGACACAGAGCAGACTTTATCGCGAAGTATTTGCGAAGTTTCTCTTAAGAAACGCGTGTAGCATATTCATTTGTTGTATTTATAGAATCTATCTAAAAATTCCGTATGACTAGAGAATTCTAAAAAAATTAAGCAGCTCAACTTTAATATGTACAATTACATATATTAAAGTCAATTCGCAAAAACTTAATTTTTGAATTAATTTGCAAAAATTAAACTGCACGATTATTGACATAAAATTGTTGGTATTGAAAACTATAAATATGGTAATGCTCTATTAGTTTTTATAAGATCTTAATTTTATATATTCAGATACTATGTATATGGATAGAATAATTTTAATTTTAATTAAATAATTACATAAGACTGTTCTAATTTATAGTTAATGTTATCTATTATTACTTGTATATATATATTAATTATTGCTATAAGGTATTTCGTATTAATATAAACGAGCAATTTAATAATTAAAAGGTACAACATTAGTGTCCTACTTTATGTCAAACTGCTCGAATAGTTTAATAAAAAAATTCGAACATTTTACCATATGCATGTATGAATATGAAAACGTAGAAATAAATTTTTAAGGAAATTATTGTAATTATATAATAAAGTCAATAATAAGCAATAAGATTTCATAAAAAGTTAAATAAAACTGTATAAGCATAAAATGGACATAACCTAGAAAATGAAAAATATAAAATGACCAACATACCGTAAAACTTGTTCGAAAATAAAACATGTTTCATATCAATATCAATATTTAGTAATTGTCATGTTCACTATTCATAATTTGATATTTTTATTATAATTTCACATATTAATTAACATTTTATATACACAAATCCTTTCAAGAATATATAGCACTTTTTTATACGTATTCTAACGACATCTATAGGACTTCATTTACTTCATTTAGGATAATCTCTATGATAATTTTGTGTTTCTTTTTTTCTTCTAAACGATATTGATTTAATTTTAACAAAATAAAATAAAATATATAAAAAATATTAAAATATCTGACTATTCAAAATAGAAGAAAAATCATATGTGATTTTTTATGCATACAAAGTGTTAGTAGTTTAATCATTTACAATATTTCTATCTGTATATAAAATATGCATATTTTCAGATTCACATTTATTATTAAAATATTACAAGACATCAAAAATAATTAAAATATATTCATAAGATATATATGTAGAATCCTAACCTTCCTCAATTCTCTTTCTAATTCTTGATTTAATTGACACTCTTCTACTGTCATTATTTAAAATATACATAATATTATAAATCCGTAAATATAAATATTATATAAAATTATCATTGATCAATTAAAAATAATACCTTGTTATTTTATGATGTGCTTCACAGGTGCTAACAATTTGTTTTCACCGCCATTTTATTAAATAACCGGTACCGGAAGTTAATTGCTAGCAAGATTGTGTTTTCGTTTGACGAAACGTGGCATCAAAGTATGTACTGTTGGCACTTCTCTCAAATGTATTTTCCAGCTCGAATGTAATAATTGTTTCGTTGCCTTGGGTGACACGAGTATCATTGTACAAAAAGGTAACAATTCTTATCGTATATATAAAACTTATAAAAGTGTTCATTGTAATCATGAGACTTCTGTAAATATAACGGAAAAATTTGTAGTTTTTATTTGAAATATTTCATTAATGAATGTATTATTTTACTCTTTTTAATGACAAATTAATGACTTTTTTTGAATGATGTATATATAACTTTCGAGTTTTTATAAATTATAATTAATAATTTAATAATTATAATTAAGTTTATAAAAATCAATGATTATTGTTATTATTAAAATCACATATTTATGTAACTTAATATGTGAATTTTATATATATCGTTGAAGTATAAATTAAAAATATATAAGACATACACATACAAAGTTTATAAATTTTTACTGATATCTTTTTAAATTTTAATATTTTAGCATGAAGTGGCATATCATATTTGCAGCATTTGCTGCTTTTCTTCTTATGACATATGCAGAAGAAGAAGAAGCTGCAAGATTATTAGTATCTAAACAATTACTTAATAAATATCTTGTAGAAAATATGGATATCGTGATCAAAGTAAGTATGAAAATAAGTATGGTTAATGTATTTTAATTACAAAAAATTTATTATTTATAGTATACAGTCTATAATGTCGGTAATGCGGCTGCATTGGAAGTTGAAATCACAGATAATTCTTTCCATCCTGATCATTTTACTCATGTTAGTGGAGAATTAAATGCAAGAATAGATCGTGTTCCCCCTTACACAAATGTTAGTCATATAGTTGTTGTAAGACCACGTAAATTTGGATATTTTAATTTCACATCTGCAGAAGTTTTATATAGACATAAAGAAGATGCTGGTAGTTTACAATTTGCTGCAAGTAGTGAACCTGGTGAAGCAATAATTGTATCATTTAGAGATTATGATAAACAATTTTCTTCGCATGTGGTAAGTGACTATTGCACATTATATAAATTATAGTGATTGTAATAAAAAGTAAAAAAAATTTATATACTATTTTAGATTGACTGGGCTGCATTTGCTGTGATGACATTACCTTCATTAGCTATTCCATTTGCATTATGGTATTCTAGTAAAAGTAAATATGAAAAATTACTTAAACCTACAAGAAAACATTAATCATATATTTATTCTAAATCGTACAAGAGATTTTTTCTATACGTGTATAAAAAATTTGACTGTCCCCCTTTCTGTACATCTAATTTTATAATAAATATTATTTATAAGTAATTTATATTTTTTCTTCATTCTTGTGCTTAATTTAAATCATAGATATAGAGATTATAAATATTTGTTAAATAATTATTTATTTTTAATCTATTTTATGCTTGTATAGTTTATATTTTTAGTCTTGAATAAAATTAAAATGAAACTAAATTTCATATCAGCAAAGATATTCGATATCAGCTATACTCCAAAACAGTATCTATTACGGTATAAGTTATGACATAATATATAATTATTTCAGATCACTAAACGTTTATATATAATTATTTGAGATCGAATAAATAAATGTATAATATTATATATAAACATTATACTAGGAACTATATATATGTAAAATTAATCTTAAACTATAGCTATAATAAATCATTTCAAATTCTGCTATTTATAAAATTATGTAACCTAAATTATATATTAAAGAATGTGCATAGATTTTTCTACATAATTATATACATTTAATATTAATGTGCAAAATGATATGGCCATAAATAACATATAATAAATAATTAATTTTCTAGTTTCTAACTCTTTCTAACTCTCTACTAATTAGAGGTAGATAAAAATACTAAAGCACCATTTTGACAATTGAATATTTGTTCTAAATAAGTAAGTGTTTTATTTGTTGAGTAAAGACTACAAGGTTTACCATAAACAATAAATTTTATTTAATGTGTAAACTCAATATTATTGAAAGTTCTGTCTTCATCTTTCACTATTGTTTAAATTTTAATAAATTTTCATCAATATGTTGTTATATTGTTATATCTGACAATTAGCTATTACAATCAGTTTAGGTTTTATTAATGGAACATGCTTATACTTCAGATTAGGTATACTTCCATAAAAACTTGCAATAAAGTCATTTCTGTCAAATCCCTTATTTTGAAAATACAGTAATATGGACATCTATATATACTATATAAATATCTTTGCTGTACAACTTTTTATTCTTTTCAGACAATGATATATGTCTTTTTTTACAGATACATCTAATGCAAGAAATATTGATGAATTTTTATATTATAATTCCAAATATGTTTATCTTAAAATACCATTCAGTATATAAGTCTGATTGTCAGCATTATCTGTACTCTAAAAAAATACTATTCGAATAAGAGTTGTAAATTTATTTTCAATAATATTGTATTGTATGTGAAAGATTGTATGTACATTTTAAAAATTTATTTAAACTGTAAATATCAGATATATGCTTCGATTTACGATACTTATCGATACTTTCAATCGATATTTAAATTGTATAACGTAATTAATCATTGTAAAAAACCGAACAAAATTATATTGTACTCCAAATATCTCTTTCTTATCTATCACTAATTGAAAAAAAATATCATTTATTTAGCCTAATAACATTTAAGAAGTATTAAAAATATCCAATTTTCAAGAATATGACCAATCAAAAAAGCATTGTAGCACGTATGTAACATTCATGAAAATACTGCTTAAATAAAACTGTTGATTTTCTATTTGCCACTTAGTCTCGTTATTTGCCGAAAAATACAAGCTGTTGATGTCTCATGTATTTGATAAGACGTTTTACATAAGATTACATGCGATAATTAACAGTCAGTATGTTTTGAAATTTATTTTGTGAACGGTTACTGGTCGATTACTTTGCAATTTTTAAAGTGCTGTAGAATAATTATCGATAAATTATCCCACATTAGAATAACTTCAAATATATTATTTGGATATGTTGAGTTTATCTTAAAAGTAATTGATCCCGAAAGTGAGATTTACTCGCAAGAATGGCTGATGAAATAGAAACAATCCGACTTGCCAATGACGATATCGAATGTATGGAAGGAGAGATAGATGCTGATGATGTAGATGAAGAAGGTTCGGATGGAGTTGTTGTTCCAGAACTTCAGGGTACATTATCCAAATGGACAAATTATATACATGGCTGGCAAACTAGATTTATTGTTCTCAAAGATGGTACTTTATCTTATTACAAATCTGAGCAGGACAGTGGATTTGGATGTCGAGGTTCAATAAGCTTGTATAAAGCTAATATTAAGGTATGGATTGATATAAAGTAATCAGTCTTTCATCAATTTTGTTTTCTTTTTGTTTTTTCTATAAAATTGATGGAAACTTATGATATTACTCTGTACTATTTGTTTTATTAGGCTCACGAATTTGATGAATGTAGATTTGATGTGTCTGTAAACGATTGCTTAGTATGGTATTTAAGAGCAAGCAATCCAGAAGAAAAACAACGTTGGGTAGATATTTTAAAATCATACAAGGTATCAAAATTTTATTACATAAATTGGTTGTTAGTTGAATCTAACAAATGTTCTTTTAATCTATTAAGAAATATATGTATTTGTTTTAAATAGTCAGAATCAGGTTATGGAAGTGAGAATAGTTTAAAGCGACATGGTAGTGCCATTTCACTTGTATCAAATACACAATCTATTACAAGTGCAGGTAGTTTCACAAAACGTGGAGTTAGAGGACTAAAAGAAAAGTTGGCGGAGCTTGAAACTTTCAGAGATATTCTGATCAAACAAATTGATACTTTGCAAAAATATTTTGATAACTGTGCAGAAAGTGCTAAAAATATTTCCTCGAAAGGTATATAAAGTAATAATTTTCATATATGTATATTCATCTGTTCCATATTCAGCTGTTTCATATTTTCTTTTATTTTTTTAAACAACTACATTTTTTCTTTGCTTTTAATTGAATAGAAAAATATTTATTTCAGAAAATAAAGTGGAGACAATGTTTAATCCAGCTGAACAATCTGTGGACTTCAAAGGTGAAGCAATAACATTTAAAGCAACGAGTGAAGGTGTGTTAGCAACATTACAGCATTGTGTTGAATTAATGGTACAACGAGAAGATGCATGGCGTCGTAGATGGGAAAAAGAAATTGAAAGAAAACGAAAAGTACAAGAACTTTATAAAGCTTTGAAAGAACAAGTTACAATGCAACAGAGTGACTTTCCTAGACCTAGAGTTCTTATTCATGGAGGTCCAGATTATGAGGTTGGATTTTATAAATTAACAAACTATATGTTTAATGTATTAATAAACATAATATAAGTAAAAAAATTTTTCAATTTTTAAGGAAGGTCCACATAGTGCTCTTTGTGATGAAGAATTTTATGATGCAGTAGAGACTGGATTAGATAAAATTGATGAAGAAAATCAGTTAAGAGATCGTTTAAAACAAAAATCAGCTTCAGTTTTAACTACTCCTACAATGTCAGCAATTGAACATAGACTTTGGCCAGAGGTAATTATTTATTTTTAAGGTATATCATATCTATATTATAATATTTCGTTTATTATAATTTTTTTAGATAGAAAAAATAACGATGGAACAATTGCATTATGCGCGTCTGGGAGTAGGAGCTGGTGGATGGCAATTATTTGCTGAAGATGGTGATATGCGCATGTACAGACGTGAAGAAGAAGCAGATGGTTTAGTGGTAGATCCTTTGAAAGCGTGTCATGTTGTAAAAGGAGTGACTGGTCATGAAGTTTGCGAAATATTCTTCAGTCCAGAGTACAGAACAGGATGGGAAGCTACTCTTGAAGATATGATTGTAGTTGAAAAAGTTTCCAAAGATACTCTAATATTTTTACAAACACATAAGCGAATTTGGCCAGCAAGTCAAAGAGATGCATTATTTTGGTCACACATGCGACGTGTGTCTGATGATCAAGATCCAGATGCACATGATTTATGGATAGTTTGTAATCATAGTACAGAACATCCTGATTATCCTGTAAGTTTTTATATAATTTAATATTATGTATATATGTATAATTACATACTATTCTTATATATACATAAAATATTTACAGCCAAACACTGGAAAATGTGTAAGAGTTTATTTAACTGTTTGCCTTGTGTGTCAAACTTTCATTGATCCTCCAAAAGATGAAGATGAAATAAAGAGAGAAAATATAACTTGTAAAATAACTTATTGTTCCGTTGGTTTGTATTATACATTTGTATTTATTAATACGGTAATATATAATATGGTAATATATTTATAACATTATCTTTCTTTTTACATAGTTAATCCTGGTGGATGGGCTCCAGCATCTGTTCTACGTGCTGTTTATAAAAGAGAGTACCCAAAGTTCCTTAAACGTTTCACTAGCTTTTGTATTGACCAGTGTAAGGCTAAACCAATTACATTTTAAGAATAATTGATAGAACTTCCAAATTTTCCATCCAGTTCTTCATTTGTTACATCAAAGCATTTTTATGCTCTTGATGTATTAATATATCAAAGAAAAAATCAGAAGTTAAGAGATAGAAATTTGGAAACATAAATTCTCTCAAGTAATGAAAGTGTTTTATATACTATTTTTTTTATTTGCTTAACATGATCGATGTATATACATAGCTTAGTAAAACAAGATACAAACTGTTATATTGAAAGTGATTTATTAAAGAGTAAAAAGGTATTCACTTCCAAAAGAACTTTATAACGTGGGACGCATGCGCTAAAGCACTGTTTGTAATTACTTCTTTAAACAACAGCTTGTTACTTTATTGTTATACAGAATGCTGTCGCAAGTCACTTGTACAAATCTTAACAAATTGAATATATACACATTTATCTATTGTTACATTATATATCCAATTAAATATGAAACTGTATGATACAAATTATATTGTTATTTTTATTTATACATAAAAAGTGTACATTGATACACAGTATAAAGGTCAAATGGGGAAATATAATAAAGACTGTTGTAGATTTACCGTAATTATTTTAAATCCGTTAGCTCAATTTAGTTCCTTATCATTATCAAAATATATCGCATATTTTTATTTTTTATAATTAGAAAAAGTTTGTTTATATATGCTGTACAATTTTAACAATTAAATATCTACAAGATTTTAAAATTACTGACAGAATTTTCATGAGAAATACATTTATTTTTATAAATTATTCAACTAAAATTGAAAAAAAAAATCATATATACACATTCTATAAAATATTTTTACCTGAACATTGAAATTAAAATTTTGTTTCAGTAAGTTCAGTTTAAAAATATTAATATAAAAATAATTAAGGTAATTTACAAACTATTGTGAATTATAATAATAGCCAAAATTGAGAATAATTGTGTAAAAAAAATGTATTTTAAATTTAAAAGATTTTATAACAAAGACTGCACTTGCATAAAAGTTTCTTGTCATTCAAAGTTGCAAAACGTATAAAAGATAACGAAACATATGATAAAGTTGAATTTGTAATATTTACAAATTTAATTATTTAATTTTAGCCATTATATTAACAAATTATTATTTTGAGCAGTTATAGATACAATATTTAATTAAACATTATAAAATCGCAAATTTAAAAAAATAGACATATAATAATGTCTATTTATTTACGATATATGCTTATTGATAAAGATTGCAATTTGATTGAATTTGATTAAATCACTAGAAAATAGTATATTTACAATATATAAATCGTCCACAAATATGTTATATGCATTATGGCAATTGTACACATATCTTTGGAGTATTCAATACTCCAAAAAATAGTTGGATAGTCTGCAAAATTTAAATCAATTTACATTAAATTCAATAAAAATCAAATTTAATAACATTTTAAATCCAATACAATTATACGTTAATGTATTTAAATATAATTAATTCTAATTTTAAAAAGCTTAATATTTGTAAAACTTATGATATTGCATTATATGTCTCTAATTATATTTATTACCTGTATATGCTTGAAATAATTTGGTATAAATCAATCATGGATGTAAGATATATATACTTTGCACTTTGGAACGACTTCAAATATATAAAAAAATGCATACTTTTCTATATTTTAAAAACTATTTTCCTTAAGATTCATAAGAACCTAATTTTTTTAATACACTAAGACCCTTTTCTTCATATTCTTCTCTTGTTATCCATACTGATTCTCGATCTTTTGTGATTTCTGCCAATACAGCACCGCCCATAAAAACCATATCTTTACGTCTTGGGGAATCTTCAATTTTTATTTTAAATTTCTGAAAAAATATGAAAGATAAAGGAACATAATATTCATTAAAAAATTGCAAAGGTAATATAAAATATTTCATAATTACATTTAACTTAGAGGTATCATTTTTTAATACTCTTTGAAGGTACAGCTGTTTAATTTCTCTTTCAAGTCTAGATGGAAGCCCAGGATACATTGTACTGCCTCCACTTAAAACAATATGCTTATATAATTCACTTCTTATATCAATATCAGCTGCTTGAATAGTACTAAACACCAGTTCAGCAATTCCTTGAGCTTCAACATTTATTAAATGAGGTTGGAATAAAGCTTCTGGTGCTGCAAATCTCTCTCCACCTACTTTTATTACCCTTCCATCAGGCAACTAAAAAAATTTAATAAAATATACTTTAGTGTCATAAATTTTGTTATATATTACAAAATTCACTTACAGTATATGATTCAACTAATACAGTTGTTTCAAGAGCTAATTTTTCTTCAGTTTCAATATTATAGCCAATATAGCATAATTTTTCTTTTAACATTCTAACTGTTTCAAAATCAGCAGAATGATTAAATGCATAGCCACGTAATAAAAGCAGTTTTATCAAATACATCGTAATATCTCGACCAGCTATATCTAGTCGTCGAGTAAGATGAGGTAAAGCATATTCTTCGAACACAGGACAAATATGTGTGACTCCATCACCGGAATCTACTACAACACCGCTAATCAATCCTTGAGCATACAATGTAAGCACTGCTTGAATTGCAATGTATGTTCCAGCAAAGCCATATTTTTCAAACATTACCTAAAATAATTTAATTATGATTAAAATAGAAATACCAGAATTAAATTAATTTTTATTAAAAAATAATTTTATTTTACCTCAATCATCTTTTCACGATTTGTGATAGGATTCATTGGTGGTTCTGTTAACAAAATTTTGCACTCTCTGGGATTAATATTCATTTTCTCCTTGCCAAACGTGTAATCCCACACATGACACATATCTTCCCAATTTCTATTATACATTAAAATGATCAAATACTTCATAATACACACAGATTACAATATAGTTATATACACACCTAACAATTCCATTTTGCATTGGATAACTAATCTCTAGCATAGACCGAAGTTTACTTGCTTCATCCCCAACCATTAAATCCTATTAATATGAAACATAATAAAAAAATATAACTAAATATATCATTATCACATGAAACATACATGTTAATAAAAGTAATGTTAATATTTCAATGATTTAATACATTTTAATTTTTTTTATAAAAAATATTTTGGGTTTTTTAATTTTGATATTAATTATTTAAATTGTAATATACAAAAAAACAAGAGTACTAGATTTTTACACAGACATCAATTGAATAAATTATAAAAATGATGAAATGAACTTTGAAAATGTTCAATTTTTTAAATACTGACATAATATTGTAAAATGTAAATATTAGCACTAAAAAATGCAATGAACTTACAGGCATGTTAAGCACATCCTATGAGAGCAAATATAAGGATACAAATCAGTTAACAAATACAGTTATGTGTGTATTAAATAATTTTCAAAAATATATACAAAAATCTATACATGTATAAGTATAAAATATAACATCTGTAAACATTATACTTTATAATATTATATATTTCTTATATCTTCTTTATTCAGTATCAATAGATAAAAAAAAATTTATTATGTATTATTGTGTATGATGATAAATTGATCACATATTATTAAAATGAAAAACAAATTTTGTGATTATCACAGTTATTAATTAAATTTTTAACAAAAATGTTATATATTCCAAGACTTCTAAAAATATCTTACTTTTAATATGAACAATCCTTTTCAATTCTTGTTAGTAAATAAGGTTAATAAATAACAAATGCATTTTCAATCAATTTTAAACTTTACAGCACACAGTGTAATATTATGAAGTAACTTACACGAATACAATATTCTTGCTGAAAATTAAGTAAATTTATTAATAAATTACTTAAAAAATGATGAATTATAGTATTGTTCCTATAATTAAATAAAAGAACTTTAAACTTCAATTTAAAAAAATATTGTTTCCGATTTAATTATTAACATTTCTTGTATAATATAAAATACCATATAAGATGCATGTGTAAAGATAATACGTAATATTTATCTTTAAAACAATAAATAAATATTATGTATCCATAAATTACATTAACTATTTACTTGAAATTGTTTTTGAAAATATCACAAACATTTGAAACGATTTATTATAATTAAAGAATTAAAAAATATACCTTCACATCAATGTCTCCTATTTTATTGACAGCTCTGATAATAGGACGTCCAACTATCGATGGAAATATATGTGCTGGAAAATTTGCTCCTGCATATCCACATTTTACAAACTGTAAAAGTATAGTGTCAAAACGAAAATGGAAATCTAAATTTAAATGGTATAAACGAAATAGAAATCAAGAAATAAATATATATATCATAACCTTACCCCTGTCCCGTTATCGCAAACGATGATTTTTCTACCTTTGCTATCCATTTTTCAATATGATGTTATTGTTTAAAAAGATTGTATATTTTTTATATTAAAGTATATTAAGCATTGCATATTCCACGAGATGACTAATTGTTATAAGATCTAGGGCGTTACCGGCATGACGGTTTGGAAGCAAGAACAACTGATCTGATGCACCTATATGAACAAATTATAATCATATTAAAATTAAACAGATATTTCGCCTTAAAAAAACACAGTTAATAAATTACACGAACTTTACTAACATAAATTCATTCACTTTGATACGAACTATCACAAAGAGTATCCTTCTTTAGGTCTGATACACAATTATCGTACTCGGGATTGGCTCAATCATATCTTTCTTGAACAAGTAGTTATCTATTTTTATCATTCACTTCAAGAAACTAAAGGTTTTGAAAATTCTTTCCTAATTCGAATTCTGATTAAATAACAAATAAGTAAAAAGTTAAACAATATGTGGTTGTAAAATATTTATACAAAATTATATTCTTATTATGCAATGTTGTTGCAACCATGAGATTATTATTACCCTTGAACAATTTTTTTTATAATCATATTGTTTTTGCTTAATAATAATTTTCTTTTTTTTGCATATGTAACATTCTCTGAAATTGCATTTCATACTTTTAACTGATACACATGATGGAACGTCCAATTGCTTATTTAACAAGAAAAGAAGTAATATCCAGCTGTCATCGTTTACACAAGTATTGTATCATTTATTTTTAAATAAAATTCTTCTATTTAATAAGCAAAAATATTTTTCAGTGAAAATTTAACTGATGAAGAAAATAAAAATATATATGGAAAGTGTAATAATTATTGGGGACATGGTCATAATTATACAGGTAACTATTATTATCAACTATTATTTATATTTATAAATTTTCATTAAATTTTATTTTAGTCGAAGTGACTGTACGTGGACCTGTGAATCCTGTAACAGGAATGGTCATGAATATATCAGATTTGAAATTATATATGAAAAAAGTGTTAATGGATCAGCTGGATCATAAAAATTTGGATAAGGATGTACCTTATTTTAAAAATATTATTTCTACTACTGAAAATGTAGCCATTTATATCTTCAATGAACTGAAACGGATTATGCCAAATTCGGATCTTCTATATGAAGTGAAGATTTATGAAACTGATAAGAATATTGTTATTTACAGAGGAGATTAAAAATAAAATGTTAAATTTATCTGAAACTTTAAACAAATACAAGGTCATAAAAAAACCACTATGTTAATATTATTTTTATCTTTTCTTTTTTTAATACACAAATATGTTACAATATTAATTCAAGAAAATATATATTAATATTATACCTTTACAGATCTTACTAATTCATTAATCACATATATTTGTACAAAAAATAATAACTAGAATAATATCACAAATTTTTAAAAAATGAATTGATCTATCTCTTAAATAAAATATAAAATATATATGTTTCTTTTTTGTAAAAACCTTGATATAAAATTAAATTTTTTAAATAACCAAAGTAAATATTATATTGTATTAAATTATTAACTGTTATTTAATAAATGTAAAACAGCCTTTACAATATTGATATTCGTAATTATATATTTGTATTAATATCAAGTTTAACATAGCTCCTAATAGTTACATATGGTATGCCAAGTTCAAAATCATCCTTTGGCCAATATTTTAGTACTGGTGATTGCTGTGGCTTTTCCTCTTTTACAGAGAAATATGCAAAAAGTACAGCTGCTGTATAACTTGCAATAAAAATAAACAAATGCCAAAGTGCATGTAAATAAGGGAAATTCAAGTTCAACCAAGTATCACAAAATAAACGATCATTTAGCCAACAAGCAACTGCTAATAACCATACAGCACCACATCGTAATCCCAATCTATAAACTCTCATTGATTTTGTCCTTAAGAAAAACATGCATGACGATGTTAGTTAGAAATTGTATCATAAAATCTTATATAGACATTAATTAAAAATTGTACCTTTTTAACTCAATGATCATAAATCCAAATGCAGGTATACCAAGACTCATTAAAGCGAATGCATTTATTGCAGGATGTATAAATGATAAGCCAGTTGCAACAAGAGTTGGTAAAGTTGCACATGCGGCAAGAAGTTTTCTATCATTGTGTAAAATATTTGGAAAATACCTTCTTGGAAGAAACATACAGAAACCAGCCATGTATACCCATAAAATTGCTAATTCATCTAGCAATTGTCCTATGGCAAAATAACAAATAATTTTTACATTTATTTATGTTTTATAAATATAAATGTATGATATATTATCACTTACCTATTAGGGATAAAGTAGCATGAAAATATGCACTACTGAGACCTACTATCATCAGTAAAAACCAAATTATATGAATTCCAGGATTTACAAATCGACCATAATCTCTAAAGAGATGCATTAAAACAGGAGGAAGTAACAAAAATACTACATTACTTAACTGTAAATAAAAGTTAAATGATTACAATTATCTATAATATCTTAGAAATATATGTTATATAATCTTAAACAACAAGAAAAGAAAAATTTTGATTTGCATCATTATAAAATACAAACCGTATTCATAAATTCTGCAATACTAGAAGAAATACTGTAATTACGTTCACACCAATCAATTGGAGAACTACCAGCTTCAAATGGTTTCCACATATTGAAATGTATATTTTTTGTTAATATAAAAATTTATGTAATTTTATATAATTTAAATGTAAAATCTTTTTTAACTTACGACCTATATAAAAAAAAGTGTAATTGCAATAATACAGAAATCAGTCATTAAAAGTTAAGTTATTTAAAATTTGAAAAAAATATGCAAATCAAAAAAAAATGTTTATAAAATGTTTATACCTTTCGTATTAATAGCATATATTGTCATTTAGTTCCACATTTATACACACTGACAATTGCTATTATAGATACAAAACATGATGGGTTACAATTTATTACGCGAAAGACGTTTAAAAAATATATTGTTTACGTGATTAATCAACATCATGTTATATACATGTTTATATTTTTGTCAGCAGTCGGAGACAATAGTATCCACACATACGTATATACTGTGCAAGAATGCAACAGTATTAGAAAGTATATGTAAGTCATATAATTGAGAATATATATAGTTTGTAGAAATATCGATTTAGCGAATATCTTTGTAGTTTTCTTGTGACATTAAAAACAATAATATGAAATATATTATACAATAGCGTAAAATAATTTTTTCAAATTATTTAATTTCGTATTTAAATTTTTGGATTTTATGTTTCTCTTGTGAAAGTTGGTATTATTATAGTTTACATTTGCATTCATTATACATGCGAAATTTTTCGCGTGCAGTAAATGTTGACAAATCCAACAGATTAGATGGTTTTAACAGTATGAGTGATATATAACCGAAAAATGGATTTGTTCTATACAAGTTTCTCAATTTCGTAACATATTGTGTCATATATACAACAGTTTATTTTTTCTGAATATAACGATACATGTAAAATTATATGTATGATTATACATATAAAAAATAAGGTTACAATTAAAATAATTTATTTTTCTTGTCTTTCAAAAATTCTATCATGAGTTTTTGTATATACGAATCAGACATTATTATTTGTAATAATGAACAAATAATAATATATGATATTGAAAATGGTACAGAAATAACTGTTTCTTTACCTAAATTACAAACTGATAAAAAAGTCGATATACACAATAATGTAAACATAGAAACTTTTTACATGATCACGAATGCGATGTTTTCAAATGATGGAAAATATTTTTTTGTGTATACAAATCGTAAACAATTATGTTTATATGAAAGAAAAAGTCAGAAACTTGTATTAAATAAAGTACTTCCTAGAGCTGCTAGTAAAGTACAGTTTACTCCAAACAATAACATAGTTGTTGCTGATAAAACAGGAGATGTTTACTTATTTTCTAATAAACAAACTGACAATGAAGTCCTACTTTTGGGACATTTATCAATGTTACTTGATGTATTAATTACAGAAGATGAAAAGTACATTATTACTACAGATAGAGATGAAAAAATTAGAGTGTCTATGTTTCCCAATTCATACAATATTGTATGCTATTGTTTAGGACATACAAAATTTGTAACAAACATTTTAGAATTACCTCATGATAAAAATATTTTAATATCTTGTGGAGGAGACGGAATGTTTATATTGTGGGATTACAAGATTGGAAAACAATTGTTATGTACTAATTTTCGTCATCAAATATCTAAAGATGATATTGAAAAGTTCAATAAGCATCTCCATAATTATAACTTGGAAGAATCTGTTGAAGTTTTACCTGTTAAACATTTGAAGCTTGTGGCACTTGATACAACTTCATCTTTAGCTATAATGAGTTTTTACAATAATTCATTATTATTAGTGTACATAATTAATAGCATATCAAAATCAAACCTTGAAGTAACGTATGTGCAATCCATAATTGCAGATAGTGAACCAATAGAATGCTATCTGTACAAAAATAATTTATGGATACTGAATGAACTTGGGTTTAAAATATATGAATTTAAAGATAATAATTTTACACTCGCTGATAAAACGATTTATAAAATAAATGAATTAAATAATTACTGGAAAACATTAAAAAAAGATATTATTCAACAAGATTTATTCTCAATTTTGTATAAAAGAAAATATGACAATGTTCAAGAATATTTACAACGGAAAAAAACTCGCCTTGCAAACTCGATTGATATATAATCTATTTGTCTATATAATTCTAATATGTAATGAATGATTTTTATGAAAATAAAATATAATTGTAAAAAACAATATATTTAATGAGTTTCATGAATATTTTCATTATAAAATACAAATAATATTACAATAAAGTAAATTCAGTTTATTATTCCACACATCATTTAGTAAACGAACTAAATTTTATATAAGTATCAATATATGTAATATTTATTTCAATATATGTAAATTAAACGGGTTTGTAATCTAATTTAGATTCAAGTTTCTTATTATCTGAAACTTTCCTTACTGCTTTCATGAAATCTTCTTGTATTACATATTCTCTTTCTAATCTTATTGCAAACAGCCCTGCTTCAGTGCAAACATTTCTTAAGTCAGCACCATTAAACCCATCCGAAAGCTTAACTACTGCTTCATAATCTGAATTAAATTTAAAATTATTAGAAATGTACATGAAATAAACAGAAAGAGAATTTCATAAAAGAGAATATGAAAATAAAAATTACCAATTTCTCCATGCTTAGATATAGGTCCAGCATGAATTTTTAAAATTTCTAATCGTGCTTGTTCATTAGGTAGTGGAATTTCAATTTTTCTATCTAATCTACCTGGTCGTAACAAAGCTGGATCTAAAGTGTCTGGTCTATTTGTAGCCATTATCATTTTAACCTGACCTAAAGAGTCAAAACCATCCATTTGATTCAACAATTCCATTAAAGTTCTTTGAATTTCTCGATCGGCACTTGTACCTTCTGAAAATCTACGTCCACCTGCATGAAAATAAGTAATTAAAAATATTTTTTTTATTTCTCTTTCCTTTTTTCTTAGAAACCATAATCTCCATTTCATACCAATTGCATCAATTTCATCCATAAAAATAATACAAGGTTGATGATCTCGTGCATAATTGAACATTTCTCGAATTAGTCTTGCTGATTCACCAATATATTTGTCAACAATAGCACTTGATACAACTTTCAAGAAATTTGCATCTAATTGACTAGCAACTGCTCTAGCCAATAATGTCTTTCCAGTGCCTGGTGGGCCATACAGAAGACATCCTTTTGGAGGAGTTATACCAACTCTTTGAAATAATTCAGGATTTAGTAGTGGCAATTCTATGACTTCTCTCAGTTCACGTATTTGTTCACTTAAACCACCAATAGCATTATATGTAACATCACCAGGATCTTCATGTGACATATTATATACTAATGGATCAACCTAAATACATTAATAAACATTTAAGGTTTATTAAAATATGCAAACATTAATTTATAATAAAATAAATTTTACCTCACGAGGCAAATAACGCATTATAGTAAGAGTAGTCATGTCCAAAGCTACTCTTGTTCCAGATTTCAATTTATTTTTATCAAGTTGACGTCTACATCCAACAACATAACGTGGACCGTTTGTTGCTTTTACTATAACTGTGAATAAAAATCCATGTATTTACATATATACTACATGAACACATTATTTTTATTTATAAACTTACACTTTTCTTCTGTAAGTTGTTTCAATACTTCACCAACAATCTAAACAATAAATGTATTAGATTTTTAATAGAAAATACTACAAATAATTAAATGTAAGATTTATAACATACCTGACCAACACTTTGTAATGCTTTTAAATCACTTTCAGATTTATCATACTGTTTTGTTAAATCTTTGAGATGTTCTCTCACTAGAGAAATAAAAATACAATAAAATTTTATTAGGACATACATCATTTTTCTAACAATAATAATTCATGTATGTGAGATTAAGGTTAGGTATCACAAATTTTTTTATAGGAATGCAATGAACAAAATCAATATGTCTAATAGATTCAACTTACTTTCCTTTAAACGTGACTCTACTTCTTTATGTTCTATAAGTTTCTTTCGATAATCTTGAAGGGCTTTTTCCCTAACCGAATCCACGGTGGTTGCCATCTTTACTTATTTTGCTGTCTAACCGTCTCATGCAATGTTTCTATGAACACCGTAAATGAGAATGAAAAATAAAAGTAGGTATATACTAGGTATATATATTATAATATAGTATAATATTATAATATATGTAGTTATTTAGAAATAGTCTTGAAATTTAATAAAACAAATACTTTATATGGAATATCTTCTTTTAAAAGTATTAATTAAGACTAGCTTTATCAATTATTTATTGATTACGCTTTCCAGTTGTGATCGCACCTTTATTTTAAATGTAACATGTTTACGCGCCAGGATTGCTTAACCTATATATCCTAGGATATCTTGTAATTTAACATTTCTAAAATGCATTATAAATTGAATTAAAAACTATATCTTGTTATAAAATCGGAAAAAAGGTCATATTCAAATTTACCAAAATGCTAGTTTTAATAAGTAAATCTTATGCAATTAAATATATGTATATAACTGTATCATGCTTAAAAATATTGAAAAGAAATTATATAAAAAATCACCCTTACAAATATATTCATCCATGGAAATCTCTCTCACAATTTACAGATGATCTTTTGAACAATATAATTTATAATAAAGGTAATAACATACTATTAATACATACTTATGATGTTTACAAATTTAATTTTTAATTTTATAGATGGATTAGTAGCATTAAATAAACCATATGGAATAAGACGAAGAATATTTGAATCACGAATAAATGAGAGAGAAAATAATGTCCCATATGGTGTAAATTATACATTAGAGGATGCTTTACCTAATATTGCAACACAATTAAATTATCCAAATTTAACTATTGTCAAATGTCCTGAAATGTAAGTACAAATCATTTATTAATAATTGTTGATATATTTCTTATTTACATAGAGACATTTCCTTTAAAATCAGGTATATGAGTGGTATTACACTTTTAGCTGCAAACTCACGTGTTCATCGTAGTATAGAACTTTCATATAAAAATTATAAATATCCACCTAATACTTACTGGATAATTACAGTTGGTATACCAAAACAATTGAAAAGTGAGTTTCATTTGGCAGTAAAAGCAATTTCGAATCCACAATTTAAAGAAAGAAAAGTAAGTTTATTGAATAATTTTTTAAAATATATATATTACATTATCATAAAAAATTTCAGCTAGTCCTTACTACATCATGGTCTCAGAATGACAAAAAATTACGTAGGGTAAAACTAATGAAAGGAGAATATGAAGTGTTATCCAACTCTACACTTAATTTGTGTTCCCTGATTCAATTAAAATCATCTACTCACAATAAGAGTACCATTAGACTGTTTGCTGCTACAATGTTATACTCTCCAGTTTTAGGAGATAATATTTATGCATCTCGAATTCAAAAAGTAGGAAATACTTATGTAAGAGCTGACCCATTTTTTAGTTGTCCTGGACTACCAAAATTAGATACAAAACTTCTAAAATTATTAGTTGTAAAACCTAGTGAACAAACTATTATTCCTACTCATATTCATTTAAAATCAATAAATCTATCAAATTTTTTTGGAAGAACTTTAACAATTGAAAGTCCTCTAATGCCATATTTTGACTGGTCGTGTAAACAACTTGAATTTAAACATTTAATGTCAACAATGGATAAAGCATGTTCAACAATGTAAATATACAATATACATATGAATAATTTTTTTTATTTATAATGTTACATTTATTAACCTTGTATTTTAATAAACTCAGTGACTAAGTACATATTTGCCTTTCAATATTCTTCTCATAAGAATTTTCCGTCCACCTAAAGTTGACATTCTCGTTTTCCAACCAAATCGTTTAATACGACGACGTTCATTAGGATGCGGGAAATGATATCTAATTATACTTCTGCTCAATGTAAGACTCCATAAATTAGTTATTGGATTCAACGATGCAAGTCGTCTGCAAAACAATATATTTTGAGAAAGCATATATACATTGTTTCGATTAAATATAGAAAAAAATAACATACGGAAATGCCTGGCATGCACTGGAAAATAACATGCCTATCATATTGTAAAAATTTTAGAATAATTTTATATTTCGATTCGTAACCACAAACGACGGACAATATAGAAATGAGAAATGAATAAAGCGCGACACAGGGACAAAAAAACTAAATAGGGCAATAAAACATTATTATGAATCGATAATGTTGTATCTGATGATGATAAATTAAGTGGTTTAAGTCCCAAAATGTGCGACATGAAAAAATATTGTATATTAAGTCTACTTTATCCTTACTCAATGACAGAAATTGTCCTTGTTATTCTTTACTAAATCGGCAATATACATCGAGTGTTGGATCTACATCGTATATTGTATATGGTTATATTTCTAATTGTTATTAGGTGGTAATTGGTAATATTTCTTTGAGTTTTCTAATTCTGTATATGTTGCATCAAACAATAGTTTTATTTATGTAAACGATAATTGTTTTTTCGTGAAAATGAGTCTCGTTGCATACGAAAGTAGCGATGAAAGTTCAGACGATGCAGGAAATGATTGTGATACAGAAATTAAAAATAAATTTACACCAGAAGTCACAGTTCTACAAATAAGTGACAAATTACTTATTTCAAAACATAATACATCCGTAGATAATGAAAATGATACTAACATAGAACCAGTTAAAACAAACGGATCATCGGAAAAATTACATTTTGATAAATTACCTAAACCCAAAAGTTTGATTAGTGACACAAAGGATATTGTAGAAGAAGATGATATTCCTCCGAAAAAGGAAACTGAATTTAAATCTGAAAAACCAATAAAAAAAGACAGAATCCCAGTTAAAATAACAGTGCCTTCTTTATCTGAAGTAAGATCAATTTTTATCTGTATTTATATTTCTTTTATTTACTATAAATTAATCTATTGTTTAATTACAGTTTAAAGATGTTTTAAAGGAAAATGAGTTTAAATCTAATAAATTTAAGCCGGCAAATGTAAGTGTTTGTGCATATAAGAATAGTGTTTGTGTATAAAAGAATAATGTATAATAAACTGAATTAAAATTTATGTACAATTTCAGAAGGGTACTAAACTTTTAGTATTGTTGCCACCACCTAAAGGAACTGAGGTTAAAAGTATCAATAATTTGGTACCTAGTGTTGTTAATAAAGCGGTTAAACAATCTAATGAAATTATAGTTCAATCTAATAAAGATATACACATAAAAGATTCAAATACAAGAAAATCCATGAAATCTATAACAACAAAAAGTTCCATAAGTGTAACTTGTGATTCAAATTCTGAAGATGAAGATGACACAACTATAGGCAGTGATAGTAATTCTATTGTGGATTTCTTTGCTTTAACAACAATCAATGCTTTGTCAGATTCCTCGAATGTTACAGATTTAAATAACTTTGATTCAGAATTTGAGAAAAATTCCCAAAAAGATAACACCTTATCTAATTACTTTATTGACAGTTCGGATATAAC
Organism: Melipona bicolor; assembly: GCA_030673865.1. Taxonomy (NCBI): domain Eukaryota; kingdom Metazoa; phylum Arthropoda; class Insecta; order Hymenoptera; family Apidae; genus Melipona; species Melipona bicolor. The sequence goes on from JAHYIQ010000012.1 coordinate 2,960,487, forward strand.
TGAAAGAGAAATCAGTACCAGTAAATCTCAGACGACATTGGTGAGTAATGTCATAAATTTACCAAAAGAGGAAATATTATTGAAAAATAAAGCGGAAGTAGGCCCAAAGTTACCAGTGCCTGAACAGGAATATAATGTAGACTCAGAAGGTAATGTAGCTTTTGATGATAAGGCTATTGAATATCTTTGTGGAAAGAGAGGAGTGAAGCGAAAACCTAAAGAAATTGAAGAAATGAATATCATAGAAATAAATGGAGAAGATATTAAACCAGATGAAAGAGAATGGTTAGTGAAAGCATTAACAGAAGAACCTGTACAGAGACCAATATCAATGCAAGGTGGTGGAGTAAGTTCGCAATCTAAAAAGAAACACCAAATAACATACTTAGCACATCAAGCTAAGGCAATGGAAATGGAATTGAAGAATCAATGGGCACAAAATAGATTGACCAGAAAACAAACACAATCGAAATATGGTTTTTAAATAAAGACTTGTACAAAAGTGTATATAGAGTATTTTTTTTTTATTATTATTATATAATAGAAAGAAAATAACAAATTACCAATTAACAAATTAAGATATTAATTAATAATACTGTTATATGTTTATTTTGTTTTTTCTAAAAATGTATTCTCCAAACTTTCATATTCCTTCTTTTTAACTTCAAGTAGAGCTTTAGCTTGTAATAAATTTGGTGGTAAATCTCTATATTGACTAAGATATTGATTAAGTTCTGCTAATTCACCTGACATTTCTAAATATTTATAGTATTTATTTAATATTTTTTGTGGGTAAAGATCTTCAATTTGCATTTCTATTAAGTCGGTTTCTAACTTTTCTGCAGTCTGCTGATATTCACTTAATTTTGCAAATAATGAAATATGATTGCAGTGAATATCTGCTTGCTCTTTCTGAGAATTCTCAATAAAGTTTTCAAGAGAGTTTAATGCCTCTTGCAGACAATCAAGTTTTTTTGAAAAATTAGTATATTTTCTAGAAAGATCATTATACAGTAATGCTAATTGTTTTTCTTCATGTTGTCTTTTTGTTTCCTCTATTTTCTTCCTTTCATTTACTATATTCAGAGTAATAATATCAAAATCATATAATTTTTCACATCTTAAAAGTAAGGCTACTTTTTGTAATCCTTCTTTGATGTCACTGGGTAAAGATTGTGGTTCCAAGTTTAATTTATTCAATAATGATAATATTTCCTTTCCAAAAGCTATATTTTCTTCGCTTGTTTCTAACATCCCTTTTTGCAAAAATTGTAATAACAATTGTTCTTCTGACGAAATAATTTCTTCGCGATATTTTTCACTTGATGCAGTACTTGAAGTACAGTCATTTTGCGAGAAGAATTCCATCTATTATTCAAAAGTTATTCATAATTACTATATGATGCAGTAAGAGTTCTATTTTTCAAATTTTCATATTGTACAACTTTACCTCATTATTACATTCCATGTTAAATTTTTACACTAGTGTTTATTTGATTAAAAAACCTTTACAATAAATATAAGACAAGCGTTTTAAATGCAAAATAAATCGAATTAGTCAAGATATTGTATGGATATAACTGGTTAAATAGTACTGTGCTTATTGGTTAATAATTGTTAGTAAATTACTTTTACGGATGACTTTGTAGTATATTTGATCTTTTTGCTTAATTTTTACTGAGTTTTTATCAAGAAATTTTAGTTTACTCTTCCTAATTCACAAATTTCACTTTTAATCTAATTCATACTCGATTGCAAGTACAATTTCATATTTTCTTGTGATTCCTAAATGCATCTTATTTTTATTAAATTAAACATACAGTTTAAATATAACTAAAGAATTTAATTTATATTGAAATATAAAATTTATGTATCGATTATATTCAAATTTATTACACATTCCAAATTCGATAACATTTCATTATGAAAAGAATACGCAAAATGTAAGAATTGTTTATTTGTAAATTTACGACATATTTTCATGAAGAGCAATTCGGCGAAGTGAAATTTTTATAGTAATGATTTTTATCGACCGGAAATGCATATCTGTATTGAACTATTAGCACATTTGATGACAGATCGCTTACATAAACTAAGAGTAGTATGTGGTTGTAAATCCTTGTCTAATTATTGATTTTTATCATCTGCATTATGAAAATTCACACCTAGATCAAGTTTGGTAACGGTCATTTGGGAACACATGACTGTATGTCGTATGCGAAACGCTGTTACTATCTGTTAAGTTTGCTTTCATTGACAGATATTTGTTTTTGACGATAAAATTTATAAGATTGTGAATAAACGAACGTTATATAAAAAAAAATTTTTAACATAAAAAGTCAGTGTTTCTCCATTGTATGCTTTTATGTGGTAGTGTTAAAATAAATATTTGATTAATTAATATATACCTGTGAAATTTTAAAAGCCATCAAAAAAGTGGTTAGAAACAGCAACGATGAGCAACGATCAAGCAAGTGAACTGTCTGAAACAGTTGAGGTACTGTATTAAATGAAATAATGATTTTACTTTTTTATTTCGTTTACATTTAAAGTATAATGTTATGTTCAAAATAATAAATTCATGCTCGAGTTCTCTTTTGAAAATTTGGAAGCGTAATATTTTTAAGTTTTAAGTTTTATTCAAATCAAATATGAGTTTGGTGAAAACAATTAGAAATAAATAAGAGTTGTATCAATATTTTAACTTTTATGATTTCTACAGTTTATGATTTGTATAACTTTCATGCATATATACAATAATTATCAAAAAACCTAAAATAATTTGTTTCAGTTATCTTCAAATGATATTGAAAAAATAGAAGAAGCAAAATTAAGAGCAAAATTTCCAAATACTGGACGCCCAATTAGTGGACATTCAGCTTTTTTACAGAAGAGGCTAGCTAAAGGGGTATATATACATACATAACTATAAATTTTCTAAGATTTGTTATTATAAGTTAGTGAATAATTATTTAAGTAAAGTGCTAAATAATTATGGTATTATAATAAATGTATGTATAACAGGAATTGGGATAAGGAAAATTTTTTAAGTTATATATAAAACATTTTCAGCAAAAATATTTTGATTCCGGAGATTATCAAATGGCAAAACAGAAATATACAGCTAAGCCAAAGCCAGCTGGTGTATTGCCAACAGGTGATGCTATACCTACACCTGAAACTGTACCACAACGAAAAACATCTATTATTCAACAAAAATTTAATACAACAAGTACATCATAAATTTTTGTAATATCTTAGAAGTTTTGCAACTCCAGTGATATATAATATGATTATATGCAATTTTAAATGATTCAGTATCTTTATATTTTATAGATGATATTATCTTAAAAACATAGTTCTTATATTTTCTGAAAACTTATTCATTATCAGCATATTGATCTTTTTCGTACTAAATAAGTCTTTCTTAAAAATCATATTTGAAGATTTTTAAGGCACTTAAAAAAGTAAAAATTATAATAATTTATAACAATGTATCAAATATTATAATCCTGTTTTTCCATAAACTAAAAATAATTAAGCAATAGTTACTTTTGTGTTATTGAGTTAATTTTTAGGACCAAAATAAATTGCATCTCAGATTTAAAAACACAAATGTAGAATTTCAAAATTTTCTATTAAAATATGCAATGAAACTAAATATTCAAAAATACAAAATGATAAAGGAAAATACTGTAAATGTAATCACTTGTACATGCAATAGAGTTTCAGAATGAGACATTATACAAACCTGCATTTCCAAAGTTGCTGTGATGTGCTTAGTAAAACTATATTCTTATAAAATATCAGGTTGTCATAAAAATCTGTATGTAGCATAAAACAAATTTAAATATAATACTTGTTTTGGTTACTGTAAACTACATTAGTAATACATTATAACTTAAACTTACTAATATTTATTTAGTTACCTATCCATTATTTTAGTAAAAAAAAAAAGATTTAAATAATAAGCTTTTACACATTAATAGATCTATGTGTCAAAACACATAGAAATCTTAATAAATTTATATTATTGTATAAAAAATAAAATATATATTTAGTAATATGTTTTTCTATATTTAAAAGACTATTTGTTGGAATAATATAATAAAATTACAGAAGTGCACTTATACAAAATAATTTTATTATCACATTATCAATTAATTATAACTTTTAGGTATACCTATGCTAAGAAATTTTTATGATACATATATTAATAAGTATATTAAAAAAAGTTTGTATTCTTTTTATTCATTAATGTTTCAGCTAAATATAATAAATTGAATAAAAGTATCAATTATATAATTTTAAACTCTTAAATTTTCTATACTACCTTATATTATTTAGAGTGGTATTTATTCAATTGAATATAATCGTACATTTTTTTAGTGTAATGATATATAATATAGTATATTCACACATATGCTATTATATATTTAAAAATAATATATATTTATTTATAATATATAATATAGATTATATACATTTAAGTACAATTTGATTTAAAAATTATTATTTGTATCTATTATTTGAACTTCTTCTGATTTTTACTCACGAAAGCGTTTATTCTATTTTTAAATATTCATTTTTTTGAATCCAGTATCAAAATACAATTAGAGTAAATTTTATTGTCACAAAGATAAATATATTAATATCTATTATAACAAATTTTGTACCAAAAAGATATATAAAAGTTTTGTTATACTATTATATACTCTAATACATGTGCCAAATTTCTAGTATTAACATTAAATATTTCCAAATACATAATGTATTATATATTCAGTTAAAAAAAAATAATTGTACATACATACTAAAAAAATAATTTGTACATACATACTTTCTTTCTTATATTGTAATAAGAGAATAAAGTATCTTTTAAAATTTTTAGAATTAAATTTTCTTTGAAATATTTACTAATTAAGATTAATTTAAAGAATAATTATACATACAAATATTATAATATTCTTGATTATGTAATTTCATAATTTAAGTAAGGAAGCACTTTATGGAGGTATATCAGTAGTTACCACTAAGTTATTTAGAAATATCTTTTGTTTTTCCTCCTTTTAAGTTATAAATAGGATTTTTGTATATATTTATTTATACATATCTTCTATCAAATTTTCATATTTCTTATAAACAACATTTCTTTTAAGTTTAAGTGTTGGTCCAAGCTCTCCAGTGGCTACTGAAAAGTCCTTTGGCAAAATTTTGAACTTTTGTATTTTTTGCGCATTACTTATAGCTTTATTATTATTATATTTTTTAATTGCTTTATCAATTTCTTCATATACCTAAAAAAATATGAAATTATGGGTAATGTTCAATAGACATTAAAATTTATTTAATATTTACTAAAGCTTTTGGTATGTATATTAATAAACCTACAAGAGAATCATGTGTTTTTAAGACATCAGAAACTGTTTTCGATGTACTTCCAATAGATTGTAACCATTTTAAAATATTTACAGTGAAATCATCTGTTGGTTCACCAGTTTCATTATTGATTTTAGTCTAAAGTACATACAAAAATTATATAGTTAAAAAGAATTAATGTAAATATTATTATATTTAAAAATATCACATTACCTTTAAAGTAACTAATATTGTAAGATATTTTCGTTTATCTCCAATTAATACAGCATTGCTTAATGCGGGCAATTCAGCTAATATTAGCTGTTCTATATGAATTGGTGGTATATTTTCACCACCAGCAGTAATAATTAATTCTTTTATTCTTCCTATATTCGATACAAAAATATATAATTTTATACTTATATTATTTTAAGAATAAGGTTTAAGAAACCAAAAAAAAAGAAAATTGTATTTCAAAGCAGATTTACCTGTAACATATACATATCCATCTGAATCAATTTTTCCTACATCGCCACTGTGTAACCATGCTTCTGCATCTAATACTTCCGCTGTTTTTTCAGGTTCATTTAAATATCCCATAAATACATGTCTTCCATACATACAAATTTCTCCTTCGCCATTGCTATCTGGATTATTCACTTTTGTCTTAAATCCGTGAACTGTTCGACCAACACTATCTAATCTGAATATTAAATAAATTAGAAACTTAATGTAATAGATTATCGAAATTTAATTGTGTATACAGAATGATTATCATGATTATCAAACATTCAAAAATATTGAAAATAATAAAAAATCAAATTTTTAATTTTAAAAAGTTAATAATACACGTAAACAAATTAAATTAAAAAAGAAATTAATTTAAAAAAAATTTTCAGAATTATTCATTTGAAATATTTGAAATTTCAATTTAACATTCTGTATAATAGTAATTAAATATTTACTTGAATTGATCAGGTGAACATACAGTATGCCCACCACTACATTCAGACATTCCAAATACATCCAATATGATAATATCTATACTTAAGAAATATTCTTTGATTTCTTTATTTAAGGGGGCAGCTGCGGTAATGCAATGATTACATCTATCTAAACCAAGTGCTGTCCTTATTTTGTTTAAGATTAGCCACTTAGCAAATATATAGCCCCAGTGTTTGTAGTTGTTACCATTCATTTTGTTCATATTGTAATAAAGTCCATGTGATTTTGCCCAAGAAGCAATCCATGTTTTAATAAATCCATTATTACTTGCAATTTCTTTCATTTTATCATAAATCTTTTCCCATACTCTTGGTACACCTATAAATATAGTAGGTCGTACTACAAGCATAGTATTAATTAAAGTGCCTCTAAGAGCATCTTTGTCCGCGAAATACAACGTAGCAACTATAAGAGTGGAGTAATATATATCAATTGCCTAGAATTATTAAGAAAAATATATAATTATAACATATATAAACTAATACATAATTTCGAATAAAATTTCAAATAAAAAATTTACCTGTGCTGCAACGTGAGATAAAGGTAAATAAGAAATTAAAGAGTGACTAGCCTCTTCAAATTTATATATTTTATTTATAGATTGAATATTTTGTATAAAATTGTCATGACTTAACATCACAGCCTTTGGATTTCCAACTGTACCTGACTATGATTAAAAGACACTATAATTGTTTTTGTAATATTTTCTTTAAATATAATATAAGAACTAGAAAATTTTTTAGAAAATAGAAAATGTTCTTACACAAAATTGACTTTTCTTACCGTGAAAACTAAAGTACAGCATTGATTCACCGCAATTCTTTTTAGAATTTCGTTTAATTTGTCATCAGATTCTGCTTCTCCGATTTTTATTAAATCATTCCACTGTAAAATGAAAACTATTATCAAATATGACTTGATAATAGATTTGATATCATAGACAAAATAACTTACACTCAAAACATCCTTTTGGTTCGGTGTGCCATCGTATTGAATAATCGCTTTTAAGTGAGGAAGATTGTGTCTTATTTGTAATATTTTTTCCAATTGTTTTGAATCTTCGACAACTACTATATTTGCTCTGCTGAGTTCAAGACAATATTGGCATGCCTCTGGATTATTGGTAGTATATATTCCGACAGCAATTCCTCTAAGTAAATTATAAATTACATCATTTAGTGTAAAATATTGAAATTAAACATTATAAATTTTTTATAAAACTGTAGATATGGATATTTACCCTGCATATATAGCACCAAGATCTGAAAAGAACCATTCTGGACTATTGAATCCTAGAATGCAGACCCCATGAAATCGTTCTAAACCCAATTTTAAAAAAGCCTTAGCTACAATTCTAACTTGGTTTTCATACTCGCTAAAAATGCAAGGCAACAAAATAAATAATCTATATATAAATGTATTTTGCTACTTTTTCTGTAAAACGCTTACCTGAATGTATATGTTTTTTTACGACCTGTTTTATCAGGTCTTGCTACGAGAGCAATGTGATTAGGATATTTCTTAGCCGTACGTGACAATAATCCAGGAATTGATATGGGTTTAAGACTATCGTTACTTAATTGTATTCGTACATATTCGTCCACTTTCGTAGTTGTGAAACTATCGGCCGCCAAAATTTGATCAGGTCCTATAGAGATAAAATAAATATACAAAATAATGATATCTTTTTTCAAATTTTTTAATACAGAAATCATAATTGCTCACCATCAAGACCAGTTTCACTACTTGCATAATAAGAAACATTATTAGTTATGTCCTGTAATATTAAAAATATTAATAATTTTTCTTTTTTTTTGTGCGTAATAATGGTATTATAAATAAATCTTTTCAATTTGTTGATCATTTTTTTATTGTCATACCTTACTATTCATCGTAAACCTATTTACTGATCCATTTGCCTGTATCGTAATCATATTATCTGAAATATAAACAGAAATGTTATAAATGTTGCAGGTATTAGAATGAATTCGAAAATGTCGTTTGCTTTATAATACGTATTACATATTAATAGATGCATTACAAATAAATAAATACATACATTTATACGTATTATATAAATGAATAGAATCGAACATGATAATTATATACAATTAAATGACTGATACTATATATTATAACATAATATTTTATTAGTAATGAAAATTTATTAGTAATGAAAATTAAAGATTCAAATGTTAAAAGTATTGAGAAGCAGAAGATTAATATGTTTTTCAAGATTGTAATAAAATTATATAAAGTATGTAGAATATTATTCTATTATTATGAGATTTTGTGGCAAAAAATGTGCAGAATAATGTATTATAATTCATAACAGTATAATTTCATTAAAAAAAGAAAATCACACTATATTGAAATTAGCTATTTTTATAGATTAAACGTGTAATATTAGTATAATTATAAGTATAATTTATTTTTTATCAAGAAAAGTCAAATAAAAAGGTAGCTTAATTTATGTAATTTATAATTGCGTGATTTTTATGTGAATACAAATGAAATAACTCATATACAATTAAAATTTTTTAAATTTAAGTTTTTATTAATAATCATCTATATAATAATCTAAATTTTCAAAATATATTTTTAATAATCATTGAGGCTTTTTTAAAAATAGTATTCTCATTAAATTGAATATAATATTTTAGTCTACTTCATATTTATTTATTCTTTCCTTTTTTTTTCGATTTTCTTGAAACGAGACATTGACAGAATATGAGGCGATGTGAACAAAGTACACTTGTTAGATAAATAATTTCTTATATCACTTAAAGTTGATGAGTAATACTTTTTTATGTTCATATAATGAGATTGTGTATATGCATATTTATAAATATCATAGAATTAATTACAATAACATTAACTCAAATATCAAGTAAACTGATAATACTTAATGCATTACTAAATATTTAATTTATATAATTTATATAATTTTGCATAGATATCAATTACAAAGTTATTAAAATTCTAACAAATACCCTTAAAAAGTAGAATAACCATCTTGAATGGAATTTTACTGGCGTGCTAGAATTACAAAAGTACTATTTAAACTAGCAAAAATCAATAATAACTTCGTACCTATCGGCGACATATTTAACTCTACCACGGTTTTGAATTTTTATAGGTCAATCTTGTTGTTTAAACAAACAAAGGAATTTTTAATGTTTCAAGAAAAGCTTCATAGTCAAATTGAAACGAAAAACGTTAATAACAATCTTCTAAAATTCCTGTTAAATTTTGGAAATTTTTTTAACGTCGGAAATTACAGTTGTAAGTAAATGATTCAAGAGACGTAGCAAAAATTGAATATAGAATAATATATTATCATTTTTATTTCTTTTCAAAATATTAATAAAATACTAATGTACATAATAACATAATTATTGGAATGTTTTTCCTCGGCTATTATTTTTGTTGAAATAAGAAAAAAAGAGAATTTTAATTTTTAACGTAAGAAAAATAAAATTGATGAGACATGAGAAATGAGATAAACATACATTATTCACGTCAATGTACCAGATTATTTCAATATAAGAACGTAAAATAATACAAAAATGTAAAACTTAAAATTACACGTGCAAAATATAAAAATGTAAAACTCATCAAGCAAAATAAATCTCTATAATTAGATGATAAACAGAAATAACATGAAATTTATATTGTCAGATTATGTAATACCAAATGACATTCCGTTTCTAACATATAATTATAACTGAATTGCAACGATATTTAATTAACTTCGGAAAGAAATAACAAGTATATGTGGAATACAATTTCCTAATACTAAGTTTAAAATAATATCTCAAATCTGACTTGATATTTATTATGCATTGTCCTTTTAAGACATATAATTAATTGCAATATAAATTTGGAAAATATTTTTATCTTTATCATTTATTTCTCGTTTAAAGTTTAAAATAAAAACTTTCCATTTTCTTTCATTTTTAATCTGATTTTAATTTTGTATACGCTGAAATACGCTTATAAATTTAAAAAAATTGTTACATAATCGTATGAATTGTTATACTTATTTGTTTTAATTAAACATTCATTAATCACATACAATAAATACAAATTTACCACTGAAATTTACAAATAAATAAGTAAGATGTACGAAAAAATTATTAATAGTTATGAATATTTTTATAATAGAAGATTTTTCCTATTCCGATTTTCTTTCTTTGTATTCTGCTGAGAATGGTACCGTTAACCGTCAGTACGGTACGATTCATTCGAAGACAAGAAAGTAGATCTATGAGCTCGAGTTTGCTTTATGAAATTATATAAGAAATATAACTTTTATTTGATAATAGATTATTTAACTTAATTTGATAATATACGAAATTCTTGTAAATATGAAATACTTTTATCTGTATTCAAATAGCTTTGAGTTCAGATCGCTTGAAGTTTATCTATGTTTCAGATATTTGCTATAGTATATGGAAATTAAAATTCTTATTTTATATCTAATTTTAAAAGACTGGTAAACATTGTTTATTTAATTCTAAAAAACTGATAAACATTGTTTATAGTGTTATATAATTTGTTAAGCAAGTAATTAACATAACATAAAATAATTAGCAAATAATTTTAAATAATTAAATTTTTATTCGTTTGGAAACAAATTATTAAAAGCAGTTGTATTCATTTAATATAACTTTTTATATTTATATATTTTATAAATATTTTATTAGCAAATCATTGGTTTAATTAATAATAAATCATTATTCTTTATCTTAATAATTAATTGTATATTATTGCGATAAAAAATATTGCAAGGAAATTGTTTATTTATTTATTCATTAAGTACTCTCTCTTAAGTGCTCTCTGAACAATGCTCTATGTTATATAAAGGAAGAAAACAAATTACAGTATTCGATTATGTTCGATTATGTACGACTACTTCATGCCACACGCATATAATTTAATATAAATGTTAATGATAATTTGATAGATGCAATTATTAAATTTTCTTAATAACGCATAATTAACAATAAGATTTGTGATTCCTCTATCGTACTATTTTATTAATACATAAATATTTTAGTCAATGTAATATATCTTTTTTTTATTTATTTATTTTTTTTTAATTCATATACAGATCCATATACAGATCGTATTAGTTCATTTAAATGTTTCAAAATTTATAATATTTGTAATATTGAAAATAATTAAATATTCATTGGAAAGTGAGAAACAAATTTACAATCCGTTACTGCTGATCACGCCACATTGGAATTTATGTATGTGTGTGTTATGTGTGTATGTGTGTATACGTATGTAATATTTGAAATCAGTAAAAATTACAAAACTACTTATAGATGCAGTATACTGCGGAATAAAATGTGTTCTTTTATAATCGTTAAATTTTTGTAATTCACTCGTTGTACGGTGAATTAAATTAATTTATATTTACAAGTATCCAGATATATGTGAATAATTATAGTATTAATTACAATTTTTATTATAATATTTAATTATAATTAAATATATATATTTAATCATAGTTCATAGTAATAACTATTTACATAGTACAATATTTATAATATTTATTATAAAATAAATTAATAAAATTAATAATTAGATAAGATTTAATAAAATTTATATATTATAAAATGAATATAATGTTGCGAATAAGCCTGTTTGTAAATATTTCGGTTTAAAACACCTACCTGGTTTTCTTTTGAATGACAATTTTGTAAAATCACGACTGTACAATTTACAATTTTCTATTTATTTTTTCTCTGATAACTTCCGTACAGTACGAAAGTTCTCACGATACTGATGAAACTCAGTTTGTCGCGTTAATCCACAGTCAACTTGCAATCTTTTTCATGTAGTGGTATTGTACCTTGAACCAATAATTATAATTCATTATGTGGCAAATATATGGTAATAGTGGCAAATATAACAAATCTTATTATTAATTATGCAAATATTTGAATTTTATATACATATATACATATATATATACATACATACATACATACATACATACATACATACACGCACATATATATATATATGTATGAAGAATATAGAAATTGTATTTACAGTTCTTACTTGTACTTTATATATATATTTTGTGAAATATTATATTTTAAGAAACGGATAAATAAATTTTTATCTTTGTGCATAATATGTATGCATGTATTTATGATATGTGTGTGCATGTATTTATGCTTGAGCACGCGCGCGTAGTGTATGTGCGTAATTTGTTTAAAAGATAAGAAGACATTTTAAACATTTTAAATATTTGAATTTTATTTTTTTGTATTTTATTTTAAACAATTTGTGTGATTGTTTCTAAATTCCAAATATATTTGCAGACACAGTAAAACATAGAGATTTTATGTTTAAACATGACGATTTAACAATTTTTATCATCGATTATCTTATCGATAGAACGCGTTGATTTTAGATTTATTAAACAAATTGATACAAAAGTACAACAATTAAATTAATTTAATACAAACATTTAAAAACTAATCATACTCGAATGAACTGTTTAAAATGATAATATGTAGGCGCGTATAAAATTCTTCAAGTTATCTACATGCGCAGAAGATAGTATATATATACATACGTACAATATAGGTTAAAAGATTTTGTTGCACGGAAGATTATTATTACTGACCATATAATATTATTGCCAACAAAATCAAAATTGTAACTGTGAATCGTAGTACTTTGATCAAACAGTATAAAATGCCAGGAACACCAATAAAGGAAGAGAACGATACATTACAGAAACTGCAAATAACGGAACGTCCTCCGGTTGCAAATTTGCCTGTTGTGCGGGAAATAACGCAGACCGATAAATTAAATAAGAAATTATTAGTATCCCTTTTAGAAAGAATGAATAAATCGAGTGACGAATTTGATAAATTTATGGACAAGGGAAATACTAGTTGCGACTCTCAAGATGATAATGAATTTTAAATAAAATGTAAATATGTGCGTTGCAAAACATAACCTAGCACAAACCGGTTGGAGTTGTACAATTACTAAGGAATGAATATTGTTTGACAGAAAAAGAAATAAAAGATTTCTTGTATTTCTGATATTAATTGTATTGAAAGACTTTCTAAGTTTTAAAACATTAAATAAAAAATTAGTATTTCGTATATACATATACAAAGAAGTGGGGGTACAACTTGTTGAATATGACGACATTGTCGAATACCTCTGATTACGATGAGGATGAACATGATATAGTAGCTGAATATGAAAATCAAGAGTCTGATGGAGATCAAAATAATACACAGAAAAATTCAGACTCAGAAAATGATCAAAATAAAGAAGAGAATATTGTAAGAAGAATTGATCCATCAACATCATCTAAGAAACATATAATAAGAAATCCTTTACCTAAATTAAATACAGAACGTTTAAAAGGCCCTAAAGGAATTCACACTATTGAAAAGTATTTTGAAGACTTTAAGTTTCATGGGCAAGGATATGAAAAGTTAGATTTAGATCGAATTATGAAAAGATTGGAACATTGGGGGCACAGATTATTTCCAAAATTGTACTTTGATGATTTTCTTGAAAGATTAGAGAAATTGGGTACTAAAAAGGATCTTCAAGTGTTCATAAAGAAATATAGACAAGATATGATCAATGAAGATGCTGATATTATTCATCAAGATAATATAGAAGCAGAAGAAAATGAAGAACAAGATGAACCTATTGATGAATTTGACTTATTGATTGCAGAACAAATAGAGAAGCAAAAACAAGTTATGCAACAATCAACAATTGATGCATCTATTACTAATAACGATACATTTGATAAATTATTATCACAGGCTAACACCATAAATTCTCAATGTACAACTAATACTTCTGCTTCTTTGCAATTAAGTGATGAAATAAAAGAGCGTATAGAAAGAAATAGACAGCAAGCTATTCAAAGAAGATTAGCAAGACTTAAAGAAATACAAGAAGATGCTAAAAGAAAGAAAATTGAAGAAGAATCAGAAAACAATAAAACTTTATGTTTGGAGAATAAAGAATTTGAAAATCATTCGCAAGAAACAGATAAGAGTCATGAAACTTAAAATAAAATTATTATAATAAAACTTGTAAAAATATCAAAAAAATTTTATAATAAAGTATTGTAATGTAAGAAATTGTAATGTAAGAATTAAGAAAAATAAATATGTCAAATAAATGATTTGTTATGAAAAACCTTAATACTAAGTACTATTTAGACGTTTTTGTAAGGTAGAATAAATAAAGTTTAATATAAATTATATATTTATTTTACTCAAGTTCTACGTTTCTGCGTACTGATATATAAGACATTATTACCACGAATAAATGCATCACCATATTTATCTTTCAATTGACCATTTACATATTCTTCTGTTTGTTCAAGAGCTATATTCATATAACCATCAAGACAAGCTAAAACACCTGAAAATGAGAATAATTTTAGAGATTATCATTTATATTGCAGCGTAATATATATTACCTCTATAATCTACCCCACTATTTAGCTTCACGACAACAGGACGTCCATGTATTTGTTGAATAAATTGCGATAATGCTTCCTTGCGACTCATCTGTAAATTATATTTCTTTTAAAAAGAACAAAAATAAGGTTAGACTCAACCTTTCCGAATTAATACTTTGTTACTGTTACTATTATACGTAGTTTCTTGTATATTTTAAATATTTTATTTGTAGATTATATTTGAAACACTATCTTACAGTTATCACGATTTTTCCTTTACAATTTTATAACTCAGTACTATCTTATTGCGCTATCGATGTTGAGTAAAATGTAAATGATCAACGATTACTGTTAACTAGCAAAAATACTAGTTTTAGAGATAATTAATATATAAATAAATAAATGTATCTGTAATAAAAATTTGAAAAATATAAAAATATTGTAACAAAACTTTCTGAACGTACATATTTTTATTTGTTTCATGTACTATAATAATTTTATTTATTAAAAAATAAATTAACCAATCAAATCCTCAACCACAGTCATAAACTATGTATATATATCTTCATAAAATAATGTCATAAAATTTCTTCTTTAATCATTGGAACATACTTAATATAAAAACAATTATTATCAGTATTAAAAATGTAATAAAAAATTTAAGTGTTATTATTGTTTGCTTTATTTCATTTTGTAATAAGACGTTATTTTACTTAAAGAAACAAGTTTTATATAATTTCCGAAAGTTTACAAAATTATAATTCTTTTTGTTTAGTTTTTTAAATTCTTAAGTAAATGTCGATTTATAGTTGTTATAATTTTCCTTATAGTTTTATATAATCAATGTGAGAATTCATTATATAATCAATAAAGAGAATTCGATTTTTTTTTAGCTGTGTATATATTCTTGTGAGATAATTTTCTGTTCCCAGAATTGGAATTTTCTATTTAACTGTAGTTTGAAATAAATAACCAATTGTTATTGTTTAATATTTATTCTTTTCTACATGTATAATGTGTTATGGTTCATGTATTTGAATTATAATTAAAGTGTAATTATATAAATTGGTGTTCTATCCTTTACATATAGAAATACATTGTGCTGCAAATTTTGTTAATTTACAATGGTATATTGGCTACCAAAGAAACGTTTTAAAAAGAGGTATTATTTCTGTTTCTAAGGCTTTATCTTTTACTTCCTGATTTATTGGATAAACTTGTTTATGTTAATCTTTCTTATATTAAACACAATCTTATGTTAAACACAATTGGATAAACTTGTTTATGTTATGTCTTTCGACACACATATTAATCTAATGAACATTTTAAAATAATAAAATTGTTATTAAGTGTAATTATTTCCATTATTTACAAAATTTTTGAATTTTTAATATTCTAATTTGTTTATTAAATATATTTTTTCGTATAAAATTATATCATTTCCTTTTTTATTACGGATAATTATACTATTGTTACAAAAAGTTGCCATATGTGCAATATTTGAATTTTTATGTTATTTCAAATATTATTTCAAAATTAATTTTCAGATTAATTTTAAATATATCTATTTCCTTTATAAATGCCATATTCTTAAAAGCTCAAACTTTATTGAATTATGTAAGTTAATGGTTTCATAATGTAATGTATCTTGAAATAGATAAGAAGTTTAATCTGCAAGTCTAATATTAGGAAATATCAAAAAATTCTTCATAACAAACATATAAATTTACTACAAAATATAATTATATTGATGAAATCATGGATATAGTTACACTTTAGCAGATATAAAAAATGATTTTCATTATATCATTAATATGCACACGAAGGAATTATATTAATGGGGAAATTAAAAATTATGTTTGATAGCTACTAACAAATATGCAGACAACTTATCTACTATTAGCAGCAATGTTACCTTTCATCATTTTTGATATTTGGTATACAGGAATGTAAGTTACTCTGTTATAACCATGATGTAATTATATATTCATTTTTTAAAAATTTGTATTACAATTAAGAAATATTTATTAAAGAATGTGTAAGTTCTGAACAAATAAGATATTTCGTCCTATATTTATTCAATATATTTCTTTTTAATGTAAAATAATAATGTAATGTTTTTAAACTCCCTATAGAATAATTATTTCTTCAAAGTATCACAATAATATTTTCTGTATTAGAATAAAAGTAGTATTATTCTAATATATTTTAATAACTTTATGGTTATTAAAATTTATGATGCATGATACATATATATCCTCTTTAGTTTGATACAAAATGTATAAATAAATATTTTTTATCTTAACTTTTTTATTATAGTATTGAAGATATATCACAAAAGTATTAAAATGTTGGAAACTATAATAAACATTTAAAAGATAAATTTTTTAAATATTTTATAAAACTTCTGAGTTGTATTTGATTTGATCAATTTTCAAATTACAACCATTAAATAATGTGCAATAATTATTGTTTAAATTGTAAAAATGTACCTCAAACTTCTATACAATTAACAAGGTATAATTATATTATATTATATTCTTATGTTTTATTGATGATTTAAAAAAATGATTGTATTTTTATTTATATATCAGTATTTGCAGTTAGTCCAACTTTTTTAAAAATTTACTAATCATAATTGATAAAAA
The DNA here is from genome assembly GCA_030673865.1 of Melipona bicolor. Lineage (NCBI taxonomy): Eukaryota > Metazoa > Arthropoda > Insecta > Hymenoptera > Apidae > Melipona > Melipona bicolor. The sequence continues at coordinate 2,977,974 of JAHYIQ010000012.1, forward strand.
ATAAAAACTAGATAAATATAATAACAGTAATATATATAAATAATGTTATTTTATTATTTTTAATTAAAATAAAGTACGTTATTGTTATAATGAATAAATAAATAAGTAAATAAATAAATAAATAAATTAATAAATAAATTAATAAATAAATATATATATATCTATTAATATTTTTTCATATTGTATGAAAATATCTTTTCATAATCTTGTTATTTGTTTATAAAATATTAAAGAACGTATATATATATATATATATATATATATATATATATTACAGATATATATTTTGGATGATAAAAGTATCAATAATTATATATCTTATTATATTTGGGCTTTTGCCTATTATATTTCACTACTCCTACACCATACAAAAGAAGATTCTTTTTTTAAATTCTGGTGAGTAAATTGCTTTTAAACAAATTTAAACATTCTTTTTATTGGATTTTATGTTTAAACATAAAATATATGTGATATATTTTTAGTGCAATGGCCACTTAATGTAGATTTTTCAAAACCAGAGTCAGTTGGAATGAGAGGAACAAGAAATTTTTATTTAAAAACTGATCAACAAGTAAAAATAGGGCTATGGTTGGTTATTTATAGATAAGTATACAATTTATTTAAACTAAATAAAATAAACTTTCAGGCAAATATTACCTCAGTCTTTATTAAATGATTCAACTATTGTAACTGATGATGATTATGAAGCTGTGTTAAAAAATACTAAACAACCAATTTTCCTTTATATGCATGGTAATAGTGGTAATAGAGCAAGTAACCATCGTTTAGAATTATATAAACTTTTCCAAAATTTAGATTATCATGTTGTATGTTTTGATTATAGAGGTAAGAAAAAAATTTTATAGTTGTAAGAAACTAAATGTAATTTAATGAAAAATAATATAAATGACTGTTTAAATATTTGTGACTTTAATTTTCTGTAACATATATAGGCTATGGTGATAGTGAAGAAGCAGAACTGTCTGAAATAGGTGTAGTTAATGATAGTAAATCTGTACTTGAATGGTTGTTAAAAATAGTAAATGGTACAGCCCCTGTTTTTGTATGGGGACATTCGTTAGGAACTGGGTATAAATTCTATAGTTATTTGAACTAACAAAATTAATGTTAAAATTGAAATTTATAAATCATTGTTATATTACAGAGTTTCTGTTCATGTATTGGCATTATTAGCAACAGAAAAAATTCAGCCTGCAGGTTTATTTTTGGAATCACCATTTAACAATATAGCAGATGAATTAAGTGAACATCCTTTAGCACAGGTACTTTGTATAAAAAGTATTTTAATATATATTACATTTAAAAACCGTTTTCAATATTTTTGAAACTAAAAATTTGTTTTTAGATATTTAAACATTTACCATGGTTTCATTGGCTAATTGTTGAACCATTTTATAATAATTATCTTCGTTTTGAATCTGACAAACATATAAAAAAGATTGAGTGTCCTATTATGATATTGCATGCAAAAGATGATAATATTGTTCCATTTGCATTAGGTGAAAAGGTATGGATATGGTTTTGTATATAGTTCTATAAAAATTTAGTATATAATATTAATATATTTAATCCCTTTTCCTAGTTGTTTGAAGCAGCAATAAATTATCATGGAAATAATACAAATCAGATTCAGATGACAAGAATTGATGCATCACATGGTCTTGGACATAAATATATATGTCGTTATAAAGACTTACCTAATATAATTAAGTGAGTATTGATTATAAATTATAAGACTAATATATTATAAAATTCATTGAGACTTTTTATTACTTCTTTTTTCAGATTATTTGTATATGAAGTATACAAAAATCAAACTTATTAAATTATATATCAAAATTTCAGCATATATATCTTCACACAAACATTTTTTACATTAAATATTAGTAGATAATTAATATAAATAATATTTTTCATACTTTAATTCTTATAATATTTTATTGAAATGTGTAAAATTTATTGTACAATTACATTTTCTTTTTTAATTAAATAATTTTCATTTACTGTTTATGTCCTGTATAGTACAAAGTCTATTAAAGTTTAAATACATTCATGATATAAATAAAGAAAATTTGTATTTCTTATACACGGGAAGATATAATGACATCAAAGCTAATACTGTGATAGTTGAGTGTCATCGATACAATATTATTATCTTATATTTTTCACTTAATATAATATTTATAATATTTATAATTTCAATATTACGTTACCTTTTATCGACGTATTTTATGAATTAATTCCATAAATAAAACTTCGGTATTGATATATTCTATATTCTCTACATAAATAAAAAATAAAGAAAAATATGATAAGAATTGTATTTTCATTGTAAATATCTTTTTATTAAAATAATTTGTATTTTATATTCAATAAAAATTATATGTGTATAAATATTTTCGGTAAATATTTTTATATTTAGTAAAAATATTTATATTTTATGTATAAAAAAATTATATTTGCTTTTGTATACAACTCGCAATACCGTTTTTACAATTCTTTTTATTTGAACTGCACTTTTTTAAATTATAAAATAATAACGGAAGAATATACAGGGTATAAAAGAAAAATGTGTGAAAAGAGGCAAATCGTTATAAAAAAAACATGTATATAAATTTGAATAAAGCCGAATTAGAATTATAAAATTATCTTTATAATTAACTTTTTAGAATATAGAGTGCGTTAAGGTATATTTTCCTATAAATAAGTATATAATGCACTTCAATGTAATTCATATTCTATGACAGTTTTGAGCACGTGTACGTTGAGTCATGTCCTTTTGTAAATATGTTTATTGGTGTTGTCAATGTTGATTAATGTTCATCATTATTAATAATATTAAAGTTATATACAAAATGGTAATAAGAACTAAAAATATTCTATTTTTTATACGCATTATAAGATAAAATAATTATTTTCATAGCGTAATATCGTAGAATTTACTTTGATTGACTTGCGTACAATAATTTTCACTCATGAATATGTTATTTTACGTTAAAATGACAAGTGGAAAAGAAATAATAATAAAATAATTTTTATTATAAAACTAGTTAACTATTGGTATAAATTTTATACCATATATTATAAAAGATAATTAAAATGGAGGAGCAGAGTATTTTAACATCAAAGTCATATCAACGTGCTAAAACAAACTTGAAAGATAAATTAAAATCAATATTTTTGGATCATTATCCGCATCATTTAATACCTGGATATAATTTGCACAGTAATTTTTCTATGGATGATTCTGATTTAGAAAATATCATAGAACAATATCAAGAATATCCTTATCATTGTGATTTACCAAAACCTTTATTGCCACCTGCTAAAGTGCCTAGAAATGGTAAGTCTATTGTGTTAATTAAATTACAATACAAGTATATATATATATATATATATATATATATTTCTATATTATATAGTGTTGAATGAAGAAGATCCAGCATTAGAATTAGTGACTCTTAAGAATTATCTGAACAGTGATAAAGAAAGAATGAAGGATTATTATTTAAAACACGAGAAAGGTAAATTTAAAAATAAATTTTTAAAACCAGTTTGTATATATGTGTATGTTTAATAATGTTTTTATAGAGCTAAAATTAATACATAAGAAGGATGTAAAATGGAATCGTACCAAAAATATAATTATTGCTAAAGTGCCTAAATATGTAGCAGACATAGCACAAATCATTGATAAAGATCCAGATCCTTACTTTGAGGGAGTAAGATAAATTGACAGAAATATAAAATACTTTGTAAATGAAATTTAAATTTATATAAATTTCTTACGTGTAGGTTTATAATTGGTATTATACTGGTGGATCTGTAGATTGTGTACAGTTACGCAATAAAAATATTTTACTTTTTCCATTTATGGGAGAATTAGGTATATAATATAAAATCATTTTTTTTTCCTTTTTTATAGTTTAACAATATTATATTTTTTGTTGTTGTATCATATTTTTAGTATGTACTCCTGTTGATAATATAGAAGAATTCTTATGGAAACCACAGTTTGAAAAGGCTGCAAAATGTGAACTTAATGGTTCATTATATGAATTGAAACATACTATTGATACATGTAAGTATACATAGTTATTTCCTCAAACTGATAAAAAGGTATAGTGTTGATAAATTTGGAATTTTTCATGTTCAAAGTTAATATTTGATTTAATCTTTTTTAGCTGTAGTTTTAGGTAGATATAAACAACATTGTAATTTTTATAGATTATCTGAACATGATAATAAATGTAATCTTACTGAAATACATACACAAACATCAAAAATACCTTACATTGGTGCAGATTTAAATTCTATTAATACAAATCAGTATTGTTTGGTAAATGTTGAAAGATATGTAACACTGTGGGATATAGTTAAAATGTAAATATAATCTAATTGTATATTTGCTCTCTGTGCATATGAGTAAGAAATCTAAGTATATCTTTGATTTTTCAGAAAACCAATAAGTTGTAATACCATAATGCAAAGTACTGTATTAGATGATTCATGGAGCAGTATAAAATTTCAGTCTACAGATCCCAATGTTCTTTTATTTGTAGATAGATGTTGTCTTCATTATCTTGACATTCGGGTAAGAATAAAAATATTGCTACTAATTACTTTAATATTGTTATTTCTTATATATTGTGGAAAGAATCTTTTGTTTATAAGTTAGAAATAAATATCTGTAACATATTACAGATTCCATTTAATCAACCAGCATTAAGAATGTGTCCAAAATCTTATTTGGAAAAATGTGAACATCTTTCAGTAGATACTGCTAGTAGAAATAATTTTTGTAGATATATAGGAACTTATCATAGTATTTTAATGTGTGATAATCGTTCACCACAGCAGTGCGTTCAACAGAAATGGACTCATCAATTTAAAAGTCCACCACTTATGACTTCTGTAATAAATAGGTAAGAAAATGTGAAAAGTAGTTGTAAATGAATTGTATATGTATAAAACTAAATAACCGATTATTTTTAGAGAGGATAAAGAATTTGTTGTTTTATCTAGTCAAATTGCTAGTGAAACTACAATTATTGTAAATACTTGGACAAGTAGTGAAATTTCATATTCGTACAATTTTCCATATACTCCTCCTCATATTAAAGAAACATTAAACGAATCTCAAATGCAAGGAATGTGCTTAAATCCATATTTGAGAGATAGATTTGACCTATCAAATACTGGTTCTTTTCTTATAAAAGATGATGCCCAAAATATATTTTTATTTCTTCAAAATTCTATCGGTATGTAATTCTTCGTTGCTTTCTATAACGTATTTTATGAATTAAAGAAAATTTCAAATATATATTTTTTAGGTGACATATACTATCAATGTTTAACACATGATACTGCATTAGATAAATATTCACCTATCAATGGAAAATCATTCCATATATTGAATGCTTGGCAAAATGCAATACCTATGGAAGCAGATGCTATAGTACCTCTTGCAATGTCTAGCAAGTCAAATATGCAATATCCTCTTGAAAGTAAGTAAATTGATAACTCGTTTTTTCAAAAAACTAAAATTATTTTACTTGACTTATTATTACTACACACACACATTAATTTGGTAGATTTTACAAATAAAAAGTTACGATTAAAATATAATGAGCATAATTCAGACTGTTACGAACCGAGCTGGAAGCAATCTCTCGAAAAACTGAATACTTATACGGACATATTAGCTCCTGAACTTTTAGCTGTATGGGATATGTGTGAAGAAGTTCCATCATCTTCAACAACAGCACCTCACCAGAAAGTTTTAAACTGGTTAGAATCTGCAGATACAAACACGTTAAGTTTATCACAAGAAGATATAGAGAATACATCAACACCAGTTAACACGCAAGAACTGGTAAGTGTATCTCAACAAATGGATGTAATTTATTTGGACGACAGTAATGTATTTCAAGATCTTTTACCAAAAGTAAAAAAAGTACGAAAAAGACAAAAAGTGTAAAGTATTTTTTAAAAATATTTATTTATGTAATTACAATATATAGAGATTATTTTTCATAATAAAATAATAAAACAAAATATTTCGATATATTAATTACTTATTTATTTATTTATAGCAAAAATTATACAATAACAGTTACATAAAGTGAACGAATTAGTTAATGACAATTGATAGATTTTTGTATTTTACAATATTGAATTTTCTAGTGATTTAGCGATCCCAGAAAAGATGGTTTCCATTTTGATGTGAGCACTTTACTACTTTCTTGCTGTGCTTTATTTTCCTCCTCTTCTATTTGCATCTAAACAAATTTTATCGTAAATATCAGATTTACTATAAAGATATATATATATATATATCAACGTAATACTTACTAAGAATTTTCGTTGATTTTCTCTAAAAACTTGTAATGGATTTTCAAATTGTCTGTAATAATTAAGAACGTCTCGTACGTCTTCCACATTTGTTGCTAAAATGGCTAAAAAACAAGAAATAAAATAAATACTTAATAAGTATTTATTACAAAACATATATTAATTAAAATTGTGAAAAGCAACGTACTTTTAAGGAATGCAGCTAAATCATATAGCGTCGTATCATCGTCATTGCCAGTCCATTGCGGTAGTCGTAAGGTGTTTTCGGGATGAAACTTTGTGTTCTCTGGATTCCAATCAACTACTATAACCTAATGATAATAAACAATATGTATTATAAAGAAAATTTTATTTTCCGTAAAAAATGTGAATTTAACACTTACTTTACTAAGATCACGATTAAGAGCATTTAAATCCTTAACGTGGTGACCATCTACAAAACGTGTTGTATCTCTTACTAGTCTGTACATGATATATCCATTAGGATCCAAGATATCCAAGATAGGAAAAACAGTCTGAAGGTATATTATATTACATAAATAATATATTGAAATGATAAATAAGATTGATGATAATTTAGTGCTAATTGTTGTTTACCATCCCTTGCTCTGCCGTATATACTACAATTTCAAATTGAGGTGGAGCTATAGCTTCTAGAAATTGGTCCACTCCAGGTCTCTTTTTAAACCTCCAACCAGTTTCATACTAAATGTTCAATTAGAAATAAAAAAATCATCAGAAACATATTAAATGTGTTTGATATAATGTATAATATATTAAATATATTAAAAATATAGAAGAAATTAAAAAATATGTAACTTACTGTCCAATCAGGATGTACTAGAACATCTGTCAATTCTAATATCAAAGTATAAGGTGGTTGAATGTACGGATATTTAAGTGGATCTGGAAGTAGTTTAGTTCTGCTAGGTTCTTGTACCATCTAAAAATACGATTGAAAAGTAAAACAAATAAAAACTAAAATTAGTTATCTAAATTTACATGTGCTTTTGTTACCTTAGTGTAATAGTTAAGTTCTCTTTTGAGCATTTTATATATTCTCTCATAAAATGGTAAATTTGAGAATTCATCTTCGATAACATTTCCTTGTTCATCATATTTGGTTCTTGTTAAATTATATATTACATAAGACAGTCCAACAGTCGTGAATACTCCTAAGAATGCAAAACTATATTTAAGCACTCTTTGTGAATGTTCACGTTTTTCTTTTTCCTCTGCTTCTTCTTTTGCTTCTTCATCTAACTTTTTATTGTCTAATCCATCTTGTGTTAGAGATTGTACAGTTCCTCCAGGTGACTGAATATTTGTTAAACTACCGGTTATTTTTGGTCTATGCGCTGTAAAAGTATATAATTGAAAGTTATTTATTTATATTGTTGCGCAGCGTGTAAAATTAATAAAAATGATGAAATCGTATTATTTACGTAGTAAATGATGTATATATTATTAGGAATATATCAAATAATAACATATTATTTGAATAAAATATCGAATAAAAAGAATAAAGATGTGTTCCATTCATATATGTATTATTTAAAGAATTTCATAATGAACATGCAGGCTGTGCGTGTTTCAGCTTTATAAGGTTATACGTTTTATATTTACTTACCTTCAGTGTTATAATAATGATTTTGCGCCGTTTGAATAACTGATATTCGAGCGACCGGTAGACGAAGTGCTGAGTATACAACTGTTGTATTTGCATTGTATATTTTGTATAAGTGTCGTATACTTTTTGTCGCAAATGCCATTACTTTAAACAAATCATGAGCTTTCTGGCAGATATATGCAAAGAGCTCGTGTTCGTATTTTCTATGTTAAACTCAATGGATATTTCAGAGATCTAGTTTTCCGGCATACCTTAAGGCAGTTTACAAGGAGTTAAAGATCACCAATATTTAAAAATTAACGTTATAAATAATTATAATCACATTTCTCTGTTGAAACACGATAAACATTTCAATTGTACGAAAGGAACTTTTTGAGAAAGATGGAGAAAGAAAGTGAGAATTGTTGAGAAATTTTTTACACATTTATGTAGTATTAAATTCAAATTTTAATTGAAACAAATATTGAATTGTTAAGGTTGAAAACTTTGTCTTTCTCTTTCTTCTTCTTCTAATATTCGCACTTGCGGAAGTTAAGTTATCAAACATCTAAGTTTAAGTCGTTCGATTGTACGAGATTAATTGCTATGAAACTTTTCATGTTATTTTAATTATTTGGAAACGCGATTTCACATTACACTAGGCAACAATTGTTTAATTGTCTGAAACAAAGGCATCTCTCAACGTGGATGCAGCAGCTGAAGCCTTTTCCGGTTTAATCAAGTTCAGGAAGTTTGCTAGCGGGTGGTAGTTGTCGGGTCAGTACATGCATTCTATACTAGCCAGGGGAATTTTGTGGACATCGCGCGGTCAACCACTCTAATATTAATAGCTCGGGTATGAAATTTGCTTAATCATGACTAACGGGATGACCCAATGGAATGACAATAATTTGTCAGCGTTCACTCGCCGCGTCAATCTCGAATAATGATCGCCAACGAAATTAGGACCATTGTGAAACGATGTATTATCAATAAAAAAAAAAAAAAAAAAAAAAATTAATTACCGCGTTTTTCGTTTTTGTTGTACTCGTTAAGGTAAACGTGCGACAGTAAAATTACACAAAGACCCTCTTAACGACGTCTACCTTTTTCCTTGCTCTTGGAACGCGTAACGTTCATGTAAAAAAGGGCCGAATTTATCGTAGAATTTTTCCCGGATTTCCCAGGACAACGCTTAAATTTTTGTCCCCGCAATATATAAACCGTACACGCGGGATGAACCCGTCTGCTGTTTGTGTCAGCTGCTGTTAGGACCGTAATGAGAGGTGCCATAACGTTAACGGCCGAACACATACATTCGAGCAATTACGTCGCTCCAACTAATTTCTGTCCCTGGGCAAACTTGAGGAATTTCATACGCTACGAATAGAGGTGCGCGCTACGAGTGCAAGGGATTGCAAACGGGACGTGGGGTTGGACCGAGGAGGAGGAGGAGGAGGAGGAGGAGGAGGAGGAGGCGGAGGTTACTGCTGACCATTTCGTCGAATCTCCCCGCGTTTTCACCGCTTCTATATACGCGTGGGTCGCATGCTCCCTGTATGCACGCGCGAGAAGCGTACAAACACAAAAGCGGCGCACCCTTTAGCGAGCCGGGGTTACGAATGCAGCCGAGAGGGTTGTTTGTCAAGAGAATTTTCAGCGGTGAACACGTTGGCCAACGAGTATTACGGGTTGGATTAATTCCTAACAAAAATATGTGAAATATTTTCACGGTGTAGTACGCGAGCAAGCCACGCACACCGATCCTTCGTACCGCTACGAAAAAAATCTGCGTGAATATGTGTGCACCGTTTGTTGCATGCTTTCTGTTTTCCTTTCGGATTGCGCGTCAAGATTTTCACGACAAATTGCTTTCGGACAAAAGGTTTGTCGCTCTCTCTCTCTCTCTTTGCGCTCTCTTGTTCTTCTACTCACATTCGACTTTCCACTTTGTGAAATTTCCATTTTTTATGGAAACATTGCGTTCTAAGTTTTGCCAATTGATTCACCCTATCGTGCGATCATCGGTAATTTAGGATCAGTGATATGACAGATATCGTCGCGTTAAAGTGAAATTTATCTTGAAATTTGCAAAATGCGGAAACCGGTTCATCGGACACTAGTACATCAGGAGGTACAAAGCATTCCATTTCAATCAAATATGCGCTTTGCGTCATAACTGCATCAATGCGTGCCTATATATACGTGCTTCTAGAACTAATCAAGAATCATTTAATTATTGCATTTTGTTCTATTTCGTCGGTATGATACGAGATAGCATCTATAAATAATAAAACGAGATCAAATAATTAGTGAGGATGATCGAATGTTCCGTCGGACAATGGATAGTTAATAGTTCGATATTAATCCACGTACGCTCGTATCTATAATCTATCACGGGTACCATATTTGATATTCTTTTCTGGGTAAATGGCCGACTATATGGTGCTGGGGTGTGTGCCTGACGCGAGAGCAGAATTGTCAGATTAACGCTTCTTAAACGCTTGGGATCTATAAATGTCCCTGCCGGTAGCATGTAAATGGAAGAAAGCGTCATTCCAGGCGATACTCGTGTCTCGTGCATTCGAACTCGGTGCTATTTGCACGCGCTTCTATATCGTCTCTCGTCGAAAGATTTCCGAACGAATTCCTTCCCGGAATAGTGGAGTCATTCAAGTTCCTTGGCGACGTTCTATTCACGAGTCCCTCTGGCTACCGTCCCTTCTCTTCTCTCCCGTCGATTCATTCCTTTGACCGGGTGAATCGACAACGATTTACCTTTCGAAGTGGTCGAAGTCCTCGACCGGGAACGGTAGATCGCGACGCGAAATTTACAATGTAAATCGACGCGCGAATTCCCCTCTAATCTTTTTCTTGTATCAGTATTCCTAATCTCCCTTAAGCGTCGATCGTAATTGGCCATCGTAAGTTTCCAGGTACACAGACGTCCAAGTACGAATTATATGCATCGAAACAGCCACGAACGTCGAGAATGGAACGGGGGCGAAAGGATGGCGTAGAGATCGGAGCGAGGGTTGCGAGCGACCAGCCGCGAAAGGGAGCATTTGGCGTAATCGAAGTATCGCGTGCCGCGGTACCTGCGGAACGATAATTCCATTACGCGAGAGAACAAACGTACCTACATACGTACCGCGAAGGCAGGACATTTTTATCGGCTACGATCTGATATTTCGTCGATCAGCGCCGAGCGCGTTGTTGTAAAAGCGCGTGCGTGAGATACGCGAGTAATTCTCCTCGCGTGGGAAAGCAACGTTTCCAGCCGGCATAAATATAACGAGACGAACACGCTCGAAGTAGCTTCCCCCCCGGCTGATACGTACAAGCTCGCAATCATCCTGCAACCGAGCAATAATTTATAAACTATTAATTCACCTTCCCGATACAGTTTCAATGCACATCCTCTGCTGCCCTCCTTTTCCAACTCTTTTCGTTTCTTCCTCTTTCGTATTTCTTTCTTTCTTTTTTTTTTTTTTTTAATCTCTCAAGTATACACGTGGAATTTGCGGATCGTTATTATGACTCGCCGGGTTTTGACGCGAAAGCGAGCCAGCTGAACTTTCTTAATCTGAAGTAAACCAAAGCGCGGATAATACGCCTCCTCCGGCCATTCGAAGACTTTAATAATCTAACTTTTCGTGCTACTTTGCGTCCCACTTTTAACCTAAAAATTGCTTTTCTCCCCCTCGCTCATGGAAATCAGTGTTACAGCGGCAGGGAGAATTGCGAAACGAGTATTTACGCATCCCCGCGTGTATCGTTCGTTCAACGCTTTCACGAGAGAAACGAGGAAATTATTTTCTATTTCGGGATGTCGGGTAATTCTGAGTAAGATGATTTCTTCGTTGTCTGTGAATCGACGAGACGCGAACGTTTCGATATTCTCCCGTTAAAAAAAAAAAAAAGGAACATGCCAAGAGATCTACTTCTTCGATACGGAGGCTTCGCCTTTATGCGGAGTATAAAAGTGGCCGGGAGATTTCATATAGATCATCTGAATTACAAAGCTCGTGGAAGCGGCGGCTGGTAATAAAAATCGGCTCTGCGTATCTGTCCGTGCACGCACCCTATCTTCTCCACCCTTCGATCTCGCCTCTCGCCACCTATTTCTGGCATTCATCGAGCGACGATCGATTACAGTGCTCGTCGCGGACAATACCATTCGGGACAGTGCGAATTTCATTCTTTCGTTTCGTACAGCGCGTAGAACCACCGACAAAAGCTCGACCAACAGTATATACGATGCTTTCACATACCTTTTTTATTCCCTTTCTCTCTCTCTCTCTCTCTCTCTCTTTCATTCTCTGTCACTCTCTTTTTCTGGTTAGCGTAAGTCTTGCATGAATTCACATCACGAACGCGCACGTATTTGGGAAACTTATTCAAACACGATGTTATTGCAACGTGATCCTTTCTCATTGTTTCGTCGTATATTCCGATATTACGTTGTAATTTATCCGAGTCCCGCGTACTTTGTTAGCGAATCGATTTTAATAAAGTATATATCGTTCGAAATAACTCGAACGAATTGCGAGGCTATGCATTTCCCCAACCGACCGAGCAACAGCCGAAATAATTCGCAACGCTGCTCAATCCTTTGTGAATTAAACGTATCTTTCTGTCAAAAGTTTTAACGTCTTTTCACACCCCGAGGAATCTAATTTGCAATTTTCGTGACTGGAAATATAAAAAGACGGTGATTTACTGCGTTAGACGCGAGGATTGCTTTTGCGCTTTTACTTGTTTCCACGTCATTTTGAATCTTGAATACCATGCGTGCTGGAGGGAGGCTATATTTTTCAGGCTGTCCGGACTGTGTAGGTGAGTGCCATTTCGGATAATAGGCTCGCGGGGGAAAAAATTTGACGACGGTCTGGGTCAGCTTAAGTTTAACGATACGTTACATTTCCTAACGGAATTCGATGGAACGAGTTTTTGTGTTTTTGTCGTCGGATTTTATCCGTCGGGATGGCTAATTGTGAAAGATCGCACAATTTTTGTCCTGCGTTTGTATTTCACCGGATTCCACGAAAAACGATTTTATCGAGTATCCAACGTACATTCTCGCCGAATAATCAATAAAATTAATTGTTATATATTTCACACATTTGCATAGGTAATGACTGGTAGGAGTGAGACTGATTATCGTACGTGATCCTGCGCTTCCCCGTCGACGAATACTTAGCGAATGAAATTTCATGCGTACACGTACACGCATTGGGACGTGATCGAAATAGTACGGTACATACGCGAACGTTTATATCTGAAAACCGGCGAGACAGTTAACAGACATATCGTAGTATCTTCTTTCGTATTATTATTTTATCTTTATAGAGATAGTCATAAAATTTCTCCCGAGTTTTTTACGCGGTACTTTTCTTCTTGACGATGGTTAAAAAAGAACTAGCGAGAATTCACGAATATCCTTTCCGTTCTGCGCTCGATTTCAGTGAATTTCTCCGAGAGTTTCTAGCGAATTTTTTCCAGTCGCGTAAATTAAGTTCTCCCGTAATTATTTCAAGCGATTTTCTGCCAACACGCGAATGAAATTAATCAGAGCTATTTCGGAAAAAGGAGAGAAAAAGAAGGATTCGGAATTGAAGATAAATAAATTTGCAAGCCGTGCTTTTCCTCTACTTTGATAATCGTTAATTAGCGATTCGTCATCGTTCGCTATCGTTCGACAACGAACCGTTGCGTATCTTATTTCATCCGGACAATGTGATTTTATTCTTACCGGCGTGGCGCGATTCGCGTCTATAACGCAGTGCAACGTGCATCCGGATCGAACAATACCTTTTGCTCATCCACGTGGCAATAACTTAGACGGCGTACGGCGATACGTTTCGCGAAGGACCGGATCAAAAAATATATAGACCCGGCGCGAACCAGGGGCTCGAAGCATTGTTCGCGATGCAGAGAATTTACTGCGGCGCGGCGCCGCGATTTCGAGGAGGTACTTGGCGCAAGAAACTGTTTCGCGTTCATTACCGCGATACATTCTCACCGAGAATTGAGATTGAACGACTTTTGCTCCACGCGAAGCACCTTCGAATTTTTTTATTAAGTCCGGGGAATGATTCCCCGGCGAAATTTGGCGTCTAGCAAGGTATTACCTACTTCGAAGTTTGTATCGGCGAGTAGATTTATGATCTATGAACTGAGAAAAAAACGGAGACATTTTTTTTATGCGAGTTGTACGATTAAGATTCGAACATTTAGAAAACCGCTTGTATTTTTCCAATACACGCTTTCGAATGTAACAAGTTTTTTCGATCCTCTCCTTTTTTTTTCATTTTTTCATCGCAGTACGACAAGCGTACGAAATGAAGCATTAAGTTATTTGAAACGCCATCGGTCGACTTACCGTGTACATTTTTTACCGAAAGGCAACCTCGGGAAAGAAATAGGATCATTATTTCTTCTTTATTAGCAATCATTCTCGGTGGATCCGCCACCTGACATCCTTGACAAGGGGACGTATATCAAAGACGAAAATATGTTCGTCTCTCACCCAGGGCATCGTTAGACAGGCTTAATACGCTAGTAAAACATTCGGACGGCATCACACGGTGTTGGTCCATATTAAATTCTTAGCGGGTACCGCGTGTCGGTCTTGATGTCCTTCATTAATCAATGCATTGTGTCTGGACTCAGTAAGTGGGATCCAAATGTTTCCGACACTGGCCCTTTCCCACTCTATGGCTCTTCCTTCTTCTTCTTTTCTTTTTTAGTTTTCGTCTCGCTTGGCCCACCGGTTCGACCATTGTGTACAATTGCGCCAACAAGCCACGAGCCATGGTCTCGTACACGCCAGCTTGGTGTATTACCGCCTCTGTACGCTGTAACTTATGGGGTTCCATTATATGTAAAGCAGGACGTGGTGTCAGGTCAGCCTTACTGTTTCGTCCTCCTATTTGTTTGACCCCATCGAATATATTATATAACGCCCTGACAAACACTTAAGGAAATTTATGAGAAACGGGAGGAGCCTGGATGGTAGCTAAGATGATATCTGGTGATTAGAAACAGGTGTCGAAGCGAATCATTGCAGTATATCAGCTTTCGCAATTTCCAGAGAAAGGATCAGACGAGTGCTCAGATGAGTGATATACGCGTCCGTGCTATCAAATTTTCGTTAAGAAACGTTGCACCGAAAATTTTTATATTTTCAATTTTAATTTCCTTTTGCGAGTAATCATCCTTGAAATGTTACGCTATTTAAAATAACGTAAAGAATTTTGTATTTCGTTTAAAATATTTCATTTAGTTAGACTGAATCGATAAAGTCGCATATGACATAGAAATGGTAAAAGGGTCAGGTGGCTTTCGAAATCGTGCGACAGAAGAAAATAACGTAGGTCAGATACCTAACCTACGTTTTTCTACGAATGTGATAAGGTATAGAACATACTTTTATATGTGTCAAGAATAACTTATATAACTCTTTTAATAAATCAGTTATCCATTATTATTAAGAATGACATTTTCTTTCACATCACGGAATAACCTGATCATTTTTTTTGTATTAATTTCAATATGTATCAATTGTTACAATGTAATTTTTTTTATAATGTTCTTTGCGTTATAATAATAATGAAATATTTATTAATTCATATTGCGCTAATAATATTGACAACTATAAATGAAGTAGGAATTCAAAATTTGGACGTCATGATGATTAATACTCAATTTGATGGTTTCTCATGGAAATATTCCTCATATTTTTGATAATATTTGGTATAAATATTTGTTTCAATACATATTTAATACGTAATTTCATAACATACGAGTGGTGTGTAATGTAACTGATTTATAAATAATTCGGTGCAACAATTCGCATTTTGCTGCACTTCTCGTGCAAATTTTCTATGGTAGCGTCATCTCTTGTTTTTCATCAATAACTTTTATTCTTTCCACAAAGAGGTCGCGTTACAACAAGTTTAATTTTTGACGCGTAATGTTAACGGATTTTTCAAGTAAAGAATTTAATCAAAGAATTTTGATTTTTTACAAGTATTTTTGAATATTTACGTTATAATTTATATAAAACGTTACGTTATAATTTATACAAAATACTAGTGGACTGCAAACTTCAATAACAAACAATTATGGTACAATTTTTTAAATTATGTTTGACACTAATGTATACTCGCTAATAACGTTTTATATTTAATCGTATCTTTGTTGAATAGTTATTCTACTTTCGCAATATTGATTTAATTTGAAAAATAGATAATCACTTGTTTTTCTAAATATATAAATACTCGATACGAACTTTTTCTTTTACTTTCAGGAAGCGTTTGGAATGGTGCACAATGTCGTCGATAGTATTTTCAATATTCTTCAAAGAATTGTTTAAACGGGCGCGTTGATAGTATTTTATTTTTCTTTTTTTTTTACGTTTCTCGTAAATTTCCATTTTCGGTATTAGAGTCAGTGCTTAAAAGAATCTAGAGCTTCTACCTTAGCTCAAGAATGTAAGTACTTCAATTTTTTTTGTCATTACTTAATTTATCAGTTTCTTTGAAATTAAATTTTAAAATTTTAATATTGTATTATGATGTAAATTCCAAGTTCAATAAAGTTTTATCATTAATTATTCCAAATATTTTATATTTTATACAATTTACGTTGTGTTTTCAAAAACAAGTTATAATATTAATATAATTTTTGTTCAAGGTTTTTCATAATCTGTGCTTCTATCTATTCTTTGAAGAGGATCTAATGATGCTTTGAAAGCCAAAAATGTAAGTATCTCTGTAACATACTCATTAGAATATAACCCATTTTCATTAATGTGATTAATTAGTACTGTCTTTAAAAATAAATTATAATTTACAGTTTTATTACAGATTGTTGATTCTTCTTGGATGACGATTTTCATGATGACGGACTATTGCAGCATCTTTAACATTCATCGTATATAACTGTGAGTTACATGCATTTTTATTTTTCTGGTTATTCGGTCATAAAAATTCTACTACGTAGAATTGTTTATGACCATAGTGACCGTGGGTGTTTTATTTATTAATCTAGGACATACTTTTTGTATATTTTTGATATTAAGTAACAAGTCATGTTAGTATGTTAATAATTAGTATAAACAATGATATTGGATACAATTGTCTTTAAGATTAGAATATATGAATTATATTTGAAATAATTATAAATATTAATTAAACTAGACTGAAGTTGGATATTTTTGCGACTTCATTGAAATATAAATTAGAATTATTGCATAATTTCTTTCATACAAAAATGTATCAAATTTGGTATACAAGAAGATACATACGTACTTTGCGACAGATAGATAATTAAATAGATAAAGAGATATATTTCATTTTTTTAAATTATAAATAGCACATCTCACGTAGTGTTATTTATTTAGTCCAGGATTCGTTTTGAACTTCAATCGTACAAAATCAGTTTTATTAAAAATTTGTTGATCCATTCTGTGTCTGCTCTGTAGTAGCATGTTTAACACGATGTTCGGCAGATGTCGCTAGTAGTTCTTCTCGGAGTAATCCATCGATAGACGCTCGAGTATTTGCGAGCATCTTATAGATCTAGGGGTTTAATGTCATATAGATCGACTTTTAATTGAAAAATATTTACCGCGGTATTTCATTGCACTTCTTGGAGCATTAATCTTTCGAGATCGCTTTTTAACCGCTCGCTAATGGCGAATTCTCGCGAATTCAACGGTACGTCGATGAACGTTGAAGCGAGGAATTTTTTCTTTGCCTGTCTCGGTGTTCCTAAACGCGCAGAAAAGGTAGCCATTTCAGAACTAGATGTATATGGTATTCGCGTATGAGACACGCTAACTGACCATTATGCAGATTTCCAGTGATTAGATATATCGGTCATTTGCCAGACTAAAATGAATGTAATATACCTTTTGTAGTATCCGTCCTTCTCTCTTACCCGCCTTTCCATCGTTGTTTCCTTAATTTGTTATTTCGAACTAACGACCCCTTGTCCGCGAAAGAAAGATCTTAGAGGCGAGAGGCGAGAGAGAGAGGGGGGAAAAAGAGGGAAGGAAAGAAATCAGGAAGGAAAACGAACGAACTCTGGCGTGGCTCGAAGAAAAGCGATCAGCTCGTGAAATAGGTTTTCCTGAACTTTCAGGGACGAGGGTTGAAAACGGTAGTGTGTGCGCGCGCGCGCGCGCGCCTCGCTCTTTTCGTTTTTCGCCGTTTAACGGATTACTTGTCGGCGGTCGGATTGAACGAGAATTTCTATTTAGAGCTGCGAGATAAATAGTTGCTCGACCAGTTGAAAACACAACGGTGAAACAATGGCGAATGTATAACGACGCATCGCGTTTTGGACGAGATCCAAAATGCCGCTGTGCAAATTCGTTGCGATTTCGCGAGGAGATCGCCCCCGTGAAATTTAGCTGGGATCTCGGTCTCTCTTAATCTTACGTTTAAAGTTGCTTTTTTCGCGACTGCGACTCTGCGAGAGAATCTTTTTTAAATTTCTTCTAGAGATAGATATTGACCGGATGTTAACAAACAATGCGGGGGGCAGGGAGGAGGGGTACACGTCATCTCAAATTTAGAGATTACGTTCGATGTTATTTGTATATTATTAATACAAGATGTTTCCGTCTGCTTGTTCGCGGTCAGATGAGTGTCGTGTCTTACGTTTCGCACCGGGATGTTTCGATTAGAAACGCGCCTCAGCAGGAAGACGAGAGAGAGAGAGAACGCTGAACGTTAACGGCACGATGTATAATGAATCGGGTCTGGATTCCCGAGGATGCGCGAAACATTTGGCCACGATATCCGAGAGATTGCTTTATTATTTAGCGCAGCGGCGGGGACAAAAAAATTGCGTCCGCGGTGCGCGGAGGATAATATTCGTGTATAAAGATTATTTATGTTGCGTTTAAGAAAGGCGACGCTCGCCGTGACACTTTGAGAAACAGTTCGTCGAATATTAAACCGTCCACTCTTAAATATTCATGAATGTCTTACTCGAGAGACGCCGCGATATCGATATTTTACAGCGAACCGGTTGCTCGATAGTTGCGCGTCCCGGCCGGAGATTAAATAATTACACCGCATTCTTGTGCCCACTGCGAACGAACCAGTATATTACATTATATATGCTCCTAATAAACAGTCCATATGTGATCGCGTGTTAATATTAAAGTTCTGCGAACCTCGATACTATTTCTGCCGATTAATTAGAACGATCGTAATTAGCGCGACACGGAAAAGCCGCGCGCGCAGTTAACCACCTGATCTTATCGTCAACCACGACGAAACGGCCCTGAATACGAGAACGTTTCTCGGACTTTCCTCCGAGGATGCCGACTTTTTTATTAGATTATGTCCCTCGATATAGCAGCGTCGGTTGAGCCTAGCATTAGCATATTTCAGACTGTATAATTTATGCACCCATTACATCACGAGGGAGAGTAAGGGCCCGGAGTTAAAGGGGTTGGACTTTCGTACGTTACATCAAGGCTGGAGGAACAGCACGAGGAAGATGGTCTCCGCTCGTATCCACTCGTAAAGTCTTATTTATTGATTTTCTACGTCAATGGGATCTGTGTGTATACTTACTATACGTATTATTTGAATCTAAATGTAGCGTGTAGGCAATTCTAGGATGATTCACTGCGCAAGGGGAATTTTGAAATATGTCACGCGTCGCCACTGTGCGATCATGTTTGGGGGGAATATCGGGGGAAAGTGGATGCGCGAAGAATCGCTACGAGTTGCTTTACATAGCTATCGCTTTTTAAACCTTTGCCGATTCTTTGACACTTGCCGTTCTACTTGTAAAGTATTTCTGAGATAAATGATTCGGAGCAGCGTTGATACAACGATCAGAGTCTCCGATTAAGAGGATTGTAATTATGCGGAAAACGGTGGCTGCAGGCCACTATTTCTTCGGCTTCGGTAAGAATATCGAAACGATACGGGAAGCTGGCAGCGTTGGCTGAGAAAATGGGCCGTCACAGATTAAGCTTCATCCCCCGTCAACAGGAATGACTGATCGATAATACTACAACCCCGCGAAATAAAGCTCCAGTACGAGCTGTAAATGGTGAACGGGATAACACGCTTTAATGGGAAATTTAAGCGGCGGACGAAGAAGAGGGCAACGGTAGGCCACGACGGCGAGCATGTTGGACCATATGCTGCTACGGATTAGGAACACATATTACACGCGAAGTGTTGCTACGAACTGCTGGAAATGGCTTAATTACTATTATTATCGGGATAATAATACGAGCGCAGGAATCTCGACACCTGGAATCTAACGTTCCCATGGCGCCGAGTAATCGGTCGGTTTAAGCAACCGTTACGATAATTCTCCCTGAACGTTCCAATGATATTTTAATTACCTCGTTCCAACCTCGAGTGGCACCGATGATTTATAGTTGTGTCGTGCAGGGATTACCTGTCTCATGAATCAGCTAGACGTCCGGATGATTTAACCGGATGGAACAGTTATTTTCCTCGAATCGAACTTGAAGAAACTCGACTCTGTTTTTTCAAGTCGAGCTTCGAAGTTGCTCGTGTTCGAGGTAGATGTGCGCGCAACTGCGTCGTCGATAATTAAAAGAAAACAAACGAATATTTAGTAATTTACCATATCGAGAAAGTTTGATCTTTTCATCTAGAAGAAATTTACGAATTTTATCAGCAGATTTTTCGATCGTCAGATCGCAAAGTGATAATGTGTGTAAGTCTCCAAGGCGAGACTTGTAACTTCTCGGACGAGAAGCTCCGCTGTCGCGTGTTCTCTGTTTGCATCTCTCGAAGCCAAACTGATAGCGTTCCCGATAATCGCTCGTTAGTTGCCAGCGGAAAGTTGTCCGGTTATTCGTTATTCTAATTATGCACATAATAAATTACATGCAAAACTATCTATCAACACTCCTTTGCGTTTAGTTGGTCGTTCGCCGCCTCACCGCTCGTACTCATCGATCGGCCGTAATTTCTCTGACACGTACGTGTCTGCAACACGAAATGTCCACCGTGAGAGTGTATAAAGTCGCCGCGTGGATGTAACCCCCCCGTGTGATGGTGGTAATTTCTGGGAAACGCGTCCACGAACGCGGTCATTAGGCTGCCACTTTCGTAATACGGATCCCAAACTCATACGGTCGTGCAACTTGCCCCGGATAATTAGATACGCTATCTTCGCGTTAATTAAATCACTTTTTCGTTTGATTAATTAGCCGAGTCCAGGTAGTACTCGCAATCGGACGTGCCGTGCCGTGCCACTCTTTCTGTCGGCGGATGAATCATGAACGATCGATTTTTGCTCGATCGCAGCTTCCGGACGGCTTAAACTGGCGTAAACTGTTCCGATGACGTTTGAACGCGGATTTGAACGGATGCATCTTGGGTCATGGTCTTGGGACCGATAGCAAATAAATTAGGCAAATAAATTAGGGAAAGGAGTGTGTCGATCCGGTGTGTGTCATCCGTTAGCACCTTTTCAACCTAATACCGATGTGTTGGTTCGATGTTCGATCATAAACCATAAAAGTACTCGGCTCGTACGCCACACATACAGCTCGATGTATGCGAGGGTCGCGGGTGTTCGGTGCAGGTGCAAGATATAACAATAGAGGCTCGCTGGCGGGAGGAGACGCTTATGAAAATTACGACATTATCTAGATCGGGACACGAGGGATCGGGCAACGTTGCTGCACGGTTGAATGAATTGCCACGTGCCCTTGTAATCATTTTAGAAGGCACGTTTATCTCTCTTCACGTACGTCCGTTATGAACGCCGCGATGAACGTTCTTCGTAGTATTAATAAATGGGTCTATTTTCTTTGTCGATAAATCACCTACGAAAAATCGACTTTCCCAGCAGGGGTCAACAACGCACGCAAAGGAGCGGCACTTGTTTTCTTAAACGAGGTGAATTTTAAAAGATTCTTCTGGGTGAAATCGTGCGAAAATTTCCACCGATCGACGAGAGACGCTTGATCCAAGACTAAGATTAAAAACTGATAATGTTTTACAAGGGGGTTTTACAACGCCGGTGATCCGGATTATTAGATGCACGACAGGCTAAAGAAAGGCACAAATTGTGCCACTCGAGAATGTTAATACGGTGTCACGCCGTCGACCTTAATCTTAAAACGATGTCACCGACGAAGCGTTCGTATGTGCATTCCGCTTAGCAGCCCTCAAGACGTTTAAAAATGCAGATGGTAGCGCGTGCTATGACCTAAGAACGCCGCTAGTCAGCTGAATTTTAAGGAGGCGAACGTCTTATCTTGTGCACGAGATGGTGGCTCATTAGCGATCCTTCTAATATCTTACACAGAGCTCTTACAATTCGTAGCGAAACCGAAGGTTCGCCGATGCGTCCAATGTTCTCTCAAATTCTGTTTTGATTGCCACAAAATAATCGCGATTCGTATTATCACAAACTCACATTTTCGCGCGATATTTGAAACAGAAATTACCAGAAGTTTCCCCTTTGATCTTGGTGAAAAACGAATTTCTCAGTTAACCGAGGATCGATTTGACTCGGTTACTCGATTCGACTGTGAACGTCGAATTATCCTCTGTTTCTTTGGAAACGGGAACATTCCCGGCTCTTTGTTAGATTAATTCCAATCAAGATCTTTCGTCGCGTTAATTCCAATCAGGATCTTGCGGAAATGTCAACAGCAACGTGTTTATTTCATTTTCCACGTCGCTGTCGGAAAGTAGACACGATCTTCAGGTGAAACGGATTAAGCTCCTCAGGCTTGGAAACTCCTGCCTCTGTTTCGTTCATACGTGTACGCAACCTGGTTAATTTCGTTACGGGAGCCGTCGTTGTCTCTGAAAATATTTTCTTGCGCACGTGAGATTGTTTCCTTTACAAGTATACGCCTCTCTACCGTGGCTTGTATATCCTATTTCGCGGTAATCCTTTCGAACGGTTTGTTCTGTAAAGTTCTTGTTCCCATCCTCGTTCGCTGAATGCGTTCGTCTACCCCTCGAGAGATCGCGAAGTTGTAACGATGTACGCAGCCGCGTCAAACCTGTTACGCGACAACTTTTCTCTCTTATTTCCGAAACATGCTGCATTTTCGAATAGAATCGTCAACGATCTAGCGATTTTCGAAATCGTCTAGCGGCCGATTAAAATTTCTATCGTGTGACTTATTATGATGGAAATGTTGTACGATATCTCGCAGTAACACAGTGGCACGACGATAAGAAAATAATTTATTGCGTTCGATATTTATTTTATACGACGTTCCGTGGTTTTTACATCTGTGCGTCTTTTGCACCCCTCAAAACAAATATCGTTGCACGCGTTTCGCGCTAACCTCTTTGCATTCTTCTCGAGTGATCTCGAACCTGACAGAGAGGAATACCCATTGTACGGTGACGGAGGCGCATAGAGCTGAAGTGGGTTTAACGTCGATAGCGAGTCGTACAAAGTCGCTGGTCGTTATCCCGGTTTTTGCGGCAACAGAAATGAGGCGTCAAATGACTAAGGCTTGCCTGTGTCTGGACCAGACTTTGCCCATTTGTTGCAGAGTTTCTTTCTGACGTCCAATTGAGTTTGTGGTTTAACTCGTTGAGCTTTGCGAACGCATCTGTGTGTGGTGGCTGTTTGCTTCCGCTTAAATCGACCAGCGCAACCGGCCTCCTGGGCCAACTTTGCTTCTCTCTCTCTCTCTCTCTCTCTCTCTCTCTCTCTCTGCGCAGAAACAAAACGGAACGAAACGAAAAGGAAAAGAAGCAGGCCCCGCGCTACTTTGTCGCATTTTTCTCGTCGATCGCATACGCTAACTAGGTGTGTATGATTTATCTCGAAGGGACTTCTCCGAAAGGGAAAAAAGGACGGCGAGTCTTCTCTCGTTCTTCTCGCATTCTATCTCGCAATCTAATTCTTCTCCTCCCTTCTTCTTTTTTCCCTCCTCTTTCGACCTAAATTTTTTACCTTGTTTCGCAATTTCTCTCGAACCTCTCGTTCCTCCATCGTCGAACGATCTTGCGCTTGATAGTCGTTTTTCTCAGCTCGTTAAATAGCAATCGTTAGCGTCCGATCGACGAGGAGAACAAGTCAAGCGCGAGATGCATATTAATAATAGAATAGAAGAGGGCGGGTTACTTCCATCCCTGTCGGCCGATGTCGCCAAAGAGTCCGATACTTTTGTCTCGGCAGTTTCTTTTCAGACCTCATTACATTTCCCTCAAACGAGTGTTCCGATAAACACTCGACGAACAAATTGCTCGTCGTTAACAAACCCGGTCCCCGGGATAAATTATACGGCGAGGAGACGAGGATTCGACGAGCCGGGCGGGCACCGGAGGAACGCGACAAATTTGTCAATTTTAAATACGATTACGGATGCCTGGAATATTGCCTCCGCTGCGTTGCTAATGGTAGCTACAAGAGCGGTAGTTGCTGAGTAATTATTTTCACGAACTCTCGCGTTTCCTTCGCCCTCTTTACCGCTATTTTATCTCCCATTTCTCCCCCTCTCCCTCTTTCTTCCTACAATTTCGTTATTTTTTTTTCCGAGAGGCTCGTCCAATTCTTCCTTCCCCGATCCCCAATGTTCCTCTCCTCTCGGTCGTCTCCTTCAGCTTTTTGAAGGTTGAAGGCCAATCAACAAGAAACTCTGTATCGTTTCTTCCAACGTCAGAAATTTTACAAACAGTTGATAATTATTGTACAGTAACATTTTTTAAATATGAAATTCAGTGCGAATAATCATTCTTCTTCGAGCATTCCCCCGTGTTTCGTGTCGCTCGAAATTCAGTGGCAATTGGACGAAACGTGCGAGACATTTTAGCAGTGGTGAAAAGTTGGAGAATCTTTCAGTGTTGCATTTTTCTCACGTCTGCCGCGAATGATGATTAATCGAGGATGAATACACAGTGGGTTACTCGGTAAATGTATACGTTTCTTATTAAATTAGGGGGCTCGTTCGAGGCTGAGTACACGAGATAAGTTAAATGTTTGTCGGGGTCATACGCGCGTTACCGCGGTCGATCTTCTTCGCCGGAACGCGGTTCCCGACGCGCGCGGATCCATTAATAACCCTGATTTATGTGAGAATCCCTCGTTACACGACACACGTTAGACGCCACCCACTAAGAATTGACAGTTTTGCCTCCTCGGGTGTCTCTCGGCGATAACTTTCACCGTGTAAATTAACGAACGGGGCTCGCGGTTGTAGTAGGTTTGGAGCCATCTCGTCTACAAATTCGCCGTCGCGTCGGTTAGATTTGACTAGTTCCGACTTCCGACCCGGATTCCCCGCACCATTCCTTCGGAACGATCCTTCTTAATCGCGGAGCTCGATATTCGCTCCGAAAGTTCGGCTAAGGAAAATGGAAAGTAACTTCTTGTAAGGAGGAGTAGTTCTTTGTTGGCTCAAGGTTAATTGACATTCATCGGCTTAAACTGTTAGAACGAGGTCAAACAGTTGTCGCACTTAAATTACTCCGATAGCGGGGCGAATAGTACGATGTTTAAAGCGAGAAGCGGGCATTTCGCGTGTTTCGACGTAAGAGATTTTACTTGTCGTCGTCTCAGAGCAGAGCTTCTCAAAGTGTAGAGTCTCGCGACTGTTATGTTAACATGTGGGGGTCGTAGGAATTTTAGCAAAGTTAAAAAATTAACGTGAACATTTGGCTTTGTCTTCAATACGTCTCTTGTTGCCTTTAATAAAATTGTATTTGTATGTAAGAATTTGTATAGAATTGTTTTATGATTTGTCATCAGCAAGTGTTTTAATTCGTATTCCTACAAACTCTATATAAACTCAGAGTCGTAAAAATATTTATTCGGATAAAGGGGAATATTTACTCGCCAAGATGGAGAAGTTTGAGAAGCCCTGTCTCAGAGGATAATTCACGTCGTACATGTAACAATGTATTTTACATCTTTCGCGTTATTATTCATCCGTAACAGAGATCTGATAATGTAATTATCGGCGGATTATCCCTCTTGCACGATATCGTTGTAATTACGGCGGACGAGGGTCTAGGAGGCGAGACGAACGCGATTTCGTAAATAAATTCAAAGTATGCTCGACGAAACAGCGCGAGACGAGATCCTCGTTTGTTTACCGTCGCTTGTTTCCGCTGTTTTGTCACGCTCCGCTTCGTGCGCAGTCCCGATGAAGCAGTCATTGCTGAAACTGTCGATGTCGAATAACGGTAGCTGCATCTACGGATTTTAGTGGCACGGTCCTTTCTTCGAAAAAAACGAACGTGAACACGGTGGAACACTCGTCCCTTTCATTCGATCTCGCAGCGAGAAAGCACACGCGGAGTAAAACAGAGGTCGAGCTGGTGTCTCTACGTAAATGTAATTTGGTAAAAACCCAGCGACGCGCGATGACGAACTAGTCGGTTTGGGCCAGTTTGAGTCTGCTCGGTGATCGATCGGAGCATCGTCGACAAGAAAGTTTACGGCCCGATTGTGACTTTTCTTCAGTGTCGAACATGAATCAATCGTCGAATTGGAAGAGCAGTTTCCTCGTTTGGATATTCCGGATCTCTATCACGTACGCCACCCTGTATCTAATATGCATCGTGATATGGATAATCTACTATCACGCGTCGCTGTACATAATATGCGCTTGCAAGTAGCGTTATCGAGAACGGCGAGGAGAGAGAATGTTGAACGGTTGGTAAGTTGAACAGTTGCTCCGTTATTTCATCGTGAAACAATGTGACAACGGATTTCGTTCTGTCTAGTGAAACGGATTGTTCGACGTTCGAGTATCGTCGTCAGGACGTCAACCGAGGAGCTTTTAGACCGAGCGAGTAACGCGTTGCCCTTTTAAAGAGCCGATCGTTTAAAGAAGAATGCTAATAAAGTCATGTGTCTCGTACGCAAACACTGGTGTTCTGAATATTTCACAAACCATACCATACCTGAAATATTACGCCGCGTATGGTTAAAAAAAAAAAAAAAAAAAAAAAAAAAACGAGGAGAGAGAAAAAAAAAAAGATGAGCAAATGTTTCATTCGCAACGAATGGTTGGGAAGAATGTTTGGGATTCGGGTGCTTCTCAATTTTCGGCGAGTATGCACGTGTATGTACGTCCGTTGTTCATTATTTTTCACGCAAAAAAGGAAATAAAAAAAAGTAACGAGGGGAGAAAATATAAATCCCACCTGTGTGTGCCCCCTCGTGCACGGACGTGCATTTTGTGGATCGCGTGTTATCATCATAGGTAACCCGGCGCGTTTTCGCGATGATTTCGATCATGTTTCATTCCCGATACCGGCAACGCCTGAGAAATTAATACGAGGCGACGTGCACCAGCACTTACATGCACACGCGTGCAACGGTGCGCTATTAACGTAGCGTTATCGAAACGATGATGAAACATCGGCTCCGGCCTTACATTATCGCGAATCGGAAGCAGAAAAATTCTCGAGCCACGCTGGCAACGCTTTCGAGTAACCTACTGCGATTCTCCAGTTGATTACACGGTAAATTATATCACGGTAGGAGCCGTAGGATTAAAGCAGAGTTCGGGACGGGTGGAGAGGAGATGCTCGTTGCTTGAATTCTTTCTCACGTTCGTTCGACGCAACTTAGGGAACAAGTTCGTAAGCTCACCAGGGAATTAAAAAGAAAAAAAAAAAAGAAAAAGAAAGAGGGAGGGGGAAGGAAAAAGAAAGGAAGACCGTTCATTTGGGCGTTCCAATCCGAAGTGGCGGATTAGATTCAGATTTAAGTCACGATATTTAATATCCTCCCTCCGTCCTCCCGAATTAGTTGTCGCGTCTTGTTATTTTATTACGTACACCAAACGTGACAACTAGTATTTGGAACGGAGGAGGAAATATTATTCTATACTCTTTGAAAAGTAACTCAAACTTTTATAGATTGCTTGAGAAATTTAAACACGTGCGGAATTTACATAAAATACCCGAGGTAAAGTACTCGTTACTTATATATTAAAGGAGCAGGGTGATGTGTGTAGGATTCGAGGGGTAGGAAGTTGGAAATGGTTGCTTGCAGCAGGCATGCTAATTCAGTACAGGTAAGCAT
The DNA here is from genome assembly GCA_030673865.1 of Melipona bicolor. NCBI lineage: Eukaryota > Metazoa > Arthropoda > Insecta > Hymenoptera > Apidae > Melipona > Melipona bicolor. The sequence continues at coordinate 3,005,995 of JAHYIQ010000012.1, forward strand.
CCCCTGCTTGGGTAGCACTTGATTCTCGATGATGGGGCGTGTACGTGTAGGTACGCGGTGCGTTGCGTTGATGAGTGTGTCGATGTGTGATGTTGCCCATCGTGCAGGCTAACCCTGATTCCGTGGCAATTTCCGGTTCAACTGGTGGCGAAACGTCATTGTGCAAAGTCGGCTAGTGGCTAGAGGTGTGCAAGATTGGAGGAGAGAGAGAGAGAGAGAGAGAGAGAGAGAGAGAGAGAGAGCGAAGGAGGAGATGGTAGGCAGAGGTCTAGGTAGGAAATAGATAATCATCGGACGTTTAATTACTTCCTAGGCGGTGGTTGGAATTAAGGTATTGCCAACAGGATATGCACGTGCTCGCGCGTGAATCGAGCACGTTTGATTGCGTATGTATGTACGTGCGTACATGTTGGTGGCGCTGAACTAATTAATTATTCCTTATGAAGGCGTGTTCCAACGGATTAAGATCACACCATGGACGCGTAATATTTTCGCTGACTCGTACGCGTTGTAATATGTTGCTCCGCGGATTACCACCGGCCGCTACTCTTATTAAATTTGCGCGCATTTTAGTTCCTCTACTTTAATTTCTGTTACCGCGCCGCTCTCTCTCTTCGAGGGAGGATACGAAAAGGTACCTCCTTTGGCGCCCTAACCAACGAGGAATTTTTATATCCTACATTTCTTACATATTTCGCTGGATAGACGTATACACGTATACGCGTAGAATTAAACTTTCTTCCACGTTCGTTATCGTCTAAGCCGGTATATTTTTCAACCTCTTCGAGCCACGACCCCTCTTTATAATAGCCTGCGAGCCTCGCGTTTTGCATAAAAGGCAACCAACTCGCTTCCTTTCTGTTACAAAAAAAAAAATTAGCGTTAAAATTACTAGTTGTAGTAAGCATTGCATATTAAAATAAATTAGCGCCAAAGATCTTGGCGACGATATTTTCCGCAAAGCTCCACCTGCTGATGACCTCTTTAAAGAGATCGCGACGAGGGATTCGGAGTACTCGGGTAACCTAACCTGTTACATTGTTCGGATATCTCATCCTCGGGCCGACTGTTGCGTCAAGGTAGTTACTGGAAAGAGAGGCTCGCAGAGATTTAGTCGTCTTTCGCACGAAGGTGATTAATTTCGACGGAGGTGATCGCCCACGAAAACGAGACTCGTCCGTTCGATCAGCTTTAACACGCTCGTTTCGCACGAGTGGCCGACGATTTGTAGACTTTCACGCGGCTAGTTCTTCCGTATACCGGCGGTTGAAGAATATCCGCGAGGGCGAGTTCGCGGAAGGCACACGGTGTGTGCCCACACACGCGAATCGTCGGTCTCGACTCGCTGCGAGTTAGGCTAGAGCGTAAGGAGAATTTATGCAGTGTGTAGGAACGCGAGCGTACCTCGATCGAGGTTTACCTATTGCCGTTTGAACTCCCCTCGCCGTCGATTTATAGTTTCCCGTGCATGAAATTGGGAATTAGCGGCAGTTCAGCCGGCGTCGTAGTTCACCGGCTCGTACGGCGCGCGCTCGGACGTGATCCTTAAATATTGCGTCGGGTTCAAATGTCTTGATAATTTTTCCAACGATCCGCGGGACGATTAATTTTTCCACGGTAGCGTTCGCCAACGTACGTTCGCGAACTCTTTCGTTCGTTTGGCAATTTATCCTCGCTTTCCTCGTTACACGCGAAGCGGATCTTTGGATCTCCCCCCGATTTGAAATAACACGGTGTCAAAAGCCGTTGCAATCTCTTGTTCCATTATCGAATTATTACGTCGATTCGTCGTATGTAATTATTGCTTCAAAAAATACGAACGATATCTCGTGAAATTATCTGACGTTTAGATTTCAATTCGCTCGAAATTTCGGACGATTCAATTATTCGACGAACGCTGCGGTGCTGCTTTCGAAACTGGCACAAACAAGGGGGGAGTGTGTAAACGTGCGAGTCGTGCCGTACCAGTGGCACACGCAAGGGTGTGTTAGACAAAAGTGAGTAAGGTAGCGAACGCCAGGGAGACTGGGATAATTATTTCCGCGAGCGGTCGCGCTGCCCTATTTAACCTATAAAATTTGCATGCATGGTTCACTACCGTTGGTCCGTCTCGAATGTATGCGCAACCCTGGTTCGCCTGGCGTTTCAATAAAAAGTCTTTGCACTTGCATCGCGGAAACGGTGAAATTCTAGGGAATTTTTGTTCCGTTGCGTTGCGTGTCCGCGCGGTTTCCCGCGCCAAATATATACTTGGAAAAAATGAGCAAACGCTCCTTCCTCGGGCGTTTCGATTTCAAAAACCAATTTCCTTTGTTATTAACAACGAGTCGAGTTGAACGACTTGAAAGATGATCGATGATTCGAAAATTCTCTCGTTCGTGATCTTCAGATTGGAATATAATTGGGAAAATAAAAGTGTAGAGAGAGAGAGAGAGAGAGAGATGTCGGGAACGTTTGTCGAAAGTTAGCCGAACACACCGAGCGTGGAACGCGCGGAAATCAGTCAGGTTATTTGCAAGGAATATGTAAACTTTTTGTAATAGCTTTAAAATCGAAACGCGGGTATCCGTTTGGCTGTTTGCGTTTCCGGTATATTTGTTTACATTTTCAGCTTGTTTATTTAAATCTTCGTTTGTTTATATACACTTGCCGCTTGTTTAAATATCAATCAGCCTCGCATAGAAAGCTTCATCGTAAAGCTACGCTGACACACGCGCCACACGCTCGAAACGTGTTAATCCGTGAGTTTTTTCATTTCTCCGACTCGCCACACTTGATTGCCGCTTCCCCTGTGTACATTGCAATGCTTTCTGATTGAATTTCGATTATTTCGAAAGCATTGTGGTAGCGCGAACGATACATATACCCGGCCGTGAAACGAAATTGTTGTATAAACAAGTCTACGCCAGAATTTTCTAGACCCCCTCCCCTCGTTCCGCTAACGTACACTCCCGCGAGTGTTTTGCATGAAAATTTCGGTCCAGTTAGTTGTAAGTTGTAGTCCCGCCTGCACACACGCCTGAATTTTCATTTTCGCGTATCGCGTAATCCTCCCCGTCTCTCTTTCCACTTCTAGGTTTTCGCCCTTTCCGTTTTCTGACAGGCAGGACGCTTAAGCGAACGACGAAGGTCTTTGCATTTTACGGCCGTGAGAGGCGAGCACGACGGCTTTACTCGATTTTAATAATAATGTGATAATGCGTTTCGGGCTTATGGCCTCGTGCGCCTTAATTGCGAATTCTAAGTCCATTTTGGCGAGCGGTCATCCTCCGTGTAAATAATTCAGGGCGCACATGCGACCGAGCTAGGCCGCTTCTGCATGAATGTATGCGAGCTGTAACTAGTTTACTGATTATTAAATGGCCCGGTCCTCTTCGTCCACGATGCGCGCGACCCTTTCAACGCCTGACACGCGTTCGGCCCACGTCCGCGCGTTCCGCCAAGTGGGCCGAATACATTTACGATACCTGCTCCATACTTTCCATAATCTCCCCGTTTCGCATCGGTTCGAAAATTCAACAGTCTCCGCGTTGTTGACCGTTCGTTTTCTCTTTCCACCGCGCGTCGTCGGACGCGCGATTTCCGCGAGTTTGAACGTTGACGTGCTTTTAAAACTATCTGAATATTTCAAGCCCGTTTGTGTGTATCGCCGGATTATGAAAACGTCCGATACCCCGGGTGATGGTAAAATTTTCGACGACGATGAACCGGTGCCCGTATAAACCGGTGGTTTATCGGCGAGGAATTCTCGATCGATCGATTTCTTGGAATTTTGGAAGAAAATTTAAAAAACTGGTCAGATTCGCAAAATCGACTAGGATTTTCTCGACTATAGATTACCGAATCGTGCTTTTTTTCACGCGCGATTCAACGCGCCTTTGGAAACTCGCGGAGAGGGAGGTCTAGAAGAGCCATATCCCAGAAATATAATTTAGCGCCGCGGCTCTACATGATTTATGAACGTCGAGACCCGTATAATTTCGAGACACTTCGCCGCGTCTACGGCGAACTGATAAAGTCCCTTCAGTCGACAAAGCGTTAACGACGACACCGTTTCGCACTAGCGCGTTCTCATCGCGAATTCATCCGACGAGCTCCCTCAAGATGTTCATTTAAAGGATCAATTACCTTCCAAGTTAATTTTGTATTCGAACCGCGTCTAGCAGCGTCTTTTCGCCAAGCGGAGGGGGAAAAGCCTCGGAAGGAGCCAGTCGGAGGAGGAACCAGAGTTCGAAGATCTCGGCCAGCCGATCAGCCATAAACGAAATCGTGGACGTAAATTCGCGTAGTACGATTCCTTGCGGCGCTTGTTGTTCCGTCCTTTCCTCTCTAATCTCGTCTAATCGATACGAAAGTCTCCAGCTTACTCAGTGTCACAGCCAGTAGTAACGGCGGCGTGGCGTGGCGTAGCGTGGCGTGGCGTGGCGACAGCAGACCCGGCAACACACAAGGAACTTTCGATAAGAGCGACACAGCGCCCTATGCACACGCCCTCCTCGATTCCTCCTGTTCCCCGCAGCGCGTAAATTTGTTAAAGTTCCGCTCTCGCGACGTTGCCCACCCTTGCCATCCCCCGCCGTTCCCGCCGTGACTCTGTACCAGGTCCCCCCGATTCAAATTGCGCCCGCCGAATCTCCGTTCTTCGAATACTTCGCGGTGGCACGGCGTCGCGACGCCCCTTTGAACTTCCGCCAGCCTCTTTCCTAAGTTAATCTAAGTCCGTCACTTCGACGCGTCGCCTTGAAAGTCGCTGGCCGCTTTCGCGAAAGGGTGCAGTTTTCTGCCAGTCTTTCTCGTCGCTTCTCTCGTCCTAACGCGGTCCTTTTCAACAAACGACCAAACGTTGAGAAACGGGATTGCTCTTTGCGGAGGGTGAAAAGGTTTTTTTCCAACGCGAAGCGAGGGCAATTTGAGAAAAATCGCGCCCCGAAATACCCTGAAAAATAGGACTTTTGCTTTCTAAACGGCTTCTAGCGGATGATTTAAAAAAAAAAAAACATCTGTCTTTAAAGAGTTTGTAATTTTAGTCTAGACTTTGAAAAGGAATCAATGTCCGTTCGTGAATTTCATCATTACCTAGCCTGATGGGAATCGCGACATTCGGTTCAAACGAACTATTTATTGCGGACACTTTGATAGAAAATCGAACAACGAGATCGCCGTTGGAATAGCTTCGCTCTGGTTCTCGAAGAGACACTTTTTGGCCGGAAATTGTATGCCAATCCCGGGGAAGGCAATTACGCGTGCAGTCAGATCAAAACTGTATCTTTGCGTGTCGCGCCGATCGATAGTCTATCAAAACGATTAAGGCACCACTTTTCAATCAGTTTTCCATTCGAATCGACGTGGCTTTTACGCAATAGTGCGGATTACCTTTTCCAGTGGTCTATTTGCAGCGGATAGAAAGGCACGATCGTTTAAGAATCCAGTTGAAACGAGCGAGCCGATTGGCAAAATATTTCACGCCGTTCAATTAGCGTCTGACTTATTTATCTAAGGTTAAGAGCCTTGAGAAACATTATTAGAATAACGCCATGCTCGTTGAGAATTTATTTAAATTTCGTATTAAATTTCGTAAAACTGTTGCATTTTCTTTTTACGTCTTTTCCTCTATTTTCGAGGAAAGTCTTTGATCGAGCATTCAAGTTGCCACTGCTATCGAGCGAAATGAAATTCCGCGTTTTTGGTGGGTCACGGTATTAACCGCGAGCTAACATAACGATACTTCTTTTCGCTCAGCTATCTGGAGCTTACAATCGGCCTATCGAAGTGGCCAAACGACCAAAGGGTCGTTTCCAATCAGATGTAGCCAATTAAAGACCAATTGCTTTCCATTATGTACCTTCTCCTCCCCCGCTTGTATATACGCTCTCTCTCGGCTTTGTAACGTAGTTTCTGTCCCGCCGAATGTTTCCATTATACTCGTCGATCGTTCATCGATTTTCACTTATTCTCGAATTATCCGAATATCCGCGATCGTTCCAAAGTCATCGGGCACAACAGGGCCAAGTACGTCTCTAAAAATCGATACCAGTTATTACACGCTGAATTTTACTTTCTAAATCGATTCCTCTCGTTGTCGATCTCCCTGGCAGCATCCACTTCGTCCGTAAGTGGACGACGGTCGGCTACACCGGCAACAACGACGCAGAATTCCAAACGGAGGCAACGTGAGAAACTGCTCGCGTCCTCGCAGCCGTAGCTCACTCTCCGCGCTTTCGTGCATTATGCAACCGACAGAGATCTCTTGAATGTTTTATCAATCTTTTTAGCCGCGTTCTCGTAGGAATGCCACGGACACGTGCGTCCGAGGGACGCATAAACACCTCGTTTCCCCTCATCGTTTCCCCAATGAACGAAGGCTCGTTTCTCGCGAAAATCTGCGAGACTCTCACGGACGCTTGGAATTCTGCGATTTGAGATTGAAAATGGCTCTCGAAAATCAACTATCTTTCTTTCAGCGACAATTTAAGGAAACAGTTGGAAGTGATATTAACCGGTTTCCTTGGAATCAAATTATGTCGAATAAGTTCGTTGTCGCATCGTCACTCTTTGAATCACTAATCTGTACAGTAATAGTACACACCGTTTTTGTGGGATTCATATCACTGTCTTCGCTACACAAACTCATTGTAGAAGGGAGTAATTTCAAAATATTTGAAGAGTACGATCAAGCGAACAACGATAATTGATACATTGTTCATTCAATCGTTGAAGCACTAGTTTTAAGAATATTCGAATTCCGGTCCGATAATTCAGAGTAGTAAGACAAGGAGAATTTTTCGTAAAAGTTTCACTCAGACTTTGATCGAAAATTATTTCCGAATTTCTAAATTCCCTCCCTCGTGCACACAGAGTCCCGCGATCGCACCGCGAGCGCATTGCTTGGCAACTTGCAGACACAGAATGCATCGCGACCTTGTCGTGGCCAGGAGTTGACCGGTCAAGTCACGTCACGTCAAGCGAGGGTGCTCTCGCGACGTTAATTATGCGGCGGTGTAATTAAATAGGAGGTAATTGAGGGACGTGGAAGGTATTATTGAAGTTTCTGATGGCAGTGGGGCAGACGGAGTCGTTTGTATGTGTGGCTGCGTTTACGGACACCTGTGTACATACGCAAAGTCGCGCATACGCTCGTCAAGCACGTGCGCGCGCGCGTGTGTGCGCGTGTGCGTGTGAGGATCCGCGCGTGCACGTGCATGCGAGGGCACACACGTTGAAGGGACAGGAATGGTAGTGGAGAATGCTGACGCTGACATGCGCGGTCAGTCGTTGGAGGCTGCGGAAAGGGGTTGGTCGGCTCATACATATGCTAATCGTATTCGGAGATGCACTGGCTTCTAGGCAGAGATGAGCACCGGCCAATTCCGTCTCGCCATCGACTGCTCTATCCCTCTTTTACGCGCACATTTACGAGTACATGCGTGTGCTCCTCACCCCCGTTACACACACTGTCACGCGTTTTTTCTTTCCTCTCGTTTGGCTGGAATCCGTCGCCGGATTGTAAGGCGGATTAAATTAAACGGACCGTTGACGATCGTTCGCGTAGACGTTCGTCACGGAAAGAAAAGCCCAATTTCTTCCACGGTTTCCCTTCGAACACCATGCTGGAAAATTTATCTTATCTGGCTAGAGGGGGTAGGTTGCAAGGGATAGATTAATTTTGTCATGGGAAGTTGAGAGAACGGAGGAGATGTATTACGACTACCTGTTAATTGGTCGGATGAAATGTCTCGCTGTTAAATATTTCATCGACGTTTTATCGAGCATCTCCGAGATACGCGCGACACGTTCGCGAAAATCACGAAGAAATTTCATTGAAATCCGCGCGATCTCTCTTTGATCAGAGATGAAATCGGCTCGGAATCGTAAAAAATGATATTCACGTCGCAGCGATTTTACGTTTATCGTTCTCGATCTGGAAGCTGGATCCGCTCGATTGCCGTCTGCCTATGGAAGATTCATCTGGACGAGGCCAATTCATCTTCGTCCATCAACGACGTTGCGTTTCACTTTTAAGACGTTTCTCATTCGTTGACGCTGCGCGACCTTTTGGCCGCCTACAGTCTCTCATCTGTCCCCATTGGGCCTGCCAATTATCGACACCGTTGGTCGCCTGTGTGCTAGATGTGTGTTTTTGAAACGTCGTTACTCGCCAAAAGAAATACCAATCTCCTGTCGGTTGCGTCCGTTTCTCTTTATATACCGACACACGTGTGTGTGTGCGCGTGTGTGCGTGTGTGTGCCGCCGTCGATGGCGTGGCCCTCGTTAGAAATGGAGTTTCTCAAAGATCAATCTCGGCTGGATGCAACTTCAAAGCAGTTGTGGTAACGCGTGCCTTTTGATATCGCGGCGGACCGTGACGCGTTCCAACCGTTTGAAGTGAAATACATCGAGCCAATTGCCAGCGAGGAATGGAGATCGTTTATCAGGAGTATCGGTATGGAAGATGCTCGGTGAAATTAGATCCTTTCGCGTGCAATTCGTGCGGGAATCGATTTTCCTTCTGGTTCCAGGTGTGCCACGTCTCTACCTTTGCCTCTGTCGCCAATGATATTTTCTTACTCGATAGATTTCAGCTAGAAGGAGAAGAAGAGGGTGGAGAACGACGTGTAAATTCTTCTCAGTCTCTCTCTCTCTCTCTCTCCGACGATAATATTTATCTGTAATTATTTCGCACGTACTGCGGAAGATCTGACGCACGTAGCCAACTTTCGCGACGTATCAGCTCGTTAGAAATTACATCGAAATATTTTGCTCGAAACGAAACACGAGATAACTGGCTGAGTCGCATGCACGAACTCGCGGGGGTTAAATAGTTTTACGATAAGTTGCGCGCGGCTTGATGCATTACCGCGCTTTATCGAAACTGTTTCTGGCTAACGCATCCCGAAACTTTCTCTCTCTTTCGTCGAATATTTTATCGTTTACCGATTTAGTTGATGATAAAAAATGTAGCTTTCGCGATTGATCAAACTGGCACTTGTAATTTGCAAGAATTACTTTCAAACTTTCAGTTTGTTTTGTCAAACTAACTTACTTGTCAGTTCAATCTCCTCTCTTCGAATCGTGGCAATTAACGAATCGTATCTAACGAGCAAAGGGAAATACACGAAATAAGCAAATTCTTATTCTAGCTAGGGGCAATAAAAACCAGATGAAAATTTATTCCATCGTCAAACCGACGTGTCTCGTTTCTCCGTGTGTCGCGTTCGTGTAACGCCACATGCTAAAGTGCTAGTAGCTACGACACTTTATTGGGTTTTCCACATAAGCCGACAGCTTATTTGAATGCGCGCGCGGTAATCGTCGCGCCACAACTGATTTCGATTAAACAGCGTTGCTCAAGACCGATTAATCGACGCGTAAACCTTTACAGAATAACTTTGCTCCGTTCTATTAATTTACGATCGAAAATGATTTTACATCCAACAGATATTACGGTAATTACCGACTGCGGATTTTTATACATCTTCACGAACGTGATTCCACAAATTGTTTCTTTTGCATAGAATTGTAATTAACATTCTTCTTTGAATATTTCGTATATTCTTGCATTTTTCTTGAAAATTTTCTACAAGTGCGTGTAATTATAATTGATACTCTTTTTCGAACGTTTTATATATTTTTGCACGTTATGTGCATCGTGTGCATTTTTCCACTTGAAAATTTCTCCACTTTAAGCGCGTGTAATTAAATTTAGTAAGCATCGTAGACATGTCTGAAAAAAAGAGACACTCGGTTCTTATTCTTGGCCGTTTAACGAACTACTGCGATAATCATTAATTTTACAAAAATAAAAATATCGAATTTTGCAAGTGCAAGCGTCCCAGTTGTAAAATTCCGCACGGCTGAAAATCACGGAACGTTTCGCCAAATGGAATTCGGTGTCGGTGTTTTATGAGAGAAAGAGATATGAGCGAGTGGCTTCGGGTATTTTTCACGGAGCGTTGCTCCTCGGACGTCTTTTTGGAATCGCGAGGCCCGGCTTATTTCTCATCGGATCGGTTTCTCGATGTTCGAGAGAACGGCCGGGGACCGGCGCATACACGAAGCCGTCGCGTCGCTCTCGTTCTCGTTCTCGTTCTCGTCCTCGTCGTCATTTTTGCAATGGTCAATAGCTCATTTGAATGCGCCGCGGTTCCGTGCATCGTCGCGGCGGACGTTAACGATTCTTTTGTTTTACGTATACGCCCGTGGACTTGGCTCAAAGTCAGCGAGCAGTTGAGAGGCAGACGGACTTGATTTAAGGCCGGCACGATATCTCGGGGAATCGCACTGCGCTTAACGAGCGCTGCCCCACGTGTCCGCGCGCTCTCTCGTTCGATCGTTCCGTCCTCCCGGATTCTTCACTCTCCCTTCCCCCCCTCGGATATTTTCCTAAAAAATAGCCCGGGCATTATATACGCCTCGGAGATGCATGCACCAGTACCGGCTATTTGTGTGCAATGCGTGGACATTGTCGCGAAATGTAGGTCGCTGCCTAGCTCCTTTGCGCGCGAGCCTTGTTTCGATTCTCGTGGCGAACTCTCTGGCGCAGAGAGTTCTTCTTACCCCTCGTATCTTATTTTCCAGCTACGTCCGAGACTCGAGAGCAAAACTTTGCCAACTTCTTGAAAGACCATCGCCGGTACCGTTTCCACCGGCGATGTCTTTTATTTTATCGCGACAGTAGGTAGTTCTCGATAGTGTATCGATGTTTGCACGATGTTTTAAGTTGTACGTCAAACTTCTCTCCGCTACCAAACGCGCAAGAGGCAAGAAGTTTAATTTCATCTTGGAGACAAAACGCTCGAGGGGTGTTGCCGGATGAGTTTGCCCCTACAGGCGACCGGTTTATTTTCCAAGAGAAGCGTGTCATCCCCCTTTCTCGTGCCTGCCGTGTCGTCAACCTCCCAGCGGATAAACAATAAAATCAGGTTGCACGTCACGAGGGACCTAACGGGGGCTAACATATTTTCGCGGTTCGTTTATTATTCGAATATCAACGACACACACACACACACACACCGGTATATATCTTCTCTTCTCCGGACCATTCGTCTACGGGAGAGAGAGAGAGAGAGAGGATGGAGACAGAAGCGGTTGGATACGGATAGTTACAGCCGTTTACGCGTATTTGCGTTCGCGACAGGAGAAAGATTGGTGGTGAAAAGGGACGCGGCGTTAGGTGCTAGAAGGCGCGACAGGAAACGTAATGCGTTTAGCGGTCGGTCGCTCGGTACGTGCACCGTGTGGACCTTTGTCAGCCGTGGCAATGTGTTCATTCGCCGGACAAACGGCGTGGATAGAGTATCGTTTTACGACGGACACCGAGGGGATAATATATGGAAAGTATAAATCGAGATAGGGCTGCGCCCGACGCCGATCTCGCGACACCGTCGCGCGCGCCCACTTCTTCACCGATTCTCTCTATCCACTTGGTTCGATAGATTCAGCTGTATCTACCGACGCGACGCGGCGATCAGATTTGCACGTAGGGGGTCGTGGGTTATGTATATTTTAACGCTGGTTATACGCCGCGTGTCTTCTTGTCCCATGAGCGAGATGTATTCTCTTTTCGGAATCTTACAATTTTTTTGCCCCGCTAAATGATTGAATTTTTTTCTACGAAAATTACCAAGTGATTCTCTTTTCGTTGGTTTTTTTTAATTTGATAAAATACACGTGCATATATGTAAGGGCGGCGCGATTGTTCTTTTTAACGAACGTTAACCTTTTTTTTACGACGGTATTTAAAATTACAAGGTACATTCTCGTTATTAGACGTTATTTTCAAAGATACGTTTTTAGCAAGAATTTTCGTTCGACGTTCAATCTCTCGCTGCCGATGGGAAATGGATACGGCTTTAAACATATGCGGAGCTTCTCTCGGACGGTAGAAATTTCGTGTTTCAAAGATATTTAATGGCCGATGGTCGAATCGAGGAAGCGAGGGATTCGATCGGTTCGTTACATGGCTCGCCCATGTCCTTCGCGTTCGGCGGTGCCATAATTAAATTATCGGCACTTGATGTATCTTCCTTTTCGGCCAAATTCAATGACACGCGTGGGCTAAAGTTCGCTCGAGAGGTCCTCGACGAACGGTTTCGTCGTGTCGTGCTTTGAAACGTGTCAATTTTCGAATTGATCACACAGCACGAGTGCCCTTAGGCAGCCTAATGAAACTAATTCCTTGATTGCCGTACGATGCAATATCCGTTCGTTAACGTTGATTCCTGAATTCCTATGTGCCACTAGCTCTTGGATTTTCGCGCGGATACGTTGTGAAAAGTGCCACGAGTGCCTGCTCAGCGTCTCGTAATTTCATTTCGCGACGGACTTTCTTCTCCTCCTCCTCCTCCTTTCTCTCGTTGTATCTGGACTTGTCCCGATTGCGCGAAAAATAGAAGACACTTTGAACTTTGTTCGTACCGTCGATTGTTACACGGTCGCGTATTACGTGTCTAATGAAACGAAATATCAGGAGGGAGTGAAACGTATTTGAAAGCCGTTGCGTTTCGTATTACGCCGAGCTCGATAAAATCAAACAGAGCCTGGAGTGCTCCTCATGGACGGAGGAATAAAACGCAAGAATCCGAGCGGTGTTTTGTCCGGCTGAAAGAGCCAGGCCAAACGGGCGATTTACAACTGGGCGGTATTTTTCACAGGGAGGATCGTCGGGGGGGGAAAAAAGAGGAAAGGGAGGAGGTAGGAATCGGTACATGATTAAGAAAACCCCGGTCGTATTCGATTCTTCCTGTCGTGGCGCGATGTGCATCACATGTGGGAGCCCCGGAGGCTCCTCGTTCGTTTGTATGCAGCGGACCGTCGTGTCCTTGGCGACTTCGATGTATGACTGGGTATTGTTAGCGGTGTCTCATCAGTTGTATGCGAAATTCACGCAAAAGTATAATCTTTAAGCGTCGTGCTCGCTCGTAAAATTGTTGAATACGACGCAAGGTCGAGCGCTTGACCTTGGATTCCCTTCCATCGGCGTGTTTCGCGCCGCGATTTCTTGTTCAACGCTATCGGATAATGTAATTAAAGGCGCAACGCGACACAACGGAAAAGGTTTAATCGCGTTCGGAGGTCGGAGGCGGTACCGTCGGTTGTGGCAATCCATCCCCGGTATTTCCAATCATTTGCATCGTTAAAATGGCAACTACGTTCCGTGGTAGTGGCATTTCGATATCACGAAATCTCGACCGAAAGCACGAAAAGGTGACGGGATCTACGTGCCTCGGACCATTGGTTTGTCCGCATTTGGGAGTCGTTAGTAGGATCTGCACTGAAGGGCCCTCTTTCTCTCTCCCTCTATCCCTTCCTCTCTTTCCCTTTCTCCCTTTCTTCCGAGTTTCAAGCCAAGGGATCGCTCATTTTGGAAAAGCCTTAATGTAATCTAGACTCGGATCAGCGGATTGGTATAACGTGCCCCTCTGGGCGTTCAATGGCCCGTCGTCGTCGTCTTTCTCTTTCTCTTTCTCTTCTCTGTTACCTCCTCTTTCTACTTTTCACTCATCCCCCTTTCATCCTTTCCCTCTCTCTGTTGTTGCCCGTTCTCGTCCAGATCGTCCTACTCCCCCTCCTCGTCCTCGTCGTCGTCCTCGTCGTCGTCCTCGTCGTCGTCCTCGTCGTCCTCGTCGTCGTCGTCGTCTTTGTCGTCGTCGTCGTCGTCGTCGTCGTCGTCTCCGCAGCACTCGCCCGTTTGACAGAAGCCGATGCATTCCGCACGACATCGCGACTGTCCTACTGCGTCTCGTCTCCCCTTATTTATTGCCGCGGGATCACGAGCGAGAGCCGGACAAACGGATCGATGGCCAGAACGGGCAGCGGTGAACGGCGCACGGACCTCGGGAGACATTTGGCATGTGCGTATTCAAATCCGTCCCGGACGACTCTCCGTTCCCCTAACTCACGATACGACAGAAAAAGGGAAAAGGACGCTTCCTCGAGCGAAACCCGGTGACGTTGATTGAATTAAAAATAATCGCGAGGCCCGATCCGCTGTTGACGATTCGCCGACGTCGTTGTGTGTTGTTCGTGTTATTCGTGGACGGTCCACCACCACGGTCCACATCCACCGACAACAACCTCCTACACCCTGCAGCCTGGATCGTCTCACCCTGTCGGTGTTTCGGCGGATCATCCCGATAGTTGTGATTATGCGCCCATCGCGGCCCTTAATTAGACGGCGTTCGTGAGAAACCGGCCTCGTGTTCCTAAGATGAAAAAATCGCGATCGCAAGACGATTACGTGAGTAGAATGGATAAAAAGTCGCTGGCGTGGAGGGAGGGGATCCGCCGCTTCACCCGGTGCTCCTTTGCATAACCCTCTCGTTTCTTCTCTTCTCTCGTTTAATTGTGAAATCGGGGGAGTATACGCCGGGGTACATGTTTAATTACTCGGGCTCGTTTACGTTTTCGTTTTCGTTTTCGTTTTCGAGCTCGGCTTGTTAGCGTTTTTCCACGCTCCTCTCTCTCTCTCTCTCTCTCTCTCTCTCTCTCGTGTCTCGTCGTTGAAGAAATCAACGCGTAGCGAAACTAGTTTGGTTTTCGATGCACGCGTTCCGCGCGATCGATACGCGAAACGTCAGTTTCTTTCTGGCAGGCGTTAAACACACGCCGCGGTGGTCTGGCTCTGGTGCTTCTGCTCGTTTCCGGTTGTTATTTTCTCGAGAGGAAAACGCTGTGGGGGCAAGCAACGCGGATGTTCGCGGCGAGAGCAACGACGAGAGAAAGAGAGGGAGAGGGAGAGAGAGAGAGAGAGAGAGAGAGAGAGAATGCGCGGTCTCGAGGGCGCATTTCGTGCAATTCGATGCCGGCGAATAGTTCGTGTACCACCGACTGTCGCTTTCGTCTGCTTCGTAAACGAAATTCGCCTCGCTCCGTCTCGCCTCGTCTCGCTTCGGTTCGTTGGGAAATGCGAAGGCGAGCTTTCCGAACGTGCCGGGTAAACTGTCATAAATTATCAACTTTCGAAACTTTCTTGCACCAGAAAAAAGTTGGAACGCACCGCCCGAATTGTACAAATGAACTTTCTCTTTCGCAAGAGGACCTGGACCGTTTTACCGCGACGAAACCTTCCGCCTCATCGAGAGTATTTAAAGGATAAAATTGTTTCGCGTCTTTTCGGGGAATATTTCACAATCGCATCGTGACACGAACGAACGAATAATAACTCGTGATCGTCGATCGCGGCGTTGTACGCGTTAGCGAGAGGAAAGGGAGTTGCCGCTGCTTGCTTTTGATCCATAGTTTCTACGGTATTATACGCCAACGTACGATTGTTTCCAGAAGCATATTTGCGGTTAAGAGATTTTAACAGGAATCGCGGTATTGTTCGTTCATTAAAGTTTACCTGTCGCTGCCGCACACAGATTTGATTAATTACCTGGAAGCGTAAGTTGTTCTGCGTGCCAATTCGACCGCCCCCAGACGACGTGTGCGCGTGTGTTTACGTGTACGTAACTCACTCGTATTCGATTGTAAATTGAAGCTGAACTTCATTTCAGCTGCCGTAGTTACTACAATTACGCTAGCTTTCCTCGTGTATCCCTCCCACAAAAGCCTCGTGTCTACGTCTGCTCGATAATTTAATAGCCTCGCGGCTCGGTTCAACCGGTGCACGCAGCCAGACAAATTTTACGGCGCGAGATGCTAACTCTTTCAATCCATTGAAATCTTCACCGTCGTATCGAACCGTTCTTCGCCGTCATATCTATCGTACGTGTACACTTTCTCACGCTAACGATTGCTTTATATTAAATTTAGTTTTGATTTTCTATTTGTCGTTCTTATTCCACTCTTTTGATCGACTCTTTTTCGACTTTATCCCAATTGCAAGCGTCCACGACGTTGTTTGATTCGCGTAACTGGTGTCTGTTAAATTCAATTCATAGTTCGCTCCATGGTACGAACGATACTTATTAAACCGGCGTTTTCCTCTCGCCGGCCAGATTCTTGCCGCGTTAATCTCGTTATCTCGAGCACGGATCTTCTCAGGGGTTTTTCGTACCGGCGCCATACCACGATTGATAATTCAATTAGACGGCTCACACAGTTGATTTAACTGCCGGGTCTTTCCGTACTAACGTTCTAGCATTGGAATTCACAATTCAATTAGAAGTTAAATGCCGGTAGCTCTGTACAAGGTATCAGAATTACTACCCCCCCTGCAACTCTACTGTGTACCTAACTCGCTCCTTCCGTCCGTGTACCTTCTCTCTCGTTCTTCCTGTCCGTTCTCTCGTTAGCGCTGTATATATATATCTCTCTCTCTCTCTTGCTCTCTGTCTCGTACACACTCGTTTCCTTGCTCCCCAGCGAAATTTCTCCTTCGCGCTCTCGTCGTTGTCCCTTCCTTTAACACCGTCAAGGGCCAGACCATCTCATAATCTCGCAGCCTAATAAAGTATGCAGCCTGAATAAGCAATGAGGCGCGATGTCACTCGTGAAACTAACTCTTTAATAATCGTGCGTCACTCTGATCGCTCTCTGCCTCTCTCGTTCATCATTCTGCAGTTTTCCAGCTCCTCCGATCGTTCTAATAACACTCGAATAACACTCGAACGCAAGTATTTACCAGATACACGTGTATTTTAAGTTTTCTTTTTTCTATTTTTCATAGATATAGTTATCTATGAAATTAGAGAAATTATCAGCGCGAAATAATTAACTTTCTTCTCTCGATTTTGTCTTCTTAAATTTCCTTGGGTCGATTGAACGAAATAATCGACGATAGTCGATTGTCGGGGAAAGTAATTGCAACGAATTTCAGTATATAACCGACCAGTGATCTGTGTTTTCTATACGGCGCTGATTGCATCGAATAAACGTATAGAGAGGGAAATTTGTATTCACCTCCTGGAAGAGGATTCGTTGATTTACGAACTGTTCGCGGTGGCGATAAATTCTGCCGCCGGTTGTTCTTTTTCTTCGTTACATCGAGAGCGAAACAGATTCAACCGCGATAGCGGAGCGTTGAATCGAAAGGCATTTTTAAACTCTCCGTTGGTGGAGAACTATTGTGACTCGAGTGACCGCCGGTGGTTCTTTTATACACACGTAATAATAACGAAGCTTTCATTGTTCGTCATAGTTGGTGCAATCAGACTTAATAATGAATATTTCTTTTGGTTTCCCCCCGGCGAAATTAGAATGGAATTTTTGCTATAGTAATTACCGCTTTTCTTCTTTCGTATTCCGCGTCAAAAGCACAAAGCTCGTGCTTTTCAAGTGAAAAGGAACACACGTCGCGCACGTTGCCGGCTAACGGAAGAAAAGAAAGGGAGGGGGGGGGGGCGAAGAACGAGAGAAAGGCGAAGTAAAAAGCGCCTTTTCACCGCAACCAAATTGTAAGGAACGCTTGACACGTTTTCTTCCTTTAATATCGAGAAGAATAAGGTTACGTACGCAACGGAAGAGGGAAACTTTCGCGGCTCCGGAGCTGTGACAAATCGTTTCTACTGTTATCCGCCGTGTCCGATGACTCTATATTTTTACTTTCCACTCGGGAACCAAACAAAGAAAAAAAGAAACAGATACATGAAAATTCAATTAAAGTTGCGTTTCTTCGCAACTCGGTAGGCTTGATTCGAGATTCAGTCTTCGAACTTTTACGGAATAATCAAGTCGTTACATCTTCAATGTTGCAATATAATAAATATAATTAATTACAGTTGCAGTTAATGATATAACTATATAATTGCGTACTTGTATAAATGCTCCGATCTCGAATTTAGGTTGCTTAGAAATAACGAATTCACTTGCTTAACTTGCTATTTTTCGAAACGAGAATAATAATGCTAAAGAGACTTTGCTGGCAACGTTTGCGCTTATAGATGATCGTAAGACGTTACCAAATATAGGCAATTTCGTTGGTATATCGGTATACGTCAGCGAGTTGTAAGCTGGAGAATGTAATAGGTACTCCGGTTGGCCTCGATTCTCGAGTTCGTAGCACGCGCCAATCGCGTTAATCGTGCGTGAAAATACCAGTCTTTATCGATCACTTACGAGGTCCAATTGTCCAATTATTAAATAGTCGATCGGTATAGCGCACAGCTGGACATTTTTGCGGCCACGCGCTGGCAAGATACGTGTACGCTGCAGCGGCGGCTTTTGTCGCACCGTGAGAAACGGTCGATCGCGAGTGTGTCTCGTTTTGTACGCGGCGAACGACGAAGGTAAACCGGTAAGGAGGAAAAGGTAAAGAAACTTGTACGCGGGAGAATATTTGCCCCGTTCTAACAACGTCCATCAGCTGTACATCCACGAGGTTTGCGTAATGCGGATTCTATTTTAGCGAGATCCGACCGTGTGCGAGTTTATCGTGGATGTAGTAGCAGTGTCTGCTCTGGACGTCTAATATCGGCTAAAATTTACTACCGCGCGAGAGGAATATAAATCGCGAAATAATAAATTAAAATTCTACGTTATTCTGCTTTAAATGTGTTTGCATATATTTAGATTCGATCACCGATCGTTAAATTTGATATGCTCGATCGTTGAAGTTGCCTTGCCGCTGGAAATCGTGCGCGATCGGACGAACGGCGAAAGAGCAAAGGGAGAAGAGACGTAGAAAATATTGGGCAAACGAGGAACCGGCGATATATATCGGGAGGAAATAATCTGTTTGGACGGACGTCGTTTATCAGTGACACGTATCGGGACGGTGTACAACAGCAGGATCGTCAGTAGTTCGGGTTACCATTGGAAGAAGGGATGAAAGTGAGGCGAGTCAGGGTCGGGAAAGACTAGCTTCGTTCGTTCGGTCGGTCGAGGTCCCAGGCAAATGTATTATCGATTTCCTCTTGGTATCGATATCGCCAGGTATTGTTCTCGCACCATCAGACGTACGCGCGGCTGGTTTTTGCTTTTTTATTTACGTCGGCGAGAGCGCGGGACGGTCTGCGCGAAAATATTGCTCTAGCGATGGCTTTTTGGTGGGCGGCGGCGAGGGGGCGACGCGCGTTGCTCGCCGATGGCGAGAGGAAGAGAGCGGATCAGACGCCTGGAACAGGACCGTCTGAAAAACGATAGACGATAGATCCGGAGAGAGGTAAAACCTGATGCGGGGACAAATCGTTAAACGCGAGCTATGATGACAAAGTACGACGAGCGAGAGAGAATCGAACGATAGCGTCGGGGATGAACGATGCGTCGACGCCGCCGCTGCCGCCGCCGCCGCCGCCGCCGCCGCGTGAAACCCAGAGTTCGCTCCGATTCCGTTGCTCTTTTTTTGTCACCGCCCTCCTTCCCACGGCCAGTTTCGTTTTGTTTCCCGCCCGTTGTTTTTGTTTTTCGCATTTTTCATTTCTAAACGCATCCTTTCGAAACGTTCGAACACATTTTTTTCTTTTTTTTTCCCTCCCCCTCCCCCCTGACAGAATGACGAGTCTCGCGCAGATCGCACTTGTCGCCGTTCGAAAACGGGAAAAAAGAGAAAAAGAAGAGGAAAAAAAAAAGGGGGGAAAAACACAGGGAACAGATATGCATGCATAGGATCGTTGATAAATCCCGCTGTTCAGCTTTATATTTACTTTCCGATTGGCACCGTTCGTTGCGCCAAGTTGCCGTTTCGCGGATTGTTGCGTTAAAAGGAGAGAAACAGATGCGTGTAACTCGCTGTTATTAACCGCCTTCTTTTTTCTCTTTTGTTTTTTTCCTTTTTTTTTTTTTACGCGCATCGTAAATCGGGATGCAAATTTCGACGTTCGAGTCGTTATATATAAATTTCAATAACACTTTCCACGCGATGGTTTATGCGTTTGTCGATTGAACTTTTGATACGCGATCGACACATCCAGTTGAAGATGAGCAGTATCGAAGTAAATTTTTGCCAGGCTGTTTATGGCATTTTGCGTGCGTGCGCGATCGAGGAACAACTGGAGAACCACTGGTGATGACTCCGCCCAACTTGCCCACGTAAATCCACCAGGCGAGACATGCAATAAGATCAAACAGAGTATCGATAGCAGCCACGGGACGGTTACTGCAATTGGCTACCCCGAATCAAAATCTAATGGCTTTCGAAAACTAATGACTTACAAAAAGGCGCCTATATATGTATATATATATATATGCGGCGCGGCGCGTCAGGATTTAAATCGGCGGCGCAATCAATATGATTGAAATTTTGCGTCAATTATGCTCTGGTGAGCGAGGGAACGAATCGGCTGAAAATTGCCAATAGAAGAAAACAAAATCGAGCCAAACGGAACGGACGTACCGGGACGGAGCAATCGTTCGGATCTCGGATCTTTTAATTTAATTTATTAGCTGTAACGCGTGTAACTCTGTAAAACAGTGTTTCTCGAGTGTGGCGAACGTGGCTGCACGAAACGGAAGCTTAAGCGTCCAATAAATTACAATTTCGATAGAATACATTTGAATTTTAGGATTCTGTTGTATATCTTTCCTTTGCTTGCATCGTTTCGTTGTTTCGTGTTTCATTTGGGTCCGCGCGTTGAGTCACGGATTCCATAGAAACGAGAAGAGCATCTCGTAAACTCGTGAATTTTCGTCAATCGGTTGTTAGATCGTGAAACGGCCCTGGCGAAACCGGCACCTTTTTCAAGCAGCCATAACTCTCTCGCCTCCCTTAATTTGAGAATAGATAACTCGTCGGTGGCATCCTCGGCCAAGAATCGTCGGACAACCGTGACTCCCTGCGTAAAATGACTTATCGGCGGCTGCGTGCTCGATGTGAATTTATGGAATTTCTTTACGGTCAATTCGTTGGTGCATCTTCTCTCAGCTGGGCTCTGTCCCGAGCAGAACCGCGAAACAGTCCTTTCCGACTGGAATCCATCGAGAATATACATGTAAATTCGCAAAGATGAATTCACGCGCGAAATCGTCTGCTTCGCGTTCGTTCGTTCCTTTTAAGTTTATGTGCGTTGTTAATTTTCGCGACCCTGATGTTAATTTTATTCGCAATTAATTGGGTTTTTGATATCGATCACTGGCACGTGCAAGTTTTGAGTGCTTTTTACTCGGAGTCTTCTGTCCGTGTTGACGTACGATCGGGACTCGGAGCAGCGATCGTCTCTCTATTAGAGTGAAAAGAATCCATAGAAAAGTGGCAAAATCGCGGAGCCACGTCGATACGATCGAGAGCGGACGAAGACGGACGAGACGGAGTAGAAAGAGGAACGGGACGGACGAGAAGGAGCGCACCCCTCCGACCACTTTGGCCACGTTGGCCGGCAAGGGGGGAAAAGTGGAGTCGAAAACAGGTTCGTACATTCTAAAAGGACGGCGTGATTCGACTGCGTGGCCAGTGTCGCGTCTCGATCCCCCGAAATCGGGAGCTAGTGGTAAGGGACCGGCCTTTATAATGAAGCGATAGAATGCGAAAAATTCGCTAGCTCGACAAGCGGACGCGCGTTCGTGCGTTTTCGAGCGTATTGTAAAAAGGGGAAAGGAGCGTGTAGTCGCGAGGGCCCTGTGACGCGGCGAAGAAAAGAGCCAGCCGATGGCCAAGAGAGGGGAAGACAGAGAGAGAGAGACAGAGAGAGAGAGAGAGAGAGAAAGAGAGAGAGTGGCTGAATCTCGTCGAAGATTGGAGGTAAAGAGGGAACGCATCTGGAAAGGTAGAGACGAGGATGACGAATTGCGTGGAAGCCACGGGAGAGCCTCGGGCCTCTCCATGGAGGCATTCGTAGAAGACGATTTGCGGACTCGGTTCTGAATCTTTGGTACCTTTTTACCCTTTTCCTTCGCCGGCAGATCGGGTGAGAGTATAGGAGATGACGGGGAGGACGACGCGACGGCAGGGATGGAAGAGAATGGACAGTAGGGAGGAGGGAGAAGGTGAGGAGGGAGGGGGGTGGCGGCGGAGGAGCAGGAGGGGGAGGGGGGTGTTATTAGCGAGTCGACCCTGGCGGCTGCCACGACGGACCACACACATCGTCGCATCGCGAACGAAGAAACGGCAAGAGACGCGGAGAAAGGAAAGAAGCAGGTCGACAGGGGAGAAGCGAAATGGAAGAGAGAAGAGGAAACCGATGAGAAAGGGAAGAGTTACGCGAACGAGAGAAGGACGAAGAAAGGCGAAAGGCCTCTTTTGCTCCGACCGCTTCGACGTCTCTCCATCATTCTCTTCGTTGCGTGCATCAACCGTCTTTCTTCCCTCCTTCTTTCATTCTTCCGTCCATCCGTCCTTTCTTCCTTCCTTCCTTCCTTCTTTCGTTTCCTCACCTTTCTTCTTCTTCTTCCTCTTCTTCTTCCTCTTCTTCTTCTTCTTCTTCTTCTTCTGCTTCTTCTCTACCTTCCGATCGATTTTCGATCGTTTCGTCCACGAGCGCCAACCAACTATTATACAACCTCTTCACGAACACCCGTTACGTTTTATGTCTTTATCCTCGCGCCAATGTGTCGATGAAAGATGAAAGTGCCGACGACGCTTAGATGCCTCTGTGCGTCTGTAATTGCGACGAGAACGGGCCAATAGTGGAGTGTCCGCTCGCCGCGTTTTAACGTTCCACGAGTTCGAATCGTCACCGGTTCGGTCCGGACCAGCGAGCCGAAGATCATTGGAAAATCTGGGATCACGCGGCGAAGACGCGAATCGGCTTTAAACAACGCTTTGAATCACCGACGTCGAAGGTACATTATTCGAAACCCGTTGCCCGTACGAGAGAGAAGGATCGTACTCGCGAGTCTCGCACGAGATGTCAAGAGTGAACGAAGTTTACGCGCGTTGCAATTAGCTTGGATTTCGATATTCGCATGCACATCGAAGGTATTACGGTTAAATCGATTTTACGACGTCACCGGGAATCAAAGCTGTCGTAAAACCGGATCAACATTACGATCATCGAGGTTTATCCGCGATTATATTTCTAATGGGAGGTACCTTTGAGGCACCCAACACGACTCTCCAACGAGAAAACAAAACACGTCACGGACAAGTCGTTAATTCGGGCTCGAGTCCCTGCTAAAGGATCTCGGCAGCCATGTCCTAGCTACCATTATCGAGGATTAACGTCACTCTGCCAGATTTAAGCCCGATTTTAATTGCGCGCCAATGATTCGGGCCGCGGCGTTGGAAAAAAGTTGTTTATCCATACTTGGTACACCGGTGAACCGGTTTATCGGTCGAAGTTGAAAAGATGTCACTCGGCTTCGTACAGTATTTTACGGACGCGTCTCGGAGAGTCTTGTGTCTTTGCTACCGTTAGCGGGGGATTAACGTCCGCTTGGTCGAACGCGATTCAAATTCAGGGGGCCCCCCTCCCAGTTTGTAATTTCGTTCGATACTCGTTTATGCTTTTAAGCCACTCCGCTTACGTTCGTCCTTCTTTTTCTCTCTCTCTCTCTCTCTCTCTTTCGATATACGAGCGTACGAGTATTTTGCACCAATTTGTTTTGGGACATAACGTTTTATTCGCCGATCAAAAGCATTCCGTCGCGATTAAAAGCGGCGCTGATCAGTCTCTCTCTCGCGCCAGGTTCTCTTTCCCCAGCTGCGAAACGCGTAGCTCGAGTTAAAAAAGAAACCGTCCGCGCGGAAGGTCCTTAAACTCGGGCGCGGGGCGGTTCTTCCGAGACACGCTGGCATCGACATTCCCGAAAGGGTTTTAACCGGGTCGAGTCCGACCAATCGACGCTCGGCAGCCCTAGCTTTGATAGCGTTTCCATGTACAGTCAGGCTCGGTGCCTGTGATCCCCCTTGTTCGTCAGATTTTTGTCAATCGCGCATCGTCGCGCTACCTGACGAATAATCCGCCGGGAGCTTTTCATCTGCTCGTCCGTCCGCACCGGTAACACGCGCCTCTGTCCGCATTCGTGTACGCACGCGTGCACGGACCTCGCAAACTCCGCGTGCACTTACCGCTCGGAAATCTGGCCTGGTATACCGGCTCGCGTGCACAAGCTCGGCGCGTATCGTATTTCTCGCTACCCGGGGGGTGCCGGGGCCCCATTTAATTCCGTGTGTAAGACATTGTCCGCTTTAATTACCTACTCTTCGTCGTCGATGGTGGCCAACGGGGACGGCGGCGAGAAAAGGGGTTGGGAGAAAGGGGGGGGGGCCGCTCTGCCTTCTCGTCGCGCGCCAACGAACCTCGAACGAGACAGAGAGAGAGAGAGAGGGAGAGAGAGGGAGAGAGAGAGAGAAAGGGAACGGACGAGATTATATTGCGGCTTATGCCCCGCGACGATCCCTCTTCCTCCGCCGTGCCGCAGACTTTAACACACGGAAAGGGAACAAATTACTTAGTAATACTGCTGGCCGAAAATTTCGCGCCACCTGCGGTTTTGCGGCGCGTACCTGGGCCCGTACTGGCGTGTACGTCGCCGCCGCGGTGTCGTACAAACAAATGTTCTTGCGGTCGCGTCGCGTTACGTTTTCGAAAAGCCATCCGAGGGACTTAGACTGGCTAAGCTGCTCTCTCTCTAAAGGCCACGTTATATTACTCGCGGCTAGGTACTTGTATAAATAGAAGCGTGTAAGCTCGCAGGAGTTATATCGCCTAGGTGGTGGTTCGTTTCCGCAGCGACGGAACGCGCTTTTTCCTTCTACGTTCTGGGTTGAATTCGTTCAGGAAATTGCGGGGCGACGATTTATGACGCAGGTCATAATTTGGAATTTCGAGGTGGGAGCTTTTAAAATTTGATAGTCTCGTCGAAGATCCGCTCGTTGTTAAAAGAGTGGCGTGTGTATCCTCCGCGAGCATTTTACGTGTGCTAATGAAAAGACGCGATGAAAAAACGGCCGGTTGGCCGGTGTTTTGTACACGTTTTGAGCGAGGATCTCCGTCGTTTGAACGCGGTCGTTAATATTCAACAGAGGCCGGGCGGTGTAGTTTCCATTGTAAAAATCCTTACGCCGGTCGGACCACGCGAATCGTATCTCTTGTTTGCTTGATGACGGAAAAAAGTGTCGGCGGGAAAAAGCGGGAATGCCGCAAGAAGGATTATGTCCCTACGACCTCATTTTTCTCGCGAGTGCAGCTGCACTTTGCAGGTGCATCGTTTAGGCGATCGTTTGTTTGTCTGTCTCCAAACGGAAGCCGTCTCAAAAAACCGAGTATCAGGTTTTTCGCGCGCGGAAATGTATAGTTACACTCGTCGAAACCTTGTCCTGGACCTTTCGATAAATTAACGCGTTGGTAAAAATTGTTACAAAGAGAATACAACATACTGCTGGAGAAGATATCGGTAGAAACGTAACTAAAAAAGTTGCAACATTTTAACAAAACCCATTAAAATTAATATCGCATTATTATACTGTATGTTGTTTATATAGTAAATATCGATAAAAGCAATGTTCAGCGAGCCTACGTGAAATTTGGAGTCGATTTCACCGTAAAAATTTTCATCGTCGGTTTTCCATTCGTGCTACTCGATTAGGCGAATCATTACTTATTTTCGCGACATTTCGCGCGTCGGTAGCCCGCGACGACACGAGGCGTTCTTCGGTAAAGAGATAGAAGCGAGCGCCTCATCGGCAGAAATCGCGCCACTTTTATCCGATTTTATATATCCCCGAAAAGTTCGGCCGACGAGGCCATAAAGCGTTGCGCGCGAGTTTCGAGTTAAATCAAATTCGTTCCGCGAAACGGTCCTCCCTGGGAAGCGTTTCACGCACGCAAACGAGATTCCACGGCGACATTACCAATCCTTCTTGCGCGCGGTGCACCATTCACCGGGGGGTTATAAGGCTGCTTCTTCGTATCGTTCCACGAACACACGCGTGGTCGCGGCGCGTGTGGATCTCTGACGAGAGAGGAAGAAAAGAAAGGAAGCAACACGAGCGCGGGATGGCAAAGGGGGGAGGAGGAATAGGGGAGACGAGAAGTCGCGCGGCGCGATAAATTATTCGACCGCGCTCTTAACGATTTTTCAAGCAACAATTCTGATGAACCCGCAAGGGGACGGTTCGATAATTTGCGATCGCGTCTAAATCACGGGCTCGCGAATGCCTTGAGAATGGACAAGGGGAAACCTGAAGGCTGAAGGTGTACCGAGTTTTTATCGTTATTACGAGCGTGAGAAGAGTCGAGGCGAAGAGGAAGGAGGAAAGAAAAAAAAAAAAAAAAAAGAAGTGAAAGAAGAAAATGGAAAGGCACGAGGTTTCGTTATCGCCAGTCCAATAAATATCGGGGAGAGGAACGAAGTAGGTGCCTAATCCCCTATAACTCCGGCTGGTCCGTATCTCTCTTTGGTCGGTGGAAAGTATTCGGAGCAGGAACTTGAAGAAGCGGCGAATAGTTTCCGAGAAGGAACCGCGCCGGCACACGGTTGTGGAGCGGGAGACGGGGTGGGGTGGGGTGGGGGCGAGGGGGGAGAAAGGGGAGGTCGCAGCCGCGCGTAAAGACAGAAATGCTCGCGTGAAAAAGTGGCGTCCTTGGGTCGCCGGTTCGCGTGCGAATGGTTGGCTCGCTCGCTTGGATATTGGTTCGTGTTCGCCATTCGAGGCCATAGGGCGAGAAGACGAGTTTCGCGAGGTCACACGCGTGACATACACGCGCGCGGACGTTGAGAACGCGCGCGGAGGGCTACACGGAGCCGGCGGATGCCGGCGGTGGTCTGCCAATGGTCCCGCAATATTTCATAATTAGCCGTGATGCCCGTACGTCGTGGAGTACACACTCGTGTTTATTCGCGCACGGACGTGGCTATTCGATTTCCGCACACGAGACCGTGTCCACTCGCGCCCTCCGTCATGCTACGCCACGATGTTGTGCCTACACATCCCCGATTAAATGCCGTATTAACTTCGGGGCCCTTCATATTTTAGACCGGCGTATAGACGAGGGTTCGCGGAGAGAGAAATGCTCTTTCGTGGGGGAGGACGCGGGAAGGTGGTATTTTCGGTTCTTGGTCGGAGCGAGAGGCGAGAGAGAGAGAGAGAGAGAGAGAGCGAACGAGGGAGGGGGATTCTACGGATAGCCTGTTCGCGAAAAGGGGTTAAGACATGGTGGAAATAAAAGCAACTGGAGAAAAACGAAGCGAGGAAAGGAGCAAAGAGAGAGAGAGAGAGAGGGAAGCGGTCGGAATCAGCGTAAAGTTAAAGAAGACGAAGAGGACGAAGGGGGAAGCGAAAGAGAGAACGAGAGAGGCGAGACGAGAGAGGGAGGAAACATCTCACGTCTCAAGGCATCGTCAAGTGATTTACGCGCACGAATGTGGCGTAGGTACGATAATTAACCGAGGAGCCGCTTGGGCCCCGATCGCGCCAGAGCTGCTTTTCACTCTGCTCCATTCGACCGCGTGGGCGGTCTCTCGGGGCCCCGTCCAAATTTGACACGCGTATCATAACCCTTCCGACTTAGTTCCCTCGCCTCCCATGTGCGTGCGTGCGTGCGTGCGTGCGTGCATGCGTGCGTGCGCGCGCGCGTATCTGTTGCACATACGTGCCGCAGCCAGCGAGCACATTCGCGGATTTCAGCCGAGAGCTACGAGCAGCTCCGAGCTGTACATACATTCAGGCTTGCTCCAACTCGGATAGACGTTATTAAGTTATAGCCTGGCCAGAGCCAGCTAACCTTCGCGCCAATTTTCTTGGGAATTTTTCTGTATCGTTACAAAGCTGTTACACGACAGCGAGCACCTTTGGAATTTCCTGAGCAGATCTTTTTTCGTCCTGTTGCTAGCTGCACACAGTCCCTCAGAGACTAATCTACGTTGGTGTCATTCTTTCGAAACTCTTTGTTCCTTCGTTCAGTGCTTCCCATCGGCCGGCCGATCGGGATCGATACCGCTGTTTCGTTATCGGTTTCTCCGAGAGGCAAGAATGACCGGCGCGATACCGTCGGGCTAAAAGCGGCTTGATTAAAAGCACCGCGTAGAAAGTAAAATATGAACACGGGTCTCGTCGTGAAATTCATGTTATCGGTTAACTGGAGTGGAACTTTGCAAGATAAATGATCGTTGCTCGCGAGCGAAATCCTGATTGAAATTGGATCGAACGGGACAAACAATCGATCCCGGGGCCATTTCGTCTCGTGAACTTTCGTTCCGTTGACGCGTACCACTTTTATTTCCGTCGCTCTTCTTCGTCTTTTTTTCTTTTTTTTTTTTTCTCCGTCCTCGACTCGTCGAGGTGCGAAGGGCCAGCCGGTATTTATGGGAATGTTCGATAGTTGGTGAAGCCCCACCGGCTTCCATTTGTAATTGGATCAACGAAGACAAACGGTCGATCGTCTCTCGCGTGTTTTACGAACGCGCCAGCGATCAGCGTCGTGTCACTGTTCATCGTGGACGCGTGGTATAATTCGGATTCGACCAACCGATGAATCAATGACGTTATCCGCACGTACACACGCGCGAAGGTGTACGTCCTGGATATTTGCAACGTTGATCCTCGACTGGCTGCAACGACGCCAGGCAACGTTGGCGAGAGACTGATGAACGTAGACGCCGGTCACGTGGGGTGGTCCGTGCGTCTATGCAGTCGTTTTTATAGCTATCGACTATGGCGGTTAGGCTCTCGGCCTGATACACGGGCTAGGAATTCGCGAAATCCGAATGCAACTGGCAAATTGCCGTCCAAGAATCCGACGGTGGAATTCTATCGAACGAAATACCATCACCGTGTTCTTACCTGGACGCGAAGGAATGGAACCGGAGATCCGATTTCGGCCTTCCTCGCAGCCCTTCCCTTCGAGTCTAGGTCGAGGCTTCGATATCCACGTCCGAGAAAGTCGCGAACGAGACGTTGCGACTCTTTTTCATTTCGCGATTAAACGTAATTGTGGGTAATTCGAAAGGTCAATCGACGAAGAATTGGCAATTTTAAGCGTTGTGCGAGAGCGTGGCTTTCAAAGTGTGACAGGATGATAATTTGTTGAGTAATTCGAAACAGACGTAAATTGAAACAGCGATGCGTCGTTAAACGGTGGTTTCGCAACCGAGAAGCTGAAGCTACTCATCAAAGTGAACGAGTGGCTGAATAAATGCTTCTTAGGATATGGCAATGCCTTTTAGTCGAAGCGATAATACTCGGCATTTGGATTTCTTGTTCCCTCGTTCCTCGCATTATCCTTCTCGCTTTTGCTTAGAGCGCTCGGTACGTCGACGGTAAATCCTCCGACCTCTTCAGGGTTGAGTGCTATGGAGAGTTGTCTACGGATTAGAGTTCTATAAGGACCTGGTCAGAGTGGGCTCAAAGCAAAGGGCACTCGACGGAATACACGCAACGTTAAAGGGCAATGAGAAAAATAGGAAGCTACGTCCGAAGGGGACTTGGTGAGTCGAAAGTCTACGAAACTTTGTAAAGTACCGATTCCTCTACACGTGCATTATCTCAGAAAAAACAATTTTCGTTATATTCGATTTCAAACGAACCATTTCGTTCAAACAGAGAGAGTGACTCTCGAATCAAACGTAATCCTTAAAAGTTGTAAGCGACTCGGTGTCGCGCCACTTCATGCATTCGCTTCACAGCGGATGCACGCTAGCGTTACGTGAAACGGCGTCACCATTAAGGAAATTCGTGCACGATACAGGATGGTGATCAAAGCGCAGAGTGACCGATACCGGGTAGTGGGAAACGCGGTCGGTTTGCCGCGTAGCCTCTATTTCAGCCGCGATATTTCAGTGGCGCGGCTGACAAATGAGCGGCAATTGCTACTTGGTACAGCGGCGGCGGTGGTGTACGAGCAACCGGGCAACAACTTTCTACCGTGCCCAGGCCACTATTGCCTCCGTCACCAGCACACCACACCACCACCACCACCACCACCACCACCACCACCACCACCACCACCACCACCGTTGCTACCACCGCCGCCATTGCCATCATCATCGCCACTAGCATCGGCCAAGGCAAATGATTTACCCTGTAATACCGATAGCTTGTATGATCGATTCGAACATTAATGCCGACCGGATGCATGGACGTGCGTTGTCGTTGCGCGATTCCCAGTCCAACGTATTTCTCTCGGTATTACACGCGGCATTGATGCCCGATACGCGAAGGGGACTCTCACCGATGGCATAAGCAACGACAGAATTGATGTTTGCACGCGTACACGCAACTATGGCCACCGGAGTCATGTATATTTACGGAGCTCCGGTCCGCTGGCCGATTTTCGTCCGGTCGTCGAATCGTCCACCGATCTCTGATTTATCGGCTTTACTCCCCCCTCCCCTCCCCCTCGTGTTTGATCGCGTTCGATAATCGCCGCGTCGAACACTTGCACACTTCTCTGCAACGCTCGACGACGTTCCCAATGGGTAAAATTTCCGTGCAATTCGAGCATCGATGTCGATGGTTTCGGTTTATCTCGCCCGACGCGACGTAATGGTGTAATTTTACTTTTGCACGTACGATAGAAGTTGATGGATTTTGGCGGCTCGCAGTCGAACGTGTTTCGCTGTTTATAGATCTTGGATCTCGCGTATTTTCGCGAATGTCGAGAGCAAAGCCGGTTAATTCGGTTTGAAAGCCAAATTACACGCACGGCATGTGCGACTAATCCACGATGAACCCCGATTTACCGAGTTTCTCTCGTGTGATTGCGCGTGTCCAGCTCGGTCAGCCGCCGCTCCATTCATAATACGGCGAACTGTAAAAGCACCGTGCAAAGTATCATACGTTTATTTCACTTTTAAAGGGGAAATTTTATTAGAAATTGATCAGTTCGATTTCTCCGAGTCGATAACTTTTCCATAACTTATCATTACGAATAGGTGTAAGAATATTATAAACGATGAAAATTAAACCGCGCGTCGCCTCGTTGTACGTACTTTGACTCGCAGAAGGAGAGAAAGCAAGTTCAGTTGGCTTGGAAACTCGGTTAGAAACTCCGGGGGGGGATGAAAGGTCCTTTTCCTGTTTTCGTAAGATTGTCATGCACGTCTCGCGTCGTGTCTCGCGTTTCGCCTCGGCGAAGCGTAGGCGCGTTATTGACGTATTGCGGTAGCAAAACCGGTTTTCCTCGGTTGCGGCTGGTCGTCGGTCGGGTCACAAGTAAAATTATTCCCGTCATTAAACTGACGTCCCGGCGCCCTGGAGATGAGGGCGCTGCGTTTACCGGTTTTATGGGCACTTGCATTTTACTGGTTTAATCTCTGTGCCGTTTCACCGACGACGGCGGCTCTCTCTACCTTGTATCCAGCCACCTACTTTTAGATCCTTTGATCCTTCGTACTTGTATTCATTTCTTGAAATCTTCATCGAGCCCGCACTAATTGACTCGTTTCCTCCCGTTCTTCCTCTTGATTTAATGGGAAATTCTTCCGTCGTGTTTGGCCTTTAAGCGTCGCGATGGAGGAGCGCGCGTATCTTTTCTATCGCGCGCCGCCGACCGAGCATGGTTTTTACGAATCACGTATTCGAAGGCTCGAAACTTGTTATTTATCGTTGCGTTGTCGTAATTCTACTGTAGGATCGATTCCTCGGTCTCTCTCTCTCTCTCTCTCTCTCTCGACTTCGCCTCGAAGAAATTTCGCCTCCGTCAACTTTGAAGAAAATTAAGCTTGCTATGCCGGGGAGATCTCGACGTGTCCTTTTTTTCCTCCCCTCGTGAATTCAACAACGAAATCAACTTCTTCGTACCTTAATTATGCACGAGCAATCTGCTTGGCTGTTATTCGAGACGAGATGCCGCGGAAAGTTCGCCTCGCGATATGTATTCGGAGGAACGTCGTCTACCCCCTTACTTTTGTTCCTGTCGCGTCTGCCTTTACGTTGCATCCTCCAGCCCCGGTGATTGCACGACGAAAGCGTTTCCTTTATTTTCCAAACTTTCAACAGCCGAGCGCGGTGCTCCTTCTCGACTGGCTGCATCGACCTCCCGCGGATATTACGACCTTTTCTCGCGAGTCAAAGTTGTTCTTTGCGGAGGAACTCGACGAAACCCGTCTTTTTTTATTTTCTTGTTTTCTTTTGAAATTAAACTAGA
Source organism: Melipona bicolor (assembly GCA_030673865.1). Taxonomy (NCBI): domain Eukaryota; kingdom Metazoa; phylum Arthropoda; class Insecta; order Hymenoptera; family Apidae; genus Melipona; species Melipona bicolor. The sequence goes on from JAHYIQ010000012.1 coordinate 3,037,837, forward strand.
AGGAGTTCCGATTAGATTCTATTTAGATCGCGCGGCGGCGAAGGTTGTAAAGCAAGTGTAAAAGCATCGGCAGTGAAGTACGGTCGTTGGAGATAGTTTCACGACATTGCACTGATAGAAACTATCACATTACGTACACGTTGATCCACAGGTTTCTTCAAACCTTGGTTCAAACTTTTCAAGAAACGGACGATCGTCTCGTTTCTAACGCTTGTACGCATTACAAATGGCGTTTGATGGATGTGTCTCGAGTAGTCGTTCGTAATTTCTTCAAATCCTTCTGTCGCCTCGATTGTCATTATCATTATCGCTACACTACGACGAATGTTTGCACGAATCGAGTAGTAAATTTTTTATGTGCAAATTTCCTGCAAGCGTGCATGAACGTACATGAGTGACAAAAGAAAGCTCGCGGCAGACGAAACGGTTAGAACGAGACGGCAAGAAAAGAACGAAAGGAAGAGAAAGATTCCGGCGAAGAGCGCGGTGTTCTCACGGTTGCTCCTTTGATTTCAAGATTTCGACACTTTCGGCGAGGCGAGTGTGGGGTGCGCGGAGATATAAGGAGAGGGAAAGGGTGAAAGACGTGCGCGCGAGGCTAAAGAGAGGCGGGCTAGGGAGTTGCCCGCATTGCCAGCCGCACTTTGAGAGGCAAGAGCGGCTTTTAGAACAATAGCACTTTGGACCTCGAGTGCGTTAGCTATTCTTCTGACCGGCAGGATATTATCCGCCGAGAGAACGAACCCCGTTGCTGGATAACGTAAAGTAGCCGGGAAAATGTATATATATATATATACGAACCTGTCACCGCTATTGTGCGTAGGACAAGAGCGAACGAAAGAGTGTTGGGTTTGTAATTCGTCGTCTCTCTCGTGTGATTGGGTCGGACAGAAAATGACAGAGGTTAGCTCTGTCGAATTATCTGATCGGCTACTAACTTTACACGTAACTTCATTTTAAGTTCATTGTGTGATCTGACACCTGATTGTTCGAGCTTGCTTTAGAAACAGATCAATACAATGGAACATTTTCGCTATATTTTGCCAAAAAAAAGAAAACGACGTGCATGGAGAAGAAGCCTTGTAACTACCGCAATGTCAAAATCGGTTTGTCAAATTTCACTATCAAATCGTTCTTGGAACGTTTTCTCGTCGAAAAAGATGAGAGCTTTTCTTGAACGGCGGAATCATACGGTTACCTGAAAGATAATCAAACAAATCGACACGCAATTACCTTCTGCGTGCCAACCAAATATGTTACTTACTAACAGGTGTAAGTTTGACCGAGTATGAGTAAGTTTGATACGTTTATTGTTTATCGCAAACATCCATCGAGCCATCGAATTTCGCGAGTTCGAGTTCCATTTAGTCACCGTGTATAATAACTTTGACGAGCCGACGAACGGCGCAGCGTTTAATTCATGAATGGAGGACTCGCGACGTGAGAAAGCAAACCGAGGACGAGACCGAGGAAGAAAACACGTGCACGTACATATTTTGTTGCGGTCGCGGAGATCGGGCAATCCGTAATGCGCCGCTGAATCCCGGCCGCCTACGTTGAAACCGCAACCGCGATGCGACATTGTCTCGGGAGCCGAACTTGACTGATTTCGACGTTTCGCGAAGTATTGCTAGAAGGGAATTGCGTCGATCACTCTCCTCCGAGAACGATACGTTTCTCGCGTACGGATACCAATTGATTTTACGGTCAGAGAACGAAAATTGAAAAATAGCGCAGAGAGTCGCTGGTCGAATTGTCGTTGCAATTTCGAGGCTGACCTCGTTCGAAATTTCCATTTGAAGACAGACGTCGCACGCCGGTACGAAGTTTGAGATCTACGATAGATCCGATACCTTCCAGAGGATCGTTTGTTGCGTTATTACCGAGGGATATCGGGGGACGTTAAATAGAAACTGTTGCGCAACGATCTCGAGCGGGGCAAGAGTCGAGAACAGGTTTCCGATCGGGTCAGGATCGGGCCAGTTAAGTTGTACGCGGTCGAATGGAACAGTTTGTAGGACATGTCGCTTGTTCTTGTTCCCCCGTTCCTCGATTCCGATAATTTCGATAATTCTTTCGTCGCGCCCTGGCCTCCTCGTCCCTCTGGCCGTCGATTCGCGCGTTGCTCGTGGCCCGGTTGTCGACCACGGGCTCTCTGCATAATGCGCACGATAGTGGATGTGCTAACGATCCGCCAAGTTCGACGGCTAATTAGATCAGCTGGTCGGATGTAACTAATACGAACGAGCGAATGCAAATGATACCTAACGAACGGCTTCTCGGCCCTTCCCGAGAGCGAGCTGGAGCGAAACGAAAATAAAAACCTGCCCGACCTGCGAGTTTTTTTCGAGATTACCGATTGGATTCGTGCGATCGCGGCCCCGCGGTCAAATGAACTAGGCGAGAGGTTTTATGCATGCATTGTGGCCGTCGGCCGGGGCCACAGTCCGCGGTAAAAGTTTCTGGCACAACTCCGTCGTGCAACCAGAAATAAAAGCGAACGAATTTGTCGGCGCTTCCGCGACCCCTTTTATCCCCGTTTTATCGTCGTTGCTCGTTTCGTTTTGTCACTGCGTCTTTACCATCGTACGACCTTATTGCATCGCGTCTTTTGATTCGTTGACAAATTAGAAAATCCTATTTTCCTTTTTCTTTCTAACGTAGTATCGCGCAGATTTGAGGAATCGATCTGGTTTGCAGATTCTCGCAGTATTTTCTCCAACTGTTAATTAAATCGTCGCCGACTTTATTACCGAAAACAGGTCAACACCGCCAACACCTTTGTTACTCTTAATCGGTCCATTATCTGAAATCGATCGGTTTAAATAGCACGGACGATACCACACGACCATGCGTGATCTCCGCGTTTGCGCAGCGAGTTGTGCACGAGCTGTAGTCAAAGTCATTATGTCTCGCCGGCTGACAGTTACATATGTATAAATGCTCAATTTGCGCGCCAGCCTGCGAAACATTAATCTTATTATTTTAATTATAAAGGATCGGAGGGGTGCTCCGTGCGGCGATGCCTTATAAATATAGATGTCGACCGTAGGTTTTTTGACCACGTACAGTCCGCGAAAGTAGTTCTTCCACGATACTTTTTCGCGTTCGTTACCTGGAGCAGCTTCTCGTCTCGCCCCGATAGATGTGCAGAACGTAGGATAGACCTAGACGTATCTTGTCGGAGTAGAAAATATTTTATTTAAAAATTATTTTATTTTTCAGCTTTCAAACATTTCTCTGTACTCTCTAGAACAAACTAGACTGTACACTTTTTACATCTCTTTTGTTTTTCTAACAATTCGGGAATTAAGTAGTTTGCTCCGTAGATTTCTCAAAGGAAATGGCACACCGCGGTGAGTCGGTGGAGCGTGTGAAGTTGGATCGGGAGCTGGGAAGTTTACGCGAGAGATAACCGACGATTAATTCGGTAGGCATGGCTCCGGCTGGCGTGCAACTCTTCAACGGTAATCGATAAATCTTCCGGTTGACACGGTGTTCCGCGGGGTTGAGGGCAATACGACTTCGTTAATTTATACCAATCACGAGGAACGCCGGGTACAAAGCGGCCGTAACGGCCGTTCCGAGCTTATTCCGCACGCGAAATTTATTTATTGCTTATCGGGGCGTACCACACCGCCGTTTGAAGTGCCGACATTTGGCCGTTGTTGCAGTTGCGCTCTTTAGACGTCGCAGCGGGAACGTTTTCCGAGAGATACCGGGCTCGACTGTTTACTTTCTAAATTCTTCCCGATGACAATCCCATGGCGGCAAAGTCGGTCGGCAACACGTGTCCCGCCGTGTAAACGGCATTACGCACGGAGGAATACCAACGGCGTTAGATCAGAGTAGAGAGAGAAGGAGAGGGTCCCTCCGCGAAATAGGAAATCTCGACGATTGATCGACGTGGACGAAGCGTGCCATACAGGCTGTACGTGATATATGTACGTACGCACGTATATGCACACAAGGTGCTGCAGCGTTAATAGCCGCCGATCGGATCGTATCTGGAGAACCGACAGGCAAAGCAGTCGCGAAGGAAACCTGCCTCTTCCGTCCCGATCATTATTCTCTTTCGGTTTTTTAATTATCCGCGCAAAAGAAAGCGCAGACTCTTAATACTTTAACGAACTCTTTTCGTCCGTGGCTGGTAATTAAGATTGATGGCAAGTTCGAATGCGTAATTGTGCCGGACAGAGGCTTCCCTTCCTTTTTCTTCCGCGTGCCGCGCGCACTTCATCAATCAAACGCTCCTCCTTTTCTTCGATTTTTTTCCTATTTGGTTTTTACCTCCTTTTTGCGTCGATTTCTTCCTTTCGAGCTTCTCCCCTCTCTCTCTCTCTCTCTCTCTCTCTTTGTTTGTCTCCTTCTGAAACAGCGGTGGCACGCATTCCGAGAGAGCTTCACGCATCTGCCGACGAGAACCGAGGCCGAGACGGGTCGAGCATTGTGAATACGCGAGGGCGTAGCGGCGCGCGCGTTTTGCACGCACCGTCTCATTGTGCCCGGGCAAAAAACCGTGGAACGATATGAAAGCGAAGCTTTCTGCGCCGTGGAGAATCCCCTGCGCCAGAAGCGGATTAGAGTTCGGTTCGGCACTGACACGCGGCCCCTTGGGCTTTGCCAGCGAGTACACCTTGCTAATGGCGAGCAAGCGTGCGAAATCCCCTCTCGCGAAAGTCGTTCCAAACGCGACGAACAATTCCTCGCCGCGTCGATCTATTGACTCAATTCTCATTTTACACTTCTTTGAATCCCCGTTAATAATATAATAATTTTACACGTGTTGGATGACCTGACAATATCGACTCATCTAGCGGTTGGTCATCCACGCTCCCTTCTTTCTCCCTTCGATTTCCCATAAACAGAAATACAGCTCTCTCTTTCCATCTTTTTCCAAACTTTTTCCAACCATGTTCGCAACGTGGAACAAACCCTCTTAAAGTTACAAGTGTCGTCCCTTTGCGCGGAATTGCAACACACGAGAGAGATATTCACACGCACGTGGTAGAAAGAGGGAGAGGGTAATAGAGGGGGGTAGAAAAACGACGTTTTTCGAGCGAAAGAGCAAAACGCACGGCGATCGCAGTGGAACGCGCGGTGAAAGAAACGCGAGCGAGAAAGGGGACTAGCTGGAGAGAGAGCGGAGCGATGAAGCCACTTGCCAGGCATTATCAAAGTCGGCGCTGGGGCATTGTGGTGCGCGCGTTTGTCTAGGATGGTGCGCGGCGTCTTTTAAAGCGCGCGGATCGGCCTCGCGGTCGTGCAATAAATTAGCATTGTTCGGGCCGGCGAGCGAACGAGAGAAACGGGCCGAAGGAGAAAAAGAAGAGAGGACAGTTCGCGGTGGTGCAGGAGCGCGCGTTCCGCACCTGTTACCTTTTTTAGAGACACACGCGCGCAGGGAAACGCGGAGGCGGAGTACGGAGAGGGAAAGTTTCTTAACTCGCGAGCGAGCTGAAGCCGGCAGGGGGGGGGGGGAAGAGGAACAAAGAAGCGAACGCGGTCGAGAGGGAGCGGGAATGAGAACCGGGCCGAGAGGAAAACAGAGAGAAAGAGAGAGAGAGGGAGAGAGTATGCAGCGACGCTGACTTAATCCGGAGGCCCACGGGTTAAGCCAGTCCCGGATATATACACAATGCTGGCCACCCGGTTTCCGCTCTAGTTAGTGCGTAGAGCCCGTAAACAGAATGACAACCAAGCCCTAGACGCCGCGAGACCCGGAGTCTTACTTACGTTTCTATAATACTCGTTCATCGTGAAAAAGCCACCGCCGCGAGACCTCGTGGTTGTTCTCTCTGTAACCAACGACTCGCCGATCGTGTTCAACCCCCAATGCAGCTGCTGCTGGTGCTGCAACCGTGGAACGAAGCTGAGACACAGCAGGGCTGCTTTATCGTTTGGCACGTTTAGTGCTAAGGGTGGCAGGTGATCTTCAAGCTCTCGCGCAGGTTTCACGTTTTAATCGTTCAATTTAAATTTCCCCCGTTTTCCTCAAACTTGTCGGCGGAGCACTTTCGCCAACGCGGAAATATGTGACAAACGTTTTTACGCGTTAACTCCAGTTTGATTTCATTTGAATTTATATTCGATTTAACTTGAGTTTGAATTTAATTCAATTTGAATTTCAATTCGATGTAAATTCGAACTCGACCTCGGGGTTCGTATTTTTGCCGGGCGAGCAATTTCTATTTTTCGGCAGCCGGCGAAATCCGACGAAATTTCCGGTGATTACATTCCATTTGCTTTCGGAAGTTTAATTACGTGTTTACAACGCTCTCGGATAACTGTTTTCTCGAATTCGAGAGAGAGTGGGGGGGGGAGAAAGAGAGAGAGAGAATATTGTTTTTTCTTGGAGATTAAGAGCCAGTGGCCAATCATAACTCGTTAAACACGTCCGGTATATTGTCGCCGGCGTCTGCGGAGAATAAATCACCAGAGGCTTACGCTGTAGTTTATTGACGTCATAGTGCACGATGGCTTCTGAATTTTACATCGGTTTCCCTAATACGTTCCCCTGATAGGGGACCTTGTTCTCCGATGCTCCCGGGTATCATCGTGCGAAATTAGACTTTCGCGCCGTTCTGAAGGCACCTGAAAAAAAAAAATACTATGAATTAAAAAAAATTTCATCGATTCGTTTTACTTTACTAGTAAAAAAAGAAAAAAAAAAAGAAAAGAAAAGAAAAGAAAAGAAAAATTGAAAGAAAAACGTTTAAAACGCTCTTTTCGATAATCGTTCTAAATTTTATACAATTACGTTTTTCAGTCTTCGTTGATATTTCTGTCCCCTTTATTTCTATCAAAACATTCGACGCTCGTAATAGTTTTACAAAGCAGCAACGCGCAACAAATTGAATGCCTATTTTTTCGCAATTACGAGCGACGCTGGTCGATCTATATGTGTCTCCTCGTTTGCATGTGCGTTTCAAATTTGAATGTGGCGAAAAAAAAACGGGGAGGATGGGAGGAGGGGGGAAAAAAAGGGGGAAAAAGAATAAATGTTTCACGTGTGTAGCGAGTATTTCGGTTACATAAATAACGAGTTATTTTCGACCATGAAATTTCCGCGTGGAAATCAATAATCGAATAATGCCGCAAGCAGAGGGAAATTAGTTCTCCCCAAATTTCGTGTAATCTCGGGGGCTTGGGTTCTAATATGTAAATCCTCTGACATAACGACCAGTTCGTTTCAGTGTTCTCCGATTACCGCTCTAGCTCCTGGATTTCGTTGTAGAACGCCATCGTGTGTTGTTCACTCGCACGAAATCACTATCAATTATATCCTTTTCCTTCGTTTATCAACTACTTGAATAAATCACATCGCCGACGATTTATTTCGACGAATTCACCACGAGGCTCGCGATGCTACGTTCAAAACTTCACGCCGTTCACGTGTTTAATTTACAATTTTCCCTCTTTAACTCTAAACTTTAATTAACACGGGGTCGAGTCGGAAAAATATATACAAATATATATATATATATATATATACATTTCGCGACGAAAACAAATGTCACGTCGTGCGGTTCGCTCTTCTCGCAGCGCGATTAATTCCCTTTACATGGCTGACCACAAACCGTCCTCATCTACTAACGGAATATATTATCCTGACGTGAATTTCTCTATCGCGCGGACAGCAGCAGCGCGCGTCGCCCCGGTGAAAACAGGTTTCAAATTGAAAGCTGCGAACGCGAACTTTCAATTTGAAACGCGCTTTAATTCGCGCACGTTGAATCGCACGGTGGATGAAAAAAACTGTTTGAACAAAATTACGTCGCACGCTCACCACCTCGTCGGCTTCTATCGATCTGATCGACCAACTTTCTTACCTACTTGAGAATTTTCTCGTCGTTCGATCGATCCGTATCGAACGCGAAACGGAAGAACCGTGTCAAATATTCAGCCTGGCGTGTGCACAGACGTACTCCTCGTTCGTGTACGTGTACGCGCGATTTCGTATTCGAATATCAGCGGAATATCCTCAGAGGCGACCGCGTTGTCTGCTCCGACGATGTATCTCGATGGCGCCTCTCTGGTAAGGCCTCCTTTCCGTTTCCGCTCGCGGTACAACAGAAAGATCGGTTTCTTCGGTCGCGAGAGAGAAAATGCGCTTTCCTTTCGAGTTCTTACATTTGAATGAAGCTAGAAGGATAAGAGGAAGGAACGAGGGGAAGCGGCAACGAAGCCGGGATCCACACACGTACGTAGACACACACACACACACACGAGTGATTCGACTGTATTTCGAATTCTTTGGCGCGAACTACCGTAGTCTTTACCTCTTCGTCCCGCCCCTGTTATTCTCCACCCCTTCGTCGTCGATCGTTTTCTTCCACTTTTCAGCCCAGGAGACCCACCGCCTCGGTCGTTGATTTATTTATTTCCTCGTGTTTCACGCTGTCGACTCGGCTCGTTCTTTCTGTTCATCGTTGCCTCCCGTTGTTTCCCTTTTTCGCCCATTTCGTTCGATTTCCTCCTTCGAGTTCTGTCGTTCGACGCCGTCGCCGTCGTCGTCGTCGTCGTCGTCGTCGTCGTCGTCGAGTCGTCCCGACTTTGACGTCGCCCAGGAGCCGCCGATTTCCGGCAATTGGCTCCGGCAACGGGTGCCTCGCCTACCAGTGCAGTATTCAAAGGTTTGACTTCTTCCTTCCACGGGAATAAGTCTCCCTTCTTTCCCAGTTTGCCCTCGTCTGCTAGTCTGCTGCTTTTGTGCTTGTTCCCTCTTCCTCTTCCTCTTCCTCGTCCCCCCTGCTCTTTCTTCTTTGCCTGTTCTTCTCTCACCGATCGACGGACTTGCCAGTTTGTTCGCATTATCGCCGCGTTAAGGTCGCCACTGTCGAAAGATGAAAGGCAAACTGAGTTCAAGGGGAGGCTGCGCGTTCGTCCCGATGTAAAGTAATTTAGTAATCGGCGATTGTAGAAGATATCGTTTGTAAAATATCTTCTACAGGGTGTTCTTCGATACTTTCGACGATTTTCGCGGTTACGCGGCTAAGCGGACGGAGTTGTTACGTCGAGAGGAAGAACGGGGTGGGTATCGATCGCCGACGGGTACTCGCAAGAGTTAAAGAAATTCCTCTCGGCTCGCACACGCTCGCGCGTTCCCTCCCTCTCGCCACGCTTTTATTCCCCCCTCCTGCTTTTGGGATTGAATTTTAACGTCGACAGAGTCGTCGATTTCCGGAAACGATCTTGGCAAAGGATCGTGCCAAGCTGCAGGTCTCGAAGGAATCGATCGTTAGCTTTGATCTTATTGCCCTCGTCCCCCTCGGTCTCTTTTGTGCCTTCTCGGTTCCAACGTTTTTCTTCCCCTCTTCGCGAAGCCGAAGCCTGTAGAAATTTTGCGACGAGCCACGCGTAGGTTCGTACGTACCGCTTCGTTTTTAATTTAATTGTCAAGGTTCGTTTTCAGGACAGACGCGAGGAGAGAATTAGAGAATTTCGGTAGAAAATTTCGACGCAGAGTGCAAAATGCAAATTCGCCGTCCACCTTCTTCCCCTCTTTCGACTCTGATCGAACAGTTCAGCTCGGCACGAAATGTCCGTTCGCCGCGGATCGATTATATCGCGTTACGAAGAAAATAATAGCCGTCAGGATCGCGTTCGAGGGCGCATTAATCGCGGGCAAACACGACGCGTTACGTACGAACGTTCTCGGGGGCCCACGGTCCTCTCCGCGCCGGTCTCTCACCCGGTTGGTGGGTGAGGCGATAGGTGATTTAATAAGGCTATATTTCGCATTGATTCATAAATACATCTGGCCGAGAGAGCGAGAGAGCGGTGCCGGTACCATTAAGCGATTGATCGCCGTGCAATTTGTAATCAATAAATCTGGAGAACGACCTCGCAGCGCGGAGCGGCGCGGCGCGGCGCGGCGTAGCGCCTCGACGCACCGGGAGGAAACCGGAATGAGAGATTTTTCCGCCCGGGGAGAGAGAGAGAGAGAGAGAGAGAGAGAGAGAGAGAGAGCAGCGCCAGCACCGCCTGCTCGTTATTTACAACGACCGAAAGGCAGAAGAACTGTTTACAAGATGACGCGGACCCGCGCGCCCCATACTGGAAAAAGCATCAATTCTCCCGCGTATTTTTACCACCTTCGTCGAGCTTCCTCGCTTCTTTCCTCCTCTATCGACCCCTTAACGAAGCAAAACACCGAACGTCCTTCGGTGAAAATATGTTTCTCGTCCCCGTTCTCGGTCGCTTACTATCTCCATGATTTATTTCGAATTCATTTCGTTGCTCGCTGCGTCGTTCCTCCACGGACCTTCTCCTCGTCTCCTCTCCTTTTCTTCCTACTCTCGTATCTTTTTCTCGTCGATATTAAATAAATTAAATTAATGGAAAAATATGCTGTTCGTTCAACCGAAGATGCTAACGATACGTACGTACGTTATATTTATACGGTATATTCCGCAGTTGGCAAAGGTACGTTTTCCCAGCGAATTGTAACGCGAATGTATTCGATTCGAATGGAAAATGTATTTCATTTTCCATTTTGTCGTGTTCGGAAGTGCATGCGAACGATTTTTATCGATGGAAACAAAAAAAAAAAAGAAAAAAAAAGAAATAATAATAAATAAAAAAAGAGAGACGCCGCGCGTATGTTGCACGTAGGTACATTTCACGCCAGTTCCACGAGCTTGATTTTACGATGAATACTTTATCAGGCGGAGACAACGAGCACTTACAGTGGATAATTTAGAATAAAGAACGCACAGATGAAAAGCACACGGAACGCCGATGCGTATCTCGGTGTTTTTCGCGACGAGTCGAGCTGTATCGCATCAGCGAAACATGTTTATTCCCTATAATGCCCTTGTTCGCAGACGAACGACACGTGTCCCGTGTTTGTTCTCGGCGAAACGGTTTCTCCGTTCGTATCGAAATTTCTCTCCTTTTTTGCAAACCGGCTCGACAAACACCACGCTCGGTGCTGTTCCACGGGAACATTCTTTCCGTATGCATTCCATTTCGTGGAATTCGTTTGCGCAGGACGACATCCGTTGTTCGTAATGGCATTACGTTCGTGGAATAAAACGCGTTTGAAAATGAGAACGGGATATTTTCTGGAAATTATATCTTTGGGATATTGGTCCGCCGAACAGCGACAAAAGCCTCGACGGAGAAGGGAAGTTTGCAGATGAGAAAAGTACGAAAACTGTGGTCTAACGAAACGTTCCGAGAAAGTAAAAATAGTCGGTTCGTACCCAGACGGACCGCGATACCGCGTACGGAAGGTTCAATCCACGCTCGTCGGTTATCAGATAATACAGCAGTTGAAATAATCCGGAAGATTAATCGAGAGCGTGTAATTAAACAGCCATGCCACTCGCGTTACCTCGGCTGCAACGCTCCAACGCGGTGCTTTAGAATCGCGTGGTTTCGTATCAGTCGGAGACGCGCGTCGTCGGTTATTAACAAAAGCCTCGCGTAATCGATAATCCGCTGTTCCGTTCGGCTCACGACAATGGACGGGCGCGCCTCGTAAGAAAGAGCCCGTCTCGGTCGTGCAGTCTGGCAAATCCTCGAACGCGTCGCGTCTCGTGTACAAGAGGGAAAGAGAGAGGGTAATCGTGCTTTTCACAGATATCGCGCGGGTAGATTTTAATATTTCTTCGATCGCGAGAGAAGGAATCCCGGCGAATCTGTGAGAAATCGTCTCGGTTGTGTGGCAGACGCGGGGTTTCCATACGGCGGAGGAGTCATACGCGAATGCAAGAGACACGGACGGGGAGAGACAGTCTCGTAGCCGCGTTCGCGACACAGCGTTCGCGTGTACGAATAAGGACGCGCGTGTACGCCGGGTAAACACATCTATTCGGGGTCGACGTGCAAGGGATCGTGCATGGAACGAGTCGTGAGCAGCCTAGAGCCGACACGGCGCTGGAATTTCTCGACAAATAGGCGAATATGCACATAAATACATAACAAAGCCCCGGTGACGGGGTACCTCGAATCGCATAAGGACGCCGACGGACGAGAGGAGACGACAAGTAGAACGGAGAGACGACAAAGACGACTAACCGGCAGGAGGACTAGAAGAGGCGAATGACGCACGATGGCGCGGAAGACGAGGAAGAAGAAAGAGAACTCTCTCTCTCTCTTTCGCTCTTTCTCTCAGGAAACCGGCCGTGATTCCACGCGTGCTGTCGTACGCTTACACCACAGCTCGATATAACTCACTTTATTATCGATACGCGTTCCGCGGAAAATGAATTATTGAAAACGTGCCTCCGCCACGTCGCTAAGGCTTGGCTCCACGTTGAGCGAGTCATTAGAAGCGAGTCATTAGCTCGATCGTTGAACGTCGTCGTCTTGCATCTTCTGTGTGTGTCCGCTCGATGAAAATTATCACGTGAGTGAAAGGACGGGTCTTTTCGATAATCTCTACGACTTTTTGCCCGATTACACGATTATTTCGACTCTTCTCGAGAGTCGGTTGTTAAGTGGAGAGCTTAGGGAGAGAGATGGGTGTGGGGGTAGTTACTATCGATTGCTCTAGGCTAGAATCGGAGTACGGCGGTGGAAGCCGCAGCCAAGATTGAGGAGAATGTCGCGGATTTAGCGCGGTATGACGGTCACGTCTGTAATCAATTGTACGCATAGTCGCGGCCATCGGTTTGCCCCTAGCATTTCGCAATATTCGCGTCTATCCCCGGGGCCGATTCGCGGTGTGCTCGCCGAGCGTACGTGTGCGTGTACACGCGGCTGTGTATGCGCAGCATGCGAAAAATTAATTCCGTACATGATTTGCATATACACCCTGTTAGCAATACGTGCCCCTTAACGAACTACGTGAGCGCGCCAGCTTTACGATGCGCCGCTAGATTAAAAAGCAAATATAATTTCTCGCTGTTTATAAGGGCGAGCCGGCTTTATTCGCCGGTTTACCAGCTGCTGTTAACGCGATCGACACCCTCCGCTCCAGGCTTTTCCACCGACGCGTCCGTTATTCGATGTTGATTCGAATCGACGAAAGGCGAAACGCTGGAGAATGGCCTCCTTCGTCGCTGCTTGAATCTTCCGACTCTTGTCAGAGAGGTGACGAAACTCTCTCTCTCGTTAAGACTTTGCTAACTCTCCTAAAAGCTTAAGTTGTTTTTCGACGAAAGTTTGCAAACTGTCTTTGCAACCCGTGCGGACGGCACGGTAGTTGCACGTAGAAAACGAACGCAAAGTTGCCAAATTTGGAAAACGTAGGTCTCGGGATATTGCGAAGAGAGAAGAAAAGAAAAAAGACGCGAGAATCTTTTCGATAGAGCCAACGCGTTTACCTGTACGTAGCTGACCGAGCGTGCCGAGAATATTTGCCGAGAACCGAACGAGCGTGCACAAAATCGCAGCCCACCGGACGTATTACGCACGATTATGATGATTATTTTCCTTAATGTATAGCTGGCAGTGGCCGGGCCATGTTATTAATACAGAGGAAAGCACGGACACCCTGCTGAGGTCCTCACGATACACCATGGGCAAGGCCCTGACCTCGGGGCCTCACCATCGTCCACGGTCCGAACCAGGGAATGGTTCGTGGGTTCGTACGTGCGGCATCACACACGCCGAGAGTCGCGTCGTGGTTTTCATTGTTCGATCTCTCCAACGGCGACCCGCTATCGAACGTCGCATCAGCGTCCGTTTCTTCTCTTCGCGACACGGGAACTCGATGACGAGTCGCTGTTCCGAGAACGTGGGAATCTGAGCGATCTCAACGACGCATCGCACGTTCGCTTTCGCGCGTGAATAACGAAGATGAAGTAAATCACAGGTTGAGAACCCTCGCTCTCGGTTGATATCGTTATCTGAAAAATCTTCGCCGCACGAATACGGCAATCGTGCATTTCTGCTCGCGGCTAAACCAAACCGAACCAAACTGTTTAGAGAACTGTAATTCCAATTCACAAGTAACCGGGATATCGGTTGTGTTAACGTTTGACCGTTCAAAGGTGTAAATCTAGATAATCGTAAATCGGTCGAGAGAGAGAGAAAAAAAAAGAAAAAAAGAGAAGAGAAGAACCCGTTGTGTCTCTTGGGGACCGGTTGGCGGAACAAAAGCAACGGGTTGTCGGGTTCCGGGTTGTTCGGAGCGAGTGGAGGCACGAGAACGCGCGATGCAGCCAGGGTTGCGAGGCGGATGGCAAGGGGGATGATGGAAGTGATACAAGTTTACACAGGGTAGGTATGTTAATGCACGGTATAAATAAGGAGGCACATTCGGCGCCTAATAGGACGCTAATTGTGATTATATACAACACAGCCGCGCGGATGCAGCCTGAATTTTATATACCTATGTATATAACATTTATTGCCGGCCGTCGGACCGGTCGTGTAGGGACGAGCAAAAATCCGCAACGGCCGGGAATTTATAGTAATGAAAGGATGGAGATTTATCGGGCGTTATTGCTTTACAAATGATCCGATATCCTGGTCCGTTCCGCTGGTACTTACGATGGTTAATTCGTGCAAGGTAGAATCATCCCGACACCAGGCGTTCGGAGCAGAACTCCTTGCCATTATACCGTGGGTAGAACGCGAACGAGGAACGAGATCTCTCCCATTCTCGATCTCGTGCCTTTATTAATTGCCAACACGTTCGTATTTTATATATATGTATATATATATATATACGTGCATACATACGTAGGTACGTGTATTTTTTTTTGTCGTCCAGACCCATTGGAATTAATCTCTTGGCAAGCGAGCTCTCGTCGACGTAGGGGAATCAGTAACGCACCGAGAGAATGATTGGTTAGTGCTTCTACAAGTTCTGCGTTTAATGAGCGCTGGTGAAACGTTTGACGTAGCTCGCGTATAACTCGCGTTGGCAACTTTGTGTAATTTGTCTTCATTCCATTTGGAACACTGCTGGAAAAAAATTTAGAAACTTGCCCCGTGAAAGTCTCTGGGACATCCGAGAATTTCGGAATTTGTTTGCGATCGTCGATAATAAAACGAAAGTCAACGGATGGACTATTTAGCGAATAATTGAAGACTGTGCAGCGTAGTTGGCGAGCAACGGTGTAAAGAAGGAGGTACGAACGTATAACTCGAGAGGATAGAAAAAGTACCGATGGGAACCGGAGCCGGAAGTTTGTGCGGCCATTATCACAGGCGAAGGCCGCGAGCGATACGTTGGATTCCACTGATTTAAAAGCGCTCTTAGATTCGATTTACTTTCCTTTCCCCGGTCTTTTACGATTAGAGAAGGTTTTCCTGTCTTTCAATTTCACCTCTACGTTCCCTTTGTTCTACCCTCGCAGGAATCACGTGCTTTTGAAACGAACTGTTGAAACAAGTTTATTCTCTTATTTATACTTGCTTCCACTTAATTGATGTAATTCTCGCTTCATTACGAATGCAACCTGATCGTCCGGTTGCTTCGTAGAAATATAAGAACCAGAAACGAAACTGGTACCTTGTCATTAAATTTTCAAGCTGTGTATCTTGTTTGTCCAAAAATAGTTTAGCTCAGAAGGGATCTTTTGCGAAAATACTTGACTATAAAATTTTCTTGAGTTGCCCGGTGCTGAAATTTTCCTCAAAATCTCTTTCGTAATCAATCGGAATCAATTTTTTTTCGACCACGATTGGCGAAACAATCCACAAACACACATACGAATGTTCAACGTGACGATTTTTAAGCTCTGACTCTCTGCCCGCTCCGATAAATCCGCGATTCACATTCAGTCGCGGATTTATCAGACCTTGAGACGAGTTTTATCGCAAGTCTCAAGGCGAGCGCAACGAGGGCGCGAGCATCGTCGCGAATATCAATTTCTCTCTCGAGGTCGGTTTAAAAAGTGCCGGCGTGAGTTCTGGCTGCGTCTCTCCGTGCCGCTTGCATCCGTGGCCGGTGCATGCCGGTATCCAACACAGGGCAACATATTGGATCCCACGACCAACGCTGATGTCGTCCAATACTTGTTCTTTATTGGATCTAAGTGCAGCGAGCGTAAATAATCTTTTGTGCTCATTTTATTACTGCATCCGGCGAGCGTATTTTTATATGCCCCTGGTTATCTGGAAACCGAGCAGATTTTCCGTGTACCGGCGATATCGGTCGATAGCCAGAGGTTCGGGTTCGTCGGTAGTGAAAAAACGGAAACACGGTGGCTTCGGTGGTTTCGAAATCGGTGGACTGCTTAACTTTTTCCATGGATTATTCTCGGATAACACGATACATTTCGGATACACCGTGCTTGATCCAACTTTTTTTTTTTTATCTTTGTGTTTTATATATATATACGTGTAGCATCGTAGGTTTAAATCATTATTTTTACGTAGTTGGTTCAATTATGTGATGTTTACCGATCGTAGAAATGCGTGAAAATAAAGAAAGTATGAATGCGGTGGGAGAAACGTGTGAAAAGTATATTAGTTATTAATTTATATTTATTATCTTGTTTAATCGCCAACACACAATATATATAATTCCGCGGAAGAAAAATTAGATATAATTCCAACGTGTATTTTCACCAGGAAAAAATGTTGTTCAAGTTGAACGCGTATAATTAAGTGTTGGCGTCAACTGTTGCCTCGTCAGATTTTCCTAGTAATTATGTCCCCCCCCCTCCCTCTTTCTCTCTCCCATACCCATTGCACGTACTTAATATATAGTTGGCGTGAACTTTTCTCTTTTCCCCCTTCGGTACGCGCAGCACACAGTCCTCGAGTGCATGCTGATTTCCCCGCGATCCCTTTGTTCGGCTAAACGCGATGCTTCTCCCGCTTGCAACCGAATTTATGAAGCCCTCGAACTTTTCATCCGCGATGCTCGGAGAGAGGCACGCCCGCCCAAACGCCCGCCCGCCCGCCCGCCATTCAAAGGACGTTGAATTAAATTCCCTACCCGGTATAGAAATACTCTATTACCGGCGGAAAACGATGGCGCGGAATTTCATATGACCCGTTCGGTTGACTGACTATCAATATCGAGACGTCTTCGACGTATGGGCGAAACTCGAGGAAGACGAGATAAGGGGAAGGGACCGTGTGATAAGCGTAAAAGCGTGGATAGATACGTCGCGCGGCGTTGTAACGCAACGGGGTGAGATGAAATAAGCGGAGGAAAGAGCGCGGAGAGCGTGGGGGATGGAAAAGAGAGATAATAAAAAAAGGAGGAAAAAAGTAAGAAAAAGTCAGCCGGTTTCCACGACGTTACCAAGCTCCGGTATTAAATATTTTTATTCGGCGGTGATAAAAGAATAAAGAAGAAGGAGGGGGGAGAGGTGATCGTAAAAGCGGAAGCAAAAGGAATGGCGGAATGGTGCACACACGCGTGTGCCGCGGCGCAACGTGGGAACAGTAATGGGAGCAGGAGGGCGACGCAACTCTTTATCAAGGAAACATTTTTTTCGCCATGAAAAATTACGCTTTTTACGGTTTTAGTCCCGTATGTAATTACCATTACTTTCATGAATATGGTGATAATATAAGAAACGGGCGGCGCGACAAAAAACTACTTTAATGCATTTAATTAAGTCGTGGCATTTTATCCTGGCATTTTTACAGGAGCCACGCAGCGGAGAGAATTTTAAAACGCTATCGGGACGGCCGATATATCGCTCGCTGGCCCGTGGAACTCACTTGAAAATACGTCGTAACGCCCCGTCAAATATAAAGGCGAGAGAGAGAGAGAGAGAGAGAAAATATCGAGATCGTACAGGGATAAAGGAAAAAAAGAGGAAAGAAAAGGGGCGAGTAAGGACCTTACGATCAAAGCCTCCGCTCTTTTCACCTTCGTGTAACTTATAAACTGTTAGCCGTGTCCCAAACGTTTTCACTAGTCGCGCAAATAAGTCGACGGCCGGCGAAAAATAGAGTCATATATTTGGGGGCAGCTGCGGCTGTACCGTCTCTCCACGGAGATTCTAATAAGAACCGCGTAAAGCTTAGAAATTAATGTCCTCCACCTATCTCTGTCTCTCTTTTCCTGAACCTCTTGTTCCCTTACTTTTGCCGCCTCGTGGCAGGATACAAGGTAATTTCTTGCTTCAACTTCTACGCCCCTTTCTCTCGCTTCTCTCGCCTCTTGTTTGTTGTGAGGAAAAAACACATCTGGACTGACATAATCGGACTCGACTGATTTATGACTGTTGAGGCTCCTCCAATATCGCCGGCTGCAAAAATCTGCTCGCGTTTGTCGTTGACCGTCGGAACAAACCGGGGAATCGACAGTTTTTGCAACGGCGAGGCTTACGCCGTCTCGAGAAGTTTTTCAAAAGCAACGAGCCGTCGGCCGATCGCTTTCGCAACTTTATCCTCCGCTTTCTTTCTTTCTTTCTTTCTTTCTTTCCTTTTCGTTTTCGTTTTCGTTTACGTTTTCTCCTCACCGACGATCTACATTCGTACAGTCTCCCGCGTTTCATACATATTCAGTCGGAACACCGACACCGAACGGAATATAAAATGCATTTCAGAAATCATTACACACCGTTCACGTTGCATTTTCGCGTATAATTACATAAGCCAGCTGCCATAATGATAAAGGAGATTGCATTATCGCCGGGCTCCAGGCCAACATTTCCATCGATCAAATTCCTTCCGGCCCGTGAGCGAGGTTATTTAACGGGAAAACGTAATAAATTGTAGAACCCGTCTCCCTTTCTCTCTCTCTCTCTCTCGCTCCTCCTTCTCGCGTAACGACACCACCCGGTGCATCCAGCAAAGCGGGCCGCTTACCGACGCAACGTTCCCGCAAACGGGCCGCGCGAGAGGTTTTTGCCGGAGGAATCGAGAAAAAGAAGAGGAGCGATCGAAAGAGATCAGAGTGGTTTTCCGGTCGGCGGAAAAAAACGGGTCGAACGCGAAATCGGAAACTAATTTACCGGGATCCACCTAGCGGCTAATCCACCTTTCCGTGGCGCGTAATACGCGTTACTGTCGATTATAAACAGTCTTGGCCGCCGTGAAGTATGATTTAACTATTGCTGTCAGCGTGTCACGCGTCGTTTGTCACGATGATTAATTCACTCCTACTCGATATCCCTTTCATCGATTTTCTTGCTCGCTTTCTGCTCGATGTACTTTCGACAATTAATCATTTCCTCTCCTACCGGTTGAGCGTTGTCAGGGTTATCGTTTAATTCGACAGCCGGGCTTCTTTCTTTTTTCGTCGAGCACCGAGGTTACCGAGGAAGGATCTCTCGTTTTTCCACCTTCGATCCTTGGGGATTTTAAATCTCGCGGACTGTTCCGGTCAATCGGAATCGGCGCGACGGTCGGTTTTAATATAAACAGGCGGGAAGCGCGGCGGGGGAAAGGGGGGAATTTTCGTAGGTCGGTGGTCGTTAGTTCGCAACTGTTCGCGAACATTAATACCGTCGTATCGTAGAATCGAAGATAGTAGATGGGTCAGCTACTAGTCTCGCGTTGCACACAAAGGGACAGCCACCCGTGTTGAAGTTGCCAAACAATGGAGAGTACAGTGTGCTTAGTATCTACCAAAGTGAAACAAACTTATAATTAGTTATGGGAGCTTGTACCGAGATTGATGCCTCTACTTGCATTCGCAGCTACGAGTAAGCCCAGACGCCACGTAATATTCTACACTTGCCAAGTTTATTTCGCAAACTATCGCCGGCACCTTCCCCTTTCCCGATTTTACGAATAACAAGTCGCTCTCATTTTTCTCCATATCGGACCGCATTTTCGCGAGTGATAACTCGCTGGTTGTTAAAAGGGTTTGAAAAACCTCGATTACCTAGGCGGAAAATCGCGAGCGCACACAGCTGCGCGGCTAAGCCGAAAAGGGGTGCACCGAGCAAAGGGATGCGGAGAGGGCGCACCGTAAAAACCATACGAGCAGGCGTCGTATGCATTTTTAAGAGCACTAACTCTCTCGTCGATGGTTCTTACCCGGGACTTACTGCTCAGACTTTGCTTTTTATAGACGCTTTCGTGGGACAGGGTTCTGCGCGATTCGTAGCGGGGTGAATAGGTCAGTGGGTCGTATCGCGTGAGACGATGGCAAGTGTGCACGGTGAACAGTATGAAAAACGCGGCTTTGATCTTTTCGAAATTATGATCGATCCGCGGTGCTCTTTTACGGACAATAAAATGGAAATGATTCGAATGGGATGATTTTTTTTTTTCCTTCTTTTTTTACGAGGAAATTTACGCGGGAATTTACGTGGAAATATGAAATAGTGTTATCGGGCGCGTGACACGGACGAACTCGAAGCGAATTTCGAATCGATTCGTTGAATTACAAGCTACGAATTTATGATACCGATGATCGAATTTGCTTCTTTAATACACCGATATATCCATCTGCTTTGAGTATCTCCCTGATTATTATCAGCAGGATATTAAACGTGTGTGTTTATACTCGGTAAGCTTTTTAATGTACGTTAAAATACAAGCAAATATCGAGGGGGGGGAGATAAACGTACGTCTGGCATTATTCGAACGATAAAAGCACGGATATTTTCGTAATGAGATTTATCCCTCCCTGCATCAAACTGTCCGTTTGATTTTATTTCGCCAATTGCGTAGATTCCTCTTTTCCTCTCCCCTCGTTTTCGTTTTCGTTTTCGTTCTTTGCGCAAGGACGCGCGAGGTAAGTAAGTAAGTTAAGGGAAAAATCTCCTTTAACTCTCTCTGGGCTCGTCGTACGTTGAACAGGGATTACTTTGATAACCAGTTGGGTGACTGCTGGGTATTCAACGCGTAACCGGCGAACTATTAATTAAAAGAGCCTTCGGTGGAAGTTGCCTGGTGGATCCTTTAAGTAATTTCGTAATTCGGCCGTTGCACAAAGCAACGGGGGATGATTTTAATATCGTAGCTGAATAGAAATTTCACTGTTTCTAACTCCTTTCACTCGCAATACCATGGCCGATGGCTTGTCTTCGGCGCAATAACGACCATCCTCGGCAATGGCAATTAACGGCCGCGGGAACTTGTACAATTTTTTAATTAACGAGTAATCTCATCACCGTGGATAAATAATAAGGACGTGCACGAGGCGAACAAAGGATAACAAGGGAACCAAGGTTGGCGGACTTGATTATTAATTATCAAAATTAATTGCAAAATGCACGATCGTCGAATCGGTCTTGCACACCGAAGATGGCATTTTACGAAGAGCGGGGGAGAGATTTGGAAAACGAACCAACGATCTTGACAACTTCCATATTCGCGCTCGTGTTCTCTAATCACTCACTCCGCGTTTGTCAAGCAAGAAGTTTCTACTTTTTTTTTTCCTCTCTTTTCTCCTCGAAAATGTTTTCCATCTCAAGCACGTGGCAGGCACACGCACGCCAGGACCCAGCCAGGAGGTCACGGCCCCCTGACCCAATTAGACGTTCGCCCCGAGGCTGTAGCTTTCAAGGATATTGCCACGTGATACGTGTGTTCCGAGCTTTTCATTACTTCGACGGCGGAGATTCGCGGAGCGCACTAAATATAGCGGTTTATTGCCGCGGTCGTGCAGGCAATAAAATTCGCGGTGGGTGGCGGTGATGGCGTGGTGTTGCCGCCGCTGCTTTCTGGAAGAACGAACGGTTATACAGACGGTGCACGGGAGCTGTGGCTGGCGTCTGGAGCGCAGACAGATATATAATACCCAGCTAGCACGAACGAGCTTAGCGAGTTACACTTTCCTGAGATTTCCATCTCAGTGGTGTTCCATTTCGATAGAAGATATAACGGCTGTGGTTCGCCACGTTTCGCGTCTACGGATGCGCGGGAAACCAGCAACGCTTGAACAGCGAACACGCAGAACTTGACGCAGGGTACCTTGTTGGTTTGTGCTGTGTTGCCTACCAAGAATCGGTTATTTGCTGAAACAGAATACAGAGAGAGAGAGAGGGAACGGGAGTCTGTCTTTCGTAAAGCACGATATAATTCGATAGCGAAAATGCGTCTGCGTTACCACCTCGACCGTTCGATATATACACACACATATATGTACAGCGTATACGCGGAAATCCTGAATAGACGAAACGAAAAACCGAGTACACAGGTTGAAACGGCAGCTATATTTTATACCGCGCGCGATATTCGTTCTCTGTAAATTATATTTTACATGCATACTTAACAAGGCAGTTGGCGATGTTACGGCTGTTTCTGTTTTGAGAGACTACTCTCTGGCAGAGAGAGAGAGAGAGAGAGAGAGAGAATTTATGGCTCGCGTGTGAAAAAGTCGCGAATGATCGGCCGAAGAAGCAAATTAACTTTTCCCAATAAGCGTAACTCAAAATGAAATTAATATTAACCTGGGCGAGCGGGGAGCGAGCGCGTCGGGAACACCGCCGAGCAACATTTTCCGGATGATTAAGAATAATATGCAAGGAATCTAATTGCAACGCGCGAACGTCAGGGCCGCGCGGCGTGTACCGTTCGTACCGTGCTGGTAATGACGTGGATCGTAAGGGTCTTTGAACTCGTTAAGCGCGGCCGAGCTCGTAAATTGTTATTCACACCCCTCGTATCGATGGTTTGAATGTGTCATAATTACGATTCGTACGAGCTCCATTAGCCGCGTATTATTTTTGCGCGGCGAAACGATGGATGGGGAATGGCTACGGCGATACGCTGCGTCGATGCTAACAACGGGCTGGCACTTTCTTTTTTTTTCTTTTTTTTTTTTTTTTTACGTTGCAATTTAACGATTTAAATATATACGCGAGGATCCGGCCGGGGCCGGAAGCTGCGAGTCCGAATTAAAATTTATCGTTCGTTTTGAGTCGCCGCGTAATAAATTCGAGCCTGATCCGCTCTTAAGCTGTCGAATCGTTTGACGTATCACGCTGCGAGTCCGGCTGTTTCGTTTAAATATCGTTCGAGTTTAAAGACCATCTCTCGCTTTCGCGTCGATTTTTTCCATCGCTTTTTCCCCTCCTTTTTTTTTTTTTATCATCTACGAGCTACGTACATACGGTCTCGCAGTTCGTCGATGTCAATTGATTCTCGATTCTCAAACAACGCGATTGAGAATAAGCGTCTCTCGATAGCCGGAATTCTTTATCGGTATTTCCGTATTTATGATTCCGTATTTTTACGGGACGCTACGGAGCGTCATAGTTTCACGACTTTTCCCCTCCCGCCGGGCCGTTTTACCGGCCGAAATTTCACGGCGGTCCGATAGGTTCCGTTTTGCCCTCGTGACGAAGGCGTACACGCTTGATCAGGTTGGCTGGTCGCGGATAGATGGCACACGAGCCAGTAAAACGATGTATTAACGCCGATTCGTTGCAGTAAATCCACGACGATAACTCGACTTAACCTTAACGGCTGCTCCGGCGAGGTAGCGTCGTTCCTCCTGTCCCTTCGATGTTCGTTTACGACCTTTCCGCCATTTTATTCCGTCGGAGAACACTCGGGACCGATAAAAACAAAAAAACAAAAAAAGAAAAAAGAAAAGAAAAACAAGCTGCCGTAAATCGACGATCGCTAATTTTCCTTCTCGCGATGCTCGTTCCCATCCTCTTCTCTCTTTCGGCGTTCTTTAAAAAAACTGAGACGCGCCAATCTCGATGAAATTTCGACCGGATAAACCGGATGGGAAAAAAGGAAATCCTCAAACGAATGCTTCAACCGCATTTTAAACGCATTCCCTTCGAGCTCCCACCTCTCTTTATCAATCGAAAGTCTTTGCCACAGCCTTTGTCGACTCGAAAGATCCTCCGATACTCCTAAGAGAACGCGCCTTACGTATATACGAGAAGGTCTAACCACGTAAGGCGAGGTCCAAATCCAGCGTATTTGAGCGTGGTGGTAGGTGTTGCGACGGGAAATGATATCACGTCGACGTCAAACCATCAGCTGGCTCCGTGTACACAGCGCACGGTAGGATCGGGTGTCTCAGGTCGAGTCGGTGTTTCTCCCCGAATCTTTATCCTTTGGATCATCCTCGATCCCGTGGTTTTAGTGCGCTGTAAAGGTTCTGGCTGGCCCCGTGACATGCTTTATATCAGCGTCGCAATCGTATTTCAAACGCGAGGATAGGGCTGCCATTCCCACTCCCTGGTGGACGACGCGGCTCCTTGCGAGTCCATTCCTTTTTTCTCACGATCCACTCGTTCGCTCGTGGTCTCTCCTGTAAAATGTACCAACGCCGTTGGTCCGTGTCGTTGGCGTTCTCGTAAAAAAACGTAGCGAGGACTGGTAACGGGGACATTACATCGCGTATCGAGCGTGAGCTCTGAAACGTAAATCCGAAACTCGTTGAAATTCGCGTGGAGTTGATGGGGAGTATAACGATGCGCCTAATAAGTGATACGGTTATGAATTTTTAAGTTGTACAACAGAGTATACTCTCTCTCTCTGTCTTTCTCTCTGTTAGAGCGTAATAGAGATTCAATGAAGAGAAAACCGGTCTCTGGAATGTTCATCACGGATTCATGAATACCCCCTTTATCCCGACAAAGATATAGTACCGTAGCCACTGTGCAGCCGTATTTGGGATCCTCGGATCTTATCTGGCTGAATAGAACAATCAAACGGCGGCCGGCCGAGAATTACGGTGCGGATTTTAGCGCAAAGTTACCAGCGATCTTAGAAACGTCTCGCGGTAAAAACTTGCTCGTCGTCGAAAGTGGAGACGCGGTCAGAAATGC
Organism: Melipona bicolor; assembly: GCA_030673865.1. NCBI lineage: Eukaryota > Metazoa > Arthropoda > Insecta > Hymenoptera > Apidae > Melipona > Melipona bicolor. Next base: position 3,062,400 of record JAHYIQ010000012.1, read on the forward strand.
AAAGAAGAAAGGACGCTCCGATAAAAAGGACCAACGTCAATCGCGTTCGCTTGTCCGTTCTCTCGGCTCTAGGTACGTCTCGGCAAAGACGTGATCGTGACACGCGTTCTTTCGTACTGCGTTCCGCAGTCGAGGACACGGAATGCTTGAATAAACGACTCACCGCCGCGAGATTCAACACGGACAGCGTTGCGGTGTTTTACGCGCGTTTCGCCCAAGTTTTCATGTTCGACGTGGGAGACACCGTTAGCGCGCCGTTAACGCTGTCCGCAATTATAGAATTCCGCGGACCGTGAATTCCTCTGGTTCGTCGGGCGCGTAGAATCCGGCCGGTCACGTTCGTTCGAGCCGTTCGTAATTCCAGAAAAGTTCGTAACTTGCGAGAAACGCGCACGTTGGAAGCCGCGTAAATGTCAGGTGGCAAACTACTACGAAGTCGACGCTGGTTTTTCTACGTACCAGCGACCAGTGTATAGAGATAATAACGCGAAACAGTGCGTCAGCCGCGCGATTAAACGTCCGCCGCGTTGTCGTATTTTTTTGGTCGCGCGTCTCGCGCGAATTTTCAGGAACCAAGCCCTGTGTTTTATCTCTCTGTTCGGAGAACATTTTTTGTATTACACGGTATTAACCGGTATAAAATTCGCGTCACAATTCACTTCCTTCGTTATTCTCAGAGTCTATTCTCCAAGTATGATTAAATTACATTGGTGCTCCGATCTCGCGTCTTTTGAATCTTTCAGCAGCGTTCTATAAATTTGCGGAACATTTTGGTAATCGATCAATTTTACACAAAGCCGTATCGGGTATCTGCGCCGAGTGAAATTACGAGTGAAATTCGTTTGCCTGATTGCCGCGTAATTTCACGGACGACGTCGGGAGATGAGGGGCTGTGCTTACGCCGGCATAAAGTTCAAGGCAACGGGGGTAAGGGAAAGCACATTTCCTTTTTCCAGGCCCGTGGAGAACGCGGCGCGGTTGTAGGGACGCAGTCGCACGTGCCAGAGATGTCGGTTTTCTCGGGAAAGCGTTCGCCGTGGCAGGATAAAGAGAAAGTATTAGCTCGACCGTGGCGTCGCGACGACCGGGATTAATCCAGAAATTTAATTAACAAAACCGTAAGCGCTCTCTCCCTCTCTCCCTCTCTCTCTTTCGGTCTCGCACCCCGTTCTTTCTGTCGCTGCTGTTCTCTCACGGCTTTACGCTTTCGCGTTCGTCCTCGAGCTAAAAAAATAAGATTTGCCGCGGGTTCTCGTCCGATGCCCATTTACAATTAAAAAAAGAAAACTACACAACTTGTACTCCAGTACGATTCTCACTGAAAGGCCCAGAAGCAACTGTTCTGACTTTTTTGTCATAAAATTTTATTGATGTGCAAACATTTGAATCGACAAAACAAATTACCAGACACCGCCACGCCCCCTCGCGACTCACGTGACCCAAATCAACCAATCGCTAATTTTCGTTGCATTCAAGAAGCCCGATTTTCTGGGTTACCCCCGCTAAGATCACTTTCAGTGATAAAAACGCGTTCCGTGTGTCTTCTATCTGTTGGAACGTCCGCGGCGAGACGTGATTCGAGTCCGATACCGAGGAAAAAAGAAATTCCTATCGATTGGACCGGCTTGCAGCTCTGATGGCTAACTTACTTTACGATTGCCGTAATAAAAGCGTCGTGGACGCGTCCCGAGGAGACACGTTAGGCATCTAGACGTCTCGAACTCCCCCGGCGCTCCTTTTTATTTGCCCTGTCGTTCAAATCGACTGTCGTTCGGACAGGGTGAAGAATTCAAGACGGAATGCGGGACGAGCGCGACACAATCGACGTTCGAATGAAAACGTAAACTCGTTACGTAATCGCGCGTAAGCGAGCTCGACGACGTAAATCGCGCGCGTTCCGTTCTCTTTACGGACGTCGTCTCTCACGGATGACACGCTTGTTGGAAAATCGAATTCCAGAAAGAAAGAAAAAAAGAAAAAAAGAAAAAAGAAACATCGCAACTCCTATCGCAACGCGAACCGTTGATTTATCGCGGCAATCTTCGGAAAGCGAGCGCGCGAGGATCGCGGCCCGCTCGCGATGCTGCCCTGCAAATGAGTAAAGCGTTTCGCGGTCGCCGGGATCTGTAACGAAGAATAATTGAAATGGCGCGAGAGCCAGAGTTTCCCTGTGCGAAAAGCCTTCTACGGCCGGTTGCACGCGACCTGCTACGCTACGGGGGGGAATCCACCGACGTTATATATCTTGGGTTACGCTGTTCCTAACGATTTTTCGATATCGGTAAGCGATGCGTTTTTATTCGCGCCGCGATAGAAACGTCCGAACGTTGCAGACAATCTGCCGGATAACGCGTAACTGCCCCCCGGGTGAAATAGTCGAGGCCGATTTTTATACCCTGCCGCTCGCCGTGCCCGGGTGCGGCGCGTTTCCACCCGGAAATTTATGAAAACGTTTATGAAGTCGTAGGTTGGCGAGCACGGCCAGAAAGAGAGAGGAGAAAGGGGCGGAGGGGGAGGGGAGGTGGAAAGTATTCACGGCGACAGCGTTGTGTTCTAATCCTTCGAAATGGGCGACTCCCGCGTGACCACGAGCGTTGCTTTATTTCGCGTTCCGATCGTTTCGCGACGTCTCCCCCCTCCCCCCCTCATCCCCTCGCGCGGTATTATTTTTCGTTCCCCTCGACGAACGAATCGACGTCGGTCTCTTCTTTCCACGCTGCACTTTTGCCACAGACGTTTCGTTTCGCTTCGGTTTCAACCAACTATTTTTCTCCCTTTTCGTTTTGTTTTTTACGTGGAAAACTAGCCGAGGCGAGCGATCGATAACGCGTCAATCGTTGGATAGATTTCACGGTTCTTCTCTCGCTCAAGGACGAACTCTGGCTAATCCAGGGCGATTCACAGCGCGGCGCGTAACAGGCTCGCGCGTTGATCTCCCTTTGACGCGCGCGAATCGATCAACGAATGCGCCCAGTACGTGACGCGCGCGCGAGGGGGAGAAACGCGGCGCGCGTAACACACGCCACGAAAATTCCATAACGAAACGCGAATACTCGCGCGCAAAGGAACACGAATAATTTTATATCCGGCCGGTTTCGCGCCGGTGTGTCGGCCATGGATATCGACGATAAAACCGTAATATACAGCCGGACGATATTTTATTTCATCGAAAATTACGTTGTACCGTAGTTGCCGGCCGGCGCGGCCTGTCGGACGTTAATAATTATCAAAATCTCTCTCTCGTTCTCTCTCTTCTCGTTCTCGGTGTCTGCTGGAGAAATGTGCCGTGGCGAGCTCGGTGTCAGCTTCATTACGGCGGAGTGCTCGTCGGAAGGATTTAAATCCGGGGTCGCCTTAAATCAGGAAGGATTCTGGACAAATCAGATCGTCGTTCGCACAGGCTGACGTCGCCGTCGTCGCCGTCGTCGTCGTCGTCGTCGTCGTCGTCGTCGTCGTCGTCGTCGTCGTTGCCGTTGTCGTTGTCGTCGTCATTCTCGTCCTGGTAGTCGTCATCCGTCGTTTCTTCCCTTCCGTTTACGCGTCGACGAAGAGGAGGCTTGACATTAATAGTCTCGCGGCGGATAAGCCGTTTTTGAAATGACGTTCGAAGGGAATAATACATGGAGGGTCACTTCTCGAGTTCGTCTCCACCCCAGCAGAACGGACGTCCCTTTTCAAATAACGCGTTCGAAGTCCTTTCCTTTTCGGCAAAGTGGAGGACCCTTCACCGAGACTTCCACCCTTACGCCGGCCGTCTCACACTCCGTTCTACGATATATATATATATATATATATGTGTGTGTATCTATCGGCTTGTGCGCGTGTAGACGTACGACTGTCCGTGACGTACAGGGTGTTCTGCAAGTAAGAAATGGCGACACGATCTCGATTTTTCGACAGAGACGTTCCTTTTGAAACAGAAATTTCTAAAGATACCTCTAAGAGATCGTTTGATCGAATAACGAAATCAAGTTATCGCGAAAGGAAAATATTCGCGATAATAATCGTAACAGAGTTTCGCTCGCGATCGGTTCATTTTGTTCGTCTGTTTTTCAAAGTGGCAACAGGCATTTGCGCACGGGTTTCCAGTTACAAAGAGGCGCGATATTAAATCTACCTTTGATGTTTTTTCCTTTTTTTTGCCCTTTTCTCTTTTTCTACCCCCTTTTTTTTCTTTTTTTCTTTTTTTCTTTTTTTATTTATTTTTTTTTTTTTTTGAAAAAAAACGCGCAGCTTTCACTGGTCGTCCACAAAAAACGCGTGTCAATCAACTTTTTAATTATAACTCTGGCTTCAAAGGGTGTATTAATTGAATTTTGTCAGTGGACTTACTTTGTGTGTAAATAATTTCTTACGGGAGCTTGCACGTTACTCTTGCTGGTGCAGCCAGCTATTAACGTTCACCCTTTAGCTGGAAAACAAAGATCGCGTTGTCGCGGGCACCTTGTACATAAATATTGAGGCAGCACACGCGTGTCCCCCTCGCGTGTCGGCTTCTCTCTTTTCGATCGCCGTGCCCGCGCGCAGACAACCCTTCCGTTGCACCACTTCCCTGTCACTCCCGTGCTCGTTTCTCCACTTTTCGACTCCCTGCCCTCCGTTAATTGCCTCAATTAAATCTTTGTTACAAACGATTTAAGCCCGGCGATTTTTGGACGAGGGAACCGACCAAGGACTTTCGATACAAATGCGCTGACAGACGACCGTAAGCGGTGTCTTTCGAGCAACACCAACAGTATCTCAACAACAACTCAAACAAAGTATTTAAGCAAAAATTGCACGACATATCAATAAAATTTTATTGATATGCAAACATTTGAATCGATACAAATTACAGGCGCCAGACAACACCACTCCCCCTCGCCAATCACGTGACCCAAATCAACCAATCGCTAATTTTCGTTGCATCAGCGTTGCACCTTTCTGGGTTATCCCTGCTAAAATCACTTTTGGCGATCGGGCGGGTCGACGAAATTTTTCTCAAAGTTTACTTTTCAAACGACGAAACTCCCTACTGATGAAAGATCTTACGGAGAATTGTCTCTCGTCGAACGTCGAGATTTCTTGCAATATCCGCGGGGAAAGTTGCAATGTCGTCGTATTATTTTCTCTACCACGGGCCACGACGTAACGAAACAAAATTCTGGTCCGACTCCGAGAGTCAGTCGCGGAAACGCGGATTTAAACAAAAGCCAGACACGCAGTTTCGCTCATTTCCATGAAACCGAATTTATGCCGGAGCAGGAAATGGCGTTCGTTTCCACGAACGTCGATCTGTCTTTCACGGAGAGAGGCGGCGGGGCGGCGGGGCGAGCCACTTTCATCGTTTTTCGATCAATCATACCATCCCCGTTTACAAATAATGATGTTTAGCCGCCGTGTAACACAAAGCAGGAGCCGCGGAGAGGCATTGAATTACAGCGGGGGAACAGTGTCGCGCGTAAAACGCATAATGATACCGGGGATGCGCTTCGCACGGCCAGCGAGCAAATTATTTCGCATTGCGGCAAACGCGTTGTTTTCTGCGCCGTGGTATTTTCAAATCGAATTTCCCTTTGTTCACCGCGTTGGCAGGCGTTACGATAACGCGATTACGATTCACACAAGCCAACGCCCATCCCGCGCGCGCGCTGCCTCGCGCGGTATTCTGACTTGTTTTTCGATTCGTCTCGCGTTACGCTCATGCGGGTAAATGATAATTTCCAGCCGCATATCCCTTAATTGAATTTATGTAAACGTATCAATCGTATCGTTATTTAAAATTAACGCGCGTATCGTACCCGCGCGCGGTGGCTTTGAACGCTTCGAATTTCCAATTTTCCAACAGGCGGCAACAACGTTTCCCAGCCCCCCTCCCGCGCTGGATACGCGCTGGATACGCGCGCCGCCCGAAATCCTCGTAAACAACCGTGTCTACGGTCTTTATTCGGGATTTTCATTTGTATTTTAATTTAGACGATCGAATAACTCGCGATATCCGATACGAAGGAAACACTTTTATCTACTATTTTAATATTACCGTAGATTTCACGTGCGCGTACATTTCATATTCCCGGACATTTTCCGCTTAATTCCCTTAATTTTTTTATTTAACGTTTCCTCCTCTCTCTCTCTCTCTCTCTCTCTGCCTCTCGTCGTTGTGTCTATAGGGATATCTACGTTCGACCATCTACTGAATGGCGAGACCATTTTCGCTAAAAAACAAAAAAAACAAAAAAAAAAAGAAAAAGAAAAAGAAAAATTGAATTTCGCAAACTCGTTCTCGTAGACGAAAGTTTATCCGCTCCGGAAATACAACGCACACGAGAGTTACGTACTCGATACGAGAGATACGCACTGGTCATACGGATCAGCGATGAGTTTACACAGTGTCAATCGCGGTGATAGACAGCGCTTCGGGGACTCTCGGCGACGAGAAATCGGAAACGATGGATCGCCGATTCAGCGGCTGGCTAGTTAACGCTCCTCGTAATTGATAATTAATAGTACGTGTTGTGAAATTGCAGAATACATAGATTGCCACGTTCAACGACGTTGCAACGAGCGACGAACGGTGTTGTTTAATTAACGATCGAGCAGATTTTTTTAATTTAATTAGGGACAATTTAATCAGGGAAGGAAAGATTCTTTGTAGATTCGCAACAATGTATGACGTTTTCGGCTATTACGTCGGACAGGGGATAATTAATCTTCGTATCCTGAGCGTAAGCGTTATTATTTGTCAGGTATTTGTCATACTGTGGAACTATTAAATTGGATAGAATATTTAAAAAATTAGTACACTTGTTAGGAATTAGTCATGTACGAGTCGTTCCAAAGTACTTTGATCAGGAACCAAAGTACGAACAGGAAAGGATATACAAGCGCAGAATGCAGTTTAACGTTTCTACATCTACGAGTTCCGCAAGTGTGAAAGTCTCGTCTCGTCCAAATAAACAGTTCCGTAAAGTATATAATTTGACAACGTTTCACTTTACGAATTAACGCGAGAGGATCTGCTGATAATAACAATTAGTTAGAGAACGATTCGAGTCAAAGTTGAGGTTCGAGATCGACGCTCGAAATTATCCACCCGGTGTTCCTGAAACACGGGCGCGGCCGGTCTGCGACAACTGATCGATCGACCGATTCCCCGCGTCTTTGCAAATTAACCGAGGAGTCGCGCGGTACGTCGCGGAGAGGCATGCTAATTTTTTGCCGTGGCAAACGTGCCGGATTCCAGTCACGTACGGTGGCGGCCGCGGTTGCGCACCGCTAACGAATTGAAAACTGGTAATTAAAGTTACCGTGACTTCTGATCGCGCGATTTCGGCCGTGCACGCGGCCCGCTGCACATTTGTTACTGACAGTTCTTGCGACCGGATCATCGGCCGGGCGAATTACACAGCCGTTGGTACGTGAACGCCCTTTACCAACCGAGAAACCCGCTTTGCCAACTTTGTTACACGCAAGAAGAAAACAAACCGTTCCGACCGTTCGAATTCGATTATAAACGAGATCCTTCGTGGAAGCAACGAGATTTCCTCTCCGTCGGCCCGATCGGCAGCTCCTCTCCTCGCGCCAGTACCCAGTCGTCATAACAGACGACTCCAAAGAACGAAGAACAGACGTGTCGTTTATTTAACTTGCCGGGAGTTGCGAGTTACGAATACTTGTCTGTCTGCGAAAACTTTTCAGTTTCTCTCTCTCTCTCTCTCTCTCGTCACGGAGAGAACCTGTCGTTACGACTTTGATCGCACTTGATTCGACGCTCGCGGCAGAGACTCTGAATGGAAATACTCGAGTTATATCCGGCGAGGCGAGATGGCGAGGAACTTATAATTGCCCGCAGACACACGACGATACGGATAATCGCGCGGGTCGGTGGTCTTCCTCTCGCGTTAGCTACGATTCGCATTAGCGCCGCTCTCTCTCTCTCTCTCTCTCTCTCATTAGCGCGCGATTATTCATAAGGGTTCGTTAAGCGTCTTCTTCTTTAAGCGTGTTTCGACCGCCTCGAGGATTCGTTTTCGATTGTAAACTCGCGAGAGACGGCACTTTGTCGGAACGCTAATTGTGGCACGGTGGCTTTTTATCTACGGATATTAGGCTCGTAAAATACTTCCGTTTCTCCGTGTTTATTGCTTAATTGCAAGACTTTCAATGGAATTGAATCGCGTAAACCTGTTTCTTCTTCTTCGTTCAGCAGTATTTTCCTGCCGAGAAGATTCTCTGCGTTTTATTCCCCGTTAAGAAATACTTGTGACTACTTTGTGTTACTACGTGACCGTAACGCGCGAATGGCTTTCTTGTACGCGCGTCTAAGAAAGTACTCATGAACGCGACACCCGACACATTTTCGAGCAGCGTTGACGAACATTCCGAAAAAGACGTCGTTAACCTGTGCGCATGTTCACCTGTCTCTTCGTTGTTTTGCTCTTACCGCACCTGTTGAGATTACTGTTGGGAAACGCCGCGGCAAGGGATGGATGCAAATTCGGTTCGGGTAACGCACCGGATCGAGCCGGACGGCCGGAGAACGTAGACTCATTCCGGCGATAATGGAGGGCAGAAGAAAAGAGGAGAACAAGAGCGGCAAGAAATTCGAAACGGCTCCGAATTAATTGCCAGTGACGAGGGGAAATTTTTTAATTGATATCGCTAATTATTACTCGACAAAGTTGCGATCGGGGGCGTGGCCGTCTTTCTGGCTACCGCGGGCACTGCCCGTTCCCTTAAATTGCCCGTACGCGTATTGAAAGCCATACTTAAGGGGCGCCGATCGCGAAATCACAGCCCCGCGAGAGAGAGAGAGACGAGTAAGTCATCGAAGACAGGGACGAGGGATGGATTTTGTTTCGAAAGGAATAAAAAGTGAGTAGAAAAGCGCGAGCAACATGGCCTCTGGAAGAAAAGGAAGAAACGAGGGGACGGAGACTCGGCTTTTATGCCCGCGTGACGCGTTCATAAAGGTCACGCATTCACCCCTTCGCCGTCTAATTGTTATTTAGTTTTAATTGCCGTCGGCCGTGTTTTGCATAAGTGGATCCCCCGACCCCCGTTTGTTTTTGCGCTTGACGGGAGAACGGAAGAAAGGGCCAGCGACGGGGGGAAGCAGGGATCTTCTTCGCGCCTGCCTCGCGTGGACGTGGATTAAATTGAATTAATTTCGGTCTCTCGTTCTGCGCGCGAGCTCGCGCCACGGAACGCCTCGAGGCCAAATAATTAATTACCGCCTTACATGACGGCTGATAAGTAAATCTTTTTAAGCGGAGGATTTGCGTGCAATCGGGTGACGATTAACGGGCTTATCGCGAGCCTCGCCGTGACTGTGCCTCGGTTAACACGCCAGCGATACGTATCGCTTCTCGAGCGAATCGTGCGTGGATCGTTCTTTCCTCTTCCTCATAATTATCACGTATCGAATATACCTTACGCATAAAATCGACGTTAAAACTGGAAACACCGGAAAGAAGTTAGAATGGGATTTGCATTTCCTGATAATTTCTCAAAACGCACCGTCGTTCGAAAACGAGTCTATATGTAATCTGTAATGTACCAATTGAACGTATATATAAAAAAAAAAAAAAAAACAGGTAAAGCGGAGGAGACGTTAAAAAGTATCGACAAATTCCTTCGCCTCGCTACCCCTTTCACGCGAGGGTAGTACGAAATGACAGACGGCGATTCGCGGAATAAATTTTTCATTTGCCAGGGACACTACCCTCTTTCGTTCCCGAAAGCATAAATATTCTCGCGGCCCGTCCCGTTTGCTACTGTGAATTTGTACTTGCCCGCGGTGCTGTCTGCTAATCGATAGATTTGAAAGTCATGGCGCGGCGGCCATTTGAATTTCAGATTCGAGATCGGGAGCAATATGACAACCTTAGTGGTAGTTTAGTCTCAAACGTTTCCTTAAGCTGTTAGACGAGCTTCGAGCGGCGGCGGCGGCGGGGAGACAGACGAGAAGACCTCGACAGAGGGAAACGGAGAAAGGACGAAGGAGAAGTGCAACGTTGTCGCAGGTTGATACAAATGTTTTTTTTTTCTTTTTCTTACGGCCGAAGAGAAAAAGAGGGCGGGTGAAAGCTCGTACGTGACGCGACGCTCGTCCTAATGATCTGTGAAAGTTCGGTGCGTGGAGGACGGGCGAAGGTATCGTTGAAATCAAGAAGCAGGGCGGTTCGATTAAGAGGAGAAGAGAGCGAGAGAGAGAGAGAGAGAGAGGGTGGCACGCGGTTGAACGAGGATAGGGGAAGATTGAGCGCACAAAAGAAGGATTTTGCATGTCTGATTACTTACGGTAAAGGGTCTTTGTGACTTGAAAGTTCCTTCGCTGAAAAACCATTGACGTTCCAGAATGGTTTTATCAGCCGATCGGAGAATTCTATTTCTTCCTGTTCCTCCGTCTTCCATCCTCGCTTCCATGCTCTCGTGCTTTCTTTCTCGCGTCTGATGATGACGATCCTCCGCCGAAAACGCAGAGAGACGGAGAAAATATCGGTGGAAATATCGCGAGGGAAGGGACGCGATCGCGTTTGCGATTCCGTGCGTTACCGATCTCTCTTCCCCTTGATGGTACCCGCGTAATGAACCGTAATAACACACGTTTGCCTTATCCGGCAAACGTTGAAACGATCGAGCTGCGCGACGAGAGTAAGGATGCAGAGAGAGAGAGAGAGAGAGAAAAGATCTAGTTAACGGTAATACGGCGATCGGAATGAAACGATCGCGATGGTACTCGGTGCTGCTGGCCATAGAGGTAGAGAAGGTTGCTCGCGCGCCGCTTTTTTGCTCGGCTTCGAGCAGGGCAGGACGAAGAAGGCAGGAGATAAGTAGAGAAAAGGGCGAGGGACGAGAAAAAGGCGTCAGCCGTGAGAGGGTACATCAGTGGGACCCATGAAATAATAATGGTATATATAAAGTGTAATTTAGCTAAACGTATGCAGCGTTGTATTGAAGCTCGGCTTCGAGCTCTCAGGGCTGTGCCTAGTCGCGCTGCTTCTCCTGTATACGTATATACACGTTTTGAATCGGATGGATGATCTTCCTCGTTCTCGTCCTCCTGGTGCTTGGTACACGCTCGACCGCACCGGCACACGGCATCCTGTAATAATTCTGGAAAACAATAGACAGTTAGTAGGTGGTGCGAGTTCTAACGAGATTAGCCGACGCGCGGTAATTGAGCGATTGCTCGTTCGTGTACGAGAATATAAGTGTGGTTATCCGGCGGTTGATCGAGCCGGGTCTTGGGCCCACTTTGGTTGGCTAGGCGCGCGTACCGTGTGTACGAGTTACCCGCGCGAACAATAGACGCGCCTGTATAATACTATCATAAATTCTATTATCTTCGATGCGCCGCTATTTGTCACGTGGGATTGTCCGAGGTACAGACGGTGGAGGCTCGACGGAAATGCCACCGAGCAGAGAGAGAGAGAGAGACGGGCGTGGGGCGGTGCTCTACCCGTGTTTTCCCTTTCGGGGAAAAATCTCTCCTCGTCGCGGCGTCGTGAAATTTGCCGACCGACGAAGAAGTGTCGTGATTCAGCCACGGATAAATCGCGAAATTACACACAGTCGCCCATTCAAGAAACTTAAACACGAAATCCGAATCGCGCGAGATCGGCGGAGCGTGCGCTGGCAACGTGAAATTCCTGGGGTCGCGTATCCGGTGCCCCGCGAAGAAATGACATTTTCGGGATCCGATGGGCCCATCCCTGAGTTATGCCACGAGATGGATAGCCTGGGGCCTGCGGTGAGTAAATTACAAGGTAAGACGGAACGCCGACTGTCCCCTCTCCTCCATCGCCGCGGCCACTCTTCTTCTTTTCGTTCCCGCTCTTTCTCTCTCTCTCTCTCTCTCTTCCTCTCTTTTTCTTTCTCTCCCCGCTCCAATCCCGTTGGGGCATCCTCGTTGCTCTCGTTGGATCCTCGAGCCAAGCACCTACTCTCTGCCATACCATCGTCGACCGGACCGACTGGCAAGGGGCTTCACGGCTCCGAACATCCCACGAGCATCCGACACTTTGGGCCCTGCTATGATACACCTTTGGCGTGGCTACCGTACTGCGAGATACTCGCTGCCTTCTTTCCTCATCCTTTCGCTTCCTCACCCTCCACCTTTCCGGCCGCGCTCTTCCTTCTGCATTCTACCTTCTTCATCGTCTCAATTTTTTCTCCCCTTTCTCTTTTCTCCTTTCTTTTTTTCTTTTTTTCTTTTTTTTACCTTTATATCCCCCTCTCCACGGACTCTTTTCTTTTTCTTTTCCTCCACTCTTTTGCTCTACCGTCTGCTATCCGTTTGTTTTGCTCCGTTTTTTCGCTGCTTTAAATCTCTCGATCCTTGCATTCCCTTACCCTCACTCTCTCTCTCTCTCTCTCTCTCTCTTTGTCTATCGATATTTTTTTCCACTTTTCATTCTTTTTTCTCGACACACTTTCGACTCGAGAGAGATTTCGTTCGTTCCTGTGTCGTTTCAAAGTTTCCCATCGTTTCCATCGACCGTGGCGAAACTCGGTCGTTGGCGGAAAATTTCCCTTTGACTCTCGCGCCGACGAGAGGATCGACCGACGTAAGAGAGTTAAGCGCGCCGAGAAACACTCACCCGCGGCGTGTTGCAACGCGCAACAACTACGCGTTGGAAGCGCGCCGGCAGAGTCCGCGCAGCCTAGTAATTCTCGCATCGGAGGGACGTTGTTTTCATTGCGGCTTTTTGTTACACCACGGCGCGGAGTGGATCGCTTCCAAGTCTGCCAGGTCTGAAAATTGTAATTCCAGGATACGACTGGGTGGCAGCGGCGGTGGCGCGGCAGACGCGAAGATATGCGCGAATCTGTACGTGGAAATTGCGACGATGCAAATCTCGTTTCTGGCACGTAGTTGAGCGGCGCGGTAAAGGGCTTAGCGCGGCGGAGCGGTTGACTGGTGCGAATGCAATTAACCCTTAACTGGTAATGTGAAATTTTGATGCAGTTGCGTATAATTTGGTTAATTAAGAAACTCGTTTATTTATGGAGCGTCATGCGCGGGGAATGCGGGGAAAAGAGGAGGAGAGGACGCGCGGACATTTATCCGCGCGCCCGGCATGCCGAATGCGTTCTATTAACCCCGAGTTTTAGAGGGATCTATTTTATTTTAGAAAACCGGTTATTCCGCGCGAAATAGTTTTTCTCCCCCCTGCCCCTTCCTCTTCCGTCTCCTGGCCAGCTAGCTGGCTCGTGTACTTTTTCATTGTGCAGAACCCCCCTCCCCCCCTCCCCTGCCCCCTTCCTCTGGATGCAGCCTCGATCCAGCCAAATGGAAAAGTTAATGGAATTGAGCGATGTGTATGTATCGGATTTCGATGAAGTTTTAATAACCGCTTGGTAATGAAATTTTCAATTGCTTCATGATAAAAAGGGCGGAAGGGAGGGAGAGGAGAGTTCCTGTCGGCGGAGATCCGCGCGGCTCGCGCGACAACAAGCGCGTTCGGATCGTTAATCGCGCGCGCGCTTTTGGCTTCTCAGGAACTCGGCGAAGTTCTCCCGTTTATCGTTCGCGAAGAAAAACACACACGCTGCAACGCTAGAAATCTTATTTTCTCTCGTTGTACGTGCGCGTGACGGTACTCACTTCGGATCGCCGAAGCTGAACGCATCAATTTTCCTCCCCTCCCCTCCCCTCCCCTCCCCCCTATCTCTCGCAGTTTTGCTCAATTTGAAAGTGTTCCAACGGTGTTTCGCGCAATGAAAACTACATCGGATAATTTTCTGATTGCCATTCTCGATTGCTGGAATAACTCGTTCTCTGTACGCTTCCCTCTCACTTATTTACCGATCAATCGTCGATTAAACTGAATATCGAACGGCAATCGCCGGTGCATGCGCCGGTGCGACCAGCCAGCCAGCCAGCCAGCCAGCCAGCGGCTTATCCGCCTCTACGCGTACAGTGAAAAAATGCTCGAATAATTAATGACCATCGCCAACCGATATCCACAACATATGTGACCGATGCTATCGAGGCAAATCTGTGGCGACACATGCGTGGAAAATCCGTTGAACCACTCCTGGGGGATGCGTGACATATGTCCTCACTTTCTGCCAATTCTAATGCACGCATCGACACCATTCGACAACGTTACGCTTGATGTCTTCATGTCGCTCCTCGTTGTCTCGTGCCTCGACGACGAATATCGCATCCCTTTTCGCATTTCCACGCTCGTACGATCATTCGTACAACGCAATCATTTGTACGAATTTGTACGTTTCCTTTTCGTTCGAGCGGTCTTTGGGAAAATTCTTCCAAGTATCGCGTGTTTCGCAGATCTTTCCGTCGATTAGGGACAGGGCGTTCGCGTCAGAGAAGGTGGAAGTGCAGCAGTTTCACCGCGGAGGATGTCCCTCGTCTGCGCGGTTGGTTTACGCGAACAGGAAGGAACCGCGATAAGAGTGCTCGCCGAAAGCCGTTTCCGTTCCGAGGGACAACGCGGGAAATCGTTGCTCGAACGAACAAAAAAGAAAGGCTAATGAGCCGCCGCCTCGGCCATTCCTCACGCCGCCGCGGGAAATTATTTGCCATTTCTGATAAGTGCTGCTTGAACGTCCGAGTTTACGCGACGCGAGAGACGCGGAAAACAGGAATTCGTTCGTCCTGCAAGACCTTAATGGAAGGCGTACAAAGAAAAGGAAAATAGATAATATCGTTTATCTCGACCAAATTTATCTGACCCTTCTGTGAAACTTTCAGATATAACGAGGCTCTGTACAACAGAGCAGTGAAATGGCACTCTGTACGGTATTTTTAAAAAGTCACTGTTGCAATCTTTTAATTCTTTGTCTATTTTCTAACGAATCGCGGATCGCGGTTTTTTCTTGTATCGTAAAGTCAGAAATACGTTTCCTAACACAAAGCGATCACTGTTCAGTGAGAGTACCTATTTTTTGGAGCAATCTCCTTCCATCGCCTTCTATCGCTTCTACGTGCAAGCCGTTCTCTTTTCAAAGTACGAAGAACGAGAGAAATTCGGCAAACCTAAGCTGTGACTATCGAATTACGGATCTCGATCGTGCGGTGAGACACAAGCTGACTCTTCAACGTGGCTGCGCGTTAAAGAGGATTTCACACGCGACGAGCAGAGTTCATTCGACGCTCGAGATAATTCAAACTCGGTGTATCGCCGAGCATCGAACAGAATTTATTTGCTCAAACCTGAGCGAACGTATTTCGACGCCCACGAGTGGGCGCGAGTACGCGGCATTACGGGCTGCGCCTCGCTTCGCCGAAGGTTACAAATTCCAATAGCTCTTGTGCGGTTTGCACCGACGCTGGAGATTGCCACGGGTTTATGAATCATTCGCACCGCTTTCGATGCACTCCCGGCCGTCATCCAACTCGCCGTTCTTCCTTGTTTCGTTTCAGGGGAATCCTGCTGTCGATAATTACTCTGGATAACCAGTCTGTATTTTCTTTTCTTTTTTCTTTTTTTTTTTTTATCGCTACTGGTCCAATCTAAATTTGAAACTGTATCTCGTAACTTTTTAAGGTCCGATAATTTTTGAAAATCAATCGCAACTAGAGAGAGGAGAATACGAAAATTTCAAACGCCTTTCGTTTCGATTGCCCAACGCAAGTCGCAATTAGTAGAAAGACCAAGGCGAATTCCAGCAGAGTCGACGAGTCAGCGTTTTAGACAGCGTTCTTAGAAAGCGCGTACTACGTTCCTCGAATGATTTGCATTGCACGAAAGCCAGTTTCGACTGGAAACTGTTGTTTTTGTTTTCCTTTTTCTTTTTCTTTTCTTCACGCTGCGCGCCGCCGGTGGCTTGAAACTCGAAGCGAGACAAAAGCAGAGAGGGAGGCAGAGAGACGGTTTATTTCAATTCAATATCGTCGGAATGCCCGGGTAAACTTTGTGAAGTACGTACGGCAACAGCGTGGCTTGCGGTTACGTTTGTACACGGCTGAAGAAGGGACAGAAGAGATACAAGGCGTACTACGTACGGCGCAGAAAGGGAATTCGACAGCGTCAGCATGATGGTGCAGAGTGATGCTGCTCGTTGCCGTATGGATTGCCAGGCGATGCGCACGGCGTATCGCCAGAAAAGTGAGGTCGTTTTTCTAATTCAATAAGACCGATGACATCCACGAAATTGGTCAAAACGGTTCTTCATGGTTACATTTCCCTCCCATTCGATCCGTCACTGTCTGCGACTCGAGGGACTCGTCGTTACGTTGGTGGAACGCGTTTCAACTAAAATTATGTTCCCTCGATTTTCTCTCGCATTTTCCTTTCTTTTCTTCGTTCTTTTTTCCTTTTCTTTTTTCACTGAATGTGATTTTAGCGGGGGTAACCTTCAGGTGTTCAACGCTGATGCAACGAAAATTAGCGATTGGTTGATTTGGGTCACGTGATTCGCGAGGAGGAATAGGAGTGGCGATTTGTCTGGTACCGAGCGATCGCGCCTCTAATTTATTTCGTATCGATTCAAATGTTTCCATATCGATAAAATTTTATGGCAAAAAAAGTCAATGGCAGAACAGTTGCGCCGATCGCGTTACTCCTATACGCGTTATTACGACAGAATAACGGAATAACGCATCTTTCAAGGAAGATTGTTTCGTGGAAAGAATCGAATCATGCTCGACTGGGTGAACTCCGAGACGGTCACAGCTGCGATGTCCGCCATAAAAAATATTTAATAACTTTATTCGCGGTGGACACGGTCTACTACCGGGGAAGGGTTCCCCGGCCGGCACGATTCGACGGTTTCAATTACGGTGACATCACTTTGTACCCTTGCGACCCGGTGCTCTACGTTCCTTCTGATAGACTGCCTTTTGTCCACGATGAGAAAGAAACGCGGCGTCGCGTGAAGCGGAAGGACGCAGATTGGCCAGCGTTCCGGAATTTCGTTCGACGAGCTCGCCGGAAAGTTAGCCAAGTGTAACTTGGCGCGATGCATCGAAAAAAATTAATATTTTTCGAAGAAAAACTTTGTCCCGCGACATCTTTATTTCGTTGTTGTTCCACCTGACGACAATTTTCACGTCTCGAATTACGTCCTCTCGCGTTCGTTGCCGTCCCGATAACGGCCAATCGCCAATCGACGAAAAAGCATCGATCTCCGTAGCTATCGCTGACGGCGAGAAAAATAGAACGAGCATCGTTTGATTTCTTTTCCGTTCGTTAATTGCGCTCGACCGATTTATTCGTCTGTTTGAAAAAAAAAGAGAAGGAAAGAAAAAAAAAAAAAGAAAAAAGAAAACAGCGAGCGAAGCCATCGGCCGCCGGTAAACATAGTTCGCCGCTGATAAACGTCCGCCACGAGGGGGAAGGGTTATTGCGGGCTTGCCAATAAAATAGTTGTTCCACGGGGGGATGAATGGCCCAGACCGCAAAGTTAACTACTGGCCCGAGTGTCTCCCGCACGGAAACTATCAGGGAACAATTCAGCAGCCACCTCTGGCAGTGGGTACCTGGCGAGAGAGGACGGGGAAGAGGTTAACGCGTTCGAGCAGGACGACGCCGACGACGGTTCGTTGGGTTTCAAGTGGCTAGGAGAGGCCTTAACCGAAAGAGAAAGGAATAGCGGGGCGAAATCGTGAAAGGACAGGAGGGTGGGTGGGTGGTGAGGGGGGGGAGATGGTAGGAAACGGTTAGTCGGAGGGTTGCTCCAGCCCTATTATCGGGAAATTAAAGGCAGTAACTCATCTTGGGACGACTTCTATTAGACTTTCCCTCGGCCAGGCCCCAGGTCGATATTACTTTCGATATGAACGAGCCACAGAATTAATATCCACAATGCACTGGCAATTATGAACGGCCTTTCCGCTTCCTCTTTGTCGCTTTGTTCCTCTCTTTGTGCCTGATGCTGCTGCGCCAATGGTTTTCTTTGCTCGTTAGCATCTGTGTGAAATTCGGACGGTGTCTCGGTGTGTTTCAAGAGAGAAAGATCCTTTGCGCTTTACGCGCGAGTATAATTATTATTACGCCGCGTAAGGAACAGACGATAACCATCAGACGTAGCGATTGCGAAACTATTGAGAGAAATGTGTGTTCGGTAGTACATCGTGCACCGCCTGCGCGCCCAAGTCGCGTTCCCCACGACCGGTATTATCGGGCCATTAGTACAAGCGCATAAATATGCCGGGGGTCCGACCCTGAACATCATCGCGAGTCAGCGGCGGGGACATTAACGGCGCCCCTTCGTGGCCACCGATGAAACATACGTCCGAACCTTCCGAAACAATTAGAAACGACGATGCCGTACACGTGAATCATCGCGATCTACCGCGCAACGTCGCGCGTATGTGCGAGCGAACGGAACTTTAGAACGAGTTTCGACGAGTCGTTAAAATACCAGCGGGATTAAATGGCACGCGCGAACGAAAGCTGGAAAGGAACGAACAAATAGCAGCTCGCTCGGTGTACGTGGGAAAGGATAACGCGATTGCTGGCCTCTTGTTTTTCCGCCTTTCTTTTTTTGGGGCGGGGGGGGCGGCGAGGGAGAGACCGGGATACCTGACGAAATTCGCGAAGCCAAGAGACACGGCGACACAGCTCCGGCTTTAATTCCCACTCCATCCACACTTTGCCGCGTGCTCCGTATCACGACGGTCCGCAGCCGTCGTGACCAGGGTTCGAGTAAACAAGGACGCAGTCGGATTACCGAAATGGGATTGGCGACGTCGGCTGGGTTACCTGCGTGGCAATGCGCGCGAAAGCCGTAACAACGGGGCGAACAATTAGACAAAGTCGGACTAATGGGCGACTGGGCGCCGGTGGAAAACATCAGCCGTCGGAATCGCATCAGCAAAAATATATTTTAAACTTCCGCGGGCCAAGGCCAATTACTACAGAGGCGTAATTCACTTGAACGGAGTTGTCGCGAACGCGTTCTCGTTGTCGGTAGGTTTCTCCAAACGCTGCTCCCTCTCGACGGCGACGAAACCCTCTCCCCCTTCGTCCTTCGCTTACGGTACAGCCACGATGTTCCGTTTCTCTTCTTCCTCCGTCGTTCCGTTAACGGCTAATCCTCTTTCTCTCATCGTCGACCCTTTCCCATCCACTTCGTTTACCACTCTCCCTCTCCTCTCCCCGAGTGAGAGACTCTGTCTCGCGCGTTTCGCGGAGGACGCAACGATGTTAGCTCACCTTCCTAATCGTTTTAACTCACTCACACGCGGCCGCGTCCGCGCCACATGCACGCCAGCCGAAAATCATTACAACGGCGCGAAACTGTTCGTTTTCGCCAGGTTTGCGTTTGCACGTTCGTGCGTTTGCACAAGCCCCGTCTCACGCGACGCCAGCCGGGAGAGCTCCTCTTTCGTCGCTGCGAACTCCATTCTGTGTGCGTGTGCGTGTGTGTGCGTGTGTGTACGCAACTATGCTCCACTCCGTGTACCGTGTGCGTACGTGGAAACGGGCGACCGCGTGTGGGTGGTTGGCTGGCTGGCTGGTTGGTTGGTTGGTTGGTTTCTGCATGGAACGGTGGAAAGCGTCGCCCCTGCAGCCCTTTCTCCGCACGGTCCTTTTATCACGCCGAAGTTCCGGAAGCTAGCGAATACGACGACGATGACGACGACGACGACGACGGCGTAACGAGTTGCCAGCGACGCCAGTGTCGCAACGGCGTCGAGTATCGCGTGCGCGGGATAGAGATTGAAAATTATACAGTTTGCTGACACGAACGCGTCGCACTCTCTCCTCTTTGCATCTCGACGTTCGTTAAAAGAACGTTTGTTTTCCAACTGTACGCGGAGGAGAAGTCTTTCGTCCTCGACTTTCTACATTTCCGTTTGGAATTAAAGTTCTTTATATTCAGCGATTATATTCTCCACCTTTTCGTAGCACGGAGGCTACACGTATCACGCTCGGTGGTGTCTCAAACAAACGTGCAATGCTAATCAGTAACGATTGCTCGTCACGGTTCGGCGATCGTGATCATTGACCGGAGAACTATTGGTTTCCTTCGCTGGCAGCGAGAACCCGGAGCACGCTCCAGGTGACCGGTGCATAATTTTCAACGCGAGGCTCGCGATCGTTCGCTCCTTACGCAGCGCCGCAACGAGAACGTATATAATGACGATGACCGTGAACCGTTTCTATCTTCAATTTCATTTCTCCTCGGTTCTGGGACGATTTTGAACGTGGCGCGATGGTAACATATTGGGTCAGGGTGCCCCGTCCAATATCGAGAATGTATGTTGACGTTCACACGCCCGGTCGCATATGCCCGATCTCATCGATTCGTCATGATCAGCAGCTACTTCACAGCACGCGATCCCTCTCCTCCCCCCGTGCCACCCCTCAATCTGCTGTTCGTTCGCTTTTCTGCCGTGGAAAATGCGTCGTTGATTAAATCTATTTTGGGTAATCGACGATACATGACCGATAGACGTTCCGCGTCGCCTCGGGGGGGGATTCAACGTCGAATCGTGAAAACGAATCGAGGAAACGGAGGAAATATTATAGCTCGTGGGGCGCCCCTCTCTCTTCCTCTCTCTCGAGTAACTTTCTCCGTTCTTCGTTCTCGTCCCTGCCCAAGTATCCGGAACATTCGGTGGAGTGAATCGAGCTGCGAATCATCTCGCTATTAATCGCGGGACGGAAAGCGAAACGGAAAAGTATCCGGTTCGAAAAGTTAACGCGTAGGTCGCAATTAATCTGACATCTCGTCGTTCAAACTCTCCATTGTATCGCGTACAGATTGTTCTCGCTTGCGCAGTATATATATATATATATATATTTCCACTCTGTAATCGAAGAATGGAAAAGGCTGCCACGTTTGGCTTATCGCGCAATTGTTTAAGCGGTATAATGCATTTCTCCCGCGATACCTTCCATTCTAACGTACGATACGCGCTGTTCCCCGCGCAGCTTGTAATCGGACGCGGCATTGTTGCAACACCGCCGGAATATTCTCGGTATTTAACGCGCGCTAACGTTTGAAACGGAGTTTTCATTGTTCCTTGGCGTTGAATCATTCTGGAACTGGTATTCTTCGCGGCTACTTTCTCGAGTGGGAGCTATTTCGCCGGCAATAACCGATACCGCGATGCATTGCCTCGCGGCTCGCGAAGGCCACGTACTCGTCTCGTTTCTTCTTCTTCTCTTTTCACGATTAACGCCTATTGGGGGACGATCGACTCGTCGAATTTTGGACTAACTTGTTGCTCGGATGAAAAACAGAATCGAGTCTGATTAAATTTCGTCTCGATGGATCAACGAGCAAAGGGAAAGTCTGTTTGTTAATCCGTTTATCCGAACTAATTTGGTTAATTAAAATTTTCGTTTGATATCTACTTCCAACGATTTGTGAACGTTCGAGATTTGCGATCCGTCGAACCAGAATGCGTCCTTGCTTCTGGCACGTATCCACCTCTTCCCCCCCTTACCCTCCTGTTATCCAGGATTCATCGACTGTACCTTGTGTCCTTTCGAATCGCTGACAATCCGCTGTATCACTAAAACTCGCCGTACGGAATAGGCTCGGGCCTAAAGATCGAGGGGACGCCGGGGTCACTGGTTCTCAAATTACAGATCACCTTCGACGAACGACTAAAAATTTCGTATTAGATTAAATTATAAACACAAAGAGCTCAGGCAGACGCTGCTACGAATAACAACATCTTTGAAACTCGAAGAAACCGCGTGTCAAGTTAAAGACCAATTTTAGAAATTCGGGGAAATTTTTGACAGAAATTTTTTAAGTAAATTTTAGACAGAGATAAAATTTAGTACAACGACGGGAACGACTTAAATAAATCGATTCGTTCGGCGGTTTGTCCATCTTTCGAAATATGATTTGAGAACCGTCGACGTAGGTGACGCCGAAGGAGGGTTGCCAGCGTTACGATCGTCGTCTGGCATAGCTGTCTAAATCCCAGAGTTACGATGATCGGCTCGATACGAACAATGTGGCGTGACCTGGCCAGTGATGCAGTTGGATCATTCCGTATTACCCCGTGGGTGCAGTGATTCTCGGCCGTCGTCTTGGTAGTTGTTTTGCATGCGCGCACGTGTGGATCCTCCCTCGATAGCGAGCGCGCCGTATTTCGTTGCGCGCACACTCGAGGCTGCGGCGAAGGCTTCATAGATCAAGGGAACGAGTAATAGCTTTCGGAGCATAAATTCAACGTTTGGTATTTTATTATCGAACATTCCGCGGGGCTCGTCGCATCATCTGGGTCACGGATACCTCAACCTAGAGAGATAATTGTAATTCGTTCTTGGTAATTATTCGTCGCTCTGTCGGGACATTTAATATTCCAAGCTTACGTACGTCCTCGAAGAATATCAGTCGTGACGGATAAAGTACCCACGTTCACGCACGCGCAGTGTACGCGTATGCAAATTCCACGGTTTCTGTAATTGTACAGCCGTGTAACAACCATCGCGATATAGCCAGATCCTATTATTAAAACGTTACACGGCGGCACAGATTGAACGAGTGACAGGCTGAACGTTCGCATGCAACATTCTACCTCCTTCGAATGCCTATAAATACCCATTACCCGAAGCAGGAATACTCGATTCAAATCTGACAAATCCTTCGACGGCTCGTCTTTCACGGTTGCGAGCAATGTTGTAAAAAAAACTAATAACGAGAATAGTCTGACCTTATCGGAAGGAAGAAGAGAGAGCGCTTGGGATCCAATTTACCAGAATCAAGATAGTAGTGTCCATGACTAGAAACTATAATCGATAGGTTCTAAGAACGTCAAGAATCTCTGGAATGAAACGATAATTAACCCTTTGGCCTCGAAAATGTTTTTCGTATCATCTACCATCAATTTATTTACGAAGCAGCGATATAGCGTTGGAAATGATCGTTCAAATGGTATTTAACGCGAAATTTTGTCGATTGTAACCTGTGATATCGTTCAAATTTAAAGCAATCATCCATGTACATTGCTAGTAAAATAGTAGAATTAACGATACCTAAGTAATTTTAATCTTTGGAAAGAGGCAGTAAAAAGTCTAATTTATATAAATTATTCCGATAAGTTGAGAAATTTCTTTTTCTGAAATTCTTTTCTAAGTCTATTCAGATATTGTACTATTTTACATCGCATCGTACGATGAAAAAACACCAAATGTGTACGTTCGTTGTGACTATCAGCAAATTAGAAAAAAAGGACAAAGTCTGAGCTGTTGGCTAGATTTAGCATTGCCATGTCGAGTGCAAAGGATTAAATTTCTGGACAAAGGTATGGAAATGACGATCTTAGATCTGGGGCAGTGTCAAGCAACAAAACTATAAGGAAATTTCTTTCGCATCTTTTACCGAAAATTGGAAACTCTCGAAAGTTTCGAGAGCAAAGTGCAACGGGTACTCTGGGTGACTTGGTTGACACGTGTCGTTGGTTGCTACGCAGTACTATTATCTTACATATATCACTGCACTGAACCGGACGTCTAGATTCACAGGCATACGAACGGTGCGGGCGCAATTACCGTTGCCACGTTTGACACGTATCGACTTTACGTTTGCTTCGGTGAAAACGATCGCTGTGCCGGATCCTGTTTACAGTGCCGTTACTTTGGACCGACGATATGTCGCGCGATCGTAAGTGTTGTCGACAGCCTAAGCGGTTGTTGGCTCGACCCGTTGCCTTCAACGCAACGCAACGCAACGCGATTAATCGTGGGAAAGTTATTTCGCTAATTGAGATAACCTCGTTATTTCATCTCTGTTGTACGGGTTTTCTCGCCTTGGATTGACTGGGCGTGCGATCAAATATCTGGAAAGAAACGAGGGAGAAATCAAGCAGAGAAGGCGTCGTTGTTGAGCGATTGACGTTGTCGATGGCGCGTTTCGATGGAAATTGGTCGAACGACCGAAGCGGAACGCATAGTTTTCTGCGGCTAAGTGGAAGCTTGTTCGATGCTAACATCGGTACTGTTACATTGGTTAATACGTTACACGTTGGCTTGGTGTTGACGTTTCCATTCCGGGACCGAACTGCACGAACTGCTAGTTAATAGTAATTTTCACCCGATCCCGTGTTTAACACGATAAACTGCCTCGTTGGCAATACCGGAATCGCGTATTAATGCAACGTAACGTAATTCCCGAGCGAATTAGGTACAAGGAGTTGTTGCAATTTATTCGTTCCGGTATGACGAGCGCGATCGTAAAAATACTCGGTGGCAATTGGCAGTAGCAACAACGATGACAGAAACAACGACGCGCGACGCGTGTAACTGGGATCGAAGGAATCTAAATTGCAGCGTCGGTGGCGGAGCGTCAACTTCGACCGCTCTCGGTTCGCCGAGATACCATATTCCGCGCCGCAAACACTGGTTAGGGTCACCGAGGGTTTGTTTCCACGGGGGAGATAGGGGCAAATTGCCGCGGGTGTACCGCACCCGGTACACACCCGTGTTTTTTTTTTTTTTTTTTTTTTTTTTTTTTTTTTTTTTTTTACAAATTGCCCGCGAATAACCTTCAATTCTCGGCGGCGTTAAAAATTTCACCTGCACCGGCGAGTACTATCGTTTCAATTTCCCTTCCATTCTCCTGCCGCTTTATTCGGTCCGCGGCAATTTCGAGTTATTGTCAACTCTGGCCAATTTCCATTCGACGAATTTTTCCCCCCGTTTTCTCTCCCTCTCTCTCTCTCTCTCTCTTTCTTTCTCTCCACTTCCACCCGGCGAGAGTCTCTCTCTCTCTCTCGTAAAAAATACACGCTCCGGCCACGATTGTTTAACACTATCGCGGTACAATTTCGTTCGATAAACTTTGACCACGTTTCTCGAAAACAACACGGTGTCAATGGGATCTTTTCATCCTCTCATCGATTCGGCTCGCGCGTGCGCTTTTTGTTTCTTTTTCTCTCTTTTTTTTTCTCTTTTCTTTTCTGTTTTTCTTTTTTTTTTCCCCCTGCCGTCTTTTACAGGTTAACGCGCGCACGCGTGTGCCTTGGAACGAACGAAATTACGATTTCCCCGAATGTTGCGTCGGTCGGTACACTAACGACGCGTGGTGGTCTGGCGGCTTTCGCCTTTACGGCAGCGACGAATGTGTCTGCTCCTCTATTGGCGTCATGGAAATGGTTGAGTTAGGTAGGCAGAGACAAGCAAATGGGCACGCGCGCCGGGGGTGAACTCTGACTCACCCCTCGCAGCATCAGTGATGTAGTCTGCAGCCAACCCTCCCCCCAATGGCTTCGCTGCCCCGAGCTACGCACGCAATTACCATCCCTGATTGGATTAGGCAGCGTCTTGATTTGAGCCCAGCGTCGACAATCTCACCCATCCGTGTCTGCTGCCTTCTCTCTTCCCCCTTCTCTCTCTTTCTCTTCGAGAGAGTTACCGCTACTGGATGTAAAGTGATTAAAAATAACTCGAAAATATTTCCCCAACGCGATCGTAACGAGAATTTCTCTTCTCGCCTCTTCTCTCTCGTGCGCCGAGCGGGAGAAATATTCGAGAGGGAACTGTGTCGAGAGGGAAACGTTTAAAAAGGAAACGGAAAAAGAAGAAAGCGGAAGGAAAAGAGAGAAAAGAAAGAAGAACCGTCAACGAAAAGGCGAAAAATCCTTCTTCCTTTTTTCTTTTTTTTTTTTTCTTTTTCCTTTTCTCTTCGGACTTGCCTTCCGAGCAATTTAAACTTTCCACCAGAAGTCACGAGATAATTCCGTTAAATCCCGTGCGTTTAATCACCGCGAAAGTCGGCGGATCGAGTGGCTGACAAGCGTCATTCATCTGCGCGAAGGCCCCCTTTTCGTCGATGTAATCAGAAATAAACAGAACTCTCCCCCTTGGCCGGTCAAAACAGAGCGTCAAGGGGTGGCCCGCGAATTATTCAAAACGTCTTCGTGAGCACGGTATCGATTCAATTTGAATCGTCGACCTTGCGTTCCGCGCGGTTGTTTCTAATCCTCCCGATAGCTCGATCTCTTTTTCTTTTGGGACTACACGAGAGGAGGGGAATTGATCGGTGAAAATGTCGAGGGCGGCGTTATCGCAAAGGGATCGGAGTCGACCTTGATCGATTTCTCCTTTTTGCGTGCCTTCTCGCGGAAGAACGCGAACGAAAAGGAAACGATCTCAAAGTTTTTCAAACGAACCGAGACAGTCGTTATTAATTCGAGCTTCTACGCTCGGTTGTAATCGTTTTCAATTAGTTCTCGTAATTCCGGGACCGCGCCGAGGCCCGGAATAAAAAAATACCAGTCTTTGCACGTCGTTCTACTAAAAATGAGATTATTAAGGGGCTGACCGGGCGAGGCACGTCGATGAACCTCACTCGCCGTTTGAATTTGTAATTTTTCCCTCCTGTTACGAGATGCGTCGTCGCGCGGAATTTCCAGGGGAAATATCGCAAGATAAAAAATAATTCGGGGAAATTATGTTCGTAAACTCCGAAGTTTAGCTGACTCTTTCATTAGGTGGCGTACGAAAAATCCGAGTAACGTGCTTCTATTGTATTTGCGAAAAGTGAGAGGTAAATCGCATCGTCCAGTTGACATTATTGAAACGAGCAAGACCATCGGCAGCGAGGCTAAATATTGAGAGCAAATGCCTAATCGAACGAATCAAAATTGAGGTAATTCGGAGCTGTCTAATTGAATAATCCAATAATCCAAATTCCGTTCCAGGAGAAATCGGCTGATTCTTGCCTCACGTCGGATAATTCCAATCGAAAAGAAAAATATGTAGATTGACCGATGGACCATCTACGAGCGCGAGGAAATTTTGTTTCGTTAGAAAAACGAAAAAAAAAAGTCGGACAGGATAAAAGGAGGTCGGGGCGAAAAGTAAGCAAGGGATAGAAACGAAGCGGTCACGTCGCGCGTCACATACTGATAGAAGAGAAAGACGAATGACCAGACGGAGTGGCCAGACCCCAAATCTGTTCGGGATTTGGCAGGACCAGAAACTTAAAACGAGGCTCACGTTCCCTATTGGTAAAGGACGATGGGCACACCTCTCTGCCTGGCAGCCGCCTAGAGTCGGAAACGTACTCACGTACGAATTCCTTTTCTCCTTTTCCCCGTTGGGGATACTACCGGACTGCTTTCGATTCGCCTTATATTTCCGCGTTTATTGATTGATCGGCACGTCAAAATTGCTTTCCCACCGTTGCGTTCCCGTCAGACGTGCTCCCGTCAGCCTCCGATCTCTCCCTCCGAAGCGTTTCTTCGCTCTCCTCTCCCCGCCTAATCACCCGATCCGATGCGATTCTTAACGATCTCGCGATGGTGCACGGAGGTTAATCAAAAGTTAATCAGCGACGGTCGAATTTGAATATAGTCAGAAATGTACGAAGTCGATGGCCGGGCGTTCCTCTCGGATTCTCCATCTGGAAGTTCATCATCGGTATTAAGCGCCGAGTCGTTCCGTCGTCTCGATTGGCGCGAAGAAAGGGGAGATTCGATGGTTATTCTTACGCGAACCAGAGATGGAAATGGCGTCCGGCAGGGCGGCCAGGGCGAGAGGGGGGCGGGGGAGAGGTGGCCGAGAGGCGCATTATTACCATAAAATAATGAAAAGGGATCTGGCTGCATTACGGACCGCAGCCCATTATGGATAGGGTAGGGTAGGGTAGCCCGTGATCTTTCTCTGCGGCGTACGAGGTATGCATGCCTCACTGGACAGATAGATAGTCCCGCAATGACGGAGCAGGACCGATATCGTTCCTTTCGGGGAGGCCAGTGCCGGCTTTATATACGCATCCATCTCTTTCAAAGAAATATCGGCTCTGGCCAACACGCGCCAAGCGTTATTGTCAAAGCCTAGCGTTCTTTCATTTTTCTTCCACCCTATCGTTTCTTACAAATTGCCTCGCTTGTATCTCTCTGCGTTATATATATAATATATAATATATATATATATGTATAAGAATAAAAAGAAAGAATTTAGCTTCTTCAAGTGTTATTAAGGCTGGCTACTTTGTCGAGAGCCAGTCGATTACTGTCAAGAATTGTCAATTACGTCGTTATCCCAACGACGAGTTTTTTTAAAATTAATTGTCGCAAAGCGAAGCTTAAACACTCTCTGGTGTGTTTTACGTACGCACGTGAGCTAAGCAAACGTCTCGGATGTCGGTGTAATCCAGATTCTGTGGAGACAGAGAAACGTCGCTCGCATCTCTCCGCTGGAATTAACCAGATAACGTTCCGAGTCAGCGCTCCCGGTACTCTAATTTCTCCGTCTCTCCGATACGATCCTGACACGTAGCAAATACGCAAGACCATCCTCTCTCGATATCAGGAATAATCGTCAATCACACGGATGTAGCCTGCGAAGCGTCGGAGCGTCGATGCGGCCGGCAAACACGATCGTCAAACTGGCTGCTGGCCCCGGTGCGCAAACGTCGATCGAGCGGACGCGCTCCGTGAAGCCGCTCCGGTTACACTTGAAATAATCACGTTTCCGTTGGAACCTGATGACCGGGTAAAAGCCTACTTCCCTCTATCCCGAGGCCTTAACTTCGTATGTCCATCGTGGCGGAAGAGAACAGCGGCTCGATATCGACGCGCGTGTGCTTCTTCTGGGGAGCCCGGTGGAGGCAGCTAAACACGCTCGCAGGCAGAGAAAGGCGAACATGTACAGGGAAAGCGAGAGAGAGAGAGAGAGAGAGAGGGAGAGGGAGAGCGCGGCGACTGTGCACACGTAGAAGGAACTCCAGAAATCGAATTCCAGCGGGTCGGTGTGGGAACCGGGCGTCGTAGCCCGCGCGTAATCTCCGGTTTGGTGGAAAATGAAGCGGCGGCCGAAGGCACCGGGCGAATTCCACGCCGGTAAATCGACTCCGCCGGATAATGAGCCGAGCCGAATAATTTCTCTGGCCTGGCACACTGAAAAGGCGGGAATGAATCTACGGTCGAGGCATCCGCGGCGTAATTGTATCACCGTCGAAGATGCTGCTGCCGCTGCCGCCGCCGCCGCCACGTCGGATTGCTGGCTGGTTAACCGCGACAAGAATTAAGTGCGCTTGGCGCAGCTCGCCCTTGTCATTTCTATGGAAAATCGACGATCTACCAAGAGGAGCAGGAGGAGAAGCAGGATATCAAAGGTTGGAATTGCACGAAGGATTAGCGGAGAACATTTCCGGGGCGCTCCGCGTATTTTTCTATCGAATTTACGAGATTCGTTACGTTCCCTGATTGACACAGAGATCTTGTTTCCTCTATGATTCTTTCGTACGTTCGTTTGCCATCTCGTTTCGGAACGGTATTACGTTCCTTTCCGGCAGGTTTACAAAGCTCGCTCTTCTAAATACAAAGTTCCGATTCGCTCGTGGCGCACGTTGCCGAGTGGGAGAGGTGGTCGATTTTGGAAAAGAAACATTGTTACGGACGTAATCCAGCCTCGAAGATTTACACTGTCGAATCGTTGATCGACTCCGCGAAGAATTAGAGAAAATTGAGATGTCTGCGTCTACGTCAGCCTCGCGCAAAATAGTTGGAAATACAGTTGGAATATGGTTCTGTTCGATTCGATATCGTTGAAGCGTATGTTTGATGGGGTGGTGAGATGGATTGTTCGTCGGGGTTGGGTTGGCCCCGATGGTTGAAGAAGAGCGGACGAAACGCTCGAGCGGAACTTAACACGTGCGCTTTATTGTCTCTTCGGTTGAATAACACGCGTTATTTGGTGGCAGATAAATGCTTAAATCGAAGGAAACAGAGAGGCGAGGGTCCCACGCGGAACTCGGTATATTTCTTCCCCGTTGGCGAAATGTTTCGCCTCATAAAGACGATGCTGTGCCACTGTGTTTCGGCTCTCTCCCTTTCCCGATTGCCTCGCCTTCCTTCCTGCCTTCTTTCTCGTCGCGAACACGACGCAGCCTTCCCTTTGTCATCCATCTCGCGTCGCGCCGATACATCTCGAGGAGTCGCCGAGACACAGATAGTTTACTTTTGATCGCAGCACCGATAAAAAAAGTATCCAATTTCGACGGATCGACAAGCAGGTCTTTGCTTCTGGATATGATACCCCTGCGGTCTAGTCAAACGCCTGGAAACTTCTCTCAACCTTCACCCTTGTCGAGCCAATGCGGTCGAGGTGGCGAAAGGGCAGCCTTTATCGAATGCAGGTGAAATTTTCCAAGTTCGAAAATGAAAATATCTGGGTCTAACCTTTGTAGTAAGTAACAATGATATATCGTTAATTTATTCCCTTTTCTTTTTTTCAATTTTATTCAAACCTCGCCTCAAGATGCAACTTTTTCGATCGACACTGAAAATTTTCTCCAAAAGTTTTCGTTCCGTTTTACGTTGCACGAATCGACACATTGACCGACTTGTGAGAAAAAACAGTACGTTGATACAAGATTGCGATTTGGGGGATTCGTATTTTCGAGGGCCTTCTCGTAACGACGATATCGATTTCAACCCCTCTAGCCTCGTTCGAAAGTGTCCTGGCTGACGCGTGACGCGGCTGATCCCGAAGGATATTCCACGAAATCCAGTGCAGACCGCAAGATGTTAGCACGGCACGAGCCTCGGCAACTGCCTATAGAGACGTCCGCTCTGGTATCCTTGTTCGGGGGGTTGGTTCGTTCGTTCCTAAGCGCTAAGCGGCGATACACAGAGGTCGCAGAGTGGATGCGTGTCGGCTCGGCGGTGTGGCTCGCGTGTCGAGGGTGTCGTGCGGTCATGCGATACCGCTTTTCGCCCCGGGGGTAACATTATTGAACATTACGTTTATAGATTTGTAGCAGCTGGCCGCGCGTGCCTCGTAAGCAACTTGGCAAAATCGTGTTACACGGAATGTCGCGACGCCGCACGGCTGTTGTTCCTTTCCGTTCTTCTTCTTTCTTCCAGCGCGGCGGGCTTCTCCGTCGGATGCTTGTGTGTCGAGGAAATCGTTACTACGGATTTTGGTGTTGTCGGGGGCTGTGATTAACCGACCGAAAATTACTAGAAATTTATCGCCGATCATTCGGCACGGTTCGACAGGGTTCGACAGGGCAGTCTCGAGCGGGAGTGTTTCCCGAGCACACGACACGTCGCGTTCCTTTCGAAAGCGTGGCCACCGGGGCGCGCGTCCACCGGGTGCGTGATAAACGATCGTTCTCTGTGTGCCTTCAATTACCGGCTATTAAGAAGCAAGCGTTAGAAACTGCAAATCGATTTGACGTGGATGTAGGCGCGGTGGCAGCGGCGTCGACCGCGAGCCACTCCCGCGAATCACGATACACGGTTTTCTTCTATTCGTTTTTAGAACGATCGCTTGATAAGCGAGAAATACATGTAGGTGGTTAAACAGCTCTCGCCAAGTACAAATTGCCCGGTATCGCGAAAAGGAGAGGATATATATATATATATATATATATACACATAGCCGCTGTAAGCTTATTAAACGATTACACCGGGCGTTTAATTCCTATTCAACGAAACGTGAAATTTCGAGCGTAGCTCGAAACACGCATATTTCATCCACGATCGGGAATGTCGGATTCTCGTCCGTTTGACGATGATTATTGTCGGAATAAATAAAAAAAAAACTCGCAAGATCCAACCTCTCGTGCGTTTAGAACGTTCTCGCGTGGTAGCCGCGCGCGACGCGAAAATCCCTTCAAACAATGGCATTATCTGACGCACACCTGACACACCCTCGTCGATCCGGTCGTCGTCGTCGGGGACGGAGGGCGGAGGGGAGAGAGCGGAGGAGGGAAGCTGTAAGCGGTAACGCAGCGATAAGATTTTCAAGGGAGCCGTTGGTACCGCCGGTGAAACCGGGGGGATTTATCGATTATTATCAGTGCATCTTGGATAGCTCTAAATCAAACACACGGCTTGATTGAAGTGCACTCGGCTGAAAAGGGGTAAAGGGTAAGAGAGGTAAGAGGCCTCCGCGCGCAGAGTCTCTCATCATCGGGGATTAAACTGTTATTGCAAACTTTCCACGGGTGCCGTTGGCATCGTCGACATCGTCGGTCTCTCGCCATTCTCGACATCGGCGTCGTCGTCGTCGTCGTCGTCCTCGTCCTCGTCCTCGTCCTCGTCGTCGGCGTCGTCCTAGGCGACGGCATATTGAGCGCCGCGAAATTAAAATACAGAGCGAAAGTTTACACATTGGATAACGCGCGCGCGCGCGCTCCGGCACCCGTCAATATTGAAATCCGGAAATTGTGACAGCCAGTCCGCTTGTTCTCTCCATATCCAACTCCCCCTCGGTCCACCCTTCTCGCCGGTCCGACCCTCTCTGTCGCCACGCGAAATCCCATACTGATTTTTCCTCCACTTTCTGCTGATTTCCACTGATTTTCAGGATTTTTTTTTCACTCCGGCTCCGATCCGTTGTCACGAGATCAAGTCGGCCGGTGCGTTCGTTTCTCACCGTGTCAACGAGACGAGGCGCGGCCTGGGAATTGTTACACACCGCGCGCGTTGTAAATAATATTTTCAATTTCGATTTACCACTTGCGTCGAAACAATTTCCGTGTGTGTGTGTTTCTCTTCCCTTTTTTTCGTTCTTTGTTTTTACTCCTGCTCCTTTCGTCGTTTTCTTTCTTCAGCGAACAAACGACAACGGATAATTCATCGGGCGACCACGATTTTTCGCAATGTTATTTTAGAGGGAACAGAGAGAGAAAGAGAAAAAAACTTGTTTGTAGAAAATATCGCAACGTGATACATGCATCTAACGATCAGTAATCGTCGTTGTCGAACAGCTGGAAGTTATCTTTGGTGGCTGTTGGATGGGTAGACGCGGGACACGAGAACTGTGGGTTGAATGCACGGTGGGTTTAATCACGACGTAAGTACATTAGGGGGATCGATACCTTCGACTGTCGGTTGCGTTTCCTGTACTCAAAACAATCGGCCTCTGTAGCCAAGCTGGTTCGATGCATCTTCATCGTCGACCTTGCCTCTCGATCCTTTGATCTCCTCCGCCCTTACGATTATTTTTCATCAAAGATGAACGAGCAGCTGCTGGACAGATACATCGAAGCGTTGAATTTGAAAAACGCGCGGCTGAGAGATCCATCCAGATAAATTACGGGAATTTGATCCAACGAGACGGGAGGAAAGTGGCGTTATTGGGAACAGGTTATATTCTCCTTTTGCATAGCGGGGGCCGTCACCTTTCTAAAATAATTTTTTTTTTCATCGCCGGTTGTTTGTTCGGGTGAGTGGAAAGAAGTGTACCCGGCACCGCAGTCATTCGGTGAAAATCCGCTGCTGGAGGACAGTAATCGAACGATCAATCGAATCCTCCACGCTTCGCCGTGTCCTCTCTCTGGTTTCAGCGGCGACGGTCTTTATTCCGCTTGGAGGAGAGAGAGTCCACTCGGGCCCGAGTGGAAAAAGGCGGCTCGGGCAAAAGTGGCGCGGAGGATTTCGCGGGGGGAGAGAAGGGGGTGGGGTGTGGGGGGAGCGATGGCGCGCGACGTGGCGGGCGTCGGGACGTCGGGGGTCAGAGAGAGGTTAGGTGTGGGATAGGTAAGCTTTGGATTCCGTTTCTAGGAGCCCGTGAAATCCCGCAGTTTACTTCTACTCGGCGAACGACTCGGGCAAAGACAGTTCGCAGCGCGATAAAACCTGCTCCTTCACCCTTCGATGCAGCCACCGACTAATGGAAGGTGTCGATAGGGCTCGCGGGGGTCGAAGTTTACACAGGAGGGTGGGTTGGAACAGGGACGAGAGACGGCGAACGACAGAGAGAACTACCTAGAGAGAAAGCTCGGGCAGCTCGTGAGACAAAGAGAAATAGAAACAGAGAGAGAGAGAGAGAGAGGGGGGGGGGAGGGAGAAAGAGAGAAAGAGAGAAAGAGGAGCAGAGAGAAAGAAAGAGAGAATACGAGGAAAAGCACATGGGGGAGAGAAGATAGAGAGAAAGGGCAACTCCAATCTCGACGTGGCAGGATGACTACCCACCGCCATGTTGGATTTCATTTTCATTTCTCCCGGAGGTCGATCAGGGCGCCTGCGCCCCGTTCTTCGTGTACATTCTCCGTCTCTCTCTCTCTCTCTCTCTCTCTCTCTCTCTCTCTCTCTCTCTCTCTCTCTCGGTTGCCGTGCTCGCGGCTGATGCAGTGGATGTCGACGGTGTGCCGATCATCCCCGATGGTGTGTCGGTTGCTAGTGTGGAAAGTGGAAAGCGTCAGTGCTCGGCTGTACAGTCGCTGGGTAGGGTGGCTTAACGCAGAATTGCTCTCGAATTCACCAAGAATCTCTGAGTGCGCCTACACGCCAGCCCCTCTGTTTACGTATGCAAATGAGCACGGATCAATGCCGTTAATTAGGATTCTCGATCCTGCTTCCTTCGTCTTCCGTTCCGCTCCTTCCAAGGAGAATCCGTCCGTCCGTCCGTCTATCCATTCGTCTGTCTGTCTGTCTATCTGATTGTCGGGCTTCTCTCCCTCTCTCTGTATGTGCTCTCCCTCGGCCTGGTTCTTCACCCCATCCTGATTCGACCTGCCACCTATCGCTCTCGACTTCAGCCCGCTGTGCTCGCTTCTATCTCAATTTAGCGACCGTGGTTATCTCGTACGCCTACGATAAGCTTATAATACGGTGCGTGCATCGCTCTCGCACCGCCGAACCACCGTAATCGTACGTGATGGCGTATAATCATACGTGCCAAGCTTCTTCTCCCTTTGAATTCTTCTCCCCTCGTACCTAACCAACCAGCCGATCTTCTCTCTCTTTCTCTTCCTTTCTCTCGATCTCCTCTCTCTCTTCCACTTGCACTTTCAACTTTTCTTTTCCTACTGAATTCTTACGAGTTCCGCATCGCGCGCGACCACCGTTCCGTCTCTCACCCGTTGTTCTTCACAGTTCTTCTTGGAAATTTTTTGAACCGCCTCGCAACCTGCTCTCCTCCTCCTCCTCCTCGAAACGTCTCCTCCGCCGTGCTCCTCCAGCGTCCTCCTCGCTCTGCCTCTTGCATCGATTTACTTTCCAACCTCTTCAACTTCCCTCGAGATTCTTCGGATTGTTCGTACAGCTTCTCTCTCTTTCCAGAACGATATCCTCCGTTCTTTCTAATTTCTCCGTTGTTTGTCTTTTAGCTTTCTCTGCCTCTCCCGTGCCCTTTTCCTCTGCCCGTTTTCTTTTTGCACTTTCCGCTTTTACGATTCCATCGTTCCACTACTTTCTTGTTTACCGTTCATCAGCGCACATAATTCTACAATGTAGCAACTTCTCGCAGTGCCTCCTCTCCTTTGACAAATACGACGAGTCGTCTAAACGAGTTCTATTAAACTAGAATTCAAGCCTTTTCAAACGTCTTCTCTGGTGCAATCTCACGTTCTCTTACCCCCCCTCCCCCTCCCTTTCCTTTTTGAGAAAAGACTCCAAACTCTCAGCCAGTCGATCGACGTACAAATTATACAGATTTGTCGTCTCAAGTTCTCGCGGCGCGAGCGCGGAGATCTTCTCCAAGAGCCGCGGCGACGGTACATTCTGTGCACGCCACTTTTCTCCTAGCGCCACTCGCGTGTCCTGGTGGGTGAATAAGTTTCTCGGCAGGCACGTCTCGCGACCGGAGCCTTGGAACAAAGACATTATACCTGGCTGAGACGTGATTACTGTCATTAGGCAGTGGACATCCTGTTGCACCTCTGCCGATATAATTTCCGCGACACTGTCGGCCACGAACGAAGACGTCGCGCCGTGTCGCCGGTGCTTTCATAATGTCCTGCTAGATTGTCGGCGGGCGAACGTACATAACACCCAAGGCCTGCGGGTATCATTTCGAGAGATTACGAAATCACGCGGCCCGTCGTCCGTGCCATTATACCCGTGGCTCGATCCTTTTAAATACTCCGACACTTTAGCCGGGCTATTTAAATCGATACGTGATTTTCAACCACGCGTGACTGGCGCAACGTGAAAAATTGTCGTTGAGATTGAAACAATTTTCAATTATTCCCGCTTTACGTATTAGCGATAGCTATACAGCTCCTAGATAACGTCTGTTCTTACAGACTCTCGACGCTGTACAACCAAAATTGGATCATTGAATAAAAATTTTAACTTTTGCAAAATACACTTGCGAACAGATTTTTTCCCCGTGTGCGGTACGTGAAAAATTTTATACGAGCATCTTGAAAATATTCTTCCTATATTCCCACTATATACCAGCTGTATCAAACCAGATATTGGCGAACTGGTATCTAAAAAACGATTTTTAATTAATACGAATATATTTTTCTAATCAACTATTTTGTCACTTCATTATAAAAGTTGTTTTAACGTCCTCGTAAATAATATAGGTTAAAAAGAAACATCTAAACTATATACTATCCTCGCCAGTGAGACCCAGGAGGTCTAAAAGTTTGGACATCCATGCGACGAAGAATTTCAAGCGCGGTAACACTCATTCGCGAGAAATGAAACCACTCTACGATTTTTTAAATCTAAATCTTCCTACGTGGGAGGAAGAAACGCGAGTTCGTCTGTGCTCGTAGGCAAATGTAATTAGGTGTTCTCTTTATTGATATCTCGCGTGTACGCGGGCGCGTTTAAACGCACTTACAATGCGACTCGACGTTGCTTTGCTTCTGGTGCGCGCGGTGTGCGACCGATGGAGAGAGAAAAGCGACGGCGGAGAGCGAGAGAGCGAGAGAATTATCGCCTCGACGCCGGCGGAGTTAGCAACGAAATTAATGGGCGTGTAACATTGTCGAGGAAAAGTCCCTTCCATTGTGAGAGGGGGCCGCGTTCGCTAGATGAGTTTCAGTGGCAATGAAAATCATCGCGGCCGTCGGGGCTGGTAATTAAAAGGTAATGAGCTCACGGTTATGCAGATTGCGGGGAAGTTGACGCGCAGCCAGAGTTTATATCGCGAGGGGCCTGCGTTTATCGCGGCTGTTCCG
This sequence comes from Melipona bicolor, assembly GCA_030673865.1. Classification (NCBI taxonomy): domain Eukaryota; kingdom Metazoa; phylum Arthropoda; class Insecta; order Hymenoptera; family Apidae; genus Melipona; species Melipona bicolor. The sequence goes on from JAHYIQ010000012.1 coordinate 3,099,144, forward strand.
CTGCATCCGGATATCGATCGGCCACAAGTAGCAGCGAACGATTTTCGGTACCACCGATTTTTAAGACTCGCCTCGCCAAAAATCACAGGTGCCTTTGGGAATTTTCTCGCTTGTCCGTCGTCTCGAGCCATTCACGCATCAGCGTGCAAGAATATTTGTGCCGTTACAACTGTGATGAATTTATTATTGCAGCATTGGACCGTGGACGTGTCTTGTCCGACCAAACTTGAGAATTAGGCACGAATGAACTTTGCGAGTATCTTATCTTTACAAGAACCGAATCTAACGAGAATTAATCGTTTCTAACCTGAGAATTAAACCACTTGCCGCGCTTGCATTTATTAGAACACTGCTAGCTCAGTCTAAATCACATTTAAAAAACGAGTCTATCATCTAGAAATTAGTAAATTAAAAATAACAAACAACTGATGTTTCTGAGTTCTGATTTCCTAAACGTTAATCGGAAATATTTAAAAGAACCGAGGTTCAATATTCCTGCGTTAACAATTTGGAAATGTCGATCGTCATCGTGGAAATCGGAAAGATCTCTGATCTTCAGGCACAAAATTTCAATCGCACGTGTAGGTCCAAATGTACGAAGAAGTACATCCTAAAATCGATCGTAACGCGGTCGATTGTTTCGCAAGGAACGGTGGAAAGATGAACGCGCGATCGGCGCATTCGCAAAGTTAGGATATCGAGTACGCGCAACTGGATGTTTAAAGTCGTCGTCGAACGTCTGCCGCGAGTCAGCCGTGAAAACGCGCCGGTGCAAGATAACGTTCGAATAAATATCCGGAAGACTCGATCCCGATGTCGCAATAAATCGTACGCGGCAGAGATTGAAAGTGCAGCAGGGCCGGCCCCCGATGGACGATAGCCGGTGGAAGATGGGGAGCTCGGCCTGGACGTAACTGAAAATCCGCGCCGCGGAGAGAAGGGTATCCTTTTTAATAAAACAGTCATACATTCGATTTATCGCGGTCGATGTCCATCTCGGAGCTCACTATTTTCCACTTTAGGCGGACACGTATCGGTGGCGGCGCGGCGCGATGCTACGACGATGTTATATGTGGCTGCTGGCTGTGTCGGGGAGACGCGGCCCGGGGGAGGGGGATCGTGATTTGTCGACTACGCGACCGCATATTTACGGTTCGCTTGACCGGCTGCCACCGTTCGGCTTACGGGAACGCGGCCCTGGCCTCGCTACGCGCGTATTTTCTGAATTTCACATTTCCCCGAGGCGCTCCCTCGGCCGGAGCGGCCGGAGCGGCCGGGGGATATCGAGTTCCGTTGGCCGCGAAGTCTGACGGGGCCAAGGGTTACCCGGGCGGCACTCGAGAGCACCCGCCCTGCCTCCAAGTCGATAAGGGCTTTGATATGCTAAGTCCGAATGATCTGGCTGGAGATGCGTAAACTCGACCACGCACGTCTCTACAATTGGAATTCGAGAACGTGCCGGATGAACCATGGCCCCTCGTGTCCCTGCTACGAAATTGTACAAGCCTTCCTCCCCTCATCACCCCCGGGCGGCCGCTGGCGGTCCTCTCCACGCCACTCGAGATGAAAATCGAGACGCTTCTCGGACTGGCTATCTGGTACGAGCTAATCGAAAATAGCCGAGCCAGGAAACCCTTGAACGGTCCCTGCGAACCCTCTACTACAACCACCAGACACGCGATTATGAAAATTTCCCGGACCACGGGATGTGTACTGTCCTTCGACACTCAAGACAGAAAATACGTCGAATTTTCGAGAAAATAGTTTTACGCGAAAATACCTTGTAGGAAATCTACAGACTGTGTCTAAACTGTCAAGGTTCGAGGAATCGATTATCGATCAATAATCGTCGGAGGATGGAAAGTAAAAAAAAAAAAAAAAAACTGTACGACGCAAACATCTGAATCGATGCAAAACAAATTACAGGCGCGATCGCTCAGTAATAACCAGACAACGCCACTCCTGCTCCAAGTCTACTCCACGCCCCCTCGCGAATCACGTGACCCAAATCAACCAATCGCTAATTTTCGTTGCATCGGCGTTGCACCTGAAGAGGCCCGATTTTCTGAATTACCCCCGCTAAAATCACTTTCAGCGAAAAAAAAAAAAAAAAAAAATGGATCGCAGAAAAGAAAAGGAAAAGGACAGTTTTTCTGTTATTAAAATTCGGCGTCAGCAAATTTCGTTCGGTTGTTAAACCGTAAACCCTCGGCGGGGCCTTCTCCGGCCAACCTCCTTTCTTCCCTTCTCTCGTTCACGCTTGTCGATTTGCGAAATCGTCCGACACCTGCGTGCCAGCGTTTTCCGTTCGAGTGGGAACATGGTAACGCATGTACGGGCAAATAAAAGGTGTCCGCCCCGGTGGATCGCTGCGCGGAAGCACGCGGAACCGAGCGGTCGGCAGCTGTGTGACGCGGCTGTGTGATGTTTGGCGAGGCGCAGAACGGGAACACAATCTGCGGTGCGAGATACGTGCATTCGGTCGGTGGACGGCCACGGCCAGGGCCACGTCGCGGCGGACCGGTAGCGAACGCTTCTGAACAGGTCCCGAGCCGTTCGAGCATGAACAGAACTCACTGAACCATATATAGCGCTATCGTGTTGTATTAAGGCTCATCGAGAGCCACCGCTCGATAAGACACGACGTGTTAAAAGTTTCGAACGATACGTCTACACGACGCGCAGGTATAATACGCGGGACGCTCGCACGCGAGTAAATAAAAGCGGTGCGCGCGAGAACGAGCGCGGACTCGTGTCCACCGGTAGCCGTCAGGTGCTAGCAGCTAGCCTGTGTGAATTTTTCCGTTGGGACGACATTGACGGTTCATCCTGCGAATCATCCTGCTCGAAGTTTGAAGCGAGACACGTGTTAAATTTTCAGACAGATCTTCGTCCCGCTCGAAACGAAGTGACGGAAAGTTTATTTACACGTTGAATGCCACGTTGATTTTGCATGTCTTATTATACAACAGGTATTACGCTGAAACATTATCTGTAACAGATAAGTTGAAGCATACAAACACGTTTAATGGATCTATCTACACGTTTACTGAGGATCGGTGACGCCCACGACGCTAAAGTCTGTTTCTTCGATTGTCACTTATTTTTAACGATATTTTATTTTTACGGTGTAGTGAAATTGCATTTTACAGAAGATGTTGTGAAAAAAATTCGAAACAATTAGGTAGAACAAAAGCGAAAAATTACATAAAAAAAAGTCGTCACATTACGAAAAGTATAATGATTTACCTTTTCTTGTTTGCAGTGCTTTAACATGCGCGAATATTTGCGCATAAATATTACAAATAAAATGCATTAATTTCTTCGCACCATTGTGGCAACGAAGTTAGTATTGAAAAATTTACAAGTATCAACATTTGCTCGAATTACGTGTTTTTACTAATCATCGATTCCCCTCACAGCATTCAACGTGTCAATGATAAAATAGAAACAACGTTGATTGAAGTTCATTTTTGCTACGCGTAAATTTTCTAAATTTCCAACGTAAACGTTCCGTTGTCGGATGTCGAAAAATTGGCTGTACGAATTTTTACCATCGCGCGGCGCGTGAATGGTCGTGACAGTGAAGTTTTGGAGCAGGCGAAAAGAGACGATTAATCCCCGCAATTTTAACAAGTCCCGCGTTTTTAATTCGAAATTTCGCAGGCCTGCGAGCGTGCAGATCGTTGTCAATGGTCGCGCGTCGCGTTTGACGAGACGCATGAATTTAATATTCCCAACCCTGGAAAGGGGGCCGAGAATCGTAAGATTGAAATTGCGGCGCCCCGGCAATTTTCATCACCGAGGAATACCGAGGAAGTGTGTTTGGCCTAGATTAAAAACGAACCGTACGAAGAGTTGGTTCCGCCCGTCGCGTATGCGAGCGTACGCGTGGCACGCTGCGGTTTACTTTCGCATTTCGTCTGCCCGTATATATACGAGCACTTACTCTTTCATTACCGCGCTCTAAACGCGCTCATGAATTCGTTAAAGATTTCGCGTTTGAAAAATTCAAATATTCGTGCGAATTTCTGCGCGTTCCTTTTTGGTAGAAACGAAAATAGTCAAAGAAAAAAAAAAAAAAAAAAAAGAAAAAAAGAGAAAAAAAGGGAAAAAACACACACAAAAAAAAAAAAGGGAAACGAAAGAAAGAAAAAAAAAAAAAATAGGCAAAATAGAAGACCGGTCCGCGAGCGGCTGCTGAATATAATGGATTTTCAACAAAGCCGTTGTTTTCATTTACCTTTATTGATAACGAAACGAAACGAATTTCCGCCGACAGATTCAAAAGATTCCTACGGCCTCTGTCTCACCTGCGCTCGTCGCTGTTACTCGTTTGTTATTTATTTCGACAGCATCTGTTAATTACGGAAATGCATGAAAAGTTATCGGAAACAGTAGCATCGATATTGATTCGATTCTTGTCGCGGAACACCGAAACAATGCGAGATTCGTACCGGTTAAATAAATTCGCGTATAACATTGCCTCCTCCCCCTCCGGCCTCTCCCGTCCCCGCTCGTTTTCTCTTATTTGGCCGCACGTGGCCCCTCCTCCCCCTTTGCCCCCCCTCCCCCATCTATCCGCTCCTGTTGTATATACGTTTTACGAATTAAACTCATCGATGTTGTCACTTTGTGTGAAATTAACGATCCGATATTCTGTCTCAGCGGCAGCAATTAATTTGTTTTCGTATTTCGACCGGCTTAATTATACTTTATTACAGCTTTTAATATAATATCGGCGCAAATCTATTACGGTATAATCGAATTTCATTCGCGACGAAAGTGTTCGACAAAGTTATTTACAACACGCACGAACGGGAGAGGAAATTAATTTTTAAAGCGTCCTTTTGTCTAGATCACGTCTCCTCTCGCCGTCCCCCTAGATTTTTCCCTTTTCCACATGGTCAGAAAGTTGGGGCAAACGAGGCTGTCGTGGAGGCGAAAACACGCTCGGAAAATACGTTAGATCCTCCCGGGTTTGACGATCCACGCGTTTGAAAGAGCATCGTGGAACAAGAGTGCTCGAAAGAGTCCGAAAAAAAGGGAAGGCGAAGAAATAAGGGAAAAAAGGGCGACGTAGTAAAGGAAGAAAAAAAGGAGAGAAAGAGAGAGAGAGAGAGAGAGAGAGAGAGAAGGTGAAGGAGGAAAGAAAAGCATTGGTCGGGTAACACGATACGACATATTCATCATAATCCATAACGCGGAACACCTCGAGCATTCACGACCCGTCAAAAGTCCTCAAAGAAAATTTTACAGGAAGCCCCTTTAGAGACCATTATTATTTCTGTCGACGAAGGCCGACCCGCTGCCTCCGTTGTTGTTTTTTTTTTTCTTTCTCCTTCCTCCTCCACCTCCTTCTTTTTTTTTCTATTATTCTTACATGAATCCAGAAAGTTAAGGGCCAGGAATAATTATTACGCCTCGAGTCCCGTTGTTTCTCTCTTTCTTTTCTGTCCGGTAAGGGCACAGACCTTCCGTACCTACAGCCGATATCCGATACTGGATCGTCGAGAGTAATCGGAGATGTTTTTCTAAAAAGCAATTACGCTAAGTTCCTGTAGAAAATGGAGGCTTAAACGAATTCCTGTTGCGGAGATTAAACCCGGAGAGTTTAACGATACATTTGCACCGGCTCTGCTATATAGATCAACTCCTCTGCCTCTTTCCCCCCCGCCCGCTTCTTATATAATTTCAAACGTACCGATCACGGTACATTATATTCCCCGGTAATTTCATTCTATAAATTTCAAATGGATTTCCTCGTTTTATTCCTCTTCTTCTTCTCGTCTGCAGCGTCTACGATCCATTACAACGATTATAATCTCTCGTCCGTGTTGTTAGAATACTGCGCGCCTTACTACGGCCTGTGCCTTCTCTCCCGCGCGGTAATTGCGCAACGAACGCGGCGATTTTTCCAGACGCCGAGGCTTTTACTCGAGCCCGAGCGAAAGTTGTCCCGCGATCGTAATCCAAGAAACTCGAAAGATCATATACGGGCGAGCGATGAAAACCTCGTCCTTCGTCGGCGAAGAGCGTCGTCGTTCGCTTCGAAAGCAGTTACGCGGGATTCTTACGCGACGAGCGCGTGCCTCGTATGCCGGCGGCGTGTGCGGATCGCGCGTCGGCGGAATATTAATTTCCTAGATTTAATTAACCGATTAGTAGATGTCGACTCGACGCGCCGCGTTAACCGAGTCACGTAGGCCGAGAGTTAAACCGTGTCTCTCCGACGTTGCAACGAGGACGCATCGGTACGCGCGATTGATCAAACATCGAAGCCCGCTGGGTCGTTAATCCAGCGGGCATCGTCGAGATGGAACGAGGGAAGTTATTAAGCTGTCGCGTGAAAGAGAATATTTGAGAGAAAGAGAGAAAGAGGAAAGAATTTATATTGTTAATTAAGCTGTTTGAAAGCCACCGTAATCGTGATCACAAGCGTTGTTTTGTAGAATCCACGAGCGATTAGTATTAAATTATACACTTTTTTTTTTATGTAGTTAATTAACTCGGTTTCTAAGAGATTCGATCTAGCGAACAAGGTACATATTATCACTGAAAGTGATTTTAGCGAGGGTAACCCAGAAAATCGGGTCTCTTCAGGTGCAACGCTGATGCAACGCTGATGCAACGAAAATTGGCGATTGGTTGATTTGGGTCACGTGATTCGCGAGGGGGCGTGGAGTAGACCTCGAGTAGGAGTGGCGTTGTCTGGTATTGTATCGATTCAAATGTTTTCGACGGGATCGTTTCTAAATGTAATTAGTAATTGTGTTTTCAAGAGACTTGGATACTTGCTGGGAGTATCTTCGTAAGCGATCTGGCTCCTCTTTTTTCGCGCAACCCGGTTTCCCGTTTTTTTTTTTCTCGAACAAAAGCGTCGCGCCGCGGCTTTGAGCCATCGTGTTATCTAGCTTTTGGTCAGGCAGACAAGCTTCTTTCTAGGAAGCTACTTCCTCTCGTTTCCACCGGTGGATCTGCTTTAATCTGGCATATTTTGCTCGTCCGTTTCGCGTCGTAGCTAGTGTGTGTAGCCTTGAAGCCGTGTGTTGCAGACGCGATTCTCGTGTCTCTCGTAGCAGCGGCGTCGTGTTCGCGTACCGTTGATCTCGGTGATAGAGAAAAGGGACGGCGAACGCTCCTCTATATCGGAATTCCTGTTATTAAAGTTTCCATCGAAAGCACGGTTGTTCGCCGCGTTTCCGGCCGAATCTCACTTGGCGTTGCCAGCCAAGTTACGCGGGAGGGGGAAGGCCCTGCCTCGAACACGTTCTCGATCGTTCGCGAATATTCTGTTGTTCAGCGAACGAAAGTGTAGGTATGCAATTTGCTCGGAGTAATGAATTAAGAGCGTATTAATTTGAAAGGTATTCGTTACGTTTCGTGATTCGAGGGCGAGCTGTAACAACGCTGAACGAACCCCTAAATTGCTCTTCAAGCCGGGTAGCATCGGGCTATCGATCTGTAATTATCGTAAAGGGTTGGATTTGCCCGGGCCGAACGATGAACATTTCGTAGAAAAGGCATCGATTTCGATCGGGATATCGCCACGACGGTTCTATCACGAGGGAGGGAGGAAAGGCCGAGACAAAGTGAAACGAAGACTCGTCCTGCTTGGAAATTTATCTCCCTTTCCCCCCTCCCAACCATCTCTTTCTCTCGATTCGTTAATTATTCCTTTCCCCGGGTTTTAACGGAGATATTATTCAAGTTTTTCTTTCTTTCTTTCTTTCTTTCTTTCTTCCTTTCTTTTTTTTCTTGCATGGGCGAGCGATCGAAGATCGAAGATTGAAAAGCGTAGTTTCTTTCCCGCGGCTAATTAAGACGGCCTCTAATTGACGCGTGTCTCGTTTCCTTCCCTCCCTTTCTTTCTCTCGTTCTCTCTGGACTTTGGTGTCTATCCATCGGTGGCGTCTTTGTAATTTGGCCGCGAACTCCAGCTTCGATAGCGACCAGGAGTTTCTGTTTCCTGTCTCCGATTGAATCCGGCCTGATTTACATCACAACGGGGTTTAGCAGGGTTTCGCGCGCGTGCGACGCGCATTCATTCATCGGCCGGCAAAGTTTTGCACGTTCGCTGATACATTATTTATCGACTTGGCAAATTCGAACGTAACCGGTGGAAATTGTCGGCTGAAGTAACCGAATTTCCAACGATCGACAAAGCGGCAGAAAATCTCCAATTTCCCGTCTTGTCCTGCACGGTGTCCTTTCTTCTTTTTTTTTTTATCACTGAAAGTGATTTTAGCGGGAGTAACCCAGAAAATCGGGCCTGTTCAGGTGTAACGCTGACGCAACGAAAATTAGCGATTGGTTGATTTGGGTCACGTGATTCGCGAGGGGGCGTGGGGTAGACTTCGAGTAGGAGTGGCGTTGTCTGATACTGAGCGATCGCGCCTGTAATTTGTTTTGCGTCAATTTAAATGTTTGTATATCGATAAAATTTTATGGCAAAAAGGTCGTCTTCATTCTCCTAGTCGGAACAGTTGCTTCTGGGCCTTTCAGTGAGACGAATCGTACTGGGGTACAAGTCGCGAATTTTTTTCCTTCTTTCGTTTCCATCAATGACGCGAATTAATTTCGTCGGACGACGAAAATGATTTTTCACGGGAGGAAAATTCAGCAGAACCGAGCCGAGCAGCGGGCATTCCGTGTAAATCAATTTGAATGATATAACCAAACAGAGATTAATAAGCGGTGTCGGACGAAATTTCGAAAAATTCAATTAAAATAACGATTCCAAACATACCGTTTCACCGGCGGTCCTTAATTAAAAACCACGAAAACCTCGCGTTCTCATACCGGGCGTATTTTCATACATAGCCGTATAATAAATTTGCCGAAGGAGAGGTCCGAATAAAGTTCTAACTCTCGCGGGGATCGATACGAATTAACGAGGGAAAAGGAAAACAGGAAAAGAAATGTCAAAATTCGAATTTATCGCCAGTCAAATTAAAAATTAAATTTAAACTAAACGGGAAGCGCATACCCGTTTCTTAATTAATTGAATTAAATTAATCCAACGACGTCGGATTAATTTGTACCTTTACTCTTACCTTTCTCTCTCTCTCTCTCTCTCTCTCTCTCTGTCTCTGTCTCTGTCTGTCTATCTTTTGCATTTTACTTTTCCTTTCTCCTTTATCCCTGTTAGCACTGTTAGCCGTCTTACTAATTAATGCGCTATAACGATACCGCGCGCGGCGAACAACGCAGGGACGACGGCGTCGTCGGCTGGATTGACAGAATCGTGCGCGCGCGACCCGGTTTAACGAAGATCGTTAACGCTCGGTGAAAACGAGCCATCCGCCGACTAGTCGGCGATGACTTTTGCAAATTGCACCGCGAGAACCTCCCGAGTATCGCGGCTCTGGTCACGTCGAATACGACACGGATTGCCCAGGCGGATTTTCCACCCGGAGATAAACGTCGCTCGCGCCCGTAACTCCGCGCCTTAACAGTAATATTCGTATCGCGATACGTATTCGCGGGGCCGTTTACACGGTGGAAAAGAAAGGAATCGTGAGATAGTCCGGGATTGAATTACTTGAGTAATGGCGATCTATCCTTCATTAAATTAGTCTCGCCGCTAATTTATTACCGAGTAACTCGAGAATGTGGTTCTTCCTCTATAGTTGTGGCACGATTAACCGACGAGTATATATACGGTTCGGTAGATTTCATGCCTGTGCATACATGTATAGACAGAGGGGCGTACCGGGGATAGATGGGCTAAAGGATAATCGGAATTTCTTTCGATCGAATAGCTCTCTCTCTCTCCACCACCCTGTTGCTGCTGCAGTAAAATTGCAATAAAATCGGGGAACGCGCTAGCAAGGTGACTTTACGGTACGGCGAAGATACGTCTGTGTCCGGACGGAAAGTAGAACGTAAAATCGCGAAACGTAATTGCGAGGGATTGCAATGGTCAAGGAGACGCTTTCGATGAATTCTTTATTCACCGTGGAAATGAATCGAACGGCGCCGAAACGGATGGATTCTTCTTTTGAATTTATAATCCGACTTGTCTCCCGCGAGCACTGATGAGAGACTCGGCTTGGCGTAAAACCCGGCGCGACTGTTGATTCTTAATTTTAGTTGATCCTTTTGATGCGTGTTTATGTTTATTCGACGTTCTCTTCGTGGTTCTGTTTCTATCGGATTATTCCTTCCCCAGGAAGGCGATTCGAGAACCGATCTCGAGCACGTATCTTCCACGTACCGCATTTCCTTTAGTATTTCCTCCGCTTATTTCAGACAAACTACGGAGATACGGTACATTCAATCGTGTTCAACCTCGAACGGGCTCCCTCTATCTACTCGCAGACCCTGATCTCAGGCAATCAATCTTTTTACGTACTTCAATGGTTGAAACTTTGCAACCACACACGAAATTCTCATTCCCGCTCCGCGTCTTTCTTTCCCTTTGAACTGACAAATAAGTTATCCAACTTTCCTCCTATTTTCTTCCTAACTTTGTCCAACGTTAGAAAGAAGAAGACGCGGAGAGAACGTGGAAGGGAAATAAGCTGGTCGCAGCGCGAAGGTTTCGGGGCGGTTCGGCTCGCGCGAACGTGCAAGAATAAAAGACGCGATGGCGAGCGGAAAATGTTGGGAGGTCGAACGATAAACGTCATCGGGATGGTTGTATAGTACGATAATTGTACGATAACTTTCACGACGGGCTTGCGCCATTCGCGCGCAAGCACGTGAGAAACCACGTTCCAAGAGAGCACGCGGATCGGATATCGTCTCTCGCGGATACGTTTAATTAAGCCGTGCGTCGCGGCTCGAGAAACCCACCTTGACGCGCGACGGCCGACGTTCCGTTCCGAATTTTTCACGAGAATTCCGAACGTACGCGCCAGCTCCTGCACGGTGTTACGATCGTAACTCAGGGACAATTAAATTTCAACTTTCTTCCATTCAAGTTCTAATTCGCACGAAGAGCGGAGTGACGAGAAGTTGAATTCTCGACGAAACATTGCCGCGCATTTGACGATCGATCAAATTCCAATTCATGAATTGGTATCTAAGAAACAAGCTGTGCCTTCAATAAAAATTTTCACGTTCTTTTTAATTAATAAAATCAGTACTGTAAAAGTTGTTTTAGTATTTTTACAAATAATATAGGTTACCCTGAACTGATAAAAAAATATGTGAACTACGTGCGGTCCTCGACAAATTTTCGTTGGTCAATAAGGCCCAGGAGATCTACGTAACAGGTTGAACACCCACGTTCTAGGGAACGAAGGTCGACGCGTTTCCTCGCGGTTAAAAACGGCGCGACGCGTCGTAGGAAATTAGAGGTGGAATCCGGTGGAAGATGCTACCGCGAAGTGAAAAAGGTCGATCGGGAATTGACACTAGTTGGATCCGGCGATGTTCGATCATTCTTCAATACGGGAGAGGTAACGGGCAGGGGGGCCTCATCGTCTCGCTTAAGCATCCTCGCCTGGAAACCGATCCCGACCGATAGCACACAGACTTCCGACGTCCATTACAGTCCACGCGAGTGGCCACACACCTGTGCCCGCAGAGGATCTTCCCGGAGATCCAGGATGTTTCGTCTGGGGATACACGGCGCGCGGCCCCGGGCACTTCTGACAGACGATACGATAAATCAACAGTTTCTCTTCTCCTCTCTTCTCTTCCCTTCTTTTCTCTCCTCTCCTCTCCTCTCCTCTCCTCTGGGTATCTGGACGGCGCACTTTCCGAGAGGAACTCGAGCTATCCGGCAGGGCGAGAGGCAACTTACCGTGGGGTGACACGGGTGAGATGGACGGGCAGGAAACCAAAATTACGCCCGCTTTACGCCGCCGCCGCCGCTATGGATCTAATTTATTGTCTTTAAATGCAGATCCTGCGGAGCCCGTGGGCAGACAGCCGCCACTAGGTATTCCCTTCTCGCGAGCTATGTGAAACCACGTGCGTTTGCACGCATCCAACGTTATTTCGCGCGCGTGTGTGTGTGTGTGTGCGTGCACGTGTGCCAACTCACGCCGGCAACTCCGACGAGTCTGTGTCTGCAATTAGACGCGCCAGTCAGGAAGTCGTCGGAAGAGCAACGGTGGAAGAAGAGCATCGATCGGGATTCGCCGGTGGCGACGAACGATTTCGTTGCCGGCATCGGACCGCGAGATCTCTTTCTAAATGCGTCGTAGATCCGACGTCGATAAGAGGGAACCGTTTCGATATAAACTACCGCCTTTTACCGTGTACGGCTCGTTGCACCGGCTCTGTGATACCGAGGCGACATGGGAAGATGCGCCTCTTTGCAGCCGGCTCGCGGCTCGCCTGGATACGTCAATCACTCCGCGGATATATCAGCGACCGGTATCGATGTTGGCCCGCGTTTCCGCGGTAATGTATGTTAATTATCGGGTAGACGTTTCGCGGTGCGTTTGTCCTAGCTCTTTCCATTGGATCCATTCGGAATAGACGCGAACGAAAACGTCGAACGTTTTTTCTTTTTTTTTTTTTTCAATATATTTTCCATCAAAAAAAAAGAAAAAAAAAAAGAGAAAAGAAAAAAACGATTTTCTATTTTTTCCCGACACGTATCATCGCGTATCATCCTCCGTTGAAATTTTTCAATCAAGTCTGTCAAACGGGGAAATTTTCGACCTTTAAATCCTCTGATATTGATATTGATATTGCATATTGTAATTTTCTATTCGCGACGCGAACGAACGGGTGGCCCGGCCCCCCTCCCCCCCGTTCTTCGAGGGCGCGAAGCAACCGTAGCGTGAAAAAATCCCGGGTGAAAATGCGATCACCGGTTGAAAAATTCATTCCCCGCGACGCACACGTCTCCCGCACGTCGTGTTTTAACGCGGGTAGCACCGTGGCGATCGCGATAAAATTTTCACCGCGCCCATAGGCCGCGTTCTAATTGACTTGATCACTTGACATGGCACGCCACCAGTTATCAAATGGAGCTGTCGGCTCGGAAGTATAATTTGATTTATATGTAATTACCGAGGCCTCCATTATTTCCACGTGACGCGGATCAAACTCGAATTAGCTTAATCATAATCGAATAGCGGCCGCTTTCAGGATGCCCGTGAGCGATTAGTCGACGCTCCTTTGACGGATGATTCCGGCTCTTTAATTATACCTGTTTGATCGAACACTTTTAATGCGTCTCGTCACAGAGCCACGGGCTTGTCAACGATTTCTTCTCTCTCTCTCTCTGCTTCCTCGTTTTTTTTTCTCTTCTTCCTTCACACCCTGAGAAGGTACGTACGTGCATACGCTCGGTCAGAGAGCACATTATGAAAATTCATCCTTCCGCTTGTTTGTTTGTTTTAACAAACGACTCTACGAGACAAACACTCGTAATTAGACGTTCAAGTATGGAGGAAAATACGTCGTCGTCGTCGAATTACGTCCTCGCACGTTTAACCCTTTGCGGACGAGAGGCGACTCTCGGTCGCCAAGGCGTTTCGCGCGGCAGGACGAGTGGCGAGTGAGAGGCGACAGTCGGTGTTTATAGTGGGTGGGTGGTGGTGGGTGGTGGGTAGTGGGTGGTGGGTGGTAGTGGGTGGTGGGTGGTAGTGGGTGGTGGGTGGTAGTGGGTGGTGGGGGTGTGGGTGGTGGTAGTGGGTGGTAGTGGGGGTGGTAGTGGGTGTTGGGTGGGTAGTGGGTGGTGGGTGGGTGGGTGGTAGTGGTGGTGGGTGGTGGTGTGTTGGTAGTAGTGTGGTGGTGGTGGTGGGTGGGTAGTGGGTGTGGTGGGTGGTTAGTGGGTGTTGTGGGTGGTGGGTGGTAGTGGGTGGTGGGTGGTGTTTTGTGTGTGTGTGTGGTTGTTTGTGGTGGTGGGTGGTGGGTTGTGTTGTTGGTGTTATTGGGTGGTGGGTGGTTAGTGGTTTTGGGTGGTTTGGTGGTGTTGTGGCAGTGGGTGGTGGGTGGTAGTTGGTGGTAGTGGGTGGTAGTGGTGGGTGGGTGGTAGTGGTGTGGTGGTGTAGTGGGTGGTGGGTGGTAGTGGGTGGTGGGTGGTGTGGTGGGTGTGGTCGTGGGTGGTGGGTTGTAGTGGTAGTGGGTGGTGGTAGTGGGTGGTGGGTGGTATGGGGTGGTGGGTGGTGGGTGGGTGGGTGGTCAGTTGGTGTGGGTGGATTGGGTGGTGGGTGGTGGGGTGGTCGTGGTTGTGTGTGGGTGTGTTGGGTGGGTGCTTTGTTGTGTGTGTGGGTGTCCAGTGGGTGGTTGGTGGCTGGGTGGTAGTGGTGGTCGGGTGGTAGTGGGTGGTGGTGTCGTGGTGTGGGTGGTAGTGGGTGGTGGGTGGTCGTGGTTGTTGGTGGGTCGTGGGTGGTGTGGTTGTTTTTTGTTCGTGGTGGGTGTGGTCTTCTTGGGTGGTCCGTGGTGTGTTTGTGGTCGTGGTTGGTGGTTTGTCGGGTGTTGGGTGGTGTATTGGTTTTCTTTGTGGTCGTTGGTGGTGGTGGTCCGTGGGTGGTGGGTGGTCTTGGTTTTTTTGGTTTGTTTTTTTTTATCTTTTGTTTTTTGTTTTGCTTTTTTTGTGGGTGTGTAGTGGGTGGTCTTGTGTTTGTGTCGTCTTGTGTGGTGGGTTGTCGTTGTTTGGGGGTTTTTGTGTTGTTCTGGTTTGGTTTGTGGTCGTGGTGTGGTCGTGGGTGTGTGGGTTTTCGTGTTGTTTTGTTGGTATTCTTGTGTTTGTTTGTTTGTGTTGTGGGTTTGTTTTTTTTTGGTGGTCTGGTTTGTTGGTGGTCGTGTTTTTGTTGGTGTGGTATTGGGTGTTTTGGTTTATTGGTTGTTGGTTTTATGTGTTGTTGGGGTGGTTTGTGTAGTTGGTTTTTTTTGTTCTTGTTGTTCGTTGTTGTTTTGTTTGTGTAGTGGTTGGTTTTTTTTCGTGTTTTGTTTGTTGGTCGTTGGGTTTATTTTGTTTTGGGTGTTATGGTGGCTTGGTGTGTTGGGTGTTCGTGTTTTTGTGTTTTTTCGTGGGTGTTGGTTTTTTGTGGTTTTTGTCGTTGGTGTTGGGATTTGTACGGTGGTTTTTTGGTCGTTTTGGTGGGTTGGTTTTTGGTGGGTGGTGGGTGGTGTTTGGTTGTGGTGGTTGGGGTGGTAGTGGTCTTGTTGGGGGGTGGGTGGTATGTGGTGGGTGGTGGGGGTGGTGGGTTGGGTGGTAGTGGGTGGGTGGGTGGTAGTGTTGGGTGGGTGGGGTGGTGGTCGTCGGGGGTGGGTGGGTCTTGGGTGGTGGGTGGTAGTGGGTGGTGGTGGGTGGTAGGTGGTGTGGCGTAGTGGGTGGTGGGTGGTGGGTGTAGTGGGTGGTGGGTGGTAGTGGGGGTGGTGGTAGTGGGTGGTAGTGGGTGGGTGGGTGGTAGTGGGTGTGGGTGGTAGTGGGTGGTGGGTGGTTGTGGGGGTAGTGGGGTGGTGGGTAGTAGTGGGTGGTGGGTGGTAGTGGGTGGTAGTGGGTGGTAGTGGGTGGTGGGTGGTGGGTGGTGGGTGGTAGTGGGTGGCAGTGGGTGGCAGTGGGTGGTGGGTGGTAGTGGGTGGTGGGTGGTAGTGGGTGGCAGTGGGTGGCAGTGGGTGGTGGGTGGTAGTGGGTGGTGGGTGGTAGTGGGTGGTGGGGGAGGAGGAGCTATATCGTAAATTCGATGGGATATTTTTACATGAAGTCATTAAATTAATATCGCCGCGAAGCAAACAGGACTTTTGTTCCGGTTAAACTGTTAACCCTTTGCGGACGAGAGGCGACTCTCGGTCGCCACGGCGTTTCGCGCGGCAGGACGAGGGGCGAGTGAGAGGCAACAGTCGGTGTTTATAAGATTTCGTTACCTCCAACCGATAGAAACGCAATATTGGTTTTTGGAAAAGTTCCTTAGCTATTGGTGTTCTTTCATACGAAGTGTGAAATGACACATCATAACAGAAATAAGATAAAATTAATGAAAGATTCTTCTGAGACTGTGACTCTGACAATGGCTCCGACATTAGTTGAGACTTGGCGATCGTGGCGAAAGCATCAGAAGAATTTGTATAGAGTGATTTTGTTTGAACCCCGACAAAAATGGATTTCACAAGTGCACTCAGCTCTAGTGAAGACGAATTTTATTTTGATACGATCCAAGACGAAATCCAACGCACTGCTTTATGAGGAAGTCCCTGAAGTGGTGGCGCAAATTATTTTTTTGGGGATTGGAAATTTGTTTGATTAATTCGTACATTCTCTACAAACAAGTAAAAAGGCAGAGAAACGAACAGCCACTTACACATTTGCACTTTCGAAAAATTTTGGTGAGAGGAGATTTTTGACAACCACGAGATCGAGCTTGAAGATCGACCTCCAATTCTGACGAAATTCGTCTAAACGGAAAGCTTCGTGTAATTCTTACTGGCACAAAGAAGGATTGCAAAGTTTGTTCTAGTCGAAACAAACCAGGTGGAAGACATGAGATGACCTATTATTGTGATACATGTCCAGATAAGCCAAGAATACATCTTGGTCAATGTTTTATAAATTATCATACGAAACAAAACTACAGATCATAATTTTTGTAAAGTTATATTCTTAAAGGTGAATATGTAAATATAGATAAACTATCGAAATATAACGTTTTTGTAAGATAATTTATATGTAAGATCATTTTATTGTACCATGTAAGACACTCGACATATTAGGAAAAATCGCCTCGTCCTGCTACCTCCCCCAGTCGAAAAAGTCGTCGAGCGCAAAGGGTTAAGCGGTTCGCGTCGTTTTATTTGGATTCGAAGACTCACGCGACTTGAGAGGGGCGACAGATATTTCGATTAAGCTGTGAGCAACAGCCTAGAATTAGTTGCAACGTCAGTTCAATTTGTACGTTGAACGTACTTTGGGCAAGTGCAGGAGTTTTCCATAATTTCGTTTCCTATTTATCCGAAACGTTAGCGCTGGCCCGGACGCTAATTTGCCGGAAAAGATGTAATAAGCGTGCAGAAGGGTTATTGCGGGCAATCGCGTTCAAATTTAAATTTTCCCCGGGCAATTGATTCGATGTCCTCGGCGCGGGCGAGCAGAAACAACACGATGCCCGGCCGCAATTGTCCATTTCCGGGATCGCGCCGTACCCGTTTCGTTCAAGAAAATTATGCCGGGTCTGGTTGAAAGTCACAGGGCCCCGGATCCTGAATTCAAACGACCGTGCCGAACGGTTATTGCCCGACATCGAAACACCGTTGCGAATATCAGTGGCCTCCTTACTTTCTTCGATTCCCTCTGCCGACCCTTTCTCTCCCATTTTTTTTTTCTTTTTATGTCTTTTTTTTCTCTCCCTCTTTCACTTTGCCATCGAGGATTTCATTTTTACGGCCACGGGCTTGTACACCTTTATCGACTGCCAAACAAAGTGGAGAATATGTTATCCCGATTTTTTATCCCGAGAAAGAAGAGCGACGAGCTCCACGGGGAATCGTGTTAATATCAAAATTAAATTTGTCTCAACATCTTATGGGACGGGATTGATTTCCTTTTGTCAAAGAAAATATACGTGCCAATTTTTTATAAATACGTATATCTTTGTTTGATAGAACAATGAACATTTTTTTACTTGAAACTAGCAAAAATAAATTTTATTTAATACATATATATTTCACAACAGAATCGTAGAAATAAAAATCTAGGCCGTATGAAATTACAAATTTAATTTTATTTAGTACGATAGGCATTAAAACAATTTTCTTTACAAAATTGCTGCTTTTAATATACTTTTTAATTTCGCTTCTTTTCTTATTGGCGTAACATACGCGTCATCGATTTTTCGTAAACTAATTACAGCTCTTTCAGCTCTTTTATTCTTTCTATTTGGCGTTCCTTTAAGTTTGCGTACAGCGCATAATTCTCCCGAAATATCGGTCCTCACCATTAGTTTCTATATTCTCCATAGATGTTGTTTCCGAGTTTCTTTGACGCCATATTTATAAAATTTCAAAGTTAGAGGGTAATAAAATATAGCAACCACTGCCTAACGGCGTCATCTGTAACGAATAACGGTATTCAATTTGACGGCAAATATTAAAGGCAAGGTGTAAATTATACAAAATATTAAATTTCGAAACTGAAAATTCTCGTCTCATCTCGGACGAAATTATCTCGGAAATCTTCTCGCCGGTGCACGATCTTTTAAATTCCCTATCTCAGCGTTTTCCCATTTTACTTTACAACTTAATTTTAATTATTACGCGCAACGTAACGTCGTAATCGTAACATTATTATACCGTTATAATGGTTTCATTAATGTCATTAAATCCCCGTTTCTTTTTCTTCTCTTTTTTTTTTTTTTTTTTTATTAATTATAACAGCATCTCTCTATCCGGCGTCAAGGTCTTGCAACAGCAGCAGCTGTTTACGATCGGCGATTCCCGGTGGTTAATTCGTTTAGTCGTTGAACGGCGCGCAGCCAGCGAGAATCGAGTTAATATCGAGCATATAGCCAGGTCTGGTCTCTCCTTCTCTCTCTCTCTCTCTCTCTCTCTCTCTCTCTCTTCGTTATCGGGTCGCAGGAAAAAAGAGTACTCTGTTACCATGGTAGTCAAATCGATTACTGATTGGCAGGTAATGCGCGTGTAATGCGTCGACCGGTGTCTGCCACCCTTCCGTTCTCGTCCTGTGCACTTGTTGAACGGGGAAACTGCCGAAGGATACGCGTATTCTCCGCGCACTCGTCTGCACCGTCGAACTTTCCAATTAAATCGATGTAATTGCAACGAAAATCGGGACGAGTCGGGGATATTTCGTAACATTGAAATCTGGCTGCTGCTGATCTTGGGTCAACGTGAGAAAGTTCCTTCGAGCAGGTGCTTTGGCGATTTTAATCTTCTATATTCAACCAGTTGCACAGAGACGTAGACAAATTTTGGAAACGTGAATGTTTTCAGTATATTCGGAGTATGTAGGTAATAATAACGCAAATAAAGTACGTAGTTTAAAATAAACGTAAGTAAAGTTTATTAATTTAGGAATTTTCGCTATACAACTTCTTCGCGATTCTCGACTCTCTCGATGTACTTTCTATCTGATATGCACACTCACACACACACAAAACCATAGCATCATATTTTAAGTCTTAAAACTTGGGTGATTAGACAAACAGTCCGAAGTCTAATTTCTTTCATTGGGCGACAATTGTCTCGTTCTTTCCTCACTCCAGAAATATTCAAATCATTTTCGCTCAGGAGAAAGTTTGTCTGCGATTCGGGTTAAATATATCGACTCTCTCTCTCTCTCAAGGCGTACGAAATTCTAATTTTTCCAAAAGACTTTGACACTTTCCATCGAATAAATCGTTCCGATATTAAACTAATTTTCGAAACATCGAGCCGATCACGCTCCTCCACTTTCAATTTCCACTTATAAAGTGCCCCGGCTGTTCGAACCGCGAACGCTCCGGCGAAACTTTCATCAATCCGCGCAAAGTTTCGTCCGAGTTAACTGGTTTCCGAGCGTTATTTAGGTTGTAATTGGCTGCCAGACTTGTCTCGGAGCTGCGATTTGCGCAATGGTAACGCGGAGGAGGAGGAGGAGGAGGAGGAGGATCCGCGATGTGTTCCTAGGTAACGGCGAGGAGAGATATTTTTGCCAACGCGGTGTAATTTCTATCGACGGAACCGGCCTCTGCCGCGAAAATCGTACTTTCTCTCCTCGGTCGAGGCACGAACTTCACCGGGCCGCCGTGTACCGCCGGCAAGGTGCGAGATTTGCATCGGTGATTACGGATGATCGGGCTCTTCCGGGAAAAGTTGCCGCTCCGGCTTGTGTCCGCGCGTTCTCGCAACGCTCGTCCCGGGCGCACACACCGATCACGCGCAACAGAGACACTCGCGAAACTTTCTCGCTCGATCGCGAATATTTATCCGTCCCGTTACGTTCTCGTTCATTGTTCCCCTCGCGTTATCGAGCCGACAGAGACCCGTTTATTAGAGGCGCACGTTTTCAATGATCGGCACACCGAGCCGAGTGTAAATATTAGATCAATTTCGGATAGACGAAACCGGTAATTCGTAGATTTCCTCGCGGACGTAATCTCGGCTTTCGATCTACGAATTTCAACTGGAATTCAAGCCGCAAGGAGCGAGCCGGGGAATTGTTCCGAGGAAGCTTATCTTTTTATCCGCGCCATTCTTGCCCGGTGGTTGTCTCGCGGTTCTCCGTCGGTTGCCGCGGAGAACCGTCGATTTTTCGAGGCCATCGCGATAACGGCCCCGTTGTAAATTAACGTTCCCATTGTTAGCGGGTTGGTCGAGAGCCGGCCGTCCGATTGTTTTTCAATCGGGGACTGCCAATGATAATAACGTAGAAACGAACGGCAGCGGTGACTTATCGACAGCTAGCGTATCGCCGAGCGTTCTTGACGATTTAATACGCTTAATACCGGGCTCGTAGCGCAATCAATACGCCCATAGTGTGCGATACGTCGATGTAAAATTACGCGCGGCTGGTAGTTGCTCGATGCAAGTAGTTGACCCGTTGTACGTAATTTTACGAGATCGGGGAAAGTGAGATAGCTGGAAAATTTCATTTGGAATCTCGTTTCTTTCTTCGTCTCGAAACGATATAATAAATAAACGAGGTTGGGTGTGCTTGATGCCGGAAAAGGAAAGGAGGTAGATCGCTGTTAAAGTCGAAAGGGGGGTACCAGCGCGATTTCGAATCGATTTCTTCTCTCTCGGTTCAGAGGCGCGACGTGCCCATTTTTTGTATTATGCAAGAGACCGAGTGTGAATGGCCGGTGGACCGCGTAAGTTTGCTCCGCGCGGTAAACGTTCCGTGGTCGCAATTTTTCGCGGTGTTATTCGCGTACGGTGCAGTTTCGTTACACTAATGACACGCTGCTCGCGGTGCTTTGTTTTCCGAAATGAAGAAACGTCCCGGACGGGGCGAATTAAAACGGTTGAATACGACATCGTCCCAGTGTCTAATTCTACCGCTTCGCGCGCTTTTTAAAAAAACGGCCGAACAAAAAGAGAGAGAAGGGGAATTCGCATTCCCCGCCAAATTGCAGCGAAATTTTCAGCGTTTCTTTCTCCTTGGTGCCATTTTCTTTCTCCACGCTTGTATCACTTTTCATTTATATTTCCTTCGTCTCTTTCCTTCCCGGTCCCGTCTCCGACGAGAGCAGAGGTTCGTTAAGGACTTTTGTCAAAAAACCGTCCAAAAGCCGAGCGATAATAATTGACGCGTCGACTGCCGTATAATCTCCAGCGAAATAAACGAGGATCCTCCTTCTCGTTCAAGCGTTCGTAAGCAGGTGAAACGCTACCACGGCGGAAGCTTGTTTTAATAACGAGGCAATTGTTATCAGGGCACGATCCCCGCTTTGAAGACTTTGCTCGTTAACTCGCTTCCTCCTTTGAAAATTCCCGTACGTACGTCTTTAATTGATTACATTGATACCTCAGAAGGTATCCGAGGCCGAGTATATCGCGCGTATGAATTTATTCGGGTCACGCTTTCAATCTCTGTGTCTCTTCCTCTCTTCTTTCGCTTCCTTTTTTCGTGTCCAGAAAAAAGGAAGATTCGTATCGATAGGACGCTCCGCGCCGTTTATATAATTAGCTAAATACCTGTACGCGCGAGTCGGAGACGAGTCCGCTGAAAAACGGCGAGCGTGCGATTACGGTTGCTCGTTTTTCAATTCCCACCGGCTGGTGCCAGTCACGCAGCGCTCTCCCGGACTCTCCGGGCCCGGGATGGTCCGTTTCGCAGACAGTTGCCCCGAGATAATAATGCTAATTACAAGTGAGGACGTCGCGAGGGAGCCCCGACGCGATATTTAAAAAAAACTTTCATTCCATTTACATGCCGTCCCTTCCAGGAATCCGAGATTCAGTCGCCCTCGTCGCCCCCGACGGTCTATGCGTCCCCGACGCGATACCATACCAACCTCCTTACTCCTTTTCTGTCGTCTTTTCTCTCCTTCCTACGCTTCTTTCGTTTTCGTTTCTTCTTCGTCCTCCGTTCAAGTCAACCCTCTTTGTTAACGGCAGGATCCAGATCCAACCCGAAAGAAATGAAATTCGACGATTTACATTCCGCACGGCGCGACTTCTGCGCGCGAATCCCCTCTCGCGTCTCTTTCTTTTCAATTTGCCCGTCGGGGGCAACGCTAGCTCGGCGTCGCGACTAATCACCAGTCGCTCGCGAGAATTCCCAAAGAATTCCCGATCGATGCGCGTCGGCCGATTACTCGCGTTCGATTAGGTTTCGTTCCGGGTCTCTCTCGCCCAGCGTGTGCGACCGAGCGCGTCGAAAGACCGCTGCAGAGCGGGGCGGCGCTCTTTCTCTTTAAATCTCATCCCGTATTCCGCAAAGGAGAAGACGAAATAAGAAAATCTTGAACAGGCACGACTGATTAAGCCGTACGCCGGCAGCGGGCGCCTGTACTTTCCATTTCTAGAAGCTGCCCCCCCCCTTTCCTTTCTTCATTTCTTTCCTTCATTTGCGTAAGACTTTAGAAACGCCTGGTTAACTCGAACTTGTTATTCTTGCCAGAGGTACAAAGACTAATGAGTAAAGGCTGAGCACTTTCCACTTTTTTTCATGCCGTCGCGTCCCCCCCTCTCTCTCTCTCACCCTTTCTTTTTTCCTACGCTTCCACACTTTTTTATTTACTCTACCGCTTGACTGGCCTCGGCTCCCTCCTCTCGGTCCGCATTCGCGCGATTGCTTTGGTCTGATAACGAAAAGCATAAATTATTTTATCCATTGTAAGAGCGCTCGAACGAAGCTCGACTCGTCGCGGAGCGACACCGCGCGCCGTCGAGATCCAATCCAACGGACTGCGCGAACAACCGTTGTCTCCGTGGCGCGACGGCCGTTTGCCGTTCATTGAATCTTTAACGAAACGGCGAGATACGATTCATCTATTTCCTCCGATGGTCTTTCGATATCGAGAATTATTCATGGCCGCATTAACGACGAACTCTTCTTCTAGTTGAAAATTAATTAACTTCGCTTCTATGACGAACCTCTTGCCCCGATCGATCGGTGAAAAATTCAAACGTTTCTCGTTTATCGGAGGAGGAGCGAACGAGTCGACGAGTTCGCCGTCGATGAGACGACGCGGGGTTATGTTTAATAAAAGAGGATAAAATGAAGATTACATCGGCCAATTTAATACGAACGACTCTGAGAACTTTTGACAATATCCGAGAGTGGAACGACGACGAGTTTTACGTGAGATCGTTCGCGAACGATCAAACGAGAGAGAGAGAGAGAGAGAGAGAGACATTTCGATGCCTTCGAGCCTGCAATTCCAGATATTCATCGACGACACATCGTCTAGGTTCGACGCTCTCCGCGTTTCGCAAGATCGAGCCTCGTTTCTACGATTTTTCCTTCGAACGAGCCGAACGAACACGCGTCCCTCGCGTGTGTAACACAATTTACTTCGTTCATCGAGATCGACGGCACGATTTCGCCGAGGAGGAAAATGAGAATTTGTTCGTTGAGAATGTCGCCGGCTGCGTCGACGCGCGTGTCATTATCGTGTTTCGTGATTATATTTCCCCATTGTGGATGGCGGGAGAGAGAGAGAGAGAGAGAGAGAGAGAGCAGTCAGATTGTCCTCTGGTCGTGGCGAAAGAATTAGCGGTAACGACTTTGCGTTCCGACTTGTTGAACTTTAGACGTGCCCGTGCAAAGAGATTACGCGAGATGGAAAGTGAAACCGTCGAGGGGCTCGTGAGCGCGGGAAACGCGCCGGTCTTTTCTTTAATATCCCCGGTTGGTCGACGATTTTCCTTTTCTTTCGCGCGTCGCCGTTTCTCAGCGGGATTCCGTGAAAATGTGCGAGACGTTTCGTAAGAATCTCCCTCCAGAAATCTTTGAGAATTGCGAGTTTCAACGGAATTTCGATTCGCGCGACGGACGTTTCAGCCTCGGGAATGTCACTTGACGAGCCCCTAAAACGTCCACGGTCCCAGGAGGTCTCGGTAAATCACGATACGAGAGATCATTGGGCGTCGGTTAGCTTGGCGCGGCTTGATAACCACTACCCACGTATCAGCCCTCGACGGCTGGTTACGTTCTTTCGATAAATTAGCCTGTCCGCGTGCTCGAACAGGTCGATGTTCTAACGTTAACGAGTGCAGAATCTCTTTCGAATCTCGGTGAGAACTTTGCAATTTTATCGCTCGACGTTTCGTAGATACGCGATTTCCCAGACGAGTTATCCGATTCCGCGAGCACCTATTTCGCCACCACCCTGCGCAACACCCTGCAGGTACATAACGAATTACATATTTTCCCAACAACAGAACCGGAGCGCGAGGGAAGGGGGAAACGTTCTTAACGCTAAATTCTCCGTTCACGGAGTTCCCTCGGATGCTCGGAGGGCAGACAACGAGCGATTCCGTGTTCCTTTCTTCAGCGAGAGAGAATTACTGACGATACATACCGGTAACCGTGCACGAAGAACCGGCGCCAGCCAGAGAGAACTCGGACCGAGAAAGTCGAGAGCGAGAGCGAGAGCGAGAGGATCCTTTTTATTCATGAAAAAAGCGACTGCCAGGGGATCTGTACGCGCGAAAGATAATACAGACACTTCCTAGAGCAATTTCATTTTCGGTACATCCTCGCCGCAGGACAGCCGGGCTTAATCGGTTTTCGTCCACGAGAAGGAAACGCCTCGGCCATACCGGGGAATAAAAAGGAGCTCGCCACCTCTCGCTCTTTCTTCTCCCGACTCGCCCCTCGCCCCTCGCCCCCTCCTTCCTTCCTTCTTCGGCCTTTCTTTCTCCTTTGCCCAACTTGCTCTCCTCTTTTTCCTCACCCTCCACGCGCTGCACTTACTGCGGATGCAGCACTTTTAACGGCGGACCATTTCGTCACGAGAGGAGAAGACGGGACGAGTGAACAATCGAAGGAAAGTTGAGACGTACATTTGTGCCTCGCCGCTGACCATAAAGGCGCCCCCATTCACCGTAAGGATATTATACGAGAATGGGGCGAACGATTCTCGTCCATTTTGTCACTCGTACGGGCACTTTGTTTTACGAGAGGAGGAATATATTTCTACCGGGCCCCGGCAGGAATCTCTCTTCCTGCTGCTCTCTACGCCGCTCCCTCAAACATTTACAATTTTAAGCCTTTTCCATTCCCCAGTTTTACCATTACGCGTTTCAGAGGCGTAAAATTGGCTGAAAAATTTTTGCAATTTCCGTAAAAGAGATTTCGTAGACGACGGCCAATCCGCGCACACGCGTTTCAGCCAATTCGCAAACGTCTGACCCGTCGCGTCCATTAATACGATCCCAGACGATTCGACGGGGCGGCGTCGAAAATAAACGGCGAAAAGAAAAAGAAAAAAAATTGCCCCGTACGAGGCAATGTTCCATATTTATGGACAGGAGGGGATCAGTCCGTCGTGAAACGAAAGGGTCCTCGACACACGCAGAGTCCATCACCCGCTGAATGGTGCGTGAAATTCGTACGAGGCTATTTGGCTAATGGACAGATAAAGGGCCTCGTTGACAATCTTTGGCGTTTTCAATCCTTTAATGCACGTCATAAGACACTGATAACACTCGAAGGGAGGACGACGATCCTCCTCGACGAGCCAGCCAGACGCTGTCGTTTCCGTGGGCTTCCTTTCACTCTGGTGGTGGACGTCGGCACACACGCGTACACTCGGCCGTCCTCGTACGATATACGTACGGTAAGTTTGCGCCATTCCCTTCGAGCAATCTCCGAAGGAACTACCACGGCTGGACAATAACTTAGATAAAGGTCCAAAGGTCCGCTTTAATACCGCGATCTTTCAAAGCGGCCGCACTGAGAAAGCTCGAAGAAGCGAGTCCAGCCTCTGAAACGCGTTCGCCCCTTTTTTTTCTTTTCCTTTTTCTTTTTCTCTTTCTTTTTTTCTCTTTCTTTCTTCTTTCTTCGTTGCTGTGGTACTTCTTCCCTTTCGTCCTTGGGATGGAACCGCACAGGTTCCGCAGACCAACAACAACCGACGTGGACGTCGTACGCGCCTAGACGCGCATCTGGTTTCAGGCGATTTCCACCTGGTGGATCATTATCGCGCGGGAAGAATATTCGATTAACCCACGTGTAATTATCATCATCTTCATCACCGCAGTAGACCGATCTTCCGCGCGTTTCGTGCCTCGGAGTAACGTGCGCGCTTCTCTCCGCGCCAGAAGCGACGGAGAACGACGTGGATTACCCCGTCGTGTGGATCCTCTCCTCTGACGTGTCAATCCTCAACGCGCGGATCGCGAGAAGATCGCGCGCGATCGCGCCGCGGAGGAACGAAGGAGAGCGACGGAGAGAGACGGTGGTCGGAAGAAGGATTGCGCGAGGGAAAGAAGGACGAATCGGCGAAGAAGAGACGGGGAGAGGTCAGCAACAGCAACAGCAGCAGCAGCAGCAGCAGCAGCAGCAGCAACCGAGAGAGAAAGAGAGAGAAAAGCAGGCAAAGAAGAAGGGGAGAGAGAGAGGACTCGCCGTGTTCTGGAGAGGGTTTCGGTATGAGCATGCACGATGCACGTAGCGAGATAACTGGTTTCGCGGAGCCTGCTATCATGGCACTCTAATTACCAGCCATTACACTCGGCGAACCCCTCTGAATTGTTGCGTTCTCTACCTACACTCGTAGTAACCACTCGACCACCGAGACCGGCGTGCCCTGACCGCAGCTTTAAATGCAGAATTAATATACCGGCCGGCACTCATTTTACGCCGGCGTTGTTGCACGTGGTTTTCTTTCCACTCTTTCGTCCCGCTTCCGCTTCGCATCTCTCGCCATCGCCTCATCACCTTGCGTACGAGCGCGCGTTTCGCGCGTCCTCGCCTCCTGCGTGTCCTTTCGATTTCGCGAGCAAACCTGCAACGATGTCTACCGTGGCTCATGACAGACGCTTCGATGCAATTCGCCGCGATATGTACTACCACGTACAGAGACTGAAAGGCATTCGAGATAACTAGGAATCTTCGAACGATTTAATTTCAATTGAATTGGTATAAAGTGTTGAATATTTGTAAATACTTGGGAAAATGAAGGAGATGACAGTTTTGATTACGACGTTACTTTCTACATCTCAGAGCACTGCTACTTTGACCTAGTTCCTTCACAGTACTAGATCCCTCGATTCCACAGTCTGAAAGCTTGTTCTTGTTTTGCAAAACGAGTCCATGATTTTTTATTGATGGTAATTGAAACGTTTTCGTCGTTCGTTTTCTTTCCTCGTGAACATTGGATGGAAGAGCCTTCGGAGCTCTACATCCCTCTACAGGCCACGACTCTTTCTCGGATTTTCCACGTTATTTGATTTTCCCCGCGAAACGTTCGCGTCGGACGTGTCTCGCGCTCTGCCGAGACTTTGGCATACGTGCGTTTACACGACGACGATGCGGCTTCGTTTTTTTCTTCCTCGTCGTCCCGGTTGCTCCACGCGTCGCAGTCAAAGTGTTAAATTGGGGTATGTTTGCTCCCTTTGGCACGCTCGGTCAGACAGTCTAGGAAATCGCACGTTAATTTCCTTCTTTTTCCTCGATTCCGTTTTTTCTTCTCCTGTTTTCTTTTTTTCTTTTTTTTCTTTTTTTTTTTTTTTTTTTATTCCAGCCGGTTTTCCCCCTGTTCCTCTCTCGCGGCAACCTCCAGCCATCCGTTCGCCACAGGGGAAATTGGTTTTTTCCATTGCACGGCGACGAGCTGGCACGAAAACACGCGGATACCAGCCAGCCAAGTCGAAGTGGCCTTTTTTCCAAACAGGAATCTCGATTATACTCGAGGGGAATGCAAGTGCGCCGTTTAATCGCGAAAGAAGAGCAATTTGTCGATCCTTCCCCCGCATTAAATTGTTTCGGTTTCTCGCTGAATCGTTCGCGCGTTATGCTCCACGACTTTGCAACCTCTCCCCTCCCCCTTCTCTTTGCGGGAATTATCCGATTGAAAAAAAATCACGCCCGTTACTCGTCTCCGTTTCGACGTGATTACTTCAACTTTCTACTCTCTATTCAACTTTCTAATTTTTGAGTCTAGCGAGAGTCAAAAATTATCCGCGCTTTCCCTGTTTAAACTTTCCTTAGACTGTTCGCATATTTTAAGAACGTACTATAGCCACAGCGGAGTGAATGTTTTATCTCGATTGCTTCAATTTTGTTCCTTGCGTTGAAGAGATAACATCAGCGCCAACAAGCTGAAATTCATAGGAGGCTTTTTACACGATACAGCGATAATACCTCGCAAAAGTGGATAGAAAAATGGCCAAACAAGCGTCAATTTTCATCACTAATGAAAAAATTCCATGTTGTGAGTCGGTCGTTAGTGAGCAACTCAGGGCAACTTTCATCGCGAGTGATAGATACACGTTCTTCGTTCTGTTCTCCATTTATTCGCGAATGAATTTACAGAGATTTCTCATAGAAAATTCACCGTTCATGCGCGCGCGCGAATAACGGTGAATTGGGAATCCGGCAAATCTTGGGACGTTCGAAATCGTAGGATGGCTGTTGGATTCGCCGGCCCAGAGGCGATTCGAGCGTTTTCCGTTCTCCTCCAAGACGGAAGACCTCTCCGCGGTTTCTCGTATTCTGCAGCGCGTCTATCTCGCGTGCGGTCGCGTCGACGTGTGTTCCGCGGACGCGAGCGGGTATATATTCGCGTGTTTCATGCTCATTGGTTCCCCTTTCACATGAACTTTGTGCCGCGCCAGCTCGGTCTCGTCCTCGTTTAATCCCGCCTGCAACCCGCGCGCCGACTACGTTACACGCGCATACGGTAACGTTTCTATTCCATTTACGGATGGATAATTAGTTCGAGCCGAGCGGTCGCCGCCACTGCCGCGCGTCGATCTTTTGCCAGCCGGTCCCTGTCGATTCGAGCCTCGCGATTTCACTCGCGCGGTTCGCCGCGCTCCGATCTTTCCTATCGATTCCGCCCGATTCCGCGTAATTTACTGCGCGCCGAAGGCTTCTTGCGGATACCGACCCTCGCGATCGAAACCGGCTGGCTCGATTCAGCCAGATTGACGACGTTTGGAGGAAAGTGGAAGCGTTTGATCAGATCCGCGTTCGCTGTGCTGGTTCGAATTCTTCGGATTCCCCGGATTGTCGAACTCTGTCAAATTTCTCCGATCTGTCGACGCGAAAGACAGCTGTAGGAAGCGAGTCACGATCGCGTGAAACGCGATCAAATATTATCGTTGCCGCGTAGTCTTCCCCGGCACGTCGGTTTAAGATAAACAACGTCTCCGGGCTGGACCGTCTGAGGATGTACATTCGAGCGGTATGAATTTTCAATCGCCTCTCGGAGAGGAATGGAACGGAGAAAAACCACGTTACGCGTGCCGCGGAATAACAAACTGCATATTTATGAGCTTACTCTGAAAACGGATCTCGCGTTCGGCCCCGTGAAGAGGCCAAGAGAACCACCGACGATCGCCACGCGTTCGCCACGCTCGAACACGCCAAAGTTGAAACGCGCGCGTTTTCCCATCCACCCCTGGATCGGACACCTTGTATGTAATGATAAGTAGGTCCGAAACAGCTATCGCGCGTACCGGGCCACGTAGCGTGTATGACCTAACGAGATTGCCGGCTACATGCATAAGAATGTGCCGTTAATTAACCGCGCGGTATCAGCCATCTGATTGGCTATTTAATTGGATTAGGCATGGCGCGCACGGCGCACTCTCTCTCTCTCTCTCTCTCTCTCTCTCTCTCTCTCTCTCTCTCTGTGAGAACGTACACGCCGGGCCGGCGTACGTACGTACGTGGTAATTACGTCGGTACCTTGGTATACCTGTTACACGAGGCGAGTGGGTGCTGTTCACCGCGGCACACAGAATGCCAATTGCGTCTCGTATTTTTCCTATCTCCCCATCTGCCCGTTGCCGTCCGCCTTTTTCTCCTCTTTATCTTTCTATTACTAGAGCCTGTTGTTGTTGGTTCGCGCGAGACGGGTTTCCTCCCCGGAGCCTGGTGGTGTGTCCTATACCTGTACACCTCCGTTGCGTACACACGCTGCACACACGAGGAGCGTATACACAGGCCGCGTCCGCGTTCCCTCATTTTCTGCAATCACGAGGAATTACCATAAATCAGCCGTTCCACGTGGAGCCGCGCGCTCGTAGTTGTTTCGTTGAACAACGCGCGGGCAAAATCGATCCGGGGTACCGCTACGTCGATCGACGTTGTTAAATCGCTACCACTTCTCGGCTATCTGTCGAGAACGAGTCGGCTCCGTTCTCGGCTATCTTCATTCAGGAAACGAACTGGTTCGCGTCGAATCTCGGCTGCGGATTCTCCACCAGGTTCTCCACGTCAGATCGCTGTCGTTGTTGGGAATTAGTCATATATATGTGAATTGGTCAAGGATCAAAGTGCAATCCGTTCCTCGTGGATTCATTTTACGCGAATGAAAATTTGTCAGTACAAAGTATTTGTCAGTAAAGATATTTATTTTAATAGAAGTAAATTTTATTCTATCGCTAATTCGAAACAATCAACCTTTTCTCTTTAACCGGCACAAACTCATTGTCCTCGTAGATCCGCTTGAAATATTTGCAAGTTCGACTTCATTTTTGTGACGATTTGTTCTCGTGTTTATCTTTTTCTAAGTTTTCATAAATTTGTTAACATTGCTGAAATTTTGAGGCTCGTTGAACACGTTTGAATCAACGTCTGCAATGTATTTTCTGGCCACGTAAATTGAGAGACGGATATATGTATATAATATAAGCAAAAAGGATCTACAGTCGGTATTGCAACAATAAAATTTCCATCTCAAAAATGAAATTTTCCGCCATCGATAAGTTCCAAAGTGGAAAGTCTTGCCTTGTTCTGTAAAATTGTATAGTACAATTTTTTAATTACACCCTTGCAACATACC
Organism: Melipona bicolor; assembly: GCA_030673865.1. Taxonomy (NCBI): domain Eukaryota; kingdom Metazoa; phylum Arthropoda; class Insecta; order Hymenoptera; family Apidae; genus Melipona; species Melipona bicolor. The sequence continues at coordinate 3,129,962 of JAHYIQ010000012.1, forward strand.
CAACGTAACACCGTTTTCGTAACACGTGTCGTTCGATTGTTGCTCACGCGGAATGGAAGCGAAAGTAGAAATTCTGCTCGTTCACTCTATGCGTGGATGATCGTCGAACCTCGTCGATTCCACCCAACAGATGATAGATAATTCGCTAATTCCTCGCAATTCGCTGAACAAAGAAACGTCGAAGAGATACACTCGAGATTCGTCGTACGTGTGCGAACATCTCTCGATAACCAATCACGATAACGCGATGTCGAGTCGTGACGAAGCGTCACCGTGCGCGCAGTGTTGTCGCGTCCGGTTGTATTTGTCCTCGCGGAATCAGCCGTCAATTGGCAAACGCGGCGAGTAACGTCGGGAATGAAGTCCTCGACTGGTTCTCGGACAATGAAGACGACGCGCGAAAGCGAGGCAAAACGAAGCACTGGAAAGCGAGCGAGCCTGGCGTGGGCGTTATCGCGAGCTTTTCACGCACGTACACCGCGAGACCCGTTCGGGGAATAAATGCGCGTAGCATGATGTAATGACATCGTAATGGTCGTTGATTTACAGCGAGGCGAAACAGTGAATACGCCACACCGCGGCGATTCGACCGATTCTTCGCGGAAGCCGTCGAATCCCCCGTAAATTGGTCCGTATACGCCTCTTTTACAGCCTCTGTTTCCGCTTCCGTTAATTCACCGGTAAAACTCGACTCGATGATCGTTCTTCGAGTCGATACATGGAGGTTTATTAGCAAGAATTCGCAGCAACTGCTATTCATTTTTTAATTTATGTATAACAAGATCTTTACGACGATCATTTGCTTCGCTTTCATTCTTAAGAATTGAAGTTATAATATATTTTTCTGCTATTTTATTTTCTTCTTTCTTCTCTCGTAATTAACGCTAGTGTTAAATATTTCACTCTCGAATAAAATAGAAAAAAAGCTCGTCCTGATGGCTGCAGTACATTACGCATATAAAGTATATTTTTATTACGTGATTACCCCGAAATACAGAGGTAATCACGTTATTTCAAGTGTGCAAGTTACGTGAATCATCCTGTATATTCGGCGCTAATGTAACGTAATGAAAGAGTCAGGTACGCGACGCCGAGCTTGTTTCGTCTCCGATGTTCGACGGAATTTTTCATTCCGCGCGCTCGTTTAGGTAACGCGAGAGTAGAAGCAAAAATCGAAGAAGCAGAGTGCTACGTAACTGGTTACGTACGGCACTGGTGACAATAGATATTCGATGCGGTCCCGTAGACAGCGTGGGTAGCGTACACGCTGCGAATCGTCAGTTGGACTGTTAACGCGTGTCACTCGCGGTACGCGCCGCCGCGGCGTGGCGCGCGATCATAAATAGCGCCAGGTCTCCTTGTGTTTCGCGATACGTATTTCGTCGGTACAATGCCGGCCTTTACGCGGTGGGCCGGTGCTTTCTTAATACGATACACGCGGCGCTTTCAATGCCCGCTTATGAACGTATGCCTCTGTTATTTCATTGTTCCTGTGTTTTATCGCAAAACGCTCGAACCCCTTTTCGCCCCGTTAATATTTCACGCCGTTACACGCTTCGACTTTGTTAACGCGCGCACGCGAGCTATGAAATTCCGAGAACGATCATAGTGAGAATTTACGCGTCGTTTTTGCAGTGCGGCGTTGCGACACAGTTCACAGTCTGCCGCGCAATATTTTCGCAAACAAATCGTATATCCCTATCCGCGCGCTTTCGACACGCGAAACGCTCCTTCTTCCTCTTTCGGGTCGTAGCGAAAGCTTGTAGCTACGCCCCATCTTACATAAATTACGCCAAGAAGCAGGTCGCCGTCCAACTCCAACCTTCAAACCGTACGAAACGTACGCAAACCGGTGACCGGTGTGAGCTGCCTGGCCCACCAGGGACAATCGGAATCGACTCGCGTCGAGCCTTTATCCGCTCGATCTACCTGCGGTCCAGCACGCCTATAAATACCTGGACTCGTAGCCGCGGGTCAGGCGTCTTGCATTCATCTGGCGATCGGTTCGTACGCACGCCTACGCCGAAAATCGTTATTCATCGTGGTAATTGCGGCGAGTTTTGCTGCCTCGAACCAGCGTGTAACGCACACTAACGGGATATCGGAGAGGGAACTTGGAACGTAAGGGATCAGATCGATTCCACCGATTTGTAACTGTGATCGCGGCGACGCGATTTAACCGATTCGTCGTTCTTAAGGCCAAGGGTACTCTACACCTGTGACATGGATGTGCTCCAATTCAGCGTGGCAAGTTAGGAATTTTATCACTGAAAGTGATTTTGACGGGGGTAACCCGTCCCAGAAAATCAGGCCTCTTCAGGTGCAACGCTGATGCAACGAAAATTAGCGATTGGTCGATTTGGTTCACGTGATTCGTGAGGGGGCGTGAGATAGACTTCGAGTAGGAGTGGCGTTGTCTGTAATTTGTTTTGTATCGATTCAGCTGTTTGCATATCAATAAAATTTTATTGCTTCTGGGTCTTTCAGTGAGACGAATCGTATTGGGGTACAAGTCGTGCAGTTTAAAACATTCGACCACTTGCAAACACCAAACTAGGCAGCCTATAAACTTGGTCAGTCTCAAGTACAACGAGGTCTTCCGCACCATAGGGTTACGTCATAAACACATAAGTGTCTGTGCAATGTTGAGCAAGCAACGGGACAGTAGTTTCCCCCGCTCTACAACTGCTTAGAGTCCTTTTGGAAAGGGCAATTCAAAGCTTGTTACAAAGGAGGACTCTGAGGAAACCACACTTCATTCAAGCAAGATCCAATCATCAGACTCAATCATTCGGCTGTGTATCTACGAACTCGGTAGACCAGTCATTCAGAGTTCTCAGCTCTTTCTGAATTCAGTGGAAGTTCACGATCAGTCATAGTTATTTGTTTCTCGCAACAGTCGGTGGTTTGAACTCCAAGGTGCACGATCGACACCATAACAGTCGTTTCGCGACACGCGACGATGACAATGAAAATTTGCCGTGTCGATTCGATACAATCGAGAGAAAATAAACCCGTTCGCATTCGTATATCGTTAAGAGATCGGGTAATTGGAGGCCCGAAGAAACGGCCGGCATAGGGGAAAATAATAACCGTACTACTTTGTACCCCCATTAGGTCTCGTTAACGATTGCCTGTCGAGTGGATAATTATTTATTACCCGGCACCGGTAATCGCGGCTAACTGAAAAAAGTATTCGTTGGCCGGGCCTCGTGAGTTACAGGCCCGTTGATATTTGCGCTGTTGCGCTGCAGCGCTGTAGCGCCGCTGATATTTATGTGTATCGCGCCATGCATCATATCGCTTCGGCCCCGTATTGTATTTACGGCGGGCGCAGGAAAAATGGCACAATTAACAGTTCGGAAACGAGCGCGCGCAGCTGCTACAAAAACTACCCAAATTCATTTTACAATATCCTGATTAACGTCTGCGATAATTCCGCGCCATCTTTCGCCCGACACGAATTAAAAAGGCGTTTCTCAACGTCGCTTCTTCACGCCGATCCGCTCGTTCCGGGAAGAAGATCCGAACTGCGAGGTACCGAGGCCATTGACGACTCTCTCCCCTTTCGTTTTCTTCGAGGAACAACAACAGCCACGTCGAGTGCGTCTCGATTTAAGTATAATCTGTTCGAGGCTCGCTATTAACCTGGAGAGACTCGCAAATCCAACGTGACTCGCAGACTTGTCTTCGAACGCCCATGACCGTCTCGATGGAAATATACGTGAGATTACGTCAACCGTTCGATGAAATACCTACAAATGAAATCTCATCTTGAAGCGTGTACGAATCTCTCGTGAAAAATTGTTCGCCTGCGAGCGTAGACTGTAGATTTTTAAAATTTTAAAAACTCTAACTTCCCGCTCGTTGCTGCGTGTGTTTCATTTTGCAAACAAAATTAGCGAATGATCGAACTTTGGAAAATTTTCGCGGACAAACATTGTCAAGCAAACCAAGCGTCATCAAAGTTGTTTCAAATTCGATTTCGTCGAGGTGTAGCGGAGGGTAGTCCGATATTTGGACGGACGTAATAAACGTACGTGGGTAGCCCCTCCCTCCCCCGACTCACATATTAACGTAATACGTAATCACGCGGAGATCGGAGAGGCAGGACCCGGCCCCTAAGATGAATGAGCCTTGCAAAGCTGAAAAGGCATGCGGTTGATCCGGCGTGTCGCAACGCTGACCTCGCGAGGCTATACGGTCGCTCGATTCGACTTTGTACTTCGTGTCTTGCCTGTACATATATACATATATATCCGTTTAATCTGTTCGGCACACATCGACAGTCGGCATGCGGTTGAATCGCGCGCGAGCCTGCATGCTCGCCTACACGTTATATAGTAAATAATAGCGGCGATCGGAGAAAACTCCGATTGTAGTTAGCCGCTATCAGATCTTGGCTAAGTGAACAAGGAGTGTCTGGGAAAACGCATTCGCCGTATGCATATAGGCACGAGTATGCGCGAGCAATTCGTGTCTCCGACTCGTACGACGTTCGTCATCGCGTGAAAGTCTCACGGCGGAATAGTTTTTTCCCCCCATACCCCGCGAATCGTCTTCTCTGTCGTTCGCCACGATACGTGCACGCTTTTCTGTTTTTTTAAATCTCTTTCTTAAATATATCTGAGCGTTGATCTGATATTTGCCGATAAAGAGGACAACGTAGAGGATTTTTAGCGGAGTGGACAAAGGATCTGTGTCGATCTGACACAAAGGAGGTGTCGCTGTGTGGGAAATTCCGTACAAGCCACGCGATACTTTCGCGATTCCTGCTGGTTTCCCAAAGGAAAGGCGCGGCGTTTCAAGTTCCCCGGCGAAGAATTTTCCAATCGCTCCGCGCCGTCACGCTCGGTGTCGCTTCCTGGGTACGTCTCGATACCGTGACATTTATAGTCGTGATTTATGCGCGAACTAGCTCGGATACGACTCATCAAACGCGGCCATTTGCGGTTGTAATTTGCCACGCACGGGACCCGATAATGCTTGTTTTCAAACATATGGCGAGGAAAAGACAACACGGTGGGGACGGAGAAAGAGTCGACTGGAATATTTGTGGCATGAATCGACGAGAAATTTATATTTACGCGCGTGTAAATCATTGCTTAAAAAAAGAGAGAAACAGAAAAATTCGACAGATTCTATGACTCGAAGTTCGTAATACTTGAATCCAACGTCGCATACCTGCGCGACGAGGAATTTATATCTACATGTATATAAATTATTATTTAAAAGAAAGAAAAAATTTGACAAAGACAATGACTCAAAGTTCATAATACTTGCGTCATACTACATCGCGTATCTGCTCAATATAGTAAGAAAAGAAGTGAACGGTCGATCGTCGAGTCGCGAAACATTAGGTTTCCACATTAGTCAATTCTGACGGTGTGTAAATTACGATTGGCCAACGCGGATCCGGTTCGATCCTCCGACGCGTCGTTTACGGAGAAAGTACGTGACGCAAGGTCTCTCTCTCTCTCCTTCGTGTCAACGAAAGATAAAGTAATCTCCATTGTCTAACGTGACAATGAATAATTCGTAGGTAGGCGATAACCGACGCTCGCAGCTGTCTCCTAAGCGGTTGTGGTTTCTAAGCGCGAGTTGCAAGTTTCCTGGGGAAAGCGGCCGGGCGGCACGTTCCCCGCGACGCCCTCGTGCTATCTCTCGCGCGGATCGTCGAAGGTTTCGCGTTCGAAAAAAAAAAGAGCAGATCCGCCGGGCGAGCACGCGAAAACGCGATTACAACGCTCCGGACGCCGTAAAACAGCGGCCATGCAGCGGTCTGTATCGCGCGATGCATCAAAAAATTATGTTCCTGTTGCAATCGAAAGATACGTTCCGGCGGCGAACGACATTTCCTCACGAAAGCCGAGGATTCGGCGCGATTCTCACGAACTCAAGATCGCCAGAAAGAGAGAGAGAGAGAAAAAAAACTGAACGACTTGTATCCCAGTACGATTCGTCTCACTGAAAGGCCCAGAAGCAACTGTTCTGACGACTTTTGCTATAAAATTTTATCGGTATGCAAACATTTGAATCGATAGAAAACAAATTACAGACGCGATCGCTCAGTACTAAACAACGCCACTCCCACTCGAGGTCTACGCCACGCCCCCTCGCGAATCACGTGACCGAAATTAACCAATCACTAATTTTCGTTGCATCAGCGTTGCACCTGAAGAGGTTTAGGTTAGGTTACTCTCGCTAAAATCACTTTCAGTGATAAAAAACTTTGCGCTCGTATACACGAGAGAGGTGATTGTTCCCCGTTCGTTCCGTGATCTTCTCTTCTCTCCGTTTTCCAGAGATCTAGCCAGTGTTTCGCCACATTGCATTATTTAATCGTGTCGCAAAGTGTGTGGCAGGTGGCACACAATTACCTACTGTAGGGATGAATTATTCGGTGTCGTGCTTGGTCCACCGCGTGCGTGTAATAAATAACACCGTGGTATAATGAATACAAACAACTCATTAAGTTAGGACTGTGTGTCCATAAATATCGTACGTGCGAGCATCGTCTCTGCGAAATTCTTCGTCGATTCTTGCCTAAATTGTTCACGACCAGCGGATCGCAGCTTCCTCGCCATTTCACTTCGTTCGTTTCTCTTTTAACATTCGATCGATCGATTCGTGATCGATTGCACATGTATACGTATACATTCGGACCGTAAGAACATCCTCCTGTGCGCTTCTTTCGATAAACGAACCTTTTTTTCCTCTTCCTTTTTTACGTTTCTTTTTTTTTTCGTAACGTTCGTTGGCGAACGTTCCTTCAATATTTAACTCATTTCAATCGAGCACGTATGCCCCGCAGCATCGCACGCATGACTGGCTTCTGTAATGAAAAAAAAAAAAAAAAAAAAGGAAAAGAAAAAGTTGGCCTACACGATCGACTGTAGCTGAATACTCTGTCTGTCGATGTCTAATCGAACCCCTCGCAACGACGTGGCCCGATAAAAATCTATTGAAAGTTCGGTGAGACGTATTTGTCATCGATCCACTGCCGAGATCGCGAATGTATGATCGCGTTATCGGGTCGAGCCATCGTTCCGGGCGTTCGTGACACAGTTCTCCATTTAGAGATCATTAACCCATTTCGCGAAACACCGTCGTTCACAGCCTCGGCCGGAGATCGTGTGCATTCGGTCGTACGCTCGATCTGTGCGGCTCGAGATTATCAACCTATCGACCAGATATCCAATTCACCGCGTAAGCTGAGTAAAAGCTTAGGTACCTCGTCTCTGTGGATACCCGGAGCTGGCAAAAGTTGAAAGAGAAATCTAGAGTTTCTTGCCCAATCGTGCGTTTCAAAGGGGAAAATGGGAGTAAGTGATACTATCTTCAATTTGAGGAAATCGTTGCCGGGAGATTTGTTGAAGGTAAAGTTGAACTTTGATAAAGTGCAAGCCTGTTTGCCTTTGGGCACTGTGCTGTATCGATTTTGTCGCATCTGTGCGAATTTTTAAATCTACACTGTCGTCCTTATCGATTGTACATGCGATATTAATTATTGTTTTTAATTAAAGAAGACAGACTTCTTTATCGTCCAAGTAACTTTCACAAACAAACAGCATTCAAGTTACCGAGTTACTTTACTCTGAACTTCGTAAGAGATTGTACGAGAGCTTCGAGACAATGGAAAATCAAATGGTACTAAACGGTGAAAATTGTAGACAGCTATTGTGTCTGCAGCTGTGTTGGTAAACGGAGAGATAATCGTACGTGCGCAGACAAAACCCCCCCGCTAGATAGTAAAGTTACGCTAACAGTCTTGGCGAAAGCATTCCCGCTGACTTGTGTGGCATAATATAGCACGCGAGTGGAAACTATACACGCGCGCGGAGACTATAAAATAGTGCACCGCCGGGTCGTAAATTGGGCAGCCCGCGGAAAGAATGAGTGGAAGTGGATTGGAAAGACCGGCGCGTCTGATTAATGTCGATAGATATCACTGCGTGTCTTCGAACCGGGGAAACACAGGTTGCTTTCCAGAGGCATTCTAATTTGCAACCTTGCTGCCGTAAAGGCTAAATCGTCGCGATTTATGGTGCGTACCTATCGCAGATCGATCGGTGAGTCTTGTACCATTGTCGATCGTTATTTCGTTCCTTGCTAATTATTTTCGTCCGCCAGCTGGCAATAAATATCCAGGATAGAACGCGGATAGAACGTTCTTCTTAGAAGCCGTTTTATCGCCGGAGATTTGTAGAAACTGTATTTATTATCGATGTAACGACGAAATTCGCGGGTGATTTATTATTGTTGCACTCGTGACCATTGCGCGGGTTTTGCGAACGTGCACGCGAATCGCGAAAGATAGGAGAGTTCTTTTTGCCAGTGATAAATGTTGAGAAAAGCGGAAAATAAGGAGAAATTACTCTCGTTCGTGTGTGTTTCGAGTTGCTCGATTGAAAGTGAATCCCGAATGAACTCGATTGGAATTTTCAATGCGTTAGCTTGGCCAAAAACGAAAAGCGAATTTTTCACGAGAAACAAAAGTTTTATTAGACAACATATTGTCCATTTCGTACCATCTTTATGATTCCTCGTTCGAAAAAATCACAAAAAAAAATTTTAAATAGTGAAAGCAAGCAAACCAACTCTGACACTGCCGTAGTTTGAAGGCTTTTTCGTCACACACATCGTCTTTCCCTTTTTCAGAGATAGTACAGCAAAATGTTCCTTTTTGACTTTCCATATTGAAATGGAAGCAATTGACGTCAACGAGATCGTGCATTTTCTTTTTCTGAAACAAGCTTGAACAATCAGGTTTCAACCAAGGTTAGTTACAAGTTATTTGAAGATGTACACGTATGCGTCCATCTATTGGAAAGAAAACGCAATTGCTTTTCGGCCAAATAGAACCAACGGGGGGGACATTTAATTTCACAAAGTGAGCATCTAATTCCTTCGAAGCTCGTTCAACTCGGTTACAACTCGAGTTTTATATCCGGTATATCTATGGAAGTGGTAAATGCCCTCCTGCCTGGAAAGCATTATCCAGGGGGATCGTTAATCCATACACGGAACAGCCCGATATCGACAAACGACTTTGGGAGTGGTCTCGTGACTACCGCGAATGCAATGCACGCGGCAATCGCGATGTTTATTGTTATAAGACCGTATCTGCGTCGCGGCGTGTTAGGCGTGAAACGGTCGATGAGGTCGGGACCCCATTCCTTACGCCTAAGCGAGCCAGTGAAATGAATTCTTCGCTCTAACACGTGCACGTGTGCATGTGTACCGAGAGAGCTAGGCACCTAGAGAGCTAGGTTTCGCGGTGGTCCTGCAACGGTCCTCGTGTATATATACGATCGCTGTTTATGGGTTATTAATGTCCAGTGGGAAAATGTAATGCACTGCTCTGACCCAGAACTGACACCGAGCCTGAATAAAGGAGCAATTTCTCTGACGCGAGTGGTTCGTTAGCTGGCGACAGCGTGTAGTTGGATCTACTAACGTTTGACTCGACACTCTCGCGAACAATTGGCTTGACAGTTCAATCCTCCTTCTTTCTTCTTTTCGTCCGAGCCATCGTCGGGCAGCGCGTGGTTCAATTGAAGTTATTTTATTTAAGAGAATCTTAAAAGTTAACGTTACGAAGCAAAAACTGTCTGATCGAGTGAAATTTATTTTGCATCGTGCATCAATGGAGGCAGTGCCTCTTCACTGTTTTCCTGGGGACCGGGGGAATTTTTTTGGCAGAGACCATGAAACATTGAGAATCCAGGGTTGAAGCGAAGCTGACACGGGGCTGTATCTCGATCCACGAGCACCGCGCGCTTTTCCATTTCCATTCAGGCGAAAGAATGACGCCGGCTCATTTGCCCTTCCCCGTGACGCGAACTTCAGCAACGTTGAAACTTTCCATGTTAATCTCTTACTCGCACCCCAAAGGGCCTGTTCCTCCCTCCCGACAGCATGGAATAACATAAAACTTTTCGTTTCTCGCCCCCCGGAACCATCGTCGTCCCTCCTTGCCAGCTCTCCCTCTATCCTTCCACGGTGACGTCGCTCAGGACTTTTACTTTTAAATCATTCAGCCCGATGCCCGTTACATTATTCAACCGCTAAGACCTCGCGATGCGGATTTCTGGAGGATCCTCGCTTCTCTCCTCGCATTTGCGTGACTGGTCCGTACCTGCGACGCCGCCAACTTGCGAAGAAACACGCCTTCAATAATTCTCGTCCGATTCCCGTCTCATAAGCGTCTTACGCAGCCGTTCTATGACCGAATTAAGACGGGATTTTCTTATAAACGTCGCTTGCCGACTGGGCGAGGCACCGTTCCATTCTTCAAATTTCACTTTTCACGATTTCTCCTAAATATGTATGTATGTAGAACGAAACGTTAGGGGAAGTTTGTATTTTACTAAAATTTCATTATTTCACTTCGAATGTTGGCGTGACTTACAATTAGCGCAACTTAACGAGGAAGGGAAATTTTTTAAATTTTTCTGTTTAATTTTCTAATTTAGGATATTCTTTAGACGATTTTTAACTGTAAAAACCAAATTGTATTTTCTATTGTATTTTCTACAATCTGCGAGAACGCGACGTTTGGAAATCGCGCGTGGAAGAACAGAAACAGAACGGCTTACCCATTGTATCGATACAAATGCGTCTGACGTGCCGTTTCCGCCTCCGCGAAACGCGACAGGAACGTTTCGTTACACACCTTCGATTGTTCGTTGCGTAGCAGCCGGACGTAAACGCGTTCGCAAAACGTGTGTACGAAACTAACGAGCCGGTTGTATACGTACATACGACGTTTAACGTTCGACAGAGTGGCGAATTAATGGTTGCCGGACGGATAGGAAGACTTTTCTCTCCCGAAAGAATCGCGCAGTTATTGATCATTGGTCAAGATATTGGGTAACCGGGTGAACTGCGTAGGCTCGCAGCAGCGTGCAATTCGAATAACATCCGATCGCGAGGACGATAAGCAACATCTGTCTCAATCTCGATCTTACGGGCGTACCATTCGTCTCTTTGACCGTTTATCGAAATTGCCAATTGAATTAATGCAACAAACTGGTACTTGAAAAGAAAAAGAAAAAACAACTGCACGACTCGTACCTCAGTACGATTCGTCTCACTGAAAGGCCCAGAGGCAACTGTTCTGACTAAGAAATGCAGACGACTTTTTTGCCATAAAATTTTATCGATATGCAAACGTTTGAATCGATACAAGACAAATTACAGGCGCGATCGCTCAGTAATAACCAGACAACGCCACTCCTACTCGAGGTTTATCCCACGCCCCCTCACGAGTCACGTGACCCAAATCAACCAATCGCTAATTTTCGTTGCATCAGCGTTGCACCTGAACAGGTCTGATTTTCTGGGTTACCCTTAAATTCATTTTAGTTCTTATTCATTCGGGCACGATCGTCTAAAATTTTTCTCCCTTTTTTCATTTCCTGTGTGCTTCATATAGGGAGAAAAATCTGCTCGCAAATATAAGTATTACCCAAAAAAGAGACATAAAAAATTAAAATTATTCAAATAATAAAATTTTCACTCAATCATTCCAATTTTGATTATACAGCGCGGGCGGCGGATTAAACACGCCTGGTCTGTTCGAACTAGCTCTAGCAAAAACAGACTCACCGGCTGCCGCGTATCAGAATCTCTATAGAATATTCCATTAAAGTAGAATAGTTGAGAACTCCGCGATATGTACATTTATCGAACGCGAAGTAAAGTAGTCTCTACTAACAAAACTAGTTCACAGTCCGTTGCTGTAAAATTAAATACACTTTGGAACACTCAGAAGCCGCAACATTATTTATTGGTAATCAGTGAATTACGTAAATCCTCGCCGATCTGCGTGCTTAGCATGCTGAAGAATTCGAATTCGCCGAGAAAGAAAGAGAGAGATTTTCCTGCCGCCATCGGCGTGCGCGTTCGCTCAGCTGTTTTCGTTCGTTCTCTCAGACAATGCGGACTGCACGCGCTGCGTGCAAGATAGTCGGGGAACGATCCTCCCGAGGGAGGAGACAGCCCCGGTGCTCGAACTCGTTCATAAATTGTAATATCTACTTTTGGATTGCTTCCAGACGGCGCGGGAGCGTAACCTCGGTGGTTCGGTAGCTCGAACTCTCTCGAGCAACGAGAGGCGAACGATCCCCGGTAAGAATGCCCCGGTACGCTCCATTTCGATGTCACAGCTTGCGTTTATAAGCGGCCCCGACCGTATTATAGTAACTAACTGCGCCCGGTAATAGCCGAGACACTCGCGTTGTTCCGCTGCTGCTGTCGCGGAACTAGTTCCTTCCGCGCGCGTATTTCCTTCTGTCGACTATAACGGGCGTTACTTAAATCGCCGGCCGAAGGTGATAACTCGGGGGCATCGATTTTTCGGTAAATCATCCGACGACTTTGACAAACGGCACGATCGCGCGATCGACGTCGTCGCCAGGTATTCGACCAGGTATATCTCGGTTCAGATAGTTGTCCCACGTATGAACATGTCGTGCCTTGTTTCCTTCTTATCACAAGAGTCGTAATTCGTTTCGGATCGAATTGCTCAACTGTCGACGACAGGAGGTTATACAGGAGGATTCGTTTATTTCGGTAATTGGTAAACACAGACGTGGCGGGAATTACATTGCAGCGCAATACAATTATTATCGTGGCAACTCCGGCATTAATTCATCCACGCGATAAAACGTCATCGCGATATCGAAACGAAATGCTCGAAAAGTTAATTAACACGATCGAAATTAACACGCCTAACGACAAATGGATCAATTCTTAGCACAAACGGCGCTGTTCTGCGGACATACGACGCAAACTGTTTTACTCGATCGCGTTTGTACATACTCGCCGCGGCGTCGAGGCTGCAACGATTTACCACATGGAGATTTATCATGTATATATATATATATATAATAGGGGATATATTGGAAATATTCGCCCTTTTGTCGGATTTAATGACTTATTTCGCAATTTCGATGCAACGCCGCCGCTCGCATTAAGTTAACAGGGGGCTAATAATTAATTACGCAATTGGAACCGATCCCGCCGCCATCCACCTCCCCCTCCCCCCTCGTGCCCGTTGGTGCGCTAAGCATTTCCACGTTTGATAATGACGTTAAAATCATCCGATGCGTGCCGACGATTTAGCGTAATTTGCTCGAAACTGCTGATAACCGTGCCGAAGTAATGATTTTCAATTCGAACGGCGATATTGTTGTACGGGTAGGCGCGGATTTGGCCGCGCCCCAAACGGCGCGCACTTTTATCAAACGAAATTACAGATTATTAATAAATAATCAGGCGGAATCGGATCTGTCGAATCTATAAATTTCGTTACACCTGACCGGCCGGCGATATTTTATATCGCGCGTCGCGTCGCAGCCGCGTGATTTTATTTCCGCGCGCGAAACGTAGACTCGCCGTCCGCGATCGGGGGAAAATGGCCGTTTTACGGGCGTTCGAGTTTGTTGCGCGCGTTAAAAACGAAATCGTTAATACGGCCGTAGGGGCCGCAGGGGCAAGAAGTTATTTCAGCTTCGTCTGCTTAGAGATCGCTGGTATTTTCGCTGGCGCGCTCGCGCGGCATAAAGAGTCCTTTATCTCGTTTCATGGCGTGCATCGCTCCACAGTTTTATTGGTCGGACTCATAAGCGATTCCCTGAGTTTCATCCCTCTAACGCCGGGTTATAAATAAACTCGAGCAATAGCGCGATAAAACATTATTCTCGGGACGCTGTATCACGTTGCTCGATACTCGACGGCATGCACGTGAATGTACGTACAGAGCCTTTAGAGAATCTACCAAAAATCCCATCCAAAGGCTGTACAACTGCGCTTTGCTGCATCGCGTCGATCGCGTTAAAGAAAATTCTTCCCTCTCCTGTAAAACCGAAGCTTACAACGTGGCTTGACCTCGAACTTATGAATCACGGACGACCGCGAGGTAGGCGGAGGTTTCTCGCTGGAAGCAATGGATTTTTCCCATTACCACCGGCTACCACTTTCACCGGTGTAATCGTCCCCGTGTCCCTTTCTTCGCGACAAGAAACGGCTGAAAAGAGGACGCGAGGCAGCGGGGGTCCTCCGAGCCGGGATTTTTCGCATAGTCGCGCTACTCCGCCGCCGTTTAAGTGGCGGATTTTCTCGAGGATGTCGCGCGTGCGTAGTAAAAAGCGATATTTACGGGCGCGTACAATGTCGGGGCGAATGGAGCCCCCCTGGCCCCGACTAGAGGGCTTCTTTTATTTGCCATAACTCAGGTCACGCGGCTCGGCTCGAAGAAAAAAGAAAAGAAAAGGAAGAGGACGAAACCGCGAAGTCGAGGAGGAAGAGGAAGACGAAAACGAAGAAGAAGGGAAAGAAGGAGAAGAACGAAACGAACGAAACGAACGAAACAGCGCCCTCGCTGGAACCCTGGAACCTTGGAACCCTGGAACCGGGGCCCTTCCCTTTCCCAAAGTGATTTATTTCGTTTGGTGGCCGCGAGCGTGCGCGGCCATTCAAACTTGGCAATTTTTGCCCGGGCTAATCCGAAGAAGCACGAGCGTTTAACGCGCGCTAAGATGTTATTAATCACTGTGGCGGCCGCGTATAACGCGTGTGCAGGAAGACGAAAACTCATCCGTGCGAGCACGGCAACACACAGGCAAAGGGGGCTGTTTAGCGCCGACTTTTACACCGATGGTACCCCGGGGCGATCGGCGAACCAGCGGCCGATGTGTATTCCCTCGGATCCGCGTCGTGCGCCGCGCGTTAAAACTGCGATTTCGCTAGAATTGAAATAATTCAAGTCCTCCGGGTGAGCGCGCCTGCGAGAGAGAAAGAGAGAAAGAAGTTCAACTGGACGTTTTACTCTCTCTCTCCTTCTCCTTTTATCTCTTTCTGTCGCCGTGCGACTCGCGGAAGCATTCCGTGTACGCGCGCGTTCCACCGGCACCCAAGCACCGAGCGAGGCGAAATTCCGATGCCCGATGCAAAACTAACGAGCAAACCAGGCAATTCCGCGAGAAGATTAACGATTTCTGCCGCGAACCTTCCGAGACGTGTCGTTCCTCCGCGCTCTAGCCATTCCTGAACCTGCAGAAATTAGAAGCCAACCGGTGCAAATTGGAAACAGCGCAGGCACCCTCACGACGATTATTTTACGTTTTCTGTAAAATTTTCTGCGAAAGTTTCGCTTTTGAAACAAATGGCATTCTGTGGGTGGCATTCCAATCACTTACCGAGAAGATCACGGTTGTGTCGCGTCAATCTTCAATTTCGCGCGTGTTTGCGCATCGACAGACTGCGAAAAGAATAACGTTAATTTTACTCTCTGCGTCAAGAGTCGTACGATACAATAGCCAGACTTAAAACCACGAATCATCGATGAGATCGGTATCGAAAGTTTACGTAGAAACGTTTATCACCTTCACTCGGTTTGCTCTGCAAGACACCGGGACTGGCTAATCTTTTCAGAGAATCACTCCTCGGAGCATTCTCGTTTCCGCTTCTCCGACCTATTCCCACCCCGCTGGTCCGCGCTCCATCTCGTCAGAATCGACTTTATCCCATAAGAGATGCATAGTCTCATTTCGCCAAAGAACCACGTTCGTCCCAGTTCCCGGCGAGGAACGCCCTCGTTCCTCGTTACGCATCCTCGTTCGTTCAATTCCGTCCTCGGGACGCGATTACCCCGGCGAATCAGCGGGGTTTTTGTCGCGTAGCAATGCCGCGTGATGAATTCGTAGCGGTTTATCGAGACGAGACGGGGCCGACAAGATTCAGACAGACGCTCGAACGAGGAAGTCACGGAGTGTTATTAAGGAGGAACCATGGAGTAGCGGGGGCGTGCGTTTATCCAACGGACTCGTTAACATTATCTCGGGGAGCGCGTTGCACGGTGCGTGCGGGAGCCCATCTCGAATCCAGAGATTCCCCTAACGAATTTCCTGCCCCCGGGAAGCTCGATCGTAAATCACTCGGCACTCCAGAGGCAGCCTAGCAATGCCCTTTAGACCTTAGCTTCCTTTTTAACGAGTCGCGCTTGCTAGCTAGCTAGCTAGCTAGCTAGCTAGCTAGCCGCGGTGCTTTCGACGTCCGTGGGGCTGTAACTTTGCCTCCCGCGCGCCGAGATTGCCAACCCCTTGTGCCGCGAGCCCTCGTCCCGCACCTGCACCGGCAAGACCTACTTCCATAATCGCGTAATCTGCCGGACCGTTTATCACTGACGCAATAATTCTCTATGCCTCCCTCCCTCCCTCTCTCTCTCTCTTCCTCTGTCTCGCGTCCCGTGTATATTCTCAAGGTGTTTGCCTTTGCGACTATCAAAGGTTCGGCGCTTAACCAGCAGTTGCTCAGCAGTTTCGAAGGTGGCTCGTCACGTTGTTTGCACGACGTCGGAGAACGCTGGAATTCGCCCGAGGATGACTCGAAATTTGCGTGATTTTTTTTTTTTTTTTCATATTCCCTGTCCGGGGAATCGGTAGGTCGGTCGATACGCGTTCCCGTTCGATCGGGAAGAGAAACGCGAGCAGCTCGGTCGCGCGGCGACTACTTGCGGCCGACGCGCTCGCAACGGGGGAATGAGAAATGGCGGTTGTAACGAAGAAAAGCGAGAAGTTTAAAGGTTTCTCGCGGTGGCGGCGGATGAAACTGGCAGGAATAAATTTCACGGTAAATTCACGATCGAACTGCCGCGAAACGATTTTCTCCTCTCGTTCAGACGTTCCGCCCGTATATCTCCTTCTACCGCGGGAACTTTTCACTTTTTTTTGCGCTCCCCTCTGTTCTTTCCTCCTCTTCTTTCACTTTTCGCGAAAGAATCATTTTTTCCCCCGAAACGAGACGAACGCGACGACGCGAGTTTGTAAACCATCGATCGCGGCGCGTGCGAAACGGTCGAGAAGAATTATTACCGCGGCGAGTAATTGCGTTTTATTGACCAGCTAGGCCGATGCTCGCGCGAAAATTCCAGTTGCAATTTCGCCGCGGCATTATGCGACGCACGTCCCGCGCATTATTTAAAATACACGATCTCGCCAGGCAACGGGCCCGGAATAATGTCAAATTCGTTTTTCGAACGGTTTCGCCGGCCAATTTCGCCCCGGCGAAATCCCCTACGTGCTATTTTTCCATCGATTTCTCGCAGTTTTAATGTTACACGCCGCGATTAACATAGCGCAGCCGGATACGAGGATTCGTTCTCTCGTGAAATTGAAAACAAAAAGGACAGGTGTTTCACAACTTTGCCGTCTTCGCTCGAGGAACGTCAAACCGATCGAATCTTTGTTCGATCAACTTTTTCGCGTTCTTTCCCTTTCGAACTTTTCCTTTGTCAAAATTTTTAATTTTTGTTGGAAATCTTATAGAATCTAAAATGTAGTTTTAAAAATTTGAATGATTTTTCCAAAAAATGTACAGATAGGAGCTCGTGTGATTTATTGTATTACAAAACTTTTCCATTTCTTTGGCTTTGATGTTTCTGATGGAAATTTTATTCTTTACTTTAGTCACCGTTCTATCCTAGCGTTAATCCGTGCGTCGGGGAAACGAAAAAAGATCGTGAATATTCTCTCGTATTATTGTTTTATTATATAAATTATACAATACAATACTTAGAATACTCATTAATTAAATTATACAATACTAAATACTAATAAATAATATTCATTTTAACGTTATTTTGATAACAAATTCTACAGCATCTTGTTACCGAATTGAGTTGATTATAAATACGTGGTGTATATATTATTAAGATACATAACAATTTTTTAAAAAATTCTTCGATTTATAATGAAAATTTCAAGTGACGAACGGAAAGTTCACCGCGGAGCACGAAACGTGTTAAAAACATCCACTTGATCGGTTGATCCAAACTTCCTCGACTCGAATTCTGCGAACAAACCGTTGCGTCGGTGGAGAGTTCAAAGGTCCCAGAGCGTCAACGTGACGACGCGTAACGTCTCGACCGGTCCGTGGCGAAAATGGTAGCTCCCATTGGTTAGCTGCTTTCTGGCAAGCAGATCTTCTACGCGAAGGCCCAATTATCGAAGTATACCGGCTGCTGGCTGCATCTCGCAATGACTAAAGGGAATGCCATCGTTATTGCAGGTGTGCCGCCGCTGTCGCCGCCGCCGCCGCCGCCGCGGCTAAAGTTTGGTCCGCGCGGCTCGTCCTCGCCGCGGCGTCGTTGCCGCGCAGTAATTCTGCGGCCGCTAAGACCCGTGGCTGCACCGGTTCCACCCCATCCCGCCGGAAGTAGAACGCACATCCGCCCGCCGATAGCCCGACCCCTCGTTAAGATGTTTCTCGACTGGCTCTCGAAATTCGTGGGAACACCACGCCATAAATTTTCGGAAATTTCGCTGGCGCCGAATTCCTGCAATCCTCCGCACTCCGCTCTTTCGTCGTCTGCCTCCCCCCCTCCCCCAGCCCCTAACTCGCCGACGCGCCACCCAATTAGCGCTCGATTATCGCCCGATGGAAAAGCACGCCTCGTCGTCGAACGAAGGCCCCGGCTCGTTACGATTAACGACGCCCCGCCACGTCGCGTTTCTACGACGCCCCGCGACGGTTTCTGCCTTGGTTCTGCCGTTGGTTTATGGATCGCGTGATGGGTCCCGGCCAGCTGCATTGTAAATTCCCGGCTTCGTTGCTTCGTTATTTCTGCCACAATCCCGACGTGGGATTCGCGTTAATAAGTTGTCGATAGTTGGCGGGGATTCGAGCCCGGCGAGCGGAAATTTCAGAGGACGTCACTCGGGGGGGGGATACATTTTCGCAAATCTCCCAGAAAAGTAACAAAACTCGAATTCGAACGTAATTGGACCACGGATTTTCGCGCGTTCGCGGGAGATTTCGCGATATGGAATGAAATGTTGAGGATACAGTGTCTGTTATACAAACTCATCGTACGCGCCATTGATGCAAGTAAAAATAAATGTAAATAAGTGTTATTAATGTTAGGAATACACATAACCATAGCCTCTTAAATTGCAGTCGTATTTCACAAAATTTTCCTTTCGTCGATAGACGATAGCCTGTTAATGGAAGAATTAAGATTGCTCGATAACACAGCGTTATATGTATTTTTTGGACACGTTGATAGCTCACTCGACAGGTATGAACTAATCGGGGAAACATCAAGGAGCTCAGAGTGGCCATTGGCGTCGCCTATTTCTGCCGGAAGCGGTCCGGCGCAATTAAAAAGCCGGGGGCGACGGTAGCTTCTTCGTTCGCCGCGACAGCGGAGACCGAGCTACGGTGCAAGAAGCATCTGACATTAGCTCTCGTTAGTCTTAATCGCGGCCACTTACGTAAATCACCCCGGGAATTCCACATTTGCTCCGTGTCACACTGTCCAACCACCCGCCCCCCACCCCCTCCACCCCTGGCCCCCACGTACGACAAACCTTCCCATCCTCTCCTTCTGTTCTCGCTCGCAAGAAGGTAAATGTACGCGGGATTACCGTACCCGTGAAATTTATTCTATTAATTAAGTTTACTCTCGGTGCCTTGTTTCCCCGGTGGACCGACTGAGACGGTCACTTCCGGTCCGTATAATCCAGAAGCAGTCGAAACGCTCTCCGGTGCCTGGCGAACACCGTGTCGGAGCACCCCTAATTTTCATTATGCTCCGGCGGATATCCATCGAAACTCTCGTCCCATCAGCTGCCCCATTAACTGATTAATTACTGCCTCGTTTATATTTCTACGTCCGCGAGAATTTTACGTTTCACGCGTACGTGCACGAGCGATTCAGCTTGTTATTCGCGTTACGTTAGGTCGTCGGTTCTCATATATTAGATGAAAATAAAAAAAACAGCGATCGATCGGTGGTGAATTCCCGATGAAATATTTTTATACTTCGTTATCTTCTCCCAATTAAGTTTTCTCGAATCAATTTTTGCAAAATTCCGATGGTAACAATTCCCATTTCCCAAATTTAATTCCGAAAAAAAAAAAAAAAAAAAAAAGGAAAAAGAACGTTCGTAATTCTTCGATGCCAATTTTTTAAAACTCCGATAGCAGCCGTTCCCAATTCCCAAATTTAATTCGCGGGAAAATCGCATTATCCCGTGAAATGACCCGATATTTCAGTCGAAAAGTCACTCTTTTCTCTCCGCGCGTTAAAATTCACACACACACACACAGATATATATATATATATATATATATATATACACGTGGTTGAAACCTGAGAAAAACGCTGCTCGCGTACAGGCCGTTTCCTTGGCAGATAGCCGGAAAAAATCGCGGTGTCTATCCATCATCGTGTCGTTCGCTCGAGAGGGAAGATATGACGTGGCGTGCGGGACCACAGATGAGGAGGAGGAGGGTACACGTCGACCGTCGAACAGCGTATCGGCTCGGGCACGGCCGGTTACGTGATGTTCATTAGCGAGCGCGACTCGTAAAAGCGAAACGACTTGACATTTAACAAGGAATCGATGAAAAGATAAGTCCTCGTGCATCGCACGAAAGCGTTAACCGGCCACCGTCTCGTTCCCTCCCCCTTCTTTTCCTTTCGTCGCGTCGCGGTACGCACGCGGCTTTCGTCGTATTCCCCCCCCCCCCCCCTCCGACATCATGCGCCGGGCACACGGCGAAATCAACGGAGAAATTACGTGACCGTTATCGCTTATCGCTTGTATTACAAGAATGTGGAACGATTAGATTAGCGAAACGTACCTACCCGAGGAGGTACGTTCCTATTGACGGAGTCACCCCTCTTTGTTTCAACCTGGCTGACCAAATGGTAATAAAAAGCAATTTCCCGAACGCACGTCTCTCGTGCTATCGCCAACATTTTGTGAACTAACGTACCTTCGTTTGACACATCATTGTAGTTTACCTGTAAAGTACTTTGGGGGAGGAAACAACGCGCGAAGATTCGGGGAGAAAAAGTGTACTCGAATAACTCGAGAGTGGCTGGAGGACAAGATCGAAACACGAACGAGATCCCGACACGAGTTTGGGATTGAACGATACGGTCGGCCGTTTGCTTCTATCAACGACCATATCTGTCGACGAATAGCCAGCGACTCTTTATCGCCGACTGTATCGGGGTCGCAAGTGTCGCGTGCCGCAGACAGAGACATCCCGCGCGCGTCGTCGCCGAAGGGAGATGTTTTTCATTTTCCCGGGGACGAATGACCCCGACCGATTCCAAGGTGGAATCTTTCCCTCCTGGAGAGCTCGTCCTCCCCCGGTCGTTCGTCCTCTACGACCACCGACAATCCTCTCAGCCTCTTCCTCGCGTCTGCCTCACCTTCGCGTCTATAAATAAAGGGAGGCGAAGTAAGTGCGGAGCCGGTAGGTAGGTTGTCGTCAGAGTCATTAAGGGTAGTGCTTCGGTTTCCCTTGGAAGCGCGCGTGTGTGTTCGTGTGTGGGGCAGTGGCGACACGCGAGCGAGCGTGTGCGTACACGCGCGTAGCACGAAGAAACGATCTCGGAGAGAGAAGGAGCTGAATTCGAAGGAAGAGGGCTCCGTCGTCCCTGTCGATGAAGAGGGTCGAACTAACTGGCATTGGCGTAGAACGAGAATTCGAGACCAAACGCTACGGTACGTACGTACTCGGGGCGTCGTTCGTTTGGAACGGAGAAAGAGTCTCTCGGGGGCCGCGAGCAACTCTCAAGTTCTCGCTGCAGAGAACAGATTTGCGAGTTGTTCGGATTAATCTTAACACGAGAGGTAGTCACCGGCGAGAGGAATACGCCGTCCGTATACGGGTGGCGTGCTTGATCCCCGTTGAACCTGTTCGCTGAATCTAGCTGCTAACGAGCACGCGAGGAACCAACAATTAGATGGGAGTAAGTACGAGAAAGAAGAAGAGGAAGAGAAAGAGAAAAAAATTCGTGCGATGCACCGTACGAGGTATCGTTAACGGAAACGCAAGGGTTTGCTCAAAAAAAAAAGAAAGAAACTCGAGGGGAGCGGGGAGGGTAACGGGGTGCAATTTGGTCGGCGAACAATTTGCCGGATGGTTATTTAATAATTCGCAACGCGGGAATTTCGACAACGCCCAGCGACCAGAGATACACGGTCCGTGCGGGGACGTCTGGTTTAATGGATGTGCTTAAAACTCGACAAGGGGTGGCTGGAGAGCAACTTGCCGTTACCACCGGCTACGATCGTAAAGGTGTCCCTGCTTTTCGTCCGCCTCGTAAAAGTCGCGAGGCGGGCAAAGGGTTTGAAACGGTTCGCGGTTTCCCTCGCCTGTTTACCCAGTCAGCCTCTCGAATCGTTCTTCCGGGCGAATTTAAACGTGAAAACGAAATTAACGCGGCGGCTCGTTCCCGCGATGAATAATTAAACGGCGAAAACGGTGACGAGCCGGCGCGACGAAACGTATATCGGATCTCTACGCTACTGCGTCGGTTGGCGGTTTCTCTACGTACGTACACGCGTACATACGGTAGGAGCTGCCGCGAGGAAACATTAGCAAGAAGGTCGAAATACAGCGGCGAGACGGCCTTTTGTGCATTTGCTCTTTCCTGGCATTGTGCTCGCCGCCGCGAAACACGGCCCCGTCTTCATTATACGATGTCCGAATGTTAGAAAATTGCAACCGCACGGCCGAGGGCACGTAGTCTGAAAGCATGATAAAAAATTATGCGTGCGCCTCGTTTGTTCCCGGCGATTGAAGGGGTTGGCGCAACCCCTCGTTCTTACGTCGTTACGCGCGTGACACGGTTCGAGGGTTGGCTCGTTTCTGTTTCTCCGTCCGTAGTTTTCTCTTCCCCCCCGGACTTGTCGGCGCTGTTCCCCCGCGAAAATTACGGTTCAAGTTCTCGCCGTGAAAAAAAAAAAGAAAGAAAAATCCCATTATACAAATGTATCTTTGTCTGAATATTCTCGCTGCCTCGTCGCGATACTCGCGTTGGTTCGCCTTTTTAAAATGGAAATAAGATGCAACGCGTCTAAAATTACAGGCTGCAAAGTAAAATGCGCGGCTATTTTGTGTGTATATACAGGGCTGGTGATTGAGATTCCACGGTGTTACGTGCTTTCTAAAGCGTCGCAAAATATCGTACGCTTTGAGCGGCAATACGCGAACACGTGGATTACGCGATTTCGAAATAATTAAACTCGCCCGACTTGCCAAGATGCAGTCTGCGACCAAGAGTTAGTTTGCTCCTTTTCAATTGTGTTTTGTTTTCGAGGCATTGCCGAATGTACTTACGTTTCTTGTAAGCTCCTTGAAAGCTTCTGTCGAAAAATTTTCGGAAAAATGTCTCTCTCTCTCTCTCTCGGCGAACCGCCCTAACCGCCTGTTTTTTTACATGAAAAACTTCAGCTCATTTTTCTTCCGAAAGTCGAACCCATCTTCGAAAGAAGCCATCGTTCGAATTACTTTCTCGCAGGCAATTTGTTTGTCGCTTGTGCCCTGTTCTTTCTTAAGTTTCATCCCCCGCAGCTCGTTATTCGGCACCCTCGCGGTCGAATCCGTCGTCGTCGCGACGCCGTCCCATTTACGCGACAAAATTCAGACGAAATTGCACGATTTTCGCAGCGTGGTTTCCGACAATTTGCCAAATACTCGCCGAGAGGTAACAACAACGAACTCTCGGATGAAAATGTCGGGACTCGTCGAATTACATAATGGTAATAATCCTCGGGGAGGAATCTCGATGGTTCATCTACTTCCTTCCCCTCTTTCTTTTTCTTTTTCTTCGTCAGTATACTTCGCACTTATCGACGCAGAACGTCGTTTTCAGATTACACCGCGATCATTTATAACCGAGCGCACGTTGATACCGTAACTGCGACTATTTCGTACCAGGCTGCACATTTGGCACGCGGGAAGGGTTGGTCTAATCACTTTTTAACTACATTAGCACCGGTAACTGCGAGCCCTTTCCACCTCCGGGCAACTTTCCGCCGGCAACCCTCGTTGCATCAAAAATAGATTACATCTCGCGTTCGTATCTGAATTCATTTTCTTGAAAGGAACAGAGCCGCGACGCCGCAACGATCTCGCGCAAAGATAACTCCTGGAAATAGAAAATTTTCTCTCTCTTGGAGAGAGCGCGTTTGCTAGTTCTTCGGCTATCTCTCGACCGAGTTCGGTAAATGGATAAACGTCAGTCGGCGTTATTCTTTCTTCTCCTCTTGATTATCTATCAACTGTTTTGACGAGCAGGTATTACACTCGGCGTAGAAAACCGTAGACGATATTTATCATTGCTCTTGCGTTTTTTTTTTTTTTTTTTTCTTTAAATAAAGAAGAATTCTCCGGGAGAACATCATCCCCCTCCGCCGTATCATCAGCGTCGCAATTGCTTTCCTCTCCGCGTTGCTGTCCGTTCCGAAGTTTTAGGACGGTGAGGCGTCGAGCGAAAACAAAGTTAAAAATTGTTCCCTTTGTCGCGCGACGTCCCCCCGTGACAGGTCGAACCAAATGATAAATCAGCAAGCGCCGTCCGAGTAAGTGTTTCTTTATCTTCGCCCGGGAGCTCTGTTCGCCAGGAAGAAGAAAGAAAATTATCCGCGTGGCTACGAAGTGAAATGTTTTGGTGGAAACGTCCCGGGGAGAAGAGAAATGGAGAAAACCGAAGTGTGTGCTACGTTCTAAACGATACCAGCAGACAATCTTACCTCTCTCTCTCTCTCTTTCTCTCTGTCCACTAATAGACTGCACGTCAAGTCTTTTTCCACGACTGCCCCTTCTACCCTACTTTCCCCTCCTTTCTTCGCCCATCTCCTTCAACCACGGATCTCTGCTGGTTGGATTCACTGCCACGACGATGGATAACCTCGAACCCTTAACAGCCGTTTAATTTGTGTCTGGCTCCACGTTTTTGCCGCGAAAGTAGCAAGCTTTCCTCGGTCCGCGCGGGATAAAACACACCACCCGAGTCCTCGAGTCGTTGGGACTCGTCCACCACGGTGTACTCTCGCCCTGTATTTCGGGCTTCTTCTCCGCGGCGTCGTCGCGGCAAGAAAAGGCTACTAATGTCTGGCCACGGTTCCTCCGCTCCGTCAGGCATATCTCCACGATGACGCTAACAAATTGCTTGGAAATTTTTTTTCCAAACACTCGAGACCAACGGGAGGTTTTGACGTCCGCTGCGTGCCCCGGGGGTCAAGGACTCCGCTTCCACTTTCATCGGCCGCGGTTATGACGTGACGTCTGTCAGTACGCGGCGAACGGTAGTACGACCATTTGTCATCTCGCGCTCCCTGTCAATCACTCGACCCCTGGCAAGCTGTATTATTTCCAACGTACGTGTACGCCACACCGCGTACGTGGAATCCCGTTTCTCCCGTTTTTAAACAACGCGCGGTAGCGCGATTCCATTCCCACGTTAAATTGAAAATTCTAGTTCTCGGTTGAACCGGAGGGGAGTCGTCGAACTCTGATCTTCACCAAAATGTGAAGAGGACGGTGGACGTACGACGACTGCAGCGAGCGTTTGTCACGAGATTAGAAATAACGACGTTTCGTCCGTCGACCGCGCGCGCATTTACATTTGCATAAACTGTCTTCCGACGGTGGCAGCGGGCGGGGGAGTGGCGGGGAGGCAGGAGACGAAAAGTCGAATAATTCATTCGGTGGCGCGCGAGAGCGAGAGCGAGAGCGAGAGCGGCCGGATCAGACGGCTGTCTCGCGCGACATTTCGTAATTTCTAGACAGCAGTTGGGAAGATCTAATTTCCTAGTCTGCCATTCATGGGCGCGGGAGCCGCGCCGCGCGAGCCCTCGTCACCGACCTGGCGTGGACAACGACGGTTACGGATAGTTTCGAGGATCCATTTAATTCCTGGGACGTGTTGCTGATACGTGTACCGAAAATATCATTCGTCAGTTTCCCTCCAATGTCCAGAGAAAGAGAGAGAAAGAGAGAGAGAGACAGTTCCTCTCTCTTTCGTTCTTTCTTTCTTTTTCATTTGTTTCTCCCCCTTTTGGCCTCCTTCTTTCTCTCTCGCCCGGTTCAGGTAAATTAGATTTTCAATTTGCCCGGCGCACGATCGCCGAGGGGGGCCAACTAAATCCAAGAGTTTCCCCGTTGATGGTCTTTTAAATTACAGGCCTGGCCAATTTGTCCGTGGATTTCGAATGCGCCGGGCTCTGTCTTTGTCTTTCTCATGATGTAAATCTTTCCGTCAAGCTTCTAATCGACACGTACAAAGTTCCTCGGTTCTTTCTCTTCGTTTGATTGCATCCCCGCTTGCTGGACTTCCGCTTTATTTCCAGGAAATGTTACTCCAGCGAAAGAGAGGGAACTCGTGTTTCTTTATTATTTTACTTGGACTCGTTTAACTCGCTTACGCGATTTCAGGGATAATTTCAAGAAATTCTTTCTTTCTTTTTTTCTTTTATATTACAACGAAAAGCGTAAAATTCTTCTTGGCAAGCAACGAATATAAATGTCGTGTGGGAAAGCTTGTCTGCGCTAGACTGAAATTCGCCATGTCGAGGGAACCGGAGGAACCCGGCCGACTTCTCGGAGGGGGAGGGCATCAATTTATACGGCTCGATACAATGACGCAATAACAGCGACGCGATGTATATGCATTGGAAGGGATTGGAGATTCGAAATGTAACCGGTTCGAGCGGCTCTTAGAAATGCCGGACACGTAAAAGCCGGGACCCGTAGGGTTTACCGGCTGTACCGCGAATATGTATGCCGTACGGGCGGCCGTGTACGGCAAATCGCGATCCCTGGATACGTACGTATTATCCGTATAACCTCTAACGTCGATTGTGGCTTATGATATTACGTACTCTCCATTACGACACGTACACGGAGCAACGTCGCGGCGGCCGCGTTGGCTCCGCTCACCCACCGACACACGACCGAGAGCTGCGGCGATGTAACGAGTAAACTGCCGCGTCGTTACGTTTTCCTTCTCTCGTGCTTCTGCGCCCGATCGACGAGCCGACGCGTCGTTCGTTATTTCGTTAATTACCCTAACAGCCACCTAGCACCGGGAATGACGCGTTCCGCGCGAGCTGTTGATCCCCCCTCCCAATGAACGTACTTCGATCGCTCGATTATAGCGGCGGTAACGAGAGAGCAAGTTGATAATTAAATCTAGCATGTGAGAAATTGCGTGTCTGCAAAATACGATCTTCGAAATACCGCAACAAACGGTTCGACCCTGAAACTTTCGATTAAATGGTAACGGACGTAGTTTTTCTTTAGATCGTCAAACTCGCCGAGTCGGATTTATATAGAAACGGTTGGTTCCTTCTCCCTTCAAAAAACGGAGCTTCTAGTTCAACGTTGGAACTTCCGAGATGAAATAATTACTCAGCCATCTTGTTCAGACTGTCTTCTCGAGTCTCTCGCAAGATCGAGAATAATCGGTTTGCATAATCATGCACGATTATCGAGAGGACGAACAAAGCCAAAGTGCTCGCAGAGGAGACGAATCACTCGTGCCGCTTCTGAATTACAGGGCGTACGAGCGAAAAAAAAAGGTCGGCCGTTCGTTTCTTGTCACGCGGTTCGCCATCCGTTTTCCATCTGCTGAATTATTGTTTCTCCCGCCCAGTCTTCCCGTCCGTTCTGCACGCGTGATTTCGATTAAACCTCTGGTGTCCCGTACAGCTTTACACCGGCAGTCCTTTCTGTCGCGACTTGTGTCTCTCGCGAATGGGAAGAGAAACGGCGCGGCAGAAAAGAGGTGTTCTTTGCGAAAGAAAGCGAATGTTTAAGCGGCGTGATCGAAGATACGGAGACGCAGGGTGGCTGCTTATTAAACTTTTAACTCGGACGCGGCGAATAATTTGCTGCCGGCTCGAAGGAGACACTCGGTTACGCTCGGTGAAAAGAGGCAGAGATAAAAAGAGGCGAGGTGAAAAAAAAAGAAAAAACAGGTGAACGTGTATCGCGAGCGTTCACGGGCGCATCTTGCTTTCGAGACGGCGACTCGATCACTGGATCTCGTCCGCGGGCGCCGATCGACCGATACTTTGTCGCGTCCGTTCGATTTAGGCGTGGCGCGTTTTATGCACAGGTGGACGCGCGCGATTTTAGTATTGTCGAGAAAGTGCCGATCTTGCCAAGTGTATTCGCGATAATATAATTTATTGGAACAGATTGTGTAATTTTATGCAATTATATAATTTATGGGAACAGATAGAAATACGTGGACCAATGATATATTATACGTATATATACAGGGTGTTTTCGTTATTTTTCGAAAATGATAAATAAGAGGAAAAAATGGCAGAGAATAAAGTTTTACTATGATCAACGCAGGAGTGTATAACAATTTTTATTTTTCATATAGAATGGTATTTTTTTTTTTTGGTTTGTCATATAAACGTGGCTATCACGACGAATTTAATTATATTACATGATAATTATATTTAATTAAATGATGTTCTTTAGAGTTATAAAAGGTCAGGAATGAGGGAAATAGTTGGAAACACGCCATATTTTGCCTCCCTAAAAGCCTTACAACTTTTCATTAAACATAACATAATTCAAAAGTTATTTCAAGTGTGCAATCATCCTGTATATATCGGACGTTAAAATGTTAGATAATTAACAAACGGAGAAGAATGAAGAATTTTTGTTGTCATAGAACGATTCAACTCCTACAGGAATTGAACTTGTTGGTTCCAACACAGTGACTCGTTGATTATCCAATAATACACGTCATACGTGCAACTCTACACTATCGTAAAAGATCCTCCTTCTTGCTGGTGACGTGTCTTTGTCAGTACATCGTTTTATACGCAGTCACGAGTAACAATCTCTGAATTAGTTTTGTCACTCGTGAATATTGTCGAACGAGAGACTGTTCGTCCAAATAGCGTGTCACGAGCTGTCGACGATAATGTACAGAATATTATCTATCGGTCGTAGGCCGCCATACGATTTGAATTCATTCGCGGATATTCTCTACGAATACTACGGGATACCGCTAGACATCGTTGATACGGTGGTCCGCCAAATGCTAGATGCCACTCAAAGATAGCCTGCATACCCATAAATTAGGCACTCGAACGAGACATAATTGCGGCAAGCTGCTCTACATGTGTCACATACAAGCTCGATAATCCGCAAGTTGATATTCCTCGAATGAGCATAGAGCATTTGGGTGGAAATTCCAAAATACGTCTCGTTCCGCGGAACAGAATGTTTCGGAATCGAAAGAAGAAGGGAAAGGGACGAGTGTGTCGCGTTCACAATGGAACCTAACGTGTTTCCCAGATTGAAATTCCCCGGCGAATCGTTGGCTCTTGTCTCGGCTGAATCGTTCGCTCTTAACGCGCCCCGTAACGAATGCCCCGAGTGCATGCGGCGTCGTGACCTCTCTGGACGGCCGCGAGCCGATAAACTGGATCCCTCGATCATCGGCGAGGATTTATTGCATCGTCGTGGAGGCGCGCAAAAGGCCGCGATTCTTGGCGCGTGTGACCGATGTTCTTTCCTTGGGCGCGCGAATCGAAGAGTTGTCTCAGTGGAAAGTCATCAGTAGAAGTTACACCGTGTTCGGTGATATTATAGTCGTCGCGATATTTAGCCGAGGTACTTGGAACGTGACCGGAGTCCGCAGCAATTTCACGCGGCTTCAGAGTCGTTAAATTGGCGTTATTGCCACAGTGGACGAGTCTCGAGAGAATTTTCATCGTGCGCACGATTCACTCTCTCTCTCTCTCTCTCTCTGTTCTTTTCTACGCAAAAACTTTCAAGACCGTAGACAACCTCGGTGGTCGCGTCGCCGTGCGCGAGAGAATTCTCACGTAGCGCAGTTCCGGATTAAACCCAGTCTTCGAACGATCATCGCCCGTAGGCTTGACTTAACGCCACTTTCGATCCTCATCGCTGAGGCAATGGTTTTCGCTGCGCGACTGCGTGTAATTACATTCTGACGCGTGTGTTCCACGGTGGACAGGGAACGTAGCACGGGCTACTACTAATTGTAAGTCGAAGCTCAGGCAGAGGACAGGATGCGAGCAGACCGATAAATCAACGGCGGCGGCATGTTTTCCTAAACAACAATCGCATCCCGGCGCGCAACGTTGATCGCGCGTTCGTTCGCGGTGTGTAGCTGCACGGCTGAGCACACACACACATACACACAGATGTGCTTGATCCGTCACGAAGTGGGCGAGGTTGGAGAAAATAAATTTCTAGATCGATAGAGGAAAGAGAGAGAGAGAGAGAGAGAGAGAGGCCTTTATCCGGCCGCTCGCGCGTCCCTTTTATCGATCAAGGCCGGCGTAGGGACCGTGGTTCGCGAAAGAGCGAGAAAAACGATCGGTTGTCCCCTCGCGCGACGAGGACGAGAGAGCCGGAGACCCGTTTGTACGTTCTTGAATGTAAATGCAAGTGCAATGAGCCGAGGGACCGAGAGAGAGAGAGAGAGAGAGAGAGAGAGAAAGAGAGACGGACGGAGAGCGACAGAAAGGGGCGGGAAAGGAGGGAGAGAGCGCGTGAAAGCGTACGGAACGATGATATTTGATTTATGCCCGTCGTGGGCCGCGGGCCGCAAAAGAAATGATTGTAACTAAGATTTATTTCAAGCTCTTTACTGTCACAACACCGACTTACCGGGGGTAATATCGCAAGCCAGCCGGGCCCGTTTCGCGCGCTAAGTACAAGCTCGTTGGATAAAAGTCCATTATTGAATGGGGACCAGTTCCTCCGAAGGCGAGGGCGATTATTTAATGCCACGGAGTCGAGTGTTAAATTGGAATAGATTGCGGTGAACTTTCTCTCTCTCTCTCTCTCTCTCTCTCTTTCTTTCTTTCTTTTTCTCTCTTTACACTTCTTTGTCCGTTCAATCGCTCGGCATCTTTTTCGCTCTCGCACTCTTCATCCTCCTTGTCTTTTATCATTTTCCTAGTTCTATCGGTCTGTCCTACTCGAGTTCGTGCGTTCCCTCTCTGTCTCTGTCTTTCCGACTCTTGCTCGAGTCGCGATCGTTAATAGCCGATGGCACATCGCGTCGCGGTCCCCGGCGATCGTATCGGAAACGAAGGGCAAAAGTTCGCCGATCCTCGGTACGCGAACGGATTCCGAAGAAAGGCAGACAGAGAGAGAGAGAGAAATAGAGAGAGAGAGAGAGGGGGGGATTCGAGAAGGATTCGTGTCGGCGGTGTGTAACTAGGTGTAGTTACCGGGGACGGTGGAATTTGCCGGGAAGTAGCACGAAATTATCACTAATTCTCCGGGTAATCTTTCGCCGGTTAGTTGGGAAGTTTTGTAATAGTTGGAAAGTTAGGCTCGGCCGCGCCGCGTTCGAGGTATATTGGCACTTTGTCCGGGGGACACCACGGATGCCGGAAGTTGCCGGCGCGACGTCGCGAGTCGATAGCCCGCAGGAACGTTCTTTTCTCAGGCTCGTGAATGAAATTTATCGTTCGATAAATCCTCCGTCCCTCTCTTACGTTTCGTCGAGCGTCGCCTCGTCGTTACGAGAAACCGCAATCGATCGATCGTTCGTTCGTTCGTCTCAGGGACGTTTGCGATGCGAGTCGACCCGATTCCGGTCGACGATTGCTTTATCCTCTGCTGTTTCAGATCAAATATTTCGAATATTCATGGCGCTGGAGAGAGCGGCGATTAGTTCTCGCCTGGTCAAAGTTTCGTGTACTTGGTACGCTTGTTGTTTACCGAGTCTAGCGAGTCTAGTCGAGTCAGTTGCGCGCGGAGAGATATCTCAACTTGTTTTGCTCGTTATTTATAGTCGCCGTGATAACGCGTTCTCTGAGAGAGAGAGAGAGAGAGAAGGATGTTGTGTTTCGTCCTCGTTGGTATTCAATCCTGATGAAATCAAGTTGAGATAAAGGCCGACGCGTTAAAAATTCGCGCAAACTCGAGTTTCCTTGCTTCTCCCGCGCGAGATCGATCCAGGTGATCGAGCAGCGTGCTCGGACCCTGGTACAGGAAAATCGTGGCCGAAGTAGGCTGCGTCGACGGCCCCCGTTCGTTCCTCGATTCGATCATAAAATTGCATTAAAAGGCACTCTGGCCAGGCGACTCGATTTTCCGGCACAAATGACAGCACTCCGGCCTGGTTCTTCGCTCGGCGCCGCTATTAGCTCTGCTAATTTTCAATTACCCGTCTCGCCGAACGATATTTGCAAGCCGCAGTCTATCTCGGACGCCCACCTGCAACAATTTACGGGGGTTAATGCGTCTCGTCGGCCGGCAAAAAAGAAAAAAGAAAGAAAAAAAAAGAAGCGGAAACACCAACAGGCGAAGGACGTTTCACCGGGGCGATAGCTTTATTTTTTTTTACGGCGCGGATATAAAACCGAGCGAGGAATTATCACCGAATAATATATATATATATATATATATCTTGGACTCGTTGCTCCCTTCGTTCAATTTCACCGAGAGTGTCGAAAACTCTCCCATGGCAGTTATTTCCCCGTCTCGTAGTCGTTCGTCGATGACTTGGTCGAGATGTAATTCGACAACGGGAAAACGTGATCGATATAAGGAGAGATTCCTTTGGCACTGCGCCGTTGATTAATTCGACGCGCCAGTGATTTCTCGATAATTATTATTCGTTAAAATAATTGATCGCAAGCACGTACGGAAAGAAATATATCTCTGTGGAAATGCATGTACTTTCCACAAAATTGACCTTGACCCTCAATTTCAATTTGCATTGTATTTTACTTATCGCAAAGATAAAACTTTTCCAAGGAACTATAGGTAGCAACCTAATAGTTTTCTTGAAAAATGGCAAAACAATTTCTTAACCATTTAATACTACGGGCCAACAGCGACTTTATGGTTCTGGACGCGTGGATGTCTATTTTACTTAATTTTCGTATTGGGTTTTACTAACATTTTGTAGCATCAGTATGAGTCTAAGTAATCAAATGATAAAATTAACTGTTAACACTGTTCGAAATATAATTCATATGTTCAGAACCATAAAGTCGCTGTTAACACGCATTTATCTCGCAAATGATAAAATTGTTTCGTTGTTTGCCACTTTCGTCGCTAGGACTTTTGGAGACACGGGCGAAAGACGATTGATCCTCGAAATCGAGAAGGAATTCGATCCCGTGCTGCCTCTCAACCGACGCTCGGCTTCGTTCTTCGGAAGTGACGAGCGGAGGAGAACCGTCTCGTCAGCGTTTGTTCATTATCGAAGTTTGTTAGAGGAAAAGTGCGTCGACGGGAGGAGAGATCGAGGGAAACGTCGCGCGCCCCGTTTACCTCCCCTGGTCGTCCCATTCGGTCCCCTGGAAATTTCCACACCTTGGTGTATTATATCGTGACGCGGCACGACAGGCCAACAAACCAACGAGGGTTAACCTAATTACGTAGCTGCCGAACTCCTGCCGTCCGCGGCGCAAATGGAGTTGCTATTCCGCTCGTACGGCGCACGTGGGTCACGAGTTGGACGTTTGGGAAAGAACAGAGAAACGGTGGAGAAGATGGATAGTTGGATGGATGAGGGGGGAGGATGGAAACGAAAAAAGAAAAAAAACTGCACGACTTGTACTCCAATACGATTCGTCTCACTGAAAGAACCAGGGGCAACTGTTCTGACTAGAAAATGAAGACTTTTTTGCCATAAAATTTTATTCAAATCGATAGAAAATAAATTACAGGCGCGATGGCTCAGTACCAGACAACGCCACTCCTACTCGAGGTCTACGCCACGCCCCCTCACGAATCACGTGACCCAAATCAACCAATCGCTAATTTTCGTTGCATCAGCGTTGCACTTGAAGAGGCTCGATTTTCTGGGTTACTCCCGCTAAAATCACTTTCAGTGATAAAACGTGAGGGTGAGATAAAGACGTGGGATGTGTCTCTGCACGGTAGAGGTGTCTCGGTTCTCGACGCGGAGTCGGCCAATAAACTCCAATGAGCTGAACCTCGGGTAAATTCAAGGGAAACGAGTGAATCGCAAAGGACGTTTCCCTTTCGTTTCACCAACGAGTATAAGTAATTCGGTGGATCGAGAGACCACGGTGTCGGGCAGTTGATTAAAATTTCAAGCAATTTCTCCGGAACATCCTTGCCTCGTCCTTGTTCCTCCGTACGTAGCGCACGGTGATAAGTCTCGGGAGGGTTAGCGAGATGCAAGATGTTCTCCGCGAGTTACACGCTCGAGGGAGCAATTTATGTTTAAATAATAGTTTTCCAGCTGCTTGATGGCGCACGAGCGTCTCCGCTGAACAATGAAACAAACTCCTCGAAGAATCAGTTTCACGCCGCTGGATTTCGGGTTTAATTCCGACCCGTTTCTGCATGCGTGATGTCGTGCATCCCAGGTGTAATCCAGGCTAGACAGAGAACAAAGAGTACTACGACTATCGTTTCACAGTTGCAACGCGAGTCGGTAATTAACGAGGTATTCCGTAGCCGGCATTCCACGAAAATATTCAAGGCTCGCACATGCGCCAAGACGCGCGAGGAGCAGGTGTTGTCCGGCTCGATTCGCTTGGGCACGGACACGTGGGCCTCCTCCTCGGACCGGGCAATTATTGATTGACCGTAGCTAAGAAATGTCGAAGGTCCCTCCTCCTCCTCCCCCGCCCTCTGTAATTTCACGAGGGCGTAATAATTTTGGGGATTTCCCGGAAGAGCTGTCCCGACGTTTACGATAATCAGTCGCCCGGTGGGGAATGGAGAACCGGCGCGGCAGGGAGAGCAGCAGCGTGTGGAAGGATGCACACGCGGTGTAATCAGCCACGGGCCACGAATCGTCGATAAAACCAACGACGTTACATCGATTCCTTTTTAACGAGACGCGATTAACCCGGGTGCCCGGAGTTTTAAAGGCGGATCCGTGATTTCTTGCCTGGCCGTCTCTCGCCTGCTGCCGCGATGCCTATTTATTGAATCCGGCCAAACGACGCGCTTGTAGCCGGCGCGTTTTAATAATCCCGACGTTTGTTATCCTTTTATGCATTCGTTTTATCGATCGGCATTAAACGAAGTAAACTCCGCGAGAGGAGCTTCCGCTTCTGGGCTGACGGTTGGCTGAAGGAGAAGCGAGAGAGAAAGAATAAACGGACGGATGCAAAGCGGCCGGGGGGGGGGGGGGTTCGCAGCTTGCGAAATTTCGCAGGGTGCATGGCCAGCTCTCCGGCCCGTATCCCCGGCTCACGGTTATGAAGTTGGAAGCTGCAGCAGCTCCCGCAGCTGGCGCCACATGGCCCTCTCGCCTGCCCCCCTCGGTTGCGCGCACGCTGGCTGCCCAACTTTCCTCATTTGCCGTAATCTATGACCCCCCATTAAGGACGGGGGCCTAGCCGGCGGCTTACTAAAGACCAGGTAACACGGATCCCTCTGTGCAAGATGTCTCCGGTAACAACGAAGAAATTAGCTGGAACTGAAATTGCGTGGGGCTCCTCCGGTTGCAATCGGCAGCTCCCGGCCGAAAGATAACGCGGCGCCGCGCCGGGGCAACTATGCAAATCCGACGGAAGACACCGGTTATTGGCACTGGCGAGCGTAGATGCGCGTCTCTCTTCGATCGTCTTCCCGCCCGTTAAGGGCACGAAGAAAAAGAAAAGCGCCGATTCGCCGAATCAGTGCACAGTTTGTTTATCCAACTTGGTGCAACTATAACCTGGATTCCTAGCCGCTCTCTCCCCAATATTTATCACCGCGAAAGAAATACAGAACACCTCAACTAGACGTTGAGCATTTTCGAAATACCGCTGTTTGTAATCGTCGGAGTAACGGAGAAAAAAAAAAGAGTGAGAGAGAGAGAGAGAGAGCGTGCCGCACGAGGGGAGGAAAGCAGAATTTCAGCGAGAACGTTCAGCAATAATCAACGTTTTCTCCCTGTAAAGCGGGCGGCGACTTTTGAGCGAATTTGTACCACGGCGCCGTGGATAAAAGGGGGAACGAACGCACGAAGAAGAAGAATCCAATCTCGAGATCTCGGAATGTTATACATTCCCCCGTTTCCCGTTCCGTTCGGGACGCTTGATTTCTCCGCGAGAATTCGAATCAATCTCCGACGAGTCGAGCACGATCCGGATTTTATTCATGCAGGTGCGTTTGTACACATCCAAGTAATAAACCTGTCGCTCCCGAAGTAAATCAATGTAGCTGCCTCCCGTCCCGATTCTCTCCCTCTCTCTCTCTCTCTCGCTCTCTCTCTCTCTCTCTCGCTTCTCTGCGAACGGCAACGACGAGGTGGTTGCCTCGCGATCGCTAGATGGCAAAGGCCACATCGATTTTGGCGCGAGATTAAAGTTTGTAGTTTCAGGGATGTCGGAATGGAAGAACCAATTTCCACTTACCCGTGTGGCGAGATGTAAAGCGTGCAATTTTATCCGAGCCGAGTCGAACGAGATTTATAGCGTGCATCGCCGCTAAGCGGGCCGAACGTTTTTCGTTTCTCGGGGAACGAAGGGATTTTCGGCGCGCTGCCGCGAAACGCTGTCGGGTGTACGTATATACAGCTCGGTCCCCCCTATATCGTTGCGATAACGATTTTCTTCGATCGCGTCAGCGAGTTGCTCGTAGCCAGTTAACGTACAAAGAAGCCGTTCACAGCGGGTTGAGAAAAGGGAATCCGATAGTTTCGAGTCGCGGATAGCGGCGATTTTCGAATACCCAGGGAGGGAGGATCCGTCGATAGTCTGGATAGGTCAATTTGTGGCGCAGTCATCCGGCAAACGAGAGATCCGATGGGATCGTCCTTCTTTCACTTTTGCCAGAGCCACGTTCGAATCCGCTTTTTCTTCGCGAGACGCGACGAATTAAAAATACCGAGACAAATTCAAACCTGGAAAATAAATCAGAGTCAGTCGAGGTAAATTCGAGCGGGGTCGAGTAATTCGTCTTGCAGTTTGTCAAATTTCATTCTAATCTATGTGCATTATAACACTTTGACGGCTGTATATTTTTCACCTTTGGGTGAAAATTTATATTTATATCTTTCGTCACCCCTCACGTCACATAAAATTTAGAGAATTTGCAACCATAAATTTCAGTTAATTTCTCTCCAAAAGTGACAATGTACTGTAACGTGTCATAAACGAAATTAAAGTATCTTACAAGCAACAGAATAGTTTTCAGAGTATGAACATCAAATTCGAGGCTTTGTACATCTTGCGAAAATAGTGGTGCAAAGTCGCACTTTTATGCGGCGTTCAAAAACAGTCGCGATGGTGAGCCCCAGCTTTTCTTTTCTTAAGGAAAATGCAACTTCTCGAGACTGACAGAAAAACTCGGAGAAAATCTCTCATCTCGCCGTTAATTTCATTTATTCGCGCTTGGATCTCGACGGAGGAAGACGAAAGAACGAGCTGGCACGTCGGTAGCGGACGTGTATCTATTAGACGTGTATCAATATAGGATCTCGCAGAAATCGCGGGTTAATGGGCATATCGGCATGTGCACGGCGGCATGCGAAATCTCTTCGTCTCCGAGGAGCGCTTCGAAGCGAAGGAGACGAGAGAGGGGGCGAGATGCCTGGAGAGATGATCGCGAGATGAAGGGACGCAGGTACTCTACGCTCCCTAGCCGTAGCTACGCAAGTACGTGGCTTTTGTACGGGTGCTTAGAAGCGTGAAGGCTCGCGCAGACGTTATTGCATTATCCGTGTAAATGCAGTTACGCGGCGAACGCGGTTACGAGCGCGCGTGCCTTATTATAAGAGCGCGGTACGCTCGGGTGCGAGCGCGCATCGCCGAGAAATAACTTCCACACCGAACCACACCTTGGGTAATCGACGTACACTTCATATTATAGAGGCATAAACGATACCTATGGATGTAGGTACTTCGTAGCGAAGGCGGTGTGCGGTTTACGGTTGCCTCTGGTCCGGGGAAACTCGGGGGAAAGGGGAACCGCAAGTACGAGGCCGCGGACGCGGACGTAGACGGAGGATTAGGCTCGAAGGGACTCGAAGTTTTCAAATCTTCCGGCCTTCGTCGGTGTATTACTTCGTCGTCGTATCGAGATCGTTCGAGGGTTAGATTTTTTACTTTTTTTGCGTGCTAGAAATTACGATATTGTTCTCCATCCAAAAGTTATGCAATTTGTATCGCGACGCGCGAGTGCTACTTTAGACGCTCCCTGAATTACAGCTTCCTCCATGTTGCGTAAAACAGAGTGCTCAAAATAGTTGTCTCGCGGTTGTCTACGTGCGAGTGATATCCAGCCGTAATACCCGGTGGATGTATTATGTATCCGCTTGTTCCATTCAAAATGCAGAAGGGCGTGTTTAACCGCGCGATCCAAATGGGCTCGCAGGAAGTGGAACACGCGTTTTAATCAAATTTTAATCAAAACAGATCGCGATATGTTTGAGCAGCTAGGTTGTGATCGATTTTTCAAAAAAAATCGACCGACGAGTCTCGCCGCGGTTGATCGATTTGGCCTTCTTCGTCGAACGCGAGGCTTCTGTTGGTACGATTCCTCCCGAGTCTCAACGAGATCGTTCGAGTTCTCGTCGGCGTTGTCGCCGGAGCGACGAGCGATACCGCGATTTAATGATCGCACGTCGCTCCGTCGCGTCGGTCGATCGTGGCTGCAATTTTTGTCTTGTCCAATCGAAATGCCAATTTCATCCGGCACGAAGTGATTGGCTCTCTGCGCAGAGAGGCGATCGGAGGATTCGAGGAATTTTCACGTGAATTTTCTGTTTTTTCTCCTGGCCACATGTCACTGTCAGGGCCACTCTCGCGAGGCCCGACGATACGGCACTGGCAGCCATTGACCGTGACGGATGAAACGCGAAATTGAGGGGGTTGATATGCGCCGGCGACCTCGCGCTTCCTGCAAGAAGCGTCTCGCTCGCTTCCAAATTAAGCTGTCGTATACATGGCGTGCCGTGACTGCGCGCATTCCGCCACTTCGTACACTTGCTCGTCGGAGGCGAATTTCTCGTAATTGAACAACAATATCGACGATAGCAGCTCAGACTCCCTTTGCGCGAGATTGACCTTTGTCTAAAAGAAAATTCTCAGAGACCGAAGTCGGTCTCGATGCTCTTGCTTGTCAGTGATTCGTTTCTTTTTTCGAATCTTTATATATATATATATATATATACGCTCAATTTTCGTTATCACCAAAACATTCATATTTCAATGAAATTTCAATGATATTATTTTCAAGACAGACGATTCAAAAAGACAGATGATTTCTTGGCTGAAGAAATTATTGAAATTAATATAAAAAAAATTGAAAATGTCAAAGAAAACAATTATTGTCATCAAGGTTTACTCGACAACATTTTCCAATAGCAATAGAAACTTTGTCAAGAAAAACTCAAAAAACAATCTGAAAAGAAAAGAAGCTTTATTTTAATTTAGCTTTATGCATCGATCACTTCAAATACTATCACACTGAACAAAACGATTAGTCTATATTGCTGTCGTTATTCCAATAACATTCCAATAATATTTCTTTCTTCTTACACAATTTTTTATTTTTATTTCCTATTACAGAGCACTGAACTTTTAAAATTAAATTACTGAAATAATGTATTTATATATATTTGTATACGTATTTTCCGACCAGCCTGATACAAGATAAATAACCCCGATTATTTGAATCAACGGTGAAAAAGTTAACAATCCGAGGGAAGAGTAGCAGCACTCTCGTCAGAGGAGCTTGGAAACAGTCGGCGGATGAAGCCGAGTCAGGTTCGATAAACGCTGGGCTGAACGACGCGGTAAAAATCACTCGAGGCGCGGTGGGAATCGGTGGTAGTTGGCGGTCTGATGACGCCGAAACGCCCGGAGGAATCGGCAGCTGGCTGGTTGCGCGCTGCTGCTGGTCGATTGGCCCGCGCCGACACGTTGATTCGAGACGTTCTCGCGACTTTTCATCGCGACAACTCTTTGGCCGGGCAAACGCTCGCGCGCGGTTTCTTTGTGCGGCGGGGAGTTAAAGAGAAGTTCGCTCGGCCCGAGGCAATCTGCCCGAGGAGATTTCGAATTTTCCTCCCGTGCCACGGGACCCACCACCATCGTCGTCCTCGTCGTCCTCGTCGTCGTCGTCGTCATCGTCGTCGTCGTCGTCGTCACCCCGGCTCCTTCTTCTTGGCACTAGCACGATTCTGAAATCCTCGTTCCCTCGGTGAATCGAGACTACCACCGCCGTCGATCGATCCGACCTATCGATCGGCTCACCGGAGAAGAAGAAGAAGAAGAAGAAGAAGAAGAAGAAGAAGAGATTCCACTCCATCGGTGAATCCTCCGGCAGTGACGGGGACCTGCATTGCAGCACCGTCGTAAACCATATTTTACAATTCCTTCGGGCATCTATCGCTTCGTCCTGGCGCGGCTTTTTGCCCCGGCGGTACGCTCCATTTTCGTCGCGCATGCCGCAGAGACGAAAGGAGCAGACGCGTCGCGTCTCGTTGCCGATTCATTTCTACGACTAATAAAATCTTCCTCCACGGTCTCACTGTGCTTACGTCTATGTTACATAATGCAAACGAGAATCGAATCTGCTCAGTACACAGCTCACGTGTGTAATAAGACAATTGATTCGATCTTCAACTCTAGTCTAGTTTCCGCTGCCAATGAAATTTCTAAACACCTCGTGCAACGAAAGTTGACGGAAGGTTAAGGAAAAGTAAAAAAATCTTCCACGCGTAAAGGGTGCGAAACTCAGCGTTTACTTTCTTTCGTCGAGCACAGAAACGTAAGCCGGGTGGCGTCGGGTGCCACTTTCTTGCGCGATTTGCGGTTGACGTTAATAGCAAGATCCGTCTTGGCGGGGGTGCAGTTAGCGAAACGGGCACAAGCGTCTCGCGAGAAACGCGGCCAACTGTTCCGCGTTCCCTGCGCGGCAGCTTCAATTAAGGAGACTTCCAATTATCCGTTATTTAAACGAGGTCCTCCCTCCCGTTTTGTTCTTCAACGCAGTCAGATAGAAACGCCGGGCGGAACACAAGGACTGCCTGCCGGGGAGGGGCGACGCGGAGAGGTGTCGCGCGGAATTCTAAGATAACGATACGTTTCCAATTTCTGCGCAACGAATATCTCGCGGCCCTCCCCCTCCCCCTCCGTTCGCCATTAGCCGGATTAACTGCGTCTGTGATTTCCAACATACCGGCTCAACTTTTTAGCGTTCCATCGACGAATGTCGCTAACAGTCGACCGTGGAGTGGCGGGGGAACAAAACTCGGGGTGAAGCGCCGAGACGGGGAACAGAGAGAGAGAGAGGAAGAGAGAATCCGGCGTGCGACTGACAAAAGCGATTTATTTGTTGCAGCAGGTTCGGTACACGGGAAATCGGGCGCCGCATTAACTCTCGCGCGGTGAAAGAGACAACCGGCGCGCCGGCGAGCGAGTGCGAAGGAGAGCGGAAGCGGAAGGGTGGTGCCGCGCGAAATCTTGGCTAACTCTCTAGCCTTGGCGACGATCCTCCCCGCGGCGCTTCAATTAACAGGACTGGCAATTATCTGTTATTTAAATGAGGCCCGAGCATACAGGCGTGCTAGGTCTTTGTACCCGGACCTCATCGTCGTCGTCGTCGTCGTCGTCGTTGTCGTTGTTGTCTACGGTTGTCGTAGAGACTTATTCGACGGTGAAACAGACAGACATCGTCTCTCTGTGAAAGGGTAAAATTTTGATAGCCCCAACAAGCACCGGTAACCGGTAATCGAGAGGGAGAGAGAGAAAGAGAGACGCGTAGGATGTTAGTCACCAGCCTAACTCTATCCTTTTCCCGTTACCTTACACCCCTTTCCTAGGTGCACAGCTTCAGCGTCGTCAACCGAACGAGTCAACCTCTCGTTGTCCGCCAGAAGAGGGTTGACAGCGCAAACCCAACGCGATTCAAACGTATGAATTTTTAACAAAATCACCCACGGCAGACGTCACTTTTTTTTTTTACGGAGGATATATATCCCTTTGGTGTGGCTTGCAGTGATCTTCCGCGCTAACCGAGACAAACCGAGATTAAACCTTCCTCCACGACCTATCTCTGTTTTCCACAAAACAGCTCGAGTTTCCTTTGGTCCGTCGTTTTATTTTCCTAATAAATAGACAGAGATTTCTGTCTGGCGGAATTCGACCAGATTGAAACGCCTCCCTGGCCTACGAAGGGGAGAAAATCGTTCGCCACTTTAGGGGATGTTTCGGATGATATTCAGAGTGAAACTCACGTTGAAATATCTCGATAACTTTAGCCCGACCTTAGGCACGGCCGCCCTTCTGCGTCTCGTTCTCTCACGACCCTTGTCTCTTGCCGGATCGAAGATGGTCGATATCGTTGGTATTATCGTTGACGTTAAATGATCATGGACGTCTGTCGAGAACGGGGCAGCCTTTTCCGGAGCATTGCTCGATGTTTCAACGAGAAACGGAAATCTAATCTACATGCGTATCGCGATCTCTTTCATTCCAGATGATATTTTGAGACATTGACAAACTTGTCACGAATAAACTGTGGATTTTCATTTGCGCGAAATTTGAATAAACGCGCGTCGAAAAAACATAAACTGTACAGACTAGAGAATCTGTTACCACAAATGAATAAATTCCTTTTTGCATTTGTAAAGATATAACGTGAGCCGTATCTTTCAGTGAAAGATGCACACAGAAAAAGAGAAATAGGAAGAAACATCATCGTGTTATCCTCGAGGTACAGGAGGAGAAGACTGCGCAATAAATTCCGTGCAAGAAGAAAAAAAGGGAAAAAAAAGAAAAAAGGAAAAGGAAAGGAGAGATTGGATGAAGAGGGTGACCCGGTTTGGGGGTGGTCGATTGAAACGGAGTAATAGAGAAACGAGAGTGGGTATTGTCGGAAACTTGGGCATCCACGTTCGTCCCATATGGCATCGAAATGACGCACCGGGGGTGGAGAACCGGCGGAGGCAGGCGCCGCGAATCGAACTTCGAATCCACGTTTCAACCCCTCCTCACGTGCGCCCCGACCACGTATCACGCCGTTGCATTGTGCGACACGCATCCCGCGCTATTCCCGCGCTATTAACGCGCTCGTTCAGCTCGCCGTGCGTCGCTCCTTTTGAATGATTGAGAGCTAAGACAACGCGACAGATTTCGCATCGGGGACTCGAAGGATCGGCCCTTGTGCACAGCTCGCTCGAACGCTTTGCAACGAGAACACGGGGGTTTCGGAGGCCCTTCCGACGGCTGACGATTCGAGAAGCCAATTTCAGCAACTTCAGCTTTCGTTTCGTCAGTCTCGTCATGCAAGTGTACACACGGTCGGTGTTCAATTTTCGAGAAAGACACAATCGTAATATTTTTGTAATTTGTTAAGAAATCACAGACAGAACACGTTGATAAAAAACTTCGAAAAAATTCAAAGAACTTGAAAATGGAAATCTGACTCCGACATGCAGCGGAGGTCCTTCAAAATCCATTGAAAGGAAGGGACGGTCCAATTATCGATAGCTGGTGCTTCGGAACGCACACCCTTTCGATTTACGCAGCGAGATATCGCTGTTTGCCTCGAGCGAAGGGAGTTATCCACTTTCTTGTCCCTAAATAGGAACGCGGCTCGATTCGTACAAATCGGCGATCGCGGACGAGCCACTTGGAACGTTCACGGAATACCGAACTCCCTGATTCTTCGATCCCCCTCTCGCAGATAGATAGATTTCGTTTCAGCGATTTAGGGAGGTCCTTTCGGCGAGTTTCCGCGAATCTCAATCAATATCTCGATCGGGGAGACGCCTATAAAATAAAGCTACGGAACGAGTCGGCGACGCATCGTCATCAAAGAGCAGTTGGAAGTTCCCCTCTCCCGGCCAGGTCTGTGGGGAGAGAAAACTCTGGCCGGGGTGAACGATATCATAAAGGGTAGCAGGAATCGGAGCAGTCGCGCAGCGAAGGAGAAAGATCCCCGCCTCTCCGCCTCCTGTTCGTTATAGTCTTCTCAGATGTAATCTTTAAGATGAGATCGCGCTGAGTCCATGAATCGTCGAGCAAGCAATGGACTCGCGACGCAGCTCCTCTCTTTTCTCCATTATTCCTTCCCTCGTCTCTCTCCTTCTCTCCTCGAATCGTCGCCATCGTTGTCGTTCACCGAGCAAAAATATTCGTCAGTGTCGCGTAACTTGAGTCAAAGTTAATCCTCGTCCGATGTAAATCGCGCAAAAGTCTGGCTGCTTCTTGCTTGTCAATTTTTGCCGTGGTAATCGATCACTTTGGAATCCGCGAAGCAAAGAGAAACGGGATGGTAATTTGGGAGAGTAATTTTCGAGAGGATCGCGGCAATTATATTACCGCGACGTCGCCAGGACCTGGCCTGTTTGCTCCTCGCGGAGATGATGTCCGCCAATCAGAGCCGACTGAGAAGGAAGGATCCCGGGAGTGCTTCCAATTACGCGAGACGTCACCGGTCGGGCCGAAAAATCGGGGTCACGTCATTAAGTCTCTCTCTCTTGCGCTCTTCGTTTCCCCGTCAAGGTTCACGCTTCTTTTTCTCCATTTTTCTCCTGGTTCCTGTCACTGATCGCCTTATCTAAACTAGCTCCAGCCGATATCGTAAAATTGAGGAGTGTGTAATTCAAACTGCGGCCAGACTCGATTTGGAGGCGACGACACACTGCTGTTCCAGATAGCACGTAGACCGATCCTTTGATTCGCGGGAAATGGCGTTGAGATAAAATCGCCCGGCGCGATAGGCATCTCTCTCGTTGTTAATCGTCTAATTTAGAGAAATTTATTCGCGTTCTATTTAGTCGGACAGCCATCGCCGCTGGAATTGAAGCTTCCTTGAGCCTATAACTCAAATCAGCGCTGTCTGCACCCCCCTTTCAATTGGGAACTGTCGAGCTCTGACGAGTAAGATAAATTGCCTCATCGTCTTTTAATCAGTTCGTTCCGTTAATTCTACCGATATTTTTGCTGGATTTTTTCGTTTTTGATCGATGTGGTATCCGTGTTATTGTCGTCTCGCCTTCTTCGTTTCTTCACAAGGATCGATCATTCTTCCCCTGCTTGATCAGTATTCTGTATCGAAGCTTTCTTAATAAATATCGAAACGTCGAGTATCTTGAAAATTCCACTTGGTTTTTCTGAACATTCTCAAAGTAATATCCTCGGAAGAAACGTCA
Source organism: Melipona bicolor (assembly GCA_030673865.1). Classification (NCBI taxonomy): domain Eukaryota; kingdom Metazoa; phylum Arthropoda; class Insecta; order Hymenoptera; family Apidae; genus Melipona; species Melipona bicolor. The sequence continues at coordinate 3,174,876 of JAHYIQ010000012.1, forward strand.
AAAGTATCTTACAAACTTCTCGTTCGTGATCGTCCAGTCCAGGTGAAACGATTCCGCGTCAACGCTCGATCAATCCGACGCCACCGCCGCGACTTTGAAAAACAACATCGACGAGAACAACATTCTTGCGACGCGATGGGTTTCGTTTTTTTTTTGCGACAGCCGGCCGTCGATTTCGAGGAGAACCACGAGCGTGGCGGCTGTAAGTGCGCGCCTCCGGTTCCCTCCTTCCCCGGTTAGAGCACCTAATTAACAACGTCGCGGAACAAGTGCGCATAATGAACGTTTCAAGTGCTCGTTGGGCGCGTAACCCTTCCGAATGGTCGTTTACGCCTTGCGCGTACGCGCAATTAGCGCACGTATTTAACGAAATGGCTTAGATTCGTCTTCATTTCTGTTGGCACGGTGGCGAAACACCCACGGATCGTTCTTTTTCTAGCCCCCCTTCACTCCCCCCTCTCTTTCCCTCTTTCCGCGACCGCGGTAATTGCGATCTACAGCGAGAACAATGCCTTTATCGTTCGCACGTCAACCCTAATTGCAACATTATAGCGCGCGGCGCACGCATAAATTAAACGTTCCTTTTGCTCCCTCGGCGCTGAGGGCGGGGCGCGAGGGGGCGAAGGGGGAGAGCTGTCGCGCGCACGGCTGTAACAAGCACCGCTGCGAGAACACATCGAACGGACGCGCTTTCGCGCCCCGTTGCGAAGCCGATAACGCGTGAATGACATGTGAAACTGCCACTGAGAGAGAGAGCTGCGAAAGCAGGAAGTTTCCTTTAATCGGGGGGAGGGGGGGGGGGACAATTTGCAAATTTCCAGAACTTTCCCGATCGATGGCGGAAACCGATATACCCAATCGTCTCGTTGCCCTTCCCCGAAATTCCTCCGTCCGAAGGTCTGCGACGAACGTTCGTGAATTTTCGGAAAAAATGCGCGTCGCGTTTCTCCCTTTCTTATCTGACGTGAATTCTAAACGAGCCTTCAACCGTACCAGCGCCGTACATGCTCGACGTTCCTATCGTCGTTTGGATTGATTTGCCGAGAAGCGACGAGAGGACGTTGGACGTAAGACGAAGGTTTGGCGAGCGATCCACTTCTCGAACTCCGCGTCAGGCCGAGTGTGTGAGATGGGATTACCAGCGGAGCGAACTGGGTGATTGCTGTTAAAGGGGTGAGGACGATTGAAAACAAAGGGAAATCAAGAATCGACGATGAGAGAGACGCAGAGAGAGAGAGAGAGAGAGAGAGAGAGAGAACTCGACTCGCGCGTCAATCTTCTCCGGTTGTCGGGGGCGTTCTCTCGAAATTTTTGATACGTTCGATTATCCGAAACTCGAGTCCCTTTGGCGTCGCGTTTCTCGCGAAACCCTTTGACCGGCCCGGCTCACTTTGTAGCCGGCGTTTTCCCAGAAAAATATTTAAACAACGTGATTAATGAGCGGCGAGGAACAGGGATGGAGGGGGGGGGGAGGAGTAACTGCCGTGTGTGTGTGTCTGGCAGCGTAAGAGAATTTCCGAATTACACGGGAGCGCGTTCGAATTTAGGTGAAATATAAACTGCAAGTTTTTCCACCAAACACGCTGGAAACACGGTGGAACTTGCAAACATCCGCCGCGGTGCGTTTAAACTTTCCCCGAGCAAAATTAGCCGTTATTAAATTTGCATTTACCATACGGCGCGCCGGTTGCCGGGATTATTTTCTGAAAAAACATTCGCCGGTATTTGGATGACACTTCTAACCCGTGCGCCCGGGCAACTTTCGGTGATATCTCGCCGATTCGCCCGTTTCGCGGCCGCTCGTTTCTGTTTGTTCGAGGCGGACGATTGAAAGAGACACTGTCGCGTATGTCGAAAAAAAAAACTAATGAGTCGTCGATTTCTCGTGGCCGCGAATCGCTCCGACGATTTCTCTCTCTCCTCTTTCGGGGTGGCGTGCAAACACGATACGCGTATTCACGGTATCATAACACACGTTGCCGTGGGCTCGGGCGCACGGTCGGCGAGGAAAAGAGCGCGGAAAAGAGGGAGGACGGCGTTGCTTTGGCACGGCGTTTCACGGTGTCACGCTTTTCGTTTCGAGTGGCTTGTCAGACTAGACCCGTCGGGGCTTTCATCGAAACTCTGTTATTTTTAAGACCGCGTCAGGCCAGCCTCGCCGTCCAATATTTGCCAAGCGTGTTTACCGGCTGCCCTTAATCCGTCGCGCGATCCTCTCCCGCCGGGTACCGTCTCGACCGTTCGCTAATGGCGAAACGATTCGACAAATTCTCCTCTGTTAACCGGGAAATACAACTCGGCGATACGACACGCATGTTCTCAAACTGTTTCGGTGACTCTCGTTATCGACGTTTGCACCACTGGTACATGACTGGTGGTGTTTCGTTGCGTTCGCTACTGAAACTCCTTCTGGAGTTACATTTTTCCTGTTTCAGGCTCTCTGCACTCGTGGTACCTTTTGTTTCAACGGGGGATTTTTTTGCTCATTTCGCAATTTCACGTCAAAGTTGTCACTTTGAAAGTTTCCTCACTTCGCATTAATTCTTCAGATTAATTAATAATCTGTACCATTATTGAAACGCGATTGACGATCACTCAGGTACCCGCCAGAAGAATGATCAAGCTTTAAATTCGACATTCGTCGCGTTAATTGCGCGCAGCGACGAATTAACGAGCGTCGCTCGAGCGATCTTCAATTAAAATTTGAAGGGGTTTTGAAAAGTGCCGCGCCTCCGTTCCCGGCGAGAAACGGCTCACCGAGAATCACCGAGGATGGGAAAAAGTTGCACTCGGCGTGTATCGACTACGGTTCATAGTTCGCGCCACGGTAAATCTTAAAAACTACTCGGCGCCGTAGTATTTTGCGAGCGAGTTTTCGTGCGCGCAAGTTGCAACGAAGTTGTAAATAGCCTGTCGTGGGGAAACTTGGAGGTGTCGGCCGTCTACGATGTAACGAATGCAATTTCGTTTCGCTGCCGGAGAAGTGGCCCGTAAGTCGAGAAATTGCTTGCCATTTGAAGCTAGTTTCACCGCCCGATTCCAAACGTGTATGTAAAATACACGCCTCTTTAGACGCGTGCCTGCGTACAATCTTTTCCTCTACTGTCTGTCGTATTCTTTTTTTTTTTTTTTTTTTTCTGAGAGAAAGTGATTTTAGCGGGGGCAACCCAGAAAATCGGGTCTCTTTAGATGCAACGAAAATTAGAGATTGGTTGATTTGAGTCACGTGATTTGCGAGGGGGCGTGGAGTAGACCTCGAGTAGGAGTGGCGTTGTCTGGTACCGAGCAATCGCACCTGCAATTTGTTTTGTATCGATTCAAATGTTTGCGTATCAATAAAATTTTATAGCAAAAAAGTCGTCTTCGTTTCCTAGTCCATTTGTCTGTTTACTATTAGTACCTATGAAAACTCATTGCGTCAAATTCTTTTGTAAAATCGTGCCTATTTATCTTTCAGACTTGCTTCCTTCCGTTACTGTATTTAATCTTCTAGTTATTTTCAGTATAATGAAGGAAAGACTCGCGTGACAATTCATTCATTGTCGCCTACGTTAAAAGTTTTCGCAACTTGTTTCTTCAACTCGCCCGCGCAAACTGTCGAAAAAGGATTAGTGGATCGAAGGCGCGTGTTTTTGAAAAATTCAGTTAACAGAGAGAGAGGCGAGAGAAAGAGAGAGTGGAGCGCAGGAGGGAGACGGTCCTCGAGGAAACGTTTCATAATAATTTTAAAGCCGCTGAACCAGTTAATTTCTGAGTGCTCCGAACCGTCAAACGCGATTATGTCGCATCCCCCTGTGTGCGTCGTCTGAACCCTTGGCCCCTCGGTTCGTCGCTTCGCGACCGAGTATTTCGCGACGATAAAAATTGCACAGCCGCGGTGCCTGGATGGCAAAGATACCGGGCGTAATTGCGAGGACCATTCAATTCTGAATCGCGGTACACGCGCTGTCCCTTTTTGCAGCTGATAAAAAGCACTGTTAACGGGTACGCACGCGACAATCTCACAGACAAATTAACGAGCAGCCCACTAGTGCACGTCGATGAAAGAACATTCTACGTCGAAAGAATATTCTCCAAAACGAACGAGGAAACTTTGGAGTGCCTTTGTCTCTTTGGAATTGATCGATTCGTTAGCGCGACGCTCTAAGAGGGACTTCAACTTTGTTCGCAAGATACGTACAGTTCGTTTATTTTCCCGTTCGCGCGTTATCATTTTGCGAATTGAAGAAAAGGAGTAAAAGAAGTAATAAAAAACTGCACGACTTGTACCGTCTAAAAAGAAATTACAGGCGCGATCGCTCAGTACCAACGTCACTCCTACTCGAGGTCTACGCCACGCCCCCTCGCGAATCACGTGACCCAAATCGACCAATCGCTAATTTCCGTTGCATCAGCGTTACACCTGAAGAGGCCCGATTTTCTGTGTTATCCTCGCTAAAATCACTTTCAGTGATAAAACTGTCGGAATTCATCCCTTGGAATATCTCGAGAAGTTGGTCTTTTCACTTTGAGAGATTGTGAGTAAACTCAATCTTGGATTATTTTACATAGATATTTCTGCAAACTTTCTCTCTGAATGCGGTTTTACGAAACGACAAAGTATCGAGAATCGCGGGAATTCGCGGTAATGAAATTGAAGAAGCGACTGTCGATATTATCGAATGGGGCGGGATCTCGCGAAGTTTTCTCGCGCGACTGGCGGCCGAATTTCGGAGGCCCGATCCCGGCCGGACAAAGCGGCAATGAAATTTTGAAATCGCGTTGCGGTCGGTGCTCGATCGTTTGCGTAATTATAACGGAACAAGCAAATAACTCACGGAATAATAACGATCGGGAATTAAAATTTGAAAACCAATTTATCCATTGTGGCCTGAAATTATTACCGCGTTAATTGGAGGGCTAATGAATTCCGTACGATTACAATTACATTTCGGCCGCTTGCCGATTGCCGAGCCTGGCGCGACAGTCTATAACAATCGTTTATTTGTCAAATTGGCCCTCGCTATTGGCCGGGAGATTGTCGAGAGGAGGCTGGTTAAACAGCAAGTATTTAACCGACGTCCGGTGGATGACAAGTTTTTGTTTGAACGGATAAAGGGTCGATGGTCACGTAGCTACGTTACAATTTGCAACGCTTGTCTCGCCGAAAAGCACGGAAATATTGCGACGTTATCGTCACGAACAAATCTCTTCGTTATACTTTATAGATTAATTCTTCTCTCTTTTTTCTTTCTTTTTTTTACCGATAAAAGTATTTCACGCGGCACGTAACAACACTTTGGCTTATTCGAATCAGAATTTTTCGTAGAAATTTTTCTACGTTCGCAACTTTGAATGCATCATCGATTTTTCCATACAACGTTCGCGGAAAACGAGTCTGGAAGAAACGCAACAACTCGGCGATCCTCCTCTCGCGATTAAGAATTCACGCGAAATGTATTTCACCCGGTTCGATATTCGAGTTGGCTGATTCGAACGCGAGGCATTACTCGCTCGACTAACGCGGTGACCGTCGCGTCCCGGTCGAAAGTTTTCGCCGAATTAGGGTAAGACTGGCTTACAAGCTGAGATAGCTTAGAAACTTCTAAGAGGATCCAAAGAATAATTGTACTTTCTACTTGGCGCCGCGTTCGTTCGTTCGTTGGTTCGTTCTCCGCTCCGAATCGACGGCTTCTTGGACAACAAGAACTGTCGTCGTGTCCCGTTCCGACGTTATTATTCAGGTTTCGTTGTTACGAGAAGCGACGAAAAATCTCACACGATCCGTCCCGGAGTCGGAGAGGCCAGGTCCAGGTGTCGAGACGTTTCCTTTCGTCCGAACGGAGGACGAAGAGGAAGAAAAGAGGGAGGGGGGGGGGAGGAGAAGTTTCCATCGTGGAAATCCAATTTTCTGTTCGACGGTGCATTTTATAATCTTGAATGGGAGGAAGAGGAAGGGAGGGTGGAAGGAAAAAGAAGGAAAGCGGTGGATCGTGATTACGGAAACGCAACGATGGCCGGACGGAAGCAAGCTGGCCAGATTAATTCGGAGGTCGTTCAATTTTCCAGCAAGAAGAAGGTTATCCGGGACGCAGGAAGCGGAAACGCGGCCAAGGAAAATGAGCTAGATAGCCACTTAACAATGAATAATGTTTGCCAAAGAAATTGCGGCGAATTTTGAAATAAGTTTAATTAGCTTGCCGGTACCGGGCAGGGAGGGGCGAGGAGGGGGAGGGCAAGCGAAAGGCGTCGCCGCGTTCGCGAGATCCTTCCGGCGGGATAATTGAAAAAAATTTTTAGGATTAAGGAGCCATTGTACACCCCCACTATCGTCCCAGCTTTTGCTCTCTCTCTCTCTCTCGCTCTCGCTCTCTCGTTCTCTGTCCGACGATCTTGAATAGCAGCTTTTGCCACCGGCTGACTAAAGATATTATATAGCCACTGTACGCCGTGGACTAAACTGGCTCTTTCACAAAGGATTATTAATTGACTTCTGTCTCGTATCAGAGGGTCGCAGCCGTTCGAAGAGGATCCTTAATTATCCTTGAAAACGGTAGATCTTTAGTCTCAGATTACATTGTTGCTACGCCAGCCTGGTGTCTATCCTCCATTCCAATGGCGACGATACTTATAACAGGTTACACGTTTTCGCAACGATCAGACGGTCGGTCCTTCGAGGCGTCCTTCGTTTCTTTAAAAAGAGAGTGCTCGATACTAATTAGCCGACTGTTGTAAACCCACGCTCGTTCTGGCATTTGACGGCTGGCGGAGGATCGGCACGGTCCGTTATTCAAATTTTATATTCGCTTTTCAATTCTCGAGTTTCGATCGTCAAAAATTAATATTCGAGCGTGACTCGGCATATTACACCGCGTATTGTTCCCGCAGAGACGTCAGGGAACAATGCGTACAAAATTCCACATCGGTCAACGATATTTTAATATTCATCGAATATTAAAACGCGAAGTTGTTGCCTGCGTGAAAAAAAATCGAGCTGAGGAACTTTGAAGCTCGAATCGCGCGGCGTAACGCCAGGACAGAAATAGAAACAACCGGTGGAAGGCTGAAATGGCTGAGTTGTGTGGTCCGAGGAGCTAGCGAGCACTTTGATAGTCTCGCTAGATCGTACTCGCGGTTATTGCTCGTTCGCAAATGCTACGGGCGCTCGATCGAGCGGATCTTCGTGGTGTGCGCGGCGCGCGGGACGACGCGCCCCAATTGCTTTCGCTTTCGTCTCCCTCGTTTCTTTCTCGCTCGGGCCTCGCTTGGCGGCCGCTTTCGCTTTCGATGCAAATTTTTTACCCCGGAGCGCGGTATTAAGAGAGGTAGCGGGCGAACGGCATCCTTTAATATCGGGAACAGTTGCTCGATCACGCTTTTCCATCGCGGATTCACGCCCGCGCCATCACCGACCGCCGTTTTTCTGCGTGTATCAGCGTGTTCCCTCGCCGCTTCTTGTTGACTTTACGAGCTTAAACGCGGAATCCTGATGAGCGCGGTGGATTCGTAAGAGGGGTTTCGTCGATTCTCTCGAGCGGCTGGTGGCCGCTAATATCGACCCCTTCGTCGCCAGAGGGGTGGAAGAAGGGTGGAGGCAGGGTGGTGACAGATCGAGAGGAGGAAACGCGACAAACGAGAGAAGAACAGTGGCGGGAGTCGCGCTGGCCCTTTTTTTCCCCCCCGACAGAGGCAACATTTCTCCGACATTTCTGACTCGCCGGTGGCCGCGATTCGCGAAGCGCCGCAGTTAGCCTTTCGCGCGGTCGAATTTTCGAGCGGACCGCTCGGCCGCCAGAACGATACTCGTTCCCAGCCGAAATTAATATTTACAATCCGCCGTTCATAACCGGGGGGACGTTTTATCGCAAATTGACGCCGGCAATATTGGCAATATTTGCCGCTGCAGCCGCGCGATGTACCGCTGCGTGCATCGGTTAATCTCAATTACGCGGTTACGGGTCGACCGAGCACGTAGGTGTCTGCATCGATCATTAACGCTGACGACCAGCTGCCTTGCTCGTTTCCTCTTTTTCGCCTCTTTTTTCCCCTCCTTTTTTTACCTTCCCTTCTCCAAACTCGAAAACTTCAGCTTCATTTCGCTCCGTGAATCTTTCAAACGATGCAAGTTTGACGTCACTGGTTGTCTCTCTTTTATTGGAATACCTCTCTTTTAATTTCTCCGACCAATCTTTCGTCGCGTTTTGTATTTTTGTTTCGCTGTACCAAGAGAGAGAAAAAAAAAAAAAAATGAAATTGCCAATGTTCTCTCATCCGTGCAGCGTGTTAGCTGATCTTCAAGTATTCACGAGCGACCCGACCGCGTCCAAAATATGACCGACGAAGTATTCGAGCATCGCGCGCCAGGCCGTTTGAACGCGTCGCTGGTGAAATACATTGCGTCGAAGTCGAGACGAACGGGGGAACTGGCTCGATAAAAATTACAGAATATACCAAAGGGGGGAGGGTGAGAGGATGGGGGTTAAAGAGCAAACAAACGGAACGCGCGCGAGGGCAGGCAGGAAGTCGGATGCGGAGGCAGGGAGGAAAAAATTGTCGCCTGGGCAAAAGCGAGCACGGTACGTTAGGTTCGGTTGATTCGTGCGTCGCGACGACGTCTCTGCGTCCGCGAAACCAGCGACGCTGAATTGTTCCCGAAAAAACAATACTCGGCAATCACAGTCGCGCGGCGGGACTCTCGTTCGACACACGGTTTCGAACACTTCTAACGCAACCCGTGCAAACACGTGGAAACACGCACATACGCATAAAGCGCGGGAATATTTTCCAACGTTGGCGGTAAGTTTGTTCATTTCTGTGTCGTTCGAGTTATTGCTTCGAACGTACCGGAAGCTACGCAAAGGTACAGTGAATTTTTAAGCGTTCGCTTCCATCGCTCAGCGGGGCTGTACGTCGGTGTGCGTCGGTTCGCGAGAATGTTCTTATAATTTGGGCGTAACTTGTCGGAGAGAATTTCCATGAATATATCATATCGCGTGCGTTACGCGGAACTGCATGAAATTTCATTGGCATCGCAAGTCACCGTCGTGTTTATGTTCGCAAAATTCGAAACGAAACCGAAAACCAATTTGTTGCAAACGTGCAACTGATAAAAAATTTAGCGTTCAGTGCGAACGGACGAAAGTGGCTTCGCTGTTAATGCTTGCTATGCGACAGAGTTCGCTAACTATAATTGCATTTTCAGATTCTTTCCGAGCTTGAAGTAAAACGTGCGATCCAACGACGGATAAGGGAATTTCTCAAATTTGGCTGAATGAAAAAATCAAAAACAATCTTTGGCGACGGAAAGTTTAATCGAAACGTCGTGCCGAGTTTTTTCGTCCGCTCGAAAAAGAAGAGAGGAAAAAAGAGGACGTCGGAGAAAGCTACCGCAATCTCTCGTCGATCGATCGGCTCCCGACTACGAAGGTATTTCCGTGACGGGTGATTTTTACTTCGCGAGTCATTGTTTCTCGAGCAATAATCAAGAACATCCCCGGAAAGGAACGGTGAAAGGCAGAGGAGGCGGAGGTCCATTCATTTCAATCCCCATCGGAATATTCTTTGAAACGAGAAATGATGGCCGGGCATCGTCGGGATAAATTGGCAGGGAGACGTCTTGCTTATTCCACGATGACACACAATGAACGTATCCACTCTCTCTCGTTCGCGAGGATTTTCTTCTAAAAGGCTGCCTCCTCCCTGCCACTGCGCGATCGTGCCTGTCGTGTTTGTACAGGCCGCCTCATAAATATCGGTCGAATCAGCGAACGCGCGAGGAAAGCAAAGCGTTTTTTCCCCTCCCGTGTCGCGCGTTTTTCTCTCTCTCTCTCTCTCTCTTATCGAGGAGAGAAGCAATCGTCGAGAGTCGAAATATTAGATCGCCTCGAGAGATATTAGGTCCGTCAAACGTGCAGGGCAAGCGCAAATATTGAAATTGTCGGACTTGCCCCGATCGTCGTTGAAATTTTACGAATTAATCGACGAATGTTTGAATCTCAGAAGAAAGCGTCCGACAAATTCTCAAAGAATGAAAAACGAAAGATCGATTCGCGATTTCGCGATAGTTTATTGTAAGACTGAGCTTTTGTTTGTGAGACGAAGACTCAAGACTGGCAAATAAAAGTATGTTTGCGGAACGTTCGCGTTGTTGCGATTCGGCCAATATTGACACGCGATTAAGAATCAGGCTGAACTCAGGCGGGCGGTACGCCTCTTTTTTAGTCGTTCGAGAGCGATTTTCCCGTAAATTTTCCCAAGACGTTTCCAGTCCTCGCGCAGTCCGCGCTCCCGTTCTTCACGCGCCGGTATAAACGCAATTTCTGGCAAGCCTCGGCTTACCGTAAACTATCGCCGCGCATCCTCCGCGCTCCGCTTTATATATGTATGCGCCCGCTGCTCGCTCAGACTCATCTCGCGGGACGCTGCGAGACGCACAGCAATTTCTGTCGGATCTGCAACTTGTATCTTTCCGCGTTACGGCTTTAATTTTCCTCGCATTACGGACGAAATGCGCGGCTGCGCGCGCTGGTTTTCTCCCGTCGAGCCGATATCCGGTTATCATTTCCACGCTCGCATTTTCGTCTCGAAAGAACGCCGCTGTTAAAGGAGCCTCCTCCGACAGCCTGACCGAAATCGACGCTGGCTCGCGATACGATCGGCGATCGAATAAATAACCGGCGATAATATCAGCGAACGGTCACCGGTGTTCTAATTTCACATCGGATTAGGACAGAAATGGCACGTGACGTTGTAAAAAACGCTCACGAATACATCCTGCCGTGACGGCGGCCAATTCTTTAACACTATCGCCAAAACGATAAAAATAATAAACTCTCCGTCTACGACTGGCGCTGCGAAACTGAGAAAGGTGTGGTACCTTCCTGTCCTGTCGCGCGGTGTATAAATAAAACTAATCTGGAGCACGGCTATAAAACATTGGCTTAATGCAATTTGCGGTTTAACAGGATCGAGACAGATTAGAGGAATAAACGCCCTTCTGCCGGCCGTTCGCCATCTCTCACACCATCCGTTTTTTTTCTTCTTCTTTTCTTCTAATTTTTCTCTTCCTTGCCTCTTTCTTCTTCTCTTCCCTCTCCCTTCCGGCGTACTTTTACACCGGGTTCCTCCTTCATTCCGCTGTTTCTCCGCGAAAATGATTGTTATTTATAGCGAAGGCGCGATGAATTTATTAACAACTGGCACGTGAATGCACGGCTCGCACGGGCGCTGCCCCCTACCCTCAGCCCCCCCCTCCCTCTTTGCTGGTAATGGCGAATGGCATGAAACTTCTTAATGAGAAAGTACGTCTTTATAGAGCAATATAACGCGTCACATGCGCGAGAAATATCGTTGCACCTGATGCTTTCGACGTGTTTATAGTACGTGTGGATTTGAAACCGGCGCGGAATTACTCGTTACCGGCGCGTCGGTAATAATTCGTCGAGTCGACTAGCCCCGCCGTCGGACGTGACGCAGAATAAAAGTTTTCAGCGTCGAAGCGTTCGGTCCGGGCAAATCGTTCGACAGTTTTCGGCTGGTCGTCGTCGTCCTTCCTGTCCAATCGTCGCGTTTTCCCGTAACGAGCATCGACAAGCGAGCAATCGACGAGTTAAGGAAGACAGCGTGTACGGTAATTTGCACGGATGTTTCAGTTTGCGCGCGTTTTAAACGAATTAAACGACTAAACAATCGTGGACAATCGACGTGACGCGGTGGAAACAAAATCAACGCTTGCGAAAGTCTTTTACGAATGTATCTCGCGCGCGCTCTACGAAACGTTTAAAAATTTTCAGTTTACTAGCTTTTCAGATGTTTTCCACGAGACATGGATCAATAAATTGTGTTTAAAAACCTTTGTAAGTCACTGTACAGGGTGGAGAGAAAAGTTTATCCGTGGCTATTATAGATGAATTTCACACTTTCGATTTGAATACACGTATTATAAAGAATCTGCTTTATATTTAAAAGGTAAAAAAAATTTTTTTAAGACAAGGAACCTAATATTTCTTTTGAAAAATGGTAAAAAAGTTTCTCAATCATTTAGCATTGCGGACGCGTGCGTGCTAACAGCGACTTTACGATTCTCGACGCGTGGGTGCCTATTTTACGTAATTTTCCCATTACGTTTCACTAATATTTCGTTTATCATAGTTGTAGCATCAGTGTGAGTCGAAATAATCGGATGATAAAACAAACTGTCAACATTATTCGAAATATAAATATTTCGTAACAAAGACGTCCACGTGACCAGAACCATAAAGTCGCTGTTAGCACTCGCAATGTTAAAAATGCTAATTATTAGGTTCCTTGGAAAAGTTTTACCTTCGTGTAAAAAAAAAATTTACCTTTAAAGTAAAGATTAAATTCATAGCCTAATTTTTCTTTCCACCTTGTACGTAATCGTAGTTCATTCTTTATTTCATGCAATAAATTTAATTTACTTTTACTTGTTATTAAAAGTGATTGATATCTCTCGTTCCGAAGAAAGAGAAGGTCGCATTCGCGGCGCGGCAAATGCAAGAGCGACCACGAACCGTGTCAATTATCTTTGACGAGATTTCCCTTGAAATCAACTTGGGATCTAGCGTCTCGGTTTCGTGACGAATTCGCGTCAGTTCGCCCGACTGCCCGTTCGTAACGACGCGTCAGCCGTGATTAACATCCTTCGTACACGCGTTTCCTTTGTAGTTGAAAAAGAGAAGGGAAAGAAGAAAAAAAAAAGAAAGAAAGGAACGGAGAGGGGGGGGGGAAACATAACGTAAATGAGAGGAAAAACCGGGGAAAAATGTGAAGCGGTTGAAGAGGCTAACGGTCGAAGGGGCGGCAGTGACACGTAGACGAGGGACGATGCTAACGCGAGATACACCTCGGAACAATTTCATTAACGTCGAGTTGGAACTTTTAATATCGCGCCGCGGATACCGCGGTCTCTTTTATTGCGATACTTGCTCGTTCCTTTTCTCGAATGCAACCTCTCGGACTTATCTCTCTCTCTCTCTCTCGGGGTTGTCTTCTCGCCGCTCCTCTCCACCTTCGTGACGAAACGAACGTCGTACGTTTTACGAACGATCAAACAATCGGTTGCGTGTGTTTCACCCCGTGTTTTGTTCTCTTGCTTTCGAGATTTCTTTTTCGTCTCGTGTTTAAATATGGACGAAACGCGGCGATACGTGTTACAATTTGGAGAATGACAGAAGGTCGGGATATTTGGAAACGATTAAAATTCGCCGACGCGTTCGGACGGATACCCGAAGCTGGACTACGAGATTGGTTTGCATAGTGCAAACATATATTCCATGCAAATTGAGAATTTAATATCCTCCAGGAATAATACGTCATAAACGTTTAATTAAGCCCCGGCTAGTCCGCGTAACGTAATAAATATAGTGTGATCATGCTTGTCGGTTCATTAAACGCGGAACGTTATGGTCACCGTTTAATAGTTTATCGCGGGAATCGACTAGAGGCCCGGGTATTATTCTCGTGTCTCATCTAGATACAATTCGATTCGATTAATTAGATCGATTTGCTTGGGATTCGCTTTGCTGAATTGATCGTTGGCGCGCGTGCGAGGAACTGCGTGCGTAAGTACGTGGTTCGAGTAGTTGGACGTAACAACTCGTTCCAAGGTGGTGTTTGACCATGATGATGGCACGGTGGACAGAAGTCGAACGGACTCTGCGAAGTACTCTTTGAAATTGTTTCGATGACGCAACGGACATTGAAAATCAAAAGCCAAACGACTCGCGAGATCGAAATCGAATAATTTCCCGCTCGTTTTATCGAGCAAGCTGGCCGTTTAAATTTCACCATCTCGCGAAATTATCTTACCGTTGGAAAAACACCGAACGCTCTCTTATCCGCGAAACTGCGTTACACGTTTTACAAAGAAACTCTCTCTCTCTCTCTCTCTCTCTGTCCCTCTCTTCCTAACCCCTTAGTCCCGACGTAGTGGATGAAGCTTCAATGAAATTCCAGCTTAGTCGTGCAACGGTGCACAAAGTAAAATTACACGAAGCGTCGAACACACGCGAGCACTTAATTCTCTGCCTTTACTCGTAACACGATCTTCGCACTCTGCCTATCGACCAGTTACATTGTGCCAGCGTACAAACTTCACGCGGCGCCGCGCCGCGCCGCTCCGCGCCGAGAGAAGAGAGACGACGCAAAAACACGGAAACCCGAACCATCAATTACCGGGCCCCACACACAGAGTTTACTTATAAAATTTGCAAACACTTATCGATCGTTTTCCAGTTTGCCTTCCGCCTCTCCCTCCCACCCTCTACTCCCACCATCGTCGGCTGAAGCCCCGAAAATTTCGGTCTGCTGCTGCCCGATACGACCGCTAGTACGTTTCTTCGAACAAGCAGTTTCGATGCTTCCTCCTGTTCAAGTTTCTCGAACGTTCCGGCTAACTAATTGTGAAACTCCGAGCAAGCCATGAAATCTCGATAAATTGTTATCGTGCATGGTTCACGCGAGATACTCGAACGTGATTCTCGACGGTGGAAACGTACAGACAAGAAATTAAATCATTCCGAGAATAATTTACGAGCGATCCTTCTCAACGTTAACTCCAATACAGAAATAAAGAGAAAAACTGCACGATTCGTCTGAAGACTAGGAAATAAAGACGACATTTTTGCCATAAAATTTTATTGATGTGCAAACATTTGAATCGATACGAAACAAATTACAGGCGCGATCGCTCAGTACCAGACTATCCCACGCCCCCTCGCGGATCACGTGACCCAAATCAACCAATCGCTAATTTTCGTTGCATCAGCGTTGCATCTGAAGAGGCCCGATTTTCTGGGTTAGCCCCGCTAAAATCACTTTCAGTGATAAAAAATTATTCGTAAACTCTAAGGTAACTTCAGCGTGTACTTATTGTTTAAGAAAATGGAACTGTATCGTTGCACCGTCGTGGAATGTGAACAACGGCATAACAGTGGTAGAAATGGGCCAGCGTGTCAAGAGAGCACAATGTACGTATGCACGTATATACGTGCGTGTGTTTGAGATATTCGAGCCAGCGAAGACGCCCGGCGACAAACGAGAACTCGCGCGGGAATTTCAGGAGTCGAGTTTTCCTCGCGATTGCGAATCGTGGCGACGTGACGCGACGCGACGCGGCGGATCCGTCGCTTTGATCTGCCGCGTTGCCAGCCTCGGCAGTAATTAAAGCAGCCAACAGAATTAGCTTGAAATTCGGAACGAAGCCCGTGGCCCCGAGGCTAGCTGGTCTAATTGACCTATTTTCGCGGTAATAGATCATCAGCCAGGGTTGGGATATCCATTACACGCTACGAAACGGAAAGAACAGCCACCGCGGAAACCTCCGGCCAACTCCGCGATAAGCTCGTTATGAATCGCGCTGCATCGTTGATTTTCTATTAACGGCGTTGTTTAATTTCCAGTTAATTGTCTCGGCTACCAGGATACGGCGACCGCTCATCGCCCGCTCCTCGTCAATTTTTCAATCGGCTAATTCGTTGAACCTGATCTTCGTTTCGTTGGACGACCCATCGTTTTCGAAATTTCGAAGAGAGGATTTTCCGCCTCGGACGGATAAACCGCGCGAATTAAAGCAATGAAATATACAGCGCTTGGTAAATGAAACGTTTCTCGAGGCTGTGAAATTTTAACGCGGATGTCTGATGAAAAAAAATAAAAGAAAAGAGAGAGTTTGAAGGAGGTTTCTACACGACGAAGCGTAGTTTTGGCAAAGGTCAATTTTTGTACTCGTGGCACGTGGCATTTGCAACGATATTGAGATGGTTTAGAAAATGGCGGGATCTTCGCTCCGACGCGAAGGCAGAAGAAACCCCGAGGGTACGAGCGTTTTGTTCGTTTACTCGGAGATAGCTCGAGGCCACGACGCGACGGCGAGCGTAAGATTCGGCCGCTCGAAAATCGGCGAAATTTATTAAAACTGCCGCCGAGACGGGGCGATCCTCTTAGCCGGAACGGGATATTGTCTCGGATTGCGCGCGCGTCCACCGTCCCGTTCTCTTTTTCCCCCGTATTTTCTCCCAACTTCGCCTGTCGTTGTGACGTTGTAAGAAGAAAGAAGAAAAAGAAGAAAAAAAAAGAGAAAAGTGCAAACGAATTTCAGCCGAGCGCGCATAAATATTCAGCGCATTAAGCATCCGTGCTCGCGGATTCGCTCTTAAAAGCATCTATATTTAATACGCGTAAATCGAGCGAGTCCGCTGAAAGGAAGCGAGGGCGTAAAAACACCGGCCGCCTCCACTTGAAGAAAGTCACAAAGCTACGCGCTCCGCCGCTTCGGTAACGCTTTCTCTTTGACGCTTGACTTGTCTGCTCGACGAGACGCGGCACGAGACGCGCAGACGGATTTCGAACTCTTTCGTAGACGGGAATAATTGGAGAAAAACGAAAAAAAAAAAGAAAAAAAAGAAATAAACGCGCCAAACTCTGTGAGGATCAATGACGTGACTCCAGTGGCTATAAATTTCCTCGACACAATGAAACTGCTCTGCCGCTCTCCTGCCTTCTTGGGTACGAGAGGAAGTTATTCTCGAAAAGAGAGGAGACGGTCGCTCTCGAGCGAATCGTCGTTGCTATTCATCGTATACGTATACACGAAGAGCGTAATCGGCAATCAGCTGCATCTAGAATCCTCTAGATTGGAGGCAAGCAGCAGACGCTGAAACGAGCTAACCGTCACCCAGGGCGTGCAGCTGGCGTTGACCCCTATCGAGTGAGATGTCCTTACGGATTAAGCGCGTTTCTCAAAAGCACGACGCCGGCGTCGTCGACGCGGCCGCCGTCAGCCACGAGCAAGGAATCACAGGGACGAGAGAGAGAGAGAAGCCAGAAGGAGTCTCTGGAAATAACACCGAGCTGGCTGGATGGCAGACCGGCCACGCAGCAGCGGAGCAAGATGACGAAGAAACCGAGCAGGGACCGTTTGATGATACAATCGGGGAAACCTGATACCCTGAGGTCTTAACTGCAGGGGCAGCTACTTCCACGGAGCTGGAATCCTCGCGTCCGGCGAATGTATGCGTAAACGGGCGTACGTACGTACGTGGTTCCCTCTGTTCTCCGGGAGGGACGAAACGGGAGAGACGGTGAATCGGTACTAGATCCGCGATCCCCACGATCGTTATCCGTCGGTTACGGCGCACCGCGTTTCCTTTCGTCGGACACCGGCAGGCCGAGTCTTCTTCCTTCACCAGGAGACGCGACTCTTTGTTCGCGGCTCCCCTGCGGACGACAGTTTCGCGGAAACCTTCTCGAACATGTGTCTTCTTTTAGGTTGGCCTCGTTGCCGCACGCTCGAACATGTTGCCTCCCTGTTTCTTTCTTTTCTACCGTTAGATCGTCGCACCGTAGGTGGTCCACGATCGCTGCTGTATCATCAGCACTCGCTTTTAACGAGCAAACTCTCTAGTTTCCTCTCCAAGTTTTCATTTCTCCTTTCTTTTCTCTGTGAAAGGTTCTCTCAGTCTTATCTACGAAGTAGATAATTCTGCGAAATTTTCCATTTTATTCGGGAAGCGCCAAGAGCGATCGATCCGCGAGATCGAAACAACTCCAAACAAAGCGCGCGAGTTTATTTGTATCGAGACACGTGTACAGCCGTAGTCGCGTTTCCACGTCCGTTCGGTTGGCAGTCGCGTTGCGCGGTGCTCAGACAAAGCGAATTACCTAGGCGGAAAAACGCCGGGGGGGGGGGTGCATTGTGCCGTGTCAGGAGGCGAGAAAGGGGCCAGAGGGGCGGTAGGCGAGGAAGGAGACTCGCCCCGTGCAAGTGGCAAGAACTTAACGACGCTAAAGGTATTTTCAAGCGGCACAATTATCGCGTGAAACTTTCCCGTTCCCCTCGTCCCCTTCGTGAAATTCGCCTTCGCGAATCTTTGTCCGACCGCCGTTCGCACCCTTTCTTCCAGCCCTGCATCACCGACACCCTTCGTCTTAGTTCCCGCGCAGCCGTTCCTGCCGATTCAGCGTCGTCGGTGTAATTAACAGTTTAATTGCTATCGCGTTTCGGGAGGACGTTCCGTTGCATGCCTACGTGCTCGTCGATTACGCGCGGGCGTAACGGCCGCGTTTCGCTGAAGGAGGTGGGAAGGAAAAGGAAAGAAAATTTCATTGCGCCGTTAATAATTACGCGCGCGCGTTCGTATTCTTATTTCACGTCGAGCACGTTCTTACGCAGATACCTACGGCGAGACGGGATTTTCCGCAACGTGTAAACAGCGTTGCGCAACTGCGAGATGTTCCGTCTCGTTTGGTTGGAAACGCGAGAGAAACACTAGCGCGGCATAAAACGTTTGAAACGAATTGTTTGCCCTCGTCTACTTTGTCGGCGATCTTTCCCCTGGCTCTGGAAGAAAGAAATCAGAGAAAACTCGTCGGGGTGCCGGGCGAGCGTCGAGAACAAGGCGAGGTTCGAGCACGTTATTTAGCATCGCGAGACGCTTTAAAGTCGGACAATTATCGCGAGAAACTTTTACTCGCTTTCGTACACCCCCATTTTCTCTCTCGTTTGCCCTCTCCTTACCTGCACCGTCCCTATTCCAAACGTCTCCGTCCTTTTCGCTTCCCCTTGCAAATCTTTGTCAAAGTGCAGCGTGCAGCTTCTTTGTCGGCGGCGGCGCGCGCGCGCGCGCGCCGTTCAACTGCTCCGTTTAGCGCGACGGGGATTATTTCACCTTCTCCAGCTGTGCTCGCTCCCGCCTCGCTTCGTACTTTCGACAAATCTAATTAACAAAGTCGTTTACTTATCTAAATGGATTCTGTACTCGTCCGTTTCGCCGTGGCCTCGCCCCGAGGAATCAGCTTCGCCTTGTTACTCTAGACTCCTCTAGTCTGGCGTCGCGCGGCGCGGCGTCCTGAGAGACTGCAAGAGCAGAGGAACCAGGGTATTTCACCGGAAACCGACGACTTAACCTTCGATCCGCGCGACGCTTCCCGGCAAATCTGTCAACCCGTTTTCGCGAATCCATTTTTCAAGAGGGTTTCAAGTTCGAGTCGTTTCCTCTCTCTCGCTGTCTGTCTCTCTCTCTCTCTCTCTCTCTCTTTCGCTGCCGCAGCTGCGACGTTAACTCCGACTTCTAAGAAAATTATTCCGAGCCACGGCGAAGGTCTACTCGTTCGTTAATTGCGGTTTCTCGAGATTCCAATCTCGCCTGGGAGAGAGATACTGAATGAATTCAAGCCTTCAGATTTCAATGAATTCAATTAATTCAACGCGATGCTCCTCCGCAACCTTCTTTCTCTCTCTCTCTCTCTCTCTCTCTCTCTCTCTCTGTCTTTCTGCCTGTCTGCCTGTCCGTCTGTCTCACTGCGCAACGTTGCAGACGAGTTCTGCTTAATTTTAATTTATCTCGAGCCGACGATCAAAGACGCGAGAGGCGCGCGCCGTCTTCGAAAAATCGTATTCATTAAAACCGGCCGTATGTGAAAGTCGCCGAGTGTGTAACGCGACTTTAATAACTCGACATTATCCCGCGGTGGCGGGTAAGAGGGAAGAGCAACGCCCGCGCCGTTAAACAGGCGCGGTTAAATGAACCGGGATGAAAATCTAATTTCCCCGTTTCTTGTCGTTCTTATTCGAACGTACGTACATATAGCGTCACGGTCCACCGTCTGGTACGCGAGATTGCGTTACACATTCGTCTCGTGTCTTGCGTTTGCCGGGACGTTTAGAAATTAAACGGCGAAGCGGACACGAGGGCTCTACGTGTCGGACACTCTTCGATAACACACGCGTTGTAACTGGACCGCGTGCTAAATATCCAGAGTATTTATCGTAATTTTCATTTAAGCTCGCGTTCGTGAACATACGAATATACGCGTAAATCATCCAATCTACTCGTCCAGATTACAAATTAGCGCAAAGAAACGAAAGCGGCGGAAGGTTCGTTGGCAAAATTCGCAAAAGGATCGGTAAATTGAGGAGGATTCGGTCGAGGAAAAAGTCGGCGGCTGAAAATGTACGAAAGTTCGATCGTAAATTAGTCGATAAACGGCTCGCTCGTTGCAGATGCGACATGCAGGTGGCGGCTTTTAATACGCGGAAACGACGAGTGTTGAAAGAGAAAAAGAAAAAAAAAAGGAAAGGTCACCTCCCTTCTTTCGGTCCATGTGCGTTTCATCGCGCGGCGCGGATCGGCCAGCCGCTCGCACGAGCAACGGCATATTTAACTCGTCTGTTTGGCAAACGTTGCCGGGCGGCCGTGTATTTGCCGAATCGCCTGATGATTTTGTTTAAACGCGATCGAAGCGAGCGGCCGCCTTCCGCGAAAGCATAAAACGGCCGATATTAATTGATTCCCGGGCCGCGTGTGCATTGTCGTCCTGCCCGTAAATAAATTAATAACGCGGTCGCGTGTTTACACGGTGAGTACAAGCGTCGCTTACAAATTGTACCAATAATGGCCGCGTTCGTTATTACGGTTCCGTTCGACGCGTGAAATTCCGGAGCGCTTATTCATTCTTCGCGATCCGCGTTCGTTTCTCTTTCTTTTCTTTTTTTTTTTTTCTTTTGGTCATAGCTAGTAAGGAGGAGAGGACTCAACTACGTTTGCTTAGGTGAAAGACGGATGTTAACACTTTATCGACTCGACTGGCATCCGAACAATCGGATTTCTCGAAACTAGCGCTTACCGATTGAATTAACAATGTATCAATTATGTTGTCATTCACTTGTTAATGATCGTATTATAAGCTTTTCATACTCTTTAAATATTTTGAAATTATTCCCCTCTGTAACGAAAATGAAGGCCTTTTTTTTAGACGAACTGTCTGTTAGATTGCTCGGAAACTGATAGCAGTTTGTAATGAAGACAGTGATATGAATCGAGTGTTACCAGCGCAGGTTGGTGGTTCAGAGAGTGATGTTAATGTATCAATAGATAAAACTACATGGTCAATACACGATAAAACGATTATTGTTATTAAATCTGCAGAGATTTAGAAATAAGCGTATACATTTGTACATCTGTAGCTCTGTAGCAGACTTGGCAAAGCCGACAGGTAAAGTGTCATGTTGTTCGATGAAAGAAATGAATCTTTTATCTTCGATTACTTACTTCTTTAAATAACGCAAGCAAGTAGTAACTAACGTCTAGACACATTCATTGGATACAAAGTATTCAATTAGCTAGTTATAACTAAATTCTTCATTTCGAAACATTTTCCACGACATTTCACGTGGCGTTTCGCAAGATCTGGCTTCGTTAACAACGATTCGCGGGCGTATTGGTCCGAGTAACGAGACGTCACGGACCGAATCCGTGCGGATTCCAAGAAACAAGTTGAGAGAAAGAGAGAGAGAGAGAGAGAGCCACGTTAAAGACCTCTCGACATCGATCGTCGCGCAGAACCAGTGGCCTCGAGAGCATCGCGCGCGATCGTTACCTGCCGACCACGCATTCGTCATGTTCATTAAATATCGATTGGCCGGATAGTCACCGGGCGGCATAGAATGACGAGCACGCAGCGCGCCAGTCGTCCACCACGGTCCGCGAACCGTGGTTCGTCCTTATCGAAGTCGCTTGCGATAAAACGTTGCGCGTTTCGTACACGCGTGTACGTTCCCCGCCCCGATCGCGCGCCTCGCCGTTACATCCGGCGATGAATTATGCCTGTAACGCGTGCCGACGCCACACCTCCTCTCTTACACCCGCTGTTCTATCTGCCGAGCATTATGTTACTCTCTCGCCGTCGCGATCAACCTCGTACGGCACGTACGTATTTACACGCACGGGCGGTGACGAGCGTCGTGGAACACGGAGCTGCAAAGAGGTGGCCAGGAGGCTCGTTTGTTGGAACGGCACGAGGGCGAGGCACGAGGTGGCGTTAAACGCGGGGGGAGGGGGCGCGGGAACGCGAGGCCGCCCCTGAGTGCCGCGCGCGCGAGTAGACGGGGGTGTTGTTTCTATTTTTTTCCTCCTTTCTCTTTTCCTTTTTCCGCTGCACCTCCTCGCTGCTCGGCCGGGGGTGCCGGTCTCGAATGGCAGCCCCGCGGCTCGCTCTTTTCTTTCCACGTATAATGTACGTGTTAGGTGCACGGGTTGCGTTTCGTGGCGGCGTTGTACGCGTGCGGCCAGTCGTTCCACCAGTCATAAATAATCTGGAAACATGAATATCACAGAGCAGCCACGGCTCTGTTGCTCGCCACCCCCGCGAGCCGGCTCTCGTACGTGTAATTTCCTTTTTTTCGCTTCGCACGCGGCGCGGAGAATCGTGGTGGGTGTAGCGGCGCGCAGACCAGCACGCGGCGTCGTACGTGCGTGTTTCGGTGGTAATTAGGACCTCGCTTTCCTCCACCCTTCGACCCTTTTCACTTGCTTTCACCTTTCTGTTTCTTCGTCGCGTTCAATTCATATTCCAATTGCTGACCGGCCCTTCTTTCTCTCGTCCTTGCTAGTTGGCTAGTTTGTCTTCTCTCGTTTCGTTTCGTTGCGACGAACTACTCGTCACGAATTGGGGAGAATTAACGCAACGCGAGCTCTCTTAATCCGTCCGATCGATCACGCGGAATTGCTCGGTTGGATTTCCTCCTCTTAATCCGTCCGGTCGAATTTGTTGCGACTATTTTATGAAAATTCGAGCAAACAAGAGTCATTCGCGCGGTATTTGTAACCGAGCGCGCATTTGCTACATTCGATATTTGCCTATCGTTTCGACTTTTCTCGAGGATGATTCTCGTCTAACTACGGCGCGACGCGTTCTACTGCGGAACCGTCTACTCTCCTTGCTCGCAATAATTCGCGATTTATATTCGATTGCCTACATGTATTTAATCAATTTGTTATACGCGTATCCCGTCAAAATTTCGTAGAATAGAAGAGTGAGGGATTCGATTATTTTCTTGTATTCGCGACTTGCCGATCAGTCAGGGTGAATCTGCGAAACCTGTTTTTCTCCCTCTGTAACTCACTCACTCTCTCTTCCTCCCTCTCTCTCTGTAATTCCACAAGACGTATTGACATCGTTTCTGGCATCGTTTCACCGGCACGCTTGCATAATATCAAGCAGTCGTACAATCGGAAATATGAATCGAATTTTAAAATCGTTCGGCTCAAACGGGCTTGCAGGATCGTTAAACTTGCATATATCCGGCGTACATCGATTCATCAAGCTGGCAACAGCATCGGTACTATTTTTCGAGTGTGGCTTGATTTATTAAAAACTTTTATTGCTCCTCAGGTTTATTGTCGTCGGAAGATGCGGAAAGAGAGAGAAAGGGAGATCGAACAGACTCGATATTCGAATCCAGCAATAACTCGAGGAGACATTCCGCGACGTAGCGAAAACGGTTTCAGTAGCTTTCGTCGTTTTAATTCCACTTCTTGACAACAAAGAGAGAGAGAGAAAATAGAACAATTTTATTTAGCCGGAGCGTCAGTCAATATGCATTGACCATTAATAACAAATGGCTCGCCCGGTATTTCCACTGAAAGCGGCCGTATTTAAATGAACGAGTATCTTCGTTTCTTCCTTTCATTTTTTTTTGAATTGATTAACGAAAATAAGAGAAACAGAAGGGGAACCGAGAGGAAACGGCTCAATGAACCGTGATCTATAATAACGGCGACGTCGTTAATAAAAGATACGATAAAAGATATAAACAGGGTGGCGCTACTCCTAACAATTATAGCAATTTAAATCGTCGTTGCTCTTTCCGACCTCCCGACGCCGCGCCCCGTTCCTCGTCGTCGGTCGGTATCGAGAAAATTGAAAATTTATCACCCCTTATATCGTATGCCGCCGATGGATGCGGTCGGTTACTTGGACTTTTACGAGCCATCGATATTGGCGAGACGGATCGGGAGCTTGCTTGCTTGCTTGCTGCTCTCCGCCGAGCACCAGCTAGACGCTTAGGTGTTTACGATCGGCGAAGAAAAGGTCAGTCACGTGAGAATCTTCAAAGCGGAATATCCTTCTGTAATTACCGCGACGTTATCATCTATCGTTTGCTCCGAGAGATCGGTACTCGAAGAAAGGAATACTTAAAAGTCACAAACGCGATGCAATCATGAAATACCAAAGATAGATACTAGCTTCGCTCTACGTATTCCTTGGCTCGAACGAACGAACGAAATTTTCCTATCGATCGAAGCGACAAAGAGGAAGGGTCACTGTGGTTACTCGAAGGGCAGAATTAACGAAGCTTCGCTCCGAGATGCAAATATCTCGTGAGTTAAGGCAATGAAGCCACCTCCGAGCTCCACCTTGATCGTGTTGCGCTCCTTGAAGCTTGGATGGTACTCGCTAGAATTCACCGCGAAAATAATTGCCGAAGCTCTCTCTCTCTCTCTCTCTCTCTCTGTCTTTCACTTCTGCTAGTCGCAGTGCGATCGTGAAACGGAACGAGACCGGGTGGGATCCGTGCTGCTGCTGGTAAATCGGGCCAGACGAAGCACGAAAGGAGGGGAAATAAAGGAGCCACGTCGGTCATTCAGAATATTTGAAACCGCGTTGGCAGCGCCAGAGCTACGGGGAACGTTTTCATCTCGCTAACGGGATTATCTCGAGGCTCCTTCGTCTTTTGGAAGCTTCGCGCTGTAACGTTCGGCCGACTTTTCTATTTGCAGTTGATAAAGATCTTGGCAGGATCGTGGCCGTGTTCTCCGCGGGTCGGAGAACGGATGAAAAGCTGCGGGTTATTGCTTCGCGTGATTAATTTGTTTCTTTCTGGGTAACCGGTTTCATTGTTTCGCGTTATTGCGTAACGGAATGCAACGTGCATTGAAGCGAGCGTGTTTTCCTTCTTCTTCTTCTTCCTTTCCTGCTTCCCGCTTGGCGAAAGGATTTTCGTAATGGAGGCAGGCTGAAACTGATTACGGATTTTTGGGTGAAATTATAGGTTGTTTAGGAGAGAATGGGGTACGCTCGGCTACGGTGGAACCCCGCCAGATAAAAAAGTAATTTGTTAGACGTCGTGTATCGTAGTTTCAGCGCGCGCGCGCGATAGTCGGACGTTAAATGTTACATTATCCTCTTAATCGAGTCGCGTGAGTGCAAATGCGGCAGATAATGCAAATGCGAGGAAAAGTTGACGTTATTTTATCCGTTACTGCTTGTCGTCCGAACTTTCCCGCCGCCACGCGAGAAAAATAATAGTAAATGCGAGCACGAGCTTGCATTCTGCAACTCGTTTTTTCCCGAATCGACTCTAGATATATTCTGTTGGGATGTTGTACCTCGATGAGGAATGAACTGCGAGATTTCTCGATTTCTTGTTCCACTCATTTCTAATGTGCGCCTTGCCAGACGCACACGTTCGCGTTCTCACACCTCATTCGCGTCGCTGGTCATCACACTTAGACACGCCATCAGAGCCATCTTCAAAGTCTTCCCGAGTATCCCGAGAAATCGTTCAATCTTCGTCAACATTTCCCTTGTGATGCCTAACGTAATACTTACCGCTTTGAGAAGTTACCTTTCTTTCCGTTCTAATGTTTCCCATTATCCCATTACTTCGGATGTAAATTTTTAAAATTTTTAATCAACATTTGCTTCGTAAACTCTAAAACACTCGCGTGTAACGTACGTATGGAAATTCACATTTATAAAGAACGCCCCCTTG
Organism: Melipona bicolor; assembly: GCA_030673865.1. Classification (NCBI taxonomy): domain Eukaryota; kingdom Metazoa; phylum Arthropoda; class Insecta; order Hymenoptera; family Apidae; genus Melipona; species Melipona bicolor. The sequence goes on from JAHYIQ010000012.1 coordinate 3,200,431, forward strand.
CGAATCACGTGACCCAAATCAACCAATCGCTAATTTTCGTTGCATCAGCGTTGCACCTGAAGAGGTCCTAAAATCACTCTCAGTGATAAAAGAAAAGATAAAAATAGCTAGACGACGAGATGATCGGGTCTCGATCTTGGCGCGAAAAATTACGCTGTGTTATATTTGGAATTTTCCATAAATACACAAAAATACACAGTGAAATCTTGATATCGTGACGAGAGAAAGAGAAGAAATGATCAAGAAGGAAAAAGAAAAAGAAAAGAAAAGGCTAGATCGATGGTATCGAGAGCGAGATGATCGACGGTTCTCTCGACAACGCCCTCGAAACGCCTCGATCTCGGCGCGAAAAATTGCGCAGCCGTGCAACGCGAAATTATGCTATTGCGGCCGGTCGGACAAATTCACGTGGTTGTAAGCTCTCGCATACATGGAAGCCGGATTTTATCCGGGCAGGCAGACAGAGAGAGAAAGAGAGAGAGAGAGAAAGAGAGTGAGAGAGAGGGAGGGAGAGAGCGGGAGCCAGGTAGCGAGAGCGTCTCGTGGAAGAAGACTCGTATTAGGCAGTGAAACAAATTGCGCCCCCGACAATCTCCACGGACGATCTATCCTTGGGCCCCGACCGGGGATAGTCAAGAATCATGTTTCGCCCGTGAACAGCCGCGCGCTGCCCTGCTCTCTCTCCTGGGAGCGAGAAAGCGAGCCAGACACCGCCGCGCCGTGGCTGTGTGCAGCCGAGGGAACTGGTCCCTTCTCCACGGCTTCGTCCTTCCACGACCGAGCCGAGGAAACTGGGTCGTCCCCTTAACGATCCTTATTAATTGTTCTTACAACGTCTCGGGACGAAACGCCTACGGCTAATCTGTGTCGCGCGCGTGCTCCTGCCCCGTTTCGTTAACACTTTGGATGACTCGTGAGGTGATAAATCGCGACACCTTCGAATTGTCGGGAGATCGGCGTCCCGGTAGAAAATGTAGCGGTGGTAATGTAAGTTTTTTACGAGCACAACCGGAGAAGTAGAAATTTCACTCCGCTACGAGATATTCCAACAAACAGTTTTATACTTTACCTCTATATTTTATATATTTTTTTGCATATTGCTTGCACTCTCTGCCGTTGCATTCTTCGTTGCATCGTGCCTTCGAGTCCTCGCAAATAACGCGAAAGCTGATTAACAACGGCGGAAAAATGGAAAGAAAAAAAGAAACGCAAGAAAGAATACCCCTCTTTGGTTATTATTTCGAGGGTACGCGCTTGACCCCTCTAAACTCGATTTCGCCGTAACGCACGGAGACCGCGAGGGTCTCCCCGAGCTCTTAAGAGAAAAAGGACCCCCATAAACGATGCGAGTTGGCACTTAGGCTTTATTGCCGGAACTTAGGCTCTCATTGCTATCAAGCTCTCGGCCGAGCGTGTGCACTCTCTCTCCCACCCCTCGCCTCTCGTTCGCGTTGCTCCTCGCACACACGCGTACGCGCGTACCTACCGTACGAAACGTGTCGGTTTATGTTCATTTTTATGGTCGCTGATTACCAGGTACGCTAAATAACTATCGCGTCCGATCGTCCGTTCTGTCGTAACCGGATCGAAACGATCGGGCCACAATGCTCGCTCGATATTCCGCCTCGCACGCCACGTGTACGCTCGCCACGATACACGCGATAATCTGCAGTTACTCGCGCTCGCCGGATACGGGATCGTAGCGAGCGCGAGCGCGAGCGTGTGAGTGCGCGCGCGGACTGTTTCATCGCTGTAGCGCGTCCCGAAAATCACTGGAACAAATTCACGCGCCGAGACACGGCCGCGCCACGAAAACACACGGGGGAATCTCCCCGATCGTTCACCGGTGTACCTGCAAGTACGCTTGCTCCGAAGTAAAAACCGCCGATTCCCCGTTCGGTCTGTTTTTCGTTTTTACCTCGTTCCGTTGGCCTTCCGTTGGTCGTTCATCTCCTTCTCTCCGTCGATCCATCGATGTCGAAACGCCCCGATTTTCTGCCGATTCCCGCCGAATTTGCCTCACGCGACAGATCGCCGGCAGGTCTCGATCCGCGGCCACGGCGATGTGCGTGCGAGACGTTGAACGCGTAGAACGGCCGATTCTCCGATTCCTCCTTTTGCGTCCCCTCCTCTCCCCTCCCTCTTTCCCCCGTTTATTTCGCGAGTCGTTCAAATGCAAACGCGTTCGTACGTTGGGGAGTGTTCCGATCGCGAGAGATAACGAGGTCCTGAGTGAGTAATGTCGAGCCTCGCAGCGGCACACGCTTCGATCATACAATAATGCTTCAGATGTTATCTGAAACGGCGGAAAGGTTAACCGAACGCGAAATCGTTGCGGGCCCGCTGATACGTGTAGGAGGATTTTTTGACAGTTGCGTGAAAGAAACGTAGGAAATATCGTTTAACAATACTCTGATATTTAATCGCTCCGATCGGAGTTTATTCCCCGCCTCTCCTCGATTCTTACCGTTCTGCGATACGTACGAGTACGTACGCAACAGTCTTTCTTCGCTATCTCGTTCAAGCAAGCAAGGGCTACTCCCGTCGCACATTTCACGCGCACGATACGCAATGCAATCGATTTATTCGGAACGAGACGGTTTCCTCGAGATGAATCGCGAGGCAGACGGTCGGTGGGCCCCATCGGTAGGACAAAAACGAGCGAGACAATGGTCGGAGGCCGGTTTCACGGTCGTAGAGTTTCTCCGTGTCGACTGTCGCGGCTCGACTCTCGCGGTTAATCACGCTTAATACTTAATCAAAGTACTCGAGAGATTGAGATACGGCTGGCGAGGCGCAGCGAGAGAGAGAGAGAGAGAGAGCGAGCGATGCGCCCGCGGACGACGCGCCGATTCGAGGCCGCGAACCCGCGGCGACGATCGAGCGAGCGGGATGGAGATATCTCGTAGCCGGCAGTGACGCATAAATCTGCGCTCGCGTTTAATTGCAGTGCACCGATGCATCTGCGAGCGGGGCACCGCCTCGTCGCGCCGAGACGTCAGTTGCGCTCCGAGAGAGAGAGACCGAATCACCGGCGCGTCGCCGCTGCTGCTGTTTCTCTGTCCGGCGGCTGGTAGAGATCGTCGCTCGATAAAAATGCGACGCGCTCGTGCACGCTCCGATCCGAGCGCTGCGAGAATTTATTCGACAAAAGTGTCGATCTTTCGGTAGTGCGGTTGGCTCGAGTCGCGGTTGGTTCGAGGAGGAGGTGGGCTCGGCGAGAAGAATTATGGAGCTTTTTCTTTCCTTTCCTTTTTTCTCTCGTTTCCGCGCCGAGAGTCGCGGGGATTCGTTTGAGCGTAAATTATAGAGTTACTTGTCGAGGGATTTTTCAAATGCGAGACGGGGACGATCGCGAGGAAGCAGCTTGCGTTCGAGGGTCGTTCTTAAATCTCTGCTCGAGTTGTATCGGGCTGTTTGATCGAAGCGGTTTGACTCTTTCAACCAGTGATCCTCTGGAATTATTTCTCCAGTGTATTGCAAATACACCGAGGAGTACTTGAAAAAGATACTCGATATTATTGCGGAAAAATAAACTGGAAGTGATGGTAATGACGTTCGTGAAGAAAGTTCTGCTGGCCTATAAAAGGGGAAGAGGAAAGCGTCGTAACGCTCGGGACGATTCGCGAGATCGTAACGGCCACGGAAACAGCTTCGACTTCCGCCGATTCGCCTTTCTTGTCACGCGATTTCGCCGGAATAGGTGTAGTCGCGAGCGAGGAGGGGCAAGAAACAAACGGGTTTGTATCAACGACAATAGAGTTCTTGGAAGTTGGAGGGCTTTCGAAACTTGTCAAATAGTCGTTCTTACGGTAAGAAATATCCTGCGATCGCGAATTTGATATAAATACCGGGTTACTTGAGGAACAATTCCTAGAGACGAGAATTGTTCTCAAACTTTATCAAACGACCGATGTATCTCTTCGTTCCAAATCTTTACGGACTCGTTCACGGTGTCGACATTCGGAGCGTGGTTCGTCATCCTGATGGAAGAAATCAGGTTGATTGGTGTTAATTGGTATTTCGAAATAAAACACGTACTCTTAATTACACTTGGTTTCTTATATTTCGAATATTCCACTTTGTTCGAGTCTGTCGGACGTGTCGTTTTCGAGTCGATTCGACGTGTCGGATAAATAGCACACGTGTGTCAATAAACGAATGAAAATGTCTTCTCCCTCGCGACGCGTGCAAATACGAGATGTATATGTAGAGCAGTCTCGTTGCAACGATCTCGAGTTTGAAATCGACGCGAAAAGGCTCGCGCGAGCATCCTCGAAGGCCTCGTTTTTCAGACGAGAGTCCAGCAATTTCTTCTTACTTTCCTTCCCTCCTCTCCCTCTCTCGTCTTTCCCCTTTTTTTCTGCTCGCCTACGTGCTTCCTTCTTTTTTTTTTTTTTTCTTTATTTCACCTTTATTCGTCGGCTCGTCTTTCAAAAAGACCGGCCGCGTCCCGAGGTCACCGTTAAGGACACCGTTGAAATCGTTCGCGCGAAATGCTCGCGCCCCGTGCGCTCTCCGCATAAATCCTTCCCCTTTGAGATACGAAAGTGGGCTGTACTCGGGTCGCACCTACCTTTGCAGCCGTAATCTAGGCGCTCTTCGAGTGGAGTGCCCCCGAGTGAAGTGCGTTTCACTGTATTGTGCAACGACCGCGCCGGATTCGCGGCTCGCAAAGTCCGCATTCGCCGTTTTCCACCCTCGCGCCGCGTCTTCTCCACCTCGCTCAGCTGAATATCACCTTCGACACACCACCGAACACTCGAAGACCAACGCCACGCCACGGCATAATTTTCTTCGGTTTCTAACGAGCTTTCCTTTTTTCCCCTTTTTTCCCAGAGGCAAAACCATTTTGTTGGATAACAGTCGTGCGTATATTCTTGTTCTCTCGCTCGAACTACAAATTTCGAGTCGAATGTGAATTTGATCTCGTGGTTGAAAATTTCAGCAAGAATTTGAATGGAGTTTGGTTTGTGTTTAAAAAATTCCAGACATTTTCTTGGTCGGTATCGTAGAAATTAAATATAGGAACAATTAAACAATGAATACAAATTGATAATTAATAAACCCAGACACCACTCAAAAAAGAAAACTCTGTTCTGTCCCTCGATCGACTCTCTTTTTTCAAAAAAACATTCTGATTTTCTTTCTTTTCATGCATTTCTACGATCGACAAACACTACAGGCCATTTTGATATAATTGAACGAACAACAGCTCAAAAACTGTACGACTTGTATCCCAGTACGATTCGTCTCACTGAAAGGCCCAGAAGCAACTGGGAAACGTTTCCGACTGGGAAACGAAGACGACTTTTTTGCTATAAAATTTTATCAATATGCAAACATTTGAATCGATAGAAAACAAATTACAGGCGCGATCGCTCAGTACCAAATAACGCCACTCCCACTCGAAGTCTACGCCACGCCCCCTCGCGAATCACGTGACCCAAATCAACCAATCGCTAATTTTCGTTGCACTAGCGTTGCAACTGAAGAGGCCTGATTTTTTGAGTTACCCCCGCTAAAATCACATTTCAGTGATAATAATAACTTAACGACGACCTGTATGATAATGACGATATTTTTCTGTTCTATCATTATTATATTAAAAACTAATCGCGTTTCACAATACAAGTTTGATCATTCTGCGCAAAGTTCAAGGTTCGATTTTAATTTGACTTTAATGAGCTTAGTTGACCCCACCGAAAAAACTGAACTTTGTTCTTATCGAGCTTTGTTAGATTTCTCATTTCTCTCAGTCACCACAAAAATCCCCGCTTTTACCAAACATTATCTTTCAAACACAAACTGCAATCTTCGCCGCGTACAAACACGAATCGCCTGTCGTACACGAAATACGTCTGTCTCTGCTGGCCAGCCATCTCCGAATTGAATCGATCAAACTCCATCGGTCGTCGAACGATACAGATTTTAAGTTTCTCTTCAATCTTTCCTCGCCGAGTCTCAAGTGTACAACGATCGACGGAGTTCTAAACGAGTCAGCGCGATTCGTTCTTGATCGGGAGTGTGTCCGACCGCGATAACCGCGTCGCTTTCCCGATGAAAACTTGAGAAGACCTTCTTTTCCCGGGGAAAAAGAAGATCGCGCGGCCTGACGGCGGTCAGAGTCGAATGGGCCGAAAGTATTATTGGAGAAGTTGGAGACTGCCGCGGCGATTTCTTACCGAAGTCGTATGAAGTTGGTTCTGTTTTCCACGGGGGAGAACGCCAGTTTAATCGCAGTTTGTGGATGCGATGCGTGCGATGCTTGACGTGTGCGAAACGACGCCAAAGGAATACGTTTCTATACGCGCTTGTATAACGTGAAAACGTTCGGGATGAAAAAAAAAGAGATGTAAGAAGCTAGGAACGGTCAAACTCTGAGAAGCAAGGAAAGCGAATATTTCGGGGAATATTCAACGAGACTGAAGTAAAACGTAGAAATATCGCAAAGGAGATGTTGCAACGAATATTTCAGCAACAATTTCTTACACCCCGTTACGAACCTTGCGCTCTTTCGCCGCATGATACACGACGAACAACAAATGCTTACGTGTTCGACGGAGGGAAGGGGGAAGAAAGATGAGAGTTTCTTCGAGTTTTCTCGAGTCTCTCGCGAGCGAAGTGCCGCGATCGTATTAATGTAAAAGAGGTCGGTAAAGTGTGTACACCCGGCTGGAGTCTTGGCACGGGAAATCGTCGATGTAGCACTCTTCGAAGGTGGCCGCCTTCGCGAAACAAGGCTGCGGAGAAAGAGGAACTAGGTTACGCCGATATCGTCGCTTAATCTACGACCTACAATTCCTCTCCTTCCGCCACGGTCTTTCATTTTACACGCCGTGCACCTCTCCTGCCGACAATCCTCCTTGTCTCCTCCGAGAGCATTGTTTCCCCTTCTGTTCTCAATTATGAAGGTAAACTGCGCGACGGAAAATCAAGAAACTCGAGCTTCGTTCCGGAACGGAGCGATACGAAACGGTCTTTTCCCTTGTTCAAACAGACAGACAGACAATCGTTGGCATTTTCGTGTCGGGGAATAGTTGGTTCGCGTTCTCGCAGGGCCGGGGCGAGACGCGTCGTTCCAGATGGCCGAGCGATATCAACGACGATCGCGGAACGGATGGACGAGAGAGGCAGAAAGTGTCAGAACGGTGAGATCGTTCGGATGAAACACGCGAAAAGTATGCAAATCATAATGAACACGATCTCCGGCCCCGTTCGCATCTGCGCCGCGCGGAACACGCGCGAAACGCGTCCTCGCCACCACTCGCTAGACCCCTGTTTCGCCGTTTCGCATACTGATTCAGCTCGTCGCTCGTCGTTTTTCAGTGGTGAAACGAACCGCCTGGTGGGACCGCCAGCTGTCTTCCGCCGACAAACACCGCTGTGTCTTCTTCGGGCAACACTTTACTCCCCGCGATCCACTTGCACGGGCAAACTGTTCCAAAGGGTTTCCTCTCTGGCCCAGATTAAGACGCCTTAATGGATAACGAAGTTGCCGGCGTATCGAGGAAACACGATGTCGATGGCGTTCGTGGTTGAAGGCTTGGGAAAGGACCGCCGAGTGTGTACTCTCTGTTGTTGTCGCTCCTCTCCAGAAAGACGACAGCACGGAAGCAACGTATCGAGACCCGCGATCGTCTCCGGCGACGGATATAACACGGATCCAAACATTTTTACGATACGCTGCGATTTAACCATTCTCCGGGTAATCTGTTTCTACTCCTCCGTTTGTCCGTCTCTGTCCGTCCTTCTGCAGATGAAACGCGCGGCGATGTGAAAAGTACGAGAGTAAAATAAAATTTATAATCTGACACGATCGACGAGAGAAGAGAGGATGGAACATTTTCCACTCGAGAGGAAGGGTTCCCATGAACGTTCGAATTCCCCAAAGAAGCAGCGACTTTCTTTTTATCGTGCCACGCTCACCGCTACATCTCAACCGCGCGCCGCCTAGCTCCTCTTTCGTCTCCTCCATCCCTCTCTCTCTCTCTCTCTCTCTCTCTCCCTCTTCTTTCACACGAGAGAGGACCGGGATAGATCTTCCCGAAGCCCTACATGAACATCAACAACGAAGCGCAAATAAAAGTAAAAGAGTCGCGAAGATCCGCCTAAACGCGCGCGACTCGGCTCGATATAGACTTCCCACCGTTCGACGTTTCTCCACCCTTCCCTCTCGGCTCTCCTCCACTCTCGGTCGAACCTTTCAGTCTTTTCCGATCCGTGGTTTTTTTTCTAAAGGGCCGGCCGCGCGCGTGTGTGGGGGGCCCTTTCGACCGACTGCCCTCGTGTCATTTTGCGTACGTCCAGACACACGCGATACACCGACCCTGGTCGGCTTTGTATCCTCCTCTCCTCTCAACCTGCCGCGCGCGCTCTTCCTTTTCTCTTCTTTCCGTCCCTTTATTATCACTGAAAGTGATTTTAACCCAGAAAACCGGGCCTCTTCAGGTGCAACGCTGATGCAACGAAAATTAGCGATTGGTTGATTTGGGTCACGTGATTCGCGAGGGGGCGTGGCGTTGTCTGGTACTGAGCGACCGCGCCTGTAATTTGTTTTGTATCGATTCAAGTGTTTGCGTATCGATAAAATTTTATGGCAAAAAAGTCGTCTTCATTTCCTAGCCAGAACAGTTGCTTCCTTCAGTGAGACGAATCGTACTTGGGTACAAATCGTGCAGTTTTTTCCCTTCTCCGTCTCTCCACATCTGGCAGCGTAATTTTCTTTTCCGCTCCCTCCCGGTACGATTTCGTACGCAAGAATTTTTTCTTTGTTTTATAATTTCAGCAACGTCATTTTGTCATCGACAAGGTACTCGTGATCGTACACCTTCACTCGTAATCTTCAAGTGCAACCTTTTATCGCCACGACTCGGAAGATTTTAACATTTTGTGAAATTATTAAATTTTCTCTAATTTCGTTCCAAGATGAAGCAAAGGGAGAGGAATTTTTGAGAATTCGTATCTCGTTCGTTTAGCCGTCATACCCCAGTGTTTCGTTGCATCTCGTGCCCGGCCGGTTTAAGGATTTACGTGTTACCCGGAGGAGTAGCGGGTGGATTCCTTTGTGGGATGCCTCCGCTTCCGGTACGTCTCTATTATTTTGTAGAGAATCCTCGATGTAGCCGGCGCTAATCGTTGCCTCGCATGCACGGTAATGTACAACGTACCGGTACAATAACGCTTTTCTTCCGCCGTTTTCTTTGCCGTCTTTCTTCTCGTCGAAAGCTTTCTTCTCGTACCTCAGGGAAGCACCAGCTGTCTTGATGGCGATATAAAAACGTCTATGCGAACGAGAAACTGGAAGACCATCGTTTTCCCTTCTCCTTCTCCAGCGGTTGAATCATTTTCTCCCTGCACTATCCATTTCGCTGTCTCTTCAACGAACCTTGGCAACGTTCGAGCAAAACGATCGAAACGGCCGAGGCACGAGTAAACGTACATTCGCGCGATCGGTCAAATCGGTCTCTCAAGTGATTTATATACCTCCTGCGCGCTTTCCATTCGCGTCTGTTTCTTTTAATCAACTGACACGTGAGCTGATAAACGTATCGTATCTCGTATTGTGGGAAATATCTTTTGTAAAAGATATCTTTTGATAGACAATGCTGCAGTGTTTAAACAGAATTGTTGAACGCTCGACTAAGCAAACAAATTAGGATAAAAATAAGGAAAAATGTGAATGTGTACAGACGTGGGAATTTTGCGTAAATTATTATTTTTGAAAATGCAAATGAACAGTGACAAGGGAGCCGCTCCGCGGGAAATGAAATTTTGTTTCGAGTATGATGCCAACAAATTAGCTCTGTGGGAAGTTTGTAAACTACGAAATTCATATTCAGTGAAAAAATTACGAATACTGCTAAAAATAATTTCATTCAATATCAAGGCTTAGTATAACGAGTTGCATTTATTCAAATAATTTAGTAATATACTATAGCGAATATCTTTAGGTACACAATGTACGTAACGAGCATAAAAATAGCAACGCGAAAATTCTTTTCTTCTACATCAGTCCAACTTCTAAAACAGCAGAAATATAAAGAAAAAAATAACTTTCCCGATATCGCTGGTCCTTGCAACTGACCTATTCGATAATTGCCAGCTAGCAACGTTGCCGATGCGACGTAATCACGCGTCGCGTCAAAGTATCGCAAACAAGCACAGCGCGCGCCTCCTGTCTCGATGATGCAAAATTGTCCCCGCGAGGGATCTATCGTTTTCGATCGATTCTGATCTATCTCGCGGGATTAATTAAATTGGCTTATCTTGAGGCGAGACGGGGGAAGATAATAATGAACACACGCAACGAGAGAGAGAGAGAGAGAGAGAGAGGGTGAAAGTGGTGTAGGGAGCGCGCCGAGAGCGTGCTCCGCGGTGTTCGCGATTCATCAAAGTCAGTCGAATGCATTTCGATGCTGATTTGCGGTGAACGTAATCATTCCCTTTATTAAATTCCGCTATCATTGGCCGGGACTGCCGCAACTACGACTTGCCTCTTCATTCGGCCGCGTATCGAAACCAATCAGAGAAGCGTCCGAAACGGCGGTTTGCCCTCGAGCATGATTCGAATCGCTATCATCTGAAATTGAGCGCAACGATAATACCCTTGTTAATTTCAAACCTCGCTCTCGATCCTAGCCAAGGATCGTTCCTCGTTCATCACCGTTCGCCAATTTCGTCCTCGTAATTATATTTTCCTCTTGCCATCCGACTCTTTCGCCATCGCCACCCTTCACCCTTTCTAATAACGAAATGTCACTTGACGATCTTTGAGCGACGTTTCCTCCGCCGAAAGAACGAGAATAAAGTTCTATTTAGGATGTCCAATGACCAAGCTCCAATGACCGTGTTTAGGTGCGTTCCAAATCCATCGACACAGCGGTTCCTCTATATTTAATGTAATTTTAAAAGCTCGCGAGATTCGTGGGTATGAGCGCTCGCGGATCACGTCGCGGAACCCAGTCGTGGCGATGAATCGTGCGTCCAACCGCGGAACGAACTTTACGATCGTTCGCGTTCGAGTTCGAGTTTGGCGACGCGAAAACCGCGAGCAACACGCTCATAGACGACTGGTTTATAGGACAGGCGAGCGTAGTTCATAGGACAGAGGAGGCAGTAGGTACCAGGAAAGTGGCAGGAGGCTACCGAGGGTTCTAGATCTAGAAAGCGACCTATATTTTAAACATGCGGTTTTATCGCCAGGAATACATTAAGCGACACCGACCTGTTCCTCCTCTGGTTCCTCCGGTCCCATACGGGACCCATACGGGACCCGTACGGCCGCGCAAAAACACACAAACACGCTCGATACACACTGATCATTCAATGGAAATTCAGGTAGACCTTGGCAATATACATGGTAAGTTGGCGCGCTTTATGGCGTAGCCGGTGCTACCTGTATATACGCTCGTCTCGCTTACGGGGCCAAGCGCGTTTTGTCCGACAAAGGTACGGGAACGTCGGTGCGAGCCAACGGCTACAAGAAAGCATTTGCATACAAACGAATCACGGTCGATTTTTTCCTTTCTTTCTTTTTTCCGCCGTTACGCCGCGCTTTCCGCGGTCACGATCGCCACGGTCACCGCCAATTTCAAATTGTCCCGCGATATTTCCTACCGATAAGGTCTTCCATCGCGAAGAGACGAATTTTTGGCGAATTTCCGGATATTTCCTCGAATTGGAATCTGCGTCCTAACGAGTCCAAGCCTTATTTTCTAGCGATTGATTTTTATATCTCAATTTCACATGGAACTAATTAACGTTCGAGATATTTCTAACGCACAAGATTTTCCAGCGTCTGGGATTCTACGTGCACGTGTTACTTTGGAAGATTAAATTTTCAGTTTGAACGGGCATCGATCGTTTTCGACGCGATCTCTCGGATCAAAGCTCTCGCCGGGGTTCAGCGGGGTGGTTGCGCAGCCCGCGCTTTCACAAGTTCGTCTACTTAATTTCGACGGTATTTTTTGCAAACGCGTTACGTAACGGAGACTGTTATCTTCCGGGCCATCAAATCAACGAACCAGCTTCGGATCCTTTGTAATCGGACAACAGGGCTTGGAGGATGATTACAGGCGAGAGCTGGGGACGTACGAGGTTGCCTCGATTGCGCCACCGCCTGAACGACAATGACCCTCTTTGGTCAATGAATGACCATCAGTTGGCGCGGAGTAATCGCCTGTCACCTACAAGCCACGAAGAACTCTCTCTCTATCGGCCCGATCGAAACAGAATAGGTCGCGCGATTCAACGCGGATAAGCTTCGTTCGAAGATCAGCCCACTTGTCTGGCCAATTTTCTTGCACCGCTGAATTACCATAAACTCGCTCCCGGCGAGAGGAACTCTCCCTCTGCCCCTCTGCCTCTCTCTCACTCTCTTTACCCGAGAGAAAATAAAACACTCTGCCAAGCGCTGAGAACTCGATTGTCCCCTGATTTCCGATTCGATTTTCCCTCCGCTCCGTTCGCACGATCCTCGCAAATTTTTATCGGAGACAACCATTTTCGCGCGTCGCATAAATAATCGGAGGCTACGGCCGGAGAAACATAAGTCGCCTCCTCTTATCTTTCGCGGCGGAATAATTTTCAATTATTCTCTGGGTTTCGTTGTTTCGTTGAAAAGTTTGAAGCAGGGATCGAGGAAAATTTTTGTGGGATTTTTATAGAGAAAAGTGTTACTTTTCTGAATCTGTATAATGAAAATTCCACGGAACAAACAAGTTATTTTAGAGCATTCAATTAAAAACACCGCGCTTATATTCGAGTACCATTCGTCGAATAGCATCCAGTGTCAGCGTTTGCTGCAAATATTGAAAACTTTTTCAATATCGATGAACAAATTGTCCTACGAGGAAAATTTTTACTTTGTATTTTACAAGTCCCGTTCTGCCTGGAACTTTCATTTCTTCAAGAACATTTATTTATCCCGTTCTCGCCGGGACTTGTAATGCAGGAACATTTTTCGAAAAAGTTCCACGACCCGTGTTTCAAATAGAACCTATTTAAAAGTTCCTTAACTCCTCCGTTCCCAGGTTTCGAACTTTATCTATTTTCGAGTCTGTCTGCTTCGAATCTTCAATACTTTAATTACTTTATGACAACAGAAAGGAGAGAAAATCAATAAAAACGAATTTATGTCACGTATTTTGAGTCACGTTTCTTTGCCACTGCTAATAGAACGAAAGTGTTATGAATCTGATATTCCAATTCTGTCATCGATGGAAAATCTTTTAATTACGCTGAGAGAGAGAACTTTATCATAAAATTGAAACCAATGTGTTATCTCTCATTGTTAATAGAACGAAGGTGTAAATCTGATATTCTAATTCTGTCATCGATGGAAAATCTTTTAATTACGCTGAGAGAGAGAACTTTATCACAAAATTGAAACCAATGTGTTATCTCTCATTGCTAATAGAACGAAAATGTTACAACTCTGATATTCTAATTCTGTCATCGATGGAATACTTTTAATTACTCTGAGAGAGAGAACTTTATCACAAAATTGAAACCAATGTGTTATCTCTCGTTGCTGATAGAATGAAAGCTTTATAAATCTGATATTCTAATTCTGTCATCGATGGAAAATCTTTCCATCAATTGCCCCGAAGAGGAGAACTTTGTTGCAAAACTTTGTTGAAATCAAAAATTTTTTGCAAATTCTTCGATCAATTCCTACTGACTCGGACAAAGCAGTAATTTCCGCGAGAGAAGTTGCAATTCCTCGAAGCGGCACGACCAGTTCATGCTATCGTCACATACGTCCCGGTTGAATGGAGTTTCGCGTTGACGCGTCGGTGTCGTTGCCGGCATCAAGATGCCGGACCAAGAGTCCAGGAAAACGATGTAATCCGGCGCTAGCTAGGTCGGCGAAGAAAACAGTCGGAACGAAGGTAGGAGAGACGAGACGCGGCCCACCTGCTATCGCACTAATGTTCGTCGGAGTGTGGTTCTGTGTTCGGGGCTGGAAGGAGTCGAGTCGCCGTTATTATTTTTCCTCGGACCTCTTTTAACCGTCCTGCATGGCTCCACCAGCCTCTTTCTCTGACCAAGAGAGAGAGAGAGAGAGCTGCCTTGGAGCCACGGGGTAAAATGATATGTTCCGCCGAGCAACGACTGTCCAACTATAAGAGACCAGATAAGACGAGATGAGACCGCGAGATACAGGCGTCTGTATCAACCTCCCTTTCTCTTCCCCCCTTTGGACGAAACGAACGTTCCGACCTGTCGCTCTGGGTTATCCGAACGTAGACGGATGGATGAAATCGTGGCTCGACTATTTGAATTTACGAAATTCAGGGTCTCGAGACTTTTTTCCTTCAATCGGAATTCGCAGGACGGTGGAAAGGGGTCTCTTTCTGTCTCGGAAGGGTCCCTCGTTTCGTCGTCAACAAAGGCGGACGAAGGGGAGTTGGTTGGTCCGGATCGAAACCCGTAAGTCATCGGGCGAAATGTCGTTAATTACGTGACGAACGGCAGTAATCTGGACGACCGCGAATACTCGAGCTAATTCCGTCTCCGACCGAGAGAGCGACTAAGATCAGGATCATTACAGGCCGATTAGACCTTAAGGAATTAATTCAGCTATTGTCTGCGGGGATTTCTGTCCGCGCCATAAACCCTTTTGACTGGAGGGTAGGAACCTGCGACGGGAGCCAGCGTTCGCGCGAGAGGACGTCGCCCGCTTTTCCTATCTGCCGCCGCCGCCTTTCACCCTTTCCTTTCGTATCACGCAGCTCCGGTTCATTTATTCTCGCCCCGGGCCCCGCGGGCTATTGTGATCTCCGGCCGCGTGACCGATTATCGCGTCGTCGATCGCTGCCGGGGCCTTTAAATCTGCGAATCGGTCGTTTAATTTCTGTTGCGCAACTGAGGATCCGTTTGCCGAGTTGCCCGCTCTAATAACGGAACAAAGCGACGCCAGCCGCGACGGGTTCCAGACGTGACGCCATTCTCGAATTAGACGACCGCGACATTTCCATTCGGGGAAATGAAATTTGACTTGGTGATCCTGCTTTTCTACCGGCTCGAAAATAATAGCCGCGCGACCACCCGAGCCCTACGAACCGAAATTCGCGCAATTTTAAAATGTACGCGTACAATGTTAATATCGCATGACCCCTTTTCCTACGGCAGACTTTGAATCGCGATCTACATACCGAGAATGGCAAAATTTTTCGTCAACGTGCATTTCTCAGAAAGAGAGAAATATTGAAAATTTATTATAATGAAAACACTGAATGGCACTTTATTAAACCAATATTATTCACTTATTCGTATTCTGTACTGTTAATGCACATACTAAAAATTTAATGGTATTACTTCAAGCTTTATTTTATAATATATTTAATAATCCAGTAAAGTATGGTACAATTCTATTATCGATTAATTTATTACCACGCCTTTTCGTTTGAAGGGTATTAAATGAAATAACTGTAAAATAATCACGTTTAAATAATATATAATTAACGGAAGATGCAATTGTTGAATTAGAATTCACTTACGTCTGATTCAATATTTTCTTCTCACAACCACTTGTCAATAAGTTGCAGCGAATCGAAGTAAGTTGAACCCTTATAGGGGCCAACAGTAGCCAAAGGGTTAATCAACATTCAAATCGCGCTTGAGATAAAAGTAAATATAACAAAACAAAACCAATATTTTCCATATCTTTTTTCGCCAAGAGTCTCCAATATTTAATAGTCCAATTACGAATTGCACGATCAATTTGAAAAGTACAGCGAGAAAACTCGCGTCCGATAAATCTAACTTATCAAGATGTGCAACATCTGCGCGACCAAACGCGAGACGCGCTCGTCAACGCGTTTCAATCTCGATATAGCTTTCAATCAGTGTCGCTTTATCCCTTAACGACAATAGGAAAAGGCAATATAAGATAATGCAGGGAATAAAGTCGGGTTTCATTGCTTTCCACGTCGATCTGATAGCGTGCGTTCGCAGTGACGTTGAGTGGCTGGAAATCGGACGGGTTTAAACTCCCTGGGCGGCCTACGGGAGAAATTTAAGACGCCCATTGTTCCTGCCGCTCGAATTTACGGGGGTTGTAAACCGCTTTGAGCTACGACACGTTGCAACGCCACCACCACCACCACCACCACCGTCGTCGTCGTCGTCGTCGTCGTCGTTCTGACATCATCCCTATCAACGGCCGCGTTTTAATTAATGCGTTCTGTATTTTATAGAACGGACCGGCGGATGATGGTCGCCAGACAAAGTACTCGTCCTTCGTTCATCCAGCTCGAGGACCATCTCCGGTGAAATCGAAATCAAGGCTTCCGGTTGACGTTTGCGAAGAAATAAAATCTGGATCTCGATTATCCCGGAAACTCGAGCTTCGCCGTCGTGTATGAAAGAAGCGCAATGGAATTCGAGATTTAATCAGAGCGAAGAGTTTAACGCCTGAAACCGTCGTTAGGACAAGGTCCTTATTAACATTATCTAACTTGAAGAGTGCCACTGCTACGAAAATTCGTGCTGTAAAATTTACCAAAATTTTCATAAGAAGATAAGTTTCGAGGCTGAGTGCGAATTAAGAAGGACGAAATGAAGTATGTATAATTTAATTCCAACGATTAAATTCTCTTATCCCGCGAGAGGAACGTTTTTCGTATTTTTCGAGAAATATTACTCGCCGTTCTCCGTTGGGAACTCGCTGAAAATCCGCCACTCTTCGATCCAGCCGAATTCCCGGCGAATCGCTTTCAAGCGTCTCCTTGAAAACGGTCCTAGGAGGGGTTGGCCGGGTCGAATAGGAAGCGACAATAAAACGGCGACCTTCGGTGAGGTAATCTCAATTCGTACTCGCGAGGGTGGGCCAAGCCGAAGAAAAGGCAGGACCCTCGTGGAAGCGCGAGAGGCACGCGTAACGTGTGCCCGGGGATACTTCTGACAAGGGGTGCAAAGTCACGGGCATCCAGCCTGGAGAACCTTGGCCATCTCGAAGGGAAGGCCGATCCCCCGAGGGGCCGACGAAGGAGGAACCGCATTCCGTGTAAGCGGACCTTCTTCACCACCACTTCGGCTCGCGAAATAGCGATGCCGCAAACCCTTCGAAGCGGATATGGACAAGTCGCCCTGCGGGAAATTCACACCCCCTCGACTAATCAGTGCGTCTATTGTACGAATCACGGCTCGTGAAAGTTATCGCCCGGGTGGTCTCGTGACTCGTGGATTTTTCAAAGGGATAAGAGCCGGCTCGTTTATCGAGTTTAGGGTGTTGCGCGAAATTTCCGAGATTTGTACAATTTGAAAGCTTTTACGTGGAGAGTGATGTGGTTTCTAACTATTCTCATCCGAGTCTCCACTAAATTTGCAACCAACTGTGTGCATTATGCTGCGTGTTATACTGTACTTTTATATATACAAGGTGATTCGCGTAACTCGCACACCTGATGCATAACTTTTTAATTAAAAAATTTCAGGGACGTCTAACGATAAAAATTGTTCGATGCAAGAGTTGTATGGTTTGACAAGGGAGGCAAAATATGGCGTGTCAATTTTTTGTGTGAAAAATTTTCAAGATCACCTCTATTTTTTTAAATATATATCTATATAGTGGTATAGAATTGTTTCTCTCTAAATTTAAACGACTGGCAGGTTTACACTGTGGGTATTTAATGTTCAAGGAGCGGGAATGACGAAAATTTTGGCCTCGAGAGAGAGAGAGAGAGAGATCCTCGAGAATTTTCGCGATCGGGAGAGCGGAGCGTGTGCCCAGGATCGCAACAATGGTGGCGATCTTTAGGCGTCCCCCTTTTTTTTCCACGCGTCTGCGCGACGCGACAAAAGCAACAAATCTCTTCTTTGGGAAACAAAGAGAGGTTGGATATGAACCGTTGCGCCACGTTCGCCCATAGGCTCATTGTTCCACTGGTCGCGGCACAACAATCTAGAAATTGTACGTTCGCGAAAACAGGCAGGAGTAGGGGGAGTGGAAATGAAAGGGGAACAAGGAAGAGCGAACGAGAGAGAGAGAGAGAGAGAGAAAAAAAAGGAAACAGACGAAAGACACAGGAAGAAAAAAACGTTAAAGAGCGAACGATGAAAATAGCTCGACTGAAAAAAACGATGAAGAGTATTACCGGGGTGCGCGGGATACGCCAAGTGTAGGCGTAATTACTCTTTAAAGAGGCTGGCTACCTGGCTGGAAAAGCGGGCACCCCCTCAAACCGTGACGTTTGTGTTATCGGAATGGCAGCGACGAGTAAGGGCGCAGGACAACGCGAGCCACGACAATACCGTCGCAAAACCCACCCTCTTCTTTTCCACGCGTCTGTGCAGCGCGACAAAAGCGGCGGCTTTCCCTTCTTCGCGGCCGCAAAGTGTGCAGAGGAGAGTTACCCCCTCTGTGTGTGTGTGTGTGTCTAGCCGTCTTTCTCTTTGCAACTCTGCCGCGAATCGGTCCACCCGTCCGCCCAACAATTTCGCCCTATGATAAACGGCCCTTTGTACGCCGCGACGACAAGCCGCCACACCGTTTCGCGATTATTCCTGGCCAACTATTGCAATTCGCGCCGTACTTACCCCCACCGAGAGTTTTCCCCGGGATTTCCCCGAGCTCTCGAAGAGCATCGAAGCAAATTTTAAGTCACACAGTCGATCGTTCATCCGCATTCGCCAGTCGACTCTTCACGAGGCAATTGTCGAAAAATTATACGAACCGATGCAATCTAGCTGTGGAAATTATATTTACGATCGCCGCGTGTAACTGCGTGTAACGATGTAATCTAAATCGGATGTAACAGTCGTGTTTGGAATGAAGTTTGGGGAAAAAAAAAGGAAAAGAGGAAAAAAGGAAAAAAGAAAAATATATGGAAAGGTTAATTACGTTTCACGCCATTGCCTTTGTCACTGAACGTTCGAAAACGCGTTGCAACAAGGAAATCCGATTGAAAACATCGTACCGTGTTATTGCACGTATATACGCGAGATATAGTTTTAAATTCCGAAAAAGAGATTTTTCAAATCTGCCGTAGGTTTGTGTGTGTGTGTGTGCGTGCGCGCGTGTTTTTTCCTTTTTTTTTTTTTGTACAGGCGAATCGATATTCCGCGATAAATTCGTTAGCCGTTCTCTAGGCAATAAGCGAGTTTCCCCCCCTTCCTTCGATTTCTTCTCCTAGCGGACGAAAATTAGCCGCGCTGACCGATGGTGGAGCCCGTTTACGAACGTTTGCGCTCGTCTCCGATCGTGATTGCAGGAAAAAATTCGCGAAAAGGAAAATGTGTTTGCCCGGCCGTTTTCACTGCGCTCGTAAAATCGTCGCACGACCGAATGCAATCAGGCTGGATTAAACGTTGATACTTTCCAGCTACCAGCCAATTCTCTCTCTCTCTCTCTCTCTCTCTCTGTACAGCTCCCTCCCTCGCTCTCCTCTTTATTCCTCTTTCTCTCTCTCTCTCCTTTTCGCACTCCACTCTTCCTTCTTGTTCGCTGCGGTAAATCTAACGCGGCGACCCGCGAACTGGGTCAACGGGGATCGCACGGTTTCACGGGTCGCTGACATTTAAACAGCGATTCGATTGCGAACGAGAGATTTTTGAATTGGATACCCGACGAAATTAGAGGCTGCCCGAGGTACAACGTCGATACGCGTTTGCACGGGTCTCGTTCGGCATCTCCGTATCTTTCTCGACGACGTGCCACGGTTCCACGTCGGGGGTGTAAACGAGTAAACGAGTTCCCTCGCGAATCTATGAATCACGTTGCGAATCAGCTGGAACTAATCGAGCGTTCGTAAATCTCCGATATCTGGAGGAGAAGCCGTGAGATTCGTTCGGGGGAAGGGAGCCGAGGAAAACGGCTATCGTTTTTAGAAACTCGGAGCGGAATGGCGAAACGTTTACGCGCGCGAAAAGGTTAAAAGTACGGGTACGATTATAGAACGAGCGTGGCCGGTCCAGAAAGAAAGGCAAACCGAGCAAAAATAGCCGGCCTGCGCGCGGCGATCGATTGTTTGAAGAGAAACAGTCGGACGCCCGGTGAAATTTCGCTAAACTCGCGGCAAATGCTCGATCAACGTCCTCGCGAACGAGGGTTTCAACTTCTCTCAGTAGCCACGGCGATTATGGTCATTTGCAACGAAAAAAAAAAAAAAAAGAAAGAAAGAAAAGAAAAAGAAATAAGAAGGAAAAGAAAAAGAAAGGCGGTCGACGGCGTGGCGGACCGAGGGAAACAGCGGAAAACCGCTTCTTTGTTTCGCCGGCTTCGCGTTCTCCCCTTCTTCTGTTTAATGCCTTTACGACGTTTCCCATCGAAATCAAACGTTCCCCGCGATCGAGAGTCGGATGATGCAAGATGAAAGACGACGGGGGCGGCTGGCAAGTCTGTCAGAAAAGGCGGCCGGGGGTGGTGGAGGGGGGGGTTAAAGCAGGTATAGGTAATGTACCAAAATTGCTTTACCGCCGGTCCATTTACGGAGATGAAAAGCACTCTCTGCCAAGTACACCGGTGGCTCCCAGCTCGGGGTTCACGACAGCCCAGAAGCGTCGTATCCCGCCTCTGCCCTTCTGATGTTGGGTACCGGCGACGTCCAACCCCTCTCAATTTCAGTTTCAAGCCAACCCTTTCACCAATTTGCCGACATTGCCCGGCAGAACTTTCGGCCTAGCATTGTCGCTGACGTCGATACTGCGTAACTCCTCTTCAATCAAGCTAATCACAAACAAACGCGCGCTACTCGCTACGCGCCCCACCTCCTCTGTTCTCGACTCGCCGACATTGTCCGACGATCGACGTAACTTTTCAACGATCGGATCGAATCTTTAACGTTCCCTTTCCCGATTTCTCGATTCGGATCGTTCGATCTCCTCGCTGTCCGATTCGATACAAATTAGATCCGCGTCGGTTTCGCAGTCCGATCCTTGGACAACGATTCCATCCGGCGTTTAAATAATGATCGTTCGCCGAGCGGGCGAAGGGTGACGCCTCGGGATCAGGTGCGCCAAAGAAAACTACCCCTCCGGAAATGGATTGGAGGGAATTTCGGGGGGCCTCGGGGTCGATTAGGGTGAAGCCAAACGGGAGATACGAGAGATTTCTCGAGGTGAAGCGACCGGCGATGCCGTCGACGTCGATTTACCGAACGTCGATTCCATTGGCCGGTCATTTTCCTCGATCTTCTTCCCGCTTGATGTCCGTCCATCACGTGGAAACAATAACGTCCGACTCTGCTCATTAGCGCACGTTCGTATCCGAATACGTTCAAAGCCGAGTCGCGTCGAAATCGAATTCCTAATCGCTCGTTGACGTCGTTGAAATTTGTCGTAAACGTACAACTGCCCCCCTTCCCCCCCCCCCCCCCGCAAGATTACAGCCGGAATAACACGGATCACATTTCATCGGACGATGTAACTCGCGTCGAAATAGCCGGCGGTGCGCGCTGTGTGTAAAAGTTGCAAACCGCGAAACGACCGCTAACTTTCGCTGTGCGCGTGGCCACCTATAATTCATGGACTTTTAGGCGGGAAATGGTTGCAACCTCGGTCGGACGATTTGCAAATCGGGCGCAACTCAGCGTCGAACCGCGTTTCCCGTTTGTTGGCGCGAAAACGACCCCCTCTCCCCACTTCCACCGCTCTTTCCCCCAAAAAAGCGTGTTTTTAGCGCTAGGCCGGATGAGGTCGTCGGATGCGCCGCGAATAGCGGCTGTTTCGCGCGAAAGATTTGTTCGCGTAACGTGCACTTTTTTCCTGTTTTTTTTTTTGTTGTTTTTTTCCCACTCTCTCTCTCTCTCTCTCTCTCTCTCTCTCTCTTTTTAGAAATTAATGGAAACTGAAATTGACAGGTGTCCAATTGCTGTGTGTTTCCATGGCGTACCACTATGCCAGTATCTTTATCGTTATCACAGGTGTTGTGTTTCAATTACTCTTTTTACATTTTTGTTTCGCGTTTTTTTCTTCTTCCTTTTCTCGTTTTTCATTCTCTCTCTCTCTCACTCGTCCTCTCTGTATGTTCTTTTTTTTTGTTATTTTTTTATCGAACGTATAAAACGTTAAAAAAGCGAACGCACCGCGTATCGATCGGCGGTTATATGGTTTTTTCTTTTTTCTTTTTTTTTTCGTCGATTCACTCGCGATCATTTATTGATGAGTGCTTTTAATTCGAGCAGAAACTGCGTCCGCGTGCGTCGACGTAATCGAGGATCGATACGCAACGCCCGGACGCGTTTTCCCATCTAAATTCCCGCGAGTCCTTGATCCTGTCGACGCCCGACAACAGTTTCGTAGCACCACTATAACTGATGGACTTTTTATTTAATTACGCGCCGTGCACGCATCTGTGTACTACTCCTTGTTGGCTCGATGCTTGGAAAGTATCGGCGCCATGGGAATTCGCCCTTACGTTGTTGCCGCCTAATCGGACGTGAGACAATCGACAACTAGCTGCCGCGCTTGTCGTGTCTTTTTTTTTTCTCTGTCCTCTTTTTCTTTCTCCCGCGTTAAGATGACGGACAAGTCATTAATTCACTTTCCGTATTGGGGTAATGATCTTTGAATCTCTCGAACAATTGACAAATCTTTTTTTGGTTGATCGATGGCTTGATATTATCCACACTTTAAGAAAAAATATGTATATGGGAAAAATTGAACTATGTGCCTTACAAGGTTTGATTTGTTGAGGAATTAAAAGGAAAACTGAATAAACTAGAGTACAGTGCAATGACAAATGTAAAGAAAGTCGACAGTACGTAAAATTCATATTGAAGGAAAGTAAGGCAGAGTGAACGGATCCTCTAGAAATTGCGAGATTCCGAGAAGGAATAAGGGTGCTACCCTTAGGAGACTATAAATGATACTCGGAAATAAAGACGGAGGTCAATTGGATTCCACGCGAGTTGCAGCGCTTTTGAATAAACGACAATTCGAATTGTACAAATGTATAATTATATAAATTATATAATTTTATATTTTTTACACACAAAGAAATGTTACATTTTCTCTTCTCGAGAGAGTCTGCCACGACTCGCTACTCTGTGCCAAAAATCTTACCCTCAGAACCCGTGTTTCATACGCACTTCACTCTCATACACGCGCAAACGCAAGATTAAGATTGGAGCAAGATTAGAGCTTTCCTTACCCCCGTTGTAATAAATGTTACAACGCAATCCTCGTTTGCCACGGGTATGAAACTGGATTGCAAATGTTTATGGAAATTTGCAATTTGGAGAAAACGCGTATTAAGTAATCATTGCAACGGGATATTTCGTAGAATTATTCGCGTGTTATTTGAAATTTCCGGCAAACACGCAACGATCGCAGACGCAACTAGTTGCAACGAAATCCTTCGTGCCGTGTTTCGATCGGCAATTACCGGTGGTAACGTACGATGCGTTCGCAAATGAACGAATGATTCGCGCGTCTCTGATCCTGGCGCCGGGGCAGAGGGCCAGAATGAAAGGATCGCTGTTATCCCGTGAAATTCAACGTTCGAATACACCGATAGCGACCGCTCGACCGCAGACCATCAAATTTAATTTCATAAATGGCTGTCGTTGGTAACCAGCGCGCGGTCGTGTTTGGTAGGCGAGCGACTACATGCAAACACTCGTGTCGAATTATTTGCTCGTATATATTCTTTCGTCGGGTCGAGCCGCGATCGATAAGCCTTTCGCTTTTCACTCGCGTTGCCAATATTCCCACATCTCTGCGAATAATAACACACCGAAGAGAAACGAGTTGGAAGACACTGTTACGGTATCGGAAGCTTCAGTTTCTTAAAGGGAAGAGCAGTGGACGACGAATATGTTCGAACGTTATCATCGCGCGCGTTGTTGCACGAGGCATTGCGAAATTTCATTAGCGCGGGTAACGAGACCCGACTATCGTGATTTCATTGGCGAAATTTGAAACCAATCTGTGAAACGGACGTGAAAGTAACGAGATATTTACCGCGTACGGGCGTACATTTAGTGAAAAATTAGTGTTACAACAGGCGGACAGCCGTGTAATCGACTGTTTAAACATTTCCGTGATCTCCGCGAAGTACATACATACAGTAGGTATCTCAGAGTTTACCGTAATCGCGAGAATCATGTTTCGTCGCTCCGCTAATGGAATTTGAAAATGTTTTTACACGACGTACGTAGCGCGTATATATATATATTTCTAACATGAGCGTAGGAAATAAAGCACGAAAGGCCGCGAAAATTACGCGAGAATAGTCGTCGCAGCGAAGTATCAAACCAAGCACGAAATACAAACGCGACGCGATTTTCCACGCGAAAATCGCTCGGAATCGTTCGGCGACAATTGCGTTGTCGCAACGTTGCAGAAGCAAAGTGCTCGCTCCGAAAGAGAGTCCACGATAATAATGTTCCACTTTCCCTCTTCTGGTTTCGCCAGAGTCGAAACCAGCTCGTCGGGAGCTGGGAAATCGTCGCGTGCGCGAGAGTCACCGCGACCGGGGTTGGCTGGCTGATCACCGGCTATGAAATTTAATTTCATAAATGGCAATCGGAGGTATACGCGAGTTCGTAGTCTGTTTGCTCGTACGCAGTGTGTACAAATATCGGGCGGGCAGCGTAATACGTATTACCCGCGGCTATCTGCCGGACTCGCGTACGTTGGTCGTCCGGCTCCGATCGCGATTGCGCCAACGATCGAAATCACGAGGCCGCGCAGCCGAACGCCGGTTCGTCTTCTCCATCGGTCGATAATTACTTACGCGCGGCAATTAGGTAATGGACGAGAGGCGAGAGGGGTGAAGGAGCGAGAGAGGAGAAGAAGGGGGGAAGGAGAGAGACGCGACCGCGATCAATCGTCGCGTCAAACGAATCCAATGGTGAGCGGTACGATCGCCGCGACGTGTCTGGCATTTTTATCCTCGGCGCGACGCGCGCGGTCTCGGTTTTCCTCCCCCCCGACAACGACGACGACGACGCACGCAAACCTCGTAAAACGAATAAAAGCGGGGGCCCGTCCATGCGTGCTATCGAATGAACCGAATTCTTTTACGTTCCAGCGAGCCCGGGGATCGTACCGACTATAAGGCCGAACCAAGATTTCCACCCGGATACCGCGGCCATGGAGGGAGGGAGCGTACGGTGAACAACCGTACCGGCAGCTTCTTTTATGCTCTACAACTTTCTGGAAGAGAATTATGTAAAAGCGTTATCGTATTATATATCCGACGTTGCCCGACGTTGCCCGACGGTTAAGTTTCGGCGAGGAGGGAGGAGGACGTTTAGGCAGGCTGGATCGGAATTTAAGGAGACTCGAAACGCGTGTGCGTTTGACAAGTGTGCGATCATGGAGGTCGTATCGATCGTGGGGGTTTGAAGGGAGAGGTGAAGGCGGAAGTGTTCTTCCTTTTTTGATGAGTCACGACCGAAATTGGGTAACTTGTAACGAGTTCTCTGGGCGAGGGTACCTATTTATTCTCCGCTACGGTGGGCGAAGGTGAAAATTTATATTGCACGGTATTGTGTTCTTTTCCGTTCGTCGGAACCTCGTTTCGACCGACGTTATATATCTTTGGAAAAAGAACCGACGAAGCGGGGAACGCGATCGAAAGTAGGTGTAACTGGGCGATTAAAATTTTCGACGGCTGGATAAACGAACGGTCATTGATCGAGAGAACGTGTCTCCTCTACCCGCTGTTGTGTTGTTTGAACGAACCAAAAATGAGCGCGCGTCCGTGCAGCGTCGAAAAGTTGGTCCGTGTATAAATGAATAAAGCAATTTCTCGATTGACTGGTGAAAAGCACTTCCATATAATGGTACCGATGGAAATTGCCGCTTTCGTTTGACTTATGAAGCATTAAACTGAGTTTAGAAGCTTTTGCCTAGACTGGCCGGGCATCGAGCGGCTTCCTCTAAAAATAAAACCGGTAAATAGGCTGAGGCTCGTCCCTTGGAAAGAGTTCTCCTCTCCGGTGGCGCTAGTGTTTTTCCTTTAATGAGACCATTCACCATTAGCACGGCCTTTCCCTTTTTTTTTTTTTTTCACCTCGCCGCCGCGACAGTTTCAAGCGCAAAAACTACCAGCTTTATACGTGTCAATACTCCGTCACCTGTTCATAAAAGACGGGTCGCGCTTTGCCGTGTCAAAGGTGCAGGGTGTAAAAACATTAAATCGCGTGCAAGGATAAAAGAATAACTGACCGGGGCTCTGCTAAAGGAGACTCGAGATGCAGAAAATTGCGAGTAGGTGTCGTGAATTAAATCGTGGAAGCTCGGCGATCGGATTTTGGGAAAGACAATGCGTGACACAGGTAACAAATGTCGAAAATTTTGTTCGCTCTCGTCGCGAGCGAATAATTAAGGCGCAAAACTGGCGAGGACAAGCGACGAGAGCAAGATTGGGAACCGGATGAAAAACGAGGAAGAAGCCCGGGCTACGCGTTCGGCTGTAGCTTGCCGGTACAGGGACCGCGGTACGAATGGTAATTTCAATCTGTAAGGATTATCCGGATAACCGAGGTAATCGATATTTATATCGAAGTCGAAGAGGGTGGGAAACGAGACGAAGAAGGGGCAGAAGTGACGTTGGAGAAACGGGCTTAAGCCGCAGATATTGTGATTCCCGAACCTTTGCGGAAACGCTTAAACGCCGGGATACACATTGTAGCCTACCTGCCAGCTATTTCCTCCTCGCCAGACTTTTTGAAATATCGATGCCCGTTTAATCGTAGTCTACGAGACGAACGCGAGCGTACTACGAGCGTACGATCGTTAAAATACACGAAATAATTTCTAGATCGTTCGCTTCTTCTTTCTTCTTCTTCTCTCCTCCTTTCCTCCTCCTTTCCTCCGTTAAATGGAACGTCAAGGAACGCATCGCCGCGAAATATACGGCCGTCCAATTTACCATTCGTTTCCGTTCCGTTCCATTCCGATAGACATTCTTATTTTGTTTGTACAGCCTATGCCTCGCGAAGCTATTGTTTGCTTGGTTACGCGATATTTGCACAGAATCATGGACTCCAATTATACGGGGAAGAGGAAGAACGAAACGCACGGCCGTTAGGTACGTTAGGGTCACGGATGCCCGCCGGCTTGTTATTCCACTGAAAACCGTTGTATCTCGCGAGATCTACGATCGTTAGAAGAGGGCCCGTAAGATTCTCCCGGCGGAGAAACCTTTGAAACAATATTTGTTAAACCGGCCTACCTTGATTGGCCCGCGAAACGTTTCAGACGCGACGACGATTTCGAGACGCACACCTTCTCTCTTTATTTTTATTATTCGTCGATCCCTCGAGAGAAGGAGAAGGGGAATAAAATTTCGGAAAAATCCCGACAAATATCGATCGGCAAAGGATCAGAGGAAATCGGGACAAAAAGGTGCTTCCGACGAGGAGGAAACAAAAGAGCTCGGTGACTTTATGGTCGTGGCGGTTTGTACGTAAAAATCTATCAACAGACCCTCTTCTCCTGAAGAACGACACGGGGAGATGAAGTGGCGGCGGGGGCGTGGGTGGGTGAAAGGCAGCCGCGGGCGAGACAGCACCACGGTCACCCCTCCGCAACAAGCGGTATTGACGAAATTGATTGCGGAGGGTGTATAACCGAGAGCTTCGCTCCGTGCGGGGTGGCGCTATCCGTGAGCCCTGTCCGGGGGGGTTGGAGGGGGTTGGAAGAACGAAGGAGAGGATGGAGGGCCCGACTCGTCCTTCCCCCCCCTCCCATCCCGCCTCCTGCCGCCGCTGAAACGCAAAAGGGTGAGAAAACATTGTTACTAGCAGTTACTCTTGCGCGCGGCTCCCTACCACCCTGAGCCCTCCGGTTCGTAACCCGCCGCGCCGATTCCACCCTCCTACACACACACACACACACACACACGCACAGAGTGTTCCCGTGCCACGCACGTGTTACACAGCCCCCGGGGATGAGCGGCAGAATTGAACGGATGTAGGAATCAAGGATGAGAGACGAACGAGAGAAGGACGAGTGGAAGCCTTAAGGGCAACGACTACGTCGCGAGTCGACTACGCGGCCCAACTTTTCGGATCGTGAGAATCGAGTCGGAATACCTTGCCGGGGGGGGGGGGGGGGGAGGCGGTGAAACTCGACGCGGAGGATGTCGCAAGGTCGTGGAACTCGGTGGGACACGCGACCGATTAAGGGTTGCGGAGTCGAAATCGGTACACTTTGAGGTCAGGGGACACGGTTCACGCAGGAATATTGGACGTACTCGCGTTTTAAGGTTGAATCCGGATTGAAAAGTCCGTGTGCTGTTTAATTATGGAACTCGATTCTAATTACGTCGAGTATCTCATTTCGGTTCTTCGCTCTTTCGGTTCTCCGACAATCTCGGAACGTCATGTCGAGAGATCATAAAAAATAAACGTGCCAGTTTTTGCTCTATTCTCGTCCGGAAATTGATTGACACTCTTGAAAGATCGAAAGAGAAACTGACAGCTCATGAGTTTTAAAAGTCAGACGTCAGGTTTCTAACATTCGATGGAAACTCGAAACGCGACGGGGGCGAATTTAATCGTTCGTTATAGCCTGCGCGGGTCGTTCGATTTTCATCGAAGCGTTCGGGGAACGTTCACGGTGCCATCGTTTCGATAAACTCTGCGGCTAGGTGGCGGCCCGTTTATTCCAAACAACGTCATCGCGCTCGAGCGAATTAGCGTGCTGCATCATTAATGCGCAATAACTGAAAAATAAGGCGTGCGAGCGGCCAAGTATCCTCAATTACCGTGAAATCACATTTTTCCGCTGCTTAATCGTCCGGGTCGGTACAATTAGGTCGCGGATATCAGCGACCCATTAAATTTCCGATACACATACAGGCAACGTTGATGCGGAAAACGCTTCGTTTAATTCATTTCACCGTTGACCTATCGAAAACTAACCTCTCTTCTGTTCCTATTTATAGCACAGTGTGCCTACGTGTATAAAAATTAATGCACGATTAATGTTCGATCTGCATTGCCCTTTTCTCTTATCTCAAACTATTTCGCTACACTTTGACGTCCCAACTGTCGTTCAAATAAATCTGAAAACTCTTGGCACTGGCTACTGAAACATTCCCCATTTTGTAGTAATGACGTACCAATTTGCTCGAAACGTACAAATTACGTTACAACTGGAAACTATCGCATCGAGTATTAAAATTGCTGGCATATTGACTTTCGTAAATCAATTAAATGGCGCTGCAATATGCGATTACGCGTAGTTACACGGGTCATTACGAGGAACAGGATCGTTACAATTTGATCTGCAATTTTGTAATTAAAAAACCATCAGGTGAGCAGCATCATCGCGCAATGGCGTTTCGTTTCTAGATCGCTTCCGATTTTGACGAGAAGGGGAAGGGAGGAGCGTTCAACACACGGGGACAAATAAAGGCACGATCTCGCGAGAAAAATGAGGCAAAGAGAACCGTCGATAGATTGCCCGGTCGATAATCCAACGATCAACGGCGGAAGGCAAGTGATTGGTGTTATTTGTCAACGCTCGGCAATCTCGCTCCGCGCTGCAGGATCACGCTACGGAATCATTATCGACGTAAACTTCCGCCGGCGAAGAGGGTAAAGAAAAGCGAGACAAATTTGGCGAGTAATTTTTTTCCTTCCGCCGGTGTATCCTGGCGTGCAGCGCGGAAGAAGGACAGAATGAGGGGTGTGGGCAACCCGTGGTGTTGATAAAAATTGCTCCAGAAAAAATTAGGCTCCACGATCAGACCGCGGGTGAATCTCGTCCTCGATTGTCTCACCGTGCTAGCGCATATTAGGTTCGTTACTTTCGTCTCGTTCTCGGCGGCAAGTCGCCATTTTATTCAAGTATTAACTCTCTGCCGATTTTTCAAAAAATTAGTAATTTAAAATAAGCGTTTATTTACAAATTGAAATAAAGCATTACTGATGCGTCATTTACTTCCAGATCATTAATCATTTTTGTTCACGCGAGGAATCGTTGATAACTCTTTCCGATTTTTCTCTGACGCCCGAGTTACTCTATTTTGATGCGTTTGTATTTAATTTGAAATACTGATATCTTAAACATAAAATTTAATATTTCAAAATTGTTCAAGCAACATTTGTGTACAAGTGTACGTCATAAGGTGTATACGATTTGGTGCGATTTTTGTTACTGACAATGAACGTGACACGCACCGTCATAGTACAAAAAGAGTTAAGACTCTAATCCAGCCACCTCTCGTTGCGATCTTACCAGAGAATTACCACGAGATCGGCGAACGAAAACGGGTGGAAACGGCGCTAGGTAAATGGCTGGCTCTCTACATTTGGAATTTGAAATATTTAATCCGGAAAGGGAGAAACCGGAAGGTTGGTGAAATATTGTCGCAACGGGGGCAGTTTGAGCCAGATGGCGGAGGGGAGGGGGGCGACAGAACGTGTCTGTCTTACCGTGTAAATCCGTTCTCTGTGTCGTCTCGGTTTGTCTTGAAAGCACGGTAAAACTACCATCCGCGGAATCCGGCTGGCTCGACGGTACAGGAAACAGAGCCGGTCTACAAGACCAAAGCCTCGGTCACGGATATTGACATTTCATTAAACGAGATTCCTGAGGAACGTGTGTACGTACGTTCAATTTCCGGCTGCTTGCGAAGCGAAACTGGAACTTGTCAAAATGTATGTCGTACAGTTTCGGAACGCCGCGCCTTTGTCTACCGGCGTTTGTCGAATACATCCTGTGCATCTTGCACGCGAACCCTCGTGTAATTTTGATGAGGCGACGCGATTCGCCGATTTTCTTCCTCCCCTCTTCCGATCTCCCAGAAATGAATCGTTACTCGTCCCCGTTCGACGAAACTTGCCGAAATTTCCGTAATCCGCGAGGATTTTTCAAGCGGACTGATATCAGCGCGCCGCGGGAGATTCGTCTCTCGCGTTTGGATTCATCCCGGAAACTGTGAATTACTCGCTCCTCTGGCGCCGTATAAAAATAACGTTACTCGAACGTGTGACTAAAAGCGCGAAACGAACGTCAACGATTGCGCAAACATTTCGCAAAGCTTTGAAAGCTCTGAAAGGAGGGAATCACACCGTTCGATATTCGAAACGGGACGAAACGAAAAATAACACTTTGTCGCGCGTATCTCCCGGTAAATTTTCCCGGGGAGGAAAGATCAACGGTTATGAGTTCGGGAAATGGGCATCGCATTAAAGACGGGGCACCCCCTCTGGATATTTATGGCTCGCGATCTATACGTCTGTCCGGAAGCGCGCGCACGGACCCGCTGGATAACTCCAGCGGCAGCCCCCGATGTTCATGTTGAAAAATCTAGTGAATAAGTAGATGCTAAGCAGTTTCTCGAACTAACTTTAAATGGGGAGCGCCACGTGAAATATTTGTGTGGTACAACGAAATTTATGTCGGCGGATCGCGGGGAGGGGGGCGTGGGAGGGAACTTTTATCAAAAAGTGTTTTACATTACTTAAACTTAAGCGCTTCAACCCGCGCTTGATTTCTACCCGTCTATCGCGCGAGAGATCTCGCCTACAAGTTTCCACGCCGCTCGCCATTGTTAAAAATTCGTTAAACATTCGCCAGCTTCGACGTCCATTTCACGAGGGCGAATCCTCGCGAGCGAGCAAGTTACGTTTTGTCGTAGCAGCGAGAGATTCGATTCATTCTCATTTCATAACGCGAATATCGTTCCTCGTTATAACTTTGACTTTAACTAACTAGCCATTTTCAAGAAAAGAGAGAGAGAGAGAGAAAAAGAAACGTGTCGAGCGAGGAGAGTAACAATGATACAGCAGGTGTCCGCCAATGAGAGGATACAAGCTCGACGAGCAAAAAGTTTCGACGCCAAGTCGAAGGTTCGATTCGAAGTCGTCGGGCGAAAAACTCTCGAGGAATCGGATCGCCGTCACCTCTGGACGGGTCAGGTGCGTGCCTGTGTTCGTTCGGCATTAAAACTTGCAACTCCGAAACGAAGCTCCTTGCGACTTTTTCTCGTTTCTTTCGTCACTTGCGCTACGCGTGTAGCGTCTTGACAGCTTTTTCCGGTCGCGATTCGCGTTTTCCGGCGATTAAAGAGCGCGTAGATTATAGATTCATCCGCCATTTCGTTATAGATTCATCCAAATGTTCGTTTAATAACGATCGGCTAGGGGGAAGGGAGGGGTGAGGGCTGCGCGTACTTGATATAAATGGGAAATAAAGTTTGATAAATAAGACAATATCCGGCCAACTTGGGATAAAATTCCCCGGGGAAGTTTTAAACAATTTCTATTAAACAGGCGACTCGGCCGAGGCGAGTGAAGCACGCTCCCAATGTTCCCCGAGCAAACCATCGCGATCGGATATAATCCGGAGGAAAAACGAATCGCCGATAAATTATCTATATACAACTTTCGATCACTATCCCATTACCGGTACAGCACTCGGGCAGCAGCGTCGAAGAACGGCGCAGAGGAGAAAGACGACGGATCTTTTCACGAGGAAACGTCGCGTCGCGTCGCGTCGCGTCGGGTCGCGTCGGTTTCTCAGCGTGGACCGTTCGTCTTTCCGAGAAGGAAAGAGTCGCAGGAGGGAGGGAACGATTCGTCGAAAGAGGAGGGTCGTAAGCGTCGCGCGCGAAAAGAGAAAACTTTCTTTGGCGATCCCGAGGAATCTCTCTTTTACCATTCTCTCCCCTTCTCTCCCCCTGCTCCCCCGTTGCTCCATCCCTTTTCTTCCTCCTCCACAGACAGAGTCCATAAATTTTAGCAATTTCTAGAGTGCTTCTCTCTCCCTTCCTCCGTTGCTCCTCAACGGTGGCGAGGCAACAACGGCAGGAATAACAACGTGACGACAGCGCCCAATTGTCCCCTAATGCCGCGAAGTTTCTATTCAGAACATCTTTTTGTGCGTTACTACCGGCGGACGTGGGAGTGAAAGTCGTATCTCGCCACGGTGGGTGGGAGGGGGCAGCAACCTTGCAGCAATTCGGCCAGGGAGCAACGTGGGAGGGTTGCCAACTCCGCTATATGATAATGGACCGACGATGCCGTGCCTACTCGATCTATAACGCGCGCCGCGATATAGACGCGTCTGCAGATTATACGATATGTACGATATACGATATTTAGTGGTTTAGTCTCTCTCTGTCGCGGTTCCTGGTTGGTTTTCCCTCGCTCGCCGCGGATAAGCGAGAGAACCTACCGAGACGAACGCGCCGGCGGGGGAGAAGTAGTACAGGCTAAACCAGCGAGGTGAACGCGACGCCCAATTACGCCCGATGAACCGTAATTCGGGGGAAAGTGAATTTTCATTTGCATTTTATAACGATTCGATACTCGATCGCTGAGAATTGAGACCTCGCGATATATAATACTGCGGGTTAAACGTTTCGGTAGCCACTTTGTTGGTAACTGACTCTCCACTTTGTTCGTTCGTTGTTTCGTTCTCGAGAGAGATGTGAAACGTTACCGATCTGCAATTGTATCTTCTAGAAACCTGACGAGTTTTTTTTTGTCTTTAATCACGTTGCATTAGAATTGAGATTTTCACCGATTAAAATTGGCTTGGTGAGGGACGTTAACGAAAAAAAAACGCACAGATAAAAATAGCAATGTCGTTCGGGCCGAAATCGCTGACAGGCGATGGTGAAGAGACTCACCTGCCAGGACGCGTCGAGTCGCGGGGCTATAGAAAAACAGGCGACACGCGTAATTTTTATCGGTGTGGCGCGCGTCGGCCGGGGAGGAAGTCACGTGGCGAGATAAACAGACACCCCACGACCGAGAACGGACGGAGAAGCGCGTTACATTTCCGGGGACGATGACAATTCGACGCATCCCACGTTGTTCCAGCTTTTCATTGTTTCGTATGTATCTCGACCAGCGGCCGGTCTGACCGATACGGGAAACGAACACGAAACACGAACGCCGCGGGGTGTCTGACTGAAAAAGGAAAGGCCACTGAATGAAATCTCGGCAGAGTGGAAGACTGAGAAACGGGAGAAGAGGGAGAGCCTGCGACGGGGGTGCGCCGCCTGTCAGCATTCCCCGTTTCGGCGCGTTCAACTTTAATTTATCAATCAAACCGTATCGTACGCACGCGTGTTGGTTCGCGAGACAATAGCCTCGAAATTATTTTGAAAATTATTTATCGCGCGGTATAAACGGTTTATTTATGAATTGATTCGTTGCCTCTGTTGCCGCGCGGTGCTTTTGCGCGTAAACGTTTACGGTGGTAAATAATTCTTACCGTTTGCAATTACAATGATTATATGCCACCGGTTATATGCAAAACGAGTAAGCGAAATATCTCTCTCTCTCTCTCTCTCTCGTTCTCGTTCTCGTATCGAAACGATAACGCGGCTGTAACTCGGCTGCAAAAGCCGGGCGAATATTTCATAATTTCGTTTTACGTTCGAGCTTCTTCTTTGGGAGATCGCGTTGCATGCACGCGGCGAGAAGCAGCGCGATGGTCAACTCGATTAAAAATACATATTCAAAGCCGGCGGTTGCCAATTGGGGCAAGAAATTGCACAGCAGCCGTTCGTCCGCACACACGGCGAACTCGACGCTACGTTTCCGATAGAGTGACGGTTTGACGCATCACTTTGCCGCAACCGTTCTTGAGTTTTTATTGTTATGCATCCTTTTTCGTAGCCGATACGCGAAACACAAAACGGATCGCTGCGGGGCATCCGTCTCGGAGAGAGGAAGCCACTGAACCAGATCCGAAGCAAAAGAGAGAAAGAACGAACACGGACGAACACGGCGACGAAAAAACCAGGCAACCGGGAAACGAAGAATGCAAAAGGGAAATTAATCGGAAATCGAAGCGGCGCGCTCGCATCCCTAACGAGTCGGCTTTTAATAACTCGCCCCGAAAATCAACGAAAACTTCATCGGCCGGACGTTGTATTATTCCGCTCCTTTGCTTTTTAACGTTTAACCCGCTGTTTAACTCTGTCCTCGTTTCGTGTAAAATCGTACGCGCGAGTCGACGTAATTTTTCGTGCTGCAAAGAATGCGCGAGTCGACGGTACAATAAAATTCATATTGAAGGAAAAACAGACGTAGAACGGACACAAAGGATCCTCGGATCTTCTAGCAATTGCGAAATTCCTAAAAGGAACAATGGCGCCACCCGAAGACTATAAATAAGAGACTCGGAAGTAAAGAAGAAAGTCAAAAAAAAAATTGGTTTCTATGCAAGCTGTCGAACACAAGTTGAATACAAGCGTATAATTCTTTGCAAAACATTTCCGACGAATCGGAAAAATTCGAGGATCGACACGTAGGAAAGACGAGTACGCGATTTCGCAGTCAAGCACAAAGGTAAGAAAAATTGGCGAACCAGTGAGGCCACGTTGCGATGGACTTATCATACATTTGCCGCGCACGACTCACAATCAGTCACAACAGTCCGCAGGAACAAAGTGTCCTCTCTGCGCCGCGTCGATTAACGAGTCTCATTGTCGCGCACCTTGATGAACCCTGAACGCGTAGGAAGCGAGAACAAAGCTCCGCGGGCGGTCCAGGTTCGAAGTGGAAGCCTTTCGAGGAACGAAACGAAGGACACCCTTCGTGAACAGAGGGAAACAGAGATTACAAGAAAGAAAGAGAGAGAGAGAGAGAGAGAGAGAGAGAGAGGGAGAAAGGGAGCGTAGGACGAGGGACGGAGAAAGTCGGCTAGCGAATCAACGTTTATCTCTCCGACGGAGAGCCGGGGTTTTAATGGGCTGTTCGAAAACTGTGCGAAATAATCTGAGGCCGCCGGTCTCTGCGGGCAACGGGAGCTCTGGTGAAACAGAGCGACGGGCAGCGTCGGTGCGCGGAAGGGTGGATTGGTAATACACGCTCGGCGAGTGTCACGGTGGTAGTAATTGTAGCCCCGACGCCGGTGGTTGTGTGGGCTTTAGGAAAGGCAACGAGGGGTGGCCAAGCCCCAACGACAATACCTTACGGTTCAGCGCACTCTCGGCTCGGGATCATCGAGTTTGAATCGGAACGCGGTGCTCGTGGACGATGGCGGTGGTGACGGTGAGCCGAGTTCCGGCCATCGGGGACCCTTCGCGGCTCTGTTTAAACTAGACACGTGGCCCCGTTTACGTTTCGAGGGTGTACACAGGCGCACGCATGCGTGCGTCCCCCCGGCACCAGCGGCAGCGGCACGCGCGTTTCGTTGGTCCTTTGAAAACCGAAATCAAATACATTTATTTGAGCGCGGCGCGGACCGGGTCAGCGGGAACGCGTTCCATTGTTGGCCGCTGTCAGCCTGGAAGAGATCGCGCGACTTTATTGGCCGTTTAACAATCGGAGGGCTGCCGATTCGACCGCGCCACGGGATTTCGAAGCTGACGCTTTCCCGATTAAGATTCTCAGTCGCCGAGTCATTACGCGGTTCGCCCATCTCCGGAAACCGCAGTTTGTTATTGTCTCTCGTTCGACCTTCTTCTTTGCGACGTGGTTGTATCTGCGAACTAATTACTTGTAAGAGAGAGAGAAAGAGAGTGGATAAGACAAGTTAAAGTTACTTTAAAAAGAAGATTATACCGGGATTTAATTCCGACTGGGCGGCGCACTCGAATTAAACGCCCCGGAAGTCATCGCGGAGTGCGCTTAAGCACGAGAAGACCAGCAGTCGTAACGCCGGTATCTAGCAAATAAAATATCGTAGTCGGTCTTCTCTTTATTCCGGCCGGCTGTAAATATGCAAATTGTCAGGACCACCGTCCTTCTTTGTCCTTCTAGAGGATCGGTAACTGGCGCGGCGCGGCGCGTTGGTCGTTGTCGGTTTCGGGGGGGAGGCACGGCCGATGGGATTCAATTTACTTCCACCAAAATGGTGTACGCGATAATACACTTTGGATGCGCGGCTACCCTCCACTATATTATTGCCTTCGTAATAACGTGACAGTAATTTGTATGCAAAATCATTTCCCTCAGCTATCCGACCGCGTAAACGTTTCGTCCTTCCTCGCCAAGTTTTCTTTGTTTGCACGCCCAACTATCTTCGAAACTCGATAAATCGACGATTCCGTTTAAGATCCTACGTACTCTCTCTCTCTCTCTCTCTCTCTCTAACAGGGCGACGTATACTCGTCTTCCGTTGCTTGCTATCGCCGCGGTTATCGGTATAGCGCGAGTAAACGAGACAGTTGAAATCTGGGACACGACTGGGAAATTACTTGGCAAGCGCGCCCCCGACGCGGTTTTTGGTCGGAAGACGGGCCACGGAAGTGTGTCATCGTCGTTACACGAAATTTCAACCTTCTACAATCTTGTGGATACACGTACATGTGCGCCGCTTCTGTTCTCTTCCCTGTACGCGTAGCCTCTGTGCTCGAAACGTTCTCAAGGAGACGACGGTTCCCCGTTGGTTCTATCTCCGCGAGCAAATTCCGCCAAGTCAAATAAAAATTGTCCGTTTCGAAATAGGCACGAGCGGAACGCTGATTCGAAGCAACTTCGAGAGTGGTGGATTTTACTCGAGCCCTTATGCTGCATTGGATTAAAACGTTCGTTGGTGCGAGAAATCGCAGCGGCCGATTCGTCAATTTCGAACATTTGACAGATTTCAACGATCCTCGCCAAAGTTTCGGTTTCATCCGGGCGCGTCCGTCCGTCCGTCCGTCCGTCCGTTCATCTGCCGGGATCCGGAGGCGGCGCGAACTCGCGCTCGCAAACTCCGGTAATATACCGCTATCATCGGTCTCGAGCCGGGAACCGGGGAAACAAATGCCGCGCGCAGAGAACCGGGGCGAGAGCCGGGAAACAGGCAAGAGCGTGGCGTGGACGAGAAAGGCCGGGAAAATTTATTTCGACCATCCAATTGTATTTTCCTAAGTGGAGGCTCGTGCTCCATCGATAGCTCATCCAGACGGAGCTTTCTCTTATCTCGGTTAACCGAGTGATGGATGTCGATCTCTTTCCAATTCCTCCGCTATATCGACCCCTTTGCTTTATGCAGGATGGAAAATAAAAGAAACACAGGATGGAGAGCGAGAGAGAGAGAGAGAAGAGAAAGAGAAATGGCAGAAGGAGCGCGCGCGCGACCACGTTCAACTGTACAACTCGAGCACGAAGCAGCACAAATAAATCTACCGTGCTCGATCTCATGAAGTCCTTCCTCAACAAGATTCCTCCGGCCAGCCCGCGATCGGGGGAATACATGCAAAAGGGGGAAAGCGAATGGAAAAGTATCCTTCTGGACTATTCTCCCGGGTACTCGCGATAAAAGGTTTCCCTCTATTGCTACTTTTGTGTAATTCCGCCCCATGTATCCGCGGTTTCTACTTTCAACCAACTATCCTCCTCGCTATCTCGCTTCGAAAGGAGATTTACGTCCCGTTCTTATTTAAATTGCGATACCGGGATGTACCGGGGTATAACAAAGAGCGCAAGAGGGCTAAAAGTGGCACGGAATAAGATATTATTGTGCTCTTCTGCCTCGCGTCGAAACGAAGGTTTACCGCGTCCTAAATGTGACCGACTTTCGAATGCTAATGAATTTCTGAAAATTATCACTGAAAGTGATTTTAGCGGGGGTAAACCTCTTCAGATGCAACGCTGATGCAACGAAAATTAGCGATTGGTTGATTTGCGTCACGTGATTCGCGAGGGGGCGTGGAGTAGACCTCGAGTAGGAGTGGCGTTGTCTGTAACTTGTATATCAATAAAATTTTATGGCAAAAAAGTCGTCTTCATTTCTTAGTCAGAACAGTTGCTCCTTTCAGTGAGACGAATCGTATTGGGGTACAAGTCGTGCAGTTTTTTTAATACTATCCGTCGTGTATTTTAAGCTAAGCTACAATAGCTAAGCAGACCATTCATATTGAAAAAATAAAATCTAGAGTTAGACAATTGACTCACTAAACTAACCTAACCTAAACCTAACCTAAACGTTATAATAATGTGTAAATATATTTTATTAGTATTATATATCACGAGCATGTAAATATATTTTAAATATTCAATGTTGCTGAAAAATCCTGCGCACCTAAATTTAAATTATTCGAGAACCGTTCCGAAATATTTCCAAATTCTTCGAGGACAATTCCAAACAGCAGTATCGCGCGAGCAACTATCAGCTATTGTTCCCTGATCCAAACTATCCTAGAAATTTCGGGGACGTTTAAACGGAGGATTCACTGTATTTCCAGCAACTATCTTCCTTTTCTCCTCCCTAATTTAAATGTACTCTACGGAATTTCGTCCACTCTTGTCCCACGGTCGAATGCAAATACCTTTTGAATTTTTATTTGTTTCAATTAATTCGAAGCGCCATCCGACCGAGTATTTTTCACCGACCGCGGCACCGTCTTCCGCAAACTTCATTAACATGGGAAATGTAGTTCACTTGTACGATGCGCCACGAATTTCCACGGTCAGTTTATTTCACGATATCTGACCTGCGGTCGAAACACATTTACAATTACGATTACCTCGTTGCGAGCAAAATATAGAAACTCAACTTTCTCTTAACGCTGATAAGTCACGAATCGACGGTGCGAACGAATCGAGCGATATTTTCGCTCGTTTTATCGCTTGTGTTTCTAGGAACGAGACAGTACGCTATTGGTAATGAAAGTTGTTTGGGGAGGAAGCGCTCGTTCCATTCGCTAATGTACATCCACGCCAGATATTACGTGCAATAACTTTGCGCCGCAGCTATCACGGTGTACATATTTTTGTGTATTTTTCCGAGAGAAAGAGAGAGAAAGAGAGAGAAAAGGGGAGGAAGAGATGGTGGTCGCTCCCCCAGGCACGATCTCTCGGGTTATCGGATGAAACTGAATACGCAAAAGCAGCGGTATCAAAAAAACGCCGGAAACCAGGCGTTACGTTGCGCGCGGCGACAAATAAAACGGACAATTTCAGCGAGACTTCCGGGGGAAAAGTGAAAATGCAGTTTCACTGAATTGTCTCGCGCTCGAAATTAACGAATTTCCGTCTCTCTGGGAAAGCGTCGCATCACGGACGGAACGTTATCACGGGTTCAATCATCCCTCGCCACGATTACCTTGCCCGCTGTTTTCAGATCGGCTCGCATTTTAATTAACGCCCCCGTGCACGAGTAGACCGCGTTTATTAGAAATTATCGCCGCTATATTTCAATTATTCGCAAACTAACAATTCCGATTCGCAGTCGCGCGGCGGCAACGCGTTGACAAACGTGCGTAACACCGAAACGCGGTTCAAACGAAAATGATTTCACACGAAGTGAATATTCAACAAAATAATTGTAACGCAAAGCGCGAGTGAAAAAACGACGTGCGTCCATTACTCGCGCGTCAACTGCCTCTTCCGCCTCGAATACCGTCGAGTCCGCGCGTACATAAATTTCCCATAAATTCATATTTATCACAAATGAGTTGCCGCCTGAGTGTGCTGCACGATCGAGACGTCCTCGCGAGTACTCGCGTCATTTGTAGAAAACGAAGGGAGAAGGGAATTTGTCAGAAGCCGGAAGAACTTCATCGAGCAAAGTGTCGCCGTCTAAAATTTTAGCGGCCATTCAACGAGCAGAAAAGACGCGATAGAGTCGGATAGAATGGCTCCGGGAAAACGGTGGTGCGCGACGTCGTTGCATCGTCGATAGCCTCTTCGAGAGGAAACGTTCACGTCGGTGGCGACGCGATTCCGCGAGAAATGGATTCGGTGGCTTTCTCGGACGGTCAATCCGGACGATGAGCACACGGCCGTACGCGCAGATAGAAATCCAGATATGAAAGGAGAAACGACACGTAGCAGCGTAAGAGTGTAAGAGGAACGGTTCCACGTGAGTACGGGGCCAAAGGAAACAGATGTGTGGAGGTATCCCCCTTTGTGACTGCCAGGCAGTCAATATTCCCTGGAGATCCGGTTGATCAGCTCTACCCGGAGGTCGAACACCGTTCTACCACCGTCGGGGGTTGCGTCGTACCGCGCCGCGCTCGCAACCCCCCCGGGATGGTTCTTGCACCCTCTCCAAGTCCTTGGACGATAAAACACGAACGAGAGGAAGAAACGAGAAACGAAACAAGGCGAAGAGGGGAGGCACCGATGCATCGAATCGCGCGACGAGGAAATTTTTGCCCGTATTCTCCGGCCCCTCGACAGTGTCATTGGCAATACTGTCGGCAAGAATATGCCGGTGAATCGTCTCGTAATAAGGGGCGGCAGTCTCGAGAGACTCGATTGATCGGTTGTTCTGGAGACCGGAGAACCCTTGCGCAAGGGCTTGCTAATCGCGTATCGAGACTTCAATCTCTGGTATGACTCTGTAAAGCGGGGTTAGTTTCTCTTCGAGTCGGTCGAGTGGATCGCGAAAGGGGAGAGTAAGAAACAATAACCAACGTAGCAGGCACGGATATTAACTTTCAATCGGGAATTTCCACGAGTACACCGTGGCGATTGTTCGCACGATTTCGCGCATTTCTCTCCTCGTTGTCGCGTGATTCGCAAAGATGGCAAAGATATCGAGGGTGGCGGGAAAAATTGAGGAGAAAAGGGACGAAGAGAGAAAGTGAGAGTGTTTCGTTCTACAAAAGAACGACGTGTCGTTAAAGGTGTGGCTTTTCTGACTCTGTGAACACGAGAAATTTAATTCTCCCGATCAGGTAGCTGCAGGTGAGAACGGCTCGCGAGACAGTGGCAACACGTGCGAGGAAAAAGTGCCGCCAAGTATCGTCTAAAGGATTGTCAATACTCTTGTGTTTCCACGTGTTCTGACGTGGCTCGTTCCACAGAGACGTCACTTTCCAGCTGCGAGAAGGAGAAAGCTGGCGGAGAAAGAAGATCAAAAGCGTCCTCGGGATCCTCGGGATCCGTGCTCTCGCGTCTCTTCTCTCGCTAAATACGGGCGGGCGAGAAACGTGCAACGAACGCGCGCGTAGAAGAGCATCGTCATCGGGGATAAGGAGAGAGAGAGAGAGAGAGAGAGAGAGAGAGAGAGAAATCTCCAGCGTCTGTCTGGTTTCGATAAATCGGCGTTTCGCCGTTCCTTCTTAAATATCGATTGCCGTCGGGTCACGTTTACACAGACCGGTCGTTGAATGCGCGCTTTCCCCGACGAAGCATCTTGAAAACATCGCAGACTAATTGGCGATGTTTTCTTGCCGATTCGTTCGCCATGAAAAAAAAAACACTTCTTATCCGACGATTCTTCCGTGAACGAGCCGTTCCGGTTAAACGCGGAGCGAGGCAGCATCTTCTGCCTTTCACCATTCTCATGCGGCACAATATCGTTTATTAACAAAGAGAGAAACGGCATCAAACGAATTGGTCTGCTCGTTCGTGTTTCGCGAAACGAGCAAACAATTTATCGTCCGGCGGAATCTCGTGGCCACGTTTCTTCCAATAACAAGGCTTCCGGTGCTTCCAGATTTAGACGTCGGCGAGAAAGAGGAGCGGGTGGAGGCCGCGACGAAAGAGGGGTGGGAAGGGGGAGGGGCTCGACGAGAAAAATGGAAAGAAAATATCGCGATGAAGGGTGCCGGCCCCTCCGTGCCGATCGATTACCCCGTCGTTTACCTACACCCTTTGCCTCTGTCGCCTTTCTCGTCGCATTAATGAAAGGACCTTCGGTTATTGTACTCGTCTCTCTTTCTCTCTCTCTCTCTCTCTCTCTCTCGGTACTTGTTCCTCCCACTTTCATCCCTCTGTCTTCTCCCTCCCCTCCGCTTCCCTTCCAGTCTCTCGCTCTCTTTGGACTAACCCCGTGAAACTCTATAGATACGAACGCGTAAACAGAATCGGAAGGCGCGCACAGGTGCGCGGATCCCTGCACAAACGGTT
This sequence comes from Melipona bicolor, assembly GCA_030673865.1. Lineage (NCBI taxonomy): Eukaryota > Metazoa > Arthropoda > Insecta > Hymenoptera > Apidae > Melipona > Melipona bicolor. The sequence goes on from JAHYIQ010000012.1 coordinate 3,243,093, forward strand.
CGCACATGCAAGCGACCCCCGTGCCCACCAACCCTCCGCGTTTAGCGAATCAATGAAGTCGCTGCGCGTGCGCTTGCAACGCTATATCGTTTGCCACAACGATATCGTTTTCTATCGGCTTTACGCACACGCGGCTTTCTCCACGGGGGCCTCCCGGATACACAACGGCACCGGGACACCGTGCGTCTCTCCCCCGATGTCTCGCGACCACGCTCGACAATCGAGGAACGATTCACCGCCCGTCCAGTACGATCTATCGGTCATCCACCGTCCTACCCGTGCCTACCGCGCCGCTAGCTTTCTCGATGCGTCGATTTTTCTCGGCAACGCTGGCCAATCGCGGTCGGAATGATCGATCGCCGAACGCTGCGTACGCGAGGCTCCGCGCGTTACTGCACCCCCCCTTACCGTCGCTGGCCTCGATGCTATTACGCAACCGGTGATAAAACGATTCCTCCGGTGCCGATGATAAATGATAATGAAACGACGAGTTGGTGGTAACGGTATTTTCTCTCTCTCTCGAGTACATCCCTGCGAATAAGCAAGCGAAGCCGTCGCTTCACGAAGAGACGGAAGTCGGATCGCGCGAACGTCGGCGTCGTGCTGCCGACGATGGAAGGAAAGAAATTCCAAGGAAGATTGTCGATAGAGAGAAAAGAATTCCGGGGAAGATATCAAAACGTGGAATACCGGGCGAATCGCGATTTCACGAGCAATTCGAGGCGCGTTCGTTCGTTCGACCGCCGTAATTCGCTCGTCGCCGCATTAGACGTCTGGAAGAGAGAAATGTCTAGAGAGACAAAAATGCAATTTCTCGTTTCGCTGAGGGCGAAGAGTGGCATTCTCTCTCTCTCTCTCTCTCTCTCTCTCTGTTTCTCGATCTGTTCCAGCTCTCGCAACACAGTCCGTAATCACGACCGCGCGAGAGCACGGGACACGGGGCCACCTAACGGTCTAATTTAATAATCCGAGGCTGGAGGGCGTAGAGTCACGTGTTCGCGTTTATCCACCGAAGTATTCCATTGGATTCGCATGATAGGTAGTGGCCCAGGGCGCGGAACGAAACGATCCGTGTCCTGTTCCCCTTTTGCCACCGCGTCGCGGAATTCAAGGCTAAACGAACCGTTACGAACCTTAGACGAAACAATTTCGCGTGCTTATTTTCTGTTGGTAAATTGACTCGCGCGTACAACCGAGTGGCGGCCGAGAGAGCCGGCGCGCTTTCACGCTGCGGGGGAGAGAACGGGCAGCGGAAACGGCAGAAAAGAGGAAAAAAGGGAAACGGGCAACGCTCTGTACACCGTGGGGCCGCGCGTGCATCCCCGCTTGGTTTCATTCGCCGGCAAATCGTGCCGGAAGATTACTCGATCTTTTATGCCTCAATTATCATACCGAGCCATTATTAAAGCTCGCGTCCGAGCTGGCTACCTACTGGTCTTGTTCGTTTCGTCGGAAAACATTCGGTAGCAAAGGTACACACGCTTTCAGCCCGCCTGCCAGCTATCCGCGTGCACGCGCTGCAACACGTGCGATTGCCAACGGAGGAACAGACGTGTGCACATACGCGTCTAGTTGAAGGTAGGTCCACGTCTAACGCAGAAGAAACGTAATTATTATTATTTAAGGAGAGACGAGAGTTGGTTTCCTTCGATACTTCGATACTACAACTTTCTAGTTTCACACTTGCACGAAGGTTGATTAATTAGTTAATTTCTTAACTAAAAAGTCACGTGCAATTTAACTACTTTTACAGTGGCGTTTTGCCAAAGTAAGAGACGTTCAAGGATCTTTCGAGCTGGAAGATGCGTATGTACGTACGTACGTATATTCAACAGGCTCTCGAAAGTTTGCCGGGCGGAGGTCCGGAGAACGACGAGCCGAAATCCCGCAGAATCATCGCCCGTAACATCGTCCGGAACTCGGCTGCAACATTGTTTGTTCACAGGTTTCGATCGGTTTTTACGTCGAGCACGATCCGTAATAACAGAACGGAGCGCGCGGATAGACTCATTCGGCGAAGGTTCGCGTAACGGACGACAATGATGCGTCTTTTGCATGTCGGCATTCGTGTTAAGGTCTTATCCGAGGCCTGGCCAAATGACCAGTCATAAAGGTTATAATGAGCCTGGCCTCGTACACTTGATCGGCCCGTCGTGCACGCGGTTGGCACTCTGCTCGGTCGTTCTCCGTTCCTTCGTTTCTCCGTACCTCCTGGCGAGCTCTCCTTTTCTCCTGTACGCTCGCCACGCCGCTCGTCCTCTCTCTCTCTCTCTCTCTCTCTCGTCCCCTTTTCGCCCGACGCCACGGTCGCGGCGACTGGTCGCCCAGGCCAGGGTGTGCGCTTCGTCTCCTTCGATACAAACTCCGGGGCCAGGTACAGTCGAGATAATCAAAAGGCGCCCCGCATTCGGCGCAACTTCTGGAATTCGCGCCGGTGCATTGTATTCTCGCCATTATCCGCCACGAAAACTTGGCAGAGATGAAACTGCGTTTCTGTCTCCCTCGTTCTCCTCTCGCTCTTTCTCTCACCGTACCAACCGTTCCCCCTGTCTCAGCTGCCTTTTGCCGCTCTTCCTCTCCCCCTGGCAGCAACTTCTCCACTCCCCTGTCCTCCTTCCTCTCTACGATCTCTCCCTCTTGCCTTCACCTTCGATCTTCTCTTTTCGATTTACCGCGCTCCTCGCGCGGCTCCCGCCAAGTAAATAACGAACTCCTTACTCCGGAGGACCTCGACCCGACGACAAACCTGCGCCGGAATTTTCTTTCTTTCCGCGAATTTTTGCACTTCGAGCTCGCTTCGAATCGAACTGTTCCGAGTGGAGGCGGCTCGCGGTTCCGCGACATCGGCACGTTTGCGTCACGCACTGTACATACAGGATGAAGCCGTGGAGAGAACGTGGCGAGAGAGTCCGAACGAGAGGGAAGAGACGCGAAAGCAAGAAAGAAAGGGGCAAGAGAGAAGAGAGAAGAAGAGGGAGGAGGCCGTTCTCGTCGTCCCATGGCGTGCGATCTACAGGTTCATTTTTTTCTTCGCTTTTCATTCCTGCCCTTCCCGTCTCTCCCACTACCGTCTCTCTCTCTTCCCCTCTTTCTTCTTCGTTTCTCGTCGTCTTTGTCGACACACGGTGGCTGCACGCGTGTACGTACGTACGTACGTACGTACGTACGCACGCACGCTCCGTCTTCTTCGTTTTCTCCCCGTCTCTCGTGCTTCTCGCTTTTTCTCCTCTTGTTCACCTTCACCTCCTCCGCCGTCGCACGTTCGTGCGTGTACCTGTCCATTCTTTTGTCGAATCTCCGCTTGCTTTTTCGGGCCACGTAGCCCACGCTGCTAGGAAACGCGGAGGCGACGCAACACGACACGACACGGGCACACGGCGGTGGAGGCGGCGGCGGCGGCGGCGGCGGCGGCGGTGGTGCTGGAAATGCAGGTGAAGGTGGCAAACGATTCCCCTCGCTCTTCCTCTTTGTTCTTCGTTTGTTCTTCCACCTTTTGCCGTCAAGTGTTTTACTCTTTCCCGCGTGTTTCTGCTCCTCCATACGCTCGATTCTTCGTCAGCATCAAATTTTCTTAAACCAAGGGATGATGAATTGTCATCAATCATTTTTTTGCTCGTTGTCAGATCGAGCTAATTTTAATTTCGATTTTTCTGTCCGCCGTGATCGGGAAAAATCCGATCGAAAAGACGGGACTAATGAAGACGCAATTCGGCCATTTTGCCATCCGCCGATCCCGAGGGCGAGCCGTTCGTGCGAGGAAGAGACGCGGTCGGACTGGCGGATCGCGCGGCAGATTTATTTCGCCGGTGGCGACCCTTTTGTATCGACAAACTTAACAGCCCGTGGAAAGAAACGGGACGGGAGGGGGGAGTGCGAGAGGGGAGCTTAATGTTATGCGCCCGAGTAATTTAGCTTTCGCGTATTTCGCGATAGTGCAAAGTGGATCCGCGATATCGAGCGTGTACCGAAATCTTCCTTCCATCTTCCTCGTGTTCGACCAGCTCGCGGAATTTCGGGCTCTCTCGTTGTTTGTGACATCGTCGCTCCCCGACTACGTGCTACTTAATTTGGATTTATGCTCGAAGCGTAACGCGTCGTTCCTCGAAATTCCTCTCTTTCCCGTTGCACTCTATCTTTTTTTCGTTTTTTTTCTTTTTTCATAAAAAACGACAGCGGAGAAGAAATTTGCAAGAATTTCGGATTTTCAGTTCGTTCGATGAAATTCAATTCTTTCATTTGATCATCTTGATTTGATACAATTTTGTGCGAACGTGCCACATCTTCGTGAACTCGTTCTTGGAAAACGGGGCACGCGTTAATCCACGTGTGAAATAGACGGGTTTAAACCAACCCGAAGGGGAAAGTGTGAAACGATACGGCGCCGTTGAAAAAGATCCACGGGCAAATGCACTTCCTCTTGGCGAGGTCATTCGCGATGTCGAGCTAAATAAAACGTACTGCGGCGCACTCGATAAAAAGGAAACGACCGTTCTACTTTCCCGATGATGCAGTCGGAAAGCAAACGCCGATGAAAAGGCGCAATCTTCGACGATCGCGAAGGGTGAATCTAGCGTGCGTCTCATCGTGGAAAATATCCATAGATATTCCTGAATACACTCTTTTGCAGCGAGCAGAGGCGGAAGCCTGTCAAAGATGCTCGCGTGTACGCGTCAGGGTCATGGCCACGTGCCAATTCCACACGGTCAATTTCGCGAGTGCTTCATTGATCGCAAGAAAATTCGCCAACACGCGGCGAATTTCGTTAATCAACGCAACGACTTGAAACTCGATTGAAATTCTTTCGCGACTTTTTCACGCTTCTGACGTGAATTTCTCTTCAAGAACGCCTGCGTTTAAAAAAGAAAAGAAGAAAAATGCGTCCAGTTTTAAAATTCACGACGAAGAAATAAAACGAAGTAGAGGATTTCAGTTCGGTGACGAGTACGACACGGGCGCTGCAAACGAATATTTAGTTTATCAGATTATCCGTATTTTCCCGCGAATCTCGTTCCGCGAAATTATACCGCGTTGTCCGATATTTCTCGATAATCGGAAAATATTGCCGACAGAGTACGCCGAAAGGAGTTTCATCCGCGACATACATTTCGAATCGTGCGCGTTAGCGTTCAACGAGATGAAAATAACGCGTTGATGCAAAATTTCGAGTCCTGGCCGAGTCCGCCAACTTGCTCACCGTTTCGACGACAGACAGGAGCGAAATTCCCGCGTCACCGAGCAACGCCTGCCGATTTCCGTCGGGCGAAAGACGAGAGAGAGCAGCCACTCGAACAGCCGTGTCTTCTCAAGTCACGTTGCTTTCGTCGGTGTGCGTGTACACGTGTAAACGCGCGCGTTTATTGTCCTGCCGGGCGTTGTTAGGAACTACGCAACAAGGCTTCGGTTTATCGCAGCCGAGGGATGTTTTCTCCCCCTCGTCATACGCTCGCCTAGCTAGGCTACCTTTCACGGAGAGCACGGAGGTCCCTTAGGTATCGAGCGAACCAGCTTTGATTAATTGTATATCGCTCGCGATATATACTCGGAACGGAAATATCGAACCCGGCACTTCTCTCGCGATTGTTACTCGCACAATTCAGACAAGAAACGCGCGCATTGTGCCGCGACGTGACTATTAATTATCTCGAATCTCGTTACCGGATGAAACCAGTCGCAAACTGATAAGTTCAGTTAACATCGACTCTCGTACTTTCTTTCTTTCTCTAGAAAGAATGACATCTCAACTCTCCCTTGTTCTGAAACAATAAAACAAGAGTCAGCCATAAATGAAGAGCTCGCTTAGAAATTGATCTCGAGAGCTCGAATAATGCATCTGCTTCTATATATATATATATACTGCATTCGACAGCGATTTCATTCACGCTGCACCGAATGAACGGTTAAAATTCTACGACAGTGGGTACGACAATCCATCAACTCCGTAGACAGCTCTTCCACGTTTGTCACGGAGAGAAATTGCAAAAAGAGATTTCGTCAACCTGCTCGCCCCTTTCGAAACGGCGTTAAAAATGAGCGAACCGAAAGGATCGTAATTAAAATGGTCAGGTTCCTATTAATTAAGCAGTGTCTTTCGAGACGGGAAGGCGAGATTCGAAGAAACGCCGGTGACAAGAAAGTCGTTCTCGAAAATAAACGAGCGAAGGGGGGGCCGACAGATTTTTTTCACCGCCCGGGAACGTATTTTTAGGACGGGACTTCTGCCTCGATTAATCATTAGACGATAAAAAGGAGAAGAAAAAAAGGAGAGAAAATGAACACGGTGACTCCGCGATAAAATACGTAACGGATGCGTCGCGTCGCCCGTTCACCGTTACGCTGTTCTCGTCAGTATAAATAAAGCGAAGGCTGAAAGAAAAGGAGCGTAACGCTACATGCGAGAGAACCGTGTAAAACGCATATACAGCGTGGTCCTGTGTATCCCCCCTACGAGTAGAAAAAAAATTGCAATCATTTTACAAACTGCGAGTTATAAGTCTCTTTGATATTGCACAATTAGCTATTATGGAATTAGCGAATTACAGTGACGTTCGTTGTAAAAACGATATTGCCACGATAATGCAAGATTTGACCGATATTATTATCTCAATTAATGCAAGAGTTTCCGTCGAATTCATCGTAGATTCTTTCCTCACTTCTTTCAGCTCGCAGGAGTCTCCAAAACTGCTCACGAAGCAAGCTGTCGTTTTCCAAATTTATTTCACGCTGTTTCGTTTTTGCTCGCTGTCACATTTTTTTAATACGACGGTGGGCCAATATTCGAAGAATATCAATGGCCTCTGCCAGAAAGAGCGAAAACGGCTGTTGCCAGCAATTTCGCGGCGATTTCATTCGTGAGGAAAAGACGAGACGCGGGATTATTCGGTATTCTCGCGCCTCATTCAAGAACCTAAATCTCCTGCCGGTTTAATAGCTTCCCTTTTCCTCGGTTATCTCGTGATTGATCGCAAAGAGACCCGGGGTCTGTCCGTGCTCTGTTTCCAGCGTGGCTGAAAGTTGAATTCAAAACGCTACCAGCCGACAACAGCGCCCGGGAATCCCTGAAACGGCCGTTCCGCGTTAAACCCTTCGTTTATACTTGCGCAGATTACCGCCGCGCCCTTTTCCGCTTTCCGGTTTATCCGCTCTGCAGCCTGCCACGCATTAAACGCAATTTAATAACCCTCTTCTTCGCGGGATTTCCTTTGACGTGCGTATTCGCCGCGATCGAAAACCTCGCAACAACAATGGTAATCCATTTAAACGACTCTAAATCTCGCGACTCGATCGACATCGGTTGGTTTATATTCGAGTCGAACGTTTCCATTTGCAAACAACTTCTCGTCCGTCTCGTTGATTGTTAAATTAACTCGTTCCCTGATAAGAAAATAAGAGATCCTCTAGCCTACAAATTTCCCTAATTAATTTCAAACGACAATCGTTTCGAGCAGACTGAACGCTGACGCACACTGTTGTTTCTTTCAGCAACGTCGACAAATCACTCGCTCCACCCTCCTCGCTCGTGTTCAGAGATACGCACACGACAAATCAATTGACACGAGTCAAAAGCTACCGGTCCCACGAATTCACCGTTCTCTCTTTCTTTCTCTCTTTTTTGTTTTCTTTTTTTTTTTTTTTTTTTCACTCACCGAGGAATCACGGTGAAACGAGCAGGGAAACTAACTGGTAAGCTGATTGTGAGCGCGATTCACTCGAAGGCTCGTGTCGCGACACTCGTACATACATCGTCGATAGAACGGAATCATCGGCGCGTAATCCTGACAAAAGTTTGTTTGCACGCCGGATCGGCGTTGTAACATGTTAATGCAGACGCGGCGCAGACCGCATTTGGCGCGACACCGGGCTTCCCCGGTAATGACAATCGAGACAATAAATCAAGAGGGTCCGGTAGACGGTGGCTGAGGGGGAGGGGAAAGGAGGAGGAGGAGAGAGGCAAGGGACGGCGCAGGCACGAAGGGTGCAATATGCGGGCCGAGATCCGCGTTAACAAATGTCTCTATTCGCCAGCTACGTGTTTCTATACGCGTCAACCCCCGATGAGCCGTAAAAATCACGGTTTGGGGTAGGTTCTTGCGGCACATGGTGTTAATTCTTCGTCTGCGTCGCGCTACCTATCGAGGCCTAGCCACCCTCCGCGATTATCGCGTCAACCGTGAGAAATGGGAATATTATGTCGCCCTCGTGTGTTTGATGTTGTTTCTTTTTTCTTTTTTTTTTTTTTTTTGTAATAGCACCAGGCTTGCCAAGGGGAATCGATGTGAAATCCATCGTGGATAATTCTATATTTAAGGACTTGAATTTATAGTACCATAGTTAATTAGCACTCGAACGTTACAAATACTTTTTCCGTAATCATTGTAAACGCAAGCGAATCGTAACTCGTACGTGATAGAAAAACGTGCTAGGATGAAGCAGCGGCTGTTTTCCGCGCCACCATTTTATTAGCTTAATCTTGCCGACTATCGGGGACTAGCTGTGACTCAGAGACCTCCGCTCAACGTTGCACGTTGATTTGGTTACGAACGCCGTCCTCTGATCCGCAAAAAAACGATAATTGTTTGATTTGTGCTAGTTGGACAACGGTGGAAAGGAATCCCGTGGCAATCCGAAAAGGTGGCGAGGGTTCCTTTCGCGGTTCGGAAGGGCTGCATTCTTTGTTTATCCGAGCGTTTATTTCCCGGGGCTCACGGCCTCGATGTCGTCGTATTTCGACGGGGCGAGACAGTAACGTTCGCCGCACGTGTTCCATCCGTGAAACACGCATTTCGAGCGGCGGATTCCGTGGAGGCCGCGGACAACGTAACATTGTTACGAATAATTCCGGTTTAAAAACCTAGCCCGGGCCCCGACAGCTCGGCAACTCGCACACTCCTCCCGCACGCGCGATGCATTGTAGCTTAACCCCTACGCTGATCCTGACGAACCGGTTGTCCTTCTTATCTCGATGTATTTGAATAAGTTTCGGACAATAATTTCTACTTTGCGTGCATAAAGTATGAACTTAGCGCGACAAGCCCGGTACAAAGCCGCCTCGGCCGAGTAATGATTCTTTGGGAACCGCTTTTAACCGGACACGCACTCTTTCCCCTCCCTCCTCCTCTACCCTCGCCGAGTGCGAAGCTTTCGGATATCAGCGACAAGCCGGAGGAGCGATATTTTCGTGCCAGTCTAAAAAGGGGGGAGCAGGCCGCAGGAATTAAGATAAAGAACGCGCGGAGACATACGAACGAGTTTCACAAAGCCTTCCGTCGATGTCGAAAGTCACGTCACTGGTCACTCTGTCGTTTCGACTTTCACTTTCAACGATCAGCCGCGCCTGTCTTTTTCCAAAATCTTCAATTTCATTTCGCTATTATTGCACGTGACGAATTAATGTTGCACAGTTCGATTTGACGTGTATTTGAAGTGTTGCTAGGCAGTTGCCAGACCTCGTAGCTCGCGTGTGAAAATTGGAACTGATCAATCTGGTAGCCGGCTTAAAGGTAATCGGCGCCCTCGGCCAATGTAAGTGGCGGTTTAGCCCGCTCGATCGATAAAAATTAAAATACATCGGTTAAACGTCGGCTCGCCCAGCATCCGGACTAAATTGTCGTTTAAGTACAGACCCGCGTGAGACTTTCGTTGCCCGTGGTTATCGAGCAATAATAAATAGGCTCGATCATTCGAACTTGGATTGTAATTTCTTTGCGAAGAGGAAAAGAAAAAGAAGAACGCTGACGTGAAAGTTTCTGTGTTGTTTCGCGAACGAAACGTCTCCTCTTTCGTGGATCCTTTTGAGACAGGATGTTTAAGAAATCGTACACTTTCTTCTCCGTGAATCTTTGCAACTTGAAAGTACAACAAACGATTTAAGAAACGTGCATTCTTGCTCGTAGGTATTTTGAAATTTACGCCGAGGTATGTACAGATTGTAGAATTCTCGAAATAAATAAAGAATTCGTACGTTCAATTTCTACTGATCAACTGATTAACTGATTCGTTCGAACTGTTCGCAAAGAACTTTGAAGATTTATATGAAGACACATACACAGAGACTGTGGAATAAGCAACTGTTCTGACTAGGAAATGAAAACGATTTTTTGCCATAAAATTTTATCGATATGCAAACATTTGAAGTCTCAGTACCAGACAACGCCATTCCCACTCGAGGTCTACGCCACGCCCTCTCACGAATCACGTGACCCAAATCAACCAATCGCTAATTTTCGTTGCATCAGCGTTGCACTTGAGGCCCGATTTTCTGGGTTATCTCCGCTAAAATCACTTTCAGTGATAATAAATACTTGATTCAACTTCAAACTGTCGACCAATTATATCATATAGAAATTCCTGCATCTTGTTTTTAAACGTAGGAATCACTCGACGATTGAAACAGTGGCGACATTTTGTCCGCAAAACCAGGAAATAGCTCGATGCTCATAGACAAAAGTGTATGCTGAAATAACCGTACAGCGGGAAGAGACGCGGCCCGAAAAACGCCCCGTGCAATAATAGTACAGACGCGAGCGAGCACAAACTCGGAATACAGTCGAAAGTACACGTCACAAATTGATGGCTCGACTACTTGCAGTGTATTAACGTTCCATCATGCTACCGGCGTTACCAGCGTGACTGAGCATTTCACGGTGTAAATCATCGTCGAGCACCGGGATCATCAACCGGTGAGCCCGATTGCCGTGCACGGGGAAGGAGGGGGAAGCACAATCATCGTCGCCGATCGGATTTTTTTGCGGATCGTCGCTTGGGGGCCAGCGATTTTTGCGCGAATTTCCTGATTGGATCGCGTTAATTACGATCCCGTGCACGCGTTTCAACGACTGACGCACACACAACCGCCGCGCGTTGTCCGATAACGACGTATTTATTGTTCCGTGAAGAGCGAGAGGCCTTTTGTCGGAAAAAATCGTTCCGAGCCGAGCTTGAAACCAGGGAGAGGGGATTGAGAATTTTTAAGTTAAAAACAAGTGAAGAAAGGACAGGAAAGAAATTAGAATTAAGAATTAGGAACTTTCCGCGAGGAAGATTTGCAAAAGGAAGGTAATCCGTTCGAAAATTAATTACATATTGCACAGTTTTGGGATTTCGACGAGTAATTCTTCCGGATGGACGGGTCTCACGCGGCGCGAAGGTAATGAAAAGCGTATCGCTTGACCGCGCGAAGCGTGAACTGAATGATTAATAAGCAATTTGGCGACGTAGACCGTGCATGTCTAAATATCTGATCCTCGATCGATACACGCGTGTTGAATCGACAGTGTTGCCTAATTGAATCATGCCGATTTCCCAGTGATCTGGTCTCAACGAATGCTTTCTTTTCTACGTAGCTCTGCAATCGAAACGAGGTCGACGAAGAGGAATCTAGGCAATGAGTAAAATTAACAGAGTAGATCGGTCGAGGTCGACTCGGCGGGGAAATCGATATTTGTGGTACGCGTTTGAGATCGACAGGTCGCGTGGGCGTCGACTCCTTCTTGCGAGGCGACCGCGGGGTCGAGTCAGACCCGAAGCTATCGATCATCGATACTCGGATTCAGTTATTCTATTGTGTTGTTTGCTGCGGGTCGCGAGTGTGTCTTACTCGCCGGGGGGATTATTCAGCGGCTTTCTCAAAACGGAGCGGATGGAATGTGGCGTGATTAATCAAAGACCAGTCTTGAAACGTATCGGTTTAATTAATGCGCTTACAAGTTGTACGCGCGCACAGCTACGAAATCGCGCCTGTGGCTTTTGGGATCCGTCTCGAGTTGCGGGGAAAACTAAACGCGGAACGCTACTCGGCTCTATACCTGTACCTATACAGGCACGTATAATACATATCGACTATCGAATGATGGTCGAGTTTATTCTCCACCGCTATATTTTCCAATCAAGCTTCCAGCTTTAAATCATACGCTGCCCCGTGTTTCCACCCGTATTTTTCTTCCTTTCTCTCTTTCCTTTTCCCTCCTTTTTTTCTTTTCCCTTTTCTTTTTTTTTTTTTTTTTTTTTTTTTTTGTAAATTGCACAGAGACATCCGGGTCAAGTCGTATCTCTCGCTCGACAGCAAATAGAAAGAAACGAAAAAACAGCAGGAGAAATTGAATCGCATAGCAAAATGTATCATTTTTTCCCCGTGATATCCGATTCTTTCCCGAATCGTTTCTCCGCGCGAGTTTCACGTTCCAGACCAAGGAGAGATCAGTCGCGCGATCGGCAGCAATCGCCGCTCGATTCCCTCGGCGAGTCGCGAATCGCGTTCTCGGGTCCAATCGTTCACACGGACAGCTGCAACCGCCGGCGTTCGATCATGCGACCCAAGAACAAACTGATCGCGACGTATCGCGCTTTCGAAACGTCGCCTGCACCTCGGAACGTTCGTTTCCGGCTCCTCGAAACCGTCCCGAGCACCGCAGGATATTAACCTTGATCTTAATCGCGAGCACGCGGCCGCTGATCGTCGAAAACGACGAGCTGCTGGCCCTAATTCCTTCCCCGTGATTCTTTCACGACTACGTTTCAGCTACTTTAGGCATAAATAACCAGGCGTCGGTAGGAAAGCGACGACCCGAGCGGTGGTCACAGATTCTGATCGTCTCTGAAATGATAAATACCTCGTGATAAATTTTCATCTCGCGTGATTTACCACGTACGCGACGGTTCGTCAGATTGGACGTGAATACGACGTGTTTGAGGTTGTTTGAGCATCTCAGCCGACCCTGGAGTACGCTCACGTTCGAACCACGCACGCGCGGACTCTTCTGTTTTCGTTGATCATTCCGATTCGAGTCGGTCGATCGTAAAAGTCGGATTGTTGCCATTTAATTGTTCAGCGTTTTCACTGATATATAAATATGTTTTAGCTAAGTGAATAGGCGATTTATTAAAAACGTGCTGCGGGCAAGCAGACTAGAGGAAATCTCGAAGAACAGAGAATCTAGACAAATAGCGCGATCTCCTTTGGAAAATGGAGAGGCAAGTTGGCCCCTCTAAATGGAACGAATTACGTCACACTTGCTCGCACAGTTAATTATCCGTAGCCAGTAATAAAGGATCAAATTATAATTAATAAAGTCCGTCTGACAGTCGAACGAGCCTTAATTACCGCCGCCGAAAGGAAGAAAAAAAAAAAAAAAAGGAAAGATAGGCTTAAAATTCCACGAAGACTAGCAATCTTCGATCCATCGCGGATTCGACGGAATTTCCATTGCGCTATTCGAATAATTGATGAAGAAACGTCAATCAAACGGCGCGCTGCTGCGAAAGCGGAATTGGGGCGCCGGGGAAAGAGGAGGCGGCGGGGCATTCGATATTTAAGAATTCTCGGAAACAAAGATTATTTACCGCGACGTTGAAAAATGAGAAACCAGCTCCTGTCTTTAATTGCTTTATCGGGGCTAAATTGAATTTACAATTCGAACGCCTCTCCTCGCTGGCCGCCGAGGTATAAAAGCGCGACTTCCTACGGAGCCCTTATAAATCAACCGTAATAATCCCCGAAAAATCGAAAGCTCGCAGAAAGCAGCGCATAAATCCCCCCAGTTTTACATTTTATCGGGCGATCGTTTATCAAACCTCGACGTAAACTTCTTCGCGTTATTTTACAATAGCGCGCTCGTTAATCCGCGATTCTTTATCGCCGCGGCGCGACCGTGTGCGTGTGTATCGACGAGTTGGACGCGCTCGATCGTTACCGATCGGGGCCGCGTACGTTTACGATCGTTCCGCAGCGCGAAGACGCGAGGGCTGCGAATCAAATCGAGCCAGTCTTTCGAGCTTTCGCAGGGCGTTGCGCTGCAACGCGACAACACACCTAAATAAAGGATCAACCGTCTCTCGCGCTTCGTCACGCGGAGAACTCGCTTTTCCCCTCGAACGGTTTCCTCGTCTCGCGGGATTATCGAGAGATTCGGTGTCTCGTCTCTTCGGTCCCTGGTGCGCGTCTCGCCTCGCCTCGATTCGTGCTTGCTTCCTTTTCGCGTCGATCGTCGACGAACGAGTAACTCTGATTTGAAAAGGGTTGCCACCGCTCGACCCCTCGTCTCGGTTATGCTAATGAGGCGCGATCGCTCGCTCGAGAGCAACAGTCGAATGATACACGGGGAAAATATTCTCATTTCCCTCTCGAGTAATTACGAGCTTCGATCCCGCGCTAAGAACCCGATCTAAGCTCGCTAGACCGAGACCATCGGCCGATCTTAATCCTATCAGTTACGCGGTATTGCGAGATACCCGAGTAGTCTTCCTCCTGGAGATCGGCCAGGCCGGTGTTGGACGATCGCGAGGATTCGAACGTTAGAGGGAAGAATAGAGACGGCGGAGTGATCTTTAATCGAGGATTTGGTTCCTCTCTCTGTGTAGGTGTATTTTCCACCGACGAGAACTGGATACCCGTATTAATGGAGTAATAATATATTCCTCCGTGGTACGGGGCAGAACTCTCCACGATGCGAGAGATAACCAATCTTTAAAAGACAATCTTAACAGTTTCCTCTTGTCGTTACGCTGGAAAGACAAATGAAAAAATTGAAATGAAAACGAAAGCTATTGCCGGAATCCAGCTGCCGAATTCGCTGCACCTCGTGTTTTGGAAGAAGAAAAAAAAGAGAAACAGTGGAACGTCGAATTCAAAGACAGGGAGACAGGGAGAGGACGACGATTACTCCGCTCGCAGGAGGTGGTTCTTATCCGAAACGGGTAGCCGCGCACCCGATCGTTTTATCATCGGCAAAAACTAAAGGAGTCGAGTGGTGCCGGGACATTTCCATAAATTCCCGAAATAATATCGCCGTGGATTTCACGCGCGGCGGCGGAATGGCATGCACTTAAAGGTTCCTGCGGTTTAATCCCATTGGTTACCCCTTCGGTATGCAAAATCTAAGCTCTCACGGCCGGTAGATACGGGGCTGAACGAACGAGGTAAAGCCAGCGAGAGGAAGGGGGGAGGCGAGCGTGCGCTCGCTCGCGCGCATCGGTTCTCAATCCATTTATACCGGGGGAATTCTTATCCCGGGATTAATCGGTCGTTCGCGACAGTCCCGCGCGCCAGGTAAGACAAGCTTAATGCATCCGAGATGTATCGGGGGCCCAGGGGCCCCGCAACAACGTGTGTCGCCTCCGTGTTGATCCGGTTGCAGTTTCACTTTTACCCGAGCCGCCATTAGCGAGCGGTCCACTCCCTCTTGCTGCGAGAGCAGCCGCGGGATGAATTAAAGCGTGAAGGCCAAAAGGGATTATCGCGAAGCGATAAAACATTGGCCAAAAATGTTGCTACGCGGTCTTGACGTAGCCATTAACCGAGTCCAGCCATTCGCCGCGTTCTCTCCCGTTTTCGAGGAAGGAACCCCGACTTTTGTCGTTTGGATAAAACCGCGACAATACGTGACGGCTGTCCTCTCTCCCTCCCTCTCTCTCTCTCTCTCTCTCTCTCTGCCAAAGATTTCTTCCGAAAGCACCTTGTGGCATTCTCTGGTTGCAACGGTTCTCTGGACCAAGACTCTTTTTTAATTGGCTCAATCTCCCGCTTGGAGAAAACCGGCCGACGACGACCGGCGATTCGACCGCGCGATAAAACCGTTGATCGAAAATCTTGTTCCACGTGATCAACGCGCCTATTAACTCGTTGCTGGCCGATTGTTTGTTTCCAAGGTGGTCGTAAATAGTTTCGCTCTTCCTCGCCGCGTCTTCGCCGACGAGGTAACGAGACTCCTACCACTCGGTCTCCTTTTCATTCGCCCGGGGAACCGCGCGACGCGCGTCATTTGCAAGCAAACGTCGGCGACTCGACGAGTGTGTCGCGCCGCCTCGTACTCGAACGTCCCGGCGTGTACGCGCGTATCACGCCGGCACGGGCACGACCGGGACTCGACCGGGAACTAGGGCACAACCGGGCGGAGGGTTGAAGCTCGCTCGAGGAGATGGTGGTAATTTCGTGGAAAAAAAATTCCTTTATTACGCCTCGATGCGCGAATGGTTTTTAAAAGCTCCTGAAAAAATCTCCCCGCTGCCCGAGTTTATTTTACTCGCGTTACCATTCGGTCTAAAGACGAGCTAACAAAGGAGCAGCCTCGTTCGGAGATTATGCGCCGCTCGCATACGAGACAATTCGCGGCCGGAAGTCGTACGTTAATTCAGCCAAGGGGGGAAAGACGAGGGGGGATGAGAGGGAGCGAAGGAAGAGAGAGAGAAGGAAGACGAGCGCTAGAGGGAACGAAAAGAGAGAAAGAAAAAGAAAAAAGGAAAGGAAAAGAGAAAAGGGGAGGGAGGACCTAACAGGCACGGTCGAGGGACGTCGAGGCGAAACACGGCAAAGAGAAAAGCCGCTTATATCGCGGGCTTGGAGGAGTTTTTCAGCTACGTAGCGGAATATACGATCAAGGATATAATGTAACGTTGTACGCGCTACAATTCCGTTGAATACTTCACCGTTCTTCCATCTTTGCTCTTTATTCTTTACTTATACTTGCTACCCCTTTGCCCCCCTCCCCCTCCCTCCCACCTTCACTCCGTTTTTCAACCCGCAATTTGCGGCAGACCGTGCGCGTCGGCAAGAAATACGTTCGCCCTCCCTCTCGCCGTCCTCATCCCCTTGCTCCGCCACTCTTCCTTCCACTTGAACGTCCGCGTCGGTTTTATCATCGTTCCCAACGTTACGCATTATATCGTTACGAGACTTTATTTTCGCGTAAATACCTTGAACTCGCTCGGGTGGTTCATCCTTGAGCGCGGAGCCGAGGTGGCTTTGTCGCGATTTAAAGCGCGGAGATTCTGGTCGTTTGGAGTCGCAGGCTGCGTCGGTGCCTGCGATTCCCGCGGCAACCCGTTGTTACGCAACCCGGAGAAACACAGGCCGATCTCTCTCTTTCTTTCTTTTTCCCCATCTTCTTCTCTTCTCTCTCTCTCTCTCTCTCTCTCTCTCTCTCCTTTTCACTTGGCATGTGGTAAATCGCGACGGAGCAAAAGAATTCGTCGCCGAGGGAACGACGCTAATGCGATGTTTAAAATAGAACGATTAAGTATTCACGCCGGTTCCGTCCTGTCACCCTCCACCTCCGAGCGTCCTCTTTCTCCGCTCGCATAACGTTGCCCCTTAGGTAGCTTACGTTATCCGATACTCGAGAGTCGGGCAACACAATCTCCTCGAGACGCGGTAATCTTATTAAATAGGGCCTTCCTTTGTTTTACGACCTTTTTGCACGGGCTTTAAGGCCTTAAGCTTGACGCCTCCGCCTCACGTCGACCGTGCGCCGCGCACTTCCGCCGCCGCCGCCGCCGCCGCCGCCGCATATAATACTATAGTACCGACGCCCTCTACCCTTCGGATCAACCTACGAAAATCCCGTTTCACCGATATTGAACGCGCAACACCCAGTGTAACAAGAATGGTCAATTATTTACGGCCATCGATTGAATTTTCTTCGTCCCCCCCACCCCGCTCCTTTTTTTTTTGCCTCCTCTTCACCCGCGCAACGAGATCGCCCCGCCTCGTCTCACCTTTAACTCGGCTCGGGTACACGCAACACTCGCGGTACACGGATCGTATATATTCGGCGGCGGCGGCGGCGGTGGAATTAAATACGTCAGAGCCGCGAACTTATCTCGGGACGTTGAAGTTTGCTCGGGAGGAGGAAATCTCGGAGCCACGTTTCAATTTATAAGTAGAATGAACTCGAGGCTGGAGGTCGCGGGGTCGTTATTAAAAGCTCGATCAAAAGTATCGACACGGTAACCACGTCCGGAGCCACTCCTACGGCATTAATTTATCGCGGGGGAAGGAACGATTATACAAGCGGAGATAAGCTCGCCGAGAGCGCCGAGAGCGCGTCGTGTTCGCGAAATCCGTAGCCGAGAGACGAGAGTTTTCAGTCGACGCTTCTGTTGCCTAAGCGAATTAATCGCGGAGCTAATCAAGCTTCCTCGTGCACGTTCGCTCGGGTTGCTACAGCGCACGAACGATACCTACCGCTCGCTGCTCTCTCTCTCTCTCTCCCTCTACCATCTCGCGGTTTCTCTACTCTCCTCTGTGCTCGATACTCAATTTAACCGGCGATACGTGGCGCGAACAACGATTAAAAATCGCTGGCTGCGATTGATTTTAATTGGCCGTGTAGCCCGAACAACGTGGCGCGTTGCACTTTAATACCCAGCGCGAGGGTACGTTGCGCAACCTGAACAACCTGAACAACCTGAACCGAGCGCCCAACCTCCTTCGTTTTTGTTCTGTATCGCTCCCTCTTTCTATTCTGTACGTACCTCGATACGAGTTCCACGAGTTCACTCTTCTTCGAAACCTTGAAAATAAAGTGACAAGCAAAAAGTTTGAAACTCGAATCACGGTCCAACGGACCGATGACCCAATAACGGCACGCGAGACTAATACCGACAGGTTGCACTCTTTCACCGCGGCGATTTCCCTCGGTGACTCGGGCACTTTGGGTATATATCGGTCGGCCGATCCGTTTCGCGGGCCGATTTATCATCGGCGTTACGGAATCTCCGCGCTTAGAGGCCGAGCAGTTTATGGAAAGTGATAAATTAGGCGAAGGCGAAAATGATACGTCTCGGGCGTATCTTCCGTCCGGGGCCCGTAATAAGATTAAAAGGCGAGATACGGGTAGGCCTGGCTGCGTCCAATGATGCGTCCTTCGTTCGGTGTGTGCATCTGGTTCGGCTAGGGTGTCTCTCCCTCTCTCTCCCTCTCTCTCTCTCTTTCTCTCGTGTGGCTGTACGCGCGAGAACATCAACCTGGGCAAAGCCAGCCGAACGAGCGGAGCCAGCGGAGGCAGCCAGCAGCGAACGAGCGGGACCGCCGCATTCCCGGATTAAAGCGCGTATAGTTTGATGTAAATTTAAGGTAGCTCACAGGGAGGGATCCTTGTCTTTTTTCGGCAGAAACATCGCGACACGGTATATGACTTAAATCAGATTTAAGCCTGCCGTTGTAGGTGCGCCGTGGCCACGGTTCTTCCACCTTTCAAAGGTTCTTTTCTTTTTTCGCCCTTTCGATTTTATTTCTTCCCCCTCTCTCTCTCTCTCTTTCTCTTTCTCTCTGTTAAGCGGCGAACCTCGAGACTCGTCTCGGGCTGAACGGCAGCCCGGTTTTCAGTTTAATTTTCAACGATAGTTCCGGCAACCGAGCAGTCTTTGCGAAGAAGTTCCAATTGTTTGTTCTACGAACAAACGCGACGCTCGAGTTTGTCACCTGCGTGGAACGCAGGTTCTTTGACGTGGAGGAAATCTTCGAAGAGAGGAGAGTAACGGCCACGACCTAGAAACCACGGGTGAGCGCTACGTTTAGTAATCAGCGAGGGGACGCGAACGAAATGGCGCGGCGGGGCTCGCGTTCTCACGCACCGCGAAACGGGCCGCCGCGATTTCCTAATTACCGAGCTCTAAAAAGCTCGAATTAATTAAACCTCCAAAACTACGGGCGTTGCGAGTTTTCCGGCCGCGTGATACAATTTTGCGCGTCTGCGGAGAGAGCGTGAGTTTAATTAAACTAAACATAAACAAAAATTTCGCCGTCCCGAGGAGAGCGGAGGGGGAGGGGGAGGGGCAGGGGGAGGGGGAGGGAGGTGGCGCAACCTCGAGGAAAAATAGAGTGAAACATTTCTGGCGACAATGGTGGTCTAGTCTCGCTTATTAATAGCTAAAAATACTTGTTGCGCAATTGCAAGTCGAACCAGCTGGAATTTTCAATTTTTCGATGGAAACTTTGCTGTAATTAGCCAACGTTTTGTCAAGTAGTGAATAAAATTAGAGCACTGAGCGGCGGATATATACATATATATGTGTAATTTGTTGGATAAACGCGGGAATTTACTCCAAGTGACTTTGTCCCCAGCGCGTATTTGCGCGCAAAATCGCATCGTAATCCCTGCCACGCCGAAACTGTAGCCCGGCAACGTTACCGGATCGCGCAATAAGGACGACGACGACAACGATGATCGGATATTTAACGATAACACGCGATTTCGCGGCGCTGTAACGCAACGGCCGGGCAACGTTCAGGAGCGAATCGTAACGCGCCTTCCGTAATCCTGCGATCTCCCACGTGTACGAAGGATAGATAGGTGGACGGAGGATGTAGGGACAAACTGGCCATGAAACCAGCTTACGCCGAGGCTACTCTACTCGGACGTTTTGATAGGCGTGTAAATAACGGCCGGAAGAATATTTCTACAAACAATCGTGCATCAGCAGCCGGGAGCCTAAGCCAGGCTCAGGATAAAATCCCGGTTAAACTCTCTACTAAGTCGTAGGTAGCGGGCAACGTTCGGGCCCGGTGACATCAACGTGATTACGGCCCTGCTAACGCACCGAGACCCCTCCGCGTAATCTTAGATAATACGCGTTCCTTTTTACGCGAACCACCCGATAAATTCGCCTCGTTAAGGACACGGGGAACGGGAATGGGAATGGGAATGGGAATCGCAATGGGAAAGGAAAACGGGCGAAACAAAGCAATGGAATTCTCCGAAAGCCGATCGGTTGATTCGCGAGCAACCAGCAACTGTGTGTGTGTGTGTGTGTGTGTGTGTCGAAGCCGCCTGTGGACGGGGCTAATTGCGTTTGCGAGAGCTTATCGCGCGCGAACGCCTGGCATTTGGCGAAACGGTAAAACAATCATCCGCCGGTGATTACGTGCAATTATCGCAGCGATTGCCGGCGAGAAATCGCGGAGCGGCGGTAGCCGTGAGAAACGACGGAAGCGAAACGTATTCGTGATGGAGTCTGCGACTTTGGAAATGATGTGCCGGCGGAAAATGAGATTCGCGCCCGAAATTGAAATATCGCCGGGAACAACTGCCGCCTGCGCTCGATGGTCGTAATTAGAGAAAGGTTCGTTCCACTTTCTGCGAGGTTGGAAAAAATACTCGCGAAACTGTTGCGCGAATCGTGCGCGTTCGTTGAATTAATGGAACGATACGCTCGCCTCGCGTTCTGTCAATTTTGCAAACGCATCGAATAAATTTTGTCGCTAACTGTTGGTAACAGTCGGTGGAATTTTAATTAGTCGTTGGAATTACCAAAGTGATCAAATGTTTTAGGAGATTTGAGGAGTAACTCTTTGTAAAATAAATAAAATCTCTTGATATTTCTTTTTTTATTTATTTTAACGTGTCTGATGGCAATTTTAGTAGTTGTTTAATATATTCCAATCCTTGGTCCCATCCTTCTTTCTTATTCGCTGTTCACGTGCGATGGTATCGCGAGACAAGCACCAAGAGTGGGTACGTTTGAACGTCGCCGCGGAGTACAACGCAGTTCGATATTCGAGGCGTTTCATTTGTTTCGTGCCGACTGGTTATAATGGAGTGTCCGAGGGGGACGACTCGGCGTTCTCTGATAAAGCGCGGCCACGCCACGAAAGAAAATGACCATAACGGAAGACACACGAATTACATGATGTAAACGCGCCACCTACGGCGAGACGGGCCGGATTGAATTTAATACTAATTAAAAGTAATAAATCGGCGGACGAATGATTTCTGCGGGCGCGGCGCGCGGCGAGCGTTCGGTCCTATTCCCGTCGCTCGTTTCGGGCCCCGGGGCCGGCGCGCGAGCGCGTTTCTGCCGAATTAAGTCGGACAGTATCTTTTTCTGACTTGGCCACGAGAGAAATGCAATTAAAGCGAGATCAGAGGGAACTCGTCTCTCGTCCCGTGTACGCCCGCCTCGCCTCGCCTCGCCTCGCCTCGCCTCGCCGCGCGCGTTCTGACTTATGAGTCGCTGGAAAAAAGATTGGCCGCGTCATGGAACGCGGGGTTTTAATATCGTTCAGCTTCGCCGTTGTTGTATATTTACAGACTCTTATTAAGTCACCCACGTCGTCTCTCCTTCTCGCCCGGGTATCCCGTCTCCGTTTCGTATTAACTCTTACTTTGTGCTTCTTATTACGTCGATGGCTCTTCGTTCGTTTCGGTCGTCTCGAAAACAAGCCAACTTGTTTGAAAAAAAGGACCGGCCAGGAAATTTCCAAGCCACGCTCGCAGCGAGAACGAAATTGGAAAATTTCCAACGTTGCGAAACTTTGGTGAAAAGTCTCATTCATTGGGATGATTTGCCTGCAACTTGCCACAATCTCCGAGTGCAATGCAGAGTTTGAAGGTTCAAAAAAAAAAAAAAAAAAGAAAAGAACGAACGATTTGTTAAAGCGTTAATCGCGTACGTGGCGTTCGCTGTGGCTCGCTGGAAGCTCGTAAAATATCGCGCCGCGGCGGGCATCGGCAGATCGAAGCCGGGTATTCACTTTACAAGCGTTATTATCGATCGAACCGTCGACAATGCGGTAAATTCGATTGGATTTTATAAGGTGCGTAAACGCACCCGTGGCCACGTGGGTCGAGGTGAGGTTAAAGAAAAGAGAGAGAGAGAGAGAGAGAGAGAGAGAGAGAGAGAGAGAATGGATCGTTACGTTTTGACGTTTACGAGAAAGGCTACAATGGTCAGAAAGCGTTAATCCCGCGGGTTCGTGCACCGTCGGCCCTCCTCCGAAGAAACGAATGGGGCGCCTATGGCGATATTTATTTAACTGCCGCACTAAGTTGGCGCCCCGCGGCGATGTATTTCGAAGACGCGATTCTGCCATAATTACAGTAAAAAGCGATCTTTAATTTCGCGAACGGCGAAAGTGACTTGTAGGTGGGGACAGCGGTGAGGGCAACAGGATCCTCGCAGGCTCCAATCCCAGTCACCCGGGTTCGGTCCCCCTCGGTTCTTTTCGGCGGATTCGTAATTTCTTTTTCTTTTTTTTTAGTGTCGCTCGTGCTGTTTAAAATTCGACGGAACGCGACATTCCGTAGCGACGAAAGAGACGAACCGATCAATATAACACGCAACTAATCGTAAATAACGTTGCAACGTCAAAGACATTAAAACAACGCTCGTTTCGATAATTGCAACATTTAAAATGCCCGAGCAGTTTGATCGTCGAACGAATAACGTCGCCTCGTTTCACACTCTTTAGCGAGTTACCCCGTAGGAAAACGGTTAACACGATGTCGGACACGCGAACGGCAAACAGCAATCGGAGACAAGGACGAGCGATGGATGATCGATCGGCGGAGCGACGATCCGGCTGATAATAACAACGACCACGGGATCAAACATGGGCCTGGCGTTTGAAGGGACAGGGGCAATTAAAAGGAAGAGAAAAGAATAAATGGCCGGGCATGTAAATGATTTTAGCTGCTCGGTCCTTCGAGCAGCAGTAGTTTTACACACCGTGCCGATGTTCCCCCCGACTAATTATTAGGGCCCATTACGTATTATTTAAAGAAGTAGGCGTTCAGACCCTCTCATTATAATGGGCTGCAGGTGCTAGGAGCCTCTATACACACACCTTATTCATCCTGTACCCTTTTAAAATGCCGCTATTATAATGCATGGCCAACGAGAAGAGGGGGGGAGGAGGGGGAAGGAGAGCGAGAGAGAAACTAGCAGAGAGCTGGTGCGTAAGAACCCGCTTCAGAAATCGCGACGGTAGAGAGAACACCGGTGGATTGTGTTCTCCTCTGTTAACGTCGATGGAACGGCCACGGGGAACAATGGGGTCCGCGATAAATAAAAGAATTTTCTCCGGTCTGCTTATGTAAATTTACGGAATGAACTTTGAAGCTCGCTTTGTAATTAATATTTCCACGACCGTTTCGCGGGCTTACCTCGTATTAAGTAATTTCCCTCGTTCAGTTGCGAAAGATTGAATTGTCCGGAAATGGAGAGAACTCGCCGCGGAGAAGGGAATTAAATATAGAAAAAGAGACGTTGTAAAAGATCCCTTAATTATGAACGTCCATCTCTTGGAAACGTTATATCACCGCTCGGGCTCTTAATCGTTTGTTCCGCGAGAGTGAGGATTCGAGCGTGCGGGCTCGAAGTTACGGTATCTTTTAAATACGCGTTGAACGTCCCGAGGCAGATTTCACCGTCGTCTTTCGTTTCTTTAACGAACAAACGAGACGATACGGCTCAACGGCCCGCGTCTCACGTGGATTTTCGAGTGTTTGCGAGAGACGTCGTCCCGAGCGCGGGAAAAGAAAATGAAAATACGAAAAGCCCGCGAAAGATCTTTCCAACGGCGCGACGACGAGTTGCGCTCACGTACGCACACGTACGCACACACGCGCGCGCGTGCGCGTGCAGAGGTGGGCCCCACGCGTGTTTTTTTCCTCGTGTTACGCCGCTAGTGGCAATACGTATCGTACGCCTGTCTTCTAGATACCTTTTTACTCGTCTTTTGCTGCAAGATCGGAGCAACAACCAGTCCTTGTGCGTCCGACGAAATTTACGACGGAGCCACATGCACCATGCAGGCTTTATTTTAATACGCCGGGGGGGAACGGCTCTCGTGTAGAACGCTGTCCCGCTGCGCCAAAAATTTTAAATATTCATAATTAAATATGCTAATGAACGGGTGACTTCAACGGCAAAATGATTATCAAATTGTACAATGGCCGCGTAAAGTTATTGTATACGGGGGGCTGAACTGGGACCTGGGACACGCGAGTGTGCCGCGCGCTCGCTCGCGATGGAATGCATAGACCCACCGGAGGGACCTGCGAACGCCACGACGCTCGCCAGGACCCCGATCGATCAAAAATTTTTTAAATCCGGCCCGTTGAACGTTTCGACACCGGGGGAGGACCGAGCCGAGCACTGGTGTTTCGATAACCGGTCCCCGCGAAAAACCTTCCCTCCTGTTCGGACTAGGTTTCGAAGCTGGTCGATGAAACTACCGATCACCCGAGAATCGATTAACGATACGTTCTCGATAATTTGAAAATTCATCTTCTTCGATTCGCGAGGACACGACGACGATGGAGGCGGCCAGAACAAAAATCCAGAAACACGGAACACGTTCGCGCGGGAATGTTTTTCTCTCATTATCGCGAGCGGCCGCGTGGCCCGTAGTGTCGAATCGGAGATAAAGAGATTGTTTAAATGCATTGCTAGTCCGGGGCTAGCCGATCGAAAGAAAGGCGGAAAGGTGGGACCGGCCATGGAGGAGCGAGAGAAGTCCGGACAAAAGAACGAAGAGCACAGAGGGAGCACAGCTGGGAAGAGGCCGGAGATGAAAGAGGGCTCGGAGGAAGGTCGAGGGATCGAACGCGAGGAAGGGAAAAGGGAGAGGACGGTGGAAGAGCAAGAGGGAGAGGAAGATCGTGCTCGCGAGAGGGCTTTACATCGGTCGCGTGAGATAGCCGCATCATTTCTTGGCAGACAATTAATTACTGACATTATGTTTTAGAATGCTTACTTGCGCCGGCTACCAACCGATCTATAGATTTGTAGTCGGGTCTGCGCGCTTCGTTCTCGTCCGTGCAACGCACAGCGTGCACACGCGCGCCAGAAAAATAGGGTCGCGCGCACTGGGTGTCTGGTAAATCGAGATACACGCGGACCGCAAAGTGGTGATTGTTCGCGAATGGATGGAAGGTGGAAAAAAAAAAAGAAAAAAGAGAAAAAAAAAACAAGCGAATCGACGCCGCCGCGTCAGGTGATCCGAACGATCGTTCCAGCATTAGCCGGAACAATGAAAACTATTCCTCTGGCGAATTGAACGATTTCCAGCGTAGCGCGATTAATCGAGCACTCTGTACGTGCGCCGTTCCAACGTGGGATAGGTAGGCAGATACCGGTCTTCGCTGCGGGAAAGCAACAATCAATGTACAAAATGATGGATATTAAACGCGACTAATGCCGTCGTAACAGAGCGTACGTTGCGCTGTGCGATCGATTACAACGCCCAACGCTCCTTTCATTCTCCCTTTCTTTTTTTTTTTTTCTTTTTTTTTCGCGTGAAAACGTCGTAAAGTCCGTGATTCGAGAACAATTCACCGAGATATCCGAGCTATCGTCGTAAGTTTAAATGGTCGTGAAAATTTCAAATTCGACTTTTTTGTGAATTGCGATGTCTAAACTGGTTTCCAACTTCAGAGAGCGGACGATTATTCGCCGGTGAATGTGAATTATTCGCAGTCGATGCGTGGACGATCGAGGATTTTCAGGTGCAGTTGGTCAAACGTCATCGAGTGGAACCGATCGTTGTTTCACTTTCTCTCTCCGAGAGAAGTCGGTACAGAATGTCGGTCGAGAAACAATGCTTCGTAACGGGCACGAACGCTGCACGTGCACGCGCGGGTACCGCTTAATAATCGTCAGCGTCTTTATTGATGTACCGCGGGCGGAAATTTGAAAACCGTGACGTCGGGTAATTTTTCATTCGGCGGCCCGGCGAGATTCCACGTCCTTCCACGACGGAGGCCTTCCCCCGCCGAATTGGAATTAACCACGCCGACCCTGTGCGCGCATCCGTTACGTTCATTAAACGGTTTCACAATATTCGATAGATGAAACTTGGCAGGCTCCCACCTCCCGAACTATTTATCGTTCTTTCATCGTCCTCCGATCCGATAAATAAATCTCGTCTGAGCGATTATCCGTCCTGTTCGAGACTTTGACGTTTTTCAAATTTTATTCCTGATCGCTTCATCTTTCTCTTTTCTTTCGGGAAATATTTTTACGCAATTGAAATTTGTATTCTACGATCCCCAATTTTGGGAAAGCGTGTAAAGATATTTGGCGGTAAAGAGGGAAACGCGCGACGAAAGTTCGCGTGCCGCAGGAATCCCCGGCGGCAAGCCCGACAACGTAGCCGGAGACTTTTACGCGCGAGAACCTGTTGTATCTTAATGTAATTTATCGTCGTGCCATTAAGCATGCTCCGCGGATCCCGGGATTCATCCGTCTTCGAATTACCTCGATTTACCTTCGAATTACCTATTTTCTCGAGCCGCCGCGGAACGCGCAAGCTCGCCAATCTTCCGTCCGCAACTCCGCCGCGAGGCACGAGATTCGTTAGTTGGAAGAAAGCAAATTTCATTGGAAAATTGATTCGGGCTCGGAGAGCGTACACGCTGCGGGGTGGAGAAGGCGCGCGTTCTTCTTCTGGATCTCCCCGTTCCGATTTCGAGGAATTCTTCCGCGGACTCGTCCAGTCGTTGGCGAATATCACGGACAGGAAAGAACAGGCGACAGGTTTCGTTTCCAGGCGATGCTGTTTTAATTTCACGCTCGTTCCCGCGGCCGACCTTTCGTCTCGGTGGCGCGTGTGACGAAAGCATCTCGAGGTCTCGCAGTTCCGCATTTATTATTCGTGGATTAGCGAAACGGCACACGAACGTCGTCCGATACTAATTGCGAGGAACGGCAAGAACCGGCGGTCGTCGCGTCGTCGCTCCCACCGCGCCGTAAATTAATTAACCTCTGTGTGTTTTCGCTTTTAACGCGGCGTACGCGCGGGGTCACTTCGCCTCTCGTCAACAATTACCGTCCCGTGTGGCAAAAGAAGAAAAGAGAGAAAAAAGGAAAAACGCGCACGTCGTACGCGTGTTCCGTGGATGCTACTTGACCGGATCGATCGGAGGGCGGCGGCGTTTTTTCCACGACACTCCGCCGAGTTTGTCGGGGAGAAAGTTTGCGAAACGAACGGGTAGCTTCTCCCCGTTGTTTGCGATTGAAAAACATCGGCCAGTCTCGCTCGAAGGGAATATACTTTGTTTGAAATTCATCTCGACGGAGAAGACTTGATCGTCGCCCTTTAAAACGGGATATCGACGGGAGACCGATACGGGAAAGCCGTACGGCAGTCAACGATGTTAGCAAAAGTATTTGAAAATACTTTCAAAGTAGCGGCGAAAATTTTGGTGTAATTTCTACGTGACGAGCAGCTAAAGAGCTAATCGATATATTTTTTTCGATTATTTTTGTTCGAGCCGAAGGCAGGATTTACGCGGCGCGCGACCGAAACCGTCGTTTATTAATGAAGAAGGCAATCGTAACCCAAGTGGACAGTCGTAAAACCATTAAACGGCCTGTAAATCACGAACGCGACACGGGGCGAAGGCGTGATTTAACCGCGCGTCGCGGCGTATTAATCTGCCGCGCGGGTGTCTTCGACGAAACGCGCATTAATAACGCGCGCTAGTGTTGAAAAATCGCCGCGTATTTCATCGGCCGCAATCTTTATCGCCGTCTTATAATCCCCGTGTTACCCCGCGTACACCTGTCGTCAACGATTTCACTTTATTTCCGCCGAAAGCCGCCCTTTGGTTCCCTCTTTTTCTTCGAACTTCAAACGCCGCCTGTAAAAAGGGAATAAACGACGAGATTCCACGAAATGAATTTCCACGTTGGAAATTGGGCAACAAACGAAATCACCAAAACACGGATACAACCGATACACCGTTTACGCGACGGCGCCGAGAACGAGCGATTCGATAAAAGCAGACACGGACGAAAAGCCGAGCGTGCATTGTTAATGAAGAAAGCAATCGGACCGGATGGAAGCGGACAGTCGTAAAACCCACTGAAAGCATTGTAAATTGCAGCCGTCTCGCGGCTAGAAAATGATTTAATCCTTCGCGGTCGCATTCATTCCCGTGCTCGACGTCTTCGTCGAAATGTACATTAATTCCTCCAGCTGCTGAAAAACTGCCTTTCCCTCTCTCTCTCTCTCTCTCTCTCTCTCTCTCTCTCTCTCTCTCTCTCTCTCTGTCTGTCTCTTTTTTCCTCTCCGTCTCTCTGATTCCCGTCGCTCGTGGCGATTCTACAAGCTCGGAGCTCGTAGCCGCTTATGAAAAAGATCAATGCTTCTAGTAGTACCTCCGGCACGCTCCATCGGTTTTTATTAACCTCGCCGGCGAGGCTACGGCTCGCTGCAGCGACTCTTCGCTCCGGTGCTCGACGACTTGCGCGAGAGACCCGCAAGTGGGTGAACGTCGGCGATCGGCGGAAGAAACGGGACGAGCACCACTGGTCGTTCGCGGTTTCGGCGAGTGTATATAAATTAGCGCGAGTAACGCCGCGGCATTGAATCGGCTGATAAATTTTCGCGGTGCGTCCGACGTCACACCTCCCTTACACCGTGTACCCAGGAATCCCGTGCGCGCGGCCAACGATAAAAATAAAAGGAGAACGAAAAGCCAAAGGGAACGAGGTAGACGCGAGAAGAGAAGAGAAAAAGAAAAGAATACACATATATATATATATATATATATATAATGCGTGGTCTCTCCTCCTGAGCACCTAAAGTTCGAACAATCGCGATCGTGGTATCAGCGGCTTACGAAGGATCCAACGAACGAGGTGCTCCACGCTGATTACTCTTCTTTCATTCCAGATCCAGCTGACGGTGACTTACTTGATCTCTCAATATTCCGCTCGTGGATCAATTCTGCTTCTTGACTCGGTGCAACACGCGTCTACGTTTCATCGCGTGGGAATACCACGTACGCGTACGAGAGCAAGAAGGGAGTGAAATACTTGGGGACTGGACAGTCGATTGTTTCGTTTTGTTCGATTTGCAAGTATAAACTGTCGTCCCGGGCCTGGGCAGACCGCGGACGGATGCTGAACGACGAAACGATGACCGACAACGTTCGTATTAACGGCGCGGTCAATAATTCTCTTTGTTGGTGTGTACGTCTTCACTCCTCCGTCCCTCGGTTCGTTTCCTTTCTTTTTCCCTTCAGCCCTCGCCCTCTCTCGGTTCATCTCGTACCGAGTTCGAAGAGAACGAGCACTCCTTCTGTGTGCGACCGACACAGGCTTTCTTGTATGCAGGAATTCCAGGACCAAAAATATCCGAGCGATCCCTGTACGCCGTTCAGCGCAGCGGCGAAACCGCGGGCTCCGTGGCATCTTTGTGGCACCTTTGTGGCATATTTTCCTCCAGGCTTCGAAACGTTTCGCCTTCGTACGAACGCCATCTTAACAGAATTATCTTTCTTTGGCTAACTGCGTCCATCCGTGCCCAAGGGTTCCCTTCTTCCCATCTCTGTTTTTCTTTTTCGAGTATTGTCATCACTCGCGGGCTGATTAAATTCCACCTCGGGGGTCCGTTTGAAAAAAGATCGCGCAAAAGTTTCTGCAACCGATCGCTCGACGTATGGCTGGACGCGTTTGACACAGGTTGTGCTTCGTCTCGTCGTAAATACGTTTATGTATCGGTTTATCGATCACAACTGGACGTATTAACGCGTATCCCCCGTGACGACGCGCAAATTTTCCCAGTATTCTCGAGACCCTCGAGCACGAAACGAGACGCCGTATACAAGTCAATCTAACCGAAAACTCCCGATCACTTCCGAAAGTCACTACTCACCTGCCGCTCCCTTCTGTCTATTTTACCCTGGAACAACATCGGAGCGACAAGGATTAGCACCCTACACAGGGCTGTAAGAGGTTAGGAAGAACGAGGGGAGACGAAAGGTAGGAAGGAAATAGGAGGAATGGCGGAGTTGCGCGTGCCAGGAACGCCGGTCGAATAGATTTATATTTACAATAGGCTTGTATTTATAAGGACGCGTGTACACGGGTAATCCTGCCTAAACCAGGACGACGCACCACGTCCGTCAAAATGGCGCGAGCTTTCACGCACTCTCGGTTGCACGCTACAACCAGATTAATCCGTCGCCCCTTTGCTTTCACCTTTACCTTCACCTTAGTCCAAACTCTCCGTCTTCCTTTCTATAATACATCCATAGAGTTTCGACTCGAGCTGCGATTTCCACGCTCCGTAAAGAAGACGTGCCCCGTCGTTCCCGAGGGAGGAGGCGCGAGCGCTGAAATGGAAGGGGAGAGCGCGATGACTGCGGTTTCGTCTAATGGATCGTTTCGGCCAAGCGAACCGACACCCACCACCGATGGGAAAGGAATTAATCGCGACGATTGTTTTACCGAATCGCGCTTGGCCACGCTAATGGCGCCGTTTAATTTTCACGCGATCACTCCCACACGACGACGACGACGACGACGACGACAGCAGTTGCAAATTTCGCGTTGCGAAACGACGAGTTGTCTCGCGTTTGAAACGAAGCAAGGGGAATCGTCGACAGGAAAAGAAGAGTCTTTCTTTTACTCGCGCGATTCGCCGCCGGTGAACATCGTCTCGGAGCGATACACGACGAAGCGTTTCACGGAGTCTGTCAAGAATCGCGTAGGTACGTCGCGTCGCGAACGGGTGCTATTAATTGGAGAGTGAAAGCGGCACCGGCAGCAGCAGCAGCAGCAGCAACAGAATTTCAAATGCAAATGAATACCTATTAGAGCGTTTTATGTAGATACGGTTAGCAAAGGAGCAGCGGCGCTCGGTTGGCTCGGCCTTCTAATCGACCGTTTCGGTTTAATTGACCCACATTCCCCTGTAATGTCGCGCGCGCTTTATTAACGGCGCATTAATTATCTGCCCGGACGGATTATTTAAATATTTACGAGATATCCGTGGCGCGTTGTCGTGTACCGACACACAACCGACCGCCGCGAGACGGATTTAAAAAATTACCTCGGTACGCGCCGGCCTGCCCACCGCGCCACCACCCGCATGGACGTCGTAAATCTTAAAAACGGTGCAATATCATGAAACGCTAATGAGGACACCATTGGGACATTTTATATTCATTTCGCGGAATTAGCCTTTTCGGTTGCTTGTTTCTGAAGCTGAAAACAGGGTGACGAATGGTCTCGCGCGCGATAATAAAATCTTCGTGTCGAGAGCGTGAATTTTAACCTGCGCATTGGGAGAAGGGGCAAGGGGGGGAGCGCTCGTTCGAGTTTCCGCGGCGAGGAATTTTCTCGCGATTCGCTTGAAAATTGACACGTTGCAGAACGCCTCGAAGAACGCCCATTGCCCATTGCGAGTTAAATTCGCAAAAAAAAAAAAAAAAAAAGAAAAAAGAAAAAAAGAAAATTAACGGAACGTAAAAATCCAAAAACGATCGTGGATCAATTTTCGGATAATTCGCGCCGAGCAATCTCGCGTCGATCGTCGTAAAAATTTGCTGCAAATTTGAAAGAGAGAGGCAAATTCCTCGGACTGGACAAGGCAAAGGCAGTTTCCGCGCGCGGCGCGTTCGAGCGTGCGCAGAATGTCTCGTTCGCACCGGTAAACCTCCCTCGACGGTGGCGTGCAAACGATGCATTAACGTACCGACACAATCCACCGGCAAATGAGAAGCTCGGCTCACGGTCCCTACGTGCCGAATGAGCGAGCGCCGCCGCGCCTGATGGACTCTAAACACGCCTTCACGAAATTTTGCGATTCCGCGAACATTGCCGGTCACGCCGCGAGCACACTGTCGGCCATGTGCCTCGCACGATCTTGGTCTCGGTTTTCGGGGGCTCTCGGCCAAGGGAAGAGAGACCGTCTCCCCTTCGACGTGCGCGCGTCGTCCGACCGGCTCGCGGTTACTACGGGATTGAAATATTAATTACGGGATTATGCAGAGCAGTGCGTTTAATAGGCTCTTATTTGCCATCGTTACTCGTCCATTTATCGGTCGGTGTAGAATTACGGGCGTCTGTCGCCGCCGTCCAACGATTTATACCTCGTTCTTTTGCCTTTTAATCGTTCGGCGTTGCGCGGCTCCGCCGGAACAATGAAATCGATCACGCGCGGATGAGACAGGAGTCCGTGAGCGGGTAAAAGCCAGGGACGAGAAGCCCCGCTGGCGCTCCGGCCAACAGTTTCGTGTGTCGAACGGTTAATTTTTGCGCTGGCAGTGTGTGTGTGTGTGTGTGTGAGAGAGAGAGAGAGCGCTCACCTCGATTCTTAATCTATAGCAAAAATTACATGCAATTACCGCCGCCACCCAGCGCGCTGGCATCTGCGAGTCGAAGGTAGCCGGCGATCGCGTGATTTGCACGTCCATCCGCCTTCAGAATGTCGAAGGCAGCAACAACGCCCGGTGCGAGCACCGAGTATCGTCGGGGCCCCGACTTCTCGAATATTGCCGCGTGTCACGTTTCCCTTTTCACGTCACGGCACAAGGAAATAATAACACGCCTTTGAAGTACTTACATTCGAAATGATACATTGGCCAGCTACGTATAGCTTCATCGGTTTTCCCCTGCAAAAAAACACAACGTTACGTACGTACTTGTTTCTCGTCGAAGCGAGTGGCGAGCCGCGTAGATTGCATCGCGCGATCATCGAGCCTCGAGCTCGAACGAACATCGATTTCTCCATCGTCCATTTGTACCCGCGATGATTCAGCTCTCGTGCCTTCCGCGCGATCGCCGTCATAAATTTCTCATTTTCGCGACACTTTTTCTCACTCGATCCACCGAAATTTCGCCACGAGTGCGAAAAGCATTGCAGCGAAACGCTTAATAACGAGCGGCGACAAACTTTAAACCTTCGATTGACAGACCGCGAAACGACGGGATCCTTTCCTCGTCGCGGGGATTAGGGGGGGGGGCATTGAAACCGCGACAATACGCGCCGCGGCCGTATTGTACGGTTAATGCCTATCGCGCAGACACGCGTAGCTCTCGCCCTTACAAAATTAATTCCATTCGTCGGCGAACGATGAATCGCGGCGAGAGCGCGGGGAGACTCGAACAATTATTCCCGCGCAACTTATTATCGGAGCCGGTCGCGCACCGGCATGGCCAGACACGCGCGCGCGTACACGAGAACACTTTGCGAAATGAGTTCACACGACGCTTCGCCGGGGATCGGGGTGTCGAGTCGAGTCGAGTCGAGTCGAGCCGAGTCGAGTGGCGGACAAGGAGCGAGAGAAGTCGGAAAGGAAATAGCCAATCAGGCAAATGAGGACACAAAGGCGCGACGGATCTCCTCGTCGTTAATTGGCATACGTTAATTAATACACGTCCTCTTTGTTGCTGCGTTACATCGTCGTCGTCGTCGTCGTCGTCGTCGTCGTCGTCGTCTATGTGTCGGCGAGGCCGATTCGCGAGCCAGCGGCTCGAAACTGCACGCGATACCCGATCGTATTTCTTCGATATTGTTTCCCGAAATTGTCCCCCCTCTCTGCCTGCGCGCCTTTAATTAAAGCATCATCCATATTCATAAACATAAATTATCGTCTCACGTGCGTGCGCGCGCGCCCGCTCCTTCCCTCCAACCCCGGAGATCCTCGATGCTTCACTTTTTCTTCTCTTTCTCGTCTCTCCGTTTTGATTCGTCGATGCGGCTGCCCGTTGATCGAGCAATTCCTTTCGAAACGAATTAAACGCGATTCTGGTGTCGTTGTAAGTGTCAGTGGGTTGTTACTTTTCGCCGATAATTTCACGGGATACTCTACCGCTGCAAGTTATGCTGCAATTGTGAATAATCGCAAGATCCCTCCGTTCCTGACACGCAATAAAACCACCCCTTTTCTCGCGTTCCTCCTCTCGCGACAATCGCGATATAACGCAAAAAGTACCTTGCCCAGCTACCGACACCATCGTAAATGCAAACGAGCCGGGCTCGAGCCCCGTTGGAACGAGGTTAATTCGCTCGCGATCGTTTGAAAAATCCAGCGGAAAGCCGCGAGAGAGCCGCGTACTCGCAACGCGAAGCGTCGAAAAATCAAAGGCCGACGCGGAGGACGGGGCGAGGTCTCGACCGTGGGACGAGTTTAGCGAAATTTATCGATCGCTGGGAACGCATCGCGAGACCTTGTACCCCGTTTACATGCTCCGTCACGACATTCATCGTGGCCGCGGTTAAATCATTCGATTTTTATCAGGCCGATGCGCCTCTCCGTGCGAAGGCCCGGTAAGGTAAATGGCTCCGGTGGTAATGGGCCGGTAAGGGAGAAACAGAGAGGATGTACGCGCGCGCGAGCCACGATCACGGAATCGAACATTTTCATGCGTGCGACTCGCGCCGGGGCCGCGTGTGTATACGTGTTAATACGGTGATTTAGAGCTTAACGCGTAGATCCTTCGGTGCGCGCGGAGAACGCGAGTGGAGAAGCGTAGCCGTGCGTGCGTGGGTCCGTTTAACGTGTAACGACGCCGCCAGGACATTGGGAGATGGTGGTGGTAAATAGGTGATGGTGGTTTTGCGCCGGACGACGGTGGTGCGACAACGACAACGACGACGACGACGACAACGATGGCGGTAGTGGTGATGGTGTGGTGGTAAGACACCGGGGTGACAAAGCATTAATTAAGTCGTACACGTTTATCGGATATTCCGGCGTTGGCTTATGAGCCACAGCGAGCGGGCACAGCCAACGGAGAAAATCGCCCGGTATAACGCAACGCTGATGAAATATGTCGCGTGGTGGAATGACAGTGCCTCGTAAAAGGCACCGAGATTAAACTTTACGAACGAATAAAAAGAAAGAAGAAAGAAAGGTTTGTATGATCGAATGTATATCAGCGGAGATATGGTTTATCGTGGCTGGCGATCGTTTAAATCGTTCGAGCCGCCCCGTTCAACCAGCGAAATTTTTTCCCCACCCCCCCTCCCCTTCTCGTTATATTAATGGAACGCGCGTGTTCGATCAAAGGCCAGCAACGTACGAAACGCGCGCCCGCGTTTCTCCTCTCTCTGTTTCCTAGACTATCCAGCTCCGGCTGGGATACTCCTGTTGATAAAACCGTAACGATAAGTATCATCTCGTTAATTCTTCGGCTGATAGGTCTTCGTGCCTGTAACTTCTTAACGATCCCCCCCGGACTTTGTAAGTTGGTTAACGAGGTAACTTGCGTTTCAACTAACGCGAGATTATTTTTTTTGCCCGTCCGCGTCCATACCCTACGACGTGTTTCGCTTGTCTCGACACCGCTTCGAGCAGTTTTCTAACGCTTCTACAAACTGTCGAACAAGTAATTTGCCTCGAAAAGATAAACGTTGCCGTTAACGACATTTATATTTTATCCCCGTACGACGGTGATTAAACGCGACGATGCGCGTTCATTATCACGGTGTAACGTAACGGGAAAAGGAACAAAAAAAGTACGTGCAGGTATCCGAGCGTGCAATGTGCAAATGCGCGCGCGTACAAGGGGTGAAAAAAAGGAAAGGAACGGAAAAAAGGAAAAGAACTCGTTTTCCGCGAGGCGTCGCGTCCGCTCGAGGTGAATACGCGAAAGACCGAGAGACGATTCATTTACATATCATCGCACGCATTCGCGCGATAATTGCCGAGATTTTTAATCACGCGCCGGGCACTCGGCGACCCAAATTCGCCGAGATGGAACGAAACGAACCGCGCTGGCAAAAGTTTGACAATTCGAGAAATTCGAGAGCCACCGTCCGCGGAATACATTTCTGACGTGCCTTTTCGTACGCGAGACGAAATCCCGGGGATAAAATAGTTTCTCGATGAGCGCGCAACTATGAATATGGAGGAGCGGTTTTCCTTTCTCGATCGTCCGCGAAATAAACTAATTGAAAAGTTTCCCTCTCCCTCTTCCTTCTTTCTCTTCGAGCGCGCGTGTTTCGCACCGCTGTGGCCTACGCGGACTTTGCAATATAATCGAATAAAAATTCTCCTGCCGCTCCTATTCGAAGAGATCGTTCGAAATTGTGCGACAAACAATTGTGTGCAAACGTTAATTGCAAGACGAATCGAGTAGCTTCGCCGCCGATTCCGCGGTCAATGTTAAATTAAATCGATCGAATCGATGGCCGTCTCGGTGTCGCGAAATGACAGATCGTCAAAAAGAAATTGAATTATTCGCCGCGCTGGCGGCAAAGGGAGACGTCAAACGTGGTTTTTCAGGAGCGGCCGGGCCCGCTCGTCTATCGATCGTTGAAATTTTCGCTTTAGGTACTTCTGCAATGTTAACTTCGTTGACTGTCCCGTGACCGGCCGTCGTGGCCTGCGACTCTTACGCTGATGAAGGGCTCTGCCTAATGAAAGGGTTGTGTGTTTGATACCCTTAAGAATTGAATTACGGCGGGACGGACGGCGGACGCCGGTAGCCATTTCGAAAAGAATAGGATCCGAGCGAGGGTGAATTTATCTTTCCCGGTATCGTGATCTCTCATCGGCCGTGTACGCGCTTCACGATGTCGTTTATTTAACTACGCTTATTTATACGATGCGACGTATATACATTCTCTTTCTCCTTCTCTCTCTCTCTCTCGTTCTCTCTGTTTTTTTATTCTCTTTTCAAGGGCGTCAAACTAAAGGATGAAAGGAAGGGCGTAATTTCGCGAGATAAGAGCGCCGAGTGGAACATCTGGAGAAACGCGTTGAAACACACAAAGTAGAGACCTGCGCGTGGAACAAATTATTGATAACGAAGGTCTAGTCAGGATTTAGCGAGGTTTAAAAGAGGGGTTTGACACGACGACTCCAACCTATGCGAGACTAAACTGTTCGCAATAAAATCACGAAATATCGTACACAGCGCCGTAGGTCGTTCGCTTCTCTAGCGATCCGGTTATACGCTCTAAAATGCTCTTAACGCGCCTGCAACACGTCGCGTTACAACGCCGCATTAAATACAGCTTGTCGTAACGTTAACGCGCGCGCGTTTCAACGATCCTTTGGCAGTTTTCGCTCGTAACGCGTAATTCCTATCGACGTATAAGTATAAGTATATATATATATATATATATGAGATTTTGCTCCAGAACTACCGAGTTTACTTCCAAGATTGATACTTATTCGCAAAAACCGTCCGAGGAGAAAAATTTTCTGTCAAACAGAAGAAAACGTTTAAACGAAGAGACAAGCGCGTCTTAAATTATTAATTTAAAGTGACACGATTAACGACAAGGTATTATTATCGTTACGAGTTCTTCGTTCCAAATTACTCTTTTTTTCACTTTTTGCGGAAAAAGAATTCGTTGCGCGAGTTTTCGTTCGCCGAAATTGCCTGCATGATTGAAATTTTCAGCGAATAATTAGCTGTTACGCGATTCACCGTTGCGCGCGGGACTCGTATCGCGTTTTTTTTTTTTTTTTTTTTTTTTTTCAGAAGTAGAGAAAGAGATTTCAATCGCACTCACACGAAGAAAATTCATTCTCGCGGCCAATCACACGGGCCGATCGATATAGCGAATTTAAATATCCCGATTGCGATGAAATAAAACGAAAGCAGCGCTCTCGCGGTTGGAAACGTACGAGAATTGGGTTATACGAGAATCATTTCGCCCGAGTAGGAAACCCCTTTAACGTCTTTGATTCTCTCCCCCTTCGTTTTTCTTTCATACGTCCCGACGAAATCCCGCCGAAACTCGAATCAGTTGGAATTTGTTAGAAATCGCATTAAAAAAGTTCTCGATTCTACCGTGCAAACTTCGCGATCGATGTATTACCTCTGTTCAAACGTACTGCGAGTTGACCGTGTGCCTAGTGAAAGTATCGACTAACTGAAAATGAACTTTTATAAACGTCCCATCGCGTCAAACATCTTTCGATAAATCGTACGATTTGCAAATTCCATCGACTGAAATCTGTTATTTTTCAACGCGCGCTTATTATCCATCGAAGTCTCATCTGGTAACGTGTAATTTACGCGCCAACTCCAATTAAGCACGCTCGAGAGTTTCGCTCTTGTCGTTCTTAAAACTCGTTTGATTTGTTGCTGTTACAGCAAAAGCTGAATAATCCGTGCACCGCAAACATACCCTCGTTAAATAAACTCCATTCGTTGGAGGACGATTTGTCTGGATAGAAAATTGATCTCATTCGGTAATATTTATACGACAGTGTCAACAATTTTGTAAACTTGACGATATACGATGGCAACGTTGTAGGTAGTAGGACCTTTGACACAACGGTCGAGCCAAATATATCGTTATAATACAGATTTTCGACGCGGTTCGACGGATAGGCAAATAAACCGTCGTACCAAACAACTGGAGCACTTTCTGCGGCAAGCGGTCGACGGCACGGTTCTGGCTAAAGACAAAAGCACAGTTGGATAAAAGATCTCTTACTTCACCGACTTGCACTTTTACACCTTCGCGTTGCTCACGATGCAATTTCGCCTGTGACAAATTCATCCAACTCTGTCTCCTAAATCACGCAACGATATTCGATCGAATTTAAATTGAAAGTCACAGTTTTCGGAATTTACAGCGATCGTAATTTAGCCGTTGTTTAAAAAAAAAAGAAATGATAAAAAAATAAAAAGAGAAACCAGGTCGAAACGAAAGGAATTCGACTGTCCGGAATGGTATCATCTGGGGGAGATCCCAGTTTGCTCGATAATTCTTCGTAACAACTTCGTTGTTGTTGCGTGCAAACAATAGGTGCACGCGCGTTCCGTTCGACGCCGAGAGAGAGAGAGAGCTCAAATTCAACGGCCAACGGGGCATACGCGACTTTTCGAAGCAATTTCGGAAGTTACGCTCCTACCCCTGCCCCTGCCCCTGCCCCGGCTAGTTGTTCTGTATATCCCGGATTTCCGGCTGGTACGTAGGCGAACGCGCACCTGCGCGCACATATGCTTTTTACGAGGACAATAAAAACTAAATAGTATTTCACGCGGGTTTTATCGATCCCCGCGACCCGGAATCGCAATTTTACAGCGTGATAAAATACGAGGGGGACAGAGAGAGAGAGAGAGACAGAGAGAAGAAAGGCAGAACGGTGAAAGAAAAAGGAGATGGAGAAAGGGAGGAAACGGAAGAGACAGAGAGAATGCCAAGTACCACGTATGAATAACCGAGTGGATGTTTTCAGACGGAACGTTTTCTCCAGAAATAAACGCGCACGGTATTTTCTATAATGGCGCGCCGGGATGGATAGCGGTTTTGGACGTTTTTTCTTTTTTTACGAGGCACGCTCGGCCAGAGCTTTCCCGCGGTTCGCCGGGGCTGTTGGTGAAATGCCAAGTTGCAATGCGGACCGGCATTCTATTTTTTAAGAACGATTTTCGGCCACGAGTCGATCCTCCGCGAGTCGCCCCGCTCCGTGAAGACCGGATTCCTCGCAGTTGCGACGCGGATCGAACCTCGACTCCTCGACGAAGAAAAGAAATCGGGAGGAAGATCCGATAGGCCAGCCACGGTCTGGAGGCCGTGGCATATCCATCCATCGATCCCATCGTATTATTCTCTTTCGTCTTGTTTACGTTCTCCTGCACGTTGCCTCTCTCGTCCCTCTTTTTTTGTTCGTTCGTGCTCGGTTGCGGTAAGTGATCCATTTACGAAACAATCTAGGTAGCCGCGTACTAGATGATTGCGATATAATGCGAGAGGTTCGCCGGAGAGCGCAGAAGCATCGAGCCACGCTGGACCAATTGCAACAATCCCCGTGCATCCTCCCCGTTTCTCTTTTATCGCGGATAGCAGACGAGAGAGTAATGAGAATTTATAAGCTTCCGATGCAGGTCGATGGAATTGGCCGGGACGAGGGCGGGAAGCGCGTAGAAATCGATCGGCAACGGCCGGTGGGACCCGCCGCGATCACTGTAATCGATCGATCATTGAAAACTCGAAAGCCGATCGAGCGTTATAGGAAATATCGCGGGGCGATTTCACGCGGTTGCCGGTAATCGGTCACGCGGATTCCAACCGGCCTTCCCCGGCTGATGTAACGGCTTTTTAATGACATAACGACGACGCTGACCGCGGCGCAAAGGCCGCTTCTAATGCCTCGCCGTTAAATTGGAGGCGGATTAAAAGTTGTTACGCTCGCGATGTAAATCAAGACCGGCTTTTATCAGCAGCTGAAACGCCGTGCTAATTAAAACCTGCAATTTCCCAGCGAGAATCAGCGTTTACGAAGCAACGCCTCGCAACGCCGTAATCAGATCCTCTATCTTTTCATGGTCGACGCGCGACGCTCGACGCTCGACGTCCATTAGGCGTCATCCCTCCCCTTTCTCGTGATTTCCCTTCGTCCCTTCGTTGGGCAAACTTTTTCGGGAAAGATGGTCGAACCAATTAAAAATTGCTCCTGTATAAACTTTCAACCCTTGTTGGTCATTGGTGAATAAAAAGAGCTGTCGAATCGAGCAACGTTCGACGAACGTAACATGTATATATTTCCATTCGCAGCTACGAACGACGTAACGTTTCGAGCTTCCGCGTCTCAACGAAAAGTTATATGTACCGTTCTCGCGATAGCGGGCGCGGCCGCGCACGCAGGCTCGGGCATTAACAAGATTATAGCCGGTGTAATTGAAAAGTATAGGAACCAGCCTTCAACTTCTACTGCCAAGTTTTAAGGCAATACTAAGCCCGCGTCCGAGAAGTTTACCTCGGAGCTATGCGTTATCGCGTTATATTTAGCGAGGCCTCGCCGCCAACTTCCTCGATCCATAACCTCTGCCCCGGCGGTCGTTACCAGCGCGCAGTTCCCCACCGCGTGTCGGCGAAAACCCACGACCGAGCCAATTCGATTAATTAACGGAAATCAGCGATCGAGTCGTTTTCACGGATAATCGCGGAATCACGCGGACGTCCATCGCATCGTACACGCCGCCAGTTATTATATCCGAGGCAGACCGAGAAATTACCGCTTCCTGTTTCTTGCGTCTCTGAATCTCGCGATCAGAGACGTTGTCTCCCAACCACGGTGCTAGAATCACCACGAAGTTGGCTGATCGGCTCGCGTGTTCGTTCGAGGTAATAACATCAAGTGCGTCCAACACCTGCCGCCGCGTAGCTTTGCTTTCCTTTTATCCGAGGAGAGGAGCGCGTTCTGATCCTGCCCCGCCGGAAACTGTCACGCGACGATCGAAAATCGACGCGCCCCGGAATGAAAAGTATCTGTCATCGACGAGATTTCGACGACGCGAGGCTGGTGATTCGACTGGTTCCAGCGTTTTTTTTTGTTCCCCGCCCGCAGTTACCATCCACCAGGGTAGAAATCGTACTCTATCATTTTGGAACGGGCCGAGCGGCAGGTGTTTGCGCTCGATCGATGGAAAAATAGGACGGCGTCTAGCCTACGAATTTCAGAGCAGTCGACCGTCACGCCCTGAAACGTTACGTCTGTGTTTTGTAAAATGCTATGCGAATCCTCGTCGCGTTCCCCTTCGCGAACTGACTTCTAAGAATCTTGGAACCGAGAAACGTTTTATCCACCCTCTCGATGACAAAATTCGAGAAAAGAAGCAGACGACGAGACGCGCGAAGGAGCGGGATTCCTTAGGATCGCGGCGGTAAGAAACCGCGGCGGGAAAGGCTTTCGCCTCGTTGCGGATT
This sequence comes from Melipona bicolor, assembly GCA_030673865.1. Lineage (NCBI taxonomy): Eukaryota > Metazoa > Arthropoda > Insecta > Hymenoptera > Apidae > Melipona > Melipona bicolor. Next base: position 3,285,001 of record JAHYIQ010000012.1, read on the forward strand.
TAATTACCGAGTGGCAAAGTGTAACAACGAGCTCGTGACCTGACCTAGACGACGACTATGCTAATGGCCAATACGGTGCTCGAGATATCTTAATACCTCCTAGGCGTTCTCGCGCCCGCTCTAATAACCAGTCGAGTGGCAATTACGATTTCCTGTTTCTTACCCGGGCAAACACGGCCCGAGCGATCCAGGGCTTTTGTGTCCCTCTTCACAGGTAAAACCCGCGGCGAGAAAGAGACGAGGGAACACCGTGACCAAGCGGCAGAAAGAGAAACAGAGAGAGAGAGAGAGAGAAAGTTCTCGAAGAGCGAACGGAGCTCGCGTGCAATCGCAAATAGAGATATCGCCGACCTTAGGAGCGTAACACGGACGCTCGCTGCTGTTGCTGCTTTGCACGACAGACAGCAGGCCACGGTCGAAGAAAGAAACGCGGGAACACGATGAAAGGCACGAGGGAAGAAGAAGCCGAGAATGGTGGCCGATGCAAAGGAGCGAAGAGAGAAACGGAGGGAAAATAAAAGAAGAAGACGAAGACGAAGAAGAAGAAGAAGAAGAAGAAGAAGAAGAAGAAGAAGAAGAGAAAGAGGAGGAGGAAGAAGGGGGAGAGAGACGCAAACGAGTCGGTTTCGGCGAGGCTAATTTCCAACGAAGACACGAGCGCATGGTCGAGGAGTCGCGTTTACGGAAACGCGCGGATACCACACGCTCGAATTAACATAATACGACAACGTGGAAGCGGTTTTCTTATTGCTGATAATAGAGGGATGCCGATATTGGCCGTTTTAACATATAGATGGCTTATTCGAAGCCGCAGCAACGAGCCTGGCCGAGCACGGTCCGCTGTTTTCCTGGCCGACAAGCTCCTAAAAACCAGCGAACTCTCTCTCTCGTCCCTCTCGTGTATAATTTGCGCTTGTCTCCTCGCGAGAACGCACACTGCTCCTGGACAAATCTTACTTACAGAACTGTGCAAATTGTGCCGCGTTCGTTCACCACCTTCTTCGTTTTGTCATCCGTTTTTCTGTCCTCGACAACGAATTTTTTAACTTGTAATTTCGTTCGCTCGTTACACGACAAGGAAATATACAACAAAAGAGAAGAGTGGTAAATTTTTCTAGATACTCGCCAACTTTCGCGTCGGAACCACGTAACACGCGCGTAACGAAATCTCGCCGCGGAGCGTCCTCCCTCGAAACGCGGTGGAAACATCAAAGCGAAGACGAAAGAACGAAAAGTCCGACCATGTCAATTAACGAAATGGAAACCGCAGGGCCAGTAGTGGCAGACCGACTGACTCGCAAGAGCAACAGGACGGCCAGAAAAAAAGCACGCGATCCGCGAGACAGAAACAGCGTGTAGAAGTAGCGGGAGAATACGTGAAAGGGACGGAACGTGACGTCAAACGACGACGGCGACGACGACGACGACGACGATCCCGAGGTATCGAGAAGCGATCCCGACCGTGCGGGATAGACACTTTAATAGACGTAATGAGGGTAATTGAGTTTTCAAATCATTCGTTTTGATTACATCTACGCACGGACCGGTGGGCGAAACATAGGGTAGGTAATTACGGACCGCCCAGTCCCAAAAGAGCAGGTGCCTCTCGGCCACGAGATCGAGGTGTGAGGTTCAAATACTTGGACCGCCCTAATAGCCTCGAGGTTACAGGTCCCTTCGAGAAACCGGAGGGACCGGGCCTGGCCTCTCGTACCCCGGTCGGCGAACGCTGCCGCAGCCACCCGACCGATATACACACGTACGTCGGCCCTCTACACCTATATACCTCGAATAATAGTACCAACAGCTCCGGAGAAAAATGCATCCTTCGAGCTGACGTGAGAATCCACATGGGAGAACGGAGAATCCCGCTTTCCGATTAATTCCTCTTCCTCCTCTTTCCTTTTTCTCGCTCGAGCGAAGGGTCATTAATATTGACAATAATAATACGAAGACCGCGACCGTGTCAGGGCTGCTCAAAGCGTGGTAAATTTTGGGAGGGGTCGTAACAATTTTTGCGAAACTGCAAAATCACGACTGAATATTTGACTTTTGTTTTTAATAAAAAGGGAAAATTATATTCGTGTGTTTTCTTTGTTATTCGTTCACAAGCAAATGTAATTTAATTAGTATTTCTAGTTTATATACCTCTATACCCAGGGTCGCGAAAATATTTATAAAGCCATCGAAAAATTTGAGAAGAAATTACTCGCAAGAAATTTTGTATAAAGCTACACATTATCAAAGTAATTATTGCTGTTTGATGCTTCCAACCGTGTCTATTAAATGGTAGCCATCGAAATCAGAGGGGAGAAAACGACAAGTTTGAAAGTACGTGTAACCAAGCTAAGAGAAGAGAAATTGGCCTTGATGAAATTTTAAATTGCTTTTAATATCGCGAAAAGATTTCACGCATCCCGTGTGTTGAGCGAGTAGAGCGAGTCTCGCGCGTTTCTGTTATTTATCCATTATTTCTGACGGCCGTTTTCGGCAGTTCTTAACCTTCCCGATTTCGCGGCTGTTACCACGAAAGGCGTCGGTCGTCGCGCGAACATCTACGGCGAACAGCTACCCACTTTGGCAACGATCCAAACGTCTGTTATAGAATTTAATAATCCGTTGTAATGGACTAGTAGTACTTTGCACCGGCTCGAGTAACCGGAATGATAATCGTCAACCTATTCGCGCCTGTTGGAACCGTCCAACGTTTTCCGAACTCGTCGACGAGTCAATCTCGAAATCTTCTCTGAATAGTCGAACGTTGCTTTTGTCCTTTCGACGAAAAGAACCGAGACACTCCATCGGCAGCAAGTGTTGTTTGCGAGCTGCTTCCGGAAAATCGATCGAAAGAAGGCGAGCGACTATTTCGGTGCGAAACTCTACGTTTAAACGTCCATCTTCGAACGTGTAATTTAATGCAATCGTCGTTTCTCGAACTTTGCATTCGCGAGAAAGAGAGTGGCATCGAAACTGTTCACGGTTGCACGTTTCAGCGAGACGTCGATTTATTTTCTATTTGGCGGTTGAACGGAAAATAGCGGCCAACGTCCTTTGTTAATCAGCTCAAACAATGGCTTCAGATTGGACCTCAATTACAACATTACGCTGCACACACTCTCTCTCTCTCTCTCTCTTTCTCTCAGACTACATTTCCATCCGACGATCCGTGGTAAACTAATAATAACCGATCCGGCCACGCAGCGATCCAGTATATAACCCAATCAAACCCATCAAATATTTTCGAGCTGCAACACCGGTAGCTCCTGCTCGTCATTCGTCTATCGATCGCCGTGGATTAACGTTACGCATTTATTCCAGATAGAAACTCCATTGTGCATTCGCGCGCGTGTATAACGCGCGCGAATGTACGTACGCGATACAATCGCGAACGCGCACGCGGATAGATAGGTAATAGGTACGATTCTCTCTTTTCGGAGAGTACGTACGTACGTAGGTACGTACGTGTGTCGGCTGTAATTGTCTAATGTGAAACCGCGATATATCGCGCCGTAAAACTGAGCGATATTCCGGCGGCGAGTAGCGGCGATACGTTTGAAATTGATAGGCTTCAATTAATACAGCCGGGTTGCAGTCTGCCGCGTGACACTGACTCGATAATGCCGGGTTTATGAGGATTTTAGCCGGAGCATGTCACTTCCATGGGCCAATGCTAGCATCGTTCACGCGTGTCCACGTAGTATCCGCGTTCACGCGACAGGCAGACACGCACCCGCGATACAGGCGTGTCCGCGTGTACGCAAGCTCGTGGCAGGCTGCAGCAGGCTCGAGCTCGGCTGCCGATGCACGCTGATTAGACGCCGAGCGCGTTTCGATTTTAAACGTGTGAAGGGAGATATACAGTTTTCGAGAGACGACGACACCGACGGCGGCTTAACCAGAGGTATGAATTTTGTCGAACGTTCGAGCGATAAAAGATTTACTGACCGGTTGTTAATTCCGTATTTGTACCCGACTGTTGTTACAACGTATTACCATAATAAACAATTATTATCGGCACATAATTCATGTCGTTCGCTTATTAATAATTAATATTTCGGCGCGGAACTTGTCTAAATTAACGTGTGATTAAATTAATCCGCGTTTCTACGTATAATAGCGTTGCCATAAACGGGCGAAATTGTTTGCGTTTGTATCTAAACTTCGTGGCTCGATTTGGCCCCGCGTAATATATTATTACGCACGACTTTGCGTTTACAATTGGTAACGTTACACCGATCCGCCGATGGGTGGTTCGGTTCGAATCGAACCGCTGTCGAGAAGAACAGGACGAATCCACCTAACACGTGCCACGTGGTTTCCGTTCTAAACAGGAATGCATTCCGCGCGGAATATATTTTTCGTCTAGCCCCGATAAACATGTAACACACTCGCGTGTGTATATGCATATGCAACGTATATAAATACACAGACACGTGTGCCCATACGGGGGTAGGGAAGCTCCATGAAATATGTACGTGTACGTGTGAATTCCTATACAATGAATATGCATGGGGCTAGCACGTGTTTGTCTAGGACCTACATATGTAAACACTTTAATCAACCCACTATACAATATATGGATGCACGATGTATCTTACAACGTCTGTCAATTTGCACCAGTTCCAAGTTCTACCGCCGATCGAAATTTAAAAACAATACTCACAACGTTCGACGCATTTCCTCTCTCTCTCTCTCTCTCTCTCTCATGTCCTCTCTCCAATTCCTTGAAAATTTCCAATCTCGTTCCATCGTTGATTGCCATCGACCGACAACTACAGACCGGCCTGCGCACCAGGTACAGGCGGCAAATTGACGGTAGGCGGCATATCGCGAATTCTGGGACATTTCCTCGAGCTCCGTCCAGGATATCCTGGAAACCCAATTTCCGAAATAACACGATCGAAAGCTCGGTCGGCGAAATTCCCATCGATAATCTCAAGAGTCGTGGCGCGATCGGGAATTATCACGGCTGGCCTCTTCCCGAATTTATCGAACATCCTGTGCACGCGTTCTCGCGCAGTTACGGACTGGAGCTTTGCGAGCAATTGTACCACTCTCTCTCTCTCTCTCTCTCTCTCGGTACGGTATGTATCGTTAAACGCGGTCGGTTAGCGAGAGCGTGGCCGGCCAGTCGTGTAACGTAATGCCCGGGCGCAAGGTTCACGGTGTAACACGTTAAATGGCCCTTGCCCGAATTTCCTTTCGGTAATTAACTTCAGCGCGCGGAAACGATATACGCATTTCGCCATTACTAATTAGAACGTCGAATTATCCGGGCCGGTTCTTTGGCCCGTATAACGAATGTTTAAACGTCGGCGGAGAGTGGGAGGGAGGGCGAGCCAACAGCGATGGGCAGGCGACGAAGCGAAACGAGCATTCGAAAAAGTTGCGCGAGGCCGTGTCTCTCTCGTTTCGCCATCCCCCCGGTCGCCGGCTCTCCCTTTTTCGCGCTGCCAGTTTTTTAATTGGATCCGAAGGAGAAGTTCGTCGATTCGTTAAAAATTTAGTTAGGTCGGCTCCGGGACTCTTTCGTCCCGACCGAGGTTAAATTGTTTTCTCCACGCGGCTGGAGACGAACCACGCGAGATTTTATGCGAAAGCCGCGATCGCAAGTCTGTCTCTTGTTTAGCGGGCGAATAGCTTCACCGATCGTTGCGAAATCGACAGGAGTTGGTAAGTAGAAACGATTCGAGGTGAACCCAGAAAACCGAGCCTCTTCAATCAGGTGCAACGCTGATGCAACGAAAATTAGCGATTGGTTGATTTGGGTCACGTGACTCGCGAGGGGGCGTGGGCTAGACCTCGAGTAGGAGTGGCGTTGCGTGGTACTAAAGTAAATAAAATTTTATGGCAAAAAAGTCGTCTTCGTTTCCTAGTCGGAACAGTTGCTTCTGGGCCCTTCAGTGAGACGAATCGTACCGGGGTACAAGTCGTGCAGTTTTTTTTCTTTCTCCCGAATGACACGTTGCGTGCCACGATCGCTCTGCGGAGTGACTTATGACGATAGGTCGTTTTGAAAAGTAACAAATTATCGTAATATCCGCCGGAAAGGTCGACATGAATATCTCGCGTCTACGTGGCACGGGTGTCAGTAGCAGTTATCCGTATCCTCGAATGCTCGTTCTTTTCCTTTCTTTTCTTTCTTTCGCTGTCCTTTCTTCTTCTTCTTTTCGTTTCTCCTTAAAGGGGTGTACGGGCAGACGGGCAATAGATGCCTGTACGGAGAGAGGTAATCAATAATGACTCAATGTCCTCCAATAACAGACACCATGGGTGGTTCGAGCTCTCGCTTTAGGGCTCCTCTTGCTCGAGAGATCATTCTGCGCCAACTTTTTTTCTCTCTCTCTCTCTCTGTCTCTTTCTCTGTCTCCCTTTCCTTTTCTTTCGCCGTCCTCATTTTTATTTTTCGTCGTTTCTTCTGCCAGCTAATATACACCCACGTCCCCTTTGATCGTTAAAAAGAGAGCGTACTTTAGGCGGAAGGGTCGCCCCCTCTTCCTCCTTCCTTCTTCGAGTCTCGACACTGGTACACCAGCTATTAACCGTCCCGATATTTCTTTGACTCGTGATCCGGCACTGGCAACGACATCCGAATAAATTAAAACACTCAGAGTTCAGCCAGAGAGAGAGGAAGTTCGGATTGTGTCGTCCCAGAAATAAAATATACGGTGCGCTTTGATTAGGAATTCACCGGCTTTATTTACCATTACTTTGGCACCGTGGCGCGGTGCAAACGATCGATATCCGAGTGTCGCGAGACTGTACTTGACCCAACAAGCTTGGCTCCGTTTAAATTCTTCCTAACTATCAGTTTGGAAGCGTCCGATGTACACATTGATAAACCCGTTCCTCCGTGGTGGTTCGTTTATCGGCGTTGCTCGAGCAACGTGTATCGTGTCGTGATTATGACGTCGAACAAACCGTGGCTTCTCTGTGTTCTCAGGAACAACGTGATCATCGTCGACTATGTTTGGCGCCGAACGTGTGATTACTGGTACTGAATTTACCTAAATGTCGGCTACAATTATACATATCGAGAGGAGTGCGACTCCTAGGACCCTTTAATCCCGCCTAATGATATTCTTCGATACGTTTAATACGTGGCAATTTTCACGCAGAAAAAGTAAACCGAGAGCGGCAAACGCGCAGCCCCTCTTCTACCTACCGTACATTGTACTCTGTATAAACTCTACGAAGAAGCATTACCGTGCAATTAGGGTGTTCATCTTTACGGGACGGCGCATAAATTCCGCGAAATTTAGATTAACGCCCATTGGTCCGATCATTGAAAGATATTATCGGCCCCGGTAATTTCGATAATGAGACAGAAATTTGAAGCGCGAGTCGAGAAACTGTGTGTGTCTTTTTGCCGCCGCGCGCGAGACCGAAACCTTCCCCCGAGAGACGGCCGGATGGGAGATGGCCCCGAGCGAGATTCGCCTCCTCTGCCACCGGTGGTAGACCGGAAGCGGATGTTCCCGTCGACCCGAAACGTTGTCACTTACGTTGCCGAGGGAAAAAAGGAACGTGGCGCGAAACCAAGAAACCGTCGTCGTCGTTTCCTTCGTCCATGAATTAATCATCTCGCAGCGGCGTATAAATAATTAGCCGGCCGGCGCAAAATCGTCGATAAATATTTATGGGCAGCTGCTCGATATGCAAGCGTAATAGCGATTGTTACACCGTCCGCGGCGGCACTCGCCGAAATAATCGTGGCATCTCCGGCTGTGACGTCGCCCTGCGTCCGACCGATTTACACGGCAAAATAATTCGTTCGGCAATTTTAGCAGTCGGTCGAGAAGTAGCCGATGCAAAGAGAGACAGAGAGAGAGAGCAATCGTTCCGCGTGATCGTGTGTTATCGTACGAATGACCGCGATCGTTTCCCCTCCCTTTCCTCTTTTTCTAGTTCTTTCTTTTCTACCCTATTTCACTTTTTCTCTCTCTTTCTCTCTTTGCATCGTTTGATTCCTGTCCCCGTCTCGCCCGCCCGAATGCACACGCACACGCAGATCCTCTGTTCCACTCTCGCGATTCGCTCTCTTCTCCGCAGGTTTTTTCATATTTCTGCCGCTCCATTTCCCGGCGACAGGATTTCACGGACAGTTGACTTCATCTCGCCCGTTTGTTCGAATCCTCTTTTAATTCCCGGTGTATCTTCTTCGATTTCGCGGCGGCCTCTGGTCGAAAACGGCCCGGATTACGAGTGTCCATCCAGGCAGCGGCCTGGCGAAAATTCCTGGCGAATTTTTCTGTCTTAAATGCCACGAACGTTACGTACGAGGTAACGAGGGGCTGGAACGCGGCAACGCGTTTTCCAGCACCGTGTTCGCCGTGTTCGCCACCTCTGCTCCACCGTTTTTATCGCTAACAACCCTCCAGCGCGGCGAGATTTCACAAAAATACCGTACACTCGTGCGCGGGGAATCACGTCCGCCGTATAAAACCGAAACTCGCCGCGTAAATTTCGACGTTTACGTTTGTACGCGAGGATATTCGAAAGCAACGAGCAGGGACCGTGGAAGAATTCGTTTTCTCCCTAGTCGGACATGTTATTCCTCGCGGTGACGTGATGTGCCGAAGCCACGGGTTTCCGGTTTATATCGTCCCTCTCTCTCTCTCTCTTTCTATTTTTACACTTTCGTTGTGTAATGCCGTTGTACATTTTCCACGTCTCTCCTCTCTTTTCCGCCAACTTTCCCGACTTGCACGTAGACGCGCACGCTTTTATGGATATCCATTTAAGTTTCGCGATGACACCGAGCAAACGGGCGAGCGCGTTCGACCGAGAAACGCCGCGCCGGTGGTCAGGCGAGAGCTGCGTGTCGCTACGCTTCCCGTTAAAGGCAAACGTTTCCACCTATTTTTCTTTCGCCCCACTTTTTCATCTCGTTTTGTTTTTCTCCTCTTTCCCTTTTCTCCTTTTTATCAAAAAAAAAAAAAAAAAAAAAAAAAAAAAAAGAAAGAGATCGCTCTGCGCGCGCGAGAGAAAGAACGTGGCGTTGCACGTGTTATTTTTCTTGGATTGCGCGCGTGGCGACCATTTGTGCCTCTCTCACGGTGTCCTCGAACGTGTCGTTAACGTTTAGACCCGCGTGATCGATGCAAAATTACAGAGAAGCGCGCCGAAGAAATTGCACGCCTCGCGGGATTCTTGTAGAAAGGATACATGCAATACGCTCGAACAGTGTGTTATCGATGCTCTTTTGTTTTTTTCCCCACTACAAGCCGAGTTATATTTGTCCCGATCGCGCGATTCACCGGCAAACATTGCTACCATTTTTATCACTGAAAGTGGTGTTTTAGCAGAGGTTACCCAGAAAATCGGACCTCTTCAGGTGCAACGTTGATGCAACGAAAATTAGCGATTGGTTGATTTGGGTCACGTGATTCGCGAGGAGGCGTGGCCTAGACCTCGAGTAGGAGTGGCGTTGTCTGTAATTTGTTTTGTATCGATTCAAATATTTGCATATCGATAAAATTTTATGGCAAAAAAGTCGTCTTCGTTTCCTAGTCGGAAACGAAGTTCCGTTCAGTTGCTTCCGGGCCTTTCAGTGAGACGAATCGTACTGGGGTACAAGTCGTGCAGTTTTTTCCTTCTTTGGCTCGTCTCCGCCTAAAATTTCGACGTTGATGCTCGATGTGAGTTCAAAGTTGGATCCAATCGCTCGAAACGATCGCGACATTGGAACACGCGATTAAATATCTATCTCGCCAGCGTGTAGAAAGGAAAGTTTTTCGAAAAAAATGACAACCTCTGTAATTATACATTTCCCACTTTCGACGTAAACGCAACTGCGCAAGTTTGCGAAATTTATCGCGCTCGATTTGTTTGAGAGTACCGTGTTCGTTCGACGGTTCAGCTCTCGAATTGCTGGTATTTTGCAACGAGTCGCGTCGAACGTGGCACGAACAGACGTGGCGCGGTGTCACATCACGGCCGCCGCGTTCCGTTCCGTTTGTCGATGTAACGTCTGCGTTCGCTCGACGTAAAAAGAGCCTCTAACAGCTGGAAAACACGCACGTTTACACAGCCACCGTGTTTTCCCAGAGGCGGTTCGAAACTGGCTGGTGAAAACTTGCGTTCGGCCGTCTCCTCTTCGGTCGTTTCGCGCCGCGCGCTCGTCGACGGATCGATTCAACTTCAAGTGGCCGGTATACTCTACAGAAATTCCGTTTCAACTGAAAGCGGCAACCTTTAACATTATCTTATGGAACGATTTACCTCGACAAGTAGCCTGGTTTTCTTCGATTGTCGGGGGATAATCACAGACAACTGTCTGCGTTATTACACGAAGACAGTTGCTTAAAATACAACAACCGCGGCGGCTCGCGTCGTAATGACAGGCCAGACGTAATTATCCTACATAGAGAAAGCAATTTCTTTTGCTCTAGACATGCATCGATGTATTACGGGCGCCTGTCGGATTCCACCGTGTAAACGGCATAATATAGCGCGTGTCCAACACTCTAGAAACTGCTGCCGGTTATTTTCGTTCCGCGGTCTTTGTTCCGTTTATAGCCGCGCGTCGATATTTCATTCAGGTGCGTTAACACCGGTTAATCCAGTGGCTTTGAAAATAACCCGGTGGCTGAACCTAATTCGAACCTTCGAACATCGTCGAGCGAAAGAAACCTACTCAAACGCGCGGGATCAAATTCCATCGAATCGAAGTATATACCCGAGAGACGTTGAACAGCGATCAGGAACCGATCTGCAAGGAGCGCGACCGTCCTCGCGACAAAGCGATCCTCAAACGTTCCGTAACACGCATTCGGATTATCGGAACGCACGAACCGAGACGCGATCAGCCGGCTTCTCGGGAAGGATAATTATCTCGGATCGGTCGACGGGGTTACCAATGTACACCTTACATAGCACGCGTATACCTGGGATATCGTTGGAGATCGGTGCACGGCAGCGCCAGATACGATTATACATTTTCATCGGTGCGTTACTCTCAGGAAGGGCAGATTACCGTAATGAACTCCGGCAACCCCTCTCTACACGGTCCAATGACTCGAAATATGGATAACCGCCGCTCACCTCCGTGATTTGTTCCCGCCACTCGCCCTTCTCTCCCTCTGCTGCCATCGTCCTCTCTCTCTCTCCCTCTCTCTCTCTCTCTCGAGCCACATTTTTTCGACTATCGACTCTTTGCGAATTTCCCACCTCTCAGCAGCATCTCCTGTTCGTCGGTAACGCCTCCTCGTGTCGATTTTTCCGCGCGGGAAGGTAGTCGCGCGAATCGATCCCGCGAATGAAATTACTTAGCCCCGGGGAGAAATTCGTACCGGCGAGGCTGGTTTCCCTGCGAGGAATTCAATTTCGTTGCTTCAGGATACCGGCAGCCGATTCTGGCTCGATTTCGAACGAACGTCGTACGCGACGGAAGGAGAGAGAGAGAGAGAGAGAGGGAGGGGGGGAATTTTGCGGACGTTGCTGCGGGATACGAGGACAATGCGCTCGTACTCGCGCACACGTTGATGACGGTCTTTTGTCACGGTCGACCGGTGATTACGCGTGTAACGCGCAAATAAAGCGTTTCTACGATACGTCGCACTCTGGATCACGGCCAGATTAAAGAATGTCCAGATATCGTATGACATAGATGACTCGATTAACCGCAGATAGTAACGCGCAATGACAAGAGCTACGGTATCGATTCGCAATTAGTCTCGATATCGCGGTTCATTGTCATTGTAGCTTCGTTCGAATGCTGGATATCCGTTTCACGCGTGGATAAACTAGAACGGTAAAACAATCGGTTATTGTCCAACCACCGCGTTAATATCGTTTAATTAAAACCGCATCTGCTATAAATATTTTCCCACGCACTTTCTCTCTAGCTCTTTATCTCTCTTTTTCGACAAACGAGATCTCGCGAGATCTTCCAATTGCGGGCTTCCTCGCGAAGCAACAATGTTCTTGGAAAAGAAGAGGAGAACCACGGAGCCACAATTCACGCAATTCTCGAAGAAATTTCCGCGAGAAATATCCGGGTGCGCGCGGGCGCGTGCCGCTCCCTCGTTCGCCGGCGCTTATTGTCTGTTTACAGGGCAGCATCGACCCCATTAATAAAGCCCGAGACGGATGGGCGGTGAAACTCTACAAGCTTTTAATTTCGCGCGAAACGTATACGTCAGGGAAAGACGTGGCGGAACCGCAGGAAAGTGATCCTGCTTCCTTCTTTCCTTCCTCCCTTCCTTCCTTCCTTCCTTCCTTTCTTCCTTCCTTTCTTCCTTCCTTCTTGCTTCCAACGGGAACCAACCAGCCTCAGCTAGCCAAGCCAACCAGCCAACCAACAACGTTCAAGTACGTCACGGGGGTCTTTAATAAAGTGAACTTTAAGACTCCCGCTCGCACGGAGATAAACTTTAACGCGGGCTACCGTCTTTCACCGGCTCGCAGCGGGTCTCTTCTACGTACTAACGTAGGAAATGGCTACGAGAGTGGAGAGAGAGACCTAGGCGGGCGAAACGAATACCGCTTCAAGCGGTGGCAAGTTTTCGAGTAAGTTGCCGCTGTACGAACGGTATCCACTCTCTTGGACCCAGTCTCTCCTTCCTTCTTTATCCTTTCGTTTTTCGCCGTTGCAGCCAGTCTCGCGTGCTTCTCGCCTCCTCGACGAACGGAGGAACGGAGCGGATAGAGCGCGCCGGTGTATCCGAGGGGAAGCGGCACGACGCCCGGATAGTTTTCTGTTAGTTACTCGAGCTGACCTCGGCCGCTCGCGTTTGTTACGCAAAGCGGAACGACTTGCTCGAAAAGTAACTTCCACCCCCGCGGAGTTCGCACTTTGCACTTTGACCCGACCGCGATTTCATCGCGCGAGATTGCCACCGTCGCCAAACTGGGACACGACGGGTGTTCCGTAGTTCCGAGAGGGAACGGCCCTTTTTCTCGCCACTTCCGGACGCTTCGACGACGACGCGACAACGTCCTTGTCACAACGTCACGATATTTGCGGAAATTTCGAAAATACCAACCGTACGAAAATTACCCGAAAATTACTCGACTCCGCTTCCATAGAGGGGAAATTTGTCCGATTCAAATAAACAGGGTTGCAAGTGTATTTTAAACTGTCCGGCGCCAAACAAATATTCAACAGCCTGTTTTCTTGTTCCCGCGTTCACCGCCGTCTGCTTCGCTGCCTCTTTTGTGCGAATTAACACCGCAAATTACCGCCTTTGTAAAATCAATCGGCCCAATTTTTCAGCCGTGTGTTAATTTCGGCGGAGAGTCCGCGATTTTCCTAGCTGATCGGATCCCCGGTGAACCAGAACGCGCGTTTTAATATCGCGAGACGCGGATGCATTCACGAAATTGCTAATTAATTGGAACGTTAATAGCGCGCGCGGAATCGTGGAAAAAGTCGTGGATAATTCCAAACGAAGTGTGCTCGAGAAGTCAAAGATCCCCGCAAGATTGGTATCGATCGAAGAATATCGTATTCCATCTCGGCTAACGTGGAAGTACCAACGACATAAGATAATCGTAGAAGGTTATCGCGCTTCCTCCCTGAAGGACAAAAGCGGGTTAAAAATGTAGCGTAACGGTAAACAGCACTTGCTTCGTCTTTGAATGATTTAACGGATAGCAGACGCCACCTCGTTACAGAGGGAACTGTATGTCTTGCGAGTTTTAATTTACTTTGCACCCTTATTATCGTCATCAACGCGAGAGGATTGATAGACTTCCGAGAGGCAAGTGTGTTAGTGTTACAAGGACGCTGTGTTAACTCGATAGTGGTGGAAGCACGGCTATACACGTTCACCCACTTTCCTCTAATGCTCTAATAGCTTCTTTCAATATCCACTTCTCCCTCTCAAGTTTCACCATCTAACCGCACAGTTTCCCGATCGCGAGTTGATGAAGACTTGGACCGTTAAACTGGAACGTCGATATCACCCTTTACGAACATCGACAAATATCCGGGAAGCCAGGCAGAGACTAAGCTCGAGACAATAAATCGGAGGGAAATCGGAGGTACCGTGTTTGAAAAATTCGCCCTGAAAAATCGACCATAAATTCCCGAGTGATTCCGAGTAATAGATTGCCGATTCGTGGAGCGTCGGACAAAGCCCCGCTACTTTCGGAATAATAGCCGAATCGAAGGAAACGATGTTTTATCTTAACACGGGGAACGTCGAACGCTTTGCAATCGATTTATAAAACGAAAAACGTGTCAATTTCATTCGCTTTATTACGATTATTCAGCGAGATTATCAGAGATTCTTTCGTCAATGTACCCCGTACAGCGTCATTGTACAAGATCCAAAACTAACTAAAAAATTGTAAAAAATAAAATGTACAATTTAGAATCGAACCGACGTCATTGTCAATTGCTAAACTACCGTGCGAGAAAATTCCGCTGTATCGGCGGTACGCTACTGGCTTGAGGAACCTGCCGTGTTCCGAGCTCGAAGAGCAAAGGGGTTCAAACTCGAACCCCTCGTATCCCCACGCGTTACTTCGTTTCCACGTGTTTGCGTTTACACGGCGCACCGTTAACACCAACCGGCGAAATACCAAGTGGGGACGTGCAATCGCGATCGTGGTTCACGTGGTGCAACCCTGTTGGGGGCCGACCGGTGGTTCGTGTCCCCCTTCCCGTGGGTTTTACGCACCCTCTCGAGCGGTCCTTCTCTCGCACACCCGTCTACGGTATCCCTCTTCTCAGGCACCGGTCGGGCCCGTCAGCCCATCCAGATTCCGGCAGACGTGCCATTTGAATACGAAATTCGAATACGCTGACGAACCATGCATACATCAGTCTACGTCTGTTTGAACTGGTCCCTGTATGGTAATGCTATAGCGGTGGCGCGTCGGTTTGCGACGCGGCCGCGCCAGCCAGCCGATTGCTCGGAACGCGTCACGCAGCGGGGGGAGAATCGCGTACAAGCCGGATACCAAGTGGCTCCGGATACGTTCCCGGGACCCTTCTGTCTTCCGTCGATGTTTACTTTCTTCCTTTGTCGACGTGGATTCGCCTCCGTGGTTGCGATCCGCGCGCGCAGGGATCGGCGACACGCGAGAAGAGCAATTTGGCCGCGGAGATTTGCCCTTAGGACGCCGCTGATAATTATCTGGAAGCGAATCGTACAGTGACGCGACGAACAAAATTTCGAACGTGAGTGCATTTTTTAATTTACAGACTCTCTTTCATACGATACAGTGAGAAGTCCAAAACTTGTCACTGTCCGAATAATTACAAAGTAAAGATCGCAACGATCTGAGAACTGACGTAGCGCGTTTGACATCGAGCAGCGTGCGTATTTACGGAAAATATTTCCGAGAATAGGAAAAGAGAGAAACGCGTAAATGCAAACGTTTCTCGGTAGAAAGGCGTGCATTTTGCAGCGTAACTGGGTCAGACGTAGAATCGTGGCTGTAAATTCCTCGAGGCGCGATCGCGGAAAATTTAGTTTAGCGTAACTTTTCGTTTACAAATATTAGCGCGCAGTATTTGACGCGCGGCGAAGAGCAATCGAAAAAGGGAGTTGAAACTCTGCGATTCGGAGACTGTTGGAGCGTGAAACAATTACCAATGGCGTTCCTCCCGTTCGATGCATTAACCTCGTCGTCGGCGAGGCCTGAGAGATTCGTGAGAGACGGTGCCGAGTGTTGGAAAAAGAATCGAATCTGTTGAATCGGTATTCAGTTAAACTTCGCGATACGGTAAAGCGCGCGAAGGAAAATGGAGTCGAAATGTAAGAACGCGGTCCCGACACGTATCCCGGCGAGAGCTCACCCTCGCGAATTTCGCAAGCCTCACGCCACGGCGAGTCGTCGATCTAGCGGCTCGGCTCGAGTAAAAAGCTAACTCGAATGTGAAATTTCAAGCGTAGCTTTCAGGCCGGCGGGTGGCAGGATTTAGCGATCGGTCGCCTCGCCTCGCCACGCCACACCACGCCTCGTCTCGTCTCGTCTCGTCTCGTCTCAGGTCGGGTCGCGTACGCTTGATCCTGAACCGTGGAGAGATGGAGGATCGGACTAGTGGAAGGTCGGGGCGAAGGGAAAAGGGGAAGGGAACAGGGCTGAAGTGGAAGAACGGGGCGAAGAAGGAGCCGCAACGTTCGAGGGTTACGGAAAATGAGAGAGGTGACGCGAACGCGGGGCAAACTTTAAATGACTTTCACTGTTTTCAAAAGTTGAGTTACCAAAGGGAGTCTCCGCAGCCTCGACTCTCCCCCACCCTCTCTCTCCCTCTCTCTCTCTCTGTTTTCCTTACTTCCATCGACGGTTTCATCTCCCCTTCTCTAGCACGCCGCCGGTCCTCTGTCTGCCCGCTAACCGAACGAGTCCCACTCGTCGTTTCCCTTCGTCGAATCACCTCCGACACCTTCCTCCCGTCGCGTTCACCCTCGTACAACGCAGCTTGGATATGCTGTTTACAAACCTTGCCCGACTCGTAATGGAACTTTTTTCAAGTTATTTCCGGGGAAAATCAGGTACCACCACCTTCCCCTGTCCCTGTTCCTGTCCCTGTTCCTGTCCTGTGAAAGGTAAACGTTCTTCGAGCTTTGACCGGCAGCTTCCTCGCACGTCATCATCGACGTCCGTGCACGCAGAAATCGGAACGATTCCGCTCCGAGGATAATCGTACCGAATAAACGAACGACCCATAGGCCTAATGACCGACGCAATTACCGAGCGTGGTCATCTCCAACTCGAGAT
Organism: Melipona bicolor; assembly: GCA_030673865.1. NCBI lineage: Eukaryota > Metazoa > Arthropoda > Insecta > Hymenoptera > Apidae > Melipona > Melipona bicolor. Next base: position 3,301,681 of record JAHYIQ010000012.1, read on the forward strand.
GGGAAACGGGCGTAAAAAGATAAACATCGAGTTTGTTACGGCTCTAAATAATTTCTGATTACAAGCCGCGACACGGTACTTAGCCACGAGTCCGCGCGCAGGTATAACTCCACAGTCATCCGACAAACGGGAACACAATCTATTTCGGCGAATATACCGTGTCATCCATATAAATTACCGGGCAGCCCAGTTCCGAGCCCCCTCGTCGTCGGTTTCAAAACCGACTGGCCGTAATCGACGATCACGGCGGACGGGTGGCAGCATGACTACGTCCAAAATTCTAGCGAGAAATTCAACGTTATCAGGACCAATTGCCGTCACCGCGACAAATTTCACGTAATTGGAGGGGGGGGGCTGGGGGCTGGGGGCTGGGGGAAACGAGACCGATCTTGACCGCGACGATTCGCCAGAGCCAGCGGCGGGTTAATGCTCGCGCTCCGCACGGCTGGCTAATAAGTTAATATCGCCCAAAAGTTCCCCTTAATGAATGTTACGCGTTTGAGCGGGGTTAAACGGCGTAACGCGGGTATGTGGCAGGAATATAGCTGGGAATACAGCTGGGACGACAACGACGAGGACAACGACGACGCGTCCATCGTCCACCGTCCACGGATAACGGCGCGCGCGCGCCAGGGATCCTGGCCGAGGCTGGCAAAAACCCCAGGAAACTTTCGCTCGATCCTCATTAAAGGCGGACGCGACGTCCGGCGAGCGGGCCGCGCGTCTCGTAAAACGTCGGAGATCTCCGGTGCCGGATACGCCGGAATATATATCGGGTATCACCGGCCGAGTGGGAAGCTGCGCGAGAGAAAAAGTAAAACGTCTGCGTTCCGGCCGAGCGTTGGCTCGCAGGTCAGCGCGCTTTTCCAGTGAAATCGAACACTGGCTGGCCACGGGGTAGCTGGGATAATAGCTGGACGAGCTTTCGATAAAAATTTTATACGTACGAGCGCCGATGATATTTCCACCTCAGTTGCACAGGCCGATGCTTTCCGATCCTCTCGCTGTTTTCGAACGCGTACGCCGATCCACGACAAGCAGGTAGCTGCTTATTACGCGATATCGAGTTCCCTATGGATCCGAATGCTTCGTCCATCTATCCGAAGGGAATCGAATTACCTCTCGTACTAATGCGATCGTAAATTTCCAACGGGAATTTCTTTGTAGGGAACGTTTTACTCTCTCTCGTAAAATCTCTTTCCACAACGCGGGCCTGTGTGTGTGTGTGTGTGCCTGGAAGGAACACCTACCGATCGGGCTCCTTTTTTACAACGGCGGCAGAATCGAAGGGGAAGAAGGAGAGAGCGTCGTGGAAAGCGTGAAACGCGGAGGGGCGACAACCCCTCGCGAAATTAGCGTATTCTTCGCCAATAGCCGGTCGTCGATGCTCGCTTATGGCGACGGAAGCAATCGCCATTTCGTGAATAGCAAAAATTTACTACTACTTGCCGAGGGAGCGTGCCCGACCTCTCTCTTTCCCAGCTATTTCGCTCGAAGGGACGAAAAAGCGCCAGACAGCGGTGCGACGGACACCGTGTCGCCAGAAGGGAGTCGCGCGCGTTCCAACTTTTCGAGAAATTTAAGATCGACCGTTTCCTCTCGGCTCGCGAAACAATCGGAGAAACGGATACGCAGGTGTGTGCGCGCACGCGCACGACCATACGCGAGTAATAATTCACGGGCCGAGTTTTTGCAATCCAGTTATTTCCCTGCGTCGATTTACGATCGCAGTAAAACACGAGCTACACTCCCCCGCCGATTAAGCGCGACACTGTCAATTCCGTAATGTGCCATAAAATTGAATCATTGCGAGGCTCGTCTCGGCGTCGAACGAGAATCGAGAACTGGACTGGTACTTTGCGCCGGTGCTCGCGGATAGATCGTGGAGCGAAGGAATCCCCCTCGTCTCTCGAAAGTAGAGGAGAAACGAGATCACGGACCGGAGAACTAACGAGCGAAAGGAGAAGAGAAGGAGGGGCAGTTGCTCCCTTAATTCGGAAAACAATCGATCGCTAATAGCAGCAGCCGGGTCAGTGGCTCGTTCGTTCGTTCGTTCGTTTCGGTACGAGTTCGTAAGGTACGATCTACGGGCGAAGAAAGAAGGAGGGAAGAGAGGGCCTCGTAAGAACGTCGTCGTAAACGAGGGCTTCTTAATCCCTCCTAAATAAGTGCGAGCATTCGCGTAGGTGGCGAACGGTTTGTCACTGGTTCGGGGTCCGACGAATTACGCGAACCTCTACCTCTCTCCAGTTCCACCCTCTCTTCACCCTTTCTCCAGCCGTTCTTTCTCCTGCCAGAAAGCTCTTGCTTCTTCTACCGTTTCGCACTTCTCCTTCCTCCTCTTCGCTGAGAAGCCTCTCCCTGTCCGTTTATCCCTTTCCCTCGTCCCCCTTTCCTTCCTCTCTTCTGGTTGCGTCGACCAATTGAATTAAAACAGATCGCATCGATCTCCGGCAAACTTCTCGACGCGTAAGCGTGTAAGCTCGTATATCTTCGACGAAGCGTTGAGAGTTCTATTAATTCCGGCTGTTCGTTAGTAATGGAAATTATTCTAGATCCGGCGGAGGAGTTGCACGGATGGTAGTTGCACGATGCTCGATGAGCAAACACCTCGCAGCTTTATCGCTACTTTAATCAATGACTACTTCGATTAATTATGCCGTACATAATTCATACGGAGCGGCGTGGTTCGGGGGCACGGTTGGCTAAAGCAGGGCAGAACAGGCCAGCCATCGGCCTCCTGTGTCTCGTTCGGTTCGTACCACGCGGCCGCGGCACCGACGCTGGATTGGCCGTCGGGCACGTTCAATGCCGGCAATAATAGTCGTATCGGTTAATCGCGTGTACACAAACAACGGGAGCAATTCAACGGGACGAGAAAGTAAAGTTATAGCAGTAGCCAACAGCGGTCGCATGACCTTCGACGGAATCCTGCGGACAGGCTCGCCGGCACTCGGCGCTCTGATTACCACCAGCCGCGCGCCGATCGATGCTTTATCGTTACAATTACCGAGCTCCTTCATCGGCACGCTCCTGGCGATCGCCGGGATGAAAACTGGGATTGGACACCGGCGATACGGTGCTATCGTTTTCCAACGATCGGGCGAAAAAAAAAGAAAACTCGACGGATCTGGAAAACTGTAATTAACAACGCTTCCTGTCATTTCGCGTGATTACAAGGAGAGCGTTCGCGCGTTTCCAAGCGTTTACCGATCGTTCGTCAGTGTAAAAACAATCGAACAATCTCCCTTTTGATTAAAAATGTGATTCAAAATGAACGCGTGTCACTCGATCACTCGCTTCTCAAGTTCGTCCAACAATTGGTGCCTCGGCCAGTTCGTACAGCTTTTTCCCTATTGTCCACGCAACGGCGTCCACCGCGAAATCTACGGACGTTCCATCTCGCGATTTCGCAACCGCCTACGCGCAAACTGCAACAAGTTCCAGTCGTGGCAACCACCAACCAACACCTGGATAGACGCAGGATTCGAGCCTCTCTCGCGATTGTTCTTTAATGTCGCGAAAGCGGCACGACGCTCGTTTTAACGACACTCGTGTCATTACGCAACGACGTCACGGCGTCAGTGAGGAATCCAACTGCTTTTTCACGTACGTACATTTGTATTTGTATTACGGTATATTAAGACGTCGCGCACGGTCAACAACGAGCATTTGCAAGCGAGATTTACGCGTATATATAAGTGAGATTCTTGGAAACTTACGACCGTGCGCGGCGAAGGTTAGGCAAACGCAAAGCCCACGCGACGTGTACGCGTGTAACCGGTAGGAGAATATTTTACAGACAGGGTGTGTATCGCGACAACGAGCGAGCGAGCGAGCGAGAGAGCCGTGCGCGCACGATCGAGCATCGATTTTCGCGTGACGCGCGCCAAGGATCCACTCGCGAGAGGCGGCTGCTGCGTGTATCGATTTCTTGGAACGAGACGCGCGTGGTACGCGCGGTGACAATTGTCAAACGGCCAGCGTGTCGACGCCCGGCCGGCATTTGCATACAGAACGAAATCGTCGTTTATCAAAATCCTTCGTTTACATTTTACGCGATCGCCGAGCGGAAAAACGCGCGCGCCTATATGGAAATTTAATTATCTATCTGGTTTATCGCGATAATTCAGTCGACCGAGATTAAATGGAATACAACGAAATATAAGCGGGTCGCGTTTTAATACCGACACGCGGCTAAACCCTTTTAAAACCGGCACCGTCCGTCCGATCCGTTTAATTAAAATATACCCGCGCCGAGTTTACGAGCGATCTTCCCGATCGATCCGAAGGGGACCGGAAATTTCGCGAATAAACGCCATCCGTCTCGGGATCGAGACGAGCAAACATTTCCGTACGATCGCGATTCGATTCGACGAAATGGGAGAGCTGCCTCCTAAAATCGACAGCCCTCTCGATCCAACTCGAGATATATACAGAGAGGGGAGGAGCGAGGAACGAGCGGACGCGTCGGGAGACGCGTCTCCTGCTCAAAAGTGGCACGCCTTATGTCATAACAACGCGGCACCGACCGGTTGATCCAGTTGGTGATAAATATGGCGAGTGTCACACGCGCGCTGCAATAAATCAACCGGCGTTGTCCCTTTCGATGGAGGAGATTTTTGCTCGGTCCTCGACTGACAACGCTTAACCGGATGAAATAATAAATCGACCGGTGGAACGAATCGACCGCTACGAACCTTATTATTTCGCGACGTACGCGATCTTCCTTTCTGTCTGACGTTGCTCTCTGCTCGGTCGAGTCGCAAGCGTAACTTTTGGCTCCCTCGCGTTTACTCGCGCCTGTCGCGATCGGAGATCTTACATTACGTATTTAAAAGTGCGTTCGTTTTCGTGCTTTTAACGCAACCTGTTTCAAAAACAACAATCATTCGACGGAGAGGAACGCTGTACATTTGCATTTTAATTGCGGCGAAAACGGCGAATTTGATGAAAAATGCCGGAGGAATTCGAAGAGGGGAATCGACAGCTCGGCGGGCTAATATATGGAATTCGGGAGGAGGCGAACGTTTGACCTTCCGGGAAATCGACACCGGCAGCCAGCCTCCTGGCTAACAAGGACTTCCCGGCAAAATTTCTCCTTGCAGAATCCTTCACCGCCGCATCGTCAGATCGTGCACAGTGACAAGGGGAATCTCATTAGCTCGAGGGACAATCCGTGATCTTTGTCCAAACACACAGGAGCGGCCGCGTCCTCTTGTCGTTCGTTTTCTGTCCCACCCGGACCCCGTCGGAGGATGATCCGAACGGATGAATCCGATTGACGGTTCCGGTCTTCGACCCGATCTCGGCCCGGGCGAGAGCGAGCGCTTCTCGTTTCGTTTCGGGCCTTCGTCGTTAAGGGCTGTCAAACGCCACGGCGATCGACGACGACCGCGCTTTAAAGCCAGCGAAACCCAGAGCTCGCTGACAAATAGAAGCGTAAACGTCCCGAGACGCCAATCAGTCCCTTATTATCTCGGAAAAACCGTCGCCCGAGAGCTTCTAGTTTCTAGGAAAATGAGAAATATTTCTGGAATAGCGTTCGTTTCAACTCTCGATCGGGTTTCGGACCACAGCGTGAATTGTTACTGTTAATCTCTCTCAGACAGAATGTAAAATATGAGGCAAAATGAAGTTTTCGTCGGAATTACGCTATTTTCTGAGACGAAAACAAGGAGAGGGAACGTCGAAGAACGGAGAGCTCTTCAATTTTCAACGGGGGAATAAACGTTTCGGCAAGTGCTTAATCGTCGGCAAGCAGCAATGCCGGGAGTGGCAATTAATCGAATGGAAGCGCGGCGACGACGGGGGAGAGGGATTCGTAGGAAAAAAGCACGCACAGACAGGGACAGGTTTAATCGGCGATCGTTTCCTTAAAACGCTGAATCGTAGGAATCGTCGTGTGTGTACACAGGCTCGTAATTGGAGACCCACGGTTTCAGAGAATCGACAACTCGAGGGGTCAGACCCTCGGCAACTCGAGAGGTAATTTTCAGAAGGTTTCCCTATCTTGTTGCGCGGCGTGATATCCAGCGATCCTTGCCGATCGAAGCGAGGTGGTTCCCAACGCGATCGACCGAAGGCGATCCATCGATTCGTCGACGACAAGCCGACTCTTTCTCGGGACCAGTCGAGACATTTGGGTAAATCTCTGCTTTCGGTACGGTTCGTTGCCTCGGTGGAAATGGAGTCGCATCGGACTGGGAGCACGTGCAAGTTTCAAACGGTCGGGCGATACATAATTATTGAATGGCATCGAGCTAAGAGGATTCGAGCGAAAGAAGGCGTCGCGTCACAGTTTCCAAGTCGCGCGGAGGATCGCTTCAAATTCCAACTCCCGAGCTTTAATCTTCTTTTACTTTGCGGAGGGCCACCGCAATTTCCAAGGAACACCGACCCACCGGAAATCAGATTACCTTCCATTCATACGAAAACTTTAACTTTCGTGCCTGATCATATCCGGCGACAAAAGCCGTTGGCTTGCTTGTCGAACTCGTCGGCTTCTATTACCTCGTTTTCGTTGACCGATTAAACAAAAGAAAAGAGAGAGAGAGAGAGAGAGAGAGAGAGAGAGAGAGAGAGAAAAGAATCAAGAACGATGTGGATACAGGATGAAACGCAGGGGAATCGATAGGCGTCGATCCCAGCGTCGTTCGATTTTCTTTTGTTAAATCCGCGAGATTCTGTCGGCGAACGATAATAGACAAACAGAGACGGTTCGGTTGATCGAGGGGCCCGAACAGGAGCAACTTAAATGAGAAGAGTTAGCCATCGCGACAGCTTATAGTTGGTGACCGTAATTAACCACTTGTCCTCGGTGCTTATTCTCTCTCTCTCTCTCTCTCTCTCTCTCTTTCTTCGTTCCTGTCTTCTCGAGATCTCGTTTCATCTTCACTTCCGCCAATCCGCCGCCTTAATCGAAAACCATTCTCGCGGCTGATGAAAAGTCGAAGAAAGAGCCCCGAGTCCGTTCTCGTTTCCCCCATCTCCGTTTCCTTCTTTCCACCGTGCGAACAGGACTTCGGTTAAGTTCTTCGTTTCTTATATATATATACTACACATAGGTGTGTACATATATATATGTATATATATGTATGTAGAAGGAGATAGAAGAGTGGTTTTCTAGCGGTGAAAGATCGCGTTGGAAAGCAGCTTTCCGCCTAGTTCGTTCGCGCTGTTGAAAACCAACGCTCGAGCGTGGACGTGGATAATGACCTTCGGTTGGATGGAGGTTTTAAAATAATTCCACGACACACATCGCGAGTATTCGTCGTTTCTCCCTCCAGCCGACGAGAGGAAGAGAGACAAACGAACTGGATGGTTATCGAAAGTATCGCCGCAGCAGCCCGTCGCTCTCGATCGTGCCGGGTCGTTTTACGCGCGAAAGAGCACGCGTCCAGTGCACTTTCGTTCATTACTTTTTCATTTGCCGCGCTCTGGCGACGCGACCCCAGGAAAAATTGCGATATCGGTGGATAACGCCGGACTGATTTCGATGTCGTCCGTCAATCTTCGATCGGAGGAAAAAAGCTGCCTGCACGTCGCAAGGGCGAGACGAGAAATCTCGTTGCTAAACAAGCTGGAAACTGCAACAACCTAATTCGGGGAAAATCGATTTTCCCGTCCTTACGGAACCTAACCTGGGAACCGTAGAACGGTTTATCCGAGCACAAAGCAAAGAAGTTTAAACGGTTGCATTCGGGTACACGGGTACACGGGTACAGGGGAACGGTTCTATCGTTTCGTACGGTAGTTCGTTAAAAGCCGCCGCTGGTAACCTTTGATCTCGGGGCGAACGTCACCCCACGGCCGCGGGATTCACCAGGGGGGTTGAAGCGAAGAGGCGCGGCCAGACAGTGAGCGGAAGTGGTCCGCGGGAGGCTTAATTACGATGTAACCAGTGTCGTTGCTCTTGTTTCCCGGTGATATCGCCGGTCCGGGATCAGCGACGTACGTCGGACGGACAAACTTTAGCATGTCGTTATTAATGTTAGCAGGCCGTTTTCGCGTATCCGATTCCAGCGCAGGAGAACAGACCGAGGCAGCTCATTAATCAGCCGGCAAGGAAGGACGGCGACGGATGCTCGACGTAGATACTATGTTGATGCGGGAGTCGTCGAGCTCCAAATAAATAACGCGCGACTGACTGACTGGGGATGGCTGGGGATGGCTGGGGATGGCTGGGTTGGTTGGTTGGTTGGTTGGTTGGTTGGCTGGCTGACTGGCTTGGCTTGGCTTGGCTTGGCTTGGCTTGGCTTGGCTTGGCTTGGCTTGGCTTGGCTTGGCTTGCTGTCTGGCTGGCTGGTTTGCCGGCTGGCTTGCCACGGCTCGCTTTCGTTTCGCCAGCCAACCTTCGTACCAACGTACTTGCTCTCGTCTCTTCTTGAAAGGACCAGACGCGCGGCTCGTTGCCCGCTTCTTCGAAATTACGCTGCCGTTCGACGCGGCACGAAAACGAATTCGCGATGCTTGCCGGATGTAATACGGTCGCGAGGTTAATGTCTTGTAATGGTTAAATGGCTTTCGTTTCGGATCTCTGCGGTTTATTGCTACTCTTCCCCGAAAGAGAAAGAGAGAGAGAATGTTTACGGCAATTTCCGCAGGACGCACGAAAAGAGGCACGTTTATCCTTTCGACGTCGGCCGAGTTGAGTCTTCTTCAGCGAGTCTGTTGACGACAGGTGATTCTTGCAAGTAAGAATTTCCCATTGAACAGCGTTAAACAGCACGCGTCGTCTCGTCGATAAGGGCTATCTCCCTCTCTCTCTCTCTCTCTCTCTCTCCCTGTAGAAAACGTCTCACGTGCGAAGTCAGCCGCGAAGTTCCGAGAGACGTCCGCGATTCCGTTCACCCACGCGCCGCCGGCAAGACGAAGGCTTGGCCTAGCCTCGCGATAATTAAATTAACTATCAACCTGGTCCGGACGTATCGTCTCGGAGGAGTAGAAAGAGGGTAAAACGAAGGACGCCTGCGGTCGGACAGTTCTGCCGTCGCGTTGGATCACCAATTAGCAGAGCACTCCCCCGTTTCGCTGCTCGTCTCCCCCTCTTGAATCTAGATAGGACCGTTTCAGAACGACGATCATAACGAATCGTTCGTCGATGTCCGCCGCGAGCTGTGTCGGGCCCAGTGACCAACACTGCGCAGAGAAGGAACAGAGAGAGAGAGCAAACCAGTTTCGGACCGGTCCGGACAGAGAAAAGAAGGAGGCAAGTTTCTCTCTGCTCTCTTGCGAGACGAAACGGTCGGACGTACTCGTCGAGATCGGATACAAAATTGATATTCCTTTCGTGGCTTTTCGGGGCCGATCGACTTCCCCTTTTCCCTTTCTCTCGAAAAAATCGCGAAAAGAACTTTCGCTTTAACGCAAAGACGCGAATCCGTGTATGTGTGTGTGTGTGTGTCTCTCGCGTGCATTCCAGCAGCGATTCTTTCTTAAGAGCAACGACAGCTGCTACGAGCTGCGCTAAAACGCGTCTCGTTACCACGAACGATAACACAATAGCCACGGCGCTGTTCCTACGCGGTTATCAGCCGGCGATCGCCCGGCCGATCCTCCTGCTGTCCGCTCTACGCGCGTTCACTACGTGCACTCGGCACTCGGCGCGCGGCCCGCGCGGGAAATTATGGACTGTCGCGATGCAACCGATAACCAACCTCGAGGACGTTCGCGATCTGACCGCGTCCCGCGATATTTTAACGAATATCGGCTCGGTTTCTGCGATTCTATTTTTTTTTCCTTTTTTCCTTTTTTTTTTTTTCTTTTGGAGAAGCGACGTCTACGTGTCACGATCGTTTACGAGTGAAATTTGTTCTCAAACTGCAAGATCGTACTTTTAACGTACTTTGCACAAGTTCAAAGATCAAACAATTTCTGTACTTTGTTATCTTCCACTTATTCGTAATATAACGACCGTCAGTTCGCTGCATGAACGATTTTCTCCTCTTATCGTGGCCCGTCTGTTGGCCGGCGACGGGACGCGCACGACGATCACGCACGCATAAAATAAATGGCTCGTAATGGAATTTCGATTCGGACGAAATAAAGGATGAACAAGAAAAAGGAACGAGAGAAGAAGAAGAAGAAGAAGAAGAAGAAGAAGAAGAAGAAGAAGAAGAAGAAGAAACGAACGACAGAGGGATGAGAAAGGAACGAACGAACGAGAGGTTGAAAAAGGAGGATAGAAAGAAAAAAGAAAGCAGAACGCCGCGCGCCCCGATAGCGGTTAATTATATTGGGGGGACTACGAGTGTATTTTATCTGCGCGGGCGACTGAGCCGAGTAAAAGCCCGAGTGAGCCTTGGCCAGATAACGGCTGAAAGCTTGCTCCATTAAAGGTATCTAGATACCTCGGACATTCTTCTCGGGAATATCTGAATAATTATCCCACGTGTTTCTTCTCTTTTCTTTCTTTCTTTCTTTCTTTCCTTTTCCTTTCTTTTCTTTTCTTTTCTCTCCTTTCCTTTTTTTTTCCTTTTGGCGAGATTACGATTTTGTTGGCTCGGCCTTCTCTACTCTTCGCTGGGCGAACGTCTCGCGTGACGTCCCGGCGCGTCAGGACTTTACGATCGTTTCTGCTGCGACGCATTCTTTCCACGTTGTCCGCCGCCGTCGTTGTTTTTTTTTCTCCTTTCTTCTTTTTGTCATTGGCTCACGACCCACCTTTCTCCCCGTGGACCATCGACCATCAGCCCTCTCCTCCGCGTAATCTACCTTTAATCACGAACGTTTCGGTTTAAATGAGCTCGACGCACTTTCTCTCCCTCTCTCTCTGTCATTTCCCCTCGGATGACAACTCGGCCGATACATCTAATTCCGGTTTTAGTGCGCGCCCGTGATCCGTATTCGTCCATTAAGGGGCCACAACTTTGTGGACGAAGAAAAAAAAAAAAAAGAAGAAAAAGCGCGTATCGCACGTCTCTCCGTGCCGACGCAACCTCTTTCCAATCGTTATTCAATAGAAAGAAACGATCGAACGATCGTTGATTTCTACTTCTTTTCGCTGTTTCGAAAGTCACAGGGTGAAAATCGCGGACAACCGTTTTCGAGAAATTGTTCTTAGAAAAGTCGTAGAAAAACAATTACGTGAATTTCATTTTTTCTTTTGTTTCTTTGACGAAGCATCTTTCGCAGTGACTGCAAAACGAAGAGCCGCTCGAACGACAAAATTCTCAGATCATTACGTCTTTTCGCGAAATACGAAAGGAATTAAATCTGGCGGCGCTGTTGGTGCGGGGAATTGATGGGAATCGTTGGGAAGGCGCGCGGAGGACGAGGCCCCTTTCCGTGAAATGAGTTGTTTCACGATGGCCCACGCCGAAGCAAAGAAATTTCGCGGCGCCTTCTCGGAACTCTGTCGCAATAATTCCAACGGTTCGATGTTCCTGTCCGTGTTTCCACGGCGTCGTGCGGATTCGCGGCTCGCCTTTTTCCCTGCTGCCCCTGCGCGCGATGATGTACGGGCCGATTTAGCTCGAATATTAATATCGCGCTATGGCACAGTTGAGTATCGCGTGGCGCGGGAACGTTGAACCACGAACACGTAACGTCGCGACCTCTTCGTACCGCGCGCGCGCGCGAGCTCGGGAATAAATATTCGCCGATCCATTGCCTCCCTTCGCCTTGTACGTATCGCGATTAAAAAAGCGAATTAACAGAAAGGTTAAATGATGCATGGCCCGGGTAATAAACTCCCGTGAAAAAATAGTCGTCGGTTGGTTATCTCAGCCGCGAGTTGGTTATCAGTCGGACGTCTTTAAACTTCTTGATATACGGAAATAACGTTGCTGAATCTGGAGCGTCGTAAATTTTAACTTAACCTCGTAATTTCCATCAATTTTAACCAGTTCCAATTACTTGACTGTGCTATTTCTTCACGCTTCTCTTCTCTTTCCTTCCTCTCTTCTTTTTTAAGGAACCAAAGTAACAAAATTACATCGAATAAATAAATATTAAGAACATCCGTTCGAGTGATCTGCTTAAATCCGAGGGGAAGAGATCTCGCAGCTTCGAATTTTTACAATTTTTCAATTCCGAAAATGAAATCTGAAACGAAGATAGAACGGGACGCGACAACATTGGCAGTCGAAGGAGATCTCCTGTCTCGCGGAAGACGAAGGAACAAAGACCATCTGGATGGAAGTCCTGGACGAAGGAAATCACGTCACGCCTCGTTGCAAGTATTCCACGGGACGTTACGCGAATCGTGTAACGCGGAGGAGGATTACACGCGAGATCTGTCGAAGGCGTGGACGATCACGCTTTGATATTTTTGGTCGACGAAGCGCGTCCGAGGCTGACGAGGACCACGAGAATCCGTCTCCGCCAGTTAATCCGGCGAGAGTACGGTTAATCCTTCGGGATTATGTAACACCGCAGTGTTTAAGCGGCGGGCCCGAAACTCTGGAATATCCCTCCTCCCCCCTCTCTCTCCCTCTCTCTTCCTCTTCTGTTCTTAGCTTTAGTAAATTTCCCCGAACAGCGGGACTCTGCTCGTACATCTCCGTCCCTTACGGCGCGAATGTACGTATTCCACGACGCCCGAAAACATTTCGTAGAACGAAATGGGCAATCGCAAAGGGGGAAACTCTTTAACACCTGTTCGTACGTTTTCGGCGAATGGAAACGCCGTGAAATTTCAGTACACAACGGGGAACTGCGTTTCCCGCTGGCCGAGTGGAATTTCTAGCGCTGATCAAAGTTGATTTAATTGTCGACGATCTTTTCTTGACAATTATAAACAAGCTCCATCTCGTGTCCATCCATTCTGCGCGACGTGAATATTTCTAACATTCGAATAACAGCGCGGACGCGTCGATCGTCGGTCATGATGCTTGGAAGCGCATTCCTTTGATCGTTAATCAGAGATAAGCCAGCCGTAAACGCTGGGTAAACGGATTTCGCACGAGCTTGCGATATTTATTACGTCAGCTTTTAATGACTTTGCGAAGAGAGCGAAATAACGCGTATCGCGATATACACACGTTGATCGGAATAAAAACGGGAGTTACTCCTTACATCCTTATCTCGCGGGATTAACCGCGGCAACGAGCACTGCAGTTTGCCTCTCTCTTTTTCTCCCCGCTTCGATTTTTCAATGGGGAAAAACCCCGCGAACTCTCGAGTGGTAATTGCACGATCTTGATCACGGTTATCTGGACAACGGGGCAGCCCGCTTTATTCACCCGGGTGGCTTTTTCCGCGAAGTGGCTCGCCGGGGCCCGAGCGGGGGGGGGGGGGGGGGGGGGGCCTAGAAAATTTCACCGGAAGCAGAGCGCGTCGATGACAAACGCCCGCGCATCTCGTTAATTAGTATCGGGGCGAGCATTAACGAGCTCCAGGAAGACGATAAGAGGCGCGCCAGCCGGCCTACCTCGCAGTTTCTAGTAGTAGTTCGCCAAACGAGATAAGGGAAACGACGCTGTTCAAAGGCGAACGCAAAGGCGTTCTTGCGTCCCCTCGCGTTTCTTCTTTATTTCCTCTATTTTCCCCGCGGATGAATACCGAGATTATTCCGTATCGCGCAGATCCACTTAGATTAAGCCGCGATAAACGCGCGCCGACGAATTCTACCTTTTCTCTTTCCTCGTCTTCCCTTCCCTTCTTCTTCTTCGTCGGATCCCAGTTCGGACTCGCGTTTCCGAGTTCGCCGCGCAATTCCATCGCAATTCCGTGGAATTCGATGGTAGCGCGGCTTGCGAGAAACCGAGACCTCGGGGAAACTTTCGACGGTCCTCGCGTTGACTGGCTGATTCTCTCGTCGTCAGTTTTATGATTTTTCGATCGCGTCGTTGCATTTGCGTCTCTGTTGCCATTATCGCTACGAAAGATGGCAGTAAAAATATTTAACAAACTCGAGTCAATCCTTACCTTGGCTTGCTAGTTGCACAGAGACTAGAGACCGAGATATCGTTCGAAAATTTATCAGCAGAGAGGGAGATAGAGAGTCGCAACGAAAATCAAATCTGCAGCGAACGCGTTAAGCGTTAAGCGTCAAGACGTGTAAATGGTATCCCGATGTTACTTTGATTAGTCATATTGATCCCCGGGGAACGAGTGGAGCAGACGTTGACAAATCTCCGCGTTCACGCTGCCCTCGAAAATTGATCTGGTTTCCAGAGAGCGCAACGAGCGAAAGACAAGAGACAAGAGCGAACTCGCTCGGTATGCAGGTCTGTCCCATTTCGTCGCTCGTTAGAAATGACATGGCAGCTGGTAAGGGCTGGCTACTCCTCCGGAGAGAGGAGGGTTCCTCGGCTACGGGGGGAGAGAGAGAGAGAGAGAGAGAGAGAGGCCAAGAGTCCCGGTTTGATGAAATGGTAGCCGAGTAATTGAAATCTCGTGTTCCTCACCGAGTTGATACGACGACGTCCAAGGGCCCCTGGACTCTCTCTCTCTCTCTCTCTCTGTCCCTTTCTCTTTCTTCCCTTGGCCGTGTCAGCCACGGTCCCGTTGCTTCTGTTATTCTCTCTACTGAAAGAGAGAGAGAGAGAGAGAGAGAGAGAGAGAGAGATGCTCGGACCCGTTCGCATGTCACGTTCGTGGAACGCGAGCAGCCCAGGTAGGGCCCTCGTCCCGACTTACCGTCCGGAGACTATAAGCCGATTATATCTTCCCAAATATTGAGACGTGGCTGGTGCGCATCGAAACCAGCTCTGGGAATCGGAACGATCGAACAGCTCTTGATCAAGCAAACGCTTCGGTTCCATGCGCCTGTTGACAGAGATCCGCGCCACGGCGAAACCCTGCCGATCGTTTGTTTGTCTTGGCGACAATAAAATATATTCGTCCCAGTTACAACGTACACGTTACGTCGGATCGTCGCTTTTTATTTTTTTTTATTTTCTTTTTTTTTCAAAGTCCTCTCGTGAAAATTATTTGCCAGACATTCTCGAAACGTTTTGGAATTCCTTCCAGAATTTGGTGTCTACACGTTCTCAGTAAGAATAAGCAGTTGAGAGAAACGCGCCGTGCTTCAAAGAGTTGGAGTATCCGGCTGGGGAGGAAGCGCTACCGTCGAGAAATTCCAAGTTTTCTTGTCCCAATCACGACGACGAGGGGGCGATACATTATTTACCGAACGCTCTAAAAAGCATAACATCGCTGACCCATCGATGGATCTCGGTTCGGCGACCAAGCGGCACGGCGAAATCGTCGTCCAGGGAATACAGAAAATTGAAACGTTCCGCGGGAGAAAAAGTTGCCGGGCTGACGGGGCCGGCCGATACGATCGGGCCGACGAATTCTCGCGCCGAGATACGCCCGTCCGGATACCCAAGAAGTTGCGAGACAAAGCTCCCCGTGCTTCTTAAATTATGATTCATGGCTGGAACTTTGGCGCGACTGAAACGGCAGGCCGTGGTATCGCGGTGGTTTTTCGATTTCCAAGACGCGATGTCGGGCTCAGGCGACAAACCGCGTTACTGCTGGATCTGCTTGCGACTTCTTTGCGAGTTTGCACCTCGAAACGCTTCGCTCTGTTTTTTATTTCGACAATCAAACGAGATTGAAATCGTCAGTCTCGAAATTGGAAATTTCTAAATTTCGTCAAACACGTTTGCTCTATTTATAACATGGTCATTGTGGCTCATGATTGAGTTAAATCTATGAATCATGATTTCGTTTATATCTATGTTGGACGTTCCTTTGAATGTTTACTAGATCAGGGCTCCGAAACATCTGTTATGTTTGTTATCATCCAAACATCGATGCTTTAATTTCACTGTTTTTAAATGACCTATAGCAGAGCGATCAAACGGCTCGTCTTTTGAATTTGATTAGTCAGATCGAACTAGTCCGTTCTAACAAAAACAGACTCGCATACATCAGAAACGGTCTACACGTTACAATTTCAAGAATTCGAATCTCTAAATTTTTGCGCGAAAGTTAATAGTTCAAAATTTTCATTTCTGGTTGGACAAGACAGGTTCACAGTCCAGTGGTGCGAGATTACGCTCGTCACTGAATACCTCGAGAAGCCAAACTCGACGCCAGGAGCAAGTGCAACGTGCGTCGTTGCGTAAAAATTCACAACGATCGGATCCATAGAAACGCCTTCGACCAAACATTCCTGCCTCTCGTACGAGTAATCTCCGAGCTATCGTCGAGCGTTCGGTGAAACCCTCGCCGCGTTCCAGGCGACGATTCGCCGCGGTTCCGCAATTTACCGCGTTGCTGAGCGAAAAGTTCACTTGGTTTTATCGGGGGCAGGATCGAGCGGCAGCACCGGGAGCAGACGCGTCCTGTTCCGATAAAATCGGGATCGGGGAGGCGGTACGTGTGGACCGATTGTGTGTTTCACGGGCTCCCGGTCGAGCCCGTGATGGTAGCAGATGTTTCGAGATTCTCAAAGCGTCTCCGCGAGTTCGGCACTGCGGGCCGAACAGGCGAAAAAGATAGAGAGTTGGCTGGCTGGCTGGCTGGCTGGCTGCTGAGCGAGCGCGCTCGGGCGGAATCGTCGAGCCCCCGGGATGCGGACGCGGACGGTTCGCCGGACGCGCAATTCTTTGCCACGGCCCGGGATCGCTTCTTACGCGGCGCTCCCAGTATTTAACCCGCACGATAAATTAAGCCGGACCCTCTTTCCGGCCCGCTCGAGCGAAAGTATTTAAACTCGAAACAAGCTGAGAGAGTCGCGCGAGACCCCGCGAATCCCCGGGAACGCTCGCCCGGAATTAATCCCGTGCTTGCGTTACCTGCCCGAAACTCGCACGCTTGCTCGCGCCCGCGTATCTCCATTGTATCCTTCCTTCCAACTCTTTCTTCTCCCTTTTGGCAAGCAACGTTGAATTTCCGACGAAATTCTGAGAAAGATAATTTTTCCAAAGACGCAGCAGTGCTCCGTGCTCCGAGTCATCAGCAAGGAGTCATTTACTTTTGATAGGTATCACGTGTCACGGTGATAAGAGAAGATTACCAGCACCGGCTAGTGGTCACTCAGTGTCGCGAAACGTATTTCTTTATTGATTCTCGGATTCTTCTTATACAGGGTGTCTTATCTGGAAAGGTATTTCAGAAAAGGCAGATAACGTCGATCGTGAGACACGCTTCGCCTATGTCACGACTGGTTTCAGATTGCCGAGAATGTTGCAAAGTAGAGAGTAGAGAAAAAAAAGGAAACGTTAAAATTACAGCGACCGCGGTGAAAGGCGAACGGATTCGTTCCAAGTTCTCTCTGGTCGGGAAACACGACGCGTTAATTACGCAATGTATCGAGGGATTCTGGCAAAGAAGCTCGAGCGTCCGCTGTGTTTTACGCATATTTAATTACACGGGGCGGGGCACGCGTTTTCGGACGAGCGTCGCGCAGCTAAAATGCGACACGCAATGGCACGATTACGTGAAAAGGGACGGCAGCGATAAAGACGTTTCGCGCGCGCCCGGATCTGATTATGCAAACGCGATGGGTTGCGTAAGTCCCGGCCGCGAACTTGCGAGACGAGTAATTACGATGTTACATTTTTTTACCGCCGCGCTTCGTTACACAAAATATTCACGCGCACGGAGTTGTCCGGCTGTCCTTTGTAAATACGAAATTCAGCGGTCGTTGCATCTGGCCAAGGCACTCCGCGATTGGTTAATTCACTCAGTCGTTTCATCGAAATACGCAATTACACACAGAGAAAATAGATTTGAAAGCGGCTCGATCGATCGATTAATCTTGGAACAAGGATCGAATTCCGATCGAACCAATAATAATAAACCGTGGGTGTTAAAGAGCGACGCGAAGCGCGAAGCGAAAACGGAGGGTTCCTTCCCGCAGGGATTGTAGGAAAAGGCGGCAACGCTCGTGCATTTTGCAGGATTCGAGCGAAACGCAACACGTAACGACGAGACACGGTTTTCGGAGGCGCAATGTCTGTGTAGGAGCCAGGGACGGGGCACGTGTGTACGTACGTCCCGTGTAAAATTCAAAACGCGGAAACCCCGTGCGCCTCTATAAAATTGTAAAATAATTTTCAGCGTAAACCTCCCTGAAACGTGCGCGAGTGGCCCGCCGTTTTAAATCCGGCCACGCTTGCCGAAATAATTGAAGCTCGCCCGCCACGCCCACGCGACGCAATCTCGTTACGATTTTATTGCGGCTTACGCTCCGATTTTATCTGGTTCGAGCGATTACGTTAGCCGGAGGATCCCTCTGTTTCCAGGCTCTCTCGGCCACCTACGTTCCTTGTTTCTTTCTTTCTTCCTCTTTTTTTTCTTTCTCGCGCGCCCCCTTTCTCCCGGTTTTTATTTTTTCACCGGTTTCGACCGGTCCGCCTTTACGACACACTGTCCGTGGATATCGTGTTTTTTCGGTCGATACCGGTCGATACCGCGCCGAAAACGATGCTCGATTTTCGTCTGGACGCGTATCGAAAAACCGCGAGACGAGATTATAAGCGAAGAGTGTGTGTTTGTGTATACACGTATATATACGTGCACGATGGGGTGAGAACTCGACGTTTCATCGGATCAACGCGATTGTCGGGAGTGTCTCGCGGCTTTTTAATTAAAAAGTAATAAGCTCGGTCGGCGCGAGCGATGGCTCGCTCGAACGGAGCGATCGACTTTTGTTTTCTTTTAATTTCACCCAGTTTCGGCTCCCGGAAAGCAATAATAATGTCCCGCTGAACTTTCACCCCCGATAGGGGACGCTTTATGGGCACTGGTTATCTGCGGCAGAAGTTGCGGAACCGAAAGGAGAGTCCGGCCAACTTCTCCGGTTCGAGCGAAAGAGATAATGGACGATCTAGGTGGAAGTGGCTGGCTCCGCGACCGCGATAAATTTCTCTAGTATTATTTCAACTCGTGATATCTCGCGCTTATATCGTTGCTTTCCCCCTCCCCGCCGGTGCACGCTCCCTTCTTTGCCCATCCGTCGAAAGAACCCCGCGCCAGTTAGGTCCCCCCCCCCCCTACTCGCCGGAGTCGTCGAACATTTTTCCGTCCGATCTCGTTAATTATGCCCCCCGTTAATTGAAACGACGTCCGGAGTGGGGAACGTGACGTTTCATAAATTCCCACGGCCGGAATCGTCGATCGAAGGCTCAATGACGCGCGTGCGTTTAAACGTTTTCACTTAATTACGCGATTCGTCCACAGCGTGCGGCCCGCTAGGCGTTTAACGCCAATTTTATGCACCGGTGAAGTGAAACTCGCGCGCTGTCGTGGCTGCTGTTGCTGCCTCCTCCAACGTGTCGTACCTCTGAAATTTTCCCCTTGGCTCGAATGATCTTCGCATACGACACGAACTGCGACGATCGTCTCGTTGAACGATATATCGTTCGTAACGAAGCCCCGCGGAAAAACAGCGGACTGGTCGCACACGGCCCGTCATTGGCTCGTAAACGCGGAAGCGATTCCGGATCTGGCGCGAGAGCGAAGCGCGCGGAATAAATTCGAAAGGACAAACGCGATAACAAATTTACACGACGGAGCGACGTTTTTAATTTGCCCGATCGCCGTTAATTACTTTGTTTACTGTACCGTGGCGACATGACGCGCACACACACACACACACACGCGCGTTCCCACTTTTGCAAAAATCGCCGGTAATCGAGAGACGTCGTTTCCCGCCCCTCGCCCGGTCGCAGTCGTTTTACTTTCGTTGGCCGTTTCGTTTCTCGACGACAACAACGACGAGAACGACGCGACGGTGGCGGTGTACGACGCGAAAAGTCATTCCCGTCGAATGACAGAGATCTCCGGGGACGATTGCACGCTGCGAAACGACCGGACCCGCGATCTCGCGTGGCCCCCGTGCAACGTTTAATGAGGCCAGACCGCCCTGCAGGCGAAACGGTGCGCCTTCCTCCCGCGGAGTCGCCCCGGGGCAGGCAGGCAGGCAGGCAAGCAGGCAGGCAAGCAGGCAGGCAAGCAGGCAGGCAAGCAGGCAGGCAGGCAGGCAGGCACAGGCCGCCTCGTATTCTCGTATGCAAGAATCCGGTCGGTCTCTCAACTCCGAGCCCCGAGTTGTAAATAGTTATTCGGAACGACAGTTGAATTTCGCTCGTCGCGGGAGAGCTGCCTCGTTTTTCCCTCCCCTCGCCGTTGCTTTCTATTTTTGATGCTTCTCCGCGCGGCGCGCACGGATGAAACACGTAAGGTCGACTCCGGCCGGTGGATCGGTGACGGGTGGCGAAACGCGCTGGGACACGTGGGACACAAGACGCGAGTTTCAGCCAGCGGCAGCCAGCCAGGGGCTCGTCAGCGGGGAACCGATCGCGATGGCAGAGGAACGCGGAGAACCGATCGGAGGAGAAAGCTGGACCTGGGCTGAAAGCCGGCTCTCCGCCAGGGGAATATATACAAATGTGGATTTGCCGAATCGCATCTCGGAGGAGAGATTCGAGATTCGGCCGAGTTTATCTCTTTTGTCTCTGCTGGTCTCGTCTCTTTCTGCCATCACCCCCTCGTTCCTCTCCTTTTTCACCGCGTTTCAACCGTTTCGATCGAGAAACCACCGGTTTCTTATTATTCCCCCGCCATGCGCCATTGTGCGCGCCGGACAAAGCGCCACGAAGCCGACCCCTGCCTTATCCGTCCGAGATATTCGGCAATATCCGAATGAACGCTCGACCGAAGAGACAGCCACCACGAAAGGGAGCAGCCAGGTTTCCTCGGAGAGGAAACGACGTGCAAGAGTAGAAAAAAATCAGCCGCGATCGCTGATGTCTGATTTTGCACGAGTGCACGACGCGACTGATGGGTCAAGGATTACAATTGGTCGTATACAAAGTGTGTTATAATGACGTTAACCTTTGCTGGCCCACGAGGCGTTACCTCACGAGCGACGAACCAACACAGAAGCTCGTGGTCTTTGAAAGGAGGAGCCTTGACAGCCCGAGTGTCAATTTGTCAAAATTGAAACGGAGGTACGAATTTCTCGATTGGAAACTTCTTTCGACAAAAGGCTTGAAACCAGGGTCGGTGCGATCTCGTCACCGAAAGTCGCCGCTTATTTTTGTCGGCTAGCTTGCCAGGCAGTATCAAGTTCAAGAACAGGTTGAACAAACCCGGCGGCACGTATCGACGTGGCAATCATAATATACGTACGAATGTTCAGCGTACTGGAATCTAGCGTTACCGACAAGAGGTGCCTACCTTACAGGCCGCGATTCAGGCCTCCCGCTATCTTTGGTATTCCTGGCCGGGATCGTTCTTGACTGACGTCATTGGCTCACCGCTGAACTCTGGAAAGAAAAATGCAGGAATACGTTAGAAACCACGCTGTTTCTCTTCCCAAATTGTCCGAGAATTCGCCTTGGTGTGTTGCGAAATTGTGTTAACGGTGTTAAGTCTTACGTAAAGCAGACACGATTGCAAGTTGTAAATCCGCGATTGTCTATAGGCGGGGGAATCGGTGTTTCCGATTTTTTGATCATTTTCGTTGCGCAAGCACCGTTCCCACCGTTCCTACGGTTGTATCGATGTTTTTCTCTTTATCCAATATATCATCAACGATGGTCGAATGATCGATCAAATCGTTTCTTGGCAACGTCATTTATCTAGCGGTCGTCCAACGATCGCGTACGCGCGAGAGGGAACGTCGACGTTGCTCCGTCGAACGTATCACCGGGTAATCCAAAGTATCCTACTGCGATATCCGACGAGCAACCTCATTAATCGTCGAATAAACGTACGAGAAGAAGGCGATAGAAAAATTAGAAACGTCGGAGTAACGTAAATTTAAATGGAGCAGCGAGCCACGCGAGCACACGGAGGCACGAACACAAGGTGGCATGGTGGCAAAGTGGCACGAAGCCACGAGGAAATAAAAGGCCGCGGTCTCGCGAAAGGATTCAAGAATTTCCTGTTTCCAACTGGAAACTCTTGCCGAGCGGACGGGATATTCCGCGCGATTACGAGTGCAGCAACGACCACGTAACCTCTGTCCGTAATAACTCTCCTCCATCTCCTATTCCCCTCGCTCCTTCGTTCCCTTCTTCGGCTCTGTTCTTTCTCTCTTCAACCTCTGTCGTTCGATTCTCTTCGTGCCTCTCCGGAGGTCCGAGGCAACTTGTCCCACTGGTCCACTTGCCATTGCGTCGAGGCTGGACTGCTCTGCTCTGCTCTCTCTCTCTCTCTCTCTCTCTCTCTCTCTCGTCTACCGTTTACACGGCCGACAACACTGTTCCGCTCCCTTGCTGGCCTTGTTGTCCCGATACTATCACGGGCCAACACACACGTGGACACGTTTTGTCTTCTAATGATCGAAATAGAAATTATGCCGGACCCGAGGGTCGACGTATCGTCGCGATCGTTTGCCCCAACTAACATCGTGCCCATTGTAAAGTCGGTATTCGAGTCACTGCCACCGTAGATTTCCGATGGATTCCTACGATTCCTGTCTATTCCTGTCTCCTGTCGTTGTCCTAGACGAAAGCTCTAGCTCGCGCGAGCTATTTCTTCCCTTTTCTTTCAGCTGCGTTTGCTACGGTGGCGGGCGGAATGATAACGAGGCTCGTGCATCACTCGAACAGCCCGAGTGATAAACATAATTCAGGGGCGCGACGCGACGCCGCGCGAGCGGTGACAAAGCGGTGGAATTCGCGTTACGGCGTTCAGCGCAGCAAGGATCCACATATCAAGCCACTTACCGAAATTTCCACGCAATGAGACGTTTTAGTGGCTCGTATCATGGCGCGCGCGTTGTTTCGCGCTGAAACAAAACAAACCGATGCCAGAGAGATTCCAGATTCCAGGGACACGCGCGCGCCTGCTGGAAAGCGACTGGTGGAAAGCAAGCGAGCAAGCGAGCAAGCGAGCGGCGGTGTCATTGAGAGAAAGAGGTGTCGTCGGGACGTTAAGTGGCAAAGAGGCGTACACACACGCCGGTTAAGTGGCCGGGGACACAACGGCCGTCGCGTCGAGAGAGAGAGAGAGAGAAACAGAGGCGGTTTTAACGGTCCTGGTTTGCGAAACAACAAGCGGCGAGCCCGCGAAACTACCGCCCTGTGAAAAAGCGTGTGCCCGGAGCGAAAGAAAAGGAGCCGAATCGTAAAACTTGAAACGTACGCGCGCGCGCGCGCGCGTGTCGCTCGCTCGTTGACGCAGGGGAGGCGATTTGCCAGGCGTGTTGCACGCGCACGCGCGCGCCTGCCACGCGCGAATCGGGAGGAAAAAGGAACGAGAGGAGAGACACGCCGGACAAATATAAATATTTCTCCGATCGCTTCCGCTCTCGTTATTTTCATTACGCCGTTCCATAAATAATCCCCGTGAGCGTAAATCGCCACGGCACTCTATCCATTTCCACTCTTTCGTCCGATCCGCGTTGTGCGCGATCCTGTCGCGTTCGCTTTCACATCGGCGTAGATTTTCACTTTGTCGTCTATTTTCCTGCCTTCTTTCTCCTCGCTTGCCTCCTTTTTCCACTTGTGCCTCTGGCCCTTTTTTCCTTTCCGCGTCCGCTTCCGTATCGGACGACGATACTCGTGCGCCCTCGACGATAACGGCCAGTTTAGCCTCGAATTCGGCCAGGGGGATGTAAATCGTAGGCTTTGCCTCATTGTCGAGGCAACGAATGCAAACGTTCCATGGAAATCTCCGAGTCGACGCCGGGCAAGAAGAAGAGGTGAAGAGGAAGAAGGGGTGGAGCAAAAGGACCAAGTGGAAGCAAACTGTCGTAAATCCAGCGCGGACTAGTCCAACACGCGTGCCAGTCTCGCTCGTCCATATCGGAAGCAATTTACAAACGCGTCTCTGCCACGTGGCAGGGAAAAGGTCTGCTCTCTTGCGTACCTTGCCATTCTTCCCCTCCCTCCTCTCTCTCTCTCTCTCTCTCTCTCTCTCTGTCTTGGTCTCTCCTCGTCGTCGCTATTTTTCGCTGTACTTTCGCGTCGCCATAAATAATGCCCGTAATTCGCCACCCTAGTCGAGCACGCCGTCCGTGTCCTCTGCGTTCTACTTTGTCGTTTAATGCCTTCCGTTCTAACCATAGATTATTATTTTGATATATAACGGGAGGCAGGGCAATGAGAGGGGAGCAGCAGCTTGAGAAGCGAACCATCTCTTCTCCCTCTCGGAAATTCGCGTAGAAGGACTTTGGGGAGGTTTTCGTACAGGCGGTTATGGTACGTACGCGAATAATTACGCGGATATTTGCTCGATAAATACGGCCTGTATACGACGCAACAGTTACAGCGAGCGTTTTACAGCGTCCACTTTAAAGAAATTGATCGCACGAAATTACGCGATTCGCTTCGCCAGCCGATCGATTAATTAAATCGCGCTGGAATCTCGGTGTATCGCGGCGATCGCGAGATAAAGTCGCGCGATTAATTTGCCTTCTCGCACGAGATATTTGTTATTAAGCCACTGCACCGTACCTGTCCCTGAAAACGCGATCGTTTGTCTCTCGCTGTGCCACTCTCTTTCTTTTCTTTTTTTTTCTTTCATTGTCACAACGTGCTCGTACGTAAATATCAACGAATTCGACCATCGAATACAAACGCAACTTTGCATTCGCCCGTGACTTTCTCTTTTCCATCCTTTTTGCTTGGAGACGAACGAGACGAAACGTTTGTCGTTTATTATCGACAGTTTCGCGAGTTTATAACTAAACACCGTTAAACCGCGTTAGGGCTCGTTAAATTCGATACGGCAGCGTAACGCGATTCGACAATTTACACGCGCGCAACGCGTTCAAATTGTGGCCGGTGTTCATTATTCGCGTTTCGAACAGCTGCTCGGCGAAAGTCGACAGTTTCGTTGCGAGAAAAAAACAATTATCGCTTCGCTACGCGGCGAATTTTCGATTTTCACGACGTGGTGTTACTTGACAATTTTCATTTTTAAAGACTACTTCTGACTACAACTGTTGCGTACCGACCATCGAAAAAACACATATTTAGTTTTACTTGTTTCATCTTTATTCATATTCGCTTTAAGTCACCAGTGAATAAATTCTAATTTGTCGAAAAAAGGAAGAATATTTCGAGCGATGTCTGGCTACGGTCATCTCATGTTACGCGTAGACAATAAGTCTTCAAAGATCCCACTTAAAATAAAAAAAAAATAGAAAAACAAAAGAGTTAGAGTGTTTAAGAGTTGGAAAATTAAAAAGCCGACCGTTGTATGTACCATCTTAAACGGGAAACACAAACAGCGTGCGTAAAGTTGGCCTCGGCCAACGAGTTGCAATTAAAACACGGAATCGCATAATCTGACGGTAATGTTTGGCGTTTAAACCGGGGCACGCGCGATACGCAGACAAATAGAAAATTAGCCCCGGGTGATATTTACGAGAAACTAAGTCGCCGTGAAGGCAAACAATAAAAGTGTCGTGCAAACACGGAATTGAAAAGGCAACGTTTTCGATACCGGAGCCGCGTCCCTCCGCTAAAAATCCCCCTTTGAAAATCGTCCTTTATTCGTCGATCAACCAGGCGCAGGAAAATCGTTGGCAAGCTCCTCGAATCGTTTTGACGATGGCCGCTCGTGCGAGCACGCGTGTCACACGTGCGCGTGCCATTCGGGTGCGACGCGGTGTGCGTAAACTGCGCTTCAAGGGTGCAACGTGCTCGCGTCCGCGTCGATGCGTTCCCGCGTCGCCGTCCGAAGAATAACGCGACGAGTGTTCTGGCTATCCAGGAAAATATAACTCTGTATAAATCTTTAAATTCTTTAAGTTCTCGAATTTCTCAGATTTTTGGAATCCGCGGGCGTCGGAATTAAATTGGAGCTTTTTTAAATCTCGACGATTCGTATCTGCCGTGGCGTGTCTATTATTACGAATCCCAGATCACTGCCTCGCCTGTCCATCATCGTGGATATTTTCGATTTCTCCCGATTGCCGTGAGCGAAATCCAGCGGGCCGTTTAAATATTTAGCGGTATTTTAAACTGATAACCGTGCATATTTCACAAGTAGCTCGAGTGGTTCTTTTTCTCGGCCATTGGTCTCGGTTCTAACAACAAACATCAAACGCAGCGCCGTTTATACGACTCTCGATAACCCCGCGGAAGAACGTTTTCAGCGCCGATGATTTCTGGATTAACGAAGAAACGACGTGGAAGAGGCGAACGCCGTCCGCCGAAATACGCGGGGTGAACAAAGGGGGCGAATCGTTAAAACTCGAACGCTCGTTGAACGTAAAAATCGAACAGGAAAATGGCCGACGCACGGTCGGAGGGTATTTAAACCGGGATAAATCATAAAAGCGAGAAAGGGGTAGCGCAAGTCGGCGCTGGGTGTCGTAAACGTCGCCTGGGAATGACTCGGTTTTATTTCTCGTTACGGCATAACGTTCCTTAGCGAGAACAATGCGCGTTGTCTGATGATGTTTTCCGGAGAAACGTTTCCACTCGGGCGACAATCATCTCGCACAAATGCGAATAATTTCGGCCATGCGGTTCGCCGGTGTCGGCGATTACCTCAGTTCTGCCGATTGTTTTTGCGAAATTGTGCCGAACGTCCGCGACACGCGACTTTTCAAGCGACTTACTCGCTCCTCTCCCTTTTGTTCGCGTCTAGCTGAACCTGTTTCCTCGCCTCGATTAAAAACTTTTAATCGTTGAATTTTGAATATAATCGAATGAAATAAATACCTTTGGTTGCAAAACCTAACCTAAACCCACGAAATCTTCTGATATCGAACTTGACTCGAAATACGTAAATACGTATTGGACTTGATCTAACCACTTTTACCGGCCACGCGAGAACGTTTATTCGACGTACATTTTCCATTCCGCTCTTTTTCTTCGTTTACTTTCGTTTACTACGCGCTTTCACGTTTCTCGTCGTTTTTCTCCGTTATAGCCGCTGGTATGTGGCCACGACCTTAAGCGTTCCCCGGAATATGCGCGAGATTGTCGCGGACTTCATTTTGGAATCCAACGATAAATACCTTGATAAAATCGAAGAACGTGGTTCCGTGCCATTACGCGCGGAAGGTTTTCGCCACCGCGACGGCGAAACGGCCGATCGCCGAAAAATCCGACGCGCAACGTACAACGCGTCGGAAACGATTGCGTCAGCGGACCGGAGCATCGACGAACTCTCGAATGCCGCGAATGCTTGCCACATTCCATCGGTTTCGCGGAACGGCCATCTTGCGCAATATCTTTAGCCGTAAACCAACGTATGACGCGGATTATACGACTGCGAGCGTCTCCTCCTTATCGGTAATTAAATAATTACAGCGTCCCCGTAATCGCGCCAACACGCCAATGGTTTCTTGCGCGCTATCGGCACTATCCTCTCCCTTACTTTTTCTTTCTTTTAACAAAAAAATTTTACGACGAAATTTTTAACGATCCATATAATGCCGATCGACCGATCAAATATACGACAAAACACGAATTTGACTTGCAAATGAAAGTGACTGGTCTCGTTTTCCGCTCGCGACACAGAGGAGCAAAACGATCAGCGCGTCCTATTAAGAAGAGGCATCTAATCGGTGTTTCAACGTCGTTTCGAACAGCCGTGATATGTAAATGTCGAAAACAGGTAGGTCGACGTAGTTCTCTCGTATTATGCACGTTCTTCTCGTATTCGTAATATTAATATCCTCGTAGCTGGAGGTCAGTGAGTTTCAACGTCTCTCCTATCGACATTTTTCCATCATTGATTTATCCCGAGACCGGCAGTCGCTGGCCATTGGAATTCTTAATGCTGTCTATAACTTACGCGTCGCTCGATTCCGCCTTTATTCCCGCGTTTTACGCGCTCGAACGGCATCGCCTATATTAAGCTTGTAAATAACGAAAGTCTCCGTAGAGACGATCCTCTCGGGGTAAAGCCGGTCGCGCGAGCTTCTTGCCAAAATCCGCTTCGTACGATCGTGTCTCATCGCGGCGACATAAATCGAACTATTTTATCGCGGATCGAAAATTATATCGCTGCCCCCTCGCATCTCCGTGGCTCCGCATCTCCTTTGCCACGCCACGGAGCCACGAAGATCACGTCGAGGATGGCTCGCGTGAGAAACGCAAACTGCAATTACGAGCGGGCGTGCGCGCACGACATTTCACGTCTCGCCGTCTTCCTCCACGAATTCCCTCTTTCTCTCTCTCTCTCTCTCTCTCTCTCTCTCGTTCGTCCGTGTGTGCAACCCATTCCACCACCGTCCTCTCACCTGTGCTTCGCGTTCACGCGTTCCTCTTGTTTTCCCTCGGCTGCATCGGTTCGAAAAATGTTACGACGGCACGTGTGTACGCGCGTTCATAAAGTCCCTGCGCTTTTCAACGTACGTACATGTACGCGAACGCGCAGATTTTCTTTTCTTTTCTTTTCTTTTTTTTTTTTTTTTTTTTTTTCGAAAGCAATATCGTCGACAATTTTGGCCAACCCTGAAATCTCGCCGCGTTCCACTATTTTCCGGCTGTTGCGAACTCCGCGGTGATATGTTCCCGCGCTTAAATCTGCGAGAGAGAGAGAGAGAGAAAAGATCGACGTTGCCCTAGAAAAACAATTCCGCTTTTGCTCGCTCTTCCACTCTTGAAAAAGTTGAAAAAAAAAAAAAAAAAACTAATTGCAAGTACGTTGGTCTACACGAAGGTGCGCGAGTTAATTATAACGCGAAATGATCCCGGCCAGTGGAAGGTTCACCGGCTAGCCTATGAAATAATAAACGGTTTAGCGTGCAGTTGCCCTTTGATCGAGGCGATCGTCGTCGGTAATAAGACGGTGGCAAACGTATCGAGACGAAGTGCGCGGGGAGGCAGACGTAAGTACGCTCTTTGTGTCGGGCAATCGCGGCGTAAAAAGGAAAGAAAGAAAGGCGAAGTGGGTTTCGCGGGTGGAAAGGAATCGATGTTCGACAATTGGGTCGCGTTTCCAAGCGCCGCGCCGTGCCGGGGGATGACTTCTCGACCTCAGGAATTTATTAGAGGGGCCCCGGGAGTTTCTCGCGTCGCAATTCTTCCATCGCGCGCCCGGGTAATAAACTTGGCGCAACCTACTAATCGGGTAACAGGGCATATTAATCGAAGCCGGTGGATCGATTGCGAAACCGCAATGCGGAAACCGGCGAAATTGCAGGTGTTTTTCAATTGACCGGCCGCGTGATAAATCAGCCGGCTCTCTTTCGCGCGCGGAATTTCGCTCGAGAAAGCGACGCGCCGCGAACGGGCGTGGACGAGCGTTCCGTTTGCACGGGATATATATTCGCTTCGTACCGCGGCCGAGAGAGTGCGAGGAACGCGCGTGCCAATTTCGAAGACGTTGCGAAACGCGTTCGTACGGTTGGTACAGTTTCTTCGAACGAGGAAATGGGAACGTGTCTTTTCTTCTCTCTTTCTCTCGTTCGTGCCGCTCTCCGCCGGTCATTCGCGGAGCAATTCGACGCTCCGACAGTCACCGAGAGACAAAGAGAGAGAGAGAGAGAGAGAAAGAGAGAGCCTATACTCCGATCGAACGACCTGTAACCTCGATTCTCGCAGACTACGCGGAGCCTTTTGAATCGCGTCCAATGGATGAATGAAAGCCAACTCTCCTCTCGCAACTTTTCGTAAATGAATAAAGTGTTTGTCGAACGTGTTTGCCACGGTTTTAAAAAGCTTCCTATTCGGGACAAGAGGGAAAGGGTTACACACAGGAAATTCGACTTTCCAGTTATCCTTTGATAATCCCTGCCGAACCGGAGAGCCGAGGTACCAACCGACGATTGTATACGCGCGCTTGGCTCTCCTCGACTCACTTTCCACGATCCACGACTCTCGAAATGCGGCGCGTTCGCTTTCGAACGCGGAATATCGGATAATGGATATTCGGGACGGAGCAAATGAGATTAAACGTTTCGCCGTGTAAGTGGGACGCGCTTCGGACTCGGTCGTCGAAGACGAGCTAAAGAAGAAGTTGATCGTCGAGACGAATCGTAAAAGCCCCGGTTGGTTTCCGTACCCGCATTTAAATTCCTGGACCAAGAGGTGGTCGCTTGTAAACTCGTCGAACGTACGCTCCTCGTCGTGACGAGGCCTAATATCGCTGCGAGTAAATGCCTCTGTTGGTAAATTTACGCGTGCGCAAGAACGCAGACTTTAAACGCGACAGCAAATTGGCTACTACTTGGTCTCTCTCGTCGTTTCGCGTAGCTTTTCATAAAACCGTCGCGTGGAAGCGGCCTTGAGATTAAGCGGCAAACTATTTTATTCGGTATCGCGGCCGAGGCCGGATTCCGCGCGAACAATCGCGACGAGGGAACGCGTCGGCATCAGCTGACGGACAGTGCCCGTCTCGCGGGGAAACAAGTTCTGCCGCTAGAAACGCTCCTTCCCCCCCCCCTTCTTTCTCCCTCCTCTGGTCGCATCTGCTTTATCGCCTCTTCGCCCGTTCCTCCTCTCACTCCTACGGTTTCTCGGCATCGGGGATCGCACGCAATGCGAGCGACCCTTCCCTCTGCGCTCCAAGCCCAAGTTCGATCGCTTAGTGTAATCCAGTCGGTAAAGTGTAAGTGGTTCACCTTGATAGGGCCCTCTTTACCTCGAGGCGCTTCCCTCCCCCCTGTACACCGATCCCATCCGATGCGAGCCATCCCTACCATTTCTCCAGTCGTCTCTCCCTTCTCGTCGGGCCCCAAACTTCCCCTACGCTCCCTTCGAACGCTGCTCCCCTTCCAACTCTCGCGTTGCTCGTTGCTCCTCTGCCGTCGTTTCGCCTTCTCTCACCTGTCTTCCCGGGCGGCCGTGTGCGTCCTGCTTGCACCCGGAGCCCAATGTGGCCGGCAGGGCCGTGCGTTTCCTCCTCGTGACCCGAGGGCACCACGGACTGGCCCGCCCATTTGTAGCGCCCATGTCTGCGACCAGCCGCCCGCCGAGCGATACACCAGGAGCGTGCGTTGTTGCGGTATCCCGGTTCGGTGGCACCACGTCCATCCGGCCCCACGTCCTTTTGCCTACTTCTTCTTCTTCTTCTTCTTCCATTCCCCAGATGTTCCATTTCTCGATCGCTTTCGTCCCCTACACCCAAGACTCGGAAGAGTTTTCCTCTCCTTCGGGTCGATTATTTTTCATGGCTCGCGTGCGACATGAAAGAACGGTCGGTAGGTGGTAACGTAAGGAGTACGGAACGGTAAAGTCGTTGTCGCAGCTATGGTTTTTACGGGCCCCCGATTTCAAGGACTTTGCCGTTTGCTCCGATGCCACGATGGCGCGCGATCCGTGTCGCGCTCTCGGATGATCGTAAAGCATTCCGAGATTCCCGGTGATCCAGGGACGTCGCGGTCTACGAACCAAAGGCTGGATAGTACACTCGGGTGATTCCATCTCGAGCCACCGATTTGACCCGGTGATCTGGTGTCGGTGCTGACATTTACTTCCGTCGGTTTAGCCGTTGTTCAACCGAAAAATTCGTCTTGGATTCTCTCGCGTGTCTCATCGCCGCGCGATGGTAGTAGCAGCGATGTAATTAATTTTGTTTTCGTTGCAGGTACGTGCACCGTGGTAGATTGCAGGCAAACGTCGCTGTGGCTAATGGAATTCCAATCGGAAGCGTGCCTCGTTCGTTCATCTAATTAACTGCTATCAATTGCGATCGTTGGGCAAATTATCGGTATCATATTAATACCATCTTCCGTGGCATCTACGGAAACTCTGCGACGAATCGATACCGCGAAACCACCTTTCAACAGTCAATTAGTTGCTGCGATGCAGAGTCAAACCGCACGCCCAGGGTATCCGTCGCAACAGTCGCGCTAATTACACGCCGCGCGTTTCCAACTTACGATCGAGTTTCGGCCGATAATCTCAGTTTTGATCTACGTAACGTTCGCGGCCATCTCTCTCGATCTGACTTGACCAAAGCGACATACTTGGGTTCAACTTTTCTATTTTTTGTCGACGAACAATTCACTTTGAAGCGTTCACTTTTGACACATTTCGTTCTAATTTGGTTCCTTTCTATCGGGAACAATTTTGGTTTCTCTCCAACTGCAAAAATCAATGTATTCCGTTTTCCGCTTACGGTATTTGAAAACGGATATTTAAGGTATCGGCGAACGAATTTAAATCTCCAACCGGAATCCACGTAATCGCGTGAATGAGGTATTACCCGGGACTGCTTTCTAGCCTGTTAAATTATTACTTAAATTCAGCCACGGCGTATCGCGCGTGTAACGAGCTTAAATATTAACGCTCCGAGTTATTCGTAGAATTTGGCTGCACTGTGACTCTCTCCGCAGTTTTCGTCACAGGTGTGTATCGTGTGCGACGTAAGATGATATCAATTTTTCGAAATTAATCGATTGGTAGCTCGAAATTCGTACGATACCCGAGAACAGCGAGAATGAAAAAAAAAAAAAGAAAAAGAAACGGAGAAACAAATATGACTAATACAGTAGAATGAAACTCGCATCGATGACACGCATCAGATTCTGCGGGGCAGATACGACTGATACACGACGTAATCTCGATCTGGAGATTCGCGCGTCCCTTGGGCCCGTGCCCAGGTATCTTATCGGTTAGAAAGAAACGCGCGCCTTGTACGCCGAATGTAAAACCACATGGCGAACATGTTTATCCATCGAGATAAAGCCGAAATTTCGTCGGAGTCGTGCGGCTGATTCGGTCGATTAACGTCTTCACTCCCATCAATGCGATCGGAGCCGATCGTTCAACGGCTATCCAAACTGTGCAGACACAGACACGCGCTTTCGCGCGCCAGGCGAGTTTGCCGATTTATCCGATTCGCGATCTTTGTGCGATTTCTGTGCGATCTAGAAAGGGGGTAATACTCTGTCTATCGGATCACGTCGAGTTCGCGTATCGGTGAGTTTCGCGTTCGGTCGAACAGGATGCACAATAATTTCCTCGCGTTACGTGACGCGATCCCGATTCATTGATTCGCGGCGATGATCGCGCGGCTCCGATCGAGCTGTGCGCCGCACGTAGCCTGGTTGCACGCAGAAATATGTAACGCGACGGCAGAGAGAGAGAGAGAGAGAGGGAGAGCAACGCGATCGTACGCGCAAACAGGAACGGAGAAGAGACGCAAGAACGCGCGCACGCGTAACTTAGTGTCGGCCGGATCGATCGGACGCACGATCGTCCGAGGCGATAACTTATGATTGATAAATCGATTCAATCGCTAACGCGCAGCGCAACGCAGCGGTTGCTAGCTCTCTTCGACGTGTTATTAGGAACGTCTCGATGCGCGTTATGCGAGAACGTCAATTATCCGACTACCGAGAGAAGCGCCAAGATCGATCCCTTTCCTTTCCGCCCGGCACCTGTTAATTTCTTGCAATAGCGAAAATTTGGTCCAGCCGTTGGTCATTGACTGCGAGCGATCGTTGCTCTCGACATTCCGATCGCGAATCACTTTGAATTTAACTTTGTTTCGGTTTCTAAATTTTTGCGCCTCGATCTTGCGTTCGTTCGATTCTTGATTTCTCGATAGTTTATCGATATTCCAGGCTTCGTTTTCAAATTTGACGTAAATGTTTGGAAACTCGGTTGGAAAATTCGCGCGTGGTATTTTTTTCACGAACCTAAGAAATTTGTAAAAAATAAAAAAAAAAGCCCGCAGCGAAGGGCGCAGCAGCAGCGGGTTGCGAGTGGCGTTCGTTGGATGTGCAAATATGTAAAATCCTGTTCGTGTTCGTCGGACGTGTACGCCCTCGTCGACGACAGACCGGCCGAGATATCGAACCACCAACTGGAATAGAATTTCAACCAACTTTCGAGCGGGAATAGAATTGTGTAGGCGGGATGAAACGGAAGAGCGACGAAAGGTGGGCAGACAGGATGTTAAACTATGCTCGAACTAATTACCAAAGTTTCGGAAGAGTCTGTAAAACCATTATACAAACGATATTTAATACACTCTAACTACACGCCAATTTCGTTCGCGCTTTTTTTTTTCCTCCCCCCTCCTACCCGTTACCTAATACGAGTTAGCGATCGAGTGAAACTTCCCCCTTAATCCAATATAACCTGTCTAAGTCTTGTCAGAAACTTTTCACCACGTCGCTCCTTTTTTCCCCAGCCGGAACTTTCCCCCAGCCAGTCCGACTGACGGTAATTTATGACAATTACGTTTTCGAAAATGTCCCCGCCGAGTTATCGGCGATCAGCCAACACGATCTTAGAAACGATCGCGGAGAATTAACGAAGCGAGAATTAACCCACGTTCGTTTGCCATCCCGCAAAACCGCAGCGTCTGAAAAATCGTCATTAATCGATCCGACACCGGAGCGGTACGCGCGAGGGTTCTCTCGGATAACCTTGTTAGCAACAACAAATACGAAGCAACGTGTTCCGCGCGTTCGCGCTAGTTACGGCTTAACTTTCTGTAACTTCGACCTTCGGTATCGAGTAGCTTGGAAAGCAAAGCGAAGCGCAGTGCAGCGCGACGCGATGGCTGCGCGATGGGACACAGGCAGGCGCATCGAAGGATGCTTTTTACCTCGGGGAACGATTAAAGCTTTGCCACGGCGATTGATCTCGATCAGGCCGGGGCTTGCGCACAATTTTCCACGTCCCTTCTCCTCGTTTCTCTTTTTCATGCACGCGTCGTTGCTCCGGCTCGTTGTCGACACGTTCGAGCCGGCAAACCGGCCGACGCGACGTGTATCGGACAGACTCATTAATCCAACATTCCTTCGTCTCTCTCTCTCTCTCTCTCTCTCTCCTTCGCTCTGTCTTTCGGCGACCGATTAAAAGGCAGGCCAGTTACGCGCGAGCTTCTTGCCTGATTCGTCCTATTGCGGAATTTTGTTGATCTCATCCCGTCCAGGTACGGTTCGATCCGAACGTGCCGCGTGCAACAGTCTGGTAAATGATTCGATGCGTCCGGCCGATTCGCGGAACCTGCGGATTCCGGTCGCGCCATCGTCATCCCCTTTTCTGTCTGCGCGCCGTGGACGTAGCACGCGTGTTCTTCTCAGTCCTGAGGAGAATCGCGCCGCGGTATTGGACGGCCGGTATGCGGCTGGAATTCTTCCCTGGATTTTTAGCATCTATACACTCGTGCTACGTTAATCACGTTTCCATGAAGACGTATAGAGATTAAACGAGCAACGAGTTTCGCAGGCATTCGGGGACGCGATTCGAGCGTCCTGCGTCCCTACGGACGGACTTGAATCACGCGCGAATCAAGACATCGCGCGCGCGCGCGAAATCTCCCCGACTTTCCTGGGGCCTCCTCCCGGGATCGGTGAGGGACCTGTCGGACGAGAAAACGACTTCGATTTCGACGCGGGACGAGACGAGAAGAGTTTGCTGCCTCGAAGCCTCGGAGGAAAAACGGTCGTTGTTGCGCTCGTACAACAGACGCTAATCTAATGTACAAGTGGATGAGGAAGTTTCGATTAATCCCAAAGTTTGCCATTCCGATAAACGCTCGAAGAAGGAACGGGTTGTTCTCTTTGGAAGAAATTCTCCTCTCGGCTGTTTATCTCGGCAAGCTCGCAAAGCAGCGAGAAAAATACTGCACGACTTGAAAATAAAGACTTTTTTGCCATAAAATTTTATTGATATGCAAAACAAATTGCAGACGCGATCGCTCAGTACCGAGGTCTACCCCACGCCCCCTCGCGAATCACGTGACCCAAATCGACCAATCGCTAATTTTTGTTGCATCAGCGTTGCACCTGGGTTACCCCCGCTAAAATCACTTTCAGTGATAATATGTAGAACGGTGTACGAGATAAATACTGTGAATAGACCGGTGCTTTCGAGGTGCTGGGGCAAATCCGCGCGACGCGAAGCATCGATCCCGAACGTTCGGCGAACGGATCCGGGCAGCCGCGGATTCGCGCAGCAGAGTTTGGACAATCTTATGAAAGGAGGACGAGTGGGAAAGCAAGGAACGGCCAAACTGTCCGCGGGATCGGTGAAATCAAAGGACTATAAGGTATAAGGCAGGTTGCCGACCAACCTGCGCCAGCGGAGAATAACGATTCTTTCGGCCTTGCCAAACAGGAATACGGGCTATCTCCTTTTCCTTCGCGCGGCGCCGTCCTTCTCCCGTCCTCTCTCTATCGGGCAACTCGGCTCGATCCTTGTGCAGCGTAGCCGTCGCCGATGCGTGGACGGGCTTCGGATAGGTTGTCACCGCAGTAGCCCCAAAGTAAATGCGCTCCTCTTATTATTCGGACAGAAGATTTAAGCGCAGCTCGCTCGCGCATGAGTTATGCTCAAAAATTGAGGTTACCCGAGGCCCAGGACTGCCAACCCGTCGCTAGAGAGAGACTCTCTTTCTCCTTTATTCTTTCCTTCCTTCCTTCCTTCCTTCCTTCCTTCCTTCCTTTCTTCCTTCCTTCTTCTCTCACTTCTTCGCTCTCAATCACCGCGCCTCGCTCTCCGTCCCTCCTCTGCCCTTCGCCGTTTCGATCCCTTCGTCCTTCCCCGTGGAACGCCATGATCCCCTCTCGATCGCTTCAACGTGACCGTGGTGGTACCTTGCCGGGCCTCTCTCCTTGCTTTTGTTTCGACGATATATTTTCTCTTCGCATCGGGAGAGATCGGTCGGTCCGTCCTCTCTCGTTCGGCCTCTCCGCCAGCCTCTCCTCCTCGTCTCTCCTTTCGCCCATCTCTCTTCCGTCTTCTCTCGAAACGGTGCCTGTCCGCCGCCCTGTGCCCCGCACCCCGCTCCCCGGAATCGTTCTCCTCGGGAATTCGTAGATTATAATAAATGCGTATGCAGTAGCCGGAGGTATAGAACGTCGAGTGGTTCTCTCCCGTTTTCTTCTTCTTCTTCTTCTTCTTCTTCTTCTTCTTCTTCTTGTTCTTCCCTTCGTCCTTGTTTGTTGCCTCCTCCGCGTCTCCACTCCCTGAACACACCGTGTTTCCCTCTCGTCACTCTCTCTTTCTCTCTGTCGTTCTCGTTCCCATTGCTTCACAGCGGCTTCCGATATACGTCGCACGGGAGAACGACCGGCACCGATGGCATGAAATAATTCAATCGTATCGCTCGTAGTAGCCTCGTTCCCGAGATGAAGTACCGCGGGCTGAGCGCAGCATCTCCCCATCGTGATAGCCCATCGCCGCGTGCATTGTTTAGCTCTTTCGTATTGCCCGTCGGTGACACACTCTGCTCTTGCTCGGCTACGTGATTTTGGCCGCGCGGCAAATGCAAATCTTCTCCCCTTGGTTTTGCGTCTCCACGCGTCTCGCGAGCCCCGATCGAGGCTTTCGGAAATGATCCATCCGCCGGGTTGCGCGAATACGGGCGCAGCGGTCGCCGTGGAACGTCGATCAAAATTTCAATGGTCATCGACACAACCGGGCGGAGACTGTGGAGATTCACGGATTTCTCGGTTTCTCGGAGTTGCATCGGTTCACCGATACGCGACGCCCCGTTAAATATTCAATGGTCGCCGGAGCATCAGCGAGTGTGCGTGCGCGTTTCAGCAAGTCCGAACGAGCGGCCGTATATTTCAGGGAACGCGAGGTAACGAGCTAATCGATGCCTCTGAGTTATGCCGCGTACTATCCTATTTACGAACTATTTATCTCGTTAACCGGTGGCGATCGTTGTTCGAATCGTCCGCGCCGATACTTCCAAAGCGCCATTTCCACCGGAGTAATTCACGCGATGCGATGTCGTCGCCGAGCGTGGACGTTTCACCGGTTCGTTAATACCCCGACGATCGTCGAAATTAATATCGTCTCGGACGATAGATACCTCCGCGCGCGTATCTCTTCTGGCGACTGTTGAAGCAGCGAAGGAACGGTCCGGCGCGTATCGGGCCGGCGCGGCGCGGCGGCGTTAAGTAACGAGATAATCAACGGTTCCCTACGCGGCTTCGTACGCGGACACGAGCTCGGAGCTCGGGCATTTATCTCGTTACTCGTACGCGGGGGTATTTAAAGACGACGCACGAACCGTTTCTATAACGAATCTAATTAAGATCGGTTGGGCATCCGTGCTATGCAGATGCATAGGAAAGCGCGAGCGCCGGCGCGCGTTGATTTTCTGTGCGTACGTGCGTGTACGGCGCAAGCACGGTGCGAGCCGTGTACGTTCGTACACGCGATACAGGTAATTATTCACTGGCCATGTTAAATGTCCGCGTACGTAGTCGCAAAACTGTTGCGTAATGTATCATGAGAGCACTGCAAATACCAGCGACTCTAACGCGTACCGATCGAATCGAAATTAATCGGTGCTCGGAACCGGTTACGAAACGCTTTGCCTATTACCGTTCAGATACGTGCGAAACGTCAACGAAATTTACGAGACTTTGCCGCCGAGGTTTTTTCCACCCCCGCGTGGAGGAACCCCGTGATTGTTTCCAGACGATCGAAGCTTCGACCTTTTGCTTTTCGGTAGCAACTTTGGTAGCTCGCAGGTGCGTGCAGGTAACCGCGAATCGGTCGTTGCTCCCCCTCGAAATTCGATTCTTAACGAGGCGTTCAATTAAATTCCGGATATGGCGTTGATAATGGCGCGAAAAGGGGTCGCGTCGGTCGCGAATCGAGGGTAAAGGGAGAAACGAACGGACGGACGAACGAATGGACGAATGAACGAGAGAAAAGAGACGAAAAAGAAGGGGGGGTAAGGGGGGAAAAAGATTGAAAGTTTACTTCCGGCGATGCGCGATGTAAACGGGAACGGAGTCCAGGTCTCGCGCGCCAGAGAGTTTTTAATTTCCCGCAAAATAGAATCCTTCTCGCGCTCTAGCTACGGTCCACGCCCATCCCTTGTCCCACGCAGTGATAAAGCAAATAAAGCCGCTCGCGCTGCGCCACAATAAACCCCCGGTCGAAATCGCGTAATTTAAATAAATTTACATCCGTTTGTACGCGAATAAATTTCACTTCGTTCTTGGCCCTCGTTCCCCTGCCCCGCCCTTCTCGTCGCTTCTCCGTCGCCCTCTCTCCTCTCTCTCGCTCTCTCTTTCTCTCTCTCTTCCTCTTTCCCTCTCTCCCTCTCTCTACTTCGTCCCGACATTCACGCTCTCGCTCTCTCTCTCGGGTCCTCCCTCGACGTCGTTTCCCTTATCGTGTCCGTGGTTGTCTGCCTACCGTCATTCCCTTCCCATTGGCCGACGAAATCATTTTGGCAAGCCGGCCTCTGCGGTTTCTCCTTTTCCACCGTCGATGAATAATCAAAAAGGGGTGTCTTCCAACGAAATTCCACGCCACGTTGATAACGGCGGCGGCTGTTGAATGGCCGCGCGCCGCCCCGAGACCCGAGACCCGAGTCCCCGAGACGATAAGTGTATTCAAACGAAATTTCGCCGATCGTCGGGTCCGCGGAGAGCGCGCGACAATGCGCCAAGTCCCTCGTTTTGTTTCAAACGCCGTCTGTTAACAGCTAAAAGCGCGCTATTTCGTTCGTATCTCGATCTGTTTGCGTCGCTCGCAAAAATCGCTCTGCCTCGAAGGGACGACGATCGGCCATCGAGATGCCAGTGCTCGCGACTTTTGTCCTCTCCCCTTTCTTTCTTTCTTTCTTTCTTTCTTTCGTCGCAGACGAACTCTTCCAACTCTAGGCTACGTAGGATCAGAGAGAGAGAGAGAGAGGTAACTATGAGTTCGCACTCGCACTGACGCACAATGGACGTTCGTTGAAAGCGCCTCTCGTAGAGACAAGCAAGTGTCTCGCGCTTGGCGCGGGTAGAAAGTTTTCCCCCGATCGCGTATCATCGTGCAAGTCATTAGGCCAAAGCGACCAGCGGGAGGCTTTCCTTTCGTGCCATTTAATCGAAGATGAACCGCGTCGTAATTAAAACCTGACTCATCGACCGGGTCGCCCCGTAGGACCTCTTTGAAAAACAAATATCAAAGCGACGGCGAATCGATTAAATGGGCGCAATTAACCTCCCCTTTGT
This sequence comes from Melipona bicolor, assembly GCA_030673865.1. Taxonomy (NCBI): domain Eukaryota; kingdom Metazoa; phylum Arthropoda; class Insecta; order Hymenoptera; family Apidae; genus Melipona; species Melipona bicolor. Next base: position 3,341,384 of record JAHYIQ010000012.1, read on the forward strand.
CCCGCGTCTTTTCAGCAAGCTGTTTGTGAAACAGTGCCGCGCTCGTTCGACAAATAAAACGCCTCTTAACGAACGGACGGACGGACGGACTTCTTAAAAAAATCGAGGAACGCGCGAGGTCCCGTTACGACCATGCGCTGTGCCAATCATTAGCGCATTTCCCTTCCTTTTCTTTCCTTTTTCCTTTTCTCTTTTCCTCCTCCCTTCGCCATCTCCCGATACCTGTACTCAGTGCTCTTTTGTCGGTGTCTTTCTGCCTCTGTTCGTCGCGTCGTTTCTTTAAATCCTCGCCTCGTGTATACCGCATTACCGCGCTGCCGAGATTCTTGCCAGACGGCGAATCTTTTACCGATTCGAGCTTACGCGTGCTTTTACACCGACTACGAATGGCGTGCGTATAAAACCATTCACGCGCAGACGCGAGCGTTAAGTACGTTAACGCGCTTAAGAATGTAAAAAGTTGCTGTCGCGGCGACTTACGACGACTCTTAGAGCTGTTTCGGTTTCTTCGAGGCAAACCTGCGCGTGGTCGAGCAGGACGTCTCTCCGTGTCTCGAGTCATTTGTAATACATCGGGAATTCGGGCGTATTCGCGTCCAATAAAATCGACGTTAGCAGTCGACAAATACTTAAATTATGCAAATCCACGCGGGATCCCGGCACGCAGCCAACGCGACCACGTCACTGTCTAAACCGTCAGTTAATCGACGCGTTCATGAATATTAAAATTACCGACCGGTTTCGCAACACCGTAGAAAGAAAGAAAGAAAGAAAGAAAGAAAAGAAAATGTCAAAATTGTAAATAAAGCGCGATAAATAAGTTTGGCAACGCGCGTAACCCGTCGCCGAGGTCTAGGTTTGCTCGCAGCGTAGAACCGGTGGTCGAGACGACGCGGAGGAGAGGGCTGGCAGCCGCGGGGACAGGGGAAGAAAGGGAACCGCAGGAATCAGCGTCAGAAGGAACTCCCCCATCGGCGACGACATAAACTCGAACTCGCTTCTGATCGTATCACGGCAACATCGGGGCCCCGTGGTCCATACTTCGCGACAGTTCAGATAAGAAGCATTATTTACAGGGGGAACCGTCGTCTCTCGCGTCGGAGGGTGGCACTAAAAGAGAGACAGGCAACGCCCCGGGTTCCAGCGTTCTATTCTGCCGTTCTAACCGCATTGTACGTACGTACGTACGTACGTCGGCTGGTCGGCCGAATGTCAGACGGCAGACGCACAGACACCGAGAGGGACCATCTTTCTCTAAAAGCGCGCAGTGTTCGCGAAACGGAACGGGAGGCCTAGCGGAATCAATGTAGCGGCGGGAATGATATACGACGCGTAGACGCGGAACAGCGTCGCGTTCTTTCTGTTAACCCTATCGCGCCGCGTGCAAACGCGTTCGACGAGGTCGACGAGGGATGTAATAAAGTCGATAATAACGCCGAGCCACGGATATTTAGTGCTAGCTGTAAATCTCGATTCACCCGCTGCTCGCATACCTTACAAACCAGCGCCACGTAGCTCCGTATCGCACGTAAAACAGATGTAAAACATCGCGGGTCTCTCGAGCAACAGAGATTGCTAAAATTTCTACGTCTTTCGAGCTTGGATGATCTTTCTCGCGAGCGAATCCGTGAGGAATTCGTAGCGAGCGATGAAAACTTTCGACAGGCAGAGGGAGCGTACCGACGAGCGTTCGCGTACAAAGTAGAAAACAGTCGAAACGGTTTTGGAAAGCGCGGCGGGACTCGCAGCGGGGCTAGATTCTTCAAATTTTCGTGAAAGGCTGACGTCGAGCCCGGCTGAAACGCCGGGATATTACCGGTCCCATTAGCGATGACATTCAGATATCCATTAAACGCGCCAGATAAGCATACATTATGCAAATGGGGTCCGCCTATACACTTGATTCGTTAATAGAATTTATAGCCACCGCGCCGCGCCGTTTCACCAAATGGAGTCGCTTTTATTTTACGCGCGGCCCACGATTAAACGAGGGTACGCTCGCTCGGTGATCTTTCTTGCTGCGTGCGCCGGCTCGCAAGGATAACACAGGCTGACGATGCAAAAACAAGATCGATATTGCGCGTCAGACGAGGATAAACACTAATCGGTGGTTGCGCGCGGATCGTCGGTCGCAAATAAATGAAACCTTTCCGACCGAGTTTTTTCCCTTCTGTCATGGGGAGGGGGGAGAAGTACGTATTTCGCTCTCGTTGATATCATACACGGGGTCCCGATTCAAAGGTCTCGTTCGTGCCGGTTGTTTCGTTCGTCTGCGACCGTACGAATGTTTCGCGAACGCTGCCTTCTCGCTTGACAATATAATTACGAACAACGAGCGATACAAACGACGGAACTTAATGACGCCAAAGTGGCTGGAGGATGACTTCCAGTCTAACTCGTCGTGTGTTTTGATTCGACGTCGCGAGGGAACGATTAGTCGTTTTTACCGTCGTTTTAAAGTCAGTCGTAGGGAATAAAATTGAATAATCACGCTGGCGCGATAGTCGGTACTACTATATGACAGCTGGAGCAGACGAGAGTCTTCTCGGAAATGTCACGAAGAATAAAAATGGTTCTAGGTAATTATCGAGAGGCAGTTTTTTTTCTCCCTTTTTAAACGCTGCCCTGCCCCTTCGAATGATTCGTTAACTTTGTCGATCACAGGGACGCGTCGTATTCTTCCGCGTCGTCTCTGGCTGCTTGCTCCGGACAGGCAACTCGCTGCGAAGACGCCGATGATGGATGGCAGTCGAAGCGAGGACGATTTGTCTCCGGCAGTCTGGGAAATGTGGGAATACAAACAACAGAACGAGTCGTGAAAGCTTCCTTAAAGGCCAAACGTCGCTTTTAGGCGGCCGGGCCTGCTTCGATCGTCGTGCTCAAACGTTGATTCAGTCACGCACGTCGATTTTTAATCACGTGGCTCGAAAGTAGAACGAGACGATTTCTATAGTTTTGAAACTTACACCGCTATTAATTGCTATTAATCGACGGAAGGATAAAAAACGACGCTCGACGCTGAATCAAAGATCGGAAAGTTTCGCGTTCGTGCAATTTGCGGTTGCAGCGCGTGTCCGTACGTTTGCGCCAGTGTCTCGTGTTTCGCGAGAGAAATTTCCGTGGACCGGTATTTCCGTACTTGCGAGAAGGGCAACGGCAACGAAAATGCTAATGCGGCCGTGCTGCTCCCGGTTCCAGGAAATACCCGAGCAGAGGAACACTCGGACAGACGCGACAAAGACGCGAGAAACCCGGAGGATATTTCGGCGGTGTTGGCTACGTCTTCATCCCCAGCCACTTCTTGCGCCGGGCGTGCAAAGTGGATGCGGTGAATCACACGATGAAAGGCCGTCCGGTCATCGAATTTGGGCGACGACGACGACGACGACGACGACGTTGGTAATATGTATATTACCAAGAACGCGAAATTCGTAAACGCTTTGACGACCGTGCGTGAATTATTACGTCTCGTTTTAATCTAGCTAAGTGGAAGCTTTCTCCCGAAGCTAAGCTCCCGCTGTACAACAACAATGTTTTGTTCTAAAATATTACATATACGTGAAACGCGTTTTCACAACTTGTTAATACAACTCGTTCAAACTGTGTCTACTGTTGCGTGCGGATACGCAAGAAAAATGTCACAAAACCGTGCTTTTGCTTCCCCAACAAGTTGCACAACTTTGCCGTACACCGCGGACCGGTTCGCGTCGCTACGGAACTCGACGGCCACGGGAAACAAAACGAAACCGGATTTAGACGGCGAAATTATAAAACGGCGAACCTCGCTGAAGCCGCGGGTGTTCGAAAGCGTGCAGTTATTTGAAATTTCACTGGAATTCGCGGTACGAGACTAGACGCGACATAATCGACCGGGTAATCGGTTCCGTTAATGTTCCGCCGCTGTCGCGCGAACGTCAAATTTCGATACGACCGCACGCGCGACGCGAAAGAGTTTAAAAAAAAAAAAAGAGAGAAAAAAAAACAGCCAATGAATCCGGAAGATTTCAATCCAGCCCGGTGGAAATCGAACGCGCGCGGCATTCCGCGTCCCCGTCGCTCCAACAACGAATTTCAATTTTCCCGCAGTCTCTACGAAATCGGTGGCGAAGAGGGGGGGGGGGATGGGAGTTGCAAACCCGTCGCGCCCTGTAACCACCAGAAAATTTCCACGCGCGCCGAAACTCTCTCGGTTGCTCGCGGTAGCCTCGGCGATATTTCGTTACTGTCACCCGGCGCGGCTCGGCGCGCGCGCGCGCGCGCGCGTTCCCCGCTCGCGTAGCAGCGAGCAAAGGACTGGCGAATTATTATTAAACGCCGTCAAAACAGCGAATTTATTTCGGCGCGGTATCTTATTGATGTAGCGGTGGACCGCACGGTCCGTGGGCCGCGCCGCGGGAGGCAAACGGGCCCCACCGGTACTACAAGGACCATAAATTTCTTTGGATCCAATATCATGCCTGTAACTCGTTAAGCTTTTAACCTCGTCCCGGCGTGCCTATCGCCGCGATATTATTTTGATGCCGGCCGCCAGATATCAATCAGGCCATTGTTGTTGCGGGTCCGAGTCCCCCCCCCCCTCTCTCTCTCTCTCTCTCACTCGCACGCGCGCTGGCTAACCGTAGTCCGTACACGTTCGTGATCACGCTACGGTGAATGTGTGCGACCGCTCTCCGGCAGGGATCGGCTTCGACAGGATCGTGGAACGTGTCCTTTCCCGTTCCTGAATAATCGAAAACGCTGAGTGCACGTCCGTGTTACGTCCTCGAGCGTCTCGAGCGTCTCGATCCACGCCGCTCGCTAACGCTTGGTCTCGCTGATACCAACTACACTCCTCCGATTCGTCCCCGATTTTGTCAAATGTTGCGGCCGTGGCTTTGATCGATCGCTTTGCAACTTTTTGTTTGTTCGTCGGAACGTAGCATCGTAGATAGCGAGATAATTCCTGTTATCCCCCCAAACTAATCTACTTTTGCTGAGAAAAATCGGAACTTTAATGCTCGTTGAATTTAATAAAATCGACGGTGGAAATCGGTGGAAATCGAGCAAACTCCGTCTCGAGGAGAAGAAAATGTGGTCATCGTGACGTCAGGTGCAAGGCGGGAGAAAGGAGAAGGCATCCGGCCAAGATCGAACGCTGGCTATGCCGCACCGGCGACACCGTCCGGTCATTACCGGCGAATTATTATTATTCCGTTGTTGGACGCGCTGGTCCCTCGGCGTGTCTGTCTCGGGAACGGCGCGGGCGGTACGAGCGAAAGAGGGATGAAGAAGCGAAAGAAAAAAAGAAAATCGAGGCGATGACCCGAGAGGTTCAGTGACAGAGGAAGCGAAGAGCGGAGGAAGGAGGAGAAACGAACCTGGAGAGCGAACCAGCGCAGCGTACGTCGTACGTATGTTCGTTCCAGTCGAAGAAACGCGTGAGAGACAAGAAAAAGGTGGTGCTCCCTTTCGTTCGTTAACGACTTAATAAGCGAGAGTGCGGCGTAATTTTTTTTTTCTTTTTTATGGAAACTAATCGTTTTCACGAAATTCGAGCAACCAGCCGCGTGGGAAATTTTTAATCGATAACCAACGGGGGCCCGGGCGATGAATGAGCAAGTAGAAATTCGATTCGTTTGAGTTACGCTCGCGTTTCGACCGACCTGTAGAAAGTTGTTCATGAATTAAACATGCAGAGGGTGCATCGAGGAGCGTTTAGCCTGAAATACTGCATATTTATGCACATTCGCTCGGATTACCATAGACGAGTAAAATTCTTCGATCTTGGCGTCGGTTCGGAAGTGTGCGCCCGTTCGTAGAGAAATCGAAAAAAGCTCGACTTTGGAACGGTCGAACGTCGTTGAGGAATCGTCGGCGAATTCGGCCTCTCTCGGCACTTCGTCGCGAGACGTTGCACGGGTCGTGACGGAGGATCGAGAGAAGACATCGAGCGTGTCTAGCAACGGTATCAACAGTGATTACGGTATCCACGGTATCTTGATTAGTTCCTCCTGGCGTCGTCGCCAAACTTTCGTCGTTAGCTAATTGGCGCCCGCGTGAAACCGCGTTGTTTGCACGAGCGGAGGGGAGAGGGGGGGGGGGGGGTGTACATATGCCGCGCGGCTGACATCCAGGCGGCGTGACTTTGTTTTAACACGGGGCCAGCCATGTACCTGCAATCTCGCGAACGCGCGACAAACGTGCCGAAGTAAAACTGCAATTTGCTCCCTTGACAAGGTACCTCTAAGCGTTTCCACTTTGCGAATCGAGCCTGCTAATTGCGACCGACTGCGCTTCGTTCCTTCGAAGAAATTCCACCGTCGCCTCTCGCGCGACGTTCGCGGTTTTCGCAAACTTACGTACGTACGAATCGATGGAATGGATAGAACACCTCGGACATGTCGATCTCGGACGATCCATTCGACGACGCTTTCTAAAAATAACCTAAATAAAGATCGATAACGTGTTTCTCTAGCGAGGGGCAACACAACGAGTAATCCCGTTTCGATAGAGCTTTCCCGCGAGTTAATTAACGAGGAGGCGTTCGCTCGGAATGCGTGCGATTATTCTTCAAATTAACGTCACGTGCAGCTCGCGTTTCCCAGACGTTATTACATTTCGCGGTAACGACGCCGAGATAAACGTCACAGGCGGCGTGACTACGACTGTTTAGCAACAAAGACAACTGTCATCCACGCGACGGCCGCGTTTCTTTAAGAAAAGAGAGGGTGGTCCGCCGCCGCCGTCGTGAATGCCAGGCATTATTTCGAAGATCCGTTTCCTTCGGCAAAACACGCGGGTTCATCCTGCTGCCGCCGTCTCGTTAAACATTCATTGAACCTGAGCCGATGCACGGATGCACGGATGCACGCGTGCACGCACGCCTCTTACAACCGAGGCTTGTAATCACGTATCGATTGCGCGTCGTCGTTTCGTTATCGCCAGCTCGCCGTGGAACTTTCAGCGAACCCGGCGCTCAGTCCCGGCTTTGTCCGCGGGCGTTTGTTCTACGCACAGAGAGACACGAGCGACACGAGAAGGTGGAAAGTTAATAATGCAGAAACGGTCGAAGAAAGAGAAAATGACAGACGGCGGCGGGATACACGCGAGACGAGCTATAGCGCCGCGGGAAAAGTACTTTGTGCGCGATTGGTATTAATTAAAGAAAAGAGCCGAGTTTCTTGGAACGTCGACGCCTCGTTCTTTGAGAAAGAACGTCAGACAGCGAGTTGCACGGGTCGTCGAATGGAAACGAATGCAGCAACGCGTGCATAGCTCGGTGTCGATGAATAATTAAAAATACCGGGCGACAGTTCGAAGACGCGGCGCTCGAGCACAAAGTTAGGAGCCTCCGAGTCTCTCTCTCCCTCTCCCTTTAATCCGGCTTTGCGTCACGCGTTACGCTGCCGTTCGAGAAAATAAATATCCGCGCCGTGGAGACTACCCGGTTGGACCCGCTACCGTCGATAATATTCATGACCTGTCACAGTGTCTATCGACTGTTTCGAAATGCAATTTGGACGTCTTAGATCCGCGTCGCCGATCGAAAGAGATGGATGATGTATGTAAAGGGTAGCCGAGCGCATTAACGTTAAGATACACGAGATAGCCGTCCGGTGTGTGTTTTTCGACACAGCCGTGCATTAAGTAGCAAGCCTTTGTGTCTATTCGGCGTTGCACGTATGTACGTACATTGCATGTTTCGCAAACGAAATATCCGAGTGAGAAGCACTTTGCAAACATGCAACGTATCCGTCGAAACGAAGCGGCGAGAATTTCTCTAAAATTTCCTTTCCCAGGGCTATCGACTCTATCGGAGTCGATCGTTAAAAGTTGGCCGCGATGCAATTTCTCAAATTAGAATCGCTCGTTTCAGCCAGGCTGTCGTAAAAAGAAAACAAACAAACAACAGTTTCTATCGGTAGCATTGTGCATTGCGCCGACGACGGTAGCCAATCGAAAAATTGCATCGACTTTAATAGACGTAGTGTATCACGGACATCCACAGGGTAATGCGTCCCGATAGCGAGATTTTTTTTGTATCGTACCTGTGCCGGATGGCGGATAAATTGATTTGTGATTGGATCACGTTATCGCTGGCCTGGTTTCAAGGGGCAGGTTTTATCGACGATTGCCGAGCGTCCGCGTTCACCGAGCTTCTTTTCCTCCGAACGAGAGACGCGAGCAAGAGACCGCCTTGGCGTCAAGAGGTCATTCGTCGTGCAGAACACGCGAAAACGTTCGAAACGTACCTTCTTCGTGGTACAAGTTTGCGCTGCTAATAACGCTGCACGTACGTCTCGTGGCTTGTAATTATATAACGTGCATTATTGAAAACAACTCTACAGACATTAGCTACGCTGTTTCGTGCGATATCTATACTTTTACACATTCGTCAAAGGTTTTGTCAAAAGTAACGCTACTACTTGTAGACTGTAGTATCGACAGTTCGATCGCTGGGACGTTCGAATTTAGAAAAGTTAAAGGAAAATATCACTCACCGAGCGCTGCCTCGTTATCAAAATTTCATCATCGAGGATCGTTCGTCACACGTTGCTGCCGATTTCCTGGTTTCTCGGAGATGCAGTCCGGGCGGCGCCGTCCATTGGATCCAGGGACGTCTTAATCACAGCGCGTCGTGAGAGGCCTCGGGCCACGCTCCAGTCGATACTCTGTAAATCCAGCAGCGAGTCAACTTCTTTTACACGATCGGAAAAAGGAGTTCGCCGTACGTGTCGTGTATATCCAGCGACACATTCCCTCTCTACCTCTCCGTCTTTCTCTCTGTTTGTTGCTCCCCGATTCCACCACCTGTGCCTCCGAACCCCTCCCCCCCCTCCCCCACGGCTCCCTTCCCCTCCCTCACCCTTCTCTGCGTCATGTTTATCCGCCGTTCTTTTCCCCAGTTTCGCGTGCACACGGGGGCAGATTAACGTCGATGGGGCGCCACGCGTGCCGTTTTTCTGTCAGGCTGTTCTCGTATCGTTCTCCGCGACCGGCTCTATTTGTCCTTATTTATCGGTCTGTCCGGGTGACTTTTTCTCCCGATTCCCAATGCATTATCTTGATCGATTACTCGTTACGACGCTGATTTATATTCCCGTGCGTTTTATGCCTCGGCACGGCGGATCACCGTGCGCGCTACGCCGCGTCGCCACGTCGCATCACGATCCGACGAACCCCATACCGATTTCTGCATCGTTCTCCAACAGGGCAGTCCTCGATCACGATACGGTCCGATACGATTCCTAGCCTCGACACAGAATGGCAGAAATGTACGATGCAGCCGAGTACGTGCTATTAATACGGCGGAATAACCGACGCCTTGCATTCCCTCGTGTTTTACATAGTTGGGATTTCACCTAGATATTTCGACGCTCGCCCCTTCCCCGCTGTCCTCGTTATTTTCAATTTCGAAGTCCGACTACCTCGCGAGTTGGAATCGCCACGTGGTTCGCGAAAGGGGAAAGAATTATCGGACGGATACCGCGAGTGCAACGAAAATTAGCGATTGGTCGATTTGGGTCACGTGATTCGTGAGGGGGCGTGGTGTAGACCTCGAGTAGGAGTGGCGTTGTCTGTAATTTGTTTCGTATCGAAAATTCAAATGTTTGCGTATCGATAAAATTTTACAGCAAAAAAGTCGTCTTTGTTTCCTAGTCGGAACAGTGAGACGAATCGTACAAGTCGTGCAGTTTTTTCTAATGTTCCAATTGCAGCCTGTTGCACGAAAGCCTTCTTCGATGCTTTCGATAACGATTTTTTTCAGATTTCTCTTGGGAATAGCGTAAACGTGCGGTCGATACCTCGATACGAAAAATGATGCGAATCACCGTTTCACACCGGTGGAATATTAAATGAAAGAGAGTGCCAAAATTACAGTGTAATTTTTTTGCACCAAAATTAGTGGCTGACTATTTTTTTCTTCTCTACTCTCTCTCTCTCTCTTTTTCGAGGAAGAGCAGGAACAATGAGCATTTAGCCACGTTTAGCATTTTGTTTCCATGAAAACCAAAAATGGGAGAGAAGAGAAACAAAAAAAAAAAAAACAGAGAAGAAAGAGCATCATTAAACACAAGTTTAATTTCGTTTTCATTTTCTTTTCTCTCAAACGCCGCGATTGCAGAATTCAATTCACGAACGTGTGAAATCGCGTTGCATTTGTCTCGAAGTAGAGAAATTCCCCGTATCGCGACGCTATCGGGATATTCGTACGACTGGCTGACGCAAAATATTTCGGTCCTCTGCAAACGGAGGATTGTCTCTCGCGAATAGAATCGGCGAGGCACACCGAGGAGCTGCCGGTTGAATTGTTATTAACAACGTATTGCAACTCGAGGCGGCAGTTAATGGAGATACGGAAACTAGTTGCGAAGATAGATAGGAGCCGGTTGTATCAAGTTCACTTCCGACTCGGTTGTGTATTTGTCGTTTGTTAAGTAATACGCTGTTCCGATTGATAGCAAGCCCACGATGCCGCTGAAGCTGTTGTACGGAAGTCGTTCGGACGAAACTTAACCGAGTTATTCCGAGGACGTATAACGCCACGTAGTAGCACGTTCAAATTGCTATCCGGCGAGGTAATTTGATTTCAACGCGAGCACCACACCGGATAAAATTCTATTTTTACGAAATTTCTTCCTCGCTGCCTCGCCTTCTCCATCGAATCTTCGTTCCTCCGGAGGGAAGCTCGTGAATTTCTCGCGATCAAAATGAAATTCCAAATATTTCAAAGACATTTTCATCGGGTCTTCAAAGGTCGGATCGGGCTCGGGCCGAGGCGGGAGTAATACACCGCGTAAACGCGTTCGAAAACGAAGCAAGATCTCTCGGTAATCTTCACTTGGCTCTCCGAGCTCTCGTTCACTTCAATTTTCGCTCCGGCGCCAACCTTTTCTAACGCACGGCGTTCCTCGACGACCAGACCACTTTCTGGCTTTCTGATTAGAGCATTGTGAATTCAAAGGAAACGAAGCTCGCTCGCGAACCGTTCATCTTCCGAGCGTGACGTCAGCTCTTTCCGCGTGGAATTCTTCGGCTTATCGGGATCGGAGGTCGCTCGGAGTCAGAGATAAACCCCTGCAAAATGGCTCGAATGGATCTTAATTAGACCGAGAGCACTCTTCCTATCGAGGAGGAATCGGTAGCGGAGAACAGAGTGCGTGGAAGATAGCCGAGGCAGTTATATGAGATAACCGCCTCTCCTCTCCACGGGAGAGGACGCTCGGCCTTCTTTACGCGTCTTGACGCGTGTCGCGTCCGGCGATAACGCGTATATAAATTCACCCGGCTCCGTTCTAATTAGCAGTCGTGGACGTTGCGGTGGTAATTGGTAGTAGTCCTACCGAAATTGAATCGATTAACTGAGCGATCCGTGAAGAGGAGATACACGCACGTCGAGCGGACGTATCGCGCACGGGCTGACGGACTGCAGCCGCGTAGACTGAATTTCAAGGAGGCATTAAATCCATCGAGGACGAACAATACGCGCGTCAACGACGACGCGACGCGATTGGGGGAAAGAAAATAATTAATTAAACCTACCGACTGCAGGGAGAGAGAGAGAGCGGACGGATAGCTTCCAATCAATACTATCGCTTTCGAGAAATCGAGAACATCGATTCCCATGAAGCACCGCGAGGAGCCGAGGCTCCGACGCGAAGAAGCAGAGGTCTAGATCCGATCTAGCCAGATCACATCCGCCTGCTCGATCCCATCTTGCTGTTCCGGACGTTTCGAGCCCACGGTGCAACGAACTCGATTCACGGCAATCGCCGGGCATCCGCAACCGTGGCAGTTCGAGCCACGGCACGCGCGTGTATGCGTGTGTCTCCGATCCTCTCTCTTGCCAGAAGAGAAAAAGCACCGGGGCACCGGTCGGTAAATCAATCGTCGACGCGCCACGAGGAGCCACGAGGAGCCACGAGGAGCCACAAGGAGGAGAGAGACTGCGATGCGGACCGCGTGGAAATCGTACGGTGGGCCGGGCTTAATGGCGGTTCGGTTCGCGTGTTAAACACCAGTTATCTTGCCGATCGGTAAGTTTTACGTTTGCCCTTAGCCTAACTGGTCGCGTGCGCGCCGTGGGTTCAGATCTTCATTGGTGGACCCCCGGTCCCTTTCGAACGGGCGGAGCCACGATCGCGTTATCTTGTAAGACACCTCGCGAACTCTCGGCAAACTCGGACGCTCGTACGGTTATATTTCGGTTTCACGTTGATTCGATCGCGTCGTGGAACGCGCGCGAGGGGTAACTTCAATTAGCAGGCCTCAGCTGGACCGCTTCCTCCGCGATTTCGTTTCGAAACACGATCGGAAGCCCTCCGACCGCGTCCCTGCGTTTCGTACAATTTGCCGCTATATTGCCCCGGACAAGCTGCAGCGTTCATTATTGATACGTTCGCGAGGGATGCAAATGGAGGAGCCGAAGACCGGTAACCGGTTGTTTGATGCACTTTACGTGTAGCCTGGCTTTTCGGCTAACCTCGAATACGTTCAATCGAGAACCGTTTCTCCGGAGAGGTATTCCGGTGAACGCCGCCACGTTGTTCTCTGCATTTCTACACTGTCATTTCCATCACACTGTCTCAATCTTCCTCTTCCTTTCTCCCGAAACGTTGAAACAGGATTCACACACACACACACACACACACAGTAAAAAAAAACACACATACACGGTATCTACGTCGTATCTCTACGCGATATAATGAAAATACGGACGACGACACGACCGATCGCGGCGACTAGACCGATTTCTTTCTCTTGCTTCTCGTACGGCGGAGTGTACACGTCGCCCAAGGCTTTTCCATGAAGCCTTTGTTCGCTCCATAATGAATTCAGTAAGTTTTGTCGAGGGTGGTAGTTTCCTGCTGGCACCCTCAAAATTGAGATCGTTGCACCGTTGGGATGGGAAGGGTCAGAGAAGAAGGGACACGGGGAACCAGGCAGGAGGGGGAGGGCGGTAGAGGCAATTTATGAACTGACGCTTCCTTTATGAGGGGGCGGTTTCGGGGCCGCGACTGAATTTTAACACGTGACTCACGGCGGCGCAATTGCGGCGCGTAGAAAGAACTGCTCGACCGGTATATATTACTGGAACGCTATACATCTCTTATCCGTCTCTTATCTAATCTCATTTCGCGAATCGGCCGGGGTTCTTTGATTAAAATCGTCTGCAACCGGTCGATCCGCTCGTACGTACGTACGCGAAATAAGGAGGTTGTTACCTCTGTCGAACGCAGGACGGTGTTATTACCCGAAACGGTTTGAAATTGTTTGAAATCGCGTTCGTCTCGTCGATACGCATCTAGCAGGAATTTCCGTTGCGTGATCGTTTAGCGTGCAAAGCCGAAGCAGCGGCGTGCTCGTAGAGCGCAGTAGTGACGATCTTTGGTCGTCGGACGGAACGCAAAGTTCTCTAGATAGATACGTCGAGTCCGGCAGCGTCGTTGGGCTCGCGACTACTTCGTACAAAGTGGATCTCACGATCCACTCAGTCGCACGCATCAAGTCCCACGACTCTCCGAGTCAATGGGGGATTCTTTCGCGAAAATCAGCGTGAGACGATCCGCCATATTCACCGTCGTAATTTGCCTCGGCGTTAGGAACGGATGAATCGTCCTTCTTTTTGCTAATAGCCAGGCAATTTTGCTGCGCGGAATTTCGTTGCCCTCCGGCGGATTGAAACCAACGAACAGAGGAAAAAATTTTTCAAGTAAAAGAAAAAGTAACGAACAAATCGGCTGAGAGGCGAAGATTCGCCTTGATGATCTACAGGCGCCGCGCGTACGCGGCGCACTCCCGATACACGTACAGACACGTACGTCCGGCTGGCGTCGGTTCCCGCAGTATGGAAAATCGTATCCATTACGAAGATTCGCGTTGGCCGGCGAGAGGGAGAACGATACAGCCACGTTTTCTCTCACGTTAATAACCGGCCGAAGGTGGCGCGTTAGTGGATCCGTGTCGGGTCCGTTCCTTGTAGCAATCATAACTGTATCCTCGCCGCGGAATATGCGTACTGCTTATGGGCCGATGGTATACTTCATCAATAATAATCGGCGAACCTCGTGGAACCTGGCACGCAGTCGATGGAACGTCGGGCTAAGTACCGCGGGCCGTGTACGCGGAATTTGTGTACCGTGTCGGGCCTGTACGATGCGGCTGTGCGTTGCCGGAGACGTGGAAATTGAAAATGAATCCGCGCGGCTCCGGCTTCGTGGTCTTGCCGCAGTCCCATTACCGGTCGTTATTACCGTGACCTTTATCACGCGTAAACACGGGGTGAAACGATGAAACTGGCGTCGAGGGACGTGAAATCCTCTCTTCTACACGCAGGGTACTCTTCCTCTCTTCCTCTCTTCTCCTCTTCTTCTCGGCGCGGGGAAAATGTTAATTTCGCGACGGAGAGAAAAAGTGCGAGTCGCGAGGTCTGCGCGTGCAAGAGCGGTTGATCTCGGATAATGAAACGATAAATTTCGCGGACACCGGAGACGTCGGGGGAAACACGAACGTTGGCACGATCGGTAGCCACGATCGGAAATGCACGTCGGTTGCGTAAGAGGTACAGGATCGAGTATCTTAGATAAGCGCTCGGGATATACGGCTTCGACGCTCGTGTAAATTGCTTCGAACGGAGGCGAAGCGCTAGACGACGACGACGTCCGAGTTCGAAACTGGCGTCCCGATTTAACGTGGCATTGACGCGCACGAAACGAAAGGATATCCATCCATCCGGGAGACAAGTATTCGATTATAATAATAACGTCGATGCACAAAAGAAACGACTTGAAAGCTCGAAGCAGGTGAACGCGGGGCGATAGTTCACCGCGCGGGCCAAAGGGAAGAAGCGTGGAATGCTGCGGCGAATCGGCGAGAGGGGGGGATCGACGAGAGACGGAGAAAGAACAGAGAGAGAAAGAGAGAGAGAGAGGGAATAAGCGCGGGTCGAGAGAGCAAAGAAAAGTAAAGACCCACGGCGCGCGAGAAGAGAACGAAAGGGACTCTCTCTCTTTCTTTCGATAAGCGTCCGACGGTGAGGTGAAACAAGGAGAGTTACGTGGGAGAAGACGGAAGAGAGAGGAGGCGAAGGAGAGAGTGTATTCGTTTTGTTGGTTACGTCGATGCCTCTGGGATTATATACGACGTTCAACGACAATACGTTTCTGAGATCACTATCGGGCCACTATTGTCGGCCATTAAAAATACCTCCTCAACATTTATTCGGCAAATAAATCTCGATCCGATGGAATGCGACCCTCCTGTCCTCTCCTGATTCATCGGTGGATCCTCGTTGTCATCGTTGATACCCGAGCTTGTTCTTTTCTGGGAACAAATGAACGGGCCCGTGTTAACGCACGGAGGATCGTCTTCATTAAACGATCGTCCACAGCCGTGCGCGGACTTTTACACGCGCGTGGATCTCCGTGTCGGACAACGGCGTCGGGGCTACGTCTATCCATTTGTATTAATCGTTTAATTAGCCCTTTCATTTGCTCGCTTCAAGTCGGCGGGTAATAATCGGTACGAGATTTCACCGGCTGGAGGACAGCCTCTCTTTGCTTTTTTCTTTCTTTCTTTACTTTTTCTTTCGCTAGGTCGACGACTCGTTCGTCTTTGCAAGAGATAGATAGATAGATAGATAGAGAGAGAGAAAAGAAAAAGAAAGAAAAGAAGAGCACAAGTTGCTGCGCGAGGTTTCTTTATTCGATCGTTAGTTTGTCCGTGGTAGACGTTCGCGGTGTATCTTTGCCGTTGGAAAATTTGTTCCAAAATGTTTCCGTCGAAGAAGCTTAAAAACAAGCTGAAGCAAGGTTTATGAATGTTTTGTTCGGGGCAACTTCATTATACCGCGACGGCGGAGTGAGCGGGGAACGGGAGCGGGTCTAGAGTCGCTGTAAAGAGCAACCCACCAGCCATTTCATCCGGGGAGATTCCCTTTCCTTTCCACGAAAACCGTTTCCCGTTTAAAACCGTCGCCGGAAAACCTTTAAAGGAAAGCCAGACTGAGAGAGAGAGATATACAGCCGCGTCCGATCGAACCGACACTCCGAAGGAAGAACACTCTTCGCCGCGCGTTCGTCGCGTTCTAAAGCAGATTCGCGTTGTTAAGATTAATCCAATTCTTGGCCCTTAACTTTATTCCAGGCTTATTTGCCTGGCTGCAGGCCGGGCAGCTCCGCGCGTTTATTTCGCACGGGGAAAATACGCTCGCTCGCAGCGCGTCGATATAATCTGCGTTACACTCTCAGCCGTGAGCACTGCAGCGCGAGTCTCTCGGTGAGCCTTAACGACGTCCTCAGACAGCGAAGAAAGACTTTAAGCGCGGAATTTACTCGTCCAATCTCGTTGCTCTCGGATCGGTATCGCGCGGGTATCTACGCGCGTCTCGTCGCTTCGCAGGCACCGGCGCAATAACGGTAACGACGGCTCGATAACAAGAGGGACAACGATAAAGCGGAGGCTCGGGCTATAAATACGCCTCACACCGTACCACCTAGGTTGTCATCGAGCTTCTTCGTTGTCGCCGACCTCTCCCCTGTCGCCTCTCTATCCACCCCCTATCCGCCCGGGTTACGTTCGTCGTTCGTCGTTCGTCGTTCCATCGTGCACACAGTCTTCTGCGTTGTTATCGTCGTTCTCGCTTACGAAAACGAGGATGGGAGACGCGACTGCAACTGGAGAAGCATGGAGAAGCATCGCCCGCCGTCAGTTACACGCATCGAGGTGTGAAGGAAGGCGGCGAAACAACAACGCGCCACTTCGGCGTAAACTGTAATACGCGCGAAATGACTTGCTTCCCGGGGCATGCCGGGAGGCTGCGCACTCGTCCAAGCGTAAACGATAATTAGCTTAATTAATCCGTCGGTCTGGCGAGGCGGCTGATAATTTGATACAATGTTAAAGTGACATTAGCCGATAAGCCGCCCTTTATCCACCCTACGCACCTTTCGCTCCCTCTTTCCTGCCGTGCCCTCGTATCCCTGTCCCGCCGCTCTTCCAAAGGAACGCGTCGCTCAGCTCCAGCTCTCTCTCTCTCTCTCTCCTAATTCCGCAGCTCCTGGAAGTCGTCCAATTAAACGTAGCTTCCACGCTCTACAACCTCCTTTCTCTATCCTTCCGTCCTTTCTCTTCATCCACCATATATGCCCCTCGCATCCTCTTCTTCACTTACCAAAAAGGCTCTTACCTAAACCCCTCTATCCTCTCTCTCCCTCTCTCTCTCGTAGTTCCCATCCACGAACGGTGCCAAACTGGATATTTCCAACTTACCAACGAGATACGAACGGGGTACACGTTAATGCGTTCG
The DNA here is from genome assembly GCA_030673865.1 of Melipona bicolor. NCBI lineage: Eukaryota > Metazoa > Arthropoda > Insecta > Hymenoptera > Apidae > Melipona > Melipona bicolor. The sequence continues at coordinate 3,358,671 of JAHYIQ010000012.1, forward strand.
CCCAAGTCCGCCTAGTTTGGAAATCTAAACAGATTGTCGCGAGTTATGCGCGCGTTGAGCCGGCCAAGACCAAAGACAAAGGTAAAGCGGATCTTCTTATGTCCGAATCGGAATAAATTGCCAGCGAAATATCCTCGAAACGGGGTACGAGTGTCGTCCGAAATGGAGATGCAAAGGTAGAAGAGGGAAGACGAAACGTTGCAAATGTCAAGGAAACGAGTCCGCGACGTGAGCGCGAATTCTTTTTTCCCGGCAACTTTTTTCCGCCTGTTCAGAATTTTCTCATTTTGTATTCCGCAGCGCCGTGAGAGAACATCCCCCGCGTTCAGGCGTGACTGGCGCTTACGCCGGTGTAAACTCCAACTTGTTTCCCGGTAAGGCGGCGGCGGCGGCGGCGGCGGCGGCGAGGAGGAGGCAGGAAGAGAAAGAGGATCTATGGATCCCTCTGTGAAACCCAAAGCAGCATCGCGCGGATTACGTGCAGACTGGAAAACGAAGAGTCGAGGATAACCGCGAGATTAATCGATCCCATCGTTTTAATCGTCGGACGAGGCGTATGGATTATATCAGCGTTAGTAGCTCCGATGAAAGACTCGCTGCGTTTGAAACGCAGCGGGAGAATTATTAAACGAGCGATGTTAATTAATTATTTTTCTGCCTGGTGACCCGGCAACGCGGAAGCGAGCCCGAACAAAGACCGAGATGCAACGAGCGTCTTACCACGTCGAGCTTCCCGCGATGCGATTTTCATCGACGACTCCACCCAACGGAATGTTTCGGTTAACGGTGTTTCCATCGCGCGGAAACGATATCGACTCCAGAGCGCGTAAACGGCAATGGCAAATTCGAATAAACGAGGCGACACGCTGCAAAGTATCGTCAATCTACTTAATGCGCTAAACAGCGAAGTACACGCAAGCCGATTATCCAGTTATCCGCGCGATATGTTGGAATTACGAAAGCTGTGTAATCTGTTTTCAGCGATCGCGAGCGATCGCAATGATCTATTCCTTTGAAGAACAACCGCGAGCGCTCAGACCGCCAATCTGACGAATTACCCGTTGTTTAAAACTCGCTGCGATGAGTGAAACGATAACTCTACGATTACATTCGCGAGAATAGAGCGTCAATGTCGCCCTATCGTGGAATATGTACCGTGTATCGACGACTTTCCATCACAGGATATTACGAGAGACGAGTCTTCCGAGCACCAGTCTCATTAGGAGCCACCCTTGTTCCTTCACAAACGGGAGGAGATGGGCGGTCGTTGAAAGTTTAGCGATATATTTGCCAGCAGAGGAGCAAACTGACTGCGACTCAACAATCAATTACAGCCACGAATCTTAATCCCTGCCGTTATACGCTCGTTCGCGTTTCACCCCCGGTAGGCCGATGCTCGATGCTCCGGCGATACGTAGGAAATAAACGAAAGGAGAGGGTAGGTCAGATCTGCGCCGGTGTGATTATCCAAGGGTAAAACTGATCACGTACGGCCGGGTGGCGCGCACAATGGCCAACTTTATCCAACTTAAGGGCTATTAGAAGCAACCCCTTTCGCTCCGTCTGCGTCCCTTCGAGCTTTCGGAGGCCGCTCGTCCGTTTGTCCCTGTCGGCTGCCGGAGATAACCACCGCCGAGGTCCCTGCTCTCGTCTTCCAATAAAGTTACGCGATTCAGTGAGGTACGTGAGCCAGTTCTACACGTCGACGCAGATTGTGTTACGATGCCGATTACTATACCGGGCACGATGTTGCCGCGGCGCTCCTGTTACGTACGAACTACGCAGAGGCGTACCAGAAATTACAATTACTGCTGGGAACACACCGAGTCTCCCGTGAAAAGCGTCTGCGCGACGTGATTGTTGCTGCGGTAAACGGCGTTTCGTTATCGTCGTCGTTATTGTCGTTACGCTGCACTTGCACGATTAGCCGCTCAATTGTGAGTTCGCGCGATTGATATTCGTCCCGTTGATCCTTATCTCCTCCACTTTCCGGTCACACGTGAGTGAATACACACGACGAACGATGATTTCACCTGTCCAATCGTTGAACGCGAATTTCTTACGTTTTTCCAAGCACTTGGCTTGCTCCAATTGTCGAGTAGAATTCTTCCATTCGTCGACGAACATCGAGAGAGTTCGATGGAAGGCGCGAGGCAACACACTGCGAGGCAAAACCTGGCGAGCAGCGGTGAGACGAGAGAGAAGGTTGTCGAGTTAAATCGGCCAGCGCGCGTTAATGATTTCGGCGAGTTTGTACACAACGAGCGCGTACATTGTTAAGCTACCCTCAGAAAAAGAGCGTCAAACCTTACCGGCGACGATGACCCTGCTGCCAGTCATCGTCGATAATGACCGTTTCTCCTGCCGTGTTCCCCGCAACGGCCTCTTCTTCTTCCGCAACGTTCTCGCCGGGTTTTCTCTTTCGCGCGCGCACGCACGTCAGACCAGAGATTCGGCCCGCTTCCTAATAACCATCGTCATTAGCGCTCGAACCAACAGCGACCGTAAGGGGATAAACATTTTTTTCTTCTCTCGCTCGTGTACGCGCACGGGCACGGGCACGGGCACGGACACGGGAGGCCAGGAAAGATTTCACAATACCGTTCGTAATTTTCGTGAGAGGGACGGGAAACTCGGACGTGCCGGTGTGTGGCCACGGGATTAACGTCCGATACGTTTGCCTCAAACGCGTTCGTCCCAACGTTGACGAAGGTTTCACCTTTTTTTTCTTGTTAATATCGACCCCCCGTCTCCTCCCTGCCCCTCTGTTTTCATCCGCGCAATTTCACATTACGTCCCGAGAAATTTGCTCCGGAGCTTTTCTGCTCTTTCGTCGCCCGATGTGTCCGACGCTTTGCAAACATAAATACGCTGTGTATTTTTAATATTAACATTCGCGTCGGAGCAATAACGGGAGAGCGTCGAATTCGAAAGGGGGGGGGAGGTAGAGGGAGGTAGGGTAAATGAGAAATGCGATTGCACGAGAAATTCCCTTTGTTAGCCATCGTGCCAGCTCGTTCGATAAATTACCTTCCCTTCCCCCCCCCCGGCTCCCCCCTCCCCCCTTCCCGACTATTTTATCGTCGATATTATTAGATTTTTATTCGCCCAACGAAACAGCCTTAATACCTGCACGAGATGAGTCGTTTAACTCGACAACCTTAAATTATTGGCGATGCAACACGTAGCCCCCCTCGGTTTTTCATACCGGCGAACAGATTGCCGGTAATTCAACGTCGCCCGGCGACGTTGAATCACTCCTCGCGTATTACTCCATTGATCATTCCGCGCGTTTATTTAGCCGAGCCGAACGTTTCGAAACAACGTTGCTCGTTTCGGATCGGAAAGGTTGGCCGTCGATATGGCGGTCCAATTTTCGAGCGGCAAAGCGGTAATCACGATGATAACGGAACGATCTAAGCGTCGCCGACGCAACGGTACAATTCCGCGCGAAGCTACAAAGGAAAATAGGAATCGATCCGTCGTTCCGGCGCGCGCGAAACGAGTCGCTCGTTGCGTCGTGGAAACGCGAGACCGTCGAAATCGGGCAGCTTTTATATCGGCTGGCGTTTGCGTGCAAACGATCGCGACGCGAAATTGCCAGCGGATCTAATTTTTCTTTCGAAAAATCGCGGCGCCGATAGGACGCAAGCGTTCCCGATAGCCGACGCTGGCATCTCTCCCGTCGGTCCGATTTGGTTCGCCCGTTAACCATCGATAAAAGAAATCTCTCGTTGAACGTCCGTGAACCTTCTCGCGAGAATATTTCTTCCCGAAGCGGTACGTCGAAAGAGTTTTTGCACGCGGCACGCGCTGCCGAGCGAGCGCTTCCAGCGCCGTTCATCACCGGCCCGGTGATTTAGATTATAAATTTCGTGCGCGTCCGAGGGAAAAATGGGGAGGACTGGCTTCGATCGGGGAAAGAGCAGGGAAATACTTGGACGGACGACTGTTCGCCCCTCGTGCACTCGCACTTTTTCGACGACTCAATCAACGATCCATTATACGCGCGATTTGTTCAGCTGGCCGAGCCGATAATTAATTTGCCGAACTAGACGCGGTTTTGACAGCGCGTGACTGTTTAATAAACTCGGCAAAGCCGAGAGGCGATATCGCGAATGCATCGCGACACCGTAACCGTGGCCGGTCGTTCGTGTAAGATGTAAATGAAATAACGCAACCGATCGGTCGTTAACGAAGAGAAATGCCTGATTCGCGGCGCGTACGTTCGAACGCGGTGACGTGTGTTTGCTTCATACACTCGGCTCTCTCTCTCTCACACACACACACACACGCACACACTTCGCATTGCGCGAGGTTTATCGAAGCCGGCAGTGGACGAGCGCTCGCCGACCTTTCGCATTACGAGCGTTGTATTAAGGCCGCGTATGATTCACATGGAACGAGACCAGTAACGAACTACGAGTTCGGACTAGCGGTCAGCGGGGAATTACGGGCCACGTAACGCCACTAGTCGGCTAGTGTCCCACCGTTTCCCTGTTCCCGTTTCTCCGGGGCGTTTGCCCGTGATGTAAGCTAACCTGTGACTCACGCAGCGAAGATCGAACCACCGCGCCGAGTCGAGTCGTTCCAACGGAGCACGTACGAAAGATTAGATAATTCTCGTTATATTAATGCCGTGCGTGACACCGCTCCAAATCGCGGCTCAATGAAAAGTGCCCGCCGCGATCGTGCGCGCAGGTACAAGGGATTCGCGTTGCGAACGTTCGTTTATTACGCCTGCGCCCACTCATTCGGATTAATAACGTCGGGATGACACGAAGCTCAGCGGGTAGCGCTGAAGAAGCTCGTCCGGCATTCGCCACGCAAAAATTGGAGAATTTCACTCGTGAATAATTTTCGACCAACTTTGTCGTCCGCGTGTTGAACGTGTTGAACGTTGGACGAATTGGAGGCGTAGATCCGCAAGATCCTAGGCGGTGCAACTTACGGAGCGTAGCGGCTGTCCGGTAATCGGTATTCGCGGAATATCGCGGCGCGAATAACTCGGCGATCCACAAAAGTTTCGACCAGTTTCGAGCGGAAATGACGCTGGCGACCGAACAATAAATCGCCGGGAATCGCAATGACCGCGTATTGAGTCGTCGACCGTGCGGTGTAATGGCGCAATGAATCATGCAAAAACTTATCGCGCTTCGTCTAGGAGATGAGCGAACGCGTGTGTTTTCATTAGTCACCGTTATTTGCCGCGCGCCCGTTGCAAACGCGCTGTCTTCGCCAAGTATTATCGAGCGTTTCGCCTTTATCTGCTTATCATCGGTGATCCGATCTTTTCGAGCTATCGACGCTCGCTACGATAATAATTGTCCCGTGCGTGGGCAGTGAGACGCCTCGAACAGGAATTTTTAACGATCTTACGCGAAAGTTGAAGAATCGAGTACACTTTCAGACAATTTTGATATAACCGTGATTACAAAAAGGTATCGCAAGTATATTTTAAAAAAAAAATGTTTTAACTTTTTAAACATTTTCCTTCATTTCCGACAATGTTGAGCGACGTAGATGTATCGGACGATAGTCGTTCATCGCCGAGATTTCAAACGATCGTGTTCTTTGAGAGCGAATGGCTCGAGATTGCAGGAACGCCCGACGCGAGCCGATAGAATCACACGAAATTGGACTATCTGTTTAGCGCAGCGAGGGGCTGTTTTATTTCACTGTCACGGTGATTTGCACGGATTACAATTGATTATTGTGGTTGACGTGTGCACGCGTGCGCAAAACTGCGAGAGGCCATAGAATGCGCGTTTTCATTAGTCACCGTTATTTGTGACGCGCGGCGCGATGCAACGCCGATGCACCGTGTAAATGCACGTTGCCCCGGAGCAACTCTCGAGCGTCTCTCCTTTGACGCGTCTTTCCGCGTAAGCCTACTAATAATAGCAAACGTGCTGGCTAACACCGTTCCGCAATAACGCGTTGAATTATTCTAATTTTGTAACTGTGACATTAAGCGTGTAACGCTGTTCTAACGAGAGCGATAACGATCGAGTAAAAATCGAGTGCCGTCAAGACGCTGGAAAATTTTCGTCGCGATACCGGCCAGAGCAGAAATCTAGATTTCAAGTCCGCGAACAACGGTAGATCTGGCGATTACCTAACGTATCAAATATCCAACCGGTTAAACACGCTTCACACTTTTGCCATTTAGATAAAAAATTCACGAAAGTAAGGCAATTTCAAATTTTTGGCTAGTAGCGTGTATCTCGATTCTACTCGACGTTCCTTTTAATATTTTCTTGACTCAACGAAGATGTAGCACGTTTTTCTCGCGTGTATGCGCCATTTTTCCGTACGAGCTTACGACAACGATTCTACGTTTGAAATACATATACCTATCCGACTTTAACACGCGTTATTACTCCAATTATCCGGTTCGAAGAAATGACAGATTCTTTTGCAACAAAGTCGCGAATCCCAAGCCGCGGCCGTGGGCTACACGGGCTCGTGTATATACATTTTCATTAACCGTGGTTATTTGCGACACCTTCGGCTGGCGCAGCGTCGATGCAAAGTCAGCGTCGCGGCGTCTGTGCGCGTTGCCCCCAAGGTATTCTTTCGCGAATACGCGTTCGCCGCCTTGGCTCGGCCGCCAGTGTGTGTTTTGATATCTCGCGGGTACACGAGAGCCTCGTCACTCTTCTCGTGTAACATGTGTGCATAAACAAGTAGAATAATCAACAGGACCGGTAAGGATAGAGCGGAAGAAAGAAAGCAGCGAGACGTGTTGCTCCTCGGAGAGCAAAGGTATATCGAAGGCATGGACGAACCTAGGAATAATGGCGAACACGTCCGTGCCATATTACCAAGAAGAGAGTTTTTTCTACGGTTAAAAACTGGTCGAAAGGAACCCGAGGTGAACTTGTACCTTGAACCGTAACTGACGTTATGGCACTCGGCGGTGGATACAATTGTTAACGAGGGCAACTGTATTTGCGTCGAGTTTGTTGAGTTGCATAATATCGCAAAGAAAATACAGCGAGCAATGTACGCATAACTCAAAACAATGGCAATCTTCGCGAATACGAAAGATTCAAGATTCGATCGTTGTTTCGACCAAACAACTGCACGACTTGTGCTCCGGTACGATTTGTCTCACTGAAAGGAGCCCAGAAGCAACTGTTTTGACTAGGAAATGAAGACGACTTTTTTCCCATAAAATTTTATTTATTTTAGTACCAGACAACGCCACTCCTACTCCATGTCTATCCCACGCCTCCTCGCGAGTCACGTGACCCAAATTAACCAATCGCTAATTTTCGCTGCATTAGCGTTGCACCTTTCCGGGTTACCTCCGCTAAAATCACTTTCAGTGATAAAATCGCGCTACCTACAGCGCAACGACTCGAGTCTGTGATAATTATCGCGATAGAAATCAGTATGCATAATTGGGAAGTCGTAACAGTCTGTCCGTTTCTAGTCGCGCATCGAGTTAACGGTGGCTAGTTTCGGGGGATCCTAGAAGGGGCAACGGATCCACGAGTTAACGGTTTCGCCTCGTTAACTCAATGGGAAGCTTCCATCTGTTGCTTAGATGGTGTATTACAATCTATGAATCCGATGAATCCGGGCCCCGAGTGATCAGCGTCGATTAATTGCCGGCTCGACGTGATCTCGATGAAGCGACAGGTTCGTATCGAGTGTTGGCGTGTGTGTGCGGCTTGACTTTTTGCTCCGATCGAATCCATCGGCTCGAGGGTAAGGGATCGGTTCGTAAATTTCGTGAAGACCGTTACTCGCCACGCACTCGCCTCGGCTATTTTCACGCATTTCGCTCAGACGTTCGCCAGCACGACTACGCGCAAGCACGGGCCTTGACGCGCGGAGCTTCGCAACCGTTGCAAATCCGCGGAGTAGCGGATCCAACGGGTGTGCGATAAGAGTCGAGACGGATCGACTCTGACGAGGTTTCTCGCGACAGGGCGGCGCCGCGGTAATTCGTAGGCGACCGACTCGCTGTCGATGGATTTATTGCGCGCAAGAAAAATAACTGGAAAATTGGATTTTTCGATCGGAGAGAAGGTTGGACTTACGGGTTACGGGCGATTAGTAGCACTTAGCGAAATGAGAACGGAACGTTGTCTTTTTTAGTCGGCGCGACTGGCGTAAACTGGCCTGTTTTTCCACTGGCAACGACAACTCTGCAGCCGGCTTTCCAGCCAGTCATCGAAGGGAAGCTAACGCGGAGTAAAAGAAATAATCGCGCGAGAATCGAAAACGACGTACGCGAGTGAACGAAGGGTTTGGCCAATGCCGTTGGAAAGCTGGTCTTTGTTGGCGCAACGCTCGTGAAATAACTGACAAAGCCGACTGATCGAACCGCGGTGGCTGAAAATCGGACCGGGTCCTCCCGCGGGACGTTCACACTGAAAGAGAAAGAGGAGAGTCGGCGTGGGAGTCGGTGGCTCTGCTAGAACGCCGGTTTAATGAATAACGACGTACCTAATGACACACGACGTCATATCTCAACTCTCGAACCGCGCGTACGACAGGTAGAATCGATTCCGTCGGAAAACCTATGTCGATGTTTGACGAGGTCGGACGTCCCGGCGACTCGAATTCCAGCGTCGGAGTGCTTCCTGCACTCTTTTTGCTCGCGGCCCGTCGAACGATCGTCAAAGGGAAACGCGATTAATTGATATCCCTTTCTGCCGACCTAAAAATACATTCGGAATCGCATCGGTCCTTCGCTGAACCGTTACGAATCTCCAAACGTTACCAGATTTCGTACATGGATCGTGGTTCCGAAAAAATTCCGTCCGCGATAGGTATTTTCACCGAGCGGATTTGAAACGCGTGCGAAATTTTGCGCAAACATTTCCGCTCAAATTCGCGAAAAATGTTGAAAGAGAGTTTGGATCGAATCACAGCCGGAGTATCGATGCCCTCGATTCGCTCGATCGGCAGCTGGGATAAGTTGGAAACTCTCGCCGCGAGAAACGATGAATTTCTAACGCAATTACTAGGTTCCAACGAGTGGAAACTTGGGATTCACCGTGGTATCAGACGGTGCATTATCTCGCGTACGAATAGTTGGCGTCGTCTGAGCCCGCCCCATACCGACGCGGCCACGATTCTCTGTCGTAATGCTATTACCGCGTCACCCTGTATCGAGTGCAGGAGGGCTTTAGCGAACGGTGCCGGCCTTTCGATCGTACATAAGTGCCGTGTCCCGTGCTGTCCATTGCAGCAACACCTACATCGTTCCGCATTACTTATCGAACCGCGGCCCGTGTCTATCGAGAATAGAAGCGGGAACATGCACAGGAAGCTGAAATGCCCGATGCACCTGACAGGTGCTCACGTATTCACGGACGGACAGCCCTTCACTCTCAGTGCATCAATCTCTCCGTTGACCACGCGCCGTTCAAAGATACGAGAGAGTCCGTCGCTTCGAGTCGCATTGCCTCGCTTCTACAAACCCCCCATCGCCCCCCGCCACCCCGAACGGACCGTTCGCGTTTTGGTGGCCGCGCGATTGGTGGCCGTGTCCAGGTCGCCAACGGTAGACAATGACCCCTCCTCAGAGCCAAGCAGATTTTGCAGCGTAACGTGGAACTTTATTTCTGCCGGGAGAGCCGGGCCTTGGCTCGCAAGAGACCACACGTGGGCCAGAAACGTGGCGCGCGGCCACTCTGCACGATCACCGTTCCGCGATCTCGATCGGAATCGCGATCGGTCCACCAGTTGGAACGAGTTACCGCTGTTGATGATGTGTCATTACGCGCGGTAACTTCTCCAACAGAGAGAGGGCTTTCTCGTCGAGAGGGCTGAAAGAACACTTTGTCCTCTCTCTCTCTCTCTCGTTCTCTCTCTTCTCTTCCGTGAATGCTATTCTCGCCCCGAAGAGCAGCGTCCCGATGCACGCCGGTGTTTTTCACTGTCACGGGACGCTGTCCGAGGTTTCGCGGTTTTCGCCCCGCGTCTTTGTGCTCCTCCTCTCTCCCGATGATTTACGCCCCGCTGTCTGCGGTCATTTTAATAATAATTTCTGGCCTATTTGTTTATCGCGCGCGCCGGTTGTACGCCACCGTCCGCGGTTATTTATGCCCGGAACAATCGCGCGAGTGTGGCAACCGCGCCGCTTTGGCCCGGTCTTTGCCGGGTTTTCTTGCGAAATACGCGAGCTCAATGGCCGTGCCGGGCGAATCGCAACGCGCCGCGTTTCATAACGGGTCGATGATGAATTGTTTATTATTGCGCGATGGATTAATTTATCTGGCCGTGCGAGAAACGCGATATCGATGGCCGGTGTAATAATTTCAAGCCCGAACGTTTGAGCGATATCGTTTTACGAAGCGTAGAGCGCGCCTTTCGGGCGCGAGGCGCGGCGCGGGAACGTGTGCTCTCGTCCTGTGCCAGCCGATCAGGGAACGAAGGCCGGGAGGAGGGAGAGGGGGGGAAAAAAGCTTCGCTCGCAGCCAAAGGTTGCGAAAGCAACGGACTCGAATCGAATAATTTCACGCGTCGCAAACACGTACGAAATTTCTTGCGTCTCGTTGAAATGTGAAATCGATCGGGAAGAAACGAGAGCAAATAAGAAACGCACACGGGCACGGTCGCGCGTAAAATTGTTGGCGCGTTGAATTAATTCGTTTCTGAACAGGCCGCCCCGTCTATTACATCATCGTGGCAATTTGTTTTCCCGTAATGACGAGCTTATTAATCTTCATGATGAATCGTATTAAATATTTCAATAATCAACGAAATGACCGTGCAACAATTTCGTGTCATCAATTATTTAATAATTAGAGTCACATTACAATTATTTGTAATCATCGGCGAATGATAAATTGTACTTCGCCAGTTGGCTGCGCGTACTAATGGCATGCAAAAACGTAATTTCAATAATATTCTTATCGTCCTCTCGCGACGCAACAAACAATGCGCGTTATTATTAGTATCGTTTACCTCGGCGTTTACACTTTTTCGTTCGGGCTTCGATTCCGCTTCGCGATCGTTCCACCGTGGCTGGCTGATTCTACGTCTGCCTAAGAGGATTAAGATCCGACGATTGTTGCACGCAGGGACTCTGTACGCGCACGTGCTTGTTCTTACATTTTCGAGAGAAAAAAAAACATCCACGAGAACCGCTACAAATTATAGTTGGAAAGAGGATTGTAGGAAAATATACTATGCTAAGAGGTTCTCGATAGAATGGTATCTAAGACGCTGATCCTGAAACTTACGGACGTTGGCGGGTATCCCCTCGTCTAATTTACTATAATCTCTCGTTAGGAGGGGGGGGGGGGTCTTTAGAAAGAGTTTTACGACCCTTTTCTCTTACGAGAAGATTATTTTTACTCCTCGACTGACAAGCCCAAAGCCCGAAATTAATTTCGAACGTTACAATCGAATCTCAAGTTTCGATGGACAGCTGCGAGTTTTACGGCGGTTTGAAGCGGTTTGATTCCAAACACGGGGGGATTTTAAATTCAAATTCGTAAACTTCATTGATCACGTGTTGGGAACAGAGTCTGTTAGGCCGCGCGGCGTCACGTACAGGAACCGGCGATCTTTCAGGCAAACGATAGCCTTTGGGAGGCGAGCGCAAACGGAGTAGCCTCCCGCGGCGCGTAAAGGTCGGCGCTGCGATTACGCAGTCGACGATTTCGTGGGGAATTCCGTGGAACGGCGGGCCAACAGCCACCTGCCGCCGACATTTACTTTGTGGAAATCCATCGGCGCGGCCGGGGCCGATTCCACGGCATCGGCACGAACATCAAAGTGGACAGCGTCCATAACCGCGCGTGGTTCGATTCAAAGGAACCTGTGCGCCAGTGTCTGTGTTGGAACCTCGCAGTTTCGTAGCCGTGAATGGGCGGGCAAGCTCGCGAGCGATCGGGTTCGCATTGTACCGGGTGTCCACGAAGCAAGCGACCGCCCTTGCCGGTGATTTCCAGTAGGAAACTTTTGTTTCCGTCGATTCCGTTGTAAAATCACCGGTCGACTTGTCAAATCACCTTTCAACGCAGCTTAATTGTAATTCTATCGTGTCTGTGTTGGACACGTTGAAAGTCCAAAAAGTCGTGCGAAATAATTTATCATATTTATTGTAATTGCTCAATTCTTTAATTTCTGCAAAATATTTATCGTATTATTAGACGTTTTAGGATGTAATAAATTTTCGGGACAGACGCGTATTAAAAGTTTGGCCGAGGACACCGTATAGAAGCCCCCGTGTCGAGAGGCGTGCTTTTATTTCGGCCGAGTCCGAAGCAAGAATTTTTAGCGGTGAAATTTTTACTGCCGGGTTTCCGTATCTTTACCGATTCGAAACACGATCGTGTGAAATATAAATTTCCTTTTTTATTCCGCCGCGATATCGCGAGGTCGACGGTCCACGTGTGATGGAGTACCTTTAAACGGTGAATCGCTTCAGAATTTCGGTTATCCCCCGTCCCGACTAGACGGCGTGTTAATTAAACGCGGCCAGGGTAATGAAGTCCAAACGGGATTCCGGTTGGACTCTCGAATCCGTTGGAGTCGGAGAAGAAACGCGCGCAAAGATTGTCGATTTGCCAAAATCCGATCGGCTTCGATCGCCACGGCGTTACCCTCGGGGAAACGTCAGTATTTATCCATCTGGAATTGGCATTGAAAGGCGTTCGACTCGGCGAAAGAACGTACGAAAGGGGAATATGCGTGCTGCACCTTCAGCTGGTACACGTCGGGGAACTGCTAGAGTAAGAGAGAGAGAGAGAGAGCGGACAAAGAGAGCCGAAACGAAAGAGGCGGCTACCATTGCCAGAAAATAAAGTGCCTATGACACGTGGGAAATCCTGGCAGACGCCGGGATACAGGTTCGCCTACGGCGTATGAAACAGTTTCCAGTATGAAAGTAGAAAGGGGCTCGCATCAACGAGTGTAAATCAGTTTACTCTGGAGGAAAGCACGAGATTGCAATTCGCGTGTCCTGTATTCACGCTCGTCTCAGAAATTCGACCCGTCGACTTTCCGCCCGTTGTGCAGGGGACTGTTCGCCTGATTACTCGGAATGAAACTTTTCGAGGAAAAACGGACGACACGGCGGTGATGTGACAGATCGATATATCCTTTCATGGATACAACGGACGAAAAGGATTTCAACGTAGACAAACAGACGGAACGTCCGTTTTATTCTTTCTATTTGGATGCGCTCGTAGTACGTGGTTAGATCGAGAAATAATTATTTACCAAAGAGAGAAGCGAATTGGAAAAATTGAAACAAACAGCGCCTTCGCAACGGCGTTTGACGGCGTTTGACGGCGTTTGACGTCGAAACGGGGGAAAAAGAAATCGGAGAGTGACAGGTGGAAAATGATTGTCGCTCGGTTCGGTATCGTTCGTTTCGAGGGACTGATAACGAGTTAATATGCGCGGCAAACAATGCCGCGCGAAAATAGATTTACGACGATTACGAGGCCGAATGTGGCCCGCTTGAAACGCGTATAATTGTTTCACGGTTGAATACCGTTGCATAATGTCGCGCATTGTAACACGTAGATTCGAGCAGTCGGCGCGAAGCCGCGCGTTGAATTGCGCGGCCGCGATTCCACGGTGCAAGCCGCGACGGAAAAATTGGCGAAACGGCCATCTCGCCGCCTGTTTACGTGTCCCGAATGACAGCTGATAAACGCCGATAGCAATTGGAATTCGGGCATTTTATAGGTCCGGTCTGTCACCTGTTACGGAACAAACAAAACATCGTGTTTTCGCGCACCTTTTCCCTCTCCCTCCCCCCTGCACCCCCGAGGTTTGATTTCAAGCCGGCGTGACGCGAGTTCGCTGCAGCGGACCGCGCGAAAACACAGCCTCCCTATAATTTGTACAGGAAAACATCGGCCGGCCATTAGTGCCGCTAGATGTACTAATTTATTTTGACTAATCGTTCCGTTCGGGACGAATTCGCGCGAACCGGCACGCCCCTTTCGGCAACACGAGACGAGCATCCGCGTTTAATCAAGCATCCGCCGGTTAAATTAATAAACGGAACAGCCACGACTGTTTCCAACGATTTTGTTGAAACGAGTTGACAGCGAGATCCCTCGAGGGAGGGGGGGAGAAGATCCGCGGGTCGATTCTATGGCTGATTGAGGGAGAAAACTGTGTAAGAAGCGATCGAGGACGGTGGGAGCGAGTTGTTTTCACCCATTAAAAGTTGGAGCATCGGCCAAGTTGCCGGGGGAGGATATTGTAAAGAAGAAGATCGTGAGAAATGAAACACGATTTCCGTCACGTATATATAGCCGTTCCGTTTTCAATGAAGCCGGCGAGAATGGCCGGTTCCGATTCTTAAGGATTTACGTGACGGAGTGGCTTGTTAGCGTTAAAAGCGAGCGTTCATTGGAAATCGATGCCTATGCACCCGGTCGCCATTACTTTGCAGAAAACCTTCTATACGGACGATGCATTCTATCATCGTTCGTACTGCTCTTGATCGATATCCATAAAGTGTATTGGTTGTATCGTGTGGATTCCATAAAGACTTCTCGAGACTGAAAGGTATCCGACTACGGGGTACGTTTCAATCGGTGCTTCCATATTCCTCGTGAATATTTAAACGTTGCACGAACAACTTTTCTCAAAACGCCGAGCGCTTGGCATCCGGGGAAACGTCCCGATCCGTTGCCGTTCGAATCTTGATCGTTCAATTGTCACGGTGGAGAAGATGAAAGTTATTTATAGTCGAAACTTCCATGAGTCGAGAGAGATTACATCTCGAATTTGCCATGTACGAGGCAACGAAATTCCCGGAAGTGCTTTTTTCAGCAGGCTGAAACACGTGAGCCAGGTACACGTAGAACGGACGGCGGATCGTTGTTCCGGCGCTTTATCGCCGGAACTTGGCGACGTTCGAACAAGTTTCTTAATCTAATGCCGGTGGTGCGTCTCTCCGTGATCAAAGCTTTAGCCGTGAACCGTGCAGCAACCTGCACAGGCTTGTGCGGAGATTCAGAATCGATTGGTAGACCCGCGCCGCTCGCCGCGCCAACTTTGAGTCAACTGAATCATGTTCGTCGTCTGCGTCGATTTGCACGCCATTGCCGCATTAGCTATTGGCAACGGATCATAACTACCTCCGGATAGCTCCCCGCATACTGCAAATCGCTTCCGTAACACTTTCCTTGAAAATTTATATCGCCACCGAGAACACGACGACAACGACGACGACGACGACGACGACGACGACGACCTCGTCTACGTCCAACCCAACCCACTCACCTTCGGCCTCCGGTTCTAGCGAAATCCGGTTCGAAATCGACCGGGATAATGGCGTCAAATTGGCAGCCAGTTCGATCTCGCACCTCGAGCGAGAAAAAGCATTCTTATTGTCAACGAATTTTCAGCTATTTTGGGCCTCGAGCAGATATTAACAAACGTGGATCCCGAGGCAAAGTTGGTTTTAAATTTAAAATCATCGCATTAGCTATTGTTTTAGCAGTAGTTTCAATAATTTCCCAACCGATCGTGAAATTAAAATCGAAATCGAAATCGAAGCGCCACGACTCCGCGAATTAGCGTAAGAGGTCGGTCGATAAATTAAGCGAGGGAAAAAGTACGTTCCCACCTATGACCGTTTGCTCAATAAAATAATAACATTGACAGAACAAGCAGTTAAAATCTGCATACTATTTAAGGACGTCCACACGCGAGGTCTTCCTGCACGGCACGGCTTCAAGGCTCTGTCTCTTTCTTCCGTCTCGTTCTCCTTTTCGTTCGGTGCATCCCGACTGCAACAACCATTCTTAACAGGGTTTCGTACGGCCGTTCGTAATAACGCCGGCAATAAATCGTGCGCCATGGGAACGAGCAATGACGCTGTTCTAAATTATCTCCATTGACCACGAAATCTCATAAAGATTGACAGTGGCCGCCGACCACAGCCATTTATTGCCAAGTGAAATTCGCCGGCTGGCTTCGTCTCCGAGCACTCGCCTTTGGCACGAACTGTGTTTCGTCGAACACGTCGTTTCTACGGCTTTATGTTTCGTAAAACGCCCGGTCGAACGGACGAGAAAGGAAAAGACGCGCTACGAGGAGAAAAAGGGGACCACTCGTAGTTGGAGGAACGTGCGCGAAAAAAATTGAACGCGGTCGCGAAAGGGGAACGGGACCGCGCGACGTTGGAACGGTCGTTGGTCCTTGGAGATTCCACGAGAGGCTATACGCGCGCGAAAATATATCGCGATGGTTTCCCAGAAACGTACTCGCAACAAAGTTGAAACGTTTCGACAAAGTTGAAACGAACGCGTTCCAGACGCAATCCCGGAGCATTTGCACTCTCTCTCTCTCTCTCTCTCTCTCTCTCTCTCTCTTCTTTGCCTCTTCGTCTTCTTTCTCTCGTGTACCGTGAACAATGAGTAATCGAAGGTTCAAGCTGCGTGGAATATTACGACGGGGCTGAAAATTGTTCCACGAGAGCCTCGAATATTCCTGCAGAATAGATTGGAATAATGTCTAAGCCAATTTGACCGAGGGAGACGCCGCAAATTTGATTTTTATAGTCGCGTTTATAACTCGGTTAGGACATCCATCTACCCTTCCCGTACTCTTTCTGTACTCTTCATCCTCGGGGACGCGCAGCGAGGAAAGAAGTCCGCGCGACGCGACGTCGGAGGTCTTTGACCCTGGCCGCGTGGAAAAAGGAAAAAGGGGGGAGGGGGGGAAAAAAAAAAGAAAAAAGAAAGAAAGGAATCTATAGGAAAAACAGGAGCAAGTCGAGTTCTAAATTCGCTGAATCAGGTCGTCTTCGTCTTCCTTCGTGAGGAGCGAGCAAGTATCTCTTATTCATTTAATTTTTACAGTCTCCTGCCCGTTTTCGTAAAATCTTAAGATCGCTTGCCTCGTGGACAGCGAGCTTACGCCGCAACGGCGAAACTTTTAATCCTGGTCTTAATAATTATCGTATACATAATAAAGGAACTTCGTCGAGGCGGCATTCGCGAATTTACGTTTAAACGGGTCACGACCGCGACACCGGGCACGAACCACTCTGAAAACTTGATTAATTTTTACGCCGCGATAACGAGCGGACGAGCTCGTGAGAGACGTACCCTCTAATGAGCCAAAGTCAAAGAAACAAGGAACGAAACTGTAACTCTATCCATAACCGTTCACCTGCTCTCCTAACCTCCCGTTCCGTCCCTGCCGTGCTCCCTTGTCGCTGTTAAGTTTTCTCGGATAGCGGAAAAATTTCATTCCCGACTGCGAGATCCTTTTAGCCTCGTACTCTTCGGGCAAACGAAGTTCACAAACGAACGAAAATTCGATTTAGCCTTCCATATATCATACGCCTCTCTTTTCCAGTTTGCCTCTCCGTCTTCCTCTCCGTCTCTCTGTTTCTTCGACCACGGTGCCACGCAGTCGTCGTCGTCGCCTTCTCTCGTCGCGGCGAAAGGAAATTCACGTGGCGGAACCACGAGTCTCTCTCTCTCTCTCTCTCTCTCTCGGACGGACACACAACGGATATCTAATTTTTCTCTTTCGAAAAGTTTCGGCTGTAGCCCGGACGCGGCTCGCTCTCACCCGCAGAGAAGCGATTTGCGACGACATTCCGCGAATTCTTCGCGGCGGCCTGGAGGAAAGTCCGTGGCACGAAGGAGGGCCGAGGATGGTGGCTCGATCGTTCTCGCGTTTCCGCTCGCCGCGAACCGTTCAACCGGATTCTCCGGGTCCATGGGCGCTGTTCCCTTTCAAAACGATAATAACCTGCGAAAAGTTTGCCCGGTACGATTCCCGGGCTCAACGAAATCGAAACTGTCCTCGGTCTTGGCTAGAGGTTGTGTTGGTACCAACTTTTCGGGATGATTTCCTCGAACGTTGACCTTTCTTCTATCTTAGATATATATACGTGCATGTATATACAGGCTGGTCCGTTTGAGCGGAGCCACTCAACTATCTTTTCAAATTGTGACGATACAAAAAGTATCTTTTTGTCTAACGTGAATGGTATCCGAAAGGCTAACATCTGGCAGGAATATTTTTTTCAAGAGCTTTTCGAGGGTTCGCTCAAACAGACCACTGTTCCGTATACGTATATATGTATAACGTGGAATTATTAAACGGAAGAAAAATCCCTCTATTCGTGCGAATTAGTCCGAAGGAGCAGTAATTAAATGTTAATATTTGAACGGTTCTGTAGCAACTGGTTCTCCGCGAAGAAAAAAGAAGCACGATCGAGAAAGAATAATTAGACCGTTCGAACGGGCGAAGCGTTGCGCGGGCAGCTCAAAAATGACTGCTCCCTTTTCCGTGCTCGCGCAATTTCGACGTAGACAGAGAGAACAAAAACACACGTATAATAATTTCCTCCGGGCGTCGTGCCGTTCCGGTTTCGAGGAATCCCACTCTTCCCGATAATCACCGGAGCAAAACCGAGCACGATAATTCTACGGTTAATTGCTTGTACGTTAATTAAGCTTCGGTTCATATTTGGTGGTGTGGCATTACCGCGAATAACCCCTGGTGCCAGCGCGGACCCGGCATACCGTGTCGTTTCCAGTAGCCGGGGCCACGATGTTCGTACTTTTGTTAATGCCGCGAAAAGCGAGAATCGAGTGATACAAGGCATTCCCAAGATAGCATAATTGCTGGCGCGTACAGAATCTTGCAAGGTATGCGCCGTCGACTCGAATGACAGTGCTCGATCACTGTCAGATCGACGTTGCACGCCGGTGGAATACCGGCCGGGCAAGAAGAGCCTCTTTAGCCGCCGAGAAAAAGAACGCGCTGCTCTCCACCGGGAGAGACTAACAGAGCGAAACTCGAGGGCCGACGTTCGAATCGATCATTGCTTACACGTTTTCCCATAGCTAATTATGCGAGTAGTACTACTAATAATAAGCAACGCCGATGCTGCGCCCCATTAATCCTTGTCACGAGCTATCTCTCATCGACTCGCGAAATACTTCGTTATTTATATGTTACGCAATTGTATCTCTCTCTCTCCCTCTTTCTCTCTGTGTTCTCTCGCTTTGTTCTCGTGTCTCTGTTGCCGATGTTGCGAAACGTGGCGTCAAAAGCGCGGAACGCTGTACGGAACGTTGCTTCTGTAGATGCAGAAGACGCTCGAGAGGACGTATCGCGCGTATATCTACCTACTAACGAGGATCGTAGCGGATCGTAAGAGAATTTCCGATAGGCAAAAACGTTCGCGTGGATCGATGCAACCTTCCTGCCAGAGATAGATTACGGAGAATCGGCAGAAAGTACAAGCTGCGAGGAGCATCTACTCTCGAATGTATCTCCGTTTCGTACCTCGCGAAACGGGCGACGCTTGCAGCCCGTGCGCCGAATGCGGGGGTGTGCGCGATAACGCGCGTCGAAAATTGATAATATTTCACGCGCGGCGAGAGAGGCCCGCGGACTCCCTTTTATAATTGGTCGGTATTTGCATGCGGTCTTTACACTTATTGAGGTTTAGCCGCGGACCAGTCGTTCCTCCTGTCCGTTTTTATCATTTATGCCGGCTACACAACCGGCTCGTAGCACGCGATCCTAAACCCCACCTTTGCGCTTCTCTTCCGTCTCTTCCCTTTTCTGTCCTCACACCCTTTCTCGCTTCCCCTAATTCCACCGCCTCCCTCCCTCTCCCTCGTCGACCTCTCCCCCCTTCCCCCCAGAATTGCCATTTCGCAGCCGCGTGGGACGTTTCAGTCCACTTACATCCCTCCGTTTCGACGACCGCGACTTCAAACAATTTGCAACCTGTTACCAACAGACGATCCAACCACGTTTCTTTCCATTAGAATCCGCGCCAATTAAGATAATTAATCGCCGTCTTTCGTCGCTCTCGCAAAACGTTCCCGCGAATGTTCTCTCTTTTGCATTTTCATTTGTACCTACGTCAAGCCTCGATGCGTAAGCGCATTGATATTCGCGTAAACGAAGCAACAATTATCGGTTAATCGATCAAACTCCGCGCACTGAAAATAATTTCTACTTTTGTAACACGACAAATTTATCAATTTTCGTTGCGAGGAAAAATTGCTGCACGCATCGATGCGACGTATTAATTATTGCGTAACGTGCGATAAGTAACGTAACGCAACGACTGCATGGCAAAAACAAGAGGACTGCTTTTAATACCGAGGAAAGATGCAAAGGACCGAGAGGCGCAAAGGCAAGATGATAAGAGCGTACGGAGACCGCAATCGCTAATAGTACATCTCCGGTTCGAGATAATTATCGGACTGGTCGCAAGACTACTCCGGCCTTCGTGCACACGCCCAGCGTTCGTCGGAGAGTCGCGCGAGATGGACAGCACCGGAAAGCACGGCGGTGAAAAAATTGAAATCGTCTGAAGAACAGAAAGCGACGGCACGCACGGCCGGATCTCTTGGAAAAAGCAATATCAAACAGTTTTTAAGAGAGACGATGCTTCTCGTTAAACTCGAGTCGAATCATTATTGGTATTTCTTGCGCTGTCGGTGTAGGCACGCGGAGAAAGAAAATGGAAAGTAAGGGGGCAAAGATGCTTGATGTAAACTCGCAAATTAGGATCGTTGGTTCTTTTGCGAAACGGTGGGAGAAAATTGTCATTTTCATCGTGAAAAAGGTCCAAGGAGAACGCAATCGGCCGTAGCTAGGAATACCGACTATAAGAAACGAGCGAGAAGAGGAAGAAAGGAAGTAGAGAGTTGTGCGTTTGAAACGTTGTGCTCTTTGAGGTTTTGTACGCGCTTCTGGCTGTGGGAAATGTAGGATAACTCTCCATGGAGATTTACATAATTTTCTAAACACGATTTCAAGGAATTCAATTATAGGAAATCGAGAATATACTACGAGCACAAAGCTCGCTTATCTCCGAGAATTTCGCCTAGACTAATCGCTATCGAAATCCTGTCATCGATGGTCGAGGTCGCTCAACAGTCGTCGTTCGTTCAATGACGAGATCAAAGCCTCTCCAAAGGCAACATTATCTCCAATCGAGATTAACACTAGTTGATGTCCTACGTTCTGTTCCACCAATTCGCTAGATCCCTCATTGTTTCAGCGACTCAAAGTCACTTTCGAATCGGTGGAATCGAGTAAGGAAGGCACGCGAAGAGCGCGTACGAATTATCGTCTGATAATTTAATCGGCGCCTCGTCGCGGCGCGTTGTCGTTGTTTGCGATAGTCGAGACTCGGCTGTTTCCTCATTTAAAGAACGCTCTCACGCGCTCGTGCTCGAGCTGCCGCTCTTAATTTAGTTAGCCGGCAAGTTGGAACGGGTGGTCCGACCTTAAGACACTTTATCATTAAGGACCTTTCCGGCTCGTTCCGTCTGGAGGAAATTTTCAAGTCGCAAGGCCGCGTTTCAGCAGAGAATTTTTCATTCGAAACCGACCCGAGAACAAGGCGTTAAGCAACGAGCCGTTTCTCGACAAACCTTCTACGGAAAACCTTCCACGTATGTGCTCGTCCCCTTTGTACTTTTATCTTTTGCTCGTTTCTTCGTTTCATTCGTGCCGCTTTCGTTTCCACGCGAGCGAATCTTAAACGTTGTCGATTGTATCGCCTACTTCATCGAGTACAAACGACATACTACTGTATATATATTATCACATTACGGAACTGTACAAATACTATCTAGAACTGTCAGAATAACCCCTGTACAACGTCTGTTGGTGAAACGCTCGATGAAATTTTCGTTTTGTCGTGGGATTTATTCCGAAGCAATTAACGTCATCGTCGTCGTTCTCGTGTTGGAACAGTACATAATTTAGTAAGGCGCGACACGTGTTTGTCGTTGTTCGTAAATACTACGTCGAGCTGATTCGATGAGAACACGTACACGTGACACGTGTACCTACCATTTCGGGTGCCGACGTGGTACAATACCGCCTCGCGAAGTAGATTTCCTTGTTAATTTCAACGTGACTCCTTTGCGATATTTCTCTCTTTTTCCAACGCCAACGATACAATGCAATTTGTACGATTCGAAAAGTTAAATTCGATCGCGAGTAAGTTTTCGCACGTGACGATACACAAATGTCATTTGCCTTCGTTCGGTCGTTTCTTCGACGGGTTTCGATCGATCCGGACAACGATGGAACAAACGCTTCGACACGCGACGGTGAAAAATGGTTTTATCGTCCGTCGATTATTTGGCGATTAAATGCGCCATTAAGTCATTTCCACTCGATTCGGGAACGCGGAAAATTCATTTCGCGACAAGAATGTGCAATTTATGCGATAACGAACGGGGAACGATTAACGCGGCCCGTTCAGATTCCTTTGTCGATCTTCGTTGTTCTTCCGGTTTTTCCACTTGATTACTGGCGCAGCAGGAAGAAGTGAATTTCAGACAATGTCCGATCAGATCGCAGAAAATGCCGGTAAATAAGTGAAACGCGAGAATCACGCTGTCGGCCGCTTATCTTTCGTGAAAGAGCAACGTGAAATCTCGCGCATAACTTCTTTACAACGATGTCGAATATATTGTTTGTCCGGTGTAACGTGAGCAAAACATTCCAAGAATCCCGGGGGTTCTTGGGCATTCGTAGCGCAAAGTCTCGGTCACTCTGCCGACTGATGCACGACCTTGCCTCGTACCTCGCCATCAGGCACAAATTCAGCCCCGGAGCGGATCTGCATAACGTTCGATCGGCGCAAAGAATGCACGAGTGGCACGCGCGGGAGGGCATGCAGTTCGTGCCGACACTGGCCGCGCGGACACAGAGAAGCGACGATCGTGTGTCGGGCGCAAAACACACGTAAGTGCCATGGTGGAGCCATGCGAGGAGGAGAGAACGAGCCGAGGAGGGTTTACCGATCGGACGAAGAAGAGAAAGACGGTATAAATGGAGAGAGAGAGAGAGAGAGAGACGAGTAAGGAACGTTGGAGGATGCTCGACAAAGGCGCGCTACCCTCGTCAGCTAGTTTAAATCGTACATGAATAAATTCAATCCTATCACGGCCATGCTAATTTCATACAACAAGTATGTACCTGCGGAAAGCTATATAACTATCCATTTGGCGGGGGTATCTACATAACACGTAGCCGCTTACGCTTTAATCTGGAACGTGTGCAACGCGAACGGCGTAAACTTTGCATCGTCGCTTTCTGACTGTCGAGTGTTGTTTGACTGCATCACGGGATGCAGGATTCGAAACTCGCGCCGTAAAACTCTCCCTCCCTCTCTCTCTCTCTTTCTCGCGGCATCGATTCGACTACTCTTCCCCTCTCGCAACCAACTCTCCCGAACGTGTCAACCGTGAAAAGTTTTGGAATATCAGTTTTGCCAAGGCACGCGCTCCAAGGCTGAAACTTTGAATCGAGATGAGATTGACTGTATTCCGCGACACGGTGAATGAACCAAACCGATCGCTCGCTCGTTGGCGAAAAAAACGTACTCCAAAGTTCTTGCCATCCGCGTGAATTTTATGACGTCTAGCCGCGCGATAGGATTTAGCGGGCCAGGTAATCTTGTAACGTCGTTAACGTGCAACCCATAAAAGGCAATTAAAATCGCAATTAAGCGTGATAGCGTTGACAGTGGCAGATAATTGTGTATCGAGGCGTTTATTAATTGGACCAATCTCACGGTCCGATTCTACGAAGGCACTTCATAAAAGACAGTAAATCACTGCTTAATCCGTATATATAGTGTAAAATGAACGTGCATTAATGTTAAAGCGAATAACGAGCATTGTTCCGAACGTTGCCAGCGGTGGAGAAAAGTTCGTAATCAGCGGGTGAATTAGTACACAATTATCGGGATATATGACGCAGCGAGATAATATACAGAGAAAATGTGGAAACGCGGTCGTGGTGTTCGAAAGAAAAACAATCGCGAGCGATGCTCTCGGCATGTTTTGAAATATGTAATTCTTTTATCATGCGCGAACAATGGGGGGCCGGTACGTTTTGAAGAATTACGGTCGCTCGCACACGTCGATGATTTTTAAAGCCACTTCATTAAAAGTAGAATAAATGGTAATTACACGACGTCGGTTCTATTCATTCGAATTACATCACCGCGCTCGCAATTGTCACGAAAAGTTTCGCCGGGCATTCAGTTTGTGTAAATAATTTTAAATGAAGTTGAATACGAGCGATTTTTGAATATATATCGAAGTTGAAATCAATATTCCTGATTGAAATATTCAATACGTCGGCTATGTGTGCCAGCGGGCGTTGAATTGGTAAATGCAATTACGAAAAATGAAAGACATTTGCGTGATACGTTCGAATGATTAATATCGAAAAGTGAATGTTATCCTGTAAAAGTATTTACGCGATATTAAATTATAGCGAGAAAGAAGCTGAAGCTGAATAAATGATTTTTCAATTACTACGTGTAAAATTGCTCGAAGGGCGAAAATTTATCACGATAATTTCTCGAATGTTCGCTTTTTATGGTCGACCGATCAGTTGACCGACCAATTTAAAACCAAAAGCAATTTTTTATTTAATTATCTTGTTTTATCAACGCTCTAACGAACCAAACAGGTGCAAGTTGATGTTCAATATTAATTGCATGCAAATGCAAAGTTAATGCAGCGACATCGTCTTAATTACCCGCCACACATTTCGCAATCGCCCTGAGTGACTCCGCTTGTACTCGCTTTTTCATTTCTTTCCAGCTGTTTCCACGAGTAATTTATCACGCACGATTCGGTTATGGCTCTCGATCGAATCTACCTGCGATTCAGCGTGAGCTGTTGCAACTTTAGAATCCCGATAAATTAATTGACGAATCTTGTTAAACGACATTCCTCGTATCGTAAACGTTGATAACGAACGACGCGACCACTCAAGAATGACGAACATAAACATTTTGCGGAAAAGTAAAGTCGCGACTCGTGTCAAATGCGATTCATCACCGCGGTAAACTTTTTTTTTTCTCTTTGATACTTTTCACGATGGAGAGATACACGAACGAAATTAAAAAAAAAAAAGGGAAAAAGTGCGTTCCTGAACTGGTATATCGTAGCGACACTTAGTCATCAAGCATGGATACGAATAGCACATACCACACGTACATGTACAGAGATGGAAGTGAAACAGTCGATCAGTCTGGTAACGTACATATTTGTTGAAAAGGTAGACTGTAGACAGCCGGCTTCGCAGACAGGCCAAATGGAAAGTGTAAGTAGAGGGGAAAGCGCGCACTATTGTTCCACCCTCTTTACCGGGTTTCAGAAACGTTCACAGCAAGTGCATTTTGTTGTGTGCTCAGAAATCTGTTATTCAATTTGAAATGGCTTTATCGCGCGTCTGAAACCAACCCCAGATTTCGCATTGATGCCAAACTACATGGACTATGAAATCTCTTCCCAACAGGCGCACATGCGTGGCTCTGCATGCGGCATGCAGTCTGGCTTCTCTCTGTACATTTACGCGAACTACCACCGGCAAAATCGAGCGCTCGCAAGTTCCTGCCCGATCCGATACTTTCCGTACATTCGTTTCGGCATATCCACGCGGAAACGAAAGCGATCGCAAACTAAAACTGATACGCAACGACGTGGCGTACGTTGTGTCAGCGATAAAATGATTAAGCAAGAAATTTTCCACTAGCGATGCTCGCGAACCGTGCAAACATCCAGTTTCTACGTTGTAATGTAGTTGCGTATATAATATCGGTTGTTTGTCCAATGGGAAAACTCGCGTAATGCACGTATCGGGATGGAAGAGCAGGAGAAATCATACGCAATAATTGTTATCGACGTTCTTTTCCTGAATGCAACATTTTCAATCGAGAAACGATAATGCATTTCAATTTCCACGTGTGCTAACGTTATTTCTTTTCAATTGGATCATCCCGCGCAGCCAGGAAATTAATAAGCACGACAAAGGGCCATTGTTAAATATAAATCCCCAGCTCGTTCCATCGATCGGTTCGACGAGATCCAGATGATCGTGGATTGTAACAAGATGTGCCACGAACGCGGAGCGAGATCGCGAGGAATAATAGCAGTTTTGTCATTAAGCGAACGTTTAAACTCGAGATCTCGGATCAGCGTCTGCCAATTAGAGCAAGAGCAAGGTCGAGACGGCGTTGTGAATTCCGCGCTTGCTGTCCGCGTGCTACTCAACCATGGTAATACTCAACGACGAGAAGGAAAACGAGTCTGGTCTCCTGCCGGTATACCTGTTGTTCTTCAGTTAAATTGAGCCACCTGAGAGGCAAGCTCTTAATGTACTTGTCGCGAGCTTTGAGCTATCCACGGGTTTGTATCTTACTCCTTTGTGTTATTTTATCGCATCGCGAGCGGATTTCATAGCGAATAATTACAGGAAAGTCTCGTGGATAGAAAAATATTTTAAACGGGTTGTTGCAGCACTTGAGACACGAACAAAAAGAGAAAAAAGAAAAACGCTTTCCCCCTGATTTTTATGCCATTTCGAAATGTTTTATAAAACGCGCTGCTCTCGATCAAAGATAATGCATTTTATAACGCGGGTAAAATGTGCGTAAAATAGAAAAAAAACATCGAGCAATATTATTCAACAGATAAAATATACGACATGACATTGTATAAAACGCATCGTTTGAAAATAAACGTTCAGGGAAAACGAGTTACAGAGAAATTTGAATACTCGAACGTATATAAACAACGATTGGGACTCGTTGGGATTTTGTTCTATTGCCCGCCAAAAAAGTTAATGGGAGCGAGCAGCGTGACGACAGCGCCACGCTCCGTCAATTATACAAACAACTCGCTCAAGGATATATTTGCAAAGTGTGGTTAGAAACAGATAGAAGTCGATAGAAAGAATCGGTATGCTTCTGAACGAAAACCGTTTGAAAATCAAAATTCTCTCTGTGACTTGTTTCCACTTACGGTTGTTGCCCGAATGAGAATTCAATATCGAGGATATCAAGCGATATTCGTAGCGAGAGAAGGAAAGAAAGAAAGAAAGAAAGAATGAGAGAGAGAGAGAGAGAGAGAGAGAGAGAGAGAGAAAAGAAAAAGAAAGATGGCGAACAAAATCGTAGAATACAACGCGTAGAAATGGTACTCACAGACAGGCTCGGGCGTAGAGGTGCGCGCAGTGGAGATTCAGACAGGAAGGCAGAGGTGGGTTCTCCTCTCAGGTTCGCAGGTACGTGCACGTAGGTATACGCGCACTCGATTGGCGTCGACCGGCGTCCCGGGAGGGGCGCGACGCCAGCCAAGAACGAACGTTGATACTAAACCGCGGGCCGAGCTGCTCCGAACGACAGTTCAACGAGCGTGTGTTCCGAGGCCGGATCACGGTGGTCCATACGACCGATTCGCGTTTCAATTTCGACGATTACTCACGAGACCGCGTGTACCGCGTTCGCGAAACTGTCAGTCGGTGTTGTTCGCTGGTTGATCCGCCGCCTACGATGCGTTTCACGCGCGAAATCAATCCCAACTGAGAAGTATCGAATCGCAATTTCGAGATTATCCGCCATAATCGAGAATCGATATTTACAATAATCCGGCCCCCGATGGTTTCGTATTGCCTATCGATAAGTGCGATACAATATGGTGGACTAGAATCGCGTGCGATGATAACGCGGAAATTTCACCTAGAATATCGATCGAGTCGATCCGTGTACGAGCCAGAGCCAGTGTGCACGTGAATCCCTCTAATTGGAACGGCGTGTTGCCGTGGTAGAATACTTTGCAAGGAGTGCCGCCGCCGCCGCCGCCGCCGCCGCTGCCGCCGCTGCCGCCGCCGCCGCCGCTGGAGCGAAATTGTCTTCTGGAATTGATCGGAGCATGATTAGTAACTAATTTTGATGACAACGGGTTTGTGACACGGCTACAGTGCGCGCATACGTATACGCCTGCGTATACATGTGTATAACCGTGTACGTGTGTGTGTTTACATTGAATCAGTGCTCGTTGGCAACACATCATGATCCGTCGACGTGAGTGCGTTCGAGTACTCTGGAGTGCTACCGAGGGTGTTTCTAGTGCGAGCTTCGGGGTTGCCGTCTGCGTGTGGGTTTCGAGATGCGTCCTGCGGTGCATCAGCCACGAGTAACTGCAATTGGAGGCCGGTCTGCCCGTATATATACCGGTAACTTGGCCACGAGTGAGCGTAGTGTGCCGACTAACCGCTGGAGTAATTAATCCGACGTATGTGCGGACAGACATCCTCGTTTCTCTACGCAGAGTCAATCACTGACATCGATTCAGAATTCAGGCTTTCGTCGTTTGATTACAGCCTTGAAAGATTAGAATCTTGATTGGAATTCGCCTGATACGCAGAGGATAATGACAATCGATCGAAAGATAATCGGAATGGTGCAAATCCGAGCGACTAGAGAATTAAGATCATCCATTGGATAATACCCGTGAAAACCATCGATAATATCAAACGTATAGAAAGTATACGCGTATATACGTGTATATGTTTATATGTACGTGTAAAGTGCCATTCACGAACACTGCCCGAATTTTTTCACACGTAGCCAGCCCTCACTCTCCGCTGTATGTATGTAGCGACGAGAAATGACGACAACGTCGTTAGGTTAGCAAAGATTCGTTCTGTATCGCGTGTCGATTAAGAAGCTAATTAAAAGAAACACACGTTTCACCGGTATTGGCACACTCGTCAATATCGACACAGCATTGTTGTACGAATCAATGGTCCGTGTTGATAAACATTCTCCACTACAACGACGCGCGCCAACAGCGCGGACGTCTTTTTCAGTGATTGACCGACTGATCATCATCGACCGCGTGCCTGCCATACCACTTGACGTCAGCTACTTATCGCAATCGAGTCGAGGTATCGTATCGAAGATTAGAGTAGCCAGCAGTACGTCGTGTGCGTCGTTCAAGTGACACGTTCGAAACAAGCGTGCGTAATGTACGCGGAAGTAATTCGATCGGTTTAACGAAATATTTCAATCGGTCGAGAAGGTTGCGCAGTGTTTTTATCGCAGCGGCAGGGCTGCCGCGTCACGTGGCCTCTCCTCGGACCAGGGAAAAGGACACTCTTAACTGACTTTTCGTTAAGTTAATTAACCGGGAGAGCAACCGTTCATCGGCGTCCATATTTAAATGCTGGCGAGCGTGTATCTTGACGGGCAAAGTAAATGAACGACGCCGATTACCCGAATAGATAATTAATCAAGCGAATCAGGGATCAAGCGAAAGGAAGGCATTCGTTCTGCACGACCAATCATCGGCCCGATGTACCGATCGCCTTATAGTGCATACATCATTCGGCACGATTCGAACGGAACGTCTTAATTAATAATCACGCGAACCCATTGAAATTCGTGTGCAGTTTCGCATATTAAGAAGGGCAATTAAAGGAAGGTGACGGGGGGAGGGGAACAGAGGCGTTGAGAAAGGAACAGAAACGGACCGTAGTCCAATTGCGAGTGGACTTGATCGGCGGCCTCATCGTCTACTTTTTACCTCACCGTTTTACGAACACCGAAAAACAGTTCTCACGCCGCACGCGAGAGGGACCTTAGACACGCACGCACGCACTCACGCACCCCTTCGAGGGTAGAACTTGAGCAGAGCAGAGAGGCCCCGTGCCCTCGGTCCACCCGATTTTTTTCATGGTTTTTTCGATCCTGTCCAGTGGCCAGTTTCGCCGTCCGTTCCGTGGAATTGCCGCACGCCGATCGAAGGTGAGTTGAATTCCAATCAATCTCTATCCTTTATATTTTGTTATCTTTCGTTCCGTTCTATCGCGTATCACGCGTCTGCTGCGAGTTGAACAATGACAATGCGGATCAATATTTGCAGCGCGACGACGACTACGACGACGACGACGACGACGACGACATTCGGTCATGTGTTTATTTTATGCTTTTACACAATACAGCTGGCGTTACTACGCGAGAAGATCGTTTCTCGAAATTTTTCGAAAACAAACGCGTACCCTACCTGACCCTGTTTAGAAATTAACGAGCGTCTTCTTTTGATGAATTCTACAACTGTCGACCCGGTATATGTACATGTGTTAAACCAAGGGAATACTGTTTCGATCGACAGTAGAAAATCCCGATGTGATCGAAACATGTGCGACGCAAAAATAATTGTAGCACAAAATTGAGATCGCATGGGATATATTTTTGCATGCCCTCGAGCGATATTTTGAGCAGCGCGATACCGAATTGTATAAATTCGCCGTGGTTATTGCTATATTTCATTTCCATAGCAATTCGCAGACGGCGAGCGGTATTAAATACAAATATATTTTCTAAATAATACTTGCAAATAGCCCGCGTTCTAGATATAACTGGCGAGTCGTGTCGATCGAAAGAACGAAAATAACAAATTTCGTTCTGATATCGGAGCGTAGAAAGTAAGAGAACGTGCGCGCGGCGAACATCTTCTAGACGGCGAAAACGCTCGAGTTTTCAGGTATGTATTACGTATAGACGTATCGTCGTTGACGAAGAGCTGCAATAGCTTTTGTGCCTGTATAAGAGCTTCGTCTCCGCTCGTGCTGCACCGTGTCGTGAAAGACGCGTGTTCGTGTCTGTCGCCAGCAAATCCTTGAAATCGAATTTTCCGAGACGAGGGTCTCCTCCTGGGGACGGAGAAGAGGGAAAGGAGAGAGGAAGAAAGAGTGCCGGACCGGCGAGCGCGAGCGGGAGAAAATTCGTGCGTCAGTTCGGTCGGGACGAAAGAAGAAAGTAGTTGCGCCGAGCGAACGTGCCGATTTCGCGCGTCGGCGTTTCCGTGCAATTTAGTCGCATACGATTTATGAAATTGCGAGTGTAGCCACCGTGCGGGTGGTTATAGCACGGAAGAGCGCTGGCTTTATTGTTCAAATTTCTTCGCGTCTAAGAATGCAGAAATGCTACATCAGTGGTCTGCTATTCGAACTACGCTTGAGAGATAAACGCGCGTTGCTCGTCCATCGCACGTGGATCTACAAAAAATTTTCGCACGAATTCTAGTTTAGTCTAGCGTTTCGAAATTTATATATATTTGCGCGATTAACTTGTGCAATCAGGTACTCGAGAAGGATGGAAAGGTTTAGGCGCAGAAATAGAAAAATCTAATCGTACGATTAGAAGCTGCGAAATATCACACGTTTCTACGAAGCAGCACGCGAGTCGACACGTCCATTAGAGGCGAGAACGTTCAGAACAGAAATTGTGTGACGTTTCGCATGGGCATTGTATACGGCGGACAAGCCGGTAGGTATGCCCAAATAAATAGACCGTGTTACATAAAGAGCCCTTGTTTAAATTATATCCGCGAAGGTATTGCGCTTGTTCTGCCGCGCGGGGGAGACAAAATTGCGCCATTTTCCGGAACAAATGGTTCCTACGTACGGAAGCAATACGCCAACCGTACAAAATTATAACGGATATATCACAACTTTCACCCGCGCCTGAACTTGTACACGTAATGCGTGCATGTACACCTTGGTCTTTTACCTCGAATGATTCATGCGCGTGGCACCAACGTAGGAAGAAAATTATCGAACACCGAGACGTGGATCGTTTCCACGAGTGTTTGGTTGCGACTCGCAAAAAACATCGCGCGTGTCAATTAACGACGTAACCGTGCTGCTACAACTCGATTTCACGATACGCAAAGGTGAATTTATTCTAGATTCGGTAATTTCACTCCAGATTTATTTCACGCGGCGAATTCGTTTACCCGGCACGAACGAAGTTACGTGCTTTGAAAGAAGTTACCTGTGAACAGAAATTTTAATGCAGACGAGATATCGATTGAGAACGACGAACAACAAGTACCTACGCTACGCTCAAGTTGCTTTGTTTTTTTTATTTTACACTGGACGGGCCGTCGTTTACAAACGATTCCGCGCGGAACGAAACGACGCTGATGGGAAAATTTCCCGACGGAATTGATTCGACGCTTTCGGCCGGCGTGAGCGATCGCTGGCTGTAGCTAATGATACTCGTCAAAAGAAAGACATCAATTAAAAAAAAGGGGGGACGCGACGAACGCGATACACGGGGCGAACAATGCAACGGTACGCCTGCCGGTGTTAAACGCGGATCCACAAGCGGCCCGAGAGTGGTGGCTGGTACTTTCAAGAACGATGCGTCTCTTCGAAACGTACAAACTGGTTTTGGGATGCTCCTCTCTCGTGCTCGCCTCATTCTCTTTCTCACATTGCGGCTCCCTCGAGGAGGAGAGTCGATCAAGCTTCTCTCGGGTGCGTTTCGGGGCCTCTCGTCTTATTTCCGAGGTTCTATCTCGACGAAAAATCTATGTCAACCAACATGTTGACACGTGTTTAAACGTAGACCGCTGGCGTTCGCGCGAGCACACGTAAAATCAGGCACACGCTGGAGCAGAAGGTGGAAGGCGGTGGAAAGGAGAAGGTGGAGGAAGGACGGCGCGGGGGGAAGGGAAGGGAAGGACGGAGGCGAGAGGAAAGGTAGACAGACGTGGCGGAAGAAGAAAGAGAGGGTGGGCGCCGAGTTGGAAGTCGACTTACTGGTATGCAGTGTCGGATTTCGCCTTGTCCGTCGGAGGAACGCGCTAGACGAAGAAGAGAACGGAACGGAGGTGTGCACACCTCCGAGAGGAGCGGAGGAACACACCTCGAGGTGTGTTTCTCCGCACGCACGCACGCACGCACTCACGTACACACACGTGTAACACGCATGCTCGGGTTACACCCTTCTCATGAATCAAAACTATTCGAGACTCGGAGAAAGAGATACGAAACGGAGCGCGCGAAAACGAGGCCGAAAGGGAAACAGGAAAACGTGAGAAAGGGAGACTGGGGTGGAGAAAGAGGAAGAGGAGGCAGTGCGGAAAGAGTAGGTGGAGGGGAAGGAGAAAGACGAAACGCGGGGACTTACATACGCGTTTGCTTACAATAAACGGGAGGTCGTGTCGCGGTAGCGCTCTCACGCGTTCCCTTGATCCGAGATACGATGCGATATAAATTTAATTTTATTATGACGTGAACCGTCCGACGCTGCCGCTGCTATCTTCGAATTGTTCTTATGCTCCCTGCAGAGGCGATCGTGCGCGAGCGAGACAACGCTCGGACGGCTTCCCTCCTCCTCCAGCCGAGAATGGCCTATTTCGCTGTGTGATGCACGGCGACCTTTCGAAATAAAAGAGACTCGAGGGGGAAGGTGTAATTGAGATAAAGGCGATCGATCGATACTGAAAATAATATAAATAGATAATGGATTCTTACTCGCGGTGCCATGCGAACCGTGCACTCCGTTTTGCGATTTCCAAAGAGGTATATAATCAGAGATGGGACTGGGGATTGTTGTTCTTCTCCATCCGGCAGGCTTACTCTATGAAATCTATGAAACCGGTCGTGATCGGGAATCGTGACAGATAGATATGCACGCCAAGGTTCCCTTCGAGAAATAAATGTTGCGCAGATAGACGAAAGGACGTACACGAAACTTGGCGACAGTTTAGTTTCAAACCTCTCTCCGTTACGTCCGATACGTTGAGATTTTCAAACGATTAAGAAGCTTTAACGAGCCTTTCCCCTTAACATCCAAATCATTTTTACACCACTCGCGTGTACAATGGATATTATTTCTCAAGACCGAGTGCAGAAAAGGTCTCTAACTTTCTCGTAAATGCTTATTTCCTACGTACGTACGTCTGAAGAGCTATTAATAATTCCGAGTAAGTAGGTGGTAATTGTATTGCGATTTAGAAATAATCTTCCATCTATCCTTTCACTGGAACGGTCGATCGTATGATCGGTGACGCGTGTAATTTGAAAAGGTACGCGCGTAGTGAAACTCTCGCGTGCCTTTTCATCGCAGAATGGAAAACGAACAAGATGAGCGCGCAGCTTCTTCGAATGCGGAGTTGAACGCTGCTTTAATTAAAAAGCTTCTAATTAGATCTCACGCAACAGCCTAGAAATAGAAAAGCGTTTGATTCCGTTGGTTTCACGGTCGCGTCCCTTATCCGAGTGCATTAACGCCCGTGAAATCTTTGCTCCGAGAGAGGCATTTAAATTTGCATTTTAATTTTTATCGGGATTGCCGATTAGTCGCGGCGCGATGCAACGGCATGCAGCATTCGCGAATTTTATTACCTGCGTGGTAATGCTGGCGGAAAGGCGTAACAACGCGCGAGATTATTGAAATGAAGATCGTCTCGGTGCGTCCCTATTCAGAGGGACGTGGGTATAGAGGAAGAGAGGTCACTACGCCGGCTGGTAACTAGATACTTCAGAAGTCCTCATTATAATAATTCCGCGAGTGTAACAGTCGCGCCTCGTGAACCGATATTAAAAAGGCATTGTCGTCGGGCGTATCGGTGAATCACTCCTACGTATCCGTCGAACAATGCGACGTCGGCATTATTAGCATTTTGCTCGATCCCAATGCAATTCAGTCGGATTCTATTGATCCGTGGAAAATACTTTCGCTCGACAACTTTCGCGGTTGACCCCGCCGACGTTGCAATACCGATGTAATTAACTCTTTCGCAGGAATTTCATTGGACTTGCTCCCTTGGCGACGCGCTAAGAACCGCCGGCGGATTTTATACGCGTCCATCCGCCATTTTTCACTCGTTAACGTGAAATGAAAAAATAGGGTTGCTCCTTAACGCCGGGGTGTCCAATTAAATTATTTCGAGAGCGTCCGATCGACGAACGACGTTCAGCGCAACAACGAAAAGCACGCGACACGCGTGTCTCTTTCTCGCAGGTAATTCTTTCAGCAGCAAGAACGATTGGAAGAAACAATCGTGGAAAAGAAAGTAAATGGGTAGTCCAGCGAAATAATTGAACGCGGACAAAAACCGAGTTACTCGATACCCTGAAATGCCAGACGCATTATCATAATGAAAATAGCAATGAAAATTGGATTAACGCCGTCCTGTATTTCGTTACACGTTCTCTGGACCCGGCCGGGCAAAAACGAGATATTGGAAGATTCATCTTGTGATTAAAAACGATCGTAAACTTGAACGTTTCGGTAAAAAATGTGCTGGTTAATGGCCTTGATGATTACGCGCTGTTTCTCCGTTCTCTGTCAGCTAAAAAGTTGAAGGCGTTTTACATTAACCAACACCGTCGTTGAACGCGAGCAAAAATGAACGAACGTTGCTGATATAAAGTGTCCTAGCAATAGTCGAGTTGACTTTTTTTTTTTCGATAATCCAAGCGCGTTTAAAGTTAATGGCACGTTCGAGAATAAAAAGAAAGAAAATAAAGGAAAAGAGAGAGACGGAGAGAGAGAGAGAGAGAGAGAGAGAGAAAATGTGGGAGGCAAAAGATCGTCAAATATTCCGTTTGCAGCAGAGACAAGTATTCGAAGTACGTTAGATACGGCAATAAAATTGGTTCGTTCGTAAAACGTGATCCAATTTCCCGAGTCGATATAATTCGCTTCCACTTACGTCGGTGGATCAGAATTAACGTGGCCCTTGATGCTGACCAAATTTCCATCCCTTTCTCCGCGCTTACCAAAAAGGTCGGCAGCAGAGTGCTATCTCTCTGGAAATCTAGAGGGTGGCCGGACGCTCGCGGAAGGTGGAATTTACATTACTAATGTGCAAACTACGTCAAACGAAATATGCCAAAGTATTTCGCGTTGTATGAATGAATGTGTAGCCTCGGCATATATGCAGTTACGTAAGCGTGAATAAACAGTCGGAGGGCCATGGTGGCCCTACGCGCACACACACACACACACACACACACACGCGTACGCGATAGCATTCGGTTAGACACGGGGACAATGCACGCGGTAGGGAAACGCGATTCGACCTGACCCGAGCGTACTAGGACCAATCATTCAATTAACCCCGTTGTATACGATCCTCTTGATGCGATTTTATTTAATAAAGCTGATGTCAAACGTTCGGTCTTACAATAGAGCAGACGGAGGAACGCTTCTGCTCCTACTTCATTAACAACTGTACAGAGGTTCGTGCTCCGTGGAAAGTATCGTGAAAACAGATGCACGACGAATCGACGCGAGACAGTAAAAAAGAGAATAAAGAGTTTGGCCGATTTCGAAAGACGTTTGAGCAAAAGTTGAAGTAAGCCAACTCGGGGAGAAATCGGAACGAAACGCGTACCAAGATTGTACCATTATTACAGGTTACAAGTTTCTTGGCCGTGATTCGATTCACTTTTGTCTCATTCAGCGGGCCGATGAATGCGCGAGAACGGAACGAACGCGAGTCAATCCTTGTAGGTACGTGTAGGTGCGGCAAGCACGGGGAACGTTCGTTATAGGCGTTTTCAATGACTACATGCAGCGTCAGTATTAGTTCCGTTTAATTAGGTAGGACGGGTAGGAACGGGGATTGGATCCGTGTAAAGCGTAATCCAAGAGAGATCCCGATTGACCAACTCCGCTCGACCGGAGCAGAGGCAGCAGCGGCGGCAGCACCGGCGGCGGATGCTCCGGCCACGTTACGAGTCCCTGCTCCCCGCGATAATAGAATCTGCATGTTCCATCGTGCCTCGCGAATATCGGCGATCCGGCTAGAAAGAAACGTCCGCTTTGTTTCCGGCTGCGCGTTCAATTAAGCGCGTCTGGCGAATTTTATCTCATTCGGATAAACATTGCCAAAAAACGACAGAGATTTCATTTCGGGCGAACAATTCTGCAGGAGTTCCAGGAGAGAGCCAGGTCAGAGAGTGGAAAGAGAGGTACTTTACGCGTACAGGGAGAGACTCGATGCGCAAAAATCACTCGGTTTGCAGATATCGTTTTTATATAAAAAGCGAACGCACGAATTTGGCGACGGTTTTGAAAATGAGTAATAATTTTACTAAGCGAACGGGCAATTTTCTGGGTTATATATACTTTCTGACGCGTTCTCCACGCGACAAACGAGAAGCCGAAACGTCGGGATATTCTCCTCGCGCGACAAAGTTTTCTTGAAGTTACGTCACCGAACGACATTCCGCTTTCAGCTGTGCCTTTCGCTATCGGATGAGCCGAAGTGGTCCAGGCTCTCTGGAAGCGTTGGTGTTTTATATCATCTCGCGTACGCGGTTTTATCTCGTAAAATTGTTGTCTCCGCGGAAGCCGCTCTCTCTTTTTTCCTCTTCTTCCACCGAGTGTAATCCATCGTACGTTCTTTGTCACGTTTCCGTACGTGCATTTTGCAAGAGAAAATTTTTTTATCCCCCTTGCCTCTCCCCGTTGCACGTCAGTTCATTGGCAACTCTGAATAAATGAAATTAGACAAAGATCCAACACTTTGGACGCGAATCCGAACCCAATTCCCGATTTTTAACGAAGCTCTCGGGCTCGTTGCTCGGTCCGTAACGTGGAATTAATATCGAAACAAAGTTCTAATACAGAGTGACTTAATTTTATTAGTAACTGGCTGGGTACGAGCGATTTTGCCGGAGTTTCGCCGTCTACTCGACGAACGAACGATCGAATTAAATCCCAATGGAGGTACACGACAGAAGGTAGTAGCTTTCGCATAGGCTGCCGACTTGCCCGCTCTTCTTTTTCTCCCTTTCTCTCCCCGGGCTTCTTCGTTCCTTCGCGGCAGGACGCAGCTACCAGCCAGATGAATAGATAGCGGCTAATTTTCAGCGTTCATTAGAGCTGGCTTGGTCTCTCTCTCTCTCTTTCTTTCTTTGTACGCGTGTATCCCTCGTTGCGCTCGCGAGACACGTACGACCGCGAGTGTATGTGGTGGCTGTAAACCAATACAGACAGAGAGAGAGAGAGAGAGTCTGTATCGAATAAACGGGCACACGTACTCAGCGCTCGTAGCGGTCGCGAAGATCGCAGCGGGGAACATAGAGGCATGCCAAGAGAGAACAAATAAAGAGATCCGGCATCCAGGAGAAATCTAATTCCTAATTGGTGCTTCGTTCTCTGTACTCTGCTCGTGTCGGTTATCTACCGCTATCGAAGCGCACGACCGGACTCGGCCACTGCCGCCGACTCTCTGTAGAAAAGGTTACAACGAACGCCGCGACCGTGGTAGGGTGGCGCGCGGACTTGCCAAGAGGAAGAGAGCGAATAATGGTTGCGGTTTAACTGTCAAGCACAAAAGGGGGTCGAAACTGTCGAATCCACGCGGCTGCACAGAGAAAGAGAGAATGAAAGAAAGAAAAAAAGAAAGGGAGCTGGAGAGAGAAAGGGAGATGGGGAGAGAGGGAAGGAGGGAGAGAGAGAGAGAGAATCGGTAGGATGCCCGAGGATAGGAGTATAAAGCCCTCCTGGGCTCGATTACAAAAATTGAATGTAGCCTCACCTGTCAGCCGGCGCAACAGACTGCACGTTACCGCGTTAGATACAGCCGCGGATCATTTTATACCACCGTCGGGATCGGGACTCGGCCTCGGCTCGTTCGCATATTAAATCGGTCCGCGAAGGGGCTGCCGGGGTGTCGTTTGCAATCATCGGGAATCGTGCACGTCGTTTACGACCATGGTAATTTCCATCAGCTACCGCGACAGTATCGCTACGCGGCTATTTTTCACAGCGGTAATTTGCGATCGCATCCCGCGACTGGCAAAAACGCGTAACGCAACACCGATCTCTCAAGTGTCTATAAAGATGTTTGGTCGAGCGACACGCGAAAAGCTGTACAGCTATGTGAGAAAAAAATTTGCGAAGAAAACTGTACGACTTGTATCCCAGTACGATTCTTTGTTCTGACTAGTTAATGAAGACGACTTTTTTGCCATAAAATTTTATTGACACGCAAACATTTGAATCGATACAAAACAAATTATTATAGGCGCGATCGCTCACTCCTACTCGAGGTCTACCCCACGCCCATTCACGAATCACGTGACCCAAATCAACCAATCGCTAATTTTCGTTGCGTCAGCGTTGCAACCCCTGAAGAGGCCCGATTCTCTGGGTTACCCCACGTGTATTTATACGTATAGGCCGTTACCAACGCACGTCGATTAAGACCGATATCACGCGTTGTTTCGTGCGCTCGTTTGGTCACGCGTTACGTGCGCAAATCTAAAGTGCGCGTTCGCCGGTAGTTTTAATGGAACGCCCTTTGTCCGGCGGACACTTTCCGCGAATGAAGACGCAAAAGTAGCCTGTTAACCGGCCCGGCAAGTACCTCTGACAGCGAGACGTTATCCACAGTTATTATTCAGTCTCTCACCTCCCACGCCCGTGTTTATTCGAATACAAATGTGCCGTCGGGAGTGTCATAACTGCACTCGATCACGACGTAGTTCACGGCACCGGCGACGCCGTCTATTTTTCTTCTGGCCGTTCCCTCGTGTTAGCATCCGGGCCGGACAATGAACGTACAAATACAAGCTGGACCAGCGCGTACTTGGCCGCCGCGCCACGTAGAGATCTCGGTATTCTTATGCTAAAATCGTTGACGTCCGAGCTGACACGGTTTTTCGAGCGACGATCATTCAACGCCTCGGCTGCGGACCCGACGCGTCGCTCCCCCGTGCGTTACTCTTTGCATGCTAATCAACGATTCGATGTTAAATTACGCGTACCGCCACCGACCGTCCGCTCCTCGCAAACACGAGCCACGGGCTCGCGTAAATATCTGTTCTATTTCGTCCAACGAAATCCGCGCACCGACAAAAATGCATGCCCTCTCTAATTTACGTGGTCGAATCAACTCGTAGAAACTTGTCACCGTGGCAACAGGAGAGATTTATTAACTGGAAGTGAGTGGCGTCGTTGTTTTCCTCGCGGGAAATGAGCCGAGTATTTTTTTCTTTCTTTTTTTTTTCTTTTTTAAGGGACGTACGCAGATCTAACTAAATGTTCTGAATTTCGAGCGCTCCGTAAAATTTCTCCGTAACACGAAGCGAGGAACATGGCGTTTTACGTACATTTTTAGATTCATTTGTAAACGTAGAACTGCCGCAAGAGTATTGGAAAATTACTTCCGATTACAAGTCGCTCGTTTGAACGAGGCAGACGATCCGAAGTACGTGCTACGAGGTGCTGCTCCAATCTCGGTTGCATCGTTAATGAGGCTCGAGTCACGCAACTAATAGAAGAATGCAATTTGATCAATTATCCGACGAGTCGGAGGAACGTTCCTCCAGCCAATGGATATAGCCATTATCTGTCATATTCAGGGTTCAATTGGCGGTTGAGCAAGGCTTTTCTCTCGTGGCGCGACGTATGTGCTTATCAAACTAAGGCGCAGCAGAGTCATCCGATAGGGGTATGACTCACGTCGATGTACGTCGATGTGTTCGTCTCGCTGATAGTTTGAAACGAAAGCGAGCCGAGGTGAAACTCGAAAAAACGGTGCAATTCCTAACAATTTGCGTTACTGAAGAGGTAAAACGTGAGGTAAAACGAACGGGGAGGAAAAATCAGAAAAGCGGCAAGGGGAGTGAAAGTAAGAGTAGTTATGGGGAGGAAGGGATGCAAAACATGGGAGAGTATCTTTCTGAGAATAAACGGCGGGCTAGATGCTCTGATGCTCTTAGCTGTTCTGTAATTGGCCGCGCAAAGTGAGACGCATTCTTATTTTCTCCGTTTTGTGCTTACTCCCGTTTGAGCGGGACGTGCACTGTTAAACGCCGCGGTTTCTAAGCGCCGGATATACGATAATTGCTGGCAACAGTCGCGAGGCCAGTGCAATTGTAAAAACAGGTCTCTCTCTCTCTCTCTCTCTCTCTCTCGCTCTCGCTCTGCCGTCCCGTGTTGCAACGAAAATCCCACTTGCTCGGCCTACTGCCTGTGATTTCCAGAATTGCAGTCGACAGTTGGCCCGTAATTGCAGTCGAAATAATCGGCTTTAGACCCACTGACCTCTCGGCCAATTGGACCAATTTCGTTTCGTAAGGCGTTTCGACAACGCCCAAACGATCTCAAAGAACACTAAAAAAAAAAAAAAACAACTTGCGAAAGTTTCGCGAATGAATCGAACAATGGCGACACAAATTTACGTTCACGGATGCTACGCGAGACTGAGTGGCGTGCTGAGGAAATCGCCGCAACTTTGTTGTGTACCCATTTATTGAGCGCGCGTATCTAACGTCTACCACGCTTTATAAGGGGGAAATACTTTCCCCCGTTATATTTCTTTGCGGTAGAATCTCGCGCGAGGCCTACGAAATCTGTATGCATTATGTATTCGCGGAGTGACGGTCGCGTCTCAAATAAATCGGCGTACAAAGTGCGGCGGGAGCAAAAGTTGATCTATTCGGTAGTCATACGTACAGGGCCGGCGGATCGCTGCCGACGCTGGTAATGCGAGCAATTTATTCGTTACAGTCGGGCTGATTCAAGTTCGACACGACGACCCCGTCCCCACGGCCCTCTTATTCAAATCGTATCTTCCAGGAGCCATTTTCGATCACAACAACGGTATTGACAAAACCGTTTCCTCATGTAAAATGCATGAGGACAGATTTCTTCCTTTTTTTTTTTTTCCCCCTCCTTCTTCTTTCCTCCCTCCGCGCGGCGGCTACCGTAAAAAAAGTCACACTTGGAATTTCGCGCTGGAAACGCGTCACCTTGCCGCGCGTCTGGAAAAACGCTCCGCTCCTCGTTGTCATTTTCTTCGAGATTCCACCGAGACTCCGAGTCAACTACGTGCAACTTCCGTTTCGCCCCTTAACCCGCCCTCTCCGGCCCTCTGCGCTCTCTTCCGTTCATCGGCTCCGCGTCGTCTCTCCCTCCCCCCCCTCCCCCCGTTGAAAGGCAAACAGGAGGTAGGAACGCGGGTAGTAGAACGCTGTAAACGCAATTTTAATAAAACGCCGACGCATCTCGCAATAACGCGGTAAACTCGGCGATGCTACGATCCGCCGGTTGTACGTATCGGCGAACGATGAAACTCGATTTCGAAAACGTCGGGGAAGCGTAATGGGGAAAAATGAGTTTTAAAAGTAAATGCGGGAAAACGCAAGTGGAGTAGGAGAGCCGGCGCGGCGCGGCGCGTCACGGCGCGTCACGGCGCGGCGCGGCGCGGCGCATTCGCCGGGTAGGACATGGCGCCCACTAAAAAGGTCTCTCGACTCACCCTGCCGCCGCACCCCTTGCTCCCTGCCGCTGCTCTTGGGCCGCCGCAGAAAATTGCAATATCTCGGATTAAGAAGTAAAATAGCTTTTATTGGCGCAACGTAGCGTGGCGCGGCGTGGCTCGATAGAAAAAGGCTGGTCGAGATCGGATGGATAATAATGCCCGTAACTTTCGCAATTCCTGCTAAATGTAGTGAGCCGGCCGCGTTCGGTTAACTACGGGTATTACGGTCTATCGCGCTTTTAATAGCCGGCTTAACGTTCTTCCCCGACGTACCTTGGCCAGCCTGTCTGCTAAATGCGTAAGCAGAACGCTCGTGTAACGTTCGGGAAATTCAGCCGTGCGCGAGAACGGCGCGTCCTCGCGGCGCGTGAGGAAAAACGTGCGAACAATCGGGAGGAGACAACTCGCCGAGTATTACGCGCGCGTTGCATTAACGTGAATCAAGAGGCAGACGCGCCAAGTGAAACGAACCGCGACGCGATTAAACGTCCCGACGCGAAGATAATTTCGTTTCGTTTCGTTTCGTTTCGTTTCGTTTCGTTTGCAATGTTCTCTTCCCTCGAACGGAGAGTGGTTAGCACCGGCGCGGTTCTTCTACCAAACACACTGTGAAAACGCCGTCGTGGATCGAACATCGAACGAACATTGTGAACGCCGATAATAAAATTCTGCGGCTGTAGCTGGCTGCGTCGTTCGATTGGCTTTGAGACGAACAGATGCAACCTTCAAAGAGGCCTCACCGCCTTGACGCTGGAATACCGCATCGCTGTATCTTCTCGTCCAGTCACTCTTAACTCACTTTCTCTGTTTCTCGGGGCCGCCGGTAAGAGAGGTAGTCGATCGTTCTAGCGATACACGCGGTGCCGGGGCCCACGGACTGCGTGTATTGCGCGCGATCGCGCCGCGTTCGGTTTCGTTTGTCCGGCTATTTCGTTAATGGAGCCGTTTCTCGGAATAAGCAGAAGTACGCTGTTGGCTGCTGCTGCTGCTGCTGCTGCTGCTGCTGTTGCTCCCGCTGTTTTCTTCGTTTTGGCGAAGCTCGTCACCGGGCCCCGATCGCCGGCACCCACACCTCCACTTCGTCGTTCTTCGCCGTTCCCCTCCGATTCTCTTTGGTCGAACCTGAAAGAGCCTCCTGGCTCCTTCTCTCAGCCAGCTGTCTTTGTCACGCCGATTGTTTCTTTTTCTCGCGAGAAAAGAAACAATGTCGTAAAAAAATTCGCCGAATCAACTCGAAACGCTGCGACTAATAACGCGGTTACGTACTCGGTTGCAAATTCGCGCTTCTCTTATCGTCGAAATTCCACTCGACGGGTGTACCTTGCGTACCTTCGGAACCCTGAAATTGTAACGGCATGGACGGAAAAGGCGACGAAGCGAGTATTTCGAAATAAATTTGGATTGAAATTGGAAGTAAAGAGGGCTCTGTAGCGAAGCTTTATCTCGGCAAAGTTCGCCGTTCTTTTTTTTCGTTTTCTTTATGGATGGAGCGTGCGACGACGAAGAATATCACTGCCGGCTGGAATTAACGTTTTTCAGATAGAACAATTTTCTGCGCGTATAAAATTCGTTTTCCGATCCCGCCGCGCTACAGTTATTTTATCGTTACCCGAAGTGCATGCATGCATGCATGCATACGCGGGCGCACGCACACGGATAAAATCGGGCGCGTTCGTGTAAAGACTCGGCGGATCTTGGTCGAATATCCAAGAGATTCGCTTCTTATCTGGCCGGCAGTATAAATTTCGTTGCATGCGAGTCTCCATTCACGGGCCGCTTTACATACTCGTAACATTCGAGTTATCTACTTGTTCCGAATCGTCTGTGTGCAACGTGAACGCTCGTTTTTCGAGGGTCCACTCGTTCCGCCGTAAGTGGCTCGCTAGTAGTACAAGGGGGAGGAAACTCGATTTCTTCTTATCTCGATAGGAGGAAAACGTTTGCAAAGAGACTCGCGAACGCGTCCGGTCGTCGTCGCGCGTACGCATTGACCTCTCTCTCTCTCTCGCTCTCTCTCTCTCTCTCTCTCTAGCCCTCCTTCTAATCGGATACTAATAGGTCCTCGGGGATAGTACGTCCGGCCACGCAAACTCGACCGGCGCTGAATTTCACCGCACGATCTCGCTCACGTCCAATTACCGCGTACAAATATATATCGCGGCACAATCTCGTCTGTCGGTTTTCCCTTTTACGCGGCGATTCTTCGTA
This sequence comes from Melipona bicolor, assembly GCA_030673865.1. Lineage (NCBI taxonomy): Eukaryota > Metazoa > Arthropoda > Insecta > Hymenoptera > Apidae > Melipona > Melipona bicolor. The sequence continues at coordinate 3,402,722 of JAHYIQ010000012.1, forward strand.
ACGTCGGGGGAAGGGCCAGGCCGCTGCTCCTTCGTTCCACCACACCGCAGCAAACAGCCCACGGCCATTGATCCGTGCCCCGCGTAGAAAGAAAATTAGGATATAGACGTTGAGCGTGGATTTCATCCTGGAACCGTTTCGCAGCGAATGTTTGAATTAGACTGTAGATCCAATGGAACTATTCCGTGGCTCGGTAGTGGGTAGGGCGTTCTGTACATACACACGCGGGTACGCTGCTCCGCGATATTATCGGAAAGTAGGCCATTTTAGCGGGAAATTTGTCGAAACTGGTTGAAATTAATTGGCAGAGGTTGAAAGAAGGAGTATACGATATGTACTTGATAAATGGAGACGTTTGAAAACAAGCGTAAAACAGCGTAGTACAAATACGTTTAGCTCCGTTGAAAGGAGAATTAGTCGTTCGTGATCAAAACACGGAGCGTCTCGCTCCACTAAACTCGCTGGCGCCACCCGAATTAATCTACTTGGTCGTAGCCGCTACCGATACATTTCTCCCGCCTGCGCTGTTACGATCAACGATTCTGGCAGCGGCGTCCAGATTCTCCGATATTGTTGAAACCCATCGTTTCGGACACGATCTCGGCGGAGGTGAAGAGAGAGGCACAGAGAGAGGGAGTTCCTTTCTGCCGCGGAATAACGGAAAGAAAGGAACACTGGTAGACGAAGGCACGTGAATGGAAGATGAAGAGAACAGCTTAAGAACGAAGGGAGCGAGAGAGAGAGAGAGAGAGAGAGAGAGAAGGAGAGAGGGAGGAGGAAGAAAGAAACAAGCCGCGAACCGAATCGATTGGAAATAAGCCGATTGCTACCTGCACGGAGGTCCGCGTGCAAATCCCGCTTGTTCGTTCTGACACTTGAGACCCGTAAAAAAGAACGAAGAACAGGAACAACCACCACTTTCTTTCGTCCCGTCGAAACACCGCCGCCGTCGCTGGCGTAACAGCTCGAACAGCCACGTTACCATTATTATCCTTCGGGTGAATCGACTTCGAGGAAATTTCTTCCGGCGGCAAGAAAGCACGGCGATATCATCGCGCGTCGTCGCGCGGAAAAGAAGAAGCCGCTATCTCTCTCTCGAAGAATTCAGACTCTCGGCGTATTGTACTCCCGGGTGACTGGCTAATAGACCGAGCAAGTTGAATCGGATAGAATCGTTTCGCGTTCTTCGATGGTTAATTTACGACGCTTAGTTTCCTATATATATACATGTATATATATATTCCTATCGACGCGTCGGTGTTGATAATGGTGCCGTTTCGTCCGCGTGCAAATAGCAGTATTCTATTAGCGTGGGTCGGATTTTTATCGATGACAAGCAGAAACGAATGTTTGAGCAAACAGCTTAAAGAGAATAACACGACGCCTTCGCAGCGGCGGGACAGTGGCGTTCGGTATGCGTGGAAAATATTCCTCGCTCTATTGTTTCAACGTATACGGTCGCCACGTCGCCGCGCTGACAATGTTCGCCGTACTCGTTATATCGGTCAGCTTGTATTTATAAGCTCGGGTAAGAGGCGCGAGCAGGAGAGCAACCTGTATATCCGTGTAGCTCGTGGAATTCATGGTTGCGACTTGGACGCGACGGGGAGAAAGGAAGTAAAAAAAGAGAGAGAGAGAGAGGAGAAAAAAAAATAGGAACGGTGTAACGAGATGGAACTTTGGACGTGTCCATTTAATACTAAATTTGTATCGCCGTCGAGAGAGCCGGCGTTGCACACCTCCGTTCGGCTTGTTTCACGTTCCGAGGCGAGCCGCCTCGGAACGAAACGAATGCGTCGAAACGCGCTCGGCTTGTATTTCCATTATCCGCGAGCGAGTTGCCTTCGGAAAGTTCGCGGGACGACAGCGGGACGTATACGTATGGCCGCGTAGGTACGTGACAGAAAAAAGGAGAAGGTGCGGAGCGGCGCAGAAACGGCGGAGATAGAGAGGGAGGCACGTTCCCTGAATTACAACGCCGACGAGAATTGACGTTAACGAGGATTTCCGTGCGACAAGCACGCACTTATTTCAATGCGCGCGTAAAGTCGATGCAAAGGGATATTTTCGGTATCGGCGAAGACCAAGGCCTTTGTACCTCGGATACGCAGCCTCGGACCTCGGCTCGGTGAATTCGCCGGCTGCATTGTTCCGATCGTAATATCCGTCCGGCGACGGATTCGAGCTAAGGAATTGCAGTTTCTCCTCGAGGAAGAAACGGCCAGTGATTGTTCCCAGTCTTTTTCCAGATTGCCAGAAAGCGACAGATATACGACGGACGAGAAGGGAAAATTGAAGAAAGGTTGCTATTACAAATTTCTCATCTTACGTTCGTTGCAACGCGCGTCGTGCAACGAGAGTCTCGGTCGTGCTGCGAGAGTGCGGATTTCCAGTTTCAAAAATATACTACGCGCGTTTCGCCTGGCGTTTGTAAATAGATCAGAGAGTACACGACGAGAACAGATTTCCCTGGAAAAATCCGCAATAGCCGGATTCGTAGAAACGCTGGCGTGTACAGCCGTGGAGCGCAAACTGTTCGGACGCTCCTCTGTTTGCTTCGAAGATAAAACCGATTAACAAGGGGCCCGAACAATGTTGGCCGAGCGGCACGCTGCGAGTCGGCTAATACGATAACTGGGAAATGCAGGTGGCGTAAAAAGGGTATGTAAATGGCGTGGAATGTTTTGTCCGCGGTCGGTTGGCCGCGGATTCGTTATCCGCGTTGGCTCGCGTTGGAGACGCGCCGCGCCGGTGCCACGCAAAACGATAGGGGCAGGGAATGCGTACGAATGCGAATCGAGGACGCGAAGATACGAGACGAGATGGTGGAGGGGGGGGGGGGGGGGGGGAGGAGGTACGTACAGGAGAAGAAGGAGCTCCGCAGCAGCGCGGTTTGAATTACGACAGCGACGAGAAGTGACGTTAACGAGTATTTCCGTGCGCTTACGCGGCGCTCGCCGATGCTTACGATACATACGTAAGAGGATGGCGAGCGTTCGCCACCGTCGGAATAAAAGTAATACCACTGGATCTCGTCGTCGAAAAGGCTCTCGTTACGTTTCGTATCGTACCTTGTTGCACCTGCGGAAATGCACCAATCAGACCGACGACGCCGGACAATGCACAGTCGTTATCCCGTCGCGGCGCCGCGCCGCCGTCTTCGTTCCTCCTAGCCCCCCTCATTCTTCTTCTTCTCCTTCTCCTTCTCCGCCTCCGACGGAATAGAAACGACAGATTTTATCGTCTCTCTGTCACTTGCGATTCCCTGAAAGATGCTTTCTCTTCTTTTCTCCACTTCTCTTCCACTCTGCGTTTCCTTCTCTGTCCGTTCGATACTCCGTTGCCGGTTGGTAGCTGGTTGGTAACGCGACGACCTGGTGTATGCCCACGGTCGTTACGATCGGTCCCCGGGATCCTGTGGGAATTTTCTTTCGTTGAAAAACGGTGAACGGGCGAACCGGCGGGTTCTAATATCGAGGATTTAATTCCACGAAACGGGTCCCTTTTGCGTGGCGTCGATAATTGAATTAGTTTTAATCTTCCTCGGTCGCGTTCCCCGCGTTTCTTTCGTTCTTTCGCTTTCCGTTCCTCCTTTCCTTCCCATTTTCGTTTTCGTTTTTTCAATTAAAACCAGGTATTATCGATCGGTCCCGGCGACGCGGAAACAAGGTCCGAGGATCGAGCGCGGAAGAACCCGTAGAATCGTCACGGTCACCTACAGTCCGGATCTTATCTACGACACTTTCGAAAGCGCGTCTCTTAAGAGCCGTGAGAATCGTATTAAGCGTGAGAAACGATTCGCGCGGATCGATGCTCCGAGGTATTTCGTGATTAGCAAATTGTGTTTTGCCCCGACGGGGCGAAAGACGCTGGCCGGTAACGATTTCTAATAAGAATTAATAGCCGGTTGTACGTCAGGCATTCCGTGATTACGTGTTGTATGTTGAATCGGTGTTTATTACCGGCGTTGAATTCGAAATCAATCTTCATTAATGAGACTTATAATTAGGGACAAGACATACCTAACGATCTATGAAGCTGATACGGCACGAAGGCTAGAGGCTGGATCATTATTCTCTGCTAAATTATTAATACCGTCGCACAGAGGAATTTTTCTTTCCGCGCCGTGATAATGAACGGTGCGCGGATCGCACACGAGCGAGCAGGCATCGATTTCGGAATTTCGAATTTACGTCGGCGGCGATTATCGCGACGCGCAATGTTGGCGATTGTTATTATCAACTGGCCGTTAAATACGCGACAAACACGTTACGGCGTAATGATCGCGCCGAGCGTACGATCGGCCTACATCCGCGCGCGTTTATTTATTTAATGCGCGATATTATCGGCGAATAAAATTACAATTACGTTTATAAGACGATAGAACGTAATTACATTCGGTTGTGATTACGATCGCCGCTGATGCAATTACGCGACTGCGAGTCATTCGGCCGTTGAGCGGGCACTGATTTAGAACTCGAGTTAATCACGAGAGCGGAGGGGCGGAGGGGCGGAGGGGCGGAGGGGGGAGGGGGTGGGGCACGGGCAAGAAGCCCCTCGGAAGATCAGAGGCAACGAGTGCTTCGACGAATGATCGGAGAACGACTCGAGAAAAACGCGTCTCTCTCCGCGTTCAGGCGTAGCCATTTTTTTACCCACTTAACTTGCACTCGATACTCTCCCGAGAGACCGTTAAGCTGTTTTACGAGAGTCCGCGTAATTCCTTCATCGTCTTCCTCCTCTCCTTCCTCCCTCCGACCAGTTGAACCAGTAGCTCGGGCACCAGCGGCCCGCTCTAATTGACCGCGACAAATAAATCATAATGAGGTGGCTTCTTTTTCATTACTAGCCAGCATCACGCTTTTACGCAATCTTCATCACCATTCACCAGCAACGCCGCCGTTCCGTCGCTTCGAAAATAAATTCCCCCTCGGACCCGATATCATCCGGTGTACGGGCCGTAATTACGCCCGCTTTGCGTGCTGAACAATAACGATTATTCCGTTGTAATTCGATCAATTTGACGCGATCATTCTCCTCGTCGCAACATCGTCCGACGCCGAGACGTCGTCGATTCGATCTAAAGTAAAGATCGTAAAGATTCCACGCGTATCGATTTATGACTTTTTCATCCACTTCTCCTTGATTCAACGTCCCGTGCCCCACGTTGACGACATTCGTTGACGCACAGAGTCCCGTTCGCCAAACGAACTCTATTTCTCGCAAGTTTCTCGACTTTTCGCTTCAGTTTCCGAATATCTCTCGCGTAGGAGCAACACGCCCACGATCGCCGCGGTGAACCGTGCTCGAACGCGAGAGAGAGAGAGAGAGAGAGAGCTGTAAAGAGAGGTATTTAAGTCTTTGGCAGGGTCGATTTCCTCTCTCGCTGCAACGTTCCTACTCGATATCATTTCGTTTCTGCCAAAGAGCCCCCCTCCCCCTTTCTTCTTTATCTTAATCCCTGAGCGTCTGTCTCTGTTTCGCCGCCCTCCCCTCCCTCCCTCCTGGAATTTCTCAGCATCCTTCAGCTCGCCACTTCTGCGCCGCGGCTCCCTAATAAAGATCCATTTCTCAACGTTACGACAGGCCGATAAGCAAGGCCACAATTTCAATTACGGCGTTAAGCTCCGGCGAGATCGTCGGACCGTAAAAACTGCGAGACTATAACCGAGAGATACTAAGCAAGTAAAAATCGACGATACGTCCCGCGGGCTTGCCTCCCTACCTCCCTCCCGCCCTTTCTCCAGTCTCCGCCGCTTTCTCCTTCTAGCACCGCTCGTTCCATCATTGTCCCTTTTTTTCTTCGCCGGTCGTTCCGTCTCCGTTTCACCTGGCTACGCGGCGTTTATCCGTGTCCTCGTCTCTCCTGGCCGTCCGGCAAAGAGAACGCGGGGAGAACCGAGGTTTGACTCGTTAATATATCAGATTATGCTGGAACAGCGAGTCTAATTTATACCACAGTAAACTGCAGACTGCACCTCGGGCCTCTCCGCCGCCTGCCATTTTTAATACGTCCTTAAAGCGTCGCATCTCTTAAAAGATTTCTCAACCCCCTTCTCTCTCTCTCTCTCTCTCTCTTTTTCTCTGCTTCCCTTGCTCTTAACCCTCTCACCCCTCTGTTTCACAATCCGACCTGCCCTTTTTCCCTCGTTCTTCCACCGTTTCTTCGCGCATCGTTCTTTTCCTCGTTCCCCTTCGTCATATCCAGGTTTCGCGACGCCCTCCCCCGTTCCGTTCGCGGTTGAAATCTTTCTGCGTTTCTTTTGCCACCATCATCCCCTTTAGCCCGTCCTACGAACGCGAGACAGACTGCGCTCGGTCTTTTTCCACCTCCATCCGGGGGCGACATACGATTTGCGAGCAGCGGCGAAGGAGGGCGGGGGGGAAGAGCGCGCGAGAAGGATGACCAGAGCGGGAGACAGAGTCGGAGAGTCGGAGAGAACGAGCAACGAAGAAACTTTTCCTTTATTGTTAGACGCCTCGCTGTAGAATACACAAACGATAAGGGATTACGCTTTTTCCCCGATGCTTATTTATGGCTCGCGTCCCGTCTTCCTCCCTACCTCCCTCCCTCCCTTTCTTCCCTCCTTCGTCGCCTTTTTTACACCCCCGTTTCACGAAGCTCCCTTCTGTTTCACCAAAGCTTTTTCTCGCTTCGGCTGGAAAGAAACGGCGCCGTTGATAAGAAGTTTCGACGATAATGACGGTACAAGCTGATCGCGAGCAGCTGATCAGCGGCAGCGTTCAGCAATAAATCGCCGCGCCGCGCAAGATCGAAAACCGTATCCAACCAACGTTTAATCCATCGTTTCGCGTCCGTGTCGAAGCTCGCGATATCTACATGTACGTATATTCGAAGTAGAATTTTTCTCCCCGCGGCCACCGATCGATTAGAATCATAAAAAAAAAAGGTGGAAAATGAAACTGTAGAAACAAAAGTACTACGTCCTGCGTTTCGTTCCTTTTCCCCGACGAAAGTTCCCGTCTCGGGCGAAAATTAAACGCTTGTTTTTCCGATTCCTCCGCGGCCGCGCTCGATGTCAGCCGGTCACTGAAACTGGAACGAGAACAAAAACCTATTTGAAAACCCGTTTAATTTCTCGCGCTTTCGCGAAATTCGAGCCGCGTCGGTGAAGTTACGAGCACGATGGTTTAGGTTAGATTTAGGTTATGGTTACGCGTCGCGATACGCGGATAATTAGCAAGATCGAGAAACGAGATGTTACTCTCCCAATGAATCACCAGCAGCTAGACGAAAACTAGACGAACGAACGTCGTTTAGGCGATGAAACGCAGCGATGGAGAGTGTATATGTGGGAACGGCACTGCACGCAGCGTTAAATATTTTCGCCAGTTGTTCCGAAGCGTTGTTTCGTTGAATTTTGCATAGCGGCAAATACGAGTCTCGGCCTGCCTGCTCCTTTTTTTACGACGCTGTTTTCCTCGTTGCGTTTCACCGTGACGTACGATTATTACCGGCTGAAATGGAAGACGAATTTACGACGGCACGGTTAATAGACATTCGAGAATAACTCGGGGGTGAAATATCAGCGAATGTCGAAGGAGCAGGCCGCAGCGTGGGGAAAAACGAGGCGGAAGCGTATCCGAATGGAATCGGCCGTGGGAGCGTTGTTACTCGTATTCGATCGATTCGGAGGAGGGGGCAGCGTTGCGTTTTAAAATCAGCTACACCTAAAATGCCAGAGGTTCGATTCTAATAACTCGCACCGATTTAGTATCGGACGGTTTTGGCAAATCTTCGCGTTGTTCCGTCGCTAAAAACAAAAGTTGCTAACGGAAGATCCTCCCGAGTTGCGTGTATAATAAAACACGGAGGAGAATTTAGAGGCGCGACATCGATCGGGAGTGGGTGAAACAGTCGTCGTAATCGGGGAACAGTCCGTTTTCAGCGGATTGATTTATGAGCTGCGAAGAGGGAAACGATCGGGAATATTTTCTGAAGCAACAACGCCGGATAGGAATAATACCGACGGAATCTCCGACGACGAAATGGAAATGCGTGAAAAAAATAGTCGACTGATCTTGGGATCTTTTTTTCTTTCGCGTGTCGGCGTATCGGCGTATCGAGAAAATCGAGAGGCAAATGGCCACGGGCAATTGGCACTGATTGGCTGCCGCGTCGATGTTATTCTTCGGTGGAGAATCACCTCGCTGGATAATCCGGTGAAGAACGACGCGACTGGTCAACCTATGAGAGATATTATATCGTCGGTCGGGGAAAAGATTGCCAGGGACGCGTAATACGCGTACGGGGGGGTGGACGGAAACAAGGAAGGGAAAGAGGATCCGGAAAAATCTCGATTTTCAGTAAAACGAGCTTAGTCGTTGATAGGATTGCGCGAATCGTTCCCCATCGATCAGAATAGGATATCGAGAGTCTCTTAGTCTCTTGTTACTGGCTACGCCAATTGGATCGCTAGCTCCGCGATGTTGTTTCTTATTTTCATCCCGCGCGAGGATGATTTCACGTCCGTTTTCATCGAGATCCTCCGCAACGATTCCACCGTAGGAAAATCGCAATTACGCGCAGTAACGCGAGAGACAATGGTGCGAGAGAAGGCAGTTGTAAGGAGAGAACGAGAAGGCGCGTAAAACGCAAAATAAGAACAGGTTTCTCGGCTGTGCGCGGAGGTCGAAAAATTCCGAAACTTCCTCTGCCTTCCTCTCCCTCGTCACGGGGCGGCAGCTCGCTCCACCGAACATACCGATGAACCAGTTCGAGAAAAGAAGGCAACCGTGAGCTGAGGGGAAACCTGCAGTAATTTCTTAACGGTTCGTGAAACGATGCGCCTTAATTATGCAAGCGCGCGAAACGTGGCAACGAGGAGAGAAACGAGGAGAACCGGGTAGAAAGATCGTGTTTTAGAAAGATCGAGGAGTAGTTAATTGCCCGGTGCTCTCCGCCGGTGTTTGATTATAATTCTTTCGTAGACGTCGAGAAGGAGTTAGAAGGTTTAGAAGGCGCGAAAGATGGTGAAAGCTGGGGAAACGAGTCGGCGAGAAGGAGGGTGGCGTGGAAATTTCTGGCCAGAGCTCCGGCCGAGAGCAAAGGCGCCTCTAACGCTTAGGAATAATTATTAGCAATAATTTTTCATTACCAAGACATCGCGAGATAATTATAGGGCGAGGTGGTTTTTGCGCGCGCACGACGTACACGCGTACCTACTCGTAATGAATAGTCGCTCGTTACCCGTTCCGCGCTCGCGGAGTTACCCTGAAATTACAATCTCGGCAAACGTTTCGCAATGTTTCCCATGGAACATCTCCTACGAGTGGCTCTCTTCCCGTTGTTTGGCGATTTTTGTCTTTTCGCGTGCGCTCGAGAGATGCCGCAAGTCCCTGCTTTTTTTTTTTTTTTGGTGCGTATTCAAGTTCAAACCTCTTCAAAAGTTTTATCAGGTGAATAGAGAAACGAGCGAGCGAGGCTAGATTGGAGCAAAAGCTGGTTCGATCTTGATTTTTTTGAAAAATTCGATACGTTAGCAAAGGGAGAATATACATTCTTTTCACGGTAAAGATTAGGTTGGTGTGTAACATACATATAGGAAATTTAATGTCAATTTTACAGCTACAATTTAGTTATTGCTCCAAAGGAGACACGATGAAATTTTACAAAGTTTGTAAATTAGAAATCCGCGTAGCCACTTTGATAGGTTACGAAAGAAAAGAAAATCACTTTTACATTTTGTGCGAGTAAACGGCAGGAGATGTAATTAAATCTCGTAAAGACGGTGATGAGGAAAGAAAGTAGCGAAAAAAGTGGAATCAATTTTCATAAAAATAGCAGCGTCGTATCGTTGGGAATCGCGACGAATTGGTCCTGACCGTGACAGATATAATACAAGGTTCGCGCGCTCGCGCGAAAGAGAGAGAGAGAGAGAGAGAGAGAAAGAGGCCTGCGGCGGTTCATTACGGTGTCGGCGTTGGCGACAGAAATTTTTGCTGATGCGCGATCCGCGTGCAACCACGTGCATCGTGTCGCGGTCCGGAAGCGGCGCGGTCGTAAATAACACTTTCACGAGCGTGTCACATAACGTCTTCTTGCTACACGGACTTCGTTTCAGCCGCGGTTTTTGCCAGCGTGGCCGAGAGCAGAGCCGCGAAAGCCGCCCCCGCGGATAGGCGCCTGGCGCCGGTCTCTCCTTACCGGTTAATAAACCAACGCGCCACGAGAGAAAGAGAAAAGCGGCTCTCTGGCCCCCGTCGCTCTGAATGGAAAACTTGTATTAAACTGTGCGCGTCGGGTCCGTCCCAGGGTCGGATACCGACCAACTTCCAGGCCAAGCCCCGGCCTGAACTTGGCTTCTCACTTTATGAAATACAACCCAATGTCCGCAGTGCCTCTTTGGCTCTCGTTTGGAACTCGACTGCCTTGAGAGGGAAGAGGAGGCGCCGACAGAGAAGGCCACGAGGAGGTTGGAGATGAAACGTTGCCGATGCAACGACGTGAGAGAACAGGAAACAGAGAGACGGTGATACGGCGACAGCGCGAAGGAGAGAGCTGTGTATAGATGGATGGCAGAAGAGAGAAGAAAACACGGGTCGAAATAGATAGAGGAGGCAAGTGCTTGCCGCACCCGTAGCTCTGAAATCATTTCGTGCTCAGACTTCGAGTAAACTATCTATCTTCGAGTAGTAAATCGACAAACCCTCCAGAATTCAACCCTCTCCTTCGACGTACGTCTTCCAACCTACGCGCTCTCTTTTTACCTTTCTCGCTCTCTGTCCCCTTTTCACCCTTCTTTTCCTCGGCTCTCTCTCTCTCTCTCTCTCTCTCTCTCTCTCGTTCTTTTCGTCCAACTGCATACTCGTCTCGCTTCCTTCGGCCTTGCTACACAGCCCGAATGTCGCGAGAAGGGAAACGCTCGACGGGCACACGCTCCGGCTACGTCGGAATTTTTCAAGAGATCTCGCCGATACGTGCAGGTGGAGAACTCGAGAAATCGAGGAGAGCGGCGGCCATACCCGAACAAAACTCGAGAGATTTTTCGGCGATCGCGTAATAATTTCCTTCGTTTCTTTTTGTTCTCTTCTCTTCCGCGCTTCTCCCTATTCCGCGAAAGAACGCGCGACTGGCGCGAGCCAGTACGACCGCGCGTCGCCAACTTTCATCGAACTCGGGCTCGTTCGAACGGACGATGGCCGATCTGCGAAATCTCGGCGAGCTTTTTGCCGCGGATCCCCGCTCCCCGCCGCGAAAGTTATTACCTTTTCGGATGTTAGATGGACGACGATAAGTTATCGTCGCGGTATAGCCACCTATCGGGCACTGTCACTGGCCCCCGTAGCAGTAGGATATTGTTTTTAGGCTGCGGTTTTGCTCGGCATACCCTCCTGGGAAATTGGACCTGGAGCGGGCACGCTGGCAGCGTGCTCGCCGCTCATTTATTACCGTTGCTTTACCTCTGGGTGGCCAAATTTACCAAACGCTGCGGTCCGAGCTCCGAATGCCTGGCGTACAACGCGCCAGGTCCAACGACGACGTCATTCGACGTTACACGGTTCAAAACCGAGCGACGAATTGGCACATGGCCCGCGGACCCCGTCTATTAGTCAAAAAACATTTCAAAAATGCCGCGCTGCTCGCCGAAACTCCATCGAAACTCCAGACGCGTTGCCTGGCCCACCCTTGACCCACCTATCGGCGCACGCTTTTCAACTCTCCGTGCATCTCCTGTAAATTTGATCGAGTCCCATCCAAACATGATCGAGTGTCGATCTATTATTGATACTCGGGCGTATCGTTATAATTGGATAAAACAGGCGAATGGAAACGTGAAGTGGCTACGTGCGCGGGCGCGTCCGCGCAGCAACACTTGGTTTCAATTTATCAGCGTTCCATCTATGTATGTATATCCGATTCGATCCAACTCGATCACGCGGTCTATTAGTCAAGTTGCGGGGCAGGGCCAGGGAAATAAAAAACATTTTCGAAAAACATCGTTTTACCTGTCCGTCGAATTTAATTGAGTAACATGCAGCGATATTCAAACTCGCCGCGTATATCGTTATAATCCCGTATCGAACCGGATACGCGCGTGTTCCTTGCGGCCGAACATAACCGAAAACTGAACTCCTAAAACGATTGCCACGAACCCGAAAACGATTCGCTCGTTTTGTTCGTGAATCGAGTCGATCGAGCAGGGGCCTCGAAATCAGGTTTCGTTTCTGGCCAGCGAGACCATCCCCTCTCGACTCGATTCGGAGAATTTTATCACTGAAAGTGATTTTATCGGGGGTAATCCAGAAAATCGGGCCTCTTCGGGTGCAACGCTGATGCAACGAAAATTAGCGATTGGTCGATTTGGCTCACGTGATTCGCGAGGGGGCGTGGCGTAGACCTCGAGTAGGAGTGGCGTTGTCTGGTACTGCAATTTGTTTTGCATCGATTCAAACGTTTGCGTATCGATAAAATTTTATGGCAAAAAAGTCGTCTTCGTTTCCTAGTCAAAAGAGTTGCTTCTCAGGCCATTTCAGTGAGACGAATCGTACTGGGGTAAGACTCAAATTTGAAATTCACCATCGAACGAATTGGCGTGGTAAAGGTCGCGTCAGAATCGGACGGTAGAAATATCAGTACGTTTTCAGGTATTGCGCATTTTTATACGACTGTTGTATGGTTCCGCTGCTTTGCGCTGTCTCTTGCTTGTTGGCTGGGAATGAAATGAAAAAAAAAAAAAAAAAAAAAAGGAAGAGCGACAAAGAGGGAGGGGGGAGTGGACAAGGGCGAGGGGGTGGGGAAAAAAAGCGGAGAAAAAACGATGAAAGGTGGCGATAGTTCTCGTGTATCGAGCGGCACTTTCGCTCTCGAATTCCCATCCATTTCGTAACAGCGAATCGACTGCAGATCCGGCGGTCAAACTCTCCGGCTCCGGCCGATGCGTTTTCGAGTGTGTTCGAGTCATGATCGCACGCGCGCGTGTATAGATGTGCGGTGGCACACCAAACAATCCTGCACGCGGCGCTCGTCGTGTGCAGGCCAGCGCCCGTGCGCCACGCTGTATTTTCGATGCTTGTTTTTGCAAATTCCGCATTCCACCGATACCGAATCCGATCAAACGCGCGTGACAAAACGCCGGGGATATGGAAAAAAAGCGCTCGGCTGGATCTTGTCGACGATCAGACGCGGTGACAAATAATCGGCCGACAGCGACGATAATCGCCGGCCCCGGTGTATAACGCGCCGTAATAGCAGGCGCACTCGACCGAGAAGAGAGAGAGAGACCCTCTCTGCAATTTGCGCTGTAATTAGCTACACGATTCTGCGAATTAATTGAACCGAGTGTTGTCGCGGCAAGTATTTATATTAATAGCGTGTTCCGTCGTAACAACGGCCGACCGGCGAACGAAAAGTATTTCTATCGATCTGACCATTATTCCGACTCTTTATCCGACGAATAAACGAAACACCGGAACGCGCAAAAGCGTTCGCACATCTGTGCATGTACGAGGTAAGAAAAATATAAAATATAAAGCTGCCGAACAAGAATTCTCTCTCTCTCTCTCTCTCTTACGTATCTGGCGTACGCGCGAGTATTCTCGTCGATAATTCAATTCGGCAATAAATAACCGGTCTCTGAACGATGATAATCAATGCTCGATATAGGGCAACGCCGGTGCACCGGTGCGAGGAGAGAGAGAGAGACTCTGTAATTTGTGTAGTAATTAGTCCATTCTAGATATTAATTGTATCGAGTATTGTCACGCGAAGAATTTATAGTGACCACCGATTGTGTCCTACTGACGTGATAATAGCGATAAACCGGAATACTTCAACGCAAAGCAGTTAAAGTATTCCGATCTCAGGTATATTTAAAAACCGAAACCGCGTGCAGCGATTTCGTTCGATTATTCTATTCGCGACGTAGCGTCGGTACGTGTCAATTCGTCGAATAAGTTACCGTCTCTTACGTCCGATACGAATTCGACGGGTACACGATAGATTTATCTCGTTTGACGGAATGTCTGACGAAGCGCATTCTGTCACGATCTGGTGCTGTTTTAGCGAGGCCACCTCTTGCGCGCGTCGGAAGGTGGACGTGCCTCTCGTCGCGAAGAATTCGCTTCAACGAGATTCCGTCGGAAAGTGGTGAAATCGCGCGAAATGAGCGGCGAGCAGGCTGCAGCCGGAATCTTGTAGATGCATATCAATGCAGGCTGGAATTTTCATTACGGATCTCGAGCCGATCGGCCGCGATCGGCTCGACGAGGAACAGGAAACGAGCTGAATTTCCGCAGTCCGTCCCCTTTCCCGTGTCTAGGGAAGGCCGTCGTATCGGGATTACGCGTGGATAATAATCGATCGGAAATCACGGGTGTGCGTACGCGTAATGACCGGGACTAATAGTCCCGGGCCGCCGCGTGATAACTGGAACGAAATTATAATAATTCCGGCGAAATTAGCTGCGAGCGCGGCATTAAGCTTCGCCGCGTATTTTATATCTCGCAAGGTACGAAAATTTCATCTGGTAATATCCGAAATAAAATTATCCGAGCGATCGTGCCTGCAAATTTCGGGTCAGCGCGTCGTCCCCCGTTTGCTCGGATTACAAATGTACCGCGTTGCGAGATCGTCATCCGACACGTCCTATTGTCATAAAACGCGAAATTCGAAAACCCCGTTTCTCGTCTCTCCCTCTCTCACTCTGTCTCTTTACTTTTTTCGTTTTTATCCGTGTCGAGCGGGAGAGCGCGCGGAAAAATTTTTGCACGCGAAAAAAATATTCTTCTTTTTTAAACGCTCCCTTTTCCCGGCAACGAATTAGCTTGATTGGAGAGATTAATTCTACTTTCAGCCGCGTCCACGCGGCTAAAAGTTTCGCCCGTTTCCTTTTCAGTTCCCTCTTTGCCGGCCGGAATTTTAAAACGACGCACGCGAGCTTATATTACGCGGGCAGATTCGAGTTACAGCTTCCGCGGCTGCAATTTTCAAGGTAGAAAACTATTCGCTGCAGTCGCGGCGCCTGTGTAACGTGTACATAAAAATCTCTTTTCCGATTGAAAATACGAATCGCTTTGCCCGGTGCGCACGTTTGCTCCTTTGACCATGGGACGGCCGATACGTTGCTTGGATTACTTGTCCATTGACTTTGTCGAAACGTAGTTTAAACATCGATTACCACGGATAACTCTCTGTCGAGGGAAAGCGAACGAAAAGTATCCGAAAAATTATCCGCGATTTTAATTCAAAGATCGAGTCTCGCAGTCGATTCCCAGCAGACAGCTAACCCAAAGTGCGATCGACCTAGCAAGACCACGTTGCAGGAGGATCTTTAATGTAAATCCACGGCGAAATATTGAAAGAAAATATTTGCCTTGTAACCGATCGCGTCCAGTCCAGTGGGCCGGAGATCCCTTTCGCAAGCGATAGAGCCTCTATCGGACGAATACGACAGCGTGCTACTCTATCGTATTCGTCCGTGTCCGGCGTCAGCAAAATCGTCAGGTCCCCTTATATCCCATTATCGCGTCGCTGATAGTCGGACAAGTCGAATCCTTGGACGGAATTTCTAACAGGCGAACGAGCATCTAGCCACCGAAATCGGCAGTGGCACGAAACCGAGTCACTGGAAGTTTGACCAAGTTGTTGGCAAGCGACCGGTTGCTCCGGACTCTTTCCATTCTCTCGCGACACTTGGACCGGACGCAGTTTCACGGAGAGGAGGAGGAGGAGGAGGAGGAGGAGGAGGAGGCCGCTTTCTCACGTCGAAACCGATCGAACGAAGCGTTACGAGAGCGTTTACAGGCAGCGAGCCGTTCCATCGAATATTAAACCTAGACCTGTCGGCAACGTGAACGGCTCAATTGGTTAGAGCGGCGGTCCGGTAAACGAAGAATCCGGTTTCGAGCTGCGGTTTACCGATCGTCCACGATCCTCTGGCTGCCTTCGATTTTTCAGAAGTAAGATTGCCTGTTATGCCGTTCTCCCGTTACGTCTCCTCTCGGACTCGGACTCTATAGCCAAGATTGATTACGTCTGTCGGATTGTCAGCGTCAACCGGACGAGATTTGACGGATCAATTGGTCAGCGTGTCGACCTCGGTGCGAAGCAAGGCTTCCTACCAAAGTTTCGTGCGTTCGCGCATCATCTGTCCGGGAGGTTTAGGTTGAAAAGACGGAAAACGAAAGAAATTCTGGTAGCTAGATGTGCGGTTGTGTCGAACAGACAAGGTTTTCGCGGTGACGACAAGTTAGATCGCGCGTAGGTTTCACAATATAGACGCGCAAGTGCTTCTGAATCGGACGGACGGACCCCCTGTCCCTTTTGACAGGTTACGATACAGGTTAGTGGACCCGGTGGAGAAACGCGTTGGATGTGAAATCGCGTCGAGGTCGCAGAAATCAAGCACTCGACAAGCGTCCGTTCAGAGTGGACGAGTGGTGGTATCTTGTTTCTCGCAGCGCGGCTTCGAGCACGAGAGCACGAGTACGGTGGGAGGTTCAACGGACGAAAGAGTCGCGGATCTATAGGCGAGATCGCGCGTTCCCGCTGGCACGGTGGTACTGGCGTGGTACTTTGGCAGATGACGCGATAAAACCGTTCGAGTCATCAATACTTTTCAGTGCGACGATTTGAATGAAATATCGTCGTTGGAGAAGGAGCCGGCGACGATTCGTATTCGTGTCGCGATGCATCGGGAACGTAGGCTGCGCTTGCAGAGGACGGACGGACAGACGACGACTGGCGGAATGCAGCTGAAGAAAAAGGAGCGGAGGGCCGCGAGTTAATGACATTGTAATGAAAAAGATCGATTAGAGAGGGTCCCGTGTAGCGTGCAGGGTATATGCAGCGAGGTATTCCGCTGCGGAGGGGCATTTCGAATTCATTTCTGGATCGAAGGCCGCTCGAGCCACCGGACGATTCGCTCGGCCATCGAGAAATAACTAAATGCGCCAATGATTGGTTTATACGAAGCTATGAGCTGTCGATTAGCAGGATTATTTAATCTGTGGATACATCGATGCGTTATGATTATTCGGTGTATTAATGCACCGATGTGACGAGACAGACAGACACACAGAGAGAGAGAGAGAGAGACGCACAGAGGAATTTGCGCTCGCGGGATGGAGAAAGACAGAACTGGAGGACGGCGATTTCGAAGCGTCGAGTGCTATTTTGCATCTTTGAAAATCGATTATCCGCTCCAGCACGAGTGATTAACTTCAAGTTTAATGAGTCGCCGGTTATTTTCCAAATTCGATAGTCGCGACCGCGGTAATGAACCGATCGTACCTAATGTACCGGTGATTAAATTTAAACGCTTAGTACCGATTGTACTACGTCGGCTGCTCCCCTGTAAATCCTGCAGCTCTATCAAAGCTATCGAATTAACGGTTTACAAATTGTCCTTTGTATCGCGATCGCGCTGTAATCGCGCTGTAATTACCGACCAGCGGGAATCGAATAATTTTATCTTACGCCACGTCCCGTAAACAATGTCCCTCCGAGACACTTTAGGCCGGCGTCTTCCGAAACGGCCTGCAAAAATTATCGGCGCGCGATCCCCGAGAAGTAATTACAATTCAATTACGCACGCCCGCCAACAGGTAGCAAGCGGCGAGTCGATTTCAGAAAACTGGTGTATATCGTAAAATCGATGTGCGTGTTGCACAACAACATCTCGCGCGTACGCGTTTGCAACGTGTAGAGAGAAAGAGAGAAAGAGAGAGAGAGAGAGAGAGAGAGAGAGAATCTCTCTCTCTGGCTGGCTCCCCTTGCCCTCCTTGCGCATTAAATCGCCGAGTTACGAAACGAGTCGGTATCGCGGCTTGCCGCGTTTAATAAAGAAATTACCTTCGCGTATAAATTAACCGCTGGCCTGGAGATTCCTGGAGAACGCCGCCGAGCCGGCACGCTCGGAGCGATCGCTCGGCCATTCCGTAAAAACGAAAACCATCGTTTCGGATATCGTTTCGCGACTACGCGCGATAACTTCATATCGGCGCAATATTGCCGCAGTTACAACGATACGATGGGGGCTCCGATGATCGTGCTCGGGCCTCCAAGTGGCTATGCAAATTAACATAAGTTCTATCGAGCGAGATTGCCTCGAGAGAAAGAGGGAGAGAAAAGGAACGCGTTGAAGAACGGGTAAGAAAAGGAACCAGTCGGAACGACAGAGCCGTGTAATAAAATAAAAAAGAGAACCACGTAAACTCCGCTCTCGCTCGATTAACAAATGCGTTCCCCCCCCCCTCCCCTCTTTTTTCTCCATTGGGCACGCGATATTTATGCTCGTGCAAAATAAGATATTAATAACGAGTGGTAGATTGAGCGTGGCGATACACGAGACCGGTACACGCATCGATTCGCGCAGAATCTTTGCTCTCGCTCGCACGTTTCCACCGCCTGCGTTTTCTTCTCGCGATTTTTCATCTCGCGATCTCGCGCGGCTTCTTCCTCCTCTTCTTTTTCTTTTTCTTCTGTCCTCCTCTACCACCCTCCGAAAGTCGAAGGTAAAGAAACTTGAGTTACGAGTCGACGTTCGCGCACAAAACGAGGCTCCACTTTTCCACCGATCGAAAGTGAATCTAGCGCGAGAGATTTAATGGCAAAGAGCCCGGCTCTCCCCTTGTTTGCGTTTCTCCTGTTTCGTTTGCACGTTCGTTTTTATCGTTCTCGATATTCTCCTTCTTCCGTCCCCTCACCCTTCGTTGTGTCGAATTTCTACACGGGCCCGGGAATCTGAATTATAATTTGCTTTGCCGTTTCCCCGTCCCCCGTTTCGTTCGGAAAGTAGCGAGAGCGAGTATCTTTCGCGATGCGAGGCAGCAGCAGCAGCAGCAGCAGCAGCAGCAACGACGGGCCAAAAAGTGGAATTTTATGGTCACCCCTCAGGGATTCGGTCGCAAATTACTTTTCCGCGTATCCACCGATCTTTCTCCGAAGGAGGATACTCGTCCCCGTGCCCGTCCCCTGCGTCGTCCACCGCGTTATTTCAGCGAAAAAACTTTTCCAATAATTCACGCTCCTTCTATAAGCGCGGATCGCGTCCACGCATTAGACCGCTGTCTGAAAACCGGCCAATCGTCCGTGAGAGCAAATGTTGCGTACGCGTTTTTTGCAAGTGAAACAGCGCCCGTCATTTTTCAGCCCTTCTTCTTCACATTCACGAACGTGGAAAATGAAACTCTTTCCGCGTACGTACAAAAAAAAAAAAAAATGAAGACGACTTTTTTGCCATAAAATTTTATTGATATGCAAAACAAATTACAGGCGCGATCGCTCCAGACAACGCCACGCCCCCTCGCGAATCACGTGAGCCAAATCAACCAATCGCTAATTTTCGTTGCATCAGCGTTGCACCTAAAGAGGCCCGATTTTCTGCATTACCCCTAAAATCACTTTCAGTGATAAAAAGAAAAGAAGATCCGCGCGAACGATCGTTGGAAACGATGGAACGTCGTTTGTTGGGAAATAAAATCTATCGAGGAGGAAAGGGGGTATCGCGAACGATCGCGGGGAATGATTGCGACTCGCCTCAGGAATAAAACGCGAGTCGCCTCGTAAAAAAGAGCGAATTAAATCAACGATCGCTAAGCGCGAAAAGCTGTCTCGAAAGTTTATGGGAAAGCATTATGCCGCGCGATAAGTCGGCACAATTGGATTGCTTGATTACGACCGGAAAGAAAATGTACGTTTCATTGTTCGTGGGCAGACCGGCGTCTCCGGGAAACACGATCCGATCGTTAGACCGTCGGTTTTATTATTGCATCGTTATAAGCTGACAATGGCCACGGTTTCCAGACGAGCGAGACACTGGCCCGTCGAAAAACTTCTTAACTAGCTGCCGCAGTGACAGCCTCGCAACGCTGCCGCAGTGCCGCTTGTCCGTAACCCTCGGTTTCTCTTCGAGTCTCTCGCGTTTTCAACCTTCCTTCCTGCCCTCTTGCTGAATTCCCGCTCCTCCGCTAACAATCCCCAGTGCCACGAGAGAACTTTTCACCAACTTTTCGCGAAACGACCAGGGGCACCTTCGTTGTTTCTCCCTGCAGCTTATCAGTCATTTCTTTCTTTTCTTTTTCTTTTTTCTTTTTTTTTTTCCATTCTTAACTCTTTTCGCGTTTAACACGTTTCGCGACCTCGAGACGAATACATTTTTCAGATCAAATCGGTCGTATCGGTGTTTCGATCATCTTTCCGTTCGATTACAGTATTTGACGATACAGATTTTTCTTTAACCCTCGTTCCAGGGAGTTTCCAAATCACGAGATATAATAAATTGCGCGTCACCACTCGAGCTGCGTTTAATCGAGAAATCGAGAATACCGATAGCGGCTAACCGGCAGTTCGACTGCAAGCTCAGCGAGAGGATTTCTAATCTTGGAATTCCTGGAGTAGAACTCGGAGGCGGGAGGAGCGACGGGAGGATTTGCCACCTCGTTCGCGAGGTAGGAACGATTAAAGTCGACGCGGGAAACGCTTTTACACCTGTTCGTTTGTTTCGCTCCTCCTTTCGTTCGGACGGGATTAAAGACGGGACAAACAGGCGATTCTTCGGTGTTCCAACAAATCGCCTTCCGCAGACGGCGAGAAGACGGAGAGAGGGGAAAGGTGATTTCAGCGACGCGACGATCGAAAATACGAGATAAACAAGGCGACGGACGGATCAGGTTGAAAGACGAGAACGAAAACGGCGACGACGGAGAATCGACGAAATTAACGTCGTAGACGTTATGTAGCTGTAGAAAATGCGGGGAAAACGGAGCACATTTTCTTGCTTTTCTGTTGCGTTGTATCACGCAGCGATGAATCGGCACACGTGTGCAGACAAATGGAAATGCAGACACTGAAAATGTTCAACGAAATATATTTACATTTGGCGCATGTGACAAAGTTGAATCTTATAACAATAGAATTCTGCTGATTTGATTCTTCCTTGATCGTGCGACGCCACGGAGAAAATTCGACAAAGAGTTCAAGAAGAAGATGACCGATGCCAAATATCGACGTAGAATCGATATATCGTCGTGAAACGGGCAAGAAAGTCGGACGTACGTCTTTCGAGCGGGACGATTCAAGTTGGTAGTAAACGACAAAGGAGAAAGTTTCTCTTTACGATCCGCTGTTCCGCTTCTGCCCCGTATTTTTTCGTAGGCGCGCCGGAACAGGAGCTGCGGCCGGTATTTTCGCGCCCAAGGAATACACCGTTCCACGATTTCCATGCCGTTCCGCCTCTCGCGTTTTCGAGAAAAAGAGAAAAAGATATTGGACGGGTTTTTTCGCCCTCGGAGAGTAATTTTTTTGCGCGCAGAGAGCAATTCCGCGCTTTCTTCCGTACGTTTCTCCCTTAACGTCGGTGGAAAAAATTTTCAATGGCGCGGAAACGCGTCGGCGCGCAAACTATCGTTTCTCATTGTCCGGTGTCCTCGCTCTTTTCCTTCGTGTCTCTTTCTCTCTCTTTCTCTCTCGCTCCTGCCGGCGACGGATAGACACAGTACACGGTGAACAGTGTGCGCGAATTCATCGACAGCGACGAAAATAAAATAGCCGATGGTCGATGTGGAACTTTGCGGCGCAAGGTATACCTTCGAAAGAACATTTACGTACGCTACGCGTTCCCAGTACCTCTCTCTGGTCGATGAACACACTAGCGCGGAAACCAGGAAAGTGGTACGCTTTGAAGAAACGAGACGAACAAAAAATGAACGGGAGATGTGTTACCGTGTCAAAAGTCGAAATATTCAAAACGCGTCGCGTAGCTGCCAAAGGATTCGCCGATTTGGAAATTACCACCGAAACTCAGTCGTCTGACCAAAGTTTCCTTTCGACAAAAAATAAGCAAACATTTGAATCGATAGAAAACAAATTACAGGCGCGAGCCACTCCTACTCGAGGTCTATTCCACGCCCCCTCGCGAATCACGTGAGCCAAATCGACCAATCGCTAATTTTCGTTGCATCAGCGTTGCACCTGAAGAGGCCCGATTTTCTGGGTTGCACCTGAAGAGAACCCCGCGCCGTCTGTAAAATTAACGATCGACCCGGTATCATCGAGACAGATCGTTTCGTAATAACCGCAAAAGGAGAAGCGCGAGGCGCGGTTCGAAGGGAAGTCGGTAGCTGCGTTACGATTGCCAATGATCCGCAGCCGGATTGGTTAACGAGCCAAGAGGATTCGCGCCGGCCGAAAGAAATAAATACGCCGACAGTTCACGAAACGCGCAGGTGAAACACGGCTCTCTCGATACTGGTTTGTTCTCTCTCTGTTGCGCGTGCACGTGTGTGAGTGTGTTTGCGTGTTTGCGTGTTCGCGTGTACGTATGCTCGTCGTGTTTGACTCGGACTCGGACGAAGGAGCTCTTCGGGCGCGATATGAAAGAGGCGCGCGAGGCCAGACTGCGCTGTGAGAGAAGGGTATATAAAGAGGAAGGGGCGACGGGAGGGAAGGAGAGCAAAAGAGATACAGGGCACGAGAGATATACGGCCTCATAATTCGCTTCTAAACATCGCTAATTGCAGCGCTGACCCTCTAAATCTTTCGGGATGCTATCTGCCCGCTCGAAAATACTCTCTCCCTCTCTCTCTCTCTCTCTCTCTCTCTTTTTCTCTCTCCCCTCTCGGGGCGATCCCCGGCTGCCTTCTAGCCACTTTTGTTCCGGCGAGACGAGGTGGCGCGAGGTACCTCGCTTACACGCTCTCTATTAACCCCGCCACCGCTCATCCATTTCTGAGATCGATGCGAGATACTGACCCAGCCTCGCTGCTTTTCGGGCGCAGCCTCGAACCAAGCTGAACCGAGGTGAGAAAATAAAGAAGAAAGAGAGAGAGAGAGAGAGAGAGAGAGAGAGAGAGAGAGGGAGAGAAGATGAGCGCTGAGAAAAGCGCTGCTACGCCTTAACCTGGATGATTTTCGCGACGGACACGTGTGCATCACGTGCAATTCAGCTATCCGCTCCCGCGCGCGATCAACTCGCTCCTCCTGAAAGCAGGAAATTGGATGAAAATTGAAAATTGAGTCACGGAACACTGGCTGGCGGAAAAAGGAGCGAGAGAACCGATATCTGAGCAGCGGAGCCGATATCGTGCAATTATTTCGAATCGCCCTATTAATTCCCACCACTACCTTGGCAGTGAAGGAAAATGCGTCTCCGAGTGGATACGAGCGCAGGTTCTTCCCATCGGAGACTTTGCTGTTTAAGCACTTTTATCGAGCAACGTAAGAAAAAAAGAAAAAAAAAAAAAAAGAAAAAAATACCTTAAACGTCGAGATGGTGCTGAAATGATCTTCGATCTTCGTAGAGAAAAGGTAATTGCAATAACACTTGGACGAAAGTATAACACTACGCGACCAGCGGATCCGCTTTGGGGGGGACAACGAAAATAAATGCATAAATTTACGACGAACTCGTCAAGCCGCGGCAGAGGAGACGGAAGAAGTTGGAGAAAGTGAAGCGAAGCCCGTTACTCCGTAAGTTCTGGTATATCTCTCGGAAACTTTTTCCTCGGAGAATCAGCAATGGGACGAGGTTGATTGAAACAGGGTGAGAGGTATCTCGTTTAGTAATCTCGTCTCTTGTCGTTGGCGGTCTTTCTTTTTCTCTCTCGTTGCTCGACTTCCAAAGGCAAACGCACGGTCGGCAGCCAAGCACCCGTTGCATCGTCGATGAATCTTCGGCAGTTACCTTCCGCGGCCGTAGTTTCCCGTGATTTCACGCCGGGGAAACTATTTCCCTTGCGTTTGTTGCGTCCGTGGTTATCAGAGAGATTCCGTCCCGAAATTACGCGACGCCGAGGCATTGAAATTGATCGTTCCCTCTCTTCGTCGGCACAGTTTCGTCAATCTGAGTTAAACGCGGTCGGTTTAATATTCTCGGTTTATCAGCGACGTCGATAAACGGAGCGTTCGTTCAACGAAGAGAAACGATCGCGCGGATATTGCTCGGGGGATACGATTTCGTTGCGAAGTGACGGAGTTACGAGGCTGCGAGATTCGGTGTGTATCGTGCCGCGAAACCGAAATCCGGCCGGTTATAAATCTTTATTAATATCGCGGTGGCAACGTGGCAGCCTTTCCTCCGATTTACACAAACCGCCTCGGAGCCTTCCTCGGCTCCTCTCCCGCCGTCGTGAAGACGCCGCTGGGAAAGCCTCGTGGAAAGCCGAGGCGGAGGGCTGCCACGTCTCAGGACTCGGTGCTTTTCAATTTACTTTACGAGACGAAGGGTCTCGGGTTTCACGGAGCGAAATGGATTTCTTTGTTTCATCGAGCCGCGATGAAACGCGAGTCGGCGAATTTTTCTAATACGACGCTCCCATCAGCTGCTTCCCTCTCTTGTCTTCTCTGGTCTTCTTCTCCCGCCGGCCAGCGCACGAGAAAGACTAAATAGCACGCGTTCTCGAATCGACGTATCCTCTCCTCGTCGTTCCACTTCACGTCGGTGTAAATAATCGTTTCCTGCTTCCAGACTCCTTTGCAAACAGAAGCTAAACACTCTTGGCTCTCCCCGTCAAATATTTTAATTAAGTCACGTCCCGGGAAACAAATGTTTTGCTACGCGGTCTGGAACTCTCGTTCCAAGTATCGACAGGGAGCTTCCGCGGGAATTGCGGTGTTTCTACAGATATACCTTATTGCCGAATCAATATCGTTCCTAAGCGATGTGCTTTCACTTTCCAGGCTGACTTCTCCGAAATTCTCCGCACTCCTGTCGTCTTGTTTTAAATCGAGAGGTTCTCCAGTCACTTCTCCAAGTTGAGAAAGAGAGAGAGAGAGAGAGAGAGAGAGAAAATTATTTCACTCGCGGCGAGAACTCCGGACTTCGAAAACGAACGTCGTCGTCCTATAAAAATACGGTGGCACACGGGACCAGCTGCCGGTGGCTCGTTTGCATTCCATTCTCGTCGATTCGCCTGCACGTCGATCGATTATTTTCTCGTACGATCGATTCTCGTACGATAAACTGTAAACACTAGACGGTCGGACGTTTCGTTTATCTTGTTCCCCGTATTTACTCGCGGCTCATTTCACGAAGGCTACCCACGAGGAAGCCTTCGTGAGCTTTTAAAGAGAAAGGAAGAACGGGTCCCGAGCGGAGCACCGAGCCGTGCCGTGCCGTCCCGATCGTGTTTGTCGAACTTATTTTGGTTAAGTCACGTCTTCAAAACAAACCCTGTGTGTGTGTGTGTGTGTGACACAGTGTGTATCGGACTGGAACTGGCGATAAGTCCAGTTTTGTGACGAATACCATTCTCCCCCCCGGGTGAGGAAAATCCGAGGCAAGAGAAGAAGCACACTCGCTCACTCGTGTACAGCACCCTCCGATTCGCCCCTTGTGTTTCCTTTTAACGTTCGTCGTCAACGTTCCGGAATGCGAGCGTAGACCTCCCAGGAAGGCAGACCTCTCGCCACCAACTGCGATCGTTCGGACTCGTGGAAATGCCGCGAGTTTAGCCCGAGAATCGCGAGTTTCCAGCTTGCGCGAAACTGTTGCCGACGAATTCAAAGCTTGTGCAGACACGGTCGGAAAGGTATCTGTCTGCAAAGGTAGGATTTCCTATCATAACGATTGAAGTGTGTTATTTACTTCGGCGCAGCGGGTAGTACGAGCAACTGAAACATTTTAGTGGAAAATATTTGCGAACGCTGTGTTTGGCTTGGTACAATCGGATTTTGAGAGGGGTGAAAGTAGAAAATTACGAAAGCAATATCTGACCATTGTTTCCTTCAGACTATCCTTTCTTTTTTCCTTTTTTTTATCAATTTTTGAAAGTAATTTTAGCGGGGATCCAGAAAATCGGGCGCAACGCTGATGCAACGAAAATTAGCGATTGGTCGATTTGGGTCACGTGATTCGCGAATGGGCGTGGAGTAGACCTCGAGTAGGAGTGGCGTCGTCTGGTACCGAGCGATCGCGCCTGTAATTTGTTTTCTATCGATTCAAATGTTTGCGCATCGATAAAATTTTATGGCAAAAATGTCGTCTTCATTTCCTTATCAGCTGCTTATAGAATATCCAACCTTAAGTTAACCAAAACGTCGAATTAGGCTTGCTAAATTGCTACGAATAAAAAGACATTCTTCCACGATCCGATAACGAATCGTTTCTCGTCGATAGCGCTTGTGTTAGAGTTCCATTAGAATCGGATGCGAGTCTGGCGATTTGCACTGGTTACGGAGCTAGAGGTAACGACGCAAAGGGGCAGCAAAAATGGCAGAGACTCGGTGTTACACGGAGCCGGAGGTTCGACATTTATCACTTGGGTCGCACGAAGGAAGCAGATTGCTCTTTGAAAGAATCGCTGCGGGTCAACGAGCTGTCGCTAAAGAGACGCGGTGCATCGACTTGATTTAAATAACCTTCATTAATCAAATTATCTCTCCGCCACGGGGTGATGTAACATTTTCCCCTGGCAGACTTCTTTTCCCACGTTAAACGACCGTAGCTTCTTAATTTTCTTTTTCTCCCCTTGCTCCGTGCAGGATCATCCACTCCGAAACAAAGTTGCAGCGATTTCTGGTATCGCACTGCCCGGAGGATCGCGGTGCCCCCGACAGAAATAACACTCACGGCGCTCGTTGGCACGGGGTTGAGGGAAATAACGCGCAATTACGATCGTACAGTCGCGTATGCGCTGTTCTAATCGATTTCGCCGGTGAATAGCAAAGTAAACAGACTAATTGCTCGATGAACGAACGCCGGAAGAACCGTGTCGGAATACACGCGTATTACTTGGCCGCGGCAGTTTCAATCATGCCCTTTACACCAGCCTCTTTGCTCTGCGACTAATTAAACATCGTTGTTCTCGTCGGAGTAAAGTGCATTATCCTTGGGAGCTCGACCGAGCAGCGGAGAGAGAGAGAGAGAGAGAGAGAGACGAAACCGAGCCATCGACAATCCCTACCAAGCGACGCGCAGTCGAGATTGTCATCGTGGATCGTCGCTAATTGAACGCCAGAAACCACCTAGATACTTTGCAAGTGGTGTTTCTCTGCTCGGTCGACATCGAGCGGAAGGTTTTCTTTTTTTACACGTACGCGCGTACACGCGAGGGGCGAGTCAGGGCGCACAGCCAGGTGGAAATATCATCGCGCGATTAGGTAGTGGTAGAGGGATTGCGTCGCGTTCCACGGCGAGTTGGACGACGGGACGTCGCTTCGGCTCGGCGTCACGACACACGGCAACCTGCCTGCAATGGCAGAAACATTATTTCTCATGTTTTCGCGATACGTTAACAGAAAACACGAGAGTTTCTAGTGTGTACATATTATCGCCGGGGTGGTTTGCCCCGGCGGCCGCGTCGGCCGCGTCGGCCGCGTCGGCAACCGGGGTTGAGCCTGGAATCTAATTGTTCGGATACACGCATTTCACCGAGCGGCACCGACACACGCGCGCAGTCCTCCAACACCTCGCCGCGCCGTCACCGCTTTTCACCCACCCCCGGGTTCGCATGTGCGCCCCGAATTTTAAGCCCTCTGCATACCGGTGCCTCTGGTCTAATGAATTATTAATCGATCGTTATTAAGCGATTAAATTTCAGGTCGTCGCGTGGAAGTTTCGGCTCGGTACGTAACGCACGCGATACGTAAAATTAAAGGAAAAAAAAAAAAGAAAAAGGGAAAATAAAGACGTTATCTCGTTATTCCGAGAGCGTATCGGTATCGTTGCTCGGTTGTTGAAAAATCTGTAGTAATCTAGAGTAAGAGGGAAAGAGCGGAACTGAGCGATTAGATCTGTCCGAGCGATCGAATACGAACGATACGGTATTCGTAAGTGGAACGCGTGTACGAGACTCGTGTTTCGCATAATACTTTATTAATAGAGCGTTTCGTCGAGCGGTGTCGCGACGATTACGTCACGAAAGCAGAACGATATCTCTCCGCGATTCGGTTAATTAGCTACTCACGCAAAACGGCGAATTACGATAGCGGGGCCGGGGGATATAAAGTTTGGATTGTGTTCGAGGCGAAAGTTAATCCCGCGGCTGGTTGTACGGTGTACGGTGTACGGTGTGCAAGAACCTTTAACACACGAGCTGGACGTACCAGCGCTGCACGTACGTACGTACGTACGTACGTACGTGTACGGGCACATGCATCGGGGGACACACGCTCATTATTCTGTACACGGGGTTTCGATCAAGCGCCACGAGAGCCACCGGGATTGTTTTAATGAAACCATTTCCTCCTCTCTTGTTCCGTTTGCTCGCTTCTCTAGCCGCCATCTTCCACTCTTTTCCACCGTTGCGCACTCCACGGTTTCTCTCTCCCTTTTCTTCCACTTTTCTACCGGCGAGCTGCTGCTGCTGCTGCTGCTGCTGCTGCATCGATGATGCAAAGGGAAGAAGAATGGCCGATTGATGAAGCAGATAATGGAGCTGCCAAGACGCGGAGACCGTCACGTCCGCAGGAAACTGCGTTTGACGTCGATGCGCGGGCATCCCCGTCGATTGAAACCCGCCCGACAAAAACCCCTCCGACACTTTATTACGCTTGCAACTAATTCCGGGAAAGGGGTTGAACATCGTGACGCGACGTCGCCGCCACCGCCACCGTTTTACCGTTCTCTCGGCTCGATTAATCGCCGCGAGATTGCAATCGTCCTCAAAGTCGAGCCGCGGCGACGTCGCACTGTATACATATTCGACGCGAAGCGTTCTCGCGTCCATCGACGATGAAACAACGATAAGACAAATTGAGACACATCCCGCGTGCATTTTGGTCAATTGCCGCGCGAGTGCTACGAAACGAACGGCGCCGACATTAGCGAGGATCCTTTTTCTTCGTTTTGTTCAGCGTTATTATCGCTTAATTTTCACATCTGGCGTCCACAAAACAACGCGTGTGTTAAAAAAAAATGCATCGTGTGAAAAGTAATCTTGACCGAGGCGGCACACCGTGAAAAATATTCCGTGGTCTGAACCGGCTGCACGGCGCGGCGTGAAAGCTGACGGAGAGCGCGCGACAGACGCGTCCTTATTTCATAACGCTCGCGTGGCCCGGGAAAAGGGAACGACACTTTCATATCTTTCCGCGCATTAATATCGCGTTACGACAAGGAGAATCGAAATCTAGGACACGCCGCCAGCCACCAGGAGTAACGCTCTCAGACGCGAAATATTAATGGCCGCTTCAGACTCGTTCAGACTTCAGCCGCTCCGAAATCTCGCAACTCTCCCTTTTTATCTCCCGATTCGAAGAAAAGAGAAGAAAGGGACTCGGAGGTGTCAAAAAGTTGACAAAGAGAGAGAGAGAGTCGAAGGTGAACGGTTCGATGGTAATTACAGGTCCGAAAGGCGGAATATCGCGGCGATTATCCTCGAGACGGGCCGTGACCTCGTTCGTTTGTGCCGTTCCGCAGACCCGTCGCGTACCCGTCTGCCGACTAAAATGACCGAGAATCAGGGAGACAGGCCGCGACAGAGAGGGCAGAAACGGAAAGGAAAGAGAGGACCAGCCAGTCGAGTCTTATTTGCACAGCATGTATATTTAATTTAGCTTGCATATACATGCCCCCGCGGCTGGCGACGTTTTTTCCCCGAGCGGGCCAACTCCGCGGAGCGGCGAACGCCAACGCGGAACACCAGCCATTCCACGATGGCGCGCTAAACTTTTAGGCATTGCGCGGTCGCGCGCGCTCGTCGGAATATATTTGCATGCTCCAGTTTTTCCGCGTTTTTATTTACCCTGCCGTAGCCGGGGAATTTGTGGTTCTCCGGTTCGCGCGGCGCGACCCCCTTCTTCGCGAATCCGCTCGCGCGACGTGCTCTCGTTTGCCAACGAGTTTTTCGTTTTTCCGGACGACCCGGCAAGTTCCCGTCCTCTCGCGTCCGTCCTCGCGTTAATCGGTCGGAACGCGAGAATTATCGTCAGAGTAAATTTGCTTCGCCGACGTGGACGTGGATGGAAGCAGCTCGAACGTGTTTTCCTCCTCCCGGAGAAAACGACGTCGACTGGCGAACAACGCAGCAGCTGTTAACCTCGATCACCAGGCGCGTTACAAAGTTCGGCGCGTTACGTGTGCGTCGGTAGTCCCCTCCGATAAGGTCGATAGAGACCGAGGCTGGATTTACACGGCGATACAAGAAAAGCGGAGCGGGGGTGGAGGGGGCCGCGATATCGCCGCGATATCGCCGCGATATTTATGGTCGGCGAGAGCGGCGCTGCTGAATTAACGGCCGGTCGATACTTCATCAACGTTAATGTATTAATTGCGCGTTTAATTGCCAGGCGCTTTGATCGAGCGCCCCGTTTCTATCCATACGCGGCAAATCGAGCAGAAATCGCTCGTTTGCGTTTCGCTAGAAAGGAAACGGCAGCCTAGCGAGCTACGTATTTGTCGGGGCCGGACTTTTTTGGTCGTGCCGTGATGCAACCGGCGCGTTCCACGCTCGTTTCTCTTTTCGCCGAGCGTTCCGCTCGTGAGACACTCGCGACGCCGTGTTCAGCGATTTTAGGAATTGGAACGAACCGCGATGGAAGTCGGCGAAGGGGAACCTCCGATCGTTCGCGTTGGCCGGCGAACGACCAACTTTTTCACCGAGTTTTTTCCCAGCGCTCGCGCAATCTTATCTTATCCGTCGTGTCGGAAACTCCTTTCTCGCAAGTGATTCCAGGAATCGCTAGCCTCTCGTCGTTCGTATCGCGATAAACGACAATGAAAATTCAACGTCCGCGACGTGAAACACGCTCTCTCGCCTCGTCCGTCGCACACGTGTAAAACTTTGCCAAACGAAGGCTCGAACGAGGGTATTCGCTTCGTTAGTTAATCGGGCAAGAAAGTGCCCATGCATTGGCAGCGTTGTTCCACTCGTAGTGTCCCTCTTGGACTGCGCGTTTCGCAACTCGACTGGCAATTTCGCTTCCCCGGAATTACCCCGAGCGCACCGCCGGTTTGTGTAAACGTATGCCACGAACTCCGTGACGGTGAAGCAATAATCGCTCGACGACCGTTTCGAACGCCGCGCGTGTTCCAGAGGTCTTTCATTCCACGGTATCGGGTAGTTTCGGATTCGACGAGCTCGGGAGAGAAAGAGAGAGAGAGAGAGAGAGAGATTTTCACCGCGAACGCGTCTCCATCGCCGTGTGTCGGGGCGAAAATTCCCGCCGGCGAAAAAGCTTTCCGCGTTCCTTGAAACGACCGCGTGCTATAGACCCGATCGCGCTATAGTTGGCTATAGTTGTATTCGGTTAATGAAAACACTGTCCAGCCCGAAGCGGAGTTGCCTGGCTGGTGGACGAGGGTGAACGGTCGGCTTGTACAGGTCCGCTGGAACACGCGGCCGCATGCTCTGCGACGGTGTGCCTGTCCTCCCTATTGTCGTGGATCGCGCTCCGCCACTCTGCCGCCCGAACACGCCAGCCGAAATCCGTTAACACGGGCGGATGTGCGAAAGCCGGTCGAAGGCTGGATGGAGAGCCGCGTTGTTTCGCCGCGCGGAGCGTCGCGTTTACCCGGCCGTGTTAACGCGCCGACTGATTTCTAGGGAAAATAGAGTGGCAGTATCGCGCGGAGCCGCGATACTAAATCATTCGTACAACAGGGCGAAAAGATTAAAGCCATAACGAGCAGGATGGAATCGGACGCTGCGATAATCCGCGACGCGCACTCGACGAGGCACGATCCGTTAATAAATAAATGGATGTTGACGGGACGCGTGGACGGTGGCGCGAGGGTGGTGCGAGGGTCGCGTCGATTCGTTTTCGCGATCGTTTACACCTGTCCTCCGTAGCAACGCCTAGCTGACGTCTCGTGACGTCGCGTTCCCCCGTATCGTACGCGCTGGCTGCTGGCTAAATTTTCAATAGAGAGAGAGAGAGAGAGAGAGAGAGAGAGGGGTGGAGAATTCGATCGACAACATTTGGGAGGAGAATCGAACGGATGCGACTGGTTGCGAGTAGACGCGTTGGCCCGCGTTTGTATCGTCAATCCGGTCTGCGATCTGCAAAAATGCGATACGCACGGACACACACGCTTGTGGTGCGTGGTGGTTTGTAATCGAAAGATCAATGAGGTTTCCCGTGCCGCGCGGAGAAACTATCGGCACCTATTGGTACAGGTGGAGGTGAAGCAAAGAGCGTCGTTGGTTAAATTTCCTCCTTTCTCCTGACCGAGTCCGAATTTCTCGTCGTCGATCGTGTCAACGTCGTGTTGTTGAAATAAGAAAACAATCGTCCTCTTCGTAAATGTCTATCGACGATACATGAATCAATGCCGCACGAGTTGCGACATTGCGACAACTTACGCTTATTACACGACGACAAATTACTCGACAGAAATACCGCGGCTGGAGAATTACGGAAAGCTGGACGCGGATCTCGTGGAAAAGTCATCCTCTATTTATAGTTAGCGGCGACATTGCGAAAGGTCGCTGCCACTCGGCCTATATCGTCGACGCTTATAGCGGCAACTTTTCGCGCCGTTAAACTCGGACGTGCCTATGGAATATGCATTTCATAGATTGTTTCACTTCCGTCTCAAGTTTTTTGCCGTCAGAATTCCAGCGCGAGCTGAAGTTTGACTCCGACTGAAAAACATATATACACACGCTTTCACGCGGCCAGAGTTATAGCGTTCGATACTTTTCGAGCCGTGCAACTGTGTTTCGATAGGTTGGAGTTTGCGACTGATGCATTGTCAACCGTTTTTCCGAGAAGCGGAATGGAACTTTCCTTTTCCGTGCCAAGTCAATAGGCACCCATATTCCCGTATTAGGAGGGCACTCGACATACTCGGCCGCGTGAAAGCCAGAAGAAGGAACGAAAACCGCAGACGTATCGCCAAGTACACACAGTGCTGCGTCATCGAGGAGATACTCGGTTGTCAGAGAAGGCTGATATCGTCGACGTCGATGAGCGGGCTTATCGCTGAATAAACGACGAAAACAGGTTAAAAATAGTCTTTCGTTCGCTTTCGCACTTTTGCGATACGCTGTGTCGCTGTGTGATCGTCTTGCGGGATTAATTTATCCGAAGAACGAAGAAGCGAGGGGATCGAACGTACCGACAAATATCCCGTACTCGACCCGAGCTTTTATCGCTGGCCAACTTGCCCCGTGAACCTTGATTTTACATCACCTAGGGGATATACCGTCGTATCGATAATTCCACACCGTTGAGTCATCGCACTTTATTAACCCTCGGCCACGTCAATCGTATTTTCTCTGATTCTCCTCGTGCGCGATGATGCTAATTTCTTTGGTTAATTACTCAAACTCGAGAAGACTGAAAAAAAATATGAGCAAGGCAGAGAGAGAGAGAGAGAGAGAGAGGAAACGTGCACGTGTGTCTTTGATGTGGCGGCACGGCGTTTAGGAGTAGACGAGATCGACAAGGCGGGATTAACGGCACGCTCGTTGACCAATCGGCCACGTCGCGATATATTTCCCCGCTGCGAATTATTGCCCCGGCTGAGTTAAAGCCGGAACCAGCCGTATCGTAGCAGGTAACATCGTTGACCCGCGATTAGTAACGCCGGGCAAGAACGTACGGCCGATTCTAATCAGTCGTCACGCCTGTGCGTACGTAACGACGTCGTTATCGGCGTCTCCGTACGATTTCACGTCGTATCGCGTCCTCTGTTGGCCCAGTATCTCTTTACTCACACACACACACACACAAACACTGACTTACTCTCTTGCTCCCTCTGATCAACGAAACAATCTGTCGTAGTCTCT
This sequence comes from Melipona bicolor, assembly GCA_030673865.1. Taxonomy (NCBI): domain Eukaryota; kingdom Metazoa; phylum Arthropoda; class Insecta; order Hymenoptera; family Apidae; genus Melipona; species Melipona bicolor. The sequence goes on from JAHYIQ010000012.1 coordinate 3,436,358, forward strand.
CCGTTAAGCTTTTGACAACGATCACGGCCGTTTGTCGAGGTAAAGATCGCCTCGTCATCGGCGATGAACCTTCCCTCGCGAACGATCGTGTATCTCTGTATGTGTGTGTGTGTGACGATGCACGCCTCGTCTTTCCCTCGGTCCACGCTCCATTAGATCGTCGCTAGTTTTTCAAGTGGCTCGCTAACGTTACAAGTAATGACTCGAGCCAAGGTTGAGCTCGAGTTTTTTATCACCGTCAGATCGCGGCGATAGTCGCTGAAATTGCAAGCCAACCTGTGCTTAATTCCATCGCCCACAAACCCCCCACCCTACTTCGCGTAATTTCCGGATTAGCAAAGTAGAACAAAATCTTCGTTCTCGACGTGTAGATTCAAATTACCTCGGGCTACTCGGTTGCTACTTAGTTAGCGTGACTGTTGAACATGGTCAGGACACGACCGACTAATTCCTTTCGACATTTGTTTCTCTTATCGATCGAGGCCAGTCGCTCCCCCCACCACCACCCCTTCTCCAGCTCCGTGAGCGTGCACGGGGGGAAATTATTGCCTCCGAGGCGCGGGCGCAGCTGTTGTCCCGGCTTTTCGAAAATTTTCGAAAGATCACGGTCGCTGGGTGAAAACGTCGAAAGAGCGCGCACGCCACCGTAACCGTACGATGACGCGTGACTCGGCCACATAAAACTGTGCTGCTCGGGACACTCGGGGTACATTTTCGCGAGGTGTTTCGCGTGTTTTCACGGGTACGGAGAGGCAACACCTCCGCCGGGGCCACGCACGAGTACGAGAAGAAACAACTCGGCGCCAGCAGGGGCGGCAAGAGCAAAGCGACGTGAATATGTATGTCGCGACTGCTAGTAAGCTACGCCGCTCAAGATACCGCCGTTTTTATCGCGTTTATTCACGCGACTTTTAATATTTAACCCCTCGGGTTATCTATCTCCGCGCCTGCGGCGTCGTCTATTTTTTTTTTTTTCTAACAATTTGCCGATATGCGCCGGCGAACGGCGCTTCGAGATCGTTGAACGTTGCCGGGAAAACTAGGAGAACCGGAAATCGGTGACTCGGCGATAGCCACTGGGTCAGTGATAATTTTACCATTATAGAAACTCGGTCGATTCCGCTGCGATTCCGTCGTACCAGCCGTCGTGTGTAGTAGTACGTCTAGACTGGAAGAGGCGAAATGGAAAAAGTCGTTTCAAAGTTGCGTGAAAGATGTACAGATGTAAAAGGACGAAGCTCGGCCTCGGACGACGAGGCGTGGCGGTGCAGGAAACGTGAGTCGCTTGTCCGTTCGCCGGTGTGGAAACTAGATGGCCGCTGATAAGATCGAAGGTAAAGTCGAAGGTTTAATAACGGGTTCCCGCGAGAGGCGGACGGACACCGAAAAGAATCGAGCGAGCGGCAGAAGACCCTCTCTCGGCGGCGAAGAGAGCCGGCGACACGCTTCGATTATACGCGGAGATACCCTTTGCGCGGCTTGCTGCTAACTGTCGCATGCGGGATTAGATCGATAAGATATCCGGGACGATTAGTTAATTAGACGAGCAAGACGGAGGAGAAGGAGATGGGTCGGGCCTGGCTAACTGTTCCCAGTCCCGTTCTTCGGCTTCCTTTCCTCTGTTTAATTACACCGAGCTCGCTTCGTCGTTTCTCCTCACCGGTTTTTCCAATCTCTCGCGGACTGGTCGTCGGTCGCGAGAGACGAACAGGTTGGATTCGTCCAGGGTCGGTCTATCGCCGTCGTGTTTCCACGCCAAGTTACATCGTTCGATCCGGCCCATTGATCCGAACCGCGCAACGCCACGCTGCCAGACCCAAATCGAATGCGATTCAAACAGGATCGCGGTTAACTGTTCGCAGACCGAGTCTCTCGATCGCCTACGTTTCGCGAGCTGTTCCATAATTTTATGGCTTGGCTTTGTACCAACCTGACTCGTCCTTTTTCCCGCCGCGTGTTTTCCGACGAAAACGCAGCCGACTAGCAGCCAGCCACTCTGCGTAACGTACGTACAGATAAATACGTTACGCATCGACGGGCGTGGCACGCGCCTTTGTTCAAACAAGTCCGCCGGATTTTTCATTCATCGAACGTCAAATAAACGCCGGTAATATAAGCTGGAAGTGCGCACGGTTATTTGTGAACGTTTGTTATCTTCGTCGAAATCGGATATTTTTCGCTGGTTCGCGAGGCTCTGCCCGTCCATTTTTCCGCATAAATTCCGGCCCCGGGTGAACGAACGCAACGAACAATGTATCGCAACGGGTCACACCCCCTAAAAATGTAATAAAATTCCACCGTTGACCACCGGTTATCGAAACGCTAGTTTCGCGGCGAGGTAGGCTCAATCAATCGTATTAATTACTCGCTGCTCGTATCCTCTCCTCTGCTTTTTTCCTCCCCCCCCCCTCTCTCCCTGTTAATCTAGATCAACATAACCGGCAAACACGCCGGGGTGTGTAAACAAGCCTCGCTTGGCTTGCAAGAGAGAGAGAGAGAGAGAGAAAGAGAGAGAGAGAAAGAGGGTGGAAGGGAGGGAGGAAGAGGCGAGCGCGAGAAACAGGGTGGAAAGGGGGCGCCGAGAAGATGCGTTATCAGTTAACGAGCCGTTCCGGCCTACCTACCTATCCACGTCCATGGATGCGCCACTGCATTTTTAAAAGGGGGGCGATATTTTATTTTTGTTGCGAAAGCTCTGGGACTTTTCTAAAGGATCCTCAGGCAGGGTCCTCGGTGCTTGCACCCTCGTAATAACTTGCGCGGTCTCTACGGCGAGAAAAACACGGCTCTCGTGGCGTGCGTTCCTTCCCTCTCTCTCGCTCTCTCTCTCTCTCTCTCTCTCTCTCTCTCTCTCTCTCTGTGCCGGCGTTAGCGCCGGCCTCGATTCGAGCCGAGGAGTCCGGAAAAGCACCGAGTCCGGGATTCAACGATGTAAAACATCCGCGCCACGTATCATTTCCCTTTCAATCTGTTAATGAGCGCCGGATGAGCTTCCGACCTGCGTTGCGTCGGACGTACGCCACACCCCGCCGACCGCTGGCTGTCAGGTATTTCTCACTTTTGCCCCGAGTCAGAATCTCCAATTAGAAAACGACGCGCACTCGGCGAATATAAGTTGCGCCAGTCACTTTTAATTGAGTGGTGAATTCAACGCGAGCGGTGTATCGACGGCGGTTCATTCGCGGCGGAGGAATTAAAGAGAGCGACTCGGGATATTAAACGCCCAGCCTCTTTCGGCCGCGACGCGGCGAGAACTCCCCCCCCCCCTCCCTCTCCGATTCATCTCACCCTCAATCGGGGAAATTACTCGTCCGAGCAAATAACTCGAGATAAACTCGCGACGAGATCGCAAGCTCCGGCGTGTTTTAACCCGGTTTCCCGGATTTGCTCGATGTCGCCGGCTGCGACAATTCTGACAACGCGAAATAACAACGCGTACGCGAACACTCTCGTTAAAGGGCCCTTGGATTCGCCACCGCGTAATCTAAGCGGGAAAGGCTAGCCACCGCCCCGTCCCTCCCGCGTCGTTTCCACCGTTATCGCCGAAGCGAGCTTTTCACCGAGCTTTACGCTCGTTTCGTGACACTTTTCAAGGAACACGAAACCGTGTCTCTGGCTTCGTGTACGTGGAACGTGATCCGACGTGTTCCGGCTCGTGTTTTACGCCCGTCGTCACACCGATATTAATTGCAACATGTCGAAAGGCATGTACGAGATAACCCGGTTTCGGATTCCGCGGTTTTTTCTTCCCTCCCGGCTGCAGCCGATTACAATCGAATCGCGCCGGCTAAGGGACGAGCGTTTCTTTTCAATTTCATTCAATCGCTAGTCGGCGTTTCGAAATATTCATTTTCCCGCTCGCGCCTCCCGCTTTCGCCTCCCGGAGAACGTTCCTTTCAACGTCGCTGCGAGTGTTTCCGCTTTCCGAGAGGGGTGGCAATTGATACTTCCGGTAGCAAGAAACTCGCCCCTGAAAACGCTTGCCACGCGCGGTTCTGTGGAATTTTACATTTAAGTCTGTTTCATTCGTGCGCGTAACATGCACGTATGATTGATAATTGCTGGGAGTAACAATAGACCGACGACTCGATAATTTATGGCAGTGGCTAACGGAGAGAGGAAGGAGTTCTTCGAAAAGTTCATTTTATAATTGAATCGAGAGCGTTGCGTGCGCTAGGGTTATAAAGATAGCGTCCGCCGATTACTCGATCGTTTGAACGGGAACGAGCGAAATATCATCGCTGCTTTCTTGAATCCGCCGGCTTTGCGTTCTCGAGATCGCGTCGACGGAATTTTATCCACGCTCGTCCGCTATCATTTCTAAAAGTGCCTTTTCTTGTTCCGCGAGCCGAGATTTAACGTTGCCGTTTAGCGTCCGCCATTTCCCCCTATGATCGCGCACTTAAGTTAACTACCGTTTTTCAACCACGTGGAAACAAAGTGGTTCCCCGCGCCGTGAACGCCGCTGAACGTACGTACATATTTTTACAACGAAAGCGTTAATCGCTTTTAATCGAAGTCAATGAAACGATCAGAAAAAAGAAATGTCCATTTTACGCTGTATTTAGTCGGTCGTGCGGGAATTAAAAGATTCTTTGAATCGCGACCTACGGTGAGAACGACGAAATTTTTCCGTTTGCCTACATTTTTCAGTTGGTATATTAGAAACAATAAAAACACCGAATCGCACATATATTAAAACCAGTATTACTTGTTTATTCGTATTTTGTCTTGTCGGTACACACACTAAGAATTTAATTAGTAACTTTAAGTTTTATTTCAATAATCTAGTATTTGTGTCTTTTTTATGATTAATTTATATATACCTTTTTTTCATTTTAAGGATATTAAACGAAACAACTGTTTAAATAATACACGACCAACGGAAGATGTAATCGTTAAATTAAAATTCACTTACGTCCGATCCAATATTATTTTGTTGCAATTCTCGTCAATAACATTTGCCGAGCGTCTATAGACACTTTTCGCTCCAGCGGGTCGAAGTAAATTAACCGTCTGTACAACAGTAATAACAAAGGGGTTAATCAAATTGACAGAAAGCTAAATTTAGCGTATCAGCGTCCACGTTTAGTTTTTCCTCTTTACTCAAAATCATAAACATTGCACGTACAACAAGCTCGTGGCGAGGTAGTAGCCGCGTCATTTGCCGCGGCCATTGGCTGGCACAGGCGTCGCCCGCTTCCTTTATCCCCCGGAAGTTCAAAGAAAAGCCCCGGTAAATAGCGGATTGCGAGGACCATAACAAACCCGAATGATACATTTCGCATTTATCAAAGAGCCCTTGTTCCCTACCTCGCGTTACCGTGCTTAGAGGCACCCGAGACGCTTCTTGTAATCCCTCCTATCCGCAGCCGCTCCTCCCCCCTCGTCCCTGTTCGTTCTCTTATCTATCTGTGCTACAGTCCCGCTAACCGCTCTTCCAGGATAATGCCACGAGAAGGACTTCAAACGGAATACGATATCTTCTTGCCTCGGTATAAATAACAATCCGTCGGGCTGTTATATTGATTTTGGAAAGACGGCGTGGAATAAGAAGCACGCGGCGCGTGTATCGCTTTTCTGAAGAAAAAAAAGAAAAAAAAAAAAAAAAAAAAGAAAAAAGGAGAGAAAAGGAAAGAAAGGAAAACGTCTCTCGAGCCGCCTATAGGAACCCGGAAAGGCAGAGCTTCTTTTATACGCGGGCGGATCAGCGTCGCGTATTTGGCTACGATCGACGACAGAATTTCGCCGGATTGTGATTGAAATCGTTGGACCGTCCCGACGTTGGAGCAGGTTTCGTGAATTAGAAATCTCGCTCTCCATTCTCCTCGAGGTTCGTCCAATGAAACGAAGACGGTGGAAAAATGGGAATATATAACTTGTAACGTGGCGTCGCCTGAATTGGATTAATACTGAATTAATAACCTACCGTGTGTTTCCCTTTGTCGAGTAGTTTTCCCATCGCGTTATTGACTGCCATCTACGGATATTTGCTGTCAATTCAATAACGTATGCGTTATAAGGGAGATAAAATACTTATTGCAAGATAAATGCAAATTGGAAACGAGAAATATATTTCCGTTTAAACTGTTGAAATCTATGATTGATCGCAGGTTTCGCGGTGATTTCAGATTTTTTTCTCGATACGAACAAAGTAGGTAAAACTCGCAATTTGCACGAAAACAATTTCAGATTTATCGATGGAATAAATAAAATAGAAAATTAATTAATACAACAGAATTTTTATCGCAGCCAAATATTCTCGCGAATCTATGATCTCTGAATTAATAAAATTCTCGATCGTCGACTCACACTCGTTCAGATAAGTTCAAACTGGAAACGTAAGAAATATATTTCCGTTTAAACTGTTAAAATCTATGATTGATCGCAGGTTCCACGGTGATTTCAGATTTTTGTCTCGATACGAACAAAGTAGGTAAAACTCACAATTTGCATGAAACTTTGCACGAAAAGTAGAAAATTAATTAATAAAATAGAATTTTTATCGCGGCCAAATTTATTATGGTCTCTGAATAAATGAAATTCTCGATCGTCGACTCACACTCGTTCAGATAAGTTCAAATTGGAAACGTAAGAAATATATTTCCGTTTAAACTGTTAAAATCTATAATTGAATAGTTGAGAATGTACAAGTATTTGACGTGCAATCTCTCGACTCTGTGTATATTTTACGACATATCCTATAACCTCTGCGTGTATATTTTACGACGTCCTTTTTAAATCCTATTATTAGTGAAACTCGTGTGTCTGACTGCGCTAACTAACGAGAGCTGCATAAATGTTCAAACGCTCCAACTATATCTGGGTTTGTCATCGAACGCGAGCGAACGAACGAACCTCCAGGTAGACGTGTGCCAGTCGACTGATTCCTGGGAGACGGCAGTCCATAGAATCGAGGCGGGATAGATGAACGAACGAGCCGAGTCGAGTCGAGTCGAGGTCGTCTCGGAAAGGTCGGGCAGCGTCGCGCAAGGGGTCTCCCGTCGGAGGCCGCGATGTGAACTCCGCCACCTGTTTCGCTGAATATTTCCACCGAAGCGTGCGTCCGTCGACACGATATCGCCCGGTACGCGCAAAACTCTGAATCATCGCGGGCCGGCCATTTTTCAAAGTTGCCCGAGCAGACTGAGCGCGCTGCATTAATAACCAGCAGCGGGTGAGACGGCCGCTGGCCGGCTTCGTGGCGTGCTACCACCAGCGACGATAACAATGAGAACAAAGAGGCCGAAGGGTGGATTTCAATCTGTAAGTTGCGGACAGGGCTACCCGGGGTGGCCCTTCTTGTTCACCGTCCTTCGTGATATTTTCTGGTCATTAAGGATCACGATACGCCCGCGACGCCGGCTTTGAAATCCGCGTGTCCGCCTCCGATTTCGGCTCCGCTCGTTCGAGACGTTGCCGCGTGACGTCGCGTCGCGTCGCGTCGCTAATCGCGCGATTTCGTGTCCCGCACGCTCCGCGTAATACGCGAGCGTCCTGAAATTTCTCATTTTTCAGAGTATCCTGACGGCTCGTCAAGTAAAAACCAAGTAAAAACGGGTTCGATGTCCCGACGTAACGAAAGGTAATTCGAACAGCCGTGTCGCGCGTAGCAAACGATTATTCCTTCGTCGTGCAATTAAAGACGACGGACCTTTTCGTTACGACGGGACAAACAATCGTTACAAGAGCAAAAAAGTGGCGAGATTGGCCGTCGCGCGATTTCGAGTATCCCCCGGTCGAGAAATTGATCGAACTAATCACAGACTCCCCGCGGAGCGCAACCGCTGTTCATCGATGTAATTCAAGGACGCAACGACTGTGAAACATTTGTCCCTCGAGATGCACGTTTCTCGCCGACTGGCCGGCTCGCCGGCTCGCCGTGAGTCGTTGCGAGATTGAGCGCGCTCTCGCGACTCGCTCGTGAGCGGCGATTAGGCTGCGGGGAAAAAAATAAAGGAGAAAAATGATCAGGTACGGGGATAATGAGTGGTCGGCGAGGAGAATAGCAAAGGCGGCCGAGTGCCGCGCGGGGGATATGACCGTGCCATAATTTTTGGGACGAATTAAAATTCTTCGACGGCGTCTGGTAATGGAAGCTCTCGCGCTCTGTCGTTCCTCCGCTGAGAAAATTTTAGATAAAAGAGATATACCGCGATGTATCTATCTTTTGTACACGCGAGAGAAACTCTTTTCTCGAGAATTCGCAAATTTTTCAACAGAGAGCAACGGAACGGAGTCGGAGGATCGTTTAAAGGAAAACGCGCTAAACGTTGCGTCAAAGTATTTTCGGAAAGCAACTTGTACGTTCACCGGGAAGCAACTGGCTCGTTCTGTGCATCTCAAGCGACGCTTGCTGTCCAACGAGAATGGTACCGACCTCGCTCGTTACGTTCAGAGGGAATTAAAATTTTAGCATTCGCGATAATGCGACGAGGAGGAGAAGGAGGAGGAGGAGGAGGAGGGCGCTGCGAAACGGACGGAGAAATAAATAGAGCGTGTTCGTTTTAATTACGCTCGCGTGTCTTTTCCTTTAGCGCGCATTAAGTTGAATAATTTTGCGATTAATCAAGTATCTGTTGATGTTTATTCATCGAGAGTAAACAAAGGCTCGTTATGTCCTCGAACAGAATCTGCAGAAGCGTGCGATTTATTTGACGACACACAGAGAGAGCCACGCTCGGGATCTCGAAACAAACGAAGAAACGTGCCGCTGAATTCTATCGATACGCTCAACATCGTCTCGATCATTTACATTCCGAGAACGTCCGGGCGTTCGGTAATAAACGTCGGACTCTCTGGTCAACAGCCGTGTCGTCTAATTCCGACGATTTCCGCTGGCACGTTCGCGTCATTTTCTCGCGTCGATCGCTCGGTGGCTTCGACTCTCGATCGATCAATCGAGAGCCAAAGGATAATCAACCGGTGAAAGTTTAGAGTCGACGGAGCGTTTCGTTTCGTACCTCGTCTAACCAGCGCAGCGACTTTTTTTTTCTCGATCATCTCGCAAGCAAAAAAGAAGAAGGAGCAACGCAAAGTGCGGACTCAACGGTTCCACTTAAGTGCGATCGGCGTTTCGCGTGGAAGCGCGATGAATCGGTAGTTAAAGCGAACCGGTGCGTGGCCTCTTATTATTCATTACGCGCCCCGTATGTGCCGTATGATTTAAACATATTCCCGATCCTTGATTGCGATTCAGACACTTCTCGCGATTACAGCCCGCGTCTACGCACGCGGCCGCCGCTCATTAATTTGAGAACGTTCCGGAAGAGAACCGTACAAACACTGATTGAGAGTAATTTGCCTTGTAAGTTTGTAAATTGGATTACCGGATAATTATGACGCGGATAATTTGGCTAATATCCACAGCTCGCGCTCGCATCGTCGAGGATACCGATATCGGTTGATGTGTGTATTAGCTCGTGCTCTTTTATTCGTGGAAACTAAAGAATTATGCCTCTTTCTTTCGAATTTAATGACGTGTCGTTACTCCTGTTTCATCGAGATGTATTTGTTTATCAAGTCGCAGTCGGTTCTTGTCTTTTCGACCATTTTGATTCATTGTGTAATCCGATACCTGGTTGTTCGAACTCGTTTTAGAAAAAGAAAATGCACGACTGTTGTTTGCAAAATTCAAAAAGTATGACATTTTCGTCATACTTTTGCTGTGCTACCTCCGAGAAGGAAAAATACGCTATGCAAGATCATAAAAAAGTGTCTGGCGTGGGTTTGGTGGGAGAAGCCTTCAAACTATGACAGTGTCAGAATCGGTTTGCTAAATTTCATTTCTTGGAACTCTTTCTTTCGTCGAAAAAGATAAGAACCTTTCTAAACGCAGTTGCCTTGAAAAATGGCAAAGAATTTTGTTTGTTTCTCGCGAAAAATTTGCCTTTCATCTGCACTTTTTTTGCTTTTTGTTCAAACTGACAATATCGTATCCAAATCTAAATGCACTTAAAGACGAAACCTAAGGCGATGAACGTTTCGCTTGCATAATTTCGAGATAGCTATGTAAATTTCGCCTGTGGCCTCCCACGGACTTAGCATCTGTATCGCCAAGCATTTTCCTGTTTGTCTTTGCACGCGCTCTCTCTCTCTCTCTCTCTCGTCCGGGGCGTACGCGATCGTTCGAGAGGTGACGGAAAAATGAGGGAAAGCGGGCGCAAACGGTAGCCGTTTCGACGGATGGTCTTTATGAATATTAATAGCGGCGTAGGCACGCTGCAATAATTATGCATCCGGTGCATAAGACGAGGATAGACGGGAGAAGGTTGGGCCGCACGGAGTAGAGGGCTCTTTTCCGGCGGCCGATAACGAAAGTATGTTGTAAGGAGATAAGGGTGAAAGGGATCGATAATAAATCCAACGGCACGACGCGTTTATGGCCGTCCGATAACTTCCTCCGCTCCTTCCTTTTTACTCGGCGAAATTCTTTGTTCTCTCCCGCAGCGCCTCGTTTCGCTCGGTGAATCCGAGCGGAACGAAGAAAGGGTGGAAGGGCATCCAAATCGACCGGGTGAGCGCTTTGAGAATTTCCTAGCATTTTATCTCGATACCTGTGCCGCTTTTCCGCGGGAGAGTAACCCCCCTCCCTCCGACCTCGTTCCGATGAACTTCTGCTCGTCTTGCTCCGCTGCCGAGTTTTACCTTTGCAACGGAAGGCAGGGCTTTTGCATAAACTCGACGAAAAGGAACGAACGAGCGCCAGAGCAAGGGAGGCTGAAGGACGATACGTACCGATACGTAGCAAAAATAGGTAGACACGAGCAATTATTCCCGTTCCCGTTGGAAAGAATTTCTTGAAATTGTCGCACGGCGACGAGCGCCGATTGTCCGCAATTGTTTTACAATTTACGCACTTGACCGTGCACTTTCGAGCGAACACCGGCACTTTGACTACTGAATTTCATCGCTCGTAATTGCAACGATAAATCGTTGCCGTCTTTCTTTTCCTCGAACGGTCGTGCTTTCCAACTGCTCGCTCCTGTTCCGCTTTCGTCCGTGCAACGTCGCCCCGCATTCCTCGCCATTATCCAAGCATCGAGCGACGTAATTACGCCGGGCCAGGCGGTGTATCGTGTTACCGAGTAAAATATTTGTTAACAAATGTCGCGGATGCACCCCCCGCTGGGGCGTGTCGCGTAGCCGGATAAAGCCCTGAACATTGTGCGGATTGTATGGTTCTATACAGTCCACGGTGTATGGGTCGCGCGTAGAAAATGCGTAACCGCACCGCGCCGTGGAACCCAACGATGGAAAAGACCGCTCGTCGCGGCTGCCTTTCTTTCTCAACTTTCTCGCTCTCCTTCTCTCTCTCTCTCCTTCTTCCCCCTCGGCGACCGTTCTAATAATTTCGCACCGAAATTATTATAATTTAATACGATACTACCCCTCCCGTTCTTCGATCGTCTCGCGCCCTATTGCACAGCCACGGCCATTATTCCGACGTGTTTGTAGCCTCGGGCATCGCGTAATAAGCCAGCTTATGTACCGACGTATCCTCTCTCTTTGTCGCGCGTACACGCAGCGTAACGCACCTCTAACGCCGCTGCGACACGCCTACCTTATTCTTCTCTCGTGGCTCTCGGTTGTGCTGCCAGCAGCGTGCGGCCGGCCGCGTATCTGCATCTGCCGATACGACGCCGCGCGGCGCGACGTGATCGCGACAAGCGTGAAACTTGTCTTTGCCCGCCACCTCGCCGATGTCCCGATTAGATTTTTATCGACCGAGACGTTCGCCCCCCCGGGCGGAATTTCGCCGCTTCCGGGTGTGTTCCTCGGCGACGGCGGCTACTCGGTCAAAAGGGCCGACCGAGATGAATAATTGGCAGGTTCCGCGGTGATTTCAGATTTTCTTCTCGATACGAACAAAGTAGGTAAAACTCGCAATTTGCGTGGTTTTTAGCGATAGTTCTCGCTACTATTAAAATTAATCGATGAAATAGAATTTTTCTTCGCGGCGAAATATTCTCGCGAATCTGTACAAAAAACATTCTATACAACTACCGTTGTAACTCTCTTTCGGAAGAAAATTCCAAGGACTCGTTTAAGATGTTTTCCAATTCGCGAGCAAATTTGCGAGTATTTGCAACTAGTTGGCTAACCGAATGAAAGGGTGCTCGGCCAAGTGTCATTTACAGCGTCATTTTAATATCGTAATTTTAATCATCCGTTCTGCCGAAGCGACTACGCGCGTACGTTGCGTACGTTTTCAACCGAATCCAGCGGAACGCCTACCTCGTTTCTCTCTCTCACGTCTTTCCAGTTGTGGTTTCGCGTGTGTCCAGATCGTGGAGACCGGAAACCTGTCGTTTACGCGTCCGTCGTGTACTCGCATATACTCGAACTACGCCCGATCCCATAAAACCGGACACGCCGATATAACAGTATAACCCTCTCGTGTAACCACTTGGGCGACGACTGACGTTCCGCTTGCGACAAAGAGGCTCTTCCTTCTTCGTGGGTAATCCGAGACCCCCTCGTTTCCAACAATAACGCTGGAATCGTAATTGGTTTCTCGGTATCGCACGTAGGGTTGCCAGTTCGTGGTTATAAAACCGCCAACTGGAGCAGGAACGTGTTGCAGGCGTCGCCTATTCTCTCCGCCGAGAGTACAAAAGTTGGCCGTGACCAACAGCTTCGCTGTTTGAAGGTTTAGAATCAGACGAGAGAGCATTGTGAAACTTGCAGAAAGATAGAAAAGAAAAAAAAAAGGAGTGGATCGGAATTCCTTTCCGTGGGACTTGTTTGTCGTTGATTGAAGTCGCGGCGAAGCTCTTCGTTCGTACCAAGACTCGACGAGTTTGAGTCGTCGAATATCTGCCGGGTGATAGCGATGGAGATTTTCACCGTGAAAATGCACAATTGAAATATCCAGCTGACGAGTTGCGATAATTTCGAGAGCAGCAGCTGACAGAGTTGAGAAAGCGGTTGGTATCAAGCTTCGGAAGATCGGGGTTGTTCAAACGTTTAACAACTCGACGTTTCGTTGCAGAACGAAAGAGAGGAGCCGCGATTGAATTAAAAATTAACTATTACTACCCTCTCGTACATATCATTCTGCTTGGTAACACGCGTCTACGACGTTAGCAATTCAATTTTTTACGTTTCTGAACTTAACGTTGATTAAATTAAACGCGGTCGACGAGCGCCTGCAAAATTCTCGGAAACTGAAAACGTGCCTTCGCCAACTCAACTCGCTCGCGTGCCGATAGTCGAATATCGGTGGAATAATTAAAAAAGTAGTGACTCTTTGCGAGAAGCTCGGTCGCGTAACGTTTTTCCATCGAGCAGAAAGGAAAGTTAAACGAGCGTTCTACTCTCGTGCAACGTTGAATCCGAAGAATGTACCGGCGCAGAGTGTGAGAAGAAAGGTCTAGACAGATAATGCAGCCGAGCGACGACGCGTTAGCGGCGGACTCGCCTACCTCGCCTGCCTGTGTGCGCGCACACAGCGCCAGGAATACCAGTCCACGTTTTGAAACTGACAACAAGACTGATAAAACTTTATCGTCCATTTGTGAGGGACAGCGCTGTCAACGAGTGTGCGAGCCGATCGCGCGGGCAACGGGAACGGTCGCGTCGGTCGAAGAAACGGATAAGAATACCTCCGGGAGATAGGGAAATGTCTTTGTACTCTTAAAGAGATATCGAAAACGAACGTCGCTCAGCCGTCCGCGCGGGACTTCCCTTCGCCAAAGTTCATTTATTTCGTCGGACGTGAGGCCCACGTGCTCGAGCGTGCGCACGCTCGTTAACCTTTCTCGTGCATCTGCGTGCCAGATGACGTCGAAATTTCGTGGATTCCGCAGTACATTTCCTCCTCTCCGCGCTTGGAATTTTAATCCGGCAATTCTGAAATTGTGAATACCGCGATCTCTCTCTCTCTCTCTCTTGCTTCTCTTTTTTCCTTGATAGAATTCCCACGTACGATACACGGCAGAGGGGAAATTGGAGCACGATAATGCCCAAATAATAATACCGATAACGTCGCGTTGCAACTGCGCGAGATCATCCGTCGTAATCTCGGTTCGCAACAGACGCGGATCGAGCAGTTGTACCCTCGTTGTTTCCCCGAGCCTTTGGAAAAGTCTCTCGGTTACGGAGACATCGAGTGTCGGCTGGCTACGCGGGGAAAAGAGACGATGGGGTGCCGTTCCATGGGCCGTGGCGCGTCGCTGTGTATTTTCCCAAGTGTGCCGTGTCTCTATCGGCAGCTGTCGCCGCATGGCCGCGCGACCTCCTATCCGGGCAAATATTACCAGCGAAGAGATAAGTGACGCTCGAGGCGCGCGTAATCGAATTCTAACACTAATCTAACGATCCAATGACGGAACGTTCGACCGTGCTCGTAACCGGCCTTGGGACCGGCGCTTCCTTCCAACTCGGTTCCCGGTTTCCTTGCAATTATCTCCGGAGTTTGCCATGCGCGCACCTAGCAGAACAAATTTGTACGAGTCCGCACAGACAGTTTCTACGAATTCATTTTTTTCTAACAGAGGCACGCAACGTTCCACGGGCACTTTGCCACGCAAAATAACGCGGTAACGAGATCATCACGATTGTTGCATTGGCAACATTTGAAATCGTACGCAGAAACAGCAGGCACTTGCAACATTTAACGTTCCATTAAGTGCAATTGATACAGTCTTTCGTGGTGTTCGAAGAATAAATGAACCTCGTGTGCGTCGTATTGACCGACGCTCATTCCGCTTTACTTTCTTCCTACGCGGTTACGCATCTGTGAAGAAAGAAACTTGCTCCGAACGAACGAGCGAGCTCTTTCAAACCGCGCGAGTAAAAATTATTCCTCCGAGACCGATGAAAATCCTCCGGCGTGGAACACGATCGAATTATAGCCCGGCATCAAGGGCGCGCACCCTCTCTCGCACGGACCGACTTATTATTCCCGGCAAATGGGCGTTTTCGATAGAGCGAAACGATCTCGATTATCGGTGGAAACGCGGGTGGCGCGGCCGCGTGTAGGGTGTGTTTCGGTGATGGAAAAAATGTGGAGCCGCGCGGGGTGGCTGATACGAAACGAAGATAAGGCCGGAAGCAAGCGACGCGATCAGTTGCGGGAGTTGCGTTCGCCGGTGGTGTGTTTCCGCTCCGAGGACCCAGTCCGCTGGTCATTAATCAAATTCCGGTTAACCCTTGAGACAACTGTCCGCCGTTTGAAACGTGTCTGACGTTAATTAAAAAATTGTTAATTAATCGGACGGTCCCCCGCCCCCCTCCCGTCGCCATTTTTCTAGCGACACGTCCGAGAGATCGTCTCGGTAATCTCCTTCGGCGAAGGTATCGCCACGGCGTTGATCCTTCTTTGATGGCCGCGCGTGTACGAGATAATCCTGATTAAGTGTCTTGGAGTAAGTATCGCGCCGAGATAGTTGCGCGAAGGCACGTTTAAAGAATCGTCCACTGATTTATGAGATAGGTGGTAACCGCGGATGAGAATCGTTCGTAATTGTCCTTGGCGTTTAGCATTAAATATGACGCTTCCCCCCCCCCCCGTTCCCGCGTTCGCGTTTCGTGTGCCTGCAAGCGAAGCTTTGGCACTTTTGGAATCGAGCGTTTGGTTGCGTTTCGAATCGTTCGGACGTCGAGAGAAATACCTTTGCGCGTATATTTATTTGGCGTTTCGCGTCGGTCGCTCAGCTAACGTTGATCGATATCCATCCGACGATATCGAAATCACTAGTTCACAGCTCCGGTGTACAGCGGCTGGCACTCGGCGTTGGCTTTCGAAAATCCGGCGACGCGGCGCGACTCGACTCGAAAAGCCGCGCAGCGCGGTGGCTTTCGAAAGTTTCGACGGCTGGCGGTCGATAGCGGCGTCGGTTTCTCATGAATATATTCACAAGCGGCAGGCGGCTGCCGACCGGCGCGAGTACGAGACAAAGATGTTAACTGGTGATTGGGGAAACGCTTTCCTCCTTTAAAGATCGTCTTGTTAGCGCAGGACCGCAGGACCCCACGGCATCCGCCCGTCCAAATCTCTCCGGTGCTCTCCCTCTCTCGCTGGACTTTAATGTCTTCAGTAACTGGCTGTGAGAAAGAAATTCGTGTGTGCAAGAGGCGGCGGCCGTGTGGGTTTCGGCGATGCGTGCGTATATATACGCGCACGCAGTCGCGCGTGCAGGCGAAACCGGGAGCCCGGGGGCCGGGGGGCGGTAGACGGGAACCCGGGGGCCGCGATGTCGCCTCGATTTTATGCAAAACGAGAATCAGCTGTATACGTACTTACAATGTATACGCGATAAGGAGCGAACGCGGTTGTCGGGCTTTTAAACAGCCTCGTCCACCGGTTCGCCCGGTCCTCGTCGGTCCTTCAGCCGGCGTTCTTTCTCTCCGTGGACCGTGCGTGGACCGTGCTCCAGCTCCCACCGAGGTACGTATAAATTCGCCGGCTAACCGACGCGACGCGTTCCGACAGATGAATAGAGCTAACCGTTGCATCGAACCGATTAAGAATGATTTATCCAACAAGAAGGAAAGAAAGAATTACTCGAGAGAGAGAGAGAGAGTAAGAGAGAAATCTTTCACGACGGTTTAGAAGAAGGGATTAATTATCGCGCGTATAATGGAGTTTCTTTGAAACGGATCGCGAACCAAGAACAACAACAACGTGATCGAGCTACGCAAATGACGAACGGCGGGAGAGGGTGGTTTTGGGGGGGTGGAGGAGCGTTCGATGGCGGAAGGTTGACACAGGGACGTCTACCTTCCGTCGTCGTGTCGACGGAACGATGACAACGTCGGCGGGGAGGATTTTAATTAATATATACTTAATTAAGTTTCCGCGTCGGCGGCATTGTAGCTTGGCTACGGAGGGTCGTTATCTATGCCACACAGTACGCGGGTGATTTACTAATAGAAACTACGCGGAATAGTTCGTCTAGTTAAGCCCTTTCGAATACACATTGGTTTATTGTGCGCTGCACCGATGCACCGAGCGTCGTTGTTGCGAAAGCAACATCGTATGTATATATATAACGCACGCCTGTGTACGCTGGCTGGCTCTATTAAAACCACCCTCACCCCCTCCCCTTGTACTCGATGCGCACATCGCCGAGCACCTCGAAGCGTGTCTGCGCCAACCAGACCCGATCTGCCCGATTCCCCAGATGTATCGATGCTACCATCCGTGCGCGTCCGTCCGCCCCCGACGAGACCGATTTATCGTCGATTATTCTCTCTAAGAGTCGGCCGAGCCAACTCGGAAAAGAGCGGACGTGGGGCCATCTCTACCGCAGGGGCCATCGCGGGCGCGTAGCCGCTCGTGACGCACGACCAAACCGATCACCGATGATTACTCTTCGAGTACGGTCCAACTCGATATTCATCATCCGCGCGCGCGCGCGTTTCACAGCGACGATCCATCGAACCGGCGGAATATTCGACGCCGAACGAGGTTCGAGTGTCGTTTCGATGACAGCCGAAGGATGACTAGGGCTTCATCCGGTTTAGATTAATAGGCATTATCCTCGAATTTAGATACTCATCCATTGGTTTAGACAATTATTTGCCAGTGAACAATGGCAAATGTCGCCTGTTTTGCTGGCGGTATATCGCGCCGGTGCCGCGATATTGTTTACTCGTGACAATAATATTGTCGAATCTATTTAATTAACAGACAAACAGCGCGGGAATTTTAGCAGAGCGTGCGAGAGAGAGAGAGAGAGAGAGAGAGTAACCGGTGAACGTCGGTCGTAACAAAACTGGTTCGTTCGCGGTCGCAGTCGGCTGTTCGTTTAAAACGTCGGACAAAGCGTCGTGACGTCGGAAGGGTGGAGGAGGGCAAAGGATTCGGACGAGGCTCGAATTAAAATTCGGTCGAGCGTTCGGCCTCTAGCGCGCGCCCGATTCTTTTTAGACTAATTGGAAATTATTGAAACTCGGCATATGGCCTGGAACAGGTCACCGGATGTCAAAGGCCTGCGCTCGGGCAGAAGAGAAAGAGAGAGAGAGAGAGAGAGAGAAAGGAAGAGCGGGAGCGGCGCGCGTACGAGGACGAACGGACGACGACAGACGCGTGCACGACAGCCGCGACGAAATGCCTTTGGCGATCTCGAATTTCGCGTCGATTATTCCGGGGCCGGGGCTTAATAAAAATGCACGATACGCCGGTCGCACAAAGAGGGCTGATTCGGATGGTGTGCGAGCGCGCACTCGCCAGAGAGAAAGAAAGAGAGAGAGAGAGAGAGAGAGAGAGAGAGAGAGAGAGAGAGAGAGAGAGGTAGAGCGGACCGCTTGCACACCTAGGATTCTGACATCCTAGGAAACAGAAGCAACCCTCGTTAACATTTCCTTCGTCAAACCGCCTTTTGTCAGCGTCAACCCTTTCCTCTCTTTGCCTCGATAATCAACGACCAACCGGCTAGTTGCTATTCACTGTTCGTTCGTACGCGGCACGAGTTTTCCCCGAGACAGCAAAGGTCTCGACTCTCTCTCTCTCTCTCTCTCTCTCTCTGCTGACTTTCGCCTCGTCCTTCGGGTCGAGGAAGCTGCCTTACAGAATCGGCATAGCGCGAATATTTCGCAAAATACCGTTGTAATAACAAACCTCGCGTCTGGCTTCACACGTTCCAACGCGTGAAACGCTGCAGGGGCATTGATCAGTCGACGACGAGAGGACTCGCGATCGCGGGGGGGGGGGGAGGGAGGGTCAGCTGCGAGGTGGCACGATGTTTCCAAGTAAGTGACGTTTCGTGTTCCGTCTCGCGGAAGATTTCACCGAGATGCACAGGACACGATAAATAAAAATATGCATGTTCGTTTGAAGGAACCTCGAGAACCTGGATGATAAGTTCCGAAAGAAGGCGAAAAACGGCCAACGAACGCCGCGTCTTTCTTCTCGAGGAACGTATCGATCGGAGAGTCAGAGGATCGATAAATCGAAGCAATCTCGCGGTGAAACACCTGACGGGGTCAATAATCGAGCGCTCGTTCCGGCCGCTGGGATACCACGCTTGATAGACGCAATTACCACCTTTTATCGAGAAATTTCCCAACGATTAATCGTGCCGATCGATCAGCTTCGCGCTCGTGAAAGAAGGAGGAAGTTGCGCGCGTGCGCAACGACGATTATCTCGCAAAGATTCGAAAAAGGGGCGAGGGACGTCTTTCCGAGTCGTAACGACGAATCGATACGCAAATCCGAGAGTTCCACGTCTCTGGAAAGTAGCAGCGGAGATCCCGGTGTAATCACGGCAATAAAACGGTTTGTTTATCTCCGGCGAGTTGTTTGCCCAGAGAGAAACGGTAGCTTTACGACGGACGGCGTGTAATTTGTCGCATAAAAGCGTTATCAAGTTGGCGGACGATAATTTTCCCACCGAATCGAGATTTACGCCGCGAACCGGCACGCTCGCGAATTAATACGAGACTCGCGTATTCCGTCTCGTCCCGGCGGAATTTGTTTGCGCGGAGAAAATGATATGTCGACTCATTAGCGGGCGAGTTTATACGGCCGTGGTGATTAACACGGGCCCGCTAATAGGAACAAATCGTCCTTGGACCAGCCACCAGTTGGATGAGAGTGCCACGACCGGCTCTCTCCGCGTCTTCGCCTCTGACACTCGTTTCCCCTCCAACGTTCGTCCCTTCGACGACACGTGGTGCATCGGGCACTCGCGGACTCGGGGAATCTCGATTAATCGATTAGCGCGAAAGGTGTCGAACGCGCGTCGACACGTTTCGCGGGCCAGCGTTTTTCACACGCGTGTCACGCGCAAAAATCCAGAATGATACTCGTGATCGTGCAGGATAGCCTACAGACACACGGCAACAGCAAGCAGGTTTCTCGCGGAACCTGTCAGCTACAAATAAAATAAAATCGCGACCGGTGTGTTTTTCCCCCCTCCGCGGTCCTCGATATCGCGCTCAACCATTGATTTTTTTCCCCCCCACAGCGCTTTCTACCATATTTCTTCTTCTTCCAAGCGTAAAAGTCAGCGTCGGTCATTTGCGTCAGCTGAGTTTCGATAGTTTTTTTTTTTTTTTTTTTTTAAACTCAGCCTTGAACTTTTGAGTTTGGAGACGTTTTGTTGGTATTTAACGCGTGTGACGACGTTACAGACAACGAAGAAACATCGCGTATTGTAAAAAGAAAAAAAAACGAGGTTTCATGGCGGAATATTCTTAGGTATAACGAAGCAAGACGCAACTGCGTGAAAACGGTCCGACAAAATGGGGAGCTGATCAAACAACGCGAGCGCGAAACACGTACGCGTCAAGGTAAAGCCGTGTTTCATCGTTTTTAGCGTGAAACGCGTATAATCGATATATACGTGCACGTACGTGCGCACGTGTACGTCGTACGACGGGTTGGGGGGGGGGGGCGAGACGTATTACCACGCGGGTCGAACGAGGGCACACATTGCTGGAGGAGGTTGCACTCGCTGCGCAGCCACTCGCTCTAATAAATATCCCACTCGGAAGATGTTACCGCGTAATAATTGCGCATAATTGCAAGTTATGCCGTAATCTAAGTGGATAGTTTCCAAGATTCGTTATCTTCGGCACGATTACGCACGACGGCGGCGTGGTACGCGCGTGTAGATTCGCAATTAACGGAGGGAGGATAATGGATAATCGTGGAAGGCAGTCGCGCCGATAAATACGACGCGGCAAAAATGTAAAACGAGGTTTCACGCGCAAGTGCACGCGGGGCACTTTCTTCAACTGCCATTACCGCGTAAATATAAACCGCAAGGGAGTGCCTCTCTTAATCCGTTACGGCGTAAGCGTAGAACCGGTGCGCGAGAGAACGTACGTACGGACGCGAAATGAACGTTGCGCAAAATTGAGAATATTTAACGAAAAGTAACAAGTTCTGTTACGATAGATCCGATAAAAACGTGCGATGAATTCGTGCCTAATTTTCTCTCTGTGAGAATGGTCACAGGTATGAAAGAACGGCGAAAGTGGGGCGCAATAAGAGCGAGGTCCCCGGGTGGTGCGGCAGCTCGCTTGAAAAAAGGGGACGCGACATTAGGAGCTGGTAGTTGCACGGTCATTCGTGTCTCGGGCTGCCATCGGACCCCGTTACAAATGCGTTACATCGGGCGCCCGTTTGCGAAAAAGAGTCGGGCGTCGCGCGACCCAACGATAATTACAGCGTGTCTTCGGTATTAAATATCTCGGCCGCGCGTGTGTAATTTGCGCGTCGTTGATACACGCCGGGGATTAATTTATGGCCACGAATTACAGAAAACCGTCCGAGACGATGCGAGCATTGTATTCAGTACGTGTGTGTTTGCTTCGTTTGAACAATCCTACGTACGACGATTAGCGCGAACCGCGAAACGCACGGCCAACGTTCGAGTTCTCTTCTTCGAAAGAGGCGGGGGGAAGAGCAAAGAGAGGAGAAAAGGAACAGAAAAATTGTAGTTTAAAAAAAGAAAACAAAAGAGGCATCTTTACTGTGCTATCGCCGATTCCGCCGCGTGTAATTTCACGCCGAAATCGCGCAAGTTATGGGAATAGGGCTGGCGATACAAGGCCCTGAACGGGATCGGCCGCGTTCGGTGGATCGCGGCAGCGTATTTTCTTCGGGGCTGGATCCCATTGAAAAACAAACAGTTGGAGCTAGGTGGTCCCTCATTAAGTTGGCACCACAGCCAGCCCCCCTCCCGACTGGTTCCCTTTCGATTCGAGGCGATCTCGGTTGCCCCGTAGGGAGGATCTCCGAAAGGGCCGTCGTCGTCGGTCCCTCGGCTCCAATATGCGTCGCTGTATGTGTGTGTGTGTGTGTGTCTGTACATGCGTTGCGTTGCTACGTCCGCGCGTATAAACGCGTGTACAAGCGCGCGTGGTACGATCGAGGTGTGGTGGTGTTCGTTTCCCCTTTGGCGTTTGCGCTGGCAGTGTGGCGCGCGCCCCGCGACGTCGAGTGAGACGTTACCTACGCGAAATGAATGCATTCGATACGTGTCACAATTACTATGCCGGGGAACGCCTATTGGTCCGAAAGAGAAGGACACACACAGAGAGAGAGAGAGAGAGAGAGAGAGAGTGAAACGAGCGACATCGAGCCACGTGGACTAGCCTCACACGCACGTGTACGCAACGTGTGTACGCGGTCCGCGTGCGTGTGTTTGCACAGCCAATGGAGCGGCTCGCGGCACCGTGGATTCCACGGAATTAATCACTGATTTATGTAAAATGTTATTCCACCGAACGAGACGGATAAATAAACGGGCATCCTCGAAGCGCGTAAATAGCACCTGAACCGATTTGTCACGCGAGATCGTTGGACACGCCGCAACTTTATTCAACGACGCGATCCTGCGAGCTGTGTGCTCTCTGTTCGCGCGGCGATGGTTTTTGGACGAGCAACACGCGTCCGTCAGTACTCGGATAGTACTCGATTCTCGCAACGAGGCCAATTCCGCTCGATCGAAAGATCATCCCTGAAAGTAGCGTCGTGTTCCGCACGTCCGGCAAGGAAAACGCCCGATAATAGGATTACGCAAAGAGAATGGATTACTGAAATCCCTCGAATGCAAAACCTTACGATAATCTAGCACGATGCTCGCGTGTATCTTGAACGCACACCGACGACCGTACGTACTCGCGTACATACTCGCAAGGAGTGTGTCTCGTTATCGGCCACCACCGCCGTCGTCGTTTGCCTCTTCCTTCTTCAAGCGCGAGACGAAATGTACGTCGTGCCGGAATAAATACGTATCCGAACGTATCCGAACGCTCTTCTTTCCTCCACCTGTTGTACGACGGGCACTGACGGACGCACTGTTCGCGCGAGCTGCGCACCGCGTGTACACGTTCCACGCGAGCTGAATAATCTTTCCACCGGTGTGTGCAGGTAATGCGGGCATTTAACGCAAATGGGGAAGGAGGGGGGGGGACGGTACAGCACCGTCGTTCTGTCCTGGCTGGTGGGATTATAACGAAAGAAATAGTGGGATTAAGGGGGGAGGGGGGATGCGTTTAAACGAACCATAGATATTGCCGACGCGGCGCAGCGAACGAGTTTCGAGATTCGATCTCGCCGCGGCTGTGTGTACACACTCGCGCGAATACGTGGGACGTACCGCCGTACAGTCGTACGTATAAATAGGTGCCCCGGCGAGGCTGATACAGCGTTAATGACCGGCTGGTTTTCTGTTGCAGACACCCGACGACGACGACGACGACGACGACCACTACTCGGGACTAGCCGGACGCACCGTGGAAAAATTGCGTGAGTACAGCGTACGGCCGATCGACCGATATTTAATCGATATCGCCGCCGTTAGATCGTATCGTTACGTCGGGATACACACTTCCATCGTTTTTCGCCGTCGTGTCAACGCTCGTATCCGCGCTCGGTTGCTGAAACTCACGGGCGCTCGACGAACGCCGATTCGATCGTGCCCGCCCGCCGCGGACAAAGAGAATTCTTTCCCACGAGAGCAGGTGCTGCTACAGTTGCTCGCAGCTTGTTACGGAAACACGCCGTAAATGAAGTTATTACGCGCGGTGGCCTCGACGAGCAATGCTTAGAGAACGCTCCAGACACGTACGTAATTAAGCCGATTCTAGATTCCTGCGTAATCTGTTTACCGGTGAGTCTGGCGGAATGGTCGCAACTCGCGATAACATTCGACCAAGTTTCTCTCTCTCCGTATCGGTAAGTGTGTTTCTTAGTGCCGGTTTTTGCGTACGAGCGCAAATCTCTTTGGCAAGTGGTGTAAAGCAACCTCGACTTTGCGTGTTACGACTCTGCGACGTACGTTGAAGAACGTACGCGGTATTTATCCGTTTAGACCGTAGGAAACAACTGCTAGACAATGTATAACATGGAGGGAGGGAGGGTATAGACCGAGCTGGCGGAATCGTACGCGCGAAGTTCAATTCTCCCGGCCAGATGGTCGATCGTATCGTTGACGCGCAACGTTGGCGCGTAAAATACATCGGCCGGGAAAGTCGTTCGATCCCTGTGTCCACGTGTCTCAACGTGTCTCGCGTTTCGCTCGCGAAACTTGGAAACTTTACGCTCTTACGTGGTGCGTCGTCGTTTCCTTCGTTGCGAACGATCGCCGTGTTGCTGCACCATGCGCAGTCGAATCGGTAGGAACGTCGAAACCGCGGCGACCAAAGACCTTCGACTCGTCAATTTGGCGTCTTCGTCGCGTTTACGTGATCTCGATCTCGTCCGTAGGATATCGGGCGTTCATTTTCGAAGCAGAAAACGATTCGTCGCGTCACTCGTTCCAAATTATTTTCTCGGTTTTTACGCGGCGGAACGATCCGTGAAACGGGTCGTCAATAGCCGATGTTGGTTCACGCAGGTTAACAGAAAACTCAGCTCGACAATGGACCGTCATCTACCGGGCCCCACCCTACTCCGTCGAGGGTATAATATCCCCGAAATCTCGTTCCAGGCAGCTGCTCCGACGGAGCCACGGAGGCCAGACAGTGACGATTGTCGTAGGTTCGTGAGGTGTGAAAGCGTGCGTCGTCTGGAAACTCGTCGTCGCGAGCGTGGAGTTTGCGTGGGACACGGGGCGAGATGCTCCCAGGTATTCGGAGCCAGCCAAGCGAGTCGCGTTTCACCTACGAACACGTGCAAGTTTTCGTCGCGCAGGAAGTTCTCGGCGACTCGGCGATAGCATCGACCGTTTCCAGCGAACGGAGCCTCGTATCTGGCCTCGTTACCGGCGCGTTTCGATTTCGCAAACAGGGTAGAGAGCGGAAAATTCTAATAGCCGCGCGATTTTACGGCAACGGAGTCGAGTCGCCGAGTCGATTTGTCCTTAGATCGAGCGTGAAACGTGCCGAGGAGTCATGCACCATTGGTATTCCATGGACACCATGTATCATTCGCCGAGTCGTTGGTAATCATTCGCGTGGATCATTTACGTAAGCCCGAACATGACGGCATTTGCGTTACACAATTGTCCGTAAATGGCGTCTTGGAAAGAATTAGCTTTCGATGCAAACGTGCCGATTCTGTGCACCGATCGTCCTGATCTGAAACATTCCTCTCCGTTCGAATCACTCCGTTCGTACACCTCTTTTGCGTTTCTTCGCACGACGCGAACGGCGAAATGTCAATTTCAATCGGTGTAATTCGAATCGCTGACAATCGACGCTGGCAAATTCTACGAAACTCTCGTAAAAAAATCGTGGCTAGCTCGCTGGATTAAAGCGTCATCGTCGGCCAGTGTCAGGGCACGACTGCGATCCTGTAAACGACCCGTCGGAGAATACGTTCCCTTTTAACGTTCACGGACTTTTGGGGATTAACGGGGAAAAGGTTCGCAGAGGGAGAGCGCGCGCGCGCGCGCGCGTGTCTCTTTTGTGAAATCGCTCGCACTCTCGGGAAGCCAGCAACATCGGCAACAACGGGATCGGCGCAAAGGGATGCGAGGAGAAAAGCTGCAGCGGGCATCGGGGAAGGTGGTTGGTTGGTCGTACATTCTCGTGGAAGATGGCGATCTCGGTTGTTTATGCGATACCGCGGAGATAGGGTTGCCCCTTTTGTCCAGGGGCGGTTTTCACCGTTCGCAAGAAATACGGATGAATAAATTTCGGCGACATGACGTATTTCGCGTACTAGGTTACGTGGCCGGCGCGGTTCCGCGGCGTTCTCCTCCTTTTTCTCCGGACGCTTCGGGGAGACTTAACCCGGATCAGCGCTCGGTGATGAGTGACGAAGAAACCGGCGGCGGATTTGCGATAATCGCGAGGCGTTATTGTTTAGCGCGTCGTCGCGTCGTCGCGCGTCACTCCACGCGGAAAAGTCGATAGAATGAAATCGGCGTCGCATCGTCGAGCACCGGGACGACGTTTAACCGGCTCCTTTAATCGTCCCCGTGCTTAAGCGTTTCGACGCTCGCTCCAAGATGCTGGCGGAAATATTATTTTTCGATTAGATTAAACGACTCGCAGCTTAACGTCTCTCGATATCGGCGCGTTGGGGAGAAGAATACGGCATCCGAGTGCGGATGGCTTGAATTATTATTTCCCTCGTTTCGTCCGTCACTCGCGTCGCGATAAACGGTCTGTTGCGAATTAAAATGGGAATTAAACATCCGCGGCTTCAGCATCTACGAAGCATCCGTCCGACGAATTGACAGGCAAATCACTCGACGCTGGATTTCTCGATGACTCGCCGTCGAGAACGAATTGAATTTATCTCGATCGAACGAATGTTTTCGGAAAATTTTCTCCGTCTTTCTATCTCTGTCCCTCTCGAAGAGAGGAACGATTAGAACACCCTTTGGATCTTACCACCTAACGGTTCACCTTTCTCGGCCGCGCACACCGCACTAGGTTTCAGCGGCGACGCACGCACGGTCGTGCGGCAGACGGAGAAGCAGGGACGAGCGAGAGGCACAACGAGAAGATATCTACCAAGCGAGCGCATCTCCTCCGGTCGCCGAGTGCCTCCACCTTGAGAGTTCAGTGACGAGGGCAAGCGGAGAGAGCGTGAACGAGAGAGAGAGAGAGAGAGAGAGAGAGAGAGAGAATGCTTCGGAAACCGACAGGGCACGGGGGTGGGAAAGCAGCGGAGAGGATAGGGAGGGAAGGATAAATGGGTGAGAGGAGGAGAGAGAGAGAAAGGGAAAACGGGTGAACCAGGCGGTAGAAGGGAGGGAGGGAATGGGTTCGGGAGCGAAAAGGAAGGACGGTTGGCAGAGGGGCGAGCGGTGGCTAGAAGCGAGCTGGTTGCCGTGGATGGCGAACCGAGGTGATGGGGTGGATGACTAGGCGCGAGAGGGGAATCACTCGGCTCTCGGAGCGGTGGGGATGCGCGGCGAGCGTCGGTGGTGGGGGGCGACGCTCTCTCGTCCCCCGAGCTCGGTTAGTTTCTCCGTCGACGCCGCTGGAAGCGGATCGAGCGTGTCGTTGTTCTTCCTCGTGTGGATGATCACCTCGCGGCCAGCCGTTCGGAGTGTCTGTCTGCTGCTTCGTGTCTGCCCCCCTCGAGACTCGTGGTGACTGTTTCGTCGAGTACACACCGAGCTCGCGGTTGCCGGTTCGAGACGCGTGTCGAGAACGATCTCTGTCGCTGCTCTCGTCATGGAGACTCGTGGAAAGCGTGACGCACGGTTTGGATAGTGCGCGACGATCGGAGCAGTGGTAGTAGCAGCAGCAGTAGCAGCAGCAGCAGTAGCAGCAGTAGCGGTCAACGGTGGTGGAGAGATTAAAGTTTGTGCTCCGCACAGTAGTAGAGCGGACCGACCTACCCCTGCGGTTTTTACCTGCGTTTCGCACGAGTGAAACGCCTCGACGTACAGTGCGCGCAGAAAGGAGGTTGCTCCTGTGAAAAATCGTTGCGTTTGTTGTTGTCGTGTGTACTGGGTGAGGGAAGGTCGACGAGCAACCCTGTTGCTCGTTTCTTACGGTGCGTTACCTTCGTGCGTCGTAGTCGTTTCTGGAGCGTTGCAACCGTGCCTGGCAGCGAGCAGTGAGAACTAGCCACACAGTGAGGAATGTATTAATTCGTCGGGGAGATTCGAGAGCCGCGAGAGCTGTTCTCCGTATTTTACCGGTATTTCGCAGTCGACGAACAGAGAGCGAAAGAAAGGAGAGCTTCCAAGGATCGGTTGTTCGTCCCGCGCAGTTGGTGAAAGAAGCGAACGCCGAGCCGTCGGACGCTCGACCGACCGTGCTCCGATCGGTTCGTCGATCTCGCGGAGGTGCGGCTCGATTCGCCGCGATCAAGGAGGATCTTCGTGCTTCTTTCTCGTGCTTCGCCGTCGTGGATTTTCCTCGCTCTAGCTTGGCCCCTAGGGTGGATAGCCAAGGAACCGGAGTGTTTCTCATGTGTCAGTGACAGTTGTGTGTGTTCCGGTAAAAATTTCTCGTGCGATGTACCCAGACCATCACGCCGTCTTCGTCTTCCATCTTGTAAGTAGTACACG
Organism: Melipona bicolor; assembly: GCA_030673865.1. Taxonomy (NCBI): domain Eukaryota; kingdom Metazoa; phylum Arthropoda; class Insecta; order Hymenoptera; family Apidae; genus Melipona; species Melipona bicolor. The sequence goes on from JAHYIQ010000012.1 coordinate 3,464,239, forward strand.
GAGTTGTATTTCAATTCGGTGCGCGATCGAAATCAGGGGAAATCTCGAGACGTTTCCCGCGCTTTTCCAACGCGGCCCGAACGGAACGACGTTGCTCGCAGCTTCTTTCAGCGTTCTGCTCGAGAGAGAGAAAGAGCTCGACAGAGCGCGTTCGGAGACGAAGGTGAGCGCGCCCAGTGCCTTTCTGTCGTGCGAGCAAAGATCACGAGAAGCGACGGCACCCCGGCTGACTTTGACACGTCCCGCGGGAAGACCTCGCATTAGGTCTCGTTTTACGAGCCAATGCTCAAAGCTTTGCAACGGTTGTGCTCTTAGACCGTGGTAACCGCAAACGCGCGTTGTGTGTACACGTGATCCGTGAATTCGACGCGCGTACAGTTTGCACCCGCCTGGTGCATGTATTTTGAAGCACGGTCGACCAGGCTCGACCTCGAAAAGTGGATACTCGGCCGTACCCACCTTGAAAGCGTTTCAAAGATTCACACAGAGGGACCTGGAGGTTGCATTGTTGCCCGGCAGTGTTCGTTTCGAATCCAACGTTCGTTGAAAACCAACCGCCAGGCTGCGACTGGGAATTCAATTCCCGTTCGTTAGATCGACGCCAGTTTGCGTTCCCGTTGAATCGCGCGCCAAGTGTCCTTCCCCATTGATATTTCGTACGACAATCAACAACGCGTCCACCGTTGGTGCTGCGCATTTGCACGTATTACACGCGAGCCCTTGATTTTGCTCGGGGAAAATTCGTGAAATATCGCGGCGCGAGCGCTGAAGGCTACGTGCCTCTGGATGCTCCTCTGGGAGAATAAGTTACGACCGGCCGTAAGAAACTTCGGACAGAAGTTGCTGGAAATTTAGGTGACGCCCAGTGATCGAAGGCCTCTCGAGAGGAGAGCCGCGTGTGATTCATTTATATCAATAATAGAGCACGTAGAGCGATTACAGCGTAACGCGTTCCCGCGGCACTTTGTCTCTCTTTTCCTTGTCTCGCTTTATCACGGATTACGCGCGCATTCCGCGATTATCCATCGAACGAAACAAACGGCATCACCCGAGACGGCGTGACACTCGGAGCGTGACGATAACGCGCGTTCACGCGGACTCGCGATGATAACGGCTCGGTCGAAGAGACGTCCGCGACGCACGTTCGACCTTCGGTGACAGTTGCCGTCGGAATTCCGCGGTTCTTGCGCCCTCGTCCGGTCGCCTTCGCAAACCGGTGATCCAGCGGTGTTTCATCCGTTCGCGGAAAAACCGTGCTCCGTTAATCCGTTCTCCCACGAGACAGAGAGAGGCCGCGTGTGGCGCCGAGGTAGCCTTTTTGCTCCCGAAGGTCACGACGCACGTCGCTTTTTTTTTTTTTTTTTCAGGCGTCTGCCATCGAACGCTCCGTGCACAGACGGACACGCTTCGCGTATCGGAATATCGGAAAATCGCGTTGCCCGAAAACTCTGACCGACGCGCAAATAGAAGCACGACGATGCATCGTGAAAAGGAGAGGTTCGCCGCGCGGCGAGCGATACCAGTGTTTCCCCAAGATTTTCCTGTTTGCCCGGTCAATTAAGTCCGTGGGGCCGTGTTCCGGCTCGTTCGTTTTACACGAACGCTCGCCGTCACGAGCAGCTAATTAAACTTGCGACCGCTTGTTCCTACCGAATGATGTTTGCGATCATTCCTCCTCCTCTTCCCCCTCTTTGTCTCAATCTTTCGCGATTCTTTCCATTTAAAAAAAAAAAAATCCCGAAACGCGGCGAGCAACAGCGCAGCAAATTGCGCAACAAAACGCGAGAATTACTCGCCTCTGCGGCTGTTGCGGCTTTCTTTTTGCTCGCTTTTTTGATTTTCCACGCGTTGTTGCGCGCGGCACGCGTTCCGTCGCCCTGTCCGGACGGTTTTAAAACCGCCGGGCCGTCACCGACACTGGCTTACCGCTTAATTTATACCCCGATTCATTCTCGATTCCGCTTTTTACACCTCCGCGCAGAATCCTTATGAAACATGCAGAGGACATCCCGATGAAAAAGTTGAGAAACGGGTGCAGGTGGCGAAGATGTACGAGGAAACAGGAAATACCTGAACCGTTTTCGGTTGATCGTATTTCTCGGCGGCCGCCTTCGCCTTCGTCCTCGCCTCTCGCCTGCATTTTGCCTCGCCGTGAGTGGAAACCGGGCTGGTTTTAACATCGCTCGTCCATTGACTCGTGACGTTTAGCCTTAGATCAGTGCATCGCCGGTAAAAACCGCTCCAGTCTCGAGCGAGAAGATTTTCGTTTGTCCGTGGGAACACCGATTGATCGAGCAATTTCACCGATTTCGAGCTTCCAACTGCACGCAGTGACGGCGATATCGAAAATTCTCCGCGTTGCGTGGCCAACAATTTCGAGAATCTCGTCACGCGATAAGGGACTTATCTCGAGGATTTATCTCGAGATTCGGAGATCACTCGTTCCAAACGTTTGAAACGCGCGTTACGTAACGTAAGTAGTCCTTTCTCCTTGAATGATTTTCAAATTTTCCCCTTTCGAACAATTAGGAGTGGACAGTGCCTTTTTCGCGTACCGTTAGAGCCCGGCGAGAGCAAACCGATTTCCAAAGCGGACGCGAGCCGCCGGTGGCATCGCTCGATTATCCCCGTTGCTCAATCGAAAACCGTAGATCAAGCCGGCCGTTGCGATATTCACGGTTGGGAGTTTGACGTCAGACGAAAATAACACGTTTCGCGCGTTTCCTTCGAAAGTTTCGCTGAACGTAACGTAACGTGTCGACGAGCATTTTCGCGCATTCGTTCGTCTCTCTCTCTCTCTCTCTCTCTCTCTTGTAGCGTGTGCAGGTGCACGTGTGTGTGTGTGCACGGCGACGTGGCGCGCGCATCGTAATGTTAAATCGCGGCCGTCTCGGTGTGCACCGAGTGTGTATCGTGCCGAACGCGGCGCGTACCGTGCCGATAAACTTAGTAATGGCAGAAAAATTGCCGCGATTAAGGTTGAAAACACATCCAGCAACCGCCATTTTCTCACAACACCTGCGAATTACGCGTAATTGCCGTTCCTTCGTCCCGTTCCATCTCTACCGGCGAGATCCGTTCCTGGGAACCCGAGGGCAGTTCATTGTCTAACGCCGCGTACGCCGCGTCCGTGTCCGTGTCCGTGTCCGTGTCCGTGTCACGGAACAGAGAGAGAGAGAGAGAGAGAGAGAGAGAGAGAGAGATAGCAGGTATAGAGGGATAATCGTCATGTCGAATCGAAAATTAACGTTAAATCGTGGCCCCCACGGTTCGTTGATCCTTCGACGGAGTCGGATCGTGCGGAGCCGCGAAGAAAAACACGCTCGCTTCGGAACATCCGTTCGGCCGGCGTTCGGATCATCCGTGTCGAATCACGGAACTGTTAAATTTCCGCGGGACAAAATTACAGACGACCATTGTCGACGTTCGAGATCGAGCAGTACCCGGTCGGACGGGTATCGCGATTTTATTCTTGCCGATCCGACACGGGAAATCGTCAAAGTGTCGCGCCGTTATTACCTCGTAGTTTCCCTCGCGGGGTTAGACTCGGTGTGGCGCTCGGAATCGTAGAAAGGAAGGATCGCTGAAAGGAAAAGAGACCCATATCGGGTAGGGGCAATATTTGGTTTTCTCCGTGGCACTTTACGTGGAATTTACCGCTTTAAACGCGGATCGAACGCGAGACGCCCGGGATTATTAGCGACGCCGCGTTATCGGCGTTTCTGACGCGAGAGAACTCTGGCGCTGGTACTAGCGGGCGTCGGCACGGCGTGTTTCGATAGGCGATGAGCAGCGGAGCCAGGAATATACGTAACGGTGTGTTGGAGCCGTTGGCGGTTTCGCGATATCGATTGTTTTCACGGGCCCCGTGCCGTGCTTTGGAATAGTTGGCGAGCACGAGTGCGGAAAATGCGTAACATTATCCTACTCGGGCATGCATGCTACTAAGTGGCAGGTTCGAGTTGCAATTCTCCTCTCTCTCTCCCTGTTGGAGATTCGGAGCGCGCACGTAGCGTCGTCGGCTGGCATTTCGCGATCGGATCGCCCTCTCTCGCAAAACTACTTTCCTCAAAGATCAACTATTCGCAGTCGATGTCGCGACCAACGTTCGTATCTCGATAATTTTCTTTTTTGCTTTTAGTGATTTTTCGACTCGATCAATCATGGACGGACAATCGTGTGAAAATTCACTGGTTTACAGTTTACGAAATATAAACAGCCTGTCGACTTACTCTGCGTCAATCTCTGTTTCGTGTCAGACCCGATGAAATTATCCGAAAGACAGTCGCCGCGCTGTAGGAAGAAGGCTGACGGCGATTGAAATCGTCGAGCGACGATTTGGAGCGTAGCGTGCACAATGGTTTTACGCGCGTGCACGCACACAGGTTCGCGGGTACGCGACACACGCAGCGCGTACACGAGTGGCCTCTTATCGGGTGGAAGAACGCGCGTAACCGCGTATGTAGGAGGCGTGTTTGCCAAGTTATGGTGTCCACGAGCTTTTATGAGCTGGCTCTGGCTCTTTGCGTGTGCTACTACCTCGGGTGTGCGTAAACGGACGCGAGCACTTTGTGGCGCGTGTAAACGCACGCACACACGCACGCACGTACACGCGTACACGCGTACGCGCGCTACTTTGCAAACGCGCGAAACAGGGACTCGATCGGGACTCGAGCCGCGGCAAATAACTACACGTGTCCAATTAGACACGCGAAACTGCTTCTCGATAGCCGCGGGAGACTCGAGAGAGAGAGAGCCGCGGGAATGCCCGACGACCTCGAGATTTCGTCCCGTAATTAGACGGCGCGAACGATCGGCTGCGCAATTTTCTCGTTTTGCAATCGCCTCCTCGAGAGAGAGAGAGAGAGAGAGAGAGAGAGAGAGAGAGAGAGACCCCTGCCTCCTTTTCTGGTGCGCGGGAATATCCGTCAGCAACCGCTTGGAAACAAATGACCTGCGCCATTTCGGTTCGTCGGAGATCTAGCTGATACATTAGAAAGAAGTTTCGCTGCTACGAGCGTGCTTTTTTATCGCAGACTATCACGGTACACACACGGCCTTAACGAGCGCGCTTAGGTGTTTCTACTCTTGATCGAGTAGGGTGTGAAATACTCGTACGCAACAAACCCGAGAGATCTGTTCGAGAAATTTAAAAAAAGTTGAGACTGTACGTGCATTGATACGTGTATTGCGAAATACTGGAGAAGCGGTGTCGCTGAAATTCAAATTTAAACAGTTCACTTACGCACTTGCCCCCGTCGCCAGAGTATGTTTCTTCCGTCTGTGTATTTCCGAGATTTCGCTCGGTACAGGCTCGCCTGCCTGCCCCATGGTTGCGCGTCAGACTTCATTCCCTTAAAAGCATGTCCCTTCTGTTTGGTGCGAGGGACGCGAGGCGGTGGATGAGATCGCGGTGCTGGGCTTTTCGTAAGCGTAATTTGAGCGCAATTATCGCGGATAGCGATACAGCTAGCTGCGATGGACCATTTATGTGATTAATAGAGGCCGGTAGTTCGCGAGCCTACGGCTCTGTTCTTCTCCTTGGGTCGACGCTGTGCCGCGCCGCGCCGCGCTGCGCCGCTCGGCGCGTCTACCTGCGAGCGCGTGCACGTACACGTACACGTACGCGCGTGTATGCATGTACGAGAAGGCTCTCGCTCGAGGTATGCTATTATCATAATTGCCGCCAATAACGGCCCGTGATTGGCGCACTTCACGCTTACCTAGTGCTCTTTTTCGAAAGTTTTGCATCCTTTGGCCGCTCTGCCCTTCTCTCTGTGGCCCCTTCCACTTTGCTCCCGCTCTTCCCCTGGCTGCTCACCCCTTTTTTTCTCGTCTACCTGTGCCAGCCTCTCTCTCTCTCTCTCTCTCCTTCTCGATTCTCTCCGTGCTTCTTCTCGCACCAGCATCCACGGAGCGGAGCCTTGAACGGCGTTTCGATTCGCATCTGCTCGCGTTGCGATCTTTGATTCGAAATTCATCTCCGAGAGACGAGAGTGAGAGCAGTCGACGGACGCACGAATCGTTCCTGAATTCTGTCTACGGTGGCCACTTACGTTCTTTCAGGATACGACACTACGCGTCTCTTTATTTCTCTTGTACGTTGCTGCTCTTTCTAAACCGACCAGCGGTAAAAAATATTTATACTTTCGATGCGGGGAAGCGTGTCTCGAAGCGTAAACCCCGAGTTTCCACCCGTCGATTTGACTAGCCTCCTACGACTCGTACGACTCGTCTTTCTTTGCAACCTGTCTGCCGCTCCCGCGTCTCGTTTCTTCGTCCCATCCCATGGGAGGAGCGGGACACGGTGAAAGGACAGAGACTCGCTGCAGCGAGAGACCTCGTTCTTGAGAATGGCACGCCGTTGTAGAACGGCGACGATGACAACGACAACGACAACGACAATGACGACGGGGGAGGGCCGCGTCAGGTTCCGCGTGCCGACCAGCACGGAGTTTATTTAAATTTCAGCGTGCGTTGCGTCGCGAGCGTAATCGCCGCGCATCTCCGGCCAGCTGCGACGTTATTACCGCGTGACCCGGAGGAACGGGCCGATTCCGGGGGCGAAACGGTGGCAATCGCCGCTTGTAAACTCGCCGCTCGCCGCCTTCCTTCTCACGAAACGCAGCCTCCGCAGTTCCGGTCGTTCTCCTTTAAATTTGCTTCCTGCCGCCGATTGACGACCACCGTGTAAAAATACAAATATTTGACAATTCGAATCGAATTGGATCATCGAGCTCTTCGACGCGCTACGCGGCTGACTCGTGATTATTTTCGCAAATATTAGCACTGCGGAAAACGTGCGCGATCATTCGATCATTTGATCGCGCCACACCGCCGTTTTAATTTATCCGCTCGCGCGGTATATTTGTTTGATCGCCTTCTCATTTTTTTCATCTCAATTCGAGTGTCTTATTCGCAGAATCCAAAGTGTTCTGTCGCAACGACGCAACGTTTGAAGATAGATTTATCGTTTGCGCGCTTAGAATCGAGTTTAACACGATTCGCGCCTGGTAAACTGGTCGTTGCCCGATCGTCCGATATCGATCGGCAGAGAGCTACCGCGGACCAACAGTCACGCTCCGCCACGAGAGAGAGAGAGAGACACGGCCGCAAATCGCGTTGAAAATCGCGCGCGTAAGCTGACTGAAATAGTCAAGGCCGTTTCGAGTGGTACGTTTTCTCTGGCCGGTATAATAATCGCGGGTGACGCGTTACCGCAGAAAACACGTCGGGGACGGTGGTGTCCGATGTGTCAGCGAGACGCGCGTCAAAGGTTTTAATCTGGTTGTATCAGATCGTTGGCTTTTTGCGCTCTCGCACGCCAGCCCAGACCGGCCTCGCCGCGTGCAACTGACATTTTGTAAAATCTCTCTCTCTCGTTTGCGAAATCGCGTCACCAGACGCAACGGCGAACGAAAAAATGAGATTCACGAGCAATCTCTCTCTCACTCTCACTCTCTCTTTCGCTCTTTCGATCTTTCGGATGAAAACGCAGGCGCTCGTAGGCAGTTCGCCGCGACGCGTTTCGTCGTCGATCGTGTATCCACGTGCTCGTTTCGCCCGAGACGTAATTTATGCGCGATTACGGTCCGCTTTGAACGAGCTTGTTCCTCTCCTTTTTCCCTCGTTATTGAAAAGTATTTCTCTCGCCGCGTTACTCTCTCGCCGCCGCAATTTATATAAGCTGTTTATTTACCGATATTTACATATCGCCGGCTGGCTCGGAGCTTGCGCGCGATTTTTCTGATCCGTCGAATGGACGGTGAATTTGGATTTAGGAAAAACAATCTCGTCGCCTCGAGGCTGCTTTTACGCTTGTGCTAATGGTATATTTGCCGGGTGATTCGTTTCTTGAATCGCGCTGTGTAAACAGCGCGTGTATACGTATGTCTCACGTGGTGGGTCGAAGGACTTGCAAATGAGGAGGTAACTTCAGCGTCGAAACGAACGGAGAGAGGTATAACTTTCGCGTTAAAATGCCAAGCATTTGTTATTACGAGTATGTCGGTTCGCTCCTACGAAAGTCGTACGCGTAGATGAGATCCTACGGATTGTAAAGTGCGAAAGAACGACGACGTCGTTTCTTAAGTTTACCTTGGAACACGGGCGTTATTCGCGTCGTTTTATCGTAACGAGTGAATTTCTAGACACGCGTCGAATACACCAGTCGCGTACTGCTAATTTTTGGTCCGTTTCGTGCGACAAATTCCGACTCTCGATCGATCGAAGACATTTCTCGCAGTGTGAAAATTTTCTTTTCGGCAGAGTTTCCGCGTTGCGCACAATATGCACGCCCAACACGTACGAGTCACTCTCTCTCTCCGAGGCAATATTTGCTCGGAAGGCAATGGCGATAGGAAGTTGGACGCGAATTTAGACGGTCCCCGAGCGAGAGAAGAAATTCGCCTGGCTCTCGACAGGGCCGTGAAACACCTTAGAAGTGAGAGTCACGCATTGACAGTTTGGTAATGGAGCCCCGGCTCGCTACCAGATTCAACGGGGACGCCTGGTATAGACGTATCTCGTTGGTCGATATTACCTTTTGGCGACCTGAAAACGAACCGTGCTACGTCTCTCTCTCTCTCTCGTTGCGTACCGGTGGTACGTGCATGTGTGCACCATATACAATCGTTCGTCGGTGTGTATCAAGGGAGGCAGGGAGAGAGAGAGAGAGAGAGAGAGATTTGGTACGTACGTGTGTATCGCGCGAGCGTGTGCACGCCATAGATGCGCTGGAAAACGCGGTGGAGAACCGGTGCAACCACCTACATTCACGTCGAAACCCACTTTGCCACGCGGCGACAGACACACGATAAAGGGGAAACAGCTAAATGCCTTGTCAGCAATGGTGTGTGGCCGCGCCAATGGCGTCCGACAGGGTCGCTACAATCAATATACGGTGCAACTATCGCGACCGTGCCGACGTTTCGTTCCATTTCCTCAAAATTTTCCCACCGATTCACCGATTCGACTGCGTCGGGCTCCTCTGCTGTCCGGTCGAATCGGTGGAAAGTGGCGGTTTCGCCGCCCAGAGAGATTCTTCTTCGGTGAAAAATCGCGTTCGACTGTACGCGTTCGCTGGCGCGCGGGCAGATTGACGGGAGCGTGGACGCCAAGTGGCAGCCGAGCGTTCAATTTATATTCCAGCGAGTGTGTCGGGCAAGTTGGTTTAGCAGAGCGGATTCCTTTTTTTCTTTTTTCTGTTTTTTTCTGTTTTTTTGTTTTTTTTTTTTTGTTTTTTTTTTTCGCTTCGGTGATCGACGAGCGCCGAGGAGAAATGATATTCAAAACGGTTCTCGTTTAATTTTTCGCTCAAACAAGTATCAGCCCCCGGATCTGAAATAGCTTTTCCACGATTCGATCTCTATCTCGCTCTATTTCCTCTTTCCCCTTTTCCCTTTCCTTTTTCATGCCTCGCTTCCCACCGGCCAATTAATTACCGCGATATTTCCGATATCAATAAAACGCGGGACGCCTTTGACGATCGTTTCTTCGTCGCGAGCATCGGCTGCCTCGTCGCAAGCTCGCTCTTTTTCATACGTTTCGACGGGGATCGCGACGTCGCGTCGGCTTATCTCGGCGCACACGCGACGACGGAAGACGGTTGGTTTTTTTCCCTCTGCCGGGTTGCTTCCTTTCTCATCCAGCCGAGGAGGAAGCGTTTTCGAGTGGCGGCAGAGAGAGCGATGAAAATAACCCTGGAAAAGGGCTCTCTCTCTCTCTCTCTCTCTCTCTTCGAACCCGGGAAAAAAGTGTCCTCGTAGCGTAGTCTCGATGCAACGCGCTCTCGCTGTATGGCATTTAAATTAAGCTGCCCCCGTAGCTGCCGCCGTTGATTTATCGCGATGTTGCCCTCTTTCCTTCTTCTCCTTTTTCTCCTCGTTTTTTTTTTTTTTTTTTTTTTTTTTTGTCTCTGCCCGTCGAATTTCTCGCGTATCCGCGATTTACTAAATTTGGAGCGACGGCGAACGCGGCGAACGTGGAAAAGCGGACGCTCGAGACGAGAAAGGAAATTGTTGGCATTATATACGGGCTGGCAACGAGGTTCGTGGCTCGCGTTGCGAAATCGAATTCGCCCGTGTCCCATTGCGATGACCCAATTGCGGCGTGCCCGTGGGCGAATTAGTCGAACAGCAGCTGCGTTACGTTTTTACCGGTCGTCGATCATTCTTTCTCACGTTACAATATACGATCTAGTTGCGTGTTTCCAGTAAATTATAAACCGCGTATAATTTGAGTGAAGAAGAGACAAGAGAAGAAAAAAGAGAAATGAGCGATGAGATTCCCGCACGTGACGGGCCGCGCGAGTGTGCGAGCGCTTCAACGTGGGAGACGGCGAATTTGCGGGCGGGCGGTCGGACGTGTCGCGAGGGTGCTAAGAGGGATAATCGGCGGTCGTGTCATCGTGCTTTCCAATAACTCGCTCTTCGCACCCGTGAATTCGTTGAAAAAGAAACCGTCGAATCAATGAGCGAAAGGGTGGGAAGGGCAAAACGGGCAGGGGGTTGAACGAGAGGCAGACACACACCCCACCCCTGGTGTTATTTATGGGGATTGCGCGCGTTTCTGTCGGGCGTGTGCGTTTAATGTAAAGCCGGTCTTATCTTTTACGCGATTTAAGGGGGTTGTAACTACACGTAATCACGCAGCACGCGTGCCGCCGGTGCTGCCTCTCTCCCTTTCACTTTGGAATCCGCTGAAATGCCCACGTTTTTTTTCTACCCCAGATTCAACTCTTCCTCCTCGTCGTCGGGCCTTCCTGCGTACGTTCGTCTTCTCTGCCTCCCCTCGTATTTCGCTATTTCGCCGTCGTACGAATTGTAGATAGCCGAGTGGATCTTTCGCGTTCGCGAGGGTACACACTGCCTGGCAATTTACTCGATTGTGGGAAGAGCGTCTAGTTACGAATACGTAGCAGTTCATGAGTTCACCTTTCAGCCAGGCTGAGTTCGTTGCTGCCATTCGAGTTTCAGAATACCGAGCGAATGCCATTACCGGCTGATTCGTTCTTTGATCTTCGAACGTGGCTGGCGTTTTATCATTTAATAACTGGCTCGTGCGTTCTTTTTCATCGTGACGTTTCGTTCGGAGTGTAATTACAACGAAACGTCGGTTTGCTACGTTAAACGGCCAGTTTTTGATTTCGCAGCGGTTGCGGTGCGTTGCCAAAGTACGTAGGCAAATACGTTTATTATCCTGGCATTCGCCCATCGAGCGAATCGAGAGTTAAATCGAGGAAAATTACAAATATCGCCGAAGGATTTTCCCAAGTGCGGCCGTGAACGAGAAAGCAATCGGATAAAACAGAGTCTGGGGATGAGTCTGTACGATCGCCTGGCACAGCGGTGAAAATTGTTGCAAAGTCTGTTCCCCACGTGCTGCTAGTCAGCAATAGCGCACGGGAGTAAAACGTGGTCGACGACAACGACGACGACGACGACGGGGACATCCAGGGACCGATGTTGTCGTCGTCGTCCTCGTCTCTCGTTGCCGCGGTACTTGCCGGCGGATGGAAAAGGGCGGCGAACGTTCCGAGGTAATTTTATTTAGAAAACGCCTCGTGCGCGCCACTGTACTCGTTACAAAAGGTAATAAAACGGGTCCCTACGAGCCCCGTAGGCGTACAAGCTGCGCTGTGTTTTCGACTAATTAACGTTGCCCGTCGCCACGGTGCTTCGTGCCCGGTTTTAATATCGGCTCTCGCGTACGCGACCGATTCGAATATTCCTCGGCTCTTTGGTATTCCAGGAACGACCGCGGCCCACGTTACACCGCCAACGTTAACGGCGTTGTTACGCGGATAATTTCTTTTTTCCCGCCGGGGAGACGAAGGAAACGGTACGCCCTTTTATTTTCTTCCACCGTTGCGCGTTTTTTTGTCTCGTCGTCAGCCTCCCTCGTCTTTTCCCTCGCGTCGATACAGTTCGATCCTCACTCTCCCGCACGTTCGCTGGTAATTTGATAATTACAAAATTTCGCAGACACCGCGCGATTGTAATTAATTCGTTCGCGATATCGGTAAATAAATTACCGATTGCCACCGGATTAGCCGGAACGTTTATCGCGGTTGATCCTGCCCCACGACGGGGCAACGAGTCCCGAGAATAGCAATTAACGATCATTTTTCTCGTCGCATTGCCTTTACCGCCCCCCCTCCCCCCCCGCTATTCGTCTAGCCCGCCTCGGTCGCTGTTTTTTCGCGACGTTGATGGAGTTGACTGGACGAGTCCATTATACGGCTGGCCGTGACCGGCCGACAGTAAACCAGAATTTATCGTCATAAACAGATGCACGCTGGTATGCGCGCTGCCTCCTCTTCTCTCATTAAGCATCGCGAGGCAATTTCGAATTGGAATAAATCTTGTTTTATCGTCGGCCGTGGACGCAATTATCTCGTCAGGGATACTCGGGTAGCCACACGCTACGACGTATTCGGGTAACTTTCAGACCCGTGAATGTCCCTGCGAGTATTCGCTTCGATCAGGTTCTTTCGCTCCCGTTCGCGTTCCGTGACACCGTGGCATCGATGTTTTTTCGTTACGAAAAATCCATGCCGCGTCTTATCGCGACGATCGTTCTCGTTATCGTCGATCGTTGTCTACGAAATTACAGCCGTTCTCTCACGCTGCGCGACAACAGAGCGTTTTATAATTGAAAGCGTCACACGTAGACACGACTCGATACTTTCCAACGATCGACGCTTCGTTTCGACGCGGTGCACGTCATGTTTGCCAAGCCAAGTCACGGAAACCAGTTTTAAGCGTTTTCTGCGTTTATTTTTCCTGTGCTATTTTCTTTCCTTTTTTTTTCTTGCGACTGCTTTTTCTACCATTCGATCGACAAATCCGAGTTACTCCGGTAGCGGAAGACACCGGCAGTGGCAAGTTTGCTCGCTCCTCCTGAGAAATATCGCGGAAGAAACATCTGTGTACTCATTTCTCGGGCTCCCTAAGGATACTGTAGGAAGCTGCGTAGACAGGCAATAAACCATAAGTCGTTGACGGCTCGGAGGAGACTCAAAAGGTTCTTTCCTGCCGCTGAGGACTTCCCTTTTCACGAAACCTTTAGCATCTAAATTCTCCCTTACTTTTTCTTCGTTTCTATGTTCCTTCGCCCTCTCTCTCTCTGTTTCTCTTTCTTTCTCTCTTCGCATCGTTTCGTAGCTTGAAAACTTGGTGGTGGTGAAAAGGTGGGCGAGTCGGCCGGTGTATACACGTATATTCGCTCCCCCTAGCAAACTCGAGCAACTCGCTTTTAATCGTTATTGTCCCGATGTAAGTGTTATAAGGCCACCCCCGTTGTTACGCTCTGGAGAGCGTTGTTACGGTTCGCGGTACGCAACGGCGGCTTCTTCGGGGTCGGCAGCTCTCCCCATCGGTCGTAGGATAAGCCCGAATTTCGTATTATACCCGTAATTCGCACGTTTCGCCGCGTTTCGCTTTCACCGACCCTCCTTTTATTTCTTTGTCCCGTCTTTCTCCTCCTCCTCCTCTCTCTCTCTCTCTCTCGATCCGCGACCCTTTAATACTTTTATAACGTCCTGTATGTACGCGGCCGGTACAAAAAGCCTAGGAACCCTTCGGCCGGTGATCCTCACTGGCAGCTTCTGATTTCGTGAAAAGCCTTTGGATCCCCCGACGCTACCGTCCACACACACACACACATATATATATATATATATGCCCTCCGCTTTCCCCTTTTCGCTTCCGTGTAGCGGAAGGGTCAAAGGTTACGGAACGACGATCGGGGGGCTACGGTTAATCGTTGTCCGCGGCTAATCGTGCCGGGCCAGTGTTTTACCACGGAGAGTAGCTTCATTCTCTCGGCGGATAGCAAGCCAGGAACAAGTCTCAGATTAGGAAACCCGTTCCCTCTGTGGTTTTTTTTTCCCGGTATTTATGCAAACGAAGCACGCGTTCTGAAAGCAATTCTGTGTTTAGCGTTCACCCAGCGGATCCCGGAGAGAGAGTTTTTCAGGCGCGCATCTCGGCTCGCATTGGACTAGACGAACTTCGAAACGGTCGATCATTTCGTTTCACTCGACAAATTCGGATTTGCTCTCGATCAACGAGAGAGAGACGAGAAAAGAAAGATGATCGCAGTCGAAGGTCGAAGACAGACGGCAGGTCGCGGAATCGAATGACGCGCGCGCGCACCTTCGATCGATTTATAATTGGATTACCGCGGTGGTAATTCGCGGTGAATGCTAGTCACAGCTATTACCGAACCTGCATGAATAATGCATTAACGCTTATGGAACGCCGCTCGGAACAATGATTGTCATTGACTCGATGATGAACCGAAGTATCAGATTCGTATCGGTAATGAATGCCGGCGCGCGCGCGCCGGATCGGCCGGACCTGGCCACTCCACTCTCGGCCCTCTCTCTCTCTCTCTCTCTCTACCCTCGTTGCAATTACAATCGGATCTCGTGACGTTCGTTGCGGTTTGACGATTGTAATGCCGTATTCTAACATTGTACGCGCCTCTCGGCAGATGTCACGTGGCCCTGAAAGAACCCTCGTCGAGCATCTCGGGGATATATATCCTTATCTCTTTGATCGGAGACGACCTCACACACGCGCGATACGAGATCTCGTATAGAGGATAGAGAGAGAGAGAGAGAGCGTTCCCCTCGGCGACGCGGACGATCAACCAACGATAGCTGTACACTAATACCGGATCGGAGCGCAGGTTACCACGTGATTCACATCGACGCTTGATTTTTACGTTTCATAATTTACCGCGTGATATACAATGCAGTAAAATCTTGGCGGGGGGTGACCGGCGTAACCGAGCCACGATTGCTATGAATATGGAATCCATGGTGAATAGAGGAGCGATTTTATGAATGCTCGAACAGAGTACGGTTAAGCGCGAGCCACGTCCTCGCGATACATCAGCCATTTGCAATGCTAATAATTTCGCGTGATTTTATAATGCTCGTTCGACCGGCAAACATCGAGCCTCGCGACTCTTTTGCGCGGTCGTATCGTTCGTACACATCGGACTGGTATTTCCCGAGACAAAAATAACACACACACACACACACACACACACACATATATATAAATATATATTCTCCGATGACCGAGAAATCGGCGCACCGTCGTATTTTGATGTCCGTACTCGGATATCGATCTTCGATCACGATCGACTACCGATTCGCGGGTTTCGCTGGCGTCGCTCTCCCGCGTCGTTGCAACCGCGAGAATCCGCCAGGGACGTTTGATTAATGCGCCCGCGAAGCCCGCGGACGTCATTTTTCAATATCTCAGCGAGAGAATTTAAATGCGCCACGAAGAGCAAATCGTGGCGGAGGAAAGGGGAGAAGGTCGTGTGCACGGTCGTGCAATCTTCTATTTGTATCTGTCGTCATGATGAGGTACAAAAAGGTGGAGGGAAAGAAAGAGAGAGAGAGAGAGAGAGAGAGAGAGAGAGGAGGAGAAACACGCGTGCGCAACCGAGCTCCCGTTGTGTGTGTTGTGCCCTCGGTGTCTCCTCGATCGCTTCTCGACGATCGAGAAAGAGAAAACGACCTCGCCGACTAGGAGAGATACTTACAATCCCGATTCGTTACAATAACTCTTGTTTCTTGCGCGACGCGCCTCTCTCTCTCTCTCGTGTATGCTGCCTCGCCAGGCATTCGAATTCGATCGACGGGAATCTAACCAGTCTCGTCTTATTAGGCACGCGTGCACACACTGGCGGACGCGCGCGTGCACGTGCACGGGATCGGGGGCTGTTCCGTTGGCCAGGTAGCCAGGCCAATAAAGTACGACTCGCCGTATCCTTTTTTCGGCGATTGAAGTTTAATTGTGAGCTGAATTTGAATCCGATGGCCGACGTGCTCGCGATGTATCTCGTTGATCGTTCTCCGCCGCTAGTCCCCGTCGCTCCGGCTCGACGTTTTCAATCTCTTTTTTTGCCAGCCGAGTGATCCACCCGTGATCCGCTCGAGCCAGCCATGTACGGTTCACGATCGCGTCCGTTTCCTTCCGTTTTCACGTAGCCGAGCGCCTTTTGTCTACGCAACGATTATCGAGGCTCGTCGCGAACGCGATGAAATTCATGAGCACGTAAGTACGCGTCGCGTCGCGTCCTTTCTGGGATGTCTCGCGTGCTTGAAATTAACGCGTCGTAGATAACGTACGGAAATACACGGTGTGTCTCTGTTCGACTTGCCCGCTCGCAATCGCGACTTTGTGTTATTTGCAATATCAAATGCAATAGCCATCATACACTTGGAGCGAGACTAATTACGACAGAGAGCAAACTGCAGGCAGATGTCGTCTTTTATCCTCGCAGAGAGAGAGAGAGAGAGAGGGGCTAGACTCTCGTCGCGATATCGTTAATTCAAACTTGGAAACGTAACGTCCAATTAACAGTGGCCGCTCGGAACCGCGTATAATCTCGCCGACATGCCCCGGAACTGCCGCATCCCCGCCAGCCTCCAGCCAGTTATTACGAAAAATTTTTTTAAAGGCCATCCAGCCAGCCGCCGAGATATATACGTTTGCCCGTATATACAATCCTGGAAGCTATACCACGGCGAGCCTACCCTACGGGGTGAACATAAAACCTGTTTCAAGTAGAAGGCCAAAATTACACGTCCCGTAGCTCAAGTTTAGTTCGTGATCGCGCAGCCTCTTGGGCATAAAACAGTATACTACCGTCTTCCCTCGGAGGAGCTACTAAGATGAGTAGCGGCCCCTCCCGAGGATCCTGGAAACCGTCGTTCTCACCCGCTCGCCTATTCAGCCGCTGTGTTCGCCAACGCGTTACATGCTTTACGCGTTCGAACAGGAACGCGGGGTCCAGGTACAAATTAGAATCCTGAATAGCTCGAGCGTACGAGGCAGAGCGGAGAGCGCGGTGGCGCCGGGGGGGGGGGACGCCAACGAGACACGACGAGGATCGTTTCGTTTCTATCTGATCGATTCGTGTAAAACGCGTAAAACGTGTAAAACGTGTCACGAGGACGGAACGTGCTCGTAATTTTATCGGGGGTTTAGGTTAGGTTTCCGCGCTGGAGAAAGGAAACGGTAGGAGGGAGGGACAGGTGCGATTACAACCAGCCTGCGAAAATTCCGAGCATCGGCTTACTAATAACGACGGGTAATAACAGCAACAGTAACGGTAATAGTAACAGCCGGTCTTTTTATTACCTTCCCGCGCGAACGAAGGGCGGGAGGTTTCAGGCGAGCCTCCGGTCACTTTACAACCCAACCTAACCTAAAGAGGTACGAAGTAGGGAATAGGGAAAGGTCCGCGTTTCGAACGGGCATGATAATAACTGCCGCGTAGATCCCGGCCGTGCGATATACACGGGCGCGTAATTCAAAAAAAAAAAAATACGATACACGCGGAACGAACCATCGAGTGTACAACCCGTGGCAACGGTAATAAAAATCGCGAGATTGCGTCATTGGAGAACTGCCGCGCACCGGTGGCGCCGCGTGCCTCTCGCTCCTCTCCAGCCTCCTCTATACGTACAACACTCGCCGTGGCACCGATCCTTTCTCCGCTCAAGCTCGAGCTCGAGCTTATTTTCCCTGGCCAGAGGAAACTTTACGAGCCGGCGCACCGATAAATTCTCCCCGTAGTCTCTAAGACGGCGATAAATTACTAATTTCCTCGCCGTCCTCTTAACGTCGATAAACTTCCAAACAGTATTCGCGCTTCGAGCGGTTATTAATGATTCTCAGTCACCCGGGAATGCGCCGCGGCCGAAACACCGCGGACGTTTCTTTCGACGAATTGCCGCTCGGGCAACTTGGCTCTTTCTTACGATCGCCGGGGAAAAAAGCTACGTGTTTGTCCCAAAGATCTGGAAGGAGTAGCGTCTAATTTCGACTAATTGGCGCCAGTTTCTGTTTGTACGACAGAGAGTGCGGACAGTGTCTCTGGTAACGCGTGAATTGAAAACACGTATGTCGATCTCCGAAGCGATGAATTTCTTTCTTAGAAAACTTTTTTTCCGCGCTGTTACGTACAGTTCTTGACAAAGTTCGAAGCTGCCACGGGACTGAATATCAGGCCCGTGCCCTCCTTCTCTCTCATCGATTCCGCTTGGTATTCCCACCGACCGCGTACCGTCTCGCTCTCTCGGCTGTTGGCCGAGTCTCTCGGTTTTCCTCGGCAGCTGTTTCTTCTCGTCTCGCGCAACGAGCCGAGCGTGCATCGCGCGGTGCCACGAGGACGGAATTTTCAGTGTGTTTCCCTCGGTTATTCAGGTCCGCGCTCTCGCCCCAGATTTTCCCTGCAAAGGTACACAAGTGTGCGCGCCGCGCTGTTCCAGATACTCCGTCGCGATACACGACGAAAGAGAGAGAGAGAGAGAGAGAGAGAGAGAGAGAACGAGGCCGCGAGACCACGGTTCTTCTAATTGCCAGCCCGGTTACGCCGGCTACGTATACTCGTCAAATTTTTTATTCGTCGCGTTTCGCGCGCGCACTTGTTAGCCCGCCGTCTAATAAGCGGGAGAGAGCGGTTGAACGTGGGCCGTGAACGTGCACGCGCGACAGAATAAAAATGTTATTCTTCCACGGGGAGGCAAAAGCCCGTAATTATGTTGTAACGCGTTGCGCGAACGCTCGGATACGGACTCGCATCGAGCGTTTCGCGCGTTCGCGCGAACCATCGTGCCCGCTCTCTCTCTCTCTCTCCCCCCCATTCGTTCGGCGTTCCTCGTTGTTAATAACGACGAACGAGCAGTATTTGCACGCGTTCGTTGCTGGTGGAACAAAGAGCCGGGGCGGCGCGTGACCTACGAGCCCCCATCCGTCAGCCGATCGAAGAAAAATCAAGGGAAAAATAGTAACAAAGCACGCGTCATATATTGGAAATAGAAATTTCACGCTCAATCAAACACGCGATCGGTCCGGGCTAGCGCTCGGTCCGTGTACCGAGGGAGCGTGCACACGAGCTGTCGCGAGATATGAAAAATCGACGCCGGAATGTAACCGTGTAATTCCCTCGATACGGCGACGAGTCGTAGCTGTTGCATCGACAGCGACGCGAAAGATCGTACGAATCGATAGGTATAACGGACAATTAGCCGTTTCTCGATATCGGGCGGGGGCGTAAGAGCAAATCTATGGAGCGTGGCCGATCGGTGCGTTCGATCTCCGGTCGGTCGGCGAGGGAGAAGGGCGCGCGCGGGTGAAAGGCCGCGAGAGAGCCGGCGAGAGCCGGCGAGAGCCGCTCCGTCGAGAGTCGGTGCCAGAGCCAGAAAGAGACGAACACCGGAGAGAAAGCGAAGAATGACGTGTTCGGTAATTAGCGTATTATGCATTCGGCCGCGTTTGATTTATCGGGAGCCTCGAAGGGGAACAGGATGTGCCCCCGGGGCGCACCCAGCTCCATCTCACGCAACTTTCTCCCTCTCTGCTCTCCTCTTGAACCGTGGCCGCCGCCGCCACCGCCACCGCTGCTCTTCTTTCAATCTCTCTCTCTCTCTCTCTCTCATTTCCCTTGGACTCGGTGAACTCTGTTTGGCAAATCTGGCTTCTCTTTTTCCGAACGGAGCAACGTCGACTCGGCTGGCTCGGTCTCTTCTTCTTCTTCTTCGCTTCGCTTGCCTCTTCTTTTCTTCGACGCGTCGCCCTCACGGCCCTCACGGCACTCCTCTGGACTTCTCCTTCTCTATTCAGCCGGCCCTTCCATCGTCAACCCCTACTCCCTTCCGCCCCCTCTCTCTTCCAGCCCTTTTTCCTTTCTCTCGTTCCTACTCCCGTACCTACTCGCCATTATCTCCTTTCATTGGCCTTCGTTGCATCGCCGCGGCAATAGTCCGGAGCAACAGAGAGAAGGAAAGCGAAAGAAAGAACGTTATTCCCTTTTCGATGCTACCCGGGATAACTACCCGAGCTGCTGTCTCCTCCTCTCTCTCTCTCTTTTCTCATA
This sequence comes from Melipona bicolor, assembly GCA_030673865.1. Classification (NCBI taxonomy): domain Eukaryota; kingdom Metazoa; phylum Arthropoda; class Insecta; order Hymenoptera; family Apidae; genus Melipona; species Melipona bicolor. The sequence continues at coordinate 3,484,150 of JAHYIQ010000012.1, forward strand.
GTTCAGAGATTTCCACGGGTGCTCGCCGCGCGCGAAATACCCGAAGGAATCGATCGGGATCGCTTTTATTCGCCCGCCGATCCTTATCGATTCATCCTCTCGAGAACGAGAAACTATCGAGCAACGAACGACTGAGGCTCTTCTCTCGTTTACGGCGGCGCCGCGCCGCCAGCTTCTCTGCCTCCAGATAGTACAACCGATTCCAGACGACAAACTACGGTTTCACGGAGGTAACAGCTCGTGAATACGAGTCAATTTGACCCGGGTCGAGTCCTTTCACTGCCAGGAGACAGGCTGTCGAGCCGTCTACCTGAAATCGAACCCCACAGTCCCGCCACTTTGGCGCTCGATAACTGTTAACCATCGTCACCCTCTGTTCGAAGAAGCGCGCACTTTTCCCAAACTGTTTCGATCTATTTTTCCTAAGCAAGAGCTTTCCCTTCGACATTTCGATAGCAGGCAAAGGACCAACAATTGCAACGCCTACTTCTCACGAACGTAGCATCGTCGCCTTTACGTATAAATCCGCGAATTAGCGACCCGTATAAAGAGAGAGGATTCTACAGAAACCTCTTCAAGGAATAGATGCCTCAACGATCGGTTATCTCGTAAACAAATTCGTGAATTCTACGAAATCGCAGCGATACTCTTTTCGAATATTCATGCCCCTCTCTCTCTCGACAGTGCTCCATTCTCGCGAAATGGGTTTATCCATTCTTCCTTGGAATTTCCTTATCGAATTCGATCGCAAACTTGCGCCGGAGCCGGCGCGACTCGCTGAAACGAACTCCCGAGTCGAAGTTGCCTCCCCGCGAGTCATCCCGCATTCCTTTTGCCTGTAGCGCAGAAGAATCCTCGTGTCGTTCGAGAAACGAGTCGTTCTCTTCTCGTTCTCCTCCTCTTCTTCTTCTTCCCCTGGCAAGTTTATTCTTGAAAATTTCCAAGTCAACCGAGTCAGGAGGCTGACCGACGCGATCGAGAAGCCTGCCGATGACTCGATCCCTTTTCACCTGGGACAAAGATCCGAGGGGCTCAGACAACGCACGCACGTACGTTGGACCAGGGTGTAGGTATATCGCGATGAACAACGCGATAATAATAGCGCGCGCGCGTAGAAATCAGGGGGGCAGCCTTAGCCCTTCCGGCATAGGGTTGACTTTCATGCAAACGATCGACGAGGAACAACCGCGTCAGCGTTCCTCAGCTACGTGTGCATATATATATCAGCGTTGCACTTTTTCCTCGACAAGGTGGCTCTCACGCGCGCGAGGAAGGCTGAAGGCGAAGGTGAAGGAGAACGGAAGAGTGGCAACGCGTGCCAACTTTTTCAAACGGTAACGCGTCGCGAGAGCAGAGGGAAAGAGAAAGGCGGAGAACACCAGCAAGGCTACGACGTATGCATGCATGCATGTACGTACGTACATACATCGACGAGAGGGAACTTTATCGAACGATGGGCGAACGAGACTGCCGTCGTAGCGAAATCGACACGCACCGCTCGAGAGCGATCGCGTCGATAACGAAAGAAACCAGAAGGAAAATCGATTTTTCGCCCCCCTCGTCCTCCCTTTGTTCGCGCGAAGGTGGCTGCCTGCCGATAAACGCGCTTTACGAGCCGATCTCGCGAATTCTCACGTAAGATGAGATCCATAAAGTTGGCCGTTGTCTGGCTCGTGCTTCTGGGCCAGCCAACCTGCAATCCTTTGTTTCAATTTTCCAAGGGGGAGTCGAGTCGAGTCGTGTCGTGTCGTGTCGAGTCGAGTCGAGTCGAGTCGCGCGCGAGATAGTGTAACGACCGACTTACGACGAAAGAGCGTACAGTTCCCCACGCTCAGATAATTCCTGGCACACGGAGCGCATGACGCAGGATGATAATAGGGGGATGCCTGTCGCGGTAGTTGGGGTGACACGCACGGCCAGAGTGATTATATCAATAATAGCTCCCCGGAGGATCGATCCGCGCGACGTGTGCATCTCCCTCGCTTCTCTCCCCTGGGTCGTTCGCGTTAAGATATCGCGTGGCCTGATTTCGTCGGTCCTGCAGTTTACACCCGCCTGTACCCGACACTTCCTGTATCTGATCGCTCAAGTTGATACCTCCCTTCTTCATCGACCGGTTAATCAATTTCTCGCCATCGATCCTCGCGGATTGACTCGAAGATTAACTCGTCGACTGTTAAACAATCAACCACTCCTAGCTAGCGCTCGAGTGCGTTCGAGGGAGTACCTTCTCAGTTTCCGAAATTTGGTTTCCTCCGTCGGATTTATCGTCATCGCGACCGCCCAATATCGGCATCGTACGGACGTTTATGACGTCTCGAGAGCCAGATCGACGCACCCTAAATCAAGCGGCGGGTTAATAAAGCCCTCTCGCGGATCCAGCCGCGCCGCGAATAGCATTCTTCCGCCCTGGCATTCATCGGCAATAAAGCGCATTTACGACCGACCTCCCGCCACCGCCCGTGACCGCGCTTTTCTATTCTCGACCCGCGATTTTCCGCGCGACCTTTACCTTTCCGTCCGTGTTGTTTCGCCATTCGGGATCCGCGAGAGAGGCGAAACCCCGCGAAGGCGGTAGATATTTCCGAGAGATAGAGAGAGGATCGTTGAAAGGTCTCGTGTCCGTTTGACTTTATACTCCGCTTGATTGCATTAATATTCGAGAATCTCGCGCACCGCCAGATTTACGAGTCGATCGATACCTCGCGGACACACCGATGACGCTCGTTTTCCGAGCGGTACGCTTTTCACCGAACTCGTTATCTCGCGGTAGGACGACAAGCAGTACGTTATCGGAAAGAATTACGGCGTGGATTTAATCTGTTTGTTAGTGGTTTTACCTTGACCCGGGTTGGAATCGTTTCCAGCGATGCGGAGGAAATGATATTTATAGAGCGAGTCTAGAGTCCACGTCCGCCAGAGTTTCTTCGTGGATTCGAGCAATAGCAAGGATGACGCGTGCTGCAGGACGTTGAACGTAAATTTCGTAGATTCGTAAATTTGCGTCGCTTCGATTCAACGGAAAAGACTTTTTATCGTTTTAGGATCTTTCGTCTCGTCGTGGGCGCAATTTCCGCCAACTTTTGTTACGCACGCTGCGCGAAATTTAATTACCTCCGTTTATAATTATAGCGACGAAATTTGAAATCAATTTCGAAACGTATAGAGGGCGTTTAACGCAAACGCATTATATTGTACAATACATTTAATAAGAAATGAGCGTGTTCATTCATACGGTATGAATAATTGCCTTGAACGCGCAATTAATAGTAAAGATGGCCGCATGAAATATTGAGGCTTATTGGTAGGATGAATAATTGATCGTGTAAATAATTTCGTGACGTATACGTTTGCAATGAATATCTTATAGCTTCTACACGTATGAACGTATCAACAATGTAACGAGGACAATAAATTTCTATGATCGTTCTGCGCGCATTGATTCCGAACTTTGAACGAATTTCCAAGAGAGAGTTCTTTAATTCTCCAACGCTAAATTCTTCAAGCGCCGAGAGTTCATCCCGACGCACGTGCGAGTAATTTAAACCAACGGCGTTTTGTCGCGGAGTCGTAAACGACGAGAGAAGGTGCGTGCGTGCGTGCGTGCGTGCGTGCGTGCGGCTGGAAGACAGTGGACGACGCTTCGCACGCGGCAATTACAAGCGAGAAGCGAGAGGAGAGAGTTTCGTTGACGAGCGGCGCGAAGCGTGGCGGTGAACGCGAGCAAAGTCGCGCAAAGTAGCGGCGCGTCGTTGGTCGCGCGAGCCACGATTCCAAGAAGCGAGACGCGTTCCTCCAAGCGTGCGCGCGTCCTCGAGACGACGAGCTCTCGCCCCGTCCGAATTCGAACGGCAAATATTTGCGTCTGCAACGTGAAAGAATTTTCTCGGCGAGAGGCCCAGAGACGAAGAAAAGCGGCGCGAGGACGAGGTCGAGTTTACGCTCGCCTCGTCGTCGTCGACGTCGTAAAGCGCCGGTTTTTTTTTTTTTTTTTGCACACGCCGTCGATTCTGGAAAACGATTCAGCGACGCGTTGCGGATTTATTCAAGCGGGGAAGAGCCCTCGTGAAAGAAACGACGTAATGACTCGTGGAAAGTGGTCGCTGTTGTTCGTTGGCGAGTACCGTTTCGCTCGTTCCGTGACGTAAACGCGCGCCTCGTCTCCAATTATCGAAGTCGATCGGCCGATCGTCGATCTCGACGGGAGAGCTGTTGAAAATTTCTGATTCGTCTTTCGAAAACGAGTCGCGAAACTCTTTTTTTTTTTTTTCGAGAATCGCCATCTAACCTGAAACGAGATCGAGAGAACAGTCGCGCAACGACGACGACGACGGCTCTCTAGAAGCTTTTTTGCGAGCATTTCTTTTGAAAAATCCTGTATCTCCGCACGAGCGAATCACTCGAACGTTTCCAAGCCCGTCGAAATAGCCCGTTATCGATCCGGCGCGAACAATACAAATTATAAAACGATTTCGATAGAGTTCTCTAACAAACTCGGTATTCGATCAGGAAAATCGTTCTCTCCGGTCCCCGTGGATTGCACGGTAAACCAAACGAGCCAAACAACGCCGAGCTTTAACTGCAAACGTAAAACTAAAAAGTACCGTCAGGGAAACGACCGAAACAATGCACATCGAGCGTTTCGAGCACCCTTTTCTCTCTCTCTCTCTCTCTCTTTCTTTCTTTTTTTTTTTAAGAACGTCGTTGTTGAAAGAAGGATTACCTCGGGACCGTTTACATCGCGCCGTTGACAGCCGATACGATTGTCCACAATTACTCGGGAGCTGCGAGAAATTGGTAGTCGACACATCGCGAGAGGTTCGAATTTTGAAGGAATTTGAAATTTGAAATTTGACCGTCGCCTGTAAGAAACGCGTATTGTTTGTTAAAGCTATCGTCACAGTGTAAATAACTGTGCAATCTTATTATTTTAACACTGTGACCTGATCGAACCCAAGTCAATACGAGATTCAGACTTTCCGCTTTTTACAAGTGTTTAACGATGACACGGGCATTCTTGTCAAAATTAATATTGATTTTTGCTTGGACAGAAACATTTTTATGTACTTTTGTTAACCAATCAAAGTCGAGTATGCACGATACAAAGCAACGCTCGTAAACCAGCTGGCTTTGCGTTAAAATATTTTTCTGAAATTTCTCCACGTGTCCGTTGGCTCCAATGAACCAGAGTCGTTCACAGTCACCGCCATCTTTTCAGCTCCTAACGGAATAATCAAATTTCTACATTACGAGACGTTGTTACGAGTCGTAACGTAATAACGAAAGAACGAGAGAGACGTTAATTTTTCCACCGTGGGTCGTTCCTTCCTTCCACCGGCAGGACTGCGAGAAATGAAAGAAGGAAAGAAGAAGGTGGCAAAGAGCGGAAGAAAGGCAGAGGAGTGATGGTAGGGTGGGGCCACCAGCGTGCGTCGCGTCGTGCGTTCCGGTCAGCGTCTTCTCTTCTCTGCGTCGTGGCCTCGCTGTGCCCCTTCGTAATTTACGTTTGCTTTATGGTCAGGAGAATAAGGAAGCGTCTTATTAAAGACAGCCGCGTGGAGAGAAGAGGAGAAAGCGGAGCTGGGCGGACGGAGAAAGAAAGAAGACGCACACGATTGCGCGTTACGTCGGCGTGTCTCGTCCTTTTTTTCCTTGTTTTGGCATTTACACGTAAAACGTCGCGTTGAAGCGTGATTTTCGCACGACCGCGACGCGCCAAGTTTTTATTTCGTTGATTCGTCGAACGACGTGGAAACGGCGGGCAACGTTAATCGCGATGACGGGTTTTTTCGGGGAATTTTCGATGGCGGAGGAAACGGGACGGCGAAACAGCGTCGGGGATCGAGATAATAGGAGCGAGCAGCGTGGCGATGGGTGTGTTTTATCTACGCAACGACGCATTAATGGGGGACCGGCGACGCGGCGATGTCCGTTTAATCGGCCGTCGATATAATACGGACGACCCGGCTTTTAAGTGAAACGAAAATATCGAGCCGCCGGCCGGGCATCGTAAAATCGGCGACTCTCGGTGTAAAACCGAGCGCGAACAAAGGTTATCGCTCGTCATCGTTTCACCGACGATCGACGCACGATATACAGCACGTGACTTCCGGATGCTCGATTTTGGAAATCGCGCGCCATCACGAACGACGGCACTCCGGCCGGGGCGGGGCGGGGCGGGGTGATACGCCGGGAATATTTCACGAGCCCTCGGAAATCCCGCGGAACGTACTCGCGAATTCCTATTTCATCCCGTCGAGATTGCTTTTCTTCTTTCCGCGGCTCTGACGTGTTCCGCGGCGAGAAATAAAACCGCATCCGCCTTCCCGTGGAATTTTGACGGCGCCGGCTTTCGGAAAGTTTCGCGGATCCGAATGAGAACCACCGAGCTCTTTCCCGTTCGCGAAATTAGACAGCTCGGTCGAGAGGCTGTAAAGTGAAATCAACGTCAGCAGTGTGTGCGGTAACGCGCACGAGCCTGGTCGTGCGTCGAATCGTTGAATCGTTGAATCTTGTCCGACGCGACGGGTTTTTAGGGAATCGTTCCCCCGGGGGTACCGTCAGCACGGAGTGACCGTCAATTTCACGGAAATCGACGCGGCGCGGAGATTCAAAGGAAGGAAATGTTTGTTGTGGCACGGTTTACATCGGTCGGTTCCGGATTTTCGGCATAGTTGAACGTTGTTCTCTCGGGAGAGAGGGGCGGAGGGACAGGGCGCGCTCTTTGTCGATCGGGAAAAAGGCCTCGGCGACGTTGCTGCTCGCCGAGGAACCGGGATTACCTGAAATCTACCTGAGAATTCCCTCGCTACGCCAAGTCCCACAGGAAATCCATAGGTTTGTTTGCTGGACGTCGGCGCGCGGGGATAAGCGGATTTATGCCCGCTCGTCCCTGCTACCTACCGTACCCCCCCCTGCCCCGAGGTGCCACCTCTTCTGCCCGCCCATCTCACCTGTGCTTAATAAGTTGGAAACGCGTTCCGTCGTAATCGGGTTGCGACCGCGCGTTTCCTTCCGCGCCACCGGCTCCTTCCCCGGACGTCGAAAGAAACGAACGAAACGAAACCGTCTCGATAGAGAACCTGGTTTTTAACGAAACCACGTGGATTTATCCCTTTGTGCGTTTTCATATGAGAGAGAGAGAGAAAAGAAAAAAGAAAAAAGGTAGAAAAAATCGAACCACCGTCGATTATTGGCGCGAATCGACCAGCGATATTTATATTTATCGGGAAGGGGGGGGGCGGAGAAAAAATTGACGGAACATGGAGTAGAAAGCCAATAAAGCGACTACCGATAGCTGTGCGAGAGATTGAAAAGTGGCGACGATCGAGGCACACGTCGAACCTATAAAGCGCGCGAGTTTTGCTCGCATCGTGCTATTGCCACCTTTCTCCGCCGCGTGTACAAGTTGGTATTTTTTTTCTTTTAATAATAAATTCGGCATCGAGTTTCACGTCTGGTCTCGGCTACGAAATCGGCTGTACGGGACACGATTGCTCGTCGAAAAATCAACTCTCTGTATTTGCCAGAGTTTCTCGTACCTTCTGTTCTGATTTCTGTCAACCGTCGTTTGTTTCGAGAATGTTTAGGTCTGCCGAACGAATTTGCCCGAGAAAGAGCAGCAGCAACTTGGGAAGGGAACGGCGGATTGCTCGCCGGCATATTTCGCTAGTGTCTACATTTTCGAGGTTGGCTTATCCGCGCACCGGTAATGGAAAGCATTAAAAAAAGTGGTCGGACGATCGAAAAGGAGGCGTAAGGACGAGTGGTCGGGCCACGTTCGCAGTGTATATACGAGCCGTTTAGCCGAGAAATCGTCATTTAGATACTTGCTAAAAGCGATTCGCCATAAAACTGAGACCACGGGGCTGAGCAGGCCCGATAGGAAGTCTAATGGGATCCGTTGCCGCGGTGTTGCTGTTGCGGCCACGGCGCAGGAAAATAACTTTTGCCGCGTTTCTGTGAAACGCTCCTCCTCCGTCCGTGTGCGTCGCTCATAATCCTCACTCGGCAACGCTTGGCATTCGCGAGCACTCGGCGGTACGCGCCTAAATCAACGAGCCGACAGAAGGATTTTCGACGTTGCCAGTGCCATCTCGTCGCATAGCTCAGGCGGGCGATTCGGCTGAATCCGGCCGATGACGGCACTATTCTCGTAAATTTACAGTCGATTCTTTGAATTCCCGGATCTGAATCTTCCTTTCTCCCCCGTCACGACGGACGATTGTCGCGATGATTCTCGCACCCAGAGAGAAATCTATCAGATGAGAAATACATTTTTCGTCTCCTATATATCCGTACGTATCGCAAATACGATCTCACGGGGGGGAGGGGGTCTCGACGAGAGAGAGAGACGCGAACGCGAACGTTCCTTTCTCGCGGCGCCGCGCCATACGCGAATTACACTGGACTCGGTGAACGAGAGCAAGAGAGAAAGGAAGAAAGAAGAGGGAAGGTCTCTCCGCCGGTCTATCGTCGACGAAGCTATTAAAGGGACGTTAATCGTCGCATCCGACGAACAATGGCGACATCGAAATTACAGGTATACGCTCGACGCGGCACGCCACGCCACACCACGCCACACCACGCCACGCCACGCCACGCTACGCCGCGGTGTGTCTCCTCTCCCTCCTCTTCGTCTTCCTCTCTTTCGCTCTCTTGGTGTACCGGTACGCGCGTCGTACACGCCCGTGTACGCTGTCCCCGTGTGTACACTCGTAAAGCACGACGGAACAGGCCGACGAGAGGATTTTACGCGTTGCTACGCCCGTACGTGCGTGCACGCGCTCAATTCGCTCGGCGCTCTCTAATGCTCGCGCTCTCCTGGAATGTCGGGGCTCGCTCTTGGGTTCCCCGATGCGATACGTGTCCCGCTTGCAACTATCCCCGCGCGAGAAGCACGAGCAGAACGCCGGCCGAGCGTCCCCGTTGCCGGAGCGATGCTCCTGGAATTTCGGGCTCCGGGCGTTCCGATGTTTCGGGATAGCCTGGAATTTCGTGGATCGTTCGGTAATTGTCCGTCCGCGGTTTTATTAGGTCGGGTCGAGCCGCCTCGTTTTCACCTCATCCCCCCCCCCCCCCCACCCTCTCTCCTTTTCTCTTTCTCTCTTTATTTGCGCGCCCTTTCCTCCCACTGCGACTAATTCTCGCGATTCTCGCGGCCGATGGCAGCGACGTCAAACGTCTTTATTCAGGGAGTCTGACAGAGAAATCGAGTGGAACGATAATTCTGAAAGCAAAGAGTAGCAGGAGAAGAACTCTCTCTCTCTCTCTCTCTCTCTCTCTCGAGGCGGACGTTACGCGTAAGAAATTGAATGAAACATATTGAAACGCACCGCGGCCATTCATTCTTTTCGCGCGCGCCACTCGGATTCGAGGCGAAACAAGATTAACATGTCGTCCAATTTGCCAATGATTTACGATCGTTCCGTTTGTTCGAAAGTCGGCGAGGGGTGCCCCCTGGTTATTACGCAGCTTTTAATAATAGAGACGCCCGTGTACGTACGCCTCCCGCGCATAAATCTTTGCCTGCGCGATTTTGCGCCAGCGATTAACGTCCAAGCGTACCTCTCGATGGAAATTACGTTTCTCCCTCGTGTTTTTTCTCTTTTCTTTTTCCCCTCTTTGTTTCGCCCGCTCTCTCTCTCTCTCTCTCTCTCTTTTTCTTCTTTCTGCTCGGTTCTACGCCTTTCTGCCTTCTTTTACCGCGTTTTCGATTTGCTTGCAACTCCGTTTGCGCGGTAAAAGACAAATCGCCCCGACGTACGCTCTGCGAGCAACAAAATTTCTTCAGCGTCGAGATTGGTTAACGCTCGTGACTCGGGGAAAGAAGGTAACGTGCGAGGAGGATGATATTTTTCAATTCTGAATTCTACGCTTTGAATTTTTGTCCTTTTGTTAAATTGTGCAGTTAATTGTCCGGATAGTAGGATCGAATAACGAGCAGTGTGGGAAGATGGACAGACACTTTTTCAGTCTGCACGCTCTACGACGCTTCTTTGACTTAACGATGTGGTCTCGGGTTAATGTGCCGTACATCGTAACGAACACGCGGTTCCTTTCAGTTTACGGGAATCTGTACCGCTCCCTCAATCCCTTCTTCGAGTGTAATCGAAGAGTGCGCTCGAGTTGGAACCAAATTGTTCTTACAAACTGCGTCGCTCCGTCTCCGCTCAGAGTGATTCCTTTCGTTCGCGCTTCGAATTGAAATTTTCGAGGGGAAGATTTTCGAAAAAAAGTTCAAATCCTCGGTGTAACTGTGAGAAATTTCGCACTTGCGAAACGTCGGGACACTCTAATCCCCGGTGGAAGGTTCGATCGTATCGCGCGATCGGGCAGGCGCTCTCAGTTTCCTGCCAGTGTTTCGTCTATGGACACGACGCCGATGTCAGGGCGTATATTTACCGCGGCCCCGACGAGTAGCTGCTGGCACACACGCGGATACACGCGAAGGCTGGCGGAGCAGCGTGGCCGTGTTTATACCGTCAACATTTGCTCCGACTCCCCGTCGTCGTATTAATGACATTCGGATCGCTGCTCGAGTCGAGTCGAGTCGGGTCGAGTCGAGACGATCGGACCACTCCGGGCTGTTTCTCCCCCGTCACCACGCGCACCTAACCCTTTCGCAGTGACACACGGCCACCCCGAGAGCCTGTCCTCCCCCAACCCCTTCGTGTCATAAAATTTCGGACGTTTCCCCCGCGGCCAGGCGTCCTCTGTTTACCGAAATGCTCGAACCGCCGGCATTTCGTCGTCATTTCCGCGACTGGAGCGAGGAGAGAGAGAGAGAGAGAGAGGGGAGGGAAACCGACGCGTTTTAAACGAAGACTCGGGCTTGGCTGGTGGAAAGGAACGAAAATTAGGATTGATTAAGCGACGTGTCGTCGAACGCGGAATGAATTCGTCGAGGTTCGGCCACGTGAATCATCCCGGGGCTTGACGGAGGGGAGGTGTGTGGTTACCGAACGTCGCGGTATCCGCCTGCTACCTCGAATCACATCGCCTCGAGAAAGCCGAGAGGAACACCGGCGACCGGAGAGTTCACGGGCAACGCGAACCAAGGAAAAGGGGGGAAGGAAAGAGAGAGAGAGAGAGAGAGAGGACGTGGAGGAGAAGAGAGAAGAGAGAAGCGAGAAGAACGTTCCCACCCACCGGCGGGTGTAATTCGAATGGCCGGCCGCGCGCATACATATATATGTCCGATCTGATTGCATGCCGCAACGATATTAATCATAGTAGGCTGACGTACCCTCGCCCCTTCGCTTCGCGTTATTTACCTCCTTTCAGCCCCCTACCAACCCCTCCGGGGCCGTCCAGCTCTCCAAGAGAGAGAGAGAGAGAGAGAGAGAGACCTGTACCTATCGAGCAATCCCCGCCAACCCTCGCCGTCGAAGGGTCCTTCCTTTCCACGTAACGCGTACGCCGCGTACCGGGCGTTCACCAGCAGGATATACACCCGTGTGTCTTCGTGCACACTCGCGACAGCGTATATTCCTACGTATGAATTTTTCTACTTAACCCCTCTCTCTCTCTCTCTCTCTACGGGTGGACGCGGTACACGCGCGAGGCGCGCGCCACACCGGCTCGCTATAAACTCCCCGGGCGAGATCCCTGACACGATCGTGGCGCGGAATTCTCATAAAAAATACTCGGGGATTAATTAAAAAATGCCACGTCCCGGTAGCCCCGGCAGAAAGGACGCTCGGAGAACGAAAGGTGCCCGATGGTGTGCGTGTGCGTGTGCGTGTGTGTATGCGTGCGCGTGGGTGCGCGAGCAAGCACGATCGGGCGAAAGAAGGAAGAGAAAATGGTCGGACGGGGTCGGATTATGTGGAGGTCGGAAGATTATATTTAAGTTCTCCCTTCCGCAGCCGCTAATCGATCCCCCTTTCCTTCTCCCTCCCTCCTCGCTTGTCCGGCCGAAGCAGCTCTTCTTTCTCGTCAATTTCCGAGATCCAACTACTTACTACCTCTATCTCCCCTTTCGTTTCATCGTCATCATCCTGCTGAAGCCACCCTGCTGCTCCTCCTCCTCCTCCTCCTCCTCCTCCTCCTACTCTACCCGTTCGGTCGACCCGATTGCTCGTGACCGCCACTTGGTTCTACTCGGTTCATTTGCGGCTTAGGCTCTCTCGATTAAATCGCTCTCTCCCTTTATCGTCGCAGCTCGGATCGAACACAGCTTCATTACGATCGGCCGCTGTTTTTGGGCGAGAGAAGTGGAAGGGAGAGAGGGAGGTGTAGATCGTGGAAAGCGCGGTGACCCACGCGCGCGCCACGTAACCCCCCGTAGACGGCGAGCAAGACAGAGACAGAGACAGAGGGAGAGAGAGAGAGAGAGAGAGAGAGAATGTTGGACAATAAGAGAAATTGATTCGTTACGGGTCCTTTCGAAGCCGGCCGAGAGTTGCCGGCACACGGATAAGAAACCACCACGAGGAGGTAATTCGTGCGGCTCGAGAACGGTAAATCACGCATCGAACAGCTTCACGGAGAATGGCCCTTAACAAAGTAGAAACGATATCTCGAATTAGTCTCGGCCGGGCAAGTTCCCCCCCCCCGACACAGTGCAGGGAAATGCATTTCGGGCTACGCGCCGGGGAAAGAACGGAGTCCCGCGGCGCCGCTTGGGAAACGTCCATTCAATGGCTCCGTTCTCTGCGTTTCAACGAATAAATAAACGAACGGGCGTTTGTACGAGTTTGTGGCTCGTGCCGTTGTTCTTGACGCACTTGCTTTTGTCTCTCTCCGACGTGTATGAACGAACGTATCTCGAGACGTTCCCCCCCTTTTCTTTTTTTTTTTCTTCAAAATTAAACACGTACCTGTTTAATTTCGTAATTAATGGCACGGAACGAGCGATTGCGCGCAGTCGATTCGAACAAATAAATAACTCGCGGAGAGTCGGCGAGGGGAGGAGAGAAGCTGCAGCTACATCGAGTCGAATAAAGTGGATCGAGTCGATAAATCACGAATCGCCTCTCGGTCCGTTGGAAATGACCCTTAATGAAGTACGAACGATATCGTACGGATTAGCCTCGGTTCGGTTGACTCCGGACCGGGAGGAAACGTCTTTCGTCGGTTGCGAAGGGTCGTAAAGGCTCGTCGACGTCGCGTTCTTCCTCCAGAATCGTCCATTAAACGTCGAGAACTGCGATCATCCGTGTGTAAGTGCGTGGTTGAATGATTTTCGGTGGGCGGAGGTGAGGTTTTTTTGCGCGTTTGATCAGCCACGGACAGAGGAGAGAGAGAGAGAAAGAGAGATAAAAATCGATGGCAAAGCGAGAACAAATATAAAAATGCGCCAGCAGGGTGGGGTCCGGCGGGGGAGGAGAAAACGGAAACAGCAGCTAAGGGAGGGTAAGAACAATGGGGCGACTGTGAATGAATAGAAACGTTTTCGGGGCTTTGAACGTACAAGCTCGTATATTAAAAACTTTATTCGAAAGCCTCCGGAGATCGCGCAGCCAGAATTATTTCGACGTTTATTTTTGTTCCTTTGAGCTTCACACGTCGGAAAACTTTGCCGGCCTCTGTCGACTCACTCTCTCTCTCTCTCTCTCTCTTTCATGCACACGATATACGAGCAAGAGAAAACGAGAGAGAGAGAGAAGAGGAGCTTTCAAACAAGTTGGAAGATTTACGGACGAAAGCAGAATATGGAATGGAGTGAACGCAGCACCGGGGCTAAGTCGACCGTATCGGATCGAGTGATTACGATCAAATGGAGTAACGACAGCGCCGAAAGGGGGATCGAAACTTCGTTTCGATCGAAAGAAGTTAGCCAAAACTCCCTCGATGGGGGACGCTGAGAGTTTTACAAATGGAAAAAATTGTTTCTCTCGTTCGTTCGTTCGTTTGCGATGCGAGATCGATCGCGATCGATCGATCGATCTGTACATATCGAAACGAAGAAGAGTACCAGCAGCGACTTCTCTCAAGGCTTGACATTCAGCTGGAACAATTTAAATTTTGAATGTCACGAATTAACCTACTGGCGAGGGTACCCTTCGAAGTTCAACAACTTCGGGCCAACAACCATCCGTTATCGAAATTCTCGCGGAACTTAATTACCCCTGACGTTGAAGAATTCTCGTTTCCAGCCGCGACGGTTTTTCGGCTCGTAAATCTTGCTCTGGCTGAAAGAGGAACAGCTCTCGAGCGGCAGATCGAGAGAGAGAGAGAGAGAGAGGAGGAACAGAGGAACGCCACGCGCAAACAAATTTTCGGTCGCGCAAGGGAGGGAAAAAAACACGGTTCGCCACTCTTTCCGTTTCTATTTCTGCGTCTTTCCTGCCAGTTAGTTCCTCTTCCACGGCTTCCTACGAAATTCGTTTCCTACGAGTTCGAGCCAAGGAGTACGGTGCGGTACCTCGTCGTCGGTCGAGAGGTTTTAACAGCCTTTGAATAACGGGAACCTGTTCGAACCATAGACGCCTGGCTTTTCGCATTTCGTTCGGCCGTACCTACAGCCGCCGTTTCAGCTTATTGCTGGCGAGCGAGCACTGGTCGCAAACAGCCGTCACCAGCTTTTACAAATATTTTACGACCGTTCTACGACTTTCCCCTCCTTCAAACTTTGCCGTTTGCAGGAGAGAGAGTCGCAAATAATTTACGACACTTACCCATTGTACCGTAGGATGCAACAGTTTTACTACAGATGTCTCGAAGCCTCGAAAATATTTGCGAAGAGCAATCGAACGATACCTTTCTTCAAAAAGTCGGTATTCGACTTTTGACAGGAAAAAAAAAAAAAGAAAAGAAAGGAAAGAATCGCGTTTGCAAAAGCCTCTACACCCGCGGTATAGTTTCATTTTCCGCGTAATTGTTCGGAATCCGCAGACTGTATCGGCGCGGAATCATCGCCGGGGAAACAATAACCGGGTATAATTGATAATTAAACACAGCGTGTCCCGAACGGCGAATATTATTTCTAGTTCAATTAGCGTTGGTTCGCGTGTTAAATTAATTGGAAATGACGTCAAGACGGGCTCGCAACGGTCCCCGACGTTAACTACCGCAGTCTTAGCGGCCGGATAACTGCGCTGGCAAGTTCGATGGCCGTTGCGAACACCTGGCAAATCGTATCTCGTTCGACGCGCAGCTTTTTATCTCTTTATCGGAATTGAAACGATCTGCACGAAACGCGAGCGGGACAATCGTCCTATGGATTAGCGTTTAATTGTCGTCGAGTTCGTTCTCCAGCTCGGCGCGCGAGAAATTACGAAAAACACGCGTTGAACGTGTATTCGCGCGCGACAATAGCGAACGGCGCGGAAGCTCCACACGATCCTTCGCGTTGGAATTACATATATATATATATATATATATTCGACGGTGGGAACGGTAAACACGTGAATGGGCGATTGTCGCGAAAAGTGCAAATGCCGCGAACCGTGTGACGCGAAGAAAATGTTCGTGCCGGTGGTTCTTTAAACGAGAACGAAACTAATTTACCGCGAAGGCTAGTCGACTCTGTTCTCGTGTGTTTCAGTTGCGAGCTCGTTCGTGACTCGTGTCAGCAGCTGCCAACGACGCGAGGGTGTAATTAAAAAATTGTACCGTACGATTTTACAGAATTTTTTATTCGAGACGAGACTTTCACTCTGGAATTTATTGACACAGAAATGTTGGCTGCAATACTACGTTATTAACGTGGATCCTTTTCGACTTGTACTTTGATTCCTCGCCAAAGTGTCTTGGCGTCTTTACGACTCACGCGTGTCGACTAATTCCTGCGAAGATCATTTTTCGCGAATTTCCGTCGTTCCGCGTTAAACGGGGAGTGAAATCGTGAATCAGTAGCGAAGCGGTAAACCCAGGTTTAAGGACCGCTGTCGGGTCGGTGGCGCGATAACTTAATTACAAGGGCCGGGGATCGCCGATCAATCCGCGGCGACACGATACATTAGCCGCGATCGGTTTCCCTAACGAAGCAATAAGCAGCGGAGCGGGCGTAACTCGAGGCGATTCGTCACATCGATTAGCGTTGCCCGCTTAAGTGGCAATAGTCCGTGAACTCTCCTCCGGTTATCTCACTCCAATTTTTACTCTTCCGGTATTTTGCCAAGCGACTCCGATAAAACGAAGCGGCAAAAGCGGCGACTGTCGTTGTGTACCGGTCACAACGTGGCAAAAGAAAGAGAAAAGTGCGATTGTTCGCAAAAGTGTCCAGATATTTTGTATATTTACATATTAGTTGCATGGAACGCCTTTTTAAACATCGTGATTGTAGTACTCGTCTATTTTGACAGTAAATTACATACATTGGCGATAAATTTTCTGAATCTATTTTTTTTTTTTGTGCAAATTTAAAGTCACATCGACTAGGTACTTATGTTTTGTAGCATAAATTTTGTTCATCAAGTATTGGAATGTTTCTTCAGATGACTGTAGAAAGTCAGGACTATCTGAGAATCTTCTCTGCGGCTCAAAGTTTGTGCATTCGTGTAAAATGTGTTGATCTATAAGAAACTTTTGGCATCTGTTGCAGAAGGGAGGGTCGCTCGTATGTTCTTTATAAGGTGTTCATGGTGTGTTCTGTTTTTAATCGCGCTAGTATAATTCTTTCTCTTCTGGTTCATCCGCTGAAAGGAAGTTCTCAGTTGAAATCATTTACTAAATTTTGTATTCTGTGACACGCGTAGAATATGCACGTAAAACGTCGTCTGCGAATGTTTGGATGATTTCGTGAAGCGTCGTAGCGTCCACGAACCGAGACGGACAGTGCTACAGCTACAGTAGTCATCGCGGCTGGACTGTAGATGAAATGATTAAGAGTGATTCACAGGCCGCTAGGGACGGATGCCAGTTGCTCTCCTAATGAGTTGTAATTAATGGTTCGGGTATACGCGAGTGCACGCATAGGCCTGGTCGTGGCTGTGGAAATCTCGCGCCACGTAGAATAAGGCGAACGAGCACCGATATATACGGTCAACTATTAATAATTGGAAGGATCTCATGGCTTAGACGCGCGCGTATCGCGACTAGCTAACTATCGCGAACCAGCGGGACTGTTACCTGCCCGTATTAATGGTCAGGTGAGACAGTGTGCGAGATGGCGGAAGTCGCGCGATCAGTTCAAGTACGTTACGTACGTATTTATGTATGTACGCGTGTACATGGTCTTTTTGCGTCTGTCGGTGGAACGTCGTTAGAGATGCCCGCTTCTTTTTTCCCCGCTGCCTGTCTTTCCTTCCGCGGACTGTAACGTTTCTACATGGCACGCCGTTGCCAACGTGTGGGAAGCGTCGCGAGAACATGACGTCCGATGGCTGCGACCGATAAGGTTATTCCGATAGGTGGATTTATTAATAGATCCAACCGCGTTTTCTAGTTTTATCCGCGTACCTGCGTCGGCAGTTCGAGCACGAAGCGACGAAGATAGTCGCTGTTCTGTTAAAACTGATTTTCCGAGGAATATCGTTGGATGCTATCGATTATCGGCAATAAGAACTCGTCGCCTTTGCCAAATTACAGAGAACGAATTTACCTCGCCAACGACGTTTCAAAGTAGCCAACGTCAGACTTGAAATAATAAATAACGTCAAATTACGATGCTTGTGCAAATATTGATTTCTCTATCGACAGCAGAACATGGTAGACGAGCAATGCGTCGATAATAGAGACACGTTATTTTTCACGTATTTTCACTTTGCAAGGGCGTGCTGAAACAAGCTTCGTTTGCTCGTGCAATTATTGCGCTTGTACGTAACATTTCGTACGAAACCCGTAGCGAAAGAGTTAGGAATAACTAGAAATTGTAATTTATGGCAGGGAAAATTTGATTTACGCGTCGAACGTGTAACACGCCGAGGAACGTGCACATGGAACAGCTAAATAGGTTAGCTCGTTCGGAAGGACTTGATGATTGCATTGTAGCTTATTCCGCGAGAGTACGAGAGAACCAGGAACCGTGAATCGATCTCGGCGATCACGTGGATCAACGGCACGTAGAACGCCCTGCGCTGCTGACCCTCCGGTCGATTTTAGGAAAATGCGCGCGAAAGCGCGGCGGCCAAAGGCGTATTATCTCTCGCGATGCGGCGACCCCCCCTTCTCCCTTCCCACTAACCCCCCCCCCTCTCTCTCTCTCTCGCCCCGCCGACAGGCGAAAACCGAATGTATAATTAATTCGAAGCGCGAGGCGCAACCGTGCTTAATGAAGTCAAAGGTCAATGCGGCGCACTCGGTCGAAAATCAATTTTGATGCGTCGTTGCTCGATTCGACGTGGCCGCCACCTGTGTGTCCAAAGTCCGCGTTAATTTTCCATTCTTTTTTTTTTTTCTTTTGTCACTGAAAGGTGCACCGCTAATGCAACGAAAATTAGCGATTGGTCGATTTGAGTCACGTGACTCGCGAGGGGGCGTGGGCTAGACCTCGAGTAGGAGTGGCGTTGTCTGGTCCTGTAATTTGTTTTCTATCGATTCAAATGTTTGCGTATCAATAAAATTTTGCGGCAAAAAAGTCGTCTTCATTTCCTAATACTGGGGTACAAGTCGTGCGATTTTTTTCACCCTCTCTTCTGCACAAACATACAAGAGAGAGAGAGAGAGAGAGAGAGAGTGAGAGAGATTTCCGTTGCAAGCTGAGATCTTGCTGTTCCACGACTGGAACCTCGAGTGTCGGGGAATTCTCACTCTGTCAAAGTTAGAGGACCAGCCATTTGCTCGCAGTTCCCGTGCGAAGGGTGTTATTAATCAACGCTTGCTTTGAACGAAATTGATGGTTCAATTTCGCGAAAGTAGATAGAGGTGGGAAAGTTGTAAAGGGTGTAATTAAATTCTGGATAATATTGTCTTTCCTTAAGTGTTACGGCGCCGATATATACGCGAACGACGACATTGTTACAATAATAAGAGAACTTGGCGAGTGTCTTTGCTGGTCTTGGATAAAATTTAGTATTTGTGGAGTAAGCGAAATTAAGGGTCACGTGTATCCTTGGCTGGCATGGGGGTGGGGGGGGAAAGGTGGAAGCTGGGGTGTTTGCTCATACTACACGTTCTGTTTCTCGAACGTTCCATCGAGTTCGAAACGGGCTGTTCAAACAGTCATCATCGCCCGAGTTGGCAGAATCCACGAGTTGGCTGTGCCGTGTTCCACCGCGTCGAACGTGCAATCTACAACGCGCTTCACAGTGTCATCAATTTCCTGCCATCGACGTCGTTATTTCACTTTGGCGAATCATACTCCTCGCAAAATTCCCCGCCCCTGTGTTAAACTTGTTACACAGCGAACGCGTAAAGTGTGGATCTTGGGGAATCGTCGAAAGCGCGATCGAGAGGTGGGGAACGAAGGGCGAACAAGTCGGGAGACTCGGGCGAGTCTCGGCGAATGAACGAACGAGAGAAGAGGAGGAGCAGAGCAGACCAACCTCTAACCATAATCTAGCATTATGTCGAGTGGTGTGTAGGGTCGGAAGAAGCGGTTGAAAACGAGTTTGTTCGTTTCGGCGGATTATCCTGCCTCCGCGTCTCGGCCTGTGTACAAAGAGCGCGGGCATATTTTCACGGTTGAAATTCACGTTCGTTCGAATCCACGAACGACGTTACGCCGGCTTACCGACGTGTATTCGTTTAATCTATTCAACGAGCGAGACCGTGAACGAGCACGATGCAGAACGACGGTGGGGGGGGGAGGGGGAGGACCGGGAGAAAGCTTCGAGAAGAGAACGATGCAGAAGCGGTGAACAAGAAGAAGAAACAGGGAGGAAGCAGAAAATCGATCGGTATCTTCCCGTCTTCTTCTTTCTCTGTCTCTGTCTTTTCAGAATTCTTTCGCGCTAATGAATTTTTAAAACAAACGTCGGTTCGCAAGGCGCAACCCACGTACGTACGTCGATCGCGAATAACCAACCACCGGCGCCCCTCTACTCGGTGTGGCTTCAACGAACGCTCGCTCTGTCCGTCACGGCTGCCCAGCCGCCATTTCACGAATATCGAATTCCTTCGGGCAATTTTTGAATGATACTTGATAGCAGGGAATTCGTACTAGTGCACACACAGGGTATTCGACAGCGCGCGGGATGCACGAGCCTCCTCCTCCTCCCCTGTTCGGCCTCTCTGTTTTTCTCCTGCTGCGCTCCGCGCGTTGCCTCCTCGTCCGAACAGGTTCACCCGTTTTCCACGGGATATTACGCACCCGTGCGCGTAATAAACGATCCGACGAAGACGCTAAAAAACGGTGATTGAGTTTCATACGGTAGCTAGACATCGGAGATTGCGTTACGCGGCTTGATCTCGTTCCTTCTGCCAGACCGGTGTTAGCGAATTCGCGTTTCCCCGATCTGTGTGTGTGTGTATATATATACGTATTTTGAATATATATATGTATATCGAGAGCGAACCGCCGGGATTCAACGTCGGGCGTTCGCGCGCGCTTTTATTCGTGCCACTCTCTCGGCCGATCGATCGCAGCCGCCCTGTCTCTCGGTGAACCATGAAAAACGCGGCGCCGCGGCTGAATCAACGATTGCAAATGTGAATTCTTCGGGCCGCGACGTTCTCTCCCCGCGTCTCTCCCCGGGCAATGGGAGAGAGGAAGCACCGCTGCGCACCGAAAGTAGTCGAAAAGTAGTGGCGCGAGTCTGGGAAAAACTTTCGGCGTTATCTTCGTTCGAGTTGATTTTCCGTTTATCTCCGATCGGCGGAGTTGACCGCTTCGAACCGCCGAGAGGTACTCGGCCCTCCGGAGAAAAATACCAGAAAAATACGACGGACGACCGTCTGTCGCGTCGAAATTCTGCCGACCGGACGGGTCACGTGTCCCTATTAGCCCGGATAATGGAGTCTACTACCGGTACCCCATTCATTTGGCTGCTCGAGTCTCTCGAGCGAACTGCTTAACGCGCACTCCGAAACGCGCGGCTCCAAAGAGGGCCAAGTGCCCTTAAGGGTACGTGTCTCGCTCGGAAATAGCCGATTCGTCATCCCGCCTATCGTAAACATGTGCGCCGGATAAAGCTGTCTTCGGAGATGCACTTTTCTTCTGACGATTTTTACCACACGCGAGACGAACCGTCGCTTGGTCGAACCCTCTCTTGAACGCCTCGTGGAATACGCTCGGGTCGTAAATTAGAAAGGGGCTGGAACGACACGACGTATAGACGCAGAGATAGTACAGGTCCAATCTGTTTTTCCTCTTTTCTCTCCTCACTCTTTTCTTTTTTTTTTTTTTTTTTTTCTTTTGTTTAGAAAAGAAAAAACGACTCGATCTATGGCGTTGCCATCGGTAGCGAGAGAAACGACCGGCGTTATCCTGGCGGTTTGCGGCGACACGTACACGCGCGATGCATTTCGTATCGTCGCGATCGAGAGCAGAGAGAGAGAGAGAGAGGGAAAGGCGCGGAAGGGAGAAGAGCGTGGACCGACGAGTGGCCCTTCGCCCCTTTTTCCCTCGCACCTGAATTTCAAACTAAGGCCGGCCGCGTAAACGCGAAAGCCGCCTTTGAACGAGGGCGGCGGCGAACGTTTTTCGACGAGAAAAACCGGGCGTGGAAAACATTTCCCTGGCGAGATCCGTGTCCGGCCACGGCGCGCAACCGTTGCATAAATATGAGGGAACCCCGCGCGCGCGAGGAGCCGAGCACGCGGGCGACATGAAAATGCGATGAAGGCTTCGCCGATGACGGCAGAGGAGCGTCGTCGCCCATCCCCGCGCCGCGAGAAAAAGAGAACGCGGAAACGTCAGCGCGAATTTCTCACTCCCTTCTCTTCCGAGCGACGGGGGGGGGAGGGACTTGGCGAATTTTCCACTGGAAATTTTCGTTGATTGCACGCTGGAAAAAATTAAAGACGATCCGCCCGCCGATCGAAAGAGAATTCTGCGAATTCTCCGTTTAACGAGAAGCGAGAGAATTATTCTCCCTTTGGAAAAACAATAGGAGACCGGGTTTGCTTGTTTTCTTTGGCGCGAGTCATCGGCTCGCGGCTTCTCCCGCGATCCTCGGCAATTACGCCGTATAAAATCTAGGATTGTGGAACTCCAGCCGAGCTCGTTGCATAAATATACGAGGGTGACGAGCGCGCGAGAAATGGAACACCCGAGGACATGAAAATGCAATGAAGGCTGGTTGGAGTCGAAGGAGGATCGGGCGAACCGCCCGAATCTCGAATTCGTCGTTCGTAAGCAAAGGGAAATATCGGGAATTTTTACCGAGGCGAGAGTCGCCGGCGAACGGTTGGATTCGGGTGCACCGGAGGCACGATTAACAAGAGCAGGTAAAATCGATGGAACACGAGGAAATGAAAAGGGGGGGGGGGAGGAGGGGGACAAAGGTGACGACGTTGACGAACGTCTTTCCGCGATGGAATTATTTTAATTTTCCAGGCTGATCGTTGCTCGCTGCATTCAATGGCTGTTTCTTAGCGAGCCATTCTTCTCGTAATTACGGTTTTAATCTGTCCAATAGACCGGGAAACCCGGTTTCCTCCCATCGTCGTGCGAGAACTGTCCCGCCCCCCCCCCTTTTCACTCCGCGACGCCTTTCTTTTCTCCGTGGATTTTTCTTCGCGAGCAAACGCCACGAATCCGGCACGGATTTTTTCGACGAGTCGCCCTCGTCGTAATCGTCGATCATCCCCGGCCCAATAGGGAAATTGCTTCCGTCGTCCCTGGAACCAATTACGAACGTTGTTACCAGAGAGAGACTCCTCGGTCTCGAAAGTGCTCCGAACCTCGAAAATTTCTTTTCGTGCGTTCCCCTTCCCCCCTTTCGACCGCCTCCGGTCGCAAATTACCGAACCTATTCTCTCTCGACGACTTTCACAGTCGGTGGCAGGAAACGAGCGTCGTAGGAAAGAATCGTAGGTGGACCGCGCGGCTCCCTCTCCGAGTTCGTTCCTCTTTTGCACGAGCAGGGTGAAAGGGATCGTGCGGGGGAGAAATTTTCGGAGGTAGAGTTTCGAAGCTTCAACGAGGGTTCCGGAACGGTTCCGGTCAGAATTCGTATCCTTTCATCCTTTCGTGCAAAACGTTGTTCGCCGTCGGGCCACACGCGAATCGCCGCGAAACGGGGGGAAATATCATTTTCCCCGCTCAAATATTTGGGCATCCCCGAACAAACGAATATCCGTCCTCTCGCTACGCCGAGCTTCGACTTCTACGCCGCGTTTTTCGGCTGGTTCGTGTGCTGCGTCAACGAAGATTCGCGCGAGGCACACACACACACACACACAGACAGACACACACGTGCATACACAGAAAGGGGAGAAATTCGCGATAGGAGATCGACGAGAAGAGATGCATCGTAAAGATGGAAAATGAAAAAGAGAGACAGAGGAAGAGAGAGAAAGAGAGTGAGAGAGAGGGCCTGCACTTTAGCCCGATTAAATACTACGGTCCTGGTCGGGTAGCTGGTAATTACGCAAAGTGGTCGGTGGTCCCTGGTTACTTCGCGTTTACCTCTGCTTTCTCCAGCTTCCATCCACCCTGGCGTTCCAACTCTCTCTCTCTCTTCCGGTGGTACCCACTTTTACTTCTTCACCCCCCCCGTGATTTCTCCGCCAAAAGAAACAAGCTGGGAATTTTGAAAGATCCATCCTCCGTCCGATTGTTCTCCTGGGGACGGACGAATTTCTCTCGATCGGACGTACCGAGTTGTAGTAAAAACTCGAACAACGCGCGGTTATAATCGCGTTTGAAGAGAGAAACCTTCGCTCTCGCCCCGTGTCTTTTCTCCCGAGACAAATCTTCCGTCGATCTAGCCGCGTTCTACGATTTTCGAGTAACCTCGTCGATTTACTTAATCGCGATACCCGAGGTACGTCGCGGTACATCGATGATTATTTATACTTCGTGCACGAGGGACGTTTATTGCTGGCTGGTTGCCCGAGGGATGAAGGGACTTAATGGTGTCTCAACGGAGGGAAATAAAAAGATATTTCATGATTTACATGTCAATCACGGCGCCATTAACCGGGCAAGAAGCCCGGGGAATAATCTAGCCGAGTCCACTGAATATTTATCACCTTACGAAACTTGTTCTCCTCGATAGCAGTTTATGAAAAATACCCTTCTCTCGCGCTGCGAGATCGTTCTCTCGTCTAGCATCTCGAACGGGGAGAGACGCGAAACCTCGCAACCATCTCGTAATAGACACTTTGGCTCGTGGTAACCGAATAACGCGCAACGTAATCGCGGAGAGCGGATTACGGAGCAAAAATCTCGAATTTTCTGTGTCGAGTGTCGCAACGTTACTAAATTCACTTTAAATTAAACACCGTCGATGAAATTCTGCCGAAAAATGTTTGCGTGCAACACGCACAACCACAAAAGTACGAAAGTAACCTGCGCGGTAAGCTTTCGCGAGCAAATGATTGAAAACGAAAAAGTAAAACGGCGATTCGATCGACTGGAAGGGGGGGGGGGGGGGGGGGGGGAAGGAGTGCTGCTGCGTGGCGCACGGGACGCGCAAAATTGATTTGATTACGTTGCTTCCTGTTTCTTTTGGACGATTCGCGCGGGGACGACACGATGCGCCGCTGGAATCGATGCGCTCGCCGCGTTCGAAAACAAAGATCACCGGATCGGGGTGTTCTCCGGTCCTCGCGCCTCTCGATTACCTGGCCGAGACGCACCACGCGAAGATGCGTGATTCCATTTGCAGGTTGCAAATCAAAACCGCAGCCGGTCCACGGACCGCAGAGATGGGCATAAATTACCGTCGATCGAATCACCGTGCAATACGAATCCGCTGCATCTGCCGTGCCGCCGCGTTATAATCGTCTCGTCTCGGGTTCTCGATCGGCAACGCTCGGACCGCGCCGGTTGGGATTTCTTTTGAGTCGGTGCTGGAGCCGGCTCCCCCCCTCCCCCCTGCCGTTCGTGAAACGCTAGTCCGTGAAACCAGATCGCGTAACGAGCCACGTGAACGCGAGCGTTCCACGAAATAAAAACGAAATCGGAATTTCTCGCGCGGTGCATTGTAATCTCGCGAGATTGCACAGATCGGCGCAGTTTTCCTCGATCGAATATTGACAGCGATTTCCTCCTTTAACAATCATCGGGCATCGCGTATCCGTCGATCGCGCGGGTAGATATCGGATATTGGCTCCGGCGTGTAATCGCGCGTCTGTGGAATTTTTCACCGTCCGCCCGTTCATCGGAGGTTCATCCGCGCGAAACTCCTCCGCTTTGGCCCCTTTCTTTTCCACTCACGAGCTCGGTATAATCGGCTCGAGCGAAAGCCCAT
This sequence comes from Melipona bicolor, assembly GCA_030673865.1. Classification (NCBI taxonomy): domain Eukaryota; kingdom Metazoa; phylum Arthropoda; class Insecta; order Hymenoptera; family Apidae; genus Melipona; species Melipona bicolor. Next base: position 3,509,340 of record JAHYIQ010000012.1, read on the forward strand.
TACGCCAGATGGCTTTGTCACGCCACTGCCACCGTCCCAAAATTAATAACCCTGCTACGTTTCTTCAGCGTGTAGCGTGTACGCGCTCGCCTCGCCTCGCTTCCTCGTTCCACTCCCGCTCCCGTCTCTCTCCTCCTTCTCTCCCTTTGACCTTCGCCGTCGTCCACCCCACCCCACCCCCCTCCCCGTCACTCGGCTCCACTCTCGCGCGCGTTTCTCTTTGTAGTCGGCCGAAACAACTTTGCCGAATTATTTGTTCGACACGATTCGATACGCGCGTTTCTGTCGTATCTTATCTCCGATCTAACGTCGCCCCCTTCGAGGCGAGGAACGAGGGTGTGCGGAACGTCCCGGCAACGAATATATACGACGCGGGATAAGATCGTTTCATTAAAGGCGACCGTGACGCTGTGCATCGCGCGCGTCCAGACGAAAGAATTCTCCTTTCCGTATCTTCCTTTCTCTCTTCGCGTTCTTACTCCTCCACTACTTTCGCTTTTAATTGCACGGCCCGCGATTACGAGAGCGATGCGGGGGGGGGGGCTATCTACGACCTGCAGAAGGGTTGCATCCCCCTTGGTAAAGGAGTTGATTGAAATCAGATACGATCTCGAGGAATCTTGAAGTATAACCAACCTCTGTAATCGAGAAGTAACAAACTATCGAACGTCACCGGTAACGAGTACTTCTCGAACAAAGAGTAAAAAAAAAAGAAGAGAACAAGACGAAAAACGAAGGAAAGAAGAAAACGATCGGGGACGAGGAGCCAGCGAGGGGAATAATTAGTCGATTTATCGACGCGAAACGAAACATAGTCGAATAGCGGATTAGCGGATCGCGGTCGAAAGAAACTCTGTATAAAATTGGTCGGCGTGTGTTTGCGCCGGCGCTTGCACGTGTGCGAGGGGTTAATGCAACTGCGCTACCGCTGCCGTTGCTGGCCCCGTAATGCAGTTCTGCTTTCGGAGCTTTCATACGCCTCCGCAACTCGGTGTGTTCACGGAACCGTGCCCTGTACACATTACCGATTTTCCCCGGTTACCGCGTATCGAGTGTATCGCGCTCTCCTGCACGCAACCGTAGTACCGTGGATCATTGTTTTCGAAAATACCCATCGCGCGTCCCCGAGATCCATCGGCGTTCGATCCCGAAACATTTAGACGCTGGACGTAATATTTCTTCGTTCGTTCGTTCGATGAATCACGCAGGAGCCACACTTGAGAGAATTGCAAGTATTCACTTTGAAATTTATGATGATATACGGGCAATTCGTGCGGATGATGAAAGTTGTTTCTAAAAATGGAACGAACAAAAATTACGACATTAAGAGCTCCGACGAAGAGTTGATATATTCACACTGCGTTGGATAATTTAATTTCAACTCGGCTCTCGTTCTTAACATTCGTTAAACGCGAGTCGAGGAACGAGAGAATGGTAGACGCTGCGTGTCTCTCCCGCTGAAAATCCGCCGTTAATAAGGAGAGGGAGGCAGATGAGAAAAATATTTGAGAACGGATCGTTTCGCGAGCTGAGAGATACAGGCGGCCTCGGCTCGGTTCCGAGGGGGCGGGGACTATAATAAATTCCCTCTTCTCCGCGCCTGGGATTAATCGTATCGAAGAGTCGGCAAGGTGGATTAAAAGCTCCTCGTATTCCCGGTAATACCTACCGGGGCCCCTCTTCTTCGACTCCGCCGGAGTGGGAACCATTTTCGTTCTGCCGAATTTAAGCCTCTCGACGACCGATCCAGCGCCAATGCACATTTAAATTGATGGCTTCACGGTCCCTTGCATTTCGCGCTGCGTGTACTCGATATCTCGCCCTATCGTCTCTCTCCCCGTGGCTGCGAGACCTCTGCTATCCTCTCCTCCTCCTCCTCCTCCTCCTCCTCCTTCTCCTTCCCACCCTCCTTGTCGGCTCGCCCGTCTCGGTTCCCTCCTCGAGAGCCCACGAGACTGCTTCGAGAGCTTTATCCTATTAATCAATGCGCATAAATTGTTTTAAGGGAATCGTTACTGCCATTCAGACACGCCATATAATGTCGGCGGGGTTAATGTCGCGCGGCGAACAAGAGGGAGCCAGCGAACCGGAATCATTTAGATGTAACGCGGAATAGACGTGGCTCCGGAGGATTTATCGCGCGGAAGCCGGGAATTCGCAGAGGCCCGCCGTTTCGACGTTGTTCCTATTCACAGGGTCCGTAGCGCGATCGAGAACGCTGGCAATTGGGAATGGATCCCCAACTAGAGGGGGGTTGTCGCGTCGTCCCTCTTTCTATTTAGAAGAGATTTGCGGTGGAATCTCTCTCGTGGATCTAATCAATCGAGATTCCCGTTTGATAAGTCATCGCCGTGCGGTGTACTCTCCTCCTAAGATCGACAAAATGACGAAGTCTTGCGGCGGGGGGATTAACGAAGCGCGCAGAGTCGAGTACACGTTTGAACTCTTAGGTGTAAGGTGGGCAAGTACATTTTTCAAAGAGTCTGGGCAGAAGTGGCGGGACGACGAGAAATAGGAGGTCGAAGGTGGCTTAACGCGTTTTATTCTCGTCGAGGTCGGAGCAAACCCGCGTCACAGTCGCTGCAAAGTCGTTTCTTCTTTCTCTTCTCAGAAGTACTCGAAGCTTCTTCCTCCTTCGCGTCAAACTCCGAAGCGCAGGGCCCCCACGCTTTTCCGGTGGCCGTTGTCCCGTCGGAAATCTCGTAGCCAGAGGTGGAACTGGACCAGAAAAAGAGAAAAGCGAGAAAAGGAGACGAAGAAGCACGAGAAAAGAGAGAGAGGGGAGGGGGGAGATTGTGTTGCTCCCGCACGCTCGTGTATCCAGTCGAATTTTATCTGGCTTTGGTCTCTCCGGTTGGTTCCCCGAGATTTATCGACGATACCGTTTTGCCCAGCTCGCATCACGCACGCGGTAATAACGAATAATGCCGAGCAGTTAGGAAGAAAAGGGGAGGCGAACCCTTGGCTGTTCTTAAGTGAAAAGTGAGCCCTCGTTCCGACGAGGTGGATCCGAAAGCCTGGGATCCCGTGCCCGGAACACGGAGGATCGGGCAGAATTTTCTAAAAGGGGTCGAATAATACGATCGTTACCCCCGCGCTTTTTCCTTCCATTTCTCTGCCTCTCTTCCATGATATTTCCCGTAATGCCAGGGGCCAAACCACGATTCATCCCCTTCGTTTGTGTCGGTTCGGAAGCCGGCTCTCCCTCGGTGTCGAGGCGCCGCTTCTCGAGAAGCGCGCTTCTTATATACCTCGCGATTTTGCTTTAATAATTTTATTCCTTTTACATTTACTTTGTGTCGTCGACCGTCGCGTTTCCGTTGCGACCAGCAGGGAAGACGGGTGGGGAAGAAGCGTGGGGGTCGTTTAACAAGCGCGCGAAACGACGACCGACTCGTCGACCAACCCGGCTGGCAGCCTTTAGAGTTTAATTATTTCGTCTCGCGAGTCAGAGACGGGCTCGCGTGTTCTTTTAATTGTCTCTTTGTGCCCGGTTCTCTTTCCGCGCCGGCTGCTCGATTCTATTTATTTTCCTCGACGATGCGCCACGCTCGACCACTCTGGAACTTCAGGCATCCCGCCATTGACGAGAAACGATCCTCTCGCTACGTTGCGCGTCCTCCGCGTCTTTTCCACCCTTTTTTCCGCCCTTTCAGCGTTCTTTCTCCACCCTTTTTTTCACCTCGCGTTTCTTCTGTGCCGCTGGCTGCTCGCCCCCTTTTGAAATTATCAGCGTTTCACGGTACTCGCCAGTAAGTATTTTACGCTCGTCCCCCCGGCGACACTCTCGGTCGCTCGGTCTTTCGCGCTGCGAACGCCGCGGATCGCGAAACATATCGCCGCTTTTTCTCCTTTCTCTCTCGAAACGTTAGTAGCGTTGTTGACAGAGGAGATTCGCCAAAGCAATCTGGAGCCATTCGTTTTGCGGTGAAAAAAAAAAAAAAGGAAAAAACGTAGTAATACGTGTTTTTTGGGCTCTGCCGGGGGGGGGGGCTACAATAAAAAAAAGAGCGTTTCGTCCGGGCCAGAAGCGTCCTATTTCGATAATCGAGCGCAGCACTTTGCAGTTTTCATCTCTACTGCCCGCAATAACATCCGATTTCTGATACGTACGAGTCGCATGCCGCTCGCAGCGTCGGGGAACCGGTCGCCTGCTTCGGTCGTCCACTAAATTCTTTCCTTTCTCTCGGCGATCCCGGCGATCGTATTTTCAGAGACTGTCGATTTCCTGCCCGGGTTACTCGATGAAAGAGGATCGCGCGCTCCACCGGAGCCAAGTAATCGGGTAAAAGGGAAGGAGCGCGCGGAGGGATGGGATATCGGGCCGTGTTGCAACGAGATCAACTCGTCTCGACTAATATGAGAAATATTCGATCGAATCGACGCGATTCGATTCGCGATTTCTTCTCTCTCTCTCTCTCTCTCTCGTTATTTTGCACGCATCGTCGTCGTGTTGTATTTGTATTAGTCGTCGCGCGACTAATCGTTTTTGCAATATCTTCGATATCTGTCAGTGGCCGCGTCGATAAATTCCAGCGTGTTTCGATCGTTGCTCGCGAAACGATCGGCGAGAGGCAGAGGCGTTGTCGACGCCTCCGCGAGGGAAAATGAAAGGCTGCAACGATGGGGCTGTGAAGACTAGAGGGGACAGCAAGGGGTAGATGTGCCGCGGGTATATACCGATGCACGCGAAAATGTCAAGCGCAATTTCTGAAATTCCATCGTGTCGCTTCCCCCGTGCCACTCAAATGCCGCGCTACGCCCTCCACCTTGCTCGTCTTTCGCCCCCTTGTCCGCCAATCTGTAAAGGGAATTTCTCTTTCCCTCTGTCTCTCGTCTCTCTTCCCTTCCTTCCTTCGAATCTACCTCGTTTCTCGTCTACGGCTCTGCGCCGATCTTCAGCGTGGCGACACGCCGGAAATAGACGTTGATCATCAGGAGTGCGCCGGCGAAAATTTCACGAACGCGACACGCGGAAACGCGAGCGCGATTACCGCGATTCCTGCGTACCCGGGAATCGATCCGGGATTCCGTCGCGATTGCCCGCGGGACGATAAACGTTCGCTCTTGCTCGTCAGCCAGCCAGAGCGATACAGCGATCTCGGCTGCGGGTTTTCCACGGGGAAAATAAAATTTACCCCGCGATACATACCCGTCGGGCAACTCCTTTTTATTCCGCTCCATCTTGTTCCCTGACGTGACCCCGTTTCCAATTGTCCTCTCGCGGCTTTCCACCGCGGTGCACGTGCGCCGCTGCTGGCAGCTCGCGTTCCGTGACGTGCATGCATGCCGCGATGCAGCAGCAGCAGCAGCAGCAGCAGCAGCAGCAGTAAAAGGAAGATGTTACGCCCCGGCACGGGCGGCGGGGGACGTCGACGTCGTCGACGGAAAGACACGCGTTCCATTTACGCGATAGAAAAGCCTTCTTCTGGCTGTGCCGCGATTTACGCTGCCGCAAACGCTGACAACGTTGTCGCGCGAACGCGAACGCGAACGCGCTGGAAACGCCAGCGGCTGGTGCTTTGCCAGGTAGTTACGTAGTCGGAATCTTTCTTCTAAACGTTTCTACAATGTCGTTTCGTTTCAGCCGAATGTATTTACGCGCTAGATTTTCCTTCGTTCGACTCATCAGCAGCTGATCGAAAATGAGTCGACACTCATTCGACGAAACGAATTTCACTCCGTGAAAGTGAATGAGAGAACAATTTTCCTATCGTTGCCGAAACGATAAAGTGATCGATTAAAGCAAGATCGGAGTAGCCGAGTAACTCGCTGTAATTAATTTAGCGCAAATTACAGCGCGATCATCGAGTTGGAGATAGGAATTACAAATCGGGGGGGGGGGGGGGGGGAATTCTCGCGAGATAAATTGCAAATCTCGCCTACGGTTGGTGAAACGCAGCGGCGCGTTTGTTAACGAACGCGGGATTGCGTTCGTCGCGAGCATATGTTGACTTTTTTCTGCGTTCGACCGGCCTGCCGCTGTAAAGGGGGACAAAGTCGCGCGAAGGCCTCGACAGCGGCGACGGTGCCAAAGTGGCAGAGTGGAAAATCGGCACGGCGAGCAACAATCGGGGGACAACCGCCGGGGAGGCGACCGATTCAAAGGAATAATTGTTGTAATACGCGGCGGAGTCGCATGCGGCGAACAAAGCTGCGCAGCTTTTGTGTCGGTGCACGCACCACTCTCGCGCACACGCACGCCCGCTCTATACCGCGGTCCAAACGAGAGACAGAGAGAGAGAGAGAGAGAGAGAAAACGAGATTTGTTCTCGCAACCTCGAGATCCGAGAGAAAATACGAGCAACGCGGGACGCGTAATTCTTACGTTTGCCGAGGCCATTGTGAAACTTTCGTTCCAACGCGGACGAACAAAGTCGCGAAAAGTCGCTGCGTGGAGAGAAAGAGCGCGGGCGCGGTATTGGCTCTTTCGGTTTCTGCTTTCAAGTGACTATCGTTAAACCGGCGTTACACTGGCTGAAAATCCCTGTTTAATTCCCTCTATTGCGGCGTGGAAACGCGAGCTTCTGTCTTTCGCTCGTTAGGCAAATATTTCGAACAGCGGCGGTTTCGGGCGGTAGTCGTTCGATTCTAACAATGAACCTGTGATCCCGGCGTAACAAGGCAATACAGATCTCTCGTCGATTTATTATACCTCTGTGTTTTCTCTGTGTTTAACAATACACTCGAAATCCATTAAACAATTTCGAGTGCACCGCGGCGGCGCGCAACGAACCGTCGATTATTCCGATCCTTTCGAGCGCCCCAACGTACGTACGAATGCCACGGGCGGGAAATAACTGGCTAATCAAGCTCGTGGCGCCTCGTCTATCGACGAAACGAAACTCACCGAGCGAGCGCCGCCAACGCCTGCGAGCAAGGCGGGGTTGCGGTCCCGCGAGCCACCGGCAATTCGCGCAGCACGCGAATACGCAATTATTTTTAATTGCACCGGGGAATGGCGATCGCGTTCGGGGTTTCCGCGGCCGCATTAAAATGCGTCTGGGTGTAAAATTGAAACCTGCAAATCCGGCGAGCGTGCGCGAGCGGCGGGGCCCCACGTGTTCCACCCCGATAATGTGATTTTCAACAAATAATTTCGGGCGCGAGCGCGTGCCGCCCCTCGAGCCTCCAGCGGCTCGAGTTTCGCCGCGTCTGGAACAACGCGGCGGGGGCTTTCGTACGGCTGATTCGTCTCGCGGAGGGTCCCGACCGACGATTAATGCGTTTCGTGCTCGAAAACGTCGCGAAATCGCGCCGGAACGGCCGACAGGGGACAAAGCGGCCTAGTTACCGGTGGCTATCCCCTCGCTCGTTCGCACCTACCGCCTACACCCCCCCCCCTTCGCCGAACGATTTTAAGTGGCCCGCCGAGTTATCCCAAATCATGCCCGATCGGCCGTGTTATCGCCATTCTCTCCCGTCCTCTCCCGTCCTCTCCCGCGTTTTAACGCACCGCCCGTTCCAACCCGTTCTCGTTTTCCGCTCGCCGCGAAATCTCGCTGGATAATTATCAATTTCACCGTAGACCAGTGGCTCGTTCTATTCGATAATCCACTCGTTCCGTCGCCTCTCTCTCTCTCTCTCTCTCTCTCTCCCTCTCTCGATATGAAATTATTCGGCTGCGTGCGCGTGATCTTTCCAACACCTGTATATATGTGTGTGTGTGTGTGTGTGCGTTCTATAGCTTTAGACGCTCGTGATTCACACGATTCGTCAATTTCTAATATTAGCGCGAATATTTGGAAGGCTGGAAGTAAGAACGACGGGGCGACTCGCTCGTTGGTTCGAAGAGAAAGTGACAGACACCCGTCTTACTTTCTACGTAGTAAAAAAGCAAGGGTCGCGAGAGTGACAACAGTTGAAAATACGCGCGTGAACACGCGTGACTCACGATTTTTCCCCGGCTGGGGTTGTGTCCCCCAACCGACTAACGAATGGACTTTTGTCCAACCGTACAACCGTGTAACCAGTCTGATTAGATTCCTTTCTTAAGTAATTCGGAACTCGTAGCTTCCGAAACGTGAATACCGTTACTGTTCCCGGATCGTCGACGCGAACTCTTGGAAAAATACGCTTCCTCTCCGGCTTCTTTGTCGGAGATCGAGTCGCGAATCGAAGCGGAGCGAACTCGATTCGACGGGGCGATAAGCGTCGCTGGATTCTTAGAATTTCTGCGCGCCGGATGCCGCGCGGGAACGTTCGGTTCCGCGAGCGAGGACTCGATTACCGATCTTCAAAAATACCCAGAGAGAAAGAGAGAGAGAGACTCTGGCGGTTTCGTGTATTGACCAAGGAATCGTGTATTGAGTCGCCGAGCAAAAAATCGGCCGCCTCTGAGATTACGCTGCGCGTCTAGCGGCGCGTAGCCAATTGCGCACGTACGTACGCGCGCACACGCGAGTGGCCAACTTCCGAGAGATGGAAATCGCGTTGTCATCGGGTTTATCGCAATTATCGCGGCGCTTGTGCAAATACACGCGTCCGTGGGAATGTAATTAGCTCGGCACCGCCGGGGCAAACAATAACGTTTCGCCGCGGAGGAGAAAGGCGCGGCACGGCTGCTCGCGAATTTGCCATTTTTTCCCCGAATTCAGTCAACAACCGACCCAATACCGCTGAATGCACGATGGTCTGTCACACGAGCGTGACAATTCTTCTTTCGCGTGGGCTCTCCTCTTTCCAGACGTGATACTATCTCGCGAACCGTTTCGAAATTTGCCAAACTCGGATCTGTCAAAGTCGATGAATAGGCCGCGCCGAATTTCACACTTCGTTCCACAGGTTTTCAAACTTCAAAGTTCAAAGGGGGATTCCATTGAAACGACACGCGGATCCACGTGATTTGCTCGCGCTTCGCGATTCGAGGCGAGCCGACTGCCTAGAGAACACAGGCAGGGAGGAAAGGAGGACAGAGTGCACGCCGTGGAGGCAGCGGCGATGAAAAGAGAATCGCGCGCGGTCGATTCTATTCACGCGGTGAACGCGAACGCGCGTGGATACAAGAACAGATAAGCATCGCCGGATTAATTATGCGTAATGCGTCGGACGTGTGCACCGCGTGCCTGTGCACGCTTGGACGTGTAGTCTGAAGACCGCGCCTCTCTCTCTCTCCGTCTGTCTTCGCTGTATTCAATTATCATTGTTACTCCGCGAGTTTACAGATGTTTCCGCGATAATCACGGCGCTGCGCTTGCGATTGCACGTTTGTCCTGCCGGCTTGTATTAACCTCCATTGAATGGTAACTGTAACGGGAAAGAGAGGAAGAGGGAGAGGGAGAGAGAGAGAGAATAGGTGATTGTCGCCGCCGCTGGTACAGCGGTTGTCCGATATATATGCGTGGACGTAGCGACTCTCGGGAGGGAAACAAAGGGGTGGCGAGGCTGGCCACGCGACTTAATTAGGCTCGTTGGAAAAATTCACGCGGTCCCGGTTGCGCTGCTAGCCGTCGCGTGTTGCTCGACTACTGGCACCGCTCCAGGTATCCCGGTCGTTAGTACCTTTGAACGCTTGCACGGGGATCGTGCTCTGCTTGCGAACTACGTCGTAACGCGGTCCCATGTAAATCGAGGTGGCACGGCGGTGGTTGTTGTCCGCTGACTGATATGGAAACGATGGCTGCTGGCTCGAAGATCGAGTTAGAAGTGTTTGGGCACGTTGTCGGGTTAACGGGTGCAACTAGCCAGCTGTTGTGTGTTCTCAAAATGTTTCGTACCATGAGAATTAACGAACGCGGTATTGTCAAAACTCTCTTTGTTCGAACGGCAAAGTTCCAAAACGGTTGACATCTGACTGTCTACTTGTCCAAACTGCCATCACTGACAGATGAAGAAAGAATCAGTGGTCCTCTCATGGTATAAAATTCAATTACGTTCCTCTTCCAATCGTGTTGGCAAAAGTTGATCGAACAAACAAACAGAAAACTGAACGACTTGTACCCCAGTACGATTCGTCTCACTGAAAGGCCCAGAAGCAACTGTTCTGACTAGGAAATGATTAAAGGGCGCGATCGCTCAGTACCAGACAATGCCACTCCTACTCGAGGTCTACGCCACGCCCCCTCGTGAATCACGTGACCCAAATCGACCAATCGCTAATTTTCGTTGCATCAGCGTTGCACCTGAAGAGGCCCGATTTTCTGGGTTACCTCCGCTAAAATCACTTTCAGTGATAATAAATAGAAAAATCGATGAAGCGTAGCGGATAGAGCCGCAGCGATAGAAAAAAGTTGGCAAAGAAGGTAATCGCGGAGGACAAGTACGGAGAGGGTGTGCGTTTGGTGAAACCGCGAGGCCGGATTTCGCGCGACCAGGAAAAACGAGAACGAAAGCATAAGCGGTGCAACGTCGAACGGAAATAAATAGTTGGGGAGTTTCTGCTAGGATTCCGGTTGTGCAGTCTGTGAAAGCGCGCGGGGAGGGAAAAACACGGTATTGGCGTTGCCGCGCTCTATTTCCGTCCCACTGTTTTTCGGAGCCCTTTTTCTCTTTGGTCGCCCGCTCTGCTCCGCTCCGCTTCGTTTCGTTTCGTTTCGTTTCGTTTCGTTTCGTCTCGTCTCGTCTCGTCTCGTCTCGTCTCGTCTCGTCTCATTTCGTCTCGTTTCGTTTCGTTTCGTCGTTGGCTCCGAATGTTTTCATTCGACGTTGGCGTCCCATTGTGCCGGCGCCCGCTAAATGCCGAAACGCTGATGCGAAAACTGTTTTCCTTTTTTGCCTTCGTTAACCCACATTCACGGTGGCGCGTTCGGTGGCTCGAGACTCGCGTGCCTAACCCTCGAGAGTCGGTCCCGTAAACCGGTGCAAGCACACACAACCCTCTCCCTCTTCCACCGTGTTTATTCCGTCCGTTTATTCTCTCTGAATTAAGCTGATTTATACCGTTTCGTCGACAACGGCGTTGCAGTTTTCTCTCTCCCCGACACCTACGTACGCACACGTACGGTCCGCGCTTCTCCATTGTCGCTCGATTTTCGAAAATGGATGCGATAATAGGGGGAACCAGCGGGGGAACGCCTGTTGTACCTCCTGCCGATGATTCCGGCCGTTCGAACGCTTTTTCAACGTTCCAAAGTTCCGCGTAAGCGTGCCGGAGCAACGACAGACCCATTTTCGCGGGCGAAAAAAATAAAAAAATCCGCGCGACCAGACGCGCCGTCATCGTCATTGTGTGAATTTCAGCGGCGACGAGGCAGCAGGTGCGCCAGCTGGATCAGGCGCGAAATCGCGCGGATAACATGTTTTCCTTTCGGTAATGCCGCGCGACAAAGGGATTTCGCGAGAATGCGACTGACATCGAATTTAAAGCTCGATGAAAAAACAAAAACAAAAAAAAAAAAAAAAAAGGCACGCGCGATGCGTGTCGAACGCGCGTAAACACGCGACTGCTAGTCGCGATCGCACCGTCCCTCGACTCGATGGATTCGACGAGTTTGTTCGCACTCGTCGATTCTATGATTCGTAGAAAATGTAAAATTGAAAGCTTGCAAGTTCTTCAGAAAGTTCCCTCGGCGCTTCAAGCTCCAAGCTTTCTGAAATTCCGCACGCGTTTCGCGCGCTGTTGCGCGTCTCGCGCTCGTTAAATCTACAAGACACGGATTTCACCCGGAGAGAGAGATCGTGACCCCCCCGAGCACTCGAGGTGTTTGTCCCGGGGGGGAAAAATGCTACAGCGTAATGAAAAATCGCGTTGGCGCGGTGTACCGCTCGCGGTAGCAATTACTCTCTCACCCTCTAACGATGCCGGGTTGTTTTGTTTGCAGGCGTAGTCGGAGCTCGGAACTTCACGATGGAGTGCCGCAAGGGTCGACGGAAAGGTCTACTCAGTGGCCTGGTGTTTGCGTGGCTCCTAACCAGCGGTTGCACGGTCGCGGCGCGAAATATAGGTGAGTGCCCATGGTATTTACGATTTCAGCGCGCGCCGATTCCAAACCGGCGACCTGTCCACCACGGGTGCTGCCTCCCGGCACCGTCCTTGTGCCAATTAAGCCTCTTCTCCGCGAGGAGAGGAGACCGCGCGAATATTTACGCGCCGCGCCGCCAGCGCGGCCGTGTTCTACCCGAGGCGGCTGAAAAATTTGCCGCGCTTCGTAGTAGTCGAACGTGAATTTCCAGTTGACGACGAAAAGCCCCGTGGCCATAGTCGAGGCAACGAACGGCGGTCGATGCTTCTTGCTGCATGCGGGTAATTTAGTAAGAAGGAGACGTTCTTCGCGAATCCAGATAGCGTCGCTTTCGTTAATTTTAATATCTACGAGATAACTGTAAAATTATCACGCAAGTTGGACAAAGTCTTGTATATAAACGGTAAGTTTCGTTTAAACGCTAAAGCGAGAAGCTCAAAGGTTCAAAGAACCGCGGCGAAGCGTCGCTGCAGTCGTTTGGCATTCGATAAAAATTAATTCGGAATCGGTATCGAGGCGCCGCCTGCGGAAAAATTGTCATCGGCGGGGAACGTGTGCGGGGATACACGAGTGGAAGGTGGCGCAACAACGCGGACGCGTAGGGTGGGTTTTCAAGCGTCAGGGTAGGGTGGGACGACGCAGATCGACGCACTGCATATCCGGTCGGGCGAAACCGCAGCACGGCGGCCGCGTTTACCGGTTGACCGTTGAAACATTTATCGGAAAGCAAACACGATGTGTTTAATAACGAGGATGGAAGTAGCCGGCCAGCAGCGGCTAGCGTGTGTGTGTGTGTGTACGCTGTTACATTTTACTATCGCTGGTGAGGATCGTCCCTTCGACCCCTCGAAAGAGACCCCCTTAGGAAACGGACTAGCGGGTCGACGTTGCTGCTGGCAGTGGCCGGTGCTTAGGAAGCACTCTGCGTACGAAACAACACGGCCGCGCGCGAGAATTAATTCGTTCGCTAATCGATTTAGGAGAAGCGGCGTGCGTGAAGTGATATTGTTGCGGCAAGAATCGACAGTGGCCACGATGTGCGTGTGCGTGTGCGTGTTTGCCACGCTGCAATTAGAGGACAAACACGCGTTACGGTGGATAAATATTTGGAAAAACATCGCGGCAGATGTGCGTGAGTTCTTCTGTAATTCAAACTTTTGCTGAGTCGGTCGGTTCGACGAGGGAGGCAGTTGTTGTAATTCGTGGGGTACATCAGAGTGTGTTTTCATCGTTTCCTTTTGTTTATTTCAATACCGCTTCAACGGTGAAATTTTATATTTTTCTTTTCTACATATATATATATATATATATATAAATCGATGTGAAACGCTTGGTACGATTCTTTCGCGATTCGCGTGGCAGGTGGTAGGTAGGTGTGTATTCCACGCACGAGCCCACGGGTAAAAAGGGTAAAGATTTGGTTGGTTGCGCAACCAAGCCAAAGTTTCGAACGCGTACTGCACACGCATACACACACACACACACACACACACACGTCGGAGCGGAACGGGGCATTAACGAGCGGCAGTCTCGAGAGCGATTTCAAGTTGCGTAAGGGGTCGAGTAAGGAGTAAACCAGAGTTAGGCACAGGAGAGAAGAGTTTCTCTCTATTCGTTCGTGTTATCACACACTTGGGTAGTCCTAATCCGCGCGTTTCCACTGTCTTGCCCTTTCTGTCCTCCTTTCTGTCCTCGTATCGCGGCTGCCACCCTTCCAACGCTCCACTCCACGGAGAAGACGAACGCGTGCTCGTTCGTTTCGTTCTCGTTCACCGACGCAAACGGGGAAACTCGCGCGATAGATAAATCAAAATCTCCGGCATTGTGCGGCGTGCGGTCGACGGCTCAGACAGCTTTGCCATCGTCTTTGATTTCGCCAGCGGGGGGGGGAAAGAAACGGAACGAAGAAGCGGCGCTCTCGAGAGAAAAATGGCAACGGCTAGATAAAGAGCCAAGGACGAGCGTGACGCGACCGTTTCCAACAACCCGGCGTTTTATCTTTTATTTATTCGCCGTATATCACCGATTCGATTGCTTGCGATTTTGAACGATCGCTACGGGAAGGATAAGTTGATGTTCTCGGTTCTCGATGTTACTGCGCTTACGAAGCGCCGCGAAGTGAAATCGACAGGTTGACACGTCGTTCCCGTGATTACGCAAATTCGATTCTTCTGGAGGCAACTGGAATCAAACTGGAAAGTTTGCTGCGAGTTGTAACACGGAAAATAATCTTTCGATCGTTTCGAGCAGCGCGAGCGATTTTAAACCGCAAAAAGATATATTTGCGAACTTGTACGTTGCGCCAGCCAACGATATTCTTTGGAAAGTTTCACGGAAGCGAAACAACGAACACGCGGGCCAGATAAGCCACCTTTAAATTCCTGCCAAACTCCGCGTCAATCTCTCTGCGTTCGATTCGAAGCGTCGCTGCGATAAGGAATACAACTGGCGGCGTTCGTCGACGTCGTAGTTGAGAAATGTTCCCGTGCAACTGGAAACGGAAGTGCGCCGGCTCAACGTCGTTCACCAACGACCGGCCAAACAACCTCGTCCTCGTCTCGACCTACGACCTCTGCCGCGCCTCTCTCTCTCTCTCTCTCTCTCTCCCTCTCCTCTTTCTCTCTGGCTTTTCCAGCTAACCCGGGCAACCGTAACTTGCCGCGAACCTTCTAGCGTCTAAGATTTGTGGTACATCGGCAACACACGGTGGCCCCAATTTACTGCGCATTACGCCGCTTTTCCAGCTTGTTTCTCCTCCGCGGGAGTTTCCGTTTTTCCAGCTTTTCGCCCTCCTCCCGTTCCCTTTCTCTCTTTGATCCGTTATCCCGCGCTCGATCGTTCCTTCCCCTATTGGCCCGCGTACGCTCTGTGTTTCTACGGCGAACCGAGTTCGTTGTTAAACTTCTTCCGTTTCCCGGTGTCTCCCGCGAAACGTCGTTTCACGGTATTGGAAAAATTCTGCTTAGAAAGAGAGAGAGAGAGAGGAAAAAAGAAGAAGCTTGCTTCGCTCTTCCATTTTCGTGTGGATTTCGTTTCAGACAATTGTCGCCGAGTTAATCTGAAATGCGCGAACACTTCGAATTGGACGATCGAAAATAGGAAATATTCGGCAGCCGAAATTTTCCATCGTTCGCGTGATCTCTCGATCCGATCGAACGACCGAAATTTCGTTCCATTAAATGGAATTCCACTGTATTACCAGCCGGGAAACGTCCGTAGCGCGGTGTTTACGGTGACGGAACGTTTTTTTCCCCCCCCGCCCGGAATTCGTTTCAACTTTCCTCGATGATTTTCCTACTTTCCCACCCCGAGAGGGGTGACAGTACGGACGATGTTTTTACTTTTTTTTTCTCTCTCTCTCTTTCTCGTGCTCACACAGTGCGACGTGTATCGCAGCTGAAAGTTTAACAACGTAACAATGCACGGAGGACGGCGAGGCTCGTTGAAAGCCGCTTCAACGTGACTAATCTAATTTCCAATCATGCGCGAGCGGTTGCGCTGCGAGCACAGTTCGCTAGGCTGTCTCTTCTTTCTTCTTCTCTCTGTGTTTGCCCTTCGGCGTGTTTTCGTCGAGTTCATTGAGTTCCACGCGATTAGTCGTTCAGACGGTAACGACCTGTCTGAGCGACGAATTTGTCTGGTCACTGACATTCGCCTAGCGTTTCGACTCGTAGTCGAAAGAAAAATGAAGGGGCAGGTATCTACGGTATGTTTCACGAGAGCGTGGACGCGATATCGTTGAAACTTGGTATCGAATGAGCCGGGGATCGTAGTGTCGTAAAAATATGAATCAGTCTGTAATGCGCATTAGTGTTTTTGACTTACTCTCGGATTATAAATCAACAGTTTTTTTTAGAAAAAAAGTTAATTTTTAAAGAGATATCGCGTCCACATACTGTACATACGTGTCCGCGTATTAAAATTGCTACATGGTTCGATTCAACTTGGAATTCAATCGAATTAATTCGATCGATTCGATCTGTTTTCGATTTTGACAACGACGCTACATTGTTTGTAGCTCGACGAGCATCATTTGCGCAAAGAGAAATATCTAATTGAAGCCCGAAGTAACAGGATCTCAAGAAATCTTTGTCGCGCGATGCATAATCACAAGGTATAACGGGACGATCGTGCCGCTGCACGCGTTCTCTGGGAGGTTTCGATCGGCGCAAAAATCTCTCTCTCTCTCTCTCAGCCCGATGGAGACCGAATAAAATCCCGTATAGGAGAAGACCGCTCTCCTCGCCCCGCTGCTTCCCTGCCCGCTCTACCTATCGCTTCTTCCGGCATCCCGTGAAACTTACTTCTCTTGCCGCTCGCGTTTTCCAATTCGCGCGCCGGGCTGATCGGTCGCGCGGAAAATAAGAGATTGCCGTGATCCTCGCGTGGTCGGTGTCTCTGTAAAGTCGAAAGAGGCGAGGAAGAGGGAGCCGAGAGGGGTTGGAGAGTAGGAAAAGTGGAAGCCGAGAGGCGAGAAGGAAGAGAAGGAGCGAATCTTTCAGCCGGAATTCCTGGACGCGGCGATGGTTCGACGCTTGGCCCGGACGAGTGGTAGACGGAGGACTTTTAATTCCCGTGACGTTCACTTCCGGCGCACGTGACCCAGTTCGCTGGCCAGGCGTCTCAAAAATTGCATCCAACCTTGGCACGAGCCTTTGTGTTTCAACCTATTTTCCATTCGCGCAGGATCGCTATTTTCTCGTCGCGCAGCTGGTTTTTGACCGTAATTGAAAATCTTCGTCCTCTTTTCTCGTCGCGATCTTTTTTCACCGCTCCCCCCTTCGCCGCCGGTGCCGGCATTTGCATAGAGCACTCGTTGAGCGCTCGACGCCGGATTATCGTTTCCTTTTTATCGGGGTCGTGGCATAGTTCGCGCCACGTTAGCCCGCTCAGTTGGAGAAATAGTTTTCCCTCGTAGCTGAATCGTCGACTCGACGAGCTGAACCAGTAGGCCACCTCGTTTGCCACCGACTTGTGCTCTCGAGTAATTGACGATATCGTGTCAGCTATTCTTCTGTATCATGCGCGTATATAGGCGCGTGCGTATGCAGTTCGTTCGTTGTCGTATTCCTTTGCAAACGACGGGGGAGGATCGATCGTCGGGGAGGATTTCCGCTCAGTGATTTCGTTTTCATGGACGGTTTGCGGAAGCTGCGCCTTTAATTTTATGGAATCCACGGGATCCAGGCTGTCGACTGGATCGTACGAGTGCACGCGCGGGCGGAAAGATCGATCTGCCCGTTCCGCGAGAGCGGAGCTCTACCAGTGTCTTTTGAACGGAGCAACCATCGGTATCTCTCTTTACGACGCCGTCGCCCCGTCCGGGATTCCACGACGTAATCGATTTCCGATTTCTTAGTGGCGGCAATTTTTCAACGCCCCGTGAGAAATAACTCTGGAATAAGCC
This sequence comes from Melipona bicolor, assembly GCA_030673865.1. NCBI lineage: Eukaryota > Metazoa > Arthropoda > Insecta > Hymenoptera > Apidae > Melipona > Melipona bicolor. The sequence continues at coordinate 3,526,647 of JAHYIQ010000012.1, forward strand.
GTGCTTCCCGGCCCTGTCGCGAAACAAGGAGACGTTGCTCTCTCTCTCTCGCCATCGTCGTCGTTCGTCGAGAATTTGACGCGATCTTGCGTTCTCAGATGCGCGTTCCGTTCCAAACACGACTAAACGGAAAGGAGAAACAAGAGGGGCACGGAGGGGGCTAAGAAGAGTTGGCGTTATCTGTTTTAATACGTTCGGCTCGTGTTAACCGCTTCCGACTGCGAGTCGGTGGGCCCACGATAAAAAGAGGATAATAGGCGGCTTGGGGTGCAGCAGGGGCGACGAAAGAGAGGCAGACCAAGCTGCTTTTCAGCGAAAAACTGTGGCTAAAGGGTGAGCGAGGTAGTGGCAGAGAAACGAAGAGAACCGGCTGCATGGGAAGAAACGGAGCTTTATTAAGACGTACGAAATGCGATGGAGTCGCTCACGATAATAAAATTCTCTCTCTGTCTCTTCAGTAGAACTCGCACGATCGCTCTATTGTTCCTCGCTAATGCAGTACACATCCCCCGTAGGAGTTTCTCTTTCTCCCTTTCTGCCGCTGTCACCGCTCTCTACTTTGCCATTGCTTCTTCGTTACTAGCCGCAGTTGACCCACTTCCGATGGAAAGATCGGCAACACTCGAAATCGTTTCCTATTTTTCGTGCTCTGGACCAAAAGTGCGACGCATCTCACCCCATTCGACCTGTGTTTCGCGCTTCTCTCCGGCTTCTTTAAACTTTCCTCTCTCCCTCTCCCTCTCTCCGTGCTCTTTTTTTCCGATCACGCTCTCGTTAACATTCATACGAACGAGACCTCTTTTTTGCCAAGTCGACTCGCCCCCTCAAAGGGAGAAAAGAGCCGCTCTCCGGTCTCTGGGGTAACCGTCACCCCCTGCGGCCTTTTCCCTGCAGGTTTGCCCAACGCGTACAATCGCAGCACAATCGCGCGCGCCTTCGTCGACGATTTCTCTCCTTTCTCTCCTTTCCTTTTCCTTTCTCGGGAGTTAAAATCGCGTGAAAGCGGCTCGAGGGTCTCGAAAATTTGCAACGAAATCAGCTCCGTATTCGAGTGTTATTCCTTCGCATTACGCCGACTTATTCCGCGCGCGTCCCCTCTCCCCGATAGCGTGACGACTCCGCGTTTAAAGGAGAACGAAAAGACCAAGTGCAAGTGGACGGATTTCACGGCTGTTTCGCGCAAAAAAAGAACAAATATTAACGCGGAGGTACAAAGTTGCCCCGATAAACCAGTTAACGAGCGCGAGAACCCGTCCGTCCGCTTAATCGAGCCGCCCGAGAGTAAACTTGCGCCGTTCCGGAGGGATGAAGCGTGTTGCGTTACAGAAGAATTTCGCCGAGAGTCGAGGCGCGGAGAGCAGGCGAGAATATCGATATCGACTTTCCTGAAATTTCGAGGCAGAGTATCGCGCGGCGTTTCACTCCTCGCTCCTATTGATTTTTTAATAAGCGCGCCTTTTTCCCGATCGATCGACCAGATAAGAAAAAGTGAAGAAGAAGAAGGAAGGAAGAAAAGAAAATAGTAAAGAAAAATGAAAGAAGGCAAGAGAGAGAGAGAGAGAGAGAGAGAGACTGGCTCGGTAGCGGGCTGGAACTTGCTGTTGAAGTTTCCCAGGCGCATTAATGCGCGCCAAATTAAACCGAAGTTTCTTCTTCGGTCGGAGAACTTCGTTAAACCGCTTTGTAAATTCCTGTCTAGCCCTAGTTGCTGCTCGCCTCTCGCGAACCGTGTAAAACCAGCTGGTAAAATATTGCGGCCTCCGTATCGACGCATCGAGGTCAAACTGACCACGCTGACTGATGCGCTTCTTCGCTCTTTTATTTTTTCAATCCGGCTCCGGGAAGAGAATGCGACTTCTCGACGAGAACGAACATCTCACAGCGTCGAAAGCGAGAGTCGTTTGGAGAAGAGACTGCCCTCTCCTCTCTTTTTCTCCCTCTTTTCTTTTCGCGCAGAATTAATCTCAGCTTTGCGGAATCTCGTTTTAAGCTTCCCCCCTCGTTTTAGCGAGATCCTGTCGTTGTTTGGAAATTTCTGTATTCCACGCGGTTTCTTAATATCGCGGTTGTCCCGAGCACCGAGAACAACGTGGCTTTAACTGACGAGAGTCGTTTGAAAAAGAGATTGTTCTTTCCTTTATTTTTCCTCTTTTCTTTTTTCACGCGGAATTAACCTTAGCTTTGCGAAATCTTGTTTTAAACTTACCTCGTTGTTTGAATATTGCGGTTTCGAGTACCGAGAACAGCGTAACTTTAACGTACATACGCGTGACGCGGAATTCCCTTTGGTTCTTCCGTTTCCGATCGATCAAGTCTCTAACCTAAAACAATAAACGCTGACGAACGCGGTGTACGCCTCGCCTGTTCGATGGCTGTCGCGATCCGCGTCGCCGGTAATTACGCGAAATCGGGGCGCCTCCCGCGGAAAATACGAGGATCTTACGTGAGGCGGTCGGCTCGCGGCGCGATTCAACAAATAATCCTTATCGGTCGAGTTCAGAGGTATGCGCGCGTAAAAAAGCGGCACGGCTACCGGTGCAGCAGGGGATCAGATTATAAGCCCGTCGCGGTCGCGCGTTACATTAATTTAGCGCGCGAGCTACGCTTCTTTCCTTCTCCCTCTCACTCTGTCCTTCTCTTTGTCCGCGTCCCTCTCTTTCTGGCAGGCTACTTTTGCATTCATCCTTCTTCCCCCCCCCCGGTGCCCGGTTGGTATGCGCGGATTACAAGAAGCTCGCGTACGTTTATGCCAGCCTGCACGCGCCTGCTTTTATAAGTGGACACCCTTTTTTTCTCCCTCTCTCTCTCTCTCTCCGTGCCCAGGACACCGTTTACAAAGACGAAATGAATGTAGTTACGTCTCCTGTGGAAACGATACCCAAACCTCCGAGCCTCTTTCTGGTTATTTTGTTACAAACGCCGGCGAACAGGTGATATATACCCGGCGAGCCCGGCATAAAAAGGAAGAATTATGCTTATTGAAAGTTTTAGGAATATTTTACTGCTTCGAGCAACCGGCTGTAAGATGAGTCCTTGATAAGCATTAGCATTTTTTAAGCAAATCTTTCTTTCCTGCTTTCTCTCGTTTCGTCGGTGTTGTTCCTTATCGCCGCGAGAGAGGTTGGAACTGATGCGACGGGAAATTTCATAAGCCGTTCCATGGTATTTCTCGACGGTTTTAACGAGCGTGCCACATAGAGAGCGGCCGTGATACCCGGACTGGTGGAGTCGCGGAAGCTGTAAATCCCGGCGCGCGCGCACTTTTTAAATAACCCTCGGCGTGGCCGTAATCGGCCAACGGATTCGGTATACGGCGGCAATAAAAGGCCAGCAGCGTTTCATATCGCAACGCGCGCGATAAAGCGCACAAAAGGATCGTTCGAACCGTCGGTGCTCGCCACCGATTTCATATTTGCAAAGCTCGGGCCGGACGACTCCTCGTTCCGCGACTACGCGGCACTGCTTGCTCTGCTCTCTCCGGCGTCAAAGCGGAACGAAATCGCCTCGCGTCTCGTTTACACCCTGGACTAACGTGGATCGCGCGGAAATTTCATTCGACGTGGTTGCAGTCCCGATCCGCCAATTTTCTCGACTGGAGAAGCAACGAGCGGGGCCCGTTCGATCGTCAATAATAACAACCGGAGGCCAAGCGTGCGTGCTCGCGACACGCGTCTCTGCTCGTAAAGCATCTGGGAACAAGGCGGTGCGGAATTCTCGTAAAGGGCGAGAGAGGAGGGAAGAGGATCGTTATCGGGCGCGACAAATTGCTCCTCGCTCCTCGCGCGAAACGAACTTCCAAATGGGTTGTTGCCTCTCGGTGAAACGACCGTGGAAAAACGAATGCTTTTAAGGACGCTCCCCACCGACCATTACTTCGATTGCCGGCAAAGGCCAACTTGGCTATTCAAGTTTCTGGAAAAATCGCGTCCGTTCCTCTCTTCCGTTTCTCCCGAATGCACGCTCGGTCGCTTTGAAATTTCGATAATATCGCTCTCTCTCTCTCTCTCTCTCTGTCTCTCTCGCGGTTACGACGCCAGTCGCATCGTGATCTTCGTTTCGAATTGACGACACTCGCAACGCGGGGCCGTCGTAAATCCCGCGGCAGTGCCGCATTCCGCGAACGGAACTCGAGAATACAAAACAGTTTCCTTTATCGCGCGAAAGTCGCCCCCTCTAAAAATGTAACGCGGGGCGCGCTCGCTGGCGCGGCTAACTGCCCGATAAAATCGAAATCGTAAAACAGCGAGAAACTTGCTCCGCGCTCGTGAAACGAACGCGACAACGCTCGGCCGGGCGAAATTATCTTTTAAACTACCCTCCGCGCGAAACTCCAGTTTGACGGTGCGCGGCGCGTATCGTCCGTAACTCTTGCTTAAACCGCGCGTTCCACGCTGCACTCTTGCCCTCGGACTCTTGCCCTTTTCTCCCTTAAATGCGCGTCGTTGAGCGCACCGCCCCGAGCCATCCCTCCGCCTCCTTTGCGTCGAGGCTGATTTTTATTCGAACGGCATTTTATTCGTTTATCGGAATCGTTGTCGAGACGCGTTAAAAAGTTTGTTGCCACGCTGCCATTTCGCCAAAGTTACGCAGCCGTCGCCGCGTACTTTAATTAATTTCGTCGCGACGAGTGGCCGATTGTCGCTCTCTCTCTCTCTCTTTTTCTGTCTGTCTGTCTGTCGGTGCCGTCTGACGGGAATTAAGATTCGATCCTTGCGTTCGGATCGCGCCGGAGGAGCCACGACTGGCGCAATTGTTGGAATTTCACCGCTGGTAAGTCGCTGAATCGATGCGAGTTTACGCCCGTTACGTCACAGCGTTTTCCACCTCGACGGGCACGTGCACGGACGATTTCTATTTGCGTTTCTTTATTTGGTTTGCTAAACAAACACGCGCTGAAATTCGCGATTTTAACGAACGAATTAACGTTCGAACGTTAATTTGCAACTTGTTGTTGCAGTCGTCATCAGGATTGGACGAGCCGGTGCTATTTTTGGCGCTGGCCTGTCGAGTAATTAAAAATGTTACAGGAGAACGTTCCCGACAATTTGCGCGCGACTTCTCTGTCGGTATTACCGGCGCGTTGTTATTGTTGCATGATTTCCATTGTTTCCCTTTATTCCCTGGGAAAGTATCCTGTCGAACCGTTCCCGTTCCACGGCACGCGAGAGCAGCGGAGTGCCGAGAGCAGAATTTATCCGGGGCACCGGCAACGCGTTGAATTACGGAGATGAAAAACAATAATTACAGTCGATCGAGACGTTGATTTAAATACAATGTAATATCTCGATGAATGGCTATGCGCCTGCAATATTGAAAAAAAAAAAAAAAAAAGAAAAGGAGAACGAATATCCATCTCTAACCGACGTGTCGGAATAAAATCAATCATTTCGACATTCCGCGACGTGCAAGTCGCTAATTATACGTTGTTAAATCACTCGTTGGTGCCGTTTTTTTAATTTCGACCTGCCTCACGACGCGAGACAATTGCCCAACGATCTTGCGCAAAATTCATCCTCTCTGTTGGACGCATAATTTAAAGGTGTTGCCTCAGGTGTGCTAGCTACGTGAATCGCGCAGTGACCGCTATTTATGGCCAATTTGCTTCGACGATTGACAAAGGAGATCGAAACACCGATACGACGTGTAATTGACAACGCGTCTGTTGCTTCGGGAAATCGGAGCGTGTTTCCACGATACTACTTTTCCGTACGCGATTTTCAAACGTCGCGTCCGCGTCGGACGACGAGTTTGTAATGGGAAAATATAGGAAATCTGTCGACGAGGAACGAGAGGAATGGACCGAAAAAAAACGACGACAAAACACGCGGACAAGGCCGGAGTTCGGGATCGGGATCGGGATCGACGGTCGGCCGCAATTAACGCGATAATTGATTTACAGTTAGCCCCGGTTATCGCGGCGCAAGGTGGGAGACTCGGACTATTCGTGTCTCGCGGCAGGCGAATGGAAGAGGATCGCGCGAATTCCTGGCAGTCGGCAACGAGCAAGCGGCGGCCATAGCTGACGCAATTAAAGCCGGTTACATTGTTCGAAGGGAAGAGAAGAAACAAGGGCCGTGTGGCGAGGGAACAGAGGCGGTACGACCGCACCGTGTATATTCTCTCCTCGGAGGAGGAGAGGAACGCGCGCGACACCAGGCGGAATTGTCGTTGACCGCTGCTCGGTCTCGGTGCAGAAATCGAGAGGATTCTCTGCTGCGCGCTCTCGTCCGTCCCACGGAGGCGCGTAATAAATTGCAATTAAACGCGCGCCGTGCGCGACTTTGGAAGATCTCGCGGACACGCGTCTCCACCGCGAGGACCACACGTACGCGCGCACCGTGCTTCCGATTAAATTGCGTCGTTGCCGGTCGCGCGTTCGATCGCGAAGGAACCTCTTCATTAGAACGATTCGAATTAGCTGCGCGCCTCCGCGCCCGCGCCACACCCGTACACGAGAGTAATAATAACGGCGTGCGCGAGACCGTTCGCCCCTTTTAATTGGCCGGCGTTCGTTTTTTTTTTTTTTTCTCTTTTTTCGTGCGCGAGCGCCGAACGCGCGCGCAAAGGTTCCTCTTCATCGACCTGGTGGTTTCTTCGGCCGTCCGGTGTCTGTTATGTTAATTAAAACCGGTTGCCAGGGCTCTTTGAAGCGAACGACACGCAACAATGCTCGCTTAAAGCGGACAAATTTAATGCGCCGTGTACACCGGTGGCGTCGTCCGGCCCTTTCCGTTATGCCCAAACTCAACCGGTAGCCTTTGCCATCGTGTCTGCACGATTTGAAACTGCGAGGGAGACTCACGCGCGATCGTGAGATCATTGTACATCAACGTCTTCTCTCTCGCAGTCCAAATGCAAATTGTCCATATTAACGGACGGTTCTCCGTTGGAGCCTGCAACCGTGTCGCCGGTACGTCGAATGGCCCTAGCGAACGCACGAAACAGTTCTTAAAGGACCGTAAAAGTTGTAGTTGAAATTTACGACCGGGCCATCGATCAGCAACCGGTAGCCCCGGGCTTGGAACAATTTCCCGAGAACAGATGTCTCTCTGTTCTCTGCCTCGTTTCTTCAGCTCTCTCGAAAACGGAGCCATACCTAAACTTTGAACTGCAACCGAGGAGTGGTACGCGTAATTCGCGCGACGTCTCAACTTTCGATGCGTTCTCGCGTCCATACCAGAAAGAGAGAGAGAGAGAGATAAAGGATGAAAGAGAGAGAGAGAGACTTCTCCGATACCTTTTCAAGAGACCTCTTCATTATGCGATCCCAATGTTTCCCTGCAATTAAGTCGGCTTGCAGGCAGGTAGGCCCCGATAGTCGGCGCATGTTACGACCGCGTAATAAACGTCCCGCGGAAAAGTTATCGCGTCGCTTCGTTTGAATTTGCGATCTTTTTCAGAACGGATCCCCCTTTCCGTCATTCCACCCTTTCCTGCCCTGTCTCTCTCCTCTCTCGCTCCGTCTCGCCTACTCTCCTGCCGTTGCGCGATGCCCGCGATAATAAAAAACGGGCCGAGATCACGCGCTGTTTAACGACTCGGACCAGCAAGAAGCTCTCGCCGTAAAAGCCTCTAAAAATCTTGACTCGTTCCGTTGTAACGGAACGGTACGAGAGTATTCTCGATGTAACACGATCCACGGCAATACGGTTGCCCCGATGAATTTCACCGCGCTCTCTCGATAAACGGAATCTGAGTTGTAATTTCCTCGTTGTCGGATGATACGAAATTGTTTCCAACTCGGGGCGAATAAAGAGCAATTAACCGGGACGAGATAACTTTTCACTCGTTCAGTTTTTTTAAAAAAAAAGAAGGGAAAGAAAAAGTGAAAAGACACCTTTGACCAGCAGGATTGCATTGAGTGATTGATCGTCGCTTGATCGTGTCTATTTAAAGAAAAAAGCAGCAAGTGCCAAAACGATAAAATCAGCTTTTGCAGAAATAAAATATGTTTACAACGTATTTACGAATAGTGGACGATTTTGGTATTCACCCTGCTCTGCACGTCCGAGAAAAAGTAATGAATCTTTTTAACGCAAATATCGAGATTTGTAATTTTTGTTTTGAGTATACAGTATTTGTAAATAAATATTTTTACAAAGTAGTGTAAACCATTAAATTCGTTGTTAAGAGACACTAATTTCATTAGTTTACATAAAAGCTGTATCTTTAATAATTTCCGAAATATTTGACAACAACGAGTGCCGATAAAAAAAGAAAAAGAAAAATACGGGTCAAATACTTTTTTGAAAACTCCATTCATACTCAAAATTGGTGATTCACACTTTGGTATGTTCTCTTGCAAGTGGGACAAAAGAAAAAATAAAAAGAGCATACAGTCTGGTCTCTTCAGATTCTGGAGAAATCTCCCTCTTTTCACGTGATAATTGACGAAGGAAAAACGCGGTGCAAAGTGCGTTAAAAGGATTCTAACTCGTTGGCAATCAGTTGGCGTTCCCCGCGTTCAACGAGAACGACCTTGACGATCAGACTGAAAGACGTGCCGTCGTAGGTTTCGCGTGTCGGAACCCATCAGCGGCCAGCAGCGAATAATACCATCATCGAGTGACTTCTGATCGGACGTGCAAATATTTCTCCGCGCGGCGGAGGATCGAAGCGCGGCGTGCACGCGCGGGGGCCGGTCGTCGGTGTGCGTGCACGGAGCCGAGACAATCGCTGGAATGAGGGGAAGAGAAAAGACGAGCGACGAGTGCATTCCAAGACCCGCGAGAATGAGGCGCGAGCATCGAGCAGGTGGTAAAGGGGGAGGCAAAGGACGAGCGTAAGACGGAGGACGGAAGGCTGGACCGAAGAGAAGGGGGAGAAGAGAAGGTCGGCAACCCGGCGTTACCCGCTTCACAAAGACAAGAGAGACGAACGAAGACGAAGGTGAAAAGAGGGAGCCCAGAGCGGCGGCGGCGGCGGCGGCGGCGGCGGCAGGAATGCCGAGGGAGGCGTTCTCGGGGCCCTCCGTGTGTAGTGTTTTGCGCTTTTCAAGCCATCCTCGCGTCAACCTGTTTCTCGTCCGCTCTCTTTGCTCGTCGTCTTGTCCTCTCCTCTCTCCTCTCTCGTCGCTCGACCCCTCTGGTGCCTCTTGGTCTCGAAAAAAATTGCTGCTGCCGAAGAAAAACATTATTTTGATAGAGAGAGAGAGAGAGAGAATGGACAATCTCCACTGCACGACGAAAAGATTTAACAAGATGTCGCTTGAAAAACCGGAGCCGCGAAAAATTGTATCCCAACGTTCGTTTGATGAAAGCTGGACTTTTGACAAATTTTTCGGGTCACCGATGATTTACGCGCGACACACGGGCCGAGTTGAGATCTCCGTCTCCGAGAGAGGCTTCTGTTTTCCTTTCCTGTTTCACTGCGAAGAGAAACGAAGGCAATTCGTCGGTGTCACGGAATCGGGATCTCGTGAAAGAAGGAGGGGTGTGTTTGTTTTTCTTCGCGGTTAGCTTTTCCCCGCTTCGGCGGCGAGAAATGGCGCGATTCTCTCTCTCTCTCTCTCTCTCTCTGCCTCCTCGTTTTCTCGTTACGACGTTCGATCGTTCGCTGGCAACACGCGAGATCTCGTTTGAATCGGGCTCTAACAGGGGGCTGGCTGACCGCTGCTGCAGTCTCGCCGGGCGCAACAGAATTTTAACGAGCGGACGCTTCCGATAGGCTCCCGCGGTAAAAGGCAAAGAGCCTCGATCGATTTTGCGCGGAAAGGGTTGAGAAAAATGGGTCAACCGGCGCGGCGCGCATCTACGCTCGAGTGGAATATGGAACAGTCGTGGTCTGGCAACCGGCCGGTTTTCTTACGTCGCGTGCTCCGTCGACGACAAACGATCAATTAGCGGAGCAAAGTTTGGAGCTTGACTCTCTTCAGATCAGGTTATCACGTACAGGAAACGTCGAACGTCGAACGTCGACGATAGTCAACGGCAAACGGTGTTGTTTCGAATATATCGGTCAGGCGATAAACTCGTGCGAACGATGCAACGATGCCTCGTCGCTAAAGAGAAATGGATAGAACGGATCGTATCTTTGAGGGGTCGATCTTTCTCCTGGAGACGCCAGGCTGATTGAGCGGCGTAATTGATGACGATCTTGCCTGTGCGAGTGCCGCCCGAAGTAGATTGAACTCGAGAGAGAGAGAGAGAGAGAGAGAGAGCGTACCGATCGTAGCGCGGAGCGTGCAGAAATGACGACTGACGGACTGATTGCGCCGTGAAAGGTGAGAGAGAGTAAATTGCCGGGACTCGAAGGTGAGAGCGAATGGCACGTAGGATGCGAATCGAGGATGAGAATCGAACCGGTTGAGAAAGTGAACCCGAGAGTGAGCACGAGTCTGTAATAAAGAAGACATCAAAACCCACCGGTGTAAAATAGCGCGCACGACGGTAGATACACCGGCGGATAATAATTCCTCGCGAGACAATGAACTCGAATGTGAAATCGGATTTATCGCGCGAGATCCTTTGATTTAAAATCCAAATCACAGCTCGCGTTTCTGCTCCAAATTCTACTTTAATTTGTCGTCCCTTTTATCTCGTCGAACGTCGTGCCGGCCCGTCGAAATCGCGATATCCCCCGCTGAATGAACAAAATCAATGGGAATCGACGTTCTCCGGGCGTCGTTTTCTCCCTTTATCCGCGTTACAGCGATGATATTTCCGTCGTGAGAAACGGCTAGGAAAACACAGAGAGGACGGAAGAGGTGGGTGGGAAACAGCGGCACGCGAAAATACAAAGTATTGTACAATATTTTCAGCGCGGATGGCGGGCGACGAAAAACCGGAAATCCGCAAAACCAACGGATCGACGGGCGGTACGATAACGCGCCGCGAGTTCTCGCCAATCAGCTTTGTGCGCTTTTCGCTCAGCGAGCAGAGCGCGGCAAACGAGGCGCGAACGGAACCCGCGCCGCTGCCACCGCCGTACCCCTTTCGCTCTTTTCTCTCTCTCTCTCTCTCTCGCTCGCTCTCTCTTCTTTCGGCCGAGCTTTTATTTGTCCTCCTTCTTTTTGTACTTCAAACGCAATTAGTGCAGTCAACGCTGGTTGTGCGCGCCGACGGGGGATTATAATGGCAGTGCGTGCACTCGCGCGGCTAATGAGATCCGGAAAAATCAGGCCTTCGGTTTGCGCGCGCCCGAGCGACGCTTGTTAAATGACGCTCGTTTGAAGCAGGCTTCCGTGTTTTCGGCCGCGACCGCTTCCCTCTTTTCCGATTACAAGCGCACCGGCCAGCGCCGACGACCCCTCGCTCTGTCTACCAACCCCCGCGCGCGCTTTTGTTTCCTTCTCTTTCCGTTCAGTTGTCTCCCCCGTGCCTCTTTCGCCTTCACCCTCTCTCTCCCTCGTAGCAAAAGCCTCCAGCTGTGATTTCTTGTCGGATATTTTTCAGCCCACACGTACGCGCGCGCGCGCGCGCGCGTCGAAGGGGTTAGAGGTGGCGCTCCATGAAGCGAGAGGGAACCGCGATGATAATTCACTCGCTGACGAAGTAATTGCGCGCGGCGCTCGCGCCACTGGACCGACCGCGTTTCCCTCTCGCCCTCTTGCCGCCGTTTCTTGTTTTCAATCGCGTTGAAAGTCAGCCGTAAATAACAGCCGAGCGAGGAGCAAACCCGAGGGGGTGGTTTTACGATTTCTCGAGGAGGAATGGATTGAAATTCGCCGTTCGGTGACGAATGGAACGGGAGCTTCAACGGAGAGATTGCGTCTGACGTCGACGTCGATGATTGTACGGCGGGTTTAGCGCGAAGCGTTTAGCGCAAACGAGAATATCCTACCCGGCGATAAATGGAATCATCAGCGGTTAGGCGAGAGTCCCAGTTGTGTTCGACTTTCTCTCTCTGCGAAGTTTGTCGCGTTTGAACGCGCACTCCTGAGACGTCCGAGATAACCGGACAAGACGCTCCTGTCTAAATGCAATTAACAAAAATCGGCTACAAGCCTCTTTCTCGCAGCGTAATTATAAAATCATTCTTACATCTTACTCTGTTTCAACGTGCAATTATATTGGTTGCAGCAACATTCGCGTATGTAGCGGTGGTAATTAAATGGTGGAAACTTGGTATAATTAGAATCGCGTCCCTATTCAAACGTAACAAAATGACGAACCTCTAATTGCGTATGATTTATTATAATTAATATTTCATATATCCGTTTCAACGCCCGTAACAAGCGCGGAATTGTATTTACATGAATGATTGTACGCTCCGAAATTCTAATGTGGCAAATTAATTACGCGATAACACCTTTCCACCCCCACTTTCACCCGATTGAAGGGAGAGTCGTAAAACGTCTCACGATTCGGCAAAGTTTTTTTAAATTTCTCGATCCAACCCCTCTGGAGATGTTGGCGTCTTCGCGTTTTAATCCCGCTCGCAAGCGGCGTATTTAGAGGGAAAAATCTCGACCGCGGCCGCTGCCACGCACACAGCTGCAAAGGCCGGTGGCGTGTGTCGCCCCGGTTGTTCCTTCCTTCGAGGGCTCTCGCACGTTCGCGCGCCCCTCGCGCAAACGCATCATTTACTCGCAGCGTGAGCCCAGCGTCTGCAAGCGGCTTCATAGGCGGCGGGGGAGGGGTTGTTCGTGCAGGCAAATGAGCAGATCTCGCTGCAGGGTGCGGTCTCTGCGCCACGGGACGGGAAGGGGTGGGAATGGGGGGAGGACGGCAGCGTTTAGCGCGGTCAGATCCGCAAAAAGTAGCGGCGAAAAGTTTGTTTGCCGAAGCTGAAACGCGCGCGTAACTCGTTTTGCGGTATGCGGGATTAGCAGCGACCCGGTCAAAGGGGATGCTGCTGCGGACCTTTGTGTCGTCCGGGCGTTTTCTTTCCTCTGCGTGCGAGTGTGTGTGTGTGTGTGTGTGTGTGTGTGTGTCTCGCGCGCGCTCACTCCTCCCTCACCGACACCGTGAATTTGCGAAAACCAACGCGGCTCGGCTCAGCTCGGCTCGGCTCGTTCTCTCGCCGCGTATTAATTGCGCTTTCTTGTTACCGGTTGCACGCGAGGCTAATTCGTTTAAAACCGAGCCGGACCGAGCCGGACCGAGTCCTCGCCGCGTGCGCCGCACCGAGCCGGCCTCGTTGATATTCCTCCGCGGCGCGAAGGGATCGCGTCGGTCGTTTTTCTCCTGCGGACGGAGAAACTCTCCGTCCCGCCGGGGGAATTTGGAAAATCGGGAGAAGAGGTTTTCAGTGAATTTTCCGCTCTTGCTCGCTCGTTTTTTGCGCGTCTGTAGGCGTGGGCGGAACGGTCAGCGCGGGCGAACAGCTTTCATCCGGTGGAAATCAAATTTCAGAGAGATTCTCGAGAATCGTGGGTGAAAGGAGGAAAGAATAAGCGGGGGCGAAAGGATCGACCGGCGAACGTCCATGGATAATTGAACGAAGAGAGAGCGCTCGCTCGCGAGAGAGAGAGAGAGAGAGAATGGTGGCTTTTACTAACGAACGCCATTTGGTCCTCGGTGTGGCTCTCGAGTGTGCACTCGTCGCGCATTCGGTTATTTGTTCGGTCAGGTTCCGAGAGGGAGGCGAGGCGAAAAACAATCGGCGCCGCGGCTCGAGCGCTGAATCGAGAGCCTATCCGCGGGGCCAGATAAATAGTTCATTTGGTTGGACGGACAATGAAACATAAATTCGTAATGCCGATGGTAAGGCAAAGGGGTGGATGCTCGGACGATTGGACGACGATTCATCATGGTTTATCGTTTGAAAGAGATGAATGAAGATGCAACCGGGCCGAGAGCCGGTGGACTGGAAACGGAGAGACGCGAAGAGGTGGAAAAAGGAAGAGGAAGAGGAACGGAAGGGGTATTAAGAAAGTGGAACAAAGGTGTTTCGCGTCCGAGAGAGGGATAAATATAATGAAAACAACGAAAAAGACGGGGGCACGACTGGCTCTTTCTCTGTGGCGGCAGTGCGGAGAACGCGGCTGGTGTTAATGGAATAAAAAGGTAAACTGGCGAATAAAAATAAATTCGCGGATTCAGAGGTGGGACTGAAACGAGGGATAGCCTCGTTTGAATAGGGAGGTGCGTATGAAAGGGGTAAAGGAAGGAAAAAAGCGGCGGGCCGTCTATTCACGCTCGAGTGCGCATAGGACGACGAGGAAGATTCGTCTCTCGTTCCCTCTTTCCATTTGTCTCGCTCTCTTCCTCCCCCTGTCCGTCTCTCACCTGGCCTTCGTGCTTTTTAGCGCCAAAGAAAAGAAAAGGAACGATGATAAATAGGGCAGACTCTCTCTCTCTCTCTCTCTCTCTCTCTCTGGCATGGTAACAGTACTAATAATAATAATAATAACGACGAATTCAATCTCTTTTAATTAGGACGCGTCGGTCGTGATTGCGCCGGTGGTCGCGCGACCGCTTGTTTGGTAGACATCTTCCGTTCTATGCCGCGTCAGAGGGCTTTTTAATTAAAAGGCACACCGCCACGGCAGCAAATTAATTGTGCGCGCGTATTGTTTGCTATTTGTTCGCGCACCAGAAGCACGAGATTAATAATTCGTCATAGGCGCGAGCGAGCCAACTCGCGTACGCGGATCGCGCCGCATTGCGCGATCGTTTGCTCGAGTTTGCTCGTGCCGCCTGCAAAACGAAACGCGGGTGAAAAAAGCAGAACGGCGGCCGGAACGGTTTAATTCGCGACGGTTGGATTGTCTCGGAACTCGGTGCATTTACCGAGTTCCGAGGGCTGAAAATATTTATCCTGCTCCTTCGACCACGACGAAGCGTCGATAATTCGTAATTAGAGCGGAGAGAGCGGACGAAGGTGGTGCGCGTGGATTAAAAGAAAAAAAAAAAAAGAAAACGAAGAGGAAGAAGAAGGAAAAGAAGGAAGAAGGGGAAAAAAGGAAAGAAAAACTCGTAGCTCGGACCCCAGCTACTTTTCGAACAATTGACCTCGTTTAAGGGCGCTCGTCGCGCGACAAAGGGCGCTCGATGCTTAAGAAAGGGCGCGCAAAGCTCTCGCGGAGGGTTGTACAGGTCAAATTGAAGTGGCGGCTGTACCGTCGCAAAAAAAAAAAGGCGTCGTATAGAGCGACGTTTTATTTTGCTCCGTCGTTTCTCACCGAGTTGCTCCTCTCCGTCCTCCCCCCGCAACCAGACGGAAAGACCACGAGGACGAGGACAACGACGACGACGACGACGACGACGACGAAAGTGAACTCCTCTTTGCCTTCAACTTCTCCGCTCCCGTGTCTCTCTTCGAACTTTTCCTACTCTCCTTAACTATAGAGCGTCGCTTGGCACTTCAAAATGACGGCTAACCGAACGCGAACTACGAGTTTCCAACCATCGAACGCCGGCGCTTTTCTTCGAGATCGAGGAAAAAGAAGCAAAGAAAGAAAGGAAAATGTTTCGAAAACAGCTTGATTCGCGAAATTTCTTGAACGTCACGTATCGTCGATCACGCGGGGACAATCACCGAATGGCTGAGTAACACACTCGTCGCCGTAGCGGGGTAAGACCGATGGTTCTTGAAAATTTTTAAGAAGCAAGTTTCCGTCAAGAGGCTGGAATTGGAGCATGACCCTTCCGCTTGACGGCCAATGATTTATGAAAGATCCGGCTCGATTATCCCGTTGATTAATTTACCACCAGGGGCTGATCGATTTCCAATTCATCACAAATGTCCTCTCTCTCTCTCTCTCGAGCGGTGGCAGAGTTCTTTTCAAAAGAGATCCCCCGTGGGACGCCTCGGGAGCGAGGATGCTCCCGAAAGATGCCGCCAGTCAACCGCAAATTAACTTTAATGGTTAATCAGGCGGACGTGTCAGCCTGGCAAATTTTTTGACGATAACGACGAAGCAGGCAGTGGCTGGCAGCCGCTTCTGCCTGCACCGATACCTCCATCGACCTACGACCCGCCATGTATATATCAGCTGGAGGGGCATTCATCACTCTGAGACCGGGTGCACGGACCGGAGGGTTGAAATATAACCGGGCGACCGGGACGCGTATTTTTTATTCCTATCGACGTTTAATTAAAAGTTGGCCACAACGTGCGTGAGAGAGAAATCACGGCGGAGGCCGTGGCCGAGGGGGGAAGGAGGCACGGGTTGAAACGTGCGAGGGAAAAAAAGATTCGGTCGGTGAGCAACGGTCGTCGCGCGCCTTGCTACGATTTGCATCTCCGCGCTCTGCCGTTTTTCGTGTTTTATTGCCTCGTCCTCTTCTCTTTTTTTCTCTACCTTCTCTCTCTCTCTCCCCCTTTCTCTTTTTCTCTCCAGTTTCCCTTCTTCCTATTGTTCTCGAACGAAAGTAGGAAAAACCTTTGGAGTATTTTTCTCACCGGGACAGGCAGCCAGCGATCTCACCAGCGGTGCGTGCGTCCGATAATGAGACAGACAGACCCTCCCTTATCGGTCCCTTCCGCCCAATTAAAAGCGAGTTCTTCCGGGAGCGGCGCAAACGACGAGGCAATGGGCCGGAAAGCGATTTCGGACGATCCTGACGAGGATGTTTCGAACGTCGTTTAATTCGAGAGCCGCGTCTCTTCCTCTCCATCGTCCGCACGTTCTCCATTCCGCGCGACACTCGACCCTCTCCGGCTCGAGGAAATCGTTATCGCGGAACCTTTTTTCAGAGAGTGCAGCGAAAGTAGAAACGTTCCGTGTGTGAACGGGATCTGGGAGTCGCGAGAGGAAGAATCTAGACACGAGCAGCAGAAGGGAGGGAGAGAATGTCTCGCGAACGAGACGCGAGACGCCGACCAAAACTCCAACTTGCGTTCCTTCTGTCCCGAGCTCACGTGTGCACCACAGCCAACGAGGTGTGTTATTTCATACCCTCGAGGCAGACCTTTAGGCAATTTTCGTTATAACGTAGGTTTCGTCGACAATCTTCGACGGCTTCTCCCCGAGTTCTTTTAGCTCGATTTTATATATATATATATGAAACGCGGCGGCCTCCAACCGAACAATGAGATCTATCCGTTCTTTTTCCCTTCTCGACGCATTTTGCGCGAACGTGGCCCAGTAAAATCAAAAGCATCCCTCTTTCGCTCCGTTTCTTTTTTTTCTTTTTCGTTCATTTTCTTTGCGTACTGCGGTGGGTACGAACCACGGGCCACAGAAAGATGCACCCACGATGCAACAGAGAGGGGAGAGAAAGACCTTGAAGAGGGAGAACAACAGAGAGCCGGGTAACTCGATCTTTCTCCCAATGTTGGATCGAAACGATGCAACATCTCTCGAGGCCAAGGAAATCTTCTTTTGTCCCCTCTCTCTAGCGAATCTCTATCCTGCCCTAGCCGGGGTTTCATCAAGCCTCCGCCGATCCTCTGCCTCGTTCGGAATGATTAACTCCCGCCGCGGATAAACCGTGATAAAGCGCCGCTACCGCTGATTATAATTCCGTGCAGACGTCAAGGAAAATTCATGAAAACAGAGAGAGAGAGAGAGAGGGAGGAAGGTGGTCGGAGTGGTTCTGCGGCGGGTCGGGGACGAGCAATTTCGACTCTCCAGCTTGGAAACGGTCTCGCGAGGCCTCTCGAACCTACCCCCATCATACCACTCTCCTTCTCTCTCTCTCTCGCTTCTCGCTCCTCTCTTTACTCTCCGCGCGTTTGACAGAGGGTGACAAAGGAATCGGCCTCCTCCGGCAGCCTTTTATAGCGTCGATGTCATCGTCGTTGTCGTCGTCGTCCTCGTCGGCTCGCGAAACGAGGAAGCACAAAGCACCGACGAGGGACGACTGCGATGGTCCCAAGTCTCTGGCCGATGGAAGTTTATTACGAGGATACAAGGGGGGAGGGTGCGCGTCGGATCTGCTGACTCGTGGCTGCAGGAAAATGAATAAGGGAGCGAACGCTGACGGAGGATGGGAGATTCTCTCTCTCTCTCTCTCTCTAGGCGAGTGAGATTTCGTGCAACGCGGAGAGAAAGAAGACGCGAGACGGTCCGGTGTTTTCGATAGACTTTGAATGTCGTCGGGGGCCGTTTAACCAGGCGAGCCTCGCAGCACCGCCGTCGAATCTCCGTTTCCTCCATTTTCTCTCTCCTTCGTTTAACCATTTTCTCTGATCCCTCTCTTATTCCCATCCTTTACTCTTCTCTCTTTTGCTACGCCTTACCTGTACTCTCGAGGAAAATCACCACCCTCTCTCGTACATGTACATGTATACATACATACTCTCACATATACGCGTACGCGTCGTCTCTGTAACTGGCTGGCTGTGCCTTATAGAAAAGGGTAATCCTGCCATCCACTTTTCGTCCCTCCGGCGATTTCGTGAACGCTTTTCCGCTCGGTCGACCAGCACCGCCGATGCCACCGGCGCGCCACACCACCACGGGTATGAATAAATATTAGAATTTTGCGGATAAGCTCCGTTTTACGAGGCGATACTTGTTTCCTCGGCGGCGACGTCGCTAGATCGATTGAACGATCGCTCGCACCCCTGTCCCTGATCCGCTGGCGGCCCGTTGGTGCTCGTACTCTCCGACACTCCAACTTTACCCGTTCCCTTCTCCATCCCCGCGTTTATTACGTTTCGGTTCACTGGCTGGTCGATAGTTTTCCAAATCTTATCTCCGGAAAGCGAATCAATCTCTCGTTTTTTTATTTTTTCGTCTGGCGACAACGTGTTGTTAGATAGCTTATATATCAAAGCACGTACACTTGCGCGTATTAAAGTTTGCGTAAAAGTATTAAATATGGAAGCTTCGTCCGTTGGATAAAAATACGGTCGCCTGCACGAGGGTTAATCGATTCCGCCCTTAATCAAATTCGTCGTACGCAGAAACGGCGTTGAAAGGAACCGAATTCCAACAAGCGCAGATGAAAAAGAGGTAAAAAGGGAAGAAAGAAAGAAAAAACAGGTGAAGCAGAGAAGAGAGAGAGGAGGGAAAAAGTCGGTGGATAACCAACGGTTGGACAGGTACACGGGGTCAACGGGCAAAAAGCGAATGGGAAAAATGAAGAAAAAGCCGGCACCGACAGTGCTCTGCACTTGACGTATGGTGTACGAGATAAGCGCGCAGATTGCGCAAGACTCCAGTTCCAGTTGTGACCGCTGCGGATCGAAAGCGGAATGAGAAAGACCGAGCCGGGGAGTTGGGTCACGAGACACCCCTCGGTCCATGGTGTTTTCAGACGTGCCTGGTAATAATATTACTCGTACACGTACGTGTGTGCCGGTCCACACCGCTGTAACCTACATCGAGAGCCGGTGAACCGTGGATAATCGATTCCTCGTAGCGAGAATTATCGTAGCGTCGGTGCTGCGCAAACTTCAAATAAAACAAAAGAGAGACAGAGAGAGAGAGAGAGAGGAGAGATTATTTAAATGCGTTGGACCGTGGCGAGACGACGACCGGTCGCACGATTTACACGAAAAAAAACACGGACGAGTCGGATTAAATTACACGATGTAAGGAGAAACTAGGGAGTCCGAGTCACTTAATCAGCCGAATCTTCAAGTCATCAGGGGGTTGCGTCACGGGGGTGAGGGCGATGCGAGGAGAAACAAGAAGGAGAAATTCTCGAAAAGAAACAGGGTGAAAAGGGACGAGATTAGCGGGAGAGAAGGTGTTACAGAGGGCGAGAAGAAGAATCGAGGGACGGCGAAACTGGACGGGGGTTGGGAAATGCTTGGCATCGCAGAAGGGGATGTCGGAAAGACTAACACGCGGCTTTGCACACAAACCGACGCACAAGTAGCCCCCGTGTACACGGGACCAGGGACGTAACTTGCCAGCCAAGGGTCCCAGATGCGAGCAACGAGAATACATAATTACAATGTCCTCGCGCCTGCTTGGGGAACCTCTCTCGGAGGTTAGCTAACTCTGCTCGGTAATCTAGACAATGTTACCCCTGGGAACGGTACCAGTTCGCGGGCAAACGTATCCGTGGAAAAGCTGAAACGAGATTGCGAGGTGTAATAGGGGGAGAGGCCGACGATGCTTGGCTGTTGGCGTTCTCGGCGCAGAGAGTTCTCGAACTCGGCTGGAATTTTACGCGAGTTACTTCAATTAAGGCGTGCACCGGGATCGAAACGGGGCTCGGTCTGTCGGGTTCGTGAAATTTATACGCCCCGTTAAAAACTCGTACGGGCCCGATGATCGTTCATTTTCCCGAGATTTGCGCGCACGCAGAGAGAGATTTAGCTATCGAGCCGAGGAAAGAACGGTTGTAAAACAGAGTTGGGACATTATCGTGATGGAACTTACGAGAGTTATGACACGTAGCTATCTTCGAGAGAGAGAGAGAGAGCCGTTCATTCAGAAAAGAATGGGAATTTAAACTTGGAATCGATCGGATCGATCTCCAGCGGATCGCGCGGAGCGCGGTAAAATGTAGGTAGGCAGGGATGATGGTCGCGGCTGATTCAGGAAATTGAGGAAAGCTGTCTGATTCATCCGAGATAGCTCTTATCGGTGACTTTCTCTTTTTTTACCGCCAACGCTCGTCAAGCTTCGTAGATTACAAACTTTGCTTTGTAAATTCCACTGACTAGAATCGAAATCAAATGATGGTCAAGATCGACAAGTAGTTGCTACTGCTCCTGAAATTCTAATAAATCTCCAACGAATGAAATTCTTCGACTCGCAAACGCACGTAAAAAAGAAACGCACATTACGTTCCCATATTCTTTCTCCGCTCTTTCTTCGTTGTTGAGAAAGACACCGTTCGAACCCAAGAGACACAGACACTACGCTGTACGACCATTAACTCCAAATTGCACGGCTGAACGGCGAGGGAGAGCCGACCTGGCCGCAAATGCACCGCAGAAAGCCACGAAAGTCAGGACGAAAGGGTGTGGTTTTATCCAGGCGAGCACGCCCGGCCGCTTCTCTCTTTTTCCTTTGTACGCGCGCACCGATGAAATCGTTCCTATTCTTCGCGAGGACGCCAATGGCCGACGCAACATCGCCAAGAGAGCGCACGGGGTGGTTTTTCACCCCCTTCGACTCCCCGAGTATAAACGACTTAGAGAACTCTAACGTACGACTCGTGACCACCCTCGTGAATAGGGAGCCCTCCCCCCCCCCGCGCCGCGGATCGAACCAATAGAGGGGCAACCAACCCCCCTCCCCCCTGACCCTGAAAAATTGCCAGTTCCTACGAGTTTCGCCGGCGTCCTCGCAGGGATCGGTAGGGACGAACGACCCCTCGCGATTTATTTTATCGGCCGAGTTGCAGCGTATCGTTTTCTGGTAACGAAAAACTCGCGTAGCTGTTCGTTCGATTCTCCGAGTTTCCTCGGGGCGCAACTGAGCGCGAGGGGAATTTTCAAGTTTCGCGTCGAAAGGAGGGGGGGAGGGGGAGGGGGGATAGATCTTCGCCGAAGAGGGTGGAAACAGTTAAATCTCTCGTATTCGTAATTTTCCAACGTCTGCTGATCTTCGATACGCCAAACACTCGGTTGAACACGCGAACGCATAAGTAAGAAGCAAGTTTCCGCAGTAGCAACCGCTCGGGTACTTTGACCGAGGAAATTCGAATTCCCACCGGGACAATTAACAAGCTCGGCGGTGTTGGCGGTAATCGTATATTTGCCGTAAGTCTCCGCGTAACTGTGCTTAACGCTGCTACTCGCTGCAACTGCATTGCCTATTTGCACCAAGATTTCGATTAGTCAGCTTCCTCGCTCTATCTTTGTCTCTCTCTCTCTCGCTCTCTGTTTTGTTTCTCACAGACGTTCCTATCCTCGATCGTCTCCAAGTACACGCGTGCGTTTCTTCTTCTCCGCGTTACTTCGTCAACCAGGTAATCACGACTATTTTTTTTTTCCTTTTTTCAAAATACACGTTCTCGTCCCCCTCCTCCTCTCAAATTCGCGCGTTTGTCGTTGCGTCTACATCCTCAAGTCACGTTACGCGTCAGTCAAAACCACGCTCCACCCTTCCACCGACCACCGAGACCCTCGTACGCTTCCTGTTCTCGCGTACACGCGGTTCCCCGCATAGACGTTCGTTCGTTGCGTGTACGTGTGTTCGTAGGCGGGCGACACGATGAAGAAGAAAGGAGGGAAGCGCGACAGAGAAACGGGACGTGCGGGCATTAAAGCTCGCCATCTGGCTTTCCCATGACCTGGTTCTCGACTTACCGAGTTTTCGTCCGTTAAGCCCGGGACTAAGCACGCAACAATCGATACCGCAGCGTGGTCGAGCTATCGGACGGAAAAATCAAACTCGCGCGTGTTCGTTTTGTGATCTTTTTGCCCGCCGATGGGATAGATTCCTCGGATCAGTTGTTAATTAACTTTTCGACTCCGCGGGCCGAAGCTCGTTGGGAAATTAACTCAGCTGGACGTTCGCCTAGCTTAAAAAAGTTTCTATTTGCCCGTTCCGACGTTTTATTTCGCGTTTATTTAACGCGGTGTGACTTCCGTCGAGTCGTATTTTTTTTTTCCCGCCTGTTCCCGCCAGAAAATCTCTCTTTAGAGACTTTAGAGAGAATGCGAGATGCACGTCGTACGAAAAGCGCTCCTCTCAGTTGAAACTTTTCTCCTTTTTATTTCCTTTTGAAAGTTAAGCGCGGAGAGTTCGAGATTTAATCGTTGCTCGAGTAAAAGTATCATATCGTAACGAATTCCCGAGGGGATGCCGTTTCACGCGAAACAGCGTATTTCACGACGATGGCGGAAGCCCTTTCTTTTTACCAGGAGGAAAGCACAATTGCCGCTCTGTCCGTGATTCACATGCACCGGGGGGGGGGGGGGAACCGTTTCGTCCACTTATCGCGGCGAAGGAAACTCCTTTCGGTGAAATATTCACGCGACCTTGCAGGGGGAAAAATTACGCGATCCTATCGCGGTGGCCACACCGCGTGATATGTAAAAATGACAAAGTCGGACGCGTAGAACCATACGTGTATCGGAGATGATGTCGGTCGATAGGCCGAGCCAAGCTAAACTCGCGCTCGAGTAGAGAGGAACGACGCGCGGTTTTCTCCGGTATCAACGCGAGAGCCGCGAGGATCGCGAGAGGAAAACGATCGATCAAGCTGCATCGAACGTCGCGTCGTGATCGTACGTGCGCGGTTCTCGGTGAAAGCCTCCGAAACGATAGACTCCGCGCCGAGATTACATTGTACCCGGTGGTTAATCGCAACGAACGTTACACATTGTAACAGATTCGTTGCCGCGCGATAGAGGGTTCGAGAAGTTTGCCAATTTCTCGGGGGTGTCTCGACGCGTCTCGGCTGCAACGGCGAGTCAACGAGTTGGAAACCGATTGCGCGGTTACGCGGTTAAATATGCGCGTAGGTGGGAAAATTGGCGGGGCGCGCGAGTTCTTGAAAAGCGGCGAGGATCTCGCTTGGAAAACGAAGAGACGCGCGATGAGAGAGTCGCGGGTCGCGCGTGCTCCGTGGAGACGCGCCGGTTGTGTGCGAGCAAAGTGAGTTATGGAGTAACGAGCGAGGCTGACGAGCCGGCAATGAGCCGGTGTACTCGCGCCGGCGAGGAATCGTGCTTTCTCCGCGCACACGTTCCACGCTCCCGCGTCGTAGCTACGCGCATCCGTGTACGTCGTTGTACGTACTTGCACACGAGGATCGCTCGGAGGGTGCTCCCTCTCCGCCGCGCGCAAGAACTTATCTGTGGAAGCGGGAAACGCAATAGAAGTAATAACATCCCTTATTACGACGTTACACGCGATACGGGATCGCGAGTTCGTGTTTCACGAGCGTACCGCGTCGACCGTGCACCCGTTCCCTGTACTTAGCTCGCCTACCTTGCCTCTCCCTTGCCGCTCGCTAGCATTTGCATGTCCGAATAACGTGCTTACGCGGCCAGCCGGTTGGTTGGCTATCTGTCCATAAATAAGCACGTGTGACAACGGCCAGGCAGTCGTGTGCGTTACGTATTTAATTCGCGCTGCCTCCTCCGAGGGTAAGATATCTTCCTAATGTGCTTTCGTACGCGAGAGCGAGCGTCGCTGTGAATACACAGTACGCGTGAATACACGTATCGCCGGGTAATTTCACTCACCGTCCGTGTACGTGCGATTTTCTGCATAGCCCAATCTATCGTAACTTTAGGATAAAAGAATCCAAAGACATAAACAGTCCGCCTATAAAGTAGGCTTGAGAAGTTGAGATTTCTGGATTTAACGAGGCATGTTTCCGTACGTGCCATTTTCCTGTATACACGATTTTCGACTATATATATATATAGCGCTTGCGTCGAACAAATGCGTCCGCGACAGGTAGTCGCAACTACCGCGAAGAGGCTCCTTCTCTTTCTGAGAAGAAGAATGGTGGGTGGAATTTAATTGGCACTTTCTGCTCGAAAGTCACTCTTGGTCACTTCTTGCTTTGTAATTAGGCGTGCGAGGAACGTCACTCGCGGGGCAACGACTGATAGAAAATGCGGAAATCGCGCGGGTCGTTTCGTTCGGACGTAATTGCGTCGAGAATGGCTGTCGCCATTAACGAGACCCGTTCCCGGGGAAATACGCGCGTATCGTACCCGCTGTCGTTTCGAAATAAACTCGTGCACGCGTGATCAGGTGCCTCTGGAGCCACGCTGATGAACCGTCGTATTGTTCCCCCTCCCCCCGCTACTGTTCTCCTCGCACTCGTAAATACCTCGAAATCACAGAGGGGTGTGTGTTTGACGTACGCGCGGTGAAACGCACGCTCCCTCTGCGGCGATTGCGGGAGGGGGGGTTCTATAAAACTACTGTCACGCGGCCGCGAATATTTACGCGCGTATGCGTGGCGTTGCCTGTCGTCCTTTCGTCACGTGTATTTCGGAATGGACGAGACGTGTAAATTCCGAACGGCGACGCGCACGGTCAGGGAAATAACGTAGTATAGCAAAGCAAGCCGCAAGTATGTAGAAGTACGCGGGAGGAACACGCTTACGTGAAATATTTGCTCGGCGCCGGTGCGCGCATACCGACCGCGACGTTGGCAATCGCCGCTGAAGAGGGTTGATGAATTTGTCGGGAATGGAGGAGCAAAGAGAGAGAGAGAGAGAGAGAGAGAGAGAGAGGGAGAGAGGGAGGTGCGTTCTTCCACACCGGGAGGCCGAGATTTCGCTAGCGGGAAAACGAAGGACCCGCTAGTGTGTATATCGTGAGGAAAGGGTGGTTCCCGGACCCCTTCAAAGGCCTCTCCGACGTTTCTGATAAAATCCACCCCAGTTGAGCCGAGAGGGTGGCTCCTAGCGTGGCTTACGCCGTGGAAAATTCTTGCTTGCGCGGTGCGGCGCGGTGCGGCGCGGTGCGGTGCAGCTGAACAACTGTATCGACGCGTGTAATATCACCGGAGGGTACTAATTAGTTGTACAGACGACCCCTGTGCCCGCTACCGCTGCGCGCCGCCAACAAGAACACACCGCGTCAGCGTTCGAGAGATGATTTTTTCCCTTGTTTCTCCAGCCACGCGAGAATGTGTTACGGTCTTTCTTTTTTTTTTTTTATCGCTTCGTTGAGTGGTCTAGACATCTCGTTACTTCTTGTCGAATTCGTGATAATTTTCATCTCCGCGTCTCTCTCTCTCTCTCTCTCTCTCTCCTCTCGCTAAATTGGTTGAAATCGTTTGCTTTTTATTTCAACGTACGTGTAAAATATGAAATTTTCGCACGGAGGGAGAAGAGGGGTAGTTTTCGCGCACACAAATTCTCGCGAAAGCATCAACGTTGTCCTTTGTTCCACGTCGCAGCTGTACGTTTCACGATTGTCGCGAGAATTACAAGTCGTTCGGTGTGGTCGCTCGCAGCTTCTTCGCCCTTCAAAACTACAATTACACAAAGGCCTCGCCGACGCTGGATGATAAATCAGTCGTTGGACGGTTATCCCCCCGGGGCTGTGATATCGCCAGCGATATTTAGGAAGGTCTGAGCGTGACAGTTTTATCGTTCGACGCGAGAGGCCGCCGAGAAGTATTCATTTAGCCTGTAAATCACCGGAATAAACCGGCGTTCCCCTTAACCAACCGCGACGGATATCGTTTGTTCCTCGAACGTCTTTCGCGACGAGAGCGACGCACGAAATAAGAGAAGCGGAATCCTCCCCTCTCTTCCTCCGAAGAGCTTCGATTCTTCTCGTGGTAGGTTTTAAGAGAAAAGAATAGGCTATCGAGCGAAACGTAACCCTCGAAACAAGAAGGAGAGTAAGCAGCGATCGAGCCGGAGCGGACGAGGAGCGGGACGAGGGAGGAGAGGTCGGCAGCCAGTGGATAAATCAGTCGGAAAGCGCTTCGTTTAGCCGTGATATCGTGGTATCCTCGAGGATCCTGTTGGCGGAAGGGATTCTATTGCGCTCGAACGGCATCGAGCCCCGGAGTAGCGTCAGCAAAGGCGCGGCTCGAATCTCGATCTACTTATTCCATCGAAGGAGGGTCGGAGGGGTGAGGGGGACACCCCCCGTTCTCCCTCCACGTAGTTCCCCGCGTCGCGCTGGAATTTAAAGGTAAATTTCTTTTTCGTTCTCCTCCTCTCTCTCTCTCTCTCTCTCTCGAACCCTGTTTGTACCCGATCTCGTTCTATCTTAGCCGCGCGTTCCCCGTCGCTTTTTATTGCATCACCGCCTCCCTCGCGATCATCGATATCCGAGGCAAACAGCTGTAAACCTCCATCAAGCCAGCTCGCTCTCCGCCGCGATGCATCCTCCTTCGTGAGCACGTCCTCCTCCCCTTTGAATCCCTGGATCTGCGTCGCGTTTCTTCTTCCCGAGTCGTCTCTTCCGCGCGAAATTATCCTCACCGTCCGTCTGGCTTAGAAATTTGCTCGAGAGCGAAACAGCGATCGCTTCCGAATTCCGTTCTCCCTGTATGTACTTAGTTTCGATTGATACGGGAATAGAAGAGGCTCGAGATACCGTTGGACGATCGTTGATAATTTCCCTCCTACGCGAGCTTAAAGTAATTTACCACAACATCGCTCGGAAATAATTCCGCAAGTGTATCAACAGACTCTTCTCTCGTCTAGATAAAATTCCATCCCCATCGCGCGCGTATCTGTCCGCGAGCAAGAAACGACGACGGCCGTTAAACGCAGAAGGCAATCTCGGTAATGAAAGAACGGCGCGAAAAGTATCAATTATGTTAAGCAGCGGCGATACCTGCAGCCAGATTGGAACACCAGAGCGTGTTATTATTCGACGTAATTTGAAGCTATCGCGGCGCTGCCTAGCGGATTCCAATCTAGCCGAACGTCCAATCCCGCTGTTTGGCTCACGGTTTCCCGGAAGGAGGATAGAAAACGAGTTATTTAGCCGGGGCAGCGGCGACTTCTTCTCCGCCGAAGCCGAGAACAAAACCGAGCGGCGAAGCTGAAAGAACAACCACGCCCGGTTACTCGAAAACATCCAGCAGGTTTTTTTCAGCCTGGCCGATACAATACGCCAGACGGAGGAATTGTCGTTTTCTCGTTGTTGGGTTCTTCTTCCCACCAACTACGTCTGAACCAACGACGATGTATATTAATAAGGTCGTTTCCTCGATTCGTCATCGCGTCAGCCTCGAACCGCGAGGCCGCCTCGGCGGATTGTTTTATGCCAAACAACGGCTAACAAACGTTCGTCTAATTAACCGGACCGGCCTCCTCCCCGAGAGAGGGAACAAAGGGAGACAGGCGTCATCGCGGGTCGACGACACCCGCGTTTCGCTATTGACGTCGACGAACTTTCCAGATGCGCGACTCTTTGTCCGCGGTCCGAGAGTGAAAAATGAAAGATTTCAGGCTCTTTGCACCGGGCGCGGCCGTGTCTTTTGTCACGTTGTCGTTATCGCGGGACCGCGCGAGGATCGTGACCAGCAACGAGATATATTTTTAACGAGATACACGCAAGCACCGTAGTCGCGCGCGGTCGTGCCAGACGCGTCGTTCGAGGATATTCTTTTCCTCGGCGCCGTTTCTTCCCCGCTCGTTCGACCAAAGAAACATTTTACGAGCGTTTCTCTCAGCCTTTTAAACGAGCTTTCAAACACCGCGCTACGCATAGACGCTAGTAGGTACTTGCCTCTCGTACGTATTTTTACACGAATTTCGATAGGTTGTTCAAGGGGACGCCGAATTTGGATTTCGCAGGAATCGTGACACGGCAGAAAACACTGCGGGAAGAACCGCTGTTCGCGGGATATTTACATCGACGCAATACCTCGGTGCAATTGCCACTCGTAGACTCTTAGCTCGTTAACTCGCGACACTGCGATCATAATAGTAAGAAAAAGTTGTACAAAGAAAGTCGTAACGGAGGTGGTGGAAGCTTGCCTCGGAAGTAAAAGGGATAGTTAGCTGAAACGAACGCGGAAAAAAGACGGGGGGTGCATAAATTGCGAACTCTTCCGCCGTTGCTTGGCGAAATTAAGCACGAGGTTCGATGCCTTCGTTTCGCTAGTTATCCGTTGCCGACCTTTCGCGCGGAGTCAAAGGAAACGATTAGTTAAGAAGCTGAAACGGTAATGTAACAGCAACGGATAACCGCCCCGACCAGAGTTTCCAACCTGCAAATTCACAACCACGCCGTTGGAGCGTCGTACGAGCGGTGGTAATGCTACACATTAGAATTTTCTCGCCGCAAGCTGGCAGACTCTCGGGGAAATGCGGCCGCGCGAACGAAAGGTGAGAGATCCCTTAACGACCTTTCTGCGGCGGAAAAAGCGATTCGCTGGATCGGGAAATCTTTAAATAAAACACTTTTAGCGGGCCGCGGGCATCGATGGCTCTTCGGTGTACTTTAAGGACCGTTCCACCACCTCCGAGAGAAATGAGCTCCATAAAGAAGTCGCTCGCCTACTTTCCACCTTGTCTCCCTTTCCCTCTCTCTCTTTTTCTCGTTCACCCTCTCCGTGTCCGTACTTAAATCCCCGCTTTCGATACAGCTTTCCGTCCATGAAATTCGATTCGAATCCTCCTCAACTCGACTCGGTTTCAGGATTGTTTCTTCTTAATTAATTCGTGCCCGGCCCGAATTAGCCGTGCCTCTCGGCGTTTTGCCACCCTCTTCCACAAGTTTTCCTCGTCCCTCCCCTTCCCCGGTCTTCGAGATTTACGGCGGGATTAATGGAAAAGTATTCCGCCGAGGTCCGAACGCTTGACGAGCAATCGAACGTTACTTTGCGAGTTCCGTTCGCACTTCCAAAGTAGGCTTACCGATGCTTTTGACTCTGAAGAATAGACGCAGTGCCTGTTATCGGCCACGGTTTTTTCTTTCTTTAACACGTACATTAAAAATTGAAGAGCTCTAAGATTAGCAGTTGAATATCGCTTTTTTTATCGATATTTATTATATAAACGGTATTAAAACAGTTTAGGCAAAGATGTGATTTCTTTTTGCACTCAGTTTCTACTAAGGCTACAGAAGATAATTTAATTTCCTTCCATAATTGGTGCCAAAAATCTTCAGCTGGAGATATTTTTGCATACCTCTCCCTGAGACGTTGGGAACCCTACTAATTACGAAGGGGAAAAGAAGAGAACGAGACGAGGTACGGTAATATCTCTTATCTATAATTTTCCCTATCGCGTTTTGCGAATCAATCTCGACGAAACGATCGCTGGTATTCCGGTGATTCGCAATCTCCTCGAAGTAGCAATTCCGCTCCGAGGGAGAAGGTTATCTCTCGCTCTCCGGGATTCGACGTTCATCGAGCCGACATCTAATCCATAAGCAGCGATGCGTAACGAAGTTGGGGCGCGATAATAACCGGCGACGTGGCAATTAAATTCCGTGGAACCGTTTAGTGGCCCATAAATCTTCCCTCCGGGGATAGAGGAGCGGAGAAAAGAACCGGCAGACGAAGAAGGGTTGAAACGAGGCCCGCTCCTCGGCGACTTAAATCCGTTAATGAGTTTACAAACGTGAGAAGTTGCCGCAGAACCATCGCCAGAACGTCGAAACATATTTCCTCGGGCGCCGAATGATTTGTAGCGGCGAAAATAGGCTGGCGCGGAGGAGCTGATTCAGCACGACGCTTCTCCTTCTTCTTCTTCTTCTTCTTCTTCTTCTTCTTCTTCTTTTGCTGCTGCCTCCCCACCCCTCGGTTTCCACTCGGTTTGATTTGTCGAAAACGAAAACGAAGATCCTGCGGTACTCACGAACGATTCGGAGAAACTCCAGGTATCTGGATTATTAATGATTCAAGTCCGCTCTGGGAGAGAGAGAGAGAGAGAGGGACACGACTCACGGTTCTCGATCTCGAGGTCTTCACCCTTTCGAGCTTGACAGTTCACGCGCGTTTGTTTTCTCTCGCGAAGAAGTAAATTGTACAAGTTATCCAATTATCAGCGAGCTACCTCGGAAGGGAACGCGGCATCGCGGGACGCGTTCCTCCGATTCTACCGCCGCGGAACACGGAGGGGAATTACAGTTGTCCGGGTTGAACGAGACTTTATCCGTGTTTTGCATCGGCGAATCCTATCGACTGCGCTGCCGCTGGTAGACAATCGAGCGTGGGTTGTAAATTGCAAATAAAAGGGGGGGGGGAGAAACGTAGAGTGGGGGAAGGGGAGGTCGGCAATTTCGCGCGCCTGGTTTCACGGAAAACCTATCGTCCACGGCGAGACGCGTGACAGTTTTACCCTGACGACTATATTTCTCCGCACTCGGTTTCGTCACCGTTGCTGCGTTCATACGTCATTGCTGATATTCTCGCATTCACCCTGACCCCACCCACATCGCGTGGCCGGCCGCTGGTCGTCGCGTGTCGATGGCGACTTCCCCTTCCGCGCCGCGAGGTCTGAACCGAAATCGCCGGGTCGCGATACCGGTGCAAAAACCGGCGCCAGGAGAAAACTGCTGACTAAACGGCCTGCTGTGTGCGCGCGACGCGACCGATGCAAAACGCGGCCACCGGCGCGGCGAAAAATAGCAGCCGAGCTCGCTTATCGGCAGCGCGGGGGCGACGAAACGAGCGACGAAAAAATAAAACGAGAAAATCGTAAGTACGAAAATAAGAAGAAGAAAAAGAAAATGGATGGAAGAGGGAGGGGGGGGGGAAGAAAGAAAGAAAGAAAAGAAAGGAGAGAAGAAGGGGGGACGCGACGCGATGCGACGTGGCGATTTCTTGCAAAGCCGCGAACCAGTCCCGTCCGTGGTGTGGACGGTGAATTTCTCTGGTTTCGCGCGATACTCTCTTTCTCTCGTTCTCAGTTGGCGAGCGTGCCGCTGTCCCGCGCATTGTTGATGTTTCAAGATAAATACCAGATACAGACTACAATGCGACCCCCTCTGTACTTTGTAGGTAATTAATTACCAGCCATTGTCCGTCACCGGCAGTAACGTATACGTTATATCAGCGAGCCGTCAACGGTCGTCGCCGGCGCTATCGCGCTACGAGATTCCATTGTCCTTAACTATTATTCCCGCCGGTGGCAATACCGTACATGGACCCGATGATAATGCGCGGCCGGATCGAAATCACTGGCAGCAACATTCCTCGCTGCGTTCTCTCCTCTCTACTTTCGCCCCGTCGGATCGGCCAAACCGCGAAACCACCGCCGCATCCCCTCTCGTACACGCTCTCCCTCTCTCTCTCGCTACCTCTCTAGGTTTCGAGAAAATAACTAGCACGGTCCACGATTCGCCACGGAACGCCGATGGATTTCCCATTGTATCCGCCGCGAGAAGAAAAGAACGGCGGTACCGTTGGCGTTCCAGCCGAGGCGCGAATTCTTCGAGAAATTTACTACGACTGCGACGAACAGTCGCGAGAACCCCGCACGCTTCCACGCTTATCTGTAATTGCACGTACACGTCGCGCCGATTGTTCCTTCGCGGGTTTAGCGCTCTTTGCTGATTCTTTGTCGCGTGCGCCCTTTGTCCGAAACGAGAAACGTCTTACCTTGCAGAGGAGACTAATTTTAAACTCACTTTGTCAAATTTTCGTCCTTTGGAAACTGGACTTTTCACGCTAGAAATTTAGATTTTTCTCGTGTTGGGTATTTTATAGACGCGAAACTGCGTATTTTTGAAGATTTAAATAATTTTTCGTAAAACATAAAACACACAAAATCTATATACTTTCTTTTGATTTGAACGTCTCTGATGGAAATTTTATGCTTCAGCTTAAACGATTAGTCGCAAAGTGAAATTAAAAGACCGAGAACTCGATAAAAATGGAAATGCCCCCAAATGTGTGCGGTGAGAAATCGAAGGGAAACGAAAGATTCCAGCTCGCAAAGTGTTCTCCGTACTTTACGTAATCCCGCGCTCATTTTCCGTGACGTCGGCAATGGAGGATTTCGAATAGGTCGGCTCCTCCGGCGGTCTGCTCGTCCCGAATCTGTTCGACGTGAGGTCGCGAGGTCGCCAATTGCGGGGGAGAACGCGCGACAGGCAATCGTCGATAAGAAAAGGCCGGAAGCATTAGCGGGGAACGTATTCTGGCACCGGGCTGGCTGGCTGGCTGGAGTGTCCCGGAAGTGTATGGCAAGAGGAACATCTGTAACCGTGGCTGAAGGTCGGAAATTCCTCGGCGCATTACCGGCCAATCGTGTGTGCTACGTGGAAACTCGTCGCCTGCTCGCCTAATGTACGCCAGCCAGCGGAC
Organism: Melipona bicolor; assembly: GCA_030673865.1. Lineage (NCBI taxonomy): Eukaryota > Metazoa > Arthropoda > Insecta > Hymenoptera > Apidae > Melipona > Melipona bicolor. Next base: position 3,559,094 of record JAHYIQ010000012.1, read on the forward strand.
GTAATGCAGTCGTGTTTCGTGCGAGGCGAGCGCTCGCGCGTCGCCGCCTTTTCCGCCTGCAACAACCCCCTTTGGTTCACGGCGGTCGTTTCGGTGCCGTGTTACCGCAACCTCGAAACACGAATGGTCAGATTGAAATCAGAGTGTGCAGAGGCAACGGAAGGTGGATGTCGAGAATGCGCAGTTTCCCGTGCTTGGTGCACGACGTTTACGGCCACGTATTTATTCACCCCGTTCGACGGAGGCGTTAAAGGTCCGAGCAACCTTCGGGGGGTCATTTCGGGCCGTACGTGTCCGGGGCAAAGGCTGAATGGAATTAACGAAATAACCTAACATTCCCTCGGACGATTTCTACTTTCTTTTTCTCTTCCTCTCGCGCGAGCGTGTTGTTAATTAAAAATATTCCTCGGGGAATACTCCCTTTCGAGCGTTAATATCGTTCCTCCGAACGATTTTCATTTTCTTCGCGTGCGTAACTACGTACCTGCATGTACGTGTTATTAATTCGGCGAATGAAGCTTTAAAAGTCGCTAATTAACGGTGTTCGCCGAGAGAGAAGAGAAGAGAGAGAGAGAAAAAGGAAAAGAACTCGCGGAGCCAGGAGGAGGGCAAGAGGTTGGAACGAGTTGCTTATCGCGAATTCTTAACACCAACTCTGAGAATTAACACGCGGCAGTTGTAAAATTAATTCCGAAAGAAGCGCGAAAGCGCGAGACGAAGTTTGCCCTTTCTCTCTCTCTCTCTCTCCCTCTCTCTCTGCGACTCTCCTCGTGCCTTTCACGCGTTCGTGACCGCACGAGCTCCTCGGGGCTCCTGCGGGAACGCCACGAACGCCAGCAAAGGAGAGGAGAGACGTATGTACGTTACCGGCAGGCCTGTTTTACATGGCCGATTGCATCTCCTTTTCCATGCGCCACGGCGACACGCGTTCCTTCCCTCCCTCTCTCTCACTCTCTCTCACTCTCTCTCTCTCTCTCTCTTTCTCGAACTATCGCGAGAGTGCATGCCCGCGAACACGAGGATTTTCTAGCGGGCCTGCTGGCTAGCGGTCTTGAAGGGTCGCCGATCGCAGTCTCGATCTCACGCGGCACAATTAGGATGCCCTTAAACGGAGATCCGCGGAAGAGCTCGCGCCGCCGCGTTATACCGGTTTCCGGCACGAATTACGAGCGGAATGCGCGTCGAACGCGATCCCGCCGCTCCTCTCTCTGTCTCTCTTCGACTATTCTGATATCGATTTGCCGCGTATAATTGGGCGAACGATTTCTAAATAGTTGCAGACGATCGAAAGTATGAAAGTGTCGCGCAGAGTTAGGAGGAATATTTGGGATAAAGGCAAAGAAAAAAGCCGCACGACTTGTACCCTAGTACGATTCGTCTCACTGAAAGGCCCAGAAGCGCAACTGTTTCGACTAGGAAACGAAGACGACTTTTTTGCCATAAAATTTTATCGATGTGCAAACATTTGAATCGATACAAAACAAATTACAGACAACGCCACTCCTACTCGAGGTCTACTCCACGCCCCCTCGCGAATCACGTGACCCAAATCAACCAATCGCTAATTTTCGTTGCATCAGCGTTGCACCCCGCTAAAATCACTTTCAGTGATAATGTGCGAAACATTCTGCTGTGCGTTTAACGTAGATTGATTGATTAGACACGGGTATATCGGTTCGTAGAAAATGTCTAAACACCGATGAATCTGAAATTTCATTAACGAAGCCGATCTGATAGAACGTAAAAATTCGATGAGATATACAATATATAAGAATTTCGACGCCACGAAATATCGAGGGTCGGAGATGTTTGAAATCCTTCCTCGCGGGAGGAAGCCGAAGGTTGAGGCTTCGGTAGCGAAGGATGGTAATTACAAAGCGGCAGCGGGTAGACAGTAAATTTTGATCGGCCGAAGAAGCCAGGTATATAACGAGTGACCCTAACGCATAGGGCTGCTTTTAACGAGTTTAATCGAGTGTCGAGAGACTTCACCGAAAGTATAATTGAATCCATAGAAGGCCACCAGTTTAATTATACCGAGATTAATTAATAAATTACCAACTCTTTCCGGAAGACACGAAACTTTAAAATTTTCCGACCGGGTAGAGGGGGGAGGGGTGACTTTGCCCGTGCTTTCGCCTCTCGAAACTTTCGCCGCGTCCTGTCCGCCGCGAGACAACTCTCGTCTGCCAACTGGTTCCGTCCATAAACCGAATACATATACAGAATTCGTGGCTCGCGCGATGAACGCGCGGTTCCGGGCAAACGAGACGAAAGCCGGGGGCGCGCGCGCGCGCGACAATTTCCAAATTGATTCGTCCCTTTCGAGTAGTTGGGTCCCATCGTTCCACGTCGAAGCGCGTTAAAGGGTATCGACCTGGTGGCGCGAACGAGTCCCGACGGAGATTCATTAACGCTTCGTCCGTGTCCCGCTTAAGTACTCCAATCGCGAAGCCACTCAGGAACGATTCCACGTACGGTACGGGACGAGAGAAGTGTGCGGGGGAGTGTATAGGACGAGCCACTTGGAGGACGGGGACGAGGATCGAGTAGTCCACAAGTCTGGCTGGAAACTCTACCTCTCGGGACGAGACTATCCCGAACTCTTGCCGCCGCGCCGTCTCAACGAAGGACTAGAGCGAGCAAACTCCTGGCGGAGGAGAGGAGTCGGCGGTCGAGAGGCCTTGTAATTGCGACACTTGCGTCTCGATGCCTCTCTCTCTCTCTCTGCGTCTTATTAAGTAATCCAAGCCGCGTCGATTCGGTGCATTGATTTTCCAGCAACAAGCAGCTTCGATTAAAGCTTCGGTTCGTCCCTCGCCTCGCGAGAGGTACGCAAGATCCGCTGGGAATCGAAACGAGCTGCCTGTTACCTACCACCACAAATCATTTCCTCGCTTCCTCCTTGTTATACTCTCCACCGTTCGACGTCGACATCGTGGCGCGGATCGTGTACAAAGTAGCCCCGGCGTCGCCTTATTTCCCATTCTTCCGCGGTAAGCGCCCATCGCGCGCGCCGCCTCTCTCTCTCTCACGCTCTCTCTCTCTCTCTCTCACGCCGTACCGTCAGCCGCCGGGGGACGTTGACAGCCCCGAAGAAAAAGTAGCTTTCAGAGGGAATGTTTTGCTCGTGAATCATAATTCCGCGGCACGTCGCCGGTGGCCTCGTCGCGCACCCCCGGGAACGACACGGTTGTACAGGGGTGGCGAGCTTCTCTGTGACAGCTGGCACGGTGGCATCGGTTTCCGAGCCGCTCGCGCGGAAGCTTCGTCGGCCCGCCGTTCTCGGCGACTGTCATTCCGTTGAATAACGTTTAACTCGGCTTAGGCAGGAGAGAGAAAGACGGGGAGACGAAGGAATCGGGGGTGGTGGTTTCCGTCGATTCTTCGACTGTCGGAAAAGTTTCGTCGGGGGAGATCGTCGAGCAAATCGAACGGTAACGTTCAAACATTTAGATTGGCCCCGTGTTTCCTCCTGTGAATTAAAGAGGACTTTGTTCCATCGAACGAAGCATCCGTTCGAGGGCGTTCTTTCGTTGTTTCTCCGTTGTTTTCGAGAATTTTGAAAAATTCTCTCCAGCGTGGAAATTTCTACCGTAACCGATAGCGTGCACACCGCGATGGTGTTACGCGTTGCACCATTGTTCGTCCGAAAGTATACCTCATCGTACCTCACCGACGTCTTCTTTCCGAGGTAATACGAGTTCCAGAGAGAATCGCCACGTTCTGAAAATAAGGCAGCAAAGCCCCCCCTTGTTCTCCCAGTTGCCCTCATCAACCTGTTCCCTCGGTTTATTCGCGGAAACGGGACCCGCTGACGTGCACGAACAACTTTCATCCCTCGCCACGAGCCATAAATATATATGTACACGTATGTATGTTGCCGGCGTCATGAGAACGACGTACTATCTCGTGCATCGTCTAGAGAAACAAGAACTATTACAGATGACGGACGCTGGCGAACGAGAGAGAGTGGAAGAAGGAGAAAAGCGAAAGGTAGAATAGAGCCGTGTTACGTTTCTATATTACATTTGCCTGGTATCTCACCCTTTCCCGAATCCTCCGAATCTTCGCTCCTCTCTCTCTCTCTCTCTCTCTCTCCCTTCCTTCTTTCCTTCCTTCGGTTCAGCCGGTCCTCCGACTCTCATTTTACAATCGGTACCCGCTGCAGACCGATACTGCATTTTATTCCACGAGGGTGGCCCATCGCTCGAGGGGTGAGCAGGCAATTTTATTGGATGTGACACTAACGCTCTTTCCCTCCTGTGCAAGCCCTCGATCCTTCGTTTGGTCACCTCCCATTCTACCAATCTCTCTCTCTCTCTTGTCCCCTCTTTCTTTCTTTCGTTTGATTCTCTCTCTCTCTCTCTCTCTCTCTCTCGTTTGCTCTCATTCGGACAGAAAGGGGCTTCAAATGGCTGCAATATCCGCGTGTATTGACTCCTGGAATTGGGAAGACCTTCTCGTGTCCGGACCTGTCCCGTCCTCGTCTCCTGTCCCGTCTGTCGGTAACCAAACGCTACCCTCTTTATTTCGCTGCTCCTCACGACCTCTCCTGCCTCTCTCTCTCTCTCTCTCTCTCTCTCTCTCTCTCTCTCTCTTCTCGTCGTCCTGTTTTCACCCCCGCGTGTCACAAACGGCTTCTCGCCGCTCTTCTCCGGCCTCTTTCGCTCGACTGCTCGCAGACAGCTCGCGCGTCATTAGGCCCGCCTTTTCGCAACGATGGATCACTCTCGCGCTCGTGCGCTCGCCTCTCTTTTCCCGCGCTGGAGATCCACTTCCGCGCCAACCGCTTGTCAAAACGTCGACGAGGAAAACGACATTCCCGCTCCCGTTCACGGTGCTCGGAATCGCTCGATCCTCCGGAGAACGATGGCGAGGTACGCGAAAAGAAATTACGAATCTTCCCCTCTTGTTTGCCTTTCTCCAAGGGCTTCTTCGTCGAAATAACGTCGCCCTCTCTCTCTTTCGTCGATCGTTGCGCGTTCGAGAGAGAGAGAGAGAGAGAGAGGTAAGTAGAAAGAATTACGCGTTCGCTGGACGATTCTGGGAAAACGGTCGAATTTCACGATTGAAGGGTTCTTCTATTAAGAACGAGTTTTCGTTTCAACTTTCTCGGCAAGTTTGTACAAAGGACGTTTGGAGGAACGGCGCGGGCTTCCATTTGGTAATTTACGGGACGCAACTTTATCCTCTCGCTACGGGAGAGCAATGGAACTGCTTTATGACGAATGAAGCGAGCGTGAGATGCGACAGTAGGTAATGTACGGTGATGTGTTAATGACGCGAAAGTTTCTCTCGAACGCTTTCCTCTTCTCGTCGCCGTGTTTCCAGCGACACGTTTACGATCAGCGTCTTAGAAAAAACCGAGAGAATTCGCGGCGAATTTTTGGAGCGTTGCCAGGCCGGCATCCGAGTGTCGCGAGACGCCGGCGAGCCGCGATAAATCAAATTTGAAAATGCGTCGACGTCCGTACAGAAATAATTGAACGGATCTTCGCGCCCCCACCGACGCCTGCCTCTGCCGTCGTAAATCACGGAATTTTTGGCCCGTTCGGCGATTTCAACGAGGCGGATGAAAAAATATCGCCGGCACTCGGTCCGGGAGGACGCGCGAGGCGTGTTACGCCATCGATCGCTTAGCAAATCGCGTCTCGCAAACGAGATTCGAAGGAGAACTAGCGACAAAAGTCCGAGCAAACTCCTCGCTTGATATTCGTCGACGTCTTACCGGGCGCGATTTGATAAAACGGGTGGTGGTAGAGGAACGATTCTATTCCCCGGTCTGCCGGGATCAATAACAGACACCAACCAATTGGAACCTCAAGCTTAACAACAGTTCAATCGGCTAGCAGTGATCCAATAAACGAGAGACCCGGCTCCGCAAACTCCTCGCCTAAAGTCACCCTCTCTCCAAATAAAACCGGAGAACGTAAAAAAGAAAACGAGGAGGTAAAAGAAACGACAACCTCCGCGAATTTGTCCGTCGGTGATTACGTCTGCGACGCGGGGGGGAGATCGAATCGCGGATTCTAGGTACTCTTCTCTTCTCCTCGTGGGACACACGATGTTCCGAAACGGGTCGCTGAAAAATGTCGAACATGTCGCCGTCGTCGTCGTCGTCGTCGTCGTCGTCGGAGAGTATAATGCGTGGCCGGATCGCATCGATACGATGCACCGGGCGACGTTAAGCCGACGAGAATCGGAGAGACGAGACGCGTCGCGGCTGTCACGCAGCCCACGGAAGCGTAGGTCTCTTCGTGTCTCTTCGATCGGTTATCTGCGTGGCGTGATTTACAGGCTCGGCTCGGTCCCGAGGAGTGCGCGCGAGAGCAACGAAAGTTAAAGGAGCACTTAACTGTCATTGGCGAACGATAAATCAAAGAGGAGCGACGTTCATTGCCTCCGACGAAGGCACACGTGCGGTGGTGGTGGTGGTGGTTGTGCTCGCGAGACGGAATGGCATTGCTCGTTGAACCGGGCGAAACGAACGCAGAGACGCACGAGAGAGTGGGAGGGGGGCGAATCTCTTCTTGACTGACTGTGCGCGTTGCTGTTGGCAAAAATACGAACAAGAACGGGACCTCGGCAGTCATCGTTTAAAGTATTGCCAGCGATTTATCATTGGTCGCATTAATGGCCCCGGAATTCCGTGTATTTCATTTGTATCTGTCCCTTGCTCGACTTGCCACCCCTTTCTCTCGCTGTTACGGGACGAGGATTCTGCAGGACCTTGCGCCGAAAGAAAGCACCTCGACCTCTTCGATCACCGAGCAAAAGCTCGTGGCGAGAGACGAAAGTCGCGCGACCGAGAAAAAAGAAGAGAGATCCGCTCGGGCCGCGCCGAAAGGGGTGGTTGTTAATTCGAGGAAGCGCGCGAGGGCGAACCTCCACCGCGTCGAAATTTGATTTATATTCATTGCTCCGCGCCAGGAGAAGAATCGCGCGTCGATTCGCTTTTTAATATCGAATCCCAATGGTTCCAACGAACAGGCAAATTCTGGTCCCGAACCATGAATTCCGAATTCAAATTTCGAATTGAAATTCTTCGAGCCGAGGATCGATCGCAGACAGCGTTCCGATACTTTACGCGGATTTCAAGTAAGAAGCGAAAGTTCCTCAGTTTCGTAGAATTTGATTTTCGACGTTTCAAACTTGTGTCGTTGTTGCTAATTTTTTCCTGATTTAAAAGAAGAGATTAATCCTGCAGATCGGGGATTGTCAGATATTCTTCTTCGGGATAAACCGCGACGATGCAACTTTTCACCGTTCGAATTACACGTGGCAGACGGGGGAAAGGCAACGTCGGGGCGAAGCTACCGCAAAGCAGCATCCCGACTGGATTTTCCATCGGCCGATTCGTGGCAGACTCGGACACGAACGGCTGGGAAACGAACGTGCGGGAATATACACAACGGGATTCCGATTCTGCTCGAGGTGGAATCGAGCACAGCTTCCAGACCATCTGTCCATTTCCTCGGAGAATGCTCCCGTTCGCCTCGGGGAGCCGGTCCAGCGTGCGTTGGCTGCCGCTCCAAATCGAAGCCAGGTCAAAGCCTGACTTCTCCCTCTCTCTCTCTCTCTCTCTCTCCGTCGTTTCATTTCTCCACCCTCTCTCTCTTTTTTTCGTAGTTCTACCCATTGTGCCAGAAGAGAGAGGGAGAGAGAAAGAGAGAGAGAGAGAACAGAGTTAGCAACGGGAGAAAAATTTGGCGATCACTTCGCTGTCTGGCCACTTTGCTACCCTCGTTCTGCTCTATTTCCTTCCTTATTCCACGAACCGGGTATTTTCTCCGTTCCAACTTTCTTCGCGTTCTCGTCCTTCTTTTTTTCTCTTTCCACCGTTGCATCCTTGAGAACGCTCGTTTGGCCCGGCAGTGAGTTCGTCAGAGAGGATTCCGAGTTGCAACGGGTTGGCAATCTCGCGGAACGCACGCTGTTTCATATGGTCGCGAGGCTTGTTTTCGCTCGGCGGGAAACGATCAGCCGGAGCCGGCGTGAAACGAGAACGGAGTGTAATCGACGTGTGCAAGGGCGAGATTATCGTAAGCTTTCACCCGCCCGATTCCGATCGTTCCCTCCCTCTCGTCTACGCGGGGCTGCTCATTTCACGCGATGAAAGCGCCATTCACCTGAAGGGAATCCGGGTTTGATCGGGCTTCAAAGAGAGCGAGAGAGCTCCGGCTCGAACCGCCCGGAATCGAACGAATTTAAGCGGTGGTCAACCCCGTCGTTTCGAATGGGAATCGAAATTGGGAGCCCTTCAAAAGAAAATTAACGATTCAGAGTCTCGACCCCCCCCCCCACCCCGGAGTTAAACGCGCGCGGCGCCTGTTCAAGAGTCTCTGCTCGCGGACACGCGGACCGTGGATCGTTGAGTGATTAATCGGAGTTAACAGAAAGAAGCGAGAAACGAAACGCTTCGCGTTGAATTCGCCAACCGTTGGAAATTCTACGAGAACGATCGGCGAGAGTCGCCGCGTTTACCTTTCCGCTTTTCATCCTCGATCTCCAACGGGCTCGATGAAAAATCTCCCGTCTCGGGTTTCGAAATATTTAGAAGCGACGAGGAGTCAAAGGGCGGCCGTTTGCGAGCGAGAGATTCTCGAGTAACTCGTCGAAGAATGTTGGCTAATGAGGGGGAGACGAAATGGCACGAGGAAGTAGTTAAACGGACCCCGCGGCGACGGTCGCGTGGACGAATAATAGGAAAAAGCCGCGGCAAATTTACGCGACGACTGGTTTTGAATCTTTTAACAGTTAATTCAAATAGCCAAAGCGCGAAACGGCTCGACGTCCAATCGGCGAGCGTCGCCTTCGCCTCGGTCATTCCCGTTCCCGACCACTTGCTCGCCTCCTTTAATCCCACGACGTAGCAGCCACCGCTGCTTTATGGCCGAATAAAGTAGAAAGCCGCAAAAGAATGGCGTTGGTCGGTTCTTTTACGGTGTACGCACCGTTCAATCCTCGCGTTTCATGGTTCCTCCACCTTTTTCGCTCTCGCCCCCTTCCCGACATCTCGTCCACTGTCCAAAGACATCAGCTGGTTGACGAGTACACGAGGGCGCGCTCCAACACCGCACAAACTAGCAACACTTTTGTGTACAGGACGCGACAAAAGTGAGACGCAGAATGTTGAAAATTCCCCGACTTGCGATTACAATTTTGTGAGAAACAGTTCGCAAAAGAGATGTCTGTGAAATGTACGATTTGCTTCGAAAAGCTGTGCGTTTCGCTCTTTCAATTTTAATTCCTCACTTTGATTTTCATTGGTTCACATGCTGCGTTTCTGAACGTTTTTTCAAAACACTTTACCTTGTAAAGTAAATAATAATAATCGTAATCTGCCTGTTCGACGGATAGAATTTCGAATTTTAGAGTCTTCCCGTACCAAAATCTTCGATCGATAACAAATTCTCTCCGTTCTAATTTCGGTGACCAACTTCTGAAGCGATCGGTACAGGCACCCGCATAGGCACGTCGACGACAATCGGCTTTGGGTCGCGGTTTTTCGAGGCGGGTGCAAGGGAGGCCAGATCGGAACACGGATTTAATTCACGTCGCTTAAAAATGCAAATACCATCGATTTGTCTTCGAAAGTCGAGGCGAGTACGACGGTCGGCTGCCGATCATCGAGGAAGATCGACCAGGAAAAGAGGTCGCCGCGAGGAAAGCGCGTAGAATCTCTTTAATTAATCCCCATCGAGTTCTTGCGGTCGAATCTCTTTCGTCCTTGTAAGTTCCTTCCTGAATGGTCCACCATTGAAAAATTGTTTTTCAAAAGAGTTTCCTTCAGCTTTTTTCTTCCCCTCACTTTCGCGTACATTTGACGCGTTCTCTCGCGTTTTTACTTTACCAAGGAACAGGAATAACGAAACGTCGCCGCGTTCGAGAGAAACGAATGGATCGTGATAAGAGGGGACGTGTTTCAATTTGCGAACAAGGATGGAAAGCGGTCGCGGCCGACTGGCTACGTCTTAATCCGCGTTCCCGCGGTGAGAACGTGTGCTCGATAATTAATGGCGCACCGGGTGCTGCTCTCGAGTCGCCGGTCGGTTTTAATTTCAGCGGACATAGTCGGATTTAGAGAAGAGAGGCGTTAAAGAAAGGTAAAATTCAATAAGATTGGCCATTTGCCAACGAACGAACAAGAGAGAGATTTAAACACTGATTTCTCCTTATCATCTTCCCTCTTCTCCTTCTTTTCGACGAAATTGTACAATTGTAAAGATCAATTTTTCTCAGATATTTCGCGAAGCGGTTTCCTGAAAATCGTAGCGAAATATCAAAGTCTGGCGCGTAGCTGGATGAAAATCCCCAGTCGGGGATTCGTTCGACGCGCGGTTAGTCGGCGGGAAAGCGGACGGGAAAGACGCGGCCAATTATGTAAATTCGCGATTACATAATTAAACAGTTACCGTCGCGACGGAGGGCTCAGAATTCTGTTTCTACCAATATCTTCCCTCCTCCCTTGTTCTTTCGCGGCCGATGTTCCTTCCGCGTCCTCGTCCCGACGCTGTTCCGCCGCGTTACATAAATTTCTTGAATGAGAACTAACTCGCGGGAGCTCGCCGACGAGAGAGTCTGAACCCGTCGATTATTAAAACTGCGGAATCTGAAAATAATCTTCAATAATTTCTCCCGGCCGATTTGTTTTCTTACGCCGGTCCGAGTCAAATATTTCTGACGAGATACACGTTCTTTGTTCTGAATGCAACGCGACCCGAAAATTCGGGATAGTTGAATTTTCTGTAGAAAAAAAAAGTTTCGAAAACGCAGAAAAGATTCGCGGAACGCCGGTGTAAATTAGCGCGGGCGTAGCAATCTGCGCGTCATTTTTTCCTCGTCAGGGGGAGAGCGAAGACGCCGCAAAGTAAACGAAATTACGGACAATTTGTAATTGGCGCGGCACGTGGAACGCGAGGGAGAAGCGTGGCCCGAGGGGCGAGAAAGAAAACGAGCGGTGGCCGCCAGTTGTTTCCCAACGAGAACGAAATTACAAGTGTTACAACCCCCCCGTCGCGGGGCAAACTCAACGGCCATCGAAATTATTCCCCGCCCGCGTCTCTCGTCTTGCCCTTTTCATTAATTCTCATTGTTCTCTAATCCCCCCCTATTGCCTCGCGCGCGATGCCATTAATTATTAAAGAGGGAAAGAAGGGAGGAAAAAAGGGGGTGGAGGGAGGGTTTTTTCGGAGGAAAGTTCATCACGACTGTCGCGAATTTAGGACACCCGCCAAGGTTGTTGATTCATTTCGCTCGTTTCGATGTTCTTTTTGAGCAAACAGCCAGTTGCAGCGAGCTACGGATATTCGTCGCAAAGTGTTTAGAGACATCTTGAAAATGTCTGGCAACGACCAGTGTGTTGCCCAGTGGCGAATTGTCAGTGAATTTCATCCCTGCAGATGCAGCTTTGTTTTCCCTTGATGCTTGCGACTGCCACTCTGGAATTAAAGATTAGAACTTTGAACAACACTCGGCTTGGAGAAGCCTTGTTCTTCTCATCAAGAGCCTACCCCCTTTCGGTCTCCTCATCCAGTCCACGCAGTGACCTAACTCGACAGCGTCGAAATTGTCGAACGTTCGAACTCGAGAATTTTCTCGGCGCAATATTCGACGGCGAGATATTCAGAATTCATCGATCGTAGAGAGATCCCTCCAAGATTGTCCTTATATCGGCTGGACTGGAAGAACGCTCAAAGGAACCTGCGATCCCTTCAGACACACGAGCAATAACGGCTACCGTATTCCAGGCAGCAAAGAAATCAGGCTGGAATCTTTATCGATAACCGAGAGTTGTGGTGTTCGGCTCGTGTGTACTCCGAGTCCGGTCCTCTTTCGTTTGAAAAGCAATACAAACGCCTGGGGCTGGACGGCGACGTTGCTCCTCTCCTTGGCTCGGGCTCCGGGCTCGGGCAAGCACGCGAAAAAGGGAAATCGAAGGAAACAGACAGACAGAAGGCGGGCAGGAGTGAATCGTGCAGCGACTACCTCATAAAGTGGCGCAATTTCCGGCGGCTATTGCGATCCTATTGCAGGAACCAGGGACTAGCTTTTTCGAGTCGACTTAATCGACGCGCGCTTTTAAAACGGCGGGTTGGGACGCTGAGGCAGGGAGATCGAAGCCCTGAAGTGAGCTCGCTACCAACTTCCTTCTCGACTGTTGTTGCCGTTTCTGCTTCGAATCGTCGCGACGAGTCGTTTCTTCCTGTAACACGAGGAACCTGGCCGAAAGACGCCTGCGAGCTGCAAGCATTTGGGAGTCTGGGACGCGACGGCGGCGAGAAGCGGCGCGGCTTGATGAATGAACAGGCCTCCCTTTTGGTCACGTAGCCTCTCGAGGCTACTCATCTCTGGCCGAACGCTTTCCTCGCCTCTCGCGGAATACAAAGCGAAGCTTTCAAGCACCGTTGCTCGTTATTAGGAGTAGCTGTCTCGAATTTCGATGCCGGCGAGTCAGCGTTGTTCTCCGCTGGAGCGGAGCCCGCCTGGCTTCCGCCGCCATTAACCTGATTACATTTACATTTTTCCACGACACGCCGCGCGCGCCCGAGCAGCGTGTAATTGAAACTCGCAGAGACGACGACAGTTTCTTCCCACTCGCGCTTGTGCTCGTCGAAAGGATGCTCGCGGACTGCTCACAGGAGGGAGGTAAGGCAGCGTGATATCGGTGCGATGGCATCCGACCAAGTCAGCGGTTTTCAAGTGTTCGAATTAATCGACGCGCCGGCGGACCAGTTCCGATATCTTCCATCAAATCTTCGGCCCCGGTCGATTCGTCGAGCAGCAGCCAGCCCAGCGGCACCGCCAGCCACAGCCAGCCTGTACGTGTATCCTGCCCGTACATACCCATCCGTTTCGCCATTTTCCTGCCGCTGATACTCCGACCTCCCTTTCGCGGCGCGACGCTCGGCCGTTCTCGGACTCTCGAAACGAGCCCGGGACTTAATGTCGTAATTAAAATGCACATGGTAAGCTGCCGTCATGCCGTTGTCCCGCGGCAACGACTAAACGAGACGAGCGTTTTGTAGCGAGCGAGCGAGCGAGCAAGTTAAGAACGCGGTCGAAAGAGAGAGAAGTGGAACGTGGCGGATTCAAGGGAGAGCCGGAGGCGGCCACCAGACCCTCCGCGACCATCTAACGCTCTCCCTGCGTCCTGGCCACCCCTCGAGAAATATTATAACGTTCGAGCGATATTTGTCGTCCCCGCGAACCCGCGGAACGAAGAGGGGGATCAAAGGTTTAAACGCGCGTTCGATAAGAGCTCCGAAAGGAGGCGCCGGCCGATGTCGCGGATTGAAAATGACGTCGCACCACCGAAGGGGATCGTGTGCGTTTGCGTGTGCGTGTCGTTCCTTTTCAGATTGGAAACCGTACTCGTTACGCGCGACTGAATAGCTCCTGCGACGATTAAAGTAAAACACTTGCCGCGCGGCGAAGGGGTTGAAAAGGAGGAGGAAGAGAGACGGATAGAAATAATATTCGCGCGAGTATAAAGGGAGATACTTTTCACATCCGTCGAGCGAATATTTCTCGAGGAGAATAATCGGAAAGAATAACAGCGACGTTCTCTCTTTCTTCGTTCTGAAACGGCGGTGTCGCTGTTTGAAAATTGCCGGTTCGTGCGCCGAGATATATATATATATATATATATATATATATACATATATATAAAGAGAAAGAGAGACGGTAAGAAATCGTACTCGAGGCGACGCTCGCGAGAAACTATTAGCGTCGCGAGCCGAGTGCATTTTTAATTTCGCGAAAAAGTCGGTTGGTTCGCCGGCCCCGATTCCTCGAAGTGCTTCCGCCGTCAGCGCGCGGGCAAACTTCTTGAAAAGGGCGCCGCCGACGGTGTCGCGCTCGGCCGAAAGTAAAACGCCCGGCTCTGAATTTCCGTGATGCGGGCAACTTCTTGCCCGGGGTTCGCTCGCGTGACACACTTTTCCACGCTTCTTTGACACACGACCTGCGCTTCTGTAGATCGCCACGCAGATACCGACACTCTCTCCCTCTCTCTTTCTCTTTGTCTCTCCCTTTCTCCCGTTCCCCAGCGTCTCAGCGTCGCGCCCTCGCGGAACTCATTACGCGCACGGAACGTTCGTTCGTTCGTTCGTTCCGTTCCGTTCTGTTCCGTTCCGTTGCGGGAGAACTCGCGAGGCCGAGCAGAGAACGAGAGCTCGGTCACAAAGGGCGAACAAAAGGCAATTGCATTTCGATCGCGAGCCTTGTTCTTGCTCAACAATCTGTACGTACATCATCGTAACAAACGCGCTTTACATCGCGCTCCGCTCGCTAGTTCCACGAAACAGTCAAGTTTTTTGTCCGAACGGACGAAAATCGAATCTTCCCCGTCGACCTTTGGCTCTTTTTTTTTTTTTTTTCGCCTCGTCGAAAGGGAATCCGATTTGCCGCGCACGCGTTCGCTCGTTTGGGTTTTTTGAAATCCTTTCTCCCTTTTTCGTACATTTGGTTAATTTCGGCAAAGTTCTCTCTGATGATTGCGCGATTCGTACGAATTTATCGTTGTATTCGGGGATCCAAGCGCGCGAACGTCGTTCGTTACGCTCGCGATGTGTAATAAGTAGAACGATTCGACGATTAGAGAAGATTCGAATTCGAGACGAAGTAAAAGAGAAACGAAAAGCTTCCAAAAGCTTCGGCTCTCCTCCCTCCCTCGTGTTTCCCGCGCGTTGGAACGCGCGCACGAACGCGCTCGCACCGGCTGGCTAGCTGGTGAAAATTGATACTCAATTTAAACTCCTTATATAACAGGATGCACGTACTCGTAGCCCGACTACCCGGTAGGTACGAGTCACGTACGGATACGAAGGTGAAAGGAGACCGTGATAGACGAACAGGAAGAAGAGACGAAAAGAACAAAGGATCAGAGAGAAAAGCGAGAGAGAAAGAAAGGCTGGACAAAGCGGACGAAGTGGAACTCTGTGTGTGTGTGTGTGTGGATGTTGACTCGGGGGGTGGAGAGGATGAAAACGCAATCGATCTCTCATCTATTGTATTACCCGATCACGTTTTACGCGCGCTCATCTCCATCGATCTTTTATCCCTTTCCCCCGTGCCATACTTTCCATTCTGTCTCTCCTCGTTCCGCGACCACTACCACTACCCGGATAACCATAAGTGGAAGCTTCCAGAGAGAGAGAGAGACAGTCAGATGATAGAAGGGAGGGGTCGCGAGGGGTGACGAGAGGGGACGCGGTTCGTGAGACAGCGTGGCGGTTCGAATGGTCTTTCGCTACGTGACTGGAAATCTTGTCCAATTTACGATTACATATTACGTGACAACAGCGGCTACAAATCCCACTGCTAGCGGCTGCCTAGCGATGGAGAATGCACGGATGATTATAACGTCGTCGCTCGCGAACGTTGCACGTTCGTGTCCAGCGCGCTGGTATTACGGAACGACAAAAGTATCGCCCCGACGACGATCGAAACCCACGACCTCTCCCTCCGCGACTTTCGTAACTGCGCCGCGAGCGATCCCTCCGAAGCCAAGAATTCCAAGCCCCCCCCCCCCTTTTTGGAATCGTTTTGCTCTCGTTTTCCGTCTCCGCCGAAGCGACGAGTAAGCATGTTTTTCCTCGATGCGATCCTCGAGCGACCATATATACTCCGGCGCTTCGTTCGTCACCCTCGCCCCCTATATAGCTTCCGATTCGGTTCTCGTTTCTGGAGAAACTGAACGCGCCAACACCGCACCGGAACACAGATTCCCCGGAACACGCGAGGCATGCCGCGCTGCTTAGAATCGACTTCGCCGTACGTGACTGGAAACCCTGGTCAGTTTACGATTACCCATTACCAGCGGACCAGGACCCGCCAAGTGTACCAGCGTGAAATGCACGTCTGGCGGCTGCCAGATTTCTGACCAACGAACGAGGACAACGACGACGACGACGACTACGACGACAGGAAACCTCTTGCGTCGCGAGACGAGGAAATCCTGCGCTCGTCGACGAAGACGAAGACTCTGCGGCAACTCTGGACGATGATTTCGATGCCGGAAATTCCTTCGTAGCCTTCCGGCTGTGCACCGCCGCCCCATTCTCCAGCGCCGACTTTGAATACCTGAATTTCAACTGAATTGTGGGAAAGCCGTGAGGCGCATTAAGCGGCGGCCAGCGTATTTATCGTGCCCGCGACGACAGTTCCACGGAATTTGATAGTTGGACTGGGTTTTTACTCCCAGTTCCCAGTTTGGGAATTCGCCCGCCTCCTCCCCTTTCATCCGTCTCTCCCGGATTTAGTTCTTTTAGCGGCGCCGTCTTCCGCGGCTTCCATCTTCCATCTTCCACGCCAAGTCGTCCGCCTGCGTCCGGAGAATCACGACTCGTTGCCCGTGAAATTGAATAAACTACTTCCAAGTGATTCTTTTTCCGGATTCGATTGTTCTTTTCCTCTCTTTCTCTTTTTTCGTTCTCGATCCTCGTTTCTTTTTTTCTTTTCTTTTTCGGTCCTCCGATCTCTCGCACGGTCGTCGAACGGCGGATATTTGTGGTCGTTCCAGTAATTGGAAATAGATTGGCTAATAGCAAATGGAAATATATTTCTTCCGCTTCTTCTGCTGCCCGGGCGGAATTTATACGTTTCTACGCGAAGGAACGAGACGTACTGGAGGTCGAGCCTTATATTTAGAGCGTTTGATTAGATCCTATACGTCGAATCTGCGTACAGCAGCGGTCTCTCTCGGTATTCGTTTCTACCTCGAGACATTTTCGTTCTTCGTTTTCAAAAGATCGTTCTCGTTTCTCCGCGAAGCTGTTCCCCTCGTTTTACATCGCGTTTTTTAAGTTTTGTCGTTTGGCGCGGCGCCGGCTGATCGATGGCGTTTACTTCGCCAATTGTTTTCGCCCAATTTCGAAGCGCGACGCGTTGACTTGAAATGAGAAGTTTTTACGTCGTTCGAGAAAGCGAGAAAAGATATTGGAAATTGTATCGAAACGGCCGAAGGGAAACACGAGTTTGCGAGTTTCGCGCGCGATGACGTCAGGCCGCAGCTCTCGAATCACTTCGATTCGAATTCTACGCTCGGTTTCTGCACGTTGGCTTATAAATTCTCCGCCGCTGCCAAATCCCTTTTTTTTCCTCTCTGTACAGCTCTTTCTTTTTTTTTGTTTTGTTTTTTCATCCAACTTCGTTTCGCGAAATTTTACAATCTACCGCGGTTGATACCGCGCCGGTAATAACTTTCGAACGAATCAACCGAAAGGGGTGGACACACGCGGCGGAGACGCGTCGTCTTCCCCCCCCCCCCCCCCCCGTGCAACGTGCAAATTAAAGGTCGATTTTCTCTGCCGCGTTTCCTCTTTCACTTTTCCGCTCCGGGGTTTCCATACATACATTTCCCCGAGAGTAGATGGAGGTAATTAAGTGTACATTCCACGTGTGTCTATATAGCGTTTAATAAATTTCTGCCCACGTGCAATAGAATCTACTCTCCGCTTCCTTCCTTCGCTTTGGTATTTTCAGCCCGTCCGAAAATTCAATTTAAACTTCGTCGTGGATGTTGGAGTTTCCCCCTGTGAAAAAAACACACACACAGACACACATACACGAATTAACAAAGCATTATTTTCCCCCGCGTTCGACTGTCTACGTCGACTTATTTAACACGGGCAGAGATTCCCAAGACACCTCATTCGTCAATCTCAACATCGTTTTTTTCACCGCCAATCGGTCATCCCATTTCTGTTTCTCTTTCCTTTTTTTCTTTTTTCTGTCCTCCCCCTGCTCTTACTCTCGCGCTACGCTACATTCGCTACACCCATAATTAACGGTTCTTCATTCATCATCCCGCGGATATCTTCATCATTCCGGAGCAGTCCGCCCCTCGGAACTCCATCCCGAATCGAAATATGTCACGTCGAGCCTCGGTGTTCCACGCGACGCAACAGCGCTCACAAAGGGAGGAAAAATATTTGGCCGCTCGATCGAACGAGACCCGTGGCCTTTCACAGGGGTTGGCGCGAATTACCCCAGGTGTCCGACCTTCGACCCGTATCCCGTCGTAATCGCGCGCTCCTATTAGACTCGTGCTCGTAGTTTGTCGTCGCACAAGAGAACACCGCCGGAAGGGGCTGACGCGCGAAGCTGCTTCGGCGGATCTTCGCAGCGGGAAGTTAAGCCTCCAAAGAAGAGCGTCGCGCGAGCCGATAGGTTAGAGACTCGACACCGTTCTACAAAGACTCGTGCGTCGGGGTGGAAAGAGGAACAAGGGGGGAGTCTTTGAATCGGCGGAGGAATCTACCTGTACGGAGGAGGGGAGGGGGGTGGGGGGGATCGGCCCGGTGCACGCCTGGAAAAATGCATTTTCCAACGGTTAGGAAATTTATGGGCATCGCGACAATGCGAACGACCGATCCTCTCGTTCCACGACAAAGCGGCACGCCGTTCCGCTCTTCTTCGCTTTCACTCTGCTCCCTTTCCCACCCCTCGGAGCTTCTTTTATCTCGCCATCCCCTCGTTTCAATAATTTCTGACTCGGTGTTTGCGTAAGCGTGTCGCACAATACGTACGCGCGAACCATACGTCTCAATTTTCGTATCGCCCTGTCGAGACCTAGGCACGACGTCGATGGTTCTTATTCACTCGATCGTTGTCCCGGAGACTCTAGCACAATCGCCAACAAAATACCACTTTCCACGGAGCTGTACGTTCCGCTTATTAAAAACGAATTGCGGAGTAATGACAAATTTATCTTTTTTTTTTTTTTTTAATTCGATTCCATTTCATGTAACAGTTGCAAATGCAATTTCTCTTTCATCTTTTGACGCCTCGAGTTGCATCGCGTTCACAGTTCACAATCATCAAAGATAATATTGCCGTTGTTACTCGAGAATATGAGATCGAACGATTCTTAAAGACTCTGTCGATCGATGCCAGTGGAGGAGAGCGGAAGGCATTGACTGCGTGAAAACCAGTTCGATTTGGTAGCAGCGAGCCAACGGATTACCAATGTCCGGTTTTTTAAGGCAACATCGCGATTTAAAAGCCTCCCCGAAAATAAAAGCAAATTTCTCCCTCGAATCGAAGCAGAAGCGTTCGACGACGCGTTCAACCGGATTTTATTTCGCATCTCGATCGTAAAATCGAAGCGGCCTAATACCGAGCTAAATTTTACTGCAGTTTAAAGGATCGGATCCCACCAAATGCGTTTCTTTCTTTTTGTACCACCTGCTTCTTCTCCCCGGCGACAAACGCACCGACAAAAATCTAGAAACGCACACATTTCGCGCGACGAAAGTTCTATTCTTTGATTTCTTTCTTAGTCGTTTGTATCGATGTAAAGATACAAGTCGAGCAGCTAAATGATCTTTCGTCCTGTAGTCTCAACAATTTGCTAAATGCGCAGCGTATTAACGGGAGTGGCGAAATTGGATTCTGTTAACCCCGTGGATATTTTTGCCATTTCGGTTAGCATTTGCCGGGTTGGAATTATTCGTTAGCTAGTAGTATTCTTCGTCGAGTAGGTTCTTGTCGAGGGAACTAATCGCCGGGCTGAGTGGAGCGCGATTTTAATTACGCGGAACCACGTGGGAGCGTAATTAGAAACCCACGCGTATCGCTAATTGAGATTTTGCGCTGGCTACTGTTTGTACTTGCTCTATCGGCTACCAATCAGCCCCGGTTGCTCTTTGTTAATTCTCTTTCTCCTTTTTTTCCTTCCTCCCTCTCTCTCTCTCTCTCTCTCCCTTTCTGTTTTTTCTTTTTTTTTTTTTTCTTTGCCCCATCGTCCAATGATTGCCCGTGCCGGCGCACTTCCTCCCGCGCATTTTTGCCGGTTAATCGTCGATCGCCGGCCGAGTCTAATCTGTTTTTAATTGCACCGCGCAGGGCCTACGCGCTCCTGTTGCTGATAAGCTACGCTCGATATCGCCGCGACTTCGTGCGCCGCTCTAATTTATCCCCGACGATTACTGTCACCGGGATTACTGGAATTTCTCGCGATAAACGACCGCTTCCGGACCGCGCAGTCCCTTCTCCTTCCTCGTGGCCTTTTTTTTTTCACGTACAAACTACTCGAATGAATGTCGGTCAACGTTTAATCCAGTCGCGCTGTACATTACGAAACTTTGGCTCCACGGCGAGATTTCAGACGCTGATACGGAGGACGATTTATGAGGGGAGAGTTGCACTTCTGATTCGATTGCTTGTTTCAGTTCCTTCCGTCTTATTCTACCGAATCATGTCGCTAGTCGATCCTCTGTAATATTGCACGACTTGAAAGTTGCGATATCATTGAACATTCTTACATATTGCACTTCAACAATTCGCTAAACGAATTACTTATGACGATTACTAATTTCAAGATTTTTAATTAGAGTAGATAGCTACGAACAAACAAACCAGTCTTATAGAGGATCGTTTTAAAGATTGTGCAATCACGGATTATTCGCTCCTGTTTCGCAGATTCTCTCGTTTTTGCTCCATTTTGGGAAAAATCGGAAGAAACAAAAAGATTTTTCTACTTTTACTATTTTATTATCCGTATACAAATATTACATCGATTGCAACCAGACGTTGTATCGATGTTCGGTGCACTGCAGCCAAGACTTGGTCTCTCAGTTACTCTCTCTCGAGTCGATCAAACAGCGAACAAACTTACGCGGATTGGCGAGAAAATTAAAATTTCTGCAATTTTCTTGCTAAAACGATTTTTTGCAAAATACCGAGCAAATCTCTAAAGGACTTTTTCCCTTGCAGTTAGTTTCTTCGTACATACACGCACGTACATATTTTTAATATTTAGATGGAGGATATTTGAAGCTGTCAAGACGGGAGGAAAAAAAAACAACGTCGAGGAAGAAGAAAAAAGTAGAAGGAATCCGGCCCGATTCTCGAGCGAGTCTGGCAAATCCAGGCGTAGTCTTGCCAACTAACGTCCCTGCAGACTTTACCCCATCAGTATTCGCCCCTTCTCGCTCGAGTGTCCAAGAGTGCACGAAAGGCCGCCGCGGTCCATCCGATTTGGTTGCCAAGTAACAATTAGAGTTCCGCAGTCGGCGGGCGTAGTTATTGCACTTAACGAGGCGGCGGGACAACGGGGGTCACGGAACGATATCCTCTGACCCTTTCCTCGCGGAAACACACGGAACGCTGGCAACGAAAGCTGAAACATAGGACGAGCGAGCGAGGGACAGAGAGAGGATAGGGGCGGCGGCGGTCGTAAAGTTCCTTGCCGAAGAGAGAACCCTCGAGTAAATGGAACAAACACGCCGCGTACTCGTCCGCGGTTGGTTTGGGATTATGATTCGGATCCAGCTGAGTAAATAGCGGTCATTATATTATCCGAGAGAGAGAGAGAGAGCGAAGACACGCGCGCTCGCGTGTATAATATATATATATATATACGTACTCGCGTGTTACACAGGTATTCACGGCGGAAATTTATTTATTATTCGCCAAGGTGCGAGGACATTAATGTCGCGTGTCGTGTTTGATTGAAAAGCGGTTGTCAAATCGGGGAAGAAATTTTGAACGGAAAGTTCAAAGTTGGAATTTGTCAACGCGATGATCACTAATGACTATAAATATTTTCAAATAATTTTCGTCTCACTGAAAGGCCCCCAGAAGCAACTGTTCCGACTAGGAAATGAACACGACATTTTTGCCATAAAATTTGAATCGATAGAAAACAGACAACGCCACTCCTACTCGAGGTCTACCCCACGCCCCCTCGCGAATCACGTGACCCAAATCGACCAATCGCTAATTTTCGTTGCATCAGCGTTGCACCTGTAGAGGCCCGATTTTCTGAGTTAACCTCGCTAAAATCACTTTCAGTGAAAATAAAATAACAGTAAGCAACCGTTAATAATAATGTTTTCCGAATATTAAATATTTTGTTCCGCAGACAAGACGTGCAAGTTTTGCAAAAAGAATTTAGTTCCTCCTTTATTTGAAATTCTCAGTCAAACATTTTCCATTCCAAAGGGAATAATCACGTGTCACGGTTGAATTAACCGTTGATGCGATATTCGGAACGAAACACGCGCCTCGAACGAGTGTATATACCGGTAAAAAGAATCAGAGTCGGCGAGGCAACCGACAACGGCGAATGTTTCTTCGTTGCTCGCATTTTTCCCGCGGCGTTTCGCTTTCCTATCTGTTCCTCGCCGCGCCGTCGTTAAACCGCTGCCAGCAGAATCTTGGATTATTGCAGACTCGATCTCGGAAGTAGTTAAAACTTGGATCCCAATGCCCGTCACCGTTGTAACGTCTGCCACCGGCGCTACCTTAATATTCTATATCCGACAACGTCCGCGAGGTAATTGACTTGTAGAAGAGAGACGGCCTGGCTGGATCGAGAGAGGAGAAAACAGAGGAGAGGAGACGAAACGCGAGAGAGCTCGTCGAAAGGTACTCGTATCGACGAACCACGCGAGCTGGCTGAATTTTATTAACTTTAATAATTAACGAACGGACAAAGGATTCTGTTCGAATAGAATCGCAAAGTGTCGTAGAGGGGGATGTTGGCGGGGGTAGGAGGAGGAGGGGGGGAGGGGTGGTAGATAAAAGATATACATTGGCGGATAACAAAGTCACGGGGGAATCGTAACAGGATTAAAAAGCAGAACCGCTCGAAAGAACTGATTGAATCGCGGCCAACAGAGAAAGGCCTTGATAACGTTTAATGAATAAGTTATTCATATTTCTGGCGCGGCCGAGAGTGTAGAGGGGGGGCGCGGGGGTGGGACGGCGCGGCTGCATAAAATTATAATAAATTTTCCACTTTATGTAAAATTTAATCTGCTCTGATCACTGGTTGTATTATCGTTTTATGAATAAAGGTCGGCTTGTTGTATTTAGAAAGGGCGCGGCGAGTAACGCTCGTTCGCGCGCCGACTGCGCGCGTAACTGCGAATAATCAGCGGTTTTAATCAACGAGATTGCCGGCCACATTTTTCCCCGATGTAATGAAAAATGAAAAAAAAAAAGGAAAGAAAGAAAGAAAGAAAGAAGAAAGAGAAGGACGTCCTCAATTTCGCATGATTACAGGATTCCTAATGAAACGAGAGTTCCAGCAATTAAATACGAACCAGAGAGAGAGAGAGAGAGAGAAACGATAGTTCCTCCTTCAGCTCCTTTCAAGTGCTCGAAATTCGACTATAAATTCGATAACGTCGCGATCGTAAAACGACCGTAAACGAAGGGCCGCCACGGAGATTCGAAAGTTTCGGGGCCGGTCGCGAAGGGTCGTTAATCCTAGAAACAAACTGTAAAATCAAACGAACGAACAGCTGGAATAAATCGATAAACTCGTCGCGACGCGGACGTTAACGACGATCGTTTCGTCGGTAACGTCGTTAGGCGCCCGTGGTCCACGGGAAATGCGGTTAGAACTGGACGCGCGGCGATTAATTCTGACGAGTTCCCGTAATCCGTAAACGGGTTTTCGTCAACGTCTCGCCTCTGTCGTTTCTTGCGGCAGCGATCGGGACGACGTACAAATTATCGCCGCCGACGTCTAGGACAGGTCATAATGGGTTACAATGGCCGGGCCGGACCCTTGAAATCGCGTTCGCTCATCGACAAGTCGATGACAAATGAAATTAATCAGCGACCGTCGCGATTATTGCGTCTCGCTCTCCTCCTCCTCCTCCTCATCCTCCCACTAGCCCCCGATAAGAGCCCCGCTTTTTGCTCCTCGACACGAAAGATTCATTTTCCTCCCTTGCTCCCGATTTTCCCTCTCTGCTAAATCATCGTGATTTCCCAATATCTCACGATTGAAGAAAGTTCGACATTTTCATCTTTGAATATAAATGTCAACTCGTCAACTGTGAAAAATTAATTAACACGCACGTGCAATTATTGCATTATTTATTGCTTTCGATTAATTTTCAAAAATCGTACTTCGCGCGGGAGAGCGAGAGAAGAGCAGCCGAGAGTTACAGAACGCTTGAACGGAATTCCACGGGATGCGCGGAATAGGAGGGACGCCGAGGCACGTCGAGCCGTTTCTTGACCTTCCTCACGGGTCGTTGCAACGACAGGCCGGTCTCGGCTGCGGAAATGAACTTTTTATCGCGGCGCATCTTCACGGACGCAACGTGTGCGTGTGTGTGTGTGTGTATGTACCGTCCCAAGGTGGGAGGAGATCGCGTCACCTTTCGCGTCGCGATCGTTCCGCCCGTGTGTCCGCGCGGTCTGCACAAAGCGGACACGCGTATCCATATGCAACGACGTGCGACAGCGATACTCGTTGCACGGCCGCGAGACGAAAGGGATTACAGGACACTGGCGACACGTTGCTTTTACAACAGGAGGTGGAACGTGCCGTGACCGTCGTTTGACAACAGGCCAGTCACGGGATAACGTAGCGTGAAAACTCGAACCGGGACCTGTGTGCTCAGCGAGAAATTCTCGTTTCCGAAAGAATCGAGCGAGCCGCCGGAGAGGCGTGATCTTTGCCGTCTGCTTCGATGGAAAATGACAAAACATGAGCGTGAAGGTTGATGGGAGATGGGAACTTTGTCGCGTAACACCCGCATTTAGATTATCTTAGGACGGATAATTTTATTGCGAGTTACACGTGTAACTCAAAGTTCATTATTCGCGTCGAACAGTAAAGAGCAGTGTGTCCCGGGATGCTGTTGACCGGGATTCTATGCTGAAATCGCGTCGTATGAAATCACGACTCTGCCAACCGAGAAATTTATAGAACGATCCGCGTCACGATCAACGGCGAGGAATCCACGAGGAATCCACGAGGAATCAGTCGCGTGCACGTGGCGTGTCCCGCGCGCTTGGAATAATAAAAATATAGAAATTAATAGGGGGGAGCAAACGACGATGAGATTAGGGGTAAACACAAAGGGAGACAGCAGCCGTGTGGCGCGCAAGACATATTAGCACAAAGATCCTCCACGGGCCGGTGGATCTTTGTGTACAATGGTCCGTGACCGCGTGGCCGTCCGCGCTCCGGTTCGTGGCTGAGAACACGGAACACAGAATACCCTCTGTCTTCGTCCATCCCCCGTTTCTTCGAGCAGCGCGCGGCCCTTTACCTTCGCCCGTTGTGAAACAAGAGCGCAGCTCGAGCCTATTCCTCTGTCCTCCTCTTTCGAGCGACGCGAAGAGAAAGAAGGGGGCTGAAAGATAAAAGAGAAGAGGTTCCTTTCGTGGTAGTAGCGCGCGCCAATGCCATCTAACCCTTTCCTTTTCCCGGCACACCGCCGCACGCCGCCGCCCTATCGCTCGCGTATGTGTCTCCGATGTTCTCTTCTTCCTTTCTCTTTTCCGAAGGGGTTGACGAGAGCTTTGACGATCGGCCAGCGACGCGCGCCCCCTTTGACAATGCAGACTACCGGCCCCCGGTAGCGTGTTGCGTTTAGCCGGCGCGCCGCCGCCTTTTGTCGGTTTTTAGACGCGATGCTTACATAATTTTCTGCCACACAGCGCGGCCAGAAGAGGGATCGGAGCCCCCGTGTGCGCGCCGCTGCTGATCAGGGGATAAATGAAGCGTCACGGCCGCGTCACTCGCCGAAGAGGGTTATAAAAGAGTTATAAATGGATAAGGGCAGGTCGACGAACCTCCCGCCGCCTCCCGTGTGTGTATGTATTTATATTTCCCGTCGCGCTTCGGGAAATTCGCGCGACGCGTCCCACACGCCGAATCAGCTGAATTAACCATCACTCTGCGAGGATCGTACGTCCCGATGATTTTCGCACATTCCCGACGTAAAGGCACGCGGAAACGTACACACACAGAGAGAGAGAGAGAGAGAGAGAGAGAGTACGTAGGCGATACCCATGTAACGCGAAACTTATCGAGGATGCGCAAGATCTCCGCGAGCACGACTCCACCGAGCACATGGCCGGTGACGACGCGAACCAAGAGCCCGCGAATATGACGGAGAGGAGTTCGTGAGAGTCAGAGTGCCAGAGGACGGAAGAGAAGAAAGGGTCGACGAACTCCTCGCCGGATTCCTCGCACTTTGCACGGGCTCTGTTAATCTCGGCGAGGCAAATTCAGCGTGCGTGATGGAATTACAGGCTTGACTGACACCTCGCCACACACGCCGCGCAACGTTCGAACCTTTTCTCCTCTTCCTCCGTCACTCTGAAAAACTCGTCGCGAGTGATCCTGCCTTCGTCTTCACGCGGCGCACTGTAATTTCGCCTGACCAATCGATCCAGAACGCAACGCCGAAAGAGCAATTGACAATACCGATATCTTTCAGTCCGGAGCACGCGACTTTCAAGCGTTCGCCCTTTTGTTCGCCCGTTGTAGGCAAGTAGCTTGAGCGAGGAACGTTGCACCGG
Organism: Melipona bicolor; assembly: GCA_030673865.1. Classification (NCBI taxonomy): domain Eukaryota; kingdom Metazoa; phylum Arthropoda; class Insecta; order Hymenoptera; family Apidae; genus Melipona; species Melipona bicolor. Next base: position 3,585,383 of record JAHYIQ010000012.1, read on the forward strand.
TACGGGTGCAATTAGAAACGCCGGCGACGATCTTGGTCGGGATTGCGGAGGAGAAGAGTTGACGCGGAGGGGCAGGGTAGGGATGGAGGGATAGAATTTCCACGGAAAACAGAAGGAAATCGAATGGTGGACGTTGGCGGCGGTAGCGGCGTGAAATGTATGGGCGTATCCCTTCGTAATATCGTGCGCGAGCCGCACCGAGCGGACTCTCTCTCCCTGGCTATTTGTCATCGGCGTGTATATCATGGACGGCCCTTTCTATCTGTGCCAGCCAACTCCCCCCGAACCCACCATCTCCACCCCCGCGTTCGACCTCCGCGAAGATTTGCATTACAAATATGCGCCGACCGGAATGCATGTACGTCAATATGACGGTTCTCTCTCTTTCTCCGTTCCACCCGTCATCGGCTCCTCGTGCGCACTCCTCCATTGTCTCTCCCTCTGTCTCTCGATCGCGTCCTTCGTTACCAGGAACGACGACCGATATACGCCGGAAACGCTACAGACAATCGTCTGGGCGTGCAACCAGTCCGCGCTGTAGCCCGATGGCTTCGCGAACGGGTCAGCAGAACGATTAATAATTTCTTTCTCTTTCTCTCTCTTTTCCCTTTGTTTTCCTCTCTCTTCGCGCACGCAGGGATTCGTCGCTCGTCCGCCGAAGAGTTCGCCCTTTTGTTCGCCGCGGTGCACGATGGCTCGGAACTCGGAACTCGGAACTCGGAACTCTCGGTGTAACTGGGTCGAGCATCGCGGAGGTCTCTTCCGCGAGGTTACGCCGCGTGTTATTTGCTTGTTTATTCGCGGACAACGGACGCGGGTTTTGTACGCGGTAATTGTAACATGTTTAATTCATAGGAAGATCCGCGTCGGGGGTATTCGTTTGGCGGCGCGATGGGTCACAATGGCGCGGTGGGGAGGGGGGGAGAGGTCGCGTCGATGCACGCCTGTTCCGCATTCGCGCTCGAGGTCCCGAAGGCAAAGGAATAAACACGGGAATCGAATCCGCCGGGCTTAATTAGCCGACGCTGCATATTTTTATATATATACACATATATAAATACACACACACACACACACACACACACACACACACACACACACACACACACACACACACACACACATATATATATATATCGGCTGATTCGGAGAAAAGGTTAATCATCTCGAGTCTTTCAGCGAATTAGCGATAATTAGATCATCGTTTCCGCGTGCACGCAACGTAGGAGGGGGCACAGGCTCTCTCTCCCTTATCGTGTTTTCCGGGCGAATTTTAAAGCAAATCGTGCGCGATTTCAATCGGAGAATCAATTTCCAATATCGTTTAAATAATCGAATTAATGCAACATTCATTACCAAGCTCGTCAAAGGGACATTCCTGTCTACGGATAACTAAATTTTATCAACGGATAATTGATTCGAACGGCTCGTTCGCGAAAATATCGTCTCCGTTCGGCCCTCTCCCTCCCCCGCTGAATCGCGTCGCGCAATTGTAGTAACGATCGCTCGTTTCTCACCCGGGGAGAAGGCGCTGGGTTTCGTGCGTTCGGTTTCGGCGTTATCGATGCCACCGGAGAGACGTCTCGCGCCAACTGCGCTCTGAATCCGCAGCATATTCTCCCCGGGTCTTCCCACGGCCGTTTTTGCCTGTTAATCGGGCAGAATCCGTTATCGGTCACCGGGTAGAGAGAAAGTAGCAGCGAGGAATCTAGCAGGGCAATAAATCCCTCTATCTGGCCGTCCATCGTGCTTTTCTTTTCGTCGTGAGCCAGATTCGAAGGAGCCGGGCCGGCGGTAGCCTTCTTTCTCTCTACGTCCGCCGGATCCTTATCGAATTTGGAAGCGTGCCACACGATCGCTACGAGCCGGCTCGAGTGCCGGGCGCGAAGAGTACACACCTTTGCAAATCGAGCCGGTGGAAAGTTCGTCGACGTCTAAATATCTGCAACGACCATGTGAAATACGCTGACTGCCGGCCCTCGCTCGCGGATCCTCCCGGATTCAGCGGCGAGACGTCTCTCTCCCGGGATTTTCCTGTTCGATTCCGGCGGCGTACTCCGGCTTCTCGAGGGTTTGCCCTCGCCAAAGCACGGCACGTGGAATTATTACGACGACGCTCGAGGTTCGATGTTTTTGTCGTAGTCAAACGATGTGTCCAACGTTGAACAGTTTGTCGTTCGATCAAAGAACTTACTTTAGAGCCTGTGTCGCGTACCATGCTTGACTTTGCGGATACTCTGAATTATAGCAGTGTGTAGTCGTGACTAGGCGTGATAAAATAGACTTGTTTAACTACTCAGAGACTACTTTACTCAGCTATGGTGATTCGGCTCGATGTTCACTTGTTGAATAGTATTTTTGGTATCGCTTCACGTAATTTCTTTAAGATTCTCCACGTCTTCGAGATTCTCATGCTCTGTTAAAACAGGCTAGTTCGACCTAGCCAATCGTATTCAAAGTTTAAATTGCCTTGCTGTAGGTCACCTAAAACCGGTGAAATTTAAGTACAATCGATAGATCGATTTCTAGAGGCTCCCGGGTCTTGACCCACGCGAGTCAAAGTCTGAGTCTTCATCCAGTAAATAGTTAAAGAACCAAAAGAATGTTCAAAGAAAGTACAATTCAGGGTTCAAGAATATTTAACAATCTGAAGACCTATTTTCACATCGCGTGGATGCAACACGAAATTTCTGGATAACCCGATTCTCCACGAGCGTCGTTCGAGACGCCCACGCTATTTTTCCAGCCCGTGAATCATCGGTGTAATTAAAATTCAATTAACCGTTAAACGCCGAATCGATTACGGCGATGGCGCGAAACGTTCTCCCGCGGATAAAATGATCGGTTATTTATCTGGTCGGTCGTGACGCGGGCAATCACCGATCCGAGGAAAAGCACGTCGCTGTTCACCGAAGGCGATACGCGCGAACTCGCGGAGTTCGCTAGCGATCCAGTGCTACACGATCTCTCCTCTCCTCTCGGGTTTCTCAGATCGGTATCCCGCGCAAGGGACGTGGAAACGTTACCGGTAACTCGGTCGGAACGATCGAACGATCAGACTCGGAAGAGTTGCTCGCTCTCGGCCAGTCGCGGACGATAAAGTCCGTTGGACGGTGGCGGAAAAGACAGACACAGAGAGAGAGAGAGAGAGAGAGAGAGAGAGAGAGAGGGAACGTATATTCCATTACCGTTATCGAGGAAGACCGGGTTTCGCGAGTCTCGGGCCGCGACGTCGTGAACCGCGAGCTTTCGAGCTCTCGGCGCATCCCAGCCGCACGAAAATATATTGCCCCGGGCTTGTGTACGACACACAACGCGATAAGTTACTTTATTCGTGACTCCGCGAATGAGTCGTACAAACTGGTTTCTATTGGCAGAGCCGACGGCGGCTCCGTCAAAATGGTCGCGATACGGCCGGTTGAGCTTGAAAGGCCGTGGAGCAGCCGAGCGATATTGTAATTGTAATTCTTTCGCGGGGTTTCGAGCTTTTCGCGACGAGATACGAGAAGAGGTTGAAACGACGCCGGGGCCGGAAAGAGTGGGTGGAAAGGGTGCCCCTCCGCGTGGACGGCGGTGCGCGCGTTGATCAATGGGCGCATCGAACGAACAAGAAGATTTACGACGAAGGGCGAAGATGGTAGTTCATTTTTCATACTCGGTTTCCCGAACCTCGCGCCGAAACTGACCGAACGAAAACAGGCACGGAATCCGCGCGAAGCGGAGCGTACGGAAAGCCCAGAGGGGCGCCAGCGAGTCTAACAGACCGCGTATCTAGGACTCGCGCAACCGGCCCAGATAACTATCTGAATGACAATTGCCGGCGGCGCGGCATTAATTGCCGTCCACGTAACAAGCTCGCGTACCTGCGGCCGCATCAATTCTTGTCACGCGACCGCTGATCACCGTTCCGCGAGTCATTCTCTGTACGCGGCTGTAATACGCCTCTGACGAGCGGCTTCGATTTCGAGACAACACGAGGCGAAACGATTTCCTCAGCCGCGCGCCTTTGGCATCCTTTGACGGTGCTGAAACCAACGATTAGCAGGAACGATTTTCTCTCCGACTGTCTCTCTTGGCAGCTATCGATCCGGTTCCCGGCTCCGCGACGGTGCCAGGCGAGGGAAATTAGCGAGCCACGTTAATACCGAGTCGAAACGAAAGCATCGTTGGTGTTCCCTCTCTCTCTCTCTCTCTCTCTTCCCTTTGATCAGAGTCGTACGGTAGGTAGGAAGTGGCTGCGGCGCGGTGTTTCCTTTATCAGAGCGTAGCCGGGCATCGATCAAAGACAGAAACGGAACGTTTTAGCGAAACAGATTCGTACGTACACACGTACCTACGTACGTACGTACGTACAGACAGAGAAGAGAGAGAGAGAGAGAGAGGGAGAGATGGCAAGGAGACGGAGCGCGTTTCGCCTGTACGTCGTGTGCCGGTCTCGCAACAACAAGGCGGAGTCGCAATATCCGGGGGAGCTGAACGTGGCGCGGGGATCCCGCGCTTTCTCTTACCACTGGGGGTTATTATCGTGCACGCCGTGGAGACGTGCCAGCAACAACGCTATCCATGACAAGCCCCGAGACAAAAGGAACCTTTCATCGTCGAAAGAGAGGAGCTTACGCGCTCCTCTCTTCCTGGACTCGCTCGCTCCACGGCCTCCGCATCCTGTGTAATCTGCCAGCCCAAGGATCATCTCGCAGCCCTCTCCGTCGTTTTCGAGCGTGCAACGATCAAACGATTAACGTGCCCTCGTCTCCCTCCTCCGGCCGCCTCCTTTTCCTTTTCGAAGTTTTCATTTTCTCCAGTCTCCGACCTCGCAAACACGTCGCTCGCGAGATTTCAAACTTGCGAAACTAGCTCGCACCTGAGAATTCGTACATCCTCCGCGCCACGGTCAATTAGAACCGGAGCGATGCTCGTGCTCGCCTCTTTCGCGTTCCTTCGGCGACTCCGGAGAGTCCTTAATGGCGATCCGCGACGCGTGAAAAGAGAGCGAGACGAAGGCTCGTAACTCATCGAGATCCGAGGAGCTGGAGACGCGTCACAATGGCGCGTAGACGTACGCGTGGAGAGGGGCGACGAAGAGGGGCACGGAGCCGTCGAAGGGCGATTTCTCTTCTGGCCGGTGCCAGACGACCGCCGCGCGCGATATTCGGGAGAGCGGGCGCGAAGTAGCGGCTCGTAACGACGGCGGGAATTCCTCGGTTGAACCTCGGGGAGTGAGCCGTTGCACTCGCCCCGACCGCGGCTGCGGCGTGTCCTTTAAATAGCGTCTATTCATAGGTGGGTCCGGCTGGCGGAATGAATGAAAGCGCTCGATGCCAGAAACACGCTGTTTGGCACCCACCGCGAATTCCCCAGACGTATAAATACGCCGAGTCGAGCCACCTGTCTCTTTGCTCTCGTCCGTCCGTCCGGCTCTCGCTCTTCCTGAATCGAGCGCGGGCCAGACGAACCGAGACCGAGACTAATGACTGAAAAATCCAACGGGACCGCGACGAGCGGAATAAGAGGATGCAGAAAGCTCTCTCTCCCCGACCGGTGGCTTCGTAATTGCCGCGCGCGTCGCGCGATTCGAGACGGTCCAGGGGATAATTTTGTCCCGGCCGCGCGGCTTTCAATGAAGATTCCTCCGGCCGCGCGATATTCGCCGAGAGACCATCTTGGTTTTGGAGTCTTTCGCTGAACGAAATAAGTGGGCTTTATGCCACTTTTCGGCCGCCACTCCGAATGAAAGAAACGCATCAATGATGACACCTTTGCGATGTAAATCTTGGATGTTAACAAGTAATCGAGCTGCTAAGGGCTGTTAGGACAAAGTTTTATTAATCGATTAATTTGCTGCGATTAATTTGAGTATCTCGCTGCACTTGGCGACCAACTTCGCCAAGAGTCGAAACGTCTGTTCACGATGCGAACTGTTTCGAGTCACTTTATGACTCGTGCTGTCACGAGTCATAGCTCTTGTCCTCATGAACGTGAGTTGCACCGTACAGTGTCTTCCTCATGGTGACGAGACAACGAATAGCCTGTGAGTCGCCTCTTTGAACGGTCTCGCGACGAACACGGGCATCGATCCCTACCGAAAATATCTTTTTATCTCGGCTAGTCTCCCTTCCATCTCTCTGCTTTCCTCGCGCTCCTTTTGCCTTTCTATTCGCGTATTCGCGCGAGCTCTGCGTCCATTTCGTACCTCCTCATTCTCGGAATGTGAACGTGTCGCCATCGCCAGCTACCAAAACGAGAAACAAACGCTTGTCCGTTCAGACTCGGCGTTTATGTAACACGGTTAATCCTTTCGATTGGCAAGATTATTCGTCGTCGGATCGTTTTTTGGACGATAGTTAGAGGACCACGGGCCACGAATCTGAAAAGAAATGTTTAGCACCGCCATCCGCTCGTGGGGGCGAAGTTAATTAAAGCGCGGCTTCACCTCCGATCATCTCTCGAACGTCTCCGAGGCGAAACTTGCGAATTGACTGCGAAATCAGCTTAATTGCGGCGTTGTAGAAGTCACGGAATCGTAAGTAGCAGGATCGAGAAATGAGAAGATTCATCGGTATCCTGATTGGTGGTAGGAACGATCGACGCGTAGAAATTAACCCTTGTCCTCGACAAACTTTTTTTCGTATCATCTGCCCGTCGTCAGCAATTTATTTACCAAGCATCACTTCAAATAAAGTGACGTAGCATTTAATACAAAATTTTGTTGACTATATCCTTCTAACTAACGTGGTATCGTTTAAATTGATGAAGTAATCATCAACGTGCATTACAGGTTTGCTAGAACAAGTATAATCGCACATAGAGTTAATGACACATAGTTTGAATCTCTGGAAGAATAATATCCTCCGCCATTTCTTCAATTTTCACAGGAAGCAGTAAAAAGTTTAAAGTGGTGAATCGTCCCAAGAGGTTTCACGCTCTAGGCGTCTGTTCGAATATTACGCTATTACAAGTTCGTTATAATTATCAACAAATTATGAAAATTATGAAATTATGTTGACTAGATTTAAGTACAATGCTCTTTCAGAAGGGATTCTGTCGAGTGCAAACACAGACAGAGACCTGGTGACGTCTCGCGTACGCGAAGTGAATCTATCTTAGCTTCCTTAGCCGTCTTAAATTGCCACGTTGTGTCTTTTCGGAGGGCTTCTTTCCAACGGTTCGTAGTTGGTTCGACCGCACGAACGGGATCACCGGCGGCGCAAGTCCCTTTGGGGTTTGCAAAGATTGGCCAAAGGTAGCGGTTGTTCAAAGGAGGAACGGCCATTGGGTGGTCGTGGAGCGTGTAGCCGCGTCGAGAGTGGCACGGTACGTCACGCCGCGCTCCGATGCCGCATTATCGTGCACTGCACACGGTGTATAAAATATGGCGGCAGCCTGGCCACGTTTCATTGAGCGGCACGAGAAACGGTTCCGTTTCTGCGCGACCGCTTGCGCCGCGCGAGAGCGTCCGCGATGACTTTCCGTACTACGGATCGGAACACGCTGGCTGAATCCTCGTCTCGCTACATTAACTCTCGTTATCAATGCGTTACGTGTGACCGGACCGAATCTGCGCGTTGGTGATTCCTTCCTGTTTCTCTCTGCGTGTGTACGTGATGTATCTGTGTGTATGTGTTTGTGTTTGTAGATGCGACGTATCCAACCGCCGTGGGATCGTCGTCGTCTTCGTCGTCTTCGTCGTCGTCGTCGTCGTCGTCCTTCTCCTGCTGCTTCGTCTCTTCCTTCTCCTGTTCCTTCGTCAGCGTGCATCGATAAATCGAACGCCCGTAAATCTTTCGGTTTCCGTCGTCGTGGCCCCGGCCGCGTACAATCGATCGCGACGAGTCACTCGGCTGTACCCTCTATCGACAGACCTATCGTGGATTAAAGGCCTGACGACAGCTACAACCGACGCTAGTTACCTTCTATTTAACGTGATTTAAGGCGCTTCCAGGCTACGTGTCTCGTAGATGCACGATGCCGTGCACGCGGAAACCGGTAACGCAAATGTTTGCTCCCCGGGTATCGCGTACCCTCCGACCAACCTGAAATTGTATCGTTTTCCCGAGCATCAGAGAGAGAGAGAGAGAGAGTATCGAGATCTTGTGTATATCTCGACGGTTTCCGATCGCGAGCCGCTTGTTGTCGATCTGCTTGATTTTCCACCGTGATTTTCGTCACGTTGATTTATACGATAATTGGCTCGCGGACCAGAATATAAACGTTGCATCGGAGTGGCAGTGCCCCCGCAGTGAGTTTCGCTTCGCCGAGAAGAATAATCTCTCTCCGATCGTCTCCGTAGGCTGCATTCTAAATTCCGCGGAGGCAAACGATGAGGACTTAATCGAACGATCGAAGGAATTACACGGCGTTTACGACGAGACGTTTACCACGGGCGTACCGTTAAAACGTCATACACTACCAACGCAGCATATCCTCCTCTTCTCCTTTGATTGCGCGCTAATTAACGGGTGACCATTTACGGGCTGTGAGTTTCTGCTCGCGGCCGAGGGAAATCGCAAAGGCCGCGCGCAAAAAGAAAGAGAAAGGCGCAAGGGAGAAGGAGAAGACGGTTGATAAACGCACGGTCGCGATTGCGCGTATACGCGCTGGAGATATGCGAGAGGACACGGGGCAGAGGAGCTCCGCAATCATCGTTTTAAAAGACGAGCCCATTGACTCGGTCCGGTATTGTTCGCTGCAACGTGTATACACGCCCATCGTCGTGAATGGCGCACGCACACGCGTCCGCGCGTCACCCACACGTGTCTTACCGACACGTTGAAGATCGCTAATTAACGATGACTCTGCCCTGTTGCGAGCATTGTCTTGCCACGACCCACCTGCCCGCGCCTGCACACGCACTCCGCAGCTGCGTGCCTTCCCCCCCAACCCCTTACGATTCTTGCGCTCGCAGCCTGTATTTGCTTTTCCACGCCAACTTGTTTAAAACAAATCGGAAATGTTGGTTCTTCCAGCTGATTTCGTCGTTCATTTTCACAACAAACAGACGTGGCGACGTGGCGAGCTTCGTCGTACGGCTCCGAACTACGTCGATCGTTCGTATTCGAAAATACTGAATAAAGTAAGAATAATAATAAATGGGTATTTGCTCGAGTTTCGCCAGAGTGTAAAAAGAAGCAATTATCGATACATATTTTCTATCAAAAATCGAAGGTATCTGATACCAGAAACACAAAAGACCGATCGGACGGGCGTTTAATTCAGCGTTCGCTGAATTATTCATATTTTAAATTCCGGAATTTAAAATATGAATTTCCATTTGGACAGAGCGAAGTAACAAAATAACGGAATAAAATTACTTGGCTACTTTCGGCCGTCGTTGCGGCTTCCTTATTATTATTATTATTGAATTTCCATTCGATATTTTGATTTCAAAATTGAATCGACCAATCTTTCATTCCCGCCATGCTAAATACATATATATATATATATATATTTTTGTTTCAGGTACGTAATTGCTTTAACGTTGGAAATCAGAGACCTCGGAACTGCGATGAAGATTCGGTACGTCAACCATATTTCGAGCAGTCCAATTTCTATTGTATTACGTCAAAAACAAAGTCCCGCAAACAACGTAGTTCGATCGATCAATTTATCTCTCGACCGACTCGAACGACGTTTGTTCGTGCAGCGTTATCTCGTTTAACCACGAAATATCGACTTTTTACCCTCCAGCTTTTTACCAGTTTGAGATTGTCTGCTCAATCCTGCTGCAAATCATTTTAATTTTCGTGACAGGATCGAACGTAGATGCTTCCGGGGCGGCGATGCTCGATCGTTTCTTGCGATCGTTTCACGGAAAGGGAATTCGGCGGTCCGTTGGACGCGCGCATTCGTTGCCGTTTCGCGAAACGAATTGGCCCGATTTTTAATGATACCGGGTAATCGCCCTGGCCCTGGAAAGAGGGAGGGGTCGGAAATAACAGTGGAATGCCACACGTACGCTCGTTCGAGCACCGCGATTCCCAGAATAATAAAACATCTATCTGGCACGGAGGATGTGTTCCGCCGTTGCCCTCTCCGCCATTGACCGCCACGGCGGAGAGGGAGAGAGAGAGGGAGCACGGTGGATGTCTCATCTGCGGATTCAGGTACGCTCGCCCGACGGAACCTTTCACCTGGCCGGCGAGAGATAGAGACGTGTCGGCGCGATCTTCGGAATTAAAGGTCTTCGCGCCGCCGATCGTTAAATCCTAGCGCGATTAAGCCCTGGACTACGCGGCTCTCGTGTGATAGTATGTAAAGTCTCACGCAAGAAATGCGCCGTGTGATTCTCATGCTTGCACCTTTTTCAAGTTGTTTAACTTTTCCTCCTTTCCTTATTCAGCGATATCAAAACTCTTTTCCACGAAAGAAAGTTTATTTAACTTTCAATTACCCAATTGCTTTTCCTTAATTTTAATTTTTCCAATCGACATCGGTCTGTCGATCGTCGGTCTGTCTGTCTTCCTGACGGAGAGAAGAAGGGGAATGGAAGCGCGTTGGAAGGCGCGTTTCACGCGAAAATTTGCCGTGTCAACGAAACAACGCAGGTGTCAACCGAAATTGGAGCGTCTTGTACGTGTCTTATTTGGAAGCGAGACAGGGGTACACAACGCGACGGGGCGTTAGGGTTTGCGCCGGTATACAAACGGTACGTAGTATATCGCTGTCGGGGAGAGGAGGCAGCCCAGCGTGGGAGGACCAAGGGAGGAAGCGAGGATAGGTAAGAAGCGGTTTGCAGCAACAACGATGGATGGTGGTTGCGCCGCGTTGCTTCATCCTTCCGCCAGTGTAGCCAATCAACGAATCCGCCGGTGCGCTCGCCTCTCGATGGCTGTCCGCCTGTCCACCTGAAACGGAAGCCATCCGTTTCTAGTCGCTTCATTCTCTTCGTTCCCCGTGTGTTCCTCCTTATCCCAGGCCACGGATGGTTAATGCCGTGATTTTGTCTTCGTAGCGGACGTTCGGTCTAAAGATTCATAGTTATTCCCCTCCGTGTTTGCCGGGTGTACCTTGGCTGAGCTTTCGTGCTTTCGTGGCGGGTTCTCAGGGTAAAATGGAACGCTCTCCGTGTACGCGCTGTACTCCGAGCTGGCTCGTTTCTTTTCGCGCAAACGTATGCACGCGTTACGTTACGTTTTCAAGAAGACGGATGGAGTCGACGCGCGACCACCGTTTGCTTTTTGTCGTTTTTCACGACATTTGTTTTGTTGTTTCCAACAACAAGCGCCGGTCAGGAATAAGGCCTTCTTAAGATAAGGAATCGTCGTCCCGACGCGCGACACAAATTCATTTGCAACGATCGACCATTCCAGGGTGAGTGGGGGGGGGGGAGAAGTAGAGGGAAGCGGAATTCACTTTGTAGATATTTTCCGAACACGTGTGACGTGGATCGTTACCGCGGCCAGTCTGGCCATCGACGGTTGAATCCACTATCTAGCAATCTAGCGCGCTTCTCTACCGCTGTCGCATCGATTTTCGAAGCGAACGAAGCGAACGAACGAACGAACGAAACACACGCCCGTGCATTGCTCTTGCCGCGTTCCAAGCATCGCTAATTATACTGCTGCATGGATACAGGGAATGCTAGCTGGCTCTCGTGGAAGGAACCTTGGTCCGAGAGGCATTCGATGGTGGAAAAATCGTGATTCATACGTTCGAAAACGCAATCCCCGTTAGATAGGCAAGCGGTTAGATAGGCCATTCGTTTTCGTGTTTGCGCTCTCTCTCTCTCTCTCTCTCTCTCCCTCTTTCTTTATGGGGAGGGGAGGAGGAGGTTCACAGAGTGAGCTTGAATTCTCGAAGGAAGCTACAGCAGGTTCACCAGAAGGGAAGACCCTTGCCACGGCAGCAGAAATGCCAAGAAGAAGGCGGCAAAAAGACGGGCTGGAATGCTTCCGCGTTCGAACGATCCCCGGTCGGAATATAACCCGGTAAGGTCTTGCCGGCAGCATGGAAACGGCCGATTACACTTGCTCCTTCTCGACTTAATCCCGAAGGATCGCGGTTCGTATTCGAGGAAATTGTCGAAGCGTCTTTCTCGAAAATGTACGGGGGACTGGTTGTGTGTGACACCGGTATATGTCTGTGTGTGTGTGTGTGTGTGTGTGTGTGTGGTGACACCGGATGCCGGTCACGCGCGACGCGCTCGAATTAGCACGATCCGACTCGCACGACGCCTCCTCCGCGCCAGCTTCGCTGAATCCGCATCTCCTCTCCGCGTTGGTTTCTCACTTTTTTCGCGTGCCCCTGTCTCGAAGCTTCCGCGTTCAACCACGCGACCAGACATTTCGACGAGAATTCGTTATAAACATTGTTACATTTAAAAATTTAAAAGTTTCTAAAAATTTGAGTCAAAGTGAAAAACTTTTCTGCGACTCCGACGAGCAAGATGATTTCTTGAGAGAAAAATCCTTGGAGGAATTTGTAGAATTATCGTCGTCGGCCTTTGCTGATCGGCAGGAGCAATATTGAAAAAAGACAAGAGAGAGAGAGAGAGAGAGAGAGAGAGGAGAGTCTCAACCTGTGGCGAAACGGAATTCAAGCCGACTGGTGGAAACGATATCGTGCGGCTGCCAGCGGAAAAACGATGGACGAAAAAAGCCCGGGCTCTTAACGGAATTCCCAGCGCTGTAGGACGAGGGAATCGCGTTAGGTGGAAATACGATCGTGAATCGAGCTGGGGACGCTGGCGGAAGCCGAGCTAGGGTACGAGAGTGCGGAGGTCGCAGACGTTGTAGGGGTTTCTCCCGGTGTCGCCGGGAAATGTCGTCTTTAATCGAATCCCATTAAGATTTAAGGGCAAGCCGTGCAATAAATTACGTTACCTCCCGGCGTGGAAGGCTATCGCCTCGATAGGCAAAGGACCATTCGAATGGCTTACGACTCGTACGGGGAGAGGCCAGCAGAATTATTCGAGCCGGCTCGCTCGATTACGTAGGATTGTCGTAGGTCGTTGTTACATCTCGCACGAGACCGCCACCGGAAAATGGAAATGCCCGGTAATCCCGAGGAAAATCGACGAGCGTGTGTGCGAATCGGCCGCCGGAATCGCCATACTTTCCACGTCGGATTCGCGCGACGGTACTCGATGGCCTCCCGCGAAAACCTCCGGCGGGGGATTCCGTCGGTGATAATTTCGATTTACCGCCCGATCGATCGAAACAACGATTTACTTTAATAACGCGATCGACTCGTCCTCGAGTCGAGTAGAAATCCTTTCGGTAGAAATACCTGAAGCTGCAGGCGCGAAAGAATTCGGACAATTTGCAACGTCGCGATCGCGTATGGAAAACGTACGACTTGAGAAAGATCGATTCGAAAAGATACGGATGGGAGATTTGACGAGCCGATGCCGTCACGGTGGATCGTCAAACGGCCATATTCGTCACGAGCGCTCCGAGTAAGGGCAGCCAAGGCCCACGGAATTGGTTATCGATGCAAGACGCGCAACGTCCTCGGCGCCAAAGAGAAAAACTCGATTGATCGTAGCCGACGGTGTCATATTGCGCGTCGTGTCACCGGAAATCCCGCACGATCCAGGTGACATCGAATTCGCCAAAAAAAAAAAAAAAAAAATATAAAAGCCTGCTGACACGAAGAACCGTTCGTTCAAATGCCATTAAATTCTTCTAGCTGTTCGCGTAAATTCTTACCATTTCTCTCTCTCTCTCTCTCTCTCTCCAGTTTCAATTACCACGTCGTCGCTCGAACGTTCCCTCCCCCGAAATTCATTCGACTGTTACACCTCTGTTGCTGTTTAGCAATCGAATTCCGAAATGTTCTCGAGGCCCGGCGAGAATCGACGAGCGTGGCCCCGTTGGCACGGCGCGCACATTCCTGGCGCGGCAGAGATCGGTCGCCACGACACGTCCGGTTACCACGGGCACGCGAAACAGGCCGCAAGAAAAGAAGAACGACAAATCGAGTTACGATCGCCATTATCGCCGGGGCGCGCGCGCCGCGTCCAACTATCGGAAACTGAAATTTCGCAGTCGCCTCGCACCTGCCGTGTGCCCGCCGCGCGAAATTATGCGCGTTGCAAATCGCTGGCTCGCGTGTGCAGAGAGCCAAGCCACCGAGCTTGGCCTCGTCCTTCTCTCTAGCTCCCTCTCTCTCTTTCTCTTTATCCCTTGCTTCGCCTCGATCGATAGTCGATCTCTCGCGGTGTCCCGCGTTGCATACCAACGAGCCAGAAGAAAATGAGCTGCTCCCTTCTGTCTCTTTTGCATCCGCGCGTTCTCTTCCCTCTCCCTCTCTCTCTCTCTCTCTCTCGTCGGGCTGCTTGGTTGTTCGCCGATCGTTCGCCACACGGAGACAAAGTTCTAACGACGCGCCGTTACACAGACCGGAAATCACCTTCCACTTAAACTCGCGTTCCTGGTTGATCGGCTAGCGCGGATCCAAGTAGTAATTGATAGTTGATCGCCCGGACGCGTCGGTGAACACGGGAAATGGAAGGGAACGAGCAGGCAGGCAGGGGTTATTGGAAAAACTCGCGCTCGTAAAGCCGAATGGGCGAGCTGGGTCGACGCGAGACAGAAACGGTCTCGAGGAAATTTGCATGAAAAAGTTTAACACCTCCTCTCTACGTCACCTTGTACTCTCTCTCTCTCTCTCTTCCACGAGAGAGAACAAGAGGCGCTTAGCGTGAAAGAGATTGTCGCTGCATGTGGTTTCGATCGTTGGCGAAACCGAGGTTGCAGATTCAAAATTCCACAAGAGTGACATTTTCGTACGTTTTAAGATCGTGTTCCAGCTATTCTTTTCTTTTTTATCACTGAAAATGATTTTAGCGGGAGTAACCCAGAATATCGGGGACGCTAATGCAACGAAAATTAGCGATTGGTTGATTTGGGTCACGTGATTCGTGAGGGGGCGTGGCGTAGACCTCGAGTAGGAGTGGCGTTGTCTGTAATTTGTTTTGTATCGATTCAAATGTTTGCATATCGATAAAATTTTATGGCAAAAAAGTTGTCTTTAATTTGCTAATCGAAACAGTTGCTTCTGGGCCTTTCGGCCACATACAAGTCGTGTAGCTTTTTTCTCTTCCCCTTTCTCTTCAAACAGCAGAAAGTTTCGATGTGCAAACAACGAACCCCGACACGACTCATTAGCGGCTGTTAAAAATCCTACAGTGGCGCATTTTCCGCTGCCGGGACAACGATTCGTTCGTTTTACGATAGCGGCGATATTGAAAAGAAAATGCCGCCGATAACATCGATTAGAGACGCTCGTTCGTCCATCGCATCGATCACGCGCCGTTATGGAACGAACGCTAAGGGGAGGACGATCGGCCATAACTTTTAACAAATTCAATAATGTCCTCGCGGGCAAACTTGCACACGCCGATAGAATATAACGCGCCGAGTATCGTCGTAAAGTACCGCGCCGAGGCACAAATCCCCTGGCCCGGGGATTCTCTTTATCACCCGATCGTCCTTTGCCGATCACGTTGAAAATTAGAATTTGCACGTCCTGGCCGGGGCCAACTTCGAAATGAAATTTCTTCGCCAACAACGAACCGGTCCATAAAACCGCGCCGTAAACGCGTCGGGGCGAATAGTTTTGTTCTTCGCGAGGCGGAACTTGAACGAGACGACGAGACGTGCACGACGACGGTGGTTGACGACGGCGACGAGTCGTTCGTTGGTGGTTCCTTCTCCGGTATCGTGCGCTACCGAGGCTACTCGAACTCGGAAGCTCTATAAGCCGGGACAAATGTCGAGCGGTCGGAAGACGAGATTCCTCGGTCTCGATTTGCGGTCGACAGGAATCGTCCCGGGTCTGGTCGAAGGTGCATTCCAAGCAGGTCGTGCTTGCAGCGGACTGTCGGTGCACCGACCCAGGTAATTGGTAGTTGATCGGTGTGCAACGTGTCGGCGAACGGGCGGGGAGAGGAGGGGGGATAAAGAGGCCGCAAAAAACGTAGAGCAAGCACAGAGAAAAAGAACGGGTGGGATGTTCGAGAGTGGGAAAAAAAAAAAAAGAAAAGAGTGAAAGGGAAGAAAAAAAGAGGGAGGAGGGGGGAGTATATATACGAGAGGAAGAAGAGAAAGGCAGTTTCGCGATCGTAGTTTGCAATAAGGCAGATCGTGGTAGCGATATAAGTTTACGCTGGTATCCCAGCGTGGCTGTGTATCCGACTAGAAACGCGCGTACGTGTTTCCCTCTTGGTTGTATTCGAGCCCTTCTTATCGTTCTTTTTTTCTTTCTTTCTCTCGCTCGTTTTCTGCCTCGTCTCTCCTCTCCGCTGCCCCAGACACCGGCGGTGATGGTGTTGGTGGACGAGGCACCGCAGAACGCGAGATTGCCGCACGTGAATGATAGCGAACGAAGAGTGGCGCTTCGCGTTAAATATGCATCGTTCGGGAGATAAATTGCGCCTTAACCAAGAGCCAGTCGGCCGGGTATTATAATAACCTAATAAAAGTGATTAATACCGGACTGGCGCGATATATTACCTTGCGGCCGTGGGGCGAGAGTGGGGAAACGAAGGGTGGGAAGAAAGGGAACGGGGGAAGTTCAGACGGTGGCGTCTTTGGGAGTCAAGTTCGCCAGGACGACGCTCTTACAGCGTGACTAGGAGTCCTCCGGTGTCGCTGAAATTTAGTAGACGGACTCTGAACGATCCTCTCGCGACCCCTTTCTCCCCTTTCGATTCTTCCTGGCTCGTCTGGCCAGAGATTCGCTCTGGGCGAACGCTGCTGTGTCCTTTTTAAACGGTCTGAAATGGTACTCGGCATTCGAGACGGTTTTTTCCTGCCCCCGTGGGGAGGCTCCGACAAGGAGGCTTCGATTCGTCTCACAATCGGTAAAAGAGTTACGGTTAAGTCCCACGTTCCACGGGTCTCCGCGGTCTCTTCGCGGTGTGTATAGATGCTCTCTCCTGATCGCGCGAGAAACAAAAGCAATAAAGGAACGAAACGAGAAAACGACGAGGCGTCGTTTGCACGGGGAGGGGTTGGCCGATATGAAAACCGCGTGGCCATCGCGTCCAAATGGAATGAAGAAACAACTCGAATAGGAGTTTAAATATTCAACGATAGATTCGCGGTGTACGCTGCAGGGCTGTGCAATAATCTCCCGCGCGATTCCTCTCGCTGAAATATGTATGCCTTCCGGCGGCCGCATTAAAATTCCCTTTAAACTTTGACATTGTTCCGCGACGCTCCCTCGCGGGGCCGAGCTCGTTCACGACTTAATGTTATTCATAGCTCTCCGAAACGTCCGGCAAACGCGTGTGAGCGTCGTGCGGTGGCGTGAGCGCGCCCGCGCACGCCCGCCTCGTTCCCGGAAGATGATGCAGGCCGCGCCAGACCGGCCAGACCGGTGACCCTGTTTCCGGATTGCAACGGGCCACGCGGTTCGACCCGTGGACCGGCGTAATTGAGCCGTTGATTGCAAAAGTGGCTTAGAGTGCAAGGGGGCGCCGTTTCACGAGCGTCGTTTCGGCGCCTTTCTTCTCCTCGCGCTCGCCTCGTCTTCTTCACTCCTCCGTTTTTTTCTTTTCTTTTTTTCTTTTCTTTTAATCTCCTGCTCTCCACGGGTTTTTTGCTCTCTCTCTTTCTCTCTCTCTCTCTCTTTCGCTTCGTTGCAATCTTTATTTTTCGACCGAGAGGTGCACGACCGTTCGCGAAACGAAAACGATCCACGAGGAAAAGTAATTCGCTGAAAAGGTGGATTCTTATTGCGCCA
Source organism: Melipona bicolor (assembly GCA_030673865.1). Lineage (NCBI taxonomy): Eukaryota > Metazoa > Arthropoda > Insecta > Hymenoptera > Apidae > Melipona > Melipona bicolor. The sequence continues at coordinate 3,603,071 of JAHYIQ010000012.1, forward strand.
CGGCACGGCGGCAGATCGCTGTAATTTCGGTTAAACGGCCGGCTTTACGACCTCTCCCCCTGCTGTAAATCCGGTAATTCTTATAGTCGCGATGCAGAGAAGAGAGCTCGCGGTGCAGGCCGTACTATTGAACGAATCGACGTAACTTCAATTTTACTTCCCACCAAGGAGGAAGGATCGTGAGTCATTGCAGATGTACACGCGTCGGTGTCTCTCTCGCTGTTATTTCTATTTATTGCGAGTATCTGTAGAGAAACGCAAGCTGGAGGAGCGTGCTCGCAAAGCTGCAGAAGAGAACTGCACGGGGCCAGTGGCGGCGGGTTGAAGAAGGAGGCGAACCGAGGCCGCAATATCGTCTGGCACGGCTCTTCTGGTTCTTCGAGAAAAGTTTGGCGAAACACTTGTACACGTTGTAACGAAGCGGGCCGCCTCGTCTGCGAAAGCAATAACAATACCAGCTACTTGGCCCGTACGATCCGCGCCGTGCCGCCGCGTATGTAAACTACGGCGAAACGGCGAAGCAAAAGAACGATAAGAGAGGAATTCGTGCAACCCTCTCCACTGGTTTCCTCTGTGTCATGCATACACAGACACGCACGCGACCACGCGGGGAAAGAAGAGAGCAAAAGAAGAGGAGGCAGCGCGAAGCAAGAAAGAAGAAGAGATGGGAAAAAGGGTGAGAGCGAGGAAAGGATGACAGAAAGGAGTGGAAGTTTCAGAGGCGGCACTCGAGAATATTTCTAGGTCGACGTCGTCTACCTATGCAGATATTCGTACTCCACTTGTCTCCTGCCTTTGCTTGCCGACGCTTTTTCTTACTCTCTCCAGCTTCCGCCCTCGTTTATCCATCTCTCCGCGCTCTGCTCTCTTCGACTCTCTTCCGCCCCCCGCGTGGTCGCGTTCAACACCGTGTAACTTTCGCGCCTGATTTATAGTTTTTAATTTGAGTCTCATTTCGTCGCCACCCGCGCCCACCGCCCGCCTGGCTACCTGACTAGCTGCATGCACAGACGTCTGCGGAAAAATTCTGGTCAATCTTTCCGACCTTAAGTGGCGTAGCGTTTCTCTCTCTCTATCTCTCTCTATCTCTGTTTCTTTCTCTGTGGGAGACGCGACGATAGGGGGAAGCGATCGTGGAAATTCACTTTGGAAGGATCGAGCCATTTCCACGGTCGATTAAGCGCCCGCCTCCCTCGGCCAGCCTTCTCCTGCGTTTTAATTCCTTCCGCCTGCGGATGGACCTTCTTAAGGACAAACTGTCTCCCCGAGGGGGAACTGGATGTAGACGGATCGGGTGAACGGAGCGCCGCTCGCTCGGGGAATTGATGAGAGTGACGACACTGGTGATTGATAACGAAGACGGTAGCTTTTGATACGGGACGTATAATGTACAGCCAGCTGACTTCTACTTCCCGAGATGGAAGATAGCAAGGAGATTCACGGTAATTCAAAATTCGTTTAGAATCGAAGCAGCGGATCTGTCTCCTTAATCATCCAGGAATGTTTTAGCAGCTTCGCCGACAAAGTTGGTAGCTGTCGATACGAGGAGACGCGATATCGCAAGAAACAGCGAGAGACGGTCAAAATTAGAATTGGATTCGAAGAATTACGGGACTTCCCAGATGCAATTGATCGTCCAAAATTTATTCTAACTAAATTGGAGTTTAACTTTACCACGGTATACAAGCGCGTTGGTATGAATATTGTCACTGCAGTCAGACAATAAAGAAAAAGGAAGAACTCGGCAGAAAAATAAGTTAAACCAGTAATTCTCGCAGAGAGAGAGAGAGAGAGATTTCCACGTTTCCGGCAGGACTTTCGCGAGTCGTGACACGAGCACATCTCAGCCGTCACGTTCACGTGACGCCGATTTCCGAGAAGCCTGACCAAGAGGAATCGAGCTTGTCCGCAATCGTCGTTTCTCGATGATTGCCGCGATCATCCGTTCGAGGTTGGCGCAGGTGTCGCGGGATTCGCACGTTCCAACCGGATATGGGTTGGCATTATCCTGGTAGAAAAGCGACGGCCTCTGGCAGTGGTCTATCGCTCGTTTTTCCAGCCATTCCAGGCAACGGTGGCCGCGCGAACGCGCGAGCCAGCGCGCCAAGACGCTGCGAAATGACCACGATAACTCGCATCCCGTTCCCCGCTAGACCGTTCTTCGCAAAAACGCTTTATTAGCGTCGGTACCGTTTCGCAGAAACGACCTCGCCTCTCTCTCTCTCTCTCTCTCTCTCTCTCTCTGCTCCCCGTGAGAGGGATTTTCAACCGAACAACGGAAAAACCGTCTAATTAGACCGCCAGAGGTGTGACTTACGCGGAAACGGCCGTATTTTTGCGCCGTTCGTTGAAGAATTTCATTCTCTGGTATTCCTCGGAGGAGAAGAAGGAGAACGTTGTTTGCGTAGCTTAATGATTTCCTGCGTTTCTTTCCTCGGGGATAATAGTCTCCTCACGGCGTTTAAAAGCGGATTTAAAAGTGAATTTTCGAACCACCCTGTGCTCAACTCTCGCGGGTTACACATCCGCGAAAGAAAGTGTACGTTCACAGTAAAAGTGCGGGCACAGTAAAATTTTCGTCAGGAGAATTTATCTACGACCAAAAAAAAAAAAAAGAAAAAAAGAAAAAAAGGAAAATCTGGAAATCTTCCGTAGAAATACACATTTCGTTAAAGCGAAAGTTCTGTCCGCGAGATTACTCGGACCAACGAATCGTCGCCGGCCAATATTCCAGTTTCACAAAGAGCCAAACTTCGTTCCCGGCGACGCGAACGAATTTTCAATAATATAAAAATCGCGGGTCGTTTCAAACGACCGTTCTCCCTCATTCATCGAAACCATAATAATCCCCCTCCCTCGGCCGATAAAACTCAGGATGGCGACAACATTTCAACGTCATCGGCTCGATCGAGCAAAACGAATTCCATCCGCGAGAGAACGAACATTCGTCGTTTTCCCTGGCCGGATAGGCAGGAGGCCCGGAGGAGGAGCGGAGAACGCTTTAAAGCGTTATTCTCGGATAAATTGGCCGATATCAGGGGGCGCGGTCGCCTCCTCGATATTCCGCTGTTCCACCCCCCCCCATCCCCCTTCCTCCTTCCCCCCCCGGACAACGTCGTCGAGCCCAGGCATCGGGAAACCGTCTCGGGGATAATACTTTAAACGTTCCTCCCCCTCCCGGCCCCGAACGTTCGAGACGTCAGAAACTTCCGACAGAGAATTAATCCTCCGTTTCCGCGGGATATTCCGGGAATGAAGCCGGTCAAAGTTTCTGCAGACTGACGTTCTCCCGCCCCGTATATATATATATATACACACACACATATATTTATATATATGTATGTATCTTTCTATCTTCACGTCCGCCAACAACGGCACGTTTGCTCCCCGGCGATTCTTTTCGTTCCGCAAGCCTACCGTTTCATCATCGGCGAAAAAATTCCACACCCGTTCCCGAGCGCGAATTTGAGTTGCCACGCGCGCTCGGATCCAGAGCGACCCAGCCGCCGGTTAGGTTACGCCGCGCGAGGAAGATTGATGGGGAAAAGTGGAGTTTGCCGGGTTAAATGGAAAAAATATCGTTTCGCTGTGGGCCCCTGTTCTCCGCGATTTTCCACGTTCACGCGTTCCGCCTTTCTTCGACTCTCTCTCTTTCTCTCTCTCTCTCTCTCTCTCTTGGCAGCTCGAGCTTCAAAGTTCCGTTTGCCCGGGACGTCGGACTAATTTCGTATACGATCCCTGCGTGGAAGAAAGCGCGCCACTGAAATTGCTTTGTCGATGTCGAAAGTTTCTTCCTGCCGGTGTTTCGCGTTGAGGAAGTTCCGCCGCGCGGTCTGCTCCACTTCCTCCGATTACCGATCCGACAGTTACATCGATGCGTGATGGAGGGTTCAGATATTTTCAGTCGTTATCGGAATTTTACCAAAGTTCTCGCAGTTTTCCTCGCAGTTGCCGATGCGGCGAGCAAAAATCGCCGGGAGAGCCGGGAGTGCCAGCCATCGAACGCCGGACGTGGAACTTCTTAGCGAACAGAATCACTGTTCCGCCTAATCGAACCCAAAATCGTCGGCGCCTCGCGTTGAATACGCGCGGAGTCTAGCCTCTCTCTCTCTCTCTCTCTCTCTTTCTCTGGCCTCAGTTGGGATGCACAGCCCGTGTGACGCCAGTTCCCAAACGAGTCGCGGTGAATCTCGGAAACTTCCTATTTGCGATTCCGTTCTCGCGCCCCTGCGGACGAACGAACGAACGAACGAACGAACGAGCCTCGAGGACAGACGCTCCACGAAGACGGGAGAAAAAGGAACGAAGAGAGCGAGGGAGCAGGAATCGATGAAGAAAGAGTGTAGAAGGAAACGGTGGAGGCAGTCTTTACGAATTCCATCGGCGAGTGTCTCTTTCACGGCTACTTAAGACGCCGGAGGAGGACGCCGCTGGTCCGGTCGAAAAGGAAGAAGAGCCATCAAAGGCGAGACGGGACGACGAGAAAGAAAGAGGGCGGGGAGGGGGGGGAGGAGGAAGAGACAGGACGGAGACGAGGATCGAGGCAATCTTGGGTCAGGGCACGCGCGTAAAATATCGGCGTACGGGGAAATTACTCCCTGACGTGAGATTTCGCCCTCTATCTCTCTGCCGGCGAAAATACGTTACAACGTGATTAGTGTATTAAACGCAACGACGGCGCGTTCGAGCGTGCAGACTCATCCCTTTGGCCGATATATCTGGCGACGCTTACGCGTCCAATTAGACGTTAATTAGTTGGTCGATCTGACAGAGAGAGAGAGAGAGAGAGAGAAACATACACATACATACCGTGCAGTTTACCGCGACGAGATCGGCGAGCAAGGAGGGTCGTGTTCGCCGAGGCGAGTAAATATCGCGAAAATATTTTGCCTGACGCGTGGTAGAGCGCACACGGCTCGCTCGCGCGTACTCGAAACTGCCGCGGAGCACGAAGACAATTTCGCGAGATATCACGAGGCTTCGAGCGAGGCCGCACGCCGGGGCTGTTCGTCATCTCGGGACCATCCCTGCCGCACCGGGAAACCGTCTTTCTCTCCGGTGAAACACGCGCGCGGTAGAACAGCGGGGATGGTTCGCGGGCGTGTGCGCCACGAGATACAGCCGAGGGAGAGAGCAAGTCGGCTCCCAAACCGACGCACGTCCCGCGCGATAATGCCGAGAAAAATTCCGCCCGTGGATCGCGGCCACCGAGAAAAAATGAATACAAGAACGGGCAATTTGTCGCGGGGCACGATCGCAATCACGGATTACCCGCTCCGTGGCCGCGTTCCGCAAAAATCACCTCCCATATTTTCCTTTGACGAACTCGAGTTTCGTCTGCGAAGAACGCGTACGATTTCGTCTTTCGTCGCTCGGAAGATCAACTTGTTGAAGAAAAGTCCAAATCCAAATCCAAATTTGCGGATTACAGAGTCACTCCTCATTTCAGAGGAAATACGCGTTACAATTTTTCAAAATACATTCTCCAAGCCCATGAAGACCGAGTTTCACGAGTTCGTGCAGATCGCTGACAAGGTACCATTACGTTGCTAAGTAGAGGGATTTTAATTGTCGTGGAGGGAGAACTTTTGCCGGGAACTTTTTCGATGATATCGTCGGTCTCGAAATCGTGGACAGAAGAAGCGGATGCGTGGACTCCCGGTCCGCGAGTACAGTGGACACACGAGTATAAAGGCATAGAACGTAAATATCAGCTCGTTTGATCTCGGGGACCCCATGAAAATGACTTGTAATGGCGGGGCCCCGCGTACTTTACAAGGCGCATTCGAAATAAATATTTCGACTTTACGGCCCCGCGAGCGGACGCCGCGCGTTGCCGGTGTTTCACGAGCAGTCCGCTCGCCGAGGAAGGAGAGGAGATCGACGCGGGACATTAAAACGAAGAGGCGCGTGAATGCCGCCGGCACGGCGTAACAAGCGTCCCCGTTGCGTTCCACGACTCCGTGAAGGCCCCGGCCACGTGCTATTAGACCAATTTTTTTTTTTTTTTTTTTTTACCGGGACGTTCGTTACCAAGCGCTTCTCTCTTTGGTATTCGCGTGGCTTGCGACGCTTAAACGCGCTCCCTCGCGAACGTGTGGGCGAGACTTAAATATCGTCGATGGTTCACGGCCATGTTGTTTTTATCGCGTATAGCGGTATATACACCGTTTGTCACGGGGGAATGTGAATTCGGTTTATCGCTCGAACGTTCCCTGGCCAAAATCCTCCTCGACACCCACCTTGCTGAACTTTCATACACGAATATTCACCCGTGACGTGAACCGTCAATCTCTCACGCGCTGAGCAAACCGATTCCACGCGATACACGCAAAGGATATTATTCGCGCACGACGCATTTTTTTTTTTTTTTTATCACTGATAGTGATTTTAGCGGGGGTATCCCAGAAAATCGGGCCTCTTCAAGTGCAACGCTGATGCAACGAAAATTAGCGATTGGTCGATTTGGGTCACGTGATTCGTGAGGGGGCGTGGCGTTGTCTGTAATTTGTTTCGTATCGATTCAAATGTTTGCGTATCGATAAAATTTTATGGCAAAAAACTCGTCTTCGTTTCCTAGTCGGAACGGTTGCTTCTGGGCCTTTCAGTGAGACCAATCGTACAATTCGTGCAATTTTTTTAATCAACCTCTACGCGAAGACTCGAGTTTAGCGAAGGAAACTCTTGGTCTTTTCTGCCGACGCCATCGTCTACGCGTACAACCCCGTTTTCCAATTCTTCATCCGCGCATCCCTCTCTTCGATCAGCCGCGATTCACCGTCAAAAATCGCGGCCGGAGGGTATAATTCTGAAAGCCAGTTTATAGTCCCCGTTTGATCCCCGTGGACGGTCATCGTAGCTGTCAGCGACACGGCGCGAGGCTTATCGAGAAAGTCGATTATATACGCGACTCTCTGTCTCTTGTCGCCCTTTTCACGGGGTCCCAACCCCTGTGTCGTAGAAGAGAGGGTAGCTCCTCGTAAGACCCTTATCGGCTCGGTCCATGCCGTCGACTGTCGAGCGTTAATAATAATCTTTTTCGACAGCCGGCTGTCCCCCGCGCGTGCTGCGCGGCTTAAGATGCATATAAATATTTCTGAGAGCGGGCAGCGAGCGTGAAACGCCGGGGGATTAGCAGCGGCGACGCCAGGGGAGGGAAATAAAAGAGCGCGCGCATCGGTCTTATAAGGCGCCTTTGTCGCGTCGTTTATTCCGTAACCGGAGTCGCGGCCAATGGGTATCGTGGCTTACAGCGTGTAAGTAATAAGGTGAGAACGGCTCGCAGCATTTTACGTGTCACTTTCATGTTTCCTTTGTGGCGATTTCATCCATCTCCGATTCCATTTTTCACTGGTAGCGTGCTTTGAGCATTTCAAAGTTATTCCTGGCGATCACTCGATTGGCAATCACTTGCTTGAAATATTATTACTAAATTTTCTACCAAAAGTTGCCAGATTGCGATTTGGTATTAACGAAAAGTCTGCCCAGATTAAAAGATTGTGAATCTAATTAGCGCCGAATCTTTTGAAAGACTGCAACTTGCAACCACGTTCTTTTGAGCATTAGATTCTGATCAACGAGCGTTGAAGCATTCTCTTCAAGGGCGATACTTTGCGATTTCAGAGGGAAGATGCCACGCGTGGATAAAGCACGGGAATAACGACGTCGACGATTCGACTAGGAACGGTAGGACACCGAGAGAAAACGCTGCGCCGATAGTCGGCTGTTGCACGGTTGCGCTCACAAACCTTGCCCCCTTTGTCAACTCGTTTATTTCGCGACGCGCCGTTGCATCGTGTTACTTATGCGCATGTACCTTATTGTGTGTAAGTAACAAGGTGAGAACGAGCATAGTGAATGCTGTTGATGTCGTTACAGGGGCATCGCGCGTACATTTATTATAGACTCCAAGTATCGTAACCGCGCACGTTGGATAAATCTCAAAATTATATTCCATTTGTACTTGAACTCGTGTTTGCGAATTCTCCGCTTGAATTTCTTTTTCACGTTTACAAACAGCGTGCGTCGATCGAGCGGAGGGCAAGAGTGGAAAAAAAGAGAAAGAGAAAAAGGAACGAAGGAACGCGGGGTAATTGGAAGTTTCTCCATCGTATTTTCGTATTTCGAAATTTATAATATTCGTGCAAAGTAATATAGCGATCGCGGTTTTTTTCCCCTCTCGGTTATTTCTATTTTTCCTCTCGTTCGTTTTACGCTGCCTGCGTCCCGCATTAATTATCTTCCGTCATAAGTTCCGAAACTCGACTCGCCAGTCGCGTTGTTTTCAGTACATATAAATGTACATTTTTACGAGCACATTAAATATGATTATGTCGGTTTTTCTTCATGCCCGCAAACACGTCCTCCGTGGTATCCCTCGTCCTTTTTTTTTTTTTCTTTGTTTGTTTCACGCTCTCTACCAGTTTCTTCCAGTTGTTCCTGGCCGCAAGCTATTTTCGTCTCATCCCCGAGACCACCTTACCGCGAGTCGCAAAAGTGACAGCGAAAATTAAATTAAACACCGTTTAACACCGTCGTCGTTTTTTTTTTATCACTGAAAGTGATTTTAGCGGAGGTAACCCAGAAAATCGGGCCTCTTCAGGTGCAACGCTGATGCAACGAAAATTAGCGATTGGTTGATTTGGGTCACGTGATTCGTAAGGGGGCGTGGAGGAGTGGCGTTGTCTGGTACTGAGCGATCGCGCCTGTAATTTGGTTTGTATCGATACAAATGTTTGCATCGATAAAATTTTATGGCAAAAAACCGGGGTACAAGTCGTGCAGTTTTTCTATTCGACGAGTATCATTTCAAATTTCAAATTTGAATTTCAAACCTCGCTCTTAACTTTGGAATTTCGAACTAATCTGAAATTTCGTTGTCCGACCATCTGTGCACGAATCGGTGTAAACCCCGAATGTTTTTGCGAATGGATCGATCGTATTTTCGCAGAACGAGCAGAACCGAGTTCCGTTTGTCCCTGTTTCCCTCTTGTTCGTTCGGATTCCACGAGTCCGTGTAGAAGGCCTCCACCAGGCGACGATCCACGGTTCACTCAAGGCCCCTGCCTCCTATCGAGACGAGTGTTTCTCGGATTAACGTGGACTTTTGTCGTCTTAATTAGCTTACGGGACACGCGGTAGATACTGGTGGCGCTCATACTGCGGCCGCTGGTCTGAAAGAGCACCACGACTCCGCCGTCTCGAGGTCATCTTCTCGGTAATCTGCGTGCACTCCTAATGAGCCCGGCTATAGGAAAACAGCGCTTATGTTAAACTCGGCTCTGGAACGCCGCATACTCTCCCTTTTCTTCTTCTTCTTCTTCTTCTTCTTCTTCGTTCTTCTTTTTCTTCCGGACCTGCTGCTGTTGCCGTTGCTCTTCTCTTCTTCGACTCTCGGCTTACCCTTTTCTTCGTTTCATTCTCTCTCTCTCTCTCTTTCCTGGTTGCTGGCTGCTCCGATCTCCTGATGCTCGTTTCTTTTCTTACGTCGTATCTGCGCGGCTCGGGGTAATCGATTTAAATCGAAGAAACGCGGTTATATATAAAGATCGGCGTGGTTAATTCATGCCGCGCGGCGGTTCACGGTACGCGATAAATCGAGGCGGACGCGCACGACGCGCACGACGCGACGCACCGTGGGACATCCGGATAACCTTGGCGTCCAGCCGAAGGCTGGAAGGCCAGCGGCGAGGCATTATCCATCGACGCCGAAGCTAAATGGAAAGATAATCGTCGCTCGTTTAATTAATATAGGAACGTTCTGGAATCCGACGTGGTCGGTGAACGCAGCAGCCACGGCCCCTTTGATGTCCGGTGCCATACCGGGCCGCAAGTTTCGCGAGCCAAGATAACGCTTTAATCAGTCGGTGTACGCTCGGCAACGCATTTTTACCTAGCCCTTTTAATACGTAAGCCGATTACCGGCACGCAACCGCACCGCACCACCGCGCCTACGTATTTACAGCGTTATCACGCGGAACCTTGAAAGTGATTTGCTCGCGCTACTACTTGGAGCATGCTCGACTACTTTGTGCGTGTGTATCATCCGAGTGGAGAAAAATCTGCGCGATGAACGGGCAAGCGTAAAGCTTGATAAACCTTCTAAACGTACTTCCCTACCTCGCACTTGCCCCGTTTGCAGCTTTCATAAACGGGATCATTCGAAGGGAGAAATAATTGAGGGAGAAACTCTGCCGGCTCGGCGGTGGAAACGAGCATCCAACGACCGTAACCGAACCCGTGATTTATCAGCCGCAATACTGAAAAGGAACGAGGCATACCGAGCTGAATGTATATCCTCTGGTAAAGCCAACAGCGTCGGCAACGCTTTTATTCCCGAGTTGTCGTCGCGAGCAATAATAGTATAACATCGGCACGGCCGGATCTCATTTCGCGCGCTGCCTTTGCAACCCCTGGTTCCGGGGAAAACCGAAGTTAGACCTCGAAGAGGCGAAAGTATTAAGAGGGTTGAAGGGAAAAGGGAAGCGGGGAGGAGGCCGCCCCGGTGACGGAGGAAACGCGAGCGCGCTCTCTCTCCTTTAGGGTCGGTGTGTGCAACCGACGGAGGCGAGAGGAACGAGGCGAGGCTATATCGTCGGTCATAAATAACGAAAGTAGCAACGGCAGCCCTTCTTCCTCTGCTCTCGTTGCTCTCCACGCCAACTGCTTTCAACCCCCGGAGTCCACCGGCGCAGCAGCAGCAGCAGCAGCAGCAGCAGCAGCAGTAGCGGTACCGGGTGGAAACCGGTGAAAAACGGCCGGTGGACGCCGTTTGCCAGAAATACTCGGTGATACCCCGTAAGCACTGGCAACCACTGGCTCTGTTGATGCCACGTGGGGTCGCGTGACCGATTTCCTACGTTTTCTTTCGTAACCCCCGCTGCGAATTGGATCACCGTGACCCGGAAGCTACTCTAAGTAGGTAGGTAGGTAGGTAGGTAGATTGCTTTCCAGAAGCACGTGGTAAAGAGTCTAAGCCGAATCAAAAGGACTGGTTAGGGCGATACACGAGAGAGGTTGGAATAATTGATCGTGCGATTTGCCCCTGGAATCGGCCGGTATTCGATGCTATCGTTGTACCAGTTACAAGAACGTTCGCGTTTCAACGAACGTAGTCTCGATTTCTCGTGAATATCCTTTTCCCGCCTCGGCTTCCTCCTCCCGTTGCCCGAGCCACCGAACTCGGGAACGGTCGTTTCAGCCTTCTTTCCACCGGGGCTTCTCGGCGAACTTGAGCGTAATTAATTATAAGCACCCGAAACGGGGGCTGGAAATATAAATTACGCAATTTAAAGCAGCAGAGCCAGTAGATTTACCGAGTGCCGCTCCTTCCTTCCGCCCTCTGTTCTGCTGCCCTCGGAATCCTTTGGAATTTTAGGCGAAGATCTACAACCCCTTGTCTGCGCGTTCTCGCTCTCAGACCAACTGCCCCCCGATCCCTCCGGGCCCAGGACCAGTTTCTTTGGATAAAATCTTACGTTTAAAGATCGGGGGAGGAGAGGTCCGTAGGAAACGACAGTACCGACACGGTTTTTTGCACTTCGTCTCGTCACGGAGCGCTGCAGCCAAGTCCAATGGGCCCTCGTTCCGTTCCGCGTTCAATTGGGAATATTTCTTCGGTCGGCTAAATTGCCGGCATTAATTTCCTCGTTACGGACAATCGAACGAAATCGAATTTCACAATTAGCCCCGGGACTTTGCGAATCGACTCGTCCAATCTGGAGTCGCGCCGGATATTCTAGAGCGCGACTAACCACCTGAATGAAAGTTAATTATCCGCGGACGGTGGGACAGCCGTCGTCCAACTGCAAGGGACGCATACCGATCGCGCCTTCTTACCGGCGAATTTATCCAACGCGGCCTGTTTCCGCGTTCAATTCCAACGTTTCTTTCTTTCCTTCGTATTTTCTTCTTTTTTTTCTTTCTTTCTTTCTTTCTTTCTTCATCCCTCTCATCTTGCTCCTCTTCGGCGGTTTCTTCTTGAAGGTGAAGATCCTACGGTAAAAAACTTCAACCGATTCGTATAGCAGATTAATTTCACGTGGACCCTTGGGCCGCGTGACGTTTCGCGCTAATGGATTTTCACCTCTTCACCCCTGCCTTCGCTCGCGCGGACCGACTCATCCGGCGTTAATTACACGGAGAATGGCTACGAAACGCTCGAAATGCCCGGATACGCGATAGAATTTATGACGACCACACTGTGTGTCCCGAAGTCTTTCCGGCTACACACACACACACACACAGCAACGTCGCAGTGTGATACTGGTACTCGAAAAGTCGTCGCGATTAAACGATCGTCCCTCCGACCAAAGATATGTTTGCTCACGACTAATCCTCCTGCTCTGATCAGTCATTTTTTCTCTTCTTTTCTCGATCCTGAGAAACTCAAGACGGAAGGTTACACGGAGCGGAGTGTTCGGATTATCGGTGCGACAATTACCGGGTGGGATAATGAAATTCAAGCGGAGCTGCATAAACGGCGAGAGAAGTCTTGGCGAGAAATTCTGCACGCCTCTCGCCAGAGAACAGAGAAGTTCTTTGCACCCTGCGAAATTTAGGATTCACTTTGAGATTCTTCGGTTTCACGAAGTTTCGGATCCCGGGCTCTGTACTTTCGCCACGGAGGAAGTGCCGCGGCGCAGCAGCCTCGATACCATCAGAAGCCATTAATCAGCCTGTCCAATAATCACTAGAACAACAATACGTAAGAGAGCTATAAATTCTACGAGCCTGTCTGTTCGCTAGAAATGGCAGAAAGGAGGAGGCATTTATTATTACGCGTGCCGCGGGTTCGTTCAACCCTCGAAATTTTATCTCCGTCGTTGAAAATTCTGAGCAACGTTAAAAATTGATCGCGAAATTAATCTGATTGCTCTAATTGCTCTTCCACGAAGCTATTTGAATCAGGAGGATATTCGAGCCGAGCTAAATAGTTTGTCTCGTAACCAGTTAAACTCGGTTGCCAACAAATTTGACGCTCTGCATTTGAAGATCGTGTGTTATTCACGACGAATGAATACGAATGAATGTCGTCATTTTTAACGAAAATGTGTAACTTCTTTTCGTCAGAGAAGGAAAAACGTTACCAGAAAATGTTCGCGATTACTCGTTGCTGCACTACTTGCAAGATCAAGTTCGAACTTATTCAACATTGGGTTGTTTGGAAAGTAATTTCGTTGTCCGAGTGTCGTTTGTTGTATTTTTAACCGGTCAACTTCATTCTGAACCATATTGTCGTTACTTTTGAAAATAGATGGGTATTCTCATGGTGAGATTTATTTTTTGTTGCAACAGACTGTGGGCTAGTCTCGTCCGATTTAATTATTTCTGACTTTTCGACGCTACGCAAGTTTAAAATTGAATTCGACTGTACGCTTTATACTAGCGGAACGAAAGACGGCTGAAATGGACGCGTTGGAAGCGATCAAGACGCCAGTCCGTTTCAACCTAGACAGACGACGACTGTATACGCGGTATCGTCGCAACGTCGACGGGATCGCCGGTCTTTGTAGCCGCAGAAAGCACACGATGTCGGTTATATTACATGTCGGTATAACGTGCGCGTGATTTATGCCGCATGGCGGCGCGCGGCATTAAATGGATCATCCGACGTCCGACTACGGTATACGTGCGGCCAGCAGTCACCTACGTAGAAATCCGCGATTTATAACGCAACGGAGCGAAGGGCAACTCGTATATTCGCGTCTGACCGTTTCTATCCCACTTTCCCTTTCCCCCTTTCGCTTTCTCACTCGCTATGGTTCCGCGCGTCTGCACACGGCGATCCGCGTCTCGCCTCCTCCCTCGTTCCTCCCTCTGGCCCGACGCCTAGCTATCCTACCTCTGCTAGAATTTAGTTGTAGAACCAACAACTACCAACTACGGTCGGCGATATTTTACCGAAAGGAATTGTTTTCGTCGGGAAATTCAACGACTTGCTGCAACTCCCGCGTCATGTTTGAGACCGATTGGAGCTGTTGCGTTTCGGCAAGGTAATTGCCTCCTCGCGCAATTTTTATGTCCAAAGATTTTTATGCACACGCGTTTTCAGGGCGTTTTGTTACTATCACCGCGAAAGTGTACCGAGCAGTCGGATAAAGAAGTAGATCTGTCCCTCTGTGGACAGACACACATTCTCAAACTCCCTGCGTAAATTTGACCACGAATCCAGGCTTACTTCCCCTAGGTATCCTATTGTTTTTATCCTCCTTTTTATGTTTTTATTTTTTATTCTTTTTTTAGGTTTACAAACTTGTCAAATTAAAAGTTTTTACACACTTTTTGCATCCCTCAAGTATAGACCATTTAGAGGCCCCTAAAAATCTGAGTTAATTTCGTTCTCAACACATCACAAACGACTATTACGATGTGTTGCGTGTTTTTACACAAATAAAAGTAGTTGTGACTTCTTGAGAATAATTTAAAATTTGACAATTTACTGTCAAAAAAACTCATTTTTCTGCTTAAACGCTGTTACATTCTTTTTCGTTGCCTGAAAATGAAGATCAGCCCCAATGAAAACTCGACTGTCGTCCAAATATGGGTGTCAAAGTGTTTAGAAACAGAGTCCGTGACCCCGTTCAAACATTTTTAATAAACACCCGAAGCGAGAGAGAATCGCGTGGATTGTGTGCCAACGATCCAAGCTCGCCAAGACTCGTGGAACTGACTGCGCCGCGGGAGTAACGATTATCTGGTTCGACGGTGAAACGAAAGCTATCTCCAGTGTCGCGGAACCGGTGTACCGATTAGATCGGCAGTTGAACTGGAACAACGTACTCGTTGCGAGCCGTTGATCCACCACGGGCGCAGTTTTCACGATCGAGCGTGATTTAACTTGCAGGAAGAGATCGTAGGCTCGCGTTAAAGCCACTGCCTAACGTGTGTGTCGCGAATAGCGGGCCGATTGCACCGGAGGGACGACCTTAACCCTCAAACGGGCGTACTGTTACCGCTCGGGGAAAACTTGAAACGCGCGGAACAGGTTTCCTGCGGCAGAGTGAGAAAAGCGCGAGCGCGCGAGAGCGAGGAGGCGAAAGGGTGTCGGCCAGTGTCAAGGTGGTTGTCGGGCACAAAGGCGCGGCTAGAAGTTTCATAGACGATTATATTTGGCCGCTGGAGCGGCGGATAAGATTTCACGTCGCGGGCACAAGCTAACGGGCTCGTCGATATTAAGTTTCTGGAAAACGCCCCTGGTGAATCCAGTGAAACCGAGCCGATACGCTGGTTACACGTTACCAGTTACATTACAAATATACACCGGGTATCGAAGATCGTTTTACTATCGTCGTCTTCGAGCTTGCTCCGAGGCATCGGGATGCTTATCGCAATGAAGATATCGCGAGGAAACGGAAACTGGCATTTATATACGAATCCGGGGAAAAGTAAACGGTTCCGATTACCTGCGCAGGGGCGGGAATCTTCTTGCACGAACGATCCGACTAGTTTGTAAAAAAAAAGAGAAAAGAAAATAAAAGAAGAAGAGGAAAAACGAAGATGTACAGCTAATTAAGCGGATGCGAGGAATCTCCCTCGAACGTTCGTTTCAATTAAACTCCGGTCAATTTGAGGCGTACACATTCCTAGGATGCGCGACCGCGGACTCTCTCTCTCTCTCTCTTCTCTTTCTATCGTATCGCGTGGAGAGAGAGAGAAGGTTCACCGGGCAGGAAAGCCAACCAGTTCGCCGGAGAGCAATGAAGGACGCGTGCACGCCGAAGAGCACGAGCGGGTATCACAGAGAGCCAGCCAGTTGACGCGAAGCGATTTAAAGGCAAGTGCAAGGTCCGATCGCTAAAAGTCCCGCGGATCTCGGGGAGCAGAGTCCCCGGATGACTCTAAGTGCCGTGTCTCGGAGGTAGAGCGAGAGAAGAAGAGGGAGCCTGGCCGGCACGGCAGTCGTACCAGGCTACAGAGAGAGGAGAGAACCGGTTCCTTGGGTAAGAAGGCTCAGTTTCTCTCCCTACTACCTCCCCCCCCCCCGCCTCTCTCTCTCTCTCTCTCTCTCTCCGTCTCTTTTTCACCGTCCGTTCCCTCCGTTACTCCGTCCTTCCAGCATCTTCTTTTCTCCTGTCTCGAGCCACAGAGTCGATCCGACTCTGCTCGACCGGTGAGGTTACTACAGGCCATCGCCTAAACCAAAGCGTACGCTTCTCTCTCGTTTCACCTTCGATCGTTCTTCGCCTCGTCCTTCTTCCCTCGTCGCGATTTCTTCCCACTTTCGAACGCACCCCGTGCTACGTAACTGCTGCCGCTTGCTGCATCTGGCGTCCTCCTCGCTTCTGTACGTCGCAGCTATGCGTGCACCAGGTATCCCGATTACGCCGAGTCGTAATTAATCTCACGCAACTTTTCCCGTCCTTTGTGCGTCGCTACGTGCCAATTGAGAATTATACCCTCGTCCGCCGATCTTCTTTCTCTCGTGCACGCGAGAGATGTACCGTAGATCGATCCAACGATCGAACGCACGCCAGCCTACATATCGCTCGCATCGGGCCGGCCCGAGATCAGCTCCAGCGATGCGGCCGTCAGATAGATGGCCGGTGGATACGTTTCACCGTGGAGTCGATACCGAGAATTTTGATCGCTCGCGCGGCTACTGAATTCGCGCGTTCCATTGTGTACGCTTCTCACCGCGGTGGTACGCAACGAAACGAAAAAAAAGAAAAAAAGAAAAAAAACAAAAGTGAGAAAAGGAAAAAACACGAACGTTCGACGAAAGATCCAGATTCCCTCGGCCGTTTGGTCGGTCTCTTCGTGACACACTGCCAACGTGTGTGTCGAGATAAAGGAGAAAGTCCTTCAGCGACTCTCCGCGACGTTACGATCGTTCCAACGATCAGAAATTTCGACTGAAAATCGACGACCGTGAGGCACGTCATACTTCTCTCTCCTCCGAGTAGCCTCCTATCCGCTCGACGCGGGGGTACTAGTCTATAGCGAACGAGGCTGCGTTCCAATACGTCTAAGGAAGCGGTAAATCGTCGTCGGCGGTCCTTGTTCAGGTCGTCGTCGACCCTTTACTCCGTCACCCTTCTCCTCCAGTTTTTCTTCTTCGCCGCTCACGGCCTTTCTTCTCCTCCTAAAAAGGCCGAAGCTACGAAACGAGCCAGTCTTTTCCCTCTCCTCCCCGCATCCCGATCCCCGTCTCACCGTCTCTCCTCGTCTTGCTTCGCGCGCGGCGGTGGTAGCTCATCGCGTTCATTTCCTCCCTCTGTGTTTCTCACCCCCATAGCCCGACGGAACAAGCCAGCCATCCAACCAACCAGCCAGCCAGCCAGCCAGCCAACCAGCCAGCTAGCCAGCCAGCCCGGGGAAAGCCCGAAGAAAAACGGATCGAGGCGAAAGTACTCGAGAATCTCGACGGAATCTTAAGCGGCCCGTAAAATTCATCTCGAATCGCTTAATTCTCTTTCGACGGTCCCGCCGTCGAACTTTTCTCTCTACCTCCCGCGCACCCGGCCTCTCGCCGGGGTCACAATTAACGCCGCGCGGCGTATCGTGCTCCTTCGCGTTCTCAGGCTCCGTTTTCCACCAAGAAGGACCGCCGCTGCTGCGCCGTCCTTCGAATTTTTCATCCCCCTTTTTTTCATCCCGTTCCGCCGTCTCACGGAATCGCTGCCCCTGGTTACCCCTGTTAAGAGGTGGCGCGTTACAAAAGCTCTCGACCGAGAGTCGTATTGTCTCGGCTGCGTCGCGCAGGAGTTTCTCCTCTCCTTTGCCTCTCGCTCCCGCGCCCGTTGTTCCGGTGCTCCTTTGCCATCCTCCTCGCCCGCGCCGCGCCGCGCCGCGCTGCGCCGTTTCACGTGGCCGTCCAGTGAAACGCCAACAGCACACGGAGCAACGCTCTCCTAAGCGCCCCTTTACGCCAGGGATATAAATCGTCGAATCCTTAACCGGTTCGAGAAAAGGGATCCGGTCGTAAGAAACGTCGAAATCCTTCGCCTTCTTCTAGCCGTTCTTTCGCCCCTTTCGTGCCTCGGGGAGATACGCGGCACCGACGTGTCCAGAGGGGCACCGGAAGAAGGACGACCGTTCAGCCAGCGGTGATTCGACGTGTCGCGTGACTTTGCCTCCACCGGCCGTCGTAAATCGTTCGGAACGTGTTTCTCTTCCACGATGAAAGAGCCGTCCCTCGCATAATCTTCAATTATGAGATATTTTTTTCTCGCGATTCCGCGTTCGTGTATGATCGTTGCGTCACCTCGGGCTCTCCCCCGTATCGAGTCCTCGCATCGCCTCGCGTCTCCAATAAGCACCTGTACCTACCGTTTCAGAGAAATCTTTCCCTCTTTTCGAAACCGAAGCGTTTCATCAAACGACGACCACCGACGACGTAGACGAGAATCGTTGCCAGAGAGTATCTAGAGGATCCGGAGATCGTACCACGAAACGCTTAAACCGATTTATTCCGCGTTATTACACAACCGAACGTCGGCCCCTGACGATTCGGGTACGAAAAATAATTAACGGGATCATTCGGTGCTTCAGAAAGTAATTAATTACTTTCGCCGAACGGAGCGAGCGAGGGGGGGGGGAGGAGGTTGGAGGGCGAGCGGTAGCCGCGTCACGTCAAGCTCGCAGTCCACTAACAGCGTGTTCTGCGGAACCGAACGATAAATCACTCCAAGATTCAGCTACTTGGACGCAGCCCGGGTGTCGCTAAACCGCACATTTACCCGCGACGAAAATTTCCACGCCGGGTTATACGCGACGCGGCCATAAATCTATCAGAGATAGCGTCGCCTCGAATTTCGTCGTCGCGATCGATTTTTCAAAAAGTGTCTCAAAGCGAGACGAAGCGTCGGAAACGCGAGCAAATTACCGGGGCAAATTTCTTTACGGGAGGGGGACACGAAGCGATAGAGCACACACCGGCAGACAGTTTGTGCAGCCACGCGTCGCGACGTAATATCGATCATCGACGATAATTCCCGACTTCCTTTATCGCCTATCCACTATCCTGAGGCGGACACGCTTCCACCCTCTCGTCGCTTCTTCCCTCTTCGATCTTGCCCGATCATCCGAAATCTCGAGCCTCGACGCCGCGAAACAGCTTACAAACACAAGTAAGCAGAGAGGCGGTTTCTCTGTCTGCGTGCGAAGAAGACACCGCGCGAAGAGAAGGGGCGACGACACCGTCAACCGCAAGAACACCTTGGCAACAGATTCGCTGCGAAACGGTCGACCATTCAATATTTTCAAAAACCAATTTCGCGTTAGGCTGTTTGCCCTGGCGTGTCCTGGCGGTGGAACGAGACGAAGGGTCGCTCGGGATATCGCGAGCACGTGTGCTTAACCACGTAGAACATATACGGGCGTGCAAGGGGTGAGTCTGAGCAAACGCAACGATACCGTTTCCCAGCGATATCCGCGTCAAACGTTGATAACAACGTTGGAGCGTCTCTCGTTACGCATCTTGCGAAAACCGATCCCGACGTCGAATCACGGACGACGATTCCCTCCGATTTGCCACCCGGATGACAATCTGGATCGTTAACACTGTGCAGGCTTCTTTTTTTGTGAAAGTAACATGGAATGAGAATAGAAATCTGTGAAATAATAACGAAACTAATATTTTAAACGCACGTTTAATAATTTTCTTTCACGTGGTCTTTCCAAACGTAAGGATACCTTACGAAATTTTTTGGGATAGCCGTAAACAAACACCAAACACATTTCTTTTAAAATGTTGCGATGAACATCCCCTTCTATGGCGCCAAACTGACTTACCGTTTGCCAAAGCTAAAGTTTCTGGCGACGCGTGCAAAGGATACAAAGGGTTGTTATTCCATGCAGAAATTGAAATGGGAAATGTAGAAACTCTGCTATTTTTTTATGAAAATAACCTTCGTTATTAGAACTTTCAACATCTCCCCTGACAAAATATAATATATCAATTCGTGTTTCAAACGAACGTTAAAAATTTAAATCAATCGCAAGTGACGCAAAAGTGCCAGCTTGTGTTACTGTTCAATTCAATATTCAATTTTCACTAAAAAAAAAAAAAAGAGAAAAAAGAAAGAAAAATAGTTTGATAATAATCTGTTCCTTTTCGTACAAGGCATCCCTCGAAATCCACGAAACGAAAGCCACGGAGGTAACAGGCGTCAGGAACGAGCTCGAGCAAACGGGAGAACAGATATTCGGGCGGGTGGAGGGCGGCGGTAGACGATAATCCGCGATGATTCGTTATTTTTGCCGGTTGGTGGATCGCTTCGGAGGAGGAACGTTCGGTAGTAGCGGCAGTAGCGACGATAACAGCAGCAGCAGCAACAGCAGCATCCATCCCTGGCCATTTAAAGCGGAGCCGGTGCAAATACGCGCGCGTACGTACACGAGCTGGTTGTTCGTCGTAAGGGCCGTTGCTGGCGTTGGCGTGCCTGGGGACCGTTGCGGATGCCCCCCGCTTCCCACCGCTCCACCCCCGTCGAATATTCAATCGGATGCATTACCGAGGCCACGGGGGTGGGTCTCTCGATGTAATCCTCCGGCGCCAGCGGGTTTCGCCTCTGTGCGTGCCGGAGATGCGGCAGCGCGCTCGTGGGTGAGCGCCCCCTCGCCCTTCGCGCTTGTGCATGTCTGCGCCCGCTGCGTATGTGTGCTGGTGAACGCGCGCGATCTCGCGTCCCTGCGCCGCTCCGCAGCCGTGCACGCTGAATAGACAGCCGGTGTCGGTGCATTCATCGAACCGCTGCTTTTAGCGCGGCACCGGGGCCTGTATCGCGAGCCCGCCGACGCCAACGCTTACGTAATTGTCGTCGACGGTTATATTGCGCGAAGAAGCTCGCCAAGACGTCGGCGCGCGTAATTTACTGGAAGCTGGCCGATCGTGGGATCCGCCGTCGATCGCTACGCGGTGATTTTAATGGTCTGTCGGCGAGCGAACGAGAGACAGAGAGAGAGAGAGAGAGAGAGAGAGAGAGCGAGAGAAAGGATATCCTTCGAGAGAGTTGGCAAAGGGGAATACGACGTTTTCATTGTTTAACCAGTTCGATCTTCGTTTAATCTTTCGACGTATCTCGAATACGAGTTTGAATCTCTTTCTGAAATTTGTCTCAATACCGTATCGTATACGGAAGCCTGTTAATCGAGTTTCTTTATGTTAACGATTATCGACTGCTAGCCGATCCATCGGTTTTTAAAAACCTAAAACTGCCTAAAGACAATGCAAGACATCTTGTAATATTCTGTTGCATGAGGGTGATTGTTATCACATTTTAAATTAATTCATTTCGTGAAGAGTATTACTACGTTCAAGGTACTATACGAATATTAGTTTACGAGTAATTATATTGAGCTTGATAGCTTAATAGATAGGAACGTACACTCTCGCGTTTCCAAAGTGAGAATTCCAGAGTGAAAATAGTCGGCGGAACACTGGTAGCGTTTAAAGGGGCGTTAATTCGTTCCCGCGAATCATCCCTCGGCGGGCGATGCTTGATAAAAAGATATTGTCCGTTTGCGTTCGTTAGTTTTGCTACGTCGCTCATTTTTAATTAGCCTTAATTATCGCACAATCGGGATGATCTCTTCCCCCAATGAGACAACACAGGCTTGCCAGCGCGGCCTTTGCAGGCGCACTCTTCTCAGACGCACGTAACGGATATGCATCGCACTGTAATTTCGGGACACCGTGCACTAGCAGCCGCTCAGCCACTTTATTGAACAATTAGAATAGCTATAATACAGCGTCGCTGACATAATTCCACGCAGCAGGTTTCTCCATGGTACTTAGAGGTGCTCCCCAAGTGCATTTTGTAGACTATACGAGGGAGCGTAAGCGAGCGCGCGCCCCGTGCATCCATCGAACGGCTGCTTTTAGCATCTGGCGCGCAACGAAACCGCCCGTCCATGAGCAGTTACGAAATTATTGTTGGTAATTGCGATAAGAAGCGCGCGCCCGTCCGTCTTTCCACGGTAATTTTCGAAACGTTGACAAGGATACGAGCGAACGTCTCGGCGAGAGAACCTTGGCGAGAACGACTGCTCTCTGCCACTCCTCCCTGGTGAAAACCTGCCCTGTGAAACTAGCTCCTCTTCCATTAACGCCTTCCAACGTGCTATTTAACGACAGTGACGACAGAGTTTTCGGAGCTTTGAACGACGCAGTGGTCATCTTCAAAAATTCGTTCTTTAACGTTCGATGAAACACGAACGTGTTTCGAGAGATTCAGACGAATTGTCAAACCTTTCGGATTCTTACGATCTCAAGTTCTTTTTCCTTTTTATTGACGTCACACTCGTCGAAGGATTAAGTCGTCTGGAAATCTCACTGTCGAGAAAAATGAGCAAGAAACTAGACGCGACTAGTAGGTGCACGTCTGGGCGTGCTCGAGGAATATAATCCTCGCGTGTACAGAAGGATCGAAGGAGAATTACCCGTAGGATATCCTGGTTCGCAAAGTGCAGCGTTAAGGGAGATATTCTTCCTGGCAGGCAATTTTCTTTCGCCGCTGGTTGGTCGGTTAGTTCACCGAGAACGGCGCCGATACGGCCGAGTTTTCTCCTTGCACTTTATTAAAAAATTAAAGGAGCCCATAATGCTATAGTTACGATGCGATTCGATGCAACAGCTTCCTCTCTCAGTGGTAACTCGCATCCTACCTGCGTTTTTCTACGCTGCGCCAATGGAAGCGCCTGCTGAATGACCGCTTTTAACGCTCTTAGCCAAACGATCTGCCGGTCGAGAAACTATCTCGAATCAATCGCGTTCGATTACTGCAAAGGCATACGCATTTCGCTCAGCGAAAGCAGCGAGATATACCTTCGGTCCGATTCCAGCCTCGACGTTTACGGCCAAAGATCCGAGGTCTGGCTGACGCAGCTTCGCTAAATGTCAGCCCTGTCCGCCAACATACACACGAGTATCGATAAACCGACTAACCGGCCTTTGTTGGATCTAGGCAGTCGGACGCTATTGACAAACCAGAGAATATCCAGCATAGGACTGGGAGTTGGTCGAGTTTAGCTAGAGATAGACGAGGAGAAGGTTGTATCGAGAATCGCGACCTAACGCGTGCCTGTGGAAACGACGAACGAAAAGAAAAAAAGAAAAAAGGAGAAAAGAGAGAAAAAGAGGAAGTCGAGCAACTGGTAATTTAAAAACCAGCGGATAGAAAAGTCGGGCCAGAAAACACGGGGAAAAGTTCATCTTTGGCGCGTTGCTCGAACGCCACCTCGAGAATTCCTCGCTGTTTTATATGAAACTTTCCTCCCCACCCCGGAGGATACGAGGAACTTAGGGATGTCAGACCGTTCCGCCAGTAAACACGGTTGAAATAAGCGTAACCAGCGTGAGCGCGGTACACGCTCCTGGAGCGGAAGGGAAAAAGGAAAAGGAGCTACCTCCTCGTAGCAGTCATAATTTTCACGAGCCTAGGCGGAGGGAACTCGGCCACCGGGAAGAGCGGAGAGAGGGGAAAAGGGAGCAAAACGAGAAGGAGAGGAAAAAATCCTAAACCGTATCACTTACCGCCTCGACGAAGGACGCAGTTGCGGGGATTAGGAAACGGTTTTTCTTTCGACGGGGCCGGCGAGCACTCACCGAGCTTTTCGTCCGTTTCTCCACGCCGGTGTTTTACGGCCGTGGAGCACGAGCGCGTGGCCAACGAGGTACGGCCGCGGCGAAGTGAAACATCCAGTGTTTTCTCGTAGGTGTACCTTAGCGCGAAAACACGTTGGCCAGATGGAAAGAAAGAACGAAGGAAAAGATCTCCTCTTCGCCGAGAGGATGGGGGAACGGAGGAGCAGCTAAGCCATCGAGATACATGTACTCCGGCTACCCTCGCTCCCGAACGGGAATCCGAAAGCATTAGCCGCTTCGTAAGTAGCTGTTCGCACACGCGGCTACTGCCGAGCTTCGCTCGGAACTTCTCGCGCGTAGGAGAGGCCAACCACCGCGATACACCTTTGCAGGGGACGAGTCCTGCAGTACAAATGTAATGTAAAAGATGCATCGTATCGTCAGACCTATGAAATCACCTTTGCCCAACGACACAAATGATCCATTTCTCGAATCACGCAATTGGAAAGGCCGACACTTTAAGAAATCTCACGACAGCGGCTAAAACTCACGTTAATAAAGTACAAAAAGACGCAGAACAAATTTTTCATTATCCTGAACAAACTATATGAGACGCCAATCAGAGTAGACCACGTAGTCAACATATATACCATCCAGAAACTCAATGGAATCTGTGACATTAACAATATGCTATTATCAAAATAAAAACCAAACTACCAAAGCGCGCACAATTTAACCATGTAGATCCACCGCACGCAAGAAGAACCCAGCAAGAAACGCAGGTTTTCTGCCAATTTTTCTGCTACCCTGAACATCAATTAAACTGAACACCAAAATGATCAGATAAATGATAGCAAGCAAACCTCTCATGTTAAATACAGGTAACAGGCACTGCAAGAGGATAACACAGGTTGAGGCAAAGAAAAAAAATTGAGTTACCAGTCTACTTTTCGCGCAATCGCTCCATCACTTCTTCGCATCCGTCATTACTATCCTCACCGCGTATTCTTAGAACCTTGAAAGGTTCCTGCTTAATTATTCGCGTATATCAGCCGGATAAAATTCAACATCGATATCAACAACCTATCGATTCGAGTTCCCTTCGGAGACACCGTGACGCGCGTTCTCACGCGTTCGCCGATTCCTATAAAATTAGAATTTCAAACGAAGACCTGGAAACACACTCGACCGCGGACTGTTCCCTTTCGTCTTGCCAACGTCAATACGCCCGACAAACTTTATACCCGC
Organism: Melipona bicolor; assembly: GCA_030673865.1. Taxonomy (NCBI): domain Eukaryota; kingdom Metazoa; phylum Arthropoda; class Insecta; order Hymenoptera; family Apidae; genus Melipona; species Melipona bicolor. The sequence goes on from JAHYIQ010000012.1 coordinate 3,627,846, forward strand.
TTTCCGCCGAGTTCTCCACTTTTCCATGTTTCGTGTGTATAGTCATTGAAAGATCCCTATATGCGTGTATGTCTCGTTGAAGAAGCAGCCTGACGCACATAGATGCACACTATCTCTGCTCTTTGCTCCACGAATTGGTCAACAAATATTGTCAACGCCACTCGAGGACTCTGCGTTGCGAAAGACGATCACGGTAGATTAAAATCAGGCGATTATGATTCTCTGACAGGCAAAGAATTGCCTTTGGGCATAAAGAAATCATGATCATTTATTTTATGGAGTTAAAATACAATCGTGCGATTTTCACGTATTACATCAAGGATTCAATAAAATCGGCTCATACTTGAAAATGATTGGCTATCAACAGATTCGCGAGCAGCGGAGGGTTATTCTTAGTCACACTGAAAGAGTCATCGCAACTAAGATTTCGGTTACATCCACCAAAACATAGTCCACCAATCAGGCGATCGAACTTCGATTCCAAGTATTGGGTTGTTCGGAAAGTTCGTGCCGATTTTGAAAGAAAATTGAAACGCGGAAGATTTAAACTTTCGTGTACATTTATTAAATATTAAATTTCATTTATATTAAATCGGCACGAACAAGGAAAATTGGTGTTTGTGAATTGACGCTGTGACTTTCGACTAGAGACCTCGACGAACACCGTCCAGGAAGAAAGGGAGAGGACTGGCAGCGCGTGTTCGTGCGGCGCCATGTTGCTCCGCGGCTGCCGAAGATTTATGTTTTAATAATTATTGTGACACCGGCGCTCGCGTGCGTAAAGCCAATCAAGGCAGGTGTGCGTACGGGCTCTGCAGGCGGACGGATGGACGGACGAGGCCGACAGATCGACAGACAGGGAGCCAGAGGGTGCGAGCGAGATATCGGGGGCCCCGAACGTGGTGGAACAAGGAGATCTCGCGTGGATGCGAGAAGCCTCCTCCGAGGGGGATGCCCCCTTCACCAAGATGGCCTCCTCGCATTCCTCCACCACCGAGCTGCGGCTGCTCCCGCCTCTTTGCCTCCTCGTCGTTCTCCAGCCCGCGCTCACGCGCTGCTTCGTGTAGGCGAGCAGCTCGCTAATACCCGATCGGCCGTTCTCGCTCGCCACGCAGCGCTCTTTAAATTAAAAACTCGTCGCGCGAGTTTTCTTCGTGGAAATCTCGCGAAAATCTTCCAACGCGATTTGACCCGACATTTCAGTTGTTATTTGAGTCGTTATTATCCGATAGCTGCAGTATCTCGAAAGCTCGAAAATTAGATTTGTTTGCGTCGAGTTCGAGTCGTTTATAGCAAATTGCAAATTGAACTATTAATCTGTCGAGCTATTCTCTGTCTGAGAGTCGACCTCGAGTCGGACGAACGAAAGTGCACGCGAGGTATCTAACGAGATTTCTTTCCCTCTCGATAGATAGATCTTGCTAGATCGCAACGTGAGGCGATCCAGTTTCGAGGAACGCTATCGCCTCGCCACGGACAGCTGATCCAGCCGATCTGAAATCATCGGTCATTCGTGCGCGGCGTCGCCGATTACATCTCGCGTCGATCATCGAACTTTCCACGCGGAAGTGAAACGGACACCGCGATGTGTACAGCTGGGGGGCAGGCGGCCTCCGATAAAAAAATCCGTATTAGCGTCGAGAAGCGGGCACTCTTGGGTTACCTGCGGCTAGCCGCAGGCGACTGGCAACGCGGGAGACTCGGGCGCGCCGATCTCTCAGTCAGTCGCAACGCGAGACAATCTCTGTTTCTATTGTAGCTCGCGGAAAAAACGCGCGGCGTGGGCACGCCTCTTAATTAGCGAGCACCGCTCGCGCCGGGGGGGACGATTCTCTCTCTCTCTCTCTCTCTCTCTCTCTCTTTCTCGATGACTTACGGGCGTTGGAAACGTTGGGAAAACGCTAGCCAGCGTGAGAAGAAGGTTTGTCGTTCTCGGTGAAGAAGTCGCCACGTTGCTCTCCCACTGTCCCCACTGTCCGTGTAACTCGTCCATTATCTGACGTTACATCGCGGACGTCCAGGGAAATTGAGACGCACGCCTGCCGCGATCAGACGGTTCGCGTGCTTTTCTGCTGCCTGGCCGTAACGATTTCATTCGTTCTCGCCTAACCTCTCCTATGATAACTCGGAAGATAATCGCGTGTAGTTAGGCCGTGGGGCTTCCTAGGGACAATCGAGGACAGATCGTTCCTCCGCGGATGAATTTATTAACGACAACGCTCCGGAATGCCGTCACGTGGCTTCTGTAAACATCGTTTACTACAGGAGCGGATCGTCAGACCGCCAGGAACGTCAGCTTTTGAATTTTGTCTTAATAGATGGTGTGGTTACTCGGACGAATCTCGGCGATAACATCAGGGACGAGCGAAGAAAGTTGCCGGTTGAACCGGCAGCAACGGCGACGGCTGGTTTTTTGTTTAAGAAACGTTGAGACTGAGGATGTTAGAATGCTCGGGATTGAAATACAGATACGACGGGAACGACTTCATTTAAGCCTCGTCGACAAGGCTTCTTAATGAAATTACACGTGAGATCGACGACGCAACGACGAGAAATTAACGACACGAAACTTATCGAGACTTTCCCCCCCCCCCGGAGTCCGATGTTGACGTTGAATTAGGATGGCCAGATCTATGGAATTCGGGTCACTGAACGTTGGACTTTTCCCCCTCGGAAAAAAAAGAGAAAAAAAAGAAAATACACCGTGAGAATACACACCGTGAAGAGAAACTTTAATCCGGCGTGATTGGGCTTAACCGATCTAGTCGACTAGCAGAGCTAGGTTCTCCCTTGTCAGCTGCGACGAATTCGCGGCTTCTGAAAACTTTCGCCGGCGGCCTTCCATTCGCCTGTTCTCCGATAAAAAAAAAAAAAAGAAAAAAAAAAGAGAAAGAAGAAAGTTCGCCCCATAAACTGGCGTCGATGGAACGCAGTAAAATTTTCTATAAAATTTGATTCCTCCGGCCTGCCTCGGCTATTACCGCAAATTTCGCCGAACGAAAGGAGCGCCCGGTTATCTCTCCGCCGTGTACCTATTACTTTTAACGACTCCTTTGCCCCCTCCCCCTCGCGCGCCGTACACATCCACGATCATAAATGGCTATTAATATTACAGCTTTTATTACTGTCAAAGTAAATTACATCAGACCGACGCATGGACGCGGCGGAAATTCGGTCCGCAACCGATGAGAACTCCTCCTCGGCTCGTTGCGTCAACTTTTTCAGCCGATCCATTGTTTTGTCTCTCTCCTTTTTTTTTTGTTTCTCCCCACCGTATATATATATGTGTGTATGTGATAACTCACAGTAACTGGTCGTTGCAAAAGATAATACGGTCCCCGCTCAATTATATTCAGCGGGTCCTCCTCCGGTCAACCGATTCCAATTTTTCTTCATACCGTACGATCGCTACTGGTCTCGTCGCGCGTACGTAGCGTATTTTTCAATAAAAGAAAGAAAGGATAGTTGCGTCCAGTGATATCACTGATCAGACAACCACTTCCAGATGCTGTCTAGAATCCAGACAAATGACACTCCCCGCGTTCTCTCTTTCTCTCTCTTTTTTCTTCCTTAGATCACTCAGGGACGTCAAGCCGCGCAAAAGCATCTGCGACGGGGGTTCATCCGCTGCGTTTCACGCATTCTCGCGTGCGGCCTTCCCCGCGATGGTTGCCGTTTCACGTTCGCACGTTTCTCTCCGCCTTTGTACACCGTGGACGGAGGCGCTAATGGCGATCGTCTCGCGTTCTTGCCGGTTGGCCGGTTTCCACCGACTCGACTTCAGGTTTCTCCGTCTCTCTTTCTCTGTCGTTTTCGCACGCACGTCCTCGTCCTTTCCACCTCCCCTCCCCTTCCGGAAGGGAGTATTCTTCCTCGGCGGCGCGTTCCCCTCTCGCCGGCAGACCGAAAGCGAGAAGGGTGTTCCTCTCGAGGTACTCTCCGGTCGTTATCTCGAGGAAAACTCCCTTTTTCTCGCCCGAGACCGGAGAAATTCTAGCGTGCAGCTCGATTGCCGAGGAGCGCGAGGAAGGAAGCCGGGAGGAGCGGCTCGGAGGATAAGAGGGAACGAGGCAGCAGCGGCGAGGCAGAGAGGAAGCGGAAAAGGGCCAGAAACGCAGCCAAGAGAGTTGCACGAGCAACGTGGCTCGAAGAGAAATTGCTTCGTTTCCGAATCCGCTGTGTGTGTTCTGGCTTGATTGGCCTCCGCCGCTACCCGTTCGTTCCTTTAGCTACATCAGCCACCCCTTTTGCAACGCCACCCAGCTTTGGCGCCAGCATCCTCTCCCTCCCCCCCCTCTCTCTCTCTCTCACTCTCACTCTCACTCTTCTCGTTGATGCTGCGCTCATCGCCTTGCCGCTCGCCACTTTGGCCCGACCATTTTTTCGGAGAGGGTCGCGCGCAAGAAATAAAAAGAAGTAATGTCAGCCCATTTTCACGAACGTGCCCACCTACTTTCCGATTAGTCGTGTGTGGGTCACGCGGTTAACTGACGGAGGGCACCAGCCGAGGGCAGATAGAAATCGTTTCTCGATTCGAGAGGACGGAAAGGAGGGCGAATCTTCGACGAGAGTTTTTCTCAAACTCAAACAGTCGGAGGAAAAGATTATTCCGAAACGCGATAGTTTCGCAATGCGTCAGTGGACGTGATTTGCGCGTCGTTATCCAGATCCGAGCGTGTGAGTGTTCATCCGCTGAAATTCACCGACGTTCGTTGCTTCCCTGCGGATTATGAACTCTCCGTCTTTTTTCTCCCCCCCCCCTTTCTCTCCTCTTCCTTCCTCTCGTTGTTATCACGGCCAGGTGTAATTACACAAGCAATCTCGGACGACGATAAACGTGGCAGCATCAATTACGACACTTTATCTACGCAATTACCAGCCGGACGATGAAACGTTTCGCGTATACGAGAGCCGGGCTCGCTCTCCCGCGTTAATTGCATCGGTTAAACACCGAGGCGATTCTTCGGGGGTTTACGCACGGTGTTTCGTCCCGCGCGTGCACTCTTTTCCATCCAACCCAGACAAACGAACCAACAACAACATCAACGGCAACAGCAACAGCAACAGCAACAGCAACAGCAACGCTCGTCCCGTTCCGATCTAGACAGGGCTAATTAAATCGATCGATCGATATCACGCGCGAGTTCTAGACACGTTCGTACGCGTTCGTATCTAATAACGCGCCGGCCGCTGCTTTCCGCCAGTCACGCTTCATCCCTAATGCAGACGAATCCTTTGACCGTCGATACACTCGCGGAATAATTAGAGATAAACCGAATTTATTCCCCGCGACCTAATTACCCGCGGCTCGTTTAATTAATGGCCGGCCACGAGTCATGACCGCCATTGTTACGCGCCACCTAACAAACTGCGCCCGTAAATGTCCGTTACGCTGTTATTGATACGCGTCTGAATCGCTCAACTGGACTCTTAACCCGTGACGAGAGTAGCGATGCCTGGATGTTGCTCCCCCGCGCAAATCTCGTTTGCCATTATCCCCAATCCGCGCGTTATTCGCATCGTTAAAAACTGCAACAGTCGCCGGTGGTCTTTTTCAACCTCACTCAGGAGAGCCTGTTGGATCATGCGTAAAGGAACGACACTTGCACTTTTTTCATTCTATTCTATTACATGTTAGCAATGTCTCTAGTCTGTTTGGTGGAAAAGAGCGCCTTCTTTTATATTTATGTTTTTCATAGCGTAGATAACCAACTAAATTGGAATTTGCCTTATGAATAAGTGTTTAGAGAGGTCTCTTTAAGAAGACTGTTATTTAGCAGTGAGTCAATAGTGATACATCAGGTTCAGCTAAGCTAGTGTACAAATTTTAAAGTTTTACAAAATTTTTAATGGAATAATTACGATTGCTTTTCCTCCGGGATGCTCCTCAAGGGACCGTGTGAAAATTGCAACGTAGAACGACGCACAAGTACGTATATAGCGCGTTCGCATTTAGCTGCCTATCCAGGCGAACGTCTTTTCCAATTGATTAACAAAAACTGTGGGACACGCGAGTGCAAAGCAAATAAATAATCGGACGACGCGATTTGCGCGAATATGCGACCGCGTATATTGTTACGTGCCGTCTAACAAATCATATCAACGTGCGGCTGACGCTAGCTGCAATTACTGATATCGCGTCACGACTAGATGGAGCCGCTTTGTACTGTCACGCAGCTCGTTCCGGAAGCAATCAATTTGTCACTACGAGCCTCGATCGTTGATCCGCTGATCGACGAATGAATAATGCATCGTCCCGTTGAAAAACGTCCCGTCGTATTTTCATAAGGCACACGGCCGAGTTTACACGCGTCCGGCCGTTGCTCGGATCACCTCGCTTTTCTTGTTACGAAACGCGGCAACCAAAGGGAGAGGAGAAAACCTGCCAGCCCGTTTTTAAACGATTTTTATATGCCGATGAAATCGCGGTTTACCTCTATCGAATTAATTGCTTCCTACGCTTACGATACCCCTTTTATCTCGATGGCGCGCTCGATCGCGAAAACTAACACTCGTCGTAGCTATTTGCAGCATCTCGACTCCTCCCAACACCAAGTTCCCCGGTTTTCACGAAGCTACACGTTCGAGAGAACGCTCGCGGACCGTACCGAGACGAAGCGGCAACGACGATAAGATCCGCCGGTTTGATTAACTGGTCGCAAAGGAAACGGCAAAGAAACGGGGACCGGCGAAACCGTAAAGCAAACGGGAAAGAAGCGCCAGGCGAAAGCGAGAAAAGCGTCGATGGTGATAAAAGGCAGCAGACAGGCCGAAGCTACAGACGCGGGAGGAAACGGGAGCACGATAGCGTGAAAAAAAGTGGCGCGATAAAAGGGGCCGTGGTAACGACGAAGAAGCGGGACTGCTGCGAGCAGAAGAAGAAAAAAGGCCATCGCGTGGACGCGAGGGAGTCTCGCGTCGTCGTCGGAGGAAGAACCCCGAGAGACAGACGGTCGACGGCTCGTGAATGTTTCAGCCGGTGAAAAAAAAAAAAAAACAAATTCCCTTTCCGCTTCCTCCTTCTTCCTCGCTCACCTTTTATCTCCCACTCGCTTCGACTCTTGACACTGTCCAGGGACCATTACGGCTCGCGCGAGAGCCAAATCTTCTTTTCCCCCGTTTGGATGATTAGGCCGGCCACGTGCCAGTTTTCCGGCTGTTCCAACAGCCAAGGGCCAAAGGGAAGCCTTTGATCGGCCGAAACTTCCGAGAGTCATCGAAGGGCGCTGTTAATGGCGCCGCGTTTCATCTCGACCCTCGATCTCATCCGGATTCCGTGATTTGCTGGGACACGCGCGCTTCCGGGCAAGAATTATGGACCCCGGAGGAATCGTGCTTTATCGACACGGTGCCCGACGCGACGGGCGTTACCGATTCGAATCGCAGTTCGTGATCCGATGGAAACGAAAAATGAAAATGAAATTGAAATACACCGAGTATTTTTGATAGTACCGTCGAAACGCGACGTTTTTAACGAATTTCGCGGTGGACGAAAGTGCGATCGCAGAACGCTCGATTATGGTAGGAAGTATATTGCACGATAGTAAAACGAGCAATATAACGAGAGAGACAGAGGGGTCGAGGATGAATGTACGGCAGGAAACAGAGAGAAGACACTCAATGCTCTTCGACTACACACGAACCCCTGGTCCAACAACCGGGGGCCTGTTGTAATGCTTCATGGGGGCGAGGCCCCATGTCCGTGCGGGAACATCGATATATCAATCCGATGGCCCGTGGATTGTGAATCTCCGGTCTCTCGCCGCTCCTCCCTTTCGTTTGGGAAATCAAGCACCGTCATAAACTACCTTCGGACCGGTTCGAGGTCAACGCAGTCTCCGTTTCGTTTCGAGGATCGCCCCCCTTCGTCTCTGCCCCCCCTCCCGGCAAGAAAAATATTTCCCTTCGCAACTTTTCGCGCAAACTTCACCGAGGCGTGTTCCTTGCTCGCGATGCATCATTATCCTCGAATCAAACGACAATCTCTTAATCGAACTCGCGGGAGAGATCGTTTGAGAAGACAGGATCCGACTTCAATCTTCGCCGTGAATTTCTTACACTCGTTAAATTAAACAGTTTCGAGCAAAGTAGTCGTAGCTGCCGGCTACGAATCTTTGAAGATTTCAATTTCAACGCGAATATTCCGTTAAACGAAACGCGGCATTATCAATTCATCTCGAGTACTTATCGTCTGATTTTTCCCGAGGTTCTCCGAGAGGCGCAGACTGCCGCTGCTGCGAGCCCGGTTGATCGCCACCCGTGGTGTTTCATCCACGGTCTCGCGCGCTAAAGCCCCCGTTTCCGTTTTATTATGCGGCGTCGCGACGCTCGCGTAATTTATCGCGACACGGCCCGACGTATTTTAGGCATTTTACACGAGAGCTCTCCGGGCCGACGCCGACTCTTCACGCTGCGGTCGATCGCTCGATCGGGCCGCCGCGCCGCTGTTTATTTACCGTCGACACCGACCAGCGAGAGGTTATTAATTATCGTTTGACACGCGTCAGCGCGAGAGAAGGGGCTGTTCGCGCGCTCGCAATTAGTCGGCACCGCGATACGTGCTCGCGAGCGAATCGGCGCAAAGGCATCGCCGTTTAAAGTGCGCGTGTTCTTTTTTTGCCTCGAGCGACAATTTGTCGTCGAATTACTCCGTAGTGCGAATAATGCGCGACCGATTGAATTCAAGACTCGGAAGCCGAGCTTGAGAACGCGAATCTCGTTATTAATAGCAAACTATCTAAAAGCTGAACCCATTGAGAAATTACGCTCGTTGGAGCAAGACGATTAGACATTTTCAATTCAACACCATTTTCTTTCTTTTCTTTCACCTAGTCATCGAAGAATCGAGTGCCTAACTTGTCAAATCGTTCGAAACGTTCAAATCGAGATACGCAGGGTCAATTCTAAGTTCACGTAACTACGAGTGGAAACAGTTCTGGCGCAACAATCGGGCACGATAATAAATCGGTCGCAATCGAAATTCGATTTCTCCCTCGAGCGGCGTCTTTCTGTTTTAGCTCTCGCTTTACTCAAACTTCCGCGCTTCTTTCGCCATTTTTATTCAATTGACTGCCGGCACTTTGACCGATCCCGTTCGTTGCGCGAAATAGCCTCCGCTTCAGCGTTGACGGCAGCCCGGCGCTCGATTACGTTCGATTCGTTAACATTCGATACGAGCCTGCCCTTTACCACGATTTCGTCCATCCTACTTTGATTTGGAATTAGCGAGTGGTCCAGTTTCGTAATTCCCGTGTCGAGCACCGGAGAACGCGATCATCCTCCCCTCTTCGTGATCGCTCAGCTGGACAAAAACTCCGTCAATCGAATCGAATCGGCCCGATCGGACAAAAGGGGACTACTTGCTGCTGCACGCGCGAGCCAATCACCGAAACGAAATACGTACCTGCACCGTCCGATTTGTAATATATTCATAACGGGACGTTTTATTCGCGTTCGACGTAATGTCCAATATTAAATAGAAAAGAAATCCTAGATATCGCGGGGAGATACGTTGACGTTGATTCATGTAAAAACAGTGGGTGTAAAAGTTTCGATAAATGAAATTTTGTTGCAACATTGTATGACATAATTTACATTTAATGATATAAAGTAACAATACACGTTAACACCTTATCGACAGAGTCACAGCTGATTTCCTATTGCTGCATGCTAATTTTTTATGAATGCCTTGATTTAATAGAGAAGCAAGCATTTTTTACTTGAAACTGACAAAAATAAGAAATTGTATTTAAATTTTGCGAAAAGGTTGTTAAACTTCATTAAAAATGAAAAATAAAATATATATTTCACAATAGTGAAATTCCACTTTCTTGATGCCACACTTTTAAAATTTCAAAGTTGCAATAATAAATATTAGGCTTAAAAACACACGGCGTTTAATTACAATTTAAAATGCAATTTAATTCTTTGAAATATCGCTTCTGTCGCACAAAGGGAGCAATCTATCTGTCCAAAAACTTTGGCGCGCCGCTGCACTTCCAGATAGCCCACTCTCGACAACCCGGACAAGTTCTGTAGGATTATTTATCCTAAAACTTGGACCAAAGAGACACTCCGCTACCACCGTGTAGAAAAAAGCAGCTTCCACCCTTGGTCATTAAGCGTGCACCAAAGTTGGACTGCTTCTCGTCAATGCGCACGGCCACGACTCTCAAACTCTGTTCCGATGACTCGAGTGCCAGAGTCTGTCGCGTGAGTGTGGCGCTTAGCGTCGGAAAAGGACGCGAAGCCCGTGACTTTAACCAGAGATCCATCGATGCGATCCACTCGATAGTCTGACGCTCGACAGACGAGCGAGGGCGCAACAGAAGGCAGTTCTATTTTCCACGGCGTGTGTGTCGCGGCGGAGTTGTACGTACGTCGATTCCGCGAATGGGTCGTATATTACAGGAGGAGGAATAAGGCGGGAAAAGAAACGGGGCTGGAGGAGGAGAGCGAGAAAACGGTGAAAGGGAATGGCAAACGAGAAACACGGGGAGGAGGAGGGTGGTGGAGGGGGGAAAGGCGGAAGGGCTTAAATCAATAAATTTCAAAAGCCAAAGCCGCCGCCTTACCGTTATAACTCTCGCGGCCGAGTACCTTTGCCTCGCGTATGTGCCATCAGAGAGGAGACAAAGGGACTTGCACTCGAGCAGTCAACGCGCTGCTGGGACCGAGGCGAGCGGCAAAAGCCCAGGGCTAGGGGGGGGAGGGGACGAAAGGGTCCCAAGGTGCGAGGAACGCCGCAAAAGAGATTGATGTTATTCGATTTTCGAATTCGAGATAAGTTAAGGAACAGCCAAGGTGCGCGGTGCTATCGCGCGCGGATCGTAAAATTGTTTCGTCCGCCCGTGTGTGTGTGTGTGCGGCTCCTTCCGTGCGACGAGGAACGCGCGACTTTCGACCTCTCGACGACGATCGCACGGCAGCGCGATCTATGACGCGCGAAACTTTGTGGTAATCTCGCGTTCGCTCAACGAGCTGGAATTTTTCGGTGGAAAAAAAACGAGAGGAGGCATTCTTTTCGGGAACGCTTCGGAAAATGGCGCCAGATTCCAGCGACCCTGTTTTTCACTCTGTCTCGGTTATTCCGCGGTTTTAAGGTCCTAATACGCCTGACAATGGTTCGCAACGACGCAAACTTTAATGTCGTGAATCATGAGTGTTTCTTCTTCTTCTTCTTCTTCTTCTTCTTCTTCTTCTTCTTCTTCTTCTTGCTCGAAGGAAGCAACGGAATTACGGTTTTTACGGCGGGAATTTATCTCTCATTGCGAATCATTTTCGTGTTATGAATCGCACGTAAGAATTTACGAGTCGTTAAACACTCTAGCAAAACTCCAGTTCGATATAACCGTTCCTCTTTGAAACGTTGCACTCGCACACGCACGCACCGTTAACCGCGAGGCGGTGATTCACCATCCAGCGTCCGCGAGGCTGGCGATATAAATTCTAGATTTTTTTTTATCAGTTGGCCACGAGAGAGAGGGAGAGTCGAATATTCGCGGTGCTCTTTCTCTCCGTCTTGCCGTCCCGCTAGAGCAGACAGAAACGCCGCGCCGGTTAGTACGCGTGCGTATTTCACTCGTACCCGAGCTATTCGTAATTAGAAAGCCATTCAGAAGTACGCGCACCCACTCTACGCTGATGGATACAGACCATATCTCACGCGGCTCGGATGCTGCCGCTGTGTTGCTGCCCGCTGTACGGCCTTTCATCTCGGCAAGTACGACCGGAGAGAGAGCGTTAAAAGTAAAGCCACCAATCTCGTTGATTTTTCATTGTGACCGTGAAGCCTGGCAAAACGTCCGGTGTGTTTTTCTTTTTTCTTTTTTCTTTTTTCTTTTTTTTAATTAACCTCTATCGCGATAGAGCCGGCTGGCTGTACAGAGTACAATTTTCACCGCCAGATAGCAGAGGCATTCGTGGATCGAATTTCGACGAGAGCAGCCGCTCGGCTGTTTCGCTGATTGGCGGAAAGAATTTTTCTCGCACAGAAGGGACAAAAGAAAACCTGGCGAACGAAGGAGAGTCAGAGGAGAAGATGGAGAAGAGGAAATGGGGAGAGAACCGATCGGATCGATCGAATGGGCGCAACAACGGGAACGGATTCGATCGTGTACGCCGCTCACGGAAATTCATAATTACGGTTAGACAATAAAAGAGAGCGGAAGAGGGGCGTGGCGAAACGAACGAACGAACGAACGAGCGCGCGCGAGAGAGAGAGAGAGAGAGAGAGAGGGAATCGTGGAATGCGTTTAATAAACGTTGATCGCAGAAAATTGGCGAGGGGCCCAAAGTCGAAACAGCCTCACGAGCCGCGCGCCGCACGTTACGTGAGTCACTTTCACGCCTCGGGGGAATTGTCGCTCCCAATTAATTCGCTATTCGAAGGAATGTTTCATTAAGGCGTTTATTAATGCTGTCTTATTTCTATTAACACCGTTGACCTTCGCCACTGGGAAAGTCTGTCCTGATCCCCCTGAGAACGCACGAACGCGAACGCGCACCGCACCGCGCCGCGCCGCGCTGAAAAATTACGAAACCCGACGAGACCGGATTAATCGTCGTAAATTACTATAATACCGCGCCGAGCGAAATTACACGCGTATTGCCACGAATAATCGAGCGATATTGAAAACTCGTTTACTTCCGGCTGTCGCTCGCGAGCGTCTCGACTTTTATCTTCTTTTCACTATCTTCTCGCCAACATCTCTCCTTTCCTCTTTCAGCAAATTCTCCGTTCTTTCTCGATTCTTTTCCACGTTTTCGTGCGAATCGTTCCCTTTCCGCTTCGTCGACATTTGCGAGATAATGTCACTGGAATGTCATTAATTCTAGACGGTTCCCTTTTAAAGTTTCAAAAGTTCGAACGACGAAGAAAAATCGTGGCATATTTCACGTGGCTTCTTTTTCCACCCCCGTACCCCCCCCCCCTCCCCCGTCGTTCTCAAACGAAAGACGTCCTCCTCGCCCACCTTACTCCCCGCTCCGTCTTACGCCTCGGAAGAGGCGTGAAAGAAATAGAAATGCGAAAGCAAGAAACTCTGAACGTCGGTGACGTCGTGACTTTCTCGCGTATACCCCAACTTCGTTATTCATGCTCCCAACCACCCACCCACCCACTCCCCCCTTTCCTTCCCCCATTCTTCCATTCGCGGATCATATATTTTTCACCTGGCGTTTCCTTCGCTCTCGCAACGCCCTCAGATATCGTTGTTAAATAATCAAGCGAACGATCTACGCGTTCTTTTCGTTTGCCCATCCTTATATCTTTCCGTTTATACTCCCTTCTTCTTTTCCGTATCTTCTTCCTCCGCCCCTTCTGTCCCCCCCAATTTGCTTCTCCGCTGCATCTGCATTGCGATTCTTATTTTTCTCTCTCTCTCCAACTTTACCCAGTTTCACCCATTCTTTCTCCTTCTATCCCTCGCGTCTGCTCTTCTCTTCTTTGCTTCAGCTTCTCCTCTTCTGCTTCTTCTCGTTTCCTTCCTTTTGCGTCACCCTCTCTCGCCAGCTCGAGTCGAACACGAGGCTCGTGAAGTTTAACGACCAGGCTAAACTGTCCGCGTGATAATTCTTTCTGTCTGCCGCGGGTACTGCACCGATCGCGTGTACACGCTTGTCAACATGCCGAGCTCGTCGCGCATATCGGCAGGTGGGTGGATAAGTAGGTGCATTACGCGGCACGCAGACAAAGGCAGCACGAGATCTCTCTCTCTCTCTTTCTCTCTCTCTCTCTCTCTCTTGTCAACGCAGCCTGCACGTTTACCAGGTGGTCCGCGTGGAACTTCGATCGATCCAGCCAGGTAGAGTCCACGCTGCCCAGTAGACTTGTTTAATATCTACCGGATTGCGGGTTTCCATGCATTTGTGCAAATTTTTGAAGACGCTAATGTAAGATTGAATAAGATTCCTTTTCTGTTCCGGAGTTATCGTTGCGATAAAAGAACTCGCGGAAATCTGAGAGATCTGTGTTAGGGCAAAAGTATTAAAAACACTCGCGAGTTACGTTTGCTGTCTCTGAGAAACTGATTCTCTTGGAATCAATCGTTTTATCGATGCTTTAATTTCTCCGTTTTTAGATGATCTACGGTAATTAAACGGCTCGACGCAATCAAACGAATCTGATTGGCTAGATGACACTAGTTCGTTGTAACAAAAACGCGCAACAGAAACGGTGTAGTTTCATCAAGCAATCAACGTCGTCACGATACGTTACAATTTCAAGAATACCGTCATACCTTTCTGAATCTGAATCTCTAAAGTTTTTTGCAAAGTTAGTAACTCGCGTTTAACTCTGAATTCTAACAAAAATTTCTGGGTTGGACAGGACAATTTCACAGTCCAGTGCTGTGAGATTACACATATTACTGAATGTCCAAAAAGTCAAACTCGACAGTGCGGCCAGTGCCACGAGCAAGTGCAACATTATATGTCATACGTCGTTGTGTAACGACGCAAAGTTTTTATTAGATTTTAGCGAGGGTAACCCAGAAAATCGGGCCTCTTCAAGTGCAACGCTGATGCAGCGAAAATTAGCGATTGGTCGATTTGGGTCACGTGATTCGTCAGGGAGTAGAAGTGGCGTTGTTTGGTACTGAGCGATCGCGTCTGTAATTTGTTTCTAGTCGATGTTTGCATATCGATAAAATTTTATGGCAAAAAAGTCGTTTTCATTTCCTAGTCGAAACAGTTGCTTCTGGGCCTTTCAGTGAGACGAAACGTGCAGTTTTTTTTCAAATTGCTCGTCTTCGCGTGGAAACGAATGCGATACGTAATTACTCCCACCCCGTACCATTATGCCCGATCTGTTCCATAGCTGTTCGAAAATCAAGAACAAAAATATCTCGACGACTGGAAATTCCAAATTCCTCTGTCGAGCACGAGATCGTTCGTTCGATAGAATTTTTGCGGCAAAAATCCTCGCAGCGAAAATTCACCCCTTTAATCTTCGCCGGCGGTGGAATGTCGATTTCCATCGAATTTGGTTATTCGTGCTGGCCGTCGGTGCTCCATACCGCTCTCCCCAGGTATATAACGCAACGTTGATCGACAACGTATAACAGAGCAGCTAAATTTCGTTAATGATGAACGGCCCTTCACGCGATGGTTCATGGAAAATTTCGGCCGGCGTTTGAACGTGGCAAATATCGAGGAATGCCACCGAATACGCCCGGCAAAAGGCAACGCGTCTTGTATAATTAATATCGACGCAAATGAATACCGTTCTTCGTTAATTGATTCCGTTCTACAGTTTAAAAGTGAATAATATTTATCGCGCAATTAATTAACCTTGCGTTAATAACGAGAGCTCGCGGCACAAACGAAAGTTTCTACGTACGTACGTTGGCTTTCACTACGTGCCGTACTACGTTTCAGCAAGAATTTTCAAATTTCACACGGCCTTGGACCCTTCCACCATCGATTCTACGCGGCACACACGTAAAATTCCGTTCGTCTGCAATTACTCTCGTCGCTTTTCGTTATCGCCGTCATCGGAATACGATAACCTCTGTAACATACGGAACATACGCATTAAACCGTCGTAGGAACAAACAGAGGGATAGGAATAAAGAGGAGCGGCTATCAACTCGCGTTTCTCCCTCGATACAGCGCGGCGAATATTTCGGGCGTGCAAATGTTAGTTATGCACGCAACATTGCTCACAATTTGATCGTACCGTTCGATCAACGACGGCATAACGTCTTCCATCCACCCTCCGCGCCACGTACAGCAGACACGGACAGATTAAGGCTGCCGATCGATCAAGACGTTTCCCAGACGAGGTTGATTCCTCGAAATGGCAAGATCGCGATACGCGGCGAGTGAGAAAGAAACGCGCACGTTAAACACGTTAAACAGGATGCCGTTGAGAACGGTCGCGAGCGTCGATAAATTGACGTTCGCCTTCCCGTTAGAGGAAATCGATGGTCTCGAGACACTCCCCTACGAGTAGTACGCTTGCAAGCGCGCTTTTCGATTCCCCGACGTTTCCAATTTTCTCTTTCGTTTCCTCTTTACGCTATTTACAACCCTGGGAGAGTTTGTTCCGTTCGATCGTCCGATCGGTAGACGCGCGCCAGAGAGAGAGAGATTCTCAGCTATTCGAAATATGTACGTACGCACGCTCGAGATAGTACAAAGGGCACGTACGGTACCGTTAATCCCGATGGCGACAATTTCATCATTGTTTGCCATCGATCCATCGCCCCGAGCGTTAAGCACAGTGTCCCGATCGCATTAACACGCGCGCATTGCGATAATCTCGCGGTCGATCGGCCTCGCTGTTTCGCGATTTCCACGCGCGTCAGTTCCGCCATCCGCGTCAATGCCGCCGATGGAAACGTTTATCTCCGTCGGAGGCATATTAAGCAGCGAAAACAAGCCCGATTACGCTCAATACGCGAGCGTATTACCACGCTGAGCGATTCTCCGATTCGCTCGATTCCGTGAACGAGCAAGTTCTACCGGAGTGTTTACCGGTCACCCTGTATACAAACCGACCGACCGATAGTTGCACTGGTATGCACTTAAGCTACAATGCTCCTAGGTACATTGTGTCTCTCACGTAAGCGTTAATACCGGCACAAGAGCGGTGGCGGTGGCGGTGGCGGTGGCTGGCGGTGGCTGGCGGTGGCTGGCGGTGGATGGCGAGAGGCCGGAGGGGCAGGGTGCGTCGAACAGCGCTACAAAGAGGAAGATCTATAGAGGGACGGAGACGAACGGCGAGATAGAGAGGAGGACAGCAGAAACAGAAGGACCAAGGAGCATGCCAGAACCAAAGAGAAGGCAATAGGAAGAGGAGAGGCGTAAGCCGAGCCCGATGCATCTCGGTTGCTTGCAGAGGATCGCTATGCCGCGACATTGATCCCATTTGCTGGTCTCTCTGCCCGAACGCGGTGGTACCACGATACACCCGCGTGTAACCCTTCACGCGTGTGTCTGGCGAGCCTACTGACTGACGTCCTAATCGTGAGTAACGATTACTCGCAAAATCCAAAAGGAGAGGGAGACACTCTGACAGCGTTCTGCGCTGGTGCGAAGGAGAGGAGAAACAACGAGATAGGGGATAGCCGCCCTCGAAACACCAGCCACGACCAAGAGAACATCCGGAGACCGGCGAGTTTCGAGGCGAGTCTCGTCGGGGTTTTCGTCGAGAAAGTAACAAGATGGGCGTAACAAGTACGCGGCGGTCGTGTTCGCGCTCGGCGAGGGGTGGATCCGTTTGACTTGGAAGCGCACGTCGCAACCGCGGGGCCGCTCGCAAGTTTCACGGTTACTTCCACCGCGTTCCGCCGCTATATGCACGCGCACCGTCTCGAGTATCGCGCGAGTTCCGCACTCGTAGGAAACAAGCGTGCGAGCAGAGGCGAGCAGAAACTGCATTAGCCGCGGTGTTTTCCAAACGAAGGCGGCGCTTTTGCGTCAGCTTTCGTCAGCTCCTCTTCCGAAGCTCCTCGTCCGAGGAGCTTGGCACGAGATATACAGAAAGTCGGGAATAAAAATCGACGTGTCTGCACGCGAACGCGGCGGGGACGCGGCGGGGACGCGGCGCCGCCGGTGTGGATATATACGGCGAAGAGGGTGGTTGAAGGGGGTGCCGCGGCGGGAAGGGGTGGAGCTCCGGGTGCTTCGGATTTGCGGCAGAGAGCTTCGACGAGGCTCTTTCTATCCATTACGATCGGGTGGGGGAAAGGCCGCCGGTGAAAAGTGTTTTAAAGGGAAACGTCGAAGCGCGGCGCGGATCGTGCGACCGCGCGCTCCACGTATGCATTTTATATCCATGAGATTTTTATGGTTTTAATGACGCTCTCTCGCGCTCGGCAGGATTTAAACTGCTTTTAAATTCCGTGCGCCGCGGCTTAAGCCGCGGGAAATCTTTTCCCTTCTTCTTCCTTTTCTTCTTTTCTCCCTCGTCACTTTCTTTTTTATCCTGCCTCTTCCTTCTCTCTCTCTCTCTCTCTCTCTCTCTCCTTCTCGTCCTTTTTTCCCCCGCTTCTTCTTGCTTTTTTTATTTCCACCATTGGCGAAGGTAATGTAACCGCTCGACCACCAGAAAACAGATGGAATTGTTTATGGCTTTTAACGAAAATGCAGAGAGAGAGAGACAGAGAGAGAAGGAGCGCGCAAGAGGTAAAAAGGTTCCCCTGTTTACGACGCGGCGTTCTTTATAAACCTATCGAAGGAATTAACGCGCGGCGCCGCGGATTTAAGTTTCATGCCGCTCGTCGAGATTACTCGTTTCCCCGTATTAATTCGCCGAAAAAGAATTCCCCGGGGAGGTGGGGAGTTTCTGCCGCTGCCTCTCGCGTTGGCGCGAGTCGCCACGACGGCTAAACCAATACGTTACACGAACGCCCGAACGGCGACCGGCTCGTCGTTTTACTCTCTTCCCGCTGTGTCTTTCAGTGTCAAGCGCAGCACGCGTAATTCGGAGATTATCACTGACGCGTATGTGCGACATTTCGACGGACGTGTCTCTGGTGGGATAAGGACGTTCATTGTTAAGAAAATCGACGCACGACGATTATCGAGGCAAGGGGGATCGATCGAGTATGCACGACGTGCTCGGCCATCAGCCCGAAGGATGTGGTATTCAATTATGCAACGATCATCATCCTCATTCTGTGGTTCGCCGCGCTCCATTTCACTTTCGAGGGGCCGAGACAGCCCTAAACACAGGGGTTGAATCACGCACGGATGCCGTGCGTTTCTCTCTTGCCATGGATCCGTCTGATCAAGTTACGTCTACGCGCCGATCTCATCTCGCGATATTATGACTACGACTCTACGCGTTACGAACCAACGATCACACGAGCGTCGAAAATTATGAAAAGAGACAAAGGCAGACTCCAACTGCGATTAATGCTTAGCGTTCGCTCAAGAAAGCCAAGAAAGTAATTTTTGCGACAGGAGAGAAAAAGAACGAGCGCAGATACCGCTCGCTTTCCACGCTCATCCATCGTCAGTTCCTTTTTCCTTGACACCCTTGAAACGCGAGGGTCGACACGTTACGAGCCTATTTCCCTGAAACGTTCACGGAGGCGGCCGATGCGCCCGCCTGTGTCTCCTATACATAATGCATTCGGCATATAAGAACGTTTCACGTGTTCCTCAGCGAGTAACAGGATTTAGAGCGGTAAAGAGATGAGGACACGAGGATAGCGGAAAAGAGGACGAGCGAACCGATATATATCGGGCCGGGCAAATTATTCATGCCGGTACACGAGTCACCGCCGGTGTGGGCCTATTTCTTTCGGCGCAAAAACGGGATCAAAGATACACCCCGGCGCTGCATGCGAATTCGATTAACCCTATTTCGCGGGCGGCTCCTCGAAATCCTCCCCAGCCCCTCCCTCCTCCGCGATGCTATCTGCCCGACTGTCTGTCTGACGTATCTACCGATGTCCCCGTGGTTTTCCTACTCGTTTGTTTGCGCTGCAAGGCAGTTCGACAGCGATCGAAGTCGTCGTCCAACCGGGTGAATATAACCCGAGCCCGGAGCCTCCCTCCCCCCCCGGCTTGCCTCTGGAGCTGCTGCTATTGAAAAATGTCGCATTCCACTGAAGAATTTACAGTGCGCTTGACGTCACATCGATATCACCAGGGATGAACAGTTATTGATATTCCTTGTCGAACGTTATTTCGTTTCATTCTCCTCTTTATCCGACGTATCCACGTTGGAACGGTTAGCCCCGTGGACCGTGGATTTCGACTTTGGCTCGATCAATAACTAAAGGTCATCCTTGTCTCACCGGGATGCCCCGCTATAAATACATTCCAGCAGGAGCTGCATGCCGGCTCGCGTCACAAACTCCAGATAATTCCGGTTGAAACTTTGTCACGCTTCCATGCTGATCTAAGAAACCTCGTTCCACCTGAATACGCTTATTGTTACAACGGGACACTTCTCTCTCTGTGTGTCTCTCTGTGTGTCTCTGTGTCTCCATCTCTCGCCTCCTCTGCTATTTGTCATCGCGATAAACAGAAGTTCGATCCTCGAACACGATTTAATTCAGTATTTAGCTGGTTAATTTGCAAGGAAACGACTCGATATTTTCGCGTGGCTTTCGATTGAACTGTCTCTCGTGGAAAATTCAAAATTCTGCCGGAAGGGATCGGCGTCAGGATTTAAGAGTTTTGCTCGTCGAGACGAGAAAGGCGTCTTGGAGAGGAGACGCGCTCCGGCTGCTTGGGTCTTTAACCCAAAAACGTCCAACGCATTAGAGGGCGATAATCGAAAATCAATAAGGGCGATAAAAAGCGTAAGGAAACCGCTTGCCTGTGCGCGCGGGAGACTTCTTGCATAATAAATCTCACTCTCTCTTCCTCTTTCTCCGTCGTATCTCCGGGCTTCTCCCGAGATCGCGTAAGTACACGTCGTCCTCGATACCCGAGGAAAGTCCAGCGCGAAAACCAGTTCGTTCGTCCGACTGCCGCAACAAGGCTGTGCGACAACAAGGCCTCTGTCGCGAGGCACGAGATTCTGTTAACCGACGAAAATACACATATCGCGATGCGTATTTCTTTCGAACAACAACGATAAAAATACAAAAGTTGCTGCTCTTCGAACGAATCTATGTGGTCAAGAGTAATTCTTAAATTGAGTTGCTCGAAGGAAAAAGGGCGGGGTAGCAGGCTGGCAGCAGCGTAAACGGGACGACCGGAGTATGTACATCTGGAGGATCAACAAACAGCGGCAAAATCCCAACATCTGGCAATCTGTTTGCCGGATGGTAGTACGCGAGCAGAAGATAGAATTGTCGTTTCCTAGCGAGCTGCCCCCGAGGCAGATTCCCAGATCTTGGTTATTCCGTGCGGAGCGTAGCGCAATAATCATTCCGGAGGTCGGACTACGGAGTTCCGGTATCGCGCAAAACCTGTCCTAATGTTCGAACGAAATATCGGAACGAAGCCGCGGTACGTGCGAGCGTGTGTACGTTCTCGTCTCGGAGAACGAACGTTAAGTTAATTAACGCCTAGTCAGGGAGAGACGTGGAGAGGAGCTAGCTGTAATTGTTAATCTCTCTGTGCTCGATGCTGCGCCGGTTAATCGAACGTCTTACGGTCGATCGAGGATTATTCAAATCGATTCGACAATAACGGGGCTGACAGTGCTCACGACGGATCACGACGATACGCTTTTGAGGATCAGACGAGGACCGAGTTCCCTCGAGGGGCCTATCGAAACGCACGTGCGCGCACGTCGCTAAATATACGTACGTACACGGGCGCATACGTCAGATACATATGCATATATCGCGACGTGTCGGACCCCTTTGGCATGAATATGTCGCTATCTCGGCGCCGGTGGACAGGTATACCTAGCCACGGTACACAAACGTGGTCGAGCAATAATCCGTTTCATCTTGCGGTCAAACGATCGGTCGTCGCGGTATAATGCGAAAGCTGCACCATCTTCCTCATATATATATGTATGTATGTATTTAAATATGTATATAAATACATATACCCATGCGACCCTTTTTTCTCCCTTCCATTCTCTTCATTTCTTCCCGTGTGCGCGTAGATTTCGCTCGCCACCGCACCAGCCACGCGAACACGATGCTCCCCGATAGTTGCAGCGTTCCACTTCCGATCTTCTCCCGATTTTTCCAGCTGGCAGGAACACGGTGCCGCGAACTTGGTAATCGTAATTCGATGGGTTGCACGTTTCGCGAACTCGCCGGCGAAGCGTTTGCTTCTCTTTTGGCACGATGCTCCGACGTTTATCGGAGAAGGAGAAACGTGTGGCGACTTCGATCTAAGAAATCGGCCCGAAGAAAGTGCACGGTGGTAGTCGACTCGGAGGGAGCAAAGTGACTGGTCCCGTTCTCACGTTCGAGCGAAAGATAAGACTGCCTATCGTCCGCGCGAGAACGATCGTGCGAGCTCAATTACCAAGATACCGGATTATATCGTCGTGTAATAACGTCGAAGTCGCGCTTTTCCATTCGTCGAATCGCTCAAACGCACGTGCTTATCCCCGACCGAACCCGATCGCCGATCGCGTTGACCCGAACTCGACCCGTCGATACCTACCCCTTTTACTCGTTATCGAAAGTCGCAACGCTATTTATAACGAACTATAAAGAACACGTCCTCGCCAGGAACGGCCCTCGCTGCGCTATTTATAATACGCAACGCTCGAGGCCAGCATTCCACGATATACTGCTATTCTAAGGCAATCAATTTTTCTTTCCCCGTCATCGATGCGAGTAAAAGGAACGCTCGAGGTGGTGGAAACACCTCGGTGGCGTAGGTTCGAGAAAGGGAGAAAGAAAGAAAGAGAGAGTGAGAGAGTGAGAGAGAGAGAGAGAGAGAGAGGCGAGTCACGTAGCCGTCGTTGCCGGTATCGGGCAACGAGATAATGAAAAGAATACAGAGTTCGGCGTTCCGTGGCTTAATGTACCCGAAGAAATAAACGGGGCGGTGGTATATATCAAAACGCAGACAGCCGGCACGGCTGTAAATGATATAAATAAAATCAGCCTGGGAGTACCGTGGCTATTTATCATCCAACTAAAATGCCTTAGCCTCCTTGCCCCCGCTTGGCCCCATTAATAACGCGAGGAAAACTCATTTTCGTTTGGTTGAACGCTGCGTGCTCGGCTTACACCTTCCCCCGGGGGCCCGGTGAAACGACGCGGCGCGGCTATCGCAGAAGCGTCGTTTCGTGGGAACAGACCCAGTTTCCGAACCCGGAATCTTAGGATCCCGAACGATTCCGCGCTGCCGCGGCGTACCTCGCTGTGTTATTGATTTACAGCGGATAGTCGAAGCGGGGGCACGGAATAATTCCGCCTCGATCGGGATGGAAAGTGGGTAATTGACGAGATTGGCAAGTGATAAAACGTAGCTTTGGAGTGGATCAGAGATACCGCTGTTTCTCGCGGTGATGTTTCCTAGCTTTGTTGTGCTCGTCCTGTTATCCTGTCACAAAGAAGTAAAGGCTTTTCCCGTCTTCGTTCTGATTTAATTAAAACGACGCTTGATAGCTTCCAACAGCGTTTCGTTTATCTGTGTTCGTCGACAGTTTGATAACAGAGTATCGTACGTACGTACGTACGTACATGTATGGTTGACGCGTTCGACTTCTCGCGCGATGCTTTAATATTCCAGTTAAGGAGCGCAAATCTAGTTTTGAAGCGTCTGCTGAATAAACCATTGGGACGATCAATCCCTTCCCCTCGGCTCACGGGGTCCACCGCAGACCGCATCAATAATGGACAATGTATAAACAGACGCACAGCGGGTGGATAAATCGAGGAAAAAAGCATGCAGTAGCGGGGGGGGGGAACAAAACCCTCTTCCTTTCGCGCGTTGCGTAAACATACGCGCGGTGAACAAAAATTTAGAACACCGTCACGACTGGCTCTCTGCCGGCCACCCCGGGAGGACGCTGGCGCGTTTAAACAAATATTTTCCCTGGGAAACGTTGCTGCCTGCCCTCTCTCCTCGGGGCCGGCTTGGCCGATCTTCTTTAAATATTTCTACCGGATAAATACATCCGTCCGTGGGACACGGGGACGACTGTAAATCACCCGTTCCGCCTATCGATCTTTGTCGATCTCCGTCAATCCCGGCGATCGGCGGCTGAGAACCGCTGCTGCTGCCGCCGCATCGCCCGTACGCCGTGCGCGCTATCGAGATGAGAGATCCAACCGTGATTGAAGACCGATGGCTCGGTCATAGGTGCTGCTTCCACCAAAAAAAAAAAAAAAAAAAAGAAAAAGAAACACACACACACGTACGAAGAGAATGTATATCTCCTACGAAGATTTGACCGGCTTCCCGGTTGCCGATTCCCGATTCCCGGACCTGTTTCTGGGAATCTGTTTGTTGTTGACTCAACATGGTTGAATATCGTATCGAGTACCAATCTTGGAGAACCTCGAGATTTGGTTAATAGCAATCTGAATACATCGAGTATACGGTCTTTCGAGAAATGTAGGTTAAGCATCCGCTTTCTGAGAACGTTTTGCCAAAGCACGTTTGAAACGCAGTGATCTGCAACGATAGTAGAGGGGTGAAGGGGTTCGTCGATTTTCAATTCCTCGCGGAACAACGGCGACAGAGGACAAGGAAGCAGAAGGCTTCCCAGAGGAAAACATCTCGTTAATCGCGTGATTTATCGAGGCAGCGTAGTCGCGCGACTTTTCGCCGGGTGAAATTCGGTTCGACGCGTTCACCATGGAATCCCACGCGTTCGCATGGTCCGCGATCTTTATTAAAATTCATACGCGGCTCCGCGCGCCTGCGTCGTTAATTATTCGGCCATGTTAAATCAGACTCCGGACCCATTGGCTCCGTTAATAAATAACCGGGGCAACACTAGCAGCGAGCTAGCGCCGCGCACCGCAAGAAACAGAGTTCTCGCGCCTCTATTTATCACGACGCGCGTTCGCCGTGTATCCGAAATGGCGGAAAACTGGACCAGTCTACCGGCAAATTTTATCCCGCCTTCTCCGAAGCTCTATCGTCCGAACAATTATTCAGATAACGGCGCGCACTCTGGTGCTCCTCTGCTGGATTCCTAGATAACGTTCTCCGCGGTGATTGACCGCTTGTATCGCGCGAATCGTCGGTTGCGCGAAAAAAGAAGAGGAAAAAAGGAAAAAAGAAAAGAAAAAAAAAAGAGGAAAAACACACGGGGTTTATTATTAGCCGACTAGTCGGCATCGTGATTGCACGGTGCTCGCGCGGTCCGCTCTCTCGCTCGCTCGTGCACACGAGAGACGAAGAAAAAGGGAAGGAGTTACATGTGGGTCTCGCGTACGCTTATGCTCGCGCTATCGAGACGAAAGATCCGAGCGTGATTGAAGACCGATGGCCCGGCCATAGGTACTTACGTACGGGAGAAGTTGCGTCGTTGCGAGGCAAGGGGGGAAAGTCGGACGGCAAGGGGAAGAAAAAGAAGAAGGCGAACGGAAGGGTAGAACGGACGAGAATGCGGCCGGTAAATCGTATCGTGATACAGCGAATCCACGCCACGGAACGTGGGCGACCTCTGCTTCATTTGCGTGCACGCGTGTGCGTGCGTGCGTGCGTGCGTGCGTGCGTGCGTGCGTGCATGCGTGCGTTTGTCGTTAGGCGAACGCGCGTGACACCGCGCCACCTTCGAATCTCTGTCGCGTGAAAGAAAATCTCGTGTTTCTTTCTCGTTTTCGTTCTCGAGATGACACGGTGGCGCGATGGCGCGTCTCTCGGCGGCCACTTGCGACGATTGAATGAATCCGACCGAGTGTTGTACGAGTCAAGCGTGGACGTGTGTGTGCGTAACGTGGAGAACTCTGGAGGTTTCGCAGAGTTTGAGAAGGTAGTAGGGAAAGTCTGACAGCGACAAAGAGCGTGGACTGAATGGGAGGATTAGAGAAAATCGTAGATATTCCAGCAGGCCTAAGACCTCTTGTTACTGTTATCGCAAGGGATGATAATGCG
Organism: Melipona bicolor; assembly: GCA_030673865.1. Classification (NCBI taxonomy): domain Eukaryota; kingdom Metazoa; phylum Arthropoda; class Insecta; order Hymenoptera; family Apidae; genus Melipona; species Melipona bicolor. Next base: position 3,653,286 of record JAHYIQ010000012.1, read on the forward strand.
GATGACGAGAGGACTTACGCCTACTTGTTACGAGCTAACACGGCCTCTTCAATTATTGATAGTTTAGTCGAGTAGCTAATTTCCACCAAGTTTCAACTGTTACCCTTGAAAACTGTTTAGGATATTATCTTGGGTTATAGCTATCGAGTGGAACGTGCTTATAACACGTTCACGTGCTCCGACAACTAACGAGTACTGCTATCGCGGATAATTTAACGAAACTAATATACCTGCCTAAAATGGAAAAGAAGAACGCGAAGAACAACTGAAATGACAGCAAACAGAGTGGCAGTGGTTCGACCATATTTCTTCATAAAGAGCAACGAAAACAAGTTGAATATCGTTTGGCCAAATATTTGGACTGCCGAGCACAAGACACGTACATACGTTGGTAATCCTACAAGTTTATCCTCCATTTCCGTTTGTGATTTTTGTGCTTCGTTTCAACGTTCGGCGGATGCGTTCAGTCAGAGTTTCAGACGCGATAAGCTTCGTTTTCTTCGATATGAACATCAGGCACCGTGAGATTGTTTGTTTGAACGTCGCGTCGCGTCGTGTACACGGGTTGTCAGTTTCGGTCGTACGTTCGAAGAGGACTCGGGATTCGAGAGTGATGAAAAGTGGTGCCAGTTTTCCCCCGCTATTTATATTCCCTCGCTTTTGTAGTTTATTTCTGGCTGAAGGTTGGCTGCCAAGTGTACCTTCGGTTATTTAACTTTTCGCTGGTTTCGTAATGTAATCAACGGAGTTGCGCCGCCGGAATTTGTTACCACTTTCACCCTTACTCCGAAAATTCCCAAACACCGTTATATCTCGCATTTTTTTTTTTTTTCTCTCTTTTTTGTCGCCTCCCTCTTTAGTCGCATACATGTTCGGTAATAACTTCTCTAATAACGTACGAACAGTCGCGTTCGCAAGGTACGAACGTTTAATAACGGATGTAATTTCCTTTCTTTTCAGGTAAATCCCTTGAGATTTTCTACGTTAGTTAGCAAGAGACACACGCAGATTACAACACACATGGCACGGTAATGTAAGCATTGTAGCACGAACGCCGGAAACAATGTAGATACGTATCGTCGAATCACGTATCCACGTATATTCACTGCCATATAGTTCCGTATAGTACGCGCAGGTACATACATCGCGTCGTAGCTGACATCATCAACTGTGTAATTCAACCTTATTCCTACCTAGACCCGCCGCGCCGAAATAATCGCTAATTTTCCCAACGCTTTTCCCAACGTTATTCAATTTGCGTCGATTTCGCAGTTTCAAAAAAAACAAACAACAACGGATCGTTGCGCGAAGTTACGTTACACGAAACTCGGTTGCACTGCAAATATTGATAGATGTAGAGGAAGGCAAAAAAAAAAAAAAAAAAAATACAATCCCGACAGCATTGCATCGATCAGCTATTAGTTTCAAAATTACTATTCACGTAAGGGAACAATTAAATTTTAGGACGGACAACAACAGAACGCTAGCCGCGTTTAATGTAATTTCCATCTATCAAAATTTGATCCCGTCGCGACGGTCTTGCAACGCGTACGAAAAATTGAATTTTTCAGCGAGCAACGTCACTCGGTCACTCCGATTTTTAACGATCGCCGACCGAACGTCCCGGAGACAGCCAAAAATTTTTTTAATATGCCGGTGCGCGTTCTGTTCTACGTTATTTAGAATGACGTTTTTTTTTTTTTTTCAAAGATTCTCCGATCCGATCGCCACGCGAACCACATTCGTTTGTTTTCGATCAAACAATTTCGGAATGTTTGTGAAAAAAATATTCACTTTTCCAGCAGGGGAACGATAGTTGTAAAAAGTACGTATTATTTATTAGAACCGTCATTGTAGAAGTTTTACAAATAATTGCACAATTTGTTTCGACAATCTGGAGCGTTCGAATCCGGTCAGTATGACCGAACTTCCGGTCTTTACAAGTGTTTGAAAGATACGGATATTCCCACCATTTATCTTAATTATCGTCTAAATCACAACGATATTTGGAATACTTTATTAAAATATTTTGATTACGACTGTTCCAGTGTTAAGAGACGCTTTGATTCGCTCGTTTATATTAATATTTCGATATAACCAGAATCAAATATACACACACACACGTGTATATTTATATTCGCGAAAAAGTGTCGATTTATAATCCATCTCCTCGCTCGTGCGTCATTTTTATAAAAATTCCTCAGGACTCGATTCGTCTCTCCTCCCGTATCCTCTGCCCGTCGGAATTTAAACTAAATAAATAAAAATAAAGCTAAACGCTAAATAAATAAAAATTACAACTGCACGCGCGGCGGCGATCGCGTACGCCCGATTTTTACCAGTGACACGAACGAGCAAAGTGGAAAGAGGAGGAGAAGAGAGAGAGAGAGAGAGAGAGAGAGAGAGAGAGAGAGGGAGAGAGACCAGAGTCTAGTCTTACTTTTTGTCGCGCGACGTAAAACACGGGTGACCGCGGCCGCGCGCCGTAGAAATTTCGTTCGTCCGTTGTTTCATATCGGCCGCTACGCGTGATTTATACTTTTAGTTTCTGTTTTACGGTCGTCCAAGTTTGTTGCTCGTGAAAAATAAAATCCGTGATATATTGCTTAATATGGCCGGGGCTTGAAGCATCGCCAACGGCGCCCGCCTTCCGGGGCGCAATCCATTTCCACGATTTCTTGTAAACGATTCGAAAGTATCTCGAAGAATCGATCTAATCCGCCGGTTATTTCCCGACGATCGTGGCTGTTTCTTCCAACTTTGATTCGTTACGCGAGATCATTGATGATGATTCCTTCGGCAAGAACCATCCGGGGGGGGGGGGGATAATTTCGCGCGACTCTCTCTCTTACGCGCGTCGAGACGGACGCGTCGTTGATGGAAAATTACGCGCGTAATTTCGCAAAATTATTTGCCGAGCTCGTTATCGTTCTACCGGAACGGAAGTGGTTCGAGTGGTATTTTATTTTGCGTCGCGGAGAAAAAAAAAAAGAGAGAAAAAAAGCTCTCCTCATCTGGATTCGTAAGCCGCTTTTCTCGCGGTTTCGCACGTACGCGAGAAGTGTACAAAACTACGTGTTATCGAGCAGCTATAACGTCTAATGCACGTATCAGGTTCTTCATTCGCCTCGTGCATCAACCTCGAAGCGAAGAGAGAACGGTCACGTAGATCGTTTCGTGTTTCTCGTCGCGGTTTGCCCTGTTACACACTCGCCGGTACACCCCGGAGAGCTTATCATCGTCGCGAAATTGTTGCCCGAGATGACAAACATTAATACACCGCGTTGATAAGCCGAACAAACGACACCATTAATCAGAAGTTTTTCCACGTACGATTCGCGGATCATTCATCGCGATACGTTTGTTTTTGCGGGCACGCAATAAATCAGATTCGCTGTAAGCGATGCGCGCGGCAGAGAGCCAACCGAGAGCCATCGTTTCTAAACGACCGTCCGATTCGAGATCTCGCTATAGAATTTCCTCCCCTCGCTCCGGGTCGCGACTTTCTATTTTCCGCCCCGATTTTTGCCATAGTAAATCTGTCGTTGCGTTTCAACGAGCCAACGTTTAATCTGTTTAATCCATTTCGAGAGTGTCCGCGTGCTCCGTGACGCCTCTCGCGAACAACGCTCACGAGGCAATCGATCTCTTTGATCTACGACGTAGCAGCGAGAGGGATCTAATTTATGGCACCCTCGAGTACCTGTTCTTTCTTTTCCTAGATTGGAAACGCCGAATTATCGTCGCGCGTCGGACGCTCGAACCTTTGCTTTTCTCTCTCTCTCTCTCTCTCTCTTCGAGTGGAATTTCCTGCAAATGTCACAAGTGCAATGACGGAGGGAAAGACGCGAAATAAATCAATCACGCAGAAACGCGAAAACACGAAAGGATGCGTAAACGCGTGATTTAATTTAACTAAACATTGAATATTTATACTTCAGTATGAGATGAAAAGAGGGTCAAAATATTCTTTCTAGCAAGGACTGCAGAGTGCAAATGTTACTCGTCTGAATGTGAAAACACTGAACAATAATCTATCTGGAACGGAATTCCAGATTATTAATTCTTAATAATTAATTAAATATTTAATTCTGAAATTTGTCAAATAATGTCCACCCTCGCGGCTCTTATTTTAGAAAAAAAAAAGTAGGGTACCCTACTCTCCAATCTACTCCCCAAGCTATCGATTGAACACAAAGATCTTAAGTATCGGTGTTACGGTACGTTGCACGCGTCCAATATAAGGAATCCCCGTATCTTGGTGGATGTCGCGGACGAAATTTCCGCGACGTGCTCTGGGAATTTTCGCCGAGACGGTACGCCGAATCGTCGAAAGTCGGGGTCGCCGGACCAAACGAACGATCTTAATCGCGATAAGTTCTGCCGCGGCAGTGGCAGAATCGCCCTTTTAACGAGAAGAAATTGAAAATTAGCCGTAAACGGGCTCATTAGCCCGGCAGCGGAATAAATCGCACCGGTCGCTTTGATCGGGGCACGATTAGCTCGTAACATTGGTAATTACCATCGGGATCGAGCGCGGACCGAGCCTCCGCTTATTGTCCGGCATTGTCGCGACGTTACAGTTTATTACGGCCACGTTCCTCCGCGTTACAGAGGTCACAGACAAATTTCGGCCTGGCCGTTGCGTTTTGTATAAACGCGCGTTGCGGTCGCCGCCTGGATGTGGGAGCATAGTTGCCGCTATAATGCCCGACGATAGCCCGGGAAATAGTAGCGGCGTAATAGTGGACGCGGTGCCAGATTGCCGGGAAAATTAATTACGTAGCGCGCGTTTAGCTCGCGCAATGAGAGCGGGGCATCGCCGCCGTAATTGCATATTGCAGCGGGCGCGTATACGTGCCTAAGAAGTTATTTAATTCATTAGTTCGATGAAATACAGGCCGGCGTATTAGAGAAGGCGTCGTAGATTCTCCCCCTGTCAAGCGATTTTCGCGTCCGTTTCACGCCGTTTCTTTGACAGCCAGTTGTCTGACCCTAACAGTTTCGAATAATGCGCTTTGATCGCGTTTCAACTCCCAACAGCTGATCGATCGAGAGGAAACGGTTGTATTAACGCTAATGTTTTTTGACCTCGTCAAATATTTACCGCGCTATTCAGACGGGGATTATGATTTTCATTGGACAAGCGACAGATTGGATTGAACCAAACTTAGCTTCTAAACCGAGCAAATAGATTCTCAATGTTTTCGCGCCGAGTGTAACTATAGTGGGATTTAATTTATTAGCCAGCGACTGAGTACGTTTTCATCTTTAACTCGTTTAAAGGTTGCAGGTCGTCGGGACCTATGAATTATTTTCTGTGCAATTCTGTCGGAAGCACGAGCAATCGAAAAATAATCTCTCGTCGAAATGACGATTGAATTGAAAGAAGACGAAAAGGCAAGAAGCGACAAACAAAGGGAAGAAACGAAAGCAGCTCGATTAATTCCGGCGCGATGCGAACGACGCGGCGCGTGCATTAAACGATCCGATTGAATATTTTCCGGATAATTTATCCGGTGGCAATTATTTCGCGGCACGTACGGGTTAATTCCTCGGCGTCGCCAGGCAATATCCTTCGGGCTTTTTTCTCCTTCTCCGTTTTTTTCCTTTTTTCGCCCGGCTAAGAACTAATATCCTGGCTCGCGGTGTCGCGACAATCGTAGCTCTTTCCAGCGCGTTCCTCGCGCCCCGGCACAATGTTAGCCGCGCGCCTTAAGTGGCCGATAAAGCACGAAACCCGACGGCCCCGAGTGGCCTCCGTGTGTACACAGCCTCGGCACAAACATAGTCTCTCGCGTGAGAAGCCACGCGTACTCTCCTCTCCTCTCCTCTTCCTCTTCTTCTCTGCTGAAAACCCGCCCTTTCTCGAGGGATTGCTCGGCAGCCGGTGGTAGCTTCTTCTGCGTTAACGCGATTCCCGGGCTCCTTTTTATTTCGTACTTGGAGCCTCGTACGCTGTGTATCGTCCGACGATTTTCGAACAAATAACCGAGAGCCACCCACGACGGGCCAAGGGAACGGCAATAAAAAAGAGAAAAAGAGAAAGGGAAGAAAGAAAGAAAGACTTCCCCTGGCGGAAGGACGCGAGAATGAATGGACAGCTTCTAGAGGGAAAACGTAATTATTCGCGGGCTTGATGGAAAGGAGAGTGGAAGAAAGGAGGGAAAAGAAAGGAGGACGTGGAGGAAGGAAAGTAGCGTTAGGGAATATGGCCGTTACTCGAGGGTTTCGCGGAATGAACGAATGGACCCGGTGCGAGGAGTTTGGCGAACGTGCGAGGATAAGGCGAGAGACGAACGTCGAGCTGGGAGAGATCAGCGTGCAGCCAAGAATGAAAAAGGGCAAATGACGGCCGAAAGGAAGAGGAGAGAAACTTCTCGCGGGACTCGTATTCGCGGGAAACGCACGCGGCGCGACTCGGCCTTTCGGTGTTTCTCTGAAAAATTTACTACCTTAAACAGCCGTTCAACTGTCGCGGTAAGAACGAAGTGCCGTAGACATCGCGACACCCCGTACTTTCCTCCATAATTTTCCAACAGGTTCTACGTGGCGGTGCCGCTCGAATTCGTGGCTGTTTTCGCGAGGTTAAAAAATCATGACGATCTCCTCCATGAGTAACACTTAGCGACCATGCGAGAGCCTAATTCAGTCTTGCAGAGAACTTGGTCGATACCATCATTCCGAGGGATAACTCGGTGCAAGCCAGATCGTTGTTAACGACTTTATTAAACGGTTACCGGCATTATATCGTCAATGGTCGGCATTGGGCTTCGTTTATCCGACATTAATTAGCGACGTCATTATCGTTTCGGGCTACCATATTTACAGCTGGCGTGCAGCTGCATTTTTATTGGCGCGCGATTTCTCGACACACGCACGCACACGTACACACACACACACACACACACACACAAGGGGGTGCGAATTGCGGCGAATGGGCGCGCGGATTCTTAACAGCCGAGCTCTTAAACTTCCCATTTACCGGGTGACGCCACCGCTGTAAATTGCCGATCGATAGGATTATACGAACGTGTAATTAAGGCCGCCGCTTACGAGGCGTACGTGCGGAGGCTTTACGCGGCGAATTAGTTTGGCAAGTACCAAGGTGGAAACGCATCGAGAAACCCCGGCCACGCTCTAGGCTTCACAGAAGCAAATAGAATCGGGCGATAAAGTGGACGAGATATGAAACTAGTTTTTCAAAGGCGCGGCAACGATTTGCCGTGGCACCGGGTGCCGGGTGCCGGGTGCCGGGTTCCGCGCGCTCCCGTTTTCTTTTCGTCCCGTTTTAACGGCCGCGCGCGTAATTCGTTCGCGCCGAGGTGTTACCAAAAAGAAGTTAAACTCGTTAGCCAGGCTCGGAGCGTGCAGCCGCGGATAATAAAAGGACGCGTCGCGCAATTGTTAAGCCGCGTACGCAAACTCGCGATAAAGTCGTTCTATTAGCCCGCTTGTTACGTCGCTTGAGATAAAAACGCGTCGTGAAACAAACGCGTTTCAGGTGTGAACGGTGTTTAGATTTTTGCGTAAATACCCTGCGCGTACATCGTGTGTCGCTCGTTGGATACAACGTGTATGTGCAAACGAGATACTGTATCAAACGGTGGCCAATGAAATACTGCACGTGTATACAACTGTAAGAAACTTTGTTTTTCTGCTATTCCATCGAATACGTGGCAAAAATTCTGTCGTTTAAAAATTGTCACTGTACACGAATGATTTTTATCTTCACCGAGCTTAAATTTCATATTCCAATTAGATTGTCACACTTGTACTTACAAAGTTCAACATCTGTCGAGATAATTCTTTCGCATTATTTATATGTTTATTTGGCAATATTAAACAACGTCGGGTCGATGCTGAATTAATATCTTTAACACACGTCACATATAATCGTCCTGAAATCGAATATAATGTTACATATTTAGCAAGTGTGAGTTGCTTTAAATGAAATATTTTTTTCTAAATAGATGTCATTGTACAACAGAATAGGTTAGGTTTAGGTTAGATTTAGGTTAGGTTTAAGTTAGGTTTAGGTTAGGTTTAGGTTAGGTTTAGATTAGGTTTAGGTTAGGTTTAAGATAGATTACATATATATAATATTATTTATATATATATATATAAATTGATGTCATTGTATAACAGGAATCTATATATATATATATATAATATGTATATATGTATATATAATATTCATTACATACACAGAATTCTATATATATATATACAGAAGATATTCTATATATTCTCCTATTACTTTATATATATATATATACAATATCTTCCATGTACTGATGTTGAGTTAACTTATACGTTACTCAATTGCATTGTGTCAATTTCATCCTGTGCCGCTCGATGTCAGTTCAGCAGTCTGGCATTTAACTACGATAGTCTCCAACTTTTCCTTTTTCAGCCCCTACGTCGAGCAGAAAGCTTCTCGCTCCGTAATTCTATCAGTTTCGCGCAGCCCGGCGAAACAAAGGGAAAAAGGGATATTAAAATAACTGGCGCGGGCCACGGGAGGGAAACAAACAACGTGAACAATTCTGCGAGAACAACGGGAGGTTAAGATCGAATCCGGCACATGGGATGGGGGTGGTGGCGGAACGCGTAGCGCCGGTAAATTAGCAACGAACACGAAAATTGCATTATTTCTGCAAACCGTGCAACGTGAAAAGGTTCGCGACGTCGGTTGGCGGTTAGCAGCGAGCTACGAACGAACGGAGGAAACGATCGAGGGCGGTACGAAGCGAATCGCGCCGCGGCGTATTTCAACGTGTCGGCCGTGTGTCGTTTCGGCCGCGTGCAGCAGGCAAATATTTGAAATTCGTCGCGCGTACGTCGACGTGTGTTGCTCGTCGATCGGCTCTCTCTCCGTGCCGTGCCGTGCCGTGCCGTGTTTGTACCCGTAACCTCGTGTCACCCGACACGCCCGAGAGAAGCGTCTTAAAAATCTCTCGCGAATCTCTCGGACCGAGACGTTGAAATTTTCGAATTTTCGAAACCCGAAGGGGATACGTCGTGTTCCTTGAAACGTAAGATTCGGACGCGCGAATTTCAAAGTGGCATTTTTCGGCACTTATCCGATCCGGGCGAGGCGGCGCGACTCATTGGTTATTAAAGGCACTTAGCAACTTGAACGGACCGGCGGGGCACAATCACACGTAAAAGCGGCGAATTTAGCGAACGACGGAAGCCATAAAATATTCGTCGCTTTAATGGAATATGCAGCCGTTCTTGGAAATAAATGAAAAAAAAAAAAAAAAACTCTGAAACGTTAATGCCGAATTAAATTTGCAAACTAGCGGACCAACCGCGCCGCGGATTTTGAATCGGACGGACACCGAAGTGTCCGCGGAAAGTGGATGGATAGTGGATGGAAAGTCTCTCGAGCTGCGTGTGGCACGTCGCGGTATTTGTTAATAAATCAACGGTGAAAATCAGCGACGGCCGCGCGATGAGGAGGAACGCCGGGGAATGAAGAAAAATTAACGGCGAAACGAAGAAACGGGGGCTCTGGTGGGGGCTGCAATTTGCACGCATTGCGACGTTTCGGCCGGAGAGCGCCCGCCACAGAAACTCTCCTCGCTCCATGTTTCTCGTTCCTCTTTCCTTTTTTCGCTCGTCGTTCCGTCGCAACGAACCCCGGATGCAGGCTTCTACGTCTGGCCGCCGGAATGCGCCGGAATTCCGCGGAGGCTGCGTCCGACGAGATAAATTTTATTTAACTCTGCTGCTTGATGAGCGCCCCGCGCTGAAAGAGAACGAACTCGGTTGGCGAGAAAACCGGTGGGAAATGGAACGGGCCAGAAAGAAAGTAGGAGGAGGAGAAAGATGGCGGCGAAAAATCAGGAAGCGGAAGCCGAGACCACCCCGGGAGAGGAAATCGTCGTGTTATTCCACTTTTCTCCGATTTTCGCCGCTGAAGCTGTCGATGTGTATCTGACGAGAAAGTAAGAAAGCGAAAAGAAAGGAAAGAGAGGGAGGGGGAACGAAACGTACCACGACCGAGAGTTTAAAAATCGAAGAACCAATCTCTTTTTCGCCTCGTTTTCTGCTATTTACGAATTAAAGCGGCGTCATGCCATCTCGTTCTCTCGTTGGAGAGAAATTCCTGTATCGAGTGCCGGTGCTCGAACGTCGAAACGTGGGTGTTCGAATTGCTTTCGGCTCGATGGACCGAACGCCGTGAGTCAATAGCGGTTCCTAACGATTTCTTCATACACCTCGAGAGGCAAGAACTCGGAAATCGTGACTCGGATACTTCCACTTGCTTCTTCGGCGGAGCGCGCGTACGATTTTTGAAGATACCGAAGATACTGGAATATTTGGAAGACGCAAGAGTACGTTACGTATGTGCATGGGGAACGGTTCGCTCGTTCCGACCCTTTGGTAATTGCACGACGACACCGAACGAACGGCATCTTCGTTTCCCGGTCGTAAGCGGCAGATGTTATTAACGAAGCCTAGCCGATCTCATTGCACCTCCGGAGACCGGCGAGAATTTACGATTTTCATATCACACCTGCGGCAACCGGAGCTCTCCCGTTCGCAAACTCTATTGGAATATTAATTGCTCGAAAGGAGAATGAGGCTTCTTCGAGGAGATACCGATCGTTTTGATCCTCTCCGACTTGTCAAATTATTGGATTATTTAATGCCAGAATAGCACCTCGAGGAACCTTTGGAAGCTTAATACGCGATCAAGTCTCGCGCGCGTAATTTATCCTGCGTAATTTAGTGAGACGACGTTTTCACTCGGTGGTTAATGGTGATCAGATGTAAGAACTAAGCTTTCCTTGGAACTCGCGCAAACACCAGAAGGAGCGTGACCAGAGAAAAAGTTTTTGACTTGCGCCAAAAGGCGTCTGGAAGAACCAAATATGTAGGTGCGATATCTAATAACATCTACGTGCTTCTTTATCGCTCTTGGTGTACGCCTGGCCAGTTAAACAAAAGACGCAACGATGCAACGTTTTCGAAGCGCTATCTGAACGACGATTATCGGCTTCATGGACGTGCATATACGTCTTCCGCTTCGTTTCTCTCGCGTTCGACTCGACCAGAAACGTATTCGTCTTCGCCTATCTCTTAACAGTCTCTCTGTGGAATCGGTAGTAGAAGAAAGAGACATTGTTTGCCCGAGTGTCACGTGTGATTTGGTATTTGCTTTTAAAGAGAGTTTCCATTCGAAAAATACACTTTATCAGATGAATTTTATCCTTCTCGGATTTATTGTATTTTTCGAGTGATGAAATCGGTCGCGTTTTTTTTTTCTTCCTTTTTTCCCTTTTTTTTTTCTGCTTCATCCGACAAATGGTCGCAGTTAAAAATGGGCAAAATTGAAAGCGGGAATATTAAATATCGTGGGAAGTATCAATCGGCGAGGGGAGAATTCATCGTACGAGTCGAAAGCGTGAATGGCTTTTCCCGCAGCGTTTTCATTCTTCGTTCCACCCGTAGCAACATCCAACCGATCACTTTGACTCTCGATCGTATTTTCCTTTTTTTAAATTTTTATTTGTCCAATTAGAGAGTCTTATTCTCGAAATAATTTGCGTAGGGGACACAACCCAGGCTGCAGAATAAACATTCTCACGACGTGAACCCAGGTGACAGAGTATCGGCAGAGCCATGAGGTAATCGTCAGAAACCTCTCATGGGCCTGACCATAAACACGACAAGATAACAGACGCTTTCTGACCCCTTGAGGGGAAAGGATATAGTGAGAGTCAGGGTATAAAAGAACTGACTCCAACGCGTCAACACAGTCAGTTATCCGCAGTTTATTACTAGGTGGTCCACGTCTGATGAGTTCTCCCGCGTGCGCAGCCTGATCGTGTCGCCTACTTTGCTCTCGCGACAATAGAAATAATTCCCGTCGTACATTGTCTTTGCGCATCTCTGTATTATTATTATTATTACATATATTTTTATTAGCGTAAAACAAAAGGCGTAAAACACTAAAATTTGACATTTCGCGAATGATCGAGTCGGCGACACCGGGACGTTCACCGGGCCGCCGACGTTTTCTGTCGAATGTTTGGAAATTAAATTAATCGCGGTTATTAAATTATTAGAGACGTATCGATCCGGGCCGCTGCCGCTCGTTAATCATCCGTCCGTCCAATTAGCGGCGCCGTTCGTCATGCAATCTTCGCCGGAGAGATTAGAGAAAATGTCGATTCACCAGCGGCGAAATAAAATGATCTCTCTCTCACGCGCGCGCTCGCCCGCCCGCCAGCTATCCACGAGGAGAGTCGGCTTTGCAATCGAAACACTTCCGTACGTATTCCCCGAACTGTTGCCAACAAACTGCCGGGAAAATTTAATCCTTTCCCGCGTCGATGCTCCCGCGAAAACAGCGAGAATTCACCGAGGGCCGAGTCCGTCGACCACGAAAATAGATAGCAGAGATCGAGGCTGGTTGGTTAAGTCGAGGTAAGCGCGAGCGACCGAGGAAAGCTCGGCTCGTGTAATACTCGAAGATACAAGCTTCGAGTCCGGGAGGACTTGCTGGGTGGGTCGAAAGGAGAACGAAGAGGGGGGGGGGGGGGATCGTGTTCCCTCTCGGGGATGAGATTATTCGCTGTGTTAAATGCTCGGCTCAAAATTGAGTGGCTCGTCGTTCCCGCTCGTACCGACGAAGAAAGAGAAGCGCCAGGAAGAACCTAAACCCGGGGGTAAAAGTGGCGCGAGGAAGTTAGGTAGCGAAACGAAGCTTCATCTTTGTTAGCGGCTTGAAGAGAACCCGGGTGAATCATAAGGGCGAGCTTTAAAGCGCGGTCATTTCTTAAACTGCGCTCACCCGAGGAAACTTTCGTCCTCTCTCTCCCTCTCTCTCGCTCCTTTCTCTTCCTTTTCCCTTGCTCTTCGCTCCTCTTTGGTGTGCCGCGTCTGTTCCGCAGGTAGACGAGACGAAGAGGAAGAACTGTGAACGAGGACACGGTGGTGTATCTGGTAGGGGGGGGGGGGGGGGTGTGAAGGGACGAAGAGTTAACTCGGGACTATAAAACTTGGTAGACGTTGTTAATGTTTCATTTACATAAATGACAGCCCTGAATCGCGACTTAACGTGATTTTCGCGCGTTCGCGCAAACACATCTCTCGAGGAAAGAAAGTTGCGCCGCCGAGAGGTCGGCGAAGAGGGGGAGGAGAGGAGGAGAAGAAGAGAAGCGTCGAGTCGTCTAGCCTCGCGCAAATGTATCGATTCAACGAGCTCGCACGGTTCGCACGATTAATTATCGTGACTCGAGCCTAACCGCCCAACGATCGCGATCGCGTGCGAATTATAATCGAATTCCGCGCAGGTCCGCACGGCTCGGCTCGGCTCGGCTCGGCTCGACTCGGCTCGGCTCGGCACTCTCGCAGCGCAGTCGTCGAGCGAAAGGGGGAAAAGGAGAAAATAAACGGGCGGCGAAAGGGCCGGGGCCTAACGTTTTCGTGTGTGTCCCGGTCGTTTTTTGCGCGCTCCGTCGAATCGTCCGATTTAAATTTAATCCGCCGGGCTTTAATCGTCCGATCTTAATTTATGAATATCCCCGATAAGAACTGGCGGGCGAAAGAGAGACTCGCGCGTGATTTACGATCCGAATTTGTACCGTGATTTGCAAGAAATCGATAATATATGGAAGACACAGAAGGAGAAGTCGTCGATTCTCTCCGATGGGTGGAAGCGCTGGGGAGCGGCAAGGGTCCGGGGCACGCACTTCGGCCGATTCGCCACGCTGTGCCGCGACTCTGCGCGCGCGTCCTTATACCAGAAGGATCAGAGACCCGAACCTGTCTGGAACACCGGCGGCCACCTGCCACCTGCACGTCCTTGCTCGGTCGGGACCTCGCCGCTTGGGAAAATACTTCAAAACTTCCAGGGACACGGTCTTCTCTCCTCCTCCTCTCTCTCTCTCTCTCTCTCTCAGCGGATAATTCCAGCCGGCGTGCCCCGGCGTTCCTCGACTTCGTTAATTCGTCTTCGTATTTTGCGTGTTGCTCCTATTTTCCACCTCCGCCAGAAATAAAATTTCATCGCGGAGAGAGTTACAGCCGAGCGAACTTTGCTCTTCGCAGACGAATTCAAACCGTCCAGGGACTACCCGAAATCCCAAATAACGCTCCCCCTGTATTATTTTCCGAAATGAACTTTTCGATTTTGATCTGTGAAAGAAACACTGGACGTGGACGAGAAATTGTCGTTAAAATTGAACGTAACCTTCGGCCAGAGGCTTCGGACGTTCCCCGGATACCGGATATTACCTCGGAACAATTATTCACCGTCAGTCCGATTTGTAGTTATCGCGCAGCCGCCACGAGATGCAGGTTGAGCGTCGTCAAAGGCCCGGAAAGGCTGGCTGGCTGGTGTTTCGGCTCGAGATGATAACTCGTCCGGCGGGATGACTAGGCGCCACCCGGTATCCAAGAATGCCGCTGCTCGTCCGACCGGGTTGTTCCTTCTCTTTAACGCGGGTAAAGCGAAAGACGAGCGCGATTATTGCCGCGAGAAAAAGGTAAACGGTCGGCGAGTCGTCGTTACGATATCCTCCGACGTATTGCCAGGTATGTATGATCGGAATAAAACGGCGCGCGATAACGTTTTCGAACAAGTACCCGAAAAGACGGCGAACAGATTCACTGGGAAATTTGGACGAGACAATCAAGCGAGATACAGTCAAATTAGATATCTCTCAACGAAGATTTCGCTTAACGAGAAGACGTAAAAGGAGACGTTTCGAACGCAGATGCGTTCAAAGTTAAATTTCAAGGAGATCCATTGGTATTTGAAACGGTCGCCGTCAATTTTCATCTCGCTTCCGCTGTTTCGAAGGGTTGTCGAGCAACTTCTCGACACCCTGTAGAGGGCAATGAGAATAAAACAATCAAATACTCGCGAAACGATCGCGCAGTTTGCCCGACAATTATAAGACCATCGTCCTCAGCTACAACTTCGAAGCTATTGGGAACCCTCCTCCTTTCTCTCTCTCTCTCTCTGCCTCTTCGATTCTCCGTCGTTCTCTGTCCTCTCGAGGCTATGGAGGTAGAGCCGCGAGGTCTATATTGCAGTTAATCTATGTTCCGATTGTATCTGTTCATTGGGTTACGAAGTACCCAGGCACGGGCCCTCGGACATTAACTGCCGTTGTTACTGCCTGCAACGATCGCAGATACCAGCAGTTTCACCGCGTTCGCCCCCGTGTCGTGTGTGTTTGCATGGGAGCGGGCTGCGGAGTAGCCTGATCGATAGAATGGAATAGAATACCGGGGAAGATCACGACGCCAGTGTAAGAAGACGAAAAGAATAAGGGTTGCTTCGATAACGATGAATTTAACGCGACGAGCGCATGCGCACCCTCTTTATCAGCCAACTTGTACGACTGGAATCTGCCTTTTTTCTCTCCTCTCCCCAAACCCCTCCCCTTACCCTCCCCGCCCCTCTCTCTCTCCCGGCTTCCCTTCTCTCCAGCCCTTCGTTCTTTCTTTCTTTTTTTTTTTTCTTCCTTTTTAATCCTGCGAGCGTGGATTAGTGGTATTCCTCGCCGTTAATTAAAACCGCATCGATATGCAAACTGGCAATCGTTGTACCATTCTCCGCTCTCCTAGGGGAGAAAGACTCCGTAGATTACCCATCTTTTTCGGACGATGGAAAATAATTGCAACGTGCAAATGAGAAATTCCGATAGAACCTTCGATGGAGCGTAATGAAACCCGAGACGCGATCGTTCGTTGAATCTCGAAGTCGATCTCTTCGATCTGGTATATAGTGTTTCGCATGAATTTGTAATTATAAACGCGTTCTCTGTGCGGCCTGTAGAATTAAAACGTAGATTTTCAATATTTGCTTCTTGGCATTCGATACTGTGATAAATATTTCTTCGCGACGAGTAAAGCATCGCGAAAACGAAGAAGAAAAAGAAAAGAAAAAATAGGGAATACCGAAAAAACGCCCCGAAGCAACTGTTCCGACTAGGAAACGAAGACGACCTTTTTGCCATAAAATTTTATCGATACGCAAACATTTGAATCGATACAAAACAAATTACAGACAACGCCACTCCTACTCGAGGTCTACGCCACGCCCCCTCACGAGTCACGTGACCCAAATCGACCAATCGCTAATTTTCGTTGCATCAGCGTTGCATAAAATTACTTTCAGTGATAAGAAAACGCAAAGGAGAATGTAGAGAAGACGGGGGCGCGGACGATACCTCGGATTTTCACTCGGATATCGAGTAGCATCTATCACGGAAGAGCAGCTATTAAGTAATCGAGTTGGAGTCGAAGTTACAGGCGCCGTGGGATGTGCGCGATTTTCGAAATCCGTGGTCGCTCTCGCCGAGTCGTAATTCGTCGGACGTCTGGGATTTCCCTTGAACCGGAGAGCACGTCAGCTCGCAGCAAGACGGACGATTAATTACTACGCGACTCGTCCGAGTGCGGTGGCGGTAATAGAGGCGTGCCAGCGACGCGGGGTTCGGGTCACAGGTACGACTTGTACACTAGTTCCCCGAACTTCTGAACCCTCCCCTCGTCCTCTCCTCGTCCCGAAACGTTGTTCCACGTAGCTCGGGCGCAAACTAGCGGCAGCAGCATCATGGAACGTACGTGCGCCAACTCCTCGGATCAGATACGCGTTATCAGTTTTACGGAATTAACCATTCCTAACCACCGGCAGGTTACGCCGCCGCGAATTTCTTCGATATTTCACAGCCGCGGCCAAGTTGTTGAAGCGTTCGAGTATCGAGTCTCTGGCAATGATAATTCGCCAGTTCACGCTCGCGAAATTTTAAGAGACTCGAGAAATCTTCGCGCGCCTCTCGCTCGTAATTAATCCGTGTATGTACGCTCCTCGGTTCTTGCTCGTCTGGTCAGAATCTCGCTCGATGGCCGAGTAATCTCCCACGATAATACGTTATCGCCGTGCAACCTCGGGATCATCCGTTGGGACGACCACAACCGCGCGAATCTATCGCCGAGCTCAAACCCTCCTTCCCTCCTTCCTCGGATCTCGCTGAAACTTCGACGATACAACTCCGGCGAGCAGGGAAAGAGACACACAAGTCGAGGGGCGCGAGAGAAAGGGGGCGGGGAATAGTTGAAAATTAGCGGCGAACGCGAAACGGTGCTTCACGGGCGTCGTATGGGAAGCCTCGTAGGAAGCGCCGGTAAGGAGCGCCCAACGGTTAATTAGAAATTCTCGGTGGTAATCGGCGGCTCTCGAGGTGGACCGCCGATCGATGGCGGTCAACTGGGCTTATTGTAGGACCCACCCCAGACCTCTGTTCCCTCTGTTCACGTCGCGGCGCGAGACAGGGCGGGCAGTTTAACGACGAGAGTCACCGCGTGTGTCCGCTTTATCGAAAAACGAGCCGATATTTGGCCCGGCCTCTGTTGCACCGGCTGGCCAGCTCCAGCTGCCTTTTTCGCTGCCAGGTTTCTTCGTCTGTCCGATTAATGAATGAGAATGCCCGATAAAGCGATAGACAGGCCAGCTATTACGGTCGTTTCCGGCCAGATTAGAGAACACGCGAGAGGCTCGCGAGACGAAGCGAACAGCTAAGCCTGGAAACGGTGTCAGCGGCCTAGCCTGGAGCGGGAGAAACGGGCGAGGGGGAAAAAAGAAACAGCCTAGATCCTTTTGTGCCCGGAGAAACGATATCGAGTATCAGAGAACGGCTGCCTCTAAATCGTGACGGTCCCTCTTACAGCCACTGCTGACACATTTTTCCCTGGGATAAAGGGAAATAGGGATGATAATTCTCTGGATCTCAGCGTGCATCGTTGCTCTTTGAAATCGCTGCAACCTGGGTATTTTCAGGGAACGAAGGGAAAGAAAGAGGATAAAAGAAAAGAGAAGATAATTTGAGAAAAAAGAGCGACAGCTGAAAAGTAGAAAAGGAAAAGAGGATAGAGAGAACGAAGAGCCAGGAGAGGAAAGACACGCGAGTTTGCAAAAATACAGCACGTGTGCGACTTTTGTTCGACAAAGAATGCACGACGACCGTGCTCGCACAAAGGGACAATGCGATTAATTGCAATATCATTAATTAAGTATAGAGAGAAGACCAGTTTTTATCAGTTTCTCTTACGGATGACCAATCTGGGACGAGTCCTCCACTCCGGAGGACCATCTCCTCCTCTCGGTTTCCTTTATCCTTTTCTCTTTTTCTACTCGCTGCCCCCTTCTCCCACCCCCACCCTCTCCCTGCCCGTGCAGCAACGGCCGACTGAGCACCTTATCTCTCCAAAAGATTTCTCGGCTTTAATTGCGCTAGTCAGAGAGTCCCTTTAGTTCCGTCGACCGTGGCGGTGAAGGAGTCCGCCGATGTCGTTGCTGGCCTTTCACCTATCTCCTATCGTCCCGCTTGTCTTCTTTTTCATCCGACCGGACTCCCGAGCTTCGTTTTAATGGTGTATTTAGATGTTTCGTCGACCGAATCGTCGCAGTGTCGCCGAAAGAGAGAGACTTTCGAGAGGTCGAAAAACGAAAAATGAGAAAGAAAAAAGGAAACAAGTGAAAACAAAGGATCGACGCGAGATAAACGGAGCTTTTACCGCGGCCCGATCAATTACCGCGAAACGGGGGTGCTCGAAACGTGGAAAAACTCTGCAATCCCCCGGTGATTTCAGATGGCCAAACGCGATCGTAACGCGGACCAGTCGAACGCTCGCTGGGCGTCGGAGCCTCGTGTTTATGTTAATTGGGGGAACAAAAGGGACGCGTATTTTATGCCGGTCGCGTGTTATGACTCGCGTGGCCAGCTTTCCCTCGATCTCCTTCCCTTTTTTTTCCTCTCGTCCTGCATCCAGTTCTCCTTTCTTCCTTCTTTATTTCTCTCTCTCTCTCTCTCTCTCTTTTCTTTTTTCTTTTTGTTTTCCACAGCCACAACGCTTTTGTGTTAGCCTGTTTATACACCGGACACGCTTCCCCGCGAAATGGAAGTGCTTATGAATTACGCGCACGCTGGGAATACGGATGAAACGAAATTTCTGATGGAAGTTGGAAAACACAGGGAGTTGGAAAACGTCGTGCCACCGCGTACGGCGGAGAATCGCGCGCGTATCGCGAATTTATATAAATTCTATAAAACTTGCCGCCCACGATCCGACACTCGATAGCAGCCGGGCTGCAGCGACCATGCTTCCCTCCCGTCTCGTTTTTGTGTATGAACGTAACAATAATACATGTCCCGCGGGAGCTGCAATTTCCTTCAAAGCCGAAGAAAACTGTTGAAATTCTATCGACTATTTCGATTTCGTTTTCGTTTGTACAGGCGATTCTGAAAATCCTAAAGAAAGAAAAAGAGAGAAAAAAAGGGAAGAAAAATGTTGGACTGATTAGTTTTTAATCAAGTCTGACTCTCACTGGGTGGCAATCGCGATCGCGAGTCCTCGTGGAATCCTGGTTCCGGAAAACGGGAAGCGTTCGCAACGCGACGATGACGCGAAATGGAAAGGGGGTCCCGACGAATTCGTATTCTCCATAATTCATAGCCGGTCCGCGGGTAAATTGACCGTGTTCCGTGGAAAGGGAGGGGGGGGGGGCGTGGGGGAGGAGGGGGAGCAACGAAACCAACGAACGCGAATTTATCGACGTGCAGTTCATTAGGTTCTGAATCATTGAATTTCAGAACCGGGCGTAATAGATATTGTCCACACGAGAGAGGGCCCGCGACAAATGAACGAAAAAGTATCGCGCATAATTCAGCGAGTTCTCGTCCTTCGTCTCGTGCCGCGCTCTCCCTGAATCGTCCCTCTCGCCAATGGATTCACAGACACACTGCCCTTTTTTTTCACTTCTTCGTCTTCGTCTTCGTCTTCTTCTTCTTCTTCTTTTTCTTTTTCTTCTTTCTCGTGACTGTGTGTGTGCGCGCGCGCGCTACCGAGTAAGGTGAAGAGAGACGGCGCAAGAGTGTAAAGAGGGAAAGGGAAAGAAAGAAGACGAAACGTAGATCGAGGACGTCCGAGCTTAATCCACGCTAATTAAATCGCGGACGTAAAAGAGGAGCGCTTTGCCTTGGCGCGTTCGTGACTCGCGAAAATAAAAACAGCAATGTCGATAGAGAGGCAGAAAAGGGTGAGTGAAACGCGCGGGGGGAGGGGCGCGCATGCATAAATTATTCCCGAAACTGCACGACGATCGAGCGAGAACGAGCCCCCCCCGATATGAATCGCGTTAATCGTGCTAATGGAAATTGATTTGTCGTCCCGGATGCACGAACCTTCTGGGTAGGTGGCGTTCTCGCCTCTCGACTCGCGGCCAACTTCCGCTCGCACTCGCGACGTTTTGACAAAACGAACGATTATTTCGCACGTATGTAACGTATGTTCCAATCGGCGATCTCGTTGGAACCGGAATGCAAAGGACTAAAAAGAACGCGCTTGTCGAAGTGACAAGCACGACAACAAGCCGGATAAATTTATCGGTGTGATCGAGAACGGGCCACGGTTTCAAACGTCCTCGTGTTCCTGTTTCGGTTGAGAGATGACGCTACGCTCGTACGTTACGCTCTCGAATTCCTGATTCACGTGTCGGCGTTTTCGTAGCCCCGATTACCGATTACACGGAATTGTCGTTGCTCTCTCGACCGTAATTAGCCGACTTTGTTTCCATACGATTTCGCGATAATTAATCGCAGTCCTGTGTACATCATTCGCGTCCCCGTTTCGAAGTTGTTCCGTTCCGGACGCGTTCGTCAGAGCCCGTGGAGTAAGTCCGTCGTCCGCGAACAGAGTCGGAAGATTAACCGTGCGTTCAACCGGCTGCCGCTGGAAATTTCGTGTTTAATCTCGTACCTCTCCGCGGCCGGACCGATGTTTTCGAATCACCTTTCGGTCCGTAAAACAGGATTAAACAGATAGAAACGGACGTTGGCGAGAAATTCCGCGTTCGAAAAAAAACGCGATTCAGTCGTCAATTGTTTCTTTGTGAAACAAAGGCATTTATTCGAATTCAGAAAGTTTTCTCGTAGCGTTGAAAACAAAAAAAAAAAAAAAAAAGAAAAAAGATCAAAAAAATGGAGGATAGGAACGATCGTTGCCTCTAATTGATCGACAGGTTGGTCGCAGGCAGCGTTTTCTCGCTGGAACTACCGAGACTTTGCAGTACCGGCGCGACACGCAGCCGGTCGTCGTGGACGCGTCACGATCGTTCGTGCACGAAGACAGACGGTCCACGTCGACCTCCCTACCGTGATTTTCCGAATCATCAGAAGGGTGTGAAGCATACATAATGCATCAGAGAGGCATTATGCGAAGGCGTGTACGACTCTCGCTGGCGGGTCTGCCATTACAGATGTACCTACGTATGCAAATGAAAAGGCCGTCCCCCTTGCCTGCGTCTCCGCGGCTGCTGACCCAAATATGGAATTTTAGCCGGCGCGGTCGGTAACGAGGTGCGCCAGTCCCCTGCTTTATACCGTATTCGTTATCGATCTTAATACGGGATCGCTTTCGCCTACCTTCCTGTGGCGTGTCACGACTTGTAAACGCGACAGATTTCGCTTGTTCACCGCACCGACAAGCTGACCGTCAAAAGTCAAGTAGCTTCTCGGTATTAATGAACAGCTGCCGCGAGAACAGCTTGCCGCACGCGGTCACACCTAACCTATACGAGTCGTTCGCGTTTTATTTGCCTCTGCCTCTTGTTACTTGCAACTTTCGACATCCGTTTCCAGCGCATCGCCACTCGATATTGCGAATATATCCGTGCAACGCAAGTTCTTTACGGCTCTTTGCTCGTTGATCTCGTGTTTCACTTCTTCCCCTAAAGTATCCAAAACTGCTAATTAATTCGGGTGAAAACGATGTTAGAACGAATAGAAATTTCCCGCGCCAGTCATTCGTCGGCCTTCGCGATGGGGACGAGGGAAAGAAGAGAAAAGTGGCAGCGAAAGAAAAGAGAGGAGGCATCGTGTTCTCTGGTCTCGTTTGCCTCCACCGGCGCTTTCAGCTCGCTGTTTCAAGCCGACTAGTCCCCAGAATATTTATTTTCATTATTTAACCATCTTGTCGGCAAATAACTGGCCAGGGATTCCCGCAATATTGGCGATAACTGCTCTTACCGGCTCCAAATACCGAAATAACTGTCGAATACATTGCCATGAGCCGCGTCTGGCGCGGGTTATCGTTGAATTTTTAACGGGACAGTCATTTCCATCGATCCGTTCCCTCTCTCTCTCTCTCTTTCTCTCTCTTTCTCTCTCTTTCGCTCTGGTCGGTTGCGCGGCGGCAGCGCCGGGCGTTTTCGTGGGTGTCGAACGCGTTCGATTCGACCGGTCGATCAACCAACGGAAATACGATTGCGCCCGAATTCCGAAATAATCTATGACGATGATGGAATTGCCAGCCGTCTCGGGGTCGTATGGAAAATCAGCCCCGCCAGAGATTCTGACGCAAACACGAAAAACTGACCGCGTTTCCGCCGGAATGATCGCCGCTGGCGCGATATAAAATGAATTGCGCGTATTATTTCGCGACGGGGAAGTCCCCCCCTCTCCCTCCCCCCGTATGACATTTCGCGATCAGATTTTCCGTTGATTGCCGAGAGAACTGAAACGAAAATTGTTCCCGTCGAGCGAGGGAAGATGAAAACCTGCCGGGAGGTGTGCATTTCGCCCGACAAACACCGGAACGGCTCGATTCGAAAGTCATATTGCATTATCGTCGCGCAGACGAGGTCCTGACGATTCCTCCGTTCGTTTCGCGACGAAGCTTTAATCAAATTGATTTCCTCGCGTAAAGTGGATTAAACAATCCTTCGAAAGTGTGACTTCAACTTGCCGCTTCCTTCCCTTTGAAAGTCGTCAATGGGTCGCTCCATTTTCTGCGAAGCTACTCAACTTTCTTTCACTGCGGAGACGACCGTGGTTTCTCCCACGCGACCACGCTCCCCCCCTCCCTCCCCCCGTCGAAGACGAAAATGCTTCCGGCACGATCGACGAAGAGATCGCGGAGGTGGTACGATTTCGCAAGGATAATGTCGCCTTACGTAAACCACAGCCAGAATGCGTACACGCGGATGCCCCACGCACGATGCACACAGACAGCGAGAGGATCGAGAAAGGGATCGTGCATACAACGAGGAACCGAGAGGGATCGTACGATTCCGGAGGCACTGCATTCGTTGCAACGATCGGCTGACGACGACAACGACGACGACAACGACGACGACGACGACGACGAGAATGATGAGGACGACGACGAAGTGCAACGAAGGCGGAGCCGGCTGCTTGCGGTTTATATGCTCGGAGAACAAGCGACGAGGCAACCGACACGGAAGGCCTTGTCCGCCGAGACTACCTAACTGCATCGTGCCCACGCGTTCCCCGTGGATCGAGAAAAAACAAGCAAGGAAAAAGTCGTGCCAAGGCTCCCGGCGCTGCACGAACACACGACTAAATGCATTCCGCATTGACTAATCTTCCCTTTAAGCTATCGACGATGTTTCAGATTTCGAGTCGCGAGTCTTTTATTGGAAATCTGAGAGATCCTCGCTGGTGCTAAAAAATATTGAGCATTCGATTTTTTTAGATGACTTACAGCAGAGCAATTAAACGACTCGTCTTTCGAATCTAATTGGCTAGATCGAGCAAAAACAAGCTCATGGGCAATCAGAAACGATCTAATATTCATTTCAATCAGATACGTTGCAATTTTCAAGTCGTAAAGAATCGTTATACCTTTCAATCTAAATCTCTAAAGTTTTTCTCGGAGTTAATTACAAAAATTTCACTTTCGGTTAGACGAGACAAATTCATACTCCAGTACTGTAAAATTACACAAATCACTATATATAATAACTCAGAAGTCAGAGTACTGCCACGAGTAAGTTCTAACAATCTGTTTAAATTTAAATCGACAGGCAAAAAATGAAGTTTGAGTCCCGAAAGATTATAACCTCAGAATGAGGTGTAATATCATATATGATATCAGATAAGAAGAGGCTTTTTCCTCCGATCGAACAACTCGGCCCATCGAGATTCTCACAGCGCATCGCCGTGCTAAGCGTGTCGTACGTTTGCCAACGCAGCTTGAAAACGAAGTAGTCGTGTCAAGGTCTTGGCGGGACTTGGCGAAAGTGCATGGCAAACAAACAAGCCGCGTTCTCCGCTTCTCCGTTGCACGTTTCGTCGGCCTTCCTCTCGCTAGGAGAAGAATTTTCCCGCAGCACGAAAATCTTGGCCGTCTTCTTCGGTTGCCTCGGTAAACGTTCGTTCGACGGAGGAGCGAACCGGCGAGCGAATTAATTCGTCGCTACTTCCCGCTACACTACGTGTTTTTTTTTTTTTTTTTTCTTTTTGATTCTCTGCCTCTCTGCCCGTGGATTTCTGTTTTCATTTTTCATCTCTCCCTCGACTGTGTGTTCCTAGCCAACGTAACCGCTTTTAAATATCACTTCCGGTAATCAGATTCAAGTTTCTAAACCAAGCGTGACTAATTGGACTTGTACGAGTCTGTTGTAATAAATTACAAGTTGACACATTACCGTGTACCTTATCTATCAAACGTTCCGTTTGCACTCGCGACGTAGCAGCGTATAAAAAGCGCGTAAAAAGACGGTGGAAAACATAAATCGTGGCTCGAAGCGCCTCGCGCCTAAATTCCCTCCTCGATAAAAATGGCATTCGAATTTTTTTTCAATAGCTTCGTTGCC
Source organism: Melipona bicolor (assembly GCA_030673865.1). Lineage (NCBI taxonomy): Eukaryota > Metazoa > Arthropoda > Insecta > Hymenoptera > Apidae > Melipona > Melipona bicolor. The sequence goes on from JAHYIQ010000012.1 coordinate 3,677,935, forward strand.
GGGGTCCGACAATCGGCATCCGAACGAAATTACAGTTCGTCCGGGAATCAGTCCCCTCCGCCGCTCCGATCGTTCGCGCCGCCACGCAATTATATTAAACTACCATGACAGCTTTTTGCAGCGTTTTGTAACGTGTACGTGTGCTGCACGCGTAAGGAAGAAAGAGGGGCGGGACAGGGAAGATAGGAGAGACAGGGAGGAACGAACGCACGCACACCGTTGAAAAGAGAGACGCGGAGTAAAGGTCGTAAAAGAGGCGCGCGGTATAGAATGGCATAATTGCGGCTTTAGCGTGCCTTAAAGCGCACGCTCGCGGCTAGACCAAGTTCTTTCAACTTTGCACCTCCTTCCCGCGTTTGTTTCTTACTCGTTTTCCCTTCCCCTCTCGTGCGCGTCTTCGCCCCTTCGATCCGAACGTTTGCACAGGCTCTTTTTGGAACAACGACGCTCACCCCGATGTCACATTTCAGCGATCAAATCTCCATCTCTCCGAAGCTAATCAACGTTCGCAGTTATTCGTGGCTAATAATCGACCCGGTTAATTGATAATTTTGTACAAGGTGTTTCACCTCGGCGAAGATCTCGATTGAGTTATAACGAAACAAATTTAGCGCGCGGATACGGGGGATAGGAACAGAAATAAGTTCCGCTCTTGATGGTTTCTTTCTTCCTTTCTACCTCTCTTTACCCCTTTTTTCCGAGCTTCCCTCTTTTTCTCGCCCCCTTTTCTTCCCTCCTTTCCTCACTAACTCAGCAAGTTAAATTTATCGAATTTCACCCTCGAAAAGTACTCGAGGCTTGATTTTTTTTCCCAAGGCAAAGCTGCCGCGTGACATTCTTTGTTCCTCCCCTCGCCGACCGTTCACCACCACCGGTGAACGTAATAATAAATCGCAATGACGGCGAACTACGCGCGACTGTCGATAATTTATTGCGTCAATGCGCGATGAGATCGTTCATGCTTCTTCTTCTTCTTCTTCTTCCTCTTCTTCTTCTTCGCGGTTTACCTTCTCGATCGTCTCTGTGCGTCTTCCCCCGCGACGTTGCTCGTATTCATCGCGACGAACGACACCGCCGCGAGAGACTATTCGCGAGTTGTCTCCGATGATGCACGGCCACGATAATGTAACAACGCTTACCATCAAACATAATTAACCTTTTCGACTGGCGTGCACCGCCGTGACCCGGGCTCGCGTTCGCGAGGATCGATAAACTCGGCGGGTATCTACGGTTTGCGTCACTCACGATTATCTTCGGATGCGAATTTAATGGCGAAATTCGAATTCCTTGTTCGGCGGTGGTTCGCGGTCGAGACTCGCGATTCAATTCTTGATCGAACGAGGTAAGAGCCGGTCGGAGAGACACGCAGGAGAGGGGCAACGGACTTTTCCAGAGATTCACGGCGTTTGCGAATGGTAAATACGACTCGAGAAAGGTTATTCGCTGGACCGCGATTAAGGAACCCGATTCGATTGTTTTAATATGCATATATATATATATATATATAGAAACGGGTATAACAGTGATCCAACTGATGGGAGATGATTTCGAAAAGTTTCGAGACGAGACTTGGCAATAAATCTGAGGGGGAGAGCGGAGGAGTGGATGAAGAACTTTCCAAGTAGAAATGGTTGACGTTCGAGGGCGTGATCGCTTTTCGAATTGAAAAAAAAAAACGTGCCGGAGAAGTACGAAGCGACTCGAAGATTGCGTGTAGCCTTGAAAAGAATCGTAAAACTTCCAGACGGAAACTATCAAGTGCCCTCGACGTGTTTGACGACAATCTCGAATTTCCGATAGAGGCCAACGTACGCGGGTGGGGCTTCGTTCGGATACTTTCCAAGTAAACGGCACGCGAGAAACGCTCGTAAAAATCTAGCCATTAAAGCGTTTACCTTTCGCGGAATATACCAAAAAAAAAAACAGAAAGAAAGAAAGAAAGGAAGGAAGAAAAGGCAGTAGGAACGGAATGAAATATTTTTTTCTTCCGCCCGGGATACACACGGGCGTAATCGAAGCGGGGAAGGAGGAATCCACTTAGCATTATTCTTTTTTCAGGGTTCGTTCGTTGTATAGCGAGAGAAATTAGCGAACGGCCTCGCTATGATTAAAGTGGAAAAATGGGAATTCACGGTGTGCGTGTGTGTGTGTGTGTGTGTGTGTGTGTACGGTGGTGGAGAAAGCACATCGAAAACATTATGGCTGTAGTGCATGCACGCTGATTCGATCTGGCGCCGCGCCTTCGCACGAACTAATAATTAGACACCTTTATGCAATTCCACCCTCGCTGCTAACCGCGCGACAACCCCCCGCAACATTTGCCTCCTCCAATAACGAAATGAATTTAATGCCGGGAATAGTATCCCCGCTGTTTCTAACTTGAGAAACTTCAAAGAAATAAATTATTAATCCGTGCTTTTATTTCCTCCACGGCGTACCCGATTTTCTTATCAGCCTCTACATTTCATTTCCGTCGGTATTAAATTTTTATAGCCATACGAAAGTACCTACCGCTGAATGATATGGAATTTAATATAGTTGACCTAATTAAGCAGTACGTAAATGCTAAATAATTTTATAGTCCCTGTAAATTCCCGAGCAAGCTTGCGTACATATTTAATCCTACTTCTTGGTGAGCGGCACTAATATATCAAAGAGGCATCCAACCCTCTCACGAAACCTCCATCTAACAAACCGCAGAACAAGGGAACTCGCGATCTGCGAAAATGTTTCGTTAACACGATGTCGATCTATAACGCGAAATTTCAACCTCATCATCTTGTCTCTCTTTCGTCCTTTTTTTTTTTTTTTGCGTCAATTGAACATGAATTCGACGCAAGGATCAACAGTAGATCCTAGAGTTTTTTCCTTTTTCTTTTAATTCTTCTTGCAAGAGGCTCGTCCCATTATCTAACAGCTGCCTGAAAGTCAGAGCCTCGCAATTTTGCGCGCCGCAGTGGCTCAGCGCTTTTTTATGTGACCGGCAAACCTGTCCTTAGCCCGCACCTCTTCTCGTGGCTGTATCGCCACTCCCCTCGGTTTTCTATGACCGATTAAGCGGTCCCATGTATCGAGCTGATGAAATTATACAGGCATAACGTACGCCCTAATGGTGTTTCATCACTTATTACAACTACTAATTTGACTTGGACCGTGCAATTTCGTTGAACGAACTCGTCGCACTTAAGACACATTGCTGAGACGTAATGCTTCTTCCAAGCTGCTACCTGAACCAGCTGCAACACCCAATCTTGCGTACGGTCTGCCGATCTGCTTTTACTTGTTATTTGAGAGAGGATTGCCGGAGCGTTGCAAAGAAGGAAAGTGAATGAGTTGTACTGCGAATTTATCAAAAATAGCGACTAGCGACGTAGTCCAAAGATCAAGTGATTTCATCGCAGTCTCGATCATTTCCACTCGTCGCCACGATTGTCTTGCTAATTTGAAATCAATATCGGTACAATCAGTGCTGTATATATCTAGCTTGATCAAAATCCGCATTCAGACGATAGTTTGAATAGTTTTTCTACGGGAAATTCTTATCTCGAATGACTTGATAACGAGAAGGAGAGACCTACATGCGAATATACTCTCGTCAAAGCTTTGCTGCGTGAAGAAACACGATCCATTACCGGGCAGCAAACGGATGTTTGACGACATTCCCGTTGCTTGATTATCACAACCCGTTCGCTGATCAACAGCCGCAAAGCTTCCTGCCTACGAGCAACTGAATCGTCGATAAAACTGATCGAAACCGAGTCGTGTGAATAAAATTTGCTATTCGATCGTTCGATACAAACGTTTAACGCGCCGTACGTTAACGTTTTACGGCGAGACGAGGCGTTCCCCCGGTGTTTGCTCTGGTCGTCGACGATCGCTGCAAACGCCACGGAAACGGGACGTAAATCGTCTCGCGCGCCGCCGCGGACCGGCGGACCCGGCGGATTCGATTAGCGCGCGTGGTGAAATACAGGCAAACTCCCACAGATATTAGAAGACGTTCTCGCGATTCGCAAAGTTTCGAGCGCGTGTTCGTGTGCGACACGGGAAACGAGCGGCCATGCTTCACGGCGCATTGTTCCGAGCGGTGAAGGATCACGCAGGGGCCCCCTTTGTATTCCGACGAGGCACCCCCCGAGCATAACTTTTCTCGGGAAGACTTCGCGCTTGTAATGTCGGCCCCGCGACGAAACACCGTGTCCCGGGGAACTTTCCGCCGGTTGCGAGTCTCTCCCAAAGCGGTACGCGACCGAAACAATGGCACTCGAAAGGGTTTGCGTCCCAGACGTAACATCTGTTAGACGGGATTCCGAGCCGCGGACACACACTTCCGTGATTAATCGGACGCTCGGATCGATTCTGCGTGGCAAGATCGGCCGCTCGACGGCCGGAAACGATCTGCAGGCTACGTCGCGATGTTACCACGCTAATTAGGACGCATTTATTAAATCAATCGTGTATACGCTCGTTATTTATTAACGACACCGCTCGCTCGGCCGGAATTCTCGCGAGGGATTTATCGATAACCCGTAACGAGCACGCGGCCCAGGAGGAAGCGGCGGCGTGTCGGTTCCTGGGAGCCGGCGAGAGAAAAAGTAAGAAAAAGAGGGGAAAAGAAAGCCAGCCACTTTGGTACACAAATTACGGGAATATCGATAGCATCGTTAGCAGAGGGCAATTGCAATCTTAACTAGCTGCTCCGAACGAGATTCCTTATGCGTTTATCAAATTACCCCGGCGAGTACAGTCTCGTAACGGTGCTTTCGCATTTGGAGTAGTTATACCGAGATTCTTGGCAGATTTTTGCGGCGGTAATGCAGCCACCGAGCGATTAATCAACCCGAGTAACAGTCCGTTTCGTTCGAGAACAATTTCCAGCTGGAAATACGCGTACACACTGTGGTGTGGCGTGGTGTGTAACGGCGCACTGGACGGCGCAGCAAAACGACAGAGAAACGTAAGGAATACGTTTATTTACGTTTCTACGTACGTCTCTCTGAAGAACGCAAGTTCTTCCAGAGATTTTTCAACGAGGAGAGAGAGAACCGTTCTTAAAAGTCGCGCGACGGAAAACACGCGTCGTCAAAGACGTTAAGGAGACGCGGACGAGGAGAAGTATATATACCTGTGTACGTACAAAGGGACGAGGAGGACAACGGGAAAGGAGACGGAGAAAGCCGTCGGTGGAGGCGTGTCCGTGTGTAAAGTCCACCGGGAGAAGACTTCTGGCGTGGGCTAGGCGAACGAGCAGCCTTTGCCGCATAATGGATGACTTCCTAACGACACTTTAAGATAGTTCTCTCTCCTCGTCGTTTGGTGTTTTTCTACCATAGTGAAATACTCGACTCTCCTCCACGGTGTGTTGCCCGCTGGGGATTTATCCAGAGGCGAAGAGACGAAGAAGAAAGCAAGGAATAATAGATTTTTTGCCAATTCCGCCGTCTGTGTTTCACTTATCAGCTGCAATAACGATCTAAACGCGAGATGTTGTTAAAGACTCCGAGACTCTGAGACGCCGCAAGAACACTCGCCTATCCTCTGCTTACCGATCGACGACTCTCATACCGACGAGAATACACACACATATATATATATATATACATATTACGTATCGTCGCGTTATAGAATATTTTCGCGAAAAGTTGCCCCGAGAGCTTTGGAAATTTCCAAACGAGAGCCCCCCGAAATGCGAGGTCTACGCGTACGTAGAGACTCTCCTCGGGAAATTTGAAAACGCCACCGCGTGAAAGTTCCGAGCGTGTTCGGCCACGAACAAAGAAGCCGACGAGTAATGATTTATGGTTTCGCTGTACGCGGATTAACGAGAACGTAGAGCTCGCGGGGGAATAGTGGAAATTTATGGAAGCGACCGTGCCGGAACGCAAAAGACAACGATTTTCTTTGAACTTTCTCACGCAGGTATTTCCTACTTGGCGCCCTGTGTTCCCCCTCGTGGCAGAATAATGGGCCAGCGGAAAGTGAAAGAATCGCGCGAAAGGCCAACAAGCCCGGTTAATACGGGCACGAAACTCCGCTGGGACATTAGGAACTTTCTTTCCAATTTTGCGATTCCTTTTTTGCAGCCGACCGGGACGAGTAACGTTGTTTATTGAAAGAACGTGCGAAGCTTGATCTCGTTGCGTTGCGATTTGGAAATACTTTGCTCGTATCTCCCAATGTCAAATACGAAACGAGACGCGCGCGTTTGTTTGACTCCAAGTGTTCGAGATTGGATGTTTAACCCTTTGAACTCTTGTTGAAAATTCAATGCTTTTTAAATTTATTATTATTATTATGTAATTTAATTTTTTAAAGCGTAGTAATTTTTAAAACAATTTCCAAATTTTTACCGTCTACACTCGGAACTAGAGATCGACTGTGAGCGTATAACCAGTTTCCAAGACAATCTGTTTCTGACGAAACAGTTCTAACCAGGCTTTTGTCTCGCGATTTAACGTTTGACGAAGGCTTGAGAAACGCGGGAATCCAAGGATCAAAAGATATTTTCACTCGATTATAAAATATGCAGTCGGCAGGTTGCCGCCTGTTTGCATGGTTTTAGACAGTCTGACACATTTCCAGCGCGGGGAGGGGGAAGACGCTCAAACAGAATTTCAGGAAACCTGTCTACCCTTTTCCCGTATTTTCGAGAAATCCATGGATTTGCAGTGTTGCATTCATTCGCTTGGATTTTCCACGCCACGGTTCCCGACGTGTTCGTTTAGTTCCCTTCGTTAGCCCGCGAAATATTTGATGCGTCTTGATGTCAGAGTTTGAATCGGAATTACGGCAAGACTCTTTGCTGGGTGAAACTCGTTCAGTTTGAAAGGCTTTGAAAAATCGAAGAATCCCGCTCTTGGATCGCGCAAGCTCTTTCTCTCGGTAGGATCCGCAGTTACACGCGTCGCGAGAAGACGATTCGAGCTTGCTCGATTCGTCGACGCGCGCGAAAAAGTGTCGCGGCGCTCGCGTACTCCGCCGAAGCTTTAAATTGTCGTTAATCCATCCAGGACACGAGACGCCAGGACGTTGATACCGATAGCGCAAGCGCGGCGCACTACGTCAACGAGATACGCCCTGCGCGACGACACACGTACAACGCGTGCGTGTGCGCGTTTCCTCTGCACACGTATGCACGTGTGCGGAAAGTGGCTTCGGCCAACCGCGCGCACACGTTCGCGATTCGTGAATACTCCGGTGCGAACGTCCTGCGAGAGAGGAGGCATTGTCCTGCCGCAGAAATAACGTGCGCGAGGCTATCGCGATTTGATTCCGATTCAGGGGAACATGGCCGGGCGATATCGGGGTTATCGATGAAAAATAATCGCGGTGATTTGTGACGCGGCGTAGGAAGCGCGCGATAAAGATACGCGGCGATGAGGACGCGATAAAAAAGAAAAAAGAAGAGAAAAGGAAAAGAAAAGGAAAGAAAGGAGGGAAAAATTTATCGCGTTCCATCGACGAGTCTCGCGCGCGACCCGCCTTCATTTTCCTTTCGAGATTGTTTTCGAAAACCAACCGGCGTCCATTGATTGCTCGTTTCTCGCTATTCTTGGCACGGATCGCCAAACCGAGAGAAAGAGAGGGAGAGAGAGAAAGAGAGGGAGAAATAAAGAGGAAAATATTTCTTCTGGCGAATAAATTTCAAAGAGGCGGCGCGTTGCATAACTCGGTATGTGCAGCCTTGAAAAGTTTCAGCAGTCTCGCTCGTCCTCCTCCTCCTCCTCCTCCTCCTCCTCCTCTCTTTCTCCTGTCTTCCACTACGCGCGTTCCTCCGCCACGGTAGCAATACTTTCACGTGTTTTCCAAGGATCGGAGCCCGCGTTTAAATCATTCGATGAACGATTACGCGGGACACGTTCCTGTCAAAGGTTCTCGCGCAGGATTCTCACGGCGACCGCATCGCGGAGATTCCCCACGGACGTGGTCATGCGAGAAAATGGACGACCGATCCGCCGATGACGAGATTCTGATTTAAAACCGCGACGCGGAGTCGAAGGCAAACAGGAACTTCGTGATCCGTCGTGCCATTTCCTCGTGCTAATCGTTCGAACGGAGGAGACGGTTCCTGATAAATGGGCATACCCGGCGACTAACGGTACCCGGGAGATTTTAAAATTCATACGTACCGACTTTGTTTCACTAACGCGACTAACGTATCGTTATTATTGTTTCTCTTCGTCGCTCGCTCATCACGGCGTGTGAGAGTTCCGAGAAAATTGCACGCTTGGGAAGATAACTTTGGAAAATCAACAGACTCGTGGCTCGTCGAACAATAAAACGCCAAGTTGTTGCCGATTCGGACGATCGACACGTATGCAAGCGCATATTTTTATCTCGCTACAACACTTGGCTTCGAAGCCACAGCCGGTGGGTTATTAGAAAACACAACGTGGTATTCGCGTTCGTATGAAATTCCAAATCTCTCGCTCGGCTGGCGCGTGAGTAACGGGTTTCCAACGCTCTTGCAAACGCTCGACAAATCGCAGACGGACGAAATGATTAGGAAGCAATCTAGAAAATTGCTACGTAATTTTCCCCGCGGAATCCATTTCATCGCTCGCATCCTTTAATTAATTAAAATTATCGGCTTAAAGCTAAACGGGCACCGGCGTATCGAGGAACAACGAGCAACGAAGAGGAACACACGGGAAACAACGTGGAGGTGGAGAAGCGAGATAAGAACAACGATGGAACGTCGATTATACGAGAGAAGGTTCAAGGTGCTTTCCACCTATTTCTGCTTATCCGCCATCGTCGCTGCTCTTCCCCCCTTTTGTTCGCCGTCTCTCCTTCTCTCCGTCCCTCCTCCCTGCCCGCTGCATGCACGCTCGTGGATTACGGTCGGGACTATTGGCAAGCTTAGCTCGTGGTCGATTGCCTTTACGAGTTACCGAGCATTTGCGTATTTCACGGCGGACCGTTATGACTGCGACCACAGGAAGAGTATGGCCGCTTATCCGGCAAAGGATCGACCGATTCGGGATCCGCGACTTCTCTTTGCCCGGCCTGACAAGATTAACGCGGTACGCGTACTCTCGCGCACACGCCCCCGCACGCCTCCCTCTCTATTATAATTTCTCCGCTCCGGATGATAATCCAGAGAATTTCGGCAGACCTTACAATCGACTCGATCTCTCGCCGCTTTTCCCCGGCAAATTCACCCGGAGAATTACTCTGAATTATTTATCGATTAACCGGCAACTGTTATTCACTCGTCGATTATTTAACGATTACAACAGCTGGCCAACATTTGTAGATACTTTACATACATACGGAAACGAGATATTTTGGCATTTTATTAGCACTCTGCGGCGGTTGCTAAAGCATTCGAACTGAATATTTGGAGTGAAACCACCATCCGCCAGTTTAATTTACATCTTTAGAAACATTATTTACGCCGCGGGTTAATTTCGTACCAAAATTTCGTACGCCATTCCCCCGTACAGATTTCTTGTCCCGAATTTTTCGACAAAGGCAGTCGTATCTCGTTACGGCGCCGGTGAATTTCCAAAAAAGTATCGCGTAACGCGCGTACAGCGACGCGCGTCCGTAAAAATTTGCTGCAACGAGCAGAACTCTGACAATGTGCATTAAACTTGAATTGAAACCCCGACGCTAACGGCGAATTAAATTTCTCTGTTGCAGGTACGTAAAGTCTGGCCGTTTACGACGAAGCGGTTTAAAGGAGATCAGTTTTAAGGAGATGCGAGAAATCCGAGGTATTGGCTTGCAAAGCACACGTCGTCCCCGCTGACGTTATTATCGCGCTGACGACTATATCCGCGGAATACACCAAACGTGGCCAAACGCCGTTTCGAGAAAACACAAACGCGGTCCGAGGAATCTCGCGTTTTTTCCAAATACCTCGCGAATATACGTCCTCCCTTTTCCCCTCGGGGCCGCCGGCCGGCCGGCCGGCCGGCTTCGGAAGGACGAGCTGCACCCCCGCCGCTGCACGACCAGAATCGATTACGTTTTTCTCGGTGGACGCGAATTAATGAGAGGCAACGGGGCTCACGTGAATTCCGAACAGCGACGTCTGCGTCGACCCTGCGAGAGAACGATCGAACGAACGTATAGGGAGAGGAACATCGAATCGCGTGTTATCGGAGCGACGCGTCTAAATGCTCCAAGTATACGCCTAATGCCAGGCCGTGGGGCCTAATCGCCGTATGCAAATCACAGGGCGGCACCGGCCACATTCACATAATCAATGGTCTAACAGCCGATCGATGCCGATACGGCCGCCACTCACGTATTTTCCAAACGTACTCTAATTCGACGTTCCCTAATTTCCTCGGCAATTTCCGTACGTGCTTTTTCGTACCAGACGACGCCGGCGCGGGAGGGGAGAGGGGGCCGCCACCGTCGCCGCTGGGACTCGACGTGCCGACTTCTTTTTCGAGGGTGGCTGCTCCAAATCGTCACGAATGTTCCTTCTCCCCGCTCCTTTTTTTCTTTTTCTTTTTCTTTTCTTTTCTTTTTCTTATTACGCGGACGAATTTTCATCCAATTTCCATAGATATCCCCGAGCGGGAGCAATGTTCGGCCTCGATTAAATTTATCCACCGGGTTGAAATTTGCTTTTAGCGGAAGTTGGTTTAGCTTCGTTGATTTCTTGGCTGTCTGTTTATATTTGTCTTTTTCTTTCTTCTTCTCTTTTTTTCTTTCTTTCTTTTTGAATTTAAATTTAGTGCGAGTGTTGAGCTTGTATTTTGATCCTTTAGAAGGAGGATCGATTAATTTACGTACGTTCACAGCCTCTCCGATATTCGTGTCATTTTCAGTTTCAAGGCCCGAACTCGGCCGAAACGCCTCCACAGATGTCCGGCCGATACTGGATCGTCGCGTCTGCGTAATGAAAAAGTGACAAAATGACTGGTAGAACAGAACGCGATACCATCGACGAACAAGAATTTCTGCGTCGTCAACACGCCGCTCGACAACTTTTTAACTATGCCACTTTGCGTTTCGCAGACGTCGCATCGATCTTCCGTTTCTTTCCTCCTTTTCTCTTTTTTTTTTTTTCTTTCCCTCTAACGTAACTCCCGTGGCCGGACAGTACAGCTGTCTGTTATTTCAGCCAACGGCCGATTAGCATAATCACACGGTTCCCTTTTGCGAGAGAACTTTTCTTCGAGAACATAATCTAGCACTATAAGCCCATCGGGGAACGACGCGAACGCGCGACACGTGTTATTTATATCTCCCATCCGGCGCGTGCAAAAATTTGCAAGAAATGCGATCAATGATTACACAGAAGCTGCGCGCCCGGCCTGTAAAATGAAATACTAACGAAACTTTTTCAGTTTCGATGTATCAGTCAAGATCGTTCTATCGGATAGACGGCGGGCCAGTGACCACCGAGCAAGTACTCGTCGTCCATTAAGTGAAAGAACTCGACGTTGAGTCAACACGCGAAATCCAACAAAATAACGCGTATCGAACGTCGAGGGGATTTCTAACAAAGAAATGTCAGATAAAACTGAACGCACGTTCGAACCGTCGTTTGACTTTACGAGCCATCCGTCGGAAAAATGTTCACGGTCAGATCGAAGGCGAGCTCGAGAATATCGAAACGACGACGGTCGAGAACACAGAGCCGACGAGTGACGAGAGAGGAGGAAACTTCCAAGGGAATCTCTGACGAGGCCAAGGGACCCAGATAAATCGGCGAACGTATCGATCAGCCGAAGAAAGCGAAGGGCCACGACGAGAGGCATCCAGATTCGGGGAGACTTTACGGTCCATCGCTCGTCTTACAAAGCGTGGATTCCCCGGCTTCTTTCAGCGAGCTAACGAGCCGAAAGCCAAAGAGGTGGGGAAAAAAGGAGCAATTACGGCCCGCGCTTCCCAGGGAAATGGCACGCTTTAAGCGCCCGCGGGACAATGGCGCGCACCGTAGCGCGAAGATTTTATTTTTCGCGCGTACGATAATTGCACCAGCTCCCGGGTGGTGGTCCACCACCGACTCTGGTAATTTTGCATTTTCCGCTACGTTTGTTTACCTTCGCCTGGTGGCAAAACTGTCTCCGCCTGTTCTTGCCAGGAAACCGGGGCTCTCGTCGAACAGGTTTGAATTTCTGCGAAGAGACTAAATTTGAAAAGAGAAGAAACTCAAAAAAAAAATTTGGTCCGGCGAACCGAGAGTATTGCGCGAGATATTTTGCGAGATTTCAAGTGTAGAGGCGATTTATAGAGAGGATGAAGGGCTCCTTAATTATTACGTTTCGATTAGGCGTGGAATCTTCGATCTCGCCGTGGCGGTTGTTGCGTGTACGCTCGCGCGGAGAACTCGGTGAGAACAAAGGACAAAAGAAATATCGCGGAGTCGAAAGGGCCCGAGGGCGACGCAGCTCGCCGGCTCGTGGAATTTCGACTCGGCGAACGATTGCACCGCGCGCGCAGATCGTTCGATTCGATTAACGCGCGAATCGTGCGTGAGTAACACGCGGAAGACATTTCTACAAATTTTTCCCGCGCCTCGTAACTCTCGCTCCGTCACGGCCGGAGATAAATCGAGATGATCGGGTGAAAGAATCTTCCTTCTCCCTCCCGCTCGAACGTTATATATATATATATATCGCGTAAAATTTTTATGAGATCTTTCGTAGCTGCAAGTGCTAACAAGGAAGAGATATTAACAAAGAGTACAGAAGCGTCGAAGGAAATAATGAAAAGGAAAGAAAGAAAAAAAAAGAATGCAGCTCAAAAGCACGATTAACAAGCCTCCGGAATAGAAACCATTTTCCGGAATAAGAAAAGAGAAAAGGGAACGGCGGAGGGGTGGGGATAATCTTGAACGAGGAATTTTAATTAAAATCCACGGTTATCAGGCTCGCGTTGCCGAACAGACGGAGGAAACCCCCGAAAGAACATCGAAAAATACCACGAATGACGAACGAACGAACGAACTAACGAACGGCCCCTGTCTTTCATCCCTCTCTCCCCTTCTTCTTGTAGATCGTCACGCGTATTATTTATTCACGTCACGGTTCACGGGGATCGAAGAATACCCGAACCGTTTTCGCTTGTTCGGGCTGGTAGCTGAAAGGTGTATGAAAGGGAGCGGTGGTTCTTGATAGGGTGGCACACGGATTCGGGGGGAGGGGAAGGACAACGAGGATACGAGGAGTAATAAGTCCGAGATAACGAGCTTTTCGATGCCCCTCCCCCCATCGGGCCCGGCCCGGTACCGAAACGGAAAATTAATTAAGTGACTCCCAAGATTCGCCGGGTATTCTTAACCTTCGAAGACACAATGAACGAGAAATTATGCGAGGGAGAGGCCGAGAGAGAGAGAGAGAGAGACGAGGCAGACCGATTCAAAGGGGTGGAGGGGGTGGGGGGTGGTGGTAGCGAGACGGCCGGTGAAGGAAGATAGCCGGCTATCAGGGTCATTAGTTACGGATGTCCCGTCCGAACCGGGACCACTCTCTCGTCTCGATAAACAGGAGGCCCTTACGAGGTGTCGAGACAGTCGGAGAGAAAAGAAGGCAGCCCAGCGGGGGGAAGTTTCGAAGATAGGCGGCGAGGCGGGGGGGAGGGGAGGAGGAAGAAAGAGGAGGACGAAAGGAGGAAGAAGAGAAGAAACACGGGGCAGAGAGAAGAGAGAGAGAGAGAGAGAGAGCTGGAATAATAATTATAGGGTCGGTAATATAACGGTCAGCGTGCCCGTTATCTGGCGCTCTTAAAGTGCACTACGTTGTTTGGAAGATAGGAACCGAGGCCCGCGTTCCTTTCCATTTCTCGTCACCGTCGCTCATCTTCTCGCCTTTATCTGGCAGCGCCCGGGTCTCCCCCCCCCCCCACTCTAACGCGTCGTCGAAATTCCCCCCCGATGGATTCAACGGCGAACGGACGGAGCAGTCTCGTCTTCGAAAATTGCTACGTCGCTCGTCGCGTGTTCCGCGCAATGGAAGATTATCGTCTCCGAGACGACCGAAGCGTTCTTCTATTGTCCCACGTTTCCGCGTATCAATCGCCAGACCGTTAACGATCGGTTCGAACGAGATCGTCGAGCGTGACGCGATTTCGAGCAGGAATTTTCTCGCGGCTGGCTTGGCAAACGACGCCTCGCGAACGGCCAACAGCGCAGAACACGTTGAAATTTCCACGTCACGTAACTGTTGGTACGCGCGCGCGGGACCAACACACGGACGGAAACACACGCACGCACGCACGCAGGTAGATGAGTCGTCGACGCGCCGCAGCGTGACGAATCACGGCCACGGTGGACACGGACGCGCGGAACACGCGTGAAAAGATCCGCGAGTCAGTGTGTCCGACCGCCTTTCAGGAGAGATACGGGAGAGAGATTTTCAACGACTTATGGGAGTTGACCGTGAAGACGGGATGGAGGGCGGGGGGGGGGGGGTTGGAAGAGGTGGACCGGTGGTGAGGGAAAAGGTAAGACGGCCCGGACGGACCTTCCAGAGGTCGGGGTAAGACCCGGTGAAGTAGATTGCACGGGTGTCACGGTTAATCGGATAACTTAGAATCGAAAGCCGGACTTTGACTCTTTCGTGCGGCGAATCGCAGTGCTTCTCAGCTTCTCTCCTCCCTTCAACCGGTGTATTATACATCGGTGGGGGTTTTAAGAAATATCGGGACGACCCGGTGGAAATTAATTGCGGCGATAATCTGAAGAGCGATCGCCCCGACGAATCTTTCTCTTCTTACGCTGATAAATGGCTATCCGATAAAACCCTGACGTCGATAGATCGTTGGTTCGAGGACCGACTCTTGTAACTGTACTTTGCGACAACGCGTGTAAACGTAATCGAAATAACAGCTTCGCCAACCACGCCACCGGTGGCGTGGTTGGCGAAGCTGATCTAAAAAGCTGGTCTCTAGCTACTCGAAAATTACAATTACACCCTATCGCTTTTTCTTTTCTTTTTCTTTTTGCCCCGTTGCAACGACGCTCTCCAGAGCCACCTGCGTATCTTTTTCTTTCGCCTCTGCTTGTCAGCTTTCTCCGTTGTGCGCGGAGCTGCCGCGTCATCTACGTGACCGTGTTGCGCCAGTGTACGCGCGAGCACGCACGATCCACTCGAACGAATGGCCACTTTGTGCGTGCGAGAGCGTGAAAATCGCTGCGGCGAGAAAGGGTCGGCCTGTAATCCGACGCAATGACGGACTTCAGAGTCGAGTGCGCCGCGATGAAAATGATCGAGATCAGGCCGAAAATGTGGTTAACAAAATGCCCGGCCCGGACCGCTTATTTTCGCGCGGACGTGTTTCCTGTCGGATCGAGTCGAAGGACCCGCTTCGAGTAAAATTATTTATCCCGTTTACTCTCGTTTTTCCGTGTTTGGTCGACAGTTTCGCCACTTTCTATTCTGTACCAGCGAATTTCCACGAAATATATAGCGATATATATTTCCATAAAATAAAGCAACTAAAAAGAAAAAGAAAAAGAAATCTAAATTTCCTCGATTCAACGCTCGAACAGAAGCAGGAATAACTCTTGAAGCGTCTTGAACGAAACAACTCTGCAGGAGAATTCTGTTCCGATATCATTAACGAACCCTCAAAGAGAGAGAGAAATGGGGGAAATTTGCGTCGTTTTCTCTCTGTTTCAACGATCCTACGGGAAAAAGCCGTAGTTTATTTTCTCTCGAGTGTGTTTCCCTACGAGCTCACCCTAGGCACTTGTATTTCGGTGGCTCGCAACTCGCTCGAGCTCTCGCCCTCGTTCACCCTTGCGAGGGCACAGAAGAGCTTGGGTCCGTGTCGCGACCGATTCGCAAGAGCCGGCCGCGATTCCGCTCTTTTTTCGAGATCGAATGGACGTGCAAGCAGGCAGAATAAAAGCCGGTGGACAGTGGACCCAGCAACAAGTGCGCAGCTTTCTCGAAGGGTGGAACGACCTTCGATCGCGCGGAGAGCAACCGCGACAGCAGCTTTCCGCTTCATATTCCCCGCTTCGATTCTGTTTCTTGCAGCCCGCCGTATACGAGGAAGATGCCACGTCTCTCGTGCGTTCGGCGCATTGTTCGTTGCTCGACAAAAAACCGCGACACAAATTGCATTGCAAGTTGCAAGTCGAAGCAAGGGAGAGAGGAATTCCGCCGAAATGGGATCAGGAAACTGCCAGTCAACTCGTTTCTCGCCAGTCATCCGAGAGGAATGCTGGCCAAGGCGGTCGTTCGTTGCCAGTTTCCGCGAACTGTGGCGTTCGCAGCCACCGCTTCTTCCACCGAGGGGAAAGCAAGAAACGTAAATAGGTCATGAATTTGATTCGCGTTCCATTGTTCCATTGTTCGTTGATAGAAGTCGATTTTAAACGCGACTGCGTTAGAATTGGTTATGCGCCATGCTTTGGTATGGTACGAGCGTGTGTCACGTTTCAAACATGCTTGACGCACGAACGTCGACGAAACAAATTCCGCGCGGATGATACAATGGTTTCTCGGGAGGAAAGAATTTCGACGTTTGCTTTCACGGAACATCATCCGGAAAGTCTACCAAAATAACCACCAGTTTCTATCGATTTGAATTAGACATTGTCTAGGCAATATAAAACTATAGCAATGTGCGAATAAATGATAATCAAATTTATGTCTCAATGTCCACGTCGGAGTGTTTATCAGCTGTTATCCAAAAGAATTCAATCAGAGAGCAGCCTGAGAAGAACAGCAACAGTTCGAATTATCTTTCCCCCCTGTCTGCCTAAAAATTTTCAATCTCTCTTCCGTACGATCAATCTCGGTCTCGTCTTTATCCTCTGTAAACACGTCTCGCCGTCTCCCTTTTTCGGGAGTTGGTATTCGAATGGAAAGTGGCTGCGCGAGACGAGTTGCACGACATAGTACACAGAGGTACATACAGACGAGTCGGACGAGGCAGATCGAGGTACTCGAGACGACGCGTCGTAAAAATATCGAGATCGCGTGGATGGCGGAGCCTCGACTCGGTAGAAAATCCGTCCGGGTAGACAAGAAAAGTGGCGCGCGATACTAGAGGAAACACAAGTCGGAGTAATCCGGCGCGGGGTCTCGCGCTGGTGGATTTCCAAGGGTCGCGCGCCCGCTTGTATCGGTACACTTCTACTCGTCCGTGTTCTTCGTCGTCGTCGTCGTCGTCGTCGTCTGTCCTGACCACTTCTCCGCAGCTCGAGCTCGGAGAATGGGTGTGTAACACAGGCTGCCACGGTGCCAGGGCCAAGGCAAGGGGTGGCGAGCAATATTTTAAAACGGTCGCGAGTCTGTTGCGAGCAGAGGCTATCGGCGAGTGCGCGCGGTGCTGAAGGGCTAGCTGACTCGTAGAAAGAGGTGGAACGCGCGAACAGAGAAACGGAGAAACGAGGAGAGAAAAGGGAGGGCGTGCCTGCTGTTATCTCGCTTGTTCTCTGGATGAAATATCGACTAGCAGTTTCAGGCCTTTCTTCCGCTGCTCTTGCTCCCCGCGTTCTTCTTCTTCAGCTTCTTCATCCTCTTGCTTGTACGCTTCAGCTACAGCCCCTCGAACCTTCTTCACCAACGCTCTTCTCTGTCACTCTCTCTCTCTCTCTCTCTCTCTCTCTCTTTGTCTAGCTTCTTGACTTCTCTTTGAAAGCTGAAACATTCCACAATGTCCGTCCTCGTATCGGCTTCGTACGGATCCGGTATTTTTCCTATTTTTCGGGACAGGTAATGGTACATCTCGTCGCGGAGACGTATCATTACCATACATTGCTGACGGGCCCATCGATCACCTTCAAGCGTCGTGGATGAAGCGGCTCCTCCGAGTGATCGACTCGTCGGCGGAAAGAAAAGAAGAAAAAAAAAAAAGAAAAGGGAAGAGCGGCCACCAGCGGGGAACAGCGAGGAAAGGAGAATAAAAAGGGGATCGAATCGAAAGACGTGAAAGAGGTGGAGAAGATAACGCGCGCAATCTCCTTCCACCGCTACTTTTCGCTCCTGTTCGAACGGATGAATGGATATTAGCCAGAGCCAAAGGTAGCTACTTTTTTGTGCTGCCGGAGCGAAGATTCTCTATAACAACGGATCGATCTTTCCCCGCTTTGCTCGCAAGACGAGCAGCAGGAGCAAGTTCATTTGGCCGTCGTCTAGAAAAAAAGAGGACATCGAATTAATCCAGCCTATGGCGGTTGATAGTTTCGCGTACCCTCGCGAGAGGTACTCGTTGTTATGCATACACGGTGATTTCATTTCCTACACGACGCGTTTCGGACGACGCGGAAACACGGGAACGAGGCGCGGTCCAAAAAAAAAAAAAAAAAAAAAAAAAAAAAGAGAGAGAGATTCGAAAAAGCGTATTATCTCGCGACGGCGCGGAATTAAAACCGGCGCGGGGATTAGCGCGGCGCGGTAATTTTTAATTAGAAAGAACCGAGCTTTTCTTCAGCGGGCGTTTACGTGCTACGAATTAATCGCCGCCGCAATTTTAATTAGGCCACGTAGTCAGCCAGCCGCGTGGCGAACGAGAACTGCGACGCGAGCCGCGAAACATTCTAGCGCGCTATTTATTTTATAGACTGACGACGATTAATCAGCTCCGTGTCGCGCGTGTGATCTCGCGCGCGCGCTATTTATTTAGCGCGTCGCGCAATAAACCCGGCCCGGCGATAACGTAAATGTTACAACGAGATCGGCGATAGCGGCGTGTCCGCGATAATAATCCGCGGCGAACGATGTGAATTTATAAGCGATCGCGTTGAATTCCGATTCAGCCGGAAACCGCGGATTTGTCGGGCAAATTGAAACGTACAGCCGTGACGCGAAATATCAGGCGTCGCGCAGACGGAAGCTCGAACCGGAGTGTAATACGACGAGTCGAAACGTCTGCCGGATTAAATCGTAATCGCCGGCTGTACTGTCTCGCGAGGATACAATCTCTCGGCGCGATCTATCGGATCCGGGGCCTCGCGGCGCAATCTCTCTCGCCGAAGACTACACCTTCGCGGAAACGCGATCTCGTCAAAATCTCGAACCAGTCTGAGCCAACCGTTAGACTCGAGAAATCGAGTTCTCGCACCTAGCGAGACAACAATGGACAAATCGTTGGATTTTCCCCTCTGTACACGACGTGTCGTGGACGCGTAACTTCGACACGCGAAAATGTTTCAAGTGTGAAAAAAATTCGAGGGGGTAAAAAGAAAACGAAAAATACATCAGGCAGATCTGACACAATCGAATGAAATACAACTGTTGTTCGCGGCACAACAGATCCACGGTCTCTGTACCACGTACTTGCCTTGGTGGAATCAATGGCTAGGCGCGTTTCATTCATCGTCGATTCTTTTCTTTTCCCTCGGGGCAACAAACATCGACACACACACACACACACAACGGGGCAGTTCGTTCGTAATAAAACAAGTCCGGCTCGTCTCGTCAACCCATCGATACGATAGAATGTTGAACCCGCCGAAGCGAGCACGAGCGAGCGAACGAGAGAGAGAGAGGGAGAGAGAGAAAGATTTCGAGCACGGCCGATGCCGTTTATCCGCGCCGGAAGGCCACGCAGAAATAAAAGGCATCGATCCGCGAAATATCCTATATACCGTAACGCGTACCATTGTGCTAGGTTAGATTTAATGTCGGCGCCGCGCGCGAGTGTCACCGAGGTTCGAGGAAATACGAGGGTTGCAGCGAACAGCGCGGCGGAAAGAGAAGAAAGGCAAGGGGGGAGGTGGGAGGAGAACGGACGAGAAGCTGGCAAAGGAAGAAGAGAAGCTGGCGAAGAAAGGAAGGTGGTGACAATGCGATCTCGGCTCCGATACGGAATTGTCGGCGACTCCGGGCACCGGGTACCCTTTCTCTCTGTGACTCGTGAAATGAGCATAAGATTCTTCGGTTATTTCGCCGGCAAGCAAACTGCGAACTGAACGAACGAACGAACGGCAGAGAAGGCAGAGTTCTCCAACGCGCGCGATATCTCTTGGGGGCTTCCTATGCCTCGAATTGTGCGCCGAGCAACGCGTTCCAAATATCTCTGTCGGTCCTCTTTCCCTTTTGCCTCTTCACCGGCACCACGGCCGCCGATGCACCTTTTGACCCCTCGGCTCGGACCTCTCCTCGTATTTCTCACATTACTTTTCGAGTCTTTCTCTCTCTCTCTCTCTCTCTCTCCGAGAGAGCCTGTTCCGCGCCAAGTTATTCGGCTTTTCGTTGTGTTCCGCGCGAGATCGCGCGTGTGCACCGCGCGCGAGCCCCAACCGAGAATTTATCGAACGGAACACCGGGGCAGGAACGTCTCCCGTCTCCCCCGTGCCGGGGATGTTTCTTCATTCGGGGAATGAACCGACCGATCCGAGCCGCGTTCTCCAGAATCTGTCTGCCCGTCCCTTTAGCTGCTGCTAAAGCGAAAGGGCGAACGGGGGAGGGGGAGGGATATTACGGAATCGCGCGGTTGAATTGTATAATTGTTTCGGTTTGTCGATCGACTGGAGAATCGAACTACGGCGCATTCACGGGAATGGCATCGATCTCGCGTTTGAAAGAGCTATGATTGATCGAACCCATCCATCGTCGGGGCATGGAGGCTGAATTGCTTCTCCCACTCTCCCGCGTCCGGATCGCCACCGCGCGCGGAAACGTAGACTAATGCGCGGCTGTATGGATGGATCGGTACATTTTCCTTTACATCGTCGTACCTACTTTTCGAAAGATTCGTTCAACGTCGGGAAATAGACGAGTTTTCGTAGAATGAAATTAGCCGGGATATCAGCCCCGAGATCGATTCCATTGAAAACGAACGCGCGCCCTCCTCCCCCTTCCGATCAACGCGCAATAGTGAAATTATTCCTCTCGTTGTGCACGGAACGCGATTGAAAATTCCGCCGATTAAAATATCATTTATTAACGTGGAATCGGGCACGCCGATAACGCGGAAGTGTGACGTCGAACGACGCGAAGGGGGGAAATAACTTCGCTCTGCGCGGGGCGTGCGGAGAACGAGAGCCGCGATACACCGGCCGGCCTGTATCCGCGAATCAAAATCAATAGCAATTACGTGGAATAGTAACGACGAAGGGTGGAGAGGGAGGGGGAATGATGGTAGAGTGGGGAATATCGGGTTCGGTATTAACGGGAATACGAGATGTTTTCTGGGGCGGAAACAAAAAAAAAAAAAAGAAAAAAAAGGAAAAAAATAGGAAAAATATAGTACCTTGCTACACCGGTAGGCTTACGCGCAGTTCATCTCGGTCGGATTTTTTCATTTTCGTCGCGACCGGCGACCAACCGTTTTATCCGCTTGAAACCCGCTGTCGCGCTGCATTGTTTTTCGGGGGTATTGGCGCCGATAGAGCGCGATAATCGAACCGAGAATGGCAATCGGGCCGCGTGTAAAGCGAACGAAATTAAACGATAATGCAACTCGGTTTGGCCGAGGGCCGGGGCCAAAGGGAACTTTTCGAGAACGTGGGAAATGCAACCCCAATCCCGCGTCGTCATTGTTTCCAACTTCGTGGCCGAAGCTCTGGCGTTGCAAGCCGCATACTGCTGCTTCTATCCTCTGCCGCATACTGTTTGCCCCATCGACCATCAGGAAATTTATATTTACTTGGGGAACGATGATGGCGGTGCGGTGCGGTGCTGTGCGGTGCTGTGCGGTGCTGTGCGGTGCGGCGCGACGCGGTGGTAACCAATAGCGAAACACCCGATCCGCGCAGATAGAAATTTAGGTGTTGCCGAATATACCCGTTCCGAGTATAAAATTCATTTACCGATGTAATTTACGCAAAGACTAAGTTGTCCAAACTGTCGTTACAATGGAATTCCCCACTACTTTATTAACGCGTCAATGTAACATCCCTTTCGTTTCGTTGCTCCGCCAGTCCGATTATCCTCGATCAATGCAAACGCTTAGGGTTTGAACACCCGAGATCCAACGTAGATCGTCTTTCGTATACCATAACCGAAATCGTCCAATAACCGGAAGCCCGTCTGCGGATCGTGCTTATCTCGTAGCTCGCCAAATGGAAATGTACCTCTAAAAGGTCCATTCGGTAATTACCGATACCCCTGGTATGTACCATTCTCTCGTTTATTCATTCATTCTCTGCTGCTGCTTCGCCGATCTTCCATTTAACCCCATTATGCAGAAAGGTCGCTCTATTTATCTCGAGTCATCTTGGAAAGCGTAGCCACGAGCCTCCCGCCCCGGGATCGATGAATCGCAAAGGGCGAGCCGATTCACCGGCAGAATCGTCGGTAAAAAGTTCGCTCGATGATCAATCCTCGCGTATCGCCAGCGGCGAAAGTATATACACCAGAGGCGCAGGCTTGCGAGGGTTGCATCGAACTCGACCGATCGTTTCCGAAACTATTTTCAACGGTAGAAACGGTCGAATCGGCACGAGCAGTGGGAAATTTCTAATTCAAGTGGAACGCTCGATACGGCGGTGAACACAACCGCGTACCCTAATTCTTGTCTGCGAAGGACCGTTCTTGCTCTTGCGTTACCTATAGCTAGGGAGCCACCGCATCGCAAGCCAGCGCTATAGGTAATTCCAATTCCATCGGTTAGCGCCTTCCATGGTCCGATCGAACCAAGGTTGTTGCACGCCTTGGCGAGGGTGGAACATTGAATGTTTAAGGAAGCTCGTCCCGGTCCTCGTGTACCTTGTTGCCGTGTTCGCAACGCTCCTCCTGTAACTGACCTCGACGAAAAGGACTTGATCTTGTGTATCAGGCACACTAACTGCAACGTCGCTTCTTGTTTCCACTCTCTTTCTCTCTCTCTCTCTCCTTTTTTCTGAAGCTGCCTCGGAAAAGATATCGCAGAATTGAGAAAAATATTCAAAATTGAGACCAAAATTGGCTCTATTTTGTCCTCCGCCCTGAGAGTATTCGAAATGATTCGGAAATATTGTGCTTCGCACGAGTTCACGTGAATTGATGTTGGTTGGAAAGAAATTTGTTATCGTAAAACGTACAATGCTCGGAGAAACGAGGAAGCAGGCAACGCGGCCAACGATTTTACAGAAAAATAAGGACGTTGTTCACGCGCTAACGGGCGCGACGTAGAATTCCGATAAACAGGATATTATCGAGTTGTGTGTTTTCCAGCGTTTTACCAGCGTCGAAACGTTTAAACGCGCGCCTTCTGACTGAAAAAACGTCACTCGAACAAAAAGCGAAAACCGGGAGGTATTGTATAAAGGGACGGTGAGAAGCGTGCAGCTCGCGTTGACAGCGAAAAACGTCGACCGGCTAATGCGATTATAAATAAAATTGAATTTTTAATCGCGCCGTCGTTGCCGCCGCCGCCGCCTTCCGGGGAAAAGAGCAAGCAGGGGAATCGCAGTCCGTGGACCGAGAATTAAAGTCGAACGAGCACGCCAGCTAGGAAGAAGAAGAAACGAAACTGTTCGCCCTATTAAATTAGCCGGTGCCGGCGAGCAAAAACATTGATGGTAACCCCGTTAGGGATCGTTCAATAATGAATCAAAGAAGTCAAGTCAGCAGCGGGGTTTAGGTTAGGTTATCCGTGGAAAACGGAGGCTAGGCCATTTACAATGTCGCGATCAACTGAGAAGAAGAAGAAAAACCGATCGTGTAATTAAATCTCTCGCACGATTCCCTCTAGATCCCCTCGACGTCGACGTTGTGTCGCCGTCGCCGTTGCCGTCGCCGTCGTCGTCGTCGTCGTCGTCGTCGTCGTCGTCGTCGTCGTCGTCGTCGCCCCTCCTCTTTCTTTTCTTTCGTGCGTTTCTTCCAGCCGGCTCTCGTTTTATTTCGTAGCCGCTCGCCATTCATTCGCCTCCTTCGCACTTCGCCCTCCACAACGTGGAACCGGCTTCTTGAAATAATGTAAAGCACCTCTTTCAAGCCAGCCACTCTCGTCCGTACCGCCCGGCCCTTGTCCCTTTTCTCGAGCTTCCCCCTCGGCTGCGTTCGCGCGCCTCTGAAGATCCGAATCTCTTTTTCCTCGCTGCCCCCTTGCGCGGTGGTTGCGGCTACTGGTGCGAGCAGCAAATTTCTTCCGGCCTGTTTGTTGTCCCCCCCTTTCTAACGATTATACGAGACAGACACTTCGTGGTGGTCGGCTAGAACGATGTCTCTCGCCAGATTAGGCTCGCGTTTTTTTTTTCTTCTGTTTTTTCGAGGGTCGCACGAAACTCGGTGAAGGGAGCCTTCTCCTCCTCTGTCGACAGATAAGACCGCGTGAAAATTAAATTGTAAGATTCGCGATAACGCGAAACACGCCCCGAACGTTCCCCCTCCTCGAATTAATTAACTCGACTCGCGTAACGTTTTAGCCGAGTGCAAGAATATTTTAACTCTGTGACACGAAAAATTATTCTTCCTCGCGTGTTAAGTTTCTTCGGGTCTCTCGCGCGTGAATCCTCGTGAATCCTCGCGCGGCCGGAGCATGTTTGACACGTTTCCCTCGAGGTGAACAGCTACCGTCCCGCTGGCTGTGCAGACGGATTCGGCGTTCCTAGCCTAATTACAGGGCCGAGTAGCCGTGAGCACCTGCGTCTTCTCCCGTTTCGTTTTCGTGCCTGCGCAGCCCACACTCCGTGCCTGAACCTCCGCCGCCGAGGAACGAAGCCACGTAACACGATCTCGTCGCTTCCACGTCGCAGAAACGTGGGTCGGTCCGACTGTTCACTCGGAATCGTCTCGAGACGATTCCATCCCGGACGAACTTTTAATCGAATCGACCGAAACGATTAACTTTCGATTAAAGTTTTTAGCACGAAGCCTGAGAAGTGAAACGAATCAGAACGTGAACGAAATCTGTGTACGTAGCTGAAGCTCGATAAGAGGTTCGTGTTGAAAAGATCTCGAAACAGCTATTGGAGAAGCGCGATCTTCTGGATCGTTCAAAAAAAAAAAAAAAAAAAAGAAAGCGTCGAGATACTCGTCCACGTTGCATCCTGTCCGAAATACCGTAGGAATGCAGCCGTGTCGTGACTGTAGCTTTCATTTCCACGTTGCGTGCCACATCGAACGATTCCATCTCCGTTCCCTGCGCGAGATCCTCGAGAAAGAACAACAGGAACAACTTTCCCGGAGAGAACTCGGAAAATCGATATTTTCGCTCTGTTTGGGCGAAATTAAACCGTGTCACAATCGAGCGAGATGCGCGACGGAAATTTAAAGAATTAAATTACACGGATCAGCGATCTTAAACGACCACGCGTTTCGGTGAACGTTCGCGTGATCGATGAATCAATCAGCGTCGAGCCGACTGGTTAGAGAAAGCTAGGACGAAGACGCGGATTCCCAGCGCGGATAAAATTTGATCGCGGATACGTGACTGAATCGGTTGCTAGCAGTCTGTGCACGTGCATTCGCTCTCAGGAAAATGGAGACAGCCCATCTGTCGCGTTGCTCAAGTTTCGCCGTAATTATACCGATCTTTCTTTTCTTTCTTTTCCCCTCTGCCGTGCACGTTTCGAAATCTTCGCCGACGATTTATTCGCGGGTATCGATCTGGTGGAGAAACTCGTTTCGACGGCGGACCGTGTTTTCTCGTTGCAAGTCGATAATTAGAACAGGAGAGGTCGTCGATAGTCGCTTGAAAAATTCAGACATTCGAACTGGATTGAAGACGTCTAGACGTCTAATTCGGGTCCAAATGCGCTGTTTTCGTTTTATTGTTTCGTTTTTACACTAAGGTTCCCACGCCAATTTCCATGATCGTAGATTGTGAGATTGTGGGAAACACCAGAGATGAACTTTTTGAATAAATTTTTTGACAAACCTTTGACTCAACGTCCAGCTATTTAGTCCTCAGGGAATTAAATCCTTGTTGATAAAGTAACGCTAATCCTCAAAGAAAACAGAAAAGGCAGTAACGTGGTCTATATGTATAATTCAATTTCGGAAAACAATGAACTTGCCTTGATTTGGTTCTCACGTACGAGCAACAGCGTTCTATCGGTGTTCTAAAACGTTACACGCAGCACATCCGCATTCTTTAGGGGCGTTGCAACATTGTGCGCGCTCTCTCGAGTCATTGTTGTCGTTTATTAAAAGTTGCAAATAACCTCGTAATAATTCTCTCTCTCTCTGTGCGCTTAATAGCTCTCAGAAAGTTTGCAATGTTATTGTGCGGCATTTTCAAATTTTCCCCGTTGCAGTTTCGAAATCTACGACAATACTATAAATATTCATGGCGAACGTGACGAATACGGCACTATTTTCGCTGATACTTTTTGATAACGCCTCGATCCCTTGGGTGTTTAAAATTTCCAAGAGTTTACAAATTTAACACTAAAACTACCAAAAAGTGGTCAATACGACCACTTTATAATTTTTGTTGGAGCGTATTTTTAAAGATTCAGATAATTTTTCGTAAAATATATAAATTTGTTACATTATAAAGTTTTTTCATTTTTTTTCAAAGTGATTTTAGAGGGTAACCCAGAAAATCAGGTCTCTTCAGGTTGCAACGCTAATGCAACGAAAATTAGCGATTGGTTGATTTGGGTCACGTGATTCGTGGGGTAGACCTCGAGTAGGAGTGGCGCTGTCTGTAATTTGTTTTGCGTATCAATAAAATTTTATGGCAAAAAAGTCGTCTACATTTCCTAGTCAGAACAGCTGCTTCTGGGCCTTTCAGTGAGATAAATCGTACTGGATTCGTGCAGTTTTTTTTTTAGTGTTAATGCTGAAACATGAAGAGCAACAAATTGAGAATTAATTTGTAACTTGCGACAAATTTACAAATTTATACGCTTATTCTCATGGCGTATTATATATCCTCTTTCATCGCGAGATTACCTGCATAATACTCTAATACGCACTAAGCACTCAAAGGGTTTAATATTCCGCTCCAATCAGCTCGAGTCAGTCGCCTCTTTGGTTGATAAAACCAAACAACTCGCTTCCTCCCGTTTCCCTCCCGGGTGAAACTTTGAGCCACTTTCTGAAATTCTCACAGGCTACTAGTTAAAAATCATTGCACTCTTCGGCACCCCGAACTATACTCTAATTTAGAAAGTTCTCGGGGCCAAGTGAAACGCCTTCGCTTCCGTCCAAACTTTTCACTTCGCCCCGACGGTTCGACGCGTTGTTGATCTTCCTCAAGCATTTCGCTGCCCGCTTCCCTCGTTCTGTGTACTTTGCTAACCGGAACACACGGCTCACCGTTGCGCATCCCCGGAAACCGTTTATTATTTATGCCGGTGTATTAAACGCGGTCACTAGTCGCAATCGATCGTGCCGGCTATCCCGTTTCCGGCCAACTTGCCCCGGCTGATTGTGCACTTTCGTTAGACGCGCATCTGCGATGATAGTTTGCCAACAACGACCACTCCCGGGGGGGATTATTCTGGAAAATTTAGAAATTCACGCGTCATAATCGCGTTACGTCACGTTGCATCGTTGCAAAACGAAGCTTGAACATTTTCCAGCCGGGATTTATCGGCAATTTAACTTCGTGCAGCGACTCGCGCGTTTTACCAGGTAAACAACTGTGATGGATGGCATTTTTTCTTTGTTTTTTTTTTTCCTTTTTTTCAAAATTTTGAGAGCGGTCGATCGTTGCCGACGAGAGAGTGATACGACCGTTTTATTCCAAGCGCCACGGTCCAAGAACCAAATGATCTCTCTTTTCGGCCACGAGCCAACAAGTTCATTAGTCTTCTTTCAGCGATCTCTCGACGCTGCTTTCTCGCTCGATGAGCAAGAGTCGTACGACTTATTAAGTCACTCTCGAAATCTTATAAAACCCGGCCCTCGCGGATTCTTTATCCGAACCGTGCCTTCTTCTCCTTCCTTTCCGCCATGCCTGGATTAAAGAGAAGAAGCTCGTCTTAAAATTCGTGCGAGGATCCGTGGGGCAATATCGAGCGAGACCGCCCCACGAAAATTTACCGGAATATGATATCGCGCGGCTGAATTTTTTATATTAATACCCCGAGTTAATACCGCGTTTAATCCACATCTCGAATTCATCAATTCCGTTTAACGTTTCAACTTCGTTATACCGCTCGGTATTGTATGGTATAACAGAATGCTGTTACTGAAATATACGTATTGAACGGGTCCGCCATTCTTCCGACTCTTTTCCCGCTGATGATAATACAAAAGAAGAATCGCAGGAAGAATAAAAAAAAAAAAAGAAAAAAAATTATGGAATATTAAATTACACGGCAACGACGAACAATCACCCGAGAGCGCGGATTCGTCATAAAATCCTGTCGTTCGATCCATCGAACGGCGGCGGTCTCGGAAAGTAGAAAAGCGGAGACATTGTTTCTTTAATTAATCCACGTCGCGAGTATCGAAGCACGGACTGCATTTACGAGTTCCCTCGATGGAGACACGTGCTACGTTTATTAGACCCCGTGAATGGTCTTTGACCCGTGGAGGCGGTGTCGTCGTGCAGTATACCGCACACGAGACGCCGCATCCACGAACGCCGGAGATCGCCGTTCTATCGTCGTTTCTTGTCGTACGCCGACGTGCAGAACGATATACACGTCGATCCTCGGAGGAAACTCGATACGAGTAGTATCTCAGGAAGACGTACGACCGATCGGAACTCGCCTCGGAGACTGGTCCCTCGAGGCTTGCATCTCGCGCAATCTTCTGCGTACAATTATCCTTCTGCCTTGCTTTCATCTCGCCCTTCATCCAGATTCCGTTTACCCGGCTTCTTTCAATCTGAGAATCGACGGTCAGATACAAAGAGACAAACAGAATACTAGAACACCGAGAGGTTAAATAATGGAATCAAAAACAATTTTCCCAGCGGAGTCTCTAAAAAAAAAACTGCACGACTCGTATCCCAGTACGATTCGTCTCACTGATGAAAGGCCCAGAAGCAACTGTTTCGATTAGGAAATCAAGACGACTCTTTTGCCATAAAAGTTTATCGATATGCAAACATTTGAATCGATAAAAAACAAATTACAGACAACGCCACGCCCCTTCACGATTCACGTGACCCAAATCGACCAATCGCTAATTTTCGTTGCATCAGCGTTGCACCTGAAAAGAGGCCCGATTTTCTGGGTTACCCTCGCTAAAATCACTTTCAGTGATAAAAGAAGAAAAAAGAAAAGGAAAGAGGGAAAGAGGAAAAAGATCGATATCAAGAGACTATGGCATAAGCCAGACAGACACCGTGGACGCAACGAGCCGGAAGACTGCAGACTAATTAAACAAAATTCTTTCTGCTCGGCGTGGAGAAGAATAATTCGACAGTAATGAAAGTAACGAAGAATTTTGTAATTACCAACTAAACGGGAATAACCCTTGAACAAAGGGCCCCCCGCCACGCGGAGCAGGTCTTTTTATAATGAATATTAAAAAGTCCTAATACAGACGCGAATACCGTGCGTTAATACGTCTTCTCTTTTCTTCGTCTCGAGTCTCCTCTCCCCGAGCCCCGTCGGACTGCCCTGTCGAAACCCGCGTGCTTCATCCACGGGACAAATTTTCATAACGCTACGGTCGGTTCTTGGACCCGTGAAAGTTCTCTTCAACCTTGGTAATAATAATTTCGATCTACACCGCCTCTCACTCCCGTCGCGGTTGAAACTCTCCGTCTGGCCCGTTGCCTCGCGCGCGCCGGCTCCGCATGGAGAAGAATATCCGATAAATCCGTCCTCCGGTGTACTTGCCGACGTCTCCGATGTCAAAGCTTTCGAGTGGAGTACGCTCGTCGTCGCAGAGAGGGTTAAACTCGGCGTGTGTACGTGAACCGGGCGCGGTGCGCGAATAAAAAGAGGATAGGTGAGTAGATAAAGCGGGGAGGAAAAGATAAAAAAGAAACGGGTACAAGAGAGGTGGCATCGGGGGGATGCGGGAGAAATGACGACAGAGAGAGAGAGAGAGACAGATAGGGAAACGGTAGGGGTTGAAAATGGTTGAGAGTGCCGCCTGTATCCAGGCATGGACGCGAGTGTGCGTGTACCAACACCGTGTCATCCGCGAGACAAGAATCAACGTAACGAGACGCTCCATATACGCCCACCTCGACTCAGACGATCTCATTTAATGAAGTATACGTCGCAATTATGTCGTTCGTGATAGCCGTAGATGTGCATTAGACGTCTCTTCCCTCCAGCCTGCGCGTCGCTCATGGTCGTCGGGCCATCGCGTCGCGAACGCGCCAGTAGAAATCGCGTTCTCGTCCCCCTCCTCCACTGTCTGCTACGCGATTTCGTACGATCCCCTCGCGAGAGTAACCAGCACCAACGTATAGTATCTGAATTAATCAAGATATATATATATATATATACATACGCACGTTGGAACGATTCTTTCCTGGCGTGTTCGGCGTACAATCGTCCTTTTGTTCCAACCCGGTCTGGGAAATTTATGAGAGCCTTTCCCACCCACACCCCTGCCAACCCTCCTTCCGTCCTCTGACGCACCCCCTTTTTGTCTCTGGAAAATTAATTCGTAATGCCGCTAGCCAACGCGAAAACGCTCTGCCTCCTTTGACACACACGCCTTCGAAAAATTTTAATAATCTTTAACTGAACGGACGCTGCTTCAATTACTTTCTCGAGGATACCTTGAATGCGATCGCTACTCGCCAAACGCTCGAATCGTTTGCATTTGGATTTCATTGTTTTGTTATTTCTATTTGAATAAAAAAAAAAAAAAGAGAAAAGAGAAAAACGAGAGACGTCTGGTTCGTTTCTTTTTTTTTTCATTCTTAACGTCGTGTTTTTCTCACTGGTAATTAAAAAAAAAGTCTCGTCTCGTGGAGCCTGGAAAACACATCGTTTCCCGGGCGACAGTGTCCCGATTTTCGGTGAAAATGGGATCACAAATCCGCGGGGAAACGTGGCTCTCGTAGGCTCAGGATCGACGGTTTGCATGCAAAGCATATTTCGCGTGAAACCGCGTCGATTGCCGTTCGTTGCATGATTCCTGTCAAAGGTGGCCAATTATAGCGTTGAAACAATGGCGGGAGGCGTCAGCGTTTCGCGATTTCCGAAAATTACCTGCCGTTCGTTCTGATGAAAATAAAAAAAAACGCAGCTGCGCCATTAAACGGCGCGCAGTAGTTCCAGCGATTGTTGATCAGCCACCGGTTCAGCTTTCATTTAACGATTGTTTTCCAGCTGTATCGTATATTTTTCTATAAAAACTACGTGTATTATCTTATCCGTGTATTTCCACGATGCGTTGGAATCTATTTTTTTTTTTTTTTTTGCAATATATTTTTATCATAAACTTAATGTTTCCGCGAAAACAAGTCGAACCGCGTCGAAAAACGAATTGCGTTAATTTCCAGCCGAGGGGTAGAAACGATATAAAACGAAAAAAAAAAAAAAAAAAAAACAGAGAGAATGAGAGAAAGAGAGAGAAACGAACAAAGAGAAGAAGAGCGTGCACGACGAAGGGGTGGAAAAAAAATCAGAGATACAAAGAGAGAAAGGGGTAAACGAACGAGGAGCGACGGGGGGGAGGGGAGGGGGGTATAGAGACAGAGAGCGTGGGAGAGAAAAAACGTGGTCGGTGACGACAACGGCATTCCACGAAATGTCATTTCCATCGCGTCGGTCATCGATCAAGCGACGCGCGGCGAGTACGGTAACTGATATCGACAGGGTTGGACGACGGTGCCGACGTCCGCGATGAGTGACGTCTCGCGACCGGTGTCCATTCTCTATCCAAAATTTTTTTCCTCTCGCTCCCTCCTCGGCAGCGCGACAGTAACGATTTTTCGTTTCTCTCGCGTTTCAGCGTGGCACTTCGTCGGTCCTCCTCGTCCGCGTTTCCTCCCACCCCTCGTGCCCACCTCGTGCCCACCTCGTGCCCATCTCTCGCACGCGCGTCCCTTACTCCCGTCACCGCAGCGTCGGGACCGTTTACACGCGACCGCTCGTGTTACCTGTCGTGTAAACGCGAATCGAATTTGATGTCGTGAAACGCGGGCCACGCTGATTATTAACGAAGTGGGAGCCGTGTAAAGGATGTAGCCTTCGCCGCGTCGTTGAGTCGCTGCTATATCCTCGCCCGTCGCTTAATTTGCGTTCAGTGTACGCGTTCGATCGCTCGGACGCTACGTGCGAAAAACTACGAGAAGATGTGCGCGAAACAGATGGTAGAGAGACAGTTCATCTTTGTAATAAAGGGACTCGAAAAGGAAAAGGAAGACGGGGGGGGGCACTCTTTGAGTATCGACGAAGCGACTAATTCCCCGCGTAAATTACGACCTCTACCCATGAGAGAAGAACGTTAGAAAGTTGCCTTCGTCGTTCGTCGTCCGTCGTTTCGTCGCGTAATGGATCGCACGGTATACGCCAGGTATATCGGTCGATAATTCCAGGCCGGTGTAATTGGATCGGCGATTCATACGAGGCTTGCACAATGAAAATATTATGAATGGGAGATGTATGAAACGTGATCGCTAAATAAGCCAGATAAGAGGTATCTCGTGTTACCCCGCCCGCTATCTTAGGTGACGTCATCGCGAGACGTGAAAAGTACGCGATAGGATGCATAATACGGTCTCTTATTTCCGACGGCTGCATTTGCTGCAGCACGGTTAAACGATCCGATCGGCGTGCCACGAACAATGCCAGGCCACGAACGAAGGGTACGAACGATGGCCCCGAACGATCGTCTCGCGCTTATTCCCCTGCCTACCTACCTCCCTCCCTCCCTCCTCCCCCGCCGATCGGAGCGGATCTTCTCTCGTTTAACCGGCTGTCTCGCGAGTTGTAAATTATGCCCACGTGCTTTCCTAAGCGCGAAATTACGTCTGAATTGCGTTATCCATTATGCTCGGATAGGGGGAGGATTCACCAAGACTTCATAAATACCGTCCCATTACTCACCGGAATGTAATTACGAATCGCGTTTAATCGCCCGTCTGCACGAGCACGTGGCCGATCGACCGTTTTTTTTCAAATTATTTCCGCACGCGGCCGCTAATTAAGGCTGACCAGCGACGCGCTCTAGTACCACTGGCAAGGCGAGACGACACTCCCTCCGCTCTTCTTTCCAACGACAAAATTGGATCGAAGCGCATCTCCTCGGCGAGTTTCTCTTCCACTCTCGCTGGAACCACTCTCGTTGTTCGGGAGAACAGGTAGAAGATTCTCACGAAAAGCGTGCGCAATTAAATACAAGCAAGCGAAATTTGGCACTCGACCATTGATTCGCATGCGCGCATGTATCAATTCGAAGATTCCGCCGGTATGCAAATGAGAATATAATGCTCGTATAATTAGCGTAAACTGCGCGTATCGCCGGAAAGCGTGATCCCCTTTCATAAAATACAAGCTTTAATTGCATTATCCGATCATTTCGGTGCCAGCGGGGAAAGAAGAGGAGCGGAACTCGAAATTCGAATCGACGGGCGAATTTTCGATCGGGCCCGGGCGAGATAATCGATCGCGCGGAGGCGCCGGGCGGGGCGGGGCGGGGGGAAGCGGCGGATAATTGCCGACACCGTCCTCCGGAGCCGGTTGACGCTCTTTTCTATCTGCTCCTTATAATTTATTCGGCCGCCATAAATCAGTCGAGCGCGACGAGACCGCGACGTGCAACAGGCCGACCATGTAAATGCCGATGCACCGAGCGTATCCGCTCGCGAGCTTGCGAGCGAACGCACCACTGGCCCCTGCCCGGCCAGCGGGTCCCTTCTACCGTGAATTGATAATGTAATTAGAGCGGCGAAAAAGGATTAGCTCGAATTAGAAATTCCGCCAACACGGCTCGACTCCGTTTCGAAGAACCGAGGGATCGAGAACGGATCGAGAGGAGGAGGAGGAGGAGGAGGCGGACTACGCTCTCTCTGGCTCGTGGGAGAGGAACACGGGCGAAACGAGCTGAGAGCAAGGGAAGAGCGAGCGAGAGAAAGCGGACGAAGAACGTAACCGAGGCAAGTCTCCACGGAGGACTTTGATTTATGCGTCCCGGGAGCGGTTCACGGAGAGTGCTGCAACCGTGTGCAGCCCGCCGAGCCCAAAGATGCATGGCCAGCCGGACGAGCAGTGCACCAGACGCGAACGACGAACTCGCGTCTCTATAATGTTGCCCCTCGATCGATAGCCGTAAAAACGAAACGCGCGCTCTTTTTTTCCCCTCGGCCTCTTCTCGCCTCGCGCGAGACGTTCCAGACCGCGTTGATACAACACGGCAGAGAAATACATAGTTCGCCCTTTTCCCCGTGTTTCACGCTCCGGGTTCTAATCCCCGGTTCTAATAACTAACCGCACGTCACGGTACGTATTTCTGACACGCGGGTACACAAGCCTCTTTGCGCGAGAGTCGTCCGGTAGATTTCAATTTGTCACGGTTTAATCCGTTTGGTTTCTCCGATCATTCGAAGGATCGGAAGCGATCGCAAGAAGAGAAGTGGATCTTATAATCCAAGCACGTTTCTCGTTAGCCGCGTGTTTTAACTAACCTGGCTCGATAAGTTGCCTCTTTCATCGCGTTCATTCTTGTTCACTCTCCCAGTGTGATTTATCCTAGTTTGACTTGTAACGGTACATCCACCGGCACGCCGTTTCGTATTTTTCGACGGAACGAGAAGAACTGACCAAAAATTAAGATATACCATTTCGCACAAGACCCTCTTCTACTCTTTTACTCTTGCTACACTCTGTAGAGACGTCTGAGATCTAAAGCGTTACAAGAAAGAGCTACGTGGTTTGCAGGTGCGAAAAAACAAGCGTAAAGAATCAGCACGTTGTTATATCCCCCATCTTTAAAGAACGGTCTCCTGCCGTTTCGTACGCCGCACGAAAATCTACCACGCAACAAACGAGAGCACCTTGTCTCTCCCACCCGTCGACTAACCGTAATGAAACTCTTCCAACCCCCTGCGTTGCCGTTCTTCTTCCGTCGTGTCGTCAATTTGTCGTAACACCCGAATTCCAGTGAGCCGTGGACGCGCATCCACACACACACACACACACACAGACAGTTGTATACAGCTTCAAAAACGGTGTTCATTTCATTTCGAGTCTCTTTCGAATCCGCTGAAATCGTGGCCGAAGAGAGCGTTTTCGGATGGAGAGGGTGGCGCGACGAGCACTGCCGGCCAGGGAATTGTGTTCGTGGGCAACAATGGCCGCACAGTGTTTCAACGAGGCATCACCCACGGCCAGTGTACATACCGTAGTAAAGGTTTCGAGGCCTAAGACCGCATCGAGCTGACGACATCCCGCTGTTAGGTCGGCCCTTTCAAGTTGGCCGCCGCGGCAGCGGGAGGCACGGCTTACCGGACCTCCGATATATTATTACCCGAAGTCATTAATGGTAAACTGCAATTCTCCTCTTTTCCCTCCACGCGCCATCCATGGAATGCCCCGAGAAGGCGAACGAGAAGGCGAACGAGAAGGCGAACGAGAAGGCACGGTTCTTCTTCCTCCCGTGGTCACGGCGTCTCGTGTGTCTCGCAGCCGGTTCGATGGATCTGGAATTAATCGAGAAATATCGAATGCTTTATTGGCGATATGTTCCAGCCTGTGATCCCATCGTGTGATGGAGTGTTACAGGTAATTAATTATCCCTGGGAAACGCCTAATACTCGAGAGGGTAATACGCGGAATTTCTCGTTCTTTCTCCCTGCGTTGCTTCTCTTCGCCCTCTGCATCTTTTTTACCCGTCCGAGGATAAAAACGACGACATCTTCCATCGTTTGTTACACGTGTCCATTGATTAATGTTAACGATTCAATCAATTGAATCGATCTGGTTCGAACTGAAAACCGCGGAGGTAGAAGGTCGCGGTGTCATTCGCGATCGGGAAGATCGGTGAAGATTTCCGCAGATTCGCTTCGTTGAAAGTCGCCGGCCGTGGCTCTCGGCGTCGATTTACGCGCAGACACCCGCGCGGACAGTTATTTTCGCAGCTGCCTCTCCGTTGGAAGTCGCCGCGGCGCGTAAATCTCGAAAGGACGATCGAACGACTCGAAACACAGATACTCGGAGACCGGGTACTCCCTTGAAACTTTGTCCCGGGGGAAAGGTCCTGTCGGTATTCAAGCGCTTCCACCCCATCGTTCACGGGTACACGCGCACTTGTGCGCGCGCCAGTCCGAGCGATACACGCAGCCGCGCCTTTACAGGGACGCGCGCACACAGACGAACGTAAGTGAGCTTTCTGGGAGGAGGGAGCGACGCGACGGCAAGTTTGAAGCCCGTTGTGCCTCAGAATCCGTACTTGGAATCCCTGGGCAGAGTTCAGGCTGCGCATTGACCGCACGAAATCCTGTGGCGTTCTCTCACCTTCCCGGGCGACCGGCGCGGCCGTCTGTCGCGACGACAGCGGCGACAGCCAGCGACACGACTTCAAAGAACTTCAATGGGACCGCGGACGGGGAGAGATCGGACGCGTCCTCGCCGCAATTCTCGGCGAATTCGCCTGATTAGATCGCCTCCTCTTGATAATCGCGTTACGCAATTGAGAGGCGATTAATCGTCCCTCGGAAGTGACGTTTTGCCGAGGACGTTAACTCTTGCTTCCTCTTCGTCTACTCCCCCGTCGCAAAAATGCGAAAATTCATTGCTTCCTCAAAATGTCGGAACAAAATTCGGTTCTGAAAATGTTTAACCCTTTCATTACGAACGCCAAATATATACATCAATTGACGTGGTTGGAGTGATCACGTATTAAAAATAGGAGCTTTTTCCATTTTATTTTATTTCTTTTTCCATTCGACGGTGGAGTATTTATACGATATATAAGAAAGTATTGCAACAGAAAATCTTTCTTAATCTATTGCAATTCGGAAAAAATCAGCTTATAACTGTTATAATCTCCTTAAAAAGATTTAAGATTAGATCTTTGCTTGAAAGTTAAATTAAGTTTGTTCAAAGGGAAACATTCCAAGCCCTTGTCAAAATGTTACCAGGGATTTCGCAAAATTTAAGGTTAGATTTTTGCTCGAAAAATCAAAGTTTGTCTAAGGAAAAACGTTGTAAGCCCTTGTCAAAATGTTGCCAGAAAATTCAAAGAACATTCCATTTCAAAACAGTTTAACGGACTCTAAAAATGATTCGATCGATGTGTACACTTTTGGCGTGAAGTTCAGTGGCGGCGCTTCGGCGGATCGTAGCAAAAGGGTTACGGAACATTGTGTACTCGAGAGTCTCAACAATTGTTGATCTTCAGAAAAGAAATATCCGAGATAGCTCGTCCTTTTCGTTTCCTCCGTCGGCAGAGGAAATGTTATTTCAGTATCCAGGGAAACGTATTCGCGCGTTTGCTCGACTCAGTTTTCGCAATTTAAAGAGATCGACAAGAACGTCAGCGAAAACTTTGAAAGTCAGTTTGGCTCGAGGCGTCTCCAACGTCTCATCGTGTCCATTTTTCGCGATTATTGCGGCTGTGGACGCAATCGGAAGTAGAGCGGTGACAGCGTTCAACAATTTCGTCTGGAATATATTTTCCCCCGGGCCGATATAGCGCGTGTCGTTACACCGTCTCGGATCTCGGCAGCGTCGTCGTCATTTTCTAGGCTAGACTAGTGCAGCCCCGGCGAGAGAGTGCACTCGTTAAAAACTTTTCACGGTATTCATTCGAATGCACTCCGTCAAAGTGCAACGAGCGAGGGTCAGACGCGAGAACTCGGGCGAAAAGATGGCAGATTTTCCTGTCGTTCGTCGCGACGACGAGTCGGGTTCTCTCTCTCTCTCTCTCTCTCTCTTCCTCTCTCTCTCTCTACATATCGTCGTTATTATCCTCGGTGTTCGGCTGCGTGCGCGTTTCCGCGAGGAAATCTTTTTTCGAGGCAAACACCGGCGCGGAATAACGAAACGGCGAAACGGAGCGGAGGTAACGTTTCTCGAGGTAACGCAGGATGCTCAGGTGGCACTTCAATCTCGCTTTTCGCGCGAATCGTAATAGTCCTCTACCCTTTTGCCTTTCTCGAGAGAGCGAGAGAGAGAGAGAGAGAGAGAGAGTAAACGACTCACAGAGTCGCAGTTACAATGGCCACACAGCCTCGTGTTTGACTTGTGAAAACGGAGAGCCATCGTTTTCTCTTGATGTCGTGGGATCGCAATTAATTATCACGATATACCTTAATGCATGCAACAAAAGGGCCAGACCCATTGTTTCCGAGCGTAACGCTCTCTCTAACCAAGTATTATTATACCTCTTATACGCGCCTCGTGATTATATTCAAAAAGGCAACGCGACGCCTTTAACTACCATTAAAAGACGGCCAAACATCTCGCCTGCGTTAAACTCGGAAGCCGAAAAACTCTCGGAGCCTTCTTTCTTGGCCGTCGTCGTTGGCCAACGCAAACAAAGCAAAAAAGGGGTAAACGCGCACGAACAGGAGAGAAAGAAGGAGAAGAAGGGGGAGGGGGGGGGGAGCTGGGTGAAGAGGAAGGTCGAAAGTGACCGGTCTTCCGTGATAAAAGGGGGAGGAATGCCAGAGGGCCGGCGCGGCGTTCGAACGAGAGGAGGAAGCTGCTGCGCAGCGTGTTCCTTTACGTCAGCTTGAACGCGGCCTTTTTTTCATCGCGCTCACGTTATAGGTGCACCGAGAGAGAATGCACCGGTTGCACAGGGAGCAGCTGCGAGTGACGCACGAGCGGACGAGCGGCCGCGGTTAGGACACGCTCTCGTTTCACGGAAACGAAGCGGCTTATTCGAAGCGGGTCAGCCGCTCCGTTTCTACGTACGTACGTATGTACGTACGTACGTACGTAGTAGCAACGCTCGACAACGGCAACTAGATTTTTATCGCGGGATCGATGGTAGTTCGTAGTTAGGTGAAACGGCGTGGAACGAGGGCCGATGCCACATGGCGTTCTCGACAGCGTGTGGGTACCGTTCGAACCACGATGACGTCGTATACTGCCGCTTACGGTGTTATCGAGACACGCTTAATTAACGGCGAGGAACAAACCACAGCGAGGAATAAGCGGTGCCGGTGTCTTGGGGCCGGTTAATCGCGGCGCAAACGCCTAGGAAGAGATGCGGTGAGAAATTACCTGGATCCTATAAAATCTACTATTCCCTCGCTCCTCGGGCCGAGGACGCTCCGAGGAATCCATTGTAGCGTGACCGGCGATTTTGTTCTCGTTTAAGACGAGAATACCTCCGGATCTTTTTACGGTAATGGAAAGCCTCCGAGATACCGTAAAATCGGCGTTTCTTCGTGCCGTCTGAACCGCCCCGCCGTTTTTACGGCCCGACACTCTTCTAATGTATGTACACTGCTGTCGAATCGGTGTCGATAGGCCTCGAGTTAGCTTATTACGACCCCCCGACTTTCTCTCGTTTCTCCTTTGTTCTTCGATTCAACCGTGACTCGAAGGGAAGGGGGGAAATTGTCTTCGCGTAAAAACGTTATTAAACGTTATTAACGAGTCGATATCGATCGCAGGTCGTTTATCGTGCTGCTTCTTCCTCCTAGAAGAGTATATACACGTCCTCGGCGGGCTATCCGCTTGAAACTCTTGGTATTCGTGTTTGTTGCGTTACGCCGGAAGCAAGAAACGTGGCGCCGACTCGCTGCTCGCGGGAAGTCCTAACAGCGGTCTAAAATGGCATTGCGGCGCGTCGGTATGGAACTAAATGAACTCACGACGGGGCTTTCACGGACAGAGTTATTACAGCCCTTCTCTCCGGCTATAGTAGTACTGCTCTCGTCGTTGCCCCCGTGCTAGCTCTCTTGGTCCGTAGTTCCCGGAGTACTTTCTCGCCGCCTTTTTCAAAACACATTGCCCGTGCCCTTCGTCGTCTAACCTGAACGCCAATAACCTGACCGGTATTGGTAGCAGATTTATCATTCCTCCGTCTAAATAAGCGTGTGAACCTAGTTTTCTGCGCAACAGTCGCAATTATTTTGTGTCGACGTGGAGATCAGCAAAATATCCATGTTTATGCGCACCACTTGCGATAAAGTTACTTTCTTATATCGTTTCTCTTTAATCCAAAATAATCATCGTACCACTGTTCTTCATCCGCAGCCTTTTACTTCGCGCTTTTAAAGCCCGTGTAA
Organism: Melipona bicolor; assembly: GCA_030673865.1. Classification (NCBI taxonomy): domain Eukaryota; kingdom Metazoa; phylum Arthropoda; class Insecta; order Hymenoptera; family Apidae; genus Melipona; species Melipona bicolor. The sequence goes on from JAHYIQ010000012.1 coordinate 3,717,790, forward strand.
AACGTCCGCGAGAACGTCCCAGACAGAATATACACTTGAAGCATTTTCGCGGCCATTAAACCGAGTCATGCCGTCGCGGAAAGAAAAGCAAACCATGCCCCGGAAGAACGCGTCGCTGCCAGACGCGTGTCGCGAGACGAGAAGGAGCAGCAGCAGCAGCAGCAGCAGCAGCAAAAGCGAGAGAACCTTCCTTCCGAAGAAGAAAGTCGCGGCCGTAAATTCGCTAATTTACTTTCAAAGGCGACTTCCCGCCGGTAAATTTTCCGCGGAATAAATCCCCATGGCAGCGAATAAATGGGGGGAAGATCGACAAAGAGTCGTGGCCTGAGCTCGAGCCGGCTATCTCTCGACCTCTTGTCAGTCGATCCTGCGAACCGTACGGCAACAACCGACGCTTCTCTCTCTCTCTCTCTCTCTGTGTCTCTCTTTTTCTCGACGATGTCTCATTGTTCACGTTGCCTGTATATACGTCTATACACCGGTGTGTCCTTTATCTTAATTCCATTACACTTGGCAACGCGACACGGCACAGCCAACTGCGTGCCGGTAATGCACCCTCTGACTCGGCTTGCCCGGCAACAACCACCGAGCGACCCTTCTTCAAAACCGACTCGTCACTGTTATTTCGTGCAAGCTACTTTGACGTGTCCTTGACTCTCGCCGCTTGGAAATCCCGATCCCCGTTCTCTCGACTCGGGGCTCCTTATTCATTCGCGGTAATTCAACCCCTCCCCTTTCACCCAAGTCTATCGCCAAAGGGGAGGTGCAGGAGGAGGTCAGACGGGGTTCTTGGTGTTATTTCTTTGGAACCGTCGTCGTGACTCTGGTATTTTGTGCGTTTTCTCATTGTTCGATGATCGTGCCGGCTAATTAGACCCTCGCTGCGCACGACTTTTTCAGATCGAAACGAGGCACGACCGTTGCGCGAAGGGTAGTTTTCGCTTGTCTTGACCAGCTGGCTTTCATCGGATTCTCTCTGTCGAGAAGAGAAACTATTTTAAGAAACTATTTTTGTACGAAGAGAACAAACGAAGGTTGTTGCATTTGAAAGAGACGGGAGTCTCTTGTCAGTGTGATTCTTTTCTCGTCAACGACTCGAAACGAAGCTGCTGAACAACACTGACGATCACGTTTCAATTTCTGTTACAGATAGGTACGACACCGCGTACGCCTGCGAGGGCAAGATCCTGCGGATCGAGTGCGGCGAGGGGAAGCTAATCCACCTTATAAGAGCCAACTACGGAAGGTTCTCGATAACGATATGCAACGAGCACGGGAACACCGACTGGAGCGTAAACTGCATGTCACCGAAATCCTTCCGGGTGTTGAACAGCGAGTAAGTATCCCGATGATCGACGTCCTTGCATTCTACGTACACAACCGATTCTGAACAATCAACCTGTCAACAATCCCCTACACCTTCTATTCTGCGAATCGCGTCGAGGAATCACGATGGCGACGTCGAATCGAATCCGTTCTGGAATTAACTTCGTTATGATGTTATCGAGGGAAGAAAAAAAGAAAAAGAAAAACGAGGGAAAGTAAGGGGAAAGAAAAGAGAGAAAAGTGAGAACTCGGCTCAGGCTGCCAAGCATTTCCTATCCTTAATGAATCGACTAGCACCAATTAAAGGAGACGTCCGATCCGATCGAGCGTAGATCGCGCTTGTCACTTGGTCCCCGGGTTATCGAACGATCCGACTTTCCACGTGGATCGGTATCTACACCGGCGAAGCTTTTACGACCGCTCCGTAAGCGAGAGATATCCAGCATGACACCTGAGAGTCTAGGCTCGTTCCCTTCGCGGTAACGAGAAACGCTTCCTGAACTGAACGGTGTGTCCGTCGTGCGCGCGTGTCCGTGTGTACATATCGATCATAGTCTTTCGACGACCTTGGACGAGGGGAAAGGGAGGAGGGACTCATCCGTATACGATCTATCCGATCTATCCGAGCGAATCTCGATCCAATCTCGGCAGCCAGAGTTACGCGCGCGCGCGATTGAACGATTCGATCGGTTCACCCGCGAGTGAAAAATTATTAACCGTTCGGGCATGCGGAAATTCAACTCGTCGTCGATTTCGCACGGAGGAGAGATACTCGCAGCGTGGAGATGTTTTTCTCGAACCGCGAACCGATCGCTTGAAATTCTTTTTTTTTTTTTTTTTTGACGCGTCTCTCTCGCGGGTAGAGTGTTCGAACGATCGCGGGACAAGATAAAAAATACAAACATCGACGCGGAATTTAAAATCCGTGTGTGATGTAATTCTGAACGGATACGAGAACGACGCGAGAGCCATGTCAGCTTCCTCGACGCTTCGTTTGCCATCCCTGTCCGTCCACGGAAATGGAGCAAAGAGCATGGAGTCGAAATCGCGAGGAAAGAAACGGGGTGGTAAAGGAGGAAGGAGGGTGGACGGGAGGGAGGACGAGGTTATATCCAGGGAAGAAGGAAAATGAGGAAGGAGTGGAGACGGCTTCATATGGTCCAGCGAACTGGCCAATTGCTTGACCATTGAAGAGCGTGTTTCGCGGCGGATCAGAGCGGTAGGAAGAATCGCATACTCAGCGGTCGCTTCTCTATCTCGGTCCTCGTGAACGTCCCCTCTATTTCCTTTGCTCTTCGTGTCTCTGTGTCCTCCAACGTCACGAACACGTACGGGCAAGCAAGCGTACACATGTGCTCACATACATACACGAACACGCGCAATTTCCACGTGTCACAAGATTCCATATTCCAAGACACCCAACTGTCCCTGCGGACAATAGTCAAAAACTGTCCTTTTTCTACTTTCTCGTTTTCTTTTTTTTTTCATTTCCTTTTTTTTTCTCTCTCTCTCTTATTGTTTGAACGACGCGCGGAGAAATCAGAAGTCTGTCGCGTTCGTTGGTCTAGACGGAGGAGAGCGGAAGGTAAAGGGAAACGAGACAAGAGAGAAAGATATACGTATATATATATATATATATAGAGAGAGAGAGGAGAGACGAAGAGGGGAAACGGTGACGTAAAATTTCGCTGATCTCGCGCGACGCGCGTTTCGTCATTGTGATTAATAGTTCCTAGCCAGCGGAAATTAGTTTCACGTGAAACTAAAAAAGGGAAACGTGACTCCCGGAGACTACGTCTCACGACCGTCGACGTACCGGTGGTGCGAATAATTGGGAAGGATAATCGCGATGACGAATCGAAATCGTATCCATTAGCGTTATCGTCGCTCTGTGAGTGGTAGCTGCGAGCAAACTCGATCCCCATTGTCGATTACGCTGGTGAAACCGAAGAAGAAGAAGAAGAAGAAGAAGAAGAAGAAGAAGAAGAAGAAACCAACGACGATGAAGAGAAAGGGAGAAAAAGGAGAAGAAGAAGAAAGATGATAAGAGGAACAAGAAGAATGCGGGAATATAAAAGTGCCGCGTAACCGCGTAAGAACCGCCAAGAGCACGCGTTAATATCGAAATGCGCCACCGTCTAGAGGGCAGGAGGGAGGGGGTTGAAGTACGTTTTCAGAAAAACGCATTTAAAGTTCGTGGCGCCGTTTCTCGCTGGGTTGGAGTCGGTCTAAGGACCTCCTCCGGCTGAAGAGTAATAACTTCCGGATTAACTTTAAGTGGAGAAGTTGCACGGTGTTGCTTCTACCGGCGGAGTCGTACACGTACACGTCTGTCGCGGTTCTACACGCGTACAACGAACGTACAACGTACTCTCTCTCTCTCTCTCTCTCTCTTTCTCTCTATGCGTTTCGTAAGACGAGGCAGGAGAGCTTGACGTCAATTTAACTCGTTTCGCGGAATCGATCGAGGAGATCACCAGCTTGCCTGATCGTAATCACCGTTCCCTCCCTTCGCGTACGTTCGTCTTTCTCTTTTTCTCTCGCTCTCTATCTCTCTTTTGACAGTTATCTAACACGTATCCCTTTCGATCGCAGACTTCGTGATGATTTTTTTCCTTCCTCTCAAACGTACATTCTCGCGAAATCGGGAAAATTTCGTGCGACTGTATATACGTATGTACATGCAATACATACATAGATACATTAGTCGTTAAACATCGAATGGATATCGCCAACAGTGCACCACAGCGAAGACGAATCTTCCCGTACGGAAATATCTTTACCTCGCACATCGATAGCTCGTTTAATTTCCAGACCAGATCGGACATTTTCCCGAGTTGATCATTCCGCATTCCACTTTCTCAAGTCGGTACGAGAGCTGGACGGTTTTAATCTGCGAGGCGGATCAGCCTTCGGCCGGCTATCGGAATAAATTATCATCTTTGCCATCATTTAGCGTTCCCTCGCGGCGTTTAGACGACTTCGGTTGACTCTGTTTATCGGGAACGTCGGATCTCTGGTGCATTGCTCGCGAGAAACGTTTTCGTTCGATGCCAAAAATCGAGAATCAACGGCGCGAGCTTTTACCGATCCGAGTCCGTTCGGAAGCGATCGTAACTCGCGCGTAACTCGGAACGCTTTCGTTTCTCGTTTCGTTTGATCCCACGTTACCTACATCTTCCTACGTTACCTGCAATAACCGATCCCGTTTGTTACGTCTAACCTGCTCTTTCCTCTAACACCGAGGGATCCGTCGAAGATAAACTTTCATAAAAATTCACACGCATGTACATACTCTCGCTTGAAACACGCACCGCTAATTGTAAGCGTCTCTGGGTCTACCTTTCGCTGTGTTTCGCTCCGAAAGAGATCCTTTGTTAATACGATCCCCCGTGAATAACGAGACTTTGTTTCCTTCATTAACGCGTTGCTTGGCACTGTATGCGAATAAGAGCTGTGTCGCCTTTGGTTGTGTTTACACGATCGCCAATCGGCGTCGTTTCTCGTTGAAACTCGAAATCAAGATTATTCAAATCGTACAACTGTGTGTGCCAATTGACGCGTTTCTCTTAACACTCTCTTCCAACGTCGTGTCTTTAGGTATCTAGAGGTAAGCAAAATGGAGCAAGCATATCCTATAAACCAAAGAATCTAAATCAATTATAGTTATAGCGATGATTTTGAAACTGACATCTTCCTCCGTTTTTTCTTACAAGTTACGTTTTGCCCCACTCTCTTTTAACTCATCTCTGCAGCTACAGTGGTGTGGAATTATCAACACGCTCTCTTTTTCTCTTCGCCTCAATTAATCAGCCTTTTCCCCTCGCACTAAGTTTATCTTCAACGATTTGTTAATACCTATCTCGTCGACGCTGTTCGCGATATATACACCGAGCGCAATTATTACTACTCGAGCGAATTGAACAAATTTCACTTTGGACTGAGTATCGACGCGATCGTTGAAACTCGAGATCTACAATTTATTCTTCGCTTCTTCGCTTTCTCGGGAACGTGGATGCACGCGAGATCGTCGCAGAAAATCGGCGACTCCTCGTCGAGGAAAGAAACTGCTCGCAACCTCGGTCCAGCAAAATGGAGGGGTCGTCTAATCCACGCGCCATGTTGAGGAACATTGATCGCGGATTAACGGCGATGGGTTACGGACAAAGCTGGAAACTAGCGTCGAAACGGCGGATTGACGGTTGTACAGGCCGGTTAGAAACAGATTTATCAGGGGGTGTGCCGGGCACGTACGAGATTACGATTTAAGTGAAACCGGGACGGGGCGGGAGGGGCGAGGAGGCTTTGCCCGGGACGATTAATGAAATTGAACGGCCGAGTTCCGCTGCGAAACTCCGTCTACGGAATTAATGACGCGCGCTGCGCGTAACCGTGGAAATGTTCATTACACACCCGCGTTGAGAAATGACGCGGCTGGTTTGGCTAGATTTTCAACTCTTAATCTGCCGTAGGTAGGAGTCGGCGAGCAATTAGATCGGGAAAGAATGACCAATTTGCTCGGGGGTTTCAGCGTGAAAATTAGCTGCGCTTTATGTGTCGCGTTAACACCTCGCCGTCAAAGCCGTGGCGTTCGAAATCACTGTGATCAACAGAGAATCGCGATCGATCGGTCACTACGATCTCTCTTTTACTGTTGCTGGCTTGGTTCCTTTTTCCCTTGCGATGATTTGTATTTACGGTAGATATAACCAACCTGTTAACTGTTTTTCGCTCTAATTACTTGGTAACGCTTGATGATTGAGATGCGATATTTATCACATAGACACGCGACACACAAGCGCGTTCGAACGACAAAGCTGTCGCTGTCAGTTTTCCGTTAGTCGAAAAAAACGTCGGTGAAATACACGCACGTATACTTATCCTCTCAGCAGTCGCGACACTTGAATTTCAAATTAAATTTCAACAAAGTTCGTATTTAATTAAAACGCTTCCAAGAGATTGAGAGAGGCAATTTTCCAAAATTTTTCTTTGTTTTTCTCCCGATCAATACGTACGTTTATAATCGAGGGTGAAAGTTCCGAGGCTTTTCGTGCGAACCAGCCACACGTTCGAGACAGCTGGACGAGCAGGTATACACACCATGATACAAAGTGATCATCGAGAAAAGTAGCTGAAAGAGCTCGCAGCGAGGCTGTTGCCATCCCGAATCTTCTGGGAACGAATTCTTTCCAGCAGGTTGCGCAATCGCGGCGTAATTACATTGCGCTAATAGCCACTCGATGATTCGATTCTCGTCGTTAACTCCGGGCCGGCCAGGAGCGGGAACCAGTTCGAAAACTTCGAGATCCTCGAACCTTCTTTTCTATCAGCCTGTTCTCTCTCTTTTCTTTTTTTTTTCTCTCTTCTTTTTTCTTTCCTCTCGTTTCTCTTCACAAAAACGAAAACCAGTCACCGCCACGAGATTCACGACGCTCTCGACGTTGGATTTCATTCAAACGTTGCGATGTAATTCGTTGAAAAATAAAAATCAAAAAAAGAGAATACCGTTTTGACAGCTTTCTAAAGTTTCTTTAACGCGGATGGCCACGATCACCGTGGATTTGCGAACACGTTGATGTTTGGCTAACAAACGCGACACAGCCGCCCGAGTTTGACTGGAAAAAATTAAAAAAAAGAAAAACAAGAAACACACGTGTATGTGAGTAGACAGCATCGCTCGGTGTTAATTCAGTCGCGCTGTACACCGACGATAATCGATGACACAATGCGATACGCGTGGTACGCGTGTCGATTCTCGTTACGTTCGGAAATTAAATTCAACGTTTCCTGATCCCCGGGCGCTTGTTAGTTTGCCAATTAATAACGAGCGATCACCGAAAGAGCGGAAAAAGGTCAAAAAAAAAAACAAAAAAAAATAAGGGAAAAGAAGGGACCGTGCACAGATGAAAATAACACGAGAGAGTGGAAAGTAGACAAAGGCGCGAGGGTGGCAAAGAGAGAGAAAAAAAGAGAGAGAGAGAGAGGGAAGTTTGTTTCACGGTACATGGGGGTATATGTAACGGATCGTAATCGATCCGACGTAGATACGTTAAACAATTTCACGATTCGTCGTTGTGCACGAAGAGGATAATTAACCGTGTCAAGGAAACGTGAGAAGAAGGTAACTTTGTATCGCAATCAGCTCAACTCAGTCTTGGCCAGTATAACGAACAATTATGAGAACGTCTGCCACGAAATGCTATTTTGTTGCTCTGTCAGATATTTACGAGAACACGAGAAGAAAAACTGGGGAGGCTTAAAAGCTTGGTTAGCGTTTCGTTGATAAACAAGCTTCTCTCTCTCTCTCTCTTTGTTATCGCTACTAATGAAATGATCACCCTATATGCTGTTTTCGTGGGTAGTTCGTGTTTATCCTTCATTTTTCTACGGAAATGTTTCATCGCGACGGGTCCCTTGCGTGAACATAATGATCGTAATGAGAATCGTAAGAGTATCCGCAATTTTTCGACAAAAATCACTTTTGAGCCAAGTCTACTCTCTCTCCGATATTATTTTTAGAGTTTAGTGTATTGCGTTGCAAATCTTGATCGAACTTTTCTTCACTCTTCACTAAAATTTCACGAGACGCGCTTTGACGATGTTGGAAGATATTTTTTAAAGTGTATCAGGGACGAAAAATGTAACGTAACACGCATAGAGGAATACATCGACAATGGATACATCGTTCATCGATGAACGATACAAAGAGGTAAAGCGGCGTCGGATCGAGATCGATCGACGCTCGAAAAAGCCAGCCAGTTTCTCGAGTTAATTTTGCACGGAGCAGAAATCCTTTCTGGTAATTGCATTCGCGTCGAGTAAGCCGTGTCAATCTCTATCAACCGATCGAAAATTATAACTCGCCGTGCTGCTCGTCCGATTTCCTTTAATTCGATCAAGCTGTATTTTTTGCCGGCCCTCTCCAATCTCGGTCTGTCCCGGCTTGGCATTTGGCCTAAACTAATCGCAGCCGCGCGAATTCACTCGATAATCGCATTATAGGAAATTAGTTCTGTCGTTCGATCGAGAAACGTTAACGCGATCGTAGTCGCTGTCGTGGTTACTTCTCGCCCCTCTCGATTGTAACTCTCGATCGTTCTTTCGCCTTTTCTTTCTCCCCTCTCTCTCTCTCTCTCTCTCTCTCTCTCTCTCTCTCTCACACACATACATACATACACACACACGCTCTTTCTCTCTCTTTTTTTTAAATTCTCTTCTTTTTAATTCCTCTCTTCTTCGCCTGGTTCCAATCTCTCCAGCTGTTCGTTAAAAGGCAGCAACACCATTCTCTACTCGTCCTACCGTTTCGTCGGGATTTTTCAATCGACCGCTCGAGGTCCCTCTCTCGCTTAAAAAATACACTCCAACGTGTTTGTCCGGTTCCCGCTCGAATTTTTTTCTCGAGGACGATCGAGAGGCTTACCCTGGCCGGGATTTTCATTAGTCCCTTAAATGGTCGGTCGAAACGTTAATAGACGTTGACTGTAATTGGCGAGCAAGCGTTCGACCGCCGATAAACTGCCAACGCATTGCGGTTCCCAGCCCGAGTGAGAGAGAGAGCCATCGTGAGAACGCGTTTACGACATTGTCGCGTTCATTCCGGTTAATAGAATGTGATTTTCTACTTTTCTGCTCGATATAATCTGGCGGGATTAGCCGGTGATTGAACCGTTTTGCCAAAGGCTCTCTGCTTTATCGACCTCCTTTTTCTTTCGTCCGTGATAATTAATCGATTCGTCGAAATTGCTATTTCGAGCAAGACGGCTTATAATTTAACCAATCCAGCTTAATCTGCGGCGCGCGGCGCGCGTTTATCGTGCCAGCGTGTACCAGCTTTATTAAAGAACCAACCGAATCTCTATAGTCATACTCGAGGACTTAATACCTCGGGTTGAGCCAACCCGACAACCGCATTGTGTTCGTACCATACTTTCGAGTGTAACTTGCTCGAAGAATAAGACACGACCGTATCCGCACACGTTCCACGTGTATCTTCAAGTAGTTCTCTCGGCAAACTCGTTTAATCCTCCGGCAGATTAAGAGGAAGAGACTCGAACGCGGAAGGAGAGAGGAAGAGGCGAGGCCGGAGAAGGAGAGGGCAAGAGAGTTAGAGAGCTCCCAGTTAGGTACTTAAAAGTATTCCAATCACGAGAACGCGGCGAAAGTCCGACGAATATTTCTCGTTACCCCTCGTGGAACGGGGGTTGTAGGGTGGCGCGCAGGCAGATACAGGGTGAAAGCGCGAAACGAATATACAGGTAGAGCCAGAAAGAGGGTGAAAACCAGCGAGGAGTTACCGGGCTGATATCTAAAACTCTATAGTTTGGATATTTAGGGAGAGGAAGCGAATTCTTCTTCTCTTTTTTTCTTTTTACTTTTGTTATTTTTTTTTTTCTTTTTTCTTTGGAATATATGAAAATACGCAATGTATGTATGTATATGTATATATATATATTGCACTTTCCGTGATATCCTTGCTCCATCTTGACACACAAGCGACCAAACTGCATGCCTCAAAGTTTATTATGTAATGTATACCTCTTACAGACGTAGAAGTGTTGCTGGATGTTTGTACAGCTCGTTACAGCCACGATCGTGCACACGTTCTGCATCCGAGCATTGCAACGCTTTGCGCTGGCCAGTCAGCGGATTCGTTGCAATGACGCGTCAAGGGATTTCGTTTGATCGGCGATCCCGTAATCTTGCGGGTTAGATAATACGTTTCTTTGGGACTTTGTCCGCGGTGCGAACTGTACGTTTGAAATGCACGATCGTGACGGTAATAGGAGAATTCGCAGAAGGAGATCTTAAATCGTGATATTTGTCCAGTGATCGATAACAAAGTAGCAAAGTCATTGTAGAATTTGTTGGTTGACTCGTTTGCCGGAAGAATACGTATGAATTACGTTGCATGTTAAGAGCTCTTTCTGCGACGCTACTATTCCAGGTCTAATTCGTAATGGAAAGGAAAAAAATGACCATATACATACTTATACATAAAAAAAAAAAAGAAAGAAAAAAGAACGCCACGTGTGCTGCCATGGATCTTTTCCCCTTTACTCTTGTCACCGTCCGGAATGCTACGAAGAGATGCTCCTGTGTTGTGTTCTCTTTGTCTTGTTCTCCGCTCTGGCATAATTATCGCGCACACGTCCTTATGGTGTCTCTGCGAGGGAAATTCTATCTGGATCGGAGAGGCTTTTTCGTCAAAGTTCGTCACACCCTTTCGTTTCTCACGGCTGATCACAATCTGAAACAACAATTTCCTCTAGCGAATACTGCACTGAATAACTCTTTTCGCTCTTCCATTCGTTACACTGCATCTCGTTCTGCCATTGAATTGAAAAATTTCGCTCCGTTAAAGAAAGAGTAAGAGGAGGGAAGGGGGAGGAAAGAAAGAGAATTGATTTCCACTTTCGGAAAGATATATTCGAAAATTCGGTTTTGGAAACGGGTCGTTTGCGGAGGAGAACGCGATATTGTTTAACACGGTGAACGTACAACGTGCTCGCGTTAGGTATGCCGTATAATACGCTAAAAACAAGCAACGAAGGATGAAATTACTTGGCCATTCGTCCAGCGTATCTGCGGCATCCCGCTCGCAAAACGAGCGAATCGAAGCAGCTTCGTGACGAAGTACAGTATTCCGTAGACAACGTAAGATCGATTAATTGCTTGTTCCGACTGAAACAAATTGCAGACCGTTCTTGCCTTTTTCCGATCTTCGCAGATCTAATCCCGTACGGTATTTTAATTGCATTCGGCTACTCGCTTACTCCGCTATCACGCATCAGCCGAAAGAAAAAAAAATGAAAACGAACGTGGCATAATCAATTAATACGTCAATCGAAATAATATCCAACTGTAATCAACGGATAATTGACGATATGGTGATTAAATCGAACTAAAAAAGAGCAACTGCTCTGACTAGGAAAGGAAGACGACTTTTTTGCCATAAAATTTTATCGATACGCAAACATTTAAATCGATAAAAAGCAAATTGCAGGCGCGATCGCTCAGTACCAGACAACGCCACTCCTACTCGAGGTCTACGCCACGCCCCCTCACGAATCACGTGACCCAAATCGAGCAATCGCTAATTTTCGTTGCATTACACAGCGTTGCATCTGAAGAGGCCCGATTTTCTCGGTTACCCTCGCTAAAATCACCTTCAGTGATAAAAAAAAGAAAACGTACTATCTCCTCCCACGTAGAAATAATCCACGCGAGTTTCGATCGTATCGTTTCGTTGGTATCATCGATAAAAATTTGTCAAGACGCGATCGGTATTTAAAATACTCACCAACGAAGGTTTCTCTTTCGCTTGTCATCGCGCGTGACACGATAATAATCGTTCGCAAACGAACATGATCGCGTTTCTCAAAGCGACCGATTTTCGATACGCACGTGCCCTTGTCCTTCGAGGTCGTGTTCCTTTCTGCCTCGAAAGCTGGCGCCCAGCTTCGTGAGGATCGCGCGCGCACGAAACCGTGCCCCCCGTGTCTTTCGCGGAACGTCAAAGGGAAACGATCTCGTTTCTCGGCGCGTGATTTTCGGTGGCTCGTGCGTTCCCGTCCCTTCCAAGACTCGCGAACAACTCGGCTTTCCTTGCACAAAGAAATTCCTTCGTCGATTAAAAAGTCATACGAGCCGAAACGGGAAACGTCTCGTCCCTGTTCCCTCGTCTCTGTTCCACGAACATTCGCCGCCGTCGCCGCCTGTATCTACCTTCCGTTCGTTCGTTCAATTTGTCTGTTGTTCGCGCGTTTCTCTCCCCTTGCGACCTCGCGATTCCTCATAATTTTCGTCGCTGCGTTCGAAGCCACGGGACACGAGAAAAAGGCCAATCGTACCTCGACTCTGTTCGATTAATTTCGCGCGGGAGTGCCATCGCCGGTCGCTCGATCAATTCGCGTCGCAGGTTTCTGCTTCCCTCGTTTCGCGATCCGCCGACGTTTCCGCCCATGGCGGCCCTGTTTCCGGACTAAAACTGAATCCGTACGGCCACGGCATCGTCACGAACCTCATTTCGGCCTGGCCATTTTCCACGCGAATGCCGCTTTCGTGTCGGCTAATCGACCAAAAACTCGAGCATCGATCGGTTACGAAGCATACTTTCGCAGCAAATGCATTGCAATTTTTTGGACGCGTGTCGCGCCGGGCGATTCTTCCTTTTAGTTGTCCACGGACAACAGAGAACACGGAGATTGCTTCTAAAGCAAGATTAATCGCTCGTTATTAAACGTTTTGAAAGCTTCGTCCGTTGATACAATTCGATTAGCGGCTGAAAGATTAATCGCACGAAAGTATAATTCGAGTTTCAACTCGAGTAAAAGTATGAAATTGGAAGATGGAAAATTGGGGAACAGAGGAAATGTGTGTGCGAATAAAAATTGATCGAACGGTCAATAACGTGGCGTATTGAGACGTATTAAAAAAAAAAAAAAAAGAAAGAAATTCGCTGAATAAAATTACTCCGCCTCGATGAAATTACTCTGCCAGCTTTCCACAAAAGTTTCAGCCGCGAGACACGCGGGTTAGAGGTGTCGCGTGACAGCCGGGCGTCGTGTCGTTCCCTTTGGCGTTATTAAACGCTAGGTGCATAAATAAGGATATCGTAAATCATCGGGCAGAATTTTAGATAGGAGAAAAACGCTGGGTTTCGAGCTATCATTTGAATAAACTTTTGCGGAAGACTTTAGGTCCGAGTTTTATTTAGCGGTTAGATCGAATCGGGGCTTTTTTTAACGGCCTTCTTAATTCCCCTCCAGCGAAGGGGAAGCCAATTTTTTTAATCGTTTCCTTTCCTTTCCCGATGCATAAAAACAAGAGTTTCCCTCGTTTCGAATATATTTCCCTCTGTTTTCCACGGGTATCTGTCCCTACGTACGTTGGGCCGTGTGATCTACGGGTTATTACATTCGCAGGCGAGCGTTTCGGCGGCCGCCTGAAATCGCCGTGAATTATTTGATCTGACCCGAGGCGCGTGGCTACACGTAACAATAACGATAAATTTTGCATATCGCGGAATGTAAATACAACTATGTTTGAAGGTGTTAAATCGCGTAGATGAACCGACTCGTATCTAAGCATGCACGGTGGAACTGCTTCACGAAACAGGTAGAGTTTCGTTATGGATTCACAATCCTTTTTTCTCCCGCTGGGTGAATCGCACGTTTCGAAATATCTCGCGATCGATCGTTCGATCTATTCAAAGTTCTGAGGTGTTTCTACTATCTCTCCTACTCTGTCTTGTAAAATAACTATCGAAAGACACTACTCAATCACAGTTCGTCTAAGCGTGCACATGGATTACTACTTTTTGGGTCGTACTTTCTTGTAAATACGTAAGGGGAGCTAATCTGTCGTTTCTTTTCTTTGCCGATCCATCGGAATAACGTTTATAATATATCGGTATGCAAACGCAGTTTATAGAAACCGAAGGAACAGAAAAAAAAAGAGAGAGAGAGAGTTCATCGAAATTGAAATTTTAACGCAGTACCAGAAACGAGATTAGAGCTCTCTTTGTAACGCGTAAAACAGTCATTAAACCGACCCGGGGTCTATCAAAAGTTCTATGCATAGATTATACGCGTTTCTTCGCAATGTGTGGAGGCAATTGGACAGGAAGCGGCCGTAAAACGTAAAAAAGAAGAAAAAAAAGAAAGAAGAAGAGATAGCTGAACATCGTTTGATACGTCGCGCCGGCGGCCTTTTTTTCGCGGTCGAAACTCCTTTTTCGTGCGCCGAAACGTCGGCCCGGCGAAAAAATAACAGTGGTTGGCCCAGATAAATAACGGGGCAAGCCGCGAACGGGTCGAAATGTATTAAATCCGTAGCCGGCCCACGCGAGTCGGAAGGCCCGTCTGAATCATCGTGAAATTGATGATTAAAGCACGACCACCACCAAGCAGAACGGAATCGCGCGCGATATACCGCAGGCAAGCGCGGCGACTCCCATGCCAGGCCAGACCAGGCCAGACCAGGCCAGACCAGGCCAGACCAGGCCAGGCCAGATGGAAACGAACGATGAAAGCGAAAAGGGAGCGAGGGGAGGGGGGGGGGGGGGGGGTGTAGGTCTATAAGAGGGGTCGAAAGAAACCGAAGGCCTTAATAACGTGCGGCGCAACATCCGCGAAATGGCGATTTTTCGTGTTCACTCGTAGTTTATCCGTCTGAAATTACGTTTACCCTCGCCGGTGGTGGTTCTATTCGGTGGCGGGTGGCGCGCGTGCGAGGAGGACGATCTCCGACGAAAAAGGGGAGCGACGTCGCCGCGACACGAAACGACGTCGTCGTCGTCGTCGTCGTCGTCGTCGAGAGAGAGAGAGAGGACGCGTTATTAGCGGCGTTTAAAATACAACTTTTCACTCTCAGCTCTTGTAATTTTCTTTCTTTTCCACTCTGATTTTTCATCAGGCGCGCGTTCGCAACCAAGTTCAAAGAAGTGTAACGAAAGGGGTGGTGTAAGCGCGAGTGAAAGAGGTGGCGCGCGCCGCTGGGGGAGGGGGGTTAAAAAATCGCGAATCAAGCCGGATTTTGTCGATAACAGGAACGTCTCGCTCCCGTTTTCTTCTCCCGTAACATAGTAATCTACGAACGGGGCCAATTACGCGAAGTAACCAGAAGTTCCCCGGTAGCCTGTCGATACACGCCACTCGAATCACGACAAATTGACGTGGCCGGAACCCTTGCAAAGTCAACGGGAATCCCGCCCTTTCGGTTCGCGTCGATCGATTGTCGTCGTGTCAGCCGCGCGAATTAAATCCTTCTACGCTCCAAAGGAATGTTTTTCTTTTCACTTTCCTGTTTTGTTCGTTCGTCGTTCGTTCGTTCGTTCGTTCGTTCGTTCGTTCGCACGTGGAGATTCGCGTGTTTGAGTCCCGATTGAACAAACGGGGGGGGGGGGAGAAAAAAAATCGTTTCGAGACGAGATTGGGAGGATCGGCGGAGGAGCGGGGTGGTTTTCGGCTGAAATTTCCACGCGGTGAAAACACAGAGGCCGGTTAATCCTCCGAAATAGTGGCTGCCACCGATAACAAGTCGTGTGTGGGCTTTGCACCTGCACACCGCTCCGCCTGGCCAACAATGGGCCGTGCACTCGCTTTAATGGCTCGCCCCCTCCCGATCGAGATTAAACCGTGTGCACACTTTGCCGATTCTAAGGCGGGGACCCCGCGTACGTGTATTACGCGGAAAGGAAGCGGCGTTGGTTCGAAGCGACGAGTTCACCGACGAATTCGCCGGGTGTTTCTGTTTGATCGCGGTGAATGTGAGAAATTGGCTACGTTTCGCGTTTATTGTGGAGTATAGCACGCGCCGTGCGAATCTCTCGAGAGAAATTGAAAAGTGTTATTTACACAGCGCACAGTGGTATAATATTAGTGCTCGAGATGGAGTAAATACGTTATGAAATATGGTCTATTTATCTTCTAAACAAATTAAAATGGCCCCGGAATAAATATTCGAGTATTCCATCGGCGGAGAAACTCGCGGATATCTTTAAACGAGTTCCCCGCGAATGTAATAACTCGACTCGCTCCGGGAAAGATCGGAAAAATGAGCAGGAAAATTAATACTCGACCTCGGCCCGGAAATGCAAGTCGGAATACAAACTGCGCGAAGCATTAATTAATAGGCGTAACTGATCATTAAGTCGGGCCGCGCTTCCGCGTTATCGATCGGTTCGTTACGACGAGTTCGTTTTCTCTCTGTTCCCCGTGTTTCTTCTCGCGTCAACGAGATTTTTCTGATAAACGTTGAAAAGCGGGATCGGCGGCACCCCCTCGTTTCGCCCGAAGTGGCGGAAGGTCGCGTTTAATTCATCGATTTATTTTTGATGGAACGATTTTGTTTCAAGAGGCGAAAGCTGCTTTCGCCGTTAAGACGATTACAGTTCGCTTTAAATCAAACGACCAGCGAGCCACGCGAACAACGAAACATTGTCCGGATTAGAATCGAGCGAAAGCATCTTTGAAGTGATTGAAGATTTGGAAATAAGTAGAAAACTCGGCGGAGAAACACAGCGACGTCGTCGTCTAATCCGGCAGTAAGGTACCCTCTAACGAAGAAGGCTCTCGTGAAGTATTGCTTGGAAAGAGGGGGGGATCGGAACGTGGAATTACTCTCGAAAGTTTTTGCTATTTGGTGGCATCGATACTTTTAGGTTCGAGCGTGCTCGAGAATAAAATGCCACCCAATCAAATTCATTTCTGCTTGAAACACGGTGGTTTCGATTTAATCCGCGATTATCTATGTTGCAATATTGAACAAAAAAAGGTAACCAAAAAAAAAAAGAACCTCACCTCACTTGGGAAGATTTCTAGCGCGCTTGAGTTTAGACTTCAAATTTTCTGCATGACACTCGTACCTCTCTGCACATATCGCGTGTACCATTAACACGAAATAATCGCGCGCACAACGTCGCGAGTACGAGTTCATCCGCTCTACCACGATCGTATACTGCGCTTTTAGAACTATTGCTAACCTCTGTTTCTACTAACTCATTGTTCTGTTGTCATTTGCTAACACGCGTACCTCGCGAATGTCGAACATCTGTTGCTACTAACACCCTCCCGGAACGCTGTCCGCGACGCGTTTGGAAATAACAAAATGCAAAATCGAACGAGACGGTGAAACGCTTGATTTACAAACGTTCTCTATTCCCTCGGTTGTAAATACCACCCGGAGTTTCATACATTCGAGCTGCGAGCGAAAGAAACGTTGAGGCAGTCCTGCTCGCACAGGATCATCGATCGCCATTGATTCTCGTTAAAGAAATCCATTTCATCGAATCTTCGTGACCTGCCATTGCCCCCTAGGGTGACACTTTTGCTCACGTGACGCTTGCAGGTGCAATTATCGTAATTCCTGTTCAGTGGACGTACGCAGCGAGATTTTCGAGGAGGACCCGTGTCCCGGAACCGGAAAGTACATCGAGGCGCAGTACTATTGCCTAGGTTGGTGCACACTTTTCTTTTCGACCGACGAAACATCCTTCTTCTTCGGTCGACGACGAGCTCACGACTTTTTCCAAAAAATTCCACGCGAGATTCCACGTAACGTTGTTGCAAGACATTGTTGCAATTCGAAATTGCAAAGGGTTCAGTTATGCTCAAAAAAATTATCGAAACACGTTGGAGAAAGGCATGAGCCTCGATGGTGGTGACAAAAGAGGGGACAAAAGGTGGGAATCTCGTCGAAAAAGTCTCTCCGTTCGCGTATCCCCTCCATTCGAGCATCCATGACGGTAAGAGAAAAGGGACAGGATCCATGGTTCAGTACACTTTGGTAAGGGTGTACGTTTGTCATGTTAACCGACCAATCGCAACCCAGGTGCAACGACCAGCAGAACTGCAGCATTGTTGCATCGACGCTGCAATTCGGCGATCCTTGTCCCAACACGCACAAGTACCTCGAGGCGCATTATCGTTGCCTGTCCGGTAAGTAAGACTCCGCCATTTTTGTACGCGCCCTTCCCTTCGTAATATCTCTGTACCCTGTATCGTTTATTCTACGAGCGGTCTTCCGTAGATACCGGCGAACGATTGCATAGGCGTCGACTTCGCGGTCATTCTCACTATATATAACAGCATTCCAAGATCGCGGGAGAAATCTTTCACCAATGCTAGAATCACTCGCCTTTTTTATATCGTTTACTATACCCGATCCTTATTTTCATTTTTATTAATTGTTCGCTTAATTCTTATTTGAACGTTATTACGACGTCTTGCTATCGATAACTCGTAAAGCTTCGTCAAATTAATTAAATCAATCGATCGTTCGTTTCGATGTATTGTAAAGTAATCCCGAGAACTATTCGTCGCAGAGAGAAAGAATTTTCTGCTCTTTTCAAATCCGTTCTCTGAAATTAGTTGATCTTTTTGCAGATAAAACCATCGAATCTCTCTTTTTTACATTTGATATTGATATCGATCGTGCGAAAAAATCAATCGCCTATTGTTTTTTTTATTTTTCTTTTATCCATACAATTCCAAGAAACGATGGTACGCGTCTGGAGGATTCTCGCGCTCCAACGCTCGACATTCACTTTTTTTTTTTTTTACTTTTATCGGGATACATATCGCGACCGGGTAAAAAGCTAATACGACTGACCGCGAAGAATCGATTAGAATTTCCCGAAGCCGGCGCTTATGATTCACGTTGCCCACGTAACTGCGAGCCCGTGTCCCGATAAAGATCTTCCAGCGGCTTGCATCGGCTATGCACTCTCCAGACAGACGGAGTATAAAGTGGAGAAAAGAAAAGATCGCGCAGGGAGAAGAGAACGAGAGAGAGAGAGAGAGAGAGAAAAGAGGAGAGATGGAAGAGTTCGCGAAGACGTGATCTTTGCGATCGAGAAATCGATCGTAGGGATCGGTAACGCGGTGAAACACGCGGCTGCACATCCAACTTTTCTGACGTGTTTCGTATCGTAATGAAACTCTTCTACAGCCCAATAAGAGGAAACGGCAGACAGACAGACAGACAGACAGAGAGAGAGAGAGAGAGAGAGAAGCGGGAAAGATTACTGCAAGCATCGATCGTTACGTTCGATGATGCTGCGATTCGACCATGACGAAACGACGCCACGAAACGACTGTGAATCTGTATCAGGATCTTTTATTAATTTATCTTTGATCAATTATCAATACTCAATTCAATCTTGCTGTAATTGTAATCAAAAATTGTAATTGTAAAACACAGGAATATCTTAATACTTTTGATCAGAAACCTGTCTCTGTTGACTCACACCTGAGTCGACGCTATAAAATGGTAACTTTGGTTACCACAGGTGCTAGTGTTCACTTTACGATGTTCAAGGCAGACTTAACCAGCGGTGAACGAATGAAGGCGACTTTCCCGACCTTTTGGCGTTAACATCCAGTGGTTACGATCTACCAAAACTACCAGACGACACAATCACTTATTGGACTATAAACTGTCAACCCTCTACTCTCTTTCTCTCTCTCTCTCTCTGTTTGTCTTTCGCGGTTTCCAAACGCATCGTTCTCGTCTGATCGATATCCAGGAGGCCCGATAGATCGGTCTAACCGACGTGTATATTGAAGGGGGAGTAAAGGATCTGTTGGTAGCCCCGATACCACGAGCGAGAATGCTTCTCGACTTCTCTCTCGTTCGTCTCTCAGCGTGCATACGGGTGTCTTTCTCCTGCATAGCCGACTATCGTAACGGACATCGGCGACGTCCGGTATTTTACCTTATCGCCAACCCCTTCGGCCAATAAAGATGACCCCTATAGAGATAGTACCGCGAAATACGCGGACCATCCCGTTCAGGGATTAACTGCCGTCGCCATCTTGGGTTAAAGATCGTTTTCTCCTCTTAGGCCAGATATAGTCGCGATATCGGCCTTGAAGGGAGGCTAATCCTGACTCGCTTCGCCGAGCGGCCGGCAGCTTTTCGTTTTCGGGAATATTCCTGTCGCGATCGATGCACAGTGTCACGATCGTCCGGCCGATGCATTGAACCATTGAGATCGAATAATGTCTCTTTGCAATGGAACGTGCACCTATATATATATACGTCCGAAATAATGCGACAGAAATACTACAATAAGGTTCAACAGTCGCAGAGAATATAATCTTCGGTTTCCAAGAGCGGTTGTCGTTTATCCTTTCTCAATCGCGGTCAATCAAATCGGCGTTTGCAAATTTTTAATTCAAAGTCGTTTCGTTCGAGATATTGTATATAGCTTCGATAATAATTATTTAATGAATTTTTCGTCGACGGGATTAAAGAAGTTTTCACCGTGAAGTGGTAGTTCCGCGAGAAACAAAGTGTGACCGTTAGTTTCTGGCACTAGGAGAGAGAAAACGTTTCGACGTAGAATCGGCGTGAAATCGATCCTCGCCCTCTAGCCTGCGATAAAGTTTAAAATGTCCCTGTCGTTTGAAAATCACTTTCCTTCTTAATTATACGCGGCGTTCGGATCCGGATAAGCTCGTGGAGAAGAGTGTCGTAGGTGTCGCGAGAGTAACCCTCCCCCGAAAGTTGGCGCGTCTCTACTTTCCGCGTGTTTGCCATCAGCCCGTATTTCGTTCTTCCACCGTTCGTGCATCTCTCGTTCTCGACGAATTAAAACTAGCCCCTGACGAAACACTTGCAGCGGCAACAACCACGACAACGTCCCGTCCGAGTCCTCCGTGGATCATGGCTTCTCAGCCGAACGTTTGGAGCACGGCTAAGCCGACTGTCAGGCCTCCTTCGAGGATTACGACACCCCCGGCTCAACAGCCGCCGCAGCCGCCAGCACCGTCCAGCCCGGCGCTTCCAATAACCACCACGCCAAGGTCAGTATACTCTAGATGGCAGATTCTGCGTTCACAGGTTCTTTCGATTTGAATCGCAGCAGAGCTAAAATAATGAAGATTTTCTTCTGTTTTCTTTTTTTCTTTTCTGAACGTTCAGTGGTCATGTGACTTTGTCACGATTCGGAGGACATCCCGTTGGCGTTGACTAAAGAAACAGCGTCATCGAAACGCTGCGCTATTTAAAAACAACAGAATTTTATTACATTTTCTACGACGGGGAAAAATATTTTCGTTACGTCGTGTTAACTGGGAGTGAGAGAGAGTGCGGAGTGGCATCGTGCGTCACTGAAAATTACAAATTCCGTTCCATTTTGCAGCCCCACGTCAACGAGGTCGCCGGTCGATACGGAGGTCCTTGAAGTGGATCAAGACTTAATATCTCCTGCGAATGTTCCGTCTGCGAATGGACCGGCGGTGCCTCCGATCGTTCCTGAAACCACTCAGGCCACAACCACGTCGACCTTCGCTCCTTGGAGAACAAGTCGAAGGACCACTGGTAAGTTCTCGAGTGTTTCAGCGGTCCTCTCTCGAACGAGAGGAAAGCGTTGATGGCGTTTTGTTAAAGAGAATGTATCGTTTATTTTATCATCGAGGTCGAGGGTCGGCGCTCGAGAACTTTGACTTTGCGAAGGAAAGCTAATTGCTTTCCGATGCAGTCGTCGTCGCGCGCGCGTGCAAAGTCGAAAAGAGTGAAAACGATGAATTATTAATGTAATTAGCCGATAATTTTAGTCTGAAACCAGATTCTTGTCTAGTGGATTTCAAGCATCGTCGATCGACTATCTGTCAGAGACTGCAGAGTTCCAAGAATAGATAATAGATCGAAGTAACTTTGTAAAGATATCCGAAACTACATAAATCGAGCTCTAGTTACCAAAGTCCCTTTTTCTCGCCAGTTACCTATATTACCCCCGATATTAATCATATCCGCCCTCCTCCTACCCTCCTAGAGTTGCTCGACAGTGTAAACGTACAACCGCGTATTAAAGTAGCAGGCAAATACCTAGCAGGCGGTCGTATACCGTATAAATCGTATCAGTTAACCAACCTTCGACTTCGATGTAACTCGGTAACTCGTAACAATCACTGCAAAAGATTAAGACACCCTTGGGTATCCAAAATTCCATTTCCACCGACCCGATACGATGTTGCGCGCGAAGCAAAGCCTCGGTCCGCCGGGGACCGGACACTAGAATCACATTAAAGCCACGCCATTAACTAAAGCCAAGTAACAGACTAACTAACGCTCGTAACTAACTCAAATATTCCAGTGCCGAGCACGCTCTACCCAGAGTCCAGCTCGAATGGGCAATGGTACGACTACGGTAGACAAGTGTGTCCCCCGGTGATAGCCAGGAACCTGTCGTGGAACACGACCAGAGCCGGCGACGTGGCTGTTCAGAGTTGTCCGGGCGGTGCCAACGGTTTGGCGCGTTGGAGATGCCTGGCCAGAGGGGACACGGCCTTCTGGCATCGAGACAGTCCAGATCTGAGCGAGTGCCGCTCCGTTTGGCTCACCACGCTCGAGAACAGGGTAACCGAAGGAGACGTGATCCTTGGAATCAGCCGGGAGTTATCGCAGGTGACGAACAACAGCAGGGGCCTGTACGGTGGTGACATGATGATCACGACCAAGATCATCAAGAACATGGCGGAGAAGATGGCGCAGGATATAAGGACGTACCAGGACGCGAATCAGAGGGAGGTCAGCGTAACCGAGCTGCTGCAAGGCGTCGTGAGGACGGGGAGCAATCTACTGGACAAGGCGCAAATGGCATCCTGGAAGGATCTCAGCCATCAGGAGCAGATGAGAGTCGCGACCTCCTTATTGATCGGGCTCGAGGAGAACGCGTTTTTGTTGGCCGACACGCTGATGCACGAGAAAACGATCACTCACGAGGGAAGGAACATACGTGAGTATTGTTGCACGCTACCTGTTGTATACGTGTGTATACAACACTTTGAACTTGTTGAATAAGCGCGGCAAACTGGATGTTCCGCGGTCTGTTTGAAAGCAGGCGTAATTATAGAAACGCGAGGCAGCGACGCGTAATCTCGAATTAGTTGGAATTGCATCGTGGTTTGCGCGAGGCGCGTCGATTGGAAAAATTGGCCGCGGACTAATTTAGATGGTGGGTGATAGGAGAGATAGGGAGAAAGAACGGCGAACCGCGATGAGTAAAAAGGAGTGGCAGAGACGGGTATATAACGAATTAACGTTGAGTCGTCTGGCACAATGGACATGCAAGTATCGTAGGTCTGACTTTAGCATCGGGTCGCATAAATCTAGATCCCTTATCTGCGGAATGCGACGCGCTGGTAATATCCGGCGTAGATAAAACAAAGATCCAAACCCATCGTAATTCTCCGGTACCTAGCTGGATAATGTTGTAACCCGAGCTTTACCTTTCTCTCTTACCCGGCATTAACACAACAAAACCCCGAGAAAATTACGAGCAATTTGATTTACTTCCTGAAAGTAACGTAGCGCGCGCGGTCGTGATTGAGGCTGGAAGCAAGTTTCTGAGTCGCGGCCGAACGAAGTAGCACCAACATTAGATCCGCGCGTGATAAATAGCATAACAGTAAAGGGCAAAAAGAAGATGAGTTTGATGAGCGACAGCCGGCCGGATGCCATGTAACATAATATTCCCCCCCGTCTATCCGTGTTCTTTCTTCCGTGCTAACAGAAAACTAGCTACCACTATCGCCGAGCGAGTCTCTCGAATTTTTCTTGCCAGACGGCGACGTCACGTTTATGACTGATCGAACGGAATTTACGACGAGAGGCGCACCGTGACAATACCGGGAAAAAATGGCCGACACGCCGACGGAAAAGATACGCGCGTTTAATTTTATTGTTCGCCCGTGAAGATGAATCGAGCAGCTGTACTTTTATGATCGCGGAATTGACGAACGTTGCGAAGTTCGATTAACTTCGGGCTATCCCGTTCGAGCCTCAATACCTTTTTTCCCAAAGGTATAAATTTTATTTCGATACGCGCGTTTCTACGGGACGTTCTTCAAACGTACGTGTCTTGAACGTCTTTCTACGAAAGAACGAATATTGCGTCACACAGTTGAAGGCCAAGATTGTAAACGAAATAATTGATACTGAGAATAAACCGAGTCTCCAAGTTTTAAAACGCCAATCAAAGTGAGAGAATTCTTCGGCATTTTCAAATCTTATCTTTTGACGCTCGTAATTCGACAGATATTGTTAATATCGTTTCTGTTGAAACAGTGATGGAGGTGCGCGTACTGGATGCCCGGAATATCGGCGATGATCTAGAGGTGTTCCCAACGGAGGCAGCTCAACAGAGGTGGACAGCTTCGAACGATCGTGTCGAGTTAACCAGAGGAGCTTTGCTGGAGAACAGCGAGGGTGGCATTGTCCGTTTGGTCTTCATGGCCTTTGACAGGCTCGAGGAGATCTTGCAGCCGCAAGCCGAGGTATCATCGCTAGTCATGAACGACGATCCGCAGCCATTGCCGAAAAGGAACACGACCAGGCTCCTAAATAGCAAAGTGATCTCCGCGTCTTT
Source organism: Melipona bicolor (assembly GCA_030673865.1). NCBI lineage: Eukaryota > Metazoa > Arthropoda > Insecta > Hymenoptera > Apidae > Melipona > Melipona bicolor. The sequence continues at coordinate 3,741,995 of JAHYIQ010000012.1, forward strand.
GGGTAAAGGAAGACACATACAACTCAGCGAACCTGTCAGAGTCTATTTCAAGCATCTATCCATTGAGAACGTCACCAATCCGACTTGTGTATTCTGGGATTACATCTTGAGGTGAGTTTCCTCTTCCGATTACGTTCGTCCAATCGTTCATTTTTGTTAGTCCAAATCTTCGATCGTGTTTCATTCTAAAATTACGTTCGATTCGACGATAGCTTCATTCCTTTAGGACAGCGTAAAGATAACTTTTGTTCTACGTGATTCTAATCACCGTTTCAGTGCTTGGTCAGAGGAAGGTTGCGAGATACGAAAAACCAACGAAACTCACACGGTGTGCGAGTGCAATCATCTTACAAACTTCGCCGTTCTGATGGACGTGCACGCCGTCCGACTAGACATCGCTCATCAAGTCGCGTTGCAGATCATCACCTACATCGGCTGCATCATTTCCGTAGTTTGCCTGGTTCTAGCAATTCTGACCTTCCAATTATTTCGCGGACTAAAGGTAATCATTCCACGGTGAATTTTCCGTCGATCTTAACGTGCGGAAACTCCATTTCTATCGATCGAACCTCTACATTTGACGCCATTTTATTACAGTCGGATAGAACAACCATCCACAAGAATCTCTGCGTGTGCTTGCTGATCGCGGAAATTTTGTTCGTTTGCGGAATCGGACAAACGAACCAGAGAATTGTCTGCGGTATCGTCGCTGGATTGTTGCACTTCTTTTTTCTTTGCGCGTTCGCCTGGATGTTCCTCGAAGGTATCTCTCGAAGGCAATACAATACTCGCGACACTATCGCAACAGATAGTGGTATCGTATCGATTAACGAACAGCAAATAAGAAGTTTCGACGAAACAATAGATTGACTCTCTTTCGATTTTCTTGCAGGATTTCAATTGTACGTCATGCTGATCGAGGTGTTTGAAGCGGAAAAGTCAAGGCTACGCTGGTATTATTTGGTCGCTTATGGTGCTCCGTTGTTGGTCGTTGCGATTTCTTGTATAATCGATCCTCTCAGTTACGGTACCGATCGATATTGCTGGCTACGCGCGGACAACTACTTCATCTTCAGCTTCGTTGGACCAGTGATACTTGTTATACTGGTAAGATGACTGTTTACGAGAAAAATACGAGATAAACTGTGATCGATTCACGTATCGCATCGTATCGTATCGTATCATATCGTATATTGTATTAACATGGTAATATTTTTAAAGCATCGAGTGTTTCGATGAAACGTAAAGCCGTATGAATACTTGATGTACCTATCTATATTCCATCCTTGGGGCAAGCCCGATACAAAAGCTGTTATCCGATTTTCTTGGTTAGGCAAACTTGGTATTCCTGTCGATGGCGATTTATATGATGTGCCGACACGCAAACACCACCGTAGCGATGAAGAGTAAGGAGCACTCTCGATTGGCCAGCGCAAGGTAAGCCTAGAAATTCCAGGGTTTGTTGTTCGTACACGTACAAGAAACGTAACAACGAATTTGTATATACATATATATATTACGTATCTCTATATTAAAGTAATCGATCGAGTCCGTCCGTTAATACGTTTCGAGATACATCAATCCTGTCGTCGAGTAGAATCGAAATGTTTGTTTGGTGCTTTCGGTTCACGTTCGCAAGCTTTACTTGCTTAAAGATATCTCCCGAAAGAGAGTCTTTTATTGTCACGCATCTTTTTGGCGGCCATGCTGAGTTCTTTTCGTTTCTATATATACATATATATATTTCCGTTTTATTAATTTACTGTGTTGGAATGACCGCAAGATTTCCGTTCGTTCGACACACCATCTGTATTACTGTAATTCTTAGGTACTATATATGGATATGGTTCTACATATATATTATATATATATATATTATATACATGTATCTATGATTTGATAACGTAAACGTTATACGTGATTACAAATGCCGTCACAGTCGAGTCATGCTTCAACGAGAAATTGGACGCACGAACAATCGAACGAGTAACGATGATAATTAGCCTGCGCTCTGTGTTTTCTCTGATTTAAATGAAACGAGCAAAAATTCGTCGAATGAAGAGAGATAGATAGTAATAACGACAACCGGTGTTAACTTGACAAATTTCCGTATGGAAATGCTGGTGATGGTGGTTAAATTCTCGTGCAAACTCGACTCGTTTTATTATCGAAGTTGCTTTTATCGTAAAAATAAAAATCATCCTCTCTCTTCGTTTTCCTTTTTTTTTTTTTTTTTTTTCTTTTTTTTTTTTTTTTTTTTTTTTGTTCCAATCATTTTACCCTTCTTTGGTATTTCATTTTCATTGTTTTTGTTTCAAATAATTCAAACGTAATTAAATGTTCTCGTGCGAACGTTCCTCCTGTTGTGTACTAACGCAGTGATATAACGCATAGTAACACGAATCGAGTGTTGCACCAGCGAAACTATACTTTACTTTTTTTTTTCTTTTTTTCAATAATCAATTAATTTAAATGGTGCCGGAACAATCACCTAACTTTGCTGTCTTGTTTCATTTTTGTATTAAATCTTCTACCCACTTCTGTCTACACTGTTCTACATTCTTCTGCATGGCGTGGTTGGTTGGTAGTGGAAAGGAAGAGAATGCTCTTCCCAACAAATTGCAAGCGCACTTGTAAGATATTTACCAATTTTTATTATTATGTACTCACATCTCGTTCATTCACTATAACATCATTCTATTACTAATCGTCGTTTCCCGTGCCTTTAATTTCACCGTTCTCTCATTTAACACATTCACCGTTTCTCTCTTTGTTTCTCTGTTTCGTTGTCCATTCGAAGCAACTTAACACGATAACCGTCACTTCATTTTCTACTTTCCTTTTTTTTCTCTCTTGTTTTTCATTTCTTGCGAATGTAGAACGTAGAACGTAGCAGTCTGTTTCACGAGGAAAATAAGTCACGCTGTTCGTTTGATCAAACAAATCATCGATCCGTGCAACTCACTGGAATCGCAAATGTCATTATCGCCATTGTTATATTATTTTCGTATTGGTTGATACAAGCCTGAGCAACTTGCAATTACCAACAGCTTACGTAGCGAGGTGTATTCGTGATAATGCTTGACAGAGAGCACACGTGACGACGATCGATATTCTCCGAACTCCTTAGTTACGTCACGCCGTTTGCCTTTCCTCTGAGTACATACGACGACTTAAACCGCATGCCGTATTTATCCTTTAGTTTCGGGTGTAAACGCCTGATTTGAGAGTAGCTTAGTGAATACGCGCGAGATTAGAAGTAATAAACACCTGCCTACTTGTGTAGTTCGTGTACCCTCGATCCTCCCGTAGATCCGTAGTTCTTGATCGTTTCCCAATAAATCGACGAAAGAAAATTAAGAAACAAAAGAGAAGAAAAAAAAAAACGAGAGAGACGTGAAAATAGTAAAAAACGTCGATACGAGGAAAAAAGAAGGAAAGAAGTAAGAAACAGTGTGTGCGATGCTTATAGGACGCCGGTCGCTTTCGAGACTCGCGAGAACGTTAACGATGCTAATGCTTCGTTGGAGAGTGTGTGTCGCGACACGTGCACACGTGTAGAAACGAGCAACATTAGTAGTACACGTTAGCATCGCGCAGCTCGAAATGTTGCGTGCACTTCGGTGCATAACACCGTCCCCTGATAATCTTCCATGTTCTCGCCGCTCCATTTTGATAAGAACGTGACAAATGTAGCATTGGAATTATTAGAATTAAAGTCACACCATCATCGATCACTTAGCACGTTACCCTTAATTCTTGCGATGGCACGAGACTAAAAATCGTTTCCTTTCACCTCCTCACCTTTTTCCCCCTCCCTCTCTGTCTCTCTCTCTCTCTCTCTTTCTCTTTCTCTTTCGTCGTTACCATTTCTTTTTTCTTATATTTTCTCTCTCTCTCTCTCTCTCTCTCTCTCTCTGGTTACTCTGTACTTTATCCGTTCACCTTTCATGCCGATAACTTCACGTTCACGTTCCTTTAAGCATCGCTCGCGATTATCTTATCCTTGAGATTGTTAGCTTCAGTGTGACTCATCGATTGGTATTTTCTGATCAGGGCATGGCTGAGAGGAGCGATCGTCCTGGTCTTTCTGCTGGGACTCACATGGACCTTCGGGCTTCTCTACTTGAACCAAGAATCAGTCGTGATGGCGTACATCTTCACCATATTGAATAGCCTGCAGGGGCTGTTTATCTTTGTGTTCCATTGCGTTCAGAACGAGAAGGTAAGGGAATACGTCGGGGTCCAAACGTCCACCTTACTTTAAACTATCTGGTGTTGTTAACGCGCATGTTCAACGATGAATCATTCTTCATTTTCTCATCTTTCGTCGTGCATTCTTATCGTCAATGAAACCAACGTGAAATCCGAGTGGCATCCTAAATAGCGAAGAATTAGTATTGCGAGAAAAAATGTTACGAGTTGTTTATGATATTATTATCATTGCCATTATTATTATTATTATTATTATCGTTATTATTGTTTACGAAGGAAGCAGCAGTGTTCATTTACTCGGTGGATTATATATTGCGTGTATTTTTCAATTTTGTATCGAGCGGTCGCGAAACGTTATTTCGAGAGGAGCAGGAACTTATGTCAACGCGAAGTTCAAACGAAAAGTGAGGGAATTCAAATTCGTCGAATCGGAACTTTATATATAATGAGAATTGTAAAACCGTTTCTGTCGTGTAAGGTTTATAGTTAACACAATTATTCACGAGTCAAGGATCTTGTAACATAAGAATTCGATGCACCATGTACGAAAAAGCGGATTCTTCGTATTATATACATAAGTAGCAAGTAACTCCATAAGCAAGAGGATCATTTGATGAGAGGAATCATGTTAAACGCGACGCAATCTAGTCATCGTAGTGGTATCAATCGCAGAACAGAAACACGATGACAACAAATGATGTCTCAAATAAAGTGCTGTGGCAATCGAAAATCACCCACGTTTATTTGTCGAATTAACCGGGATCCTTTTTAGCCTGATTTGCAGCTCGTTATGTTCATTTATCTTCTTCCTTTTTGTTTGAATAACGTTTACATTTTGGTTGCCACTGCAGGATGCACCGCTCTTTTCCTGATTTATCTACTAAATCCAGCACTAACGCTTCGTAAACATTGATCGTTCATGTTTCTCAACACACACACACATATATATATATATATATATACATACGTGTTACATATCGATGTATGTCCATCGTTCGATCATCGTCGACGACATTTCTCCATACTTTTCAACCTGTTTTCTTTGTGTTTCTTTTCTTTTTTCTTTTTTTTTTTTTTGATTTTTGATTTTTTTAAAATTATTATTCACGCGTGAACGAACGAGAAACGAACGCGCGCTCGCACTTGCCTTGGTTCTTTGTGCACCGTTAAAAAGAAACCTTTCGTTCGGGGGGTGGGTTTGCTTCGCCATTGCAGGTGAGGAAGGAATACAGGAAGTTCGTGCGCCGCCACTCCTGGCTGCCCAAGTGCCTGAGGTGCTCGAAGACGGTAGCCGGAAGCTCCGGCGGCTCTTCCGGTACCAGCGGCGGCGCCGGTGGTGCTAATGGAGGCAAGGACTTCGCCTCTCACAACACCTCGTCGAATCCGTCGGCGCCGACGACCGACAGCTCCGGATTGTCGCCGCACACCGCCTCCAATGTGGGTACAACAACGACCACATCACCGCCCAACAATCACAACAACCTGACCGCCGCCTGTAACAATACGAATCTTTCGATAAACGTGAACCTGAACAATTTGTCGCTGAGGTCGCCGGTCGGGGCACACCAGATGCACATGATGGCACCTAGCAACCACAATAGGCATCCCGCTCAGCAAGGTATCCGATAGCCGCTTCTACACCAAACCGAGAAAAAGCGATATCTTTGTTCGTTCGAGCAATTTTTGAGACAGCTGTGTATATCTGTCACGCAGGAGAAAATGTAAAAAAAAGACACATGATTGACAAAGAGGGAATATTTTGCGAAAGAGGAGGACGAACGAAAATAGGTCTCTCTCTCTCTCTCTCTCTCTCTCTCTCTCTCTCTCTTCTGTCTGTCTGGCTCGCTAACTCACTCTCTTCTCTTCTTTATTCGCTCTCTATTATACCACCCAGGTATTTTTTTCTTTTTATTATTCTTCCTTTCCGTCTATCGCTTGTTTCTGCCAGTAACGCAAGTATGATTAATAGTACTGGAATTATAACACACTGCGCCACTCTGTTACTCGCTACATGAACGTTCAACCAGCCTTTCGAGTTGATAACTTCGCAAGGTTCTTGCACCTTTATCGGGCGAATTCTTTCGACCGTCGTCGACGACCGACCGCGATGCCAACCAAGTACTCGTGTTTCCTCGTTCGCTGCACGATCATTCACGCGATTGGGAGGAATGGGTTTCCGCTGCGGTTTCAACAGCCGTTAGTACGTGAGACCCTTTCAGTCGGATCTTCCTTCTCAATTTAACGATGCACCCACTGTCACCGTTCCGCACCAACCGATCAGGAGATGGTCGGCTGTGCGCTGCACACTTCTTCTTCTTCTTCTTCTTCTTCGACTTCTTCTTCTTCGTCGTCTTCTTCTTCTTCTTCTTTTTTCGATACGAATCTCTCGTTCGTCGCTTTCCGAATAATCTCTTTCCAAGTAATTATCTCGCAACGATTTCGTAAATATTCGCAGTGATACGCTTAACAAAGGCAACAGATTCTCTCTGTGATTAGTATTTAGAAACAGTGCCGCAGAAAGTTGAGGGATTTCGAAACGCCCCATCCAACTAGTTAAGCGCTTAACCACCGTCATACCACCAGCACAACTACCACCCTCGACTTTGCTCGTTCCTGTATGCTAATTCAACCGCGTCGTCGTATCGTCTTCGAAACAACGCCCTTAACTTCCTTTCGTCGTCTCTCTTCCCCCTGCTTCTTCGTTTTTTTCTTCCACTGCCTCGCGTTTTTTTTTTCTTCTTCTCCTTTTTTCTTTTCTTCTTTTTTTTTTTTAATGTGTTACCCCAAGTCTGTTGCAGGATAAATTGTGAAGTGGGTGTCCTCGACCCTCCTAGTCGAGGGAGATTCGTTTCGAATGGCCGCGCGTTCCGCTCAAAAGCGACGCGTGCCAGAAACACTTTTTTAACATCACCGAGAGTCTCTTCGCCACCTCGAAAAACTGGCTTTGGAACGGGACGAGCTAAAAAGGCATTTAACGAACCGTTCGACTCTTTCGGCTCTATCGCGCTCGCTGCGCAGAGAATTTAGAGAGAAAAATAAAAGAGAGAGATAGAGAGACAGAGGGATGTGTGTATGTATATATATATATATATATATATACACACACATATATATATATATATATATATATACACATGTATATATACTCAGAGAGTTGTCAGAGTAGGGAATAGGGGGAGAGCAGAGCATGCGAAGAACGACATTTAGGGGTTGGTTTGGAGTAACAGAAAAAAAGAGAGGGGAGAGACAAACAGAGACAGAGAGAAAGAAAGAAAGAGAAAAAAAAAGGGGGAGAGAAAGAGAGAGAAAGAGAGAGAAAGAGAGTGAAATTATTGAACGTGGTCAGACCGTAGATTTGTATGATAAAACAACGATACTCGGTTGTAGATGAAACGATAACCACACAGCGAGCTGTGTGCACGATCCCGCACGATGTTGTTTTCTCCGTAAAAGTTTATTGCCAATTGTCGCACGAATTTATCGGATTTGGCAGAGATTACTAGACATGAGCCGACTAAAAATAACGAACGACGTTACACATGACAATTATATAATTGCGTGGCGCTGCGATACTTCTTTTCTTTTTTTATCTCTTCGTGTTCTTTTTCCTACCGCGTTTGTTCGTGAATTTGTTTGTCAGCGTGGCGTGTCGGCGTAAATTCGGCCAAATTTTTTGAATGGCTCGCAACACACCGTGCCTCGTAATTCCCGCGGAAACAAACGGCGCTCGCGTACGATTGTGTATACGATACGCGACTTTTTTTCCCTCTGAACTCGAATTGTACGCAGTTGTATAATTGTCAGAGCGTGGAGCTCTCTCAAACGTACACGGCAGATATTAAAAAAAAAAAAAAATCCGTGCTTCCGATTCGAACGTTCGACGAGAGAAACCAAAGGAATAAAAACCTGGCGTTTCGTGATACCGCAATACTCGATGAATTTGTTATTCGTATCGTTCTCTCTCTCTCTCCCTCTCTTTCGAAATTCACTGTGTCTGTTCTTGTTTCTTGTCTGAATGAAGGGAGGGTGGGGAAAGAAAACGATGTCGATGTCGACAAGCGACAAAAACGACAAAAACGACAAAAAAAAGGAAAAAAAAAAGGAAAAAACGAAACGAAAAAAGAGAAAATTCCCGTCGCGGTAAGCGTAGCATTGGTCCTCGAGCACCAGGCGAAAAATACATGGCACCCTCTCTCGCTCGATTTTTGCACACCTGTAAACACGCGAACGTACTATTTGCAAGACCTCCTACTAACAATGGTGATTTTCGTGCTTCTTATCTGGCTCTGGGTTTGGTGTAACGCGGTTGCTGGCTACTTTGTACCCTATCCCTTCCCTTTTGTCCCCACGTCTCGCCAGAACAGAGATTTACTTTTATTGCAACGCACGTGAAGCGAGCGTAGAACGTTGCGCTGCTCGCCATTTATTTCAGATGATGTCCCGGATGGAATGGTTAATGAAACGCTTCTCTACGGACCGGTACACGCACGAGAGACATAACGAATCTGTAACATCGATGATTTATACAATCGGTTTCGCAGCTGCGCCTCTGATGACTGACTGCGTTCGCAATTCCACCAGCCTACGCCCATTTTCTATCTGCCCGCTGTTTCGTCCCTCTAAAACAAGTCGCGAATCCAGTGAATCCATGCTGAATTAACGCTAATAATGGAACGCATGGCTGTTTGACAACAGTTTGATGTTCATATATACTGTCAGATGTCATCGCGACTGCGAAAAAATCATAAATGCAGAATGTTAAGGTTCAAAGATTTTATCGTTTGTCCCGTATACGTGTATGTATACGTGTGATAGAAATGCTTCGCACGTTACACGTAAGATGACAAAATTTTGAGTTTTAAAATTTCGACCGAATTTAAAATGTTAAAAGAGATAACTTTGGACCCGCTTCTACATTATATCTGTATATCTGTATAAAGTAGAAGGAAAATGTTAGGAGTTTCCATCGCAAAGTTAAAGAGACAGATCTCACATTCCAGTAGAATCTGCTCTAGCAAATCGGCCATGGCTTCCTCGCAAACCTGTTTGTCGCTTATCGACTCCTTTTTACTCTCGAGGCATCGATGCGTGAGCCGACCGGTAACTCCGTCATTAAAGAAGTTCAAACGAATTTCCGTAGGCCATGAAGGAAGTATATACGTTCAGAAAGATTCGTAATGTACGAGCGAATGTTGTTTTTATCCGATCACGTGGACAGAATACGATCCTCGTAAATATCTGCTAAAACACGTATAAAATATTGTTGAAGTCTAAATAGGCCTCATCTTATTACCGATATATCCTTCTCGCATATATCGTTTATCGCATTCTGCCCACGTAGTCCAAGAATATCTTTAAGCCACTTGCTGTCAAGCGATCGTTTGATCGAAGAGCGCACGAATTGACTCTTCTCTTCGTTCCCCCTCGCGAATATTCTTGCGCTTTCCGATTGACGTCTTTGGTTCGGTTCACACGACAAACGTACGTCTTCACGCGCGTCGAGACGCTATTCGAATTATTCATCTATCGCACGAACTCGGTGGTGACTTGACCACGAGGACGGAAAGAAAATCGTAAAGACGAAGAAAAGTCCTCGTCGAACCGACCCGATTCACATATCTCTCACACCTCCTCTGCAACGCACGCACACACACACACACACACACACACACACACGCACGCGCGTACACTCGCAAACTTTTCTCCACCACTTTTGCTCTCTCTGTATACATGCAAACGTATGGACACTCGTCGACAGACACGTCGTCTTTTTTTTCCTATTTTTTTTTCTCTCCCCTCGCTCCGTGCGTTTTCGCTAATTAACACCAGGTGCACATTCGCGCGACGAGAGGCAAGGATAGGGCAATACGGATCATCGAAGCCTCTAACGATCCAGTTCGCGCTCCAGCAACTCGGAGACGCTTCGCGTTCTTTAATCGCGAATCACGGGAACGCGAAAATCCATAATTAGCCGAGCGAACGTGGAAAAGTGGCGCGCGTTTCCATTGGAACGCGCAAAGGGGCTTGATCGCGGCCGGTTTTACAAGTTACACGATGGTAATTTTATTCGATGGATCGGTGAAACGCCATCGCACGATGATCGGTATTGCGCTATTTCCTCTCTGGTACAGACGACCCAGTCTCGGCACGGTTGTTGCACGTCAGCCACGCAAACGAGGAGCCGGTTCCCGACGTTACCTCATTACAGACAGTAAGAAAACAAGGAAGACTAGTTCCCCCTACGCTGCTACTACGATCTCTGTCGCATCTCACCTTGCTTCACCACTGAGCTGCCTCCGCGCTTCGTACCAACGTATGAATCGATAATCTCCGAGTGATCTTTCCGACACTTGCAAAACCAAACGACTTCTCCTCTCCGAGTATATTCGCGGATTTACCAATTTCAACTTGACACCGCGTTGGAAAAAAGTTGGAAAAATGTCGCGATCGATTCAAAATCACATTTTTAAAAGTGACGTTCGAAACTGTTTCGAAGAAATGCGGATAAAGACGAAGGATCGATCGATCAAGCAGTCGAGGATAACTGTTTCGCATTCGCTCGCTTCTCTTCCGATCAAACGTAAAGAACGTAAGGGGAGAGCGATAAATTTTCAGAATCCGTGTCTCGTCCTCGTCGTCGTTGCGACGTTCCATCGAGAGCGGGAAAAATCTCGGTCGGAAGTCGATGGCTCGCTCGCGTGACCCGTTCACGTACGGCTGGAAAACAGGTGCGATCGCGTATCGTCCCAGGACAAACACACGCGGGGTCGAGGTGTGCGTGCTGACGTCGCGTATCTCAGTCCGTTACGCCGTAGATTTGCCCGTGTACGAGTTAAATCCGCCACGCTTCCGGCGAGCATCGCAGCTCCGCGAGATATCGTCGGATTTACCCCGTCCGTATCTTTCGTGTGCGCGTTGCTTCCTATGGGTCGGAGGCCCTTTTTAAACCGTGTCAGACGAGATCCGGTTAATCCTTCCTCCTCGCGACGAGAACGATCGCATCGGCCCGTATTTGTCACGAACAACCCCTACCGTTGCCGGGTTAATTAGTTTCGAAGAGAACTCGCCGGAATGAAGAAAGTTCCCGATGGTGGAGAACGTGTGGAATTTTGTCGAGATTATAGAAGGGCGGGGTGGGTGGTTGGTTTGAAGAGGGGGGAATTACGGAGCAAGGTGTTTTGCCCAAGGTTTCGTGAGATTCGAGTTAACCCTTTGTTTACTGGTAAAATGTGTAAACCTCTGTAATCGAACGTGTCGAACCGATGTCGAATCAGTTGAAACAGCGATGACTTTTCAGATATATCTCCAATGTTCAAACATTTGACTTTTCTGCTATCGTGAATTTGAAAATATTAAGTCACACATCCTCGTCTACTAGATCCGATCCGTAATCCATAAAAATTCAATCGGAATGTGACAATACGTCGATATTACGTCAACAGTCGAATCACATCAGATATTTCAAACGACATCGTCCCCTCTAAACTCTCGATTCACACGTATGTACACCAACTCACGTAAGGAGACACAACACTCGATCCATCCCCTTGCGTATCAGTAAACGAAGGGTTAAGAGGGAACGGCGAATGGTTCGATTTTTCCAGTACTTGGCATCCGGTCGAAGCTGGGCGATTGTCGATAGGCAGCCGGCAGTAACAGTGCCACGTGAATCCTCTCCAACAGAGGCTCATATCGTGGCCACCCTGCCGTACGCCCGTCACGCCTTCTTACCCTCAGCTCCCAATATCCCCAAATCTGCCACTGCCACTTGGGGCCACCTTAACAAAAACCTCATGTGGAAGGTAACTAACTCACCGCAGCTAAGAAAAAAAAGCTCGCTCACTCGCTCGCTCGCTCGCTCGCTCGTGTCGTGTGTTGTTTCGATCGATCTTTTCCTTTCTCTCACTATGTTCTTCTGCCAATTGTTTCTCTAATTGACTGCATGGTGTGCCACGGTCTTTTTGTTCGATTCATTCTCTTTCTTAGTTTTTCAACACGTTTTCCCCATTACTTTTTTATGTTTCCTCGGTCTTTATTTGACAAGCACCTAGAGACACATTTTGCACACTTAGAGGACACCTCGTGGCTCGACCAGACCCGACGCTTCGAAACCGCATGGAGGTGTGGGGAAAATCGTTTCCGGTGAAACATGTTCGTCGAATAAGAGCTTGCGTTTTTTACCCATTTTCATTCCTTTTTCTTCTTTTTTTTTTCTTGTTTTTGTTTTTCTTTTGTTTGATTGCGATCATTTCGTTGTCGAAACCTCGAAATTTTGATTTTGAAGTTGATCGGCGAAAGAAAGCCGATTCGAGGAAAATTGAAAGATGACGTTTCGGATATATATATATATATAGTTATCGAACTTCAAAAGGAAATGTTCACGTGGTAGCGACTTCGACGATGATCGCAGAGAATGTACACTCGAGAACACAGACCGTATTCAGTTTTGTCGAAGATGAACGTCTTTACTTTTCGTACGGGTCGCGTAGCTCGTTGTGTGTGTTTTACGTTTTTCGTTCAGTAGTGACAGAATGATACCATAAACGTGCCCTCATGATCATTTGTACATACCGTCACACAGCACGTAACGGATCTTCTCGCTCGTTCCTTCGACTATGCATGCGAGCTCGTGGATTTTTTTGAGAACGTTCCCAAAGAGGTCATCGAAGTAAATCCTCGATGAGACTCGCTCATCCCTCCCTTACTTATCTAACTCGCAGGTATCGCGCGAACGAGATCCTTCCGTTTCTGAAAGCTGGAAAAACACTCTCCCTCTCCGATTGTCTAATTTGGAATTTAATTTTAGAGAACGTCACGAGAAATCACAAGGATCGTCGTTCGCGCACTCGCGCGTACCCCCTCCCTCGTACATACCAACAGGTTACACGCCAAGTCATTTTTTCATCTTTCATCTTTCGTCAAACCATACTCCCTGACCCCGTCAACTGCCCGCAGTTACTTAAACAAATCTGTCTCTCCTGCAGAACATTTCTTTTAAATCGTATTCCCGTGATTCCGGCCATGGTGGCTCCGAGCAAGAGGACTCGCCTAGGACGCACAACACGCTGACCCTGGGACACTCCGGACGAAATCGCGGCGCGACGAGGGGAATGAACGAGAACAACGAGATCAGCGGCAACAGGACGACGGGGGGCTGCGGCGGTGGCCGAAGGATCGCGATGCCATACAAGCACAAATACACGGAGATCATGGACGGTCGTGCTAACGGGCCGGGACATCATCAATTGCACGCCCATCACGGCCAACACGTGCATCTTCCGCGGGATCTAACGAACGAGGACGAACCAGTTTACGAAGAGATCGAGCGTGGTGGCGGTGGTGGCGGCGGCGGCGGCGGCGGCGGCGGCGGCGGCGTCGGTGGCGGCGGAGGAGGCGGCGAGATTCAAGTGTCGGACATGTCCGACGAGGACGGCAGAAGACAGAGCGACATGAGCAGACAATCGTCGAGAAGTTACGGAGATCATAGACCGCTGATACCATACTCGCCAGCCACCGACAGGAATCTGCTGCACTACGGGCAAACGTTAACGGACCGTGGCGGCGGAGGAAATATCCATTGCGACGCGTCAGAGTACAGTCCGGCGTTCGAGAGGACCCTCAACACTTGCTGGGAGAAATTACGAAAGCAGCAAGCATGGTACGAGCGTGGCGAACTGCCACGACTTCCGGCCACTTTCGGTATACCGCCTCAGCCGGATCAGTCGAGAACAGTCGCGGTTCTAGACGGGCACACGGTCGTCTGTCATCTGCAGCCGCAGACGGACATGTACACGGGCCGCGGAATGCCACCGCCTTCTTACAGCGAGTGTTAGAATGTCGCAACCCGATGTCGCGGGATGTTGTCGTCCTCTTCGTCTTCCTGCACGAGGACGATGGATGCGTTTCTCGGTGTCGAGACGCCGCGTCTCGTGGCCATCGACGAAGGAACGTTCGAAGGAACGCATGCTTGTTCGTGAATGTTATGGAATTTCGGCGTTCTTAATCGACGATCGGCAAAGTCAGAGAGAGAGAGAGATCGTCGACGACGACGTGGTTCGTTCCTGAAGAAAGCCACGATTCCGGAACAACTCCGGAACAGCTACGTCTCGAGCTACGTTCGAGCCGGATGAAGGCACGAATTGAGAACGAGGACAACGCGTCTCTAGCTCAAACGTAAACGCGACTGGTCGACCACAGGAGATTGACGATCGTCGCGTTTCTTAGCCATAAGCGGGTCGATCGGCGAGAATGGCCCCGCATCTTTGTTCTGTTTTTCCAGTATCTGTTTCCTCGAGAGTTGCGTGTAACCGATTGCGAAAGTCCACGCGAAACGGACGTGTCTATCGTCTCTCTAGCTCTAGAACCGTGCGAGTGTGTACGACGAAACGTCGAGGATCTGTGTACGATAGCGTGAATTATTCGGACGAAATGGACCTCTTGTTGAAGTTAATCGATCGTCGTTGTACCGTCAAAGCTGCGCTCGGCTTTTTGGGATTGGCTCACTGACAGAGTTCGGAGGATACGATGTTGTGCGAAGAACGATAAAACGTGACGAGTCCTCTTAGGTTATTAAGATTTACTAGGACAACGCTCGTTGAGTTCGAGGTTTCGAGGAACACGTGCGAAATTTGTAAACGACTCGAACGGGAAGTCATCGTTGTATGCTCTTGATTACAATATCCGAACAAATTATTTCCTTGCGTTCTTCGTCACGATCTTTCCGTTCCATTGTCGATCTATCCTCGAAGCCTGTCCTCGTACGCGTTGAGAAATCGAGGAAAGCATTTTCCTCGATCGTCTCGTCGACGCTGGCTCTGCTCGTTAACGAAAATGACCCATGGATTATTTGAAAAGTAATAGACATATCGAGATCGAGAACGGAAAAGGTTTCGCCTCGAGGGCGTAAAAATCGTTCGTTAACGGGTGTTGAATCGACGAGAATTCGATTCGAGTCCCCGAAGGGAATCGGCGACGACCCGATAAAGGAATCTGAAGCCCGTGTTCCCTTCCAAACTTTCTCGACTTTCATCAAACCGGAGAGCAGCGTTCAGTGACATATCGCAAGATCGTCGATCGATAGTCGACCTCGCCACGGAACGTTTAGAAGAAAAACTAAAGTTACTTAATAATCGATCAACGCTTACTTCGATTAATCATAATCGCGTTACATTAGTGGTCGCATCGTAGAGTTACTTCTAAAGTCGTCAGACTGCTTTCGTGTAAAAGTTGCGACACGATCTGTGTCGGAAGATGCAGATGGCAATGAAAAAAGAAAAAAAGAAAAAGAAAAAAAAAAGAAAAAAAGAATCCTCGAGTTTCGGAGACGAAAGGAACGTGCGTGTCAATTTCGAGTGAGTTTCGGTAATTAGATCTTGGAATACCCCCTCGAGGGAACGTAGAGCCCGTACGGTTTAAAGTACCTTTATCGGTCGTCCCAGCCAGCTCCTCACTGTATATTGCTTTGGAACGTTACGTTTTAGTCCCAGAATGTTATTTTTATAAATAAAAAAATTATATATATATAAATGTATATGTATGTATACAGTAACGGTATTATATATATATATATATATATATAAAATACGAAAAGAGAGAGAGAGAGAGAGAGAGAGAGAGAGAGAGAGAGAGAGAGAGAAAGTGGATAAGAATTGTAATTGTAAACGAAACAAGTACATATATATATATATAAATATAAATATATATATATATATAGTGAAAGCGATTTTCCGAACGACGTGGAAAAAGCGGAAAAAAACTTAGTCACTGTTTTTTACTATTTTTTAAAGAACAAAAAAGGTGTATGTCGTAACCGCGTAATCTAATATGTAACTAAGGGAACCCGCGCGCTATTTATTTTTTATCATCCGTGAGTGTTATCTAATGTGTAATTAGCGGTCATGTTAAGATCGACGATCGATGAACGCGTGAACGTCGTTAGGGACGTAATTACGATTCGAAGGATCAAAACGAGATCGATCGATCGGGCGGATCGCCGTCAATCGATCGTCGAGTCGATTGGCGAAATTTTCTGCTTGTAAAGAAGATCCATCGTCGATGAGCGAAAGCGTATATTGGGCGAACGAATATCGAGCTCTGTTTCAGCTCGATGTTCGTTTCTCGAAACGTTCGACTTCCTCGTCCGACTTCTCCACTTCTGACTGGAGAAAGATATATTGAGTTGACTAATTGACGACTCAACGTTCTTCTTTTTCCGAACTTTTTTTTTTTTTTTTTAATTGTGTCACTATGGTTCAACGCGACAGGTGTTTATTTGTTAAATTACGCTTAAAACGACGTTCTTTCGATATGAAATTTCTGTAGATTTTCTTAAGCGAAAGTGAAGCAAGCCATATGCAGTGAATTCAATACACTCTTTCTCTCGGTTGAACAGCGTTTCACTCGTTGTTTCCTTTTTCTTTAATTTAATTTCACTGCTCAGCCGGGCCGGCCGTGATCCTTCTCTTCGGCAAATCGTACGTTAAGGCGAATAAATCTATAGGCGAATCATTAAATAGCGGTAATCAGCGTTTTAAGGGTACCAGTATAGTTATATTAAGCATCATAAACGTTTCCTTCGATTTCAATGAAATTGTTCATTTTAGCATCGCGTGAAATCCATTCGCGGTTATCTCGGTTTTTCCTGTTTAGAGGCCCTTCGCACAAACGTAGCTTGCGGCAACAACCAAAACATCTGGAAAACAAACGTTTCTGTCCACAATGTTAAAAGGTAGAACGAAAACGTGTAACTGTGTCGAGTACGTATATATATATATATATATATATATATATATATATATATATATATAAAATTTTCAACGCCATGAAAATACTGCCGTCTCGTTTTTTGTCCGTAGTGAATAAATACGTGAACTTTGGATACGCGCATTTCTCGGTCGTCGCGTATCGAATCGTCGCCGTTCAACATCCATTGGAATCGTGTATCCTAGCGTCGATACTCATCGTATGCATTTTTGGACATTTTTTCGTTCCACTTTTACATTCCTTACGTCGTCACGATGAGCAGCAATCGTTTATCGAGATATCATTTTCAGAGAGCAACTCACCAAGAATTGCAGAAATCAATCAAAATACGCGATAAGTTGAAACGATATCGGAAATGAAAGCTCATGATGACAAAATTGAGCCACTGTTGCTTGACTACTGTCCAAGACTTTCGTGCGTTGTTCACGAGCGTTGAAAACTTTACGGTGTATTATGGTGCGCGACAACGTTGTGCGTTTTAACTTCATTTCGCGTGTTTCGATGAACGCCAAGATCACGGCATGATCACGTTATAACAGCAAGTTTTTTTTTTCTCGACGCGATTGTTAAATCCCGTGATTACAAAGAAGCGAAAAAAATTTTCTTTTTCCTCGACGTTTGTGTCCTTCGCGTCTCGCGAACGTCGTCCTCCAATGCTCAGTCTGCTACGCGACGGAGCTTAGTTCTGTGAATTTTGTACAAGCGAAAGATCTTGCCCACTGAACGTTTACTGCTGGATATAATCGTAAACGCAGCCACATTCCATCCGTTCGACTTATAATCGAGAGAGACAAGAGGAGATTTAAAGGTGTACGAGCCAAGTAGACGGGAACAACTTCGAGCGCATTGTGCCTGACAAATAGGCAATCGATTTACGAATTTACGAAATTCTTTGTCTGTCTTCTTTTTCCTTTTTTTTTATTTCGTTTTCTTTCGCTCGTTTCTCTTTTTTTTTTTCTTTCTTTCTTGCATCGACAACGGCGTAACCGGCGGGCCACACAAAAAGAGAAAAAAGAAGACACTGGTTTAAAGATTTGTTACATACGAAAGACGAGAGAGAGAGAGAGAGAGAGAGAGAGTGAGAGAGAGAGAAGAGCATTATCATTGAGAAATTTTCAAAGTGAGATGTACATAATGTAAATAAGGCTTTGTACATGTTGAAAGTGTTGTAATGTAAATGGAAAAAATGCGCTAAGAGAGAGCGAAACGGAAAGAGAGAGAGGGAGAGAGAGAGAATTGCATGCATGAGGAAATGAAAAAGAGAGGTCGAAGAACGAAAGGGAGAGAGAAAACAAGAGGGAGGCGACCGAGACGATCGATGTGAAAACAGAAAAGGATACATTTAGATAAGATAAGTTATTAGTAAGTAGTGGATATTACAGTGACTATTATCGTGATGGCGGATGCGTGAGGCGGTTTAACTTAAGTCCCAAACATAATTAGTTAATGTGTAAATAAATTAAGCGAGGAAGTAAAACAAAAAAAAAAAACAACATTAAATGAAAGCCCAAGTAATCTTTGGATATTTATAAATGAACTCCACTAAAGAAAAGTAACGACAAACGAATAAAAAGAACAAAAAAAGAAGAAGAAAGAACGATGAATATGTAGGTTCGACGAGAGAAGAGAATGTAAAAAGAAAAGAAAATATGAATTCAAGCACGTACGTTAGGTTGCTTAAACGAATGGAATATTAGAAGAAAGGAACAAAATAAGTACACGAAAGGTAGACAAAAGTGGAAGAGAGAGGGAATAAAAAAAAAAGATTGGAGAAAAGAAAGGGAAAGATTAAGAATGAAAATGTGCAAACAGTTAATCAGATGGACAGATATACAGTGCATGTTTTATCCTTAGCCGTTTTATAAATATAAATATCCTGTTCCCTCCCCCTCCCTTCTGAACCCCCTCGGCCACGATCTTCATCCTTCTCCTATTTTCACGTGACAAAATAGGCGCGAATCTTTTCTCTGATTGAGTACATCTGTCCGTACTGTCAATCTCGAAATGTTCCTTTCAAATCGTGTGTGCTGTCTCTCTTTACTTTTCGTCCTTGTTCTCTTGTCTGCAGCAGCATCGCGTAAACGAGTTCCCGAACAAATCACAATCGTGTCGCCCCACGAGATATACTTTAGCGACTAAAAACTTTTGTATCGTGAGCAAAAATAAAAAAAGAAAAAAAACAGAAAAGAAGAAAAGAAAAAGAAAAGAAAAAATTATATCAGGACGGCCAGGGAAAAAAATTCAAAGCAATCGCAGAAAGTCAATCCGCGGAAATAGAAACGCACTATATCCACATATACACGCATCCATGTGTGCACACTCCACCAACCATCTCAAAAAAAGTCCTTTATCCATCCACAGCTAATCCTTCAAAGTGTCGGAATATTTTTCGAATCGGCTTTTTTCTGAACCGTTTTATTCAAATACACGAGGCAACAGCGGTCGAATTACAGAATTTTTAGATAAGCCAGTGCACGATTCATATTCACATAGAATTCGTGAAAATTCTGTGATCTTTATCATTTATGTTCTCCCTTTGTAAGTGATATTCAACGAACGTAAAGGAAAAAAAAAGAAAAAAGAAATATGCGGACACGGTTTTAGCATGTAATTACGCGCGTAAATTTTCCGTGAATCATCGCCTGCCTGCGCACGCTGACAAATGAAAAGGAAGAGGAAGACCGAAAAACAAGCAGAAGAATAGGAAGAAGAAGAACGAGAAGAACATAAACGAGCAAGAAGAATGTAAAATCTAGGTATCTCCGATCTACTAAGAGCCTCCGTTTCTTCATTTTTGTATGCTTCTTTAAGACTGTCTGATACAAGAAAAAAGGATAAATAAATGTGTACCAATCTCTGAATAAAAAAATGTCTTGTTTTTGTCTATTTTAGAAAATCTTCTAATTAATCAATTTCTATATCTACGCCGATTAGTTTCTCAAAACGTTTCTAAACGTTTCTACATTTCCAACTATGGCTGCTATGTGTAAACTAGTTTGGCCAACGTTGTCAGTAGCTTGAACATCAGCTCCCAAATCGATTAATCGTTTTGCAACGGATATATGACCCCCTTTAATTGCTTCATGAAGAGGAGCAGATCCTGAGGAATCACGCACGTTCAAAAAATTCGTATTAAGCGAGACAAGACGATTGACTAAACCCTCATGACCATGGAATGCTAAGTATTCATAAAATTCATAATTATGACTAATTATATTAATGACTATTTAATGGAGAAATTCTTACCAGCAATGTGCATAACAGTCCGGCCATTATTGCTCCGATCGTTAATACTTTCAGCAAACTGATTCACCAATAAATCAAACGCATTTTCGTCACCAGATCGACAAATTAAATGCAACGGTGTCCATCCATCTTTATTTCGCAAAAGCGGATTTGCTTTTGCTTCTAAAAGTGCAAGAATGCATTCATATGCATCATTTCCAGTTTTCGTACAAGCCAACATGAGCGGTGTCCAATCAGCACGCTTTAATGCATCTACATCTGCACCTTTAAACGAGATATTTGCAATAATAAAAAAAAAAAAAAAACCAAGTAACGTCAGAAATAAATACCTTTTTTAATTAAATATTTGACTATATCTCTATGAGCAAACTGCGCTGCCTCGTGCAACGGTCTTTTCATATCTTTATTGGCCACATTCACTCTAAAATCTGGCTTCTGAAAATTCTCGCACAAGTATCGAACAATATTCAAATGACCCTCGCGGGTAGCAACATGCAATGCAGTGTCACCGGAAGTCAAATGTCGGAAGTAAGTCCAATCTTGAATGTCGTATTTCGATACGAGGGTTTCCACTCTTGATAAGTCTCCATTCTGACAAGCGTGCAGGAAGTTTCGTGATAGGTTAGGATCTGTCATATATAAACTTTTATTAACAAACAAATGGAATATGCATAAAATAAAAATGACAGAATGTTTCTGTTCAATGAGAATGCTTGATAAAAACTACTCGAGGAACAATATATTTAGACACACATAGAAATACTTGAATCCCGGTTGACAATTAGTAAAGAATCACAAAAATATATAACCATAGAACAAGTATAGAATAGATACATTATTCAATAGATCTTTTAGCTTACATTTTGAGAGTCATCTGTAGCACAGACGAGATATACGAATAAAGATCCCAAGCATTTTATGGGATTTCGTGCTCTGAAATACCAACATAGTAAAAAATGATTTTTTACTATTTTTTAATACACTCTACGCTTAAAAAACGGTGAATTGGGAAACTGCATCAAATAAAACGATCGAAGTTGATCAAGTAGTGAAAACGTCCAGTGCAATCATGCTGGAGGTTACTGATGAATGATCACCTCTATACAACTCTTGTAGCTGCATCAGGTGATCCAGAAGCAGAATCAAATCCAGTGGAAGAATTTGGGCATTTTGTAAACGCAATACTACTTCAAGAAACGCAATTACTCATTATTGCAACACTAAGAGGAAAAGTAATTAGAAATCGCGATGAAACAATGTCGCAACGCTAATTGTAAAAGTAAAAGTAGTTCAAAATCGTGATGAAATAATATCGCAACACTAACTCTAAAACTAAATTCAATTAAAATTATTATCAAGAATACAAAAGCTGGTAACAAAAAGCAACTTCAAATATTCTAACATTCTAAAATTAACTAAAAGCAATGACTCTATAATCTGATTTAAAACAACAGAAAGCAAGACAAATTTTATTCAAATTTGTGAAACTATAGAACAGCTTCAAAAATTCACAATCAGAATTGCAAAAGACAATCGCGGTATCATAATTCACAACTCTAAAGCAAACACGATTGTCACTTCTTCACAACTCTAATTCAATCAACCTCTCGCAACACTACAAAGAAAAATCGCGATTTGCCCGAAACGATGATGAACGATGATGAAGAAGAAAAAAAATATAACTACAAATACTAAAAGAGCATAGTGACAAAGCAGTAACAAGAATGACTTCCCATGCTCTGGAATCATTTAAATAATTCAGAAGATGAGAAGCCATTTGTTGTGACCCTCTTCTTGGCAGTTTGCCGGGCCTTTTCGACTTTTAGCCTCTTCTTTCTTCGAGCGCAATCCACACTAAAACTTATATGTAGCTCGAGTCTTTCTAATCGCAAACCAAAAAATAACTTATAATAAAAGTGAAATAATATTATATATTATATTCCTTTATTAACCACCACGTTCAATTCAATAAATAACTCTCGAAGCAGATACAGCAACACTGTCCATATTTTTTGATTGTAATTTCTATCACCAACAGCGCTGTAGTGCAATACTTGCCTAAATCGGTACGACAGGGTGTGACACGAAAATGGTAAAGGGATCCTAGGATCCCGAAATCGTAGCACAAAAAAATATATTGTACAGTAGACATAGACGAGGTATACCTCATCTATAGTGATAGGTCTATTTATATAGACCTCGTCTGCATCTGTGTCTATAATTTCCTCTGGATGTTAGCATCATTCTCAATATTACCGATTGAAACAGATTATCAAACGACCAAGTTCATCTGCACAAAGTTCGTCTGTGAACAACGCTATCTATTATCGGTATAAATAGATTTAAGCGCGGGAGATTGTTCCATTTACAAATATTCAAAATTCAATTTCAATAAACTATATACATTTAAAAATTTAGATATCATATATATATATATATATAATAATTGAAAAAAGATTATTTTCTGTATATTTCTAGGAAATATTTAAACTGATACATAAAACTGCTTATTTAGATGCATTTACGTAATACGTAAACCGAGTATAGAACTATCTTCAAAATAAAATTAATCGTTTAAAATATCGTCGTGTGTCATAGAAATCTTGCTAGTACAAGTCATAATTAAATTAGAGGAAACATGTAAGAAATGTTCACTTAAAAGTAAAACTTTAATAAGATTGAACAGTAGAACTAACTGGTCAAACTGATCATTTTTTATCTTTTTATAAAAATTTTATTCAGAATGCTGTACTTTTGAAGAGATTTCAAGATATATTTAGAAAGGCAGTTTCGTTTTTTTCCATGGAATCTCCATAACCGTTATGTCGACGCAAGATAACAATGCAAACAATTAACCACCAATAAAGCGTTTCCGGGCTGGTTGTGCAACCGAGTATATAGGAACGCGATGAGCATCGTGTATCGCGAGAAAATCGCTTCGCGCGAACATTCAAGGTTCGATCAAAACCATCCACCTTTCGCTTTGATATAATTGCCAGACTGAAGATGCCTTCGTCGTCTCTTGTTATTTATCGTTTGCATTACGCAGCTATTGATGGTCTTGCGGCAAGCTGTACGAATTAACTTAATCGACCACCGTTTGTTATATATTATAATAAAAATATATCAATATCAATCTGAACAGAATTCCTATTTTTCAAATAAGATCGATTAAATGTACTTTTCCAATACTTTTGAATGTGCAAGTACACAGGTGTAGATGAATGACTCGTAAGCTGCAACTTTCTGGATCGTTTGATTATTACGTTGGCTCGTAAAGCATTCGGATGATGGCAGTACCAGCCGTGCCTTTGTTAGCCGTAATGTCGGCTAACATGGGTATAATTCACCTCACAGTTTCAACAATCGATCGTCAATTTGCATACGATGAATCTCCTTTCAACCTGCATCGCATTCAACAACGGTGTAAAGTTAATTCATGCAATACGTAAAGATTAATGTTCCGCAGTTACTGTTGTTATACTTCGTCGAAGCTTTCTCACGAAGTCAATCTACTTAATCATCTTTCGAACTCGTCAATCTATTAGCTGTTTTGTTGTGTTAAATGGCCAGAATTTTTATTATCTTTTTATTCATTCCAGAGACAATTGGCCAAAGTTTTGCTTACGACAAACGTTTACAGACTGAAAGAAGTCATCAACGAGCAAAGAACGAAATCGGCCGTACAGGCCTGTAATAACACTTCATTTTCCCCAGACTTGATAACTATAATTTGATGCGAAATTGAATCTTTAACGATGATTAGCTGGCGCCAGTCAGAAAATAAGAATAAAATAACACTCACACTTTCGTAGCGACACACAAATCTCTTCTCTGATCGGTTTTCTTGGGTATTCTTTCTCGTATGTACTTGCCGCGCACACGGAAATGCTCACTTCCTATTCGAAAATAACAATTTGTGTCGAGGTTACCGCTTGATTGTCGGTTTGCGCGGAATATACTCGACGAGAAGAAGCTCCTCCGTATTTTCACACAGAAATTCCCGGTCGATTAATAAAAACAAATTCTTGAGCACACTTGTTCTTTATTATTGTATCCAGTATCAAACATTCGTACTACTTGTTTATCTTATTATATATCATGCAGACGTCAAAACCAAGATCCAATCACGATGTTACACGATCGCATCGATTAAACTGTCGCGTGCGTAACAGGATGAACTCGCAGTGGTAATTCTCTCTTTAACGAGTTTCCTGTTTCTCGTAAATATCCCTTTACGTTCGTGCGAATCGGTACACGATCGATCGAATCAGTCAGGCCGAATGTTTGATCGATCCACCTCGACATTGACCTTAAACGTTCATCTCAGTCAGCCGTGTCCACGCGCGAGAAAGAAAAATCGTCAGACGATGAGAAGGCGGCACTAGGTTGCGTAACGCGCGAGATTTCTTAGGAATTAAGAAACGATAAGCGTGATCAGCGTACTTGTCCTGGCAATTGTTGGCCTTTGCTGAAACGCCATTACGAGTAAATCACCTTCGAACAGCGCGGTGCCCGCGATGCGACAGTAGAAAAATCCCGCCGCTCGTCAGACGATTTTACGCTTAACCTTGTGAGAAGGCCGAATTCTCGGTATAATTTTGCGTTCGACTACCATGTTAATGATTATCCGTAAAAAGAACGTGATGTCGGTGGATTTTAAGACACGCGAGAGGCTCGTGCATTCAAAGATTCTTCCGTTTCTTTCATAATTTCACAAAGAATTTCGACGATGAGTAATCAGGTTTCTCGAACCGATTCCTTTCTTTCTAGTAAAATAAATTCAATAGATGATCTGTGGAAAAAAAACATCATTGATAAGTATTTCTTTACCATCAATTGTTTGTATTATTATTTAAAAGAGAAAACATATAAGTATTAAAAATGCATCTAGATAGTAAAAAACTTACAAAAAGTGCACCTGATCGTTTTGGCTTGTAAGGAATATGTAATTTATAAATGGATGATCGACAAACATCGAAAACTAATCGTATCTGGTCGAGGATCGAAGAGGAGCAAATAGATCGACTCGATCTTCTTCCATATTCGTACCAAATTTTTCAGCGTGCAAGTTCAAGGTTCCATGCAGCGATACCTTACAAGGTTACCGAGTGTGCAAATACCGTGATTATAGCCGTATACAGCATGCAGCCGCATTCTCATTGTTGAAGATGAGATAGGAAAGATGTAAACGGCATGTATTAAGACGTGTCTCATCAAACTTGAGCCAAAGTCTCAACGATCTGCCATGGATCCTTTGAATTTTGTAAGCGACTAGTAGTGTTTTCCTTAGTAGTAAGTAAGAAACTACTATTTGATACTTTCTTTGGTTCACGATCAGCGTGATTGCTCAATGAGAATGATGGAATTAATCATCGACCGGCTTATTACTCACTCAATTCCGAAATATCCTGCGCTGAAGAAAGAGACAGACGGAACTTATATGATCCTTTCATTCATAAACCGCGAGTCTAGCAAGATCAAAGAACACGTCATACTGGTTTCCAATTGATTGCTTTCTTAATTTTCTTTTTCCTCCTTTTGCCTTTCTATGTGACTACGCTCGCGTCAGTACATGTATCAATCTTGGAAAAAGATAGTTGAAAAATAATTTTATTATACTTTGTAATTACTCTGCAATGTTGCTCAGTAATTTTCATTGAAGAACAGAACATCTTCGTAGCAAAACAAAAATTGAATCTGTACATTAAATTCAGATTCATTCATCTAAACGCGACTTCCTGTTATGCGAAGGAAGCAATGGACAAATGAAACTAGCATTCACCATTGATGTACTACTACAATATACCCATTAAATTTATCCTCGACTAGGTCAGTGTTAACTTCTCATTACGATCTCGGTTAGTCACCTTCTTTTTCCTGTTTTGAAACGACACGAAGCCACACGGTGGCGGCAGATCGTATCGAAAGAATGGAACAATTGTTTTGAGGTCATGGTCGAATTGCACGCCGAGGTGAAATGTATGTCATATCGATTGTCATCGACACATTGCATCGAACGCGTACACGTTCGCGAACTACCGCGATAAAAGCCGCGTGTCCGATGACACCGATAACTTGGATGGAAATATCGACCAAGAGTAGAGGTAACCGCGTGTAATTATGCGGACTATTCGTTCCACGGATTCTGGTACCACCACGTATCACTTTGCTATCATTCGAGCTTGTCGTTCCTATAGCGGCCATTTACAAGTGTTGTTCGTTGGTATCTGAACTGCTTACCATTTCACCCGTGTATTTAGGAAATACGATGGTTAATTGCCATACGACCCAGTCCGCAAACTTAGTTTTGCCTACAGAAAATCGATTTTTAGGCCAACAATCAGTCACGCCAACATAATCGAGCATAATTAAGCTAATTAGCTCTACTTTTCATTAATTTCTTAATTCATTTCCGCTAAATTCGTTCAGTGCAAGAATACAACTTACGTAATGATAAATTCTAAGATTTTGAAAAACAGTGATTATTTATGGAGTTGACCACTGCAGGACAACAGTTATTACCATTCTCTAAGTCCAACGAAGAGAACTAATCACTGTCCGCTTCAGAAGCTATTAATACAATTACGTGGCTGTACAAAGCGATATTTGTATTCCTTGCTTGCAGAAGACTTATACATAGATAACCAAAATTAATTACCTATTCAGAGATGCTTCCGTGACTCTAATTGACGTTAGAAGTAACTCTTTGCTCTTTGACGTCCCTGGACAGTCAATTGATTTTAGACAGACATAGACGAGAATGTTATTAAAATCTCAGATTGAGAAGCAATCGATTTTTCTTGATCTCACAGGTTCATATTAGGTTCCTGATTCCCTCTACGATCAAAATCGAATCGCTGTAATGGGATAATGATCAAAAAGTATCAGACAGCGATCAAAAAGTAACAGGTGGCGGAGAAAATAAACGAGCTACCATTGTACAAATACCAATTATATAAACTGTCCGTCTTCCGACAAGTTGTAACATAAACGATGCTCAACCATACCGGAGGACAAGAGAAGCGCAAAACCCTGCTCCGCGACGAATGCTGCAACATTCCAATCCTCAACGACGATCCCTTTGGCGAGAGTCGGCGAAAGGGTGCGTCGAAACAATTCCCCGGATACACCTGATCGCGGCAGGGAACCCTGAACGTTTCCCCATGAGCCAGGTGAGTCAAGTGGGAGGTGGAAGGTGGAGTTACGGATGACGAGTCTCGGCCCTGGTAGGGGCTCCTGGCGTCGTTGCGTACCCTGGTAACATTGGACCCCCACTTGCTCGTCCCGAAGTCGGAGGCGCATACACGACAGGCTCGACACCGACATACTCGACAACGACAACGACAACGACGCCGACCGGCGACCATCATCCGTCCAAGCGTCTGCAGTTGTTGCAGTCGGCTCACGGCGCTCACCGTCGAGCACGCGACCGTATACAGTTCCAGGGGATTCCCGACGTTTCTCTCTGTATATTATTCCGTTTGTTTCCTTCGGTACTTGGCAATACTCATAACCGGCCGTTTTCCACGCTGCGACTCGCACCAAGGATAATACTTGTAATCGTTGTTCGCGAGATAGTGAGTCACACAGGTGCCACAAAGCAGACTGGACAAGAGCGATCGGAATTCTATTTCTTCTTCTGTATTTTTTCCTTTTTCTCTCTTTCGCGAACGTACACAATCACACTGTGGCACGATTGGAATTGGGAAGACCTGGAACGAACTGATCGACCGGTTCCCACACGGGTTTCATCCGTGCGTTCACGTCTATGTCTCTTCGACGAGTGCTTCGACCACAGTGAGGATACTCTCCCGAAAAGAAGAGAGATCCTCCGTCAAGTGACAGTGAGTAAATCCCATGTGAATTTGGTGTATGAATCGAGGATTCCTGGTGCACTGCGGGAGAACCTCGCGAGAGTGCAAGGTAGAAACGTGGTGGCGGTAGAAGATCTCCTCGACAGAATCGATCGGAGAATGTGCATGTGAAATTCGAACAATTCGGAGGGAAAGCGATACATTCACGAAACGAGCACGCTCTTCTATCCGACTCTACGATATTCCTTGAGTTTTTGCCTTTCTATTTGCGTAGGATGTTGCTCCTATGAGCGAGCAAGAGCGCGCGTACACAGGCCCGCGGGAAATCGCGCTACGTACGTTTCGTTCCGCAGACTATTTCCCCTATCGTAGTTTAGTTTCTAATATTTTGTTTCCGGACGGAGTTTCGATATTTTCGTAGACTCGATGAATCACCCGACCGATTCCGTTACTCGCGTTCGCGGAAAGTTCAAGGAAATACGAGAACGCTCGCTTGCCAGCTCTCTCGATCGTCAGGCTCGCCCGATCGCTTTCTTAAATCGTTATTTTTAGCGGGGGCCGATTATTTCGCGATCCCGTGCACTCCATTATATGGTAATTGCCGCGACACATATTCGACGACGCGGTGTTACTTCATGCTCGAGTAACTGTGACATATTGGAAGCGTAATCGATCGAGCCACGAAGCCCGGTCGCGATCTCTTTCGAACTTCCACGATTTTTCCACGGTACGTGTCATTAATCTATAAGTATTCGACGTCGTTTACGACGACCGTGAATCGTCGTTACTCGATTTTCTAAGAAGAAATTAACATTCTTTTCAATCGAATTTTCTTTTTCTTTATTTCGCGATACAATTGGTTATGTTAAATCGTTTGGAACTCTTTGTTCCCTCACCTCGTGCTCGGCATAGATCATTGATCGTAGACGTTCATTGATCGACGCTCACTGTTTTTTATTCGTGTCTCGTTTAAAATATGAGTCAACGTTGCCTGATGTATGAAACGATCGCCGCGAGCAGCATTCCAGTCTATTCTTTGGGATACGCTCGATTTTTGTACAATATATACAATTGCGATACGTCTCACGGAGTTTGCGGAACTGTTCTGTCCTCGTAAATCATTGCGTATTGTAAAGTTTAATACGAATCAATTAATATTTACCCGTGCAAGTCCAATAATCCGATAATCGTTCTTCCTGTTATTATTTCCAATAATAAT
Source organism: Melipona bicolor (assembly GCA_030673865.1). Lineage (NCBI taxonomy): Eukaryota > Metazoa > Arthropoda > Insecta > Hymenoptera > Apidae > Melipona > Melipona bicolor. The sequence goes on from JAHYIQ010000012.1 coordinate 3,771,254, forward strand.
AATCGATGTCTCACGAGCATTATTTGTAAGAATGGCTCCTCCAACTGTAACCACAAGATAATTCCTCGATGCCTGAGAAGGTGCAAGAAAATATTCCACGAAACGATTTTAAACGAATTATCGCTACTTATGCTTAATTTCCTATCGCATTTTATTGAAAAATGTTGAAATAAACAAAAAGCATGACTCATTGACGAGATGTAGAAAGCTTCGATAAACGTGTTGCACGATCAAACTGCTCGACTAGACGATTTACGATCCCCGTAAAAGATTATCGTATCGACGTCACGTTCGTTTCCATTCACGAATCGATAGAAACAATAAATCACGGCTATCTTGGGGGCCAGCTGGAGGTTGCTGCGTACGAATCAACGTCACGTTGCAATAACGGAACTACGTCATAAATTAACAAGCCAACCTCGGTAGCCAGGTAGCCAGGACAAAAATCTCCTAGCCACCTCGCGTCACACCGGTTTCTACCGTGCTCTCGGCACCGTTCCCTTCCACGCGATCCACAAAGGTCAAGTACTTTTCACGCGCAGACACGACCATCCTTCCGGTTATCAACGAGATCCTTATCGATTTTTCTTACGGCACATTCCTCTCAACGAGCCTCTAACTCTTCCAACGTTAAGAATTAGAATCCTGCGATCTTCGTTCTCTCTCGTTCTGTTAATGGAATCCTTTGTTCCTCGATCTTTTTCAACGCTAATGGAATCCCTTGTTCTTCGATTTAGACAAAGAAGCCAGGATTGAAGAGGGAATAGAGAGAAGATTGCCAGCGGGAAAGATCGTTGGATCGTGTGAATATCTGGGCATTCGGAGTTGAGAAGGAGGAAAAAAATTATATTACGAGGATTTGAGATCCTTCTGTGCAGAACGAAGTTGGAGGAACAACTTATCGAAAGATATAAAAGTGTTGGGGCGTAGAAGTCGGAGACGTCGGAAGAGCGAACGTTTACACGCTTGTAAAACGGTGACACGGAGGGGATTTTACATGCGTCATCGTCGTGCGGGTACAAATCGCACGCGACCATACGCTTCGACGACAGTACACGTGTGTAACGACGCGCTCGATTGCTCCTGCGAAACACGGGGCTACGATCATCCTTGGAGGATTCACGGTGATAAATGCGGTGCCGGAGATGACGTCCTCCGCGTTCTCCAAAATGACGATCCGGCTGGTCTTGCTGTGCTTGATCGTCACGTGCAATGGTGAGTACATTTATTTTCTATATTTTGCTCATTGTTAACATCGAGATTGTTACAACTAAAATGTACCGTTTCGGTTCATTTGTAAAATAGAATAGAATTTTGTAAAAAAAAAAAAAAAAAATGGATAGAAATAAGTTCGATAACATTAATTAGAAGTGTGATTCAATAATTGTAACTTAATCATTCTACAGAGACATAGATCAAAGACGTGCTTTTTGCTGAAAATTCAGTAAGAATCTAAAGTTTGTCAAATTTACATACTGAAATTTCATTGTGTTTTATTAGCAATTATTTCGTCTATGTGTAAATAATTCACTTTGTCATAACGGTAGTTTTTTTTTTCAACAGACTGTGTGACGCAAATGTTCGTGTAAGATTAAATAGTTTCGCGTGTATTCATCGTCGAATGACTTTCCGGCGGATCTAAATTCAATTCGAAAAAAGTCGACGAATTATCGACTAGAAACACTAGAGTTCCAATGAATCAATGATCCACGGATAACTTTCGAATGGCCAATAAATTCTTATTTGCCAATACCGCAACAAGTATTTAAGAATTTTAAGAATAACGTGATAATGCCGACTAGTTGATGGACGAATTAATATGCTAGAAGTCATTATTTTTTACGACTTCGAAGGCCTTAACTTCGACAAGGGCCTCGTAGCCTATTAGTGCCATCACAGAGATTGCATTCGAAATGACTAGTACGAGGGCATTGGTTCCTGCTGTCAGTGACACGTAACTTTGTGTTTTTATTACTGATCCAACTGTCGAATATCATTCATTCGTTTAATCCACCTTCAATTAGAATTGTACCTACTACATTTGAATCATTAAAATCTTCTAACGACACTGTAACGTTTGCACGCGATTTCATTTGGAGATTTTTGAATTCAAGTGATTTAAAACCACACTGAACAATAACTAAGAAATATTTCTCCAAATATTCTTTGTATTCCAAATGCATTCTCTTTGGCACGCAATCTAAATTAATTCTCTCAACCAAACAAAACATGCAAAGTTACATACCATGTCCCTGAAAGCGTGTGGAAACCGTTTCTTGAGCAGCATCTTGGCAATGAAACTTCTCAAGGTAATTCTCCGTTGCCGCGTTTCGGAATTTCTACTTCTCTTTCCACGTTCGGAACACTCGCGCTTCGCGATTCCATTTCATTGAAATCGCGACACGTGCGCTAGTTCGAGCCACGCGAAAATCTATGTTAATAGATTCGATTCACTTTCATCGAACGTTCCATTGGAATAACAAGTGTCGAACAATTTTTACCTGTCGTGAAACTAGCATGAAATCGCTGTGATCTTGGACGCACTTATTCGCGTAATCAGGACAAGACGCTGAGCATCGCTTAGAATTCTTCTTGGAACAGTTGCAAATCACTCTAGATGATTTCAGTAATATTAGAAATATAACTGTAACTAACTATGTCCAGACGAAACGATCTTCAAGTTGGATCAAACGAGCTGCTACTTTGAAGTAATAACTCCGTTTAGTTACGTAGAATATCTTGCGCGTTATAGTGGTTTCTTGACTTGGATAGATTTAATTATTCTAGACAGTATATAATCTATCATAGTCATAGTTGACCCTGTTCTCTGCTCTAGTATGCGAACTTGAATCAATTTGAGAACAGTTTGGAACCATCGTTGGCTGTTCCAAACTCATGTTAATTGTGCCATTTCCTAAAAAGAAAATCAGCATACAAGTATTAGTTCATTTTTATGCGAACGCGTAAATTCTGTTAAAGATTATTCGTTAGAACGTTCCGGCAGAATAATGACAGAATTATAAATGAACGTTATACATGCGTGAGATAAAAAAGAAAGGAAGTAAGTGGGACTGAAATTTCCAGTAACACAGTTAGCTAGATACCGTAAAGAAATTTTGCATCTCGACTACAGTTCGTTACTGGGAATCGAAGCGATCGAGCGTGAAGAACTCGAAACGATCTCTGGACTATGTACCGTGAATCACCCGGAGAAAGAGGAATCCGTTCGTTTACTCGTCGGAATTACTCTTTGCGGTATAATTAACAAGTCATGTAAGAAACTCAATTTGTAATAATAATTGACGCTGAAAAGAAAGCAAGTAAAAAATGTCAAATATATCAGAGATATCGAAGATATCAAAAACACAAAAGAAGAAAAGAAAAAAAATATCAGTTTCAAGAGATAAACCCTTCACTGACGAATAATAATGCTGGTCACTTTTGTGAAAACAATCATCAATTACTGTGATAGTAATATTGGTCGTGAATTGTCGATAAAATCTGATTTGTCCAGAATTTCGGTGATGGATCTTTTCTCGATCGTTTTTCTCTGGACGCGTTCTCGTAAAGCATCGGCAGCATGGCCAGGGAGCGGCGTGCTCACACGAGCCGAAAGAACTGGTTCTTCTGCGGAGGGTGGTTAAACTCGATGCAATGCGTGCATTTAGTGAAACATCGCTCTGGAATGCAAACACGTGGGGAAGGGTAGGAACCTGCATGGGAACTATCGTACGATCCTGCGTTGAAATCCACGCCGCTGAATTTTATGTATCCACGGACACATTCGTTTCGCTCTTATCGAACTAGCCTCTTTCCTCGAATTTTACGTAACGCTCGACCATTTCAAATTATTTGATGTTCTCCATTTTCTGTAATCTCGTAATATTCTTCACGCGTTGGTTTCTTGAATAACGAATAATGTGATTAACAACGAATAAATTATAATGTTGGTACATATTTCTGGAATCAGTCATTTTTCTTCGAAAGCGCACAATTAATTCTATAAATTTCCAAGACGCTTCGATCGTTCATCGTTCTCACCAATTTAGAATCCATCGATCGAACACGTGCTGATTTTGTAATAATATATTTCTCGAGAATCCTCGTCTCAAGATAGACGGAAATTATGAGTTTACTTAGTCTGGCTAAAAATAATTTCAATCGACGAGAATTTATCGTATTTTCTTGATCAACTTCGATTTTGAATTCTTCGATCTTCGTTTACGAATCACCTTATATGCAAAGAAAAAAAGATAGAGATTTGATATACGAATCAATGAATCTTTGCATTCCCATAACATTAAATATAAGCTTAATATATAATGCATAAACGATACATGCCTGAAAAGAGGCATCCATAAAGTGGATTAAAGTAATTTGATCTTCGCGAGTCTCGATTTAACCGGTCTGCCTCGGCGTCGATTAAACCGCGGTTAATCGAGATCTCATTATATTAACGTACAGCTCTAAAACACAAGGAAGCTGGGGAAAATTCTTCGAACGAAAAGAAATATCCTCCAGAATTTTTTCTTTAAAATTATTCTTCTTTGAAATACGATTCCTTAGAATTTTTATCTTGGCACCTGTCGAAAAGCTTTCTCCGCCGATCCTTTGGTTGAAATCGATTTGGAAATTAGGTCGAAATCTTTCTGGGAAACCTAACCGTGGCAGTTGTTTCTTCGAACGGAATTTCTTCCTCGTCATCCCGAGTCAGTCATCGAAAATGTAAAAGATTTCCTGAAAATGAAACTGATGTCACTGTTGCTCGTTAAGCTAGTAGAAGTAAAACTATAAAAGTTGGAGCTTCCATTCTTTCCAATCGCGATGACGTATAATTATATTTCACTCGTGCGTTGAATCGTACGTGTAGATAAGACACGTTGCGAATTGTCTGGAACAGCAAGAAAGTCAGCTCTACTGACTTTCAGTCTTACGTCAATTATATTTCTGTAATCGCAGATACGTTTGTATCTTTCAAGTTTAGTAATTTATAAAAGGAAGATTGGACCGCAAGTGGTTTCATTTACTAGTGAAAAAAAAATTTAACGACATTAATGTTAACTTTTAATTTGAGAACAAAATTATTCGGCGTCCGTTTCCGCAGAGAATAACTGCAGACAAATTTCACAATTGAGAAACACTTAAGTAGGTTACTCCAAAAGTATGCCCGTCAAAAGTTGATAAATCGTTTGAAAGTTTACCGGGAACATCTTAGATTATCTCGGAACGATTATCTACACGCGTTCCTCGAAGAATAGTTTCTTGAAACCCTGGTGCAAATATACATTCTCCAGTTCGTAAGTAGGTACATATTGGCGAAAAATACTAACCAAACATTACATACAAGTCAAACTTCGTGCATTCTCTTAAAATACATATTCTTCGTCGAGAACGTTGCTTAAATAACATTCCCGATATCCATAAATATCACCAGTATCCTCTGAAATTCAATTTCCCTCATTGTTCGATCACTGTTTTTTCGAAACCATCTTCGTTTTTCCGAAACGAAGCTCAAGGTATTCAAGGAATTTCAGTAATCCCTGACGTGAAAATCTTGCAAAAAGACAACGCCCAATGGACGTATTTCGCAATGTCTTCTACGTAAGAAATGAAATCGGCTGGTGTCTCTAATCGTCCTCTCGGAGACATCGATGGCAGGTTAGCGACCGCGGTTGCGCGTTCATCGGCTTGTTCTTAATTACAGGAGGATCGAATCCTCGTTTTTCTACGTTCCTCTCTTCTCTTGCGGCTGCTTCTCGTCACAAGAAACGACTGGCCTTGTCTTATGGTCGATAATCTTGGGATGGGATTCCATTGTTGTGGAATTAGTCACGGTGAGACCTGCGAAGATACATCCGGGACGTGTAGCTGAGCCAGCTCGAATTCTTGAAATACCGATATTTTAATCGCTGGGATTCCATTTCACGGTAGAATACCACTCGCAGTCGCTTGACCGATAAATCACTCAATCGACCTACAAAAACGTCGTGTCATATGGTTAAACTGGTATTAATTGAAAAATAATTACCTTCGCTATTGACCACAATGATATTTGACATCAACGTAGCAGAGATGTGTGTAAAATTAACTCGGAAAACGTGGCGCAGTATCAAGGACGCGATGAAGAAAGTAAGAAAGTACAAAGAAAGTAAACGGTAGCCTTGAACTGGCTGAATGAGTATGGAGTTAGATGATGAGCTTAGATGCTGCGCGATTGCGTCCGATCTTGCTTTTCCTTTCTTTTTTATTCTTTCGTTTCGAAATTCATTGTTCTATCATATCCTCGCTGAATATTTTTCATCGAACATTACAACAAATGAATTTCATTGTTCTTTCCAATGACAAACTTAAAGCGGCGAAATTATTGGAAACGAACTGCGTTGGATTTATTAATATTAAATCAGATGGTAATACCTACTCACGTGTTATACCACCTTATGCAATAATTCTCACGATCCACGAAGGTAAATGACGAGGGATGGAAATTGGCCACGTCACAGTTTTGAATAACTCCTAAATAGTTGAAAGAAATAAGGAAGCGATTGCTTGATAACTACGACGAAAGTCACTGTTACTTGAGAGAAAGTTTTTCAATAAAATCTCGGTTATTAATCTATGTATTATCTTTTAACATTTCACGTGTATTTCTAGAGATATAAGATAAACTGCAAAAAAATAATGACCACTGAAAAGCATATACTGTACACTTTTTAACTCAGAAAAGCGAGTTAATCACATAGATCATTCGAGCTGGCAATACTATTATCCCAAATATCAACTACAAATTCTGAAGTTTATACATAGTGGATATGATAAAGTTAGCTGTTGTCAGCTACTAATACATGAAAGCAACACGTACATTCCTCGTAAAACGCGGAATCGACGAGTATGTCAATGTAAAGTGGGAAACGACCTTCCAGTGTCAGCGACCATTCTTTGCTGGTCTTGAGGACGAGTTTCGCCGCACGGCGAACGTAACGACATATTACCAAGGACCAAGTTCGGAACGCGTGTTACATACCATGGTCACGTAGAAAGTGTGGAACGGTGCACACGATAGCTCTTTCATTCAGAGAAATTTGACCGTGATCGTTCGCCGGACAAAAACGGCCGACTTTCGATAGAATTAACGATACGAGCTATTTCGAGATAGTTCTACCAAGTTTTTACGTCTGTTTAATGAGAACTTGCTCATTAGCTAGAAAATTCTGACGATGTTGTAACGATTAAAGAAATAAGATTGAAAAGTGAAATCCCGAAGTGAAAATGGAAAAGAAAGTGACAGGAATGAGCAAAAAGGAATTATCAAAACTCAATTTGATTGTCAATGAAATCGTAGGAACTTTGTAGGACAGTTGATTTGATATTCTACACACAGTGTATCGAATCGACTTTTACAACGCTAATTCTCCGTAGTTCCCTCTTTTAACAAATATTTTATTATCGATCCGTCCCTGGTTCTATTTGCACATGGCGACAGACGCGCAACGCAAGGCGATTGTCTACGTGACTGTCGTAGCTTCCTGCCCGATGTGTCCCACATATATGTTCAACCGAGTTCCTTTGGATCATGCTGCGATTCTTCATCGAAACGCGGATACTGATCACTTTTTTGTTCTTTCGGAACCCATGAAAATTGAATCAGAGTCAAGCGAACATGCATTAGCATTGGACAACAAAAACCTTCGCACAAAGTTTTTAAAAAATACCGCGAAGAACAATAAAATTCTAACAAAATTATTCTGTGAATTCTTCAGTTCTCAAACGCTGTCTCAAAAAAATTTTTATCCAGTTAACAATTTGATGGGACGTGATCGCATTGTTACTACACGTCGTGATATTCAAGATATTTCTGGAATTCTCAAACACGTTTGACAACTTATGAGGCAATTTTAATACGTGACTTTCTTTTTCTACGATCTTGCTAAACGTCGCTAAGTTATTGTACAGTTCGAAATTTCATTGAATTTAATCTCGAATTTCATCGTGGCGATCTATTAATAGGTATACCCGTGTCAGAAGAATCTGATGACGCTGCAACGATCAATGCTACCACGATCAGCCCGATTTCTACGGATCCCGAAATTCAGGGACATTCGATGGACGATATCTTGCCAGGAACAAAGGCGCCACAGAGCCCGGTAATATTCGTGGACGTTCCGGAGCACACGGAAACGGAACTTGGCTCGTCCGTACTTCTAGCGTGCAGAACCGCTAATCCTGTGGCCGAGTGTCAATGGTCCTGGCAACCTTTACCGCCGGTCCACCTGCCACTTCCGGATATCAGCGAAACTCCAACGACTAGTTAGTTATCATTATCATCCTTTTTGTTCGAAGATAACTACAAGTATTATAAAATAAATTTATTCTTGATCGGGTTTCTAGATACTAGATTTCGATTTTGCGATAAAAATAACCGAAAGTAAAATTTTTTTTTATTTGTTTCGATTATGACGAAGACTTGATAGTGAAACAGACTTTCGATACCAGCTCCGTTGTTTTCCACTCGATATTCGCGTGCCGCGTATTTATCGTAGTTCTCTCGTAATTTATAGCTACTACAGTCTCGGTGATTCAGACGACAACCACGCCGACTACCAATCCACTGCCGGTACGACAATTTCCTGCCTTCGGGAACAATAGCAACGACTGTTCCGTAAGATTCTCGAGTACGAAGCACGAACAGACCGGATACTGGAGCTGTGCCGCGAGAACTTCCACGAATGATCCTTTCACCAGCACGGAACCTGCTAAGCTGAGCATCGTTAATGAGCATCAGAGTATGGAATGTTGATTGTCTCTTCTGTCCTTCTAATTCGACATCCGTGCAATTGCGTTAAATTTCCTGAAACTCAAAGCTTATCCATTAGCTGACAATTAAGTAAGGAAAGAAGTGAGAAACAGCATGATGAATATTGATATTTGTAAATGTCCAGATCCCCTGGTCGTATTTGCGAAGCTCGATAACGTGGTCGAGGTACCAGCAGGATCTTCGGCGCAAATAATGTGCCAAATGAAATCATCCGTTCGCGAATGCCAATGGTCCTGGAGGCAGTTGAACCAATCGCAACCGTGGAATCTCGAGGTGAAGCGATTTCCAGCTTTCAGTAACGACAGCACCGACTGCAGTATCAAATTCAAAAACGTGCTGCCGGAGCAAGAAGGATACTGGACCTGTGGCGCCAGAATCGATCCGAATTCGTCGTTCACGCAGTCGAATCCCACTCGATTTCTCATTTCAGAAGGTGAGAGGTTACAAATTCTTTTTATTAGCTCAGCAATTTGGACCTTTTCTTACATTTTCCCTGGCAACGTATGTAATCAGTGAAAAAAATTAGAAAAAATATTGATTTTGTTTCGCAGTTGAATTCATACAATTATCTAGAGGAATTCAAGTAGCGTCTGGTGAATCGGTGTTCCTCAGATGTCTGGTTAACAAGCCAGTGGTACAATGCGAGTGGTCCTGGAGGGCATCTAACTCGAGTCAAGAACCTCTGTTAGTGAAGAAGTTCAATCCGAACAAAGATGCTGATCATGACTGTTCCGTGAGATTCAAGAATGTCCTGTACGAGGAGGAAGGGCTGTGGACGTGCGGTGTTCGGCTGTCACCAGATGGAATTCTTCACGAAGCGCCACCCGCGACAGTTAGCCTCTTACCCACAGGTACGAATACCTGATTTCTTAAAGAATTATCCCAAAATCAACAAGCGATGCACGATTTTTTCGTGCATTTTCTCACCAAAACGTAGGTCTAATCAGTCAATTTGTCGCGATCGGCGTTTCAGCCAAAGTCAGCTTCGTTGAAATGCCGGCAGACACTTCCGTGCCGATTGGTACGGACGCCACGTTGAAATGCGTAACGAGCAGCCGAGTGGAAAAGTGTACGTGGACCTGGAAACCACTTCACGGAAACGAACCAGAAATCGTCGTTCAGGAATACTCGAGCAACGGTGACCTTGGTAGAGATTGCTCGCTGAAGTTGCCGCGAGTATATGCCGAAAAAGAGGGTCAATGGGCTTGTCAAGTTTCGATCAGCTCTCTCAATACGATGCTGACCTCGCCGTTCGTGAAGCTCACCGTGTTTGAACAAGGTATCTTCGTTTTTGTCGAATCCTCTTACATTTTTATCCTCGAAATCTCCGAAAAACCTTCTTACTCCAAATATATCATCATGTTCGATTTTTAGACGAAGTAAAGTTCTCAGAACTTTCCCAAGACATCCAAATATCAGCCGGGGGAAGTGTTTTCCTTCACTGTGTGACTTCGTCGACCGTGGAACAATGTCGATGGTCCCTGACGCCGGTGAATTCAAACACCACGGTAGTAGTGAAACAATTTCCGGCTGCCGGAAGCGAGGCCAGGGACTGCAGCGTCAGGTTATCGCACGCACTCGCGGAACAGGAAGGACTATGGACTTGTGGCGTCAAGTTGCGCGGCAGACAGAACTATACGGATGCGCCTCCGGCCAAGTTGAGTCTCCTGGAACCAGGTATCATAGAATCTTGAGACGGATTCGCGACATTCCTTTCCTTTCCTGGCTAAGAGTGTACAGAAAGCAATCGATCGATAGATCCACAGATCTCTGATCGATTTTTTCACCTCGCGATATTTCATAGCAACTTCGAATCGTGGTCGTCGATCGGCCATAGATCTTAAAGAATATGCAGCACTAGCATATATTATGTATATATTTACAGATTACGGATGAGTCCATCGACTTGAATCATACGGTTGTAGAAGTAATTAAATTGCCGGGAAATGATGTCGAAAGAAATTTATCACCTCGACGGACGTGTAATTCGAGACTGAAAACGAATGATAAAGATTGCATGTATCGTCGAGGAAGGTCGGCTCTTTGTTATTTATACAAGATAGCGTTTTTTCTACCGAGAGAATCGATCGTCGCCGATTCATCTCTTACGAAACCATTATTAACGACTGTTGTGACAGTATGCTGATGAATATCTTTGAATATTATTCATCTCATTTCGCTTAGTTGCAGGCAAAACTTCTATAACAAATATACCTTGATATTCTTCTTACATGTTTTTTTCTTATGTAGACATGAAATGAAAAGAATGGCTTCATTCGTATCCGGATATTTTAATGTTGTAAGTGACTCATCCTCTGCAATATATACATGATGAACATTAGTATTTGTGATCGATGTGAAGAATCGTTTTGAAGAACATCACTGAGGAAACACATAGAAAAAATAATAACTAGCTTTTAAAGCATTGAGGAAAATCGATCGCGTTGTTGGACTACATGTCAGAAAGTCTTAGAATATAATTGAAGACCGCGCGGATATGATTAAAGGAATAATTCGTAGCAAGAACAAAAGTAATGATCGATCGTCAATTGTGGTACTATGGACGAGAAATTGATCGCGTCTAAGTTCTTCGAAGACTGTTGTGGGTGAAGGCATCGCATTGGTGATGGAATCTATATGATGTTTCAAGTTTCATGCTGATGTCAACCTCTCTGTGACGATATGAATTAGTCGTCAATCACATATATGTTATAAAAGAGGTAGACATATGTATAAAAAATAGTATGTCCGTTTCAGTTTGCAATTTTTGTTTAAATGAGATTATCATGTCCGATTTAGCATTTTTTCCTCAATTTTTCTCAAGGAATCCATTGTTATGTTTGCAATTGAACAACAACACGATTCCTTAGTCGTTACCTACCTAGCGTACTGTTACCGTACACACTGCATTTGCATCGATTAGTGTTAGATCATCTTAATTTATCGTTGTTTTGCTCCGTTATTTCCCTTGCAATTTCTTGATAAATCTCCGCGAGGATTTATTAGATCGTTATGCCTCGTGGCTAGTCGAAACCTGGCAATTAATGAGCAGTTAATTACGCCGTCCGGTTTTCTCATGTACCATTAAACTGAACCATTAAATGATATATCCAGCGAGATCGTGTTCCATCAATAATAATTACTTCATCCATATCATTAAATTCTTTATCTTATTTGTCAAGCATGCCATCATGCATCTCTCTGTGCTCACTAAACTATATTTCAAGCGTAATGTCTTTTTTTATCCTCGTCGATGGCACGCTTAAGAAGCTCAGCTCACTCGTTAAATAACATCTATCATTCAATGTCATTCACCCTTTCTTATTTATATGCTCAACGGCAGGTCTACGCTCAAATGATTTCGCATTTAGCATAGTTAGTAGCCGCGTTAGTAGGTACACGAAACCATATTGTGTGTGTAAGCCTTTTTGCGAGCACTCTGGCACATTTATTATCATTCCTCGTATTATTTATTGTCGAAAGTCGCTATTGACAGGGAAAGTGCTCGAGCTTTGAAAAAATGATCGCCATCGAAGTTTGCCGACTTATAATCCGTCTCCTTTTCTTTCTCCTTTCTTTTTTTACTTCTTTAACAAGACGGTGGGTCCGAAAGTTTTTTCAAAGCGATGCCAATTAATTCAAGACGTTTTGACGAACAGCAGAACAATTCCACAAATTGCTCTGCTGCAAAAGAGTAACCAGGGAAAAAGCATTCGTGCTCTTCGTTCGTCCTCACGCGTAACGTTAGATCTGAGACGCATTAGCTAGTAATTATTTAAAAAGACTACTCATAGGAATTCTAATGTTTAACGCTAAGAATATTTATTTGTTAAGCGAAGTAGGTCGTTTAGAAGACTCCAGTTAATAACGATTAGACTCATCACGGAATCGTTAACAAATCAGTTGGCTGATCCGTGGTTAACGTGTTGCTAAACAAGAAGTCAACGTATCGATGACATTACGAAGACTACATAATAAAATTTTTTTTTTTTTATTATACGATACGCACTTTCTACATACTCATTATATTAAATTACATGCTAAAATTAACTTTAAGTAGACAATTCTTACTGTTAAGCGTCCCGTTTGAGATGTTCACCTTTGTTTCGAATAATGTGACATTATCGTTACCGTCGCTCGATCAGCCATCACTACAAAAAAAAATAATAATTAATTACATTTGAATTACTATAATCGTTAAAGGCACAAAAATAATATCGATATTAATATATCTTTAAAGAGGGAATTCTAATTGCAATATTGTCGTTCAAAGAGTCCCAGGGAGCTCAATACAAATCGCGTGCAATAATCAAACGTAGAACGCTTTCGTTCGAAGCTAACTAATATCTTTGTGTGCCATTGAGTTACTGTTAAGTTCAAGAGTATACAAAAATCTGCACCGGGATGTAATCGGTGGATCGTCGTACGTTTCCATGCCCGTTATTCCTTGAATATCAGTTTCTCCGGCATTGTAAACCATTTCTTTAAATAAATGATAATACGAAAACTTCATTTCGGTCTTTCTCATTCCCATTGCCTTTAATACTAATCTACACATGTACACCGGACATCCATAAATGTAGATACCATTAAAATGTGATGTTTTTGAAATTTGAAATTAATTCGTATTTTTGAAAATATAATAAATCATTGATGATATATATACCATTAATGTAACCAACACGTCCCTTGTTATATGTGAACACACATTACACACTCGATATTTCCGATACACACATTTTTCATATTCTGTATCCTAACAAAAAAATCTATCACATGAAATTTGCTTGTGCACGATGCGAACACATAATGTACACGCATTGACATGTATTCGATCCCAGAGGAATATGCATTACGGAAGAAGAGACATCAACGCTTTCGGTGATTGGACTAGAAATGAATGAATAAAACAGAGCAGTGATTATAGAAAAGATTAATGATTTTTAGAGCCAGTAACTGTGGCATTGTGGGCTGTGCCCCATCAAATGGTCACTCTTTCGTGCAAAGTAGAAACTGCGTTATCGAAAGTGCAATGCCACTGGATTCATGCGCCGAAAATTCATATTTATCAGAATATGAGTGGAACAAAAAGGTAACTTCTCCTCTTGACACATAAAATTCACAAAACTGAGAGCATCTTTCATCTTTCCTCCTTTTTTTCATTAATTTTTAGGCACAACGTACAAATGGATTATCATACAGGCATATGTACTTTGGAATTTAAACCTGATCATTCAGATTTGGGGAATTGGGTGTGCAAATTTACTATTCCAAACACTGATGAAGAAATTGGAAGTGCAACAGTTGTTCTGTTGAATAGTCTTGCCGGTGCGTATTACTAGTTTTCTTCCTTATGTTATTAAATTAAAGATGAAAGTTATCTATAAACATAATTTTATTTTTAACTGAATGTTATAGATGAAAAATTAGGATGGATCGTAGGTGCTCTAACGACTTTGATTTTATTTCTAATGATTATTATAGTTGTTATAGTAGTTTGTAGAACACGTTTATTTGTAAGAAAGTCATCACGAGTTTTAGAAACTATTCCTACATCAGAGAAGAAGCAAAATTTGCAAGCGAATAATGAACAGTATACTGAAAATCCATCGAAAGCAGATATACAAGTTTCTGAGCCAAATCAGAATGCAACAAATATCGATAATGTACTTCCTAACAGAAGTCCACAATTTTACGAGCGTGTTGAAAAACACAGAAGATCATCAAAAGTATACGAAAATCTCCGAATATGAAAGAAACTTGATCTTTCTAAGTGTATTATGCAATTAAAATTAACTTGTGAAACGAATGTACTAATAAATAAAAAACAAAAACAAACATAAAAAATTAAAAAATATATATATTATATAATATAAAAAGAAACTTTTACCATAATTGTATACTATTTGAAAGTATCTAATTGGGATTGTATTTTTTCTAGATTATGATATAGATCTATGAGTTCTTTCTTATCAAATTCCACTGTTAATTTAGATTCTTCTTCTCCTGTCAAATTTAACTGCAATAATGACATTGGTCGCGCATCTTTTTTAATAGAGGAAGATGCAGCTTGAATATTTAAACACCAATCAATGTCTTTAACCTAAAACAGAATAAATTAGTATAAAATATATGTTATTATTTCTTGTCACCGTATTGTGTCATACCTGAACAGGAAATATAGATATCTGTCTAAAATGATCAATTATCCCTTTACCATATGTAATCCATGCATTTAAAAATATTTGAACTTTCTCATCATTTATCTTAAAAGTGTCCTTCAAAGTACTTTCCATTAACTGCGGTTTTATAATGTTGCAAGTAGCTTGCTTATAAATTAATATTATCGCATCTAAAAGACAAGCTAAATCATCCTTATTCACATCCAAGGACACCAATAGTTTCTCCTCTTCTTCTTCGCTGAATATTTTTGTACTAACACTCAACTGAAGTGTCTGACAAATGCGATTTATTAATAAACGGAATTTACTGTTATCTACTTGATTTGTTATTTTCAAACCTCGTTCTAGTCTGAAACAAATGACATCGGATTAGCTGGAACAAATGAAACATTAAATCACTGCACTACCAATCTAAAATTCATCACAAATTCTGTTGATCGAACATTTAAAAAAATAATAATATTAATGGCAATGAATTAATTTAATGAAAATGTATAATTTAAATATTACCGCGGTGTCACCGTAATCCACGAAGCCATGTTACTTGACACATTTATAGGTTATACAACTAATTTGAGTATAAAAAATTGAAAAAATCAATCAATATAATTTAATATCACATCCTTGACATTAATTTAATTAAGTAGCACTAAAATGTTCAAAAATATTAATTAGTTAGGTGTAGCATTTTTATATCACGAATTATACATATACCTAGACGAGTATATCAATATTCGACTCTGCACTTGACAATTTTAACATTAATCAAAATTTGTTCTACATTTATAAATTACACAATTTATACAAACACATTATAATTAACACACATATTATAATAATAAAAAAAAAAAAAAACAATTTCTACACAGACCTGTTTTCTTTTAAAAACAATAATATAGTCTATCAATTTATTTACGTAGAGATTAATGCACGTGCGCACACCGTGATCATTGCATGTACTGAAGTAGACAAGTATTGTGTGATAGCGAACACGCTACAGTAATTTCAAGTTTTCCAGAATTGTTGTCCTCGGATAATGATGTCCTCAAATGATACTAAATACGATAAGGTGTTATTCAATACAATTATTTTTTAATATATGGATAAATATTATAACTTTATTACGTGTAAGCTTAATCCGTTTTTTATTTTATAGGAACATCCACGAATTTTGATTCCTGAACTATGTAAACAATTTTATGATCTAGGATGGGTAACCGGTACTGGTGGAGGAATATCTATCAGAGAGGGGTAAATATTCTTTTATTATATTCGATATTAAAATTGTATATTGTATTAAAATTATAACCGTTTAATATTTAATAATATTTACAGACCCAAAATTTATATTGCCCCTTCTGGTGTTCAAAAAGAACGTATCTGTCCAGATGAAATGTTTGTACAAGATATCAGTGGAAATGATTTAGAATTACCACCAAAAGAAAAAAAATTAAAGAAGTCTCAATGCACTCCATTATTTATGTGTGTATATACAAGGAGGAATGCTGGAGCTGTAATTCATACTCATTCAAAATTTGCTGTAATGGTAACATTACACTGGCCTGGAAAAGAATTTCGTGTTACTCATCTTGAAATGATAAAAGGTACAATTATACATTCAATATGAATGCAATTTTTTATTTATTTATGAAAATATAAAAATATTATACAATGTAGGGATAAAGAATCAAAAATTGGGAAGGGCATATCGTTATGATGATGAATTAGTAGTGCCAATAATAGAAAATACTCCATTTGAAGAAGATTTAAAAGAGGAATTAGATAAAACTATTCTTGCCTACCCCGAAACTTGTGCTGTTTTAGTAAGAAGACATGGTGTATATGTTTGGGGAGATACATGGCAGCAAGCAAAAACTATGTATGTACTAATTTAATACTAACGTGTCTTTTTTTATTTTTACTCAGTAAATATTTTTTGTTTAGGACGGAATGTTACGATTATCTATTTGACATAGCTCTCCAAATGAAACTGAGTGGATTAGTTCCAACTGCAATTCCAAAAGATTATGAAGAGTTATAAATTAATAACAATATCTTCACTTATTATTTTTAGAAAATAAATTACCTTTTTATACATATTACAAAAAACCCTACTGTATGTTACAACATTAACATCTTTGTACATCTTTAAATATCTAAATCAAATGGTTGAAAGTCTTTTCTAATTCGTTTTGCTAATTCAATTTCTTCCTCTTGATCCAATTGACAATCTTTCCAATCAACCCGATCATGAAGATCTAATATTCTATCTGAAGCTAGTACTTCCCTACCAAATTGTAGTGGAAAATCTTTTTTTATTCTACAATATAGTTTTTCTTTACTTGGCAATTCTGCATAAAAATATAGGACACCTGGTTTTGCAATTTGTTGCAAATCTGTGTGTGAAGGTAATTCTGTTATATTAAAATTATTACATTCTGCCATTTCCTAGAATAAAAATGTTATTAAAATATGCTAACACATTCTTAAAAATAACTAAACATTAACAGAAATGCTTACTTCAAATGTTTTTTTCAAAGCTGGTGCTTGATTTTTATGAACAGGTACGACTTGCAACTGACAATGAGATGTTTTGAAATTACGTTCAAAAAATACAGGTACTTTATCCATAGTGGCATAGTATTTGGTTATTACGTTCTTATATTGTTCAATTTCATCCTTTACTTCTTTTGATAAGATAGACAGGCTCTGATAATGGGTTATTGGTAGAATTAGAAAATGATTCTCAACTAGTCCACCTCTAGCAAGTGCAACATATACTTCTGTTCCAACAGATATTACTAAATGCTTAGAAACTTCAGGACTGGATAAACAAAACCAACACTTGGCTTGATCGAATTTGCGTTTTTTGTTTGGACCTCCAAAAGATTTTGATCTTTTAGTAGACTCTTGAGATTCCATGTCATAAAAATACTGTGTATATTTTGGTTGTTCTAATTTTTTTGGCGATGGTTCACTCAATAGCATTGATTTGGGATATGGAGAATGTGTTTCATCCGTAGTTTTCATAATTAACTCAGATAAACGAGTTCTGTCAACAGGTATTAAATTCAATGCGTACAACCATTTCTTTTTTTGACTGTTTACCACAGGTGCAAGTGCTATAAATCTTGTTGCAATTTCAATATTTCCTTCTTGTAGACTCTGATTCCTAAAAATTAAATAAATAAATAAATATGTTAAATCATAAAAGCATGTATCTTTAATATTAATAATATTTCTGTTTACCTATATGGAGGTCTTTCATAATGAATGCCTTCCAATGCTGAGACATGATATCTTGGTTTTACTTGAACAGCCAACCATGCAATTAATTTTGAACCCTGATATTTAAAGTTTGGTTTATTAGGATCAAAATTTGTAACATCAGCAGGCCAAGGAGAACTCATCAAAATGTCAATTCCACGAAAACTAGGTTGACCTTTCAAACAAGCCTGTTTAATTGACATTACATCATTTTCACTGAAGTACACAGGATTTACTTTTGAAGAATTACTTTCTGTACCACTGATGTAAGCTATTTTAAGTCCAGAACTAGCAGTGTACAATCCGCGTTTTCCAAGATAAGTAAGATTTTGACAGATTTCGCAACCATCAATGTCCGGATAATTATTTAAATTACTGTCCCTATTTGCGCCAATAATATAAGTTGGAACTGGTATACTTTTTATACCATTCTTATAGTCTTCAAGTTCTGCGTTGTTTTCGCCAAAAAAATTACCCACGCATAGTAGAAAATCGAAAGGTCCACTTTGCTTATTGATAGCATCGATTTTATTAAATAAAAATTTAAAATGACCTTCTACATCTCCACACATCAATACCTTTTGTTTTTCAGTCATTTTTGATAATATAACCTCAACTTCATTAAGCAGATATGTACATATATACCATCAATGTGACCAAAAAATTGTGTTAAAAATTCATAAATCTACAATTAAGATAACTTCGTATTATTATTATTATTATTTTATTATATTAAATTGTGTAAAACTAGCATTTTTCATTATTAACGTCTCACTATGTTTTAACTGGTGAAAATTGGAGGGAACTACGAGAAAGTCGAGAATCATCAATAATATTAATCAGTGTACTATGAAATTATAAATTAGCTTTCACATAATTTCATATAATATAGAATATTGCTTGAATTCTATACTTTACATTACATGCAAAAATATTCATAAATCTATTCAGTAATATAAATAATATAAATTATGCTCAAGTTCATCGTATTGGTTGTCTGTAATAGTGGGACATGTAGTAACCAATAATAATAAAAGAATTAAATAAAACTTCATATTCATAATTATGTACGAAATTTCTGTTTTTGAACAATTTTTACCTAAATTTTAAATGTAATTTGCAAGAAATTAAATATGATTCAAACGAATATGTATTTTGATTTATTGATTAGAATTTATATATCTTTACGCATTTTGAAGATTAACTGAAACATAGGAAAAAAGGGTTCAATTCCAAAGGTACAGCTGCAAAAATTTACAAATCAATCTTCTTAATTAGTTTCTTTCGCAAACAAGTGCATATTTAATCAATCAAATGAGATAAGAATCGTTATGGTGTACGAGAAAGACGGATACATATCATACTGCCATCTAGGTACTTCTCAAATTCGACTAAAACTAAAAGTATAAGTCCGACAGATGGCAATATCTGTCTTGTTTGTAAACAAGGTGCACAATAGTGTGCGATAAGGACAGCAACGGTTTTTAGTTTTATAGTTTCACCGTTACGCGGCGCCAGCATTTCAATGTTCATCCATCGATCAAAATTTCATTTGTAAACGAAATTAACTAACAGGATTAATTTATGAACTTTGCAATTATATCCTTGACTTTAGATCTTAAGCTGTCCTTTCATATTCTATTTGAATGGAGATTTGAAATTTCTACTGAATAGATCGAAACCTGCTGTTGGTTAGACAAGGAGAGCTATGATGTGTGATAAGGATAGATCTATATTGTGTCGAAATATTATTACCTACAACTTACTTCCTATATCCATTTAATCAACAAAATATAGAAATAAAAATTTATAAATTCTCCACAATAAATCGAAGCATTAACTATACAATTACATATTCAATTTTACATAAATTATGTTGCAAATTTGAATGGAAGTTAAACGTAGATATAGTTGAAAGCATTAATTTTATATACATCTTGAGATAAAGTTACTGCTTCAATCAGTTTCAATATAATGCGGATAATGAAGACAAAAGACTTCCTTGTGTATTGCAGTACCTATAGAATTCTATTCTCCGTTCGTGATTGTAATATACAATTTCATGGAAAATTTTAATTTTAATTCAAACCACCATTACATCGAATTGATAATGTCACATGTGATTGATAAAATGGTAAGAGAGTCATACGACGCCTAAAACATAAGTCACGGAAACGTATTATTAAGTTATAAAACCGTCTATTCATTGGCATCGAGAATAAGTTAAGGAAGGGAAAGTTTTCAACTTTCAGTTACTACCTACTTTGTTGCGAAGTTTCGTGTGGTAGCATAATTTGGGCGTGAGAACCTGTCACGAATAGACCACCTTGTACCTTTAAATGGCGAACATCTGGAAACGATTTTCATGCCGTAAAATTCCAAATACCTACCAATTCCAAGTACCCACCTACCTGCTGACCGTGCATAATCTTACGTATATCAGTATGTTCGTAACAAAAATTTCCAAGCATCATGCACTGCACCTGATTTAATTTGCATTTACTGTTCGCGAGAGATGTAAGAAAGGGTAGTCGTAACGGATAATTAATCTTGAAGTTCTCTGCAGAAAAATGTTGTACAAACACACTTTGGTGGCCTCTGGTGCGCTCGTTTAAAAAATATTTGACCTCGAACGACAGAGAGAAACCGGAAGAATTTATGTGGAGAACAGCGGAAACTTACCCTTGGACTCGCTGGTAGTTAAAGAAGTGCAAATAAATGCACACCTTTACACAAATCCGCGAACACAGTTGCGCTTGTACTGTAAGTAAGGCAAGGCATTTGTATAACGTAGCCAGTTGCTGCTGTGCGCAGGAGTAATAAAAAGAGAAATAGAAGAGGAGAGGGCCGTTGACAAAGAGAGGCGGCAACGGAAGCAACGCCGGGGACATATTATATACGCGTGAAACAGAACAAGAAGGAGAGAATGGCACATACGCTCGTATGCTTGTGTCAGTAAAATTATGGTGGGGATAGTTACATAGAGTTGGGACTAGGCGTGGTTCCAACTGACCAATCGGAGCAGTAGGCGTTATCTAGACGTATAACAATGCTTCGTGTAATACATAGTTCAGTGGTGCTCAACTATTCTCGATTCAACTTTCTGGATCGTGAAGGATTCGCAGCATCTGCGAAATCCGTTCCGTTTTCATCGTAAATTAAATCGTACGACCGATCGAATAAAAATTGGGTTTCGATTAACTATCAATTATTTCGAGAGTGAAATCTGTGCGAACAGTATGTTATAATTTCCGTATTATCCCGCTGAAAGCCTTTATCAGTCGACGGTGGGATGAAACTGGCGTTTAAGTACCGCCTACGTTAGAAATCATTGACACAGGCGCAACTCGTGAGGTTATGCGGCTGCGTTGGTACGACGAAAGTTTTTCCAGAATCCGGAACGATAGAAGGAGTCAGAGGATGAAAGAGAAACGGAGAGACGACGAGAGTGAGAGAGAGCGAGTGAGGGGGTGAGGGAGAGGAAAAGAGAGACGAAAAGGGAGGCGCGAACAGAGAGAGAAAGATGGAAGAAAGGGTAGCAAGTTGGAGGAATGCTGGTCTACGGCTCGGTGGGGAGTTCGGCGTGCACCGTGCATCCAGTTGTATACCTAAATGCGTACGGCACTGTTTTAATAGTACACACGCGTAGTCACGGCCCAATGAATTGATCCCGCGAGGTGCATCCCCCGGATAAAAAAGATGTCGCGCTATCTTTGAGGGCACTCCCGCTTCCAGAGGGCTAGCGCGCGCATTTTCGATCGTCCATCGTTAGCCAGCACATATCTTTTTCTCAAAGCAGACGCGCGTGTTTAAAACGAGTTCTAATTTAAAAAAGAAACAGAATGAAGGGGATTTCTAAATCGTCGTTATAAATAATTTAAAATTGCCACTAAACTAGAGCCAAATATATACCAAGGCCGATCGAACCAACCAAGACCGATGAAAAAATACAATTTAATTATCGGTAAAATTATAAAGATACTGTAATGTACATACACGTAATACTTAACGAAATGATTGTTATTTGAGACTGTTTAATAATAAGTATCGTTCAAGTGTCACTTTCGTCGCGTCCTCGATGCGCTATAATCGAAAACGAGAGCTTCCGGTTATGTTCATCGAAGTTCATCCGTCGGGTGAAAATGTGCGCGAGAAGAAGTGAAAGATAATTTTCGTCAAGACGTTGGCAAGATTTTTGTCGAGCCCATCCGACACGAAGAAGAACTTTCAGTGAAGAGGATTGTGAAAGATCTCTCCCTTTTGTCATTTTTTTTTTTTTTTAATTTTATAGAAAATTTCCCACTAAACGTTTATAGGATGGAACAATCAACAATGGACAGTGTAAAGTAACGATGTAGCCGGTAGAGTTGCTCGATTCGTAAAGAGATTAATAATAATATTCGATGGAATTCTGTGAACGATTGAAGTGTATCAAGTACCGACGGCTTGATCAAAGTGCTCGCTCTTTGAAACGTCCCTGCTGCCAAAATCACTTTCGCACCGAGGGTGACTAATTGACTCTTTCCCCGGTGAAACACCGGTGAGAGTATGGGTTTATTTGAAGGTAAGTAAACTGCCACGTTTACTTACGCACTTTTGTTGGTAAGGTAAGTACGAAATACAATTGCAAATGTAATAAAAGAGAGACGATTAAAAAATATTATTTACCTATTATTTACCTATTTTGATTTGCGAAAGTGAAATTTCACGAAACCTCGTTCAATTCAAATTCAAAACTGCAAATCACACCTGAAAATCCAAGTGCTTTTTTGCAAAATTTCAAATTCTTTCCCAGCGAGTTCGATTACATTTCAATACTTTGATATGCATCTTCCGAGGGCATAACGTGCGAAAAAGGGGTTGCGAAACAAAGAACAGACTACTGAAAGTCAAATCGCAAAACATCTATATAGTGACGTCGATCGTTTCCAATCGTACGAACCTATGTTCTCATTGTAAAACATCGATCGACACGTAACGATTTATACGCACAGGTGTAATTTGACTCTGTGTTCGGATGCTGGTAAATTGTTCGTCTATATCCGTCGAATGTATCCCAATATTGTAATACGTTGCGGAACCCGCATGCTGTCTCTTGGGAGATTCACTGTTACACCCCTTTCTCGATAACTTCCTTGAGAAACAACCAATATCCATAATTCTCTACAATTTCCACAATTAATCGAAGAACTCTTAACATCGTAGTATCTTCAATATCTGTTCGATTTTATGACAAGTCGAGTATGTCGTAATAAATCGATCATCCTTTTATAATATCAATTTCATCTTTAATTAAGAGAATCCGGTTTTCTCTCACGAACCGTTCAATTTTCCTGAACCCGTTACTTTATAAACTTAATACAATCCCAATTGCATGTCACTCAATTTATTTTCCACGCTTGTTCTCCATCGATGAATCGAGAACGCGAAACGTGCGCGATAAATTAGGATGTAACAGGCGCGCGTGTCAGTTTTCACGCTTGTTCGGCGTTCGTTCCAATTGCTTAAATATATCCCGTCTTATATTGCGTCTTTTCGAAAACATCTCGCGTTGAAAAGGGAAAGGGAAAGGGGTCGAAATCGAGTTCTAGAATCGAGTCAAGACGAATAAACCTAGAGTACCCTATTTCAAGATCACCAGTGCATAGGTGCAACGAGATGCGTCCCGTTTTCGGCGAGTTTGAGCGCTGCTAAAGTAAATAGGAACGCGTGTTACGTGCCACGAAAAATGGGCGCGGCGTGCCGTTTCCTAAAGTCATTTGTAAGGAAAATGCTCGGCTCTCGAACGTGAGTCTTTTCCGTGTTCGTCTGCTCGGTACCCTTCCGTAGCTCACAAAACAGAGAGAACTTATGTCACCGCGCAGCTGTCGCGTAAATCTCGCCGGAGACCCGTCGCTGTTCTGTCTTCTTTCTCTCTTTTTCCTTCCCCTTCGCAGCTATCGCGTGTTTTGAACATTTTTTTTTTTTTTGGTGCCATGTATCATTCGTAATGCGGAGATTTGTGCGTGAGTGAAGGTGAAACATTTTTGGGAATTTTTTTTATCTCACTAATTACGCGGTTGTTGTGGATTAGGTTCTGAAATTCGAGCTGGTTTAGTTGATCCAAGTGAAAGAGATGTTTGTTTGTTTTTTCTTTTTTCACTTTGTTTAAATTATTTTAGGATACACGAGATGACGAAGGGGTTGCTTCTTGACGCCCGGACTTCCACGAATCTATAATCTTTTAATCTTTATCGGAAAATAACACAGGATCGAGTTAAAGACGGAACAGATTCGGATTGTTTATTTGTTTCCGGTAAAAGGAACGTATTCATTGAAACGATGTGTCAAATGCGGGACGATACACTGCCGATTAACACTGTTGCTTTGAAAATGAAACGTTTCTAAAGTAACTAATAATAGTAAGATTGTAAAGTGTGCGCGAGAGCGCAGCGTGCAACATCCTGGCACGTGCGTAAACATCACTTAGGTAATTCTAACTTTCAACCTCGCGACACAATAGTCTCAGGAATATTCGTACGTTGCAAATGGAAATTCCTGGAAATCTAAAAACGACAATTTCAACAACAACATCGCTTCCACGACTTTGTCCATTGTTACTAACAAGAAAGAAACATCCAGTACCAATTTGTTCTAGCGCATGCACATTTCGATTTACTTTGCCGCAGAACAGTTTTCTAAAATTAAACTCGCGCCAAAAATTTATTTAGTCTGTCGCTGTTGCTGCCGCTGCTATCGGAAACAAATCAAATTTGTCGACGTCGTTAAATCACGGCTCGACCGTTCAACGGCCGAGACCGAGAGAGCAAATACAGAGGCCCATAAAATCGCGTTCCTACACGCATCACTCCCCGTGCACTCCGAGTTGCCCGAGGTCCAAGCGTTGTCGACGAATTTTTATGCCTCCTGCCTCTCCCTTGTTTTTCCCTCCAGACTCTTTATTCGTAAAAGAAAACTTTGTTTATAAAACCACGCGCATCGTAGACGTCATTTATATATATATATATATATGAGATTTCCTACTTCGTAACACAAAGATACTCTCTGTTTTGAGCATCAGATTCTATAAAATCTGATCGACAAATTTTTTCGAACCTTACGAAATAAAATAAATAAATTTTATCAACGCGTATTTTGATTTTTATTTTGCAGTATCTGTTGAAGCCTTGATAGCTTCAATAAACGAAGAACCGTAGCTGGATCACATTTTCCATGATGATCACATGATCGTAATACAGAAATATCTAAATTAATGACTTGTAAGCACGAAGAATCTATTTTCTAAATTTAAAATATCTATGACTAAGGATAACGGTTCGCCCTCTTTTTGGTCTTGGCAAGAAGTTTTAACGGCTGTCACGCTCGATCACGGTTGCTATCTTTTGCCGTCATCCCTGATCAACGTTTAGTTTTCCTACAAAAGCGATTGACATCGAAGCATCCATAACAATATTCGAAATAAACGTTACATAAATTCATCTAGGTCGAACGGCCCTTGCATCAAATTGATTGGCTGTAATTCGTCAGTCAAAGTCTACGAAGCAGGTCCGCCTGGGAAGGCAAGTAGACGCTAGACGATAAATACGCGGATAGATAGACGATCTTGTTATATTAGCAGAGAGCAACAGTCAGTGTTACAGATACACAATTTTCGTCACAATCTAAAAACTTACAAATTAGAATCGATCGACCAACTACGGGAAACGTCCCATCTCAACGCGTCCGTACGAGATGAAATTTGAGTACGGACAACCAACCGAGTCAGTCCCAACCGCATTTATTTTCATCATGTAACTTGAATGTTAATTCACGTTCACATTTACTGGTTTCTGACTTTTTCGTGCTCGTGATTAGAATAATTATGAAGGATTATACTCTACAAAATCTAAATCGAACCACGCAATGTCTCGGAATCTATTAAAATGTAATGTTTACATTTCTTTCGCTAGAAATACGCGTTCGAATGCTTTTGAGACTTCCGAAATCGGTATGTTTGCACTCAATGCCCTGTAAATGCTGTACGTGTTGTCAGATTTTTTTTATAATTTTACTTATACATTCTCGAGACTCCAATGTGACTTTACGTACAATCTTATTTGGAAAACTTAAACCTAACGCGTGGATTTTATTTGTTAACGATGTAGATTGGAGGCGTTTGAATACTTTCGTGAACTACTGTATTTAGCTTGATTTCACTGTTGTTTGAAGAGGAAACGGAGGCGCGAACGTATGAAAAGCGATCGCGATCATTTTCCGGAGAGGTTTCGGAGGATCACAGAAGCCGCAAAACTATCCAGCTGTTACATGGTCGTTTTAGTAGGCGGATAGGTGAAAATGACTTTAACGCTTCGACATGTGTAGAAACACGACATCCGATACTTCCTTGCCGGACCTCCTAACGTGGTCAGTGCTCGTCCGATCGAGATTTACGATGTTGCATCCTCTAAATGACACAAGATCGCTTACACGCATTATTACGCATTATCATTTATTTATAGCGGAACAAGTAAATAAATTACGCGCAACTAGTCGAGAACTACCGTTCGTTCTGTACTTTTCCATCTCTTCCGCTCGCGTAATTATTCACCTCGTAATTATGCTTTTTAACAGGTTTTATTATGCTATTTAACAGGTTTTTTTCCTCTTCTTTTCTTTTTATTTTGAATTTTTGCATTTCTACCGGCAACGATTGTTCCACCGGAAACGAAACAAAAAAAAGGTTGGATCTAATTCCACAGCAAAATTGCAATAATTGATTTCCTCCGCGAGAAGGATAATATTTATAACCGCGAGTGATTACAATATTTTGAAGGAGACATTACAAAAAAGAGTAACGCAATAGAAACGAGGTTCTTCTCTTAACAAACGAGCCATGAATAATGCAACTGACAGTCTTTGATACAAAGAGAATGATACAGTAATAATTATCTTCCGCGATAATTAGACTTCGTTTTTCCTTGAGACACAAAGAGTGGAAGATAGGGAGAAGGAGGGGCTTCGTTCACGTGAAATCTGTAACCATTCTCGTGCATGTAATTCCCACATGACTAAAATGAAAGACTCCGTGGTGGGGGGATGTGTAACATCGGGATCCTGAGTCAAGCACGAAGTTTAGTTTTGCTTACGACGACCTTAAGTTCCGCCGTCCTCTCTTGTCCTCTGACCCGACTCGCCGCGAGTCGAAGAAATGATATTGAGTCGTTACCTTTGGGAAAATTTTGTGCCTCTCCTTGTCACTACGATCGACTTGCCACTTTGTACCTTCATACTCGAGTAAGCAGAAATTTGGATAATACTGAACGCGCTATGAAGAGTGAGTACCTATCATTTCAATTTGTCGCAATTATATCTACTTCCACTCGAACGTTGAAGATGCACATATTCAAAAATGACCAAAGTGTAGCATTTTTTTTTTTACTACGTTTGTTAAAGGGAATAATTCTCTCTTTCAATGTCCATTTCTATCTCGTAAATATGTTCACAATTCGCGGTTCATTGAGAGTCCATTCGTACTTTCGCTTTCATCATTCGTGGCAATTTTTCTCTTCCCCTGGCAACGGCCGCATTCTTCCGCTTCTCGAGCTACGACTTCCAATAATCCTGCTAAATTGCTAGGCCGTTCGGTCGAAGTTCGACTATCCGTGTATGGAGTTGGCTTAGTGAAACGGAAGAGAAATCGTTAAATAAAAGCGGCCACGGATCCGAGGGCCGAGGGAACGTGGCGAATAGTAAAAAAAGAGCAACGTGTCTCGCGGGTCGTCACGGCAGGCAACCTCCATCGTAGCTTACGGCGCACGACCACGTGAGATTCGAGAATTTCGTCAGGTACCGCGTTGCCTTTTGTCATCGACTTGGTTCTGAGTCCAGTTCTTAATTCGCAACGGCGACAACGCCGACATTACGACCAACTAAATTAACTTTACATTATTTCTTCTTCTCCCCCTGGTAGTGGTAGTGGTGGTGGCAGCGACACGACCGCTATTTGAGTAGAAATAATCTTTCTTTTGCAAGTTTTGTAAATCATTTTGAATGATTTGAGACACAGACAGGATCTCGTCTTCCCAGGATCTTTTCATTAAATTTTTTATTTCTCATTAAGTAGGCATTCTTTTGTACGATGAGCTAATCGTTAAAAAATTTTATCAAATATACTACATGACGAAGGAACGAAGAATTTTTCTCCGAATTTCATCATTCTCTCTGTTCGCCATCTTCGTCTCACGAAAGGTTGTTATTAACCGTTGTGATTAACACAAGTTCCGAGATAGTTCTCGATGAACAAAAGCTATCCCGTTGTCGTTACACTCATATGCATATTTTTATTGCGCGTGTAGTCGATGCTTATGGTATATGCAAGTCTGATTATAGTACAAGATGCCTCGTCAGCATAACAGACATCCTTGTTATCGTAGCGACGTCCAAGGTTACACTGTTGGTGCTTAACCGAAGACCAATTTGCTCTTTCTCCCACTTTTATTTCTTGTTCTTTTTATTTTTACACGTTTCAATCCGATATATATATATATATATATATGTTTCTCGCGCGTGAATGCCTGGCTGTATCCCAGCTTTGCCAATTAATTCCGGTCGTCCGGTAAATATCCGTACCGCGAATTAAATACCTACTCTTCTATTTTTTTTCTTTTTTTTAATCGCGCGCGTGCGATGGAGAATTTATGAGACTTTAATCGTCGTCGATTGTTTCGACGATATTTTGCAACCTCTGGTTTGGAAAGTAGAGTAAAATAAACGCGGGATTGATCGTCCGGCTCTCTTTTATTTTTATGTTTCGCTGCGTCGTCAATTTTCACACGTGTGAATCGCGATTCCCCGTAGCAGCGATTTTTCATAGCAAAATATCAGGCAAAGCGCGTTTTTAGCAGAAGGGCAACTCGCTTTCTTTGACTGCCTCTCCACTCTTTGCAGGAAAGGCGTCACGACCGTGAGACGAGTCGTGGCGTTTACAGCCGAATCGAATGGCAAAGGCAATGAAACGCGGGCCTGGAGAACTCCCGCTTCGTCGGTACCGATTGCCTGTGTTGTTCCATCTTATATTTCGTTGTAAAACAAAGCTTTTGTTCCTTCAAAATACACTAGATCTGTTGCATCGAAATCCAAAAACCGACGAAGAAAACGAAAAGAACGGAAGAATCAAAAACAACGATTGAAGTCTCTCATTTTTAATCGCGAAGGGAAAGACGGAGAAATAACGAACGAACTTTGTTAATTGACAAAAAACGTGATTACGTAATTACGCGACAAAGTTTGAAGATCATTGCCAAGACCTGATACAAAAAACAGTTTTCAAGGTTCATCGAGAGAACGAGCAGGTTCGCTAGTCGATTGTTATACTTTCTCTGAAAGTGGCCTCGTGGATTCGCAGAAACATTGCAAATATACGACCACCCTTGGTTCCCCGCTTTCCTTTGACGTGCACCTTCTCCGAGCGTTGATGTATACCTCGGGGTGAGAGTGCAAAAACATGGAGGTGATAATAAGCCGTAAAGACTGTGAGACGCATCAGGAATGCGTGAAGCGTTTATTCCCTTTAGGTTTACGAACGGGGCGGATGTCGAGCACGGTCCAATCATCAAAGTGGCAATATTTCAACGAAATTATTGCGTTGCAAGATGTCACTGATACTTGGACCGTTTTCTTCCTTTCGTTTCCCTTCCCTTCGTTTGCGTGCAGGATACGTGAGAACTCATCTCGTTGAAACACGGTATTAAAATTTTCGAAAGAAAGAACGCTTGTAACACTCGTACAGATTGTCGTAGCTAATACGCGCGAGTGTAATAAACATTCATCGATCGTTGATTATTCGTTTTTTTCTTCGCAAGACGAAGAACGTGTCGCTAGTGATTTATACGAGACGGTCTAGACGCTGCTTTACAAATATTTGTAGCAAACACTTCCTTCCTGATATCTTCGACTTCTTCTCCTTTGATTTGTGTACTCAATCTATATCGGTCTCTATATCATAATTCTTGCGGGAGTCAGGGGATAATGGATCATGGGAATCCGCGGTATTTCCATTTTTCGTTTGATTTAGGTGGATGAGACGGACGGAGAATGGTTCATTCAGGAATTTACCAAACATCTTTGTATCCACATTGAAAAATATATCGGAATACCAAGTCTCGAATTATCTATGAAAATCGTGACGTCAATCAAGCAGCAATGGAATCTGGTTACTTGGCGGGGAGCCAAAGTGTAAAATAATGGCACCTTAATCTTGGCGCGAGGTATCCTATCGTTTTAAGCAACACCCTGTTTAACAACGCTTCTTGCGAGCTTGTTTATGATTCAAGATAAGGTTTATAATTATTTCTTAATTAAGGTCGCGTGAAAATGTCCTGCAAATTTTTACGAGGCACGTGTCTATCTATTCTCTTGCATTCCTACGCATCGTTTGCATCGTGTACACCAACGGAGAAATTCCGACGAAAACGTTGTACAAAGTTGTAACGGAACACGGCAAGTTTCCGTGGATTTCCTCGTCGAACAAATCGTCAGAGACGTAATTGGAGAATATTTTTCCTTGCACACGCTCGTTGCAACGATGCGTCTATGCAAGCGGCGTATGTAGGATGTTATACTTTGTAGAGTGTGGCGTCATTCAACGCAGTGTACGTGTCCAAGTGGAAAACACAGGCGACACCAATTATCCATTTTTGCACGGAATTATCGCCGTCGACCGAGATAACGGTGACCATACTCAGCGTCGCGTACAAATCGTTTACAAAGAGAAGACACTCGAAAAATACCATCGAACTTGGAATTCCGCGATGGCCTTGCTCGTTATCGTCACGCGAGACATCTTTCTGATCGAAGTAATAAGTGAACACCACCGACGCGTCAACAGGAAAGCACACCTTTCACTTCAATGAATTACTTTTTCACCAAAAGTTTCTCGAAGAAAATCAATTTCTTGAAGAAGTTTCGTAAAATGAACAAGCGTTCAATTGTTGTCTACTTCGGACATTCGGGAATTCGTTATTTCAAGTCAAATCCAAATTAAAAACCAAGGTATTTCGTGCTCGCATTTATTTTAGACTCTTTCTACTATCAATGTGCTCGGAGTAAAAATGTTTAGTATTCATATAGGAACGATTGTTGTATTGTGATCGGGCTCTGGGATGACATTGTATGCGCTGGGTGGCCATTTTAGAAGCATGCCTGGACGATCAGTCACACTTAACGTCAGGACTGAAGTGACTTAGTTTAGGGCTGTTTAAGGGCGGGCTGTTCGCGGATGAGAAGCTGGGGACCTCGCCCATCCGAGACCGTAGGGGGGTGCGAGTCTCTCTCTCTCTCTCTCTCTCTCTCTCTTTCTCTCTCTCTCTCTCTCTCCCTCTCTCGTGTAGTTCGACCGTTTCTACCCTCTCCATCTTCTCAACGAGGTACCAACTAACAACGTGAATGAGAGGGTTGACTTTTCTGCTAGCTAGGCTTCCTCCTCTGTGTGTTCATCTTTCTCCCTCGTCTTTTTCTCTGAAAGCACTCCGAGAACTACGCATCGTCGCTGAGCCGAGAGTCCGTACGCACACACATCTCGCGGAAACGTTTCGCCTCTGTGCACGCACACGTCGTGCTTCGGTGGTTTACACGTGGTGTGGTTACGTGTAAGGGAAGCTTTCTGACGCGCGTGACGTCTCCTCTTCGTCCTGAAGGGTTGTTAGATATTTTCTCTTTTTTTCCTTTTTTCCTTTCCTACCACGAGGGAGCAGATTGTCGTTACACTAATTGTTACTCGTACGTAACGTCTCAGTCGGATAAAATACCCCCGTTTTGCTCCACCCCACAATTAGTGATCCGTCGAGAAGATTGCTGGAACTTCGTATCTGAAAGTGCTGTTTGTTAGTGTGCGACGTGATTTCCAGGAAGACGACGAATTCCAAGGAAGTAGAACAAATTCGGTAGTGGCCCACAGCGTTCAGTTATCGCATGTTACAAGTTAACGATACAATTGTTGCCCGACACGAGTTTACAGGCCTATATATATATATTATACTTCTCACGTTTCAGCGTCGCAACTATGGCGTCTAAACAAAGCGTCGAATTCGTGGGTGGCTGATGTTGCCATTCCGCTATCAGGCCTTTCGACACTTGACTTCCTTAACCTTAAGATATTCCAAAATTCATTTATCTTCTGAAATCCAGAGGGTGATCACTAGTTGTGTTAAGTCAGAGGCCTCTGATGATAAGTGATATATATATATACTGACGCGATGTTATCAGTGCAGTGTCTTTGAGTCGACCAGTGTCTAGGGTCACCAGAAAAATTAAAAATTTCAATTCTCCGAAATACGTTTCGCACAGAAGTGAAATAATTTTTACGCGATGGTAAACAGCTCCCGTTCCGTCGTTACCCACCACGAAGCCTGCGCGCTCGCGGCGAGAAATCGGGTTACCATGTTTCTTTTAAATAAACGCTCAGCCAACGCAATGAGATCAGCCAGCTTGTCGCTCGATGTGTATCAACGTTGGCTTGGAAGACGTAGAGAAATCCGAGGTGCGCGATTCGAGGGTAAGCTTGGAACGGAGGAGGGAAGGTGTAGGATTACCAACTTTATACGTACCTCGGTTGCCTGTTGTTTGTTGGGTCCGCGAATAACATTGTAAGTAAGTGGAGTAAGTAGCCGAGATCGTGGGGTCATGCTGTGGCCGGGGCCACGTGTTGTACCGTCTACGTATCAAACGGGAGAGCTACGTAAGAGCGCAGATATGTCAGCCAGCGAAGCTAGACCGGTCCTCGCGATTCTACGTGATCAGCAAAATTCAAGAGAAATACGGCTCGTACTGCAATTTAAACGCGACGAGGTTCCAAGTATTGAAGACACCACGTGGAAGGGAGATCATGCGACTCAAGCAGAAGATACCTCGATTGTTAAAACACATGTTCGCTTTGGGTAGAAAGAGAGAGAGGACGTTATAAAGAAGTCAAACTGCACTGGTAGACATTAATTTTCGGTAGAGAGATGATATACTTGAGTAGATTGTGCTGAATTTTCAGGCAATTGTAAGAAACTTGAGTCATCCCGTGCCAGGATGCACGTACAGAAAATATCTGCAAAATATTCAAAGTAAATCACGCATTATCAGCCTCGCACCATGGTATGATCTAATTGAGCAAGATCTATTTGCAAGAGTCGTAACGATCTTGTTAATTCGAAGATTTGATCAAAAGTGACGGTAAGGTATAGGCGAGATAAATTCCGCAGCTTGTACGTCTTCGTGTATGATATAAGAGAGAAAACAGGGGCCGTAGCTCGTTCGGGAATCGTGGATTAATATCGAGTGTACCCTATAGTTTTTGAGCAAATATGCAAGATCCGTGTGCGCGGGGGAATAGTGACAAAGATAATATTTGTTGAGATTTACACGCGTGCCGTGTCGACGTTATTTTCGTATCCGTAATACCGCCGTGTCTTCCATGATCGAACATACACGAGCCCGCGTGTGCACGCGAGAAAATGGCACGGTTATTCACGCGCCACAAATATATACGCTCCGCGAAAATGCTGGAACGCGTGCAATTCCGAATAAAAATAAATCGGCGACTATTCCATCATTCCGAATTTTATGTCGATGGATGCGAACATAAACGTAAACTGCATGCCTCGATGCGAATTTCGATGTATTTCCCGCTGAACGTTCTCTGAAATGTTTCGATAAATACAACGTCAACCGAATTTCAAATAATACCCAAAACGTTCAGTTATGTTAAAATAATAACGTTAAAATAAAAATTCAACAAAATTGTACAAACTCACGGTATAAAAATTCTCACTCAGTAGAAAAAATTAATAAAAAGTTTGAAGTTTGGATGTTTCCATTTTGTATGTGTTCTTTGAAAATGTTGTAGAATTCTTTTGGTGTATTGATATTTAGACTTGCAATTCGCGGCGCCAATGAAATTCACAACGGGATGAAACGTGGTCAATTCGAGCGTTTGTTCTTTTAGCGGAATAGGGTCCATATTCGTCACCGCTCGTATCATATGGTCAATGTAGCTACCTAAATATCGCAGCTTATGCTCGAACACGCTGCGTGCTAGTAATTTAAGCTACGATCCAGTTACATCATCGTACAGTTTTTCCAAAGCAAGAAAATAGAATCGAACAACAAATTTGCCACGTTGGTTCTTCTCGTGTGTTTACTTTGAAAAAACACGTTACAAAAATTTTTCTCGATTTTCCCTCTTTGTAATTTAAATCATCGATTCATTCGCACTATTCGTCAATTTGCTAAGTCTTAAATCTTAAATTTTCCACCCTGAAATTTATTCAGAACCCAAAGAAATTCAGAGATCTTGGCAACTGAAGTTCGAATTCGATCCACTCGACAAATCAAGTCCTGTCTACGACCTAGACCAACGATGTCGACCAGCCAACCTTCTTTCGGATTGTTAAAATGCGCGAGCACACTCCCGATTGTGTCGTGGGATCGGTGAATGGATTTTCTGTCGTGGGCAAAAGGGGATGATGAATCGCGCCCTCCCCCCCTTGTCTTTTCGTCGAGTACAAGGGAGTTCTTGGAAACGTACGGCAGGATGTACGGTGGGGGTGTAACAAACTAGGAAAAAGTGCGCAGGGGATGGTTACGCGTGGTATCTGGCGACAAGAATGTAGGTGAGCCGATGTTAAGCCGTTGCGGAGTTGCAAGCTCGCGTGCCCTCGAAAATGCATTGAGACGAACGACAAGGATCGGCAGTGTGTCCCCCCCCCCTCCGTGTTCCCCCGCGTGTATACGAATCCTTCTGTACGTGTGCCATTGGTAATCGTTCGACGATGGTAATTCATCTAGGTCTGACCCAGTACAGCTACGCTGGATACGCTCCAGAACAAAACCGAATCGATTCGCTCGGATTTACCAAGGGTTTGTTCAAAGGGCCGAGGAATTCATTAATTCTGATGGTCTGCTAGGTCGCATTCAGGTGTCACGATCCAGGCATTCTTGTTCCCTCAGATCCTACGCTGCGATATTCCTTTGAACGTTCCAAGTGATTCCTGATTTTAGGAAATGTTTGCTGGTAAAGACGCGTTTGGGAATAAGATAATAGACTTGTCAATCGAGAATCTTGGAATTCGTAAGCACGAACGGCGAGAGAAAAGATGCAGGTTTTTCGAAACGCTTTGCTGGTTTTTTCTCCGTGACGTATTTGTAAACATCGTGAGATTGTATTTGCAAATGTTCGTGAATTTTTAAATAATTTTCACAACTTTTGCAATTCGAGCGGAGTGAGGGGCTGTCACTGCTGCGTTTGGACAGAGGACAGAGGTGTTTAAAGAAACGAATGCGTTACGAAACCCGGAAACGAATATACGTACGTGCGTTTGCTTTCGTTTCTTCAATAATATATCACTTTCGTAAATATAATGTTATGAATTCGTTGTTTTTGTGATTTACCATCTTTATTGTGGTTATCAAATTTCTTTACTAACTTTCCCATAAATACGAGAAGGAAAAGGAGATAACTAAAGAAAATATTTCTCTCCGTGAAACAAACGTTCGAACCGAGAAAAGTTACTTTTCCTCTGAAAAAAATCAATATTTATGAATCGATGACCTCGAATGACACGTCTTTCAAATATTTGAATAATCCCGATCAAGATAAGGTGCAGCTATGGA
Organism: Melipona bicolor; assembly: GCA_030673865.1. Lineage (NCBI taxonomy): Eukaryota > Metazoa > Arthropoda > Insecta > Hymenoptera > Apidae > Melipona > Melipona bicolor. The sequence goes on from JAHYIQ010000012.1 coordinate 3,807,149, forward strand.
CAACCATAGACCGCGAGGGTTTGCAAGTAAACTATTTTCTGTTTCGGGTCGTTATATCGCGTCTTAGCCCTGGCAAGGTGCGACGATGATGAGAAACAGAGGACCGAAACACATGTTTCGTATTAGATCTTTTCTACCTGTCGACCCGAACTAAGGTGCAGAGAAAGTGTTTAACGAAGAATACCACAGTGACGAGAATAACACCAGGAGAAGAGAAACACGTGCTTGTAAGGTCGTCAGGGCATTGTGATCTCACGATGAAGAGACGTCTAGACAACGGAAGGTGCTTCCTCCGGGAACATATTGGCAGCACATGTTTCCTTCCTATTTCGAGGTCCACTTTGCTCTTGGCAAAAAGGTCCACAGCAAGGTGGTTATACAGCCCAGTCGTAAAATACAGGTGCCAACTTGTCGTTCCTCGTCTCTCTGACGTTTCTGTCCAGAAGAATTCGCACACGTGACCATTCTCGGCAATGAGAATTTCGAGGAACGTGACAGAATCGTTGCGTCTCAGACTTCATTGTCACAGTGAAAGCTTTCTCCGGAAATTGTTCCGGAAAATTCTACACTGTTTGCCTCAACGTTGAGTTATTCGGTTCAAATTTTATTTGATCGGGGGAAAAAAAAACAGCTAAAACTGAAACGAGAATTTTTATTTATACAAAAGCGAATTCACTATTTATTGCTTTTCGTAATTTTTGTAAAAACAGTTTCATCCGTCCTCTATTTGTTTGCTTGATCATTTCATTCGTGTATCGATCACGCGTGTTTTAACGATGAAATTTGCGATCGGAACAACAATCTCAGCAATTGCCCTCGCAATCGATTTCCGCAGTCGATGATCCGGAAGAAAGTTTCGAAATTCACGACACGGTGGATGCAATCATGGGAACAGTTAGAGATATTTTACGGTGTCTGGTCAAGGGAACAATACGACCACCAGCAATCGCCTTTGCCTCCAAATTTTCCCACCCGCCGTCCTCGTTGTGTACAATTGTCCGGCACGGTCGTCACTCGAACACGCTTTTCCTGACAAATCTCTGCCGTTTCTATCTTGTTCGCCCTTCGGTTTCTTTTCCCTCTGTAGCCAGTTTTACTCTCCTCTTGTTTCATCTTTTTTGCTCCGTCTCCCTTGTCTAGAGAAACGGAGAACTCAGACAGAGAGGTTTTCACGTGCGTGAAACAGAGGGGTCTTTCGACTGACCCTGCTCCAAGGGTGGAGCTTAAAATAAGGGTGGTACCTCACGGCTTACCTACCCCATCGAGAAACAGCATCGAGGATGAGATGGAAGCGAAATGGAACAGCAGTAGGAGGACAGACACGTCGCCGGAGTGAAAGAGGAAAGAACCGAAACGCGACGCGCGAGGTATCCACGAACAACTTCGTAATTTAAGTACAAAGGACGTCGGTCGATGTGCGTGCCTTCTCTGTCAAGGTTCATCTAAATACCTTCGATTGAACCTTGACAGAGGCGGATTTACGTCCTGTTTCGCTTCTGGAAGTCCTTATTTCCTCTGGAAGTAAACAAGTCCTTTCTTTTTTTCGTTTTCATCCTGGTGTTGGTTCAGAGGAAGCTACGTGCATACGCGTATACAACTATGTGTGAGTGTGTGTGTGTATTTGTGCGTACGCAATCAAGAGAAAATGTTGGAGAGGAATTTGATAAAGTAGCTGAGAGTTTTCGTGAAAACTTTTGTGAAAGTTGCCCGGAACACGTGGTCAACGTGATGTGAAAAGCACGCGCTTCTGTAAGTATCACGAACGAATTTCCATAGTAGTAAACGTGTCTTGTTTGATCGAGTTGCGCGTGTGCAGTTTGAAAATATGTGTGCAGATGCCAATTTGAAGATACGCGGAAGATGGCGCCCGCCGTTGAGAGTCACAGTCGTATTAGTTTAGAAAGCGATTCTTATATTGGTAATTGGACACGGAAAAAGGGCTGAAAAAGGTATCGAAGTTTGTTTCGAAACACGTCAGTTTGAAATCGCTATTTGTTTTTAATCGAAATTGCACTTTGATGTCTGTCGGACAAAAGCCAATCGGAAATTGTTGTGCTCCTGTTTTGATAAGAATGTAAAACGTGAAAAAAACAGAACCTGTTTTATAATTTTAGTTGAATAATAAAATTATTGGAAGACACGTTTGTTGTTAATTTTTTTTTTTTAATATTCTCAGTTCCAATTAAAATATTATTCTCGACTGAACAATCAATCGTAAGTTTAGACTGCTTCATTCGCATTTTTCGTTCATTCTTCAAACTTTTTTGTACGTATTTGTTCAACAAATTCACGACGAAGAAGAAAATCTTTACGCTTTCTTGTTCTTTGTAGTCACAGGGAACAAGTAATTTTTAACTGTTGATTCTGAGAATACAGGAATAAGCACACTTCTATGGTGTTATGCATGTTAACTCTTCTGCGGTGATTCTAGGTACTCCGTTAATGCACGTCTAGTTTCCTGAAGTCTCCACCTTCTTTAGTTTCCTCCCTTCCCCCCCGTTCCGCGACTAAAACTAATTAAAACCAAGAACCTCACAGTCAGAATCCTTTTTGTCGTGTTTCATTACAAAGCAAAAGCTTTTGGTCAAATTATTTCTTATGAATCTTTTTTTACAATCCAACTCTTGAGCCCGTAAAATTGATTTCAAAATCAAAAATTCTTTGCACGAAGAGCAAATGTGAGGAGAAAAGAAAAGAATGAAAAGAAACGGAGATATTGCGACACTTCATTGGGAAGATGTTGCGACCGAGCAGTGGAATTGGTGACTGAAACGACGGAGCAGGAAAAAAATGCATTATTCAAGCGAATTTCCATCCGTGAGAAGTCTCGGCAGATGGGTAGCTACGTCGTTAGATTGCTCTCTTGCTGGCGTTTTAATGACGGTTTGCTCCCTTTGCTTTCGGTTCTCATAACGAGCAGCTTCGGCGTCGTTATGGCTTTCGCGCTGTATCGTTCTTCGACGACGTCGATATTAGCAACGTTACTTCCGCGAACTGGTCCCAGCAGCATTCTCATTTCTTTTCTATTCCAGTATATTGTTTACGTACGTTTTATTTTCATCTCGTTTCACCGGCTTAGTTAGCGTATCATTCCGTTCCTTTGTCAAATTTCATACAGTTCCCAAAATCTCACAGATATTTTCCGATCATTCCCTCAATGTGTGTTTTTTGTAATATTTCTCTGTTCCAGACAACAATTCCAGTTCAGACACTCTAGACTTGAGCTCGCACAATCACTACCCTTTGAACGACAATTCTATCGCTAACACGTCCGGCCCGCAGGAAGTCGTAATGAAGGAGAAAAGTAAGAAAGCAGCGCGTGTCCGCCGCGACAGGGAGAATCAAGAGTTTTTGGAGCTTGCGAAGCTATTACCCGTACCAGCCGCTCTCACGGGTCAAATGGACAAAGCTAGCGTCATTCGGTTGACGACCAGTTACTTGAAGATGCGAGCGTTGTTCCCAAACGGTACTCTGAATACACTGTTTCAGAAAAATGAAATCACCTTCGACCCTATAAAGTCAGAATTTCCAATTGACAATTCATTTATTGGATTGCTACGAGTGACAGTCAACGAATCTTTGGATATGCATTCCTTGCTTTGTATAGCCACGATATCCTGGTTATAGCCGGGAGGAAAGACTGCAAGAAGAAAAATTGGCCCTTAATTGGGTCAATCGATTTGAACAAAGAAAAATTCAGCACGCCTTCCCCCATCCTTTCTCCTCACTCGAGAGTGTTTAACGCGATAACGCTCAGGAAACAGTCGAAGAAATAGATCGATTAGTAATTGTCAGAGTGAATGGTTACGCGGGACGCGATACCACGCGCCAAGTAATAAACCTCACTTAGCGGTAAACGGATTGGAGCGGTATTCTTTGTTAATTCAGCCACCGGACACTTACGCGCAAAGGGCAAATAGTATCGGATGAGATGGATGTGATTGCGCACTTAATGCATTGTTAGTCCCCGCTGCTTTGTAAGCAAAGCATGGGGGCTGTTATAGTGTTACAATGGCTTCCCTCGTCTCACCCCCTCCATCGCGCGTTCTTACGACATCGGTGAATTGAATTTCAAGTGGCTGCATCCCTCTAGAAATACGGCCGCGTGTCTTTATTCTCCGAAAAAATGAAAGGAAAGGGAGAAGATAGAGGAAAAAAGAGACACGTTGTCCACTCGTCGGCGCCGACACTTCAGGGGTGTGTGTTCCTTTTCATTCGCGTGGAAAATTAGCCGATGAACGGGCAAACGAGCGTGAAATACGGCTTCAGACGGATAAACTGATTCTGTTTCTAGTTTCAAGCTCGTGTCGAGAAATCACCGGTTTTCGATAACAACTGTGTTCGATTCGATTCGCTATTGTCGAATTGTTTAATCGTCTGACGCTGATATTATCGGCGGTCGGTTGCTTAAAAATTATTTCGTCGAGAAATTCGAACTGGAGCGTATCTCAATAAGTGAGATATCCGACAAAATTCAGCGAAACGCCGAGCCGCAGCGCCGGTGAGACGGCAACGATCAAGCCATTTTCCGTGAAATTCCACGCGGCTGCAGAAAACGCCCCTGCAGCTGCAATCGTGACAGCGCGCGCGTGAATGTAATTAATGCGCAGACACGAAATACTTGGCTATAGACTTACTTGCACACCGAATACGAAACGTCGTTAGAAACATGTATATCGGGACAAGGAGACCCGATGTGTCGCGATTCTTTCTCTCAGGTGTTAAATCGCTACCGTCAAAGACAGTAGTTTTCTCTTTCCGTTTCGATGAAAACCAACTAATTACCTCTACGATCAGTGGATCAGTGGATGGAAAAACAAAGAAACGTGAATTTTTCTTTGTTCTCACAAGCAAGAAAAATTATCAATTGAATGAAATTTAAATTTTTCTGGGGAAGATCGGTACAGCCGAAAGTGTGACGTTGGTGAAATGATTTTTCAGGGCTCGGAGAAGAATGGGGCGCGTCTCAGCCAGGCAACATCTCCCTGCAAATCGCCCTCAAGGAGGTGACTAGTTATATTTTGCAAGTAAGCACTCATCGTTCTCTGTGTCGCGCCTTATAAATCGATCCGACGGTCTTACGTACGTTGTCAGACAAACAACGTCAAACGTTTAGCCTATGGTATTACCACAGACAGATACTTCATTTTCCTGACAACCTTAAGAATTTCGTTTAAACGAGATAAGGGCGCGACCAGGAGTTGAAAGCTGTTCTGTTCGATACGAACAGAGATCAGGGCGTAACGAGGCGTTGAATTCTAATTTCTAAAGACCAGAATACTCTTCTCCTCGTTTCTCGTCTTCACCATCGTTCGACTGTGTCTCTCAAAGATGATTTCTTTTATTTCAGGCCTTGGACGGTTTCGTGTTTGTCCTGGCGCCTGACGGCAAAATTATGTACATAAGTGAAACTGCCAGCGTGCATTTGGGAATGGCACAGGTCAGATTTATATATATACACGCATATATACATATATATATATATTATCTCAGTTTTTTATCTACTTTGAATTATTTCATGCAAGAGTTTTAAGCGTACGCTTAAGAAGATGAAAATGTCGGACGAAATCTCCTGACGAGAAATGTTAATGAATTTAGGTGGAATTAACAGGGAATAGTATCTTCGAGTACATCTATCAGAACGATCACGCGGAAATGTTGTCGGTTCTAAACTTACCGCAGACCCCGGCGGATCTCGCTGGCTTCACTTTTCCGCCTGCAAACTCGAGAGGCGAGATCGAACTGGAGCGTGTCTTCATCCTGAGGATGAAGTGCAATTTGGCGAAGAGATGCGCGGGGCTAGTCACGGAAGGATACAAGGTAACAATAAAAATACTTTTCTGTTTCGTTTCGACTTTTCCGCTACCTGCAATTTCAGTCACTTATTACTCATTGGTAATTCCAGCGTTGAGAATATAATGATTCTATAATTACATCGATAGGTGTACTTTAAAAAGATAAATTTTAAAGGCGTCAAAGCTGGGAGAAATTTTCTTCAACAACTTGAGCGTACGCGATTATCTTGGGTGCGAAAGTACCGGGCGATTATCGGTTTATTGAGTTTCCTAAATCGCGCAATATTCGCAGCAAACAAGCGGCGGGAGAAGGTGGCGCGGATGAGACGATCGACGATTAGCATAACGCCTAGGTTGCTTGCACAGGAAATCATAAAACGAATAAAAATTCAAATGCTAAATAAGAGATAAGAAGTGGCAAGCTAAGTAGGGACGGTATTGTCCTGGTCACGTGCGAGTCGAAAAGAAAACGGCCACCAGGTAGGATGCTGCTTAAATCGGCTGCATCCGTTCCTTCCGTTGCAATAAAAACACCGGCCACGTGAACGTGTTTCGTATATCCGGAATAATCGAAATTTACGGGAATCCATCTCTCTGTGGCCGTGTTTGGCCCCATCGTAGAACAATTTTATTTCAGTCGATTTCATTTCAGTTCTCCGTTCGTTCTCGATTCGAGCTCCCCAGATAATTTTTCTACACTTCGAACGTGTCTTTTCATTCGTTTGCTTTCAATGGCGTGTTTTCTCTGATGAAAAAAAAAAAATTAGAAATTTGCGAAATTTCTTTTAGCCAGATGTTTTCTTTTAGCCACAGGTGTATTCCACATTGCTAAACTCCGATTTATTTGTAGCTGGTCGTAATTCTATCAAAACGTTGACAAACCAGTGACTCTGAGATGGAACTTTAATTTTTTTAAATACACTCAAACACCACTCGAGCTACCAATTACGTTACACTGAATATCTTAAACCCACTTTTCGAGGCTAGGATCGATGCTCCGGACACGGAACGCATCGTTATTCATGGATTACCCAAATTACTTTTATCGATCGGATTAAATCGGTCCGCCGGTACGGTCCAGATTCCGTCGACAATTGCTCACCGCGCGATTTATGATCATTAATACCGTGAACGATTTACCAGAAATCAGGATATCCATCCATTCCGGTACTTTCAATGGTGATCCAGCTTGATTTCAACAAATGTTCCACATATGTTCGGGCAATAACGATCGTTTCACTTATCGTTTGTAAAGGGTGGTGCGCGCAGGGTGTATGGAAAAGGGACCTGCGACACTTTGCACTTGCCGTAGCAAAGGAGACAGCCCTCGAGAAGGAAAATGTTTGGCAAATAGCTCGTTCAAGCCAGCAGCGCTATGATGACCGTGGCTCTCGACGAAATCGCGCACAGAAAAGACCCCAATAGGCGTTGAGCAAAATCATGAATGCAACCCCTGTAAGCTGTTAAAGGCAAATTCCCCGAGGGGGGGTTACGGGGAACGAAGGCAGCTTTTTGTATGGCACTTAGACACACAAAGCCCGGGCCCGTAGTTGGCTTGACTTTGTGGAGGTGCGAGCACGCGTTTTGTCCGATTTACACGGATTCGTACGCGTACAGTGGATTAGATCGACGACTTCACGGAGTGAAAGGGTTGCAATTTTCGACAATCGTGAAAGTTGCATCTCTTTTCTTTCTAACTAGTTTTAAGAAATTTTATTACAGGTAAATTCTCCTTTTTTTCTTTCTTTCTTTCTTTCTTTCTTTCTTTCTTTCTTTTCGTGCTACAGAAGACTGAACTGTGCGAACGCCAACGAGTTCCAGAAATTGAAAAATAAAGAAACACGTGGATGCGACGATGCATTAATTTTTAAACTGACTTTAAAATTTATTATCGCTTGTGCTGTTTCCTTGGAGGAAACGAGATTTATGGAAATAAATCATCTGCGATGTGATAAGAATTGAGAAAAATTTGCAAAAAAAAATTGACCAATTTGGCTTTGAATTGAGAGGCACAATTCATTGCTGAACGATACTGTATATGCAAAAATCTGTTCTTCAGCGCGTCTCTCGAGCTCGTTTCCAGAGACGGAATCAAGCGTATCCGCACCCCGTCGCGAATTATGTATTTCGTTTCCTGCCGGTTTCACGTCACCCTCGTGTTCCCGTGCACGCACGCTCGGGCCCGCGCCAATGCAACGCAGAATTGCATATATGAGAGAAGTGAGTATGCAACGCGGGCATACGGAACAAGCCTATTTGCTTTACAAATCTGTCATCTACTCGAGACACAGGCGACGTTGAACGAGGCTTTTTTCCGTTTCTTCGGCCATTTAATTAAGCAGGAATTGTTAATTTGCTCTTGGGAGCCGCGTCATTCCACGCGAAAATCCGCACTTCAACCCCGAGGGAACTCGCTCGAGTGTCGCACTTAAGTCCTATCGGGACCGCTGTATAACATTAAGAATAATCACGTGCACATGTGTAAATAACTATAAGCCCTTCGTGCTGAGTATTCCGCTCTTAATTGCGACGTTTCGTTTGAATACCCCTCCTTTCGTTCCCACCTTTAAACTGTGCCCCTGCGGTTGATCGAAAGTTAATTACAAAATTCCTCTGCGAGAAATTAACTAATCCAGGTAATTTCGATTAATCTTTGATTCTCTTAAAAAAAAAAAAAGAATTTTCATTTAAAGACTGATTCTATGATATAGCAAAGACCTCGATGAAATTATCGTCAAATTTTTTTAGACAGATGAATTTTTTAAGGTAGAAAATCTTAATTAAAAGGAACTTTTTAAGGAACATTTCTCCTATATAGACGAATTGATTTCACTCGTTACAGGTAATACACTGTTCCGGCTATCTAAGGTGTATCATCGAAGGTCCAGTTGGCTCGGAGTACGAAGACGGTGCAGGTCGACACTGCATTCGGAAAGTCGGTCTACTGGCAGTGGGCCATTCTTTGCCGGGACGTTGTCTCACGGAAGTCAAACTCTATCAGAACATGTTCATGTTTCGCGCGTCGTTGGACTTGAAGTTAATCTTCGTCGACGCGAAGTAAGAAAGAAAGCCAATCACGTCAAACATTATCCCGGTGAATCACATTTATTTGTCTGGTGTCTCGAATGAATTCTCGAACAGCGAGAAAGAGAGAGAGAGAGAGAGAGAGGACAGAAAAGGGGAGAAACTCGACGAAACAACGAGCCCGATTATTTCTGTCGCTGTAATTACAGTGTGGTGTTAAGTTGCGTCGTCGATATTTCGTCGCCAGGGGAGAGAAGGGTCCTGGTCGCCGACCATTAAAATCAGTTTCGTGTTACCACGGACCCGTTAGATGTATTTTCTCTTTCTTTCACATTTGTATTCCTTTTTTTCGTTTCTCTCTCTCTCTTTCTCTCTCCCCCTCCGTTTTTTTTTTTTTGTTTTATTCGCGTTAAATAAATATCCCACGCAGACAAGACTGTATCACGCACATTCGCACGCTTCAGTCGCGCGTACACGCTGGGAAATGAACACGTGACGGAGTATAAATACAGGGTAGGGCGATGGAACGCGGGATGAAATTTTATATCGGATCCGGAAAATCGATTTCCATGGATGACGACGGTTATGTAAACCTCGAATTCGACGGGACTTTGGCAAATCCCGGCAAAAATAAATACATATCCCTTTCTGAAATATTTGTAGCCAGAGAAAGAAAGTGTAATGGATATTATGAAACACGCTTTTTTTTTGTTTTCCTGTTTGTTGTTACAGTGTGTCACAACTAACCGGATACGATCCACCGGATCTGATCGAAAAGACGCTATATCACTACGTGCATGGCTGTGACATGATGCAGCTGAGGCATGCTCACGGAACTTGTAAGATTGCAAACAACCTCTTATCTTCTTCTAACAATTTCTTTCTTAAACTTTGCACGATATTAATATATAGACACGTCAAACAGTTATATACTATTGAAGAGTTCTAAATATCCAAATATTTAAATGTACGCAAAATGAAAGATTGGCAGTTCGAATGTTGATTTTCATGTAAATTATTTGAAGAAACCGAGGTGCACTGTAGAAACTATGAGCAAGGCGAATAGTAGCTACCGATCGAAATAGGCCTTATTTTCCCTGACGCGTGTAGTTGGAAAGCGGTCTCGGAGGCGTCGACATGGTATCAGAGTGCTCGAAGAAGAGGCTCTCGCAAGGCCAAAAGCAGCTGACGCTGCTTAACTCGGCGACGCCCTCGCTGACGAAATATCCTTTGATCTTTCTTTGCTCCCATCCTCCGCGAGAGTCGACTTTTGAGGCGAAGCATCGAAGTATAACAGCATTTCCCTTTTTTCTCCTCTTCTTTCTCTCTATCCTATCTTATGCCCGCGCGCCAGCACGTTGAAGTCTAAGTATATGCACACGTAGTACATACACGATGTACATTATTGATTGAACAATGCTGCTATGGCGCTATGAGCAAAGTAGAAAAGAGAGACTGGGCCGGATGTGTGTACGTGTACGTGTCCGTGTCTAGGTGTTCGCGTATGTGTACATGTGTCTGTGTGTGTTTGTGTGTGCGTGAACATCAGCGTGAGGGTGGACGAGAAAGAAGAGAGAGAGATGGAGGGAGCAAGGGGTGGTAGAAGAGGTCGAGAGAGGAGGAGGCTGTTACTGCTATCACTGTTTGAACAGACTCGCAGTTTCACGAGCGCAACTCGAAGGGAGCCTGACATAATGCCACTAATGTCTGCGCCTGCGGATTGTACGATCGACGTGGCGCTTGAAAATTTTCTTCGATTCATTCTTTCGACTATCGGTCGGCTATTCGCTAAAATCGTAGATAACTGAATATGATTCTTCGTATAATCTATTCCAACGGTGGTTTTATTCACCTTCCTTGTGTTCGCAGTACTTTACAAGGGGCAAGTGATAACTAAGTACTATAGATTTCTGACGAAATCGGGAGGCTGGGTCTGGATGCAATCGTACGTCACAATTGTGCACAACTCCCGAAGCTCTCGACCGCATTGTATCGTATCGGTTAATTACGTGTTGACGAAACCAGAGAACACGGACCTACTGCTGAATTGCGAGCAAAAGTCCTACTGTTCGAACCCAAGCAACCCACCCAGCACTCCGCTGTCGACACCGACCACCAGCGGCAGCGTCAACGAATTGGATAATCACAGTCCCAGTTCGCCGGCGTATCGGACCAGATCGAAGGACTCGTCTGATAACGATTACGCGAACAGCGCCAGTTATCCCAGACCAGAGTACGTTGATCTGACGAATCACAATCATTATTTGTCACCATCTTACCAGCCGCAGAACGTAAACAGCAGTTCTCACGAGGAAAATCTAAAATACAACTCCGACTGGTTTTACCAATATGGAGGTAATATAGACACAAACGTATTATTGAAATACACGGACAGTATCGACAAATCGTTAAGAACTTTCGAATTAAAACCAAATTAAATGTTTCTTTCAGACATGCACCAAGACCCATTAGCTTCCGTGCCGCAACAACAAGAATCACAGCATCCTCATCCGTTGCACCACGCTAACTCCCCATCGAATCTACAGCAGCACAGTCCCCAAAATGCTCAGCAGAAACATCAGCATTCCCCTCATCTACTAGATCACTCGACACCTCCGACAAGCTTGCCACAGCCACAACCACAGCCGCAGCCTCAACAACAGCAACCACCGCCGCAGCAGCAACAGCAGCAGCAGCAGCAGCAGCAACAGCAACATAGTCCTCAAAGTAACCAACAGAACAGACCTTACTCCACCTCGTCGAGTTCCTGTTGCAGCACTGATGCCATGGATACTCATTTGCCGAGTGCTCTGAGCGTGTATTCCGTACCCCACAGTTACCCTTACTATCATCACTATATGCCTGATTCGGCGCCATCCAACTTGAACGAAGTCGGCGGCGTGATAATGTATCCCAGTTGTGGCTTGAACACCGAAACTCACAATGCCACAGCAAGTACCAGTGCCAGTGCCAGTGCTTCGAACAACGTTCAACATTACGAGTCGTCATACCAGCCCCATTTGAGCCACTACAATACCAACAACAATCCTGCGAAGCATTCTTATCATCATCAAGAACCAACGCCAGCCAGTTACACCAGCGTGATCGTAGACTCGCAGCAATACAGTCCGAGCTCCGTGCAAGACTTGATTCACTATCAACATCATTACGAAGCGCATCATCAGTTCGTTCACTGACACCAACTAGACGCGCCTTGCGCATAGCACGTTGATAACAATTGTAACAACGAGTCGTGCTATTGTGATACATCCTCCAACCGAACGAGCAACGATTTCCTGCAAGAATGCTCGAATATTGACAATTCAAGGGTAATGTTGAACGACGAACGCGAACAGGTCGTGCAAGTGAGAGCTAAGATCTGGTGCGTTCGACCGTCGGAAATTTGGAAGATCATTTCGGGCAGAGGTTACAACGAGAAGTCGTGAACTCGTGAGGTAAAGTCGGAACGTCGCGGTCGAGCGTACCGTGAATGGATATAAAAACATTGAAAATGCCGGAAATGCTAAGTACTGCCGAATTTCCGTAAAACTTTAAGGGAAATAAATGTACAGTCGATATATTTAAGAAAGTTTTGTCGTATTGTAGAATATCTATTGAGTGGCAATCTATTCCGAAATTGGTTGATCGTTGGATCTGTCGTACTTTATTCACATATCACTTAACTTTTTGGCTCGAAGAATGTAGATCTAGTTACGTATGTAGATATAATTACGTTAATTGTTTCGAGATCGATATAAGTTGGACTTCGGATATGTTAGGATGTAATAACAGTTCATGCGGCAAATGCAATTTCCGTTTTGTGTAAGAATGCCTCTTAACATATCCTTAAACGTTTACTTAAATCCATTTAACTGTTTCATTGATATTCGTTGACGTTAGCTATTACGTGAAACAATCGTTCCGATCGTGTATTTCATCAGAATTTTTATTCGGATGCTGACGAACTTGTTAATTTAACGAATTTTTCATAGAAGGGACAGTCAAATTCGAGTTAATACTAAACGGAAAAAGAAGCCAATTCAAAATATAACGATTTAAAAATATAAAAAGAACGAGAGAATGAAAAAGGATTTCTGCAAATTACACGCTGGACGTGTGTAGCCAAAAATTCTTCTTAAACGTAAGATGTTTTGAAAACAAAATAACACGATCCTCTCTATGGACGAATGATTTTATACGATTTAATTACACAAACTGTAAACGAACGTTCTGTAAAAGTAAACTAACACTAGCATTTATTCGCCAATAGGAAGATAGCGCGTAACTGTATATAAAGTGAAAAGTGAAACGAAGAAGATTGAGTGCATAGCGCAAGATACTTAATGTAGAGATGTACATTGCATAGTCGTTTGTAGCTCTTAAAAAAAAAAACTTATATATATATATATATACTAGATATTTCTTAGATAGACCCGAAGACTGACCCGGTGTTTGTACCAACCGACCAAAGAAACACACCTGCTTCTTACGAGAAGAGAAAAGAAAGGTACAAATATCACCGTTGTTATACCTTGCTCCATGTTTATTTAAACATCGTGCACACTTCCAAAATCCAATACTTGGTAAATACGATCATAGAGTATTCTGGCGATCCCAGTTACATTTTAATCATCGAAATATTTTATTATCGAACTTCTAGTATCCTTAACAGTTCCTCAAGGCCGTCATGTTAGCGCCACGAGGCATATGTATAATATACGTGTACACATTACGAATTGCGATACGCTATTATTTATAATCGATGTAAATTAAAGAATCGAAGGTATGATTGGTAGTTGAGCGATAATCACCGAGCGTTGTACGATACGATACTACTGTAAGCGTTGTAAATATTGTAAAACTAATGGCGCGCGCGCTGCATACCTATTGCGAGAAAAATATAATCGATATTTTCCTCTGATGATCTATCTTATTGATCTGTTCTCTCTTTCTTTCTTCTTCTTTTTTTTTTTCATACATGGATTCTTCTCTTTGACTGACGAGAAATTCTCTTTGATCGTGATCGAAATCATTGTATCTTGGAAATAACGAGAAATTATAATAAATCAATGATTTATGTTTCCGTTTTTTTTAATTAACTGAAGAAATCCTATTGCAAGGGAAATTATTTGAAAGATGAAACTACACGAAATAGACTTTTCTACGTGTAGCTAAGTTTTTCTCTCATTGTGAGAATTTCTTTCAATTTACTCTTCTGAAGATATCTGTGAAAAGCAGATAACATAATCGGGAATGTTTCTAGTGAATTTACGGAGATTAAGCCGAAACATATGAATTCGTGTCTTCTACGTGGAATCTCTTAAATAAATGATTTGCCTCCGTCTTTGATTTGTGGATAAAAATTTTAATAAAATTAGTGATAATTTTCAAAATGGAGAAATATAACGCTATTAAAAAATATAGCGTTCTGAAGAGATCGTTGGCTATCCGACGACAAAGGCTGATAATCGGCTGGCAGCATCCGTTCCCGGAACCCCCTCGAACGAAATAGAAGAAAACAACGATCCTGTTTTTCTTCAGGGTTCCCCCAATTGTCACTATACCAGCACGAACAATAAATTAATTGTACCTTGTGCGATTCTTCGGTTAGCTTTCGGTGGTCGCGTGCTAGCCTGCATGGGGTCGCTCATGAAGAGAGGCACGTGCCTCTTTATAATCGTCGTCGGCCATTAGAGCGACATCTGAAAAGACAGGTTTCATGGGACGAGTCACTAATTTTTCTATTCGACGACGAAATCACACTGCGCTCGTATAATTCAAAAGTTGACTTGCCACTGTGAGAACTGAAGAAATTAACGAGAACTTCTTTCGAGTTGTCTTCCGTATGAAAAATCGTCGAATCTCTAAAATTCTGGTAATGAAACTGGTAGCAAAATTAACTAAAAATTTTCTAGTTTCCCGATAAACGTAATATTTATGATGTTTCTTACTCGAGAGAAATATTCTTTTCGAAATATTTGCGATCTGCGCATCATCGTACATTATTGAAAATCCACCGTTCCACGAGATAGGATTGAACAGGGTCGGTGAGCGATCGGTGGCATTTACACAATTCTCTAGTTCGAAATACGCGGACAGGTCCATGAATATACATCAACCGTGAGATTGGTGTAACGAGAACATAGTGGTTAAGGGTGTTCGCGTTTACGAGGGCCGCTATTATCGAACGTGTATGACTGGTGATCGCACCGAAGGGGGGCGAGTCGCGTGCGCCTCGTTAAATTCTTCGGCCAGCGAATCTGACGCAGCCACGATCCTGTGAAATTACGCGATCACCCGTAACGGATGCGACCCATTCTCGATGGCGACGTTTCGACATTCGACCGCGATTAAACTGAGAATCAGAGAAAGGAAGGCCTTAATTTGACGAGAATCTGTTACATGATTGTGGAAATTGGAGTTTCATGTTGGACGAATCGAAGGAATTGAAGTTTCTTGTTAAACGTATGTTTCAAATTTAATGACGGCAATTTAAATTGACTGACCGAACAAAGGAAGTTCAGAATATCCTTGATATCAAAAAACCCATCGATAAAATAACGCAATTTATCGTTAGTAGGATATCAAATATTATTTGATCGAATGCGATATAAAAATCCAAATTTGTGCGAATTAAATGCAAATTGACAGACTTTCGATCGGATTATATTTTCAACGACACGTGCAATGAGTCTTACTTTGTCTCGCCAGAGAGCGAAAAAAAAACATCGTATGTTGCGATTGAACGTTCGGAGAATAACATATGTCTCGTGGCATGGTTTATGTGGAGCAGGACGAAACTGACCGTAATCCAGCCCGATTAGGAATATAAACGCAGATTCACGGGGTGCGGTTAAACTAAACACTCGACGAGTTGCGTGTGCCGGTGGAAATACTTAAGTATATATAGATATATCCAAATAGAGAGGGGGGTGATATTCCCTTATTATTAAGGGGGAGAGTTTAACAGCCTACTCCGCTATAATTTTCATTTTAATCTTCATTGTAATTGAATTTAATAAATTATTTGAAAAACAATGAACATCGTACCATATTTAGATACTCTAAACTGTAATTTCATTGTAATGGCCGTGATGAAATGCCGTGAGAAAAACTCGACTCGAAATCTTACGAAAAAAAAAACACCACCAAAGTATATGGCTGATCTTTGCGATGGTACGTCGACAATTGTGGATAGTCGACAGAAAGCATGTAACACGTACAAGGAAAAATCGGACCGTGTGGCACGCCTTGTAAATCTGGGATGTAGACGAGGCCAGGTGGCGCTTTCGCGAATACCCGCATATAGATGCACGCAGTATCAGCGTGACACTCACGCACACATAGACAGGCTGTATAACATACATACGTACACGGGGCGGTTGGGCCTGTGCGCAATCAAGGCGAAGGGGTGCTTTAGCAGAGTCGCCCCACGGTTCCCAAGGCAACGGCACGTAACGCCGCCCACAACCCTCAGGCTGTCTTGTCCGATGTGTTTGCTCGATGATTTTATACCAATTACGGCCTATCCCCATACTATTGCCTACTCCCCGTAGCATCGTCTGCATCCCTACCTACGTTCTCATCGCCACCCACTTCGACATTGTTGCGTATATCGGTCGGAAGGTGCTCCACTTCCGTTCGTAAAAAGAGATCTGGTAAGTAAGTACCTGGTGCAACCACTTAATGGAGTCGTAGATTTCCTTGGTTAACCATGCACCAGCCGCCATCATCTCTTGATGCATCCTGTAGAATTCGTGGAATTTCTGTTCAGCGTTCTGGCGAACATTGTGATGTAACTTCGATAATATTCTTCGTTCCCTCCATTTTCACACTTGTTTCCCACTTTTGAAAATATTCATTCCGTTTTAAACAATACCGAGACACTGAATTACCGCCGTTAAGGATCGAAACTAGTTACATCAACGCCCTCTGGTTATTGATACAGACTCTATTAATCGATTCCTCTTGCGATTCGCGTTGAAGATATCGAGGAGTCTCGGAGTGGTGTTCAGTTTCTGAAGTGACGTCGGATCGTGAAGGAATAATTGCCAGAACGCATACGTTGCCCGATAGTTAAGTGGACATTAATGGAAATGCACGATAAGAGGATTACGTACGATTGAAGAATAAATATAAAGTATAATTTATTGATGAAATTCGATTCTAAATTGGAGAATACGTAATACCTTTTGTATGAAATCGAATTTAATGGAGTCACGTGCGGTATTTTCCACGATTTTGTAAACATTCAGCCGAAAATATTATTTAATTCCTGCGAGGAGGGAAGTATTGAATAGTTTTTTTTTTTATATATTTATTGAAATGATCAATTAGGTTATTTTTGATTAAAAATTGTCACTACAAAATAATAATGAATAGACAACAAAATAAGAAACATAATAATTATTTTATTATAATTATTACACGTTACAAATATAATAGACGCTATTCTACATAAAGAATCTTTGGAATTCAATCACTAATAATTATTAGAAATGAAGAATAAATGATTAAAACAAAAAATGACAACGAGATAACGAACAAATGTAGACAATTTTTAACAATGATTTTAATTAAATTATACGATAGATTGTATGTTATATTTATATTTATTCTAAATTTTAATACTTATCATCGTGAACTATTTCTCAGTGACTAACGTATGTAGCGTAATCTACCGGCAACTAAATGTACTATTCCTAAGTAGCTGATTTTTTTTGCAAGGCATTATCATTTATAGATAAAATAAACCTAAACATAATTTATTTTTCTTTAATTATTTCAATTTTCTAAAAAAAAAAAATACGTTTCTACTTTAGTTTAATCGTTTTATATCAAAAGCGCAGTTCTATATGCATGTATAAATAACTATATATGTACAAACGAATTTTATGGCAGATATTAAATTCGCGTGACAGTATAATTAATTAATTACGCCAGATTAGTCGAGTCTTTAATTTGTTGTATGATGGATTTTAACATAAATCACGCATTTGATAAACTGTGTATATTTAAAGTGTTATGTCAGAATTTTGATCGCGCCTCGAGATAACTGCCAGAAAGATCCCTCTTCGTTCTGTAATCATCATCAATGTTATCGGAACCGCTGTACATCGAAAATCCTCGACGTGATAGCAATTCTCCTGGCACGATCGTCGGGTTCGTGTAACAATAGTCTGCTATCATGGTTTGTTTATGCAGCTGATTGAGCCTGAATAATTTTTACCGATTTAAGAAAATAATAAATTTTACTAGGAGCTAAAAAATATAATATAAAAGCAATTCTAAATTTATTCGAGAAATATTTTTGCTTCAGAAATATGTAGGTACACTTTAGACAGTCACGAAAATAAATATAAAAAAAGAAAAAAGAGGAATCAGATCGCGTGCAAGCCATTTCAATTCCCGTATCCATTTCACATTCTTTTACAAAGATAAGCTAAATAATCGCGTCGCGCGCAGCAACGATACGATATCAATACCGTAGTGAGTCATGAATTAATATTTCTTTCCACTCGTTTAGAATATAAATCTTACGTGACTTATTCCGTTTCCTAGTTCGTCGAGAACGTCGCCCGTCCCAAAAAAAGGAAACGCCGGCTATGCCACTGAATATCCATCGAGTTTAATCAGAAAACCCGTCAAATATTTCAATTAAAATAGATTCAAACTAAATCATTCAAGAAGCAAAGCCACTTTTTCCCCTTTTACTCTTTTAAGCAAAGCTTGACAGCGTTTGCGTTGAATGTAAAAAATGGTTGAAAGCGAAAATCGGGAATGGATTTTTGCACACATCGATGAGAAAAAGAAAGAGCTATTGTTTGCAAAAAGATACTCACCCACTTTTCGATAATCGATTGACTTTGACAAACAGTACGCACACTAAAACAAAGAGTAGCAACAGAACACCGGCAACGACACCTGCTGCTATAGCAAAATACAGCAACAAGTCATCGGCTTCCTGAAAAATCAAACATTTCACTTTAAATCTCTGCTGATAAGAGATTTTGATAAGATATTTTTAGAAATTCCAAAGATGATTTAATCATATAATTTGTTTTAGAAACGGTCAACCAAAGAAGACAAAGAATTCCTCCTGATATGATAGACTCGCGTGCCAATTCGAAATGTGCCAATAGAGCGAGGGCGTAACAAGATGGACATAGTGAGAATGCAAGAATGTGAAAGAATCTTTGTCACGCACGGTTGCTTTGCATTTCCTAGAGGCGTTATTTCACAAGCTGCGTTTAACGCGTCAGATGTCAGGACATCATGACACAAAAAAACTTGATAAACATATTGGCAACAAACAGGAAAGTTACGAATCGGGGATACGTTTTATTATACAAAACGTTCGAGATAAATAATGCACATACTGAAACTATACAAAAAAATTTTAAATATTCCTCGCAAATCACTTTCATCATATAATTCCAGATTCTTCTTGTGCCAATTCAACCTTGAAAGAATGTACATAGTTGCATCTCTAATAGGAAACCGCTCGAGTCGCCGCAATTAGTATTACAAAACAAACTTCATTACGAGTCTGTGATTAACCTTGTTTCATGTGAAATTTCATGAAGCGTTAATGCATGCGTGATAAGTAATAATAATTGTTTCATTTAATTAACTACCTACAAACGCAAAGTTCTATTGTTCCATCGAAACGATACGCATAGAACAATTACTCAGAATGAATCGGTAAATGAACACTCGTTTAATCATTATAATCGTAATACGAGCGACAACCTTATATGTGTATGTTAGAGCGATTTGTACATATTAGCTGGAATACAGTTTGTGGTCAGAAGTCGCAGGATTCTGTCTTTAGAATCGTTATACAAACAGTTCATAGAGAAAGCAAACATACTCACCATGATAAATATACTATAAACGAAGTAATAATAACACGGGACCTCCCTGAAGACAATGCTGGACTGACGCACAATCAAGATATCGGTATCAACGTGTTATCGTGGTTGATGCGATATCTACGAGAATCGGGTGGTTCTTATTCAATGAAATCTTTTGCTATTTATATGCGCCTTTAAAAAATGTTGTATGCAAGAGGGTGTAACACAATGAAGAAAATAGAACTCGATATCACCGATAATTTTCTCGCACAGCACAACTGACGAGCAATAATTCTTCACCAAAAGCGTGTTGAAAGCAAACAAACTTTTCGCGATAAAAATTGAACTGCGTCATGGTGAAAACATAAAAGAAGAGGATAATAACACAGTTGGAATTTTCGATTTATGAGTCCGGTCGTTTCACTAGCAGTAAACTGCGGACTTCTTTGGACACCGATGTAAACTCTATCGTAGCTCGATAGAAGAGGTAGCTAGGTAAATAAACACTAATATATGGCCGCGAACGAATACAAGAGTGAAGTAAAGTGTGTAAGAGTGCCAGCGAAGCAATGCTGAATGCTGATAAACCCCTCCAGCCTGTAGAAGGTGTACGTATACACACGTGTCCACGCTGCTGACTTTACAAGGGCATCCGCGTCTTCCGCGTCCACTCTAAATCCTCAGTATATATACATTTATTTACACGGATATCGTTCAATTGCACCGCAATCAAAAGTTCGATCCGTGATACAAAAAATCGATGTAGATGAATAATAATAAGCGTTTATTAAATACTCTTGCTTTTGGAAACAACTATGTAAACATGGACGCAACAATTCTTTCTAATACATTAATTTCACCGAGATGTTGATATAAAATTATATAAATTTTATAGACTTTTAAAGACTTTTATACACTTTTTAAAACAAACACGGAAATTTGAAGTATTCCCTTTCAAATACTATGGACCGTAGTATTTATTATTAATTGAAATAATTTCAGGAAATTTCACTTGTTTAAATATTATTGGTAAATGATTTGTTTGGCCTTGCTATAGCCATAAGATGTAGAAATATATGGTAATTATGTAATACATAAATAAAATACTCGAGAAGTTTTGAGTGAGAGATTTTTCCTGTTTTATAATAAATACAAAAGTTGTCTTCCTGTTACGATGCAAAAAAGATGTTTCTTGAAATAATTTTCATTCTTTTTAATCAAGTAATCGAGACATATTCATATTTACAATGCTTGTAGTTTTTTAAAAATTTGTACAAATATAATATTTATTTATAATACAATCAAAAAATATATAAATTATTAAAAAAATATAGATGGCATTAATGTAAAAATGAGATTATGTTCTCATATATATGTACATACATACAGTTAGTTACTTTACATTATTTATACAATATCAATTAATGTTTCATCTTCTGGAGATTTAACCTCGTGCACAGATGGTGCCATTAACCATTGCAACACATGAGGAAGCATCATACTCATACTTAAGTATAAATAATACGGAATAGGTTGTGTAGAACCAATGGGACAAAACCATAAACCTCTTCTTGTACCATCTCTTATATGATGACTTAAAAAACTTGCCAATATTATCCAGGAATAGTAGCTGAGTTTTGGATGGTTAAATACACTTGCATAAAAATTCATCATAAGCCATGCTGTTATAGGAAGAGTAGTGCAATGAAAAAATGGTCGTTTTTCTAAATGCGTAGCATCCTACAAAAAAAATCACAAAATTTAAAACTTAGATTTCATTATTAGAAATGATATATAAAAGGTAATAACGTTACTTACACTTAACTTCCAACTGCATGCTGCAATAAAATGATCCACATCAACAAAAGAGGACAAACAAAAACTGTAAAAAATACTCGAGAAGTTTTGAGTGAGAGATTTTTTTGACAAATTTAAAATGACTGCCCAAGTAAGACCACCCACAATTGCATGGGTGACATTGTCAAAAATCGCGCGTGTCGCAGCAGTTTTCGCATATTTTAGACCTTGATCACCAATGAACGAACAAATACCTATAGCACCAGTCAGCACCATTCGTAAAAACAATTCTCTTTTTCCAAGAAACATTACAATAAGCTTTTTCAAAATGATTTCAAATTCGTTTTTATTAAGTTCTTTGTTCAAAAATAGTGGCGAGAAAATTATAAATATTACCTCGCCATTTTGAATGATTAACGCTTCGATATAGTATATATGACATTTCTCATTATACTATATTTCAGCTAAGTTAGACGAATTTAACAAATTTTAAGCTATATTTTAAACTTATTAAATGCTCGAATTTATTTATAATTCTTTACTTTGCTTCGTTTGACATTTTATTTTACAATTACTTAAGTTTTATCATGAGATATAAAATTTTAAAATAGCATCGGATATGGGTCGAGACAAGATGCTTTGTTGACTAGGGAGATATCGATCGAAAGAAACTATTCCAAGTTAAATATCTAAGGCACATTAATTTCGTAAATTATATTTTAGTGAAAAAAGTGAAAGAGAACAGATAAACTTTCACTGAGACTATACGCTATATTCACTTCTGACAATGGTAAATAATTATCTTTTTTAAATTAAAAATTGTTTCGAATATACGTTGTTTTGGAAATCATGTATGACATTTGTTTTGAACGAGCGTCAATGGTTTAATCCGTTACGATATCGAGTTGTTATGCACGTGTCAGAATTTCCTTAAATTGTTTGATAAATATTAGCTTCCAAGTATTGTAAAGCAGTTATATAAAGACAACTCGATAATAAAAATGTCGAATTTTAAGGTAATGTTAATTTTACCACGATTTTATTCAATATAATTTCTTTAATAACGATGGTGACTTGATGTTTTTTATCGTCAAATTGTACGATTATCGTGTATATACAAACATAGCATAAAATTTATTACTTCTAATTTTTGAAATATTTCAGCCACCTGATTCTAAAAAGGAAGAATTCAGAAAATATTTGGAAAGAGCAGGCGTTATGGATGCTCTTACAAAAGTGCTTGTGTCTTTATATGAAGAACCAGAAAAACCAGATGATGCTTTAGAGTATCCTTTAAAACATGTGTTCAATAAATTTATAATACGAAAAATATTGGTATATATTTTTAATGGAAAATGTATATTTCTTAAATCGTATCATAGATATATTCGTCTACATTTAGGAGGTATTACAGAAGTTGATGTGGAAGTGAAACTATTAAAGGAAGAACTGGAAGAAGCTAAAGCTAAGATCACGGAGTTGAAGGCAAAGTTGGTGAAATATGAAGCAGACGAAGGAATAGAATAATTTAATCTTAAAGTTTTAGACACCAACAAAATACTAGTCCCTATTGGACATTTGACTTTCATAGAAAGTCAGACTGACTATGTGCCTTAAAATAGATATAGCAAATCATTGTCCAAGACAATTTAAAACAGATAAATTAAGATAAATTAAGTTTCATTCGTGCAAATTCCATTAGTTATAAGCATATTTCTTAATCATGCTCATAAAAGTATAAGTAACACTTTTTATATTTGTTTAGCTAAATTAAACGTGGTATATAAACATAGAGCGTAGTTTATAATCAAAGTAAACAAGCAGGATGATAAATTAAAAAATTATGCTCAAATTAAATTTTGATTTATGTGATATTTCAGATATTAACAAGCATAATGTATTGCTTTGGTTTTTATAAAAGTTGTATATTTTTTTTGCAAAAATATTAAAATATAAGTTAAGTTTAATATAATAAATATGGTAATAGACTTTTCTGTAAGTACACAAAACAACATATTAAGTTAGAATCCAGATGTATTTGAGGCAATATACATAAATATTGGTGTATCTAGCTTATAACCTAAATATGTGGTGGTATTTGAGTCCTTTATTCCATTGACAGTTTCCAACAGTACTTTTTATTCACAGGCTCTTTCCATTTGATAATGTGAGTAACCTTAAGAAAAAAAACAGTAGTATTCTATATTATTAAAATTATATTATAAACATATATATATATATTATAACAAATATAATAACACATGTGAATTCATCCAACATTTATTTCATCTATATAATTACCCTTTGAGTTTTAGGCGTTCAACACGTGCAAATTGAAATTATTTAAAAAACAGCTTTCATGTTGGTTTAGTAGCTTGTCTGCGTTTTACTTCCCAATTATAAATACGTGCCATATTAACTTCAGTTGTAGTAAATTGATCTCTCACAAAATCTAAGTCATGTTCAACATAACCTAGATTTCTCTTTGCTGCTTCAATATTCTTTGTTAACATGTCTTGTGCATCATCCAAAGTATATTCTAACATAACATTAGCTCCTAACCATAAGCACACTTTATCAGTGGGAGGAATAACAGCTTTTGCATAAACTTGTTCCGATAAAAGAAATTGTGTCTCTAATTCTTTGCTTTCATTTTTTTCTTGCTGTAATTTTTTAATCATATCTAATGATCTCTCTAGATCTGGAATCTGAGCTTTCAAACGTTTTCTCTTATTGAATAAATTATATTCCATAAATTTATACTTCCCATGGTTCTCATCCAACGTTTGGAGTACTTTGTCTGCTGATTCATTTTCAGGTCTTGCCATAAAAGCATCGACATCATCCTAAATTTAAAATATTTTAGGTAAGATAAAAATATATTTTCTGTAAGTTGAAATATCGTGTTTCTTTTGTGACCATATACGGCTATCGTTTCGAGAAAGTATATTCCATGAATTATGCTAATAATATATAAATATAATATAAAAATAAAAAAAGAATGTTTCCTGCTCTCTTTTCATGGAATTTACTTCACAGAATTTCACAAAAATCAGTAATACTCATAAGAATTGCTTCTTTGTAAAAATATTCTTCGTAACACAATACAATGCAAATATATAAAATTTATATATTAGTACCAATTTTATAATACCATATTATGTAAATCTTTTATTAGAATGATATACTTACAACAAATTCGGCCTCCGGTATTCCAGCGTACGACTTTTTCTCTTTATCCAGCCCGACGTCCGCTTTATTTTCACCGTCTTCCATCTTGAATTACTACAAATTCTTATGACATGTGACAGATTTACATGAAGATTTCAGATTTAAAAAATTCCATTTTATGCAAATCGAACATATAAATAATTGTGTAATATTTTATGTACTATATTTAATATAAAATTTTATTGAAAAATAAAAGTTAAATTAGTCGCTTATAATATATGTACATATAAGTATGCGTCACATTTGAATCAAAGAGGTAGTGCCCTCTAGTGGTAAATTGAGATACATATTATAAGATACTATCTATCTATTATATATTTATTTTATGTTGAAGTAATTACGAACTGAATATATTTACATATAAAATTGGGGTAAAGAATTGCCCAACAAAATAAAAAAAAAACATAAAACAACGATAAGTTTAACACTCGAAAAATAAGATTTTTGAAGACGATACACGAGATAGGTTTGTAATAAATGTAATAAGAGTAATATATAAATAAAATCGTTGATATTAGTTTGTTATCATAAAAAAGTATATTATTAAATTACGATAAGCTTTTGATTCTTATGTTGTAAATAAGTATAATTCATAATTAAAAAAGTAGTAAACAAGCTAATAAATAAGAGATGTTACTCTTATAGCACTTTATAAGAAAGTTGTTGGATTGTAATTAATTTTCGATAAAGATAACAATTATCTTTGGCAAGCATTGAAAGCTAGATGAGATTGGTTAAATTGAACTTTATACCATGGATACTTGCATATTTTGTTATATATTAATTACGAATTATTACAATTTTAAAGATTTTTTTATTTTTGGATATTAAACATGTAAGTTGGTAGCAACTTGAAATAATTTTACACAAATATTCAATGTATGTACATACCAGTAGCAAGAATCATTGTAACATAAACGAAGCATTCTTTATCGCCAAGGTGTTTTAATCATTAAATCTATTTTTTCCTATTAAATTATTGTTTGAACAAAAATTATTATTTTATTTTTAATATTGTTTTTATATAAAAAGTTGCCTATTTTTTTCTCTATTGTAACTGACCTTCTTTGGCTCATTATAGTGTATGACTGTGTTGAATTCAAATTAACCGTCCACCCGCACCCCGCATATCAAAACAGCACAGACAAACTGACACTACATGTACGACTGACGCGGGGCGCATTCCTTCTCTTTGATACACTTTATTGGTCTAATAGAGCCGAATTGTTGCTGTATCGTGTAAAGCAGGGTAAGCTTTAGGCTAGTCGTTCAGACGTCTTACAAAAAGCTTCTTTTGTACGATAATCACATTGCATGCAAAACAAACAATGAAGCATGAGCACGTGTGAATTGGGTCGCACTTCGTACACATCGGGGAACATTGTTTTCATAATCATTTTACTAACAAATTTTCATTTAAACACAGCAAAATATCATCTCTTTAAGATGATTATTCTATTAGAAAATCATAACATATTTATTATTTCATCTGTAAGAAAATGCTTTTGAGAATTAAAATTTACTATGTTTCTTTAAAAAAAAAAAAAAAAAAAAAAAAAGAAATGAACGACAGGTGATTACATAAAATTATTTTATAATTGCATTTTTTTAATCGTTCAATTTACATTAGCCAATTTTATTGTAGTCTTCAGACCGTCGTTTACTCTTGCACCAACTAAACTGATTCTAATCGCCTCGCGAAATAACCAGGTCTATCTGCAGTTACAGAATAATGTCAACTTTCTTGTTCAGCACGAGCATAGGATTAGCAAGCTAGGACAGATTAAGGATGTAACATTTGTTGTAGGCGCATAGATCACGATGATGACCCGTAACGAGTACGTGTCGAGCGACAGGGCGATCATATGGGTACGGGGTACACCAAACAGGAGTGATCCGAGTGAGCGAGTGACTGAGTGAGTTGGAGGTCGGAGGAGTATATTGGCCATTTCCGCAGGAAGCCCTAGGTAACCTGTAACCGCCATTGAGGTTGGAACTAACGTGCCACAGATCGCTGTCGTTTCATAACAAGCTGTTCTGAATTCGCCTGCTCATAATCTCGTCGTGTTAATTGATTGATCTTCACTTTCCACTGTAAAACTTTTTTTTTAATTTTTAATTTGCTTTATATTTAGCAATAATAATGTGTCAGTTGTAGGTAATACAAGTATTCTTTTTTTCAGAGTAGTCTGAATATCTCAGTCATGTTCAAACTTTTGAAAAGAAAGTGCTCAAAAAAATTTAATGAACATCGATGCGAAAAAAAGGAGGAGAAAAATAATCCTTTTAATACGATATTACATAGTTCATGGTATTCGTTTGTGCTAGATACATGACGTACTTGAGGAAAGAATTTCAGCGACTTCTGGAACCGCTACTGGAATGGGGAAAAAGATGAATGAAGTGGAGTCGCAATAAAGGCTGTAATATATCATACAAAGTGAGTATAGGATATACAATTTTTTATTTACTCATAAAGTGGTAGGATTTCTTCCATCCATGTTCGATGGTACGAAAATGTAAATGAGGCATGGCGTACGAACGAAGGTGAATCGAAGCTTTGTGCAGATAGAATAGATATGCGTACGTGTTGAAGAATGCTTGCTTTCGGGTCATCGAAAAGAAAGGCATTGTGACTGACAATGGTAACACAATATATAATATAATACATAGGCTGGCTCTTGTCATCTGCAGATTTAATCTGTCGAAATGAGTCATCGTTTTGACTTGGTTGAACAAAGACCGAGGTACAATATGAAACAGATAACTGTGCGTTTATTGATTCAGAAAACCATATTATTATACATATTATTATAACAATTACGTGGAAAGCTCAATATTTATCCGCATGAAAGATGGTATGGTTTTCGAGTTAGCATCACTATTCTTTTCGGGTATTGTTAATAAAAGTTTATTTCTAATGGTGTCAAAATGAAGCGTTTGTGTACAGAAATTTTTAGAAAGAATACGTCCTTTCTGGAAACGTCAATATACATAGTATTTGCTCGAAGCTGGGCCTCGAATTTGCTTTGTACCATCCGACCGTAATATGCGGTTCAACCTAACGCGATAGAAGAGGATGGTTGACTTAACGAAGTGATCTTCAGCTAATGTATAGCTTGAATTCAATCCGACGTTTACACATTTAACACTTTATCTGTCCATTGAAATGAAACTATTCTCTCTTATATTTTCCATATAGTGATCTTGAGAGGATTTAATCTAGACGATGGATTAGACATTTAATTGTACTTACATTTACACTTAATTTTACATTAATTCCAATATAATTCTAAGAGAATTATACTATTCCAAAAAGACAACAAAAAAAGAAAATCATACCGTTTTTTTTTGCAACTCCTATTTTTCTTTGTTTTGAATGATAACGTGGATACCCGGCGAAAAGCGGCACGTGCGAATATATGAATGAAAGTTTACGAGGATAGTAAGAACAGGTCAATCTACCAATTGACCATTGGTTAGTCGGATCTACACGAACGAAGGTTCAGATCTTTTCTCCCTTCTATTTATCTTTAGATACTCGACGGGCATACCGTAGTGGGCTCACGTGCACACGTTCAGCTCGAAGTATACCTACTACCACTGTGTGGAATTGGTCAAGCAGAGTGCAACAGATAAGGGTGCCGTGGTGGGGGATAGTTGACTCTCTAGTGCCCATTCGGAGTCAGTTGCTCTTATGCTTGCCAGATATTAACAACCACGCCGGGCTTTTTCAGCGAGGACCTCGTGACTCGAAACGTCACAGGTGATAAATCCCATTTTTTCACCGTGAGATTGATTATTATCAATTTGCGAAATATGCGAAAAGGACCTGGTCGATATATATGTAATTCTTTTACAATCGTAAAAAGAAAGTGATGGAAGTTGTTGTTGACATTTGCATTGGTGGATATTTTTAGTGTTAATTTGTTAAACTACGGGCGTGAGTTTCTAATATATAGTGAATACATAATAAAGGGTGAATTGGAACTATCTATGTGTAACGTTAAAGGCGTCGAAAGCCTTTTTTAGCAGTAATTAATACAAGCAATAATGAGAATTAGTGGAGCATAATTTATTCGTGCTCTACATTGTCTGATTATTTATGTCAACAATACGCGATTCCATCCGGTTGAAATTTCGTTCGAAGAACATCAGTTATTGAAATAATGCTCGAATTTTTTAAGTTCGAGGATCAATGTGGAAGAATGCGAAAGAGGAACGCTTAATTCGCATATCGAACTTCTTTCAATAGTTGTGGAAGTCGTTCGGATCGAGAGGACAATGACGATCGACAGTTAAGGAAATTTTTGCGAAAATTCTGTGGAGGGTGATCGAGGGTTCATTTCACAGGGGGGGTTGTGGATATTATGTTAGGAACGAGATTATGTGTGTTTCTGAAGGTGTTGGCGTTGGCGGGAAGCGTCTCGGCGCTTCTGCCAGAAGATTTCGAAGATCGAGCTGCTCCGGCCAACCTGCAAGAAGAATGTGCCTCGAAATGCCCAGACCTCGATTTGAATCAGGTCAGGATTTTCAAATTTATAATTTACATAAAGTTATTTACGAATATCAATACAAAGAATTCACTAGTTAGGCGCAAAAGTTTAAGTTTCAAAGGCACAAGATTTAAGACATACAAGCAGAATATTATCAAAAATATTCCTCAACTGGTCTGCGAATTTAAAAGCTATAAAAAGAATAAAGATATACTCTTTTTTGTACTTTCTTTACATTGAAGAATTGTTTACCATTTATTATACGTAACTTGTTGCATTCCACGCAACCTTTTCCAGGTAACCTTTTACTCTGTTTCAAAAGAATCTGTCATTCTGATCGAAAGTAAAAGGTCTCTATAAAGATATTTGTTCGGTATTTTGTACTGTACAATAATTTCAAACGGCGGGTTATTTATGTGGTGTTTGCTTCGCATCTGTCAAGGATTACTATAAAAAATTTGATAAAATGAAACTTATTCGGAATAACTTGAAAAATTGGTGTTATCTTCTTTCTTTTATTTTTTTTTTATCATGGACATTTTCATAGCGTTTATCAGAGTTAGCGATTGTTTGTAATATTATAATTAAACGCTCGTATTACGAAAGTAGATATGGCAGTAGATAAAATTAACGAAGATCGTTGCGTGACTGGTCGGCAAGACTAGCTAGCTACTGTAATTTTAAAAAAATCCCTCCAATATGTAAACTGGTTGTTAAATCGTCCGTGAAATGTAAGATACTTTTTCCATTTCGCATTTTCATAGTACACTCTGTACGAAGATGATTGTTTGCAGCAATAAATTATCATAATCGTGGGGAAATTTCTTTATCGCGCGTGATTATATGACGAAGAGGTCAATACAGTTGCGAAGTTCATATTGATCCGTGAAACTAAACGAGAAATCGATCTGCGATCGACACGTCAACGATTCGATAGTGGTACCAATTATTTTTGTTTGTTGTTTCAATTTGTGGTCCACCTATCGCTCGATTGTCACTACATATTTTGTGTTTCGTATACATATACGAATTTTTACGTTTATCATCAGCGTTTTGTGATTCATATTATACATACACAAAGTGGCCATTCCATTGAGAAAATAATAGATAATATTTTTTGCGAAGAAACTGAAAATGTTAAGGCGAAGAAAAGACGATAAGGAAACTGGTCGATTTGTTGAAACCGCGAGGAGCGTTCTCGGAGCGAGGCAAGCGTAGCACAAAAATGGCTCCGCACGAAGGACGTATCAATTTAAGTCCACTCTCCATCCCGACTGTACCATTCATTAATTAACTTAACTACACGACGGCGCATCATCGCAGTCCATAAGCACGGTCTCGAGGATGAAAGCCTAGTTGTAACGGATACAGGAACTTCTAGACATTTTTTTAAATCTATTCTATACTTTTCCCCAATATCACTGTTACCATATTGGAACATTTTTGTCGCGAGATTCCGTGAGATACACGCGTAGACTCTATACGATTGCTTCAATTTAATGACGCGAGTTGAAAGGATCAGTCGGAAACATGCTTTTTCTATCTGTTTTTTTCTTCTCTCCAGCTCGCACAAAGAACGAATGAGACGATTGAAAGGATGCATCAGGAGCGATAAACGGAATAAAAGGCGGTCTGGACGAATGATTAAACCGAATTGATAATTGCTGGCAATTTTGTTCACGCCAATTGGCAAAGACACTGATTACAAGCTTCTTACAGCCGGTTTGTTCACACGAAGCCACGGGAACCACTCGCTTCGAAGGAATGTTTCGTCTCGGCTTAATAGAGGTCTCAGACTTTTATGCTGCGGTGAAAAAAGTTGTTGATTATTTCATGTTGCAAACGCGGTTGCGCGCGTTTATCGATATCTCTCGCCAGACGTGGAAAGGTTTCTCGAAACGTTGTATTTCAATGTTTCTGACCCGAGAGGTCAGATGAAAGAAATCACGGTTGAGAAATCAACTTCTCGATCCCTTATCTGGATCCCTTTGCTCTGCTTTGTAGGTCTTTCCTCGGCTTTTTTTCACGTCTTCGCGCGGCGATATCGGGTTCGAAGGGCAATTCGTGAGTAGCTATTATTCAAGTTCAAGATAGGGACTGTCGATCAAATGTTGGAGTTTAGGTGGAAAAAAAGTACAAAGTACTTTATAAAAATTCATATAGATTGACATTCATATTTATGATGCATCGCACATCATGAGTGGCGCCTATGGTGTTTACTAAACACGAGTAGCAGTCAAGCCTTATCATATCTTTAGATGACACCTAAGATGACTTTACTACGATTGCATAATCGGGACGGATTAGCTTTTTAAAGCTGTGGCGCGTTGTGATTTTTTTAGTGGTCCATGGCGCTGTGATCTCAATCTTTTAACATATTATTTTCCCTAGTAGATAGCGTTACATAAAGTGTATGTAACAACCTTCTCGTGTATTTCGGTAGTAAAACGACGAGAATGAACCAGGTAAATTGGCGCAATTGCTACTTCACACGCCTAACCGTTTGCTCAGTAGATGCTGGAATTCTTTAATCTCGTCTGGACGCCATTTTTCGAATTTTTCCTCCTTAATTGAAAAATAATTACTTAAACGGCGTCTGTAATGGATATCTACCCACGCGTTAACCTACATGCGATTTCATAGTGCGCGAAACGCGATTCAGCCACGATGCGATACCCACGGATTCATAATGCAAGGATCTTGTAAGGATTCCAATCGAACGCATAATCTGACGAATTCCGATCTGTTGCCGGCATGAAACTACGTAGAATCCACAGGATCGTTCGACGTGCAACATTATATGTGTAGCCGTACACAATGAACTTCCTGTCAGCCACATCCTCTCACCTACAACGCGTGCCTCGTGACTTGCTAGGGGTTCACCTCCAAGTCTACCGATAATCGTGTGAAATTCCAAATCGTTCTACCGATCGCCGGCTCGTGCTCCATGTCAATTCCAAGCTATTCCAACCAAGTATTCGAAGTTATTTTGCTATGTTTTTCTTTCACTGCACTGATAAACAGGGTCACGTGGCGATTTTTCTTGGTAAAATAACAAGCTTTATCTATCCAAGTCTGTCTGAAAATTTTTCTCGTAGTGAAATGTTTTACGTATAAAATGAACAAATGGGAAGTATAGACTATAGAGGGATAATTGGATACAGAGAAGTAATTTATTGGAGGATGAATTATTAATTTGAATATTTACACGATACTCTCGTATAGAATTTATCTCAGTTAAAAATAAAACTATTTTAAAACTCAGAAAGGAATCTGCGGTCAAAATCGAGGGAGAGGTCTTCGAATATTTTAAGATTAAATGCGACGTGCCGAACATGCACGCATACGGGTGCGGAGCCCACATCTTTTTCGTGGATCCAAGAGAATTTTGCTTTCAAAAGACCAAGGATACGCTCGATTTTCTCTCACGATCGATAAAGGTAGCCTAAATTGACGAAAACTTCGAATATTGTTATTTCCTTAAGAAACCAAAATTTCTGGAAGAACAGTTCCGTTGTGCTATCCAGTCTTGAGCCGCCAATAAATCCTGGAAAGTAGAGTTTCGGCGTATTTACATGACGTCATATCAATTAAAACGCATGCACGTTCCACTCATACGTATACCATGAGTGCACACAGCAGTTTAAAGATCATAACGAGTGGCAGCTGATGGCAACTGTTTTTAATTCGTCTCATGATCTTCAAGGTAATTAACGAAATTAAATGGCAACTATGCGTCCTAGGGCCCAGACCTCGACGTTCAAATTTTCAAGCAAAAGAAACTATTTTCCACGAGCAATTATACTTTACATATTTTTTAGATACTGTGTTTACGAATTAAACGTTTTAGACATTACATTTTTATAAATACGTAAAACTACACACTCCACTCATAAGTCTTGGAATCTGAAGAAGTGTTATGCAACCACTGTACCCGAGCATAAGAAGTAGAAACGGTTCTCCGCGGGTAAATATCACGATGAAAAATGTTTCCTGCTCTCGGTGGCTAACGAGTGCGAAGTGAACCGCACGAGGTGATGCGTATCTTTTTAATTCGTCGCGTAATGCGAGAATAATTGACGCGAAATGCAATGTTTGCACGCGGCCGAACGTTGGAAACGCTGGTCGTGTTGCTTCTCAAACGGCCGCTGAAAGGGATCGAGAAAGGCGAAAGAGAAAGAGAAAGGGACACACCGTTAAGGTGTTTGCCAAAGACAAACCTCAGACTTCAAAGGTAGGTGTTCCATCCGAGTGGACACCGTCCGGTATACATTCAACACCGTGCGACCATGACTTGTCCGTGACCGCACGAAAAAACCTGATACCCTTTGCCTTCAACCTGAAACAACCTGGGACGCTTTGAGCTTGTCAAAGGCCCCATGAATCGTACTACATATATAGGCGTTTCGAGTTAAATTTCGATGTATTTTTCACCAATTTGCCTCAGACTTCATCTGAGCCAGATTAGCGGTCTTTTAAATCTCCTTCCGTTATCATGATCGAAATTAAATGTTTCATTATCACTAGGTACTGTGTAAAGAGTCATCTGTAGTGATCACTTCAGTTCAGTATGAAGAAGAAAAATAACGAAACACGCACGAACATTAAGCACGGTAACATTTAAATCTCTTGCGTAATGCACGTAAGAGACGGCAATTAATATAAGGTGGACGTGCATGAACAGACTTTGTGTTAAAACGCTCACGTTCCACGAAGACCTTGGAAGGAAGTTTTGATAAAAATCTGTCTTGCGTGCGTCGCAAATGGAGGGAAGATACGCGGTAGCTGGTCATTATCAACGTCGAAGACTGTTAGAGGCGAAGTGCAACAGTTGGCGAACGCTCTCAAGCGTGACCAAGATGTTGGAGTAACGGAAGGACGTGCGGAAGGACGAGCAGGTATACATTAAACGATTACCTCAAATCGGATAAAACAGCTTTTTACTGGCTGATTTCCTGAAGATGCCAAACTTGTTCCAAGTAGATATCCTTTTAATGGAAATGGATAAAAGCGTAAATGAATAAATGACTGTTTAGATTTCACAGACACGACACAATTGAAAGCGATTGGTCGAATGTAATCTATGAAAATTTAAGAACAGTTCCCGAAGGATGTTGATTTCAATTACAAAAACAGATAATTGGCGAGAACGTTCTAGCAAGAAGAAGCGATAATGTCGCAAGGGTACTTACTACTTACTTTACTTTCATATGGTGTTGCAGTCTAGGCGGTTTGATTAATCGGGTGCAAAGTTAAACGAGCGTCGTGTCGAGGCAAGGAACTGACAACGAGATTTCTCGACAATGGAAAGAAGAGAGAGAGAGAGAAAAGAAAAATTCATCGTAAAATTGATACATCCATGCCGAGAGCCGATAGTTGCGAAAACACTGCACCACCGCTCTGGCTTTTGTTATCGAGCGACTCGTCACTCATCGCGCCTTTTGTTGTTCCAATGGCAAAACAGAGAGAACAGTCGTTCACCGTTAATATTTACGTTTATGTAAATCGGCGATGATTAAAACCTTGTTCACATTGTTCAGTAAACTGTTGCAAACGGAAGAAAACGCCGTTGCACCTATCCTATTAGTGAAAATTGTTTACACTGAATGAATTTTGTAAACTGCTTATTATTAGCTCGAGCGAAATAATAATATTTAATTTCAAATTTCTATCTCTGTTTATTCATAAAAAGTGTTATTTTCATTAGAAATTTCGTGCACACGTGACTGTGTATAGCAAAAAAAATAAAAAAAACTGCGATTCGAACGGCGCGGCGGTAACAGCACGGCCGTGCAACGTGCAGGGGCAGTAGAAAATAAATTGAATCGCTTGCCAGCTTTAAAAGATAGTAAATTGTTTCATCCGGTTCAATTGACACCCCCGGTATACCTAGCCTGTCGCGAATGAATCGCCGAATGATCGTGACAAGTCTCAGGTCTCTGTTGCCAGTGTACCCATAGCTGCTACACTTGTACGTTATGCGTTTACACGGCACACAGGTGCACGTCCGGTTTCTAATGGAAATAAAAGTAAATTGTTAAAAAAAAAAGCGAGAGAAGAAGGGTGGAACGGGGTTCGTCGAACCGACTAGATCAAGGGTGGTGAATAATTCCAGTGCCGATAACAAGGGTGTGAAGCCATGCGTGCCACTATGGGAATTTGAAGTCGACTGGTTCCTATGCATACTTAATTACCTGAACGGTCGTATTTATTCAAAACTATCACCTGTTTGTTTCATGAATTTAAATCATTGCGTGGTGCATTGGTTCTAGATCGCAATCTGTCAACAACTACTGTGAAACAAACAGTTTTGCCTGTTAAATAACGTTGTCTTTCTTAATTATAAAACGTCTGATGTATCTTGAAAAATTAAAAGGAAAAATCATCGATTAAACTTCTCTTATTCGTTTCTTTTCAGAATCGGACGGACGACTCGAGCTCGGAGGTGGGTTGCGGCATACGATGCAAGATCGACCAGGTAAATAAAACGAAAATATTTTCCTTCCTTTTTTTACGCACCACATAAATCTATAAATCTATCCAGTCTTACGATTTTAAAATAGAACAGTCTTAATTCCAACTATTCGTGAGAAAAAAGTCCAAATCTTCGTAACTTTTCTTACATTAGGCTTACTCTTAGACGGGTGTTGGATGCGGGGATAATTCCCGCGTCGGTCGCAGCGTAAATTTAAAGTTCGTCGGGGAGCATCGTCGAACGTTTATTAACATAGACGAACATTGGAGACGAAAATAAAGGGACGCCGGTCCCCTGGCACAATGAAAGTACTTCCGTTGCCGTCCCCGGGGTGCCTGCTGTACTGGCTCGCTGGTAGAGACGGTAAACGGCAAATAAAAACAAAGTCAGGTCCTTCGTCTCCCTTACTCTCTCGTCTCTCCTCTGGTAGGCTGTTGCTCCGCTATTCGGACGTAACGTTACCAGCGTGGCCAAAGGCAATGAATGGATAAACGTGTACACGTATTACGCGTACGAATGAAAGAATGGCCGGGCTCGTACGGCTTCGTGACTTTAAATTGGATCGCGTACAAGTGCGGCCTATGGCGGATGTCGCCAAATTGCCGTGTGACTCCGGATTCGCTCTCTCTGTTTGCTCGTCTCTTTCCGCTCCTCTGGCCCTCTCTTTCTCCCGTGTTTCACTCTGTTGCGGAAGTGCCAACAGTGAAAGCGACGAAAAATCGCTTTCCTTATTATCCGGCTCTAAAAGAAAAAACGTTCGTGTTTTGACATTTCGCGTCGAAATTCATTTCGTGCCAAGAAGTTGAGAAAAAATCAAAGTAAGTGTGTTTAAGTAAAAAAAAAAGGGGAACGAAACTTTAAATTCAGGGAGGATCGTTAGCACGTTCCAAAGAGTACAAAGAGAAAGCCAGGGACAAGAGACAAAACGGAGAAAGGATCCCCATCGTGGCCGGAAGGATATTCAACAACGCGTGTCTCCAGGGTAGGGAA
The DNA here is from genome assembly GCA_030673865.1 of Melipona bicolor. Lineage (NCBI taxonomy): Eukaryota > Metazoa > Arthropoda > Insecta > Hymenoptera > Apidae > Melipona > Melipona bicolor. The sequence continues at coordinate 3,843,813 of JAHYIQ010000012.1, forward strand.
CGAGAACCGCAATTGACGCGACCTAAAGGACAAAAGGCCTCGCGATACACTTAATTATCACGTGCCGCCGAAAAAAAAAAGGGTAAAGAGGAAAACGTAGTCATTAAGTTATAGCCTTTTCTTCTCTTCCTATGCACTGTCATCAAGAGAACGAGATCGTATTTATATTTCGTATATTATGCGTGTAACGTTGCCGATCGCGTGCGTTTTTTAAACAACTTTGTGGCAGGAGGTTGCGTGCTGGCTAAAAAGCCTCGAATACCACGGGTCGGTACGTGAACTGCGCTCGAAACGATTTCCTCCCCCGCCTCACGGTTCACGGTTCGTACGTTCCAGTAACGCGCACGAATAACGGTTAGCTCGCGGTCGACACGATTCAAAAGGAAGATGCTCTACTTTTTGCTAAACGCAACCCTAATTGCCTTCCTCCGTTAATCTGTCTATTTTACCCGATGGTTCGTCACCAAGCTCTGTCCCGTTAAACTGCTCCGGTCCTCGTTTCGTTTCTTTCGTAATTTTATAAACGAGACTGAACGTAACGAATTGCGCACAACGTGAGTTTTTAGCGTGTAAACTTGATTGAGCAAGTTCGTGTAAGTCTGCGTTCGGCTACGGTGCTCTTTTTCCGGTAATTTCACGGCTCGATGGCGCTGAACCGATAACTTTGGAATTTCTTTTGTATCAAACGTACACGCGTACATACACGAAAACTCTGTATAATCATAGAAAATTTGTCCGGAATAATCACACGGTTACATTATGATTATTGCATAAGCGATTGCATAAGCGGGAAGAAATATATGCAGAAGATTCTTGAGCGTCTCCGTTTAAAGTGAATCTGGCACTCTGGTTTCACTCATTCGAGTGTGTTTGTAAAGTGGCAGACCACACGAATACTGAAAATCTCTGCGACAAATCACGTATGCCACTTGACGTTGCCTACCAGAAGCTACCGTATTCGATACTCTTTTACAAACTGGATTTCCTGGATCTTTCTTCGACTCTGATATATTTACTGATAAACAGTCAAAACAGCCCAAGACTCTCCGCATCCACTTTCGAAACCAGAAAATTAACGACTTCGAAGTCTAGTTTGTAGAAGCACGCGTTGAACATTTTTTCTTCTCGTTCGCGTTTCGTTCGTCGTGTTTAGCATAGAACACAATCGGTGAATCAGGGATTCAAGCGAAACGAGGAGAGAACGGATAGATCCTCATTCGTGGTAGGATGAAGATCTACGATCTACGGGGAGTCGAGTAGAGCGGGAACCAGGCTGGGGCGTAATGTGTGTTGAGGTTTTAATGAGGAAGTGAGAAATTAGCGGGCGCAACGTCGAGTCGCTGTGCTTCAGCTGTTTTGCACTGTGTGATAGTTTTGTCAACCCCTATTTACGGTCCAGCCACGAAACTGAAGAAAATTACGACCATTTATCAAAGTGAGCCGGATTCGAACGTTGATGTTTCGTAAGAACTAAGTGAAAAAAGGGGGGGCCATGATTGATATGGGCAAAAGTGATGGAACGTTATAAGAAGTGTGATTAATTAAGACATTAAAAATTATTAACGTCTAGGGTCGTCAGAGTGGTCGTTTTAACTGTCGTACATTGCCAAGATAAGTGTTTATTTGACGCTTCTGCTTGCACGTGCCTTCAATTTCTTTCTTTTTTTCTGGATCTCTCGGTTCAAATTGATAAGATTGTATTTTTGACAGGTTTACCCAAATAAACGACTTGACCCGTGTCTGATATGTAGATTCACTTGCGATCATTATTGTAAGAAGTTGTACGGATGTCGCGCTTGAAACATTTCGAAATCGTAAAATCGCTACCAAATGTTTATTAATAACTTATTTATCTGACGTCGGAGATCCCTTCCCTTCTAGATTTTTCAAATCAGTCGACCCGTGCGATACCCTCGAATACTACCGTATTCGTATAAAATAATTATCGAGCAAACGCGTGAAACTAGATTTAATCAGCACTTCTAACTACTGTCCCTCTTCTGCGAACGACAGAAAAGGAAAGAAAGATAAATTCTTTTTTCCAAATGAAAAGCGAATGTGTATTATAAGAAAGGTTATTTGCCTCGAAGTTTAAAAGCTTATGGTTAATGCAGGTGCATGGCTAATCCGGTCGAATTAAGTCTATCCGCGACGAAGTTATTACTCTGAAATGTCGAGAGGGCTATCATTCATGTGCGGCGCCTCTCCAACGCGGCAGAGTGTCGATCAGCCTGACAATTGGTAAATGACTCTCTTGTATCTCGGTGTTGAAATAATGATTTTACTAGGCACTGCTGTCCACGAACCCTACAACTATCTCGACAAAAACCATCTTAATCAACCTCTCGATTTTCACCAAGGACGAGATTTAACGTCAATTATCGCCCGTTAGCGAGTGAAATTAGAAACTGGAACAGGAAACGCGGTTCGCATATACAGATCCGACGCACCGGAGGGCGATACTTGAAAAAAAAGGAGAGACGAGTTATATACTTACAACGACGAAAGTCTTCCAGTCTGGACACAATTATTACAAACTTGCTCTTCGTCAAGTCCTTGAGTTAAGTCATCGAGCGCGCTACATCGTTCTTGTGTATTTACGTTTCACCAATGTGAAACGCACACGCGTTCTTTCAAGATGTTCTTGAAAATATTGTTCCAGACGTATCTCAGTTCATTCGTTTGACTACCGAATTCAGTTTTTAATTCCTCAGAGACGATTTAATGATTTTCAACGTCTTTCCAGGCAATCAAACATTTTTAATGAGACGATCGTCTATTCCAGTCGAAATGCATAGCAACAAAATGATTGCAATTTGATTCACCAAAGTAAGATCGATTAATAACCAGAGGAACAACGCAATTTTCTGAACGATAACATTGCTGATCTTACGGTACGTTTATCGGTAAAGGGGAAAAAAATTAGATTGAAGGATCATATCAGGCGTCTGGAATGCAAAAGTTCTATGTATGCAAACGATCGCAATTTCCATTACAAACAAACATAGACGCGCATGTTCTCGTTTATTCTCTTCCTTGTCTTCTTCTTCTTCTTCTTCTTCTTCGACTGGCTTGTTGTCGCCGACAAATGCCCACATCCTCTCGTGCAGAAAGTTAATGCGTTAAACTTCGGTTCGCAAATCCATGCTCGGCACGAACCAACCAGCCCGTTCTTATGAACGTAGGCGTTACTTGAGGCACGTGCCATCTTTATGTCCATCTTTCGAATATATCTTCACAGACGTTCCAGTTACTTCAATGCCAAAATGACGCAGCGTGCCTCGTTTCTTCATCGCGATTGATCATCTCGACTCGATCATCTCCTCCGTTCGAAGAATCGAATCGAGGTAGTCGTTAAGAACAAACGAGCCCGTGTTACTTACTCCAAATGGATTATGCTAATTTGAACGAACGTGTTGGACTCGGTTATTGATGATAAAACGGAGTTGCAGCTGTGTAGTTCGTACGTTTCTGTCTATAAATCACGGGATACTTGCTAACTTTAAACATAAGTTTCAGTAAAATAGAGTAGCGATAGAATTTTCAGATTGGCAACTTTTATCTGCATTTTCATTTTGTGACTGACGATAGTGTCAATCTGTGTATGATGCTGAATATTTTATAAATTGTTTAATCAAAGATTACAAACTTGTTTGATGTTGTAATATATTTTGTACCATCAGAAATAGGGTAATATACAATCAGACATGTAACAAATATTATGCAACGTAATTTCAGCGTACGTTTTCTGTTTGTTTCAGTGTACAAAAGGCTGTGAAGCGTGGCAACAGGCACTCGACGCAAGCTGTCAAGCCGTCTGCGTTAGTATATATTAAAATATTGCTATTTCTAATTCTAATATTTAATGTCTAAATCATTATTTCCTTTTCTTTAACATTTCACGAAATCTAACATCAGTTGTATTGTTTTGTAGAATGGGACGCAAGAATTGCTACCACCCAAAGAGTTGTACTGTGTTTTGGGTTGTCACGATGCGTTGAATCGTTACTTTCAACAGCTAAAAGGTAATACAACTCTGTTCAAAGACGAAAACGGATACACGAAATTGCTCCTTTAAATTGTTTCGCGTAATGTACTTCCATTGTAGCATACACTTCCCTGTATCTCCAAAGATATGCCTCGCCGTTAAATGAACGGTGTTCCGCAATCAGTTCGATTAAAAGTTTGCAAATTCTTTGACGTAACGATCCATCGTGGATACTTTTAACGGTTCTTCTTCGTAGACATCGAAATTGCTGGTGTCCTCCTCGGTCGTGCACTTCGGTATGAAACTAGGTTGTATTTTCTGATGATATATCTGGTTCCAATCGGTCGATTCGAACCATCTATGCCCTTTTATGTCCATGGAACCAGCCTTCAAATTCCCGTACCTCCTAGTCAGATCCACTTGCAGTATATTCTTCAAAATATCTTTCAACTCTTCGCCAAAATGATGAGCAAACTTGTATTTACCAGAGACGATCTTCTCGTATATTTTCATTGGGTCTCGCGCGTAAAACGGCGGATAACCAGCGTTCATCTCGTAAATTAAAACACCGAAACTCCACCAATCGACAGACTTGCCGTAGCCTTTCGACAAGATCACTTCCGGCGCGAGATATTCAGGAGTGCCGCACAAGGTCCAGGTTCTACCGTCGATCATCTTGCAGAACCCAAAATCTATCACTCTGATGTAGCCGGTGTTCTGGATTAAAATATTCTCTGGCTTCAAATCTCTGTAAACGAGGCTGCAATGGTGAAGGTATTCCAACGCGAGTGCGACCTGGGCAGCGTAGAACCGCGCCAAAGACTCGTCAAATTTTCCCATTCGTCTCAGATGCGTGAACATTTCGCCACCGTTGATATACGGCAGTACCATGTACACGTACGAATTGTCCTTGAAACAGTATTCCATGTAGATGATGAAAGGGAACCTCACGCACTGTAATATCTTCTTCTCGTTGTACGTGTGGTCCACTTGCTTCAACTTTACAAGCTTCGCTTTATCCAGGATTTTCATGGCATAAAACGAGGCCGTCGGCTTATATTTGACGAGTATAACACGACCGAACGCGCCGGTACCGATGGTCCGGAATCGTTCGAAATCGTTTATTGTAACATTGTCGCGTTTGTCACACTTCCACTTCTCCACGAACGTCAATTTTAGCTCGTCCAGTATCTTCCCGTATTCTGAGAATGCTCGCTGTTGTTCCTGATTCATCGCTTCGACGCGACTTAATATTGGAAATTATTCTAATTTCTCGTATGCGAAAACGTGTTTTTGGCAGATAAATAATCGCGGTTATAGCAGTTTCGCCATACGATTGACATTAGGCGAGTGTAGGAAAGCTTTCGCAACGTTGTCTCTGCGATCGGCTTTTGTCGATTTTGCACATGATTCTCATGACTGGACTACGGATATTTATACAAATTTATATTTTTACGAATATAATTGAAATTACATGATATATACGAATATAATAAAAAAAGAAAGAATATAATTAGAAATTAGAAAGATAGGACCAGAACAAAAAAATTGTTTCATCTATTATGAATTAGGAGATCTGTATTTTTGTATATTCTATATATTCTGTATATTTCTTCTTTTGTAATTTGTATGAAAATTCGCAGCTCATTTACAACCAAATGATTCTCCTCGACTGTAAGGAATATTGCACTAATATTTATTAATATTAATCATCAGCGGAAATAGGTATTCCACCGGCACCAGCTTTGGTCGCGGATTCACTGACCGCAACATCCCTACGACTCGAATGGAATGGAATAGACATCGAAAGATGCGGCGGAGGCCTGTCGTACTTAGTCCAGTGGAAGTACGAGGAACTGGCTGAAACCTGGCAGTACTGTAGAAATCAGTCGTGGGCAGAGAATGACCAGATTTTGGTCCAGAATTTACAGCCTTACACAAAATATAGGGTAAGCTTTGTTGCTTGCCTGGCTCCGTTATTCCCTTCTACGTTAAAGTTTTACAATACTATTTTTACCATTTTGATTGCAGTTTCGCGTAGCATTACTGTTAAAATCGACGCAACACAATCCGGAGCTAATCGTCTCCGCTCCGAGCGTCGTGATACGAACGCTGGCGGCTGGTTTACCAACCTCAGCACCGGTAATTGTAAGAGCGGTAGCGGTAGACAGCTGCCGCGCCTCTGTGTCTTGGGAACCGGGCCCTTTCCCGAATGGGCCACTTTTGTCTTATGTCCTGCGACTGCAAGGGGTTGATCACTCCCAGCTTAAGGTATACGCCACGCCAGAATTTCAATAATGATCGACAATTTATTCCTTCTCTTGTAAAAAAGTACAGCTACTTTTATTTCACGTTGAGATGTATCTTCATGTTTCCAGAGCCTCGGCTACTTTCTCTAAACTCTACCGTCACTGTTTGTCAGCACTCATCGACGTAAAGTCGATTGCGCTTTTTCTATTTTCTCCATCTCTCTGAAACTTTTGTAGTTTGAACAGGACTGTGTGAAATAGCAACTGGTTCTACAAAGCTGCCTACCTCTTTCCTCAAATTACGAAAAGAACAAGCATGTTTGGGACAAATGCACGTCCCTCGTTTGATTTTCACGGACTGTTTGAAAAGCAGTTCTGTTTGCTGGCACGAATAACGCTAATAAATTAGCTTTGATAATACTTCATTCGCGATTTTAAATGATCTGTGTATTACCTATTAATTAATTCACCTTTGATCCAGTTAACATCATTTTGTGAGCTTGTAAGAACCAGAATCTCATGAAATACGTTTCTGGCATGGCGTTTCTTTCCTATTTGCCTATATCGGTTACTCAGCGAAGGTTCGAAAGAGATAGATCTTCTAACGGTCCAATCGTATACATTTTACAATCAATCTACAGGATATACCAGCCTCGGAAAATACGGACCACTACATGTTTCAAAATCTCAAGCCGAATAAAAATTATTCCATTAGCGTGACTATGAGGAACGGAGTTGGCGAGGGACCACTTGCAATAACTTGCGTCACGACTACTCCAGAGCCGGCTGGTACGTTTCGATGCAGTGCAAATTAAAATTTCAAGTTCCCGAAACGATTGTCCCGAGGAAACGCGAACATTAACGTGATCTATTGCAGTGAAGGACACGCAACAACCCATTTTAATTCTTGGAGGCCAGCACGTTGTTATGAAACAAGATGCGGATATGCTGGACGATCCCAGCGTGGTTTACGAAAATAAAAGCACGATTCGGGGAATCGCGATTCACGTGGCTTCCGCCCAGTTGTTTATTTCCGATTCCTTGGGATACGTGTATAGAACGTCCATCACAAAACGAACGAAACCAACGGTGATACTTAGTCCAAGTCAGGTGAACTTCAAGCCTCTGAGTTTGTCGGTGGATTGGCTGAACCTTCACTTGTACATTCTGGGCGAAGTGAAACACGCGACAACAGTCTGGCAGATAGCTAGATGTAATCTGGACGGAAGAGGTCTGACAGTGGCCGTCGCTGGTTTCTTAACGCGGCCCACGCATATCGAGGTAGATCCGTACAACGGTTACTTATTCTGGGTAACCAGGGGCGGTTTGTACCGATTGGATCTGGCCGACATAAGCAACGGAGTGAAGCACGAGGTACGGTTTCGAATTTAAGATATGTATGATATGAAAGAAACAACATTTGATATGCCAAGTGAGGGAAATATAAATTTAAATCTTGTTGCTTGATTTAATAGCAGGAAAAATACTGCGACACATTTAAATTTACATCAAATTAAATTTATCCTCGATAATTTTAGTTCAATTTTTACAGGTTCAGCCATATTTAATTTTAGAAGATGTTAACTTAGGAGCATTCACCGTTGATCACACGAACTTTCGCCTGCTAGTGCCTCACCACATCCAGAACACCGTAATATCTGTTTCTCTGGATGGTCGCGAAGTTCTAGATCTTCGTGCCAATACGCAGCAACCGAAATTTAAAAATGTAGTTTCCTTAGCTATGGTGAACGGTTTGTTTTATTGGACGAACGGGGAAGAAGTGTTGATCGAAGGATATCATTTGGGACAAAACAGATATTTTCATAATGCTTACCCCGACAGGTGAGAATGTTTCTTCTTATTCACTCAGCGTGAACGTCGATAGACAGATGCTTCAACAAACTCGTCTTTTTTTAGGTCGAACGGTTCATTTGTCAGTGTGAATGTACTTATGGACGCGAGCCAGCCCGTTCCTGTCCCTGTGAATCCTCCTACTGGAGTGCAAGCTGTTCTTGGTATGGAGAGAGCGAAAGTTTCTTGGCAGGCGCCTCATCTACTGGGCGGCCAGGGGAAAGGTGCTTGGCAGAATTGGTCTTACGAACTGGAGATTAAAGATGAATCTACTGGAGAGACGATCCATCAGAAAGATATCTCTGGCTCGTCTCATACTGTGCACAATCTCCAAGAGAAATCAGAGTACTCGATTAAGGCAGCGGCTTACACGAGCGCTGGCAGAGGACCTTGGTCCACCGAATTCAGGGGTCGAACGTTGAGGTAAATATGATCAGACTATGAACGTTTATATATTTATGGGAAATTGAAAGTTTTCTAGGTGTTGTAATCCAACATTTAATTAACTTTTTAGACACGGATCACACGCATCAATTTTGTGGTCCGCAAACGAGGGTCTCCTAAAAAGCGACGTAACTGGAGAGAATATTGATACTCTGATCTACAAAGCAAGCTTGAAAGAAAGAGAAGTTGATTATCATATCGTTGACGTTAGTTGGTACAAGGATGTTCTATACATCGTAGGAAACAATTCTGCATTATACCAATACAACATTACGAGTCACCAAAAGACGAAAATGAATATTCACTCTGTTGGGAGTATTGCTGTCGATTGGATATCGAAGAAATTGTATTGGGCTAATCCGAAGCAACAAATTGTGAATAAACATTCTTTGAATTTTTAATCGATCCTATTTATTTAAAAAATTTTAAACTACATTTCCCTATTTATATTTTTTTTTTTTTGCAGATAACAAGAGCAAATTTGAATGGATCTCATCAAGAGCCAATGTCGATTTTGGCCATCGTTAAAGAATTAATAATCGATTCTTTGGAAGCATATCTGTATTGGTCCACAGGTCACGCGGTTGAAGTAGCTCGTTTAAATGGACAAGACAGAAGATATTATCATTCGGATGAAATATTTAATGGAAAACAAGTGATGGGATTGACATTAGATACGGAGAACAGATATATTTATTGGATTGTTCGAAGCTATGAAAGTGGATCTATCGTTTATCGAGCACCTACATCCGAAAGGATTTCGATAAGTCAAAAAATCGTGCCTGAGAAGGTTTCTATTTTTTTTTTTTTTTTATAATATTAATATTATTATTAGTGATAGCAATGGAATTAGTAATTCTGTTTTTTGATATTTTTTTAAGGTCTCAGCTCTGCAACATCCAAACATGCAAGGCCCTTTGTGTTACTTCTCAGAGCATCTTCTGTGGCTTCAAGACAATCGAAATGCAGTGATAGGCGATTTGTCTGGTCAAAATACGGCCATAATAAATGGTATCACTTTGTTGGGCCTTCACATGGTAGCCGTCATGGATCCGGCGCTTCATCAATATCCAAAGAATCTTACGTCAGAGACTGTAGTTGTACTACCTAATGCTGTCAGTTACAACAGTATTAGAATAGAAGGAACTTGGAGGAATTTCAACATATCCTGGGATCCAGTAAAGAATATCAATTATGGAATTGTCTTTTATGAAGTGAAATTCGCAGATTACATCAATACCAATTCAAATCCGGAGATAACGACAGAAACCTCGATGTCTTACAATAATTCTGAACAGATTTTGCCTTATTCGGTTTTGGAAGTGACTGTGAAAGCCTTCACGTATTGGGAAACAGCACATCATACGAGGAAGATATTGAGATCGCCACAAAGTGTTCCCACTCAGCCAACGAATACTAGAGCCTTTATAGAATTTCATAAAGAACCTCTGAGTGAAAACATCGATATATTTGCGATATTTAGGTACAATATCGTATAAAGGAGTTTGTTACTTTTGCCTTTCTATCTTTAAATTCACACATTTAGAACGATTAACGATTTCTTTACAGATGGGACCAACCCGAGTTCGCAAATGGTTTGATCACCGGATACACGGTTCAGTGTTGGTTTAAGGAAAACAACGTCGAGATACAAATCTGCAATCAATCGCTTATTCCATCTACGTTATTAGAACACACTGTTCAAAGTCTCTTACCAAATACGACGTACTATTTTCAAGTTCGAGCTCACACGGAAGTTGGCGCTGGACCGTACACCGACGTGACCAACGTTTCGACGATGTACGAAAATCCGGTACCACAATTGCTGGTCGCCACAATGGATGCGGTTCGAATATCCGATTTGGATCAGGAAGTAAACTATACCATCACTCGTCATATCGCGGTTGAAGTGACATATCTGGCAGCGGAAAGTAAAATTTATTGGATCAACGAGATGCAGGAGCTGGTAACATCGGATTTGAATGGAGCAAATGCTACCAAAATATTGACATTAAACAACAGTGCATTTAGTATAACTGTCGACTGGGTAGCGAGGCATCTTTATTGGTCTGAATCAAGTTATCGAGAAAACGGTGGATGTATTATGAAGTTGGACTTGACCATGTGGCAAGCTGGAATTCTTAAATACAAGAACATCGTTATGACGAGTAGACGTATCGTGAATCTTGATATTTTACCGTCTACAGGGTATCTATCATTTTTACAGAATCTTTTCTCGTATATATTTATATAATATAAATGAAATATATATGAAAAAGATTTATATTTTAAATTTATTCATAATCTGACTTCATTTTTTACAGATCATTGTATTGGATAGAACAAACTAGAAAAGATGGCGGAGTAATAATGAAGTCAAATTTAGACGGGAATGATATTCAACCGTTCTTCAATTATATAGACGATTGTTCCTGTCCTTACAGATCATCTGTGTTTCCTGTGATGACGATCGACAGCACCAATTCGAATCAAAAACCAGTCATGTATTGGGTTTCTTTAGAAGGTCATTTAAATAGTGCTGATATCGACGGCTGTAGGTGCAATTTGATAGTAAGCGCGGGCTTCAACAAAGGACTACCGCCAAAATCATTGACCGTTGACAAGATGAACATTTATTGGTCCAACATCCCGGAGGATCAGATTTACTTTGTAAATAAGAAGTATCCCGATGATGAGGAAATCAAGCACTTCTATTTGCCATCTGTACGCAGTATCAAAGCCCTCGGGAAATCTTTACAAACTTATCCGATTGCAAACTGTTTGATCCCTTATCAAGCCTCCTACAATGTGGAAGAAATGAGAAAAACAGCAAACATTATTACTGTAACGCTTCCTGAGCCAATTCCGCAATTCGGTTGCGAAGAATACAGCTTACCAACGACACTTTACACGATATATGTATCTCAGTGTATAGAAAGTGATCCTAACAGGACGAAGTTACAGACTTACGAGAAAAAATATGAAATAAAGAATTTGAAGCCTTTCACGAAATACAGATTGAAACTAGCGTTGAGTAACTATTACGCTGATTTAGAGTCGATGAATTTAGAGTTTGGTTCTGATGTTGTGTTGCGAACTGAAGCTGGCACTCCTACAGCTCCAGAAAACGTAACCGTCGAGGCCTTGACACCAACTTTAGCTATTGTCTACTGGATGCCACCGAAAATATTAAACGCTGCTGCTGTACGATATGAGGTGCACTGGAGATTGTTTAGAGTAATAAATGGAGCGCGACAGAAGGGAGAACAATTTGTAAAGAGTACCGAGCGCACAACTGATGGAAGATTCTTCACTATATTGGAGCCATGGTTACCTAATCAAGAGTATCTAGTATTCGTCCGTGCTTATCCCGCCCACGTTAATGATGTTTATAGTGAAAGTCCTGGACACGTAGTCAAGATGTACCCAGAACCTAATAATTTGACGTTAACTGGATTTAGCGTGAATAGTTTAAATGTATCTTGGGTACCAACAGTCAATTTAATGGTCAAATATACGTTAGAGTATACGGATGTTGCTATGAATGATTGGCAAGCGGCAAACGAATTTAAGATGGATAAGGACAAAGTGACGTATTTTATTAGGGAATTACAACCACGAACTTTGTACAAATTTCATCTACTTTTGAGATATCCGAATTATAAAAAAGACTTCGTATGGCCAACAGATGGGAGATTTACGTTTCAAACATCAGGTAATACATTCTGAAAATGTTTTCAATTTTAACTTGATGTATTTTTTAAAGAACTATTCTTTAGAATTATTTATTTTGTATTATTTTTAAAACAGGTGATATACCAAGCGCTCCAGGTATGCCAACACTAACGAAACTTCGTAATTCCGTGTACCAGTTGAACTGGGAACCGGCAGAAGCCCACGGTTCACAAATCACGTTGTACCGTGTTGAAGGAATAAAGATCAATGAAATTAACGAGCAAATTGACACTACTGGGAACACAAGCTGGAAATTATATTACAATGGAACGGACAATTATTGGATAATCACAGGAGACATAAGCGACAAGTATCGATTTCGTGTTCAAGCTGAAAATGCGTACGGTTTCGGTAGTTGGAGCAGATCCAGTCCAATCATTGATTTAACGGAAGCTAACGGTGGAATATTAGCGGCTCAACAACACCTTGGTTTAGTGTTGGGACTTAGCGTTCCTGTTATCACTATTATGCTCATTTGCTTCTGTTATTTCCTTTGCCGTAAGTGTATGATGATTATAAATAAAGCGTACGTTTTTAATGATTAAAATAATCCTTGTTCAAATAAGCATGCTTCGAGTGGAGTTAACAGAAGTATAAAGGATAAGTTTTGTAATTCAGCAGTGTATCGGCAACGCAAAGAAGATAAAAAGGCGATTTTACCTCCCTTAGTGAGCGACGTTGAGTTAGCGACGCTACGGGAGATACCGCGCGGCAATTTCGTTCAACCCAACGCGCTGTACGCGTCTACTTTGCAAAACGATCCGGACGATTCTATGCTTCCTAAGATCAGAAGGGAACAAATTACGTTAGCGAAATTTTTGGGTAGCGGGGCCTTTGGAGAAGTAAGCGGCATAAATAAGAATATTGTAGTAATTATGGAGCTATGTTATTATTACATGTATCAAAATTTTTCAGGTATTCCAAGGGAATGCGAAGGATTTGGAGAGACCAGGAATTACCCCAGTCGCAATCAAAACGCTTCGAAAGGGAGCTTCAGCGCAGGAAAAGGCAGAATTTCTTCAGGAAGCTAGACTTATGAGTCATTTTCGACATAAGCACGTATTAAGACTTTTGGGAGTGTGTTTAGATACGGATCCACCATTACTGGTGCTGGAACTAATGGAAGCAGATTTACTGAGTTATTTAAGGGCGAGTCGATCTTTGCATCCATCCGATCCACACGCGCTACGTCTACAGGATTTGCTTGCTATGTGTGAGGATGTGGCAAGGGGATGCCGTTATTTAGAGGAGCTACATTTTGTACATAGAGATCTCGCATGTAGAAACTGTTTGGTATCTGCCAGAGATCGAGAGAATCGTGTTGTCAAGATTGGTGATTTTGGATTGGCAAGAGATATATATAAGAACGATTACTATCGGAAAGTAAGTATTTTTCTGATTCTAGTATAATAACAATTGTCGTGATGTAAAATAAAATCAAATATTCAATTTTTGGTCATAGGAGGGAGAAGGATTACTTCCTGTTCGATGGATGGCTCCTGAATCATTAGTGGATGGTGTATTCACTTCACAGAGTGATGTCTGGGCATTTGGAGTGTTAATGTGGGAAATTACATCCTTGGGACAACAACCGTATCCTGCCAGAACAAATATCGAAGTGTTACATCACGTACGAGCAGGTGGAAGATTACCGAAACCTTTGAACTGTCCATCTGCTTTACATCAACTTATGTTGCGTTGTTGGAGTGTTGCTGATGCTAGACCGAGTTTTAAACTTTGTCTTGAAAATATAGTTAGTCTTCGAAGTACTATAGAGGATGCACAATTGAACCCGGTTCATGCTGATCATTATTTAGCTAGAAGAGGTAAGTTTCAATCATACAAGTATTAATATTTGCATTATGTGAATCTTTGGCATGAAACATAAATCTACATTTTCTCAAATGTATTAATTGCCAATTATTAATCGTCAGCAAATACATCTTAGCTCATTAGGATAATTCTTATTGTAGTTTTAGGGATAAGATAAAATCATTTATGACTAAAACTCTCTCTATTGCATACATGTTACATATATTCTTACAACCTATGGTAAAATTCAATTTCTAAACTTGTAAGCTAATAGCTGCTTTACCAACTAATAGAATTATTATCAATTTATTGTCATATTCGTATTTGTTTCAAACGTGATCACATTCGATAATTACAATTCAAACCAGCAAGATGCATCGCCATAAATGTGTTCAATATATAAATTTAATAATTTGCTTAGATACATATTTATCATTGCATGGCTCATGCTTGCAGGCGTCTCTAACATGGCTTACTTTGCTGACGAGAACCAAAATCATAATCACTTAGGTAGGTTTTCATTCAGGTAGGTGTGAAGATCATTTATGTACGCTGCTTTCTCGATCAATATTTCTTTCCTTTTCATTCAAATTCGTGATATAATTATTAAATAATTAATTATAATTATCAAATAAGTGAAATTAAGTTGTGAAATGTAATGCAATTGGTTGATTTCTCAGGGAACTCATGGAAATCCAGTAGTTCAGAAGGCAGTCGAGATATGCAACCGTTCCTACAGAATTCCCACAATGCGATATCACAGTCGAATGAAGTACCGAAATACTTAGAAATATTAGCGGATAATGAGGATATTATTGTAAGGCAAAATTCGACAAACGGATACGAAGTGCCTCGGTCGATTCATATCTCCGATCAAAATTTAACCAATACAAATAAAGCTAGTACAAATGTAGATGTAAAGAGTAATTTGCATTCTGACGAACAAAAAGACGTTCTGGCAGATGCTAAAGAACAGTCGGAAAGAAAATGTGATAAGAGATCGTCGATATCTAGTTTGAATTTACCAAAACGTAAAAGAGCATCGATCACGAGTATGATTGAAAAATGTAACACTTTAGATAGTTCGAAATTAACTAATCCTACTATTAAAACGATTTTGAAAACAGACTCTTTTACATCGTTGATTGATCAGAGGAAGAATAAAAGGAACGTGACTGAACGACGAGGATCTGAATTAAGTTTAGAATGTAGAAGTTCTAGTTCTTTAAGTTCGAATATTAGTTTAGCTCCACCTACTCGACCTAGTTCATCATTAATTAGTTCACAAAATGTTCTTCCGTTAAAGAACAGCGTTATTGGAGGAACCAGTGAATCAATCGATAATAACGTTATGAAAAATGCATTGCCAAAAATTCAAAGGACTCATACCAATTTGCAAAATGGTACAGCTAACATACCTTTGGTGATAAATAGTGCATTATTAAACTTATTAAGGCAAACTCCGGTTGTCGAAGATAGTAACAATATAGTCACGTATACGAATATCAATACGGATGCTGTGAGAGTAAATGGATCGTGAAGTTAAAGGTGTGATGGATTAATGACGAATCATTTAATGAATCACGTTACAATAACAGAATCGTAATTTCAGTAATAACTCGGTATTGAAACTGGGAATGAGTGTAAAGTTCCATAGCTTTGAACTGCCATATTAACATATGTACATATTTAAGTTTTAATATTTGAAATTCTCACATAAACCGTGGCAGAAAAAGATTTTAGATGATCATACTTGTTTTGCATCCAAGAAATGAGAGTAGTTATAGAGTATTATGTGGCGATTAATCTGCGATAGTTTTATACTTGTTGTTGCAATTAATGTATTTATTTAATGACACAAAAGTACGAAATTTTCACCGTTCATTGTACAAATTTCATATACAGCGATAATATAAAGTATAGTATGAAAATTGATATTCATATTACACGTAAGGATTTGTTAAAGTTTTACATATAAATATAGTGATTCTTTTTAAAACAGTACAATTAAGAATAAATTTTTGCAAATATCAAACTTCATGTGACTGAACTGAGAATTTTCTAAACGTGTATTTTCAAATTCCATTATTGATATTTTATAAATCAATAAAATTTGAAAAGGTTTGTAAATATTTTATTAATATACATTTGTTATTTTTTCTTAATCTCAGTCATTCTTTTTATAAAAGTATTAAAACGATATTGTAAATATTCATCCAATAAAATTAGTAAATAAAACGTAAGATCGTAGTAATAAGTACAAAGACTGGGTGCATATTTTTCAAAAACAATTTTTCATAATTTCATACAATTTTCACATTAAAGCAATAAACAGTTTATAAAAAATAAATTGGTAAAAAATTGAGACAAAATAAGTACATTAACAAATGGCATTCAATATTTGATTATTAAATATAAGAAAAAAATAGTCCCATAATTTTTTGCAAAATATCATAGTCTTCCTCTTTAAAAACATATTCATACAATGTTATTTCCTTTCCTTTCCTTCATAATTTTTAAGTAAAAATGAATCAAATTCTGTAAATATTTTTAATTATTGTATTAGAAAATACATTTCTTAATAAGTAATCCTATATACATTGTATGAATTCTGTATATTTTATATATATGTGATTATATATAAAATATTGACATGCAAGTGCTGTAATGAAATTACATAAGAAAATATATAATTGTCTAACTAATCTGGGTAAATAATTAAATAATAATCTGTGTGTATTTAAAAAATGATTTATTACAGTCAATTAGATGATATGTATTACAAAGATTATAAATTAGCCTAATACTTTGTTTCATCAGTACATTTCTTCTTAAATATTCTGCAGGACAGAATATAATATATATTCATACAATTTTCTTGAAAATATATCTGAAACAGAATATATACAAATAAATTAACTGCTGACAGGAATAAAAATATTGAAAAATATAACGTATTATGCAATGCAGTATTACCTGTACAATAGCATAAGCAGAAATTGGCTTGGCATACTTAATCATCTAAAGAATCATCTTTGCTATGTTCATGTAGCAAGACGTATTCTCTAGTACTGTATCCAAACCGTACCACATCTCTTTCTAATAATTCATGATATCTTCTAGGTTCCAATTTCACATTATTTACAAATGTACCATTTGCAGATTCTAAGTCTATGAGGTAAGGACGAACTCTTCTTCCTTCGCCGCCTCCTTCTTTTTGGAAAGATACCAAACGGTACTGTAAAACTGCGTGTTGCTTAGAGCATGAAGGGTGGTCTAAGGGAATATCAACAATCTTGCGATCTCTGCCCATTAAATAAGCCGATTGTCTGTGGACGTACAAAGTAGGCAATGCTTTTTCTTCTTTGAACGGATATAACCTCCATCTACGTTTTGGTTTCCTCGCATCTGCAGGTTCAGCATATTTAATAACCACACCATTCACGGTGTTCGCTTCTTCTGTTAATTTCCCGGACAACTCGAAATTTGGTTTTTCCCTTTGTTCTAGTCTTGGTTTACGCTCTGCTTTGACAATAGGTTTACCCCATTCTGGCGAACGTTCCCTCTTTACTCTTGCCGCTTTAAAATTATTCTTACTCATAATAATTTTGTTAAACAACACTAATGTGACACAATTGGTTGATTTCCTCGAAGAATTCACGAAAATGCAACAGTTCGAAAACAGTTGGAATATCCAACCTCAGTATTCCGCACTTGGTGAAACACTGAAATGGTTGGAATCACTAACCAAAAAATGCAACAGTTCGAAAACAGTTGGAATATCCAACCTCAGTATTCCGCACTTGGTGAAACACTGAAATGGTTGGAATCACTAACCAAAAATGGAGACATAACTCAACAAAGGGGTATACGGTCATTGATTACGAATTGTGTAGATGTGGAACTAGCGCCGCGTATGTGTAATGGTGGAACTAATCATCTTTGTTCTTGTCGGACATTATTGCGTTCCTTGCCTGCGAATAATATCTACGCACCTTTCGACTCAGGTTGAAACTAAAAAAATAAAAATAAAAATGAAAATTCCAATAGAAGCACATTGCTTTTCCCACTAAATAGTTCTAGTCTTTTTCGGTATATGGCAGTCTAGTTTATAGAAGAAAGAGCTCAATAGTGTATATGAGCATCAGACAAGGATAGCAATAAATTTTAGTTTCATCGTTTCAATACTACGTGGCGCTAGCATTTCAGTGTCCATAAATTGATTAAATTTTTATTTGCAAAGAAATCAAATTAAGAAGATTAAACGTGTGAACTTTAGCAATTGTATTTTTTTAACTAGCCCCTCATTTTTACAAATCATTAATCATAGCAATAATTATGAGAAATTTATCATTTTGTCACGCCGGGAGTTGCGTCATCGAAAAAATAAAAAATGGAGCTCGATGCGCCTTCTAGGTCTCCCACAATCGAAGGCTCTTCTTTGATGTCACTCCGACTGCTCCAAAGCGTTTACGCGGCAAATTCAAACGAGGATTTCAATCGTTACTTGGTCCTGTGATCGCCAGTCAACGTCTCTGGCAAGAGACGGACAAAAATGATGCACAACGATTTAAAACGCCCGAATAACCTCGCGTAAACTGCGTGACACGTCTTTTGTTAGATCCAACGCGAGAGTAATTAATAATAATATTTATAAACCACCGCAAGGAAGCCGAGATCGAGTATTAGACGAGAGCCGGCGTTCCGTCGCGAAAATAACGAAATGTCTTGAATTTAAATTAAACGAAAAATTAAATATTAAGGAAAACTGTCTTTAAACTATTCACACTATTTAAATTAAATTATAAAATTAACTCTACGCGCTAAGGAATCTAACTTTACAAAGGAAGAGGAAAGATAACGGAATAAAAACGTTTTACACACTGACTATTTGACTTCTCGACTGATATTGATTTATTGTGGCTTCGCGGGGTCTTTTTATACATTTCTGAGTCTATTGTTTTACATTCCTTTGAGATGGCGTGATCTTATCTTATTGCTAACCGGATGTGGAGAGATAAGCGGCCAGCTCACAATTTGTTGAGTCACTTGAATCGGTAACATCGCATGTAATACGAAAATGATAAAAGTTATACATGACAAAATTTGGGATATGAAATACATTATAATAAGAAAAATATGTTTATATACTACTTTATAAAGTTCTTATAAGACTTTATACTATGTATAAAATTTATTATCTGATATGTCTGGGCAAATAAATTTTGACACGTGAATGAATAAATTGTAATATATGTATATTTCAAAAGTGATTTATTACAATCAATTTATCTTCCTATTTAGATGAAATGTGAAATTTATATATTAATAATATTTCTTTTATTAATGAATTAAAATTTTTATTAGAATAAATACTACAGTGGTGTGAATGTTATATATAAGAATTAAATTGCTATATATAAGAATTAATACAACTTAAAGACAATTATAAACTAGCTTTACAACTCGTCCTAATAGGTAATAACATTGTCAATATATATACTGTCAATATATATGATTTTTCTTAAATATGATTCTGAAAAAGAACACAAATGTAAGTAAACTTTAGAAAATATAAAATATTTAAGAAAAATGTTGTTACCTATGCAGTAGTAGCAAGAGTAGTTGTACTTGTAGTACTTGAGGGAACATCATCATCTAATGAATCGTCTTTGCTATGTTCATGTAATAAAACATATTCTCTTGAACTAAATCCAAAACGTATCACATCCCTTTTCAATAATTCATGGTATTTCCGTGGTTCTAATTTTACGTTATTTACAAATGTACCATTTGCAGATTCCAAGTCTATGAGATAAGGTCGAATTCTTCTTCCCTCACCTCCGCCTTCTTTTTGAAAAGATACCAAACGATATTGTAAAACTGCGTGTTGCTTAGAGCACGAAGGATGATCCAAGGGAATATCAGCAACTTTGCGATCTCTGCCCATTAAATAGGCTGATTGTCTGTGGATATACAAAGTTGGCAATGCTTTTTCTCCTTTGAAAGGGTACAATCTCCATCTACGTTTAGGTTTCCTCGCATCTGCAGGTTCTGCGTATTTAATAACCACGCCATTTACAGTGTTTGTGTCCTCCGTCAATTTTCCAGACAATTCAAAATTTGGTTTCTCTCTCTCTTGTGGCTTTGGTTTAGGTTCTGCTTTAACAGCTGCTTTGCCCCATTCTGGAAACGGTTCCTTCTTTACTTTTACTTCTTCAAGATTATTCCTCGCTCCTTTGTTGGCATTGTCATTTCTCTTATTATATTCAGCAGGATCTTTGTGTTTTCTCGTTTTTTCCTCATGATCTCTGTGCCTTGGACGAGATTCTTCTCTTTTTAAAGGCGATCTCTCATATCTTTTTCTATCATATTGCCTCTCTTCTTCCCTCCTTTCATGTCGACTATCCCTATATAACCTATCCCGTTCGCCTTGCGATCTATCACAATGCACATCATTATTTTCTCTTCTTACGTCTCTGCTAAATTTGTGAACGTCCCTACCTTCTCTCTTGTCTTTGTAACTTTTATTCTTGCTGCTCGATTCCTTTCTGCCGGATCGTCTGTCTTGGCTAGGATGCCTGTGTTTACGTCTTTTCCGTGACTTTTCGTGATAGTTCTCGTCACTACTTTCAGAGCTACTGCTAGACATTCTTACGTCTTTATCAATGCAATTTTCTCAACGAAGTGAATCAATTTTCGAACATCTTGATTTAAAACGATACGACACGAGATAACCTATACTAGTAATAAGACAATTTGTTATGAACACTGAGTTTTGATGTATTAATATGTTAATATGCACATATAGGAGTGTATACGCTTACGTTTTTTTAGTTGATATCAAAATGTATTTTAGATTTCACTTTTTTAATAAAAATGTCAGCTATTTCATTTAATCGCACGAAACGTACTGCCATCATGCGTACCAAACTTAAAATAGTACGATATCTACATATATTTGCAATATTTACTTATGTATGTATATAGATACGTAGATTTAGATTGTTGACTTTCTAATTGTTACAGCAATGCCAATATGTCTTTTTATTCATTTCTAATTCTTGCAATATTATTTCATATCTCTTGCAAAAGTTCATATCTCTACCACAAATTATTTTTATTCAAGCAACTATTGTTGACATCACTATAAAAGAAAATGTAATTAATTATAACTTGCATGCAAATCAAATTCTCAGGGATGAACGCCATAACCTTATTAACAGCGATAAAATTAAATTGTACTCGTGTAATTTCATTAATGTTCTGACTAACTTCTAAATGTATAAATTAATTTAAAGTGAATCGAGTTAACTACAACTTCGTAATTATCGCTGCAAGTTGAAACGAAATTTAAACTAGCACGACGTATATTCGAACTTACGATGTCCGATTAAAAGGAAGCGGATGTTTTACGTGTAAAAAAATATTGCGTTTATTTTGTATAAAAAAAGTATAAAATCAGTATATACATAATAATACATAATTAAAGTATCTATGAAGACACTTATACTTTTATGTCCTTTACCTTTCTTAAACTTTACTCCGGTTCCGTTGTAATCTTAAAATATGTGCGATGACAGAAGGTTTTTGTGTGTTACTTTCGGAGTTGGCACGCTAAATCTTGTTTTACGTAAATTTCTATCGTGGTATGCCATACTATTCATTCGTGTAGCACTTAAAACGATGAAAAAGTCGAATCGGTGAAGGAGTCGGTGTTGTCGGAATTACTTTCAGCAGCATCTACAAACGCCGTGGATAAATCTCCAGCCAGTTTGCTCACAGTTTGCGAGGTCACATCGTACATGAAGATTTCTTTCTCGCCTTGGTTCGCGTCTTTCGGCCTGTAACAGTATCGATGAATATTTTTTGAAAGCCAAAGGAAAGTGAAGAGCGGCGATTTCGATCATTATTACTGGATGATGTTCGCGGAAGCGGATCGAACGGAACGTTCGTGGAAGATTACGATAGACGACTCGGTGAATATCGCTCGTTAAAGAATAACAGCCGCGTGTCGTTTAAAGAGAGTGGACGAGTTAACGAAGGCAAACTTGTATAAATAAGCGTGATTAGTTACGGCATCGGACTCGCGTTTGTTACTTACATGGTTACCAATAGAACCACCGACTGTTTCTGTGGCTCTGTCCGGCTTTCCTGTTCCAACCACTTCTTATAGTTCTCCGCGGTTGGCTTCTTCACCAATTGTTTCAGGGTATCGCCGGCGAGAAACTTGACTGCTTGTACGTCGCTGACCCTCCTACCTTGTCTCGACTCAATCTCTTTTTCTTCTTGAAAGTTATAGTCGACGGGCGCCAATACGACCACGCTGGAGATCTTCCGACCATTAAGTTGCGGCACGTCCGGAATAGGGAAGGACGCACCACTCACTTTGAGCGGTAAATAACGATTGTATTGGGACTGGTCTTTCGCTCCCACAGTTACAGGATTCAACCTGGTAGCATCGTCGCGTATGTGCTGATCCGCTAGCGCCTGGCCTTGCTCCGTATTCGGATCGAAGCGTACTACTTTCATCTCCACGCCACCTGGCCGCAGAGTAGCCTGTTCGAACTTGGTTGCGCTACCAGTAGTCGCCTTCTTCGCCAAAATCGACGAAGAAGTGGAAGAGGAGGAGGTCGAGGAAGATGATGCGCTCCCTGCCGTTTTGGGTTTCTTGACGACCGACGGGACCGGTTCGCTGGCAGCTACCGCAGAACCGCCTCCGGCGCCGTAGAAATTCGCCAGAGCCTCCGGCGGTAGTTTCTCTATCGGTATGTCGCCGACTTTGTCGTAATCCAGTATTTGTATGTCGGCGTTACCCAAAATGCCGGAACTCAGTAGCTGCTCTCTGATATCATCCGGTACCTCGTCCGGAAGATTTGCGATATTTTCTCTGATTTTAGCCTCTTTTTTCGGAGAGAGAGTTGTTATTGGAGCTTCGGTGGTGGTTGTAGTTGTCGTGGTGGTAGTAGTTGTTGTACTTGAAACGAACGGTCTGATGGTTGAGACTGAATTGAAATCTTCGACAGGACTGACCGGAGTCGCATAAATCTTTTGAGAAGGATTCGCGTTATTTCCGGAGAACGACGGACGTCCCCAGATTGATGATCGTTGAGGAGATGCCGGATATCTTTGCTGTTGTTGCGACTGTTGTAGACTTTGCGAGAAAAATCCTTCCTGCTGACTCTGAATTATTTGCTGCTTCGTATTCACATGTTGTTGTTGATCGTTTATGAATTCACTCGGTGGACTTCTTAGTATATCTGGTGACGTATTTGGCGGTTGAACGGAAACGTATTGATTCTGTGGCGTTTCTGGGAATCCAGTTGGCTGGATCGCTGGATTAAGCGGGAAAGGGCCAGGGTGAAGCGGATTTTCTCGAATTGCGTAATGCTGCTCGAGCTTCGGTACAGCTTTGAAAATTTCTCCTCCTGGCTTTTGAATCTGGGGCAAAACTGGCAGTTGAGGTATACTTTGTACCGGTGGTGCTTGATTATATTTCAATTGAGAACGATACTGCTGCTCCTGTAACAATTTCTGTTCCTGTTCTTGTTTCCTTCTACGTTGCTCGTGTAATCTCTGCTGCTCTTGTAATCTTTGCTGTTCCTGCAACCTCTGTTGGTCTTGTAACCTTTGTTGCTCCTGTATCCTCTGTTGTTCTTGTATCCTCTGGTGTTCTTGTATCCTATGCTGCTCTTGTATCCTCTGTTGTTCCTGCAATCTTTGATGATCTTGTTGTCTCTGTTGTTCCTGCTGTCTCTGCTGATCCAATATCCTCTGTTGCTCTAAGAATCGTTGATGCTCCTGAAGCCTTTGCTGTTCGTGCTGCCTCTGATGTTCACGTTGTTTCAATAGTTCCTGTTGACGACGTTGCTCGTGATATCTTTGTTTCTCTAGTTCCTGTTGCTTGTACGGGGGCAAAGGCGGTTGCTGAGGTTGTTGTTCCACGTTGAAAGGACTGCCCTGATTCAGTTCCTGTTGACGACGTTGCTCGTGATATCTTTGTTTCTCTAATTCCTGTTGCTTGTACGGGGGCAAAGGCGGTTGCTGCGGTTGTTGCTCCACGTTGAAAGGATTGCCCTGATTCAGTTCCTGTTGACGACGTTGCTCGTGATATCTTTGTTTCTCCAATTCCTGTTGCTTGTACGGGGGCAACGGCGGTTGCTGCGGTTGTTGCTCCACGTTGAAAGGATTGCCCTGATTCAGTGGCAAAGGTTGATTCTGTATCTGTACATTTTGATGAGAAACCGATAAAGTAGGTGGAAATCCTGGTTGCTGTGGATGGTTGATGCTTACACGATGAGGTGTGCCAAAAGTATTGAATGGCGCTCGTTGTTGTACATCCGGCAAACCCTGAATCGTTATAGGCAACCGACTCAACTGAGGTCTTTGAGGCAAGGGACTTCTTGCTTGCGATGGAGGGGGGAACGACGGCTGTTGCTGCAAGAAATTTAGAGGCGGTTGTTGTTGAAGAGGCTGATGGAGTTGCTGCTGCTGCGGAAAGGAGTTGGCGATTCTCTGTTGGGGAAACGCCGGTGGCACTCTTTGATGGACCGGTTGAATCGGTTGATACGGGCCGTGTTGTCGTTTGGGAGATCCTGGCGGAGTGGAAGTTGGTTTGTTCTGTTGTTGGGTCGGCGGCGCTTCCAAATCGCTACGTTTGTTGTGATTGTTCGGTGGTACTTGTTCGGTGCCAAAGGTGACGCGAATACCACTAGAACCAGAATGGTACACTTCACTATCGGGTCGAATGATAGCTCTCAAAGTCGTAGAAGGTTCTGGCGGTGCTGGTGTCGCTGTGTGAACAGGTTCTTCCGGGTAAGGCGCTGGGTTATCCGGCTTGATCTCTTCGTGTTCCTCGACGGGTGTTAGCGCGGGCACGGGTGGATCGTAAACGACGCGGGATTTATCTCCGTAGCCTTTCTTTTTCTCGTATTTCACATAAAACACTTGTACAGGTTCTTTCGTAGGCCTCGGAGGCGGCGGAGGTGATGGAGGTACCGGCGTCGGCAACGATTCATTAGATTCCTTGATGATAATTTCGATGATCGGTTCCGGTTCCGTCGGGTAATAATTCAGCGGGCCCTCCTCGTAAAAATCGTCGCTCTTGGAGCTCGCCAAAGGATTGTAAAGCGGATCTCTCTGAGAATACTGAACGATTGGTTCCATTTGGACCGCGTAGGGTGGTGGTCTGGCTCCTCTCCTCGGATAGAATGCAACCTGTTGTCTCTTATCGCGGCTTTTCGAGGACTCATCTTTGGCAAAGGTCGCAACGACGAAGAGCGCTATTATCACGACAACCTGGAAAGAGGAATCTCTATCGGAATGCGTGGAGACAAGGGGAACCAAATGGGAAGTATCTGTGTATAAATGTGGAACACATTTGTGGAAACATTGGTCGCACGTGGTTAACCGAGTGACCTGATTAATAAACGAGAAGAAACATCCTGTAAGACCTTAAAAGGCCAATCGATTGGTATTCTAGCGTCGCCGAATGGACAGTTACTGCTACCCTGATAAGCGATTCCCAGCTGCGATCGTGTTCCCGATATGGCGAGGTCGAGTTACCAGCACGTATCGGACGTAGGATGTTTCTCGCGTTTAAATTGTGCGAATAGAACAGAAATTCTTGTTGCTTGTTTCACATGGCCATAGAGAGAAAGAAGGAGAGAAAATTTAGGTTTTAGATTCAACGGCGTGCGCGTTTCACCTCGAGAATTCGGTGACTCTCTTGAAGCGCAGGGACTTTTTAATATTCCTCGAACAAAAAGAAACTCGTACGTACTCGATGTACGTACGCGGCTGAAATGAAATTTATTTATGTGGTCTTGCGTGGTAAGCGTTGAATAAACTGAACGATGAAGCACGATACGATCTCATTACAGCACTAACGTATCTCGTCAGAACAAAGAATTTGAAATTCATTGTACTAGTAAAAAAGAAAGAGAGAAAAAAAAGAAAGAGAGAAAAATTACGTTATGAACTATTAACTGCGTATACATAAACGCGTCGCTAATCCGATATACTTTCCCTTGCTAAGTAGCCAAAGGCGATACGCTGACTGATTACAAATGATAGAACCGCGTCGAACGTTTCCCGTAACTATGAAACGAGACATGGTTATTACGATGAAAGTACAAGCGGGCGCCGCGTTCTCTGAAATTATTTTAGTTATTTACATTGTTAATACGACCCTCTACGGCTCCTGGGAATATTCTCGAAGAGATACAATCTTTTATACAATTACCAGTTTAAGGAAGCGCATGGCGTGTCCGAATCGGTTACTCGTTGAGCTTTTTTTTTTTTTATCTCGATCGTTCGGAGTCACACTTCACCGGCTTCACGTGCTTAACTTTGATCAAGAGCAGCTAACTCGCGATAGGCAACATGATATCCGTAGGATCGGGCATGCACTGAACGATATCGAATGGAGCTTGGACCCAGAGGCTCGTTTCTCCCTACCTGATGCCACCACCATCGGAATACTTCAAGAAGCTCCTCTCTAATATCGAATACGGTGGGGCACCTTTCTCTGGCTCCGTTGGCTACGTACACTTTACGTGGCTAGTGTAAGGCAGCATTTAAATTGTTCGCGTGCAGGACATACAGACGCGATTTGAGACGAAAAAAAAAAAGGAAAAGAAAAAAGAAGAGAAAAAAGGAAGGTTTCAGCGCGAAGAGACAACGACACGGGAGAGGAAAACGGGCGAAGTCGTTATCAACTTTCTTTAAATCCGTCCGTCAATCGAAAGGAAAGGAAGGCGATTATATTAAACGTTCCTTTTCCGTTGACCTCCAAGGTCTATCGAAATCGAAACCTATCTTTTCTCTAGGAGAAGGCCGCGTCCGCGATTGGTATTGTACACGCTGAATTATTTGGTGAAAGACTACCATCTCGAGAGCACGGCAACTTACACTCGCGCGCTCACGCTTACATACACTTATCATTACTTTCGCTAAAAGTTTAAAGCGGTTCCGAGCGAACGATTTCTTGTGAACAAATCATTTCCTGCGTCTGTCTAACGACTTTTCTTTCACGGCGATATGTAAATTCCCATGGTCACTTTTACTATCGACAGTTATTCTTTGATTCAAGAATTTCTTGACTTTTTTACATTTCCATTTCATTTCATTCTGTTCTTTAACGATACTTCAATTCTATTCAACTGCGAACACACAAATATTAATAATTACGCAATTAGGCTTAATGAATTAAAAAACTCACGTAATTGCTACATACGTATTTTTCATTACGTTTTATTTTTTTACTTGTTTTGTTTTTGGCCTTGTTAAGAGATTACGTAGTTTTCCTCTCCATAATAGAAACGGTCCGAGATTTTCCAACAAGTTTATCCCACGTGAAAAGATCGCGTGCACTCTTTTTCCGTAAATCGTGTTCAGTTTGCTGTGAAAGGCAGAAATCTAGATTACTGGTTAACTGAGAATGACCTGGTAAAACCCTTAGTTGCAAAAGCTTTGATGATGCAAAATTCTCATACTTGCGTAACGTGCATTCCAGATTGGAAGCATCATGCACAACTGTGATGGATCATTTTCAACTGATTCCCTATAATCTCCCTCATCCTCATCTTTGAACTTTGATGGTCCAAGGATAGCGTAAAATCACCCACACTCGTCAAGTTTCGAAAGTTTGTCAATCGATTTTGTAATTAGACAAAAAGCAGTGATCAAAGTACATTGACATTTAACGATTTTAATGGACCAACATCCTGCCATAAGGATGAACTTTTAGCAAATATCCATGCATCGTCGAGATTCGACGTCTCGTTCGTCCTACTTGAAAACTTTCACTTACGTTGGCGTAAGAGATCCAAACAACGACCGAGAGATTCGAATACGATGAGTAAAGAATCGAATGGTCAGTGATTTCTAACCGTGTAAAGTTTTTCGTGAAAAAATTATTTATGTCACGTGGTCAACAAATTTCATATTCTCTCATTTTTATTGAAAGAATAAGATCAAACGATGTGATTTCACAGAATTCACAAATATGAGAAAAACTGTGCAATATTGTTCGAAGTTAATTGTGCTGAAAGCTGGAATAGATAAAGATAAATTTATCGTGGCGTTTAGCAATAATTGCAACAGTAGTTGCAATCTGAAACGTTTAAAAGTGGATTGCACGAATCCTAGACGCTTGGTTCTCATGAAAGTCCAGGGATACAGAGTAGCAGATGATACAATTCTCTGTCTAAGGCCATACAGTTTCTGAGTATACAGTTCTCGGAGAGTAGTGTGCTCATGAGCAATAACGTAACTGTTGAAGAGTGAAAGTGCCGTAAAGTGGGACATGGCGAGAATAGCATCCGATCTTTTAATTAATAAATAAAGCAAACAAACGGTCCTCATTTCCTTTGCCTTTTGTATTAAAGTGGCGGAAGATGGTCCGCCGTTTCGTAAGACCTTGGTTCGTGTATTAAAATTTTATGCGTCTCTGTGAGAAAATTGCTTTCGATTTGGCCGATCGTATCCGGGGCTCGTTTGCCCGACATATCTTGGCTAGAAGTAAAAAAGTTAAACTGATTACCTCGCTTTTTTTTTGTGACTGACAATTTAACGTTTTTCTTATTACCGTTGACTTCTCTTTTAACGGAGTTTATCGGTATATTATTTGTACTTACATATGCATGCATATCCTCGTAACTGTGTTATATAATTAGATAGGATATGCGGCATTAAACAAAAAGTGTCTATAGCCGGTGTTATATTCATTGCACTTTCTATTTCCATCGTAGAGTATATTTTGAAATCTTACATGGCGTATTATAAACGACTTAAAATTAAAAACCTTGATTAATGGTTCAAAGGGATATAAGAATAATACGTAATACCTTTAGATATATACACGTATGTGATAAAAGTTATTAATCGCGAGTTAATTATTTATAGATAAATTTGAATATTAGCAAATGAATTTTTGGAGTGACAATTTTATGGTAAAATTAGAACCACGTGGAGTGATCAGTTAAATTTACGCGGCTATTTCACTGCAACAATGGCCGCACCTACAGACATTCGGTGCACATGTAAAGTTTGTACCAGAATTCGTGTCACGATTGACCAGATATTTAGCGTTCTAGATGTATACGGCTGGCTATTGAACTCTTATGTCGTGGTACGTAATATCAAAGATATATCTAGCACTAGCATTTTCTACAGTGTTGTATTTGTTCGGATTTATTCGATATATGTCCAAACATTATGACGCGTGTCATTACTTTCATCGAGTGGTAGCTTTAATGGACTGTACAAGCTACTTTCTTCTTTAATATAGGACTTCTTTCAAGACAAGTTATGGGACAAATTACCGGAAAGTTGGAGATTTGCATTACAAGATACACCTCCTCAAGAATTTGGTAAATGGTTATCAGGAGACATCTCGTGGTAGGTATTGACACTATACTGTTCGAACCTGATGTTTTACAAAGTGTTCTACAATTTTTTTCAATTGTGTTACAGCACACGTGTATGGCCTTTAACACTGTTTGCACTTCGTCAAGTTGCTAATATTTTACAAGTAAATAGAAATCACGAAGACTCAAAGAGTATACTAATTTGTGAATTCAATAAAACAAAAATAAAGAATAATAATAATGAAACTTTGAAAACTAGTAGAAATTACATTTTCGACAAGTTACATTACCAAAATCATAAATTTAATAATTTGTTTTCAAAGCATATAAAGAAAAAAAAGAGATATGAGATACACGAAATAGCTCAAGTATGCGCAGGCTGTGCCCACGAAGCTAGTTGTAAATGTATTGTTGATATTGGATCCGGAATGGGTCATTTAGCTAGAATCTTAGCATTTCAATATGGATTAAATGTTACTTGCATCGAACAGGATTGTACATTATTGCAACAAGCTAGGTATACAAGTTGTTATGACACGACGCCGTTGAAGTTATTGTTGATAATAATTTTGTTACAGAAAATGGGATCAAGAATTATTGGTGTCTATAAGAAAGCACATACCCAGTTACCACCAAAAGTGCCCTCAACATTTTACAGCTAAATTAGAATCTTCGAGTTTAGTCGAATCAGAATTAACTAGTCAATTAACAGAATTATTTCAGAATGAGTTTGACTTGAGCGAGACAGAAACTGAATTTGGTCTTATAGGACTTCATCCTTGTGGAGATTTAGCTCCTATATTACTCAAGCTTTACTCATCTAGATGTGAAGCTAAATTTATCTGTATTGTAGGATGTTGTTATATGAAACTAACAATACAGTTCGTATGGTTTCTTATAGGATGTTGTTCTTTACGAAGTATAATAATTAATTCTGTAATATGATAATTAATTTTTAGATCAGATATAAGTGGATCGAAGGGTTATCCACTTAGCAAGTACCTGTTAGCATGTAAAAATCACTCGTTAACATATACAGCATTAGAAGTAGCTTGTCATGCTATTGAAAAATATTGTGACAAATTAAAGGACGGAAATTATGAAGATTTAATAGTTAAGTGGAATTGATAAATATATACATGTTTGAATAAATATTCTTAACTGAATATTATTTGTTTCAGGTACACACATACAGAGCAGCTTTAGAAACTATTTTAGTAAAGAAAAATGAAAAGTTACGTCACAGTCAATTTAGAAATGTCAAAGTAACAAAAGGAATGACGTTTGAACAGTTAAGTGACTAACATCTAATTGCCGGTAGTCAAATATATAAATGTACGAGTATATACAAATATATTTGATTATTTCAGGTATTGCCGTGCGGCTACTGCAAATTTTGACGCGTATTTGCAGCCGCAAGAATCTGATATTAACAATTTAGAAATAATTAACTTATTAAATCGATGGGAACAAGTCATAGTGTTTGGATCGCTTCGAATGATGTTGGCACCATTAGTGGAGACCATTGTGCTTTATGACAGATTCTTATTTCTGTCTGAAAGAAATTTGACACCAACGCTAAAACCAGTGTTCGATAGCAGACTGTCACCACGAAATTTAGTGTTAATGTCTAGGAAAAATAACTAATCCGTTTACAGTTTTGAATTATTTTCCGATAAAACCTACCTCGAACTTTCCTTCTTCAATCACTGTAAGTGTTACCGCGATCGCACTTCCCGCGTCTACGAATCAAAGTCGCCCCGGATTACGATGCGTCTTTGATTGGGCAATACCATTCGGTCGCAGTCGTCGGTGAATAATGTATTTCAGTTTCCAATTTTTCGTTATTTTGCGATAATGATTTAAAAAAAAAAAAGAAAAAAGCACCACGTTACAAATACTTTGATATTTGTTGCAATTGTTGTTTTGACTTATTATTCAATGGTGATGTCGCACGAATGCACGACGTGAACAACGCGGACCAATGGGAGAGTGGGATAACGAGCAGATGCGCGTGCGCGCGGTTCCGCCTTAAAGACTCGCCATATCGTTGAAATAGTGGCGTCGGTAGGTAGCGCTGCGGTGGCCGGCTACTTCGTTAGGGGCAGAGACGTTCCTCTCCAGCAACATCGAGATCCAGTTTCCCTTAAGCCGCTCTCGCGCGTTTGTCTGTTCTCGTCGCGTTCGCGTCGTATCCTACCGATTATTTTCTCCTTCCTCCCCCCTCCCCCGCCCGCGCACGAGATCGTCGACACGGTAGAGAGTCGCGCGGTATACACACGGACGTGTCGTCGTAGCACCGAGTGCTCCGATTTTAAAACTAAATTGCCCGGTGCCCGAGCCCCAGGATGGCGTTCAACGGAGACGGACCACACTCCAAGAGGCAGCGACTCGAGGAATCTGGTCACAGGGTGAGTACACTTTATACATGTATATTAGTTTTCGGCCGCGGTATCTCTTTTTTCGTCGGCGGAATTTGTCGATCAGTTTTTTTTCGTCGGACGGATTTTGCCCATTGTTCGAACAGTTTGGTACACTGGCACGGTGAACGCGTGCGTTTCGGCGTGTCGCGTGAGATTTATCGTGAGGCTGCCGCGACACAGCGGAGGGGGGAAAGTCGCCATTTATCCGGTCGCTTTTACCCATATCACCGCCACCGCGTCGAAACAATGGGCGATGCGCGCGCTATCGAAGGAGATTGTCTCGTGTCGTGGTCGTGTCGTGTATAATACGAAACGCACGTTTCCCTGATACGTGGCTCGTGTTTCGGCAGCAACCTGTTATCCCGTACGTGTGCTCTTTGTAACAATCGCGTCTTCGTACGAATCGAGAATTCGTCGACGACGCCGTCGCCACTGTCGTGGAAAGGCTTGCCCTGTTCTATCGTCGTTATTGGCGACGGCTGGTGCGCGAGGATGCACGTTCAAAACAAACCCCCGTCGGCGAACCGGGGTCGATAATTTCCATCGCGTTATCGCCGCGAGACGAGGCGTTGTCGCGATGCTGCTCGCCGCCTGCGATTATCTCAAACGGCAGTTTCGTCCTTATACCGTGACCTATGAGATATTCGGAGAAACAAACCAGATAATAGCAGCATTATACTCGAACGCGTTGTGGACTTAGGAGTCTTCGGCCGACGGCTCCTATGCATTTGTTATATTGTTTGTTTGGAGCGACGTTTTCGTCCTGAAATCGATCCCTGGGCATTCCGTTAACGTGATATTAACCGAATGTATCCGGCGAGGGTATCGAAGGTACGAGAAAATACACGATACATGTTCATTTGTATTTTCGTTGTTTTTGTTATGTCGTAAAATATAATTAATTGCCATTTTAGTACATGTACGTCGATATCGAACGTATGTATACTGTTCGAAATACGTGAACCCAATCTGAAAACATTTCTTCTCAAAACACATACACGTGCTTTGTCCAACAACCAAGTCAAGAAAGTTCAAATATTTTTTTATTTTATTTCGGCAAGTATCTGTTTAACTGTGGAGAAATGTTTTCAGGATAGTTACCTTTCGCGTATCTACACAATATACATTGCGATATATCAAAGAGCAACATTCAAACAATAAACCGCGTTCGCATGAGTCATATTTACAATTGGATTGCATAAATGATAAATTGGAATATGACCATTGAATTGTCTTTGATCAGTATTCAAAGTTAAGTGCGCGTATCTATGGATATAAAAATATCGTATCACGCATTATCGTTGCTCGCTTGCATAAATTTGCAGAATTCGCTTGCATTTGTCTTAAAATATCTTTGAGTCATTAAAAACGTTTTATCCTGTTGATTAACGTTTATTGATTATTGACGATTATTAACGATTATTGATTAACAACTTATTTTGGAGTCTTCCTTTTTTTTTTTTTTTTTAAATCATTTGCCGCTTATTGTTTGGAACGAGAGCACTTACGTTTGTTATCGTTTTCGCGAATAAGTTTCAAAATTTCGATGGAAAACAAGAATTAAATACGAGAAACGGAATGGGTCATTGTCACGTCAACTACTTAGCGACCTTCGTTTCACGGTTGCTAACACTGCATGCTGCTGAAAACACACGCCACAGATGATGTAATGGTAGGCGTAATGCGTTACATATGCATATATGCCAATCATATTTTCACACGGTACCTTGATCGGGATATTGAACTTTATTTTTTATAAACTATCGTCATTTCCTTTATTATTTCATCTAACCAATTGACACTCTGCATCGTACTGTGGTTTCGTTTCAAAGTATTTAAAGTATTTCGACTGTAATTTCTCTGCTTTATATTTCAAATCACGTAATTTGAAAGACGTAGCCACTTTTAACATAATTTCTTTACCTTCGTCAGAAATTTTTGAATTCATCGTATAATAATAATAATAATAATAACATTGTTGTACATTGCCATTGAATAATTTTTCAGTTCTAAGTAATATCGATTCTTGCTTTTAACTACTAATCTTAAAATAGGAGCGACGATATTGTATAATTTGTGCCATTGATTCCCTCGTTCCTCAAATATGACCTGTATTCGTTTTTATTAAAATGCTAGATACGTCACGTGACGATCGCCTTTAGAAAGAATTCCGTTCCATTTGTAAGAAATCGATCTGCGAAAGGTCAACGGTACGTAGTGACTTCACGATAACGAGCAATTCTTGCGGTCAATCCTATAGGTCAGCCTTAAAATATGTATCGACACGTTTCCATTTTGTATCGGTGGTTTTATGATCGATGGTTGGCAACGAGTAACACGCATGAACGTGAAAGTCGCTCGAACGAGGAAACGTTTTCCATTTACGTGTAGCCCACGGAGCCCAAGTTTCCTATTTCCGCTGTTGATCCGCTCTTTTTTTTTTTTTAACTTTCCTCCCTTTTGCTCCTCTGTCTCTCTTTAACCGATATCTCTCGCTGTTAATGTTGATTCGAGCAAAAATAAAAATCCACGTAGTTGGAACGTCGGTGTAGCCACCTTTCTGCTGTCCTGCTGTCCTTTGCATCGTACTTCATAATGTATACAGATTCCACTCGGTTTCTCGGTCTCTGTTCTATAGGCGCGTGTTCCGTTCGCGAGCTCGACTCGATTCCTCGTGTGTCTTCGATGCAGCGAAGACAAAAAATATATATCAACCGTCTTTACCGCTTGACGATCCGAGTATGTTCAGGATCAAAGCGTTTTTACGTTTCCTCGCCATGAAATATTCAACGAAAAAGAAAAGGAGAGCATATGTGTGTGTGATTCCCATCTGTCGCATTTGCACGCGATTAAATCCACATTCTCTCATGATTATCATCGTTTTAACCAGAATAACCGATACTGAAATTCGAACGCTCCGATAAAGCACAGGTCACGACGGATGGATAGTTTGAAGAACCGCTATCTGAATCTTTAGTCAGGTTTCATCAGTCGGTTTCGTTGTTCTTCCGACTGGAATAGTCATTAATCTCGTTACTCGTCTCGCAATCTCGTGAAATTCATTCGAGCATTCATTACTTCCGGAACGAATACGATCAGCGCTGTTCGTGGGACGAAAGTTCTACCAAATCGATAACGTCAATGCTGAGCGAAGAGTTATTTTGCGTCGAACAGTTTGAAGAACTCGAGTCAATCAATGTGTGACTCACGTTTGACATTTCCACGAACTTGACTGTAATACGCGTTCATTTCGATGAAAAGTAACTGCATCTGTATAAATTGCTGTTGTTAATCCGTCAAGGACAAACATATTGCGTTAACGTTGTGCTGACAAAAGAATTCTTATCCTTATCTTCTGCAATTTAACAAAGATTGGAAAAAATCGAGATATTTATATCAAATTATGGAATCTCTTTGATCTTATGTATATTGCACTTATACAACTTGTTGTACGAATTATTTCAATTGTTTGCTTCTCGATGGCGAACAGTAGTCACGATCTATCAACTCTAATTTTTCGCCAAATGTAATTTTTCAAAGACCGCGCGAATTATTTTTGCGTTCGCTCTTAGCGAAATGGTCCGACCGATCAGGTCTTACTCTCTGCGTGCGTTTCGGTTGACGTTCGTTTGAACTTTGCCAACGCAGAGTCAAACCGTCTCTCATACTTAGCGACACTATCCGGCTTGGCTCTCTCTCGGTGTGTCATAACGACCGAAATATCTTTGACTCTTGACTGGTATCCTTGCTCGGTAACGTGCACGTGCTCCTGTAGCTGGAATGTCTGACGAAGTAACCCCGTCATCTCGGCTGTGACGTGTCCGTGATAAAAAAGAAGATCGATATCCGTTCTCTGTCAGGTCGTGCAGACGCTTGAAAATTGTATCGCGAGTGAAATTCATGGACGTCGTTCGAGCGACACACGACTCTCAGCGTGGTCAGCGATGGGCCAATATCCTATGAAACTCTAATGCCTGTTTAACGGACGATTAGGAGATACGATATTTGCATATGAATGTAACTATATGTGTGTAATTTCATTTATAACAAAGTCCTACGTTCCAACGATCTTCAGCGAGAAAATTGTAGTAACAAGTAACCTGGGATATAGAGTTTGAATCTCTTTTGTATTATATTTTTATAATACTTCATATTATATTTATCTTCCATGTTATATAAATCGATAGCTGTATAGGCGTCACGTGCATATTTCATTCAACGTTAATATTTCAATTTCGGAATTCCACGTAATGGAGTATCTCTTCCTGGCGGAGCACGTGCTCCAGAAGTACATGGGCGTCGAGTGGTGCTCGAAGAATCCCCCGGAATAGAATAATTTGTTTGTAGTACCTCGTGACATATTCTTTCATAACCGTCCGGCAGCGTCGAGACACGACGATTCGATTAAATTAGTCGTTCCATTTGCTCTGGGATCGCGGAATGCAGTGTCTTCTCGTGTGTCGACGATAAATTACCTCCGATATTATATAATGGAAATAATACCTGGCTTCGATGGATCAGAGCGTCGAACGCGGGATAAATATAATTGTCATCGATCACAATATCATTGTTTCATCAATCACGATTATTACCGGCGAAAATAAACCGCCATCCGACACGTCGCAACAACGCTGAAAAGACCATTGTTCCGCAGC
The DNA here is from genome assembly GCA_030673865.1 of Melipona bicolor. Lineage (NCBI taxonomy): Eukaryota > Metazoa > Arthropoda > Insecta > Hymenoptera > Apidae > Melipona > Melipona bicolor. Next base: position 3,880,341 of record JAHYIQ010000012.1, read on the forward strand.
CACGTTGCAATTTTCGTCATTACGTTACTTTCACGCGCGTGCGATGATTACGTTCCAACCGGCAGTGAAATTTCATTTCGCGCTCTCCCGCGTCTCGCGTTCTCTCCCATTAAAATTCTATTTGCAAATCGTAATATTTTAATACAATCGTGCCGGCTCTTTGTCGACGATCGGGCACGGCACGCCGTTCCCTTAAATGGAATGTCAATATTTCCGGAACGTCTCGCAGCTTGTTTGACAAATGTTTGCCGTTTAATCGCGAGTTTATGTAATCAACTCGGTCACGAAAGTACGCGAATAATTCTGATACTTGCACCAACGCTACAAGATATTTAACGCGAGTATATTCATGTATACGCGTTGACGTGTACGCATTCGTGGGGTAAAATGCAGGAATGCTTTCCTCGGGAAGTCGGTGCGAAACGCAGTCGACAGAACCGAGTTTATTCCGTCCTCCAAGATTATTCCGTCGCGTTCCGACGATTCATTGCGACCGATATCCATCGCGTCGCGAGACTCGCCATCAAAAACTAAATATTATTCTCTCGGCAAAGCGAGTTATTTCCAGAAGAAAGTGCACGTAGCTTTTCCCTCGTACTCTCTTTATTTATAGTTACTTCTCTGTAATAATAACCGTACCATACGAAACAAAGATCGTACCTGTTAACGTGGAATCTCTTTGCGAAGCTGTCAAACTGTTTTCGACCAAGTCGGAAGAAACGCGCTATATTTCAACAGCGCGTGTCAACTCTGTATCCAATAAAGAACAGTTTTTTTCCCCCTTTTTGTTAATATCGCGTCGATAAATTTCGTTCTCTGACCCGTTATATTTGGGATCCTTTCTGTCGCGTCGAATCTTTCCCTTTATACGGAAAGAGCCGTGCATTGTACCCCCTTTCAAATATTCCGAGCGTTTCCTTGGACGCATCGAGAAAATCATGGATAATCCATGGATACGTTGCAAGCGCAACGACACGGCGGGACATCATTCATTCGCGATTTCCGACAGTGAATACCGAGTTGAGTAGGATGTTCGAGTTAAAGTAGTCGTAGTCGGGGAAATTTATTGGACCATCCGCGGTCCTGGGACGTGTGATTATTTGCTCGAGGCGGCAAATTTGTCGGTCTCCCCGTGACAGAGAGGAAGAATATCAATCGCCCTGAGGAATTCACGGTCTCCTCCGTGAAAACTTACTCCTCTGCTTACCCCCGTGTCCGTATCAGCATCTTTAGCGAGTTAACCGAGAACTAACTTTTATTGGAAAGTTATCAACTTTCGTTGTTCCTTGGACGATGTTTCGAGGATTGGCCAAACATTTGCCGATCGTCGATTATTATGATCAATTAAATCAAAGGAGAACTTGGCGGAGAATAATTAACGCGGAGCGGCGGCGACCGTTCAATTTTCTGACGACCAACTGGCATTGATTGCTATCGATTCGGTGTAATTAATAGACAACTGTTAAGTACTATGCGGCGCGGAGAGAATCCTAATTACTCAAACTCCAGGAACGTGCTATTTCGTCCTCCCGTTACATACATTAAAATCTGAATTTGCTTCACCGTGGATGCGCTTCAACGATGGAATATTTTATCTCTTGGCTTTTTCTTTTCTCTTCCTTTCTTTTCCCTTTTTTTGAAATCTGTATATACGTGTTGTGTTATCGATTTGCCGAGTCGACGAACACGAAAGATTTTTCGTGGCTTTTAATCGCGCAAAAAGCTCGTTTTTCATATGTGAATCGTTTTCCATTCTGGCGGGCAGCTCAAGCTTGCGGTACACGAGAGCTCACACCGAAGTGATCACGCCGTTTCGCGTTTTACGAGAATTCGTTGGTCAGTGTTTCGTTTGCCTTTGTTCGGCAACAGACGTCGATTTTCAATATATGTATTTTTGCACGTGTACACCGGCTTCGCTCCTCGCCCCAGCCTCCCACGTTTTTCAATTATCGTGCTCTCGTATGAAAGCTTCGTTCTATATATCGCGGGTAGAAAGCATTGCATCCTTTCTTCAAGAATCCGTATTACGGCTCCATCGTTTACTGGTAGACTACGTTCTCTCCGGTGTGCACGTGTGGCTGAACTTGAAGTACAGTCCGCAAGGAAATTGGGTTCCGTGACCAGAGAAAATCGGATTTAACTCGATTGTCGTATGCAGATTTTTACAACTAGCCTTTTTTTTTTTTTTTTCTTGCAAATGGCCCCGCTCCGAGAAACAAGCAATCCAGTACAATCAGGAGTTTCTCCGTCCTTCGTTTTAAATTCTAGTTTGTCACTAATTTTGTCTTCAGTCGTTTCTTCGCCTACGTAGTTTCGTCAAAATCGATGTAGCAGCGCACCTTATGCCCCGGCTTGGTTCTCAATTTGCACGGTTCTTCGTTGCTTTCTATCTAATAAAGAGGCTTTATCGGCAGAAATCTTGAACTCTGTCGCGGTGGTAGCTCGTTATCACCTTGTTTACATCCGACTCCGTCGAACGATTCGCGAGGCGCGTGCGACGTCGAGCGGCAAACTCGCGTGAAATTTCACGGCTGCGAGTTAAGCGAGATTAAGGTCGCCGAGGAGTTAGTAAGGTGAGCAAAATGAAATTAGAGCTCGCGGAGATTCGCCGATAAAGATTGACTCGCGCGACGCTCGTCAGCAGTTTTGTTTCTTCGCGACGAGAGACAAAATTATAGTAGAGAGATGCAGTCCTTTCGTTGAAAATATGATCCATTTCCGATTGGAAACGGGAGTAATGAGAATTTTTAACGAAAACTTTTGTTATTTTTCTCTGCAAATGCGAAATACGACGTGGGCAGACCGCGATGGTTACTCGTTTACGATCGTTTCGCGTAATTGGTGATCGTAGGCGATATGAAAAATGTGAAAATTAAAAAGTACGTCTATTCGTTGATGCAGTAGTGGAAATTCCTCTAGATTTTCGTGCGCGTTATTTCGTCGATATTTTGCCCCGGTTCGTGTAAATATTGAATTTTACACTTTGGAGATTTCGATACTCTCGACTGTATCTCGTGAAATCGACGAATATGACGTTTGACTTCTGCCACGTAAATATCACGGAACAGTTGAATTATCTAAATGAAATTGTTTCTGTTCATTTTATTGGTTAAACGATTTTTCGCAGTTTCGAATAAAGTACAACTTCATTGGTTTATGAATTGGAAGATCCATAAGGATATTTCGTTCATCCGTGAGCCTGTAGTACGTTCACGTTGCACGAATATTTTATTGAAACGTTATTCGCGCGACAAAGTTCGCGAGTCATCGAGTACACACGAGTTTCAATCGCTAGGCAACCAGGAAGTTCGAATTCCTTTGCAAATGGACACGGATGGATAACAGTGTGTAATTTCAATTTTTCTGTCTTTTTTTCTTTTTCTTCGAACGGCGGATAATTACAATCGACAGGCATGAAAAATTCCGCGTTGGCATGGAATTCTTCGCGTACGAAGCTGGCAAATTCACCGAAGAGCGAATACACTTCCTCTTAGTATCGAACAGTTCGTTTTACGTTCGCCGCAAACGCAGGAACGAAGCTGCTCTCGCGGCTCTGTTGGCTGCGCGCATTGTTCTGCTCTAATAATTGCGTTCACATTCAATTGGTCGGAACGAAAAGGTTTTGCCACGCCGACAATGATTTAGAATCGCTTTGCTGCAGAATCACTTTACTGCGGACTCTGGCTTGCTAGATCATTACTTAATTATTCCCATGACATGTCGATTTCACTTGTCGTTGGTATTTCGTTCCCCGAAATACCAACTGTTCCACTACGGCTGTGACTGTGACTTTACGCTTCCACGAATTTACGCTGCGTCGAACGATTTTTTTTCTGTTCATTTCACACAATAACAGTAGCAATAGTATCAACCTATACTACTGTGACAATACGTTTGTTCTTCCACGTCATAATGTTTCACTGCGCGAGACTGTTGACTAAAACTTTGTGATTCTACGAACGAGACTTTGTACGTACGAGTCTTTTCAGCAGAGTCAGATTGTAGCCTATAGGTACTGGATTATGTATTACGACACGTATAGTCACACGTAGTTACTTTCCAAGCTTCGTCGTCGGGTTTTACGCGAAAGAAGGTCGCGGAAAAACTTGTGCCAATCATCTGCATAGTTCCACATTTGCAGTCTAATCGCTGGAAGATATTAGAAAGTATCGAGCGAGCCGTTGAATTTTTCTCTTGTCGGACGATGTACCGTTGAACGATGGGGAGAGGGGGGTCGATATTATGCCCGGATACGTGCAGCGAATAATTTTTCGAGATCCCGGAATACCCTGTCGCGACCGATATTATAATTTCTCCCCCCCTCTTCGTCCTTCTCGAGCACTTTAATATCTATTCATACCCCGATGCCAGTTGCAGCGGGGAGTGCGTCTTCTTCTCCCACTCGTTCGTCCCTGACTTCTTCCGTTTTTGTCACCGATTGCCGTCTCTCCAACTGCGATCGAACCAGCGTGGTAAATGGATTTTATTAATCAGGCTACAGACGAGCTACGAATTCGCGTGTCTTTGTGTCGTCATATTCGCGAGACTGAAGTTGCTTCGAATTCGCGTCGCGGCTGATTCATTTCAGAGAGAGAGAGAGAGAGAGCGAGCGTGAAAGACGAAGTCTTCAAAATTGGCTGGCGAGTGAGGTAGTAGAATATTAAAATTGAGAAGGGATACACTCTCTGCCGCTCATGATCGTAACTTCAAGCTTGAATGAAGTGCGTTTGAGAAGAATCCGTGTGTCTGTACCTCTCGTCGTGTATGAATCATTCGCAGAGTCTATCCAAAGTGCAAAGTTTAAATTCGTCTTAATTTCTGCTATTGACGTTATTATGCCTCGGCGGGCCAAGTTCTCCCCTCCGCGTGCAAAGACGACCCACGTGCGCGCCAGGCTTACGGGAACTCTAACGCAACTAAATAGATCGTGTAAACAAGATCTTAACTTGTGTATGCAATTCGCTGGAAAATTCATAGGCAACGGGGTTAAGCGTTAAAGCGATTCTCAGAGGTCGTGGTCGTGTGCACGCGTACACGTGTACGGGAGACCCTTTCCCTCTAGCCTGTGTGTAGAGGCGGAATCGCGGTGGCCCAATTATCTTGTCCGCTATGAATTACGCATGGTCTTGCGCCTGCATGCTGGCATCTTTAGCGAGGCCTCTCTCGGTACCTCTCGCCTTAATTTCGTCAATCGATATGTCGGAGTGATAAAAAAAAAAAAAAAAAAAGAAAAAAGAAAAAGAGATGGAAAATATTGGAGTGCTTGAGAATGTTGTTTGTCGATAGCGAGAGAAGAGAGAGCTCTGGAAAATTACGTTGGAAATTAGTGGTTTTCGTAAAATGCAACCGTGGCGTGGCCGAGACTAATGAACGATAAGAAAACCGAGGCACAGTTCGGAAACGAATGGACGCGGTATAACCGGCTCTCGTTGCTTCGTCGGTTGTTTCTCGTTTGACGTGTGGTATACGGTATATTCTGCGAGAAAGTTGGTTCGATGCAGAGAAACTAAGTCATTAACGGAGCATAAGCATTGTTCTTGCGCCTAATCTCTTTATCAGCACGTGGTTGGCAGCCGGCCAATCGACTTTCTCCTTGACTGCCGCCACGATCTACGACACCCTCGCCTTGTTTTGATTTTACTCGCTTACTACTTCAACGTTTCCGCCTGCTCGGCGAATCGGATGTAGATACTTGCCTATCTCGATGCAACGTGAAGGCCATAGAGCCTCCACGTAGATAAATATTTTCGTGTGTCTCGTGTGATCGAATAATACGAATGAATCTTTTATTTTGTATTGAAATTGCTATGATTCTGGCGTACACGAATTTTTATACTTTACATTATCTAATAAGAAATACTATATACATATATTCATAAAACTGCACGACTTGTACCCCAGTACGATTCGTCTCACTGAAAGGCCGAGAAGCAACTGTTCTGACGAGGAAATGAGGACTTTTTTTTGCCATAAAATTTTATTGATATACAAAACAAATTACAGGCGCGATCGCTCAGTACTAGACAACGCCACTCCTACTCGAGGTCTACCCAACACTCCCTCGCGAATCACGTGACCCAAATCGACCAATCGCTAATTTTCGTTGCATCAGCGTTGCACCTGAAGAGGTCCGATTTTCTGGGTTTACCCCCGCTAAAATCACTTTCACTGATAAAATATAAAATTCTGACTGGAATTACTCTCTTCAATCGTAAAAACAAAATGAACAAGGTCGATTGCATCCGCGGTTTTGAAAACGAGATCTCATCGTCACGGTTGTTTGGCAAAATTCGCGCGAAAATTTATCAGAAAACGGTAGTATTTTTTTTTTCGTGGCGATCGGGTGTGATCCATTGAGCGTGAAACCACGTGCTTGGCTAGTGGCCAACGCTGAGTTATGTTTATAACAACGTATTACGGATCCTACGTGGGACTCGCCGCGCTTCGTAACGATACTGTGTGCAGCCTTTACGACGATGCGACATGCCGTCAGAAATCTTGGATCGCGTTCCCACCGATTCCCCGTTAGCTTCCTCTTCCTCTCTTCCTTTTCCCCCCCTCTTTCCTCTTTTTTTCTTCCGTTCTCAACGAGATTTTGCTTGGCCACCTGCCCGCGCCGTCAGCTCTTCCTACATTCTCTGTATTCTTCGTGTTTTTTTTTTTTCATGTTTTCCGAGGATATTTGGAAACATTTCACGAAATCGGTTCGGTCTGCTTCGTTCGGTTCTTTGTCCGACGCGTTTGAACAATGTTATCGGACGGTGGATCGATCGATCGTTTCACGGTGGCGCGGAAGAAGGAACAATAAATCGATTCGGTATCTCCGCCGACTGCATATATAACGTTTAATTCGTCGAATTTGGTGCATTCTTTTCTGAATAATCCACGAAATGCGCTTAAAGTTCACTCGAGCGAGCCGGAGCGTTAATCCTATTAGAGGAGGAGATTATTCTCTTAATGTCTCACCTTTCCGAATACTTGGCGCAGTCTGCGCCGATTACCCAAATACCGGTGGAAGTTGAAAATCATCGAGAGTCCACTGTTTTTTGTTCCGATGAGAAATGCAAAGTGATTCATTCTCTCACCGTCGCTGAGTCGTCACCGGTGTCTGCCATAAAAATTGGCGCAAAAGTCGCGATGCAATTCAATCAACCGCCTCTGTTTGTGACGTTTTAAAAATAGAGATCGACGAGACAACGATGCGACGAAATGAAAACGACACTCACCGACCGTATTTTCGCGCAAAAGAAGAGTTAATTGGGACCGTTCCAACGACGAATGACGAATGTTAATTTCCAGTGGGGACTTTATACAGTCGCTCAATCATACTGTTCTTTTCAACACCTCTTTTGTAAGTTTTTCCACGTCGATTTTCCCCCCTCTCTCTTCCTCCCTGTATTTCTCGATTCACGACGCTGTGCAGATCATTTTCTATGCAATGACGCAAGAAGCAAGCTCGTAAAATTTTCTTTCTTCACGAGGAAAAGCACTCCTAGAGTATGCGTCAGTTTAGGTCGTAAATTATAAATACGAAACTACTTTCCGAGGCTATTATCGGAGCAACCGGTTGACGATACAGTTTAACGCGAAAAAAAATGTGCACAGTCTGGAAATTATAACGTTCCCTTCGATCCATCGTACTCAACTTCATCCCGTTTTGCTTCGATTTATCGTCAGACTGCGGGTACACACGTGTTTGTAGAATACTTAATTATTTATTTAAAATACCGTTTTAGATTTAAAAACGTGGTTTAGGTTTAATTGAAAAGAAAGTAATTGGGCGAGGAAGCTTCAATGTGACTGATATGGCATTGCGATGAATTTCTTATTGTAAAATAGATATTATGTTGAAATATAATTTGCAACGTACGAGTTGAAACATATAAACGTGTCTAATTTTCACTTATTTTTTTACGATATAGTGAAGTTTGAGTCGAGAGTTACATTCACGTGCAAGCCTACAGAGAAAACTGTGCCATGAAATGAAAAAAATGGCGAGAAAACCAAAATCGGGCGATGACTTTGTAGAAGATTTATGAAAAAGCGAGAAATTGTCACATTGTGACAACGACTGTACTGATTTACCTTTTCTTTGTTTGCAGTGCTTTAACACGATATATCGCAATATGCGCGAATAATATTTACGCACACGTGTTATAAATAAAATTATTTTCGTATGCTTTATACTGCATTAATTTCTTCACCGTTCTAGTAACGAAGCTAATATTGAAAAATTTAAAAGTGTTAACATTTACTCGAATTAGGCATTCAACATTAAACAAGTCATCTAGCTTCCCCGTACTCAAGATGCAACGTATAGTATTTACTGTACTACGTTTCAGAGTTTCGTTTCGCAAAACGTGATATATATACCCTTTATCTTGTTCGAACTCTCAGAAGTTTGGGTAGTAAGTCCATTGTGACATCTGTAACGCGTTCGTACGCTATTTCGGTTATTTGCAATTGTCGATCCGCTGTGTGTCACGCGCGTGACCCAAGTTTCGCTTTTAAGTTCAAAGCGACGGAGGACCGTCACGTTATTCTCAGATAATCGATCGGAGCGTATTCCGTGTACGCTTTAAGGGTGAAGCCAGGACACGCAACACCTACCACCGGTACCTAAAGCCTCTTGCCGCACTATTTCCGTCGCCTTCGGCGCTAGCTGTAAAAAGACGCGCGAATGCGTATTAATAGTCCGCCCCGGAGTTACGCACATCCCCGCGTGACATCGCGTACCATCGAAATTCAGCCAAAACCGCAGCGTGAATTTCTCTTATGCAACCGATCCGACCAATACAGAGAGGAACGATATGAGCAAGGCGAATCCCCCCAGGAGGGGCGAAGGGGGCTGTTCGCGGGCGTGTACAATCTGCGATTGAATCGCAGATTTTCGAAGAATCCTGTTTCTATGCAAACCACCCAGAGAGTTTTCTCTCCGAGCTTCTCCATCCTCCCTAGTGTTCATCCTCTTACCTATAACATTTGTTATTCCGAGCAGCTACCGAACGTTGGGCGCGAACGTTGCTCGGCAAAAATTTGGAATCACTTCCCCCCCCCCCCCCCCCCAAATCGGACTCGCGCTCCGCGGTAAAACTCGAAATTAATATACAGCACGCATGTTCGTTGATAGCAGAGAAATTCCCGAGGAAAGAGTTCCTCGAACAGATTTCTAGACTAACTTTTCGAAGATTCTTGCCTCTTGCGCGGGGGCGTGCAGAGATTTCAAAGTTCCGACTCTGGTTGTGCTCCAGCATCGTGCGAGTATCTCTCTCGGACCATCTACGTTATCTGTTTTGCAACGGCAACTGAGTGCTGCTTTTAGATAGCGTAGATGGTTTCCATACATGGAAACTAACTTTATGGCATTTCTTTTACTACGATAGTTGTTCGCAGTTTCTACCTGAAGAAGTAGAGTGTCAGAAAGAGTGCACGTGTAGAATTTTCAATGATACATGCGGAACTTATTCGTTCCGAAACATTTCCATTTATATTATAGATGATCTAGCGTCTTTCGACACATCGGTATTTTATTAAAACGTTTGATTTACATTTGTTTCAGAATCACGAGTATGGCGGGTACGGAGACGAACCGCGACGTAAAAGGTATGTTGCACGCAATTGATATTAATTACCTGCTCCGCGATATCATGAATGTTAAAGTAATCGGGGAATTGGGATCTCGGCGCGCAGACGAGAGTATAATCGTTTCGAGCAGTATGTTAATTACAGCAAGCGTGTACGTACACACCCGTTCTCTTCGTCCTCATTCGACAATTGTTCTTACAATGTAGCGTTGCGTTGACCCATTAACTCGTCTAGCAATTCGTTTCGTTCGACAACGAGGCCTCGCTCATGATAAAACCGGCGTCCATTCTATTGTGGTGTGGAACGCGTTAACACTAACCGAACCACGCCCGGTCAAAATTTAATTTAAAATTACGCGTCTGTTGTTACTTCTTTCGTTCATTTGACTTTATGAAAATTCTTTTTCTTTTTTTTATTGAGAGAAATTTATCGTCTGACTCGTTTACCGTGACCGGTCAACAAATTTACATCTTTTTGTAATGTGTTCTTTGCTTAGTTCTGAACTCAACTGAGATTTGAACTATAAATGCACATAACAATTCCACGTCGTTAAATGGCGAGAAAAATCAAAATCTTACAGATGGCATGTCCAAGTTTTCTCCAACATCCTTGATTTGATCGATGCGCGAGTTCTGTAAGGAAATAACTAGATAAAATGTATCGAGACAAGAATTTTTATTTCAACTAGCAGAAGAGCTTGCCATAAAAAATTGTTTCAAGAAAAAAAAAAAAGAAAACAAGGAACGTCAAATGATTCATGTAATATTTCGTACTTGCAAAACATGCCAAATAAGATAATGAAGCAACTAAATTTCGTATGATTTGTAAAAAATACATCTGCAAAAAATGCAATTAACAAAACTGAAGCATCCTTCATTTGTGTCTTTAAATGAAACAAACCATGCTCCTATCATTTCCTTTTTATGTTATAAAAATATTATTTTCTTACTATTTAAAAAGTTATGTCGTGCATTATTTGCTTACAACAAATTGAAAATCTGAATATTTCTTTCAAAAAAACATTTGACTGGTTGCGATAAGCGTGGTTAGTGTTAACGTTGTTAATGCAGAAACGAGTTGATTAGCTTATCTGTAGGAGCGAAAATATCTATTCACAAAGCGAAAACAGAAATCGTTGTTTCGAAATCAGCTCGTAATTCATCGGGCCGCGTCGCACCGTCGCGAAACGTCGCGAGCGTGCCTCTTCGTTGAATTAGTCAATTAGTCCGTTTTGGTGCGTCTCGTTCGCGAATGGAAATTAACGCGAGAGGAGAATATCGCTTGATATCGAATTCCTGCCGCTCTGAATCAGAGCTTAACGCTCGAGTGAACTTCTTATTATTAGACTTGGCCCGAGTTGGGCCACGCCGGATCAGTCCGAAAATTTCGGTGGGCGTCCGTAATGTTTTAATTCGTTACATCTTTCCGTCAGCTTCCTCCTTCGAGTCTTCGAATCTGCCACTTAAATCTGCGTGTCTCGCGGCAAACGGTTACAAATGGAACAACGCTTCGTCTTGTTAATTAGTTCGTTGTACGTTGTGACTCGCTCGGGATCAAACGTTGTTACTTTGTCTACGGTTAAACGTTTCGACGCTCAGAAAGAAGATTGACGGATTTTCGCGCGAACAAGAGCTCGTAGAAGCGTGTCAGGGCAAGAATTGTTTTAGTCACGGAGCGTTTAGAAAGAAACGAGGACCAAGAGAACGAATCTATCCGACGGAAACGGGCAACCTTTTTTTCACTCGCCTCTTTGTCGTTCCTTTTCTTCATTTGCGTTCGAACCGGAGGTTTTCGAGGCACGAAGTTTAATCATTTAGAGTAGAAGCAACAGATTCGCCGGAGGATTGGCCACTTTGAATTGCAGAACGAGAGCGCCAGGGGTCCTCGCTCTCTTTCCCTTCTTTTTCTTCTCGCAGAAAAATGGGCAGTAAAATTTCCAATTGGTTGCGAAGAGAATTGCCGAAATGGGCGAGAGGGAACGAGAGGAGAGAGAAACCGAAGAGGGAAATACATTGGACGTTGGGCATGAAAAATGTATAGCTCTTCGTCAATAGCCGCTCCTGTTTCGTTGTAACGCGCTGAATCTCGGAAGGAAATTACGAGATAGCGATTTTTCCTCCGTTTCTCTTTCCGGATAATCGAATATCCTGGTGTGCCTGCTGGACCCTTCGACTCCCGGGGGCGCTCTCTCTCTCTCTCTCTCTCTCTCTCTCTCTCTCTCTCTCTCTGATTTAATAAAAAAATTTCGCCAACTGTGCGCCGACTGATGTAATTTGACTGCAATTCAACGTGTCGTGCCTCTCTCTCTCTCACACACACACACACATACATACACAGTCTAGGTTCTTCCTAAGCCCCGGGAAAAATGCAGAATTATTCGCCGCTGCCGTGGCACGGCCAACGGGGTTCGCGTGGCGTGATACAACGCCGAGATATATCAAGTTAGCGTTTCCAACGATTAAATTGTTACCATTACTCAGCGGGTTTATCGCGAAGAAAAATTGCCACGTGTATGTTTAACGATTAATAAAACACGTGGAACGAAGGTTCTGATCGCACGTTCTCTTTCTTTTCGTTTTTTCCAGAGAAGACAATAACAAGCCAAACCACGTTCTCCTCTTCACAATTATCAACCCGGTCTACCCCATCACCGTGGTAAGTGTTTCTTTCTATTTGAAGAATTTCAATAAAATTTCGCGCATTTTGTTACCCGATGGGAAAGGACATGATTGAATGAAATATAGCAGAAATCACATTATATGGTTATACGTGTTGTATTAGCGTATTATTGCTCGAATCAACGTATCGTTGATGCATCTTGGATTATACGTTGCAAGAGTTATTGATACATCAAACGTGTGCATTGCGTAAAAAAAAAAGAAAAAGAGAAAAGCAAAAGCTGTTTCAGAGATTGCACCGTCGCTCGCAACAGACGTTAACACGGTTCCGATAGAGATCTCTCGACGCTTTTTCTTCGTTTCTACATCGGGATCGAAGTTGTTGAAATTTTTCCGAGCGAATAAACTACAACATCTGGTCCGTTTTATTACAACCTCACGGCCGTACACACCGGTTTTTACACCGGTACTCGCAGCGGATACGCACGGATCCACGCACGCTTGTTAATCAAACGCGCGCGATGCTTTTGAACTCTCGGACATATTGTATTTTCTGCGCTGTGATTCACCGAATTGCATTTTGGTTTGGCGCAAATATTTGTAAACGCGCGAACGCCGGATGCCGTGCGCGTTTGGCGCGATCGAAAGGACGAGCAAGACGACTCTTGACACGACCTACCCTGGACAATCGCCGACGCACTCGACAAATTGCGTAATCGGTGACGCGCGTGGGAAAAGAGACACGACGAAGATCGAAAAGCGGGGAAAAAAATCAGAAAACAACACCTTGCGGTGCAGGAGAGGGGGGAGGGGAAGGTTGTTGTTTGTCGGAGAAAAAAGAAAAAGAGAGAAAAAGAAAAAAATAGAAAACCATTGAAAACGAAAGGCAGGACAAAAGTTGTTGGCACAACGCGAGCACCATACGTTTCGCAGGCCGTCGCACTGCATTTTATTTCTGTTTTGCGCCAATAATAGATGAGCCCTGTCGCTGTTTCTGTCTCACGAACAGTCGATGCCTGCGCGATCTGGCATTGTTCGCACTCCCGTCCATTTACGAGTCTTCGCATAGCTCTCCGGTCACGATGCTTATTTTCCTTTTCCTTCGTTTTTTCGGGTTTGCCGTTATCTACCAACGATGGACGCACTAATTAAAGAACCTTCCAGACCGAATCGAAAGCTTTTACACCGCCATGCCCTCTCGTTTTCGTTTCTTTCTCGACTTTCACTTCTCTGCTCTGTCTCCTTTCTTTTGTTTCACTCGCTTCTCCTGCAACTGGTGTAACTACGCGACTCGATTTTAATTTAATCCGAGACGTTATCTTTCACGACGTTGATCTCGCTATATTTCGATTCTAGCCATGAATTAATGTTGATTTGATCTTAAACCTTGCCGTACGATTTGTTTGTACGAAATGTTAGGATTCCCTGTGTTAAGGCCAGGGGCTAGGAGTGCGTCCCTTGGACCTGGCCAACAGACATACAAATGTAATATAAAGGGACGCATCCCTGGGCAATGTTGCCAGGCCCATAGGGTAATTACAAATATTGCTTTCTGGGACTAATTTGCCCGACACTATCTCTTGCTCTTAACATGACACTTTCCCGATAGTAGTTTTACCTTTTACAACGAGACCAAGTAGATTGCCAGATGATTTTTTGTTTACAAAGTTGCAACAATCTAAAGTATCGATAATGGTGCAAAAAAGGTGACTCCTCGAATTCGTTTGTAGAACACTGTTTGTGATAAAATTTTTTCGAGAAAGCCAAAACATTCTACGAGATACTACGTATTTTGCTTTTTTCACACATGCAAAAATATTGGATGAGATGTCATTTATATTAAAATTCCACGCGCGCGTTCAGCTTTGCTCGTCACTCTAATTGCAGGCTGGTCACGAAAACGCGACTGTCACGCAGGATAACTTTCTCTTCGTCTCGGATCACCCTCCGCTATAATTCACAACGCTGTGATTTAATGACACGTAACGCGGAAGCGCGACGACACTCGAGAGACCACTTGTCCGCAGATCTCAAATCGGAGATTTCCCTCCTCGATACGCGAGCTTTCGGCTTCGTGATTTAATTTAATTAAAAACCTGGGCTCAGAGGGAAAGAACAGCGTTCGACGGCGGGAGATCGGAAAGAAGGGAACGAAATTTCTTAAAAATTAAAAATTTCTTTAAAAAAATTTCTTAATCCTGGCCGTTGCTCCGCGCTCTTCGTAATCCCGCTTGAATGCGGATCCAAACAAAGGAAAGTTAGAGAGGGGATTTCATTTTTCGTATCCTGCACGTTGGATAATAAGCTACGTATAAGGTTCTCGAGGAAAGTAAAACCGTTTACGATCGTTTTATTAAAATCCTGCCGGAAGCAGGAACTTCGTTCGAGCTTCGACCGACGAGTCAGCAATATGGAAAAGCAACAGTGCCGAGATAGGTTTCGAAGACTGAGCGTCTATAACGTTGGATCACCATGGCGTCTCGTCGATAAGCCTATCGATATTTTCGCAAGACGCGGCCAGCGTCGAGCTGTTGGACTCCTCCTTGCACTTGGTTCGTGCGCGATATGCAAATCGTTCTCGATAATTTGGGAACGAAACCTTTGGCAACGAAACGCGCCTGTTGCGGTGCTGATAAACGTCGTGTTTGTCAAATTCGGCGTAAATTGCCCCTTTAAACGCTCGAATTTATTCGCGGTTTGCTCCGTTTTCTTGCTAGTTGGACGATTCGATGGACAAGCGGGGTCTTTTGTACGAAAGAAAACGTGTAGCGGTTGCACAGCTCGTGCTAACATCGAGGAATTTATCTGTGCGGACTTGCGTTCGCCTTTAAAGCTGTTGCACACTTTTGGACGCACGTGCGTTGGCTGCAGAGCGAACTTGGAATTTCTCGGTGTGCTCGCGTATTTTCGGCGTAATTAGAACGAATAAGCCGATACATCGTCGCGTTTCACCCCGGAATCTAGCTAAACGCTCGGAATTTGGCGGAGGTTATGCGCGCGTTATGCCTGTTACACGGCCGACGGCGCCGGGCCGGCCAACAAAATGAATCAGCCGCGTAATATGCGTTTCACGCTCTTGAATGTAGACGTAACTTTTTCGAGCGCTCGCGGCGGCGCGTCTGTAGGTGACAAATTTCGAAGGCACGTACGGAATAAGCCGGTGCCAGGTTTTCGCCGTCGCTGAAAAGAACGACACCATCAATCACGCGGCTCGCGGTGCGTGCACGCGGATCGAATACAAATTCGCGGACGTGCGTTTCGCGACAATTCCGAGTATATCTAGCTGTCAGCTGTGCAGTCGGCTTCCGTGATTGCTGACTTTCCGAATTAGAACATCGAGCGGCGGGGCGCGGATTGCGACAATTTTCGAATTTTAGTTTTCAAAGTTGGTCCGCCAGCGCTACTGTCCGTAGTAATAACACAACGGAGTGTACGTGCGTGTAACATATATATTTTCTCTGATTTCTATCAACGCCGTGCGAAATTCTCGGGGAAATAAACTTTGCGACTAGATCGATTTCACTCGCCGGTGCCACATTGTGAAGATCATCATAACGTCCCTGCACGTGTATCTTACACGGAGAGAAGCAGCATCGACCCAAGTTGCAGCTATGAATTTTCACGGACTTTAATTCTGGCAATAATTTATCCACCGGTCCCTGTTAGAGTCAGTAAATTGAGATTAACATCTTTGCCGCGTTCATTGCTAGCTACTTTCGCGTCTTCTGTCTCGCTCGCTCGCTCGCTCTCGCTTTCTCTTTCTTTCCGTGGCGTGCTTTTATTTCAAATACCGGACAGTATTATTTCGAGCGAGGGACGTTATTTTGGAATGGACTAGTGCTTCGTCAAAATTACAGACGGCTGGTCCGGTGTTCGCGCGTCACCGATACACCTCCATCGAATAACTCCGATGGAAATATTTTAATTGGCGGTGCTACGATCTGTCGTCGTTCGGCTAAATGCGAATCCGTTGATAGACATCGCGTTTAACGCGCACCCTGAAACCAAGACTAACGAGGGAATAACATTTGCGCTTCTCTTGCGATCTCTTCCACAGACAGATTTCAAGGCTCGTCTCTGCGACTCTACATTTTAACGTCGACCTATCGCGACACGGTAATAACAGCAATTGGCTATCGTCGGTTTATTTGTTGCAGAACGATCCGGACGAGAAGCCTCTCTACCGTTTTAACCGCGGTTATATACTTGTTTTCAACGTGCGTTCAGCTACGGCGATAGTCGCGTTACGTATATTACCCGAACCGTTAAACCCGTTCTCCGCAACGTTCAATTTACCCCGCTATAATTTGCGTGGCGAAATGAAGCTCTAAGCGGGGAACAGGCCGCGTATATTCGAAACCGGCGAGCCACCGCTCCGTGCCAAAGTGACACGAGACCCAGAATTATATTCCCATACGCGGTGGCAAGACGTGCTTTACGCGCCCACGACCTACTTCCCTCTTCCTTTCGGGAGAAAGGCGATCCCGCGGATTGCCACTTCTTCACCGCCGATTTTTACTAACTAACAGAGCGCCTAACAGAACTTGCCAGGATCCGGCCCGAGTGTCAGCCAACGTCGTTTCCGTTCTCGTTGCGTTCAGCTTCGCGTTGGAAATTTCAAAATTGTGGTCGGAGAATCTTGGAACGGGCACTCCCTTGCACTATCGGTAGCCTTCTACGAAATCCAGATTTTTCTGGATTAACACTAGAACTACCAAAATGGTCAAAACGAGCAATTTATAGCTTTTGCTTTGTGATATTCTACTGTATTTTTTTAGAGATTTTCGTAAATGTAATAAACGATAGCTCGTGTACTTTATTGTGTAATAAAGTTTCCTATTTTTTCTTTTTTTTACTTTAATATCTCTGATGGAAATTTCACGTTTTAATCGCCGGTGGTTCTAGTGTTAAGATAGACACGCTCTGGTATTCTACTCTTCCCGAGATAAATTTTATTTTCTCTTCTATCTACGTGGAGAGTAAAATGCAAAAGGTATTTGCTCAGCAAATTTTAAAAGCATCAAACGTTCATGCGACTAAAAAATTTGTCACTGTGAAAATGAAATGCCTGAACTCTGATAAAAAAAAAAAGAAAAAAGAACCGTCTCGTGGTATCAAAGTGAAATCATTCGCAATTTGTCAAACAACGACCGCGATCATTTAAAAAGTGGCAGCGTCGAAACAAGAATGTTTTATATCCGAGCAAACAGTTTATTTGTTTCGCGTCTCGTTTCGAACGGTTTGTATTTTGTCGAAATTAATCGCGGACGGATTGCCGGACAAACCGCGAGTAATAAAAATCGAACGAGCGTCGTTAGACCAGCGTGTGCGACATTTTCGTCTCTCTTTATACGCCGAGCCGTGGGTCACCCCGGTTGTGACGTTCCACCTCGCGGAATCTCTATTTACGCACAATGGAAAATGTTGGAAAGTTGGCGAGAGAGCAAACATACGCGCGTTCGGAGTGCTCTCGGCGTGTACCCGACGTTGGTAAAAAATTTCCGTGGATATTGCAGCTGGTTCGCCTGGTCCACCCTCGACCCTCGAAACATCGTTCGATCTTTAATATTTCTGCCGAAACTCCGCGCAGAGATGACGAAGCAACGCTTTTTAGTAGAGTTCGCTTTAGGTCGAACTCTGGTTGCTGCGCATTGCTCGTGCGATGAAAAATTTGTTCTCTGCCAATAGGCGAAAAAGAGCGTGATACGATCTCGACCTCGCGCCGGATGAAAAAGGATCGAAGCGTTTTTCCTTACCTCGTTCGGTACAATTTTCCGAAAATGGATCCCCCGTTGGATCCGTATCCGGCGACGTTTCTTTCCACGATTTCAATTACGTCCATCCATCCTCGCGGACACTCGAATCGCTCGAATCGGAGGAATCACCGGAAACGTGCATCGACGTACGCAATTTATAAAGACCGCGTTGGTGCGACACGGCGTGAACAACGTTCGACCAGAGTTGAACAAAGATTTTAACCAACGCGATTTACGAGCAGCTGCGCGTCCGTTCGTTCAATTTATTCCTTATTCCTTATTCGACCGAGGTATAATTCAAATATGACGGATAACGAAGAACAAACGCGATCAAAGGATCCGCCGTTCTTTCCGGTAGAAAAATCGCGGGGATCAACGCTGATCAAGATTACACGGTGTTTAATTTGTCTGGAGTTTACTCGCGGGCCAGCCGCGAGGATCTTTCCCTCCCTCCGTCACGTTTTACAAACGACCGTCTTGTATCTTCGTCAGCCAGCGAAAATAATTAAACCACGCGTACAATTAAACCAGATGCATGGCAAACTCGAAAGCGAAGGATGGCAAACACGAAACTTTTGCTGTTGGATTAAATTTTTTTTTCTTCTCTTTTTATCTTGACACTTCTTCTTCTTTTTCTTTTTCTTCTTCTTCTTGTATATCTTTGCTCTTTGTTCGTCGATGGCCGACCGAAATAATAAGTTTCAACGAGGAGAACGCGATCCGGGGTAGAGGAAGTTGGAAGCGATTTGTCTTCCGGCGGGGAATATTTTCCGCAATTAGAAATCTATGAGCTTGTTGGTCTCCGGTTGCTAGAACGTGTAATCTTATCGGCCTGTTTGAATGCTCGTTCCAGTTGCTCAAGCACGATCGAGAACTTATAGGATCTAACTATACACCATTGCCAAGTTTGGCTCGCGTTTAATCGACTCTGTCGTCTTTGGTCTCGCGTTCGACTCACCACGTTTGCGCAACTTTCCATTCGCGGGCGCGGAATCTAGGATGACGAGCGAAAGAAGGAATTCTTCTTGCTTGTTGTTCGACTTGCGGAGATCTCTGAAACTCGACGCCTGATTGATTCCACCTTACGTACTGTTCATTGAAATTGGTGAAAATTTTTGCAAAAATTCCAATCATGCTCGCAAGGGAGTTAAACACGTAGAATATTACACGTAGAATAGAGAACAGAGAGAAAAGAGAGTGTGGTATCAGGAATCGTTGGAAAATTCTCTCCGGTAAAAATCGACTGCACGGTCGATTGCAATTTAAAAGGGAGCGGCGTATTGTGGAAGATCGAGAGCGTTCTCGTGGACTTTCAAAGAATCGAACTTTTGAGGACGGTCTTCGGGAGCACTTTAAGAATGTTCCGGGCAAATAGAAAAGGAAAGGAGGGCTTCCGATGTTAGGCACTTCCACTTCCTTTACTGCCACTTGTTTTCTACTTATAAGCTACTTTCCGAAGGGCGATTCTTTCATCTGGCAAACTTATAACGCGGCTATATCGCGCAGTTTTTTTTGAGTGGGCGAGTGGGAGGTGGAGAGCAGACAGAAACTCGCATTACGTAGACATATTTCTCTGAAACGGTGACCCTATTACGCGGATACTCGTTGAAAAATATCCTTAACGCAGGAATTATTCGAGGCTCCGCGTGTTATGAAATTAGGTTCGCGACGGTGTATCAGTTCGCGCTATCGCGTGAATTTTTCGTATCCACGGGTCTCTCGTTTCAGTGCGACGCACGGACCTCTTAAAAGTTAAACTGATCAACGCGACTGACACTGTAACACCGTATGCATAAAACATGCCTGATGGAGCGACATTTAGTATTTCACATTGTTCCTGCAACATTAATAATATCGGAAATTTCGCCAGTGTGACTCGTCTCATATAAATGTTGCAGTTAACCCAGATACGTCCGTCATTCTTCTACAGGAATTATCGCAAGGTATAATTTATAGACCCGTTTCGCGTGATTCGAATCCGCGAACGGAGATTTTGCCGCTTAGAAAAATTTAGGCATCATTGACGATCAATTTATCGCCGGTGATTCTCGTATTAATTCAATGTATTGATATAAACGTTGTAGTTGACCCACATACGTCTGCCAGTCTCTTAGAGGAATTGTCGCAAGATATAATTTATATATCTGTTTCGCGTGATTTGAATCCGCGAACGGAGATTTTGCCGCTTAGAAAAATTTAGGCATCATTCACGATCAATTTATCGTCGGTGATTCTCGGCTGATTCAACGTATTAATTCAATGTATTGATATAAACGTTGTAGTTGACCCACATACGTCTGCCAGTCTCTTAGAGGAATTGTCGCAAGATAATATATTTATACAACACCTATTATCGTTTGGAAAAATTCGGGCATCATTAACGATCGATCCATCAACACCGGTCAACGATGATTCTCAGCTAATTCAACGTATTAATCGTAGGACAGTGGTAAACAATGCTCTTGGCCCGTGATTTATCGTTCGAAATCGAAACGTCAATATCAAATCGAGCTTATACCGCGCGCAACTCCAAATTATGCACGGTGTATTCGGACGCGAGAGGGGCGTCTACGATCAAGATGGATCGTCGTTCGCCGACGTGTGATCACCAACATGGCGCGCCAACGTATTCGTATCCGGATATCGAGACGTTCTCGGAAGGAATGACCGCGCTTGATGGTTATGACAGACGAGAGCGAGACGCCGATGGCTCGCAATCTCTCTACTCTCCCTTGCGTAGATAGGTAGATGATTAGGGATGGTTAGGGATGGTTGGCGCACAAGGGGCCATTTCCATCGCAACTTGGAAACTGATTCGCGATAAATTGTCGCGGAAATGGAATAAACGAGTATCCCTTGAAATAACGAGAACGTGGCACGGGGCTCGCCTTTTGACGCGTGCGAATTTATTACACGGGGCGATAATGAATTTCCGCAAGCCCTCTCGTCGTCCCTCATTCTGCAGCAACGCGACGTTTTTCCACCAAGGTACAACGTGTTTTCACTGCGACGTCCTTACCGTTAGGAGCGATAAATTTTTGTTACGGAGCTAACTTGTCAGTAATTCTGTATCGACCGTGACAAGCGAGAGAACATTTTTCTTTATACTTTTCATAGACCTGTTAGCCAATTATTGCGAACAATTTGAAACTTTCTTATTGCTCTACTCAGTAAAATGGCGGACCTTATGCCTGCTGAGAGTCATGCTCACTGAGAGTAATTGCGCACTGCTTCACTTTCATCCGGAATTTTAGATTCGTCGTTTGGCAGATTAGTATTCCAAGTTAGCTAGAAAAAAAGGGCAGGGTTTTAAACAGAAAGGGCAAAATAATTGATCACTCATGGGTACCGCCGATATTTTTGCTCTTCAGTCCCGGTTCTCACTGTGAGAAAGTGATTCGCATGCACCGGCGTCATTTCACGCGCCTAATTACGCGCTGTCGCGACCGAACACGCGTTTTCGCGCGATAAGATTCAATTGCGATCGGTCACGCGTCGCGAAACATTTATCTCGTGACCGCGGAGGCAAGGAACACGGTGGAGAACACGGTCACATTAGCGATCGTCGTCACGAGACGCGATCGAATCGCGATATTCTCGCTGTGTCCAAGCGGATTGGAACCAAAGAATCGATACGGTGATTGACACGGAGAGACGGTGTTCCGCCGGTAGCAGCTTTTCAACGTAACGTAATTGCCGCGCGAGCGTCTCCGCGAAATCGATTAAAAGTAAGTCGTGTCGTGCGCTTTAATGGTTCGCGTCCGATGCCTGGCATTGTTACCTCTGTTTCAGCCGGAGCCGAGCGTTTTGATTAATGTTCCCGCGGACGTATCGTGATATTTCGCGGGAAGAAGGTTGCCGGGATCGGTCGACTCTGGATTATTGGGTCGTCGAGCAACAGGAGGGACGAGCAAGGTGGACTTGTAGTTTCCTGGCGCGTGGTTGATTTTCTTTGCCCCGCTGGCTTTGTTACGGCGAACATAGCTGCGCGATTGTTTTCGCAGCAGATCGTACTTGGAGAGGCAAGGGAAGCAAGAGTCGCGTCGCGAGATTCTGAATAAAGTGATAGTCGAAGCTAGGCTAAAGTGTTGAGAGTATTGGACGACGGCCCGCGAGGATATTATTTTTAGACCTGCGAATCCGATAGGAAGAAGAGCACGGTATGCCCATCGATCTATGTTTTACTCGCGCAGAGGTGAATATTGGTACCTAGTTGAAGTGGGTTCAAAAGTATGTTCTTTTAATATCTTGCGATCAGTAGAGGAAGAGGAATTAACGAAACTGTTACACATGCGTCGATGCTAACGTTGCGACATACGACGTTATACGATAAACGTTATCAGCTAGCAAGGTCGTTGTTAAATTGTACTTAAATTGTTCACGTGTATTACGATTTATCGAATTTCGATTTAAATATTTATTATTTTCTATTAATATTAATCGAAATACGGAATGCATAATGATATATGGAGAGCTCATAATCTCTGTGTAAGTTACTTTTGGTTAAGAACAATTTGTGCTATGGAAACACCTTTCCTTTGACAAAACCTTCACTCATTATATAGTCGCTGCAACACAATTATTACAACATAGTACCTAAAACTATTAGAAATATTAAAATAACATTACTGTTTAAATCATTAGAATTAAACTGTTCCATCGTCACGAAATTGCACGACACATGCAGTACAAGCAGTCTTTAGTAACAAGTCACTTGCACTAATTGCGATGCACTTCCGTGTATTAATAAATGTAAGATTTCTAATCTCTGCTCGCGAATTATCCCGCGTTTGTGTAATTACAATTCGCGGAATGTTTCGCCTCGCGGTGCAAATGGGTTAAATAACAAAACGCCCAGCAACGACGAACGTTTGGGGGGGGGGAAGGTGGGAAAATTCGAAACGTAATAAGAACGGGGAATTCCGGTGTCGCGTTGCGATTCCAGTTTCAGGAAACGCGGAAATTTCCCCGTGCTTCTTTCCACCCGCGCACTCTGGCGCACATACTCGATAGCGTTCCATTTTAACGACTCTCGAACGGTGACCGAGGTAGGGTGTGGTTGAAGTAGTCGGGAAAAGTGGTAGGCCGTGTTTGAATCCATCAAGCTGTGCTCTTTTTCCGGCTCTAGTCGATAATCGATCGAGAACCCACCACCACCACCACCACCCCCTCCCCCTGTTCACCCACGCTCTTTTCTCTTCCACTGTCTTTCGTTATACACCTCGAGGCGGATGGGCGCGGAGAACCAGAGATCTGCCCACACACGTACACACACACACACACCGATGCCGTGGGTGCACCCTTTCCCTCGTGACGATCGGCCGAAACGAGCGGATCGGTCGTAAATCCCGAGTTTACGGCACGCTTGTTGCGACCGCCGTCTTTTTTCCTTTTTTTCTTTCTTACCGGAACGGATCGTTGCATCCTACGAAATTCTGATTCATTGTGGTTTTCCACACTTTTCGATTAACCCTTTGGTTATGGTGCCTGTTTGGTGCCTAAGGCCACTTTTAAAATTTACTTTCGAAGTATGTACCGTCGGTGTCCACGGTCGCTTAACTTACTTCAGTCCGAGGAAACGAGAGGCGTTCACTTCACATTCCTCGAATCGGACTAATAAAGGCGAATGTGGATCGATAATGATTGTAGCAAACCTCACTTGGATCAGACGTAGGTGAATTCTGTAATTACATCTTTTGTTAGTCGTATACACTTTTTGAGGAATGCACGCCGATGAAAAATTTCTTGTCGTTCTCAGAGGGAACATAGTGCGATTCAAAATCACCGATTTTGAAGAAATTTGGCATAAATGTAGTCTCCGAAAAAATATTTGATCCTTATTTTTTTTATCGGTAATGGTCAATGTTGAACTAAACAGCTCAAAGTTGGGGGTGCGGAACATTTTTGTCAAATATCTCGGAAATGATTGAAGATACAGTTTTTGTGTAAATTGATGAAATCAGTGTTTTTTAACGACGATTTTAACGGTGTATGTCATTTTGCAAAAAAATCCTTTTGTTTAAACAATATATTAAAAAACCGTATTTTTTATAAGTTTTTCCAACGTTGAGTCATAGGTTACGGTACATATGTATTAGGACACGCTGTTGATGTTTAACACTGTCTAATGTTTTGTCATCAATCTTCACTAAGAAAAACAAGTCTCTGCCCAGAATTTGCATAAACGTTACCAGGTGATGCTACGTTGCCAGAATTACATTTATTTCGAAAGATCAAATACGGGATCTCGGAAATAAGTAAATAACCATTTCTTTTCGAGAGGTTTCTTCTCGTCTCTCTAAGAGCCCGTTTGATTTATGTCGTCTTCGTGGCTCGTGAGTTATCCGAGGCTGTCGCGTCGATTAACTTCCATTACTTTTCCCTCCCGCCGTTTCTCGACTCGGGACGCGGATCTGTACCTGTCAAAATACGATTTCGGAGGACGGTGAACACCGGTGAACCGTCGATGGTGTGGCCGACAACGTACAGAATCAGAGACCCGCCACCGAAATAGACCACCAATGAGAATCTGGCGGGGATAGTTGACACCGTGCCATAAATATTGATTTTTCCGCATAGCGGGCCGAAAGTTCGCGACGTATAATGGTGGAAATTCTTGAGCGTGCGGGGATCGTGAGATGGGAAGGGAAGGGAAGGACGGAGCTCCTCTGTTCTCCTCGCGCAGAGGAGCTACCCAGGGATGGCTACCTTTAGGAAGATATATAATCGTTTGAAATTTAGGAGATGGCGGTGTTGTGACAGCGCCGGCCGAAATCATGTATCACCGTGTCTCTTGGGTCGTCGAGTCTAAGCTCGTTACATTATCGTGCGATGCGTGCACGTGGCCACGCGTGATCGGTCACGAACGGGTTCGGCTCGCGCGCCGAGGATTAGCGGGCGAGACATATGGCGCGCATTAGACCGGCCGGTGTCGTGCGATATCGGTGTGCTTCGTATTTTGCGGTTTGAAGCCACGGTATCGGTATCGAACGTCCCGCGAGCGCGAGCTTGTATCTCGAAATTATGCCTGTCTCCGAGTGAAATGCAATTTTCTGCTTCGCTTCGTTCGCCTTCCGTTCTCCGCACACGCACTGGCCCCTGCTGGACGTACGTTTGAACGTTACAACACCGACACGTTTTTGTCTTTCTTGTTCTGTTACGTGTCACATTGTCAAATTTGAATTGAGCACTTTCACGACTTGCTCGTCACTCGTTACGCGCCACGCGCGTGTCTTGAATCGTCGCGCGTTTCTCCAACGGCCGACTCGTGTCACAAATTCCCACTCGCAGTGTTTTCAGCGGCTACTTTGTCAATGGAAGGTCCGAATCGCGTGCAGTTGCAACCTCCGCGAGCGTATCGTTTCATAGCTTCCTGAGCGCACGAATGTTCTATATTTATAGAGTTTGCGAGTAAATGTCACTTTCTCGGTACGGTAAATCGCGTTGTTTTTCTCTGTGTTTGGAGGGAAAACTGGCTGCGCGTTTAAGCGCGAGTAGGCGCTGGAAAACAGACAGACCAGGCGAGGCGCCCGTACACGTACTCGATGCTTCTATTTCTATTCTATTCTAAATAGGAATCTTCGTTAAGGATCCGCCCGCGATCCTCTCCGTCCTTGAGCGAAGAACAAGGCTCTGGAACACTGTGTTCGAGCTTGTTTTCTTCCACAGGCACGTTCGCAACTTACTGGAACACGGGATTTTGAACACACGTGTGACACGTAACGCGGACCGCTTCAGACTCGATCATTTCCATATAGACTAGTTTGGAGTCGCTGAAGTTTATGCGGACGACTCGAATATGTAAAACTCGGCTAGACGCTAGGTTTGCGACGATACTTTGGAACCTGGTTGCCTCGCGTAGAAATGATTCGTAAATCGGACATTTAGCGATAATGGTTTCGAAACGAGCGAGCTACGCGAAACTCGGTTACGTGGTTCTTACGAGTCGAGTTGCTCGATATTAACTAGAACTACCAAAACTGTCACAACGACCAATTTATTGTAGAATTTTTCGTGGAAATTTTATATATTTGTGATGGTGTATTTTCAGAGACTCGAATGATTTTTAATAAAATAGAGCTTGTGCTCTTTATTGTATTGCGTTAATTTTTTCCATTAAGTTGCAAATTTTACATCATTTCATTTCTAGTGTGTTCAACGCAAATTATTTTGGAACATCGGCCACTTTGTACGTTGTAGACGGGATGAACGGTAGTCCGGAGCTGGTTAAGATGCGCTAGATATGGAAAATTGGTGGAATTAAATAGAGCGGAATTTGTAATACCCCCAAGTTACCAGGATGCAAGGACTGTTAATTTTCGTCTAATATCTTGGGGCAGTTGACTCGGATATATCTGGTAGCTAGATACCTCGAGTCGAGTCTTACGGCGGCAAAGTCATCCGACTCGGGTGTTACGACAAGGGAATTTTCCCGAGTTAAATCTTACGCTGTTAGGATTATACGTGTGATTCTTAGATACCATCCAGACTGATTAGACTCGGTTCTCGTAGCTTCAAGGTTAACGGGCTTATTTTAGGAATACAGCGCTGCTCTATGTTAATTGCTTCGTTTCGAAGCTGATTTCGCGGAGCAAGCCTTCGCTGTTTGTAAAATAAACGAATGAGGTATCGGTATGTATGTTACTCGTATCCAGGATAGAATGGAGAATTTCTTCTGTTTACGTATTCCACGCCTACGTACGATTGGAGAAACCTATCGTATAATCGAACGTACCTATATATATATAATTGAAGTTCATACTGTAATAAAATATGTTATACAATACTATTTATAAACTTTTCGCACTTGTACAGTCCACATTTCAGATCGGAAGGGAGAATTTCGTTCTAACGAACCAAGTTCGACTAAATGGGTGTCCTAGAAACGCGTACAATGTCTATTGTACCCAACCTTACGAGTCATATTATTATTTATTGGCTTTTTAAAAATCCGCGTCGAATTCCCTGTGTCGAATTGTATCGTATCAGGGTGTACGAGAAGAGTACGAAGCTGTTGTGCGAGTTTCGTGTTATCTTTTTGCCGTACCCCGCGAGCAGGGGGTCGTCGTGATGAAGTTTTGTCGGTGTACGGTCCTTTGTATCGAATTTAAGGAGTCCGGTCTCGTTCAAACCGGAATTTCTCGCGCGGAGAGTCCTACGAGTCCCGCAATCTTCTCGCATTGTATTCACCAGCTTTCCCATCGCGCGTGTCACACGCCCCGTGAACGCAGTTCTTTCACTTCGAGCGTTCCCCATTATTTCTCGACTTTCCCGTTACCTCGCGGACTTCATAGTGTCTCCCTTCGTCTTCTCCTAAGAACACGTGACGCAAGCCTTCGTAAGCCTTCTTTCAACTATAATATACAGGATAAATAGAAAGAAGGGTTCGTAACTTCTGAGATAGATAGTACTCGTCGAAACGTGAAAAAAAGTTCTAACAAACACGGGTCCAAGAATTAATAGTTTCAAAGTTATAGACAATTTTTTGTTTCGGTTGAAGAAACAAATCTCTTCGCTTCGAGAGCTATCATGCTGTATGTGAGTAGTCGTTTACCTTATAATTCAGAGTCAAGGGCTAACTGGCGGTCCGCGAGCCCCTCCCCCTACTTTCCTAATCGCTGGCACTGTCCCTTCCACTTGCTTGGGGAATCAACAGACTGAGAGAGTGGGGAGCGAACGATGCAGTGGAGGGGATAGCGATCGAGAAAGTGGGGGGAAGAGCTCACGAGTCGCCAGTTAGCCACCTCTGTATAATTTCTTCTTTTTCTGATTACAAGTTTTTTTACGTATCCTCTTTCCATTTTTATGCATGTTCTCGGCAGCATAGCTCTCGAAGCGTCGTAGCTTCAATCGAAACAAAAAAATCGTTTGTAACTTTGAAACTATTCATTTTCCGACCCGATACTTATCAAGAATTTTTTTCACGTTTCGGCGAGTACTATCTACCTATCTAGAAGTTACGAACCCTGTACAATACTTTTCTTTGTAATATCTCTCGGTATCCCATAATTTCCTCTTACTGTCATCTTACGAGCGTTTTCATTACTCAAACGTGACTATCTGTGGATATCTGTTGGTTAAACTGTCAGAACAGAACGACAACACGCCTTTGTCGTGTCGTGTCGTGGTGTCGTCTCGTGTTTCCGTAGAGAACCAGAAGGACGCAAGTTGCAGAAAAGGGACGTGACGACGCGTTTGAAAGTCGCCACACCTTTCGCATCTAATTTTATCGCGACGCATGCACCGGTGTCTGATTCGTGTCTGGATTGCGTCCGCGCGCACCTCGGCCGGTGTGTGCGTCGACTGCGTGACTGCATACAGATGCATCTCCTCCCGTCGCCGTACGTGCTTCTCGACGGTTCGTGGCGAACGTGGAAAACACGTTCGCCACGCGTGTCGTACCAGCTACCGCGTTCCCTGACCACGGTGGATCTTCATCGGGCAAACCCCCTGGCGACCGGTCGTGCGGCTGCGTTCGATCTTCCATTCGTCCGGTTAAACTGACTCGATCGATAAATACACGGTTGTAAACGCGAGTTCTGTGATACTGACGGAGATAAAATATTTCCGGCTCGAACGATTATTTAGTTGAATTAAGCAGCACGGAAAAATCGTTCATTCACAGTCCAGATGCTTTCGCGTGGCGTTCAAATAAGCACATAGTACGAGTGTTTGCGGGAGAGGAGCCGTGTTGCGTGGCTAAATATATGTGTCGGATCGCCAGTAACAGATATCGGAACAAACACATCGTTCGCAACGTTTTTATTCTCAACACCGCGTGTGATAAGTGTCTTTAAATAAAGGCTTGTTCGCTTCCGTGTACGCGCGCGGCTTGGTCAAGTTCGTTCTGTTTGCTATGCTTCTACGGTTGATGAAGGTTTCTCGGTGTTCTTTAGGATTGGAGCTCTTGTTTCCTCGTTTGACTTGCTTCGAGTCTTTGGCAAGGAATCTTTCCCAGATATACGTCTATTTTTAATTTTTTTTTTTTTGGAGTACCTCGATTCCTTGCTTTGGTGTTATTTTATGGATTCGCGGATGTTTCTGCAATGTTTTAACTGTCAGAGAGAGTAATCTAGTCACAGAGCACGCAGATAAGAAAATTCGGTTTCGCAGTCAATATCACAGCACCGGTGTTCCATTTAGAAATGTAATTCCTTCGGATCGCGCTCGTTTTCCATTCGCGATAACTCTTCCCCCTTCTCTTCGACAATTTTATCGCGCTGGCCATTCTCACTGCAAGAAAAAGCCACATATCGCGTGCCCATTATCTGATATTAACGCCAATAACCTGTGGAACGCCCTCCGGTAGCGAGTTTTGTTACGGCTGTATTTACGACTAAAGGGAACTTTGTTTCCAACTTATAGATCCTAACAATCTTATCTTTCTGTACCGCACGATCTGTTTCCTATCGGACACTGTGAAAATTGCACGTGCAGCGTCGACTTGTGTGTAACAGTATAAAAAGTATCTCTACACGCCCTCTTATTTTCTAATGGAGAACATTTCCTTTTTATCAAGTTTTCTATTTCATCTTTAAAGTATCGAAGCTGTACCAAAGTACCAAATAACACGAAATTTATTCTTTACCTCAGTTTAATTGGTACGTAGATACCATAACAAATACAATATTGTCTAAAAATACTTTCTCAATCCTTTGCATTGTACTACACTCCTCTGTCGAGTGCGATTCATCAGCTTTTATCACAGGCATATTTTTAAATTACCAAAAAAAAAAAGAAAAATTGAAAAATAATTTGGAATGCAAAGGATTACTTTTCAATATTTTTCAAATTTTTCTTAAAAAAAAAAAAAAAAAAAAAGTTAGTAGAACAGTTTCAGGGAACGAGTTGTTCATAGCGAAGGGTCGTCGAATGTTCTTTAAAGGTCTCGTTAACGCTCTTCGGAGCTGTCTCGTTAACATCGTGGAAAATCGTCAAAGTCTAAACGGTATCCGATAACCAAACCGGGGGTTACCTCTCCGGGTCTCGCGTTCCGTCTTTCCGGTTCTAACGAGGAGGTCTGGTCCGTCTCGCGGTGGTGATGGTCGATAATAAATTTTCCCTCCACGAAAACGACGGTAGCCGCAGTTATCGCGTTGCCTTATTAACGCCCGTTTCATCCCGGTCGGAATGCACGGACTTCGACAAGACGAGAGTCTCTTCTCAGCTGCTCGCTGATTTATTCGCGATCTGTTATTTGTCAAAGCGTTCGCTGGAGATTATTACGGGCAAACGAAGGCGAGAGGCGTCCGCTTCTCCCGGCCATTAACGTTGGATCATTTGCCGAGAGCGAGTGATGCGATTCGCTCGGATGGCATCGACCTCAACGCCGACGCGACTCGTCGTGCGTCATCCGTTCGTTCGTTCGTTCGTTCGTTCGCGAGTTCTTCTCGCGCGAGCGTACGTACACGCGTACGTATTACGTTCCTTTGCTTCTTAAATAGACGAGCGATAAATTCAGAGCTCGTCGAACGCGCGCGCCGCGTCGCCCCTCCCACCGCGCGTTCAAATTCTTTGGCCGCATCCTCGCTAAAACAGCATCCGAGCATCTTTCTCTTGCCCATTCTTGCTGCACGTTTCAGGAACATCAATCATAATCTTTCTTTCTATCCTGCAGGTATGGAAAAGAGCAACAAGTTAACTAATAATTTATTATTGTGTTCCTACCTTGTGTTCAAACCATGCCAGTGTATTTTATAGGTAAAGATAGGATTAAAACGTCAGGTGGCGAAAAATCCATAAATGATTCGACGAGAGCAGAGAAGAACCAATTGAATCATCTTCAGATTTTTATTCGTGAAAAAATATTTGTCACCGCTGAAAACAAACATTTACAATAACAAATTGCTATTTACGCGGGAACATTTGCTATTTACATAAAGTGAATTGATTGGAAAAATCAATTACCGCGTGCGTAGAAATTCGACACTGTTGACGTAAAAAGGTTCGATAAATTTCGATAAAGTATAGTTTTGTATCGTTTTATATTATATTTTCTTGTTATAACTTTTTAACGAAACATTTATGACCATTTCTCTACACGATATTTTAATTTTATTTTCACCTAAAACAAAACTGGCAAAGTTTGAACTTCGAAACACTTTGCACAGTAACGTACACATTGGCTAACAACAACTGTTCGACAATTTGAAGTAGAATGTTAAAAGAAAAAGAAAAAAAACATTTCTCAGTTATTGCTTGAGCGAGGACGCTATTTTTCGTCCGAGGAATAAACGTCAGTGACGTTAAGATTCATCAGTCTTCGAGAATCCGCGTCGAATGCTTATCCGTCAGGGACGAAGCGACGGAACTTTTGGAATCGTCGGGTCGCCCCTGAGAAAGATGCGACGTGCATACCTGTTATGCGCTCCGAGGGAGCAGCTGCCGCACGAAGGCGACATTTTTCGAAATCTTATTCCATTTTTCGTGCGTTGAATGGACGAACGAGCTTTGGAGCTTCGCGCAGGCTGACGTTGATGGGAAACGTATCAACGACGGAGATACCCGCTACCTTTGGGAAACGTTTGTAATACATGCACGACGGATGTTACTTGTAGCTGGCACGTCACGTATTTGAATGATTTTGTCGCTCGTTAGGGCGCCGGTTTGGAAACCAACGTCCTGAAGTGCTTCCACGTTCTTTGATTTCAAAATCATCACGTGTACGACGTAACGTCGTTCTAAAGAGCGTTCTCGTTTCTTTGGTATCGAGGTTGCAACGTTGTTTAAAATCGCAGTGTGTTCCAAGAATTTGTTCGTCGATTTGAATCCTTTAAAAAACACGCTGTCCAACTACGAGAAAAAGAAACTTATTCAACTGTTTAAATTCGTTATTGAAACGTTGTTCCAAACAAAAGCAATTTGCAATTTTCACAAGAGATGCTCGCGAATATTCAAAAGCAACTCGCTCTACTTTGCTTCTTTTTTTTCCTCTCTCCTCCCTCGTCGCAAGTCACGTATCGTTAATGCGGGCGTTATCTCGCGAGTTGTATATCGCGACGAGACTTATTATTAAACGAGGAAGAAGGTCGTTGTTGCCCCATTCAATCACCCTGCGCTTTAATTATTGGACACCCCTCCTGGCGAATGTTTAATCTTTCAACGCGAAACACCTGATAAATTCATTTCGAGCACGCGCTGAATATGCAATACCTGGCTGCGATTTGAATATTTTAACACAGCCACCGGGGGTAACCTGCCTGACGTGTGGGTTATCGTGTCTGGCTCTCCCGAGGAAATTCTACTTACGGGCGATACTCCAATATCGCCTAAATGGATAAACAAAGGTTTCGTCGCAGGCCAGTTTGATCAGGCGACGAGAAGAAGGGACGATAAGATTCGAGAGGAATTCTGGAGAGAATCGAGTCGAGCGTCTGTCCTTCGATACATAGAACCTTGGGGAGGGGAAAAAACGTCGTTGCAAGGGTTTCGCATTCTCCACTTTTATTCGAGTGATTGCGCCTTGGGCTACGAGATGTCGAGGAGTGCATCGAGTGTTACAAAGTAGCGCGGCGGATGTTTGAGGATGTTGGAGAGTGAAGAGACGTATCAGTGAATAATAGTAAAAAAATTCTAAATTTGATCGCAATAACATTTGTCGTGTAGAGTTTCTTACTCTAATTGGAGGCATATTCTGCTGTTTTTTTTGTAATTTTTCATATAATTTCTAGGGTAAATTGATGAATCGAACTGTTTCTTGGGAACTTGACACGTCTCTCAAACGTTCTACAATGCTTACCTCCTCTTACTTTCGCTCGTAGAATGGCTTTTTCGATTGCAATTCGACTGGTTGGTCTCAGTCAATGACGCACACGTTGCAACATCGATAAGGAACGCGCGAAACAATGTCTTTTTCATTTTCATTGTCTTGACGACATAATAGATTATTGTGACACCCTGTATGCGATACCGCGTGGATTGCATTCGCGGATATGCTACATTCTGCGGTGGGTGCATCGCGCTAGCCTTGAACCAGTATGCCGTGAGTTTTCGCGGAGCGCTCCTCTCCCGAGCGCGTAACTATTTTTTGACGTAGACTGGGTATCGGTGAAGTCTCGCGTATATTTGACGCCATCGATTCGCAATGAAAACTCGCGCGTACGTGTGACTCGACACAGACACCGAACGACGGAGAATCTGCCGCTAGGAGGAGTTTGACGCTGGTTCACCGCGAAAATTCGCTCGGATATGTGAAAAGTTTCCGTCCGATACGGCTTGGCTTGAATATGCTTTCTCGATGAAACTGGAAGGCTAACTCGAATTTATCCAACTAAGGTGTTTTTCAAGCACTAAAAATCGCACCGACACGAGCGTGATTCGTTGTTTTAACACCAAAGTGGTCGAAATGACCACTTTATAATTTTCCATGGGAATTTCATACACGTATTTGTAACAGTGTATTTTTAAACGCTCGAGTGACTTTTAATAAAGTGTATCAGCAGAAGCTTGTGCTCGTTTGTTGCATCTTGCACTTTCATTTCTTTACTACGAACATTATACTTTACCATCGTCGCTAATTTTTCTTTAATCTGAGTGATGAGTGATCTTTGATTTTGGTTTTTTTTAATTAGTCAATAAGCCAGAATTTCAAAACTTTAGAACAATTTATTCATTTTCTCGCCTCGATCGTTTACTAAACATTTTTACAAAAATTGCGTTGCATCGAAAAAATATGAACCACGCGTTACACTCGATTCGAGATGTTAGGTGGGATTATTCGAAGAACAAGGTGGAAACGACACAACAGAGAAACACGCTTCCTTTTCCGAGACGGTACACGGGATACATGGAAGTTTGTTTGCCTGGCAAATAATCCGGTAATACTTCTCTTCTTGCCGGAGCAACGGGTTCTTTCTCGAATCGTGCATCTCACGGCGCGCACGGTCGAGTAAAAGTTGGTCGCCGGTCGGGCAAGTTGTCGCGGGTCTGTGCACGTCTTGCGAGTAATTCAAGAGGCCGACGACGTTCTTTGTCTTTGCAGTCACTTTTTGCTCCGTAGCTCTGGCCCTGGTTGTTGACGAAAGTATGAATATATTACGCGTCTCTCTCTCTCTCTCTCTCTCCCTCCGGGCTGGATTTATGAACAGCGTGTAATTAATTCCGGACGCAAACGGCCCGGGGCTAATAACGAGAAATACCTCCCGGAGAAGTCGCTAGCGTTCTAGCGTGTTCCGGTTTTAAGCGAAAATCCCCCATAGTGCGAGATTATTAATCCCGTTCGAACTGCTCTCCCTTGGCGATATACCACGCACCAGCATCGCATTATTCGAAGTAGTTAATTCTACCGAGAATTTCATCACTAGTGCGTGCGTGTTCCGACATTTCATGTATTCCGATGGGAATCGATCGTTGAACAGGGTGGAAAGGAAAGTTCGTGCGTGGCTATCCTAGATGAATTCCACATCTCCAATTTGATGGAATGTAAATATACATGTAAAGAACCTGCCGCAAAATTGACGTTGACCTTGAATTTCAAGGTCAGATTATTTTTTGTTCCTCATCACGAAGATGAAACTTTTCCAAAGAACCATAGATCGCATCCTAATATCCTAGCTCTTTTGCAAAATGGCAAAAAATTTCTTAATCGTTTGACACTGCAGACGCATGCGTTCTAACAGCGACTTTATGTTAACTTTAAGTTAGTTTTATTATTTGATTATTCATACTCACACTGATGCTACAATTATGATAAATCAAATTTTAGTGAAACCTGGCACGAAAATTACGTAAAATAGACATTCACGTGTCCAGAATCATAAAGTCGCTGTTAGCACGCACTGGTAAATGATTAAGAAACTTTTTTGTCATTTCTCATAAAAACTATTAGGTCGTGATCTATCGTTTCTTGGAAAGGTTTTACGTACTCGTGACGCAATGCAAATAAATTTTTGACTTTGAAATTCAAGATCAAGATCAATTTTGCAGGTTCTTTACATGTATTTCCATCAAATCGAAAGTGTGGGATTCATCTGTGATAATCACGCTTTTTTCCCCCCACTCTGTATATTTTTGCAAAGTACATTTCTACATATTTTTCAGTCGGGAAATTGCAAATTGAAGAGATACGTTTGAGCATCGAACATTCATTTTGTAGCAGGAGAGTGAATACGTATTGCGAATCTAGATGAAACGTTGACTCCGCAAAATCGCCTTCAAATTCCTGTGAAATTTCTACGACGACTGTTTTATACGATTGCACGCGCACCGTTTCGAACGAAAGAAAGTTCCCCCGATAAGAAATTAAGATGAAAGTCGATGCAAATTCAATATCGGTCGGAACAATCGGTTGGATCCCGTCCTTCTTCTCCCGATCTACGTCCTTGCTCTTCGGCTAAAGTTTTCTATGGGATTGACACAGTCGCGTCTTCTTATCAATGGCCGCTCTCTCTCCCTCGCTCGGTAATTATCTGCGAAAAGTCTTCGGTTGGAAATTTCCATGAATATGCAAGCGTCGTTCGAGAGTATAATCTTCGCGCAGATTACGCACAACACCGGGAGCCTCCGGGACGACGTCAGATAATGTCCATATTTCTCGCGACGATATCGACAGACACCGAAGAAGAAAGGAGACCTTTAATCTCGCCCGTCGTTTCGAGAGAACTTCTTCCAGCGTTTTCTTGCTAAACGAGAAGGATTCTAGAGGAGCAACGTCGATCGTGGATTTACGCGCATGTTCAGCGATTCAAAGCGAGTTGTATCAAGTGTGCGCCATTTCGAAACATTTCAAGTGACGTTTTCCCACCGTCGTGTTTATTTCGGCGAGATTTGAAAGCCTGAAAATGTACAACGCGGAAAGAAAAGTTTGCCCATGGCTGTCATAGATGAATTCGATTTGATGGGAATATACGTAAAGAATCTGCCGCAAAATTGATCTTGACATCGAGTTTCGAGGTCGATAAAATTTTTTTCTTCTTTTGCATTGTATTCTACTCATCACGAAGGTAAAACTTTTCCAAGGAACCACAGTTTACCATCTAATAATTCTTAATCATTTAACTGCAGACATGTGCAGCGTTCTAACAGCGACTTTATGTGGATGTCTATTTTACGTAATCTTTATGTTAGGTTTTACTAACATTTGATTTGTCACAGTTGTGAGTCTAAATAATCAAATGAATACTGAAAACTAATTGTTAACATTATTACATAACATAGACATCCGTGCATCCAGAATCATAAAGTCGCTGTTAGCACGTCCGCAGTGTTAAATGATTAAGAAACTACTTTCAAAAGAACTACGTATTAAGTTGCGACCTATGGTCCCTTTTATCTTCGTGATGAGCAGAATACAATGAAAAAAGAAAAAATTTTTTTGAAATTCAAGGTCAAGGCAGATTACATGTTTTTCCATCAAATCAAAGGTTTTAGAATTCACCTATGATAGTCACGGACAAATTTTTCTTTCCACCCCGTACAGTGACTCGCCAAAGCGAGTTGTATCAGGTATAAATGCGTCATAGTATAAAACCTTTTTTAAGTGACTTTCTCACCGCCTGTTTATTTCGGTGAGATTCGAAACCCCAGGCTGAAAATGTACGTGGAACTCGCAAGATATTTATCGCAAGCATATATTTAGCAACTGTCTCGTTGCTTTTGGAGTACACTCCAGTTTGATCGTGCCGCTAATGAAATTTCAGGATGGTTGAAATACTTTCGTGTAAGCGGCTACAGCTCGCCGGTGACACAGATATGAAACAAGACATCGTTCTTGCGATAGTCCTTGGTTGACAATCGATATATTTGTCGGAAAACCGTCTCTAAGCGGTTTGCAACGAGCACTCGAGCCAGCGGATTAGGTCGGATGAGTTTGAAATCCGGATTTAGGATAGACCTTTCCACGCGCCCACGGATCTACGAACATTAAATCCAGCAGACACGGTTCCAGTTTCTCTCTCTCTCTCTCCCTCTCTCTTTCGTTTGCGTCTCCGCGTATGACGGCCTTCGTTTCATACGGTCCTACGGTTGGAACGCGTTGATGAGTTTATACGACGTAACGATTGCTCCTCGTTGCAACTTGTTGACGAACGTTGTCAGATTGTTTGCTTTAGCCGACAGTTTCGAACTTTTCGAACGTCAACGTTAATTGTCTTTGCAGTAATAAATCGCGCGCTACTTTGGAGAGAGGGACGATGCATTCTTGGCTCGTAACTAACGACTCGTCAGAGCGAAATTCCTCGTTTTCGCCCGGGTCCTCCCCAGCCTAGGCTCTCTTGCTATTCTCGCGTGCAATAACAAGTAGCCTGTTTATGGATTCGAATGAAAATTTTCCGACTTTCAAGTTCGTCGTCGACGCTGGAATCTTTGGAGCTCTTAGAGGACTTTGAGTCGTCTAAACTGTTACGTCTTACGATTTACGAAGATCGCACTTGCGTATTTGATTGTACATATTCGATAAGCAATAATCGAACCAGGCCAGATTTTTCGAATGAGCAATTATCTTTGATAATAAGTTAATAATAGAAATGGGCTGAGTCACCGATCGAATCCGAGTCCACCACTCTGATAGAAGATAAAAATTCTGTATTTGAACTTTAAGAACCTACAAATCGTCGTAGTTCGAGTACGATGGTCTTTAGAAATTTTACACACGCTTTTTTAATTGCACGTACAGCTTTACACACACAAACACACACACACAGATGCTCGTCCCAGTGGTTATTAAATTCTGCCGCACGTACGAACGCGACCGCGTGCATCTCAGTGTGTACAGCTGGTGTTTCCGGATGACGCGTTTTAATCGCACGTAACTCACTGTACCGTTGCCAGCAGCTTTAGTCCTCACTGGTTTGCAGTCGAACAAATATTGATTTTTCCTACTTGTTGCAACGGCAAAACCGGCGAATCCCTATCCTCGTAGAGAAAGAGAGAGAGACGACAACTCTCGAACGTCTCGAGCTCTTTAGTCGGGACGAAGTCGCGTTAAAGTCCGCCGTGCCGTTTCTCGTTTCGCTTGCTCCCTTGCGCGAGCTTTATTAAAATTGGATCTAGCCGGGCTCCTCCTCCGCGGCGTCGTCGTTCATTAGAATCGAGTACGATTCAATTGCGGCGGCAGCTTTTGTCGACTCGGCTAAATTCGACGACGGTCGCGGAGGAAAAGGAAGAGAGAGATGCATTTAGCGCGATGAGCTTTTACTTGGTATGGTACTTTTGATACTGGTCCCATTTGCGATAAGGTAATGCCAGTCCTGAAATATGTAACCACTTTCAGATAAGCCTGTGTATGTATCATGTTAGATTACAGAAAGCTTTGGTCGCTGGGGAACCACACACGTGGCAGAAAGGTTCTGTTTGTTTCATTTAACTCCTTTGCGCTCCAACCTCTTCTCAAGTATATCTCACAACAACTTTTTTTTATTGTATAGGCTCACACATTATGACAGCCTTTGTTTTCGTAATTGCAACGTCATTGCAATTTGTTCAGGTAGAACGATCATGTTTTTTTTTTTATCACTGAAAGTGATTTTGGCGGGTGTAACCCAGAAAATCGGATCTCTTCAGGTGCAACGCTAATGCAACGAAAATTAGCGATTGGTTGATTTGGGTCACGTGATTCGCGAGGGGGCGTGGGATAGACCTCGAATAAGAGTGGCGTTGTCTGGTTATTACTGAGCGATCGCGCCTGTAATTTGTCTTGTATCGATTCAAACGTTTGCGTATCAATAAAATTTTATGACAAAAAAGTCGTCTTCATTTCCTAGTCAAAACAGTTGCTTCGTCTGAGAGACGAATCACTGTCATTGTACTGGGGTACAAGTCGTGCAGTTTCTTTTTTTACTAATGGTATGTTTTGCAAATAAATTTGTTTGCTGTGTAATGTTTTCTATCAATTCATTTGTATAAAATAAAGAAAAGCATTCAACTTTCGAATTCGCTCAAACTATTTATCTGGATTAGGTACTTTGGACCCAGTTGAGAAATTAAATTGTTTAGGAATACTGTTTTCCTTAAAAATTCGTTGCCAGTTGCTAAACAGACAATTTTCACTATTATAACTTTTATATCTTCCTCGCTATCACTGGAATCACTAGATTGATATCTTTTTTATGTTTTGGTACAATAATATCACTCAATGCTCGATGTCACAAAACAATCATCTAAATTATTTTCGTATTGATCAAAAACAAAAAAATTCATAGTCATTACTATCTCTACCTGCCTTCAAGTAACTCGCTTTCTACTATATCTTTTGACATGACGTATAACGATATTTTTTGATTCATTCTGTCTCAGCGCGACGGTGATTTTGTGAAATGCTGCCCGCTTTGCTGAGGTTCTCTCGTTTTGCCTTTTACAACCGTCGGAGAGATGTTGCAATAAATGGAGATTGTAGACTTTTAAATAAGTATATTTGAATAGAATGTATACAGATATGATGCGAGTCTGGGAGATGTCTCCGCGTCTAGACTTGAACTGAACTCACTGATGTTACAAGATAGAATCCCCTTCTTATGCTAAGAAACTGACTCTTATAGGAGTCGCATAGGAATGCGTCTATGTGACTTCTTGGTACTAGCCAAGAATCCCTTTGTTTAAACAAACTTTGTTTATACCCTTACCGAGCCTTTTCACACGCTGATTCTGTCTCTTAGGGGAAGATAAAGTGCCCTTAGATGGGAGAATGCCAGGACATCTGGAGATTCTTGGCGAGGTAACGTGTTCCTAGAATGTGACCTGAGTGCCCGTCTCGGAGTGTTTTGTTCTGCTCCAGAACACATTCAATTAGAGAAACGGCAAAATACTGAATGATTAAGTAGAATTTATTGACAATATTTTCATCTCCGCTCTTGCTACATTATATAATATTTCTTTGTCTGAGATGAGTGTACTTGGAGTACTAAGGATTGATATCTAGATTATAGATCACAATTGCTACATTTTTCATTCCGAGTTCTCTTCGTTGCTTCATTGTTTAGAAACGTTTGACTGTTTTATCACGAAGCGTTTATTATCCCAGCGAATCCTTTCAAGAAGCTCATCGATCAGAGTTATTTTAGTTCAAAGTTACTCCTCAGATTAAGATTTATAAAGAGAATTAGCAGAGTCTGCAGAATTTAAATCTCGTACGTGGAGTTCTACTATAGAAAACGTTGAGAGAGTGTACCGGTTAAACAACATCGACGCACCTACGTACATAAACGAAACTATACACCAGTGTCTCGTGGTCGGATTCAATATTTCGAGAGGTTATTACCAGCGGCGAGAGAAACGGAACAGGATCTCGTCGTACCTGACTATAAATCGATTGACTCCATGGCACAATGTAAGGCACACAGACACGTGATCGGGATCGTGCCGTCGTATCCTTGCGATCGCAGACCTATTGTAAATAAGTCGCGAACAGTGGGTGTTGTTCGCGTAACCTCGTGGCTCGATTCGAGTCACGCGTCCGCGTCGCAGATTTAAAAGTTTCCCTCGGCCGTGGATTTCTTTTGGATCGCGTGCTCGCGTCCCCCCCTGGGAACTCTTCGAGATTGTGCACAGTATATTGCGCGCAATATCAGCAGTATAGTCAATCATTAAAATACGAGTTTTCGTTCGATGTCGAATAATGAAATGTTGTCTCTCTTTCTCTCTTTCATTTTCTGTGACACTCAAAGACAGAATCTGAAGAGTTTAGGTTAGGTTTAGGGATGCATGATGGAAGGACGAATGAACTTGGGGTATTGAATGGGAGAAAGAAAGAGAGAATTGCTTTTTATGCGTTTCGTCTCGGAGTCACTGCCTAGACTCATCCAGTGGGGCTAATGGCAGCGAATCCTTACCCCAGACGCTTGTTGTTGTAACTACCTGCTAAGGTTGGTCCGATCACCCATCCTAGCGGGGTTCCGCACACTGCTTTGCTTAACGTCAGTGTTCGAAATTCGTAGTTGAGGAATCTTAGGCTACTACAAATCAAAGTGCAAGGGCACTTCCGAAAGAAGGAGGACTTGCACGCAAGAAGAAAGAAAACGCGAGAAGGACGCAAGGACGCGGGGAGAGGAAGATCGGAACAGTGAAAAAGCAGCTGTGCAAGGACTATCACGGCCGTGGTGGTCAGGTCGATCGTCGGAACCTCTATTGCACCGGTGTGTTCCACGGTCTCTATACGGTCGAGAGGATCCTTTATCGCGTTTCCGTGGTAGGTAACCAGCCGTTGGCAATCGACTTCTTCGCGAGTCAGGCGAACGTGTGTGTTGGTCGCTGCACCCACACAGGTGGCGACGATTAAGGTCAGGCCGGGGCGCTCGTCTGTGCGACGAGTCGTTGTCGCGCGACGATCTCTCTGCGGGAGTCTCGATGGAATTAGGAGGAAAGCCAGGGGTAGTAGAGACCAGGCGGTTTTGCCTCGGTTGGCCGAGGAGCCTATACGCTTCGCGGCTCTTCTCAAAGTTGGAGGCACCCGTTGGTGTGTGTTACGTTGTTCCGCCGCTGGTTAGGACAATGAGGAGAAAACTCGACCGTGCGCGCTCGTGCCGCAGCCACCGGTTAAACGGCCGGCATGGCCGTTTCGTTCCGCGAATGGTAATGAGCAACGCGGCAAAAGAATGAAAACGGCTTTTTCATTCCTTTTTCTCGCCTCTTCTTTTTTTTCTTTCCTTTTCCTTTTTCTTTTTCTTTTTTTTTTTTTTTTTTTCTTCCACAACGTTCATTTTTGGAACGAATGACGTGTGCGCGAGCTGGATCAAACGAGCTTCCAGGACCTCTGCCTACTCGAGATTAAAGGCCAGCAGTTGTTGTCGAAGCGCGAGCAAAATCGTAGCTTTTTATTCGGGGAAATTGGTGGCTTTCGTTTTGCGGAGAAACGGAGCCTCGAGGTGTGTTAGGTCAGGCTAGGTTTGACAAAGATGAGAGAGCTTCGGGATCACGGAACGTGTCAGTGATCGTTTCTTTTGTCGTTTGTATCGACCGTCTCAATAAAATTGCGATCAGTTTTCTGTTTTCTTTGACAAATGTGTAGTTCGCAGATAGAACATCTTCGCTCGTCTACCCTCGTATTTTCCTCTGTAGTTTTTGTCGAGAGTATTTCTTTTATCGTTTCACTTACGGACAGGTATGGCAAGAAGATGATCTACGAGCTTCGTTCTTTTTCGAGAGATCGTGAATCGCGTGCCCTTTCCCGCTGTTCTCTTTCGCGGAACGTCGTTCTCTCCTCGTCGGAATAATACCGACACGTCTGCTTTTGAATTTTCCCGAGCGGCACAAAGTAATCTCACGCTGCGAGGGAAATTTTACTCGGGAATTAGAGGACAGGTCGCGGCTTTCGCGAGCTTGCGCGTACGTTCTCTCTCTTTCGGAAGTTTGGTCGACCGGTTCGCACGGTTTCGACGAGTTTCGAGGCTGACCGAGCCGCAGGAAGAAAATATCAGGTTAAAAATACCACGCTGTGTGTCGGCGGGATGGTAACTACTTCACTACTTTTCTTCTTTGTTTTCTTCCGCCGGGGGCAAAGAAAATTCCAGGCTCTCGTTAGTCCGGAATCGATGAGATCAAAGAACACCTTGTGTTTGCAGTGAAAACAACTCGCGCTCGTTAATAAATACGACGAGAAGCCGCGGTTCAGTCCTCTCTTTCTTCTTTCTTTTGGCTCTCAGCCTCCTCCGGAGAGAGTGTCGGCAAAAGCTCGTCATTGTTTCATCCATCTCGTCCGTTGCAACGCAACAGCAGCCTCGCTTCAATTTTCCAATGGTATTCGTGAATGAAGATTACAGGGAGAAACTCGATGTGACAATCATTTGCAATCAAACAGGGATATCTTCATCGACGAAATAGTTAGATAGAAAGATTTAAATTGTCGAAGCCAATTTAAGAATATTTATCAATACCGTGACTTTCTCAAAGTTACAAAATGAAGATAAAGTAAGAAGTAAGATTCAATTGTCGCCAAGAGAGTAAATGAGAGTAAGTAATTTTCGTAACACGAAGCAACAAAAGTCATTAATAACTGCTCTTTTATAAAACTCGAGAAATACACTTGACTTAAAAAACTGCACGACTTGTACCCCAGTACGATTCGTCTCAGAAGCAACTGTTCCGACTAGGAAATGAAGATTTGAATCGATACAAAACAAATTACAGACGCGATTACTCAAGACACAGTACCAGACAACGCCACTCCTACTCGAGGCCTACGCCACGCCCCCTCACGAATCACGTGACCCAAATCAACCAATCGCTAATTTTCGTTGCATCAGCGTTGCACCTGAAGAGGCCCGATTTTCTTGGTTACCCCGGCTAAAATCACTTTCAGTGATAAAACGTGCACTGTTTTCAAACGCAGTCGTTTAATTGATAGAAAAGGGACGGAGCATTCGTCGGTGGTCGATTCATCGAGGAATAATATTCACGCGGCGAGGAATCCACGGCGCCTCGGCGTTCCTTTTCTTTTTAACCTCTCCGTGCTTCTTCATTGATGTACCCCGGGGAAGATGTACGGTCCCTTCAGTTTCACAGAAACGGCAAGCTCCGATGATTAAAGACTTCATAGAAATTACGTGGCACATCCAGTTGTCGCGGTTTTCGCAGCTGCGCGTACCTATATATCCACGTACCCTTTGATGCTTCGCTCTTTCTCTTTCCCGAGGTTAACCTACCAGTTGCGTTTGTATCAGTCGCACGGTCAAAGCGGTGGAAGATTGGGGGGGATGGAGGGGGAGGAAGAAGAAGCAAGCCGAAGGTGACTGGTACGTGAGGTAGGTCAAACTCGTGGGCTCGCGTGGCGCGGAATAGAAATGAGGAACGAAGAAATTGAAGATCTGTCTCTCTCTCGTGCACCGATTACTCACCTTCAGCGTTCTCGAGAACCATTGTGAGAGCTTTCTTAAAAGCTGCGACCCCGGAGGAGGAAAAAGAAAAAAAAAATACTGGCTCGGTGAAAACTTTTTTTCATTATTCAAAATAGTCTGCTTGCGCAATTGTTTAATACATTTAGCGTTGGAGAGTC
This sequence comes from Melipona bicolor, assembly GCA_030673865.1. Classification (NCBI taxonomy): domain Eukaryota; kingdom Metazoa; phylum Arthropoda; class Insecta; order Hymenoptera; family Apidae; genus Melipona; species Melipona bicolor. The sequence continues at coordinate 3,924,218 of JAHYIQ010000012.1, forward strand.
GAGTTCAGCTCATTCTTTTCGCAGTAGAATGTATCACGGGTGGTATTACGGGAGTGTCGGAGAATTATTCACGGATGTTTGCGTTCTCTTTTAATAGTCGTCTCGTGGGGAACAGATCTCGGACAGAAAAGCGGCTCGACGTTTCAGGATAATTTGTCACCGATATTTATATCGAGGCGAGAATGAGACGGAAGAAAAATGCGTCTACTAGGAGGGTAGGTCAGTCACAGGCGCTCCACTCGTGGAAAGAAGGAGAATAAATGTTCTCTCAAATCTCCGTTTCTCCGTTTCGTTTCTTTCAAGTACTCGCAAATCACCTCTGTTCACCAACTGACTACGAAAAAAATACCGTCACCTCTCAAGGTACAGATGCGTGCAACTGTTGTTTTCCGCCAATTATCAAAAAACTTCAATTTCATATCTAATACGTACATAGCTCGCGCTGCACAGTTTTTCACCGTTGCGTTTCTCATCGATTGGCACTCTGCAAGTTTCTGCATTTTCCACCGTTGAAGATTTCCCTCGAGAAACGAGAGGAGAATGCCGAGATCCGTCTTTGAAGACTCGAAACGGCGCTCGTTCCTTCTCTTATCTCCCACGTGTCAACGCAAGTGCGCGCGTAATGGACACAACGGGAAATAAAAGAAGAGAAAGAAAAAAAATATGATTCGTACCCGTGTGGTACGAATATTAATCGGAAAGCGAGCGAAAAGCCAAGTTATCGTACAGTATATATGTATGTAGTGTGTACAGAGTGTGTGGATGCTGCGCGACGAAGTAGAGAGGGAGCGTGTCTGGTCGGGCATTCAATTTGCCCTTTCGATCCGATGCCTCGCAGTCGCGAGCGTGTCACGCTTATTAGATCGTTTCTAGCCTGGCTCTCCAGGCTCCTTCTTCCGGCGTGTATCAGCCAAATGAATACTCAGACGAATACTCGGGCGAGCGCTCGGGTCGATTGCACGTACACACGGACGAAGAGTATCCGTAGAGCGGGAACCGTACTCGAGGGAAATACCGTACGTTTCCTGGTATTTCCGAGCACAAAGGCAAGAAGCCGCCTTCGCGCGAACTTGGAGCGAAACACAGTTTTCCCGGACACTGTCGAGGCAAATTGACGTCGTAATTGTGACGCTTCATCACTTTTTCACGGGCTGGTAGCCGACTGAATGGGATTGGGATGAGATTCCGGGAGAGTGCCGGGATCGAGGAGCACGAGGGGCTCCTAATAATAGAAAAGGCTTGGCCAAGGGGCATCAATCGAGGGAAGGCTCAGCCACCAAAAGCCCCCGGATCTTATTTAATTCATCGGTGCTCTCGGTGCTCTCGGTGCTCTCGGTGCTCTTGCGGCGGCTTAACGCGATTAATCTCGGCCCGATTTGAATAAAATTCGATCAACGCCGCCGATATTAATAAACAGCAGCAACGTGCATCGAACTCTTGCGTGAAAGACGCGCGTAACGCGCTTCGGAACGCGCTCCTGGGTGTTTCTCCTCTGCAGATTTTGTTTTTCTCCTAAATCCTCCATTTCCTGGGAGCAGAGAAGATAACCGTGTGTATATGTATCTCTATCGTTTCATAGCGAGTACTCGCTGTACGTGTGGTTGTAAATTCTTTATTAGATATTTGGGGAAACGTGGCGCGAGCCTCTTGCTCTATGGATCGGTTTATTTTTTTAAGCGCGTCGAGCGATGTTTCACTCGATACCGACTATATTTACACGCAGTGGTCGTAAATTCCATCGACTTCGGCTTCTATAAATTGGCGTCGGTCCCTGAACGACGGTGCGATTCAATTTAGCCGGTTCGCGACTGATTTTAGCCACTCTAGCCGAACGAATCGCCGGGCCGGCCGTTGCTGCCACCGCCGATGCCGAATCGTGGCGCAGCTAAATCCTACGACAATCCTAAATGGCGGGATCTAATCCTGACGATGCAGCACCACCAGTCGTCGAGAGCCGAGCGGCAGCCAGCAGCACAACTTCTGAAACTGGAGCCTCGCGTACGCTCTCCGCGTTGCTTCGCTCGACTCTGACAATCGCGGAAAAAACTCCTTTGGCGTTGCCGCCTGTAACGACGTTTTTTCACTCGACTCTTTTTCTCGAGGAATAACGTCACTCGAAAGAGTCCAGCCTTGGCCATTAATAAAGGAGCACGCGTATTCCTTAATCTCGCCGACTATTCAAACAAGCACGAGGTCTTCATTAAAGTCTCCCCTTGGTCCGGCCGTGTCTCTCTTTCCTTTGACGCCGTCTTTCACTGTAATCGGCCATCTTTCTGATTAGACCACTTGCAGCGATCCACCGAGCCCAAGGATCGAGCTTCCTTCCCCTTTACCTTTGTCAGTCATTTTCAGATCCTTTCACCGTTCTCTTCCGCGAAAAGAGGAGACATTTTTATTAAACGATCCCGCGACACAGATTCCATTAGCGTATCTGCCCGCTGGATACATCCGTCTCTTCCTTCCGACGGGCGACGAAATATCGCGCCTCAGAGCGGAACAAAAGGGGACGGTCGACGGGATTACCTATATTCTTATCGCGATTCCCGGCCGTTTCTTCCCTCCCTCCGTCGTATCGTTTAAGGCGAGAGAAAGGCCAGGGTGATGCCTGCCTTTGTTAGAGATCGACGGCCGGGGGTGAGAAATAGGAAGGGGGCAAGAAACGCGGTCGCATTGAATCTACGCGGCCGCGGATGCAACAAAAGATCTGGTATTCGAGTTTCGGACGGTACAAAGGAGCTTTACTTTCTTCGCTCCAGATGGAAACGCCGGATAATTAAGTCCGAGCCGGTGAATGCGTGCGTTTCACAGAGGCAAACATCGTGTTGTTAGCCCCCCCACGCTTTCACGCGCTCGCGCGACCAACCAACGATTCTAATGAATCGTCCATTACGTTACCACCGCTGGTTTGCATTGTTACACACTCGGTTTGTTCGTCGAGCCGCGTCTCCGTAAATACATACACCGATTAACTCCTTCATGCGATCGACTCGCTGAGTTTTGGATCGAGGCGCCAAACGTGGCGGTGAAATTCTTTGGAAATTCGCGTCTCGAGGAAAGACGGAGCTTATTTAAGTATTTTTAAGTAGGAAGATGTAACACGTATTTCCGATTTTTTTTTTATGGTGGTTTTGGAAATTATTTACTTCACCAAGCGCATTTAATTTTTTAATTTTAAATACCGAATGATCGTAATTTGTAAATTCAAATTGAAATGTTTTGTTTAATCAGAGGATTAAACAACTGCTCGTTCAAAATCATTGCCGATTTCTCGCAGTTTCTCGTTTGACAATTCTGTCACGATCTACAATGTACACAGAGTGCTCCGCGACTCGCGATCAATCGATTCTGCATCTAAGAGTGTATCGAAAAGAAAAGATAAAATTTCCTCGAGAAACTCAAGTTTGAAAGTTCATCGAGTATATTTGAATTTAGCTAATTCTAGACGTGACGAGAATGATTAATCGACCAGGAGGTTGCCCGACTTGCTCTCGCAAGTGAAAAACGTAGAGTAAAGTTTTTCTCCAACATCGAGTTTGAAAGTTTACCAAGTACGCGTGTACTTAAGGTAATCTTTAACGAAACATATTCGAAGTTTGTTTTCTTGAAAACGACCGCTTTTAAACGAAAAAAATTTCATATTCCACCTATCTATTTTTTTTTTTATGGAATATCCTCGTGTCGATTATCATAAATTTTCAAACTCCTCGATCTTCTCGGAAACGAAGACAAAATTTAGAGAAACAAAAATTTTCTCTCGACACATCTCTCAATTGGTTAACCACATATTCGATGTTTATTTTCTTGAAAACGACCCGTTAAATGAAAATAATTTTATATTCCACCTACCTATTTTTTTTTTTTTTTCATAAATTTTCAAACTTTTCGATCTTCTCGGAAACGAAGACTTTGGAGAAACAAAAATTTTCTCTCGACGCATCTCTCGATTGGTTGACCACATATTCGAAGTTTATTTTCTTGAAAACGATCCGTTAAACGAAAATAATTTATTCCACCTACCTATTTTTTTTTTTTTCATAAATTTTCAAACTTCTCGATCTTCTCCTAAACGAAGACTTTGGAGAAACAAAAATTTTCTCTCGACACATCTCTCGATTGGTTAACCACATATTCGATGTTTATTTTCTCGAAAACGACCCGTTAAATGAAGATAATTTCATATTCCTCCTACTTATTATTATTATTTTTATTTTTCATAAATTTTCAAACTTCTCGATCTTCTCTTAAACGAAGACTTTGGAGAAACAAAAATTTTCTCTCGACACATCTCTCGATTGGTTGACCACATATTCGAAGTTTATTTTCTTGAAAACAACCCGTTAAATGAAGATAATTTCATATTCCTCCTACTTATTATTATTATTTTTATTTTTCATAAATTTTCAAACTTCTCGATCTTCTCGGAAACGAAGGCTTTGGAGAAACAAAAATTTTCTCTCGGTTGACCGCGAGTCGTGGAACACCCTGTATTTCCAGGATACTGCGGATCTCTCCGAGTAATATTGATGATGACCATTTAAGCAGTATTTCCGATTGAATCGGATAGCTCTCCATTTTCCTTCCGCTGACGATCTCGGTTACCGGCGAGCCACGTCGATTCCGCCGAGAAAGCGGAATAACAAACGCGCGTTATTTTCCCGCGGCGCGCTGTATCCGGATTTCGTAAAACGCGGGGGAAAAGATACAGACCAGGATGGCTGAGTTATCCTTCCCCTTCTCGCGAAATTGATGACGCCACGATTCTCAAAGTTCGTCGGTCGCGACGAGATCTCCGGATGCTGAGTAGCTTTTTGCCGGTTAAAGGAATTTCCTCGGTCGGTTTAGGTCCTTCGTTCCGAGGCAATCGCCGAGCGTTCTCATTCGGCGTTATCCGACAGCTCGCGAATAGAGATCGTGAGTACCGAGAGTACAGGCGACAAACGTTCGAAAGTTTTTGTCAGCGAAATTCTCGTTCGTTCGGGCAAAAAATATTGCGAGCTCTGTAGCTCGAGAATCGGAGGTGATTTCCTTTCGATATCGGCCTTTCATTCGTTGGTCTCTGCTTTAGAGCGATCGTAATCTGTATCGACACACCGACGACGCAAGTTATCGCGTCGTGATTGATCGCCGCTTCTTTATCTTCGTTGATATCTCCCGAGTTGTAATTCGACCGTTCGGAACGTTTGTTATTTTCCATTTGACCAACTTTGTGATCTGCTGGAATCGTAGTTTTGTAATTGATCGAAGCTAACCGCAGCAAAGAAAACGATCCATGTACTTTTCAGGTCTGATTTGTTTCACGCTCGCGACACAGATTTGCCAGTGTTTTATTTACGAATTATCCGCGAGTTTTGTTCACGATAGTAGCTCTCAAACCGTTCAATACTATAGAGTTTTGGTGTAATTTTAACATCACGTTCTTCATCGTCGATAAAGACTAATGTGAAACGTGGATCACTCGTGAATCGACTGGGCACCAGACATCCTCGCGGAAGAACTCGCAGCTTAAAAGTATACTTGGCAAGGCGCCACGCTGCATCATTCGTGTCGTTGGATCCTGAGTTTGCTAGCGTTTGCCGCTACAGGTAAACACTCACCTGATCCCAAAAGCGTTTTCAATTATCGGTTTCGTTTCAACGAGCAACAGAAGTCAACCATTTTCATTCAGTACCACACTCGATTTCCTTCGCACTCGAACCGCCTCGAATGCTTCCCGTTTTATGACGCTTCAATCCCGGAACAGCCGCAGTCGTTGTTTACGATTTTCCGTTGTCTGAAACAAAGTTCCTTTCCTTTTCCTCGGATGTCCTTCCTTCGTTGTAGATAAAATCTTTACGGGGTTTTTTTATCTGTACCGCTTGCAACCTTCGTTAGATAAGCGCACGAAGCGATATATAGGTCGTAATATCGAGACGCGAGTCGCGATCGTCGAGATCGTTGATCGCGAATATAAAAAGAATCGACGAAGCAGTCGCGGGGGAAAAAAAAACTGACCCAGTTTCCGCCGTGAAACGGGCGAAATAAGTTCTTGAGCTTTTCAATAATGCGCGCTTTGCGCGTTGCATTATTTTCACCAGCGGCGCGATGTATTTATAACGAATTGCTCTCGAAGCTTAGCCCATCTTTTAAAACGCTGTATCTTTGTTCAACGTCGTGTATTTTAAATGCGCCTGGGAACATAATTTTCTCACCGTCGTCGATGCGTTCGATATCCCGTGTACGTTATTGGGTCGAGTGAAAAGTAATTTCGTGTTTTAGTGCGTATAAAAGCGTAACAAGTTTTTTCCATATTTTAAATGAGATTTCTCTTAATTAAATACCTTTTGTCATTTTGAAGCAAAATCGTAATCTCGTCGTTGTAGAACGTTTGTGATTTCTGGGCGAAAAACCTCTTTTCAAATCAATTTCACACAATTAAGAGAGTTTTGTAGAAACAAACGGTGTAGTCTGACGGCGCAATATCAGAACTATACGGTGGGTGAAACAAAATTTTCTAATCAAACTCTCTCAATTTTTGACGAGTCGAAGAAAAAAATTCGATTTGTTAAATTTTTCAGTGTTGAATCATGTGGCACTCAAACGTCGAACTTTTTTTTTTTATCTAGCCTTCTTCAAACAGTTTGAAACTGTTTTGTGGTCGGTGTTTGGTCCTTCGTGAACATCGTGACTGCTAATGCGTCGGTCTTGCTCAATTTTTTTTTCACAATTTCATTGACTTTTTTTAGTAATTGGTCGACCGGATAAATTTCCAGATTGAAAACGCTCGAATTAATTTTGTACCACTGCATCACGTCACAGATTTTTTTCAATAAAATTTCAAAATGCATTTTCTTCTTTAATTTTACTCACATTTTCAAGACGCGATAACTTTCAACTGAATAAACAAATGACGCAATTCCTATTATTAAAATTACACTATGACATGTCACCTTTCAAACCCACGCAAACATTGCCAGATCCGATCAACGTTACCAAAGTTACGCTATCCTAAAGAACACTCAACCCAACACGCAGTTAAATCTCGTATCGTTCAAACATTCGGCTTTTAGCGTCGAATAAATTGCGGCGTGTTAAGAAATCGACAAGATCTTGGAAACTTCAATGAGAACGTGTACTTCCGTTGGCCGTGGTGTAACAGGAGCTAAACCGATATCGATGTTTGTTGCTCTTCCGATGTCGGCTCTCTCGAAGATTTATGGATGTTAAAATTCGCAAACATTTAGATTCGTTCCGCCCTATATATATATATATATATATAATTAAGACGCAATGTCAGAATATCGGTCGATTTTCCGCCCCGGCGTGGAAGTCCAACGTGTCGCAATCGCGACTCGATCGGTGGGTAAACATCTGGACGAAGTGCCGAACGTATCTACGCGTTTTATCAAGATTGATTCTATTGACACTTCTATCTTTGCGCGTGTCTAAACATAGTGATGGCGCAAACTTTCGGAATTTTCAATCTTTTAACGTTCGAAGAACCCCCCGTGCTCCGGATCGTGGGATACTTGCATCAAATAATACACTCTTTACAAAAATTAGGGGATATTATAAAAAGAAAAATCAAATGCTTCTTTTTCTTATCGCTTCATACTCATTTTGAAATATCCCCTGATTTTTAAAAGATCAGATTCTATTGACGACGCGGACATTTAGAGCGTTCAATTTTTCAGAGTCAGAGACTTCGGAAGTTGTGGATTTTCCGAGGATTATCAACGTTGCAGAAATCTCGAGCGTCGGCTGAATGAAATTGCCGAGATATTTTTTTAACACGGCAGCTTTGTATCTTTATTCCGGATGCGTGTAAGATGCGTGTGCGAATATTGCGGCATTTGAATTTGAGATACAGCGGGGGGGAAATATCTCGCGTGCAGCTCCAGCCGCTTTTACGTGACGCGCGTGCCGGAACATTCTCCCCTTTATTATTTTGCGCGATGGAATTTATTTCGAGTGCAGTGCATAAGGCAATTTTTCTTTTTTCAGGCGTCGAGATTCTTTTTTTTTTTTTTTTTTTTTTAAATGACAAAATGCCACTTTTAAATGGATATAGAAAAATGCAGTTGAAATCCATGTTCAGTTCCGCGCGATGCAATATTTTCAGAAATGTTACACGTCAGTGTTCACTGTACGATTGTATCATGGAATGCATACTCTATATTGGAATACATACGAAAAGCTTCTGTATAACGTCAATTGTGATGGATGCGATTGGTCATACATCCATCCGTCAACAGAGAATTCTCATTAGTTTGTTTAATTGTACATTTTTCATACAAGCACACACACACATCTGTATCAATTTATTCAATTCGTTTGTTAATTTGCATTTCGCCTCTAAAGTAACAAATCCAGCTCGTTTAACAAATTTATGTAATGTTTGTTCACGCACATACATATTCATTCACGAAATCCTACATTTCCAAATATTTTCGCAAGTCACCCTGCGACAGTATTTTTATCACTGTGCTGTAAAATTGGAACGATTGACTTTTTTAAGAATTTTATTATTTGAACAATTTTAAATGAATGTCCACGATGTTCCTTTTATACTAGTACTTGTATTTGCGAACAGATTTCTTCCCATACGAAGCACACAAAAAATAAACTAAGAAGAAAAATTTTTAGACGAGCATCTTGAAAATACTCTTTGTATTGCCATCACTTGTATCAAATCAGATATCGATGAACTGAAAACAGGCTCAGTGTTCTCATTAAAAATTAATATAAATATAATCAGCGTATTGTTTCACTATAAAAGTTGCTTGTAAATAATACAAGTTACATTGAACCGATAATAAAATTTTTGTTGGCCAATTTATGTAAAGCCTTAATTTACTACGTATAAAAAAGTTTACACATTTTACTTTTTTTCAACGTTGTCTCTGTGGCCTGTAGCTGTTTCTGAGATTTTAGAAATCCTCTCAGATCTTTCCAGTACTTGACTCGGTTATCGGATCCGAAATTCGACATCAGCTTCTTAAATCTCACGACGCTAGATAGTGGACAGAATTGAAAATGCTGTTCTATTAAAAATTGTTAAAAATTCGTGAAACCTTTCTGAAATACATTTCGCGTTTCTCTCTGTTGCAGGAAGTATTGCACACGATCAGCGCGCCCAGCGGGCAGGTTCAGCGCATCGTCATATTCAAGAAGAACGGCGTTCAAGCAATGGTGGAATATCCTTTTGCAATACCTTCGCGTTGATCCACTCGCTGGATCTCGTTCTGCGCGTGAGGCACACACGAGTTTGGAGCTCGAGAGGATCTCTCTGACATGGCACCCTTGCCCCCCTCCCTCCCCTCGTCCTCCTTTTTCTTCGCGAAACGACTACCCGTTGGCGAAGTTTGTCAGTCACGCGCCACCGTTACAACGCGATGAAGATTTATAAGCGGAACCAGCGAGTGACACGGTTACAGGATGTGGCGTCGCTCGCTCTAAGCCTCGCTCTGATACCTTGGCCCGAATATCGACGCGGCTCTGGCACGCTGGATAAGCGTATCTAGTCAAATTAGCGGCTCCTCTGTTTCTTGAAAGTTATCGGCCGCTTTCAGATATTTTGTTCTTTCTTTTAAATCCTCAAATGACGACGACTATAGTCGTCCATCGTTGAACGCTAGCTACTAACGGTGACTGTGGTCTGAAGAATTCGCAGCGTCAATTCGTCAGACAACTTAGACTGCTAGAGCAGAACAACAAGAAGAATTTCCAAACTCGAGAAATAATACGCAAACCAGCGTGTGTGGTCGATTATAATTATTCGATTCGGGAGCAGTTGATGATGGAGCAGTGAAAAAGTAATACCGAGTCTATAAGGAAAACCTTAAACTCATATTGGTTCATACAAATTTAAAACAAAGAGAAACATGTCGATTGCCGACTTTCACTTTAATGCTGGCATTAATAAGACGTTACAATTTTACAAAAGTAGTATCGCAAAGACAGTTGCATCGAGTCTTCAGACCTAAAAATCGTCTCAGGTTGATTTGTATCAATAGTAGTAATTGAAAATGCTGCTCGATAGACGACGAGAAAGTTACCGTTGTTGTAAAATCTGCGACATAGGTTCACGTGTCGATCCCTAGATTTTGAAATTTACTATCTTGAAATCTTCTCGAGAACTTTTCCACTTCGAATCCATAGCGTTTCCTCCCAATCCTCCGACAGAAAAATTCCTACTGACAGATTCTTCGATCGTTGTTTCTCTCGTCTGCCACTCATAAAGTTATCATCGCCGCCTGGAAGTCGTTTCGGTTTCCCTTGGTTTCAATTTCGAGAGAGAGAGAGAGAGAGAGAAATCCTCTCCGAGTTCAGACTCGCGTCGATTTCTGTTACCGTCTGTATATCCTTAACCGAATTCCAATTCGATAACCACGTTCGACTCGGTGGAGTCGGCAACAAGAGCAAAGGAGACGCTTCACGGAGCAGACATATATTCCGGTTGCTGCACGCTGAAGATCGACTTCGCCAAGGTGAGCCCGCGAAAATTAATTAATTAATTCATTAATTCATTCTCTCTTTTATCCTTTTCTCCGCGCGTCCATCTTTCACAAAATTTCCAAAAGTAGCGTGGCTCCGAAGGTCGGCTCGTTAGGAGATGCTGGACGAGTCCATGGTTGAAAAATATGTGAAGAGAGAGAGAGAGAGAGAGAGAGAGGAAAAAGGAAACGAGCCTCTCCAGAGATTCGCCGTTAATATTCATGAGAAAGAATCCGACGGAGAAATGCTTGTGCAAATAATGGAAACGCTCTAGATTCACCCTTACGTAACGGTGGAAAAAAAAAGAAAAAGAAAGGAAAAAAAGAACGGGAATGGCGGTGGTAGGTTGGGCCCCGGCGTACTTACGGTACCATAAAACTCGAGGAAATTTGCCGGTTTCATTCATTTTACGTGCTCGTTACATATTCCAATTACCCGGCGGTACAAGCGGCTCTGCCGCTGTGACGACATTCTTTTCAATATTTCGTCCGGCGTCTAATTAGCAAATCCAACAAATAGACCTCGAGCGCGCCGCCATTCGGGGGATGAAACGTCGTTTCTCGCCGCGTGTGTTCTCGCCGAGTGAAACTTTAGAAACGCGTGTACACCTTTCAGAGGGCCCCCACTTCTCTAGCGCGTCTTTCGAGCGATAGCGGCCTTTGTCTCGCCTTTGATATTCAGCTCACTCGGCGAGGAACGTGCACCCTCGTTTCGCGAATATCGGGACACTTGCGAGTACGGTACTTGCCAGTACGCATTAGAAAATGATTAGAAAATTATCTCTGAAATATTTTTTTTTTTTTTTTTTTTTTAAGCAATTCTTTTCTCATCTGTCGTTTTTTAAACATTTATCATTGCATTTTCTGAATTCTTGAAATTTGTTTCAGACTTTTAACAACGTAGAACTTAGAGAACTGCGAGTGCAACGTTGCGTCGCAATCTTACGAGTATTTGATTCGAAATTCAATATGTATTTATTCTTCACATTAGTTTTCTAATAAGCATTCTAATATATATTTATGAACGCCGACGTGTACAAAAGTGAATATATATTAGATACGAGATGACTTTGTTCGAGATAGAATAGGGGAGATACATTGCTGACGATAATTTATGTTCGAATTCACGGCAGCGAACAACAGTTCTTCTCTTTATCGCCGTAATTACAAATATCCCGCTCTAACGTTGAAACGACGTTTCTCTCTCTTTCTCTCTCTCTCTCTCTCTCTCTCGGCTGTCCGTTCTATCGTGAAAAGGATCGCAGTACAAACAGCGACCAGCAGTGTGCTCCGCCGAGAGACGAGTGAAAAGAAAATCACGCGCATTAACGTTAGGCCCGCGACAACGAGGTCTCTTCCGTTTGAAAGCAGCGAAAAAAGAGTGATTCGTGCACCCGAGACTTCGCGCGAGCGTGAAAGCTGCTCGTTTCTCACCCAACGGGTCAGATTTTGTTTCGTCTTTGTTCGAACTCTTTCTATCCTCTATTAGGCAAACGCATCTGCGTCTCCCTTTTCGATCAAACAGAGAATCGATGGGAGAATTATTGCGGGAAAAAAATAATACCTAAATGGTAATATAACCCAGATGGTTTATAATAAATAGTTTAATATCAAGTAATTGAGGCGACGGCAAAGAAATATTAATTCGTCGCTTTCTTTTTGAACTCGTCGTGAATATCACCAAGTTCGCTGTTGCTTTGCCATTTAAAATAAGGACAGGAATTGCTAAGAAGCAATAAATTTATTATGGATCGCCTGGGTTATATTTAAACATAATTACAGCCGAGAAAATGTTGCAAATTGGGAAAAAGAACTGTCGAGCAGTCTTGCGTGGCATGTCATTCCAGCGCAAGAAGTTGAGTTCTCTCAAGATCTGCACGTTACTATAATCCTTAAAACCTTTGTCTTCATACGCACAACACACATACAACAATACGCTTGTATTTTACGTTTTAAAATTAGGATGACTGGACAAACAGTCCCAAATCTGGTTTCTATACTGCGAGAATCTCATCGGGCACGGAGCAGGCGATAGTTGTCTCGCTGTTAAGGTCTCCGCACACGTTGAAATCTGCGTCAGAGTCAACTTGGTTGTCGATTCGCCGAGAAACATACATTGCGACATGCATCGTGAAACCTGGAAATCGATGCACGCATCATCGCGTGTTCGACGTGTGTAAGGACCTTTAGGCCATGCAAATAACAAGACTTCCTCCGTTGCACGTTATTCTTCTCGTCACGCGCCAAATGCGTCCGTCTCTGAAACGTGATTAGCCTCCGAATATTGGCAAGCAGATCGATCCTTGCTCGTAAAATTTTCCGTTTCGCGCGTTGCGTTCGCTCGACACCTAATTACCGATAATTGCTCACTTCGCGCATTGCCCCCGACGATCAAACAGTCGATAACGCGGTTCGTGCCCCAAGAGTCAAATTCTAACCAGATCGAACGCGCGAACGTGTGCGCGCGTCGCGATCTCTTCGTCGCGAACAACACGAAAACGTTCCTTCCCCCGCGAAGCTGATCGACGCGTCTCTCAAACTGTGCAACGTTCCGTCACACGACTCACACTCGCGTTGATTTACACGCGAGCGTTGTGTGTACGCGCGTCTGGCCGACACACGCACGAAACTGTTATTTGGCGTATCTTTCCATTGGCAATAGCCGCGCGAAGGGTGGGATTGCCCGGCCACGCAGGCTCCGCCTTGGAATTCTGTTTCGAACTTTGGGCCGTGGCTTTCGGCTCTATTTTCATTAGAGGTGCCGCTGTCGTTTTGGCAGATGTCTGTTTTTCTCGCTGGCCGCGGCCAGAGAGGAACAACGTGTTCCGCGCAGAGCGCGGGTACTGCGCCTCGACCGCGGTGCTTTTGGCCCACGTATTCCATCGATACGCGATAGATCGTGGATTTTCGAACGTTCTTGATTGACGCGTACGTGGGGTTACGTAATGCGACGGAGAGATGGAGGAGGGAGATTTCCCGATACGCGGTGTAATTAGAGGGAAATTTTCTTAGGATTAGAGCCGATCGATTCGACGCGACTATAAACAGACAGACGGGGATTATATTTAATTCTCTCGCCGGCAGAAGATTGAAGTAGTTGAATGGAAACGTGCGCGCTGAATGCGGCCGGGAAGCTGCCATATTCACTGCGGGCTTTAATCTGTTTCTCAATACCAATCGCGCGCAGACGAGATCGGGCCGTAGGCTCGCAAACTGCGATTCGCAAGTTGCAGGAGAATTTCTCCGAGTTCGTTCAAAACGCGAACAGAACATTTTTCGCAGATGTTACCGTCAAAGTTCGAAAGAATTTTTTCGACTGTGGAATTTACGTTTGGAACCATTAGCTTTTCATAATTTACTTTTAAATTCCATAATTTACATAATTCACTGTTAAAATTGAAAACCGGTGGACAAATTTCGTCGAACGGAACGAAAAGTCTATAATTCTCGCGTCGCTCTCGAGTTACACGGGCCACGTTTCGCCTACGCGTAACTATTGTGTGACGGCAGTGTTCTCGAACTGGAAACGTCGATCGTCGATAATGATGCGCTCGTAGCCGGTGAATGTGCGCGTGGCTCGATGGAAATCGTTTGCATTCAATAAATTTGCACGTTCTCGCCTCGACGAGAGAGAGAGAGAGTCGAACGATAAGAGAGAGCACGTAGCGACGCTTTGTCAATCTGTCAACACTGCTCGCGATATTTTTCGAATGAACTGAGCCGCGCGCATCCGGCCAACGATGCATTACGTACACGTTTCAACGTGTAAATTCGCCGCCTTTTCTCTCCCTCTCGGGTCTCTCCCTCTCGTCGTCGAAGTTTCGAATAAATCTCGAGGGGAGAAAAAAGCGGCGAGCGACGAAACCGATGAAAAATCATCGCGTTTACCGGGCTCTCGATTACTCTGATAGCAGTAGCCCGGTGAAAAATGGTCGCGCAAAAGTAGCCAATCTCGAACTTTCGAAAGGCAATTACGATGGGGAAATTTTATGTAAAGCGAGAGTCACTCGATGAACCTCGACACTGTCGGATTGAAACGTATTTGGAACGAGTTTCCTCAGTCGCAGTTGCTTGTTATATTCGCTCGAGTGGGGGCCATGCAGCGGTGTATCGGAAACTTTATAACGAAACGCGATTGTCGACGGCGGCCATTTTGTCGTATTTTGTCTTGAGACCAGGGAGAGGTTGGCGGAGTTGCCACAGTTTGAACAGTTCGATCGCTCGCGGCGCTCGATGAACCAAGGACATAGATTCGGATTTGAACGGATGGATTCCGTTTTAATCCTGTAATTTGCGGAAGTAAGAGCCGCGGATCAATTTCTCTCAGCAACGATCGAACGAAAACCATTCGCCCGTGGTCTCCTTATTTCGATCGAGGGGAAACAGTTTCGCAACAGCCCGGTTGGTGACTGTTGGCGTACGGTGTTGGCCAACGAACCTTGGTGGATCGTTTCGCTCCGCACCTTCGAAACCGCACAATTTAGCCCTCGAGGCGTAGAGAGACCTCTCGACCCCACGATGTTTGACGCGGTTGCGAGGAAGCGTGGACGTTACAAGAAACACGCAGGTCTCGGTGTATCGATCGCACGCGAGTTGCCCCCCGTTCAGCTACCGGTGGCAGGTTGATTACAAACAATACCGCGTTTCGCCGATAGCGGTGGATTTGCGCGGCGAGGTCCGTTCTCCTCGAGGAGGAGCCATTTTGGCAGCACGTAGCTAATGATCGAGTTACCTCGGTCCGGCCGTCTCTATAATTATACCTCGCATTGTACCCAATATTCGCATTAACCGAACGCCTGACAATGAAGAACGATCTGGCAATTATTTCCCGACCCGTCCTCTTGCTTTCCGACGCTTGCTGCTGCGCGCCGTCTCTCGTTGATCGTTTTATCGCGGCGATTCCAACCCGTCGCGTCCCGTCCCGTCCCGTCCCGTCCCGTCCCGTCCTTTCTCATTTCGATCCGGCCGAATCGAATCGAATCGAATCGAACCGTTATTGCCCGCCCTTCCCCCAGTCTCGTGGAAACACGAAAACTCCTTTTGTCCCGATAGCGTCGCGCTGCCTGACGGGGGAAAATTAAGAGCGCCGGCCCGCTTGATTACCGGCTAATTAGAACGCCGTTATCTGTGACGTTTTCGGAACGACACGGGACGACACGGCGAAAAAAAATTCGGAATACCAGGGAGAACGCCGAGGCGACGTTCTCTTCTGCTCCACCTACCTCTGCCGGCCGGTGGACCGTCGAGAGATTAAAAGGGACGCGACGCCAACTAAACAGGAAATTAGTTTGGGACACTCGGCCGTGTAACGGTGTTTCATTAGTTCTCCATCCACTGCCACCCTCTTTTTTCCCTCCTTTCTTCTCTCGTTTCCTTTCGCGACCAGCAAGAGTTACAGTTACAGTCGTACATTTGTTGCACGAACGCCATGTTTTGCGCTTGCTCGCTTCTTAATTTTAACTCTAAAGTCGCTTAATATTTTGCGAGGATTTTGCCTTTCGTCAGACAGTTTTAAATTTGAAGAATCACAGGGTCAGCGAACTACGAATGCTCATGCTCGAGTTGGAGGAACAGAGGATCTAAGTATGAATTTATTTTGTATCCGCGATCTACAGGCCCGCGGAAGATTTTCGTTTGCCAATTAATCAGTTTTCTTAATCCCGTGGACGGTTCAGCGTCCAAACTGCTATCTCGTTAGTGCGTGGATCATTCGATCGAGGCATCGTTTCGTTCGATTAAGCGCGGACCGCTTAAGCGGCCGCGATAATTGCGCGAAACGACACAATCAAGGACGCTGGTTGCGCGGTAAATCGGATTAAAGACGTGAATCATGGTCGATTGGGATCTAACAAATGCGCGGACGCGATCGAAACGATCCACTGCGACGATACTCTCCTCCTTCTGCGTAGCGTGTTCGTTGTTCCGGGAGAGAAAAACATGGCATGTGAATTCCGCGCGTTTTCATACGACACAGTTTTTGAACTCCAATTAGGGACCAGCAGCCACGAAAATTGTTCTAATTAGGGCTAGAGTTCGACGACTTATTGCAATTCTATATTCCTATGGAATAGAAAACTCGAAAATTTGATCGATTTTTTCCTCTCCTATCGCCGACTTTGTCGCTGTTCATTAGAGACAAGTATAGCTTTCGACTTGTCGACTCGACAGCAATTATACAGTTACGTGCAAGTTATTGTTTTTGGTCTAATCGCTTCTCGGAGCATTGAGGTGGCATTAAGTGCCTTATGTAGGTAACCCCTTTTGGGTTATGGCATTCTACAACACGGTCTCGCTCTAACGCGATAAGAGAAATTACAGAAAGTAATTACGTACAATAATATAATACGGTACATCTACAACGTGATTAGGCGGTTTTTATTTAATGCTTCTAGAAAATTATATCAGATATAAATGGCCAACTGGGCCATCTATTTATAAAAAATACATAAAAAAAAATAAAATTGGAGGAATACCCGAATTTTATCGTGTCGAGAATCTCAAGTTTCCATTTTACGTTTTCTGTCCCAAGTTGAGAGTTAATTGCCTGTTCGAGGTGTTCAATTTTTTTACTCCTCGATGGAAAATTGTTGCAACAGTCTCGGTATTCACAAAGGAGTATTCACACCTCGTTTAGAAGATAATTTGTTTAGCAATGCAACTGTACGTACCTTGTCTGATCTCTCCCAACTTCCAATTACCCGATTAACCATTGCGGAACGGGCCAAGTTCGTCACCTAGAACGAACTACTGAATCACCGAGATGAGGTACTAAATCTTAATCCTTTAGCTTTCCTTCAAAGAGAAAGTCACTGTCTCTCGAGCTTGTTTTATACGATGATTGGCTGGCCAATCATTTTCAGATATCAGAAAGTTAACTAACCTCGAACGCTCTTAGTTTCACGTGAAACGCGTTATTTTGTAGAAACCTATCCATGTCATAGCTGGCGAGAATAATTGAAACAATTTGGCAAAGTTTGAGCAGAGATAGCTCTGAAAAGCTATGTGTGTATATAAAGCCACGAAATGCTTGAAATACGCGAGAAAACGCGGAGAACTGTTTAAATCGTCGATTCTCCATTATAATTATTAACAAGTTTTAAGCTGATTATTTCGGTGGAGGGGGGGTTGGAGCGAGTATTATCTTTCTGACGGGATTCATACACGGCCCACTGGAGAATGCTACCGCCATTTCCTCCGTCTGTTATTTATCAGCCGGAACACAGCGGCTAGATTCGTAGATAGATACCGACCGTTGGTGGAATAATACCACGGCCGAGTTGCCTTCGCGCGGTATTCCGTGTTCCAAACCCCCCGCCGCCCCCAGTATCAACCGAAATACTTCCGTATACTCAGTGCCGGTGTGGTATCCGACCCGACCGCGCCATTAACCTCTCCGTAGTAATGCACGAATTCAATGAATTTTTCCCGGCGAGCAACCAGGCGCGATGAGTTTCCCGCGCTCGCGAATTACTCTCCGAGGTTTCACAGGAGTCATTGCGGCTGGGCTTCTGAAATTTCTGGCATCTGCCAGTCACGCGGAAAAGATGGGACGGAGGGAGAATTCCCGCGCGCGCGGCAGAGCCTCATTTGAATTGCAAATCGCTGGAACGATCTCGCCCCGTTCGCCCGACCGGATGAACCTCTCCCGCGAAACGGAACGACGCGAGCTGGCAGTTGACGCGCGCGCGTTTCGCCTTGTAATTAGGCGTTTTCGCGTTGGCAACCTTCGGATCTGCAATCCTGTCTACAGATCTTTTTTCCCCTCGTTCGCTCTCGCGTTTCGAGATTTGTGAAAAAATTGCGTTTGCGGACCGCGGACTCGCTGCTTCACTCTTCGCCGTCGGTTCGGCAACGTTCGTCGCGCGATTGTTCGATTAGTCGAGGGCGGAGGAACAAGAGGCTTGGAGGAACTTGGCGAGGAAAGGTGAAGTCCTCCTGCTTTTTCCAACGACTCGGAATTACGGGCAAATGGATCTCTCGCAGTCGAGGGAGATGTTGCCGCGAGCGGAGCGTGAAAGTGGATGCATCGGATGCGTCGGTTCTCGACGTTTGTTCCGCGTGGACGAGCTGGAGAATAGCAGCCGATGAATAGGCGCCACTTGGACGAGATACGTTAATTACTAGACACCCTCGGGTACCTTTTTATCGATGCAACATTGACGAAGCTTCCGCAAATAGGACGCGAACTCGCGTCGATTCTGACATCGAGTGAAAGTTTCGCGAGAGAAAGAGAGAGGAGAATCGAACGATACGGAGGTATTATTAGAACGCTCGAGTTCAAACGTGGATACGGAGGGTATCATTTCTTGGTTTATATTTATGGGTCCATTCACGATAACTTTGAATAGATGATATTTTCGAGCGCTCCTAGGGAATATCGTTATCGAACGGTGAAACCTGGACAATGTCGGTGATTCATTAACGTTGGAAGAAGAATTGTAATTCAGCGTGCGCGCCGTTCGGAAAATGTCGAACGTGTGTTTTACCGAATGACTGAGAATTAGCATGATTGCCTGAGTGAAAAATATGGATATCATATTCGTGACGTCAGCGTGGGATACAATCAGCGTTGAAAAAATTCGACCGACTTTGAAAACTTGAACGACAACGTAAAATCTTCCACGTTGATTGTTCAAATATTTTTACGAGCCACTTTGGACAAGTCTAAAATTTCCTACTTTATTACAGAATGACGATCTGAAAAGTCGTAAACCGAAGATTATACAGGGTGAATAGTACTCGCCGAAACAAGAAAAAAATTCTTGATTGAAGAGCCCTTGGCCCCCACTTTCTTGATTGCTAGCGCTACCTTCTCCAGTCGTTCTCCCCACTCTCTCAGTTTGTTGATTTCCCTAAGTAAGTGGAGGGGATAGTTCTAGCGATCAGGGGCTTACGGGCCGCCAGTTAGCCCTCGGCTCTGAATTATAAGGTAAACCACTACTTACACGAGCGAAGAAACTCGTTTTTTCAACTGCAACAAAAAATCATTTATAACATTTGAAACTTTGGCTAATTTTTCGATTCACGTCTGTTGGGACTTTTTTTTTTATCACTGAAAGTGGTTTTAGCGGGGGTAATCTAGGAAATCAGGTCACTTTAGGTGCAACGCTAATGCAACGAAAATTAGCGATTGGTTGATTTGGGTCACGTGATTCGCGAGGGGGCGTGGTAGACCTCGAGTAGAAGTGGAGTTGTCTAGTACTGAGCGATCTCGCCTGTAATTTGTTTTCTATCGATTCAAATGTTTGCATATCGATAAAATTTTATGGCAGAAAAGTCTTCATTTCCTAGTCAGAACAGTTGCTTCTGGGTCTTTCAGTGAGACGAATTGTACTGGCGTACAAAATCGTGCAGTTTTTCGTTTTGACGTGTATCATCTAGTAGTTACGAACCCTTTTCTCTATTCTATATATGTTTTTACAACCTGCTTATAAGCGAAGCTGCTCATATTGTCGCTCCAACCCCCAAAGATCGTAAAACTGCCCTCGCGTTTCGATTTATCCAAGCTATCGCGAGATTTTACGACACTGTGTTCAAGCGAACACTCCAGCCAGCGGACTGACAGTGTTTATACCTGGTCTAGCCCGCGGTTTCGGAATCGAGCGGTTTCCGAATAATGTCGTGATTCGCGCACGCAGGAAATTAACGCACTCCGGCTTCGCCCGGAGGCGCACTCGCTCGGGCGTGTCGAACGGTCCGCGTACAATGTATAAAAGTGAACGGACAGTTCCAACTCTCCCGCGGTCGCGTTTCAACCGCGAACGACGACGATCGCGAACACGACGAACGGGAGCTTTCGTTAAAAAACACGCGCGCAGATAAACTTGCGCAAGTCGTTTACCTTTCACGGACTTTTCTATGATCCGCGATCGCTCTTTTTGCGAAACTCTCGTCAGGAATGATATTTTTGCTGCGACGTGAAACGATCTCGCTGGTTTTCCCCCTAGCTTTCTCTTATCGCCCCGGTTTCGCGCTGAAACTCGTTCTCCTTCGTTACGCGAGAAATCGTTCGTAGAACTGTCGAACTCGTTCGCGAGGAATCGTTCTATTTATTCGCACAGCTCCGCGAGGTCGAAGCCGGCGAAACTTTGCCGGTGAATCGGTTTCGTGCTGTTCGCCGAGATAACGCGACGATGGCGATAATTTATGACCGTTCACGCTCGGCTACCGCGCTCGGTTTTTCGCGAGCTTTCTAACGACGCTGTCGTTTACCTCGATCCCTCAATTACCTGGAACGATTAGTCGATAACGATTTACCTTCATTTTATTTTCGGCGAATCGTATTAGGGTTATCCGTAAGTAATGTCTTTTCTTTTTTTAAATTTAATAAGCATCGCCATCTAATGACAGTAATTTAAATACAATAAAAAATCTTGTATACAGTGTCGAAAAAACGACATCACCTATGAATATTACGTTCTCAATTAGTTTTCGATTCATAGTCTCTTCAACAATATTCGGTGGATCCACGGCAAAGTTGCTATCTCGGTTCCTCGAGGATAATCGAAAAACAATATGCTCATTTGACGAGACGAGATATCAATATCGATCGGAATTAGTTTTCAATGAACCACCCAGCCGCTATCTTCACGGCCGTTTCACACGCGAACGCGTGGCATCGACCGAGTCTTCTCTCTCTTTCTCTCAGTTACTACCTAGGCCTTCTTCCCGGTCCTGCTCGCGTTGAACTCGCGGGAATATGTTTGTCCAGTTACCGAATACTCGGCAAACACGGCGACGACTCGCGAATGGCATATGGTCGGGGTATCTCTGACCAAAGACACGGAACGGCTTTCAGTTCAGCGGGACAAAGGCAAAGTCCAGGAACGACCCCCGACGACCGGGGAGACATTCGGTTATATTCGAGAGCAACGTAAACTCCAAGGGGTAATTTGTTCCTTTGAGACGTGTTCCGTGACTCGATTCGCTTTGCACCGCCCGCCGGTTGACCCCTCTCACCGATCCAACTCCGCGCCGTTCGACACCAATTTCAACGAGCGTTGGCCAAATATTCGCGATATTTGGAACGAAAATGTTTGGACGACGCCGCGCTCGGTGCCCTCGGCAAACGGAAGTTGTAACGGCGGAACAGCCGGTTTGCGGTGTTTTTAATTGACCGGAGAGGAGGGAAATCGGAGCGGAAGACCGAGCGCAGCAGCGAACCAGCGCGGCGAAATCTCGACGCGATCTGTGTCCATGAAGGACTGCGAGAGATCGGTTGCCTCGTCGTCGATTCTTCGAACGAGGATTGTTCAGTGGGCCGATTACTTTCGACCGATTTACTTTTTCCGCTTAAAGAATCTCCGCGTCGGGGATCAAGAACGATCTATCAGCGCGCGCGCTTTCTTTGTGAGAGAGCCTCCTCGCGCGGCTATTTTTACGTTTTCGATATATCGTGCACGGTTTTTTTAAACTCGACGCGCGATAGAACGCCGTTTCTCCAGTCGAGGTAGAAAGTCAGCGATTTTTATATCCACTCGCTTTCTTCTTTCGCTTCGCGTTGCTCGTTTCTTTGCGGGTATTCCCCCGTTCATTCCGCGGCAAAAACCAACGTTTAATTTCGTTCGACTATTCTCCCGCGTTCTGCGAGACAATTTGTTTTTTTTCCTTTTTTTTTTTTACGAATTTCTCAATTTCAGTATCCGGCGTTTAATTTTTCCAAAAGAAGGATAAGATCCTTTTTCTTCTGTTGTATTGTTAATCGCACGGATCCAATATTTTTAACAGCTCTTTTGTGTATAACGCGAGTGGCTGAAAAACCTCCCGGTTAAAACCTTCGTCTATATTTTACAGAGCGGAAGATATTATTAACTGAAAAAGAAACGAACGAAAGTAAGCTGATATATGTTTCATAAAATTAGAACGAAAAATGTAATCTTTCTAAATCAAAAAACGGCACATAAGTGATAATAACTTTAAAGTAGAATATATTCAGAATGGAGAATAAATGATTTCAGTCCAAGAGGCAAAACTGCGCGGTTTCTATTTTATCACTGAAAGTGATTTTAGCTGTAACCCAGAAAATCGGGCCTCTTCAGGCAACGCTGATGCGACGAAAATTAGCGATTGGTTGATTTGGGTCACGTGATTCGCGAGGAGGCGTGGAGTAGACCTCGAATAGTAGTGGCGTTGTCTGGTACTGAGCGATCGCGCCTGTAATTTGTTTTTGAAACCTGAATGAAAAAAATCATTCGTTTCAACTGAAATTTAATTCAAAATTAATAAAATTAGTTTTTTTTTATATTTTGATGTTTTATTTAAAAAAAATAGGGAGAAATTTTTGACCCGTCCTGTATTTATGGCTAACCTTTATACTATTTTGAAACGAAGACCTCTCTCCGTGTTGCCTCGTCAACAATCGTCGAAAAGTGGAAAAAAATTCCGCGTTCCAAAAAAGAATTCCAATTACACGTCTTTTGATCGTCCAGATCGGTGCATCGCACGAAAGTGGTGTCCGAGGGTTCTAACCTCGTTTCGCGAGTCAAACACTGAAACACATTGATCTTACTTGTTCCAGCCTTCGGGCGAGTCCTTTGCGGCGGCCGATATTTTTAGAACGATCCCTCTTTTAACAACGTGTTCCCCCTTTGAGCAAGCACCCCGTCAAGAACCCTCTTTTCCCTGCGTTGATCTTGCGACCTGAGCGTTACCTACGCTCGACCTACGCTCCCTTCGATCGATACGCCGCGATTCCGCGTCCGCGTGGACGGCGGAATATACGTATCATCCCGAAAGCGGGACCGGTTAGTTATCGACGATCGTGAATTGAGAATTCGTCGACCTGTCCTGACTCGCGCTCCTCGTGAACATCGGGGTGGAGAGGCAGGGGGCGATCGTGTGGGCGAAATATTCTCGAACAACAAAGGGCTTTTCCCGTAGCGTTAAAGCTCAACGGAGAAACGATGCTTCATGGGAAGCGCGGAGGTTTCTGAAGATGATCGTCGGTTGAAGAGACCGGGGCGATAACAGGGGGTTGTTTGAAGTACCTACAAAGGAACATGCTGAAGTGTTAATTACCGATTTTGATGAAATTTGACGTAAGTGTAGTTTTCCAAACAATATTTGACACGTAATTTTTTTTTTTCATCGGCAATCGTCGATCGAAAACTGCCCTCGAAGACAAGTTTTTGTATAAATCTATGAAATTAGTATTAACGTTCTACACCATTTTGGTAAAGAGCCATTTGTTTAAACAATATATTTAAAAAAGCCGTATTTTTTTGTATGTTTTTTCAAATAAATGTTGAATATTTGTTTATGAAAACTATGTATTCAGACGCAAATTACGGTTCAAATGGAACCGATTGGCGCTTAAAAGGAAAAAATGGGTCAAATATTTTTTTTAAAACTACATTTATGCTAAATTTCATCAAAATCGGTGATTAACACTTTGATATGTTCCCTTGTTAGTTGCTCGAGGGGAGACTTAATAAGTTAGTAGAGTTAATAAGGGGAGGATAATGAGAAAATACATAGGCGGTAAATTTGGCACGTGCAAATTTTAATTTGACGGTGGTTTTTGATTTGTTTTGAGATGGCTGAGTTTTACAAAAACACGAGAAGATGATACTTGACGAGAGCAAGTTAAATCCGGTAACCCAAAGTGGGTTGTATCACAGCTGTTATATTAAAATTATATTAAATTATATTCAGTTCTATTCGAGTTATATTACGATCATAACTAGGCTTGGGTTTACGCGTTACGTTTTATTGCTGCGTCTCCCGTCAAAAAATTCCAAGGTATATTCATTTCGTCGTACTCTCCAATATCTAAAACGTCTTCTAAATAAATATATTCCATAAATAACCATTTGCTCCGTTAATTAAACAATCATTCAAGTACCAAAGGATCACGTGAAATTACGACAAAAACAGAGACGATAGTTTGAGATTAATCAATCGCGTACAATAACAATCAAATCGCGCGGAAGCTGATATCTAATTCTTCGTTTAACGTTCGTTTAATCACGTATGTAAATTAAATTTACATCACGCGGCTGGTGATTCCCACGCGAAATACAACCATCCAGGAAGTAGTTAGGCCAGGCATGCTCGCGGCACGTTGGACGATTCTTCAAGCTCGCTTTTCGACGAGTTGGAGCTGAAATCCAACCTGGGGGAATGGGACACGCGGATGACCCGACGAGAGAATCTCCTCCCCCCCCAGGTTGGCTCTCGTTCGCGATGCCAACCACGTACGACGTATCGACCGAACGCGGAGTCACGGGGCCAGCATCTTCGCGCTCGCTTCTTTATCCGAAATGTCCTTCCGCGTTGGTTCCTTCCTTGCGTTGACCTCGTTCCTCGTTCCTCGTTCCTCGGCTGAATTCGAGAAAAGAGAAGCTGCTTAATTTGAATACCTGTTGCCCTGCAACGTGTTCAACCCTCCGGAAGATGGCGAGTAGCTCTTTACCGGTGTTTTCTTCTTAAAACACGACAGGATGTTTTAAGCGGATGTTCGAGCTTAAATGCGTTTAAAGGCGGTTGCCTCGGGCACGACTGAAATTTTTGGCGTGTTCTCTTTTCTTTTTTTTTCCTTTACTAGGTTGGTAAATTGAATCTTTTATCACTGTCAGCGGACAGTTGCCAAAAATTTGTCATTTTTTTTTCAAAGGAGCCTGTAGTTTAACAATTTTTTTGCCTTTTTCTCGAAAAGGTCCCGTTTACTCTTTATTGTGGTACGAAATTGCGATTCGATCGTCCATCAAAAAATGACTGTTACATCCAGAAGAAATATTTTGGCGTTAATTTTTCAGAACAATAATTTTTTTCGAAAAAAGGATCGGCGAATCGTTGCCGAGAAATTGCGAGACAAAATTGTCGGGGGATTATCTCGGGAGTTGATGGCTCGAGTCAAGCCAGCCAATTGAAAATGAATTTCGTACGTACGAGTTTGTTGAATTTTCATGAAACCCGGAGTGGTTCGAGACGCGGATAATTGTACGTATCGGACGGGAAAAGGAAATTGCAGAGCGAGGGTCGTATGGAAATTGGCCGCGGGTTACCAAGGGGGGCGGTCCTGCGGGTCTGATATTCCGCCCGAAAGTAGGAAATCTGTTTCCCAGCCGACACACACGAAGTTTTCATCGATTTCTGCATCACGCATCTGGGGATATCTGTAATCCGGCCGGAGATCGTACGTGCAAGACGATCGTAACAGATAGTGGTGATTTCGGCCAACCTTTTCTTATACCTACGTGCTTTCAACGAGATAGAACCTAGAATTTTCAGATCGATACCGACGACGTGCTCGGCAACGAATGAAAACGAGACGAGCCTTCTGAATAATAAATCCGCAAATAGATTTCGCAACGAACGAACGATAATTGCTCGTATAAACAATAATTATATTTCTCGCACAAAACATTTAATCGGACAATAAAACGAGAGAGAGAGAGAGACGCTCGTTGAATTTTGTATCGGCGATGTAATTTTAAATTTACTCTCGGTAAAGAAACGGTTTGAATTTACTCTTCTGTAATTCATACAAACGATAATTATTTGACTTATCTTTCTCACGTGAAACATAATTTTTCGTGTAATTTTTCGATAATTGTTCGATTTACATTTCTCATATTTGATTTAGTTTTCTCGCGCGTAAAAAATTTAGTCCGACAATCAAAGAAACACTTGTATTTTCTGTCGATGTGATTTTAAATTTTGAATTTACTCCGTCGTTTAAATTTCATTCAAGCGAGAGTTCGCGATTCGCGAAAGAAGTCGAATTCGCGTAATGAAATTCGCGATTGACGATCTCGGCATTCATTCTGGCGGAGGCGGTGTATTTCCCCACATCGGGTAGCGAGTACAGTTCCCCAAAGATGGTGAATTGCGATTACGGTGAGGCGAGAACCACGCCAGCGTTTATGCTCCGATATCGCGATAAACAATTTGAAAAGACGAGAGTGAGAGACTACTCGGGGAGTAGTGCGGTACCGTAGACAGGGAATTTAATGAAGAAACATTAAGGATCGAATTTAACGAGCTTCCGGTTTACTGGCTTCTCTCGGTCGATCGTTGCGTAAATATAGGTCGTGTCTGAAGTGTGACCGAGGTCAAGCGTTCCGAAGCGGAGGCGGAACCAGCGGGAGAAAACCGGTGTTGGTCGTTCCTTCTTCATCCAGTTTCGTCCGTGCATGCAAAGATGCGGAGAAAGAGAGAGAAGGGGAGAAACCTTTGTTCTCGTTACGTGAGCGAGAAACAGAGAGAGAGAGAGAGAGAGAGAGAGAGAGAGAGAGAGAGAGAGAGAGAAAGGCAATTGGGAAAAGCGCGCGCGAGTCTCCCAACGCGGAAATGCTCGGCGACCGTGTGAACGTTCAACCGGCTATTAATCGCGGATCGTGCATACGGTGGAGGGGGGAGGGAGGCTTCAAAGAACGCGCGGGACCGCGTTGATGTTTCACTGCGAAGCCGAAACGCCGGCGCTTTTAATCGACGATAATGGCCGAGTAAGTCCGGCGTGCGTGAGTCGGAATTTCACTCGGAGCCATTAGTTCAGCCGGATCGGAATTTAATGGGAGAGCAGTTCCAGCCCACGAAGACAAAAAAAAGAAAAAAAGCCGAGCGAAAAAAAGAAAGAAAAAAAAAAAAAAGAATCAGCTGTGGAGATCTCTCGCTGGATTGCGAGTCCAGGCAGCGCGCGACCGCGTTAACATTCCGCGTGCCGGTGGTTACATAGCATCGGCTGTAGAAATGGAAACGCGGCGAAGGAAATCGGTCTCGAGAGAGAGAGAGAGAGACAGAGAGTAACCGCTGTCGCGATCGCGCGCCTGTTTACCTTCCCCCGAGATTTTCGAGCGGAGAGATGGAACGATTTTCAACAGCCGGTAGTTCAAAGTACGTACGACGAGTGAGAAGAAGAAAAAGAGAAACGCAAAAGAAAAAGGGACGAGGAGCGAAGGTTTCGCCCCGGGGTTTCACGTGACATCGCAGGGCTGCGCATTCAGAATCGCGTGCCGTGACATCTCGACGAGTTATCCGAGTAAATTACACGCAATTACGTCTCGCTCGAGTCGCCGGCTGTTCTCGAGTCGACGCGGGAAACACACTCCTATGCTAATTACGTCACCTCGCGTCGTTCGCCTCGTTCCGCTCGTCGTTTCACCTGTTTCCTACCATAAGATGGAGAAAAAAAAAAAAGGAGAAGGAAACGGAAAAGAAACGGCGATAAGCAGAAGCTTAAAATTCGTGCCGGGTTTGCTCGACGATTAATATTCCCTTGCCCTCAATTAATCCATTTAGCGTCGGCCACGATGAAGGGAAGTCGCGTGACGAAGCGTGATAACAATGATTCGACTTCATCCTCGTAATGGCCGGTTTTCTGGCTGCTAAGCACGCGATACGATTTTTTTCCCTCGGGCGCGCTATTTATTTGCTGCCGCCGCTCGGGCCACGCGTGACCCATTAACGAGTCGTGTTTTCCTCCACGGTGTGTATGTATGTATGTGTGTGTGTGTGTTTGTGTATGTGAAAACGACGCGACTGTCGATGCGCTGCCGGCGATGTGTCGGATGTTGATAACGTCAAAGGGACGTGATACGTGACGTTCTAGTCACGTATAATCGGCGTGTCCCGCGCCCTCGACCACCCTAGGGATTTTTGGTTTATCGTAACGTCGATGCCGCGCGAGCCTCGTGCACCTGTCTCTCTCGATAATGCAGTAATTTACTGCGGAGAAAAGAAAGCACTCGTTGAGCCCGTGATTTATTTGTTCCGGCTGGTCGATCACGCCTGTTATCGTTTCTTTTTTCTCTTTTTTATTGCGCGAGGCTAGATACTCGATGGTACAGTACAGATATATATAGATATATACATCTATTTCGATAGTGAACGCGTCGTTAGTCGCTTGTCAAACGAAAGTTGCACACAGTGTACGTTTTACCACATTCCGGCGAGTCGAGTCCTCGATCTGCAGAGAAGAAACCGTTTCTGTCGGAACCAAGACAAATTTTCTGCGGCGAAAATTAGACACCTTCGTTTCATCGTCGTTCGCACAGTCCAACAATGGCGTGCAATCACTTTTTCGCAAGTCACCGTTACTCTCGCTACGAGAAGCCTCGAGTCATCGTTCGTCCTTTTGTCGGAAACTCGATTCTCACAAACTCATGGCGATTTCAACGAAAATTATCTGTGTACATCACCGTGTTGAAAAAGGTTGAGAACGTTGGACGAAACTGGATTGTACGTTCGAGGTTCCTCGATACGGACGGACGGTGAACCGGTGAACGGTCTACGTCAGCGTGGCTAAATTTTCACGCGAGGCCCGAGCTCGAAAGTATCGAGAGGAACACGTGGACGCGCTGGGCCATTCGGTGGAGACGCGATCGCTACATCGAAACCGCTGCATCCGCCGCGGAAGTGAGTACACGTGCTTCTGACAGCACTGACGTCAACCAATTGAAATAACGAACGGGCTCGCGGCGCTTGTTCCGTCCACATTATGCAGCGCGATTTGCTTGCTCTGTTTTTCTCCCCCACCGACCTCCACATTCTTCCTTCCGCTATTTTGGACATTGGCCGGCGGTTCGGGCCGCGCTTTATCCCCAATGAAACCGTCGTTAGCAAGCGCAACCTCGCCGAAACCTGTCGATTAAGCGTTTGCCTTGCCACGTCCAGTCACGCTCGATTGTTTAATTTCAACGTTCGAACGAGGATTGCTGAGCAAAAGTTACATTTGCAACGAACAAATATAAGGAATATTGCAAGCGCAGCGTACAATTGAAAAAAAAACGTACGATTCGTCTCACTGAAAGGCCCAGAAGCAACTGTCCTGACTAGGAAATGAAGATAATAATTAATGTTTCAAACAAACATTTGAATCGATAGAAAACAAATTACAGGCGCGATCGCTCAGTACCAGACAACGCCACTCCTACTCGAGCTCTAGCCTACGCCCCTTCACGAATCACGTGACTCAAATCGACCAATCGCTAATTTTCGTTGCATCAACGTTGCACCTGAAGAGGCCCGATTGTCTGGTTACCTCCGCTAAAATCACTTTCAGTGATAGAAAAAAAAAAAAAAAAGATTCGAAAGTACAAAAAGTACAATTTCAGAGAAAATTGATTCCGAGATATCCTCCGAGTTTATTTAACTGTCTCGAATAAACCTCGATACAGTCTCGAAGAATTGCGAGTTACGAGAGACTAACGCTGTTCATGATCGTTTTTCCTCTCCTCTGAAATAAAATTCAAGATGGAATCCTTGTCGTCGATCGTTCTCGCGGAATTCCTCGCGCCCGTGTAATACGAGTTCTTGCTCGAACAGTTTTTCCTCGAATTGATTGGAGAACTTTCTTCTGGGCGTTCGCGAGAGGGATCGAGTGCAGCTGGAAGAAGTATGACAGAAGAAACCCAATCAAACGAATAAATTGTTATTGAAGTAGCGATAGCTGTTACATCGGGGGTGAGGCTGCAATTAGGACGTGGAGCGTCGGATCGATACCAACTGTTCCAATATTTCGTTGCCCTTCGCGAGCAGCTGGGCTTCATACAGTCTACCTATAACCCGTACGCGTTCTCTACGTTTCTCTCGCAGAGAAGAAATTTCTCACGATACTCACGGTATATCGTGATTACCGATTACCGATAAATTCTGACGTGTGAGTTTGGTTTTTTTCGCGAGTAGGTCTAGGCCAACAGACTCCATCGGATTTTCGATCACCTTCTTGCCAATCTTCCTCTTGATTGACGATGTCGAACGACGCTGAGTGAAAAAGCTGGTAGTTAAAAAAAAAAAAAAAAAAAAAAAAAAAAAAAAAGAGAAAAAAGAAAAAGGCTGACTGTAAAGTGACGAATTGCCTCCGATATCGATCCTCTCTCGGCGCGTTCTCGAAGAGCGAACGTCGACTCACCCTTACCCTTTACCTTCCTTTATTCACCTTAAACATCGTATCAAGCCGCGAGACGTTTCATCTTCCTTCTCCAGAGTGTCGGATATCCTCGGCGTAAACAACGTTGCAACAAGCCCAGGTTTATCGGATCACCAGCCAAGAAGAAATTCCATTATTTACCGTGGTGAACTTCGAACCCCCGAGTTTTCCTCCCGAGTGATTCCTTGGCAAACGTTTAGGTCGGACGTTTACTTGCAACGAGGAACAAGTATCGGGATGTATCGGTTCAAGCCGAAGACCGAAGGTCGATGCTCGAACAAAGGATCATCGCGTGGTTTCCGTCGATTCGTGACGTTTCCGTGGATTGAATCGATTCGACCTGTCGTTCGATCGCAGACAGGTCGTAAATTCCTTTTCATCAGCCAGATCCTTTTCATAAGTTCGCACAGAGTATTGTTCCTCTTTCGTTCTTCCTGTCCTGAGGATCTTGCGCTGGTCGTTTCGAGTCGAGACGATTTCGTTCTTTCTCGCTGGAGATCTCGAGGGATTTCGTTGTTCGTGGCACCTGACTGAGCTGTCCACTTTGTCGAGCTTTCACATTTTTCGTCAAACTTCAGGTATGATTCTCGATTTCTTTCAAAAGCGTCGATTAATCCTTAGCATCTCGCGCGTATCCTTGTTCTTTTGCTTAACCTCTCTCTCCCTCTCTCTCTCTTTTCCTTTTCTCTTTCCCGGGCAAAGTGCTAATCTCGATAATCCTCGCACTGATCCTCGGTAGAATTACACGAGCACGGATTCGTTCGCTGTTATCCGGGTGAAAGCTTGTGGCTCGTGTTTCGCGAGTTGGACAGCCGAGAGCGTCGTTGGCCGGTCGTCCGGTAACCAACGAGCTAAACCATGCAACGAGCTCTCTCTAGGAAGGTAGGTAGCTGTAGCCTTCGGAGCGCGAAGCATCCGACCAGGGAAGCAAGATGAATACGGGGGCTCGCGAAGACTTATAACTTGCTAAAGCGAGGCTGGCCCGTGCATACTTGATTCGAGGCTGGTGTATCTCTCGAGGCGCGTGTGCGTGTGCGTGTGCGTGCGTGTGCGTGTGTATGTATGTATGTATGTATGTGTGCGTGTGTGTGTGTTGGTGAGTGACGGATATAGCCCGAGTATTTCAGAAACGTGACGTTGACGTGACAGGGCCGAGGGCCAGGCTTGTTGCTCCCTGTTTATACAGTGCATTGGCCACCAATTAATTCGGGACATTTATGCAAGACGTTGGCCGCACTTAAACGTTCCGCGCACTTAGGTCGTTGTCGGGACGTCTCGGGCCGAGTTTGGTCGGTTTCGCCCGCGAATTTCCATTCTGCGTCGTAAGCCGTGTTTAGTTTGGAAACGTCCCACACCAGCTACACCGCGTACGTCGCGTATCTGGACTGCTGGTCTAGTTTCGTCCGGCGTAGAATCGTTTGTTGTTTCTTCGGAACCAACCGAGGAGATCCTTGGCGAAGAATCTTCTATGGAATCTTCCGTGAAATAACTTGCCCCGACCGAGAGATTAATTAACGTTTCGCCGTCTGCAGCCTCTCGATGTTTGCTCCCTTTAATCAACCACCTCGCCAACCTTCGCCAAGACGTCCCTTGAAAAACTTTCTCTTTCTCCCTGTTTCCTCTGGAGGAGCCTCCCTTCAGCTATTGACTCGATCGTCTTTCAAGTTTTCGCACTTGGTTCCTCTTCTTTCTCGACTTCTCTCATCTCTCCAAAAACCTGTCGAGTCTGTCGAACAAAAATCTTGCGGCGGTCATCAGCGAAACCAAGATGCCCCGAGACTCTCTCCACTCGGCTCCTTCTCTTGCAATTCGAGTCAGAGCGCGGAATAAGGAGAAGCGAAGCTGGCTCGCTCGGTGAAAAAAGAAACTACGAAGCACCGACCGACAGAATGTTAATCGAGCGGGTACAATGGACCTCATCGACTCGGGATTTCGATTTCGCTATTTCCAGGGGTGACCTATATATCCGGGCGAGCTATCCGATTTTCTCCGGCCAACACCTCCCGCCGGTGCATCGTGTGCCGGCTTATGGCAGCAACCGAGGACTGGCCTAGAGCCAGACGAATTCGAACGCTTCCTGATACCGAAACTCCAACCGCGTGTTCGTCTTTCCAAGGTAGACATCAAAGGGGCCGCTGAGATAATAGCATTGTTTATGTAACGCTTTCGCGGCTTTGATCGTCAAGCGTACTGACAATCCTATCGCTGATGCTGCTACTAATGGCTTGCGAAATCATTATTTCCTCGCCCGATTATTTATCCGTGCGACGTTTATTCAGCAGGTATTTTTCCGTGACGTCGGATTTCCTTTCTTTCCTTTGCTTACGATCTCGCTGAAGCAAGTGTTCGCGAAGAAACGCGAAGCTGAAGTTGTTCAAATTAATTGGCGATAATTATTATTAAAAGTGAAGAAGGAAATTTTAGAAAAGAAACTGCTGAAATTGTTGAAATTAACTGGTGATATGTTAAATGTAGTGCGTTGATGAAAATTTTAAAGAGGAAACAGCTGAAATTGTTAGAGTTGATCGATGATGTATTAAATGTATTGCACTGAAGAAAGAACAGCTAAAGTTGTCAGAACTAATTGTTAAAATATTAAACACAGTGCTCTGGAATAAATTTTAGGAAAGAAACATCTGAAATTATTGAAATTAACTGGTTATATGTTCAATATATTGCACTGAAGAAAATTTTGGAGAAGAAACAGCTGAAGTAGTCAGAACTAATTGTTAACATGTTAAATACAGTGCTCTGGAGTAAATTTTAGGAAAGGAACAGCTGAAATTATCAGAATTAACTGGTTATATATTAAATATATTGCACCGAAGAAAATTTTGGAGAAGAAACAGCTGAAGTAGTTAGAACTAATTGTTAAAATATTAAATACAGTGCTCTGGAGTAAATTTTAGGAAAGGAACAGCTGAAATTATCAGAATTAACTGGTTATATATTAAATATATTGCACCGAAGAAAATTTTGAAGAAGAAACAGCTGAAACTGTTGGAATTAATTAATTTGGTGATATATTGAACGTACATGCAGCGCACTGAAGG
This sequence comes from Melipona bicolor, assembly GCA_030673865.1. NCBI lineage: Eukaryota > Metazoa > Arthropoda > Insecta > Hymenoptera > Apidae > Melipona > Melipona bicolor. The sequence continues at coordinate 3,957,613 of JAHYIQ010000012.1, forward strand.
AAATTTTAGAGGAGGAAACAGCTGAAATTGTCGGAATTAATCTGTGATATATTAAACGTACGTGCAGCGCGACAAATTGTACCATTTATTGGTTCGAATTTCAGTTAAATTCTAATTAGACGAACTAACGATTGAATCTTGTGTAAACACGGTTTTGAGCAATGATAGAGTGTCGTATCTGTAATAATTACAGTGTAATCACAGAGCATATCGACGCACGTTGGACGCAATTGAAACTTGAGATAGTCACTGACGAATAAAATGAATTCGCGCGATTTTTTTTCACGTACTTCGTAACTTTCGCAAACTTCAGCCTTTTCCAAATTTTATTTGAAACCTAGTTAGCGATGAATTGCAAGATCTCTAAAAATTCACAGTTTTGCAATTTCCATCGTTTTCCAAAGTCTCCAAACTGTACATATTTACAGTCAGAGCAAACATGGAAATGCAGACGTAATTTTCTTCGTAACAGTCAGACCGTAAAGGTTTTTCCTACGTTTTTCTTCCAGCCCGAATGATCGACGTCCAAAGTCCTTCGAAGAGACAAAATGTCACGAGTGCGCGAATTATCGTGGAATCGAAAATATGCAAATCGGATTTGAGATACGCGAGGTGGGTGGAGCCTCGGATTACGTAAGGATCGGTGGAAAACACTCTCTCTCTCGCCCTTTCGATCGATCTCTTTCTCTTCCTCTGTTCGGGCATTAGGCGAGCCCGTGTGTGTTTCGAATGGGCTTCCGTGATAACAAATTTCTCTCAGGACGGAGATATTTTCGCGCGCTTTTCCCCCACTTAATCGAGCGTGTTTCCGCCTTCTTTTATCGTCGTTCGTTACGTCGTTTATGTACGTCGTTGCGAAATCGAAAGGGTTGATAAATCGCGTCGCGTTATGAATCGAATCGCGGGCGAAAATGACAATTAATTTAGTAATGCGGCTCGTATGCAAACGAGCCGCCGCTTAACAATTCAAATGGACACCGTTCGTTACGGGTTCTCCGTGAAAATTCTATTATCGACCTCGGTCAACGTATTCGATTAACATTTTCGAGCGGCTCGGCCCAGTCAACCCCGCTCTGGTTAAAAAGTGCAATTACTCATTTCCCGACGTGCCGCTAACGAGATTCCTCTCGTTTAATCGCGTTTGACTGCTGAGAATTGGAAATATTCGGCTCTGATCTCCCTCTCCTTTTTTTTTCCCCCTCCTCTCCTTTGGAGCGAATTTCCCAAGTGGTACCACCGTTATCTCCAGGCAAAGTGCAGTCCCTGGATGACGAAAATTTAATTTTAATCGTGACTCGTCTGGACAATCTCACCTCCTAATTATCGATAATTTATGTAACGTTACCGGTAAACTGACAATTTATCGACTCCCTTTGTCCCAAATTAGTTGTCACGCGTGTAAAATGATGAAGCACAAACTGAGAATTTGGTGAAAACAGAGAACTTTTTTGCTTAAACGAAAATTTTTAACAATAATTTGATCTTGAGTGATATTTAAACAATTTTTGGCATTGATGTTTAAACTTTTAAGCTTTTTATAATACTATGCGGGAGGCAATTTTGGTAATTTGAGTTGTTGCATTATGTCGAGCACGAGTCACTCCCAGAGATGACTTGAACTTTTAAATTATCGTTTCGATTCTTGTACCGGCTGGTGTGCCTTCGAAAATGTCAAATTATTGTTTTGACTATTTCTGATAAATAAACGACCATAGAATGATTTTTTTTTTTAAGTCGATTAATAAACATTTGGACATGGAGTAAAATAAACCGTATCAGCGTACAAATGTGACAACTAATAAAGTGATTTTGTTACTCGACTCGCAAAATTTCAACGAAAATATCCTTAGCGAATTTCTGCGAAATCTCCGTTCCTCTCCAAAAGGAGACGCGCTTCGATTTTTCGTTGAAAATCAAGTTTCTCGAGCGGTTCTCACGAGCCGCGAGCTCCGCTCTCGTTAAGAGGAGTAAAATATATTCGAGGATTCGCGGCGAGGGCGGCGGAAGCTTTATCGGCGAGGACCCGATGCCACTTACCGTAGCCGCTTTTTCCTCGTGCTCCAGAGTCGGGGATAGGAGGATATTTTCCGAAAGCTTGGCTCGCACGGGCTCGTTTCGTTATAAACGACAGCATCTGCATTTTGCCAGCCGATGAAATTTACGGGCGTCGATTCTCTTCGGGAGCGAAGACGCGCTCCATAGCCTTTCGGATCCGTCAATTTTTATCTCCGTGGCGCGGGTGATCATCTCCGTGCAAAAGTTACATAAATTTTCGTTCGCGAGAGCGTCGTGAAAACTCCGCGTGCTCCTTTTCAAACGAGAATATTGCCCGAATCGATCCGTCGAGGTGGCGGGTCGGTTTTGTTGAACCAAGGTACGAAGGCTACCCGATAGCTCTCGATGTTCACTTAACGAAGAATTTTCGGTTACGTCGATGGGAATTCTATGCAAAATGATTTCCATCCGAGGGTCTGGCTAGGAGGAGCGACTCGGAGAGGGTGGTTTTCGAGCGATTACGATTGAATGAGGCAGAGAACGGCGGCTGCCTTCGATTCTTCTTCCCTCCCTCTCCGCGTCGTATTCATTCGAGATTGATCTTCGATTAAAAGAGAATCCCCGGGAGTCGACGTTTCTAAGTCTTCAACGGTCCTGATTACGAATTGCTCGGTTGCCTCTTTGTTTTAAAAGCAATATTTTTTGACCTCGCGCGAGACTCAAACTTCTGTTCTAATACCGATTTGGTGACTGCCACTTTTCGATTTCATCTTTTTTGCTCAATATTTCCGTTGCTGGTTGACGATTAGTCGCTCGCGTGCATTTGCTTATGTCACTCGGGGTCGAAGAACCACCCATGACTCTGACTTGAATTAATATTGTCTTTATTACCCATTCTATCCGATTTAGACAGCTAGAAATGAAGGTACACCGATGATCGAGTTCTCGAAGGATTCGTTTGCCCAAACTATTGAACTTTATTAAGTACCTAAACAGTAATTGGTAAAATTGAACTTGATTCTAAATGATCAGTCACTAGCCCTGAATCTACTGATCGTTAAATTAAACTCGCGATCTCCTCAGAGTCCTCTTATACAAAAAGATCTTGGTGTCCTTCCAAAGGACTCTGAGGGGAGATTTTCAGAATTTTTCATTATCATTCACAACTTCTGGAAAAACCATCTCGTTGTCTGCGTGATATCTCTGATACAAACGTGCTTATGGCTGTTGTACAAATAATTCTTCACACTCGAAACTAATTGAAACTGAATTTTATGCGGCGCCTAGTTGGAAACGCTAATTCTGGAACACTTTCGTAAGATAGAAGTGGCGAACTGGCGGCCCTTGCCCCCACTCTCTCGATCGCTATCCCCTCCACTGCGTTGAGAGTATATATACTCTCTGCGTTAGATATATGCTGTAGTTCTAGGTCTTTACCGTAGTTGCTTGAAAGTAATAGTTTATACGGCTCGGTGTGGAACAGAGTGGAAATTAATTTCCATGACAAAGGAACCGATAAACTGAGTCTAATCTAACAACGATTAGAAGGAGGAATTCTTTCACGTGACACATTTGATTTAGGGAAGCGCTCGAAGCTTCAAAAAAAAAAAAATCAAACATCTATCTTTCCGAGTAGAGCTAATTGAGGTCCAGCCACGGTCTGAAAAACCGGACGATCCGGAAGCTGGAACCGTTCCCATCGAGTCACCCTTTTTCAGGAGTCTTCCACGTCATCAGTCATAACCCGGGACGGAACCGGTGCGGAACAGTAACCTGCGCAGACAGTAAATCAATTATCGTGCCGTTCGTATGAATGAGGTCAGGAAGGATTCTGCAAATCTTCGTTAGCCCCATTGTTACCGCCTGTATGTGGGTTAATCACCCCCGTTCGGCGAACTTCGCAGCTATTTGCCGGCGTTTCCATCCGCCGCTCGTGTCTCGGGCACGAGTCGCAACTTGCCACGGCCCGCCACCAGTTGCTATCCGAATCGAATTCGAGCTCTGGCTGTCAACTCGCTCGAGTTGACAGCGATCGAGATCCCTCGACTCTTCTGCCACTTCCTCGTTTCGACTCTCTTGCTCCATCGATTTCTCCTTTCCTTTTTTCTCTTGCCCGTCTTTTCTTTTTCCGCCCCTTTTTTCGCTTCTCGCAGTCCGTGACGAATTTCACGCGCGTCACGAGTCACGTTTTTATCGAGAGGACCATCGGGATCGCCAATGGTTCCAGTCGGAACGAGCAATAGGATCGGCAGTAATTCCACGTTTCTGCTCGATTTCGTTTCGTTAAATCGAGTCGGTGATGGCTCCTCCTCGGTATCGTCTTATCTCGCTGGTCGATCCTCCGAAACTATGTACACGATAAAAAGAAAAGTTTGTTCGTGGCTGAATCATAGATGAATTCTACGCCTTCGATTTGAAGAGGAGAATACTACTTTGAATCTCAAAGTCAAAAAAATTTTCTTTTTTTGCATTATATTGTACTCATCACGAAGGTAAAACTTTTCCAAGAAATCACAGGTCGCGACTTAATAGTTTTTTTGATAAATGGCAGAAAAGTTTCTTAACCCTTTAGCGGTTACATCCGACATCCATTACATGCTTCACACTAACTAGCGCCGGTTATATCCGGTATCCACTAAGCGCGTCGCATTGGCTAGCGACAGTAACGATACGCGAATTGACAGCCCGCATTAATTAATTGACGAGACATTTTACAAACTGTGGTAGTAATAATGAACTAAGACTCATAGGGAAACACTTTCCTACTCCGTACACACACTGGGTGCTCCAAAAACGCGTGCACTAATGGCACGACAGCCAGTTCGTTAGTGGCTAGTTCAGCTAAGTAGCTAACAGCGACTTTATGGTTCTGGACGCGTGGATGTCTATTTCACATAATTTTCGTACCAGGTTTCACTAACATTTGATTTATTATGGTTGTCGCATCAGCGTGAGTCTAAATAATCAAAACTGTTAAAACTGTTAGCATTACGTAATATCCAGAACCATAAAAGCTTCGTTGTTAGCACGTCCGCAGTGTTAAATGATTAAGAAACTTTTTTGTTATTTTTCAAAGGAACTATCAAGGATCTGTTTCAAAGGAACTTTTCTCTCCACCCTGTGCGTTTCTCTTACAATGAAACATTATTTGTCTGGAAACTCGATCGCTGTCGAGCCTCTTGATGCGTATCCTTCTCTCTATCTCGTAGCTGAAGTATAATTTCACGTTTCTAGTTACTTATTCCACGTTGTACGCTTGTTGGAGATTTTTTGTAACCGATTGAGGCTCAAGTGTTCAATTTTTTTCAAATTAAATTATAGTTAAATTATAGTAGGTGAAAGAATTAATGCTAATTAAATTAATTGCAAATTAAATATTCAAAAGAAAACCAAATCCAAAAAAAAAGGAACCGATCCAATGAAAAGAAAAATTCTATCGAGCAATATTTTATTTCATTTTCCACCATTTCCTCGCGACGTAAATGTAATTTATGAAATAAATCGCGCTTTTCTCGCAAGCAGAACATTCCAACGAAATCGAGAAACTCGAAACGTAGAATCGATTGTTTCGGTTTTAAAGACTCTCGCGTCCCCCCGTTGACGCGTCAAATTAGATTAAAATCGACTTTCTCGGATACTCGATTGACCCAATTTTCGGGAATCGTACGAAATCGACGCGTGTATCGGCGCGATATGAACGCGAGCGAAAGAACGCCGCCGAAATTGGAAAATTTGAATAAGAAGCGGAGCGTAATTTTGCAGACGAGCCTGGAAAATCCAATTTTCGCTACGTCAGTTAGAGATTGAGTTTATAATTGGCCCAGCGGCGTATCCATCTCGAATCGATTAACCTGCGCTTCATTAAAATGTTTACCGACGTGTTTTTCTCCCCACCCCGTCCGCTGTTGTCCCCGCGAAAACACCGGGATCCGCCGTTCTTTTCCATTCGAACGCGGGTCACATATGGTCGTCGCGTATAGTCGCGTTTTAATGAAATTCGACGAGCCAAAATATGGACGAGTCGAAGCGTGAAAATGCAAAGCGTTCGTAATTTCGCATAACACCGGGAATAATAATGCACAAATTTTCCTCGCGACACCGCTCGCGTCCATATTAATTCAGCCGCGTTCATTTACGACGAACTCAAGTTTCTCGAACTCTTCTTTCTTTTTTTTTTAATTTTAATTTTTAATCTCTGACATCTCGAGAGACACGAAGCCGTCTGTATTATTATTTGAAAAATCTCCCAGCACGGAGGTCAAAGTTCAGAGTCGTTCGCGCGCGAGGAGTCGTCCAGGAAAATACCAAAGTTCAATTTCCCTTATTCCGGGAGAAAAATAATTCGCGAGAAATCAGACGGTTTTTATTTCGACTGGAAAGAGACTTCGCTGTCTTCGTTTGAAAGTCGAAAAACTCGTGAACAATTACCAGCGAAAATAGGTGATCGAAGGTGCGAAATCGCTCGTCTTCGATTGAAAACATTCCCTCGCTGGAGAAAATTGCGGGACGAGCGAAACGTTAAACCGCCGAGTTGGATTGCAAACGGATTCTGTTAAATTGCGACGGCTCGTTTGGCAAAAGCTGGTAATTTCTTTAACCTCGGGACGTTCTTTAATCGTGGGACCAGCGAAATTGAAAACGTTTGGGACACCGCTCGTGCCGTGCAAACCATCTCCGGGGACATTATGCACGACTGGTTAAACGTCTGGTTTACTCTCCGTCACGACACGCGGTCCAACGTGCCGTTTGTTGCTCCTGTTTTTGTTCTTTCACTTAGAAACGCGTGTTTACACGCCCAGTTTATGAACTGCGAACAACAAAACGACGAGATGGAAGAAGAACCCGGACGAAAACCCTAATGGTTCTCGCGTGGGTGATATTAGTTTTAGTCCGCCCCACGTGGATCATTTCGCTACACGCGGTCACGTCGCATTCTCTGCGTTCTTCTCGCGTCCCGCGCACATTCCGCGATTTCCGTCGGGCGTCGCAACTTCAAGAAAAGAGACGTAACTTTTTCTTTTCACCGGAGGAAAGGCTAGGCTGTTTGTAACTGGGCTGTTTTCTTTTATTAATGTAACTGCAGGCTGTGAGTCAATAACGTTGTTAGCCGTGTGGTTGCACTTGCCTTTTGGTGAAGCGAAATAGGTCGCGAATAAATATTTTACGACACTTGGCCAAAGTGATGTTTTACGTTGAAAAATGTTCCTGTTGACTTCTCGTCTCGTGCCCTGATGTATACTTTATAATAATTCAGACGACGTTCCCAATCTCCAATATTCTAAGTCACGCGTGATAATCGAAACTAAACCACGGAGAACAAGTTTGTCGTCTAATTTTTGGAAAATTAGACACTAATCGTGTATTTCGACGCGAAACTCAATCTAGAGTGATTGAATATTTAAACTGTTACAACTTTGTGAAGAAAAGTCGTACAATAATAAACTGGGGTGTAAATTTTTAATTTTTTCAAACTTCTAATCTTTCAGAATGCTTTTAATCGTTCATTTTATTCTAAGGTGTTCCTACATCGAGTCAAGATACTTTTCTTCTCGAAAATACTATAAATTGTTATATAAAAGCATTGAAAAATTTTTTTTTATCGATTATACTTGTAGCGATCTCAGAGAATTTGATGTATGATTTAACTTTGAACATAGGCAAAAATTGAAAAATTCGCGACATTTTCGTCGTTATATTCGTTTCCATCTGATATTCAAAGTTCAATTGACGGAAGAAACGTGCGATTTCTTTTTACAAAATTATAACATTTAGTGTCCAAGTATTAATGAAACTTGAATTTGTACTAAAGAGAGCATGACAAAAATTAGTTCAACTTGCAAGTGGCTCAATTTTTTCGTAAACTATAAAATAGATACGAATTATTATCTCTCTCTCTCTCTATATATATATATATAAAAATTTGGAATATTTTGAAGCTTTTACCACGAGATGAGCACCGATGATACTCCAAAATCAAAGCGAGCGAACCTTAGAGCTAGAAGTTTCTCTCAAACGTAGTTAAACGAGTTTTGAGATTCTATCTTATTTGAAATTACACCTCGATCGAAAACTTGGCCTCGTAACTCGTTAACGCGGGACAGGAGTCTGCCGCGCGTCCAGTGAAAGCGTAAACAGCTTCGTCATTATTCGCACTTTTACGGCAACTTCAGCGGTCTGTGACCCGATGCAACTTTAAATACATTTATACCTCATAAATATCGTTGAAACAGCTCGCGACACTGCGATGAATTTGCGTTGCTGCGACTCGCGCGAAAATGGATAATTCGAAATCTGAAAATTCTCTGCTTAACTGTTTTTTTTGTGTGACAACTTACGTAAAATACGTAACAATGTTGATAATTTACTAATTTACGCAAATTAGAGGGACAAAGGAATTATTTCGGTGATTTAGAGCTAGAGAGTGTGCTCAAATTTTATGTATAAAAATTCGACATTTGAATAGAAGGAAAAACGTATGGCAGTGAGAAGATTATCAAACAATTCGCACATGAGATCATAGAGTTCAGAATCAAAATTCAACGAAATAAATCGGCTGAAAGACCACGATACGATGGAGGGTTCAGGAAGACACTGGGAGATTTAGTTAGTTAAGTTAATGCAGCAGAGAGAGAGAATTAATTCGCCTAGTTGTTACCATCGCAACTGATAGCGGCTCGTAAATGATGATTCTTCTTTGTACGAATTTAAAAGACTTTCATTTCTCGGTAGATTATCTGCTTCTGATAGCAAATGCGAGACTAATTAAATTAATTAAATGTACTTCGCCCGACACGAGTCGGGAGGAGATCGTTGACATAGTTAAAAACTGTAACAAGTCGCACGATCGCCACGGTCGCCAACAGTCAACTGGTATACGTGACAACCGTCTCGTGAACGAAGAAAATCAGCTTTGTTGATGGAAACGTGCACACGGTGATAGAGAGAGAGAGAAAGAGAGAGAGAGAAGTCATTTCTAGCATTTCATTTCTAATTATTTTTAATTAATTCATTATTAAATTCTGTTGCATCTGTTATTCCAATAAGTGACTGTATCCACAATATTTTTAAAACAATTTCGCGTTTCACGTATTGATTCTTGACACGTTGCCACGTTATCGTGCAAATTTTATATATTTCTTCTTGGATACCAGATAAATTGACCATTACGCTACAACATTTAAGTACTAAACGCCACTATAATGGCTTTCGTCATTTTAATTGTATGGTGATTAATTTGTTTCTCAGTCGAAGAAAGCTGTATACATAATTACGTTGCTATGGTTCTTCAAATTCTTTAGTTTCAAAAGCTTGAATTTATTCATTCTTTCTAAGCTTCAATTTATTCAAAGTTTATTCCAACGTAATTACATAGTGCAAAGTACTAGGTTTGTCAAAAAGTAATTGCGTTTTTCTTTGTCGTGTGCAAATAGAAGGCGAATTTTTCGCGAGGAACCAGAAGCTTAGACAATATTTCGTCCGTTTTGTTCCTGATTACATGCCCCCTTTTGATTTTCCATTTCGAAATCCACTCGAACAATCAGATTGCGCGATGAATCTGTGGTTTTTACATCTATAAAATTTCTAATAAAAATCATAAATTGGTCATCTTGACCATTATAATTTTGCGAAAAATCTAGCTAATCGCAGAATATTATATTCACAGTTAGTCTTACAAGTTTGTAAAATTTAAACCCAACCTAAATCAGGCGAAGAATTTAGTAACAACGAAGTCAACGTGTTAAATGGTTAATAGGGGAAAGTCGAGAAGCCTATCGTTGCTCGATCGTTAGGTTTTCGAGTGAAAGAAGCAACGTTAACCTGACGTAATAATGATTTCGGCGGTACGTGTCGCAGCTGACGCAACATTGACGTAATCGGTTGTGTGTTTCGCCGGTGGTTTTCGACGGTGGTGTGTAGCCACCAGCGTAAAACGGCCGGAAATCGTAGAAATTAATGCGTCGTTCTCCAACGCCCGAAACGGTTAACCACGGATCGCTGTGTGAACCCCGGTCCCGGTCCCGGTCCCGCGACCGCTTTGAAACGCGTCGGAGATCGCGTTATAAATCATGGCTCTAAACGAGGATCCACCCGCTCGCCGCTTTTACACGAGGGGGAGCGGCGGGCGGGGTCTAATGAATTCCTGTTTCGTGGAAAGTAATTCAACGGATCAAGATTAACGGTCTTAACGATGAAACGCCGAGTTACGTAACGCTTGATAACAGTAATTGCAATTAGCGGCCGAGGTCGAGACTGCTTTCTACCTACCTACCGCTCCCCGTTCGATCCTCGCGACGATCTCTCATAATCCCGCGATCGTTATCAAATGCAACGTGTCTTTTCGCGCGGCGTGCTTATCGTCGACGGTCGGATGAGACTGTTTGTAAGCGATTAAGGCAATCAATCACGTACTACATACGGACACATGTAGATTCTTGAGTCGTGGTTGCAACAATGTTTTGACAAATCGTCGAATGAAAGATTTAAATATATAGTCGAGTGTACAAAATTGTCGATAGTTTGAACTAATGTAAGTCTGTAAGAAAACGATTATGTAACGATACAATTGGTCTCGTTTCAACCCCTTGCGCCGGCAACTGGTTTGCGGACCGTAACGAGTGACCGAACCAATAATCCGTACATACAACAATTCGTCGCTTTCTTTTTCTTTTGAACTCGTCGGTATGATATCACTGGGTAGAAATGATTAAAAAGTAATAAACTTATCGTTTGTTCTGCCTGGGTTACATTTAAATATACTTAAAACTGAGAAAATGTTGCAATTTGGGACGAAAAATTCTCATTCCAGCGCAAGAGGTTAAATCTGTATGTTGGAATTTTTTTTAGAATTTTTACGAGTTATGCTTGTTACATGTAAAACATGAAATTCCACTAGCTTGTTTCATAATCAGTCCCAACGAAAATTTATACGGGAGTTTTCGCTACTCTCTCAAACTATCTATGCCTGCATGCATTTCCACGTTCGCGCGTTTCGTTGGTCAGAGAACAACAGCTCGTCGAAACACGTATCGTCGGTAGCCATAATCTTCGTCGCAGGAAGCACGTGTGTTTACAGGTGCGTTAGATGGGCGCTCGCGCGAAGTACAAATTGCCGCGTTAATATTCATCCTGAGAGCGGGTGGGCGTGTTCTCTTCCTCGTATTTATACGGTAGCGAAATTAACTCCCGAGCAAATTTGAACAGTGCTCCTTTCTCCGAAACGAGCGCGAGCATTTAGGAGATTCGCATGCTGATCTCGGTTTTCGGCGTCGCGTCCCGACGTTTCGACAATTGACACGAGTCGCCGGATCGATCGACGAATTTTCGTTCGTTCGAACAAATATGGCGCGAGCTGTAGAAGAGTCGATGGAAACGCGGAACCGTGGGAATAAATCTGCCCGTCGTGCGATTACGACAGCGAAGACGAAGAGATGAAAAGAGCAAGAGCGTACGCGTGGGCGATTTAATTTTCGCGAGATACGAAACGCGTTCATCGCTGTGCGCGCGCCAACTCGGTTGATTCACGGTTGAATCATCGTTCTTCGACGGAGCAGTTCTTCTCTCTCGAAAGTACGAAACGGTGCACAGGTGTAACGCCGTCGCAATGGCTGGCATCTTCCACGCGATTGACGATGTCTCTGCGCTTGATACACAGGATAGGAGCAAGGACGGTGATGTTTGAACACGCCAACTCGTCTATTCGCATATACAGGGTGCAACCGAGTCGTGAACACGGACATGCTAGCTCGTGTTCGTGAACGCGACAGTGACCTAGCCAAAATTTGCTAAATAAAAATAAAAATTCCATGAATGTATCGAATTGAACGAGACTGATCAATTGACGATTCGCAATGACGATGTGATCATTAAACTGCATATTTTTTGAGTTCGTGTTATTGGACGTACTAGTGACTTGGCTAATTTGCCGAATAAAAATAAAAGTAAAGTAACAATTTCTTGAAATGAGAATGATGGAGAGTGATCGACTTCATAAATTAAACTTCATAACGACGACGTGGTTTTTTAAAATAGCAAGGAACTGCATATTTCTTGAGTTGATAAGAATTACGTTTCCGGGTAAGAAAATTGGAAAATTGATTAAAGTCGGGTTGATCAGTTTGGTTTCCTCGAGGAAGCTCGTTGGACATTTTCTCATTGAGGAAGAGAAGCTGTTAATGAATTTTCGATATTTCTCCTTAATTTTCATCGAGCGAGGGATGAAAATAAATAAGGAAGAAAGTGATTTATGGACAAAGAGAGAAAAAGGGGGAGAAAGAAAGAGACAAGTAGCAGGAAGAAAATTAATTAGGACCATGTTTCTTCTTCATATTTCTATTTCGAAATTCTCTTTGCTCTCGTCCTCTGACGTATAATATTATTACGAGATAATATATTTCTGACAGGTATGCACAGTATGCGCGTACAAGATCGAGCTCTTTCGAGATTGAAACTACTCAAACATTTAGACAGAATCTCGGTGAGCTACTTTACTCGATATAAGTACATCCTTGATTCAAAGTGATTGACAAAACTCGCCAAGTATATGCGAAACATCGTAGAGAGAAAATCTAATTTTATAATAATTTCCCAAAAATAAATTTCTCTAATAAATTTAGCAACTTGTACATTTATTTGTAAATATTTCAGTTTTATCCTAATTGCAAGTCTATCCTACCGTTTTTACACATAAACGAGCCATTTATTTTTAAAAAAAAGTGACGCGAGTCGAGATATTCAAGGTGTCTAGAAAAATTGATGCTAACTCTCGAGAAGATTTACTTTTTCTCAGAACAAATGATTCTCAGCACAAATTTTAACGAATCGTCGATTTTCATCACTGTTACGTGACTTACGTCACAAAAAGTCTTTCAAAAGTCGTTTCGTTTTTTAGCACATCACTCGCGATGCGGTTTGAAATTCCATCGCGTCGCAGTTGAACGAGCTCTAACGTCTACCGAGTGATGGATCCGTTCGATCGTTTCGCGGCGCTCTCGTTATCGATCGGCAGGGATTGTCGCGAATTGGGGATAACAACACCGACGCGGGGATCTAATTAATTGAATATGTTCGACGTTTAATTAAAATTAATGAAACGGGGCACGAACGAAACGGCGATCGGTCGTCGTATCAATCCTCGTCGGTTCTCTCTTCCCTCGTTAATTGCGACTGCGATGCACGCGAACTGCGGTTTCGATTCTGCCCGATTGAACAAATCGTACGGGGTTGAAGGAAGAAGGGAGGAAAAAAGATTGAAATCGCGCCGGGGAAGGTTCGGTTTCTGTAATGAATTCAGCAAGCACAGAGTGTCGAGTTTTAATATTCATGAAAGTCGATCGATCTTAATCGAGTATAATGCGAACAATTAAAGAAAGAAATAAAATAAAGAAATGAAACGTAATTTCTCGAGTAAAATGGTGTAGTAAACTCTAGTAATTTTTTCTCCGAAATTTTGCATTTAGATTCGTGCGTGTTGATCTCTCTCATCTTCTGATTTTATCGTCGATGAAGCTTCTCTTACGAAACATATCTCGATACGAGAGATGCGTGGATATCGGTAGCTGTGCCGATGAATATTCCGCGATGTAACGAAGCCGATAACAAGGATTATCCCGATAGGCATACCCGATTTCGTCCTCGCTTTGCCAGTGTGTTTAGATCGAGCCGATAACCGGCGCGGATAATTCGTTATCGCGTCCCAACAAACGAAGCGGACGTGCCCCGGCCTAGGTCTCGGTACGTCACGATTTTTATATAAAATGTTGCATTTCCATCCACCCGATCGTATCGCGCTTGTTAATACCATGCGAAATAAATAAGTAAATAATTCGTACAGAAGTGCAAAGTACACAAAAGCACACAATTTTCAATCACACGAAAATTCTATTTCTCCCTCTCTCTCTGTTTTTTTTTTTTAGTCGAGGAAAATAACGTTAAAATCGGGAAAAACCGGTAAAAATGGACTTATCATGTTTCCTCTCATATTCTTCATATCTTTTCGTGTCACGCGTCATATCGTTTCGCGTATTTTGTATTTCACGTCGCATATCATATCATTCTGTATATTTTTACACCCTTGAATTTCCCTGAAATATCCGCGTACACATAATCGTTCCATACACACACACATGTACGTATGTACATACGTAACCATTCCACAGGCGATATTTGTTTAAATTCAGCGAGCAGACCTTCCATTTTTTATTTGCCCCGTCGAGCAGTAATATCTCGCGGTACACGAACAGAAGGACCGGCTGAATTAATTGTTTTGTGTCTTTTGTGTTCATAAATTTCGCGCGTCTGTGTCGGCTGGAGGAACTCCGGTTTAAATCGACAGCGAAAGGGGGTGGATCGTCCAATCCCTTTTTTTTTTTTTAGCAAACGCGCCTAAAGATTATAAATCCATAATTCAGCATGGTTTTCGAGAACGTCCGATAAGAAGCTCTCGGTACGGAGATCTCGCGCCGTTTTCATATTTTCTCGCGGGCCACGCTCTTTATGTTTTACCATGTTTTACGTTTATTGGTGCTTGTAGGAGCTTCGTTGAATTCTTCTGCGAGGATACGTGCTTCTCCTATGGGACCTAACGTTCTTACGTTTTCCACGAGTTGTGATCTACGGCACAATAGTCCTGAACTACCAAGCCGGATTTTGTTTTTTATTTTCACTCGTTACGTGTTTGACTCTCGTTATTTTCTTCTATCCTTTTAACGATAGAAGTTCCTTGGTAGATCTTGTAGAACAACGTATTTATTTACTTTTATCAAATTTCAATTTTTCATTAAAAAAGTTCTGAGCGTAGATTAAACCTCTATCATATCCTACGTGCTGTACGTATCAAATACGCGTTTCGCCGTAGCGAAAGGTTAAAGATGAATCGACGCCATTTGATAAATGGTTTAGGAACATTGCACGATAATGTCTATCATATTGAACGAGTCTAAAAATTTTTCGCGAGAAGCGAAAGCGCGAGCCACCAGTCGTTGGGAAATGATTCACTTCCATCTTGAAATGGAATATTCAACGATCACGATAATCCAACGATCAGCACCTTTTTACGCACGTTTCCCTGGCGTAGCTCCCTTAACAACGCTTTCAGAGAAGCTCTCTTCTGAAATCGAAGGAACTCGAGCTGACCTGGAAGCACCTCGATGCCGTCGTGCGTTTTTTTTTTTTTATCACTGAAAGTAATTTTAGCAGGGGTAACCCTCTTTAGGTGCAACGCTAATGCAACGAAAATTAGCGATTGGTTGATTTGGGTCACGTGATTCGCGAGGGGGCGTGGCGTAGACCTCGAGTAGGAGTGGCGTTGTCTGGCGCCTGTACTTTGTTTTGTATCGATTCAAATGTTTGCATATGAATAAAATTTTATGGCAAAAAAGTCATCTTCGTTTCCTAGTCAGAACAGTTGTTTCTGAGCCTTTCAGTGAGAAGAATCGTACTGGGGTACGAGTCGTGCAGTTTTTTGCTCCGCGCGTCGTTATTCTTATGTCTCTCTTTCCCATCGTTGTTATTGCGCATCGCCTCGCTTTGAAGCCAGCAACTTTTCATTAAAAAAACACGGCCCCTGAAACAATGTCGAAAAGAAGGCAAACAGAATTCTTTCTTTGCTAATGTCACTGTCTCGTTCTCGCGTTTCTGCTTCGAACGAGGAGAAGAGGAGAAAAAGCCACCGAGGAAAATCCTGTTTGCGTTGGCCGTGTAGGTGTCTGTTGCTCCGTTTAGCAACGCGATGCACTCTAACGTTCCGCCATTTTTCCTCTTTTACACCTTCTCGACTTTTACCCTCCTCACTGTCCATTTCTTTTACGTCTGTGCCCGTTTTCTCACCCTCTCTCCCTCGCTGTCCGCTTTAAATTTAAGCGCTCCGGAATGCAAGATGCTTAAATCAACTTTCGTTTGGGAAATCCAATAAGGAGCTCGTCGCCGTCGTTGCAGACGAGAAGAGAATGGGTCGGATACTCTGTTTCGGAACAGGGATCCCCGTTGCACCGCGAAATTAGCGTTTTCGTGCGCCTGAATAATTCCATAGCGTACAACGCTAGCGGCCTGCTGGCCTTATCTCGCCGCTTTAATAATTTTCCTAGCGGAAGCCGCAATTGCAATACACCCTCCGCAACCCCACGCGCCTCGTACGTTCTCTTCGCCCCTAGCGTCGTCGTCGTTTCTCTCTTTCTTTTCCTCTTTTGCTCTTCCTTCCTTCCTCTCTCTCTCTCTCTCTCTCTCTCTCTCTCTCTGTGTTTCATTTCATCATGCCATCATGTCGGTTTGCTGCCGCGTTTCACTTCGATATTTATAAACGCATTCGCGATTCACTTTAGCCCCCCTGCTAGCCGCGGCGAGAAACATCTTCCGCGGCGAAACGAGTTGCGAAACGAAGATTTGCAATTTTCTTGCGGCATTACGCGAATTTGCGAGCCACTGAATTATTACACGGACGTCGGAGAGCGGTTGTTTAGCGTCGAGTTGATGGAGAATTTTCTTCTACTCCTTGATACAGTTCAAGCAGCGAATCTCTGTCAGAGTGATGGATTTCGTTTCTCCTTCCCTTTATAAAATTCGCAGGATTTTGCCGAGGATTTGTTCGCCTCCGAGAACGCTGAATTCGTTACACATGTACGTACAAGGTGAAAAGATAGTTTCGTGACTGTCATAGATGAATTCTATTTGATGGAAATTCGTGTGAATTTTTGCATTATATTGTACTCATCACGAAGGTAAAGATTTTCTAAGGAACCGTATAGTTACACTAAAAATGTTTCTCAATCATTTAGCACTGTGCGTGCTAACAGCGACTTTATGGTTCTGGACGCGTGGATGTCTGTACACGTAATATTTATATTTCGAATAATGTTGACAGTTAGTTTTATTACTTGATTGTTTAGACTCACAACTATGATCAATCAAATGTTAGTGAAACCTAATATAAAAATTATGTAAAATAGATCATCCGCATAAAGTCGCTGTTAGAACGTACACGTCTGCAGTGTTATATGATTAAGGAACTTTTTTCAAAAGAACTATTAGGTGAGCTATGGTTCCTTGGAAAAGAGGCCTTGAGACCTTGAAATTTGAGGTCAAATCAAAGACATAGAATTCATTTATGATGGCCACGGACAAGCTTTTCTTCCCATCCTGTACATTCGAAAAGAACCTAATGTTCTTGTATCTCATTGTCAGCAAGGGTCTTCCTTGGAAACACGCTGAAACATTCATAATCTCCCTTCTCCTCGCGTGTCTCACATTTGACATCATCCAGTAAAATAGAGGAAGGTTAACAAACGAGCTTTTGTACAAACGTCGGAAACGATACCAGTCCGAACAGATCTCTTTTATCGGCCGGACAAGTGGCTAATCCGAGTTCTTCGAACCTGCGACGGCGCGAGTCGAAGAGCGGAAAAAAAAACAGTTTAATTCATACGAAAGTACGGTCTGCTGGCTTCAACCTTCACAAATCACCGCGTTCGGGGAGAGCCAGGCATGAAAGTTTCAGCAAAAATAGAAGCTCCGCGGCGCGCATCGCGGCGTCCGGGAATCTTTTGCAAAAGTTTCAGTGGCGTGGCATCGGGTCGTGGCCAACTATTTTCGCCCGATATTTTCACTGTTTCCTCTCCCCTCGACTTTTATCATTTTTCTTTCCGCTTTCCCCTCTTCTCTCTCTCTCTCTGTCCCTCTTTGTCCTCCTTCACTTCCAGTACGTGGCAACAGCCCGAAATTTTTATCCAACAAAAAAGCGTCCCGACAAAAGAGCAAAAGAGCGTATTTTTCTTTTTTTCTTTCACCTTTCCCCGCCATCCGGCACCGCGATAAATCACGCGAGAACGTCGCCGCGAAAATGCATAGTCCGTCCTGCCAGGACGTATCAACTCGCCACCAGCTGAGAACGTAGGGTCGGAGTGTAATTATGGTTGTCGTCGAAAGAGTACGTACTTAGCACGCTTGCGCCTTGTTATATTTTTCATATCGTTCGATGGTATTTTCTGTCCCTTGGCTCAACGAAAGCGAGAGTTTTAAAATTCTGCCAATTTTTTAATTCACTGTAAATGTCGTGTAAATGTTTATCCATCGATAATTCAAGTCGAATTTTCTCCAAAAATTGCGCACTGTGTGAATTGCACATAAATGTGTGTTCCATTTCGAAAGAAATATCTGCACGCATATTTCACGTGTATTTCTGTTTCGAAATTATTGTCTGCAATGTGGGAGATAAATTCTGACGAAATTTCGTTATTTTTTTTTTCCCTCTCCCGATAGAATTTTTCCCACCGTGCATTGTCGCTATCTGACGGAATCATATCATATCAGAATAAATATTTGCAGACGAATCGATGCGTATTATCGCGTTACCGCTGGGGAGTTCTCGCAGGTTTTGTTGCACGCCCGCCGGTGCGTACACATATACGTTGTGTACGCGAATTTATTGAAAGTTATCGTTGCACGAAATTCCAAAGTTTTGATATTTTAACTAATAAAATCCAAGTGTTCGTTTCCATGATTTTTCCACCCCGGTTTTCACTCGCGAAAATTTATCGATCTTTCGAAATGCGAGCTGTCGACCAGAAATCAAGTTCGATCGATTCTGCTTTAATTTTCGTCTCGTAATTAATTTCGCTTGATCAATTTCTCGAGAAACCAAACGATGATGCCCTCCTGGCTTCTCGGTTCTCGGTCCACTGATCGGAAACTACCATCGATTCACCGTTGTACGAGTTGTCATAACCGCGACGCTTTCGAACACGCTCGATCGAGCTCGCAACTTTGTTTCCCCCTCTCTCTCTCTCTCTCTGAATTTACGAATCACGGATAGACTGCGGCGACGCTTATTTTACCAAAAAGTTGCAGCCCCCGAGAAGCTTTTCAGCGGTCCATTTGCCCGCAGGAAAAGAACGTTCTTTCACAAAGTAGTCGTCGGTGGTTTCGTGGAAAGTGAGGTAAGAGAGGCAGAGGGGGGTGAGGGGACGATTGTTCCAGGCACGACGCGATCTATTTGCCTTTCGGATAAGGCGAATCGTTTCCCTTTCGCGAGATATCTCGGAACGTTCGAATAAACTGGCTAAAATACCATCAATTTTAACCATAACCCTGAAATATATTATTGCCGAGTTATTCCATTCGCCACTTATTCTAGCCACGTTTTCGAGAGATTGCTGTATCCTTTTCGCGTTTGAAACGACCAAGACTATTCGCAGTATTGGTAGAATTACCCGCAGATGCGCTGTTTCGGGGCTAACTTTGTAACCTATCGAAGCAACGAGTTTACTGATAAATTAAGTAAATAAATTATTTTTTAAGTTATACGGTAATAAGTTATAAGAAAGGAAGTCATACGACATGTAAAAATAACTTGAAAATAAAGAATAAATTTTTTTGTATTTAGGACTTTGTTTTCAAAAAGATCAAGTTTGGAAATTTATCGATCGTACTCGAATTTAGCTAATTTCGAATTGGTCAGGAACAAGTAATGAAAATTACTCTATCTCTGAGAATAAATCAAAAGTGTAGAATACAATTTCTTCGCAAGACTCTTCGTTTTTGAGAAAGCTCAACTTAAAATCCTACGAAATACAGTGAATTTGGTTTATTAAATCAATTTTTAAGTAAATATCTAAAGTTTTTTTAATGTCAGAACTCAAACAGAGAATAAGAATAATCTTCTGTCGATTAGTTTAATTCTGTGCAATCCAGAATCAATATCCCTGACAAATTTTCAAACCTGATTTTCTTAAAAATGATGACTTAGTGACAAAAAATTTTATTCTTATACTATATATACTATACACTATACGATAATATAATAAATATTTGCTAATAAACTTAGTAGCTATTTTTACTACTAAAACATTTCTTTACAATTATTTATTATTGAGATATTGATCATTAATACTATTGCTTATTTTTAATACAAACGTTTATTATACACAACGGTGCACTAACCAACGTGGTCTCTTTCACTGGAGGCTAGGTCGAGCCCAGTTCTCTCTCGCCTCGAACGTATCGCTCGCCATTAATCTCCGCGATCTCGAAGATTTTATTGGCCGTGGGTCCACGTGGAGCGTGCAGCGAAACGTTTCCCTTTCGCGAGATTTCTTTCGTTCTAACAGCCCGATTTTCCGTCGTACCGCAACAACCACGAATCATCGAGAAAACAGTTTGTTACGAGCAAACGTTTTTCCTTCTCCACTTCCTTGTTTTCCGCGATTCCTTCACTCCTCGTCTTCCGTTCGCTTCTCTCTCGGAGTTTGGACCCGCTGGTCACGGCGAGCCCGTTGATAAACGCGAACTACGGGTCACATCGAATCGCCTCTCTCTGCAGCAAGCGTTTTACTTTCTTCCGCGTCATCGTGTGGAATTATTATTATGAGAAATAAGGGGAGCGCCGCGGCATTTGTTAAGCGCACGAGCACCGCCTGACGTTTTTACGATCGTGGAGAACGCGCAGTATGGGATAGGGGAGGGGGGGACGACTACTGTAATTTACGGCACGCTTCACAACTGTCCGGACGTAATCTGATAAATTTAGCGCCGAACGAACAAAGATCCAAAGTGTTTGATTAAATCGCGATCGCGAAGCTCATCGCGCCGATATTGCGTATTTGTTCGTAGACCCAAGAAGTGCGTTGGAAAATTTCGCGCTTAACCACGTACGCTGGCAATTGGTCCGCGGACCATAACGAGTGACCAAACCGTATACAATAACTCGTCGCTTTCCTTTTGAACTCGTTGGCACGATATCACTGGATAGAAATTATTAATAAGTAACAAATTTATTATTTGTTTTTCCTGGGATATATATTTAAATATACTTAAAATTGAGAAAATATTTCAATTTTGGGGCACGTCATTCTAGCGCAAGAGGTTAATAGTTTCAGCAACACCAAATTGTCTGAATTGCGCGTTAGTGTGAAATATGTCTTACTCGAAAAGGGTCTGAGTATTCTGCGGCCTTTTCTGCCTTACCCGACAGTAAATTAGGGACACTTCGAGCGTGGATAATCCCGCTTAATTCCCGTTATTTAGCCTTCTTGTAATTTACGAGGTTTAGGTTTCGATAGGGTTCGTTTAAGGATACTTGAAACCTAAATATCTTGAAGAACGGTGACTATTGAGGACAAGTAAATTGTTTCGAGTGTAAAAGACGCATGGATGGCAAACAACGCTGCCTTGCATTCGAAGAAGATATTATTGTAGGGATGTTAAAACCTAGCGCAGGTCAAGTTTATGGTCTTAAGAGGAGTCAGGTACGCGTTGCACGACATGATGGAAAAGGTTGAAAAAAAAAAGAATTTGTCTGTGGCTATCGTAGATGAATTCTACACCTTCGATCATATACAAAAATTGTCGATAATTATTAAACTGATGATGCAACTTCGCAAAGAAAGATCCACCTGGTCTCATTTTCAAAGCTTCTACTTTGAATGGTGAGTTTTTTTCGAAGGTGTTTTAACGTCGTGAAATTTATAACACGGGAACTTTCAGTGTTCCGTACCTCTACAAATATGCAGAGGAACAGAGGGACTGAATCAGCAACTCGGTTAGTTAAATTTATTTAACCGCAGTTTAGTTGATAGTTACGATCGTACTCTCTGTATTGCGAGAGCCTTGAAAGTTGCAGTAAATTATCCGAGCGTGCACGACTTTCTTTTACTGCATTTCTTGTTCTGCACTTTTTTCTTAGTTCATTGTCATTGTCCTCTCGTTTCGTCCCTCCGAATTCGAGATTATAATTAAAAAATGGAATTTCCAATATATCGGGAAATATTCGTTCAAAACTCGAGTTCAATTTAAAACTTGAAATCTCTGTTTCGAAAACGTGTAATTCCGCTCTAGTTATTCGAGTTCACATTCCTTTTTTTCGCTGAAAGAACGACATCTTTTCGCCGTTTAAACTTCTTAATTGAACGAATGGGTATTTAAATGACGAGCGTTTTTCTTCCATTAAAGTTCCGTAGATCTTCGTCGAGTTAAACGATGAAGTCAGGATTTCGATTAACAACGAAGGGTTAACAAACTTTCGATAGCAGAAAAACGCGAGTAGAACTTCAAAAACAAAGAAACTTCTCACGTCAAACATGAAAACAAATTCCGAGTTCTTCTTATCGATTCAATTTATAATTCTTATATTGCACATGACATAGGGAAAGTTCGAGGCCCTCTTGCCTTGGCTCGATCAGTCGACGAAAGTCCGAGGGAGCTGAGAAAAGGGGAAAGGTCCCGCGGGAAACGCGGCGAGCATTCAACGAAGATCCGCGAACGGAGGGATTAAATTTTTTCCTCCAACAGGCACAAAAGCACGGGAGAGAAGCTGAACAAAGGAGGGAGAGCTTTTCGAAATCGGTCGCGGTCAAAGGAACCCGGGCACAAAAGTGACGTGCAACGACTGTTCGATTGAAATTTCATGAGAGACAAAGTTGAGCGACGAACGATCAGCAAACAACGTTTGCATCCCACTCGCGGACGTGTCTCGTCGAACGACGATTCGAGGCGAAAATGGTTGCGCGAGGAAGCGCTCGTCTCGTCACGATTGGCAAATTTCGACCGATCTGCAACGTGTAATTGCAACGATTCGTTCTCACCTTCCCACCTCTCTTTCCCGCGATTCCGCCGGCAGCCAACTGGTTGCCCGTACATATATTTGTACGATTCATTTTGCAATGGCGCGTGCATAGCTAATCGGGGGATTTATGGGCAGTGACGAGGGCAGCCTGGCCGCGTTAAATTCCCATATTAATAATTCCGTGCACGATCGCCACGAATGCTACCGCGCGGAATGTGTTAAATTTCAACGGGCGTCCAGCCCGAAATTACGAGGACTTAACTTCGGGACGGAACCTAAACGTGAACGTTTAACGCCGATCGCGTGATCTTGGAATAGCGATGGAAAGGTGATGTGGAATCGATCGATCGCTTGGGGATGTTTCTGACGAACCTAACCTACGTATTTAACGCGAGTGATCTGTAAGAGGAATTCGATGCGACATTGAAAACATTTGTTTTACATTTTTTTATACGATTCGTGATTATACGAAGAAATTTCTGAAGACAGTCCCTTGAGTCAATTGACGCTCGTTGAAATAATTCACAGAAACTAGATTTCTTATTGCTTCTTACGAAAGTTTAAAAAATGGCGGAGGATATTATTTGTCCAGAGATTGAAACTATCTCGTATATTATATTTGTTTTAGCAGACCCGCGATGCACGTTGACGATTGCTTTGAATTTAAACGATATCACATGTTGGAAAGATACAATTAACAGAATTTCGTGTTGAATACTATTTGTTTATAATTATTATCACTGAAAGTAATAGCGGGGGTAACCCAGAAAATCGGGCCTCTTCAGGTGCAACGCTAATGCAACGAAAATTAGCGATTGGTTGATTTAGGTCACGTGATTCGTAAGGGGGCGTGGCGTAGACCTCGAGTAGGAGTGGCGTTGTCTGGTATTTGTTTTTTTATCGATTCAAATGTTTGCGTATTAATAAAATTTTATGGCAAAAACGTCGTCTTCATTTCCTAGTCGGAACAGTTGCTTCTGGGCCTTTCAGTGAGACGAATCGTACTGGGATACAAGTCGTGCAGTTTTTTTTATTATCCAGTGCTATATCGTTTCATTTGAAGTGTAAATTGTTGATAGATGATAGAAGAAGAGTTTGTCGAGAGCAAAGGGTTAATCTCCAACTGCTGGTACAGAATCTAACACGGTACGATGATGCAAATTTTCCGTGAAACATTTTCTAATAAAAATGTCCAACATTATATTTTCTTCGTTTCTTTACACGAATGTCAGATTCTCTGCCAGTGTCCAAAAACTGGACGCACAAATGGCCAGTAATTAAGGATAAAACGATCGGTGAAACCTCTGAAACTCATCTGGATATGAACTCTTTTGTTTCCAGCCTACCAAACTGAACGTATACAAGAACGACGCGGAAAGCTGGGACTACACAACGCCGACGCTGGGTGAGTTTTCCCTTCGCAATTTCTTACCCTTTTTTTCTATCTCTCCGTTTTCTCGTTTATTTATCTACTTTTTTTTCTTTTTTTTTTTTTTGGTCCTTATGTTCGTTCGTCGAGAACGCGCGTTCTCGCTCGACCGTTCGTCAAGCATTTTAATCATCGACATCACGTCAGCAGGGGCTGCGTGTACGTGCGTACACGAACTTCTCTCAGCCAGGGCTGGGAATCGTTCCTTCTCTCGCCTCTGTTTCCATTAAAGAATCGCCATCTCGGTATAACGCTTTCAGCGGGCGGCCTCTTTCTACTCTTGCTCGCGCTTTCTTGACGCCGAGCCGTGCACACAGAAGAAGACGCTAATTGGATAAAAACGTAGTCCTCGATGCGAGCTTGCAGGGTTTCCGTAAAACGCGTCCCCCGCGTTTTAAGTTCGCGTCTACGCGGGAACGTCGATCGAACGTCGTCTTTGAAAAATCACGGGAAAGTAATTGAAATATATACCGCGAGCCGATCAAATTGCGAAGGATAATTAAAATTGAAAATCTCTGAATATTCGAAATATTACTCGTGATTTCGGTAGATTGATACCAGTAGTGCCCTCTTAAACGTCAAACAATCGGGACCGAAAGTTGAGAGGAGTGGTGTATTCTACGAATTGGCATCGAAAGTGCGGCGAATTCCAGTATTATTCGATTGTAAAAAAATTCAACTGTTTTAAATTTAATACCTGCACTTTTAAATTAAATAAAAGAATAAATTATAATAAAACAGTAATTATCAAACGATTGTAATTAATCTAAATTTATTGAAATTCCTAGAAAACTAGTTGTTAATCAATAATTATCAATAATTGATTGGAACTCTTGAATGAAGCTCTTGTTACATCTTTATCAATATTAAATTAACAATACGCATAGCACGATTCTATAATCTATTAATAATTAATATCTAATCTCTAATCTGTTAATAATTAATATATAAACTGCACATGTATTTAATATAAAATTTGTCTAATTTCGATCGATAAGCAATCGTAATGTATCGAAACATCGGTAAATATTTTATCGTTTGAAAATAGCGTAGAATGGGGATAGTCGCTTAAGTGGACACTACTGTATTTGTACTGATGAACCTTTGCGCTTTTGAGTACGAAAACGGCACGATGAGCTCGTCCAGTAAACAAATCTTTGCACTTTTTAACACTTTCTCGGCGGGAAATTTGAAATGACAGACACGTGTAAGGAATATTACTTTTATATACGTGTTGTAAGTAATTGTATAATTTTTGCTACTGCAGCATTGTAATTTTATTAACGTATACAATACGACTGATTTGATATTTTCGTTTGAACTACTTAAAAGATCCTTGTCAAAGTTAATATTAATTTCTGTTTGGACAGAGGCACGACTGCACAAATCTATTTGTTTGAATCATCATTTAAATAACAGTGTTTATATAGAAGTAGAATATTTTGATACAGTTGTCCGAATGTCAACAAATTTATTAATTTTTGGACAACCAAAATTAAGTATGTACACACATGTATATATCACGTGACGCCCATCGTGAAAGTGTTAACACAAAGAAGACATATATACGATAATTACGTTTCCGTCGATTTGTTTTATCTACGCGCACAAACATCGCGACGCGTGGTTCGATTTACGTTTTCAATACAGAAAGAGAGTGCCCTGGTCAAAGTTCAAAGTGTGGCGTCGGTTTCCCCAGCCGTGGATCGTCTCCACTGCCTGTGCTCGCAGAGGTCGAACGAAACGAAGAGGAACGATTCCCAAGTCCCGCCGACACGAACGAATCATTCTCGTCCCATCGCTATTCGTCGCATCGATTCATAGCCGCGTGTTACACCGAGCAAACGAAGCGAACCGATCCACGTAACCAAACACACGCGCTTTTATGGCGGGAAGTCGGCACGGAAAGTAAGTACCGAAGACTCGCACGGTTCGCCGGAAGCATCGCGAAAAAAAAAAAAAAAGGAAAAAGATGAAAGAGTCGAGGAACGCGCGGCGGACGCACGTCGTATCGACGTGCGCGCGATCCATTGTAACGGGAAACGATGAAGGCACTCGTTAGGGAACAGTACTCCCCCGATATTTTTGTCGTTTCAAATCGCAATTACCCGATGGCAATTTATTTCGCGTTGCTCCGCGTCGTCGCAAATTGACGCCAGCTTCGACGCGATCGCGCCTCTTCTTTCGTCTCTACCTGCAATTGTCGTTTGCAGGATTTTTCTTCGACCTGGTTTCGAATTATCCACCATTTCGTGGGCGTAATTAGGATCGTCGTTAGGTGCGCAAGACGTGGTAACATATAGAGTTTCCTGGCGATACAATTGATCCTGCGTGAAAAAGAAGAATAAAATTTTTTCATTGTTAACTGCTAAACGTTGCTACAGTGACTTTCATATGTGTCATCCTTTTGAATGGTACGTACGAGTGGTTCACTTTTTTCTCAGTTGGATATAGCTGTGTATATCATTGTGGTTCTTTAAATTGTTTATATAGAGAAAGCTTGAATTTACTCGTCCTTTTAATTTCAAAACTTTCAAAATTTATCCAGGGTTTAGGTTAGGTTTAGGTTAAGTTTAGGTTAGGTTTAGGGTTTATTCGAATGTAGTTACGTAGTACCGGAGCACCTGATATGAACTTGGTTATTATTATATACGTTATTAATGTATTATTATATACTTATTAACGTATATAATATACATTATTATTATTATATAATATATAATATACGTTGATAATGTACATAATAAAATACGTTAATATAATATAATATACGTTAATAGCGTAATAACGTTATTAACGTATGTAATATACGTATATAATAAAAAATAAATTAACGTATATAATAACTTCGTTATATTATATAGATTATCGCTGTTTTGCATAGTTTGCGTTGGGTCTTGCCGTACAAAAGTCGTAAGAAATGTAAAAAAAAAGCATTCAAACGATCAATCATTCGTTGCATTAATAAATCACAACGATTTCGATAAGATCGTCTTTATCATTTATCACATGCCTAAGGATAATCACCAATTTTTTATCGAACACGACAGTTTTGCTTCGCAAACAGTGCTGAAACGAAGTGAAATTTTTAAATATTTCACACGTTCACTCTTGTTGCGCACCTATTTCCTATGGCAAGCTGAAGTTGAAGTAGCTTCGTGAGCCACCAAGTTTCTCTCAATTGCATGGGGGGGGGGGAGAGCTAATGTGGCGATTATCGCGCGCGCAATTCGGAACAATCGAAGATTTAGAGCAGAAAATGGCAGCAGGGTCTACCGCGCCGGCGGGTGGGTAATTGGCGAGAAAATTCGATCGTTTAGTCGACTTTTTCCTCGAGAGATTGCGCGAGCCCTGGAATTTGCTAGTCGTCCTAGATCTCTCTCTCTCTCTCTCTCTCTCTGTTTGGACCTCGGCGGTTCTTAACTCGGTTTACCCGCCGAGTTTAAAGAGAAGGGTAATTAGAATAGCTGGTCGATCGCGGAATTTTAAACACGCCCGCGTGTCGCGCGCGAGCTCGAACGCGCTTGCTCGAATTGTCCGAAGTTCCGTTTGAATCCAGCCGAGTTCTCTGTATTCTTCTTACGTGCGAGGCAGGCGCGAATCCAATTACGTCAATTCCTTAAAAACTCCCCGGCCAAAGTTTCCGAGTTGAAGTTCCCTCTACTCGAGATCCCGGCTACGAACAGGCGATTCGATTCGATGATCTCATCGATCGCGTGCGCTCCTCGAACGAATGTGATTCTCGAGGAACTCGGGAGGAGTGGCTCGTTAATTTTCGACTGGGGAATTTCGATTCCGAAAATATCGAGACGCCGAAATGGAGGTTAACGAGGTTTTAGCAGCAGATTTTAGAAGGCGAGACCTTCGATCCTCGACCATTCGTCGAAATGACGACGTGGCGGACCATGATCGTCGTCAGCACTTGCTGACACTCGCCTTCTCAACTCGTTGTAGGTCAGGACGTTGTAGGTACAACGTCGCGTCGAAAATCATCGTTCGGTCATCGGGGGACTAATCGTTTTCCTAACGTTCGGCACTCACGGCATCGCGGCGTAACATTTGCATTCAATGCTCGCCGTCTCTCCTTCGTTTCAAATACCACTGCACCCTGTGACCTCGTGACTTTGCATAAGAGACGCGCGTTCGTCGGGCCAATAACGTTGATAGTAGAAACTTCCACCATAATCGAAACATTGAGACGAGAACAAACAGAATCTTGTTTTGTTAGATTTTAATTAGGCGGTAATATAAATTCCAATTTCGGCGATTGTTGAATTCTTTTTTCACAATCTTGAATTACGTCATTGTTTGAACGAAGGAGTGATTCCAACTTTTTCTCCTTTCATATAGAAAGCACAAAGTATCCTCCGTTTTGCACGATAAATAATGAACAACTCCAAAAGTGCAAAAATGCAGAAAAAACGAGGAAAAGCTAGCACGTGTGTGCGTACAATAAAGTTTCCTCTCTGTGTGATCAAATATCCAACACGACGCGACGTTACGAAAAGGTATTTGCATGCTGTTATATTCATCGCACCATTCACGTTACGCATCAATTAATGAGGCTCAAATTTGCGTTGAATTTCACTTTTCTGTACGCTCTGATTACAAAATGATCGACGAGGAGACATTACGGTGTGAAAAAAAAAGAGAGAGAAAAAAAGACGACTTTTTTGCCATAAAATTTTATTGATACGCAAACATTTGAATCGACACAAAACAAATTACAGGCGCGATCACTCAAGACACAGTACCGGACAACGCCACTCCTACTCGAGGTCTACGCCACGCCCCCTCGCGAATCACGTGACCCAAATCAACCAATCGCTAATTTTCGTTGCATTTGCGTCGTTGCATCTGAAGAGACCCGATTTTCTGGGTTTACCTCCGCTAAAATCGCTTTCAGTGATAAAATGTTGTGCGTTAATAAATCAACGACTGCGTGCGTGGATCATTCCGCCTGATAACAGAGACCGTGCATTACTTACAAAATATTCTGCTTCGTGAAGCAAGTGGGTTGATGTTAAGTGCTACTTACAAAGCAGCACGTTGTAAGTGATTAAATATATGGCTCTCCTCCCCGTAATCAGTTCGAGCATAGAGCTTTTAATCGCCGTCTCGATCACCACGCAGGAGCAACAAAAAAGTCCGTCGTATTCGACGCTGGAACACGCTGGCGACGCGCGATTTCTCGCGCGATGGAACGAGCTCTCTCGAAGCAATTAAACGCGTAACAACCGCGAGGAGTTGCGAACGAGCGAGCACGGATCGCGTGCCAGGTACAAATCCCCGTGCAGATGCGATGCCGCGTGTAAACGACAAGCAGGCACGGAATTCTCGTGGAATTCGGTCCAATTACACGCGGGCCGACGTCGCCGCGTACACGCTCATATCGGTCGCGAGTACTTTATCGATGCAGGTCCGGCTCTCGGAGTTCGCCAGGTAATTCGTCCGTCGGTCGTCTCGACGTCGCGTCTTGCCGAAACGCCCGAAGGATTTGGACGCGACGCGTCGTTCGAAACTGGCCTACTATTGTAGTAGCATTGATCACATTACAGAGTGGACCAAAAGTTTCTCTCCACCTATTTTTCTTTTTTTTTTTTAATAAAACATCAAAATATAAGAAAAAATTAATTTTGTTAAATTTAAATTCAAACATAATTTTTTAAGAGTTATTTTCTTCAAAAATTAGAATAAAGAATATATAATGGAAAAAATTACGGATTTATTTTAGTAGAAAGTGATCTATTGGGGAAAGCGATGTCGTTCGTTCTTCACCAAAATGAAAGTTTCTGATCCTTATCGTCGTAGATAAATATTGGTTTATCGTGTGCTTTCCATCGTTTTTTCATCGATCAACTAGATTTTCGAGGCCTCTTTTGTAAAAGTCTCCTGATTTACTGGCAAAGTATTCTGCAAGCACCGATTTTTCCATATTTACCATTGTCGAAGGATTTTCCTCTTAGAGAGTGCTTCATGGGCCGGAAAAGGTGATAGTCTGATGGAGCCAAATCAGGGGAATATGGCGGCAAGTCGGTTTAGAAAAAGATGAACGTTTCCCAATGCGATTAAGCAAAAAATTACACAGTTTTTGTGCTTTATATTATACACGTTCCTTTTTTAATGAAAATATTCCTATACGATGGAACACGAAACCCCAAATCTGTTCATTAAATTCTGACTCGAGCAAAATTGTCGTTATCAACGACCATTGCTTTTATCAGATTGAGGGACGGTCTAAAAATAAAGGGCCCAAAATCACATTGACGTTTAAAGAATTTAAACATATTGGTTGCCTCGATAGCATTACCACCCCATAGAAACTCAAAAAATGTAAGATTAATAAACTTCTTCCATCAAGTTTCTCTCTTTGCTGGCAAAATTTGAATGACAAATTGCGCACAACTTATTCTCTCGCGTGAAATTTTTGAAAGTAGTGTCTCGTAGAGAGTAAATCTGTAAATAATACGGAAGAGAAGTTGAACTTTGAGAAGGAGAAAAACGACGTTACGTCTAGGTCCGGTAGACCTAGCGTATTCTACGTATTCTCGGTGTATTTTCCAAAGTTCTGCCGGTGGAGGATAATAGGGGAAAGTTGTTGGACGTGGTGGGTCGTTAAGAAAGCCGGGCTGCTTCGGGCTAGAAGCAAAGTTCTGATACGAGGGTAACGGTGTTGCTCGAATGATTTTTACACTGCCGGAGTTTTTTAATACTAGGCACTGATTTCGTGTTTGCAGACAGTGGAAGCATTTGCGAAGTTTCGAGACCTATTTCTGCGTTGCGCGCCTCCGCCGAATAACTATTTCATCCCTGAAACTATCCTGTGTAAATATTTTTGCTTCGTTGCCTGTCCAATCTTCTGTTCTTTCTAGCTGCTTTGAATCGAGTTTTCGAAATAGTTTTTTCTTTTTTTTTTTTTTTTTAAGAATACAAGGTTTCGTGGTAATTCTCAAAACGAGATGCGTTTGTCTATCTCAAAATCTAAGTCACGACGTCAAAGAAATCGTAAGGAACCTACTATCTTGAAACCCGTACATATTGTGATATCGTAAGAATTGAAATTTTTTAAAGTCATAAAAATCGGAGACTTACAGCTATACTGACCTGTACCGACGATGAATCTTCACTAGACTATCAAAATTCTCGAGAATTTTTCGCATAATCCATTTTACGATCGATACACCTGTTTTATGACACGTTCGTTTGAGATCTTGGGAAACGAACAAACATCGTCTTTTTTTTCGAACAACATCGAGCTAATGTGGTCTTTCCTTCGTTTTGGAATTGGCCGGGAAAAGGGTCAGGTTAACGCGCCTAATAAAACACGTCGGATAACTTAATTCCTTTGCGACATTGCCGCGACTCGGACAGATTTAGTGCGTCAAATTCAATTCCCTCTCTCTCTCTCGAAATTGTTGGCAGTAAAGTTGGCTCTGAAATCACTTCACACTTACGTCACATTCGCCGCTCTATCACGCGGGTATATATTATCGAGTAAAAAACAATTAACTTGCACTCGGTCTTCTGAAACACGTCTGCTAATTTCGATATACCACGACATTCTAAAGGTGGATTTATGTCGTCCGTTCGAACAACAGAGAACGGCTCGTGTACGTATATTCTTGACGCACATTCTCTCGTGGATAATAAAAATGTTTATATATCGCGAATCGGATCAGGCACGTTCAAACTGTATATTTGAACGGTAATGTTCCGTGTAAATTCACTTTCAGAACAGGATTGAAATAATTTATATTTTCTCGTAAATAAATAATTTAAGTATTTAAAGAAAAAAAAGTCGATTATTGTATCTTTAACATGTTTCGAAATTTCATAACACGATGAAACGTTGTCGTGATAACGTTGGTAAAATTAGAAATAAAATTAAGATCGTCACGAAGAAGTTCCACAGAAACCACAAGAATGTCTAAACAATCGATTATTATCACATTTGATATTCGGCCTTACCAGTTATATATTTGAAACTGTTATTCTCCATTTATTCAATCTTTTGTCAAATATTTCACGTCAGATATCTTGTGACTCTCAGCTTAAATCTGATTTCACTAAACTAAACTGGGTTGTCCGGAAAGTTCGTGCCGATTCAATATAAATTAAATTTAATATTTAATAAATGTATACTAAAATTTAAATCTTTCGCGTTTCAAAATCGGCACGAACTTTCCGGACAACCAAATACAATCGTGACAATCTTTATACAATAGTTTACAAATAAAAATGGTACGTCTAAATGAATTCGGTTCACAATATTATTTGATAATAGAGAGAGAGAGAGAGAGAGAGAGAAAAAGAGAAAAGTATAAAGGCGTGATTTTTGCTCGAAATATTCATGCGAATGCTTTCCCATGGCAACTGTTCGGATATTTTCGTAAGTGACTGTATTTGGTATTAACGAACGTTGTCACGAATCGCCAGAAGATAGGTCAGGTCAACCCTGTGTATTTCTGACCTTTTCTCCATGCTCTGTTCCAACTATCTTACGGATAGATGAAAGTTTCATTAGATCGAAACGATACGATAGACTCCCCTTTCTCGCGGAGTGATCGCGTCCGAGCAACTGATGGACAAGTTTTTAGACGTGGCGTGTACGACAGCGATACCGATCCCGCGACGGTCTGTGTTTGCCCCACGGCATCGATCCCGCCGCTCCGCGACGCGATTAAATCGAGAATCTCGAGTAGCGGTCTCTCCTTGTTGGATTCTTGTTTGAACAACGAAATGAGAATCCGGAGGGAGAAGAAGCGAGTTCCAGAGACTCTGGTAGCTGAGCGATCGCATCGCAATAGACGATCCTCTTTCTTGTTGCTCGGATCAGATTTTGAACCGTACCGTGTTCTCCTGGAAAATTTAAACGCCCACCGAGAAGATTGAACGACGCTTTCCTCCCCCCCTTCCGCTATTGATGGCCGTTCGACGGGTTTTTCATTTATTTCGTAGACTGTGTAAAAGATATTCCAAATCGGACCTAATTTTTTTTTTTTTTATTTTTGGAACATACTGCGTGAAAAAGTATTTCGACTCGGACGTGCTTTTTAGGACGGTTCGATTGATTTGTTTTATTAATCTTAAATAAAAGATCACTGCATTATTATTACTGAAAGTGATTTTAGCGGGGGTAACCCAGAAAATCGGGGTGCAACTCTTCAGGTGCAACGCTAATGCAACGAAAATTAGCGATTGGTCGATTTGGGTCACGTGATTCGCGAGGGGGCGTGGGGTAGACCTCGAGTAGGAGTGGCGTTGTCCGGTGTTTTGTATCGATTCAAATCAGCACATCAATAAAATTTTATGGCAAAAAAATCGTCTTCGTTTCCTAGTCAGTTTTTTGAGTTTTTCTTTTATAGTTTTACCGACGACGTAACGCTCCTTTCGAAGGACCGTGAAATAATGGAAATTCGCGAAATAACTGAAATCGTATACCTTCGGTAGGTATGACTGACGTATCTAGGGTAATAGTTTTCATATAAAATTAATGACACCAGGAATATTATTTGGAATGTTCCGTGCTCTGACAGGAAGGCAGGAAGATTCGAATCAGTCGATAGATCTCGATACGACGTGATAGGAAATGGCTTCAGAAATAGTCATTTGTATTCTATATACGTTTCATTTAGCTACCATTAATATGTAAACTGTTTTATTTTCCATGCGATGCCATGCTTGACGTTTGTCGACGAAGATGCTATCGCGCGAGGAGCTACTATCCAACGAACCAACTAAGACTCTATCGACATATTAATTTTTTCAAATTTCACTCGTGGCATACCTATGTTCTGGCTTCCATTCAGACGAGAAAGCAAATTGCAATTCTGCGAAATTTCCAATATTCAAATTTAATTGCTTTAAATTGAATATTAATAAGTTACAAACAACATTTCAATGCTTTATATTTAACAATAAGATAATGTTGCAATCAAGACAATTGCAAGGCGAGGGAAATTAATCGATGGAAAGAATAAACAAAGGAAATTACTGCAGGTCCTAGGTTTGGCTCGTATTCTCTTAGTTCTTCCATTTTTCGCGCGTCAATTTTGCGAATCAATTTCTACGAAGACAATGAGGAAGGGTGGAGGTGATAAGAAGGTAGAGAGGAACGATTTAGATGCATAACGCGTGTCTGACAATTTGGAGCAATTGTAGATTACCCGCATGTAAATGTCAAGCAGGTAAACGCGGAATATAAATAGAGGGAGGATACTTTGGTGCTATTTGTCACGTGCTCGAATATATATTTAAGTTCACCACCGTGCTGTTAGATAATGTTGCAGAACCTATACGCCTTCGTAAAACTTCGCGTCATTCCCGTTCGCATCGCCGTCGCGCTTCGTCACACATGCTCGCATAGAGATTCCTTGCAACTTTGCCAATCGGTCGGAATTTCCACATCGTTACGTAATCATGTCGGTCCATGTCTTTTGTCAATCTTCAAAGACCATCGGCTGGCTTTGATCGAAATCGTTGTTCGACAGAAAAACTGTGTGTCTCGTCGATCACAAATACGTATATATATATGCATACGATGATTCACGTAACTTGCACACCTGAAATAACTTTTTAAATTATGCGTCTAATATTTTGCCATATTTTGAAACCTTAAAATCGTACAACGTTTGTATCAAACAATTTTTCATTGGACGTACAATTCTAAAAGTTGTTTCAGGTGTGCAAGTTACGTGAATCGTTCTGTGTAAAATAGAAGATTTCACTCGTCAGGAAACGATTCCTATCTATTTCGATATGATGGAGAAGCACATTCCTGTTGTATCGGCGTGTTCGACGAAATCTTACTCAAAAATCGTCCATTACAAACCAGAAATTCCTCGAATTAACACTAAAATTACCGATCTGCATAAAATTTCCATCCATCCAGACATTCAAGGAAAGAAAACAGAGGATCTTTATAATACAATATAGGATGCACAAGTTTTTGTTTATGAATTTTACGAAGAATCATTTTAATCTCTAAAAATACACTGTTTTGTATCTATAAAATATCCCCACAAGATACACTATCCTATATCTACAAAATATCGTAACAAAAATTACCATCGGTAGTTCCAATGTTAAAAAACGCATCGTCGAGTCATTTTTTCACTATCATTCCCATATTATTAATTGTCAAATCAAGCTGCAGCGTCTGCTTCGAAGCCTGATCATGTCAGGAGAAGCGCAAGGATCTAACAATAGAAAAAATTATTCAAACCTCGCGACTACAGTTCCCACTCGCACTTTTTAAGTGCGTGAGCACATTTGACTGATGTCAGGAACGCGATGATAACGCTCAGACGCAAATGTGATAATCCAGACCTCCTATTTATTCGTCTCTGCAACTAAGCAATTTGCCGCGGTGCCTAGCTTAGGAGAACTCCTAGTAAACTAGCAACGCATTTTCGACTGTCGTCAGTTTTGAGACAGAGAAACAGAGAGAAACAGAGAGAGAGAGAGAGAATCGCACAAATACCCTGGCACTTAAGCGTCGCCGCGAAGTAGGAGGAATCGAGGAGGCTTCCCGATGCTTTCGAAGCGGATAGGGAGGCATTCCGTTGGCTGTCAGATGGACGTCAGCGGCGGTGTCGGAGAATGGTAGGCACGCAAGCGGCAAAATCTCTCCCCCCCGCCCGAAGAAACGAGGCGTTGCCTCGCGAGAAGATTGGCCAGAAGTTGATTTACGCAGAAACCTCCGAGAATAGCGGCTTTTAACGAGGCTGGTTAGTTAATCTCCCGATCACCCGTTTAGCTCCAATTTTCCGTCGTCGCCGAGCGCGAGAGCCGATCCCCGCAGCAGCGTTTCCCTCGCCTTTGGCACCGCGACGAAACGCCGGCGTATAAATGTCGCGGAATCCTACCTCCGAGAGAGGTAGAGGCTCCCACCAGGAGAGTGAACCCGGAGAGAGTATCGAGAGGACAAAGTGGAACGAAGAGACGAAAGCGGAGAGCCAGCTTTGGTTAACGAGTTACATCGTACTCGAAACGCGTAAATCTGCTCGCGTTCCGTGGCAGGAAGGATTTAAGTTTTGCGACGCGGCCAACGGTATCGACCAACTTCGTCGGTGGCGTTTCCTCTCGGCGAAACGGGAATAAACCCCGGGTGTCTATGAGATACGAACGAACGGCGTGTATCTGCGCGACGGTGTCTCCGGAGCCAGGCGAGTCGAAAAACTCGCTGATCGATGCGCTTGCATAAAACTTTATACCCCGTGCCGGCCGGATTCGTGGGTCGAACGACGAGCCGAGCCGAGCCGTTCTCGAGATAAATGGCGCGAAAAATCAAAATGTCCGAGAGATCAAGCAGAGAGAGAGAGACGAGAGGCAGAACAACGAGGTCGTTCCCTGATACAACCACGGTCACAGAGTTAGCCCCCCCCTCTCCGGACGTATTTTATCTCGCGTCGCGGCCAAACGATGGCTATACTCGCGCAGTAAAATCGTATCCACGTAAGTCGACGCGCAGAAGGTTAATAAACTATCGATTATACCGGTCGCCCGGATTTAGCTCGCTACGTATCCCACGTGTGCGATAGATACCGTTGAACGAGGAGGAGCCGGTTCTCCCAGTCCCGAGGAGGAGGACTATTGGACGCTTGCCCGTGTTGATCCTGCGACAATGAAATATTCAGATATCCAGCCGAGGTAGTTTGAAAATTTCGTCGCCAGTCGAAATTGATATTTCGTTTCGAAGCTCTCTCTCTCTCTTGTCTATTCAGCCGCGAGTTCGATATCCATCGCGTATCGATAACGCTTTAACGCTGAAACAAATGATCATCGATCGGATCGGAGAACAGAGATTCGTTTGTTCGAGGAATTTCGAAATTACCAGAATGCCAGAGCAACGTGGGATAATGACGGCAGTCAATTAACGTAATGGTCTTGGCTGACGGACTGCTCTTCTTTTTTTTTTTCCCCCCCGGCGGAAAACGTCTTCATCCAGCGTGCAGCGAAAATCGAGGAACGCATAAATCTGAAGCGCGGAGCTTCTGCCGTGGCAACGACACGCGTTCTGTTATGAGATTTAAATTAAACAGGGTTCCTCGAATGCCTGGCGTGCAAACGCACTTGGACGCGTGTCGCGTGTCGCGTGTCTTATTGCGTTCCGATGCGTTGCTTTTGGCTGACAAATCGACCGTTTCCTGCGGTCTCGTCCGCATTTCGGGGAAAAGAAGACCGAGAAGAAGGAAGACTCTTGTCACATTTCTTTTTCTTCTCTTTTGCGACTACGCACGTGGCTAGATAAAGCCAAGTCAGTCGTCGATAATTCCATCGGAGGACAGGATTTTCTTTTCTTTTTTTTCTGAATTCATTTGAATTAATAACGTCAGTTTCCTATTTTAAGAAAGTTTCATGAAAGTTTTCCAAAGCGACAAATTTGAATAATGTCGCCTTGTAGGAAGCGCATTGAAAAGAAAGGAGACGGGCGCTAAATTTTCAGCGCAAGTTAATTTTGACGTAAAGTCTAGGGTTCCAGGGATAATTGGGTTCCGCGTCGGTCCACGCGCGCAAATGCGGCTGACGTTCGCGGAAATGTGCCCCGTATCCACGGAGGCGATTCGTAGAAAGACGCGTCCATTTTCCTATTAGTCGTTGGCACGATTGGATCTCAAAGTGTCAATCACGTTAAAGTAAACGTCTGGTACGAAGACGCATCCGGCTTGCTCTGTGCTCACCTTGGATGACTGATCGCTTCGGAATCGATTTCATCGCGAATTTTCTTGACGTTTTTCTTTCTTCTGATCACGAAGTGATCCAACGACTGAGCAGTTTTTGCGCGATACTCGTCCGCGATGCACGGTTGTACCAGAAACCAGTAGGTGGAATTATCGATCGAACGAGTCGCCGAACACGCCCCGAAACAGAGGATTCTTCCTCCGGTTGGACTGAAAACGACTGTTTTGTTTGTTCCAGCCAGTCGATTACCATCGCGTCGATTCAATCGGCCACGAACAGAACGCTCGCGTCGTTCGAAACTCGGCTAACTCCGAAATTTGCAACTCCCTTCCCGTTCCCGTCGCTCCTCTCGCGACCAGCGGAGTCTTCGATTATCAGAACTATCTTCAGTGGTTCTATCCACTCGATTATTCGAAATTCAGTTCTGATCATCGTCGGACGTTGCAGGCGCGAGTCTAAATTCCCGCGACGCAAACTTTATCGTCCCGATCTCTTCGTCAACAACCTGACTCCCTAGGGCTGTTGTCCTCCGCCTCTTGGCCTCCCACTAGCGCCATTTTCAAAAAAAAAAAAAAAAAAGAAGCCATCGTTCAACCTCAGTTTGTCTGGCAACAGGTGTCCCGTTTGGACCTCTTTTTCTCGCTCGCTCCGCGGCGACTGATTAATTAATTCGCCGGTGGCATTTTGCGACAAGTTTCGCTCGCCCTCGCAACGTAAGCGCGATCGTTACGCCTCGAGTCGCGTTTCCGATGAGTTCGCAGCCGAGTCGTCGTAGGTGGCCGTCGTCGAATTAAGATTTCTCGGAAGGAGGCGGGTGAGAGCGAGTCCCACGATGGCCTCTTCAGACTGTTCAGCGTCGTTCCCGTCGAATGCTACGTTTGGACGATCTAAATGCACGCGAACGCGTTTCAAACGTTTCGGCGAGTTTCGTCGAGACGTCTGGAGGCGAGATAAAGGAAATAGAAAGAGCAAAGCGACGAGTAACCGCCGAATGAATTTTTAAACCCTCTCTTTTCCCTTCGTTCGTGTACTTGATCCAAGGAGCCGTGTAGCAGTGCCTTTCTGAGGGAAATGCCTAATGCAGGGAAAGAGAATGCACTTGTGGAGAGCCAGAGTATTTTCGATGAATTGTTCAGACGCTTGGTGTTTTGTCAATTCATTTTCGATGAATATTGTTTACAGAAGTACGTATTATGTATTAACCCTTAGGGGCACTCAATTTAAAAAAAAAAAAAAGTTCTAGCTGTACGGATTTTTTTTAATGTAGAAAACAGGAAAAAAGCGTTTATTTCAATTATTGAACATAAAATATTTCTTAAAATGGAGGAAAGTAATATTTAAATAAATATTTCTTAAAATGAAGGAAAGTAATATTTAAATAAATATTTCTTAAAATGGAGGAAAGTAATATTTAAATAAATACTTCTTAAAATGGAGGAAAGTAATATTTAAATAAATACTTCTTAAAATGGAGGAAAGTAATAGTTAAATAAATATTTCTTAAAATGAAGGAAAGTAATATTTAAATAAATATTTTTCAAAATGAAGGAAAGTAATATTTAAATAAATATTTCTTAAAATGAAGAAAAGTTCAAAATTAAATTCTTCATTACAGAGCGGGGCATAAATAATCCCACCGTGTAACTAACGTTTGAAATGAAATTCAGTGAAACACATCCTTAGGTGAATTAAAAAATATCCCAGAGTTAAATGAAACTCGATATGACCAAAAAACAAATAGATTTTTATTTTTCATTTTAACTTAACAAAGATTTCACTTTTATATATTTATATTTATATCACTCTTGCACTTATACTGCGCAAAGCGTCGCAAACACGTACAATCAACGTATTAACTTGCGAACGTCATTCTCGACTTCACCTTAGGAAACGCACGATGTCTATGCCGAGGATTTGAGCGCGGAGGAAGATTAGAGAATATTGGATGAATTTCTTTGTACGAGAATAACAAGAACACTCGAAGGTTCTTGCATCTTTCAGGTGGTTTATCCACGGTTCGTTTGAGAATTCCGAATGCCCACATTAAACTCCACTTTTCTCCGTGTTGAAGCACGATCAACGATCTCTTCCACTTTCGTAACGAAGATGCGATAAAAAGCTTCGTCGGGATAACGGAGGATTGGGCGTTGGAGCACGCAAAAGCAAGTTTTTAACCCTTTTCTCTCGAAGAAAAACTTATTTCGTATCATCTGCTAGCAATTTATTTACGAATAGCATAATCGTTCAAATGGCACTTACATATTTTTCTAACATGTGTGATATCGTTTATATTCGAAGCAATCATCAACGCGTGCATTGCGGGTTTGCTGGAACAACTATGATATACAAAAGTTAATGACACATAAGTTCAGTTTCTAGAGAATAAGAATAATATGCTTCGCCATCTTTTAAACTTTGGTAAGAAGCAATAAGAAGTCTAATTTACGTGAATTACTCCAACGAGTGTCAATTCAGACTCAATTCAGACTCAAAGGAAGGACTGTCTTGAGAAATTCTTCTTTTTGTCTTTCTTAGCTTTCACTCTGGACGTCTGTCAAATGTATAAAGCAATGTTCATAATAATGATCAGCAAATGATAAATAGAGGAAGTCCGAGCTGTTAGCTAGATTTGAGTTCCCTCAGAAGTGACACTTCCCTCGAGCGCAAAGGGTTAAAAATTTTACACTTCGCGCGCGCTATTCTGGTCACGATACGTTTTAACATAAAAACCCTTTTACACGCCTTTCACTCGATTCCCTCCGATCGATTGACATTTTCGTTCGTTTCCACTTGATTCCATTCGCCCCGCCTTCGGTTCAGAAATATTATTCCGCTCGCAATTTTGAAAAATATCCACGATTGAATCCATCCTCCTCGCACCCCCCTCAATCGTCGTTACGTGGACTCTAAAGTTCAGCTAAAAATAACAGCTGAAAATCAATCTCGTCGTTAGCGTTGCGCTCGAGGGGTCTGATCGCGCGGATCAAAGAGAGAGAAATTTTCCTCGAAACGTCCACGATAAAATTGAGGTGATCCTGCTAGAGCTTTCCCATTTGCTCGGCCCAAGGTCACGAACATCGAGCCTACATCGAGAAATGTTTGAATTCCTCCGGATAGATTGTCGAAGTAAACGAATCGATAAACTAGTCGCGAGAAGAAGCCGCCGGACAGCGAGACCGTATCAAATGGAGACCGAAACGTGTCGAATTCACCGATAGGAAGTCACCGGACGTTCCAACTCGTTGCGTGTCTCGCTCTTTTTCGAGACGAAACAACGACGAGCTGACGCGAGAATCGGTGAACAAGCGATCGATATTCGATATTCTCTTTTACAACGTAAAATTGTTAATTAATAATTAATCAATGAGTTTCGTTAAAAAGAAAACACGTTCGACACGA
The DNA here is from genome assembly GCA_030673865.1 of Melipona bicolor. Classification (NCBI taxonomy): domain Eukaryota; kingdom Metazoa; phylum Arthropoda; class Insecta; order Hymenoptera; family Apidae; genus Melipona; species Melipona bicolor. The sequence goes on from JAHYIQ010000012.1 coordinate 3,998,667, forward strand.
CAGATGCTCGTCCATGTTCGCGAGTCGCCGTCCGTCAAAGTGGAAAAAGGAGAAGAAAATCTTAATAAATCGCAGACCATCCATCTCGGCAAGAAGCGCTTCCATCTCGGAATTCTTCTCATTTCGTTTCACCTTCTCAATTTCACCCTAGATGACCGGACGCGATTCTTCGCCTCGGAACAATCTCGTGCCGTCGAATAACCAGTGAAACACACGTCCCTTGCAAAATTGCTTCTATCTGCCGAGACTTCTTTCCCGGAAACTACCGCTTCCGTCAAGAACCACCCCCGACGCGTTACGCGGTTTTATCGCCGCGGTTCGTCACAGTTTCGACGACTACGGGGGGCCTACGACTACGGTTCCTCCGTCGCAACGTCGACGTCGTCTTTAATCGGACTTGAGTCGTCGGATTTTTACACGTTACGTAATTTCATCGTCGTCCGTTGGCGTGGTAGCGTGGCAGCAACGACAACTTCCTCTCCGTAGCGTAATAACCCCTCGGCTCCGGTTAGGCAATCTCGGGGTATATTTTTCAGTAATTGGGTCGTTTACCACCTGGTCTCTCGCGTTCACGCCCTCGGGCCCTGCGCGTCCATCCTCTAATGCTCAATTACTGGCTGCAGGATGTCTTCGCACCGGGCTGATATCAGAGCTAGCTAGGCCACCACCGTCCATATATGACGGACCACCATAGTTTCCCTGGCAAACGCCACGAACGTGGCACACTAGATAAGAAGAGGAAAACGTAATTTTCGTCGTTTCCCTCTATTTCTCTTTCTCTGTCTCTCTATGCGCGAAATGGTTCCTCGAACCATTCGTTTACTTCGACTCGCGTAATTAAGGATCGGACGATTTAATTAAATTCGAGCCATCTCTCTCTCTCTCTCTCTCTGTCTCTCTCTCTCTCTCTGTCTCTCTCTCTCTTATCTCCGGATGTTCCGCGGAACATTTCCAACATTTTCATCTCCCCGAAGTTTTCGGATCCGCCGCGAGAATGAACGTTTACGGCGCAAACGTGACTTCCACCGGTATTATTTATGAGAAATCCGCCATTACTGTGATTTTCTTTAATAGCCGGGGGAGGGACAATGAACGTACGAGCGTTTAACATTGCGGAAAGTTCGTTTCGTAGGTTTTGTTCGTTTATTAGAGTGAAATAGCTCTCTCGGGGAAAATACTCGATGCGCGAAACGTTTTTGAAATATACGTTTGTGAATTGCAATGCGAATTAACGTGGTCAACGGGCACAGAAAATGTGCGTAAAAATTGGTGAATCGTTGTTAACCCTTCGAGTTGTAGTATCGAGTTACACTCGAGAGAAAATGGATGTGACATCGAACTTTTGATAATAAATACATATGAATTACAATGACACGATGTAGAGAAGAAAATCAGAAGGCAAAGGGTTAATTTAATAAGGATATACATAAAAAATTGCACGACAGAAGCAACTATTCCGACTAGGAAACGAAGACGAGTTTTTTTGCCATAAAATTTTATCGATGTGCAAACATTTGAATCGATACGAAACAAAGTACAGGCGCCAGACAACGCCGCTCCTACTCGAGGTCTACCCCACGCCCCCTCGCGAATCACGTGACCCAAATCGACCAATCGCTAATTTTCGTTGCATCAGCGTTGCACCTGAAGAGTTGCACCCCGATTTTCTGGGTTACCCTCGATAAAATCACTTTCAGTGATAAAATTTTCCACGAGCTGGCTATAAAGTTCCAAAATCCATGACTCGCCGCCTCGTATGTGTGTATCGGTTCATCTTTCGCGGGAGGAACTTGAATCTCGATAAGAAGTAACGTCGGGGAGACGGCGCAACTTCCGCCGCGTGATAACGCGACGAATTTGCAGCGTGTGTGTGTGTGTGTGTGTATGTGTGCGCGCAACTATATAGAATTTATCGAGATGTGCGCGACACGGAATAGGCGGTCCGTAATTTTCGGCCGTCAGGCTATTACCTCCCGGACCAATCCGCGGCCGGAGACCTAGTCTGATGCTGGCAAATTGCTAATTTGTCTGAAAGTTCGCCGGGATAGACCATCGGCGGGGGTGGCGCGGCGCAGCAGATGGAGGGAGCGCGTGAGTTTCGTGGTTGCTGATGAGAGAAACTGGCTCGAAGATAGGGCTCGATCTTTTCCTCCTTCTTGCCAAGTTAAAATGGCCAACGAGAGTCAGTCGACCTCCTCATCCTCCTCCTCCTCCTCCTCATCCTCCTCCGCGCAGATTTTCCTACTTTGTCGCGCGATAATTTATTTCTCGCCGCGTTGCTTCGAGGGCGAGGGCGAGGTTGACGAAATATAAAGATTTTTAATTAAGATGCCCGTCGTCGGGCGGTTTTGTTAAAAATTTCTATTTAGCCGGCCGAGTTCTACGTCGGAAGTTCTAACAATGTGGCTCGTCAAACGGACTTCCCTTCCGACGTGCTCCAGGGACTCTCCAGGTCCGAAGAAAGACTCGCCGCTGAACAATGTAAATAATACGAACGAGAGCACTTCGCGAGGAATTCGCTTCTCCCTCGTTCGACTTGCTCTCGTTTAGGGTCACTTTTTCGCCCTTTGTGTGTACGAATTCACCTTGCTCGCGGGTTTCTTCGATTTCAGGCAGTTAGAAAGGGACTCGCCAACCGGGTTCTCGTTGATTTCAGCTCGCTCGATCGGTGAAACATTCGTCTTGCAAATACCTACTTCGAGGGGATTTTGTCAGCGACGGTGTCTACGAAGTTTCCTCTCGTGATTTTTATCCTTTTGTTTCGTTCTTGCAACCGCAAATAACCGTAGAATCTTATTTTTTAAGTATTTCATAGAACAAAGCCTCCTTTGTGTTTAACGTTGTATGCGTACACTCGACTAGTCTCAAACTCTAGCGCATTGTGTCTTATTTAGTTGCTTAAATTCTGACAGGCAGGTACCCTGTACTGCAAAAAGAGAGAGAAACTCATAAAATCCAGATTATAGATCGAGTGAATAATTTTGTCACAAACATTCTAAAACCACTGCATTTAATGAGCTGAAAAATAGATCAACTGGTAATCGAATCAGAGAATCTAGATCGCTTATCTGAATTTGTACGGTATTTCCTTCCATTAGTGACTAATAATAACTAGTCACAGACCACTATTGTAATATAAATTAATATTAATTTATAAATTACAAATTAAAACTATTAATGTAAATTACAACAACTACTAATAATTAATGAAAAAAGAATTCCGCATATGCTACGTGCGTCGATAATTTTAGATCGCTCATCTGAATTTGTACAGTATTTCTTCCATTAATGACTAATAATAACTAATCATAGAACCAGAATCAAATTAAAATTATTAATGTAAATTACTAATAATTAATGAAAGAAGAACTTTCTCAAAAGAATTCAGCATATGCCACGCGCATCGATAATCTTAGATCGCTCATCTGAATTTGTACAGTATTTCTTCCATTAATGACTGATAATAACTAATTATAGAACGCTGTTGTAATACAAATTAATATTGACAAAAATTACGAATGAAGTATATCAACGCGAATTACAACTATTAATAACTAGCGAAAAGGAACAACTTCTTTTTCAAAAGAATTCCGCCGCGAATTGTGCTAATGGCGGCAATAAAGAACGCGAGACACTTCCAAGTATCATTCTCCGTTTCCGTAGGGGCGAGACGCGTCTCGCGACGCTCGATTTGAAGATCTGCCTATGCTCGGCTTCGATCCTCTCTTCCTCCCGCGTTTCGCACCGCGATGGAATCCATTTATCCGTGCCATTCCATTTGTAGCGAACCTCGCGAGAATGAGCGACTGTACGGCTTGTCGTAAATTTCCCATGAAGACAATTCGGCCGGTTGGCTCTCTCCCGTCTGAGTCTCTCCCTCTCTTTCTCTCTCTCTTTCCGAGCATTTGCCTCTCGGGCTCGTTACACTCGGACGGTTCTAAAGCAGCGTCATTAGCCGGTCGCGCGATACAGAGAAAGAGAGAAAGTGCGGAGATTGCTTGCTCTGGTCGGCGAGATTCAAGGCTGACACACATGCGCCGCGAGTTTATTAAAACCGACCGATCCGAAACTGTCCTCTTCTCGGCCGACACACAGAAGGCAGAAAAATATGACGGCTCTCTCTCGTGTTTCTCGCTCCTTGCTTTAGTCTCTCGATTCCCTTCTTCCAGCTTTCTCTGCTCGTATTTCTGGCGACGTACAACGAACCGCGAAGACTCTGACTTCCTCCAACAAAACTCACCCCTTCAGATCACAGTCGAATCTTCTTCCGTTAATTGATCCTTTCGGCTCTTGTTAATGATCGCGAACGACCAATTTCTCTGGTGTTATTCGTAAAAGTATCGTTCTGTGTGAGGAGCCAAACTGATCGCGACACCGCAAGATGGTCTCAAACTCGTAGAAAATCAAAATTATACAAAGTATTTGCTACATCAAGCCTTGTATATATATATATCAAAGTATTTTACGTGCTTTTATTTTATTTCTTTCCTCTTCTCCTTTCCATTTTCCACATAAATCAGCTTGTATGAATACGGATCTCCCGACAGAGATGTATTCGAAGCTTTATTCTACCAACTGGTTTCCTGGTTTGAAAACCAGGTTTCCGTTTCCGCGTCCAAGTGGCCACTTGTACAGTAAATACCAAATACCGTAAATATCGTCCTAGAAATATCCCCCTCAGTTTCAAGAACAAACACGTCGAAGTAACATTCGCAACTCGCGCGTACTCGACAAAGGGATATCGGGAATCTCCTAGAGGATATCCGACCAGACGAAGCTGCCACTTTCGTCAGTTAGCCAGTTAACGAAACATCCTCCGTCCGATATCTCGATGATCGATCATCCAGCATCGGGAGAGCCCCTCTCTCTCTCTCTCTCTCTCTCTCTACTTTTAGCGCAGATATTTGCATGGAAATGCGCCGTCGGAATATGGGTCAATGTAGTAGTAGTCGGCGATCGAATTAAAGTCTCTTTCTCTCTGCCTCACGCGATAACGAACGACCTTTGTAGATTCGACGTCCGCCGCTGCAAGTAAGTCCGTATTGACCCGTTTCCCGGTTCGCGAATTAGTCTCAGAGAACAAGATCTCGAAGGGACGGAACCTCGAACGATTCGCGCGTCAATTTCGGTATCCGTTTCGGAACGATTTCGAACGGACGACGAAGATCGAAGTCGATGGGACACGCTCGAAGCTCGACGATGGCCACCGATGGTGAGACGGTTTTAAACCGATGATACATCTCTTTGGGGACGCTGGCGCGACAGTTTCGAATCCTCGTAAATAATACTGATGCATTGCCGGTTTTATTGCGGCTGAAGGTGCGCGTCGTTTTGGAACGCGGTTTTTTTTCAGCCTCCGAGTGATTGATTGATTGACTAACCGGCGGCCAACACGGCGTTCGCCAACCTCTTTTCTGGTACGCGTCGTTACCTCTTTCGTCCCGTTGTTTTGCTCCGACCAAGATCCTCGTACGCCGTGCTTCAGTTCGCCTTTTTCCAGATTGTGATTTTTTTCGTATTTCGATTTTTGAACTCAAACTTTACGTCGCAGGTAATTTTGCAACTTTGGTGATGTTCTTGCCGATTTTCGTCGCGTCGCAATTCTAGCGATCTTTCTGACTTTTCCGACAGTGAGCTTTTAGGAGTGGGGAAAAAAGTTATTGCTGCAAAGACGTCTGTTGCGACGAGAAAAAATTATGGGAAAAATTCAAACTCTGTCACAGGTGATTTGATTGCATTCAGAAAATTTTTCGCCGATTTTTGTCGCGTCGCAATTCTAGCGATTTTTCTGACTTCCGACAGTGAGCTTTTAGAAATGGGGAAAAAAATTATTGCTGCAAAGACGTCTGTTGCGACGAGAAAAAATTTAAGGAAATTACAGGGAAAATTAAAACGTTCTGTCACAGGTGATTTGATTGTATTCAGAAAATTTTTCGCCGATTTTTGTCACGTCGCAATTCTAGCGATTTTTCTGACTTTTCCGACAGTGAGCTTTTAGAAGTGGGGAAAAAAGTTATTGCTGCAAAGACGTCTGTTGCGACGAGAAAAAATTTAAGGAAATTACAGGGAAAATTAAAACGTTCTGTCACAGGTGATTTGATTGTATTCAGAAAATTTTTCGCCGATTTTTGTCGCGTCGCAATTCTAGCGATTTTTCTGACTTTTCCGACAGTGAGCTTTTAGAAGTGGGGAAAAAAGTTATTGCTGCAAAGACGTCTGTTGCGACGAGAAAAAATTTAAGGAAATTACATGAAAAATTAAAACGTTCTGTCACAGGTGATTTGATTGTATTCAGAAAATTTTTCGCCGATTTTCGTCGCATCGCAGTTCTAGCGATTTTTCTGACTTTTCCGACAGTGAGCTTTTAGAAGTGGAAAAAAAAAAAACTATCGTTGCCAAAACATCTGTTGCGACGAGTTAGAAAAAGTTTGGGAAAAATTACGGGAAAAACAGCCGGCATTGGTAAACAGGAGGGAAGTTTTGTTCCTTCAGGATTGAATGGGAGATTGTATCCCGTCCACCATATTCGCCAGAGATTCTCCCTTGTTTTCTGATTATCTCGACAACCGCGTGAGGAACAAACAGTTCAATAAAGAAGGTTATCTGACAGAAAAAGCGTCAAGATTTTCTCGCGGTCAAACGAAAAGTTTTTATAAAAAAAAATACAAGTTTTACATTAAATCGTCACAGAGAAAATTACAAAACATTTGAAGATTCACGTTTGGATGAATAAATTCATGTTTTTTTCTCAATGCCTCTTTCTTTTTCGTTTGATTTTAAAATCGTTCAAGTTAAAATTCGCTTCGAATCCAAGCATCTTCCGAATTAAAAAAGTATCGAGCTCTTTAAAGAACCCGAAATGCTTCGAATTGGAAAACTCCTCCAAATCAAAGTCGATTCAATCATCCCGCGAATTCGAAAATCCCAGAATCTCCCGAGCGTTTCATTCGCGTTTGCTACTCGACGGGTGCTCGAGATCGCGGTGAATTCGTCGTGTAATCGTTCACGAACCAGTTCGAGCTCACGAGTCAGTGGCACTGCCGGTCGACGATAAATGCGAATCGAGTTGCTTGATCGCGAGGAAATCAGACGATCAGTGCCGTTCTCGCGTCGACGAGGTGGTCGATTTTCCGTGCTGGAAATGAACCGTGTGGCCGGGGGACTCGAAGGGGAACGCGCGCGTGTACAGATATAAGCAGATGTCGAGGAAATTGCGGTCGGGAAATTGAACGGGCTTGTCTCTGCCAACTCGCGTTCTCTTCGAGCACATCTTTGACCGAGCCACGAGAAAACGCGCGCTCAATGCAGCCAGAAACCTCGGTAATTGAAAGAGCTCGTGCCCCTCCCCTGTCTCTCGAACCGGCAGTTTTCCCAACAACGTTCTCTTGTTCTCTTCCGAGAGACCTTCTCTCCTGGCCGACCGCGCGTTCGTATCGTATCACGTCCGCCGCGCCGGTGGCAAATCGTGTTTGTCGAGCATTTTCAGCGAGCCAAACAAACACTTCTTCCCTTCGTTCGACAAACAACGTTCTTCGTCTTTCTAAATTACCAGCAGGGAGCAGTCCTTTCAATTTGCCCCCTCGTTAATATTTTCCCGAATTAACTGCTCGCTTGATAATTTAAACGCTGTCGTTTATAGGAAGTTTGCAAGTTCCTTCCTGTTGCGTCGATTTTTCGGATTAATAGGTAGTAGGTCATCGTGCTTACTTGCGAGACACCATATGTGAGATAATTGAGACTACACATTTATTGTATTATTTCTACACATTACTCGGATGTCTGCGTTTTACCTTTGTACGAAAATATTAACAAGTCTAAATTTTCCAGTTTCTCATCCTGAACTGATAATATTTCCAGCTGTGGGAAATACTTTTTCAGAGATGGCAGATATTGCTAGTAAGCAAATTTCGCCAATCTTTGATTTCTTTTTTCTTGCGTTCTCCATCATTCTAATGGACATCAATTATGATTCCTTCTTTTTATTTGTCAGATAAAATTATACACGAATTGCTCGAAACATCGGATAAGACTGTATCGAGCGTTCGTGTCGATGAGATAGTACAAATAATTCTAGTCTCATTTGTCTCGTAAAATGCCCGAGTATACCTGAGTACGTCTCACGAGATACTCGAGTGTAATTTTGCTTTAACCGGGTATCTGAGTATCTCACATGTCACAACCGAGTAAAGATACTTGCTCCAGTGCAGACATTCCCGTGTTTAGAGATCATGACGGAATGTGCGTTTCTTGAACAATTATCTCCCACTGTACACGCTCGGATAAAATCGAGATCAAAATTCGCGTGAAGCTCGGTTTTATCAAATTACTTGGACTGCGTACGGAAGAACTTTCGCGCGAATATTTCTCGCGAGTCGCGACTTCGGCAACTATGCCCAACAACCCGGAGGAGCACCCCTTTGAGCGAATTATTCCAGGGACCAGAGATTCCTCGAGCCTTTGAAATCCTTCGAAGCTCAAACTTCTTTCGCGCACGCGTCGTTAAACTTGATTGATCGTCCCTGAAACAAAAAGAAAGGAGTCTAAAATCGTAACTCTTGTTTCGACTCGTCGATTTTTTGAACAAGTTCAAATCCAGTGAACGGAGATCCGCTTGATTTATATTCGCATCGCGCACGTCAAACAAAAAAGATACTGGTTAAAAAGAGAAAGGAATTAGGTCATGTCGAAGAAAGACTTCCAGCTGGTTTCAAAATGCCAGTATCTCTTTCTACGAGTCGCGTATCCTCTCGAGATGTGCACATACACTTGTACCAGTGGTACGCGAAAGCATTTCGATAGCACTTCGTTACAGTGTTGGTAGAATTTCAAACTGTTTCGCGTAACGAACGTGAATGAAATAATTAAAAAAAAAAGATGGTTCAGTACTGTGGTACACAAAAGTATTTCAAAGTATTTCAATTTGTCGGCTCTTTGTTGTTGATGGTATTTCAAACTGTTTCACGTGACACACAGAAACGATATATAACGAACGATGAAATAATTAAAAAAAAAAAAGATGGTTCGGTACTATGGTATACAAAAGTACTTCAAAGTATTTCAATTTGTCGGCTCTTCGTTGTTGATAGTATTTCAAACTATTTCACGTGACACACAGATACGATACATAATGAATAATTGGAATAATTAAAAAAAAAAAAAGGTTCCACGAAGTACTGACTGTTCAAACGCGCGCTTGCAACTTCTCTACACATCTTTGAATTAAATTCAAACTTTACCAATTTCCGTCCCCTTGCAACAGCTCGAAAAAGATTTCTTCTAAAATACTCGCTACTGGGAAATGATTCCCAGAAGTATCCGAGTAACCGCTCAGAGATATCGAAGACGGCTCGAAAAAGGGGCGATCGCGAATGCGAAGTGGCTTCAGGGACAGCAGGTTGTCCGTCAAAGGCACGGAAGACACGGAAGGAGCAGCGTATTTTTAGCGGAAAACGAGAAACGACGGAAGTGGCAGCGATCGCCAGCCCTCTCGCGGGCTCCGTCCAAGGAGCTATCGATCGATCTCTCTCGTGCACCGATTATTCCCGACCCATTTCCCCATACGTTCCTCCCTAATGTGTTTCCCACGTTCGCCAACTACGTACATATGTACGTACGTGCATCTCTCCGATCCCTGTTGCGCGATTGAGACGGCGAACGACGGAGGAACGATGTTGCATCCCCCGATACGAGGAAACTCACCGAATCGTCCGTGGAAATCGCTTATCGGCGCTCGGCCCAACTTTTAGTTTTTAGAGACCGCGTCTCTTTTCTCCTTCTCCGCCCTTCTTCTTCCTCTCGCCTCGGCCCTGCTCCGAGCGAAACGGCAACTGCACTAAAAGTTATTGCCAATTCGGGAAGTTTTCGCGCGGGCCCGGAAACTGATCGTTTCCAAGACGTTTCACCTATTCGCGATAATGTATCGCGCGGACTGACGCGGACGTATCGACAGTGGAATGAATTGTTCTATGAGAATGCATCGTCGATTCTTTCTCTTCAGTTGGAATGCCTCGTTGATTTTATTCCTTTCTTTTTTTTTTTTTTTTTTTTTTTGGTCGATACGAACGACGCGACTCGAATCGGTATCAGGTATTCAAGTGAATTTACGGCTATTACTTGCCAGCTTAACATTACTTCGTCAGACGTGGATTTACTTAATTAGAATTGGTCTGTTGTTTCGCTGACTCGTGTCTTTCGGTTATCCTTTGGCGGGAACTGATCCCTGGATTAATTCGTCGATAATTCGTATTCGCTTTCCCCGCAGTCCACGATTCGTCGTGTTCTTCTTTCGCGGATGATGAAAGCTTTCCGATGAATATTGCAGTTTGAGGCGACTCGGGCACGCAGATAACGCCTGCGGGGGTTATAATTATATATCTTTTGCAGTAGTTGCGATATTAAAAGTACGAACGTAAGAATAGTATGGATTTGATTTCTGAGTGGAAAAGAGCAAACTAGGCTAAGACTAATATATTAACTTAGAGTTTGTCAATTTCTAAACAGTTTTCGTCTACTTTTCGTGGTAAGATAACTACCAGGCACCGGTTGCCAAGTTGAAGGCAAATCAGCGTTGAGTCTTTCGTTTCAACGTCTCGAGAAGATCTAGACGTTCGAGACGAGACTGCCACTGTCGGTTTTATTCGGTCGATGAAAGATTTAGGAAAATGTCCGCTCGAGTGCTCTTCGCGGGTGCGTCCAGCTGGTAGGGTCCGTGGCGTTTCGACGACTGTCACGTGGCAAGGTGCGGAAAATTTCAGAAAATCGTGGGAAAATCGCCTCGCGCGGTAAGAAAATCAGGACGATCCTCTTCTCAGAGGCGATTCTCCGCCGAAGATTCTCCGGGTCTCGGAGAAAGAGTTAAAGCAGGTTGCTGAGATTCTAAATCCGGCGAGCAGCGGTAGTTGAAAGTCACTGTAACTTGCCGGCGTGATTTATGAAACGAGACTCAACCGACGACATCGAACGTCGTCGTCCGATTATTAAATTTCATAAAGTGCCTGACTAATGGATCGCAGCCGTTGATGCGTACACCGCCGCCGCGCATAAACGTTTTCCTCGGCCGTGAGCCGTGCGAGCGATTAAAAGAGAAACTTTGGGGAAACGTTGACGCTTGCTTGCGAGATTGATCGATTCGTTCCTTCGTCGAGAACTGCGGCTGTCGTTCGTTCGCGAGTCGCGTGCCACCGTGATTTTCACACGAAAGAAAAGAAATATTGCACAAAGATGGGTAGAAACATACACAGACGCAGTTGAGTTACGTCGAAAGTAACGAGCAATCGTTATTGCACGTAGGAGATCATCGGCGCGGCGGTATCATCTCCGTGAGATTTCATTTTTCTTTCCCCTTGCATGCGCGACGTCAGTTCAGTTTATAGTACCCTTTTCCCCCTTTCGCTTGATCTCGCGTCGCATTCAGTCGTTTCATGCCAGATTTCAAACGGACACGTGGCGCAGCTTCGCCACGAGGACGAAAGAGATTGCCTCGTTGCCAAGAAACTACATAACGACACTTTACCCCATCGACTCGCTCTATTTTTTTTTCTTTTTTTCTTTTTCTTTTTCTTTTTTTTTTTTTTTTTTTTTGTTACATTTCTACACGCTCCACCTGTGTCTCGTTGCATCACGCTCTTTGTGCGCTTGTGCTCTCGAGGCTACCGAACCCGCGGACAGGCAAACCAGCCGCGAGCTGTCGCGGTGAATGGATTTCCAAAGCGAGCGAGTCGAACTCTCGAGGCGAGCCGTTCAACTCGAGCAGAACATTTTTCTGGGAATCGTGTTACGCTGGGATTGAAACGACTCGGAAACGAATGGCTTCGAACGTAGTTAAACGCGTCGGAGCCGATTTGTACCCGATTCGAGACGGAATCGCGAATTGAAATGTCCTCGAGCCGAACGGATTCGGAGAGTAGTTGGGTGGTTTTCAGAGAAGCTCTCGTCCAGGACAAGCGCACGATTAGCACGACTCGCGTTCACCCTTTCAACCTTTTTTCTACCTTTCGTTGTTTCCAGTTTTTCGACACCAAAGTGCCCACTCCAGTTCGTTACTCGTACTTCGACTGCGGACGTTGAAATATGCGAGAAATCGCGAATCGCTGGCGTCGAACCCGTTCTGTTCGTTTCCACCCTTTTTCTTTTCAAGTCTGATCATCTCGTGTGCGCGCGACAGGAGGGAAGCTCGTTCGCCGGTGAACTGTTCTCGCGTCTGATCACAAAGGGTGTCCGTCGCTACCGACGGGCAAATTAAGTTCGACACTCGACGGCGTAATTAACCGAGACTTGCTCGTAATTGCCCGGCCACGGGCTCGCGTAGAACGTCTTTTTGACCGTTTTAGTGCCATGGGCTGTTTAAAAAACCGTGTCGAATAGTGTGATAACGCTTCCTTGACGCAACCGCGAAGAGTGGTGCCGAGCAATAATTCGATAAAGTAGAAACTGTCTGTTCATGCACACGTGGCTTAGGTTCAGAAGCTTCGATATAGCATCGCTGTGGTTCACTATTCGACGCGAAATCTGAACAGCGCGGTCACTCTACATGGCACTAAAATGTTAGACTTTGTTAGCGATTCGAGAAGTTTGCGGAGCTAGGACGAATCCGCGCATCTCTTTGAACAATCGCTGTTTAATAGAGCGTTCGATTAACCCGCGGCCGGGTCGATATCAGCCGATAATTAGAGAAAGTTACGGCTGTCGGTGACGCGATAAATCGTGTTACCGACTGTCGTAAAAGTTCGCAAAGCTATTGTAACTTAACGCATTAACACGGTGAACGATAATTCGCGATTCGCACAATAGCCGGCCTGATTGGCCTCGCGTGCGAAAGAAATCAACCGATCGTATTTATTACCCCGATTTCGCGAATTATCGGGGGAAAATTCGCGGAATTGCTCGATCGTTGCTGTTTCGCGTTTCGATGTAGTGGTATTTGAACGAAGTTGTTCCACTCTCGGGCATTAACGATGGAAACGAAGGCGCGCAAGTGACGGTCTTGCTAGTCGAAAATTCGACGTCGAACAGTTCATCGCGTGATGTCTCTCCTCGATGACGGATGGGGTTTTTCGCGCGCGTCACCACCCATACACACCATGTGAACACACCGCAGCGAGGTGAACGGAACGAAACCGCTGAATCGTGACACGCGTGAAGACAAAATTGCGAAATATCGTTGTCAACCGGTTCTCGCGTCCCGCGTGCCTTTCTATTCGATGTGCGACGCGCGTAGCGCGAGATCTGCGAAGCACAGAGATCTCGGAGACCAAGCTTGGCTCTAGGACTCGTTAACACCAGAACTACCAAAGTGATCAAAATCACCATTTTATAATTTTTGCTAGATATTTAGGCGTAATAACAACAGTGTATTTTTAAAGATTTAACATAATAATAATAGAAGCTCGTGCACTCCATTGTACTAATAAAGTTTCTCTATTCTTTTGACTTTGATGTCCTTGGTGGAAATTTTATGCTTCAATCATCGATAGTTCTAGCGTTAACAGAGAGAATCGAAACGCGTGACTCACAATGACGCGATGATATTAAACTACTTTTATCGCGAGATCGTCAGCCAGCATCAGACTGCAGTCATCAATGCTGCTGTCGATGATCACGCGCGTTCTAACGTTGGCCGCCATTTGCCTCGAATTTTACCCGCAACTAACATTTACTGCATTTCTGCTTTACCTTTGTCAAGCTGATGCAAAATTGTGGGTTGTCTCGCGAAAACAAAGGAACCGTCGAACGATGGATGAGTAACGTCGGTTGGTAGAATTTAAATGAACAAAAGATTTTTTTTTTACCGATACATCGATAATAGAGATTTAAAAAGTAGATTAACTCTGTATATACACGATTGAATTCGAATCCGGATTGATGATTGATACAAAAGAAAATCCTTTTCTGATAATTTATTGAACTTGAAGGCAGAAATCGCGGCTTTGCAAATAACGTTGTTCGATGCTCGCATACAACGCGTTTAGGTTAACGTCCTTGTCCAATCTCTGTCATGAACCAAGTTCAAACACAGAGATCGAAAATCGTTGGTTTTAACCACTTGCGCTGGCAACTGATTGCGGACCGTAACGAGTGACCAAGCCGTATCCATTAATTCGTCGCTTTCTTTTTAAACTCGTCGATATGATATGACTGGATATCATAAATTATTGAGGAGTAATAAATTTATCATTTGTTTTGCCTGAGTTATACTTGAATATACTTAAAGCTGAGAAAATATTGCAATTTTGGGACAGAAACTCTTGACGTGCGTGGCACGTCTTTCCAGCGCAAGAGGTTAAAACCATTTCTCGGAGTTTTTTTTTTTTTTACGCTAATGACCTCATCGTTGCATTTACAATTTTTCTCTCCTATGAAAAGGGAGGTATTAAAGTACCGTTTGTCATTGGTTGACGTTCGTTGTAAATTATTTCTTTTTCTCTTTTTTTCTTCCAAGTAAGAAACATGTCCCACAGGGGTATGCCAGAGTCAGTTGCTCAGTTGAGATGGGGGAAAACTCCGACCAACGAACGAATCTCGAATTCACGCGTCACTTGCGATCAGAACGACCGAATGGCAACCGCGATTTGGAATTGGTGGCAGACCGCGTTACTCATCCCGGATTAAAGTCGTCCGGATGGCCGCGATTTAATCGTATAAATCATTGGCCGATCAAACGGTGGATTAAATTTAATGGCCTCGGTGAGCGGTGGCGCGTGTTCTTGGGTAATAAGAGAGCGGGGTGTCGCGAACGCTCGCGGATATTATTCACGCGGGACGGTGAGCCTGGCTGGCTGGCTGGCTGCTGACGGTCGAGCGAAACGTGTTTATAGAATGAATGACGGGCCCAGATGCGCGGGAAGACACGCGTCGACCTACATTTCCGGTTTTCGCGTTCCTTACGTCGTGGCTAGCTTGCTGCTCGCCTGCTTGTTCCGCCGGCGGTCGACGTGTCGAGTCGGTTCCGCACCGTTTCCGTTCGATCGGTTTTTCCGGCGGGAAATCCATCTGGTGAAACGTCGTTGTCGTCGTCGTCGTTGTCTGACGATTTCGACGGTGCATCGATAGAAAATATCCCGTGCACGCGGACGGCACAACATCACCGTAAGGAAACACGTAAACGGTCTCAAGAAAACGGAAGTTCCCTTCTTCTTCTTCTTTTTTTTTTACATTTCTACTTTTTTTTTTTTTTTTTTTTTTGTTCTCTTTTCTCACTCGTGAATATTTCACTCATATCGAGCAGTGCAACGTGTTACAAGTGACAGTTATTGTGAGTTCTCCGGTTTCATCCATGTTTTAAGCATCACACCGAGCCTCCGACAGACCAGCACCAGACACAAAAATCGCTCTCGAGGTCTCAACAGTAGACAATATACATACATATGTGTATACTTATGTGCAAACCTACAAAAACCACCACGTGAATCACAACCAAGCACCAGACAAGATAACGGGCACTCGCCGTGTGTTGCTAATAACGTAACGGGATAGGCAGACAACATTCGTCGACATTATTCGATAAAAATGAAAATGTATACCAACATACACCGAGCTGCTCGATCTACAACACACGATCTACACGTCGACTAATATTTAAAAAAAAAAAAAAAAAAAGATATATACATGTATATAGATAGATAGACAAATAGATAAATAAACAACGTAAATAAAAAAGCAAAAAAGACAAAAAGAAAGACAATGAAAAAGTTAAAGGATTCTCTGAGCACATGATCCAGAACAGGGAGCCAAGCACGACGTACTCGAGCACACACTTGGCTGGCGCCACGTCAACCGGTAACAACATGAATATCTAACAGACATCGTACGGGATCGCCGTAATAATCGATATGTAATAATAACCACATTGACACAACCAACCATCGACTAGCTCTCTTTCCCTCTCTCTCTCTTTTTCTCTCTCTCTCTTTCTCTCTTTCTCTCTCAGAAACATCGAAACAAGCCACATCATCTATTATAGAAAACGAAACGACAGGAGTAGTATCAATTCATCGATATGTCACATGCGGCGAAAGAAGAGTGCATAAACGTTTTCATCGCATTAGCCGTTCCATTGCATCAAGATATGCGTGCCTGTAGAGAAGGTACAACAACAACACGTGTAATAATTAGCACGATAATCCCATCGCCGAGAAACCACAACATCGGCCAACAAAGACCGATCGAAAGCGTCGTGGCGATCTCTGCTTTTCCATCGACGGCCCCTACTTTCTTGCGTGAACCACCCTCCTTCTTTTCTTCGCTTCTTTTCTTTGCGTGGCTGTGGGTCTCGAGACGAAATGGATCTCACCGCGAATTAGAAAGGAATTAAAGGGCGGGTGATTGCACGGTATTCGTTCATTTGATATTCGTTCATTCCCTCGATAAGAAGCTCGAGGAACAGGAAGTGGAAGGAATTGCCTCGTGTCGAAAAAAATCTTCCAACGCCGGCTCGTTTCTTGTCTCGAGATAAGCTTGGAATATTTGTAATTACGTCGCAAGTTCAGGGCTCGGGTTGCGAATTTTTTTTGGAATTCGTCGATCGTCAGAGACACGCGTGTTGGCTCGCGAAATTTGGTGATTTCGGTCGAATCTCGGGATCATTTACGCAATTCTATTCTCCGAGTATCGCGTAAATTTTCAAGTCGGTATAAATTTTGTCAGAGTACTCTCAGAGGCTGATATCCGGATCAGATCAAAGTCAGCTGCCCAAAGTTTGTGACGATTCGAGATTTTTTTACCCACGTTTAACTCCACGTCCCGAAAGTTTCTACCAGCCGTGAATCAATTCGCGCGAATCCGCGCCGAGTTTCAAGTACCGAAAGTTTACAACCACCGTTGCAAGTGCGTTTGAATATTTCAAGCCAAATTCGAGTTGATGAAATCCGGGAACTTGCGGTGATCGCGTAATTTCGCGTAAACGTATTCACGGCGGTTCTGGAACTTTTCGAAGTCGGACCTCACGGGTTCAAGTACTCGTCGTTTCGGGTATTCCGCTCGGCTGCAACGTACGAAACAGAGCCAGTACGCTCAGGAGAATGGAGGATCGTGATTTTTAGCTCGATGCGTTAAAAGGGGAGGAGTTTCAATGGCGCTGTTCGCTCGATGGAAAATCACGTTTCGCGCATTACGATCGAGCGTTTCGATCTTCGAACACAGCCACTTGGCTCGTCGATGCAACCGTCGGGATCGTCGAAAAAGAGAGGGAAAAAAACAAAAACCAAAAAAAAAAAAAAAAAAAAAAGAAAAAACGAAAACGGAAGATACATTTCCATCGAAACGCTCGAGAGCTGGCGCGAGAGGACCGTCGAAACTGGTTGCTCGTTCGCGTAATTTATTCAACGCGTTTAATACACGTCGTGGCCGGGTGCACAATAGTCCCCGGGATAGCTCTGTGTGTGTGTTTCGTCGGAAACGTCGAGAAGTGGCGTTCACAGTCGAGGAAAGCAGTTTATCCTACTTTTCCAATGAAACTAGATATCGAACAAGTCCTCGTCTCTCTTTCTATTTTTCCTCTCTTCACTCGCCTCGTTCACATTTCATTCGTATTTCATCGCTGACGTACGCTAACGATTCTCGTCTATAGACCAGCCGTCATCTCTCTCTCTCTCTCTCTCTCTCTCTTTTTATTTTTCCGTCGTGAGGATTCGTTTTGAGGATTAGAGCTTCGTGTAATCCGGATAGCCAGCTCTTCCCCCACGGGGACGATTTCACTCCCGTCAAAGCTGCGAAATAAAATTCAGATCGCTCTGCGAAAATGGTATAACCGCGTTTTCAACCGAGACGTTGAGTGTACCCTATATTCCCCCATCTTTTTCCTTCTTGCTTTCACATCAGGAATCATCCACAGTTCGTTCAGTCTATTGGTCGGCCATTGGTAAAGGAAAAGCGTCGCTCGCTCTGTCTGTTTCTCTCTCTCTCTCTCTTTCTTTCTCTCTTTCTCTCTGTGGGTCACCCGTGTACAAACGCCTCTTTTATCATCGCTTTCACCATACAACGCTCGTTTTATCCGTGGCTATTTGCGCACGTGTTGTTCCGCTTCAGCTTTTTTCTTTCTTTCTTTCTTTTTTTTTTTTTTTTTTCTATCCTCCCGCCATAACTGTGAGGACGACGCGCGCGTAGACGCGAGTTCCTCGCGACATCGCTTTCTGCAGTGTTGTACAGTTCTTAGAACGATCTCTGGACCGGCTTGTCATTACACGGACACGACGACTTTTCTTTCCTCTCTTTCTTTCTTCTTTTTCTTTTTTGTCTCTTTTTTTTTTTTTTTGATTTTCCAACCTTTTGATTCTAATTTGAGTCGAAAAGAAGAAAATTAGTCTCGACGAGAAGATTTTCCATCGTTGTTCGATTCTTTTCTTTCTTTTTTCTTTCTTTCCTTTTGAACGTCGAGCTCCGCAACGCTTTCTTTTTTCACGCAGCCGAAGCGAAGTTTAGCCGCTGTGAATAGCTTAGAATAGTCTAACTGGATCGTTCCTCCGGGTCTGTGCAGTATGTCCGGATCAGGCGCGCGCCATCGGTTGCATTTTAGCCTGTGGAACGTGGCCGAAAGTGTTCCCTGTGTGGAAGAAAACAAGTGATTTGTGGAATTGATCGTTCCTTTCTCTGCCTTCTCTGTCTCACCCTTTTGTACTTCTTTTTCGTTCACCACTTGTAAATTAAATAGCAACGGCACGCCCACTTTGCAGAGTATCAGACTCAAAGCGTGTAAACTCTTTCACTGGTGGAAGTTACACGAGCGAACTCTGTATTCGTTTATTGAAAAATTTCCTCTCCCGAGTTACTCTCTTCACGAAACTTTACACACGAAAGGGATCCAAGACGGAAATCAATTCCACTGTCGCGTGTCTTTCTCCAGACAGAAACAAGCTCTCTCAGCACACGTTCAATCAGTCAGAGAGACACGGCCAGATGTGTGTACGTTCCGACGAGACCGTTCTCACGGAAATCTACTCTCGATTGGATCTATCTTCGACGATAATTACAAAATTACAGCGACAGGAACAACAGGTGAAACACATTGTGGAAAATCATCGATTTGTTAGGTTGTAACATATGAAATTACGATCCCTTGCCTGAAGTGCATATCGTCTGTAATTCGAATTGCGTGTCTTCAGTAAAAAAAAAAAAAAAAGAAAGAAAGTAATTATAAATAAATCTTGTTTCAGTCCATTTGTATCACGAAGCGAAATATTCCGCGAATAATGTCCGCTCTGTATCGCCAAATGCGGAATAACGGAGTAAGAATTTGGTATTTATTGTCGCGCATTATCCCTCTCGTGCTCTTGTGTTTCGTTGTAATCAGTTGTTATTAGCGAGGAGCAGTAAATATTTCAATCGCAACGAACGATGAATAATTTAGTAAACTATTTTACTGGCCGAGTCGTGTGTTGCTCGAACAATACGCGCAATATTAATCGCGAGCTGAAATAATAGAAATAATCTCCGGCAAATTCAAATTGAGCCAATCTCCGGTCAAATGTTATTGTTGGAACGATATAACAATGCAGCGCATAATAACAATATTGGATTGCCCAGAAAGTAACTGCGTCTCTTTTTCGTGTGCAAATGAAAGGCGAATTTTTTGTAAAAGACAATGTATCGTCCATCTTGTGCTTTTGTCTTTTTCAACAAAAAAAATATTCTCAGTTCAACAATGAAATTTAGCAAACCAATTTTGACACCGCCGTGTCAATATTCAATCAAATATGCGTCAGATAATTTTTTTTTTTTTCGGAGTAAAGCGAAACACGTTCCATTTTGATTTCGACAAATAAACGATTGTTAATAACATTTCAACAAAGTTAATTACATTTCAAGACACGTCCATCTATTGAAAAAAATAGCAGTCACTTTTTGGCCGACCCAATATTAAATTACCACGGTATTTGAGAAGAGAATGCCATCATCATAAGTTTCCTAAATTACTTCTTTATTAAATTCTTCCATCGAGTCTAAGAATTCGAGGACTTTCAAATAAATTCTACACAAAAGAAAGAAAAAAGAAAAAGAATCCCGTAGGTTCCAACAGAGTACAAAAGAGTACGACAAAATCGCGCAATGGAACGTTGAACGAATTTCATATGTTACGATCTAATTAGCTTAATCGTAATGCACTTACGCCGGACATACTGTATAGCTGTAGGGGTTGTATGTGTTCTTCCGGTTGCGTCGGGGCTGGCGCGAGGCTCGCGAGCCCCGAATAGCTCTGGCTGGCCGCGCAGAATGGCAATTAAGCCAGTCGAACGGCGGGGCTTCAATTATCGGGTGCATTGGTAAGGAAAGCGCGGCTCGGTATCGCGGTGTATTGCGTTATAGGGATCACAAGCACGGGCACAGATCGCGCGGCGGCGGCGGCGGCCCTCTCCCCCTTTCCCCCAGCTGGGGGGGAGGGTGTAATTGAAAGTCCCACGAGCAGCTTTTCCCGGTGTCGTCGGCCTTAATTGCGCGGAATCGGCCGGAATTGCGTTTCAGGTCCGGGATTCTCCCCCTCGGAAACGAGGCTGAGTGCAAATGATGTCGCCGGCTTCTTTTCCTCTCTCTTTCTCTCTCTTTCTCTCTCTCTCTCTCTCTTTCTCCCTTTCCATTTGCCGATAGTTCGCGTTTCGCATCGTCGATCGGTCTCGATCGTTTCATTCACGCTTCGTGCCGCTGTTCTCGCGAGATTGAAAGCGGACGCCCGCGTCGAGGAGAGGGTGGAAAGATCTCTTCTCTACTCAGCCCTTTTAAGGGGGCAAAGCGAATGCGTATGTGCTTTCTTTTCTTTCTCTTCCATCGGACAAGTTGCTCTTGCATTCCTCGCCTCGCGACATCTCGAGCGTTACGCACAGTCAAAGTTTCTTTCACGTTCAGATCCGTGAATCTTCGTCTTCTTGGAGGTTTCGCAAGTTGGAAAGAGCGGGGACCACTCGATACGGCGATACGGCAAAAAAGAAAGGGTTAAGGAGATCGAGACTCGAACGCGGTGGCATAACCTATAGTGGAAGAAGTCGGAACGCGTTGACCGCTGAAATTAGACCTCGAATGGAGCTCGGAGTCGTGCCGTAACGTGCGAGTGCTTTCTCTCGATCGAGGACACACCGTCGAGCCTCCCGTTCGTGCTCGGATCGATGCGTTTCAGCGGGCAAACTGAAACCGTACAAACGGTTTAGACAAGCCCTGTCTCGGCTGTGACACGCGAAAGCTTTACACGCCGGTTCTTTCATCCCTCTCGAACGCACGCCAGCTGCGCGCATCCGCGAGCGTAACATAACACAGGGGGGAAAAAAGAAAGGAAACGAGGCAACTGCTAGGCGCAAGTAGTACGCGTACGTACACGCTCGTCCGTCAGTTGATCGTCGTCTCTCGGAAAGTAAATTTATCCGTCGAGCTTCGTTGCTCGCTGATAACATTCTCCACCCTTTCTCTCTCTCTCTCTTCGTGTTTTGCAAATCAGTGGAGGACCTAATGGAACGTGTCGATTCGGTGGATGGAATTTTTCGTTTCTGAACGTTGACGAAAGTTTCAGTCGGAATAACGACGAAGGATCGTTCCATTCTTCCATTTCTACGAACGTTTTTGATAAACTTCTCGCGAGAGAAGTTGAGAAGCTCCGGGGTCTTTCTGACGTTGACGACGCGACCGTTCGGTTACCAGGTGGGGGCGTATTTTCTTCGCGGGCAGAAAGCAGTGGGGCGAGCCGCGCTTCCGTCCGACTGTCGGAGTTAATCAAGACGAAGGAGCGATTCGAAAAATCCCCAGGTTGCCTCTTTTCCCTTTTATCGAACGCGGGAAATGAATTTCGTTATCGGTCAGGGCGGTTTTGAGTCTCGCTGCGATATCTCTTTGCTCTTTCTCTCTTTCTCTCTCTCTCTTTCTCTTTCTTTCTTTATCCCTTATCTTTCTCTCTCTTCACTGGCATTTCTTCACTGGCGTTCGTCGTCGTAGATCCCGCGATCGCGATAACCTTTCTCACTTCGTCTCGATATGATCCACCCATCGTTAGCTTTCTCTCTCTCTCTCTCTCTCTCTCTCTCTCTTTCTCTCTCTTTCTCACTTCCGTTCAAGACAAGTCACTAACATTCTGCCGTTCGTTTGTCGTTAATCGACAATCGATATCGTCGACGAAGGGAAAATTCACGCATCCCCACGGTTCACACTAACGACACTAGAGGAGAGGCCTTGGTTGGAAAAGCGGAGGCCGTCGCAGAGACGAACACAGAGGGAGAAAGAAAACGAAAGAAAAGTTATAAAAAAAAAAAAAAAAAAAAAAAAACAGATGGGACAGGAAACATCTTTCGAACAACAACAGTCACATGAACAAGCCAACAAACATGAACCAACCCATGTAGTGACATGTAGTAACAGTAATAACATAGTAATAACAACAGTAACAAGAACAAAATAACAACAACAGGCAAGACAATGAACATGCACTACAACGTAGATATATATATATATGTATGTATGTATGTATGTATGTATGTATGTATATATATATACCTGCATTTTTATATATACCACACACCACGCCGTAGATCTGCCCGGACCCTTCACCAATCATCGGGACGCACTAAAAGTGTCGAGTATTTTCTACATACCACCATCGAGAATAATAATAATAATAATAATAATAGTAATAATACAATATGTATAAAAATTGCAAATACGCCCGACAGAGAATAAAAATGCTATAACAATCGTACGCAACGCGTCGAGAGAGTAACACGCTCTCGGCAGGCAGGATATACGATTCAGAGTCAACCTTCCAGTCAATGTATATATATATATATTTATATATTAAATGCTCACCACCACAACGTTTCGCAAAGGCTACCAGTGCACTCACAGACAAACATTCGATCGACCACTGTTACCGTCCAGAAATAAGTAAAAAAAAATTAAAGTAAAATATATATATGTATGATATAAACCGAACAAAAACCAAAAAAAAAAAAGAAAATACAAAACAAGTAAAAGTAAAATAAAACGTATAACGCCCACGTCGAGATATCGAGGCTCTCAGAGAGACCCATACTACTACCACTTCGGTTACGACCGAGAGAAATCAAAATACGAAATACGACTATCCTTTTGTCGTCTATTCGTTTCCAAAAAGAAAGATATATACATATTTCTCTTTCTCTCTCTCTCTCTCTCTTTCTCTTTCTCTATTTCTTTTTCTCTTTCTTTCTCTCTTTCTCTTTTTCTTTCTCTCTCACTCTCTCTCTCTCTCTCTCTTTCTATTTCTCTCTATTTCTTTCTTTCTCCCTCTCTCTCTTTCTCTCTCTCTCTCTCTCTCTCTCTCTCTTTCTTATCACATTTATGTATGTATATATAATCTTCCTCTATCTGTACACATATGTACCTGTATGTGTATGTTCGTAATCTACGCACACAATCTAGCTGATCTATCCCTCTTTTTGTCGCTTGTTATACCGTATATATTATATGCACATCACCAAAGTTCAAACAGAAAGAAAATTAAAAAAAAAAAAGTAATCTTTGTAATGTATATATATATTTACACAAGAAAGTCAAAAAAAAATGGGATCTATCTCTGTTTTATATATATATATGTATATATATATATAAGCATAAAACTAACCCGCAAAAAATAAAAGGAAAGGAAAAGACACACACATGTGTGTGTATATATATACACACATATATATATATTTATGTGTATATGTATATACATATGTAAACGTGTAATACGTGGCCCGTATACGTAGACGGATTCCGAGACAGAACAGAAAACAACAACAGTAACAACAACAACAACATCAACAACAAAAATATTAACAATAATCCAAAAAAAAAAAAAAAGTATACCTAAATATATGTTGTATGTACATACAAAAGTAAATACGTACAAAGTATAATAATATACGCAATTACCGTGTACACACGGGGCGACCGGAGAGACTCCGAAAACGACGTTGCCGCAGGAAAAAAAAAATACATATACATACCATATATACAAAACAAAAAATAAAAAAATAAAAAAAAGTAAAAAAAAAAAAAAACCACCACCAAATAACCGTACGATCGTGCGACCAAAAAAAAAAAAAAAAAAAAAAAAAAAAAGTATCGAGCGGAAGGAGAATCCGAATGGAATTGTGGAAACACGATGAGAACATGGGGGTTGTTATGTTGGAATGTTTGTCTGTGTGCAGATGCAGCCTACTCGTTGTTCACTTGACGGTGATGATGGATTCACGTGGAACCGAGTCAGGGCCCGGTGAGAATGTGGGGCTTAGGCAGGTCTACGGCTCTTACACCCTCTCCCCGTACTACTGTCTGCGAAGAGTGAGAGTGATAGCATCGGTCTCTGTGAGAACGCGGACATCAAATCGTCCGTGTATCTCGAGTTCGAGTCGGACGGATCGGGGTGACCGAGAGAACACGCGGGGTTGATCACACGGTAAGTCAGTTCATAAAACCAGTGTCTGTTCATAAAACCAGTTTACCAGGAGAGTTTTCTTTCTTTCTCTGTTTCTTTGCCTGTCTCTCTCTCTCTCTCTCTCTTTCTCTATATATAAAAATATATCT
The DNA here is from genome assembly GCA_030673865.1 of Melipona bicolor. Taxonomy (NCBI): domain Eukaryota; kingdom Metazoa; phylum Arthropoda; class Insecta; order Hymenoptera; family Apidae; genus Melipona; species Melipona bicolor. Next base: position 4,023,177 of record JAHYIQ010000012.1, read on the forward strand.
TTCTTTATTTCTCTCTCTCTCTTCTCTCTCTCTCTCTCTCTCTCTCTCTCTCTCTCTCTCTTTCTCTGTCTATGTCTCTTCTACCTTCCGATCTATCTGTGCCACCACTCCTCTGTGATAAGTTTACCCCAGGTAAATATATCGTTTGAAACGCGAGTTCTCGTCGTTTTCGCGCGAAAACCTGTCTGCGTTCGTCTCCGTTCGTCGACGTTGCCCGCGCGCTCTCGGATGAAAGGTGAGTCGAAGCAGAGGTTGCGTGGCCGACCACGAGAATACGGCCGCCACCGAGAGTGTACCGCAGACACGGGAAAGCAGTTCGGATTTAGATGTTTTTAAGTCGATCGCCGCAGGATTAAACCTGAGAAAAAGAATCTCTCTCTCTCTCTCTATCTCAGACCAGATCCCCATCGAAGCCATTAACCACGCGAGGAACTTTCTACCGCCGATTTATCCCTTTGCCTCATCGATTCAAAGAGATCAGCCGTGCGAGAACAGTGTGGCGCAACGTGCTCGCTGGCGAGGAAAAAACGTGAAACGCGTGTGGCTCATCCGTGGAAACGTTACGAGGTTTTTTTCGAGGGACGAAACGTGCGTCATGAACGGTGTATGGAGTTTCTCGCGATCGATATTAAAACGGGGAAAACGAAAGGACGCTCGGAGTGAATCTCTCGTTCACCGTGTTGCATACAGTCGTTGGATAAGCATCGCTCGACGACTGATCACCGTCGGTTTTTGCCGTCAGTTGTATTATCGGGAGCCCCGGTGATCGATGGCGCGCCCCGTCAGTTTGTTTGCAAGAGCGATGGTCAACGCGACCAGGGAGGCGATTAAAAAAAAAACTCGGGATTAAGAAAGTTTGGCTCGTAAACTCGAGTTTTTTTTTTTCAGAACTCCTGTCGTTGGGATTGCAACTTTTCTTTCTCTCTCTCTCTCTCTCTCTTTCTCTCTCTCTCCCTTCATGGACGTCTGAACGACGATCCAACAAGGATCGTTGAGATTATTTCCAATGTCTGGAAGCTTCTGGCGTTGCAGAGTCCAGCTATCAAGTAGATCGATCGAACAGTCAACCTTTTGTTTCTCCCCCCTCCTCGTCTTTCGCTTCGTTTCTTCGTTTTCTTCACCCCTCGTTTTCACGCTGGAAAAATCGAGAATTACAACGTACGAACGATCGTCGCGTCGCAACGTTCGGCCGCGATTGGAACGTCAGCGAGCGTCCAGTAATTTGTCAAAGCAGCAAGCGTGAGCAAGTAGAAATACTTGGGTAAATGAAGCAGGGAGAGGCAGCGTGTGCACGCGTGTGCACGCGTGTGCACGCGCGGAGCACTTATCAATTAATGCCGCGACTGCGTCACGATTGGCCGCATTGCGTAAACGACCACGTTCGAAATATGACGTATTGCATTTCCAATTGCGCGCTCGTCGGCATTGGAAACGATAAACGACCTATCGGCTATTTTCTGACATTCTGTTGGTAACTTTCTATTCCATCACTTTATCTACCGCTCGTGATGGAAGTTGCTCGACCAACGACAATCAGTTCGACGCGAACGTACGTGACTATTTATCGAGCTACCAAGCTCGATATATGCAATTACTCATAAGCTAATATATTCGTATGTTACTATCTAATATCGAAATAAACTAATTTTCTTAATATTTCTTTAAAGTGTGACAACTATCACCCTTGCGAGTATTACAAAAGATGTTCCACGTCGAGTTTTTCTCTTCTCACTAGTCACGATTCTCATAAATTTGTGATTCTTTGCGCCTGATAACCGTTGGTCACCGAAAAGCCGACTAATCGGCCAGCGATAATCGTCAACACGTAAAAAGCCGATTAATAAACTTCCGGTAGATAAAGTGTCAATGTCGTGTCGCGTGAAACAAGAAGCGTGCATCTCTCTCTCTCTCTCTCTCTCTCTCTCTGTTTTTGTCTCTGTCGATTTATTTGTTAATTTCATTGCGCAAAGTGAATTCGTTCCTAGTGCGCGCTTAATCATCCGATACACGCTATTCAGCCAGAGCTGCTATAAAACCGAGGATTTTATCGCCCGACCTTTCACCTTTCTGCCAACTACCCCCTCGACCGCATCGTCCCAACGCTTTGCGCCCACCGTTTCGCCAGCCTCTCCCCACTCCCCGAGTTGATTTCGGTTTCATTACGCTTGCGAGTTTCGCGTTTCTGCCTCCGTAATTTCTCGCGATCATCGTCGAAAGTGGGATAAGCCAGGATATATCGCGCTTCTTTCCTGGCTCCTCTCCTTTCTCCCTTCATTTCGTCGAGGGACGGAATGGTTATCGATCCCTCGAACCTGTTATCGCAACGCGATAGTTGCTCCGTTTAGAAACTAATTGCCTCGCTTCCAGCGTGCCATTTTCGCTCCTCTTGAAAGTAAATCGCGTTGCGATTGGAATTTTTGAAGGTTTAGGTTAGACCGACTAGTCCTAGAGATCGATTCGTCTCGAAGTGTTCGTTCGTCGAAATTACAGAGAGGAGCCCTTACGTGTATAGTTCTTATGTTTCATTGTGCAGCAAATTTTCTTTGGACACTTGATCGTGTCAAGAACACGGCTTCTTACGTCTAAACGCCGTCGAAATGGAACATTCTCCTCTATGAGGCGTTGTTCTAGCCAGAGATTTCGTTTTCTGCCTTTCGAACCTGTTGCTCGCCCCCTTTTCTCTTTTTAACCGGCGAGAGAAAACTCTGCGGCGCGCTTGGTCTGAAAAAAAGCGAGATTTATTTCAAACCTACGACCTATCGGCAAAGTCTCGAAAAACGTACGTATTAGGCGATACTAGGCGTACCCATAAGTAATCGATTTTTGTTGCGAAGCTTGTACTGCCAAGAATTGCAACGACTGCGTTCCAAATTGTTAGAAAGACAGAAAGTGCGCGATACTCCAACAAATGCAAAATAATTGATTACTTGTGAATACCTCTGAATGATTCGGTCGGGCAACAACGGAAGATCAGTTAAATTTCAAGACAATTTTGCTCGCAATCAGAAAAAAGGGGAAACGACCAGAGCTTGGAACTCTGGTCGTGATTTCCCGGCGAGAGTCACGCGAATTCCGGGTTGTAATTGATTCGGCGAGTTGTTTTCGCGATAAACGCGCGTTAATGGCTTTAACGACGATACGAAATATTAACGATTGGCCGACGTCACGTTTGCTAATGAAATTTTCACGACGGCCGGTCAAAATGTCAAATATATGCCGCGTAACAAGATTTGCCTCGGGGAAAATAAATTGAAACGGCGGCAAGGACGCGTTAAATGGAGCATCGAGTGGGACGACCATAACGCACGGACGTTATCGTATGTTATCATCCGATGGAATTATCGATTTCACGCCCCGTTGTTTTAATATTTTAATGATAATTGCTCGATACTTTGATCGTCACTGGCGCGCACGTTGCCGTCGCTTCAGTCGTCTGAGTGAAACGGCTGATTCTACTGCCCGGCCTTTCTCGTCTGTGTATTTCGACGAAGCGAGTTAAAACACCTATTAAAAGATCTATTTCCAAATAGATAAAGAAATAAAGGAATTGATCATATTTTTCCAAGATGCGAAACACATCGCGACAGAGATTAAAGTTATTTTTCTGTCAAGTGCGAAACTGAATATCCTGAATATCCAAAAACAGAATTAAATATCACGACGACTAAATATCAACGTACTCTTCGCTTAGTAATATTACCTCGAGTATCAAAACCAAAAGCATCATCGAGGCAATTAGCGGTCACGTACGGCCGATCACTGACGATCATCCAATTCACTTATAGCGGGCGTTCACGGTTCGAGCGGCGGACTAACAGCGATCCATGTGGTCTGCGTGTTTCTCCACGGGGTAATTTTATGGGGTGCGCGATGGCAGCCCGCGTGGCGACGCTCTGTTGGTCGATACAGAGAAACCACGATTGCATGGTGGAAAGAGAATCACTCTGGCTCGAAAAAGAAAACAAAGGAACCACGACTCGCATCGAGACGCAACGCAACCCCTCGTCGCACGCAATCGGATCGTTTGTAATTTCACTGAAAGAAAGAAAGAAAAAATTGCACGAGTTTCTTTTTTATTTACCATTTTATCGAACTTTGAGTGTCGAGCGACAAAAATTCAAAAAAGTTCCTAATATTTCATCCTAATGTTCCAAGTTTGATAAAATGGTAAAAAAAGAATCGTACGGTGAATTTTAAGAGCTCTCTGTAAAGAGAAAATTTTCATTTTCAAGCCGATAGTCGATCTAATTCCAAAGGTGAATTCTTATTTGAATATTCGCGTTTGAATCTTTACAATTGTCGAGGAAAAAAAGTATCCGCATTTTCTCAGCCGCTTCGAAAAAAGATTGTTACTGTTTATTGATACAGTTACGCTCTTTACTGTAACCACCATTTGCATGTAATTGTTGGAAATTTTAAAAAATTTCGTGTGTGTATTGAAATTTTTCTATCTTGGTTATTATTGATACTTCGTGTCGAAGGATAATGGGGAAACTGTTTGCTAAAAGCGTAATGTAGCCAACGTGAATCAAGTTATCTAATAGAGCCGTATGCAGACATTTTTAGCCGGTTAAAAAAAAAAAAAAAAAAGAAAGAAAAGAAAAAAGCGATCGATTTTTTCTTCTGGTCCAGCGTTTTTCCATTAAACCAGCTCGGGGGTAACGTAGCCGTCGCCGGGGTATGTCAGAATTTCGTTAACCTACCTGAGGTGCCATCGGTTCCAATATCCGATTTTAATGGTCCCCGAAGGGTCTGCGTACGGCAATTTATAAAGTTACAAGCCACGTTATGGAGGGTAATGGATCGTTAGTCTCATGGTGGATGCCAGGAATCACGCGGAGCCGGGTGACGTTTATGCAGATCGATGTCGTGCTTCGTGGCAGTTCCTTTGTCTTGAGACTTAGCGAAACAGTTAACCAGAATTAACCAATTTGTATCGGGTACACTTTCGCTATCGAGCGTGAAAACGTTGAAAATAATTATCGCACTCGCGTGTGTTTCGAATCAAAATAACTCGACCTCGACTAAAACTGAGCTGGGAATGAAGAAATGATTGTAAAAATAATGTTTGACTGAACCATTGTTCTTTTCGCCAAAATTACATACCTATTTAGCAAGTCTTTTTTTTTTGTAAACTTTTAAATACGTAGTTCTTTTCTGGAAAATTTACACAGGATATTTTCAATGTCGCAACTCAAAGTAATTCAATCTCAATTAAAACCGAGTTGAAAATGAAAGGACAATATTTCATCGTTGCTCTTTTTTTGCCAAAATTACGTACCTATTTAACAAATCTCTTTTTATCACTAAAAGTGATTTTAGTGGGGGTAACCCTGAAAATCGGGTTTTCTCCTCTTTAGGTGCAACGCTGATGCAACGAAAATTAGCGATTGGTCGATTTGGGTCACGTGATTCGTGAAGGGGCGTGGCGTTGTCTGGTACTGAGCGATCGCGCCTGTAATTTGTTTTCTATCGATTCAAATGTTTGCGTATCGATAAAATTTTATGGCAAAAAATGTCGTCTTCATTTCCTCCTAGTCGGAACAGTTGCTTCTGGGCCTTTCAGTGAGACGAATCGTACTGGGGTACAAGTCGTGCAGTTTTTTCTTTTTTTGCAAACTTTCAAATACTTTTCTGGCAAACTGCGTAGGATATTTTTGGTACACGCGTGAAACGAGCAACACGAGCGGTGCGGAACAGTTTGAAAATCTGGCGCAACGGTAATACGAACGGCTCGTGTTCTCAATCGAATCGAGGGGGTGGCTTCACCAATCGAGGCAATAGCCGTTTGTCCGTTGGACACGATATCCAAAATCGCAATCTCCAAGGTTCTCTGCGAGACCTACGAGTGCCAATATCGGGTTTCATGGACTTGTAAGGGCCTCCATATGACCGGGTTCCTGCAGCTTGCCTAAATTTGCTTCGATGTTTCTGTAGGCTCCGTTATTAAAATGTGCTCGCCTCCTCTCCGACGTAGAATTTCTCCGGGCGGCCGAAACATTTTCGCGAAATTTCTCTCTCTCTCTCTCTCTGTCTCAATGGAATAAAAATGACGTCGAATTTTCTCCAACAGATACGTTCTATCTAAATTTTTCACCTGGTTTCTTGAACCGATTTGATGGGACCATTCGTAAATATATTTAACGCGATAATATGCGTTCTATTCTCTAAGTATCGGAACTTCTCTCTGCTCATTCGCGTAGAACGTTTCGTTGTCGAAAGTTTTGCAACGCTCTCGTATATTTCGCGAAATCATCCGTCAAAGTTGTCAGATCACTCAGTTTCGATCTTCCTCCATCGAGCAGCCGACGCACGAACAAAAGTTCAACCACCATCCCCCTCGTCGTTAATGAACTTAACCCTCGTTAATGAACTCAAAGCTCGTCAGTTATTCAAAACACGTGTCTTGCGATATTTTTTCCTCTGGCTTTTTAATTTTTTCTTTTCCCACCGAGAACGCGGGCGCTGCAACTTTTCACGGACTCCCCGGAAGTTAGCCGTCGGTAACCATGACGCGTTCCAGCTGAAAGTTCTCGACGGAAAGGATAGGATCGATACGACACCGCCGCTACGCGAGATTCGTGTAACGTACGTTTCCTTTGGTAGCCAGCAGGTAATAACGTCCTTAAATCGGGAGAGTCGATCGTTTGGAAAATAAGTTCGAACATAGGAAACGAACGAGAGGCTATCGGAATCTACAGCGGCGCCGGTGTTGGAGTATTTTCTGGCGGGGATTCGTGAAATTGTGACGGACGAGTCTGATTCGTCGAAATCAGATTGTCGTAACGTATTGCGCGAAGTTTTATTAAATTATTCAATAATTGGATTTCGTTGTTTACTTGGAAATAATCCTGTTCGTTCTCTCTCCTCTTCGTTGCGAAGTTGGAGAAATAATAATAATTTGATTTTCAAGATGACAAAGTGAAGATATTTTTCTTCTTGAAAGTGCATATGGGAAAGTCTGTTGGATTTGAGGATTGAAAACTTGATGTACGATTTTATTGAACTTTGAGCGGATGTTGCGATTTCTTGAATTTTAAAGCCTAATATTCAAAGTTCGATAAAATGACAAAAAGAAAACCGTACATCAAGTTTTCGGCTTGAATCTCCAAATGTAGATTCAGTCATGAAAAAAATTTTCCGTGTGTTTGTCCATCACGACGATTTACAGAATTTTCGAGAAGAAAAGTTTTCACTAACCCTTACATTTAAGAATGAAATGAACATAGTGACTGTTACATAATTTCTCTTGCAAAATTCTAAATTTTCCGCGTCATCGTGTATAGAAAAGTATATAATATAGGAGATAAATCAACTTCTTACCTGTGCAAAAGATTATTCGAATCGCTAAGAATACAGCCTCCGAAATGCATTATGAATCTACAGAAATTTCCACAAAAAAAAAAAATCATATTAACAAGACTATATCGAACGGTTCTAAAATATCAACACAAATTTTCACACGATCACTGCCCTGCACGATCTTCTATCTCGTTCATCACGAGCGTGAACGTTCGAAATAACCTCACCGGGCGATTATATTTGTTCAGCAGATAAAAATAGTTTGCTTTCTCGAATTGATAACCGAGTGGGACGATTTGGTCGTAATTCCTTGACCAGTTGTGTATCGTGATCCATCGTGACTGAGTTTATCGAGAACGGAATTTGCGAACGCTTATCCACTGCGGTCGCTGCTTGCAGTTTACGAAGGTCTCGCTCGGGGATAAACGCGAGTTAAATCCTCTTGGTGGTAAAGGAGGCACGTACGATGAGCATGGTCCCTTGAATTTAATCTGTAACTGCGTTCTGCGTATGTAAGTGGCGTTCGTAGTTCGCAGCGTTGGGTAGTGGATTTCCCGCAGTTCATTTTTGCAGGCCATTTGCGTAGTTTAACGAAGAAACCAGCCGCTTAGTACAAAGAGCCGCGTTAACGTTCGGATAAAGTTCGAAATGGCGTAATTTCTTTTCATCGGAGGTATAAATCCCGCGAGATAAAGGGAAATCACGGGCCGAGTATAATATCGGAGTAAAAGTTTATAAATTGAAATCAGTGCCGCTAGTCGTGGTAGGTTAACAGCGCTATAAACTTCCGAGACCGTCCGATTGCTATTTATGTAGCGCGAACTTAAAAAAGTCGAGCGATTTCCACTTTTGTTTGATACGGCGGCAAATCTTCTCCTTCCTTCTCTGTATAAACTCTCTCTCTTCTTATTCTCCATCTCCTGCTTTCTCTTATCTACAAATTCTCATGCTTCGCCTCATACTTGCACACGTGTACATTTTCTACTTTGCTCTTCGCCTTCTACGAGTAACGTTGGAACTTGGGAACCTCGAGGAATCAAGCACCGTCTCGAGGATCATTTTTTCTATAAAACGGCAACAATTTCGACGTGTCATCCTCGCTCAGCATCGACATTCGCTGGAAGCAAATACGCCAGCTTCGACGTTTACGACACGTCGGATACAGATTCGGTATCCGTCGGTAACGCGGGAAAATCACAAAGGAAGAGGAAAACGCGGAGAGGAAAGGTGAAGAAGAGGCGACGGCTTCGTTCCATCCGGGAAGCAACGAAATCAGCGCGACGGAACACCTTCCCGCGGTGGCGAAAATCCCTTTTCGTCGAATGAAGATGCGTCGTCCTCGATGACGAGTATCGGCGCGCGTTCGAAATCGATATACACGGTGTGTGTGCAGGTTACGGCGAGCCGTTGCATCCTCTTGACGCGCCGCTGCCCCATCTCACACCCACGTGGCCAAACTCTGCACACATAATGCGGTTTAATATAATAGACCAATTGTACACGCTCGGTTTCGGTGAACCGGCCGTGAGATTGTGTATCTCGAAGCGACAGACGAGTTCGAAGGGAAACAATCGACCAGAGAGCCCTCTGTTGTGCAGAGAGAGAGAGAGAGAGAGAGAGAGAGAGACCGGAAGTGGCGCCATTTTGGAGCACCTGGAATCGCAAGCGAAAGAATGTCTCGCGTGTCGTTCCTCTCGGGTGTTGATTTTGTAATTTTTCAACGCTAGAATCTTTGTACTATTATATTGCTTCAATTCTAATCGATTACGAAAATTATTTAAATTGAAAACTGATAGAGCGTTGGTGTTTACTCTATGTATTGCGATTATCCAAGAAATCTGTGAGAAATAACGAAAGTATCTGTATTATTCTTCGAACCGGTCCAAGAACCTTCCTCATTTATCGAAATTTATCTTCCTCGCCGAGAAAGTTCAAAGTTCACCCGGATCGCGAGAAAATTAAACAGTTCTCCGTCATGATAAAGGCGTTCGAGCGTCCCTCGGGGGACTGTTCTAACCCTAACCCTAACCAACAGGAAGTTTGTCCACGGGAGGTTACAGCGGCTCCCTTTAAATCCTCGAGGGCCGCAAGCTCTTGGAATTTTTAGCGAAACCCTCTGATCGAAACCCTCCCCCCGAGGAATCAGAGTTTCGTCCGGAACCTTTGCAACCACTTTGGATCCCCGCTAATCCTCAGAGACCAGAGAGTTTACGCCCCCGTTTACGTTTCACTCGGATTCTGTTAGAGAATCTGTCCTCGAACTGTCAAAATCTCGCTTGTCCCCGGGTCTCCGGGATCACCGCGATCTTTGACTATGCAATTTGAAACCGGTGGCAACGAGCCGTCGGAAACTGGGTTTGACAGTGGCGGGATCCGGTGTTGCTGGCGCAACGCTGTGTTTCGCGAATTTCTGACGACCTGACATCTCCAAAAGGGAATCGCCGTGGAAATTGATTAACCCGGGGAGGAGGGCGCGCTAGGTGGAAGCCGGGTCGTCTGTCTGTTAGCTTCGATAACTTATTCAAGATTCATTCGATGCCGCCGCTCCGCTCGAGGAGACTCGATCGTAGATTCAATTTCATGCAATTTCGTTGGGAGAATCAGATCCGCGCTGATGCACCGGGGAGAGCCTCGATACCTCGAGTAAATGAATTTTCCGATTGTTGCTCGCCAGGGCCCTCGAGAAAAATTCAAGAACAAGATGGAAGCACGTCGCCGTTTACAGGCATTTTTCCCGTCTCGGCTTTTTTCCCGTGAAATAATTAATTGATTATATATTCGCGATAATAAACGTAACTGAATAAACAAATAAGTTCGTTGAAAGATGAAAAATTATTATACGTTGGTTGATCGTGATCAAAAAAGATTTATTTACGATTAATTAAATTCACGGTGTCGAATGTTTGCGACTTTCTTAAATATTTATTGGGACATCGATCGATCGTTTTCTGCCGGGGGAAAAAAAAGAACCAGGGGAAAGAATGGAAGTACGTGTAGCTAATTGAGAATTCTCTTTTCTGTCGCAGGATCGGGCGCGCACAAAAACGACGCGACAGGAAATGGAAGGCCTGCTCCCCTTTTGGCAGAGCCCAGATACGGTGCCGCGCCTCAGCCATACGGTAAGTTTGTCTCTCCCGCTCTCCCCCTTCTCTCTCTCTCTCTCTCTCTCTCTCCGTTTCTCTCTTTGATGGTCAAATTAAGCGAACTAATTGAGAAAACGGATGGGCAATCGAACGCGAGACGGACCGGCCGCGTATCGAAACTTTCCCCTCGCGGCGCCGATGGCGCGCAAAAACGCTGAATTCGTGTAATTGGTATAGTTGTAATCCCAGCCAGAACTTTTCCAACTGTAATTCTCTCATTCGATCGGCGAACGAATACCACCGGCCGGTGAATAGTTCGTTATCGGAATTATTAGGCCAGAAAAATGTGTAATGGCTTATTTTTTTTTTTTTTCGAACGACCGCGTTACCGGGTTGAAAGTTTGATCGTTTATACAGCGCGTTTTATCTTCTCTTTCTTTAAATTTTGTTTTTTTTTTTTGCATTCGGACAATATCGATATTATTTTTTTCCATTTTGCGCGCGCGAATATCAAAAATTTAAAGAAAGAGAAGTAGAATTTGGAACGAAACTCGTATATATATAAGGTGTCCCGAACTTAAACGGCCAAATTGCGAGGTTAACCTGAGGCGCAAAAAGGAGAAAAAAATTTTGTATAAAGTTTGTCAGAAAGTGGCCTTGTTACAGAGTTATGAACAAACATTGTACGTTGATTTTTACTTACTATATAGTAGAGTAGATCTTGTTGAAACTCAAGCAAAATTCTCAGGAACTTTATACCGTTACTAATTCTATTGTTCATCGATGTCGAGCTTGATGGAATCAAAAATTATCTTTTACTGTATTATTGTAATTAACGATACAAAATTGTTGGCACAGGAAAGAAAAACACATATTAAACAACGTTGCTACTTAGATATTTCTTATATGCAATATTTGTTCGTAACAACTCTTCTTTCAAGAATGTAGATTAAATTCTCGCAGTTTGACCGTTTCAGTTCGGGACACCCCAAGTATGTACATGTATATTTAATCTTTTCACTTTTGGTATCAGCGTGGATTGCTTTCGCTGCTGAACGCGAGAATATTCACTCTCACGGCGCAAATTGCATAATTTATGGCATCGATGGCAGAGGGACACGTTTCCGTTACGGTTTCCTCGAAAGTTATTGCCGACCACTCGTGACAGAGACCGCAGGAATTTTGACAGAAAATCGATGATGTAATTGTAGCCGAGTTATGTCGCGATTCAGCCATCGGAACTAGAACCCGTGAAACGAAACCCAATCTGAGGAATCGCGGCGTTCGCTCGAAGAATGGCAGCCAATACGAGAACCTTCGATAACGAAGGGTCCTCGGATTCGATCGGCCAAGTCGATCGGTGGAAATCGACCTACCCTACTCGTCTATCAAATCAACGTTCGAAATCCGATTAACATCTTCCGATTTTATCCATCGAAGTGTTAAAACGAAGAGTAAAGGGGAAATAGAGTTCTAAATAAGACGTTGAGATCTTCATCAATGTACTTTGTATTTTATTGATTGAAAATTAAGCAATCTTGTAAAGATTGCAACCACTTTCGTTATCGACCGTTTTTCTTTTGTTCTCTCTGGATTTAACGTTTCCGCTCTTTTCCCTTCCTCAAATATTTCGTTATTTTATCACTGAAAGTGATTTTAGCGGGGGTAATCCTCTTGAGGTGCAACGCTAATGCAACGAAAATTAGCGATTGGTCGATTTGGGTCACGTGATTCGTGAAGGGGCGTGGCGTAGACCTCGAGTAGGAGTGGCGTTGTCTGGTACTGAGCTATCGCGCCTGTAATTTGTTTTGTATCGATTCAAATGGTTGCGTATCAATAAAATTTTATGGCAAAAAGGTCGTCTTCATTTCCTAGTCAAAACAGTTGCTTCTGGGCCTTTCAATGAGACGAATCGTACTGAGGTACGAGTCGTGCAGTTTTTTTATTTTCTCTGTAATCGTGTGTGCACATTTTCTCTATCATCCGCTCTTGCGGATCATTAAATATGTCGTACAAATTCATTCTCTATTTCATAGGAACTCATTCTCTGTCTTTAAACATTTCATTCTCCACTTCAAACATTTCCATGCGTTTCCTCTGTAATCATGCGTGCACATTTTCCCTTTAATCCGCTCTTGCGGATCTTTAAATATTTCGTACAAATTCATCCTCTATTTCATAGGAACTCGTTCTCTGTCTTTAAACATTTCATTCTCCACTTCAAATATTTCCATACATTTCCTCTTCATATAATTATGCGTTCTCAACATTTTCTTCATAATCTTTAAACCGTAAACGCGCGATCATCCACAATTCCGCAAGCGTGAGTCTAAATTACGCGTATCGAACCTCGTCCCGATTCGATGGGAATCCGCGGCTGAAATTTACCACGGCGAAAAGAAAAAAGCCGTATAAACAGTAGTCGAAGCGGCGCAACGTAGCGTAAAAAGGTTTCCCTCCGTCCATTTGATCGCCGACGCGTTAAACGAGCATTCAGCAGGAACGATTAATATTTCCTCGTGTCGCGTGATTAATAGGGATGCAACAGTCGCTCGATTTCCATAATTAGCGTACCCGGTTGCACACGGTTACGGGACACGCGATATGGAACGAGCCGCGCAGCAGGCAACCTCTCACCGCTCGCGCACCTTTCGCGTAATTTCGCGCAGTTCCGAAATGAAATCGTCCAACGCCAGGAGACAAAGGACGTCAAATATCCTCGCCATTTTGCCCGTGTTGCTTTTGTTCGTAGGATCCACGCCACAGGTAACTTTCCCCCCGGGTGCTGGCCACGATCGTTACGAGGAGAATTTCAACGGGCCGGCGACGTACGCGGAGCCGTACGTCGAGCGTTATGGCATTAAGAGCGATTTCGGCAGCCGGGAGCCGTTACATCCCACGCCACCTCGGCCAGGTTACGTGCCCACCTTGGGACAGACACCGCCATCGAGCACGCAGGGCTCCGTCATGATGGTCTACGGGCTCCAGCCGGATAAAGTCAACACGGACAAGCTGTTCAACTTGTTCTGCCTCTATGGAAACGTAACGAAGGTACGATCTCTGGCCCTCGACATTAACTACCGATTAAAGTATGATGTAATGTTAAAGTATGATATTCTATATATAGTACAGTATAATATAATATATAATTAATATAATATAATATTCAAAGCAAAGAAATTAAAGCGCAACGCGAGTTTCTGTTGATACATATTCTTAAAAATCACTCGATTGTCAAAAAATATACTGCTATAAATTTAGGAAAATTTTATTATAGAAAAAAATTATAAATTGGTCGTTTAGGATCAGTTGACCATTATTAGTTTTATCATTAGATCATTAAGTTAACGATCGTCAGAGGAAATGTGATTTCACGACGAATCTCGTAATCTCGTGGATGATATTTTTACACTTACATAAAAAAGGAGATGACAAGATAATCACAAAGGGCATTATAATCTCTCTTCTGTTTAGAAAAGATTTGTCATTTAGTAAATGCGTAAATTCTCTGAATTGAAAGAGAAAACTCACTTAACGAACGAACGTTGACGACTTTGTAACAGGTGAAGTTCTTGAAGACGAAAGAAGGCTGTGCCATGATCCAGATGGGCGACAGCATAGCCGTGGAACGTTGTTTACAGAATCTGAACAACGTGACGATCGGTACAGACGGAAGATTGCAGCTCGGCTTCTCGAAACAGGCTTTCCTCTCGGACGTCACCAATCCTTACATTCTGCCCGACAAGACAGCGAGCTTCAAAGATTTCACAGGAAGCAAGAATAACAGGTACGATGATTATTATTTTTCAATGGTCCCTTTTTACCGATAACCGTTCTTCAAGTTTTCTTACCGAGCCGTCGAACGATTCACAAATCACAGCCTGACATCGTGTCTCGAAAATGAAAAAGTTTTAATTAAATCTTGGACATTGCTCGCCCACGAATCCGTCTTTTTCCGCCTGAGTCTAGAAATATCGGACTTCTACTCGACTTCTTCGGGCGGAGCCGATTCGAAAAAAATCAAGCCATTTGAATTATTTCACATCGAATTATTTGAAAAAATTAGGCTGCTTGAAACAAGTCGAATTATTCGAAACGATTGGACTACTCAGATTATTTGAAAAAATGAGGCTATTTGAAATAAGTTGAATTATTCGAAACGAATTGGACTACTCAAAGCAACTCAGATTGTTTGAAAAAAATCGGGCTACCTGAAACAAGTCGAATTATTCGAAACGAATTGGACTACTCAAAACGATTCAGATTATTTGAAAAAAATCGGGCTATTTGAAACAAATCGAATTATCTGAAACGAATTGGACTACTCGAAACGATTCAGATTATTTGAAGAAAATCGGGCTATTTGGAACATGACGAATTATTCGAAACGAATTGGACTACTCAAAACGACTCAGATTATTTGAAAAAAATCGTGCTATTCGAAAAATATCAGGCCATTTGAATTATTTCACATCGAATTATTTGGAAAAATCGGGCTACCTGAAACAAGTCGAATTATTCGAAACGAATTGGACTACTCAAAACGACTCAGATTATTTGAAACAAGTCGAATCATTCGAAAAAATCGGGTAACCTGAAACGGGTCGGATTAACCAAAACGAGCCAGGTTATTCGAAAAAATCGGGCTATTTGAAGCAAGGCGAGTTATTCGAAAAAATCAAGCTACCCGAGACGAGTCGGGTTGTTCAAAAGAGTCAGACTACTCGAACATTCGTACGTGTCGTGTATCTGTCTTAGCTCGTCTGACGTTTCCTCCGATCTAACGTCGCAGATCGAGTGCTCGTAAATTTCGAGTACTCGTACATCCCATCGTTTGAAATGATGAATGAACCTTAACGAGAAATTCGCAGTTCTGTGGCATTTACTACTTGACGCGAACGTGCAGTACAATTAACGACGCTCCTACTTCCGGAGATTTCAAATCTCTCCTGTCTACCCTCGAGCGGATTTAACGTTTATTCGACGAGAGTTTAATCGCGTTGTTGAAATTCATTTTCTTTCTCGGTACTGGTAATTTCTCGTTGGCCACGATTCTGGGGATATTAGTTACGAGTTTTCTCGTTTCCGAACGCCGGAATTCAATGGAAATTGAGGCTTTATATTCATTTCGTTTCGGATCCGCTGCACGACGCCGTCATTTTCCGTGAATAATAATCGTTCGTTATAACAATTTGCCAGAAACGTAATTTTTGAACACGTGTTTCTGCATTTCAATGGATACGATGCTCTAATTACAATCGACGAAATATATACGTTCGATGATTGAAATCGGTTGCGAACGTTGTCGCCGCGTAGAACGAATTGAGTTTAATCGAACGCGACGCGTTGCGTGTCGTTGTTGATTCCAGGTTCCTAAATCCAGCAATGGCCAATAAGAATAGAATACAACCACCCTCGAAGATAGTCCATTTTTTCAACACGCCCCCGGATTTAACCGAGGAGACCGTGCATCGTGTGTTCGTGGAACGTGGCATCGAAGCACCAACGACGGTGAAACTGTTCCCCCTTAAATCGGAACGATCGTCGTCCGGCCTTATCGAGTTCAGCAGCGTCGGAATCGCGGTAGCTGCCATCATGGAATGCAATCACACAGCACTGGAAAACAGCAGTACGTATATATATACATGCATATATAAAGGAACTGATTTTAAAAAGGAACACGAGTCTTTTTTCAATTTATATTCTACTTCCTTCTCAAAATTGAAATTTCTCTTTAGAAAAATTAATCAAATCGGTTGAATTAACCCTTTGCAGTCGACTATCACTTCTGAGGGAACATCGTACTTAAATTTAGCTAACAGCTCGGACTTGCTCTTTTTATAATTATAATGATAATTGTAATGAACGTTTGCATGCTATAACAACGACGTAAGAAGAACAAAATTTCTGAAGATTGTACTCCTAAATTGACACCCAATAATTCACATAAACTAGAAATCTCTTATTGCTTCTTACGGTGGAGGATATTATTTTTCCAGAAACTATGTATGATTAACTCTTGTATATTAATGTTTGTTCTAGCAAATCCTCAATGCATGTTGATTTCTTTACATTTAAACGTACCAATTTGAATGATCATTTCATGATGATGTGAAAGATGGTAGATGATAGGAAAAAAGTTTGTTAACATTTGATTGCAACAATGAGAAGGAATTTCTTTTCCACGATTCTAGTTTCTAAATCGATCGTAGAATGAAAATCATCTAAGAGACTGGTAGCTGAAATTGATCTTACGACGAGAAAGACAGAAAGTCAAAAGTCGACAAAAATTTCATCTTGCGGTCTCTTAGCGAGCCTTAAATCCTCGAACGAACGGAAGGGAACGTCGTCGAGTCTGATCGATCGGCTTTCGATTTTCGGTGTGTTGCAGACGGCAAATTCCCATACATCATGAAACTGTGCTTCTCGTCGTCGCGCACCATACCAACGAGTTTCCCGCCGAGCAGCGGCAGCACGTCGAGCAATTCCGCCGGTAATGGCCACGTCAAAATGCAGCAGGACTCGGAATAGAACGGCGAGGTCCAGGGCCAGCAGCGTCAGCGTCAGCGCCAGCGTCCCTCTCTCGCCCTGCACCCGTTGTGTGCCCCGACGGGCACGGCCCTGCACCCAGCCGCAGCGATTACACTCTCCCCGGTCTTACCGCCGCCCGTGCCGCCTCCCTTGCCACCCACCTGCGTCCTGATCGCCACCCCGACTCTATATCCTACCGTGCCACCACCGCCACCGCCTCCGTTGCCTACGTTCTGGCCGTACTGATGAGAGAGAAGCAGCGGGCCTACTCGCCGGACGAGGTAGCCACCACAATCGACAAAAACCACACCGAGACAACAGTCCTCGTCCACTATCGATTCTCTGCTGTTTCTTCTACCACCACTGTTACTGCTGCTGCTGCTGCTGCTGCTGCTGTTGCTGCTGCTGCTGCTGCTGCTGCTGCTGCTGCTGCTGCTACCGTCATACCTCTTCTCCTCGTGTTCGCCGCGTGGTGACAACGCCTGACAACGCCTGACAACGCCTGACAACGCCTGATGATCAGACATACACACACACACACACACACCGCTGGTCGCTGAAAGTATCAATCGGGTTCCGTTTCCGAGGGACTCGGCCTCGACTGAGTCGAGAAGAACTGATTGTAACACGGATCCGGAGTTTCTCACTGGGAGAAACAATGACGAGTGCCGCGGCGGCGGCGGCGGCGGCGGCAGCAGCGGTGGTGGTGGTGGTGGCGGCGGCGTCGTCGGCGGGATCATCGTCGTCGGCAGGGTGGAACGTGGCACGAAACACGGGGCCGCGCGAAAGTCATCGAGGATCGTCCGCACGACTGGATAAAAATGGAAAAAAGAAAAGAGAAAAGTCGAGAACAAGGCGAAACATCGAGAGGCAGCGACGTTTATTTTTTTCTTTTTGCTTTTTTGCTTTCCTGCTATATACTCTCGACCAATTTGCGCATTCTGCCCCGTATGGATTTTTTTTCTCTCTTTTTATATTTCGTTCGTTCTCCTTGTATTTTTCTCCCCATTTTTTTTTTTTTTAATTTATTTTTTTTGTTTTGCACGCTTCGTTTCGACCCCACTCTATTTATTCTTCTTTCGTTTCTTCTTTCCTCTCCAGCCCCGCGTTGCTTTGGCGAGGTCCGGATATACGTGCTTAGTCCGTAGCGCGGAAATCCCGAACGCCGTTCGGACACGGTGTTTCTCCACCGTGGTATGCTACCCAGTGTGCGTCGTCATTAACCCGAAGCGAATCCTCTCGTCGATGGAATTTCGTAATTGATAAAGCGAGGAAAGTCGTTGCTCTTCTCGCGGGATAAGGAATTGGAAACACTTGAGGGAGAGGATTCAATTCGTCGCCTTCGCCCGGGAGCTTCTTCCCTTCTGTTAGACGCGAAGATCGTAACGGATTGTCTTGTATATACATATATATATATATGTAGAGAGAGAGAGAGCGAGAGCGAGAGAGAGAGAGAGAGAGAGAGCGAGAGAGAGAGAGCGTCTAATGGGAGTCTGCCATGGTGGGCATGGATTACATATCAAGGGTTGGGGAAACAAGACCAATACGTTTCGTGGGCAACTGTCGAGAAATCGTTGCGTACTTGTGTTAGTTATCGATATTTGAAAAAAAGAGTGAAAAATTTGAAAAAGAAAAAAAAATTAACGAGCAAGAAAAATGGAAAATTTCGACGGTTACTCGCGAAACAAACAAAACCACTTACACAGCAGTCGCTTCTACGTTGGTCCAGCGTGTATGACGTTTTAAGGTATCGCACGACGGCGAGTCATTACGTATTTTATTGTCCACTATTATTCGTTTCCATGACGCGCGCGTGTGCCCGTTTAAAGGAAGAAACCTCGTTTGATTCTCTCTCGTGGCACACGTACGAGCTACTACGAAACACATCACTTTTAACGTGCACACTGTGCAAACTGGCGAACGAGAGAGAGGGGGAAAAGAAAGAGAAAAAAGAAATGAGACGAAAGAAGCAAGCGTAACGAAAAAGACACCTCCACGATCTCGAAGCCGAGTGCACCGCGTTCCTGGTTGACCATTTCTCGCGGGATCCGATAGACGAATCGGAGGTTTCTCATTGACCATTAGAAGCTACACACTGGATATTATTGTCTGAGAGTATTCTGGAGATCTGGATCAATCGTGCACGCGAGTAAATCCGCCTATAGGAAATATATTTCCGCAAGAAGGAAACTTGCATTACACTCCGTCAACGACGAACGGGACGAAGAAAAATTCAACACAAATGAACGCTAATGAATAAAACAGATAACGATTCGACTCGCGAGAATCTTTTGCTATACAGCAAACAACTGCTGGAAGAAACGCAAGAGTCTCAAAAATGTTCTCCGATCACTGATAGCTTTGTCTGTCGTTGTTTTGTATACTCTACACGTGTATATATATATATATATATTATATATATTGATATCCATACATGCGCTTCGAACGAATATCTATTTGTGTTTTCACGTTGTTCAGATTTTATTTACAAATTGTGCTTGGAATTGTGCTGAAAGGAGAGAAAGACAGGAGTGAAACGAGATTCACTCGTGGGTGGTGAGAATTGGTGGAAATCTGGGATGGAAACTGGGATGAAAAAAATTAAAGAATGAGATCGTCTCGCTTCTTTTTCTTGTCGCGCGAGGAAGCTTCTCGCGAGTCTTGGTTTTCAAAGGAGGGAAACGATGAAGGACGGAATGGATGGAAGAGAAGGAGAAAAGGGTGAGAGAGAAAGAAAGAGTCGCCTCGACTTGTTCGTGTCTATCGACCGGAAAAATGGAAAATCGTGGGCTGTCTGTCCTCCGCTTCCTCGTCGAGGACGTAAGATAAGGGTGGAAGAAAAAGAAACAAGAAACCGGAAGTTGGCCCGAGCTGTGTAGTGTTCAGGTTGCGACCACGACTCGATACCCGTGCATTGCAAAGAAAGACATAGAAGGGGAAAAAAAAAAATCCCGGAAACAGAAAGGTAGAAATGGTTATATTCTCTTCAAGCGCTCGTACACTATTGATCAGATCGCGGACCGTGAATTGAATTTTATATGAAGACAATGAAGTCGACGACACACAATATATTAGTAGTCCCACGGCAATATTTTGTCGGGCCGGGGGACGTTTTTATAAGAAAGGTTTTAGATCTCCGATTTAAGAAATAAAACAAAAAAGGAAAAAGTGAATAAAAAAAAATGCGAAAAAAAGTGTAAGGTTAAAATTAAAAAAAAATATAATAATAATAATAACAATAATAATAATAATAATTACAATAACAATAATAATAATAATAATGCAAGTATATGTAAAGGTAATAAGTTGTGTTTTTCTCGAAGCGAACCAAATAATTAATCTAAATAAATGTAAAAAGGGGAAAAACGAGAAATAATAGAGACTCGGCCATACGTAAAGTAAGATAATAAAAAACGAAACTAAATGCAGACAAACAAGTAGGGGAAGAGAAGAGGGCTAAACGTGTCGGCTACCCCTTTTTTTTTTAAGGACGCGTGGGAGAGAGCGAGAGAGAGAAGGAGGAAAGAGATATCCGCCATTTTTGTCGATTGATCCAGTGAGACAGAGAGACCTAACTTGTTCAAGTAATGAGAATTGCGAACTTAAATGAGAGAATTAACAAAAAAAAAGAGAAAAAAAAATGGTGTTTATATTTGAGGCAATATTTGTTACAATACAACTAGAGGATAAGTTGTATTTTAAGGTGTTTTTTCGGTACACAAAAGCGAGGACCCGCGTTAATCGTCGAAGCAACCGAGAAGAGAATTCAAGGACGAGGATCGATTAAGATAAAGAGATGAGACGAATTGAGGAAAAGGTGGCGAGTGGAAACACAGTGGATATAAAACGTACTCACCACCTCTAACGGAGGAAAATAGTTACATCATTGTACGTTGCTTTGTTTTACAAGAGTCTCATCGTATCGTAGAGCGATACGTGCATGCATTACGTATGTGTGTATATCGGCGCGAGCGAGGGAGAGTGACAAAGGCACTAAAGCTAAAATGATTAAGAAAACAAGGAAACAAACAAAAGATACACTATTAAAACAATGTGCTGCTCGATGATCGTTCCGTTGACGATAATGACCGTTCATTTGTTGTTGTTCTCAATTCCTTTTCACGATAAATGTTGTGTTCTGTTTCACAATTTATAGACATTGCGTTTCTTTTCCTTTCGTTTTTCTTCTCATCCTAATTTCTCGAGCGTGGTCCACCAAGTTCAGAGGACTATAAAATTGTTTTTACATCACATTCTCGTACGTTTTCTTTTCTTTGTCGCTAGTTATATACTATTACTATTATATTGTTACTCTATCGTTGTCGGTAGCATTATTATTATTATTGCTACTATTATGATTAATCATCGCTATTGTGTAATTATATATACATATAGGATTACAGAAGAATAGGTTTTACGGTAGAGATATAAAAAAAAAAAACAGTTATATCACGATTTTAACCGACGATGAAGAATATCTGGGAATTTTTCGTTTCAAAATAGTGAGCAGAACTTAACGCGTACGGTAAAGGGGGGAAAAGAAAGAAAAAGTAGACTTTAAGCAACTTTAGGACTTGTAATCATATCATAATGTTTTGTAGATACATGTATATACATATTATACACACACAATATACGCAAACACATGCATATATATAGGTACACAATGCATATATATAAATTAACATATTAAATGTGATTTATTGCGGAGTATGGCAATATTTAAATCAAGAGTGTATCGTGTTACGTATTCGACGTGTAACAAGCTATTAGAATGAGATAAGATTTGATTTTCTGTTTGAAATAATTCTTTAAGGACTGCAAAGGAATGCGAAAACATTCGAGTCTCTGGTCTCTCTCCTTTTTCTCTATCTTCGTTTTCTTTCTTTCCAAATTGTTTCTTTTTTTTCTTTTTAATACAAACAATCTGTAAGGATCGCAAAAAAAAAAAAAGACTTTCAAACTTTACGAGTCTGTACTGTCAGTACTGTGACGACATGTGGCACGAGTGAGAGACGAAACGAAGCAAAATGCAAAACGACAAACACACCTTCGTTTTTTTTTAAGGAATTACGTTGATAGACGCGTTGTCTCGTTTCGTTGAGAAATAATAGCTTGGCCCGAACGATACCCTCCTGATGAGAATTCCACTCCGGATGTGATGTACTTTAGGCGCACGTTCTCCGTGAAAGCGAGAACCCATTAAGACAGATGAAAACTTACAAAAACAAAAAAAAGAAGATACGAATGGAGCAAACATAAAACCAGTACGTACACGAGTAAAATATATTAAAAAAAAAAAAAAAAAAAAGAGAATAAAAAGAAGAAGACGCGTATTGTATTCGAGAGGTCAAGCACGCATGCCAGACTGTCGCTTATTTTCTGACACTTTACCTGTACTTGACGAGTACTTGGCGCGTGTGGTAAAGTAAGTTTTACGCTAGTATACACGTTTAACAACGAACACTTGGTAAAAAAAAAACGAAAGAAAAAGAAAAAATGGAAAAAAAGAGAGAGAGAGAGAGAGAGAGAGAAAGAAGCCACACATTTTTTCCCCCCCGTGTGCCGTGTATTTTTATGTGCAACGCTGGACACAAAAGAAAGCAACTAAGCAAGCAACAATCTCTCAGAGTAATATCCCCCCTCCAAGCGATGTCTCCCCGCGTCTCTGTTTCTTTTTTCTTCTCCTTTTCTTTCTCGTTTTCTGTTCCTCTCTTCGTGCGTTTCGCGACGAACGCGGAAGGAATTCACCCTCGCTATTAACCGCCACTGCTATCACCGCCACTCTTCTTACACCGCTTTACATTTAGCTCTTCCCACCGTCGTGCGGTTTTATATTCCTCATCGATTTCGACCGAATGGCTGCTGAATCGTAGCTCGCACGAGCGCTCCAGAACTCTGAAACGCGACGACGATCCTCCGATTGTACGATCGTGGCACCCGAGCATCCGTGTGTGAGAACTTTGACGCAAAGTGTGGTGGCGTGTCTCCGGAGCTTGCGCGTTTTAGAAAAAGAAAAAAAAAAAAAGAAAAAAAACGGATACACGTTACATGCGGAGAAAGAGAGAGAAAGTGCTATAAAGTTCGAAGCGCGTTAAAAAAAGAAAGAAAGAAAGAGAAGAGAAGGGGAGGAGGTAGTTTCTGAAAGCGGTAGTAGCTGCTTGCACCTAGACGATCGACCGACGGCGGAAGGGTTAAATCTAAAGACAAACACACAGAGTCTTGAACGATCGCTGTGCTGTTCCATCGGAGGACGACGAGCTTCCACGAACCGAGGGGCGAGGGAGAAATTCGCCGACCCCCCTCGCGCGTTCTCACCGACTTTCTTTCCCTTTTTTTTTTTTTTTTTTGGAGGCTCGGCGCGGAAAAAAAGAAAAACAAAAAAGACACGCCGCGATCGCGTCCCGGACGGCGAGGAGATAGATCAAATCGCGCGAGAACGCGCCCGTGAAAAACGTCAGCGCGTGTTCGTGTTCTTTCGGCCCAAAAAAACTTGTACATAGCTTCTTAAATAATGACTTTTTGCTCTGTGTGTGAACGCTCTGTCGCGTGATAAGAAAAAAAAAAAAAATGCAAAACACTGAAAGAAAAAAAAAAAAAATGAAAAAAAAACACAAAAAACACGTAGCGCGTATATAATTTGTCGTTGATGATGTCGCTTCTTCCGTGGAGGGGAGAAACGGAAATGTTCAGGAA
Source organism: Melipona bicolor (assembly GCA_030673865.1). Classification (NCBI taxonomy): domain Eukaryota; kingdom Metazoa; phylum Arthropoda; class Insecta; order Hymenoptera; family Apidae; genus Melipona; species Melipona bicolor. The sequence continues at coordinate 4,046,789 of JAHYIQ010000012.1, forward strand.
ACAAAGTGTACAAAAAACTGGTGGGGAAGCGCGCGTCGTTCGGGACCCAGGTCGTGTGTGTATATTATAAATATATAAGTAAGAAAAAGAAATATATATACATATACATATATATATATATATACCTGTGTGTGTGCGTGCGTACATGTGTGTGTTCGTCCTCCGACGTTGAATTGATTCCCGTTGGAACAGAGAGAGATTCTTCTGTATGTACAAAAAAATCAAATTGTAATTGTAGCTGAGTAGAGAGTAACTGTAACGATACAGTATTCCAGGTAGCATCTAAATGGCACTGTGTAAACATACACACGCATACACACCTACACACACACACACGCCAACGAGATAAGAGATAAGAGAAAACAAAAAAGGAAGAGAGAAAAAAGGAAAACATCACACGGACGATTGGAGAATAAAGGAAAGAAAAAAAAAAGAACAATGTGAAACTTACGAGGTTGTAAACTGAGAGAGAAAGAGAGAGAGAGAGAGAGAGTGAGAGAGTGAGAGAGAGAGAGAAAGGGTGAGAGTGAGTGTAGAAGCACATCTGTGTTGTTGATAATCAACTATCGAAAGAGGAAGAGTGAGAGTGAGCGAAATAAGAAATGAAAGAAGGATAGAAAGAAAGAGAGTAACACGTTCGTTTTTTGAGTCTTAAAACACGAAGATACATATCCCATCTGCGTGTACATATTTGCAGCTCGCATGAAAATTTTCAATTATATATCTCGACGATTGATTGTATAATTATGATTAGTATTATCGCGACGACGATGATTATAATGGTGATGATGATGATGGTGATGATGATGATGATGATGGTGGTGATGATGATGATGGTGATGATGATGATGATGATGATGATGATAATGATGATGGTGATGAAGATGATTATTATTATTATTATTAATTATTGAGTAACTAATTATTAATTATTATTTATAGTTCCGATTTTGTGAAAATTGGAACGGATTAAGTAACGGTTAACGACGATCGACAATTGCGTTTAAAAAAGCGTTAGGTTTAATGTTTGTAGTTAGGTACTGTTAGGTAGATATCGGAGAGTAGGTACATATCGTTAATATTGTTATTGATTGATAGTATTGCGAGAAAAGGTATTACTGCCGGGTGCGCTTTGATTTCTTTTGTCCGCAAGAAGGCTCGTTGCTCTCGTTCGTTGCGATATCCGAGCGTCGCGAGATCCTTTCGACTTCCCTCTTTGCTCTTTTCATTGACATGTATAAAAGGGAAACGTCACGAAAGAAAGAAAAAAGAAAAAAAAAAAGAATAAAAGAACGACAAAAGTACCTGTGCTAACGTCGATATCTCGAAGCTGTCGCTCCGATCTCGTGACTTACCATATCTCGAGTAATTCTATTTTTATGCAATTAATCGGACCCGTTGATGCCACGAGTGCTCGAAGCCTACGTCTGAGAAGAATTCTTCCGAAATTGGTTTCTCCCTTATTTTTTTTTTTTTTTTTCGTTTCTTTTCTGTTTCCTTTTTTTTTTTTTTTTACGGTATCCAGTGTTTGTTCAAACCGTACTGGATACAACGTTTTATCCGAGACGTCATACCAGCTTCGAGCACCACGAAGCATCAAGCAATCCACGCGCGTTCTTTCACGCTGGAGAAGAAAACGCTCTGGGCCAAACGAAACAAAACAAACCAAAGCGCAGTAACCTTTTTAGCAATCCCTCCTTCCCCTCTAAGTATTACCAAGTAACATATACCTGCCCCACATATCAGAATCTTACGTATCCCGAAAGCACTACCATGCGTCATATCAATGTTTCGATGAACGTTTAATCCTAGAACGTTGCCCTTTTCGACGATCAAGCGCGTTTCTTTCCCACCCCTTTGATCCCCTTTTTGCCTCTATTTCGGCGTCGCGTTTATACACCCCTGTGAAATTTTAGGCTCTCTCTTATGCCAATTCGTCCCTGTTCTACCCCTTCTCTCCTTCCCCCTTCTCCCTTCTCTTCTTTTCCTGTCCCTCTTCATCGTCCCTCTTCATTTCCCGCTCCCAGAGTAAAGAAACGAAAAAAAGAAAGAAAGAAAGAAAAAAAAACAAAACAAAAAGAAAAAAAGAAAGAAAAAACATAATCCACCTCGTTATTGTACATCTGAGCCAAGAAGGGTCTCTATGCTCTGTCTTCCCATCGCTGCGTCAAAAAAGACAAACTAGATGTAATAAGAATTTGTTGACACTGTATACATTATTATACATTGATTGTACACGCATCAGCAACATCACACACCCTCGGAAAAATACTCGTCACATCGATATACGCAACTACTCACACACGGACACTCACCGTCAGACACACACCATCACACGCCATTGCGAACGTACGTACACCAAGAGACCAACACACCAAGGCGACCGGCACTGCGTCAAGATGGCCCAAGATGGATCGGTAATGCCGCGTGCGTTTCGCAGTGATCGGTGAAGTCGAGGTTTTCGTTTCACCGTCACGGAGAGACGCGTGAATCGTGTCGCGATTTCGGGATCGATACGCGTCGCGTTGAGAATTCCTCCGGATTCCGGATCCCGGATCGTGGATCCTCTGGAGAATATTTTAAGCTCGATGACTTTTTCACTTTTTCTTTTCTTTTTTAAGGGTCGAAAATTGGACGGCGCCGAAACTCTCTTGAATTTCGAATTACTCGCGACACGGGAACTCCGAATTTTGAAGTTTTGCGTTGTTGGAAATTCTCAGTGACCGATCGGTGCACTGTCACGTGTATTTTAAGTATTCTGTAGATTTTTCTTGTTTGTGCGGATGGCGGAAAATCGCAGCCATATATCGATCTGCAGTCATCGCGAACGATCTTGTTTCGCTCGAACGTCTCGACACGCTCTCGGGCGACGAGCATTAACCATCCATGGTTAGTCTGTGATGTCGCAGCGCACGTTCGTTCGGGACATTGAAGAAAAAAAAAAAGAAAAAAAGAAAAGAAAAGAAAAGAAAGAGTGTGAGAATAGAAAAAACAAAACACCAGACACGACACGTAGAAGCGATCGTAGACGTGTTTGAAGAAACACACGCACACGTCACACACGTCGAACACGGAGAGAGAGGCGACACATTCACACACAAACGGCCAAGAGACAGGAGACACAGACAGACACACTCCAGTATATGATTACTCTTTAAACGAAAACAAAAGGATAAAAAAAAAATAATAATAATAATAATAATTAACGATGTAATGTGTATATTAATACTTGTATGTCGTACGCTCTAATGTTGTTTGAAGAGTTATTTGCGAGTCAATTATCTGTGCCTAGCAGCCCTGTGCACCCTATCAAATGTACCACCGTTCAGATGAAAAATTAAAAATAATAATGGGAAAAAAAAAGTAAAGAAAGATACTGATTGAACCAAAAAAAAAAAAAAAATAAATAAATAAATAAATAAAATAAATAAATAAAATAATAATAATAAACGAGCATTAAACGAAAACAACAAACAAATAGAAGAAAAAAAAAAAAAGAAACGAACGAAAGATGAACACTCTCACACACACACATACGCAAAGGAAACAGCATATATATTATTACATACATAGATATACATAGTTTCGAACAGAAGGGAAAATCCATTTGAATATATACGATACACGCACGTGTGTTTTTCTCGCGACGACAACAGATTTAGATACAAAAACAGAAAAAGGAGAAAAGTCTAAAATACAGCAACCACAGTAGCCACAACACGTTGAAACGAAAAGGCCCAATGAAAAAAAAAAAAAAAAACAGTGAAACAAACAAAGAAACAACAGTAACAACAACAAAAAAAAGATACATACAAGATGAAAGAAGATTTCAAAATTTAAAAAACAAAAATAAAAAAAAAAAATACGAAACTTGCACCCTGTATACATAGTTCGCACAATGATCTGTTCCTATTTTGGAATCAGTTTTTTCGGATTTGCTAAGAATGTATATCTACAGATTCTATATGAAAAAAAAAAGACAAAAATAATGAAAATATATATAGAAAAACTGATTATGAAATATAAGTAATTGAAATCCCACAATAGTTCTGGAATTGTTATCCTTTTCGACCGAATTTTCCGTCGTCGTGTGTGCCAGCCGCGTCGACTTCCCCCCGCCCCGCCCACGTACAACACGCGAACGAACAAACAAAAACAAGGGGAGGCAAGCGGGGAGAGCAAAGAAAGAAATTCATAAAACAACCACGGTGAGAGAGTAAAAAAAAAGCAAAATCGTATAAAGAGAAACTAAACAGTTAAAAAAAGAAGTAAAAAAAAAAAAAAAAGTACGCGCATCGTTCGTTACTCGCTTTTCAAAGCTAAATTAGCAGCCTAATTAATTAGAACACAAGAGAGGGCTATCCTCTTCGTTTCGTGCGATCCTCTGATAGCTCATTTCGATCGTTGACCAAAAAGTCCACTAGAACGGCTGTTTCTTTCCTAGAAATCGTGCACAAAGAAATCACCAAGAGACCAAAAAGATAAGGTAGAAAATTAAACGGGAGGGGAAGAAATAATAATAAAAAATAGAGTCGAAGATAATAGTTAGAAAAAAGAAAAAAAAGAGATAGAAAGGGTGCGATAGTTCGTTTTTCTCTAGTGGCACTTTTCAACGACTTCAGTCATATCTATGTTTTTCACGCGACATCGAGCTCCTCTCCCCTTCGGGGTCACTCGCTAAGTAGCGGCACGTTACGCGAAATCCTCGACCTTTCCGCGGGGCGAACTCTCGAAGGAGAGGATATCGTGGCGCGAACGATAACCGGCGGGATGAATCAGACGATTCGAAGTGCGGTTTTCAACGTTTCTCTCTCGGTCGTCTTTCGTCGCCGCCCCTTTAACGAAAAGAATCCACCAGAGCCCGCGTGTAAAAACGTACACTCGCCAAACAAACAAAAACAAACAAAAACAAACAAAAACAAAAAAAAAAAAAGGAGATATACATATGTAAAGTAAAACTGAACTGAAACCGAAAAAACACGAGAAACAAAGTGTAATAGCGAAACACAGAGTACGATAAGTATTCGAAGAGTGTAATAAATGAGAATCGCGTTTAAATGCCGTAGTAAAACCGTCACACACTGAACACAACAGCACAACCACCCACGATCCACGCACATCCATGTTTATATACGATTATTATGTATGTGTACGTGTACAAAAAAGATCACCGACAGTCTGACTCATTCATTCATTCACTCACTCACTCACTCATTCACTCATTCATTCATTCATTCATTCACTCATTCATTCGTTCTTTGCGCGACGTTTTCGCGAACCGATCCACTGAACTTCGATGCCCCACACGCCGATCCGCGTTTCATAGAGGTCTGTGGGACGCTTGTACACGTGTGTCTATTGCCGAGAAAAAAAGGAAAGAAAGAAAGAAAGAAAGAAAGGATATAAGAAAAACACACGCGAGAAATCGACGCCTGCTTCGAACTCTCTCTGTTCACGAAACGCGAGCGAGACACCGCTTATCGCATTCCGCTGTCTTGAAATCACCCTGTAACCAATCATGTTTGTCTTCTTCCCTCTGTCTGTCGGATCCGTACATCCAAGAACGAACGAATCTCTCGAATGAGAATTTGTATTTGAGAGAACGATTCCAAAGTTAGATGCTCGTTGTTCGAATCTCGCGCGCGCGCTGTTCGTTCTGTTCGAATTACGCGCGCGCGCGCGAGAGAGAGATTCCTCCGATTCTAGACGGGCCCGTTAAGGTAGGTCGAGAGTAAATTGAGGACCGGAAACGCGGAGGAGTGTACGAGCGAGCGAGAGGAAGGCGGACGAAAAAACGTGGACAGAGACGTGAAAAGCAAGCTGGAATGAATCGGTTGATGTTTGTAGAAGCGACAGGTTGCAAGGGACATGATAAAAGAGAGAGAGAGAGAGAGAGAGAGAGAGAAAAGGGTAGTAGTGAAACGAACGACAAGTTAACATACAGAAAGAGACAAGCAAGAAATATTTGAGAAGTACAGAGAAGTAATAATTACACGTAGAGAGAAAGAAAGAAAGAGAGAGAGAGAGAGAGAGAAGAAGAATGCGAGAGTGGGAGAGAAAGGGAGAGAGCGAAAGAAAGAGAGAAAGAGAGAGTGAAAGGTGTATTAAAGTAAAGAAAAGAAAAAGAAAACAAACAAAAAAAAAAGAAAAAAAAAAGAAAGGAAAAGAATAGTGAAAAGAGCACACTCACTGAGCGCCGCTAGTAAAAGACATGGTAGGCTATTATTATCGCTAAATAGTCGCTAGCCGATAGTGATGTAGTTTACCCTTTAGAGTTATTTTAAGTTCTTAATTATAATATGATTACTATTAAATTTATTATCGTATCACATTACACACTGTAACACTTCTATTATATAATAACAAGAAATATTTACCTGTGCATATTGACATATTAATGGAGTCACATCATTAAAACATATACTACTCAATATATTCAGCGTCAGCGACTCAATTCATTGACACCCACACCATATATATACCATGCATATTATATGCAGACCCTTACTACTCAAAAATACATTTGGTTTCTCTCCTTCTGGTTGTTGCGAATGTTCCAAAACGTCAAATCGCCATCGCCACTACCGATTCATCGACTGTGGTTTTTTATTCTTTTCCCTTTTTTCTCAATTTCTGTCTTCTTTTTTTCAACCGTTGTTTGCTCTTCTTTTATTTTTCACGGTCGACGAATGGAGAATCTACTTTCTTCCTTTTATCCGTGCAATGGCATTATTTTAAAAAGTAATAGAAATTGTTTTAATCTCGGTTTAATAAATATGGTTCGATTCTCGAAGCGAAAAAAATCTACATATTTTTTTGAATCTTTTTTGAGTCTTGTTGAAATTGAATTTTAAAATTCGAGCCAAGTTTGATCTGAATATAAATACAAAAACAGCAAATTTTCCTAATATTTGTCGGTCGTTGTATTCTCTCGCTCAAAAATCTGTCAGAAATTTCGTTCTTTGATTTATTCTCGATTGTCCGTGCAAATGCCATTATCTCGTTGCGAAATTTCGTTCAACGAATGCTTTTCATCGTCGTGTACGAATATTTGTTTGACTTGTCGGTTACGATCTTCGGTTCCTGCGAACCTTTTCATTTTCTGTCGGCGATATGAAACGACAAGAATCCGTCAAAAAATATTCCTTACCGAGAAACGGACCAAGCGAAATCCAAACAGATTGCTCCCCGACATTTTCGTTCGAGTACCTCGACACTGAGCTATCCCATCTTTGTCACAAAATCACCACCAGTTTGCAGACAAAGGAATACAACCCAACGCGCCTCACATAACTCAGCGTCCGCTTTTCCGTTTACTGTTCCTCGCACGGCGAGCACAAAGGGGCGCAACGTCGCGGAGACAACGCGTTTCAACTTCCGCGTGCAATACGATTGCGCGAACACAGCCACTACGATTCTCCCGTGGGAATGGTCTGCGAACATTTACGAACGCTTTACCCTCCCCCCGAAACAGATACGCGAGATCGTAAATTCCGTGCGAGAATTTCCGTACGATCGCGCGTGACGCGAGTTACAAGCGCGTCGATTAAATTTTAAAAAACTGCCCTTTAACTCGGAAAGATAATATTATCTTCCAAATTGTACGTACTCTGATTGGAATTCAATTTAAAATCGTTGAGGTCAATCTAAACTCTCAATTGGTCACGTCGAGTCACAAATGATCGTGAAAAATGTATATTTTATTTTTGACAGTGCTTTTGACAGAATTGAAAGTAAATCAAGTCAACGACGTCAACAGGATCTTTCGTCTCGTATCGAAAAATCCGTGAAAGCCGTCAGATCGTCTCTCGACACACGATACATGATCACTTTACTTTTCTTTTCTTTTCTTTTTTTTTTTTTTTTGTTGAACAGACCCAAGCACACCAAGCCACGAGTCGATCCGACTATCAACATTCGACCCACTTATCGACATGACAAACATTTGCACGTTGACAAAGGGGCGACAGAGTCGGAAATGCGTAATCTCCGTAACGAAACGCGCGGTGAAACGTTGCGAGTGGCTAGACTGAGGACAGGCCGAGTCCTTCGATAAAGCGAAAATAACAGGATCTTGATGGCAGGCCGCTTGAAATAGAGCTGCTTGAGCATGCAATCGATTACCGCGGGCTTTTATTAGTAGTTATCCGCTAGATCCTCGGCCACGTAAGCATGCGCACGTTTCTCGACGAGCATCCTTGGGCTGTGTGTGCGTGTGTGTGTGTGTGCGTGTGTGCGCTTGTTTCCCCTCCCCCTGGTGCACGGAAATCGACCACCGAACTTCCGCCCGTTTTCACGTTTCACTGTCGCGCGGTCTGTCTCTGTTTGAAACTCGAGAGAACCAGCTCGATTCCGTGGTGTTGCGAAGCCGGGAAGACCGACTTGACGCGCGTGGCTTCGTATGTATTTGGAAATATTCGTATCGAATTGATGTCTTTCAAGACGGTACTCGAGAGTCGTGTCAAAGTTTCGCAACGCGAAATTTGGAAATTTGAATTTCGCGCGGGCGCGCGACGTTCCGAAAGATTTTCCAAAAGTTTGAAAAAAGAAAACAAACTTAGACACCGTGGAACGAGGAAAAGACGTCAGTCGCATGTCCGATTTAACGTGAACGCAAATTCGCATCGCACAGGATATTAGTATCGCACCACACACACGACACCGCCACCGTATTCTTCAGACGAAACGCAACACAAGATCCGCATTGTACTCCCTCGATGCTTCTGCTGAACATTTCTCTTGAATAAACTTTGTAGAAGTTTGCTTTGTATAGCTTCCAAAAAAGCCCCCCCCCCCGAAAAAAAAGAAAAAAAGAAAAAAAAGAAATTCATTGCGACAATAATCGATATATCGTGTAACAAACTCTATGCTATTGTCATTAGACGAGAGATGCTAAAAGAAAAGAGAGAGAAAAAGTACGGTAGAATCTTCTCTACACGCTGTGATTAGGGGATATAGAGGAGGGAACAATTCCAGAAGCAGCGATTAGATTAAAAACCGATGTAAGTAATATATTTTCATATTTACAAGAACTTTTAGTTGTAAGTTGAATAAGTCGGATAGTTGAATATATGAATGTATGTATACATATAATATGTGTTGCGCTTGTAAAAATATAAAGTGCGTTTTTTCAAAACGTATTTATTTCATCGACAGTAGGAGACAAAAATAACCTTTGAACGAGACTGAGAGAGAGAGAGAGAGAGAGAGAGGGGTTGAGTGAAAGAAAGAAAAAGAGAAAAGTAAGGTCAATTTACTTTTGCGTTTCTTCTTTGATTTCTACCGCGAAACGTTCGATCGAGATTATTCCCATTTCGAGATGTACGAATGAAACAACAAAGGGGAGAAAAAAGAGAAGGGAAAGAAATTAAAAAACCGCCGAACCGCAAGAAAGGACGAACGAGGAAATAAACAGCAATTTTCCGCTCGACGCAACGAGTACATTTTGAAAGAACGCCACGAATAGGTATGCTTTCACTGAAAGCGATTAATTTCCGAGAACTTCGTTTCGTTCCTCGATCGCGAGCCACGATACAACGTCGTTCTACGTTCCCTCTCGTTCTCGTCTTTTTCCTGCGCCGAACGTACCTAACCCTCTTTTCTCGCGAGTCAAAATTCCGCTTATCGCGAAACAAAGTCCGTTTATCGCGTTCAAGTACAAACAATCTATCGGCGGATCGAGGAGAAAATTCTTTCTTCTACTTTTCCATTTATTCGCTTTCGCAACGGATCTTTAGCGTACGTTTAGAGCCCACCAAGCGAGTAGTCTCGTTTCCTGTGTTCTCGCAGCTTCCGAGAAGGCACGTAGTGAAGAATCGCTATAAGACGAACAATATAAAAACGTAAGCCGCGGGAATGCCGGCCGTGGACTTGGAATTATCGCACCAGTTCCATCCCTCTCAACGCCTGACTCGGTACACCGGGAGGCAGAGCCGCTGGTTCTCCCCCCTTCGCTTCCGGATCGTTGAGGGCTGCCTCGGAAGCCTTGAACCTCTTGTACTTCCCTTCGAACAGACACGTTTATTTATTTATTTCGGACGGAGAAACTGAGAAGCTGCGCTTCTTCTTGGCTGATAATCTGTTATAATTATTTCTTCACGCTCTTGGCCACATTGTACGTGGACACGGTTAATTTACGTCCTATAAAAAAGCCACTTTCATTCCATTCGCGAGACCGTCACAAACATAGTTATTTCTTTGAAATTGCAAAATGTGAACCTGATTCTTTCAATGTGTTTATGTTTCCTTTATTTACTAGAAATAAAACGATATTAAATGTATTTAAATGTATCGCAGAGGTTTAATTTATCTCTTGTCTCTTCCTACTTGGGAAGAACGTCAGGGATATCATACTTTTCCACCCGATTGAATCATACTACTCGCCAAGAGATTCTCGCGGTTTGTCTACCACGCAACGATTCAGTTGATTTCAGTTGATCGATCGGTTTAATATTACTTACTGGCTAAACGGACCAACATGACGCCCCACCAAATGCTCCAGCCCCACCCAACCAGGCAGAATAAAACGGTGAATAATTGACCCACCCCGACCACCAGGTTCACCACGAACGCGCCCAGTCTCGACTTCAGTCCAGCCACCGCCGAGAATCTCGGCTGGCCGGTGCACAAGTTGAAGATACCGCTCCACACGGTGCCTGAAAGAGAAAAAGTCACAGCGGATTCAGCACGTTCCTCGAGGAGGTTCTAGTCGGAGGAATTTCTTGATCTCCGAACTTTTGCGAGGAGTAATTATTTACCAGAGCCAGGCAGTAAGACGTTCCACACGAGACAGAACCAAGCGAGAGGGACTGGCAGACAAGGAATGGCGCCACGCATTAGGGAATTGTGCTCTACCAGAACATCCGGTATCTTAGCTTTTGGTTCCTGCGTCGTTTCCATGAAAAATAGAAAGAAAAGGGAAGCAATCGTTAGTATCTCGATGTCTTCGACCTTTCAATGCCTCTCGTTCGTCCAAATTTCTTTCAATCTCTGATTGAACGGAAGTTGAGCGAAGTTTGCTTCTTGGAAAACTTTAAATTCGGATTTCGATCTTTTCGAAAATCGGTTTCTCAAGTGTTCGGAGCGCGTATTACCTCCGACAACGGGGGCGGTGCTACGCTGGTAAGACTGTGCTTGGCACGTGTGTTTCTCGCGCGTTCCGCTTCGGCGTTCCGCTTGCACTTGCAGTTGTCGAACAGACGGCGGCAAATGGCGCCGAACCTTCGTTCCGGGGGGCAGCAGACGGTAGCCTCGGCTGGCGCGACCCTCGATCTCTTTGAGCAACATTTCATTTCCCTGAGTCGCTTGCACCTGATACGAAGAACGAGAAACATCGCGATTAATATCACTCTCGTTCAATTTTGCATCTGATACAAAGAAGAGAAACTTTGCGATCATCATTTTTCTTTTCATTTGATCTTTTTTTAATCATCCGAAGGAACAATGAATTCCATAATGTAGAGACAGAAACTACGAAAGTTTTTATTTCGTTTGAGAAACGAAATTACAATATTAAGAAAGACTCTGAAGAATCGTCTAGAATAATCTTACATCCCGGTGACTCTTCGACCAGCACTCGTATTTGCATCTATTCTTGAATCCACGTATAAAAATCATCTCGCTGATCGTCCTGACTACCCAAATTAATCAAACTGTACTGTAATTTGTAAAAAGATCCGATACACCCTGTCGAATCTCCCTGAAGAATCGTCTAAAACAATCGTACACTCTGATGACTCTTCGTACCTGCATCTGTTCTTGAATTTAGGCCAGCAACCGGCAGGCACGTTGTCCCTGGTCGGGGGTTGCTCGTTCCTGTTCACCAACGTGGTCCTGGCTTGGTGACTTCTCGGCCAGGTGAGCCCCTTGGCGTCCGTACGACACGCCAGACACCTCATGCTTGGGCAGCACTCGCAGCAACGACTCAGGGACCTCTTCCAGCGCGTAAGAAGCCTGTCGGGTGCACGTTCGCCAACGCCGTTCGCCGCTGCCAGTACCCTGCAATCGGGAATGGGAGGCCGCGCCCCCGGTGCTGTTAGTATTATTAAAAATAGGGGTTGCTCGATCGATTCCGCGCGATAATGGAGCCTTCGGGGCGTCGATTAAGAAGGAAGTAACAGGCATCGATGAAGCGTGACGCGGTCGAACGATGCCGCCGTCTTTCTTTCGATCTATCAGCCATTGAATTCTTCAAGGATATTCGCCACGGAGGCGGAGAATCTAGGTCGAGGTGAAATTATCTCCGGAGTGGAATTGGTAATCGGGGGGTTCAGCGTCGTTTACTTTCTTTCGTATTCTTTGGAAGTTGGACTGTTGAGGAATAACGCGGAGGTGGATTATATCGCGTTAATACCGTGGAGAATATTCTTTGTACATTGATCAAGGATCAGAAAGTTGCGTTTGAATATATTTAAGATGGTTGTTAGCATAAATTGTACGTGTGCGGTGCATATTATTGTATATGTAGATTATTCATTATTATATGTATATATATGTAGCGTGCAAATTATATATGTATACAACGTGATATTACATTATATATATATATATATATATATATGAGTCAAAGATATTGATTCTTTTTCTTTTATATGTAGAACTGAAGGCTATGTGTAATTGGTCCATATTATATCGCAGTCTTTCTCATCAACACTTTGAAAAATAATTATTTCTTGTCTTTGCACAACGTAGAAAATTATTAACGATAACGATTCGACTGCTGTTCGTGCAATTTCATATTTCTACTCCGCTTAATAAATATTGAAATGGATGTACATTTACTTTTAGAATTTTATATATTTGTGCATTCTCCAATTTCCATGAAACATCCGCACTCTGTAGTTATTTATGTATATTTGTATCTTATGACGTTGCGTTCGCAGCGGTCGTTCCATTGTGCTCGTGACATCGAGTGTTTCCCAGTGAATGTGTACCGCGCTGGTCAGACACGTCAAGCGCGCGTGAAACAGCTCGGTTCGTTTTTTCTCTCCCTTTGTCTTTTGAAGAAACCTACTTTCCAAGTTATCAATGAGATTTCTCGTTCGAGCCTCGCTGTGACAATTTAAAAATTCAAAATCTACAAATTGTCTCACTTTTCAAGCGTACAAATTATTAGAGGTACCCATAACGTCGTTACTGTACAAAATTTTACTTTATTTAAGAGTCAATGCAGTTTTAATCTGTAATATAATTTAACAATAAGCACACTAAATGTCAATATATTTATTTTTATTACTAGAATATTTTTATTACTAGAATTTTTTTTATTACTAGAATATAGGTTATGTTGTAACAAGTTAAATTATTGTCACCAGATGGCAAAATTAGTTTATTAAATTTTATGGAGGTTTACTCCTTTAAATGAATATATTGTGAGATTTAACAAGAAACTATGATGATAACTATTTATTTTAATTAATGTGTAACAAGATTTTTATGACGACCGTTTGCTTTGATTATTAACAACAGAAAATACAATATTTTATTTTCTCCTTTCTTCAGTTTCAACGAGTGTCGTTGCTGTCAAATTCGCTTTTAAAAACACGCGCGCCGCCACAAGGAGAAAAACAACATTATTATATGGGCACCCCTAACATTATTGACACTTCTCCCTCGCCATTTAAAAATTCAAATTAAACAAAATTCAATCAATCAACGTCAAAAGAAGCAATCAACAGCGTCGCGAAGAGTACTAAAAACGTAGTAAAAAAATACACACTGTAATTAACTGTATGAATTATCCTGTCCATCGACCACCATTTTGTCAACGACCAGAATTCGTCGATTAACTACTAATTAATCACCCCTCTCCACATTAACCTCGAAATCGAACCACCTACGTCCCCAGCGAAACCTCCGATCGATTACCAACCCTTGCCTCGACAAAATTCCAAACCCTGCGGCTACGTAAATCCGCGCGACAAGATATCACGCGTAAGAATCCTATCGATCAGCAACGGGGGGGTGGGAGCGACGTGTAGCAAATCCCCACGTGTTGCCACAACCACCTATATCCTTTCTACTTCGATTCTGGCCCCCGAATGCTGGCCGAAAGGTTGAACGCACGCAGAGGTTGTGAAATACGAGTGTCCTTACCTGTGCTTTCGTGGTAGCTTCGTAGACTTTGTTGCGCCGCGCGTGTTCAAAGATCAACGGGCGCCGCGATCCGGTGATCGATGGCCGAGCGGAAACGCGGCGAATTCACGGCGGAGATAGCGGAAGATAACGAGAAAGAGCGATGGATGATCCGCGGGGGTGGCGGATCGATCGGCGGAGAGAAGGCGAGCAAAAGGCGCGTAGAAAGAAGAAAGTCGAGTGGAGCGTTCTCCGCGCGACGGCGAACGAGCATCGCGCTGGCTCGGCTGGTGTGCCGCACGAGGATTGCAGGTGCCGCAGTCCCGCTCGGGGGTAGGACGGACCTCGGAGGACGAAGGGCGGCGAAGCGGGGCGAGGGTGGAGGCGAGCCAGTTGCTGGCCAGCGAGCCGGTCACGCAAAGATTTTCTCCTTCTTGGCGGCCGACACTGCATTACTCACAAGTACAGGGGGAACCGGCCGCCCGCTTACGAGACTTCCTTCGCTTGACCGCGAAATCGATACCACACCAACGCTCGGGAACGGTGAAGTTCTTTACCTTAACACCGCCGCTTTTTTCTCAAGGTGCCCACGCGTTGACTCTTGCCTCCCTCCAACCCCTCTTTCCCACTGGCGCGATTTCCTTCCCCCCTTTACTCTCCACCTTCGAGCTCTCGTGACTCGATTGTTTAGCTTTCTGTTCTTTAATTTCTTCTTTCTTACTTTCTTTCTTTTCTCTAACTTTTTGCGTTGGTTCGACGACAAAAGAACGTCAATGGTCAGATGTATAGCCTCCAGTTTAGATTTAATTTAACAATGGAACAATCTTCTTGCTTTCGACGAATATCGATTCCCAAGTTTCGCTAAATTTTCTTGGAGAACTCGCGTTGATTCTCGAGCTGTCTTTGTCTCCTTTAGAACATTACTCTAGAGCAGCGATGGCAAACATTTGGCACGCACGAGATTTTGTACGGCACCCAAAGAATTATATAAAAAAGAAATTATGTTAACTTTAACTTTATGTAACAAACTGTTTTTAAATTTCTAATTAATGTAGCACTAAAACTCTTCACAGATTTTGCAACGATTTCATTTCAAAAATCTGTCAAAATTTGAAAGATACTGGCACGGGAAGAAAATTGAAACAAATTTTTATCTCATAAATTCCTATCCCTGCTCTGGAGCATAGTTGGTGATCGATCACAGTCGTGACTTTAACGACTGTAGCTTGTAGCTTGCGAACGACGAACACACATGGCTTCATTTGCACGAAAGAAGACGGATCTGTTACGAAGAATCGCAATCACGAAAAACGTGTAAACGAGTGCGTGGGATTTTCAGAATCGTGCAAAGTGAACACACAAACGCATAAAGGGCGCGAACCCCGTGACGAATGTTTCAATGGCACGTTCGCGAAGTTTTTAATCGCGTTCACTTTGACTCCGTGCGAGCTACCCTTGCGAGAATATGCGTGCGAGCTGGCTCCGCTCGCGAGACCCTGAGGAATCGGGCGCGAACTTTCTCCTTCAGCAAGTTTCTTTAAAATTACTGCTTTTCCTCGAACACCTTTAACTTTGACTGACATCGAAGAATCCAAGCGATACAAAAGAAGGAGGAAGCTCTTGCATCGCTGTTTCTCCGTCAAAGTAATTTGTCAAAGAACCGTGGAGAAACAACTTTCTCATTTTTCACGAAAGACTCCTTATTTTTTTATTACTACAATTATATATAATTGTATTATATGTATGATAACTGTATTATTTTGAAAAATTTAATTCAATTGTGCCATTTTGTATGAAACGTTCAACTGTACCATTTCTTCAACATATTTAGCTTTCACCGTTTGGTACTAATAAATTAATTAAATTGGAAAATTGAGGGACAATGTTTACAGAAATACAGTGTCTCAAAAGATAATTCAACGATATATAATAATATAATAATCGTATTATTTTGAAAAATTTAATTCAATTGTACCATTTTGTATGAAACGTTCAATTGTACTATTTTTTCAACATATTTAGCTTTCACCATTTAGTACTAATAAAATAAATTAATTAAATTGGAAAAATGGAGGACAACGTTTAAAGAAATACAGTGTCTCAAAAGGCAATTCAACGATTACAATTATTATACGTATAATAATCGTATTATTTTGAAAAATTAAATTCAATTGTACCATTTTGTATGAAAGGTTCAATTGTATTATTTTTTTCAACATATATAGCTTATTTACCGCTGTCAATTTAGTACCAACGAATTCATTGAATTAAAAAAATACAGGGACAACGTTTAATGAAATAGTGTCACAAAAGATAACTCAACGATTACGTTGTAATCCTCCTTTCAGGACCCTCTTTTCCACGAACATTTTTTTCTACCGAGTCAATCACCGGCACTCGAAGGAAATTCCACGCGATCGTAAGGCTCGAGAGTGAGCGATAAGTGTGTTGTACTAACGGCGTGAGTTGTGCCGCCGTGACGTAAGAAAACATATCATTATGCGGTGCGGAAAATTATGCGAAACCTGATTCAACGTCGTGTCCTGCCGCGTGCTGACATACTGCGTTTGGTCACGTGGCGAATCGTAAATGCGAATGCATTCGCAGCGAGCGATTTTCTCCCGATTCTTCTGCGTAAAAAAAGAAATTCGTAAAGCAGGGCAGTTTGCACGGCTGATTAACGCGAAATGAAATTAGAAAAAAACAGTCGGAGAATCCGGTTACGTGCAGGAGGAGCAAATTGAAATGAAACCTTTCGACGAGCGGAGCGAACGCTCTCGAATTATCTACGAGAGATTGGCCTGATTAAAAAGTTCCACCGCGGGAAGTTGATTTGCTCGAACTTCGTCTACTTGTTGTACGTGTTAACGTTCTACGTTATCAGGCAGTTCAGTGAAGTTCAGATCTGAGAACTGATAAAGAGCAAAGATATTGTAGATAGGGAACGCTACCACTTTCAATGTTTCACGTTGAACGAAAGGTAAAACGAGCCTGAATGTTCTTTGTATAACAAAGTCATTCAAACTGTATTTTTCATATATTCAGTCATAAATGTACGATTCGATGAACTGATGAACTTGCAGCGTATATAACTTCTATATTAACTTCTTGGTCTGACAATTCGTTTACTTCAATCACTAAACTCACGAATTCAAGCTCTTCGATTGAAGAATCTTGTTGTCAGTCGTAAGATTTTTTTTCTGAAGAAATTAGGAAGAACGAACTCGTAGCTTAATTACTGTATTACATGCAGTCTGACGATTCGTTTACTTTAATCACTGAATTTGCGAATTCAAGCTAACACATCCCATACGTTGAGATACAAATCTTGTAGAAGAAACGTTGTCATCCATAAAAACTTTTTTTCGAGGAAATTAGGAAGAATGAAGTGGTAGTTTGTGTAATTTCCACGTTACGTGCAGTCTGACAATTCGTTTACTTCAATCACTGAATTTGCGAATTCAAGCTAACACATCCCATACGTTGAGATACAAATCTTGTAGAAGAAACGTTGTCATTCATAAAAACTTTTTTCTGAAGAAATTAAGAAGAATGAAGTCGTAGTTTGTGTAATTTCCACGTTACGTGCAGTCTGACAATTCGTTTACTTCAATCACTGAATTCGCGACTTCAAGCTATCGCGTCTCATACGACGAGATACAAATTTTCAGAGAACTTAAGAAAAATCTTAGAAGAAACGTTGTCGGCGTTTTTTTCTAAAGAAATTAGGAAGAATGAACTCGTGTAAGCTTGTGTAATTTTTACGTTACATAGATTACGAGTTAAGACACAAATCTAGGAAAAGAAACATTCCCGGTCACGAGATATTTTTCGAGAAAAAGTCTGGATCATTTCGGCTCTACAGCTGTGTTGGTGGACGTTGTAGTGGGGAAATTGGTGGACACGAGGACGCTGATGAGACGCGTGCAACACGGTTGTCGGGCCACCGGTGTGCAAACGCGTTGAGCAAAACCATTAAAAGTTGGCACAGCACCGAGCGGGAAGTTCGTACCGTGGCCGTTGCAGCGATTCACACAGCGATTATCGCGCGGTGCCGCCAAAATCGTGCAGTTAAAAGTTTACACGGTGCGCGAACCGGGGCGTCATTAACCCCTCTCCATCCCTCGGAGAGCCAAGGAACTTTCAGCGACACGATTACCTTGTTATTACTTTCACTTCTGCTCGCGAGCCAGAGAATTCTGTCGGCGTCGCCCGACAAAAGAACCAAACGATTCACGATCGTTTTGTCGTGGAAACTAAGCCGTTAATCCCGCGTGCCACGTTTCAAAAATTTCCAACCGAGGCCTTAGGCATCTTTCGCGGAAGTTGCGACTGAAGTTTCACTTGTTGAAGTTTATTGCAATCAGCACTATAGATACTTTACATTTTCTTCCCTTTTTTGTATATATTTCTGTGGATTTCAGTCGCGACAGTTTTTGAGAAGTAGAAATTTTCTGAATTGTATAGTTGTTAAAGTGTAGGGATCAAAAGTGGAAAATTTGATCAAAGGTGAGAGGGGGGGGGGGGCATTTATCATGATGCGGTGTAATTCTAATTTCGCAAAAGCGTACTTTCTCCTCGTTAATTGTTTACCTAGCTAACCAGGCCAGTCGGATTACCGTAACCCAGGTGGAGTTGTTCGGGCTAGAAATTACGAGGAACAGAAAAGTGAGCGGAGAGGAAACGAGCGGGACTGCTCGTGATATATTATGAAATGAGAGGATCGCGATGTATCACTTTAATTGCCCTTTTCCTTTGCGAATCTCGCGCGACTGCCGCGAACGAAGACGAAACCAGACTGAAGCGCGTTTCAGTTGCGCAACTGAATTTTTCTCCTTAATTAATGCGAAGATAAAGTGGCGTTCGTTAAAAGGGAACGTAAAAGACGCGTCCAATCAAGATTACCGCGCTAAATTCACCGTGACTTTCTTTGACTTGCATTTTGTACGCGTTGCGAAGGAATATTTTTTTCTAGGGAGTAAAACAGTTAGTTGTAAATTTTAATTGGAATTTCACACGCAGAAAAATGTAATATGACGATGTGTGATGCTTTTCTTCTATCTTGGATTATTCTTGAATGTTCAAAAAATATTTTTGCAATTTTAAATATTAAAAAAATCTGTTCTCTATCTCTGTGGATAAATTGCGCAAGTTTACAGCGCAATGGAAAATTAAGATCGAAAGTGTGACACTCGTTTCAAGCGGGAAAATAGGTCCACGCGTCTCAGTCGTAAATAGGCGCGCCGTAAGAAGGAAAGCAACAAAGTTACAAATATCGTGGTCAATTTTAAGTTACGTGACCGACAGTTAACACGGGAACGGGGCGAATTAACATAAACAAGGGCTGAAACTTAATCGCGTTGCAAATTCCAGTAAATAATCGATGACTCTGCGGTTTCGCGTGGACCGAACGCCCATGGTTCCATTCATTTTTCACGCGAAATCGGATCTCCCTGTGGCGAGTCCACTTTCGAAAAGTAACACTCGCTTTCGGTGGCGAAATTGGGGCAAACAGCGCGTGATCGCTTGAATTCGTCGCGATGACCACTTGAAGAAGAGGAAACGAATGAAACGCGCAGTTACATGAAGTTCCAGCCGATTTCTGGTAATTATAGATACATTTTTATGTCGCGATAACGTTGATCACACGAATACCTAATTGCCGAATAATTCTGTTTCGAATTTACTCGAATTTACGAGTAAATGTAAAAGTGAATGAACATAGAAATTGTATAGTTTGCACAGTTTGTACAGATGTTCCATGTCGAGGGATAAGACCGATCTACAGGTTTGTAGTTTGAAACAGAAAACGGCCGATCGCCATTGTTCGATCTACTTGTAATTTACAGTCGCGCCACATTTACTCGGATCGATGTGCAATCTTCCTCTTGCCCTGGTTACCTAAGTTTAGATCCTCCCTTAATTATCTTATTCGTCCTCGGTCCCACTGCAAAATTTAATTAACTCGATCGAGACTAGATCTCCGCGGATCTTGCTCGAGCGCGAACCAAACAGAGGCGATTCACGAGGATACAAATTGCGCCATTCATCCCTGTTCAACACTATCGCCAGAATAATACACGGTGGCAATAGGAAACCCAGCCTCGTTAAACTCAAACTTGTGCCACGCCGGTGTATCAACGACAGCTGAAAAATTCGCAGGATTCGAAATAACTGAGAACGCGGACGAATGCGAAGTTGACGGTGTACCGTTTGACGTCAGTGTCGCGCGGAACTAGGCCAAACACGAAGGGCCAGTTGATCCGGAGGGGGTGGAGGAGGGCGACTCACGCGACTGTTCAGCCTCCACTCTGTGAACCTCCAAAAATCACGACGCGAGCCGCGAGTGTCGCTGAAGCGACGGACGTCCGATCGGAGACGGTGTGCGCGAAGAAACGCCGAATCAAAGAGGGTGGTAAGTGAAATACATAAGGGTAGTTGCGGCTCGACCTTGGCCGCACGCGACGCTCAACGCCCGTTCGGTCAGTCTATGTACGTAGCCGCGTTACGTCGATTTTTGGTTGTGCTAACATACACGTACACACGCGTCGAGGGAAGGATGGAATTATTTTCCACGGTGATGAACTAACGTTATGCGGATGACAGGATATTGGGGTGTCAGAAATTTCAAAGGCTCGTCGGACAAGCTTTCGTTCTCTGATGCCTCTGTATGATTCTGCTTTTCCGTAATGGAGAATCTTTTCGAGAGAAATACAAAGTCTTTTGTATTTGTGTATTTTGGCAGAGTACAAGGTTGTTCTTTTCTGGTTATTCCCCGACATGCAGGTTTCATTTTAATTGTTTAATTATCTCCACGTTACTGTCTTCCGCGTTTGTGTATTTTAACCTCCTTTTCTGGTTGTTCTCCGACGCACAAGGTGTCTCGTTTTAATTCATCCTGTTCAAAGAATTTATTTTCTATCGAGGGGGAGAGGGCATCTTACGACCAGATTTGTATAGGTGGAGATCTCGAAGTCACATCCATTTTATCACTGAAAGTGATTTTAGCGGGGCTAACCCAGAAAATCGAGGTGCAACTCTTCAGGTGCAACGCTAATGCAACGAAAATTAGCGATTGGTCGATTTGGGTCACGTGATTCGTGAGGGAGCGTGAGGTAGACCTCAAATAGGAGTGGCGTTGTCTGGTACTGAGCGATCGCGCCTGTAATTTGTTTTCTATCGATTCAAATGTTTGCGTATCAATAAAATTTTATGGCGAAAAAGTCGTCTTCATTTTCTAGTCAGAACAGTTGCTTTTGGGCTTTTCAGTGAGACGAATCGTACTAGGGTACAAGTCGTGCAGTTTTTTTTTTAAATGGAATATTATTATTTTTCTCTTGAGAATTAATCGACGCAGCTCGATATTTTAACTTTAATTTTCGCACGATGTCTCCCTCGAAACAGAACAAGTTTTATTTATTTTTTTCGAATAACGAGTAGTTGCGGAAACAATTGCGTGGACAAATTAAAATGAGACACCCTGTCCGTAATATAATATCAGTACAATTACAATTGTTGCAAGATAACAATTTCTTTTTCCGTATATTTCTTGTATTTCTGGAATTTTTTGATGGAATTACAAAGTGAAACTGCAGCGTTTTCTTTCTTTAGATTTCATTCAATTTTTAATTATGAAATCGAAATTTCAATTTCCTAATGCCAGCGTGAAACGAGGGCGAGAGTCGGAAATTGATGGAGATTGGCGGGCGTTTATTAAATAAGCGCCCTAGACGTGCGCGTGTGTCATCGCCGGTGTAATTCCAAGTAATAGTTAGGTGAATCACATGCAACTGCTCTGTGAGAATAGAAAACGTTCGAGACTCGACCAATCGTGGCTGCTTTCTTTCTTTCTCTAGGAAAAAAAACGCGTAGGTGAAAAATGGCAAATGAAGAGTGATCGCGTCATTCGGGATCCCCTCCCTTCTGTGCGATATTTGCAAGGATCTCCATGCAGATTTTAGAATATCGATCCCTCTTCCGTTGAATATGCGAAATGTCAAGCATAAAACATTGTTCGTATTCTCGCTTTATCTCCCTGTTTTTTCTCCTCTCTCTCTCTCTCTCTCTCTTTTTTTCTCCTCTGCGTAGAAACGAGGTACCGCGAGAATAATCACACCCGAGTGATTAACTGCAACATGCGCGACGCATTAGTTTGCA
This sequence comes from Melipona bicolor, assembly GCA_030673865.1. NCBI lineage: Eukaryota > Metazoa > Arthropoda > Insecta > Hymenoptera > Apidae > Melipona > Melipona bicolor. The sequence goes on from JAHYIQ010000012.1 coordinate 4,069,019, forward strand.
TTTTAAAATTTTTTTAAAAATGGGACAATGTTGTTCAGTAACGCTACGGGCGTAACGCGCTACCATAAATCTGCTGTCGCTCGTTCAAACAAACACGAATTGCTTATTAATAAATACACGAAACAGTTGCCAACTCACTGCGCTCCGCAAATAAATTTCTCCTCATACTTGAATCATACTTGAACTTTTTTGCGGCAGATAAGTGTTAAGTTCCGAGGATTCCGCGCGCTAAAATTCTGACTGCGAATGTGTTCGAAATATGAAAATTCCAAATGCTGATAAAGTGCTAACTTTTGACACAACATGCGAAAAATTTGCATGTTCAAGACGTGTGTAAAAGAACGTTGTTTGTCCGTCGAGAGCCAGACAACTTCTCTTCGAGATATTAATGGAATCTCGTTGTATCTCAGTGATCTCGAAAGTTTGAAACAACAACTAGCCAAACTTTGACGTCGAAAAATTAGCGAACCTTGCGAACGTACGAGGGACACGCGTAACGCAAGCTCGACGAGGTTTGGTGCAACGGAACGAAATCGAATCGATCGCGCGAACCAGTCTGCGTTTACGTTCAACAGGCCGGAAATGGTGTGCACGTGTAACCGTGTTTTTAGAGGAATTCCATTTCCCGAGCGGATCGACTAATAATAGACGTGATAATATTTGCTCGGTCCAAACGAGGCTGTTCGAACCAGACGATTGTCCAGCGTTTGGCGAAGATTATTTTCAGCGTCCCCAGCGATTGATATCTCGTTAATGAAGGAAAGCAAAGAAATAAAGAAAAAAAGAAATCGACTTGAAACAGTATTTTGGAAAAAAAAAAACTGAACGTTTCGTCTTCGACCAATGGTCAAACAGGTTACGTCAATAATTAAACGCGTTCGTTTCATTTAAACGAAAGTGATCAATCGATGATTAATCACGCAAATTATAAATTTAATTAATATTGAATTAATGTTAAATTTGACGGAATTGAATAGAATAATTGAAGATCGATCGATCGAAGAGTAAACATCACCGATTCACCGAACGCGAATCGTCGTTACGCTGGAAAACGATTAATCTCGCGCGGAGCGCAGCCCATTCGATACTAAAATTGAGGATGATTAAATATAGCTGGAAGAGTGTCTTCGAAACGAACAGCTGGCCATTAACGTTTGCAGCTCTCGCTCGAGTGTTTCGCGCTCGAGCTCCACCTCGAACTTTTCACTGTACACGGTCAAAGTAATCATTTCTGCATTTATAATTGGCTCTCCCGTGGAAATACGAAGGAAAAAAAGAATCTAATTTCGTATTGTACACCATTTTTACTTATCGCCGGGGTAGGGTTTAATTTGAAAATTGCGATCCACCGCTTCCCGAGAATTGGTTCGACGAACAAAGCTGCAAGCTTCGATAATGAGACGAACAGTCGAATGAATTATTCAAACGTTTCTCGAACGTTTTACGAGAGAATCCATCGCGATTGCCCGCCTTACGATCATATTTTTCCAAAGACTGTGTTACCACCATGTACGTATTCGCGATTATACGCAGCATCGTCACGCTATTGCGGCTCTCCGAGTCATTTTTAAAACGTGGTCGGCTGCAATGAAACTCCCGCGCGGGCTCTTTCGAAAAAGAGTTAAATCTCGTTGCAATTATAACAGGTGAACAACGAACCGCTTCGAGCTCGTTAAAGTTACGAAACTCGATGGATTAATTAAATGACCGACGTGACTCAATTATTGTAGTCACATCTCCGCTGTGACCGTAACTTTTGAACGATCGGAGAAATGGAGCGTAACGAAATGGGTTGTGAAAATCGAGAATGAAAGCTTCGCGTGAAAGTGTCTGCGAAGTTTGATCGTTCCATTTGCAACGACGCTCGCACACGCTTCATTTGCTGTACTGTATTTGTTTAACGTCGACAACCGTAAAATCGTTCGACGTGTAGACTTTCGAAGAATCCGCAAGTCGACGTAGTCTAATCTAAAGTCAAAGAAAAAGAAATTCAGATCATTTGACACATATTACGCGTGTAATTTTTAAAGAGAACTGAAGAAATCAAGGCACTTAATTCAATTAAGTTTCGACAAATCTACACGGAGTGAAAAAAGGCAATTTCTCGAACGAGAAAGGAGGAAAATAAAGGAATTATGCGGCTCAAAGGCGTGAACGATAGACACGGTCTGACGGTCTCGTGCTTTTCGTCGTTCGTGCTTTTCTTTTTTCTACCACCTCCCTCTCCCTCCCCTCACTCCCCCTCATCGGTCTTCCTCCCCTCTTTCAACCGCCGATCCAATCCAAGTTAATTAGCGACGCTCGTACAACGAGGCGATTCGAAATTCTGATTTATAATCCCCTTGAGCCAGGCCGTGGCGATGTAAATCGCCGCGGGATCGATAAACCCAGCTCGGTTGCATCGACCAGTGGAAAGGGTGGTGCTTTACAACTAGCCGGGGTGAAGGAACTCGGTGGATCTTACGATGGGCCAAGTTTTCCCGCACTGGCTCCTTGTCCAGTAATGTCCGTCAGGAAACGCAAGCTCTGACCGAGACAATTTAACCAACGTCCGTGTAACGACCAACCTCGACCAACGCGATACCCCTTTCTCTTCCTTGACTTTCTACGATGTAACAGATGCGGGTGACAGAGACATTTAAATGTAAAAAGAGACGACAGAGTCGCTGTGGAGGCGACAGAAGAAGCTGAAAGTCGAGTAAAATCCAAGAGAAAAACTTGTGTCTCAACTATCCGCTGTTGTCTCTTGTCTTTTAAAAAATAAAAGAAAATAATCACGCAGGAATCAATCAATCAGGAAGCAATTTTGCCCTGTCGTGCATACTACTAGGGTGTGACGCGTGTGTTCAGTGTGAAAAGTGAATTGACCAGTTGCAAAGGGCGACACTCGATTCGCGTTGAACCAGTTCATCACCAAGCTTAACCTTGGTCCAATATTTCTGCAAAATGCAATTAATTCTCGCTTAAGGAAAATCGCGCGAGTTGGCCAGCGAGGATGGTTGGCTCTACGTGCTGGAAGACGTAACAATAAATAACTGCGCACTAACGTAACCGTTTCGTGATCTTGCGCGCGATTACCTGGCCTTAATGAGGCGGCGGTCACTTCATAAACTGCTGATACCCGCGGATAAATCTTCCTGCTCCTCGAGCTTGATCAGCTACGCGACGATGCACTGAAATTGATAACGAGAGATCTCGCGGGGCAATTTCGCCCTGTGGAGAAAAATGGGCTCTCGAGAGCTAAGCACGATTTCACGCGAACAAGCGAGTTTTAAGGTAACTCATAATTCTGGCCGCCGGAAGCCGCTCAGCGATTCTTTTCGTTACGCGACTCATCACGAAACGCGATTCGTTTTAATTGAGAATGATGTCCCGCTTTCGTGTCGCGGGTAGGCTTCGAAAATGATCGAACGTCTTCTTAAAAACGAGGAAAAATATCTTCTCACCGGAAGTGTGTTTCCTGTATCCTGTATTCTAAATCCTGTTATTTTTTTTCTAAAAAAAGGACAAGTTTGATTTCTTCTTCTTCTTTTTTTAGACAGACCGTGTTTGTCGACTTTTCAATCCGTTCGCGCGCGTCCACTTCGTCCCTCCGTATAAATTCCGCTAACAAACGTGTCCTTTAATACGGATCCACATCGGATCCGCGGCGATTTATTGTCGCTTCCGACGGCATAAATAGTCTCCGTGCCCGTACTGGATCTTTCCAGATTAATATCTCCCGGTCCCGATATAAATACGATTTCGTGAGATCAAGGAATAACGAGCGGCCGCTCAAAGTCGAAATTTCGCGGTCGAACGGGATGGCGGAGGAGGGAGAGGGGGGAAGGGGGTGAAAAGCGGCAGCAGGTTTCAAGTCCTTGCGAGTGAATCGATAGAAACGCTACAAACCTAATTTCAACGCGAGTCGGCGGAGCTCTAAACATTCTCTCTCTCTCTCTTTCTCTCGATTAACGTGAAATATTTTTCGAAATATTTCGATCGGTCTGAAAACAAACTTTCTTTTCAGAAAAACGCGTTTTCGTATAAATAAATCTTGTAAATGCATTCGTAATTCCTACTTGTAGTTACTGTCAATTCCACCGAAATTGGAAAAAATGATAAATTTCGGTGAAATAAGAAGTTTTAATAATAAATAAAAATTCGGAAATTCCCCCGTCGAAACGGACTTTTCGCAATTTCAGCATCGTAAGAATAATTTACGACGAGACGAGACGCGGTAAATGGTACTTACGCCGGCTCGCCGTTTTGCTCCAGATACATCACGTTCCCGCTTAACGTCTCGATCTCCTGCGGCCGTTTCACCACGTGCATCCCGGTCTTCTCCCTCGGCGAGGACACCCCTTTCACGGTGTCCACGCTGACGCCGGTGTCCGTGGATCGGACGCTCTCGATCGAATCGACCGACACTCTCGCCGACGATTTCACGGACGCGCCACTCCCGTGATTGTCGGCACGAGCTTTCGCGTTTCTACCAGCGCTGTTCGCGTTTCTCGAGTCGTTGTTCACCGCACCAGCCACGTTGGACACGTTGTTGCTCGCCCTCGTGGAGGCTGTCGTCGATCGATCGAAAGTGCTTCTCGCGGGAACGGACGCGTTCTTCGCAGTCGCGGTGATCGCGTTCGCGACGACCTTCGTCGTCGCTTCGGGATTATTCGTGGACCTCGGCATCGTTCTCGCGGGATCTTCCTGTTTCACAGACGCATTCGCTACGGAAACGGCTGTCCTCTGAGCATCCGTGCTCGATGGATTTCGCGTGGAATCACTCGCCGGCTCGACCTCGTTCGCTTTGGTCGAACTCGACTGAACGTTCGTCGACGCCGGTTGAACGGAGGCGGACTCCTCGATCTTCTGCTCGTTAGGCCTGCAGTTTTTCGCGTTCTGATCGTTGATCGCATTCTGGACGATCCTGTTGGAACGTTGTTGCGTCGCCGAGCCAGTGTTGCTCGCGGTGTTACTCGCCTTGCTTACGCTTTTCATCGACTGACTGATGCTGTTACTCTTCGAGTGACTGCCAACGTTCTCGGTAGGGACCGGAGAATCGTTTCTGCTCTCCGTTCCGCCGGCCTTCGTTCGTCCGCCGCTAGATTTACCAGGCTTGGAGATCGGGGGGTTCGTCTGACGATGATCCTCGTTGCCGCTTACCACTTGAAAACTTTGCGCTTGCTTAGCGGCCGCGTCGACGCTCGGCGTGTTCGCGGATTTCGAGTTCGAAAGATCTTGCTGGCTCTTCGTCTTCTCCTGCTGACCGCGCCTCTCGGACACCTCCGCGTCCAGAAGAACCGACGGGCTCGCGTCGATGTGAAGCGGCTGAACAGCGGTCGTCGCTGTCGTGTTCACCACGCTGGACGTCCCCGTGGCAGCGGAGGTTTGCCTCAGGAGATCGATGAGATGCAGATCGGCTGCCGGATTCCTCTCGGTGTTCGAGCCCTTGTTGCTGGCCTGAGAACCTTTCGACGTTCCCGAGTCGGACTGCTTGCTACCATGGCTCGAGTCGGTCGCCTGTTCGTTCGAGCTCGCGCGTGCCTCCTTCGACCCTTTATCCCCGGCCTTTTTACTTCTTCCGTTGGCTTGGCTGTTGCCGACGTTGATAAACCTAGCTGGATTCAAGGCGTTCGAGCTGACTCTGTTCGTTTTCAGCGGGATCTTCGACGGTGACGTAACTTGGCGTTCCTTGTTCTGCGTTTTTCCTACGCCAGTGGCCTTCTCCTGGCTTTGCTTCTTCGCGGTCCAGGTGTTCCTCGACGGAGACGCGGCGAACTTTTGTCGCTTCGCCGTTTCCTTCGAACGATCCCTCTTCGCGAACTGCGACGTTCGCTCCGGCTTCGTCGGTGTTCCCTGGATCGGCGAGAGTTTGCTGGGCGTCCTCGAGACTACCTGTCGGCGAGCGGCGAGGTTCGTCGCGCTGCTACTGTTCCCGCAGGCGTTCAAACGATTCCTCGAGTCCGTCGTGTGCAGACGGGTCCGCGAGTCCGCGCGACGACCGAGCCTCGGCGAGGCAAGGTGTTCCGTCGATTTGCTCAAGGACGTCGAGCGTTGACGCGTCGGCTGCGGGATCAAGCTTCTTCTCGGGCTGTTCTGCTGCGACACCGACACTGCAAATTGCGACAAACATCGATTAGAACTCCCCGCGAGTTCGTCAGCTGGATGAAGTTGGATCGCTGCACGTTCCTCGATACTCTTGAGATTTAGTCGAGCGAACAATAATTTTGTACTCTCGCGATAGGCTTTCGAATTGTACAACTCTGGTTACGTGTGTGTTGCTTACCTCGTCGTTCGTTTCTTCCTCTTCTACGAGCATCCGCGTGTTCCGGAGACTGCGACCTGGACTTGGCACGCGGTGGCGGCCCCTTGAAGCCGCGTCCGCGAAACGGCGAGATCCTTCCAGTGGCCAGCGACGGCGACGGACTCCTCGCCACCGGGGAAACGGGCCTCGAGTCCGCGATGATGACGAAGCTGGATCGGCGGTGCGCCCTCGAGGAGGACGCGGCGGATGGCGCGATCTTGTAGGGCTCGGGTGCGCGCGGCGGCGGCGGCGGCGACGAGATCGCGTTCGGTGACAGGTAATTGCCGTCGGGTGCCGCGAGCACCCTGAACGGAGGCGGTCGTTGAGCATGGCCGTCGTCGAGCCGCCTCATCCTTTCGAGGCACCAGAGCTGTAACGCCAAAGTCACCAGAATCGTTTCATCGGAAGATCGACGTCAAAATTAATTGACGTTATTCCCTGTTAACGATCGCTTCGTTAGAGGCGAGTATTAATGGAGAATAATCAAAGATTGACGATTGATTTTAAAGATCAATACTCGCAGTGGCGAGATTTGCAGAGAGATCGCGAATCACTTGGGCATTTCTTCGAGAATATTAAGCGCCAAAAACCACCTACTAAAATAAATCCGTAATTGTTTTTATTATATATTTATTTTAAATTTAATTTAAATTCAAATTAATAAAATTGTGTGTTATTGAAAAAAATAGGTGGGAGGAAACTTTTGGCCCACTCTGTATGCAAGATTGACAGAGCTGAAGTGTTACTAAAAATATATCTTACGCATATCCTCGCAAGGCTCTAACTTGATCGAATGTTAGAAATCAAATTAATTGAACGAGAGGAACGACACTAAGGCGGAAGTTTCGATCTGAGAACAGTTAAGCACAACCCCGTGATGCCGTAAAAGTTCATAAAGTATAGCAGATTGACGCAGCAGATTACTCACCCTTGATCCACTTTCAAATTAAACAATCTTTTAAACAAAAATAACTCAAAGAGAGACGCACCAACGTAATAAAGATTGAAAAAACTTGTCTCGACTCTAAATTGGACTCTCGAGCGTATGTACTGCACGATTGTTTGCTCCGTTTATCTTCTCGAATTCAAAATAGCCAAAGTCCGAACGCGATCTTCTCAGCCATGATTCAACGCTCTGCAAATGGTTCAAACGTTGCACTAAAGTTGTTTTCGTTCGCTCTGCTCTCATAATTCTCAGCTTCCTGCATAATATTTGTCGTGATACGAAGCTATCGGCGGGGCAAGCTGACGCAAGCGAAACTTTCTAGTATACCGTATACTTTGATAGAGGCATCTCTGTCCGGCGAAAGTTCCGCACGACGTTGAACACGTTAATAACAACCGGTGACACTTTAACGGTCGCTGCTTCGCGTGAAAGCATACTTCGAACGCTAAATACTTTATAGAACGTTAAGTCAGACGCGTAAAGAAAGCCACGGTACCTCGAGTCCTTCATGCAGACGAGCAGGATGCGGAGGACGCCAAAATCCGTTGTCGCTCTCACCTGAAACGCAAAATAAAACCGCGTCATAAAAAAGTATCATTAGAGAGAATCCCGATTTGAAATTAGCTGGAGAAACTCTGGCTTGTTAAAATTCCGTGTCCGTGTTGCGTTAATTAAAAAGCTACGAGCTCGATGGGATGGAACGCTTAAATGAAATTCTCGGAAGCGAGTGCCAATTATTTAACTCCTTCCTTTTCTATCATCTTGCATCGAGATCTACATACTGCGTCCAAGAAGCATTGAAACAACTCGTAAAAGTTTCTTCGTTCATAGACACTGTCATCGACGAATGTGGCATTAGTTATACATTTCTAAATTTCTCTTGTAAATTTGTAAACAAAGTATTAGTCGGCACCAGCTCTCAACCTTAACGCTACTGATGAGAATGTCAAAAAATTGTGTCAGAGCAATCAGAGTGCAAAGAATATGAAAAAGTTTATATATTCTACAAAAATCTGTCTCCATGCAGTGTTGTAAAGTTATAAAATTATCATTTCGACCAGACTGGTAATTAAGGATCGCTAACAAGCACAGCAATTAAATCGATTCGTATCCCCCGGGTTCGGATTCGCGGGATATTTCCAACGTTCCCTCGTTCTGCACGGCCGCCCGAAGAACAAAAACCCGACTATGGTTCCGGAAGTCCGCGCGCGCAGAAAAAGAAAAGTTCCCTGAAACGTTGAGCCCGCCTGTTCGTTCCTAACAAGCGGCAACGTTAGGAACGAAGGGCCTCCATTCATTTCTCGACTTTGTCTTTCTTCTTCCTCCAGCGACCCGTTTTCCACTCGTCGGGGATCAAGCTGAATCAACAATCAACCAGCATCTGGCAAATTAGCGGATTCGCGTACAACATCCGTATTCGTCGAGCGATCGCAATCGCTCGCTCTGTAGCGGGCCACGTCGAGCGGACACCGATCTTTACGCGTTTTATTCACGCTCTCATACGCGGGAATGCTCGAGCCGATCGCGTCAGTCTCGCTAGACCTGCGCGATGCTTATTACCGCCGTGATACCGTGACGCTGTTGAACTACATTTTCTGTGTGCTCCCTCGACTAGCTTTTTCCTACTAGTTCTGACTTTTTTCTTTTTTTTTTTTTTTTTCTCTTATTTTTGCTCGTCGAATATAAAAAGGGGGATCGATAGCTCGGCGAATCTTTGCGATGAGAAATTCTTTCTGAAGGGAAAATTCGATTTAGTTTTTTCGCCGTGCTTCATTTCACAAATGTTGGTCGCTTTTTTTATATATTTTCACTGCTCGACATACATTTATATCGAGGCAATATTCCCTGTGCACGCAACATTCCCTCTTTCTTCAAATATTTTGCTCACCTTCATTTCTCAACTCTTGCCCCTCACTGCTTTACTATTTCACATTCGTGGTAGTTTTCATTTGTTGTTTGGAGATTAAACGATAGAGAAATTTACAAGACCAGCGGCGGCAGTCGAGGAAACGATTTTAACGAGCCGCCTTCCACCAGTTTTTTAATTCACTAGTCGTATCGATACGCGCGTTACGAAAGAGCTGTTTTATAATTCGAACGTCTTGCATTTTAGCGCGGAAAATTGTAAGCGTGTTGCGTTAAAAAATAGGTCAATGGAAAGCGGTCGTACAGCGTTTTGTATTATCGCGATAAATCTTCCTGTGCGATTTCACCGTCCATATTTCTTTGCAAGCGCCGCTCGAACTATACACCTTGTACGTTCCTCACTTGAAAAAGTCAGAGTAAAAGTAGCAAAATTACTCGTGACACTGATCTAAAACACTCGAAAAGTTCCATATTTTAAAGAAAGATAAAAGTATTTTTAGAAATTTAAATGGTTTTTCATAAAACCTTTCTATTTTTTTACTTTAACGTCTCTGATGAAAATTTTACGTTTTATTCGTGATTCGAGTATTTCCAGCGTCAAATTCGAACAATCCTACTCGGTAAAAGATCGAATCGACGACCGCACCGAAGATAATCGCGAGCAGAATTGAAAAAGAAAAAGAAATAATCACAGAGGTAACGACGATGATCCATGTACCATCCGACGCATCGCGCGGACCTGCTCCATGCTGGTGGTCCTCGAAGAATCTGCATCGTGTCCAATGACATTCCTCGAATCACCAAGGGACAGGCTGGTCAGCATGAAGAATCGAGCGCGAACGACCTCGTGGCCGAGGTGTGTGTGACTCGCGATCGTTCCCTCGATCGCCCCGACGACCACGCGATTGATTTACGACGACCGTCTCTTTCAAATTAATGGCCGATCCAGGCGTGATTCGCGATCCCTTCGCGGGCCTTTTTCCGTGAGAAGAAATTATTGCACTCTAGGATCTCCAAGAATCTGTCTCCCGTGAGTCGCGCGAACGATCTTCAACCGACTGAACCTCTTCTCCTCGGCGACGAGGTGGAAGATGATCGTAGAGGTGGAAGCGCGATTGTTTCCTCGCGGAAACAGAATTTCAACCTTTCCTCTCCTTCTTGCTCTTGTTGGAGGAGCAAGTATCACGCACGGGGATAGAAACGTTGGACACGTACGCGCGAAAGGAATCGTTTGTCGAGCGCGTTGTCGTGAAACAGGGTCTGAGCAAACGTCGAGGAGCGCACGAAATAGTTTCCGGTAATTAAGTTGCTTAAATTGTTAATGGGAGATGCTCGAACTGGGACGAGTGTATCAAGTATGTGTAAAACGGTTCGTAACGACGTATATATCCGGGGATGATGCTTTAGAACCGTTTTAAAGACCCGGTTTCGTAGCAACTGGTTTAGCAACAGTTTATCATTAAAATTTAGATAGAGATTCGTACGAAGATCAATTGGCATCGAAAAAGAGCGGGTAGGATATTAGAATACAAGCGGTAGAATGTGCGCGAGAATCGTTGTAAAAGATACATTTGTGACCTTGACATGAGATATGAATGCGGAGGCACGTGACATGATCGACGATTTTCCAGGTGCATTTGTATGCACCGTGCACTCTATCTAATTGCAATCAAGAATCGAAAATGTGATAAAACCGCGGGGCAGAGTATCGTTTAAAATATTACGGAGACTCATTTAGGATACGCGTCAGGATTAAAAATAACTAATCAAAAATGGACGGACAAGGAAAAGAAAGAAAAAAGAAAACTGAAGGACGGATAAGACTGCTCTAATCTATTCTTCAGAACCGAAACTTTCTACAGACGCAGTTAATCTTCTAATTACCCGGACGTCGCGGGACAAAAAGCAAAACGAAATCGCCGATTATTCAATCTGGAAAGACGAGAGGAGGACGTCTCTTCCCATTCGGATTCGCCTCAATTTCGCGGCAACTTAACGGCTCGGTAGCCTAATGAGGCTCGTTTAACGAGACCCGGGCGAAACATCTGCCGTGATCGACGTTATAAATAACGATTTAGCGGCGATGAGGCGCGGCAAAGCGACGCGCGTCAGCGTTCGTTGCGCAACGTTTCAATTAAGAGACCTGCCTCCTTCGTGATCTTTTCTTCTTTCTCGCGTTTATAATGGGAAATGTCGCGGGAGGGACGTTTATCGGGAGACCGGAGACCGAACGGGCTGAAATAGCGCGAGCGAAACAGTAAATCAACGAGCCGTTAACGAGAATGGAAAATGTTGGAATCGGCTTCCACTCCGGCCTCTCCGGGAGATCAACGACCGTGTATGTATATAAGTACCTGTGTATATTCTGTCGGACCAAGGAAGTTCCGCGCGGCGTAACGATCATGTAACAGCCGATTATTTCACGGGGCAGTCGAGCAAAGACCGGTGAATTAATTGTTACGCGAGTACCGACAATTGCAAGCCCCGTTCTCCCAGCATTTGCATACAGCTGTGTGTAATTGTTATCTGAACGCTCGCTACTGCGAAATATTTCTTTTTCTTTTTTTTTTTGTAATAGAGAAGAAAAAGATTTTCACCACTTCTCCTGTATAATCGTTGTTTGAACGTTGAATTTGTACAGTTTTTTAAACGTGCTTTTATTTAAGGGAACTCGAAGAACTTGTCGTGTTGTGAGAGTAATTTGCGATAACAAAGTTTTGTAAAAACTATTTTGGACTGAGAAACAATCTTTGCAAATTACACGAGATTGTTCCTCGAAACGAAATCTCAAGCTGTGAAAGTCAATGAAAATTTTTCACGCAGGCAAAATTACGTTCCAGCGTAACGCGTCACCCAGTTCGTCGCAGCGACTAGTACAAGTAGAAAACCTTCCGTCGCCAGAACAAGTTCAACTATTAACTTCGTGACACAGTTGCGGCTAATTCGAAGCAATAAATTCCGATTTAGTCGAAATTGCAGGTTGTACTATTTTCACGTTTAATTCCCGAGTCTATTTTCTCTTTCGTTACACGGAAGCAATCAAACGCGTGCACAAACATACATACACACATATGAACAGGCGCATTCCGTTTGCTTCGAAATTGCGCGGCTTTTGTGTCGCCGCTTTAATTCAAACTCTCACCACTCCTCGTGTTCCCTGACAATCGTCATCGATCAAGAGTGAAAATATATAAGCGTGTGCATGAATAATTCCACACAGTGGACACGACAAAAAGCAATATATTAAATAGAGTGATCATTTCTTGGTTCGGGAACGCTCTCGCCCAAAACGCGGGGAATTAAGAGCTTAATTCGAGTCCGAATCTTGATGGATTTCATCGATCTCTAACTCTCTCCTCTACGCTCCAACCGTGTAATAAAAACTGACTTAAGCCTAATGACACACCTAACACGAAGAAAAGAATTGCAACGAGGCAACGTATCGTCCTGCGGGGAAAGAAGGAAATTCCGCAGGATTTTTCCCTGCCCATCCAAGAGTGGAACAGTCGGACTTTTATCGATTCGATTTAAATCCGTCCACCACGAAGACCACCGCGAGGAAGGCGCGTAAGTTTTTCTTCTTTCAAGAAGAACCAAGCCCCCTGTTGAACTTTCAAATCGCGACTCGACGAAAAAGTCCATGATCCTGCGATCAGCTCTTGAAATTTAACCGAACCAATTAGCAAGAAGAAAATGAGGAAACAAGAGATCACTTTGTAGGAAGAACGCGAGGTATGCAAATGGTCAAGGTGGCCGTTATAATAATCACGTTGGCTTCGTAACAGATGCTATCTGACCAAACCAAAAAAAGGCATGACCCATGAAATTTCAAGTACGACCTCGTGCGCCAGTCACGAGAGCGGCCACGCGCTCTGCGAATTCCACCAATGCGTCAGAAATTCAAAACAACTGAACGAGATTTGGACTGCTCCGAAGAAACACCTCGATTCAAACGAGACGAAGCTTTCTGAAAAACAGTCCATCGTCCAGAGAAAGAGAGAGAGACTGAATAAACCTTTTACTCCTTATCGAAAGACACCACGAAAGATCTTGGTTTTCATTCAACTCAAAACACTTTGAAACAGATAAATCCAATCCTTGTCCGCACTTCAACCTCTTCGAGAGGTCTTTTCAAACTTCGAGAAATCTTCAAATTTCCTAGAATTCCTTGTTCACTTGCTCGACGATGACATTCACAGTGATCCAGAAGCGCGTCACCAGTGATGGTCTCGATGCTCGTACTCTGCTACTTTCGGAGAACCACGGACTGTGTCACTCGACTAAGCAAAGCCCAGATGAAAGCGTGTCGCGAGTGGAAGACGCGTCTTACCTGGCTACCAGGTGGACAGCGAGTCGGAGTCGCCGGGCAGGGTGCATTTACGAGGGTGCGAGCCTCGAGGAAGCGTCGGTGATCGGCATCGACGTGCCGCGGCGTCGGTTCGCGTCTTCGCGTGAGCACGAACGCGTTCTTACTGCCGCGGGGTTGGCCGGCTCGGCGGTTCGTCGAGAAAGCGAGGGTACGTGCTGGTCACTCGGCAGGCGCTGGCGCGATGACCAGACGTCGAGGAAACGTGATCGTCTGTCAACCAACTTGAACGTCCAAAATTTAGATGGTCGAATCACACGGTGAGAATCACTCTGCGAGTGACAATTCTTCGAATCGTATCGTAATTCCGTAGTTCCTGCGGACTTTCATGCGTTCGTGGGAAATTTAAAGCTGCAAACATAGAGTGCACGTATAGTATTTAGCCTATTGCAATATTTAGCGGATGAAACAATTGTATTCATACGCAAATGTATGAATATGCACGAACATTCGCAAGTATACTTTCGTGAGAATCTTCGTTATTGTACATACATAACTTTGACTGATAACGAGTCGTGTGTATAAGAGAAAGTGGGAATCTTCGTTTCAACATGGATACTTGTCTGTTGAGTAAAGTCCTTATTTACTTCGAGTCGCTTGGTCAGTTCATTTTCACGATCCTAGAAAAAAAGAAATGAACGTACATTAATTTTAATTTGTCGTAGAGCTGTGTGTGTTTCGTAGAAACTCTGTTAAATGCAAAGTATCATTAATGTGGTTCTTCAGTCGTAAATAATGAGAGCAGCGTTGAGAATGAGCGTTCTTAGAGGCATTGTTTCTGCTGAATGAAAGGAAAGGATACTCGTAGCCGCGTAAGATGAAATAGAAACGGTAGGAAGGTGGGATTGTTTGTAATTTCCTTACGTAATATCGATCGCCGCACAAAATGCAATCTCTCGTCCAACCATTGCACCGGATCGCGTACATGGCGAAAAGTGTCACGATACTCGCGGACAATCGGATATATCGGTCAGGGTACGCGTTATACGAGAGCGTTCTATAATACAGCGAGGCAGGCGAGGCCGTTCATTCATTCATTTGGCCGAGCCAGGTTTGCTGGATCCAAATTATTGGAACATTAGCTTGATTGAAGCGAGCTGGGCTCGGCCCGATCGCGTGATCGATTTCCTGCATATGTGTTTCCCGCGGTGGCTGAAACTCGCGGTTGCGCCAAATTAACGCCGCCAGAATTTACATCGAGATCAGATTTATCAAACCCACTCGAAGCGAAAACTAACAGTAAAACAGGTTGACGCTTATCAGTTCACATCATTGCGACGACGATCAATTAAAATCCGTGACAAGTGATCAATTTTCGAATGAATTTAATCTGTAGATGAACAGCGAAACAAGAGTGTTTAACATGTGAATAAAATTGCAAATGACAGACGAAGAAACACCGTAAAGGAAACTCGATCGGTTTTACTTTAAACACATTTTATTTGACCGTATATTTACAGTTTACATAATCAGAATCGTCGCCGCGATTACATACGGTACCTCGAGTTAAATGGATAACTGCTTACTATGCGGATTTGTAATTCCGTGCGAGATCCAAACCGAGATCAATCTGTATCAATGAGATCTCAGTCGATACCTGTGATCGTCCGCGTCAAATTCGTGGTTCTCACTTAATCCTTCCAAGGCCATCTTAACTTTATCAAAGTCTGAAGAATGTGACGAGGTAGTCGAGAAAATCGAGGTTGTTCTTATCTCATTGTTCTTTCAATTGTATTAGCACAATACGCGTCTCTCAACGTACGTGTCGAACGCACGAATCGATAAAACTAATTCTTGTATTGCTAGACTTGCTGTTTTTCCTTTTCACAACGTTTCATTAATCTGCTGATAATTTTAAGCAGAAGTAGGGATTGAATTATGTAATTGTAAATTTTGTTTGCTATACCGCGAGCCGGAAAAAGAAACTTTTATCAAAATTTAATGCGTGAACATGCATGAAAAAAAAAAATCATTTGGCGAATTTAAATCGATCAAACTGCTTATTCGATTATAGAAAATTATAAATAAATTTATAAATTTTTGGTGGATCGTTTCTCCAACTTCGCGCGTTACGATGTTCGTGGATATCTTGGAGAAACGCTTCGCCTGAGAAAAGATTGAAACCGACGGAAATACACTTGGCGACGTGTTCCTCGATCGATATTTTTCATTGATCTTTGTATATTCAGAACTTATGCGCCAATATATACCGGTGACTCATGCACCCTTCCTAATTAACGGTCGTTAATTCAAAGCGCGTTGCGCTTAACGATAAGAATCAAACGCGCCGAGTTTCGTGCGAATTCGTATCGCTTCTGGAGTTTCTGCATAGGTGAACAACCTAAAAATACCCAATCTTCCCAATATTTGTTTTAACTTCAGCGAAGAATCCGCTTCCCTTCTCACTGCACGTGCGTATAATGGATATTTACACTTGGTCACTTCAACGTGTTCTTCACGACGAGATTAATTTCTTTTGAACGAACATCTTTGATCATCGCGACACTTGACGTAATTTTTCCGTTCCACGCACGATGAAACTTGTTACGTAAATCTTTCGTGAATTGAAAAAACAGGGAAGAACATTATTCTGCAATCAATCGTAACGTTTGTAATCCACTTGCCTTCCGCCGA
The DNA here is from genome assembly GCA_030673865.1 of Melipona bicolor. Taxonomy (NCBI): domain Eukaryota; kingdom Metazoa; phylum Arthropoda; class Insecta; order Hymenoptera; family Apidae; genus Melipona; species Melipona bicolor. Next base: position 4,085,117 of record JAHYIQ010000012.1, read on the forward strand.
ACCAATCCTAGGTTTATCTCGATGAGATTCGTGAACCGCAAATTTAACAATTTTAACGAGAGAAATCATTAAGATGTACAGTCGTAAAGTTACTCTCGATTAGAATCAGAGGCTATATTTGTGACACTGATCGGTTTATGGTTATTCATAATAATTTGTAAAAGTACAATTTGAGGAATAATTTCGAAGTAATCCTTTTATTTGATATTAGAATCCTAAAAACTTAGTAAAGCGAAAGTTTACATAATCTCTCTTCTTTGACTATTTTTTTTTTTTTTTTTAATTTTTATTATACCTTATCATTATACCTTTTTTTTTTTTGTAAGAGATCGGTTATAATTCGATCAAAGTACAGCGAGCTTGAATTAACATCGAAATCAGGTAACGATCCAGTTTACTTTAATTACATGCCAGCAACATTATAATCGTCGTCTCCTCACTGTGATGATTTAAGGCATTACATTATATTCTTTAACATAAACGTGTAACAAGACATGCAAACGAACATAGGTAATTATATTATAATAATTATATATTAAATTAAGTGAAACATTAAAAAAGTACTATAGAAGTATTAATCTTTCAACTTTGGTACCGTAACTATCCTTTAACACAGGCGATGATCTTTGCGCGAAACAGATCTTTGTTACTTTACTTATGAATCGCGTAAACGCGTTCATAAATAAATCGCGAATTTCAAAAAAACACGTCACGAATACATTTTGTATTTTATTGGGCGTGTTAAAAAATAATAATAATAACATCGTTCTAGCGAGGATCATTGAATAAAACTTTCAAGTTTACGCTGTAAAATACTATCATGTCGAATTTTAAGAGAAAATTCGTCTCACAACGTAAAATATTCACGTAGTGTTACTCGAATAATTGGAAGTAGCACGCACTAATGCAATCGCACTATGAGCATAGTGTTACATTTTGACAACGAATTTTTGTTAAATATTGTCTTGTTTGAATACACGTGAACGCAATTCGTCCTATAATATTTAGTCGCAGTAACAAGAATAAAAGTTTAAACATCTAATTTAGTCGGGCTATGTTTTCGATTTCGATCGATCTATACAAAACTGTAGAGAATCAAAGGAGAGAAAATAAGCGATGGTACGTTACATCTTTTGTAAAGCATTTCAGTATCATTGAAATATAAGAAACAATTCGGTAAAGAAAACTACTCAATTTTTGAGTAATTTGAATTGAACTAAATTACACACACAAATTACACAAGTATTGACTAATACAGCTGTTAAATAATAGAGTATTCAGCAATGTTGCGTGATTGCTGTGAAATTAGACTTTTATTCATAAGACAAAAATATTGCGCTATTATCGTTAATACAAATTAAATACTAAATATATTCTATCTGCAGTGGTGTATAGAATGTGTTTTATCCTACGCTACTGTTCTTGGTACAGCCTTCTTAGTTTCACGTAGTTACAAAAAATAATGCTCTTTATCTTTAAAGGAACTCCCTGCTGAAATAGCAATAATTTATTTGAAATATTTGCTGGAATACTTTACACTTTTGATCCCGTTTTATCGTGGCTCCTTTGAAATCTCTTATGATCTTTCCTATATTTCTCGATCGTTAAATCCGCGTTATCCGTGCTCGACAGGCTTAACGCGACAGGATCTAAACTCGCTGCAAGCTTTAAATAAGTTTCTTCCATTTCTTTAGTGATCTTGACTTCGTAATCAAAATCCGCAGTGACTGGTTTCTTCAATATTTTAGGCAAGACATTTTCCTCCTCCGTTGGAACGTCGAAAGATATTAAATCTTTCTCCTTTTCTACATCAGTGTTATTTACATTCAATGAAAAATTATTTACATCGTTATTTAAATTGCCTCCTTTAAACTCTTGGACGTCCACCGCTAAATTTTTACACTTATTTTCTGGTGAATCCTCATGTAATTCTCGATTATTTTCGATCAATTTGGACTTCGTTTGCGACTCCTCCAAATATGTTAACGAAAGACTTTTCTCAATTATATTTTCATTAGGCTTCAATTCCGTGTAATTTGACCGAGAATTGTCCATGTGAACTGAAGATTGAACCCATTCAGCTACTCTTTGCAACTGATTATTGTCATGTAGCAACATCGGAGTATTTTCTTCGCTACTGGTTGAAATTGATCTTTCGGATCCAGATCGAGATAATTTTTTCGAGTGAACTAAAGCGGTGTTTGGTTTATTATTTCCACTAGTGTATAATACAGTTTTATAATGTCCAGCATTATCTAAAAGAATATTCTTCGATCCAGATGTTACTCTTACGAGGCAATTCCTTGGACCAGTTATTCTGTTCTGAGTATTAGATTTCAAGTTACTAGCATTATGCACGCGCATTCCAGTTAATTGAACGACATCACTAGAACTACTGGAAGGATCGGAAGTTGAAATTACAATACTATCGCTACTAAAACTTGGACTAGTGGCTACCTCTATTTGCCCAGAATCATTTTGATGTGCGACATTGTCAATATTCTTGACTTCTATTAAAGTTAATTGCGTCGGATGATGAGTTTCTTGAGTTGATTTATCATTTTTCCAAACCCTATCGTTAATTATGTCGATCTCGATATCACTGTTAACTTTGTCTTTATTTTCTTTCGTCTTAATCTGCGATTTTAATTTCGTCCACTCGTTTTTCCATAATCTATCGTTAATAATATCGACGTGACTCGGTTCTTTTTTGTCAAAGTAATTTTTACAATTTTCAGGAACTATGTGATTACAATTGGAAGATTTATTCCAAGAGTTTGAACTGAATTTGCCATCGATTTGTAACTCATACTTTTTATTCAGCTTTGTTTGCTTTCCTTTATCGATATTTATCTTACTGTTAAGACATGTATCGTTAATTTTATAAGGTATCGTCTGTTTACTCATGTTCTCGCTCTGATTCTGGAATACACTTTGGTGTTGCAGATCGCTACGGCGTACTGAATTTTTTTTATTAAAATTTCTACTTAAAAATTTGTCTCTTGTGCACAGTTGCTGGTGATTACCATTCTTTGTACAATTGTTCTGGTATTGTATTTTACTACTAACACTTTCGTTTCCTTCGTGATAAACTACATGCACCAAAGAGTTTTGACTTCCTTTATTTTGGCAATTTTTGTCACTATTTTTCAAATTATCAGACTGTTTTTCTACATTTTGTGCATACTTCATTGTACATTCGTTACAAGAAAAAACATTTGGCGTGTTGGTTTGAGTTTCAGCGTCAACCATCAAGATGCTTTTGTGACAAGTACACGTGTCACAATGTTTGCCAAATACTCTTTCTTTCTCTCGGTCTTCTAAAACTTTCGCCATTATCGCTGCCGAGACGACATCCACTGGTGGCTTGGAATCATCTGTATCATCGTCGCTGTTGTTTTCAAGTGTAGATTTAGTTACATTATATACCATTGCGGTTGGAGGAAACGTTGAAATTGGCACTGTAATACTTTTTACATCAGCAGGTGCCGTATCATTGGAATGTTTTTTTTGTGCAATGTATGTCCTAACTTTGGCTTGTACCTCAGAAGGCAGCTGAAAAAAGTTTACATTCAGATATCTTTTCCATATATTAATCAGTATTTTATATTATAATAAAAATAACTTACAGAATCATATTTTTGTCCGACAAAATTAGAAGGTTTACACTGGAGTAGTTGTATTGCCAAATTTACATCGTTTCTATACTTTTCCTAAAGTGAAATATTATTTATAGAAATCTTATTTATGATTCGCTCGAAAAGAATTATACTATATAAAATTATATACTATAAACCTACGTTATCTTGGGTTAAACGATGTATTGTATAATTTGCATCAGCTAATCTATGAGATAAAGTTGCAATATCCTTGGTAAATGCACTTTTTTCTGTTTCACATTTATCCACAATCCTCAATAATTTATCTTCAAGATTTTGATTAACTTTTTGAACACGTTTATGAGCTTCGCATAATCTTGAATACTTTTCCTGCCAAATTAAGATTTCCTCCTTCATCGAGGCTAATTCTCCATTTGGAAACTTGTCAGCTTCATTTAGGAATTGTGTCTCCATTGTTACAATGTGATTATCCCTTTCCATTAAACGTTGGCGCAAATTTTCTATCTCTACATGCAAATGCATTTCTCCATGTTGCTGATCATTTTGATTGCAGCTCACACATTTACAGCCACATTCCTGAAACGTGCAATGAAAAAAAAATTGTATTCACATATGGTACCTAATAATACTAGTATAAAAAGATCAAAAGTTAATTAAACATACTTGAACATTAATTATATTTCAATGTAAAGAATTTATTTCCTCTAACTGTAATTATTTTGCTAATTACTATTGGATTGATTAAAATATCCATATTTTTTTAAGGTTTGATGGTACTGTACGTATATTAGTTATTTGGCATATGTAATACTTAGTTTCTGTCACATACATACCTTACATTTTTCAGCCATCGTGTAATACACAAATTATACTAAAAACACTGAAAAAATATTTATGAACAGTGAGACTTCGAAATTGGAGCCTCATAACCCTGTTGTTCAAGACGAACGGAAATACGGATAGTTGTACACGTTCCAATGTAATTTATTTTCCTATAACATCATCAACTATTAGGATAGTTTATGTGATAAGAATTGTTTTTATAAAACTACTAATGTTTAAGAGAATATTGTTACGATTAACATCGAAATGACAGATTCCACACTTCTTTGTCGTCTGCCACACATCTAAACCATGAGTGTAACTCAATCGTCAACTTTAAGGTTTAGTTACAGATGTTTTGACTGCTTTTGTGACTCTACTGCACATGCTACTTACACGATTTTTTATGTGTGATATGTTATAAATTTACCAGGAAATGAAAAACAATTTCCGAATGAAAAAAGAACTCAAAAAAAATTTCCAATAATGAAAATCGTACTTAATAGACTACGTAAAAGTAACCAATAGAGCGACTGGGAAAAATGATGGCATTTCTTATTGGGTATCAATATTCAGCCATCTTATCTGTCGCATACACGCGGAAAAATGTTAGGGATCAATGCAATACAAACTATTTGAAACGTTTTTATCACAAAGATACAATATCTAAAATACATATACAGTAATTGTCAATAAAGAAGATTGGGAAATATTTGATGAAAAATAAAAAACATTTAATTTGCAGAAATATTTATTAAGTGTCTTGCATATAATGTTTGTAATTATACAAATGTTAATGATAGTAATATAACAATATTATAACTCACATGTATTTCATGTAATATTTGCAAAAATAACAGACTTTACAAAATATTATTTCACTTACAAAAAATGCATTAATATAATTTTAAGTCAGCACAAACGAGAATCAAAAATTAACAAAGATGAAATGAAGTTTTTTTTTATTTCATCATCTCGAAAAACAATATATTGCCTATAAAAAATAAAAGCATGATAATTCTCTTACGTTCTTTAGTACAGATACGAATCTTTCTAGAATATTTTAAAATTTTATTCATTAGTTAACTCTATAAATTTTGATTATAATGCTAAAAGTAAAGAGGTTGTACAATTAATGATTTGTAAATATTTTGCTTGAATGTGTAATATAATTTTTATTGAATAACACGAAACAAAGTATTGAACAGAGATATATATTTAAAATTATGAAAAAATGCGAAGATCAATATGGTTCTATAACAGGATTATAGTTATCATTGCATAATTATGCAAGAAGTTTATAACATATGACACAGCAGTGATAGAATATATGCATATGTTTATATAGTGCTTTACCCTACAATCGAAATGATCCAAACGTTAAAGCCTAATACCATATTTGTTTTTCTTTCTGAATACATTATTTTTACACAATTGTAAAGTACAATCTTACACGATAAGAGAATGTACAATAATGAAATATTAAAATTTTTTTCTATATATTGAATACAAAAAAAATGAATTTTTATTATTGCGTAAAATTTTTTCATGTTTTTCGAAAACGATCCGATCTATATAGTCGATCCGCAAAAGTTGAAGAAATGAAATCTAAATTGCAAGAAAAAGATCGCATTAATCAATTATTAGAAGATTGCGTAGAATTACTAAAAACTCGTATTGCTTCTGGAGATAATATATAAGTCAAGAAGATTCATTTAAATGCAAATATAAACGAAGACAAACGTGGAGTGATCCTGCACTCTTTCAATCAACATTTGCCGGTATTTCAGCCTAAATCTGGCTTGCCAACGATAAAAGAAGTATCATTTGAAAAGCCAGAAAGAAAAAGCATTATTTAATCTATAGATATAATGAATCAAACATTTCAAGTAGCTTTCACTGATTTTGAGTTAGAACTATTTGAAAGTGAAAGAGATTGTGAATCTAGAGAAGATAGTGAAGAAGAAATATTTGTAACAAAATGTAGAAATCGAATTACATTTGTTGATGATGTATGCAATATCAAGTCTAAAAATAGTAGTTTTGATAAAATGCCAGAAAAATGTAACATTGCTACCCAAACTGTCAGTTATCAAATTTCGACACCAAAACATGTTTTACGACAATGTATCAGTGACTTAACAAAAGAATATGTAGAAGTTTCGTGAGTTTACAACTTTAGAAAAACAATTAACATGTCGAAAAAGTCATAGCTGTGTACAAGATGAGGAAAAACAAGAAATTGAAGAAAATAACTCAACTTCAGACTCTTATATAAACCACTATGTACATTCGACGTGAAAAAACAGCTTGCAGAAGAAACAAATTTAGAGTATATAATTACTAAATTATGTTATAAATTAACTGAAATTGAGAAACAAAATATTTCAAAAAAAGAATCAGATTTCAAAAGAGAGAAACAGTTTTCAGAACTAGAAAAAAGAATTGAAAATATTACTTTCGAGAGAGATGAATATAGGATATATTAGTCGTGAATTACGTGCACAATTAAAGAAAAAGACAACGGAATTAGAATTAAAAATGATGTCTAAGGAAAATATAAAACAAGAAGAAATGAAAAAAATATCAGAATTAGAAAAACAAATGGAGAGTATTATTTCAGAAAAAAATAAATTTGAACGCATTAATGTTGATTTGACGAAAAAAGTTACGGAATTGGAAAAGCAAATTGAAAATGTTACTTCTGAAAGAAATGAATTTCAGAACATGCGTCGAGAATTATATGTAGAATTAAATAAAAAATCTGTAGAATTAGAAAATTTAAAAAATAATTCAGATAGTTCAAGTAATGACATATTAAATAAAAAAGAAACAGAAATTGAAAATTATGTCTGAGAATAATACGTTTAAAAACATGAATGATAATTTGCGCGCCGAATTAAATCATTCGATTCGATTCAAATCGATGCCGAAAGACTATATTCACTTGAAAATGTTAATGCCTAACTATCATGTACTTAAGAAGGTACAGATATAAAAGAATTTTTTATATAAAAGGGAATTTTTTTTTTTTTTTTTTTTTTTTTTTTTTGCCTAAAATGTATGTAATTTTTTCCTTTTGTTAAGAATGAAAATTTACATTAATACTACATATTTTTATCACACATTATCTGAATATAGATTTCTTATAAAAAAAGTATTTCTGAATATTTTCTATTACTTGAAGATGTTGCTGTATGAAGCATAAAGTGTTTCTTTTTTTTCTTCTTTTTTATATATGAACACAATTAAAAAGTTTGGAACATTTCAAATGTTGAGCATCATATATTATATTAATAAAAGAATATATCCGAATGCAACATTGCTTAACTCTACATATACATTATATCTATATAGAATTTTTATACTTTTCATAACAACAAAATGACTCTTCCTGAATAAATTTTAACAAATTGAACACAAAAATCACCTACAATACAGCAAGTTTCATGCATATATTAAACAATGTTAAATGTGAAACATGAAAGTTGCAAAATTTATACTACATATTTGATTAAAATTTTTTTTTAATACAGTCTGTTCAATAACATTCATGTTGTATCTGGTTATATCTTTAGAAATTTATCTAAGGACACTAAGTATATCTAGCGACAATATTTCAATTTGTTTCATCAGCTAGATTTATATTATGTAACAGATGATAACACCTATACTATTCAATTTAAATTTTTCATTTCATTACCGATTTTAGTGTTTTAAAACATTTGTGAAAAGTTCTTAAAATAATTCAATCATATAAATCAATAACGTACTAATAAAATAAGCTGCATACTGCATTTTACATACATTGTTAATTCATTCTTAAAAGTAATTCTCACATTAAAATTACATAAATGAAATGAAAATTACTTTTATGAATAATTCTATGTTACAATGTAAACTGAACAAAATTGCACATTTTAGGCATGTATGATATTAAAATGTTTGCGTGCGTGTGAAAAATTCAAAAACCAAACAATGGTTTATATTAAATATAAAAATTAAAGAATATTATTCTGTTAAACATCTATAAATATAGTGATATATATATTTACACAAAGATATCTGAATAAAACAATCGTAGGTAAACAGCAATATGCAAAAGTACTAAAGAAAATAAGTATTGTAACACTCAAAATATTGTATGAAGTGACAATTAAAAGGCTAATTTATTTGACTTGATTTTTGAGTCCTACATATATAGATTCATAATTCCCAAATAAAAGTTAAATATGTATAATATGTATTATATTGTTAACAAAGCAAGAGCATAAATTACTATGATGTTATCAATTGTCTATAATATACAAGATTGAATGTACACAACATTTGCATTAGTACAATAGAATTAAAGTTTCAACTGCAATAAGCTATAGACCATATCTACTAACATCAATGATGTATGTTCTTAAATACTAAGTTTTAGTAGTGTTACTTAAAAACCGTAAGCTCAATGTATTTTTAAGTTGAGCATAATTAAAATAAACATTCATTTTTGTAACTGTACGTTAATTATGAAATTCATGCATTTGTTAATAATCTTTTAACATAAATGATTATTAGTAGAATCTCTACTGGAGGCAGTATGTTTACACAACAGGTATAGTGTGCTTTTTAAAGCAAAAATATTCTAAATTTCTTTGCAACACGAACCTGCAAATTCAAAAAGAGACATCGTTCTTCTATTCGTTAGCGCAATATAGTAATATACAATAAAAGATAATATTGATTGAAACTTGTCAAAGGTCATTCTCAAATCAGTGTTACTAGAATTTCAAAGCTTACATGGTTTGTCAATATTGTTATAGAATATCACTATCTTAATAAATTGGTAGATTATACCTCTAAATTATCTACTTTTCGGCGCTATAACAATACTGAAAAATGAAGCGAACTTTGAAGCTCCAGTCATCGTGAATAAACTACATATATACACATTAAAGAAGAGTTTCCTTTAAAACTCTTTCTCTCTACTACATGACAGAATTTCATATATGAAATATTATTTAATGAACTGAGATCGCCTGTATGAGGCATTAAAATTTATTACATACAATTTAAAGAGGAATTGTATCCAATTTCGGTAACCCGCATCAAATCAATACTGCTCCCTCTTGAAACATCTACGATCTATCTCCTATTAAATCCTTTTTGAGGATTAATCGGGAAAGTGTCACAAGTGATATGACCTTTTCTTATGTCGTACACATCAATGACTTTAATTCATTCTAATCAAATTCTGACTAATCTAATATTTTACAAGCAACCTTGCATCCGGAATTAAACATCTATCATCCAATTAATTATTTATATATAACATGTAATAATGCAACATTTCTCATCATAAAAAATCGTAAGCCTTAGTCGTAACTCGAACAAGGTCATTTGTAATTACAGAATGGAGAATTTTCGTCAGAAATGTTAATAAACCTGTTCCTAATATAAAGACATTAATATTTAAATGTAAATAATAGTCTTAATAATATAGAAAGACAATGTTAATATTATTATGTCATGTACTTTTACATCAAAACATAAAATTTTTTATTTAATAAAAAATGTAATTTTTTTTATAGAAAGGAACAGATTTTTTAACTACTTTCATAAGGAGGGATATTTTTATACTTTAAGAGCAGCTTTGGGAGACCAGTGATGGAACCGGGCAGGTCCTGTTGGGTAGGATGGTGGATGAATCCACTTGTTTCCTCTGTGACCCATGAAAGGAGGTGGAGATGGACCACCCAAGAAGTGAGGAGGCATAATGTTATACCATGGCTGACTTATTGGATGAGGACCATAGCCCATGAAGGAGTGGCCAAACCATGAACGATTTCTATTTAAGTGCAACCTTGGACTGTTTAGATTGCGTTTCCTACCTGTACCGTTATTGCTATGCTGTTGATTTTGATTAGCAGAGCTTAGTGGTTTTGATTTTTGTTGCTGATCTGCATTAATAATCAAAGAGGATTTCTGGAAAATATAAAAATGTTATTTTTTGGGGGGGGGGGGAAATATAAAAAATATGTTATTTTTTAGTTAACTTTTCATCAACTTTTAGTCAATTTTTTTCATTGTTTACTAATAATAATAAAGGAGAATTAAATACATATAATAATCTGTACCTTAGTCGGCCCCTCAGATTGTTTATTTTCCTTTTCTAATCCTTCATGATTTCCTTGAAAAATTGGTACAGTATTTTCTTTATCATCAAATGATGCTAATGTACAATATGATCCTTTGCTCTCTCCAAATCGGCAACAAACTTCATTAGGATCAACCCAAAGTGTTAATTCCACTGGTAATGATAGATCTTCATATTTCACTCCAGCAGCGTTTGCAGCACTCTCTAAAGTTGCGTCCCTCCGATTATGACCATTTACACGAATACAACGATAACCTTGACCTTTGAATGGCTTGTCAGGAAACCAATGATTTTTGAAACGTTCCGTCAACAATTCCACCAAACGTCGTTTAAAACATTCCAATTGATCAGGACTAAATTTTTCGTTTTTTTCTATCAGCTGTACTAAGAATAGTACTGCTGCAGTAATTTCGTTGCGCATATTGTCTCTGTCGTGTATCAAGTTTATAATTTGCAGATGAAATTCTCCTTTGATGTTCTGACACAATATTTTTGAAAACTAAAGTACCATTTGCTAAAGCTGATGTGGAGCACATAGAGCCCTTCTGAACCACAGCAATGCTTAAATTTTATACGATCTATGATGCTTTTCTTCTTTTATTTTTGTTTGGGAAACAGCTTTTACTAAGCTATTTTTGTATGCACAATTTATTCCAATTTTTTGTTACTTTCACCTGAAATCACAAAAAGAATTAATAGTGACAAATCATTAGTAGTTTAGTGACTTATAAGTTTACATTCTGTACTACTATTCTGTAGAACTGAGCTCACATATGTATCTATAAGAATCTTGTTTATTTGTTTTTCTAATGATGAAATTGTAGAATTATGTTTAAACAAGTAAATTCTGATAATATTAAGTACACACGACTTGTTGCATTACATTACTGATATATAAATCAACACGCTAAACAACCGATTTCGTTTCACAATAGAACTACACAACAATATGTTATAGATACTAATTAGGTTATAAACTTATACTAGTTCAGGTTAGGAAAATCGTTTAAAGAAGCGAGATTGACGATTCACAACGCGATCACGACGATTAACAGTCAGAAACAAGACACACGGCACCATTGTGAAACGCATTGGATTTTAGGAAACGATTGCTTCGAAATAATGAGCACAACGAATTATGCCACCTCATTCTTATCGTACCAGGTCGTGCCGTGAGCGATTGTTCCTGAAATACTACAATCTTGATAGTTACTTATTTATTTATTATAATATTTCACTGGCGCTGCAACTTTACTTTCGTTCGATATACATAAAAATTTAATGCTAATATTAAATTGACCTTACGGGTTAGTGACGAAAATTCCGTGTTTCTGGTGAAACTACTACGTCTTCTCTCTCTTTAAATAAACGTACCCAACACGTGTTACGTTGCATCAATGTCCATGAAGTATGTAGAAAAATATAGACTTTCGACAGTTACTTTTATTTGGAATTTTACAAACGTAGAAAAATAAATTAATATATTTTTAAAAATTTTTTAAAATATCGAAATATAATTTTACAATTTTAATAAAATAGGATTCTATATTGAGAGAAACTCAATTTATATAAAAGATATTTTAATCTTTTATTTAAATTTGTATATAAATTTGAAATTGTTTATTTTCTTTTTACAAAAATTTAAAAAGTAAGCTAATTTTATAAAAGTTTTAATGTTAAAAACATTAAACTAATAATGAGCGTGACTAGCGTAATAATTATATATTAAAAATATTAGTCAAAATTGAAAAAATTTTAAAACATTCTTAAATCTATCAAAAGTTAATGTATAGGTTACTTCTCAGTCTGGTAGGATTAATGTCGAAGATAATTTATGACGCCCTCACACGTTACTCACATAAATGTAGGCAAGAAACTTCTGAAATGATCTGTTATTTTTTAGAAATGTTCACTAGACACGATTTATTTTAATATTAAAATAAATACAATTGTGTCATCTTGAAGATGATCGACATGGACAGAAATTTTCCAAACATTTTAGTAACGGGTAAGTTTAATAACCACATATGTACAGAATTTGTTAATTTAAAAACCAAATATAATGAAATAATAAAGTCTTTGTATTTAGGTACACCTGGAGTAGGAAAAAGTTTAATGTCACGTATTTTATCTGAGAAGACTGGATTAACCTGGATTGATGTTAGCAAATTTGCTATTGAAAAAGAATGCCTAGAAGGATATGATGAAGTGTATCAATGTCCTATTTTAGATGAAGATAAGGTAATTTATAAAATATGTTTTAATTACATTTTCATTACATTGAATTATGTGAATATTGTACTTTCCAATTACAGTTATTGGATGAAATGGAACCTGTTATGTGCGAAGGTGGAAAGATTGTTGATTATCATGGAGCTGATTTTTTCCCTGAAAGGTGGTTTGATATTGTTTTTGTATTAAGAACAGACAACACTATTTTGTATGATCGCTTAAGAGATAGAGGTTATACAGGGAAAAAGTTAGAAGATAATATAGATTGTGAGATATTTCAAACTATTCTTGAAGAGGCAAGGTTAGCTTATAAAGAAGAAATAGTTCACGAACTGACAAGTAACAATTTAAATCAAATAACAGAAAATGTGAATAGAATATGTCAATGGATTGAACAGTGGAAAATAGATAACGAACAAGAATAATTTAATTTTGTGAGTTTTATTACTTTTTTAAATGACTGTGTATTTATTTCATATATGTATGCAATTTTAAAAAGTTACAGGATAATATTGTTTGCTGTATAAATAGTACACAGAAGAGAATGATTCAACATTATTAAAATGTTAATTAATAAAAATATCAACACAGGAGGAATAAAATATTTACATTTCTAAGTAATAAATAGATGACAATATGCTTTTTGCGTTAACAATATACATTTATAGACAAAAATTAATGTATATATTATAGTACAAATGTTTTATATTTAAAAATTGTTTATTCTATTATACCTAGATCATGTTTTAATTTTTTTAATCTATTATTTATGCTATCATAATATTTCATTTGTATGAGAAAAGATTTTGCTTTTTCAATGTCTTCCTGTCTAAATGCATCCGCTATTTTCCTGTGAAAAAAAATCTGCTCATTAATCAAATAACAATGTAACAAAACAATGCATTCATTCTTTAGTTAGAAAAAAATTACTTTGCTAAATTATTTAAGATAAGTTCATTATCTTGTACTAGTTTCTTTATCTTCTCTACATTATTTGCAGCTTCCTCTATTTCTTCATTTTTTTCCATAATTTCCATTAAAAATTCTGCATTTATATTATCAGTTTCTTCTGATATTGTTATGCCATTTAATTTTAACATGTATAGTCCTCTTTTTAGAGGATGTGTCAATGTAGTATAAGCTTTATTTACTAATGATGATAAGTTCTCAGAAAGTTGCTTTTCTTTCTGTAAAAATATATCTCAAGATGAACATGTTAATATCTTTATTATAATCAGACTGCACTTACCTCGGATTTAGTACTATATTTATCAGGATGTAATAATTTCTGGAGTTCTTTGTACTTTTTTTGAATTTCTGTAATTTTGACGTCATAACTTCTTGAAATGCCTATTAGATCGAAATAAGTTAAATTCTCAGGTGGTTCTTGCAAAACTTTACATTTGGAGCAGAATAAATCAGACTTGTACACAAAATTACAATTCCAACATTTTGATGGACTATTACTTGAATACTGTGATGTGTTTGTTAAAAATTGCGGAGTGACATAATTTTTATTTACATAATACGAGTATAAATTTTGTTGTACGATATTTAAGCATAAAACGTTATAGTTTTTTGTAAGATTGAGGAAAGATTTTCTTAAGTACATATTAGCGGCATGAGGTTATCATAACCTTATTATTCGTTAATATCAAAATAAACACTTATAGATAATTTTAATCAATGACAAAAAATTGACAAAGTTTAAGTATTTGTTACTCGTATAAACTGTAAATGATATAAATTACTACATAGGTGATTTATTTAATACGTTGTGAAATATCACGTGTCAAGTTAATACATAATTAGTTTATATAGTTCTAGTTAATGTCTAGTGTTTCATTTCAAGTAAAATTTCATTCATACATTAAAAGTAAACATATAGAAATATGCCGACTTATGAAATGCCGTTATTATTACGATTGGCAAGCAAGGTATCGAATTGTTGTATTAATTCATAATATTTCATAAGATACACCTAATGTGCTTTCTAACCTAAATGTTGTTATCATTAACAATTGAAATACATTATATTTACAGGCAGAATATGCAACTACCTTAAAGAATGTAGCAAATTCAATATTTGAGACAGGTGGATTTATTAGGAAGATTGAAAACTGGGGAAATAAAGAACTTCCATGTAAAGCAGTTGCCCATGGTAAAACTAATACACATGCTGGGTAAGTATTTAGTGTTGGTTCCTTTTCTTTTTTGTACATTTAAATAAAATGTATTTAGCAGATAATTTATTTATTACAACTATGTAACATTCATTATTTTCAGTCATTTTATGTTTTGTTTTGATATGCCACCGTCTCAGCTTATTAGATTTGAAGATGATTGTAAAAGAAATATAGGTATCATTAGAGCACAAATATACAGACAAAATGAGCCATGTTCAAATGTACAATGTACATTGCACGAAGAATTATTACCACCGCCTTATAGGTAAGCATTTTTAGAACTTTAAGTAGCACTTTTAATAAATGTTTTATATATCTTTTTTATTTTACAGACCTAGTGTGATAAAGCTCATGGAAGAAGCCAAAAAGCACAAACGTCACAAAGCTAAATTCGAGTATGGTAATGACGTTAATTATCATCCTTTCCTTAAATGATTTATTCATGACGTGATATATAATGTAAGAATAAAATATATGTTTATTTAGATTTGTTTAGATGTTTAAATAAAAATATTGAATGAATTCAAGTGAACAAATCCAAAAGAAAAGATCATTTATTCGTGTCTTTTATTATTAATAGTGTTATTAGTTAGATTTTTAATTGTACACCGCATGATGATAAGGGGATCGGGTCAGATTGAAGAACATGATCATACATGACACTATTCCTACGCAAGTATTGATTTTCTTGTTGAATCCTGTCGTACCGATTCAGGCAGGTTTTGCACCGCAGCACTACTAGTGATGAGAATTAAAATCAAAAAATATAGACAGTATTGTTAAATCTGTTTCCAGAATTATTTATGTGATTATATTTCATCAATGAAAGAATATAACGATTTAAAACAGAGATTGATGAAAATTGGAATGAAAAATTTAGTACATGCACAGACAAGATGTGCCATTACCATCTACCATTGATTACCCGAGGTAATATTCTTAAAAGCCATCCACGGTAAATAAAGATTCCTACCATGAATTTATCGACAATCGATCAATATTGTAGCGCGAAAATTGGAATACTTAAAATATTTTTTAAATAGATCTAATGATGTGGATTGAGTTTCGTTTCTTTATTTTGCATCAAGTACATTAATTTGTAACATATAAGCTATATTAAAGCATCACAACGTATTATATAAACTGCAAAATTTGACTGAAATTGCGAGACATATAAAATGCAATAAGATTTTGAAACTTTTATGTTCAAAATTAGTATTTTTTTTGTACAAGAATTTTATTTATCTATAACAAGATAAAGATACGAACGTTAAGCGTTTTAAGTGTAGAAAATAATTGCGTTTTCAAGTACGAACAATATGCAATAAAATATTTTGATCGGTCATTGTCATGAAGATATGGTAAAAACTTTGACGACTACAAAGAAATATTGATATTTCGAGATATTCGATCATAATTTTCGAAGCATGGGAAATATTCTCGGCTGTTGTTGTATACTCCACGATAGCGACAAGGAATCTCGAAGAATTCACAATTCGCGGGTTAATTGAAACTCACACCCCTATCATAGTTTCTCGACCAATGGCAAAGCTCTGGTCGCCATAAAAGTATTTAAACACGAAGCTCCATGGCATGCTTGGAATTTCATTGTCCGTCCAGCCGTCGGATTTTACGAGGCCGAACTTTACGATAAGCGAGCCGTTTCTTGCGACTTGGAGCTCGTTCGTCTCGTAATCTCCTCGACTTTGCGTTCTCGTTAAAAGACAGAACGAGCCGACCGTGTCTTCAAAGGAAAAAGGAACAAGAGAAAAGGAAGAAGAAAAGGAGAGAGAGAGAGAGAGAGAGAAGAAGAAAAAGAAAAATAAGCGAAACGCGAGGAAGTTAGCACCACTCGTCAAGCACAAAGCTTTCATCTTATCGACTTGACTCCTGGCAGGATGTGCTTGCTGCTTGAACCTTTCAAGCAACCGTAGAATATTATTTCTGGAACCGTGGGTGTATCGTTCTTGTTCATCGGGACGAAAATTCGGCATCGTAAAGTTCGAGCGCTAAATTGGCTTTCACAAAACGTTCAACTTTCAAGAATATTTGGGATCGATCGAACTTCCCCGCGTCGGATATTTCTTTCCTATTCTTGGGATATTCTTTTACGTTTACCACCGAGACTTTGGGATTTACTTTCTAAAGTAAATATTTCACTTACAGTGAAACTTACTTTTTTCTTCACGTGAATAGAAGCTCATTTGCTCGTCGTGGAATTGTACGGGCATATTTTTATAAATTAATTAATTTCACTTTCTCAGGTTTGGACAAAGAGTATTCGAGGTTTATTTGTGGAAAAAGATTTGAAAATTGTCGAGCGAGTGACAAAAGGATGAAATAGGTTGGATCCTTCGTTTTGAAATGGCAGATGCGAGACTGATTTCTGCGGCTACTTTTCGCTGTCGTCGCTTCGACCTCCTTTTCCCTCGATTTGGCAGTGGAAGATGGAACGATGAAAACGGCCAGCAAACGAGCGCTATCGTGATTTGTGGCTCGCTTATTCCGGCTGATCGTCGATTTATTTCTATGCGCCGCGTTTCCTGTTAAAACGCGGGTGAGAATCGACGACGTTAAATAGATGTAAGTCACTATGATTTTTAAATTAATTTTCAAACGTTCAAACATTAAAATTTATTATACTTCTTTTTATGATCTTCGCGTATTATCTTCATTTTGTTCCTTGTTATTTGTTACGATTTTAGCTACGTTACTTATTCACCATACTTATTGTTTTCGTTTATTGTTTCACCTTCTCTCGCGAGACTCATTCCCTCTCGTATTTCCAGCATTGTTAAACAATATTCTTGTCATTGTTAAACAACATTCTTGTCCACAATATGCCAATATCTTCATCCGCTGTGCATCTCCATAACATTTTCGCTCTATGATATCCCGCGTCATACATACTAAGGAACAAAAGAGCCGACGTACATCATCCCTTCTGCGCGCATTATTCTTTCACTTCCGTTGATTGCCGTCAAACCGTACATCCCACCTACGCAAAGAACTTCTCGGTCGAAACGTTGGATTTCATCTGGCCATGGAGAAAAAAGAAGCCACGAACACGCGGCGCTCGTGCAGTGTCTTTATCTCAGTATTCGCGGAAAATCGCAACATTTTGAAATCTTCAAACGTTGAAAAAGAACACATCGAACACGCGCCACGCACAGAGGCTCGAGCGTTTAACAAACTCCCCTTTTGTTCGCCGTTCGTGTCTCTTTATTTCGCCAGGACGACTGATCATCGGCGAGACTGCGTCGGCGATTGGGACGAGAGGCAATCCTTCGTTTTCATTTTCGCGCATTCGCCGACTAGACTAGACCAGAGGGGAATTGAAAAAAAACCCTCTGTTTGATATCGAGATGAATCGTTGCGTGGCTCGCGATAAAAAGAATCGGGAGGATAGAGCGAAAAAATTCACGAGGGAGAAACGAGCTTCTTTTAAGCGGCAACGGTGGGATGAATGTAAAACACGATAGAGAGGAACGAAATGGAGCGGATTCTTTTTCGTTTTCGGCTCGCGTTCGCCTTTCGAATTAATCGGCGAAAATACAATTAACCGATCGTTTGATTATCAGCTTGCCGAATCTCTTTTCTTTCGTTCTCCTTTCTTTTATCACTGAAAGTGATTTTTAGCGGGGATAACCCAAAATCGGGCCTCTTCAGGTGCAACGCTGATGCAACGAAAATTAGCGATTGGTTGATTTGGGTCACGTGATTGGGTTGAGTAGGAGTGGCGTTGTCTGTAATTTGTTTTCTATCGATTCAAATGTTTGCACATCAATAAAATTTCATGGCAAAAAAGTCGTCTTCGTTTCCTAGTCAGAACGGTTGCTTCTGGGCTCCTTTCAGTGAGACGAATCGTACTGAGGTACGAGTCATGTGGTTTTTGTTCTTTCTTTCCTCTTCGAACTTGCAACGTTCTCCTCTCCCCGGCGTGGTCCATTGTGCGCAAATTGACAAGAGCTTAGGCAACTACCCGGTGGAAAATCCAGAACGGTAACACGCAGCAGTGATGATTTAATCGCTATTATTACCATAATAGCGAATAATTTTCTAGCCGGCCACTAATTATTAATTACGCACGGCCGCACGGCGTGCTATCGCCGGGATCAATCTTTGACGTTAATTCGATCCCGCGGGATCCTCCTTCCCTCCCCCTCAGCGCTCTTTCGATCGAAATCACGCCCGATACTTCCGGCCTTCGTTATTTATTTATTCGATCACCTCTCGTTCGTTACACGATGAAGTTTTATAAGCTGAACTCAGCTCGCCGGTTGAATGAAAACTTTCGCAACCATTTGCTCCGCGATCCGTTCGACAAACTTCCGCTTTTTATTCGGCAAAGAACAAAAGAACTCTCAAAGCATCGAACTATGATTTCTCTTTGAAAATTTCTCTCAAGAAGAGATTCGTTTCTTGCTACTCGAAGCGCTCGCAAAAGTATCGCGGTGGGTGAGGTGGAGGGGGGGGGGGGGATCTTTTATTGAAAAGAATAAAACGGGGAATGTAAACAAACGAAATGGCAAGATAAACGAGCAACAGGAGGACACGAGGAAATAAATCCCAAGAGAATAAAAAAGAAAGCGTCTTTCTTGGCTCCGGGCTAACTTTATAATTGAAAGGGATAATTTTCTATTATGTACACATTTCGCGGATGAAATCAGATTATTGAGCACCATTTCCAGTGTAAATAAACGAGCAAACAAGCGGCGAAAGAATTTAACGAAACAATTGAGAGGTAAAAGTACACGAAGGAAATTCCGCTTCTTTGCTGTCTTGAGCAATAAATAACTACAAAGTACGTTAATATAAACAAACAAAGATGCAAATAAATAAATGAAATTAAAATGAAACGAACGAACAGGTAATGTTTAGCGAATTTTAGCGAAAGAACGGGCAATTTCGTCAGAAGTATCGTTCGTGAGCATCGAACGAGAAACGACGGCGTGAAATTTTCAGTGAAATTAACCCGCAACGAGGGCGTTACAATTCGAACTCTGTATGGTATTATCCTTAATCACGGTGAAAATATCCAGAGGAACGGCTGACTAAGCCGGTAATTAACATTGAGCCCGTCGCTGCGGGATCAATAACGACGGAATCGGTGTACGATGTAGACGTGCACCTTAATTATTGCACCACAAGCAGGCTGGTGCAACGATGCGCGTTCAATAGCAAAATTTCATCGAGCAGCAGGATGGAGATATCAAGGGGCGGTAGGCTGAAGAGGGATGGGGAGCTGGAAACAGCGCACTGGTATAATAAGCTACCCTTTAAAACCAACCGAGCTTGTTTCGTTCAAAAACCCGCCAGGGAACCCGCGCCTACAGGATTTCCGCCGCGATTCACCACTCCTTGCTTTCGATCCTCGACCGAGAACACGCTCGAGAAACAAATATTCTTGCTCGCCACTGGGCTGGCCTTTAAATTATACCGTCAGTCCAGCTGGAAAAATCTCTCTCTCCCTTCTCCCTGTTTTTTTTTCTTTTTCCTTTGATCTAATCGCAATTACTTTCTCCTACGGAATTTGTAAATTGATTCCTCTTGTTACTCGAATCGTTAATTTGCGCGAGGCGTGGCGAAAGTGAGAAATGTTTACGCGTTTACGCAAAAGGTAAGATCGCAAATCGTCGGGAAAAGTATCGTACTTAATTTGCATTTAATAAATTATTATCAGGGTATTATCGGTATATTATACTACTTATAGCATTTCCGTATAATTTTTTTCACGTCAATGAATCCTCTCGGGAGGATTAATATTAAATTGTCTGTTTCACAAGTCTCGCGTTGTCGAACAAGTAGCTTCTCTCTTGCTCCGTAAGAGATCCGCTACGGAAACGGAAAGTGTTTCTCGAAATGACCCGATTTCCGGTACGTTTAAACACGCAGGATTCGCTCTAATCCACGAAGGATTCGCTGGTTCGAATAAAATGTGCTCCGGGTGTTCACGGCGACGCGACGTTTCAACACATTCCTTCGACAACGCGCGAAACTTCTAATCGGATCTAATCTTGATAAAACGCGGCTACGTACGCTCTTCGAAACGAGCGGAACTTCCAGCAGGGACTTACAGTCGTAAGCGTGGATTAAGGCCGGTAAGCTTATAACCGAGCTGCTATTATTATCTAAAATCTGTTCAACCCTCGGGTCAAGTGATTACAAAGACCTCCGCTGTCCTCCGAGAATTCTTGGTTAATTTCAAAGATGGCTGCCGGGGTGTATATCGCGCCATGTGAAAGCCAAGGTGAAAACGTGCCTCGCTATATTTGCTGTTCCTGCTAGGAGCCGAAGATATACGGAGGCGTCTAGGAAACTATCCCACGCGTGATTGTTTATTTAAAAAGTTGGCGGCAAGCGACGAAGTTTGTAATTGAAAATTTCCAATAGGCCGCTGAGGATGACGAGAAACACGATGCACGAATTATGGAATGAATTGTTTTCGAATTAACTGAAGAAGGATTTTCTCAAAATTGTTCAAACGAATTAAATTAAACGCTCGATCGAGAGAATGTAAAAATTCGAGAATCGAGAATGCAAAAATGGGAGATAATGAGAAAAGAAAATCTGCACGACTTGTACCCCAGTACGATTCGTCTCGCTGAAAGACCCAGAAGCAACTGTTCTGACTAGGAAATGAAGACGACTTTTTTGCCATGAAATTTTATCGATACGCAAACATTTTAATCGATGCAAAACAAATACCAGACAACGCCACTCCTACTCGAGGTCTACCCACGCCCCCTCGCGAATCACGTGACCCAAATCAACCAATCGCTAATTTTCGTTGCATCAGCGTTGCACCTGAAGAGGCTAGATTTTCTGGGTTACGCTAAAATCACTTTTAGTGAAAATACGGAGGCATAGATAAGGAAACAACGAGCAAATATAGAACGCTCCTGTCGATACAGAATACTCTTCTTAATTCAGGAGCGTCGCATCTACGATATTGAATTTGGAATTGGAAAAATATAAAACTGAATGTAAACGTCGTTGCGATGTAACAAAATTTTAGTTTCGATAGTCGTGCGGCGCGACTCGCTCGTTTTACGCTTTCCAATAATGGGATCGCATACTCATCGTTCGAACTATAATGACGCAGCTGCGAAATCAAAATGTCGTTGCGTCGCTCGTTGCGTTAGTCACTGATCGGCGGTCATCATCGTTTCTCATCTGGTTCCCAAAAATTCGACTCTCGAATGATAATTATTCATAGAGCCAACAATTACGATGTAATTTTTAAAATTGATTGAAACAGTTGTTTCTTATTTTCTGCAAGCATCTTATTTTCTACGAACGAGAGCACGTTTTCTGGAATTTTTTCAAAACAACTGCTACGCAAGTGCTTCGTTTGAATATTTTGGATGCACACAAGTGTCTGTTTCAGAAATTCGGAGAAATTTCTGACCGTTCGGTCTCGTAAATAATTTAATAATAATATAAAACGCAATGAAATGTAAGGCCATTGTTTCTCAATATCGGTCGATCGGTTATATCGAAGAGTTATAGGTTTTGGCGCTTTTCATTTCCGAAGCGTGCGTTTCCGTCCAGACAGTTTTTACGGGGAGGGGCCGTAAAATAAATTTGCAGGAACGGTTACGAGGGATGAAACCGCACCGTTGAAATAACCCTTTGAGTGTCGAACGGCGATATATCGTTTCGTTGCGTACAAGCCAAAAATACAGCGGTAACGCGTCGTTGAAACGTCCGGAGATTGATGCCTCGGGGACCTCTCGTTTCAAACTAACGCGGATAAAACTAAATGTGTGTAAATCCCTCGCGCGAATAATCACACAACCGTGACGCACTACACGTTCAATTTGGTCGAAAAACAGCGAGTGATGTTTCTTAATGTCGTCAGTTTGCTAGAAAAGCGGCAGGGAAAATAAATTTTCACCTATTATAACTTCGTTAATCCAAACGACGAGGGAACTCTATTTTATTTTAATTTCGGCTATCATGATCTTTGAGTTTTAGAATTAGAGATCCCTTCGTCTTCGTCTAATCGTCAGTTTGATCGCGTTTTCAATCGAAATCCAAGAATCGACCAAAGTGAAACCGAGAGAGGAACGAGTCGCGAGGAACGAAAATAATAAAGCAAACAGCTTATGTAAAATAGTTTATGCGCTATAGGGAATACATTTTTAATAAAGATCGCGACACGGTAAAGGCGGTGCCCGGCGTCACGTGTTACGACTGCGCGCACGATTTAAATTTCAAATTTTCCCGCGAGCGCGCGCCGACTCGCGGGACCCGCCGATGCAAATGTTAATGCATGCAACGCCGCGGCGAGAGCGTTTCGCGCGAGAGAGAGCGAATTAATATATTTGCGAGTAAATGGAAGCGAGGCCAGTCGGTTTGCTTGTTTTTCTTTCTTCCGCCTGGCCCGATACGAGGCGCCGAGGCACTTCCACGTGCCGGGAGACGTTTACGCGTGTCGTGGCGTAGATCAAAGGAATATAAAAATGGATTTCAACGAAAAGGGGGGAAAAAAATAACTGGCAGCCTCTCGTTTGTTATCAACTTTCTAATAAGCGACCGCGGCACTAATGACACGTGACGAACTTTAACAGCGCGCCGTCGCTAATAATACGTCGCTGCTAAAAATAAAAATCGACGCACGCCCTTAGCATTCGACGAATGAACGAAAAGAAAAAAAAAAAAAAAAAACAGAGATATTTCAAGATCTGCCTTTTTTTATATAAAACAAACAATTTCGTTTTCTAGCGGCGAAACAATTTCGTGCTTCGTGACAAAGCTTCCAAACGAGTGGGAGAAATTGAGGAAAAATCGATCCGTGACGCGTGATACAGGTTTAACGGTAATGTCACGTGCCTGTGTGTGAGAAATGCCGATTCGAATTCGCGGAATTCGCTGTTTGATACGATCGGAAAATTATGTTTCACCGGATGCGTTCGTGCGAAAACGCAGAAAAATCCGTCGTCGAAACGAGCGTGAAACGGTCCCTGATCAATATATATATATATATATATTTTTTCTTTTCTCCTTTCCTCTCTTTGTCGCGACGAAACGAGGGTAAAAAATTGATCGAGAACCGCGAAACTCCGACCTAGGCTAGGAAGAGCGGCGATGGTATCGCGTCTGTTCGCTTAATTTTATATTCATGAAAAAAAAAAAAAAAGCGACTTCGACGACAGGGCTGAAGCTTCGGTTCGAAGCACACTTCGCTTAATGGGTTGCTGACTTGGTAATAGCCGTCGAAGTAGCACGTAATTTAGTCGTCCGTAACGAGGCTAGTTAGGAGCACGTGTTACTTCCTCGACTTAACCCTTGGTTCTCGAATTTCTCGGCGAGAGATTCGGTAAGAAAGGTAATACACTTTCCGCGCGACGATTATTATTTTCCGCCGCCACTCGTTAATAAGCGATTAATCACCCCGATCTCTCACGTGGCCGGTTCTCCTCTCACACGCCAAGCACAAAATTAATCAACCGAAAAGTTGCACGAAACTTTCGTCCCCTCGCCGCGGCGATGAGATCTTCTCCTCTCCGGAGGAGTCGTCGTCCAACGAAAATCAACGTCGCTCCGTCCGAAGCTTTTACTTTCCGCGGAGGATAACGGCGGCCAGTAAAATTCCCATAGAAACCAGGTTACTCGCGTTAAATATTTATGAGAACTTCCGTTACCATCCGCCGTCGATTTTTGCTCCTTTGTCCTTTACTTTCTCCTGCTACTTTCTCCTCCCTTTTTCCTCACTTTTTATTTCTCGCCTTTTCTCCTTTTCCTTCTTTCTCTTTTCAACTGTCTTTTTCCTTTGTTTCTGTTCACTTAACCATACGCGACCGGCGAAAACTTTACAACGTGGCGCGCGGCGGCGTAGGTATTTGTCGGTGCCCGTCCGGCGCAGCATCCGGCCCGACGGGTCATTTGTTACAAAAAATAGCCGCGCGTTATAACGGGAGGAAAGACGCGAGAGTACGTCCTTTACCAGAATTTTCCTCTGTCGGCGGCCACCTCTTGGACCCACGGCCGGCAATTCTCCCGAAACTTTGAAAAATCGCGCGTCCATCGCTTCGTCCAGTGTCTCGCCGCTCGTGCGATTTCTCAGCTAGCCATCCGCCGCACCGGAAGTCGCGTGACTTTGAAAATTTCTCGAAAATTTCACGACGAGAAGTAAACGAAACGCTCGTTTGTGCGTCCTTTTCTCTCCTTTTCTTGTCTTTAGCGAGAATTATTATTCCAGAACGAACGTAGATAGATCACGGGCAAAAATTGATTTTCATTTGGAGCCTCGATATGAAAAGCGCTTAGAAATTTCCGGCGCTCGTCGTTTGGATCCGGTAATTCGAGCGTCCGCTTTTAAACGACGAAATTAATGGCGCGAGAATTCAAAGTATTCGAAATTTCTCTGTCTCTGTCTGTTTCTCTCTCTCTCTCTCTCTCTCTCTTTCGATTCTTTCTGGCGCGCGCCGGATGCACAAAAATGGAGACAACCTTTTGCGCCGATACATAATGAAATCGCCCCATCGCTTTCATTGTCGCGTGTTTCATTGAAAACGTACAAATTGTCCGATAAAATATTCACGTGTAGCAGGATCAGTTGCCGGCAGTATTCGATGAATTTATACATTTATTTATAACAATGGGCGAGGCACGTGGCAGAAAGAGAGAGAAAGAGAGCGTCGGGTAGTTTATAGCGCGACGAGACTTGGCGCGCGCCTTTAAATCACCGCTTTGTTTCGCGCGACAAAGTGAAACAAGCCAGTAATTTGCGCCGGTTTCCTTCCATTTATCGGCGTTGCGAAACGCTTTAATGGCCAGCGCTGATTTTATTGCACTCTGGCCGTGCACATGCTTCTGCTGGCGGAGTATCGCCGGAGAACCGGACGTGGCCCCTCTTTTTCTCCTCTCCCCCCAAGAGTCACTTAAACTCCTTTCTTCCGTTACACGTTCCGCCATTACGGGCCCGGAATATTTTACGAAAACAATCAAACGAACGCGGGGAACGAATTAAAAACAGAAAAAAGAAAAGAGAGAAAGAAAGGAGTACGGTATTTACGGGCGGAAATGTCGAACAGCTTTTAAAATCGACCCCGGTTTTGAAATACCGGCCGATTAAAACGTGTTATAACGTGGAACGAGCATTATGCTTGCGCCATGTTTTGAAAAACATCCCGAAACACGTGCATTCTGTTGATACATACAGATGCAAGTATTTTATGTCTGCTAATGGTCCATTTCAACTATTCTTTTTTTTATCACTGAAAGTGATTTTAGCGGGGATAAGCCAGAAAATCGGGCCTCTTCAGGTGCAACGCTGATGCAACGAAAATTAGCGATTGGTTGATTTGGGTTACGCGATTCGTGAGGGGGCGTGGCGTAGACCTCGAGTAGGAGTGGCGTTGTCTTGTCTGGTACTGAGCGATCGCGCCTGTAATTTGTTTTGCATATCAATAAAATTTCATGGCAAAAAAGTCGTCTTCATTTCCTAGTCAGAACAGTTGCTTCTGGGCCTTTCAGCGAGACGAGTCGTACTGGGGTACAAGTCGTGCAGTTTTTTTCGTTCTTCTTTTTTCCCGACGGCATTCGATCGTTCAACGAATCGATCGCCTCGCCAGAATGAATTTTTCGCCTTCTCGTTTCCAACGATGGAACGTTTTGTTCGTTCCACCGTCGCGTGACAATTAAAAGAAGTTGCGCAACGCTACAAGAATCGGCTTTTGATAAAAATTTCGTTTCTCTCCTTTTTTTTCAGTTGACGACGCGAAGCAATTACTCGCGAAATTATTTCGTGACGAGCTATCAAACGCTTTTATTATTAAAAAAAAAAAGGAAAACACACGCGCGCAAGCAAAAACGTTAATTTTAACATGCACGATTTTTCCAGCAGAACGATTTTTCATCGTTACAGCGAAACGAAACGAAACGAAACGAAACTGTGCAGGAATTAAAGGCGTCTTCTTCCTCTGCGTGAAACGTGCAAAGGAATTGCACGTTTATTATTTACGTGGAATTGCATCGTTATTATTATCTTTCTCGATATTTCACCGTAAACTCTAACCAATCGACGCGTGTTGCTTTGATTGCTTCGCCGATTATTCGAACAATCGAACCCCACGCACTTTAGCTTCACGTTATTTCCAGCAAGAGCAAACATTTACAGCATATATGTTCCAAGCAGAATATTTCGCACGTATTTTCATTAATTGTACTGATTTCTGTTTTAAACAATATTTAGCCATTTTTTTCCAGCGATTTATTTATTAACGACGATCATACAGATTTCTGTCTAAAAGACATTCGATCGTTTTCAGTGGCGAGTCAGATATTTAACCATTCTTTATCGGCAATTTATTTATTAACGTCGATTACATAGATTTCTGTTCAAAAAAAAAAAAAAAAAAGAAACTTTCGACCGTTTTTAGTAAAGGAGAAAAGACCAGAGGAAAGTTTTTGCATCGGCGTGTCAAGAGAACAGACTTTGAATATTAAATTTCCACGTTCCGATCTCGTACCTGTCACCCCACGAAAAACACCCTCTTCACGTGTTCACGACTTTGACACAACACCGGATCGCGGTAAATACGGTTTGCCGGTTTGTTTGCCGGAGCGAGGAGTATGCATGGAAATTACCGTTTCTCGTGGCCCAATGCTCCACTAAATCACATTGCCGGAAGAGTGAAAATTGTCTTGGGAAAGAAGGTAGATACCTATAAGCACAGCGTGCGAATACCTTGGGAGGGGGTGGCGTATCAGCTTTGCCAATCCCACGTCCTCTCGGCCACGTATTCGCGTCTGTGCTCGTACGTACAGCTTCCACGTACGTGCACACGTTCGAAAAGAGTGTCAGAATGAGTTGGTTGGTGGGACGCCCTGGGAGATTCACGACTCGCAGGCAACTCCGCGACGATGATTCAGCCTCGTGCTCCTGCGGTCCCTCCAATAACAATTCGTGCACTCGTGAGAAAATAATACGCGGTGGAGTCTGACTGGAGTCTAGCGATCATTCGACTCGCCCGAGGAAATATTCACCCATATCAGAGTTGCGTTTAAACGAATATTTTTCCAATTATAAAACAGGAGTCTGATTTTTCAGAAATGGACTGGTTGGCCAGTCGACTGGGTTTAACAACAATTTGCTCGTATCCGCAATAAAACAAAGTAGAGAAAAGAAAGATGTTATCGAGAGGATCACAAGGAAGGGAAAATGTAAATGCCGAAAGCTAATATATGCAACTACGTGTATTGAACGAAACTTTTATTATCGTCCAGGATACTCGTGCAACGTGGACAACGTCGATTCGAGAAGTCGATCGAGTCTCAAGAATTTATCAGCGTTTTCTGTGAGAAAAAGTCCGACAATAAGTCTCTCTGCGAAGACGATTCATCACCGGCTGGATTTTTTCTTCGAGAGCGAACAGTTTTGAATAGTAGCTGAGTGTCGCGAGCGAAAGGTAAACGAATCTCGTCGTAACACGGGAATCAGAACGAAGTTTCCGAGATCGGAAAATAGTCTCGTCGGTGATATTTCGAATTTCGCTCGGCAGACTTTACGATCGAGCGGAGATCGTTTGCCCCTGTTCCAAGGTTATCGAATAAGGCTGAGCCTCGAAAAATCGAGAACAGGCCGTGATTGCATTAACGATTCGGTCCTCTTCGTTGAGAAACGCGTACGTTCAAAGGGAGAAGAGAAAATTTGCACATTCGAACAGTGAAATCATTTGCTTTTTTATATTGTTTTCAACAAGTGAAATCAAACATATAAATTTTATTAAATTACATGTATATTTGCATTAAAATGTATATTATTAAATTATAATAATATATATAAATTATAATTTAATAATTTAATAATATACATTTTAATGCAAATATACACACACACACACATATATATATATATATATAAAACTTTTGCTGGAAAATGACAGTGGGACTCCGAACTCGTGGATCCTGTGATTCTCGCAGCCTCGGCTTTTTACTGCTCGGCCGCGAGATGGTAATTCACGTACCAACGAACGAATTTACTCGGCGGAATTTCACTTAACCGAACGCCTAAACTGAAACTTCGTTCCACCCCTACTTTGTCTTGCCATTGGCAAGGGTACCACCCTCGGCGGGAACTTCGCTCTGGCGCCGAGAGCGTTACACGTGCCACCCGGGGTTGCGTTAAGTTACCGAAAACTTCATTTCGCAGTAGCGCATCCACCGGTGATCGTGGCCCGTGTTCATTCATTCCACGGCCGCGCACCGAGAACTTTAATTTCCTCTACACGTGTTTCGACCGCTCGAAGACGCGCCTGTAGTTTTCAAACCCAGTGAATCCCACGCGACGAGAGTTGTTGCAGCGTTGTGCCAAAACGAGCGAGCAAGCGAGAGAGAAAGAGAGAGAGAGAGAGAGACAGAGAGAAGAACAGAGAGTCCAAAAGCGAATGAACGCGGCGTTCTGTCTCGAGTTGAGAGCGTTTTTGCACGGGTGTGTTTCCTGTCGCGTGGACAGGAGGAAACGGCACGCGGCGTGTAATACATACACGCCGTGAGAACCGGCTAATTGGTATGTTGCTGCAGCGACTATCGTTCTATAAAGCGATCCGTCGCGGCCGTCGGAATACGGGATGCACACACCGAGCAGCTATGCTAGCGGTGTCTCCGTTAAATGGGGTCAGCCTTATTTATCGCGGCGCGAGGTACGCGCGCATCCAGCGATCGTCCAGCGGCAGTGTCGTGATAAGATTTCGCAGCACCGGCACTTCACGGACCAGGAAATATTTTAATAAAAATAACTGCCGCGTGTTATATGTCGGGTATTTTGCGCGAGCTACGTTTCTGCATTCCTCGCGAACGAGTGGTACGAGCCTTGCTATGGCGCGACAGGTGATCCGACAGTGGCGTGGAATTAATCTGTGTTAATCGTAATTGGGTATTAACCCGCGTTAATTGCAAGGGTGGACCAAAAGTTTTTTTTAGTTTTTAAAAAAAACTGACTTTATTAATTTTAAATTAAATTTACGTTCAAACGTGGACATTGTGTTTTAAAAATTTGTAAAAAAAAAAGAAAAATTGAGAAAAAATATGTAATGAAAAGATTACGGATTTATTTTAGTAGGAAGTGATTTTTGGCCCACCCTGTACGATTGTAATTAACAGTGTTAACCGGAGAGCATCAAATTTTTCGGGAGCAAGAGAGATGTCACATTTTACTCATACTGTCGGTAACTACTTGCAAGAAAAAAAGTTACATAATTGAGCATGACAGTATTCTATTATCGTTGACATATATAGGGCATTTTTTAACAAAGAAATGAAATGAATTTGCAGTGTTTTCCACAAATATTACACGATTCAGTGTTTATTGCAGTTTCGAAACGAATTTCATTCCTATGAAATGAAAGAATTCTTATTATTAAACTATTGAAATAATTATCAAATTATCGAGAGAATTACAGTAAGATCATCGAAAGAAAAAAAACGTAATTTAATCATACGTGACGTGCTTAAAAAGATGGAAGAATTTCGTGGAACAGTTTGTTTCGTTTTCTACTCAATGTATCAAAATTCGCTTTGCAATTCATAAGATATCGGCGTAGATCCTCGATAGTTTAATTTACGACCACGTGTCCGTATCTCTGGCAGCGCTATATCGGCGCGATTTTGCGAAACCCCCGAATTATACGCCGGGTGTTTTTAGCTCGCCCCTCCCACGGGAGAAAGCGCAAGCAATACCATGAGTGGTGATCATATTTGAATGCAAATTTCCGAGAAACCCGGTAGCACGCTGATGAATCATGGTTACTCGCGGGGTTATTTCACTTTTTCCCTAGCGATAATCGTGGCCCAGGATAAACGAGCAATAAGTAGAGATAAAGCGAGAAAGATGGGCGGGCGAGCGCGCATTATTCATGCACTTCGTCGAATTTCGAATATTAATTGCGCGTTACGCGAACAGGTCGTAAGCTTGAAAATGGCCATTTCGCCCTCCGTTTGCATTGCATCCCGAAAATGCGCGAGACGCCAGCTTCGAGAAGGGAGATCGCGCGAGATTTCAGGTTTTAAATTGTGGCCAGGGTGAGATGATGCAACTACTAGGTCCCGTGGTTTATTCGCACGTTAATTAATCATGCGGACGAAACTTTGTTTACGCGCACGCGCGGTTTCGGCGAAATTTATACCGTAATTCTCGAATCGCATTACACAGCTTATGGTCGTACAGTGGACGGATACGTTGGATCTTCGTTGGATTTATTATCCTTTCGTCACGCGTTTCAGAAACAATTTTTTAAAAATTTTCTCAATCTTTCGGAAATATACAAGTTTTTTGAAACTTTTCCTGCAAACACCACAAACGACTCTCATATTTGTGCAACCAATAAAACATAGATAATATAGACTTAAATTACCATCCTACCAGTTAGTAGGTAATGAGACCAAAAAATGCCCCAGGAATTACTAGAAACGAGATACGGAGATCATAAATTAAAAAAACTGCACCACTTGTACCCCAGTACAATTTGTCTCACTGAAAGTCCCAGAAGCAACTGTTCTGACTAGGAAATGAAGACGACTTTTTTGCCATAAAATTTTATCGATACGCAAACATTTAAATCGATACGAAACAAATTACAGACAACGCCCTCGCGAATCACGTGACCCAAATCAACCAATCGCTAATTTTCGTTGCATTAGCGTTGCACCTGAAGAGGGTACCCCCACTAAAATCACTTTCGGTGATAAAAAACTGAAGATCAGATAAGTCAGTTCATCAGTCACTATTTTAGTTATGCTACGTACATCAATATTCAAGCCTCGTGTAACTCCAAAGAGGAAATCGACATCAATCTTATTTAACTCTTGATTCAAGCAAAAATTGCGTATCGAAGCTATCACCCACATCAGTGGATTATGATCCTTCGAACCCCAAGGGATATACGCAGAGGTACACGAACGACATCGGTCGTGACTGTCCATAACAGTCGTTCTTCCGAAAAAAATGTAGATCAACGATTTCTCTTTTCCTCCGACGATTTAGATTACGTTTCGTACGAAACCATTTACGAATAAGATCGTATCTTACAGAGGGGTGATGGGTTCCACGCGCGATGGCAACACGTTGCTCGGAGGGAAACGAAATTTTCGGTATTCGGAGAAAGGTTGTCGTAGAGTTGAGAAGGGATGAGATTTCCGACTGGAAAGTTTCTGCGAAAACTCTCCCGATGCATTCTGTATCAGCCATCGGTATCGGGTCCAGAGGGTGCCTGGAAATTTCTTAATAAACCTCCTTTTAGCCTCCGTCGAGATTGAACAACGTTGCTGTTCGAGTAAATTGTACGCTCGAATATCGCCGATCCTTTCGCGTTACACGTATATAACGCGCTCCAAAGTTCCGCGAAAGAAGATTATTTTCTCTGCTTGGCACGTCAGTACACGAAGCGAGAGACGAACTCGAGACCGAGTAGAACGACTGGCTGGTTAGCCATGCTTGCATTAGCCCCTCTGTATGTGCGAGCCTTCGCGGAAACAGTATTTGACGTGCTTCCGGTGGTCCCGAAGTGTGCGAGATTTATGAGATTTATGAGCCGAAGTTTCTCTTGTATCGCACCTTTTGGAGAAATGGCGAGGAAAATATCGCTCGACGAGATGAAACAAGCTCCAGGGATCTTTTCAAGCAAAAAAGGAAAAAAAAAAAGATTCGGTCGGTTTTGACTCAACTTTGTAACGAGCTTTATCTTTTCGACGGTTCCCTTAAAAAAGAAAGCGCGCGTCTACGTTCGGTGGTATTTGTCATTTCCTTCAAACGAAGACGGTCGGAAATGTTTTTCAATTAATAAAATTTCAATGATTCTTTCCAATAACAATTGGCACGAATCTACGATAAATTCCACGGATTTCTGAACGTTTCCCAGGTCGGATTGGAAATAAATTTAATCGATTAGTTCGACCTGGAATTAATTTGCAACGATCGGACTGTTGACGAATGAATAACATCAAAGATGAGAACTAATATAAATAAATTAACGAAATTTTAAATGGAACGATTAAACGATTATCTGACAAATGAAATTGATTTGAATCAATTGTAGGTAGGTAATTATACGTCGTGAAAGACATCGTCGAAAGTAAAACTGCGACGAGATCCATCGGAAACGAAACATCACCGCCAGAAACGAAATTCGTGGGCTGAAAGTTGAAAGGTGTTGGCGAAATCTCGATAAGTAGCCGCGAACTCGCAAAATCCCTTCGCCTCTTCTTCCTCTTTCGCGATATCTGCTCAGTTGGCTCGGTTGTCCTCGCCTCTGATACTCCGGAACGAAGTGTTTCTCACCCGCTGTTTTTCCGGATTATTTCGGGAATAACGAATCGCCTCCGCCGGAACTCGTTCGTTCAGATTCAAACGAAGTCTTAATTGACGTCGTGGCCGTGGGCTCGGAATAATTGAACACTTGCCTCAGGCTACCGAACCCGAATCTTTAAGCCGCATTCAACGGCCCGCGTGATTATTAGCAATTTAAAAATCGCACCGGTTAATTGAGAATACCCCTCTTCTTCGGGGGATGTTTCAACCCTCGTTAAAACGAACTGTGTTATGTAAAACCCGGTTCGACTCGGTTGTTCGCGTTCGCTTCATAGTAAGAAGCAGCGTTTTATTCCGCGATCCTGATTGTTTCGCAAGGACGTGCTTTCAACGTTGCATTAACGAGTTTGTTCGTCTCAGGCCTGTTCAGGCTTGGTTAAAGGAGGATTCGAAACGCCCGCTGGCTTTATACAGAAATAAGTTTCGTTTGGAATTTGTTCCTGCCTGTGGGGCCCCAGCTAGCTTCTCGAGAGAGGATCTGCTCGGTATTATGTAAATGCAGGCGTGCTCTCGCAAGGGGCGCGTTGCAGGCGTATGTTTGGGAAGAAGACAAGTGTGACGAGAAACTTGGGAAAATTGACCCGGAACCGCGGTTCTACGGTGTATTTCGAAGAGGGGGATTTCTGCCCTGTATTTAGACTACTTTGCCTCTGCCCCCCTCCCAGCCCCCCTCTTCAATTTCCATACGCTTCTCCCCTTTCATCGTTTCTCCGATAGCCAGCCGCGCAATACCATTTCTAATAAAAGTCGATCGAAAACTGTATGAAATTCTAATAATAGTCGATCGAAAACTGTATGAAATTCGGCCGGATTCGTATCGAATTCAATCGGACCCGACGATACAACGAACTTGATCTATCTAGGTCTCGCCCCGTGTAAACGTATAACGCCATCCGACGCTCTCCTTCGTTCACCTAACCTCTCGATTATTAATGGCAAAATAGTCTAATCTTGTTCTGTGCCGGACCGATTTTTGATCACTTTAAACCACGTGGGGCATCCTACGATTAATAATTTTGCTTCTGAAGTGTGTCTTGCAATTTTTATAATACAGTGTAAAAACTAGAAGTTTAAATGTTCAAGATGCATTACAGAACAAAGCAATAAATTTAATTTCAAGATATTGTTTTGACAAACAATTTTTTAACGAAATGTCGAAATTAATTTAAAGTAAAAGATTTTGTTCTGAATATTTTTAGTATTGTTGTTTATGTATTAAATGTATTAAATATTAATACTAAATGTATTACATAAATTATACAACACTATACAATAATACTGAATACTAATAACGTTATTTTAACTTTTTAACGTTATTTTGACAAATTTCGAATTGCGAATTGAATTGATCTCAACAGACAGTCGGAAAAAGCAATCGTACATGCCTCACGATAGATGTTAAGATGTCAATGCATGACTTTATAAAAAATTTTTCAAAAAATTCTACAACAAATTTTACAACGAAAATTCCAAATAGCCTGAACGAACGCCTGTCGTGCAAGGAAACAGATCTAAAATGTTCGTTGTACGAGGAAACGGAAGGATTTATTTTTTTCTCGCGGAAAATTTCTCGAGACAAGAGAGAAAAAGTATACCGATGTGATTGAACGATTTCGTGACAGGAGCAGATTAATCCTTGGCTATAAACGATCGCGGGTGAAAGAATTTGACAGATGCGACGTGTTTTCAAAGTTGAAAACGGCTATTTTTAATTAGAATTCTGACGTATTGAAACTGTCGGTGTCATTCATCGTTCGTTACTGTACATTCCCCTGTCCGTCCGTGTGACAGACTTTTTCCAAAGTGTCTGATATTTTTGCTCAAACGATTATGAACGACAGACGGACAAACCGTGGCGCGCGCACGCGCGGAGTCGTTAATTAAATTTTCTAGAAAAAGAGAACGGGCATCGTTCGTCCGTTTTGGTTTACCTTTTTAACCCGGGGGTCGCTCGGTCATTGGAGCAAAACGGACGAACCCAGGTGCCTGTCGATTTGCATGTCGCCGTTGCCGACGCCGTAACTCGATTTGTCGCTGCTACCTTCGCACTTTTGACAGCTGCCACGCGATCTAATTAGATCGATACCTTCCCCTTTCGCCACGCTCCTTTCTTTTCTCTCGACGCTCGTGTTAACAATCTTGGAATTTTTAACACCACTTTCTTTTCTAGAATCCCAAAATTTTAAGGCGAGTGCCACTGGCTAACAAGGAATGACAATTTTCTTCAGTTTTCACATGAAAATCAGAGGAACTAAACTAGCGCGATTCGTTTCTTATACATAAAATATCGCGGTGCCTTCTCTTCAATTTATTTCCGGGCACCAAATGACCAAAATATACTCGTCGTATATTTATTACGGAATTTCAACGTTTCGACACCCAAGTCGGTCTATCGCGAGCCGCGGTTTCAATTTCGCCAAACGAGCGGGGTTCTTGAAAGTAGCCATCAGAGTATCGCGACAAACGCGATTATTCTCAAATGGAACTGACAAGGGAACTGCATCGCGGGGTAATTAATTGCTCAGCGAGTTGCCCGTGAAAGTTCATAAAATTCAGCCGCGATGGAACGAGTGCAGATTGTTTCGGTCACTCAATACTCTCTCTGTTCTCCCTCTCTCTGTCTGCTTCCTCTATCTAGCTCTCTGTGTATCCCTACGTACGTACATTCTGTGCACACACACACACACACACACATGCATACGTGCGCGAAACGATACGTGGATTCATGTATATGGAGCTGTATCGCGAGACCTTGGAGAGCGAGAAAATACTCGAGCCGGGTAACAAGCTGCAACTTGAACCGTTTTATTTATGCGGTCGCTTTGGGGAACGTTAATACACATCGGACGATCCGTTCGCGACCTAGCCGGATTTATTCCGATCGGGCGTTGGGATCTGGCTCATCGCGGCTGAGATTCAACGTTTCAATTCAGCTGTCAAATTTTCACAAAATACCGTGGAAGTGTTGTGCGAGCCTCTCAGGGATAAAATTAATATACTAATTAATCTTAAATTAACATACTAATTATTATTAATCTTAAATTAAATGTACTAATTAAAATTAATCTTAAATTAATATACTAATTAATATGCAATTAATTTTAAATTAATACCAAATATCTCTCAAAATTTTCACAGCTTTTACGTGCCCAAGTGCACGACTCTTTAATCAATTAAAGGGTTATTAATCAGATTAATTCGAGACTAACTCGATTAATTTAATTTATTTCGGATTTAATCTATTCCGATCGGGCGTTAATGGCATCTGGCTCATCGCAGTTGAGATTCAACGTTTCAATTCAGCTGTCAAATTTTCACAAAATACCGTGGAGGTGTGTGGTACGAGCCTCTCAGAGATCAAATTAATCAATCAAACGTCTCTCATTAATTTCTTTGTTTCATTTTCATGCAAGTGTACGGATCAATGATTTAATGAATCAAAGAGTTAGTAATTAGATTAATTGGATTGATTTAGTTAGATCGACGACTCTTTAACAAAGAAGTTAATCCAATTCACAGGGAGTCTCTTTTCTCTAAACGAAAGATATTTCAAAGTTCTCGCCGATATAGTTTCTGGTCACACCGGAAGCGCAATTCAAATTCTCTTGAATGCGATACGGGGGAGGGGGGGAGGTGGGGAATTTATTAATTTAACGACGGATATTGAATTAACGAAAAATTTGGCAAAACTCGCCGCCGTGGGATCCGGAGCCGAGAAGTTTGCCCGGCGAGTTCACCGAGCGGCGCGCAGTTTATGCAGAACAGTCTGAACGTGTGTACGACGCATAAAAGCATTAGCGTGTGATGTATTTAAGCTTGCGCGTATGAAATCCACGGGCGGGAAATGGCTGCCGCGAGCACCGGCGTTCTCGCAGCAGCTGGCATTACAATTTGGAAATTCTCTATTAAATAAGTCAACCCGGCGAAACTTCGCCACGTTCCGTCTCGTCCCGTCCCGTCCCGTCCCGTCCCGCGATCGCGATAGGCGTTCAAGATTTTAATTAAGTCCGGCTTGTGCCTCTGCTACACGCAGATTTTCACCTTTTCACCCGTTTCGGCCAATTATGAATCATCATCCGGGCCGATCCTCTAACAAGTCTCGGGATAATTGGGCTGCCCGAGCACGGTACTCGCGCGGCGATTCCGGATTATCATTTTCACGAATTACGAATTGCTTTTGATTCTCTTCATCCTCTTAATCTTCCGTGTTTACTCACGATATAACGGCGAATTGTATTCTTCAATTTGGCAAGTATTCCTCCGATTTTCTTCCTTCCCTTTCGATAGTTAAACACTACTCTCTGAAAACTTTCTTCACTTTTTGCACGAAAGTACAATCGTTAAAGCACTTTTCAAGTTTACCCTTTGGACGCAGCGACATTCCACGGAGAGCTCAAAAGCATCGACTATAATCATTAAAAAACAAGCACCGCAACGGACGAACGTTGGAGGCGCGAAACGACGCGACCTACATAAGCAACGGATGTTACAAGTGGTCGCGTTTCGTCTCCTGCGACCTGGTATAATCGTGGGAAATTCGAAAACGAAGTCTCAGTGTCTGAATCTGATTATAAGCACGAGATTTCACGAGTAGATTTGTGGAGATCGAGTGCTAAACGCGATTGTGAATCCCAATTTCGTCAAGCTAGATTGCACCAAGTAGATTGTGTGCCTTCGAAGGAAATTGCTCGGACCGCGGCAGAATATTTGTTGACTTCAATCACTGGCTCAACTCTAGGGTTAGGTGGGTTTGAAATTGCCCCACATTTTTTTTGACGTTTAATGCATGGTGGGATATCATTCAATCCACCTAACAAAATTGAAGTTACCAATACTCATACATTGTTATATTTTATTTAAATTTTAATTTAAATATTACTTTTTTAACCTAACCTAAACCTAACCTAACAAAATTGAAATTACCAATACTCATACATTATTATATTTTATTTAAATTTTAATTTAAATATTATTTAAATATTACTTTTTTTCATTTTAAGAAATATTTTATGTTCAATAATTTTTTCCCTTCTTTTATATTGAAGAAAAATTCCGTGCAAGTAGATTTTTTTCCTCTAAAATTGCGTGCCGCCAAGGGTTAAGAGAGACGAACGAAATGTCAGCGTCAAATATATTTAACACGTTTGACAGAGGTGGCTTAGATCTTGAAATTTACGCACCCTCTTTAAGATTACCCGCCCGCCGCTTTAAATATTCATGATCAACCGGAAATGGGATGTATTCACCACGTTAATTCCACCATAATAGGGGACTACACCCTTTGAATGGATATATACGCTCTTACCGAATGTTCTTCTCTTTTTCTTTTTAATTATCGGAAATTCATCGGGAATTCGCTTCGATGGATGAAAGCAGGCGTATTTTTAGACGTGTATGAAAATCTAGAATGAAGCTAAATCTTGCCTATGTAAGAGTCACAGTTGCTGGCTGGCAATAATTCAACGCGTACAATTGACGTCACACTCGCACTGTTTCGAATTAATGAAGCGGAACCAGTTCGAAGTTTAGTGGCTGGCAACGTTCAATCTACGAGAGAGAGAGAGAGAGAGAGAGAGAAACAGAAACAGAGAGAGAGAGAGGCGAAACATTGATGCAGAAATTGCGACAGACGGTTCTTTTTTATATCGCGTGATATATTTTAAATATATGCATTTCTATTCGAGGGTTGACTAGCACGAGCCCGCGATGAGATGCGTTTGACGCGCGACCTATTTCGCGCTCGCGATGCGACAAGCTGCAGTTTTATTTTTTTCTCCCCCCCCCCCCTTTTTTTTGCGTGCGATTAACTTCCATCAGAAATTGAACACGAAAAGCCAGCTTTGGATCGGGAATAAGCCGAATCCCTGATCCACGAGGGAATTTTTCTGCGAACGGGTAACTCCATTCATTGTGGCTCCTTTCATTAACGTTAATCTGGGAAAAAAAAATGACGACGGAGATCAAAATGAATTGAAGCTCAGAAATCGAGAAAGTACCACGTTCACGCTTTGCATGTAAGATCCCAATCTCTTTTGAATCGAACGAAGCAAAGTTTGAAAATCTGAATGATCAACTTTCACGCTTGGATAACGCATCTCTGCCAGGAGGAATGCAAGAGGAACTCTGTAAAAAGTATTGGATTGTCCGGAAAGTTCGTGCCGATTTTGAAGGAAAATTGAAAAAAACGCGGAAGATTTAAATTTTCGTATACATTTATTAAAAGTTAAATTTAATAAATTTATATTAAATCGGCACGTACTTTCCGGACAACCCAATATATTTCACCGTTCTGCTAATTCGACCAATCCGCGTAATGGGGATATCTCGTCAAAGGCGGCGGTTTGCTGTGAAACGGATCGTTCAATCATACTTCGATTTCCGTCTATACTGGAGGGACAGATTCCCGAAGGTGCGACGATAAATGCAAAGTACGTACTAACGGCAACAGAAGGAGAATATTCTACGGGCTCTCTTCGCCTCGTAGGAGGTGGGGGGGGGAGAGATAAAGGACGGAGAAGGACGAGAAGAAAGGGACTGCTTGATAAACCGGACACGTGCGTCCTCTTTTCCCCCGTGCCGTGCTCGCTCAGACTTTTCTCGCGCGGAAGCAGCCCCGTGCTTGCACGCACTCGTCGCTTCCCATTCCGGGCCGGCAGGGAAACCGAATCGCGTTCCGCACCGAGCCTGCTATTTTCAAACGAGAAGCTACGATTTTGGAAATTACAGCCGGTCGCGAAACACAGGAATTATGAGGGTCGACGGTTTGCCGCAGTTAGCAACGCGCGAGTCTTCAATAAACGCACGTTTGCCACGTTCCGCTTTAACGCCGCGGTTCGAGATCGTCGACGCGTCATGGAAAATTGAATCCGCGCGCTGTCCGGCCAGGAAACCGACCAGGGGCGAATTTAATAAAAAAGAACGACGTTGGAGATCGTTGGATCGACGATTTGCAAGATCGTTTGATCCGGCGTTCATTCACGCGTTCGGCGAGATCTCGTTGAAATTTCGCTTCAGAGACGTCATTTAACGTAGGAAACAATGCACGAAATAACTTTTAGGTAACAAGGGGAAAAGAATTATATAGTTTCATTTTTATTTTTTTAACGAAAGTTAATCGAACAAAAGTAGTAACAACGAATGCAGAATTTTAAACCAAACGTTTAGTGTTAAGGATTTATTTACGATCGACGATTGCACAAGGTGCAAGGTGAAAAGTCGAATTGGCAGAATTTCAGAAATTATCGTTGCATGTGTAAAGTTTCTTTCGTAGGTCTGATTGCAGAAATCTGATTGCAAAATTTTCCAATCGAACCGTGTCTTTGGGGAAAATGCCTTGGTTATGAATTCTGATAGGCCTGATTACATTATGATTCATCTAGAATCGAATTTATCATTTATCTAAAATATTTACTATTTATCTAGAATATCCCTCGATCATTATTTCTATTTAGAATCGAAGAGTCTAATGGTCGAGAAGAGCAAGAACGAGGTTTTCTTAAACCCAGAAGCGCAACGACACAGAGGGGGAGTCGAGAGAGGGGGGGCAAATTTATGTGGAAATGTCGATTAGTCGCTGGCCTATAAGCCTATTTAACCGAAATGTCAAGATCGATTCGGACCTGCTTGTCCCTCGTTCAACCCTTCCCTGCCCCGTGAACGCACGAATCGATCCTTCCCCTCGACTCGATACGGTCCATTCGGCAACTGTTACAAACTCGCCGGGCAAACGCGTAGAATTCGGGAATAATTTACACGCTAATGGGCGACGTTTATCTGATTGTTTGGAGAAACAAGCGGAGCGAGCTGGCCGATACGTTATTAATTCGATAGGGTCGAATGAAACGGAATTGTTAGGGAGGTGGTTGATATTAATTCGTGATCCGGATCTCGGATCGATGACAATCTGCCGCGCGGTTACGCGGCCTCGGCGATAAACGAAATAAGCAGTAGAAGAAGTAACAGAAAAATCCAGGACACGATCGTTGTGTATGTTGTTATATTTAAGCGGTAATTGCGAAAGTCTACGGTCCAAGCCTCGCGAACTCGCCCCCGATGGTTAATCCAGTTTATTGAGTTTTGTCGAGTTTTCACGGGAGGGGAGAAAGGAAGGAACTTTTGTAAGTAATTATTATAATTATCGTGGCAGGCAACTTTAAGTACCTTTCCTGCTTCGATAAACCGCTCCCCCTTTTCGCCCTCTTGTTTAATACCGGGGATACGATGGACTGGAGTCGCGTTAATTAACCGGCCCGTTGCCCGAAATTCTAGCCGAAAAAGTGAAGTCGACTTTTGGCACCCTCGGTCGTAAATATCTCGGATGTCATTATCCCTCCCCTCGATATCCAATCCCATGGATTTTGGGTAATTTTCAACGTCGTCACGCGCCGCGCCAGGCCGAGTCATTGAAAAATACAGAATGCATAGGTTCTACGTGGTTATGCAAATTTTTTCCCTTCCCCGTGCTATATTCGGAGCAAGTTGAAATTCGTCGACCAACCTTTGCGTCTGGGAGCAGGAAATTGGACACGTACAAACTGAACAGAAGTTACTGCGAGAGGTTTTTGGTCTGTGGTTACCTCCACAGGCCGGCGTACGGGGAAACTCCAGCGTTCGATAGACTGAAAAAAAAGGAAGGAAAAACATGATTTCCCAGCGATACGCGGGAGAATAACTTTGATTATCAACCAAGAGACTAGTTTGCTCGAATAAGCGTTGATCGTTCCGATTTATTTATTATTTGTCTCTGCATGATTGAATTATCCAAGTGGGAAAGGAACGAAAATGAAAATGAAAATTCCTCCAGCGAAGAACTATTCTTTTAATCATTCGTTTAAAGAAGAAAACGTTTTTCGAGGCAACCTCGTTGAACCTCTTCCCACGAGACAGCAAGACTATACTCTCTTCGTCTTGGTCGAAAGTCGGCAAACAGTACGAATTAATTATCATTCGTCGCATACTCGTCGCATACTGGAACGCAGCTATTCTCGCGAGCACGTACCCATGGGGGGAGGGGGGGAGTAGGTTAAATAATAAATCAGCACCAGTCAAAGAAATGACACGTTTTTC
This sequence comes from Melipona bicolor, assembly GCA_030673865.1. Taxonomy (NCBI): domain Eukaryota; kingdom Metazoa; phylum Arthropoda; class Insecta; order Hymenoptera; family Apidae; genus Melipona; species Melipona bicolor. The sequence continues at coordinate 4,127,498 of JAHYIQ010000012.1, forward strand.
AGAAACGCTTAATTATTAAACACGCTGGACGAAGAGGCATTAAGCGAAACGCGGCCGCAAATTTGATCTTTCGATCCGCTGTCCGAAATGTATTCTCTCAAAATACAAACACAAATTTCACGTTACGGTAGGTTTCATCGAGTTAATAATCAACTTCGATTAAAGAGCTCCCGACGAAAGACGACTGTTGTCCACGTTTGTCTTTTTCCAGAGAAGCAAGAAATTGCTTTTGCGTTAATTGTGCCGTTTAAGTGTTGCATTTGATTAAATTACGAACTTTATTCGATAACAAGTAAAGATTGTTCTTGAAATAATAGAATACATTATTCGGAAGATTGAAAAATTGCCAAGGTTATGATAGTTTCTTTTGTATAAAATACGTGAAATATTTTAAAATTTAACTTGAGTCAGTCATGAAATTGTAATCATCAGAAACCCACCCCCAGTTTGTGAAATCGGATTCAGATAAATTCTTCAATCCGATGCCTTTTTAAGCGCGCGCCACGATCATCTCCCCCGTTGGAATTCCATTCAATCGTGCCTCATTTCGCATACGCACGGCCAACGTAGGACGAGAGAGTCAAAGGGTTCATTTCCAAAAACGAATCAAGACTACGCGATTCCTCGAGCAGCCGTGGCATTCGCCCATCCTTTGTGCAACTTCTAGGAGTACGCAAAGGGGCTGCAGCAAGCGGCAGTTCAGTTCCCGTGGTATGCGCCCGACGAATGGCGTGCATTAATTGTCCATTGTTTTCCAGCCGGCCTGGAATGCTTTACATCGGCTTCTGTCGTACCCGACTCGTTGATTAATATATCTACACTTTCTCGCGCCTACGTGAAAAAGAAAACAACGCCAGCGAAGGCACAGTATATTACATTTCGAGCTTCTCTTCGAGCTTGATCTTTCGTTCGATACAAGTTCACTCTTTCGAGGGAGAATCTCTCGAGGAAGAATATTCGATACCTTAGACGCGCTGTATTTTTCTGAAAAATTAAATTTGAAGAAAATGCAAAAGAGTCGATTTGGTGTGGTTTTATTTCCGCGTTGGCGGAAAATTTAAAATTGATAGAACGTTCAGGGTGTAGCGAGGGAAATAATTTTCTAACTTGGGTCGAATCATTATATTCACGGAAATGTGAATTTGCATAAAGATAAACTCATTAGCGCGTACGTACGTAGGGAGGAAAGCTCATCAGCGAAACATTTAGCGATAGATAGTTAAGTTTCATGGAGCTTTCGCAAGGAAGAATGCTCGTTTCTTCTTTCACCGACGTGATAAAGCGAGCGCGTGGAGCGCATACACAGTGTAGCGACGTGGAAAACTTGTACGACGCGGGAAGGCAGAGAATAAAGGAAGTCTGCCGCATCGACGGCTACGCGTGGATCCATACGTGGAAATTGGAAATGCTTTGCATAGTTGCCACGGGAGATTCACTCCTGGCTAGTTCGCGGACGATACGGTTTGATGGCGATTTCGAATGGATGCTCGTTTCCCGGAAAATTGCGTAAATTCGGCATGATGATTCAACTTTCCTCGCGGTGTTGGTTTTATCTAATGGATTCTTGATGAGGCGTAGAAAAACAATCGAAGCAACGTCTCGCAGATGTAAAATCTGCTTGCTGTCTGTGTCGCGATAATCACGCTTGAAACGTGCGTGCAGATCGACGAGATTGATTTATCATAATACAGTGGCTCGCGAAAAGAAGTATTTAAGCAGTTGATTGTATATCGATAAAGAACAATTGATCCAACATCTTGTAAATGTAGTTCGAGGCAACTTGTGTTCCAACGCAAAGGGCGTAACAAACGATTGAAACGTGCGCACGGAGATTGACGAATCTAAGGTACAATAACGCGAGGAATATACGTAACGTCACGCCGGTAGATCGTAAGATCCTTATCGTGCGTTGATACGAATTGTAGAATCCATGATGGCATCTCAGGAATCACACGGATGCCTTATGTATGCATAATACCTCCCAAAGGGTGCGGTTTGTTCGCCGGTGTGAAACAGCGGGAACAGAAATGTGGCGTGTTTCGTCGGTGATACTAATTCTTGCATGACACGACAGCTGCGAGGCGGGACGTGCAAGCGAGCTTGCCCTTGTCAGAAGACTAATTCTGCTTCCGAAACTTCTATGAATACTGAGAGTGTGTACGGTGTAAAACTGTTCAAGCTAGAAGACGCGTAACATAGAATTAAATTTGCCGCTGAAGGGAAAAGAAACTGGATCAAACTTTCAAACTCTTCCAGAGGGGAGGGACAAAAGCAAACAGGGGGGGTGGAGAGTAGTCGCGCTGTCTCGCGAGACATCGAAATTCTTTGGGAATTAACAATCTCCTCTCGGTTCTCCTGTGTTAAACTTTACATGGTTAAACAGACTAATCCTCCAACTCCGTCGAGTCGCGTGTTGTTACATTAACGTCGTCCTTGTTACTTATAACTATTGATAGCCTGGCAACTGTATACAGATAACGCGAATACGTTTGATCGTACACAGATTGATACTCGGTCGGAACAATATTGGGTTACTCCATTGTAAAGATATTGACCGGAATAATGCAAGTCCCCGGCGAGCTTTCTAAGCATCTCCGCGATACTCTTCAAAGGTAACTCTCTCTCTCTTTCTTCCTTTCAATAATACCAAATGATACGTACGAAAGTGGCGGCGTAACGATTACGCGATACCGAGTGCTCAAAGCAGCATGATCGTTTCTGAACAAATTGTTGGAACGATTCCTTTTTATACGCCACCTTTCCCCGAATGGAACGAAAGCGCAGCTAAACTTTGTGACGTCTCAGAAGAACGCGTCTCAGCAATCGGCGAATTCTTGCCGCCTGGCTTTTGTCTGGGAATATTAAAGCGGTGCAATTTTCGCTAAAAAGAGAGTAACAGGCTTACTCGGGGATATGGGGGTGAACGAAGCGTGAAAACGGGATAGATGGTTTCCTTTTCCCTCCAGCCGCGGTAAATATTACAATAACGCTTAGAATCGCGGGATAAAAGAAAGAGAGTTACACAGAGGAATATTTAAGTGTAGTTAATACGGAATTATATTCAAAGGTAAAAGAATCCTACTTACGACGACTTTATTACCATCTCGGGATGGATTTTTATTGCTACTTTAGAAGAAGTCTTATTGAGAATATGTGATACGGCCTCGTATTGTACAGTTACCTTTCACATGGTGCAAAGGACAGGCAAACAGAGAGAATAGTATATTTAAATGGAGTAGCCAGGTTTCACCCTAGGAATAGATATCAGTATTTATAGAAAAGAGCGCACCGAAAAAGGTAAAGATAAATATTTACACATTTTTGAGCCACGAGAAATATAAACCAGACACTTTTATACTCGCATTTAGCTCATTTCTTACCGCGTAAAAGAGTGGTTGCGTGCACGCATCAAAGAGCGAGCGAACAGATTAAAGCAATCCCTGATCATTAACTTTTTATCAAAGAAGATACTTCACGTTACATGTTCGTTTCAAAGGTGAGACTAGGATAGAAAAAGGACGGTTACGACATAACAAGTGGTCGACGGTCGAGTTGTTCGTTCCAGTTGCTTTATAAAATTTAATTACGGGACGCGAAGAGCAGAACCGATTAGAGAGACATTATGCGCGACATTTTTAATAACATTATTCGTGCATCGAAAGATAATAGTCTAGATTTCAAAAGAACGAGAAATGCGCGTTTCTGCATCACTGCGCAGGAATTGATCGATGAAACCGCGGCGCGCATTTGATTTCAATTTCGCCCACGTTTGGCGCCATTTCTATTCGAAAGCACGGGGATCGACTATCACCGGTAAGTTACGTATATAGCGTTCCATATTCCACCGTAATAGTCCCTATTTGCAAAATTACATTTCCACGAAATGCACTACAGCGTTTTCTTCGAAGAAAAGCACAGAAGCTTGGCGAACCTTCTGCAGTCGATTTATCATCATTTGTTACATTAATCCAACGCGGTGACACAATCGGGTCAACATAACCTCTCAGGTAATCGCGTCGATACTCGCGATAATTATGCTCGTACGTACGTCCCTTGCATTTATTTGCCAGAAAACGATTAAGTCATCATTGGAAAAGAATTAAATCATCATTATGTTTTACCTTCGTGTAACCGCCAAACTTCGACGTTCACTCAATCCATCGTAGTAATTACAGCCGGGGACGTTGTACAGTTTACCGCGTTAAGAAGCTTTTTACGCCTGTAATTACCGCGGAGACCGTTGGCGGGCGCATCGGTAACGAATCTGTGTCGGTGTCGGTGATCCAGCGGTACCCTGGAATTTCCTGTAACCGTGGCGCGATAGTCCTGCCGGCGAATTTGGATGCAGGCTGCGTCGTCGCGCAGGGAGAGGAAAAAAAAAAGCTTCAAGTTCGAGCGTCTCCAGGAAGTCCCAGGTTAGGCGCCTCTCTCGCATCAGTGGCACATATACAGAAGAGGTAGGCGTGGCACTTTCTGCTGGCCCGTTGGATGCTTGCGCGTGCACACCGAGAAACAGAGACAGAAGCTGCACACACGCGCGCGCGCGCGCGCGCCCGTGTGTGTACGTGATATAGGGAGAAACGCGAGAAAGCGACGTGGGCGCATCGGTGTGTACGGTATCCTCGAACGAGAAGCGGGATTGCGTGATAGAATGGGACAGATTATGCGGTGGATGCACGCTCGTAACGGAGACGGATAGATCGGAGGACAGAATGCGAGATAGCGAGCGGGAAAGAGACGGTTCAACAGCAAAAAGCTCAAGGACGAGAAGGATAGGAAAATGATAAGAGAAATCAGGTACGAGAGAGACGAAGGGATGCCTGCGCGGTAATTGGTGAGAAAAAGACGAACAGAATTGGAAGAGAGACGATAGCGTGGTGTAAGGGAGAAACGGCGAGTGCCGGCGAGACGAGGAGGCGACTAGAAAAAGAAGATTTTCGTTCATTGTCTACGGGAAAGAGAGGGAACTAACTTGAACACATGGGAGGGGTGAGTTGGAAGAGCGAAAGAGAGGGGGTCGTAGTGAGCGAGACGGGACGGTGGTTTCAGTCACCGCCCGATCCTCGGCGCGCACGGTTTTCGAGTGGATGTTCTTCTCGTCTTTCGTCGCGAGAATCGTCGATTAACGAGGTCGTTCAAAGAGTGGGCCACGCTGTGCGCCTATCGACTGTTTGCCAATGTGAATTTCGATACCAGCTGCTCTAAACTCCGCTGTCATCACTGATTCGTCGAAGCTCGTTTTATTCATGGATCAGCTGCGCGAGAAGTTGGAAAGAAAAGTGGTGTAACAATCGGTCGTTAACGACAGGCCGTGTTTTCAAGACTGTTTTATTTTCAACAAACATTTTTCTCTCATTTCGAAGAAGGTTCACGCCCCGCGTGACAAATGTATCGAGTGCGAAACGTGAAATTTGATTGGTTTGCGCCACGGTGAACGGTTATGACATAACCTACAACTTAACGTTCGCCATTGGTCGTGTATCGATATATCGATCAGAGTGATCAGTATGTGACGGATCGATATGGCAAGTTAACCTCTCCGCGAACGATACCTTCACCCGTGTGTGAGAGAAGAACGAAAGGATTTTTCTAGTGCATATGGACCGAAACTTTTCTTTTTACGCTATTTGTCGGCACGGATGGGACATTTCTCTTCTTCCGCGCGCTCGTTCCAGGACACCGACAACGGTATTCGCCTTCTTCCACGGATTTTCCACGTCGATCTATCTCGGCGAAATGCAGAGGTTCGCCCGTCGGTGCAAAATGTCTAAACGAATTTAGGTAAGTCCAATTTCAACTTACATTACACGACCGACTGGATGACTAATGCTCGAAAAAGTTATGAGCGAAACTCTGTTCGCCGGTAGCGTACATCGGTTACGGAGTTTCTTTTAACAAATAGTCTCTTCTGTGATATTTTAGAAAATGGAGTATTATTTATAACACGATATATTACGATTACGGTCAAATTTTGTAAAATTCTTATATTTTGAAATACTACTAGAGACTGGTATTTTTGTACGATTTAAGAATCAGCAAAATTGAAAGTCGCAATTTACGAAATATGAACAATAACAAAAGTTCCGTGACCTAGATACACGAAGCATATTCGAGAGGGCTCGGTTGAAAGTTAAACGCGAATCTACATTTTCCCAGAAACGAATCATAATATTCGTATTTACGTAATAGTTTTTGCTATGGGTCTTCGAGTCTTCATATCTCCAAGTCTGTATATTTTATTAAATTAATGTACACAGGTGAAAAAAAGCGAGGAGAGCTCTAAATGCAGCTGCACATTCTGAAAACGAAAATATGTTTTTACGTTCCTGGTAGAAATAATTTTCCCCTGCCTCTGAAATGATTAAACCGAAACGAGCTCAGCTGGAAATATTATTTTTATAATTTCAAGCATACTGTTTGTCCTAATATTAAAATATTATCTGTCTCGATAAATTCTTCAATTAGAAATGTTACTGTTGTAATCAAACGTGTTAAAATATATCATTCGTCTCAAAATTATATTAATTGTGTAATTTTGGCTTCTGCAAAATTCTCGTTTTTGTATTAAAATATTTCACAAAGTAACGTTGAAATTAAAAAAAATTCAACGAAAACGAATTCGCGTTCTTTTTTTCTTTTATCTTCAATTTGAAAATCAAACCATTTAAAGCCAAGATTCTGCATACAAAAATACATCACTGTCGTACACACAGTTGTAATTGAATGAACTGTTGTGTTAAATGAGCGGATATATTATATTTCCTCTCCAAACATCTTCATCCTCGGCTCGTGATAACGATTAGAATTCCGGTCGGGGGCGTAGCGATCTCGTAACGTGATTTACACCGTTATTTCTTCATTACGAAATAATTGGCTCGGAGGAAAACTTACCGGGGGAGAACTCCGTTCACCCAACGAGCCTCGAATATTGCGATCGGCATAACGCTGTATAACGTTCTTTAACGTAATAAAATGACTGCTCTCCATTCCTTAATGGCGACTCTTATAAAACTGCTAGTTCCATTATTGCTTGCCAAACATAATAGCGTCCCATTATCCCGCGTATTTCTTGCTTAAACGTAGCATCGATATTTTCGTTGCCGGCGTTACGCGATACTTAATTTCTGCGGGAACGATCGGTAAAAGGGAGCAAAGATGGGAAAGGGAGAGAAAAGCTGGTAGAAAAAAAAAGGAAGAAGAAAACAGGAAAAAGGGAAGAACAAGTACACAGAGACAAGAGAAACACGGTGTATCTGAAAGTGGAAACCAAGCGAAGGCGAAACGCTATTTCGCTAATGGAAAGTCAGATCCACAAATCGGCGATACAGTCGTTTTCATTTCTTTGTGTTTTAAGATCGTTCCAGGAGACTTTTCAATCCGGGTCAACTTGCACATCCGGTTTGGATCGATATCGAACCTGGCTGTGTAAGGTTACAACCTTAACCGGGGCGGGGAGGTTGGAAAATTAAAATTGTTTTAGCCAGTAGATGTGTTGTCGAAAAACTGCACGACTTGTACCCTATTACGATTCGTCTCACTGAAAGGCCCAGAAGCAACTAGGAAATGAAGACGACTTTTTTGCCATAAAATTCTATTGATATGAAAACATTTGAATCGATAGAAAAATAATTACAGGCGCGATCGCTCAGTACCACTCCTACTCGAGGTCTATCTCACGCCCCCTCACCAATCACGTGACCCAAATCAACCAATCGCTAATTTTCGTTGCATTAGCGTTGCACCTGAAGAGTTGCACCCCGATTTTCTGGGTTACCCCCGCTAAAATCACTTTCAGTGATAAAATGTTATCAATATTTCGCACGAAAAATTTCCCTCTTTTGTCTACCTTTGTCTCATGCGAAATGCACGAGAAATAGAGTCTTAAACTCGCGAAATATTCCCGTGATTATAACACGTTACTCCTGGCGAAAAATCTCGATATTTTCTTCTATCTTTCTAAGAAATACGACGCAAATCGCGTCCGGAATGTAGAAGCCACCAGGTTTATCTTTATTCCTCTGTTTCTTTCTCGAATCGTGCAGCCTCGGAGAACCAAACGACGAGACGCGCAGAGATCCTTTAATCATTTTTTCTCGAGTAACGAGCATTGTTTTTCCTGCTACACGACTCTTCCCGCTGTCTCTCCGTTCGAGCGCAGAGCTCGCCGAGAGTCTTAATTAGCGAATCAAATGCGAGTACGTTAAAGCGCGACGGCTGGGATTTCCTGTGGTCTAGCCACGGTGTACGCCGGTTGCCGATAAAGTTGGAGTCAGGCTAAAAGCCACTTGACCCGTTTTTCCGCGAAACGAAACAATGTCCGGCTCGGTAAACTCCGAGAAAAAATACTCGGTTCAATGTAAATATTTTTCCGCATACCCTTTCTGCCGGCGTTCTGCGACGCGACCGCCGAGCAATCGTGGTGGTTCCAACCACAGAGTTTGTCCCTCCCTCTGTGTATGCGGTTGCCAGTGTCGCTCGCAAACAGCCTGTTGACGTCTTGCGGTTCGATTTAAAGGCTGGTACGCGGGGGCAAATCCCGCGATTCCAGTGTTCCAAGGTGCTTTGAATATACAATTGTCGCGACAAATATGCGAGAAAGATGGAAAGTGGAACGAGCGAACGAGGAGGAACGAGTGAATTTCTGATACGGTTCCATTGTTTCGCCGCGCTTTCAATAGGCACCACGCTCGCGGCGACAAATATGCAAAGTAGAATGAATAAACGTAGAGTTTCTGGTTCGAAGATTTTGAATGCGAGATTGAATTAACGAGAGCGGTGTTACGACGCGAGATTGAGTTTACTTTGCACGTTGTTTCGGCAGTTGTATAACGATACCTTTTTTGATACAATTTTACCCAATTATTTTGGAAACTCGTTTCAGAAGCTTTTCCTTTCTTTTTTTCATAGATGGATGGTCTGGTTTTTAAATGGATGGCGGTATTCGCGTCTCGTGGTTAACGGTAGTCGATCAGATACGTCGATCGCGTGCAATTCTGCAGTTGCAATAATCTGCAGGTTGTAGCTGCAGATATTGTGAGTTTGCCGTGGTGGATCTCGCGCAGTCGAAGACACTAGTTCTAGTAGATGGTGATTAACGTATCGTACGTGTTCCCTCGAGGTGTCTATCTCGTTTCGCCAATAGACATTAAATTGCGGTATAATGAGCTCGATAACGCGTAGATAACGTGCGCACTGTGTCATCAGTCACAGCTGAATATTACCAGTTCGACGATAACGACACACTTTGGCATTAGATAATAAATTTTACAATGATACTTTTTTAAATTAATAGAAATATTATTTTCAAAACGGTGTCACGTTAATCTCGAAATAAAGATTCAGCTTCGCAATGAGAATTTTTCTTCTACCAGGGACTTTCTTCCGCTTTCGTTTTGCGCTCTTTCCGTTGTAAGAATCGTAAAATCGATCGTCGATTCTCTCTTTTCGATTCGGAAATAATAATTCGGGCGATCCGTTGGACGAACGTCACGGACGATAATAAGCGCGATGTGCCGTTTTGAGCAGAGCAATCGGTCGACAGTTATTGGAAACATTTTGTTGTCGGGGTGAGAGGATTTGTTCCGTAGCTGATCTTAAATTCATCGAAGCACGTACGGTACTGTGTGCCATATTTGCAGATTTTGAGAGAACACACACACACACGTATACGCATGCATATCGCGGAAGGAAATATCTCTCTGTTTTTCTCGTTGTACACCCGCGAGCCATTGAGAAACGAACAGAGCCGTTTTTACTTGCTTCGTGACCAAGTAACTGTGACAAATGTATACCGCCATCCTGCGGATCGCTTCCGTTATTGTTTTCATATTTTTCTCCTCCTTTGTATAAGAGGAACGTGTTCTCAATCGTTGGAACCGAGAACCGAGAGTCGGAGCCTCTTCTCGGAGAGATTCAGCACGGCCACGACGAGTCGACTCGTTCGTCCGTGTTTCTTCGCGTTTTCTACAGAGAACTAAGTAATTCTGGCCGGAAGCTACAGCTTTCCCGACGGAAAGACAAAAGAGACGAGAAGGAGAAAGGGTCTCGAAGGAAATCCGCGCACGCGGATCTATCCCACACATGCGCGTATAGAGTGGACGAGGTCAAGTGGCGTCAAACAGGATATCGCGACAGAGAGACTGAGAAATTGACCGGACAAACCGGATCGTCTTTCGGCTTGCTTCGACGATCTTCAATTTTCTTCCCCCGATAAGATCTTACTCCGCGGCGACCGCCAATCCACCGCCATTGTAAATTATTTCAGCTCGTTTCGGCTCGCGGATTGAAATGGCGAAATATTAGTTCGTATCACGCTCTATCTCTCGGAGGCCGCTGTTGCTCAAGAGCGCAAGCTGTCACACTTCTTCGAAAGTTTCGTCGATAATCAGATCAAAAGCTCGTTAACTATTGAAAACTCTTGACACGCCGATAATGTCTCGCGTTTCGATCATCCCTCCCTCCAACCCTCCCTCTCCCTTCGTCGATTTTTTCCACCCCTTCCTCCTTCACTCCGTGGTACCGAGAAGGGGCAGGGACGCGAGGAACGCCGAGATTTCAACTTTTCCGTCCGGGCCCGGGTGTAATTAAGGGTAACCAAACTCGCAAGTTTCTGCCGGCTCTTTGTCGAGAATAATGCCCTCGGAGACGGCGTGCTTTAAATTGATCGACGACCGCCACGTACTCCAAAACGTACGTCGAAAACGTACCGCGAAATCGTTCGCGTTGCACCCGCGACGGATTTACGAAATGGCTTGGATTTTTCTGCTTCTGGTCACGCGCTCCTCTCCTCGATATCGTTCGACTCTTTTTTTTTTTTTTCTTTTTTTTCGTTGTGAAATACATTTCACGGGGTTGGATAACGTACGCAGAAGGGAGAAGGTTTCACGCCGGTACCGTGGAAAAAAGCCTTGAGCATTTCCACAGTTCTAATTAGTGTCCGCAATTTCTCCGGCCATAAACGCGCCCGGATAAAACTCCCGCGCACAGACTGCGAGAGAGACTGCATACGAAATCAAATACGAAACTAAAGGAGTCACGTTCGTAACATAAAACGAACGTACGACGTTGCTTCTTCCCGTACAATTACCGTGGCTATCATCGTTGGAGTTAACTCGAAAACGCGAAATTCTACGGGATCCCCGCGAAAAATCCCCAGCTGCCGCGAACTGCGAGATTCTGCGAGCATTCGAGCAGCTCGAGAAACGAACGGAACGATTCGAGCGGGATCATCCGGACGTCAGGCGGTCGTATTGCGGGCAATAATTTATACCGGCGTGAATTATGCATGACTTAGTGGCCGATAGATTATACATTGTAGCCCGGACCGCGTAAAACTCGGGCTACGAGAGTATAATTTTCGCCGAGCGTTCTCCCGCGGCTATTATCGGACATTAATTACCCGGCTTCGTAATTTTATCGTTTGCCTGTCGTTAATACGGGCACCCGCGCGTCTATTATTGTTCCATTAACGATCCGCAGCTGGGACAACAGCGGCGGCGGTTAATCAATGGACGAGTGTAATTCGATTTCTCTCCACGTTCGAGTACTTGCGACAATTTTTTCTTACGACGAGACCTTCCTGGCGAAGCAGAGCGTAGAGCGGGATGTTATTGCGATTTTTACGTTTGCAAGTCCGCGAGCACTGACGGTGTGCACCTATATCCGACAGCTTTATGTCCCCAATAGTGGGATTGCGAGCGATCGAGAGATTCATCGGACATTGTATCTCTAAATATGCTACATGTACGTTTTTCCTGTGAAAAACGTAAAAGTTTGGAGTACCATAAAGTACAGAGCGTTGTAACGTTGGTGAAATTTAGCAACTTCGATGCTTTATATTTCTATAAGGATGATTGTCCCGCGGAAAGTTCAATTTGTCACTGGCTCCCACGTTATTCCACGGTTAAGACGTTCTATAAAATGCATACGAACGCAAACAATGAATTTTTCACGATGGCAATACTCGCGATTGTGTGGAATTCGCGAGAGTATATTACCTTTATATCTGTGACCTGGAAATTGATCAACATTCGCAAACGCTTCACGTGGCCAGTGAACGCCGAACACTTGCCTTCGCCGCGAATTTATAACATCATCGTGCCGGTAGTCCCGTTTCGACGGAATTTCATAAGCGTCTCGCGTACCACCCCCTCCCCCTCGGAGGACCACTCCTATGGAATTCTCATAACGACGGCCATAGCCACGTTGTGCGCGAGATTTTTACACACAGCGTTTTCTCGTTCATCCTCTCTTCTTTGAGTCTGCTATTCCTAAGCTATCAAGCAGACCTTTGATCGTATTGATAGCATGTATGATCTGTTTCTTCTTTTAATTACAAAGCTTGTTGCCAGTATAACTGATACATCCTATGTAGCACATAACTGAAAACTGGTACATGTAACTGTACCGAATATTTTCTCCACATGTTCCCAACATCTACACGAATTTTGTTCGTCTACCATACACGGATATAGTTTTACGCATAATTCCGCGAAATTGGTTCCACGTAACGTTAATTACGATTCAACGTGCGGTTCCTATCATTTTAGAGTTAATTGCGCTTTGTCTGGCGATCGCGCGCGGTCTCTAAACACGTAGCCGTTTGAATGGATTACACGCCCCCTGTGTTACGGACACACGATCCAAATCAAATATGATTGTTTAACGCGAGACGGAACAGCCCGTTCTGTAAATGCGATTTCTGTGAGCCCGTTTGTTCGTACATTCGTCCGCTGGAGCAACTTCAATTCGGCTTTCGCTTTCGATCGCTTCGATGTCCGTGTTCGAAATTTCGAACGTTAATTCGTTCTTAGAGCAAATAGGAAAAGGGATATAGATGAATGTGATAGATGAGAAAGAGAGACAGAGAAAGAAAGAGAGAAAGAGAGAGAGAGAGAATGTGTATTTGCGTTTTGGGATTTAACTTACTGGGAAGTTAATATCGCGAAAGGAGATGAGGCATGTTCGTTGCGAACTGTAATTAGTTTATCAAGTATCATTACCTTCTGCTCGATCCGTACGCATTAATTTCGAACCGAAAATTCAAGAGGAATATTTTGCAGTGCGAAATTTTCCGCGGTGATTTCGGAATCGCGAATAAAACATAACACCGAAACGTGCGTTGTTCGTGCAATTGTCCAATTTTGCACGAGAATGAAACTTGAATGTAACAATAGCGGCTACGAGAAAGTATTTGTATTTTTTACCATTTGCATTTATTGTCGTAAAATTCAATCGATTTTGATCAATTAAATTTCGTAATATTTAACTGATTAAACTTTATGAACGAAATATAGAAATTTGATTCGTTCGAGTGGAACTGAAATGTTGAAAGGCTCCGTTGAAAATGTGCTTCGTCGGGAAATAAGGGAATATATCGACTCTTGCCTTATTGGTAGACGTAAATGGAACGGAGGACACGTTGTCAGAACAAGCAGTACTCGAAGCGTTCCCCTTCGAACGCATCTAAACACTCACTCGACGATAGCAAATCGCGCACTCGAAATTTCAATTTGTCCATTCACGTGCTCCTCGTCGGAATCCAAACATAACCCGTGGAAACCGCGAGTGGCAGCGGTACAACAACGGATCAAACTCTACTGGAAGCTCGATGAACTCCTCTGTATTAGGTTCCCCTGTGGCAAAAACCCATGGTGATGTCCAACAACTCTTACTCTCTTGGTAGCAGAACTAATTAGCGAAAAAATCTTATAGATTTATATGTACAAATTAATTTTGTAACCGTCGTTAGAAAGAAAGGAGAAAATCTGCAGACGCGTAGGAAAGAAATATATAAAAACTGCACGACTTGTACCCCAGTACGATTCGTCTCACTGAAAGGCCCAGAAGTAACTGTTCTGACTAGGAAATAAATACGACTTTTTTGCTATTAAAATTTTATTGATACGCAAACATTCGAATCGATACAAAAGAAATTATAGGCGCGATCGCTCAGTACCAGACAACGCCACTCCTACTTAAGGTCTACCCACGCCCCCTCACGAATCACGTGACTCAAATCAACCAATCGCTAATTTTCGTTGCATTAGCGTTGCACCTGAAAAGGCCCGATATTCTGGACAACAGAGCCGGCTAATTGACGGCTAATTGCCCCTACTTTCTTGATCACCTAGTGTTACGAAAGAGTGAGGCGAGGAAATTTCAATGCAGTGGAAGAGGATCAGGAAAGCAGGGGAAAGGGCCACCAGTTCGCTGATTCTGCTTTAAAAGTCCAGTGAACTACATTTCATTTTATTTGCTAAATAATTCACAGACTTCGCGAAAAACCATCAGTATATTCCTTTCAACCCTTGTGATCAATGTTTCAACCCATCATCTTCGAGTTTCTCACGTCCAAAGCTTGTGTTTGATCGATCATACGATGACGTATCGGTTCGTCAGACGACACGTTGTCGTTCGTCGCGAAATTATTCGTCTCGAATCCTATGGAACGGCCGGTGCTTATAGAACGCGATAATATTTTGGTTCTGAGCAGTGGCCGAGCGAGCTGCAGCGCAAGCAGACCAAAACGCTGCGGGAAGGTCCGAGGTCACGCTCGGGATTTATCGCCACGTACTTCTTACCAACGAGCCGCACATTTTGAGCGTGGGTCGTGCGCACTATCGTTTCCGGTGTTCTTATAATGCGACTCGGGGGCAACTTCTTGGCTCGGTATTTACAACAGCTCACGTTCGTTTCCTCGCGGTGAGCAACGCGGACGTGTGACCAAACTGTGACGCCACATATTTTATTTTCGTGCATACACTTTTGCCAGGATTTGTTCGTTCGTGTCGCGTTCAAGTTTATTACGTTGATTGATTCGTTTGGCGACCGATCGAACATAATAACCGGTCGCTTGAATATTAATTAATTCGAATTTGTGATGGATATTGAGGTATCAGAGATTATTACGTGATTGTTGAAGCGTCCCTGTGTTAACTAACGATAAACGAGCGATGAAATATTATACAAGCAAATATTAAACGAATGAAAGTAATATTTCGTCGTGCTCGTTACAGAATAGTTTCGTTCGTTTCGTGAAAGTATAAAAATAAATGATAGAAATTTCATTGATATTCGCGGTACAAGAAATACAAAAGACAAAGGAGGCGCAATCGCTCAGTACCAGACAACGCCACTACTCGAGGTTTATTCCACGCCCTCTCACGAATCACGTGACCTAAATCAACCAATCGCTAATTTTCGTTGCACTAACGTTGTACCCGAAGAGGCCCAATTTTCTGGGTTACTCCCGCTAAAATCACTTTCAGTGATAACATAAGTTGTAATAATTTGGAAGCGCCCAACACACGACTAACATATACAGATTTTAGTACCACACTATATTGAACAAAATGGTGAAAACCCATTTACGAATCTGTATATAGATTTACGATAATAATATCGAACCAAACGAATAACATAAAGTGTTAGCAAAGAACAAAATACACAGAATACAAGTACAAAAGGGAAAAAGGAATGTTTTATATTTACATTCGCTGATCGCTGTGTGACGTATTTGCACGAAATCTTCCTTTTCCCTAGCCATTATGCTTTAAGGACGGAATCAACCGGCGCGGCCCGAGTTGAGAAGTTACTGAATATTTTACCCGTCGGGCAGCGATATTTCTAATTACTTAGAGGCACCGGGAAATCTCTTATGGAGCAACCGGCGAGTGCAACTTCGCTCTGGACTCGATGCAATACTAATGGATGCTTCGTCACGTCGTGTAATATTTATTCGCGTATTTTCCTGCGGAACGTTGCAACTCCAACGGACCACGCCAAGAGTTTACTGTACACTCTAGATACTTGGTGTGTGTGTTCGAAAGGATGGGAAAAAGATCGGTCGGTTTGGATCGAGAGTGACAGGGATAGATCGCCGCGGTTTACGGAACAACATGCCGCGCACGCGGAACGGCGACAGAGTTTCGGTTTAGGTTAGGAAATCCGGGTCGTAGCGACGTGTATTCGTCATAAAGCAATGAAATTTCTGACCGAGCTGTGCATTCTCTCGGTGTAAAGCACTCGATCAAGTCTTAAATATTCGACACGTTCGTACGTTTCTCTCTCCCTTTTTGTTTTTCGGATTAAAGTCGTTCGAAATGGACGACAGAGCTATAGTGGTCTCACAGTGGAACGCGATCGGTTTAATCGAACGGGCGTGAACGACGAGGAGGAGATTCTCGTAAACAGTCTCGTAGTTGGCGTGAACGAGACTGAAAATGCTCGCGAGGAGAAATAAAAACGGCGCCAGACGTTGCTCGGTCAACTCAAATGCTTGGCCAACTTCCGTTTGAACTCGCGCCGACCAAGAGTCTGCTTTCAATGGAACTTCTGTTGGATTAAAATCTACCTTGATGATTTTTTTCGCGTGTAGTAACTTTGCGAGTTATTTCGCAATTTATTTCTTAGATACAAAGAACATTGTAAACGTTTGCACGGTGTTAAGAACAGTCACAACTGGTGTCAATCCTATATTTGCTCATGTCCCTTAGGGTTCGAAGGACTACTCACTGATGTGGGAAATGAATAACTATTATAGATCTTGCTATGATTTATTGTTAACTCAATTATTTGACTTCTACTATAACTTTTTGTAACTTCTTTGACCAACTGTTATGGTTCGTCACAACTGTACAAAAACTGCCTTTAGTAATTAACCTCTTGATTATGATTAACTGTGACCACAGATTGACTAATCTCCATGGATTAATCGTCCTATTTTATAATAAGTGTTGGATTAGCCTTTTTAAGGGACTTTGTGGAGCGGAGACATTTCAGGATTAATCAAAAAGTGTCAGGAAAAGTTCTCGAATTTTCCATCGCTAGCTCTTGAACGGTTATCTTGTGAAAACGATCCCATCGCACATACTCTTCGAGTACGCACTTGTTATGACATGGTGATCCCTATGGTGCGGAAGACTTCATCGTACTTGAGGTTGACCCAAATTTACGGGACGCCTTGTTTGGAGTTTCCTAAGTGATCAAATTCCTGATTTGCCATACTGGGTTGGACTGGGTTACACATCCATGTCATGACGATACGCATTCTTGGCTCTAACACACGATAAAATCGCTTGTTGACTAATTTAATCCGTCAGTTCTCCTTTCTACTTTCAATTTTAGGAACAGAAACATTCCCATCTTGAACGTTGTTCTGAATTAGTAGACATCGTCGAATATTCAGCGTTTTCTTTAGCCACGCAAATTACTAAGATGCAGCGCGTAAGCTGTCTTGTTACACAATCACCAGCACGTGGTATCAATAGTATGGCGACAATATCGCGTGCGCGACGCTAGCGTGGGCGAGGACAAAGCCAGGCAAGTAGATTAAGTCACGGAGGCGTGCCGTGTGTCAGACACGGTACGAATCTGCCTGGTTGGAGGAAAGTGGTTGCGCTCCGCAATTTTTCCGCTCGGAACGATCGTCAAATTCTCACGTACGTACGTGCTAATTTAAGCAACCGTTGCTGCCGGCACGAAAGCTACGAATTTCCAGGGCTTTTCAGCGAGAATCGAGTTGAGAAGAAGGAGCGGCGGTACGCGGCGTGGCCTAGGTAAATTCAGAGAAACCGGTCCGGGTGGAAGGAAGGACGAAGGCTGATAGCAGCGAGATAGCTCTCCTCTGGCGAAGCTCGTTTCGTCGTCTGATAATAATTCGTTTCACGTAGCTTAGTTTTCGTGGGCCGCGAATGGTAGAGTCCGGATTACTCGTCGAGCTCCTCGGGCCATATGCTTCCCGGGATACGCTGCATACGTGGCGGCTTAAGCGTCTTCTACGCTACTTAGACCTTCGTTTCGCAGTTTCCGTCTTTTACTCCTCGGTCAGCGCACCCTCGAGGAGGAGCACCGCCGAGACTCGACCGTCGTCTGAGAAACTTTGCTCTCGTCACTTCTTAAGCTCAGTCAAGGCGGAGTTTAACTCGCCGTCCGAAAAAAATTCCTTTCGTTCGCTTTCGCGAATAAATTACTTTTCACTTACCACGTCGATGAAGTCCCACCTTGTTTGTTTATTGGACGCATCGTTGTACATTTCTCATCTCTCTTCTACCTTATCGTCGAACTGGAGACGTTCGCTGAACGTGAAGATTTTACTTGTTCGCAAGAATATTGATCATCTAAAAACGGTTGGCATCGATCTCTCGTCGATTATTCTCTCTGGTTGTTCTTGAATCTCTCGAAACTGTCAATTTCAGATCAGTTTGTTATATTTAGCTCGAGTTTTCGATATCTCGTGTATGCTCGTACATAAAAAAAATTGACGCCGAGGTTTATTTCAACTTTACGCGAAACGAGAGAGAGTGTAAAAGTATACCGAAAGGGAGTGTATTGAAAGCAGGGTCGACTCTCGACCATCCAAGGGGGCCGAGTTTAGAGAGACAGACGCGAAAAATTTAATGGCAGACGGGTGAGAAATTAAAAATGCCCGGTCGTCTCTCGCCCCGGTGAATAATCTCGGAGAATGTGTTTCGTGCATCATGCAAGTGATCTTGCGATATTTCGGAGGGAGAAGAGAAAAGAAAAGAAAAGAAAAGAAAAAAGGAAAAAAGAAAAAGAAAGAAGCGCGTTCGAGCTCGGCGGGACATGAGATTGCCGGGTTCGTTTTACGCGATGGATCATCCTTTGGGCGTTACATCCTAATTGGTCGAAGTAAATGCTCGACTGATTTATTCACCGCGCCGTACGTTAGTTACGATCGTGGTACCCGCATTAGGACAAAGTTTAAATATCGCCGGAACCGCGATTCTAATTAATTCCCTGTGAGATCGCGTATGTAACAAGGTCTCTCTCCGAATTTGAAGCGTAAAGGGCAAATGTATAAAGTGTGGGTACAACGCTCAAGAAAATATAGTATCCCTCTGATACCAAAATGTAGCGAGAATGAAAAGGTGTCAACGAGCGAGTGTTGGAAGACTCGAGAAAAATTGTGGTCTTTTGGCAACGTAATAAGACGAGGGAAAGTTTGTATTTTCCAACGCGAGGGGAAACAAATTTATCAGCTCTCTCTCTCTCTCTCTCTCTCTCTCTCTCTCTCTCTCTCTCTTTCTCTTTCTGTTTCACGGTCTACAGAACCTGTAAACGCAGCAGCTGCAGCTGTTAAATATTAGGGCCAACGGAGAAGAGAATTCTCGAACAAGTTAAGTAATTAAATTACGTTGCTCGTCACTCGTTGCTCCGGTCCGGGATCGAATTCTTTCTCCCGGTTCTCCAACAATCTTCGTTAATTCGATTTACCTTACACGGTTCGACTTATCAAAAGCAACGGCGCGGTACACGGTCCATTTACCGGGGGCCTCCTTGCAGCCTCGCTATTCCCCCGTGATATCTTTATTACGGTGGGCAGCGTGGAAGTTACGGCTAGTTAGTTAAACCTCAAACTCCATTACGTAGTCGGATGGTGTTCGAAAAGGGTTTCGAGGGAGAAATGGGGGGGGTGGCAGGGTTTTTGCCCGTGGAAACGCCGAACAAGAAGGTATCGCGTCGGATTGTCGCGAAGGATTTCTCTCATTTCCTTCATTCTCCGCCGATAATAATTCGGCTCGGTGGAAAGAGGGGAAGAGGGGGATGAAAATTCCTCGGGACGGGAACCGAGAGACTAGCTCGCAAATATTGACCGTCTCTCGAAGTGGCGAAGAGAAGGACGAATTTCCTGGCCGAACAATACTTACCTCTCTGCTCGTCTCGCGAGTTTCTCCCTACCCCCCCCTCCCTCCCTCCGTCGCGTTATCGGCGTCGGTGTTGTAACAAAAGGAGCCTCGCGACTCGTTTGTCGCTCCCCGACACCGCCGCGAGTAAGTCTCCGCGACGTGTTCTGCCACTTTGCGAACGAGCTTTTCATTTCCTGGCGCACCATCCTCCGCGAATCGCTCTCGTATCTTCGTTCGTTCTGTCTCGAAACAATTTCTTTTTCGATTTGAAATTTTGTTACATTTTTCGCTGTGTCGTGCTGTGCTTATTTTGTTTCGTGTCAGCCACGATGCCAATTGACGATTTCGATTTCATTGCTGCTACTCTGTATGGTTCGGCAATTGTAGCAGTGAATCTTTAAGCGTTTCGTTGAATGAGAAATATTCCCTTGGCATCCTTCTTCAGTCTATAGTTTAGCAATTATAACTTTTGAACGCTCTTTCCTCATTCTAGTCTGAATTTTTATCGAGTTTGCAGTTTAGTGGTAATTTTAAATTATCATTTTCCTCGACGCGTGTTGCACTCTTGATAAAACGAATCGCGAAGCGACAAATTTCCCATTTCTAAAAATACGCGGAGAGAAGCGACTCTGCGCGAATATTGCCAATCATTTCGTAAATATTCTCTGTTCAGCTTGCTGCAGATTTTCGTTCCTCCTCCTCATTCTCATTGTCGTCGTGTTCGTGGACGGGAGGGATTCCACTCGGGCGTGAACTGACGATTTTCTGCGAACTCGAGGGGGGAAAACCGGGGCACCGTATTATCTCCGTTATATTAACGCAAGCCGATTTCAAAGTTGAACGCGCGTCAACTCCCGGGATCTGCTGCACAGTTGCTCGCCGAACACGATTTAGGTCTAGCAAGTTCAGCTTCGTCCCGGTATAACGCCCGGGCCTCCCCCCTTGATAAGACTAATGTAAGTTGAGTCACGTAGCCTCGCGACACATTGGGATATCTCTCGACGACGAGAGTGGTCTGCCACCGCCAGACTTTCGCCTCCCTCTCTGCGAATGTTCGTGCTGATGTATCGAGATATCGGTCGAGGTTTTGTTTGAAACCGTTAACAGGTATCTGTGTTTTCGCGCAGCGGCGTTGTATCGTGTTTCGGGAAACGAGGTCGCGACGTGACTTCGAATTCTTTCTCGCGATAGAGATCAGAGGTCGATGTGGGGAAAACGAGATGATATCTCGTAACGCGAGATATTCTCAATGTACGCGCGCTCGAGGGGATGTTGAAGGAATTTTGTTTTTTTTTTTTTTTTTCCTTTCGAAAATTTCAGTGAAAAATCTCGCAGATTACGAGACAAGACACAGCTTTTGCCGCAGCTAATTACAGTAATACGATAATAAATTACGCGTTGCCGTTCCTATCGATCGGGGATAATTTCTATTCAAACGATGGATTAATGGATGGGAATAATTCCTGTTCAAATTACGTTCGAATCCGTCAGTGGATGTAATTATACGATTTTTACAATCGTTATTAATCGTAACTTTGTCAAGATTTTATTGTTTCGTGACAGCAACGTATTGTTCATTTTTCAAATGAAATAAAAATCTGCTTAATTCGGTGTGTTAATAGGAATTTTATTACATACACGCTTACTTACTCCCTTTGACGCAAAACGAACGAGAATTATCAGTTAACGAATATCGTGTGTCTTTCCCAATTGGATGACAGGAGCAATTGGCAACAAATTGTTCGTCTTTTACCGCGAAACACCAAATGTTTGTAATCGCGAGATTGAATTTTGGGATTTTCCGGGCAATTTTCAGCGTATCGAGAACCGGATATATCGTTTACACGGGATATAACATTGAAATCGCGGCCGGCCATGCGTCTGAAGTCATCGTCAATCCCCGTCCGTCCAATTATTTTGTTTTCGTCGTTTCGATTTTCACCATTCACCCAATAGCACTTTCGAATAGCCCCCGACGGGGCTTTTCACAAAAGCGAAAATTACTCTCCGTTTCTCTTTCCCCCTCTCCCTCTTGATCAGGTTTACAGTTGAAAGGTATTTCACAGTTGAAAATTCCACTAGGAAACAAACGTGTTTAAAAAATCAGCGATTCTACTGCAAAAGTGAAACGAGTTCCTTTCATATTTTGAACGAAGTCTTTTAAACCAAATATGTGCCGTTTTGTTTGATAATATTTAATAATCTTTTGAGATAAAACTGTGTTTGAGGTAGAACCATAATTCCGTAGGAAGCCAGCTTTGACGCTGCGTCGTGTCCATAAATGTCACAAATTTTTTTAGCAGCCAAATTTTTTAACTTCACTCATATTTACTCCATGACACGTCACCTTTCAAACGCGCGCAAACATTGCCAGATCCGATTAATACTACCAGAGTTGTGCTAATATCGGGAGAATACGAAATCACTCGTTACTCGATCCAATAATTAGCGTCAATCGCGTAGAATAGTTAGCAGTGAAAAATAAACATGAATGACTATCCGCACTCCAGGATAGAAAGTGCTTCGATTGAGTTTCTCTCTCTCTCTGTTTCCGAATTCACTCGCCAACTATTCGACAAGCGTAATCATATTATTGGCCGGTTGCGGAATTGTTTGAAATGATCTCGGTTAGAACGGCAAGCAGGAGATAGGATTGCAACTGACGGATACACGGATCGAAAAGAGAGAAGTTTGGCGCAACAAAGTCCTTTAAACGGAATCACCGGCCGCCCAAACGAATCGCGTTCGATCAATCATTCGGAAAGTTTTCGACTTGGCGAGCACTCCGGAGCTCGGCCCCGGCCAGACCGCGGTCCGATCTCATGATAGTTCCCTCTCTCCCCCCTCCCCCTCCGTCGAGTTTCTCTCCTTGCGAGAGAGTGCATCCGGAATCGCGATAAAAACCGATGAAAGGGAGTCGATTGAAAGTAACCGATTTACAGTCCGAGCGGAGAATGGGATTCCAGTTTTAAATTGTCGGGTCGGGGAACGAAACTTTTGCTCGTTAGTTTCTTCACTCTCCGTTTCCGTTTGTGTTGACTTCACGGTGGCCGCCACAGTCCCGCGAATCATGGTGGTGCGACCGCAAAAATTCCTCCGGAACGCTCCCTCGGCGAAACTTCCACTCCACGTTACTCTTCTTTTGCTCGGTCCGACGGTGTCATCTCGATATCGAACGAAATTCAGTAAAATCTGCGAAGCAGAGGATTTAGCTGATTAGGACTTAGCCAATTTTAATAATATCGGTAGAATATTTTACCCTACGTCGTTTAAAATAAATATAGATGTCGTTTGTTAAAGTAGAGATTAATAGAAGAAAAGCCCTATAGCCTTAAATTTTCTCTTTCGAACGTTTTGAATGCTGAGCGTCCCTCGAAATTGTTATAGCGAAGGCTAGGCCTGAGATTTATTTATTTTAGTCCAAGTCTAGGACGTAAAATGTTAGGGTATGATTGTGTTTGTGTGTGTGTGTGAAGGATGAAGGTTTCTAAGGTGCATATCCTGAAGGAATCACAGAGAGACTAGCGAGACGTCAGAGAGTACAGATCGTACAGATCGTACAGACCTAGAGAGTAACGAGTTGTGACAATGTCTTTTAATAATTAAATAATATCTTTTGCAGTATCTCAGTTAGTTTCTAAATTAATTCTAAATTCACCGCAGTTTTTAATTTCCTAAATTAATAAATTTTATTTATATTTTAAACCGCGTAGGTTGAAAACCCTATTTGCACTATTTTTACGTACAATGTTATTGTTATTGTTACTATCACGGAACGTTAATTTTATCAACCTGTAGTTTAACGTCTCGAAGCTTTGACTTGTATCTTGACTTTGATCGTTAATCCTGAATGATGGCGTACTTTGCATTTAGCTACAATTTATTTGTTATTCTCTTGTTATTAATTGGGAAGTCAATTTACTTGTCGGAAAAAATGCGCACCTTTCGATCGCGACCTCAGCGACGAAATTATATTTAATAATTCGACGTTATTTAGTAAACATCGATGTCAAAGTTGTTTTCGTGGAAATGGTAAACCGGCTATGGTGGGGGTTAGCTTGGCAAGCTAATTAAAATTCAGGGAATGAAACGTAGTGAACGGGACAGAGACAAACTCATAAGCAAATTGCTTCCGTAGCAAACGATCTTGTTAACGACGTTGTTGCCCGATTAAACGCATTTCCCTTTGCCCCTGTGTATGCGACTCTATCGGAAATTGCATTCTTACGTAAGCGACAAGTAGGATCGGACCGCTAAGGAACGATAAGGAGAAATCGTTCACTCTCAAAATCATCGTCACGAATGTCACCGATCGAAAGTTTTATGAAAGTTTCAAACAAAAAATTAGGAAATGAACACGTTTATCGTTGTACGATATGAGGAGCGAAAAATTCGCACGTATCGAAAAATATTAAACAAAATACGAAATAACTCAGTACCGCGTTTAATTAATAAATTGAATTTTAGAAATTCATGACGAAGGATTACGATATCAACGATCTGTGATTCGATCCGATTCGGTTTGACTTGGTTCGATGCGATTTGAGAATCGGAACGAACGACCGATCTTCCACAATTGTCATTTCGATGGATAGGAAAGAGAGGAAGAGAGAGAGATAGAGAGGGGGGGGACATCCGGGGTAGCACAATGCAATCCGCATCCGATTGCATAACAAGCATCATATGCAGGAAGCGGCGTGGAGTTTCGCGGGTTCACGAGCGCCACGTGCAAGCACCGTATCGGAAATCTCGAGGAAGTGCTGCCTCTCTCTCTCTCTGTCTCTGCTGTTGGGATTCATTTCGAATGGAAATGGGATATCACGTGTCCGGGGCTGCGTCATTGACAATCGGTTTACGTTGATTCCTGCTGGCTGTGTCCACCGTTGGATGTTGCCAACATCGGCTAACCGAGCGATGTGTGCACAGCGGACGCTCAAATACTGTTACCGACAGCTTCCTCCTCCCCTCCCGTCATATCCATAATTAGATATTAATTCCGGCGCTGAATAATCTTTGTTGGTACATGGACGTTTCGATAACCGACTGTCTGGATCTGTTAACAGTTCCGATGTGATGAAGCGCGTCCGCGCGGTACCGGTGTCCATTAGATACCAGTCTGTAGATAAGGTGTTAGTGTCAACTGCAATCCCTCGTAACAAGGGTACGGACAGAGTGCGGCTGGACGTCGTCCCTATATCGAGCCAGGACATCGATTATTCTGGCAATTTGCGGAATTTTGCACTTTGATCCCGTCACCGGGATCCCTTCCTGCCTTTTTAAAGCCTTCTAAATACACGAAAGCTTCGAGCTTATACTTCCATTTATTGGAATAATCCACTGTACTTGCTCAAAGATTGAGGAAAATTTACACCTAACACTTGTATTTTTATTTGTTGAACAATCGATTGTCTTTGGTTGTACCTGACTATATCTAAAATCGAAGATTGAAAGACAAATTCGAACCTACTTGATCGTACTTAATTTGATTTGCGTGTGATCAAAAGAAAAATACAGGTTTGAGTATAATGTAATATAAATTTACATCACTCTTATAGTTTCGTTTGTTGAATAACTGACTTTGGCTGTACTTGATTATTTATTTGTTAGTTGCTTGAACTTTTACTCGATCATAATTAATTTTATTTGTATATATATGATGACGATTGTGCACAAAGAAACGAAACCGTGTGGTTGCGCCATTAACTGCATTTCCACTCGAACGAACGTTCACATCGTAGCTCTCCTATAATATCGTAGTTTTTGCGGGTGGTCCAGTTGCCGAAATCTGTGGCAGATCGGTAAAAGCGTAGGCTTAGCCATCGACTCGAGAACACAGCGGCGTAATTGGAAAGTTGCCCGGTATTTGATGAAAGACTGGAACGTCTTTCTGGTCCTTTGATCGACGCTTCGGGAGCATCCAACTCGAAACGGGTTTTATCTGCCTGCTGTCCCCCTTTTTCCTTAACCTGCCGGCGTTAAGGCCACCGAATCTTGTAACTGTTATTATATAATCGCGACGAACCATGCAGATAACAAGCTCGTCGACCCGTCGTGAGATTCAACTTGGGTGGCTGGAGTCTTTAGGGTTTAATCTTTAATCGCGAGATCCTTATGTAAATTTCTCTACCTTTTGTAACGCTCTATCCTTTAGTTTCCCCTTTGTATCGAGATCTTTCCACTGAAGCTCGATGGGCCTGGAATTCTTCTGCGCTTGGTGTTATCTCGGTATTAAAAAAATAAAGGAAGGTGAAACGAGTAGGAAAAATTTTTTGCTGCGGGAAAAAAGATCCTACTGGAAAGAAGATTTTTCGCTACTATAATTGTAAAAAAGTTGATACGGTCAGAGTGGACCTGAACGTTGAATTTCAACACTACAAAGAAACTCGCGGGATAATTTAGAATAGTTCGTGAAACGCGTTCGTCGAGAAGTGTAGACACTTTTGCAGGCAACCGTGCAGTAAATTCGTCGATGAACAACGAACACTCTTCTCACTCAGCAAACGTTACGTCAAAGGATTCGTTCGTTCGTAAAAGGAATTCCTCTCTTCTCGCAAGCTTCTCCAGCGTGAAGCAACTCGACACGACGCCACTTTCGTTCACGATCCGTATACAGGCAATTAACAAATTAATCGCGAGCAGTTCCAGTCTGTTTAGACGCCAGACGAGCAAACAGAAACGACCCGATTTCGTAGTTCGTTTAAGTTACAAGAATCGTCGCGATCCTCGCGTTCGAGGAGCAATCGCGAGACGACTTTCGGAATGTTGTTCGGAACAACTGTTTCTCGACAAAAGGCAGCACGTCCGTTTGAAAGTGGTTTTACAAGATCGATAGCGATCGGGGAAGCCACAGGATGAAACGCCACGGGATTCACAATGGCCGGGCGAAAACGAATGCGTTCTCTTTGTTGGAACTGACGAAACGAACGAAACGAAAACACGGTGTTGATCCTTTCACCGGGTCTCGGCTCTCCGCTGTTTTGAACGTAGGCGAATTACCACTTCCGATATCGTATCGCCCCGTGACCCCCTTCCCCCCTCCCCGAATTTTTGATACTCGACTGCGCGATTAAGCCCACGACGGCGAACAATGAAACGTTCGCTGGATCCTCGCTGGTGCGGTTGTTGGCATCGGTTTGCGCTTGTTGCGAGAGCGTGCAAGTTATGCACCGCTAACGCGGCTCTCGCTTTTGGACGTTGTCCAAATTTCTCGGATCGTAACGGTTCGACGCTCGGTCCTCCCGATTCCTCTTTCGATGAATCATTGCGATCGAGAGACTGTACCGATCAGCGGAGAATAGGAATTTAAGAAAACTGAGGAAGAACGATGTAGAGGATTCAATTGAAGCTCGAGGAATTGTTTTTTTTTTCTGTTTGAAAGAAATAGGGATTGAAATAGTGATTGAATTGTAGAATGTATTTCTCGAAGTTTTGCTTTTACTTTTATTTAAACTTGTATCTGTACCAATTTGCTCGTACCGGCTCGTACTTCGTTAACTTTCACTATTTACTCGCGTACACTGTTTTCGCTGCTTAGCGATTGATGATACTTGCTACAACTCCTACATCTTATTTCCTTGTATTAACTTGTACTATTGTACTTACGTTGATTTGTATCTTTTATCACTGAATGTGATTTTAGCGGGGGTAACCCAGAAAATCGGGCTTCTTCAAGTGCAACGCTAATGCAACGAAAATTAGCGATTGGTTGATTGGGGTCACGTGATTCGCGAGGGGGCGTGGGATAGACCTCGAGTAGGAATGGCGTTGTCTGTAATTTGTTTTGCATCGATTCAAATGTTTGCATATCGATAAAATTTTATGGCAAAAAGATCGTCTTCATTTCCTAGTCAGAACAGTTGCTTCTGGGCCTTTCAGTAAGACGAATCGTACTGGGGTACAAGTCGTGCAGATTTTTTTTCCATTTATTTATTTATATTGATTTACACGTGTAAATTATTTTTATATTCTTTTATATTCTTTTCTCAAATATACGCGCGTATATTTACACATTTCGTTGTGTTTCGTGATGTTTTTTTCGTCAAAATATCGCTATTATCTTCCGACTACAACCCTCGGGGTCAGAGCCGTGAAACATCGTTCTACTATATCCATCACAATGTCATTTTTGCAAATAGAAGTATCGATACTTTTTGATCCTTTTGAAATTCTGTCAACATCATTCACCCGGTGCGTCACGTAGATTTAGCGTAAATGTTCCATCGAACAGATCCGCGAGATATGCAGTAGTATTCAACGTGAAATACGTATAATGCTTGCAAGCGTTAATTTTACATTTAATTTCACCGTTCAACCACCATTCGTTCCAAGAAATCTCCCAAAACATTTCAACAAAATTCCGAAACAACACACCGTTGGAACGCAGCCTGTCGCGAACGATCTTGCAAATATCGTAGTCTGTCAATATTCCGACATTTTACACTCTAATTCTTTATTACAGTATTTTACATTTTACTCTAATTTTTTATCACAGTATTTTACAGTTCACTCTAATTCTTTATTTTAACACATTCTTTTCCAAGCACGGAACAACAACACCCTGTTTCGGTCTGTCAAAGAAAGGAAAAGACTTTTTCAAACAGTTTTCGCTACAGCGGCTCCACGAATTTTTGAACAATATCCTGTCGTGTCTAACGTCTCGTTTTTCATTTGTTTCACATCTTTGCGAATCTTTGAATACAGAATACAGCGCCGGCTTTCAGTTCAAAAAAAAAGAGAAAAATTTCAGGGATCCTGCGCACGAGGTCGAAACCGCGAGCGCGCGTAAGACCCCGACGAATGAACAACGGCGATTAAGGGTGGTCATTACGGCGGTCGATAGAAAAATGACACTCGGTAGCTCGACGCGTTAAATCGCCGCCCTTTTCCAGCGCGTCCTGTGTTTCATTGTCGGATTCAAAGCTGGTTTTATGCCAGTGTGGAATCAATAGAGCGAACCGGAGCGTATCGGATGAAACACTGCGCGCATCGGTCTTTGAACCGTCGACAAACGTTCGGTAACCACGGCACACAGTGTCGAAAGAACCCGAGAAAATTCGGTCTCCCTCCAGTCGCGTTTACATTCCTTTGACACCGATATGACTATCACGCTCAAGTCGTTGGAAACGCAATGGCCGGCGATAGCGTCTCTTCTCACTGTCAACTTCTCAGCTCTCTGTTATAACTTTCGATATAGACCGGTCCACACTTCGTTGCTATTTCGTAGGTCGACGATTCGGTTCTTTGAGTCCTGCGGGGCTGAAAGAACTCGTTGCGCAATTATGGTCGAAGGACCATTCATACTTGTATGGCTTGGACCATTGAAGTGACGATGCTTCGCGAATAAATTGCTGGTGGGTGATACGAAAAATATTTGTCGAGAGCAAAGGATTATTATAATTTAATTTATTGACCAGTGCTAGCGTGTATGTACATGAAGTTACGACTCTTTGATTCTCTTACACTACGATTAAATTTGAATTGATTGAATTGACACTCACAAACATACTTTGGGAACATACCAAAGTGTGAATCACCGATTCTGCTAAAATTTAGCGTAAATGTAGTTTTCGAGAAAATATTTGACACGTGTTTTTTCTTCTATCAGCAGTAGTCAATGTCGAAGGGATGAAAACTATCCTGAAAGTTGGGGGTCTGGAAAATATTTTGTCAAATATCTTAGAAATTATTAAAGATACGTTACACTTTTTGTGCAGTTGATGAAATTAGTGTTTTTTCTTTTAACGACGAATTTAATGGTGTGTAGAAAAATCATTTGTTCTCTTACAATTAGACTCAAATGACTGACTCTGTTCGACTCTCTCGACTCTCTTTTGCACTTTATAGAAAAAAAACCCTCTTCTGGTCTCACTTTCATCACGCCCTTAACGCATTCCCTTTTGGAAGAGGGAGTAAGTTTCACGCGAGGGTGAGTGAATTCTGTTCGATCCTCCGATTTCCACCCTGTGATGTTAAGAACTGTTAAGAACCCATTGTTATCGTATCGTACTTGAGATGAAATTTACGACAGGTATCACAACTCTATTGAAAGAACTGAAACCAACTTTGAGAAAGTGAAACGAAATGATTGATACGTACCACTGCAGATGGCCGATTGATTTTCAAAATAACCACTCTCTGACTCTGTCACGATAAATTTGTCTACCCGACGACTTTCACAATTCCCCTAAAAACTGTATTGGTGTATTCAATGCTAAGGTAGAGCTATTGATCTGAACATTCGTCGTCGTACTCGTTCATGATTAACGAGGACGATGATAGTCCGCGAAATTGGCCGATGTTCCGGCCACGTGGACGTTCGTCGAACGTAATTATCGCGCGCGATAAGCAAATACCTTGGTCAGGACGATTAGAGGGGGATTTCGAAATGGACACGTCACACAATTGGCGGTTGCGCGAAACGATCCGAGAGGTTTCGACCCGAAGAAGAAACAACTCGAATTTTTAATTAAGGCATGCGGAAAGAAAGATAACGGAACACGAGGGTGTACGTACGAGTACCCTGGAAATTGAACAAGCGGAAACGTCAAGATAAAAGAGTCGAGAATTGGAATTGGAAACGAGGAGGGTGCAGAGTCGGGGGGAAGGGAGAGAAAAAAATACGAGATAAGATATTGATTTCTCTCGGTGAGTTTCGGTTGCATACGACCGGTCTCTCGCTCTCCGCTTTCGATTTTTACCCTCCCTTCTCGCGCTCGCGGACTTTGTTTCGCGGCAATGCTTTTGTCGATCGCCGGTTTCGCGAGTGACGAACCGCAAAGAGATTCAAAATCGGTGTGCAGTAGCGGGGAGAACGATCCACTTTTTTTTTTCATTACTTGTCAGATCAGTCTTTCGAAACTGGAATTTTTTGGATCGATTGATTCAGAGGAGGATTTGTCCGATGATTTGCACAAAAGAAAAAAAAATAGTGCGTAAATTTCTTAGACTGACGATCATTAACTAGTTCCATTCTTCCCATTGGTTTGTCCATTTTACTTTTTGCCAACGAGAGAGAGAAATAAAGTCATTTCATCGATGGACGCGTGACGCTTTCCGCCGATTCTCAAGTACATAATTCCAATTAATTCGTAATCGAGTTACACGTTCGCAGTTGCGAATATAATTGCCTCCGGGTGTCGTTAATATTTCAGTTTGCACTTCGTTACCTCGCCTATATTCCCTCGAGCATAATTTTCCACTTTGATCCGAAACTGAAATAATTCTTAAAAACTCGAATTGGCTCATTTAAATCGTCGAAATGATCTCCCGCGTTGCTTCGAGAGAAAAGAAAAAAAAAAGAAAAGAAGAAGAACCATTTCACCCGATTTTCCTCCTCCCCCCCGTGTAAATGCATTAAACGCGAAAAGTTTGCGGCCGGAGACGTTCGTTCGTCCGGTGGAGAAAATCGCGCGCCTAACGAGCAGAAATCGCACGCTGACCGGCTCGCAGGAAATGACAGAGAAATGAAGTCGGACAATCGGTGGACGAATCGGTTCGGAGCCCCCTCTGTGATTAACAGCTTTGGAACGGATCACCCGGGGATCACCGAATCGCCCGGTCGTGTCCAATTCGCGAAATAATCTTTTTTCGGCCGTTCGTAATTATTCAATGCGATCGTTTCGAACCGGCCCGGCGAAATCACTGTAATCGGCGACCCAATGGTGGCCAAATGAAAGATTCCGCGTTTTAATTAAACGTAAAATTTCCTCCAACTGCGATTTCATTGTACATACGTGACCCCCCTTCGACGGCAGCACGTTGAACCCTCCATCGATTAGAAGTTCACTTGCTTCGCGAGGAAAGGAGATTTCTAAAATTCTTGATTTCATGATTTACCAACCTACGAATTGCATTGATGTTGGAGTTTAAGTTTTTTTTTTTTTTGGTAAATTTGGAAGAACCGATCTTTCCTGATATTTTAGAGACTAGATTGAACAAGAAGCAACGTATATAATATGTGAAATCATTTTTTGACAAAAAATTTTCACTTGTAACTGAATTGACTCCAATGACAGCATGTTTAAGAGGCGGTATAATTGTCATTTGAAACTGAAACTTCTCTGTTCCCTTGCTTCCGTAAGGAAGTCTTCTTTTTTAAATCTTCAAGTCAAAGTTGTGTTCTCGAGGGAGTTACAGAGAGTATCGAGTCGTGAGAGCTAGCGAGAATTGAATATCTCTTTGTCATCGTCGTACTCTGGATTTATTCTCGATTCCCAATTTGATAAACTTTGTATTTTTGTTACGAACCACGTGGGTTTAAAATTAAATTTTGTTTAAATTTCCCTACAAAATATCCGAGATAAATTCGAGAGTATCATCGCGAAATTTTGTATATTCAGGCGTCACAAGTTAGGGAATTGTTCGGTAAAAGCTCTTGGACGCGCGAAAAGGAGAAGAGAAACGTCTTTCGTACAAAGATACACGTACATCGCGCTCGAAGAACGATACAGTACGCAGCTAGTTCGCCTTCGAGGTGAAAGAAATTCACCGTGTATTGCTCTGGATTTTTGCAATCAGACAGAAAGAGAATCGATGCTGGTTCGAGCGTTTCGGCTGGAATTACGGTGGCGTGTACAATTGGCCTGCGGATTTATGGCAGGCCCCTGATGAAACCTGGCAGTATGAACCTTTCTCGACGTTTAATCGTAACGGAGAGTCTACGTACGATCGAGCGGAGGAGATACGTCGTCGTAGATACGGCAATTGGCTTTTAGATTGCGTACCAGAGACAGGGTAGTTACGTTAACGGCATCATAAACAGCGGTTTAATGGTGATACCGTTTCAGACTAGCTCGAACGAACGGTTTGATGAACTCGCAGACACGGTTCCGGTGTTTAATGCCGAAACTATCGATCAGTATCGTACTAAACAATAGCTCGTCCCTTCGAGAAGGAGGAAATTAAAACTAGGATGGGCCAAAACTCACCTTCTACTGAAACAAAATTCGTAATTTTTTGATTATTTTTTTATTGACTTGCAAACATTTTAAAATTAGTAACGAAGAAAGTCACGTTTGACACTTATTTAATTTGAAATTAATAAAATTAGTTTTCCCTTATATTTTGATGCTTTATTAATAAAAATAAGTGGCAAGAATCTTTTGGCTCATCCTATGCAAGTTAGAAGTTGCACTTCACAAACATGTGCTTCGTAAAGTCGCTGTTAGCACGCACGCGTCCGCAGTGTTAAACGATTAAAAAACTTTTCCGCCATTTTTCAAAAAAAAAAAGTTAGGTTGCGATCTATAATTCCTTCGTGATGAGTAGAACACAATGCAAAAAAGGAAAAAAAAAATGTTGATCTTGATAAGATTCAAGGATAACAAACTTTTCTTCCCACCCTGCACGTGATCACGTGGTTTTTTTGTAAAGCGGCTCAACTGCCTCGAAATTTACTCTTGAAGTTCCGATCAGAACTGCGAGCGGTGTATTCATCAAGCTCGCGACTCTGTAAAAAGCTTTCGTTACACGAAATTTTCCAAGTTCGTTCAATTACAACGGCGTTTCAGCCCCGAACGGATCGACGTTCCGACCCCGAAAATTATACCGTTTGTCGCGGGGCACGGCAGGTTCCAAAGACTCTCCGATAGTTGGCCGTTGCAGTGAGACCCTCGGCGAAGTTGAGCGTAATTAGAGCAGCGTCCAGGATCGAGGGTCGGTGGAAATGTTTATTACGTGTTCGTGCGCGTGCGACGTGGAATCGAATGTCGTTAGGGGTGGAGGGAGGGGGGGGGTAGGGCAAGGCCGATGTTATTTCCATGAACGAAGAATAATGGGAAGATCGCGGAGCGCCGAGCTTGCAGAAACGGACCAGATGAACTACTGGCTTTGCGAAATCATGAAGACGAATCGAGCCGAGCGGATCGTGCGCCATCGTTGTCGACGTGAAGAAATTTCTCGATCTCTCTCACTATCTCTCTCTCTCTCTTTCTCTCGTTGACCGACGTACGATTAGAAATGGTACCTGTCTCTCCGTTGGAAGCCATCGCGCCCATCGGAAAGAATTTGTATTTATCGCTCGAAATATTGTGCAAGGGCGTTTTATAATTAAGAACTTACGCAGAGCAAGATACGAGGCTTTCCGTGTCTTCTCTCACAGTTTGTCGTCTGAATCTTCGCGTGAAATTAAGCGAAAAATTAAGGAGAAAATTAATTTAATCTTCCGCTCCATCCAAGTAATTTCAAGAATTTACGAACGTCGTTTCAAGAACAGGAACAACGAAGTTAAGAGATATTGAGTCACGCGAACAACCGCCAGACTGTCGTGAATGTAACGTCGTAATCGTACCGCACATTGTAAATAAATCGGTATTAAGTTGTGAACACGCTGCAGAGTCCCAGTCGGAGACGCGGAGGACTAGAGTGTTCGGTTCCTTGAGAAGTTTACGGGAACATAACGTGAGAATGGTAACGCTCATGGCCGGCCATTCCGCGCGATAAATTTCACCGTGAACGCGGCATCTCGGCGGGAACACGTCGCCAACCATGGGTACCC
This sequence comes from Melipona bicolor, assembly GCA_030673865.1. Taxonomy (NCBI): domain Eukaryota; kingdom Metazoa; phylum Arthropoda; class Insecta; order Hymenoptera; family Apidae; genus Melipona; species Melipona bicolor. The sequence continues at coordinate 4,161,641 of JAHYIQ010000012.1, forward strand.
TCTTATCTGTGGCTGCTAGCTGAAAGAAGGCGAAAATGACACGTTATGACGGCGAAAGTAGGGCGTTTCACAGCCGATTTCCACCACGAATCTTAACCACTCGCAAACCTTGAAGCGATCATCCTTGATCAAACGTACTTGCAAGGGACATTCGCGAAATTTTTACTGCTTTACTGCTTTTGGATGGCTCGAACTACGAATAAGAATATATATATATATATGTAGATAGGAAGGAGCGAAGCGTGTTCAAGGAGTGAGAATCCCATTCTCGCAGGTTGTGACGTTACCTTCAGGTTTCACGGGAGAAATTCCTCGTCGAAGAGTGTCATGGACACGGTAGTTATTGCCATCGACATTTGTAACATTAACAGAATCGGTAAAGCGATCTCGACTGCATGTTCATCGGGGAAAAATTCCATTACAGAGAGAATTTGTAATATCGAACATTTGATTGTTAAACGCGGATTAAATCTCACTTTTCCGCGAGAAAAAGCGCGCGTTGTACTTGAGTCTCCTCCTGCAGCTGGACACGTCCCCTTTGCATTTTCCAGCGGATTTACGTTTTAATTAAGATCCGTGGCGTTTCGCTATCGTCAACTCTCAACTTTCTTTCACACACGGCGTACGTGCGTTTCAATCCTTTATGAACGTTGACGTGCGGCGTATAACGAGTAATCGAACGATTTAAGAGTCGGACGAACGGTTTAGTCACCGGATATCGGATTCTACGCGCTTGTGAAACACAGGTGCAGGCCATCGTTGCTCGGTTACATGGGACGCGTGATTGTAACACCGCCTACACCAGCGCGTTAACCATTAAATCGTGTCGCCAACGAGCGTGCGGAGCTCGTGTAATTGAAGTTGCCAGCACGCGAGTGCTTAGAGTGCGTACTGTTCTTGTCCATGGTATTTTGTACGCGGCCAATATCGTACTTTATCCAAATAATTGTTAATCACGCGACAATAGAAAATTTGTTGCGTTCGTGGCATTCAAGATTCGTCCTCGCCAAAGATTTCTAATCCTTCCACGGAGCAAGCAAACTTCTGTAACTTAACTAATTCTGGAACTACCGACTAACGTAGAATTTCAGATTCAGAGAAATTAAAGTAAAAAGAGAAAAAACTGCACGACTTGTATTCCAGTACTGCACGATTTGTCTCGCTGAAAAGCCCAGAAGCAACTGTTCTGTCTAGGAAACGAAGACGACTTTTTTGCCATAAAATTTTATTGATGTGCAAACATTTGAATCGATAGAAAACAAATTACAGACAACGCCACTCCTACTCGAGGTCTACACCACGCCCCCTCACGAATCAACCAATCGCTAATTTTCGCTGCATTAGCGTTGCACCTGAAAAGGCCCGATTTTCTGCTAAAATCACTTTCAGCGATAAAAAGAAGTTTTACTCGTACATTTTGAAAAATGATCTATAAAAATACATTTGCATCTGTAAAATTTACAAGAAAAAATTACAAATTGCTCGAATTTTCACCTTTTTGTTCAAGGCGAGTGTTGAACTAACAGCTTGCGAACTTTTTTACTTTTCGCATCTTCTCTCGAGATTCTTCGATTTTCTTCGTACAGCGATGACGAATGATTTTTTTGAGGCTCTCAATCAATAGTAAATGACGCTTGATTTGTCGGCTTGTCCGCTTAGGAACCTAATTGATAAAACCTAAAAATAAATGTCGGTGTATCGGATTGGCGGGCGGTTCCAGCTCGCCGGGACTCGTGAATTAGGCATTACAAAACAATTCGTGGTTCGCTACGGTACGTGGCTCTTCCCCTCCGAATTTCCCACAGCTGGGAAATTTGGAACCGCGAGGGTAATTAACTGTCTCCCCGAATAACAATAAGATAACAGCGTCGGAGGAGGAGGGGGGAGGGGTGGGATGGAATGGGGAATTCAGTGCTGTTGCTTCGCAGCGAACAACGCTGTAACTATCTGTATTACAACGTAGGCTTCTTGCTCGAATTCTGTTACGTCCTGTAATTAAGACTCATACGTATATTGAGTTGTTCGTGTTCCAGACTCTTGTAATTGAATCGGCGAGTGCGGTTCAACGAGGATAAGCGTATCGTTTAATAACGATAAAAGTACTTCGACGCGTTTGTAGGATACGATTTGGAATGATGTTCTTTTTCAGATTTTCCTCTGCACGCTTTCGCGTTCGTTTCGTGAATATAATCCGATAATGCGATCGAGTAACGGTCGTATTTCGACATGGAGATGTTTGAACGTTTTTATAGAACGTGTGCAATATGGTGGTTTTAACCTTTTTAGTATCGACAAAAAAAAGTAATCCTGAAAAGCACCATGAAGTAATGCAGTTTGACGAAGGTTGGGGGGAAAATGATAAAAGTTTCATTTTGAAACTGAGCTGAAAATTATAAGCTTGTCAAAAGGATTCATTGAAGAATAAAGAGCCAGTCTATATTTCAAAAGATAAGTAAATAATTATTCCATGATGCGTAACATACAAATGTTTATATTGACTCACTTACAACGATATATCGTTATTCGGCACTGAAAGAGTTAAATTTGATCGACATAATCGCGACAATCGCGTTTCGATGTAGCAACAATAAAATTTTTAAATTTGAAATGTTTCGATTTGAGTCAATAGTTCGTGCGATAACAAAGATACTCAATTTATATCGAGTAACAAATAATAAAGAGTGATCTAGAGACATTTCAATTTTAAGTTGGAGGTGATCAGTGGAGCGTGTAATTCGTCGATGGCGCGCTGCAAGAATCAAGAAAGTAATAGTCAGTGATCTGACAGATGCATTTGGGGGCAAGCGAGCATGGGCTCTCGCAGACAATGGGGCTTACCGGGTGAAGAAGCGGTTTCCTAGATTTGTACCGATTAAAACTGTCCTACTTTCGCGACGTCGCGTCGTGTTTCTCATTGTGTCGCGATCTTCAAAAGCTGGTTGATCGATCACGGTCTACGTCCAAATTAAAATTTTCCACTCCCCTCACCTGACTTTCTTCGTTGTTCGTCGGCGACGCTCGAAGAAGAGAATTTTCACCATGGTCCGATCAATGAAAGTTTGTCAAAGCTTCGTTCTTAAGTAATGATTTATCACGACAGCATTAGAGCAATTATTTCTGAGAGGTAACATTTAGGGCTAACATTCTAATTGGGTAACTAACATTTAGTTAATCCTAACCTAACTTAAATCTAACTTAAACCTAACCAATACGTGAATCACAGCTCGGGTATTTTTTCCCCTCTTCCTTTTTTTTCTTTTTTCTCTTTTTTTTTGTTTTTAGTCCACGCGTAACGAATAAATGGAGCATTGTGTCAGGACGATGGCAATTATTTCCACCGTTTTGGAATACAAGATCGAACAGCCGGCACGGCTTGTATACAACCGGGGTTGCTTTTGTACGCAGGATCGTTTAAACTCGATATATTTGGATCCGACTCAATAAAGATCTCAGCCGCGATGTTACCGCGAGATAAATGTTGTACCAAAATTACAGTCGCAGCTGACCTCGTCCCGAAAGTGCAATATATTTTGCGAGCTTCGGCCAACACGCCGAAACGGTGTACCCTGCTATCCGGACACGATTGCACCGGCCGCCAGTGTGCCGGCTGGATATTGTGCGAATCAAATTGCTTTTCGCCTTGCCCTCTTCCGTCGGTGAAATTTGCCCCCTTCTTCCTGTCATTCGCCGCGTGCCAACCTACCCTCGTTGAATCTATCAAAGATCGTTTCTTTTTTTCTAATTCTCTCTCGTCGCTTGACAATTATTCTAAATTTCGTCTTACAATTAGAGGCTAAGAGTGACGAGTGATTGCTTGCGACAGGTATAATAATTAAAAGTGCCTTTCAAGTGAAAGGAAGTGATGGCGAGATTCTTGAGGAAAGTCCCAACGTTCCATGCGATTTTAAAGACACCGCGAATTGAAATAATAACTAAGCGGCATAATTCTTTTGTGGCATTCGCTGTCGTAAATGCTATATAATAAACACGCGGTGTGAATCGAAAGCAGCTTAGGAAAAAGAGGGAAATTCGCCTACAAAAGCTGGTCAAACTCAGCAGATCGACAGATGCCTGCTAAAGAGGGAGTGTCTTACATGAAACACGAACAGCATGAAATATTCAGCGAGGATGTAACGTAGCTCTGGACTGGTTTCGCGTACGTGCAGCGTCGCGCGCTCGTACTCCGTCTCAAGACGGATGAAAGGTTGTCGGTTACCGGGGTTTAGGCCAGGAGTTTAACGAAAAGACGTTTCAATTTTGCTAAAAGCTTTCGTCGATTGCACGCCGGATGACGGCGGCCGACCGGTTCCTGACGGCTGACGCGTTTAATACGACGTGGTTCGCGATCGATGAAATAGACACGACGTAATTTATGCGCGGCTTGCGGCACATTGTGTATCGCACGCGCGCGGCGCGGGGGGTAATGGATACGCGCGGCAGCTTCTGTTGCTGGATTTGATTTTATCAGAATCACCGGATCGAGCCTGATAATGATAGAGCGATATCTGCTGTCGGTCTGTCCGGGATTCATGCGCTTTCGCAAGAGAGAAAGAGAAATCCACCAAAGAGAAATAGAGTGTACCGGAGAACGGTGTCGTATATTGGAACCCAAGTATTATGCAAACTGACTCCCTCCAAAGAGTGGATAAAAATTTATTTGTATTGGAATCGTCCACTAAACCTAACTCTCGGAAATAACACTGAAAATTTATTAAAATCTGTTTGCGATTCCTCTTTCGCGTGGCTGAAAAGGATTTAGACTTATCTTTGATTTTATGGTTTTATTGGGAGAGACTATAACGACAAAATTAGTATTACTACGTACCATTCCGAGATTGTGAAATTACTATTATTTAAATAGTCGATATCTTCAGGTATCCTTAATTTCTTACTCGAACTACTTGAACTGAAACTACCTATGTGAAATTCCAGAGCGCGCATCTTACAGAAAATTAGTACACAGATAGAATATAGTTTCTAGGCAAAAGTGGCGGGAAAGGTACAATTTTAAATTCTTATCTTTGATGTAGTTTCATTAAGAAAATACAATGAAAATATAATTTCATTAAGAGAATACAACTAGTATGCGCGAAATTACTTAATCTACAAATTTTCGCCGCCGAACTTTCGTCACGAAAAGGGACAGAATATTTCGAGGTTTATGTATATAGGCGGGGAGCAAGAACAGTTTGAGCATTCGTTTAACTGCAGGTCGCAGCGAATTGCGGATCTTTCGCGAGTCGACGGAAGCCTCGAATCTGGCTAAGAGGAAGGTTGTTTGAGGTAAACGTTATCGTTCCTTTCTCCGGGGGGAGCTTTTCAGCCGGAGCACCGCCATCCTAAAATTATTCACCAGCTGTACGCATATAGTTTTGTTCCTTGTTATCTGTCGGATACAGGCGAGTTCTCAGATAAGGATGTAGGATTTGGGAGAGCCATCTTTTATTCCTCGAGCGCACAGGCTCTTGTGAAATCGTACGGACGGATCCTTATGCACGCTTTCAGACCGTTTTGGCTAGCAGTGTTATTACAGTCGATACTTACGCCCAACCTCCAAAGCGCCTTCCCTTACTTTCTATTCTCCCACTCCCACCCTCATATTTCTCTTTCTCCACCGCTTTTGCAATAATCTGTTGAAGTTCTCAAACAGTCTCTAAGTGTGTTGCAAATTAGAAAGTTACTCGAAGAACAATTGATCGATATTCAAAACGAAGAGTTTCGTTTCACTCGTGGTTTGGAATTAGCTTGAAAATAGAAACACTGTGCATTTGTATCTTGATCATTTATCACAAAAAAACTGCACGACTTGTACCCCAGTACGATTCGTCTCACTGAAAGGTCCAGAAGCAACTGTTCTGACTAGGAAACGAAGACGACTTTTCTGCCATAAAATTTTAATGATATGCAAACATTTGAGTCGATACGAAACAAATTACGAGCGCGATCACTCAGTACCAGACAACGCCACTCCTACTCGAGGTCTAGCCCACGCCCCCTTACGAATCACGTGACCCAAATCAACCAATCGCTAATTTTCGTTGCATTAGCGTTGCTCCTGAAAAGGCCCGATTTTCTGGGTTACCCTCGCTGAAATCACTTTCAGTGATAATACGTAAAATTCAGTTGGCGTCAAAATACCAGAGAAGCTGCATGAAAGAATTTTCTTGAAAAACGTGCCAATCGTCGAAGAAAGGATTTCCTCGGTATTACAAATCAGAGCATCGATGGCAACTAATCAAGTCGCACAACACCGCGACGACGAATCGCATGATTTATTTCCTCCGCAGTTCTGTCTGTGTTTGTTTGTCTTTCGCCTGAATTTCCAACAAACCGGTTGGTAATACAGCGTGTTTTGGAGGAAACTACCATCAACTCACCCGGTTGCCCGGTTGAAGTTTAATCGGAATAAATTACGCGAGAGTCGAAAGTTCCAAGTTACGGTGTATGTTCTTACCAGGAAAAACCAAGCGTTTCTCTCGATTAGAATTCTCGGCTCTCCCCTTTTCTGTGCAAGACACGTGAAAATAACCGAAGCCACGAAAGCGCGAAAGCTAATTCCCCTTCTGGAATCGAAGAAACGTCGTCGTCGTCGTCGTCGAGAGATTCGCGATGCGATTAGAATTCTCAGTTCTCTCTCGTTATGTAAAACGCGTTCGAGAGTAACGTTCGAAACGATCAGACAGAATCAATTTGTCATGTCTGTTCAGAATTCGTTTCGCGTTCGTGGAGCGTGGAAATATCTCCCAGATTTAATTCTACCGGACTTTCACGTAGCGGAGAGCGACAGAGAGAGAGGGGGGGGGAGTGGAGAGGGTTCTGATGGCCACCGACCGAAGTTTCCCCGCTTATGAATTCACCTCTAGCTGGAGAAACGCGCGTGCGACGAAAGCCTCGCTCGTTCCTCGTTCGTCCCTTGAGCGTCGTTTTCCACTCCCCATACGCCCTCGAAAAACGCCGTTCCACCCTTTCACCTCGGCAATCCCATGAGCTCTTGACGACTGTTTTTCATTTGGAATCCCGCGACAGATAAAATACGTATTTATAGCCGATATATCGAGAGGAGTTGCGCGTGTGTGTCCGGGCTCGTATTTATGGAGCCGACGTACATCCGGAATACGCGAGGCGCTCGTAAATCGATAACGTTTCTCTCTCTCTCTTTTTTTTTTTATTTTGCCTGATGTTGGTCTAGTTATTCGAAAAAAATTCGATGACTCTGCCTTTTCGATTTTTCTGCCATTTGTTCCACTTGGGACAAAGTCTCAGCATTGCGGAAGCAACTGCCGTGGAGATGTTGATTTAATCTCCAATCCCGAGTCACTTTAGACCGAAGAATCATTGAAAAAGTTTCTTATATTAACATCTCTCGTGTAATTAAAAGCAAGCGACTGCATTTGACGGATTTGTCGAGAAGTCTGTGAAATTAAAAAGTTTAAAAGCTGAAGGAGTTTAACAACTTTCCGTTCTTTAACTCTTTTGGCGCCTTTAACTCTTTAGCTATTGTTGGCGCCTAATGGCGCGTTTAAAATTTGCTTTGCTGTTGGCGCTCACTTCACGTTGCCCGAATCAAACTAAAGTAAATGTTATCGACAATGATCGCAGCAAACCTCACTTGGATCAGACGTAAGTGAATTCTGATTCGACAATTACATCTTCCGTTAGTCGTATATTGTGCGAACGTGATTATTTCATTTAACGAAAAAGTATGGTAATAAATTAATCAGGAAAAAACGCAAATGTGCAGTGTGTAGAAACGTTGGATCATATATTGATCCATGTTTCGAATTGTACCACACTTTACTAGATAACAAAGTTTAAAGTTACTGTTCAATTTTCAGTATGTTCACTGACAATTTAATACAGAATACGAATAAATAAATAATATTAGCTTTACTTAGTGCAAAATTTCGCTGACGAAAAATTTCATTAAAAAAAGTTCTCCATGTAGCATGCGATTGAACTACTATCTATGTATGATACACGCGCGGTACGCATCAAAGCGGCGAAAAGGTCAAGTTTAATTCCAGTGATATCATAAATCAGTCGCGGTGTCGCGCGAGATCTCGACGTTGTTTCGTCAGAGTTTATTGAACGCAGTCAATGCTCGCGACAATACAGTCGGAAAAAAGATTACGATTACGGGAAACAAAAGGACCGATCCTCTTACCGAAGTTTTCTATTCCTGTTGGCATCGCGTCTAATAGGATCGCCGAGGGTACTCTTTAAAGCTGCGAGTCGATAAAAATTTTCCAATTAAAACGCGACAGCCAGCCTCGTCGAAGGCTCTCTAAGAGGATTAAGCGCATTCTGTCCGCTTACGAACTCACCTCTCTCTTCCTCTCTCTCTCTGGGTACGAGCGAGACTCATTAGGCTGTTTCAAACGAGGAACGCTCGTTCTCGATCTAAAAGGTGGACTCGATTTCCATGCCGGAAATTAAACTATCTGCCACTCGCCTGATATTGTGCGGACGCGAGCAGGCGATCATACCCTTTGTATGTGTGTGTGCGCGCGTGTGTCATTGTTTTATCCTCGTTATTAGGCGAAATTGAAGGGATTCGATTAGCGGAAATTGAAGTTTACTTTACTATAATTCTGATTGCACGTTTGTTGTTGCATCGTCAAACGGTGTTGCGGTTGTGGAAAACACAACTGATTAAACGCATCAGCTGCGTTCCGCGATACGTTCCGCGGTATTCACGAAATGGTTTAATAATTGCCACGGTGGTGGCAATTAATAATACGAGTAAACAGACGCGAGTAGCTAATATAAATAAACAAACGCAGGCATTGCGCAATGTAAATAAGCAAAAACCGGCAGGCGGAAACAAATGAAAAACAGATACGCGCGGAAATACAAAAACAGGGTCGAACAGATACGCGTACAGAGTTCCGAGAGGATACTCGCGATACACGGCAACAAATACGCTAAAAATCTGGAGTAGATGTTTTTTCTGTGCTTGAAGCCACGCACGTACGCGATGTTCGAGAATAAGTACAAAGAGAGAGAGAGAGAGAGAGAGAAAGAGAGAAAGAGAGAACTAGGATTTTCACGTCCTTCTTTATGCAACAGTGTGTCAAATATTTCCCTCTGTTTACTTCCGCGACCGAAACTTTCGCGAGCAGTTGCAAAAAACAGAAAGAAAAAAACAAAAATTCAAATTTCGCATCGATGCGTATCGGATGTAAAATATTTTTCTTGTTCCGCAAATTTGCGTTGGAAGCAAGATACAAAAGAAAGAGTTGCGCAACTTTGGAAGCTCCTTTGTCCTCGCCGTTTCGCGAGAAACAAGGATAACGCTCTTCCGCCTGTAGACCCACGCAACGAACGAAGGAAATTGCGCATCGAGCGTGGTGGGTAGCAGGCATTATCGTGCCTGCTCGACGGCAATGCTTCGCGCGCGATGTTTCCAAACATCGGGATTCGCCTGGTTGATGGTTGTCAGACGTAATCGCGGCCCCTGGTCGGGGGAGGGGAACCAACAAAGGAGCACTTAATCTTACATCGGCGGGGATTGAATCGGTTCGGCTGAGAACCGTGGAAGTGCAGACTCTTAATGGACGTACATTAATTTTCCAACCCCTTTCAGCTGTCCGTCAGCGCAGCCGTTCTCCCGCAGCGTTGCATCGTCCCGATGGTTTCCCCCTCCTCGCCTTCGAAATATTTCGCGCCCCGTGTACCGTGTTCCTCTCTCGCGGAATATATTCCTTCTCGGTTGATATTCGGTCCCGAACGGTTCGCGAACGATTGTTGCAATTCACCCCGCGCGAAAACCCCCGACAACTGATACGGCGTCGACAAATGATCCTCTGGGGGGTCGGTGTTCTCTGCCTATCGATTGTAATTCATCGCTAGATTCTAACTGCGCAAAGTCTTCCCAGCATCAGCGCGTGCAATTAATAATCTGCCTGGAGATCTGCCTCAATATTCGCGCAGGTAGATGGATTTTGATGAACGAGCTGAACGCTCGTAGAAAGTGTGGATGGTAGATTGGTAAAAATTGCTGGCTTCTTTCTTTTTTTGGTGTAAATTTTTGGTTTCAATCGGATGATTTGATTAATAATTTTGCTGTTACGAAGAATTAAGAAAAGGGTCGCAAAGAAGCATCGAAGATTCGTTAATACCTGAAGTAATATAACAGTATTTTCTCATTTACTGTGAAACTTGTATTGGAAATGTGAACAAGAAGTTAAACACTTTGGAAATCTGTAGGATCAATTTGAACGAAATTTCAATGAAAAAAGGAAGCAAAGTTTAAAGCGCAAACTCGCGAAGTTGTAGATTTTTACGTATAGGTTTGAACCAGTTCTCGTTGAAATTTGTCTAGAAATTTCATTAACTTCGCGGGATTCTTATTGTCGCGCGATCTTCAGAATCGCAAGCAGGCGATCGTGAAAAATCTAAAAAAGAAAAGAGAAGAAAAACTACAACAAAGTCGTAGATTTTTACGTATAGGTTCACTGTGCTATAAACACGAGAGAAAGATCTAAAATGCGTTCTTTTCCGGAAAATTTTTTATACCGACAAGAACAGAATAGAAACAACGTAAACGAGTTCTCGTTGAAATTTCACTAGAAATTTCATTAACCTCGCGGGATTTTTATTGCCGCGCGATCTTCAGAATCTATTAGACGCACACACGATCGTTCTCGCGCGAGAAAAAGAAAAAAGAAAAAAAGAAGAAGAAGAATAAGAAAGAAGAAAGAAGAAAAATGGTGTATATTTTATACCGATCCCCTCCCCCTGTTTCTTTTTCTCCCCTTCGTTCTTCTCTGTTATAATGGAAATTCGATTCGACCCGCGGGGAGAGAAGATTCGTTTCCAATTCAATCGAGGCGCCTGCGAATGTCCAATCTTCCGGGGGGAATACGCGGGAAACGCGCCGAGGTTGCAGCTTCGAGTTTACGAGCGGAAGGGCCGCTCGCGCGCGCAAAGCTCCTATGAAAATTCAAACGTTACGTGTAACAGGCTCGGGGGGCCGGATGTTTATTCGCGAGAAGGGGCAGGCTCGATTCGACGAGCGCGAGCTCGTCGGCTGCTGGCGGCTGCTCGTCACGGGAATTCCGATAATTAATCGAACATTCGCTGTCCCCTGAATGATCCGCCGTTTCTATCGCTCCGGACATTTTGCGCGCCGCGACTGCATAATTGTTAATAGAGACTCTCCGCTGCCTCTCTATTGAAGTCTGCTGCAGTGCCAATCTCGTTGATCATTTCGCAGAATCGCTACTCGTTTGCCTTCGCCACTCGCCCTTTGCTAATCCCCCGCCGCCTGCTCAAATTTGTTGCCGTCAGCCGAATTCGTTTCTGTCCAATGTTTTGCGGGCAATTCGAATAAATCGAATCACGTTGCAATTACGCAAATGGAGAGGATGACGGTGACGATCGACTTTCACAGAGGATGATAACACGATCCGTGAAAAGAAAGGAAATAATCAACGTCTGTAGAAATTGTAAAAATAAAGTTTCCTTCTGCGTGTAAGAAATTGTATTCTTACCCCGATGTTTCCAATTTATCGAAACAATTCCACTGTTCGAAGCTTTGGAATCTTCTCGCTAATACGGATCGTTCGTAATCCATCGAAGTTTGCAGTGTCAGTCGCATCGATCGTCCCTTGAAATCACACGGCGCTTCCTCTCCACTTGGAAACACTCTCTTTACGCTTTCGAACGACACGCTCGAGCATACCACGCAGCCGAATTCGTTTGTAATTGAGTTCACGTCGTAGGTGAGTGCACGCTCTCCGGATCGCGCGCGCCAATGGGCGTAAAATTCCCGTGAAAATCCCAGTTTCCGTCTGTAACAGTCCGGCTGTCTATAGAAACGCGATATGCAGGGCAGATCGCGCAGCTGGCAAGATCGTTGCGGATTTACGAGGCACGGATCACTATCCTGATTTTGTTCTTGACACCCTCTCGAGACTTGGCGAGAAGGCGGCGTGATCGCGCGTTGCATCGGCTGCACGCGCATCTGCCGCGCGCTCTTTATTTATGAGCTGCGATTTTACGGCCCGCTCGTCCCCCTCAGACCGCGAGTATCTTCGTTTTATTTGGAAACGCGACTGTAATTCCGGAACTTCAGCAGCCATTTCACGTGCCATTTTCCTAAACTTTCGTATTTTCCTAATCGCATTCGTTGAATGGTTCAGTTTCTGATTGTCGTGATTGTTCAACTTTGTTCTTGTACACACACACACACACACATACACGTTGGACAGTGAATTTGCATGGCTCGGCGAGAGATTAAGACTAAACCTACTTTTCGTGTATTTCTATCGTGATCGGTCTTTAAAAGAAAGTAATATTTTTCACACTTGAACGTAGAGGATAGTCAGCTTCAGCAGCAGATCCTCTACATCACTCCTCTTTTATTCGAGATATTCTCTTCTTCATTATCCGTTAGAGTCCCCAGAAAGGGGACTTCCAATTCGTCGGATGTGCCAAATAGGTCACCATCTTCTTCCATCTTATTTTCGCTTTCAGAAGACATTCCTCAACACTCTTCGTCTATGTTAATTATTTTTTTTCAATAACCTCTGATATTTTTTGAATGCTTCGGGGTACTTTTGGGATAAATGCTCACCCACGAAATTTCACATTTAGCCGTCAGTATTACGGATTTACTTTTTCTTTCTTCAAATTTGCACTTGTAACTTGAAATGCAAAGAGAACACTTTAGAACTTTTTTACACTGTGATGCTTTCTCTTGGTGTTATAAAATTCCACTGTGTTTCACCCTAATCTGCGGCCTGCGTATATCTTTTGCGATGAAACATTGTTATCGATCATTCACTTCATAAACTTGATAGCATTTTTCTTCTGAGTCGATTGTATAGTTTTAGAACAGTGAGTATCAAATTTTTCGACCAGTCAAATTGACAAATAGGCAGGACAGGCTACACATATTTCTCGGAAAAAAGAAAATAAAAGGAGAGGTAAATATTAAACCAAAAAGTTTCAAAATTCAAACCAAAATTCATTGTACACATATTTATTAGGAGAAATCACAAATGTAACTAGCGATGTAACAACGTTGTACACTCAGAAAATTGTGAGTTACAAAAGTTTGAAAATCAAGTCAAATCAATAGATTCGCTGTTAAGAAAAAATGAAAACTAGAAGTTGAGAATTTTCGAAAAGAACTCTTTCAAAGAGAGGTACGATTGACCGAAGAATCAAAGGATCGAAGGGATAGGGTTAAGCAGAGTTTTCCTCAGTCGGTGTGTTCAAACGATCTAACCGGGATAAGTTTCGAGTAAATATTTTTCTTTCGCAGAATCTCTCCCCCACGTCGTTATGGACATTAGGTCTCGCGAAATTTCTTGCTCTTTGACTTTCTCCGCGGTTCGCAGTTACCGACGTTCATCCGGCGTTTAATCATGTAAAGGTGGACTCGGATAGACTCGGTCAGATAGAGCGGAGAATACCAGTGATTAATCGACTCCCCTCCTCATGAAACGTTCAGAATGGATTAACTCGCGTCGATTCTGTACAATGCTTTTTATTCGTCTGGCATTATCGCGCGAAAGAGACAGAAGCATTGATCACATCGTACACATTACCGTCCATAAATATTTGAACACTTGATGCAATTCGATCGAAAGCTTTTGTCCTGTTGAAAGAACTGATTTTGTTTACCTTTCCCGATTCTTACGAAGCATTGCAGATTTATTACCATTTCTCGATTATCTCGTGTCGAAATAACAATTCAACGTGATTATTATATACAGGTTAGCCAAAAAATTACTGCATTTTCGCGCGTCCACCTTATATTTTCCGCTATTTTATTTTCTTCTTTCCTCGTTTGTAATCAACGTCGCCGCTGTTAAACTCGTTTTCAAAAATACGCGTACGTCCATCTATTAAAAAAAAAAAAAAAGACGCAATTACTTTTTGACCAGCTGAATAATTAAGTCCGTAATTGCGAGTTCGTGCTCCCTGTTTACTATGTACACGAGATTTAACAAGAAACTATAACAATGACTATTTATTTTAATTATAACAAGATTTATTTTTTATTTCATTTATTTTAACGTATAAGATTTTTGCTTCCATCCGAGAATACAATATATTTTCTTCTTTCTTCTTCATTCGTAATCAACCATCGTGTCGCCGCTGTTGAATTCAGTTTTAAAAATACGCGCGCCGCCATACCATCACGGCCAATGATTCGAATACTTTGCAGTATGTTCCTCTAAATCGATCGTGATATTCAATTAATCCGTCGCATTGGGCGATTTATCGTCCCAGCTCGCTAAATACTCGTCGATTGCGCGCCGCTCGAAAATTAGCCGCGTGATTACAGCGCGGACGATTACAGCGTGGTCCCGACGATTATCTAATTCCCAGGCGAAACTGTCGATTCGGTGATTACGACAGCGCCGTTCAGTTTCATTTCGCGGCCTGCGCTCCGCGCGAAGACGCGTCGGTCGGTCCCTGCACGCGCGTTTCTCCCGCTCAAATTAATACCCGGCCCTCCCTCCGGCCTCGTTAATTACCAGTTTTTCCAAGGAACGGGGATAAAAAATTCCATTCGGACGGATGCACAACAGCCACGCGCGCTGAGCGCCACCACTGTCCGCGTAATTATTTAAACTTTTGTCGCTGTTGGAAATTGGTTTTAATTAATTCTAACTTTCGGCGCCGGCGTGCATCGCGTACGCGCGTCGCCGAGCACGAATTTAATAAACTGAATTTTACGCTGCATTTTGCGGATTCCAGGCGCGCTCGCGCGTTAGAGAGAGAGGCAGGAAAAAAATATGTACAGAGGCACATGGACCGAACGACGACTGCCGCGTGACTCTGCATTTTGATCGACTCACGCCGACGGCTTACGCGCTGTGATTCGTTACGAATCGACGATTCGGCGCGCGAATTTTTAAACCACTCTGCTGGCAATTTGCTTTGGAAACGGTTGCATTCCTCATGGTCGACCAGTGTTCTCTTTATTTTTGTCGAAAATTCTTTGAAATTGAAACTTTTCATTGAAAAATCTTCGCTTGGGCCTCTTTCTCGGTGGAACTGTATCTTTTTTATCTCTGCTCAATATTTATCGCGTTCGTCGCATAAATCATCTGTGCGTATTATCTTGAGAACGTTGACATTCCATTTTATTGCCAGGTTCGACTGACAACTAGTTCAGGATCTCATGTACACGCGGCAATTTCTTTTACGCGGTCAGAAAATATATTTTCCTAGAATTTCACCAAGTAACTAGGTAATACATGCATTACTAGGATTATAGGGAAATATATTTTTCCTAGTAACATCGATAAGAAACCTCGTAGCGTTTGTTCTCTATCGGTTACGACTATTCGACATAACGACGTTTAAGCAAATTTATAAAAACTTAGCAAAAGGTAAGTTTGAGAACAGATCGTCCGGAAAAATTGACATTAACGATGAAAACGAAGTAGAACTTTCAAGTATTTCAAACGACGAGAATAACGAGTTTGTGCCAATTGAAAAGAAAAGGTTGATCGTTTTGAATTACAGACACCGAATAAAATTTATTTTTGTCTTCTGAAATGTTATTATTATTATTATTATTTTTTTTTGCTTTTTGTTAACCAATGCGAAATAAATATACGTTTTTATAACTCATACCAGCGTTGCAAGCACCGTTGAATTATCTCGTAGAGTAAAGAACTTATCGAGCCGTTTATATCACATTGTCGACGTATTATCCCAAAATTTACAAGACGCGGTATACACCCGCGAAATATCGTCCTCGAACCGCGATAAATCCAATTACGTAAATTGCGAGAAGGAGCCAAGGAGCACTTAGAAGCCGATCACGCCAGCAATCGATAACTGAAAATTCGTTCGAAACTGAACTCGTGTTTGTCGAACTCTATCGATGTCGTTGTGACTCGCATTGTTCCAAGTACAATCAGTCGCGTGTAAAAATCGCGCAATTCGAGGCTTTTATTTCTGTAGTAAAAGTACTTTACAACCTTCGATTCGAAGAGAACTTACAATTCCGTTTCGAGCTGTAGAAACGCAGAAACTTCTAGTGAGCTCGAGATCTCACTAGATCTCCTTCAAGTTCATCTTTTTCCGCAAGGGTGACAGTCATTACGGTCGACCTTGGAGGGAGTGTCCCGCGACATTTTTCAAAGTTACCGGCCTTGTTAGGG
Organism: Melipona bicolor; assembly: GCA_030673865.1. NCBI lineage: Eukaryota > Metazoa > Arthropoda > Insecta > Hymenoptera > Apidae > Melipona > Melipona bicolor. The sequence continues at coordinate 4,177,777 of JAHYIQ010000012.1, forward strand.
GAACGGGGTTAGTATGAAAATACCAACGAGGCTACCAACGAGGGGGTTGGAAGCGTTGACGCGAGATGTTGGACAGTGTACTTGGTTTCCTTTCGTTTCCCCTCATAATAGAGTCCCCGTTCTCCAGAATTTCTGAGCTAACAGCTCGGTAGCAGCAACCGCGATGCGGCGGCAATTAAAATCCTTGAGCCCTTTGATCGCCGGGCGTGACTACGCTTCGAGGAGAGAGGGATGGCTTCGAAGCTTCGACGTCGAATTGCAACTCGAACCCGCATAACCGAAGAACTTTCGCCGAAAGTGTGTCCCTATTTTATCGGAGGATTTTTTTTCTTCTCTCTTTTCTCCTTTCTTTTTCTCCCTCGAGTCGTTCAGTCCTTCCACTCGTTCGCCCCTTGGTGGTCGAGTATTATTCCTGCTAATTAAGTAGTTTAAGTTACCAAGTGCCTTTGCCGGTTCGCCGAGACGAGTGAAAAATTGAAGGACATCCCCCTCGGGAGCTAGAAGCCAGACCGTTTTAAAACCGCGCCGCAACTTCAGCCGTGCTCGCTCTCGCCGAATGAATTTCGCCGGACGCGTTGCCCTCGGACGAAAGGATCTGAGATTTCCTTTTTTTCAAGGAGACGGAGACTCCGCGGAGAGACTTTCTCTCTTCTTTCTCTTTTTTTCACCGCGGACGGCCGATTTTCGTTCTCACTTCCGGGGAAATTCTCCGGTTCCGGTTCGTTTTCGGTAAACAATCCGTGAAAGCGGATGTAGCGAGGAACGCGTGTAAATATTTACGCGCACGGCGCGAAAGTAATTTCCACGCGTTGGCGATATAACAATATAATGCGCCAACGCTCTGCGATGAAACGTTGTTTGATCGTTCCAGTTTCGAAACGAGTGCAATGTCGAGATTTTCGAGCCGCGAGATGACGCGTCGACGCTAGTACGACTTTCCCGTCGTTTCATTTTAAACAGGTTTCCAGCCGTAAAGGGGTGTCCGTAGTCGAGAGTTCCGGCGACTCTCCTGGCAATAAAAACCAAAGCTCTTCGGGCTTTGACTCGACGCTCGTCGCTCATCTCTCGATTTTCAATCGAGTGGGTGTCGCGTTCGTTCCACTTGGGATCGTCGACAATCGAGGCCCGTCCGCGCGTAATTGTCGTCGGTAAATCGACGCCGTCTCGCGTAAACGAAACGGATCGTCGCTCCGCTTCCCAGGGAAACAATTAATCTCCGCCTCGGAGTCTCCCGGATTAACCCTCTCTTGTTCAACCCTCCAGCCTCTCTCTCTCTCTCTCTCTCTCTCTCGCGCGCGCGCGCTCGCTGTGGCCATTTCGATCTCGGGCTGTTCTTTCGCTTGGCTGCTGGCGTAAATAATCGAAGGAACGAGCAACGAACGCTTGCACTTCACGTCTCGTCCTCGTCGAGACGAGGATACTTTTCGATGGTTGCACGGATGATTGACGGTCTATCGATCATCTCGCTCGTCCGATTCCACGTTCGCGAGCGATGTCCCTCCTGCTCGCGTATAACGCGTATTAATCGCTCCTTCCTTACGCTTTGCCGCCTGCTTTCGTACCTCTCTTTCTCTCTTTTTTTTCCGTCGATCGTTTTCTTCAATGTTTGCTTGTGAGAGCAGTATTTCTTAACATTGCACCTACCAAAGTGGTCAAAATGATCAATTTGTAATTTTCGTTAGATATTTAACAGATGTGAAACAGCGTACTTTTTAAAACCAGAACTGTCAGAACGTTGAATTGATACTAAAATGCGAAAAATCAAGTTCGTTTTTGATAATTTGTGAATTTATTTCATGCTGACGAAATGTTTGATTCAATTCCCGTTGAAGAAGGCACGTCTAATTTAATTAACGCTAAAATTACCAAAATGGTCAAACTGATCAATTTGTAATTTTCGTTGGATATTTAATAGACGTAGAACAGCGTATTTTTCAAGATTTAAATAAAATATACAAATAAAAGTTTACATAGTCCATTGTATTATATATATAAAGTTTCTCTATCTCTTTTGACTCTAACGTAACTGATGGAAATTTTATGCTTTAGTCGTAGGTAGTTCTAGTATTGAAATAGAGGAGAAGAGAGAGAGATGATGTAACATAGGATGTCAAATTTAAATGTCAAAATTTCAGAAACATGTACGGGACTGATAAAATAAGAAAAAAAGTTCTTTCGAGGTTCGTTCGTTTCTGCTCCATTTTTGAGGGGATCGTGAAGGGAAGAAATAAAAAAAAACTTTTTCCACTTATTTTTTTACACTTTGTGTCGTCATCTCTTTTATCATCCATATTATCATCTTGTCCACGTTGTCATCTGTTTGATGGACGATACTGTTCAAAATGCAGTAGTGCAAGCATGCAGCGGTGCAAGCATTATATCGAATATTGTTCTAACGATATTTGATACATCAAACTGCGGTTTGGTTTCTTAGTTGTTCTCTCGAATTAATAAACTTACCGAAGAATTGAGAAAAGATTTTCTCTAAACCTCGAAAGAACTTTTCTCCTTAGCTTGTCGATTTTCTACACATTTTTACATTTGAATTCCGTACAAGTTGTCATTGCTCAACTCTGTAAAACGATACACAGAGAAGAAAGTGTTGACACGTTGAAAACACCATTTTTTTCTTAATGTATCTTGAAACTTGTTGTTTCTTATGTTATAAATTTTATCTAAAATTGATTAAAAAAAAGAATAGGGTATAATAGGATAAAAGGCAGAAACGAATAACTCGTTGCACTGTGATGTCAGTTGATAGAAATGTAATTTCCATCTTGGACGAGAGAGAGAGAGAGAGAGAGGGAGGCAGAGAGAAGTGAAAATTCCTAAGATAGCGTCCAATTGAAACGTATCAATTTGCCGAGCTCCATTATGAAATTATTCCAGGCGAGCCGGTATCCCGGGATATTCGATCTTCATGATCTAAGCACGCGAACGATCCGAGCGATTTGTCAACGCGACGGCGTTGTCGATTTATTAGCGCGAAATCGAGTGGGCCGGAGGGCTCCGGTCCTTGGAAGGAGGAGGCGGCGAACACGCCGAGTACTCGAGACGCGAGAGAAACGTGGCCCGTGTCGTCTGTCGTCTGTAACATTCGTCTTCGGTGACAAGGCAGCAAATTGCTTTTGAGACCGTCAAATTAATGCCGCCGGACAGGCGCAGCTGTTACGAATTGTCTCCCTCCTTAAGAAAATTCGCCCGCCTCTCGGCGAACTCGATTTTCGCAACTACGCGCGAGCGCGCCTCGCGTAATTTCAATTAAACGCGCGCTTTGCATCGATTGTTTCTCTCCGTCAATGCTGTGCGTGAACTTTATGCACAATCTAATATACAGGAGAAAAACAAGTGCGAGTGTTTCATCATTTTTGGAAAAATTCAAATAGAATTTTTTCCACCTATATATTATAGATTGAAGATATTATATTATAGAATTGAAGATATTATATTATAGAATGGAAAATTGTCGATAATTTAAAGTGATGTAACTGTGAGTTTGTCATGGGAATAGTAAGTGTCAAGAATTATTCATTTAACAATTTGCAGTGCAGAGCGCAACTGTATCAACGGGAATGTAAAATTGTTAAATTTAAATACAATTTTGTGAAATTGATCACGCATGTAACTTCGTAAAGAAGATCGTATAACGATTGGTCTCGTTTTAATATAAAGCATAAAACTTTTATTTTGATTCCTTAATCGTCTTTGGAGATTAGCGGGTGGGAAAGATACCATTTTTCTCGAAAAAATGTGTAGAAACGTTAAAAAATTTTTTTCACGATTAGACTAATCATGATCTTGAAGATTGAAATTAATCTTTGCAACGACTCCTTAAAATTTGTTGTATTTCTTTTCACTATTTTATTGGAATCTTTACATTGGAGTCAGACGATGAAATGTTTCTTGAATTTTAGTTACCAAATATTTAACGTTAAAGCGTATTTTTAAATATTCGACGTTTTTCAACAATAAAATGGCGAGAAAAAATCGTACGACAGATTTTAAGGAGTCGTAAATACTTCGATCTTTAAAATGACGGCGAACCTAATTACAGAAAAAGAATAAAAAAATATATTAACATCTTTACGCACGTTTGAATTTTTACAATCTCCTCGAAGAAGAAAATATCCTTATTTCACAAGATGTTTCGCGCTTTAGAACGAGATCAAGTGGATCGTTTCTTACGAAGGATCTTTTCTTATGATATCAGCTTGAATCATCGACGATCTTTCGTCGTTGTTACAGTTACGCTCTTCGCCGTAAACTTTTAACATCCTCTACAATAGGACATTTCAATTTCATCTCGCGAGAGAACGATTCGCAAATCCGTCCCACCGCGCGATCCAATTTCTCAATTATCGCGAATCGTCGCCCGCTGCGATCGACTCACGATTGGTGATTCGATCGTGTACCTTTGCGTATATCCCTTGAGGTTCAAAGGACCACCCACTGGGTTGGAGAAACTGAGTGACTCTGGTCGATTTTGCAATAAACCTGATGGCTTCTGCTAGATTCAGAAAGCTCGACTTATCTGAATAACTGACGACTGAATTAGAGAGATATAGTACTGGCCGAGTATTCATTGATGTCTGATGACCAGATTGTAAAGAAAAGAAAATTCACATTAAAGAAAAAACATAAAACATAAAACGAAAAGGATCCTTGGATCTGCGAAATTCCTAGAAGGAAATAAGGGTGATAATATACCTGAAGACTATAAATTACGCTCGGAAGTATTTGACGTATTTATGCCACTTGTATGGAACCTTATGGTCGTGGAAGAGCACTCGAGACTGACTAAATTTATAAAACATCTAGTTTAGAGTTTTTTTAAATGGCCTATGCCTGCGCAAATGTTTTACAAATACCTGACATGAACACACCCGTGTCCAAACCTAACCTAAGCCTTAATCGATTAGTGTGAAAATCCCACGGATAGAAATTGAACTCATTTCGAATCGAGCCTCGCTGATATTCGTAAGTCAGCTGGCGGCAGCGGTGTTTTATCGGGCGATTAAATTCGGACGCAAACGGCCGATAAGAGCGCCGGGCACCGGGGAAGTTTAAGACTCGACCCCGCCAAGTATGTATCCGGCCGCGACGTGTTCACGTTTCTCGCATACCGTAAGATTTCCCACGAGTCTCGTCGTTCATCCAAGTCCGCGGTGACTATCTCTCCTATCTTTGCCATCGAGCAACGTCCTCGCCTCCCCCCTCTCCCCCCTCGAAACTTTGTTTTGATATTTGAGGCAATATCTCCCATCCCTCCCTCCCTTCACACCCGGTCGAAGGGCATTTGTTTCCGTTCCTTCGCGAGAAACGTTTCGCGTCTTATCGCGGAATTGCTAATAAGACCGAAGAAGATCGCGGTACAAGACGGAAGAAGGAGTTCTCTCTCTCTCTCTCTCTCTCTCTCGCTGCAAGCTCGTTTCCGCTTGCAGAAGCTCCCGCGTCTTCGTTTTGCGGTAAACTCGAAATTTCGACTTGGATAAATGACCTTTCTCTCTCTCTCTTTCTCTCTCAATCTCTGTCTCTGCTATCGTGAACCCGGAATTTTCCAACTCCGTTGTCATGCAAATTAATTGCCGCTGCGGATCGTGGACTCGTTTTGGAGCTTTTTCTTTTTTCCCTTTTTTAGAAACCTCGCAGGATGTTCCGGGAAGCTGGTACGGAAGTTCGAACGTTTTCGAGCGCGCGGGCTTATTTCAGCGAGGGTAATGTTGCTTGTTAAACGCGAGAGCGAATTGCGATCGAAATGGCAACGAAATACGCGGATTGTATCGCAGTGATCGACTCGACGATTTGAAACTCTGGCTCATGCTAGCGTTGCTCACCTATTCCGATGGATAATATTTATTAATTAATTCGCGTGCATATACATTGATCACGCCTAACTCTTCCGCAAGAAAATCGATTTTCCATTGTGACGAGATCTTCTTAAAAAAGAAAAAAACATTCGAATTTCAAATTCCTAGACGATACGTCAAAATCGATCGAACGTCAACACATCAACTACGCCTGCCGAGAGATTAATAATTCGCTCGGTTCTCCTCGAATCTCCTCGACTGCGGATTCAATCCCGATACTCGCATTCTTTCTTAATATACCATAACTTTTTCTATATTTTGCAAATAAAATATAATCGATTTGATACCTATTTTACTTTATAAATGTAATATTTTTCACTTTGTACACTGCATGCCGATAAAACACGAAATTTAATTTATAATTCAATAATTAATTTATAAAATTTATAATTTAATTTGTGCAGAATTGCTCAAATTAATTATTGTACTATATATTCGTGTTAAAATATGTAGTTCAAATACATGATAGAACATATAGTTATAATATGTGTTACAATATATTGATCGATAAAATAAGATATAACCAGTTTCTGAGCTTTTCTGAACATCTGATGCAAGTCCATAAAAATCCTCTGCTTCTATCGATTTTATCAAAGAACAACCAAATTATATCACTTGAAACATAATGTTCTTACTTGCGACCGGTACAATACCGGAGTATATCGCCGAGCGGAATAACGAACGCACTGCTAGTTGGTGTCGGTGTGTCGGTAGCCTTAATCGCGCTATCCGATTTGTCCGACGCGCGAAATTTTGCGTACACGGGACACGTTCGACGAACAGCCCGTCAACCGCGTGATGTGCGTCGAAGTTCCGCGCGATTGGGATTCGACGCGTTGCCATCTATAATCGAGTATACCGCTGAACGGAAGGAATCCAAGCTAGGAAATTCCAGTAAAGGAAGAATATGTCAGTCGATTCTTCCTCCCTGCGTGGTTGCTTGGAGACCTCGCTCTTGCTTGCCCTACTCGCGCCAGATGTCCTTTTATTTCGAAACCCGACCTGAGAAATTGCACGGCGATAAAGCGAGACGAGTTTTACACGGATCCGCCCACTCCGGCCAGTTATAATCGGTCTGTCAGCTAGCAGCTGTTTTACAGCTTGTATCACAATGTAGCGAAGGAACGAGAAGCCCGGAGAAGCCTTGGTGTAAATGGCCGAGTCGAATCAATGGAAACTGCTGCGTTCTTACCAGCGGGGCTAGTAAGTAGGTTCTCCGTGTCTGTACGATATTCCCGCTCTTCGAAATCTCGATCCCTGTAACCTTTCGACTCGATCGAACGCTCTCGACTTTTCCACGAGATAGGAAATTTGTTCTTATTTAAAGTAGAAGAGTTCCCGTGCTTGGTGAAGAACATTCCGAAGAGCGCGTAATTTAGTTTCATTGGCCTGTGGTGAACGTGTGGTAGAGGAGATGAAACGTTTCTGGAAATGTAGAAGAGTTTCCGCTATATGGGAAAATTAATCGAAAATGCAGTAGAACATCGATTGTTCGAACTAAGTGGGAGACAAGTTCGTATTCGGACAATCGATCTGGAAGAAAAATCAAATTTGCGTCGTAAATCAACTGGAAGTCAAACAGTGTTTGAATATGGATGTTTCTCGCGCGAAACGTGTCTAATAATCTTGTACGGAGCTGGCTAACTGGCGCTACCCCCTCCACTGCGTCAGTGGGAGAGTGGGGCTTCTTAGTGGAGAGATCGATGCAGTGGAGGGGGTAGCGCTAGCGATCAGGTAGATGCTGTATTTTTTTCCATTATCTCTCCTTCTGGTTCAGACGCAATTCAAGAACATTTTTGTATATACGCAGCTCGATCTAATTATCACCATTCACAATATTGATTCACTATTTTTAATGTACCCGATTATACATTTTCTAACATTGTATTCCACGACTAAATTACATTTTATTTTTCCTTTTTTTTAAACGTTTAATAATATTTAACTGATATTTTAATATCAACACTTTTCTTTTAATAGCATTTTTATATACACAAAGATATAAATGAAAGGCAGTTCACTTGGATGAAGCATTCGGAAATATTAAAATATAGTTACATACGTAATTAGGATAATCGAAACTCGAATGACCGACACTTCGGATAATCGACGTTTTACCGTAACGTTTAACGTTTGAAAATTTTTCAGTGGCCCGAGATATTGTTTAAGGGTGGTAAGGTTCTCATTTTGTCCTTGACAAAAGCGAGAGACACGAGAGAGAGTGGCTGTGTCCCTCGAGAATGCACGATAATTTAATTTAATTTCGTCGGTCCACGATGTTTCGTGTTTTCAAGTGACCCTGATTAAGGGTAGTTGATAGAGTCAAAGGGAGCACGAAGGGATTTTTGACCAACTGTGTGCTTCCTCGCTGTAAATGAGGAAACTGCATACGTACACCAGCAGTTCCGGCTGACTCCTTTACACGGTCTACTTTATTACATCGTCGGGCGTTCCAGGCTCCTTGTACTTTTCTCCAAGTACGAGTTTCATCCAGCTAGGAAGCTACGAAAACTGAATGAGCCACGGTTTTTATGCTACATTGGAGTAGCTACTTTTCCTCGAGAAGAAGGAAACTATGACCCACCACTGTCATGTTTGGTGTTTCGGCTGGGTTGAGTGAAACGTACGAGTCGCAATGTTGCATCGTTTTCTCTCTACGTTACATCAAAGGATGAATTTTCGATAACGACGAACTTGGTTATTGATCGTCGTTTCACGATTTGGTTGCTACATGCGCGGGCTACTTTGTGGTTGACTATGATCACTGGCTATTGATTGTTTACCGTTGCCTTCACTTGCACGTTCGACGACGAATCATTTTTGTTACGTACAAGGCTGTAACAATTATGATATGATATTTAAAACCATTCTCGGTGAGATACAGAGTCTCGATCATTGTCCATATGTTATCAGTTTTTTTTTTTTTAGGTGACCGTCGTCTTTATGATTGACTGTTACTACTGGTTTACTAATTATTTACTGCAATTATTTACTTCCACTTCTAAATTTACCAATCGATTTTCTCTGTCGTGTTTTATAATCATTATAATTATACGAGCCACGAAGAATCCAAATTCTGATGTTGTCCATTTTCATTTTCTGTAATTATCCTAATTTCGGTGCAAGAACGAGTACCCACCATTGGTATATTCAATCGTCTAGAGAGCATTCAACTAAAACTTCTTACTTTCGACCGTGAGCACGAGAACAGAGAATTAGCGTTGAATTTTACAAAGATCATTAGAGTTGATTCGAATTCCGCGTGGTTCATGTATTATAGAACTGTTGACTGAACGCGTCTGACGGTCTATTTACTTTCTCCGTTTCTCACACCCTTCCCTCTCTCTTCGCTCTCGAAAATCCTCTTGGTTTCTCCCCTCTTGTCGCGGCGGTAAGAGCGAAGTTAGCGACTCGTCGCGACGGCTTAACGTGTTCCGGGTTGATGAAGTGTTTCTTTGCAGTTTTAGCCGGTTAAACTGCGAAACTCGCGTGCTCCGCGTCGTTCGCGGCTTCTCGCGAGTTTCAGCCCGTCTCCGTGGATGGGATTCGCGGAATTACTTTTTCCGCCGTCTTCCGCCAGTTTCCGCGGGTGGAAACTTCTCTCCGGCCACGGCTTCTCTCACACTCGTCTCGATCTTTTTCCAATAATTAATTCGGTTGACCATTAAACCGTCGCGTTGATCGCTCGTGCAGATTTTGCGCCTCAAATTAACCTTTTTGCAGATCATGTTCACCATTTTGCACAGTAAATTAATGAATACGGATGATATTCGCCTCTTTTTTTTGGCAAATAAAATTGCAAATCAAATTCAAATTCACCTTCTCACGGATCAGATTCATCCTTTGAAAGTGAACTTGATCGATGTACTTTATGTTATTTCTATCACTGTATTCTCCAATCGTTTTCTTTTTTTAAGTTAAATTCTCTGCAAGGAATATTCTGACCAATTTTTCAAACTATGAATATTTATGTGTGTTCATAATTGTATTATTTATACTTATATAAAAGCAGCTACGTTGTAGATGAATCTACGCATGTGTATATAAATACTTTTAGTATTAAGTATTTATTTTATGTTAATTAATTTCATCTGTTCCTTATGTTACTTTCTGTTCAAGTATCATTACGTACGTGCAATGAAACTTTTATTTCGGAATAATAACTTCACATCGGATTTCATTTTTGTTACACTTGCTCGAAGAAAACTTGATTTGCAGAAGGATGGATCTGATCTACAAAGAGGGTGAATTTGATTTGCGAAAGAGTGAATATAATTCGCAGAAATGATTAATTTGGTAATTTGCAAAACCTGCTGATATTTCGGAACTTGAAAGCTCTCGAAAATAACTACCCTCGTCAAAAAATAACCACCCCTGCTTAGAGGCTAACTCGCTACTTAATCAAGTATCTTGTCATTAACTCGAAACACTATCGTCCGATCCTTAAAAATATAATCAAGAGTCTCGCAGTACTTCGCGCGAGAAGATGACTCAGGGTTGCCTAAGTTTTACGACAAGCATTCTTTTCCTTTTTTTCTTTTTTTTTTTTTTTTTTACGTTCTTCACGAACGTAATTATTCACAAACGATGCTCCTGCGATGCGATGTTCTCCGCGCGAGATATTTTCGTTATCATATTGTTAGCCGCGAAGCATATTGACCTATCCATAAACGGAACACGATATTCTGTTTCACGGGGGATAATGCCCCGCTCGTAAAGCGGGCGTATTTCCAGAGGCAGGCGCCTCGGAAAACCTACGCCATCCTAAAGAAAAGTGTTTTTACGTTCGAGGAACACGGGGGATATTTCGAGTAATAAAGTTGCGTGAGGTAGCTCAAGCAAAGAGTCACGAGAGAGAGAGAGAGAGAGAGAGAGAGAGAGAGAGAGAGAGAGAGGGAGGAAGGTAAAAATATTCGGTGTTTCGTAGGTCTTAAACTCCATGGAAATCCTAGGCGTAATGGCGTTTCCCTGTAAGGAGAGAAAGAAAGAGAAAAGGCAAGAGGGAGGAGAATGGAAAGAATGGAGAGGAGAGGGGGTGGGAGGGGGGAGGGGGGGAGAGTGGAGAAGCTGGTCCAGATGAACATTCCCCGTCATTTTTCTCTCGTACCTCGCCGCGAGGCGAATTTCTCGGCGCGGAAACACGCGAGAAAAAGCGGCTTGGTGGTGAACTTTCATGCGCTGTCTCGCGCGCGCCCGCGCGCCTTCAGCCGCGGAGACTTTTTCGACACTTGGAACACTTCGAGTCCGAAGCTAGGTGACTCCGAAGCACTTTGGCCCCCGCCGTCTCTGGCTTCCACTCGAAACTTCCCCTCGTTCCGTTGTTCTGTGTGTCTATTTTTTTTCTCCCTCCCACTTCCTTCGGTTTCGTACGTCCGTTTCACCGACGGCGAGCGGAAAAAAGAAGGAAAATTTTCAGCCGGACTCTAACGGCACTCGGGAGTATTGGGCGACCAACTCGTTGCCGCGTTACGATTAATCGTCCCCGGGAAGAACAAAAGGGAATGAGAAAGCAGGAGGAAGAAGACAAAGAGAAAAAATAGAAAATAAGGGGAGAGAGAGGAAGCGGTCGCGCCAGTTCGTGATCAACTCCTTCTCGTATCCATAGGTCCGCTCGTTTTTCGCCGGTACGACGGCGGAGAAGAAGGAAGGGGACGATTGAAAAGCGTCGAAAAAGCCCCGATCGAGCCAGCCGGCTGGCTCTTCCGCCGCCAATAATGCCCGTGTCGCCCTTGTTCCTGCACAAATTTATCATTCGACTCGATGGCCGGCTCAACGATCCCAGCTACCGAACGAACGTTTCCTCCGGTTCCACGCGTCTTCAAGTTCCCTCAAGGTCGCTCGCAACGTTACGATATTGGGACCGATTGGATTCGTTACGACGGGATTCACTCGAGATTGAAATCGATCGTTTTCAGATAGTAGACCGCGCAATTGAAAAATCATCAGTTGTTGTAGTTATTATAATCTGCAGATGGCTTGTAATGTTTGCTGATCATAGAAATGCGTGAATGAGAAAAAACTGCACGACTTGTACCCCAGTACGATTCGTCTTACTGAAAGGCCCAGAAGCAACTGTTCTGACTAGGAGGAAATGAAGACGACATTTTTTGTCATAAAATTTTATCGATATGCAAACATTTGAATCGATACAAAAGAAATTGTAGGCGCGATCGCTCAGTACCAGACAACGCCACTCCTACTCCACGCCCCCCCGCGAGTCACGTGACCCAAATCAACCAATCGCTAATTTTCGTTGCATTAGCGTTGCACCTGAAGAGGACCGCTTTTCTGGGTTATGAAAGCGTCAAAAGAATCGATTGTTTTTTTAAAGAGTTTCTGTGTTATTTGTCTCGTGTAATTATCTGTTGTTTTATTACCATTATCGTTATTAAACATCATTTATATTTTATCTCTATATTATTCTTATCGCGATGTCGTCCGTTTTATATTTTATAACGGGGTGTTCTGCTGATGGGATGATTCCTCGCGAAAAAATAAATCGAGAAGGTAGGATAGAATTTTTTTTTTTTATTTAAGGCCCTGTCGAGCTCGAGGATTTATCAAGCGTACTCGAGATTTAGGCTAGTTCTAGACGTGACGGGAAATTATTCCACCTGTAAAATTAGGTAAAAAAGCGTGGAATAAAATCTTTCCATCCAAGGTTTCATCTTCAAGAAAATCGAGCTCGAGGATTTATCAAGAATATTCGAATTTGACTAATTCTAGACGTGGCAGAGAAGAACAAGTGACAGGAAGTTATTCTACGTGGAAAAATGGGTAGAAAACGTAGAATGACATTTTCCCGTTCAAAGATTCATCTCTTTCGAGAAAACGGACTTTGAATGTGTTTCGTTAAAAGTTGTCGCGTGTATATTTCACAAATCTTCAAACTTGATTTTCTTGAAAACGAAGCATCTCGCAAAAAGATTACGGAACAATCATTAATAATTAACGAAACAACCTCTTGTTAATTATTCTTTCCTGTCGTCTCTGGAATCAGTTAAATTTTAAAGTTTGTTTCTCTGGAAAATCCGAAGCCCCGGATGTGCAAATTTTATTCCATTATACATTTCCGACTTGTTTTTTCACGAGGAATCACTCCTTGCTGCACTTCCCACAGAATAAGACACTGAATTTTCTAAATACACCTACCATTATTTTAAAATTCATTTAAATATGAAATCTGAAATCGTTTATCCTGAACAATAAATTAACGTTCCGCGAAGACATGAGCGACTGCCGTTTCGAAAACGAGGAAAGACACGAGGTACGAGCGACAGATTCAGTTTATCTCGAGATTTCGGGGACGGGAAGTTGGATTTGCATGGCTCGGGAGGGAATCATTCACTGCTCAAGCAAACAAGAGAAGAGAAAACTTCAAGAGAGAACATCTGGGGATTTCTTTTCGAGAAAATGGGAGAACCTGCTGAAAAGGAACAGTGAGCGCGTGGCGTCGTGTCGCGTCGCGTCGAGGAAATCAGAATCATCGCTACGGGAAGTGAAATAACAGTGAAATATTCCAGAGGACGAGTGCGAGTGCGAGTGCGAGAGCGTAGAGTCAATAGTCACGTTCCTCTCCGAGTCGACGATCACTTTGCTTGACGAGTTGACTTCCCCTGTCATACGTACGCTCGCCGTAGAGTCTTCATTAGTTTCGCGATGATTCGCAAGCAGTATCAAGAGTGTCGCGTTCGTTTATCTTGGCGATGCGAATGTTGGCAAGTTTCTTCGAAGTCAACTGCAGTGTCAACTTTGCTTTGTGCAATGCCCGCACGAACGAGACGTAGTTGAAACGTTCCAATCGTTACCTGTACGAATTAGAACTTCTCTCGCGAATCCTGTTGCTACGCTGCCACTCGCAGAGATATTATCAAGTTCCTTGGAATTAACAATTAAAGATATTTCCAGAGAACGCGAAGTTCTCGGGCGTTCGTTTGGTTTTCGCGAAACTTGTGATAATAGAAACGGCCAGAGGAGAAAGTGACAGATTCCACTGGGGCGCCATAAATTCCATCCTTCTCGGTGCTTCATCGTGGGCCACAGGGATCGATTGTTTCCCGACCGCGACGCTTCGGAGAGAAGAATCGTTAACGAAGACGTACGTTCGAATGATACAGCTTAAATATCACTCTTAAACTACAATCAATTACAGTCTTTCTGTAACACGGTTATTTTATCGAAACCGTGAAACTTGAAGGTATATGCGGAAACAGTGTGATTGAAAAATTTATGCAATCTTCGTATGAGTCGCGTTGTATGGAAACCATGTTTTCAGAATGTTACAAGAGGTGCTAATCTTTGCTTCGTGAAATTTGTAAGAATTGAAGATTATTACTATAAACGTGTATTTAATAAAATTAAAATAATAAATAAAATAAATGTGTATTTGCTAAATGTAAGTAAAATTTAGACGAAGCAAAAAGCATATTCGTAACTTTAACACGTTTTAAAATACTTTGAGAAACAAAAAAAAAAGAGAATTGTTATCAATTGTAATTATATATAACTTTTTATGAAATTTTATACAATTTTATACTCATCACAAAATATATGATTAAAAATATGGTCTGAAAAAAAAAAGAAAAGAAAACTAGAATATTTTGTCGTTTTATTACAATTTATTTCAATCTTCGTGGCGGCTTAAAAATAATTAAACACACAAGTGCGCGTTCTCAAAACGAAGTAAATTTCCGTCTCTGTGCTTCCACAAATTTTCAAGACCCACCGTTCTTCCAGAACTTCAGACTCCACGTCCACAAAGATCTCTCGATCGCTTCCACGAATGATCCAATATCTCTCTCGTCCAAGTGTTCGTTACTTTTGAAACTATAGAGCCGCTCGCAGCTTTATCGTCCAGCGATACCTGCTAACCACGTCGTTCTTCTCTAACCACTTCCTCTTTGTTTACCCGGCCGGTTTTCCGTTTGAAGTCGGCCCGGTCAGTTTCCTTTGAGGAGCTTAGCCCTCGCTACCGGCTCGTCGATCGAACGTGATCTAGCTAGCTGTTTAGGAGACACGCTTTTGCCTCCCTTCAAAGTTACTCTCCCAAGCCTTCCCTGTCGTTTGTTCCGAAGACCTCAATTCGATCTCTCGCCAGAAAACCCAGAGTCGATCCACTCTGGCGTTGACTGAAAGGATCACCTGTGTGACTGATTGTTCCGCGTTCGAGTCAGTTCAAAGACGTCAACTGGTATGGAACGTCGAGTGACGGGTAGATCTTTGTGTTCTCTAAACATAAAATGAAACAAAGCGAGATGAATAAATGTGTGTTTCACATTGAAAAGAGTAGGAATGATACGAGAAATATTTTCGTCCATCAATCTGTATAGATTTAGGTTTTCGCTCTGTATCTATTCAATTAGGTTAGGTCTACTCTGTATGTAAGTGAGATGGAGAATGATACGAAAAACATTTTTGTCCATCGCTCTGTATGTATTAAGTTAGGTTTAGGTTACTCTGTATGCATTAGGTCACTCTGTATGTAAGTTAGGTTAGGTTCGGTTCGATCTGAGATGGACGACGATATAATTCGAAATTTAGTGGATGAAAGGGGAAGAAGACTATCGGTTCAAGAATTACCACATCGTTATTTTCAGATTATTGTTTGTTTCGATTGTTGCAACACTTTTTAAAATATAAAATATGATAATATTGACGATAATATAAAGGAAGATCTCGAAAAATATTTTAATGAAAAATCAAAGAAATTTTACAGCGATGGTATCACGTACGTCTTTGTTTAAAAAGTGGGAAGAAGTTGTAGATTAAGAGAAACCTATGATCTGAACAAATTATCTATAAAATTTTTATCCGTACACATTAAAATTAATTTAAATCTGTCAAACTGGAACAAATTTTATTCTCGTGAAAAAAATATAATTTAAACAAATTATCTACAATACTAATGTACTCAGTATATATATATATGCAGTTATATTTGAAATTTTACTACAATAATAAGTATTGCAAAAAGCAAAAAAAATTTACTGGTACGACTCTAAGACGTTCATAGTCATCGAACCTTCTTTCCCAATGAAAATCCACGTATCTTTATCGACCATGGCAATTGATAAATCTGGAATTATAGAATCCGAACAAAGTTGATCAACGAACTGGATCCGCCGGAAAAGTCTTAATCCTATTGGCACGCAATCTTCGGGTCTCTCTCCCGAGTGCGTCCGCCGCGATTTCCGTTTCAGTGTCGCCGAGTAACCAGTTCCCGTTAAATCGAGCAACGAAACGACGCGCGTCCCAGTGGTCCAATTCTCTAGCGCGGGCAGGCAGAGTGCGCTACGAGGCGGACACAGCGGAGAAATTTCCAGCTGGGTGCCGCCGCTCTGAGCAAGTTAAACCCATTAGCGATGTGTCTCATCCGAACGCAAATACCGCGGGTCCGCGTCGATCGCTCGATCGAACGAAACGCTGGAAATTTCCCTTCCGCGGGGAACGGAGAAGCGAAAGAGAGAAAGTTTCGCGATACGGAGTCATTGCGCGTTGTTCGCTGTCTTGGATCGTTATCGCTTCGGATCGGAATGGGATCGAGGGCGAAAAGCACGCGATTATGCAAATTTCTGGAATCACAGGAACGAGGAGTTCAAAGGAAAAGATGCGAGTTCAAAGAAAAATTTTTTGAGATTCGGCGCGGAAAGGCAAACTCATAGCGGCTGGCAAACCGATGGTGCCGATGTATCGACGTTATCCCATGGAAATTGACTGGACATCGGTTGAAAGACGAACTATCGCATAGTTTATACAGCGATAGCCGTGACCTGTTCGCGCAAACTACGTTGCTCTGTTGCATAAAAATGCAAGGAAAGTGGCACGGCGATAATGGTGGGTTTTTCCCTCCCGACATCCTGCTGTTCTTTGGTTCACGTAATCGCAATCCTGATCGAAAATGGGTTGAGGGGTAAATGACTTGTTATCCTCGTTTTTCCCCCGTTATATCGTTCTTTTTGATTGAAATATTTCCATTTCCGAGTGAGTTCAATTATTATTTTGTTCTCAAGAACTAAATATTAGATCACAGATGTACATGTCTCTACGGGGGAAATTTAAAACGTTCAAAGTTAAGAATCGCGATGGTTTTTAGGGAATGAAAACAGGCCCCACTCTACATTCTCTCACATTCTCTCCTTTTGCGAAAAACAAATTTACTGACAAATTAATTTTGCGAAACACGCGTGTAATTTGTTAAAAGTTAAGTGGATATTTGATCGTCGAGTTTGCGTTAATGTTCTAATTTGTTGACACGTTTCATCTCCGGTTGTCCCCGCTAATTTTCAGTCTCATTGTTGCTCGATTTCATTGTGCAAAACACAAACAGAACGGTGTGCGTGCGCCTCATAGAGCGTCTAAATATTTGCGCTCGCCGAAATTATGCGAGTGTTTGGACAGTATAATAATAACATCGGCAATAACATGATCGGCGACTGCAATAGTGACAGCCAGCGTTAGTTTGTCGGAACGGGTCGCGTTTGGTTGCGTTTGGTCGCGCTTTCTTGCAAACGTTTCGTCCACCCGGTTTCGAACCACGCCGCAAAATAAACTTGACGTTGCAATTTCGTTCTCTTTGTTACTACGTTTGATTATCGTTGCATGCTCTTAATTGTCTCGCACGAGCGAACGAAATAGCGTTTAACATTTTCGTCCGAGAGCGGGCAATTTTACTCTCGCTGCCTGTTTGTATTCAATTTAAAGAATCAAAATGAACAAGCTATTAAGCGGGGGCAGTATCTGTTCGAAGCACATCGGAAACAAAAATACAGCGGTTACGTCGACAATATTATTCGAACCGTTGAAATTCTCATCGAACACTCTAACAAGAAAATCGAACGCAGCGTGCACGATGAGAATTTGACAATTAAAATAAGCAAGTTTTCAATTAACGTTTCTTCTCAGTAAATCGATAAATAAATTCGTTGCCAATTAATCATTAGATTTCATCTGGTTATCTGAAAGAAATCTATACAATTAGTTAATAGAATAAATTGTGATTAGAGAATAGATAGAACGTGTTACAAGTCAACTAGAAATTAGACAGTTTCCAAATATGTTCATTACGCAAAAGAATCACTAGATGCCTTTTTATTAATAAAAATTTTTATTGCCACCTAACTTTGCATTTGATTCAAGAGCTTTCTTTCGATTGAAGCAATCTGACAATGATATACCACGGTTCGCTTCGTTCTGCGAGATCAATTTGTAGGTGTATAATTTAATTTATCATGTACTGCTCTACGAAGATGAAAATATCTTTCGCAAGTTTCTTTGAGATTTCGCTAAATTAAATCGCAGATTACAAATTTTCTTTTTGACTTAGTACCAGACAACGCCACTCCTACTCGAGGTCTACTCCACGCCCCCTCGTGAATCACGTGACCCAAATCAACCAATCGCTAATTTTCGTTGCATTAGCGTTGCACCTGAAAAGTCCCAATTTTCTGGGTTACCCTCACTAAAATCACTTTCAGTGATAATAAAGTAACAATGGACGTAATAATTTTTAATTAAATTTTGAAATCGGTCGTTTGACCGGGCGTGTTAAGTGTACGTTAGTATTAGTGTCAAGTATTTTACCAACATAATCAGGCGACTGTGGTCGAACAATCGGTCATTCGGATTGACCAACGTTTCGTCGTGCAACGTGGAGCGAAATCTTGCCGGGTCGGAAATAGGATTCGACGGATCTTCGTTAAAAGCGTCGTCAGCAACCGACGCGAATATATTTCCAATTGGAATGGCCGATAACAGGCTGTGAGGGAGAAGGAGGGAGAGGAGGTTCGATATCGTTGAACGTGAATCAAGAAGACGCGGAGCCCTCGCAAATCAGTAGCCGGAGCCCTGTTCCTTCGCGGAATCTCGTTTTGCGAATCCGATAAATTGCACTGGATATCGACCCGGTGGCACCACCGGTTATTCGTTCTTATTACCAGTCCCAACAAGAATCGCTTCGTAATATCGTGTGCCCGTTTGACGCCGTCTCTTCTCCCCCCCTTTTTTCCTCCTCTTCACCGTGAAATTATCGGAATTCTATTTGGCAATTAACGACGCTGAAAAAACCTATCAGTATCTCGTTCGATTTATCCGCTGATCATCGACGCTCCGCGATTTCCTTTTTTCTCCTCTCCGTTCGACTGCTCTTCGATCTTTCCGTCGCTGGGGAAATTACTCGGGACTTTGGCCGATCATATTTGAAATTGAATTCTTCGATTCATGCGGCTGCTTTGATCGTCAGTCGTGTGTTGCGATCGAACGTTGATCGGTTGCATGAACTGAAAAAAAAAAAAGAAACAGAAAAAAGTTGCGAGTCAAGTTTCTATTATCTTTGGACGAATTATTTTGAATAGCGATATGCAATTTTAAGGCAGTGTGTAAAGAGGAACGAAAGAGTAGTTTTAAATCGAAAATGCACAAATTTCAGATTTGCTTGTAAGAATCAAAGAACTTACAAGAATCAAATGTCTAGTTGGAAAAGCAAAAAATAAGAAGCGGAACATCTTTTCTCTGTACATTTTGCAATGTTTCGTTAGATAAGGGTGATTGTTACGCTTTAAAGAAATATTTAAAAAATTAGTTCATTTCAATTAGTGAATAGCATTATTACGTTCAAGGTATTACACGAATGTTAGTTTATAAGTGATTAGATTGAGCTTAATTGCTTGATAAATAAGCACATGCGATTTTCATGAAACTTGGCACGAATGTAGTTTTCAAAAAGATATTCGACCCGTATTTTTTTCTATCGGCAATGATCGATGCTCAAGGGGTGAAAACTACTCTCAGAGTTGAGGGAGCGAAACGTATTTTGTTAAATATCTGGGATGATAGTAACAACGTTCTCGCGAATTTTATAGGTATTTTACAGTTTACCGCCGATGGAAACGAAGAAGAACGGGGAATAACGAGTTTCATTTCCGTACATTTTGCTGTGCTGCGCGCTGAAAGATTTTATAACTGAAATTTGGAAAGCTGTTCTCCGTGAACAATCTAAATCTCAAACAATCTCAAACAATTTCAAACAATCTCAATCTCAAACAATTTCAAACAATTTCAAACAATCTCAAACATTCTCAAACATTCTCAAACATTTTCATACATTCTCAAACAATCTCAAACAATCTCAAACGACGAGACAGAGAATCTTGCGACAATCTTAAGAGAGCTGAGACTCGATAGGGAGCAAGTGCTAGCGAGCTTCGTGATCCAGGCAGCTACGCGTGAAAATGTCAAACACGATTAGAGGTATCCGCAGTAAACACAAGTTAGGGAATCCTCTTGGGTGGCGAAATGGTGCGGGCAACCTCGGAAATCGACTGATTTTCGCTGGCACGCTGCTAATTCTGAGAGCAATTACCGAGTATTTCAACCCTTAACGATGCGGTTTTATTTCGTATTCGGGAGGCACACGTCGAAGCCGAGTAATTGCAAGACAAGCAATCTCTCTTGAGATATCTTCCTACTTATCCTCCGATATCTGCCTCTTATCTAGATCTTCGTTACTCGAGTCGAGCAACTGGATAACCAATTGGATCCATCTTCTCTCGTCTTGCGGATGCAACTTTCGCGATCGTTTTCGATCCGAAGTTACGAAACGAACTCACGAACTCTCTATGTAGAATGCTTACACACTGAATGTCCGTGTGTGGAATAGTCCTTGCGGACTAGGCGTCAACTTTAACGGTAGCCTTACGTGACACACGACAAGGCTTGCAGTATTCAAAAATATTAATAATCGCGTGGTTTGTAATAAATAATTTATTGATATTTGAGAAATTAGAAGGTGTAGGAAAAAATATAAAAATACACCCCTGTTTGCAATCATCTTCCAGCTCCAATATTATTGTCAATAATAGGAGGAGATATGTTAATTATAAAAAAATATTTTAATTCCTGAAGTGTGTATCGCCGTTTAAGAATTAAAGATTCTTATTCTTATAAAAATTATTATTCAAGAATAATAATTAAAAGAAAGATAAAATTTAAAGGTAAAATTAAATTTTTATTTTAAACACAACGAGCAAATTCCACGATAATTTTGTAATAGACGGAATAAATCTCGATTCAGATCCCTCAGTTTCTTCGCTTCGTGTTCGTCGAAAATACACAGAGACACACACAAAGTCCCTGGGTCAGAATCTTCGGATGAGGCGTCGGCCTCAACAATAGCCTCACGTGACACCCGACTGTGTAGCTCGAATCAAGAGAAAGTTCCGTCGGCAGATTACGGCGTAGAAAGGTAATGGAATTTGGCGAGGCAAGCAGTTTTGCGGGGTCACGTCTCTTCTCACGGGCCGGGTGAATCAGTTCGTGGCGCACGTTGCGCAAACAGTCATGGAATCGACGATCGGGACAGAGTGGATCAATCGTAGAGTAACTAGCCCCCTAGCAGAGAGTAGTGCAAATAAAAATTAAAAAAAAAAAAAAAAAAAAAAGAAAAAAGCAGAGAAAACAAAAGGGAAAAACACGAGTGGAGTGGAGAAGGAAAAAGAGGAGAAGAGTCATGGGAGAGTCGTAAACGTGCCTCTTTGTTTGCGGATATCGTGGATATCGATCGTCAACTGGTAGAGGGTTGCAGCGACGACAATTAGCGTTGTCGGTCATCGACGAGCGAGATCGAACGATCGAAGGCAGAAAGTTGCCAAGGATGGACAAGCTGCTGGCTCGCATACGCGTGGCCTCCTGTCGTGTCGTGGTTCATCAGCGTGATTGGTGGCGCTTTGGAAGCGAACAGGCCGCTTCTCGACCAGGACAGTCCACCGCGGAATTTTGCAATGTCGATGCCCGCCATTCTCGTGTCGCGCGCAGCTACGCGGACCTGGCCATCCTCCTGCGGAAACGTAAATGCACCGGTTCCCGGGACTTCGACCCGGCGCCGCCAGCTCCTGGCATTTTCCTCGTGAGCCAGGATGAGGCGGCTTTGCCGAAGGGATTATCAGCGATCCGCTCGCACCTGCGAATATCGATAACTTCCCCGTGGCCTGGCCGGTGACGTTGATTCGCAATAACAGGGTTTGCTGCATCGATGGACAGTCGACTGGTCCGTTGGATACTCTGGCTTTCGAAATACCTCGTGGTTTAAACCGGCGACAGAATGATACGATTCGGCAGGTTCCTTTCGCTTCGGCGCTCTTATCAGGCGCTAAAGACGCACCTCCCGCACTCGCAACCCGAACACATTCGGTACAGGATCTCAGGTGTACGTGGATCTCGGATCGCGAAATTGACAACGCTACAAATTATGCAGAATTGCGATTGTCGTTGCAACAACGACTGGAACTAGGTATTCTGCGATGAGTTCGTTATTGCAGCACTGGACTGTCCAACTGAACTCGAGAATGCTAATTACACGCGAATGAACTTTGCGAATGTCTTGTAGAATCACATTTATTAACAATTAGACGTGGAAACTGTACAAATTGAAAGTTACGTCGTATCTTGCTGGAGATTTATAATCTTAATTTTTCCAAGAATCGAGTCTAACAAGAACGAATCGTTTCTAACTTGAGAATTAAATCACTTCTCTTTGAAAATTAAACCGTTCCCGTAAGTCTGTCTTTATTAAAACAGCGCCGGTTCAATTTAGCCAATCGCATTGAAAAGACGAGTTGTTTAATTGCTCTGCTGTAGGTCATCTAGAAACGGCAAATTAAAGCATCGATAAGACGATCAATAACAGACTTGCGGGTTAATCAACGTCTCAATCGGAAACATTCGAAAGAACGTTCAGTATTCTTGCGCTCACAACGAGAGCAACAAGGGAAGAATGGAAGAAGAATTCGAAGAGTATGGTGCATTTTGCAAAATATACGCTCGGCTGCCCAGAGATTTAAATTACCACTTTCAACGTGGCTCGTGGAACGCATTTGACCTACGTTTACAGAATTTCTGACACAATCGAAGAGAAAAGGAAGCGAAAGACGATCCGTAAGGTACGACCGCGGCCACAGAGGAACGGACCGGGGGTTTCCGGTTTTCGAAGCAAAGTAACTGTAATTTATAGTTCTATCGCGGGACGGCGTCGTTGAATCATGAGTAATACTCGAGCCAGTCGACCGGTTTTCAAACTCTCGGCTTCCTTTCTCGCGCGTGGTGGCGGCGGATCGGAGCTCTCAGGTTCGCTGGACCGCGAGGCGATAAAACGTACATCGTCGAGAATGGAGTGTACCTGGCGGTACGTGTATTCCACGCGTGTTCTGAGATCGCGTGACGTGATTTATGCACGGGTGACGAGGAAACGAGAATAGAACGAGGGGATAGGTGGTCAATTCGAAACGAAAGACGACGGGACATCAGGCTCGCAGAGATCTGCAATTTCATCAGTGATGATTGTACCACTCGCAGGGTAATAGGTGAGAGACAATTGCACGGCCTCTTGCTCGCGACGTTGTCGGTGTCGGAGCGGGTGGCGTCTGTGGGTGTATAAGCCGATCAGAAATTGTAACCAGGCAAGTATTGCTGTATCGAATCGGAATATCCGGATACGTGACAACTCCGACCAGAAACTCCAGTTCCAAAATGCTGCGACTGTGCAGCTCCTTGAATATGACCGAAGTCGCCGTTCGAACGTGATCCTGCTTCTCCCATGTTTGGGGAAAAATTTCTCCGATAAATACATTCACGTGTTCGTACTCGTAAAATGTACAGGTGTATCCAAAGAAATTGAAGAATTGTTTTTGATGTTACTTTTTTATCACTTTAACGACTGTTTCTGATATTACACTATCATTTTGTTGTCGACATCGCATTATCACTTTTAACGATTTGTCGGATAAATACACATTTGTACTTGTATCGGTGTATCTAGAGAAATTGGAGAATTGTTTCTGATATTACATCACCTTTTAACGACCGAGTTTACGTCAGTCAAATTTCGTTGGAACTTCTGTTCACTTCGTCCGACAGAGTGATACCGTAACTAACAACCAATTCAGTTACTTACGTGTATACGCGTACGTTATTTTAATCGTGTCATTAATTGGTGTTTTAAATCCAAATTGTTCAAGTCGATCAGCGTCGCTCGATTTAATTTGGAACAAAGCTGGCTAACTGGCGGTTCGCGGGCTCTTGCTTGGCAGGGAAGTCATCAGACTGAGAGAGTGGGGGGGCTCATGCACGGCGAGGAAAGTTCAACGTAGTGGAGGGGGTAGCGCTAGCGATCGAGAAAGTGGGGGTAGGTCGCCAGTCAGCCCACTCTAATTTAAAACACCAGTTACATCAACACTATTTAATTTATTGAGTTGTCCGGAAAATTCGTCCTGATTTAATATAAATTAAATTTAATATTTAATAAATGTATACTAAAATTTAAATCTTCTGCGTTTAAATTTTCATTCAAAATCGGCACGAACTTTCCGGTTACATTGAAATTGTTCAATTTAGAACACCAGTTACACACGGTCGTGGTTTTCTGATTTCAGATTGAAATCAGATCCGAAACGTGGTATCGCGACACCGGCCCGTCTCTCTCCCGATGCTCCATTCATCGGCGAGCTACCTGAAGGTCGGCCAGGCAGGAGTCACAGAAGAATCGGGGTAAGTCGAAGTTGCCATTTTTCCCGATTGTTTTTCTCAAGCGAACAGTGTCGCGAGTCGGTTACCAGCGGCAGAGTCAGCGGCACGTGATGTTTTCTCCTCGTGTTCTTCGAATCGAGCGAGGCACTCGAGTTGCTGGAAACTTTTTTGGCGCGATTCCACTCGCTCGCTCTCGGTCTGTATACTCGCGGGGCACGAGTGGAACAGAGATGACGAGAGAGAGAGAGAGAGAGAGAGAGAGAGAGAGAGAGAGAGAGAGAGTTTTGCAGTTCCAGCAGGGATCTTTTAGCAACGTTAAATGATAGCAATTTGTCGTTGGACGGGTAACGAGCTCGGCCTATTTTCACGAACGACACGACGCGGCTCGATAAAGCAACGCGTTACATCGCGGATGATTTCTCAGCGAGAAATGTATAGGGGGAGTCGATACGCGCCGCGGCGTTTTCTTCTGACTGTCTACTGGCACAATGGACCGTGAAATTGTTGGCAACGTTTCTTAATATCCGCGATATTTCAAGCCTGTTGTAAATTGCGACGAGCGCCGTTATCGCTCGGTATTTTGTACCGTTTGCAGTTGAGGGTCGAGTGTGTAACTAGGGACGAGTACATGTCCTCTTCTCGTGATTGATTTCAATAAACGCCGCTTCCTCTCGCATCCCGTGTTGAACTTTCTCGTAACCCGATGTGTGCCGTGAATCTTTTTACAAGCTTTCGGTATCGAGTGGTACGCAAAGGTAAAGGTTCGTAGTAAGTGGTTCGCACGGTAAATATTAGTATCGTAAAGGTAAATATTAGTATCGCGCGGAATATGGAATTATAAAATATGTAAGAGCCGATGTATGTACGCGCTCCGAATATCCATGTTCGAATTTTTTAACGCTCAGTTACGTTTATCTGATTTCATCTGTATCTATGACGACGATGTTTCAATATTTCCCTCCACCCGAGTTCAAATACACAGCAATTACGAAAAGGTATTTGCACGGTGCTCTTATTAATTTTCCAACTGCGAGCAAGCGTTTGTATCAGATTCTATGTTTGCGCAATCGTATGAAAGTACTGCTAAATGGCACGAAGTTCAATATACTCGCAGCTAATTGACCGACACGTAAATCCTACAATAAATTGCGCATCAATGCATTATGCGGCCATTCTATATTATATTACGTGTTCGATTCGACTCATTTGTTTAAGCATTAAATTTTAAAGGATGAAGTCTAAACGAACGTCCGCGCCGTGTTGGTCGATGTGCACGGCGATTTATACCTAAATCATCGAACTGACGCTACTTATTACGCGTAGTCGCGATCTTTTGTCCCTGGGTGTTTCTCGAACGCGCGCGTTAAAATTGATGCTGCTACACACCCGCACACCCGCTCACAGTCGACGAACACAGCCGCGCGGAGCGTGTTTTTATTAAGCGCGCATACACCGTATTGTCGAACAACGTCAATTATATTATCTGGCAATTTCATTGATTACACGTATACATTTCCCCTAATTATACACTTTAGCCGTCGACGAGGGGAAACCGCATTGCAGTTACGTACAGCGAAACGAATTGGTCATAACGCGCGCGCACACACGCGCGCCACGCGCTTAACTTATTTCTCTTACAATTTATCCGTGTGCATACGCGCATAATGCATTTGCATTGTTTTCGGGCAAATATCGGGGCGTAATTGCGATGGAAGATTACGATAACAACGGCGAATCGTTTCCGGGCATTACCTACTTCGGGAAACACCGGTCGAATTTACGAGAGTGGCCGCGTTTGTTACACGTGGCCTGTTTAGCGCGATGGCGGATGGTTTATTAGCCGCTTCGATTTATTTCTCGTTTAGCAGAGAGGTCGTTCCCTTCTCTTTCAAATCTTTCGCTGCGCGCAATCCACCGCAACGGTCACGGGAGATCGCAAATGCCGATGTGCAGCGAGAAACGCGAAATTCCTGGCTTATTAGAGCAGAAATTGATTGAAGTTCAGCTTCTGTCCGATTGAGAGCCCGCAGCGAACGGAGGGAAGACGAGGAATTTAATCTCGCGTTAAATCGGCAACGCGGTTCTTTCCCAGCGTTTGTTAGCTATATTACGGTATAATGCACGGAGTGGGAGCCGATGGGGGATGTAATTTAGATTTACTCGATTTTCTCCGTGTCGAACGCTGGTCAAATGGTTCGGCTCGGAATTTTTATTTTGCCCGCCCGCGTCCACTCTAAGCCCGTTGATTAACGACGTGCCAGCCTCTCGCTTCGGGCAAGCTTCCCTTCACCCGAAGGGATGCGTTCCTCGCTGAGGAAATATGACTGCGGCTCGGAGAACTTACGAGGGCATTATCAAGGCTAACCAAGATCAAACACTGACGCGCAACGATCACGACGGACGTTAGACGAGTACGTATTGCAATGCGCCCTGCCCTCGGCGTCGCTCCGGACGACCACCATAATTTTCCATCTATGTAGGTCAATCCCGATCTCATCGGCGATATCTCCACCCGAACTCTCCGCTGAGGGCGTTACGTGACTCTCGTTCTTGCTGACGGAAGTCCTTCGGCTACGGACTTTCCGGGAGGGAATTTTCGGGGAATTCGACAGTGATCTGGGAAGATTTCAGAACGTCTTCAACTTTTCATGACGTTCCTAGACGTTGTAACAACCGAATTGGTTATTACGTACGACATCATAGGAGTATCTTTAATATTCCTTGCTACTTGTAACGCGATTTACAAAAGACACGAAACCAATAACGTAAATATCAGGATTAATCTTTGACTAACCTAACGATTGACGCTCGCTACTGTACTACCGACGATTTCAGTCAGCCAACAAAATTTTGCATTTACTTTTAATACTATACAAACTGGCGATATTTCGCATGAGCTATGCGAGAGTGAAAGCAATGTAGAATGAGAATAGATATTAAAGCTTTATCGTATTATTACGAAGAGGTTCTAAACATTTGTATACTAATAGAATTGCAATAAATAATAACAAAATATATTTAATTCTATTATCACTGAAATGAAGGTGATTTTAGTGGTCGTAACCCAGAAAATCGAGCTTCTCCAGGTGCAACGCTAATGCAACGAAAAATTATAATTTCTTAAATTGATTTCAAAGTTAGTTATATTAAGCTGGGAGTGGTACGTACCAATTATAACAATTAATTTCCAAATAGTTTTCCAAATTTATTTCATTTTCTGTAAGTGTCCCGATACTTTTGGAGGCGTGTGTATAACATAGAGCGCGAATTTGAAGACTTGGCGAAAAATTTGACGAAAGCGATTATTTAACGAAATAGAATCCTATTAATAGCCGGTTAACAGAGTTTCCTCCCGTTGGGTGAATCGATCATTTCAACGATCCACGTTGAAAATCCGCGATCACTTTAATCCGCGGCGGGTTATTGTTGGAGGGGATGGTATCGCGACAGTGTTTCCACGTCGTAACAATCGACGCAGCGGATGACCGGTGCTTCCGCAGAGCTTTAAAATCCGATTGGATTTATAACGGGGCGCGGGTTAGGCTGGCGATAACCTAGCCGCCGACGTGTGGCCTATACGGCGGCCGGTGGATGCAGCAGCACACGCGTGAAACGTGAAACGCGAATGCGAATGCGGCTCGCGACGCGGCCGGGTATAGTTTACTTGGAAAGCACGCAGCTGTTTGACGTGGCTGGATTAACAGGCCCGTTGGATACACGCGTTCTAGTTTCCGGGAGTTAGGCTCCCTCTGTACGGGGTGTTCCGTTTTGAACTTCACGCGCAATTGTCTTTGAAAATATTCGAGATGTTCGTCGCTCGAATAAATGTTTTAGTTTAGTTTACCATGTGTCGTGCTCGTGCTCGTGTTTTCGTAAATAACGCGATTGAAGAACAGAGATTCTGAGGAGCAGAGATTCGTTTTGTCTACTTGTTCCTCTTTTTCGTTTTTCTCTTTTTTTTTTTTTGCAAAATTTCGTACTCTTGGGTTTTTCTAAATTTAGTTATTCCGCTTCGTGATTCTGTAATATTGAAGTATTGTACTATTTCTTTGACAAGGTTGAAAGAATCGATGTTTCAGAAATTGTGTATTCTATATCCTGTGTATTGCGATACCCAGAAAATCGGGCCTCTTCAGGTGCAACGCTGATGCAACGAAAATTAGCGATTGGTTGATTTGGGTCACGTGATTGGTGAGGGGGCGTGGAGTAGACCTCGAGTAGGAGTGGCGTTGTCTGTAATTTGTTTTGTATCGATTCAAATGTTTGCATATCATTAAAATTTTATGGCAAAAAAGTCGTCTTCATTTCCTAGTCAGAACGGTTGCGTCTGGACCTTCCCCAGTGAGACGAATCGTACTGGGGTACAAGTCGTGCAGTTTTTTATTTAAACTCTTTACACAACAGCGTAACAATTCAGGAAGGTTCGCGAATATTATTATTATTGGGACCAGTCGTCGAACTTGAAATGCAACACCCGTTGTTGCACGCGTGTGTTCAGCGCTGACGTGTCCCTGAATGCTGCCAGCGGGGACGAGCACTGCCATTGCTTTCCACGGATTTTCAATCTGTCAGTTAATTTGACAGTTACCGCTGGAATATTTACTGTCGACGTCGGAAGTAGCGCGTGTTGATCGTCCGCTGTTGGTAATCCGTTCGAATCACCGACTGTTGGCCGGTGTTATCAGTAGGCCGCGTTAGAAGTGACTTATCGATTAGCGATCGGGATCGTACACTCCCTCCCCTTCTCCTCCTCCACCCCTCTCCCGTTTATCCGCCTTCACGAGGATCGGTCAATCGGATCCAATTATCCGCGACGTTGACGGAGTGGCCTAATTACGGGATCAAAATGCAACTCGGTTTCTGGTTATATTGTCGTCATTGTTGTATAATTCATGCCGGGTTGGTTTCCGGTGAGGAATCTTCGCTCACCAACCGAGTTCGAGAACGCACCACAACCGCCGAGCGTAAATGGGGAAAGTTCTTCCGGACAAATTCAACCCTCGGGTCGGTTTGCAATTATTATTACTATGAAAATGAAAATACGAGAAATAAAATACTGTTTCTGTGTTTATCAGAGTGTGGAGTTTTGTGTTTTCGTGGATGTTAATTAAGGGAGCTGGGGAGACCTAGGTAGGAATTTGTTTCGAACGTTTGCGTTCGATGTTATCCGCGTTCTATGCATTTTAAATGTCTCGCGGCCGCGCAAATTCCCGCGATTTATTTATTACGCTTCAAAATAAATACAGGTCAGAGTCAATCCTTCAGTAACACGGTGGGTCCTACAAAACAGCGTGTTGCATGAGGCCAAGAGCGTGTACAAAAAGGAAGGTTGGGTTCCAACAAATAATTTTTCAAGTTCAATTCAATTATATATTTTTATTTAATTATATAGCCTCCACGACGTTCTTTTCGGTCGAAATTATTCACAATTATTAATTAATAACTGATTTTATAGGAATTTTAATAAATTTTCGATTATTAAATTTAGATTAATTGCAATCACTTGATTGTTATTGCTTTATGCACTTTAAAAGTACGTATGTATTAAATTTAAAATAGTTTCATTGTATAAACATTTCCCTATTTATCACCGGTGTGAACGAAATCTATTGAAATAACATTTTCACTCCTCTCGCGACGACAGTGTCGTCCATTAGTACATTATCACTTTACCGAACTGCGGTGAATTTTATGGCGCGATAAAATCGAATGAAACAACTGTGCGAAATCACGTTGTTCAAACTAGTTACAGCTAATTAGTTGCCAGCTACGTTGTTACTTCGAACTGTCGACTAATGCGAGAAATTCGAAGAAATTTTAATAGTCGTAATTACCGTATTGACATTATCGCCGCGCGCAGCGATATCGCAGTCGAACGCTGCGATAGAAGCGAATGGACTTTCTGGCAGCGAAAGGATTACTTGGATTCGGACTAGTCGCGCGTGGAGTAGGTTCGATAACGATGATTAGAGAACACTCACCGGCAGAGTGAGAGCTGGCCAGATATGTATATAAATTGTTGTACATTCCGCTTATTAACAGTAACCGATAGCCGCGGATTGATTTACTGATTGTCAAACCGATCATCCGGACGCCGCTGTTTAATTAATTTACCTCTGGCCAGCTGATTAGGAAGGATTGCCCGCGTTCGATAAGACATTAGGGTGGATTACTGGTTGGTATAATTGCGCGATAGATCGAATCAATCAGCGTGTGATTATATAAACCTTGATCCGTTCAGTGACTTCGAAACAACGCCCGGTTTGTCGCTTCTGATTAAACGCGATATTAATCCCCGTTGCAAGTTTGTTCGCGACACCGCCGCGCTTTTCAATCTCGAAGTGAAATAATTCTTTGACGTGCGTTTCGACGAAGGGGGCCGGAGGGCGGCGCGGCAGCTCGTTAAATTTGAACAGGCGGAAGCGTTTTACCTTACTTTAATTAAAGACGCGTTAATTTTTGAAGATTCGAGAATCGCTCGGGGTGTCGCCTGGATTTGAAAAATTTCACGATTTTACACTGGAAACTCCCGGAGTAGATACGCACAGACGTGTATATTTTCGCGAAAGGGAATCGTCTCGTCTCATCTCATCGATGATGTTCTACCTTAATTAAAACTTTCTACTTCGATTACGAAAGATTCAAAGTTTATCCGTATGGATCGTGACGTTCGTTACGGATAAAATTTTCCAATTTTAACGGTGGAAAATTTCTCGAACATAAATACCCGAACGGAGGGACCTTCCACCTTAATGAAAATTCTACTTTATTTTTTCCCCACCTCTCGGCGACGAAAAGAGATATTCTAATTCTAGGTGTAATTAGATTCTCCGTCTTGACGCATCGTCTTTCCAATTTCGTTTCTAGTTCTCTTCTTTATAGGTAATTTTAACTGTATTACCTATAAACAGGGAAACGAACGTTTCCAACTCGCTCGCAGCGAAACGCTCGCTGTTTTATTCGACGGGCGTTCGGAAAAAAGAGGGAGATATGGGTACTCTTTTCTTCTACCAATCCCCCCAACCGCCCCTGTTTTTGTTTCACTTGGTTTTCATATCCGCTTACGAGACGTTTTAATCAACTTTCGGGCTAATTGAAACGCAGTCGGCGAAAAAAGCCTTGCCTCTGTCCCGCGTTTGATGCGTTTAATGTGAAATAACGATCGCTCGGTGAGCATCATGCGCGTAATCTCCGAGTAATCTGTGCACGTTCGGGCTTAATATGTTTACACGTTAATTTTTTTCTTGTTTCTTGCAACGCTGCCGGCTGGTTTTTAAACCATTTAACAATCGTGCCGTACGATCGCGCGTGCCACGCGACAACGCATCGACTTGTAAAAAAAAAAAAAAATTAAAAATATTATGCTGATTAAGCAAATAGCTTTTTTCAGTACGTAGGAAGAGACGAAACGTTGTTACGAAATGATTCCCTCGCTTTTAATTCCCACTGCTGGATTGTATCTCTGTATTTTTGCAGATATTCTCGAACGTTAAAAATTCGTCGGGAAAAATATAACTGGATCAATATTAATGAAGATAATTGAACAACAGGCAGTTTTTCTTAATAAATGGAAGCGTTGAATGTTTACGGAAGATTTCGTTGCTTTTAATTCTCGCTGCAGAGTGTATTTCTGTATTTTACGGATCGCACGATCGAACGAGCGTGATAAAATTGTTGGAAACACTGGAAATATTAATATTAATTAATAAAATTGAACGTTTTTCTTGAATCTCTTAAATGAGAGCGTCGAATGTTTACGAAAAATACTCTTCGCTTTTAACTCTGCTGTATTTTCGTGTTTTAAAGATTCTCAAACAGATCGGTTGAACAATTAAACTGTACTGAAATTGTTGGAGACAATTAATTGAAAATTAATAAAATTACACAGATAATAGATTTGTATTCTTGAAGATTTCGAAGCAAATCACTCGAACGATCGAAATATAGAGGTGGTGAAGGGGTTCGAGTTCTTGTAGTTGAGAGAGAAAGAAAGTTTTGTGTTTGAATTTTGTGACTGACGAGGCAGTGACTCCGAGACGAAACGCATCCTATAAACGCATTCGCCTTTCTTCTCTTCTCTCACTCACTACCCCAAGTCCATACGTCCCTCCATTGGCGTCTCCCTTCCTACACCAAGAAGGACCAAGACCAGAGGAACGTGTCCCCTGCAATCTCCATTAAATTTAACCCCTTCGAAGCCACCAGAGACGAAACATCTCGCCACAATTATGTCGTGCAATATCATCAACGAAGTGAAATTTGTAGAAACGGCGTTACGAAGCGAGCTATCTTGTAAATGGTACTCCGCAGCCGACATTGTCGCCGTGGCGAGATATCTCGTCCGCAGTAGCGAATGGATTAATCTTCGTCCGACGTTCGATCGTTGCATCGTTACATTTCAGCCGTCTCTGTCTGACGTGTTAACTGTAGATGTTGGTTATCGTTCGAAGACTGCGTACGTGGCGAGGTTGGCGAAGGGAGGAGGAAGTTGAAGGCGTCTGCCGGAAGCGGTGCGGCGTCGACCGGTTTTCGTGCCGCCGCGCTGACGTGCAACAGGGAGAGCAGCCGCGTAACAAGTATTGTTCGTTCGTACGGTGAAACAATGGGGCCCGGTACTTCATTCATCCGTTTACAATTACAGAAAATTAATGGAAACGAAAATCGGGATCTCTGGCGCGCGTAGCCGTGGTGGAGGAGTGCTCGGTGAATGAAACGTCGTTGTTTCATTGTTTGAGAACGCGCGCATGCACCGTCTCTGTGATCTTGATTAATCGGGAACGACGAGCAACGGCCAGTGTTGTATCATTCGCTGGTCGCCGTCGAATGAGAGAGAGATTCGTCAAATATTTGGCCGCGAATATTCTATCAACCGGAAGAAAAAAAACCGTGGTTGGCTTCCTTTGTGCGGCCAGGCATTTTTCGAGAGCCTTTCCTTCTTTTGTCTTCTTTTTCAAATCGCGCGCAACGCGATCGACCCACGTAATCGATATCGCGAACGGGGAGGGGGGGGGGGATTTCTTTCCTTCCTTTTTCCTCTCTCCTATGGCTGTGCCTTTCTCTTTTTCGCCTCTTTGATGGCTACAGCGTCACTGCCGGCCGACAATGTTTTAATAAAGGTCGGGGCGAAAGGCTCTCGGGTCCTCTGACGCGTGCGGCTGGTTTTTGTAAACAGCCGAACAACGGCCACGAGGAGATTAATCGTGGGGCGGCGAGTGTTTCC
This sequence comes from Melipona bicolor, assembly GCA_030673865.1. Taxonomy (NCBI): domain Eukaryota; kingdom Metazoa; phylum Arthropoda; class Insecta; order Hymenoptera; family Apidae; genus Melipona; species Melipona bicolor. Next base: position 4,211,377 of record JAHYIQ010000012.1, read on the forward strand.
CTCCATGAGGGAACCGCGCAGGAAAAACAGAATTTTCTGTCGGTTGGTTTCTGGCCAGTCGAACGTCGAATAGAACGACGTGAAAATTTAGAAAAGAGACCCCGATCCACGGTCGATGGAATTGATAAGTTTCAAAGCTCGTGGTGGTCTGAGCATCCGAAAAGTAAACTGAAAAATGCCGCGTGTTTGTCTTTTGTTGTTTCTCTCTATCGAACCGTAACACGTTTCGATGCTTTTTGCGCCGCGTGTACACTGCTAACGGGAGCGAGAGAACCGTCTGCGTGTATTATTTCGATGGCACGAATGTGAACATGCTTCACAGTTTGTTCATAAATGTGGGGGAAAAAAATAACAAAATTAAAGAAATAGCTTTATTAATGTTTAAGTAATTAAACTAAACTATTTATTATAAACCACACGTGGGTTTAATTCTGTTATTTTTTTCCCACATTTACATAACGATTCGATACTCTGTGACGAAAATCTTATCCTTAAAATGTTGCGGACGCGTGCTAACAGCGACTTTATAGTTCTGGACGCGTGACATAAAATGTAAGCGTCTGTTTTACGTAGTTTTCGTATTAGGTTTCACTAACATTCGATTTATCATAGTTGTAGCATAAATGCGAGTCCAAATAATATTATTCGAAGTACAAACATTACATAATATACACATCCACGCGTCTCAGAGTAAAGTCGCTGTTAGGACGCACGCGTTTGTAGTGTTAAATGACTGAAAAGAACTATTAGGTTCCTCGGAAAAGTTTTACCTTCGCGACAAGTGGAATAAGAGTGCAAAAAAAAAATTTATCTTAAAATTCAAGGTCAAAGTCAATTTCGTGGCAGATTCTTTACACGTATCTCCATCAAATCGAAAGTGATAGAGTACATCTATGATATTTGTCCACGGACAAACTTTTCTTTCCACCCTGTGTACGTTTTAGGGGAGAAAATTTTGTGAAGCTACAACATCGTCTCAATTAATCGGAGAATGGAAGGTGGCGCGCGCTCCTGGCTTCGATCCTGTCGGTAGAATCGAGAGAGTAATACAACGCGGACGTTATCGGCGTCGTAACTCGGCTGTATAACATGCACCGATACCCGCTCGCCTACAGGATTGGATAGCGCCAATCCTGTATTGGCCGTGCTAGTGGGACAGCGGTTTGGTCATCTCCAGATTTGATCCCCCCCTCTGGTGTCCTGCGTCCCCGCGGGTACACGTCAAAGCTGTCGAACATAGGTCGACAAACACGTGGACTCGGCCGTCCACGCATTGTGGCGACGTTAGAATGGATCAAAACCGACACCGCCGTTGACCTCCTGATTCCGTTCTTGATCCCGCAGTGTTATCCTTCGTTATTACTTTTGTACGCTCTCCCGTGAGAAACGTTGCGTCGTGGATAATTGGTATTCCGCGTGGGAACCGGACGATCGATTAACGTCTTATTAGTATTATAATATATCACCGGTGGCAATAATTTGGGCTAATCCATGCGAAATCACCATTTAGATTGTATTACATATAAATTACTAGAATTATTGGAGTATGATAATTATCGAGGTATATAATGATGGAGGATCGTTTGACGATTATAAAAGGAAAATTCTGAAACTTGTCAGTTTAATAAGTTTCATCGTTTCTTCGTTTTTAACCATTGACCCCTTTTCACGATTTTCTTTTCAATCTTTGAGGAATCGCTGCAGTTAGTTAATATTATTTTATATTATATCAATTATCGAAGCTTATTAACGTTCGATTTAAAAGAATTTAATTTGGTATACGAATTGAAAATTTGCTTTTCCCTTCGAGTCGAAGTCAATCGAGTGTAACTCGATTTATCTCGAATGCTCTAGGTTATTGCTAGACCACGAATTTTTACACAAACTCATGTTTTCGAAAATACTATAATTAAAAAGATAGAATCTCGATTTTCACCTGATATGACTACTTTGAACGTTTTGTACATGTATATATCTTTCCACACTACGCGCATCACGTACAATTTTTTATTTAAAAATTCCCTGCAAACGTACAAAAATCCGCGCATTCGGTTATTGCGCGGAATTCTCCGAGCCGAGATCTAGCAAGATAAAACGTTACGTTTGGAACGTGTTTGCCCCGCAATAAATTCATTTCAAACTCGCCACTTTACATCCTCAAGTTTCTCAAACTTTGCATTCGTTTACGTGCTCCACTTGTTTTGTTTGCGTTTTAAGTTTGCTCACATGCTCCATTTATCTATTTACGCGCGCAGTTTGTTCATTAATACTCTCGTTTTTTTTTTATTTATTTTTATCGCCGCCGTCAGAATTATCTGGTTATTTATATTCTTCCTCGTCCGTTTTAATCACCCACCCTACTGGTCGGAAGTTGGCCGCTCGTCCACCATTCGAAATTAATTCCCGATCGATTCGAATAGAAGGTTCCTCGCAGGCGGGGTCGCGACGGTAAAACGGGCATTCCGAGAGAAATTTTCCCGTCGTTTGGCACGAATCGTGGTCTGGCATCGGCTCGTATCCGCCGTACTGAAACGGCGCACAGCTTGTTTAGAAATTCCCCCGTTACGACGGCCGCGAAACGCGTAACCGAGATCCTGCCATGGCGTCGCGGCGGCCATCGGCGGTAATAACACCGGCTCGTCCTTACGATCCCCATTCTGTCTCGCGATCTCGCAGGAATAACGCAAATTTGATGACAGCCGCATGCAAACAGCCGGTGGTATTCCCGTTCTCTTCGCCGCGGCGAATCGGAATTTTCCTGTTTCGCAGTAGAACGTACTTGCCGAGATGATTCCCCCTCGGCAGCCGAGATATCGCGGAACGATCTTCGCTTATCCCGCGATCAGCCGCACGTAAAGTTCGATTTCTCGTGAATTTTATCCGGTGGATCGTATGCCAATTTCGCTAAAACGGTATTTGCGAAAACTATTTGATTTGTGTTTAAGGTGGATACGCTGAGAAAGTTCTTTGATTGACAAGCGAAGATCGAGATCCGTTTAGTTTCTTGATCGATGTCGTTGAATATAAAAGTATAGATGGTATGCATCGAACGTTCGATATTCGCAGAAGTGTAGTTTGTGTTGATAATTTAACTGGATCAAGTTTTTCTCAATGTGAATATCAGGTTCTTTCTGATATAAATTAACCAATATCAGTTCGTAGATTAAGATTAAAATTTACTGAATTCTCAATTAACATCGTTGAATCACAAGTAGTCCGTGAATGTAAAAATATACGTAATACGTAACGATGTATAAAATATCGAAAGTAAAGTGTTTGTTGCAATATTCGCAGAAATGTGAATTTACATAAACATTGGCAATTTAAAAACATAGATTTTTCACAGAAATTTCTAAAAGAATTGGTAATTATCACATGTAATATACAATTGAATTGATCATTAACAAATCAATATCAGATTTTAATCTCATAGTCGAGATGAAAATTTACAAGTAGTCTGTGACATTTTCCCAATAAAATATCTGACACGATCGATATGAATTAATGGTCAAGTAGATTACCTCGTTGCAGACAAGCCGAAATCTTCCAGTTTTGTTTCCAGTAGTCGTGCGTATTCCGTTGGTAATGCAGACGCTTATCAGGCATATCAGGGACAGGCGGGTCGGACACGATGATACTCCTGCGTATTAGATGACGACCAGAATGGATCGGAGGTAACTCGAATCTGAACTTTGTGATGTATGCGGCCACATGGAACAGCGCGAGAAATGGCAGTCAGAAATTGCTTTCCTGGCAGTATCGCGGCTCCATTTATTGGAAAAATTTTCGCTACGTGTGTCCTCGAACACGACGAGTTCCCCACCGTCACCAAGTGTAATATCTTCCGTTTCTTCCATTTCGATATCGATTTGTTGGCCATTCAAAACCTCCCAGCCATTCGTGTCCCGTTTTAATTGATAAATTTAATCACTCCCTTGCCTCGCGGAAGCGTCCCCGACTGTTTAACAGTATCTCCAAGTATTTTCCCGTTTGTATCCTCTGGCTTCGCGAGAGTCTCTTTCGAGAGACGCGACAGCAAAGACATCTCCGCCGAAGACGAACGCACGTTTAGCTACGATATTGAGGTTTCCAGGTGAAGAAAAAAAAGAAAGAAAGAAAGAAAGAAATACGTCGAATTTGTTGAAGCTGGGCGAGTTATAAGACGCGGTGGCCAACGAGGACGGCGAAATTGAAAACGAACAATAGGAAACGTCTCGCGTTTTCGTGAAACACCGACCGTCACAAATTCTTTCTACGACCAGTCCCGCTACTGCTTCGCGTATCGCGAAATTTCATTTCGCCCTGGCTCAGTTTTCGCTTGATTGAAACAATTTGGAGATACACGTTTCGCGCGACTTTGCTCTTTTGACCGAAGTGGAGAACGTCGAAATTCCACCGGCACTGCGATCTCGCGCCCGCATTCGTCAAATTTTGAAACCAATCTGGAAATGCACATAGAAACCACGTGAGTTTTATCGCGTTAGAGATACGGGAATATCTCGTTGAATATCGAGGATTATTAACGCGGCAGTGCGAGTACTTCCCAATCTTGCACTTTCTATATACACTCTCAGATTGGTTTCAAACTTCACCGATGTAATCACGGTACTCGGTTCTCGATTCACGTTGTTAATGAAATTCATAATACGTTCGTTCAATATACATTCAAGATCTCTACGTGCGTGAACCGCTATACACGTGTAGCGACACACGTCATCGGATTCAATTATATCAAGCGAATCTCAGCCCTGAGGCGTCAGTCGATAATTTAATTTGCAGCCTCGTTCCATCTTACCGCGTCGCGCGACACGCACGACGGCACATTTGTAAAACGTTTCGAATACTTTCTTCAACACTCACGTAAAATGTAGATTCTATTTTATGTCGCGATCGTGCTAATTTAACTTGTAACCTCTCTCGTTCTCTGCTGTGTCGCGTTAAAAAAGAAAAAAAAAATACCACGATTCGCGAGTGCTCTTCTTTCCCGAACCCTGCGTCCGCTGCAGCGAGCTCTGCGATCCTGCAGCTTGACAATATCATTCCGCGCGAAACATCCAGCTCGTAATACCTACTTAAGAAGTTTGCTCGCGCAAGTTTTCAATCTGCTTATAGCGCAATTACCGGGATACAAGAGATTCGGTGCAAGTGGGAGAGGGAGGGAGGGAGAGAGAGAGAGAGAGAGTTGTTTTGCATAAAATTGCATCGGGAATCAGGATGGCGAAATTCGTCGGGGCAATGTGTACCGTGTCGCTTATTGGAAAGCAGATTTTCGGCAGGCTGTTGCTCGAGCTGCTCCCTTTCTCGGCGCTGCTCCCGTTTCTTCGTCTTATCGTTGCCGGCCAGGCCAGGGGGTTAAGCGTTTGTTACGCAACAGGAAATAACAGTGTCCCGATCGACGAAAGGGGGGCCCGACGTCTGAATTTCTCACCTCCCGCGACATTCCCATTCCTCCCGCGTCGCCTCTCCCTTCTCGCCTCTTTCTAGCTTTTGGAAAGTGGAACGTGAATATTACCTTAGCTCGATCGTTTGCATTCGCCTTCGTGAACTCTCGCGCAAATACTCGAAAGCCATTGCCGACGGATGAATAATTTAGCTTATTATCCGAGAGCGCGGCTCCCTCGGAAAGCGAGTATCGCCGATTTCTTGTTTCTTTTTTTCCTTTTCGGAAGGAAAGCGGGGAATATTCGAAATTTAGATTTCACGGCTCGGTCGTCGTCTCTTATCTCGTCGGATTTATTTTCGGTTAGCTTCGATTCGACGCGGCGCCTCAATCCGCACGAATCCGCGCGCGAAACAGTCGAGATCCGTTGATAACAGCGAATAATCTAGCTCGTCCTGATTCAAAGTCCTCGCGAGTGAAACGTCGCGAAGCGAACGTGGACTCTCGTTTCTTATTTACCGGAACTCGCTTTACGTTTTAATTAGGTCCGCGTGGTCTCAGGTCCACGGATGCGCACGTACAGAGATTTTCATTCGAAGCAGAATGGCGGACGAGCGCGAGATTAGAGGAGATCCGCGCAATCTGCAGCAAATTTCCTCTAACTTTCTTTCCTTTCCTCTTGCTCCCCTCTTGCTCGTTCTTTAAAGAACAATTAGCTTCCAGCTTATTGTTCGCCTCTCGAAAGAGGGAAAAAGGAAAGAAAAAAAGAGAAAGAGAGAGAGAGAGAGAGAACGATCGAATGACGAATGGAAGAGCGAACGAAAGGGAAATACTGGAAGCACTAGAAACGAAATCGACGCGCTCGCCGTTCCATGGATGGGAAAGCTCGCGGGGTATTCTAAGGACGAAGATCGATCGCCGATCGATTTCTCGAGGCACCGACGAGCAAGTTTGGCTTTCGATTATCGCGAAAACGTCTCTTCGACTTCAAGCGCGTACACACGTCCGCTTGGAATCGCGATGGAGACACGCCGGTGAAATGAATTCTTTATCGGTGCTTCTTATCGGTAGGACTATCGGCTCGTTCTGCGGCAGCTTTTCACCCGGGGATCCCCCGGGGTGATAGGAATCGTTCCCCCGGTGTTGTTGCTGGGAATGGCGTTGCCGATCGAGTCGATTCGAAAGGCGATTGAAATCGAGATCTTAGCATCTGGAGGAACACGGGAAAGCGTATTATCGTACAACAGCGTGCTGAGAGTATAACTGCACCGATGACAATGAGAAATTGACGTCGACGTTTCGAAGAAGTAACCGTTAACTAGCAACTGTCAAGAACTGTTGCATCACGCGGTTCTGAAGGATCGATATTCTTTCAGTTTCATTTTTGTACCTGTTCTTTGAAGCCGTTTGACTTCTTTTTTTTATTATCACTGAAAGTGATTTTAGGGTAACCCAGAAAATTGGGCTTCTTCAGGTGCAATGCTAATGCAACGAAAATTAGCGATTGGTTGATTTGGGTCACGTGATTCGTAAGGGGGCGTGGCGTAGATTTCGAGTAGGAGTGGCGTTGTCTGGTACTGACCGATCGCGCCTGTAATTTGCTTTGTATCGATTCAGATGTTTGCATATCGATAAAATTTTATGGCAAAAAAGTCGTCTTCATTTTCTAGTCGTACAAGAAAAGTGATTCTACTTTTGTGTGTCTGATATAAACTCATTCCATTTACCACGTGTTTATTTAAATACGGTCTCGTTCTACTTAAAAGTATTTGTACACGTACAGAATCATTCTACTTGAGAGAGTCGGCCATGTACGGATTCGTTCTTGCGAGTATCTGACTGTAAACTCGTTCTCCTTGTGAATGTCTGACTGTAAACTTATCTATTCTACTTGCGAATATTTGATCACAAACTTACTTATCCCAGTTGCAAACGATGTGAGTATAAACTTACTTATTCCATTTGCGAATATTCAACTACAAACTTATTCAACTGTCTGATTATAAATTTTCGTACCTAGATCTACCATCATTTTGTAGATTGAATTATCCTTTTGATATTAGGGTTGAACCTAATAACAGAAATTGAAATCAAATTAAATAAAAATTAATTGTCAATGTTCAAAGGTGAAAAAGATCGTGCAGCGAGTTTCTTTGTGTTTAAATTTATAAGAAAACACTATCCTAATAAAAAAATCATCTCTGAAAAGAACAAACTTACAACAAAGTTCGCACGTGAATCGTTGTATGATCTTTTACGAAATTACATCAATTTAAATCATCGACAATTTTTCGTTGGTACAGTTACGCTCCTCTTCATCGTACGTGAAATAATTCTTGGTAACATTATGTGCGTATATAGTAGGTACGTATTTCCTACGAGATCTCGTATTCAAACTGTTCACACAAAAGAGGAAACAGACACAAGCGGCTTCGTTTATTTATTCTTACTGCAACGAACAATTAGGCGAACAACTGTCCGTTTAATCTCGAAAAATATGAATCGCAACGCTCTTCGAAGCCATTTAACAAAATAATTTTAATTCCGGCTATAGCGAAAACGTGATTTATCGAAGTCTCGCGCCTCCCGAATCGATGAGTTTAAACCGGGACGATACGTCGAAGGAATTCTCGCGGCGTTAAAATTCGAAAAAATTAATTGAAAATCAGGAGACGGCCGGCGAGTTCCCATCGCGGGCAATAAATTTCAACCTTGAATCGCGGATGCAGCCCAAAGGTCGCATTTGGTTCCCCATTACTTAATCTAGCTTTGGAAAATTTACATGGCCCCTCGTTTAAATCATGCTGTACTCCGGATAAATGTAGCGGGAAACGGGGAAGGGAAGGGGAAGTTGCGTTATCGGGAACGAATGGCAAAGATAATATTATCTGCGAAAAAATCCGGGGGGAAATTCTTCAAACGCGTCGCCCCGGACGGAATTTATTTTCACGCGCTATCTGTGTACCGAATAAACTTTCGAACACGCGGCACTCGTACCAGTTCCCCTCTTGCGCGTAATTCGCACCGATTATCCCGACTGTACGCTCATCCTCCCAATTTCTCGTTTCTCTCTCTCTCTCTCGCGTTTTCTCTTCGATGTAAAACGCGCGCGTGTCTCGTCGTATCTTGCATCGTTGCCGCGTTACGCGTACCGGAGAAAAATGTCACAGGCGAGGAATAATTGCATCGATTTCTATACGTATCCCCCGAACGCGTGCCGGTAATTATCGTCCCGGCGCGATGTTATCTGTCCCAGGCCGGCACGTCGAACCGATTTTACCGGCAATAAGTGCGTGGATCGAAAAATTAGAGATAATGTGTATCTGACACAGCCTGTTACTCACCGATTTCTCTCACTTAACATGCGATTATCGTTACAAAACCAGCTTTATTGGCAGCCAACGGTCCCAGTGGGTCACTTTTAACCCCCTTCTTCGTTTTCGTCCCTTTCGTTCCATATACGAGTCACGCCCGTCCGATTCATTGACAGCCGATTAAACACCGTTCGTTTCGATACGCGAGGTCGCTAAAAAGTAGGTTCAGCGTTGAGCATTTCTCTCGAGTTTATTAATAGGTTTTAGTACGTATTCGGTATGCTATACCGAAATTATCCGAAGTGAAACGTATAATAGTTGGAGCGTTGAATTATTATCGGAGTGCTCAGAATATTTGGCGAGGCGTATTCACGGCTCGAGTTGGTTTTTAATTCCGTACTTGGGAATTGGGAACGCGTGAAGTGAAAATAACCCTTGGAAACGAGCGTCTGATCATTTACTCATCCGCGCTACTTTCCATCCCTTATTTTCACGTACGCAGATCAATCGCAATTTACCGAATCGCGGGAGAACATGTACAATTTTCTACGTACTTGCTGTAGCGATCCTGCATTATATATTTTTATTTTGCAAAGAAAATATATAACTGCAGGTTTTGTCGAACGTACGCGTGCAAGTATTCAGTTCTCTAGTTTTTCCAATTTTACGCTGAATCATCGATTCGAAATTCCAAATTTTTCAGCGATACGCCTGTAGGTAAATTACGCGACTGAATGTTGCGCTGAAACTGCGTAAGATCTCGGCGAAAAGTACGCAAGTTAATAATACGTCAACGCAACCTCGGTCGACTGGAAAAGTTGGGGGCGCCGCGAGCGGAGCCTCGCCTTGTGAAAATTCGCGGGCTTTCCGATGCAAATTTCGTCGCGAGTAATTATGATAAGCAGTCGCGATGATTAATTGCCCGTGCCCCGCGCTTCAACTCGATGGGGAAGGAGTAATTAGTTCCACGCGCGACCCTAGTCTCTAGCCCCGACTCGCCGCGTAAACGTCGCGCAAATTCCAAGTTTCTTCGTGGAAACGAAACCGCGAAACAAAAGCCGTGGACTTTAAACGGAAGGACCGTGGCAAATACCAACGAGCTGATAACGAGCTGATAACGTTCGCACGAAGCAGTCGATTCTTGGAGTTCTCGTTGCCGATCTTATCCTCGAGCGTTTACGCGTACATTGAATCATGAAATTTGCAGTTTTGCTACCTCGTCGTGAATCGCGAAGTAGGGTGGAATTAGAACGATAAGAGATTAGAATGATAAGATCTTCTGCGCCTCATTGGCCAACAAAAATTTGTCGAGGTCCTATATTATTTACCAACATTTATTGAACAACAACTTTTATAGTGAAACAATACATTGATTGGAAAAATATATTTACGTTAATTGAAAAATATGAAAATTTTTAGATAGCAGTTTATCAATATCTGGTTTGATACAGGTAGTAGCAATACGAAGATTTTTCTTATTTTATTTTTTATGTGGAAAAAAATTCATATCTGGAAAAAAATCTGCTCGCAAATGTAAGCACCCTCAGGCATTCATGATTAAAATTATTCAAATAATAAAATTCTTATTCGATATTCCAATTATTCCAATTTTGGTACAGTACGTGTTGAATTCACCTGTTCTGAGGGCCATTTTAGTTTTTTGATAATCTTCTGTTATATATATATGTAATAACATAATATTAGAAGTATAAGAGGATAGAGATCGCATCGAGAAAATTGAAGGTTGAAACGATAGTACCAAGAACAGAGGCAATTATTGGCGTACATTGGCGGTGATTGGAGTTTGATTGTCCGTCAGTATTTCTGATCATAGTGATCGCGGTTCTGGTCGATTTGAGTATTGCGACTCGATTGTCTGAAACCACGGTCAGATCATACATTTGATTTACGTGGCTTGATTACGTCCAACGAGCTAATTGTCACAATATTCTCTTAATATTGATATTTTTCATTTAATTTTGTTCCAATGACATTTCTTATTAACTTATCATTATCAGTTATTTCAATTATTTTTATTATTTAATAAGGATATTTTAGTTTCTTGATAATTTTCTATTTTGTATATATATATAATATTGCAGCAGTCATAATCACAATAACCTCGAAATAATTTTGTCCGTAACATTAGGACATGTATCTTTTACAAATGAAAAAAATATTGCGGAATTAATGGATTTCCTCTGTAATATGCTCGCAACGCGTATTTCGGAACGTTTTACGCGAAACACCAGCGCGCGTGAGTGCACACGAATGACACCGACGTCGGGAAGCGAATTTTTCGCTTTCAATCACAGCAGTTCTGTTCAAGTGATATCCGATGAACTGCGAATTTCGATCTGTAACTTTATTTAACCTTCTATCAAAATTCTGCGAGTGACGAGTGGCGCCCTTCAGCAACTGCTTCAATTTGTCAAAACTTCCATTCTGGGTTTGCTATTCAGCCTTGGTAGGCTGAAATTTCGCCTCTCGAAATGCTAGCGACCAGGCGGAAAAGGGATTCGGACGCGTTGGTTTCCCACCGCCAATAAGTCACAGAAACACTTTAGGGAAATTGTCGTTCCTTCCTTCCTTCCTTCCTTCCCATTCTCGCCTGGTGTGCCAGGCGTTCGTCTTCGTGGCCACTCCGCGAGTCTGGATTGTGGCCGGTTACGAACCGCTCGAAATACCTGGATTTCGAGATAGTGTCGAGGCTACGACGAAACTCACGTTTAACGAGAATGATGACGAACGAAAGTTTGTAGTAGTTTGTGGGAAATTGAAGTTCGAGCTGCAGACTCGAAAATTTTATACATCGGTCAATATAACGGACCACTTGCTGCTCACATGGATCGCTGAAACGCTCCTCTGAACTCCTCTCAACAGGGTTAACAGGTGTTGTTCAAACGACATTTTGGCAAAAGCCTCAAGACTTGTACCCCAGTACGATTCGTCTCACTGAAAGGCCCAGAAGCAACTGTTGTGACTAGGAAATGAAGACGACTTTTTTGCCATAAAATTTTATCGACATGCAAACGTTTGAATCGATAGAAAACAAATTACAGGCGCGATCGCTCAGTACCAGGCAACGCCACTCCCACTCGAGGTCTACCCCACGCCCCCTTACGAATCACGTGACCCAAATGGACCAATTGCTAATTTTCGTTGCATTAGTGTCGCGTTGCACCTGAAGAGACCCGATTTTCTGGGTTACCCCTGCTAAAATCACATTCAGTGATAAAATCGACGTCATTTTTCGCATCGAAATGATTCATTAATTATTTTAAACGAAGTTCTGGACCAAAATGAAGACTAATTCTTGCAAGTTTGAAAGTGATTCGAAAAAAATCTCTCGTTGTCAGATCAGTTTACTCTAGAAGAATGGAATATAACCTGTTCCCTATCTACGACTTACAAGAGAATTACAAGGTATTTTCTTTTCGCGAGAATTATCTTCAACGAAGAAAAGGAAACTAACTCGATTCGATCTCTATCATTGCTCTTTCACTCACGTCGATCTCTGTTCGTGAATGTGAATTATATATATATATACAGACCGGACGTGAGCATTCTAAAAGGAAACGTCATCGAGAATGAGTCGGTGGCAAGCACAAAGAAAATGGCGCCTCGAAACTGTGGCCATTGAACGCCCTGCGAGATAAACTAGCGGGAGATTCCACGCCGGTATCTTTACATAAAGGCTTAAATCTGCCGGCAGATACCCCTGGGTTCATTGTGCATGGTTGAAATTGGAGCGGCCGCGCCATTAACCAATGCGTTCGCGGGATAATTACCCTTTTCCAAGCCTGCCGCCTTGTTTTCCCCCGGACTATCTGTCCGACGATTATGCCGCTCTCGCATCAATTCGCGAACACCTTGCCCCCGGTGCTGCGTCGCGTCGCGGCCTCTAATTGAGATTTTATCGACGGATAAGCCTGCCGGATTTTCGCCAGAGTTCGCGCTCGACGAGTTCCGCGCACTCCCATTAATTACGCCCGCCGTTAACAACCAGGCCAGGCGAAAACGCTCCGATGCAAATTCCGCGTGTCAATGGTTGGACCGTGTTCGCGCGTGTGCGTCGCTTTCGTCGAAGATCCTTCAAAATTCGTTGGGTGAAAGGTCAACTTGAAGTGTTTGAACCTTTTGCGCTCCGAGTACTTCTCTCGGGCATAGATAAGTAATATTTTGAGTACTCTTCTCAGGAACAGATATTATATTTGATGATGTGGTAGGAGAGAAGATAAAAATATTGTTGATAAATTCTGTTTAATTTGACTCAAACTCTGAGTTGAAACAAAAACCGGTTAAGGTGAAAAATAGAGTTTCTCAAATTCTGAATAAATCCGTTTACACGATGAATCGCGGATTCAAACTTCGTTGCGACTTATCAATCGGAGAAAGTCGAGCGATAAGCGAAGAAATGGACTGGTCGAAGTAGCGAGAAAGCATGAAAATTCTTTAAGCCAGAGATGGACTGCATCGTCCACTACATTGAAGTTTTCTCGCCGTGTATGAGCCTCACTCTCTCAGTCTGTTGATTTCCCTACTAAGCAAGTGGAGGGGGTAGCGCTAGCGATCAGGAAAGGGGCGTGGACTCGCGGGCCGTCAGTTAGCCACCTCTGTTCGTACATCACGTCAAAAAATATAACAGGAAGCGAGTTATTTAAAGGTAGTAACGACGATGAATTTTTTTTGTTTTTGACCGATATAAAAATAATTTAGATAGTGAGGAAGGTAAGAGTAATATATATAAACAATGGTTGAACATTTCGAATAAAACTGTTCACGAACTGTTACTTTCAAATAAATAATTTACTAGATGTGCGTAAGAAGCCAAAAATGTCGAAGTGTATTTATAAATATAAGAACGACCGTGTGGAGCTTGTAACACTCGTAATGGGTGAAACGAATCTTCACTCGGATTTTCTATCCCTCCGCTAAAGCGTTTGCAGCTCGCTAAACCCACGGCGATACTTGACAATTTTAAAGTCACTTAGGGGCGTCGGCTCTATAATTTGCACGTGTTACTTCGAACTCGCGGGAACAATAGAATATTTCATTTCGTGCCGGAGATCCACGCGTGTACCACTTCTGCGTCCGCTTGTACGTCTCGACACTAACAATAAGGTTAAGCTAACGACACGTAAACTGGCTGAACGACACGTCTGTGGAACGTGTTCCTCGAAATTACGCAGTCCATTTCCGAGTCTTCTAAATTCTAAATTTAACAGAATAATAAATATACAAAAATATGTTGCATAAATAAGGGCTGAAAGAGTTGTACACTTTACGAATCACTATCAAATCAACTCTCTTGTCATTAAAAATTAAACATTCGCCATATCTTCATAAATATTATATATCATTTCATTATATATGTATATGTATATACATTTTCACAAATTAATATTCGATATTTTTATAAATATCGTGCTTTAGAATAAATTACAAATCAGAGTGTTAACTACTCAAAAAAAAATCCTACGTTCACCGAATAGAAATGATTCAGAGACAGAATATCCACATATCTATAGAGTTTTAGAGGACTCAGATATTTTTGTTTTTTTGACGAACTCGAAAGGGGATAAAGTGGAATAGGAAACGGTAAATTTCGCTCGCGTTTGCTCGCTGACCGTGTGGCTCGTCGGTGTACACGGTCGCCAGCAGCTCATAGGACACGCCAGCGACTATAATTGAGATTTTATCGGGCCGTTAAACGTTGTGAAGTTCCGGTGCAACACGTGCCAAACGTTTGCACCACAGCGGCACGAGCCGCTCGCCTCGATGCTTCTTCGAACCGCGCCTGATGCGTCAAATCGGCCGTTCTTATTCGACAGCGACGCCAACGATCTCTAATTGACGTTTAATACGAGAACGATCTCTCCGTTCCAGGACCGTACACGCTGGGATTTCCTACGCGGACTGCGCGATGACTGCCACGCCGGGCTTTTCCAGGCAACGACGAAAAATCGGTGAGTCTTCATCAGGACTTTTGCGTTATATTTTTCTGGGTATTCAACGCGGTATAGAAAGAGGAATAGAAGTGAAATTGGGTGTTATTGCAATAATTTTCATTCGTGCACTTTACGAAACGTCGTACGAATTTTTAAAAAAATTTGTACGAATTATTGTTGTTTGCTAGTTCTGCTGTTAAACGTGAATATTTTACTGGACGGAAAATTTTTTTTCACTCGAAAATACTAGGTCATTTTTTATTTTTGAGACTTTTTTTTCATTTTTAATGAAACTTGGCCACAGTCGGATTAACGACTACAATATTGAACTTTCGTACAAACGAAACGATAGTGCAAGCGATGGGATGTATTTCACGAAAAATCGTGCAGGCCTCTAAACAATTTTTACGGAAAATTACGAACTACTGTTATTTGTTAGTTTTTTAAATTTTAGGTTAGTTTAGATTCTTTTTTTAAATTTCTTATCTGGGTTTCTATAGCCCTGCTCGAAAATGCTAGGTTATTTTTTATTTTTGACGAAACTTCGACCACACTTGGATTAACAACTACAATATTGAAATTTTCGTACAAACAAAAACGTATTTTATTTTGTGAAAAGTCGTGCAAATCTCTGCAAAATTTTTATGAATTATCGTTACTTGTTAATTCTAAAATTCATTAAACGTGTAGATAGAATGAAAATTTTCTAGATCTTTCAATCCCTCATCTTATCTTTGGTCTCTGTCTGCACTCTTGCACAAACGTGCCAGACTTTTTTTTTCATTTTTAACGAAACTCTGGCACTTCAGACACGGTGCGTGAGGCAAATCAATAAAGCAAAGCGCGCAATTTGCATTCGCTGATGCCTGGCGTCGAGAACTGAGATTAACGCTGCTGTTGAAATTGAACTTTAACATTACATGACGAGTATGGCTGGTTGCAGCGCGAGGGATTAAAAGAGAGATATGGTAACGCGACGTTAAGTAACGTTTTGTACGGCCAATTTCTTCTCCCCCTTTGGAGCAAATGCTAATTGCGCGTGACACGAGAACCATCAATTTCCTCGCGCGATTTCACCCGGTAATTAAATATTTCTCTTGATTTATAAATACGATTCCACCTTCCTCGTTGAATAGATGCATTACACGAACCCGAGGCGGCGATTTAACGAAACGGGAACATCGCGTTCGGTTCAGTAACGCGAACGAAGAAACAATATTATTATTCGATTATGTTGCAGTCCTTTTACTTTTCTGTCCATTGATAATTCACTCGATTAACTGACGGACGATCGCGACCGTTATTTTATTTCGTTTCATCGATTCAGCCAAATCTGATAATGTTCTTTCTTCGTTTTTAACAACTTGACAACGTCTTTGATGTTCTTGATTGTAGATATTCCCGATTAATCATCAAAGGAAAGAAAATTCATCGTCATTCGTCCGTTTTTTTAAATAAAGTTCACATCCTCGAGGGAACGGCAAAGTGTTTTCTATGTACAAAGTCGCCACCGAGGTCATTTTTAATTGCAATTATTTTTGCACAAAATTCTGTCACGTAGATCTTTTCTATTTGTTTATTTCAATATGTACAATGGAACATCTTATTAGTAGCTGTGCCGTATTCGAGAAAACGACGATTAAAGCACGAAATTCAGAGACGTTGAAGCAAAAGAAAAAAAAAAAATGCTTTCATTCGTACATTTGATGAATAATTATAAATCTCGAAAAGTTTTAACGTAAACTGTTTTACATGTGTGAAATGTTTAACAACAATTATGAATTGGTCATTTTTTATTATAAATCTACAATTCTGGAATTAAAATGCGAGAATCACAGATTATTTGGTTATTAAAAAAAGAATCGTAACTCGAGAAAAAGGAAAAAAATAAAAAAAAGGAAATCATTAAAATCTCTAAAAGTACACTGTTTCACATCTGTTTTACATCTCGATTATTTTTAATTACAAATTACAATTCTAGAATTAAAATACAATTCAAATCGCAGATTATTCGGCTATTGAGAGAAAGAGAATCGTTAAAGGACTCGAGAAAATCAGTACCGCGCACCCAGAGAGCGACGACATTGCCAAATTCGGCAAGAGCAACTACAAATTCACGCGAAATATTCGAGGTATCGAGGGCAGCGCGCGCCGAGACTTCCGATCAGAAGGGTGTGCACCGTCTGTTCTGATAATCCATCGGCTATTCGAATACGCTACGTCACCCGATACAAAACCACGCAAGGATGCAAGGCGAAAACCAGGGGAACAACCGGCTCGCCGATTCTTGTCACGCGTCGCGTCCGCGAAACGTGCACGCGCCTCGACTCTTAATTCCAACTTAAGCGCCGATCCTCTTACGTTCCCATCGATTAAAGATACCTATCTCCAGCCAGCGATCCGACCCGGAGTCGGGCTTTCGCGGCACGCGGGCGAAATACCGAGCGCACGGGAACAAGAAAAGGCACTCGGAAGACGAGACTGCCATCCTTAGCCGACCCTTAACTAACGGCCCCTAATACATTAGCCGGCGCTGATGCACAGAGCCGCGTGTACACGCGAGACGGTCGTTCGTTCTCGACGCGGATTCGTCGGCAACTCGACGCGAAACTATGCTACACATTATGCTCGTCGAGATTACCTCGCTCCTCCACGTTTCTTTCGTGGCTTTCGCTTTCGTGGCTACGCTGGAATTTTAAATGCCTCTGCCCTGGAAATTGTTTTTCCGTTAGTCTGTCGGCCGCTGCGGGAAGTCTCCTTTCTCGTTTAGTTGGCTTTAGCGTTTTGGGAACTTTGCAACGCATGATTGAAATTGTTAAAGTCACTCACGACTGGTGTGCACCTTTCAATATTTTCTGTTCCTTTCGATTACCCACTGTACTTTATTCGAGCAACTGAGTTTTCGACTAACGAATTAGCGTTCTCTGTTTTACTAATTATTTTAATTACGACTGTGACCAGATTCTCCCCTTCCCTGCACGCGAGCCTGTTTTGTACAGATTGTCAAAGCCAGAGGTGGCTAACTGGCGCCCCTTGCCCCCACTTTGGTAGCGCTATCCCCTCCACTGCGTTGAGAGCGTCGCGGCCGCAATACTTGCCTTGGGTATATACGTACACTGGTGGGCACGTGCCTGGAGGAATTTAGATCAATATTACATAAAGAAACTATTCAAAAACCTACCAAATCGAATACAAAATAAAGGAGGATCCACTATTAACATTAAAAAAGACTTGAAACTTTCGTTTAATTATAAAGATTACTTTTGTTCTCTTTGTTAGTGTCTTATAATTTTGTCCAAGCAAAGTTACGTCATTTTTTGTTTAAATTAAGGATTTTTTTCTAAACATTCGTTTAATTTACGAAAATGTTAATTAAAATCACAGAATTTTAATTTGTACGTAGCGTTGTTTGCAACAAGTACAATGAAAACGTTTGTGCCAGCAATTTTGCAAAGTGTCGTGTATTTTTAAACGTATAAATTGTTTTTTTTTCTTACTGTAGCTGCTAAAATTAAAAAAAGATAGGAAAAGTAGCGAACAGAATAAACAGAAAGTGGGAGAAATGAATATTATTTTTTTCGTCATATCGAATTTTAATTTTAAAACTGCAATAATACGGACATTAGCATCGTTGAAACGCTTGTATCTCGGAATAACAAAACGATTGTTTTGCGCGGAAATTTTGGTTAGTGGGTTAAATATCCAGTTGCGCGATCGTCCGGACAGAGAATACTCGCGAGCAGTCCCGCGACGGGGTTCGGCGAAAGTCATTTCGAAGTTGATCCGCGATTCCCAATATTCCTTATCCCACGAACATTACGCCCGGCGTCGTCTGTCGCGGAACTTTTAAAAGGCAGCTTCCTGCGTGCCCGTTCTTTCGAACCGTTTCGAACCTTTCGTTATTGATAAACTCGCCGGAGACTGGCGAGTCCTTGGCGGGGAAGTTTCCGAGTCGTGGATATCGCGCTCGATCTTTCTTTCTTCGGTGGAGAACGCCGGCGATATAACGTCTCGAATTGAATCCATCAGCAAACAGCAAACCGAAAGCTGATTTCCAATCGTTCCGTAGTTGAAACACGGACCGAAGTTGATGCACGAGCTGCCGGTTTATTTTCGACCGAAAGCTTTGTCTCGAGACGTTTCCTTCCCCAGTTCTCGATATTAAATAAATATATAGAAATTTTTACTCGCGCAGAATGTTGCACGAAAGTTGTACGACAATTTGGTCCATCTTGAATGTCCTTGTTGTTGCCTTTGGAGTTGTGAGAGAACTTTGTCAGCGCAAGTTATTGAAGACTGTGACGATTT
Source organism: Melipona bicolor (assembly GCA_030673865.1). Classification (NCBI taxonomy): domain Eukaryota; kingdom Metazoa; phylum Arthropoda; class Insecta; order Hymenoptera; family Apidae; genus Melipona; species Melipona bicolor. The sequence continues at coordinate 4,230,330 of JAHYIQ010000012.1, forward strand.
CTTTTACGAGTGAAGGAATTTTGAACCAGAAGATTCCAATTATACACTTCTCGATTGTAACTTTATAAAAAAGAAAATATAGCTTACGCATGTCGAAAAATAACTAGTTAATTTTTTAGTTAATATTTCGACTTTAACTTTGTAATATCTGCTGCGTGAAAGACAACGACAAAGACTTTAGTTGGAAAGTAACAAAATAACAAAGTTAAAAAGATAGAGATGGACAATTTTCCATATTATGGAGTTCGAGGAAGGAAAAACGACAGGTATTCGAGAGTGTCGTAAATTAGGCTTCCCTAGGTAGTGCATCGTGGCCCAAAGAAATTACGATCGTGATATAGACGGAGCGGATATTTCGAAGGGCAGAATTAATTGAAAACACTGTTTGCAGAAGCTGAGGAAAAACGAGAGTTCTCACGCGATCTTTTATCAGACAGCTGGGCTTCTCGTCACCGATGTTTCCTTGGAACAAATTTGACACAATAAGAAAGACAATGTATGATAAATTTAATAATCAACGTGCGAATGATATACTCTAAAACATGGATCAGCACATAAACCAACATCACGTTCTTTGCGTTATTGCTATTACGTTTAGTACATACAACACACTTTCGAGCTTGATTTCTTTTTGTTTTCAAATTCGGATTAAAATATACGTGCTTGGAAAATGCCTTTCAATGAAACGTAATGGATCGTTGCCATTTCTTTTGCCTTAGTTTGTCGTTTAAAGTTCGTAGGTATTTTTCATATACTTCAAGTGAAAGCTCGCAAAATAAAAAAGTTAAAGGGCGTACATGTACGTCTTTCGTATATATTAATAGACACGTGAGAGCGTGTATATACGCCTTTCGCAGTCAAAGGATTAATGAACGAGTCGCGAACCGCGTCTGGTATCCGGTAAACAGACGCGGCTCGTAGAATTGCAAAAATTCAATGAAAATGAGTGAAAGAGAGAGAGAGAGAGAGAGAAAGAGAAAGGTGGGTGAAAAGTGTTTGCGTCGGAGCGATGGGGTACGCGTGGAGAGCACTCCGGTGTTGGAGGCGTGAGACAAGTAGTTTGAAATTACCGTACGAACGAGGAATGCAATCGAAGGGAGCAAACGAGAAGTTTTATGCGGAGGAACTTGAACGCGAACGCGGTTCGATTCGACGTGCGAAAAGATAGGTGAACACATGTTTGCTTAGAGAATTAAAGATTCCACTCTGTAGATGCTCGGACTTTTGCCTCCCGATTCCCATATTCCTTTCTTATGAATCTTCAACGAAGGTATATCAGACGTACGTGCATGTGTCTACATACTCAACACTGAACACTGATGCAAGAAGTTCCAACAAAATTTTAAAGCTGACATTTTCAAACACGTTTATACTGATACAATGGAGGAACGTTGCATTTTAGGTCGTTCCAGAAATTTCTTTCTTCGTGCAACTATGCTTCCAGAGAACCATAGAAGTTTCGGAAAGATGAGTGGATCGCAAATGTTGTGTCAAATAAGAAACATCAAAGTAAAAAAACTGCACGACTTGTACCCCAGTTCTGACTAGGAAATGAAGACGACTCTTTTGCCATAAAATTTTATTGATACGCAAAACAAATTACAGGCGCGATCGCTCAGTACCAGACAACGCCACTCCTACTCGAGGTCTATCCCACGCCCCCTCGCGAATCACGTGACCCAAATCAACCAATCGCTAATTTTCGTTGCATCAGCGTTGCACCTGAAGAGGCCCGATTTTCTGGATCACCCCCGCTAAAATTACATCACACACAAAATTACGAGTAGTTGAAAAGACGACAGACGTACGAACGGAAACTTGCAACGTTTCACGCAGAGAAATTACACGAAGATCAGGCTACGGTGTTTAAAAATGAAAATCGCGCCGCGAGTATTTTTGAAAATCCGCAGAGCACGCTTCGTTCAGCTCTGGGGATCCTTGGAGGCGACGAGACGCTGACGATTCTGTGAAACGGCTCCATAACGAGTTTGTCAAGCGATCGGACGAATTAGTCGGCTGAGAAAAGCGGCTGGTCTTTCTCAGCCGGCGATCATTCTCAGCGCGGAATCGTGGGCGGGCCGCTTGTTAACGGAAGTGGGTACTCCCTCGCCCGTTCTCGCGCTGATAATGGAACTTCTCGATTGAATTCGCCGCGATTATTCGCCGTGGTTGTGCGGAATGGATCGCGGCGGCGGCGCGTCGTTCAATCGAGCCGAGTCGTATGAAAAAAAAAAAAACCCGAGCGGGGGAAAAAAAAAGAAAGAACGAAGAGGGAATAAGAAGAAATCCCATTCCCTTCGTAACGCTAATATTTATCCACGAGAAATTACATTTCTTGCCGCGGTAAGGGAATAACCCTCCGCTTCTCCGCTCGAAAATTTCCTACTCGAATTTTTATCACGGTTCAACCGTGTCTCCGCGATTAAACGTAACCGCGAGAACCGGCTGGGAAACTCTCGCCTCGATGAACGGACCCGGGCCATTCGTCGTCGACGGTTCGATGAATATTTGAACGTCGTTAGGCCTTTCGGACTTTTCAATTTTCTCGCGGTATTCGGGGGAAATAAGTTTCGAGTTTCGCCGGCGAAACCATTGCGGTAATTGCGATTTTAATAACGCAAAGGGTCGAACAACGAGAGTGGCCGAGGTTCCGCGCGAGGCGGCTTGATCTCGTTGCACACGTAGTTTGTCAAACGTCAATTTTAGTGATATCGCATCGCGTTACATCCTATTAACCGTGCTTCTTGTTCGTTTTCGGTTGAAAAAACGGGAGAAATTATGATTGAACAGTCTGAACAATTTTTTCAGCTTTATCCGTGGTTTCCAACGGAGGGCAATTTATTAACACTGAATTTTTCCCATTTCTTTAAATGAACATTTAACCTTCTAATTGCTTTTCTTTCGTAGATATCACGTTCTTTGGAAGAATTTTTGTTTAAACCAAATTAATAGTTTTTTAGGTTTTTTTCCACATCAAAAATTCTAAACGCTGCATTGACGTGCATTTTGTCACTTTGGACTGTCTTCACAGCATCCAACAATTCTTCGCTAGTTTTAGAGATTTAAATGATTCTTTACAAAGTGTATAAATAAAAGCTTGCGTATCCCATGTATTGTATTGTAAAGATTTTCTGTTTTTTTTACCTTAATGTATGGAAACTTTGCTTTAATCTCGAAATTTTATCCTTTACTTGTCGGTGGTTCCAGTGTTAAAAAACTTTCGAGAGAAATTAGAGCGTTCACGTAGGTTTCATCGGTTTAGATAATTCCGGTAATTAGATGCCGTATAATACTGGCGTCTCGATTTACACGAAGTTGCACGAACTGGATAACAAAACGCCGTCTCGATTACGTTAATTCGCTCGGGGCTTCAGTTTCTATTAGACACCGAATTTATTCGTCGACATTCCCACTCCAAGTTGGGAAAATTTTGGAAAATTCTAGAACATTCGTCCATGTTTGCATTCTATTACGCAACGTATGAATCAAATATTTGAAACTGATATTTAAAAAAAAGAAGAATCGTCGTATTCCATGGAAAATATTGCGAGATATAAAAATGTCTCTTTGATAAAAATGTGGAAATATTGACGAAACATCTCGTGGGAACCTGGTTTTACCGATCCGCTGTCCGTGATCAACTACGTGAAAACATTCTACGAAGGAATTATAGTATTTACGCGGGTCGCGGTGAAATATTCGCAAGGAAATGAAGGGGGAGAAAAAAGCGGCGAGGGAAGTGGAACATATGAATAGCGATGGCGGAACTGGCTCAGTTTCAGACACACTGTAGTTATACTAGGTAGGGGTTTCCATCCTTTGGCAATGCTTTCGACTTCCCAGAAGGATACGCCTTTTTCGTGTCTGGCCATGGCTGGACTTAATTCACTGTTCGTCCGCGCACAGGTATTATTCGCCCTCCTCCTCTTGGACGGTCACACCGCCTTTCCGCGATTAATATCGAACAGTCTTTCGCGACGTTGCGCTGTTTATACGTTCCCGTTCCGATTACATCGTTCCCTTTCGTTCTAATTACCCGCCAATTTTTCCTTGTCAGAGAAACAAAAGAGAACCTTCCTCCTTGAGTTCCACCTTCCAGCACCAGCTTGTTTCACTGCTTTAGCGACACGGTGTAAGTAGCCGCTAAGAGGGAGAAAAAGGAAAGAGAGAGAGAAAAAAAAAGAAAAGGGAGAAAAACGGTCGTTTCGTGTGCACGGTTTATTAAAGCCAGGGCGTAAAAACTTTGATTCTCCCCGGTGGGTGTCAGAAGCGTGGCAAGAATCGCCAAGTTCAGTTCACGGCTCGTTGAAGCTACGACCGCGTTTAAATTCTGCCGCTCTAAGCGAAATCCGCGCCCCCTTTCACCCGGAGTTCCTCTCTCGTTGAAACGTATCCATTCACCTCTTCGCGCTGGCACGACTGTCCTCCTTTCCACATTTTTCCCTACCGGCTCTTGCAACAGACACACCCGGTATCGTCCCTGCCGTCTCGTTTCCCAGGATTTCGTCCGCGGTGCAACGCCAGTTACTCTGGCTTTTCGTTTAAAAAAATTCTTTTTTTCTCGCGCAAGAGTCGCGAACTTGGAGACCGGGGCAGCAAACGCAGCCAGCTCGGGCGTTAACGCGTTTCGAAACGCTTACTTTCTTTCTCTCGTGGAAGCTCGACTCATCCCGTCTTTGTTCTTCTTCTTCTTTCGCGTTCTCTCCTTTTCTCGAAGAGACGCCACGGACTTTCACGCTTTGTAGTCGCGCGTTTAATTACTCGTGATCTTTGGCTCGTGTAAGCGTTGCGAGCAGAGATTTATGGGTGGAAAAAATTTTTCGCGTTTGTTTATTCCGATGCCGCGGCGTTTATTTATTTTTTTTTATGTCCCGTTGAGTTTACGCGGTTTTTTTTTTATCTTTGTAGGTTCGGAGCGCGTTGGATTTGTTAAATTTATACATTGTTTGCGCGCTACATTTCCGTCTTTTTCAACCATACTTTATTGTGTTGCACTCTAGATTTATCTGAAATCCATGAATCTATGGCGCCGAAATGTGTGACAAGTGTCGAAAGTAGCCGGCAGAATTTGTTTGATCAAAATTTCCATCGTTTCGTTGCTTGTCAATTCTTTTTTAAAAAATTTTTGAATTTCTCGTTCGTTCCTCTAAAAAGAAAAAAAAAAAATAACAAAAAACAAAAAGAAGAGGGGAAAATCGTTGATTATGTCTGCTGGCCCGTTAAGATAAAACGTTTTTTAACGCAGGGACGCAGAGAGCAACGAACAGAGAGGGAAGTCATCGATCAGGGAATTGGCTAGATTGAACGAACCGCGAACGCGTACGAATTTGTCGGCGACAGGGCAACGCGTTGGACGTGTCGCGTGCCCGGAACACGAGGCAGAAATCGGGGGATTGCAACGATGTAACCGCGGTCGCTGTCGATCGCGAAACAATGCGTTTTACTGATATTTCGTTACGCGCTGTCAACGACAGCAGTTACGCTGAATTCGCGATAACGCTTCGTCGAGAGCGGATTACAGGGAAAATGGGGATCGCATCGCGCGCGCAGACCTTTCCAAACGTCCTTTCGACGCTTGTCTGCGTGAAACTGTCTGGCCAGAGAGAAAAGATCCGACGATTCTGCTCCTTTTTTGAAAGTGCCAGCGTCGGAGAAATAGCGAAACGCGAGACAGGAACTTGTGGACAATTAATTCACTCGATCGGATCTCCCGCGAAATGTAGAAATGGAAAATTTGTAAGAAATACGTACATGATATAAATATATTTATTGAACTTGACGTCTCTAGAACAATTTGAAACAACGGAATTTACATGGACGGAAACGGGGGTGGAAAGAGGATGGGGAGAATTTCTGAACGGTTAATTCGTTCCAACATAAATTTGAATTGAAATTCATTTATTCAGACTATTCGGTTATACATTTACATACGCGTTTTACAATACGCGGTATAAATATTTTATTTTACAAGTACTTTATTTTACGATACATTTTATAAATATTTTATGAAATATCTATTTGTACAGTATGATTGAGCTCGATGTCCCTGGAACAATTCGAAACGACGGAACTTAGTAAATTTAAATTGAAATTCTTTTATTCACGACAGACCTGTATATCAAAAAATCAAGATATACAGTTACACGTTAGAAACGCATTTTCGCGTTAAATTATTTCCCCGATGTTGTATTCTTGCCCCGTGCATTTACAGATCGCGGCATCGAAACACGCGAGAGATGCTGAAAATATATATGAAAATTTCATTTCTCGTTTCACAGAGAGAGACTTTGAAGTTTTAAAATTCAGGAAATCGATGCTTCCTCTTAACAAAAAAAAAAAAAAAAAAAAAAAAAAAAAGGGAAAGGGAAAGTAGAAAAAATGGAGTAAGCTGGTGAAACAAACCGTTTGGTCGCTTCGCCCCGTATTTTCACCCTCGATTTTTGAAATCGAGCTCGGCAAGGGGCCGGCCGGGCTAATTGAAACGAGCTTAATTTACAAAACCGTGCGGTCTGCGTTCCCGGATCGGGATTACACGGATTATGGGCGTGTCACCGCTGCCCCGAAGATGCGTTACAAAGCTGATTACGGCTATTATTTGGTCAAAGCTCGTCGCGACCGATCTTGTGTACCGGTTGCCCTCCCGTATTAGCTTTACGTTCGTGTACGCCGCGCGCCGCGTCTCTGCAATAACAGAACGTAATCGCTCGCATCAGCGAAATGCAATCGTGTCAAGCGAAACGCATCCTCGCAGAGACGATTCTGCGTGCGTCGCTCTGTCGCAAAGGGACACGATCCTCTGAAAGGGGATCCAATCCCTTCGTCATCGACATTTTGCTGTTTGTAACTCACAATTAGAAAAAGAACGAGGCTACTAAGTGGTCAAATATTTTAGAAATTTCTGACAAGGATGTGCAAGTCAGGAATTTCTAAAATATTTGACCACTTAGAAAACTCCAGACTCCAGGCGCCCCATACAAATTTAGTCAGTCTCAAGCGCGATGAGAGACTGATGGTTGCCAAAAAGCAGAGTGACTAGTCCAACTTTTCGAGCAGGTACTTGTTTTTTATACTTTGCAAGGTAGTTTCGTCGTTCGTTTCAAAAATATAATGTTATAAAATTTCGTTGTGCCCTCTCCACGGCGAAAATAACAGAGTGCCATGTGAAAGTGATAACGATAACGATTTTTGACCTCGATCAATCTGATCAAGAATTTGACAGCGGTTCGTCTAGTAAAGACTGCAATGAGAGCTAGAAAAATGAAAGTGACAACTAAAATGACGATGAACGTAGTGCAAACTTGAATATTATTTCACTTTCATCACGGCGCGTCAAGGAAAAACTTATTCAGATCAGAACTCGGTTTGCGACGGTGTTAACAATCGAGCTGAAACTGTGCTACCTCGGATTAATCGTCTCGTTTCGTGCATTCAAACACCCTGAGTAACTGTGCAACCGCGATGCCAATAAAGACAGCGAGAAAAAAGGGGAGAAAGCTTCGACGTCGCGAGTTCCTCTTGGCAACGGGGCTCGAATTCTTCCCCGAGATCTACGCCATATTTCCAGCCAGCAGTCAAACTACCCCGCTCTGTAAAACGGTTCTGACGTTCGCCATTCGAGCCAGGGCGAGCGAGGGAAGTCAAAGTTCACCGAACCGATCCTTTTTCTACCGTTGAAGATTTATGCTCCGGGGAAAAGTGTGCACGAGGTTTCCGGGTCCCGTGACTGGAGGCGAGAGAGAAAGAGAGAGAGAGAGAGAGAGAGAGATAGTCGTTGGGAATTTGCGTGAGTCACGAGCAAGTGAATTCAACGGCGTGCCAGTAAATAATAAGAATCCAACGGTGTCTTTAGACGTTCGGCAATTTGGGCTTCTGCCAGGTTGCGTTTCATATCCAGAAAGGTGGTTGCGTGTCGAGGCATTCGGACCATAAATCTCGGGCCCGGGGGGAGGGAAGCATTACCTAATATCCTCCTTACGATTTCGCGGGAGTCGCGTTTCACGCCGACACGCGGACGGAAAACGCTTGGAAAATAATTATCTGTCGACTTTCGCCCGGTGCACCTAGATCAAGCGCATCTACCGTGAAATATCGTTCCTTCCTTCCGCGTTCTACCCTTTGTTGCTCTGCCTTCTGTGCACGCCCGCCTCTCTAATTTTCAAAGAGCCTGGAAATTTATGCGACGACCATTTGCAATTGCAATTGGCATGGAAAGTACGATTTCATATTGTACCTTCTATTCTTTTGTCTTTTCTCTTCTTAATCGAGGATTCGGATATTTATCACAGATAATTGTTGGCTAAATCTGCAGAAGGTGGGGCGTATAATTTTATACGCATTTCACGTTGTCAGAATGTCGAAAAGCTAATTATCATGGAAACTGTAATATATTAATTTTAACCGAGAGTCGAGAAAGTTGGCCAACTTTTAAACGGATTCTACATTCCGTCAGAACCGAGAAATGTTCTTATATTACAAGTTGCAACGAGTACAGACAAAAGAATGTATTCTGGAGAATAAATATCGGGTGTTCTTAAGAAATGTTTTTGAAAGTAAACGGCAGAACAGAACTTGATACAAAATGTAAAAAGTGAAAATTTTTCTGTTCTGGAGGAACGGATAATTTCCTTATCGACAAAGTTTTTAATATAGCAACTATTGACGTTGAATATTTGGTTCTTTACGTGTATTTCCATCGAATCGAAAGTATAGAACTCATCTATAATAGCCATGAACGAACTTCTCTTTCCACAGATTCTTAAAATATCTATTTTATAGAAAACACTATTCAAGAGTTTGCCTAAGTGTGACACTTGTTTCTATAAAAATTCTACGAAAACAAATATTTTTTTTATGTAAATTTGAACGGAATATTTAAAAAAGAAACCCCATTAATTTTGATCCGTGACTATCAATAAGATAAAAATTTATTACCCTTTAGGTATATTAAAATTTATTAACTCTCTAGTGCATATCCAAGTGAGTATTCAACGGTATGCTCGATCTGACAATCAGTTATAGATAACTCGTTCAATTATGAATATCTTTCTCTTGTTTCTCTGAAACATCATTTATATCCCTTGATTCTCTCTACATATTACATTGCACTGTTATTGCATATTTCAGTAGAAACGCGAAACATGCAGACATTGTGATCAATAAGTGTTGCCCTTTATTGGAAATCGCGAAACAAACATCCATTTCATCGATTTAAGACACTCGAAACGCGAACATTTTCATCGAAATTGGCAAATCCACGATCGACCAATTCCACACGCGCGCAACGATCTTCTTACTCTTCTCGCGCCCACTCCCACGATCCCAATTTTCTCAACGGCTCTTTTCACAACTCTCGGCGAGAGAGATGGACGAGGTACAAGATGGCCTGATTTCGAAAGACACAATCGAAGCACAGCTTCGCGAAACCACGAAACAGCTCCCGATTTCGAAGGAAGTTCGTTCCCAATCTTTCTCTCTCTCTCTCTCTCCGTCTCTTTTCATTTCCCGCGAGATCCTCGCGATCGACGCTAATGAGATTTGCCCGAGCCAGCGTCTTAAATTGGCTCTTGCTTCGATTATCTCGCATTCGGCCGCGGATCCAATTAGGACGATCAATAGCGCTGGCTGAGCGCCGGCATATAATTATTACAAATAAACTGGCAACGAGGGATGCATGCACGTTATTCCGTGAAAAGTGAAGGATATCTCTCTCTCTCGTTCGTTGAGCGAACGTCTCGTTCATCCTGTCCTTTCCACGCTCTCGAACTTACTTCCGGTCGGATCGACTTAATAGATCTCGAGGATCGCGCGCGAAAGGTAAATTGCGCGCGCGGCCGCTTTGAGATATCGAAACCACGGGGGGACGGGTCTAGAAGTGACTTCCGCATGAATTTCAAAGAAAGAAGGAAAAGGGAGAGGGGAAAGAAAGAAAGAAAGGAAGAAAGAAGAAAAGGAAAGAGCGAAAAGGAAGGAAACGAGGTTTCTTTGGTCGAGTCTCTTCTTGAATTAAACGTCGGCGGAGTACATCGTCGGCGAAGATTAATTTTGGCGTTTGTTTTTCCGAACTTCCGCCCCGCCACTTCTTTCGATTCCATATTTTTCCTCCGATCGATAAATTGTCAAGAAAGTTCGGGCAACTTTCTTTGCAATTTACTCGATCGGCGTGAAACGTTCGAGACCTCGATTTAGGTTAGGTTTAGGTTAGGTTAGGTTTACGTTAGGTTTAGGTTAGGGCAACCTAACCTTTCTTTGCAATTTACTCGATCGGCGTGAAACGTTCGAGACCTCGGTTTAGGTTAGGCTTAGGTTAGGCTTAGGTTAGGTTTAGGTTAGACTTAGGTTAGGCTTAGGTTAGGCATAGGTTAGGTTTAAATTAGGTTTAAGTTAGGTTAGGTTCAGGTTAGGTTTAGGTTAGGACAAGTTTCTTTGCAATTTACTCGATCGGCGTGACACCTCGGTTTCGCTGGCAAAAATCGCGAGCGCCGTTCGCGACGCTATTCCCACTGCATTGTTAACGTTTCAGACGAGTTTTGTAGCCTTCGAAAAAAGTCGAACGGCGATACTGGAAACTCTCGTGCATTCTTCCTCGTCGTAGAACTTGCCGTTATTTATGCAATGTACAAACGAGTGGTTGAAATCGACGGAAATCCCTCGAATGACCTTTCGGAGTATCGGACGAAGGGCGAAGACTCGGCCGTACAATTTCCTTACGGCGCGTTTCGTAAGTTACGGAGGAAAAGTTGAAGACAGGCGCGAGAGTCGCGGGATAATTTTTTAACGGTGAAATACTCCCGGCCCATTACGAGCGACGCTCGTAAATAACGAGCTTCGTGTCGCCTCCGTCGCGCCTCCGGCGACACGCAATTTTATAGGTGGCACGATAAATAGCAGCCGCTTGTCGATTCCATTATGGACGTAATAAATCGCCGACCGTTGATACGTGATGATTTACGAAAATTCGGCGCCGGTCCTTCCTCGCTCCTCTTCTAACAATGTTTGCTCGTTTCGCTCGTTTCGACGACGACGTTACACGTGCGCCAACTGTCGTTAAGAGCACCGTCGTCCAAGGTGATCCATTTCGAGGACGATTGACAGGCAGGTATTGCTCGTGGCAACGCGTTCACCGAACGCAACGAAATGAGGTTTACGTTCGACGAGGCAACTTCGACGATAACTCGCTGAAAAGGTACGAGAAAGTTTCTTGGGAAGAGGATAGAATGGAAAGGAAAGAAACGTGACGTATATTTGAAACAGAGTTATGCAGAATTGCGATTGAGTTGCTTCAGGAGTTGTAATAAAGATAATTTAATTTTGCATCGTATTTCATCGTATAGCAACATAGTTCTAATTCGGGTTTCGTTTAATTAAATTTAATTCGCGTTTAAAATGACGGAAACGCGATTTACTGAAATCGGAATTGGTACTTAAAAAGTAAAAAGTTGTGTCATATTTCAGGTGACTGGTTTACCTTTCGCGAAACGTAATCATATATACTATGTAATATAATGTCAAACAAAACTTAAAACGAACCTACTCAAACAAAACCTAACCTAACCTAAACAAAATGTCAAATAATGTTTGACATTACTCTTTAAATTACGTAACAAAATTTGATGATATTCCATAAGAGGAGAAAGGAAGCTGTATTTTTGGAAATACAGCTTCTTTTCAAAATTATTCAATCTCCGAGATTCAACTGGGCAGGAGTTTCCAGCCACCTGGCGCTGGAGTACGTTTCTAGAGTTGATAAAAGTTGACCAGCTGCAGCGAGTCTGATTAGAAGTTGCCTGGGAGCACGTCTGAGGATTAGACGTCCCCCTAAAAGTGAAGTTTAGACGAAAGCTCGCGACATCTTACGCGAGTGTGGCGTTTATGCTGCGCAAATACCCGGAGGAATCTAGTTGGCAAAAAGGAGCCAGTTCCCATGAAAGCCTTTGCAGGCAGCCGCTTTCGTGCAACAGTTTAACTGAATTTCAGCCGCGCTGTACACGCGAACTTGCCGGCGCACGCCTTCCAGAAAGTCCAGAGAGAGAGAGAGAGAGAACAGCTTCATCTTGTGTAGCATTTAATATATCGCGTTACGGAACCGTACACCCCCGTTGAAAGATGCACTTCCCGAAGAAAGATTTGCAAATGAAAGAAAACCTCTCCGCGGTTTTTTTTTCCAACGATTTATTCGGATTTCACCGAGGATTTTACATTACGAGAAACTCCGACAACCCCGCCTCTTACTACCAGACCAGAAGAGTTTCAAGACAGACGCAGGAATTGTTGGATGATCGATTATCACTTCGTGTCTCTTCGTCTGAAATAGTAGCCGAGTCAGCCATTTCAACATTCGCACGTGTAACAGACGATTCTAGATTTCAAAGATAATAATTTGTAATTATGAGAATCAGTCTCTGGACAAGCAAAAACTGCACGACTTGCACTTCAGTACGATTCGTCTCACTGAAAGGCCCAGAAGCGATTGACTAGGAAATTGAATCGATACAAAACAAATTACAGGCGCGATCGCTCAATGTCAGACAACGCCACTTCTACTCGAGGTCTATTCCACGCCCTCTCGCGAATCACGTGACCCAAATCAACCAATCGCTAATTTTCGTTGCATTAGCGTTGCACCTAAAGAGACCCGATTTTGGGTTATCCCCGTTAAAATCACTTTCAGTGATAGAATCGTTGAAGAGAAAATCACTGAAGAGAACACTCCAATACAATATAAGTACCTAGTTGCTAATGACTTCAAATCGCAAAAGAAAAAAGAGAACAAAAGGATTAGACACCGAATTCTCGACTCGCTCGTCCAATCCTCGGCAATTGGCAACTTTCGAACTGTCTGTCGGTGTTTGGTCGAGCGAATTTTCAGGCTGGCGTGCTTGGGGGAAAAGTGGAGCGCATCTGCGCGCCATATGGGTCACGCGGCACCTATAAATAGGCTCAAGCACAAAGCACACAACAACCGGTCTCTCGGCCTCTCGTCGTCTCCCTCGTCGTCGTTTCTTCTCGCCGCGGAGATCAAAGTTGCGGAGTGGCAGCGCGTCGAGTGGATACGTGCTGATCTGAAGGGCTTAAAGCGGCGTGCTGCGCCGGCGGTCGTCGCGAAGCACGCCCGAGGCTTTTCATAAATGCCGATCGCGCGACCTAAACTCCGTCGAAAGGAACAAACGACGCTTATCCTTTCGCTGCTCTCTGGTTCTGAAGAATCATCGAGCGATCCTCGTCGTGGACAGATCGATCGACGAAAAAAAAAAGAAGAGATGGGGGCACCGAGAAGAAGAGCCTCTCCCTTTGTCTCCCGTCTTTTAATTACGTTTCGGGTATTAAAAAAGCGATGAATTTTAAGCTTGTAAAGAATTTCATGTATTCGAGGATATAAAGTGCCCGGTTGCAAAGTTTCCCAACTTTCGTGGAAGGAATTTCCCGAGGGATTTATTACACTCTGTTGCATTAAAGTTTATAACGCGATTAATACAGGGAACGTGTCTTATTAATTTGTTCTCCCCTCCAATTGAATCTTCGATTCGGCGAGGAACGAGTAGAACGAGTAAAAGATTACTCGTTTGAAAATAATGACGAGTTTATTCCATCCTCGTCATTATAATTAAAATGAGATGGTAACAACATTTTACTGTTCCAACTGGATTAATGGAGAGAAGTTGGGAAACTGCGCGCAAAACTGAGAGGACAAAGAAGAAGCGTGGGTAAAACTATGAAGGAAAAACAAAACAACAAGGAAATTTTCAATTTTTACAATCAATTTTAGACATCGTTTGAGAAAAATAATTCGTTGTTTTGAAACTAACGGAGAAGAGGGATGGGATAATTTTCTACCATTTCTCGGACCATTCCCAGTGTAGTCCGACTGTTGATCTCGATTGACCTGTACTACTTGCAGTCAACACAGTGAACCACATTTTCTGCTTCCGCGAATTCTATCGGTACGTTCGAGGTTCCTCCGAGAGTTCTACATAGACATATAAATTCCATAGGGTGTTTCTGACAGGATTCTACTAGGATATGAAAATTCCTCGGAGTCCTGGCAGAAGGTGCAGATCCTCGTAGAATTCTACGACGACGCGCGACGTATGGGTTTCCAGAGGTTGATACCAGGACTCTTTCAATTCTCCCAGACTCTTTACGCAACGCAAGAAGATGGAAATTTTAAACAATTCAGCGAGCTAAACAAAATGAAAATCAAAATGCCGTTAATCATTGGATGACCGGAGTGCTCCGAATGTTTCAAATAAAATAAACTGAACATCGTCAATTAAGAAACTAGATGATATTATGAAATAAAAAATGCACTATTCATTCAACGATCAAAGATTTTAATTAAATCATTGTATATTTTATTACAAAATTAACAAAAATTCTCTCGTGGCACCCTGAGAGCATCGTGTAAATCTGTCGTGGCAGTGTCAACGTGTTGATCCACTTAGGAACTCCACAGACCGAGCAATGAAGATCGAAAGTTTTCTCGTTTTTAGAAACGCGCCAGACCCTCGAATATTTAATTACGAGATAACAGATACCCCGTCATTTTTCATTAGCTTGTTTTCCCCTTCTCTGATCCTCGCACTTTGTTTAATTTATGATTTCGCTTTATATTCCACCCTGGTGCGATTTATCCTGCCAGAAGCTATCCCGCGTTCGTTTTAGTTTATTTTGCTTTTTTCTTTTTTCTTTTCCATTAAATCTATCGGACGTCCATTTGCGAAAAGAAACACGCGATGAAGAGTCAGTCGAAAGATATCCCCCTCTTGTTCTCCCTCGACTTTTTAATTATTCACGCAACGGAGCCTCTGACCTCTCCAAATTCCTCGACTGCGTCGTTACATTTATTCAGTTATCATTGCGCGAATTGTAAAAAAGGAATCGTAAAAAAAGAAACAAAGTCGCTGATATTCCCCAACCGGAAACGGCCACGCCCGTTCGCGTAAAGAACAGTTTTCGCGGGATGAAGCTGTATCGTCAAGTTTTACGTTGTCGCGCGCCGCGTATGGACTCTCGAAAGATTATGGCAGCAGAGCGCATCTCCGCGTCGTATAGGCTCTTATCGACTCGACGATAATGCCGGATAATATACGGCGAGTACTCGCGAAGAAAGTTCGAAATTTCACCGAAAGAGAGAGAGAGAACGTATTCTCGCAATCCACTTTCATTGGGACCGAAATTCATGCAAATTCGTCGGCCGCCGACGAGAGAACCCACTCGCGCGTGCGCGAACACCGAGGCGCAACACCGTTCGCGGCATTAACATAAATCCTGCGAAGCTCGAAGCTCGACGTGACGCGAAATTCTCCGGCTCGCATCCGCGGCAGAATGCACACGCGTCGACGCGTGGGCCGATTTTCGCGCGGGGGGTTCAGCCCCGCCACAGCTCGCCGGGAACAACCGCGTCGCAAAATGGGACACGCGGCGTATTTTCCACGCACCGCGGGGCGACTCGTTAACGCCGCTTGAGCCTGAATTAGAATGACTCTCGACGTGTCCTGACACGTCGCCACCGTGTATTTCGCTAAAGTACTCGTGGCCTAAGTGACGAGAGCAGAGAAGAATTCGCGAATTTTCTTCTCGCGAGATATAGCTGTTGGCGAGTCAATACGCCAAACATTTTCCAGATCGTTCGGTTCGTGATGTTTCTTAGTCGTAACTGGATTGACAGCTTTTGCGCCCTTCTCTTTCATTTCGTCGAGAAGGACGAAATCCTAATCGCTATCGTCACGCACTTGTTGATCCTGTGTTGATCGCTCTTTTTAAGAAACAGTCCATCATTACTTCTCTCAATTAATTTTCGAAGTTGAAAATGATTGATTACAGTCGGTTAGCTCGTATAAAACAGACTTGACATAAACTAGAGGTGGCGAATTGGCGGCCTGTGCTCCCCCACTTTCGCTAGCGCTATCCCCTCCACTGCATCTATCTCTCCGCTGCGTTGAGAATGTCGCGACCACAGTACTTGCGTTAGATATATACATACGAAATGTTTTCTTCGCTGTAGTTACTAAAGTTAAAGAAAGATAGGGACAGAATTTCTAGTGTTAGAACCGAGAATAATTAATAGCGTCACTTCCTCTCCTCCCCTGCCCCGTTTTCGAATAATTCCCAACTATCCGGCGTTCTCGAGGAAATTCTTTAAAGTCGGGGCATAAACAACGGAAATCCTTCTATTAGTTCAGAGTCTAACTCGTATGAATCCCTGTACGAGGATTTACATTAACGTCGTAGCAAATCTGTCTTTGATCAAATCCTCCTCTTTCCATTTTGTGAATTCGAGATCCTGCTTGAACAGAGACGAGTCTGTTTAAGCGGAACGGAATCGCTTTTGCCCCTGATGGTCACGGTTAACGTCGTTGTAAAGTGTAATTTTAACGTTTCATAAGCAAAAGAGATCTTCGCGTCATCGTGGAGAACAAACAATTCGCTGATCCAGTGGAATTGGATCAAACTGGACACGAACTTCCAACGATTAGTTATTTCCTTTGTGCGAGTCTCGTTGATGATATTTTTTTCCCTCGCTGCTCGTTTTCTGCGAAACATTTTTACGAAACGCGTAATATATTTAATTCTGTCGTGTGTTCATATTAAACGTTACATAAAACATTTGGAAATTTCAGTAACGCTGCAACGAGGTGTAATATTATAATTACATAAGTAAAATTCGAAATCAATTTGGAAATGTAGAGAAAAGTTGCAAGATATTTCTGGCGAAATATAACAAAAAATTAATAAATAATTGATATTGAACGCGAAGCGTACAATAATTACAATAATTAAACGATTAGTTATTTTCTTTGTGGAAATCTCGTCGACGAGTTTTCTTCAATTTTTTTCCCCGTTGCTCGTTACTTGCTCCGGACGTTTTTACGAGATTATCGCGGAATACGCATAAGTTTCTCGAAAGGCTTCTCTGAACAAGTTTCCCACAGCCTTGCCATTTAGTCTCCCGCGCAAGAAAGTCGGCTTCGTCCCGGCTTTGGCTGCAATTTTGATTAATTGCTACGCCACGAGGTCGCACGCACGTTTCCCGCATTCGTGTAGCACGACTGAGGGATTAACGCGGAAGAAAGCCACTCGGACGTAATAATAGATTCCCTTGGAGGAGTTTTTCCGCGTTGCTCTGCCAAGCGTGTCGTCCCAGAGTCCCTTCAGATCCCTTTTTTCCCCTGCGGTCCTTTAATTCGCCAAAACGCAACGCCTCTCCGTCCGATCCTCTCGACGCGACTCGTTGGAAAATTCGAAGGATTTTCTTCGTTCTTGGCTCGCGCGTGCGCGCTCTCTCTCCCCTCTTTGACGACGAGTTAATCCAGCAGATCCTCGCTTTCATCTATTAAAAGCGTACATCCTTGTTTTCATCTGTCAAAGCACGGGAATCTGTGGTGCAAAGAATATAGCTCGTACTTTCTACTCTTTTACAAAGATTACTAATATATAGATAGTTTTTCTTCCTTTTCGACACACGTTGAGAATAATTATTAATTTCGAATTGTTAATTTTTCCATCTATCGTAATCTTACACTCTCAAAAAAATAAAAATCATTCTGCTCTCTTGATGATCTAGGTCAATTATTACGTCGCCTAATAGCTACGAGTGCTCGAATACCTATAAACGAGGATCCGATTGTTTCTCCGAAGACGTAGTCGCGCAAATCGGAGCAGAAATGCCCATCGAGTTTATTTATCTTCGCTTCGGGTCAACGTCAATTTATTATTGGCACAATGGCGAATCTTCTCTTCAGCGGCGGGGAGCGGCTAAAGAAGTGGAAACAAGACGCGACCCAGAAACGAGCAAGTCTCGTCTCGTCAATATCGCGGAATCGAGCTGTCTTAACGTTATTTCTTTCACTCGTTGCGCTTTTTCCTTCGCCAAATCCCTCTTTTACCTCGCCTTACCCGACGACATCGCTTTAAAACGTCGTTTTTATGCGGCTTGAAATAAGGAAAGAGATCGGGCTCTATCGCGACTAAGCTGGAGGACGCGAGGGACTTGGCCTTTTACTGTCGCGGAATTGGCCGGGATTCGCAATTCCGCCGACCGTTTCCGACAATAATTGCGCTCCGCTATTTCCACGTCTGCTCCCGTTTCGACTCTCCCGCGAAAATTTCGCGCAAATGAGTGCATTTCTGCTCGAGCAAGCCCGAGAAGAAAAAGTACACGATTTGTACCCCAGTGCGATTTGTCTCACTGAAAGGCTCAGAAGCAACTGTTCTGACTAGGAAATGAAGACGAGTTTTTTACCATAAAATTTTATTGATATGCAAACATTCGAATCGATACAAAACAAATTACAGGCGCGATCCCTCAGTACCAGACAACGCCACGCCTACTCGAGGTCTACCCCACGCCTCCTCACGAATCACGTGACCCAAATCAACCAATCGCTAATTTTCGTTGCATCAGCGTTACACCTGAAAAGGCCCGATTTTCCGGGTTACCCCCGCTAAAATCACTTTCAGTGATAATATGCACGACCCGATCTGTTCACAGGGTTAATAGAGAAAAGGATTCGCAACTTCTAGACTAGATAACGTGGGTCGAAAAATTAACATTTGTCAGGACTTGTTTTCGTGTTTCGACGAATATTATCTACTCTAGAAGTTATTTTTTTTATTTACCCTGTATATACATATATAGCTAGTGATGAAAATTCGATGGGGATTTCATCATGCTTGGGCAGTCTTTTGGTCCCTGATACAGGACCGTAGCTGCTGCAGAATCTCATGTTTTGTTTTATTGTTGAATTCCAGGTCACGGAATAGAGTTCAACGCCTCTTAAATTTCTCCAAGGAATTTCATTTGATTTTATCAGCGCGTTTCTGAGAGGGAAGAATTGATTTTTTTATTGTTGAAATAGGTATATGTAGGATGTTCTAGGAAGAAATCTAATAATTCTACGTTGTATCGTATGTTTCATAGTTTATTCTGAATTAATTGCACATTGATTTATTTGAAAAAAAAAGAATTCTGTTATTCGAACATAAATGAAGTAAAATTTAATTTAAAGTTGTTTCGTTCGTGCTATATCTGGCTTAAAATACCGAATGAGGTAAAAAGTTTTCGAAATTTTCCAATAAACAAGTGATACTTACTGCCAGTAATATCTGTAAGTAGAAAAATATAAAATGTACAATGTACAACCGAGTAGGACGTGATTCTATGTGAAAGAGTGAGTCGAAAAGAGGGAAGAAAATTGTTTCATTAAAACCTTCGTTTCCGAGAAAGTCGAGTTTGAAAATTTATCAGGCACACTTGAATTTCAACTAATTCCAGACGCGATAGAAGACAATAATTTAAAAACAGGAGATTGTTTCATGCTCGTAAATAAATAAAAAATGTAGAATAAAATTTTGTCTATAAGCTTCTTCGTTTTCGAGAAAATCAAGTTTGAACATTTGCCAAGTACACGTGTACCAATTCTTTTGCAACTTTTAACGAAACATATTCAAAGTCTCTTTTAAATAAGACCTTAAACAATTTTTCTTAAACTTATTTTTATGTATAGAATATCTTCGTATCTTTCTCATTCGATTTCAATTAAAAAGATTTCGCTCTTTGTTTTTCACTTTCTATTCGATTGTATCACTCTTTCGTAAAACACCCTGTATATAGAGCGACCGACGGCGCTGCATGAGTTTAAGAAGCGAGAAAAGCTGTCCTCGATTTCTAAACCGATCACAGTAAACTGACCACAAGAGATTACGCAGCGTGCAAGCCGACGTTCGACGTTAGTTATCAAATTATATTTGTTCGATAAGGCTTTCGCAGAAAGGAACCGTTTGTTCTTTCGGTTTCCTCTTACGTTCCCTCTAAGATTTCATTAAACTGTCATCAGAGAGCTCCTCGAACGTCGTCTGCTCTCTCGTAGAAAAAGGGTTGAGGGGTTGGTGGGGGAGATATCCCGCTGCCTGCTCGCTATTATCATTTGAACGGCCCGAGGGAGCGAGGATAAATCAAAGAAAGGCGGAACGTTAAGAAGGCTATCACCGCGTCACTTGCATTGTGCGGCTGCACTGGGAAAGCGCAGTCAAAATAGATCGACGGGAAAGTGCATCGCGATGCATCCCTCCGGCAGATGTTGCGGACTGCGCGCGATCGATTCCCCTCTCGACTGAGCTATGACACCCCTCGACAACGAATGTATTTTTCTGAACACTCTGAATCCGATTCCTGCCGCTTCCTCTTTGCACGCAGCTTTCTCATAAACGTTCCATTGTCTCTTTCTTGCCTCGGTCCTTAGTTCTCCACTGGTTAGCGAGTGTGCAGGACACTCGTAAAGTACCGTATTTATTAAATATGCAGCGCTAATGTTCTTCTCAATTTAATTCATTCAAAATTCAAAATTCAAACAGGAAAAAATGTATCACCATGTACGTGTGAAAAACACACCAGGGTGGTCAAAAAGACCAGCTTGTTTAATTTTTCGGAGTAGGTTTGCAATGCTGCATTTTTTGTTAGGCAGATTCGAACGATTCTTGCGAAGTACATATACGAATAGAAGTTCATAAAGTTTCGTCGTTCGAGGTGAAAACAAGCAGGTGGCAAAGCGAAAAATAAGCAGCCGGCTGAATAGTTCGAGGCGATAGAGTGTATGCACGTTTGCTTGAAAAGTTCGGCTGAGTAATGGCGAGCTTTAAAAAAAAGAATCGCGAAGCTATTTAGCTTGGGGAGAACAATTAACACGCTCGCTGACCGAGGGAGACGATAATTAATGGAGATCTTCTTTTTAGCAGTAGCCTCTGTTGCGCAAGATATTCTTTCTCAGCTCAGGCGAGGTAACGCGAAAAGCATTATTCTATTTAAGCGAAAAATAGAGATAGATAAATCTTTATTTGTCTATTCTTCGCCTCTCAAAGCCAAAACTTTCTTACTTTTTCTGCCGCGTTTTTCCTATCTTTAGAAAATGCATCCTCGCCTCGCATAAATTTTCCTTCCGCGCCTCCACGGTCTTTCATTTCGCGTAAAATAGAAATATCTCCGGCAATTATATTTTCGTTCTGCGAATGGGAATTCGAAGAACGAAGGGTGGGAGGCGGGGGAACGAGAGAATGATAAATATTCTTTGAACAGAATGATAAATATCGTTGACGCAGTAAATGCAGATAGAACTACAATTGCGTCAGAGAAAGAGAGAGAGAGAGAAAGGTAAATTAAGTGAAACTAAGGCTAGATAAACTGTATTACAACGTAAACTACGCGATGACTAATTACGCGCTACTTGGAATGTCACGAACAGAGAATCCAAAGTCGGTGCAGCTGTGCACAGACAGTAGAAAGTAAGGACAGGTTTGCGCTTTGACGCACCCTTTTCACAGCCACACCGCGTTGCAATAAACGCCCCAACATTTCAATGGAATACTTATTTGCGCAATTTTCGAGTTGTGCGGAATAATTTCCAAGCATCCTTCGTCCAGACGTTCAATTTTTCATGTCGATGCGAACGTGTTCGAAGTTGACAATCGTACGAGAACACTATGAATACTTTTGTGGTTCACTGCACAAAAGAACTCTAAATTGCAACTGCTCTTTAAATAAGAGAAAGAAAAAACATCAAGTAACAATGGTCTGCTGAAACGACCGTTGTTTCTGTGTCTGTGAATATTTTAAAATAATTAAAATGTCATGAACGTCATTAAAAAGGAATACAAAATAACGTAAATGACAATATTATAAAACGAAAAACACGCTTTCGCTGTGCTTTTACTGTAATATATGGTGAATAAAAATATAGAGTGAGTAAAAATCACTTCCTATTAAAACAAATTCGTAATATTTTTTAATTTTTAAATTTTTAAAATTTTTTTTTACAAATTGAAGTACACCAATTTAAGTTCGTGTATGAAAATTATTTTGATGTTTCGTTAAAAAAAAAAAAGGTGCGAAGAAACTTTTCGCTCACCACATATAATACTTTACAGAAATTAACATGTTGACAAATTGTAAAAAGAAAAAAGTTCCAAAAGCAAGATCGACAATCTGTCGACTTTTTTAATTGTTCAAGTAAAATCGTGATTGAATAACGTGGCCGTACTTGAGACCGCGTCTGCCCGGGTCGACAGTGAATGCTCCCGATTCTAATAGAGATGCAAATTAATCTGCCCCCAAGGAAGAAACACGAGTGCAACGCGTTTCAGTCGCAGTTTCGCATCGTGTTTCTTTCCACCAATGGCAACGGTGGAAACGGAGTCAGCGTGGCTGCACGTTTGTCCCGCGTAATGGTAATTATTGTCTATCACTGGACGTGTTGTACAACGCAGCAATGATACTTAGGTGGCCACGGTCGCCATTCCCGTGCAGCACGCGAAACAATATTAATTACTCTCTCTCTCTCTCTCGGCGTAATAATAACGTGCAACAACACACCGGTGACAGTTGGCCCGAATCCGTTTCCGCGAAGTGGTATTATTGTTAAATTACCATCAAGAATTCCCATTTGGCGGTAAAACGCCACGAACGCCGTAATTAATTGGCGTCTTTGAGTTATCGACGATGAAAAAACAGTTTGGAGAGGATCACGCTCCCGCGTAATTTCAATTTCTATTCCATGTTTTATACGACGGGGATTATTGGCGATTTAACGGTATTTAAATCGCTCGTTATCCCGATTGAGTCTGTATTATATCGCTCCAAGTGGATGAATTCGCCAATTACGAGACGGAGGAAATAAAGGTTCGCGAGTAACGAAGTAACGCTTAACTTAATTAAGAAATTACTTAAGAAATAAATGAGGATTTAATTGAAGACTTAATTGAGAAATAAATAAGAATCGAGATCAAATTGTTGTTAATTGAAATGGTTAACTGAAAATTACTCCGAAATTTGCGCGAATACTTAAACTGAATCGAAGTCCCTTAAGAAAGAAATTCCTTCGATCGAGCTTCATCTAGTTTAGAGAAATGTGTATTTATGTGTGCGCAGTGAGAGAGAGAGAGAGAGAGAGAGAGTGATGTAAAGTGGCGAAGTTTCTGGAAGGAGCAGCAACGGAATCGGAGACCTCGCGCACCGGGTAAATTATTAGTTTGTAAAAAGTTTTATTGTTGGGGGAGAAAAGTTCGGTGTAGCTGGTATAGGAGTTGATTTACGAGATGACCTGTGGAGTCGCGAACCGGCAGACTTGCAAATTCTCGGGCCTACGACAACCTACGTGTTTAGTGACATAACGATAAAATGGTTAAATTGATTTCATTTCATGAAATTACACGAAAGAAAGAGAGAGAGAGAGAGGGCGAATTAAAATTCTGTCAAAAAAGTCACATAAATCGTATAACATGTACGTGGTGAAATTGAAACTGAAGATCAGATTTCTTTTTATAACGATCACAGCACCACCGAGAAATTTCCGAACTTTTTTTCGGACATATTTTTTCAGAAATAAAATATGCTGGTCGTAATTAAAGTTCATTAATTACAATCATTGTTCATAAAATTATACGAGAGAGAGAGAGAGAGAGAAAGAAATGGTGAATTAAAATTTTGTTAAAAAATCAACACAGCTCCCGTGCATTGTGAAACTGAAAATTGCAAGATCGGATTTCTTTTCGTAATAATTACAGCGCGAGAGTTTCGTATTCTTCCAACCAAAAAATTTCTGTTGCGCTTTTTTTTTAGCTATATTTTTTTCAGGAATTTCTTAAAACAAAAGAGCTGGGGTTAATCGTGATAATTAATGTTATCATTAATTGCAATCCATTGTCCAATTTAATGTACAACGTATAATTACACAAATGCGCAATTAAAACACACACAGTTGAAATTGCAAGAAGAAAATCCCCCGCGGATAATATTGAGGAACGAATTGGCCGAAGAAACGAGACGAAACAGCGTGAATTTGTACACCCTCCGGCGAATCTATCGTTCTGTGGACCATCATCGAGCGCTGGCAGCAACTGCTCGTCCGAAAGTTCTTTGTTCGGTCGTCATTCCGTGGTGAAACCACGCGGAGCATTTATCCGCCGCGTGACAATTACCAGCGGGCGGCCGCCGCCTCGTGAAACTTGTAATTGCGCGAACGCTCGAAACTAGAAGTCTCCGTGAATCTCTGTGCGATGTTCTTCGACGAGCGGTTAATTGAAGAGGTCTAGTGGCCGAACGTAAACTGGAAATTCCGCAGGAAATGGACCAGACAACTACTCGGTCTCGTCTCCTCGTCCACGTGCGCGTTTTTCCTTTTCTTCTTTTTCTCTTCTCGCACGGCGTTGCGAATTAATGCAAAACTAGGCGAGAATTTGTATCGTGTCACGTCATGAGGGATTTTGCAAAAACTTATGTTAAACCAACGTCGAACGCGTTGTTTTGAACTTGGACGTTTCTTTTTTTTCGAGCTTTCAATTTTCACGATAAAATTTTTGATTTTTACAAAATAAATGTATTTTTTTAAAAACTGGCTTAAATTGTCAAAGGAAAAACACGTGTAAATAAATTACGCGGCACTCTGATGAAACTTTTAGTCATCGTATCTATTTCCAATTAAAGAAAAATATTTTATTTTTCACATGAAAGTGCGGCAATGCGTACGAAATTTTGATTTTTTTTTTATCATAAATCTCCATGAATGGACGCTTTGTTGCTCCGTCTTTCAAAAAGGATGCGCTAAAATTAGGAATCAGAATAAAGTTAGAGACAGGCAAGTAAAAACCAGCGAGACAATCAAACCTCAGATAAGTACTAGAGATTCGTAATCAGACCTTAGATAAGACAAGACAAACAAGAACTTGGCTCAATTAACGTTTTGGAAGCAACATTAGGCTTCGGAACTTTACAGGATAGTAAAAAGTCTTGGGATAATCAGAATCACAGCAGTTCGAATGCAGACCGTGTTTAAATTACCAATTAATCCAAGTATTCGGAACGGATGGTCCTTGGAGTCGACATCACTTGCGGAATATTCAATGCGGAATATCAAACCACAGACGCTACATCTTACCTGGTTAAACGACAGTAATTATATTCAATAATCGAAATCGCGCGATTCTTCGATCGATCGCTCAATTACTCCATATTTCGAAAGTATTTCGTCCGTGAAACTACTTGCACAATACCTAAAACTTTTAATCGAAAGACGAAATAAATTTCCAACAGATATAATTTGTAAACGGTAGATGTTCATGCATTTGGAGAAATATCTGGAATGTCTGGAGTAAAGTATTCGTTGTACAATATTCAGCAAACAAGATAAATTTGAAGATCTAACTTCCAGACGAAAACTTACTAACTTACTAACGAGATGTTTCAATGCCTAAAAATGTTGAAAATTCTAGATACATAATATTTGAAATATAAAATTCCAAATTTAGAACATCTTTAATTTCCCAAGTTGAGTTGAGAGTTTCTTCAATTCTGAGTGTTGAATCAAACAAGTGTATCTGACCAGATGGTGGTTTGACGCAAATGGCTTCAGAGAAAAAAACTTTCAGTGTTTAACGCCCAAGCATTTATATATATATATATATATATATACATATACATATCTACATTTAAAAATAATATCTATATTGGAAAAAAAGAATAAAATTTTTCCATATAACGCTTCGTTTTCAATTCGGTTTTTGCGCACGCCGACAATAGTATAATATTTTCTATTTAATTCAGAGTTGGCTAACTGGCGGCCTGCGCGCCCCCCCTTTACTTTCCTAATTCCTAGCGCTATCCCCTCCACTCACGCACGGCGAGAAAATTTCAAAGTAGTGGGGAGAACGATGCAGTGGAGGGGGTAGCGCTA
The DNA here is from genome assembly GCA_030673865.1 of Melipona bicolor. NCBI lineage: Eukaryota > Metazoa > Arthropoda > Insecta > Hymenoptera > Apidae > Melipona > Melipona bicolor. Next base: position 4,256,045 of record JAHYIQ010000012.1, read on the forward strand.
GCGATCAGGAAAGTGGAGGCCTCCAGTGGAGCCACATCTTAATTTAATTCACACGGAAACGAGACGACAGAATTATTGAATTTCTGCCTGTTTGTGCGTGTCTTCAATGAAAATCACACTCGCGTGTTTCTTTCACCGCTACTCGTTCTTTCTTTCTTTCTTTCTTCTTTTTTCTCTCTCTCTCGTTTTGCGAATAGTCGCTCCTTCGAGAGATTGCGTGGCGCGCGTCGACGTTCTCGGATCGTCGAGAAACTCGCGATTACGACCTGGAAATATTGTAGCCGACCGGCTGTACCGGTACGTCACGTTCCGCGTAGAATGGCGCTCGCTTTTTATCCGGCGGAGGAAACGTTTCGCCGTCAGGATGTACGACGGAGTGACATGGCTCGTATCGTCGGGTTGTACTGCGGCTGCTGGATTAACAATCGCATGGAAATGGGCTTCCTATCGCGGTGCCGTGCAGTTTCTACGCCGTTCGCTCGCCGAGAGACGAGAGACGATCATTGTTTTCGAAAAGTCGTTCCTGCGTGCGGGAACCCGGCTCACGAGAATTTTAAACGAGCGTTGGGAAGCATTCGGCGCGTATATACGAGGTGTCCTCGCAATCGCGGGCAAAAAGTCATTTACAATAGAATTTTAATGGTTCTATCTGCGAAATTTGATCGTTGGATTACTTTGATTTTGGATTTCGTTATCAAGTATATTTTTTCGCAGAAATTCGTGAAAGTATTTAAACAGCTAATTATATTACCCATTACCTACAGTTGTTACATGCTTCATGTTGAATATTAATTTTTTATCAAGTATATTATATTACATATTACTATATTTATATTACATTGTATTATAAAATATGTATACATGACGATCCACGACAAGTATTAAAAATATTAAAAATAAATGTCCCAAGACTTTTGAGCGGGAGTGCATTTGCGAAAAATGATATACAAGCAAATTTCAACGTGTGCAAGCGTTCAAACAGGCACTCTCGCGAGTTACAGGTACGCACGAACTTCGTTTTACAGTTTCGACTTGTTTCTCCGCGAGGAATCATTGTTTCTGCTCGATCGTGTCGCACGTTCCTCGATCGCAAAGTCGCCTTCTGTACAGAGAAGCGGTCTCGCCGACGGAGCACGCGTCTCCCCGCGTTTGTGCTTGACGAAATTTCGAAGAAACAAACCCGGTCATTGGGGCGGACAGATACTCGCGGGACTAGTGCATCCCACGAAGGTGCCGCGAAGGGAATATTTCACAGTTTCGTTGGAAATTGAATTTTATCGTTGACGAGCTGCTCTCGGTAACCGTAAATTTCTGGGCTAGTTGCGTCTTTTTCGCGAAAGAACGAGCCGCGTTATTACGCTGACACAGCTCTCTAATAACTTCGTTATTTCGCCTGTGAAAATACAAAGGAACCAGTCAACAGCAGAGAGACAGAGAGAGAGAGAGAGAGAGAGAGAGAAAAAGTGGAAAAATATTTCGAGCAGCCTCGGAGGTAACTTGGCTGTAAGTATTTCTGTCAAGTTGTGGTATAAAAATATGGGTAGATGAAGAAACTAGCTGAATTTGCTTGGGCTAACTCGCGTGTCAGCAGCTTCGCAAAAATAGGTTGCGGTAACTCGTTGTTTTCATAACGCTTATTCGTTACGCGTTCCCGCTTATTTGTCGAGCAAATCTAGCGAAAAAGATCTGTGGACGTGGACTGGCACACTGACGCAAGTACCCGTTCCTTACTAATCGCAAATCTAAACTAAGAATCTAAGAATCTGGAGCTCGAATCGCGAAAGAATTCGAGCTGAATTTATAAAAACGAATATTTATATAAACGGTGGGTAATTTTTATTTCAACGATGCGAAAAGACTCTATCTTCCGACTTGAAATTAAAAATATTTCGCACAGTCAGACTGCGTATTTCGCGGAAAGAATACTGGAGTCACTTGGGGGAAATAATTAACTCCGATTATTAGTCGGGGAGTTCCAATTTCCTCGGAGAATAATTTTGCAATTAGAATATCATTTCCAAAGTTATTTCGCACGCGGACGTGTCTTTCTGTCTTCCCGTCGCTTCTGCAAAGAAGTAGACAGAAATAATGCCGAGCAGTCATTAAGCGTCGTGAAGAACCAATAAACGAGACCGGATAAAAACCGGCGAAATAATTCTATCTCGCAGTGGAATAAAACGAGAGAAAACGCGGGAAAGCGTCCTCCTTCCTCCCGAAAAAGCGAATTAATGCTCGGTCATCTAAAACCATCACGCAAAAATGGCGTCAGCAGCGGGCCAGGGGAGGGGTGAGTTGGGTCAGGTCTCCGCTCTCTTCTCGAGGTATAGAGAAAAATGGGCGGCCACGTAACGATTATTCACCATTCTTCGGGCCACGTTTCCATTTCCATCAAGAACCTCTGCAGGATCCATCTCTGCCGCATCTACCCACTCGATAGCCACCTCTTGAACTATGTGGGGTTGTTACTGACCACGAGTGACCTATACTTCGTCATCGTGCCATTACAGCGGACCGCCCTCCTCCCTCCGGCTCCTTCCATGAATTTTCAGGATATTTCGTGCCCCTCCGGGGGATTCGAACAACGGGTATCCGAATCTACCGAAGTTCGCAGTAAGAGTTAAAGTTCCCCAATAAGGCTCCACGTACAAGACTCGGCGGTACTTTGCGATCTACAGAGGATCGTGTCACGGAGATCTCTGCGGTCTCGATGGAGTATTACACCGCCGTAATACCGCCGTAATACAAGCTCTTCGACTTGGCTGACTTTCGCCGAATACCGTCCCCGTTTTCACGGGAATTTTTCAATTTTTTTTTTTTTGTATTTTGTCACGGATTATTATTCCAACTTGTCTTGCTGTTTCATTCAGTTCGAACGTTCTTGATAAAGCTTTCGCAAGTGTTTATTACTTAGACACTTGGGTTATTTCTCTCAGAGCAGCAAGCTCTCTTAGGAACGATGACGCGTGTACACCGTGCACACGTAATTCTCGATAAATTAGGTATGACAGATGCGTCTCGAAGGTACGGTGTGCGAGCAATTCCAGGAGGAGATTGACTACCGTTCCCATTCGTGCGCGAATTGTCGAACCCGTAGTTTCTAGGACTGATTGTGAGTTCGGTAATCAGCTTACGAGGAATTCGCGCGATAACTCTGAAATAGTGGAACGGATCGGTCAAATATTAAGTCGCGTCGGCATCCCTGTTATTCCGCGATAGTCAATTTCCTAATGAATCGTATTAAATGTCAATTACTCGCGGAAACTAAATAATCCATTTTGCGATGAGACAGAAAGAAAGAAGCTTCGTGCAGGATTTTCATACCGATTGCAAGAATCCACAGTCAGGTTACCAATTACACACGTATCGGTTTATCTTAGGTTGCAAGACTTGGCAGCAGTCACCGAAGTCAAAGCCGATTGAACGAAACGAAACGAACACACAGCCAATCTCAACTGCCGATATTATTCCTTAACGCGATTTCCCAGCCTCGATTCGTATTGCAGATAAACATTAGGGTATATTGGTTGGTGCCGTAGGCAGCGAAAACGTTTCGAATATTAGGCTCGCGAAGAAACAGCTTGCCCGGTCGTGCAATCGGCTGGAACAGAAAAAGAATCGTTCGGGTCTAGAACCGATCCAGCCGATTCCTTTCTCCTTCCGTCGTTCGCAGAATCGCGTTCATGTAATCACGGAATAGAATAAAGGATTCGAAACGCTTGGCTGAATTTCGATTTGCGATTATGATGGAAATCTCTCGTGTTGCTCGGCGCGAAACCGATTTCGATAATTAGCGGAACCAGTTTCGATTATTTCGTTCCGATTCCTTTTCCGTGATTCTTCGAGATACATTTTTAATTTTGACGCATATAAAAGTAAAGTCTATCCGTTTAATTTTTAATGTATCAGACGGCTGGTAAAGTCTATCCATTTAATTTTCGATATTTAATCATTTTCAATGTACCAGAATATCTTGAATCTTTCCAGGACCAATAATTTTTTAAACGACCAAGGTTCAAACAATATTTAATAATTTTCGATATTTCAAGATTTCAGAAAATCTTGGATCTTTCCAGAACTATAATTTTTTAAATGACGAAGGTTTCAATGATATTTAGTAATTTTCAATGTACAATAATCAATGTTCAATAATCAATAAAAAAACAATTTTTGAAATAAAATATAAATTCTTTTAACTTGCCAAAAACAATTTTTATCTCGTTTCTCGTTCGATCGCGAGTGCAAAATTGAAATATAAAAGTTCAAAGTTCACAGCAAGGTTCATCTGTTCCCGCGAACGTCGAATGACTCAAAGAAGAAGAATGAAAAACGAGGAAAAATACCAAAATTTGTCCTCTTCCCGATAAACTTGATAGAACGTCTCGTTTCGACGATGAAACAAAGTTTCAAGAAAGAAGGACGAAATTTTACAAATTCCTACAAATTTCCTTTTCATCTCTTCCTGTTTCACCTCGATGAAAGTTTCGCGATCGTGTTTTGCGGTGAATTACAGTCGGCTGGCATACGCGAGCGCGTCAATTTGTCAGCTAGCTGGCCGCGAAGGGATCGATAAGGCACGATGGCAAAAACCGAGTGACAAAGTTTCCGTTTTTCCTTTTGGCCCGCGCGATTCCTAGCCGTTCCATTTCCACGACGCCGGCAAAAAAAAACCACGCGAGCGACTTTGTCTTTTCCTTTTATCGCGAACGATGCCTCGTAAAATTAGCGCGATTATTTCGTACGTTTTTCCCACCCGCAGAGGGTGGCGGTGAAAGAACCAAGGAATAATTTATCACTTTAATCGCCGGACAACGATCAAGATGGATATGGTCACGGTGACAAAGGTTCGCTCTCCCGGAGGCGTTGTATCCTTCTTTCTTTGTTTTTTTTTTTTCGATTGTTTAACACTGTTTCGGGAAAAAGTCTTTGAAAAAGTTTTTGTTTGCTAGTTGGCAAACCAATAAATCACGAATACGTCCTGGTTGTAAATACGATCAATCTACGATGCGTTTTAGTTTGCCTACACGTGATTTTGACAAATCGTGTCCAGCGTGGTGTTTTCAGCGGTCTGAGATAACAATTGCAACGATCGTGGAATGAAGATTTTCCGTGGCGCAGATGTGCCGCGTTGAGAATATATTTATAGAAAAGATTGTGAAAGTGTTTGACGTTTGATGGAAGGGATACGGATATAAAATACGATCCATTATCTTATCGATAAATACATATATATATATCTGAAAATATTTCTCAGTAACTAAAAATCTCTCTCAATAATTATTTTAAAACTATGATTTGATACTTTACACTCTGAATTAAATAGACGTCCTCCGTGGCAATTTTTTATTTCGTCGAGTAACTGAATATAACTGACATTTAAATTGAACATTTAACGATAATTATCACTTGCACTCTAAATTAAATATTCAGAGTTTAAAATATCAGATATATATATATATAGATTCTCCGTGGCAATTTTTCATGACGATATAATTGTCATTCGTACTCTGAATATTTAATTCAGAGTTCAAAGTACGAGATGAATATAGTTTCGAAGTAATTCCTGAAACGTGTTGGACCAGCGACATGCAGTCGAGCTGATATTAATTGAATTTAGAGAAATTATTTATTCTTCGAAATTACGGGAAACAGTTGACGTCGCGGTGGAATATCGCTTGTTCTATCAACGTCGACGGAAAAACAGTAAGCGCCACTCGCTGGGCACAAGCTCGTTCCTCACGGCGGAAGACTAATTTGTCAGTAGACGGTGATCAGAATCAACAAAGAACGCCGACGAAAAAGCAGCCACCGACCCTTCTCCATCCCCCCCCCCCCCTGTCCTCCTGTCGCGCTCGTTTGACACTGTCGATGCTTACTTTTTGTACACCGTATAATTAATACTTTCCATCCACCGTCTCGCCGTTTCATCCCCCCGTCCGAAAGATCCTACTATCGCCGTGGCACAGGAGGGGGCAGAGTTTAGGGGAGGGCGGCTAATTGTACCGCGATATTAATGTGATTTTTAATTAAAGTCCCATTTAAAGTCTCTTTTGTCGAGTGGCCCTGTTTCGAAGCACGAGCCACAAAAGCCACCACGCGTATTCCAACTTTCTTGATAAATCTCGGATACAATGCAACGGCCGCTCGAGATCTGATAACGTGACAATCGAGAATCTTGTTTGCTCATCAATTTAAACAGTTTTATCACTGAAAGTGATTTTAGCGGGGTTTACTCTTCAGGTGCAACGCTGATGCAACGAAAATTAGCGATTGGTTGATTTGAGTCACGTGATTCGCGAGGGGGCGTGGAGTAGACCTCGAGTAGGAGTGGCGTTGTTTGTAATTTGTTTTGTATCGATTCAAATGTTTGCATATCAATAAAATTTTATGGCAAAAAAGCCGTCTTCATTTCCTAGTCACAACAGTTGCTTCTGGGCCTTTCAGTAGACGAATCGTACTGGAGTATAAATCGTGCAGTTTTTATTCGTCGATCGATCCAAACGTACGAATAACAATTATCAAGATTCGAATTTGAATTTCACAACATTTTTAACGTTATTACACGAGTAATTACTATCAAGTTCAACGGAACTGAAGCAAGCCTGTTGCATCTTAATTTCAGAATAACACTTTGAGCACTTTTACTTTCTCTCTCTCGGCTCTGTGATTACACCACGACCGATTAATTCTTGAGAACTTCTCGACGCGGGTAGGTTTTCTCTGTTCTATTCACGCTGGAACACATATTTCCTCCATATTTCTAACACTCCAAACCAAATATTCATCTTTCATCATCCTCCCACTGCCCCGTTCGTAAATGCACATTTCACTTAATCCAAAGCTTGCCTCCCTTTTATCCACTTTACTCGACGGAAGATTTACCCAAGCGGATCCGGAGCTCATTTTAAAAACCGAGGGTGGGGAGAAAAGAAGAGAGAAAGGCGTCTGAAAGGCAGGAAATTTTGGCCGCTCACATGGAAGCTTCGGTTGACTACAACCTGCTTTTCAACAGAGAGGGAATTGACCATTTCATTTTCCGCCAATCTACGCGCGATACGCTTGCATTTCATTTTCATTCGACGAAATTACCGTTGTCAGTTGCCGCGTCCTGGCAGAATTTACCGAGCGGCCACTGTTATGCATCTCAATGTTGCGAGACGCAGAAAGAAACTACCTCACCTGGGCCTGTACAAATCCAGAGAGAGTCGGGAAGGAGGATTCCTTATTTCCCTGGGAACTCAGTTCGCGGTGACGTGTAATCGACCGACGATTTACGTGAGTTGCATGCCGCGTTAACGCTCTTCGTTTCCGTCGCGAGCTCGTGAGGGGTGAACCACCACCGAGAAACGTTCCATTGTCATAGCGTGATTCTTAACGATTAGCTTCGCGGCGGTGATTGGATCATGGTGTCTCTTTAGACAATGACTTCTCAGTCTCTCTCTTTTCTCTTATGATTTAATACCTGACAACATTTTTCCTTCATTTTTAACTACTTTGAAATTTTATTATGGAATTATTGTGTCAAGTGTAAATAATCACTTCAAAATAGTTTGCGTATTTGGATGTTTCAGCTGTGTTTGTACAATTGGTTTTGAAACAGTTTGCGTACAAGTAGTTTGTATGCACAATTGACTTTAAAATACTTATTAAAAACGGTTTGAAATTGGGTTTGAGTGTCCGACTTCTCAGCTGTTTGTTTGCGATAGTTTGCGCATTTGATACGAATTTGGGTTTGGATATCCGACTTTTCAGCTGTTTCTACACACAATTGATCGAACACACTTAGAGTTGTTCTCTGTTTAATCGAGGTACAAGTTAGGACAAACTTGGCGCTACAGGCTATTTGAATTGCCCGAAGATGGATGGCTTAAATGGTACGGATATAGATTGTCTCGGAGGGTAAATATCGCACGTGTTGCGTGCATTCACCGGGTGTTCCAGTTTGAAGTTTGGCTACTAGCCGCTGATATTTCCGATACTGAAACTACTGCTGGAGGGCTTCTTCTTGCTGAATTTTTTTAATATTGCGACGAACGAACAGAGGAGAAGTTGCCCCTCGGAAAGTGGAATCGGTAACAAGTTAATTAGCAATTAAAATCAATATTAATTTCGCCAAATTCTGCATCTGTGTTTGCCAGCTTCGCTATTAAAACCGAGAACTTTGAAGTGGAGATTAAGATTAAAATTTTGTCTCGAGATATTTCCACTTTGTGAATTAATGATAAAAGAAGAAAAAAATTAAAACGTGAGATCTACCGAGATAGAATTTATTTAAAGGAGAGTCTTCGAAAAATGGTACCATGCCTCTGGAGATTGCATCCCGCTTAGAAATTTCAAGGCATTTGTATTATATTTGTATATTAAAAATAGTAATAAATATAAATTACAAGTTATATACAATAAATAAAATATTTCTAATGTAAATTATACAGTAGAAAAATAAATATAATACATACAACTAAATATTATAAATATTTTATACAATAAACACTCTGTTAATATATTAATATATTGTTATATTGTGTATATATATTGTATTACATTATAATAATACAATAATACAGTATATATTATTATATGTATTATTGTATTATTATAACGTATATTATATTGTAAAATATACATGCACGACAATCCACGAATATTGAATATTAAAAATGAAAGTGTCTTAAGACTTCTGAGCGGGAGTATGTGTGTGTGCGCGCGCGATACACTACAAAGACTATCTCTGCTGCTTGAAAGACGCAAGAAGAAGAAAATACGGATAATCCTGTTTGATCGAGCTACGTGTCAAACATCCTGGTAGAAGGAATCAGTCTATCGGTTTTGTTACTCTCATTTCAAGATTTCTCGACAAATCTGGTTCGGCTATTATCACACAACGATCACGTCGTTGTCGCGAGCTTCGACTCGTGACCAGAGTGCAAAGTGCAGTGGCAATCACTGACTCAAGGCAGTCGCGTTTCTTTTTCTCTCTTTCTCTCTTTCTCTCTTTATAATTACCACTTTAATTTCGCTAAAATTTCAGTGAAAAAGAAAGAGAGAGACATTAGTCTCTCTCTTCAAAAATTACTCATGATACGCAAACATTATAATATATATATTAACATGTAGGTAGGATTGTACGCGTATTCACGTGTTTTTCATACTTCAATCTGGCTTTCATTCCCTCCTACGAATTTTGCAATTTTACGCTGGAGGACGAGATAGTCGAAAAAAAACGGAAAAAAATAAATAAAAATAAATTGTTGTTAATACCATTCAAGAATGGTTTGCGTGATTTTAACATCGATCGAGGATCCAGCCATGTTTCTCGAAGCAGCCGCGCGAACTTTACGCGGAACTTACCCAAATAATCAGTCGCGGCTGCGAGTCGAGCGATTGTGTTGCCGAATTTGAAAGAAGCAGCGTGTTGGTTGGTTTCGAAGAGGGCGGGGGGGTGCTCGCGCGTTTAATTTAAACAGGAGTCCAACGAGAAGAACCCCGTCACGTCCACGTCGCTACATGGCAGCCCGCTACGCGACTAATTAGCATCCTCGTTTCCTCGTGAAAACATTGGGGCCGTGTGCACACACCGCGCCAGCCTGCCAACATCGGTTTTACGCGACATCAAACGCGTACACATTCACGTGCACACACGTCGCCCGGGCCCGTGTGATCCTGATAATTATTGCACGAGAAACACGACCGCCGGAAACCGAGGCGAGGCGAGGCTTTCAGGCCTCGAGCAACTTTCACCCGGCTACTTTTCAACCCGGGGGTTGATCGCTGAAAACCCACCGGGTTCTTCAGCCGGGTTGCTTGTTAGATATTTAGCGACCAGACGTCAGCGGAATTAGACGTGCAAGCGCGGGTTAATGAGCCGGATTAAATTTCGAATCAGCTTGTAATCACCTGGTTTCTTCTGCTCGGTTTCAACAGAAGCGTGTTGATGCGCGGATTAAATGGGAAACGGGGCTGCTTCGGGGCGAATTAAACGCGCACGCTACCGATGCTTTGTCGTTTTACGGTAACGTAACGTTTGTCACGCCGATAATTATTTCGCGAATTTCTGAAATTAATTTGGATATTTGTCAACGTGAAAGAAAACGTATGTGCGACGCGGAATGAATTTACCGTGGTTGTAATAAATTAACAAGTTTATAACCAGTGGATCGATCCTAGATCAATTCGCTGTGACTACACGCATTCTCGTATAAAAATTTTCATTATATCTCAAGATATTGAAAACCAAACTGTTTCAGTTTCAAATCCTATTGATACAAGAGACTTTAAGTGCAACGCTAATGCAACGAAAATTAGCGATTGGTTGATTTGGGTCACGTGATTCGTGAGGGGGCGTGGAGTAGGAGTGGGCGTTGTCTGAGCGATTGTAATTTGTTTTCTATCGATTCAAATGTTTGCATATCGATAAAATTTTATAGCAAAAAAGTCGTCTTCATTTCCTAGAACAGTTGCTTCTGGGCCTTTCAGTGAGACGAATCGTACTGGGCTACAAGTCGTGCATTTTTTACATTTTACGTATTTTCGTCAAATCGAAGGTGTATAATTCATCTGTGATAGTCACGGACAAACTTTATTTTTCATCCTGTACAATCATCAACGATTCCCCTTCTCTCCCCCGTAGACTTTCGTAAATTTGCAACGCGACCGGCTTCTCAGCAAATAATCCTCAAAGCAGCGGGCGTTCTCGACAATCACGAAGCAAACGAGTCGATTCGCGTCGTCGTCGGTTGACAAAAGACGTTAACGCGGCAGCGTCGTCGCGTTTCCTTCGCGTGGCAACGAAGATGGCGTCGCGATGCCTGACGCGAGGGAAGTTCAACTGACAAGCGGAAGGGTGCGAGAAGGAGGCGGATGCCGGGCTGGAGAAAGGCCAACGCTTTTCCGTAGAACACGATACGGGGAACGGGTCTCTTTTTCAACCGCGCCGGGATATTCGATCCTCGGGAAACGATACGTAACGAAAGGAACGAAGACGGTCAGTGGAGCTCGTGGCGAAAAGCGCATCTGGACGAAGCTTCCTCGGGACGAAGAGGGAAGATCCGTGGATACGATAGGTCTCTCCCCCGGTTACAGATGGTGGACGGTTGAGAAAAGTCACAAGGACGACGTTCCACGTTCGACACGATTTCTCCGTACGTGATAAGGAACAAGAATGTCAAGGGGGAGAGGGGTCAGGTTTCTTTTTCCCCCCGGAAACGAGTGTGTCCGTTTTCTCGACCTCATATCTCTCTCACTCTTTTGCTGTCTTACCCTCTCCGTTTGTTCTTACCTTCCTTCTTCCTGAATGTAATTGATTCTTTCGTTCAATTTCTTGTATCGCGAGATAGATACGCGCGTGTGTGCTATCATTCGAAAAATATCCGAGTTAGTGTAGACCGTAGGTCTAAATAGGATAGGTGGAATCGTTGCTACCATGTAATTGTTTTGTCACTTGGTATGTTATTGTGATTGATGCTTTTTATTTTACAAAAGGAAATGAGTTACAGAGTATTGTTTTGTTTCATTTGTTTTGAAATATTTTTCAAAATTCTGAACTTTCGCTGAACAAGACCACGTACCAAAAGTGTACAACATTGGGCGTGGCCAGTTGTACGTATACTTTCCTAAGTGTTAACAACTGTTCGTCTCACTGAAAGGCCCAGAAGCAACTGTTCTGACTAGGAAACGAAGACGACATTTTTGCCATAAAATTTTATTGATATGCAAACATTTGAATCGATACAAAACAAATTACAAGCGCGAGCGCTCGGTAGCAGACAACGCCACTCCTACTCGAGGTCTACCCCACGCCCCCTCGTGAATCACGTGACCCAAATCAACCAATCGCTAATTTTCGTTGCATCAGCGTTGCACCTGAAGAGGCCCGATTTTCTGGGTTACCCCCGCTAAAATCACTTTCAGTGATAAAAATCCGCTGTTCCTGTCCTTCAGAACATTCTTCCGAAGTATTTTTCTGGTCAACGCGGCAAGTTTTTCCCTTTGCTCGCGTCCAACTTCCGCGGCATCGCGACTCTTGCTGCTTCATCCGGATCCACCGAGATCCACCGGCCGAATCGATAAATAATTTATGATGCCTGGCTCCGATTTCACGCTGCGACGCACTACGGTAGAAAAATCTCGGTCGAAGCTCTACTTTCGGTTTCTCGATTCGCTCGATTCGGGCCGTACGTCCGGAGAACGGTTCCCCCGGAAATCGGACATTTTCGAGAGGAAACAGGGAAACGGTGTCGGTCGGATCTCACCACCGCGGAATTTCTCGTCGTTTTTCGCTCACGATATCCTTAAACGGGCTGTCTTCGCTTCTGTACATTGGTCGTGCTCTCGTGACGATCCCTCAGAGTCTTTCTCAGGCTCCTACGCGAGTCATCGGCCTCGTAAATTTCGTCTTTTTCCTCTGCTTTTGAACGTCTTTCCTTTCTTCGAGGTTAAAGAGCTAATTCTGGAAGATATTTCTCGTGTTTTACAGCGAATCATTTTGCACGACTAGCGAAACATCTTTTGTGGAATATTAACAAGTTTGACGATAGAATGAATAAAATTTTGTGCTGTTGATTTGCTAAAATCAATTTTTTACTAATTTATTCTTGGCTAGTCCAGATTACTCTTTGGTTATTCTTGTGTTGTAAAAATGATGTAACACCATGAAAATATATATCGACGGGAGATATTGAATCCTTTCGATCTTCTTCTCCCTCAATCGTATCACGTTTCTGAAAGACCCCACGCCGCAGTGAAATTTCCACGCGGAAATTTGTTCTTTGAATCGCTTTCAAACGCAACGCGCAGCGTAAATACACGGTCTCTGAATCACTCAAATGTGGTTCAGTGCAAACGCGGCTTTGGGCCGAGTAATTGACGAGGACTACAAATTCGTGCTTTGACAGCTGGAACAGCTAAACACCGCGTGTTCAAATAAGATCAGTTTGGCGATTCAACATGTGAATCTTACGAATCTCCGTTGAAAAGGGCGTGACACCCTGCGGGATTTGACAGGAACGAGTCTTTCCCAGTATTTCGTCGAAGGTCAATACTGCGAAATATCCGAAGAAGCTTCGTGAAACATCACGGGAAACCTTCTAGCCATGCTACATCGTGAAATATCACTGGGACGGATGTCGCCAGACCTACGTTTCTTAGAGACCTTTCTTCGAAACATCCATCTCGAACGATTATTAACCTTAGTTACAGGAAAACGAAAACGAAGAGGAAGAGGAAGAGGAAGACGAAGAATTCGTAACACGAGCTTCGCAAATACCTGAGATTTCCTCCGTGGAAGCCAGTGCCCGGGGGCTATCCTTCCCGTCAATTATAAATTTATACGCGCTTTAACCGGTCGAGAGCACTTCAATCATTTCCGTTTGCCCCTTTCTTGTTCCCCGTGATGTTCCTCGCATCGCTCAACGTCCGAAAATCGACCGCTGGAACTTCCATCGGCGGGGATTTTAATATCCGCCAACGAAGCGTAAACTTCTCGACCCCTCTCGGCCTCTTGGGGTCTCGAGAACCGAGCGTTTAACCAGCGACGTTCTTCCGAGATACGTTTTTCGACGTGTATCGTCCCCTCTCTCTCTCTTTTGGACTCTCTCTCTTGGGATTCTTCACGCAAGCACTTCGTCGATTAATCAATGAACCCATTCCTTCTCCAGACTTTTCCGCGAAACTGCGTGACGAATACGTCTAACGAGCTTTGCACGTGAACGGAGGATGGAGAAAATCCGTGGATGTGCGTTATATTGCTCACAAAAATTAGGGAATATTTCAAAACGAATATGGAGCGATAAAAAAAAGAAACATTTGATTTTTTTTTTTTAATTAGACATTTGACTTGTTTGCTTCTTTTTTTATCGCTTCATATTCATTTTGAAATATCCCCTAATTTTTGTGAGCATAATTTTTGTTATATTGAAAACCAAGTCGGGAACCACTCGCTCCATTCCCCTCTTGCGTTCCCTTTTTTCATCATCCACGTCGAAGGAACCATTCCCTCTTGCATCCCGTTTCATCCCCCTTCCTAAATCGCGCGAGCGACTTCCATTCTCTCGCTGTTTTTCTTTGATTTCTTCCACCTACATGGCTGTCGACATGGGGAGAGGGAGAGAACAAGGGAACGTGTTTCGCGAGGAACAGCGAGGCTGAAAAAAGTACCAACTGATTCGGCGGCATTGAGGGGATTGAGAAATTGAGATGGATCGACGAGGTTTGTCGGGGATTTTTTAAGGGGGGCTGCGGCGGAGAAAAGAGAATTATTGTGCGATCTTTGCTTCGATCGATTCTCACGGAACTGAAAATGTGACGATGATGTAAATAATATACACGTTTATTCGACGTTTACTCAAAATTATACAAAATTATACAAAATTACACAATTCAAAGTTAATTTATGGCAATTGTTATTTTTTGGAAAAAAGCTCCTCGCACAAGAAATTAATTAAGATTTACGGAGAACCGGTTGTAAATTCTTCAAATTGTCTACGAGAGAGATATAATTGAACAAGCGAATTTTTCTCAATGAATAAATCATGCGACTGCTAATTACGCTACGAAATATTATTCACTGCCAATGGGCTGCTGCTGCAACCTGCGCAACCTAAAGACGAAACGAGAGAAATTGACAAACGCGAAAAAGTTGAAATTTGAAAAAAAGAACTGAAAGGCCCAGAAGCAACTGTTCTGACTAGGAAACGAAGACGACTTTTTTGCCATAAAATTTTATTGATATGCAAACATTTGAATTGATAGAAAACAAATTACAGGCGCGATCGCTCAGTACCAGACAACGCCACTCCTACTCCACGCCTCCTCGCGAGTCACGTGATCCAAATCAACGAATCGCTAATTTTCGTTGCATCAGCGTTGCACCTGAAGAGGCCTGATTTTTTGGGTTACCCCCGCCTAAAATCACTTGCAGTGATAAAAAGAAAGAAAGAAGAGAACCACAATCGACGGGAAACGGTAAACGCGCGTCCCAGTTTTCTAATAAAAGGATCGGTAATTGGCCGAGACTATTTCCGGGACACCCTGTGTGCGCGATTCGCAGGAGGGAAAAAAACGGAGGAGGAAAAATGAGGTTGGAGGATCGTTGGCCGAACATCTAAGAGTAATTGCAGCGTGTCTTCGTCTTCGCCGCTTTCGAGATTCGACAAAAGAGAGAGACAGAGAGAGAGAGAGAGAGAGAGAGAGATCTCGATTTCGAGGCAAGCGGCCACCCCGCTCGAATCGCGATCATCCGCTGAATTCTTTCTTCCCCTTCTTGCTCTTATCGTCTTCGGAAATCCGATTGTCGAGCTGGCGGTTCTATTACCAGCCGGTTCTCGGTGGCCGGTAACCACCAAAGGGAATTAATAATCGGATATTTAATTGCTCGAGGCTTTCCAGATGAATCGACGTCCCGATGAAACTGCTCTTTTTCCCAGAACGGAAACGATCCACCATCCTTTCTCTCTCTCCCTCTCTCTCTCTCTCTCTTTGAGTGAAATTTATCGATGGGGAGAAAAGGGGGTGAATAAGGGCGCGAAAGTTGCTGTAATCGAGAGTAAATAAATTGCGCGCGGCAACAGAGGGTGGAGATTAACGAATAACGCGCACAAAAGAGCGTTCGTTAACTCGATATGATAATCACGTATGAAACGACGTCGCGAAAAAGGACGAAATTAAGAATGAAGGAAAGCACGGATAGAATCGCACTGGTGACTGTCGAGCGTGTTTATTTTAAGGGCACTCCCGGCTCATGCATAAAAGATTAAAAGCGTTTAAAATTTAAATGTGGCCCAAATAAAATGGGGGGAAAAGACCAGGAACGGAGGAAGAGAGGGAGAGAATCCTTCTCGTGACCATACAATTTTCCATTGATATTCCTCGTATTACCGAACCTATATATTTCTTCTGGTATCCTTTTTAACCCAAACCGACCGCGCCCGTTTGTCACCGTGAACGTTAAAAACGCAACGTCTTTTCGTCGAATGTTGAAAATTAACGTGGGTCGCGGCCGGGTTGAAATTTAACGCTTCTTTCTTTAATAAATCGTTAACGATGTTGCGCTACAACGTTGACTCTGGATTTTGAACTCACGAACTTCAGGCTTCAAACGATGAATAGCAAAAATAAAATCTTGGGAATTTCAATATCCTTTTTAAATAAAACACACGATATTGAGAGCAGTCTCCATCAAGTTGACAATCAAAGTTTGCAGTTTTACGTCGTTGATAAAGAGCACAGTTTTTTCGTCCAATTTATCAAACAAGACTTTAAAAATATCGTACAGTCGAGTCAAACTCGATCGCATGACTAGTTCGACCACGAACATTACACGAAAGTATCCATATATCTTTTCGTACCTCGGTTCCCGCGAATATAAAAACGCGAGACTGTAGAATAATCTGTACTTTATTGGAGCACAAAGGCACACGTCGTCACATTTACTGTAATACATAATTCAGCACATGCTCTTTCCATCCGCCGCTTCTACGTTCCAGTTACGACGATTTCGAGAGCGACTCGCGACACAGAACGAGATAAACGTCGCCTCGGACGACGAAATTCTCCTTCTCGCCCACACGTCCATCCGTTCTCTGTCCCTTTATCTCTCTCACGGTCTCCCGTGTCCCGTCGTTTTTCGGTTTCACGCCGGACGGCCGAGAGGACCGATAACGAGCGCAGATAAAAAATGATAACAGCGCGACGGCCCTGGCGGTTTGCCCCTTTGTCGTTTCTCTCCCACGTCAGTCGCCCCGGACAAAGGGGTAATTTCGAGGGTTACAGGGCAGAAAGAGAGAGACAGATATATAGATAGACAGACGGACAGATAGAGAGAGAGAGAGCGAGAAGAAGGGAACACGAAATCGCTCCTCGGAGAGAACGTTCTTGAATAGAGTTTTGATTTCGGATCCCCCGCGGCCGACGTGTCGGAAATTTCTCGCGATTTTAAATGCCACGATTGCTCCGTGTCGCTGCACGTCGCTCCCTTTTTGCTTCAGCGAAAGGAAAAAATCCGTAAAAGTCGTGTCTTCCCTTTTGGGAAATTTTTCCATCGTAATTTTTGTTCGGTAGGGGAAGAATTGACGGGTCGTTGGATCGTGCAGCTCCCTTTCTTTTTTTGAATCTTGACGCTGGAACGGAAGACGTGAGTTTCCATTTTCACATATTTTGCGAAAAATCGTTCAAATCTCGAGAGAAGGAAAGAACACGCGCTCTAGAAAATCTAGAAAATTTCGAGGAAAAATTACAAATTGATCACACTGCTAGCTCTGATGTTGTGTGCGTGATTGACGTGAAAACGTCCGCGCCGTTCATTTACGTATGGAGTCATCGATCCAAAGGTATTAATGGAGCGTCTGCTCGGAAATAAACTGCTCTCCATTTTTCTTACCTTAGCCCGCTATAACCTGAATGTCTGTTTTATATATACGTATATATATTTGCAACAATTACCTCTCTCTAGATATATATACTTACGGGGTTAAAAATGCAAGTACATCTTTGTACCTGACACAAGGAACACAAGAAATCTAGATTCTCTGGACAGTAGAAATAATAATCGTTTAACTTTTTCTAATTTTATTCAAAAAGGGTCGTCAAAACGGTTGGTATCGAGGTTGAAACGGGTGAATTTACTTTGCACGAGAATTCCAGGTCACTGAAACAGGTAGAGTTTGCGAAATAATATCTCTCTTCTGGTTTTGCACTATTACGCTCTCTGCGAAATGTATTTTTATACGCCTCGAGTTCGCGTTACGCCGTTCGGAAACTGCGCCTCGCGGAACTTTGTCTCGCGTTATTTAGAATACTGTATCCGACGAATTCCACGTGCAGAGGGTGTTTTAAAGACCTCGTGTTCTCCCTCGCATCGTAACTCTGGAAAAGGGACGCAGGTTCTCCGTTGCGTGAAGGTTTCCTCGAGCTTTTTAAAATTTTCTCGCTCGCTCAGAGCTCGAAAGCTCGCTTCCCTCAGGATCAAGCCTCAAACGCACTGTGCTCTCGCAGAGTTTCTCAAATTCAAGAGAAACGCGGGATTCAATCTCATTCGACCTTGTTTGAACGACTGAAATTTACTTACAGACGCGAACAGCTGTCAAATTAGAGAAATCTCTCGCGCGATAGCGGTGCTTATCAACCCCTTCGCGTTAATTTGTCCTTTCATCGTTTTTTATTAATTTTGTTTGTAAGTTTCGTAGTGTAAATGCAAAAATTATCTTTGTGAAAAAATAATGAAATAAAAATGAAAAATAAATATCGTTTTTGGGTCACATCGAATTAACCCTTTGACATACAGTGACGTTTGGGAGACGTTGTGCGTTTCCTAAGGACTATTAAACTGTCAATTTGTCCTTTCATCATTTTCTTATTAATTTCGTTAATGACACTTGGCAGTATAAATGTGAGTTGAAATGAAAAATAAATATCATTTTCAAATGTCAGGCGCGAATTTAAATGAAACGAAATATAAATATCAAATGTCACGTCGAATTTCATTCAACTCGCATATGTCAGGGGGTTAATGGCACGACGTGCCGCGTCACGACGAAGTCTGTTATTTCTCGCGGCATCGCGTTATCGTTATCTCGGGAAGCAAATTCGTCGAGGGGGTAGAATTCGTCGGCTCATTGCGATTTCACGTCGCCTCCCGGTCGTCGAATCGACACGACCGAGAAATCCGGCCGAGTTATTCCGCTCACGCGCACCCCCGAATGACGCATTAATTCGCCGCGTGTCCGCGTCGCGGCCAACTTTCCTCGTCGTCGTGACACGCGCCACCGGAAGTTGCCGCGAAACCCGCGGATTATAATGTTGTTCCACCAGTCAAGTGTTTCCACTAGCTGGCTTCCTCTTTCGCCAATGAATTCTGATTCCCTCGCGCGCGCCTGTCGACTGGATTAAACCATTAAGCGGCGGCTTCGCGATTTCCCGCTCCTTTCCAAAATCCAAAACGCTCTTTGCACTGTTGCAGTTGCAAACTGTGAATTTGAAGAATTCGACTGGATATCCTCTTCGTTCTTACACGTTTAAATTTGGAAATCTCAAGAGACAAAAGTAGAAAGTATATCTACTTTTAAAGTGAAGAGCACAACTGAAGCATCGATGATTCAGAAGAAATTGTTGAAGAATCTCTCTGCTTTCGCAGGCTTCAGTTCGTTTTTCTTATTTTTCTTTCCTTCTTACATCGAAGATCTCTCGAAAATTGTAAAAATTCGAACGTCGTTTCTCTAAAAAATGTTTTTGTGGACTGTATTTATGATGTTCTTGAAGACTGAAATCTACTCTTTACAACAATCCCTTGAAATTTGCTACATGATTTTTTTTTGTTCATTATTTTAATGAATTTCGAACATTAGGATTGAACAGCGAAATATTCGGATTTTTTAAAAGTTTTGTTTCTTTTCTTAACCCTAATATTTCAACGTGATTTTTCAACGATGAAAAGAAAATTGTACAGCGAATTTCAAAAGGAAAATTTCAATCTTGATGATGATGGTGGAAAAAAATTGCCAATGTTTGAATTATTACAATTTTCGAAGAAAAGCATTGTCTCTACTTTCATATGCGTTACGCGATATAACATCATTTTTGAAAGAAATGAACTCAAAACAAAACTTTGAAATAAGAGTCGAATAAAAGTTGTCATCTTCTTTTACGAAGTTACTACCAAAGTTTAAATTGTCTCGACAATTTTTCATCGCTATCGATTCGGTTATGCTACTGGCTGCACACGTTAATTAATACAAATAATACATTTAGATATTGATTTAATATTAATAAGATTGTTATCCTCGCGCACGTAACACCGAACGATAATTCAATGGCATAAGCATCGTGTGTTCGATGCATGAAATAACAGAATACAATAGATTCAACTATCAACATATTGTTCCGACGATAATTAAACTATGATCGATTCATCTCTGTATTTTTCGAATTTAGTCGAGCTCCTAATTTTTTTCTTTTCTTTTTTTTTTTTGTTTTTTTGTCTTTGCAAAGTATATGGAATTAAGTGTGTGACGTTTAATAAAAATCTTAAACAAAATACCAGCGCGTATCTCGAAAACAGGCTGCCAGGAGGATTAAAAAGTTTTCTTCGCGCTGATATTTGATGGAATTTTTCCGTTGCCGGAAGATTTATAGAAGGGGAGGAAGCGGTTATCTCGATGAATATAAAGTAGATTTGATAACTTGAGGCACAAATCCGCCGGTTTAAAGTAGTACCTCGGATTGAAAATTAATACCGTTTCAGTAGTTTGAGAGAGTTCGGTTAATAGGATAGGTTGAGGCACGGTTCAAAGTTAGGCTAGTGGAATAGACCCGTTACTGGTCAGTCATCCGATTAGTCTAACGGCTTTACCGCGTTCAGTTGATAGGATTTGTTTAATCTGAACGATCGTATATCTCAATTAATTCATCCGCGCAGTAAATATTTATACGCAACGCGCTTATTTTGTTGTGATAACACTTTTGTAGTATCTGTAGTATCGGATTGCTCGAGATTTGGCAGGCATTCATCGTATTATGTCGCGTACTGTGTATTTTTCTGTCTGGTAACTTTATGATTTCTCTTTTGAAAAAAATTTCGTCCATCAATTTATGTTTGCAAGTGTTTTTTTTTAAGGGTCGTGTGCAATTTCGTGATATTAAAAAACTTTTGTAGACAAGTATAACGTTTGGTACTTGTTAATCTGACAATATTTTTTAATAGTACTCTTCGATTATTACAAGTTGTATTCACCTAAGAGCAATGCTTGATATTCGTCATTTTATTATTCGATGAAGATTTGACAAAAAAGCAGTTTGTGTCAACATCTAACTTGAACGTCTCTTTCATAAAACTTTCAACGTTTAAATAACATTGATATAGCTCCAAAAAAAAAAAAGAAAAATTGCTCGGCCATTTTCAGTGCTCAATTAATATCGTCATCAATATCTGAAATTACTCATTAAGTCTTTTGAATCGCGCTTCAATCAACGTCATCCTTGAACCACCAGCATCGAAGGTTGTATAAAGACTCCATCGGAGCTCCATTTCTTCTCGACCAAGAAAGCCATTGATACTCGCGGGCAAGACGCTGTAAGTAGAATCAATTCAACAGACCGCGATCGTGCTTATCAGGCGGTCCATTGAAATACACTGGCCGACTATCAACCCGACTCCATGAAATCGAATTGTTAGCGGTTGGAGAGGAAATCCTGATGCGTTAATTGCTCGAGCGTTCCTCCTCTCATCCCCCTTGCTCCTGAAGGAGGTAATTATACGATGATGGCTGATACGAGAGGACCATTTTCTTGCCAACGACAAAGTGAACTCCTCGAGATCAATCTCAACGCAATGTACAGAATGGAAAGAAATGTTTGTCGGTGGCTATCGTAGGTCAATTCTACATCTTCTAAAGAAAGACGAAAATCTGCCGCAAAATTGATCTTGACCTTGAATTTTAAGATAAAGATTTTTATCACTGAAAGTGATTTTAGCGGGGGTAACCCGGAAAATCGGGCCTTTTCAAGCGCAACGCTGATGCAACGAAAATTAGCGATTGGTCTATTTGGGTCACGTGATTCGCGAGGGGGCGTGGGGTAGACCTCGAGTAGGAGTGGCGTTGTCTGGTACTGAGCGATCGTGCCTGTAATTCGTTTCGTATCGATTCAAATGTTTTTTTTTACATTGTATCTTATTCATCACGAAGGTAAAATTTTTTCAAGGAACCTAATAGTTCTTTTGAAAAACGACAAAAACTTTTTTAATCATTTAACGCTGCGGACGCATATATCTATTTTACATAATTTTCGTATTAGTTTTCGCTAACATTTGATCGTGAGTCTAAATAATCAAATAATAAAATGTTAACCAACTGTTAACGTTATTCGAAATATAAACATTACGTAATATAGACACGCGTCCAGAACCATAAGTTCGCTGTGTTAAATAATTAAGAAACTTTCCCACGGTTCCTTCGTGACCAGTAAAATACAATCAAAAAAAAAAAAAGAAATTTGACCTTGAAATTCACACAAATGTTTTCTCTCCACACACACCTGTGCACGTACGTGAACGTATGTACGTTCCGCGCGATCAATCGCCAACTCGGCGAGTGATCGAATTAAACGTCGGCTAATCGAAGGCGTTGCATTACCATTTGAATGCCGTTACTTGATCAACGCGTCAAAGTTGAGATTCGCAATTGGCGAGCACGCGTCTCTCGCGAACGGGGCCGAGTATTAATTTCAACGGGCCATCAGTTCCCACCCCTCATCTCCCCGCGTTAATTGGACGGAGTTTGTTCGTCGCGGCTCGCGATAAATGTCTGCCAGACGGGCCCGCAGAATTTTAATTGCTTCTGCACGGCGGGCTTTTCAGTCGCCCGCTATAACTTTATTTATCGTCGGCCGAACGTTCTTCTTCTTCCTCCTTTTTTCTCCCCCTCCCCCCTCCCCCTTGTTAACCTTGCCCCTATGCAAACTTGAAACCGCGGAATTCACGCGAAATAAAATCTCGGGGTATTATAATTCGCCGGGAAAATAAATGATCACTTCCGGCGAATAATTTCGCAACGCGAGAGAGAGAGAGAGAGAGAGAGAGAGAGAGAGAGAGAGAGAGAGAGAGAGAGAGAGAGAGAGAGAGAGAGAGAGAGAGAGAGGGAAGGTTGGGTACCGAGGTTGCAGCGAGAAATTTATACTTTCGCCACGCGCGTTTGCAAACACGAGCGTTCGTTTATGTTTTTCATTTCGTTTGTGTATTTTGTAAATCCTTTCGCGGTAAAGCGGCCAACAACTATGGCTTATTTTCTTGGTGAATGGAGTTTTTTTTTCTTTTTTTTTAGACGAACTGTTTCGTTCATTGACAGACTATGAATATTTATGGATTCACGGAAGCGTGTTAATGTGAAGTTAAATTTGTAATGTTTTTAACGGTGCTCGAACGGATATGTGGCGTTTGTTTCTGTGTTTTTATTTGGAAATGTTGATAAATTTATTTCTCCGCGCCGAGCGGAACGCGTTCTTGTATTTTCCAACTAATGGAAATGTACAAATTGGAATATAAAAATACGTCTTTAATTAAGAACGGTAACTGGAAAGTACGCAGAGGTGGACGAGAGCGTTCGCATACTCGATGGAAAATTGTCCACTTTAAACAGTTATAAATTGCCCGTTTTAAACAGTTATAACCTCGCAGAAAGAAGTCGCGTGACAATCCAATTAGCTTCATTTTAAAGTGCGAAATCTCTCCTTTGACAGCTACGCGTTAGTTTCTTTTTTCTTTTTTTTTTGTTTCTTTGAAGACGTTTTTGCATCGTGCAGCAGATGAAAAAGCAAGGATACCTTTGTTCTTGAAATTTGAAAACTGCAAAAATTCAAATGCCTCCGAAAATGTTAAAAAATTTTTTTCTCGACTAATTCTATCTTGACGATTGAAATTTGCCCTTTATGGCGACACTTTAAAGCTTGCCATATGATTTTTTTTTTTAACCATTTTATTGAAATATTAGGCGAGATGATGAAATGTTAGAATTTCTTGAATTTTTGTCTCCTCAACTCTGATGTCGAACGTTCGATAAAATGGCAAGAGAAGGAAACGTTTCCGTACAGCAAGTTTCGAGGGAAGACCTCAGCCTTCGAGATTATGGATATTATCTTCAAGATAGTCGAGATAGAGAGAAATTTCTCAGTGATTTTAGAGTGCGTTTAAATTTTCTCGGCAACAAAAGCATCTTTCGTTTTCCGCTAGCTGCACGATGTAAAAACATCTTTGGGGGAAAAGGACCCGAGGTAAAGTGGAGGTTTCACGCTTCGAAACGAGGTCAACCGGATTGTTGTGCAGTTTCGTGTTACAAGGTTTGAAATATCGATAATGTTTCACCGTTATTGTTATCGAATGTGCGAATACTTTCGCCCCACCTACGTATTTTATCGATCGCGAGGAAATCAAACTTATCAATCCCACTTTCCATTGACCTCTTCATTTCCACAAAAGACGAATCTTTATCGTAGACGAATCTAATTCTCATTGGTTTAGAAAACCAATTAAATATAGTAACTTCGCATTTTTCTGCGAATTAACATCTTTAAGGATGCAATGAGATTACGAATTATAATATAGGGTAAGAAATAAATCCCTAATTGTTTTATTTATTTTCGGCGCTGAAAGAAACGCTTGAAAGAAATAACTTTTAACGAAATAATAACGAAAAAATTACGTGCAAAATTAATAAAATTAGTTTTTCCTTGTATTTTGATGTTTTGATAAAAAAGAAAAAAAATAGGTAAGAAGAAACTTTTAGCCCACTCTGTGAATACAATAAAAAAAAGTGTAAACTGAAATTTCACAAAGAATACCATATTTTATACATCTATCTTTTCATATCACGTGCTTCAAAATTCTCTGTAAATGCACGAAAACCCGCGGCCTGATCACAAAGTATCGAAGAGTGTCGTACAAGTACAGAACAATTTCAAATCCCGTTTCACTCAACCCGAAGCAACGTCGTTTCTCCAGCGTCTCTTCGTCAATTGTACATCAGTTTTTGTTTTCTCGTTTCTCGTGCGAGCTCGCTTCGGCCAATAACAAGTGCCTCGGTAACTTCGGCCAGAGCTTAGCGGGCCGAGCATCGCGACATGATAACAAACAACAGTCTGGCCAAGTGGATATAAGTTTCAGCAACTTTCATCCAGTTAGCCGGGTTTCCAACCTGCGATTCCGTTTGCTCGCCCAGATATGATTCATCTCCGGCTTAAATAATCGATGCTGCTTAAAGCTGAACTCACCCGGACACACCTGACGGGGCGAAACTTACCTACTCCGTGGTTGATTATTAATCGGCCAGCGATTTTAACGACACGTTGCTGCTGCCGTTTCGCGCGAATCACTGGATCTCAATTTGCGTAATTTCCCACTCAAACACGATGTTTTGCGTTTCTTTGTGATAATTGCCAGAAGCAAAGAAATCTATAGCTTGGTCAAGTTGTCGTTTTGACGCGTGCACGTCGGATGGATTTATAATGGTGCAATGAAGAAGAGTGTTTTTTTATTTGTACAGGGCGGAAAGAGAAGTTTGTCCTCATTTACAACTCTACATCTTTATTCAATGTGAACATTCTTCATCGTATTTCCTGTAATGCTTTTAATGTCTTGAAAAATGAAAAAAAGAAAAACAAAAGGCGAGCGAATTTATTACCTGCAGTGGATCTACCTCAGTCAACAGTGTCCATCCGAGTGGTAACTAAATAATTCAGACGACAAAGAAGGAAAATACTGAATAACCAAATATCCAGAGGATCCCTACTTATAATTAGTTCAAGAAAGAGATTCACCCGTGTCAGTGCACCCGCGCAATGTAGTTCTGCCGTAGCGAGGAAACTTGCGTTGCAATCAACATGTAAAGTGGAAATCAGTGAGCAACGGTGGAACACAGATACTAAGTATTAACGTGTAATTCAACGGTGTACTCGCGCGGCAACAGTGAACAGCAAGACTCTAGCCAACGAACCTGCTCGAAATCTGAAATGGCAGACAAGATCCAACGACTTGCCGCAACTCGATATTCCACGCCAATCACGTCAACGAACGTCGTACCATGACAAATTCTGGAACACCCTATGTATAGAGATGGGGATGCAGAATTGCCTATATTATCACTGAAAGTGATTTTAGCGGGGGTAATTCAGAAAATCTGGCCTCTTCAGGTGCAACGCTGATGCAACGAAAATTAGAGATTGGTTGATTTGGGTCACGTGATTCGTGAGAGGGCGTGGGATAGACCCCGAGTAGGAGTAGCGTTATCTGGTACTGAACAAATGTTTGCGTATCAATAAAATTTTATGGCAGAGAGGTCGTCTTCATTTCCTAGTCAGAACAGTTGCTTCTGGGCCTTTCAGTGAGACGAATCATACTAGGGTATTTTAAACTGTTGTAATTTCATTAAAAAAATCCGGTTAGCCTTTCAAAGGGTGAAACGACAACTCTGCGTTAATTCTTTTCAAAATGTAGCCAGCGAGAAAACAAAGAAATTGTAAAAAGTCAAATGAAAATCTTAAAAGAAATTTCTTTCATGACCAAATCTGCCTCGATAGTCCCCTCTTGTAGTGTCTCCTCTATCTGATGTACGACTTTCGTTCGCTGTAAAATTTTACACTGAACTGTGAACATTGACAATATGTTAGAGTTTCCTAAATTATTGTCGTTTCAACTCTGATGTTTATGGTTCAATAAAGTAACGAGAAGAATCGTATTAATTTTGAAGTAGATCTAAACAACTTTTCAGTGATTTCATTCGGAGGCGTTCGAATCTTTACAGTTTTCGATCACAAAGATAACGATGTAGGAAAAAACTCGAGGTTGGTAAGATTTTCCAACTTCGAAACGAATTCCAACTGCGATTGTCGTACAAAATTCAAACACTTCTGAAATATCGATAACAATATTTCGTCGAATGTGCAAATGCATTGTCCACCTTACACATTGACCACTTCACGCGTGTGCTACTTTCTAATCCTAATGCTCGTTCAAATGATCCGCGCCTCGATGTCAGTTCCCTGTCAATTTTCAACGAAACCGGACGCTCTCGGCCGTCGTCTTGGAGCAGGTGGACCGCTCGATAACTTGGGACAATTTCAGCCGGAAGTTGCTTCTAATTCCATTCGTTGGTCGCACGCGGAACCTTATTACGCGGGGTCTCGCGTACTCACTCACGTATCCGTCTTCGTTCGATGCCTCGGCTCGTGAAAGTTACGGCCGACGTTATAGGCCGCCGCTGGGCGAACTTGCTATTGCGAACGGTAACCGTAAACTCGCTCCCGGGAGGAAACTCGTCTCTCGTTCCAGGTAAAATGACCTGAAACTAGCGGCCGTAGCGCCAGCAACTACTTTGGCCGCTCCTCGTGAAAGCGGGAGATTTAATTCCTTCTCTTTCTACCGTGTTATGTTGCCGAACTTGCTGGCCTGTGAACGAAACGATGGCTCGGACGCTATGCAAATGGAACGATTTAATTTAGAAACTGAACCAGACGATCGACTTCAGAAAATTGTCGTCGTCCAGCGGGACGTCAGGATTCGGGCAGTTTTGGCAGGTAGATCAACAGCGTGTTTAGGCGAGCATTGGCAGAATGCGATGTCCTTTTGTTGGACACGTCGGCGAGCTACGTGGGATGATCCTCGATTAGATATCAGTAGCCAGAGATCGGTAGAATATGTGTGTCGATGGGCGAGAGCGGCTTGGCTAGTGGTGTAGACCCGATATTGGTCAGACATCGTGTAACCAACATGGGAAAATGGGTCAACGAGGATTTATCCCTCCCCCTCCTTACGTTATCTTACGTTTATCTGATCTGTCCGATCGCTTAATTATGTGTTACCGATGAGGACGTTGTAATTAGTAAAACCTGCTCGTTCGTTAGGCTGGATTTCTAGGATAGCGATCAGAATTTTCGTTGGTTTAACGATCCAGGAAGGATGGCGAGAAATATTTGTCTTTTGCGAGAGAAATAGTTTTCGCGTCTTCTGCTTGTGTTTTAAGCGCTGCCGGGTATCTTTTTCCGATAATATCGATTTTTATGAATGGAACTTGATTCTGTTTTCATTGCGCGCAATCGTACAAATGCACGACCAAACGTGCAAAGTAGAAAAGAACATAAACGAACGTTGTTCTCGCGTGATTTGTACGTGATAAATTATTTTGTAGCGCAATGTAGCAATCTGCAGATGAGTTGTGCTCGTGGATTTTAAAACGCACAGGTCGTCTTATCATCAAAAATGCGAAAAATTAACAGACCTGTATCATTTTATCGCGCGTTGAACGTTGCAAGAATTTATGAAATCCTAAATATTCAAAGTTCGATAAAACGACGAAGAAAAAATCGTACAGCGAATGTCAAGGGATCGTTGTAAATGCGAAGCTTCAGTTGATCTAATTCCGAAAAAAATTTTTCCAATGTTTCGAATTTTTACAATTTTCGAAGCAAAGAGTATCCTCGTCGATTAAATATTGATTTCAAGTTGTTTTCTGAGAGAAAACTGAACCCGCGACTGTCAAAGTGGAGGACAAGCGGATCCACGATCTCTTCTCGCAAAGTGACATCAGTTGAAATTGTCAAACAGCAAACTCGTCGTTCTTAATTCCGGATTTGCGAAACGAGCTTGGCTCGATTGGAAAGCGAGGTGGTTCAGTTGGTTGGGTCAGCTCGCTCGGTGAGGAGTGCGAGTCATCCCTTAACCGATAGTCGTTCCTTCGACTCGTCTTGTTAAAAGCGATTGCGTCGTGAACGTTAACTGCTCTCACGAGTGTTTCGTTGACTTCGGCGATATGAACGAGTCCGACTCCGGCGTTTTCTCCGTTGATTGCAGCATCCATTCCGAGGGTAATCGGGTTACTGGAAGGAAGCAATTCTTCTGCCTCCGTTTCTCTACTTTTGTCTGGGCGCATTCGCGATATATCGCCATTATTCCGACAACCGATACCGTGTTTTACGTAC
Organism: Melipona bicolor; assembly: GCA_030673865.1. Lineage (NCBI taxonomy): Eukaryota > Metazoa > Arthropoda > Insecta > Hymenoptera > Apidae > Melipona > Melipona bicolor. The sequence goes on from JAHYIQ010000012.1 coordinate 4,284,491, forward strand.
GAGTAAACAATCCCAGTTGACTGGAAAGAGGATGTAAACGCCACGCACTGAAAGCGCAGTTTCCCCCACGTGCAGTATGTAAATTTAATGTCTTTTGATATTCCGGCATTCGAATCGATGAAAGAGAAAAAGCAAACTTCACGTTAATCGATCAAACTTCATTTTCTTAACACGCTTAGTTTCAATCGAGTTTTGTCCACTCGTATTTTTACGTTGCTCGGGTTTCTGCACATTTTGCACTCTCGTGTCTTTTCGTTCCAATAATAATTACGTCATTTCTTGAGGTACGAAGATTAAACATGAACAGGAATTTCAATTGTGCAATTTGGTTACATCATGGTCTACGTCCTTTTTCATTTTCTAATTTGTCAAAATTATTTATTAAAACAGGAAAGAAGGAACATTTTTTATATTCTCGCGCAATTATCTCCCAAATTATTTCTTATGAAAAGATTTACTTTGCTTGTGGTTGATGCTTTCAATAATATATTTCAAAATTATAAAATTATCATCTAAAGAAAATACGTAATTTTATTTAAATTATCTCACTGAAAGGCCCAGAAGCTGTTCTGATTAGGAAATGAAGACGACTCTTTTGCCATAAAATTTTATCGATATGCAAACATTTGAATCGATGCAAAACAAATATCAGACAACGCCACTCCTACTCGAGGTCTACGCCACGCCCCCTCGCGAATCACGTGACCCAAATCAACCAATCGCTAATTTTCGTTGCATCAGCGTTGCACCTGAAGAGGCCCGATTTTCTTTTACCCCCGCTAAAATCACTTTCAGTGATAAAAAGGAAAAAATACACCCTGTATGCAACAACCTCTCGATATAAAATATAACGCAGCGCCAGGAAAGGAGCGATTGAAGTCTCGAAGATTCCGTAAATTCGATTTAAAATCTTCATCGAATCACCGGATGGTAGACTGCACGCGAACAGATTAAAAGAACCGAATCTCTATTTCACGGAAGAGAGGGAGGAAGTCTTCGTCCTCGTTGTCCGACGCCACCGAAAACTTATCAATTATCATATTAACGAGGAGGGAGAGGCTGCTCAACCGGAGACGGCAACTTTCGTTCCCTCCGTCCCCCGTCCCTTTAATTTCATTCGGTTTTAAATCGATTATTCCGCAAGTTGCATGCTCGAACGCGAAACCGTAAGGAGGGACAATCTCTCCCTCTCTCTCCTTCTCTCTACGCTCTCGACGCAGTCTGCATTTCACCAGCGTCTTCGTCGTCGTCCCACGACGCTGGGAGAGGGAAATGGGAGGAAGTCCGCGCGGAAAGTTTACCATTACTCGGAGGTTTCTCCCTCGCGAAACTTATGTTTTACGCGACGGCCTTCTTGTCTTCCTGAAAAGGTTTCCACGATCACCATTTCTCGCGGCGGCCTCCTTCTCCCTCTAACGCGGCCATTCCACTTTTCAATCGGTTCCCGCTTTTTGCCGCTCTTCGGCTCCTTTTCCGCTCGGGTGGAATCATTCAACTTCGGCGTCGCGCCGCCGGCGATGCTTAAAAACTTTCTGCTCGTCGAATATCCCTCCTCCCCCGCCACGTTGGCAGACACCGTTTCTATTAAACGCGAAAGTGTGTTTAATCGCGAGTTCGATAGACGTCAAAAGTAAAAAGAGAAGTACGTACGTTGGATCGTATTCCTGATCTTCGCGATTTATTCGTTCGTGCACGCACGCGTGTGCGATTGCTCGTCGTTTTGCACTTCGGTAAAATTCAATTCCGAACGCGGGCGTCCGCGAATTATTCCGCCGAAACGTTGAAAAATGCTCGCTCGATTTGGAAAAAATGAAATACGCCGAGTGTACGAAGAACGTAATAACTAGACTGGAGTTTCGAGCAGATTTGTATTTTTCGAGAGTACAATTGAAAATATAGGCCTCCGTGGGAAATTGTTTCTACAAATTTATTATAGAGAACATTGTGCTTTGACGTTTTCCTATGTTTTTTTTCGCACTGTCGAAATTCTATGGAATTTTGTACTTCAATCTTTCGCACTATAACGTCACCGCTGGCATGACGGAACTGTTACATTTTTCCCTTAGAACTCTGCAGTCACTTCTAACAACGTGACTTCGTTTCGTAAAATAAATAAATAAATAAAAGAAATTAAAACAAATTCGCAGGAAAAATTGAATCATTGTTGAACGAGAACAGACCAGGAAAACAATTGCAGTGCAAGGGATTGAAATTTCCTGTAAAGATCCGCCCTTGCTCAATATTTTATAAATATTGTAGAGAACGTTGCACTTTGAAAGTTTGATTGTCAGCATTCTGTGGAATTTTATACTTCAACCCCTTGCACCACGAAGTGATGCTAGCTCGAAACTATGACAAAACTATTTTTCCCTAGAACTCTGAAGTCGCTTTATAGCAAATAAATTCTCAGGAAAAGTTTCCCGTAAATATATAAAAATCCGCAATCCAGTGAGTTCTACAAATATTAGGTTGAACGTTTCGTACTATCAGTATTTTGTACAACATTCGACCCCTCGCATCATGACATCATTTTTAGCAAAATTATTTCTCCATGGAACTCTGAAGTCATGTGATACTTTTATACAGTGTATAAAACAAATTCGGGAGAAAAAATTAAATGAAAGTTGTATCGAGAACAAACTAGGAAAAGATTAAAAATTTTCTGTAAAATAAATCCAACGCTCGGTTCAGTATCGCGTCGATAACTGAAAGAAGAAAAAGATAAAAATTACGCGACCTGAGCGCGAATTCACAGCGATTGATTAGAAAACGGGTCACGATTGAATTTCGTTCGTCGATTGATTGATCAATTTTCGGCGATTAATTGCCCAGGTAAAAAGCGATGAGTAGTATTTCCAAGGAGAGCACGTGTTTTATTTACCACGGTAGTAATACAAATTGACGGCCGCGTAATTCATTCGATGAATTTGAATCCCGTTACACGTGGATTTCACTGGAATAATAAAATGCATTGCTACATATCCGTGTCCGGTTGTCGATCTCTTTCAACGAGATACCGAACTGTGGAAACGGGTTTTAATAATAAAACACGCTTAACGAGCTGTGTCTTCTGTACGAAGCGAATTCACTCGATCATTATCAATTTTGTACGCGGAATGTTTTATATCTGTCTATGTTCTGCGTTTTTATATCTCGAAACATACAATTGCCAACGATCGTGGTATTAGCGAAATATTTCTAGATTTGCACGTGTCGTTCGCTAACGAGGATGTATAATATTTCCACGATATCTAAAAGTAATATTCTAACGACGAGATATGACTGTATCGGCGTTAGCCTGTGCAACAGTGGCGAGAACAATGATTGTATGTATGTCTTCCGCAACATTTGAGAGCAATGTTACAAGTGAATGTATGCGGATGTTAGTCGACAAAAATGTTCGGGCACTCGTTGAGGACTTGCAGATATCTTAAACTGTTTGAACTTCATGAAAAGAAAAAAATCACACAGCAAATAGGAAGGAAAACTTCAATCTTCGAGACCGTGGTGGAATTTTAATCGCGAAGGAAACTTTTTAGTATTTTCACAGGCGTTCAAATTTCTATAATTTTTGTTTTCTTATTCTAGTGACATTAAAAAAAAAAAAAAAAACGAATTCAGAACCGTCAAAGTTTTAAACGAACCCAAATGGATCGTTGCGCGATCATTTTATCACTGAAAGTGATTTTGACGGGGGTAACCCAGAAAATCGGGCAACGCTGATGCAACGAAAATTAGCGATTGGTTGATTTGGGTCACGTGATTCGCGAGGGGGCGTGGGGTAGACCTCGAGTAGGAGTGGCGTTGTCTGGTTATGAGTGATCGCGCCTGTAATTTGTTTTGCGTATCAATAAAATTTTATGGCAAAAAAATCGTCTTCATTTCGTAATCAGAACAGTTGTTCCTGGCCTTTCGGTGAGACGAATCGTACTGGGGTACAAATCGTGCAGTTTTTTTTTCACGAAGTTGCAACAATTTAACGCTTTTCGCGGATCAGTGTACTGTAATTTGCAAACTGTAATTTCGAGAGACGGGGCGCGATGTTCCGGCATAATATATCATAATATATATATACGAGATTTCTTTTATGACGTATGAAAACAAAGTTAGCCGTAATTAACGTTACATCAGAGTGAAAATGCTGCTTTAACGCAACAGATGAAGTGCATGGCGAGCGAGTGTTCACTGCATGAAACAGGTGGCTCAAATCAAATATGCTCGGTGAGACAATCGTCGAAACGAATAGTATCGTGTTTTCTTTTCTTTTCTTCTCTATCTAACGAAACGAGCTCGTTAAAAGATGCGCGTGGAAACAAACTCGTCCGCGAGTTTTCAAAAGACGCGCTTTCAGTTGAACGTGTGTCTGCGTGTATAGCAATATTGATGAGAACTCGATATTAGAGCAGTGACAGGTGATATACCCGTTTTCAACTGATTATAGCACGAGTGTCATCGATATTCTGCTACAACCGGACGACGTGACATAACGCTATAAAGCAAGGATTTAACAAAAGGGACTGAAGGGAGATTGGAGAGGAAGTCCAACGATCGAAATGGTTTCCAGGTTAAGTCGTGGATCATCGTTAACCTACTTGGGTTTCTCTACGAATATAGTTAATGCTCGTCAGCACGCACGACTTTTCATTTTTATGTAAAGCTCTAAGCCCCTTGAAAACAGAACGAATCATTTTTATTTGCCAAAGCTAAAATTAAAATACAAAAATTCGAGGATCGCGGCGCGGAATTACGCTTCGCTATTTGACTTCGTACGCCGCTATTTCATTTATTAAAACACGCGTTCGAAAAATTTCAAATTGGAATGTTCTTTCATATTTATTCGAATTCCCGACATAAATAACAGATAAAAGTTCGGAATGTATGAGTGTATTGGGTATAAACAAATAAACGAGAACGCACAGAGAGAGAAAGAGAGAGGGAAATAGAGAACAATTTAGTTCAATAAAGGAAAAAGTGAATTTGTTAGGCTTTACTACTGTATTTTTTCTTTTCGTTGTTGTTAAATCTGTTTTACAATATAAATTTCGTAACTTTTTCCAATAATAATAAAAGTGTTAAAGGAATTTTAGACCAATTAATTAATCGTTACATTCACGCTGGCCACAAAGTTTAGAATTTGCACTCTAAAAGCTCAAAGTTGACAATTTTCAAAGGAAGACAGCTCTGTACAACGTTTATTTATTAGACAAATTTCTGTTGTATCATCTACCAGCAATTTATTTACAAAGCATCTTTCCTCATCGAATGCATCGATGTCACCTAAAAGCAGGTGAAGTAAAAAACCGCGAAGGCCTGGGAGTTAGGAAAATAGCAGGGAGCATAAGACGGTTCGATAAGGAGAAAGTGGAAAATAGCTGCGGTGGTTCACTCGGAGATTTTCTTACGGAAGCAGTGTATATATCGTCGAAGATATCTCGGTTTGCACTACCCCCGGTACAAGTAGCGGCGACGAAAGTTCGACGGGGTTTGAAATTTCGCCGTCGGGCGATGCGGAAAAGTCTTAATGGATTGTATCATACCGCGTATTCACGGGCTTTTAGGCGAGATACAGAAGGGGCTCTGGCTCTGTCGTGCGGATGCGCCATTCAAATAGATCAGAACGTTCTCTGTGTACAGCCTCGTTCAGAAATCACCGGGATTTCGTCGGTTCTCAATGCGCGGAATCTTTGATACGAACAGTGTCTGAAATTTTGCAGATATTTTTTAAACAGCAGATCCCAGAGCAGTAAAGCAACTGAAGATAAATAAATGATCGAATGCATTCAATAGACTATCAAAGTCAACTTGTTCAAATAAGGTATTCACTTACTTCCATTCCAGGCTGAAATTGTATCTTTGAACTTCGTTAAAGTTTCAAACATTATTTAAAAAATGATTGCTGCAATGCATTGATGAATGTCCAAAAAATTTAACTGTCTATGGAATATTCATAAATCAATCAATCTTACAGTATACACTATTAATACACACGTCTTATCTCCATATATATATATATATATTATTATATAATATTATATGTATTATATAATTAAATTAATATATATATAATCACGATTAGGCTGCGGATTCTTACGCATTTTTACACTCTTCAACTACGATTTGAAACGCGAAACCTCGATGATAAAAGACACCTTACTCTGAATTTCACAAACATTCGAATGTTCCACGCACAGTGTGCATTCTCGCAGGTTAAAATTTTTCGACGCACCCCCCGATCGCTCATTTCTGTCCCAGCTGTCTGAAGATTCGCGCGGAAAGCTAAACATTGACAATCGAAAGTCGGCAATCGATGCCTCTTCTCGTCCACCGCCGATTCATCATTCGTAACTCCCGTTGCTGCTCAACTTTCCCTCCGCGCGACTCTATCTTTCATTCTCCCCTGTCAGTGCGTCTGTCACCGAACGCCAGCTCGGCTCTCCTTTAATTTCCTTCCTTCTTTCTCCCCGCCCCCCGGAAGAACGAGCGTCATCGCGACGTCGATGTCGCGTATCCGGTTTTATGGAGCGTCGCGTCGTCTCGCGGGGCCAGCGTTTACTCAAAACACCGCCCGAGTCCTTATCTAACGGATAGCTGCCCTCTACGCCAGCTGCTCTTATCTTGAAAGCTTCGGCAACGCAGAGCACGCTTGTATCTGCTCTGATTCAACGGCGACGATGTCCCTGCACGATCGCGAGATCGTTGCTCTTCGTTCGACGTCCCTTGCACCGACAAACGTGTTGACTCTTGCATCGAGAAGCGCGATACGCTCGCGGAACGAACGTGTGGAATAATTCATCCATTACGCTAGAGGATTATACGGTGGCTCGCCCGAGGAATATCTGAACAATTTGCGCGTACCAGTGATCGCGTGAGGTGATTCTGTACTCGCGAAGAACAAGCGAGAGGGGAAATTCAAATTCAAGTCCGAATCCTCGACTCTCGATGGGGTTGGCGTTCTCGATTACCAAAGCAGAGCAGAGAGACGAGTTTGACAAATTTTAAGAGGCGAGAAACTTTGAAAAACTGCACGAAACTCCTGAAGTGTTAAACGTCGTGAGAATAGCTCGAGAACTGAAGTTGCAACTCATCCTCGAAAGATTTCTCGAAATCCTCGCCGGATGAAACACTGTCCACGGCGTGGAATCCCGCGTGTCGTGGAAGATAAATCGAGCTTGGCTTTTAGGATCGCACTCCCTCTGGAACGAGCATGATTCTCCACGAAAGAAAAGAGAGAGAATGAGAGAGAGAGAGAGAGAGAGAAACTGCAGTTGCGTAAAAAAGGCGACACGACATTTACAATGACGGGGTACAATTAATTTTTCTCGAGCGGCAATTTCCAAGCTCCTTTTGTTTCTAAAATGGGAAACCAGGCGCGTGAGGTTAATTAACGCGAACAAAATAGAGGTGGCCGAAATTTTACGACGGTCTTGGCTTTTAATGAAACCGTCGGCGTGCTTTAAGAGGCTCGAGGTAAGATTAATGCAATGGGTATTAGCCAAGGGTTGAGCCGACCTGCGGATCCCTTCTCGTCTCGCTACACACCTAACGACCATACTTAAACCGCCGCCAGATAGATTTTAAGCCGATCACCGCGGGACGTAATGCCCGCGAAATCGGACGAATTCCTTTTGGTTTTGTTGCGGAAATACTACGTAATCACGGCCGTTTAATTAAAATTTCCCCTCTTAGTTAGTTATTGTGTCCGTTCACAGTGTAATTTATCAGAATCATCTTCTCCTTCGCTTCCTAATAATTTTTTTTCTTTTTCTATCTTTTATGATTTTGTATCATACTTGGAAGTTGCTTTTGTTATCACGAGCTTTTTGTATTTTTATTCGTACAGTTAATCGATTCTTTTTTTTTTATCGGTAATTTTACATAATCCACGTGTGTGTGTATATATATATATATATATATATATATATATATATATATATAAATTTAATTAATTGTAAAACATTGAGTATTTGCGATTTGAAATAGTAATTATGCAAATTTCATCACGAAACGTTATCAATTATTCAATCTATTGCCCGCACAGGACTCGAGCGTAATATCATTAACTGTATGAAATTTGAATTACTGCGAATTTCGCGTATTAACATTTTCAATAACGCGAATCCGTAAAAATGCTACTCGATTAGTCCCGCTCTCGATTCCAATCGCAAAATTTTTCCCTCCCCCCTCGGTAACTTCGAAACACTCGCCATTTCCTCCATTATCGAGTTATCAGTTTCCCCAAGAAAAATGCAATCTTTTTTTCCCTCTTTGCTCGACACGCGACTCGAACCTCGATGGCGGACTATCGAGTCGCTTTAAGGTGTTACATGCACCCTTCGATTGGTTGCAGAGCGAGGGAAATTAAAGAATTTTTTTGGTGATAAAATTACACTTCGTTGAGAAGAATAACGCGTATACTTTAAAAAATTCTAGCGATTGCTAAAGATTTGAACGGTGGCAACCATTTGTGCCTTCAACGAAACATATCTGAAGCGAATGTTTCCAATTTCACGTCAAATTGTACAGGAGAAGCTAGTATTCGATATAAAATGCCAATTTTTAAAAAAATTACGGCTATCTTTGACTCCTTTGTTAATAAAAAAAAAATGAAAAATGCATGAATCAAAATTTCGCTCAGTCAAGTATTAGATAATAGCCTTGAGAATATTGCAGCAAATTTCTATCGAAATTGATTCGACAGTCTTTCCGATTTTGAAAATTTCATTCCGAGAAAGAACGCTTTCTAAAGTCTCGCAATCACTTGCCACCACTGGATGCCGGCAAAAGTTCCAAATTAATTATTTTCTAGACTATGCCAGGGTATTCCAGAAGAGTAAACGTAACAACTGAATATATATAATTTTTGAAAGATTCTTCCAACTTCAACCCCTTGTACACACATCTAATCCAGTAACCCACTTATAATATCGCTTCGTTCTATTCTATTTATCCTCGTCCACGACGTTTTCACCCGTAGGGCACGAGTGCCTCCTCGAAACGCGCGCCAGTACCTCCCCCTCGAGTTTACCCTTCGCTCAGGCGTCTGTTTGTTCAACCCCCGCAATCGCCGAGCGGTTAAGAAGGCAGTTCTTCAGCATCGACCTTGTTTGTCAGTCATAATATCCTTAGCAACCCGCCGTCGAGTCTCCGGATACGAATTCACACGGCGACCAGACACCGAGAGAAACCATCGTGCTTTTCCAAACGCCTTCTACAATGCCTTTGCTCGATCGATGCTTTGTGAAAAGCTTCGTGAAACGCTTCGTGAAAGACGGGCAGACTGTTCGACGTGGTCTTTCTTCGGAATGGACAAGCTGACAGGGGCTTCTCGAAGATGGCTCGACGTTACCTCTTTTATCGAATTGACGACCCGCTGACCCTCGTCGAAGATGTTTTGCGAATGCCGCTCGACGATTGTCGATGGAATTTGATGGAAGTTGAGTTCTCGACGATGGATCGTGGCCGCCAACAGGTGGACGTCAAGTAGGCTCTCAGGTGTGAAATACGAGCAAGTTGCAAGTACCAAGTGGAGATTTCCAGAGCTGGTTTGGCATTTCGTTTCATTTCGCGAATAGCTTGTCGATTTCGATTCTACTTGCGCGAAAATATTCTGGATCACAAGGTAATAGTTTATTGTTAATATCGAATGTGACGAGTATTATGGTATTTTACTTTTAATTTGATTTTATTTTAAGAGCGTTCGTCGAGTTCAATTGTTCTTAGGCAAAAGTATAGTGAATCATAAATAATAGTTTATTAATAACATCGAATATGATGTATGTAATATTACACTAAATTCTCGTTATAATGTACTATATAATTTAATGAATATATTACAATATAATATATTACATCACAACGCAATTTAATTTAATTTAATGAATAATATATTACCCAATGTGATGGAACATATTTGATAATTCACAGTGCACCTTCCATGTACAATTTTCATCCCCATTGCTATTTTCCAACTTTTCAACAATTGTACTGTACACGTCTTACGATTTTATTTTCAATCTTCATTAATAAGCATTAGTCTAATTTGTTGCATAAATTTGAGACTTTGTACAATATAATCCTGAATTTAAAGATCGAAATTTAAATTCTCGATAATTCAAATTCTACATGTAGGAATTGTGACTTATTTCTTCCAATAAATCGAAACTATAATTTGCACCACGAAACACTTACTCTCTCTCACAACTTAAGCAACCAATCTCCCAATCTCTTCCGAATCCCCGTCAAGATAATTTCAGATCCCACTGGAATTCCAAGATCTCCCCAAACTTTCAAGTTGTCGTCAATCGCTCAATCGCCAAGAATCCCCGCAAATTTCAAAAACCAATCGTCCCCGCCGCGACGGGTCTCGCGACAGTTGGGCTGGCCCGGTATCTCGGACCGAATCTCTCATCCGGAAACGGGGACGCTTTTAAGCGGATCTTGGACGTAAACATCGCGAGCGCAGGGTAGTTTGGGAGAAGGGTGGGGATGGCGTCGAAAGTTGGAGCGATCGTCGACGGAGAACGGGAAGTTTTCCGGCAATTTGCCGCGGCTGCTCGACGCGGCATCGCTTTCGAATCTACTGGAAAGCCGTGGCGGGACGCGTGGACGGAATACGTCGCGAACTTCCGGCGAAGGAAGGCGGAAAGTTGCGCGCCTCCGCTCCGCGGAACAGCGGAATCCGGCGACGCAAATTAGCCGCGTTTCCCTTTTTCGAAAATTCGCGAATATATTCGCCGGGAAAACGTTTCTCTGAACACGTCTCACTCTGTTCACTCGTGATCGAAAAATCTTGAGGGACTGGCAGGAAGATTATAAAATTTATAGTTCGATAGGCTCGAAGTAAATTTTTTTTTTATGCCAGTTAGAAAAGGATAAGAATTCCGAAGTTTGACGAATGTTGAGTAAAACGTAATTTCGTATTCTCCAGATAGATGGTTTTAGGACAGCACAATTTTGTGAATGGAACAAGGGACGAAGTAACATTAAAAATATATATTGAAACAAACACAATTAGATACAAAACAGTAAAGCTTTAGATTCCTCAGTCTCTCAATCACTCTCTTCACTAGTCCGAAGTCGCTATTCTTTTTTCTCAGATCCTCACATCGTGATTCCTTCTCGACGAAAGAAAACAAAACACGACACACATATACATATCATACATCTACACCACAAACTACCCTCGCATTTATGCACATAAAGCCAACACACTCACAAATTTATGGAGATTTACTTCTTTAAATAAATATATTGAAAATTTAAAATTGTAAATTTACTGAAACATATTTAACTGTAACAATAACTATTTATTTTAATTTACGTATAACAAGATCTTTATGACGACCATTTTGCTTGATTCTCAGCAACTGAGATTCCAATATATTTTCCGCTATTTTATTTTCTTCTTTCTTCATTTATATAATCGTCGCCGCCGCTGTTAAACTCGCTGTAAATACTTTGAATGCCGATCTGAATACCTCGCAATCTGCAACAAGAAATTTCTTTATAATTCATTCGCCGTTCTAGAATTCTGTCTAGACTTGTAAAGTAAATAAACAAAATTAACAGACGAGACGAAATTCTTCATCATAATCGACAATTTAATACGATTTTATAGATGCATATAATTTCACTTCACTACGTTTTGCAATTATTCCACACATTCAAGCAAATTCTATACAGCTATGTATATGTTGTATATTGTGTATACGTTATTCGAAATCAATCAATCAGGATAATTCCGTCAATGAAGTTCTCCAGTTCGCGAAGCCAACGCGAAAGGAAATGAACGAGCCTCGGTTGATCATTTCGCCAAGCTGCGCGTAAGTTGGACGTTTGTTAAATTAAATGTTGTCAGATTCAAAACGGCGAACGAGAGCCGGCTTTGGAAGTTCAGCCTCGCGAGCGGGATCCTTTATTCCCGCGGTTATCGAGTTGCGTTGACTTAATTTAATTCCTTCGAGTTAGAATTACTTCGAGTAGTTTTCGTTTAATGAAACTGCTCTAGAAAAAAAAGAAAAACACGTTCTGAATTCAGGTGTCAGTATTTTTTCGTCGAGCTGCATCTTTGGAATGTGGGAAAATACGAGATATAACGTGTGGATTATTGGTCAAAAGACGTAGATCTAGAAATTTATTTATTTGACGAGGCATAGTTTAATTAGAAAATTAGCAATGTTCAATCAGCCACTTCCAGATAATATTTCTTATTGAATGTATTAAAATAATTTCGTTTTTTCTAATTTAATAAACATTGCCCTCTACTGATAATAATTTAAATAAAATAGAATCTTATACAGTATCAAAAAAAAAAACATTACTTACGGGTACTTTTATTATATCCCTATCTCGCATTTAATATTTCACATCGAATATTTCTAATGGATCTTGTATCCTAATTGCTACTATTAAATATTTTCAAGCCACACACACTCCATATTTCATATGTCGTTTCCATATTTAATATCGTACATTCTACGACCTGCGTCGCACATCATTAATCTTCATTCGTTATTTTAATTTTCATAGGCCATATTTCAACATGGCACATTTCATATTTCCTATCTCAGATCTCAAGTTCCACATTCAGTATTTCTAACGAATCCTTTTATCGTAATTTCCACTAACATTTCCCTGTCATGTTCCATTTCCTCCATGTTCTTTATCCTACATGTTCGTGTCTTGTTCTATATCCCACTAATTTCCATCCATTACTTTTATTCTAATTTCCATCCTACATACCATCGAAAGTACTATACTATATCGAATATACTATATCCTGTCTCTCATATCTAATTTTCTATCTGAGCCTATTTCCTTTTCCCACATTCCTAATCACACTGTTAACTTTCTAAAACCAATTTACCATTTTATCCCTTTAGAATAAGGAAATATAGTCTATAAATGTAAATTTCCTACAAACAAAAGTTGCTGGCCCATAAATGAAACTCACTGTTCCATAAAATGAATTTCGTAGCCCATAAATTTCTTACAAAGCAAATTTGTGAACATCTACGAATTTTCCTATTCCACAAAATAAACTTTGTAGCCCATAAATTTCCTACAAAATTGTCCAAATCGTGAATACCTACGAATTTTATGTTACAAAATAAATTTCGTAGGCCATAAATTTCCTATAAAGCTAATTTATGGATATCTACGAATTTCGCTATTTTATAAAATGAATTTCATAGCCCACTGATACCACAGAGCTAATTTGTGAGCACCAACGAACATTTCTACGTAACAAAATAAATTTCGTAGCCCATAAATTTCCTGCGAAGCTAATTTATGGACATCTACGAATTTCGCTGCCATTTCAAAATGAATTTCTTAACCCACAAATATACCACAGAGCAAGTTTGCAGCAGGCACGTACGAGTTTCACTATCTCACAAACTGAATTTCGCAGCGAACGGATTGCGAAATACGAGATGTGGATACGTGGCAATATCGAGTGCAGAAACCAAGTTTCGCCAAATTTCACCGTTACGATATTTTCCAACGGATAACGATTTTCCGAAAAGATAATGAGCACGTCATTAATTTGCACGTCGTTCGGCAAAGTTCGCACGTAACTGCAAATCGACCAAAGTGTCCAGATACTTATTAGCGTCGGTTTAATTACAGCCTGTTTAATTATAGGGTCCACGGTAATTTATCCGAAAATTACCGGCCTCTCGACACTGCCGGCGAAAAAGCAGATCGAAACGAAACGGAAAGCCCGGCAAACAGGATCCACGGGGTTTTATAATAACGGGGTGGATCATTTCGTAGCCGGCCGTGACGGGTTGCCGGGCGATGTTCCCCCGAGTTCTCGAGAGAATGCACCGCGTATTTCCACTCCTCGGGATCTAAATTAGTTTTCTCGAGCACCAACACGTTCTGCTCCCCCCCGACCGTTTGCACGCCGGATTTTAATATAATCCGACCGACCGGCTCCGACGGGAAAGTCACGCGCACGTACGATCGGCCGGCCATCGAACGAAAAGTTCCCATTAACGCCAGTCGCGAGAAATTCACCGCTCGTTCGCTCTGTTCTTCTGAGGATAATTCCGCCGTGATGGAACGATAATTTTCTACCCGCCGATCGTGTCGCAAAAGTTGCGGCTGTTGATTTACGATCAACGGAATTGGCAAACGTGCGAAAGTTTATGTACTCGAAGTGCAAGAATTTTGATTCGCAATTTGAAATATACGAATCAAAGAATGTTAGAAGCTAGATTTTCGAGCAACTGCTGACAAATTGAATGGCACGCAACTGAGTGACTTAAGTAGCAATTTGAAATTCATGATTAATAAATTGATCTTTGAAACGTGTAATTTAGAATGCTTTGGAATGCAGGGAAAATACAAACGGCTCGACTGTCCTTGGTCTAGTTTCCAATTGACGACTTTATTGTACCGAATTCACCAGTTACACGCGTGGCTGTGTAGTACAGTGTCTGATTGCATAGGGGATTGTTCTACTGCGAGCAATGTTCTTTGAATGAATCCTTCTTTTACCACTCTCATAAGATTCATTAATACATTCAATAGTCCACTACATCTGTATATCTTTCTTTCATCATTCTCATAAAATTCAATCAACACTTACACATCTATGCATCTTTCTTTCACTATTTTCATAAGTGACGAGAAAATGAAAACTCGATAACACCAGATATTTTTACTCGCAAATTAATAAAATAAAGAAGATCGCGAGGAAAAATTGGAAATTCGTCGAACACGGAGGGTTTCGAGAAGTTGGCTGGCCATTTGTTCGCGCGACAATCGACCGTGAACAACTTTCATCGAGCCACGAAGCTGGTCCTGCGACAAGGCTCGGTCGAAAGGGCCAATTAAAAGTTACCCAAGGCAACGTCCGCGGAGCGGCGAGCTAAGTTCGTCGAGGTTCGGCTTTGGCAATCGATAGGTGTGGCAAGAAGAAATATACACGGAGGGATGAACTTTCGCAGGTTCGGCATTTGGCGATCCACGGTCAATGTTCGCTTGTTGGCCGAAGCTTGCGAAACGCTCACGGAAGTTGCCCCGTCATTTTGTAACGCGCGCCGCAGTTTCATCAACTTGGAATTTTAATAAATCGATCGATTTACTCGTAAATAACATATGACGTTTAGCGTGCTCGTCCGCTACGTCCCTGCAATAGATAATCGCCCTGAGTCGATCAAATTGTCGAATCTTCCACACGGCGGATCTATTTTCCATACTTTCCACTTGAAACGGAGCCCGGTGTAAAGTTGATCTTTGAAATAAAAATCTTTCCATCCGGGTGAAAGATTCAATCAGAGAACTCCAACTCTTCGCGCAGGCACGATACTACGTATTTTTGTGACATTTTCCCGATAAATATCAAGTTTATACAATATTCACGCGAGGTAAATAAAACTCGCTCCTTTGATTTCCTCCCTCGTCACTCTGTTTTCTTTCGTTAAGGATAAAGGATAAAGGATCGATTGAACGAACGAACGAACGGCAGGTTTCACAAAGCGCAAAATGGCCACCGGTTGAAAAAATTAAAACTTCGCGATCGAGCGTAATTAATGCGAGTTGAGCGAATTTCACTTTGTCGGGACCCGGCAGTGTGCAGTTACGCGTACACGGTGACAAGACGCGGTAGGGGCGGGAGGCGTGGGGGTGTGGGAGGGTGCAGTGTTTGCAGCGAGCAGCTAAACCGTTAGCCGGGATCCACGGGAAGAATTAAATTATGTAAAAGGTCAAGTGGCCGTTTTTGCGTCGCGGGCAGTATGCGCCGAGTGGTCGTATAATGGAAACGCGTTTGAGAAACGCGGGACGGTAAACGGTGGCAGCCGCGCTTGAACTGCTTTAGTAGCGAACAGCGGTGTAATTGACACAGCCGGGTACGCGTTCCCCCCGCTTATCGTCTGCCACGAGTTAATACCATTTATTTCGGTCTCGCGGCTGCGAAATAAAACCGAGCGCGTCCCTGCGTCGGATAATTGCGCCGCTCGTTGTTAAAATATGCGAACGATTCTCCGCGAGGTTTCTCGGCTCTCCTCTGTTTTTTTTTTTTTTTTTTTTTTTTTTCTTTCTTGCGTCGCCCGCGAGCGAACGAAGAAAAGCCGCGGCTGCGATAATGGTTCCCCGTATTAACATTGTTCGTCGATCTTTTCTTTACTTTTTTCTTTGCTTTGAAAACAGACTCGGCAACAAATGAAAGCATTCAGCTTGGAGAGTTTTCTAGACGTCGTCGAGATGAGCTCCGAGCGATGTACTTTGCACGGATACAGAGCGATGAAACAGCAAAATGACTAATTTCGTGTGTGATAATTGTTGCGACACACGCAGAGTGACAATTTTGTGTTTAGTTTAATTTAGTTTAATTGATCGTATTTAGAGAGAAATTCGATTAAAGAGAATCACGCGAAACTCGGGATGGAAATTGACGAGTCGATCCATCGCGATCAGACCATTTATTTTTGGATCCAGTTCGATTCACGCGGCAATGTAGGATACTTTCTTATATCTCGGAATAAAAATGAAGATGTAGAAATTTCTCAAATAAGAACACGTCACGCCAAACTGAGTGTATGCGTTTCTTCATCTGTACGAATACATTAACCTTTTACAATTCGTTGTAATGCCGTATCTTGTCGCTAGAACGATGTGACGAGGATTATACTCATCAACCACAGAGTATATGGATAAATAAATTAATTGAAATAAATTATATGGAAATAACACTAATTCTTTTTTGAAAAATGAATTGTTTCATTGCTCAGCTTAATTAATAATAATTAATGTCGATAGAAAGAAAATATTTTAAAAGAAGTCGAGTCAATCTCAAAATATTCGAAAATGTCCAAGATTTATAAATAAACGTTTTATTTTCCACAAAAGACTCAATTCAAGTAAGAAATTGTAATTATTTTTCTCGAGTATACTCGTCGTTACACAAAAAATTGTAAGCTAATTGTAAGAGATTAAAAAAGAAACGTTTCCCTTGATTGATAAGACAATTAATAAAATTAATAAAGCAACCATCAGCGAAACAAAATAAAAATTCGCCCTGAATTTGTTCCTCCAATTGAAAGAAAAAGAAAAACTCACCGGACGGGACGAATCACACAAAAAACGCTCGAACTGTCCCGTAACTCGAAAATCAACAGTGCAACGAATTAACGAGAAGCATCTCGATTTCCGCGTACCCGAGGAACGATCTCGAACATCAGCAACGGCGGATAACAAAATAAAAATTCGCCGGCCACCACGGCAAAGTCACCGCGTAAAAACGCTCGAACTGGCGCGTAACTCGGTCAAACTCCTGGGCCCTTTGGAATCCAGGCTCGTTAGTCGCGGAAAAACCGGATATTCCCCGAGGAAACCCTCTGTCGACGTTCTTCCGACCACCCTCTTTTCCCTCTTTTCTCACAATGGAACACGCCGCGTACCTTACACCAATCCTCCGGCCATAAGTCACTACTACACCGGCTACGTAGCTCTCTCTTTTCCTCCGGCCTCGCGAACGCAACCCCCGTGGATCGTCAATGGCGGCACGTGACCGAGGGGAAAATCGGGGTCATCGATCCCGGACGCGCGAGATGTTTGCCAAGGGTGTCCGTTTCGGGCGGCGGGAACGCTCGAGGCCTCGCTTGGTTAACCGAAGCGAAGATGAAGTTAGCGGGCTTTACATAGTTGCAGGCTTTGTTTCGCCGGCTGGCGCGTCGCCAGCCAAGGGGGTTGCGAGGCACCTGCCGCCATTTACGCCCGCCAGACGCCTCGCAGCCCGCGTTCCACCGAGGATGCCGAGAGTGCGTCTGCCTCTCTGAGAAAAAAAAAAAAACCCCGAGTCTCGTTCCTGACATTTCCCTTATCAATCCCTTCCCGCGAGTCGGTTATTTCGACTTTAGCCCTTTAAACAGGGCTTTCGGACGCGAGTGTGCCAGAGCAAAAATAGCAAAAATTTCTCTTCGAATAACTTTGTTAGTTTCATCGTCGAACATTCCCGATTCGTTCTTTTGACAATTTGCAAGTGAGACGAAACAGCCCTAAATCTTCGTCTCCCTCACAGATATTTGTTAGTTATTAATCGCAGCAATTAACAAAAGTGCTCTCGTTAACCTCGAAAACGAAAGAACTGACACCAATTTTCGTTTCCTCCAAGATGCGAAAAGATGCGACGCGTTACAGAGACACGGGCGATCAGTTTTCGTTAAAAACGCGAGAGGGACCTGGCGGGAAAACCTATAATTCAACGTTACGCAAGCAAGTTTCTCATCCTATGAATTTCTGGTGAATACGCGGAGCGAAAGCCGAAAGATAAGAATGCCGAATGAATATAAACATTCTCTCGGTTTCACGGCAACGAGAAACTTGCCTTGCGAGTTCACCACGCCACGCGTATAATAGCAACGAAGCGCAAATGGATCCCGCAATGAATCTTCCTCCCTTTGCTCTCCTGAAGCATCTTCGCAGCTCCTTTCAAGCCCTCCGATAACTTCAGCGTAATTGAAAACACGCTTTTGCTTCTTTCCAATCAGAATTTCAAATTCTGCTCCGTCGATCATCCATCGTCTGTGAAATGCGACTAATGTAGGAAATCCTGCCTCGGTGTCGGTTTAGTTCCTTCTGCGTGCCATACGTCGTAATTTCTATCGTACTAACGCAGTGCAGAATTCCATCTTACGACGTTTTTGACGTTTTTTATATCAATCTTTATATTGTCTTTTACGTATCAATTTCGTATGTTCTTATATCTCTGTAGTAAAAAATTAATAACTGTAATAATTGAATATGACACAATACAACAAGATCACGTTGTTGCGTTGTTAGTATTTCGTAATTTGAAGTAAGATATATGGGACAATTTTATGTACGTTTTATATCTTTTTTACTTTTTTTACATATCAATTTTTGTATTGTCGATTTTATGCATTATTATATTTCTATGGTAAATGTAGAATAACTAGAAAGATAGCAAATATTTTTTAAATATACTTCATTTTTCTTAACAGGTAACTTTAACGTTGTTTCAATTAACGCGTTTCTTTTTTCTTAAATTCTAAAGATGCTCTAAATATTCCACGAATCGACATAATTGCTAGGAAAAACTTCAATTAGGGACGAGCTTCAATCTTCGACAAGACAAAAATAAATATTTTCTTTGCATGTACACATGTTTTTCTTCTCTTTTTATCAATGAAAGTGATTTTAGCGGGGGTAACCCAGAAAATCGGGCCTCTTCAGGTGCAACGCTGATGCAACGAAAATTAGCGATTGGTTGATTTGGGTCACGTGATTCGGGAGGGGGCGTGGGATAGACCTCGAGTAGGAGTGGCGTTGTCTAGTACTGAGCGATCGCGCCTTTTCTATCTATTCAAATGTTTGCGTGTCAATAAAATTTTATGGCAAAAAAGTCGTCTTGAGTCGACTGAGGTATGAGTCGTGCAGTTTTTATTACATGTATATTATATACGTAACATAGATGTTCTATAAGTTAATATAAAAGCAATTTGAAGTTAAAATAAAATTTAGTCGCGCATGTTGAAGTCACGCTTTGACCTTATTTAACACTTTGTCTTTTAAAAAACATAGATAACCTGAGATATAAATATTTCAATTCTTTCACGTCACTGGAACCTATTAACACTAACGTCAATATTAACGAAACAAATTATAACACGTATCTGTAACGTAGAAATAACAAACGCGAGGTATGTTCTTAGAAATAACAGCAATCTTGGCCGGAATTGTAGGCCAAATCAACTCGTAATTATTCGCACGAGTTGGCAATTCAAATTGGATATGTTTATACAGCAGCGTTTATAATTAATTTCGAGATATTACGGTCGATAACATGCATCGCGAATGGTTCAGTGCCGAATGAATTGGTATTATGTAATAATAATAATAATAATATAATCGTATCTCACGGATGGAAATTTATACAAGAAATTTATACACGGTACCAGCTCGTATTTGCGAAGAAAATTCCACGTTCAGGAATAGGAGGGCAAAGTCATATTTCTCGTATACGATGACGCGATAAATACGGTTTGATGGCAAGATAAATAAATTGCATTGAAAGGAGGTATATTCAGTGCGAGGAATCGCGGAAATTGATACAATGACGCGACGTCACACAGACACTGTCTCGCTTTTTTTCAACGACCGACTAAAGTAACCAAAATATATATATCACTTTCTACGATAGTTTAAAATTTTATTTCTGAAGACGTGCTATCGAGGGATACACTGCTTCATCCGTAGTTCAATATTTCCAAAAAAACAAAAAACTCTCCTCCAAAAATGTCATCGCAATAAATCGTCTCTTTGCCCTTTTACTCAGAGGTTCAACCTCGTCTCGAATTAGCAAACTTTCGACACTTTTGAAAAAAGAAAAGTCTCTCTGTTTCTGTTCCATTGTTCCATCGTATTTCAGAATTGCGTGACTTTTCGGACGTCTGTTTGGAAGAAACGTCGCGCAGCGTCGCGACGAGTGCCGGCCATGATCAATCCATACCGATGCCTCTCGGATGTCACCCGAGAGTAGCCGAAGAAAAATTCAATATCCGACGCCTGCGGTCCAGTCAGCTCCACTGTCCCGGCAATTACTTTTCCCAGCCGGAATCTAATTTCCGCGGGACGTTGACCGGCGGAGATGCGTTGGATCCCACCCACGGTCGCCGCCGAGCGCGTTCACGAGCGCGTTAAATTATTCCAGCGCTAATTCCACCCGCCTGGAGGCGACGTGCGCGCTTACCGGCCGTTAGCCGAACACTCGTTAGCCTCGCGTTTGCCTCCCCCTCGGCGCGTTGCGGCAATTCAAAAGTTCCGACTGATTACGACCTCGTCCAGTCAACGAAAGTCCTCGCGTTTCGCGTCGAACCTTTCTCTCGCAAGCCAACGAGTTTCACGTCGGGCTTTTCTTCCCCGAGCTGCTCGGTCACCGTCGATTCGCCCTGTATCGCAGCGGATTTTCTGCCGATCGCGCAACAATTTTCCACCGTCCCAGCTTCGTCTTATCCCCCCTCCGCTGCTCCAGGCGGCTCTCAGAGTAATTGCACGGTCCACGCCGTGTACGAGCACCGCGGTGAATGGCCGCGTCGATAAATGCCCCGCCAACGAAGCGAGAGCATTTCGCCATTCCGTGGCGGAATATGAAAATAACGCCGGCCAGACGGCGAACGAGAGGGTTCTTAGCGAGCCCGTCTACTTGATTTCTATGATAATTGAGAATGGCGAGACGGGGACGCGACAGGCTGATTGGTGAAATTGGTCATAGACTGGAACTATTGACGATTAAAGCGCGAAATCTTCATGAACGAGAGGTATTCACTGTGAAGAAAGATAGAAAAATTTTGTAATATAATATATATTTTTGTACGTTTTACGAAAAATCGTTTTGAATAATTAAAAGACTTTAACAGTTTAATTATATTAGGTTGGTCGAAAAGTAACTGTGTTTCTCTGTGTGTGTGTATGTGTGTGCAAATGAAAGATGAATTTTTCGTGAGAAACAATTAAGAACTTTATTAGGCAACGTATTGACCAATATTCACCTAGGACGTTGAAAGAATAGGGGATCGTGTGATGCAATATATATTTTGTATAACTTGTAATTCATTAAATGCATCAAATCAAATGCATGTAAATGTGCATTGTGTTTTAATATATACTTTATAGTTTATTCTATACAAAAATGTTAATTGGGACTAAACATTTTCTTCACCGCGATGATTATCACAATTTTTACATCTTGAAGTTCAAAAATTTCCGATAAAACATCTTCACTTACATTCAACGAGGAATAAGATGTCTGATCATGCACGATGTAATTCCACTTTGTGCAACAATTTATCTGTCTAGAAATTTTTACGAGCATCTCTCTGCAACATATACGACAAACTGAGCGGAACATTCTATTTCGTAAATTGAAATATACAGTCGTTGCCAGGGCAAGAGAATTAAATGAGATTTTTCATTCGAGAACGACGAGTCGTGATTTTCGTCATACTTGCGCCATTAATATTATTGCCATCAATACGCATTCACCGAAATCAATTTTCCCGCCTCCGGGAACGAGACTCCTCTGCAAAAATATTTTATTCTTCGTACTGGATTTATTTGACTACGAAAAGTCATATCCTGTTCAATAGCGGCACGCTTTACGAGATATCCGACGTTACACACAAAAATATATACCCGGGGAACTGTATTCGTGGAAGTAATATCGATATATTGTCCGAACGTCAGACCTAAGCAAATATCGCCTCCGAACAAGAAATTATCCGTACCTCAACAGAAATATCAATGTTATATTGATGATATATTGCATAATATATCTCGCGTGCGTCATCGATACTGTAGAGATTAGATATAAGGAATACATATTTAATAACGTGACGATCGACCCACTCACCACTCGACACAACTTCTTTCCACGACTCAAACAACTTTGTTCTACCATTCGATCGACTCTACCCACGTCTCAATCAACTCTGTCTCTCGTTTTTCAGAAAGAAAAACGTCTCAGCCCAAAAGCTGCGCTTCTCTCACCACATTCGTACTTTCCCCTCTTTTTCAATGGGCAAACGCTACAGACTATCTGTAGCCTTCAAAATTATATTCAGGTCTGACCTTCGTTATTTAGTCAGAATTACAATTAAAACCTGTCCGCGGACAGAAAAAAATTTTATCGAGCTGCAGACAAACGAGACTAAAGACTAAAGGTGATTTATTTTTAAACTAGCTGCGATATCCAAATTTTCGTCAGTCGCATTTTGTCCGAGTGCTGAGAATATCACATTTTAATAGCCATGTGCAAGGAGCGCTGTAGCATCCACGTCGATACAGATCAAATTCATGTCACATTGTCGTACAATGCTGTAGCATTCACGTCCGCGAACGTGTTAAACGACAGTTGAAAGTTATTGCTCAACGACGCTACAGTACCATTCTAATAACTATGGTCTCGATTTTTCGAGACGTCGACAGAGAGGCTGTTAGCGCGACTCGACCACGCCTAACCGGTATTGGATTAGCTCTGCCTCGGCCCAGGCCTCCCATTTGCCCGAGGTCTGGTCATATGCGGCCTAATTCTACTACGCTCGGTCGCATATGGTCCAATTCCGCCTGCCAGCCACCAGACGCTTCTCAGCTTTCCCGCGGAGATTTAATATTAACCACCTGTCTGATCATACATTGTCCTCTTCTACTTCGCAGATTCCTAGTTATTGTTCCTAGCTATTTCCTAGCTTTTCTCTTTTTTTTTTCTCCGTCACTCGCCAGCGAACTGTTCCTCTGTCACTCAAATATACATGTTCGCGTGTATTGGGAAAATTGAAAATTGTGAAGCGAGGGTCTCTCCTCGCTGAAAGGGAAGCGAAAACGAATTTTTTGTCGAATTTCGGGAAAAATTGCTTGCATTATTCGTCGCCACAGGCGAATTTTTTTTAGACGGAATATAAACGATTAACAGTTCGAATTTTGTGAATCATTCGACACCTACGGGGTTGCAGGTTTATTTTTTGAACGCTCGATGAAATCTTTTTCCTCGAAAAGAATGATTTCTTAGTTTTCTTTTTTTCTTTTTCGGCACCGGCGTCGTTTATCATTTCGAACTGTGCAATTTATCTCAATCCTTTTTCTCGTCTGCGGTCAAGATATCTCTCGCGATGCCACGTCAATCACACCGCGTTACGAGCACAAGAATGTTTTGCATAATATAATTAATTCGCACGATAATCTCGCGGCTAGATGAGAGATATCCCGTCGCTAGATTCCAGTAAAAATTAATTCCCCGGACGTCTCGTTATATTATTAATTAATAAAGAAGTTAGCGACGCTAAACAAAGAGTATGCTATATTTTTTATCGTGGTGAATTCCTCTAATGGCGTTTCGTCGTTACAGTTTTAACACCTCCCGTGTAATTATATCACCAGGTTGTAAACTACTCTCAGAACTATTTCAATCATCCGAGTTACGTTTCAAAGTGCTGAAATTTAGTTTGCAATCTAGCGTAATGCAATCACTGAATTGCTGAATTATTTTATGCATTTACGGAAAGTGGGAAAATGCGGAGGATGCGTATGATGTGAAACAAAAAAAAAAAATAAAAAAATAAAAAAAAAATAGAAAAACAGAGAAAGTAGAGTACTTTTTAAGATAGAAAAAACAAATTTTTATCCAGATTATCATTTTCTTCAATTCTGTTCGTAAGAGTACGAAATTGCATAAAGATTCGCAATCTAATAATTCGAAATATTGAAACTACGATGTTGAAATTATAAATTAAATTTCAAAACTATTTTAAATATTCGAAACCAAATTTCTACCTAAATTAGTTTATTAAATTCTGTTCGTAAAAGCACGAAATTTCACAATTTAGTAATTGTGATTCACAGTCTAGTAATTCTATAAAAAAATATTGAAACTGAATTTCAACAACTATTTTAAACATTCGAATGGCCGAAAAATCAAATTTCTTCCTGAAAATTATTTTCCTGAATTGTGTTTCTAAAAATACGAAATTGCATAAAGATTCACAATTTAATAATTTATAAAATATCAATAATGAACCTAATATTTTATAAAATTTATACAAAATAGTATAAAATGTTAAAATATAATGCTAAAGTTATAAACTAAATTTCAGAACTATTTTGGACATTCCAATGATAGAGAATCTATATTTCTATCCAGATTAATTTCTTCGATTCTGCTCGCAGAAACACGAAATTGCATAAAGACTCGCAATCTAATAATTCCACAAGAAGTATTGAAGCTGTATGCGAAAATTATAAACTAAATTTCAGAACTATTTTAAATACCCGGGCGATGCGTCAAAGTGGCGAGAATTTAGTTACGAAATTCCACTTTAGCGGAATATGGCGATTCACAGCGCTGGACAAAACTCGAGCCCAGTTGCCATCAAACTCGGCCGAATGAAGATCAAAGACGCTGGACCAACCCGGCCAACCGTTTCGATGCACTTTCTACCGTTTCGGGGGTTTGGATTTGTCGATCGATAGGCACCATCACGGTGGACCTCGGGGGCAAAGTTTAGGGTTTTCTGCGCGAGAACATGCATGCACGGCATGGTGTTGCATGGCGAGTGAAGCACGAACCTTGGAAAAGACATTCCCACCGCGAAAAACATGTAAACTGCTATCGATACCTCGTCCGACTGGCTTTTGCCATTCAAAAAAGCAGATTTCTATTCGAAATGATAAAACACGAAGCACACTCTGAGAGTCGAATTCAATTCGTGAATAGCACGGATTTCGTACGTCGAATAGCGGATTTTTTTCTTGTGCATTTCTCTCCACACTTTCTTTTCTTATTTTCCCGGCTCCAAGTTTATTTTTTAGCGAAGCTGGCCTTGGAGTATCCTCACGAATGAAAATAAGAGAAATATTTTAGCTGGGTGTGTGAAAGTTTGAGGAAAAGTACGAGTGACTTTAAGTTCGTTTTCCTTCGTTACAGTGATCAAACGAGCATGATTTTCGACGATGATCGATATTTATGCCGCTTTTGAACAATGAAATCGATATGAAGTTAAGTACGAATTATCGATGCTGACTAATTCTCTTAAATAACGTTAACAAGTTTGATCAGTAAAAACAAGTGAGTTTATCTTGATTCTCTTACGATTGTACAGTTCTGAATATTCTTTCGTATCGCTCATGAAATTGCTAATGTTATTAATTTCAAGATTGTTCGAATATTTCTACTTCAATTTAAAAATTACACACGAAATACACTCACAAAATTACTCTGATATTATTAATTAAAAGATTGCTCTACTATTTCTATTTAAGAAAAAAACACTCACGAAATTACTCTAATATTGTCAATTGGAAGATTGCTCTACCATTTCTACTTCGATTTAAAAATTATGCACGAGACATACTCCGACGTTATTGACTACAAGATTGCTCGAGCGTTTCTACCCGAATTCACAAACAATATGCAGTAAAACACGAGCGTTTCCATCGTCGTCGAAGAATCGTCGAACCGCGGAGAAAATCCAAGAAAATCCGTCGAATTAAACTTTCAACCTGGGAATTTAAGGTCCGTCCCGACGTTAGATGGAAACGAAGATACAAATAAATTGCGGGAATCAGGTTTGCGCAAGCGAGACTGGAGAAACCCAATGCAAATACTCGACACGTTGGGTACGGTTTAACCGATGCGATAATGGGGCGCAGCTACGTTTCTGCAATGCGGCGAGCTGGAGCCTGTAATCGGCTGTGCAAATTGTACCGCTTTTATCTTTCGGTGGAAAGTAACGACGACAGAGAGAACGGAACTGGGCACACGCTTAATTCCTCCCGCGGACTTTTCCCGCCGGCCTGCTTCTGATTATTATAATGCAGCATTTAGAACGTAAATGGCAGCCACCGCCCGTGTTTCGGATCGTCGCAAATGGCAGACCGTGGAACAAACACGCGCGCACCGCGAAACACGAAACTGCTGCGCGTTTCTACTGCCTAACCGATCCTCCAGTTTCCGCCATTTTGAAATGTACGAAATCTACCTCTTATCTGTGCCTCGTTGCCTCTCGAAATTGTCTACGCCAAGGTTCGTTGCGTGTTTTCGAGAATTTTAAGAAATCGTCAGAAATTCGGAGTATTTTCTTTTTTATTTTTATTTTAGGGAAAAAGTTATCAACTGACAAGAGATAAGATTGGTAATGTATTCAGAGTAGATGAGAGGCAGAGAATGGTTTCGAGAATTTTAAGAAATTGTTATTTCAGAGTGTTCCCTTATTTTTATAAGACAGAGTTATTGTCGATGTTTGTTGAAACGATGATAAGATTAGTAATGCACTCAGGGTAGATTCCTTCCTGTAAATATTTTTGCAAAATCTACAGAATCGGAGAATCTCAGTGAGAAATTCACAAAAGCAAAGAGCACTGCCATACTCTATTTTTCAAAAATTCATAGACCCCCGAGAATATAGCCTGAAAAATTCTGTCTCCTAATTTCGATCTTCAAATCTTCAGTTTTAACATGGAAATAAAAATGGTATACCTGCGATTTTTCACAGAAACCTGTCAAATATTTACAGCGTCACTTCGACAAGTCGCGACAAACGTCAAATATCAACGCGCGATTCAATGTTCCAGGAAGGAAGCGCGGAACTTCCCTTTGTGAAGCGTAAGAGGGAAAAATTCGCCGATGTATGTACGTTTGTCGATTCGTGGAAGTTGTTTAAATATTTATGACAGGAAGGAACGAGACTCGACTGCGCGACGTGCCATCTTTCGCTCGCAGTTTGTCTTTGTTCCGCTCGGCCTAGAATTTCGGCGAATACTATACGTGTGTATATCAACGATTCGGATACGTAGCTCGAGCGTCAACTGTGCAAACCGCAATACCGCAGGTGCAACTGCATGATCTGTCGGTTGTTGGACAACACGCGGCAAGACGATACGTGCGAGAAAAGAGAAACGAGCCAGTTGATCTCGCGCAATCTCGAGAAATTTCGTGCTCTGCGTTTAATTTGCGTTAGAGTTTCCCTTTTGTGTAAAACGTTGCAAAAATTTCTTAGTAATATTATAATCTTTCTTTTATTATTATTTTTATTTTTACCTATATTTATTAGGTAAACCTAACCTACACTTGACCTGAAATTATTTTTATTATTGTAACCTATTGTAACCTAATTTTCTTTAGAATGTTATAACATAATGTAATATTCATATTTTTTAATATGTTTTTTATATTATTGAAGATTTTCATTTCTAAATTCAAACGACTTCAAGATTAAATTCTCGAACGCCGAGGGTAAATAAATTTTTGTGCCGGACGGAGAAATGATGGAATGCAGAATTTTATTTCTCTGGACCTACATATATCGGAGGAACAGTTCATATATCGGCGCGGCGCGGTTTCAGATTCAGCTAAGAGAATTCAATCAGCATCAGTTCATTTAAATTCCATTCGAATAAATGAAATTCAGACAAATGGAATTGCTGGCGTACAATGGGGGCAACGATAACAACGGGCCTGCAACAAATAACTTTCTACTCTTTGGATTTCGGAAATATTTGCTATACCGCCGCCGCATATTTTTGCAACCGGACGCGGACGAAACTGGAAAATATGATTGATGAATTCCTAAATAAACAAAAAAAGAATATGAAGAATTCTACGAATACCTCACGAGCTTATTGAATTGTTTCCCAGAACTTTCCAATATTAAAAATATGAAAGTATCGTTGCGGGGAACGTCACAGTTGACAACCAAGCGAATCTTCTGACTATTGATCCAACGACACTGTTTTTACAATATCAAATCATAAAGACAATCGGATAGTTTTTACAATCGCGACTGAAACCAAATTGCAACATTTTCTCAGCTTTAAGTATATTTAAATGTAACCCAGGCAAAACAAATGATAAGTTTATTACTTCTTCATAATTTCTATCCAGTGATATCGTACCGACCAGTTCAAAAGAAAAAGAAAGCGACGAATTATTGTGTGCGGTTCGGTCACTCGTTATGGTCCGCGAACCAGTTGCCAGCGGAAGGGCCCGTATAGTTCTCAAGTCACGTACTAATATATCGATATTTTCTTAAATAATTTAATCTTTTTTCCACAAGAGCGGTGTATAGATCTTCTTAGTAAATATTCTTGGTAATGGTTATCAAGTTTTAACTTGAAATAGGAAGTTGTCTGCAGATAGAAGCTAAAGAAAGCGTTTCGTGCAACTGTCATTATTTTCTTCTTCTATCGTTGTTACACGAGAAAAAGCAAGTAATAGCTCTAGTTTGTATATTAATAATATACAACTTACTTGTTGTATACTTTATACAAGATTCTATTTAAAATTAACAAAATAATCAAATTACATCAAAAATGTATAAAATGACAAAATGTCACAAAAACGTATTCGTTGTAACAAAATCATTGAAACTACCGGATTCGTTGTTAATCTGTATTTACAGGTTGATGTTTAATCGATCCTACGTTACATAAATTTTTCTATAGTCATGAACACAAATTCACAGAGGGTTAAAGATGGAAAATGGTTAATTGACGGATGAACGTCGCGAATTTCACGAGTCATCTGCACACTTTAGCCCGGCTGAGTACCATTTTCATTAACCATCTTAGTATACGCGTATACGAGTCGAATTTTATGGCAACTCGTAAGAAAGGCTCGTAAACCTCCTTCCTCGATGCTGCATTTCACGTCCTGTGAGCGAAGATTCTAAGAAATTGCGTGAAATTCGTCGGAGTGAAAATAATCCAACGGATGGCCGAGGCTTGGCGTTCATCAGGATTTCGTGCTACGTCTCATCGTCCTTGGACTTTCGTTCGACCGGAAGTTTTAATTGACCCGAAGCTCGATCCTTCGTCGTATTGGTCGCCGGTTCAACAAGTTTTCGTACGCTGGTGTACAGCGTCTGGCGACACACTGGCCTATTCCACTAGGCGCAGTTACTAAACCCTTGAATATTCTCGTTCAACCCAAAGCGCCAACGTCAAAGGGGAACGATCATAATCTCGTTATGGCCCGCCTTATTGCCCAACCAAGCGCGGTCTTTCTTTCCTAATGGGATATTTAATCCGAAGTGGCTCGACTCCGCGGCCAAGCAGCCAAGTCTGACCGACTTGCGTGCCATTCCACTTTCACGTTTAAATACAGGCTCGTTGCTCTCTCGTCGGATTATCTCGGTCTCGTTTATCGTTCGCAAAGTTGAAAGATTTATCTAGAAATTGAGAAATATTGATTCTCACAATTTTATCTTATTCTTTCGTTTATTTCTCTTTGTTGTTTCTCAGTTTCACATTGTTTAACTAAAAAAGAAACTATAAAAGAAAATTCATTTTATTTTTGATCGCACAACGTAATTTAAAGTTATACTTTTAAAGAGACGTTCCATTTATTCCTTTATACGAGCTATAAAAACTATATTAGATACTATATATTATCTATATATTGGAAATTGTACAACTCTGGAAGAAAATTTAAAAAGAAATGTCTAAAAATGAAACATTCTGACGAAAGAAGATGGAATATGGTATTGCCAGAAGCAAAAATTCCCCTCTTGTTTTCAATTCAAGGAACGATAGATCACAACAGTGCAAAATGATGGAGAAACTATAGAACGAGCAACCAGAGGCCGGCGAACGATCACCGGTGGCGGCCGGGCCTCGTAATGAGGTAAATCTCGATCTTAGCCGATGTAATTAGAGGAAAATTGCTGTGTGCTCACGAGCATGCCACGGCGGATGAAGTATGCCGGGCAAACTGAATTACCACGGTGCGGTAATAACCGCGCGAGGGACCGATCTTCGATCGGTAATGCTCGCGAGCGAGGCGAACCGCGGCCTACCGTCGTTAGGCCACTTACCGCTCGTTATTGTAACTGTGTGCTACCGTCCAGCTGCCGCTGTGTACTCAATTAATTCACGATAATCCTAATCGCTAATTGCGCGCGGTTCCGTTCGGTCTCGCGCTTCCTCCAGCGATCGGCTTTTCGTTTCCGTCACTCGATTCAAACAATTTTGCCCCTGGTATTATTCCCTCCACCCCCCATCCCCCACCCCTCTGGCTCATTACACGATCGATCAGTAATTACGAATTCGTTCGTTTGCCACGTCTTGGTTGCATTGACTGATTCGCGCGAGCCTGGAAAATGGATGCGGTTTCTGGACTTCTGTGATGAAATTTACGAAAATTATGTTTGATCTGGAAATCGTATGATAATGAAACAAATGTATTAGATGTACATGTATTTTTAATATACATTATATATATATATATACATAAAATATATTAAATTAATACATGTAATATATATTATTATTAAATATATAATACGGTATATGTATTACATGTATTTATTTTTATATATATACAATATATATAAAAACTGCACGACTTACCGCAGTACGATTCGTCTCACTGAAAGGCCCAGAAGCAACTGTTCCGACTAAGAAATGAAGACAACCTTTTTGCCATAAAATTTTATTGATATGCAAACATTTTAATCGATACAAAACAAATTACAGGCGCGATCGCTCCAGTACCAGACAACGCCACTCCTACTCCACGCCCCCTCGCGAGTCACGTGATCCAAATCAACGAATCGCTAATTTTCGTTGCATTAGCGTTGCACCTGAAGAGGTGCACACTCAATTCAACAATTGTTTTCCTGTCACCAATATTTTAAACCTTCCTACAACTCACACGTTCTTGACAAAATCTACGATTTTAGAAGCTGAAAGCTTTCTCCTCTCTTTCGATACATAAAAATCTGTTTTCTTTTTTTTTCATTTTTCGATGTAGAAGAAGACACGCAATCTGTCGAAAACTACACCTGAACGCAAATCCATTGTCCACCTAGTACCCGAGCGATTCGTCTAACAAAACCGTGTCGTTCAGTTGAAACTCAGGTAGAGACCAATCCTTCCCGACATCGAGAGCCCGCCAGAATTTTTCCAATCTTCTCGGTGTGATTAAACCTCGGTTCTTGTTCTCGGTGGCGTGACCAGCCAGCGTGTTTTTCCACGCGGCCGACAAACGCCTAACCACGGGGGGATTAGGTTCTCAGCAGCCTAGGATCCAATAGACGTGCAGGTCGATTCGATCTGGTAAATAGGTAATTTGGAATCGTGGCGGGAGGGGGAGATGCGCGCCGGGCGGGATTGAAGCGAACATTCGCCGCGATAAAAGTAGAGAAATCTGGAAACCGGGTATCTGGATATGAGAGACGGTGATTGTATGGCCGCGGGCCTGGTTCGTCGACGACGAGGAACGCCCTTTAATTTCCGGGACAATGCCGAGAAACGGATCCCGCCCCCCGCCAACGGTGCTGACGAACATTCCCAATAAAAGGATATTTATGTCTGTTAAAAGTTTGAACCGCGAGTTGCTGCTTCTCTCGACCGTGAGAGGAACGAGAGACAGAGAAAGAGAGAGAGAGAGAGAGAGAGAGAGAGAAGAAGAAGCCGTACACACTGACTCGCGAAAGCAGCTAAACGCTCATCGTAGATAGTTTTTTATGTTCATACCATCTCCCCTGCGAAACAATTTGAAACTTCTTCATTTCGGAGAATTTCAGAATACTCACCGACAGAAACAAAGTATCTCTGGCCTGGCGACGAAGCTGGCAATTGTAAATTTGTGGACCAGTGATTTTTCCCAATGCAGAGATTCACGAGATTTCTTTTTATCTGTCTGATTCAGCTAAACATTTTCTTTTTTTTTTTTTTTTGGTTTTTTTAATAAGATTCAGGATCGAAGAAACTAAACGTGAAACATGATTATTGTAAATCTCTATGGTATTGTGATTCTTCCAAATTTCATAAATCTTTGCTTCGTACAATAGATATATTGAGTCGTATCACTGCACGGATTCAAATCCTAGTCGATCGATTCTTTTCTTTGTAATACTCGCCAAGTGTGCGTGTTTGTGTATTTAGAAGAAATTCAGAAAGAGAAAAAGAGAGAGAGAGAGAGAATCCTTGAAAGCGAAGCTTCGAAACGATGGCTGCCCCGAGAATTCGCTTTGATCGTTCGAGACGCTGGTCTGCGCCGTTTGTTCTCGGCTCTGCGTTCTGAACGCGCGTTTGAGGACGGTCTGTTCCTCGAATTGGCTGAAACCAAGAGGAGCCAGAGACCATACCCGAATGACTGTTTTCCCGAGGCTCGTTCGATCCTAATACGATAATGGTGATTGCTTTTTTCACGTTCTATTATACCTCGAGATCGAATCGCTTGTTTTTCGAGTAAATAGACCAGGGTTTACGTTCCTGCGTTTAACAGCATCGATTCACCCCGTACATCGAGAGATCGATCAGCTACCGCTACCGGGCACAATCCAGAAATCGATCCCACTCTCGATGAACGCTGCTCTCTCCTTTTCTCTCTCTCTCTCTTTCGCGCGCGCGCGCGGGCGCGAATGTAAATTTTTCCGCGGATACTCGCGAAATATCGGCGCAAATTTGCGGCGAGCCACGCGGATTTCGTTTCCCAACAGGATACACGGTTTAGATTTATAAGCCCGTTTTTAAATCGAAACAAGATTTAGGTATTTCCCTATCGCGCGCGTTCTGTTTATTCTTTCTGTGCCTTTTCTCTTTTTTCATTTTTGCTTCCTTCCTTCTTTTTTTCCATTTCCTTACCAACGTGTATCGCGAAGTTACGACAAACCGTTCGATAACCGATTTCGTACGGAGAGCGTTGTGCAAAATATACGGCGCAACGCAAGAAGAAAGCTCCAGACAGGTAAAAATGTCGTTTGACGCTTGTTCTCCAAGTTACGTATAATTTTATTTCACGCTGGAAATATATCGACTTTAACCTTTCAAGAGCGAAACTTTCTCTCCGTCGCGCTCGCCCGAAACCTTATTCGTTTGCGGATTTTTAAAATGTTTTCGCAAAATCGGTGATTTCCTTGTTAGACTCATCAACAGTCCACTATCCCCCTTTTCTACTACCCTTCAATACTCTTCCAGTTATTTAATTTATAAAATTATCAACAATTCGTAAAATATCGATATTTAATTGAGAGAGGAAACTTTGCCCAAACATCGAAGTTTCTTCCTTTCTCGCAACGTCTCGCGTATCATACGCGATACATCGGCGTATTCCATTGAATGAATTCCATTGAAGAAGTAAATTCCAACAAAATGCAACTGGTACAAGATCAAATTTAAAAAGATCAAATTTTAAATGCGTTCAAGATCCGGGACAGCGAACGTGTTAACGAAATTAACCGCGCGACCGAGAAGCAAAAATTTTTCGATTGGAAGGATCGCCGCGTTGGCGGAATTACAACCGAAAATCGCGTGTAAAATCTGACCGGGCGTGAATATTTAATTATTCCGGCTGATCACGTCGCACCTTCCTTCCCTTCGCCGTGCACCGTGCACCGTTCAACGTCGCTGACTTTTCCATTTTAAACACCGTGACGATAATAATTTTCATAGCTTTCAGCGCGCCCGGCCCAGGCTTGTGCACCAGCCTGCGGCAAAATATTTGCACAACGCACGACAGTTATCGGGAATTTGAATATCCATTGTTAAACCGAGTCCGCTCATCCCCAGTTTCCAACCCCCTCCTCCTCCTGTTCGCGCCCCTTCTGGTCGGGTTTTATCTTCTGGAATAACAATCGTTAAAATAACATAATACCCGGTGTAATGGTTACGTTCGCAGCATTGTTTCAATTTTTAGCCCGCAACGTAACGCTGCCGAGTTCGCTTTTGTTGAAACGTTTCGGGTATTCGTTGAATGCCGACGTTATCGTTGTTGCCAGGCTAGAGGCTATATTGACGAGATGAAATGAGATTCTTTCTCTCTCTCTCTCTCTCTTGTTCTTTCTCGTCCTTTCACCCCTATTTTTTCTTTTAGCACTAATTTTACCGTAGATACGTTTTTGTTTCGATTTTTTTGCGTAAGTGAGTCACTCGCTTATTTTACGAGTTTATACCCTGATTCTATTTTCGTTGCGTCTCTATTGATAATCTTAATTTGAGTGATGCAAGAATGCAGATTTGCGTGACACGCGAGTGTTGGTTCGCACAGATTCGGACAGGAGTCGGAGGAAATGGCAATCTTCGAATTTCAAGAAAACTGTACAATATTGATAAGTATCCAGAAACAGTTCAGGATTCATTCTACCGAACGTTGTTCGCTGCTCCGCCGAGTGTAAACTCGACGCAAAGATTCCAAGCAATCCCTCCCTCGGGGAACTTGCGAGAGAACATCCATTAAAAATTTCCTTCCTAATATTAACGCACTTCGATCAGAAACTTTTCCCTTCGACGACGCCCTCCCGACCTTCGGAGATATCCGAACTGAAATTTTTAACAATTTCCTCGGCGAAAAGTGTCCAACTTCCGAGGACGTTTGACGTTTCCATCAAGAATTTCGTTTTCGGCGAGGAATCCTCCGCTATTAAAATTACCCCGAGCCATCGATATCGCGAGTTTTTCGATGTTGCGGAAAAATGAAACACGCCCCCGTTGGGTCGCCGAGGACCCCGCGGAATTTCCCACTAAAAACGTTCCTCGGCCAAGAAGAACGAAGAACCGGGCTGTTAACCTGGAATTACCTTTCGCCCCGCGGGTTTCCAGTTGCTAATTGCCAAAAATAAAACGCGAGCGTATCGACCGCGGCCGCTGATTTCCCAGAACGATCTTTCCCAGAAACCGGTCATTAGCCAGCCAGTGGAAAAGAAATACGAAAAGAAAGCGCAGGTTGCGCGATCGATGGAATAAATTTTCTTCGTGCTTCTCCCACAAGACGTAAACAACGACGAGCTCTGATTAAAAATGGATCACAGCCGAGCTCTAATTGTTCCGAGTGTTACTCGTTGATCCTCCATAGTCTAGACTAGTCACACACTAATATTTTATTAAATAATTAATTGATTTAAATATTCGATATTTTATTGAAGAATTTAAATTTTTCCACAAGCTGGCGTGTACATACTGTTGTTGTATAATATCTTCTTAGCAACCAATGATATGATATCTAATCTGAAATATAAAAAAGTAAAAAAAAAAAAAAATCAAAGGAACCGTCTTGTGCAATTGTCATTATTTTTTCATCTGTCGGTTTGTTTGTTAAACGAGAGAAAGCGTGTATAATATTTTAATAATATACAACATACTTGTTTGCATATCAACTAATTATTAATCAATAAATTTGAAAAACAAGATAATTAAATATAAAATAGAGAATAATTGTCCTGTATTTAATAAATATATTATAATTTTTTAGAAATTATTAAAACATGTTGAATATGCAAATAATTTTTTAACTAAACGATATTAATATTAATATAAATTGATATGAGAATTCCATTTAAAATTCATAAAAAAATTAAATCGAAAATTTATAAAATGACGAAAAGTATTACGAATTACGAAACGTAGTAATTGTTGTAATAATAAAATCGTTGAAACTGCCGAATTCATTGTTCATCCGTATTTACAAAGTTCGTTGATATCTGTTGATTTTACGTTACATTAAATTTTCCTCCAGTTATGAAAAAAATTCCTAGCCCATAGAGGATTGAAGGAGCGAATAATTTGAAACACGCGCGAGAACCCTGGATTTTGACCAAAGGGAAAGACGTTGCGTGTATGGGGGGAATCTTTGTCCAATTAGGTTCGCTTTGATCGCAAAGGGAAGTCGAGGGAAAAAGTGGCGAAAAAGAAGGAAAAATGATGAAAAGTCTGCTTTTTAGCGTGGATTCTGTTCGAGGGGCGCGTCGCGGACGATGTTTCGGCAGTGAAGAAACTACGAAACGGCGAAAGGAAATTGCGGTGGTCCCTCTAGAGGGATTTTTTTTTTTATCCTAGTCGCACATGCTTCGAACATTCCTTCACATTGTTCGTCGAATCGAACATTTTGTAAATTTCGAATTTTGCAGCATGCTGAATGGAAGTGACAGTCGATCGTCGAGGAAGTTGAAAACAGAGGATCATACCCGCGAAACATTATATTATTGCAGTTCCGCCACGTTCGCGCGGCTAATTAATTAATTCACCTCGTTGAATAATTCAGAGTTGGTAATGATTAAAACAGCGTCGTGTTTCGAACGTGTCGGATGCACGCTCAACGCGATAATAATGCGAAGTTCATACCGCCAAATCGGTTCCTCGAGCGGAAACCGTCAAATATCCCGTCAGAACTCTTCCGGAGCTCTCTCAAGAATTTCTCTTTTCGTCGCGCGACGTTCAATTCGAATTTATTCGGACTAGGAGGAATTATATTCTTCGTGCTTCTCAATTCAAAAGAAACGACTTTATATTTTGTGTAAAGCGAGAGGAAATGTTCTGTAGCTAGAGAGGTGGTTGCCAACCTTTCTTTTGGCCATGGTCCACCTAAGCGTCTCTGATAAAACCTCTGATGCATAAATGACGCGGAATTCTTATTGTTCAAAAAGTGCATTTTTGACGTGGAAGAAGCCTAAAAATCCTTCAACTTGGTCCGAACAAGAACACATGAAAGAAAGAAATTAGAAAGTTAAATTTTCGTTTAAAGAAATGCAAAAGATTCTTCGAATTGTCCCCCTAGAAGATCAAATTGCTTCCCCCGTGGGGGGCGTGGATCTCACGGAGCAAGACTCTAAAAAACTATTCCACCATAAATTTATAAAAACACCCAATGTTTACAGCAATTTCATATTTCACGCATCGTCTGTAATTCTCAAAAATGACAATTTGCCCAATTACGCTACGTTCGAAAGTCTCGCTGGAAAAAGTATTGGGTGCCGATTTTGAAAGAAAATTTAAATTTTAGTATACATTTATTAAATATTAAATTTAATTTGTATTAAATCGGCACGAACTTTTCGGACAACGCAATAGAAGCGAGAAACCCCACTATTTCTACGATCTTCAATTTTCCCTCGAAGAGGCGTCTCTTGCGCGAAAGAAGCGAACAAACTAGAAATTAATCACCCTGCGCAATCTTTTTGCTGCCACCCTTTCCGTGCGATCACGCAGTCTTCGCAATCTTCTTTCGATCGGCGAAACCCGTCAAATCGGTTCCCAACGTTTCGACCGAGGACCCCTTCCGCGCTAATTTAAATTTCGTCGGGAGAAGGAACGGTGTCGGTTCGGGCGGAGAACAAAGAGGAAGGGAACACGCGCCTCCCCCCAGTGGGAAAAAGTTCTTCCGGCGGTGGCTGGCGCCGGAAATTGGCGTTGCGAGGGAGGAAGTTTCGCCCGGGCCGGATGAATGGTAAGAAAAAGGAGCGCCACCGAGGCCGGTAACGCGGTTAGACGAGACGCGTAACTTACCTCGTAACCGTACGTCGCTATCATTTTTTATGCAGTTCGATGAGAGGCGAACCCGACCAGCCTCTCCCAATCTCTCCTCGAGGAAACTTGCCCGGTGTAAAAAAGTTTTTCTATCGGGATATCGAGAACTTCTCCCTCTCTCTCTCTCTTTCTGCATATCCCTCGTCTCGTGCAGCGTGCCTCAATCTTTTCACGCTTCGAAAGCACGTGCGTGTTCAATCGGTTTTGCGGAGGCTTTGCAAGTTTCCGTTCGACGACACGACCCACCGAGGCTGCGGATA
Source organism: Melipona bicolor (assembly GCA_030673865.1). Taxonomy (NCBI): domain Eukaryota; kingdom Metazoa; phylum Arthropoda; class Insecta; order Hymenoptera; family Apidae; genus Melipona; species Melipona bicolor. Next base: position 4,322,512 of record JAHYIQ010000012.1, read on the forward strand.
CATTTGTGGGAATTTGCATCTGTAGAGCTACGGATCCTCAAGCCATGATCGAGCAGTGACTGTAACTTTCTGTTCTCCCTGTTGCGTATTCTGAATGTTTTAAATAGATTCGTGCATCAAGTTCTTACCACGTCGATTTTCGTTCTTCCACGGACGGTTGACCTAGCTGTCGAACTATGGTAATTTTTGTGTTCTGCGTGTTGCGTATTTTGGTTGTTTTAAATGAATCAGATGCATTCTGCAAGTTCCAATTACGTTCTTGCATCTCGTTGATAGTAAAGTCGGAGTGTGAAAGCTGTATATACACAAGAATCGGAGTGAAAAGCAACGATATATAATAGTATTGTAGAGTAAAGAGCAAATATATTTTGCGAAAAATTTTTTTGAAACTTGTTCGAAGAATCATCTTCGAATTTTAACTTTGGTAATTCTAGCGTTAGTTTCTGTACAAACGAATATCAAAATTTACCACCGACGCAGTTCGGTTTTAAATTTTCAGTTTCAAGCTATCTAATGCAAATTTGAACTGCAAAGAGTGAAAATTAGGTAATAAATTGTACAATCTAAACTGCAACGAGCTTTTAAATATAATCCATCGAGTAATTATTTTCGAACGTGCGTACTCGGACAGAAAATTGTTCAACTTTCTCGATCCAGCAGAGGGAGAACTCCTGCTTATGGTTGTCAGGCATTGCTCTCAGTTTCAGCCGAGTTCTAGCCGCTCGAGCGTAACATTTTGACGAAGCACGGGCACGGGCACGAACAGCATCGAAAGCAGCATATTTTATTCAATGAACCGACTGTCGACATCCCTAGTCTCACTGGACCGAGACGCGAAAAATCAAACAGAACGTCGTGGACTCGAGCTTTCTTTTTCTAACTTTACCAACAAATGTACCAGCGACGTAAAAAAAATTATTTCTATTACCGTTAATGTGCATAATGCACTTGTAATATTTATTTTATCACTGAAAGTGATTTTTAGCGGGGATAACCCAGAAAATCGGGCCTCTTCAGGTGCAACGCGACGCTAATGCAACGAAAATTAGCGATTGGTTGATTTGGGTCACGTGATTCGCGAGGAGGCGTGGAGTAGACCTCGAGTAGGAGTGGCGTTGTCTGCTACCGAGCGATCGCGCTTGTAATTTGTTTTGCGTATCAATAAAATTTTATGACAAAAAAGTCGTCTTCATTTCCTAGTCGGAACAGTTGCTTCTGGGCCTTTCAGTGAGGCGAATCGTACTGGGCTACAAGTCGTGCAGTTTTTTGTTTACTTTATTGCAAATGGCGATAAAAAATTATTGCAAGAAAATTCAATTATTGACACAGTTACGCTCTTCACTATACTTCACCCACACACACACACACATATATATATCTCGCACGGAACACAGAGTTTTTATTCTGGTTTAATAGCGTTCTCCAATCTACTCTCCTATGGACTAGGTTCGATCTTAAAAGTCTTCTCGCGCGATTATGAAACTTGTTGCTCGAACACGCGCGGACGACTTCGCGAACGGAAAACGATAACCAACGGCTCTCCTTTGTGCCTTGAGATATAATCTCCGTCGATGAACCTTCTTTTTTATCGTCTATATCGTTTAGAGGTTTTTATTTTTATTGTTATTAGGTGCAACGTGATGGAAAGATGATAAGACAGTTTCCACGTTTAATCAAGCTGCAGTTAAACGCGTTAAAGGTGATTCGCGGATATAACGTCGAATGAAATCGGTTAGAGAAGAACATGAAAGATCCTCGATCCTTGATATTGACTGGAGTTGAAGATGCTCTAGCACTTCTTTTTAGAGTCATCTTCTACCAAATTTGATTGATCGTATTTGTAGATTCTCTTCTCGCTTTTTTCTAATCTCAGAGCATTTTGCAATTCGGTCTAAACGAGCGATCGTTCGTCGTGAAAATGTCACGCGCGCCAAATTTCTGTTTTATAATTTTTTTTTTTTTTTGACTTGAATATTCAAGTATTCAAATTGAGAAGAAACAGAAAATTTGAAATGGTAACGATATAAGAGGTAAGAAAGAGAGAAAAAGAAAACAAGAGAAACGATCCTTTTAGCGGGGAAGTATGTAAATTCCCGTGTAGAATGCGGCAGGAAATTGGAATAATTTATTTCAGCTCTCAGCGTTTTCATATAGCGCGAACGTGGACCGATGATCGTAATGAAATAACCCGGAGAGGATTTCGAATGTTAAGTGTGTTAAAAATGGGTATACTTAACTCTCCATCTATGTTTCTAAACGCGAAAACATTTTCCTGCGGATGTTCGTGCACGTGAAATATACGCAAAGGTTGTGTGCACGGAAAATGTGCAAAAGGAAAAAATGATATGTAAATATTCACGAAAAATATGCAAATATGGCTATTGTTCGTGCATACTTGCACACTTTACGTGCATATTTGCATATTTGTGTCTTTCTCCCGTGCGTGTTCGTGTATTTGTATATTTTTCGTGCACACACACATGCGCGCATTTGCATATATTTTTCCTGCATTTGCATATTTTTCGTGCATATATGCATATGCAAGAGGCACACGCGAATACGCACAAAAAAAATGTATGTAAATATGCAAATATTCGAGAAAAACATGCGAGTATGCAAAATAAAATTTGCACGAAGCAGCGAGCAAATATATACAGGAACAATAGCATATTTGCACACTTTTCGTTCGTGTCACATTCTCTTCGCATGTGCTTGTTTTATATAAATATTTGCAGCTCAATTATCATCTTAATCCATTATTTGGTGTCATTACCGCTGAGAAAAGATAATTATCGATGTCGGCAGTATTACATAATGATTTGACAATTTTATTCATCTACAATCGCAGCTAAATACAATGAAGTAGATAGAAAGGCGATATCCAACAGGCGATATGTGTTCGTGCGTACGTCTTCTAACGAAACGCGTTAGTTTGAGTATCAAAATATATAATCAACTCCGTAGTCTGATCTAAAATATATATTTTACTTTAAAAAATATATATTTACTGCGTAGTCTAGTGATACAGAAATTAACGACAGTAAATCACAAACTTGCAGCAGTGAGTCATTTGTCTCTTAAAAATTTGACAGAATAATTGTATTTGTGAACACAACAATTGTATACTTTTGTACTGCGTGTAATTCATATTGTGAATATTTTATTTATTTTTCAATTTATATTCATAATTTAATTTCCTCGATTTGTATCAATAATTTCTAATTTACATTTATCGCGCTATTTTCATTATACGAATACAGTGTTCTAAGTTTCCCAAGCGGGGGTGTATATCATTAACCAATGATATACCAAATTGCTCGTAAATTTCAGAAAAATCTCTCGACCGTAGATTCTCGTGGAAACACAGCTTCGTCGAAACAATTACGCGTCGAAGAGATTTTTACAGAGAAAGAGAGGGCGGTGCAAATGAAAACCGAAAAAAAACGAAAGAAAAAAAAAAGAATTCGAGGGGAATGAAATAGAGACGGAAGGAATGCGTGTACGTAACAAAGGCAATTCGTCGCTTTCAGCTTTCGTGCCGGTAACGGGCCGCATTAATTCATTCCGACTTTAATGACGAAATTCCTTGGTGTTAGAAGCGCGTCCGCGCGCTTGCATAATGCACAGGCCGCGCCAGTTTCAGTCCGAAACTTTTGCCGGGAAATTTTGTCGAAACGCGGCGCGCAACGGCCGCAACCGGGGAGGATTTTACGCACGCCGCGCCATGATTTTGCGCCGCAACATTCCACGAATTTTGCGCCGCCATAACGCGGGAAATTTGTTGATGATAACAACAACACGGTCATAGATGCGTGCTATCTAAATTTAATGACTTCGCGCACATAATTGATCCGCCGCGTGAACGCCGTTTTATATTATTAGTCGTTTATTAGTCGTATTTATAGTCGATAATTATAGTCGTTTGTTCGGTGACAGCCTCGTTGCGTCGCGGCGAATACGATCGGGTGCGATGCACACTTTGCCTCGAGAGAAATTATCTTTACGATTTTTTTCTTTTTACTTCTTGGCAGAGGGTGAATTCTTTTTCTTTTTTTTTTCTCTCTTTTTCTCGGAGAAATTTAGTGTTTCGAGAAGATAAGGAATTTTTTAATTAGGATTAACGAGCGAACGCAACGTTATCTTCGGCAGTGAGAAGAATTTTATTTCGGTTCCTTCTTCTTTAAGATTTTTCACGCGTTTCCAACCTTCGCGTGCGAAATTTACTGTCGGGGCGGAGTACGTTTAATTTTTACAAAGCGTCAGGCGAGGAAAATACTACGTGGAAAAATGAAGAAAAAAATCCTTTTTGTGAGACTTCGTTTTGGAGAAAATCGGGTTTAAAAGTTTATCGGACACAGTTGGAATTTGACTGATTTTAAACGTAACGAAACAGAATAATTAACTGTTCAAGCGCAAAGCGAACAAAATTTTTTTGAAAAAAAAACATTTTGAACCATGTTTCGTTAAAAATTGTCCTGTAAGAAAACGAAGCATTTTACAAAAAATACTTTCACACGTTGAGTAACATTTCTATTAATTATTCTTTTCTGTCTAAAATTAGCTAAACTCAAATATACTTGATTTTCTCAGAAACTAGAATTTTATTCTTTATTTTCGACTTGTTCTTTCATACAGAATCATTCCCTTTGTTGGTTGTACTACCCTATTGTTGAGACACTCTATATCACACAAGTGCATTTTAAAATATTACTCATATTGTTTAAGTTCCTTCGCCGATCACGTCCATCTTTTTCTTAATTATTCTCTTAAGTTGGTCGGGAAATAGTTGCGCTTTTTATGTTTTGTAACTTTCCCACGTTCTTCTTTGCACATTCCTGCGTTATCGTGCTCGTGTCACACGTAGTTTTGGAGAGTAGATTCTGGTCTGTATTTTAGAATCAATCACTCTTATTTCAAAGACGTTCGAATTATCTGCTAAAAGTAGAACGAACTGCCTCCAACAGATTTTCGCTTTTCGAAGCACTCAGACAATTTCTCGAAGGATAAACTCATTAGAAACGAAGCTGATGCAGAGAACGCTTTCCAAAGCGTTTCATCAACTTCAAAGATCCGGAATACTTCGTTGCAAGCTTGCAATTTGTTTAACGAAAACGCGTTGAAGCGGAATGGCTGTTAGTTCGATTAATATTATTAATAAAAATTAATATAAAATATAAATAATATAAAATAAAAATTAATAATTAACAATATATTATTACTAAAAAGCTTTGAAAGCCAAGATATACGTGCTTGAAACTGAGGATATTTGATAGAAAAGCGCAATTATTTTCCGATCGATCAAACAGAATATTTATCAGGATTAGGAACAATCGTTCCAAAAAAAGAAACATCCTTTTCATCCTGCTCGCAACAGGGAGGAGGGGGAATTTTTAATAATAATCGAGGATCTCGTGATCGTTTGTTCCAATACGAAGCACCAAAAATAACTTCCACTCCGGTTGTATCCAGCATATCGATATCAATTGCAGCACTCCGCGGTCCGCGATCCCGCATCGGTTGCTTTCATCTCTGGAAAAAAACACGCATTGTTACTCGACCGCGTTCCGTTCCCCTTTCTTCCTTTTTACTCTCTGTCCCGTTGTTAAGCGACTCTCCGTTACTTTTTTACGCGAGAGGAATCTACGGCCAGCGTTACGAAAAACGAAGAAAAAGAAACGGGAGCTCGCTTTGCACAGAAATACATACCGCGGTCGTTCCGTTAGCATTCAATATTTTATACAGCCGACTGTCCTGACTACAGATATTTCACAGTGTCGCTCTCTCTCTATCTCTGTCTTTCGATGGAAAAGTCAAACGCGAATAAATTTGACATATACGCACGCGTGTGTGTCTTCCTCTCCCAAAAATATTAAGCGCTTTCGACACTTTCGTCGTTTCGTTTTTTTGTAGATTCGCGCGTTAGAGTTGCCCCTCGCGATTCGTACTTAAGGAAATTGCCTGGTCGCAGTTAATTACGCTCGCCACAGTTCGGTAATGAGTAACGAACGTTCGACTTGAAGTTAAGTCGAATTCACGAGACCGTAATTCGATAATTTATCTCTCCCGCCTCCGCGGCGAAAACTCTGTAACAAGTGACTTTTCTATTCTTTCAAAGGCGAACGAAAATTTTCAATGTAGAAGAATGCGCGAAAGTTGAAGCGTAACGGGGGGGTTGAAATTATTTCGGGGTAGCAAACGGATGTACAATGGAAGCCTGTTGAAATTTTAATCGATCCCGAATAATTTAAAACGCACTTTTCGCAATCCTGCTGGTAATAATCCCTTGATATTTCATTACGTCCATTATGCGAACGTCTTTGCGCTTGCTTCAAGACCAGATTACCCTGCGTTTCAGCTTCTCAGAAGATACGAATTTTTACGACGTCGCGTCACGCAGATCATGATGTTAATCGAACCAATTATTAATATTAATTAATTTCCAATATTAATTCTTCCAATTTCAATGTTTCTCCAATATTAATTCTTTTCCAATGAATCATTCGTACATACAACGAAAAGTGAAACCGAATATACCGCCTCGAAATTGTTACATCCTCGTAACAGAAAATCGTACAACTAAATTTAGTTGATCTCGTTTGAAAGCGTGAGATTTCTATTTTCACTGCTCCAAGTTTGTTTTCACACCATGTAGCGAGTGGAAAAGTAAGTCTACTTTTATTCTCGGAAATATTGTAAGAATTTCACATCCTCTTGAGAATTTTTTTTCACGACTCGATCCGTCATGATATTAAAAATTAGAACTTTATCTTTACAACGACTCCTTAAATTTTGCCTTTTTTATTTCTAGCCACTTCATTAAACTTTGAACATTTTCTTGAATTTTTTTGTCGTCAAAAATTCGATAAAATGTAAGAAAAAAAGTTTAAAAAATCTGACGGGCACAAATTTAGTCGTGAGTAAAATTTTTCACCGTGTTTACATACACGCGAATTTTCACAATCCTTTTTAAAGAAAAGAACTCCTTTCCACTTTAAAATATCTTGAGAAAAAAAAGAACAAATTCAGAGTAGCCAAGATAGAAATTTTACGCTTTAAAATGAGTACCAAGTTGTGTTGTTACATGATTTCTTTTTAGAGTATCGATAATTTTTCATACAAATTGATTAAACGGAGCAAATGACTTCACAAAAGCAGTTTGTATCTGCCAGAATAGTGTTGATAACACGTTGGTATAATTTTCTTGAGTGAGCTAAAATTCATTCTATGAAATACTACACATTCCTTCTGTATTCCACGTGTGAATACTCGGCAAAATATTATTTATGTCGAAATTCCACGTGCGTATATTCAATTTTGCTCATCAATGTCCCTATAATTGTACGTAATAAATTATGCGTAATATAGTTACTCGTGCGTAATTATCAATACAAAATTATTAATAACTAGCATCAAATTATTGCTATGAATTACATATTTGTCAAACGAATTACAATGGACCTGCGAATTGGATTAAAATAGTATCTTCATTAACAAATTCCTCGCGCGTAATTGAAACGATCGTCATTGAGTAACACCTTTATTAACAAATTCATGGTGAACACGCACGACAAATGACAATTCATTTCGTCTAGACAAACACTAATCGCCATTCGCAAATCATTGCGACAAAAGTTACGAGCGTATTAAACTCGCGAAGTCGGAATCGCGATTAACGAATTCGGGATTATAGTAGAATTAGGTATTACGGAGTGAAGTAGAGATAAAGTAGAATTAGGAAGTAAGTTAGGCAAAGTAGAATTACCGACCATAATTTCCTAAGCTCGGGCATAAAACTCATCAGTGAAATCTACCGTGATTTACAACAACTGGCACGTAAGTCTCCCGCAAAATTTGTTCCCTTCCAAAAAAAGAAAAAAAAAAGAAAATATCCAGCCTGTGCGTTCATTTTCATTAGGAGTTTCTTTATTTTGCGTCATAGAACGTTGCAACAAAAATGCAACGCTCGCGTCACAACATTATTTAAATAACTGAAGCGACGCAACGCGAATGTGAAAATTCTTTGCGTTGCAAAAGAACCTCTCTGCAGGGTGTGTTAACGTGATACGCTTAAATGCGAAACCAACGTGCATACATCGCTCGCGCGAAAGTACTTGAAACGGTTGCCGCGAGAAAATTTCACATTTAACAGAATTTCACAGACGCTGCGAGGTAAATTCGTAGTAGTTCGGGAATTGATAAAATTAATTAAAATTAGTACGTAAAATATTATACAGGAAGTATAAAAATTAGCACGTGATAGCGAGTGTTAAAAATAATTTAAACTCGCTTTCGCGATCTTTCTGAAATACATATTTATAACATATGTTGAACAGAGTTGCCACAAAAAAAGTTTTATGAATATTGCAGTATAAATTCGACTATGTACGATCGCGTTGAAACGTACATGAAAAATTAAAACTGCAAATATAAAAATTAATACGCGAATTAACAGCGATCTTTCTGCAACGAGTGTTAAAAATTTCACCGAATATCTAAGCATGATCGTTTAAACATTTTTTTCGGCATTTCCGCTCGCGATTTTTACATACATTTTCCTACTTGAATTTAAACTCTCGTAACCGCCGGTGGTGAAGTTCCATCCAGTGCCGACGAAACTTTGCGGGCAACGAGTTGTCGTCGGAAAGGTAGAGAAATTATTTCGTTCCTGATGAGAGACGATATTTCTATTCCCCCTTGGTCTGCGATTATCCGACCGACGGAAATGGAATTAAAGAAGAACAAGCCGGCGTCGGTTCGAACGATAACGCCCGATGTGCATATCGCCGATATATGCGTTGTGGCCCACTTCCGGTCTCGCGAAAAGTATACAAAGGACGAATCGATTCGCGGCGAACTCTATCGGACCGTGCAGCGAGATTTATTCCGGCCCGATAATTTATACAGCGCGAAGGAGGCGCGCGCCGAGGGGGAGAGACCATGGAGACGTGCCAATTGAGATAATTCAGACGTTCGCGTGTGTCGCTGTCCGTCGATGAAAGAAGGGGGGAGGGGGAAGATAAAAGGCAGGGGAAGAGAAAGGGTAAAAAGAAAAAGAAGGAGGGACGTGAGTGAAAGGGAACGAGAGAAAGGGGCGGTGAAAGAGAGGGAAAGAGGCCATCCGGTCAAGGCAGTTTTAACACACTAGAAAATAATGGGGTTACGTTTAATCGCGGTTATTAAATAAACGAGCAGTTGCGTGGCCTATTGAGAAGCTAATTGTTTCAAGGGAAGTCTGAAGTTTCGATTGTTTCATCGAGTGATATAGGATTGGTTATTTAAATCGTTGAATGGCGCGTGGTAAAACTAGATGCTTGATGAAATCAGAAACGACAGGGTTATTTAGAAACTACGTTGGATTAATCTCATTAATTGAACGAGACAGAAGAGTGACGATGTTATAAACATATATTGTTACATACATTAATTGTATATAATATTTTTAATAAAAAAAATATATCATATAGAGCTCAAATAATGTAATTAATAAATCACGCCTACCAGAAATATATCATTTTTTTTATCACTGAAAGTGATTTTAGCGGGGATAACCCAGAAAATCGGGGCAACGCTGATGTAACGAAAATTAGCGATTGGTTGATTTGGGTCACGTGATTCGTGAGGGGGCGTGGGATAGACTTCGAGTAGGAGTGGCGTTGTCTGTAATTTGTTTTGTATCGATTCAAATGTTTGCATATCAATTTTATGGCAAAAAATTTCCATCAGAAACATTGAAATCCAAAAAATAGAAAAACTTTATAATACAATGGAATATAAGCTTCTATTCATATATTTTTCGAAAAATTAATTATATCATTAAAAATACACTATTTTACGTTTATAAAATGTCTAACAAAAATTATAAGTTGGTCATTCTGACCGCTTTGGTGGTTTTTAGTATTAATTACATAGCAGTTGCGTAAACAGCTCGAAAGTCGCATATTATCGTTCAAAAATCATAGAATATCTCCTGTTTTCAAAAGAATTTGAGCAAAGTGTGCATCATCGAATATCTATTACACTATTTCTTGTTGTGCAATAATAAAATCCTCATAAATTCATAGCATATTTCTTCGATATTAAATACCGACATATTTCTACTTATAGAACGTGTGTTCCGATATATCGTCGATGTAATGTCGATATCGTATCGATATTCAACCACAAATATGATACAGGATGATCCTATTACCTCGTGAGACTTGACGTCGCGTGTTCTGAAATATAGCGTCGCGTAAAAAATGATTTTACTTTGTTTGATCGTGTCGTTCACGATTAGAGTAACTAATAAAAAAAAAAAGGAAATAATAATTGCAGATTGTGAAAAAGAAATGCATCGCAATCGTCAAAATAGAAATTCAACTCGCAATTTTTGGAATAGCAATAGCAATCTCGTTAACGTAAATCGTCTAATTGTGTATAATGACAACATGAATGCGACTCCAGCCAATTATCTCGTATTATTTGTTATATAATTTGCAATTGCATCAATGCGTGATGCAATTAGTAATTGTATCACATATAATAACGATTATCCGGATCTCATCGCGTTGAAGGTTGCTGCATATGACCCATTTTAACCACCTTCCTTTTACGTAAAAAAAATTTTACGTTAAAAAAAGAAAACGATATAAAATGATTCAAAACATCGAAATATATATATATATATATATATATATATATATATATGTTTGTATGTTTGTACACTTTTCTGCACCTCTGCACTCCGTCAAATTCGCCGGGATAATGGTAGCTGTAATACTTTCATTGTTAATCGTACCAATAGGTACCACGGAGAACTCCGTATAAATTCGAATTAAAACTTGCCCGGCTCTGCTGTCCGAGGAGTTGAGTGATCGATTTTTAACCGATATTGCCCCGCAGGACTTGGCGATTGATCGGTGTCCGTTCGTTCTTCAAACCAGCTGCTCCCGCCCCCTTTCCCCCCGAAAAATACATTAACGCGGTCCAGCCGTCATTGCAATTTAATTTCGTATCGAGGGTTGCAACACACAATTTTACATCAAATCGGTTTAGTTAAATCCCCCCACCGACGGCTACATCCAGCCCGGATGTTTGTTACGGTTAATTATCCCGGAACGTTAAGCAGTGTTTTTATACAATGCATCAATTGTCATCGTCCACGCGGGAAATTGGGCGTTCCTCTTTTATTAATGCCCGGACAATTAGATCGCGCGTATAATTGCCAACGACGCGGGCGTTCGCAGGAGTTTCGAACGTCGCGGGACAATCGCGATAATTTCAATTATAAATGGAAACAATGGGGGCTATAGCGGGGCCGATCAGAATTTGCCAGACATAATTCATATCTCCAATAAAACTTGGGACATTTATTGGATTACTATCCAATCGGGCGGCTCGCGAACGAATTTTCCTCGGCGAATGCTCCTGGGGGAGGCTTCAATCAAATTTTCAACTCCATTCCGCTCCTCCTCTCTTCTATCTCTCTCTCGCTCTGTGTGTCTCGCTGTATCTCGCCTTCTCTCTTGTTGCCTCTTTCTTCGTCGTCCACGTGCCTCGCAGCAACCCACCTTTCGAAATTTCGAGCCTGTCCAGTTTGCCGGCTGGCAATTTCGAAAAGCAACGTCTACACGCTCGATCACAACTGAGTTCCTCGATGATTTATAACAGAACAGAGGCGGTGCTCGCACGAGATGCTCACTCCTTCTGCCGAACCTTCCCTCACCATCAAAATCAATTCTCACTCTCCGTTCATTTTGTCCCGCTGCAGCACAAACTACTTTCTCTATCTTTAACTTTAGCAGCTACAGTAAAAAAAAGAAATTTATATCTATGCGTATATACCTAATACGAGTGTGTGGCCGCGACACTCAACGCAGTGGAGGGGAGAGCGCTAGAAAAGTGGGGACAAGGGCCGCCAGTTAGCCACTGCTAAGTTGAATGATTTGGTTCCAAGTAGTGTGCTTTTCAAGTTTTCTTCCTTTCGTCGAGGAAAGAGATTGAAGAAAACTGAAGAGGAAGGGGCTGACGACAGGAATCTCAAAATTTTATTTCTTCAATTTTGACAGAAAAAAAAAAGTCAAATTTGGCAGAAAAATCTGAAAATTAAAGCTTACACGTACGTAATTCGCCAGTTGTTTTTCGAGAGCACGAGCCGCGAAATCTCTTCTCACCGTGGCGTTGACTTAGACGCCCTCCATTCGTCGCTCGATATGTATTCGCCCGAAGTAGCGCGAGCGAACATCACAAAAGCGAACAATGTTCGGCCGAACAAAGCTGCCGCGCTGACCTTCTTTCGCCGATCCTCGTTTCACACCCGCTGCAAATTGAATTCTTGCCGACAATGCGTCGCGGCAAATTGCGCGTTGAATTCTGAGCAATCTTCTTCTAATTATCGCTGGCCGTGCTCGTTCCTCGAAAGGGGCAGCCCGGTTTCGAGCGGCCCGTTTTGACGAATTACCTTTCCACTTTAACCAGCCGTTTCTCTGCTGGCCCATCTTCGATCGCCAGACCAAATGTCTTCGACGTCGCAGTCGAATTGAATCGTGCAATTTCAATCGTTTGGATCTGCAATTCGGATATGAAATGTCTGAGAAGGGTGGAATCTTCTTTCGAGAAGGAAGAGACAGAAAAATTTGCAGATATTTAATGAGAGAGAAGTATGAAAAGGAAATTACGCAATGATCGAGGCTGTCTGAATTTACAACGCACAGAAAAAATATTTGCGAAAGCACTGCTCTCCAAGCTTCTCCAAACGTCTTCAATTTGGTTCAAATTATTTATTGGATCACAGCGACGGTTGCAGTAATTTTCAAGTTACTTTGAGTGAAGTCATTTACCAAGGAGTCGGGGGAAAAAAAAAGAAGAAGATGGAAAGAAAAGCAACTCGTCTTAGAGTAGAATGGGCAACTTGAAGTTATTGAATCGAAGGGTCGTGAAAGGAAAAGTTTGCAGAAGTTTGAGATTACGAGGGAATGGTCGAACCCGCTTGAGTCTATTGAGCGCGAAGAGTCTGTCCCCTCAAAAAAGGAAGAAAAAAAACGGAAAAAAGAAAGAAAGAAAGAAAAATTCGATGACAGTTTGATCGGAAAATGTACAATTAAAGTCGGAATTTAAACCTGTTAGAGTTAACGCGGTTAGTTGGGAGGAGCTCTTTCTCTCGTCGCCGACCATTTAAATTCGATTTATAATGGATATCGATATAGGTCGTATCGAGTTCACAGTCACTGGACACTCTGATGTGGTCGCAGCATTGGACACTGATTTACCATGTCACCGAGGAGCTTGTTAACTTTGTCCTGAAATGTCTTCTCCGCTTCAGTGATACAAAGATATCCTGCGCATCGATTTAAAAAGAAAAAAAGGAAATAATAATTATTTAATTATTCAATTGTCAAGAAACGTTTAAAAATGGGTTTTCGTACGTTAATTTCTCCCTGTGTAGAAACATTTGGAAAGAAAAAAGAAAGTAATAATTATTCGATCATTCAATTGTCGAGTTTAACGTTTCAAAATATCGATAATAATTTTAAACATAAATTGTAATTCAGGAGCAATCCTCGTCTAGTTCAAAGTTCCGATCGAGTTTAATCTCCGCGCCGTTCCGAGCGCGAACGAGGCTAGTTTTTAGAAGTGGCGAGAGAAAGAAGAGGGAATAAAACAAAAAGGGGGGTGAAAGAGGGGGCAGAGGGGATAAAAAGCGCGGCGAAGGATTCTCGTTGAATTTACGACGCGCCGTTCCGCGCGGTGTATCTTAGAGCGTAAAACGAGGTTGCAGCCAGCGGGTGAACTGCATCCGAGGCTGAAAAGTTTTCGAATGAAATTCGAAATGCTGCCGGAAACCTCTCGCGATTCGGGATCGTCTAATTAGAGGCGATTCGCGATGATACCGTGCTCGCTTGGGAAATTTTCCTTGGCCAAACTCGTTGAGGCTGCACGCGTTAAACGATCTTCACAGAGAAGGGTCATCGCGGGCGAATTGCGGAGCAAACATCGGAATGACCGATCGTTGTAATTTCAAAAATCGTGGAAATTTGATTGAGTTTAGCAATGATTTTTTAAAACATAAAACGAATTTCATTGATGCACTGGCGTTCAAATAATTCGAATATTCGGAAGTTTTATTGAAATACAGTTGAATAAGGATGATTAATGTGCAGCGACGAAGATTGATAACGAGTTGATAATGAGCTCTCGTTTCGGTATTTCTCAACGTCAATTTGGCCTGATGCTAGTGACAGTGATGGAGAAAAGTTTGCAACCATTGTCAGTATCTCTGAGTACGTGTTAACAATTTCGAAACTTTTGTTGTAAATTTTCGTCTTCTATAATTTATAACTTGTAACTTATCCTTTATTATATTTTGTACGATATATATAATATATATTTCTAGCATTGTAAATAAATGTCATTGTTTCTACGTTTTCAAACCAGGATTCAATTTTTTACTTTTATTAATTTCTATAATAAAATTCCAGAACCTTTTGTATAAAATACACAATACATGACACATTTCATTCGTGGCACTATATTTAGACACGATATAGATAACAAATGTTCCAAACTGTTTCTGAGGGACGGTGAAAGAAAATTCTTTGCATTCTCGAAAGAAATTGTAGAAGAAATAACGAAAGACATTGTTCCAAATGTTGTTTCGCAACAACTCTGAAACTCCACAATAATTAATACGCGAACATTAATTGGTAATTACGCGAACTAATTGTAACTCTACTCCGCTGCGCCCACAATAGTGGCTATCCATTTGGCAATTTCCATCTCAATGCGTCGGTGTTCGTTTACCATTGACACGCGTTGCTAGAACCAACTTTCAACCGCTATCCCTAAATTTCGTCGACCCTCTGTGTATAAATCGTGCTAATTGATCTCTGCGAAAGTATTTCCCGAATTGCGGACCAAATGAAATTACGAAATGGTGTGCATTCGCGAATTCCAAATTTCGTTTCGTTAAACGTTTCGCGAAAAATAGAAAGTGAAACTGCGTCCCGTTGTTTTCCAAGGAGCAAACGACGTCGTCACGGATCCAACAGAGAGAGAGAGAAAAGAGAGAGAGGGGGGAAGATGGGGTTGGATGTCAACCAGGCGGAATGGAGGATACGAGACTCCTCGAGTCTGTACGATCGCGAAATAACGTTTCGCGGGTGTCAAATAAGCGGCTTAAATCGAATTTTGAACGCGAGTCGATTCACGGCGAGATGAATTTTGAATCGCGTGCCCCTTCGCCGCGTTCCCACCGATTCGCGAGATCAGCGAAGTGCCACGGTAGAACGCGATCTACCGTGAGTCGTGAATGAAAGTCGTCGTCAGTTGCTTCGTTTCTCTTCCGTACTCTTCTCCTCTGGCGAGGTAAAAAGCACGGCTAGACTAATTTTAGCGCTAACAGAAGCAATTTGAAAATTGACTTTTTCAAATTAAACGTATTTTTTTTTTTCTCTCAACTTTCATAGACTAATTTCTTTTTGGAATTTTCGACGTTTCGAGACACTTACTGAAGTCTCTGTTTTCATGTACAATCGGTCCTCAAATTCTACTAAAATAAATCTACTAAAAAGCAATTTTTTTATTATCTATATTTTTTTACAAATTTGTAAAATATAACGAAAAGATCGTGTTTGAACTTAAATTTGATTAATAAAATTAGTTTAAAAACGAGATAGGTGGGAAGAAACCTTTTGCCCGTCCTATATTATTGCTAAAGGAATAATTGACAAAAATAAAAACTCAAGAGTAAAATTTCGCACTGATAAGATAAACGATCCGGATCATCTGTGAAGGGTTAATACAGTACTTTTTACTGGAATTTTTGTACAACTGACAGTCATATATTGTAGAAATATAACAAAAAACAGAATTCATTGGTTTCTGGAAATAATAGAATTCTCGTGGAGCGTGAATTGACGAGGCAAATGCGCGAACAAAGAGTGCTTAATCCCGGAGAACGCGATCAATCGGAAGATTGCGATCTGCGCTTATTCTCGACGAACGAGCGTTGAAAAAACGCAAGCTTCTCGTGGCCATCGGGGCGGAAAGCGTGACTAAACTCGGCGATTCTATGAGCCGAGTCGAGCGTGAATTTGGTTTCTTAGATCGCGTCGCTCATAGCATCGCCAGCGGATACACATTACATGAAAACGTTCCTTGAGTTTTTAAAACAAGTTCCCAGAAATTGTATACAAACAGCCTGGGAAGAACTCCGGCGAGAAGCGGATCAGTTTGAAAAGCGAGCTCCGTACCCTGGATCACGTTCCAATTTTTCTTGCGTCTTCGCGATTCCGCTTTCTTGCCGCGGAGCATGTTTTCCCGAATCCGCGGTTGCATTTATTATATCGCGAATATTATACAACGAAGTGGAAACAGTTTGTGTTCATCACCAACAGTGTGCAAAATCGAAAGTTCAAACTCCTTCTTGCAACTTTGTTATATTACATTGAATATCCGTAGTGGAAGTTTAGGTTCACAGATATTCGCGTAGTTAATTTTATTTATGTAAATAAATATAAATATGTATATAAAATGAAATCTAATCTACTCGTATTATTTATGAAGACGACATATGCAAACATTTCAATCGATACAAAAATTACGCGATCGCTCTGTACCAGACAACGCCACTCCTACTTGAGGTCTACTCCACGCCCCCTCGCGAATCACGTGACCCGAATCAACCAATCGCTAATTTTCGTTGCATCAGCGTTGTACCTAAAGTGGCCCGATTTCCTGGGTTACCCCCGCTAAAATCACTTTCAGTGATTAAAAAAAAAAAAAAAAAACGAAAAGAAGAAGAAAGAAGAAAAGCGAATGGTTCGATTCGACAGAGTAAGTACGAGTTGCGCTGTGAATCAAAGACGATTGACGATGCTGCGCTAATAACGTTCGACTGGATTGCAATAAAGCCAAGAGACACGGCCGCGATGTTAATGCCGCAGGGAAGTGAACCGCAAAACCCATTAACTTATAATAGCGAGCGTGCACGATGTCCAGGCAATCGATGTCGTAGAAACGGTTCTGCTTTGCGAGGTAAAGAAAAAGGTAGAAAAAAATCGCCTCTTTGTTCCGGAAGCTGTGCAGCCCGTTTCTATTTCGACCGCGTTATAGACTTACGGTCTTTTAATTAAAAATTCTTCCATGGAATTTTCCAAGCTGTAATAATTTATTATTCTCCTCCTTTTCTTCCTTAAATATTATCAATATTTAAAGTGTTGGAATTTCGTGAGACAAAATCGTAACCGGGAATAAACCCGAGATTTGAAGCTTGAAAATAACTTTTAACTCGTTTTATTCCAAGTAATTTATTATTACGAAGAAACTCTTCCTTTTTTTAAATTCAGATACTATTGTAAATTCGAACTATTGCAATTTTGTACAGAAATAAATCAGAATTCGTTTTAAAATTTGAGAGATGTGTTATTAATTTTATATAAGATGTAGTTACATTGTGTAACAGGTGTTTGGACTCGAAAAATTCAAGAATCTTCGTCGTTTTCGTCTGACATTCGAAATTCAATGAAATGGCGAATAACAAATCGTACGTCAAGTTTCAGGGGAATGTTCATTGTAAACAGGAGACTTCGATCTTCAAATCCGTTGTACAATAGTCGTGAGAAAAAAAATCGTTCGATATTTTTACACGCTATGACAATTTATAGCACTTTCGAGAAGAAAAGTCCGCTACATCGTGCAAAAACATCTTAGAGTAAAATAAACGGTGCATTTTGAAAGTAGAAGCTTCAATCTTTAAGAAGAACCTAGGTTTACTGTCGTTTCACGAAATTATGACAGTTTAAGTATTCACTGCTCGAATGTTAATGTGAGCAATTGTAACTGGATTGTAGAGCGTCTTTTTTTTTTTTAATGACACCACGTTTAGTAATCGTGCGCTTCGAAGCGAAAACGAGAGAAACAAGCGTGCTCGTTTTCATGCTCGCGACGCCGTCGAGAATTCACAATGACGGCGGGAGGAAAAGAGGCGAACGCATCCCGTCGATTAATGCACTCTCGAGATTGCGATAGTTCGGCTCTGCTTGTCCACGATCCGTCAAACAACCCGATACTAGGGGGAGAAAAATGGAGATTGATCGAGCATCGGTTAAACACCGATCCGCTCGGGTGTCGTTCAGACAACAGTCTGTGATAATCGCATAATTTCTTGGGCACAGAATCCTTTTCAAATTCTCTCCAGCTAATTCATATGATAGATTTTATAATATTAAAATTAAAGTATCTCCTAAACTAACATCTCTTCAATATAACGCGACATAAGTCAATATACTTTTTTACAGAGAACTACCTGCTGCGTCTCGAATTACACGATTATATTTGAAAAAATAAACTAATTGCAAGTGTACCAAATTACTGAAACCTCTCGAAACAAAAAAAAAAGAAAAAGAAAAAAAACTGCACGACTTGTATACCAGTACGATTCGTTTCACTGAAAGGCCCAGAAGCAACTGCTCTGAGTAGGAAATGAAGACGACTTTTTTGCCATAAAATTTTATCGATACGCAAACGTTTGAATCGATACAAAACAAATTACAAAAAACGCCACTCCTACTCGAGGTCTACACCACGCCCCCTCACGAATCAACCAATCGCTAATTTTCGTTGCATTAGCGTTGCACCCGAAGAGGCCTGATTTTCTGGGTTACCCCCGCTAAAATCACTTTCAGTGATAAAATACATCTAACAAATCTCTCAAATGACAAATAGTTTCGGAGATAATTGCATTTACAGAAACTCACGCCACTTTGAAACATTACAAACGGCTCGATTATGAATCCCTCTTCGGGGATCTCGACGATACCCAGTCAACCACCGGAATTAGACGTTAAGTAATTTCACCGCGAACGGATAAATAATGCAAACGAGCGGACGTGCCTTAAATAGCCTAGCGCGTAGGAGAACGGGATGAAGACCGGAAGGAACGCGGAGGATCAGTGAATTAACCGCTTAACTCTGTTTCCTCGAAGCACCGGAACGAGACTGGACAGACTGCGAATTCTTGTCCGGAAGTTTTCTTCTTCTTCTTTTTTTTTCTATCTCTCTTTCTCCTTCTTTATCCTTGCTTCCGCGCGTTTTCTTCGTTGTGCGCGCCGGACAACGAAGCGTTCACCATTAGCAAGGGACGAACGCTCTCTGACGCAGAAGTGGAAGTTGGAATGCAGATGAGGTCGCAGCAGTCCAAGGACCCCGGGGTGGAAATAAAACGAGCAAAATGCCGGCGGAGTGCGCGTGGACGAAATAGAAACGGGGCGACGCGACGAGGACAGGGAAGGGAAAAAGAAATGGAGCGTTTCGAGACGAAAGTCACGAGGGCATTTTCGAGCGAACGTCGACGAGGAAAGTGCATCGTTGTCCAGGGACCGCGAACCACCTTTGTCGCCCTGCAATCGTTGCCACGGTCACCGCGAGCATTCCCCGCGAAAGTGGGAACCTATTTTTCGAGAAAAGAAAAATTTCGTGGGCTCTTTGTTCGACGACGAAAAATTATCGATAATTCGATCTGTTGTTGTAACTTTGTAAAGAGACGGAACTTTGACTGCTTTGACAAAGTCGTCAGTTCGTTCTTTATTTTCTCAAAAAATGATTTTACGAAATAAAAATAAAACAATCTTCGTTCGAAAATGGAAGAAATTGAGATATCTCTAGGAGCGTCGAAACATTTTCTTCGTGGCTGGATTCACCACCATTTTGAAGAATCAAGTCTCCAACGAGATCTCGAAGCTTGCCACGCGATTTTTCTTTCGACATTTTATGGAACTTTGGACATTGGGATTAAACGGCAAAGATCGAGGAAATCCCACGAAAATTTCGCGAAGCTAGTTCCTAACGTTCAAACTTCAATAAAATAGCGAAGACAGATAAGTAGAAAAAAGATTTCGGTCTTCAAGGCGAGATCGTGGTGACTCTAGTTGTGAACAAAAAAATTTATTGTTTCTAATTGTTTTGCAATTTTCGAGATGAAAGTTTCCTTTTATAGAGACTGTGAATTAAGACCAATCACTGTGTATAATTTTTCTTTTTTTACGAAGTTAAAAAACAGTTTAAATGCTCTTCTGCTATAATTGCAAGTAGCGAGCATCGAGGTGTTTGAAATTAAAAATTATTCAAAACTCGAGACGCACTCGATATATATCGAGATCGCAGAGATTTCGTCTCGCCTTTCACTTTTCAGGAAAATTATGGTAGCGACAAAATTTGTCAAAAATGTGAGCAATTCAATTTCCCAACGATAACGGAACGACAGTCGTCACGAAACGAAATGTAAAACAGCGCGGTCTTATCTTTAAGATTTCCAGCGCGGTTCCAACCTTCGAGATTATCCCGCGTGCACTGCAAGCTCCTGACAAACCGGCGGAATATCAAGCTCGTTTTTATTCCGAGAAACCGTGCTGTGTCTTTTTCTCGCGCTTTCAACGGGGGTCGTAGGTGAGAAAAGCGTTGAAAGAAACAGGCACTCGAAACGTGTTGGGAGATCGTCTGCGCGGTGAGGAGCGCAGTGACCATTCGGCACTAAATAACCGATAAGCACCCGGAGGGCATTACCGCTGGGTTACGCGAGTGTTATCAGGAAAGTTCTAAACGCCGCGAAGCACGAGCATTAAGTGCATCAACTTGGTGTATTGCGTCGTTCTAGTTTACAAAAGCGAGCTTTATGAGCCGACCGTAAATGTCGGAGTGTCCTCTCGTAAAAGCGGCGATTCAACCAGCCATGGTATTAACTGTATACGTATGCTCTTACATTTCATTTTCCTCGTCCGGCTTTTTGTCTACGCCACCATATCGTGTGTACAGACATCGTGGATGGATCGATCGGACGAGAGTCACGGGTTAGGAAAAAATTATTTTCTTTTTTTATTTTTTTTGTTCTCTCGGTTGACGAAAACGAAACGTGCTTTCGATGTTTGATTGGTGCGCGAAATGTAACGCGAAAGTAGTACAAAGTTTAATTGAAAGATTGCAGTGTCTTGAATGAAAATGTAATAAAGATGTACTTACATTTGGAAATTATTGTATCAAATCGAAGAAATATCGAGAGGAGTGCTCTTATTGAAGAAAAATTTTCAGGGAAATTATATAGTATCGAATATGAGGGAATAATAGAAATATATATAGTACATAATAGTATCCAAAAAACAAATAATTGTACAAAATATAATGGAAAAAATTGTGCAGAATATCCTCCTGACATTTGAAACGCCGCGAGAAATCAATATCTCGAATTAAAAGTGTGATTAAACCGCGTGCTCCTCATGTCTGGCCATAAACCACCTTTACTACTTGACCCGCTCGTAGCTCCCACTCCCAATAATAAAAACCACAACCACGTTGCGCGTATGTATTACGATATTTATCAGAACTCAAGGTGACAGGCTTTCCATTCGGAAAATCGAAAATCGCGAAATGCAATTACGTAAGGAGTGTACGTAATTTCCGCGTTTATACGTCGATACTATATCGTGGACATAGAATGGAGAATGGCGTGCTTTGTGCTGTCCGAGGTGGGGCGCGATAAATTCCGTTGGTCCCGCGCTTATGAAGCATAAAAAGGTTTGCTCACGGTGTGTGTCGCCGCCTTTACGCTCGCAAGAAAAATATCGTCGGCACGCTTGTTTCCTGTTCACCAGCTGAACTGGCATTGCCAGCTGCTAAGTAGCACGTTAAACGGATAACGACTGTAAAAACCCGCGATAAATCGTCCCGGTGATATTGTAACGCCGGTAAAGCCGATGTTTGTCATTTGACGTTTCTTACGAAGTAAAGTCGCTGCTACTCCAAGCCAACTCTCTCCGAGAATTTGTCTCTTGTTTGAAAAATATTTGTAAAGAAGGAAATGTCACGTTATAAAAATTAGACGAAGCTTCGCGAAAGTATATTTATAGCGTCGAGTATATACAGCATTTATTGACGTATTGGAGTAATCACATATTAAAAATTAGCCATTGGGACGAGTTTTTTTTTATCTTTTCTATTCGACAGTGGAACATCTATACGACAAAGAATTATTGATTGTAATAAAAAATCTTTCTTAATCTGTTGCAATTCGGAAAAGTGTCCCTGTATGTACAGCTGTTGATCTCTTAAAAATTGAAGGCAAGTATTCTTTTAAGCTTTGAAAAATTAAAGCTTGTTTAGAAAAAACATTCTAGGCTCCTAGGACAAAATGTTACCTGGAAATTCAAAGAAAATTCTATTTCAAAACGGATCAACGGGCTCACAATCGGAAAATGATTCGATCAATGTGTACACTTTTGTCCCATTCAGTGGCGGACTATTAAATTTAGACTTTCAACGCGAGAGCTACTTAGGCAGTAAGGTAAAAATTATGCACAGACTTGCTTGATTTTGCAAGTTTTTCGATCGTATCGTGCGATGATGTGAATAATAAAGTTTACAGGGAACTTGTCGAAAGTTGGTTCCCATCATCTCGAAGTCATCTACGAGTCAAGAACCCGCGTGAGACGCAAGATCCTCAGAGCATTAGCAACATTGGTCGATCGATATTATATACATTTCTTCCACTCGAGAGTGAGTAAGTTGGAACGATCCCGGCGTCGAGACGAGCTTAGACGAATTTCTCCGGAAAATACTCGACCACAAGGCTCCCGTCCTCTGTCGAGCGAAACAACGAGCGATCGTTGTGTCGTGCAAACGGGGGGGATGAAAATATGAGACGAGCGTCGAGAGCTGGCCACGAAAATCCGATTACCGCCGCCGTGAGCCAACGATTAGCGGGTGTCTGCAGCCGGAAAATTTGAAAGTAAGACGCGGCGTTACTTAAAGAGAGGCAGCAGCTCCTTTTCACGGAAGAAAAGAGAGAGAGAGAGAGAAAGAGCGAGGCAGCTCGAGAATAGTCCAATTCATCTGACGAGCTCATTATACCAGGGTATACAGCGCGCCACGGCCCATTCCCAGGCGAGCTTCTCTTCCACCCACCCACCCTCCTCCCACTGAGCTTCTCTCCCGCTTAAAGCCTTGAAATTACAAGCGCCGGTTCTCCAGCAGCCTCTCGCTGGCCGGGATCCTAATTGTAAACGAGTGCAAAACAGAAAATACGAGGACGAGGCTTTCAACGCTTTGCGAGCCGGGCGTTATAAAATAAGACATCCCCCGGGAGAGAGAGAGGGAGAGGAAGAGGACAATAGGTCGTTTTTCGTTCCTTGAGCTACTGCTCCGTTCACTTTCTTTCTCGAAAGAAACTCGCAGCCCGAAATTTTCCAAATTTCCAGATTCTCTTCGTGCTAGTACGAATTACGCATTTTGCATTGACGGAGTACATTTTTGTAAAATCACTGAAAGTAATTTTAGCGGGGGTAACCCAGAAAATCGGGCCTCTTCAGGTGCAACGCTGATGCAACGAAAATTAGCGATTGGTTGATTTGGGTCACGTGATTTGCCAGGGGGCGTGGGTAGACCTCGAGTAGGAGTGGCGTTGTCTGGTACTGAGCGATCGCGCCTGTAATTTGTTTTGTATCGATTCAAATCTTTGCATTTTAATAAAATTTTATGGCAAAAAAGTCGTCTTCATTTCCTAATCACAACAGTTGCTTCTGGGCCTTTTAGTGAGATGAATCGTACTGGGGTACAAGTTGTGTAGTTTTTTAATTTCTCTTTATTACGAGAAAGCGATGTTCGCTTCGTTCGATTTTGAATTATTCGCACTGCTGAGAAGTTTCGGGAAGATCTAGGATTGGATGTTTCGACAGGGAAATTATAATCGGAAATTATAGTCGAACAGCTGTAATCACGGATGTTCATGCGTCAGTCGTGAGGACAATTAATCCTTTCGCTAAAGGGTGTGTACATTGAGTGCGGACAGTCGTTAACATTATACTTACGTCTAAAAGTTGCTTCGATCATGCTTCGATTTGTAAGGAAAAGAACCTTCCTTAAAAAAAAATATTATAGTTTCTCGATGAATTTTTAAGTTTAATCGTAACTGAGTTCTGACTGTTCTGAATAACTTCTATTTGTGTTATTGCGCATCTGTTTCTGCTATTTGCGATAGCTTTAGGGAAAGGATAAAATTTATGAAAAAAAAAATATAATCTAAAAATAAAATTAGAAAATTAGAGAAAGAACGAGTTACAGGGAAAAAAGTAGGAAAAATTGAATAGCAAGCGTTCGGACGAGGCTCTCGAGAGTGACGTAATTGCGTTATAGTCGCCCGTCGTAGCGAAAGAGTTAAGAAAAAGTTGACCCAAACTTACTTCGCGTAGTAAAATGAGATCTCACTTTGAATGTGAAATTTGATTTTCAACAACTGCTAAATATCTAGTTGCTCGCTTTAAAATAGAAACACGACAAAGTCGAAGACACACACCGATCGAGGCGATTTTTCGAGATAAAATTACTTAGACGGGGACATCCAAGAGACGGGAAACGGTGCCGTGAGACATATAGGGCTGGTCGAAATGTTCGCCGCAGTCGAGACAAATGGAAATTTATATCGGGTAGCCGCGTATTTACGCGCTTTTCGCCGTAATATCGTTGGAATAACGGCGAGACGACGCCACTGTATTCCGGAGCAATCACTGAAAGGACTCGTCGTACTTGTCCTTCTTTTCCTTCGAGCAACCATGGGACACATAAAGAAATAATAAAGAATATATATATGTAAAAATATATATAGGTAAAAATAATACAAATAGAGTTTTCAACCTACGTTTTAAAATAAATATAAATAAAGTTCATTAATTTAAAAATTAACAGAAAAGTTTCAATATGACGATGACAAAAGATATTAAGACTCTCATTAAACTCTCATATTAAAGCGAAAAAATAGAAAAGCTTTATGGCATCGATGACTCGCCCAAACTTTTATCTATATATTTTACAAGAGATCATTTAAATTTCTAAAACGCACTGTTTTCGTATCCAAAAAATTTCTACAAAAAGAAATTATAAATTGGTCATTTTTACCAAAATTCACAACAAAAATTATAAATTGGTCATTTTTTACCTTTAGTAGTTTCAGCGTTAATACAACTCGATATTTCTTCGAATTTAAATTTCGAAACACAAAAATCGAAAAAAAAAAGAATGTACGGTAAAAATACGGGTAAAACCTGTTTCTGTAAATTTTGACAAATGAACGACTCACGTGCTGGCACCGCTCGATATGCCTTCTGTTTCGTCTCATTCCCTGTAACACGAAGAGTAAATTATTAAATTCACGTGTTGGTAGTTTGTTCAACTTTTTCCCGCGGAAGATGGCGAAAGTTGGGGATATTCTGTTACAGCGGGGTGGCGACGTTGCTCGCAGTAACCGCAAGAACCCGAGAATCTCAATTTTGTACCACGGATTAACCAGGACCGGGGGGGAGAACTAACTTTTTCTAATTTCGATAAGAGTCGAAAGAAAGGTTGGCGAGCGCGTGCGGAAACGGAACTATTTATTCGATTAGTCAACTTTTTCCTTAACGGCGAGCGAACTTTTCTAATTTCATTCTGATAATTATCATGATTTAGAGAGCACGCTCGCAGAACACCTCTGATGAAATTAGTAGACGGCTACTTTTTTTTCGGAACAATTATCCCTTATGTGAAAGCGCGATTTTTTTCTTCTCCTTTTTTAAGATCGTAAGATCTACTTAGATGATCAGGGCAATGTAACAAGTGACATCGATTTCACGAATTGCACGAAGAAACAAATTAAATAAAAATACTTTTTTGAAATTGAAATTGAAAATATTGTTTGAAATGAAAAAGCAGTATGTAACCTAATGGATTTTCGGTATAAATGATTTAATATCTTTTCATAGAAGCACTTAAAATGTGAGCTGAATCGATCAGTTAAAAGATACACGTTATTTCATTTAAAGGAACAAACTCGATCTTCAGACGTCTTTTTTCCATCAATATTAAAGGATAATACATCTCTCGAAATCATACAACTTTTGTCTAAAACGTCTCTTCATATAATTAATATTATAGAATATTTTATACAATTTTTATTATTATAATTTTGTATAATTTTTATATAATTTTATATAATTGTGTAATTGTATTTTATATAATTAATCGTTTTGAAAATCCTTTTGTCTAATCTTAAGGTAGGCATAACTGTCCACTATCTATATAATATACTATCTGTCTAGCGTATTTAGTATACACTAACAAAATATTATACACTGTCCTTATTTATCGAACCTCGAACGTGTAAAAAAGCACAACTATCAAAAATTAAAGGGTGGCTGCTCGAAACGGGAGTCAATTTTCTCCAGGAACTTTCATTCTCTCAACGCGTCCCGTTGCAACATAGCAGACGCGTAAGGCGAAGTTTGTCGATGCATGCTGAGGAAATTCCTCACGTGCGTGTTTTATCGACGGAACAGCGCTCGAGCAGGAGCTAGCTTTTTGTCGAAGCGAGCAACGATAGGGCCGCTTTTATTTTCGCACACGATCCCCACGTACGTCTCTTTCTTTTTATTCCCGTGGCCAAGTGTCTCGGAAACTAACTTTCTCCGTCTTCGTGTCGGGTTATAGGATTCAGCTCCTTCGATCCGGAGTACAAATGGAAAATTCGTGGGCCAGTTCCGTCGATGCGAAACACATTGAGATCGCGTTTACCTTCTACTAGGCTTTAGTTTCAGTATACCGAAGCGTAGAAAATATTTCATTAAGTGTAGTTTAGAGTAGAGCACATTTTGTGAAGTGTACGATTAAAGATAACTGCAATAATGACCACCGAAAATTCGCGACAATTTCAACTGACCCCGTAGAAAAGAAATGATCACTTGGTCTCGTTTCAGAGCATTAAGCTTCTAGTTTGACAGTCGTAAGTTCGTTTCTCTTTGGAAGATGACTTCACATCGTAAAGCGAGCAAGAAAGTTAGGATACTTTTGTTCTCGAAAATTGTGAAAATTGAAACTGAATTTCGTGTGGGAATAAATAAAAAAATTTTTTTAATATTGATTGAAGTCTTCTCTTAATCGTACGATTTTTTTTCTTTTCGTTTTT
Source organism: Melipona bicolor (assembly GCA_030673865.1). Lineage (NCBI taxonomy): Eukaryota > Metazoa > Arthropoda > Insecta > Hymenoptera > Apidae > Melipona > Melipona bicolor. The sequence continues at coordinate 4,349,468 of JAHYIQ010000012.1, forward strand.
ACCATTTTAGCGACAAAAATTTAAAAAATTCGAATGGTTCTCGCGCGCGTGTGAATTTTTACAACTTCGCCCTCACTCTCCCACAATTATTTTCGGAAAAAACAGACTCGCGGAAAAGAAGACTGTCACAGCAGAAGCTTGGCGCTTCAAAACGAGACCAAATATTGGTTTCTACATGTAATCTTTTTTTACAAAGTTTAAATGCCGACAATTTTCATCGATGCAGTTCTTCACCCTGCATAGTATCGACGATTTCATAAAAATGTTAACGAAATACCGGTACGTTGGTATCAACAAACGTCGATGGTCAAACTCCAGCAGCAACTTCATTTGGAAGTAAAATAGCGCAACTTCTCGGCATCTCCTTGATGTTCCGCGATCTTCTTAGGATTCAAGAGTATCGTGAAAACCGTGAAAGGAGAAAGGAGCGCAATACTCGTGCCGGAAGTAGCCCGGCAACAATCTGAAAGAAGAAACTCCGTCGTCCACTCGCCTCGTAGTTCACCGAGAGCCAGTGCGCGCGTGGCGTCCAATTTCGCAGCCTGGGAAATCGATTCCCGGTATTCCCGGAACAATTCCGCAACGAGGCCCTCGATCCAGCTCGAGTACGATTATCAGCACGTTACACATTGAGACACATTGGATTAATATGGCGAGTCCCGAGTGTTACACAATAGTTGGAGAGCTGGCTGTTCCCCGCAGCCCCTTCTATCTCTGCCACTACCAATTATAGAAGCTCCGACCGGAAACTTAGGCACACACAGCCCCGTGGTGCTCCACCTGTCCGTGGGTGCAACTTCGATAATGACGTTTCGAGCTCTCGCCGTTAGGAATTAGCCAAGTTTCCCCTCGTCGTGCTCCCTTAGCTTTTTTGTGCCTTAGCTTCCCCTCTTCGAATTCACCCTTTTCGACCAGCCGGCGACGAACGACATTCGTTCCCCGATAAACGCATTATCCTCGCCAGCTTTCCAGTTTACCAAGTCGTTTTTCCTTTCTACCATTGTCCACACGGTGTGGACATAATATAAGGGGAGTCAAAGTATAAGGGGAGATTTTGAGAATGTGAACAGAAGTTTTAAAACGAATAAATGTTCGTCGAAGGTTTATTCTTTGAGAGATAAATTTTGCTTCTCGCTGGAGTCGAGACGCTTTCAATCATGGTTTAGTAGGGTAACTGGCGGCCTTGTCCCTACTTTTCTGATCGCTGGCGCTACCCCCTCTACTGCATCGAGCCCCCACTCTCTCACGCACGGCGACGAAATTTCAATGGAGGGGGTAACGCCAGCAATTAGGCAAGTAGGGGTAAGGGCCTGCGAGCCGCCAGTTAGCCACCTCTGGTCTAATCTATTTCTGTTGGACATTCTTTTGACTCATTCTCTTTATATATAATATTTACTAGAGGACTCAGAAGCACCGCGTAGGTTAAGACGATTGCTGACTTCTAGAAACGAAAATTAAGGTATCGATGCTTTAATTTTACCGTACTTTGAATATGATTGACTAGATCGAACCAGCCCGTTCGAACGAAAAAGTTTTCGCTTCGACGCACACAAATACAAAATAGAATTCAAAAAAGTTGAAATCTTTAATATCGTCCTTGGCAAAAAGTTTCCAACGCAACGCACGAGTACTTAGAATTTAAAAACGTTGAAATTTTTAAGGTATAAAACATTTGCTCGAAATATACGGATATATATTGAATTCTTCAAGTACTTTCAAACACTCGCGTTTGATCGGAAACTTTCTTCCGAAGATATACTTTCCAAGAGAATAACTTTCTCCTTATCTCACTCGCGAGTCGTGTGTTTTTCAGTCTAACAATAAAGATCCGAACAAGCAAAAGTTACAACACTTGAACGAAAAACACGAGTAAAACGTCAGAGAAGAATCTTCGTCGATCAATCTTCGTTGATACGTCAACTGACAGCAAAAAAAAGTTGGTTTGCGAAATAAAATTAGCTTGGCGGCTAATCTGGAATCCCGCGTTAGATTAAACAACGACCGAACGATTGGACCCGATGGGACTCTGAGGTGTTTCACGGTGATAGAAGGCGCGTTGGTGGCTAGTCGAGACGCCAATCCGGAGTCGTTTTATAGTTGACTCGAGTCCCGTGGGAGGTTGAGCAAGGTGCACGATGGTCGTCGACTTCCCAGTCACGTGTAAACTTAACGAGGAATCGAGTGGAATGATTTTAATGGACGAGCTGCTTGGATTAATAAACGACCGGCGTTGGGCGATCACGGACTCGAAACGATCGCTCTGGGAGTGTTAATTATGGCCGATTGCTTCCAAAGACGCTTCGTTTAGGGTACTTAACTGTTTTGGGCCACGTGGTCGAGATCGTCCTCGACTCGAAAGCACGTATTCACGTCGATGTTTCTTCTGAATCGATGCCACTCAATTTGAGATTAACTTTGTGATGTTTTCTCGAGTTAGTCCACGCACCTTCTCGTGTCACTTGACTTAACTTCGAGTTAAGGTAAAATAAAGTAGAGAAAAATTTAAATATTTAAAAATATTTTAGGAGAAATCAGTCGGTTCAAAACAGACGAGCCGACTAGATTCGAAAATCTAGACTTGTCAGTATTTTTGTAAAATTATTTATTTGTTAGATTCGAGTATTTTTCACAAATATATGGGGATATTGTTGATTCAAGACAAGCCCACTACTAAAATCTAGATTTACCCAGTATTTTTGTAAAAATTTCGTGCAAAAAGTAAGTAAATACTCCGTTGTTTTATCATTTATCGTTAAAATTACATTGTAGATTGCTAAAATTGCATTGTAAATTACATGGTAGACTAATGACAAATACGTAGTCTCAAGAATCTCGTACACTCGAGTATCCCACGAGAGGATATCCGGCCACCCGGGTTAATTTTTGTTTACCCGGGTATCTCGTATAAGCAACGTAGCTCTAATGGGAACACAAACTCGAGGTTGAAGTCACTTGAAATTCAAATTCCAAGTAACTCGACGTAACCTGAACGAGGATCAAGCGTCATCGGAGCCGGTCCTTCGTCGATCGAACGTTTTGCCGGCCACCGAGTGGACCGATGAAAAACAGGAGGGCCAGATTCGGTTGGAAATAGATCGGCGAATCTCTCTCTCTCTCTTTCTCTCCGATATTTCGGCGTAAAGTGCTCGCCAGCACGGCAACGCAATCCATCACGTCACTCCGAGCGCGAATCTACCAGCACTTTCGCTGTTTTTCAGAGGATCGACCAGGCAAACGCCAACCGACCGACTTTCATCGCCGCCACCAGTGTTTTGCGGCTTTGCTGCAGCGTGAACCCGCCTTCGTCTGATACGTGCAAACCCGCTGAAGCGAGAAACCCACGCGAGCCGTGGTTTCAAGTTTAACGACTTTTCTACGGCGATGTCGCCAAACAGTCCCGGGGATGCTCCGTGTAACCGAGTATCTAAACGTTTCGCGACCGAGATGAGTTATCACCGCGTGCAACCTTCGGAGGATTTAAATTTGGACCCGGGAACAAGAATTTCGTACAATCGTGAAAGGCTACGCTTTTGAGGGATATTTAAAAATTTCTAGTTCAAAATTATATTTTATTATATTTTATTTTTATTTTATTATATTTTTTTATATTTTTATTATATTTCTTAAATTATAATTTCATTATTAAATTACAATTTATTATAAAATTGTATTATTGTTTCATAAGAGATTATACATAATTGCAATTCTTTCTTTCTTGTAGTAAGGTATCCCAAAATGTATTAAAATTTCGAATATGTTCTACCTAAATTTTACTTCAACAGCAACTGTAAATTTCCTTTACCACGAGTATACGTTTGATATAAACAGCGAAAGAGAATCGTTATTAATTCAAGTTGTTTCAATTAACAAATCCCGAAAATGTAATTACGTTGCTGCACGAAATATACTTTGCTGTTAATAAAATTAAATCGATAGGATCTGTTTAAATGTAGAGAATTCATCTCAAACAGATACAAAACGAGACCCGCTTAGCTCGAAATTCTCGATTTCGTTTGTATTCAGTTTGTGCTCGCGCGTATCGCTCGAATTTAGATTATATAGAATATAGTGAATCAAGGTTATCGAAAGATCGTGGATATTCTATTTCGCGACGTGGAATGTTCCTCCCCGCGGTGCGCATAATAAATGCGCGACTACGCTCCGGGACAATCGCGGAACTCGTTATTAAAATACACGCAACGCCGGGAAAGTTTAATGAAGCTTACTATGGAAAATGAAAATTCCCGTGGAAAAATTCTGCGAGAAGCGAAACTTGCTCGGGAACAAACGCGCGAAGTTGACGCGCAGATCGTTGCGTGTTAAAAATAATTCGTACAAATTTAGTAAATTACTATCTGAAAACCACTTATATACATATATATATATATATATATATATATATATGTGTGTGTGTGTAGAAAGAAATATTTTTTATTTTCAAATAATTATATATGTATACAAAGTGTCGGTTTCCGCATGAAAAATAAGGAACAAAATTTTTTCGTTCGAGGCTTTGCTTTCGAGTAAATCAAAAACTTTGAATATTTTCCGAGTGTGCGTGCACTTGACCGCGCAATTATTTGAAAATAAAAAATATTTCTCCCGAGATTTTGATTATTTGATATTCTGAATATTTTACTTCTTTCTTTGCTTCTTTCCGTAAAATACCGATTTCCTCGGTGGTAAAGCGCGGGATTTCGGAAAGCCGGCGTCTAAACTTCGAGCCACGGGGAACCACGCGGGGAACGGGCGCGTTCTTTAGAAAGATGCGCGGAGATAAGCTTATCAGCGAGAATGAGGTTCGAAATATCCGCCCGTGAAAGCCGCTGCGACGAATAAAACCGACGTTTCACTGCGTCCTGACCCCACTCCGGTCGAAAACAGGACGCTGCTGACCGCTTTGCGACCGTGAGACTTCCGGAATCGCTCGAGCCGGACGCTTCTCGCAGAAAGACGACGAGTCTAAGATGACGAGCGGCCAAAGAGAGGTAGGGAAAGATTCAAATAAGCAGTCGAATAAGCGACCAGTGGGGGATTGGTCCCTACCAAGCAAGGGTTGCGCATGTTCGCGAAAGAAGAAAATTCTCCTGGGTAACCACATGACGTGGCTGGTGAAAGAGCTCGCTAATTTTACCGAAATCCGTGAGTTAACTTTCTGACTAAAGAGTTTATCCGGCGAACGAGCCACGAACTCTGAACGCGGATCAGAGATGTGAAAATCGCGCATAAGTTAAGACAGGTCCCTCAACTCTTAATGGCCCCTGTATTTGTTCTCTCTTTTCATTTCTTTCCTTCCGTTTTAGCAGCCATCTTTTTTCCTTCCCTTGCTCCTCTTTCTTTCTATGTAAAATTCTGTTGTGAGACTCAATAGCGACCAATTCCCTCCATTTTCTCTCTCTCTCTCATTTCCTTCGTTGCCTCTTTGTCTTTTTCCCCCTTTTCGTTTACCTTCCCTTGCCCTTCTTTCTTTTTTTCTATGCGGATGTCAGAGATATGAAAATTGCGCAGAAATTAAGACGATCCCACTCTAAGTGGCCCCTTTGTTATTTCTTTTCATCTAATTAATATCAATAACGATTAATTCTTTGCATTCTCTCTTTCATTTTCCTTGTTTCTTTTTTCTTTTCTTGCTGTTCATTTTTTCAACGTAAAATTCTGCTGCATCTCAATAATAACTAATTCCTTTGCATTCTCTCCTTCATCTCCAGCGGATTCTACAGAATTTTTCTCGTACGCTGAAAGAAAAGAGAATCGCGAAAATAAATAAGTATCACGGCCAGGTCTAGTTACCTGGGGGATGAAATTAGTTTTCTTTAGCTTCCTCTCCCTTCCACAGAGCCGCCGCTGCGCAGCTCGGCAAGATGAAACTTAGCACAAAGGACAAACTCAAATATCATGTTTAATTAGGGAGCGTGTAAGGCAAACAACAGCGAGGTCCGCGAGTGCAAATTGAACTGCGACCGGAGTCGCGTTCAGAATTTTTACTCGACTCGAGCCAAAGGCCCAGGCCAAAGTCGCTTTCCTCCTTATTAGCTACAGTTTTCGCCGGAGACCTCCAGCGTGTTTTAACTTCCAACGATACGATAGGCACGTAAAAGTTTGCCGTAATAAATATTCAAATACGGCTCCTGAACAGAAACGACCCGAACGTCGAAATAATTAAAACTTCGATTGAGCATCGATTCAAACTTTCAATCTAACTAATTGGATTAATAAAATTAGAGTAGTAACAATGCAGTAAAATTGATCGAATTGAAATCGAAAGATATTTCACAGTTTATCGCGGTTATTTTCATTTACGATTGACAATTAAAGTTGCAATATAGTTGTTAAGCGCGATTATTTTGGGGAAAATTTAATGGCTAATCGTCGATGAATTTTTTCCCCCAATTCTCTACGATTTCATATATTTCGAAGCGACCCGTCTCCGCCTTTAGTTTCACAAAGCGATGCTAAAAAAACTGCATGACTTGTACCCCAGTACGAATGGCCCAGAAGCAATTGTTCTGACTAAGAAATGAAGACGACACTTTTGCCATAAAATTTTATTGATACGCAAACATTTGAATCGATAGAAAACAAATTACGGGCGCGATTGCCAGACAACGCCACGCCTACTCGAGGTCTACGCCACGCCCCCTCATGAATCACGTGACCCAAATCAACCAATCGCTAATTTTCGTTGCATTGCACCTAAAGAGGCCTAATTTTCTGGGTTATTTCCACTAAAATTTCTCACTTTCAGTAATAATATTTTGGAAAAATAAACTTATCGACATTCAAAACGCCAAAGTTATAGGAATTAATAAAAAAAGGATAACACACGGATTGGTCACGACAACGCCGGAGCTTTTCGCGCATTTTCAGAGGTAGGCTTGCGTCACCGCATGCGTCGGGCATTGTAGGTGGAAAAAGCTTTTTTCCATGATACAGCCGCCGCAATATATTCATTATCCTGCGCGAGACGTGGCATGCGGGGACTGTTACACGTGCACGGTCGCCGCCAGCGAAATTAGATCCCTACGTCGGGTGAATTTCGCCTCTTCCCCTTTCCCTCGAGAGTCCCTCTCTCTCGTTTTCTTCCAGGGGTGTGTCCACTCCTTTCCACCGAAGCCATCGTCGGAAATCCAAGGTTGTTTAATTAAGGACTTAATTTCGGACGCTGTTCGTTCGTCTCCTCGAACTGCCTTTTTTTCTATTTTTTTTTTCTTTTTCTTTCTTTCTGAATCCTCCACCACGTTCGTCGATCCTCCTTGAAATTAATCGACGAACAAAGCGTGATTAATGACGCCTGACTTTTCCAAAAAAGTCGCTTTGTCCCTTAGCGTATCAACGCCGGATGATCGATGCCCTTTATCTATTGTCGGTGGCGAGGTAATTATTCTTTATCGTCATTTTATTCAACCTCGCGTTTGAATAAAGATTTCTCGAGACGTCCTGCTTGAATACTTTATTGATTCTTATACGTCGTGTTATTTTTTGCGAAATAGATAGATGCAAAAATTTTGCAGTCTTCGTGAGAACGTTCCACCTTTGGGATACCTGATCTTTGATTAAATTTAATAACATCCAATGTATCACACTGTAAGGTTATCTGAAATTCTATATCGTTGTCTGTTCATCAACAAAGTGCCTGTTTTAACAGCCCATGTACACACATGCACAGTGAGGAGCATAACTGAACAGATAACGATGAAAAATTGTCAAGACAATTTAGACTGTCTTCACTTCGTAAAAGAAAATTATGTGACAGTTTCACATAATTTTCATTAAATAAGAACGTGAAGATTCTGAATTTCATTTTTTCAAAGACGTCTATATCGTGCAGTGGATGGAAAAGTAAAAAAATTTGTCAAAATTCAAACATCTGTGAAAACGTTTGAATGAAAAAATTTTTTCCAGTTTTAGCGACTTGATTCACTATAATCTTGAAGATATAATCTTGAAATTTTCTTTTTACAACGATCTCTTGAAACTCGCACAATCTCTGTTTTTTTCTTATCACTTCGTTGAACTTTGAACGTTAAGATTAGATCACGGAATGTTAGGATTTCTTATCGTTCAATTCTTAATGCTGAAAGTTCGAGTAATGAAAGAAAATCGTAACGTAAGTTTGAAGGGGTCGTTGTAGGTCTATTGTAGCTAGAAACTTTTTAGTGTTTTTACAGGCATGTAAATTTTCACAGCGCTTTTTAAACAAAAAAAGAACACTTTTCCATTTGCTACATGGTGCATTAAAGTATCTTAGAAGAAAGAAGGATGAATTCAGTGCTTTCAAAATGAAACGTTTTAAAATGAGACTAAATGAGAAGTTTCACAAAGTGTGATAATTTGAAGTGTCGATAATTGTAGTTTAAAACTGACATCGGGAAAAATTTACCCTTGCCAGAGCAACGATGATCGTAAAATCTTTTTGAAAAACTAAAACTATCCCGCGAAACGTTGCTTCGTATTTTGCTTTCTTTATGCAAACGCTCGATGAATTATCATTTGTTAAATTTTTAAAATTCCAATGTGTCTAGTCAATTTTGCTATAGTTCGTAATAGATGAAATTCTTCAAAAATCAAAAAAAATCTTCAAAAATTTATCAACACGCGTGAAAGTTGAAGCAACAAACTTTACGAACTAAATTATCTTCTCTTCATCCGTGTGGCCAATTTTCGCTCCCTTGAGCAAACTTAAGCGGCATCACGCGTGAATAATTCATTCGCGCGGAGTGCGTTAATCGATCCTCGGGTCGATCATCGCGAAATATCGCGGCGCCCAGATTTAGCGCGTGCAACTTTCCACCAACTGGCTACCCGCGAGCAGAATGCCGAAAATTTATGAATCGTTAAAACGACGTTAGCGACGAAGGACGTTTCTAACGTGCTCCATCCCCCGACGTGGCCACGAGTCGACAAACTCGCCGCCCCGAAAATAGGATTAAGGGGTAGGATCGAGTTAGGGGACGTTGAACGACGCACCACACCCCTCTCTATCTCAAAGTCTCGTCTCGATCCTGAGAACGCCTGCGAATCGAATTCCTCGGCTGCGAACTCGATTGTTTCTCGAGGTAGAATAATTCGAGGTGGAACAAGGCACTGGAGGTGTAGTGAAGTCGTTCGAGCTGGTTTGTCGAACATCATGGTTAGTATAAGGTAGGCCAAAAGTTTCTTTCCACCTGTTTTTTTTTTTCTTTAATAAAACATCAAAGTGATTAAGAAAAAGCTAATTTTATTAATTTTAAATTTAAGTTTAGTTCTCTGAAAAGAGAAAAACTGCACGACTTGTGCGATTCGTCTCAGTGAAAGGCCCAGAAACAACTGTTCTAACTAGGAAATGAAGACGACTTTTTTGCCGTAAAATTTTATCGATATGCAAACATTTGAATCGATACAAAACAAATTACAGGCGCGATCGCTCAATATCAGACAACGCCACTTCTACTCGAGGTCTATTCCACGCCCTCTCGCGAATCACGTGACCCAAATCAACCAATCGCTAATTTTCGTTGCATTAGCGTTGCACCTGAAGAGAAACCCAATTTTCTGGATTATCCCCGCTAAAATCACTTTCAGTGATAAAATTACAAAAAATGTATAATAAAAAAATTACGGATTTACTTCAAACACAAACTTAAATTAGTTTATCTTAAAACCGTAAAAAGAAATTTCTTTTAAATATATAACTAAAAAATTACGGATTTATTTTAGTAGGAAGTGATTTTTGATCTACACGGGAGTTTTATAAGTTGCGATACTTGCATTTGTCGAGATGTAAATCATCTTGGCCTCTTATAACACCGAGCAACTTGCAACATCTGTGTGTTCATTACATTAATTTATTCTCCTTTTATTGTCTGAATTTCGTAATTATCATTTTTTATACATTTTCCTCTCGAACCTTGCCAAACTACACGTCAACTTGGTATTTGATCGACAAGGATCAAATTAAATTTAATTTTCAGACTGTGTTTCTGTCGAACAAAAGCAAATTTGACACGAAGAAGAATCAGATTTTGAATCTGACATGGGCAGAAAGCTGTCTTCAGAAGCAACATTAAATCATCTCGGTATGAATTGGACAATTGTAAACACGTGCGATCTTTTTCAAACTTACTTTGAAACTCGCTGTTGTTCGCTCTCCCTGAACATCAAAACGCGTTCGCGAACGGAATCCGCGAGTATCCGCATTCGGTTATAAACAACCGAAGGAGGACGAGTTTCGAGCAGCGAAAAATAAATGGTCCTCGCCGATTCTGACGTCTTTCTAACACATCCTAACTAAGAGTAATGGACACGTCAGCTGCGTCCAACTGGTTCTCGATCGAGTTCGAAAGATTACGTGCGCGCAACATTATTTAACAGACGGCCGAATAGTAGAGAGAGAATTGAATTCAACTATTTCATCCTTCAATGAAGAAAATTGGAAAACCCTGGCGATCTTGTTTCTCGGAGAGAAATGAAAGACGAGGGAGAATGAGAGAGGAAGAAGCAAGCATTATCCAGCCGCAGAATCAAGCTCGGACGTTGTTCCATTTCTCTAACACGTCGGCTACGATTAATCAAGAAACCTCGACGACACTCGCTTTAAGAAGAAGACGCGAAAGAAAGAAACAAAAAAAGAAGGAAACAAAAAAACAAAAAAAAAAAGAAAGAAAGAACGACACTTGTAGCAACTCTGGTTGCGAGGCCAGGATTGTTAATCACGAACGACTCCGTGAAAGTTCGCAATCAACGACGCCTCGAACGAAGAACTCAGTCAGAGCTCTCGCCCGCGGCCTCTCTCGTTCTCTTAATGGAACACGCTCGTTATAATCGCTGTTAACGGAAAGAAGAAAGGAGGAAATCACGTTATTAACACGCCCGCGCGAAGACGCGATCCCCTGCGAGTGTATTCTCGCGTCATTCATCCTGCTGCTTGTGTTCTTTCGATCCACCTGCGTCTCTCGAAAATTAAATTTCAACGGGAAAATTTTTCATTATTATTATTATTATTGTTATTATTATTAATAGGTATTGAAGAAAATTATCGTTCAATTAATCGGTACTACTATTTGCGGAACAGAAAATTAATTTTCAATGATCCACTTTGAAGCGATATTTCGACGTTGCATTTATTGACCGAATATTCAATTTTTATTGTCACTGTTTATTCGATTAATAAAATCTGCGCAATTCGTTCCAATTGTCTAACGTAATTGGTACAAATCCACGATCAATAACACACGAATTTTTGGAAAACATCGAAATGAATAATCCAGATCGAATTGAAAATAAATTTGGAACGGCGTCGATTTTGATTCATAAAGATTAAATTGTTCGCGAATGAATTACATCTGAATTACACCTAAATATGAAATTTTAAAAAGAGAAACAATTGAACGGTTATTGACGAGCTGAATCACACGATTCTTTGTTCCAATTTTACGCTTTTTAACATCTTTCTAAAATTATTATGAATTCTCTTTGTTTGCCGAAACTGAGTGTAAAGTTGAAACATAAAAATTCAAGGATCGCAGCTTTCCAACAATTAGAAATCATTATTAGATACGAGTCACGCTAATAATTATAGTCGTGTAAATCATTCCTAGATATTACAGAGTCGTGCAATTTTACTTTCGTACAATCAACCACGCTTTCACACGACGCTGCGTTTAACGTTACAAAATAGGTTGCTTCCGGAGGAGTTCAACAATTTCTCGTAGAACTGAATAATTCCCCCCTGAATTTCCAAATCTTCGAATCTTTGTATCGAAGTTCCACTTCTGTCCAAAATTTCCACCACGCTGTTCGTTATTCCGCCACTCTTTGTCCCCCTCGCGATTATCGCGCGCTTCCGCAAAATTAAATTCAGAAAACTGCACTCGATTATGATCGTTTGCTCGCCGGCGAGCAAACAGAATTTCCGCGATGAAACGTTTCAAAACACTCGACAGCGCCTCGACTTTAAACGGTGCCGCGCGAAAGCTGGGGAGGGCCCGCGAGGGGGCGTCTTTCGACGCGCAATCACGATGATTGCGCTGGAAGTTTAAACGATCGTAGCTATTAGCGAAATTAGTAACTCTGTTTCACGCCGGTCGTAAACGATTTCCCGATCATCCTGAGCGACGAAACTCTCCACCCCGTCGTCTCTCTCCGACACTCGAATTTCTTTTTTTTTTTTCTCTTCTCGAGAAAGAGCGATGATTTATCGCTGTATCGCCGGATGTTGGAAAGGGTATTGGAAAAGTTTCGCAGTTGTCCGCTGCGAGGAGTTGTCGAAGCCTCGAGGAGGAGAGATTAAAAATTGACGAGCGGCGAGAAAGACGAGAAAATCCTGGGGTGAGAGAACTCAGCCGCAAACAAATCACGACGAATTAATGAAAATTCCCTGCCACCGGACGGCGAGACTGTTTTCGATCGACGAATTATATATTTTCGTGCCCGAGTTCGTTCTCTCGCGACTCGACGTGGGGTGGAAATCCTTTTGTTCGTTTCACGCGTCTCGACAGAACTGCGAACCGTGAAAAACGATCGCGTTTAAAATTTATACGTCGCGTGCTCGGGCATCGTGAAAAATATCAAACGTATAACTCGTCAGGTAGAAATTCCAGGTCAACCGAACGTTTCATTTCGACATTATTTGGATGCACTTTGAAAGACGGTTGATAATGACTCGAACAATGCAGATGATCAGCGTGATTATATGTGTGTATTTGAAAGAGTTCAGAACTCTTTTGTATTTCTATTACGCAAATACCTCGCTTATACCTTTCGAAGTAGGTTCTGTGAAATAGAAATAAATCTGTTTTTTGTTCTCTTCGATCGTTCGCGAGTCCTTTGAAATTTCGTGGAACAGTGACTTTAGATCGTTAAAAGTTCGATATCGAACCAGTGACGAGTGGTTGATAAAAGTCGAGTATTAAATCAGAGAATTCGGTTAACTGGTCAATCTTCAAATTATTTTCATCAATTATTAATCAATCAATCTTTCACTTACTTCAATCAGTGACTAATTGGTCAATCTTGAAGTTACTTCAATCAGTGGCCAATTAGTCAATCTTGAAATTATTTCAATTAGTGACTAATTAGTCAGTCTTGAAATTACTTTAGTCAGTGACCAATTAGTCAATCTTGAAATTATTTAAATTAACGACTAATTAATCAATCTTGAAATCATTTTAATCAGTGACTAATTAGTCAATTTTGAAGTTACTTCAGTCAGTGACCAATTAGTCAATCTTGAAATTATTTAAATTAACGACTAATTAATCAATCTTGAAATCACTTTAATCAGTGACTAATTAGTCAATCTTGAAGTTACTTCAGTCAGTGACCAATTAATCAGTCTTGAAATTACTTCAGACAGTGACCAATTAGTCAATCTGAAGTTACTTCAGTCAGTGACCAATTAGTCAATCTTGAAATTACTTCAGACAGTGACCAATTAGTCAATCTTGAAATTACTTCAGTCGGTGACCAATTAGTCAATCTGAAGTTACATCAGTCAGTGACCAATTAGTCAATCTTGAAATTATTTCAGTTAGTGACCAATTAGTCAATTTTGAAGTTACTTCAGTCAGTGGCTAATTAATAAATCTTGAAATTACTTCAGTCAGCAATTAATCAATCAATCAACCTTCAAATCGCTTCACTCAGTCTTTTAACAAACGTCCAATCGGCCTTTGTTCGATAACGAAAAACTCCCGCGGCATTTATATCTAGCGCACGATGCGGCTCGACAATTTTTCCTCCCGAGTTTTTCCGCGAATCTCTATCGAAAATCTAACTTTTTAATCCCTGGCATCGAATCTTCCGATAGCGTTCGTTTTCTCCTTAGAAAAACAACGACGAGACGAACGGCAACGCTGCGGCTATCGATGCGTGTAACGAATGTCGCGAAGAACAGAGAAAAGGCAACAAAAAGTGGAGAGTGGAAACGAGCGGAAGCAAAAAGCCGCCCGCGGCCGATTTGCGATTCTCGACGCGTTCATCGTTCGCGTGACAACTTGTCCCGGGCCGGGAACGAGACGAATTCGATTAAATAATAAAACCTGCCGAGCTTTCTAGCTTCTCGTGTCGCGCTTTTTTCCCTCTCCTCCACCCCCTCTCTCCAATTTCGCTGCTGCGAAAACTGCCAAGCTTCGCTGGACAGGGAGGGAAACAATATACAGAGGGAAATTCGACGATTCGCTACGGCGAGAACGAGCCGGAATAGCCGAGAAATTCGCCCCGTGGAAATTCAATTTTTAATCGCGTTCGATCTATTTGTCCAGCATTTTCAATCTCGACACGCGCGCGCACGTATGAATTTCGTCGCTTTGCCAGCGACACTTGCACGAGAGTTGATGATGGAGAGAAAAGTGTCCCGATCGATCGACGATAAAATTATGGACGAAATATTTGAAAATGCGTGAGCACACTCGCTCGTTTCCCTCTCGCGCGACTAGGTTAATTGGAAAGTTTAGCGAGAGTTTCGTTAAGCGATGATTTCGAGAGTAACTAATTATGTTAAAATTATAAATATAACGTGAAATATTGGAAAATGTACGAGCACGCTTGCATTGTTAGCATTATCAGAATATTCTGTAAATCGGTGTAAATGATAACAATGAAAATAAATGAATTCGTACAATTACGTTTCTCTCCAATTATGTTAAAATTGCGAACGAAATGTTTGAAAATATATGAGCACACGCGCACTTCTTTCTCGCGAAACTTTCATTTCGTTTAACGAGGTATTTTTTTTTTTTTTTTGAAAATAATTCATTAACAAACGATCTTTAATGCATGTCAAAATATTCTACGTATGAATCAATTTAAATGGTAATAATTAAAATAATTGGATATGTACAATCAAATTTCTGTCTGAACAAAAACCAATAATAATTTTAATAAAAACACTCGTATCTTTTGAGCGATCGTGAAAACAGAAAATCTGAAATTCATATTATCCTTTGAGATATTTTGTTTAAAAAATAACCGAAACATTCGTTATTGATCGTTGCAAAAACTCAGGCGAATAATCGCGTATAACGTCGTGTCCTGCAGCTCGTTTGTACAGAGTGCGAGGACGGCGGACCGTAAAGGACCTCGACTACTTAGTAACGCGCTTTCCCTCCATTAAACGAAAGCCACGCTTGGAAACAAGGGTGGATCGCCGTTGTCAAATTGCGCTGCTTTATTTAAAGCTCGAATTATCCGAGCGAATCGCTCTCCTCGATACGATACGATACGACACGAATCAACGACAGAGCCGTGAGGTTGTCGAACGAGATCGAATCGATCCGAAAGAAACTCAGCTTCGATATTGAATTAACTTCTTTTGTCTCTCTCTCTCTCTTTTTTTTTGTTCTCCCCTTTCGCCTGTCCGTGAATAGCGCGCCATCCACCAGTTTCGAAACTTTTTCAGTCAGTTCGATTCGGTAACTTCGTTCAAACAGTGGAAATTATCGTTAAATTTCTGAAACGTCGATAGGAGGGATCGGCTCTTTGATTTCTGTTAAACTTTTTTTCCTTCCGTATTAAACGATAGTTTAATTAATAGGTATCTCAAATAATTCGAATAACTTTCGGTAGATGAACTTTCCTACGTCGAACGACGATATATCGTTAAATCGTTAATTACTTTGAATAATTAACACTTTGAGCGTTTAGTTTGGCCCGGAGTATCGTACAGATAATTGTCGGAAAATTTTTCGAACGTCAATATCCTAATAAAACGGTGCAATTAATAAATGTGTAGTTTCTGCAAAATGTACATTGTTGATAAAAGTAAACTATCTGAATTATGATACAATCATAATTATAATTATAAAAGTAGTCGTTTCATGATTGATGATTCTGATTGCTTCCCTTATTCATTAATATTGATTATAATCGTTAATCATTAATCGGATTACGTTTCGCTCAACTCTGACTGTAGGATTAAACATCCAAAATTCAGTGAATGAAATCTAATTAACCTTCCCTTGATTATTTCTCTCATTCGTTAATCAGAGTTTACTGATTATTCGACAACCAGTCGTCGCGATTAATATTCTATAATTACATCAACTATAATCATTAATTAATCATTAATTAAATTACGTTTCGCCCGACTCTGACTGAACAGTTACACATTCAAAGCTGTCAATCTTCCCTCGATTATTTCCCTCATTCGTTAATCAGAGATTACTGGTTATTCGACAATCAGTCATCGCAATTAATGTTCTATAATTACATCAACTATAATCATTAATTAATCATTAATTAAATTACGTTTCGCCCGACTCTGACTGAAGGGTTCAACATTCAAAGCTGTCAATCTTCCCCCGATTATTTCCCTCATTCGTTAATCAGAGTTTACTGATTATTCGACAATCAGTCATCGCGATTAATGTTCTATAATTATGTCAACTATAATCATTAATTAAATTACGTTTCGCCCGACTCTGACTGAAGGGTTAAACATTCAAAGCTGTCAATCTTCTCCCGATTATTTCCCATTCGTTAATCAGAGATTACTGATTATTCGACAATCAGTCATTCTATAATTACATCAACTATAGTCGTTAATGATTAATTAAATTACGTTTCACTCGACTCTCAACTAAACATCCAAACAGCTAAACTTAATTAACCCGAAAAGGATCAAATAAATGTCGCCAATACGATATTCCTCGATCTTCAAATCGTAACTAGTGTTCTACGCGCGCACATGTACACGTTATACGAGCCTTTGAAGCTTGATTGTGTAACAGAATAATTTCCATCAGTCAGCTGGCCCCAACTTCCCCCAGAGACTTACGATTAACCGAGTAGTATCGAGCCGATGTTGGTAACTCTATCAGGGAAGTTCGCGGCGAATCGTCTTAACTAACGTCTCGACAGGGATGTCAGGCTCGATATAACTCGACGTGTACGTTCCCCGTATAATATGGGAATCATAATGGGGGGAGGGGGGCACGGAGTAGACATCGGTTGCGACTCGCGGACTGAATTCGTGATTCCAAGCGAATTCAGGGAGGCTGAAAGAAGCTTCTTCCGTTTGTCCCCGTAGATACGATCGCGGAATGTGTTGGACAGTTTCCGTGATAAAACACTCGCACGTTCCTCCGAGTTGGAATGGATGCCCGGCGCCGCCGTTTAATTTACCAACTTGGCGACGTAAGTTAACCCGACTGCCCGACTTTCCGAGTTCTCTCGCTCTGCTTCTCGCGCGAGAAAACGAGAAAATTATTCCGCGCCTCTATACGCCGCCGGTGATACCACGAAAGAAAGCTCCGCGCTCCATTGGACGTGTGAATGGGCAGGAAAACGAATATTCAATTTTACAATTTCGATCGTTTATCGGACTACTCGCTGTAGTTGGCGAGCGTAACTTCATCAGGAAAAAGAGCATACAATCCGTTTGTTTGTGAAAGCGTGAAGCATCTGTTTTGACATCGACTTACGTCGTGTAGTGGGTGGCAAAGTGAGGCCCAAGAAATTGAACGAAACCATAAATTTTATATATTTTCGATGTTTTTTGTTTTAATGAAGGATAATCCCTTTTTCTACTTTAACAGTCTCTATTATTATTCGTGCAAATATTTTACCGAAGCTCTTATAACCTACTAATATCCAAATTGTGACGATTTGGTGGAATCACGAATCTAGAAACCTAGCAAAATTTGTACTAACGGAGATTTGAAGAATAATTTTCACTTTTTTGTCAAAACATCATATATCGTTGAAATATTTTACCAAAGTTCTAATAATCTATTAATATTCAAATTATGACGATTTTGGTGGAATCACGAACCCAGAAACCTAGCAAAATTTGTACTAAAACGGTGATTTGAAAAATAATTTTTATCTATTCGTTGAGGATAGCTCACATGCTGTACAACACTATGTACAATATATCTGAGATCGTTGTTCGTTGAAATATTTTACTAGAGCTAATATATAACACTCAAATTGTGACAATTTAGCGCAATTATGAATCAAAGACCTTGCAAAAATTTGTGCTTTACTAGCAGAGATTTGAAGAATAATTTTTCTTGTTTGATTTTTTAGGGTATTTATTTACTAAAGCTTTTATATTTTACTAATATAGCATTGAAATTGCGACAATAATCACGAACCGGTGAGACTTTGCAAAAATTTCTCCCTCATTAGCGAGGATCCGAAAAATGATTTTCGTTTTTTATTTGTTTTTTGAGGGCAGCTTTCTATAACGGGAACAAAATTCAAGCTCCAACTAAAATTGTGTGTAATCGATTGGACACGGCTGACGTTTCGTACAAAATAATCATTGACATATACAGCGATATACGATATCCCGATTTTGTTTTTCGCAAAAACGACGTTAGCAGAGCGCACGAATAAAGGTAATAAAACGATATCACACAAACGTATGGGCCATAAAATGCTCGTAAATGCTTTTCCCAAAAAGTTATGACAAAATGCGCACGCACTCGGCGGTAGAATCCAATAAAGTAATTACAACGAAATAGAATTACCAGAATTAAAAATGCGCTAGGTTTTCGTCCGCTGAAACGCGGAGACAAATTTATCCGCGACATTTATATTCGTTTCAGATTTATCTGTGATATTTATATTCCGTTTTAACAAATCATCGCGTACTGTACGCATTTCCAGTACGCCTTCTCTTTATAGTTATTGCTAGTGAAAAATAGAAGCAACGAAAGGTGAAAGAGCGTGCAAGAACACATGCGAAAAAATGCAAGAAGGCGGAGTGCGCGTTGCTACATTTAAAAGAACCTTGCAATTTACGAAATTCCCGAGAAACAGGGCAGACGAACAAAAGCACGCGGCTACAGAACTAGGTACAAAGCGGAACACGCCATCAAACAGAATTCCGCGTTCCAAATATTCCTCCGCACCGCGGAGGCATTAATATGAAAGACATTTCTTAAATATCTGCGCTCGAATGGAACTCCAGGGTGAACAGACGAAGGCGAAACCTGGCATTAAGAGAAAGAAAGAAAAAAAAAAAAAAAAGAAAGAAAAGTCGCAGGGAAAGATCTTACGAAACATCAAACGATCATTAAGAAAACTTTCAAACTCTCGGGAGACTTTGCACACGGGGAAGTTTGAAAAAGAAGAAAACATAGGGAAATTTCTTGAAAACGCGCCTCGAAAGCGAAGAAAGTGGCCGACGTTGGACACTAATTATATATTATATAGGTTGAGTGAAAAGTAATTTCGTAGTCTCCCGATAGCATAACTCTGGTATCGGTTTGGCAATATTTGCGTGTGTTTGAAAGGTGATGTATCGTGAAGTAATTGAAAGAAAAGAGTTGCGATGTTTGTTCATTGTCGAAATAAAGTTATTGAAAATGCGAGTGAAATTAAATTTTTGAATTTTTATTACGAAACCTACACCATTTGTTTCGGTCTCCACAGAACTCTCTCGATAGTGCAAAACTGACATCAAAAGAGACCTGTGAAAATTACAGCTCTACGGGATTATGGTTTTACCTTAAAAAGGTCAAAAGGTGGTCGAGCACCACCGCGGTCGTCGCGACGCGTTTATTTGGTTTAATAAACCTCGTTCAAAATACTTGAAAGGGAAAAAAATTCTTTCACTTTTGCGAAGTATTAAAATACGAAATTACTTTTTACTCGGCCCAATAAATCCTCGATGACCACGTAAAACGCGAGACGCGTCTCGTTACTCGAAGTCGTAGAAAGCGACCAACGGAGAAAAGGCGCGATCGTGAGTGGAAGTGGCCGGAAACGGCGAGGTAAAGGGGGATTTGCGCGACGCGTAAATCGCGTAATCACGTCGCGAGCGAATCACATCCGACTCGACACGACGCGGTGGGAAATTTCGTTCGTCTCTGGCTCGCTCTGCTCGCGATGCCCGTACACATAATTACACGTCTGATTAAACATTACAATTGCAAGTCAGCCGTGAGATTTGTCACGAACGTCTGTGGCGTTGCGGTGTCCCTCGCAGACGTGTCTGTTCCACTCTCTCTCCAGGTTGATTGTAACTTGAAATCGCGTTGTAACTCGAAGGCGAGGCAAGATCGGGGTGAGAGAGAGAGAGAGACGCGACATATGCATCTTGATTTAATTAATTGATCGATCGAGGGAATCGAGGGAATCAGGCTGGAAGAATTCAGTTGGTTTTCGAGGCCTCGCGACTCTCGTCACGCGGCCAATTAATCGGTATGTTTCCACCCAAGGTGCGTTGCTTCGTTTAAAACTTTAAGTGGTTCCCGAGAATTTCGGCTAACTTTATAATCAAGCTTGTGCTCCAATGCCGGGGATGATTGAGTTTCACGTTCGCCCGGAAGCGTGCATTACATAAATCCATTAACGACTGATGTCGGCGTGGAAGCAGCGCTTTGTTTCGACTTTCTTTCCCAGCAATCGTTGAATCCTGTTGACAGATTCGACGAGTCGAGAGAATCTCGAGAATAAGCTGCTTCAAACGTGTGCCTCTGCTTTCGTATTTTTGCGTCGCGCGCAAAGTATAATTACTCAACTGGAGCGGTAAGAATCTCGTCTCGACGTTATTAGAAAAGTTGAGGGTTGAAAGTTCTGCAAAGTTTATACATTTTTCTGGGCGAGGCTCCGGGTTCCGTCGCTGGGTTTCAAGCTGCTTTAGCAAGCTCGAGGACGAAAACGCTGAAAAAAATGGGAGTGGCCAGTTTGTTTTCTCGGCCACGTCAAAACGTGGTGGCTGCTTTCTAATTTAAACCGCGTGACACGGTCGATCGCAAAGACATCACGTCGAATTGTCCAGTCGCTTCTTTATTGGAGAGCTAGTTCTTCCTTTACTTGGACCACACTGCCTGCAGTACACGTACATTGGTGCATAGAAGGCATTTGAGAAATCAAATTTTTCAAGTTTTTACGCTTCACTTGTCGATAGTTCCAGTGTTAAACGATTTAAAAGTTGGACGGAGGCTACCGAAGAGACACCGTCTCAAAAATTAGTTTCTCGAACCGGGTCGTTCCTCGAACGCAACCCAATCAAACAGTTCTCAATCCCGCAATTTCCGCCACGAATTTCTTCTCTACTCTTGCGAGACCAATACTTCTGTGAACCTTTACCCGCGCTTTTCGACGTCCCGCAGGACCAAACGTTCCAACTCCGTTGAAAGAACATGGAACTTCGTTCGACGCGAATGAACACACCACGTTCAGTAACACAAAGTAACAGACTCGTGCGATCTTTCTACGTTAACTCTTCCATTATGAGCGCCGAATATATACGGCATCTGTTGACGTATTTTGAAGCAATCACACATCCACACATTATATACGTAATTTTCTTTTATCTAAATTTTAGGTTTCACTAACATTTGATTTATCAGTCGTAGCATCAGTGTAAGTCTAAATAATCGACTGTCAACTTTATTCAAAGTACAAACATTACGCAATGTAGACACTCACGTGTCCAAAACCATAAAGTCGCTGTTGAGACGTCAACTTTTTTACCATTTTTCAGAAAAACCATTAGGCAACTATTATTGCAACTTATAGTTCCTCGGTTTCGTGAGAAAATTTGACCATGAAATTCAAAGTCAAGGCCAATTTTGCGGCAGGTTCTTCACATGTATCTCCATCAAATCGAACCACGGACAAACTTCTCTTTCCACCTTGTACATGCGTACTCGTCGCTGTGATAATTGCCTGCGTCACACGGCAGTATATCCACAGGCAGCGTATTAACCGGCGATTCAAACATTATGCCCGCGTAGTTAGCGTTCGTAGAGTCCCGAGGGGATACCAGCGCGGTGGAAATTTTCCCCGGGATACGTACATACGACTCTGTTGTCGGTGTCACTCTGTTTACTCCGCGCGAATCTCCCATGGATCCCCCGCGTCGAGGCGAGGGCAACGTTCGAAATCGCTAACGAGTCGTGGCCGAGTTGAGCGATGGTTCACAACTGGGTAATTTTGATACATCGAGGGAAATGATAGGCGAGATCGATCTTGCTGGGACGTGTATCGTCACTCGTTCGAATTTGCGAATTCGCTAACGCGGCTGGATTGAACCGATGGTTGAAATGTTAGCGCTTGGTGTACACGTGGATCGCGGATGGTTCTTGAATCCTCGATGCAGTCAGAGTTAAACGACGTTGGTTTCGAATGGGCTAAAAAACATTCGCTTACATGGCTGATTCTAATTTGTATCGAAACCCGCGTGTATTACGTGGAATAAAATATCACAGCGCGGCGAGAATAGTCCGAATTTTGTAAAATTCATCGCGCTACATTGGAGAATGCAACGAATTCAACCGAATGTCGAATTGTTCTCATTTTTGTCTTTCGAAATTCATTTCGACGCACGTGCGTATCTGTGTGCCTCGCGATTGAAAATAAAACTCGAGGAATGGAATCCCCGAAAAATGGCACGAATCGCGGAGCAATATCAAAAATCGTCGTTACTCGCATGTTGGAAAATTTGATACACATTTCTAACGTTGCGCAGTCGAAGGGAAGAGGCAATTTATTAGATCCTCGAGGTAAATTATTCAGAGTTACGCCGCATCGATTCCAGGAGGCGGTCACGATTCCCGTTTGATGAAATGTTGAAAAATCGCCACTTGAGGAAATTTCTCTTAACGAGATACACGCCGTGATCGCGGAATTTCATTACAACGTTCTGCTCCTCCGCGCAAGGGAACTTCTCGTAATTACGGATTCAGTCTACGGGGATAAAAACGTCGGTAGCCGGCAGTTTATAATTTTAAAGCGCATGAATATCTAGATAAAGATTTGAACGACTCGTGTGTGGGCACATGCGCGAGCACGTGTCATTGCAACAGCATCTTTATAAACGTTTTTTTTCACTCTGTCTAGTAAATTGTACCAGACAAAATGCAATTTAGCACTTGACATCTTATTTTTTGTATTAACGTCTTTAGACTTTGTCCAGTGAACTGTGTATCTTAAATCCATTCCGTGTAGCAGTGATCTGTTGGCCAAGCCTCTAAATCCTCCTTACAACAATAATAAATTAACAATAAATTGTTTTTCTACTTTATCTAGTAAATTGTACCAGACAAAATGCAATTTAATATTTCAAATCTTATATTAACATTTTTACACTTTGCCCAAATTGTGCGTTTTAAATCCATCCTACGTAGCAGTGAATCTGTTGGCCAAACCTTTAAATCCTCTTTATAACGGTAATATTAACAAATTGACAAGTCACGAGTCGTTCAGTGAAGCTGGTTTCTTAATAGAAATTTATTTGTCGATTGGCTGGAGTGTAACGTGACAATTTGGTTTCTTCTGCGCAGAACGAAGATGAACGAGATGGAGCAGATCCCTGAAGGCTGAGAGCGAGCGGATCCTCGATATGACCGGCTGGAGAATGCGGCCGACTGCATCGGCGCTCGGCGTCATCGCCATTGTCTCCGTCATGATCACTGCCACGCCGTCAGGTGAGCATTCCACCACGCCTTGCGATCCTCCTTTTTTTTTTTATTTCACAATGAAAAAATATGGATACATTGAACGCTTTATTCTGTTATTTAACAAATAATCTCTTCTCCAATTCAACTAATTTCACATACTTCAACTTTAAGCACTGATAATTTTAATAATACAAAGAATGAACGCACTGTAATTCCAATTATCCCTCTGTAATTCCATACATTTTTTCTAAATAATTTAATTAATTTTATTTCAACTAATTCAATTAATTTTACGAGCAACAAATCTGCGTGCTTCAACTTCAAGCATTAGTAATTTTAATAACACAAAGAGTGAACACGTTTCTTTCCTTAACATATTCGTTGTCATATCAATTAGTCCTATAAATTTTTCCAAACAACCTGCGAACGGGAGAATTAGGGAAATTTCAAAGCGAAACGCAAAGAACGAGAAAGAAACAGGGAGTATGCAATTTGGCCGCGTCTGCCGGCCGAACGCAAACTGTAGAATGAAAATTGACGAAAATAGTATAATTTTATCATCGTGCCGCCCCATCGTGTCGTTTCTATTGGTTTTGCGTCGGCGATGTGCAAGGTCCGACGAATTTTCGCGACGAACGCGATTATTTACTCCGGTTGCACGTATCGCCGCGTAAGCGATTCCGTTCGACCGGCCGATAAACGCTTTGACCGTTTACCGTGCTCCATCGATTGGGTTGAAAAAACACACACACACACACACACAGATAAAACTAGGAGAGATCACAGTTCGTCGCTTTTTATGATACGGTCTGCCGGCCGGAAATAATCTCTGAAATTCGTTTACGCGCAAACAACCCGTCCGCCGAAGATCAATCGCATTCATCGAAAATAAAACATCGTTTCGATATATAATATCTCGTGGCCAGAGTTGCAAACACCATTCCTGTTATTTCTTATCAGGAAGCAGCAACTGCCTTCGTTAAAAGGAATTATCTCTGCAGTTATTGAGGATCTGAATTCATTCTTTTCCTTTTTTTTTTTTTTTGTGAGAGGAAGAAACAATTCATCGAACTTCTGCTCAAGTAAATTGTTCAAGAAACTTGTCTTCCAATTGTTATTGTGATGTTGTGTCAAGGGTGTGATCAAAGAATTTTATGCAAAGAATTTTATTAGGGAATATACTTATACTTGATTTTTGAATTTCTCCTTATAATTAGTCTTTTTTAGATAACATGTCTAAAAACAAGTTGAATGATCTATAAAATATATAAACAAATTAGCAATTTTGAATATTAACCATCTACATTTCATTTTTTTTTTTTTTTATTTCTTTTCACAGTCATTTCACTTTACTTTCAAAATAATCGAAAATATGTAGATGAAAACTCACTAATATTCGCATACTGGCAATCTCGAATCTATATCTAATTTTCTGATTTCCCGTTAGTCCTTTCATTTTCAAACAGTCGAAAAGATTGGGACAACATAAAATATAAATGCACAAATAAACTCACATATTTTGAATCCATCCACATCTAATTTTCCGATTTCTCCTCAGCCCTTACGCCTTGCTATCGAAATAATCGAATAGACGTAGACGAAAACTAATAATCACGTACCAGCAACTTCGAACCATTCCATCTACATCCAACTCTTGGATTTCTCGCGAGTCCTTCCAACTTCGACTTGCTCGCAACTTCGTCTCTGAAGAAAACCCCTTCCCGACTCACTGTGTGCTGTTTTCTCGAAAAGGAAGCCAACTTCCCGATCCATCGAAACGTTCTCCGTTCAACTTTTTCGCGTAACCATCCTCAGCTCCTCGATGATTTCCCTCCCCTCCCCGGCAAGTCGTGATTAGGCGATTATTGCCTCCGCTTCTCGCGTGAGCTCTCTCGCCTCGCAACGCAACATTTTCCCTAGATATCCATCGAGGATCGCGACGAAAGAAGAGCCGGTGGCCGGCGCTTTCTGAAAGAAAGAAGAGGAGTCGGTGTGGTAACGAGGCGAAAAAGCATCGGCAAAAATAATCCGTGGGGCGAGCGCCGGCTGCAAATCGCGGCAAATTATGATCGATGCGCAACGTTCTACAATTAAGCGAAGTTACATGACCGATCGCTCGTTCTTCGCCCGGTAATTACGGCAAATTAGCCCAACTTTTTCGCCCAACGCTTCGAACGAAAAAACGCTTCTTTCGTTCGTTTTTTCGCGATTCGCAGCGCGTTGCCCCGTGGTGTTGCTACGTGATCTACGAGATCGTTCGAGGGGAATCACGCGCGTCTAGCGGCGCTTTTACGATTGGTTCCTCGATAGCGAACGACCCGCCAGTCACGTAAATTCACGTGTCTTCACGCGAACGCAAACATCGTCCTGAATGAATTGCAAGTTCTCGCTGGACGTTGTACCGCGAGATCTCGATTTTGCCGGAGGGCGAAGATTTCCGGTCCGTGAGGTGAAAATCCAGCGCTATTTTTTTTTTTTTTTGTGTCTTTGATCTTTCGTGAAACATCGCTGGAAAAATGTGGACCGCGCCCCATAAATGTCCCCGTTTCTTTCAAAATCGTGCCGGACGGCAGTTTCTTCGATCTTTTCTTCTCTTACAACGAAAATCCACGACGCTACATCGTGTAGGATTTTTCACAATAGTAACCAAGCTTCTCTTTCTTTTTTCTTTCGTTTTCTTAGAATTTCTAACACTCTCGAAACGTTGGAACTAGATCCTTTTGCGGACAAATTCTACCACGAAGAATTACACGTTATTCTTTTTTTTTTTCCTCTCTTTTAACAGTGGAACTACTAGAATGGTCAAAACGATCAATTCGTAATTTTAGATTCAAGACAGTAAAACCAAAATGATCAGAATGGCGTCTATTTAGATAGACGTAAAAGCAACGCATTTTTTAAACATCTGAATGATCTTTCGTAGAATGTGTAGAACGTGTGTATTACAAAGTGCACTGTGTTATCTTTCCATCTTTCTTTTTATCACTGAAAGTGATTTTAGAGTAACTCAGAAAAGCGGGCCTCTTGAGGTGCAACGCTAATGCAACGAAAATTAGCGATTGGTTGATTTGGGTCACGTGATTCGTAAGGGGGCGTGGGCTAGACCTCGAGTAGGAGTGGCGTTGTCTGGTACTGGACGATCGCGCCTGTAATTTGTTTTGTATCGATTCAAACGTTTGCACATCAATAAAATTTTATGGCAAAAAAGTCTTCTTCATTTCCTAGTCAAAACAGTTGCTTCTGGGCCTTTCAATGAGACTGAGGTACAAGTTGTGCAGATTTTTTACTTTAATATCTCTGAATGGAAATTCTACGCTTCGATCGTCGATGGTTTTAGCGTCAGGTAAACGCGAGCCTCGAAATATCTGACAGATCGGCGTAGAAATGCATTAACACTAAAACTATAACATTCGTAGCAAAGAAATTCAAGCGCGAGGTGAAAGAAAAAGAACACAAGCTTCTGTTGATACATTTTCTTCTTAAATACACTGTCATAAATACAAAAAATATAGAAAATCATAAATTGGTCTCTTGACCATTTTGGTAATTCTAGTGTCAAGAGAAGTTAAAATAAGTTCAGCAGGCAGGGAAAGAGGGGGGAGATGTTGGCGATATTTTTTCAACGGAAGGGAGAACACGCTTGGCCGCGAGACAAAAAGAAATTCGATAGCGGGTGGCATTGTTACCACCGGACGGTGGGCGACAGTCGTCTGGAATTTTTCTGGTCGCAACGGCAGTGGCCATTTCGTTTCCCCGGAACGGAAAAGAACATACCAACCGTGGCTGGCTAGGTCTCTCGCGAATGCCGGCCACGCAGGAACGCGACGAAATTTTAATCCGCGGTTGTAATTCCCGCGGTAAATGGCGCGGCTCTCGCGCCAACGTATGGAAAGAACAAGCGATAAGACAGTGCCGTTTCCTGCAGAGGTTCTCAAAGAATCCCCCCCCCCCCCATCCGGAAGAATTAATCGTAGTAAAAAAAAAAAAAGAAAAATGGAGAAGCAAAGAATAAAACGCGGAATATTTAGCGCGTATATATAACATTCTTCGCGTTCGTTGGAAATTTTGAGGAATTCAAATGTTTCAACGTGAAAGATCGAATGTATGTATGAAAGCAGGTTTAAATAATCGAGGATCTGCGAGCCCATCTAAGATTCATGCGATAGCATGTATTAAAGGACTGCCATCCAAACTGTCCCAGGAGTTTCAGTCAGACGTCGCGTATGAATTTAGCTTCGCTCATAAATACGTAATACGTTCCTCCGTTCTCGTTCAATGCACTTCGTTATAATAGGAATGGAACGCTACGTTTATCCTTTTGTCATTCAGAAACATCCACAGACTGCGAGATTGTTGACCTGGTTGTTGATTACCACCGTTAATTTCTTATCGACTTGATTGCTAAT
Organism: Melipona bicolor; assembly: GCA_030673865.1. Lineage (NCBI taxonomy): Eukaryota > Metazoa > Arthropoda > Insecta > Hymenoptera > Apidae > Melipona > Melipona bicolor. The sequence continues at coordinate 4,377,210 of JAHYIQ010000012.1, forward strand.
TTACTAATTATTGACTGTTATGTAATTTATTAACTGTTCCTGTTTGATGATTAAATGAGAAAGCTTCGCCCTGGTACAACATAAATATCGACTTTTTCAAGGTTTTTCGAGAAACGAAAGAGACAATTAATTTTTCACTCGGTGTGAATTATTATCGTTCTAGTATCCATCGCGTCGAATATATTTCGATACGCTAGAACCATCGAGGATTAAACCATTAAATTTCAAAGGCATTAAAGTTTTATGATACAATATGCAATACATTCTGCATTGAGAAATCATCGAAATACATTGTCTCGCGAAATATCTAACAAACATTATAAACTGCTCGATAATTCTAGTGTTAAAAATAAAGCTGCATAACATTCAACAACACCGCAATTTCCAGCTCTCTTTGTTCAATTTTTACTCGCTATTCGCGCGTGAAACACACCAGTCTGCAGTCCTTAATCAGAGCGTACGTAAAAACCATCTGAAAATTCATCTGCCTACCATCTCACGTTAAGTCCAAGAATCACATCACGATCGTTATTAATCCCATTTCACGCGTAGTTGAGCAAGAACGCAAGAACGCGAGACGAAGTTGAAAGGGAGCGAATCGTCGAGCGAAATACGTGTTCGTGCGAAAGTGTGAAGAAAGGTGTTCGATAGGTGCCGCAACCGTGGAAAAGAGACTCGCGAGATATCCGTTTCGACGTGAAATTACAAATGACGCTCGAAAGTCTCGTTGGAAAGTACGGGGCGTGTGTGTAGCAACCCCGAGGCTGCGACGTCCTCTCCCTCTCTCTCTCTTTTCTTCTCCTCGTTACACATTCCCGAACGAGGAACGCAGGGCAACCGGGTCGCTGTCGCGCGATGACAAAACGTCACTTTTCGACGGGTGCTAAAAGATGCATCGACGCTGCAGTCGAATGTAACAGCGAGCGTTTCGAAGCGCGCGTACTGAGGAAGAGCGAGACGAAAAGAGCATTCGGCACCCTCGAAACTCTGATCGCGAGGATTTATTTCTTATTACGGGAGAGAATAATTTCCTCGTTCAATCTTTCGTTAACGTGCCAACTTTAACTTCGTGTTAAGTTTTCAGAGATTTTCTGACATTTGTTGATGTGAAAATAATAAAATTATAAGAAGAATACCAAGATCAATTATATGTTTTCATACGTCGATAATTTTTCCACTTGGTTTACAATTCTCACATTTTTTAAAAAATTTATCTACATTTTAAACTAACTTCTTAATACTTTAAACTAACACTTGTTAACACTTTAAACTACTCTAACTTTTTAATAAAACAATTTAAACTAACCCATATTCATTTTAAAATTTTTGTAAAATTTTTGCTTTCAAAATACTGCATTTGTTTTTTACTTTACTTTTACTTTTTCTCTTAAAAATTTTCCAAACTCAAATAACTCTCTATGAGCGTTAAAAAATTTTTTTTGTAACGTAAATGCACCACGATTTTAAAACTTCGAGTCTTCCCTTCGCGAATTCTTTAAAATTTACTGTACGATTTTTTTTACGAAGTGAGATTAAAATATCGATAATTTTCGGAGACGTTTTAGAGTAACTGTGGCAGCAAGTAAACAATGCATCAATATTTTTTCCAACAATTACGAAATTTTTAATTGTTATCCACCCAGGGGATAGCCAAAAGTGTGCCTTTTATCGTGCATTTTGATTCAAGTCGATATCTCAATTGGTTCCGGAGATACAGCTATTTACGTACATAATGCACGTGGCGAGTCTACGGAATTATGAATGGGGGCGCCCGAGACCGTCTGACCTACATTTTTTCCAGCAAATGCGTACGCTTAGTAGTAGCAATAGTAAAAACTCGTAGACGCTGTCTGTCACTGACCAGCGCACTATTAGCCAAGCTGTGATTGGTCAGTGACGCGGTGCGAGTGAGAGGTGCGAGCGCGCGACAAGGACAGCGATAGAGAATCATCGAACAAATTCGATTCCGTTCGAACGACGATATCTCGGCGACGGCAAGTCGGATCGAGATGAAACAAAAAGCGTGAAACAGAGGGAGATCCGCTCTCTCCACACGACTCCAGCTAGATTTCAAAATCTTCGTCAGTTTCTCGACGATAATTATTTGAGCTTCTAGCAATTTCAATGGGCGTCGCTCTCGTGCATTCAAAGTTCATTGGAACGAACGGGTATATTTTTTGAACAGTATCGTTTGCAATGGTATTATTTACAGCTTTTGCGATAATTACAACGCGAAATACTGCGTGTATTTTGGAAAATTTAGAGTAAGAAAAAAACTCGGTGGAAATTTTAGTAAAATAATTGTTGTACAAGCTCATAAAGAATTATCTGACATGTATTATGGTATTGATTTGTTAGATTTCACTGTCGACGACAGTGTCAAATCGTTCGTAGAACTATATTTTTTGTCGAGAAAGGCAAGAACTTTGCTGAACGCGAAATCGTGGAGTTGACAAAGGTAATCGAACAAAATGAACAATATATGGTCCAATAAAGGACCAATAAAATTTGTCCAATATGATCCAATAAAATTTTTGTTTCTCGTGGAAAACTCGCCTTTCATTTGCACACAGAGTTATTTTTTTCATCCAAATAAATATTATTTAAAGAGTATCATTTAAATCAGGGATGGCGAATAAAATTTGACCGCTGTGCCAAATTTAGATAAAAATTTATTTCAATTTTCTTCTCGTGCCAATATTTTTCAAATTTTGAAAGATTTTTGAGATAAAATCGTTAAAAAATCTGTGAAGGGCTTTAGTGCTATATTAATTGGAAATTTAAAAAATACAAGTTTAAAAAAAGTTTGTTACATAAAGTTAAAATTTATTACATAATTTTTTTATATAATTCTTTGGGTGCCAAGTTTGGCACGCCATCCATGTATTTGCCATCGCTGATTTAAATAGTATTAATACTATATACTATAACAGTATTAATACTATTAATACTACAATACTTTTAATATTTTACAATAATTTTATTTGTCGAAATTGCTTCCGTATAATAAAAAGTATATGTATAAACAATAAAAGATGCAGCGGATACTCGCGTACGCAGTGAAAAATGATGAATACAGAATTTGAATATACGACACGTGGCGATTGTTCTACGGCTCAATCGGAAAGGAACTGAAAAAAACATATGAAATCCGCGGAATCGCGCCTCTAAAACAAGCATAGGCACACCGCACACATCCCACATCGTTGTCCTCCAACAGTATTCATACTATTTAAAGATCATCTGTTACACAGTATCTCTGCACGGTATTCCGAGTCAACACTGTTCTACATCTACCTACTACAATCTTTATCCATGTATACCACAGGTATACATCACAAGGCGAACCCCCTTGTCCTTCTCCCGGCCCCCGGAAACGAAGCGACTGACTCTCCTAGCGTGTAACTTGCCCGATTCATCTCGCTTTCTCGCTGTCACAGAGGCGGACAACGGTGCCATCGAGTCCAGCAGCATCAATCATCGCCGAGTAGACGAGGAGGACGAGAGGACCGCGAACCAGACGGTCGCCAACGACCTAGCCGCCGGCGTGACGCTTCGCGCGCGCGTCAACGACACTGCCAACGAAACCCCCCCGGCAGCACCAACCAGAAGCACCTACTACTACTTCCCCCTCGCGAACGCGTCCCAAGCGAACGAAAGCGGCGCCGCGGAGTTACAAAGAGATCAGAGCGACCTGTTGTCCGTCGTCGCGGTGGCGTCGTCGAACGACGTCCGCGAGCAGGACGCTAACGATCCGTTGAGGTCGACGGAGCGCAGCGGCGATCCTGGGAGCAAGGCGCAACCGGCGAACGACGACTTCGTCGCGTCGACTCGGCCGAATCGAGCGGAGATCGCGTCGAGCATCGTCCCCTTGGAGAGCCGGTTGCCCGGCTCGAGAAACGAGGACCAGGATCTGTCGAACGTTGTGGATCGCGAGGACGAGCTTGAGCCAGACTCTCGAAAGAGAGAGGACTCGATCGGCCTCACGACCGCGTCCACGCGCGAGATCGTCGCCACGTCAGTGGTGAAACCGATCGAGCAAAAGAACGCGGAGGAGAACGTCAGAGCGATCTCGTTCCAAGTGCCTGCGGTTGCCGAGGAGGTTGCGGAGGACGCGGTGAGGCAACGGCAGGACAACGAACAGGCGAGGAACGCGATGGAGCCGAGGAAGGATCACTCGAGGCCGGTGAACAATCTCGTATTGCCCGGCGGCAAGTCGACCAAGGCGTTCTACGAGATCAAACCGTCGATTAAGACCGAGATGGAGCCCGATCAGCTGAACCCGAGCAGCACCCAACGGCCGTTGCCCGGAAGGAAGTTCGTGCTGCCCAGCGTGGACAGCGCGTTCGGTAAATTCGGCCCCTACTTCGAGGACGGCGATCAGGAGATAAACGTCACTGCCAGGATAGGGAGCACGATGCTGCTCGACTGCAAGATCGGCATGCTTGGTAATAAGGAGGTAATTTTCTTCCTTTTTCTTTTATATATACCAATAGTTTGAAAAGTAGTGGGGTTGCGACAAAAATCCCGCGAGGAGATTGGAAACGGGCTCGAAAAATTTCATCGATCGACTGTTGAACATTAACAATTTTAGTGTTTTTTTAATAGAATTTATTTACACTAATATATACATACATAATTATATATATATAGTTATAGTGCGCATCTCCTATTTCGCTCTCGCGACAAGCTGATAACAAAATAATTAGCGTTTGGACATTGTCCAATGTATATATATATATACACACAGGAAGCCTGAATTGATTTATTTTTATCATCGCGGGATAAGACAGATCTCCAAAAATTTGCTCGTTCATCATCGATTGACCATTGATCATCGACCAATGGTGATTATTGAAAAAACGAGGGTTAAATAAAATTGACGAATTGAAACAACGCGTCCTGCCGCGTTTTTCATCCGAGAGAGAAAGAGGAACAGGAGCAGGGAAGCCTGAACTGATTCCCCTGAAATATTTCTATTATCGCGCGATAAAATGCCTCCTCGGCGAGAAGGGGCAAGTAGAATTTGCTTTTCCCCCTTTTCTCTTAAAGAGTTTCATAAAGAACGGAAACGTAAAGGGGAGATACGATAAACAAGGGGAAACGCTGATTTATTTTTATTGTCGCGCGCGCGTTGGATGATATTTCGGCTTTCGGGAGTGTACGAAACGTTTAAAGAAAATTGAAACGATCGAGCCTAAAACGTTCGTTTGTTTCTTAAATTGAAAATAAAATCACGTTGACATTCGATCATAGATCGATCTGCGATTTTTCGTTTTTTCGTTTGTTAAATACACTCGTCCCGTTTCACCGGTATAAACCAGAGTACGAAACGTTTCGCTTTGCCGCGGCAAAGAGAATTTATCTACTTCGCCGGTTGCCCCCCTGTCATCGTCGTCGTTGCCTTTGGGGCGCCTTTATTATCCCGTGCAGTGGCTGATGCAACTCGCGAAATAGAATGGGCGATGTCGTAATGAAAAACCAGCTGCAACGGCCTTGTTATATTTTTATGATCTCGGTGTCGCGCGATAAAAAGGTCCTGTGCTTGATGACGAGGCGGGAGCGAAAGGTGAGAGAACGCTCGGATTGATCTCGTGCCTCTCCCTTTCGGAGCCATGCGATAACGTTCGTTGCATGCGATTAAAAAAAAACAAAAATCGAGCAAAAAACAAAATATCGTTACACGCGTGTATCAAAAAAGAAAAAAAAAAAGACGGAGATAGAAACGTTCCATTCGTTTCTTGCCCCCCCGTTTGTGTTATTCCGTTTCGTTGAACCATTAAGGGGACTGAGAACCGATGAAATAACGCGCGAGACTTGAACGCGGCCAGCTTGTAATTTAATTACAATTTTTTGCAACTGTCCCTTTATTGCATAACAGGGATTCCAGACTGAAAGAGAACCGACTTATACAGAGATCGGAGATATACAGGGTGATTTAAAATATCTTGATGATGCACAGTTTCGATTGTCGCGTCTTGACCAAGGTCTACGAACCTGACAGTAGAGATAAATTTGTATATGAAACTTAAATTTTCAACGTCATGTCCTTTACATATCTGAATTTATTTTTTTACCAACTAAAATGCGACGCAATAAAAAAAAAAACATAGTTGTTTGAAGAAAAACATCGATGATCTTTGGAAAAAAAATATTCTTACCAGTTATTGGTCTTTTGGACACCAATTCGTGTTAGGCAAAAGATATTTTTTGCAATTTGTCACAATTCGAAAAGATATTTAGGTGGCCTCATCTAAATGGATCGCCCTGTGTATCGCAAGCGGGAAACATTGCGTCGACGCCAAGACGAGTAGATTCCTAATGAGTGAACCGACTTTCGAAATAGATAGTATGTCGATAGTATAGAATATAGTGTAACGATGACGTATCACCGTTCGTCGAATTTGTTGGATCTCGCAGGCTCTTACGACGATTGATAGAAGCGGGCGAACGAGAAGTAATCGAAAGTCAAGCTATAATTCTTACTATCTCGCGAGAACGACTATGTATCGCTATCATTGAAATTTATGCCAGCGTATTCCTCTGGGAGAGATTCTCTTTCTCTCTCTTGGAGTGGAGTATTCTATTTATTCCGTTCTAGAAACCGATTTTCTTATCGAGCAGTCGCGATAGCGCTCGCGCTGTCCCAGAAAGAAACGCGGACTTTCAGAAAGTCTCGGAAGACTCGAAATTTCATATCGCGAGGACCTTCGTATCGCACCATGAATACTCTTCGTCCAGCGTCTCGAGGAATTTCAAAAAATCGGATGTATACATACGAAATTTCAAGCGGATCTTTAACCGCTTGAAAATAGGTGTTTAACCCTTTGCACTCCAGCGGTGAGTGTCACTATCCTAATTTACATTAATATGAAAAAATGGGATGTCAGTGCTGTTTGAAACACTATACCAAACAGTATTGTAGAATGCTTGAGATTTAAATGTTATATTTCTAAAATGCAATAATATACATGATATTCAAATAAAAAAGTTATTTTCAATTTGAGTAATTTTTCTTTATTTATTTTTTTTTTTTAATACCGCGGAGTTGGTGGTAGCCTTATAGAAAAAAATCTTGGAGGCAAAGGGTTAACTTTTCCTCGTGTCAAGCTCCGAAAAATTGAGATTCGTTAAAATTTCCAAAATGCAATAAAAAAGTTACTTTCAATTTGAGTAATTTTTTTTTTAATACCGTGGAGTTGGTAGCAGCTCTATAGAAAAAAATCTTGGAGGCAAAGGGTTAACTTTTCCTCGTGTTAAGCTCCGAAAAATTGAGATTCGGTAAAATTTCGAAGCTCTCCGCGTAGAATGGAAAAGGTAATTGAATTTTTTCTGCAAGTGGCGCGAGTCACTTTGTTTTCAAATCGAGACAGAAAAGTTGATTTCGAGAGGATTCACTCGTTTTGAGAGAGAGTTATCTCCGACACTTGTATTTCTTCTCAGTATAAATAATTTCGCACGGACGTTAACGAATCGTCGTTTATTCGCTAGTAGATTCTCGAAATAGACGGACTCTCCCTCGACTTTCACAATTGAAAAATGGAGATTTATGAAAATCTCGGAGTTCTCCGCGTAGAATGGAAAATGTAATTCAATTTTCCCAGCACGTGACGGAAGCCAATTTGTTTTTAAATCGAGACAGAAAAATTGCTAAAAGCGCCAACTTTCGAGAAGATTTACTCGTTTCATCGAGAGAAGATGATCTCAGAAACTTGTCTTGTGACGAATCGTCATTTTTCATCAACTCCCACGATCATTCGATCGCGAATCGACCGAACCTCACGCTTCGCAGAATTTGCGAAATTTAACAAAATTTACAAACGCGTTTAAATAGGTGAATCTCAAAGAGACGAAATTTCTCAAAGTGCACGAACCAAGCGGCTCGAGCGGAATTAAATAGAATCGCTTTGGAACTCAAATAGATCTGTCGCCGGGGAAATTTCGTGCTGATTGATACTAATTAATACTCGGACAATCTCTAAAAGTGGCGTCTGATCGAGAAACGAAGCCGGCGAGCCGGAAAATGGGAACGGGAGCGATTATAATTGCAAACATGATTCGTGGCGTGGCTGGTCGTGAAAGTCGCGCGTGATCAGCGAGAGGGAGGGAGAGGGTAAATAGAAAAGAAGGGACAAAGGGACGAAAGGAGAGAGAATCCCTCGAGAGATGCTCGATGGATTCATATTCCAATTTCGGCGACGATAGCGACAGGAAACGGAAAGAAGCTATCGAGCGAATGCTCGAACCAGCGCGAATTAAAATGGTCACAGTCTTCTCGTATCATAATTTATCGACTAATAATTCAGTGGATCGATGAAATAGAAACAAGATGAACAAATGTTGCAAATATATATATATGTACTGCATTTTAAAAATATGATGTATAATTGATATCGCGGATGATTTGTGCACTTTCTCTCTCTTTCTCATACACATATTCTCGTATCTTCGAATTTTCTGAGCTCGATGAATCGTTCCCATGTACAGGGTGTCCCTAATTTTTTCAACATAATTTTGCCACTGGATTCTATGAGTGAAAATGCTGTATAAACATATGTTCAAAAATTCTTTGTCAAGGAGAATTCGAAGTAAGAGTTGACGATATTTGTCTACGTTAGCACCGTTTCAAAGTGTCATCCATTTTTATGAATAGAGGCCGAAAATTTTATTTATTACATTTCGAATTTCCTCACGCGTGTGAATATGACTTTTTGTTTTCTTATTTTCATTCATAGAATCTACTGACAAATTTATGTCGGAAAAAGTAGAAACACTGTCGCTTATAATTAAACTACGATCTGATCATACTACACCGAAACTACGAGTGAAATCTACGCCCAAGTTCCCGACAATACACAAACGATTTTTACGATATTTATAAATTTAGAATCCATTACACAGGAATCGGTATCGAAAGATCGTCTCAAGTCGTCTCTTACGCAAAATCTGAAATCTACGAATCGAAGTGAACCGTAGAGACAAGGCGTTTATTCGTCGATTCAAGCCGGTGTACAGAGGAACTCGCGGAACACATCGTCCGCAACAATCGTCTAGCAACAAATCGTCCAAGAGCCATTAATTTGCCTCGAGCGCGTCAGCCATTCGTATTATCAAGTAACGATAATTCACGTCACGAACAATACGGCCCTCCCGACAATTTTCTCCAAACGCTCGAGACTTCTGAAAGCTTGTCGGAATTCATCGTGAATTCCGCCAACACCTGGCAACGATCGCGTGTCACTGGCATCGCGGAGAGCTTATTGTATTCCCAGAGCGCCATTCAGGCTCGTTCACAGTCGATTAATTAACAAATCCCTGTCCGGATTCCATGGAACATTTGCATAAAACGTTGTTCGTTTAATGGCGTATCATTCCGCCGAGGGGGTTTTCGCGACGCGCGCGATAGTCGAGTTTATATTTGCCCGATGCGGTGTCGATGCGCCGCGCCGCGTTATTGTTTGATCGATTGGCTCGCGCGATACGCGATCCCGGATGAAATTCTATCGCTTTCAAACCGAGAAACCGCCCCCTCCCCCGACCCCATTGTCAATGTTATTGTTTTACAAATGCGAATAAAGAGTCGTTCGATATTTTATTTAAAAAAAAAAAAGAAAAACAGGTAATGCGAGTCACCAATGCGTGAAAATCTTTACAAAAGGCTTTACCGTTCGCTTCGAATTCCAAATCGTCGAATTTCGTGTCGAAGGAATTTGCGAAAAAAGCTCGCGAAGAATTGATTAATTTCGCCATCTCGGTTTGAAAAAAATTTCAGCTTCGACGACTGACGTTCGGAAATACTCGAACGAGAAAAAGTTTAGGTCAGACTTAAACAATTACTCGACAAACTGGACGACGCTTCATCAGGTGGACATATCCCCGGTATTACGACACTCGTCACGTACCGCGTGAAACAGAGAGTTCTCCGCGGACGGATAGGTGAATGAGAGAAGAAGAAAGAAAAAGGAGAAGAGAGAAAGAGAGAAAGAGAGAAAGAGAGAAAAAGAAAATACACGGCTGTGAAAATCATGTGACAGGAGAAGGCCTGGGTTGAAAAGGAAGGGAGGTAGAAGGGGGAGGAGAAACGTAAGCCGTTCTTTCTCCGAACGCTTAGCGTGAAATTGCACGGCGCATTCATTCGGGAACGATTCAACTCCCTGGGGGGAGAGAGGCGTCCCCCTTGATTCCTTGTCGCGAAATTATTAACTTTCGACGAGATTCCGCTTAATTCCACGGCTGTCTGGCAGAAACAATGCGACGCTTCTTTTCCACTCGGGGAAACGCGACTGTGTTCTCTCGCTCTGCCGAGAAATCCGTGATTTATGAGGCAATAACGAAAGATATTTCCTGCGTCGCGATCCAGGTGACGTGGGTGCAGCAGCCGAGCAAGGACTCGTTCCGGCTACTCACCTTCGGTAGGATCCCCTACAGCGTGGATCAAAGGATCAGCCTCAACTTTCGGTGAGTGAAATTAACGAAATAACACGACAGCTGCGACGTCTCGATAGTCGCAGAAACGCGTTAATTCCGACGCGGGAAGATGAATAACGAAATTCCGTGTACTATGATTTCAACTTGGGAATTTTCCGAGTCTGAAAAATTCGGTCAATTTAAATCCACTTTAAAAGGAAATTTTTGCATTCGTACAGGACGAAATTAAAATTACTACGATTTAACCATGTTTTGATACACTGCTTGATCTCGATGAGTAACGAGCTGAATTTGCATATAAACTTGAAACTAATTTCAATTTTCGTTCAAAAATTTGAGTCTGACTATAAGTTTCGATTATACTTTATTCTAACAAAAATTGGAATTACTCTTGTCGAGAAGCTAAAGGAAAATTTGACGTTCGTGTTAAAAGAGTATTTTGCATTCGTACAAAATAAAAATTAGTACGATTTGACCGTACGACTGATAGAGGAAGATAAGTAACGAACTAAATTTGGGAATCATACTTCAAAATTTTAGTCTGAGAAGTTTCGATTATACTTTACCTTAACAAAAATCGAATTATTTTCGTCGACGAGCTAAAGAAAAATTTATGCGTTGAAAGACAAGCAACTGGAACTGGAAATTAAACATAAACTTGACAGTTATCGACTTCAGTTCGAAAAATTTTCTAATCTGAAAAGTTTTAATCACATTTCGTCCCAGCAAGAGTCGAATTTTCGAGCAGAGGAAAAATTTATGCATCGAACCGCGGTGACAGATATCCATTTTAAAAGAAACGAGGAATATTTTGCATTCGCATTGGACGAAAATTACTACGATTTCGCGATGCAGTGAAATCCTGATCGAAGCCATTACCAACATCGCCGGGAAATTCTATCTTCGACGAGGGATTCCCTTGTCACAAAGTGCCATGAAAGTCGCGCAGCTCGATATTTTTCACCTAACCTTCGAATCGTTGACATTTATAAAGCCGTGGAAGTCGAACGCACGCGGAAACTCTGACGACACACACACACACACACACACACACACATATACGCGCGCACACACGGCCGAGTGAAATTTTCTATTTCTTTTCTGACGTCACAGGTACCCGAGCAATTGGAGATTACAGATCCAGTACGCAACCCCGCGGGATTCCGGCTTGTACAAGTGCCAAGTCGCCACGCATCCGCCGTTGGTTAAAACGATTAACGTCGTCGTCACGGGTAAGTGGTCCTTTTGAAACTCTATCTGCAATTTAAACGCCATTGTTTCGCTTTCGAAAGCTTTTCTTTCCGGTCCCATCGGAGCGTGGCACAATGCGCTCTTAAATAACATCAACGTCGACAAAAGTTGCGCGCAGAGACGAGAGTCGCGGAATTTGATCTTTCTCTTTGATCTTCTTCGTTTACGGTCTCGACAATTCCGTTCGAAATCGGTTTGGGACAACGCGATCGCTTCTTTGAGATTTTTAACAAGTCCGACTGACATCGTGATTAGCGCAATGCTCGATTCGCGTTACTTGCGGGGCGTTGGTTAATTCATTTGTCTGCACTACTTGAATTCTACTGTCCGACTTATTCCCGACATTGTAACTTTGAATTGATCGCATCGTTTAACCCACCGTGTTATTGATCGTCTCCGATAACACGCTCAATTAAAGAAGAAACAAAAGAAACGCTTGACCTTCCTCCAAACGAAAACCCTTATCTCGATGTAAAGAGAGAACCTTCTCACGAAACGTTCTCGCTGACCCTCGCTGGGCGAACTCAACCCGTCTTCACGAATCTTCCCCCCCTCCCTCAAAGAACTGCAACATAATTGAGACACTTCCAAGGGTCCAAAGGTCCCATCCAATCCACTTTCTGTACCCACTTAGCCCCATCTATCCGACGTCTCTCTCCAAGAGAACAATCGAAAGGTGGAGATAAACAAAACCACTCGCGCGCTCGATAAATAAAATTCCATCCCCCGTAGCAACGAGACGAACGAAAGAACGTCCCTTTTCACCCGCAATTTTTTCCAATCAACCGACCGTTATCAAAATCTATTCTCCAACACTGCGTGGCTTTGAAAGGTAATTCCAAGGACTCGATGCTTCTTCGATCTTTCTGCGAAAGTGTTATTGAAAATTTTGTGGAATTTTATGAAATTGAAAATAGTCAAAGTGTTTGCAAAATTACGATATTATAATTGTCGTTTGGCGAGTCTTTAATGAGTTTAGAATGGGTGGAAGAAAAATACAAGTATGATTCTCTTTTCGTTTGCAATTCTTTTTCAATCGTCAACATCCATTTTCTAACAATGTAGCCACGGAAGAGAATTTCAAAGGAAATTTCGCCTCTGCAGATCATATTCACCTTTTCTTATAAGTTAACCCCTTTCACTACAAATTAAAGCCTTTTGTAAATTAAACTCACTTTGTGGGTGACTCAAAAGTGAAATAATGAGAAAATTTTGTCATTTTCTGTGATTTTATTCGTAGTTACTTGTGCGGTCATGTAAGCACTCAATCTAAGCCTCCAAAAAATTCAGAAAGTGCGTGATCTTATTGATCTAGTTGACAAGGAATACTATATTATTTCTACCATCATGGATGAACTCCATTGAAGAAGTTTTCCCAAAAATCAAATTCTGTGCAAGAAATATTCTGGCTGATCCTTCAAACTATAAATATTTGGTGGATGTTATTAATCATTCTGTTGCACTCTATCACTCCCACAGATTGTCATAATTATCACGTGTCATAAAACTATCCTGTATAAATGAATCTACATATGTTGTTGAATGTAAAATGATGAACAAATTGTCGTGTCGTCTTTCGACGAGTTCGAAGAAAGAGAAGGAGAACCGGAGGATTCTTCAACGACATTCGAGACCAAAGAGGGGACCCCCGTTGGGGGGTCGCGCGAAGAAAGAGTTACGGGGCAGGGTCTCGCGTTTCCCAATCCCCTTACGTTGCCAATTCGGTGCAATGGAAACCCGCATTTCGTCGGCTAAAGCGCCTCGTGACCGGTAATCTGATCTGATCCGAGGAAGAGGAGGCCCGGTCGGTGAACAAAAGCCACCGTAAGGGACGAAGTAGGGCAGAACAAACCCGGGTAGACTGACATTGTTACACGACTCCCTCTACACCGGCGTGTCACCCCGTCTTCGTTCGACCGTCTGGTATCCGTGTTACTCTCTGTCAAGCCCCGTGTCTTTCGCCGCACCGCTGGAATTTCTTGGACCTCTCTTACTTTCAGCAGCGTCCCCTTTCCTTTTCACCCCTCGTCGACGAAATTTGCGGCGAGAGAATTGTCCAACAACGAGATGAAATCAGTACGAAATACGCCCGTTGACTCGTCTTGATTTGATTAAATAAGTCTCGTACGGGAATGACTGATAAGGATTTCCGATGGAACGTGAGTCGAATCGAGTTGCTTTATTCGGCAGCAACTTTTGGGAAATTCTTCGGTGCATCTTCCGAGAAATATTGTTCGACGAATTAATTACGAATCATCGAAAATAATTATGAGAAAATGGGAACGTGATTTGGTGAACAACGACTCGAATTTTTGGAAATTCTTCATCTACGTGTATGTGTGTGTCGAGCTTTTGTTTCTTCTGAGAAATGCTGTTCGATGAATTAATCGAATAACATTTATTTGAAATAATTAAGTAACACTTGTTCAGCGAGTTATTGCAGGAAATATTTCAATAATTTAATAAACGCTTTAATAATTCCAACACAACGTGATTTGATGAACGACGAGTCGAATTGCTTCGTTCAGCAGGAATTTTTAGAAAATTCTTCTATCACTTCCATCCACCTTCTGTGCATCTTTTAAGAAACTGACTACTGTCCGACGAATTAATTATCTGATAATTAAACAACAATGGAAAAAATGCTTTGATAACGAATCTTTGATATATAACGCATAGTCGACGTGCTGAACAAAGACGCACGGTCGCAAAACAGGGTGCACCGTGCACAGAAGTCATTAAACGGATCAGCCGAAGTAAGGAAACAATGCGGTCAGAAGAATTGATTTCGATGGGCAGCGGAGACATGGGGGAGGGGGAAATGACGCAGACTGCATGAATGAAACACGACGTTCATCAATAACGCCAATGAATATTCAATTCCCGCGAATCCCGGATTAAATTTATTTAAAACTGCATTTAATATTTATGAATAACCGCGCGCCTTCCGTTCGATCGTTGACAGCTCGTCGTTGGCTATCGATACCTCGCTGGCCTGACTTTGGAACAATTCGCAACGAGCAAGAGTAACGAGTAAAGTAAGACTGGCATGATCAGTGAGAACGCAACGATACTGGAAAGTTTGCTGGAGCTGGAAACTGGCAAAGAAACTGAGAGAGAAAATTTGTCATTTTCATCGTTCCAGCGCTTTCACTTTAATTACCATCGACGACAAACACGCTTATGAGAAATATCGCCACGATTATTACGAAAATTTCGCAAGACGTTGGGCAAACTACTCTTGGCTCCACGTGCTGTTGGCCGAGAGGAGCGGATTTTCCGATCATCGTTCCTCCGCTGGTAAACCCTCCTTCGTGTTCGAACAACGGGGGCGGTGACTTTTAATCACGCGGCTGTCTGCTCGCGAAACGATCGAATAACGACTTCAACCTACGGAGAATGGTCCAACTCGGTAGATAACTCAACTTACTCTTCCCGAGTTACGAACGAGCGAATCTGCGCGCGGAAAAATTTACGCCCTTGCGTTTCCCTTTGAAGATTCATGACCGTGCAAATCGAAAATTTCCACTCTTCGAAGAGAGAAAGTAGATATCAATAAAAACCGTGACGATGGAAAGGAAGTGCAGGCGTCTCGAAGTTCTGAACGTTCGAAACACAGTGTCAGTGAAAAACGTTCGTCCCTTTTTTAAATTCATTAAGGATCAAGGAGCGAAACGGCGCTTGAAAGAAGCAACAATAACGTAAATTGACCGAGGAGAAAAATCGCAAATGAAATTACGCTGCATTAATGCAAAAATTGTTCCTTAATGAAAGCTTCTCGCTATCTCCTTGCTTTCTCTCTCTCTCTCTCTCTCTCTCTCTCTCTCTCTCTCTCTCTCTCTCTCTCTCTCTCTCTCTCTCTCTCTCTCTCTCTTTCCTTTCTGCTCTCTTCCGCGCAGCGCCAGACGAGGGACAGACATATTTCACGAGTATTACGAAGAATTCCCTGGTTTCGCGAGAAAAATAGACGCGACGCCTGGCGCGCGCGTCTCGTCTTTGAAACGCCGGGGCCATATTTAATAAAACTTCCAGCTGGACAGATATGCAAATCCCATCGTCTCGGCGGGCGAGTCTTCGCGGGCGGCGAGATAAATTGCTCGAAAATGCGCGGGTGAAGCTGCCTGTTCGTCCATCGTTTGATCTCGCCGAGTTCGGTTCGGTTATTAAAATTCCGGAACAAGTTGCGACGAGAGAGTGAACGTGTCCACATTCAGAGCTTAATATTTCGCCATCGACGCGAGCCGATCAATTTCGACTCTTGGCGAAACTGAAAGAAAAGCGACGGATACCACGGCGTGGAATCGGCGTGGAATCGCGGCATCCAATTTAAATAATACTTTCTCCCTCTCCCCTCAGCATTCGCGACTTCTGACGTCGTCTCTCCCCTCTCTCTTGGGAAAGTATCCGTCTGGATCCCGCGGTGCATTCTATCTATTTCCCGTCGGTTCCGTCGTGCTCGCGACCGTTCATCCCAAAGAAGCTTAAAAAATGATCCGAGAACGAAGGAAGGAAGGAAGGAAAATTTCTCGATCGCGGTCGCCCTCCTTCCCTCCCCTCGCAATCCTGTCGACTCCCGTTTCGCAGGATTAAATTTTCCAGTGAATTCCGCTCGCATCCGTGCGGAGGTAGCGGATCTACCCGCGAACTTCCGCTCCGTGAATTTCTCCCGCCCCTCCCACCGATATCTGTCAATATCTCTGTCAAACCTTCGCGGTGATCGTCTTTACCTCGGGAAAGTACACCGGACGTTTTGTAAGAGACTTTCGCTTTATTATTCTTGATAGCGGGGGTGGGTACCTTGTTGGTTTGGCAGCAGGTGCGGATTGAATAGGAGGATCGACGGCGGAAAGTTGAAAGGAAAGCTACTTTCTTTCTTTTTTCTTTTCTTCTTCTTTAAACGGAACAGAGGCTTTGTAGAAATAATGCGTGTTTGTCGAGAGTCTGTCGTTTGAGTTTTACAATCGTTTCGGACTGCACGACCGATATATTTTTCGTGCACGCGTACACTTTGTTGTCGGGGAAAGTCACAAACAGTTGGAGAAGTAGTATCCGAGCAAAGGTTTTCTTTCTTTCGTGCTATCAACGAGCGTGCTCGTTTAAACGCTCTTGGAAATTCAAAATATTCAAAATGGAATTCCATTATTTTTCGATGCAGTCGTGGTTTTTCTTTGTCCGGTGTAATACTTATTTTAGTTAGTGTTTCGTGATATCTGTATAACGTACATTCGCTTCAAACGTAAATAACATGAAAAAGTTCAAAACATTCCAATCATTATTTTCCAATAATGAATATTTTTCTCAATTTTGATTCTTTTTGTACCACAAAGTTCGATATACTTCGACATTAATTAATTTAATACACTCGAGTATTAATTAATTTATTATAAATCCTACGACAAATAAGAATTCCAACCCCAGTACGATTCGTCTCACTGAAAGGCCCAGAAGCAACTGTTTCGACTAAGAAATGAAGACGACCTTTATGCCATAAAATATTATTGATATACAAACATTTGAATCGATACAAAACAAATTACAGGCGCGATCGCTCAGTACTAGACAACGCCACTCCTACTCGAGGTCTACTCCACGCCCCCTCGCGAATCACGTGACTCAAATCAACCAGTCGCTAATTTTCGTTGCATTAGCGTTGCACCTGAAGAGGCCCGGCTAAAATCACTTTCAGTGATAAAATTAAAAAATGTCTGATTATAAATAGACAGAATGTTTGCACGATGACAGTCTACTCCGCTTCTCCATTTCCGATCCTTCACCTCGAGTGTTGCAAAACAGCTTCCCCTGACTCGTCATCTCTCCCGATCTCGCGACTTTAATTCCTCTTTCACCTGTTCGTCCAACAGATTATGGAAATCGTATCGGCCGAGAACCGACCAGTCGTTGGGCGCGATAGGATTCCGTGCACGATCCTACGCCATCACCGGTGGTTCGTGTGCGCGATTATTTATCCGGCACGATCGATCTGCGAACGAGATTCATCCGCGACATGACGAATCGCCATCGGGGTCATCTGTTTAACCAACCCATTCCGCGTGCCTTATGATAACGGGGGATAACGTCGCCAATTTTTTAACGTCGCCGAGTTTCTCTCGATCCATCGCGGTGTACAGGATTTTTCGATTCGGACGACGTCACATCACCGACTACGTGTGTGTGTGTGTATGTAGATCGATCGTAGATTCTCGCTGATTCGTTTGTGATTTTTCGAACACAGTTTCGAAACGTCGCGACACGACGGCGTTTACGTTTTCGTCGCAAACGCTAAGAGGGTGATCCGCTCGCGCTCGATACTCCCCCCACCCCCGCGAACGCGGAGAGCTGCATATAAATTGAAAACTTAAGGCAGGCATATACATACGTGTATTGTGAAAGATTGATCGGCCCTATTTTCGACCGTAACCCTCGGGGAAATGTATCGCGACGAGTATTTTTAATTCGCTGAAGACACCCTTTCTTTTCGATCAATTTAACCCTGCAACGAGAGGGATTAACGAAGAGATACGGCTGTTAATATTAGGAAAGGTCTGAAACGTCTGATTGTGAGAAACGTTTGATTGTGACTGTTCTTAGAGGCAAGCGCACTGTCTGACTAATTACGGGTATATTCTACTCGCAGACTTTACATCGAATCTTCATAATTGAAGTCCGATTACTTTCCCGATTTTGAAAATCCTACGAAAATAATTAATTACAGACACATAGTGTCTCGTATTTTTACTTATATATTTAAACTCTGGCAGAATAAACTGAACTACGCAGCAATCCATCACGGTTACTTTTACCAAGATTCCTGCGGGTGAATCGAGGATTTATTCTTCGTCGAACGTTCGGCAAAAAGATCACAGTTGGCTGTCCGGATCTTTTGCCACGGTCCTCCTAATAATTCAATGGCTGATTTCTTGCCGTGATTTCTCTCCGTTCGTGACCGAGTTACAAGTCTGGTTGTTCGTTTTATTGATACGTCACGAGACGTCGCGTCTCTTTTCCGCTCGAGGGACTGGAACATCGTTCGTGGAGTAGAGGATCGTTGAATTATACGAAATCCGCGCGAGCAACCGTAAAGAAGAAGAAGAAACCTCGCTCCTCGTCGATCTGATCACCCATAAATTTCGTCGTGAGGCATCGTTACGCTTCCTGGTAACTGTTTTCGTATCGATAGAGTCGGAACTGTCGTTCCCCGTGCTGGAAATCGTGTCGATCTAACGAACGATTTGGCCCCCCTTGAAATTGTTCCCTGATGGCGAACGTTCACGGGACGTCAGTTCCGAGTGTCGATGAATTCTTCGTGACACGAGAGAATGGGAACAATTTGAGATTATTTTGACCATGTTGACGAAGTACAACATAGATCTTGTATCTTATGGGACTTGCGAAAGAAGATACCGATTTTGACGAAATTTGGCACAAATGTAAATATTCTCGAAAAAATATTTGAATTTTTTTTTTTATCGATATCAAAGGGATGAAAACTGCCCTCAAGATATCATTTTTGTGTAAATTGATGAAATTAGTGTCTTTTAACGATGAATTTAATTTGTCAAGTGTCTATCATTTTGCAAAAACACCTTTTGTTTAGACAATATTAAATATTTTTAAAAAACATGTAATTTTTCCAAATAAATGTTAATAAATTTCCTTGAATTTGTTCATCAAGACATCATGAATATTTATGGTAAAAATTATTCAAATAATAAAGATCTTATTCAATTATTCCAATTTTGGACAATAAGAAATAGAGAAAGTTGTGCTCGTCAACACTGGCGAAAGGAACAATTCCAATTCTGTAATATTTTATTCAATAAAGAGACTTTGTTAACGTTAACATCGCGTCGATTATTAAACTTCATTTTTAAATTAATAGTAATAAAATTTACCAGGCTGGTATCTGACTTTCGCAAGCTATTATATAAATGGAACTTTCGCGGAACTTACCATCGTATAACCTGAGATAAAAGGATTAGTTCGAACGAGATACCCGTGTTTCGTCAAAATACATGCCCGCCGCCGCGTGAGTGGATAGACCCTGTGCAACCGGCGAGGAATTTGCATGTCGGTCGACTCGAGAATCGCAGCGAAGACGGCTGGCTCTGAATCCTAATCGCGCCCTGGAAAATGAATCGCGTTCGAAACGTCTCGTTGTTCCGCCAAGTAGAACAGCGATACCCTCTTCCATTCGAGAATCCCATATAATAACCAATCATACGTGCCAAAATTTCCTTAATACGCGTAGGTCTGAAAAGGTCTGAAAACTTGTCAGTTTTCCTCGGTACCGCTCTATTTCCAGTTTTATTCAAACGTCAACGGAGGAAAAAAAGAAACGAAATTGTTTGCCTGTCGTACGATTGCGCAGAGAGCGCGAGACGTGATAACTGTTTCAAAGATATTTATCCTGCCGGTCACGAACGCCGGTCTCGTCGTCGAGTCTCGTCGAGAGCCGATACATCAAAGTTGCAATCCTCGTTCTTTTCTCGCCATCTCTAATTCGTATGGGCGGTCACGTTTCGATACGTCCTATCTGTATCGCATTTGTCACCCACGGGTGTTGGTTTCTTCTTCCTCAAGAGAGAAAGTGAGAGAGAGAGAGAGAGAGAGAGAGAGAGAGAGTGGGGTCGATCTCTGATAATTCCTCGATACTTCCGGTTACCAAAGTCAGACCTGTCTCTGACAGGATATCGAGAGAAGGAGTCTCGCTCCGCGAGGAGAAGAAGACGGTCGATCGTCGCCGATTTTAATAGCCGATCTCTCCTTAATAAACGTCGACGTAGACATCTCGTTACCAGCTTCTCCGGCTGGATCTCGCCGGTTGCTTTAATTATACGATGTAAATTAGTCCGGCGCGGGTCACGAACGCGAGCCGCCGTTTTACGACTGTTAATTATGAATACATTTTCGCTTGGCGGTCGTGTAATTCAACGCTGGCCCGCGTAATCGCGCTCTTAAACCCCCGAGCCTCTTTGAAAGTTTAATACCGCTGCTGGCAACGGGAGGGGGGAGACGAAAGAAACGTGCTTTTATCACTGTTGGCAATAATTGACGTGGCCCTCGAGCATTTGGCGCGGCGGCGCCTGTTTGTCTTTAATATCGCCAGGGAAAATGAAATTTTCTCCTCTCCCTGTGTAAGATCCGTACAATACGTGTGGACAGCCGCCATTATTGAGGAACAACAGTGGAGGAGACGGAGGAATATTCTAGACGCGGTGTGTGTTTTCTCGATTGCAGCGCCGGAATTGACGATCACGGACGATTCCGGCCGAGTGGTCTCCAAGGAGAGGCACCTGAAGGCGGGCAGCGCCCTGAAGCTCAGATGCGAGGCCAGGGATGTTATCGAGTCCCTGAAGGAGTCTGTCATTTGGACCAGAGGAGACGAAACCCTCACCGAGGACGTTAGGTAAATTTCCAGCTTCAATCCGAAGGAACGGAGAGCTACTCCGTGTCGGTAGTCTATCGACTCGTTCGCGTTAGTTTTTGAGGCAAAAATATTTCTTTGTCATTTTTCTATATACTATATACTATATGGCGCTATTATCAAACGCAAAGTATATCAAAGTTTCATATCGTGTAACGACACTTTCGCTGCGATACTCTGATAATTTTTATTATTTTTCGGGATTGTCGAAAATACTGAAAATTTCTAGCATTTACTCCCTCCTCTAAATTGATAAATTTGTGAGTAACAAACGCGGGAAATCCACAGTGACAAGCTAAGACATAAACGATTGAAATTTGTAGCGCAGTACAAAAGCGCGGAATAGGTAAAAATATTTGGAGAAGAGACCCATACGTCTCACTTTCGTCTCGCTATGTCCGTTCCACCTGGACTCTTTTCCCTTCACCATAACAGGGATGTATAGCGTTTAGTTTAGGCTACGTGCAAGTGTGGGTTACTTTACTCGATGGGATATCTGGTTTTCCAGCGAAAACAGAACGACGGAGATTCTAGCCGGGAAGGAGGTCCTCGTGATCGTCAGCACGCTGATCGTGGAAAGGGCCAGTCCGAGACACGCCGGAAACTACAGCTGCGTGGTGCCCGGAAAGGCCAAGACGACCGTCGCGGTTCACGTGCTCAACGGTGAGTCTCTTTGTCTTCTTTTTTTTTTTATTCTTTCTTGAAAATCGGAGAATCTTTAAATGTCTGTGATTCTGTTCTTTTCGTTCATGAATTTCGGGAACATTGACGAGAGTCGGACGAATTTCTGAATTTTGTTTGAAAATTTTAAAATTGTAGGAAATATCTGTTTCGAATTTTTGTACTCTTTCTAGGAAATGATAGATTGTTTGTTTTAAAATATCGTTTAAAATTCTGTTGTAAACGCAGATTATGCGGATTCCCTCGAAAGTATTGAGAGGGATCAGATGAACTTCTTGAAATTATAGGAGATATTCTTTTTATAGAAAATAATAGAAATGTCATACTTTACAGCGAATACAGATCACGGTTGTCGAAAATGTTGAGAAAAATCAGACGAACTTTTTGAAATTGTACGAGATATTTATTTCTAATTTTTGTATTCTTTTTAGAAAATAATACATTGTTTCTTTTCAAATATCATATTTTGTAAAATAATGAACATTATTTATTATTCTCGAAAATACTGAGAAAAAAAAAGATCAGACGAATTTCTTCAAACTGTAGCAAACATTTATTTCTAATTTTTCTGTTCTTTCTGTTTTAAAATGTGTTAACGAATATAGTGCGTACGTGAGAAAAGTCTGTCGACTTTTCGGGGAAGAGGATCGTTTGTGACAGGACCGCGTGAAGTAAACGAGCGGCAGCCCACGATTTCAACCACGTAGCGATACGTACCGAAAGAAACTAGGTGCTTAGATGAAAGACCCTTCTTTATCCGATAATGCGCTTACCAGATGTACCGAAAACTCGTGAAATCAACGTGAAAATCCGGGAAAGGAGGAGTGCGAGAACATTCTCGCAACATTATCCTTTCGAGAAGTCGACTCGCCCAGGCGAACGGCCGTGGATCGTGGTCGATTGAACCCATTCCGGGATGTCTAATCGCGCGTGTGCCTCCGATCTTGGGACAAGATAAAACGTCGACCGCCTTCCGTCTTCCAACGTGAAACACGAAATTTCTCCAAAACCCATCTATCGATAGTATCAGATGCCAGATGCAGACGTGCTCGAATATCGCTGAATAATCATAATTTCGCAGAATACAAACACTATGTTGCTAACACAACTTTCCTTATCGGTGTTACTGTCACTGTTACCTTGTAAAAAATTCTAGGAAAATATATTTTTTCTGGCCTAAATTCGCGTAAATTCATATCGTGTGTAAAAAGTTGTAACCATGTAAATAGCGTTATAGTTTACCGCGTAAAAAAGTAAACGGAGAGACGGATGTGTTCCGAGGGATAATTTCTCGGTGGATTCGCATAACTTGCACACGAATCACCCTGTACAAGGGACTGAAAATTTATAACAATCTTATCTCTCGCCGCTCTCTTTACCTCCGTTTCATTCAAAAATCGACGAAATCTGGCGAAGAAAGGGACGAATCGGCTCTCGATACGAGCTTAGAACGTGACGCGTGAAGGTAGCAAAGTTCCGAGCGTGGAAACACACAGCGTACACATTCTCGCCACGTACGAACGAATCTCTGCGTACATTTTTCAAGCAACTCCTTCATTCGCCTCGGCTACTCCGACGTAAACACCCGCTTGATTCTCGATCACTCGACTTGCTTGCACGACGCAGACTCCGAGCATCGTATTTTACGAGTTTGATAAAAATACACGCGCCGCGAGATGGCCGAGCCAGCTGTTAAACCGCCGCGATAAGAACGAATTTTGAAGGTAATCTTCCGCGCAAATTTTCTTGCCCGGGGCCTTCAAAAATAACGAACCTTCGAAGCGTAGTTTGACGCAGAAGTTGGCTCGCGAGGCAATAAAATTAGTCATTAAAATTAGCCAATGGTTGGAAACGAACCTTCCTCGAGATCGAGATTCTTTCGTCAGTTTTGGCGAGTCGCTGACTGGCCAAGAAACTGGCTCGAAATTATCCGAGGGAAAATCAACTGCACAATTCCCTGGGAATGAAAACTTCCCTCTGGCTGATGTTAATTATTGCCGTTTGAAGGGATTCGTAAAATTATCTTGTTAAAGAGTCTGGAGAAATCACGCGAAACGCGATTACCGGAACGAACGAATTGTTGCGATTTACTTTTACTCGTTTAGTATTCGCTCGATTAACGTCAGGATAATGAGAGCGAGGGTATGACCAGCTTTGTCATTCTGTTTTATAATTCTCGTCGTTTTTTGCAAACGTTTGATCCTCGTTCTCTCTTCGAACCTGGCGATGCTTTTTCAACGAAATATGCGCGTGAAAAAAAGAATTGTCCGTTTTTTTCCCGAAAGATAGATATGCGTGTCTTGTAGTCGTAATTTTTCAAACTTTTTCGTTTAGACTACGGAATGAATCGCAGTCTGTTCAAATTGACGCATTTTCGTCGGACAAAACTTGATGTAAATTACAAAACTAGCATGTTGAGTAAAAACTCCAATCGTCCACATCTCGCGATCAATCATGAAGTACTGAACTAAAATTTCATCGTGAATCACTGCTATCTGGCAAAAAGGAAAAAGAAAAAAAACTGCACGACTTGTACTCCAGTACGATTCGTCTCACTGAAAGGCGCAGAAGCAACTGTTCTGCAAAATTTTTTTGATATGCAAACATTTGAATCGATAGAAAACAAATTACAAACGTGATCGGTCAGTACCAGACAACGCCACTCCTACTCGAGATCTAGCCCACGCCCCCTCGCGAATCACGTGACCCAAATCAACCAATCGCTAATTTTCGTTGCATCAGCGTTGCACCTGCCCGATTTTCTGGGTTACCCCCGCTAAAATCACTTTCAGTGATAAAAAAGACAGAATTACCCGACGAAGATCTGTTAAACAGTCGAGAGCATCTCTTTCCAACGACATCATCGAGTCAGCGGCGTAAAACCCGTATATCACGCGAGAAGAAAATAAGGATTATCCCGAAAGAAACCACGAATAGACAGAATCGTAAGAACATCAGCTTGACGTACAATGTAGCATCGCGGGGAATCCGTAGACGCTTCAAAGAAAGAAGAGGAACGGTGGTAACGGGGGAGGAAAAAAAGAAACGAATGAGAAGAAAGAAAAGTGACAATATGTTCTTTCCACATCGTGAGAAGTCACGTGAACTTGGGCGCGACGCTCTCTCTCTCTCTCTCTCTCTCTTTCTCCTTCTTCGACATTGTAAACGGGACTCACGTTTTCGGGATGAAAGGAGCTGAAAGCCGCGGCGAAAGAGCGCTTTTTCGTCAGAGATCCTTCCGCTTTTAGAAGACGAAGACGAAGAAGTAGCCTGTCTTCGTTCGATTGTACGCGATCGCAGACACAACAGACGTTTATACTCTCTCTCTCTCTCTCTCTCTCTCTCTGTGGAAAAGAGACCTGTCCCTCTTCCCGTTTTCACCAGCCACGCTTTTTATTCCAAACTCCGGGCAACCTCGGAAAGAAAACGTACGCGACACCGCGTTTTATAACATTAGGTCGCCTCGTTGGTTCTTCTCTCGTTCTCTTCTCTTACTCTAAGAAAATTTTCTACCGTCAACGTCGGACGCCGAATTCTAAAATTCGGCGTTTCTTAAATTAGCAATTTCACGAAAATCTGTTGATCTTACATTACGATCAGAATTGGAAAATAATTGATTGTCTGCGAATCGAACGATCAAAAAACATAGTAGAAAAAAAAATCTCTCCCTTTCTAGGGTTTCTCTCGCTTAAAATGGTCAAACTGCAATTTGCACTTTCTTCTGAAAATTCCGGGAAGCCACGTCAGGCTCATTTCACGCAGATTAGCCAACGACTAGGATGCGACGTTGATGCGCGGCCGGTCGTTAACGGTCGTTAACGTCGACGACGCGGATTTCATGAAAATGGGGACCCTGGCCGGCCTAATGTGCGACGACAGCGTCGACATTCAGAATCGAGATAGAAAGAGGGAGAAACGAGTTTCGAGAGAAGAGGAAAAGAGAAGCAACGTTATCGTGCCGGCCACTTTTTCCCTCCGTTTGCAAGCGTTATCCAGGTAGCCGCGATTCCTCGGGATCATTGACTGTTCGTGACTATTCGTGGCTGGCTCGCTTCTAATGCTTCCTGACCCGGTCCTCGGCCGTAAGAACACCACTCCACTCGGAACGAGCATAATAAGGCGCTCGTCGAGAAGATGAACGATCCACCGGCACGGTAGACTCTCGACGAACCACTCTCTGCCCGCCGATCGTCAAAAAAAAATAATATCTACCTCGTGGAAAAACGTCCGAGGCGAAAATGGGGAAAATGAATTTTCAAACGACTGAGGATGGTAGCCAAGTCTTACTTGGCGTAAGACGTAAGATTTTGCGTAATCCAACTTAACACATAAATATAAATTAAATTTAAAAATGTAATTCTAAATTAGATTAGATTATATTTATGTATTAAATATATTTTTCTTTAATTACGTCAATATTAATAAATAATTTGATAAGATTTTGCGTAGTCGTAATCCAACTTAACACATAAATATAAATTAAATTTAAAAATGTAATTCTAAATTAGATTAGATTATATTTATGTATTAAATATATTTTTCTTCAATTACGTCGGTATTAATAAATAATTTGATAACTAAAATGAACGAGCTATGAATTTTCAATAATTTTGTCATTTAACTGGATCATTGAGTGTATTGAAAAATTCAACAGAAACGATCAATTTCAATATTAATCTGTATTATTTTACTGTTTGTAATAACGTGACTTCAATTTCGTGTTCTTCCTTTGACGTTTATCATTTAAAAAAGCGTCGAAAGTGAAAAAATGATTTCAATGCTCGCAGGTAACCTCGCGTGTAGATTCATAACGGTGAATTTTGAACAGACAAACGGAGTACGGGGAAATTATTTTAACGCGAGAAATCTTTTATCCAAACATTTACTCTTGCGTGTATCTCTCTCTCTCTTTCCGATTTCTCTCTCTCTCTCTCTTTCTGTGTGTGTTCGTACACTCACGCTCTCTTTAACCAAGCACCCATCCAACGCGTTCACGCGATTCATATTCGCTCGATAATACTCCCATCACCGGCGTAAAATTGTGTTATTTTCGGAGAACGAAGTTACACTCGGCGTAATAAGCTTTCATTAAGTTCTCCACGAGTGACTCGACGATCGCCAAATCTCTCGAGCACCATCCTGCTCTCGTGATATCAGTTTCCATTGAACAGCCCGTTATTATCGAAATGGAATTCAAATCCATACTTTACAATTTTCCAGAGAACATTTACCGCGTTTTTTCGCCTCTTTGCTTGTTAACTTTCAACGTTAGGTCCAGCATCCGAGAGCATTTCCATCGTTCCACATACATACGGGGTGGAAAGAAAACCTGATCTTGAATTTCGAAGTCAAGATTTCTTTTCTTTTTTTGCATTGTGTTCTACTCATCACGAAGATAAAACATTTCTAAGGAACCATAGGTCGCAATCTTGAAAAAAATTATTTAATTTTAATTAACACTGCGGGTACATGCGTCTTAACAGCGACTTTATAGTTTTGGACGTGTGGATGTCTATTTCGCATCAGGTTCCATTGATATTTGATTTATCGCAGTTGTAGCACAACTCTAAATAATCAAACTAACAGTTAGCATTAGTCGAAATATATAAACATTACGCGATATAGACATCCACGCGTCTAGAACCATAAAGTCGCTGTTAGGACTCAGTGTTGAATGATTAAGAAACTTTTTTGCCGTTTTTCAAAAGAACTGTTCGATTGCGACCTATGATTCCTTGGAAAAGTTTTACCTTCGTGATGAGTACAATGATGAATACAATACCAAAAAGAAAAAAAAATTTTGACTTTGAAATTCAAGATCAAGATCAATTTTACGGCAGGTTCTTTACATGTATTCCATCAAATCGAAGGTGTAGAATTCGTCTATGATAGCCACGGACAAACTTCTCTTTACACCCTGTACAAAGGACGAAAGTCACGCGAGCGAGTAAAGACGCTTCATCGTCTTAACGATTCGATGCTCGCCGCTCGTGGCGTCGTAAGTTGTGTACGAGTAAGTCTCCGAAACGAGACCGTGGAGAACGGTTTGGACGCGTCTATAATTTGCCGAACGTCAAACGCCGCGGCCCCGTAATTGTTCAAAGCTTCCAAGTTCATTTCTGCAATTAGGGAATTAGACCAATTTCGCCCGGTCGCAAGTCGAGTGCGCGCCCGCTAAGAAAATTAATTATCGACCGCCGGAGGATTGATCGTTTGAACTAACGGGATGGAAATTACTCGAGGTTGTATCTCGATCATTGTGAATCAGATCGATTGAAAATATGCAGAATAGGTTTCTCGTTATGGTCGGTCATCGACGCGGAGTGGTTAGAAAAAGTAAGAACGAGTCCCATTGAATCTTAATTTCCGAAATCTGAGTAGAAGGATAGTATATAATAATTATATCTCAAAGAAATGTATCTTTGTATAGTCGGATTTTTCTCAAACACTAGTCACTTTAACCATAAATAGACATAAACAGCGATCTTTACATTGAATAAGAATTCGTCCATTGTGAATTATTGACAAATTTCGATACACTGATCGTTTCAAGCTGCCGAGATCACTATTGATTATCATTATATAATAAATAGCAAACATTTTTATTTACATTTTTATTTATCACTGTGAGTTTCTCAGGGTTCGTTGCTGAGGCATTTAAAGAACTTGTCAGTCGCAAAGGAAGGTTCGTGCGAGAGAATCATTGAAATTGCAAGGAATATCGAAGATCGACTAGATAAACGAATCAGCAGGTTGTTATCTTCTCTGTTATTGGCTCGATCGACGGCCATTCGTGCCTGAAGGCAATTTTAGTGATCATTAGCCCATCGTTACGAAGAGGTTGGTTACATTCGAGCATATGCAACTGTCCCTTTTCGACTCCACTTCCTACAATTTGATTACACATTTCAAATGTTACCCATTTTTATCTCCTCCCTTAAATATCGAATTCTTCGTTGGTCCAACATGCATATCATTCTCGCAAATGATAGATTAAAACAGAATTTTTAAATTGTTATAATACAATTTTAAAGAAGATACGAGTTACATACAGGCAATTTAATACGAACTCGTAAAATTTGTTTATTGCAAAAGTATTAAAAAAAGATATTAAGATTATATTTAAAAGAAGAATTTATAAATTAAAACGAAACTGATTAATCTCTGCGAGCTTTACCCATTGAAAGCGGGCGCCTCGTTTTCCTAAAATGCAAACGACCACGAGCTCTTAGTCTGCGTTTAATCGCCACTTGAGACAGTCGATTATTACTTGCAAAATTTCATTCACCATTGTCAACTTGAGGTTCGTGCAGCTTGCACCGAGGCATTAAAATTTCACGTTAAGCGTCGCGGTAAGTCTAATTACAGACGTTAAGCGCGAACATCAGTCGAATCGATCCGGTTCAGACCGATTTTACACCGGAACCACGCTTGAATCATTGAGTACGCAGGTGTGAATAATGATTCGTAATTTCCATGGTGACCACAATTTTATGGTGCTGCTCTCGCGTGATCACGATCTGCGAATGAGTGAAAATAGCGGTCGCAGAAATAGCGCGAACGGCGAAACACGTCGCGTGAAATTTCAATTGTTTCAAAAATAGCTGGGGAGAATCTCTGCTGGTTAACGTTTACAAATTAAAATGTAAAAAATCTTTCAACGAAGATTTTGGAAAAGAAAGTACCCGACTGTTCTAAATTTCGAACATTTTTTTGTTTTCTTTTCTTTTTCGTTAAGACTAAAATGAAATGTCAAACGTGAGTTGTGCAGTACAAGGTTCTCTTGAAATTCCCCGATTTTATTATAAATCCACGACAAAGCGATTCAAGCAAACTCATTACGTTCGCGCAACGAATTTTCCGCGCTGAAAGAATTTGTTAATAAGTAAAATTATCATCGGTTGCACGTATTTTCCAGCCAGAATAACCGACAATTTAATATTATAATAATAACGCACGGGATCCGCCTACAAATAACACCGATGTTACACGGAAATTCGCTTTGCCTTACCATCGAAAAATGAACGATATTATTATTCCTCTGATGAAAATTTGAATACCGCGGAAAAAATTTTGCTGCCGGAAAAATCCTCTACAATCATTTCTTGAAATTCCACAGCGATAAGTCTTATTAACGTACGAATAAAGGCAAATTAATAGTTTTGCCTTCGCATGAAAAAAATCAATATTCCACAACGATTCTGTCACACGAATTCCCAGGAACATCGGCAATCATATCGAATCCATCAATCGTTCAGCAAATAAAACGGACGAAACGTCGAAATCGAGATGTTCAAACATTCGAATTTAATTATTGTTTGATTTCCTAGAGTTCGACGCGTAATTGACAAACTATCCCCAGGGATCATTTGTCAAAATTCCAATATTCCAAGCTCCATGGACGTAACAGACATCGTCAAAGCCATTGCCGGAGGTTTCATAAAACCTCCATATTTCACTCGTCGTTTATTCAAAAAAAATCAAGCTTGTACATTGTAAAAAAAAAGGAGAATACGAAAAAGAACCGTGAACTATACTGTTCAAACCGTTCCTCGTTCCGTGTAGTTTTTATTCGAGAACACGAAAAAATCACGCGAACATTACGTGATGAGCTGTTCGTCGATGAAATGACTTAGCGTCTCTACGTGCCTTGTATTCGGATCGATTCTCACAGCTATTGAGGATCATACGTGAAAAGATGCGTGAACGTCAGATCGTTAGACAACGATGAATTCAAAAAATTACAAGTTTGACAAAAATCTGGACGTGACAGTCTGAATGTTTAACTTCAGACACTTCCTGAGCATTTGAACCGTTTAGAGATTTGAATGTTTGAATACTTAAATATTCGAATGTTCAGATTTGAATGTTTGAATACTTAAATATTCGAATGTTCAGATCTGAATATTTGGATATTTAAGAGTTTCAAAGTTTGGAGATTCAAAAATTAAGAAATTTAAGAAATTTAAGAACTTAAAGAACAAACTATCGGAAAGTATCTGAAAATTTCGAAGGTTTGAATATTTGGAGATTTGAGTATTTAAATACTTGAACGAAGATTGAACATTTAGATACCTGAATATTCCGAAATTTTCGACGTTTGGAGATTTGAAAATTATTTATTGGAAATTTCAGAACTTGAGGAACACGAAATTGAAAAATTTGAAGATTCTTAAATGGAATGAAATGACGAGAGTTGCACGTTACGTGTGTACACGCCTACAGAAAGAGTTTGCCACTTCACGCGCAAAGGCGGTCATCTCTGCCAGTGGCCAGAAATGTCCGCGATATCGTGGCTTAATCTACTAATTTCTCCTTGGCTGACGCCAAGGGGCAAATGAAAGAGTCGGCGAAGCGAAGATCAGCGGGGATCTAATTAAAGCGCCGGGTCTCGATAATTCGAGTCTCTGTGATTCGCGTTCCGCTTGATTAAAACCGTAAACGAATTTACTTTTGCCGTTTACTTTAAATATTCGTTCTTGGCCTCCGCTGTTTTCGTGAATCACAAAACCAATCGTCGAGTTTCACTCTCTAGTCGGAATTAGGTACGTATGAATTCCAAAACTAATGACCAAACTCGACAAACGCAAAAATTACGAGAGTCGATATTTATTTTTAGACAAACGTATTCACTTTATTATTCGTATTAGAATCACGACCTCGTTCTAAAATCGACATTTCGAAGAAAGGAAAGAGAGAATACTGCGAAGGATTCAAGAGCGTTCCATTCCGTTTCAATGAATACAGTAACCTTAAATTTGAGTTTCTAAAAAGGTTTTCGAAGACCTCACAGTCTCTCTCTCCTTCTCTCTGCTTTCAGCGAAAGTTTGGTGTTCGATAGAATCGATAGGCAGGAGGCGAGAGAATCCTATCTCTCCGCGGGTTGCGAGGCTGGGAAGTGACCAATAGTAAATTCTGCTGCGTGATTCCGAAACGAGGGTTCCGTTTCCAGGAAGTGTGGCCACATATGAGGCGAAACGACGGCTCTGACCTACGGCCTTCCGTTATATCCCCACGCTCGTCGTTCTGACAAGTTTATCACCGGCCCTTGTATGATAGATCGCTTGTTTCTATCAAAAAAAAGAAAGAGAGAGAGAAGAAGAGACAGAAGAAGTGATAAAAAAAAATTCCAACGAAAAAGCAATAGCAGACAAATATTCCCGTTCCAAGAGAAATCGAAAAAAGTTAATGAAATAATAGAAGTACCCATAAGAAATGTCGTTTTTTTTCAAATTGTGACGACGCACGTATTTTTAAAAGCGACGACAGTGATTTGTGAAATGAAGACAGAAGAAAATAAAATAGCAGAAAATATATTGCATTCTCAGTTGTTAATAATCAAAGCAAACGGTCGTCATAAAAATCTTGTTGTACATTAATTAAAATAAATAGTCATTGTTATAGTTTCTTGTTAAATTTCGTAATACATTTTTTATAAATATATAAAGAAAAAACTGCACGACTTGTATCTCAGTAAGATTCGTCTCACTGAAAGGCCCAGAAGCAACTGTTCTGACTCTGCAAAACAAATTACAGGCGCGATCTTATCACTCAGTAATAACCAGACAACGCCACTCCTATTCGAGGTCTATCCCACGCCCCCTCGCGAATCACGTGACCCAAATCAACCAATCGCTAATTTTCGTTGCATTAGCGTTGCACCTGAAAAGACCCAATTTTCTGGATTACCCCCGCTAAAGTCACTTTCAGTGATAATAAACCTCCATAAAGTTAATCAATAAACATCGCCATCTAGTGACAATAATTAAAAAAAAATAAAATTTCGTACAATATCAAAAAAACAACAAAATTCCCAATACATGAAGATACTTTCACAAGAGAAATTGGAGAATAAAAGCTCAAGACGAGGTCAATTATTTCATCACGATACGTCTGAGTGAGTTTACAAAATTAAAAGTCAGTTTGACGAGCCGCGAACAACGTGCCAATGGACAATATCGCTCGACCATTCGTGCACGGCGAGAGTCACGCGTAGGGAATGACCCGAAATAAAAGAGAACCGTTCCCAGTCGCGGTAACAAAACTCGACAAACTAGCGCGAAGTAAAACTCGGGGCAGCTGCGAGGCAACGGCGCGTCGGGCAAACAACAAACTGCTGGTAATGCCGGAAAAGTGAAGTAAAACTCGCGAGTGGCGCGCGTACCCGTGGCGAGGAACGGCGAGGAAACTTTCCGAATAAAGGAAGACGCGGATATACTTGAAAGACGGCGAGAACGGCCCCGCGGAGGGGATAAAACTGCAGGGAGAACAGGGTGAAACTCGCGTGTATCATCCTGTAGAAGTTAACCGAATAACGTTACAACGGAGCAGAGACACGAGGGAGGTCCGCTTAGTCGCGCTGCAGTTGCAAAAATCGATTTTAAGCTGGCGTATTTTGCGAATGGTAAAAGTATTGCCGAGTATAATATACACACCCTCCGTTTTACACGCGGCACGTTTTTCCTAAAACAGCGAGTCTCCCTTCGCGCGATACACGCGGTCAGAAGATACACATTTTCCTAGAATTTTTACAGAGTAACATGAGATAAGAGAACTCACAGTGTTTGTTTTCTACGAGCCGGTTACGAATATTCAGCAATATTCAAGCTAAAGTTAAATTTATGATAACTTGGCGAGAGATGGAGTTTAACAATAAATCATTCGGAAAAATTAACGTTAATAATGAGAATGAAGTCGAATGAAGTCCAAACATTTCAAGGAGGATGACGATGATAACGCCAATTGATCGTTTTAAATTACAGTAGCGATAGTGACGACACCGAATAAAATTTATTTTTGTTTTCTGAAACGTCATTATTATTATTTTTTTTCCTTTTTGTTAACCTATCTCACACTAAAATATGTATTTCTATAACTTACACCAGCTTTTCTTTTCTTCCCAATATTTCGTTTTATATTATATAGGATGGGCTAAAAATCACTTCCTGCTAAAATAAATCCGTGATTTTTGTATTATATATTTATTTCAACGTTTGAAAGAAATAATGTTCAAAACGTAATGAAAAAATCATGTTTGAACTTAAATTCAATTCAAAATTAATGAAATCAATTTTTTTCTTATATTCTGATGGTGGTTAAGATTTGAATAAAATTTCAGAAACCCCAAGTCGCCCAATTACTAGCAGGTATCAATAGATTTGAAATTCGTCGATGTTTAGGAATGGCATGTCGAAAATAATTTATCTTCGCGCGAATCCTTCTGACCCAAACTCGGACTGAGTTTGGCTGATCTATTTGCGGGTCAGGTGTGATTAAACTCAGAAGTTAGATATTTTTAGAAAGAAGAGAAAGAGGAAGAAAGACAGCTCATCTCGAAATGTTAATGCGGAGGAATAAATTTTAAGAGGAATAATTCCGCGCCGCCGAAAGATTAAACTCAAGGAGATTAAAACTGCGCGATTATAACGAATTGCGTAATTCCAATTTATTATTCTCGCGAGTGCCGTCTCCTATTAATTGGAGTTTCATTCGCGTTCCCGCAAGAAGAGCATGTTTTCCTTTATTTTCGTTTATTCGTTATTTCTTTGGCGAAGGTGCTCCTCTTGGAAATATCTTTCGACGAACGATTTAATCGCAGGAATAACTATTGCTCCTCAGAAAGCTATTCGACGTTCGTGACAGTTCGGATATGGAAAAAAATTGCAAGTGACTGTCGACGTTTACGAGCGATCGTAGGATCGTAAGAGCAGATGTCGAGTACAGATTGACGCTTCGTTTCTCTGTGTCGGTGTGCCGATGGCAAACGCGCACGGACAGTATCGAAACGCAGGCACACACAACGCCACAACGTTGCAACGTCGACGGGCAAATTCGAAAAACTAACCGGACGATCGCGACGACGGCCGACCGCAAACACAAGAGCTCGCAATTGGAATTCCCGGCTGCTCGCCAGGAAGTGGTCAATAGGAAGTTCTGCTACGTGCACTCGCGTCTACGAGGCCGCGGAACGAACAGCCAGGAAACGTATCCGAGTGGGTTGAATCGAAACAATCGAGCCGCAAATACATTGTCCGCTGTGAATCCTCGTTGTCCATTGATTAGAGAGGCATTCATCGTGGCTAATTGCCACGAATCGTCAGAGCCGGACCCCTCCCCCTCGTGTTTTCAGCGTCTTCGAACCGCAAATCTCTCCCTCTCTTGCAAGATGAATCGTTTCAGGTAACTGTCGTTAAACATTGCTATTTTTTCATCGTCTATTCACCGTTTCGACGCTCCCGGTATGTTATATTCCATCCACGGGATGAGTCTTTTTTTCTTTTTTTTTTTTTTTATTGAAAATCGAACCGGCCAATCTCCGGTGGCAGGAATTTCATCAAATTTCAACTTTTTCCGCGCGATATCCGCGCTAATTAGCGGGATTACTGCCGCGGCTCCGTGATTCATTAAATAATTTATTGATTATCGCCAACGGGCGAGGCTGTCTATTCAAATTATCTTTGACGGTATAATAGAACTACGTATAATAGAACTTACAACTGGTGAATCTGGTAAACGAAAGGAATGCGATAATTAGAAACGAGTATAAATAAGTTTGAATATACAAGGCACAGAATTCCAATTCCCATTCTTTTTTAAAAGAAGCTACACGTTTTTGCATGTATGTATATTTATAATTTTTAGTTTTAGTTTTGCATATATATCCAATGTGTATCTTTTTATTCTCGTTGGAAAAGATGGCTAGCAATCAGGCTTATTGCAAAATGGAGACACTGCAAATCAACCAAAGAGAAAGAGAGATGGTTCGAATACTCGAACTCCAAGAGATATATTGGGTTGTCCTGTGCCGATTTAATATAAATTAAATTAATATTTAATAAATGTATACTAAAATTTAAATCTTCTGCGTTTCAATTTTCCTTCAAAATCGGCACGAACTTTCCGGACAATCCAATACACTCGATCGTCACCAATCGTGAGTGTCCTTCACCTTCCTATCTTTCCTTCAGTCAATATACTTAACTGCAGCTTGATTCAATCGCGCGAAACACGTTGCACAGACGTGTCTACAAGAGTGGCTGATTTTATTAGTTCGAACTGAGAAGTAATCTCGGATGAAATTGAAAAGAAGGGAAGGAGAATAAAGAGGCGACAGATTTAAAGAGAGAAACGCAACGAGCTGGAAGAGGGAGTCTCTCTAACGCGAGAGAGAAAGAGAGAGAGAGGGAAAACGTAAAAGGGAAAACGAGGGAAGCGTGAGATGCGGAAATGGAGAGGGATCACTGGGGCAAAGGGAGAGGGGGGTGGAGGGGTCGGAACAAACATAAATCGAACGGATAAATCTCGAACTCGAGGAAAGCAGAGGGAGATGGGTAAAAATTGAAAGATCAAAGTGGCTGGCCAATGAAACGTTGGCGGAAAGAATTCCTGCCGGAGAGAAGCCCGAAGAACGATATGTCGAGAGGGCGAGATCGAAGGTCTGACGAAGACCGGTGCGAAGATAGTGAAATGAAAAATTCCAGACGGAGAACGAAGAACAAAGAACACGCTCTCTCTGGAACGACGCTCAACGCTCGCTCGAGGAGAAACGTTGAACAAACATAAAACCGCTGTCTGAGATCTCGCCCGTAACGTGTCGAACTAATTTCTGAACCATCTCTGCGAACGACCGCACGGTGAAAATGTCAAAGACAAAAGTAATGACGATGAAGTGCAAATGATCTTCAATGTCCATTGAATCGCGTTGGAATAGTTTCAACGATTTAAAAGATAGTCTTGGATATTCTTCGGCAGCAACTTCGAAATAATCTCGAGTGCATCTCCAATAATTTTCAAACGACCCTGAACGACTTTGGAACGACCTTCAACAACTGGAACAACCTTGAATGTACTTCGAACAACCCTGAAACGACGTTGAGCGTACTTTGAACGTACCTCTCGGAAAACGACATTCGAAAGAGCTTTTTAATTGACTTCGAACGAGTCCTCTTTGACGGACGCTGAAATAGCCATTTTAATAACCATCAAGTAGCATTGAATAGTTTTTCAGTTGGTACTCGTACTTTGACATCTCTCTCTCTCTCTCTCTCTCTCTCTCTCTCTCTCTCTCTCTCTCTCTCTCAAAGGAAGAGGACGATCGTGAGAAACGATTATCGAGAAAGCACGTTTTCTATCAGGCTCGCTGTGCAGACCGGAAGAACGCCGATCCTCCGAGGTATTCGAGTGATCGATAATCACTGGGTAGCCTCGGAAGCTGTTCGATCCGGCTGACTATTTTTCTATCCGGATTTTTCCGTTTCCCAGATACCCCAGGTGATTAAGTTCTATTTCAATCTGTTTTTGAAATACCTTCCCCGCTGGGAATCAAGTTTCATGATGCCCGTCCTTCCATTAGTATGAATTAAGCGTTTCCGCGGAAGGCGTGCGTGCCTCGGAATATGCCATTTCCAAGTAAATATCTGTGCCGGCACCAAGAGTCTTTCGATGGTACGATTTCATGATAAACCAGAGGATAGTGACAGAGAAATTTCGTCATTTTTGTAGAATACAATGCAAGAAAAAAAAATTTGTTGACCTTGGAATTCAAGGTCAAGATCAATATTGCTACAGGTTTTTTACAGTCGAGGGTGTAAAATTCATCCACGATAGCCTTTTACGGACAAACTTTGTACTTGGTAATTTTCTACAAATAGAAATCCGTAGTTTGGCAATAACGCGGGAAGTTCAGTCTGGAAACGTTGCTGAAACGCATAGGTTGTCGTAGAGAGCTGCGCGTAAAGTTTTCGATTGGATAATCGAGAGGGAGCGGAATAGAGACGGAGAAAGCAGAGATAAGGCGCGATGGCGCAAGATCCATTAATAAGGAATGCCTGATTTCGTGAAAGCCCCCAGTGCCTCGAACTATTATCTAGGAAACGTAACTCGGTCGAAGAGCGATTAAACGAACGCCACCAAAATACGTCAAGTTGCGGCGGGCTGTGCCTGACAGAAAACCTATAGACGGAACAACCATTAATGAAATGACAAATGTGTTCTTGTCGGCGGCACACGAGCCCGCGCTCTTCGCGCGCAGAGCGAGCCCAACGAGTTTTAACAACAACGAGGTCTGACCGGCTGGCTACGCGGAAAAATAAAATACAAAATCCGACCGCGTGATTTACACGAGTCCATGATATCGCGACGAGGCTTCTCGCGAACCGGCTCGATTGATCGTTCTCGCGCGACGACCAGCCGTCGTTCGGAATTCGCACGGACGACTTGGCGATCGATTGCTTTCGATAACGGGCGACGTAGCCAAATTTATAGCCAGATATTGCGAGCTTCCACTCGATGATAACGTCTCGCCGTGAGACTTTTGACGAAGGCTCTAGATATTGATTAATTTATCGATGAGAAACCGACGAAAGTATTAGCTCCGCGCGGATCTATCGCGACGTTGTTACGACGATGTGACGACGGGTAATTTCTTCCGACGTTTCAACAGGTACAATGGAAAGTTCGAAACGGAAGACTCGCTTGAATTACGGGCAACGGTCGTTCTTCACGCGGTAACTCGCGAAAAGGAGACCGCTGGAAATCTTGTATGCGCGCTGTACGAGACGTTTTGGAATTTATACAGCTGTAACGAGACACGATCTGGTCGTCACTTTGTTGGTAAAATTTGAGGACAATTTTGAAGTATTATTGCAAATAAAACACGTAGAACGATGACGGAAAGAGTTTCGTAACGCTGAAACTATCGACGATTATAAATTGTGCAAGTATTCAAACACTTAAAAATACACCCTTGTGAATCTACAAAATTAACAAAAAACTGCACGACTCGTATTTTCGTTGCATCAGCGTTGCACCTGAAGAGGCCCGATGTTCTGTTACCTCCGCTAAAATCACTTTCAGTGATAAAAAATTAGAAAAATTACAAATCGGTCATTTTAGTTGGCTAGTTCCAGCGTTAATAAAACGTGTGTGTACGTAGCTTCTCACGAGGCAGATTAATGCGGACGAGTGAGAAACCTGCGACTTCGTTTCTCTCTAATTTCCCTCGTTGGGAAAGAAAACAGGATGAAAGGACAGGTTAACTAAGGAGACGCATTAGGTTCATTCCGCGGGGCTATCGCTCGGCTGAAACGAACGAGGCGAGGATGCAGCCGGCAGCACGTTATTTAATTCAATTTCTTTTCTCGTTTTGGTTCCAGGGGAGTTGCCAGCCGCGGTGCACGACGGTAACGGGGTCTCCAGGGCGTTCCTCAACCTGTGGCTAATTCACTTAACCATGAGCTACGTTTTTTCCAGATGACAATACTAAGGTGAGTCAGTCCATCATCGGAACGATCCCTCTGCAACTTTCCTTCGCGGGTTCCGTTCCCTTCCGTTCTCGCGGCCATCTTTATCCGCCTGACGTTAGTTACAAGCTTCCAAGTTCTAAACCCCGGAACTTTAAAAAGCTGAGGTTTCGGTGTTAATGTCGCGCGAAGCTCAAACTTTAAGATTCAACTTTTTCGAGAGACCCTCGAAGTTTAACGAGTGAAACAATCAATACACTTTTTCACAAATATGGATTTTTTTCGTAAAAGAAAAGAAAAAAAGAAAGTTCTTTTGTTTTAAAGGTTCGAACCTCGACGATAAAATTAGTTCGATGTCGTGTCGCGTCGCGTAAATACGTTATCAAACCATCTAATCCGGCGAATCGATCGGCTCGAGGAACCGAAACGCTCGCCGCGGAAGCTCTCCGTTTCCAATTTGAACGCTCGTCGAGCCGTTCGTTGCCGGAAACTGGAAGAAAGATCTAACCCTCGGATCCCGGTCGTTCCGCCGTCGGGATTCGATGATACGGCCTCGTTTCGAATCGAAACGCGAGCTCAGTCGCTGCAGAAACTCAGACAGGAACAGCCTTCGCGATCGTATGAAACCGTCTCGTCTCGCCGGCTATGATTATTACGACGATCATGTTATTACGACGATCGTGTTCCTCGTCCTCCGCCGTCGCCGAGAAGTTTGTCTATTCGCGTAATTATTAATATCCCGGCGTGTCGCTCGAATCGTTTAACATTCAGAGACCAGAGGCAGATCCGAGAAAATTATCGCGATCTCTCTTCTCGCGTACCCGATCCGCGATCGTCGTGTTCCTTGCTCTCCCTCCCCCCAACCGACGATTGTATCTATCCCTGATTGTATCCTCCTTTCGACCTTTTTTCGTCGTCCGCGATGTTTTTTAGCACCGGCGGAATTCTTTTGTACGAGCCCGGCTTTTTTCGGTTGTCTTATTTCCTGCACAGCTTTCTCCTTTTTTCTCGCTCGGTGCGCCCGGTTACTCTGTTTTCTCAGTCCCTTCGCTTCTCCTTTCACCCCCCTCCCCCAACCCTGTCGCCTCACTTTCCACGAAACGAGTAGGTTTGTTTGCGATTGGGACCCGTTTTCCTAGCCTTTCCGCCGAGGCTTTCTTCCTTCATTTCTGTCAACTTTCCTCGCTTTCTCTCTCTCCTTTATTTTCTGTCCGCTTTTTTTGCCCGGTGCGCTTTTCCTGACCCGTTTCCCCGGGGAGCCTGGGATTTAGCGCTCCCTTCGCAACTCTCTGTTTCCGTTTCTTCCGTTTGCTCCCTTTTTATCTGCTTTTCTCTTTTTTCTCTCCCCACCCCACCCCCCACCCTCTGCTTCCATCTCGGTCATCCTCACTTTCCTCCACATCGTTTTATGATCTTCCTTTTCGGTTCGTCTGCTCCTTCTGTTCCGCGCGCCGCACGCTCTTTATCTTCAACGCTCCGGATTTTCCGCTTTGTTCTCCACTAAATTTCCTCCAGAATTGTCCAGCTCCTTCCTCTCCGCCTCGGTCCCCTCTTTTTCCCCCTCCGCGCCCGATGCTGTCTCGTCTCGTTTCGTTTCGCTCACGATTTTGACTCGATCTCTACTTGACAAAAATCCCCGCTGTCCAAGCATTCTCTTTTCTCACGTTAGTCCTCGCTCGTTTCTTTCGTTTCTGCCTTTCTCGTCCGATGTTTCCGTAATCCGAGTTACAGACGAGTTTCGGACATCGTTGCGTCCGAAGTTTGCCAGTTAAATCCAGCGCCGACTTTCAGAAGAAAACGCAAATATACCGTTGACGTTCACGACATCAACAATTCTCTCGATTTCAGTTGAAGAAAGGAGAATTGATCGGGTTGTTAAAAATTTATTCGAGTTTCATTTGAGTCGTGATCGCGTATGTTAGTTGTTCATTACCTCGTTTAATCACCAACATTGTCATCAAACAAATGAAACAAATATTATTTATATTTTATCTCGACATATATTTTTTAAAAGGATGGATCAAAATGCGAAGGAACTCGTCTGTTCTGTTGTAAATTTTACAAAGAACGAGTGCACACGAAGAACGAAGAAGTGCTTCTCGTGA
Organism: Melipona bicolor; assembly: GCA_030673865.1. Taxonomy (NCBI): domain Eukaryota; kingdom Metazoa; phylum Arthropoda; class Insecta; order Hymenoptera; family Apidae; genus Melipona; species Melipona bicolor. The sequence continues at coordinate 4,418,339 of JAHYIQ010000012.1, forward strand.
TACATCGGGTGGTACGCGACTCGACCTTGCAGGTAACAAGTTCAGCTCATCCGTCTCCGTTCGGAAAACTTTCGACGAGTTTCCGGCTCCTGATGGCCGCGGTTACCCGCATCCTCGACTAATTCAATTCTCCCGATTAAAATTTACAAGGAACGCCGGTACTTTCCCTGAGAAATTTGCCGAAAGTTCGGAAGGATCGCCTCAGTTTCGCCGGTTTAATAATAAATAACCGTTCGTCCTCCCTCTCGCCGAATTCTTCCTCTTTGGGACGAAGCTATCGGAAGGGAAACGTCTGTTTCCTGGCGATCGATGGAAATTGATTTCGAGGTCGCTCGCATCCACCTGTCGATGTATAAAATTGCAAGGTACGCCTGGAGGAAGAGCGAGAGAGAGAGTGAGATTCGGTGCGATTTAAACCAGCTGGCACCGGTCATGGGAATCGAATCCATTTAATTGGATTTTACACGATTTACGTTTCATGACTCCGTGAGCCGGTGAAATAAATAGAACGAAAGGACCGGGGCTGCGAAACGCCCGCGCCAACGTCGTTTTCATCGCGCGCCGTTTACCGTCAACGAATTAATCGACACGGTTCCGAATGACCAGGAATCACTCTGCGAAAGTGACTGACAAATTCTCGAAAATACCTCGAGATTTGCGTTTCATTGAAAAAAACGGGGATAAATCTTCCTTTGCGCGAACCTCAAATTGTTGTAGCAACCAGAACTACCAAAATGGCCAAAATGGTCAATTTGTAATTTTTGTCGGATATTTTACAGACGTGAAACAGTGTATACTCTAGAGATTTAAATAATTTTTCGTAAAATGTGTACTTTATTGTATCGTAAAGTTTTCTATTTTTTTTTTCTTTTTACATTAACATCTCTGACGAAATCGCCAGTAGTGCCAGTATTAATATATAACTTTCGCAAATTAATCGAGATCTAGAAATTCAATTCTCGAATATTTTCAACTGTTCTTTCAAGACGAAGGGCAAAGTATCCATCGTATCTCGCCGCAGTTAGAAACTTTTCCCTTATTAATAACACAGACGAAAGTCTCTCGGTGGAAACGAAACTTGGCCGACCGCGTTTCAACCTCGAAGAAACAAATAAATCGCAGTGACGTGGCGTCCCGCTGTTTGAAAACGAGGACCCGGAAATTGCCTCTAATTTCCCGTGAACCCGCGAACGGAGTAGAAAACGATCTGACCCGACATCTATGGCTCGCGATCGTGGTTCGTTATCCTGCGGTCGACTCCTCGTTTCCGTTTGCAGCGCTCGATCCGCAATCCTGATGATCTCGCCGCGTGCGCGTCATCAGCTTACGTCGAATTAACCGATATTCATAATTCAAAGTTTTATCGACGCTCATCGACTCGCGTATTGTGCCGGTGGGGAGGGGGGAGGGGGGAGGAGGAGAGGAGGCAGTTTCAGAACGGGGAGAAGGAAGTGCCGGGGTGCCATGTGACGGCCACCGCGGAAACTATAGCTTATGCAACGCGGCTCGCAGCCAACCGTATCTCACCTTCCGTGCTTTCATTATCAGTCACCATAGATCACCGCGAGCCAACGTCAATGACGTCGCATCCGTTCATCCCTCATCGCGAACCGTTGCTCGGCCAATCGCGATCCACTCCCCCCCGGGGAATGGGATCTCGCCCATCGGTGCTGCTCTGTCCATCGATATCGATAGCGTTCGCGAGACCACGATAAACCCGTGGATCGTTAACTCTTCGCCACTGTAAGTGAGCCTCCAGATCTCGTTTTTTATCGAGTTTCACGTTTGAAAATTTCTACGTTCGTTGTCACCGAAGAAGATGGGAACAATTTTTTAAATTTTAATTCATTGTTAACGACATTTTCTACGTATGTGGAATTTGCTAGTGGACAAAGGACAGGTCAGCACTTCTTGTCGATGTTATCGCAGACAACGACTCGTCCACCGTGCTCTCCCCAAAGTCATTGTGTCGGGAGCGTATACTACTGTCATCCCGGATCTCATCAGTGACTCGCGAATTTGATTATTTTATGGGCTCAAGGTACACCCCAGCGTAGGTCATTTTAACACTTATAAATAAACTACACTATATAAATTTATAATGAGCAAAGATAACTTTGATTGAATTTCTTATATTTATACCGCAAAAATGAGTCATAAACGCGATACTTCCAAACGAAATTAATGAAAAATGACGAAAGAACAAATTAATAATTCAATAGTTCTCAGGAAACGCACGACGTTTCCCAAGAGAGTTGTAACAACTGGCACGGTTCTTAACTCTTGTATCTCGTATCTTTGAAAGAGACTTTGAAACCTTCGTTCCGAGAAACGCAACGGATTAGAAAAGCCGTAACTAACGAGATTAATAAACGTGTCTTAGTATTTCCTCTTCGTGCGTTGCTCCGCGCGATCGGAACAGAAGCGAAGGAACGTGGACGATCTGAAGCATAAACAGTCCAAGAGTCGTGATTCATCGGTTTAATGTTTAATCCAATTATCAGGCGCACTGCGCCGTCTCAAGGATCGCGGGACTGGCTTCAAGACGAATTCAATAAATTCTCACACCGTTCGTTATCAATCTTTGGAAATCCTTAATCCCTCAAGCTCTATTTATAAGAGAACTTTATTTAATACCCTGCCTCGTAACGCTGAATCTCCCTCGTCGCATTTGTCCTTCTTAAAGAAACTCGTGCTCAAACACGGCTATCCGAGAACTTTAACTTCACGTTCAATTCTCGAATTTAAATACTGCAAGTACAAATCACAATCTCGCACGGATATCAATTATTTTCGTACTCAACGTTTCTGCAAACATCACTCGTCGTTTGTCGATGCAAGCAAATCAACTGGTTTCTTTTATGGAAAGGTTTGAAAGTTTCTTTAAAAATTTTTTAAATCACGCTTAAATACTATAAATACAAATCACAATCTCGCACGGATATCAATTATTTTCGTACTCAACGTTTCTGCAAACATCACTCGTCGTTTGTCGATGCAAGCAAATCAACTGGTTTCTTTTTTTTACCGAAAGGTTCGAAAGTTTCATTAAAAATTTTTTAAATCACGCTTAAATACAAATCGCAATCTCGTATAAATTACGCGTGATGTTTCGATACTGAACGTTTCTGCAAACGTTATTCGTCGTTTGTTAATTGTTTCGCAAGCAATTATTCGTTAAAAATTTTTTAAATCGCGCTTCCACGGTATGAAATCTGACAGTTAACAGACTGGGGAATGGCAAAGAGGTCCACGATAAATGGCGCTAGAGTAGAGAAACGTTTTTCTACGAGTGTCTTATCTAACAAAGCCCTCGATCCTGCCGGAGGTCGATGCAGTCGACAGCGTGCGAAAGAAAGCAGGCCAGCCACAGGGTTTAATGAGGAATCCGCTTTGCACACTCTTCCAGAGGGTAATTGGCACTTCGCCTCGCGCTAATTGACAGTTTCATTCCTCGCCCTTTATCACGGGTGCGAGAAATTGACTGCGGGGAACGCCGGTTCCAGCTAATGTTCGCTACCATTCACCTGTCCTTCCTTTCTCGTCTTACAACCGATTCATATAACCACGTTGAACGACACTGTTCAGCCGAGGTCTCAGTCACTCGCGGTGACGTTTCGCTTGTCTTTTGAATCTAAGGGTACCCGGAGAATTAGCAGAATGTGACAATGTATCGCTACTGTAAGTTCTGTTGGATGGTTCTATTAAATCTAAATTGGTCAATCGAGCGAATAAAAGAAAGGAAACTGGCAGGATTTATTTACACTGCATTGCGATGAAGACTGATTTTCGAAGAATAATTAAAAGAAACGGTACGCAAAGAAGGCACGGGAAGTAGTCGTTAAGAGAAGCTTCGAGTCTGCAAAACCTGGAAACTTCTATGGCTTGAATCTCAAAGATTTAAGCGTTGAGCTGTAAAAGCCAAAGTCTTCAACGGCTCTTTACGAGCCTTTAAACTCGAGCTGCCTAAGTTACAGTGACTTTGCACGCGTGGAATTTTAACGCGCATAATATTTTATTGAGTATTTGCATGTAGAATACAGAGAAGCGTTTTGTAGGAAAATCTTGTTACCATCACTGTTCTGGCAAATATAAATTGTTGTTTCATGAAGTCAGTTTAACCACAATTTAAATTGATATTTTAAAACTGTTACAATTTTGTAAAAGAGGTAATACAACGATCATTCGACAACATTGAATTCATTCTTTTTTTTTCAAGATATTTTGACACCAAAAAGATTGTAAAAATTCGCACGTGTGTAGAAACACGTGCAATTCATAGACCTTGAAGATTGAAGTTTCCTCTCTACAACGATTTCTTAAAATTTGCTGTTTCACGATTTTCTTTCATCGATTTTATTCAATGTTACTCGCGAAATTGTATCAATTGTTATAATACTCGAAACTTTATTAATCACTAATACGAAATTTCATTACTCGTCAAAAGAGTAAACTCGAGCCTCGTACATCATCAACGAGAAGTACACAATACATTGATCAAAGTGCGCGTTCTTCTCGAGCATTGGGTAAATTTTCAAAGCGTGAATTTCCAAACATCCAAATTTTCTGAACACTTGAAGCTTCCCAAACTGAACTAGGATCAGTCCCTTCGAAAAAAATTACAGAAATTGCTTGCGTCGCGAGTGTCCTCGCCAAGCGCAAACTCTCTTTGATCACATCGCCTTTGCTCCCGCGTCGCAAGATAAATTCTTTCCCGCCACACCCCGCGTCATTAATTCAACAGACGCGAAATTTACGGCACTTCCGTAAGTGTTTGAACTTAATTAAACTACAGGCTCGTTCCCCGTTTTCTCCTCTTCTCCCGTTCCTTTCTCCCTTTTACTTCTTTATTTCAGAAACGGAGAACAGACACGTGTTATCGCTCGTTCGGTAGGTTTAGCACGAGATTGAAACGGGAGATTACGGGCTGGCCCCCTTTGAGAGGCACTCGCTCCTCTAAATACATTCGCGCACGAAAATATATACATATATATATAACGAGAAATTAGAATGTTTTCCGAGGCAGTATTTTTGCTTATCAACAAGAACGAAGCAGAACGAAGCGTTAAACGAGAGGGTAAACGAAGTTATAGCGAAACGAGAATTTGCAGAGGATTAAAGCCTCCCCCTCCCCCTCCCCCTCCCCCTCCTTTCTCCGTTGTTCTTGCCGGAGAATTACGTTTTCTCTCTTTGCTCTTTTTTTAGTTTGTGGATTCCCCCTTCCCCCGCACTCTTACCCCTCTCCAGTCTTTCGATATAAAGAGACGAAGAAGGATGGATTAGATCCTTTGAAACTCCGCGAAAAAAGCATTTTCGCGCAAATAATAAAAATTAGTTTCCCGTTTGATCGAAGTTTCATTATCCATCCTCCGGCGGATCGTTCGTACAACTAACAAGCCGCTTTGCCAGCATCGTTCGAACGACGAATGAAACCCGGATAACGAGCAACTGGTTTTACCATCGCCAAATAACGATCGCTATGCTTCCAACGACCATTACCAATTTACCGCTAATCATTGGCCTTCGACGTTTAACCCGTCGATCAGACGAAATTGAAAGAGCGGTTAAACAAGCGCGCAATGTACAGGGTAGAAAGAAAAGTTTGTCAGCTGTCACTTTCGATTTGATGGAAGTATGCTGGAAAATTGACCTTGATCTTGAATTTCAAGATCAACAATTTCTTTTCGCGTTGTACTCCACTCATCACGAAGGTAAAGAGAACTATTAGCTCGCGACCTATGATTCCTTGGAAAAAGTTTTACCTTCGCGATGAGTAGAATACAATGCAAAAAAAAAAAAAAAATTTTCTTTTACCTTGAATTCAAGGTTAAAATCAACTTTGCGGGTTTTTTACATAAAAATTTATCGCGATAAAATGCGAAAGATCCTCGAGCAAATTTACGTAAAGTTTATCCCGATTCTATGTGACAATTATCGCGGTATCGGTGCCTATTGCGAGGGTAATCGATCGACTGCTACGTAAAGTCGGGACCGCGATTAATTTGACGAGAAGCACGGAGAGACGGACTCGCCTTTCGGCTTAACGAACAGGACGCGCGTTGTTTTTCACGCGCATTCGGACGTGTCGGTCTCCTTTTTCCACGCCGCCAACCGTTCCCACTGGCCGATTGCTGGCCAATGTCCAAAAAAGTGACCGCAAATGGAGAATCGATGGAACAACAAGCGCATTCATCGGACTCATTAATTCTGTAACTGCGTTGCACGGCCCCGTATCGTCCCATCGCAGGGGGAGGGAGGCGATTTATCACGTAGCAAAACGAATGTATAAACAAAACCAAGCCGCGGCAGGATGGATATCCCTCCGAAATTTATACGACCCTCCGCAACACAGAGACGCCTGGGCAAATAAGCTGGAAACTTCGGCAGAAAGTGTCTGATATTTCTTTTTGTCATTCGTATATCAAGGGTCATCGATAGTGCCGATAATAAGCAGCAAGTTTCCTTTCAAAAGGGAAGATTTTTCTTTGTGAACGTATCTTTAGAACAGAAAATCTGCAACATTCTTTTTGCACAATTAATAAAGACTGCTTCTCTCGACATAGCTCGTCTAATCCAGTATACTACTACTGAAATATTCACTCTAATATCTCGACGAAGAATCAACCATCCAATGATACCAAAATATTCACGGATCGAACGTGTACAATGTTTAAAATATTTATGGCGAGTTGGTTAACAAAGGCTGCCTCTTTTGACGCAGCTCTTCGTCTGATCAAATATTGCTACTACTACTAAAGTATTTACTCTGATCTCTCGAAAAGTTAAAACCACCCAATAATTATACGAACATGTCGTGAGAAATATTTAAAATATTTATGGCGAGTTGGTTGACAAAGGCTGCTTCTTTTGACGTAGCTCTCTGTCTGATCAAATATTGCTGCTACCACTGAAGTATTCACTCCGATATCTCGACGAAGAGTCAAAACCATCCAACAATTATACCAAAATGTCGTGAAAAATTTCACGTGTCGAACGTGTGCAATAAGTAAAATATTTATGACTAGTTGGTCAGCTACTCGTCAAACTGTCATAAATCTACTGCGAGAGAAGAGTTACAACCGGGCGCGGGCTCCATTGTCCGACATCGTTTCATCCCCGTCACCGGTTTCCTCCGGCGCGAATCTCCGAATTTCCAATTTTCTCCCGTTCTCGTTCCTTCCCCCTACTCCCCCCGGCCCCCTGCCCCCGTTTCGATCTCGATTCGTCGATCCCGCGATCGTAGCACGCCGACGCGACGTACCCACTTTTGCAGAATCTGCAACGACGCGGCGATTGGCGTCTCGCGCCATGTACAGGGTGATTCCATCGAAACGAACGATATTTCTCTCCCCATGAAAATCAATTTAAAATGCTTTTTGCTCGCTTTCTCTCTTTTTAAAGAAACCAAATTTCTCGTTTCGAACTGTCAACGTTGAAAAATTGAATTCCCCCCCGATCCTATTCATACTCGCACGCACATTGTCACGTACACATTGGAAATTAAACGACACTTTTCCGAGATTGTACGCCTGCGAACAATTGGACGTTCCTGGGCAATCAAACAAGTTGGCGAAAGCCAAGTTAAAGCTACTACCAAACTATCGTTACGACTCGACGCTTGTCTCTAGTGCTATAGTTAGTTCAGCGAAAAGTTCGACACTTTCTCGATAGCTCGTAACTTGAAAAATACATTTGTTTCAACAACTCTCGACTCTTTGCGCTATATAACTGCTTCTCAATTTGTTCTCGGCCAACTTTGATTTAATTTTTCCTACTAGCTTGCTTTGCCGACTGTGCGTCACGTCAGCGGTGACTTTGGAACTCCAGGAGAAAATTACAGGATTACCAATTGAATCTTCTCTGAACCTTGAATTCTGAGAAAAAATAAAAAGAGTTCCACAATTACTCGATACTATCATTGCGTTGTCAACGCAATGGACGAGAGACTTTCGACAATTTTTCACGATTCTACCAAAGACAAATATGAATTTTTACAAAGGGAGACAATGTTCTTGTTCTCTGTGGAAGATCGAAATTTATCATCCCATGAATTTGGTCATTTTCCCCGATTTCATCGCGTGTTGATTCGAATCGTCAGAACGATCCACGGTTTTATCGAACGTTTTAGTGTTTTGAAACCGCGGCGCCAGTATCGAAGAGGTTCGAGAATTGTACGCGTTGTTTCGTTTGATTTATGCGATTGCTACAGTGACGCGGTGATAAATGAGCGCGCTGGATACGCTGAGGATGCGCCGCATCGATTTCTGCGGTGTATGATTCAATCTATTTGAAACTCGATGTTGTTTAGCGTCACTTTATTTGGTCGTCGTACTTGGAGACGTTAGTCGTACAATAAAACGTGATTTTTGAGCAGTTCGACGTACGACGTGCTTCATTTGGAAGATGGAATCTTCGTGCTAACGACGAGTTTCCTTTGGTCGTGAAAACTGATACCGACAGTGCTCGACCGCAGAACTTGATATCTATATAATATCCTCCAGTCATTAATAGTGTAGAGTTCATTAAGAAACTCATCGTTAACATCTCTAGAGCCAGAGATTGTCAGAATTCGAGACATGTCGATTTACCCACGTTTTTGTTAACGTACAATTTCATCAACATTTACATCTGTTCATTCATCGACAAGTTACGTAACCAACCCGCACATATAATATAAAATCAACTCCCTCGATTTTTCTATGAAACATCCTTTCCTTTTCTTTTTTTTTTTTTTACGCAACACTTTCTTCCCAAGTTATTCAGTCTAGACAAGTGACGTAACATGTCACACACAACTCCTGTTCCCTTCAATTCTACGCGACTTCCATCGTTTATTTCCTAGAATACGTTCTTTAGAAGTTACGCAACGCGCAAGATATATTTTTTAAAGAAAATTTTTCTTAAAAAAATTTTCATAAACAAGCGGTTTGATGCCGCGTTTAGACGACGCATTCGAGACGAACGTTCCTCTCTCCGAATGGCAAAGCGATAAATCGCGATCGACGCGGAGATCGATGGTAATTTGAGGCAATCGATGCCGACGCGATAAACTGATCGAGACGAAAAGCATCGGTTAAAGCGCCGTGTACAATGAATAATTAATTTATGCAAAATGGAACACACTTAAATTGTGTAGCGGCACTCGTCCGACATTTCCGTCGCGCGCGCGCACGCGCCTTCCGCCGGGAGTGAGATATATCCATTACACGCGTCTACACGGGGGTGAACGGCGTCTCTCATTTGAATTCACCCACGAAGACGCACGCAGAGAGTACCAATCCACACATGGGAGTCACGGCGCTGTGCACGTTACCGCGGGCCGTGTTACCAGCGATTTCATCCTGTTCCAAGCGTAACACGGACGAGCTCCCCTCCCTTCAATATATTCATATTCGAAGTTACATGTCCCAGCGGTGCTTCAATCTCCGTGGAAGATTGAACCGAGATGCTGGTCGTGTTTCGGCAACCAAGCCTTGTAACGAAGTCGCATGAAATTCGTTGGTAATAACGCGCGTTTCTCATCCCTGGGCTGTGCCGGAGCAGTTTTGAATTTCTCTCCCGAGGCAGACCTTCGGCAGCGAGGTCCTCTTTCAATGGAACAACTTTTTCTCTCGTTCAACGTCGCGTCGCGATTGATTTTTCTAGCGTATTTGTATACAGCGCGAATTTAGTATTTAATATTTTGTTCCCCCGATCCATCTCTCGCTCCTTCACTGCTGTGCTTATCTATCTGACTTATACTTGTCTCTCTTCATCCCCCCCGATCAGTGTTTAAACTGCTTCATTTTTAATCGCAGGTGTGTTGCCTTGGTACATCTGTACTTAATAAATTTTCAAACTCGAAGATGAAGCAAGCAATAAAAAAAGTTTGTTCTATATTTTCGGCACATTTTTCAAATTTTTAAGGTATACTTGACGAATTTTCGATTTTCTCGAAAACGAAGCATATTTCACATAGAAATTTTACATGTAAAATCGCACCCTGACGGATTGCACTAGGATTTCGAAAACACTCTGTGTATTATCCAACTGTTTTTGTAACATTGCCCTTGTTTTTCTCTTTTCTCTTTTCCTACAAAAGGGATTTTCCCGCATATTTGAATAAATCAAACTATTCATTGCGCAACATTTCCATCGACGTTCCAAGATTCTCACTCCTCTTAAGTTCCTCTCCACAGTTACGTTACAAGCCTCGCTGTGGTTTCAACGCGACAACATTTGCCCAACGTCGTCGAAATCTCGTTGTCCTAAAACGTTTGACGGATTGCGAGAAAAGAAGCAAGGAAGAAGAGGGAGTGAATGGTGTCTTTCAGAGAGGAATTGTTGTGTTCCCAGAAATAATCGTGAAACGGAAATAGAACGGATTACCAGCTCGATAAAAAAAATCTCATCTCCGCGTTCTTTTATTTCCGAACGTTAATACCTTGGCCTCGGTTGTTTTATTGCGCCGTTCCACACCTCTCGCGAACGTCCTTGGGCGAATGTTGCATTTGGTCCAGGATTGACTTTGGTTCCCCGTATCCTGTGTGAATTATTAAAGCCATGCTATCTCTTTGACCGTGCACACTTGGATAGGATAGGTGTTCTAGCTATACGTTTCTGTTAACATGTTTGCAGCGCGGTTAATAGCTTGAACGTGTTTTGAAACGTTAATTACAAACGATGGAGGAACGTTTGATGCACCGCTGTAATTACAGAATGTTTAAGATAATCCTTTGACGGCTAACGATAACGAAACGTTAGATTTCCCAGAAATGAAGGGGAGAGAAATAAAGAACTAGGACCAGCATTTTAGACAGAGTCTGTTTTAAAGAAACGAAAAGTCATTGTCAGCCCAGAAGCAACTGTTCTGACTAGGAAATGCAGACTTTTCTGCCATAAAATTTTATCGATACGCAAACATTTGAATCGATAGAAAACAAATTACAGGCACGATCGCTCAGTAGCAGACAACGCCACTCCTACTCGAGGTCTGCCCCACGCCCCCTTGCGAACCACGTGACCCAAATCAACCAATCGCTAATTTTCGTTGCATCAGCGTTGCACCTGAAGAGGGTTACCGCCGCTAAAATCACTTTCAAAATCGTGAATTCGTGTGTTTCAGGGTGTCACAACAGTGCCGGAAGATCTCCGCCGGCAGTCAGACGTGAATTTCGTGGCGCGAGGCATCGCGAGACAAGACGGAGGGAGCAAACACGCCGAAGCAACGACGTCAGTCGCGCGTCGTCGGCGAGATCGACGAATCACGGACTAGTCAACCGGCAACGAGTATCGATTCTCAGGATCGACGATGGATCGTCGATCTACCTGGTCGCGTAGCCGGTGAAACGAAAAAAGAAAAGAAGAAAACAAAACGGACAGAAGACAGATCGTTTTTACCTTTAACAAATAGATTTTCTCTTTCTCGATCGATCGATTTTGATCAGTAGCTCATCCTCGAAGAACTCGTCCGGTGATCATCTTGTCGACGATGATCACGTCCGCGAGTTTACGTGTAAAAGCGAAAGAGAAGGAAGAACGGAGAGATCGTTTCCTTCTCGCTGTTACGGAGACACATCGCCGTTGTTACAAAGTGGGCCATTATTGTACAGTTCTAACTTGAACGGACGCTCGAGATAGTGCGCGAGAAGTCTTCAAGATTATTCCTAGTGTTCGTTGTCACGATGACGAGAAACATCATGGACGCGGGAGACTAATGAACGAGGGGGATCCCCGGAAACGTTGGAAACCAATGGAGAGGAGCTAGTGTTGTTTGGGATGTTCCGTCGATGGAGGAGTTGGCGGAGATTTATCGCTCGTTACCAGAGAATAACGGAAGCTTGTTGGATCGAGAGCGTTGATTGAAGAACGAGTACATATTACAGCTAGACTTATTACTCAGCTCTTTACAGTTCCGATTATATTTCCTCCTTGTATCGATCGTATTTTATGAGTACTCATGAGTGTACTGTACTTTGCCAAAATCTATAACTGACCACTTCCCATAATTGAGAATTATTTGTTAAGAAATTTCTTCAAACAGAATCATTATTCGTACATTGATCGTTATTCCTTGCCTGAGTTTTGTACCAAACTTTCCCTTAAAATCTATCTTTTCTCGTTCGCTGAGCGAAGCGAGGGTGGAAATTTGAACAGAAAATGTCAGGAGAGCCGCAGTTAGCAGTTAAGCGAAGAAACTCTCGACAGTTAGTGTGCACGAGTGTAATCGAACTGCGACCTCTCTCGTCATCCACGTGCGCGTGTACCAGAGCAGCAGCCTCGGTTTAACCTACATCTCGCACGTCGCCGACTTTTCCACCGTCGAATAGTTGGGATAGCTGGACGAACGTCGGTCGTGATATAATTAATCAGAGTTCTCGTCTAGAAATTCTTTCCAACTAGTTCTCCCGTCGCGTGGAAAATAATCCATTGCCGCTGCATTGCGAGTGAAATTCGCTTCAAATCTGAACAAATCTGTCACGAAACCTCTTCTGTGAACGAAATTGATTCCCGTTGTCGTGCAAAATAATAATCCATCGTCTCTGACGCTCACTTCTCCTACTTTGTTTTTCTTTTTCTATCCCTGCTCTCTCCACTTTTTACCTTTCATTTTATTTCTTTCTTCCGTCTATCGGTGAGACCTCCTCTTCACTCGCGAATCCTTTCGATGGTTCTGACGTACTTTCGCAACCCCGGCTGAATTATTTGCGCGTAGCCATTTGCCAGTAGCACGCCAATGCGCCACGGGGGTGAGAAAAGAGAGAACTCGCGGTGCGCCTCGAGCCTCGAAAGGGGTAGCAGACGATCGCTGTGAACGAGACCGAGGATAGTTGTGTACAATAAACTTCTCGGGCAACGATGCCCGCGCGAGAAGGTTCACTCGCTATTTGAAAACTGGAAAGGTTTTTCGCTATTTGCAGATGCCTGGAGCGCAGAAATCTCTGATCATGAAATAATATTCGCCAATCTCTGTGCAATCTCTCGCAGCAGAAGACGGTTTCTTTTTTTTGGTACAATTTGCAAATTCTTGGGCAAATATTTAATAAAGATATTTAATACAGATTAATATAGAGCAGGAATGTGCAGATACCTGATATTGATACAGAGGAGAGTGGTCGGATCGAATTCAATAATTTTCGGATCGTAAATAGTTTTGAAAAAACAAATACATACGTTTCAGAACTCGGAACCCAATATGAGATTCGGGATATGATCTGTCCAATTTATCGTAAATACACTCCATTAAATAACAATAACAGTAACACCGGTGAGAAAACTTTCTATTCTGTTTCTATTCTGCAAGCCGATTATGATTGCTCCGATTATTACGGCGATGTTCAAGCACGCCAAATTTATGAGAACTTAGTAAAAAATAAGTTTGAGATCGAATCATCTGAAGAAAATTAACGTTAACGATGAAAATGAAGTCGAACTTGCAAATAATTCAAAAGCGACGAGGACGACGAGTTTGTGCCAATTAACGAGAAAAGATTGATTGTTTCGAATTACAGTAACACCGAATAAAATTTTGTCTTCTAAAATGTCATTATTATTATTTTCTTTTTCTTTCTTTTTGTTAACCTATTTCTACAACATGTATTAGCTTTTCTTTCCAATAATTTTGCTTTCTTTTCGTACCGATTTTCATTCGCGTAAATGGAGGAACGGGGTGTATCTTTGCATTATATTGTACAATGCTTTCGTTTCTTACGTATTCTTGTATCATGTCCTTCCACTACGTGCTCTTACGCGAGAACACGCGAAAATTTTTTCGGAACTAAAATTCGAAAAAAAATCACGTTCCGAGTCCAATATAATCGGGTCAGGAATGTATTTCGGGTCCCGAATTTTCAAAACTAAAAATTTGCGACGAGTGGGAAAAAAAAATCATGCTCCGAATCCAATATCCCGGTCTCGAATGAGTTTCGGGTCCTGAACTTTCGAAACTAAAAATTTACGGGTAATCGGAAAAATCGTGTTCCGAATCCAATACCCGGTCTCTATTACGGATATACCCGAACATATTCGCGCGTTGGACATCTTTCGATCCTCCAAAATCCCGCACACTTCCTGACACGTACGCGTGCGTTTCTAAATCTCTCCTCTCTGTCTCGTAAAAAGTTTGACGCGTCTGGCAAATCGGTAATCTCGTTGCGATTAATTAATAAACGGAGGAAGTGCAGTGCGGAAAAACGAAGAGCTCGCTGATCACGCGCGACAGATTTAAACGGATCGGACGAGGACGAGACGCAACACTCCATTTCGCTTCTTGTCGATCGCTCGTATGGAGAAGTTGAATTACAGTACCGCCAGTCGTGACGTCACAGTGATGCGAAACGCGAGGAAAGAAGGGAAACCGATTCGATTCGATCCGCCGCGCTAAATGTATAAGCTTCCGCGGTGATCAAACGTGTCTCTCCCTCAAACGGTGTGAACGTGTTCGACATCCGTGATACGAAGTCAATATAATTTCGGTACTCGACATCCAGGCAATTTTCTACGGAAGAAGTGGCTCCTCCACTTAACCGGTACAAGAACACCGGCAATTGCCGCGATATTTCCCCGCCAATATAATTTAATCGATGGAAATAAAATATAGGGGAATTTGGGAAATTTCGTTCCACTTTTTTTTTTTTTTTTTACTCCGGCATCGACATTCGTGAAAGCGTCGCGGAATATTAAAGTAGATCGTACTAGCTATCATATTCCATTTGCATAAAAGAAAGAGAGAGGGAGAAATAATAGGCTCGCTCTGTTGGATATTTCAATATCATTCTGTGTCAAACATTTAAATTTCACAGTGAGAAATTAACAAGATAAATGCTGATGCTCTTCCCCTCGATTTCCATTCTCCCAATTTTCCGATCGATTGATCTCACGATTTTTACTTGACCAGTTTTACAAACGACGAGAACCAGTTTCGTTCTTTCATCAACGACGAGACCCAGCTTCTCTCGCGAAACTGAACGAAAAATTCGTAGACGAGTCGTTTCTCGATCAACGCATAATTACGATACAATTGTCGTGCGATTGCTGACCACGTTTCCCTTCGCACTCTAAACAAGGAACGAGCATGACGAGCGCGAGTGGAACGTGACCGAGATGCGCGGTGATCTGCCGATCGCCGGCGAAAAATGTGATGTGCGAAAAACGTATCAAAAAAAAAAAAAAAAATAAAAAAAGAAAAAAAAGAAACAAACGAAACTGGCCGATGTTACACGGAGAATTTTATCTATACATATTATATAAACGTGCACGATCTATACATATTATAAATAGGCCCGATCGATCGCGATAAGATTATATTTTTATATGTACATATGGCCTTCCTTCTTGTTATCTTATTAAATATATCGACGAGAGGAGATCGAGCACTGCGTGTTGTCTTCTCCTCGGAAAATAACGGAAAGGAAGAGAGAGATCGGTTCTGGCGTCGAGCAACGAAGCATCGGCGAAACGAGCGAAATTACACTTTGCCCTCTCGTTTCTAATGAGACGTGGCTTCGTAAGAAACCAGAGGCAGGTAGGGAGCACACTGATTTAGCACAAAGCTAGTCGTCAAAACGCGCCGTTGGACACGAGATCGGCATTGTACGTGCACGGTTTCGCACGTGATGATACCACATTGCGCGTTGTCAATTCGATGCGTCTTGGCTTTGACCGAGCCGAGCCGAGCCGAGCCCCCTTGTATATTTCCAGCTCCGACCATCGCGCGAGTTCGATAGAAAATTCTTATTAGAAATACCTCGTTTCCTAACGGCGGAACGTTCGATCGAGCGTTTTATCACGGGGGCGCGTCGCACGTACACATGTCTTTCCGTGTCTTTCCATCGGAAGGAACGATACGCTTTTGACGAAATTTAATCTCGTTACGAGATCCTCGCTGGTGATCCATCACGGGAAACGAACAGAAACGAAACAGAAAAAACAACAGAAAAAACGACAGAGAGAGAGAAATACAAGGTTTGGTGTAACGAGATTTCCGGGGCGGTGCCGTAGATCCTCCGAGCAACGCGCGATTAAATCTTGCTCGATTTTGGAGGTGACGTTTATTCGAGGGTCTCGCATGGTAAATTCGCATGGCATTCTTCACGCGTACACACGCGCGAGGATCATCCATCTCGCGCGTATTCGAATAAAAACGCTCGACCGGAGGAGGAACGGGACAATTTCACGCGCAACGATGCAAACGGCAAGCAAATATATTCGAGGATGTATAGCTCTTAGGTAGCTCGTAGATGTAACTCCATTTTGATAAACTGTGTTTTTCCACGTACGAGAATTTGACGCACGTGCGCGTCGCGTTTTCCAGCAAATTGCAGAAATTCCCGTCTAATTGCTACTCTGCTTCTGTGTAAATGTGTTACTGATATTAACAAATACATACGCACATATATATATACATATGTGTGTGTGCGTGTGTGCGTGTGCGTGTATGTGTGTGTGCGTGCGTGTGTGTCGAAATCGATCATTGTACATACAACGACTCGACGGATGTTTGTTACGTACAACGAGAGGGAATGCTTGATCGTGCGTAAAAAGTTGTGCGACCCGTTGTTCCGCGGGACATGCACGCGTTAAATAGGCCGGCATTAAGGGAACAGACAGCGGCAGTCCGGCCGAGTTTCGGGGCTTGTCACGCTCGTAATGAGATTATGTTTGCAATGCGGCAACACGACGCGACAGGAAATGTTACGCGCTCTGGCCCGACATCGCCGAGAGAGGAGAGGAACTGGAGGAACTGTGTCACGGAGCTGGACAGAATTTCGTTTCACGCCGGACGATGAGTATTGTAATAATCCTGGATTCATAATGCGATCCCAGAAGGGAGCAAGGGGGGGATTGTGTTTCAACGGTTTCGCAGACAGACCGCGGTCGCTCGTGACTGGATCCGTTTCGGTATTACAGACGCGGAACTTGAACTTGCGGTCACGCGTTGCACGTTCTTGTTATCTATTGCGGAACTGATAGGGTCGCCGATCGGACAGAATCTGACTCTCGTATAACTGACAAGCCATTAACCCTTTCGCTACTTTTGGCAGACTTTACGATCGGAGTTAATCGCGAGAAATTCTTCGTCAGCGTGCATTTCTCAGAAAGTATATTGAAACCAATATTTTATTTATTTATTCGTATTATGCAATAAATTGTTACATTTCTCAGAAAGTATATTGAAAATAATCAGAACAGACTGAATTGCGCCACGTTAAACGGATATTATTTGTTTGTTCGTATTCTGTATTCAATTGTTATGTTTCTCAAAAAGTATATTGAAATAATCAAAATAAACTGAATTTCACTATGTTGAACCAATATTATTTATTTATTCGTATTCTGCATTGAATTGCTAGCGCACACATTGAAAATTGAACAGTAACTTTAAGCTTTATTTCATGATATATATATCTAACGATCTGGTAAAATGTGGTACAATCCGAAACATGGATCAATATATAATCCTACGTCACGTTTCTTTCTACGCATCCTTCTGCTTTCTTGTGTTTTCTACACCACACATATGCGCCTTGCGTTTTTCCGAGTTGTCGTGTTGTTTACGTATGTGTTTCCGTCAAACGAAAAGGCTTATTATCAATATTTCTACTTTTCGATCCACATACGTTCTACGTACGTTCTACTTAAGCTATGTTTTTGCAAAATTTGTTTCATTAAATATAAATATATAAATATGAAATTTCGTTAAATTAAATATAAACGAGCGCCTCTCGCTTGAACGGATCGAAGTAAATTAAGCGCCCATCGGCGCCAATAGTAGGCAAAGGGTTAATGGAAATTTTTGCACAATGCTCACCTTCTAACTTTCCCGAATTCAAAGAATCGAACTACGATCGATTAGAAGAGAACGGTCTCACGGTTTCAGTCGAGGGAAATTTCGCTCCGATGGGACAGCAATCTCGGCGCAAACACAGTAAAATCGCGACGCAGCGACACTCCCAGTCAGGAGGTGAGGCAACACAAAACACGCGGTGGGACACGCGCGTCAGGATTTCGCGAAATTGCACTGTCAACGTCGTGTCAACGATTGCAGCCTCTCTGGCTGCAACTTACAATTCGCGAAAAATACGCAGGTCTACAAAAGGTGTCAACTCCTCGCCATTTATTATGTCTGGCCCAAACGAGTCACGTATCACTCGAATCCCCCACCTCACCTACAATTTACAATTTCGTTCATCCACGACCTCGCTTTTTTAGTCGAGATTCCGTTGTTCCGTTGATCGAAGAAAAAGACCGCTTTGTCTAACGTGGTTGATGGCTATACGAGTCAGAGATCGAATTCACCGTAGTGAAGGAGATCGCGAGTGGCTAGGACCGCGAATGCGCGAACAAACTCGGTATTCGCAATAATGCCGGCGGATCCGGCCGGTCCGGCAGCACCTTTTGGTCAGACGCAATTGCACATTCTTCCCACGGCAGCGTGATCTTCCCTGGCTGCCGCGCTGCATTCCTCGAATACGCTCCCCTTGCGGCGAGAATTTGGTCGCTATCAGGCCACCAATTTCTCGGCCCGTCCCCGCGTTAAAGGTAATTGGAAATTTTTTTACAAAACGTGGGACTCTGACTGCGAGTCGAGCATCCCTGAACAAATATCTCTGTTTGCTGCGAAAAGATTAAGGAACGATTTTGCGCTACTTTACTTAAGTCGAACTTAAAGAATGAATTCAACTTCAGTGATGCAAATCGACCGTTTGGCTGCACGGAAACATCAATACATACGGCGTGCTATTCGGATGTCAGTCGCTGCGACTATCTTTGCCATATTTACTCGTTTCTTTTTTCTTCTGATCAAATGTTTCAGTGTGTTATTTAGACGAAACAACGAATGAATAAAATTATAAAATTGATCACAAATTGAAATAAATACGCAGCAAAGGATTGTACGAGAACTGAACAACATTATTAAAAACATGCGAATATTGAAATAATTATTCAGTTTGCAGTTGCTACATTACACGAAACGATAAATTCCATGTTAAATCAGTTCAATTTAATAAAACAGTGAATGTGTAATGGTATGAAATACAGTGAAGAGCACAACTGTATCAATACCTAAGTTTTTTTTGTAAATACCTTTTTATTGTCATTATTATTAGTAATGTAAACGTTTTTCACTTATTGAATCATTCGCTATCTAAGATTTGAAAACAAAAGGTAATCTTCGTAATCCCAGCGTTGGATTCATTCTTCAAACCTTGAACGAAATCTACTTTCGACTATCTGTGCGAGCGCGCAAAGGAGGAAACTTTCGTTTAATAGAGAAACCTCGCGGCGACGAGATTTACAGCTCGGGTTCGGCGATATTTTCACGCGGAGGCGTGAATCGTGTGTATCGTGCGGTCACGTTGCTGCTTAAACTCGTAACGCCGAAGATGGCCGCTACATAGACGTAGACCCCCCAAAATTTGCCAAATTATACCGATGTACCGAAGAACGCAACAAGCACGATGCTGCACCCGTGTTTCTAATTTATCCGAATATATTTGCCGCAACAGCGATGCGTTCGGATGCTTAATTAACAAGCCCGATGTTACGTTATTCGCATCGTTGTTCGTGCAGCAATGGCGCGTGTATTTCGTTCTGCAGAAGCGGCCGGTGCCGTGCAGCAAATAATAAAATTTTACGCCTGTCGACAGATCGCCTGCGAATGTACTGTAATTATCGCAACACTATGACGACTAAACATTACCAAATTACTAAATTTTCCGAAAAGCTCGAGAGAATATTTCGCAACTTTTGCCACGTACGCGTATATTTGAAAATTAAACTGAAAAATCGTCACAGTGTTGATCGTTGACCGCGATCTTCAATTTATTCGCCGTTTATCGCTGTCAACTTCCAAAGGTCTGTAGCTCCGCCACGTGCGTAGGTACGCGAGAAAAAACCGATCGAATTCAGAGCCCGTTGCGCCAATCTCTTGCTCAATAACCGAATCAAAGATGGACCATTCCCCACGCGCGAGGAATAAAACAGAAACGCGAGCGCGCGGTGCTCCCGCCTGCCGATGCGTATTCCGGACGAACGAATATAAAGAACGCGTCGAAGCGAGCGAAAGAGAGAACGGATTACTACTATGAACTAGCGAGATAAGTTGTATAGCTGTTTATATATAAAACCGTACTACGATACGCGGCAAGTTACGTAAAATACCTTAAAAAGTCACTTATCGACTCATCACCACTGTAAAGAACGTTTAAACTCGACTCGAGAACGCGAGCGTAAATTCGACGCGTCCAGATCGCGGAGCGTGTGCGTGTTGTTACCCCGCAGACGAGGCGAATAGAGGAGTCAAAAGCGGAAGCGGTGAGAGGCGGCACAGAGGCGAGAGAAAATGAGAGGAAAGAATGAGAGGAATAAATTACGAGAGGACGGCTGGACGCGTCCGCTCGCGAAGCTGTATATGTAAAGCAATTGTGAGTTATTAAATAAACGAATTGAAAGCACCATTCTGGCCGCCATTTCCTCGGGGGAGACGGACCCCGTTTCAGTGGATTGGGGGTGAAAATAATTTTCGCGCAGGCTTGATATCATTACCGTCGAGGGACAATTACGGGGGTTTGGAGAGATAGAGAGAGAGAGAGAGAGAGAGAGAGAGAAAGGGGAGATGAAAGAGCGCAGAAAGTAGAAGGTAAAAGAGGGGAGGGGGAGGGAAAAAAGACGCTTCTGACCGAAAATTGTTTCGTTCGCCCGACCACGAAACGACGAGTCGTTTTACGAGTTGGCTTGTAACTGGCGAAAGAAGCACTTCGTTCTCGTTTCTCTCAATTTTTACCCCGATCTTCCGCGTCGACGTTTAACTCGACCGCCACCCATTCGGTACGACCCCGATCCTGTTTCCGCTGCCGGTGGTTGAATCACTCTCGCGTTTGAAAGTATTAAACATCGCAACGTGAAAGCCGGTAAGTATGTAATTTAAATTAAAAGATATAAACATTTCTTTTTCAATTATATATACATATATATATATATATATATATATATATACATGGCGAGCTGAGAAATGAAATCATAACAGAGGACTGTAGTTACGAAAGCTTCGTTTTCTTCGTTTCTCTTCTTCTTTTTTTTATAAAAAATATCTGTTAAGTAAAGTCTCTGTTTTTGAGGGAAGAGCCCTTCTGAAGCCAGGAAGAAGCGTATGAAAAAATTGTCGAAACTCGGTTGGACGGGAGCAGACAATTGCGTGTTGCTTTGGGACGCGCTTATTTAAGTATATTTGATTAATATAGCTAGCGGACGATCGCGACAGTGCATTCTACGACGGCACGTAGAAACTTCGTGCAGATTCAACATGGAACTCCGTGCACATTCAACAACTGTGCAAACTGCGCGCCCGAGTGGACGAGGAATGATAAATATTCCATGGCGTAGTATTAGTTAATGAATCAAATAGAAGGAGAGATTTCAACGGTGAGTATTGTCCGACCAAATCTTCTTCAAACCATTCCATCCACCTTTCTCTCTCTCTCTCTCTCTCTCTCTCTCTCTTTCATTTTGTCTTTCTTTTTCATTCAACTGTCTGTTTTACGTCGTCATAAAACTCTATTAATTACGCTTCGATAAATAAATTCACCGTACAATCTCGCGTAATGCCCCAATAATCCTGATGCGAAATCTCGTTTAGTGCCTTTAGTACGCGAAACTCTTTATTACTCGGATAATAATTAACATAACAATCCAATACAACGATATACGAGCGTCATAAAATAGCAGTAATAAAACGAAATAAAGTCGACAAAATTGACACGATTCAAAAGGATAATTATTTCTTCGTTTTAGCTTTAATTAGTTTCAATTTTTAATTAAAATTTTAGTGTTACGTTTAACGACTTACGTCTTGAATTTGAATTCTTAGATCGAAATAGACAATCTGATTGTACGCTGTGGATATTATTTATCGGACAGATCGAGACAGATCGAGAAGATTTCGTTCTGACAGGGGTGGGTGAAAACAGGGCGAGTCGTCACTATTCAGGATCTGGATAATCGTTCCCGGGATAATCCGATTGTAATGTGCTCCTGAAATTCACAAGCGATATAAAAGAGAATGATGAATGGCCGGGGATGATAACCAGCCCAATGGAAAACACGCTATTTAACATCGAATTAATCGCTTAACGCGGACACGCGTATTAGCGACTCGACGAGATTAATTGCTCGGGCCTGATACTTTTCGAACCAGAACTTTCAATTTCCCGCACGATTAAACCTTTATTCGATCCTCGGTGAGCATCAAGCTATCGATTAACATTTTGTTTTTCCGCTTTCCATCTTGTTTTTTTCCTCCTCACTCCCCCACTCCGCCTGTTAATATTTTACAAATACGATTTTACGGCGGAAAATTGCGCCGCCGCGCGTCGCGTACAATATCGAGAAAATTTAGTTGCAACAAAAACCAATTACTTTTTCAGGCAATTACCATTCCTTCAATTACTACTTCTCTCTAAAAAAAAAAAAATAACGATCTCGTTCAATACTTTATATCACATAATGCTTGGCATATTTAAAGATATTTGATATTATTTAATTTCATATTTATTTATTTGTTTATATTATTTATTCAGTGCTGCACAATTCTTCGTGATACTTAAAAAGACACAAATTGAACATACTTATTTGTGTAGTATCATTTTAAATGTAATACAAAAATGCCTTTATAGGCTTCTCTAAAAATCTCTATTTTTCGAATATTAATATTCAAAATATAAATCTTAATTCTTGAATATTACATGTCTGTTAGTAACTAGAAGTTCATCTGCTACTATTAGACATTCTATTCTGATAATGCAACGTTCGAATGATAAAATATTCGAAGAATAGTGATTTAGGTTCAAATAAGAGAGACCTGAAACTATTAAAAAACTCATTTTTCTCTTCTCCATGTTTAAAACATGTCAAAGGTAATCTAATAACACAAAGATTTAATACACGTAAAAGACTAAATAATACTGCACATCTCCCTATTCGTTCCTAGAAGTAAAACATTTCCGTTTGGTAAATAGCTTAGAACTTTCGTGTAGTGGATACTACATAATGAATCAAAATGAATTTCACGTAAATTTAATGTAAATCTTTACGCAGAGGTACATATAGTGACTGTGGTTTGAGTTAAATTGTAATAACCGCGAAGATCGGCGAGATCGAGGGCAAGTGGAACGTGTCGGCCACCGGTCAGACATAGACGAATTCCATCGAAAGCCACTTGCCTCTGTAAAACTGCTCGAGCTCGGAATTCAGTTTCAGGATTAATGGACTGTTAATGGAAATTATTGCGCGGCGGTAGTGGCAGCGGTGGTTATCCCGGTGGAAACTACGAAACGACCTTGGTCAATAAAATATACGGATAACGGTGGAAAATTCAAACGAAAACCAAAAACGAGGCAGCGGTTGAACCGTCCGCGGCGTGTGTCCGCGAATAAAAATAAAGGGCGCCAAGCGGTCAGTTGAAACGCGTAATGGCATTATATCGACTTCATTTAAATTCCGGGACGGGCTGGCAGGAATATAAAGAAACAAAGGGAGAAAAATGTGACCGTTGAAATTAAATCTGCCGCGTTCAATGCAACGTCCACTTGTCCTTTTTTTTTTTTAATTCTCTCTTTTCTCTCTCTGTTTTTTCGTTCCTCTTTTTACTCCTTTTTTCGACTGCTGTCCGTCGCTTTCGCGTTGCAGAAAAAAAGAAATTCACCACTCGGAGATATTGAACGATCATTCTCGGTAAATAAAGAGACGAACGCCAAATGAACAAAAAAAAGTATGAAATTTTAAGACGTCTCGCGTATTCAACTTCTTCTACAAAAGTTTCTACAAACGTCTGAACATCTTTTGTGGGTTGCCGTGTGTGGAATTCTTCTCCAAGACTTCTCCAACGATTTGGTCGAAATAACCAGTAGGAAGGTTATAGGGTTCGGCAACACGATCCTTTCTACGATCCTCCTCTCGATGGCTCGTGATTCCGAGTCGTTCAACGAGAAAGACAAACTGCCGACCGATGTGTTCTGCTCGTTGAAGGATTTATACCCGCATCGAGCGGGTTTCTTTTTTCGTTTTCGACGGCAACGGCTGATTCGAGTGTTTGTCCGGCGAGAACTGATTTGTCAGGCAGCGATCGATCGCGCAACGAACGGGTTCTTGTTAAGTCGCCCCCTTCCCACCTTTGTTCGTCGCCGCGATATTTTGCTCATTTTCTCGCCCGTTCATTTTCTCCACGACCCCTCCGTTGCAACCTAAATATCCGTTCAGAAGGCAATCCGTAATTTACGAAGGCGCCTCGTTTCGAGTTCGTCAATTTCAGTTCCGAAGGTACGCCCCGAGCGGGGCGAATTTTTACTTTTCCCCGGGAGTTACACGGGAAACGCGCCAAGCTTTCAGTCGCTGGGACAATTTTGGACTAGTTTCTCGTATTAAAATCGCCCGAAAATCGATAACAGTCGTTGGAAACGAAACAAGTTGATCATAAAAACAAGTCCACGTACGGTGGAATCGACGCGTTGATCGCTGATCAAAGAGCAAGAGTTAATTGAGACGAACGTAAAGCTCGTAATAAAATTAGAGAAAGAAAATCGAAAGAGATTACTTGTGTCGTTTCAACGTATAATAAATTCGCGTTTAATTACAACCTTCTAGAACTGTTCGCTACATCTTGTAATAAATTCATTTCCAAATGATCTCATTTCGCATTCATATTTCGATTCGCCGTAATACGCAATCGCGCGTAAAATATTTAACACGACGTGTGTAATAATAATCGTGAGTCCACCTATTGAAATATAAATACGCACGAGTAAATACCAATGAAACACCCTACCTACTTTCAGCGTCACACGCCGAACATCAAATTTGCATTTTCTATCATCCCCATGTCCCCAGATTCGTTCTGTCTCCCGTTATAGGGATATTATATATATCCACGTGTCAAAACCGCGAGTCGAGACTTGGCGTGTCCATTTTCCAATTTAAACGCGAACCCATTTCCCGCCGATTTTTCCTTTTGCACAAAGAAACAAATAAAAACCGAGCGAATTTCGATCGAGTAACAGTCTCCCCCCCTCCTCCGAATAATTTCTTAATAATTCATCCATCCTGATCCTTCTGTTCGTGAAATTGAACGTAACTTTTCACCGAAGAAATTGGAAAATATGTACGAAGCTCGACTCGCCGTTCCTTCGAGCCGAGCGTTTCTTTCTTCGCGGCCGTTCGTTTTCTCTCGAGCAGAGCCGAGATTTTAATGAGAAAAGTTGCGGTTGGCATTGTAATAAAGAAAAAAAAAAAAAGAGAAAAGGGAAAGAAAATACAGGAAAGTGGAGGAATCGAGCCACGATCTCGCGGCTGACATTTTCAGAATTTAAATAAGTACAAACGGAACGTAATCCAACGTTGATCCGGGTAACGTTTCGTCCGGTGGAATGCAGGAACGTGTCGGGGTCATTCGGTGCCCCGGACGGTCGCGCACAATCCCCCGTGGGATTCATGAATTTCCTCGTTTAAAAGCTCGGTCGCCGGACCAAGATTTTAGTCCGCCTTTCTCCCTCTTTCGCTCTCAACGAGCGAAGCAATCCGGCCAAAACGTTGCCTCCCGTTCAAACGTTATCCAGGATGAAATTCAAGAAAAATTCAGAAAGCTTGCGAAAATAGGCCAACACTCTCTTAGCGTGTGAACGGTCAGTTTACGAAAAAGATTTACGACAAACAGCTAGACGCTCTTCGATCGACGAACCGAGTTTATTCTCGACCCCTGCGCTCGACGGACCGAGTTTATATCGGACGTTATTACGGATTTATTAAATTTAAAAGTCACGAAAACGCATAAAATATCCAATATTTAACGGGCGAAGCCTAAATCCCGTTTCATAAATTATTTTCATCGAGAGGATGAAAGTTGTACGGAAACTCGTTTGCCCGCAGATTGCATATTCTCTAGGAAGTGACTTCCGTCCAATTTGCCAGCTCACCGTACGTCGTATCGTTTCGTCATTAATCATCCCTTAAGCAACGATTTTATCGACAGCTCCGGGAATTGCCACAGTGAAAAAGAAAAAAGGGGAAAAAAAAAGAATCGACGACCGTGGCCGAGTGTAAAACGTGATACCGGTTAACGGTCATCAACACTGTGGAAAAACGCTCCAACACCGGATACGTTGGAGTGGGAAAATTCACGTGACGAGAGCGGAGCGAGCCGCGGAGCTAGGGAAAACTGTGACGGTGGCAAAAAGCGTCAAGCAGGCTCGAAACTTCGGTCCGCGCGACAAAGTTTGGGTACGGCCAGTTGCAAAATTTATTCACTCGCGACTCCGCGATCCCGTGTTCCACGGAAATTAATATATTCCGCTTATATAAGTAACGAGCCATCCCTCTCCTCTGCATTTCGTTCTACATCGCGGAACCCGCGACGATCCGTGCCGGCATTAATATTAATAACGTGTCCAACAATCGCCGCGATCGACGTAGATTCGATGCATTACTTTGTTAAACTTTCCTCTCGAAAATTGACGAATTTGACAAATTCTACTTTTTCTCGATAGATGGTACCGCGTAATTTTCGAACAGGTAAACTAATTCATAGTTTTGCATTTGGCGAAAATTATTTCGAAATTTAAAAATTCGTCGTGCGTTTTTTAAATGTAAACGCGTGGAGCTACTCGAGCATTCTGAGCCGTGAGAAATTTTTCCTTCTTTAAAATACGGTTAAATATCGACGATAAGACGAAATTTAATGGACCTAGTTCTAAATTTTCCGAAAATTATCAATTTCGAAATTAAAAAATTCCGTTTTCGTCGCATTTTTTCTAAATTTCAACTCGTAGAGCATTCTGAGCCGTGAGAAATTTTTCCTTCTTTAAAATATGATTAAATATCGACGATAAGATGAAATTTAATGGACCTAGTCCTAAATTTGCCGAAAATTATCAATTTCGAAATTAAAAAATTCCGTTTTCGTCGCATTTTTTCTAAATTTCAACTCGTAGAGCATTCTGAGCCGTGAGAAATTTTTCCTTCTTTAAAATATGATTAAATATCGACGATAAGACGAAATTTAATGGACCTAGTCCTAAATTTACCGAAAATTATCAATTTCGAAATTAAAAAATTCCGTTTTCGTCGCATTTTTTCTAAATTTCAACTCGTAGAGCATTCTGAATCGTGAGAAATTTTTCCTTCTTTAAAATATGATTAAATATTGACGATAATTAAATAAATAGTTGACGATAGTTGAAATAATTAATTTCAACTCGTAGAGCATTCTGAATCGTGAGAAATTTTTCCTTCTTTTCTGATTCGCAGGAAATTTAATTTCAGCCTTGACCCGTCACATTCGAATGTCATCCACTTCTCGATGTATTGTCCGCACGAACATTGTCGATAACCTTTTCCGACAGAGCTGCGCAATTACCTGTGTTAATTTTCCTCGCGGCTATCATTACCGTGATCATTCCTTAACGTTCGTTAAACGAACTGGAAATAGCGCGTACCTTCATCGGGAAATAACGCAATATAATTTGTCAAATTACTCGCTTATTATCCGAGTTGTAACTTCGCTGCGTAAAGCCTAAGAGGAGAGAGAAAGATGAATATCCTCGTTATGCGTACATCATAACCAAAGCCTCCCTGTGTGTCAAAGGGAAATATTCGTTTCGCGTCGACCGTGATCGTGCTCGCTCGAAATTTCATCCGCAGAGGAACCAAAAAAAAAAAAAAAGAAAAAAAAGAAAAAAAGGAGCAAAAAGGAAAAAAGAATAAAAATGTGGCTAAGGGAACAAAAGCGATGAACGAAATAGCAAAGCACGCGAACGGAGCAACGGGAATCGTCGATCGACTAGGTAAAATTCGAGCGGTAAAAAATAGGAAATCGAAAAGGGACGAACGCGGCTGTGTGAAACTCATCCCCGTGAGATGGCTCGAACTATGTCACGTTCCCGTACTATATCTATCGCGTAATTGGCCGTGAGGTGTTAATTCGCGCCGAGTGACCGATCGCCGGCAGAGACAGAGATCCGTTGTTTCGAAAAAAAAAAAAAAAAAAAAAAAAAAAGGAAAAAAAAATCCGGTGATTTCGAGCCGAACTTTTTATCGACTGATCTGTCAGCATCGTGGAATCCTTTGGCTACCCGACGACAGATTAATTCCTTTTTTCTGGTTCACGTAGCTTTGGCACCGCTTGACAGAGAGAAAGTGCGTTTTTACACAGGCCTGTGTAAAACAACGCCGAAAGTCAAGAAGCTCGAATCATTTTTTTTTTTTTTTTTTTCAACCGACGGATTGAACGTCGTTAACGCAAGTGACGTAACAAGGATTTTTTTATTTGACGAAAATAAATTACACTTGACACATCCGGCACAAATGATCGATTCAATTTTTATCCCGGCAACGGTATCCGGTCGGTGGATGTATAAATCTGTTTCGCGCGGCTTCCACCGGAGAATTGTCTCGTCGTCGCGAGAACGAATCCGCGGGACACTTGATCAAAGTCTACCGGGTAAGTTATTTCAGCCCCTTTCGCAATTAATGACGCAACTTCTCGTCCCGATTCGTACCAAATCCCGGAGGGTGAATTTCTTTCTCGATCGAGCCACCGATAGCTGTGTGAATGCCGGATAAATCGCCTGCATACATTCCCGCGATTTACCTCGCGCGCGGGAACGCGACACGACGGACTGGTACTTGGCGAGCCCTGTTTTCATCCTTTCGAATAGGATTTCCAGCGGTGAAGGGTGACGCGTGTTACACACGGTCTTTCGTGAATCAGTCAAGGCTTTCGAAAACACGTACACACTTGGACGCGCAGAGGGGAAGAGCTATACATTATCAGGCAGTATTTCGCAGCCGATGAACATATATTTAAGATCGCTCTTGCGGAATACGAAGTGGATTGGATCCTAGACATCGATCTTCCGCGGATTCCGGGATTGTTGAGCGATAAATTTTTTCACGGATGGAAAACAGCGCGAGAAAGACGAATGGTTGAGGAGAATAAAAACTTCTCGCGGGATGTACACGTATATACGGAAACCGCTACTGTTAAATTAATCGAAACGCTCCGTCGTTTCTCCGACTGAAATTTCTAATGATTGATATTCGTCTACATTGATGAGTAGATGAGTAGACGGCATTCTGTAATTACATTTACATTTACGTTAAATCGAAACTTGCACAATTGCGAACAAACAAAGATACGGTTATTTAAAAAAAGGGAAAAAAAGAGAATCACTCGATCCTCGGCGCAGAAACGATCGCTTGAAAGTGGAACGCAGGCGTGAAAGGGAATCACATTGCGTGAAGCCACTTATTGAAACATCGAGTCTTCCGTCCGTGATTCCCTTTATATCGGAATCCAATCGAAAGGTTGGAAGCGAGCGTGGAACAAAAGAGTGCATCGAGTGCACCGGGAATGAAGCACTTGGCCGCGGCCGCCCTTGCCATAAAATCTTATCAGGGGAAAGCTTCCCCCGTTCTACATCTATGCGGCACGTATCGGCAGTTCGAGCAAAAACCAACGCCATTCTGTTCACCACCCGCGATATGCAACGTCGTAAGAAAACGAGGGCAAGAAAGGCAGACAGAGGAAGAGGGAGAGAGAGAGAGAGAGAGAGAGATAGAGACTGCTTCCGGTCACCATAAACCGAAAGGGTGGGCGTGATCGGAATACAACTATTTGCCTGGAAGACTAGATGGAACAAGAGGACGAACGAGATGATCGATTTTTATAGAACGATCGATTTTTATATAGTCCCCGTCGACGACGATACTCGGCAAGATTATCGACAACGAAGTTTTAATATCGCTTTATAAATCACAGGCACGACGTATCGCCGGATGTCGCTTTATTTCTCTTTCGCATGTTCGCAGAAGCGAACGTATTATATACGTATATACTGTGTGCAGTACCCCCTACACGGGATATCGGCGCTCCTTTTAAAAGTTAAATCGCAATCCTCCCTTCCCTTCGAATGGCGTTCGAACGTCATATTAAAATAATCCATACCGTGTGCTTTCTTTCAGATTTTTAGGAGATCCGCGAGAGAAACTGAAATATTCATACGGCAAAATATCTACGTATGTAAGTAGGTAGATCGAGGTAGCTGCGATAAATCTCGTCGTTCGTGTTGGAGGATAGATATTCAGCTATAATCGTTCGCGACCGCGTTCTTAGACCGCAGAACAGGTGTTGGCACGATTGCTCAAACAAGAAGCTGAGAACACTTGGGCTCTATTCAGGTCAGTCCTTGCCGTATCGAGCATTCGAAATATATGCCGCAAAGTCGCTGCATTATTGCACATTTAGCAGAGTCGAAAGAGTCTGTCCCTCACCGAGAAAATCAGTGTCAAAACGAGGAATCAAGTCAAAACGCCATCGATCAAGTGTCACTTGATTATAACCGAAAGGTACGGTACCTTTCCTACGTTCGATGAAGGAAAATGGGACACCGGAGTGATTGCAGAAAATATATCCTTTCATCTTTTCAAAGAGTAGGACTCGATGAAAGGACGAACAACGTCGAAAATTAGACACTACTTAAACGGACGTTTAATTTAATTCTGTTCCTCGGAGTCGACTGCATCGGCGGTCTTTTTACAAAAGCCCCTCTCTGTGAGCTGATACGTCGGATCCAGGATTTCTAGTCGCGACAACGGTATTGGATTTGATTGAGGTCTCAGCCTTTGATGTTCGCGAATCCTTTTTCTTGATTACGAGTCGCGCATGTCTGATTACGAGTCTCTTCCATGCCCGTGTGTTCTTCTCGATCGAGCAATATCCTGACGCAACCGCTGTCCTACATGCACATCCGACCCTATATTCAATCCTTTGCGATTATTTGCAATTATTAATTTTATCATTTAGATTTCTCAGTGGCGACGAAATTTTTAGAAATCTCAAAATTCTCAAGAATCCCGACTTTCTCGGGAAATCCGTAGTTTCCGAACCGTGAGATATTTTCAAATCCCGAACCAACCTGAGTCTTTGTTTTCGTACACTCGACTGATTTTTACACTGTTTTGAGATGGCTATAAAATTGCAATCGGCGATTATCGAGAAACTTTCGAAAGAAAATGCAGCCAATTACGCGTCTTCCGGTACGAATTTCGGTCGCATTGTGCGCGATGTAATCCACCAGGAACGTATTAATCGCAATATCGAAAAACCGTCGAAACACGCGAGTGAACGACGATGACAAAGAATTATCGGGAAATCGGGGAAAGACCAGAGGCGTTCTAGCAAAAATTCCGCGAGAGCCCTATTGAAATTATTTAACGCGATCCTGTTAACGATTTTTAACACAGAATTCTTCAGAGGGTTCCGCGTTTTGCTCCCGATACGCCGTCCGATGGAACGTGGAAATTTTCCATCGCGCACGGTGGAAACATCTGCAGCGAATTCGGGAGACCGTCGAACAGAACTAATGTTGCCGGGCAATTTGTAACGAGAGGCTGGCTAACGCGCACACGCCGACGTGCAGAACGTGAGACAGCGAATCCCCCGTGTCAAAGCGCAGATAAATTACTTTGTTTGGCGGCGAAGAACCACAGCCCGAGGCGTGCAGACATCAATATCAACGACTGATGAGTTGCCCCTCGCAGCTTCCTATCGGCGATGGGAAACCATCTTGTCTTGAACCTGCCATTCGGCCCGGAATTACTGAAATCCGTTGAGCAACTTCCAAATGGATCGAGATAAATGTTGGGCATCGGTAAATTAATGTATTAAGACGCAGCGAAATTAATTTGCTAATGACAGTTGTTGCGAAAATACGTATTTTAATGTGCTTCAAGTTTTTAGATAGAAACTTCTTAGATAGAAGAGATATCAACCACTGTTTTCCACAATTCCAAAAGACTGCGAATGAAATGTCGCCGTATTGTAGAAAATTAAATCTTCGACACGCAGAAAATTTCGAATTTAGAATTATTTCAACACAAACACGAACAGCGTGAAACGACCGGAAACTCGCGATTCTCATCTCCGTTGTCACGCTTTTAATCGAGATGATCTTAAATTTTACTGTTCCGACACAAGAGGCGAATGGGTATCCAACACGGAATGTACACAGCAGCGTCGTTTTGTTTGCACATACGAAGATTCTCGAACGCTGAGAACCGCAGAAAGTTCGAATTGCATCGTGGAAAATTGCGGCGAAACTCATTTCACGTTATTCAGACGGCGATGCTTGAGTGCACGGGTCGCGTCTCGAAGCGGTTTTCAAGATCGAGTGCGCTGGAACTTGCCGGCTCAACGAGCTTAATCTCTTTCTGATCGACGTGAACATCTGACTGGTACCTTGTAACTTGTTCCAATTACACTTTAGTGCTTTGTCGAAGACTTCGCGAGAGCAAAAAAGGACAAATAAAAGAAAGAAAAAGCTGAGAAGGGTTTTACTTGAATATCTCTTTGTTTCCATGATCCTCTTAAGCGCTTTAAAGAGTATTATATACCGTTAGTTATAAGAACTAACATTAACTGAATTAATATCAATTACATAACTCAAAAATATATATATATATGTGTCTTCATTGTTAAATTGTCGTCTAACTCATAGTCATGACCAATGAAAGATGCGAGGTATAAGGTCTCTAACCTCATTAATAAATTTTTTTCACTGGTAATAGAACGCCAAAAAAGCACCGAATATATCCTGGTCGCTCGATATCCTACAACTGTGGCCAAAGATTATTACACTGGTGGATTCTTGATGACGACATTTCTCTTCGCGGACCCACCGACGCCAAACCGATTTTCTTGACCCTCGTTTTACCACCACGTTTAATACACGTCTCGTTAATAATACTCGATCATAACATCTTGAATCATAGCATGTCCTTTCGATTCTGAAGCATTACCCTTTCCGGGTAATAGAAAATTTACAAGAACTCTTTGAAATCACATTTTTCTCGTGGTTCGATTTAAACCACAAATTTTTCAAACATTGGAAAAACACACTGCTTGTAATCTTTAATACTGAGAGTTCGGTCGATAGAACAGGAGTGTTAATATAGATCATGCAATTGTCAAGTAATACAATTGCCTATTCATTTCCTGTCCATGATCTCACCCACTCATCCCATTTTCCCATTATTGCAAAACATTCAATATCATTTGATCATTATGTAAGACAAATAGCAAAGAAAACTTTGGCAAAAACTACAATCACAATACTATATGAGACAATTAAACATAAAATTAGCTATTAAAATACTGATATATACTATGTGGTGGTTTAAAGATACTCTACTTAACTATAAATCTAAGCTGGCTACAATATAATTTTTCATTAATTCTGAATATCTGCTATTAAAGTTTCAAATATATCAAACATAATGCGCTTTGAAATAATAAATGAAATATTAAATATAAATTATAATAAATAATAAAACAACATGATGCACAGAACGTCTTCAAGTCTGTCTGTGACAGCATCCTTTATCAAAAAAACCTTTATTAACACTAGAACTACAAAAGTGGTCAAAAAAATGACCAATTCGTAATTTTTTTTTGTTAGATTTTTCGTTAAACATTTAAATGAAATTACTTATTTTGTTACTTCGAAATGAAATATTTCGTCAAATATCTAGATGAAAGCTAGTATTTCTTTTCATATCAAAAAACTTTTTCTATTTCGTTCAATTCAATTTCTGCGATATAAGTATTATATTTCAATCATCGATAGTTCTAGTGTTACAATAAATTGAACGTTACTATACCTCCATGAAAAGCTTTCAACATGGCGTTCTTTTTAAATTTGGCGGCGCCCTTCCGTCCTGTCATGGCGTCTCCCCGAAATCTATCCTTCGTAATCTTCTAATGTTCTGCATAAAAGAAAATCAAAACTTTCAAATAAATGTATAAAAGAAATGAAAGAAACAAATTATATAGAATAAATTATGCTAGAACAACGTTGAAGGTTAAGTGCGGTTAAGTTGATAATACGTAACAACCGAAATGACAATTACTTATAAATCATAATATTTAATAAATTACTAGGTAATAACTCCAATTAAAGAAAGTGAATAATAGCTACGAACGGTGAAAGAATGATGTTATACAAATTACACAGAAATGGAACAGCGTTGAAGGTTAAGTGTTGAAAGGTATAATACGCAACAATCAAAATGACGATTAGTGGTCAATTATATTTAGCAATGATATTTAGCAAATTACTAAGTAATAACATACGCTAATTAAAGGAAGATTGATAGTAGCGTCGCTATGAATAGTAGAACAATGGTGACGAAAGTATTGCACAGTTAATAAATGTCACGCGATAAAGTGATACGCTTGAACGCCACGATTGTAAACATTAGACTAACCCTCTACGCAACAAGTTCCGTGTCGCCAACCAATTTGACGTGGTGGGGGGCTCAAGTACGAATAGGATTCGTCTGACGTATGGGAAAGCGAAATATCCAATAAGAACATCAATATCTGCACGCGGTAATTTGATTTGAAATAGAACCAATTAAATTGATGAACGTAGAAAATATGATTCTTTGGAAAAATCGTTATAATTTTAGAACAATTGTAATAACTATTTGTTAATCTGAATTGTTATAATGTGAAATTCTATGTTTGCAACATATTAATTGCAGCATAATACGAAAATTAAGCATTTAAGTTTAACCATTAGATTAAGTTTACATTTCATCAATGTAATTGTTAATTGTTGTATCTTATTATAGTGCTAACGGATTTTGAAATCAGACGCAATGTGAATTGAATTTCAAAATGACTAAATACGTGAAAACGTAGAAATACAAATTCAAATATATTACAAATATAATACAAATACTATTTTTCTTGATCCTCAAATACAAATATTATTTTTCGTGATTCTCAAGTAAATGAAAATACTTCAAACTTTCTTTCTTTTTTTATCTTAAGATAATCGATAAAGTCAAACGCAGTTAAATTAAATCGGAGAAATAGAATGAATAAATGCTCACTCAAATATTGGTACCAAGGGTTTGGTACAGGTTTGTCACGTGTCAAAAACACGGTGCCCATGTTCGAAAAATATACATACGTGTAAAATGCTACGGTTGGTCACGTTCAT
Organism: Melipona bicolor; assembly: GCA_030673865.1. Taxonomy (NCBI): domain Eukaryota; kingdom Metazoa; phylum Arthropoda; class Insecta; order Hymenoptera; family Apidae; genus Melipona; species Melipona bicolor. The sequence continues at coordinate 4,453,372 of JAHYIQ010000012.1, forward strand.
ATCTGGATTAAAAAATATTCAAAAATAAGCTGGTAACAGTATATTTTAATAAAATTTTAATAAAATGCGACGGTATTTCAATATTTTCTTACAACACTGACGAATTGTAGCATCCAGATTCTACGTTAGATATTTTACTTTGCACACAATATGCTTCTCGTTCTCGACCGCACTTGTTACATTGTCGTTTTCATAAGATTATTATTATTATTCAAATTATTTCTTAATAATATTTTCTTAAATAGGATGTATCACTCAACAAGCCACAAATCGAATGGCAATCTAAAAATAAAGCGAAAGTTTCGATCCAACGTTAGAATACTATCGAGTATTTATTGCCTGAAAATCGATATTTATACAACGAACATGCATTACTTTCTCCCAAAAATATGAATCTCCATTGTCTTGGTGCCGTTCCAAATTTATTTTCAAAACGAGAACACAACACGAATCCCACGTTATCTTAACCTGTTCTAAATTTCCTAAACTTTAGTACGAACGATTCTCTAAAAAGCTAACAAATTCTCTTGGAAAAATCGGATGATGAAACAGTTTCTCCGCACACCTTTGTAATATGGAAAGAAGAAAACTCTGCATTTGCAGTGGTTCCATATGTGTACGATTATGCAGTCGTTGCTATAGATGGTGTTCGAAATATATTCATCCACAAAAAAGCAATTTCGTATTTTTATCAAAAGAGAGCGAATTCTGTCAGTGGTGTACAACCTCTGTGTATTTCTTCGTTGACGAACGAATCAGAATCTCCACCGTTGCAATCAGAATTGGATATCATCATCTGATGAATATACATATCGATAATGCATTGGCACGTGTGTTCGTCATTTTTTATTTCTCGAAATCAATCAAACAGCCGCGATTTATTGCAATTTTCTTCGTGTTTCTCCTCTTTTGTTAATGCAATACGTTTTATTCTTTGGTCATCGGTTGATCCAAACGCGCGACGCTTTTGAAATACGAGCAAGGATTTTTTCCCTAGAAGCATTTGAACGTTCGAAACAGGATTCGCCTGGTCCAAAAGAGAAGCAACGCGATCACACGTGTAATCGCGATACGCTCGTTGAGCTCCTTCGCGCGAAAGTTTCGCTTTATTTCCAACAAGCGCAACAAATCCTACGTTTGTATATTTAAGGAATTTAAAGGAATTTGCTTCTCTCTCTCTGGATCCTTCTTCAAACATTCTGAGCAATGCGTCACATTTCTGCGTGACGGCACAGTCGTGTCCAACGCTCCGTAATTCGCAATTATCCGCGGCTTTTACCGCGTGTAAATTCTACAATCGTGATGAATTGAAATGCACGTTCGAGAGTAACGATTTAGAGTCCGACGCGCCTCACTGTTTAGAGGAATTATCAAATGGTACATAACGCAGAAAACGTGCGTCGAGCAACGTGAATGCCTTGTCGTAATGGCGGGTCAAGCTTTTTCCGACGCGAAACGAAACGTTGCGTTGCGTTGCTAATGACTTCCGCCGGTTTTTCTGTCGGCAGACATTTGCACCGCAAAATGCGATAATCGCTGACAGCGGCGCTCGAAGGAACGAAAACGATTAGGAACGCGGAATGGCAAGATTTGCGCGTTAAATGTTCAAATATTTATTGAAAATTGTGACGAATGTGAAAGTAGCGACGCAGTGTAAAAATAATCATCGAATGACGGATCCATGATCGGAATTAAACCTGTAGCGACTATACCTGATATTCCTTTATAACATAATTTAGACTTCTTTTGTTCAGAAAGCCTGTGATAGAATTAAAGAATTATAAATACTCGAAAAAGGAACATTGCGAAATATAACTGAAAAAGCAGCGGAACGTGCCAGTTTATTTCCTGATTGCCGAGGTGGCAATTTAATAACATAGTCGAGCACCGTTGGTATTAGCTGAAGTTTCCTTTGCGTTATTAAACCTGTAAAACTAGATTTCTTCGCAATCCAGTGACACCGCGAGTTAGTATCACGGTAATGCTACCACTCACGCGTTTCATAAGTGTCCCCGTGGAGCTCAGTAATCGTCAACCGTGATAAACGACATAAAAATCGTACAAATCGCCGAGTTTCCTTATCTCGAGGAGAGTTTCATTTCACGGTGAAGTTGCTGATCTTCGCTTCGTACTTGTCATTTCGTCGAGTGAAAATGAGAATTCTCCCGGTCCCGAATTTAATAAAAAATTCGACGATGAAAACGCAACATTTATCAGCGATTAAACAAACGCAAGCTTATCGACGCTTATCGGTGGATAATCGAGCCTGATAATTCACTCTCAAGCGAATGATTCGAGAGGGGCTTCGATTCCTTTAGTTGGCGACAAAACTTGGCGAACTATTAATACCTGATTAAATCGGCGAAAGCTAATCAGGCACGAATTAGCGTTCGTTAAATCGGCTGGCGCGAATCGATGAAAGTACGCGACGCGACGTGGCTCCGCGTTCTCGTAACTGCGACCCGACAACGAACACCGTTCGCGGTGATTATCAAAGTGATTAGGTGACGGCTGGCTGCCTCGCGTCGGTGCTTCACGGTTCTTCAACCGGATCACGGCTTTTCGAGTGCAGTTATTGAAATTATCCGGTGCCGGTGCAATTTTCTGCAGTGCGGCGAAACGACGTGCTACAACCCACTCCCCCGCCTTTCCACCCCAGACGCTATCTCATTCTACTCCTCCTCCTTCCATTCAATCCTGTGGTTCCTACGCGTTAAAAGCCACGATGCTTGCTCACTCTTCGCGAGAACGCCGGTGTTTATTTAATACTCGGCAGCTACTCACATTTCAGTCGCGAGTTTCGTGGCGGAATCGAAGACTTATTCTGTTAATGGTGCAAACAGAGACGGCTGGCAAACACACAGCTGAAACGGTGAAACGGCTCGGTTTCGTCCGTAAAATTTAAGGGCGGCCATCGCTGCTGCTCGTTCGTATATCGCTTAATTAAAAACGAGATCGTTGAGAGCCTCGGTTTTAATCGAACACAGGCGAGAAAGTGTGAAAAAAGGACGAAGTTGTACGTGCATTTTCTCGCTTCTTTTTCCTTCTCTTTTTTTCTTTCTTTCTTTGCCTTTTAAACTCCGTGGTACCCAGTTTCCGTAGCGAAACTTATTGATTTTCTGAATTTTCCGAACTTACCCGGGAAAAAAATTTATTTCGTCAGCTACATCTTGTGCTCGAAGTAGAACGTTAACATTTAGTTAGAAATCCGAAAGATACGAGGAACGCGTGCAGACGATCCACGGACATCTGAAGATATCGAAAAAATCTGTTGAATGGTTTGTCTTCTCTCGTGGAACGTGTTTAATACCAAACTTCCCTTTCTTTCTTAATGAATTTCTCGATGAAATATGAAGTCTCGTAAAAAGAAGGGTAATAGCCAGCTAGATAGCCAGCTGATAAAGAATTCTCGAGTTCGTTTTTTTTTAACGAACGTGATACGCATTTAGTTGCCATTAAGCACGCTCGATCGCTACGTCTAACTTCTATAAAAAAAAAGAAAAACCTTTCGAGCGCTCGTAAAACGACGGCTCAGCGGGACAAATGAAGATCTCGTTTATTGCCGAATTCGTTTTATAAGAGTCGTCCGCCGCGCCTTGTTTTATGTAGGTATAGTCATTCGCCTCCTCTATCCGCGTTTTATGTCGTTTTTCAGACTAGAGCACTGAAACTCCGTCCTAATTTTCCCAAATGTCGCACATTTCTTCGAATCTCAGCTTCCTCGATTTTAATCCTTCGTAAATTTTTCGACTCTCGAAACTGTAGATTGAATGTGCAGAGTGATCGACGTTGCACACCTGGAATAATGTTTAAATTATAAAATTGTTTATTACAAAAGTTGTTTGATTTTAAAGCACCGTTATTCTTTTTTTCAATTGGACCATATATCTTTTTCGAAAGAATTCGCATAATTTAAAAGTTACTTCAACAAGTCACGTGAATCAGATACCTATATAATATTCTCCTGTTCTCACGCACAAACACTCTCGAAATTTTTCAAATTGTAATAAATTACTCCAGTGTGCATAAGTAAATCACTCTCGAATTAAGTTCTCCTCGTGTTCCAGGTTAAATTCACCCGGCAATATAACTAACCAGGTCCGATATCGTTTTCCCGAGTAGCAAACTATCCGCTTTTTTCCCCACCCTCCCACGATTATATTTCCCTTTTACGCGATACACTGGATACGCTATTTAAAGCAACGGAGTGATCAGGTATCCCGAGGAAATTGTGCCGGCTACGTCGAAGAATAAACTGAATGCGAAATGAAGGCAATACCGCGTATTTAACGGGGAGCATCTCGGCGAACGATCAAATTAGTCGAACAGATAATCGTTTAGTTACTCGGAGCGCAACGGTGTTTTGCCGTGCGTATGAAACGAGGTAATTTCGTGATGCGATTACACGTGATTGCTCGAAACACCGGGGGATTTCCATATTCCATGAATTTCACTTACCTGTTCCAACCAGGATTTACTCCATCTTTCATTGTGTTCTTTAGACCCGCTAAACTTCCGTGCTCGCAGTACAATTGCCAATATTTGCTTATTACAATACCTCGTTGTAGATCGATACTTTGACGTCTCGCGGATTCGATGGCGAGTGTTCGTAAGAATCGTCGAAGTTTCTTCCATCCTGCTACAGTTGATCCATAAGAACGTCTGCCATGATTCGAGCGACGAGAGCACAGCTGAATTTTGATTAATTGTTACCCCTAGAGAGACGAATCTGGAAACGGAAATATGACGCATAGAGTTGCAATCGTGGAATAAAACGAGCATGAACGAAAAAATTTCGGATTTATATCGACGAATACGAGCCTCGGCTGCGTGTTCGTGCGTGCGTGCGTTGGGGGAAAAAAGGTACGACATGATAAAAATAAAAATTCGCAGATATAAAACGAAATTCTCGATTTAAATTTGTACACGGTGGAAATTGGCGATATCGATATAGTAAATTCTTGATTAAGTCTGTTGTTGAACTAACTGGCAGAACCAATTGTTTTCGCTTACAAAAAAAAAAAAAGAAAAAACAGAGAAAGGATGAAAAATATGTTAAATAAAATTGGTACGCGATTTTTTAACATGGTCAAATTTTTTTTTTGGGGGGAAATGTGTGGATGAAGGTTCTTCGCTGCTGCAATTGTGCTCGAGGCGAACACGTTATTACGATTTTCCACCAATGAGTTCCTCGATTAAAATCGTAAAACACTTGCAGTCTCGTTTCGCGTGGTGCATGCGCCGCTTGGACGACGGCACGAATCCACAGCGAAAAGATCGCGTATCTTAAACCATTTAATTACCGATACGCTTCGCTTATCTCACGCACGGTCAGTCGCTCGTTACTACGGGAAAACTGTGTATCGTGCTTGCGCGTTGTGCTTCCTAGCACATTCGTTGTCTTAAAACGTTACGCTCTTTCGCGCTTTGCTTCCAAAGCTTACACATATATTAAAGAAATTACAGTTTATTTTCATTTTCTCAACTGCCTCACTGAAACGTACTCAAACTTAAAAAAAGAACTGCACGACTTGTACCCCAGAAGCAACTGTTCTGACTAGGAAATGAAGACGACTTTTTTGTCATAAAATTTTATTGATATGCAAACATTTGAATCGATAGAAAACAAATTACAGGCGCGATCGCTCAGTACCAGACATCGCCACTCCTACTTGATGTCATGGTCCCACACCCCCTCACGAATCACGTGACCCAAATCAACCAATCGCTAATTTTCGTTGCATCAGCGTTGCACCTAAAGAGGCCCAATTTTCTGGGTTACCCCCGCTAAAATCACTTTCAGTGATAAAAAAAAAATGCTATTAGAACACGTTGGTCAACAGAGGAAGAAATGATAAATCAATGCTCAACAAGTGACTGGAGCAGATGAGTGGATTCTCATCCGCAGGCTAGCCTTGAATTTGTCCTACAGCCGGTTATTAAGGTCGTAAAACTTCGGGACTTCATCAGGTGTCAGGTTCGTGACTGGAATGATCCAGGCTGAAACTGGTTGCTTGGTGGCAATTCAGTCGCTAATCCAGCCTCGACTATCTCACTGCTCTATCGTTTTCGAGGATGGCGCGGCCTGGCGTGTTGCGTACGTGTGTCGTTATGAAAATGCGTGGTTCACCGGTCGCCGGTATCTCGTGAATATATTACAAGGTGGTTGCACGTGCAACCGTTGCCTGCACAACCTTGCAACCAAGTGACACGAGCCAAGAGGAACGAGCTCACGTAAAATAGATCAAGTTTACACGACGTTAATCGAATCATCATACAGAGGCCGTTTTCCTCTCTGTCGCCCTAAATCTTTCCCACCGGTGTCGTCGATACGAGAACGTTTGTAGGCAGGTTTGCATCTCCTCCTACCTCTGCGGGATTATTCCACACCGTGTTTCCACTCGCGGAACAGCGTTTCGTGAATCTCTGCTCAAGTTCGCACGAGGATTCCGTCGCGAGGTACCGTCTTGAGCTGGGAAATTTATTCGCAATTGTTTGCCGAGGTATTACGCGTCGTTTGAGTAAACTTGCTTTCGTTTACTCAATGTTAATTTTCATTTCGATTTAGCACAGCTGTTTTATCGCGTAATTTTCATTGCGCTAATATTCGACTGACGGAGACGATTTTGTTACGCTTCACTGCGGTCGATTGGTCTGACTAATGCTTCACTCGTACTACTTCGTCCACATTGCGCTAGCAGTGTATTATAATTATATTCAAATATTTAATGACAGAAAAAAAATGCAAAGTATGATGTAATATGCCAAAGTAAAATCTGTACGCGTTGTTACATTCAATCTTCATCTAATGGAGATTCATCGTTGTATGTTTTATCGTGTAGCGCAGTTAAACGTATTCGACGTCTAAAAGATTATATTACCTGTTCATATAACCATCGTAAAGGGAAATTTAATGACGAAAAAGTACAGAATATAATGTGGTATGCAAAAGTCTTTATTCAATCCTCTCAATCCTTATCTAATGGAGATTCAATCGCTATTATCACAAACATTGAATGTTTTATCGTGCAACGCAGTTGAGCGATCGTTCGACGTTTAAGTGAGAGACATTACGTCACCAATATAACACGAACGTTCATATATAATATTCAAGAAAAATCTCCTGGTGAAACAGTACAAAATACGATGCAACGTGTAAAAATCTTTATTCAATTTTCCTAATTCTTATTCAATGAAGATTCGATCGTTATTACCACGAAACGTTAAATGTTTCGATCGTGCAACGCAGTTGATACATTCGGCGAGGAGATTACGATCAGCCTCGTAGGAGCAAATATCGATTATTCGCTAATTTAATCAATAGGCGCGTGTAAAATTGAAAACTAGAATTCCTAATCAGTCGGCGCGGCGCCTATTCCGCTCTCGGTAGCACGAATCAAAGCAAAGCTCGTTTCAATAATTAATAACGCTTTGTTTCGCGCAACCGTGCTGCCGAGGCTGCCTCGTGGCTGGCATTAGATCCGTGGGGGGCGATAATTCATAGAACTGAAACTGCGTATTTCCACCTGCGATGAACCTTTGTGGTATCGCCCCTGCCTTTGTGAAATTCAACCTAACTGTATGCAGTTATCGTTGTTGCCGCGCCTAGAAAGCAATCACGGCCCTTCGTATACATATATATATATATATATATTTCCCCGGTGCGCCGTCTCTTTGCTCGTTCGTACTGTTTAGTTCGAAAATTCATTAACAGAAGTAATTAGACAGAACGGTACGTTCGGTGAGCAAGGGTCGAGCAAAGCAGAAACGAGCAACGATTTAATTCCTCCGTTTCTCATTCGCAATAAAACCTCGGGTACACGCGAGCTACCGGTCGGGAAAGTTTCGCGTCACTGCGTGCTTCATTAAAGCTATCATGGGGCTATAAGTTTGGACTGATTAAACTTCTTTTTTCGATGAAAATGCTCGAGTGTGTCTGAACGACAGAGAGATCGGTAAGAAATCTGGATAATCGCAGAAGAGAAAGGAACGTTTCACATTTCGACGGAGGGCAATTAATAATTTTCAAATCGTTGGAAAGTCAATTTCTTGAAAATACTTCTTACCTCTGGCAATTGCGTCTCGGTCTCCAACAAGTTGTGGAATTAAGGGGAGATCGGTTTGAACTTCTGCTGCCTTAGGAAACATTTGGCGGGGGTATATTATTATTATCGACACTTGCGGAATTAACTCTCAATCGACGGTAAGAGAAAAAAGAAACTGGCGACCGTCCAATCGCCACCGCGTACGAACGAATATTTCCACGAAAGAATATCGGGGAAACTTTTCGTGAGCAGAGGGACAATGATAACTCGCGCAGCAGACCGCGACGAAAAATCCGCGAGCGTAAACCGATTTTATCGACGCCTGAAACGAAAACGTAACCGTGATACACGCACGCTTTTAACGATTTGCTTTTTACATTCCCTTCGATCGGCTGCAAGCTTTTTCTCTTCCTCTCTTTTTCTTTTTTCTTTTTTCTCTTTTCTTTTTTTTCTTTTGTTATTTCCATACACCGCCGACACCGCTTTATATAAGTTCATCTGACTGGTTGCGATACGGATTTAATGACGACGGTCGGCTGATGCAACGTCCGAAATTGAATGTAACTATAATACCGTCGGGAACCCGATCGGTTTAGCAAAATCGGCATGCAATCCTGAATGAACGGCAACAATGAACACCGACCATATGAATGCGCAACAATGAAACCTCTGAAAAAGCAACTAGAAGACATCAATTTCTGCTTTGTATCTAAATAACAGCTCCCGTGATGCGGAACCGCAACCATTGTCCGACGAATTTACCACCGATCGAACGTCCTCCGACGTAAATGGCGCGGATCGTAAAGTCCGGCGTGAAACCGAGCTCGTCTTTTCCGAGAGCTCGAGTAACGGGATGATCGAGTAACCGAGCTATATCGAGGTAACATCGAGGAAAAGTAAAATATGATTATTCTCGAGGAAGAGATCGGCGAGAACCATGGAAACGTTCGGACGTTCCCTTTCACGGCGGAGTCTCCCCGGCAAGTAGAACCTTGTTATGACAGCCGAGCAACAATTAAGGGATATCAATATCTATTTCCACAAAGCGCGGCAGCCAGCCGCTTTCGCCGGCAATAATTCACTCGGCTGGATCGCTTATTCACGCTGAATTTCATCTTCGTCTGTACGCCTCGGCCCTCGGCGTTTCAAGACGATCGTCTCGAAACCTCCAGCACGATCGAGTTTCATAACAGTGCGATGGTTTCGAGCAAAGCCACCCCGTCGATACTCGCCACGGTATAAACGACAGCGCCGAGAGAGTATCAGACTTTGAACCTTTAACTCGCCTTTTAACTTTGACGCAGCCTATCGGACGCCTGTCCGTTTTCGATCCTATTCTCACTGTCAGATTCGTAACGCTATCGACGAGAGGTAATACTCTCGCGTTGTTTCGAATCGCGAAATCACGTCATCGACGCTTATTACGACGGCAATATGCAACAGTGTCGTAAAAACGTCACTCCGCTGCGTTTCGTTCGCTCCAGTAATTTTCCGCCCAATTAACCCGCATGATTTAAACATTAGAAACCTTCGACACACCTGTGGAATAATGTCCACGTTAATGTTTTACTTTACGCATCGATTATCCCGCTCGGTACATTATTTTTCGCCGACTGCTGCCGTCGTATTTCTGTTTCAATCGACGATAATTAACTTTATTGGACTTGTGCCCCCCTTTTTTGTACCGCTCGATACGATTAATAAAAATAAAAGGAAAAACTGTACGATTTATACCCCAGTGCGATTCGTCTCAGTGAAAGGCCCAGAAGCAACTGTTCCGACTAGGAAATGAAGACGACTTTTTTGTCATAAAATTTTATTGAATCGATAGAAAACAAATTGCAGGCGCGATCGCTCAATACCAGACAACGCCACTCCTACTCGAGGTCTACGCCACGCCCCCTCGCGAATCACGTGACCCAAATCGACCAATCGCTAATTTTCGTTGCATCAGCGTTGCACCTGAAGAGGCCCGATTTTCTGGGTTACTCCCGCTAAAATCACTTTCAGTGATAATATTGAAAATTATGTTGCGTTAAAAAATTTCATCTCTCCGATGGCTTTTTCCTTCCTTCCTTCGCTCCCGCTTGTGTCACGCTTGGTGAGATCAGCTTTAACGCTTTAAGCGAACCTGTAGCTGAGGCTCGTTAGATGGCTCGCGAGTTTACGGTATTCCTTTGTACATTGCAGGATTCCCCTCCTGCCAAGGTCCGGGAGAAAGAGATCGGGAGAATCGCTAATTTCTTTGTGAAATATACGTCTTTGCTTCGAATTCTTCCGAGGGTGAAAGTGCCTGTGTGAAGTTGTTTACAGAATATTCTCTAAAAAAGAATTGATAAATATCTCGTCTCGCGAAAGTTTGTCTTTGGCGATACTTTCCCAGAACGCGTCGCCTTATCGCGACGAGATCGAGACTTGGAGGAATAAAAGAAGTAAGGAATAAAAGGAATAAAAGGGTTGCGCGATTAATTTTAATTTTAATTGTTTCAATTCCTTCCAACTTTTAATTTTTTATTTTTATACATAAATGCCTCTGACGATTGTTCGAAGAAATAGTGAATCGAGAATTCAAGAGGGTGGAAGTTGAGCTAGTAAAGTTTACCGTAGCAGAAATGCGACACGGCATTATTCAAACGTTGGGAACCGTGGAAAAGTGTTAATATTTACCACGAGCTCGATCACGTTGATTCTTTGTCGTTCTCGCGTACGAATACAACTCGCCCCAATAAATTTTCTGTATCGGCGTCGTTCGTTCGCCCCCGGCCGGTTTCCCACCCCTGTCCGACCGGGCTGGTCCCTTTAAAAGCTCGAGCACGAACAGCCCGACGAAATAAGCGAACTCGACGACCACGATCAAGCTGAAACCGACGAAGATGCCGCAAATACCGCTGGCCTCGCCTGCAAAACGTCGATCGAACGGTTAAGTTACTCTCTCGTTCATTAAAATACATTACGAATTAGAATACTAATTGGCAAGAAGGATCGAGAACGTTCGTCCATTTGCACGATCGTCCCTTCCCTAGGGACGCAGCAAATCGACCGTGAACGTTTGCGAAAATTTACTCTCTTATGCATAAACTTGTTTTATTACTGTCTTTCATTATTTTATAGACGTACTCGTGTGCCATTAGATTTCATACAGTTTAGCGATAAAGGGATCTAACGTGGTGGGCCAAAGATCGCTTCCTGCTAAAGTAAATCCGTAATTTTTTTACTATTTCTTGAAAAACAAATCACAATCAAATTGAACTTAAATTCAATTCAAAATTAATAAAATTAGTTTTCTCTCGTGCTTTGCTAGAAACAAATAGGTGGAAAGAAACCCTTTTGGCCCACCCTGTGCAAACGCACAAATCTGGTAACAAGATTCGCAACTTTCTCTGCGTACGTTCGAACAAACAGACATTTCTAAAGTATCAAATTACTTCGTAACTTCGATTTACATTATTTACACACCCACGGTACGTGACGTTACATCGTCGTACGTCACACGGGGCAAAAATATTCCCGCCCTTGTTACGCAAGGAGTGGATTTCTCCTAACGAAAAATGCACGTCCTTTATCCCGAGTGCATTACATTACTTGGAACCGGCGCCGCAAACGTGTGTACATAATACAATGGATCAACTCGTAGCGCCGAGCTTGCACCCGCGTGCTTTTATTTCCCTTCTCTCAAGTCGCCGGTACAACAGATTACATCCCCGGAGTGGAAACCTTCGCGTTACGAGCCCTTCGTCACACAATGAAATCGTCTGTATTTTATGGATCTCTTTTGCTCTCTCGCGAGAGCGAACACTTTGCCCTGGGCAATTTCAGCGTCGCAATGCAAACCTCTCGTCGGTAATTCTTCTTCCTTGTTTGTCACGCGTTCGAGCTAAAAATCGAAAGCAGGGGGAGGGATGAGATCTGTCTGCAACTTTCAAGAATTTCTTTCCGCGACTACTTCATCCACGCGACGGACTCGAAATGGCCGGTCGATTTAGAGAATGCTCGAGATGATACAGAGTAAAGAGAATATGTCGCTAAAATAATAAAGAACAGATTGTATTATAACACAGAAAGTTCTTTATTATTACAAGTTTTCGTAACGAGACTTTGCTTTCGAGAAAGAATTCATTTTAAATAGCCGGTGAGAGATATTTCGAATTAAGAGGGATTTGCGCTTCTATACACGAAATAATCTTTATTCATGTTTGCATTCATTGCCCGAGGTAATGGAAAACAGAGATGTAGAATATTTTACGCGCGATGAATTTCATTACTTTGGAGATTGTTGAATTTCCCACACTCCCTGTCCTAAATATACGATTCAATTCATCTTACTAAATCTGTGCGGGATTGAATTTTCTATTATTACGTGAAATTTGCCGAATCGTTGCGTATTGACGTGAGGTTCGTTGTTTCGTCGACGTGAAATTTTATCGTTTCGCCGTTCTATAAAGCGCAACACAAACAGAGACGTCATTACTTCGCAGCGAGGTGCGTTTAACTCTCTTATCAGATGAAGTACAATATTTAATCTTCCTTTTTTCTTAGTACAGTCTCGTCAAGTCGAGAAGCGGGAAAATTCAATGTTTTTCGGTCAGAATTATCCTACTTCCGTCTGCTTTGAAAATGTCACTTACCCATGAGCTCGTACCAGCGAAAGATCACGTCCTGTTTCAACTTGATCGTGCCATAGTTGTTGAAATATATCGTCATCACGGACTGATTCTTGACTTCCGTGTCTTTTCTTCGAATTTGCAAAAAAAAAAATAGATTATGGACCTCGAAGCAGTTTAAACAGATAATATCCTAACTTACAGTATCTCGGAGACGTGTTCCAAACCAAATATGGCCATCTTCGCGTTGTATTTCACGTCGCTACATTCGGGATAACAGTTGCAATACAGGGTGTTCGTTTTCTCCATCTCCTCGTCGTTGTCGTAGAGATTCCCGTGCGGTACCACGGACAACCATTTAGCTGAAATTCGAACAGCAAACCTTGAACTTGCAGATTCGTTTCTTCGTTTAATCGAATAAGCATAATCGCTGAGAGAATTACGAATTCCATGGCTGCACGATTCATTAATTAATCAATCTCGTGCAGAGAGCCGTGACACAGTGTCGTAATTCAGCCAAATAGTGTGATCTACCGCCACGAAATTCGTAAAACAAAATTCTCGACTTGCTGCTTACATTTATACTGCGACAAGCACGGCACGTCTTCCAAGTTGCACACCTTTTTAGACTCTGGAAATAAATATACGAGCGGTTAATGATTTAAATTTTCAATTCTTTCAAAAGCAGAATTTCTGATTCGCTTCCTAGAGAGGTGCTTAACGCGGAAATTGACCATATTCCATCGTTACAGAAATTAAACTCCTTTGAATGTCTTGGAAATTTTACTCTTCTTAGATTCAAGAATAGAGCAACGCGACCCTACATCCAGAATTTCTAACAAAATTATTAAAGGCTTTGGATCTGGATCTCGATGGATCAAGCATAAAATGCGTAATGTTCTCATTATTGTTGTATTCGTTTATTACGTATTATGTATTAATAATTAATAAAACATTAATTAATATTAATATGTTAGTGTACGAAAATATTAATTAACATCGTATTAAAATATAAATCAGAAAATGACGGCTATTTGCCAATCTGTGTATTTTAATTTCTTTCACACAAGTTTCAGTCTAGATTTCACATCACGCGCGATCTGCTTTAAATCACTGAAAGATACGTCACGTTCCTCGACAGACGGGCCGAGTCTCGTAGCTTCTCTAATCTCAGAAGAAGGGGCAGGCTGTCGTTAATGTCTTGCAAAGGCTCGCTCAGCCAGTCAACGCCGTCGCGGTTCATTTCGACGCGGGATGAAAGTGAAAATAGGGGATGAGAAGGGAGTCTCTGCTTTTAAAACATTACCCGGTGAGAAATAACGATCCCGTACGCGTTTCTCTTGTCTTTCCCTAAATTGGATTTCTGATTTCAACGAGTTTTGTCATAGTGAATTCCAACGACTTTTGTTATTAGGTTCAACAAACATTTAATTTTCTATTAAGTAATGTTCTGTTAAATTTAGTTCTCATAAAGTTCTACTAAATTTAATAGTTTACTATTATTACGTGGTTCTATTTTCTAATAAAGTGTCAAATTTATACCATAAATTTATATTTACATATTCATATTGCTACAAATATAAATTTATACTATAAATGGGTATACCATAAATTTATATTTATAATGCTACATCTATAAATTACACTATAAATGTGTGTACTATAAATTTTATATTGATATAATTCACAAGTTTATAGTAAAAGATTATATAAATTTGTATTTGTATAATTTATAAATTTATAGTACATATGTTTATACATAGTACAAATTTGTAAATGTAGTACCAAGTTATATATGCAGTACCACATTGTATATGTAATACAAATTTGTAAATGTAGAACCAAATTTTATATGTAGTACCAAATTTTATATGTAATACAAATTTGTAAATGTAGAACCAAACTGTATATGTAATATAAATTTGTAAATGTAGTATCAATATGTAGCATCAAATTTATAATATATATACTTATAGTACAAATTTGTATTTGCACTATAAATATATTGATAATCACATTGTAATTTGTACAGCATCATAGCATATTGTAATCGTATAAATAAACGACAGTCTCATCAATACTCTCTGTATCGCGTAAATTGCAATAAAACATATCGGTCCTTACCTCGATTAGGCAAAAAGAAAGGTATACACCCGCACATTATCCACATGTCCAGCGCTTTGCAGTCGACGATGCAGTTGCTGTAAGTGTAAAACATGTGAGGCCCGGTCAGTTCATTCTCGAACACGCAGTCGCGTTTCTCCAAGGAATGCGACACGATGCTCCTCGTGCTGTAGAACATGATTGCCTCTAGCTGCACGCTCCGGTGCACCCTCGGCGAGACTAAAAAGTCGATCACACCTCCGCTGGTTGTGTCCGGATAATCGTGCGGATTGAAGATCGTCACCTGAAACAAACGTCGCGAACCCTTCGAACACGTCGAGTCGACTCGACGACGCGGGAAATATTCACGAGTCGTCGAGTATTTACTGTATCTACAGCGTCGGCGAGTCGTCGTCTGGAGGGAGAAAGAAAAAAGGGAAGGAGAGGAAGGAACCCGCAATTTGCATAATGCAGCAATCCTCGGCTGTCACGCGAGATAATCGTCAGGAACGACCACGACCCACATTTCCGGTGGCGTGATTACGAACCAGACTCGTTTCTGGCTGGCTCTGGCGGAATTTTGATTACGGATATTTTCGGAATTGACGAAGGTTAAAACCTATCCACTGGCGCGTGATGTCAACTCGCGGAAGATCGTTTCGCTGTCTGATCAACGAGCGATTGACCGTCCCCGCGGCTGCCAGTTTAATTCGATGATATTCGAACTTTAACGATCCGTTAGACGCGATGATACTTGGAATATTATTCCGAGGCTTTCCGACTGAATGTTAAGCAGCTTGTTCCGAAGGACATTCGAGAAAGACGGAGAAAGACAAAGGAAAGCGTCGCCGCGTTCGCGGAATTAAAAATTCCGTAAGCGTTTCGTGCAGGCGCCAGCTTCCACCTCGACTGATGAAAAATTACCTTCCAGCCAGCGCTCGGGAAAATAGGATAGAAGTAATCGTCTAGAAACGGGTCCAGCACCACCAACAACCCCCCGTTCTCGGTCAGATCTTCCACCTTCATCGGCTCCAGCTTCACGTCCCTGCACAATACGTTTCGACCTGAAGAAAGAGAAACTTCGCGGAGACGCGACGAAAAAACATGGCTGCTCGCGAAGTATTAGGGGTGAGTCGTTCTCTTCAAATTTAATAAACATTGCCATCTAGCGATGGCAATAATTGAACTTGTTGTAACGTAACCTATATTCTAGTTAAATACAATATATTGGCATTTAGTGTGCTTATTACAGATTAAATTACTACTAAATTATATAATAAACGTTACAGATAATTATAGATTAATTAATATTATAGATAATAAAAAATTATTACAGCTAATATTATAGACAATATTACAGATTATTAAATTATATTATAAACGTTACAGATAATTATAGATAATAAAAAATTATCGCAGCTAATATTATAGATGTTAATAATTTTAAAAATTATTATAGACAATTATAGATTGAAACTGTATTAACTCTTAAACAAAATAAAATTTTGCACAGTATCGAAAAACGACATTACTTATGGGTATTCCTAATAATTTCCAAGCAGCGAGGGAAGAAGAAAGCGCAGAGGGAAAGCAATTTTGTTTCACGAAACGCAAAACGAACGGAAGCTTGCACGCGGTCTGTGGAAACCTCTGTTAAAAAAAAAAAGAAATGAAACGACTTGCAACGCAGAATGAATAATATAAATAATTGGATGGGAGGCAAAGGCGGTCTGGAAACTCACAGATGCGTATCGTCCCCTTTGGTCGCGTAATTGAAGGTACAACAGTAGCCGTCCTGCGTCTTGCGGAACGTGAACAGTTCCGAGCAGTTCCAGTCCTTGTCGTGAAAGCGACACTTCAACAGCATGGAGGAACACTGTGGCGTCAACTGAAATGTTTGTCACAGAGGGATCGGTCGAACGATAAACAGAGAGCACAAAGATGGAAATCCCCGTTGGTTAACGTACAGAGATGAACGAAAATATTCGCACGCTCGGTGAAAAACTGCCGATATTTTGCAACTCGACGAAGAAAACATTTTATTCTACTTGTTTTTTTACTTGTTTTTGGACGTGTGATACTCTTTTTAATTATTCTTTTCCGTCACGTCTGGAATTAGTTAAATTCAATTTTTATTTAGCCTAGAATTAGTAGACGAAGCCGAAAGGTTTATTCCTTCTTTCTCGACATTTTTCTATTTATTTTTGAACGTAGGATGCTATTAATTACTCTTTTCTGTCACATCTAGGATTTAGCCAAATTCAACTATCTAGCCCAGAATTTTCACAAGTCTCAAGTCGAAAAAGCTTTTCAGCACGATTTCGGAAACACTCTGTGCGATATAAAAATATCATCGTATATTGAAGTGTGTCATATGTGTATAAATTGACTCACTCGTTTCATTACGTCAGCGATGTCGTAATAGCCTTTGTGATACACGGTGAGAAGCTGGTCGATTCGATTGGAGCGGTTCTGCAGCGGGAACTCGGAGTCGTAGAGGTCGCCCAGCTGCGAGATCATGCTGAGAATCTCGTCCGCGGGTAAATCGGTGATGTTCGCCGCGAATCTGAATGTTAATTAAATGGAACCTTTGGAGAACGCATCGTCCCACCGGCAGAGTGAAAGCAGATCCGGGCAGAAATTTGCGAGGGCACGAGAACGTACGGTGAAATGGGTGACAATTTTTGAAATTGGGTAAATTTTCCTGGACACAGGAGGAGAGAGGGGTGGTTGGTGCACGCGCGAGGCGCAAACGACGGGACGTGATAAAATACATTCGCTGAATACGTTGGCGGCGATCGATGCTCGCCCGAAACGTTTTGGTCGAAAATTGAATTAAAAATTCTATCCTATGAAAATTAACGACGGCGCTCGTGCGTACAGGCGGGCAAAGTATCCATGGAAATGAGTCGCAAATTTGTGTCGGATAAAGTTATATGTATCGAGTTAAATATTTATCGTCGTTGTTGTAAATCGCGATCAAGTGAAAACGACGTCGGTCGCGATTTCAATATTAATAGATAGTGTCCCTCTCTCTCTTTTTTTTTCTTTTTTCTCTGTCTCTCGTTCTTTAGCGGAAGAGAGATCCGACGCTATACTCTGCATATTAATGGAAATTTTTTTTCTTTTTTTTTGCGTGACAGACTTAAAGTAACTCTCGCTAACTGAATATTAATGGCCAGTTTTTGCAAATTCGGGGCTAATTAGGGGACGCGTTTTTGCGTTCTCCTTTTAATGAACGTTTCTTCTCATCGACGCGAGGAAGAATGGCGAGACGTTATCGCGATGATTCGCAACAACGTGTTCACAAAAATATATCGTCGAAATCGAAGGAACATCGACGCACATGGAGATCCTATTCTCATTGCAGATTCCCTCGAGAGAAAGAAAGAGAAAAGAAAATTAAAAATTTAATTCAAGGGAAGATAAATGATATCACGACGTGTAATTATAAAAATTACCGGTCGAGCATATAGATCGATGCGACAAAGCGACAAATGAAAGCGTCTAAGCTCTTGCTTGAAAAATTGTTATTTATGGATTTCATCAATCGTTCGAATTTGCATGTAAAACCGCGTGCAAGAAAAAAAAAAAAAGATATATCGATACGAGTTAATGTACCGTCCAAAATGACAAATACGCAGCCCCGCTTTTTCTCTGTCAGCGTTGCAGGTTACGCTTAAACAAGTGCTTGACAAATATTTACTCCCGGTATTTTATGACAAATAATAAATACACAGAGCCACACGTGTATCGTGAAACTACAGTAAAAATTAGACAGCTTTGCCACACTCTCTATGAAAATATTTATATATATATATATATATATATATCGCAGGTCGAAAAAAAGTATATATCGAAAGGCTAGTAATTTTGGAGATGTTTTAACTCTAATTTTATAAAGTCTATCGTATGAAAAACGGAGAAAGAACAAGAGCAGTATCCTTGTATTCATACTGTTCTCATCTTTCGTGTGTATTACACTTTATAAAAAATATAAAACTCTCCTAAACTAATTTTAGACATAGAACTAACACTTGAAAAATTAGAAAATTATACTTGAAAAAATAGTAGTGACCTATTCGCGTTTATCTAGAGATAAACTAATAAGGGATCATAAATGTGAATCACCGATTTTGATGAAATTTGACATAAATGTAGATTGATAAAACTACTTTCAAAGTTGGAGGTGCTGAACATATTTTCAAATATCTCGGAAATTATTGAGGGTACCGTTTTTGTGTAAATTGATGAAATTAGTATTTTTTTAACGACGAATTTAATGGTGTATACCATTTTGTAAAAAAGACCGTATATTTCACAAGTTTTTCCAAGTAAATATTGACAAATTTCCTTGAATGCTTATTTGTGAATTCAAACACAAATTACGGATAAAATGGAATCTTGATTTTTGCATTATTTTGTAAGCGTACCAAGTTACTGTTTACTTCTACAAAACAGAAAAGAAACACATTTAGGACATTAAAATGAAACACTCTGTATACAAGTCCCTCAGAGCCATCGTTCAATCATTCTCGAGTTATGTCTTCAAACTCCACGGCTCGCAGAAATTTTTCTTCGTCACCGCGACAGAAATCGTCGCAAAATCTGAAATCCGAAGCCTGATATTTCGGCTGTTATACATTGTCGAACTATTGACGGCAAGTTTTCTCATAATGCCGACGATGAATTTGAATGAACGAACGCGCGCTGGCTCCGCCAACGAAACAGAATTTTCGGAAATGCAGGAAAATAACGGTGGATTTCATTTATGAACGGAGGGCAATTCTAAACGGGAAGCCGCAACTTCGGCCACAATCGAAATTATTCGTACAACGGGATTCGTTGGCTACGAGGTTGTCCAATTAACTTAACCATGCCCTACGCTGAATTATGCTCTTCTACCCCGTATTTCGCCAATTTTCGTTTATTTGACGTTTGTTAAACGCTGCTCACATTTCGTTTGCCAGCTCCGTCGCCGATCGAAGACTTATCCGGTTGATGCTGCAGATCGCCACCCCTGGAAAAGACCATTCGACTTTCGTGAAATAACTCGAGGAAGAATCGACTCGTTAATACGAGCGTGTAATTAAGCACAGATGGAAGGCAAACGAAAACTTCCACGATAAAAGTATGGCTCAATGATTCACTACTCAGTGAATTAAAGTTGCAAATAACTTCGATCAAAAATACTGGTTTCTAGCTTTCGAGCGTTGTCACTTGTCAGGTATTCCAGCAATTGTCTGATTTTTCGTTCAGCTTGCCCCTCGGCGAGAAATTCATCAAACTTTCAAATTCCAGCATGCGGTTAAATAGACGAAAAGGGGGTTGACTGTTTACCTGGGAAATATAATTGGTCCGTGGGAAAGTATTCCGTTTCGACGCTAGTGAACAACGGTTTCTCCATGAATTCCAGATACGTGCAGTAAATGGAGTAAACCATGCCCGACGCCGTGACCATGTACACCAGGAACCACAGTACTCTGGAAAACAGCAACGGGCTGTTAAGAAAAATTTTCTGCAAGCAACCGCATGAATTTCAAGCCTCTCTCGAGTCTCTCTCCGTTGTTGCAAATTCTAGATATTTACTGCATCCACAGGACGTCTCGAGAGAAATAAAAAATTAGTCGATGCTAGCCCGTTTCAGTGAGGGTGAAAAGTCACAGGTTGCGGGAAGAGTTGGAAAATTTCTATAAATTGCTTGTTATCTGTTACGAACAGATTCGTACAAATGTGAGTGATAAAAGTAATAAATGGTAATGAAATTTGTATAAATAAGTAGTACGGTGCAAGCAATATTCCGTTCATTAACACGTTCCGATTTTTGGTTATTTTTTAATTATTTTCCATTTAGGACACGTCACGCTATTATAATTAATAATTTTGCTTCTGAAGTGTGTCTTACGATTTTTATAATACAGTGTAAAAACTATCAAGAATTATCAAGAAAAGTGTCTAGAGTTTAAGACGAATTACAGAACGAAACGATAAATTTAATTTTAAGGTATTATTTTAACAAACAATTTTTTAATGGTGTCAAAGTTAATTTAAAATAAAAGATTGGTTCCAAATATTTTTAATGTTATTGTTCATATACTAAATAATAAATACTACCAAATAATAATAATATATTATATAAATTATATAATACTAAATAAGCAATACTTATTTTAACGTTATTTTGATAATAAATTTTATTTAAAGCGTCCTCTTATCGAACTGAATTGGAAAAACCATGTCCCACATGATTTACAAAAAATTCCTCGTTTTATAATGAAAATTCCAATAGCCTGGACGTGTACGAAACGTGTTAATACTCGAGCAATCATTTCAGATGACGATAGAAATTTGGATTAACCCGTGAAGTAACATTCTAAACAACAGATACTCCAAACAGATACTCCAAGGCAAATCAACAACGATTCAACACGGGTTCGATAGTTGCGATCCTCGAACCCGTGTTTCTCGAAACAGCCTATGCAAGCATCGACGCTTTCTCCCTTCCGGAAATTCGTCGCGTCTAAATTACCTGTCGAACCACGTCGCTTCCGGATCCACGAAGTACCTGAATCCGGCGAGCTTCGTGTACCTGCAGTACAGCTTGCAGTATTTTATCAACGTTCGCGTGAAGCGTGATCTAGACGAAGTCGCGCGCGTCTCAGGCAACTGCCAAGCTCGCGGGACACTGGTGTCTCTTCTCGATTTATCCTCCTGCCAGACTCTCATCTCGCTCTCCCCCTCTTTTCGCGATTAATCGCAAAGGAAAACAAAAAAATGAATAAGTAAAATATGTATCACCGTTCCACTCGTCGCGTTTTCAACGACGCGGCGATCATCGCCAAACGAACAGCGACAAACGAAAGCGCGACGCTCGCGGATAAACGGAATAATTCGAGCGTGGCGTGCTGCTCTCCCGGCGATAACGATAATGGCGCGTTTGACGAAAATTTCACGAATATTCACGTTAAAAAAAAAATACGGGGGCGGGTAATCGAGGAAACGAGAATTCGAGGGCTTCAATCGGTAGGAAAATTTGTCTTTCGAAATTCTCAGATTAAATCGCGTTTAACCGGCACAGTTGCGCGTTCAGCCGACCAGCTCTCGACTGTGCTTCGCCAACACGTTTATATTCGGCCTCGCGAAGCGCTCGCGCCGTCCTTTTCTACTGTTTTTTGTCACGCGTAACTCGTTTCCGCCTATCTCTGACATCGTTTCACCGGTGACGGTGATCGCCTGTTTGGTCCCTCGCCGCGTTGAAACGGGAAATTTTCAGACGCAAGCACACACGCAAAACACGGTGAAACGAAACGCATGCGACGTTATCGTCGAAAAGAAAAAAGGGGTTCATCGCGGAAATAAGGGAACAAGGACACGAACCTTGTCGTTTGAATTTTAATCGGCAGAGGAAATATCTGTAGAATCTCCGTGTCGCGAGGTTTCACTCGTGTCGTTTAAATGTCGCTTTTATTTACATTTTTTTAAATATTTAATTTTGCGATTCGACGTTCGATTAAAGAGAACGACACGAAACTGATGGATGAGCGATGGTCGGATAAAAATGGAAGTTTCGTTCGCGAGTCGCCGACTCCGGAAACGTCTCTTCTATTAACGTCCTCAACTTCCACCACGGAGAAAGTTGCAGCTAGTTGGAAATCGAGGAGACAGATTTTCAGGGAATCAAATCGGGCCTTGTCAAATGACCCGTGACCGGAAGCTGCGCCGGTCGTCATCAATTCACCGCCGTGACAATCGAATCCGCGATGCGGCCACAATTAAACATTGAACTCGAAGGATGATTGATCGGTCGAGCCGAACGACGAGATATTAATCAGATCTTTCGGTTAAAATTAAGAATCTAAGAACGACTGCTACGAAACTGTGTTGGCAAATCGTGAAAATGTTGGCGATCGATCGAAAGGAGCAGAGCACGCCGATCATTTTCGAAATCGTCCGGTTCTCTCTGGAACGGAAACGAGGTATCGGAGTGTCGCGATTGCGAATTGAATATTAATGGACACTATGGATTTCGATCGAGCAGGGGCCGAGTTAAATATTAATGAGGCCCTTTCGGAGCGGGGAATTAATTACAACGTTCGCGCGAAGTTCGTACGGATCGCACGCATGGATTTCCAAATATTCGCGGCCGCGAATTTTATTCTCGTCGCCTATATTCTCATATATTTTTCTATGGATATTAACAAAAAGAAAACTATAGCTATTGATAAAGAAAATGGATCGTAAGAGCTACGACAAATATTTTTATATATTTTTATCTTATTATATTGCATATTATTTTTATATTATCACTGAAAGTGATTTTAGCAGGGGTAACCCAGAAAATCGGACTTCTTCAGGTGCAACGCTAATGCAACGAAAATTAGCGATTGGTCGATGTAGGTCACGTGATTCACGAGGGGGCGTGGGTAGACCTCGAGTAGGAGTGGCGTTGTCTGGTACTGAGCGATCGTGCCTGTAATTTGTTTTCTATCGACTCAAATGTTTGCGTATCAATAAAATTTTATGGCAAAAGATCATTTTATGGCGAATCGTGTTGGGGTACAAATCGTGCAGTTTTTTTTATAGACATTAATAAAGAGAACGCAGTTGGAGGGATTCTGAAAAACATCGTACGAGAGAGCGCAGAGAGAGCGCAGAATGTAGCAAGTATCGAGGATCTCGCATCAACCACGAGACGTATCGTTGCATTAAATCACAATGCAACGCGATGCGTCGTTGCGCGAGCCACGCATTTTCACGAGCATCAGAGCATTCTTTTCGCGCCCGTCTAGCTTCCCCGTGATTTGCAGTCGGCTTGATTTGCGATCTCTCCTAAATGCAACCAACCCTGCCCTCCTTCTCATATTAATTTCTGTTTCATCCGCCAAGATCATATTTCTCCCGGGTGAAGAATCATTGCTACGATCTGGTTTCGTTGCTGCGAATACCATTGAATCTCGCTTTCGAGGGCATTGAATATTCAGTTTTCAGCTCGAGTAAATCTCACGAGTCAAAATTAGAATTAAAACGATTAGAATTCGGAGCTTCTCTCATACATATATATATATAATTAAAATCGTGGCGTTTAATTTAGCTGGTGAGACGGTTGATTATTTACCTCAGACGGCGATTAATTTCGATCGGATAATTAAAACGAGAGTCGCTTAATCGAGAAATTTAAGGTACGAAGTATAACGCAACGTCAAATACAGAGCACGCTACGGTATATTCGATAGTTTCCGTGCGACTTCGTATGGATTTCAATTACCTGAAGTTGGTCGATCCGATCATCGACGGGACTCGCGCCGAGCGCGGCTCGAAATATTTTATTAATGCTCGAGAGCCGCAGGAGTCGGCCTGGGATTTGCGTATAACCGACTCCACGCGAAACTTCGGCATCCGCGCCGCTTCGTTTTGTTTTCTATGATCCTGCGTCGATACACGTGTATCGAAAACTTTGGTATCGCGCAACGAGTCGTCCTTTGTAACGTGTTTTCAAATCTCGTCTGCTCGTAGATAAATTGAAGAGGGAGCTGAAACACGGGTAAACAAATGTTCATCTAATCTAAACGCGAAATTTAAGCGAGACGCATTATATACTTGGACTCGTGTAACCACCAGGCTTCCACCTTTCGGATTTCCGCGCCGGTTTCAGTCGGCTTCGTATACATTAGCGCTCCAGACGTCTTCACGATGGAGAATATACGGAAAACTGAGTCACACGGGTCAACATTCACTTCGTTTATCGACAGATGTTTGCTTTGAGCGATGTGCGTCTGACCCATGACGTGGCTCTATCACTCTGTCACCAATTATTTTATTTTTCATCTTATATATTTCAATTTTAGATAACATTTTTGTGACGCGCAGTGTGATATACTCGGGCTTGGTGGCTGACTATAGACAGAGCTGTATCACTGTCTCATCCATAACTTTCTCCATTCGTTTTCTATTTTTTAATTTATACGATGTGTCTACTCTGTAGAATATATATTTTCTATAAAATTAATAATATTTTCTATGATAGAACTACATTACTTGAACAATATTCGTTGCATCTCACGCTGCTGCATTTCAGTTTCAAAGTTATTCCGCGAACAAAAATCCTGACGTAGCTCCCTGCGCGGAGTTGCACAATTTACATCAATGTTCCGTGTCATTTATTCAGTCCATCAAGACGGGCATTAACGTCGAATTCCACGTAGGATATTCAGTTACGTGCGACGTCGTTGATCGCGTAACGACACACACTTAAGTGTATTTCCGCGGATTAATCTCGAGTATAATCCACGTTCACCAACATACCGCGGACAATCCAATTTAAATAGCTCGGGGGATCAGGCGCCGCGTTGTAAATTGCATACAACACGCCGGAATGGAAATTACGTTGACGAGATTTCCCGTTTACCGGAAGTACGACGCCTCCTTTTACATACACGAGGGAGAGATTTCCAGACGAATCACCGGCGAAACCGTGTACCGTTATTTCCCCTGTAACGAAATATCAAGACGAGGCCAAGGAGCGGCGTCTCATACCCCTTGGAAAACCGGCTTCTCTTCGCCGATCTCGTTAAGATCGTTTTAAATTTAGATAGACAGATGTGAGGGAATCTCAACCTTCAAAGGAGCAAAACCACCTTTGGATCTCTCTTTTCCCTTTTTTCGTGGGGAAACCTAATGGAATCAAACAAGAAGCTTTTCTCGCGCGTAAACGTTAAACTTCTCCTCTGTTCTTTTATTTCCTCTCTGTTTTACAGTCTCGTGACATTTAGGGAAACTGTTTGGATTCGACGAATCTCGCGACGCCGCGCAATTAAATAAAACGCGAACGGAGAGAGAGAGAGAGAGAGCGAAGAGAGAATCTGGGTTGAAAGTTAATCGCGTTCCGCCACAACGGGCTCGCAGCGAAATCCCCCGCCCCACTGAATATGGAACAGAGTTTTATAAATATGATAATTGGCGACACGTGCCACAGGAATTAGCGAAACAGAAGGAAGCGATTCCGCACGTGTGACCGATGCGACGCGTCGCGGAAGTCGCAGCGGCGCGTGTGTACCCCGATGAAACAACAACGGTCGAACGTTGACTCGGCTGCCACTGATTAAAGATTAAAACTCGAGCCGGCGCGTGGCTTTTACGCGACACGTTTCGCATCGTCGCGCGGCTGAATCGTAATTGTTTAACGAGCGTGGAGATGTAACTCCATTAAGCGTGCTCGCTCGCTCGTCGTTAGAAAGGGTCACCCCGTAGAGGTGGGTCTCGCATCGAAATTCAATCTTCTCCCTCCCTCGCACTCGCGACTATGAATACGCACATCGCTCTCGCGACAATTGTTTTAAACAGAACGCCGCAATCGATTCCGCCGTCGTTATCTGCGTACATTGCGAATCGAGGCATTAATCAACACGTACAAATAGTTTTGTCACCGCTATTAATTTATAATGCCCCGGTAATATCCCCCTATAAATTCACACCGGGGTTTTCGCGCATGCTGCTCGCGTATACTCCGCGGATTATTATACAACTGATATCGGCGATCGAAGGCCCTCGCGCGAAATTAATCGAACCGTAGAATCGAATTTGAACATCTTCAACGGAGACCAAGGACTGTTTAAAGCAACGTTTAAAGCAATTGTTTATACTTACTAAAAAGCTAATTCTCACATCGGCGACGGTCGAATTGAAATTCAGGAGCGAACTTCCGGAAGCAGGAAGGGGTGAAGCAAACGAAGGAGAGAGGGAGAAAAGAAAAATAACGAAGAATTCCATTTCACACCGCTAGCTGGAGAGCACAAAGGATTAAGTGGAGAGTTAATTACGGCGAAATGCATAGCGAAATTTCTCCTCGAAGGAGACGACCTGTACGTACATATATCGCGTGGACAACGAGGCAGGACGCGGATAAAGGAAGAGGAAATAAGAGGAACGGAGGGGAGTGTTTTCATGCGCGGAAGAAATGGGGGAGAGGGAGGGAGTTGGCCCTTTTGTCTCGTTCTTAATTGCATGCGCCAGTCGCGTTACACGTTCCTGCGTCTTATCTCGACCTTTTGACCATTCGCATTCCCCGACTATTGCCCTTTGTCTCCCGGGGCGCTCTCGCATAAAGAATCGCCTGGCTCCAAGACCGTCAATTCGTCCGTGATACATCTCGTCAAGCTACTTCCTCGTCCCGAAGTAAAAAGCCGCCGGTGGTTTTAATTTCTTTCCTCAACGGAACGTCTTTCTTATTCGCTTGAACGACTCCGAGCTGTCAAAAACTTTAATTCGTTCCTTTCGTTTGGAAATATTCAATTTTAATTTAATTTAATTTGGAAATTCGGATCTCCAAGTGATGTTAGAAATTAGCTCAAAGTTTCTTAAAATGTTAAAATTTAATTTATTCTCTCGATTTGCAAATATTCAATTTACTTTAATTTGTTTGGAGATTCGAATCTCCAGGTGATTTTAGAAATTCTACAAAAATTAGAAAGATAAGTTTCTTAAAATGTTAAAATTTAATTTATCCTTTCGGGTTGGGAATATTCAATTTATTTTAATTTATTTGGAAATTCGAATCTCCAAGTGATGTTAGAAATTAGCTCAAAGTTTCTTAAAATGTTAAAATTTAATTTATTCTCTCGATTTGCAAATATTCAATTTACTTTAATTTGTTTAGACATTCGAATCTCTAAATGATTTTAAGAATTTTACAAATTAGAAAAGCAAATTTCTTGGAATGTTGAAATTAAAATACAAAAGAAACTTATTACCATTTTCTGGAAGAGCAGAATATTTTAAAATTTGTATAACACAAGTTTAGTCGTTTTTATCATTGCGTGTTATATTATTCTTTATTAGAAAAACAGATTTCTTAAAATATTAAAATATTAAAATTACGAAAGCAAATCATTGTCATTACACGAATTAAAGATGTCAGTTCAATCGTGCGATAATATATTAAATATGATAAATCTAAAAAGTCTCCTTTCTCCATGTGAAAACTGTCACGAATCCCTTTCTCTCTCTCGTCAGCGATAAAATCGATCGGATTCAAACGATCAAGCGAACGTCGTATATCGGAAAGTCGAAGAAGCGCGATATAATCAAATTATGCGCGACAGTTGGGTAATTCCTGAGCTTTCGCGAGGGGCGAAGTGACGAAGGGCTGAGAATTAAGAGGAGAGCCGTTGCTTTTTCACACGCGTGAACGTAACCGAGTCGCGACCGGCTATAAGGGAAGATGGGAAGAAAGGTTGGGGCTTTGTCAAGTGCAAATTGAACGGGCACTCGCGTCCTGCCTTTTCCACCAAAAACCTGTCGTTTTGCAGTCAAGACAGCCGAGGTTGCTCCTTTTAAGCGACGAACGTCTCGCTTGTATAAAGATCGCTTCGATAACATAGGTATACCGCGACTTATACTTGAGAAAAGAATGAAGATGACGAGATGGTGAGATCTAGGATCTTTCTGAGAAATGATCCGACACTTTTATCTTTCTTGGCGCATTCTCGTCACAGTACGTAGGATTCATATTTTCATTAACCCTTTGGGTACGTTTGACGGTTAACACTTGTTTCGCCCAAGTACAAGATGACGAGTCTAACTCGAATTGAGACTCGAATTGAATATTTAATATGTACATTCTTGTTTATATTTGAAAGTAGTTAGTATCAGTCGCAACGGAAGAAACAAGTCCAACATTTCGGTGAACAAATTAAATGCAAAATTTTCCATGTGCAAAAATTTTTTCAAATAAATCAGCACCCAAAGAGGGTTAAACATTAATTGGCACGGTTGAGAGATCTTAGTCAGCGTCTTATTTTTTCGTAAAATATTTTTTTTCTTTTTTTTCACGGATCCTACGTCTCATTAAATTTTCACAGTTGTACAAAGGATACCACGTTGGCGCGCTATAGGTTCATTAGCGTGACGTGTACCAGGGCGATAGATCGCCGTTGAAACAAGCGGCTGAGAAAACCTGCTGAAAGCAAGGACATTGAGTAAAATGGATAGATGCGCGATCGTGATTCGTAGAGGTGTCGTGACGCTGGCGATTTACCCACTATGCGATCCTCCTAATCATTTAACCTATCGGGCGCGTGCAATTTGAAAAAAAAGAAATATATATATATATATATATACGTACATTATGAAAAACGACAAAAGAAATAGAGAAAAAAATTACAAGGTCGGCCGCGAGAGCTAATCGGAAGAAAAGAATCGCTTTGCACGAGTGGAATTAATAAATCGTTATTATATCTAAACATTTGCGCATGTTCGGTAAATACGGATGAACACGAGGCGCTGTTTGCTGATTTCGACGCACGCAGTCGCGTTAATTCGCTCAATAAATGAAAAGCAAATATTTAACGATATGCGTCGGTGCCGGGCGCCGCGCGAGAGGAAAAATTCCCACCGACCCACGGGCTGCTAGAATAAAAAAAAAAAAAACAACGATTGCTCGCGGATTGGACAAACGCAAAATAAAAGATAGAGAAACAGGGGCTGGAGGGAAGCGGGGATGGAAAGCATATCGAAAATCGCTCGTGCATTACGAAAACAAAGCCGATGGGAAATTGTCAGCAAATTCGCAGGTGAAACCGACGCCCGGACAACTCGGAAAGCGAAAGCACCCCCGCGAGTGAGTGGAGAAAAAAAAACGTCTCGCGTAATAAAATTCCCGCATTCCGCGTTCCCTTTAATTAATCCGCGGCGAAGCTGTCGCCGCTTTGTCACGCGGCCAGAAAACTAACTTGTAATATATTCACGATTAAGCTTTGCGCGGTTCTTCGCGGCGTAATCGGCGCGAATATATTCACACAGAGAGAGAGAGAGAGAGAGAGAGAGAGAGAGTAAAAGGGCCGGTTATTATTTATCAAGTGTGCAACGTAATCGCGGCAATTTACAGCCCCTCCTCTCGCGCGCGAGCTGCCGCGTAGCTCGATGGACGGCCCGGAAAAGAGGTCAAAAGAAATTAATTGTAACGCGAGAGGTTTTCACGCGGCGGGCGAGAGTCCGCGCGCGTTGCTTTCCACAGCGCGGTGGCACGCTGGAAGTGCGCTTTGTTGTAAACCGCGTGAGGCGGGTGTCTCGTTTCGCTTTCTCTTCTTTGTTCTCGCCCTTGATCCTCGTTTCCCTTCCCTCTTGTCCGATAATTTTAATTTTCAAGCGACCAACTTTAACTTCCATTCGTTTCAGGGGAAAAGAACGGGGGGGAGTGGGGTAGAGAGGGGGTTCTTCGTTTTTGAAAAGAAAGAAGAGGATCCACTTAGCTCGATTGCGTGCGTAAACGCAAACGATACGATCGCGAAGAGACGAGCAGAAGCGAACAGAGGCGTGGAATCGCGAGATGTAAATTGCGACGGCCGTTAACCGTTTCTGTTCCTTCTCGCCCGGTTTTCCCCTCTTTGTCCTCCTCCGGGTCGTTAAGCCAACGAACCCCCCTCATTTTTAATGCATTAAAGTACACCCAGGCAGGAGAGCAGGCCGATCAGAGTCGACGCGAATTCTACGAGGATCCATCAGCGACGAGAAAAGGGACGAGAGAAATCGAGGGGAGGAAGGAACCGATCCGTGTCGAACACAGCCGGGGATCGATGCCGAGCGATGGCGATCGTAATAAAATCGCGCGACCGTGTACGTTCCGTTGAATAAGAGCCCGAAAGCATTCTCCATCCCGCCGCAAGAATGGAAGGTGTTGGCAAATGGATAGAAAGATAAATCGATTTCTCGTCCAACCGTCATATCTCTGCTTCTTTTTCTCGTCCCTTCGGCCACTTTGTTCGGGTAGCGGGCGTGGGATTTGGAAGAAATACCAAAGTCGAGGATCTTAAACGCGCGACAAATTCGAGAACTTGAGACAACTTTGACAACCGATAAGCTCTCAAACCGCTCTCTCTCTCTCTCTCTCTCGCGCGCGCGGTTTTCAAACTTACGTCCAACGCGTTCGAATCGGAGGAATTAAAGGTGGACGCAAAGGTGGATCGCGAAAGTAAAATCGATTTTCGAGAAGAACGGTCGGAGGATGCCGTCGCGAATTCAATTACGAAGTCGGGAGATATAACGAGGAGCGTAATTATCGCTGGTCTTACAATCTTGCTCTTGGTTACCAGCGAGTCGCAATTAACCTCGCGCGCGTTATTTCGAACAATCCGAGCCTGGCCTCCGTGTGTAACTTAATCCCCGTCGGAATCCACAGGGGAGTGTTTACGAGTTCGAACAACTCGCTGCCGTTTGAAATTCTTACGATTCCAGCGGAATGAATTTCCGGCTCCCCATTACGTTCGAGTTGCGTTCCGACACGTGTTACACTCGTACTTCCCCTTTACCCCTCCCGCAATACGCTCATATTCCGTTGCAGGAATTTTTATTAATGCATTTCAGGAATGGCGGTTCATTACAGCAATACAACTTGACGACACAAAAGGTGCGACAAATACAACGCTGGATATGGAACTGTCATTCTTTCAATTTTTTTTTTTAATTTTTTTTAAAAAACAGAGAGTCGATCGAGAGGACAGCGTCGATTGAGTTCTAAAAAAAGAGTCTACTTGTTATTAGTTATTAATTTGTATTCATCATCTCGTTGTTGTAATTCGTTATTATTGAATAAATTTTGTTACTTATATTTATACAATCTCGACGATATTTATATACCGAAAAACGTATAGCTTGGCGTCTGCTTGCGACAGTAGAATTATTACGAGCTTAGGAAGGAACGTTTAATCGATCGTATTCACTCGGGCATTCACGGTCGCTTAGAACCTGCTCGGGATACCTGACGACCTGGAGAAAAATTATTGAACTCTTTCTCGGGCTGAAATGATGGAACGTCTCTGACGAATACACAAACGCGTTGTCTCTCATCTTCTCACGGTTCGTCTAAAAAGTGACAATTTTAAACGAAACACGTCTGCGCTATTGGAGCTAAAAGTCCAACTTTAAACGAGTTCGTACCGAATAACTTTGATCTTTTCGTGCGAGAAAGTTGGCGGAAAATATAAATAACAAAGAGGTAGCTCCAAACTGATGAAAAGTCTTCCGGACTTCATAACCGTTGCTTTTTATGAATTATTTAACGATTCCATAATTAATGATCGTTCAAAAGTTGAACCGTCCAAGGAATGATAGTGACCACCGTTGGAGGGCGCGTTGCACGCGCGGATATTCAATTTTCGTTTGTTTAAAATATTCATGAAGCCTCTCGAAACGGCGTTTCACTAGCTTGGAACAACTTTCAGTCGCCGTTTAAAAATCGTGCAATTAAAAATTCACTTCGAGTGAATCTAACGTCATCGGTTGGATCCGGCATTGGAAAAGAGGCTGATCTAAATTTCAAATTCTCTGACAAATTCTCACGTTCCAAAGAAATTCATGTTGCAAATTGTTCCATTGGCAGAATTGAGTGAAACGTAACCTATGATTAATAATTAATAATTAACGATTACAATTAACGTGGAATCAAAATGTCAATCGTTATCAAACAAAAGCGTAATCGCTGATCAATGAACAAGGAAAGGAACCAAAATTATTAATCATAGAATGACTGCACTTTTGATTATGATTGTGCCAGTAGTATTACTGTGTATATTTATATAGAAATTATATATATTTATTATTTGCAACTCTACAATTTTTTTACAACGTAATAGTCTCATCTATAGTTCATCAAGACGACTTGACAAAGATAGAACGATAAATTTACCGAATGATCAAAATTTTCAGATTCGTCATAATGATACGAACTCATTTTTATTCGAAAATTGTACATCAGAGAATTGTAAGAATTTTAACGAATTATTAGTCTTGATCTATTCTAGTGGATCTGCTATTTAAATTAATAATAACAAATAACGTGTTACAGCAATTTGAAGAAATCGCAGTAAAGTACAGACCAGTCATGTTGATTATTATATAAAATTACAGAAATCAATCCCGAGAGATTACTGATTTATTTCAACGATCAACTGATTAATGACTACGATTATTATCTGGCAATCGATTACAGAAACGATTACAGAGCAATTGAAAATCAGAAAAAAATTGTAGTGGTAGTAGTAGATGGTGGTAGTCTCGAGGGACGGTGCAAAGGATTCAAAGACCCATCGCGAAGGTCGATCGGCCCACTTGTAATCGCCGGCTATTCCGCCGGAGCACGTGTATCTGATGCACCGAAATAGCGATTTGCGGGCATCAGTCAAACAGTGCCACATGTTACCGGCGGGCCGTCATAAACGCGCGTCATATCGTTGTCGCCGGCTGCGTTACGTGTTCCCCGAAGTGTGCTGTTGAAAACGTATTCCGCTCATCGATCGCCAGCCGCGATTGCGCGAGATCTCGGCGCAGCCCGACTCCGGCGGGCAAACGAGTTTCGATTCGACGACGACGACGACGACGACGACGACGACGACGACGATTTCGGAATTAAAAGACGATTGATGGCAATCGCGTTGA
Source organism: Melipona bicolor (assembly GCA_030673865.1). Lineage (NCBI taxonomy): Eukaryota > Metazoa > Arthropoda > Insecta > Hymenoptera > Apidae > Melipona > Melipona bicolor. The sequence goes on from JAHYIQ010000012.1 coordinate 4,486,547, forward strand.
AACAATTCTGGAACAATGGAGGAGAGAGGAAAAGGGGATCAGGTGGAAAATGAAGGTGACGCGTTCGCGGAGCGATTTTGCTCGTCTCTTCCCTCGTCGAGCGGAAAAAGAGGCGAAATTGAATGCAATCGATGTAACGTTCGTAACACAGTCGAGCGCTCGGCTCGAGATCCTTGCAGGTTTTTGGGAATCGGCAATCGCCTAGAAACGATGGGTGGAAAACGAGCTCCCGAGGTTTCTTGCCTCGCTCGTTCGGATTTCTCGCGCGTAATGAACACCAGCGGTGATCTATAAAGAGCCGGGAGGGGGGAAAAGTCGAGTCGATACACTTTCTTGCACGACGAAGGTAAAGTGTATCAATCGTTCCGCAGGAAAAGCGAGAGAAGAAGAGAACCGTCCTACAAGCTCTAATTTCAAATCTTTCGATTTTTAAAATTAACGGAGACACGCGCGGTTATTTACAAACTTGCACTTGAGATATTTACTCTGTTGCAAGAAAGAAAAGACACGCGCGACTCACGATCGTAAAAAGAAGGCAATTTCATGGGGGAGGGGAAAAAGACTCCGTTAATGCAATTGACAGCGGAGCCGCACAAACGTTCCAATCACTTCACGCGTAACGACGCAACCAGACGTAAATCTCCGCCCTGGGAATCCTCCGGCGGTGCAATTTACTTCGCGGCACAAGCGCAGATACATTTCGCTTTCCCAGAGTTCCTTAGCGGAAGCGTAATTATATCGGGACGACGTGTGCGAAGATTTTGAACGCCACTCGGTGTTAATCTGCCTTTTTTCAGTAGAACAGATAAATCCAAAATAATTCAAATTTAACATTTGCAATGGATAAATGATAACACAATATATTAATAAGAGACATTTTAAAATGCACGCGCGTCTATCAACAACGTGAGAAGTATTTGTCAACGTTACGCGCGACAACGTCGACAAAAGATTCGGCGCATCTCTCCCCGGTCTGTATCCAGATCCAAGCAATTCCAACTCTATCTGACAACGTATCGGCGCTCCTTTCGATCGACAGACCTGATCCGTGATTCGGTGCCGCTGATAAATCTTGCGCGCGGCGAGAAGACGGAGGATTTCGCCACGGAAATACTTGAGTAGCTCGATAACGGGCAGGATTTACGCGCGACCTCGTCAACCTGGATCCTTCCCAGGCTGTTCAGATCGTGCTGAACACGCGCCACTGAGAATTCTGGGATCATCTTGTCTATACACACCCTCGTGTATTCTTGTGCAGCCACTGTGTATTCTTGCGAACTCTTCCAACTCGTCGCCCGCGCGTGAAACCGCCAATCAAGAAACTATGTAACTTGCGCGTATACACGCGGCTGAGTTAACCGATCGCGTATCGCGAGTCTTTGGTTTTCTTTTTGTCACTGAAAGTGATTTTAGCAAGGGTAACCCAGAAAATCGGGGTGCAACTCTTCGGGTGCAACGCTAATGCAACGAAAATTAGCGATTGGTTGATTTGGGTCACGTGATTCATGAGGGGGCGTGGGATAGACCTCGAGTACGAGTGGCGTTGTCTGATGCTGAGCGATCGCGTCTGTAATTTGTTTTGCATATCAATAAAATTTTATGGCAAAAGTTTTTATCTCCTAGTCAGAACAGTTGCTTCTGGGTCTTTCAGTGAGACAAATCGTACTGGGATAGAAGTCGTGCAGTTTTTTTTATTTTTTGTCGTCGAAAGGAACTTGCGTTCTTTCAAAATTCCATCCGATTTCCTGACCATTATTGCGCGCCACGGAGATGTACCCGCGGGGATCGAGGAACTCGATCAGAGAGCGATGCATTATTCAGACGACATTAATAAAACAACTTTTCGCTCGCGACTACCCACAAAGACAGTCTGGATCTTAATAGAATAAGTTATTGCACGCACTGCGCGCGATGTAGCAGCGACTCGAAACTTGTTAAACATCCTTTCGGTGGATAGTGTCACCGAAGCCAAGGTAAACGCGGCGCGGCGTCTATTTTGTGAGAATCGACCGGATGTTATAACGTACGTGCGTAGAATACTCGAGACCAGACGGTCCAAGCTAGACGATATTGCGGTGAAAACGGAATGACTTATGGCCAGGAGAAACGCTTTTCTTTTTTCCTCCACGCCATGTATCATTCGATATTTCGATATTTCGACGGTACGCATTACCGAGAAAATTCTGCAGTAAATTAATGGACCTTCTGCGAATGGCAATTTGGGGACGAAGAGTCTCATCCTTTTGTTGACTTTAACGGCAAAAACATAAAATTTCTGTCAGAAACATTGAGGCGAAAAAAAAGCTTTATATGTTACGTATCGTTTTTTGGCGAAAAATTTTATTTTATTTAAGAGTTAATGCAGTTTTAATCTATAATATAGTTTAACAACAAGCACTCTGAATGTCAATATATACTAGAATATAGGTTGTGTTTTAAGTTAAAATATATATATAAAAGTACGAATGAATAGAAATCTGCAAAAATTCGCCACACCGAGCAACTAATTTATAACGCGCGCGTCCAAAGAGCGTGTCTGGCTTTTGAACTACACTTTGTTGAAACGACTCACGGCCATATCGCGGCGAAATTGAAAACAAAAAGGACGAAAAAGGAGGGGGAGGGGGGAGGAATGACGAGGAGTAGAAACTAGGGGATAAAAAGAGAGTGTGGCGATTGGCCAGGGGCGTCGAATCGAACAGTTCGAAAATTTCATTGGGGGTTCCTCTGCGGCCGTGCAAACAACGACGAAGCACGCGGGCTGCTTCCTTTCGCTGGCAAAACGCAATATGCCTGGCAGCCCGGCGCGAGAACAACTCGCTCGGAGCATGTTCGACAACAGAGATCCAATTTCGGGGCGGCGACGTAACGCGCGGCACACGCGGCCGATTTCAAAGCCTATCGATCGACGACGAGCGTGTGAGTGGCGACGATTCAATTTTCTCGCCGGCGACACTTCGCGACACGGCTCGATAAAGCGGCAAGGTTAATCGCTGTAATGCGGATTGCCCGCGTTAAAGCCTGGCACGCGCGTGTTAAACGAACCCTCGCGGCTTCAAATTTTCAACTGCATTGGCCAGTCACCGCTGCCACTATCATTCTGTCGATCGTTGTCGATCGATCTCCTTTCTTTCAGCTTTCGAAACAATTGGTGAATTGTGAAAGCAACGGCTGGAGAAGAAATTATCGTTGGAAATCTTTCAAGAAACGACGGATCTGAAAATTCGAAGATGAAATCATCTCTCGCTAAACTTTTGATAAATAATTGAAGTAAAAAACGACAACAATTCGCAAAGAGCAACGTATTTTGCAACCTTGCAATTACAATCCCATTTTCGGGAAGCCGAAATTTCAGACGCTAAAACGTATATAAAACCATCGATAGCACTGTGTTTAAAGCGTCAATCAAGACGCGGAACGAACGATCGAGCGATTTGATTGGAAAGGCAGCCAGAAATTGCGGCATTCCGGTCACGTGACGAATGAATTGCCTTGATATTCGCGTCCGCCTAACGTAAACGACTTCGTTGATTTTAATTCGATTCCTCGGACAGGCCGACGACCGATATTCGCCGGTTACACGCGATCCGAAATCATTCGAAGGTACGCGTGACGTTTTCATCGCCAGTCGCGCTTCCCCGCCTGTTTTTTCATATTTGCTTCGGCTCGAACAACGAACGAACGAACAACGTCCCGCGCTTACAGCTGCTATTAGGCAATATTTAATTAACGAAATTGACGATCGAAAAGGTCGAACAAGTCTGTCAAATATTTGCACGTCAATATTCGCGCGAAACATATTGACGGAACAATGAAATCTACTCCAGCCGGAGGATATTAACAAATAGAACGTCGCATCCCCTCGTTGAAGCCAGAAACGAACCGTTCTGCCCCGTTCATTAGCAAATTGACACAAGAGACACGCGATAATCGCGGTTTAATTTCTACGCGCGACACGAGTCCAACATTCGGGAGAACGATCGTCAGGTCGATCGAGTCAAAGAATCGAAAGGCAAACGAGACTGTAGGAGCGCTTGACGTTCAAATATCGTATACGAGATCCGTCTGTGAAGGTTCAAACGAATCGCAACTTTGGTATTTTAGACGTTGTTAGTGCGATCCGCTTGGCTGTGTCGAAGAACACTTTGCTCTATGTGAGCTTAGTAGCTGCTGGTCATAACGATCGTGACGATAAATCGGTCCAAGGCCAGTTGGCACCCAGTTCCTCAACCGGGATTATAGCCTTCGTTAAAGGATCACTCTGACTGAAGGTACATCTTACTCAGGCTCACTCCGAGGCGCGTAACTTTCGATTTGAATAGCGCTTCTGCCTTGAATACCCTTCGACGAACGGTCGATCTTCCGGAAAATTGAGATCATCGTTTCGATGGTTGGCCTGTTGGCTCTTTGTAAACTCGAAACCGTTTCTGTAAGAAGCTGTAAACCAGGAAAATTCCTTTGCTTCTTTCGTCGTTAATAGTTTTGCGAATAGTTCGCCAGTTTGACGAAAATTTATCTATTTCGTGATGGACAATTATGATTAAGAAATCATAATCTCTCAAACACTAGTCATTTTTACCATAAATAAGTATCGTATCGATCTTTTCTTGCGCCTAGTATTCCATTATGAATTACTGAGAAATTTCGATACACTGATCAGGATTTCAAGCTACCAAAAGAGATTATCATTGAAGATATGACAAATAGTAAATATCTTCATTTGCATTATACTATAAAGCTCTTGGCCAAGATCTGCGACAGAGGTAAATTTTCAACGTCATGTTCTTTACACATGTGAATGTATTTTTCACCAGCTACACGATAATACAATAAAAAAATATATATAATTATATGGAAAAAAACATTAGTAATCTTTGGAAAAAATATTCTTACCAGTTATTGGTCTTTCGATACTACCCATGTTGGGCAAAAAATATTTTTTGTGTCATCACAATTCGAAAAGATATAAAGTGATCTCACTTAAATCCTGTATAAGAAACAATTTTAAAACAGATAAAGTTGATCTCCGTTTAAAAAATCCAACTAGTTTATACCAATTTAGTAATAATTGTTACTAATCAATAAATAATCGAATCACAACTTGTCAATTTGCAATATTATACTCTTGTACTGATAATGTTGATACCATAGATCAGTATCAGAGTCCTCGATTCTATCGGGGAAAGGAGGACGATTTTCCCGAAATGAATATCACATCCCCCGACGAGATATATATCTTACTATCATCGTTCAGTTCCGGGATACAAGCGTAGCTTGAACGAGGGAACTTTTATTTGTTCAATCATATTATGTAGCCCTGGCGGTGGGGAGGGGAGAAGCCCCACGAGTCGAATGACGTCGATTTCCTCGTAATCGTTCCCCGCGCAACGACAACCCGATCTTTCGGTCCTCGAAAGAAAGAAGTTACACCACTCACACCGCGACAGACACGCCGATTCCCTCGACGATACAATTGGCCGAAGGATCGCCGAGGGATCCTCTGGACCTTATCATTTTCTCATTTACAAAAGGACGCTGCTACGATGTCTCTCGATGTCAAAGAGAAACGGACAACGAAATGACTAATTACCCCGAGGATCAAGGTAAATTTGCCCGAGCGACTTTAGCTTTCGCAATTACAACGTTCGCCTTTGAGACGGCAGGAATATTACGCGAATCTCCGAGAGAGAGAGAGAGAGAAAGAAATAATTTCTCCCTCGGTGAATCAACCCGAGATTACGACGAACTCGTCGATGAATCCACGACACCACGTGTCCAAAAAGCATCGGCGATTGATGCTTTTAAAGGGACTCAACTTACCGAGATGTCGACAACTTTTTTGTTTCTTCTTTTTTTCACCGGGTACTTAAACTCGATGATTCGAAACGATGGTTTCCATCGGGGAGGAAAGTTCTTGGGAATTCGAAGCTTCGAACAGGGATTAAAGTTTTCGAGGATATTAACCTAGATATGCCTATCACGCTTCCAGTGGTACTTTGGATTTATTTCCCGATTTCTCAGAGCTGTGCGCAAAGTCCAACATCCCCTTAAGTGATGGATAGATGGATCTTCGAGAAAGCAACGGGACAGCAGTGAAAAGCTTGATTAACGCATTTTGATTCAGAAAATCTTGACGATGTTTAGAGAAATATCTTTTCAAAAAGACGTTATTTGAAAGTCAAGTGACGGTGATGAAATTTAAATTTAATCAACCCTCGAATCCTAAAATTTTACATTCTCCGAATCTTTACAAACTCCAAGTCATAAAGTGATTTTCTCAGATTTTCAAACGACCGAAAAATATAATTCGATGAAAAGTTATTCAGAAAAAAATATGCAACAATTGAAATTAAATGGCTTCGTCGTGAAGGATTTCGTGAAAAAAATTCGAGTTAATTAATTTCTATTTAAATTGACTTAAGCGCTGTGAAATGAGAACGAGGTTGAAGAAACATTTTTTTAAAAGGATCCTATTCGAAAGTAACGGTAATGAAAATTTAAATTTAATTAGTCCTAGAATGTTAAGTTATCTCGATCTGTTTCAATTTGTTTCAATTTCTTTCGAATTTGAGTTTATAAAGGGATTTTCTCAGATTTTCAAACGACTGAAAAATATAATTCGATGAAAGATTACGAAACGAGCACGCGACAATTGAAACTAATGGCTTGTGATAAAAAAATTCGACTATGTCCAAGTTAATTAATTTCTATTTAAATTGAAATAAGGTTTCTTTGTCGATTGTCCACTGGCGGTCTGAACGTTCCACCGCAAGTTAATCGACGTTCTAGACCATATTCATTAGCTCCGTCGCGCGTGCATACCAGGACAAATATTTAAATAATTCCAAACCAATAGCCGAATCCGTGAGAGGCAATCAAAATCTTGGCACGTACGGCACGTATCGTTAATTTGTCAAAGGTTCCATCTCGAATTAGTCAAACTTCACGTGGAAACGTTCCGCGGTGCAAAGCGAAGGGCGAGAAGCGAAAAAGATATCTATTTTAGACGTTTCTGGATCGACCATTTAGCGATCCTTCGTTGGCCAATCCTTCTTATTAACAATGGCGCGTGCTCCAAACAAGCCAAGAAGTTCTTAAGTCAAAGAGAATCCAGAGTTTAAAGCGAGTTATCCTCGAGGCAACTTCGAGGCAATCTTTAGCTTAATAATTAACACGATAATGGTACAAATTGAAGTTAATCTCAAGAATAAGAATAAGTCTCCTTATTGTTGTTTAAATCTTAGATGCAAATACAAGTCTCGAAAGGAGATTACGAAGGAGAATTTCAAATGAAGTTTGGACGATGTATTTTTAATATTTTAATATTAAACATCGTGAATTTAAAAGATATTTTGTAAAATGTACGAACGCAAAAGCATCGTTTATTTATTCTCTCTGCACTTTCGTTTCTTTGGTCGTGTTAGACTAGAACTCTTTTTAATACTAACGAATCACTTTTTCTCCCATTTCTTTGATACAAATTTTATACTTTGATCGTACTAAATTGGAGCTCGTTTCAACATTAACGAGTCATCTTTTCTCCCATTTCTTTGATACAAGTTTTATACTCTAGTCGTGCTAGACTAGAGCTCTCCTTAACATCAAAGAATCACGTTCTCTCCCATTTCTTTGATACAAAATTCATACTCTAGTCGTGCTAGATTGGACCTCCTTTTAATATTAACGAATCATCTTTCTTCCCACTTCTTTGATACAAATTTCATCGTGCTAGAGCTCTTCTTAACATTAACGAGACACCGTTCTTTTGATACAAATTTTGCACTTTACTCGCACTAGATCGCATCAAGGAATCGTGTTTTCCTTGATAGAAATTTTATACTTTAGTCTCGCCAGACTGGACCATCATTGACGTTAATTAACGTTAACGTTTTCTTCGATCGGTTGTCACTCTCACGTCCCCAGTGACTGACCGTCACGATCGGGATCAACTGGACAAGTGCGTATCGCGGTAGAATCGAAGACTACGCAAACAAACGTGCCCTCGCACGCAGCACGTGGTAATTCGCGCGTCACTTATCGGTGACGTGCTTCCCTGCAGCACGTGGGAATCACGGTCGGACACACGCTTTATACGGCCGCGACTCCACACAGGAAAGGATAACATTGCAACGCGAAACCACGGACGCTTCCGGCGACCGGCTGCCGCATAACGGCGTCATTGATCAACGGAACGCGTTTCATTTGGCCCCGATAGACGGACGCGAAATTCCCCCGTTGGAAGTCACACTCGTTCGCGTTTATTATGCACCAGCCTGCGACTCGATCCATTCAGGTGCGAATCGAGTGGAATTGCGGTCGAGCGTCGGTCGGAAGGCGTTCGTGCGCACTGTTCACGCGATTACCTATTAATCGGCCCCTGGCTGAAAAATTCCCTCGCCTCTTTCTCTAAACAGAAGATTTACATCGTTGGAAATCAAGGTGATGAGTTCACATCTCTTTGCTTGTAAATCTAGCAGGCTGAACCTGGCAATTTTACTTTGGATAGTTTAAGCAGAGTTACTTTATCAATAACAATCATTATGTTGAATTTAAGAGAAGGAGAATTTGGAAAACAATTATAAAAATAAAATCCTCCTGAAGAAAATGCAAGAAAAATACAAGAAAAGTTTCGACCGACAAAGAAGCTGGAAGCGATTCTGAGAGTGGTTAGATTTTAATTGAAGTTACTCTGTGTATAAAATGAAAAAAACTTACGTTCCTGTTGTTTCAAAATGAAATAAAATGCATGTTATGAAAGAATAATATTGTCATATTAGGAAAGAATGAAAGGATACGTATATCTCGCGTTACAAGGGATGCTACCGTATATTGGTATAAATTTCACGATTACACGATTGTCTCTTCAATGCAAATTGAATTGATCGAAACATCGTTGCTCTACTTAACCAAAGCTAATAAGAAGGTGAGTCTTGTCGTTTGGGAAAAAAAAAGTATTGCACTCTGTCGTTTAACGTCGGAAGGAAGGAAGGAAGAAGATTTCTCAGCGGAGAAGACAGGCAAATCTGAAAGTCTGATGACGGGACAGGGGAAACGGGGGCTAAAGGAGAAGTTGCTAAATTGCGAATCATTGTAGTGAGTTTTTGCGTTACTTTTCCAGAGTGCCTCGCCTTAAAGAAAAAAAGATTATGTCGCCGCAGCTGAGCGTTGAGCAAATGCGTGCGAAAAATAAGAAGAAGCTCCTGAAAATCTGAAAGCACGACGACACGACAGCGAAAGCGAAAGAGCAAGCGTCGCAGGCGTTTTCAAACTACGGTGCCACGGGCTTTGCCAATTTGCATTCTTCACGGTTGTTAAAATCTCTGCCGCTCTGTTCTCTATTTTCTTTGCCTCTCTTCCTTCTAAACGAGCGAGATTTAACGCGACGAGCAACGATTAAAATCCAGAGCTACAAAGTGTACAAAAGAGCGGACGATAGAAAACAAACTTCGAACATTTTGGAACGTTTGAAAGCGAGTTTTTTTTTTATCACTGAAAGTGAGTTTAGCGGGGATAACCCAGAAAATCGGGTGCAACGCTAATGCAACGAAAATTAGCGATTGGTTGATTTGGGTCACGTGATTCGTGAGGGGGCGTGGCGTAGACCTCGAGTAGGAGTGAGACGAATCGTACTGGAGTACAAGTCGTGCAGTTTTTTTTTTACTGTAATTTCTCAGTTGTCCTTTCCCAAAGAAAAAAAAAGATTGACCTATTCGTAGTTCAAATCGGAAGGAACGATATACTTTCCGTAGTAGATAACGCGCCGGAGAGACATTCTGCACATTCCGTACGCGCTTACGCCGCGCCGCGAGATTGTATCGGTCACCGTATAAAAACGTAGCTCTTCTAATATGCCAATAGATGTAACAGATGTAGTTCTCGTTCCTTGCATAATTTCCAGTAAGAAACAAGAACTTTGTCATTTCTACGGTGAAGACGATGACAATGAAAAATTATCGATACAACTTCGCAAAAAAAAGCATGTAACAATCTCATTTTAAAGAGTGAAGTTTCTACTTTGACAATGTTTGTGTTGTGTGTGTGTGTGTTGTATGTGTTTACATCGGAGGATACTTCGTCCGAAAATTGTGAAAATTCAGACGCGTGCAAAAAGGTTAAAAATTTTTTTTATGACTAAGTGTACCATAGTCTTAAAGATTTACGATTTTACGTTGTACGATTTTTTGTTGTCATTTTATTGAACTTGGAACATTAGGGTTAAGAATTTTTTGAATTTTTCTTTAATAAAATCGGTGAAAAAAAGAATCGTTGTAAAGAATCATTGTAGAAGAGAGACTTCAATCTTAAAAACGATGGTGGATCTTGTTGCAAAGAAATTTCTTAATTTTTTTTACACCCGCTACACGATGTAAACTCATCTTCGAAAAAACGAAATCATTGTGATCTTTTTATTTTTTACGTTATGTCACAATTTATAGTTTATGCCTCATCGTGACACGTCGCAGTTATACGCTTCACTGTCAAATTTTACCAAAACTATAATTACAACGCAGCAGTAATGAAAATGTTACACGCCGTCCCTGTTTCCAACAGTGATTCCGTTCCCGAGGAAATTTTCAAGAGCCCGCCCAGAGTTACGAGAAGTTCTGCTACTGTGCGAAGATGCGCATACATCTTCTTTAAGGAAATGCAACGAAAACTTGGCCCGAATAAATTGTGATTAAGCAGCCTTTTAAGCGACGAAGTTCAACCGGCTCCATCCTCGACGAGTGGATCTTTTTTCCCTGCTCGCGGCGTTACTTTAACGCGAAATATGCGAGAAAGTTATGAAAATAGGCGGAGATTCTGGACGAGAGTCGCTCGGTCCGCGTTACGAGAGAAAAATATTCCAACGATACCTTGATGCACGCATCACCGTGTAATTAATTACTTAGCTCGGCCACTAATTAAAAAGTTTTCTTCCTTAGCTCTGCAGCCACGTCACTGTCTCTGGATCCTTTGACGAGCTCGATGCGTCGGCAACGTCCCAGCTTTTTTCCTCGTCCCTGTTCGTTACAAAATGATCTTCGAGAGACTGAAGGAAACTTGGCCAAGTTCTGCGACATTCTGCGTCTTTCAGAAGGAACTTCCGGAACGGGAGACGTAACAAAGAGAGCGAACTCTGGATAATACCGAATTAACGCCAATCACTCGTTCGACCCTTCGGGGATCCGAAATTTCGGTAGGCTTCTCTGATGCTCGAGTGAAAGCTCGCGTGGAATCTGGGAATTTTACTATCAAAATCCTTAAAAGTTCGTACACTCGACGGCCAATAACTCCATCGGAGTCCTTCGAGACTCCGTCGTCGAAAGTTCCATCTCGCGTAGGAAGTTTACTGCGGGGGGGGGGGGGGGTTAAGGGAAAAATCGAAACTTAAGAAAGGAAATGAGGGAAGAAGGGCGAGGAGGACGAAGGAGTCCCCGAAGGAGAGACTCGTGCAGACCACGCGAACCTACTCGAAACTCAATTTTCCTTATGCGCTTTGTAGCTTCCTCCGGTGAATAAGGCAACCCCTTGCCTTGGAAGACGGAATCACGCGCAGCGCGAATTCCTTGCGCTCAAACGAGCAAAATGGTAACAAGAGGCGAATGCTTGTAGTATCGGTAGCACGGCCATGAAAACACGAAGGTGGTATCTGAGGTGGTTCGTTCGTTCCACAGCATCGCCGTGAAATTAACTAGTCCGACGTGGTTGGCCCACGCCCTGACGTTCCTTCTAAGAAATAACAAATATTCCCGTAAATTGTTAATTACAATTACGTGAAAGAACGAAACAAACTGAAATGAAAAATGAAAATTGCCGGCGCTCGCTGCCTCGAAAGAAGAAGGAGAAAAATACTGTTAAAAGAATAATCGATTCTTATCATGGCAAGGGAACGTACAGAAAGCAAAAGATTATAATTACGCTCTCCGACGTTGGCTTTTTCCTTCGTTCCTTTCCCCCTGGCTCGTCTCAACGCGGAAGTTCTCTTTGCCACCACGTCAACGAGGCATTCCGCGGCAAGACACTGTTACCTAATTCCCATTGGGAGAGAATCGTCCTCTCGGAGACAAAGAAGCCGCCGATGATGATGCGTCTGGCGGACCGTTCGGTCGGATAATCTGGCTACCATTCTCAGAAATGGGATCGATGAGGAACGAGGATTCGATGGCGGATTTGGAATTGGAAATAAGTGGAGTCGCAGCCTCCTCGTTTTTTATTCTTTTCGCGACTTTCGTGATTTCGTATTCTTACGACGGCTCGTCCGATTCGTAGATCTTGCGTTTGAGCAAGAAGAAAGATCGAGAATCGTTGAAATTGTTGAAAGTAGAGTTGGCTATGGAAAAAAAATTGAAATAAACTGACTTGCTTCGAACTGACGCACGATCGAGTGTTTGAACAGTAGTAAATCTTGACTGAATCAACGAGTAATAGACAGAAGGTAATAGACAGTAGTAACAGACGGTACTTGCCCAGACAGCTGCAAGATGCGTACTAATGGCCTTGTTGCCGCCAGCACGCGCGTCAACTCTAAGTAGTATAGACCGTACTTAGTCAGACGCAGGACGTCAGAATAGCTTCTTGGTCGATTAATCAGGCTTACGATAACAATTAGCTGTTGCGTGTGTATAGAGTTCCGTCTTGACACGCACGCGTGCAACAGCTCGGTATAATCGCTGAAAGAACAGCGCTCTGTATATACTACTCGCTGCGCTTGTCGAAAGAATTTCCAAGAAATTCATCTTCCCGCGATTGAGGAACAAGTACCACTTGGGAGAGAGGAACGATATTAACGCGTTAAATATTTATCGAGTTAGCTCGACTTGCCGCATACTCATTGTCGGCTGAGCCACCAGGATGATAAATCGGCGCCTTGGCGGCTTGCCGATGGATGAGCGTTCGTCGCGTAAATAATGTTTCGCAACACGTCGGTGGACGCTCGAAGCGTCTTACGCATTCCTCGAAAAGTTGCGATCTTTTTCAAAAACTCTTTGAAACTCTGTCGATAAACTCTGTCGAGGTCGAGGGGGAAGAAATGGATCATCCCGGGGCGAACGAAGCGGCAGGAAATTCTCCGGAGAGAGTCGCAAATCGTGTTTTTTATTGGCACTCCGAAGACGTCAACTGATCGTCATTCCGCGCGAACGCGTTCGTGATTACGCGGAGACCTCCTCGGGGAACGAAACTGCTTTTTATTCCCCCATAGTTTTCGTAAAAACCAATGAAAAATCCTCGCTTTACCTCGCCTTGGTTTACCGTCTTTTCGTATGCTTGATCTGCTCGATCGTAGGGGGAGGGGGGGAGTAAAATATTAATCCTTCGATAAAATCCTACACGAATTACGACGAATCGACGTGAAAAGAAAAAAAATTCTCTCGAGAATTCCACGATAACCCGATGAAAAGTCAAAGTACTATCCTACATTTTTCCGCGAGAAAGAAAGAAAAAAAAGGAAAAAAAAAAAGGGAACCTTTTCTCAGGAACGTATCTCACGGTTGATAAAACATCTCGTATTACCATGTGAAGTTTGATCGATCTTCCACCGGTAACCTTCGGCGTAGCCGACTTTTTAATAACTCTCAGCCGGTCCATTTGCCCTCTGTACGTCGCGCCGCACGAGAGGATCTATCTTGAACGCTCGGGAGGCCGGAGGGGTGAGGAGAAGACGAGGATAAAAAGGTCGGGGAAAAGAATCCGTAACCCGCAACGTCGTTCAACGAGGATAGAGGCCCTCGAAGGTTTTATTGGCTCTGCTCGTCAAGCACCTGTCAGTCGCTCAAACACGGGTCGTAATTACGAGCACGCCTCATCGAGAACTTCCCTTCTGAAACAGATCTTGTCTCCGTTCTTTCTCTCTTTCGCCATTTCCCCTTCCGACAGAAGGCTGAAAGACTCCGTAAGCCCCGTAGTCGAGGTCGCTTTCAAACTGCGATCGCTATCGTCGACCTCCATTTTCATCGTGAGACAAGTGCTTCTAAATTTTTCCAATATTTCATTACGTTTCACTTTGAAATTTACCGTTCATTACCCGCCTTAGCCTCTTGCTCGGCCGCGCCGCACGACTTTATCGAATAGATACTCTCCTTCTCCTCTTTTCATCGGCGAACCGTCCGCTTTAAGTCGTCGAGCGTCGTGCGTTCGATCGGATCGCTTATTACTTACTTCACCCTGCCGCGAGGATAATCGCTTTTGTTCGTCGCTCGTCGCTTTCCGTGAATTTGTTTAGAGCAAGGGATCCGGAGGGAAAATCGGAGGCTCCTCGAAAGCTTCTCTCTGTTTTGCTCGTCATTTCTTGAAATTACCTCACGTTCCTCTCCGTTCGATAAATAGCTGTTTCTTCTTGTTATTTCGTAAACGGGGCCCTCCGTTATAACCCGATTTGATAACAACACGATATAATGCAGCACAATTGGTCACAATTTATTTATACAATCTCCATGACGTTGAGTCGGATCCGGCCGGAAAATCGCGTTTCGATCATTTTTCAAGCGGGACGCTAAAAGTCCGGCCCATAAACGTGGGTGTCTGTTCGCAACACCATAAATTCGGCTATTATCGAAAATCCCTTCGGCATGTTCGCATGGCCTGTGATCGGGTCGCATATGCTCGGGATATACAGAACGCGCGCATCGCGATGCAACGTGCACATCCCCAAAAAGAAACGCTTTGTATCGTTTGACGTTTACAATCCCCCGGCTGTAATCACGTTAAACGACGACGACAGCTTCTCGTGCGTACTCCAGCCCTCGAAATTGATATATTATTACGATAACGGTAACACCTCGTCTGCTTTTTCCCCCCCACCGGCTCGCTGACAACTCGGACGTGTCCAGCGTCTGTCAACACATCGCACTCGTACGGATTAAAGAGTTAAAAAATCGAGATGAAACTTTACAGCGAGAGAGTAAATATTATTTATCCCAAAATATATACACAAGGATGGAGAAACTCTTTGAATTTAGCGCGCTCTCCGTTTAAAACTCTGGCGAAAAAAAAAGAAGAAGAAGAAGAAGAAGGAAAGATTTAAAGCGCGTTTTCAGCGAAAATGTCTCGCGTTGGCGCTGATTCTGTAAACAGGAAAACGCGTGAACGCGAGAATTTCGATGAGGTTTCGCCACGGTCCGCGAGAGAGTTCAGCTGCCGTTCCGTGTAATATCCGGCCAAAGTTTCGCCGAAACGCTTAATAATTTCGCGATAGCGCATCGCGATGTGTCGGCCAGCGACGACGGTCGAGAAGTTTTCGCCCCACCGGTAATGCATACCGGGGAAGCAAAGAAGCCGCGGGGAAACTTTTCTGCCCGGCGATTGCCCCGGAGAACAATTTTTATCCCGCGTCTCTCCGGCTGCGGGACACGGTCTGCTCGGTCTCCAGCCACATAAATTATCAACAGTTTCGTACGTATAATCTGTTTACAAGGCTGGCTCGCCTTGTACCGGTAACGACCGGCATTTTTAAACCGTCTCCAGCCGGTTCTTTGTCTCCTGTCCCGCGTTTCGAACGCTCGCAGCGATCTCCGGGCACGATAAAAGACGACGCGAGTCGAACAACGCCGAGTGGCTCTCGATGGCCACCGGTTAGATCGGCGACGTTGTCGTTAATTACTGTGCGCAAGTTCGCGAAATATATTCCATCACCTGATATAGAAATAGTCGAACGTAGAAAGTGACAGAGTGAGACGTTGAAAGTTGTTGAATTCGCAACGTTTCAATTTTACAAGGCGGAGAGTGACAGGTGATCGATTGCTCGACGGACTGATTTATTTTTGTCAATCTATCTCGACGAGGGAAGCGCGGGAGGATTCGTAAGGAGGATGGATATCGCGAAAATTAATTTTCCTCCACGATGAGGGAGGTTAATGGTTTGATAAAGCGTTCCTCAAGAAGGGCTAATTACAGCCCGGGCTACGAAGGTGCAAAAACGAACGCGGCGTGTCTAATGAACAACGAACAATCCAGAAAAGCTATTTATTAAGCAGGGAAATGAGCGTCAAAATTATTTACGTCTCGAGATCTACGCGATACCCGGCCGGTTTATTGTTCCGTGGCGGTGTGTATTCGTGAGAGTGATGAATCGACTTTGCAATTGCAATGCAGCGACCGTTCCTGTTCTTCTTTGCCAGATTGCAAGTTGATTTAATTCGCGTTGAACGTTGTTTCCGTGCCACCTCGAGATATTCTCGCAGGAAGAAAGGAATACGTTAAACGTCGCGTTGAACGTATCACGAACGTCTCCACCCTGCTTGTCGACGAGAGGAATCGTAACGAAGGGTGCGGTTTAACCCCTCTTGAAACCGAGATTTGACAAAGTACCGGGGTTCCTTGGTCCCACGAGGTCTGACAGCGCTGTCGTTAGAAGCAGCAGACACTTCACAGCTATCCCCTTAGTTAGCTGCGAAATTAATCGATGATAGTCTCGCGTAACGATACACGGTAATCGACCGCCATCAAATATTTAGTAAACCGAGCCTTTTGCTCCGCGAGGGTGAATTTCTGGGTAGATCGGTGTCGTGAGACTTCTGAGCTATCCGAACGTTTATCGAGAACGGTAAATTGAGCGAGATGTTTGATCAACAACCGTTCGCTTATTAATAGCTTATTGATGTATTTAACGGATCGGCGCTGCACGCCGAGAGACTTAAGAAGAACGAAACTCGAAGATCAGACTGGAAACAAAGTTCACTGCTCGATCATTAACACCAATGAATCTTTAATTATAGATATTTCGAAATGTTTTCGCAAATGATGACGATCGCAAGATCCAGATAATTCCAAAGAGAAACAGGTCTGAGACCTGTCATCTTCACAGATTTAGCCTGTACCAGCGCTAAAACCTGGGCTTTCAACGAAAAGCAGCCTTTAGCAGCGAGAACATCCGCACTTTTCTTACCTCGCGGCAGAACCGCGAACCATCCTTAGACTCCGCGGACAGGGCTTACGTTGATTCCACGACGTTCCCATTTCACGTGATTTTTCGACGCTGATTCCCCTTGAGAGCTCTTACACCAGCCGGCACGGCGACGACGACGAGATACGCGACGGTCTCCTGCAAGCCTGCAACAGTCGCGAACGATTATCGATCACCATCGAGAGGCGACCGGGAGTATAGATTAGTTTGAAACTCGAATCAATTACACGGAGGACGAGGAGGAGGCGGCGGCTCTGTCGGCCAGCCAAGCTCGGTACACCAAATCTAATTAGTAATGCCGATTTAGCAAACCCTAATTGCGCGCCAACATATCACCCGCAATTTATGCGACGCCCGTGTTATGAATCACTCCCGATCTGACCCTCCTCTATAAACCCCCCCTCCTCCCCCCCCCTTGTTGGTGTTTTCCTGTCGGCTTGCAAACCGACACCCTTTCGCTCGCGCGTATGCGCGTTACCTGCGTGCAAGCGCGCCGCCTTTCTCTACTCCGCCGATTTCATATCAATTTCCATACTTATCGCGGCCGCATCGTGACCGCGACTGCATCGCGCTGCGAAATCTCTCGCTGATGGCGTTGGAAGCTGCCACCGCGCCGATTCGATTAATGCTCCGCGCTTCAAGCATGCTGATGCCGGTATCGTTCGCCTGTGATCCGCTCTCTCGCCCGGAGCACGATCACGCAGCTCCCGGAAAATGATTAAACTGCTTCGCGATCGGGGAGTGGAATTACCTCTTCAGGCGGATTTTCTGCGTTCGTGCATTTTCTGAGTTGTTCCCCCCCGTTAACAACGAGCGAATCTTTTCAGAAATATACTGCTGTTAAATTTTTCGTTGTCACATTTTTACCGCACGGGACATTTACGCTCACGCCCATGACACGCACGCCTTGGCTCGCCTGAATGCCAATTTTTCAACGGGCGTAGCAGATACTGTCGCTACGTGATTTTCTTATACTGCCTGTTTTATGTTTATGATACATTTCTAATCGTCTTTAAATTCTACCTTTCACTCTATCCCTTCTGTTTCGTTAAAAAGACTTGATACATCGCTAAAAATGCAAACAAAACGATTCATCTCACTGAAAGGCAAAGAAGGAACTGTTCTGACTAGGAAATGAAGACGACTTTTTTGCCGCAAAATTTCATTGATATGTAAGGCGCGATCGCTCAGTACCAGACAACGCCACTCCTACTCGAGGTCTACCCCACGCCCCCTCACGATTCACGTGACCCAAATCAACCAATCGCTAATTTTCGTTGCATTAGCGTTGCATCTGAAGAGTTACACCCCGATTTTCTGGGTTATCCCCGCTAAAATCACTTTCAGCGAGAAAAATGTATAAACAAATTTATAAAAAAAAATATTCGTGAAAATCTGAACTTCAAGAAGTTAACCCGTATTATCAGGGAAGCAATTCTATTAATTCTGTCCAATTCGTTGTCAAATAACGGCCGACGTCCGATGAAGCGTCCGATGGCACAGATGTTTCGTCGTGCAAACAAATTAATCGTTAAAATCGAATGCGTAAGGTCAGCGAGCGAAACTAACCCGTCGACGAACTGTCATTATTTCAGTCTATTAACGCGACCACGCAAACCTTTTAATAGCGGCGTTGATTTTCCAGCCGTTTTGTTCCACGGTTATAAAAGTCTTTTAACTTGTGTATCGAAAACGGTATTATAACGGTTCGAAATTTCAGCGGGGCTGATGGCACGAGAGAAAACCGGCCGCCAGTCAGAAAAATTTTATGGAAATCTTTATCGAATTTTCCTCCTCCGAGGAGAAAACGATCGCAAAATGCTTCGAATTGTGCTCCAACAATTCAGAAATTAACGATCGTCGCCCGTATCGTTCTAATAACGATCATCATTACACCGGGCCGGTGTTATTATGAAAATTACAACCCACGGTGACCGTTCTATCGTCGACAATTAAATCGCGAGTAATCAAGTTACTTGCACGCGAAACAGGGAAACAACAATCGCCGAGCACGCGGTGGTGCCGGTTAATTTATTTCAATTTATTTGCCAGACGTAATAATCGAGCGGACATCGGAGTCGATCGACTTGCACAGTTACCTGGCGATCGGGTATTAAACGGTCGGCGGACCACTGACAAATTCAAATTGATGACTGTAACAGGGGCCATTTTTCGGTTTATTAACTTTCGTCGGTTGTTTAATTGAAAGAAGTGATTAATCGACGGCGAAACTATCGACGTACGGTTACTGGCAGAAAATGTTGAAAATTCACTCGTAACTTGGCCACGTGTAATCGAATTCGCGTATGTGTGTGTAGGTATGTATCGATTTGTCGCGTTATTGGCACACCGAGGACCGAGACTTCCAATCGGAATACAGAGGTACGAAATACAGGGTTAGAGGGACAGGGGTGGGAAGAAAAAAAAGATTAAAATTAATCGTTACCGCAACCCCATTTCGGTTTATTAATTTCCTTTCACTAGCCGCTATCCGAGAGAGATGATTAATCGTTTTCCATTCGATGGCTAATTGAAAGCTTTAATCTATCGATGTCGTGTATCTCGTCGTTAAACGCGTCTCGTTATACGTACAATCTAGATTGTTATTGCAAATTAGACGATTTATCGACTGAACGTACACCTCCTCGTTCCCTGCGTGCGGTCGATCGCGATCGAGTCGACCGAAATTACGGATTACCCTGGAACGTCGTTTCCGCGCTCGAAAGGAAGAAATAATGAAAGTAACGATAAAAGTTAACGATTCGATTAGATCCGGGCGCGGCAATCGAAACTGTGCCAGGCCAACTGATTAAATCGCGAACAGACTGAAGTTTGCGTTTGGTAATTGCAAAACGACTTCGTCCCAGCTCTCGGCTCACCCTCCTCACCCGTCTCGACTTCGCGTAATTAGTTCCCCGCCGAGTGTCGATAATTCAGTTTCTCGGCTCTTTTAAAATGCCGCCATTTTATCGCAATAGACTCGCTCGGCGCCCAGTTTCCCCCCCCCCCCCCCCCCCCCCACTCGTTCGACGAATAATATTATTATTTGTAGAAAATCGATGACAATATCTTCCAATTCTTCCGGCGAACACGATGGAATACGCTTTCCATGGAAGGGGACAAATCGTGGAAAATACCGCTCCGCTTCTCCGGAGAGCTGCCATAATTTTCGAATAATCGAAAAGTTCGCTGCGAAGGGGAAGAGAAGTTCTGGCAACTCAATTCGCCTGGGCGATTCTTCGCCGAACGATTCGTGGCCGGCTCCACGCTTCAGCCGTGAAGGACTGGCTGCTTGTTTATGCATTCGCAACGCGAATGGGAGCTACGATGTCTGCGCGATGGCATCCGGTCCCGTTGGAATCCACGCGTACGATTAATTCGTTCAAAGACGAGAACGTTCATCCGAAGGAACGCGGGAGGAAAAAAGGGTGGGATGGCCGACGTTAAAACGTTGCCTCCACTTTCACGAGCACCGGGCTGAAACTTTCACGAGCATCGTTGCAAAGTGACAGGAAGTAATTTCGTAGTTTGCAACATTGCTGCAGATCGCTCCAGAGCGTTTCCAGTTGTTCCCGCGAGTTCTCAAACAGTTTCAACAACGTTGAAAAGGACGTTTAATGGGAATTTGTAGAATATTGCGTTATTCCTCCATCTCACTTCTTCTTTTTTTTTATCACTGAAAGTGATTTTAACGGGAATAACCCAGAAATCGCCTCTTCTCTAGGTGCAACGCTAATGCAACGAAAATTAAAATTAGCGATTGGTTGATTTGGGTCACGTGATTCGTGAGGGGGCGTGGCGTAGACCTCGAGTAGGAGTGGCATTGTCTGATACTGAGCGATCGCACCTGTAATTTGTTTTCTATCGATTCAAATGTTTGCATATCAATAAAATTTTGTGGCAAAAAAGTCGTCTTCATTTTCTAGTCGGAACAGTTGCTTCTGGACCTTTCAGTAAGACGAATCATACTGGGGTACAAGTCGTGCAGTTTTTTTTTTTCTCCGACGGCGGAGAATTTCACGGAACGCGCCACGGTTCTACATGAGCCGTGTGTACGTTTGATCGAAGGAGGATCCCAGTTTAACGTAGTCAAACGTATATCTAACACGCGCATATCGCGTTGAGCATATAATCGTCTTACATTAAACTGGGTGTCTGACCACACGCGGTCGTAAACTACTTAACCGCGCGTCTACAGTAGACGCGGCGACATTATCTACGACCGACTCGCTATAACGTACTGTTGTCACACAAATTACTGTAAATGCTTCCGCCCGAAGTAACTTTGAATTTCAATTTGAATTTATTTATTTATAAATGACAATCCAATCTGGAACAACGGACAATCAGTATTTAATCGTCGTATGCGATCAACTTCTCGGACGAACGATCGACAAACGACCGTAGAAATAGCTAGATTAATGCAGCAGATAATTATCAGGATATTTGGGAATTGTTGCGCAAGCGTGGTATCAAACATAGAACTGCGGTCAATTCGGTCACTTTGACGCGAGCCGGCACGACGACGCATCTGAAATTTATGTCACCCATTGCCTTAGCGACTGTTTGACCAACGATGAGCAACGACTAATTTCGTTAGACGGCTCAAAGCTTCCTCAGTGAATATATTCATTGGACTGTGTGCGACATCGCGTTTCTTATTAACATCGGGAGGCCAGTCGCCGTAAAAGGAATAAGGACAACGTTTCGTATCTTCCGTTTCGATTAATTTAATCTAAACCAATCTTGAACGTTTCTGTTGAAAGATTGAAATCAGCAGGAAATCCCGTTTTTTCCGGGATTGCAAATTGAAAACTCAAATGAAAAACACTCGCGTGGTCGCGGGTTTTAAATGTAAACCACGGAACGACGCTGTTCACCGCGAAATAAAAGTTGGAATACTTGCGTCAGGCGACTATTTCGTTGGACTTTATTATTTTTCCCTTTTTTTTTTTTTTTTTGACTGTGACGAGTACGATACGTGTACATTTTCTTTTACTTCCCCTCCATAAAGCTGGACGCGCGCTTAATGTACGGAAAATATTTAGGATTTTCCGCGCGCGGAACGAAACTACAGAGACAGATTGCAGGATTGTTGAAAAAGAAACGCGCAAAAGAAAGCTCGTTCGAAGCAAAAACCTTTGCGCATCAAACGCAATTTCAACTTTAAACTATCTCGTGATTCAAAATCGCATCTAATGCTTTTAAAACGATCGTATCTTGATCAATCTTGATTATTCATCCAACAAAATTACGTGCAACAGTTATTTTACTTAAAGTCAGAAACATAGCCGTATTTTATACGATTTTACTTTCTACTTTGTCTCAAAGCGTGTTTAAAAATACTTTAAAATACTTTATTGTATCCAAGATACTTCACACGCTACAAATAAAGCGCTGCTATCAAATGGTATCAAACTTTCCTTTTTTCGTTTGTTTCAAGTTGAAGGAACCATATCCACAACTCACCAATTAACTTCCCCCGCGAGGAAGAATAACAAAGCAGCGTTTAATAGCGCTGTTTATCCCCGCGATGGGTCTTGAATTCAGCCACAGGCTCGAAGCGAAGTTTCGCCTGAAGATTCTTCGTGCGGAACTTTTGTAGTATCATCGGGCCGTAAAACTTATCGGGGTCGAGTACCTTTCGATGAAACGAGGCTTCCGTCGCAGTTAACAAGAGACAATTCCACGGTGACCACTCCTCGCCGTTTCGAAATCTCGCGAGTCTCAACTCCTCCAGGTTATCGTTCTCAGAGACGGCCGACTTCCCGTGCCAAATGTCGTTCACCAGATGATAAACGATTTTCGCGTCGATGACAAACGCCAGGCTCGTGTAGCAACGGGCTCTAGCCTCGCGACGTCTGACGTCGCGAAGAAGCGCTCGATAGGGCTCGTAGACGAGCCGAGGCGCGGCTCGAGCTCTCACGTAGAGACAGTAATTGCACGAAGATGAGCGGAAGCGTTCCTCGCGTGGAAATTTCTCGACGGGCAATAGCCTGCCGCAGCTCCTGCAGATGGTTTTACAACCAGACCGGAACCCACCCTGGATCACCTTGGAATTCTTCCGCTCGAGGTTTCTCAAGGACTCCCTTGCCAGTCTCAAAAATGCCATCCTCAGTCCACTCCTCAGCCAATTCAACTTACTCTCGTCCACGCTGCGAGCCAGCAGATCTATCTCCTGATTCAACAAACGTATCAGTTCGTCGGATTCCCTGCACGTATGAGGCTCGACGTCTTTCCTCAATTTGGACAACGTGTCAATTCGTTCCTTCATCGTCGTGTCCTTCCTCGACAACTGCTCGAACGTGTCCCTGAAGGATCTAGCGCGTTGTACGAGCGGCGTGATCACAACGGTCGACTCCCCGCGACGATCATTTCGCCAGATGACAGGCTTGCACAGCTCGTCCAAGAATCTCCTGTACGATTTCTCCTTCATCGCGAATTTGACGGTGGTTTTCGTGGAATCGATGGCTCGCAGCAGCTCGACTTCCTTCGACAAGATTAGACTGCACAACGCGATCCTCGACGACCGGAACAACTGTTCGCTCGCACTCTTCGTCTCGTGGATACGCCAGCGGTCCAGCAGATTGTACAGCAACTCGAACTCCGCCCGAGTATTCGGCGACGTGCGGTTTAGTATCACGAAATCCCGGCTGCGATAGGATCTCGCTACAGGCACTGGCTGTATTTGCTGCCGGTTCGTGTTCTTAGCACACGCTGAAACGCCGCCCGACGAGAACGTGGTTTGCCGGCCGCGGTGAGCTCTGCGGGCAACGTCCAACAGACGTTTGAACAGGTGTTCCTCGGAGATTTTGTTCGTCGCCGGGAGTTTACGCCACGAAGTTGCGATACACCGGCTCGGTGTACGGGGATGTGTTCTTCGTGGACAGGTTCGATTCGGGAGAATCCAAAGGATTTTGGGGAGCCAGACGGTTTGGGCAAAGTTCGTGGGTCGAGGGCTAGGGCTCTTAAGCGCGCTAAGTACCAAAGTGATACTTCGGACGTAGTCGCAAAACCGATGCAAATTGATCGAAGCAATAATAGAAGGGGATTGGAGAGGTTTAAAATTTCTCTGTATCGCGTTAAATTATCGTAGGTCGGGCGAGAAAGTTTCGGAACAGAGAAATTCTGTGCCCCTGTGCCAGTTTCCCTTTGACCTACTTATGCAACGCGGACAAATTGCGTAACATCGAGTTTTAAATCTCTCCTCGTAACCGATACTAGGACGATTAATTAATAAAAGCACCGTGCTCGTATGTCTCAGCTAGCCACCAAGAGTATGAAGAAAAAAACCTCTCCATTCCTCCGGTATTCTAATAGCTATCGTAACTTTCGTCGTTCGTTACTTCACCTGTAAAACCTCTGTATCTTTACGACGCTCTCTAGAATCTTCTCGTTCAAAGGATCCTTGACTCTCGATTCCCCCTCGTTCGAGGGCTCCTTGAGTCTCTGTTTCTTAAAGTTTCTAAAACTCTGCACGACTCCGTCAACGTTGGCACAGGTCTGCACTCCAACGTCACGCTCCGTATTCGTAAACTTGTCGATCGTGAAACTCGTCTGTGCTTTTTGGTCATTTTTACGATTGTTTTTGCCAGTCTGCGTGCACGTATTTCGATAAATGGCTCCAGTGAGTTTGTTCCTCCAACCCGCCAAATGTGATCCCGCTTCAGCCTCTGGAGTCTCCATTTGAACTTTGGTTGGTTGTCATCGGTGATATAGCGACACGGTTCATCGGAGTAACTACGGAGGGAAAAAGAAGAAGAAGAAGAAGAAGAAAAAGAAGCGGAACTGCGAAAGGATAACCGGCGGTTAAAAGCTAGCCTGGGGATAATGGTAATGCGGGCAGTAAAGGAAATTACTATGCCAAGGTTTAAAGGAATCATCCAGAGGACTGCATCGTCCGCTCTTTTACAATTCCAAACGAGCGTTGTCGGACACCACGACAGGAGAAGCGACCTGAAATTGACTACGCAGATTCAGATAATCGTCCGAGTTGTTTTCACGAACCGCGTGTCTTTTTACCTCCGCCTTTATTTTGCACGATAACTATCGTCTCGCTTTTACGTTCCTCGATCTTCGTCTCCTCGGGATAATCTCCGTTTGTAAGCTTCTTCTCAATTTCAGAGTTAGAGACTTCGAACTTTGGCGAAGGATTCTGTCTCTTGTCCTGTTCTTTGACGAGTGATGAGTGAAACTATTGTTACCTAGAAAGAGATAAAAGATCAATTATTATAAAATAGCGCGAATATCTTTGTCTCGCTTTTCCTAGAAGTTTTCCATTGATCCCAGGAATATCAAGAGATTCTTGGTTTCTTTATTTTGTCCTCTTTTTTCAACGTGGAATCATTGTTGTTTAAAAAGAGTAAAAGTAAAGAAATCGGTTCAGTCATAAAATTAATAAAGTTAAAATGAAATTAATCATAAAATTAATAATCTTCGTCTTTAAGTGGCTGCGATGCGTACTCCAATTTCGGTTGCTGTAACTGAGCCTAATCGCAGGATTTACACGAAATCCATAACTTAGCTCGGCAAATGCAATTCGGAATTGTCGGTTACAAGTGCATGGCAAACCAAAGGTCATGTGATGCTGCGTAAACAACGAACAGTGACATTAGAGGCCACGTGGCGCATTGTAAACATAACCACGTGCCATTAGCAGGCCTGTAGCGTAATGTAAATGCACCGGTGTGACATTAGAAATCACGAAGCGCAAACAGGCGCTCTCTGGTGAATCTGGCAGCCTCATAAAGTACCGCAAACACGATCGCGCGCCCTATTAAAGCCAGTTTACATCCCAAACTTTATTGCTTTCGATCGACGCTTTGTACAAAATTTAATTAATGCTACGAAAACATTTAACAGAGTTGCCAGCAAATGGTTCAATTTTCAAGTTTTGCAGCTTCGTTGTAACAACGACTTCATCGAAGAAATTAGCATGCTTTAAGCAGCACGGCTTTTTCATTTGTATTTAATTCCTTGAAAGGAACGAAGGACCTCGTTCCCCATTGGGGAATGGAAGTATAATATTCCGTGGCACGAATAGCTTCCAAGCCATTAGCAAGTTTTGAACATCGGAGGTCGGATGTGCTTTCTTGCCCGTTAGTTTTCGGCCCTTAATGGCCCGATAAAAAAATCATAAGCGTGTAAACGTAGTCCATTGGTGCTAAGCAAACGGTGTAAATGTTACAGCGTCAATCATCGACGCATGGCGTTGTATGGCGTCATAAATTTAGCCATAAATGTGGTTGTTATCGGTGATCGCTTAGTGTAGCATAAATTTCACCGTAAACGAATATGTACTAGCACAAATTCGATCATAAATAAGTGTATTGCCAATGTAAATTTGACCGCGAGTAAGTTGATCGATCAGAAAACCGTCGACGAAAGCGCAAACGTATGTAACTCGCGAGATTCGTCAATATACTCCGCGCGATTGTTCAATTAAAACCACAATTAGACCGACGATTTATTTATAAAAATTTAAGCTCTTAGATTAAAGAAATAAATAGAACCAAAAGAATAAATTTCCATTCATTGAATAAATTTTATGTTTTTGAGTATGAAAATTACAAGAGAAAATTTAATTTTTATCATTCTCACGGATAAAGAAAGATAAGGGAGGATATTTCAATGTATAATGCTTTGACGCTATAAAGATGATACTTAATTTCTTGCTATCCCGTCGAAAGTCGGCTAGAGTTTTAGCATCCGCGAGAAAGAGAGGAACGCATCCTTCAAGATTTTATGGCTGATGGAAATCCATAATTATTCCGGTGTGCAAGGAAATGTACGGACGAGAACGCGGAAAACCATAAAACTTGTGCACCAGCGCGCGTTGCACGGTCGATACATTAAATGCATCGCGTGTAGTTCACTCTTTTAAACAAGAAAAACATACATGCGTACGCGTAGTTTATTTCTTTTTTTTTTTTGCTCTCCTTATTCTGTTCGACAAAATTTTAATTAAGCCATTACAAAGCGTAGGTCGTTTGTCTATCAGTTGCTCCCTATTCCATTTTTTCGTCTCCTTTTCATTTTACTCGCGAAATCTTTTGAAAATTCTGAAATAAAATGACAACGGAGCAACAAATTAAAAACTGTAGGTTTAAGAAAAAGATCAAATTCAATTTGATTCAATGCTACGTACATGTAGTTGCAAAGCGATATAGATTTTCGATTGGGCTGTAATTTAATTAGAATTCGTAAAACGTGGAATAACGCGGAGAATTTATTTTGCACGTGTAAACTGGCTCACCTGCCCCGTGAGCTAAGTGTTTACATTTTGCTTATTAAACGTTCGTGGCCGACTGAACACAGAAATTTAATTTCTGTTTAATTGGATCGCCAGCAGCTGACTACATTTGCACATGAAACATTCATGATTCTGCGAGGAGACGACCAAGTCAAAAATACATGAATCGCAGCAGTCAAGCGAACGCTAGCAAACATCTTCTTCGGATCATTTTTTCTCCCCGATTTTGTTCCTTCTTCTTCATCTTTTCCTCGATTTATCAAAATGCCGAATTACAATGTACTTTTTGTCGACTTGCTCGTTCGTTGCGAATTCATTTATTTCCGTCGTCTTTCCGAACTTGTATTTATTTCAAGAAATTGTCAGGAAAAACGTTAACTTCTTTCTGTGTGAAAATTTCAAGCCAGGCAGAAACGTCTGAAAGTATTTCAGGATTGTAAGACCACCGGAGGAAAACTTCTCGTGAATTATTGCGCACAATTTTTCAAAATTTTTCAAGCGGAGCAACGCGCTCGCCTCGTGCGTTATGAATTATTTAACGAGAAAACGAAAATAAGGGTTGCTAAGATACGACACGGACGCAAAAATATTCCAGTAAATCGACCAAAGTGGTGAAGAAATGCAAAAAGGGAATCGCCAATGTAACCGCTTCGCCTGGCTGCGAGCACGCCCACCCTCGATCCCCGAGTGGTTTTTCATCCCTCTGTCGGGATTAGCGTTCCTTTTTTCTTCTCGAAATCAAATATAAATATTCTAAAATAATATTCCAATACTCAGAAACGAGCGCTGAAGTTTCGTTGAAACTTTAAAACAGTCCCGCATCGACGGGAACAATATTAATGAAACAATATTAATGAACCGAACGATGGACGCACTTCATAAGTTCAGGAAAAATATTGAAAAATATAAATATCGTGGAAATATCACTGAATATCTCGATTATTTCAACATTGATGAAAAAAGAGGTAGCAACAAAAGGCGAAAACAAACGAAGCGAACGCAAATAATTAGCAGAAATGATAATTAAGGGCCGGGTTCCGCTGGTAATACCATCGGCAATCGTCGAAAAATGGAGAAATCGATTCGCAAATGTAATTGCAACACGCTGCAATTATCTCAGAGCGCGCGAGTAACAAACGATACTTCCCATTAAAATCAACGTATGATAAATCAGCAATCAATTTTTAGAATTAGCTTCATTACACATAGGCGCGTTACAGAAACGCATTGACTAACTCGTGACGTGCGAATTTTAAAAAATTTTAAAGCGAATGCGTGCAACGAGAAATTCAAACAAGAACTGAAGCTTCTTTCAACCGAACTGATATCGATGTAATCGTAAAGCTTATTACACAACGTTATAATTTACTTACTTCGTTCTCCTTGTTTTATAAATTTACCATCTCTATTTATCAGATACATCTGATCCCGAGATTATTCATCGTTCGTTTTGTCGTGATTTGTCGTCGTCGCCGAGAAATTTATCGTTCGTCCCGTTCAGCAATAAATTGGCCAACGACGCAAAGTGTCGCGACGCGTATACTAACGACCAAGAGGCGAAACGACGGCAGTGGCAACGGCGTGCCTTGAAATAACGCGTGCTATTAGATTTATCGAAACGACATCGTATCACAGGAAAAGAAACGAGAAACCAGTTCCGGAAACTGTCAGACAGAAAGGAAAGAACGGTGCTTTTAATGCGCCGCAATCCATATAAGAGACTTCTGCACCACCTGAAAGGTCAAAGCCTTAAATCCAGCGTTGCCAATGGCAACTTGCTTGGTCGATTGGTCAAAAGCACTTTCTACTCCATTATTTTTCGATTTTATATATCTCATATGCCAAAAATTCTATTGATCGTGTTCTTGCGCCAAATGCAACAAATGAAATTTAAATCAAGATCGTCGATCTTGTAAAAAAAAAAAGAAAAGAGATAATTATTCTTTATAAGAACGAATTGAATGCACTCAAGTAGAAAGTGACATCGTAATTTGAAAAAATAAAATATTCACGAGAGTAAATAGAAAATTATACAGAGCAATTGTGCATCACGTGAAGAGATAATCGTTCGCTTTGATCGCTGGTTTGTATATCGTTTTGTCCTCAATTTTATGAAACTTTTCTCGAAACGCCTTCTCGAACTGTCTCAGATGCCTGCAATGAATTCAATCGATACGTTATTTTACTCTCGAAACTGTATGATGCGCACGTACTTAAATTGGTTTTTCGCTAACTGATGAGACAACAGAATCTTCTCGACAAGTGGCTTCGAGTATACGTCCGCGAGATTCTTGATCTTGCAATGAACGTCAGCCTCCTCCTCGGTCAAAAGCATGCAATTCCACGGTGACCATTCCTCGTTCACGTCGTATCGAACGATTCGCAATAGAAACAGATCTCTGTTTTCGCTAACGACCGACTGGCCATGCCAAATATTGTTCACCAAATGGTACATGTCCTGCTTTTGCATCATAAACGCAATGGCCGAGAGCGATCTTCTTTTTATCTCCTCGCGACGCACACAGTCTAGTAGAAATACGTAAGGATCGTAGTTCACATGTCTAATATTTCGTTCACGCAGCCAAGTACACCCTTAAATCGGTAAAAGAAGATTTAAGACACGTTTTTTCATTTGAATATTTCGATAAAAATGTCAAACTAGATCAGTCAGTACCAACGCAAGTAGACAGCCTTTTCATCCTTCCGTGAGTAGTGAATTGACGAATAGGAAGCAATTTCAAACAACTGTGACATAATTTCGTCATAGGTTCAATCGGTTCTCGCAATTTTTCATCGTCTACGTTCTTACAAAAGTCTCTATCGTTGTTCGCGCAACAGCACGAATGTGATGTCCGTAAAAACTTCAAGTAACTGTCTAGATCGTCAAAGAGAAGAAAGGAAGAAGTTTTATTAGCAATTCTTCTGCCAACTTGGAGCGTCCAAGCCAAAATCTCCTATATTATGTTTTTTTCTTACAAACTATCCTTTCCCGGAAGTAGCCCAGCGACATGCCTTTCATCTCTCTTGCCAAGTAGGTCAGCTCCTCGTCCAATAGTCGTATCAGATGAAACGCAGACACGCAGTTGTGCATCTCCAATGATTTCTTCAGCATCGTGAGCATCTCTATACGTTCCTCGCGAGTAACATTATGATTCATTAACGAATCGTAAATCATCTTCAATTCTCTCGCCTTCTGATTTCGCATCGTGTCCATTTCTAACAGCTTGTTCTTGTAACCATTCCACAAAATAGGCTTACAATTCACCGTAACAAATTTCACGAGTTTCTGCTTCCTGTAGCTTTTTCTCACCGCCTGTCTTTTCTCGTCGATTACATTCAACATTTCTATGGTTTTCTCCAAGATTCTATAATTTTCTGCGCATCTCGCGGGTCTAAAGAAACGTAGCTTCGCACATTGAAGGTGATCGTTTCTCCATTTTTCAACCAAATCATACAGCAAATCGAAATCTAGCCGAGTTTTGGGATTGATTCTTCGAAGGATCTCCTGTTGATGCCTCTTCCTGAGACGTGAATCGAGAGAAATATATTTTCGAGCAATTGAATGCATTTTATAAGTTTTAGATGTTACATACCTGTATAACATTATCTTTTCTGCTTCGTACAGCTTACAGCCTTTGACCAACTCTCGATATTGCCTCGCGTATTCTTTGATATACTTCAGTAATTTGTATACTCTATAGTTCCTTTGGATAATTCGTGCCTTTCCGTCATAATCCAATCGTTTCATCATTTCTTCGTATGTTTCATAGGGTTTTACTGTTATATATTTGTCCGATTCGCTCGATATAAAACAGTCTGATCTAAACGAAAAGAAAAAAATATAAATTAACGAGGAAGAATGATAAAAGTAATTTACGATTAAAAAAAAAAAGACTTGTACAAATGATCCGTAATACTGAAGAGAAAATTGCAAGGATCTTTTTTAATCTAAATGCAAGAAAACCATGTGTACCGCCACATTTGTGTTGGATGATCGCATGGTGTTTGCGTACATACATCTGACCAAGAAATATATTGCACTTCTTTGCTGCACTTTTCTATATCTGGCTTTTTTGGTGGATCTGTTTGCGATTCGGCATTTAAATACTCTGTTTGGGTAAATTTGTGCTTCCATCCTCCCAAATAAGGTTTCTTTATTCTTCGATCTTCCACTTCCATGGAACCACAGCAAACCATTTTGAAACTTTTTATATATTAATAATTCAGAATGTTTCGAGCAAAAAATATTCGCATAATTGGAACAATTTGGTTTGAGGTAATAATAAATTAAACATTGAACATAGGTTCAAATTTAAACAAATCTTGTATTCATTTTTTTATTAATGTACATATATATGCATATAACATAATGTATAATGTCGTTTATTAAATATACAACTATTTCAGATTATCATTTTTATTAGACATACATCACTTTCTCACATGAATTTTGCAATTTACAAGTATTTTATCTTTCAACCATTAATTTTACATGGAAATTCAATGTTTCAGTTTAGTGTTGCAATATTCTTTCGTTTCTGTACAATACAGAATTTATAATAATATATAAATCATGTTTTCCTAAAATGTATGGAATATAATATTTGTAGACATAAACAACTTAGGTCTCGTTTGATTAATAAACTTACGAATTATTATAAAAAAGATTGTTATCAGAACGTGTATTACATTGCTGAAGCTTGCAATATATATTCAAAATGTTGCAGACGTCACTAACAAGAACTGTTAACAATTTCATTGATAAGATGTGTTACTATACATTTCGAGACTATACATCCTATACCTCTGTTATTTACATTTCATAACGATCTGTAAATTTCATAAACCTCATTTTCAAACGATCGTCGCATTCATTCTTAACATCCACATGAACTCACTTAAAGCATACGATTTATGATAAACTATATACAAATATAATTTTCATTTTTTATAGAAATTTATGCACAAAATATGTACGATAAATAATATATATCTGTACAATGAAGGATGTACTGTTAATAAAAGAAAAAAAGAGAGATTGTATTAAACATTAATGATTGTAAACAAAAAAAAAGGTAAAAAAAAAAGGTCACAAAAAAGGTTCAAAGTCAACAACACAAAATATTTTTTGCACGTTTAAAGCTAGAATAAATAATATGTAATTTATAATATGAAATCATGGCCGTTGCAAATTATTTAGATCAATTTTATCAATGGGAAATGTTGATGACATGAGAAATCAAATACTGGAGGTTCTTTGGAGTCCTTTTTATGCCCATCAGCGAGTAACTTTAGAACCACAAAATTTGTTTTCGCCACTTTCAATAAATCATTGATCTGTAAATTAAGCGATAAAATGTGTAAGACATATTTAATAAAAACATGGAAATCAAAAGTATTTACTAAGTATTATTTAAAAATATTTACCTCATTCACAGTACTAGAGTTCGGTAAATAAAGAGACAATGCTCGTTCTAACATATTTCTAGCTTGATGAAAATGACGGCAACCGGCTAAGTACAGCATTTCACTAGTAACCTTTTCCTAGGAAAATAGAAGTTAAGGAAAAATGCTGCTAAAAGAAAAGAAAGAGCGGATCACTATACTCACGTTTCTTTTATGCATCTGTGCATTTGTCATATCTAGGAATTCTTGATAATGTACCGGAGGTGGAGTCAATAACGAAGAAAACGGCAATAACCTGTGTTCATATCGAACTCGTTCTGAATCAAATGGCGACTCAGGAAGTAATATTTTACCATCCATACGAAAGCCAACTAAAGCCTTTGAAATAAATTTTATGGATGAAATAAAATCATTTTATAAATAATTTTTTGCAAGAAACCAAAGATATTATTTACTTTGTAATACCCTCCGCATATATTTTGCATTGCTTGATACATTAATATTTCTAAGTTATATGGTCTTGATGTTGATTTTTTCTTCTTGTTTCTCGCACTTTTCTTACTGCCTCTGCCTTTATGTGTATCATTATGTACATCTTGTTCCATTAAGAATGTATTGGCCCTTGTAATAGCTGATACAAGCCATCCATAGAGAAATTCATATAGGTACCAGAATATATAGTGATATTCATGCACCGAATATAATTCCAATTCAAAGCCACTTAACAAATACATAACCATAACTCGTAACGTATGATACAAAATCCACGTTCCAAAACAAGCTAAATGTGATCTAGGTGTATCACTTTTCAGTGACAAGGCATGTAAGAATCCATCAACTCTTTCAGCCTGCCAAAATTACAAATATATGTCAGTTTGAAGTTATGAAATGTTCAAATATTATGAAATATAAATTAATCTTTAGAACTTACTTCATCCTGTAATATTGCAAAATCGTCTAATAAGTGTGCTAATTTATCTCTCTGTCTTGCCCTATTATGGCCAGTAAGTTGCAGTAAACTACCAAAGAGACCTACACAATGAGATAAGAAACTATCAACATATTCCTTAGCTTGATGATTTTGGAGTAACGTGCTCTTTGGCATTAGTACTGGAGGCGCTATGAAATTCCGCGCTGCATCTTTCAAAACATCAGCAAAATTTTGGACACCGAATACCCGATTTGTTGTAGGTAAATAAACTATTTGCAACATTGATCTGGATAATATACATGGACTTTGTCGTGAAAATTCTAAAAAAAAGTCCTAAAAAGAAATCAGTGTACTTGGAATTTATATCAAAAATTTCTAGTAACCTATAGATGTTTTCTTACCAAAGCTGCATGAAAACCATTCTGATTAGTGATCATAGTAACTGTTCGAAATCTATTCAACAACTCATCTAAATACTTTAAAGCTTCTATTCTTGGTTTTATTTTTGTATACCGTGGAAATGTTGGTGGTAATAATCTTTGATTTACCATAGGGTCAAACCCCATAATATTTGGATAATTTGCTACAATCATTACATAATTACTTGATTTTATACTCCATACTACCTACATAATTATGCAGGTAAGCCATGAATTTTGAAAAACTTACATATTTCATCAGCTTTCTCTCCACTGTTTACTGTCTTAATCACTATTTGAATCATGTAAGAACATCTTGATAACAATGTATGACACTCATTTAAATTTTGTTGCAGTTGTTCTTTTTTTCCCATTAATGATAAAATTTGATAAAATATCTTAGTAAATCTAATTCTGGCATAGAGTGCTAATCTATCACCATACTGAAAGAAATAATAATAATTTCAATAATTATTTATATCTTTAATTATTCGAAAAAAAATCCAACATATTTTTAAACATGCACCTACTTCTTTCTCAGATACTACATGAATTGGTTTTATTCTACTTTTCCTAGGTAATTCATCTTCTACTTCTTTCAACATGGATATGATTTTTTGTTCTGTAATATCCTGTTGCAATCTATAACCATAAGTAACACTCTGGAAATCTTCTTCCTCAAAAACTAATGCTTTATTTATGCAATCTTTAATTATTTCAATTATTTTATATACAGCATAACAAAAGGTTCTCAGAGGTTTATCCACTATTTGATTGGGCTGATGAAGATATAAGTTAGTAAAAACCGTTTGGGCCAAACTGTGACCTTCAAGCCAAGACACTATGCACGCATAAGTTGAATCTATTATTCCTATAACTTCTGACTGAGTCAAATTGTCCAATTTCAATACGCAAGAGTCAACAGCTTGTGTAAAAGTACATGGTTTGTTGTTGCCTCTATTACATAGCATGCCAACATCCATTTTTGGATCCA
The DNA here is from genome assembly GCA_030673865.1 of Melipona bicolor. Taxonomy (NCBI): domain Eukaryota; kingdom Metazoa; phylum Arthropoda; class Insecta; order Hymenoptera; family Apidae; genus Melipona; species Melipona bicolor. Next base: position 4,521,431 of record JAHYIQ010000012.1, read on the forward strand.
TCATTTCAATTGCAGACATGGCTTCAAATAATCCAAACAATTCATCTCGCAACAGTTCGCCCAATTCCAGCTCTAAATAAACATAACAATAAAGTATTTTGTGTTGTATAAAATATTATTTCAATTAGTCAATCGTTGTGTCAAAGTTTCAATAAATAATGATACTTGAATGCCAACAATATTTTATTGAACAAAAGTATAAGATTATTTGAATAAAACGAGTTGTATGCAAATCAAAATTAAATTGTCTCAATTACAATAAGACAAAAAATATAAGGGAGGAAAAAGAAATAAAGAGAACTTGCAAAGCAAGCATTTGCAAAGAAGAAAATAAGTTTTTAAATAAGCACCTGTAATGGCATCGAAAAATTCTTGGGTAATATCCACCCAATTGTAAGTAACTTGGTCGAATCTGTAATGTAAATAGATGTAAAAATTAAAAAATATCACCGAAAGTTACATATTATGTTATACGTTAGGTTATTTTTCCAAAGCTTAATTGTAAACGTAATATTCTTATTTCAGTATTTTCATGTAATTATAAGTTGGTTATCAGTGATTTTTCATATTATAATTAATCTATCACAACTCACTGTGATTCTTTATCTTCGCCCATGTCAACTAAATTCTGTTCTTCCACCATGGTCGCCATTCTTGCGGACTGACCTGTCACATTTAACGGCACTGCCAACAGTAGAAAACTGTATTATCAAAAGTTAATCTTGACTTCTTCTTATGTTATGTCCAAGCGGAGTCATACTCACAGAATATTTAAATTATTGAAAAAGTCTAAAACCGTGAATTATTTTATATTTAAAATATATTTGGAAGAGTCATGCCTAGATATACAATGAAAAATACCATTCAGATAAAATGGTTTTAAGAACACTTATATTCAAACATATTTTAAATTTATGACAATTTCGGTTGACCAAAGCGAACTTCACAAAGTCAAACTTATGATATTAAGTTAATGTTTCTTCTTGTATTTACTTTAATTTTATTCCAAATAGATTCCACTATGTTTTAAATATATTCTCTAGCAATTTGTGCGAATACTAATATATTATTTACAGAAACTTTTAAATGAAAATATTTCGACTCGAAATGCAACTCGAATTACAACAATTTTATATCTTGTTACGATCAATGAAAGCTGATTTGGAAATGATTATAGACAATTTCACTTCGTTAAAGAATAAATGATTTTTGATTAAATTTTGGTAAATGGAATTAAAAATTGAGAATGATTAAAATTCATTTAAAGTAATTTTAATATAAATATTTGTATTAAAGTTTTATATTAAAATCAAAATCTATATTATATTCTATGATTTTGGTCTTATAGGTAGTTCTTGGACAAAAATAATTGTTAACAAGTATGGTTAATGCTGTATAATGCTATAAATTGTTTCTTTAAATTATTTATTCGCTGTTACCATCGAAATATTGTCAAAATTTTCTTGTTAACACAAAATTTCAAATTTTACGAAATCTACAAATTCAATTAATCATAAATTTTTATGGGTTATTATAAGATAAATTTAATTTCTTTATTTAAGTAGGTCATTAGTGTCGGTTCTAACATGACAATATTAAAGTACCCAGGGTGATATTACTTTGAATGAGTTACATAAGAACTATCCTTAACAATCTTTTTGCATTTCCTACAGGTGTGTTACATATTTCAGCGTAGTCGTGCATTTTCTGCTGCATTATACAGCATACATATTCTAGGCATATATATACACCTGTGTACATATATATTATGTTAAATACGTATGTATCTTCGCTTACGAGCCAGCATTGGCTTGATTCCAAGAATATTTTGCAAATTTTGAGCTACTCGAAGTTTGCTCAATAAAAAAAAAAAAAAAAGAAAAAATTGCATGAATCTCTTACATTTGATCTATTTTATCTTTGACAAGAATTCGTTAAAATTTGGACGTCATGGGGATTATATTATCAAGATTTCGTGTAAGTCACAATTAGTGCATAAATAATATTAATACTATTATAATAGTATTACTAAGGTTAAAATTCTGTCGTACTATATATTTTCTTTTTTTTTACTACGCATTTGAGAATAATTTAGATATTATAATATTTTCTCATAAATGTTAAAGTTTCTAACACTAACAATATATTGTTTTATATTTAAATATGACGGAAGCATTTCTTTATATGCGATGAAATTTTTAGGTTAGGCGCGAAAATAAGAAAGTTTTGAACAGTTTACTAAAAAGTAACATATATATATATATATATATATCTTATTACTAACCAACATATATTATTTAAATATATTATTTTACCAATACAAACTCTTAAACATTTATAACCTTTTTTGTAGTTCAGCTTAAAATATCAAATGATTAATTAACATTGTCTTGTAATTTATGCATAACTCTTGTAGAATACAAAATCATTATTCAATATATATATATATATATTCAATGATATAAAATTTAAATGATTTTATTTTTACTGTTCTGAACCAAAGAAACACATATTGTCTGTAATTGTTTAAAGTAGTACTATGAAATCCTCAAAAGATGTATCATTTATTTTATATTGTATAATAAAATTACATAATACTACATAAAAGTAATACTGTAAAACTTGAAATACAAATTATAATTTAATGTGTTTTATATGTTGTTATATGCACTTATTTATAGACTTTCACATTAATTATTCATTGCATGAGTATGCTTTGTTCATAATGCTGAATTAATTTGAATTTATTAATAATACTTTATATGAATAAAACTTTAGTTTCTTTTAAAATACATTTATATATGTGCATAAATAAGTGCATTGAAAAAAGGAAAAGAAGAATATTATACATAAAAATATTCTTGTTTTTATTAGTAATGTATTTAGGTTAAAACATAAGTTATTTTTATATTTCAGAGAAAGAAAACAACGATTGAAATATTGGAGGATCTTGATGCGGTAAATTATTTAGATATACTATTTCACATATATTTATATTAGTAACTTATGTTAGAAATTTCTTCTTTGACAGAAAATTAAAGAGATAGAAAGATATGGATATAGTACAGAACAAAGACATAAAAAAATTGTTGGGACTCTTATATTATATAGTGTAATACTTTATATCATAACAGCATTCATTTTTTATTTCTATTTCTTCCCTGCATCACTATATGATCAAATATTCTACATCATTCCGTTGTTAATTTTTCCAATTTTGTAAGTAATTTGATATTGCATTCTTTTGCTATTATTATTGTTTATAATTATTGTAATGATACATCTTATTGTCACAGAATATTGCTTACAAAAAAGATGGTAACATGGTATTATAAATGTAAAATTTCTAAAAATCAAGATAAATTAAATACCATGCAATCTGAGAAAAAAAAAATTTTAGATGAAGTTACAGAGACTGAAACATATAAAAAAGCTAAAGAAATTCTGTTAAAGTTTGCTCCTGATCAATTAAGAATGACGCCAGTAAGTAGATCTATAATGTAATATAATTTTTTTTATGTTAATTACACAGTATATTTTTTAATCATATTTTTTTCATTTTTCAGTTGTCCCCACAGGTTTGTATCTTGCACAATAAAATATGAAGAAATAATTTGAATAATCAAGTATTTTCTGTTAATAATAAAATATTAGAGAAAAATTTGAACAGGAAAGAGATGAAATTTTAGTAAAAAAAAAAAAACTTATTTTAGCCAACTTTTAAAGTGTCATCATCAACAGAAACTCCTCAACGAAGTAGTACACCTCACCATATAATATCTCCAGTATCTCCTCCTGGAGAACTGAGAAAACGTATAGTGATAAGTCAAAATCAACCATTGAATGTACAAAGTGGTGTACTTGCTAACACTGGCCTTGTCCCAGTTGGCAGAGCTCCCATTCAAAATCCATCAAATACTTCATTTCAGAGTGGTATTAGATCAGTTAATACTCCATTCAGGGATTATCGTTAGTATTTTTGCTACTACTAATTTTCATTTCTTTATTTAATTCATATATTACATCTTTTATTGTTAATTTAATAATAAAAAATCTAATACTTTGTTATTAAAGTTTTATTGAAGAAATAAATATAGGAGACACGTTCGTATAAAAAAATAAATTAAGGAATTAATAAATGTATCATGCGATAGGAACTCCTTTACCACGTCCAGTATTATCGCGGCAAAGGACTTATTTGGATCGGTTGGTTGACTATATCGTCGGAGATGGTCCATCGAATCGATATGCTTTAGTATGCCGAAATTGTGAATCGCACAATGGAATGGCTCTCAAAGAGGAATTTGAATACTTTGGTAAACATTTGTCTTAATCTGCCAAAAAGAGTTAAGTATAAAGATTTAATTATGATACTAAATATTCAAAATATATGTATTTTTATTTTGTAGGATTCAGATGTTGTTATTGCAACTTCTGGAATCGTGCAAGGAAACAGAAACCATCTGCTCCAAAACTAATGTATAATGTTGGGCATAATAGTCCATCTTTAAATACTTCTGAATATTTATCACCTGATACAAATACAGAGCATTTGAAAGATAGACAAACGGAATCAATAAGTGCATCAGATTCAGGTTTGAAACGTAAATCATTTAGCATTTATCTAGCAGTTAAGAAAACAATTGAAATCAATTCAAAATAATTTTTAGATTCAGATATTGAAATGGTTGAACGACCAACAGAAGTTTTGGAAGAGACTGAACATGTTACGGAATCAGTTAAAAATGCATGTGGTAAATAATATTACTGTTAATCACATATTTTATACTTTTTTAATATTATAAATAATGAATATTATTTTAATATTATAAATAATTACAGTCGTTGATGAACCAGGTAGTGTAGAACAGGATAATATTGAACACGGGACCCGAAAAGAAAGAAGTTCATAATTGTGAAGAGAGCGATGAAAAAATGGATATCGATGAATCTTCGTCTTAAAAAAATTATTTATTTTTAAATAATTTGTAACTTTTTGTTATGAAATGTTAGATGTTAACAAAATATATTTTAATGTAATTTGCGACATAAAACTTTATTAAATATTGATTTTAAGATTCATCAAAAATTCTCCTTATGTTTATATTTATTTTGTACTCCTATTAAAAAATAGGTTTATGTTTATTTTGTACTCCTATTTATTTGTACTTCTATTAAATATTAAAACATTTATGTTATTAAGGCTTTCCAAACTCTCAGAGAGAAAAGAACAATCCAGTGAAGAATAGAACATGGAATATGGATAATTTTTCCAAAGTACTTTTTTCCTTTTTTCCTCTTTCTCTTTTTTTCTAATTGATGACCATATTGACGAGGTGCATAGAATGAAGAACAATCTTACAGTAAAATTCAAATCCCAGCTATCACTCCTGAAATTTTTATGATATATATTGCATAGACTTAAATTATAAGTTTGAAAATAAAAAAATAAAAGAAGTGTAGTTGAAAAACAAAATAAATGTATCGGCGGGAAACAAATAGAGAATGATCCTTTGGACAGAAAATTACTAAAATAGTTACTAAAAGCACTAAACTATATATTTTTATATTAAACAAAACTTTTTAAATATTAAGTAAATATATAATTTTATATTCTATTTTTATCTATGAAATAATTATAAAAAAGATAGTTTAGTAGATATATAATGAAAATGGATGTATTTTATTATTATTCACACAAAATGATTTTAGGAACACGTACATTCAAATTTGAATTTATGACGATTTCAGTTGAACAAAGAGGAATCTGTGGTGGGGAATTCACAATGTTAATAAATGTTTTAAAGTGTTTACTGTGTATTTATTTGTATAAATTGTATTTTAAATGGATGATAAGGTATGCAAAAATAGAGTCTTGTTGTATATCTCCTTTATGTAAGTAGTGATGCGTTATTTCCAGGAATTTTTGATCGAGTTGAAAGTACTTCGACAAATGCAAATTCAACTGCAACAATTTTATACATTGTTACGTTTAATAAGGGTTGATTTGGAAAAGATTATAGACAATTTCACTTCATTGAATCATAAGTAACTTTTTATTTTCGTAAATATATATTATTAATATCTTGCTAAAATATATAATTATAAATATTCCTTCTAGGTAAATAAATAAAAATACTTGTGAATATATATATTTGCTCTCTATATATTTAAATAAATTTACAAAATGGTAAAAGAAACATCAGAAACGTCAGTCTCATCATCTTTGCGAAGAAAATCTATTCTGGCACAGAATTCATTACAACCTAATCTAGTGGAAAACAATGATGAAGCTGAAAAATTGGCTAGACGTTATGAAATAAGTGCTACAACATCAATAGAAAATATAAACACAAACAATAAACGGAGATCTTTGGGGCTTGGGTGTTTAGCTCAAATATCAGCACATGAAATAAAAGATCATATTATTGAATGTATAAAACTTAATACTGAAAACAAGATTAATGTGAAAAATGCATTTAAACTTGAAATAATTGACTTTATGTCTTATATGATAAAAAAACAAGATGCTGACATATGTAATCTGCAAACAGCTAGTACATCTTTAGATGTAAGCTCAAAAATCTACAGTTTTCGTGTAGATGGAATTCATACAGAAATAATGAAGATGGTTGGTGGAATAGATAAACAACATGATAATAGTCCAATTGATGAAATAAGTGAACAATTAGATACTGAGCTACATAATCAGATAAACGATGTACAAAAGAAAAGGAGAAAAAAGAAAAATAAACAGAAAATTTTTAGTACAGCAGAAAGTTTAAAAGGAACTGTAGAAATTATGAAACCTTCTTGGATATTGGAGAATAAGGATTCACAAACTACAGATGAATTGTATCAAGTAATACTACCAAATCACGCAAATTCAAAATATTCTTTACAATTGTATAATGATGTTATTATGGATATTGTAGAACATAAAGTAGATCAAAAAAGCACTAAAGTGATTATCTCACAGATAGAAGATTTTTCTAATCTAGAACTATGTTCACCTTTAACTAATTTTGATTTTCAAGACTGGAATGATGGTATTGACAAAGAAGAAAAAAAAAATGAAAACACAAAATCAAAGGAAAATGATGAAGATGGATTTCAATTTGATTTAGATGCTAGTTTACCATCTGAGAATGAAGTGTTTCATGATGATTTAAATTATTTGGATATCGAAGACAATGTAGAAAATATAATGAAATGTGTTGAGATGGAAAAACCACCAGAAAAAATTGTAGATTTATGTAAAGTTTTATCTAATGTCAATGTGAATAAACCATCCGAATACTCATTTCTTCAGAAAAGTTCGAGTGTACACTGGGCTGGTCCATCTCACTGGAAAATGAGCAGTTTTACAAAACTTTCTGGAAGTAAAATTATTGCTGCCTGCCAACAGAAGCCGGGTAGAAAAAAAAAAGAAATAGAGATATGTTACGACGATAGTATAAGAGCAGAAATATTATCAAAATTTATAATAAATAAAGTTTTGAAGTTTGAAATTGTCAATGTAGACTGGAATGAAGAGGATCTTACATTGCCACGAGACATGCATTATAATTTTACAAGTGCCAGTAAATTGTACTTTCATGAATTAATACATATAAATATAAAAAAGCAGGATCAATTAGATGCTACTCATGTATCTGATATAGAGAATTATAATTATGACAATGAAAATGATATATCAAATTATTGTCCTGATATTCCTAATGAAGACTATGCAAGTGAAGCTAATAATGAACCTGAACATGATAAAGTTGAAGACAATGAAATAGCAGTACAAATGCCTTTTGCTGGAGATAATTTAATAGTTATTCCTAAATTAACCAATAAAATATCTATTACATATAGCACACATGCTAAAACAATTGATATGAGACAATTAAAAAAATCCATTTGGAAAAGCCTAACTAAATGTAATAATACGGAAAATGAAGAAGAAGAAAAGAAGATAATAGAAAATAGAAGTTTTAATGAAATTTATAAAGTATTGCCGAATCTATTGACAAAAACTAATATAGAAGCTCTGAGTTTTCCTATTTCTTTTGTATCCTTGCTACATTTAGCAAATGAGAAAACATTAAAACTACAAGCCGCTCCAGATATGTCTGATCTTATTATAGAAGCAAATTAAATAGAGTTGTGCTATAATAGAACAATGTCAAGTTCTTTATTTAAGTGGAAATAATGTTTTATACATAATGAAGTTATATAATGTATTGAAATTTTATTAATTTCTATTTTTTTCTAATTCATTTTGTAATTACGTTCATATATATATATATATTCGATATTGCATTTTTATATAAGTTAATAATCAACATAAAAATTATAGACAAAATGTATGAGAGAATTAGCAATAATAGGAAAATAAAATTTTATGTTTATCATATATATAATTTTTTAAAGCTACTCGATTGTTTTTTACTCGTTTAAATCAGTTTATATTTTAAACCAGTAACCTAAGTATTTTCTGAATTTTGTCGTCTATCTTTCTTTAATCTTTGATAGTATTAAAAAATTATCGTCAATGATTCATTTAAAACAGATGTTTGAATATGATTGGAAAACAACGATATTTTTTAAAATCTATCAAAAAATATATTTCACGCCGCTTTTACAGAAATATTTCAAATATGCCAGTTGATGATGAAAAATCAAAATATGCAAAAGATAAAATAAAGGAGATAAAATCAAAAAAGGAATCTAATGTTAACAATAAACTTCAATTCAAAAATTACAATTGCTTTCTGCCAGATTATGAAGGTGACATAAAAGTTTGCATGATTGGGGGAGGCGAGTCATTGATATACGCTGCTGTTCTTTTAAAACAATTTCGTCTTATAAAACGAATACATGTGGTGGACGCAAAAGATTCATTGGCTAATGCAATTTTAGATATTAGTCACATTGATACATCGCCTCGTATAAAACATTTTAAAAGAAAACATTTAAAAGAAGCCCTTAAAAAAGTATGTATTTATTTATTAAACAATGAAAAAACGAGCACAGCATTGACTACATAACATTAATACGCAAAAATCGATATTATTTACAGATAAACATTATTGCATTGATGGATGAAACAAATCCCAACATTGAATTAAAACCCACAGTACAGTTTGAGGCTGTGTCTTCATACGTAAGCGAGATGGCTGAACAAATGGCACAATTGAGTTCAGAATCTTTGGTAGCCGTTTTTACTCGACCAGTAACTGCTACATTGCCCATGGTATCAGAAATTTACAAACTCGCTGGATGGTGGGATCCGGACAGAATTATTGGTTCCATTGCACGTGATCGCATGCGAATGGAGGCATTAACCGCAAATCTATTAGATTTAAATCCTGCATTCTTATCAGTTCCAATGGTTGGCGGAGCAGATTTGAACACTATTGTTCCGCTTTTATCTTGTGCTTCTCCGATAAATCGGTTTACTAATGTATGAAACTATAACTAAAATTTATATTATTAAACTGTTGGTATTTAAAAAGAAGAATTTTTTTCTACTTTTTAATGTTTCGCATTAAAAATTTATGTAGGTGCAACAGGAAATGTTGTTACAATCGTTACGTAGCGCAGATAGAGAAATGAAAAATATTGAATTCAAAGGTCCAGTGCTGTCTGATGGAGCAGCAACTGCCAAGTTAATTCTCGCGCTTGCCGAAGGACTTAGCGGCTATAAAAATGTTATTTCTTCTGCTTATGCACGATCAAACGTTTTGTCGGGATGTCGATACTTCACTACCGAATTGCAATTCGGTCAAAGCGGTATACAAAAAAATTTTGGACTACCTAAAATGTCAGCTACGGAGATAGTACTTTTGGAACAAGCAATTCCTTCTATTAATAAATATATTGCAATGGGGTTGAAAGCAGTTCACACTAATAGATATATCACACTGAAAACTGTATAAATTCAATTTTTTCATAAATGATTTCATACTTTTTAATAACATGGATAATTTGACAAAAGAGATGACTAAATATTTACTATTTACTATTTGTTATTTGTATTTAATAAAAATAACAGAAATGATTATTGTATGCTTAAGTATAATATGTCAGTTATATATTTGATATTTAATATATATATATATATATATATATGTAAAAATGAAATAATGTTAACGTATATTCTTATTTCGTAGTATTTCTTGTTTATCAATACGAGTTGAGCCGCATTCTAGTGTGTAATACAGTTGCGCGTTTCAGTTTCGTTCGTAGTTTCAAACAGAACATGTCGCGACTGGTTAATATCCGATAGAAACGAACATGAAATGACAATGAACGTAATTTAATATATGATTTTTTTTTACACTTAATTAACTTATTCGACAAAAAGTGACAAGTGAAAAGAATTTTCGATATCAACTGATTTGTTAATATATTATTTTCGCTTTATATGAATATTCTGCGTGCCGGAATAATCATTTTTAAAGGTCATAACAAATCAATTAGTATTACCATCGAGAATATGACTGTTATAAATACTGAAACTATAAATATTGAAGCAAAGCACAAAGTGATTTAAGTTTAAATTTGGCACCAACGGTTGATTGAAATGGGAATCTACAATTATCTGTTATCAAGATTGGGCGTAAGTTAGTGCTACTATTGACATAAACAACATTAAATTTTTATAAATATATTGTTTTATAAGCAATATTATAGTGTAAAAATTTATAATCTGAAATTTTTATAGCTCAAGGTTTTCAACTTAATTGAATAAAATTCGTAACATTGAATGTTTAATCAACAGTGACTTGTAATAAATATACATATGTAGAATTGTCATACAATAGAAAATTATTATTTAGTAACTTTTTTTATATTTCAAATAGTTTAAATTTTGTAAATACTGAACTAAAGACGAACTGCGTGCATTTTTTAATTATTAATATACGAGATTCTTTTTTGTTAAAAAAATGTTATAAAGATATTTTTTGTGCTTTTCCGATAATAAAAATTGCTATATATATAAACATATATTATACTTTGAAAGAAAAATTATAATTTAGTATGTTACGTATGTAGTTATTTATAAATTTTCATATTAATTATTGTTTTACAAATATGTTTACTTCACTATGGTGAAATTTATTTGATTTAAATTAAAATTCATTCTCTTTCAAAGTACATTTCTATATAGATATATGCAACAGAAAGTGAAAATCAATTTTATATATATATATATATATATATATAATGTAGTGCTTGTAAAATATTATAAATACTTATAGAAAATCAATAAATTATATACGAAGCTGTTAATATTTATATTTTTATATTTTAGAGAAAAAAGACAACAATTGAAATATTGGAGGATCTTGATGCGGTAAATTATTTACATATATTTTTTCACTTATATTTATGTTAGTAACTTATGTTAGAAATTTCTTGTTTGACAGACAATTAAAGAGATAGAAAGATATGGATATAGTACAGAACAAAGACATAAAAAAATTGTTGGGACTCTTATATTATATAGTGTAATACTTTATATCATAACAGCATTCATTTTTTATTTCTATTTCTTCCCTACATCACTATATGATCAAATATTCTATATCATTCCGTTGTTAATTTTTCCAATTTTGTAAGTAATTTGATATTGCATTCTTTTGCTATTATTATTGTTTATAATTATTGTAATGATACATCTTATTGTCACAGAATATTGCTTACAAAAAAGATGGTAACATGGTATTATAAATATAAAATTTCTAAAAATCAAGATAAATTAAGTACCATGCAATCTGAGAAAAAGAAAATTTTAGATGAAGTTACAGAGACTGAAACATATAAAAAAGCTAAAGAAATTCTGTTAAAGTTTGCTCCTGATCAACTAATGTCTTCAGTAACTAGATTAATTATTTTAATTATAAAATATATTTTTTGTTTATATTTTTTTAAATAAATTAATTCTTTTTCTCACTTTTCAGCTGTCCCCAGAGGTTTGTATTTTGAAGAATAAAATATATAAAGATCATTTGAGTGAGAAAGTAATCAACTAAATATAAACTAAAACAAACTTTCATTTTAGCCTAAAAATCTTCAACAGTCTAATACATCGCAATCTCTCGTGTCTCCCGCTGGAGAATTGAGAAAACGTGCGATAATGAATCAGAATCAAACATTAATTGTGCAAAATAATATACCTACTGACACTAACGTTCCACGTGATACTCTTGTTTGTAATTCACCAAATATTCATTTACAGAGTGTTGATAGATCAGTTAATACTTCAAATAAAAATTGTAGTTAGTATCTTGTGGATTACAGTTAATATTCTTATATTTTTTTTTTTTTTTCGTTTTTTGTATGTATTTTTCTTTGCTGTATGAATCTTATAATAGAATCTCCAGTACCACATTTACCAATATTACCACGTCCAATATTACCTAAAGAAAGAACTATTATGGATCGATTAATTGATTATGTTGTTGGAGATGGTCCATCAAATCGATATGCATTAATTTGTCAAAATTGTGATTCGCATAATGGAATGGCTCTCAAAGAAGAATTTGAATATTTTGGTAAATATTACCACATAATTTATCAAAAAGAACTAATTATAAAGATTTAATTACGATATTAAATATATGTATTTTTATTTTGTAGAATTCAGATGTAGTTATTGCAATTTTTTGAATCATGCGAGAAAACAGAAACCGTGTGCTCCGAAACTAATGTATAATGTTAAGCTTAATTCATCTTTAAATACGTCTGAAAACTTGTCACCTGATGAAAATATGGAACATTTGAAAGATGGACAAACAGAATTAATAGATGCATCGGATTCAGGTTTGAATATGAAGAAAAATAATAGATAAAAAGAATAAAAATATTAACTGTTTGCAATTAAAGAAAATAATTGAAATCAATTAAAAATAATTTTTAGATATAGATATCGCTGTTGAATAATTGGTAGAAACGTCGATAAAGGCTGAATATGTTAGTGATTCAATCGAAAATGCATGTAGTAAGCAACATTACTCTTAACTACATTCGTTTCTATATTCTTTTGATATTATAAATAATTGTAATTGTAAATGAACCAGCAGGTAATGCGGACACGGATACTGCGGAATCCAAAGAGAAAGAAGTTCAAAATTATGAAAAGAATGAAAAAATGGATATCGATGAATGTCTATCTGAAAAACAATATATTCAATATAAAACTGTTATAAAATATTCAGACTACAATTTACAGAACAAATGTGTATTATAGTTGCCATTGTAGCATATTTAAAGATATATTGATGTACGTGTAAGTGAATTACAATAAATTTTTTTACATATTCTTACATTTTTACAATAAATTCTTTTATATATTTTTAAATGTTTATTTGTGTTGAATGTTCCTGAAAGTATTTTGTAAATAAATTCCGTAAAACGTAATGTTTTCTCTTTTGGTTCGCGCAGCCAATTGTGGATGCTGATTTAATAAAATATTCGTTCGCATCTTGCGTTCGTAAAAGTACAAAATTATGCTTATTGGGGCACACGTGTGAATTGGTCTTAGTCACATGGTAAAAATAGTGCTCGCTCGTCGACAGATTATCGTTCGAGGTAAATCTAACGATTTTTTCGGCATCATTGTGTAGTGATAGTAAAAGAGCGCGAATATCGGGAAACAAATAACAAACATATCTTTTTATGTAAGCCATATTGCCTGTAATGATTTATTTTTCATGATGAATATGCGAAATATTTGTGCTTCAACGATCTTCATGCGCGAAGTTCATCATGCTTCGTAACGATCTATAATAGTTGTATAAGAACGCGGAGAGATCGGAAATGTTATTGAAATGTCACTCATGATTATTGGAAAACAGTTAAACTTGCCACAATAATTCAATATAAATAACAACGGAAATTGTCGATCATAGGTTTGCAAGTATTTTTCGACTATCTTCACTGGGCGCCATAACAGCGTCCATTTGTCTGTTTAGAATTATTGTGTGATAAGTGTTTATCTTCGTCATTCAATTATTTTGTATTTATTATTATTTATTAATCACTTGTAGTTTGCTCATCAATTTCATCGTTATTTTATTCTCGCATTTTATCGCTCGTATTCATTGAAAATCGTAGTATGATCGAGGATATATTAGGTGGGGCAGAATTTGTTAACCCGGTATAATACACGTGTGGTCGATTTTTATAGAATGATTGTTTTAGCAAAAGAAATTAAGTTAAATGTATAAATTTGTTAGTATCCTAAGAAATTAAATTTTTCACAAAAGGAACAAATGTCAATTATTATGCAGTTATGTTATAAATTTGTTTCAGTTGTGTAATGAAAACTGGTAAATATACATCAGTAGTATCTAACATGATTATTCATTCCAGATCAAGAAATATGCCAGAATTAACTGAACTTGATAAAGCCGCAAGTTCTGAACCTGCTAAGGTTGAAGCGACAGGAGCAGGATCAGGAACTGATACAGATTCAGATGACACTATTCCAGAATTGGACGATGCAGGGGCTGGTGGTGCTGTCGGTTTTCCAGGGACGACTGTCACTGGTCTTCCCATTGATATGGTTTCGAAAGCAAAACAAAGTCGAGGAGAGAAAAAGGCCAGGAAGCTTATGAGCAAATTGGGACTGAAGCCTGTATGTTGAATAAATGCTATTGTTACATACTGTTATATCATTTTATAACAAATAAATACTTTGGATTATTTTGTACAGGTGCAAGGTGTTAATAGAGTAACTATCCGTAAATCAAAGAATATTCTGTTTGTAATCAACAAGCCAGATGTGTTGAAGAATCCAGCCTCAGATACTTATATAGTGTTTGGCGAAGCCAAGGTAAAATTTAGAAACTCTACATTGAAGTAGTATATTAAAAAATTAGTATGATGCTTTTTTTTATGTTTTACATATTGTGAAAAGTGTAGAAAATAGCAAATTTAACAAATTGATACATTCAGTAACTGTATTTTCTTTCAAACATTCGTAATTATTTAAATAAATTCTGTTTTATAGATTGAGGATCTCAGCCAACAAGCCCAGGTAGCAGCAGCTGAGAAGTTCAAAGAGCCACCAGTTATTCCAGCAACTGAAGCTGGTGGTAGCACCACGGTAAGATACTGTGTCTGATCGCTACACAGTAGTAAAACATATGTGTTATTCTAACTTTATCCTTTGACTTTGTATTTTTAAAGGTTGTTGCTCCAATACAAGAAGAATCAGAAGAAGAAGTAGACGAAACGGGAGTCGAAGAAAAAGACATTGATTTAGTAATGTGTCAAGCCAATGTCTCCCGAGGGAAGGCCATTAAAGCTCTTAAAAATAATCAGAATGATATCGTTAACGCTATTATGGTAAGTTTTCAAATAGACTTGCAAAGTTTTACAGAGTAATATTATATGATGATTTTGACAATGGTTTCGCATTTGTATCAGATATAAAATGTTGAAAATCTTGGCAGACTGATTAAATTTTTTCATAGGAAGAAATGATTTGGTATGTATACTTCGATTACTTATGATTTATTTCTTGCCTGTTTCAGGAATTAACAATGTGATGAAGCTACTTAGCAATAGAGTGTGCTACGTCGTAGCTATCATTGTGACATCATCATTTTATTTTATCATCTACATCAACAAGAAAAATCATCATCCTTTTTTTTTTTTCTCTCATTGAAATGATTAAGCTCGAATATTAAGAGGCTAGATTTCGTACGAAGACCATGACTTGCCTCAGGTATATATATATATATATAAAATGACATAAAAAATAAATACTACTAAGGATACTATGTTGCGTATTACTCCACAAATTCATACTCGTGTCGTTACATAATACTAGAATCGATGTTTGAAAACAGGAGACGCAACGTTAAGTAAAGAGTCCTAAGATACCGACTCAGTGAAATACGACGATAAAGAAGATTTATTTTATTTTACCAACATGGGATAAATGTGCTATCGTTAAAAAGGTGTATATGAATGTAAATAGATAGCAGCACATAACATTTTCCGCGAATTACAAATATTCAAAATTCTCTTTTGAATAATCTTCTTCAAATAATTCGAATTGTGCAATGAGAGAAAGTGTATAATATACAATGAATTCATGAAAAAATTAAATACAGCGTGTTAAAACAGGTATTTTATGCAAAAGAATTGCGAATGTTTGTCACAAAAATTCCATCGAAAATAAACGACGTGTTTCAACGACTTATAACTGTTCTTTTTAATTATTTTTAGAAAGCCTTGTTTCACACATCACGATAGCCGTTCGTAGCGATGGCCATGCTCGACGAAAGTTTTATAAGCCGTTTCGCGCACGTGTCGCGGCGCGCATCGGCGAGGGCTGGAAAAAAGCCGCGATATTAAAGCGTGCCATCCTCTCTATCCAGCCGAGAATCCGCTAATATTTGAGATTTCGGTCTCGTATATGACGCCAGCCACGGTGACATCTGGCACGGATCTTAAGACGCTTTATTGCCGGCAAGAAACGTTCGCAATATTGTCACGTAATAAAGGAACACCTGCGGGACACGAGTAATCGAATTTCCATTCGGCGCGCCATTGAATCTTTCCACTATTGCGTAAAACGGTTATAGATCGTCTCGTAAGAAAAGCACGCTTCTCAGAACGAAAAATGGCGATCGTTTAGCAACTTTGAATTGAACTTTTTGTCTTACTTTGGCTATAGCTTAGTTTGAAGGTTGAGATATTTCAAGCGGAAGGCAAAGAAATTTCGACAATAAATTAATATTCCTGAATTGTGAAATTTTCTTCCGTAATACTCTTCTGCAGCAAAGAAAGGAGGAAACGAATCTGAATCTTTCTTTTGAGAGTGGAAAGACGGAGCACAGCGAGTGGAATAAAAAAAAGAAAAAAGAAAAAAGAAGATGGGGATGGAAGGGTGGAAGTGGTTGGCAGCCGATCCGTCTCCGGCACGTCTGATTGTTCCCTTAACGATCGGCTGACAGCGAAGACGTATGTCGGTGCCATCAGATAATGCGACCGGCGTTGATGTGTACGCGGCCCGTGGTACGCGTAAGCGTTTTGTAAACGCTTCGCACGTCTTCGTAACGGTGTTCGTTCGGCGACATCTTCATAACGTCCTGGACAAAGAGATTATCATGCCTCGCGTCATGCCTCATAAGCGTCGAATTTCAACGATTCAAAAATCTTTTTCTTATTTCTTTAAGCTACTCGATCATAGTTGAACAACGTGTAATCTTTGCGTAACAACTTCGTTTCAGAGAAAGGAACGACAAAAGTTTGACAAGACGATCTGTTATATAACGATTATCTACGATTATTTCCTCGATTAACTTTGCTCTTAATTAACTTGATTCTTTAATATTTCATACCTTGTATCGGGGATCGAAGGACCAAACGATGTGGATCTGGCAGTCCGAAGTGCTGGTTGTCGGAGCGAATAGCGACTGCTACGTTGGTGAAGCGTAATCGATTCTCGACGAGGTCGAAAAATCGCTAACGACTTGAAACGGGCCTTTTATAGCGAGTTCTAGCCAATCGCTTTAAAGTACGGCCGGTTTTGATTGTCCTGACGTAGTTTATCTAAAAAGTGCTGAAATTAAACATTGTTTATCTACCAACCGTTTTCAGAGGACACTAAGCAAAACAGACTTGCGAGCTAGCTACCAGGAACAATAACAACGAATGATCGTGGTGGACTAGTTGAAACTTTTTTACCAGCATGAAAAAGTGGACGAACCGTTGCTCTTGGTCAGAAATATCTAGAAATAGGAACAATAAATTTTTTCACTCCGACAAGAAACTCCTACATCCTTTGTCCTTTGTCTAGAAGATTTCAAAAATTGTGTGTACGTAATTTAACTGTAAAGAGCTCCAATAACATTAACGGCATTTGTATTTGTTTTATATACTGTCTTGATCATACCGAATGGTCGCGAATAGAACGCAGCTTAGAAGAACCAGGGGGAGGGGGAGGGCGCACCTTCGGCTACACATCCCCTAATTGGTCTTGTTGCGGAGGCGTAATTGCGACTCGATTTGCATAAAAAGTAAGTAACTACTCAGTACCCGGCACCCGGGGTTACGACTCTATCCGGGCAAATTAGAAGTTGTTCGAAAAGTTAGCGCGAATCTAATTATCAAACGCAGAGCGTCGCGCGGCTAAATGGGGGAGGATCGTACAAATACACATCTCTTTTACTCGCTGATATGCTGGAAATGAAGAGAAAAGAAAGAAAGAAAGAAGAAAATATTTTTCAAAATAATCGAAAATAATTGAATATAAAAAATGATGTCTCATTTTAACTACAAAGCAATTGTCTGCAGTTACTTCGAGATGGAACGAGCAAAAAGAAGAAGTATCGTAGAAAGATGTTGGACGGATATTCTACTCCGTGGAGTTTGAGATTGCCCAAACGTTGCACGAGATCACGAGAGCACGAGTGGAAAGGGTTAGACGCCGAAGAGGTCCGGTATCGACAGTCTTCGAACATCCTCTTCAATGATCCTCCAAAGCAATTTGAAATTTTTCTAGATGCTGATAGATATTCCAGACGCTTTGCAGTTAGCTTGCCTAAAACGCTGCACGCGAATTCATTTGCCACAGAGCGGGGTTTCAGCCGGTTCAACTATCCGTTCGTGTTCACGCGGCGTCGTCGCGTTTAACGAGCCGTTGACGAGTCGTATGAACACGTTTCCCTTCGATGAGCGTGCACCACGCGTTCCTCCTCCACGCTGGTCCCGGCGCTGGCGTGCGAGTTTGACGCGCCACTTTTAAAACGGATTGACGCGCGTCGGTTTCCCGCTAATGGGCCAGTTTGCATAAACGCACGGGCACATAAAGCACAGGTTCGCATAAAGCCAATTTGACGGGCCGTTTCGCGCAAACCGACGAGCTGCCACCGCGTTCGCTTCTTTGCCGGTGTAGGTACATGACAGAACGATGCGAGGTCGGAGAGGTGGAAAATTGAAAGTTTTCGAATTAACCATTTTCGCGAGATCAAGCTGTATTTACAATAAATGGATTGAAAGGAAATTCTTTTTCAAGTATGAGATGCAGGATGAACTAAAAGTCGTACGAATGACGGAACAAATTGGTTGTCTGAGTTTTCTCTTTATTTCCAGTAAATGTCCTTCTTGAGAAGAGAGAGAAATAAACTATTTCTTACATTCTCTTTCAAAATTCTACTGCAATGTACTCTCTAGCGACTTAATCAACAAACCACCCCCGTGATCGCACGTGGCGAATAAAGTACATACAAGCAGAATGCAAAGAATCGCGAGTATATCGGGCGAAAGCGCAGGTTACGAACTCTCGGAGGAAGAAATTCGAACGGGGAGAGGGCGCGAGTGAAGAGAAGAAAAGATCCATCGAGCCATGTGGCAGGCGCAAACGGTGTGAGTAATGGCGTCGACCAATCGCTTCCAGCTCTTAAAACACGAACGCACCTCTTATCCCGCTCTCCCTCTCTCCCTTTTCTTCCCTCTTCCTCACCCCCTTGCGACCGTCTTTCTTCGTTTCACCGACGAGACGCGTATAATAATAACCAGCGAGCTATCATCAATGGAAATCATTATCATCGATCGACCGATCGATCGATCGTCTTTGTCTTTTCTTTTCTCTTTCTTCCCTCTCGTTCCCTCTCCTTCTTACCGATACACGATACACAGGGATGAAACAGGAGAACGAGCACAGACACACACACAAGAAAGAGTTTAATGACGAAATTATACCGACGGCGTAACCTCGGTGTCCATGAAGACGTAATATTTTTCGATCGGTACGAAACGATCGTTTTACGGCCATTGGGTACCCTCCGAGGGACTCCGTGATTTCGCGGCCACGAAAAACGAACGAGCACGCGTTGACCGATTTTCTGCGCGTTTGCTCGCCCTCGCTGGATCCGACCCTCTGGGCCAGAGGCCCGGGCCCGCTCGAATTGAGCAATGAAATTATCGTTGGCCCGCTGCGCCACCGCCTCGCCCCGATATTTACTGCACCTCGGAAACGCTCGATAAATATTAATACCGGCCCCGAACAGAGAGATCGAAACCGTCGCCAACGATCGCGTTGCTTCTCGTTCTTCCCTTCTGCCGCTCGCTTCGTACCCTGCTGCCAGTTCCTCGACTGTGCCACGCATTGCGGATGAAGACGAGATCAGTTTGCTTCGTGATCGCTTCGTCGAGATTTTGGTAGAATTTTGTCCCTTTCTGGGCGAAATTTTGCAACTTTCTGCATAAACATTGACGTGGAATTATCGAAAGAATGTCCACATTCTTAAATTGTTGAAAGACACGTAAGAGCGTAACTGAAACAGAATTAGAAACAGATTTAGAAATCCCTCTATTGTAAAATAAAAATATATACACTATCTTCAGAATCAATCACTCAATATCCTCAAAAAGTTGAAATATAATTCACAAGATAAATTCAGAATATAAATCCAGATATTCTAAAGTTCTAGAGATACATGTATGTAAATCCAGATATTGTAGAGATCTAGAAATCTAGAAAACACGAAAGAAAGTTCGATGGTCGTGCTATAGTTAAATGGACTTTTTTAGTTTGTACGAGTGTGAACTTGAAAATAATGGAGAGGATCAGTGAGCCCCCACTATTTACAAACTGTTTGTCTCCCAGTGGTAAATGGAGTTCTATCGTACTTGGAAAATATCGAACTGTGCTTATAAAGTGGTTGTTGTGATATAAACCACGAAGAAATATATCATCGTAATTATTTTTGACGAACGTTTCACGCAACTGAACTTTTTACGTGGAGCCTCTCACAATCTGAAATGCATTATCGCTAAGGTGTATGTATGTAGTTAGTTTTGGACCCAGTACATTTCGTTGCGCTTAATTCGATCGTTACACGCGAACGTACCATTGCCGCGGTCTTAATTGCATTATTGGATAAAGTTCTTTGCGAAAACGAGGACAACTGGTCGGTATAAGGAGGTAAGAGGCATCGCTAGGGTTTCTCACAAATGGCTGCCAACTAAAGTACAATGCGAGTGCCTTAATCGCACTTTCTTAATAACAAGAACGTTTCAATGAAGTCACTCTGAAGATCACTCGCATCTGCTACTTTAATAAAAATTCGTACTTTACTTATCAGTTTCGTTCTTCAACTCTTCGTTATGCTCCTTGAATTCTCATATCCAAATTTCACAAGCGAACCGATTTTTTTTGGAAGAAAACAATTGCTCTCACAGCCTAAAAAGAATTTCTTACAATTAGAGACTTTCTTCTAGATTTCTAGATTCTTCAGACTCTTGGGTATCCAAAGAAAAAAGTTATTAAGAAAATATGTATTTTATTTACCAGTTTCGTTCTTCGAAGTTTGTTACTCTTCTCGAATTCTTACACACGTCCAAATTCCACAAGTGAGCCGACTTTTTAATCTTGGAAGGAAATGATTATTCTCACAGCCCACGAAGACTTCTCACAATTGCAGAATTTCTTCTGGATTTCTGGATTCTTCAGATTCCCAGCCACCATTTCAGTTTAGAATGACTCGAAGAATCCGAAAGATGTGACACGATCGTGTGCATCTGAAAAGGAAGTTTAAAAAATGAAACAGGTTTGAAAACAATAATAAGAAAAGGAGGAGATTTCTGGACATGTAACAACGCTTCGAACAAACTGTCTGGATCGGTGGCTGGATCGAACTCGTCAAAAATCTGTCGGTAAGCAGCCGTTTCCTGGCGAAGGAACGAGCCGCTGAAACCGCAAACGGCCGTCAGAAATATCGGTTTCCGTTCCCCATCGGTAGATTTCCCAAACGTCGCCCGAAGAAATATCCCGGATCCGTCGGTCGACTGGCAGTAAAAGTCTTCGAATGGGCGTGGAATTAGCGAGCCGGTGCTCGAACGATTCGAACGGCGGTGTGGTTCGGTTCTTGCCCGGATTATCCGAGAAACAGCCGTTTTCGCGGCGCAATATGGCGACGTCGCGCAAGAGCAAGAACCTCGCCGGTCAGCAGAAATCGGCCGCCGCTCCATCTCGATGTCGCAACGTCGTCCTCCGCTATCGAGAATTCCTTCTTTCGCACGGCGTTCAGCCTCGAGCTGGATGATCGATGATCCTGGAATCGAGAAAATTGCCACGATTATCTTCTTCTGCTTGTCCACTTCCGTTGCGATACGAACACCTCCTTCGTTTCTTCGGCTCGAGAAACTCGCGCTCGCGCTCGCGATGAAATTATTACCGTCGAAGACACGCGGGCGATTATCTCTCTCAAGGATTACAGAGGGTCCCCTCTTTTATTTCTCCAACCATCGTACGACGCATTTAACTGGACGTTTCAAGGATGTCGGCGAGACACTAGCAAGTTTCTTTGAAGTTTTCTCCAAGAGGGCAACACCGTTTGTTAAAATCCTGTTTTAACGCTGATCATCAGCTACGTCGAAGAAGAAAAAATTTGCTACGGATGACAGACGTTAATGTCTGAGAGTAGGTATCTACTGGTGGAGGAAGAACGAACGAAAAATTTCTAGATCCTAGTTCGACGGTTTAAGGAGAGCTGAAAGAACAAGCTGACGATCGTCAGATTCGTCACGTTCGCGTGGCGTTTCCTTTCGAGAATTAGGGTTTCACAGGGGAGTGAAAACCGGCGTGCAAGCTCTTCGGCGTGACGAACGGCCGAGTCACAATATTGAAGGACGCAGGGACCGACGTCTCGCGATCGACTCGAGGCTCCTCCTCTGCGTGCTACCTGAGAGAAACGCGCGGCTCGTTCAAACGTGCCGCGTGACGAATCGCTCGAGTATCAGTTTACCAGATTCGATATTTTCTGCGTTGAATATCGCGTGGAACCTGCAGAGTACCTCTGCTGTCCGTTCGGTTCGCAAGATTTTCTCTCAGATTAGGCGAAACGACGGGTTCCACGTTTTACGCTGGCCCGGGCATCGTAAATTAGCGGAAAGGCGAGACGATTATCTCCGGTGGAAATATGGTTTCGCGATATTTTTCGCCGTTCTTTCTTTCTTTTTTCTTCGCTGTTGACAGCTAGCGACTGGATAAACTCGTTCGCGGGCTGTGGCAAGAGGCACAATGCGTTCATAAATATCGCGAGGCAAGTGTCGAACTTTCCCGGGGGCTTCGCCGCCATTACGACGCTCGCCGAGTGGCCTCCAGCGACAGAGGGGGATAATTGTGGCACCGATGCCTCGGACAACATTGGCAACCGAGATCGATATCGACGTATCAATTTGAAGTTTCAGCTGAAAACTTTCGGCTTTTATTTATTTTATGGTCGTTAAACCACCAAACGCAAGGGAATTTTTTAACGAAATTATCATTTTTACGACTCTACGTCTATCATTCTTGTTCTTAATCGAAGAAACTTAACGACGATATATAACCCGATGGATATATGGACGTAAAGTAAATATTCTTGTGCAAATATTTTAATCTTTCAATTTTATTTCATTCTATCGATATATTGTTCCGTGGATGATACGTCGATGAATTAAGAATTTAAATTGAAAGATTGAATTAGCAAATAGCTCAAACTAGGTATCTATTCTTCGTGGTTGTCAATTTACTACGATATACCGTCTGGAAAGGAAATAAAATATTGACTGATGAAATATCGTTTCTCCTTTATTATGATATAGGGTTGAAAGTAGCAAAGGATCGAAAGTAACTTGAGTTTAAAAATGCATTACGCAGGCAGGCTGTTACGCGATGAAAAATTACAACTGAAATAGGCACTTTCGAGCGCATTCTCGGTACTTGCCTTGCTTTTAAGGAAGAAAAAGAAACGCAAGTGCGGCTTCTTTGCAATCAGAGGGATACAATATTACATGGCGCACTGAAAGAACATGGATCGCCGATTTCTGCAATTGCCGTAAGTTCAAAGAATGTAAGAATAAACGTGATACATAAATATAACGTATAAAATGGCAATACTTCTGTAGATGCATGAAAATCGGCACACAGATTTAGTTCCCCTCTCAATTCCTCCGAATCTTCACCTCACTCGCATTTCTCAGTCCCAAGCGACTGAAAAGTATCTACTGTACGCAAGAGTGTCTGCTCTCACAGGTGGTGGTTCGCTTCCCTTTGAGAGGGTAGGGTAAGTCGCAGCCTCGGCAACTTACCCCCTAGACGAGAGTGGACGAGTGAAATCTCGATGGTATTGCCGAAGGGAAAAAAAAGGAAAAGGGGAAAAAGGGCACGCGATCCAGGCCGGCGTGCTGGCCGCGCGACAGCTTCGGCCGAGCGGTGCGGCGAGCGCGAGACGGCCGAAGAAGGTAATACGGTCGAGGAGCAAAAGGGCCGAAAGACATCGTCCGTCGAGTAATTACATGCCCCGGGAGAGGCCGGCAATGGGGATCCGAGGAACCCGCGCGGTTAGAAGTAGGTGGTTAAGGGTTTAGGTGTGCCGCGGGGAGGGGGGGCTTAGTCGAGAGGCCAAGAGAGGCAGACGAAGAGGAGACAATACGGATGAAAGGAGATGACACGTTAGACAGAGAGGCAGAGGGAGGGAGAGAGAGAAAGAGAGAGAGAGAAGCTTTACCTCTATATAGGCTGCCGTGACGTCCCCGTGGTGGGATAGCCGGCGCGAGAGCACTATATTACATCATTGGCGGCCATTTTGGACCACCCAAGTCGCTGTCAGAGCATAAAAAATATGAAGTTCTTTTAGGGCCGCCTTTTTTCCGTGCCGCCAGCAGCGCGGCTCTGCCGGATCGTACCGTAACGCAGAAAGGCGGCGCGAACGTCCGAGAGAGAGAGAGAATAAGAAAGTAAGAGAGAACCAGAGAGAGAGAGAGAGAGAGAGATCACGGAGAAAGGAGGACAGGGAGGAGATTGCTGGAACGAGGAGAGAACGAGAGTAGAAGGGAGGACGAAGAGGAGGGTGGCAAGAGGTGGTGAAGAGGCTCGCCGGGGCGTCTTTTTTTTTTATCGGAGAGACAAAGAGGCGAGTGTAAGAAGGAGCCAAGTGGTTGACTAGCGTTGTTTAGAAGGGAGAACCAGAGAAGGGAAAACGGGGGGAGAGGGGGAAAGACTCTTTGAGGATTGAAAGACTTAGAAATTGAAGAAACGCGTGGGAAGAAGGTGGCAATAGCGAGAATCGCGCCGGAGATGGAGACGAAGAGGGCCCGAGGCTTATCGCTTTCGAAGGATGAACCGACGAGATGTCGATAAAAAGGAGAAGGAACATCGACGACGAAACTGTTGTATTACGTTCTCTTGGTAAACGTGGGAAAATGGCGAAGGTAAAACGAAAACGCGGCGACTTCCACGGTGAAAGATCAATTTCCGTGTAGTGGATGGTTAATCTTAATTTTCTGCTCGTAGAGCATTCGCGATAACTCAACTCGGCTATCGCCGTGCGAGAAACACGTAACTTGTCGACTATGATAGACGATAGAGCAGAGGACGAACGAAAGAGAAGAACCGCGCGGGCCAGGCAAGGACGAAGAAGGGATGGAAGAGGGCATAATTGGATAGGCGAGAGGAGAGAAAAGGGAACGAGGGTGAACGAGGGACGAAGGTGGTGAGAGGTTTGCAGGCTGCGTTCGCAACGTAAAGGAAAGATATACTTATGTAGTTAAGCCGGGGTTAGATCGCTTCGTCCGCCATCGCTTCGTCCAGCGCACTTTTTAAGCTCTACGATTACTTATCCTTCCGTTCTCTTCCGCCTCGGCGTGATGAATCGCGACTATCCTTCTTCACGTCGCGCGAACGCCCTGCAATTTAACGTACCAGCGATCAATAAAAATCCACCGTCGAAAAAAATCTTAGGCTACACGCCTAACCCGCGTGATTTATTTTTCTGCGTTTCGAAACTGCGTTTTCGACGAAACGAACGATGAAAGTATCAATTTATATTTATATTTGTGCGAACGAAGCTTTCATTAGCCCGGTAATCGCCCGGTATCGATTGCGTCAGCGCACGCAGATGAGATTGAGCTTGCAGACTGACAGAGGCAACGTTTTCAATTGCAACTCCCACACCGAAGGCGGTAACGAGCTATCAAGTCTGCTTGGTAATCGAATGCCAACTGCGGGCCTCGTGTTTGCTCTAACGCCTTCGCGAGAAACATGAAGCTAACTAATCGCCCATCTACGTTCACCACCGAGGAAACAACCGTTTTCACTTCTAAATTTATACCTGTTTGTCGTCTGAGTTGAAGTTGTTCGTTCCTTTTTACTTTGCTTCTTCGTTTCTTTCTTTTTTCTCTTTTTTTTTTATTTTTATTTCCATCGGGTTCGAGGTTTTCTCATCTGCGAAATTAATCGATCGATTCGATTGCAATTTTCTTCCACTTTTAAAGAAAGGACTCGCTCGAACTCGGAATTTTTTTTTCAGTTTCGAACTCGAAAGTCTTTCCCGATCAGTTCCTCGGAGATTCCACCTCGGAGGGATGTTCTTCTTCCCAGACGAAGATAAGTCACGCGATTATCGTAACTTCACCGCGATGTTCCGCCATAGCGAGCCGCACTGAGGAGGAACAGAGGGAACGATCGTTTTCAAGGCAATGACTCAAGGTCGGCCGGTTAAACGTAATATCTGTTAAAACTCGGCGCAAAGATTAAACGCCGGCGCAATTAATCACCATCGACGGTTAAGCCTCTCGCGAAAATCGATATATCGCTTGCGCGCGTCATCCTCCTTGCGCAAGACTCGCGTTCCTGGCGGCTGAATTTATTATTGATAAATGAAGTGAGCAACCAAGACCAAGTTCGTTGTTTCCGATTTTGAAAAATCAAACGAGTTCCAAAGATCCAATATCTCGTTGATTGTCTGCGTGGTTGTTCAAATGTTTTAGCTTCAAAATGCGAGAAATGTGTGTATCTTTAAAGCGCACGTATGTGGAGCGTGCGTGTATAATATATATTCTGGATCGCTTAATTTGATTAATGGCCACGCGTCGTCCATTCACGTTGAAGATCTTCGGAGCAACGCGGAGAGTGCTTGCACGATCTTCGTTACATTTATTCATTACCCGAGGTTCCTTTGAATATTAAGTACTACTCTCACATTGTATCGGCACTCTCGACGCTATACCTCGTTAATTGCCATCTTTCGTTCGAGCATCTCCTTGTAGGATACTGGCCCAACGTGTCTCCGACTTTCCTCTGGAGTCCTCTAATTACGAACCAACTTAATTCCTTACCGACGTCAGTTTCAACACACCCAGAAAATTCTAACTGTGAGTCTAAATACGTCGATTCAGGTAACCGACCTCGCCCAACAGGACGTTTTAAAATTCTAAAATGGACACTTGGTCTTCGTAACCAAGCTTCGTTTACCGAACAAATAACTGACGTAAACATAACCCGAGCGCATCAGTAAGATCTGTAGACGACAACTCTGTCTTCCATCGGAATTTCGTCGTGGTCTAGCAACGAGTTCTAACGACAGTAGTTTCGTTACTTTTTAATCAGACCGCGCACGTGAAATCGTACAATAGCGACAGTCGGCGTACTAGTGTCTTCCTTATCTACTTAAACAGACGCGCTGATTAAATCTGCTCATTCAGAAGGAATTCTCTTACAATTGGAAAGAGTCTCTTATAATTTTGTGCTCTCTTACAAAATATGGCATGCTCAGTCGGGAAATAGTCACCGTTCGTTCAAACAGAATCGTTCAAATGTCTTGTGATTTCGTCACCTCTCTGGCGATCTTACAAAAAGAAGAGCCACGCTATTCAAATTCCTATAATCTCTCGATCTTTCACAAAGTGAAAGACGAAATGATCACTCGTTATGCGATCGATTTAGCAGTAAAACGTGGCGAACGTCGGGCTAATATCGAAATGGACGATGCACGAACGACAAAAGGACGACGAGAGAAGAGGAAGCTGGAGTATAAATTTATCGGCGGAGCGTGTTTGGTAGGCGTTGGAAGTGACGTAGCCCGCGCGGCCAATTTATTCCGGCGCGGTGAAGGGGCTCCGGGAACGCTGGAGAACGCGAGAAGACGAAGCTGCGGAGCCGCGATCAAGTCATTCCATTATCTGAATTGAGTGCTGCTCGTGGGTACCTGCAATCAGTTTTTTTTTCCCCACCTCGAGAGCTTCGCCTCTGCCTGGTGTTGTATCCTCTCGTCACGCCCTCGAGATCTCTCGCCGAAATGAAACGAACGTGCGCCCGCCAGTGAGAAAGGAGAGTCCGAAGGGTTGTGCTCGCGGTGCAGCTGCACTTTGGATATTACGGGTGATAAACGACTGCTCTTGTAAACGTTCGTCTTTGTTGCTTGGGACGACATTTAGGATATTTGTCGGTGCTTGGTAGGTGGAGGAACCGATGATATTGTTTCGTGCTTTGATCGATGGCTATATTTGTTTGACGAAACGGACTAATTCGACTAATCCGTGGATTTGCAAAAATATATTTAAATCGAGGAATGTTAATTGAAATTTTCTCATTGTTCTTCCGACAGAGCAATTATTATACTTGTAACATGCAACGAAAATGTTTCTCTTTTTCTCAACGGTCAACACTTCTACCTTACGTCTCGTTGTATTTATTTATCCCGCTCTTCAATTTCCTTAAACGCCCGTAAACGGTCTCAAAAAGCTCTCCGTTTTCGTAATTGTTCCGACTGATATTAAAGTAATCACGGATTTCCACGGCGCGATAATCGCGACTAATTGCGCGGGTCGGGCCTGGCCGGCTCGTAATTTACGTCGAACTCGGTGCCTCGGCCGCGCATTTCCATTTCTCTTTTCTTTTTTCTCCTTCTGGTAAAGATCGGTTCTCGATCGACGGAAGCGGCGCTCGCTGCGTGGAACAAGGTGGTGGACGAACAGCCACCCCTCGAGCAGCAACGACTCGCCCCGAATTACGGGATCATTAAATCCAATTTGCGATTAAAATATTGCCTGCTAATAAGAATCGCGCCGGCCGCGCGCATGCAACTCGCGCATAATTGCATTATTACGCACTCCCTTTTAGCGGACAAATTGGCCCCTCGTCTCTTTACCGCGAAACCGGCCGATTCTCCCCCACCCCTTCCGATGACCCGTCGTCCCCTCTCATTATTTCCACTCTTCCCTTTATTCAGCGTGATTCTCCTCTTTTCTTTTCGAGCCGATTTCGTGAGAAATTACACGAAAAACGGGGCGAGCGTTCCGTCTCTCTCGGAAAGATAATTTCCTCGGGCCTCGTTCTCGTTGAAAGGTTTAAAAAGAGTGGTTTCGCCACTCGGTGTGCTTCTCGTACGGAAATTTGCACGCAGGCGAAACAAAATGATGGATAGATCAGACACGGATGGCGCGAGATAGCAGTTTTAAGGAGCATTACGCGTAATTATTTTCTCATTTAGATCGGTCGCGCCGATAAATCGTCCGAATAACTTATTAATATTATAATTCGAGTACGTCTGTCTGCGTAACGCTGCTGCGTTACACGACGTTAATTAAAATTACACTGAACTAGTCAGGGTTTTATCCTCGTTCGTTTATGGTTACGTGGCCTCGTTACGTTCTCTCCCTCTCTCCTTCTTCCGCGTCTCTCCTCACCGAGTCGACTTACACTTCTCTGTATCGCCGTGTATCGACTCTTTCGTGAGAAATTATACAAGTCCACCGCCGGTAATTATTTCGTCGCTTTTCATTCCAGCTACCGTGCGCGCTGTTTTTTTACCTCCCTTTCTTTTTGCCACTTTCCCCGCTTCACCTCCCTTTCCCATTTTTCTAGAGTACTTTTTTCTTTCTCTTTTTTAGAGCATTTTCCCCGGTCCTCATCTTCTTCCATTTTCCCTTTTATTTTATTTTCTTCTTCGTCGCAGCGTAACGATAACCAGATCCGCGTGAAAATAACCGAGGAGAGGAGATCATCCACCGTGAACGATTTTTCTTCGTCCAGTACGCGTCTACAGGGTAGGCTACTGGGTAATTTGTGGGCGCGAGCCAGGGTGTGGAAACATTCTATAATCCCCTTTTTACCGCTTTTCTCCGCAGTAGGTAGGTTCTCGCGAGGAGTAGATCTGGTTTTTCAGAAAAATTGCTTCGAAAATTCCATCGACCGTAGCTTACGAGGCTTTGCGTAATCTTGCCTCGCAAGACTCTCTCTCGGACCGTAACCGAAACGGAAAGCGCGGCTCGCGAATAAATTTCGTTCCGTCGTTTTTACCAAGCTGCGCTCGTCACGGCTGTTATATTTGTTAATGGCAGAGTCATTTCTCAGAAAGCAGGAGGACCGGACGAATTTATAATATAAACTCTGCCACGCTCGAC
Organism: Melipona bicolor; assembly: GCA_030673865.1. Classification (NCBI taxonomy): domain Eukaryota; kingdom Metazoa; phylum Arthropoda; class Insecta; order Hymenoptera; family Apidae; genus Melipona; species Melipona bicolor. Next base: position 4,551,614 of record JAHYIQ010000012.1, read on the forward strand.
GATCATCGATCAATCACGAATTAAAACTCGCGATTTTATCTTACTCGTCGCTTGCCCAACCCTGTAATCGCTTTATCCAGATCCGCGGGAAGAATTTCCCTGGATCGAACCGTCTAGCCGAGAATGTTCTTTCAATCCCGATCCTCCGCCATTATTTATCCCTGTAATTGGGTGTAATTGGCTCGGGGGGGAAATTGTTCGCCGGCTGTTTCGATTGGGTAAGCTGCTAGTTGCTCGTAAATAGCGGCGAGCTATACGGCCGGCCGATCGGTGGCGGCAGGTCGTCATAGAAAATTCTGCCTTTTGCAGTGGCTCGTTGTTGAAACCGCCTGAGTCGTTTCCTTTAACGGGCGTGAGCCGCGTTCACGCTGGCGGGCATTAAAATGGCGCGTGTGACCGGGGAAGCCGAACGGGGACGTTCAACGACGACGACGACGACGACGACGACGTCTCGAAACCCGTCTGAAACGGCTGAATTATACTTATACATACGATCCGACACGGCCACTTTATCCCCACGGCGGTTATAAATTTTCTAATTTAAACGAACATCGTCGAGATATCTCCAATGGATTCCGAATAAAACGGTTTCGTCCGAGCCCGAAAGATAAGAAAACGGAAATTACCGTAGAACGTAGAACGAAGTTTGGAAAAAAGATGAAAAGAATTCTCAGCGAACGATGATAATTGAAAAACGGTTGAAACGGTTGAGCGTTTCTGAAGCGTCGTTGATGAAGACAGGGTTGGCATCCAGATCTGTGCAAGTCTTCCGAGTTGCCAAATTGTTACAATTTCGAACACGTCGAACAGCGAATTCGAAAGTCGGAAGACTCGTTCCCCTCCAGATGGCCAGCGCCATCGACCATCGGCCAGGAGAACGTACGCCGATACGAGCGACGAACGTCGGGGTGGTAGTTTAAAGGTAGTCGAGGCCGAAAGTTTCACGAAAGAGAAAGAGAGTCGGAAAGCTCTGGGGCTGGAGAAGTCAGGCCCACGATCTAATCTACCGGGGATTTATCCTCTCCGGCCCCCTTTCGGCGCCATAATATCTGGCGGGCGCAGCTGCTGCTGCCGTTTCGGCTATCCTTTCTGGTAGGCGGCGACTTATCTCTACTTTACGACTGACTACGTTCGACGCTTAACGTCGAATCCCGGCCTGGTGCTGCGCTTCACAGATAAAATGGTGGTCCAACACCGGTCCCCCTCTCCCCCAATGGTGGCCATTTTGCCTCTAATTAATTGACGGGACTTTCTTGCCGACTATCGGCCACCAAAAAACCCCACGGGCACAGACCTCGAACGAATCGCTCGAACGAATCCCCGAGCGTGGCCAAGCTACGAGCCCGCTTTTAATGTATTCGGATAGCCATCTCGCCTTTGGCCGGCTGGTCGCTTCTACGTTTAAATTTCACATTGACTGACGATTCAATGCCGCCTCTCGGTCTCTCCGGCCGATCGTTCCACCGGTAAATGTAAATCCACCGGCCCCCGGAGAAGGAAGACGCCACGTTCCCTCCTGAGCGAGCGCATCGTGTGTCACCGACCCTTGTCTCCGCGCGAGAGACGCTTGTCTCCGCCCGGGCCGACACTCTTTGATGCCTCTCTGCTCGGCTCTCCCGTCGACGCCTGTTCTCGCGCTTCGCGATGCGTGTCGCCAGCCACCTTTTCGTCTTTTCTTTGCGTCGCGATTGTCTCGAGAGACGTGGAATACCACGCGGGGAATTGCATTTGATGCGTCGAAACGGGGGAATTTTATCTCGCGATGATTTATTCTTCTCGCGAAAAGTCTAAAATTTCTAAATATTCGCGTAATTTTGCCATCGCGAATAGAAAATTAGGTGAAATATGAAAGAAACGTGGATCGAACAATTAAACAGTTTCACAATTGGCGATTCGAGCCGATCCCGATTCTAAAATTTCCTCCATTTCTGCTCTCCACCGATCGGTCCAGCGATCTACGACGCCGCGCCGAAGACAAAGGAGTCTCGGCACAGCAAAATGCGCAGTAACCGTGCTCGGGTACGCCCGAGAGAGCGTCGTGGTTGAACACGAAGGTGTCGCGGCGAGTTTGCAACGCGGCGAGACCCGCGGTGGTAGCCGAGGAAACGCGAAAACAATAAGCGCGCATCGCATTGCCGGCTCATTTTTCTCGCGAGCCTTAAACGGTTGCCTTCTACTCTCGGTTGCCAGCTCTCCGCGCTGCTGCTGGCCGCTCGCTCCGAGGAAAGGAAGATCGTAATCTGAATGGGCCTCGGTGTTGTTGCCGGCGTGGCGGGTGCCAGCGGCAGATAGGAATCACCCGGAGGAGCGAGCAGCGCGTATCGTGAGTCCCCGGGGCCGGCCTGTGTGCACTTACATACGTACACACAGGCGTACAATCCACCAGCCGGGGATATAGGATAACGTAGGACCCCACTTAGCTACTAATGCTGTCGCTACTCGCCCTTTCCCAGCGTAAATTATGTCCTCGAGCAGGATCGTCCGTTTCGCCTCGCGACCGCCCTCGCCCACGGGGGAATATAACACGATCTCCAGGCTAATCGGCTCTCTCGTACGTGCTCGGGTCCCGACAATCGCTACCAGAGAGAGAGAGAGAGAGAGAGAGAACCGCGACTTCTAGATGCCAAGCCAAGTGTTTTTCTCTTTCCTTCCGATTCTTTCGTCTTTCGGGTTTTTTCTTTAAATTTCAGTTTCTTTTTTTTTTTTAATATACTTTTTAAATCTCCTCGCTGCGTTGACGTTGTAAGCGGATATCTGCACGATGTTGCGCGGCACGTTTCCAGCAACCGGAGCAACTACCGATCGAAAGCGGGACTTTTTCCTCATATTGTCGTATTTCGAAGAGGAATCGATACGACGTCTGTCTTCATTTGAAAAATTGGAAAAGTTGGAAAATGAGAGGAAAGTAGAGGTTCGAATAATTACGAAATTTAACTGCCACGTTCCGGAGATTGTTTCCCCGATAGGGCCACGGTGGCCGTCAATGACCTGTTTCGAATGAGAGAAATAAAATATCGAATATCGTCAACTAGAATTTTTTGAACGTCACAGCCAACTAGTCGATGTTGTGAAATATAACACATGCACTATTCAACGATTAAAGACTCTAATATAATTATATATTGCATTATAAAATTGAGATAAGGTATATAACAAGATGTTATAATATTGTATCGCAAAAATGAAGTACGGCGTACTGCATTAAAACATCTTGCGTTCCCCTGAGGGCATCTTGGCAGTCAACGCGTTCATAAATAGAAACGAGAATGACTAGAATATTAAATGGAAAAGCGAAGCAGCAGCAAAGTAGAAATACCCACAAAGCTCGATTTGGAAGCACGGGCTTATTCAAACGCAACGACGAGATTCTGGAATCAAACTTAGTTGGCGCTAATCAAGTCTTCAAGATGGAGAGAAGACGATCAATTTTCAAACGTCAATTCCCGAGCGTTCCCATTCTCACCGAGCAGCCAGCGCGGGAAGAAGCTCCTATCTGCTTGGCGATTCAATAAGCTGGTGTGTAGCTGCTGCTATGCAAAGTCTGTTTGGAAGTTGGCCGTCAGCTCGGCGAGAAGCCAGCCTCGTTAGCGTCATTTTAGATCGGATCGTGGCTGGCCTCGGTGGATCGAAGAATAGAGGGAAGAGGGAACACGGACGAAGAGAGAGAGAGAAACGGGGTGATTTGTGGCTTTTCCTGGTACCACGCGACGACGATCGCCCCGGACAATTTGTATTTCCGATATTTCTATGGCGAACGCTCCGGGGCCGCCAGGTGCTGGAAACGTGGCTGTTAGATGGTTCGCGTTCATTGTGTCGGCGACTTTTGAGACGTAACGCGCGCGGTTACCTTGCGTGCCGCCAGAACCACGAATAGAACGATAGAGAACAGCCAGGAGATACGTCTAACGAGGGAGCGGACTTTCGTGAATCGATAGGGATGTCTTCGACAGCCTCTGCTTCTGAAATTAGGGGACCGCGCTCGTGAAATTGAGGTTCGAACCGAGTCTGCTGTTTGGCCGTTGTTCCTACATTGTTACTAATCACGTTGCTAAACGCTTCGAGTTTTCTTCCTCGAATCGAGTTTAGTAGAACCAAGTTTAATCCCGAAAAGATATTTTCAGCAATGTTCGAGTCGCGTTAACGAGAATTGGTCAAGTCAATTTGCTTTTTACAACGTGGGAATTGCACTGTTAGAAAAGTGGAAATTTCAATCTAGACGGACTAGTTAATTGTAAAGGAAGAAAAAACAAATTATCTCTCTATCTTTTGTTAAATCTATCCCTACTCCTAAAACAAAAGAACACGGATTCTAGCTAACAAATGTTGAAAAGTTGAGATAGAAGACACGCGGTGAGAATGTAAGTAAAAGAAGAAACACCCCGTGAATTCGACGTTGCGCGAGATACACGTGGGCTTTTAGAACGCATCGTCCTATTGTGACGCCCGTAGGGTGGTCGCTGGGACAAATCTGTCCCTTTTGTCGACGCGCCGGTGGTGTTCATTGTGCGTTGCGGCAACGTCGACAGCGAGCACGGCAACAGCACCACCAGCAGCAACAACAACAGCAACGACAATACCGATGTACAAACGATCGAGTAGGCGGTAGTCGTGTTTTCGCTTGTCCCGTCCCTTTCATTGTCGCGTCGCAAGGGCGCACCATCTCCTCGATTCCTTCTCAACCGTCGGTCAAGTCCGCGTCCTGCTGGCAGGACACGCGCGTCCTGTCATTCATCTCCTGTCTGTTTTCACTGCTCCTCTTTTGTACGAAGGAGTCGCTGCAAGATTTTTGTTACTTCTTTCGTCGGCGTTGTAGCTGAGCAAATATTAACTTCTTGCGCTGGAATGACGTGCCACGCACGCCGAGAATTTTTTATCTCAAATCGCAACATTTTCTCAAGTTTAAGTATATTTAAAATGAGAAATTTATTACTTTTTAATAATTTCTATCCAGTGATATCATACCGACGAATTCAAAAGAAAAAGAAAGCGACGAATTGTTGTATACGGTTCGGTCACTCGTTATGGTCCGCGCACCAGTTGCCAGCGCAAGGGGTTAATCCTGTGCCACATGCGTGTTCTACTGTGCTCCAAAATCGCCGCGTAGTGAGATTTGACGCGATAATTGTGATTATATGCGCAAGTATATACTAGGAATTAGAAGCAAAATCTTCGTTAGCGAAATTCCAAAAGCACACTTCTGAGATGTTCTCGCGTTGCTCTCGGCTCCAGTTTGTAGTAAAACATCTTCCGCCAATAAAGTCACCCCTCGCGAACGCCAGATTCGCCAGCGTCGTTTTGTCAGGCGCGAGAGAAATCTGGTATCAGCCGCGAGACCGTGATCTTTTTTTTCCCTCCCAGAGTGCGTACACAAAACGTAGAGAGCGTAAAACCGGCTTCCATCGAAATGGAACATAGGTATCAGCGATGATCCCCGTGCGAGGCGCCAGCTGGCTCATATTGAAACCAACCCCCTATCGTGCTCGGCCAATGCCCTCCCTGCCACCCTTCTACAAAGAACCTAAATCATTTTCAGCCCCTCTACTGCGTGCATTAACTACCCCTGTTTCCTCAGGGGCCACACCCTGGCTAGCCAGGCTCCACCTACCGAAAGGTCTAGCCTTTATAGAGTCCTCCTTCGCCGGTCAATCCGGTCGTTTCACTTTCTTTTTTTTCCCCCTCTCCTCCAATCTTGTCTATTTATCGGTTCTTTTTTTTTTTTTCAATCGTGGCTCTTTGATTTCTTTATAAAACAACGTCGACAGCTGTGTCGTCGCGTTTCGTGACGCGGTGGTCTTGTCACTTGGTTTTTGTAAATTCGAATTGTATTTTAAATTACCTTAAAATCAGTATTTAATTCTTGGATCCGTTAATTTCGACAAATCTGACCATTCGACGGCTAATGTCAGACAAAAGAAATATCACGCTCAACGAGGATGATTCTTGTTCTCACAGGATGGTGATCGATTAGACACCATTTTAGCCCGAGAAGGGATTCTTAATTTGCAAACGACGATTAAATCGAGAAACGAATGAAAATTCCAAACAGGCATGCACGGTATTCGAAACGATTTCGAAACTCGATCGCTCGGACTTTTTCTTACTCCAAGTTCCGCCTGACCCGACAGTTTCGAGTCGACGATACCCCAACTTTCTCTTTCCCTTTTTCCCAGGGATGTAATTAGATGATAATCGCCCGTATACCTGACCGAGTGATCTAAGCAACCGGGTAACGAGCCACGCGGTCGACAAGCCCAAAGACAAACGACGACCGACGAACAGAAAGGTGAAATTGCTGGCCGCGAACAAAGCCGCGAAAGTAGCCGCACGTAACGACGAAAGCAACACCGAGTGTGGATTCAAGTGTTCTTCATCCTTCGGCGAGTTTTCAGACGTTGCCAGACGTTGCGGGAAGATTGATAGCGCAATGTTCTCGCGCGGAGGAAGTATTCCAGCAACTATGATCGTTCGCGAGCCAGCGAGTGCCCTCCAACTACTTTCGTTCCCTCCGGCTAAATGACAAGCGAGTCTCGACGAGGAATCGAGGCAAGAATGATCCCTCATCGTCGCGCAACTGTCCAAATATCGAGTAATTCGGACTTTATTTTGCTCGAACGATATTGACGCAACGTCACCGCGACTCTCTTAATTGATTTCGGTCATTAATCGAGCCTGGCTTCCCATTAATCATCCCTTTTCATTGATCACCAGACAACCATTTCCCATTTTGTACCCAAGCTGTAGTTAACTATAAACTCTTTTTGCACGAATTGTTACCGAATGGAGTTACATCCTTGAGGCACGTTGGTTTTATTATACATTTTTCTCTTTTTCTTAACGGATTAATTAAATTCGACAGAGTGCGCAGAGTCCGAAGAGGCCAAGGATTTCTCCGCTCTCGCATCGGAATGTAAATCTTCTTTTTTAAGGATAGAACAACTCCGAGGAGAAGAAGGAACGGTATAATATCTGAAACTTGGCTCAAGACTCTCGGACCATTTCGGCCGGGCAAAAAAGAAAGAAAAAGAAAAAAGAGAAACTCTCTCTCTCTCTCACTCTGGTTTACGAGACTCATTGGCCAATAAGAAAACAGGCCGGCCACCAGTGTACGTTGTTCATTCGGGCGAATTCGAGTCGCTTCGAAGGTAGTCCACGTCGTAATAGAATCGTTCGATACGGACACGAAACCGAGGCGAACGAGACGCTGAAGACGTAATTACGTAGGATCGAATTGCCGGCAGGATCTGACAAGTTCTTTCGGCTTCATCGGTTGAGAAAAAAAAAGAAGAAGAAGAAAACGAGAGAGAAGGGAAAGAGGAGAAACAAAGCAAAGTCAAAGAAAAAAAAAAAAAAGAAAAAGGAAGAAACAAAAGACGCAGACGATGGACGAATGAAATCGCAAAGCGTCGCGAGCCTGACGCTTCAAACGATCGCGCGAAATCCTCGTGAAATTTCAGATACGCGGCGCTCAGGTTCGCTAGTAACAGTCAGCCAGTTGGAGAATTTTTTTTAGAGAATTAAAAATTTAAATCGAATCCAATTAATCTGATAATCGAAAAATTGGCAAATTGGGAAATCGTGCGCGCGCGTGTTACGATATTTTTGCCGATCGACGAAACTGAAAAAGGCGATCGGGTCTCTCTCGAGAAGAGCGCTCGGCTCAGCAATTGCCCAGGGATTAATCGCGAGTGAAACATGCGCCGCGTCCACCTCCGGGCCTTAAAAAGAGCGACGCGAGCCAATTATGCAGGCAATTGTCTAAATTGAAAGCGGCCAATTGTTGTCCTCGGCCGGCTGATAGAATCAACGAGATAATTGCCGGTGAAACTTGGACGATTAAAAAGGAAAGTAAAGCCGTGGTTAATTTAGTTGTTCTTTGCGCAATGCTCTCTGTATAACGAGAATTTCCTTTCCCGTTAGAAAAGGGAATTTCTTTCAGATTTAGATTCTTTTCTTTCGTCGGCTCCGCAGTGAAATATTTTAACACGACAGACTACACACGTGTACTACTAGATACTACCTATCCATTTTTTGTCAATTGTTGGAACCTTCTCTGTAATTTGTAATCTCTTCCGACTTAATAAAGACGTAGCTGTAGCGATATTTCTCGCGCATAATTTGAACGTAAATTTCACCAACAACGTTAACGAGGCCAGCAACTCGTCTCACCGCCGAATATTCGCGGGGGGAAATAACGTTCGAGGTGTAATGGAACAACGATCGCGTGGATAGCGGATCGACAGGCGGCGGACGAGCGGAAGACGAATGATCTCCAGCGAGTTCCAGATTCCCTGATCGATCGTGACGAGCGGCTATCATAATCGATAACGCTCCCGCTGGCAGACAAGCGGAGTCGAATGGCCACGCTGCCGATCGTTACTCACTTCCCTTCTCAACACGCGCATCGTCATCGCATCGTCATTTGCAAGATTCGCCGCTGCTTTTTTCCTTCGTGTTACGATAGCTTCCCCATGGGCTGTTCCCATCCATGGCTCCCATTTCAGATGGAAGCCGACTCCACCCTCGTTCTTCCCCATTTACTTTCTCATTTTCCACGAAAGATGGACGTTCGACGCGGCCTCCGAATCGAGATCTTCCGCGTTCAGTGATTTTTGAACACGTTGCATTTGTCCGTACAATGGCGAAACGGACACGCAATGACGGAAGAAATATCGTTCGTTTCATTTTTCTATTTAATCGCGATTTACAAAGTAAATGTGAATTAACGTTAGAACCACCAAGTAAAGCATCTTTGTGATACAATAGGTACGCGAGCTTGCGAAGAAACATTAAAGTCTCCAAAAATACACGGTTTTATATCTATAGTGTTTACAAAAATTATCAGTTGTTCAGTTTGACCATTTTCTAACGTTGTGTGGATGATATGACGAATAGCATAACCGAAACCAGTAAAGATGAAAAATTGTCGATAATTGAAACTAACAACTTTCCAAGGAAAAATCACACGACAATCTATATTTATCGTATCGTTTTAAAGCTCAAGATCTTAATTTTTACAGCTTCGAGTTCATTTTCTCCAAAGATGATTTGATTATTGGAAAAATAAAGATACCTTTCTTGCTCGAAAATTATAAAAATTTGAGCTTCTTCGAAAGTACTGAAAAATTGTTTTCAAGATTAGATTCGCGATCTCTAAAATCTCCCTACCATTTCATTAAACTTCAAGATTCGGATTTCTTGAATTTTTGTCGTTTAATTTTAACATTCAGAATTTAATAAAACGCTGAAGAGAATTGATAGTAAATCCCATTCACGTACACGTAGAATCTTCTTTTGAAAAAAAAAAAAGAAAAAAAACGAACTAATGACCGTCAAAGTAGAAACTTTAAGCTTCGAAATGAGACCAGGTTGTTACATGATCATTTTTCACTATGAATTATTGACAATTTTTCAATTACACTCTTCGCTTAATGAGAGTTTCTTTCGATATCAGATATACAGAGACGCAGATGACCTTCGACGAGAATTTTGGGCGATCGACGTGAAATCAAAATTGTCGAATCGTTCGATCGTAGGCCGAGGTTCAACGATTACAGAGGGATGACGTTCAATTTCCATTAGCGAACACCGGTTTAGACGAGCAAGATCTTCCTTACGTTACCGTTTCTAACAGGCCGATGTTCGATCAATCATATTACCATGTCGTCCTGACAAACGATCGCGTTCGTTGCGCCCAGATAACCGATAACGGATCCACGGTGCCGCGATCGCCATGATGCATCGCGCGGGAACCGAGCGTTCAATATCCAGCCGCTTGATACATCGTCTAAATCAGCCGGTTCACAGTATCGACTGGAATCAGTGTACTGACAAATGCGCGGGATTCCCCTACAGCCGACTTAATCGCCGAGCAGGGGGCAGGAAGCGGGACCCCGTTTCCCCGAAAAGAAAACTAATGCCATCCGCGAGCATGAAACAACGCGTACAATTGCTCGTTATTAACCCCTCGAACGGAGAACTCGAGTAGAATTAAATGTTATTCCCGCGCAACACGCGATCTCTAATTATCGTCCCTGCGATCGCAATACTTAACGCTTAAATTAATTGAGATTCCTATCTACTACGTACGCGTTGATGTTAATTATGTTCATTTACACGAGACGCATTTACACTGCTGGTTTACATTTACGCTCCTGTCGAGTTCGAAATTGAACCAAAAATCCCGCTACTTATCCCAACGAATCAACGATTCCGGCCAACTGGCTGAGTGACTTTGTCGAATTGAGTAACAGAATTGCGATCTTTCAGGGGGTGAGATTAATCCGTTCGTCGCGCTGGATGCGGAAGAGATCATTGAAAAATCGCGTGCGATCTCTCCTCTGATCGAATCGTATCGAATTCAAGTGGAGTCGCGTTTACGCGTAGGTGGGCGAGCGTGTCTCGCGGCGGCCGAAGGGCGAGACGGAGTGAAAAATAGAAATTAAGGGCCTGTGAGTTATCGCGGTTGCGTGAGAAGCGGCACCGAGATAAATCAAACCGCAGCGGTAACCGCAACGCCACCCCGAGTTCGCATCACGAACGCAAAAACCCCCATGACAAATCCCCCGTGGGATTAATAGTGTGCCACACGGCTTAAATCGGTGCTCCTTATTGGTCCAATTCCCTGGTGCAACGCGTGTGTGTGTGCTCCTTTTATTTTTTTCACCCCCAGAGTGCCCTTTTCCCTCGCGTTTCCTCCTCCTCCCACTTATCGCCGCCGAGGACATTCCATCGTGCACACGTCGAATTTTAAATCGACCGATAGTCGTTCGGGCCTTGAACGGTTTTTGCTTTCTTTCGCGGAGGATCGGGACCGCCATTTCGATAGAGACGTTCGGATTTACGCGGTGAACGAGCGTCGGTTTGTTCGAGAGGAGCGAAATAGAGGCACTGATTGGTTGGTAGCGGTCTTTCTGTTGGACAAGTGGAAACGTAACACGATGCTTACCACGGTTATTTTAATCAACGTCACAATGTTACAAAGTTTCTTCTCTTCTGTGTCAGATCTATGGATTAGAGGTTTTTTGATGACGTGCAAAATTTTATTTTGTTTAAGAGTTGATACAGTGTAATATAATTTAACGATATTAAATGTCTATATGTTTGACTAGAATATAGGTAATGTTATAACAAGTTAAATTAAATTATTAAATTTGAAAAAAAAGATATTACTCATGAATACTCTTAATAGATTCGTTGTCAAATACCACATACGTTTAATAGCTAAATATAGGTATCTAAATATCAAAAATCAAAGGCAGAGGAAATTATTTCAACTTTCTTGCATATAATTGTACTGTCAGAAATCGGATGGCAAAACAAATTCGCACAAGGCTGAATTTCTTAATTGGACCTTGTGCAATAAAAAAATGACCAAACTTTTTGGAAAAAGTTCAATCACAAAATGTTGAAACTCTTCGAGCCGAAATTTTTAACTCTTATCACGTATGGAACACTATGACGTTCGCATGATTTGGTTACATATATTATATTACATTTAATAGGTGAGTACAGCTATCTAAATATCAAAAATCAAAGAGAAAGAAGACTGTTTTGAATTTCTTGCATACAACTGCACTAGTGGTGGAAGTGTGTTAATAATTTCCTTAAAATCGTCACAGAACCAAAAGAAACAGCCGCGATGCATAAACCGACACCTCAACGCTTTAGTCCGACATCGACACAGTCCAGCCTAGTCCAGGATAAACCGACTACCTGAAGGGGGTGCCAGTACGTCAATAGAGATCCGCTCTGGGCTAATTCCGCCGACACGGTTTTCGAGGGACAGGCCAGGCCGCGGCTGGATGAGTAAGACAGCCGTCGAGAGAGTTATGATCTTCACAGACTATTAACGACGATCCCGTGGCCACATTCCACCGGGTTCAGTTTCTCTACGTAGGGCCCCGTGGGCCGTAGAAAATGCAGGTAAGATGGTTAACGATTTGGTCGCGTTTACATATATAACCGGAGTTAAGTAGGAACTAAAGCTTGATGAGGGCTCTCACAAGGGGGCCGTACGAGGCCCTCCATGGTCAAAGGGGAGAGAAAAAAAAAAAGAAAAAGAAAACGAGGAAACGAAGAGGAAAAGAAAAAGAAAGAATTCACGTTCCCCTTCCTGAAGCGTCCAATGAAATGGCTGCACGCTCCATCCGTTGTATATATTAAAACTATAGGTGTCACGATTTACGCTTAATATCGGCGAGGAGACCGAGAGAAAGAGAGGATAAAGGAAGTACAACTTCTATAAATATCGTCAACGTTCTCGATGATCAATTTTTCAGAGGGACGAAACTACAACACAGGGTCGTAGAGTTTTCAAGACGCGGTGGATTTACGGATGTTTCCGAGTCCTGGCCTTTTTTTTAAACTCTTGATAAAACGTTTCGTCCGACCAGGGGTCGTAGGAGACCTACGAAACGCGACAGTCTTTTTTCAGTCGCGGAGAGCTGTGACAAACGGGGAAAATATTTATGCGCCACCCAGGGCGATCGAATTGGGAACGTGCTGGAAATTTGAAGGCGGACTCGGATGGCTCCGATTGGGCTTGGATTGATTTTTCAACGCGAAATGATCGAAAGGTAAATCTTTCGCTATATCGGAAAATATCACAGAATTTAGACCGAGTTGCTTCTTAATTTTTAAAAAAGAGTCTAAACTAAAAATTACGTATGATGGTAAAATGAATTAACGTAAAATTGTTTAAAAATGATACAAAGGACAAACGTCGATCGATTCGACAAACATCCGACCGGACCAATACCTAACGTATAAAACACACATCTGCGACAAACTGTACCGGCGGAAGTGATCGAATCACTGTTGGAACCGATCGATGCAACGACGGATAATAACCAGTAAATTGCAGGGACAAACGCAACGAGAGGAACGTGATCGACGAAAGGTTCGTTAAATATTCGGCGCGGCTCGTTGAGAGAACGGTCGCGCGCGCGTAATTGAAAGTGCAAAAATACGGCACGATGCGGCGAGGCGAGGGAAAAAATGGCCGGGCAAATGAAGCTCGTTTTGTCGCGGGCCGCCAGATCCTCATCTAAATTACAGCGTCGCGTTGTGAACGCGCGTGTGCGCGCGGTCGCGTGACGCGGACAAGTGTTACGCGTCGATCTTATCCGCGTCGCGAATCAAGTACGAATGCTGCACCTGTCATTATCTCGTTACGCGACGATTCCGGTGCTGTATCGGCTCGTTAGCGACGGGGGCCCGGCCCGAAAACTCCGATCGCAATCGATTAAACGATCGCTCGCCCGTATCGCGCGCTTTCATCGTGCCCCGTTATAATTTCGGCTCGACAGCGTATAACGAGGCACCGCCTCGCTCGTTGGAAATAATTTTCTCTTGATTTGAGAAATTCTTTCTCTAAGAGATCTGATACATTGGAAAAATGTTCAATTATTATCATTGTTATTGAATTAACTTTTATTTTATTTCTTTAGATTAGAAACTAACGTTAGAGATTAATAAATGAGAAACTTGCAGGATATCTGTCCGGAGTTTGGCCATTATTTATTCAGGTGTGTTGTTCCAAGCTATCATTTGACAAAAGGAACTCCTCACGGAACTCGAATTGATGAGGCTTGACCGTTGATTTAAAGTCTCCGGTTATCCTCTTCTGTTATTATCCGTTCGATCGGATATTACTCAGCGGAACGAGTAGCTAGGCAAAGAGAATCGGCGAAAGCCGCAGCCTTTCGTTCACGAACGAGTTGAACAATTTTCGCGAACGGCGCAGGAGTGGTACCAGCGGCCAGCATTACAAGGCACCGGCGATGCCGTACTATGAAATCATCGTCGAGTCGAGCATAAGTGGAGGCGCGCGGAACGCACGCGAAATCGTTCCGATTACACGGTTTTACCCGTGAACTCGTTTAACGCTCGTGATTCTAACTGGCCCACGTCGTCGTGTTTCCCTCCCTTCTTAAGGGCTGTAACCACATCTCACTCAATCGAGAGAGAGAAAGAGAGAGAGGGCTGGTTAGGAGAAGAATCCCGCGAATTCGTGACACTGTTAAAAGGAAAGAAAAAGGAAAGAAAAAGGAAAGAGAAAGGGGAGTAAAAGACGCAGGATAGGTGGGTAAGAAAGAACCGTGGGGCTTTTATACTTCATCCGGACACGAACTCGGTAGACACAGGTCTGGCCTGCGTGTCCGCCATTATCTGATCCATACGTGGGGAACCGGTGACCATGCGCCAACTTCCAGCGAAATGCCGTTTCAATCGTTGAAACTCTCCCCGTAACTCGGTTGGTAATTTTTGTGCACTCAGCCACCGGCGGCCACGAGGCGAACTTTGCCAATTACTCTTTCCCAGATGTTTATCAGCTCGTTGAATTTTCCTAGCTCGATTAATCTAGCGAGCCAACTGCCCGCTCTCGTTTTCGCATTCGGGTGTTGCACGAATCGAGTACACGTTTGCCGGTTAAAATTCGAAAATTCGTTCGAAGAGAATCTATGTTGAAGTTAATTTTGTAACCACAAGTTAATATGTAATACTAATGATACTAATAATTCATCGAGATAAACTTTCTTCTTTTCCTTACATTCTAAAAAAATGGTTGCAGAATTTTAAGTTAATGCTTCTCGAATTTTACCAAAATAAGTCTATAGATGTTAGATTATACCAGTTAAAAATTTGGAATCTCCATCTTTCTGCTATTTCTATTTCCAAGTCTTTCGCCGACCTAAGAATTATTTATTTCAAGTAAAGAATGAATCCACGTTCAGTACACGTAGATTATTATAATGACAGACGGATACATTATTTCACGGAGAGAATAACGGGGTGGTTAAACGAGCGGCGGCGAGACGAAATGCGGGGCACGTCGATCTCTGCAAATGATGAAGATCGCAGAAAGATAACCAGATCACGGAGCTCTTCATTCAGCTTTGGTAAAAGTCGTCGCTCGCGTCCATGTGTGTTGCCGTGCGCTGCTCGCGAAATAACCGTGCCACGGTAGCGAAAGGGATGGGACAAAAGGCTGAGAAGGGGGAAGTGGAACAGAAGCAGCGTTCGTGAAGAGGAGAATGCGTCCGGTGTGTACGAATGAGCGGCCGGAGAAAAAAGTCTGCCCTGAAACGCGGGGTGCGAAGGATGGGGGGGAAGGAAAAAAGAAAGGAAAGAGAAGAAGGAGAGAAAAGCAAAGAAAAAGGAGAGAGGCGGATGAATAAAAGGGGACAAGTGGTAAGAGGAAACAGCGGTACGGGGAGGTAAAAAAGATGAAATAAAGTAGAACGTGCAAGCGTACGTAGATTGGAGTAAACGTAAAAGTATTTCGAGTGAAAAAAAGGCTAGAAAATGGAACAGTGACGCGAGAGTGGAGCCAACTAAATGTAAAGAAAATATCAAAATTGTTAGTAGTGTCAACAACAAAAAAAAAAAAAAAAAAAAAAAAAAAGAAAAAATTGATACAGACAGAAAGTTACCAGCAAGGTCTACTCGCTGTGGAACGCGGAGGATAGAAACGAGGGAGGAAGGAAATAGTAGCTCCAATATACGACGGTGCCTCTTCCTCGTCCTTCCTTTTATAGCGTTTCAGCGGCCAAAAAGCAGAAAGGGACGAAGAGACGCGTAGTACCGGCGCGTAGAATGGGACAAAAGAAACCGCGGACAGGCTAGAGAGAAACGGAGACGGCCGAAAACAGAGAGTGGAGAAGAGGAAGCAAAAAGAAAGCGGGAAAAGATCGCCGTGGGTATTATGTGGTCGGGTCCCTACTTCATCGAAACACGAGCGGGCAAACAACAGACCGGGGGCCCGTGTGTGTCCGCCATTGTTTGGCCCATGTGAGAAGGCATGCGGCCATGTTTCCCCACGTATACCGGGCGACCGGATAAAAAGAGGACGGCGGAAGGGGAGCAGAAGGTGTATGTGAGGTCGACTCGGCAGGGAAGTGGGGACTCGAAGAAGGGTGGAGGCGAACCAGGTCCTGTTAAGTCCCTTGGGCCCCTCGAGCCAGGCGCGACGCATCGACACACATACGCTGGACTTGGGCCTCGTGCGTGCAGACGTCGAGCGTCTATTAGTTTCGCTGCATCTATTACGATGTTTATGCCTTTTATTGAAATTGTTGCTAGGTGCGACGCGACTCTGCAAGTTTGCGCGTGCTTGAAGATTGAAGGGTTGCGAGATAGACGAGAAACTCGTGTCGAGTTTGCAAAGATTTTTGCAAAGTGGAAACTTGCGTCAATTTGTCGACCAAAGATTACATTTGGGAATTTTTGCGAAACGCGCGGTCGGCTGTCAATTGTTCATGTCGTGCTTCCTCAGTGAGCTTCGGAGCTATATTTCACTTTCTAAACTCGTAATAGAGGCAAGATCGTAGGATCGCAGAGTACACCTTCCTCGTATTAGCGTACTGCGCGCTTACGGGTTTCAACTACTTCGCGTTGCATAGGTGTAGTAGACCGGCTCTCGCGCGTTTATGCGTGTAGATATGAATTCGCGAACGTCGCGAGGACAAGTATGTGTGACTGTCTCAACATTAATTATCAAGTATCGAAAGGCATGAACGGGGCCTCGCATTCGAGCGAGCTCGCGTGTAACGCGTTCCCCCGCGGACAATTCCACGTGCGTGCGTGTGCTTCAATCCCTGTAAATTTACGCTTGTGCGCGTGTCGATTTTTATATTAATTATCGATGATCCGCGAGAGAGAGAAAGAGAGAGAGAGAGAGATCCTCCGAGGCTGTTCATTCATTTTTCTTCGTGCACCCTGAATGTAAACACCGTAAATAATCGTATTCGCCGATGAGCATCGCGATAGTAACAGAGGGGAGTATCTCGCGCGATTAAAATCCTGTATTTTCTTCGACGCGGTAATGATTTACAGCAATAACTTTGTTTCATCCGGTCGCGTTTATCGATCATCGACGATAGGGATCAACACGGTCCGATGCCTCGGACTTTTCACGTAGCTTCTTTTCTCGAGCTAGGTGCTCGACCGTTTCCAAGCATCCTCGTTCCGCGAATACGTTGCTCCTTTGTCGTTTAAAAGGATGATTTTAAAATCACCCTACACGTTGGAGCAAATCGACGATGAGTTAACGCAATTCAAGTTGCAAATTTGACGGTTGCAGAAGAAAGATTTACAAGCAACAGATTGCGTCTCGTTCATTTAGTAATAGCACTTGTTTTATGAATATATCTAAAATCTAAATTCGAAAATCGCTTTGTTAGTTGATATAATTCAAGTTGCAAATTTGACGATCGTAGAAAGGGGATCTACGAGTAACAGATTGTGTCTTGTAGCGGTAGTGTTGCTAATTGGCAAATGATACGATCTGCTATTTCATAGAGCGTATGAAATTGCGGGTTCGTATAAACGTTGTTAGATGTTGGAAGGAAACTTGATTGGTATTCGTTGCTCAACGATATAATTAACGGAGCGAGAAGTACATCCCCGTGGAGATATCCCACGCTCGAGACCGCGTCCTCGTACGTATCCGTACTTCTGTCTGAGAGATCAGAGACACCGGGGGTGAGCTGGGTCGGTGGTAAACACGTAAATTGGCGTATTTAATTCTTCACCGAGCAAACACACGCGAACGCAGCGATCACGCGTACTCGCGTGTGCATAAACACGCTCGCGGACGTATTCTCATAAATTGACACGTACGGGTGGCCAGGACTCGACGAACGGCACGCCGAACGCCGAGCAAACCACACGTTAGAGCACACGCTGGTGGTGTGCGTACGGGGAAGACTGGTTCGGCTTGAAGGCTAATTATAACCCATAACGATCGGTCCATCAAATCTGATCATCCGGACGGCGGAAGATCCAGGCGGGACGGCGCGTCGGTGTATGAGTGACTATCACCGGGCAAGGCGATGGCCCATGGCTACCACAACGTTATCCACCGAGTTGGCAATGCCACGGCTAAATGAAGCTTTTACGCACGCCGTTGGATTGAGTTTGTTATGGGATCAACACTTCCATCGCGCCGCTCCGCGTTAGCCGTACGAAGGCCAGCCATCGCTCGCGTATAATCGCTCCTTAAGCGTGGACGTGCCACTTCGACGAGTGAATCGAGTGCCTCTTTGTTCCTCCTACTCCCTTCCGACGATATTGGCCACGGCCTTTCTTCGCCTCTGTGCCGATGATCTTTTTGCTCGAGCCTGGCCAGAGCTGGAGAATCGTCCTCCATGTAGTTTAGGAACCTTTTTCTGTTTCGCGATCGTCGATTTATTTGTCAAACTCTAGATACTCTCTTCTCTTCTGGTTGAAGCAATTTTGACAACCAAGGATGTACTATTAATCAAGTAAACACGGAAATTGGACGAGAAGCAACAATAGAAATAATGTAACGTAGAAGCAACATTTGAACATTTTTTAACACGTAGCAATAAGAGCAAATATTCCACAAAACTATTATAATTAAGTAGAAAATTGGGCGAGAAACAACAACAAATGTTTGCAGAACATTTTAATACCTACGTAATAAGAACGAAAAAATGAGCGAAACAGATATTTCACAAAACTAGAGTAGAGTGTCAGAATGGTGATTTGTTTCCTTCGGAGTAGGACTCCAGAGAAAGAACGCAGATTCTCATCATCTGTGTCCATTATGGGGCGCATAAAAGTCCCCCGTGGAACACGGATCGCGGAGAGCTAATAACTGCAGAAGAGGGGCAGCCGCCGATATTATCAGCCTCCACCCTAGGCTCGGTTCGTCCCACTGTATCTAGCGTTCATGAATTCGCGTTGGGCTCATCCTCTAATGGGGAAACAAGTTAGCCATGGTGGTGTGGCGAAGAAGGGGTGTGTCGCGACAGATGTTTCGTCCCCGCTGCTAAGGGGATAATTGAGTATTGTAAGGCGACAACAAAATCAAATTTCCTTCTGTGTGTACACACGCAGCGCCATTCTCGCGCCTGAATGGTCGAACGAGTGACAGATTTTCCAGGGTCTCCTCTGGCCCGGAATCTTTATGGGTCTGTGGGTCCGACGTTCAGTCCGAAGGAACGATAAATAATTCGAGCAAACAGCAAACGACAACGATTCGTGCGCGTTATGAAGAATGAATATGATTTACGAGACTCGCAAAGCTCGGACAATGGGGAGAGCTTCGATGAGTGCGAGAGTTTGGAAGGTATTCCGTTGAGGGCGAAATTTTTCTTTCATCTAAAAAGATTCACTTGGCAAGCACTTGTTCGTTCGATCAGCTGACTCTGGTTCGTGTTTCTTTTGGCTCATTTTTGAAAATATGTTCATCAGATCAAAGACTCCGAAGCGATTAGATTCACCATTATTATTTTCGATCGTACAAACAGTACAGCCACGAGTAGGTGCGTGACAGAGAGATTAAACAATTTTCTCGTGGAATCAAGCACGATCTGTCCCCTTCGTTCCACTGGGAAGCATTCGTCACTTCGAGCCTTCGGATCGCGAACGAATCGACGGAACGAATCCGTCTCCGTTGGCAGATGTTTCGATCTCGGTGTTCGGCGGCTGAATTCTGACGTTTCGCGGAATCGACCGGCGGTGGGCGCGATAAAATGTAAATGGGCCCGGCCGTAAATGAAACCCGGATGACCGAGACGATCGTAAATCACACGGCGGATCTACGATTCACTTACCGCTTTTTCTTCGACGGCGACAAGCGCGGAGGGCACGCCGCGGACAGGCAGCAACGTAATTCCACCGATCGGTCCGAAGATTAACCCTTAAACGGACTTATTCGTTCTGACGGACACGCGTGATTCCTTTTTTCCCGGGTCCCCGAGCCTCGCGAGCCATTCCTTTCGCGGACCATTCCGTCGCGGTCGTTTTTCTTTCATTCACCGTTTATTAACCGGCAATTTCGGAGAAACAATCTGTTTCCCTTCGTGCAGGATTTTTAACGGACCTGGACGGTGGCCTTGGTTGAAAATCAATGACGGAGCATTCAGGCTTATCAACCGATCACTCGTGTACGTATGTACGTTCAACCTTCCGGGTTTCTTTTTTTTTTTTTTTTTTTGGATCAGGTTCACAGCATAGAGATATAGAGAAATCGAATGTGAATTACAGACGTAATTGGCAATAAAAATATAACTTCTGACTCGTGTAATATAAATAATTTCCACAGACAACCTCTCAAAGCGATAGGGAAGACGTTAAAAAGAAATAAAACTGTGAATATTTTCTACCTTTCATCTCCTGTTCCATTTATCCAATTTGCCTCGGACGCTTCTTCAGACAGCGATAAACCCCGTTTTAATGCAGAAATTCAGAGCCTACGGAGTTACACACGGGGGGGAATCGTTTCCGCAGAATCGAATACCGAATACCGAATGCCGCGCCGTTTGCTAATTGACGCCGCGGCGGCAGTCGTAAAATCGCCGGAGTAGAACAGGATACCGTTTTTAGGATCGCAATCACGGCTCGATCGTAGCGATGCTCGTTACGAGAAAAGCCGGCTGTGGGAAAGCAGGAAGAAGCGCGATGGCCGGCGCGCGGCGCGGGCTTATGGCTTCCCCGAACTTCCATCAGCCAACCGGTTCCGCTGTTCCATCGTTTTCGCATCGATATTCTGAACAATTAAGTGGCATATTTTTTTTTTTTTGTCAAATTTGTAGAACGATACACTCTTGCTGACGCTTAGTCGTTGATGATTCTCGACTATGTGTGATCTCATTGATGATTCAAGAACGCGCTTCAGCCTACACGCACGTGCATGATGCACCGATTTAGGGTTGAGGTTCGAGGGTGGTTAATTACATTGTACTTGCGGGTGACATTTTCACGTCAATCGTATCACATTCGGATAGAAAGTGTGTTTTAAAGTTTGTAGATTCTCAAATTTAAGGACGAGTCCTTGGATTTAAAACACAATGCCAACAACACGATGAAGAAATTCCATTTTCAAAAAATCATCTGTTGAACTTTGCAAATCAAGATGTGCAAATTATAATTTGCAACAGAGTTTGCAGCAAAGGTTTGCCGAATACGTGAACTTGCTAACAAAACAGTACTCGGGGTAAGACGGGGCGAACTCTGCTTTCAAGATAAAGAAGAGAGATCAATTTCCAAGTTCCAGACACGTAGCGGAATATTTCGCTAAACAAGAATCGTTTCGTACGATGCCGGTAACTCGCAGTTCACCCCCCGTCCACCTCTGTTTAACACCGTCCGCGTAACAATCCTCCCTCACCCCCCCTTTCTCGAGTCTTGTTTCTCGAAGCATAGTTGCCTCGGCTTTCCGCAAGTTTCCTCGGAGACCGTTGATAACGTGACCGTTCCCCATTACCGTGTTCCCGCCGCGCCACTCTACCACGCGATCTCTCTGTCACCTAATAACGCTCCTCCTAATCGGCTGATAAGAGGACACGCGAGTGTCGTTGCATAAATAAAGTCAAGAGCCACCGCGTGCTTCGCCAGCCGACTTCCGAGAGGGTGGAATCACGCAGGCAGCAAGTTTTGGCGTCTCGTTGTTCAACTTGGCACGTCGTTTGCCTTTGTCGAGCCACTTTTCAGCTGGCGACAATTTATCGATCGACGCGTTACGACGTTCGACGCGCCGAAGATTTGAGTTAGCCGAGGTTTGATATCTTCAAGTTCGACCCAACGTTACACGAAAAGCAACGAGTAAGTAGTTTGCTGGTCTTCGAGTCAATGGAAACGCAATCCAAGATATCGTAACTTGGACCAACCTTCGCCAACCCTCTGGATCTCTCACGACGAGCTAGCTCCGTTGCTCGCGACGGAAAAACGAGGAGGAGAGGCGATCGTTCGCTTTCCAAATTCGAGGGAGAGTGATGTCGGCCCGGTGACTCGGCAAGAAGCAGTCTCTCTCTGGCGTAGCTCGTCAACAGAGAGGAAGAACACGAGTTTTTCGTTTGCCTTCTTCGTTCCACCTCCCCCTCGTGTCTGGTACCTGCAGCTTGGAAACGACGAGCGCGAAGGGGAAGAAGAAAGGTGATGCATCGCGGGGCGTGACTGGCCGGCCAAAGAGGATTTCGTGGCCAGGATTGTGTTTTGACGTGTTTTGACAAACGGGCGCCATTATACCGGCACCGAGCCTAAAGGCGCTTTGAGCGTTAGCCGGCCAGCCCGAGCGACCTAGGTGGCCGTGTTCGAGCAAACCAGCCTGCCAGTCGGAACGATCCTACGAAACAATTACACCACCGGAAGCCCCTACTTTCGGCCGTGGCCGAAATTTTCCGACAACTTGGCACCAGTCCGACTCTCGCGGATCTTGCCCGACTCTCTGCGTGTCTCTCCCCTGTTTCTCTTTGTGGAACCCGTCGATGGAACCATTCTTCGCACTGTTTCAGTCTACAGCCCTTTCCCTCTATCTAGCGATGTTTTCGCAGTCTTTGAACTAGCTGTGTGCAAGATTATTCGAGTTGGCTGAGGTTCGATATCTTGGCCTTTGCACAGAATAGCAGAATAGCAGAAGCGTGGTATTACACTACACGAGAAGCAAGGATGTGGACGACAAACTAATTTCCCGATCAATGACCGAAATTCCTCCGTCTTGCGGACAGAAATTAAAAAACTACTTAATTTTCAACGTACAACGTGCTAGACACTGTATGAAGAATCTGAAGTATTCAATCCAAAGTTTCAACCCAACACTCGGTTCTTAAGTGGAATAAACTCACATTTATCGCACGACACCGTAATAAGTACGAATTGAAACGTATCTTCGTGCTACGATAATCCTCGAATCCTCGAATTCCGAGAATCGAACAAAGTATATACCCGATGACACTGGCAATTACGTAAATAAGCGCGTGCTTCTTCCCCGCGTACAAATGACACGGTGAAGATGAAAGGGAGGCTGAGCGAAAAAAGAGAAAAGAAACAATGACGGCGCGGCGGCATGTAAATCGAGCGATAAAATTTCCTGGCAAATTGAAGCGTTAGCTGCGGCCGCGTTACAGTTTCAGATGGCACCGCGGCTAGTCGCTAATTAATATTAATGCGACGCGGTCGCGGAGAGAATTCAATTCTGGAGCCAGCGGGACGAGATAAATTGGTCGCTTATCGCCATCTCGGTATTTCCAATTAATTACGCGGAAGATCGCAATCTTCCAATCGCGAGGACTGGAAATAAAGCGTTGGTGCTCCGAGGCGGTAATGAAATTATAAACGAAGAATCAGAGGGTGGGTGGAGGGGGAGGGGGAGCGGAGGCTCTACGTCTCGCCGGGCTGACGAAGAAAATGGCGCCTGTTCGCTGTTAACGAGCTTTCGATCGTTGACCGACCTATCGAGGAGGAAGACTCGCGCAATAACTCACACGCCGTAATTACCATTTCGATGGACGTGAGGCTGTTTTCGTCGAGTCGCTCGTGCAATACTTACAAAACAGCTGAGAATTTAAATTAAATAGATTTCTGTACGAAGGCCGTAGGCCTCATTGATTTCTTAGATGGATGAGAAATTTACAAGCCTTTCAACTGGATGTTAGTTAAACTTAGTTATAAATATCAGTTAATATCAGCGATCGTTGTTCTTGTCTCTGCCTGAAAGAGAGTAACTTGCTGATGATCCCAAAGTGATCCTGATTGAATTTTAAAATTGCTCCTCTACGGAGAAAAAAAAGCAGGAAACTCACAGTTCCGTTTTCCCTGCGTTTAGAAATCGCGGGCGTCATGGGAAAGCGTGTTCGGTTAATGGTGAATTTCACGTGAAGAAGAAGCGTTTCTAGGGGTCCTCCTCCGTCGAGACGCTCCATCCTCTGATTTCACGAGAACGGAACCACAGACGATCTTACGAATCTGTAAACTACCGACTCGCATCGCGCTTCTGGAGGCGGGGTAGCCCCATGAAAATTATACAGGGTGAATCGCTACGATGGCCATCTCTTAATAATATCCGCCGTGGCGAACTGACCGAGGGTACTGGTTTCTTTTTATCCATTCGGTAATTTTTGCCCCTTCTAATTTCCGTCCCGTCTCTCGTTTCTACAAAATTTTTCGAACGCTTCGTTACTTCGGCATGAAGAATGGATGCTCTTCGTTCGGAGGACAGATGACGGGAGATCGTAACGAACGACATGTGACGCTGGTTGCAAGCGGAGGGATGTTGCGGAGGGACGGAAGAATAAAAGGACAACGGCCTTATTTTCCGTATCGTCGAAGGGAGACGACGAGGAACAGGGCGAAGGGAGATCCAGCTGTCGACTTCTCACTGCTTCCTTTGCCACTCTTTGGCTGCCTTCCATCGAAGGTCTCCGCCGCTCTTGTCGATGCTGCCCTCTACTCGGAGGTTCTTGCATCAACACAGTCTCCACAGAGCTCCCTCGTGCGTGCATCTCGTAAGGCGCAGTTGCGACAATTCTCCACCGCAGAAACTTCCTGAAATATACTCTTTCCCAAATTGTCAGAAATATCCCGCGTGCGAAATAAATAACAGTGATCGCAAGAAGTAATTGGCTCGTAAATTCTTCTTCTTCGCGGATTTAACCGCAAGGCAATCTCTCGCGACTCCGTCATCCTCGAATCGCACTTGCCGAATTGTAGATGATGAAACGCGCCGTGCACGAAACATCGAAAACGTCTTTAACGAACGTCTGCGCATTCCACTTTCTTGCCCATTGAAAGATACGTCATTGCCGGCGTATTCTCGCGCGGTCAATTCAAAATCGACGTTTCCCGGATGGCTAATTACGACCGCGTCGTTCGGAATATTCGCGTCGAGTATTTACGAGCGGCGAATGGCCGGCAGTAAACATTCGCCGAACGAACGAACGAACGAAAGGAGCTTGCTTAATTTCCCTTAACGACCGGCCCCGCTCGACCGTTACAACGGTCAAGCCGGCCGTAATTACGAAGTCACGGAAACGTAAAAGCCTCCCTGTGAAGCCGCGTCGTCGTTTAATCACCTCCATATTGAGGCTCGATCTTGCATGCAGAGAGAAAGAGAGGGAGAAAGAGAGGGAGAAAGAGGAGATGGAAAAAACACGTGGCTACCGGTCTTTCGAAGAGGGGTCGCCTCGGCTCGTCGCCTTCGTACGACCACCGGTCCACAGCTTCGACTTTTCTAATCACGCCTGCAACGACTTCGTGCTCCAATGCTAATGCGCCCTCCCGTGCTCGGCGATCAGCGGGCGAACGCGCGCTCGCCAGCTCGCAGGGCGTAACCAGGATCGTTAAAACCGCGCGTTCCTACATGCGACTGGTAATGAATACATAGTTCCTGCACGCTGGTGTGCAACCGACAACAACCAGAGAGGCGAGAGGGAACGGATTCTGGACGAGATTTTTCTTCACAGCTCGCGGCTTTGGGTGTAGTCTTTCTTCATCTGCATCTCTGTAATTCTTTATCGAAGGTTGATATTTAGGTAGCAGGATTTTCGAAAGATAACGGAAGAGAAACTTTAGAAAATTTCTTTTTTTCGGGATTCTACAAAATCGTGATATCCCGATGGTTCCGAAACCAGAGTGGAAGGAAAAGGGATCTGTTGGCAGACCGACCCTTGAAACTCGACCAACGGCTATAAAAACCACGCAGAACTGCTATGTACGAAAAGAGTCAATTGAATCAAAGGGTAAGTTTGAGACAAAGTTACTCCGTTGGCCTGTTAATCGCGCGGAAGACACGAATGGATCGTGTTCAGGACAGAAGTGGGATTTATTTACGATATTTACCGGCTGTGTAGCGGTGACATCAATGGTCTGGATCTGTGGATCGCCTTTGGATCCAGGTATACAACGAACGTGCCTCCCCTCCCTCCTTTTTTTTCCCTTTACCTTCCAGTCGTATAGATCTTTTGAAAGGTCCGCACTTAATAGACCCTGGCGACTTGTTTGGACGTTTGCGGTATAAACAGAGCGACACCTGGTGATCTATGCAGTCGTCTCGTCGGGATGAAACGAGCCGAAAGTCCGAGAGCTTTTGGCATTCACAGCGTGTCCCTGACTCTGCGGAGTATACCTACTGTGCGCGTCGTGTAGGATGTCGGAAAACCCGCTTTTCTCGCTGCCACTGAGGTCTACCGACCGAGAGAAATTAATCTGATGTTCTCTACACTGGCGTGTAAACTCGATCGCGTATCTGATTCCACTGATTAACTGCCATGTATGATTCGGCAATCTACGTTTTGTACATATGAAATGATGTTTTTACAGGATAATAGAAAAGTTAGTAGATCGTTATTACAACAACGCGTTAACAATAGAATTTCATTGTTGCTTTTAACAATAATTTCATTATTATTTAAACGAAGAAAGTTAGTCACTGCGTAACTGTAACAATCTTAAAGAAATTGAGAAAAGAATTCTACCACCATTCTCAATATAACGCAAGTGTATCTATTCTAGTATTATAAATAATTTACATCGAGCGAGAGAAATTATATAACCCGCGAGTCTTCAGAATTATTCGCCAGTACGCTAAATATGGATCTTGGATCTTAAAAGTGGAAACCAAAAGCCAAGCGTTGAGCAACGGAATGGCAATGCTCGTCCGACGAGGTACTGGATCATGCCTGAGTGAGCTATTAAATTCTTCAAATAAGCCGCCAGCGGACGAATGCGATCGGCAATTAGGCAATCGCGCGCCGGCTTTCACGCAGACGAGATTATTTCGAACCGCGGCGAAATCATCGGTAAGAACCGAGGGCGCTTGGCCACGCCGTTGCATTCCTTTTTCACGTTGGCCCCTCGCGGATTTTCCCTCGCCACAATTCGGAATCGCTTTATATAGCTGCGTGTCCCGCATAATATTAAGAAACGCAACGCCGTTTTATGAAACGGCCACCCAGGACGCTAGCGGTCCTCCAGCGTGACGAGCCTCACGTACCTACGCGTTTCTGATTGTTCGCAAGAACTCTCCCACTCTCCTATTGACGATTCTATACCACCCGTCCCGGTAACCCTGCGTAAACTCCGTGTATCGTACGATGCGCGGCGGTCTCATAAATTATCCGCTCTGTCCCGGTTAATTGAATTAATGCGACCGTTTTCCCGACTCTGGTTCTGGTTTTGTTCGGGGAGACGTGTTGGCTTGAGAAGAAATTAGAAAAGAAGCGGCGTTCAGCGATTCTTTGGAGAACGGAGGACAACAGTTAAAAGTTGAAGAACACGATTCTTGCGAGAATATATCTGCCAATCGTCGTAGCCTTGCCGAGTGTTCAAAATTTCCTGAGACACGCTGGACAATGGTAGAAATCTTGGATTAATATTAATTGGCGATTTTCCCATTAATTTCTGTTAAAACGTCTTTCCCAAGAAGCACCGAGACTGACACTGCGAGGAGCTGCTAGTATTACACTTTAATCTATTCGCTTGACGTCGTATTCCTGGTGGCAGGACCACCCAAGACGATCGTTTTCAACGTTTCGCGCAAGGTATACCGACGCCGGGACGCGTCTCAAGGTTTTCACGTATCACGAATGGCGTTGACAATCGTCGGAGCGATCGATATATGATCGAGGAGCGAGAGAGAGACGAAGCGAGAGACGGCACGATCGTGGCCGTAGGAGGTCCTCCATTTCGATTCACCGCAGTCCTGAGGATCTTGTCCTGGGAAAGCCATAAAAGGTGATCAAGTCGTGCTGATCCAGAGACATTGACCTTGCGTACACGTACCCACGTACCTCGTACGTCGCACGAAAACGTGAAAAAAATTTGCCGAGTCTTCTCGATTCGAGGGGATCATCGTTGAATTCCAATGGAAAACTCATCATGGAAACTACACCGGCGATTTTTCATTCCTTCGACTTCGCTGACTTAACTATCGCTTGGAATTAGAAAGTACAATAGTTGTTGCTGAACTAGGAATTCAGATATTAAACTGATCTACTTGCTTCTGAGGAATCACATATTCCTATATTCTTCTCTTTGTTCGCTGTTCCGTTTCTTCCTCGCTCAATTTTACTGACTTGGAATAGCAGTTACTTGGAATTAGAAGTGCATGGTTGTTACTGAACTAGGCTAAATCCACTTGCTCCTTCCAGTAGTAAAATCAAGAATTTTCCCGACAATTAATCCGAGTAGCCTTCAGACAGAACACACTCAAGGGTTGCTTCCGACGATCCAGCGTAGGATGACAGAAAATGGAGATTTTGGAAAAATTCGCAATTATCAACGCTTCGTGGTGTTAGAGAAAAATAAAGGTGAAAAGAGAGCCTTGGCTTCCAAATATCGCTCGCTGCGAGAATGGAACTTTCACGCGTTCCACGGGACATCTCGAGAATTCCACGGAGGGGAAAAGCGGAACGAAAAAGAGAGAAGAGAGGAGAAGAAACACGGCGGTGGGTGGTTGTAAGAGAACGGCGACAAAGGTGCAACAATTACTTTATTTTGACTTTTGCGGCCGGCGACTCTCGGGGTCGTTTGAGCCGACCGGCGCTGCTTTGTCCCCCGTGTTGGACGTGAAAACGAGGCAGAAGAGGCACCCGTGGCGCATTTACCTGTTCCGTACCTGTCAACCGCGCCGGAATATCACGCCGATCTCCTGTATCGCGACAAATGGTGTTACGGCGACCGGTCGCTTTAAGACCGCGCCGAATTCTATGCTCCTTGGTGCGTAGTATACACGTACCTATGTAGCTGGTGTTAAAGGCCGAGTCATCGAGCATCGGGAAACCCCTTGGAAGCTTCCTCCTCCTCGGAAACAATTCGCTCAGCTGGAGAGATTTATGGAGAGCGGAGAGTCCTTTGCCGAACTTTTATAGAACCTGCAGCTTTTTTATGGAACCCGTGGCTGAGCCGACGTTTTATTACGTTCAAGTTTCTCTGGTTAAGCGCAATTTGGAATTGAGAGTTTAGGTTAGCTGCTGGAACGAGTAACTTAGAGTTTCGACTTTCGGGGATAGGATGATTCAGAATCAAAGAGAGTTTCTCGAAGAGATCGACTTTGAAGTTCTTGGAGCGGAAATTTTTAGGAAAATTGTAATTAAATAGCAATTTGATTTAACGAGAAGCTAGGAAATCGAAAAATGTAATTTATTTAGTAGAGATTCTTCGAGAAGGAGTGGAATTTATATTCAAGATTATTCCAAGGCACTGGAGGTAGTTTGTAACTTGACTTTTTGGTTTCTTTGAGCGGTTCCTCTCGCGTTTTCGTTGAAAATTCCCGCGTCGAATTGGCTTCACCGTTTCAAATGGAAATCGGTGAGGCCGATACCGAGTCGATTTCCATGCTCTTCACACGCTCGAAATCCGTAGTTTGGGGAAGAAAGAAACGCGCGCCCGAGACGGACGACGTTGAAAAATCGGCCGGCCTCGGTCTGTTTTGCAACTGAATGATCTAATTTCCAGAGAATGGATACCCGTTCTGGTTTCACTCGAACGATTCCAACAATCGGTTCAACGAAGATTTACGACTTGAAATTTACCCTGTTGTACCTCTAACTCTGTTGAAATAATTCAATCCAAGATCAAAGTAGGTGTGTCGCGGAATAAATATGAAATAAATCGTTGGACTTTGGCAGAATTTCGAACGAACGATGTTAAAGGACGAGAAGTCTCTTCTAAGTCCTGTGAGATAGAATTCGACGAATGCAACGTGCAAGATCGAACGACAAAACGTGGTTGTCCACGAGAAAAAAGGGAAATCTCACGAACGTCTGCGACGGAAGGACGATCACGAAAGAAAGAAATCGGACGCGAGCGCTCGATCCTGCTTCGCACTCGAACGATCTAATTTCGATCTCGCTACGTGTTCGCAATAACAAAAGCCGATCCGGCGACTTTCTTCGAAGTCGATGGAAAAATGCAGCAGCGGCACCAGGACGCTCCGATTTTCCGCGGCGACGATCTCGTTGACTTTTTGCCGCGATCCCCTTGCCGATGCTCGGTTGTGAGCCGACCGTGCGATCCCAGGTGCCCTCAAGATCCTGTTTCACAATGCAATTACGCGGGTCTACGATTTCTCGGTCAGCTCGCGTTGTGGCAAACGAGCCGTTTAAAAGTCGTTTCTTCGGCGCGACTCGATCGACGCGCACCGTGGCCCCCTTTTTCCTTTTCTATTTTGTGTTTCTGAAACCACGCGTGAAAAGGTGCTCTTCCGTGAAGAACTCACTTCAGAGTTCAACGATGTTTATTCGGGGCCCCCTAATTGGATCGACGTTATCGACAGCGGGCTTCAAACGATCGTTTCTCGACTTCTCTCGCGCGGAAAGTAAATCGGCAGACAGATGACGCTGCCGTCGTCTTCGATGTAAACCCACGAAATGAATCATGTAAGAAAATTGTTACAAGTATCCGTTATCACTTTCTAAAATGGACAATAGCAGCAACGACAGAGCAAGGATAGAGTCGTATCGCAAACGATGAAACTGCAACTCACCCCCATCGATGTGATCGATGGCAGAATTCACTGATCGGCAAGAAGAAAGACTCGATCGTGGATGGTAACCTAATTAACATTTTAACGCGCAACCTTTCCTTTTTTTTTTTTTAATAAAAAGCTTTGGAAACCTCATTTGAGGCTGTATCCGTAGAATCAACTGGAGGAAATAAGAATATTGTACATTAAGGTTAAGATCAAGGAACATTATACATTACTTTAAAGATTACAGTTTTCAAGGAAAGCGTAGATGCAATATTTGGTTCGGCGATTGTCACGTCGACTTTTAGAGGCGAGAGTAATTTGTATTTGTATTTGCTGAGGTTCTTGACAGAGCATTGCCACAGTTACGAGTTTATAGTCACGTCTGCATCCTCTGGTTCTCTGTTAAGATTTTCACGAATGAACCGAGGAGTTGAGTTTTCGTTATAGAATCTGTTGAGACAATTGGCTCTTGATTCGAAGAGCGAGAACAAACAAAGTAGAAGGGAAGTAGCAAACCTGGCTAATTTATCGGCCAGATATCCCAGGTGGGAGGGGCTTTACTCGGCAAAACTTGATGGAGCAATTACACAACTTTTCAATCCACGTAGCTGGCTAACAGCTCCCGATCTCTTTGCTCAATCTCTGACCATAAATTTGATCGATGTCACGCCGATCGAAAGAGCAGCGTGGATCACTACGGCCGAGATTGTCCGTTATCAGGAATCAAAACGAGGATGCTGCGAGCCAACTTTCTCTCCGGTTTCCCCTCCGATCTGTAACGAGCCACGGGGCAATAATAATCGCCAGGCGATCAAGCCGCCGATCGAAGAATGCTGCGGCCTGAGAAAATACAACTACGCGAAATCGCAGGCAGAGGCGGACTTTTGCAACACCCAGAGGCTGCTCGAGAAGATTCGATACCTGAAGAGGAACGTTCAGGACCTGGAGTACGCTCAGCAAAGGATTAGAACGGTAAAAGTAAAGGCGATTGACTTTCAAATCGGTCGAAAATTAAAAAAATGGCCAGAGTATTATTCAGAGCGACGTTCGTTTAGCAGCAAATCGCCGAGAAGAAGGAGACGACCTGTCAGACGCTGGCTCCATCGCGGTCGGACGTGAACAACTTTCGAGAGATCTTGGACAATTGCATCAAAGAAATGACGAGGCTGAGAGGATTCTTCGAGGACGAGAACGTCTGGTGGAAGATATTCAAGAAGCGGGAGTTCAACTGCTGCGAACAGAAGCTGCCGCATCTGCACGGCTATCTGGATGGAACTATGGTCACTCTGAAGATACTGGAGGAGAAAAAGGAGGAAGTGCGAAATTTTAAAGAGACGAAACTTGCAGAGAACGTTTAAGTAAAGTTTACCAATTTATCTTTATTCAGTTTGGAGAACCTGTTGCCACTTCGACACCGACAAAGTCGCCCTCGAGTCCCAATTCGTCCAATCACACACGAAACTACAGAGAGGAACGCGAGGAGAGGGTTGAAAACCATTCTAAAACGCACGCAAACTCGTCCACGAACACCGAAACGTAAGACAGTCGCAACATCGCTTCGAAATTAGAAATTGTATATTTATTAATCGCTCTTTTTATTCTTCAGTATTAGCAATTCTTGTCAAAATCAATGTCCTGCGTCTTGTCAAATTCACGAGGGCAATCTCGACTCGTCGAGAGCAGAGACACAGGAGGAAACAGTCGACCAAACGCAGCGCAATTCAGAGCAACCGCGAACGATTTCGTACGACGAAACGTCCGATACAGAAAACACGAACGACACATGTAAATCTCGATAAAGATACGAATTTGTGGAATTTCCCACTCACCTGAGATTATATCCGCAGATGATTGGTTCTCTAAGAACAACGTTGGGAACGCGGAGAGGCCGTCAATTACGTTTAACAGCGAGAATACGGCGAAGAGAGCGACCATTGCTGCCGACATCAGCACGTCCATCGATTTAATACCGGTATCATTACGTACAACGGCGTGCGTACGAATAGAGAGACAATTAAGATCGTAAATACAGCTATGATTCTACTACGCGAAATTTCATTTTTATCGTTTCTCTTCTCTTTTATACTTTTTTACAATTTTATAATTTTACGCGTTACAAATTGTCACGTGGAACAGCTTTCCAATTTTTCATTTTAAGCAACAACTAAAAATTCGAATTCATTTGATTTTTCAAAAGTCCCTATTCTACTCGTAGTTTCTTCTGTGTGAGTTTAAAAATTTCTACTTTGAAACTTTGATACTTTTGGAAAAGCAGGTTTATGTCAGAAACGTAGAATAATGGCTACTTTTTATTTTTTCAAACAAGTCTCTCTATTTAAACTATCAATTATCAAAGACCGATTTCCAAAAATTTGAAAACCTACTCCAGTATGCCCAGTACAGGAACATCAGGCCGTCGATCAAGACTCTAAGGGACGTACAGGAGAGGAACTTTTCAATCAGAGAATCGAAGGTGAAGAAACAGATTCGTCAGGCGAACCGCACGGGTCAAAGATACGCGTGAAAAGTCGACGCTCGGATGTTTAAATGGCGTCGCCCGATCGTGAGTCGGACGACTGATCGTTTCAGTTCGATCGGGAAAAAATTTTAGTCTGCCGTTTCTCCCTCGAAGGAAGGATTTCTCGCTTGTTCGCAACATGCTGCCGCTCCTAACCACGCGTATCATTGGATAATTTGTTTCGCAAATTCTGCAAGAGCTTCCGAGGCTTACGAAAAGTATGGAGAGGAATACGAAAGAGGTTAATGAAACACGAGGTTAGAGTATCGATATTTTTAACGAAAGTTTGACAAACTCGTCTGACAATGACAGCGCAAAGATATCCTTTCGCGAATTTAAGAAACACTCTCGCCGAGAGCGTTAGATTAATATTCGACTGCAATTTTTAAAGGAGAACGACAGAGTGATCGTAATAGCAAGGTGTTCGGCGCCCACCCACGACGAGAACTTGAAAATGGGCACCAAAACTATACTGATCGTACGCGAATGGACGATGCTGCGAGTTCCGCGTTCCACCTCGATTAACTCGATCGAGGATTCGTGAAAAAAACGAGCATCAAAATATTTCAGGATATTACGAAAATTCCAAAAATACGATATAATTTGCTGGATTGAAGAGATTCTGTACAGATTTTAAGATCGTTTTATCTTTACATTTGAATATTATACAATTCGATCGAGAGTATTCTCCTCCACCGAGAACTCGTGAAAGAGCAAGCATTGAAATACTCGAGGATATTATAGAAATTCCAAAAATATAATATAATTTATTAGATTGAAGAGATTCTATACAGATTTTAAGATCGTTTTATCTTTAAATTTGAATATTATACAATTCGATTGACAGTATTCCCTTCACCGAAAACTCGTGAAAAAGCAAGGACTGAAATACTCGAGAATATTCTAAAAATTCCAAAAAATATAAAAATTCACTAAACTGAGAAGGTTTTAAACGCACTTTTTAAAATTGAAATTCACGAGAGATCTTTAAATTGAACACTGTACAATAATTCGATCGAGAATATCACCTCCACCGAGAGCTCGTAAAAAAGCAAGCATTGAAATAGTCGAGGATATTCTAAAAATTCCAAAAAATATAAAAATTCACTAAACTGAGAAGGTTTTAAAATTGAAATTCACGAGAGATCTTTAAATTGAATACTGTCGAATAATTCGATCGAGAATATCACCTTCACCGAGAGCTCGTGAAAGAGCAAGCATTGAAATAGTCGAGGATATTTTAAAAATTCCAGAAAATATAAAAATTCACTAGGGGAGATTCTAAAATTGAAGTTCGCTTCGAATTCAAACTTTGCGAAGCGAAAGAAACAAGATCGACGCCGCGGCGAGCAGATAGAATGAAAAGATATGCAGAGACAACCGGTGGTTAACATCGAAACAGGTAACAAGAAACGGATATTGAAGATGAAGGGTAAAGAGCGTGAACCGGTTACGAATGAAGCGAACGACGATCGATCGATGTCTTCCGGTGTTCGCGAGAAGACCGGGCAATTGTCGGGCACGGACGGAGATTATCACACGGATCGATATCGCAAGAACGCGGGAGACTTTAGGATGAAATTCAGGCCGCCGATTTTTCGGCGGGGATGCTCGAAACATTGCACAGGGATTAAAAGAGACGAGTCGGACACCTCGAGGTAATTGACGCTTAATTAACGCTTCTCAATCCCAGAATGGGCACGGAAATTCGACATTTTCGCTCAAATTTACATATTGTATTAAATTTTCATTGTTTCTTTTTTTTTTTGTTATGGACAGAAACTTCATTTTTTGACAATTTGTAGTTTTCGGAATCGTAGAGATTTATAGAGATTGTTTTCTCCTTTTTTTCTCCTTTCTTTTTGGTTTTCTCTTTGACACAAGTCGTCTGTTCTTGAGATTGGCCCACGCTCGAATCCAGCAATAGTTTTAGCGCCGATCGGTAGGAATCGAAATCGTAGGCTGAGTTGAGCGATGCTTCAGTTTCGAATTGACAGTGTGCGGATCGACAAGGGGGAATCATCTGGCGCACGGGATAAAGAGGAGCAAGAGGATGTTGGAGCAATTCTCGAACCAAGTGAAAGTGAGGATAAAACGATCTGTAATCTGTGGAAAACGATTTAACACGCACCCGTTCGTGCTCGTAGAGAAGAACTCGGAAATCCATGAAAAAGATAAGAAAAGTGTACAGGAACATTGCCGCCCGGAGAGTGATGGGGTTCAACTGCGACCTGCGCGAGTGTCCGAGCACCATAATGGAGTGCAGCGCGACTTCCTGCACGAAACCTGCCATGCTTTTCAGCAAGTATCGCGGAACGAGGGGAAACAACGCGACGAGGGACAAAGCCGAGGAACGCGACAGCGTGAATTGTCGCGCGGAAGGCACGGATCATGAATTCAAGGTGTTGAAGGATCAATCTGTGGGAACGAACGTGGAAAAGGAAACGAGCACGTGAGACACGGCGCATCAACGTTTTAATTTCGTCCCGATTCACTTTGTGATAAACGTCTTTATTTCTTAATCTTCCAAAAGAGAAAGAGCGAGGGGAAAAATTGGAAAATAAAGGAAACTGTACAATAGCCTCAGTCCGTGTATTTATCATAGTCATTTGGTATTCCGTGCAATCAAATTATACCAACGTTATAAGAATTAATGTAATCTCAATTATCTCGTTTCATCACACATTTGTTAAGATAAATCTCTCTTGTATAAATATCCATTGAAGCTTCTCGCTGATGACTAATCTGTGTTTGCGACTTTGTTACTTTATCGCTGTCAGGTTAGTTCTTAGTTCTTAGTTCTTCCATCGAAATAAACGAGAATACGAAAAAAAAAAAAAAGTTCTTTTGGACAGAATGAGTCGCCAATCCAAACCAAGAGCGGAGAACCGGCCGATATCGGACGTCTAAATCTATAAAAGACGCAAAGAGAGAACGAAAAGTTCGTATTAATGAAGTGGCACTCGGTCCGCGGCTTCCTCGGCTCCAAACTTGCCTGCCATTCGTCGTCCATTACATATTTAGCCAGGCGTAATGAACGATCGTCTCAGGGGATCGGGTGATCAGCGGGGAATCAATTTGTCGACGGGAAGCCGGCGAGATTGACGAGCGAGATAATCGCGGAATGTCCGAGCAAGCCGCGGCGAGCGACTTTCGGACGTCCGCCCGACGACCGTCGATAATTGTCGAATTATAAATTCTTCGATCGTAGCTGTCACGAACTCCGACTTTCGACTCTCCTTGTCAATTTTTCTTCTCTCTTTTTTTTTTAAACCTAATTAAAACCGCGCGATCGATGACAAATCCACGGATCTACGGACCTGATGGTTATTTAGAATACCGAGATATATAAGCAACGTTGTAACGTGCGAACGGTGGTGAACGAAAATAAACGAAAATAAACGAAAGCGAGCACTACTACCGGAGTGGCCTTCTTGGTATTCTCGAGCTGGTGGCGGTCGATGCGCTCCTTGGTTACGTGGGCGCTAAGGAGCTATATATCACCGGGCAGGTATTCCCCTGGCAAATCGACTTTTATTGCTTTATAGCGATTGCGAGCCGAGGCTACGTTCCGCGGCGCATGTGTAATCTGGACGCAAGGAGCTCGTTATTACCGCGGGCCCATTCACAACGCGATTTCTTCTCTCAACGACGGACAGCACGTCGTCGTGGCGGTCGATTCGGGCCCTGGGCCCCACCTCGATCAACCGTCGCGAACTGACGACGTTATCGCCCCGTCTTTTTTCTTTTTTTTTTTTTTTTTTTTTTTTTTTGTTCACTTCCATTTTCTTTCATATCCGTCGTCGCTGTTATTTACAGTGTTCCACGGTGTTCCGGAGGAACGACCAGCGCGACGTGTAAACGGCCTGGCGGAGAGATCGATGCGCGTTGACTTTAATTACGAGAAGGTTGGACGAAGATGACGAAGCTAGTAGACATCGTAGATCATCTTCTTTTTGAACAAATGAATGCAGATACGAATCATCGGTTCTAGTTAATTTTGTTGTAATTTAAAGTAGGTACGTTTGAAAGCTTCGGGATAATTATTGTATTTTATAGACCTTTGTATATTTCCTGCTAGATTCTATTATCGTTGAAACTTGCATTTAAAATTAGTCCGATGGAAAAAATGACGAAGCTAGTAGACATTATAGAAATTCTTTTCAAACAGTAATAAGTAAGTCATTTTTGCACAGACGCGAATCATTAAAAATCCACTGCTATTCTAGTTAACTTTTTTCGATTTGAAGTTTGGGACAATTATTCAGTGAAGAGTATAACTGTACCGATAACAGTGAAAAATTGTAAATCATTTAAATAACTGATACAATTTTGTAGAAAAAGATTATAGAAAAGATTCGATAGTCGTGAATTCGTTTTTTTTCAAGATGATTTTATATCTTTCTCGAAAATTGTAAAAATTCAAATTGTGCAAAAAATAAAAGTTGAAAATCTTTTTTCCATGACTAGATCCACCATCATTTTGAAGATTGAAATTGTTGTACGATGTTTTCTTTACTGTTTTATCGAACGTCGAACATTAGGATTAAACGACAAAAGCTTAAAAATTTTAAAAAGAATCGCACAGTGAGTTTTAAGAGATTGTTGTAAAATAAGAAAAATTTCAATCTTCAAGACCATGGTGGATTCAGTCGCAAGAAAAATTTTTTAATATCTCTACAAAAATGTAAAATCATTTTCGAAAACAACAAATTCGCAAAGTTGTCAAAGTACAGGCTTCGTGTTTCAAAATGAGACCAAGATGGATCGTTTCTTACGATCGTTTCTTTTTTATGAAGCTGTATCAGCTTAAATTATCGACAATTTTTCATCGTCATTGGCACAACTTCCGCTATATTTCTTCAAATAACTTTATACATTTGTACATTTTATTACGAAGATTTTATTACAG
This sequence comes from Melipona bicolor, assembly GCA_030673865.1. Taxonomy (NCBI): domain Eukaryota; kingdom Metazoa; phylum Arthropoda; class Insecta; order Hymenoptera; family Apidae; genus Melipona; species Melipona bicolor. Next base: position 4,589,258 of record JAHYIQ010000012.1, read on the forward strand.
GCTTATCTCGTCGAGACTTGCATTTAAAATTAATAAATGTCCGATGACATTACGTTTATCAAACGAATGCGCGAAGAAAAGGAAGCAAGCGGCCTTGGTCGACGGCCAATTGCCATTTTGCATTCTCTCTCGGCTGACTCGCGCGTTTCTTTCTGTCGACGCCCGACCGCTCAATCCGCGTGATTAACCTTCGACAGACCCTGTCGAGGACAATTTTCCACGATTGCAAGTTCATTTAGCGACACCCTCCGCCTCCTCCTCCTCCTCCTTCAACATCAACGAGCCAGCTCGCAGAGCTCGAAGATCGAACCGAGCACGAACGCCGTGTTTTCCTTATTGGCCGATTGAATAATACATGGGAACCGAATAGTATTAGAGCGACGGAGCGCGACACGCGATGCCCATGACGGCTGTCATGTCGTGCAGGTCATGCGTCACGGTTTTGACGAGTTGTTTAGCCCCGGCCGATTTATCGACCCCCGTATTGTACAGCCTCTTCGCGCACCATCTGCTCTCTCTCTCTCTCTCTCTCTCTCTCTCTTTCTTCTGTCTTTCCCTCTCGGCGTGCACCAACACGACGATTAATAACGCCCCGGATCGAGATAAGAGGCAGGCCGCGATTTATGGGAAATTATCTTGACCTATGAATTATACTTCGCGCGGTTATTATAGGTTTTCAGGTTGGTCATCTTGAAATCGAGTTACACGTTTCGGGCATACTTTCTCGGCCGATTGTTTTTCGACGGCTGTTAGATGGCACGGCAGATTGGAGGAGGGTTTGCGCAACGGGCGAACAACGGACGGCAATTACATCGAACGTTTAAGGAAATCGTTCTTGCCTCGAAATCGAATTCGAAGATTTGAGAAAATATGGTTGCCAAACACCTTGGTTAATATTTGATCTGATAACATCTTGAGATACATTAAGTGGAAAATCTTGGCTCGATCTATTAATTTATCGTGTCATCCCAAGTGTTACCTGACTAACGACTTGTTAAATTCCTGTGTGAATTTTGAAGAACTAGAGTTTCTCGACGCAGCAGGACATCTTCCTCGACTTGTCCGTAATATCGTCCTGCAATTCTTATACAGCGTAGGCTCGACGCTTTTGATCGCGACGGTGGTACGAATCTCGGGCGAGTTGCTGGTGAATTTACAACTGGAGGAGAACGAGGGAGGCGGTTTCCTGACACGGCGCGGGCTGGTCGCGGGTATAAATCACAATGAAACGCACGGCTCATTATACTTGCAGGCACTCGTGTAATTGCGACGGGCGTGTCCACGCGTATTTACTCGCCACAGATCCGACGCGACGTTTCGGCGCTCGCCAACTCGCGCGCGACGACCGACGACTTTGCGCACCGTTTCTCCGTCCTCTGTCCTCTTTCCTCCAGGAACAGCGTCACGACTTTTCGCGAACCGGAAATACCCGGCCGGATATAGGCGTGACCCGTGCCCCCGGGGTCTCAAATGCAACCCGGAATAATACCTCCTCATTTCTAACAATTGTACTCACCACAACGGTACTCGCCAGTACGCTGTCCTTTCTCCGCTAAAATTATCCGATGTCGTTGGGCGTTTCGATAACAATGGACCAGCGAGGTCTGAAAAATGAAATTTATTAATGCCGGCACGATGAGAATGAATTTGCAGATACGTAGGTTTTGAAGATGACAAAAATTTTTTTTTTATACAATGATACGTTTGTAAATACAAAATGAGGTTTATAAAATAATGCGATAAAAATTGTCAAACTGTTCGAAGAAATTGCTTCTTACTAGAGTAGCTTTCATTGTTTAAATTGCTTAAATTACGAAATCATGAAACACGCCATCACACGTCCAAGTTTTTCTGCAGTGTAACAAACAAATAAATAGAAATAATGAATAATAAATACGAATAACTGTAGACGGTGGAAACAGCTGTTGGGTGAATAGAAAACAAAGATTTGACAAGCGCTGTTCCTGTCGTAAATCCATCAATTACTTGGAACAAACTGAAAGCAGAGACGCGCACAGTTCTTACGTTGCTTGGACTTCCTGTTTGCGACTTTCGCGCTAACTAGTCGAAACTCGCGGTCGTGGCTTTCGTTGCGGCTTTCGCCGGCGATATTTACGCAGTAGTTGAGAAACAAAGCAGAGCGCCAGAACAAAGCGCGTCAAACGAAAGAGGGTGAAGCGAATCCTCCAGCTACCTGCGCTGCCGAGATTCGCAAATGCTCCGCGAAATAGGTACCTGCTACTTGAACTTTTCGTTCATCAGCTTTCCGAGTGTCCAAACTGTAATAATCTTTGACAGTTTGAAATCGATTCTATATGTAATAATATATAGAATAATATTCTGTATATAATAATAATATCTATATACATGTAATATAAATAAAAAAATATATAATATATTAAAATAAATAAAATATATCTATATATATGTAATAATATATAGAATAATATTCTACATATAACATATAGAATAATAATATACAAGTAATAATATTCTACAGATATAATTAAATTTCACATAGTAGCTCAATAAGTTTCCTATTATCATCCATTATTTTTCATTTGCATGATGAGAAATTGAAAAAGTTTTTTTCGATCTGGTAGGAATTCAACTTTTTAATATTTTACATTTTGCTATATAAATGCAACCAATACGAATTCAGATGAGATAAATGAAACCATTACTCTTAATTATTTCACTCTTGAAAAAAGTTCTCTTAATTTATTTTTCAATTTTCTTTCCAATATTATTTATTTACATTACTTATTTCATTTGAAATGAAACTCAAAAAGAAACTGTTAGTTGAGAAAGAACCAATTCAATAGCATTGATACTTTGTCGAGAACAATCTTAATCTCACAGTTTAGATATTGGAACAATACCACAAAACGTGGATCCGATAAATAGAGTTCCATTGTGATTTAAAAAGATTACGGTCATACACTTTCGTCAATACATTTGGTTTTCATTCTGACAAAATCTTTAATCTCGACAGAGTCGCGATTAGAGTCGCGAGTTGTGATTTGCTCGTGCGGTTTCCAAGCCGCGTGAAAGCGAGGCTTCGGTGCGATTAGTCGCGAGACAAAGAAAGGTGAAACGTACTCAGGAGTGAATTGCTCTCTGATTGCGAGAAAGGGGACCGACCACCCGCGGTCTTTTACACCTGCGATTTTCACGCTTTTCCCTCGCCTCTACGCTCCCCCTTTCGTTCCCGTTTTATGCAAATGGAGCGTCGCGACGGCCAAACACACCGGCCCGAGCCTCCGTCCATCGAATTGGTCACGGATCGTTACTCACTGTTCACCAGAGACCGGTGAATCGAATACTTCGGAAATTGTTCGAGCTTGGATCTTTTGAAACTTAACACACTCGGCTGCCATTGACGTGTAAATAGGCAAACATTCGCTTCTCTAAAGACGCGGATCGAGTCGGTTTCGACACAGAAATCTCACGTTTATTATTTCCCGAGATATTTATCTTTCACGTGAAATCGTTTGCAGGGAAAAATTAGACTCTGTCGAAAATTGATTACGATTTTACGCAAAACTGCAGGGAGAACAGGTCGAAAATTTCGAAATCGCCGCGCCTCTGTTCTCTATGAAATTTTCTCTGTTGGAGGAAATACAGAAAAATTTCAATCGACACGCTAGGAAATAAAACGTAGGTGTCTTTTATAACGCGATGGATTTACAGCGCGTGACTTTGCCAATTGAATAAGATTGAATTGATTTCAAGGAGCAGAGTATGTGAGAGGCTCTGTTAAGTACAAACTTTGAACAGTTCAGTGGACAGAAATGAAAGTAAGGAGATGAAAGAATACCGTAAAGTAAGACATGTCTCAGGTATCGGTCTTTAGTAACCTCCATAGTATTAAAGTATACTAACTTTCAATTAGGACAGTTAACGTGTTGACAAGTATTGTATCAGAGTTTTAAAATTTTGTTCTCAGGATTTGGTGTTTCGACCAGCAATTAAACATTTTCTGGTTAATATCGGAATTGCAAAACTTTATTACTCTAATTTTCACTGGGAACGAATTTCCAAAACCTTGACGAGCACTCAATTGTTTGCAATAAATTTCCAAAGTTCTCGCGTCCCAGCCGTGTGTGTCATCGGGCAGCAAGTCTCCAGTGTCGAAACAAGCGGAAACGCCGCCGCGAATCGGTTTCTCGGGACATTCCGCGAGTGTCACGACGGCCGCGAAAGAGAAAAGAGAGAAGAAAAAGGAAAAAAAAGACCAGAAATTACGAGGTTATCCGATGCGCGGAATGGTAAGTACTTGCCACACACGGGAACCCACACGCCTGGGCCTCGGCGACGAGCACCCACACCGAGGCACCGAGGCACCGAGGGGCGCGCGAGTTCGCATGCTGGTTTCCACACGCATAATCACCTGTCTCGTCCATCATAAGCAGCGTACCTGGCCAGATGTAATGCGCCGCGGGCCCACGCAAAACCCGTCCGACATCGCAACGTTTCAACACACGCCCACGATCGGTCGGCTCGCTTTCAAAATGTCGTAAGTCAAATTGCCCCGGCCGCGCGCCGTTTCATCATCCGGATCCGGGCCACGGCTCGTCTGCGAACTCGCGTACGTACCATGTATCCGCGCGATGCGACCGGGGATGCATCGTCGTCGTCGTCGTCGTGTCGATCGACGCGCTGGCTCTCGATGAAAAATGGTACCTTGCAGCGGATCGAGGCGAGATTGGCGTCGTTGTTTTCAACGGCCAGGTTGTTTTCGGCGCTGAAAGCCTCGCACGGGGGGCACTCGACGGATGGTCGAGCCCCGTTTGCTCGATTTAGTCTTTGACGCTAGACCAGAGCAGAAAATTTTCACAAAGACGGAGAAGCTTTGTGATACAATGAATTACACAAGCTTTTGTCTGTACATTTTTCGAGAAATTTGAATTTTTAAAAATACACTATTCTCTATCAAAATTGAAATTCTCTCGATAAAATTTCCAACGGAAATTATAAATTTTGTGGTCATTTTGATCACTTTGGTAGTTATATCATACCTGAGGTTTCAGAGTTTCATTCAGGTTGTTGGTCAATAAATAAATTAAAAAGAAATTAAGTTGCTGTGGTAATATTCAGATCACAGAAACTTGATTCTTTTTTCTAATTTATTTATTTATTGACTAACAATTTGAACAAAACACTGCGCAAAGTCTCAGGTAAGTATATTTCTCGGCCTGATGGCTGAGATCAAAGTATCTGAGGTTTCAGCGTTTTGTTCAGGTCAGTCTACTATTTAGTCAATAAATGAATAAGAGAGAAATTATGTTTCCGTGATCTGAATATTGCCAGCTTTTATTAGCAATATTTTCTGTTTTTTTTTCCTTTTTCCACGATTGAAGCCAAAGAACCAAACTTCGAGTTTCTAATTTCTAGCTTTTTAGCGGCAAGCGTCGCGAATCATCGCGTGGCAGAGAGGTGAATAACGGCGATGGTTTCTTGCACGAATCAATTTCCACATCAGCGAGATCGATCACAGCGCCAAACGAGTTTGATGAGTTCCTCCGATTTGATTCCTTAATCACCTCGCGCTTTTTACGCCCGCTTTCGAAAACGACAGCCCTTCCCGTAGCTCGCAATAAAGAAGCTTCCGTCGAAATCGAGCAACGCGCGTCTCTTACAATTCGCGTTACCACGTTTCGCAAGCAAGAAGCGGAGGTTCTTCGACGACTTAATCGGCGAGTCGAATCGACTCCAAATCGAAAACCTCAACCTGCACGCACACACACACACACACACATATATACACATTTGCTTTCACAAGAGCAAAATGCGTAAAATGCTCGAAGAATAATCAAACTCAAACGTTTTCGTTAGATGATTAATTTTTCATCCACGGAGGACGTTAAAAAAATCGTCCTCGCGACGGGAGATTTATCTTCGTCCGGTCGGTCGGTCGGGCGATGAATTCTCGCGTGCACAATGGCCAGGTTGGCTGGTAGGATCGATTCGAGTCTCGATTTCGCTCGGCGCACCTGCGAGAACGAGACCCCTGCCTCTCGGAGCTCGCGATGGAAATCACGCGTGGATCCATCGCGGATCGTTAATGTCCGGCTGTCAAGCTGTCGCGCGCGAGTCGCCTACGTCTTCCTTCGAAAGTCGAAACGTCCGCCGACCGGCCGATTATTCCGTCGAAATTTGAAATCCCTGAACCGAGCGACGTGCGCAGCTCCTTTTTCTCTTCCTCCGTCCTCTCTCTCTCTCTCTCTCTCTCTCTCTCTGTTTTTGCTCACGCGTGCAGCGTGAAAGCGGAAAGCGGAAGTTGGACGGCGAGAGAAGGAAGTTTCACTCTAACGACAAATTTGTTTGATTGCGCGTGAAAGAGACGAAAAGTAACAACGTACCTCGTTGTTGAAATTATTATTGTAGGAACGACAGAGAGCTTTTTTGAAAGAGTTTTCGGCTCGTTGGCAGGGAACGAGGAAACGCAGGCAGGCGAAATAATTGGAAGCGATTACAGGCGTGGCACAAGCGTGTTTGGAAACAAGGTGAACGAGTATCGACGCCAAAAAAGAAGAAAGAAAAAAAAAAAATAAGAAACAGAGGTGACTAATTAGCGACGGATCGATCGATCGGTGGCGACATAATGGACGAGTAATTTGAAAAATTTGAATGGCAGGTGACGATTGGACGAACGGTTCTGCTCTTCTGTGTTTGTGCGTGTTTGTGTGTGTGTGTGCTCGTTACTTTTGTGGGCTGTTGCGGAACGAGGTAGACAGGGAGAGGGAGAGGGAGAGGGAATCGGTTCTTATGCATGGCCTCGAGGAACGGGCACGTACGGCCGCCATTTTTGGTCGTTTCGTTAATTAATCCCGAGTGCCTAGCGTGAAAGCCATTACTTTTTGTCTCAGGCCGAGCGGACACGGCTAATTTCATCGCAAACTGGACTCTCAGAAAGCACGCTGGTCATCTACACGCGAACCCTTTTATCTCTCTCGCCTTCCTCTCTCTCTCTCTCTCTCTCTCTCCCGATCTCTGCTCTTTTCTCCTCCATGCTTATCTGCCTCTTGTCGTCCACCTCTAACGGGCATAGTGCACGCTCGTTTTTGCCAATGGAATTCCTCGTCCAGGTGAAAAAGGAATCCTAACCGAAATTTTTGGAACGGCCCCGGGTTCGTCCCACGGGACCGACGATTGGTTCTTCTCCAGCATGGACCTCTCTCTCTCTCTCTCTCTCTCTCTCTCCCGATGCACGCTCCTGAAATATTAATTTTTTACCGCGGACGTTTCTGGCGCATCGTTAGAATCGCTGGCGGTTAAGCGGCACTGACTTCTGACGCAAGAAACGGAAGCGATTTCTTGCCGATGGTGCTCGATCGTGTACTATACAGAAATATATTGCGCAGCGACAACGAAAAGAAAGAAAGAAAGAAAGAAAGAAAGAAAGAAAAAAAAATGAAACACTACGATTCGCATTGAGCGATAAAGCGCGTGGAGTTCACCCTTTGGAGGGGGGGGGGATAGATTGTAAGAGCGTAATTAATGTGGAGTTAGACGCGTTATACATTTCGTAAAGGATTTCAGATCGTGCGAGCGATTAGGGCGAACGAACGAGGGCGCAAAGCGTTGTCTAATAACGTTTCGCTAACAGCAGGAAACCTTAACTCCCAATAGGATCTACGTCGCTTCCTCCGCGCTAAATTACTCCGCGCGTGTACATATTCGTTTTTCCAACGGGGGTTAATACATCTCTCGGCGGAGAAGCCGCTCGCGGAGAGGACACACACGGACGTCGGGCTCTCATCAACCGATCCCGGTAATTAGCCCTCCATTAGGACGGCCAAGATTCCGCGCGATAAAAAATTAACAAACAAAGAAGAAACAAATTTGCGAGAAACGAACGGCCGAGTCCATATATCAAACGCATCCGACCTGTTGATCGCGTTTCCTCCGAATCTTGATTCATCTTTCAACATCCGTCAAACACGTCCGCACGAGGACATCCTTCTCCAATAAATCAACCAGCGACTAAGTAATTCAACTAGCGACTAGTTCCACTTTTACGTGATTCTTTCTTGAAATTCTGAATTTCAATTGCATTCTTTTTTCCTTTTTTTTTTTTTTGAAATTCTGAATTTCCCGCGCTGTGTAAACAAAATTGGAATAATCGAATGAGAATTTTGTTATTTGAATAATTTTAACCATAAATTTTCGCAATGTCCCTTTAGGGGACTACTTATATTTGCGAGCAGATATGAAGCATATAAAAAATAAAATAAGAAAAATCTTCAAAAATGTCAGATATCGACGATCAGAAACTCAGCGTTCTTAATAAAAATTTTGATATTTCTTTCAATTAACATAAATATACTTTTCTAATCAATAATCCTCGTAAATAATATAGGTAACACTGAACTGACAGAAAAATACGTAAACCACGCGCGGCCCTTGACGATTAATTTTTGTTGAGGCCCAGAAGATCGTAAAGCTTTGAACCAAATTTGGGTCGCACGAACAGAGAGTGGAGAGCGCGATTTTTGAAAAGCTTCCCGTCGTCTCCGTTCTCGGGACGACGTTGTTGCAGCGAGGCGGATGCGAGGCGGATGCGAGGCGCGCGCGATTATTTGCGCGACTCGTGCGGGCTGCCGCAAAATTGAGAGTTAACGAACCTCGACGAACCCGCTGACACTCGGCGGGTTGCGCAATCGCGGCGTGTCCGTGGCACAGGTTAAATCGGCGCGCGGTGCCGCTGACACACGCGCGCACACGCCAGAGGATGGGACCCACGATCCGTGAAACGCTCGTCGACGCTCGGCCGGGGCGCTCGAAAAGTTGACAGGCAATTTATTCGAACGAGCTGTGCCAGAGCGAGTTTCCGTGGCACGTCGCTTTTCTAATTGCCTGCTTAACCGTTCAACGGTTTGTTTGCGCGACCAGCCTGCGACCACGGAGCATCGTCGTCTCTTTACGTCGATTCGATTCGTTCCTCTCTTTACCCTTCTTTTCAAATTACGCAAAGCGATAGGCGTCGTCCCAATTTCACGGCGTAATCGCTTCTCAAACGCGAGGGAAACTCGGATCGTTGGATCCTCTTGCACAACTGAACTAATATCGCTGGCATAACATAGGTCGTCGATGATCTAAAATAGATCCTTGGGCAACGATAAAAAAAAACACGTCACCTTCGAGTGTGTTCACGTCGCAAAAGAGGAGTTTGCAATCTATCACTCGCAACTTTTTGCGAAATATTATCAGCGGCAGTAAATTATCGTCAGTTTTCAGTCTCATGTAAAATGTAACAATTGGCGACGAACTGTCGCAAGACCTCTCGAGACCTTTCTTTTTCCTTCGAAACTCGAACGAGTGACGGTAGGAAAGCCGGTGAAACGAGGCCGGGGCGAAAATCTGTATTCAACGAGCGACTCCACCGTGGGATGATATACGGGAAAGTTTACGGTGATTCGAGCGTTCTTGCCCGGTTTTTAATAGAAATCTCCAGTCACGCGCGGCGCAATAATTTCTCACGAACGTGCAAGCACGAGGGATGTCCGCGGGTGCTGCAGTATTTCCAGCACGTGGACGCGAACAATTATATTGTTTCGATCGGTCGGCCTAGCATCGCGCTAAACGACTGTATCCGGCGATCTGTATGCGAGCCTCGTTCGTACTCTTTCACCATTCACCGTTATGTCGTTCGACAATAAAGTCGTTCGCGATTGTCGACGCGCATTTTCTTACCCGTGCTTACTCGGCCGGCCAAGAAAAAGAGAAAAGAGAACGAGCCACTGATGAAACTTTTATGAACAATTTCATCCCCTTCCATCGACGTTCCATTTGGCTTTCGTTCGGTCGCGGAATTCCGTCACATCGGTCGGAGAACAACAATTCAGTCCTAATTTCCTTTCCTAATTCTCAAGAGTGAAGAAACACGTCCGTCTTGAAACAAATCCTTCAAATATTTTGTAAGTCTAAATCTAAAACCTTTGTTCCCATTATCTTGCATGTTGCGGCAGCGGAAATTCCAACAAACACCGCACAAATCGACGAGTTCAAAGGCATCGTGCCCAAAGACGAATTTATTTGCCGAACGTTCGGTGTGTTCGGCAAACTCGAGTCAAAAACTCGCGCGGGACGAGATCATTTGGCAGTAGGCTGCTCGAAGGAGAAGGGCAGCGAGCCGGAGTTCTTGCTTCGGGTTCAAAAGGTGAGGCGGAGGATCGGCGAAAAGGACAAAATTGCTATCCCCTCGCTGGAATATAAATTGTCCGTGGTGGCAGTGGCTGTTTCCTCGGCACGAATTGCGCCGCGGCAAACGCAGCGGAAGGCGTTCTTGTTTCCTATGGGGCAGGGATCGATCTATAGTCCGCCATTGAGAAGAGGGAGAGAGCCAAGAGGGTTTTCTGGTACCGCCGTATGGCAAACGGCAGATGTGCTGTACACCCGTGCCTCTCTCCTCCGCTTCCACCGCCCCCCCCTTCCCCAACCCCCCTTTCCACCCCTTTCTCTATCTTTCTTCGACCCTCTCCTTTCGTTCGTACGCCAGCTTTCTCTGTTTCACGGACTCATCGTGCGCGTCCGCGAGATGCTCCTCGGCGTCGGTGTGTTTACCATAAGGCAAGCATCGTCGAACGCCCGAATGACACTCATAGATATGTCAACCCCCTCCTGCTCTTCCTCCTCCTCCTCCTCGATACAAGCATTCCGCCAGATATGTAGAAAGATTCGATTTACGAGGGAGAGGTACGCTTCCCCGTTCGCCGCTCGTGTAAACTCCGCTTGAGAACTGTATTCAACGATTCTTGTCTCTCCCAGGCAGGAATATCGAAGACACAAGGGTGGTGTTGATTCGTCGCGATCGAAAACCGTGTTCTCGCCATTTTCTTTTTTTTTTTCCGCCGAGTAAATCACGACACTGGCGGATGCTAATCTCTCAATGTGATTTGCCCATCGATCGGGAACTTGCTCTCGCAAGTTTCACCCTTCGACGGACAGAGAGACGGAGGCGGAGGGAGGAGGATGCCAATGGCTTCCCTGGAAACGTTTACTCTCAATTTGAAATTTAATTCCACTTCGTTTGCATTTAACGCGTTCGTAACGCGGGAATATCATAGAGGAATTTTCGTCGGGAAGAAACTCACCGCGCGCCAGCGTACGAGCGTCGTTACGCGTTTCGTGTTCCTTAAACAGAGAGTGGGCCAATTAAAAATGGAAGAAAAAAGAAGGAAGGCTCGGGTCGATGCCGAGCAGCATCGGGCAGCGGAGGACCATTTTGTTCCATCCAATTTAGGAAGGAGGAAATGATACGGGAGGCTGGTCCCTTCTCCGCATGGAGTCCCATGTATATTCCAGGCAGACACAAAAGAAAATAATTAGCTCTCCTGCCGATGGATAGATAAACGTACGCATCCAGACAATTTTGGTGGGCAACGATTATTAACAGCCAGCAGGGCGCCCCCCCTACCCCCTCCGCCCCCCTCCACCTCCCTCCCGGTTACCTGTCCGTGTTCGAACAGCCGGGAATTAATTAGTCGTTAAATCAATCTCGAAATGAGGAATAAGCCTTTGCTGCTTTAAAGCGTAATTCGTCAGTGTCGGCCGATGTTTAATTTACCACCATCGATGGTTACCTCTAGGCTCTGTTTGTGCAGCTAACCCCTCGTTTAACGACGCACCGTCGGATTTCTGGTTGTCGTTTCATGGTGTGTCAGTCTCAATTCTGCCCTAAACAGGTAAATGTAACAAATCATAGCTTACGAGGGAAGTCGTAAAGCAATTACGACGTACTAATCTTCATACTATTACTGTTGTAAGCGAACTAATCCCCTTGTTTTACGACGCACCGTCGGATTTCTGGTTGTCGTTTCATGGTGTGTCAGTCTCAATTCTGCCCTAAACAGGCAAATGTAATAAACCATAGCTTGCGAGGAAAGTCGTAAAGTAATTACGACGTACTAATCTTCATATTATTACTGTTGTAATCGAACTAATCGTGGTCATACGCGTGAATACTGTGTACGTTGTAACGTGGTCTTTAGCTTGTCCGACGTTTTTTTAGCTTGTTCGTTTTGGTCTTTGGGACCTGGCTTCTTGTAAAGACGCACTGAATACTCGTCTAGAATCTACAAGTGTTATTTTATTATTATTATAAAATTACAACTTGGGTCGAGGAAGAGCGGTTAGATGCAATCTATTCAATTCCATTCAGTTTCTTCTGCGACGAGAAATTCCAACAACGAACCTGAGAGATCTGCTTTTCTCACAGTTCGAAGATCATCCATTTGATCATCGCCCAAAAAACCCGAGCCGATTTTTTTCGAACTCAATCAGACAATCAGCCGGCGCAAAAAGCGCGTAAACTTCGAACCGAGTCACGTCAGGCCCGTACCCGCTCGCCTGCCTTTTTCCTTATCGCGTCTCGGCGAAAAGTGCTTCGGCCGCAAGATGTATCGCGTGCGGGCGCGCGCATTCCACGAGGACGACGAGAATCGGGGACACGCGGGCTGGAAGGAGCTCGCGAATTCCGCGCGGTTGCTCGCAGAACGACCGGTAGCACGACCGGCCGGAGAGGAATCGAACGTTTCGTTCCAGCAGCTTCTTCCACCGGGGTGGAATAAAAAAATGGGCGGCGCTTTGGATGTGACGGGAGCAGATCTAGGCCCGCCGAGACCGAGGCAGCGAGGCTGGGCCTTAGATCCGTCGGGCCCTTTCCCCTTCCCTTTCGCTCCGTCTTCTCCTTTCTCCTCTTGGCCTGCTAGCCGGCGAACAGAGGAGGGAACGCCAGAGAGAAAGAGAGAGATCGGCCAACCATCGGCAGCCTGCGCGGCGACCCGCGGCAATATCCAACGATCTACCGATAGCCAAGGAACCTTCCCGCTGTTTTCCGTCAGTTTAGGACCGTTCGGAATCGAGAAAATGCAATTTCGTTACAGGTACTTGAAGGGAAATTAACTCGTAATGTAACTTGGAGCATATATAATATATAGACAAAAATTGATTTTACATTATATTGAAATAAATATAATATTATATCATATTGTAAAGTAAATATAATATAATATAATATAAATAAATATTACATTGTATTGGAGTAAATATAATATTATATTATATTATAAAGTCAATATAATGTAATATAATACAATATAATATATTGTATTATATTGTATTGTATTTACCTTATAATATAATATATAGACAAAAATAAATATTACATTGTATTGGAGTAAATATAATATTATATTATGTTATATTTACTCTAATAATATAATATAATATAATATTATATTAGAGTATATATAATATATAGACGAGTAGTTCACGTTACAAGTATTTGAAGGAAAATTAACTCGTAATATTGATAGTACAGTACACTAAAGTATAAAATCGGATATAAACACATTAAAGTACAAGATCAAGCGGTCAAGTTCTACCACACGAACTTGATAAGGGTCTTTGAAAAACACCTACATGATCAAACCAGTTTGGCAAATAAAACAATTCGAGATATTTTAAATTATCCAATCGAAGAGAGTGTAATCCTCCTTTGTATCTGAATTATAGAGATACGCGTATCAAGGGCTTTAAATCGCTCGGATTCCTTCTCGAATATTTAGTACGGTGAAGAACGTCGTATCGATCGCGAGTTAACTCGAGTCGTAAGTTAACAGCGTACCTTCTTCAATCCAATCGCACAACTACTCTTCGTTAATTGAAATATACGAAATATTTGCGCAAAGAGATATTTTAAGTTCATTGCTGAGGTCTCTTTCGAGGAGACAGCAATTTTCTGTTGCTGTTTCATTGTCGTCGTTCCGCTCAACGAATAAAATTAGGACTCTCTCGTTCTTGTCAGGAACGCGATTTGGAAAGATTGTGAATTCATACGAAGAAGGTATTGGTATGAACGTTTCTTTCGCTAAAAAAAGAGCAACCATCAGCATGATCGGTATCGACTTATTACCGATTTTACTTCGTGCGAATACGGTTCACGATGCATGTAGAGTAATGATTCAAAACTTAAAATCTACGTAATTATTTATCTAGTTTTGTACCAGATAGATAAGTCGACAATTTTTCCCTGTACAACAAGACCGAGTTACTTTTATCAACGTATCGAATAAAATGTAGTAATCTTGACTCAAGACCCTCGAGCAATAAAATATTCGAACAATTACACAGCAATGACCAAAGTTTAGGCGATTCGAATTTCGACAACTTTTCTTTTCTCCGTAATAACAGGGATTGGTTCTCGAACAAAATGTGGTACACGTCTGCAGATCTCGATGGGATTCGAACTGTGCTCAACGGATTCCTTTTTGCGGAGCAAAAAATTCCGATCGAACTCAATTAATCCCGAGCGAGCGTCTGTGGGAAGGAGGCGGCGGCCGGGTTCAGTGAACGTCTCGCGCGTCTCGGGTGTCCTGTCCAATTTGCATGCACTTACGAATATTGGCTGAAATGGGCGTATTCAGTTACACGGGGCCCGGGGACCCGCTGATTACCGGTGACATTCTATTCGAGCGAGCCTCGGAGCCCTGACAGGCGGTTTCGAGACGACGACGACGACGACGACGACGACGACGACGACGACGACGACGACACGAAGATAGGCGGTTGAAACAGAGAGACACACCGGCAAACACGAATGAAATATCTCTCTCACGAACGTTGCCCACCGGTAGGAAGATTCTCGTTTCGCCGGGCCAGATACTCGCGCACATACGCGGAGCAGATACCCCTCGTGGCCGGTGCACGTGTCTGCGTCGGATACCCGTACGTATTAATCACGCGATTCGTCCATAACCGTATTTCAGCGCGCCACACCGCGGGAGAGATCAGGTCGCAACTCCACCAGCTTCTCCGCGATTTCCTCTTTCACTTTTCTCCACCGACGCTTTACGAAAATTATCCAAAGTGTACCGAGTATAACGAGCACAGTATAATAGCAAGTTGACCTGACAATTAACAGAGGAGACAATATTAAGAAACGATTGACAATACACGGTTTGGTGCTTTTAGCGTGGCAAACAGTTTGTTGATTGAGTGAAATGGAGAAAAAGAAACGTGATTTTAATACTTAGGTACAGAGAAGTTCTATCTTTGAAGCTGACACAGCAACAAGGATTTTTATAGAATTTATATCCGACACGATGATCAGAGTATATTACTTTTTTCTAATTGATAATTGGGCAAAATGTAAATTGGTTCGGAAAGAAGATTGAATTAATTTCAATAACCGTTGGAATCGAATTTAGTATACTTCTTTCTTCCTTCAACATTGGAATTACCAAACTGATCAAATTGCAATTTTTATTGGATATTTCACAGATGTAAAACAGTGGCTTTTTTTGCTTGTATACTTCATTATATTACAAAGCTTTTTAATTTTCTTTAGATTAACGTCTCTGATTTTAAGTTTCTCTAATGTTACGTTTCAATCGCCGGTAGCGTTAGTCTAGCGTTAATTGAAAGCATTGAAAAATTCTTCGTCGATTCTTTGCAGAAATCGAAGAAGAAGAGGAGGGCCTAATATCTCGCGACGCTCGCCGAAATTCTCGCCACTATGGGGCCGAGGTTGGGGCCAGCGTGACGTGGAGTTGCTCCCCGAATTCCAGGCGCAACATCTCGAACAGCCTTGCTAATACGCCGGGGCTCGTAAAAAGCGCGCGGGCCAGCGGCTTCCAGCGGCGGAGTGGAAACGGTGCGCTTACCGGAATCGTTATCAGCCAGGGCAAAGCGCCGCTATCCGAAACGAGCGTGTCGAACCTCTCGACTTTTTCCCCGTTGTCCGCGCGGTTCGGGTGCTCGTCGCTTGTCACGCTCGCTTGTGCCGTCGGCTCGATTCGTCGGCGAACCAGCGCGCGAAACGAAGAAGGGAAAAAAAGAAAAGAAAAGAAAAGAAAAAAAAAGAGAAAAAAAAAGAAAATGAAAAAGAAGCAGAGAGAGAGAGAGAGAGAGAGAGAAGAAGACACGATCCGGGAGCGAGTGAACGAAACACGGACGAGAGAAATAAAGCGAGAAGGCGAGAGAAAGACGAGAGGAAGGGCCCCTGAGAAGAAAGGGTAGGCTGAAAACGAGTATCGTAACCGCGGCGAACAAACTATAGTGAATTTCGACTTGGGTGGTCCAGGATCGGCAGCAGGCCCTGTCGCTTCCCCGCCACCTCGTCAGATCGGCTCCCTTCGGCTCTCTCTTCTTTCTCCGGGCCCTCTTCTCTCGCCCCACTTCGCTCGCCGGTGTCGACGGGCCCCTCTTCCCGCCTCGGCAACCCCCTCCACGACGGAAGCCGCGCCAGCCGCGAGCCACTCCTGCAGCTAAGCTATCAACCATAAGCATTTGCCCATCCTCGCGTTTGCACGCGTTTGCACGCGTTCCCCGCTGTATTATCCTGCGCATCCAGGACCTTTAAACCACTGCGGGAATTGCTCGATCGTTCGAAAAGCTCCAAAGAAAACTCCACAGACTATCTACGGACCGAGTAGACTTCGATTCGACTTTAGAACTTTCGAACGAAGAATCGGCTACTGTTCGACTTTAGAAATTTCTATTTCTATTTGCGTTGTCTTTTAGGTGAAACTCGAGTAGAATTAGTTTGTGAAATGGACGATGGTTTTTGTATCGAAAGTCGTAGGTGATTACGGGAGGGAGCCGCTGGTGTCGTTGATCGTTGAAACTGGGCAGAGGATGAGGTTTGGGGAGAGGTGCGATTTCGTGGCTAGCGAAATGCGTGTGGATAACGTTATACCGCGATAGTTACGGCTGGATCGAAGCTGGATTCAGCCGGACGACGGGCTGCCGTGGTCATTTGTATGCCCGTAATTAGAGAGCCACCCTCTAATACTGGTTCCCGTGGCGTGCGTTATAGTCCTCGCTCCGGGACCAAAAGGAGAAACCGGACTTTTTCCTACTTCGCACACAGCTCCGTCTTTATTATACCTACAAATACAAAGAGGTGCTCAATTTCGCCCCCGAGAACGCCAAACCGATTAACTTTTTAATTTCCAGTTGAATACGCGATTAATGGCGGATTCCATCGGAAATGAACAACTCGCTTTTGCATATAAAGCAAGCATCGTAAATTTCTAAATGAATCAAGTCAACTTGAACGTTCCATCGCGTTGCTCAAACTTTATATATCCCGCCTCTGCATACTGTGTGTGTATTTTCTACAAGTATAGTTCACGAGCGTGAAAATGTAAAATAACGTCGGCCGGTGACGAACGATTTTTGAAAATCCAACATCCGGCTGTCGTTGCCGCCGAACCCGACCCAGTTAAATAACTTATAGCCATGAAAATTTCTACCGCGCCGCTCCGGCGTTAGATCAGCCGTGGCGCTGTTCAAACAACGGATTCAATTAAACGCCGTAAAAATGGAAGTCGACGAGTCACGTGTACGTGTGCACGTCACAAGCGCAAAGCGCGCGCTCGTTGTGAGCGATAATTTACGATGTACCGAGAGACCCCCCAACCCTCCCTCCACCCACTTGTCGGATTAATAGAGGGTTAATTTAGGCGAGTAGCTCGACGCGCCTGTTATCTCCCACGCAGTATTTGCACAGCTCATCCCAAATCGTACGTATCTCCCCCATCGGGTGAATAATTATTGCCAGCGCGATCGTCACGCTCGTGGCTGTGAATTCTGAATCCTTCCACCGACCGTGTAATCGCCCCCTGCGATCCTCCTCCGACTCTCGCTCCAGCCGTCCTCTTTCTCGCCTGTTGGTCGTCCAGCTTTATCCCTCCGTTGTCCGTCATATTTTGTCGCTCGTGCTCGTTTTTCGAGTGTGAAACCAATGTTATTGATAGATTGCTCGGGAAAAAATTTAAAAAAAGTGTTGCGAAAGTTGTTCGGGATTTGATAAGATTTCGATTGATCGAGAGAATCTGTTTTCTTTTTTTTTCTTAGAGTAGAGAAAAGTATTAAAAATATCAGTCGTTTTTAACAATAGAGATCTCAAAATGGCTAAAGTGACCATTTGAATATTTTTGTAGAACAATGTATTTTTGGAGATATATATTTGAATGATTCGAATGTGATTGATAGATTGCTCAGGAAAGGATTTAAAAAAAGTGTTGTTCGGGATTTGATAAAATTTCGATTGATAAAGCGAATCTGTTGTTTCTTTTTTCTTTTTTTTTTAGAGCAGAGAGAAGTATTATAGTATATCGTTTTTAACAGTAGAGCTGTCAAAATGGCTAAAGTGACCATTTGAATATTTTTGTAAAACAATGTATTTTTGGAGAATTATATATTTGAATGATTCTTCGTAAAATACGTAAATAAAATCTTGCGCAACCTATCGCAAAGATTGTCTGTTTCTTTCACTTTAACGTCTTTGACGGAAATTTTACTGCTCTGCGTGAATAACTACGTGCACGTTTGAATCGTGAGAGATTTCCCAATCTCAGTCGAAGATGTTGGTACATTTGGGCACGTATAGCCGGACAAAGATGCGGACTATCGATTCCCGGACCGTCATTCTTCGTACTCTACTATTCGGAGGCTAACGAGACTCCCAATTGTACCAGGAACAATAGAACGAAAAGAACGGTCCCCGGTTAATTCGATTATTACGGAGAACGTCGTGGCGCAATTATATTAATTGACATTAGCGTACAGTTTCCATAGCTCGCGTGACCGACCTATCGGCACTGGATCTGTAAAGAGTTGACCTTTGACTTGGCCGATGCATGAAACACGAGTAAAGGGAGAGAGAGAGAGAGAGAGAGAGAGAGACTCGACGATCGATTCGACGCTTTGAGGGTCCGTTTACAAGCAGAAACCGCAAACGGGTTACGCAGAATGGAATGTCGATCCAAGAACGCTCGTAGCCCGATTGTTTGGTTTGATCGATGATTAAGAGCCTGATCGATTAGGAATCGTTCAGTATACGATACCACGTGCTTCTGTTGGAAGAGGACGAGGCTGGTGTCGACGATCGGTATCGATAACGATCTGCGAATAAAACAACTTGCGGGCATTTTTGTCGAAAGACAAAGAAACAGGAAAGAGGTTAAGAAGGGGTCTCGCTAGACGCGTGTGAGTTTAGAAGAGGCGTCGCTGTGTGAGGTTGTGAGAGAAATTTGCGAACGTCATCTCGAATCTTTGAGTCTGCGCTTCGAGGAAACGAACGTGCAAAGAAGAACAGATTACATGCCCATCATCCAAGCGGGTATAAATGCATCTCGTTGCATAATGCACACGATAGGTATACACACCGAAGACGCATCGAATTCTTCAATTTATATTTCGCGGTTAGCGTCAGCAACATGTTCAACTTGCGTTCTACGGTCGATGAGAATTCAACGATTGTCTGACCACGGACGGTTTCCTCGTCGAATCTACTTAACGCGTTAACTGACTTTGCGCCGTTGTACGAAAAATTGGTAAAGGTTGATAACAAAGGAATTTACTTTAAGGAATAAATTCTTTTTATAGGGAATTTCCAAGTCAAGGAATTATTGAAATTTACAGTGAAGAGTACAACTAACTGTGTGAACGCACAATGATGAAAAATTGTCATTTAGACTGTTGCACGACATCATAAAAAAAAATCATATAAAAATCAACTTGGTCTTGTGTTAAAACTGTTTTTTTTTTTTTCAAAGATGTTTTTCACACGATACAGCGGATTGGAACGTAAGAGTAACTTTTATTCTCGAAAATTGTAAAAGTTCGTACCTTTCCAAAAGTATTAAAAAAATCCACCAAGTATATTGAAATTTTGTCTTTAGATGAAAACTATCTCTCTAGAGAGCCTCTGTAAATTTGCTCTTTGAAATTTCGTTAGAAAGGAAAAAGAAAAAAGCAGGAAGATCGCGAATGTGAATCACCATTCGAACCATCGGAAGAGAAGCTACAACCTAGATGGTAATTACGGGAGATCTCGAGATCGGTCAATGTCGTTACGGGTTATTAATAAAGACGCAAGGCTCTGGCTGGTATCCGTCCGATCTACGACAGGATCGGAGCGGTGTCTGTGCAGCATTCGCCCCGTGATAATCACTCATCCGGACGTTAATGTACCGGTGTGCTAATTAGTCCGTGTCGAATGCACTGTCGGTAGCAATAGCACCGGATCATTTCGCATCGGATGCGAGCGCGGTGATTTTTCTAATTCAATTTAATCATATAGAATTTTCTCTGGGATATAGAGAACGCTCGCTGTCCAACGTCATTACGTTGGCATTGACAATGTATCAACCGTATAAGATCAACTATTATCTTAACTAATAATATCAATTAATACATTAATATCAACTGTACTAATGTTGACTAATAGTATCAATTAACATCAACCAACAATAATACCAATAACATGATAATATCAACTAATGACATCAATTAATAACTAATTACAATTATCAACTAATAATATCAATTATACTAATATTAACACATTGTAATATTAATTACAATTATCAACCAATAATATCAATTACACTAATATTAACACATTGTAATATTAATTACAATTATCAACTAATAATATCAATTATACTAATCCCGAAATAGTTTATGAAGCAAAGAAAATATAAAACTATGATATATTAATATCAACTATACTAATGTTGACTAATAGTATCAATTAACATCAACTAACAATAATATCAATAACATGATAATATCAACTAATGATATCAGTTAATAACTAATTACAATTATCAACTAATAATATCAATTACTAGAAAGTCAATTTAATGATTTGAAATGAAAGATCACGTCAATCGAAGCCATAGCGATCAATCATCAACTAATAATACCAATTACTAGAAAGTCAATTGTAACTTTTATTTAAATGTAATGATTTGGAATTAAAGATCACGTCAATCGAAGTCACAGCGATCAATTATCAACTAACAATACCAATTACTAGAAAGTCAACTTGTAACTTTCGTTTAAATTTAATCACTTGAAATTAAAGATCACGTCAATCGAACTCATTGCGATCAATTTCAAGAAAGTAGAAAAAAATTGCCGTTTGTCTCGCATCGTTCCTAAAATAGTCGTGAAATAATTTCACAAAAGTTCCCGAAATAATTTACGAAGCAAAGAAAGTATAAAACTTTTTACTTCCGTATCGTCGAGCAACTCGAGTCCTCAAGTTTTAAACAAACGTCAAAAACCGTCCTCGGCGTTCGAATAAGGGGGGCACTAATGTCGCAATTACCCGACGTGGTCCGTGTCCACGTCGAAAACGTAATTAACAGGCGAAACGGAAGTTTTTTGCGTGATCTCGTGACGGACGCATAATTGCCGCAAATGATCTCAATCTGCAAAGGTGGCAGGTGGAGATCGCCGCCGAGGGATCCGTCGCGATCCGTGACCGTTGTTCCAGCAGTTTTTCGACCAGTCGGACGACGACTCCGTGGAATCGGAAACACGTGGGAATTAGAACGCGGCTGGTCCGCCGGATCGGAGAGACGAAACGTCGCAGAAGAAGGGTCGATTGAAATATTTCTCATTCGCGGAATATCGCCGCGGTCGTTTAATTTCATTAAGGCCGGTCGCGGTCGGTTTTCAGAACACGGGGCGACGCTAATTTTCTGTCGTTTGGTCGGCGCGTTTCACGTCGCGAACGTGACGCGGAATGCCCGTCCGACCGCGCAGGATGGAAAAAGATGGAGTGCAAGAGGCAAGCGCGAGTCGGTCGGCAGCGCGAGTCGCAATTTACGAACCGCAATCTGAATTAATAGCGATAAAAAGCAGCGGCACCGGCGGTGGCGGTGTGGTTTCCGTCGGATTTCGCGGCCATGTTAAACGAACCGTTTATATCCGCCGCGTTTCTTTGCCTCCGGAGGTGTTGAAAGAACGCACGAGACAACGTTTAGAACGAAAGTTCAGCCTTCTTCGCCCCTCTTCTCCTCTCCGTTCTATATCGTTCGTCGTCCATCGACCTTTCTCGAAACGCTCAAAGTTATTACATCTGGATTCGGTACAATAGCAGCTAGTTGACAGACGGAGGCGAGACATCGTCCACTTTCCACAGGGAGGAAAAGTTCCAGTGAGTCGTTAGCTCTCGTTATCAAACATCGACAGAGTGGTTTGTCAGCGTCCTTTCTGGTCGATCTGGTCGACGCTTTCAGCCGCGTTCGGTTAGGTATTCACGGCTCCACCTCCGTGAGATTTCTTTACAACCAACAGCACGCTGGAGAGACGAGCGAGACTTCACGCGGCTTTCCACGTCTGACAAATCGACACTGGCCGGGCATTTCCATCGCGGCAGTTTTTGCCGCGCGTCCAACGTGGACAACGTCATGCATGGGTGGTCCCGGGCCCATTATTATTCGTTCGTCTCTCCGCGGGACTCGCGTCCCTAGGAGAGGGTGACAGGGACGCACGAGCCGGGAGGGAAGCGAAACAACCGAGGGGAGCGAGAAACAAACGAGGAGAGTAACCGAGCCGGCCGGATCCGTCTGAACGAGCCGAGACGAAGAGGAAAGATGTTTTCAGATAGGAGGAGAAGCAAAGGTTCTGCGTGCGTTTTTCTCCGCGTGGCCGTTGATTAGGATTTTATGCCAGGAGGAGACCGGCAAAGGGTGGCTTCGAGACGGAGAGACCGGCTCGTTTATGGCATGTCACACGGGACACGGCAGCGGGGGGGGGTTAGCGAAGATTTTATCCGGCCCCTTTAAGCGAGCACAACAAATGCCGTGGCACGTTCGATCAACGGACGCGACGCCTGCCGCACGCCGACGGCCACTTGTGCTCGCTCGCGCGTCCTTCTCCCATCGCTTGGGGAATTTGCATTTTCAGCGCCTCCGTCCGTGAGAGGTCGCGAAAGCGATACGGTTCCTCCAGGGCCACTGCGCCGCGGTGGCCACGTGTTTGTCCGCGGCAGAAAAGAACACCCTTTCTCTCTTTCTCTCTGTTTCTCGGCCGGTGCGCTGCTGCGTGGGCGCGCGCCGCCGTTGCGAAGCCGACAGACAGAAATCGGCTGAATCTTGTATCGGAGCTGGCGACAGAAATTGGCGAGCCTTTGGTCGTCTACCGATGCTCCACCCGTTGGAGACCGCGATAATAATTGGAAATCTCTGCCCGTTAGGAAAATAACCTCCCCGCGTCTGTCGCAAGAAAGCGACAAGTTTACCGGCCGGTCGAGAAAACACCGGGACAACTTCTCTCTCTCTCTCTGTCTCTCTCTCTCTCTCTCTCTCCTTTTCCCTCTGCGTTTCGCGCGATTCAATTAACCCGCCGCTGCGCCGACAAAAGAAGTCCAAGAGTGGACGCACGCACACACGGGAGAGGGATGAATTTCCGCGAAAACGAGCGAGCGAGGGACGGTGATGGTGACGGATCAAAAAGCGTCCGGCCTAAGCGGGAGATTCGCGTCCTCGGATTTTTAAGAATTCGAGTACTAAATAAAACATCACTCGCCAGCCTCTTTCTTCCCGCCGAGCCGATTCTTCTCTTCTCCTCTCTCTCTCTGTTCTCTCTCTCTCTCTCTCTCCCGCGGTGGATCGGGAAGTCGTTAGTACGACTGACGTGTACTTGGTGCACCAACAATCTGGTTCGTCGTACCGCGCCGGAGTCCAACTCCTCCTCTCCCGTTGTGTTGTGTGTTCGCTCGTGTCGTCGTCGTCGTCGTCGTCGTCGTCTTCGGCGGCCATCGTCGAGCACCGTGATAGAGAAGCAAACCGTACGGGCGTCCATCACTGTCGTCGGCTACGATCGGGTCGACACACCGCTCGCACGCGCGTGTGTGTGTGTGTGTGCGTGCGTGTTCCCGCCGACGAGAAAAATCTCGAGAAGAACAACGAGTCGGTAACTGGACCTGCTGCGAGAGAGACAAGCACAGAAAGAGAGTTTTTCTCTCTCTCTCTCTCTCTCTCTCTGGTTGTAGTTTACATTCCGCGATCTTGTTTCCAACGATGTTTACAGGAGTAAGTGGATGCGCACGTGCGCACGCGCGACGATCGACTCTAGATGCTGGCCGATACACCGCGCCGAGCTAACGACACACTTTGGATTTTGGCGATTCGAACTTTGGGGATTCGCAACGGGCGAATATTCGAATTTTTGGAGTGTAAACTTGTCGCTAGACAAATAAGGAACGATTTGAAAGTTTGCAGCTTGCGTGCGAGATTGGTCTCGGTAGGGTAGGTAGAATAAATTTCAACTTTATGCTCCTTAACTTGGCTGGATTGGTCAATTGTGAAAAGCACTGCAACTATGTTTCACGAGAGCGTGGACGCGATATCTCTTTAAAAGTTAACTTTTTTTGTAAAAAGTTGCTTATAATCCGAAAGTAAGTTCAAAACACTGATGCGCACTCGATTAATAGTGTGTCCAATCTCCACCGTTATCGATTACTAGTTTCTCTGCATATGTGACAGGTAACGCCTTCCATTAAAATACGTTTTCCTCGAAGTTTATACTGCTGCAGTCATTTTAGGATCTTTCGGATGATAGCACAAGAACACCGCTTCGAAGCGTTTAGCGTATTTTGCACTCATCACAAGGAGGACTATGTTGCTCGACGGAACCGAGGATACCAAGGTTCTGGAAGCTAATGCGCATTACAGACTGATTCATATGTTTATAATACCACAATCTCCGGCTCATTCGATACCAAGTTTCAACGATATCGCGTCCACGCTCTTGTGAAACATACTGTAGGTAAGTACTACGTAAGATCTACAAGCTCGAGTCACAAAAACACTCGTTCCTCTCATCGTCCGTAACGATTCTTTCGGAAATTTATGGCTCCGAAATCGTCGATCAAAGGACAGAAGCCCGAAGTACAGGTGATAAATCGACGGAGGAACGACCGTGAGCGGATCGGATTCAGGAGACAGGCTCGATTCCGTCTGAATCGATGGAGGAAAAGAGCGAAGCCGCGACGAGAGAGATCCACGAAACGTACACTTTGCATTCCGCGATCTCTCGATCGGAGTGATGTCCGTGGAATTAAACGGAATTAAAGTGCAGCCCTCGCCAGGGAGAAGGAGGGAGATCACTCAGCGACGGTGATATCAATTTAGCGCGCGATATAATCTCGTCGATCCGAAGGGGGACGAAGGAAACGTATCGCCGATGAAATTTTCATTACCCTCCCCCCTCCGTTCCCCGTGCTCTCTTTTCGCAAGTATCATCGGCACGACAGCAGAGCAGAAGTTACACGCTTCGAAGCGGTCCTTCACAGGAAGTGGAAATTCTAATTAACGGAGCGTCTCACCTCAGAGACAATGAAACGGCGAGAGAGATCCAAGATAAACTGGACTGTGCCGATCCATTAACGCGAGCGAAATATCGAAAGAACCGGCGAGTAACGTATCCTTTTACAGCAGGAGAGAAAATTATAAGGTTGAGTCGGATGAAGGTACGATAAAAAAAATAGAAAAGGAATAGAAATTACATCGTTATCGCGTCGTTATCGAGAACCACAATGACAATTACGTCAAAGTTTCGAATTCGAGACGATCTTGCCCGTTCTATCGCGTTACCGATCGATTCACGAAAAACCATCTCCCCGACTCTGAAATTAATTCTACCCTCTGTCTAACAGAGATCCTTCCTACGGAAACAACAGCAACAACAACAACAATAACGGAGCGGTGGCCATATTATTCTTTTTCTGGATTTCGAAAGAAGCGAAGGAAGAAAAGAGAATCGAAACTGGAAAGAATGTTCCATTCTACATGATCCCTTCTCGTTCTTCTCGACGGGGCCGATAGGATCTATCGATCCGCACGCCGCGCGCACCAGGCGTACGATCATCGCTACTTACCTCGGATCTGTTAGATCTGGCTGGTCTCGGGGTTCGGCGCATCGGGACGGACGCCGATTCCGTGGCAAAAATAGCCGTGGACTAGATGGGACGAGCCGATATCGGGAAAGATATCGCGCGTGCTTCGCTTTGCCTCCATTTGAATAACAAAACGCTTCACGTCCGTCCGGCTGTCACGCCGCGGCACGGCAACGCGCGCTGACGCTTCCACGACCGCAGCCCCCGAGAGAGAGTATCCTCCAAGAGGAGTTCCACTTTTGTCTCTGTCTCGATACACCATGCGACTCCCGCATTCCTACGGGCACTCCATGGGAACCGAGATTCCTTCATTAAACGCGTCAATTTATCGTCGAACGGAGAGAACCTTTCTCCAAGTTGCAAAATCTTCAGTCAATCTTCAGTCTGCGATTTTCGGTTTTCTTCCTTCTTTGATTCTTTCTTTCTTTTTTTTTTTTTTTTTTCGAGGATACCCAATTTCTCGTTGTCCTCGTTAAAATTGGGCACATGCGCGCGACACGAGTTTCAGAGTTTCACCGTACGATCAGTTTGAACTCGGATTGCGAAACGGGACACTTGGAAATTCTTGACCGCGCGAAACTTTAAAATAGGTAAACTGTTTTTATTTCTCTAAATATATTATTAATCCAGTTGCGCAATAAAACGCACGTTCTCTCAACGAACGATCGCGCGACGCTACGAGTGATTTAAGATCGATGCGAGCACAAGTACCAACGAGGGTCGTGTCACCATGGGAACCGGTATCGATCATAGAGAGGACCAAACAGCTCTAGCAATCGTCGGCTGGATTCACCTGTATTTTTTCCCGCTTTGCTCCCTCAACCTTTTTTTCCCCGTAAATTCTGTTTCGAACGGCAATATATCGAGAGTAATACAACCCGCTACGAGATCTACCGATCAAATGGCTAACCGAGTGTGTCGAATGAAAACGCCTGTCTCTATTTGCTTTTCTTTTATTTCTGTTTTTTTTTTTTTTTTAAATCGAGATATTTGTGAAAAAAAGCGCGCGCCCTTCTATTTCTACAAGTCCGTGAAAAATAATGGTGGCACACTGGAGTACGAAAACATCGAGTTAGAACTCGAAAGTTTCGCTTCAAAAATTTAACGAAATAAAAAGGTTATAAAAAGGTTATCTAGACGAGAGAGAGAGAGAAATTTCATTTCGATCGTCCAGATCGTCGTGTCTGGATTCTTTGGAATCGAACATTTCAAAACACTTCATCTTTGTCAGTGCTTAATTTTTCACATCACTCCCACTCGTCTCGGCAACAGCAGCGGCAGTTGTTAATTATCGACGCGATAGAGTGTTAGTTTCCACGTTGGACCGTTCCTCGCCGACTGGATCGTCATAAAGGGGAGTGAAAGGATCCTCGATTCATTACGAGGCTAGCCACCCCCGTGCGTTCCTACCTCGCCTCCCCGCCACGCCGTAGGAAATCAATTCACCGAGCGGAATAAAAGATAAGGCGAGAGGGCAGCCGGTCGGTTAATGTATCAATCATTCTGTTTGCGTAACCTCTGACACGTGTTTCTCGAACGCGCATAAACATACGCTCGCACTCTGGAGGCTGGAGGTGGTACGAATGGAAAGCGAGAAGCAGAGAGAGAAGGAGAGGAGAGGAGAGAGAGAGAAACGAATACGAACCCTCTCGAATCAATAAGCCTATACCCTCGTCGTCGAGTTTCTTCTTCGTTGCACCTCCTTGTTCCCGTCTCTTTTTCGTCTGACCCTCTCTTGGCCCTTATTTACCATCTCGCTCTGTCTCTTGCCACCTTTTCTCTCCCGCGACGCGCTCCTCTCCACGCCTTTTCAAACCTCGCGCTCCTCTTTCTCTCGAACGCCTTGCCTTTCCCTCGCTGTCGCTGAAGTCTCGAACGAATGGCCCTCGCTTTCCCCCTTTCTCGGCGACGAGGTGGAGTAGTTCGACACCTTCATGGCCGTCTCTTCCCTCCGGTCGTCCGCCGAAACGTCCGTTTCGACCAGTGCTCCGGAGCAGCGTGATTTTCAATTAAAAAATTTCGTTTCACTATCCCATTCTGGAAATTGCACGCGACGCGTTCGTATATTTTGTATTTTTAACAGACGCGATAGTGTATTCGAATCGAGAGTTGCCGAGAGTCAAGCTAAAGGCTCGCTGAACGCAAGATCCTCGGTCGGAGGATTCCGAGTTTCCGAGAAATCAGCGACTCGAAAGCGCTCGTGGCGAAAGCGAGGCAGGTAATGAGGCAGAAGGGAACAGAAGCAACGCGAAAACCGTTCGATCTGCTCGGAGGCATCGGGGGCGCCCTGAAATCCGCGCGGGAGAGACGAGGAGGGAAAAGAGAAAACGAGGAGCAACCGATGCCCCCCTCCCCGTCGATGGGGTGGCACGATACGAATATGCGCTTTCGGTTTGGTGTACGGGAGAACGAGTCGGCGAGCCGCGTTCTCCATTCATTAAAGCCCGCTTCCACGGCCTTATCGGATCTCTCTTGCCGCAATGAAGGCTTTCGCTCGGCCACACCGAGGTGTTACAGTTCACGTTTAATTAGGGGCAACGCGCCGGAATGAATAAGTTAATTAAACGCTCGCTAGCGAGCGAGACGTGGCGAAACGTGGAAAAAATGATCTCGCGACTTGACGATTCCGGCACCCCTCTCTGTTTTAACAAGAGCGAACGATTAAAATCGACGAGTTTCTTCCGAGAATTTCAGAGATCAATCTTTTTCGAAGGAAACGAAAGTCGATCGATTTGCCAATTTTCGAAATTACGATAACGTTCGAAATAGCGCGGATAGTTGGCGGTAGCTCGCTTCGTATCGAATTTCCACGAGCGAACGGCGAGGTGCCCGTCCAAAAATGCTGGCAGCATTGTTCGCCGCCTAATGGGAGTACAGGGGTCTCTCTAGCCATTAATCCGCCACTGTCGGCCAAACTCGTGCCGTCCGTGAGGCCCTTTTACGATTTCCTCCCACGGATTCGAGTGTGCTACACGTCGTTTTCTGCAACGCTTTTCTGCACGCCTCACGTGTGATCGTTCGCGTGACTTCCCCTCCCCCTCCCCCCTCCGTTCGACTTTATTCCTCGTCCCTCTTTGGCCAACGGGCAAATCCGATCCACAGTTCCCCTCTTCGTTCGTCGCGTCGGCGGTTCACGCCGCTCTGCTTTCTCTGCCTCTTTGCCCCCGCTCGCTCGCGAAAGCACAGTTCCTTATTCGCCCGCGCACCCAGCGAAATAACGAGCAAACGGCCGACTCTCGGTCGTAACCCCGCGGTCAAAGAGTGCAGTAACGTGTCCGCTCGTCCCACCTCTCTCTGCGAAAACAGCGCCGCGAAAATCTGCCTCCGAAACGAAGTCCCCGCCACCCCCGCGGGGGTTGCAGCACGAGGCCTCGTGAGATTCCACGGAAATGGCGCCACAGCGGTAGCTCCTTCTCGTTTGTCTCGACTGCACTTGCGGAGATGAACTTTTGCGGTTGAGAAGAGATTCCTTTATCGTATCCTTTGCTCCTTTCGTCTCGACGACTCTCGGTCGAAGGGATGAATTTTGCGTCTTGCGTTTCGAATAACACTTTTCGTACTTTTTCGACAAACTCGTGCAAAAGCAGTTGAATCTTTCTGGACGACTTTCCAGAGTTTCCACCGGCGGAAGCGAGTTTCTCAGACGAATCGTAGACGAGCAGGGAGGGACTAGCCACGGGAATTTTATTGTTTAATGGGCGAAAAGAAGGGAGTGGCGAAACAAAGAAGAGGAAGAGAGAGAGAGAGAGAGTGCGACGGTGGTGAGAAATAATCGTAAAAGGGGCGCCCACTCGCGCGAGCCAGATCCAACCTGTGTGTGAAACGCGCGGCACCCATACACCGAAAGACACCCACACGGAGGAGGACGAGGGCGAGCGCAAGGCCACAGGCGCCCCCAGAATTCAATTTTCAGCTTGATTTGTCAGGCCGTCACTGCCAGGAGAAACTCGCTGGAGCTCATTTCGCGCAGTTCGACCTGCGCCGCGCCGGCAGCACCTCTCGCCAAGTAGATTCTTTCGTTTCGCTTTTTACGACCAAAAGAGAGCCAACCAGGCCGAGTTTCACGGCGAGAAAAATCGCTTTGGTATTGGCTCTGTCCGAAACAAAAAGAAAAAAAAAAAAGAAGAAAAAACACACTTGCAAAAAGCGTGATTTCGAAATCGGAAACGTGATACAATTTTTGTACGATTGTTATCTCGATGAAAATTGATATTAATTTTCAGAAATCCTTCGAACGCTTTATCGCGGGGATAATTTCCTTTTCACTGGCGCGAGCGTGAAACGGCTCGACACGTGTCCGACGAATCGATCGAACGCGATGGGCATCGATCATCCTGGTTTGACCGGATTACACTCATCTCGTAGAACGTTTATTGCTAAATACTTTGCGTTCTCGCGATCGATCAGATCGAAAGCGGGGCTCGTATATCTCCGCGGAAAACGCTTCAGACGCGACCAACACCGATCGGATTACACAGCTGTTAGAACGATTTTTATCATCCGTTCTCTCTTCCGCGAAACCTCCAATATATCCTCTCGCAATAACGTAATATTCCCATTATAATTTTTAATTATGTCTTTATTGCGCCCGGCGTAAATAAAAGTCGTCGACGACGCGCGTAATATCCGCGTTTCACGTGGCCGTGATTATCCACTTTCGAATCCCCGGGGCCTTTCACGGCCCCACGCTCTTCCTGTTTGGGATTGTCGAAGCCCGTATCGGTGCATCTTCAACCCCTAATCAAGCTAACAGCTACGACTGAGAAACTATATAATCATTCTCAAGACGCACAGCTTCATTCTTCACTTTTTTTCACGTAGGTGAATACATACATACATACATACACACATACATATATATACCTACGTGAAAAAAAGTATAGAGTATATAAGAATACATATATATATATGTACGACGTCGCACCTAATTTTAATCGATCCTCTGAAACTCCCTCCTCTCGTTACTATTTTCGTTCGAATGATTCACGATGATTGCATCGCTCAATTTTAATCAATCTTCCGTTACTCTCCTCGGAGTGGCGTTTTCATCGAAATTAACGAGGTCGTTTTTGACGTTACGTTCAACTTTAATCAACGTTCTATATTTTTCTTCGAATCGGCTGAACCGAGGACGTCGATTTTCTATAACTCTGCCGAAAATATTTGATCAATTTTCCCGCAACTTCCGCTGGAACGATATTTAATCCGGTTCTTCGAGCATTCTCCATACTCTACCATTTTCGGGGTAGGAAGGAAAACAGCAGCTACTTACTTGTACGTTTCACAACTTCGATATCCACGTAGGTACATACGTACCGCGTAATGCGATGGCAAGTTAAATATTTTAGGGCGAGGGGGATCGTTTCGTACAGGAACCCCGGAGGGTGTGTTCTTGGCAACGAGAAGAGAGGGTTGAAAACCATAATCTGCCCGACGACACGGCTTATCTCGGTAAGCCGTGTCCCGAGCCGTCACGCGACCCATAACGAATCTTCAAACCCCCTTGAACGCGATACAACCAGCCAAGACGATTTCATCCTACGCGACGTAATGGAGAAAATTTTCCCGCGAGTCTTTCTATATTGAATCTAGTACTTGGCGAAACTTGGGAATTTTTAATAATTCTCGTTAACGGTATATAAAATCCGATAAACTTTTACGCGCAATTGCATTCGATATCCGGTAATTTCGATCAAGTTGTCAGAAGAGACTCTTGGAAGAGAGAAACAGAATTTTACGAATGATCGTAATTTTTATTTTTCATTTACGCAGAGTCTTAAGGCGGGCCTGCGGTTGGATTTTCGTGACAACGCGATACGAACGGGTTACCCGCTCCGTGAGTACCGACGCTTCAAGGCTCATTAAGTTCTTTTAATCACTGGCATTACCGCAATACGGATAATTGCACCGCTGCTCCGGGCTACAACGCCTGCCGTGCGTTTATTACGAATATAATGAGTCGCGGAACACCTGAGCGCCCATCGACCGACCGTCCGTTCCTCCTTCGTACACGTTTGGGGCGGCCTGAGGTTTTCGAAAGTCCCCCTCTGACAGGCTACATTTTTCCCGGCTAGCCGTGCCCATCGATCGATGGACGCAGACCCCGAATTTTTCATTTCGAAATGGACGACGCCGCCTCGTTCCCAACGATTTCGCTAACACGCCGAGTAAATCTTTCCGAGAAGTTTCCCACCGTGCCTGGCAAGGGTAAAATTTTACTTTCGCAGAGGTTTCTAGTTTTCTATCGAAGGAAGAAAAAGATCTTGACATTGCCATCGCAAGAAATTTTTTTACTAAACCATCGCCGACAATCTTTCCTTTCAAGTTTCTTACCAATAATTTATTTTAACAGAAAGAACGAAAAATCAAATACACGATATTTGCGAAAAGAGAGAGAATCTTCCGTCTCAGGGAGTAATTATGATCGTAAAAGCGACGGGGGGCGGCACGAATTCAATTTGACCTCAGGATGATTCGACGACAAATATTTTCGACGGCTGGGTGTCGACGGGAAAGCCACTTAGGCATTTTACATAAGGGTGTAGGCGACGCAGGAAGGGTCCGGTATGCCAGACACGCGCCGTGATTTGTTTTCCCTTCTCCTGCCGGCCCGTCCCCTATCCAAGCATCCCTGGAAAATATTAACTCGATTCGCAGCTCGTTGAGAAAGCTGCCGAGCGTTCGACATTGCCTTTCGACACCCTCTCGCCTATCCACGTCGACACCCTGTCCCTCCTTTCCCTTTCTCTTCAGTCCCTCGATTTAAAAATCCCCGTTTCCCTTCGCGAAAAATGCAAAATTCGAAAACTAGAAATTGGTAGAAAATCGAATAGGAATAGTAACTTTGCGCAAAAGTTTACGATACTTAGCGCCAAAAAATTTACGATATAGTGAATTAAGAAGCAAGGAGAGGGTACGAAGAACTCGAGGCTTAATTGTTCAACTAGAACTAGAAATTGATAGAAAATTGAATAGGAATAGTAAATTGAACACAAAAGTGTTTAGCGTGAAAACATTGGTACAACATGGTGAGTTAAAAAGCAAGGAGAGGGTACGAAAGAACTCGAGGCTTAATTGTTCAACTAAAATCAGAAATTGATAAAAAGTTGAATAGAAATGGTAACTTTGCGCAAAACTGTTCAGTGCCAAAAAATTTACTACATAGTAAATTAAGAAGCAAGGAGAGAACTTGAGGCTTAATTGTTCAACTAAAATCAGAAATTGATAGAAATTGAATAAAAATGATAACTTTGCGCAAAACTGTTCAGTGCCAAAAAATTTACTACATAGTAAATTAAGAAGCAAGGAGAGGGTACGAGGAACTTGAGGCTTACTTGTTCAACTAGAACTGGAAATTGATAGAAAATTGAACAGAAATGGTAACTTTAACCCAAAAGTGTTCAGCGCGAAAAAATTTGGTACGACGTGGTGAGTCGAGAAGCAAGGAGAGGGCGAGGAAGAGCTTGAGACCGACTTAATGAGGCCTTGGAGTTCCTGCTCTAAGCTCTCCTGCTTACGTGGCGCGCGTACGCGCATGTGCCCCAGGCTTGTTCCAGACGATTTCAACCGATCCCTACCCCGGTACCGCGAATCTATGCAAATGAGCGGCCAATTATGTTGCGAGCCCGTAAAAACTGCACCTTGTTAGAGGGACGTCGTGGCGGCGTGACGTAACGACGGCCGGACAACCTCTCACAAAGAGCGGCGACAAAAGGGGAGAAGAAGCCAGAGAGCCGAAGAAGATACGGGATCCTGGCCCGTGTCCGCCGCTTTTTCCAATTCCTCGTCTAACCGGCGAACCGGAGAGACTAGAAGAGACCAGAAAGAGAGAGAGAGAGAGCTTGATGTCTGCGAGATTCGCGAGACAGATTCGAAACTAGATCGAGTCGAGGAAGATGGTTTTTTGGTGGATGGTCGGTGACTGTTCACCGGGGATGAGGACGACAGTGGTGGATGTTGTCTCGCGTGGAACGTCGACGATCGTTTCGTTCAAGATGAATTAATCTATCCTGGGAACTCTTGCGCGATTATCCAATTTTTTCCAGCAACCTCCGACGTTCATATCGAAACGTTTCTCTAATTTTAACTTGGGTATGTTTTAGATTTAAAGACAAGTCGCTTAATTTTGAAATTAGTTGGCAACGAGTAAATTAATTTCAAGACGGAAGACTGAAATTTTTAAATAATTTGACCATCTGCTTCGACCGTCCGATTTCCATCTGATCGGCGACTGATTTTCGTGCGTGCAGCGTCGGATTAGCAATCCAGAAGCCGGTCGAGATACGAGAGGCGAGATGCGAGAGCGCACCTGAGCGCACCAACCAAGTTGGCTCGTCCTAAGGCCCGTACCCTAACGAGTGCGACGAGGACGGTATTAGGCGAGTCGGTAATAAGCCGAGAGGCAACGCGAGAGTCAGAGAGGGTTGCATGTCCCGCGGGACGAGTTGGAGGAGGACATGGCGAACCCTCTTAAAGTAGATTCGTGCCGAGCGGCGTGCCGGTGTATAATGACGCGGTGGCGCGCGCGCGCGCGCGCGCTCTCTCTGGATCGAGCCAACTCTGGATCAGAGAGGACCGAGATGTAACGAAGCAAGAGGGTGAAAGAGAAACGACGGGAAACGAAGAGCTCTTTGGACGAGTGTGCGACAGAGCGAGCATCGTTCCTTCCATCGCTCGCTCTTCGTTCGAGCTGGCTTCCTCGCGAGCGAGCGAGCGACCGACATGCGAGAGAACGACGGAACAGACGGAGCGAGGGGTCTAACAATGAAGGGCAGAGGAGAGAAAACGAGAGAAAAAACGCGACGAGGAAGAAAGAAGAAGAAGAAGAAGAAGATGAAGAAGAGGAGGAAGAAGAAGAAGAAGAAGAAGAAGAAGAAGAAGAAGACGAGCAGAGGGGGAAGCTTCGAGTGTCGGCACCTCGCCGCTAGAACGGACCACACACGTCGACGAGTGGCTCTCAACTTGTGGATCTTTGTCCTGGATGTACTTTGTCCAGGACACGTCTATCGTCTGTTATCGAGGGAAAATGTCCTTTCAAATTTCTCGTTTAATTTCGTTAGGTTGGGCGTATTTAACAGAAGAGAAAATTGTTTCTTATATGTACATATAACATACTCTTTGATACTTTTTCGATTTGAAACCTGGAAACTTGTGGAAGCAAGGAAAGAAGAAATTGTTGGTCAGTCGGAGGGCAAGTGTAGTAATGTAATTCGTTTAAGGTGCACGGAAACGTGTGGAATATTCGAGGATGGATGGAACAGTCGCGCAGGATTAAACACCGCGGACAAATTCGACTCATCGGATTACAATTTACGCGCGGTTGAAACGGAGGCACCGCGTTTCGGTGCCAGTCGCGAACCGGGCGATATTTCGACGTCGTGGTGGTTGAAATCTAAACGAGCGCAGCCTCTGTCCGTCTCGCGAGCGATGCTCACCGCCTCGGCGATCTGCCACCGGCAATTTCGCGAATCTCCTTCGAACGAAAAGAATCTGAAAGTGCGCGCATAAACGAGCAGTTTCACTAACCAGCCAAAGCATCCGGAATGACGCGCACAATGCCTCGATCGCAATTAGCGATTGACCGATGGAAATTAAGCAGACCGACGAATTCCGACAAGTTCCATTGAATTTTCAAACTGGAATCGTCCTGAGAATTTCCGCTGCTTTGGCAAATTGATCGTTTTTAAAATATACCTTGGAATTTATATTATATATATATATAATATTATTATTCACATTTGGTTATATCTCGTTTAGCGTTGATTTAACACAGAATTAGTACCGAAATATTTGAACGTCGATATTCGCGATAAATGTTGACCCATGACAAGATTCGCGGTTTCCTCTCCAAGTGGAATTAATTATTAACACGCAATTGCCAGGTGACTTCCGCGAAAGTACGAATATTTACTTCGCCACACGAGTTTAATCGAGATTTCTTCGGCCGATCGACGAACGAGCACGGCATTAAAACGTCGTGAAATTCGCGACGAGCCGAATTTCACTGAGAGACGGGCCAAAGAGCGTTCGGCCTGCTCGTTTTACCTTTCGTTTCCTCCGATACCGCAATCGTTTGGTTTCAGCCGAAACCAAAGGTGGCTGAATTCCAAACGGCGAGAGTTTCACCACGAAAAGTACGTACGAAGAGAGGGAACCGTCGCATGTTCCCGATGGAATCGCGGTGTACTCGCGAGCTTATGGCGGTAACATTAACGCTCTCGCGATCTTAACGAGACGTAATTGCAGGTTTTTCACTCGGCAGGTGGAAATCGGCTTTCTGCCACTAAAGAGCTTTCATATTAGGGAAGAAATATTAGGAACAAAGGCAGCTTTACTGGCTCCCCCCCCTGTGCCTTTCATTTATCAGATTTCAGAGTAAAAATGTCCAAAAAGAAAAAAAAAAAAAGAATGAATTTATAGCGAACATAGCTATTCTCAACAAAAAATAAAACAAAAATTGTTACAATTTTTGGGAACGTTCTTTTTCCTTTTTTGAAAGCGACCTCAAATAAAATGACCATCGTGTCGAGAAATCGCAAAGTAAAATTAATAGACACCTGGCAATGTTGCAAGAACCTTGTTGAAAGCGTGATGGATATATCTGGGTTAAACACTACTCTTCGATCTCCTCCTTGATCTTTAAACACCATTCTGCTAATACTCGATGAAACTTACATTTTTCCTCCTTTTCCTGTTTTCTTTTATTTTAGTTTATTTTACGGCAAAACATCACGTCACAACCGATAATTATCGACGGGACGTTCCTCGAAGCTTTCGTGCCGATAGCTTTTATCGACGTTTATTGACGTGCTAATTCCGAACCGTCATGCGTCAATTAATGCGCGAACCAACGTCCGCGCGATTATTCAGATTATTCCAGAAACCAGCGGCGTCGTTTCAGCACGCCGGAGAGCGCGACTCGCGAATACAATTTCTCGCGCGTGTAATCTTTCACGTCCACTTGTTATTTCCAACGGCCATTAATAGCGGACGTAGCTGCTCGCGTCGTGAAAACACGATTTATTACTCGACACCCCCCCCCGGTTGAAATTAATCCTGCCCGTCGATTGCATGTTTGTCAACTGTCTTTTTTTTTCCTTTTTTTTTTTTTTTTTTATCAACGACCAGCGCGGATTTGTCCGCAATCGAACGACTCCCTTGTTTTCCCTCTGCCCCGAAATTTGAATCTGGCGCTACTTGAGAAACAGCGACGTTTCAACGGCGAACAACACTTTTATTCGACCCGTTTGCGATAAAATTCGGTAAAATTCAGAAAGATAATTACACATTTCTTTATCAAGGTTCCCCGCATTCCAGATACCGAGTACCGCACTTTGAACATTTTACACATTTTGCGTGCATGTAGCTACTTTCAAATTTTTATCTAAATCGGTCCATAAATAACAACATTCGACGATTTTTTCGAATCGCCCCTCACGTTACGCTGAAGCTTCTTCTTACTCGTCGGAATTTAAACGTCCTCCGAAAATATATCCGCGTATGTAAAACTCGGAAGTCGCATATTTTCAGGCGAAATTTTGGCGCGTCTCTCCTCTCCGATCCATTTCCACTTTTTGCCACTGGTAATTTCGAGAAGCTCTCAGACATCGTTTAACTAACGACTACCTCGATCGTTCCGTCACAACGTTATCAATTGGTGCTCGAAAGAGAAAGAAAATCGCTAACGAGTCAGCTTGTTAGCGAGCGAATATTACTAAAGTCGAAACTTTTACAAACAATCGCACAAACTGCGCACTCTGATTTCTACTTGAAGATCGAAGCTACGCTCTGTCAGTGGGGAGAAGAATTTCAAAACAGAATCTTCATTTGCCGGCACGTTACTCTCCCATGGAAATCTCAGACGCTGCGTTTCCTTCGTGTTCGCCTGCTCCTCCTTTCGCTCCTCCTCGAACGATCTCCTCTCTCTGGACGAAATAAATTTCCTCTTGTCGAGCATCTCGCGCCGCGATACGTCTTCCTTCTTTCCTCTATTCTTATTTTCGTCGGCTGAGATCGCCCCACGTTCGCGTTCGCGTTCGCGTTCGCGTTCGCCCCTGGGATCGCCACGTTTCGCACCACGCTCGGTAGAATTACGATTACCGGCTCTAGCCAAGCCAGGGCTCGCTATTTCAATTAACCACGTCGTGTTCCCTCCTATGCGCCATTATGGCACCGTGGTGTCGTGACCAATGACGGGTGTCTGACCACACGCGAACCTTTTCTTCTCCTAACTCTAGATTTTCCACCCGTGTTCCAACCTTATTTCCATTTCTTCCCTTTTTTTCTTCTTTCTCGCGTTCGCTGAACTCCCTCGCCTCTACCGAAACACCTTCCCTCGACTCTTTATTTCAGTGACGTTCTTGCATCGACTTGTCAGAGCTTGTTTGAGTTTGATACTAATCGCACTCGCAACATCCGTTGTCGTGAATTTGCGTGGAATTAATTGTGCTTGTCAGTGGTAATTTTTATGATCAAGAACCTTTCACACGTCTCTTTATTTATTGATTATCCGCCAAACAGTCTTTCAAGTTAAATTATCAAACAGAAACTGTTTGACGTCGTATGACGGAAACGAAAATCTAGATAGAGTTTATATTCTGGGTGCATACTTTTCAATTCGCGATTGAAAATCGGAAAAACAAGTCTCCAAATTTTTGGCAACAAGTAAACTGCAAAAGATTATCCGCCAAACTATCAAACAAACTGTTTGACATCGTATGATGGAAACAAAAATCTAGACAGAGTTTATATTCTGAGTGCATACTTTTCAATTTGCGTTTGAAAATCGGAAAAACAAGTCTCCAAATTTTTGGCAACAAGTAAACTGCAAAAGATTATCCGCCAAACTATCAAACAAACTGTTTGACATCGTATGATGGAAACAAAAATCTGGACAGAGTTTACATTCTGGGTGCATACTTTTCAATTTGCGTTTGAAAATCGGAAGAAGATTCCCCTGATTTTTCAATCGGACGGCAAGAAGCCAAACCTCCAATTAAACCATCAAACATAAACTGTTTGACGTTGTATGATAGAAACAAAAATCTAGAAAGAGTTTATGGGTCTCACTTGGAGTTTTCAAAAAACAATTCGCGATTCAAAGTCGGAAGAATGAGTCTTCCGATTTTTCAATCGGACAGCAAGAAATAAACTGCGGAAGATTATCCGTCAAACTATCAAACATAGACTGTTTGACGTTGTATGACAGAAACAAAAATCTGGAAAGAGTTTACATTCTGGGTGCCACTTTTCAGTTCGCGATTCAAAATCGAAGGAACGAGATTTCTCAATCGAATGGCTTGCAAGAGGCGAAGGAAACGGATGTTCGGGACGAGAGAAACAAGATGGCCCGTCGTAAACGGGCGTTGTAAAACATCGCCAATTCTTGGCCAGAGTTCTTTGACAGAAACCGCCGTTTCGGAACGGATCCTTTTCACGGATCTCGGGAAATAGCTGTGCAAAGGTGTGTACGTTTATCCGCGAGGGATTCGTTCCAGCCCGAAATTTCCTGCGCGTCTAAAAGTCAAAAAGTCGGCCCTGACCTACTGCGTTTTGTAGCAGCGTAGGTTTGGAACTTCCAAAGGGATCACGACGGTTCACGGTTAGCAGAGGAAAGTTAATCGGCAAATCCTGTTTGCTCGGGGTCTCCGCTTTCGACACGCTCGTCCTCTGCCGTTTCCAAAACGCGCTAGTTTCACCCTGACGTGCTTCGTCACCCTTTGCGACTCCTCGTGTCAAAACAAACCTGCCGAGCATCGCAAATCCCGACAGAATTTTTTTCATCGATTTAATTTTTTCGGGAAAGCCAAAAAAAGAAAAACGGCGAAGGAGATATTGCGACAGATGCGAATCGCAGATAAATCGCGTGTTGTTTCAAAGTTAGAAACTCAGAATGCCAAAGAAGAACCGAGGGGGATAGAGACTTATCGAAAACATAAACACGACTTCTGACTCTTTAAACCGGATAATCTGCGGATAAATAGCCCTGTGGTCAAATGGTGCCAGAAAGATTATGTACTGTCAATCTCAGGTAAACTTACGATAGAATATTTTGAACTTAAGGGACTTGTGGTTTTCATCTTTTGACCAAAATGTATAATGGGTGTTCCGGACTTAAAGGACAAACTGCAAGGGCTCGATCTAAGCATAAGAAGAAGAAGAAAGAAGTTTGTCAGGAAACACCTTACAGAATTGTTAAACAAATATTGTTCATATTGTGTGAAAGAGATAACTATTTCTTTTTTTATTCATTTGATTTTTACTTACGGAGTATTTACAGAATAAAATAAAATTTATTCAACGAAACTTCACATGGAGAATTGGTGCAAAAAATTGAAAACATAATTTTGTTGAAACTCAGCAAAATTCTCAGGAACGTTACAGTGTTTTTAATTCTATTATTCACCGATATCGAGCTCGATGGAATTAAAGATTGGTACAAAATAATGGTACAAAATTAACACATGAAAAAGGAGATTTACTATAATGAAAAATGCGTTGCTACTTGTATATTTCATATTTAAAATATTTGTAAAACATTTTTCCCTTCTTTTTATGTATAGATAAATGCAAAGTCTGCAGTTTGGCCGTTTATGTTGGAGACACCCTGTATAAAAGAAACCCAAGCTAGAAATGTACGAGATCCATTCCAGATTTACAAACTTTTTACAAAAATATACAATTAGTTATTTTGCTCGTTTTGATCAGTGTCTAGTGTCAAATTGTATAATCTTTTCTCTCGAGAGATATCGCCAAATACGGGGAACGTTTCTCGAAAAGATCTTCTATCTGTGGTCATGCTGGAACCGGAGGTATTTTCGTGAGAGAGGAGCGAGGCAAATCACGTTTCTACGAAGCCGCCGAGCTTCGAGACCGAGTTGTCAAGGACGACACAGTTTTGACGTCTCAGTCACGGGGAAATCAGATTATCTCTGCAGGATAACGGACCCCTGCGTCCTACGTGCAGGACAGCCGCGGTTGGCCTACCTGTAACAGCTACCTGAAAGCATTTTCCTCTCGGTGTAAGCGCGAGCGTCCTTCGTGCCACACGAGAACTCCTCAATAGCCCTTTCGATACACGGAACGTCGAGAACGAATCGCTAAAAATCGGTAAAACGTGACTTTCTTTCCCGACTCTGCCACTGGACAAATAAGTTTATCGAATGCAACTTTAAAATCATTTTTTAGTTTAACTCGTATTATAGACATAGACGCGTGACGTTTAGGAGACAAATTTGTGGAATTGCAATTACGCTCGAGCCTGATTTTCTTATTTGGACAAGAAGGAAATTTCACAATTTCATGTTAAACTTCTAACTAAAAGAAGAGACAGAAACAGAAAGCTAGACTTGTCAATTTCTCCGCGATACGCATCGGAAATTTCAGACTAGAAATGAAAAAAGAGAGCTTCCCTAGCCTAACGGAGTCTCCTTGCGAGCAATTGGTCACAACGAACAATAAAGCCCCCCCTCCCGTGCAAAACTCGAGTCTAAACAAACCTTTCTTCGACTACCGCATCTTTTTCACTCCACTATGCAATCCCGTGCAAATTCTTACCGCAACGGACAATGCGACACGGATTCCCTTTGTGCGCGTGTCAGGGTCACTTTTCGACTCCAGGCCGAAAGAGACAAGAGTTTGAAGTGTCTATTTGCGACAAAGACGCGTGAAAATATTTTCCCGCAAACTGTTACACCTTGTCAAATATCATTTAAAAACAAATCGAGATTGAAAACGAAGATGGTCGAAATATATGATTTTTAAGAACGAAACAGTAGAGTGTTTGGAGTTGTCGTTGCGAGTTTGAAGAAGTTGAAACGGGTGATCGTGAGGGAAGAGCTACTCGGTCCACGAGATCGGCGTGACAAAGTCAATGGGTTTTTTTTTTTTTTTTCAGGTACTGTTCTTCTTCTTTTTTTCTGGTGATAGCAATCCGAACGGAACGAATTCTGTTTTCGAAACACAGACACTTCTCTGGAAACTGTTCCGAGCTGTCTAGTCAGTTTTGGCGGCATCTGCGCCTCGTTTTTGAACCGAGACTAATCTCTGGAAGGGCTCGTTTCTTTTCGCACCACTATTTTCTCTCAACGAGAATGAAGTACGTATATACTATTTGCATGTGAATATCATCTTCTGTTCCCTTAAAAGTGCAAAATACGCGCAACATTTAAAAAGCAGAATTTTCCCAGTTTACCAATGTCATAAATATTTTACCAACAGTGTTTTTACCAAAGTTGCTTATCAGAATCTTATCTGCAGATGACAATGCAGACGGTGTAAAACCAGTCGGCGGAATCCGAGCAGTTTTAACCAACGAGGAGCTGATTAACAACGACTAAGAAACTGGCAACGCAATCTCGATTCATCGCGATATAATCGAGGCAAAGGATCTCCGATCCGAAACGCTCAACCCGAGCATCTTCGACGTACTTAACGTAATACGTACCCGATAAGCGATCAAAACCGATCAAAGAGAGAGAGAGAAAGAGAGACGGACGAAACGGAAACTACCTCTCGCGTGTGTCTCAACTTGCCATAACAGCGAGCTTCTTTCCTCGCTTAATGCCTCCACTATTGCACGAGTGGAACCTGTTCTTCCACGTTATAACGTTGGCCAACTGCTAATTTTCTCTTCTGTCACACATCTTTCTCTGAAATAACTCCACCGTCCGCGCGATGGCGACCAACGAGAACCAGGTGATCTGCTTGCCACGAATTCCGCGTACAGGCTGACTCATAAATGCGCATCAACGCTTGAGAATAATTTAAAAGTAAAAATTAATCTCAATTAGGTTCTTAAACGACAGTTACATTTCTCGAGAGCTAAAGTTTGTCCAAAATTATTTAATGCTTTTTAGGTTTAACTAACTTTAACTATACCAAGACTCGACAACTTTGCGATGATAATTTTTGTATCGATCGTCCACAACTCGAAGACTGAGATATGCAGAACGTATTTTTACGTGGCAATTTTTTAATTCTTAAATACTTTGGTGAGCAGATTCGATTCTCAAAGCATTGA
The DNA here is from genome assembly GCA_030673865.1 of Melipona bicolor. Taxonomy (NCBI): domain Eukaryota; kingdom Metazoa; phylum Arthropoda; class Insecta; order Hymenoptera; family Apidae; genus Melipona; species Melipona bicolor. The sequence goes on from JAHYIQ010000012.1 coordinate 4,631,989, forward strand.
CGCACATGACGTTTATGAATCGTCCTGTAGACAGACAGACAGTAAGAGAGAGAGAGAGAGTACAAATCTCGTTTCGTGTACTTAGCTCGTGGCAAGCTGTTACCCCAGAGTGTGTGGTCGAAGAAGCTCGGGTCAGCGAGGCTCGTTACGAAGGAAGAAGCCACGACGACCATTAGAATAGAAGGCACGAGGTTTGCTTATGCGAGCAGGACGGCTAGCGCCATATTCGGCCGGGCCGAGGTGCTGGATTACGCAGAACACGTACCAATTTTACATCAGGTTCGCCGGAGGCCTGGCGGTTCCACCGTATTCGTACGTTTTTAGTCCGGCTGCCGACCGATGTATACACGGCCTGTTCGCTCGCTCGTAAATGGATTAATGTGATTAACGGCCGCGGGGAAAAAGTTCGTCCCGGTAATTGGTTCTCTTGTCGGGGCTAGAGAGCCCTGTAACCGAGGCTCTCATTGTTCCCTTTTGCCAAGCGGGACAAGATAGCAGAATGCGGCTTAGGATACGTCGCAACGCAGAGAAAGAAAAATCCGTGTGACGAGGCGATTCTCCCGTCTCGTTCTTCCCCTCTTCTTCCACGCGAAACAAACAACGTTGAAGAAGAATAGAACCGTGTAGTAGTACCTGCAGTGTAGACGCTGTGTGTAATCGACGTCGTGTGTCGGCCGAGGACGAACGAAAAAGAGAGAAAGAAGGGGGAAAAAATTGGAGCGCGACAGGGCATTCGAATGGACTCGTTACTCGGCTATTCGTCCGAGACGACTCTTGTCTACAAATAACGGAAAGAAAAAGGCGACTCCGCTTCTTACCGGCTCGTTCGCTCTGTAGCTGATTTCATCCGGGGAAAAAGTCGCGAGCAAGCTGTTCCGTTCCGAAGAGGCAACAACACGAGTGTCCTTGCTCCTTGTATCACCAATGTACTTAATCACGTTTGAAATTTGAAAATAAACCGAAACGACGAGTTGTTCGAGTCTCATTCGAGTAGTTTTTCTATGGCGCGCGATACGTGAGCAGAATTTTATCGGAACACGTGTTACAATCAGTGGCTCTATTCGCGTGCTATACCGATAAGATAAGTGGGATAAAACGCGAATTTCACGAAAGACACAGCTTCCTCGAAACGCAACGGCAACATCCCGCGCGTAAGGGAGAAGCTGCGGAGAGCGTATATACCGAAAGAGAGGGAGAGGCACGATTTCCTCGTTCGTCACGATCCCCGCCGATAAATCAGTACACTTTGCGGTTCCCCATCGTGTTAGAACGGTTCATAAGCAGCATACCGCGTCGCAGGGGTGCGGTTATCTTCGCATGTACCGGGTGTGCATTATCTCAGTCGGCGTATAAATACAGCGGAGCGATCGCGGGACGCGTAACAGGCCGTGAAAATGAGCGGCCGACGTTTCTCCTCGACGAGGGTAGCAACGGCATCATCCCTCCGCAGCAGGGGAGGTGGGAGTGGTCGCCGAGTGTTTATAAACGGGATTAGGGGAATCATCGACATGGTGTCTCGTGCGGCGCAGGGGTGTGTCTGGCCTCTAGGGGAAGGAGGGAAGTGCACTTTCGTCGATGTACGACAGGCCTGGCCGTCGGATACTTTCAATCAGCCCGATTGATCGTGTAGTTATCTGGATTCACACGTCCCGTCGGCCGCATTTATTATCCTCGTCCCCCACCCCGTCCTCCGTGCAGCGCCTGTTCGTGTTTGCCAGACTGTTTGTTCAAAGCGTTCGACCGATCGTTGATTGGATATGCGTCTACTATCGAGACCGGGGAAGACTCCTTCGATTGTATCGAAATGGAATTTTAAATTTTCAAACTCGTCGGTCACGTCGAGTTTTTAGAACGAGTCCAGGAGAGAGACGGTCAATAAATTGCAGTCTACGTTCACGAGAAACTTGAAACTCAACACCAACAGCACGAAACAAGGAGTAACATCTTCGAGAAAGATATCTGGTGCTGCACTAATTTTGAAACGTTTATCTACAGAAAAAAAACTCGAAGCGTCGAAAGTTCCATAAGAGAGATCGTAGGAATAAAGATGCGCGATATCTGGTCCGGACGTGCATGGCTACGCGCAGGTTTGCTTCTGCTCTAGAAAATATCGCGAGGCTTTCGAAAAAGTGGCGATACTGGGAAAGGGAGAGAGAGAGAGAGAGAGAGAGAGAGAGAGAGAGAGAGAGAGAGAGAGAGAGAGAGAGAGAGAGAGAGAGGGGGAGGGGAAGCGGAGAGTTTGCACGCGAGGTTGCATGTGGTTCGAGCGCGGTGGGCGGGGACAGACGTTGGCCACGCCTTTCGCTTCCCCTCTGTGGGCGGCGTGGTGGGGAGGCTCGCGTCGCGATTGGTCGGCAACCGGTTCGCGAGGTCGTACCAACATTAATTATTCTAAATAAGTCGTCGCCCCTGCGGCGGCTGATTATAGAGTTTGCAGTGCCATAAATAGAACCCGTTTACAAATCGCGTTCGGGGAATAATGATCGTCGACTGCAAGACCCCGCGTCCTGTTCTTCCTTTTGCAAGCTGAACGAAAAACCCAATCAATCCCTGACGTACGAGACGTCGCGATTGGTCTCGCCCTAGGCGTTTTCTCTTTTCGACCAGAGAGTCCCTCCGAGTGACGCGCGTGGTTACGTGTTCCTAACGAACGAATTTACCACGCTTGCCCCCTTGGACCAACCTGCTTCTTGCCGGAATACATTTGAACGGCAATCAGCCTGGAGACGGATGACAGTGTCAAATTTCGAGGTAGAACTCTTGCCCGCTACTTTTTTTACTACTTCTTTGCGGAATCTTGGACGCGGAATGAATTAACCGATCGCGGCTTCTCTTTCTCCTCGTGGAGCACGGTCGTCGAGTCGCGGACGTATCGATACTTTCCATCAGCGAGAGACTTTAATCGGGTCTAAACTAAAACTGCGACTTTTCCCCCCCCCCCAAAAAAAAAAAAAAAAAAAAATTTTGTTCTCTAGTGGCCGAGTCACGACTCGATTGTTGGATCAATTTACCACCGATCAATCTCTCTTCGACAAATGACAGTGTAGCACGTTTAAATGCTACACCGGGAAGAAGACCGTGTTGAAAACTAGTTCAGAGTATCTCTCCCCTCCGGAGCTGTAGCGCGCTTCGACTGGAAAGCGGTGCTCCGTTCTCAGACGAGGCCACTATTGATGGATAGACACGTTATGGTTATTTATAGCGGCTATCTCTATTATTGTTCTTACATGAATCTAACCGGGGACTAACGATCCTTTTGTGGTTCACGTATGGCAGCTGGTATCCCTAGGTGTGGTCATTAATAAAACCGTGATCTCTAACAACCAGAGTGCTACAGCACGTTTCTTTGCGAACTTTAGCCTGGCCGAACAAAGGAATTGCCTTCTGTTAGCCCTTGACGGCTAATCCGATCCGTGGCTGGAAATATAATTTTGAAAGCCACGGGTGAAAACGTGTTGCGTTCGTACAGAAGGAGAATGCCCGCGGAGAACAGGTGTTGCGCAACCCATGCGGAGAATTTTATGGGCATGTAAAGAGTCGACTTTTCGCGATTCCGGTATTCCTTCCTTCGGTTGTAATCAAGGCTCGACGATTATCTCCGCTAGGATTACCTATTATACGCTATCTACTATCTTCTAAAATGTTCGATTCCACGCTCTTTCCACTAACAACGTATTCCAACGAACGAACGTTTCTACTTTATGCAATAATTACATTCTCCGCGATTACCTGCGCTTGAAACCAACAAGCCAGTTTGTTTCTAAACTCTAGATGACGCCAGGTTGTTTATCGGCAGCCGGCTAAAATTTACAAATTTTCGTTAATTACGATCTAATAATGAAAAAAATCGGTTTGCACGTGACCGGTTGAATTCACGAGATACGTTTTGTTAGGGGGCTTTAATTGGCACGATTTTAATGACGGCTCCTTAGAACTCTCGCGTGCTCCTAATGCATAGGTTCGCTCCTTTCATGTCGTGAGCAAATAACGTTTCCACCAGAAGAAGAGAATCTCGTGCGATTAGACGTTAAAAGGGTTAATGACTGTAATTTTCTCTTTACTGGTTAACGGCCGAGTGTGTCGTCGCTATTTCTAATGAAGTTAATTACGCCAAGTCGGAGTGTCCGCGACACACATATCACAATCGTAACAATCCAAGATTTCACCTGAACGATAAGGGTTCGTTCACCGTTCGTTGGAAGTTGTAATGGAAGAAACAACAACCCCTTTCGCGTCGGAAAATTTATGAACGCGATAACTAATCCTCCTTTTTGTCGGAGACTTTCTGAATTTTATCACGTGCGAGAGTGACGAGGGTGCAAACTGTACTTTACCTTCTAACCCTAACCCTAAAAGATTGATAGAAGTAAGTTGTAACGTATGCAGATTGGACCATGAGCCATACAGTTGTCCGTATCTTTGAACAAACAATCAACTGAAACGAAAGAGGAAGAAGAAACGAATGGTAGGAAGAAGGAAGCTGTGGACCAGCATCTGCACCACGGATAATACATTTGTTCGTTAACCGTCACGGAGCTCCACCCAAAAAGAGCAGAGATGGTGGGAGGGAGAGAGAGAGAGAGAGAGAGAGTTCGACGGCGGATGGTCGTGTAAATTTTTGTATAAAGCGATTTCGACGTCGAACGATAAAATTCACGTCAGTGAGGGAGAACGCTTGTCGACTCGAAGAAATGAATTAGCTGCCTCCGGATAGAAAAGCGAAGGTGGGGAGGAACAAAAGTATGGAGTAGTGGGCATCGAGAAGTAGGAGGGGAGGGCTGGCGGGCGTGGCTTGTCGGGGAGGGGCAACATTGTGGGCGATATCTTGGCTGGAGCGGTGGTAGGGGTAGAAAAGGGGCGGGGAAAAGCTGGCGATTTTACTGACATTCGCAGTGGCGCGGATATCTTCGTTTTTTCAAGCAATATTGCCAAATTACTCGGAAACGTTACGAATATTTTTCCAGCGTATGCGAAGTGCAATTAACAAGGCGTTAAAACAACCAAGAGTCTTGCGACTACAGTTCTTTCTTAATCGTATTAAAAAATTCGGAGAACGAAGACAAAACTTGGAGCACACTCTCTTAACTTAAAGACGCTTTTAGTTTTGTATAATTTCTCCTGAAAATGGTCGAGCGTTTCATGGACGTAGAAGGAAAGTCGTGTCTCGAAAGAACTTGGCAACATATTTTTCCCAAAGTAGCGATACGTAGAAGAGCAGCGGAAAAAACGGTCATAAGTAAGACAAAAATCTGGTCGCCGTTGAAACGAGACTGGAACGATGCAGTCGCATCGATCGTAGTAAACTCCAGCCCCCTACTCTCCGTGCCACTGGTAGTGGGGGGGGGGCGATCGAACAGAAGGTAGTAGGGATAAACCTTACGCCAGTGGGCGGAGCCTATGACTGAAGAGTTAATAGAGATACAATCGAGGGTGTCTAGTGCACTGCACTCCAGACTGGGGCGTAGGAGGAGTGAAGGGGCGAGGGGGACGGAGGGGAAAGCGGTAAGTAGGGACCACAGGTCCCCTAGTTTAGACATCACTGAGCGACGGATGGACAGCCAGTCAGACCCGTCACAGCACTCGCTCGAGTCCTCGGAAACCCCGAGAAAAGCCAATACTAAGGAGACTTGCAGTTCTTGAAGTTGATCCGGAGTCGAACCGTTAATCTCGCCTCAGGCGACAGACATATTCGACGTGGCAATGCCTTGCCACTAGACGAACCTGCCACGAGAGCAGGGGATACCATGCACTGTCCATAAATATTACGCAATACGCGGGAACAGAACTTTCGAGACGTCAGAGGCGGCTGGAGCGCTTGAAACCAACAATCTGTAATCTACAAAGTATCAGTGACAGAAGACAGTACAGTGACACGTGCGGTGATCCCGAGGAAAACTTTCACGAACGATATTAAACAGTGAGCTGGTGAACCTGACTAGTGAACCTTGGCAGGCTAGAAACGTGACAAGTGTGACTCTGTGTACTTTCACGAGTATGACAGCAGAGGATTAACATTGCCGTCAAATTCCGTCGTTCAACCGTCACGCGAGAGACAACAAAAGAAATAGTTAAAAGACCGAAAGATGAGCGTAGCTCTCGTGACAATGGACTCCGCGTATGGCCTTCGACTGGGAATTGGCAGCCACCACCATCATCATCACCATCACCACCATCATCGGGTGCGCTCGCCCGAGAGTCACGTGGTTCCTCGTCAGGATCAACAACCAGATCAAAAAGATGACATCGAGGTACCATTGAGATTCAGCGTGGTAAACATTCTCAGACCGGATTTTGGTCGAGAGGCGATTCTCAACACGAAAGCACCGAAACAACAGACCAATTTGGTGGCCGATCATTCGACGACGATCCCAGTTCCCATTCCTCGTCACAGTCCTCTTTCTCTGCCACGTGATTTGAGCCTGTCGTCGAGCCGATTGTCACCCACGAGGCCACAACCCAGCGGTTTCTCCGTGCACAGAGAAAGGGATCTGTTCTCTTCTCACAGCGGGCTGACATCACCCCTTCAGAGGAGCACCGGCCTCAGCAGAAGCGGAAGCCTCGAGAGCTTGGCCAGCAGCAGAAGCTCGGTTACCGGAAGCTCCGTTACCGGAGCACCTTCACTGGGTTCCACGTCCTCTACCATTGGCAGCGACTCCTTAAGCGGAGATAGCAGTTCCGGAAATGCCACGTCTAATACCACCACCAACCCAACTGCACTCAACGGGCAAAGTCCTTGGCCTGCGTGGGTTTACTGTACCAGATACTCGGACAGGCCTTCTTCCGGTACGTTTCTTTACTCTTTTAAGTCTTTCGGAATTTCTCGCGAGAAATTTAAAAATGTCTCTTCCATAGTTATCTTCAAAGTCTTCAATTTAACCAACAATCGTCAGAGAATTAATAACTCTAACATACGCGAGCTGCGAAACTGACAGATCACTCTAGGGACCATACCGAGTGTCCACGGAATCTCCATCCGAGACAGTTAATCGTCAGTATCACGGAAGTGGCGGAACGCGATAACTAGCCGGCCATAGACTCTGCCGCTGCTATTTCTCTGTGCATCAGCAGCTTAATCAATTTACCTTCGGCAACCGTTACGCCCCGAAACCAGTTTCTATGTAAATCAACGCGCGTTCCACGAGACCACCGTCGAAAAGCCCCGCAGCGCTCGATAGGTATAAAGCAGCTCGTCCAATCGCGATCTCCTCTCCTGCGTTGCAACGCGATCGAACTCTATGAAGACGTAGGTTTAACCTATCTGAAAGTCTCGGAAGGAACCGATCGGTACCGAACTATCGGGCTGCATGCTTTATGTATAATTGAGAGTCGTGGCGCAGGGTGAACGTACCACTTTGAACACACCACCTGCGCCCGTTCGCAGAACTCGTCGCTCTCCTGAACCTATAACCGCGATCTACCTTCTGCGACCGTGGTGTCCCAGATACGCGGTTTCTATCTAGCCGACAGGGTGGTCCGCGACTCTACCGCTCGATTGTCGCCCTTGCTAATTGCCGTGGATCGTGATCGATGTTTCGTTGCTCGTCTTGCGGTTAATTAAACGGTACGCGATCTCGGCTGAAGAGTGGTCGGCGGCCGATGGTGGATTTTGATCGATAGTTTATTGTTGTGTAACGATGGTCGTTTGAGATTCTTTCGAAATTTGTGTTTTGGACGTTCCTTTATTTGGGAATTTTGAATGTTAACCTGGAGAAACAGAGTCGTGATTCTTTTTATTTGAAAATTCTATCGAGACGGAGTTCAACTTTATTTGGGAATTTCCGTTGTTTGATCCATCAGCTTCGAGAACACGCAGGCAGGTAGGCATTTGTGTTTCCTCAAAGAACTCTGGACGAGTTTGTTTCACGAGGAATTCTAGTTGATTCCCCTGTTAACGCGAGATTCAGCGATAAAGCTGCCTCATGAATATTCAATGCCTGTCAACGCTGTTTCCAATAATTTTTCTGAACGTCACGAAAACACGATAGGCGGCGATCGCCGGATTAATACAGCAATTCTCGCGTCCCGTAACGTGAAAAGATAATCCCCGCGTTTAAAAGTCCAAGGGAGGCTCTCTTTAATCGCTTTAATCGGGCGTTTATCTAACGAAACATCGATCAGAGTTCTCCTAAATTTAAATCGCTAAAACAGGATTTACGGACAATGGTCGCGTGCTGCGCCTTAGCCTTGGGAATTCCATTACGCGATAACGCGCTCGCGTCGTTTCTATTCCTAGTTTCCATTCGGTGAAAATCGAGAACAATCGAGAACGCGTATACGTACGTATAAGCGAGCGGAGCGGAATCGTAATCGAAATCGGAGGAACGTGAAATTAACGAGCAATTAACCGGTTGCTTTTCAGGACCGCGAACGAGGAGGGTGAAACGATCGCAGAACGGGAAGAACGGCTCGCCGGAAGAGAAGAGACCGAGAACGGCGTTCAGCGCGGAGCAACTGGCCAGACTGAAGAGGGAATTCGCGGAAAATCGATACCTGACCGAGAGAAGGCGGCAGCAGCTCTCCCGAGACCTGGGCTTGAACGAGGCGCAGATTAAGATCTGGTTCCAGAACAAAAGGGCAAAAATCAAGAAGGCCAGCGGGCACAAAAATCCGCTGGCTCTTCAATTGATGGCCCAAGGCCTCTACAATCACTCGACGGTGCCCGTTGACGAAGACGGCGAGGAAGTCGTGACTGGAAGCAATCATTCGCACTAATGACGAGCAACGTGTCCTCGAGAGAGTCGTTCGTCGTTCCTGAGAAATTTTATACGTACACGTTCGACGTTACGTGGCCGGCCACCACTCGCCGCGTCGCAACAACGTTTCCAACCCCGAGCGATCGTGAAGCGATCGCGAAACGATCGGGCACGGCGATTTCACATCGATCGCGTCTGTCTGATGAGAGTCGTGCAGAATTTTCGCACGGAAGCGTTTAAATCGACGATCCACGACAATATTAGATACGTCAGAACGACAGGATCTTGATCTACTTTTACGTAGCTGTGCTAAGCGATCACCAAATAATTTTCTACTTTAGCTTGGACGTAGCTAATGCTGCAGCGATGCTTCTTGAAACAGGAATCTGGAGCGATTTGTAAATCAACGAAAGAGATAGATAGATAGATAAATAGAGAGATCACTCGAACACTCGTAAGATCGCAGACTGAATCCTTACATTTATCGACTACAAGTATGTTATATCGGCATATATATGACTCTAGTACGCACGAGCTCCGGTACGATCCTTACCTTACGTTTAAGATTTAAATTATTTATTTCCCCTGTACATAATTGTAAATACGACTGGACGTGAATGTGTATATGTATATAATTTTTAATTGCCGAGCAAAGATTACGCACCGTGTCATTGCGTGGGTGTGTACGGAGCTGCGCACGGATCGCGTGAATACGAAAAGGATCTCACATTGTACGTATACTCCTAATTGTCGTGCGAGTCTGTATAGCAGTCTATATAGATCTCTCCCTACGTAGGTACACATATCCATTATGTAGACAGATTTGGAAAGTTCGCGTCTCACGATATGCGGTCGATATAATCTATGTAACCCGCTTACATGTTGCCACCGATTAAATCGAATTAAAAAAAAATATATATATATATATATGCCAACTCTTTCCACGTTATTTTTCTTGTTCCTGGATACCTTTCCGATTCACCTTGCAACCTCCGGCGCCAACCGTGAAACGATCGACAGAGAAATGTAACGTAATTTTCATTTTAACAACGACGAAAGGTTTCACTTTGAAACGCCGGGAGTGATTCAGTATTTTCATTCCCCTTGCGACGAACAATTAATATTCGCCACGAGCAGCGGAATTTTAATCCGAATTGGAGTTTGCCATGATGATTAAAAAAAAAAAAAAAAAAAAAAGAAAAAAGGAAAAGAAGAAGAAGGATCGTTTATGGCGAGATCGAGCGATCTCGAGACGAAAGCGGAGCAGCGTAATTAGCAATGTTCACGTGGCCGAAAAGTATGCGGATCGTGGAAGAGGACGTCGTTTGTGTGTCACGATATCGTTTTCGGTGACACGCCGTGACGCGGTAATTGATCCCAAATTAACGAGCCACCCGGTATCCCGAGCGCGACCGACAAATGGAACGTGGCGAGGATGACAGTGCGCGACTAGTTCAAACGCATTCGCGCACATGTCGCTGCCGATCGACACCGGATAAGCGATATATGCACCTGTTAGACACAGCCACGAGACGACTGCCTGCAAACAGATTTATGAAAGCGCGTTTTATCTTCCTCGGGGAATAGTCTCGGAAACGTTCGCGTTCGTTACTCGAACACGGCCATCACTCCTTGGAAACTGTTCTCCTTCGTCAGAGATATAGCTTGAACTACGCCAGAACTGTCAATTTGCGACTACTCTCCGAGCAGAAACGTTTAGCAAACTCCCGACTCCCCCCCATATAATACCTGATATAATTCTCCCTGATATCTCTCATTTTAATTTCTGTCGGTACAAATTGTACACCCTGGTCATCGGTTTGAACACGTTTGGCACTCTGCGCGCCAGAGATCGTTCGAAACCGGTGAAATTTATACGTCTAACCCCGGCCGATGTCGAATAAAAGGACGTCGACAAGTTGAACGTTATTAATTGTCATTAATTTGAACGCAACGGTGTGGCGGGCGATAGGTTCGGTATTCGCGGCTCTGCTGTCGCACGTAAATGTATAGGTGTACAGGCGGACGGTGGCCGAAACCAGGGATAAATTACTGAGTCGTTGTCGTTGGCCATTGTATTTGGGACGTGACGATCCCTAATTGGTAATTCTATCGTGGACCTCGTTGCACTGGCCACGACGTAATTGCGCGTTACGCTATTTTCGCGTACGAAAGGCAAATTCGATTTTGCTCGTTCCGATCGTTTTTTCTTTTTTTCTTTCTTTCTTTTTTTTTTTTTTTTTTTTTTGCTCCGAAACGCCGCCGTAATTTCGTTGCAGGAGAGTCTAGGGGCAAATTATCGGTCTGCCTTTCTAATTTACTCGCGAGGAATTAATTCGATAAACTCGTTCGTGGATAACCTCGTTTATCGGCAGTCCACCGGTTGTTTACCATTCGCGCAAGATTATACTACAGTACCCTCGGGGAGAAAATGGACAGACACTGACTAGGTATTACGGCACTTGTGCTAGTTTTTATACTAGATCAGCGATATTACACGCTTGAACCGATGATACTGTTGTTATTCTTTCGCGGACGACCGCGAAATATAATGTCACTTTCCTTTCGGATAATCGAAACAATAAAGAAAAGAGAACAAAGACAAACTATCCACTTCAACACACCAAAACGGTCACCAATTTTAATATTCTGACTGAATCTAACGGGAAGAGGACGGGAAGAGTCAGGTCGACCGTATTTCAATCGTGACGAACGACCGTCCATACGAGGAGTCACCCCGTTATTAATTATCATTAATTTAAACGCGGAGAACCGTGGGGTGGTTGGTGGTTGTCCGCGGGTTAAAACGACGCGAGAACGGCGCGAGAGGTGGTCGCACGATGAGTGGAGAGAGGGAGAGCGAGAGGAGAAAGAGGGGAGAACGAAGCGCGTTGGCGGCGTTCTCTTCCAACGTTGTGAAACAAACGTACAGGATGGTGTCCCAAACCGGGGATAAATTACAGAGTCGTTGTCCTGGCCATTGTATTTAACTGCGACGATGCGTAATTGCTGGTACGCCGTTGCATGCACGACAGAGAGAGGGAGGAGAGAGCAAGAGTGGCCGAGTACAGGGTAGAGAAAACGAGTTAGAAACCCTGTGGGGTAGCTGGGGCGAAGAAGATAGGGCGAGAAGAGGGTGGCCACCAAGAGGAGACCAGGGGAGTGGCGGAAGGCAGTTGCCACTGTGGTCGAGAACTATAGTCATCGGAATGGCCATTAGGGGTCTCTACGGTTCCAACAGTGGCTCACTAAATTTCACCTTCTTGCGCGGTCCGCGACTACCTTGCGAACCGTCTACAATTAATGGCACCTTAGCTGGATGTATATTACAATATCAGCGAATAGGTAGGAGCTACCATACGTCAGGTATGGTTTAACTGGAGAATCTGAAATTACTCTGTGTACAGTTTCCAAACGTCACGCGTCGTTAGTGTTAATGATAGAATGGTGGATAGAATCGAGCGATTGAGATCAATAAACCAAGGAGGAGTTTAATTACTTTTATAGGTCAGGGTCCATTATCCCGAATCAAGCACGTACGATGATTCCCTGTTAGCATTAATTTATATTATTATATTACACAATAATCACAACAATAGTTGATACAATGAAGTGTGCGTTTGTTGCTTGCCAATGATTCAACGCGAATCAAACGAATATGGTTCAAGCTATCGATTGGCGATAAATCCTTAAAGGATGTTAACTTTCAAGCACGAATGCAAGTGCTTTCGCGTTTTGTCGCGTTAGCAACGTAATTAATGAATCGTCCGAGTAAAAATTGGCGAAAATCGGAGCGTTCGGAGGGGATCGCCACCTGGATCCAGGCTGGATCAAAAGGCGCGCTCCGGTTAGCGTCCTCGGGAGAGGACGATTTAGCTGCCGGTTTTCTCTGGCTGCGGCTGTGCGGCTAACGAGTGTAACGAGGCATCCTGCCCCGTCAAATTAAAGGCGGGCCGCGCGCGAGAGGCGAAGCGAAATTTATCGCGCCGCTTTCGGGAACCGCGGGTAAAGGCCACTTAGCTGCCCGTAAATGCGTCGTCTCTATGACGACACGGCGGCAGATGTCTCGCCAATAGATCACCCCGTACGAGCGGAGAAAGAGGCTTTGTGAACGCGTGTCTCTCATCGCGAGCATCGCCGATGCACGTGAAAGAGCCCGCGTATGAGTTATGTCGTAACGAGTCGCGACGTTTTTCACTCGCGCACGCACTCTGCGTCGCGAAAAGACTCTTGGCTCGGCAAAGGTCGAGATTCATTGCGATTAAGCCGAGCGCGTAATTTTAATTGCGGATTTCAAGGCTCGCCGTACAGGATATTCAAGATGTTCAAGCTGGAGAATTAAGTAAAACTTGAATTTGAATCTCTCGTTATCTTTGATAAAACCCGTGTACAAAAAGGAAGAGGTAAGTTGTGTAATTGTCTCGTCAGAAGCTGTAGAAAAAGAGCGACCGTCCGAGAGGAAAAAGACACGGCTCGTGTCTCGCGGAGGATTCGAGAATTAGTAGAGAGATTTATTAGGAAGTTACGGAAACTCGATGTTCGAACATGGTTACAGAGTCTCGTTAGGGTCATTGATGCCGGTTGCTGGTCTGTTTTTGTTAGCGGGAAAAATCGTTTGACGGGGATGTTGGCGACGCAGCGACCGTTTTATCGGCATGCGTGAACGCTGGTACGTCGGAGGATGGTAAGTCCGTGTCAGTGAAATGTCACTTGCATCGGTACAACCGGCTGCATCCCTAGGCTCGCGCCCCCTTTGGTTATCCACACGCCGAAACCAATCGCTTCGTCAAGCCGATCTTCGACCACTGACGATAGATTATGCACTTTTCTCGTCACTGACATTTATCGATGACAGAATACTTTGTAGGTCATCTTCCGGGACCTTTGCAACTTGCATTAGCTCTATTCTCGCGATGCACGATAGAAGTGACAAATGACGTAGAAGAAGCGTAGCTTCGGTTCTCTTTCTTCGCTGTTATGCCTTCAAAATTAACGGAATAAATTCAATTTAGAAAGAAGTTCTTTAGTTTTTATCTCCAGTATTTTTATCTCTTTGGTATCAAAATCGAGGTTGTTGATACGAGCATCCAAAGGCTAAAATAAATTATTTCGGCGGATATTCATCTATATCTTCCCCAGCGAAGGAACAAAATAATTTTTGTCAGTTACGTCGTTCAGCTATTCTTTCATCTCCTCAACTGCGAGTGACGAGAGTTTTGTGGAAAACGAAGGAAAACGAAGCGGAACGTCCATCAAGCGTTGCTACGATCGGCCGGATTAATCGGTCGGTCCTTTCGTTTTTGGCCGCTCTAAATCTTCCTGGAAAAACAGAGCAAACTCGGCCCGGGCAGATTGCTCGGGTTGCTCGATGGCACCACCACCGCGTGTGTGCACACCGCGAATTTTCATCGAGCCACTCTTCTCGAGCGTCGCGCGCTATTTCAGCTCGTTAGGATAACGAGGATCTAACGTCGCGTTCACAGCCCGGCCAATTACGCGTTACGGGCCGAGGAGCGCGTCTTTCGGCGGATCCGCATTGCGACCGCGCTGCTGTCCGGAAACGAAGACAACCACCAGGTCCAACTTTGTAATTAATTAATCGAGCTTTGCCGGATTTTTTTGTCGAAAGATTTTTTTTTTTCTACTTCAAAAATGAAAATAGTCAAGTCGAGTTGAAAATTGGCGAAAGAACCTCGACGCTCAGAAGTGCGATAAATTTTCTAATAAAGTTGTTCGACGAAAGCTAAAGTTAAAGTTCAATCGAGTGACGAAGAAGTCATCAAGCCAAGTCGAATCGATGTTAAAAATTTCACTTGCGACGTAGCAGCAAGTATCGTTTGAAGAGTCGTTGAGACGACACAGGTTGTGCGGTTGTGCGGTTGTGCGTTTTTCGGGATGCGTCCGACAGACGTGGTGGTTCGATGAAAAGCGGGAAAAAGACCTCGGCACCCGGAGTGAGAGTGGAGCGTGTCCGGATGGTGCGACGAAATACGCGGACGCATCTGGTTACCTCGGCCTCCCACGCGCTTGGCTCGCGCTTTGTCGCGGGCTGGCTAGCCACGGTGCGTGAGCGCCTCGCGTTTAAGGTATAAGGGCATAAAGGCTTGCTTTCGGTTTGTCTGTCGTGAAGGTCCCGAACATGGTAGAACGTGCGCACGTCTCTCGGCTATATGGGACCGAGAGTCGGTAAGAGTAGAGAGACCACCCAACGCGATCGCGCGAGACTTCTGAAGCGGGAGAGAAGAAGAACCGGCGGAGAAAGAGAAAGAAAGGAGGAGGAGGAGGAGGAGGAGGACGAGGAGGATCGTCAGAGGGCAAGAGACAGAGAGACGCTGGAAAGACAGAACGACAGAAAAGGGGGAGAGATGCGGAGAAGAGAAGAGAGAAAGGAAGAAGGAGAGAAAGAGAGAAAGAGAGAAAAAAGGCACGAGCGGGATGGAGAGAAAAGGAGAGGAGAGAGCACGAGGTGGATGGGAAGAGGAGAAGGGTCCAAAGGGGGCGAGGTGAGAGGGGATCGGGCATCTGGGCAAGGAATGCTTGTCGGGTCATTAATGCTCCTCGCTATGCACGCTCCTTATGGATCTGACCAAATCAGTGACCGATTGCCCTCCCCTTCTTCCCTCTGCCAGTCTCTGCCAAGTGGCTGCAAAGTGGACCGCGCTTCACCGCTGGAACTGGTATATTCCAACGCGAGGAAGCTTCTGGAGGCTTGCTCGCGCTCGCGTATTTTCTTTTCTCCGTTTCGGTCAATTCTTAATTATCGGTTCGAGCGAACAGTTCCGCGTGCGTTCTCGCTCTCTTTCTCCCGCGCGCGGACAGCCGCGGTGTTTTTTTACCACCGTGCTCGTACGCGATATCGCACATATACACATTTCCCCGATTCGTGTGTCCAGTCGGAGTTCGCGTGCTGTCGTAGTTGCCGACGACGACTTTCTTGTCTTTCTCGCGCACCGGCGAGGGGGAAAAAAAAGAAGCTCGTACAATGCGGCGAATTCAATTGAAATCCGTAAGTGGATTTGGTCGGAGATTCGCGATAATTTACCTTTTAGCGGAACAATTAACTTTTTGCCGAGCTTGTTCTCCCCGCTGGTCTTGCCGATCGTTCGAGTGGCTCTCGAGTGGCAAGACGGGAAAGAAATCGTTGCGCATAAACAACGCGTTCTCACACGGCTTCCGTGAGTTCGAGAGTAAGAGAGAGAGAGAAGGAGAGAATCGGGTCTTGCGCGGTTCTTACGCGGAACAGGTGCTGCTCGCGATTGTAACGGCGCGCATTGTTACACTCTTTAACCCCGTACCGTGTGTACGTACGTATGCTCAAGTACGTGGTCATGAGCCACGTACGTTGAAGAACGTCAGAAACGAGGCGGGGTACGGGGGCACGGGGAGAAAAACGCACGCAGAGAAAAGGGAAAAAAATGGTAATGATCCTAGGTCGGTCCTAAATAAAGCTTTATGTCGTATCCATTTCATGCGTAATTGCAGCACCGCCGGGTAGAACAGAGCAGAGACGGGGTGGCGGAGCGTGGATACCTGCCATACGCGCCGGTAATTAAATTCTTTGAGAGAACGATCGTGGAATGAGCGTGCAATTAAAAGGGAAACGTTTCGTTTCGTTGCCCCAAAGGACTCTGGTAATTAAAAGAATACGGCCGGTAATCGAGCCGAATCCTTCGCCACTTTTTCTTTCTCTCTCCTCCTCCCCTTCTCTCACCCCTGCCACCCTCATTTTTGCACTCCTTTCTCTCCTTCTTTCCCCGGCTTAATTTCTTTCTTTCTTGTCCCGTCGTTGCCCGTGCCCTCTGCCTCTTACCCTCTTGCACTTTCTCGCGAAAACTGTCGACCTGGCTCGCCAACTAGCATGCTAATATCCTTTTTCACCCCTCTGACCGTTTCCCACTGACAGCGCTCGCTTTTCTTTCTCTCGTACCTCGCTCCTTCGTTTTTCTCTTTCTTTCTTCTCAACCCTCCCCTCTCCCCGTTCCTTCGGCTTTTAAGAATGGTGACGTTTTCACAAAGCGAGGGTGGGCACCGACCGATTGAAATAGTTCGGAGCAATTATCGCGCGAGAGTGCCACTCGGTCGACGACTGTTTTGCACCCTTATCAAACGGGTCGAGCCCTTCCTCGCCATCCGCCTGGCCAATGACGCGAGAGAAAAAATCATTATCTCAGCCCGGCCCGTGATCTTTCGTTCAACGCGGGCAAAGGACCGTGCCCTCTCCTCATACGAATGGTCGATTTACGATAAAACTTTTACGGTTTCGTTCGATTCATCTCTCTCCCCTCGAATTCTTTTTTTTCACCGGTCGTTTCGACACGCCGCCTTCCACTTGCCCGAACCGAAAAAATTCGAAAAGCCGCCGCGCGTCTTTCACTCCCGTCGTCCGAACAAAGTTGCTCCGCGCGTCGACGCGCTCCACGACGATTAAATTTCATTTCGTTTGAATTCCGCGCAATTCCGCGAGCTCGATCGTTCGAAGGACGAGGTTGGTTCCAACCTCGAAATGGAACCGGCGCTGCGACTCGAGCTCGGAGACAATTGTCCCCCGGGAGGGGACCGGCGTAAACGCGAGACGGAGAAACGACGCTGCGTGACGAGAAAGAGGGAGTGCACTTTCGAGTTTTATTGGCCCGGCGTGACTGATTCGTCACGCTTTCAGGTGTCGCTCAAAAATCCGACTTGATTAAATTTTTGATCAAATTACTTTCAGTTAAATAAACATCCAACAGCGGAGTCAGCTCCGCGACGATCGTTCACCGTCGCTCGAGATCCGAATGCGGCGATTGCTAATCTCTCCCTATATTCTATCGTTTCGCCAATTGATTTTAAAATCCACGGACTTTTCTCTCCGTTGAGATCTTTCGCCAAGGTCTTTGAAATTCCAAGGTGAGAGAGAATAGAATTTAATGCTTTTAATTTTATCTTTAACGAGCTGCTTAACATGACCATTTACATGGAGATTTACTACTTTAAATAAATATATTATACCACTAGATTTAACAAGAAACTGTAACAATGAGCATTTATTTTAATTTTGTGCATAACGAGATCCTGTTGCTTTGGTTGATCCTTAACTGAGATTACAATATTTTCCGCTATTTTATTTTCTTCTTTCCTCATTTGTAATTAAACTCGTTTTTAAAAATACGCGCGCCGCTCTTCCAATTTATTTGGAGCGATTTTAACTCTTTTCCTATTCGAATAAGTTTGAGTCTTGTATTCGTGGAAGTTGCTTACATCTGGTCTCCGATTACTTTCTATTTTCGAATCTGCTTGTTTCAATCTTTTTACCGAAAATGTTTTCTCCTTTTCATTAACAGCTGTAATAAGTCCTCGATCATCTAGCATCTGCCAGAGAAAATCAAGTTTGCAGTTGAAAATGATCTTGAAACGCAAACCATATCGCGACTCATAAATGACACAACGAGACCCCGAGTGTGTCAAAGCTTAATTTCAATGCCAAACGACGTGGAACCACGATGATTATTTTAGACGCTGGATTGGACGGATCCTAGATCTCGGCGAATAGCTGCAGGAAAAGCAGGCGTGTAGGGGAAAAAACTGCTCCTTTGGCTTGGTTATTCCGCGCTGGGTGCGAAGGGTGGAGCGTAACAGCCTGTAATATAACGGGTGACGTCGTTTTCCACCCCATGGAGAGGAGGATTGCCCGTGGCAAGCAGGGCTGCTGCGAAGGGCTGGTAATGAGACTAATAGACACGTACCGCTCGTAAAAAGTGCTTTCGCGAGTTGCTAAAGTTAAATGCTGGCCAGGGGCTGGAGTGTAATTTTATTTTGCGGTGCTTTCTCGCTAACGCTGCCGCGGCGCGCCACGTCCTCCATGAATGCAAATTAACGCGGGGGTTTTCGGCTCTCGCCTCGGACTAATCGTCACCGCGTAATTAACCATCATCGAGGAATGGCGACGGCGTGCGCGGCGACATTTTCATCGAATTCGACACCTCATCGTTTTTGGTTTCCACCGGGTAAACAACGATTTTGACTAATTGATCCGATCGTTCAATTCGCACCGAGTTGCGTCCTTTGTCCTTTGCGTACCTACTCGAACAACGCGAGTGTACCGTGTGGATGGTTTAATAACAACCCTTTGGAGGAAAAACAAGGGACGAAATTTTATTCGATCCATCGCGCGTAATAATGAGAATTGTTTCGAACGCACCGCGGAACAGCGAGCGAACTGAACGTCGTTGGAATCTGAAGACCAACCACCCCTCGTTTCACGTCAAGGGGTTCTTAAGCCAGTTAATGAAAAAGCAGCAGAAGTCGAATCATCTTAGGGGCAGCAGAGATGCTGCTGTCAGAGCTTAGATTCCACGCTTTAAAAGCAATCAACAACCGTCGTGATGCAAAACTTTTTCCTTTCTTTTCCTTTTTTTTTTTTTTGTTTTGCTCCTGCTTCGGAGAAACAAATAACACGAGACGTTTTCTCTGTTACTTCTCTTTCGTTGACGATCTCGAAAAAGAATAAAACTCTCCCCTGGAAGGATCGAAAGCTCGCTCATTGCGATGCACCCCCCTCGAAAGCACAAGTCATGCACTTCATCGCTAGTTTCAATTCATCGATGCGGTTATTTAATCAAACATTTTTCCCCCGCTCGGTGTTAACAGCGTGGGGTGCGACCCTTCTCAGCTCCCACGTGCAATCGCAGGGGGGGAAATAGAAAGCATTTCGTCCGCAGAATCCGACCTTTCGCGCGGCGAGCTCGCCTCCCCGCTCGACGAGCGAAACTGTTGCCAGTGAAACAGACCGATAACGTTGGATCACGATACAACGCTTACTTTTCCGGCCATTTGTCGGGATTTGTTCGAGCTGGGGTTCGCGTGGATTCATCTTGAGGTCGCCAAACAATATGCTACCCCTCCGCGGTGATTCTCCCACCCTCGCGTTTGCCATCGTCGTAAAACCGCGGTGTGGATTTAGGTGGTGTAACGTTTTGGAACTCTGTTTAAATGATAATTCTCCAGAGAAGAAGATGAGGTGGGTTATCAATTTAAATTAATTATATATCGACTATAGTAATTTGCATCAAATTCTTCTGTATCAACGCCATTTCCTTCTTCGAACTTTGGAAGGTTAGCTTTTAATTGATCAGACAGGCCTGTTATCGAATTATCCTGGCAATCGATCGCGCATAACATCAGAGTCAACGTGATCGACGTTTAGCTGTTGTAAAATCACGGGCAAGCGCGAAAGAAAGGCGTAGAAATTTCCATAAGAAGTCGTAAAAACGTCCGACGCGGAGATAATCGGTTAAATATACGTGCGAGGCGTCGAATAGAATTTGGTATTCGGCCGTTAGAATTTTACGGACGCGGTCGTTTTCTACGAGCACGGCCGATAGCGAGAGCAAAACGCTTCGAAATTCACATTCAGTTGCCGTTTCTATTTCCACTCACAGCTGGATTCCCATCCGATTTCCAGATTTTTCTGACGCACGGTTCAAAGGTAAAAAAAAAAAAAAAAAGTTTAACTCTCAACTGCTGGCTCTCGACAGCGGGAATATCGATCCACGGTTCTCTTTTACGATTAGAGAGGAGTGGAACCCCCCCTCCTCGGAAGACCAGGAAGTTAATGACGTCGTCGAATCGTTCGTTGGCTGTCGTTAAGGGAACTCGTAAATATTAATTAACAGTGAACAGTCGGTGCAATAATCTCCAGCGGCACTGTAAACGCATGAAACACAATGAGCCAATTAAGCTGCCGATAATTTATAGTTTATATCAGAGTCGCCAATTTAAACCACGATAACCGCAAGTGAGTCCAATATCGTCGAGCGTGTAATATTAGAAGTACCCGTAAGCAATGTCGTTTTCTGATGCTGTGCAAAATTTCATTTTATTTAACAAAATACGCCAATACATTTCACTAGAATAAACTAAATATAAATTATGTTACAATGTGTACAACAATGTTTCTTAAATTTGAAAAAAATAATTACTCATGGGTAATACCACCCCTAATATTTCGAGCCAATGAAGTTTGAGTATATCGGTTGACCGCTTGGTTGGCCGGAGAGAAGGAGAATATTTCAATATTTCAAAGAGCAATTTTCTGTCAAACGAGCAGAACCTAATCTTTCTCGCAAAACGACCCTGTCTCTCGCGCTCGTCGTGTCGAACATCCGAACAATTCTCGAGTCGGTATTTCGAGAACCGGCTGGCGCAAAACTATCGGCGGGGCAAAACGTTTGTATTTCCCGAGCGATTCGAGACGATAAATCGCTCGTGGCGAGGCGTGTCGCCGCGATGGCGAGCGCTCGGTGCGTCTCCGCTCGCGCGGTCGTCGGGCGTGCAACAATCAACGCGTCCTCAAAGAGAACGTTGTAGGGAAACCATTAAAGCTCGTTCGGTGACGTTTCGCAAGAGGGGGTTTAAGTACGTCGGAGAGCGAGGCATCGCGTCTGGCGCGCGTTTGCGAGCGGAGCGAGGAGCCTGCGTCGAGGAGGTCGTGCAAAACCAGCGCGATTTCCGCCGATAATTTATGGCGATTATTATTTTCGCGCGGTCCAGAGAGAAAGAACCGAGAGACAGAAAGGGGCCTGGTACGAACGAGGAGGCTCGAACGAAGACGGAGAGAGAGAGAGAGAGAGAGGGAGAGAGAGAGAGAGAGAGAAGAAAAAGGGAAATGGAGGGGAGGTAAAAAGGAGCCCGGTGAATCAGATTTATCGCCGGTTTCTGAGTTATAAGGCGGTATAGGAACCGAGTTTAAGGCTCGTAAGTCATTCCGCGTTGTACGTGTGTACACGCTCGAGCACTCGGCTATACGCGCGAGCAGAGAGCAACGAGAGAGAGAGCAACGAGAGAGAGCAGAGAGATCCACGAGAGAGGCAAGAGTAAGAAGCTCTTTGTTCCTGATTGCACTGTCGTGCTTATAATTAGAAACGGATCGCGGGAATTCATTGTGCATTTGTGGGTCCACGTGTACGACGTCGAGTTGCTTTGGCGTTCCGTATGCAAACGCGCTGTCCCCCGCGGCGTAAATTCTTGTTCAACGTGAGTGACAGCCTGTCCAACGATTCACCTTCGTTTCTCTCCCCTTCTATTCTTCGTTTTTCCCTCAACTGGGATTACACAAGAGTTGGACGGAGAATAGATAGGCCGAGACTCGAGGAAAGAAATCGGCAAGAGCGAGATACCAGGAGTGTACGTAATCGTTTCGTGGAAAAGGGCGGTCGGTCATCGTAATCGCGGCGCGCGGGGTCACGATCATTTGTCACACCCCTCCACACAGCGCGGCAACCCACTTCCCCAACCCCCCCGATGATAGATATACCCCGGCGGATCTTACTTTCGAATTTTCATCGAGAAATCAAGAGAGAACTTGCCGTCGGTGCCAAGTCCTTCTCGCGGCGGCGCGATAAATCGCAGGAAAAAAGCATACCGAGCAGAGAAAATCAATTTCTTTGATAGATAAATCATACGCGGTTGCGGCAGAATGCCTACGGTGTGCTTTGCCGAACAAATGATCGTGGAAGCCCATAGCGTAATACATAGCGATCCTTCGAGATACAGAAAGTCAGTCACTTATCACTGGGCCCTGGCTACAACAAGAGAGTTTTCTTCCTCTCCTCTCCTCTCCTCTCCTCTCCTCTCCTCTGCGAAGAGGGACGAGGGATAAAATTGCCCGAGACGCTGCGTGTACCTTGAGAAATCGCGGGGGCGGCTTGACCACGAGGGGGGGAGGTAAAACGTAAAGAGAGAGAGAGAGAGAGAGAGAGAGAGGAAGAGAGACGGGGGTCTGATCGCGCTTTACAGATCGGTGAAGTGTAAGTTATTGTTTATGGGACCGACGGGATGATCTATCGCGATGGTTGCTGGGTCACGATAGCGTTCAGCGCAAAACGTAACCAACGCGGCCACCGTATCTAACCCCATTACAGAGTCACCGATGCCGGGACACGATCTCAAATACATGGTTCCGGGGTGCGCCTCTTATCAAGGGAGGAACAGTCGTATACACTGCGAGCCTCGTCATTAATCAGCTGGAATATTGTATTTTCAGTCCACGCGGGGTGGTTGGAAGCTTTTGACAGGTTACAATTTCCGAGATACTCTGTGGATTTTCCAGAAGCTTGCCGTTCAGAGAGTACGTATAAAATAAGCGTAAAAGTCTTAATAAACCGACCAGTGTTTGTCGAAGATCGAAGGAGACGCTACCAAAATTTAACTCACGCTCCTTCAACTCGAGGTATCGAGAATCAAAACGCGTGCAAAAGTTGGCGTTCGTGAAAATCCAAAGAAAAAAAATATCGCGCAGATACGAATTCCAGGCGTGATTGGTTCACGAGGCACGAAAACACGCGCGTGTCGTTCCAGCCATGAAAATGGCTTCGCGGAAGACGAATCGGGGCCACCGTGAAGCGAACGGTCGGCGTAGATCGACCTGCGGCCAGCTAAAAGAACTCGAATCGCGTAATGCGCGTACGCGACTAAGACGACGATCAAACGAGAGACGCACCAAGTTTTCGCGGTTGATTTCTTGCGGTCGTTCCGCGCGGGCACAGCGGTACGTTCTCCGGATGACACTCGAACGCTTTTATTACCCGTAATCGGCAGTACTTAAGGCTCGTTCACGTGCGCGATAACGTGCGGCGCCTTGAAAGAAATGCCAACCCCCTAATTCGTGCCGACCGCCGGGGAAACATGGCGCTGGATCTCGTCCTCGGCCGATCTGTTCTTTTTTTTTTTTTATCCTCGTACACGGTCGTCGAACGACATTTTCAAGAGGAAGGAACTTACCGGAGTTGCATCAACCGGAGGAACGAAGTTGATAAAATTATTGAGACACTTAGGGATTAATCGATCGCTTCGATTCTGATTGAAACTCTCGTTAGTGGAACAAGCTGCAGATACAAAATTAAATTAAATTGCTCTCCGCGGTTCTCCGTCTCTCGACAGGCTGCGAAGTACCGCGTTAGTTAGTCTCTTAAATCGCCAACGTGTCCGAGTAACCACGCGATACGATCGTGCGCGAAATGATCGACGACAAGGGAAAGGTAGACAAGGGGAAGAAAGACCGAAAATTCTCACGCGGATCTAACGAGTCGAGGCGGGAAAGAGCCGGCACACATTCCGGTATTCAAATCTCACCGGTTGGCAGTTGGAGGCGGGTGGGGGACACGGTAATGGAATGAGATTTCGCGTGTAGCAATATTTAATAAGGTCCTTAGTAAGGGAGCCACCAAGGGGTATAATAGCGAGAGATGGGTGTTGTGAACGCGTCAGCGGAATGGGACCACCCAACTGGGCCCCGTGCCAGGGCCCGCATATATGCGGCTCTGTATACGTGCGCGCAGGGCCGCCTGTGTAACCCGTGGAACCCATGGGGTCCCATGGATCACCCGTGCTTCTCTTTCTTCCTTCCTAGCTGGAGGGAATGTCACTCGAGTCACCTAAGTCGGTAGCCGAATTGTTTCCATGCAAACGAACGGGCCACGATTAAGAAAGTGTCCGGCCGCGGCTCGTTGGAATGCCAGGCGGCGAGCCACGAAAGAAACTTATCGGAATGTTCATCTTCGTTGTCCTTTTGCGTCTTCTTTCGTCGTCGTCGTCGTCGTCGTCGTCGTCGTCTCCACAGCCACGAGAAAATTCCGCGATCCGCGCGTTATCCGCCCGAACGATTCCCTCAAACGAGCCGATTCTTTATCGCTCCGCGGATTTTGCGTTTTTTATCGATACCGTGCTTTTCTCGCGAACGACTCAATCGCCAGTTTTTTGCGTTCGTACGTTCGGTAGTCTAGAACGTACCTCGTTGTCTAGAAGATCGAAGGTCGTTGATATTTGAGAACCGAAGGCACGGATTGGACACGAAACACGTTAATGGCAGTCATAAACGACAATCATCGTAAACGCGATGGAAAACGCGTCGAGCCCGGTTTATTTGACTTGCAAATGTAACTATTCGGTCGCGATAAGCGACGATTAAGCGCGAGGAATGTAATCGCCTCGTTATAGTTCGCCAAATAACATAAACAGAAATAGTTACTCGTAATGGAATGGTAGCACCTCGCGAACACTAGTATCCAATTTTCGTCAGGAAGATACGTTCGCGTGATAAAATAACACGTTTGAACGCGATGCACGAGTCGCCAGACAAAAGTTGAATCGGCCAACTCTATCGAGACATAAATCGCTTGCTTTCTGAGAGGTTGAGTGCCGTGATTCTGCGCACGACAGATACCGATACTAAATGTGATGAAAAAATTTTTTCAAAGTTGGCTAAATCGAACTTGCGTCGAGAACTCGATGCAGAGGCACATCGTCGACGATGGATCTAATCAAACTCTCGTGGCTCTCCTCGCTATTGCGAATCGATAATCGACCAAGACGCGGCGAGTAAGACGTTACCGTGTCAAACACGAATACTGTGTCCGCATGGTTTCAGGCCCGATTACTTTAACGACGCCAAAGTCTCAGAGGGGAACGTGTCGGTCTCGCAGGAGCGTCTTGGCAGTGCATGCCGCACGCGGGTAATTAAACAGAAAATGGGCGTTAATAAATTCTCATGAACGTCGACCGGTCAGATCGAGCGTCGTGAAACACGCTGTGGGAAAAAGAACGCTCTTTCTCGCTGGCAACGCGGACCTTGACAGTCGGAGAACCTTCGTTTCTTTGTCAAACGAATTAACAGGGATCGAGAGTTTTATTCTCCGCGAGAATTCGATTCCAAGATAATTTCACTGCTTATGAGAAAAACCTAGCTCAATTAGACAGATCTTTATGCTTTACCGAGATGAAACTCATTTTCACTTGTCTACCTCGCTGTTCGATCATTCTCTATTATCTTTTAATAGCCAGAGCTATAACCACAACGACCGGGTTTAGCAGCGACTGGGTTAAAAAGGTCGTCGAAGGAGGCGATAATCATTTTCGACCAAGTGGATCTCGCACGCGATCAACCGGCTCGTGTGCACGGGTGCCGCGGCTCGGCACATAGGAGAAAAAGAGTAGATAATTGAAAATGTAAATGCTCGGCGAATTAACGATTCGAATTGGAGGTAGATCCGGAGAGGGAGGGCGGCCAGAGTCGAATGTACGCGGTGTCTGATGATAATCCGCGGATACCGACACACCGGCGGTACTGGTTCTGCGCGGATAAACGATTGCCAATTACGGAGGTGATAAATTCCAGCGGCGCAAATCGTCGGTTATGTGCTATCGCGGCCGTGTACTATGTGCACGCCCGTAATAATTAAGCGATGAACGGAGGAACGGACGATAGGACGATCCGGCGCGCCACCACGTTCCAGATACTATGGAATCGATTACGGGGGTATCGATAGATTGCGATCGACGATCCTCGAGAGGCCGACTTGGGTGTTCGGCAACCTTGAGCGTAACTCGTGGAACATGTTGTTACGATTGTTGACTGGAGAAAGGTTGCAAAGAAAATGAACGCGGAGAATTTGTTGGATTCCGATCTGTACGATCTGTGTGGCAAGCTATAGGTATAGTTTCAGAAAGTTTTTTGTTTCCTGAATGTGAATTTTATCGTTATTAACGGTTATTAATGCGAAATTGAGGTCAACTGTCAATCGTCTATTTGTCTATTCGTGTCACGTGTTTTATGACTCAATCGCTGCGAGTATAATCAAACGCTAAAGACTGCGCGTATATACAGTAGCAACGAGGCTCGAGCGAAGAATTTTATCGCGCGATTGCCTCGGACAACGGCGAAACGTTCTGAGATAACCATAAAAGTGATGAACTTGGAGCTATTTCAACTCGAAACGCAAGAAATACAACGAGAGCCAGCGGTCGTCGTGGAAAGAAGGCGGCTGGATGAAAGCCGGCGTCGCGGTCGGTGCGAAATCGAAGCGTGAAGTTGCAATTCCCGATCGAAATAATCATTTCACGGGGACACTCTATATATAGTATATCGGGAAAATCTGGGTTAACGAGCGTTCTCCTCCGGTCGAGTGTGCCTTTATAAACAGGATCACACACGTGCATGTGTGTCGCGAATCGCGCTAATTAACCCCGATGCTACCGTTCGATCTCGACACCAACGGAAACGATATCGCGAGTGTAACGATCACCACCGAGGGCAAAAAGCGCGACGATTCCTTTTTCGATTGGATCCGCGGTATGCGCAGGACTTCTAAGTATCCACGATGGAAACACCTGCTCGCGATTAGCGTGCATCGTTAATCCGCGATCTCGAGAGGGATCGCGGGTTGAAGAGCCGACCGAGAACCGTGCAAAACCGTATTGCAATTCAGCCTTGAGTCCATACGTAACGCGAGTAATTACGAATCTTCTGTACCCGAACGATTAACTCTCCAAGGACGAGTGTGAAACGCGCGTGTTTTTTTCTTTCTTTTCTTTTTCTTCTTCTTCTCCTTCTTTTTCTTTTTCTTCCTCCTCCTCCTCCTCCTCCTCCTCCTCCTCTTCTTCTTTTTCTTCTTCTTCTTATTTAGTTACGCGGTAAACAATTATCTTTGGTTCTATTAGTACACCCATTAGACAAGCGTTGTCTTGTTTCGTCACGCTGAAACTGGGAATAATTACGTTCTCTACCGTTACGTTCTCTTGCTAAATAGGTGTCGAATATTCCGTCGAACGATAAATCACAACCCATAAAAGAGTACGTGGTATATATCACTTTGGTTAGAACCCAAACGAGGTCCGTTGCTGGCGGCTGCGCGACGTTGATATTTAACAAAGAAGATAGGCAACGGGAGAATGGAAAAGGAAAAGACGAACGCTAGAAAGAAAAATCGTCGGGCCGGATGATATTAGGAGAAACGAATCGCGACGGGTGACTCGAAACGGATAGGTCGCCGAGTAACTCGGATCCATCGGGGGGCTCCGGTCGAGAAACTCGCGAGATAATGGCCGATTTTTTGCTCGATCCGGAGACACAGGCCGAACCGGGGGCTTTTATTGGGGCTTAAGCTGCCGAGAAAAGAAGGTGGCTCCATGATAGATGCGAGCGAACAACGGCTACATGGGTGGCCCTCCCGTCACACGCGACCTACTAGCCACCCCGAAGACATTCGCCGTGGCTGATATCAGACCGCGCCGGCCTCGATACGCCCGTCGATCCCACCGACGAATCTGCGTCGACGAAACCTGACGACCAGGGCGCCGGCGCCTACGTCTCTCGTTTCACTAGTCGCTTTTGTAGATGCCCTGCTCTTGTTAGCGATAGTTTAGATCCTTCGCGATACTTTCATCCTGATGATTTTCGATCCATGAATGACAAATCAATCGTGACGACCGATCGTGTCAAAGTAGTACAAATTATTAAAGTTGTTTTGAACGAGAAAGTCGAAACTGTGAATTGCAATTGCATTGAAAATTTTATTTAGTGTTTCTAGTGGAATTTTATAGTTAAAAGTGAATTGCTGCATTGTTACAATGATTTCTAACTTTTTCTAACTATTTCTTCATACAAGCATTGCAGTTTCATATTTTGTCAAAAATGGTGGACAACTCTCAAACTTCTTTTTACGTCCAGACAGACGTAAATTATTCAATAAGATTACATTTAGCACTCGCTGCATTCTTTCTCGCCTTCGAAACGCGTAAAAGAATCGTCACTTGTCCAAACGAACGTTCGAGCAACGAACATTTTTCGAGATTTTATGTCGTAAAGCAACGTAAACCGTAAATTAAGGATGAAAGCAACCGAAAGCATGTGAAAATGTACGCCAAAATTGCACGCACGCCATATTTATTCGCCCTTTGGCGTGTATTTATCTCGCCGTCAAGAAAATTAGAAACAGTAAACAGGAGATTGTAAAAAAGCACTCACCATTTGCCGCGTGACGAATCCGTAATCCATGGCCAGCGTCAGTTTCCGAGACGTAGTTTTCCTCGGTTTAACAGCTCGTCTTTGCACTTTCACCCAACTCGCTTATTACGCGCCGTTTTTTCTCGTTCACTGTTTGTTCTTTTAATTGATCGCCACGCCGTATACACCGTGTGGCGCTGTTATCGACGTATGACAATCGATGCCACCCACTATTGATCGAATCGATGCAAATAGTATTTATTTATTTTAGTTAGAAAAACTGAATATTGAATATGTTAATAAAATCTATTACGTTATATTTTCTGTTTAATCGGATATCATTATTTTATGAGTTACCATCGATAATATTCATCGATATTATCGAATGAAAGAGCACTGATATACGAGTAGACTATATTTTGTGACGTATGACGAAACGGGTCTGCCATTGGTCGATTCGTATCGCGATTGCAGTGTCTTTATACGCGTCAGTCAGTTGCAAAATGAATATCGAAAGTGCTAATGTGATTTACCGTGTCATATTTCCTGCTAAACTGTGTATCGTTTTGTTACGAATTTGATATTATTGTCAATTGAACAGTAACAAATCAACACTGATGTACAAACATTGTTAAAAGGTAATAGTAAGAAGAGGTAATTTCTACAAGAGTGGACTATTTTGCACTGTATAATAAATAATGCAAATTATTGGTAGTCGCAATAAAATCGTGAAATTAGAGTAATGTACGAGTAATTATCGTAAGATTGGGTTAATATATACATTTCACGTAACAAACACGCTAATATGAGAGTAGACTGTACTCTAGGCCAGAGTTACACTGCACTGTGAACGAATTTTGGAACGTTAATGACGCAGAAGGATACACAGAATGTCAGTCGAACCGTAAATATCGAGAATGTTCGTGTTTATTTCTTAAATGTCTCGAGAGTTTTATTGTTATTAGTTCCCAGAAGAACTTGCTCGAGACTATGGCAGTCGATCAACAAAACATACGTACCATGCTGAAAGAGAATTACGTCGCGCCATACCGGCATGTTAACAAACACCGATTGATGCCAATAATATTTGCGTTACTTGTAAGTTAAAAAAAGTGAATATTGCGTTATATTTTTCGGTCAACCGTTCATCGTTTTGTGAATTATCATCGATAATATTTAATTCGATATTATCGAACGAAAAACCACTGATACGTGAGTAGACTATATTTTGTGACGTATGATGAAACGGCGTCCCCCATTGGTCAGTTCGTATTGGGATTGCAAAAACTGTCTATACGCGTTAGCAATTTCAAACTGAGTATCGAAAGTGCTTGTGTAATTTACCGTGTCGTATTTTGTTAAATTGTGTGTCGTTTCGTTACGAGTTTCGTATTATTAAGAACTAAACGTTGATAAATGAACACTGATACGTGTATATACGTGTATATATGTGTTACTTTACACTGATATGCGAGTAGATTGTACTTTAGGCGCTGCACTCGATTACGAACGAATTTTGGAACGTTAATGGCGTAGAAGGATTCGCAGAACCGTCAGTCGAACGGTAAACGCCGGGAGTGTTTGTGTAAATTTCTTAAACGACCCGAGAGTTTAATCGTTATTAGTTGCCGGAGAGCTAAGAAACTTGCTCGATACGGCGGCAGTCGATCAAAATATACTATATCGCTGGAAGAGAATTTACGTCGTGCCTCGCCGGCATGTCAACAAACACGGAGCTTGCGACGCAATCGAGGTAAGTGGCTTATACGTTTGGCGTAGAATATTTTTTTCGACTTATTTTGTACTCCATAATTTCACATAATTTCTCGACTAATAATTCGAACGATTAATAATGATCCAATATTTTTTTTCTGTATCAAATAATAATCATTAGTAATTATTAATAAGAATATCTCACAACGTCGTCCCTATTTTACAAATTCAACAGTATTTTTGCAGTATTACGGTTGTGTTTATCGTACACTTAATTTTATAAAATATCATAACAAATGAACTGTTGATGTAGTCGTCGACTCTGTAACGTTCTCTACGGTTAGACTGCGAGAATTCCAACTTGGAAGAATCGAGTAAAATATCGTATCTAACAGTATTGTCCCAAATGTTTCGAACAAGATCTGACAAAAAAAGGTCGAAAGTCACTTGGGAATCGTCAACAGGTTCCCCGACGGGATTTCAGAGATGCCTCAGGATAATGATACTACAAAAGCATGGGGATTTGAAGAAGTCCTCCGTTGCATGTCCTTTCTTTCGCGTCTATAAAAACGTTCTACATACATATGTATCGAACGTTTATATCTGCGCATTATCTTCGAAAGGAGATAATAAACAATTAGTTTGCCACTATTTCTAATCACGGTACACGATGATTTTTCTACATCTCAACCATAGTTTCCAAGTTGCATCGAAGTGAAATTAATCTCGTCGAGATCTGTTTCGGTAGCATTATGTAAGCCTATTAAGGGGACGCTAGACATCCAAGAAAGAAGGACAGGACAACGTTTGAGGAATGCCGAAAAGTGGAGAAAAGGGAGAGGTCGCAACACGAATGGTGGAAGCCACGAGGTAAAAGCGGAGAACGACGGAACGACTCGATGAGATTCTGGTTTTAATTAGTTGGAACCGCCGCAAGGGAACAATCGTTGGCATTAACGATATCGCAGATAAGGAATCGGACTTCTGAACTCTTGTTCGTAATCATCGATCCGAACGCTTCTGACACGACCCCTCCTCAAATTCTTTCAATCGGATGCCGTTAAAAATCTTCACAAACACCTGCTCCGACTCAAACTAACAAATGCTACTATTCCGGAAATGCTACTAGGAAATTAAATTTCTTCTAAACGAATTTATCTTTTATTTTGTCATTTCTGACACTATATCGCGAATGTTATTTTTCTCAAAGGTGATATGGGAATTACTGGAGAGTTAGTCGATGCTTGGAAGAACGTACCGATTGTTGGAAAATTAATATAATTTCTGATTTCGAGGTGTAATTCGAGAAGAGTTAAAGTGTAAACAGAGGGGAAGAGCTCCTGGATGAGAACCACTGGGCCGTTTACAATTAAGCAATGTAACCGAGTCGCAGACGCGTGGAGCGTCGTGTGTGGTCCCGGGGTTCGAATCCCACCTCTCCCTTTTCACTCTTTCCACCCGGTACCACCACTCCACCATGATGTCCCCACCACTTGGAGGTTCTCTTCAGCTCCTCTCGTGTTCGTTTTTCTCTTGTTTCTCCTCTCTTGCTCGCCGCGGCTCTTTACCTTCTTCGCCTGATCCCGAAGGTGGTGACTCATCCACCTATAGGCTACCACGGATTCGGGAATTCCTCCTCGTTCCTCGTCGTCGCTCCTCGATCTGACGCGAATTTTTGCGCAATCCCGCAGATTTGTATCGAGATCACGAATAGCAGACCGAGCCCGGGTGGTTCGTTAGTACGGTGAACTTGCTTCGTACGATCTTTTTTAAGGACCCCTAAGAAAATATTTGCACGAGTTCTTTCAGTGTGGTAGCTCGTGATCACTCAGGCAGTTTAAATTGCCTATTCTTGAAGATTAGATTTCTCTCTCTCTCTCTCTCTCTCTCAACTTTTGACGATTGAATGTACACAAGTAAAGGAAAAATAATAGAAAATTTCTTGCTGCAGTTTCAAAATTGGTTTGTCCCAGAAAGACGAGCGCGATACTTGGAAGAAAATTGAAACTGTCTGAAAAGAGAGAGAGAGAGAAAAAAAAGAAACAACTCGCCGTAATTTCTCCCGATCGACCTCCTTATAATCCATAAAAGTTGGCGTGACTTAGCTTTTAAAACTGGTTCCGATCGTCGAATAGAGCTGTGACGCGCGAGAGTGTCCACGGTCAGACATGTTTGGAGTTCGGACTTGTCGAGAGGCGCGGACGCGTAAAGGTGGACATGACACTAGGAAACTAAATACCGGTCGACCGATCCTATGATTCCAGCGGAGAGTTCGGTCGCTGTCAGAAAGCATCGGCCCGTCCGGACCTATCTCACTTAATTTTCGTTAAAGTCATCGAATCGGGGATTGGATCGTCGACAGCCCGGGATCGTCTTACCGGCATTGTTCTCTATTCACACTGAGTATCGCGTCGATCGATGGCAACGACGTCGCAGAATGAGTTGGACCCGATGTCTTGAGGAGAAATCCCTAGATGAAATAAAAAAGCGCGACCTCGATACTTTTTTCACTGAAATTTCTGGAAATACGTCTTTACTTATTTTCGCGAATATTTCAAACTTGCATTCTTCTCTGAGTTACTTTTTCAAAGTTTAACATTGACATTCAAATATCAACGAATATCAAAAATGAACAGCTGTAGATTTACACGGAAGATGGCTATCTTACTGCTCTTGGATATAGCTTGGCTTTCGTCACCCACGTGTTATCGTTGACCAATTAAAATTCAGATTTAGTCAGCGACAGTCGTGGCAATATTTAAAGATCGTGGAACCATTCCACGAGCGGAGACGACGCTCTCCGTTCTCCGTAACCCTTTGCACGGTTAATGAAGAGTTCGCCATATCCCGGGATGGCAGCTGACGTTGCATTCATGCATGAGAGTGCCGCGTCCCGGTCATTTGGCCTGTAGCGCAACTAAAAACAAGGCACCGAGTTTTGTCCCATCGGTGGCCGGTAACGCGCCTTCCATGGGGACCAGCAGCAGAAGAAAATTTCAGAGGGGACCATCGACCCGCTGGCCCACACATCGAGTTGCCGGAACATGCGGATTGAGCCATTAAAGCCTGCTTCAAGCTGTTTCGCGGAAATTCACCAAACAGAGAGTTCATTATTGTTTCTGTCGCAAGCTGCGACTGCTGTATACTGCGTTTCTACGCGTGCGACGAACGAACGAACGAACCATCGTCGCGGAGTTATTCGTCGAACCTACAGCGACTTCCGTCGTGTGTTGATTCTACCGGTTGATTCAAGTAACCCTATCTTGTGTATAATGCTCAGATTCTCAGATATTCAAAGTTCTATCTTTGAATACGTTTACGACGTGGAATTTAAATATACGCCGGTTAGGATTAACACGGCTCTTTTTTTTTGTTTAATTTCGTGATCTTTTTACCGTTTCGTCTACACTTTCTCTGTTCTTCAGAGAAATGACGAGTTTTACGTTTACCGAGAGATACTTTGGCGCTGATTTGAAATTTCTGCAAAGATCGTTATCGACCTCTGAAGTTGGCAAAAGTATGCTTTCGTTTCACCGCGTGAAACGGCCAACAAATTGCACAACGGTCCGACTTTTACTCGAACGAGCAAAGAACCGCGAGAACAGCGATGGCCAAGCACGCGCGAGACCTTCCACGAGATAATTTATTGGTCAATCAAAATGACGCATGGAGGTATAAGGTGACACGTCAGCGTACACGACTGACCATTAATTTTAATACCCGTCACCATCAGATCTCCCGACGGTGCTTTCCACGTTGGCTCCCCACTGACGGTGGAGCATATCCAACGGCATCGGCTACCGTACGACTAATGCTCCGTTCACTAACGACGATCATCCTTGAAGATCTCGGCCTACCGATCTCTCACAGCCGCCACGAATTATTATCCCTCTCTTAATCCCGCGTAGCCGACCCGCGTAGCCTATCCGGTGACGAGTTCAATAACGCAAGAAATTGTAGAACTCGTCGAAAATGCACGGGAAATTGGAGATGTTGGGAATTTTTCTTTGAAACGGAGAAATTGAGAAATTTGAAACAAACTTTTTTTCATAAAAAAAGCAGTAAAAAAAGGAAAAAAAAAACACTGACAAAGATCAGAGGACGAATAACGTAACGCAAAAGCGGGATAAACCGGGTACAATGTCGTGAAAAATCACGCGGTTGAGATACGATCGGACGAAAGATCTGGCGAGTCGGCGTCCGGATATATGTATATCGATGGTACGCGAGGAACGCGTCAAGAGGTATGCAAGCACGGTAAGTGCAACGTCGATTGATAGCGCGCGTCCCCTTATCTATAAACCATTTTCACTTTTTTCTCCTCCATTTCCCCTGGCTGCTTATCTGGCGTCCGAGGCGTGCAACTAGGAGAGAATTCTACGACGTTATTTACGGCTGATTAGCCGACTCAATAATTCCCTTCCGCGTTACTTTATTGACCGTGGACCACGCGCGATTTACCAGCGATTTATGGCGCGAGATAGACCGAGATATACCACTGCCTCCTGGATCGGCTCGTTCTGTTGTGCCGACCCGTAATGTAAACAGAGACCGAGAACCAAACTGACCGGTAATCTCCGACGAATTTGCATCTGGTTCTTTTTTTTTCTTTTTTTTTTCTTTTTTTTTCGAAACGATCGAGCCGGGCTAATAGGCAGCGTGTTGCATGCATAAAAGGGAAACTTGGATAAGCCAAACTGTCGTTGAAGCCGCAAGAATCAGATCGTTGGTCGTGCGTGAAACGGAAACCGTTTCGTTTCCCAACGATTCAGAGATTGCGCGCCAGCCGGAAGCGTTTCGATCGGTGAGAGAACTAGCATCTGATTGACGATTCCAAAAGTGACGGAGAATCGTCAACTGTGGAACGAATCACTGGAGGCTGCCCAACCTCGGTGGTTCCTGTTCCCGCCGCGTTACAAGAGGCGCGCACGGGTCGGCTGCTTAGGAATGTCGAACGGGTCGGTCACAGGGTTAATGTTTGCTACCTCTTCTCACGCGCCTCCGACTTTTCTCTCTGGTTGTATCTCATTTGTAAAGATTCCGGGACAAAGGAGCCACGAAGAAGAGTCGTTTGTGTAGCTCTGCGCCGCGCTTCGCCCGTGAGCAGTCTCGACTCCGGGTACGCCGTGTACGCCTACCGGACAGACAGAAGCGCGAGTCTGTCAAGTGGCGCGATTCTAATCTGACAGGGACGTATCGGTTGCCGGTCTCTCTTCTCCCTCGGTCCCTCGGCGCAATCGACGACGCGTTTCTGGGCCGAGCGTTACTCGGCCGCCAGGCGAACATTTTGTCAAATATCGATTTTCGTTTTGTTCCGCGAGATACATGTACTACTTGCCATTTCGGATACGAAAGTCTCGAGGTTGCTGTAAGGTTGCCAAGTCTGATTATAAATGACTCGTCTCGGAATTTAAACAATTGAGTTTATGAGAATCGATGGAGTCGAGTTTGTGAAATTTCGTTTAAATTCAGCCGACTATGCGTACACTCGTGGGACGGGAGATTCAGGTACCAAACTTCCGTCCGTCCCCGAGCAGCAGCTCTTGTAAAAAATAATCGCCGCTTATTACTCATCGCGACGTCGCCGTTGTAGCTTGTACGTTAATGTCGTCTATTACTTACCAGGTACGTTCCCGAAGGCGAGCCGGGTCCCTCGGATATCCCGAACGATCTTCGGGCCAACAACCCGAAAGCTCCATTGTCGAAAAAGAAAAATCGGGGTACTCCGGGATACACGAGGGGACCGATGAAATTATTTATTCCCCAACGTCGACCAACTCTATCTTCCATCTCTTCGCTTCCTGACCCAAACGATAACCACTCGGCTTCTACGTGATCGGCTCGACGGCTTTCATCGGGTAAGTCGTTTGTGAAAGACTCTCACTTCTACCAGTCAATTGTAGAATTTCGAACTTGGCGACGAAAAAAATTCGAACGCGTACAAACGTCGCGAGCTGTCGGTGCATACATAACGTTTAACGATCGTCTTGGATTTGTCTCTCGTGGATGAGAGAGTCGCAGATACCGACGAAACAACGCTGGCGGAGGTTAAATGATGTATAAAGTGCGTCGACCGACACTACTCACCGTGCGAGTACACACGCACGTCGCGTTCACGGTATAAACGTAGGCGTGGCTGGTTTGATATCAACGATGGCCACCTTTCGACTGTAAATCAATCGATATCGCGCCGGCAGGAGGGGCTTTTCATAGGGTTTGCACGGGCCTGAAATACGGCTCTCGGGGGTGGAAGCATGCGCCAAATGCTGAATGCGAATCGACCCGCCCCGAAACCTTTTATCCCGACACTGATCGCCTCTCTCGCCACTGTCTCTCTCTTTCTCTCTCTCTCTCTCTCTCTCTCGTCTGCCCTCTCGGCGAGCCAGCCTCGCGTCGATGCATTTCGATAAACATCTGGCTCGATTGATTCCCTTCCCGGTGTTAATTAGCACGCGTCTAGTACCGCTTTCACGGCATCGATCGGCTGCGCCGCGTTAACGTACCGAGATCGCGAGATCACCTTGCCTCTCCTTTCTTCCGCTGCAGATCTTTCAATTGGATTACTAACCGAGATTGTTCGTTCTGTTCTAATTACTCCCTTATTACTTCTTATTAGAGTTTTCTCGTTTCCTCTTCTTGGAAGAGCTTATTTCAACGATATCAAATAGACGTCATAGTGAACTTGCAGCGTAACATTTCTAGAGAATTAGATCGTTATTTCCTACTCTCATTACGTGGATTTTCTAATAAAACTTTGAGCGTTAGAATCGTATTATATTGTATTGGAGTGTAGCATAGTTGTTGAAAAAACTTCCAAGTTCAACGCCCCGTACATCTGTAGCCAGACATTGAATTTCAAGTTCCAGTATATTGCTATCTCGCGCGCAGTCGAAGCGCGTTTGATTTTATAGAAAACCCGTGCGTGTATCTTATTAGGAATGGGACCGTCGTTAATTACCCGGCTAATTCGGTTCGCCGGTAATTATTTAATCGACTGTTTATCAGGCCGCAGCATCGTCGGTGTCTTTGCGTAGACGTTTGAGAAAAGATTTATCCCGGCCGTCCCGAGCAAACCATACGTGCACAGTCGGGGAATTATCAAGCGAGTGGAGTGACCAAAGGAACAGGATGGATGTTGAAGATAGAACAAGCATATACGCCGATACGTGGCTCGTGATAGTGGGAATATTTAATTCGATCTTTAAATAATTCTTACAAGGTATAAGTGCTCGACGTTGCATCGAACTTCCTTTCGTATTAGTATAGTAAATAAATAACTAAGTTATTTTTAAACAGTCTATCGAGACCGGACGGCCTCGCTAAGTTGCATTTTATTTACACGACGAGATTTATCAATTTCTTCGTACTATTTACTGCTCCTCGTACATATATGTATAACGTTTTCTATTGCACATCGCAATCGTACGATATCTTACATTTTTACAATAAATTAACAAAACGAAACTAGAATTTTACACTCTCACTCTTACATTCTCTCTCTCTCTCTCTCTCTCTCGTTATTCACACTCTTGTCACGGTTGAAGTTTCTTCATTCTCTCTTTCGAATACTGGTTCCTTTATCAGAGAACGATGACTTTTATACGCTTTTTCTTCGATCTATTGTGTTCGCGAGAAAACTGTACAAATGGCACTGTACACTTCGTTTCACCATGACTTGACGCGATCCGCGCGTGTAATTGCGACGACCGATCGACTATTCTGTTCATTCCCCCAGATTTAAATACGACGTTTTGACGTTTTTATTTATTCGCGGCATAGGAACGTGCGTGCTGATTTTCCTCCCTTACAAACGATATTGAATGATAGCTATCGTTGCGTATCGCCGCGCGCACGACCACCATCATTCGATTCACAACGCCGGTAACTCGTGAGCTTTCCTCTCGCGGGGATTCGTTGCGACGCGGGTTTCATCGATCTCGTGGTTACGACGGGAAGCTCTAAAAGAACGAATCGTCCAAATTCGTTCGGCAATCGTTCAAACAGTCGCCGTCCGGTGGCACTTAGTCTTACTTAGTCTTCGCGAAGTAATAAATAAACTCAATTTTTGCAAACGCGGAAAGTACAAACACCCAACCTACGAACCTCCGTCAGACTCAATTCGACTTTCGAGTTCGGTCATTTTCGTAAATATCTCGGTAAATCGAAAACAAGACGAAGACGTTTTTTTTTAAACGAAGAAACGCGATCTTTGGAGCACAAGTTCTTTTTTTTTTTCTTTTTTTTTCTTTTTTCATTTTTTTTTTTCATTTTTTTTTTTCTTTTGATCTCGGTAATAATCTTTCGCAGAAAATTTACAGGAGGAACGTTAAATAATCTAAGACTAACGCGTACATTTGCTCTCTCTCTCTCTCTCTCTCACTCTCACTCTCGTTTCCATCGTCACTCGCCAGATATTCCGTCAACGATACATTCTGATCCTCCAGCGACCGACATTCGACGCGGCGAGGTCTCGAGACGAACGAGAAGCCTCGCCGATGGACTTAGGCGCAGTTACTCGATCGATCCTATTGTCGTCACTTCGCTTGAAGTTCGGCCGCTTGTTCCTCTTCCTCCTTCGTCAGAGGCACCGTCGAGTGATTGTAAAGGCCCTGGGCCATCAGCTGGAGGGCCAGCGGGTTCTTCTGGCCGCTGGCCTTCTTGATCTTCGCCCTCTTGTTCTGAAACCAGATCTTGATCTGCGCCTCGTTCAGGCCCAGATCCCTCGATAGCTGCTGCCTCCTTCGCTCGGTCAGGTATCGATTCTCCGCGAATTCCCTCTTCAGCCTGGCCAATTGCTCGCCACTGAACGCGGTCCGCGGGCGCTTCTCCTCGGGGGTGCCGCCATTACCACGGCCGTCCGACCTCTTCACCCTTCTCGTGCGCGGACCTGCAACACGGTAGGATCCTATCGTCAGCTGATATCTGTCGAATTGGCCGGAGAATTCGGGTTACTGCGGTTGGAAGATATTTCTTTTGTGTGTAAAAGGATTTAGCGAAATTCAAGTGAAAGGAGGGGTCTACATACTCATAGCTTAAAAAAATCAAGAGCTTAGATCGAAGAAATGGAAGATTTTTCGCCTGATCGTTAAAGTCAAGCGTCGCTCGTTAAGGGCACAGCATCGGGATAAACGATCGTATATCTCGACAGAGGCACGGAATATAATTAGCACGATTCAAGCACCAAAGATACAAAATACTCGTCTCCTTCCTAGGAAAAATCTCTAACAAATTCCACTTTGAATGAACATTCCCCCCCGCAATTGCACCTTAACAAGACATTGAGCAGTAATTCCCTCTTGTTAGGAATGACCATCAACCTCCGCGTCTCTCTCTGTGCTCTGTTCCCTCGAACAAAGGTCTCTCCAGCGTTCACGGCGTTCACGAGGGGTACATAAAGCAATCAGAAATTAGCCTTGCATAACGATTCGTAATGCCGTTTCGCGGCAGCGGTGAACATTGATTCAACAAGTTTACGCGCCGATAAATCTGAGAAATTAACGAACTGGCGGCACACCGCGCGCGCGCGCGTTTAGCGACAAACTTTACGACAACTTTTATTGTCTAGCCGGTCTTAACTGCCGTTCCCTGGTTATTCGTGTACGACTCTGCCGTAACGAGAGACGTTCGTTCAGAAGGTGAACGAAATGAACGTGTGTCCGAGACGGGAGGAATAGTTGGTCCACCGAGTCCTTCTCTTCGTAGACACTCCTCGCAGTTTATCGTCGTCCATCCGGCAAATTCGCCACGAGTCCTTCACGCACCGGTCACGCGGAGTTAGCAGAGACAACTTAATCGTAAATCAAACGCGTTATTGTTGTTATATTCCAGCTGCTGCCTCGAGACACTATTCTTCGCGCGCGTAGGAGATAAGAAATTATTTTTCCCCTTTACGCTGATTATCCGCCGATGTTTTCGAATTAACGCGGCAACAAGCCTTCTGTCTGGGGCATTACTTGACGATGATTTGTCCATCGGTAGCAAGTATATAGCAAGTTTCCAAAAAATTGGAATACAAGTGAAGAAAACAACGCGGATTTTTCTAGTTTTCCGCGAAGATTTCTTTCATTTTCGACTCGATTTATGAGTCAGAGGCTTGAGAAGTGAAACGAGAGGCGTTGCCACATGTTGCTCGAATGCAAGAAGAACGCAAGAGTATACTTGTCCGGGATGGTTAATAACTCGTCGTAATGATCGCTACTTCATCCGCATACCTGACTTTCATTACTCTCCTGGGCGGATCGTCGAGACGCAATCTAGCTCGATAATCACGCGAAACGTCTGATTGTTTCAGACCGGTTATTAAAACAATACGAATACGCCGAAAGAAAGAGCCTCGGTTCCTTCCGAACGCTGCACAATTCAATTCTATCGAATCGATCGAACAGAGTGGAAAATTGCCGGTTTGAAGTATGAAATTTCGATCGAAGACTTGGACAAACGATATGTTTGCACAAATGTCAACTACGTTGGTTATTGGTATGGAAAACTAACAAACGAATGAAGATGACCGTCGACCGTGTAGAATTGCAGAAGACGACTGGCTGCGAGTCGAGTCGAAGTTTCCTTCCCGTTACTGCAAATATTTTCTCTGCTCGAACAAGTCGAAACCTCGCGTCCCTGCTTCTCGCGCTTTCACGACTGATTTTTCTTCTTTTGAGAAAAAATTGCGCCTCGTCATTTTCTTGGAAAAAAGCACGACCAAGCACCCGCGAAAATGTGACCTCGCGAGTCGAGTCGGAAAAGCAACGACTGGGATGGGATGCAAAAATTCCTAGAGCGTTGAGAGCGAACGGTCGAGAAAGCGACAGGGCAGCCAGGCAGTTTCTCGTACTGCTACTCGACTCAGAAATGACTGAGGTAACGAACGGTCGGCAGTCTAATTACTTAAGCGAAGTAGTCTCGTTGTCGGTGGCAGGAAAGAGGCATTCAGGAACCCACTTCTCGCTCTCTCGACCCTCGTTTCTCTCTCTCTCTCTCTCTATCTGTCTTTCGCCGTTCCGCGCTTTCCATTTAAGGAGCAACCACCTCCTGCTCCTCTCGGCAGCCGTAGGCGTCTCGAGGGGTAAAACCAATAACGCTAAGACGCCCTCGAGAGAGAGAGCGAGTACATCCCCCCGAAAGTACCTCGCATACCGGGGACGTGCGGCCGCGAACGAACACTAATTTCCTCTCGACCTATCCTTGAGTTAGACGTCAGCTACCGAGCTGGCTGAGCGCGTCGTTCCTCTTCAACTCACTCGCCGCGTCCTTGATTAACGCCGCGAGTCATTGTCAGTTCTCGTCACCTGTCGTCGTTGTCGTGCGCTCCCATCGGGCAGGCAGTTTATCTTGCCACGTCCGTTTCCATTTTTAAGGGAAACGCGAATTATCGGGGACTGTGTTCTACCCCGGGAATAATGTAACGTAATTCTACCTATGCTACGTAAATATACACATATACGTGTCGTATCGTTGGAATTTTTCTACCAAGGAAAAGTTGAAGAGACGTTGATTCAGCGTCACGCGATTTTTTTTCCCCTATTAGCCTAACTAACCGTTGCAAAAC
Organism: Melipona bicolor; assembly: GCA_030673865.1. Classification (NCBI taxonomy): domain Eukaryota; kingdom Metazoa; phylum Arthropoda; class Insecta; order Hymenoptera; family Apidae; genus Melipona; species Melipona bicolor. The sequence goes on from JAHYIQ010000012.1 coordinate 4,673,696, forward strand.
GGCGTGTTGTTCTTTGACAAACAACTGACCGTCTAACGATCTACGAATCGAAGGACGAGCAAACACGATAATTCACATCTCTCTCTCTCTTTCTCTCTCTCTTTCTCTCGCACGAAGATAATACCGAATGGTGATATCGTCTAGATCGGAGAAAAACCAATGGAAAGTGATTGAATCGTCGCCGAGAGAATGTTTGAACGCAGAAGATGAACAATGGCGCGAATGCTTGGGTTTTTTATCGACTCGGTCGCAGGTTCGCACACCGACGTCGACGTATTCCTCTTCTTGCGAAGAATTTTACCGATGACGCGATCCAATTGACGGAAAAACTCGCCGGATCGGGAACAATTAAACCGCTTCATCATTGTCCCGTCATCCGGGCGACGAGGCCAGGCGCGACGAGAGCGTTTTGTCGCCGAAGGACGACTACATGGTCGGTTTCGTACGATCGTCCCGCTCGATTTCATCCTCGACGCGAAACGCGACAGATACACACCGGCGATCTGCACGTCGCGCTTCTACTCTCGCAGAAAGAACCACCAGAGCCTGGTTCAGCCTTTGCGTAACGAATCGTAGAAACCGTCCGGGGATCGTTCTCTTTCTGTTTTGCTCGGTTGGCTCGCCGGTCACGTTGCTTTTAATTGCAGCCGGTATATCGGTGTCGAGAGAGAGAGAGAGACGGGGGGGGGACGAGAGAGGCCTGGTTTACGCTTCGAATTGGTTCACAGGCAATCGATGAATTGTCCCTCGGGATTGGCGGAGAAGGAAGGGGAAAGACGAAACGTGTAAATAACGTTCGTCTTGCACCGGCAAGCTCTGCCGATGAATTTAAGCGAAATCATCTCCGCCTCGAGAGAGGAGCGACTAAAAAACCGTTCGATACCGCTCGGTCACTCGACGCGATTCAATCTCGCCGCGATTCAAATATCATGTACGTCCTAATGTTCTTGCGAAGGGAGCGCCGGCGTTTTTGCCCGGCAGCTTTGTCCCCGTCCGCAATCGCGCGGAGTCGCGGCTTTCGGGCACGGAGGAAAGAACGAGAGAAGAGGTGACCAACTCGAGAAACGCCCATTTCGCGTTTCTTTTCTGTCTCAATCGGCAGGAAAGTATTTCCAGAGGCGGTGTTGCACGATCGGCGGCGATGGTATTGGAACGCCGGTCCATCCATCGCTGGATGCGTTTGAAAGATACGAGTTAGACGGTCGGAGACGATCGGGCAGGGATCGCGCCAAGAAAGGAGACCGTTTCCAACGGATTCTTGGAAGCGAGGAGTAAGAGGAACGCTCGGGATCAAGTCCTCATAAATTTATCGATCGTTCTTGCAAAACCCCGCGGAGAGCGGCGTGAACGACGATGAGGACGGCGTTTCAGGACTTTTTTCCCCCCCTCCTCTTCGCCGTTCACCCAAGGTGAATGGAAAGTAATCAAGTGTCTCGCGTGAAACGAAATCCGTGAAACGATGCCTCATGTGTCAGACACTTTAAATAATTCATTGTTTCTTCGTTCCAACGATTGCACGATAAGGGACGAAACTTGCGTCTTGGAATAGCGATGGAACAGTTTGGATTCATTTGCGGCTATATTTATTTATTATTGGAGCAACTTCGATTCACGAATTAATCACCCGTACAATTCACCAGAAATATAGTGAAATACTGTCTCCATCAACGAGCCTCGAGTACAAAATGACTCGTTCAAAGCATAAACTAGAAATTCTTCTTCATCGTTTACGTGTGCGGAAGGAAAGCTTGCAACTTGGAATTCTACCAGTGTACAGATCAACGATACGGATGAAATCTGCGATTCTGTCGATATCGTTTCGAAAGCGGAGGCTCTAGCAGAGGAAAAGCTCGCAATTTGGAATTCCGCTGGTGTACGACCAGTAGCTAGAGCTATAAAGCTTGGCCGATAATTACGAGCTCCTGGACACGATCGCCACTGGATGGAAAGGTAGCGAACGATCGGCGGGAAACCGCGCGAAGTGAATCGTACCCACCGTGAATCGCGCGCGGTGTCGCGTACGTGCAATGATCCGACCCGTTCTTAAAGCGCCACTAAACTTGCGCGTCACGTTCCTTTTAATTACGTCTGCCAGCGACGACGGACGCGAAACGACTGCGGAGGGAGGGACGCGAAGGAATTCATTAAACGATACTCTCTGGAACAAACGGTGAGCTGTACCGAACTGGGACAGGTGCTGGATCATACCGTCGAGAAACCACGCGAGCTCGGCCACGGGTTCTACGACGTCGCCGTCGATCTAAAAAGGCAGTTAGGTTATTTTTGCAACCGCGCAGGTGTCTGTCGAAGCTGTGTCCAATTCTCTCTTCTGTCCGTGAAACCAGGTTGGAAAAGATGGACTGGTGGTTGGAATAAAGGGATGCTATCTTGCTCGAGTTTCTTAAAGGGAGTTTTGAGAAATAAAAGGACAAACTTAACTTTAGACGGTTCACGTTATCGATAAATACTTTTTCTCTAATATTTAACATTTAATGGAAAATCGGAATTCTTTGTTTTGTTCTTGAAAGGAAATTGGAAAAGATAGACTGGTGGTTAAAATAAAAGGATGCTATCTTGCTTGAGTTTCTTGGAGGGAGTTTTGAGAAACAAAAGGAAAAACTTATCGTTAGACGGTTCACGTTATCGATAAATATTTTTTCTCTAATATTCAACATTTAATGGAAAATTGAATTCTCTGTTTTGTCCGTGAAAGGAAATTGGAAAAGATAGATTGATGGTTGGAATAAAAGGATGTTATCTTGTTTGAGTTTCTTGAAGGAAGTTTTGAGAAACAAAAGGAGAAATTTATCGTTGGACGTTTCACGTTATCGATAAATACCTTTTCTCTAATGTTCAACATTTAATGGAAAATTAAATTCTCTGTTTTGTCCATGAAAGGAAATTGGAAAAGATAGATTGATGGTTGGAATAAAAGGATGCTATCTTGCTTGAGTTTTTAGTAGGGAGTTTTGAGAAACAAAAGGAGAAACTTATCGTTAGACGGTTCACGTTATCGATAAATACTTTTTCCCTAACATTCAACATCTAATCGAAGCAGGTGCATTTATCTCATTTATCAGAACCGAAACACACTCGCGTATCGAATCTATCAAGTACCAACGCAAATTACCTGGCGAATAAATTCACCGGATCGATATACATTTGCAATCGCGTGTCAATGTTTCAATTGCCTATAAATTTTTCAATTACAAATACTCTCGAGCGAAACGGTAATTGAATCATTCTGAAAGACGTGGAGAGGGTTGAGGAAATCTCTCAGCTCGGCGTATCGCTCCACGTATTGCAGTCGAGTGCTTAAACGCTCTCGCAGAGTATATACCCCGCGAGTTACCGCAGCAGACTATAGCAGAAATCAATTAAGAAGTCGGAAAATTTATCACGGGTCTGCGAGAGACCGGCTACAGGGAACGAATAGTTTCTCAATACCGGCCAGCCTTCGCGCTGTCCCGCGAACTGTCGCGATCGCCGCTCGCAATTATCAATTCTAATTAACGATCGTCGCGTTCAGACTTTCATTATTGTTTTTAATTACCAGCGCTGCACGCTCGTTTCTCTAAATCACCGTTAATGAAACTATCTACCAGCCTGTCACTGGCGAATCAGCATCCGAGGCGTCGTGAACCGCGATGCCATTAAGGGAAACGATCGTCGTTGATTTTTCCCTTCGTGCTAACGAACGATTCTTCTTTCCCCCGTGTTTCTTGCAACGATCCCGATTTATAAGGCGTCTCCATACGCGACCGTTGTTGCCATTATAGTCCGTTGCGTTGATCAAACGAGCAACGTTGCAATAAAAAGGTTACAAAGAAGCATTTGTCTTGCCTGGGTTAAATATTTAAATATATACTTAAAACTGAGAAAATGTTGCAACTTTGGGGCAGAAAGCGCGTCCGTGGAGTTTTGAAATGTTTGACTATTTGAGTTAGAACTTAGCAAATTTACCGTCGATGATCGTTCGCGTTCGCCGCTGATTCACGAAAGATAAATCCGTGGTTATGGAGTGGAGCAACGATAGACACAGAGGAGGATAGGGTTAAAAAGGGCGAACGCAGCGGTCTGGCCAATTTCCAACGATTGGCCACGTAAACTCGTTGGGTGTACGCTAACGACGAGAATGTTGGAGCAAATGGTACGTGGAACGAGCTCGTTCGCCTCGGTTCCTATTAAAATATTGGCTTCATTGGTCCCCCACGTGGTAGGAAACACGCGTAATTAAAGACGTTCACTGCGGGGGAAGCTGGCCAGTCCTCTACGAAAGAGGAGAAATCCCGATCGTTTATCTGGGAAAAATCTGCCGCAAAGAAACGAATTATCAAACCGATACGTACGAACGTCAAAGTTCGAAAGGGAGCAATTTCCAAGCGCGTAAAGTTGTGGTTTCAACAATGGCACGAGCAACCGGTATAAATCGTCGAGTCGCGTTCCTCGTAGACGGAAGTGAATAATCTCGGAAGAATGTTGGAACATTGTCCTCGATGCGTGCGCGCTCTGTCGCTGCGTATTCGAAGAAGGGAAACGACAAGAGAGGAAGATTGAAACGTTCGAGCTGCAAAAACTCGAAAATACACCGGCTGTCGAGGAATTTACATACTGGCGATCGTCGATCGTTGGGACAAGGATTTTCTAGCAGTTGACTCCTCGCCAAGATGAAAGATCCGCGCGGACATAATCTCTCCTCTCGTTGGGAGAGAGAGGGGCTTAGGAGGTTGCGCGATCGTTGCGAGGGAAAACGAGCCGGATCGACTCGTCCGGTTTCCGTGAATCTGATCTATCCTGCTCCCTCGTCGAACGAGATCGCGGCCGGTCGCGTGTAAGTGTCACGTCGAGCAAGCAGAAATGACTGGATCGCGAGGCTCTCGACTCGATCGAGCTCGACTCGATGCTCGACTCGGAGTCGCGAGTTGAGTTATGACTACGGCCATTACTCGGGACAAACGAGGCTAAGCGTGTCGACACACGGCCGACCGACCGGCCTTCTCCGCTTCTCTTCTCTTCTCTTCTCTTCTCTTCTCTTCTCTTCTCTTCGCTTCGCTTCGCTTCGCTTTGCTTCGGCCCCGAGTCGTTCCCCGAGTTTACGAGAATTACGACCGCGGCTCTTCGGTGCAGTCTCGTCTCGGGACTGTTGGATTCCCCAACGGATTGACAGTTTTAAGGCTGGCTCCCTCGTTATCCAGGACGAGAGAGGAGAGGTGTGGGGCCATGGGGTAGCGGTAGACGCAGACCGAAGGGGGTCCGTCTCCTCGACGCGAGGATAACCCAGATTCGATGATAATTTACATCGGGACGTCAGACGTCTCGTTTGGTTTCCGCGTCGTCCGCGGCGGATGAGCTATTAGCCGCGGTTCGCCTGCTGCGCTATTCGCGGAAACGAACGGGAAACGCGGCCGACTAACGAGTGAAATGTCATTCGAAGAATTAAGACCTCTTCGTCTCCGTTAATGGCCACCTGTTCACCCGACGCGATTTTTCCCGTCGACCGCTTTTTCTCGCGCGAGAAGAATTTTACGCGTTACTGTTCGTACAGTCTTTCGACGAGAGAAATTTCAAAGTCTGCGAAGTAAATCGATATCGTCGAATACCGGAACTGTTACCTCGAACTGTTGTCTCTTTTTCACGAGTACGGAGCAACTCTTTCGATAGAAATCTGACGAGTTTCATTTTCCTCACTTTCGTTCGCCGACCGAGACAGTACCGGGATGAAGATGTTCTTGCGTTAAAGTTAGTTTAGAAAATAGACGTCCATTGGAAGATTAAAGAGACGAGAGGCTAAAGTACGAGGTAGAACGTGTCTACCGCCGACACACGGTCGGCGTTTCCACAAACGAGGGTGAAATAGTAATGGCTTCGAGAACGCTCACGTTCGTCCGGTGCGGTTCTCGTCATAATCGTCTTGCCTATAGCGCCCGAGCGTACGGCCTCTAACTGTCGTGGCTCGTTACTTACTTCGTCCTGAGAACAAAAAAAGAAAAAACACACCGGTTAAAAAGGCATTTGATCGTGGACAGGCATTTCATTAATAATAATTAATTATCCATTCTCGTGTTTCGTTTCGTTTCGTTTCTCGCGATAAAACGAAAGCGCCGGAATGGAGCATTTATCGCGTTCCCCTTGTCGGTCCTAGCGTCAATTAATCGAACGACGATAATGATTTACGATTGCGCCGGCAATATTCGCTACTCTCTCTCTCTCTCTCTCTGGGTTCGATTGGGAACCTGGACGAATCGAATTTCGCGACGTGCGAAATTTCACTTTCCACTCCCTTCAACGCTCGAGCGGATCAGCGAAGAAAGACGAAGAAACCACTCGCTCGAAAAAGTTAGAAACAACGAGCCGCGGGTAATGAATCAAACTTCGCGGCGTGTAAAAGGGATTTTCTCGCTTTAATCGGAACGGAACCGAAATTCTCACCCAGAGCGAGCGAACGACAATGATAACGAGTGGTTGAAAGAATAGTCAGACCGTGAGACTTTCAGTCTACTACTTTGCGGCAACTCGCGCGCGAGAGAGAGAGAGAGAGAGAGAGAGAGAGACGCAGCGCGTGGAAACGTGCGACAGAAATTCTGCCGATCGAAATCGAGCGGATCGACGTGGGTTTTATCCCGGGTCTGCGCCCGTTCCCCGCGATCGTTCGCATTTTTTCCGCGGCACTCGTTAAGGTGTAACTACCGGGGACCCGCGGAATCGTACGAAAAGCAGTCGTGCCCCGTGGCCGTGCCCATAACCATAAATAATGACCATTGATTGGTCACTCGTCGATCGTTACCTGCGTCGTACGTGACTGCGTTTAACGTTTCCACGGGTCGTTAGTTCGTTTTCCATTAAGGCGCGGTTCTCAGATCTCTGGTCTCTCGCTTCTGTTCGTTCTCATTCTGCACGTTCGAATCGTTTTATCTCGTGCGCGCGCGCTCGCCGCCGATAAACATTCGATAAAACGTTGCTATTTCGAACGATTTTAAAGTCAGCGTTACACGTGTAAACGCTGGATACCACGTCAGTTGCCCGACATATCTTCCGACTTGGCTGCGATACGAATTGCTTTCCCTTGTAATCAACTTATGTTTATCTCGTCTCTCTCTCTCTCTCTCCGATTCCGCGGGAATTCCTGCGATTCCTCGCTAGAATCGAGGATATTCAACGACATTGTCGTACGTTCTCGACTGGAGAACTGCGCGATAATTGCGCGATGATAAACAGGAAGACACGAGAAAATCACGATAACCATTTTTCTCGATCCGTCTTCAAAGGCGGATAATATAAATCGAAGAAAATGGGATAGCAGAGCGAAATTCGCTTCGAGGAAAATTCGAAGAAATTGTCATTTCACGATTTATCGTGTTTTCACCTGTTCTCGCGTTGCTAATCTGTTATTGTTAACTGCGAGCGTCGCGATGATTCGAGCTGGCTCGATCGCCATCTTGCACGCGAGATCGTAAAATTGAAGCGAGAGGCAGCGGGCAGAACGACGGAAAGGAGGCAGCTTAATTACGTCTTCGCCGAGGCTGCCAATTTCGAGCGGATATTTGTTTACGTGCGCGTACGTAACGACGGTTCCGATGGCGAGAATCGTTTCGCAGTTTGGAGCAGGGCAGATGGCTGGCAACGCGGCGGGCGTACAAAAATGAGAAATGGAAATTCGTAAATAACGTATCGCTCGAAGAGGCGATTAATGACTTCATTTCTGGCCCGGTTTTTCCGGTGTCGAATCACCTTCCTTTTTAATGATTCTACGCGCACGAATGCGATATTTCGGTCGAAGAAGATGTAGTTGAGTGCACGTGGAATAAGAACTTGATCGAATTTTTTTTATTAACACTTTATCTACCGCTCATGATGAAAGTTGCCGCTCACTAACCAACTCTTCGGCGTGGATTTGTCGTCAGTGCCGGGTCGGAAATGTAGTTTGAAATGCATGTGCCTATTTATCAAGCTCCATCTAATTACTTGTAAACTGATATTCGTATTATACCTTGAACGTAATAATACTCTTCACTAATTTTTTAAATATTTCTTTAAGTGTGATGCCAAGTGCTCGTAACAGTCACCCTTATGTAAATATTACAAAATGTACAGACAAAAGATGTTCCGCTTCTTATATTTTTCGATACACATACTCTATATTGTCTTTGGGGAGTTTTGCTTTTCCCATTAGTCTTAAATTCTTAAAAGTTCATGATTCTTTCTAATCGGCTAGCGCTCGATAAGACCGTTAATATAAAAAAAAAACCCGATTAATAGACTTCCGGTAGATAAATTGTCAGGTATAATATTTAATCGGTGAAAAAGTTGCACGAGTCGCTCTAGAAAGAGAGGCAGAGCTGATTTTCGTCGTGTTGTCACCGATAGTGATTTCACATCGAATTCCCGAAAAATAAGTCTTGAATGCTGCGGCACGCTCGTCACCGTTCAGACACTCGACTTTCGCTGGTTCTCGAATTTTCAAACTAAAAAGTTCCCAAATCCGTATCGAGGAGAACAGGGATCGTCAAGATCGATGTTCGCAATGGTGTACGATCGTCGTGCAGGCTGGTGCGCGGAGCGTTAAAAATAGACGGTATCATTGAAATCGATTGGCCCGCGGTCGTGCATTCAGACCGTTGATCTTTCGTCGCCGGTTGCGATATCCATCGTTCCTGCAGTGAGATAACAAAGACACGAGATAAACGAACGATCCAGCTATCCGCTCGCAGCTCGAACGAGCATAATTCAACCGGGTTACACGCTCGATGTATTACTTACATTGTTCCAATCACGGTACCACCGGTCATTGTTGTTTATTAATTATTACATTAAATCGCAGCGTTATCGCGACACGGATCGTTACAATATCGATCTCGCTGTTCCTTTCAGATCTCCATCTAATTGCGTTAGATCGGAAGATACCATTGTAACCGACAACGAGTTTTCTCGTTACGTTATCTAAACGATCCGAGTAGAAGTTTCATTTTCATTAAAGTCACATTCATTCGAAAGTAATATATTTCACAAAGTAAAGAGATTTTTTGGAGACGCGGTTATTTGGAGACACTTATCTACGATTATCTTGCTTCTTTCACTTAAAAAAGCCATTACTATCGCATTATTATTGTCCTCTTATCGACGGAAGATTTGACTATCCAAATTCTTTCACTGCGTTCTATCGTCCAACTGATATCTTTTTAATGGTACGTGTATCGTATATCCGATGGCGACGGCGGAACGGGCGATTTCTAAATCGCATAACGCACAACACGCCGTGGCGATATCGTCGATCACGGAGTCGAAGTTATCCGGCCGTGGTATTTAATAACCATCATCGATGGCGATTACGGGTCTCCGTGAACGATGAATAGCTGACCACTCGACGTCGACTGATAGCTGTTCCCACGATAACGCGAACGCCGTTTCCAACAATCCCGCGCTTTAAGGGCGGTGTTCGAAACGAAATCCTCTGAATCGTACGTGATCTAACGACCGCTTGAAACAGTCCCTTTCGCTCGCGATAACATCGGGATCGCACGATTTTTCTTAAAATCGTCCCGAACCTTTACACTCGAAACTAACCTTTAGGGTTACGCAAGAGAGCCTCGGGGAAAATTAGAATGGAATATCGACGAGGAATGCTCGACGCAAAGACGTAAAACGTAAAAGTCTTTATCTCTCTACAAACAGCAATTAACCATAATTACGATCTCTTAATGCGACGTACGAGCCTTGAGAATGCCGAGTCGTTAATGGTTCGTTTACAGAGGCCGAGCGTCGAGATTTAGCAATTGTTCGACCGCGATAAAAAAAAGTTCTTACGACGATAATCGACGAGCGCAAAGTGACGCAGCTCGCGCGACAAAAGCTCGCTGGACAAAATCGCCGTCACCGACTTCATAAATTGAATTCCGCGGTTGGTCGCGGACGAATCAATTAGCTCCGCGGCATCATAACGCGATGCGTTTATACTCAACGACGTTTACACGTGCATCTTTCCGCGTTACGTGCTGGCCATCGCGTTTCACTCGTTTGTTCACACGTTGGTTTCTCGAAATCTCCGCAATTGCTAGGAAAATTGTTTTATCGCTTCGAAGATCAAGATGCAACGAGTTCTTACCAGCGTGAGGAGATGTCTCTCCTCAACGATCCTCGGCAGATCGTAGCTAATCGTTAAAGCACGCGCGTTCCGTTCGTTTTCTCTTTGTGTTTGCCAGGTATGAAACTCTACGATTTTTCTGAGTTATTTCCTGTGCAGTATTCCATGAACGTTTATTTGATCACGGCTAAGTAACCGTATAATCAAACCACCACCTCTAGATCGCCTAGATATTTATGCATTTATGCGTAAACTGCGCGAGTGTAACGCGGTACTCGGGCGATCCTCGTGAAACGTGGAATTTCTTTTTAATTATGCCCGTAAAAATGTTAATTCGCGTAATAAACATCCTCGTAATAGGAACATCCTCTGGGGCAAGACGATCTTAATTCCGTTGATTGAGATATTCCATTATACTTGCGACTCGCACGCGAGAGCGGGAAACAGAGAGAAACTTCAAAGTATAACGACGAGCAATATTTTGGATCCTGGCCATTTGGAACGTCAGACCCGGAGTCTGCCGATCGCCTCGATAGCTCAATTCGTATCTCCGTGTACTCGTTCGATAAACAAATTCGTTGCCCCAGCTCCGATATAAACGCCACGCGTCGAGCTGTGTACAGGGTGGAAAGAAAAGTTTGTCCTGTGGTTGTCATAGATGAATTCGACACCTTTTGTTTGATGGAAATACGCGTAAAGAACTTGCTGCAAAATTCACTTTCAAGATTAAAAATTTCTTTTTTTCTTCCTGTATTGTATTCTACTCATCACGAAGGTAAAACTTTTCCAAGGAACCACAAGTCGCGATCCAATAGTTCTTTTGAAAAATGGCAAAAAAGGTTTAGGTTAGGTAATCACTTAACGCGTGCGTCCTAACAGCGACTTTATGTTTCTGGACGCGTGGAGGTCTATTTTACGTGATTTTCATTTTAGATTTCACTAATATTTGATTCATCATAGTTGTAGCATCAGCTTTGAGTCTAAATAACGTTGTTCGAAATATAAACATTACATCCGCGCGTCCAGAAACATAAAGTCGCTGTTAGAACGCACGAGTGTTAACTACCGCGACCTATGGTTCCTTGGAAAAGTTTTACCTTCGTGATGAATAGAATACAACGCAAAGAGAAAAAAAAAATGTTGACTTTGAAATTCAAAGTCAAGGCCAATTCTTCTTTTCTTTCCACCCTGTAGAGTGAAGCTAATTAAACGGTCCCAGCTAATAGGATCGGCGATTCTAGCGTGCAATAAATGCGATAAATCACGCGCATTTCGCATTCGCGCGAAACCGGCGTTGCGCTTCGGCTATGCGCAGACGTTTTTAATGAAAACGTCGGAAAGAATCGGGCGAAACCATCTCCTCCGGTGCTGATGAGAAGACCAGAGACCGGTCGCGTAATTACAGACGGATAGCGCCGGCGAACATGCGTGCGATCCAACGACTCGTCGACGGGATTTCCACGCGGACGATTCGTGCCGATCCGCGTCGATCCACGAAATCACGGCGTTAAATGGATCACGGCGAGGGAAGCGTGAATCACGAAGATCGCCGGCCGCTCGTTACACAGTCGCGATCCTAACAAGCTCTACCACGTCAGGTAGCCGACCGACGTTATCGAGTATCGAGTGATTCCTAAACGCTAGAACTATAAATCGAAGCATAAAATTTCAAAGACGGCGAGGACAATGAAAATAAAGAAACTTTACAACACGATAGAGCGTTTCTATTCACATATTTTACGAAAAATTATTTTTTTATACACTTTGCGAAAAAATGTTTAAATCTTTAAAAGTTTTCATAAAATGTCCAAAAAAAAAAAAAAAATTATAAATTTGTTAAAACAGCGAGAACCGTTGTGGTTAAATCTCTCCGCCTGATTTCTCCGTACTATTATATAAAGTCTATTTTATAAAGTCTCGACTTCAGTGTCAGTTTTCATTACTATTATTATTTCAAATTACAGTGTTTTTTCTTTCATCGCAATTGTCCAATCGACAATTTGCCTCTCACTTTCCAATTTCAATTCCTCCCCGGTAATTTCACTTGTACTCGATCAATTCGGACGCTCGTAAATAGGAGACAACAAGCGGCGAGTTTTCTTTAGCCTGACTTTATAGCCATTGTTAATTCCTTCGTGACTCGAGGAAACGTTGCGATCGTTGCCTATTTGACTCCTATTTGCGGAGGGATTGCCGCAAATTTTGCTGGGCGGTGTCCGAGCTAGCGTCAAGCTAGTGCGTCTGACGCTAGTGGCACGTTCTACTGATCGCGCTTTGTGCCGCCCAGGAGCATTCCACGTACGTACGCATTTCCCGGCACGAGAGAAATCGTTTGAAGTGGAACACAGGCGAGATAAGAGAGTCTCTGGCCGCACAAAGAGGGGCCAAACGTTGATACGCGCGTTCGCGTTTCGCGTCTCGAGTAATTACGGTTCGCGCGCGAGTCTCGGGCTCTACGGGCTGTCTATAACGCCACGTCGATAGATCCCTCGGAGCGTTCCCTTCGTTTGACCGAGCCCGGCCGTTTTTCGACGAATCTCGCGAGAGTACATCGTGCTCGACGCGCGCGTTTCACTTTCCCTTCTGCGCCGGGCTCTTGACTTATCTGATCCAGCGTCAGGTCAATACCGTAGGAATGCGGCGCAATTAGTATCTCATTAGACAGTGCGACTGTTCTAATTCCTCAGTTTCGCATTAGAAACGTCATCCTGTCTCGGAGCGGAACGTGACTTCTCGTTTCCCCCTTTGACTTCTCCTGCCCCCCTTCCTCTCCACCTTACACGCGTTCGATTTATCACCGAGGCAGCGGCCTCTACACGCACTGAATTACCATTTCTATCAAAGATGAAAGTTTCCATCGAGTTTGTATCGAGGCGTGGATATCTGTACTCGCAGGTGTCTTTCGAAGATATATTATACGCTCGAATCAAAAAAGTGCCATCGTGATTCTCACGAATTAGGCATTTAACATTTGTTCGAAAGAGGAGGAGGTGGAGCGTTAGGAAGTTTTAGGATCGGATTGTTCGATTTTCAAGCGGAAGTACCGTGTAGGATCGCGAGACGGAGATTGCTGCAAGAGCAGCGGGAAAGAAACACGGAAATATTCCAGGAAGCAAGTCCGAATTGCCTGCCTCATTACAGAGGTGGTCTGTACACGATCTTCATCCAGCCTGGTGCCAAAACTTTGCTCGTACTTCGCAAGCGTGTGACAACTTCAAAAATATCACCGACATGGTGACTTTGGCCATCTTCCTCTCGTCTCTGCACGATGCCTCTCTCTCTCTCTTCCTCCTTCGCAAGCGCGCACTCGAGGCGTGTGGCGAGGAAGTCGATCCAGCGACAAAGTAAACCACTTCTGCTTGTGTACAGAAGCGCGAGTCGACCGAGACGAATTAGCGAGGCTGGCTCGCTGAAAATCGCGAGTATTAGCCAGAGAGAGAGAGAGAGAGAGAAAGAGTGCGTGTGTGTGTACGTGTGTGGGACGCGTAAAACCAACGCAGGGAGAACAGCCGTCGGGGGCTTTCGAAAAAGAAGAGGGAAACTGGAATGAGACGTGACGAGGAGAATACGGGAATAGAAACAAATACGAGGCTTTCGTTTTACCGATGGATAAATATAGAAGTTTCGTTGGAACAATAAACGTTTCCTCGAGTACACACACGAGGGCAAGAACAAGCCACCTGGGAAGTTCGCCTCTCGCGAAATCCTTTTTTCTCCTGCCCGGACGGGGGAACAGTCGACTCTTTCATTGGGGGCCGCGCCGTTTTCCACGCGATAACGCTCGGCGGAACTGTCGGAACGCTTGGAAAACGCGTGAACAAATTGACATAAAAGACTCGGGTTTTTCTGCTTATTAGCTAGGGGTTTCATTCAAAACGATTCCGCTGAACGCAGCTGGGAAAGAGTCGTCGAGACACGCAGCCGGGAAGAGGTAATTCACGTCTGCTTGACGTGGGTAAAACACGTGGCTAGATGTTTTACTTTGGTTAACTGTTTGTCGAGTGTAATTGCTCGATGGAAACTCGAGGGGAACGACGAATTCGAAATCCTCCAACGGTGTTACAAATCGTGACGCGGATTGTCATTTTCACCCGTTCACTCGTAAATCTCAGCAGTGATCTTATTGTAAAAAAGAAAATAGATAAGGTTCCGATCGTTCCTTTGAAAGAGGATTTCAAAAATTTCCACGTGAAAACTCATGAAAACTCACGAGTTCGAATGGTCGAACGACTCGACGAAGCTCGATTTCATCGCTCGAGGTCACTGTCAAGTACGCGCGATAGTTGCCGTTGAAATAAAATTGTCCATCATCCCTTCGTCGACAAAGTCAGCCGGTTACGCAACAATATCGCGTTGAACTATCAACTGTCCACTTATTAACAAAGACAAAAATGCGCGCTCGATGGCGAGAGCTAGACCGGTTGACGCGCGTGTGTGTGTGTGTGCGGAAGAGCAAGAGTGGAAGCGAGCTGCGACTCGGAGGGCAATGGTGGAACGAGGAGAGAAGGAAGGTAGGACGGAGAGAGAGAAGAAGAGGGTCGACTAAACGGCGGGTGCACGAGAGAAGGAGATAACCGCGGGGTCGGACCGGGTGGTTGAAATTAATGTTGCCCGCTTAATTGGAGCCACCGAGGAGTGTGCGTGTGGTCAAAGTGGTTCTCAACCGACGTCCTCCTCCTTCTCTTTCCTGCGTGGGGAGTCCCCGTCTCGAAGATAGTCGTCGGTTCCGCTTGCTCCACAGCAATCGAGCTCAATCGAGATTACCAAAGATTCGTTTTCGATTGTGAAATTACGAAAGGTTCGAAAGAATCTTTTTTTTTTCTTTTTAGATTCAGACTTTCTAAAGGTCGAGAACTTGCAAATTTGCTTGTATTGCACTTGTCAATGAAAATGGTCATTCTTGTTGATTCGTCGATAGTTTCGGATAATCTGACGGATCTCCTCGGTGTTGTGTAATGTAGTGTTCAGAGATTGTTGACAGCGACAGCAATCATGTTTTTTTATAAAAAAAACCGTGTCTTTCTTAATCACGCGATGTATTTTTTAATTGTTTTTTCTTTTTTTTTGACAACGAAGTAGTTTTGCAAAGTAGGACCATAGTAGTGAATATAGTCAGCCGCAAAGTTGGAAAGAATAAGTGTTCTTCGGAAGATCGGCGGCAGGTGCACTAGCCGGCTGCATGAAGGAGCGGCAACGAATATATTTCAAAACACGGTGCACAATAACTTCCAAGCCTTTTGCTCCGGGACACGTTTCAACCCGTGAAAGACAAGACCTGTTCCAACTACTCCGCTTGGATGAATATTTTACAACAAACTCTGTTTGTTTCAAAAGAGACTCTTACCAATACCCAGCTATCGCTAATTGTAAGTGAGCCATTGAGACGATTGATTTCATCCATCCGGAACTCTCCTTCTACAAAATACGAACTTTTGCGCAATCGAAAAACTGTTCTACGATATTGCTACAGAGACAGTTTCCATTCTCCTAGATATGCCTGCTCAGCGTGCAAAATATCGCGAAAGGAAATATCCGTTTTTTTTATTTTCTACCACGACGTACGTGTCGACTTTGACGTTCCACACGCCGTGATTGTCAAATACTGCGGCAACGCTGTCACCGCTTTAAGAAAGCAACCTCTGCGTACGTCTCTGCAAGTTGTTCGACACTAACTACATTGCCCGTTTTCAAGCTAAATATACCACCGTCTAATTCCCTAACCGCTATTTGACTTGGTAGTCGGTAGCTCGTAGCCCGAAGGCGGTTAATACTAGAAATCCCGAAGAGAAAAGTGGTTCTGTAGCGTGACGTGTGTCGTTCGCCGAAACGAACAGAACAGAGAGAGAACGTGGGTGGGTGAGTACGTACTGTCTGTCTCTATGCGCGCGCGTGTGTGTGTGTGCACGCGTGGTATCGTGTCGGGAACTCTCCCTCGAGGAAACCCCTTCCTTCACGATCCTCATCTCGCGACCATCGAGAGGGGACCACGGGGCCCCCTTGGTTATTGTTACTTACGGCTTACGGGGTTTTGGCACGCGAGCGAACCTAATGTGTTAATATAACGTATGGGGGGATTGCCAGCCGCGTATCCGCGCCTACGTACCCCGTGCGTACGCGCGGCGTGCATTGGCCGCGCCGTAAAATCGACCCACCCGATCCGCACGCCACCATTCCGTTCGCCAATTCGACCCGCCACGATTTTATTCATAGGGGTCAACGCGTTTGCTGCTCGCGACAAGCGATACTCCCGGGTTAACGTCTGTCTACGTGTGCGTCGCCAGCCCCGAGTGTCGGGACATTTGCTAACACTTGCTACAATGTACAAATCGCAGACACTGTTGTTGTTACTTCGAATCTGTCGGGCGAAGAATCGAATGAAACTCGTTACAGTTTTCCAATAAATTTAGATTTCTGCAAATGCAAGGAATGGGGAAATTGTGCGAGTCATTGTGGGAAGTTTCAGAATGCAAAGATAACCACTGTTTTGATTAAAGCTTCTTGTAAGGAAAGAACGACCCGTTGATGGATATTTAGAGTGTTAGATGAAATGTCAATCGTCGATGTTAAAGGGATGAAAACTATCCTAAAAATTGGGGGTGTGGAACATATTTCGTCAGATATCTCGAAAATTATTGAAGATACCGACAAGTTTTTTTCGTGTAATCGATGAAACTAGTGTTCTTTTAACAACGAATTTAATCGCGTGTACCATTTCTGCGAAAAATCCTTTTGTTTAAACAAAAATTATTAAAGAAAGCCACATGTTTCGCAAGTTTTTCCAAGTAAACGTTAATAAGTTCCCTTGAATATTTGTTTATGAAAGTTATCGCCGGTGCAAGTATCCTCCATCTCCTGGCGGGCGAGCCGAACTGCCCAACTCATCCAGGAGGCAAAGTGTTACATCACTCGGGGAATGATAATTTCGCAAAATGATGATTGATGCGTCGCGGTAATCTCTTCCACGGTGACGCGAAAGATAAATCTTGATAGCGATTTCATGTAAATGCGATTCATGCAAATTGCCCCGGTACAGCTCGCGCGCGCTGTTATCTCGACGCGACGACGAAGAGGATCCAGATTCGGCGGCACCTGATCGAAAGTTTCAAAACGATTCGTAAATGACAGAAAAGTTTCGAAATTCCGACTAGGCTAGTTCGAACGTCAGGTAATTAATTTCATCCGTTTTATTTGTCCGTAAATTTCCAACGCGCAAGATCATCGCTGATGGTGATTCCATAAGACACGTTGGTGTTTTCAACGAGATAAAACTATTTAAATCTTCATAAGTCTTTTTTTGTGAGACGAATTGAAGCGGTGCAAAAATTACGCAAACTCACTTAGGAATTGAAGAAATTCAAAAATGATACTTCTATGACTCAAAAACAGAATATTATTAAGTATTAACAGAACATTAATCGCAAGAGCGTGAGTTAATTTCATACGGTACTCCCGCGTCTCTTTCAAATTCACCGTGGTATTTATAATTTCTTCGTAGCGTCGCGGGGAACATGGACGACGCCGCTGCGAGACGATTGGTCACGGAGCACGGAGATAAAAATGAGAGTAAACATCGAGCTCGTTCCTCGCGGCCACGGCCGTGACATACCCTCTAAATTTGTCCGCTCTTAAATCCGTCACCGAGCATCACCCGATGATCGTCCTATTAAATCGTGATCCACCGCGACGCGACACGCGTGCCCTATCTACAAAAATCACGGCCACAAATTAGACGATGACGGGGGGGGAACACTTTCGGGAGCCGGAACACTCGTTTACGCATCCGGTTGTCGCATTCCCGGTTGCGCCGTTCTGCTTTTATTTCCAAGTGGTTTATTTCCGACTGTTGGGAGGGGAAACCAGATAAATCCATCTGACAAAATGTAAAGAGTTGGGAATTTCGCGACTAGGTATTTTTCGAGCAAAGTTAGTTTGACGTTTTCTTCAAATTTAACAAGCATTGCCAACTTGCTATATTCTAGTTAAACATATTGACATTTAGTGTGCTAAATTATATTGTAGATTAAAACTGTATTGTATTAACTGTTACATAAAACAAAATTTTGTACATGATATTGATTGAAACGATATTACTTATGGCTATCCCATAGACAATGTATCTCTATTCTACTTTTGCCAAGTTAAATCATCCCGATGCGCGAGTCATTGACGCTCTGATGAAATAACAACCCTGGCGAGAGATGACACACTGGTCGATAAATCAGAACCTGGACGCTTTTGTTTTCAAACGAAGCCGCGTTTAAAAGCAAGAGTTAAACGTAATACTCGATACGAACGATTAATCGCATCTGGGTATTGTATCGCGGAGAGTCGTACAATTTAGTCAGCGAAGATCACTAGGCTGGAGAGCTGGGATAGATATTCAAGGCTCGCGGTTGAATCGGCCGCGAACTCAAAAGTGTTAGCTGAACAATCGAATGAGCTACGAATGGGTGTGTTTAGGTCGCAGACGGGTGGGCCTGAAAACGCGGAGGCGGAAAGCCGCGTAGGCGTCGCGACGGATGCAAATTACCCGCGCCAGATTCCGACGATACATCTTAATTCCCGTTGCCTGCCAAAAGCACCGCTGTGCGCGCGCGCTGCACGCCCGATTCGCGGAAGGATGACCACTTAACGAACCGATAGATAACGATTGAAAGCTTTTCGAGCTTGATAAAACCGGCACCGGCTTTGAATATCTCCTTTTTTTTCCCTCTCTTTCTCTGTCTTTGCTGAGCCTCGAGGAATGACGTCTATATTAAGCGTCCCGATGTTTCAACGTCCGGACGTGTGCGCGAATTACCACGGACGATTTAATCAAGCTGCACAAGGATTAAGCAAATTGCGAGATTTATCACGGAATCCCGATGGACGGGAGAAAAAGTTGGCAAGACGGGCGGTCCTTCTTTTGGAAACGCGTAACCCGAGGGTAGGCGAAGTCTATAAAGTGGACAGTTAGCGAGCTCTAAAACCTCACGTCGCCAGCGGTCGCGTGAGAAATGACTTCCTGATAGGCTGAAATTAAGCTATTAATTATCCTCCGCCGCCGCCGCCGCCGCCTCGGGCTACCGCGTCGTGCTTTTCACTCATGAATCCCAGTCGTACGAATTACATACGCCATTCAGACGATTCTTCTTTCATTACGTTTCGAATATCGTTTACGCGAATCGCCCGACGTGCCTACCGCGTGGCGTGCGTACTCCACGAAGAACGTTCCGGAAGTTTAACGCGCGTGCCGCTTCCGAGCCGGCCATTCGTCTTCGTCCGAACAGAAATAGAGAACCATCGTTTTCGTAGAACGACCGATATAATTGTACCAATTGTACAAATTTTCTCCGATAATTAATTTCTCTCGTTTGCTTGTCGCTTAATTTTTTCATCGCGAGCTGCTCAGAAAACTGAGCACTGTTTCTTAAATTTACTTGAAAATCCATTATTTATACCATTTTTTTACTACGAACAAACTTACAAAACCGTCTTCGTTCGGACAAAATTAGAACCGTCGTTTTCGTAGAACGACCAAAGATTTTCTTCGATGATCTTTGTTCACTTTGTCGCTTAATTTTTTTCATCACGAGCTGCTCAGACAACTGAGCACTGTTTCTTAAATTTACTTGAAAATTGATCATTATTTATACCATTCTTTAATTCGAACAAACTTACAAAACCGTCTTTGTTCGAACAAAATTAGAGCCGTCGTTTTCGTAGGACGACCAAAAATTTTGTAAATACATTTCTCCGACGATCTTTGTTCACTTTATTTAAGTGGCTTAATTTTTTTACCACGAGTTGCTCAGAAAACTACGCACCATTTCTTAAATTTACTTGAAAATTCGTCACTATCGCTACGAACAAACTCATGGAGACAACCTATTCGTTTCTTTAGCTTAGAACATCAAGTTGAGAGATTAATGAGAAAAGAGACATCGCGACTACTCTTGGTACTACTCTAGAATCAACATCAGCGTGGAAGATGTTTCGTCGAGTTCTGTCAGAAACGGAGCACGCGTCGCGAGACGGGAGTAACACGTGTCATCGGTATGTTTCTCATTTCCGTGTCGGTGGAATCGGTGACGGGGCGAAATCCCACGACTCGCGAATACGAGAGCGGTTTTCATGGGCGGCAACTCCGAGAACGATGTTTCTTAGAAGCGGCCCCATCCTCCAGCGACCAGCGCCAGTGGCCCGGATTTTTCGGTCTCAAAACCGTTTCGGGCTCCGGGGCCGCTTCCAAAAGCGATCGGGCAATTACGAAACGTTTTGCCGTCGCTTTTGGCTCGCTCGTGCACCAGCGTGTAACAGCGGCTCCGAGAGCGTGCGCATTTGTAAACGGTGTCCGAACACGGTAATCAGCGTCCACAATAGAGTGTCCTTCCGAGCAATTTCTGTCGAGTTAATTAACCACGTAACCGTCTTGCCGGTATTCGTGAAAATGGGTCGACGCGTGATTACGCCACCGGCGAACGTTACGTAACAGCGTGAGAGAGGAAAGTATTAGGTCGTAACGTTTTTAAAAATTCGCGATAAATTCTGTTTTACAGTCAAAGCTGTCGCGAAGCCGGCGAAACGCGAGGTTTGAAGAAGTTTGAACGTTTCTTGGTTGAACGTAGAGTACGATCTCTTGGATACCGTCTGAACGTTCATTTCAGTCTTTACAAAATTTTTTACCCCAGAATCCCGTACAAATTATTCAAGAACTCATCAAACAATGTTACAGAAGAGCAGTTTGTTTCTTGCAGAAAACTGCAGAAATCATCGTGTCTGAACGTAGCAAAGAATCGACTGCAGTTTCTCTTCTTGACAAGTAAATGATTCTCGATCGTAGCGAATGGGAAATAGGAAGTTTGTCGCGAGGCAACTAAACGACATAGTGAGCAGCGTCAGAAGCAATTAGAGTCGCATCGAAACTCGTAGAGCTCGGTTCTTTTTCTCGGCACGAGACGTCGATACGTCTTAGGCAAATGGCCTCACGGCGGTGGTCGGTGAGATTAAGTTTAATTGGCCGGTGGACCCGGCTGAATTGAGATTTATGAAGTAAATTCATTGTTTCGAGTCGCCGTGGTGGACCACCAACACTGTTTCCAGCCCCGGTACCCGTGGATCCGCTATCAAATAATGTCCCCTGCAACGAGGGGCCGCAACATCTGACAGTCAGGCTACTGTCGGCCCCTCGGAATAAAAAGGAAAGCAATAACCGTTGCCTCTATATCATCTTTATTCCTGTTACACGGCACACTTACATCCAGCCTGACTTTTTTCGTGAACAATCTCTCAGTGGCTCAATCTCTCTGTTTCCCTCTCCCTCCCCACTCTCTCTCTCTGTCTCTCTCTCTGTCTCTCGGTTGGAGCATCTTCATTTTGGGACTTGCAAAGGGAACCCTTTTGCTTCTTCCACGGTGGAACAACGAAATATATTGTGATCGTAATCGTTCGACGATCCCTTTCCACGTTCGACTCGCAGGAATCGCGGACGATTTTGCAATTCGCGCGAGAATTAATCGCCACGATTGGGAGACTCGATTTCGAGGAACGTTCGTGCATGTATAAAATGTCAAATGATTATTCGCGCGGAGCCCTCGCGTTAAGTTACGAGGCCGTTAGTCTCCGCGGAATTACCTCTTGAAAGGCATTCGCGTTTACGGCCCGTTGATTCGAAGGGATAAAACTCGAAGGGAGGCTCGTCAAAGCTCGTTATTAACAGCCTGATTAATACGTTTAGTCCGACTGTTGGGAACAACTGCCAATAATTTGCAATGAAAGAAATTTTGCAATAAAAGATTTGATGCGAGAACGTGGTAGAACGCGCGAAACACTCGTCGAGCGAAGTAAATTCGGAAAGATTCTTGTTTCTCTACTTCGTCGAGAGTAATTACCGAGACGTTAGAGACGCAACGTCAACGGAACGTTGGCCCTTAATGGGTTGGCTCGATCAATTTGTCGGAGCTCGCCGCGCCACGGCGAGAGAGCGTATCAGCTCGTTTCAATTTCCAGCAGCGGCGAGGTCGCGTTTAAATAGAAGGCGCATCTGGCCGCGCGTCGTTCCGGTTTTCCTTCTGGCGCGGCGGAAATGTTATACGCTGTCGCGGCGAATTAATCCGGAATTAATAATCCCGTCGGTGCTTGCTTAATTGAAGCGCGTTACCGCGCCGTGCTCCTCCGCGAAATCGCTTAATTTCGTGGCTCGTGTGAGGCCACGGTGAATTTAATATACGCAACGCCGCTTCGCGATTCCCCCACGTTGGAACGTTGGAAGAGAGAGAGAGGAAACCGACAAGACGCTCCACTTTCCAAAATTTACCCTCCACGTTCAACAAACGTCATCATCCTCGTTTCGTGGACTCTGCACGTGAAAAAACTCGATGGACAATTTTGGTCCAAAACGAGGACCCATTGAAACTGAAATTGTTCACCTGTGAAACGAGAGTATTTTCTCATAGAGGGAAGAGACAGACACTTTTTTTCTGGCGTAGAATGTTCGATTTTTAGAGTAAAGTTGCAACTTTAGATCGCGGAGGAAACACGTTTTATGATGCATGGTTATTCAATCAATCTTCTATTCCTGATTTACACTCGGATGAATGAAAACTTGGCGCGTAATCACAGATTTGCAGAGAAAAGATCGAGTTTGATTTACAGACTTTGTTCGCTTCTACGGGTAATATTTGCATAACGGAGTTGCAACACGTAGATACTGCGTGATACGTGAGCAATTAACAACCTCAACCGATCTCTCTTTTTCTCTAAAACGAAATTGAAATTCTTCACCTGAGAGTGTTTTATCAGGTATCAGAGGAAAGAGGCAGACACTTTTTTTTTGACGCAGAACGTTTGATTTGTAAAATTGCAATTAGGAGATACAAATATGAACACTCGATCGATGAAATGAATTTTACATACCCGACTTACAATCGGACGAATGAAAACTTGGCGCGTAATCACAGATTTGCAGCGGAAAGATCCGATTTGATTTACAGACTTCGTTAACTTCCACGGGTGATATTTGCATAACGAAGTAATGATACGTCGATACGGCGCGATACGCGGACAATTGCCGTGTAAACTTGCCAATCAGTCTGTGGAAATCCACGTGTTTTCCACGACACGGAACCTGGAGGCTGTCGTTTATTCAATGGCTTTAAATAGTCAGCAACGCCGTCGTAGAAATTTACCATCGATCTAGTATCTGGTACAAATTAATTTGTAAGATCGTGACTCGAGGACTGGACGATTATAATGGAAACTAGAAAAACTGGCCGTAATAACAGAGGCAATTTGAGATGGCCGGAGCCTCGTTGAAGCGTTGCGCGGCGGTTGATAGGAGGCAGCAACGCGGCAACGGCAGCACGCGAAAGAATATCGCGCGCGGCACGTTGACTTCGCATGCCGGATAACATTATATTGCGTGTCGACGGAAGCGCAGTATGGGCGGCGCGGGCCTCAAATTGAAGCAGCCTCGGTTACGAGCAGAGACACGCATGAACGCACAAACGCACGGCGCCACACGCCGCTTGGTACCACACGCATGCTACCCGCCACGCAAATTCGTTTTCCACCAGCGCTTGCCGTTTCTACCGTTTCGATGCCACCGAGCATGCAACCGAGTTCCCGTCAACGAGTTTCTCCACCTTCCTTCTTCTTTATCGCGAAAGGTTTATCGACACAAGTACGACTACAGAAATTTGTTTCTAAAAGCGAGTTCTAAACAAGGTAATTCCTTGCGCAAACTGTCGAGAGATAAATTCTACATGGAAAAATCCTTTACTTTGAGTTCACTGCGCGATAAACGAACTTTGCGCGAAGGAATCGTTCTTTGATATCGTATTCTTCGAGATACACCTGTCTGCTAAACGAGAGTATGAGAAACTGTGAGTTAAACAAATTTTTTGAGATATACAGTGAAAATCATAACTGTATCGATAACAGTGAAAAATTGTCGATAATTTGAACCTATGTGTAACTTCTTTGTAAGAAGATCGTATAACGAAGTTTCTTGGTCTCAATTTAAAGTATAAAGCTTGTACTTTGACAGTGGTGAATTTGATCTTTTCGAAAATGATTTTACATCACGCAACGCGTGAGAAACTGAGGACGCATTTTTGTCGAAAAGTGTAAAAATTCCAACATGCGTAAAAACATTGAAAAATTTTTGGTCATTAAAAAACTAATTTGGTCATCGATGTAAAATCATCTTCAAAAGAAACAACTAACGCTCTTTAAAATGAGACCAAATGGACCACTACGTAATCTTTAAATAAGTCACAATTTTCCATTGTCATTGACGCAATTATGCTCTTCACTATTAACGAGTTAAACGAGTATATGCGTCGTATTTCTCAGAGGGAGAAAAGTAAGGAGAAGGCGTAACCTAAGAAACTTCTTACGGAAGAGATTTCGTGAGGGCGCGTAGAACTGTGATTCCAGAAATATTACGCTCGGTAACGTCGAAATCTCAAAGACGCTCTCCTCGCTCCTAATCTTCTTTCGTCGATCACACTCCAACGCTGGCGGATCAGCCGAGTATTAGGTGGCCGGTCGCGGCAGGAATTCCCCGTGGAATTTCGGGACGCCTCGGAGAATTTGCTACCAAGGGACTTTTACGGCTGCGTAACGGCCCACCAAATCCATTAAAGATCCGGTCGTTTCTCTCTCGGGGATCTTCGAGGAATACCGAAACTCGTTCGATATTTATTGACGACTTTTTTCCAATCGTTCTTCACCGTGCGTTCTCCGACGTAACTCTTGCCTTGCAATGTCATTTTCATTAGGCGTATGTTGAAAATCGAATGAAGCGAAGGACTAATTAATAACTGTTTCGATATTAATAAATGTTTCGATATTTTGTAACGAAATATCACACGGCAGGTCGTTGAATCCCGCAAATCCCTAAAAAGATCCGATCGTTTCTCTCTTGATGATCTTCGAGGAATACTCGTTCGATATTTATTGACGACTTCTTCCAATCGTTCTTCACCGTGCGTTCTCCAACGTAACGCCTGGCAATGTCATTTTCATTAGGCGTGTGTTGAAAATCGAACGAAGCCAAGGAAAGAAAATTGAATTTCTGGCTTTGCTTCCTAAAGTT
This sequence comes from Melipona bicolor, assembly GCA_030673865.1. Taxonomy (NCBI): domain Eukaryota; kingdom Metazoa; phylum Arthropoda; class Insecta; order Hymenoptera; family Apidae; genus Melipona; species Melipona bicolor. The sequence goes on from JAHYIQ010000012.1 coordinate 4,698,853, forward strand.
TAAAATTAACAACTGTTTCGATATTTCCTAACGAAATATCACACAGTAGGTCGTTGAATCCCGTAAATCCCTAAAAAGATCCGGTCGTTTCTCTCTCGTTGATCTTCGAGGAATACCGAAACTCGCTCGATATTTATTGACGATCGTCTTCCAATCGTTCGTCACCGCGATCTCTTCCCTCGTAATATTAGTTTCACGACGTGTGTTGCAAATCGAAAGCAGCGGGAAAATTGAAAATTTCGATTCTGGCTTTGCTTCCAAAAGTCTAAAACCAATAAAACGCAACGAACAGTGCGTAGCTCGTTGAATTTCGTTCCTAAGAAAACAACAGATTCGCTCTTCACTCGGTGAGCCCTTGAAATCCCTCGAAATATTACAACACCGAGGAATCGGCGTGTTTGGCGTAGGGTAGGTGGAACACGTTTCTCATCTTGGAAGCATCGGGATCGTCGAGTGCAACGTAAATTCGTGCGACAGTAGCCGCGAACGGTAGCTTTGCCTCTCAGCTCTCGTCGACGAGAACAAACACAGAAAGGGAAAGAAAGAGAGAAAGAAAGAGAAAGAAAGAGAGAGAGAGAGAGAGAGAGCGACCACAAAGGGCGAACGACGTGTCGAAGTTAAGACGTCCTCAGTTCCGGTCGGTTGTCAGGCTGCCGCGACGACCTCGACGATATAAATTCTTTTTTCGCGAAGGAACAGAAGTGTCCATGGTCGGGGGACGGTGACCCCGGTGGCACCGGTGGGGTCGTCGAGCGACTCGTAGATCCTCTCGCGGACGGAGAGGAAGAGAGTCCCCGATACGCAAAGTACCTCGTAACGCAGGCTCGAAACGAGGCAAAAAGAGCTGTCGTCGGATAGAAAGAGGTTCACCGCAACCAGACGAATAACTCTTCGACTCTCCGACCTGTTCGACTCTCCGAGAACGATCCTTCTTTCTTCCCTTTTTCTCTTTTTTTCCTTCATCTCGGCTTCTCCTCCCTTTCCGGAGAGAGGCTCGACTTAAATGTCGGTGAACGACGAACGGAGGCCCTCTTAATAATATCTTCCACGACTGGTGTGGAATGCAATCTCTATAAAACAGCTTCCGCGGCGAGGGGTAGGTACGTAGACTCAAAAGGCTGGCAAAATTTGAGTTAGATCCTCCGTACCGTACGGTTCCCGGTATTTATCTTCCTCTTTATCTTTCGGTTTATGGGCTTTCTTTCCAAGCACGCACCTCCCGTTCCCTCCCCCGGAGAAATCCCACTCCGTCAGATATATGACGTAACGTATACTTGGAAGCGAGCGTAGCCGGTTGTACATACGTTTCGTCCGGACGCTGATTCCCTGATTTGCGTGCACCTCGCCTGACAGTGTGGATGTGTGGATGTATCCACGCACGTAACGGCGTTCGCCTACCGACGAGACTCGAGAGAACGATCTGTCACGTGGTCTCCTGAAACGAGGTGTTCGACACAGTTTCCGCTGGCGTGACCAAAGCGATAGAATCGACGGCGGTCGCCCGATCGCAGCTGGATCGAGGTTTCGCTTCGAAACGAAACCTTCTCCTTTTCCACGATCTCCCGCAACTTTTTTACTCCTCTGCTGTCCCTCTCGTGTTGTTGCCGAGGCGAGAGACTTGCTCGGCTCTGTGGGCGCCACAGCGCTAACGAACAAAGCGCTCCAAGTGCTCCAAGGGCCCCGTCCGATCGCGCGACACCAATAAAATGAGCGTCCTTTAAACGACCAGCCTTTGTACCTCGAGGACCACCATCATCGGGCCGCTCCCCGAGTGGATCGTTTCATTCGACGAGGATCAAGGACGTTCTCGATTTTCGCGGTTTGTCTCTCGATTTAGCCAACTAAACTTTGTTCCTGTTAACCTTCGAACCTATCGTCATTAACGATAGCTTTCGAGGAATCGATCTCTAAGCAAAATACACACACACACACACATACACACACATACACAGGGAACGACGAACAGTTTGCTTTTCATTTTTCTTCGATCGTCACGTTGCGACATTAAACACGCAGGTAAAAGGCATTGGAAGCGGGACGATCGACAGTCACGATCCCGCGATTACCGCACGGTAAATCGTACGGAGGTTGGCACGGCTAAGCGATTCGCCTTCCCGATCGCGAATTAAGCCTCGTCATCGCTAATTCTATGAATCACTCTTCGAATCTGTGTTTGCCCTCCGGGGGAACATTGTATCCGTCACTCGGCACGTCTACCTCGTTACGCGGCTTATCATTATCACCGATGCGCGATGCGTCAGCGTGCTAATTACCGAGGTTCCCATGGCTGTCAATAATCATCGTTTCCATCAAGCAGCTCTCGAGCAGCCACCGTTCCTCGTCGTTAATCGCCCGGCATTAACGGTACGCGACGCCGAACCTACGTTACGCGTTAACCTGCCCGATTCGTAAATCATCGCGTTCTCGTCGGATCTCACCCGCTGCTGACGCAACCTTTATGATCTACGAGCATTACCATTTAATCGCAGCCAGTCCGAGTGCGGTGATGCATCGCGCATCGATGTAGAGGAATATGCCTCTTCTCCGCGTACGCTACCGGCAATTACCCGCATGATAGACCTCGGCAAACGTCGTATTAATACTTAACGTGTCAATTATCCGAGGGGTTCCAAGATCGAGGGATACCTCTCGATCGTACAAACATTGCTAAACGAAAATTCCCACTCCCTCCCCTCCCCCCGTGCGTTTATATCGACGTGCGCTCACATTAGCGATCATTAACGTACGATCTTTAAATACCGGCTCGATGATCCAAGATGAACAGTTTCCACTCGACGCACGGGCAAGACGATCTCTCTCTCTCTCTCTCTCTCTCATTAGGAAAAAGAAGAAGGCTTTCGCAGAATGCCCGAGCGTATTATCCTGGCTCGTCCGAGTAACCTGTTGGCAACGATTAACCAACGCACGCCCATCTTGTTGGTTTTTCCATGCGGAGAAGAAGCGATTCGCTGATGTGCGCGAAATTGCGATTTGCGCCAGAAACGAGGAGCTCTCTCTCTCTCTCTCTCTCTTTCTCTCGAGACGTGGCATTAACGCGATGGCGTCTGCCGATTCAAGCCTGGGAATTATTTAGGCGGTTTAACGATTACCGAGCGTGGTAAATGGGAGAACAAGAGGGAAACCTCCATTCTCTCGCGATGTTTGCGTATGTTTCGTATGGATTGGATCAGTCGGGCAATGTAAGCTAGACGAAAACTGATGTATTCCAACTATCTGTATAAAAATTATCCACATACTGGTTGTAAGGGAAAGTTTGTGATGGCGCGCGTGCTTTTAAAAACGAGTTTGACAGAAATGAAGAAAGCAGAAAATATATTGTATTCTCGTTCAGTTGTTGAGAATCAACCAAAGCAAACAGCCGTCATCAAAGATCCTGTTGTACATTAATTAGAATGAATAGTGATTGTTGTAGTTTCTTGTTAAATCTCGCAATGTATATTCATTTAAAGGAGTAAACCCCCCCTAAGTTCTGTCGTTTGTTTTTTAAATTTAAAATTATTTATTTCTCCCTTTTTACATAAAAATTAATCTGTCTAAATTTCCTTCGTTAGATATTCACTGTTCTGGAAGCTTACTTATTCCAACTTCTCCTCTTGGTACATTCTTTTAATCAAAGTCACTTTTTCGAAATTTTTTGAACCACCTTTGGCAGGTTCTAGAGTATAGCTCACAATCTTTTTACCACTTGCGCAATGCTGTTTCCTTTCTGATATTCATACAGCATACAATGATCTTTCTTATTGCGTAAACAATCGTGATACTGATAAAAACAAAAGATAGTTAACCCGAATAATTTCTACTGCTCGACGCAATAAGACAACTGCCTCTTAAACTGATCCAAGTATTGTTTCAATAGCTATCGTCTACCAGCAGAAAGCGACCGAATTTTCCCTTGGAAACCCGATGGAAATTCCGATCGTTTGGCATCACTTTGATAACTTTCACGGCCGCCTAAAGGGTTGAACGTCCGTGCGAATCACATTTCCCTCCATCGTCACCACGCGGGCGAGGGAGAGCGATTTGTCGCTGTCGCGTATCCGCAGGATGCATCGACTGCTGCGTGCAAGGTCGTTGCACCGTGGATCTACGCGCTCGGTCGTTAACTTGCTCAACGTCGTCCGAGTTAAAGCCGAAAATCCAGCTATTACGGAATTAGCGAGATGATAGGACCCGTCAATAACGGAGCTTAGCCCCGGTCCTTCGGGGAACGCGAGAGCGATCCATGGAAGAGGAAAGAAGCGGCGGAACGATGAGAAATAGCTGCTGCCGCTCTCGTTGGTTGGTTCGAGCGCCGCGGATAGAAAGAGATACACCGTGCGTGGAGAGATACACGCATACGCGCAAAGAGAGAGAGAGAGAGAGAGAGAGAGACGAAGCCGAAAAAAAGAAAGAGGAGCCAAGGCTGACCCATAAAAACGTCAAACTTCCCCTAACCTAGAGAAACGTCTTCATTACGAGGCACGACTCCCACCGTGTAGGTCCGTGGTAGGTTATACCAACGATGAATAGCGACTATGTATAGTCGTTGAAAAAGGAGCAACACGCGTTCGTTACGTTCCGGACGAACTTGTTCTCCACGAAAGGTTTCTAGTGGGACCTTTAGCATCGAGTGCCCTCCACGATGTTTTCTCCGCTCGGCAAACAGACTCGAGCGCGGATCCGTCGGTTTTCGAACGTGTCTATTTCGAAAGAAGGAAAAGAACAAAAAAAAATAAAAGAGAAAAAGAAAAAAGAAAGAAAAGGGGGGAAAAAATCCGCCGACTACCGATCATTATCGTCGAACAACCGTGGGCTGGTAGCTGGACAGATTCTGTTCGACATTTTTCTTTCTTCTTTTTTTTTATTTTCTTCATTCAGCATCTTGTCCGAGTGATCTCGCGTTCGAGTGGACCACCAGGTCCTAGAAAGGTTCCTCGTGTACCGACGTCTTCGAAGAATCAACATCAATGATCGGTTCAACGGTGTACGACGGTGGTTTATCAAGATGGTGCCGTGGTCTTTCGTTCCTCTCTTTCCTTTTTCGCGACTCTTGTTTCCCTTATCTCGGGTGAAAAAAATTCCGTCGCGAGTTTCAGAGGTTTCAGAGAGAACGAATGTTAGAGGTTTCAGAGGACGCTGCTGTTGCATCCGTCTCGATCTGAAAATTAGATCGTCGTCGTCTCTCTCCGTCTCTCGGCGTTGGAGGCCCGCCGGCGACTCGGTTACTTTACGGTCAGATAGCGCGATAACACGGCGACCGGTAGAGTTTCGTTCACGCGTGCGAGCCGAAGAAAAGAAGGAGGAAGAAAGTCCGAGCGTCCGAGTCTCTCTCTTAATAAAGAAGTCGACGTTTTAATATACCGTGGCTCGACAGGGACTCGGCGAAAGAGCGCCCTCCCCGTCTCTTTCTCTCCAGAGCTGACTTTCTTCCTCGGTCGTACGAGGTGATTCTCCACGCAGCTCCGAGAAAGAGACCGAGGGAGACGGTTATAATTAAATCGTGCAATCAACTGGCTAATTTGTCCCCAAGCGTATTAATAAAACCCAGCCCAGTTATCTCTCTCTCTCTCTCTCTTCCTCCTCTCTCGCGCCAGCGTTTTCTTTCTTCTCCTGTCGCGACCTACGCGCGCGAGACTCTTGCAACATCCCGCGCTACTCGCTCGCTAATTTTTCTTTCTCCAACTCGGCGCGTTTCTCTCCGCTTCTCGACGAGAGTCTCTCTTTCGGCTCGATTAACGAACGATAACGATAACATTTTTAGTTGGAACTTTTTTTTAAGAAAAAAATCTAACGTAAACCTAGTAGGTTAGCAGTAGTAAGAAAGAAATCTTTCACTGACAAAATTTCAACGTCTGTTCTGCGAAACGAACAATTACAAGAACGGAACTTCAAAGTGCAAAGTGTGCAGAGCGCAGAGAGAAGATTCTCTGCGGATACGTGGAAAATTGAACGAAAGTGACGAAGGTGAGGAATCGAGTAATATCGAGGCTGGAAGGGCCAGCAAATTAGTCAAAGCAGCAGCCGCGGCAACAGCGTGACACTCGGCTGTCGTCTCGCCGGACCGAAACCCGGGGACCGGTTTCGGAGGCCGTTCGCTCAATTGAGCGATACGTCGCCGACCACACGTGCGCCTCCACCTCCTCGACGTCCTGTGTGTTGCGGGCAACCCTTCTTTCTCTTCCCGCGCGGTCCATTGGAGGAGTACACGGTAGGCGAGTAAGCATGTCGTACACCGGCGGTGAGTAAAGGGCCGCGTAGAACTCGCTCCGCTTGCCTTTAGCACACGCTTGACGCGCTCGCGCGCGCACGTGCGATCTCGCTACGGTGAAACGTTCGTTAAGAAACGTACCCTGTGTCTGATACGCGTGTACCACCGGCGTGCGATGATCGAGGATTTAATTAGCCGATACGACGACTCACGTTCGGCGATGGATCATATTAACGAACGATGTGTGGATCTCTCTGGTGTCGAGAGAAAACGAAAAATAGAGAACACTGCATGTTCGTTTTTGCGCGCGAATTACTCTTACGCATTTGACAATTATGACGAACGTATACGTATGGTGTTGTACGACGTGATAACAAAAGTATTTTGGAAGAAGAAATTTCTGAAGACAGTCAATTTTTGAGTCAATTGGACACTCATTGGAATGATTCACGTAAACTAGGAAAAACTTTTTGTATATTATACTTGTTCTAGAAACATATAGTCAACAAAATCTCGTGTAAAATACCATTTGAATGATTATTTCCAATTTTTGCCGTGTTATTTTGTTTGAAGCGATGCTTCGTAACTGTAACAAATTGCCGGTAGACGATGCGAAAAAAGTTCGTCGAAAAGGGTTAATTAATCGCGCACGCCGAGTACGTGTTTACTTAAATTGGTGAAATTGGCGAGCACACGCTGCCAAGAAACGCAGTTGCGCGAGATAACGAGAGAAGCATCGGTTAATAGTCGATATATAACGACAACGTACGCGTTGTGCGCATGGCGCATGCTGAGCGAATATGGAAAGCATCATCTCGTCTCGCGCTCGAAAGATCCACGCGCATCCACGTCGATGTAACACGCGCGATTCGATTCGTCTTCGAAAGATGCGACCAAGTGCCTGAAAATTGAAAATTCGTCTTCATTCTTCCCACGCGCGACGATACGTCATCACGCGTACGGGAGGAGAAGAAAGTCGGAACGAAACGAGGCTGATTGAACGAGCCCGCGCGGGCTTTAAAGATAATTTGGTCAAAGGGGAAGGCGGTTGTCGAGGAAATTTGGAGGAATTCGAAAGACGAGGCGCTATGACGAATAGCGGGGAAGAAGGAGAGACGGAGCGAGATAGAGAGAGAGAGAGAGAGAGAGAGAGAGAGAGAAAGGGTATATAGTGCACATAGCAGTGCCCGTAGCATAGGGGAGTGCCTTGGCAAGAGAACGTGGACCACCCACACGGTGCCGCGAGACCACCGTGCTAGCCCACTGGCATACATTAGGCTCCACGGCTCCCCGAAAACTATACCGTGGCCCTTCTCTACCGATCGGCCTGTAGTCCACTAAGCTGGCCCAGCCGTTAGGTATTTTGATACAGTCGACACCCGTTTAATTAGCATTCGATACGGACGCCGCGAGAGCAACTGCCGGGCACCACGACTATTCTTCTCGTTTTCTTCTTTGCACCGACACGCTCTCTGCCCGATTTTCGTCTTCCTGCTCGTCCCCTCCCCCCTCCCTCGACCATACGCGCGGGAATTTCTCGTTCCTCCGACAACGGGTTAAACGAAGCTCGATTTTTCATTAACTCCGCACGGCAACATTCCCTGTCCTTTGTATCTGTTTCAACAAGTATCCTAGTCATTTTGCAAACGTGAAAGACCAAAAAGTAGCTGTACGATAAACGAAAGAATTTCCCGAGTTTCGCAAAGAAGCGTGGCGGTTCACCGACGATGACAATCGACCAGAGGATCGAGGCCTGTCCCGATGACACGACGCGTGGCGGAGCAGAGCATTTGATGATTATCCGTAGCTGGGAAAAATGAAAAGGCTCGCGAGGCTGGTTCGAGTCTCCGAGACCGTGACTCACGATCCACCGGCCGATCGTTGTGCCTCGAATAGATCGGAACAGCACGCTGGCCCCTCGCGGGCGCTTGCACTCGCGTCGACACCGCGTCTGACGTCATCCGGCGTTCCAGGTCAGTAGAACGAGATGAATTGACTCGTCAGCGTCGATGCCACTTTTTCTTTTTTTCTTTCAACTCGCGTCGATGAAATCACGAGGGTGCCACGATCCTCCGACATGATGGCCCCCCTCTCCCCCCTCACATCGCATTTCCCCCCCTTCCTCCTCGTCAGCCAGTAACGTCTTGATTTGCGATCGGCAAGTCTCGGTCGAGGGCAACTTTTTTCTGCTTTTCCGCTGGAATTGTGACCGACTCTCGCCGTTTCTCGCCGTCTTTATCTCCGTTCTGAATCGGCTCGATCGAACGTTCTCGGTATCTCGATCGAGAGTCACAAACGAGAGGAAACGATAATTCGCAATCACCGGGAGGGGTGGGGGGGGGGGGGGATTATGCGCGGCGTTCGACCGCAGCCCGCGTGTATTTACGCGAGCTCTTAATGCGACGCGTACCGGCCGCGATCGTTACTCAGGATCCTCGGGGTGGCCCGCTACGGGCACCAGCTTTCCGTTTTAATGATGATTAACCTGAACATCGGCCGTGATTCATCCTCTCTGCCTTCTCTCTTTACCGGGGACACACGCTAAATTCCGCTAATGTTCCACCGTTCGTCGTCGATAAACACGTCGACTGTCTTTTCTTTTCTCCCTTTTCTCTTCTCCCTTTTCTCTTTTTCTCCGCGGTGAGACGCGTTAAAACGCAGAAGAGAAGATTTAGCATTCACGTCGCGAGCGTGTATTCAGCAGGCTCGTCGAATATTGAGCTGCGAGGTGGAACGACTTGATTCGGCGAACGACGCTCGAGGATTAAATTGATTTTTCCCCGAGTAATTGGCGCATAAATTTTTCAAAACGGCAGGATGCACGATGTAACACGTTGATACGCGCATGTGTGTACGTGATGTACGAGCAACTTTGTTACGCCGATATAATTAGCCGACACGTAATTAAGAAGCCGAAGACACGACGTTTCGACGTGCACGAAACCGAGTACGATCGACTTAACGACGTGCAACATTGTTATGACCGGAACGCACGGTTACCCTTTTAAGGTCCACTGAACGAGATAACTCGTCCACGGGAAACGGCGTTTCGACCGTGCCGAAATTTTTGCCGTAACGTACACCCGCTTCCAGGGCAAACGATTCTTTTTTTCTCCCCCCCCCTCCCAGGAAGCGCTTAATGAAAATAAATAATTTTTTTTTCAACGATACGATGCATTTAGCGATTTGATGTTCGGATTTCACGCGAAAAGAGATTACGGTCGTTAGTGCGTGGCAGGACGACAGCTCGAATCGTCGCGGAGAACCGGAAGCCACTTCGTACTCGGCATTAATTACACGGACGTTGCTCCAAATTATACGTGGCACAGGTTGAAAAATTAAGTATCGTTCGACGAGTTTCGTCGTTTCGTTAGTTACGAGAGAAGTGAAATTGAAAGTTGGAAGTACTCGGCGATTTTTCACTCCCCGATGAGTTTCCCCCGTTCCTATTTGATACGCTCGGCGTGTTTTTATCGCGCGTAATGTACGAGAAATTATCTCGTAACTTGAACGCGAGAAACACCCCGCGCGAGAGATCTATGCTAATGGGAGCGCTCGCTCGTAAAAAGAATCGGAGAATAAACCTTAACTAATTTTTCGTGGAAGCGATATCGTTTCACCCCTTATGTAGCAATCAATTGCCCGGAACCTCCGTCTTGCGATATTGCGGCGGCGTGCAATATCGCTCTGGCTTTCATCTGGCTTTCACACCGTGTTCTTTTCTTCGCTTTACGGGGACTTGTGGGAAACTTTGTTATATTAGGAATATAATTTTGGCGTAGAAATCGTAGAACATGTATTTTATTTTGATAGTCATCTATTCTGATAGATATCGGTTCATCCTTTATGAAGCAACCAATTGCAGCGTACGACATCGCCCTGTCTTAATACCGTACTCTCTTCAAAATGAACCTTTGCTTCGCTTTATTAGGACGTGTGAAAAACTGCGTTATAATTTATAATTTTATATAGAAATTTCTAACGCGGGAATATTTTATTTTGATAGTCGTCTTCGACAATTCTGACAAATGTCGTTTCACTTCTTACGTAGCAACCAATTGCCTACGCGATCCTACGTATTCTCTACAAAACGAACCTTTGCCTCGCTTTATTAGGACGTGTGAAAATAAATTTCTATACAAATTTCTAAGGAGGGAATATATTATTTTGATAGTCATCTTTGACAATTCTGACAGATACCGTTTCATGTCTTACGAAGCAATCAATTGTCCAAGATCTCTAGAACCTTTCCTTCGCTTCGTGTGGACCCGTGGAAAACTTTGTCGTACAATTTCCAACGAGGGAATACTTCTAGCGTTGACAATTCCGACAGAGGGTACGGCCACGGGGTAGAAGAAGAGACGACGAGAGAATCGGATATAATCGAGGCTGCCTAGGCGATAAGCACGAGCGCGACCGAGCCTCGCAACGGAGCAGAGGCAGGACGCGGCGCGATCCGCAGGAACACGATTCCCGCGAAACCGATCGGCGGCTGCTTCTCGGAATTGAATTATATTGTCACTCGGTAGCGCGCATCGCGATTAACAGTTAGCCGTTTTTCTGCCGGCTATCCTTGAGCGGTGCCCGGCATTCCTGAAGAAGCGGTATTGCACTGTCGATCGATATCCGCGAGGCAGAGAGGAGAGACGACGGCAGGCACCGACTTACTCCGACTCGCTCCCGTACGTATACACACACGCGAACAATCGGCCCGCGGCACCAACACACGCTGGACGGGCGAGCGACCGCGTACCCGAGAACCGATTCTTAGGAGACGTAATGGCACCCGTTCCACCTCCGGGGGGAGGGGAAATGGGAACGAGGATGTGTAAAAGGCAATTGCCTCTCTTCACTTATGGTCCGACATAGCCGGCGACTCGCATAACTTCCACGGTACGGCCGCCGTACGTCTTCCACGTTAATGCGTACGCGTATCGTGTGCGTGCCCCGTGCCGCCTGTATTTCTTCCAGTGTGTACGCCACCGTCGTCAGTCCCCTCCCCCCCCCCCTTCGCCCCTTTTGGTTGTCCACCAAAGGGCAATTTCACGCGGATAATTATAAAATACGTTACACCGTGCGTGTTTGTGTGTATGTGTGTTTGTGTGTATGCCCCGGGGCCTCTTTGCACGCCAGCGTATTTTCTACTCGATACTAAATAAATCCCCGTTTCAACCGCGAGGATTAACCGCGACTCTGTTGCGCGCGAGCCGAGAATTATCACGAGAGATTTCTCTCTTTTCTGGCAGATACGAGGAATTTTAGTTGACGTTTGCTTTTGGTAATCGAGCTATGAAGTGAGACAAAGCTCGTTGCCTTAATCTCTTCTTAATAGCTGATCGAACGATCGGGTCGTTAGTGCACGACCGAGGTAGGAATAAATGGACGTTGCAATTAAAAGACTGAGGAGACTGCACGTTTAAAAAGATCTGATAATTTTCAAAGAGAACTTAATCGCCCGTGTCTTCTTGTTTCTTCCGATCGATCGCGGTGTCGTTTCTGTTAGCAGTTTGTTCCAAAAAAAAAAAAAAAAAAAAAAAAGAAATCATCACCGTAATCCGGTCGTTAACGATCGATCGATCGATCGAGAGAAACGCCAGTCGTACGTGGAATCGAGGTACAGGAGTCATTAACACTTCTAAAGTCACTCGAGATCGGAGCGCAACGAGTGAAAATGCGAGACGAGACGTGCGAAGGAACCGTAAGTATATACGCAAGTAGGAACTCATTGCGCGAGTCGAGGAAGGCGTTGAGGCGTCTCTCTCGCTGACGGGAGACAGGGCACGAAAGGGGAGCAACGAGTTTAATTAAACACACTTAATTAACTCTAATGTATGACAACGAGCACGTACGATCTTCCTTTCTCTTTCTCTCTCTCTCTCTCTCTCTTTCTCTTTCTCTTTTTCTTCCTTTCTTCTCTTCCTTCCTTTCCCCCTGCGGTTTCCCTCTGCAAGGGACTACACGCGTGTCTACAACAGCGCATCGTGTAGAAACAGGCACAAACGGCTGTACACGCGCTGGGTTCACGAGAACCGGTCAAATAGGCGATCGTCGATAGGTACGCGATGCCACTGGAATCGTTATTACACCTTAAACAGTGGCAAAAAGCCTCGCAACTGGGTATCGAACGACGTTTACGTGTAAATTTGTCCGAGGTTAAGCCTCGACTCGAGGGGAGGTGTGCTTCGTGAATTTATTTCTTACTCCGAGAGACTCTGCTCTAGAGCGAATCTAGAGTGTTCCTCGCAGCATTTCGAATTTCAATAGTTGGACGATGTTTGAAATTCATCGATGTATTAATAGATTCGTCGCTACAGTAACTTTGGCAGGAATTAACTACCGTCGAGCAGCGTTTCAGAGACGCAAACAAAGACTTTGTGAATTTTCGTCCCTAGCGGAGAGTCTAAAAGTGAAAGTTTGATGGATAAGTAGGTACGTAGAATGGAAAGAGCTCGATGTTTGCTCGAGTTTAGCTCGGTTGATATCGACGGTGGCTTTGTCCGTCCGATGATTTACCTCTGTTGCAACGGAGCACAAAGAAGTTCGTAGGAGTTCTTCGTCCGTGTGTACGTACGTATCAGTTTCAGGACTGTCCAATGAATCTCGCTGCGAGTACTCGTACGTTTCTCGGTAGAACGTGGCACACTTCGCCGACAGACTGTAAGAAACGAACCAGTACCGGCGCGGTTGTGTAAATCGGTCGCAAATGGGTCTGACCTACAGGTGCTTGATTCACGAGTATCGCCTGCCGTATCGGTAATCATCGATCGGCTGGCGCGAGAAGTCTTAGGAACGAGGAGGAATATTGCTCTGCTATATTCGACGATCGTGGCCAGAGAAATTGCACTTCTTCTGGTCGTCGGATTTGTCCGACGCGGAAAGAACGAATTCCGTTATAACAGGTCCATTATTCAAAGTGGAATGCCACGCTGAAGGAAACTTTGTCTCCCAACTCCCGCTAATTACGCGAGTATTATCGCGATTTTCACGGTAACGTTGCTTTCCCTCGGAGCGGAAAACGTCGAAACGTTTGCACGTTCGCCGCGGAAGAGGAAAAAACTCGGCGCTACTTCCGGTCATCTGTTAGGCAGGCCGACTTCCTACGAAGCGTTGACACGTGGAAACGCGTTCTCCGCGCGAATTTCCCCCGTCTTCCTTTTCCATCGAGCTCGAACGACCGGCTCTCGATCATTTAAGTATAGTAGTCGAGCATCGATCTCCAGGCTCGCTAATATCGAGAACCACTTAAGGACAATTGCTACCTAGTCGAGATACCTCCGAGAGGTCGGACCTCTTTCCTCGAAACAGGTGCTTCCAACTGTGAGTCTCGCAGCTACTCGAGACCTGGCAACGTTCTTCTTCTTCTCCTACGAGCTAAACGCCTGTTTATATCTGTTCGGAGGATGGTCGAAATGATGTGGTCTTGGTTTAACGAACCAACCAAAAATACAGTTCGTCGGAAGTGACAGTAATTTTAACAATGGTACGACCAGTGAATTTGTAGATACGTCACTCCATTAGCTGCAACTGAGAGAGAGAAGCAGACGTTTCTTGGCGTTTTCTCGTGAATCGATTGTTGAGGATTGTGGGAGTGGTTGGATGGATGTGAAACTCTGGAAATTTACGATCTTCCGGTAGCCAGATTGTAGACTATCGAACGAAAACGTCCAGCAACTGTTGGGACGACCGAGCACGAAACGACGATTGAAACAGCGTGAAATTGTCGGACAAACGTCGTTGATGAGGCGATTATGAATTTCTAAACTCGTTTCACTGTTCCAGTCACTTTTCACTCGCGCTGCAGAACCAATTTAAATCGTTAAGCAGCGTTAAAATTGTTTCCAAGCTTCGTCCGCTCGAAGCGAATGAGAACTCAGGCTCGTTTCGTCCGCTGTTAAGGGTTGTCGCAAACTCCGCCGGGGATTTCGATCCCTTTCGAGTCGGCAAAAATGATCGTAAATCCGTCTTTAGAAATCAAGCTGGCTTATTTCTTCGAACGATAAAAGGACGGTTGCTTGCTCGCTCGCTCGCTCGCTCGCGACGGTGGAAGAAAAGCGAAGGAAATGAGGAAGAGAAGAGAGAGAGAGAGAGGGAGAGATTTAAAGGCAAGCGGCACTCGGTGCATCCCCGAAGTCAAGGTGCCACGACGGAAATAGGTAGCTGAAAATCGAAGAACACGACGAACGCACTTCGAACTCGTACGAAGCGGGGCGAGAACGCATCGCGGCAAAGAAGCGGCGAGCGGCGCGGGGGGGAAGAGAAGGAAAAGGACGACTCAAAGAGCAGAAGAGAGTCGAAGGAGGACGGGTCCCGGGTTGTGGCTCGTCGTAACTCAAGTCTAGTTAAGGGAGCCATAATTCAGGGGATAGCACCAGGTCCTCAAACGGCCCATAAATTATGGGCTTTTAATCTCGCGATATTAACGGGACGATCGGGCGAATGGCACGGCGAGAGCGCGGCAGTCTCGTCGCTTCGCGCGACTTTAGGACCTCGCCCGACATTTTTCTCTCTTCCTTCGCAACCGCGCGCTCAACTTGTTCCGCGAGGCCGAGTTTTGCCGAATCTTCCTTTCCAATCTCGAGAGAATTAATTAACCTTGGACAGAGTGCACCGACTTTTCTTTAATTCCATCGAACAGCAAACGTGCTAAAATTCCAAAAAGCGGTTTAGATCTATTGTAAAATGAAACACGCACGCACCGGTGACAGCGCTAAAACACGTTGTGTCATGCTTCGTTTAATTTACAATTTAGGGCTTCGAGTAATTAGTTGGTACTCTCAAGTTGCAGCGCATACATCTCTTTCCACCAGAGACCCGTTACGCTGGACGATGAAACTCGATTGGAGAATTTACCAGCGATGTTTGTCTTAAAATTCACCCGAGAACCACGGACTGCAAATATCAGTGGATGGCAAACTTTCTTCTCGAATTTGCCAATTGAACGCGCGTTAAAACGCCGATGAAACAACGACGCAACTCGCGGTTCTCCGGGCGAAACCGTGGCTTTACAAATTTATTCAAAGATCGTGCGTACGACGTCAGAATCCCTCGAGAAACGGTTACTCGATTACAAAACGAGTTGAAAAAGACATTCCATACCGCAGCTAAATCAACGATTCACGTCTCCCGTTCATTAAAGCAAACGCCACGCCAGCGTTGCACCACTATTTACCTGTACGGAGCATTACCATCGTCGTACGTTCCCTGGAATCGCGTATGGAGAATTATAACGTTGCCTGGAATGAAGGCAGGTAGGATTATTCGAGTCCGGGAAGGTATTCGAAGCTGCAAAAAGAGCATCGTTTAAAAGTTGCGTGGAAGTAATTAAGTGCGCACGATTCTCTATCAAACCTGTTCAATGGTACTTTCATATACGCACGTATATATAGGATAACCAGAAAAATTTGATCCTACTTGAAATTAATCACGAGAGATCCGTTTCGTCCATCAAACCTCGTGCTAAACATTTTTTATAATTTTTCATAATTTTTTACAAACATCCGCGGACTCGTCGAATTTCACGATTGGATTTCGAGACGTTGAAAGCGGCGTTAACTATCAAGCCAAGGATCAAGGATCGTCCGACAAGGGGGATCCGACAATTTGATCTCCGGCCGACCGATAAATTTCTCGCGCGTTACGCAATTGGGGGGAGAAGGCTAACGGATACGACTGACATTTCGCGGAACGCATTCAGCGGCAACCGAGACGCTCGCAGACGTTGCGAGTCGAAAGTTCGATCCCGCGGAATCCTGCGAGATCCACGTCGAGGTGCCACCATCCGCACGTTCCGCGACGAAAACACGCGATTCGCGCACGCATCTTTGTCATCGCGTGTCGCGTCTTTGCGACGGATGCTCAGCTTTTGGTGGGCGAACCGGATTTAAACAGTCGAGAGAAGGAGCTGTTGACTCTTTAACCTATTAGTCGCCTCCTTGCTACTAACGCTTATCAACTGTTTGTTTGCAATTTTTTAAAGATGACAAACATTTATTTAGTGGGTATTATATGAAATAATTGCAAGAAGAATGCCTCGTATTTGAGGAAACATAAACTTGCGACTATACCACTAATAACTAGTTATTAGCAACCAAAAAGATAAAGATAACGTAGAGTGCATGAATCTAAGAAAATTAAAATATTCCTTTGCACAAAGATGACTGTTTCGAGGAAAAGTATTAAAAATCCACTTTAAGAAAATCGTTAACACCATTAATATCATATTTAATAAATTTAACGTGTTTTATAAATAATAATTGTTTAAAAAGAATTTCACATGAAATAAATATTATATAATACTAATATTATGAAGTTAAAAATATGCTAACAACGACTTTATGGTTCTGGACACGTGGATGTCTACATTAATATTTATATCTCGAATGTTGACAGTTAATTTTTATCATTTGATTATTTATTTAAACACACAACTATGATAAATCAAACGTTAGCGAAACCTGGTAATTACGGACAATTACGTAAAATAAATATCATTAGAACGCACGCGTCCGTGTTCGTTAAACGATTAAGAAATTTTTCAAGAAAACTATTAAGTTCCTTCGTGATGAGTAGAATAAAATGCAAAAAATATTTTGATCCTGAAACTGAAGATCAAGGTCAGTTTTGTGGCAAACGCTTTACATGATATTTCCATCAAATCGAAAGGAGCGTAGAATTCGACAAACTTCTGTTTCCACCCTGTAGCGAGGAGGCGAGTGAAATTCAGCGCGCGTCTAAACGGTGTTGAAAGCCCGTTTGTCCGCCGTAGGTACGACGGCGGTCGTCAGCTGCCACGACGGCGCATTCTTACGTCGAAACGCGATCAGGCTCGTCGCGTCGTGTCAGCGGCGACCAGCACGCGATCGCAAAAGCGTCCAATCCTTTTTCGCTCGGTTTCTCTCCCCGAAAGTTCTCCCCGGAGTCGTTTCGGAGTCGTTGACGTCGACACTCTCCGCGCAGAGTGTCGTTACGCGAGAACTTTTTATCGCGAGTCTCGACTTTCCTCGGGACACTTTGCCTTGTCGGATAAGAGCGTTGCAGTGGCAATGCGCCGCGATTTCGCGCACGAACGGAAGGTCGTTTGATCGAAGTTAACGCGAGTTGTACAAAAATCTGACCGGATCGGGTCCGTCGAAGGTAATTTGACTCGCAGGCTAGCCTCGGCAAGTCGGCCAATTACCTGCGAAACGAAAGTCAACTGTTTGCGCAGTTTGTTCGATGAGTCGAGGTAAACGATCAAAATCCAGAACAGAGTGTACAATTTAGGTCCTTTAGATCTTCTGGGCCTCGACAGAAATTCGTCGAGGGCCGCGCATATAGTATATTGAAACAACTTTTACAGTGAAACAGTACACGACTGATTAGAAAAATATATTTGTATTAATTGAAAGAATATGGAAATTTTCAACGACAACACTGGACTCGTTTTTTTAAATATCAGTTCATTAGAGTTCTAAAATTTTTCTTTTCATTTTGTCTCTTGCACAAACATTCGTGGTTAAAATTATTCGAATAATAAGAAATTATTTCAATTTTGGTTATACAGCGCGAGCCGCACGAGTAAGGTCCAAGAACCGCGGATTTGATCTAAAGATATTACCAGGAGATATTACAAAGTAGAGAACTAGTTTAAGCGTTAAAGATGCGATCAACCTCGGTTGACAAGTGTCATCCAAATTAATAATTACACGCAAGTTAAAAGTTTTGGGAATTTCTCGAAAGGGAGCGAAAGTCAGCCAGTTGTTTTCGGGCGAATGAACGAAAATTGAATCGACTCCGGATAACATCGATCGCCGAACAGCGGCGGCGGTCATTAAGCGGAGTGTATGTTCCTTCCAGGTAAAATTAAGACCGGTTTTAATTGCCTGCGAGGCGTTTTCGAGCAATCGAAAGTTCGTAATGAAGTGTTCGTCGCGCTGGGCACTCGCTGCCGCTTTGTCGGTAGCTACCTTATCTCGCCAACCGCGAGATAATAAAACCGTTCCTCGCTACGGCAATCATTTAATGGCTCATTATCGCGGCGACGTTCTCGCCTCGGATCGCCAGCCATCGGAGTCCGTAAAATCCGTTTCGCCGCGTCCGCTCGCCCAACAAACCTCGCATAATTAGCCCGAGAGCACGAGAGTTCGTTCGACCTGCTCGGTGGAACATCCCTGCCGAAATTAAAAAGTTGAGTCGATGTGCAATCGACTCTTGCCCGACCGTTGCCAGAAATTTTGGAAGCTTTACAGCATGATCTGGCATTTGAAGACAAAACTGGCAAGAAGAGATCGAGTCGTTGTACGTACGCACAGAGACTCGTAGAAGCTTTCGAAAATTACGTTCGAAAGCGAGATATTTGCCTGCTAGCATGTGTTTCGCAGAGATTAAAAAATATTTGATTAATTACGTTATATCATAATTACGTTAATCATTCGTTACATCGATGCTTTGCATCTCCGTTCTAAATTGCTCGGTACATTACACTGTGATTATCCCGCGCGTATTTCTGAATGACATCTATATTATTTAACATTTAAAGTTGCAATTATCAAATTACATAAGTCACTTTAGAAAGTAAAATTATAATGTAACGTTCGGTTATATAAGAAGCCATTATTGATCGTTTAATTACGTAGGTACATGTATATCGGTTTTGCTTCTCGTCAAATTATCTTTTACCTATGGAATATAATCTAATCAATTTACACCGGTCAATCAAAAAAGCGAACGATAAAATATTTTCTTTTACCAAGTTTTTCACGCCCTTCTCGTTCGCGTTTACTCGTTTCACACGCCATTGTACGGCTAGATGAAGTTGTAAACCCACGGTTGGTATATATCAGGCACAAAATTACCAGTATCTACTTCGACAGTTATCCTGTCCCGTTGGAAATGAACACGCAAACCTCACAGAACATTCTTCAACCGACCCGTTAACGTATTTCAATTTTTTCCTTTTCGAAGTAGAGAAAAATATATCGAGAAAACTTTCCTTTTTAATTTTCCATTTTGAAACTGGCTCGAAACAAACAACTCTCAACTCTAAAACAAGCTTGAATCAGTTGAAACAAATTTGAACGTCGAACGAACAATTATTTGCGAGATCTTCTTTTTCTAAAACAAGTTTGAACAATCAGCTATCGGATTACGCAATGAATTTTCGAAAAAAAAAAAACGCAATTACTTTTTGGCAACTGCTTTTTTAAATCCGAATTGAAACTTCAACATTCATCGATCGAAGTGGAAAGTTTCTCGGCGTCGGGATCACCGTCAGTCAAATTAGAAATTACTCATACAATAATTCATTGGCACGGAAGCAGCTGTTGCACATTCATCTGCAATTCCTCTTGGCGCAGTGTCTCGGTGGTGGGTTGAAGCGTGCTTGCTCTCTGTGCGTCATTACCGTTAATAATCGAGCTGCTCGCTTGCGGTTCAATGCTCAACTCTATTCCGTTTAATCGTCGAATCGCCTGAAGATGAAGCCATAAAGATTATAATAGGCGTACGACTACCAAGCGCGTACCTATCTCCTCGTAGCCACCTCTCCTTTTACTCGGAGCCTTGTCGCCTCGGCTTGTCGTAGTCTCCCACGTACGTACGTGCATCAGCCGTTGCTCGTATGCGGTCTGCCGCACTGCTTTGGGATCGCCGACGCTCATTTTCATATTCATTAAGCCAACCCCAAGATTAGCATGCTAATTGCAATAATGAGCGGCAGCTTTCCACGTCGTCCGGGCTTCTCTTCCTCAGCCCCCTTTCCTTGCCTTCGCCATCTGGATCGTCTCTTCTCTCACCTCTCTCTCTCACTCTTCTTCGTTCGTCCGCATTCAATCACCTGCTTTTTCTCGCCGTGTCCGCTTTCTCGTTTCGACAAATCGTCCATACGAAACTCCAGACAAGAGCAAAACTTCCGACAGATTTCAAAGTGTTTCAGTAGATCTATCCATAGTCAGACAATTCGACTTTGGTGCCGCTCGATAATTCTAACGCTCCGGCGATTGATAAATTTTGCCACTAAAATTCTATGGCTAGAATTATTATATAATGGTATTATTATATATATTAATATATTATATATTCCAAAATTTCGGAGAATGTAAAAATGACGACTTGGCGTCTGACTCCGATCGATTGAATCTACTTGTCTGAGCAATCTGATTCAAAGTGGAAAGAATCAATAAACTTTCGTTTTTCCAACATAATGGGATTGAAAAGAATAGACTTCCGCTGGAGAAAATTTCTCGTCGAGCCGAGTTACGGATGAATGTCTGAGAAAGGGCGAGCAGACGCTCGATGGATGACGTTGGACCATCAACGACCTCCAGCGTCGAGGAGTCACGGGGTCACCTGTGTAAAACCCGTACGTTACTACCGACAGGGTACGTGGCTCCTCGAACGTTATATAAAGTCGCGTAACACCTGTTAAGTCCGGTACCATACGAGACGGCACGAAATTTCCGTTCGACCGCTAATGATTTACCGTGCGCTGGCCGGCGCACTTCCGAGAAAAGCAGTCGCTCGTCTCTCTGCAAATAACTTTCGTACTTTAAAACGCGACCGAGGCGCGTCCTGTCTTTTATCCAGACGGCGTACAAAGAGATCCATTCATTCGTTCTCTACGATCGCATCCACCTCAGTTGCCAATTCCTAACTTTCTTTCATTGTTTTTAACACGTGCCGCCTATAGGCAATAATTGGATCGGGCGTAGGCGAATTCTAATTCAACAATTACGTCTTTCGTTATTCGTGTATTGTTTAAAAGTGATTTCATTTAATACCCTTGAAACGAAGAGGTGTGGTAATAAATTAATCGCAAAAAGACACGAATGTGTAGTGTGTAGAAAACATAACGGAAAATGGGAGACGCATGACGAATGCAAGGAATGTGATGTAGGATCATGTTTCGAATTGTACCATAATTTACTAGATTATCAGATGTATCACGAAATAGCTTAAAGTTGCCGTTCAATTCTTAGTGCGTACACTAACAATTCAATACAGAATACGAGTAAATAAATAATATTTAATTATTGGGTTTAATACAGTGCAGTTTAATTTATTTTAATATACATATATTACTTACTATATACTTATCGTTGTTAGTTTTGTATCGACCTATAAACGTATAATTGTAAGTATTGTACGTTTTCACTCTAATCTAATTATGATTCTTCAAAAGAATAATAATATAACAATATAATAATGATATAATAAAAATAATATAATTGAAATTATAATTGATCGATTTCTCCAAACAAATAAGAGTCCGAGCTTTTCGCTTAACCCCGAGAACCCGACGAGCAAAGTTCCATCACACTCCGAGTCGTGCGGTGACGTACGTGCAGAAATGAAACAAATAAATTTCGGTATCGAGACGATCGGACGTTGGGGACGTTGCGCGAGGACGAAGAAGCCCGATCGGATGTATCGGTTCATTCATAAGTGGCCGGTGGTGGATGGTTTCCGTGCGAGCGTATGTACAGGGTTCGTTGGGATCGAGGCTAGACGCGCGTGCACGTGAGCTCGTGCTCCTCGTCGGGTATCGTGCGTGCTGGCAGGTGTGTAGGTGTAGCACGGTCACGTAGGTGACTGTGTAGGTGAGCACACAGCGTTTGGGGCCGTGTGTACGGCCGGCGTAAGCCGGTCTACTTGGGTGGTCCGTCGAAGAAGGGACCGCACGCAGAGCCCTATCCCCACCAGAAAAACTTCTCTCTTGGTCTCTCTCTCGCGTTCTCTCCTCGTCTCTCCCGTCGGGCCTATTGCTCAGCAGCCGTCGCACACCACGACCAACCGGTCCCGTACGTACGTACACGCATCGAGCGTGCACGTATGTGCACGTATGTGCACGTGTGTTGCGTGTATGCGTGTATGCGTGTGTGTGTGTGTGTGTGTGTGTGGATGGCCGGAATATCTCTCAATCTAGCTGGGCTGAATTCCGGCCGGTACTTACCGACGAGGAAGACTACTCTCTAAACACGGACCGACTAGCGTTTTAAACGTTATTTGTGTCCGCGTTAGAATAAATTTCGGACCGCCTCGTCGCTGGAGGTCGATCCCTCGCCGGCGTGTAACTACGCGACACGATCACCCATCGTAACCGTTTGCACGACCTGCACCGGACACGATTGAAGTTTGACGGGGTACAGCGTCGCGTTGTTCAACGTCAACGTCTGCCATAAAGAAGCTCCGCCCTTAAGCGCGGACGTAACTTATTGTTGGTACACGTTCTCGCGAGACCGGAGGGATTTTGATCACCGAGCGAGCGTGTATACGTAGAATGCGCGTTTATTTTTTTACAAATAGAAACAGCGGAGAGTGTGATGTTCGTCGTTCACGTTGGACGCGTTTCATTGATCCTTCGGCGTGGATAAATTGGATAACGGTTACGTTCAAACTTGATTTTCTTGCCGCTTCAGGCCTCTGACAAGATTCTGAAATATTTGTCAATGCTCATTCACGTAACCATCGTTCAACTTTCTTCGTTGAAGGTACAAATTCATTTAAGTGAAAATTCTATTTCTTTTCTACAGAATGGTCCGCGCAACTTTGTTCAATCAACACATTACTTGTAGAAATATATTTTTCAACAGATCATTGTATTATTATTTTTTTTAAATGATCTCGTTTCGATCAGATTGAGTGATCAGTTTGAAATGATTGTTGGATTCCGCGTAAAGGAATAACAATATATTGTACGTTTGAGAAGGTTTATTCACGTTTGAACCGTGGTCTAGAATGCTGTTAGGACTTTTCGATGGAAAGGAATGTGTCATTTTCTTCCTAGCACGTCTTTTTACAATTGTAGATCAACTGCTGGAATTTGCTCTATGAATAACTGTTCGTAAGGCACTTTTGGAGATCTATTATTGACTCTGTTATTAACACTAAGCCCAAATGATACTTTGATCTTTGATCTTGTAAAACTTATCGCACGAGATACAAGGCAACACGATTTTCCTCTACGAGAAAAGTTTAAATTCAAGTGAATTTTCCAGACAGAGAGGAAGAACATTGCCGGATCAGCATCTCGATTCGTCTATGCGAACTGGTTGAAACTGATCGAGGGGACCACCCTCCAAGCATCGCGTCGGCTATCGTCGATACTCCCAACTTCATTAATCACCGAGTATCGCGTAATTCCTCGTGACAGGCGATCGCTTTTTCTCCCGCGCTCCGTTTGTCGTCCGCGTGTTTAATTGATTAGGGACGGTTCACGTTCGCGAAACGCCGATCGACGATCGCCTCGCAGGTGTTGCGAAGATTGTTTGCGGACGTTGTAACGTCATTAGCTCGGTACGTTATCCATCATAACTAACGAGGTTTACCCGGGAAACGAGTCGAGCCTCTCTCTCTCTCTCTCTCTCGCTTGAGCGCCGTACAGATTAGTTAGCCGAGTTAACTGAATTTCAAGTCCCTTGGATTCAACCGGACTCTTTACCACGTATAGAATACGTAGCTGGAGTATGTAATAGGTAAATAATGGCGTGCTCAAAGCCAGGATCGAAATTACTTCGAATTAAGTAACTTGACTTGTTCGGGGAACTCGAAGCAGTTGGTTGTTGTTGGTACTCGAGCGACTCGATCAATCTTTCTCTCTCTCTCTTCTCTTCGCTTCTCTTGATAGACATTGAAATTACTTCGAGCGAACTTAATTACCGCGGAAAGTATTCGCAGGTGTATTGAGTTTCTTCTCGTTTGTAAGTGTTTGACGATAATGGATATTTGACAACAGGTTTCATTGAAAAAAAAAGAAGAAAAAATGACGGATTCTTGCCAATGTAATGCGAGTCCTGCGTTGATTGTTAATCGCAAACACGTAGTACGTAGCCACGTTACGCTAGAAAATTGAACGGGTATATGTACGACGAAGATTGGAAATGTTTGACGATCATGGAAATTTGACAAGAGGTTTCATTAAAAAGAAAAAAAAAGAAAAAATGACGGATACTTGCCAATGCAATCCGAGTTCTGCGTTGATCGTTAATCGCAAACACGCGGTACGTGGAAGATTGAACGGGTATATGTACGACGAAGATTGGAAATGTTTGACGATCGCGGGAATTTGACAAGAGGTTTCATTAAAGAAAGAAACGATACTTTTTCGCAGGCCCATATAATCGGAACGAAGCTCTGCGTCAATCGTTAATCGCAATACGAGGTTCGGTAGAAAATTGAACGGGTATACGTACGACGAAGATTGTGTGAGCGCGTAGTTGGCGCGAGATTCCACGGGCGTTCTCAAGGAATCCAAAGGAACGCCCTGATTAAACGCTCTGTCACAGCGGTGCGCGCTCGCGTGCAAGCTACGCACGCGTGTGCGTAGACGTGCCGCTTTATTACGCGGCGCGGAGTCAGGAATGCCAAGCTTCGTCGCGATCTAATGACTCCTGCTATTAGTCAGCCGAGAGTTTGGCGAATCTGCCTAATCGAGTTGACAGTGTACACGTGCGTGAGCAGCCATGCATCGCCGCTACGTACGTACGTATGTACGCACGCGCGCGCGCGTGTGTGTGCTTGAATGGTGTCTGAATGGCGGAGGGATTGATTGACCGATCGACACGCGTTAACTTTAAGCAGAACGCGTGTTCTGGCTGCTGCCGTTGATTAACCAAAGTGCTCGAACTAACAAAGTATCGGATGAAGTTGGGAATTGCACGTGGGTGCAAAGGTGTCGTGAGTGATTGCAAAAGTTGGTCGGAGAGAGCATGATGCAGCGTGTAAGAAATTAAACATATCGAAAAGTTAATTACACCGAGGTGTGTATGTATCGTATACGTTCTACGAACAGTTTGCTTATCGCGATCGAACTGCCGTCGAGTTTTCGATCATTTTCCAGATACGGATAATAAAATAGCTGGCGATAGCGTTAACCATAACCGCGGTGGAACGATAAGCTGGAAGGTAAATGACGGGAGAAGTAAAAGTTAAACGAAGACAAATGCGGCTGTAACATCGAGTCGAGATTGCACGAGTCACACGCGTACGCAACGACTTTCTTTTTTAATTAACTTTGCAGGGATCTGAATCCGTTCAGACAGAGCGAAAAAAAAAAAAAGAAAAAAGGTAAAACGACCAAGGTTAACACAAAGGAACGCTCTGTGTATATATATATGTATATCGGCGAGCAAGATCAAAATTGCTCCGTGTAATGAAAGAGACCGCCAACAGGCAGAAGTTAGATAAACGGATTACAGTAGCTAATCCGTGTTTCCGTGACTGGTAACAATAGTAATTGCGTCTAATTAGGCTAACGTTTTCATTGCTTCTTTGCCACAACAGCGTCCCGTCGGCGATAATTACGCGAAACAGCGGGTCGCGATACGATTTAGATAGCGCGACTATGATGATCCCGGTTAAAAGCTGGGATCTTTAATTGGATCTCGCGTTCGCGAGAGAAAAGTGCCGCGTGTCAAAGCGGGCACGCGAGTCGAGAGAGGAGGTTTGACCTTCCCTTTTTCCTCGGTTTGCTGAATCACTGGAACGTCGCCGAGTGTAAATGCACTAAATAGCCATCGATGAGAAAGGCTTAGCTTCGTTCAAACCTAGCCTGGCGAAACGCGTGCTCATCGTGGTTTCCTTTGCTAGCGACGAAAGGGGAAAAATAACTCGAAGATAGACTATAATATTGGGATGAACAATTTGTTTTTTAATTGACTTCCTCCTCGTGAAAATCATTGTCAATTCACCAAATTATTTTAACGACGATAATGAAAATCCAAGATTTTCCAAGATGTTAACAGAGTTAATAAAACTAGCCTAGTCTGTGCGACGGTCTATAGAATCTTCAACGTCCATTTGTTAAAAATCCCTGTCAAAAAGTGTCGTTTTCAATTTACTTTTTCATCCATTTCAGATTCAGCTTAGCTTTATACCACTAGCCGCAAGACAACACTCGTACACGATTTAATCACACGGTTGCCAACCGATTTGCATCAACTACTGTCATTACCGGCAATTGAATCGCTTCGATACGGATAGAATCGACCGATGGGTTCGTTGCTTCTCCGAGGTTTGAGCTCTCGTCGCGCGCGGAACCTGTTTTCCGTCAGGCGATAATTCACGCGCGACGCACAATGACGTTAAACCAGTTATTTTGAATATAATTCCGCGCCGCTTGTGCGCGGCTATTAATAGCGCAGACAGACGATAATGACACGAATGAAGATCCATAGAAAAGTCAACCGGTCGGCAGGAAATTTATCTCTCTCTCTCTTTCTCTCTCTCTCTCAGTTCTCGGCGTCGTGTTGCGAGGATCAAGCATTAGTCGAAGATCGATGCTATGCCTTTTCGCGCGTCGACCGGCGACGAAACCGGTTGTGTCATTCATAATATTGGTATCGTAGCGTTTATTGATATCGTAGACACGTAGGATCATATTTTTCACCGCGTCGATTTTTCCTTTTTGCTCCGGCTGGATTGTTTCCTCCGTGGTTCGAACCTGGCGCTTTCTCTTTCTCCGATGGAACCGGTTTGTTTAAATTACCCGCCCGAGATCGCTGGGTCAAAGTGTTTTCAATCGCGTTACGCACGAAATTAACGATCGCTCGTTACAGCTAAATTTCGCTCGGAAATGTCGTTAGAGTTTGCCGGTAGTTTATCCTACTCCCACGCGATCGTTTGTTGATGTAACGTGATTTTTCCAACGATCGCGGACCGAGACGTCGGAATCGCAAACGCGATTTTACATTGTTGAGAAGGAAATAAATCTCGTTTCAAACGAATCGTACGTACGACGTTACTTTCATGTCCGATCTTTGAGTCTCCCCTTTGGGTTCCTCAGCAAGAGGAAGGAATTCTGATTTTCAAGATTCTATTATTGAGTTACTACTCGTTCTAAGGCATTCGAAAGCAAACAAATGCATTGCAAATGTTCTCGTTCAGACGTTTTCACTTTCAAATTTTAGTACTGGAAATTCGTGGAACGAAACATATCATACTTGACTTGCACACGTTGAACTTGTTTCTCACGAAATGTGCAAATATTTTTCGTTTTGATCCGCTAAATATTGGCGTATTTCTATTTCTTTTTTCTTTTTTCTTTTTTTATCACTGAAAGTGATTTTAGCGGGGGTAACCTAGAAAATCGGGCCTCTTCAGGTGCAACGCTAATGCAACGAAAATTGGCGATTGGTTGATTTGGGTCACGTGATTCGTGAGGGGGTGTGGCGTAGACCTCGAGTAGGAGTGACGTTGTCTGGTACTGAGCGATCGCGCCTGTAATTTGTTTCGTATCGATTCAAATGTTTGCATATCAGTAAAATCAGGACAGTTGCTTCTGGCTTTTTCAGTGAGACAAATCGTACTGGGGTATAAGTCGTGCAGTTTTTTAATAATACAAAATGTATTGCAAAAAGTTTAATCCATGTTACTTGTACATTGTTAGAAGCAGGTAAAAAAGATTTTGCATCGTTTGTTCGATAAGAAGAAGTTTAATAATCTATCGAGCATGCCATCTTTTTGTCCCGGGATGTAGATCTTGACTCGGTGATTCGTAAGTGTTGGACTTGATTCTATTCCTACTGATGAGGTTGCAAACTAAATGTTATTTATCGTACAACGACAACGATCGTTTCACCGCTTTCCCTCGTTGACTGCTCGAAATTCATCGGGATTACACGCGAATTCACCGGGCCTTACTACCCGAAGAAGACCCCCGGGGGTGATACTTGGCTTAATCGCCAAGCTCGCGGCCCTTTATTGCCAACGGTTACTTTGGTTAAGTACCAGGGTCATTGAGAAAATTGTGGGTCTGTTTGCACTGTCAGTCGGTGGACTGGTTTCATTCGGTTAGTGGACGGACAGCCTATACTTGAACCGGGCACCGAACAAAATCGCTCTATCAGTCCTCTCTCGGACTCGCCGAGAGAGACTCGCGGAATGTACACTCAACGACTCACCAGAAGGAATAGTCTTTTCAACGATCTTGGAATTACATTCGGCTCAACTTTGCTTCAATTAACTAGCTGCTCGTACGTAGAGCTAAACGAGCACGATGATGGAGGATTTTACGATCCCTTCGTCTCGGGACGGCCAAACTTTTGTACCTTGCGTGCCAATTTTTTCTCAAGCAAGCTTCGATCAAGCTTCGAAACATATAAAAAAAATAACTCACTCTAATAAATAATATCCTACTCTAACACTCACTGTTGCTCTAAATAACTTGCTGTGTGCGCCACCAGAAATTATAAAACGCGCACGATTGGCCACCCCAAACGAACAGACGTAGTTTCGACACTGTAGAAAATCGTCGAGAATTAATAAAAAAAAATATTTCGACCTGCCATGTCCGTCTCAGTTTCTCGTTTTGTTTCAAATTTCTTCGCTGTTCCGAGATTCGTCAAACGTTCGAGCGTGTACCCTGACGATGCAGCGTATATACGTGTATATATATTCGTTCGCATCTCGATGCTACCGAGAAGGATTAGAAACGTACCCTGCCGATCGGTTGTCGCGTCTCGATTTTCCTGAAGCGGACAGAGGAAACCCGTTCACCGTGACGTTCACGCGAGGAGAAAGAGGAGGAGGAGGAGGAGGTGAACGCGGGGAGTGGACTGGCGGGAGTGACAGAGGGATAGTCTCTCGTTTCACGGGGGATAAAAAGCGCCGCGTCGTAGGTTGGTCGGTGTACGCGTGCGTCGCTGCGGTGGACCCTCACCTCATGGACAACAGGTTATATAAGGTCGGGGGCTCCAAAGTAACCATTATCGAGCATGATATCTTCGTACCTGGTCGTTAGAGAGAGCACAGCCCCCCGACCACGAAGAGGAACACGAAGAGCGCACTTGAAGAAGACTCGTTACGTTTACAGAGTGAAGAGATAGAGAGAGAGAGAGAGAGAGAGAGAGGCCTTTGGCCGTAAAGTGGCCTTTGTCATTGGAGACTTCCTTGAACCCCCTTGGTTACGGATCTCCTCCTCCGGTATCGAATGTTTTTCAACGAGTGGAGCGGAAGGAGCCGCCGCCGCGGCAGCTTTTTTTCCGCGATGCAGTTTTGCCTGCCGGTTTCGGGCTCGATAATTATTGCCACGACCGGAGTCGTACGTACAGCTCGGGCTATCGGCCGAGTCGATCGTCTTCCACGACGACGACGAGAGAGGCTTTTTGTCGTTTGTTTGCGAGACTCCTCGTGGATTACGAGGTTCTGTCTTTGAACGATCCGTCAAAGTGGATACCGGACGTCGATGGTCAGACGCGTGACCGCGACTCGAAAGTGCTCAAAAATTTGCTCAAAAACCCCGACGTCAAGTTACACGCGAAACGGGGAAAAGTACCTCTAAACGGTACAATGTAGCTCTTTCTCCCTTTTTTTTTTTTTTTTTTCTCTTCAAGAAGAGTACAAATCAAATTTGTCGGCGAGGCGCCAGAACGTGTAACCTCGCACAAACGAGCGGCATACCCGGCGTGTTTTCTGCTTGTAGATGAAGACTCGGCGGTCGGCGGACAGGACGATCGACAGGACGATAATGTTGACGAGAGGGGAGGAGGGAATATTAAGCCAGTTTCGCGTGTACACCGAAGGGGCGTTACGCCCGTGCCTCACCTGTCTTCCTTCGTCGCTAATTGTGGGACACGACCGACGTGTTTCATTGTTGTTCGTCTCGTCGCAATTGCTCGCGGGTCGTGCGTAGAGTTGCCGAACCCGTCGCGATTTACTTCGAATCACAGCCGTCAAATATCTCCCTCTCGGATATTTCCAAACGAGCAACGAAACATAGCATAAACACACGTTCTAATATCAAAAAATCGCGCTTTCAAATATCAAAAAATTGAGTTGATCCGCGCGAATTTTGAAGGAACGGAATTAAATAATTCAGCAAACAATTATCCATTTTACCATTGGACAATGCACAAGGCAATGAAAAAGAAATGACAGAAGAAGGAATGAAAGGAGAGGGGAGAACTCGGCTGATCACAGTCTATGATTATGTTCTTGACTTTCGTGGTCAAGCTCCTTCGTTCATGCTTCCACTCTCTATCCCTCTATGGTGTTCCTTCCACGCGGCTTCGTGCCGCTATTTATAGAGCCTTATTACTTTATTGCAACCCGACGCTGAATGCATTCCACCCACGCGGTAGTTCAGCGAAAGGTTTTTCGTCCTTTCCCGAGCACGCCTATGCCGATCTACGACCTCGATGTGGTGTTCCTCCGGCTCTTTCCACGAAATCGTTCTTCGAATCCTTCTTCCTTTTTTCTCGATATTTACGCAGACTGACTGACGCGCGATTTATCGCCGGCCATTCGGACAGGTGCGATTAATCAGATTTCGATGGTATTCGTCGCGAACGCGACTGCAGCTCGCGTTTCGCGCGCGCCGCGCCGCGCTGTAACGGGAGAACCGTTGAAATAAAAAATGGACACTCGAGAATATTCGAACAAAATTAACGCTGTCCGGGGAATCGTGTGTCTCTCGCACGCGCGTAGGATGCACGACGAAGTGTAGAATGTGTCGCGGAAGTGTCGGATTTTCAGAGCTCACGGCTCGACGAAAAAAGATAAAAGAAAAAGGAAAGTCGAATCGGACGGCTATCGATCAGTGGAAGAGGACGGTACGGGCGAGACGAGGACGGGGCAACGTGGGAACGGGAACTTTGGGAATAAGACAGGTATCTTCGCTTGGTTTAGGTTAGGCAATGGCAATTCACTGACATAGCATCAACGAATCGAAATTATTAAGAGTATTCATAAGCAGTGTTGTGTTTTTCAAATTTAACAAACATTGCCATCTAGTAATAACAATTTAAAATACACAATTTAACCCTTTTGAGGGGACATTGTACACAAATCCAAACAGCTCGGACTTTCTCTTTTTATAATTCACTGATAATTATAACGAACGTATATGTTTGACGTTGTGTGTTGCGATCTACAGTGGTATAATATATCTGAGCAGACGTCTAAAGTGAAAGCTAACGACAATAACGAAGAACGAAAGAATTTCAGGAAGAAGAAATTTCTGAAGGCAGTCCCGAGTCAATCGACACTCATATAATTCCGAATAATTCATGTAAATTAGACTTGTTACAAAAGTTTAAGAAAATGATGGAGGATGTTACTTTTCCAGAGATTGAAACTATGTATCATTAATTCTTGTATGTTATACTTGTCCTAGCAAACCTACCATGCACGTTGGTGATTGTCTTAAATTTATATCACACGTTCAAAAGATATAATCAACAAAATTTCGTGTTAAATACCACTTGAATGATTATTTCCTATGCCATTTTATTCAAAGTGACGATGCTCGCAAATAAATTGCCGATAGGTGATACAAAAATCGTTTGTCGAGAGGAAATTATTGAATGAGGACAAAAAACGACATTACAAAGTAAACTCTGCAGATTTCTCTTAGAACCAAAATATGTTAACAAAGTAAAGTAAAAGATATATATAATAATAAGGTAAAAAAAATCTGGTCAAATCTTCCAGTGAGTTCAACTTGTCAATTGCAACTCTGGAATTAACAGAATTATCGGTGGGAAAATTCGACGTTTCGAGTTCGATCGCCGATCGATTAGTAGCATTCAGGGACGTATTCAGAGTTGGAGGAGGCCACCCTGCAGCCGACTTTCGCCACACACCTTGCCGGCATCTCGCCGTAGGCAAGAAGGCGGTCGGCGTCTCGGCTCATTAAAGCTAATAATGTGGATTTACTAATCTCTCTACTCCGCCAGACGGATATGACCACCCCTCCCTCCCCCTTGCTCTCCCACCGTTCCACTTTGTCTTCCTCCCATCTTACCTCGCAGCTCGATAATTCGTGAAACTGACGCGTCCTTTGAACTCGCACCGTCTCCAGTACGCTGAAATATTTCTGTTACGAGCCACGCTTACGAATAACTTGCGACACAACTCTGAACTGTGCCTAGAAATCTTTGCGCGCTTCAGTTGTGCGAGGATTCTAATTTATTAATCAATTAGAGCACAAAATTTCCATCATAGATATCGAAGAGAAGAGAAATAGAGAAACTTTATAAATGGAGCGTACAAACTTCTGTTTGTGTATTGAAAAATTATTTGAATCTTTGAAAATTCATATATTTCACGAAAGAGTATTTAAATCTTCAAAAGTAGGCTGTTTTCATGTTTGTAAAATGTCCAACAAAAATTGTAAATTGCTCATTTTTACCACTTTGGTCAAACAGTGAGAACCGATTTGTAGCAGGATCTTTACTTGAAATAAAAATCTGTATCACAGAGCTTGATTTATTCTATGTTACGAAGCTTATTTGCATCAGTTGTTATGTCAGCTTCGTCTGAATGAACCATCACGACGATTAAAGGATAAAGGAAGAAAATAGAGAAACTTTGCAATACATTGGGCTACACGAGCTTTTACTTGCACATTTTACAAAAAATTATCTAAATCTTTAAAAATACGTTGCTATCTATTGGTCATTTTGACTACTTTGGTAGTTCCAATGTTAAATTTTCAATCAAATAAGAAAAGTCGCAGGATCGAACGAATGCGAACAGAAACACGCGAGAAGTCCGAGTCTAGTGCAGTCTTACGTTTGCCTAACCTAAACGTTTCCGGAACCGAATGGAGAACAACAGGGGGGTCGATTCGGTGAAACGCAAGGATTCTTTGCTACGGGAAATCGACGCAACGATAGCAACGAGAAATGAGTCTCGTGCTTAGGTTCGAGGCATATCCTGTTGTCTAGCAAAAACACGAACCATACGCGAGCGGCGTATCCATTCATTTCGCCGGCCATTCATCATCGCCAGTTTGTCGTAAAACGTGAGAAAATCGTTGTACCCCGGTCGGGACAAATTAGCTCAGTTTCGCTCCACTTATTCTCGCGAGAAGGGAGGAGGAGAAGGATTGCGATAGACGTGGCGTATGAGTGGCGATAATGCTAGGGTTTCCAGTCGGGCATAATTAACTGCCTTCGAGCGCCGGTTAAGAAAGCTGTAAGGAACTCATTACGCGGCAATGTAATTTTCGTCCGTTAAGAAAAACTTAATTGATCGTGCGAGGTCTGCGTTATCTGCGGCCACCGGTGGTTCAGGATCTGCCTGAGATCCGTACGACGTACCGCGCTGGATGTCGATCGTTGGAGAAATCGATTTGCCGCAGTCGCAGTGTTTGACGTTTCGCGATGAAATTATCAAGATTCGCGATGGAACGATTTCTTCGACGCGAAGGCCAGTGACGGAAGTGACATCGGCCACTTGGGTTTGTTTGTACGTACGTACGTTGCACGTAGTGGCAGTCGTTAACGTTAACGTTATCGAGCACACCAGTTAATTTTCGGCCCTCTTCGGTAATCACGCGAACGTCCCAGGATTAAACGTAAAGACAACCAAGGGTGTACTTATGCCCGCCGGCGGTGTGCACCACGGTGGATATGTTCCATCCAGTGTAGTTCGTCGAAAGGTCGATCATCGACCTGCGCTATATTCCACGGTGGCTAACCCGGTTATACCCGCTGATCAATTTTTTATTTACCCCAACGTCGCTGCATTTCATCACTTTGGGTTGAACGTTCTGCTAACTCACTTTCCGCTAGCTCGTCTTCGTTGTACTGCTTTCTAGGCCACTGAAACTTGTATCCAACTTATTTCCCTGGTTTCCACGATGGAACTTGTTGCTCGGCCATTTGGGATTTCTCTCTTGATGCCTCTCCTTAATGCTTTATTTTTACAATTTGCTGAGACCTTTCAACAAATACCAAATACCAAGGCTAGCAACAAGTAGATCCCCTGATCGATGGATATTTATGAAAATTTATATCTGAGAATTTACGCACGTTTTTACGCACGCTTTGAAATCCCATCCGCCGGGGGTGACTTATATATAATTTTTGACTCGAGCGTGACCGTAAAATTCCTTCGCAACATTCGAAACGTCGCTCGCCGATAGAATTTCAAGTCCTGTGATCTTCTGACCTGTCAGCCGGTACCCCAGTCAGTTTTTCGGGCTGCCTCGTAGGGGACGTTCCCCCCTCGATCGTATAAATTCATTAAAACAACCCTTCGCCGGTGTCGCGCTGCACGATGTCAATCGAATTCCAAACATGCTCGACCTCGGTGAAGAGGGTGTTGCCTTTTTTCCTCGCTAGTCGAATCGCTCGAGTTTACGCGAGGGGTTGCGTGCCCCGTGCCGCGATATTTGCATTCGGCTGTCTCATCTTTCAATCGTCTTAGCCCCCTTGTCGACGCCTTGCGAATTCTTTTGTTGTACTCGCGGGATCGTACAATGCGCAGTTGTCGCTTCTATAAAATCTACGAGTTAACTATTACTGTTGACAAAGGGGATTACTTCGAAGGAAATAAAATTCGTAACACATCTGAATTTACGATTCTCGAAGGTGATTAAAAACATTCTTGAGGTCAGGTGTCGTGTACCAAAGTATCTGTATAGTCCTCGATACTCTACACTCTAGTACCTGCATCCCTCTCGAGATTCGAAAGCGAAATAAGATGAGAATACAATCTTAAACGTAAGGGATATTCACGTAATATCGAGTAACGTCGGTTTTTGATACTGTAAAACAAAATTTTATTTTTTTTAAATTATTGTCACTAGACAGTTCGTTAAATTCCTACTAGCTGGAATTTCTATTATTTCAGAATCAGTGTTTCATCTCAGATTTTGAATAAATTTTTTTGAAAAAGATTTGCACCGTGCATTAAATACCAAACGATCACTACAAAAGCTACCAACGAAACGGCCGAAATAATGGTGGAGAGAACTCGTTCGCTAGGCGAGGCTGGCCCGAAAGGGAGAAAAGGGTTCGCGATAATTACGTAAGAGAATCAATTAAGCACGTGAATACCTGAAGAGCTAATATCCATCCACCTACCTACCGAGGGTTATTAATGAACTCGTCAGATATCCGTTAAACGTTCCCAGCTCGAACTCTCTCGCGGGCCACTCTCTCTCTCTCTCTTTCCGCTTGGTACTCCGCATCGAGTGATTAGTCGCCCCGAGCGCTGCTGTTATTTCGAGGGTTACGGGGACGAATTGGTAATTAATATCGAGGACCTGCGCTCGGCTCGACCGAGGGTTGAGTCCGAGGGCTTTGGCGAATAAACCGTCGGGGTGGGATCCATCCGGACGCGCCCCCTCCGGAGATGTTAATAGGCGTGCACCACCAATAGGGTGCTCCTTTTCCTTTTATTTTCCTGCTAAGCGCTCCGCTTTATTGGATTTCCCTTCGATCGACGCTTCGTCCGCGACCCGGGCCGAGGATCCCGAGAACGAAACGGAAACTTCACCCTTCTCGTCGGTATTTTAGTTTACAATTACAGAACTTCTCTCTTTGCTTCGTCGAAGTGTTGCACGAAAAATATCTCTCGTTTGACAGTTTGATGAGATTACTAATATTCATTGTCCTGCTGGAAGCTCGATATCAGCCGTCGTGAGTAATTGAACGATTACGTCGGTTTGTACGTGTTTGGAGCAGTATGGCGCGGGTTAAAGGCTAAAACTACTTCGTTTGGACAGTTTGTCCAAAGACGCGATTCCATCTCGAGAACTTTCGGATCTCGCTGACGATTGTTATCAATCTGGAGTAACGAAACGACGCGATTAGCCATCGTTAGGGGAATATCACGGCAAGAATAAACTCATCGCGATACGTGTTTATCAGGCAATCTAACGCGCGCGTGTACGTACACGCGTATTCCTCTCGTCTCGACGTTTCTTACGTTCTAAATCAGCTTTCGCATTCAACTTTATTTTTAAGCAGTTCGTACGCAATAAAGTCGCGTGACTTATGATCCAGAGTCGCGCGACGAGGCAGCTCGCCTCGTCGCGGGCAAAGAAACGGGCGAATAAAATTTGCGCGGCCGTTCACGCGCATTATTTTATTGCGCGCGGTTACAATCTGGCCGAAAGAGAAATAAAGAAGTGAAAACAGGCATCTGGCTGGTCGGGGGGGGGGGGGGGGGGGGAGCGAGCAAACGAGCAAGTTTGCCTAGGTGTTCCGCATTTTTCGCGAATTTCTGTTATCTCGGCGTGTAGTCCTGAAACTCTAACGAGCTTCACGGACGTTGAGCGCCTCAGCCGAGACGGACATGATAATTAATTTGACGATCGTGCAGGCCACGCATCGCAGATAATTCGTATTAGATAATCGCGAAATAATCGCGCGCGCGCGTCGTGGTACGCGTCGGCGTAATTAACTTTCCACGGTCTCGTGTGGCCAACGGTGATTAATCGGGACGTGTCTATGAATTTATGGATTTCGTTTAATATCTCAATGCGCAGCGCGAGGCGGGCAACGGGGGGGGGGACTTGGCGTAATTGAAACACGGGGCTTTTGTCGATCGTGAGAGGCAACAACGCCTGCGAATGACTCGGGAGAACGCAATCCTACTTAAGAGTTTGATAAAGTAATTAACTATAAAGTACCTTCAATCAGATAATACGTTCTAGCGATTAGCGTATATAGCGTACAACGCTTGCGCGCGCGCCGAGCGGCGTTACGACCGCGAGCTACGACCGCGAGCCGAGAATTACGGTGGCCAAGATAATATTAATTGCCACGCGCTTCTTTTTTAACGCCTCTCGGTTAAATAACGCGCGCGTACGTTTCAACAGAGACGCGAAAGAAACTCGCGCGCCAAGAATTTCGAGTCGATTCGGACAGGTGTACGCTAAACGACCGCGTTAAAATAAATCGACGCTTCTTTTTCTCGTCGTCTCGCCAACTCTTTTGGAAATAATAGGCAGCCAGCCGCCGTGTTTGCGCTCGTTTCCAAAGAATTCTTTCTTCTTCGTGCACTTGCGCGACGTATCGTAAAAAAAAATGGTGTCGCGCGGTTCGACACACTTGGACGGAGAGAAACATTTTGCAATCGACGACGAGGGAAATTAAAAAAATTTTTCGCGGGGAGAAATTTTCAAAAAAAAGCCGTGGAAACGACCTCGTGGTCGGAATCGCTCGATCTCTTTCTACTTCGTCTGCCAACCTACCTTCTGGTTCTAACGACCGGTCAGTCATTCCAGGATAAATTATAGTTGTACGGAAGGAGCATCGGCCGGTTTTTCGGCACCGCTATATCGCGGGTGGCCCCGTCGTGTCTTCTTACGTGCGCACGCCATAAAGCACGCGTATCCACTCGCGCTCACGACCAGCTCGACGCTCGTGCTTCCTGTTGAGTAATTCGTCTCCCTCCACGACGCAACTTCCACCGGGTTGCTTGCGCGATCTCTCCGATTCTAATTTCCCTTTGACGCGCGTGTGTCAGAGTTCACGCGAGATTGTTGCTAACTGCATGCTCGAAACGATCCTTCCACTCTGAATTTCAGAACTCGATCCTGGTTGCTGGCAGTCTGACCTTTTTTCCTCTCGCAAACACGACTGTTTCTTTTCCGACGAAATTGCGTTGTTATCGCATCGGACGGCTTACTTTTGCATAAATCGAGGAATCGATCGCACTTTGTGATATTTGCACTTTTAGATTGCTCAGATTTTCCAATTTTTACGGATGAATTTCTTGACTCTGTTTCGAAAAATGACTCTTTTACTCGAAAAATTGGAAAATTACGTTACGAAAGTTTGAGTCTTTTCTACGTAAATTCTGCGTCGTTAGTGTTTCTTGTCCAAGAACGCGAACAGCGAGTTCAATAAGAAGCCAGACCAGAATCGAGTTACACGCTCGTCTTTTATTGTTATTAGATTTTATTGTTGCGCAGAGGGGTCGCGTGCACCGAGGATAGCATCGATTACTGCATCTTCTGCCCGGTTGTTTTTCTCCGTATAACAATTTCCTCAATCTCGTTAACAATACGGCACGCAACACGTGCAGAGGTTTGCCGGGTGTACCATCAAGTAATGAAACCGCTGGATCCTCTCGGCTACCCTACATTTTCGACTCGAATCCTCTCCTCGCTCTCTCTGCTCGCAGCGGAAGACGAGTCGCCAGACCGGTTGCCGCCTCTTCCGTTTTAATAAATATTCCGTTCCTCCACGTAACGGTGTCGTTCGTTCGATGACTGATTTCTTTATTATATTCTCAATTATAATATAGACGTTTGTAGCGCGCTGATCAAACGAATAATATCCTAGAGAGAGAATGGGACAACGCATAGAAAGAGATCCTTTTTTTTTCAATGTACATTTTATTATCTCCTCGTGGTCGTTTTGAGAAAAAAAATTGATAAAACTCTGCCTTCGCTAAGAGGCAGTGCAAGTTCTCACTGTACGATAGTCAAGTACCAGATGACCTTGTACCAACAGCACTCTAGTTCATCTTACAAAGATCAAATTGAGAGTTTTTTCGTTCAGGTTTCACGTTTATTTTCACTTGAAGCTTGTAAACGTTTCATTTGGAGAAATCGACAAAGCGACATGTTCCTCCAAACGCAACGCGTAGATTTTTCAACATAGCTAGACGCGATACAGACATCAAGGACGGGGGCGACCGGACAGAGAATCTGTTCGGTTAATAATTTACCGAATCTGTGAACGGGTGCCACGTGTCTCCTCGGTTTTAAGGGAATACCCTCGTGCCAGAAGAATCCGAGACACGAGGCGGCCCACCCACGTACAAGCTCGTAACTTCCCCTGGCCCTCCTTCCTCCCTCTTTTCAACCATATAATACGTATAATACACCTACACCCGTCACCGAGGGCAAACGCGCGTACACTCGAGCCGAGACGAGAGAAGAGGCGTTCATCGTGTCGTTCGCATCGACGACAGGTCCACTTCCGGCCCGCATTCGTCGCTTAAACGCTTCCTCGTGCCGTGATTTATTCGTTTCGTCGACCGAACAACTCGTGCCCCCGTCCACGTGAACGTGTATCATCTCCACTGCAACCTCGGTGTTCGCAAATTTCCCATCGATCCAGTAGAACGCGTTGCGCTTAACAAACGAAAAGTTGCGAATTTTGCATTGTTCGACGTTCAAATAGAATTTATGAAATTTTTTTGTCTGGAATTCAGATTAGTGACGTTAACTCTGAATTTCGTAATTTCGTAAAAGGAAACTTCTCACCTCGAACGAAATGAAGAGAAAAGAAGATTACCAGAGAGAAGGTCGTTATCGGTAAAATTATCGGAAATTTTTGCACGATCGTAAGAACACGCACAGGATCCGCGATTCACGATGTGAGCGGAATAAATGAGAAACGTTTGAAAGCTAGCAATTAGAGTTGATAGGTGTCTAGGTATCAATTTTTGTTCAAATGGTCAGTCGGTGGAACCCTGGTTGGGTTCCCCTCCCTTTTCAACGAAATACGCGAGAGTTAATCAACTTGCCCGGGGTTTCGGTCATTCGTGCCTCGTGTGTGTGACCCTGAAGAGATTGATGTACTCGACCGGGCTTAATCGTATGCTCGTAAAGACGGATGACGATCAACTTCCTTCCGGGGGCCACCTACGCTTCTCGATTCGTTCGTTCGCCCGGCGTTGAAACGTCATTAACCGCGAACTGGCCGGCTAAACTTTCTCGGAAAATAATTATCCCGAGCTCGATAGGTTTCGGCCGATAGGTACGATCCTGCTGCCCTACGTTCCGCGAAAAGAATCTTCGTCGTCGGTGTCGTTCGCCGCGTGCGATTATCGCTGCCCCGAATTCAAGATCGACTCTGTCTCTGAATGATCCCGTCAATAACCACAAAATTGTGTTTACAACGCGACAATGCAGAACGAATCTGGCAGAGATGAATCGAACAAGAAAATGAAAAGTTGTTTCACTCGTTATTTAATTGGCTGTTTCGAAAAATATTGCTTTTCTTCGAGGATTGACCAGGATAGGTATGGACGTAATGTGTCGGTAGGTTTAGATTAGATTTGTCGAGAGTGTAATAATTCAAACAACGAAACTCGCTAATCAGGCAAAGCGCGAAATCTTTTGATCCAGACGAAGGACGCTCGCTTCCAACGGAGACGCTTCCAAGTCGTGACGAATGACACAGCGCCGATGGAACCGTAATAACCGATAAACCGATCGAACGATCGGCCAGAAGAAACGATTAGTAAGAAAGGGAACGGTAGCTCGTTACGGGGTACTTGATTGGCTTAATAGCAGAAAATCCAGCCCGGATAATCGTCCCCGCCGTATCGTTTCGACGTGAGGTAATCCCTCTGTGTGTCGGGGACATTCCCCGTGTTTCAGCAATGCCGTTTCTTCGTCGCTGAATCGTCGTGGCGCTCGCCGACTTCCTTTCACTAATAGGTCCTCCACGGACAAACGATCAACGACGAATTCAATTTCTAAGCGGCCGATCGGGGCAGGTGCGCGCCTACGGGTCGACGTTGTGCCTACAAACTGTCCGTCCGTTACGGCTGATTCTCATTAGCCAGACGCCGGAGCTTATTAACAGGGTGGGAGGGGGTGGCGCGGGGAGCCAGAGGAGGGAGGAAGCCAGCGCGCGTAAACGAACGAACGAACGAACGAACGAACCACGCGGAGAAGAAACACACTCGCGGACAATTAATTTCAAAGTTAAACGCTTCGGAAACCTTGGAAACACGCCGTTATTAATTACGCGATGTTGCGCTCGTACCTATTCGCGAAAAGAGGAAGAGAGCGGAGATCTGATGTGTCAAAGTGGTGGTGGTGAGTCTCAAAGGCTATCGTCTTGCGCGCTTCTCTCTCGTTTCTCCGCGTT
Organism: Melipona bicolor; assembly: GCA_030673865.1. NCBI lineage: Eukaryota > Metazoa > Arthropoda > Insecta > Hymenoptera > Apidae > Melipona > Melipona bicolor. Next base: position 4,739,608 of record JAHYIQ010000012.1, read on the forward strand.
CCACCGTCCCGTGTTCGCGTCGTTTGTCAACATTAACCGTACGTATAATAGAATCGAATACCTCGCGATATTACCCCTCCCACTTTCATTTCGCGCGTCCTCGTGCAGCGATATCCTCTTCGGGCGTAACTGCTTTTCCTTAACGTCATCCTTGTAACTATTTACGTAGGAATTTATTTTTTCCGGATGAGTCGAACGGTTGCAAGAGGCGGAGAAAACTTGCTCGAACGTATATTTAGAAATTCTTCGTACGGAGATGCAATCTTTGCGTATGGTGAGGACGAACGCGAGTGACGATTCAGTCGTTGATAAAATGTGTGTTTGCAATAATATCCGTTGCTGCTGTCACGGTGAAAGGAGATTACTCCAAAAAAAATATCGATCAGGGAACTAGCACTGAACACAGTAGTCGTTTGACGTCAGGAAATATATTTCTGACGTTATCACGAAGGAAAGCGCAATTGTTTCACTGTAGCGGGCTTATCAGATGTACATTGAATGTTAAATACTAATTACTAGGTTGGACAAGATACAAACAAGGAATGTCTTGTCATAGTTCAACTGAACTATCTTTATTGAACTGTCTTATTCTTAGGCTTTTTATACTCTTATATCCTTAGGGTGCTATCTCGGAAGTTTTCCCAGAAAAGACAGATAATTTCGATCGTGATACTACTATATAAGATCCAAATACGATCTATATGAATCTATTAGGTTGAGTCGTAAGTAATTTCCGTTTCTAAGAACGAATTTGTCATTCTAATGATTCGTCAAATTCGACAGGTTTGAACATCTTCATTATCAGTCTTATCGCAGCAGTGGCAACGTACAAATAAATTTCTCAAATCTCATTCTGAAGATGAATCCAGACTTTGACGACAGAGCTTCAAAATATAACAATTTGTGGAATGCAAGTGTATTCTTCCTCATCTGAACGCGTACCTTTTTTTAAAAAAATTAATTTCAAGTAGAATTAGTATTGTTTGACGTCTCCTTTCGCTGTCTTACTTCTAGAAATTTGTTTCTCTTAAATACTTTTGACTCTGTACTCTTCATTGTGCTTCATCGGGCACTGAATTTCACTTCGTATCGTATTAACTTCAGAGTATAAAAGACACTCGAACTTGCGAGCGTTGTCGTCCACTAAAAGCAAGAGCCTTCCTCCTTAATCACGCCAGTAATTTACGACGTCCAGTTCCGTTTTTCATCTTCTTTTCCATTTGTACGCTTCCACGCAAAGAAAATCTAACCAGCGTCGATACCTTTGTCCATCACTGTAATCGCGCGTAATGACGGGGTAGCGGTGTAATTCGCGTAGAAAATCGTTGCCTCTTAATTACCGGTCCGTGCGCGTTTGTCGCATGATTACGCTCCCGTACGCTCGGCGACAGTGTAATTTCTCACCGGTTGATGCACGCGGCGCCAAACGACGCTGTTGTCGTTGGGACCACTCGTTTCGAGCGTTTCGCGTCTTCGCGCTGATTCGATCGTGACACGTACGCTCGACCGTGGATCCGATTCTCCACGCTCGAGCCGAACCGACCGAGAGACAGAGAGAGAAGGAGAGATATCGTGATGATATGGTAGCAAAGGCTCGCGATCAGACAAGAATGATAATTACAGGAGTCGTTAATACGTCGTTGGAAGTGATTTTGTTTTAACGGTTGAACGGTGCGCTCGCCGATGGAAAGGAAAACGGAGAGGCTATTTCCCCTCGTTTTCACTGCCACGTCCGCGACGATCGGAATTCGTTGAAGTTGGCTAATTAACGTCGTCGTGCGTCCACGGCCACGTGTGTCACGGTAAGTGGACGGCAGTTCTATTAAAAGAACTTTTGTTTTTAACATTTACCAGGGCCGAGAGAAAAGTAACAGCTTGCGAGTTAATGGATTCACGTAGCGAGGCTGACTTCGTTTCCCCGTCCGGGGAAATTGGAACATTTTCATCTGGAGAGAGCAGTTGGTTCGCTGTTGAATCGCGAGTGCGACGCTGTTGATGATAACGCGTCTTCATTGCGTCAAACTGAACCAAGTGCCGCGATATGCAAATGAACCGAGCCGGCCGTAGTCGTAGTTCGGTTGTAATTACAGGCCTAAAGTACAGGGTTTGTACGCTCGTCGAGGCTGATGCCTGATGCCTGGGTGCAGCGCGAGAGCTATTAAATCGCAAAGTACGCGAGCTGTAATCGAAAAAGGGCGTAATAACCGATTGACAGAGAGGGAGGGAGCGTGATAACGTGGTCAACAATGAGAGCACGAGAGAGAGAGAGAGAGAGATGTTATATTCGGAGAGGATGGGGGATATCAGTTGCCCCGGTGGAGCGAAATGCAAAAAAAATAAAAAATAAAAATAAAAAAAAAAAGAAACGAGACCAACGATGGATCGATCGAATCGATTCATCCCTTCGCGAAATCGATCCACCGGAAATCTCCAATAACGTAATTTTACGAGCGCGAGCCACGCGAGCGTAGGAAAGAAACGACGTTGGCCATTAGCCGGCCGGCCCGTTATTCCTCGAGTTCGCGTCCCCGCGTGCTCTCGAACAGAGCCGATAAATCATTCTGGTATTTATCACATCGGAGACGGGAGAAAGAAAGAGAGATTTCTCATCGCGTGTCAGCCGCGAGCGAGGGTATCAGCCGGTTTCTTTAGCAAATCCGCCGCCGTGACACAATACCGCCATTTGCTAGCGCGACGCGAGAGCGAAAACGATCTTCGCGGTATCTGGAAATACGCTTTGCGATATCTGGAACGAACGGAAGCCATTCATAGGTTTCTGCAGCCGCCTCTAGGCCACCGCAGGGACCGCGTCGGCCCCGTGTTTTACAGAGCTCCTCGGCTCTGTTATCGTGCTCGGCCGCGGGAGAACGGGAGGCACCTTCGATTTAACCTTAATAAGATCGATGGATCCCGCGAGGCTGCCCGCCACGGAGCAACCTCTCGCTTCCACACGTGCGCGCACGTACGTTTACGCAACACGCGTACAGGTATTGTAACGCTGGACGTATAATTCGAGAGTACACTAAATTGGGCAAGCGTTCGGTTCATATACGTGTGCAAGTTTCTGTTTCATCCGTAATTGGATTCCGACAGATTTTGAGAAGAATATTTCTGTTTCACACGGAAAGAAAGAGACACGTTTCTTCCAATTCTAGTTTTCATTCTTCTACAGGGTGGGCCAAAAATTCCACTTTCTTAATAATTAAAAAGAAGAGAGCACAAATGGCGGCGAACGGGTTCGAAAGAGACAATATTTGCAAAATAAAAATCGTGTTTGTATACGTAAATTTAATTTAAAATTAATAAAATTAGTTTTAAATATAGTAAAATATTCTTTCACGTGGAAACGTTGGAAAGTTCAAAGATTGGAAACGAAAAGTTGGATCGATCGCCTTGTCGATTCCGATGCGAATTTGTTGTTCCCCCAGCTCTCGCGTTGCGAATACACTTATCGGCTGTCTCGTTACGCGCGCTGTTGGAAAAGAACAAAGCCGAACGTTGCAAATTAATGTCACTTCGCCTCGCGGCGAATATTTCGTTACAGCTTGATTTATCGCCATCCAGCCAGCGTCTGTCTTTTTTTATCGGCCGATCAGCCGCAGTCTCGATCGTTCCTTTAATTATGCAACGCGCTGCACGGATCCTATTCGCGGCCCGAAGCTAATAATAACGATCGAAGATCACGCGCGATCTCGTATCCTTCCCTCGCCCGCTTCGAGACCCTCTGCCGTTCCTTTCCCTTCTTCCTCTTCCTGTTCCCGTTCAACCGGCCGAGCATTAATAAAACGCGTGGTCAGGATCACGCCCAAAGCTGTACACGGCTGGTACATTGCTCGAAACAATCAGAGAATCAGATTTCGATGTCAGATATCAGATCCGAGCGTTGGATACGCCGAGTGTTAAACTCCGCGGTGTTTCGTTCGGGCTCGTTTCACCCGAAACGAGCTCAATTTAAATACGAAAATGATGCATGGACGCGCACGTGGAGCCGTACGTTCCGTTGGTAAACACTCTCGGCTTGGATCTCGAGTCGAACTCGCAACCAGAATCGAGATTGAAACAGTTTCGTTTGCTAATTAAACGAGTGGAAAATGCAGTTTCATTCGTGACGTCCGCGCAGCTCGCAGAGATTGAATTCCCGTAAATTCTCGGTGAATAATATCGTAACTCGTGATAACTTCGTGATAATTTTCACTGAAAAATTTTTCACCAACTTTTTCGATCATTTATATTTGATACCATAATAATAAGCTTTCTTTATTATTCCAGACGAATTCGACGAATCTGACGACACCTGATCTCTGATCTCTCATCAACTGGTCCCCGTTACATCGGTGAGTCGAACGTTTCAAACGTTTTTTTTTTTTTTTTTAATAAAAAAAGAAGGGCGCAAACTCGACTCTGCGATCGATCAAGATATTTCAGCTCCGCGCGTTACACAAAACATTCCTTCCTCGGGTCGTTTCTCATACGCGCGGAATTAAAAACTCGCGCGCGTTAATGACAGTTACTGTTAATCAAAACGAGTACGCGGCCCTTTCTCCTCGTTAAGAAAGAGCAAACGGTTTCTCATTTGTCGCGTTCGCCGCGAGTATCGATTATTTATCGCGTGCCGCGACCACGGCCGAGCGAATTCAACTCTCGGCTTTTTTCTCCGCTCGTCAGCGACTTTCAGCGGCAACGATCTCGATCTTTGCCTTTTCCTCCGCTGGCCACTCCTCGCTCGTTGTTCTCTCGTTAATGGAAATATCTTCCGCGTGCGTATACACGCGTACGCACAGGTAGCTCGGCTCAGAAAGCTAATTAACCATAACTCTCCGCAAACGAATGTAATTTTATTGGCTAATTCAGCAGCCAGTGTAACGAATATATTCTTATAAAAGAGGGAAGTCTCTCGTGTCACTTCCAGTTAAATATCTTTTCGGTTAAGTAGCTGGTCGATGAAATGTAACAGATTATTTCGCAAGTTTTCGCGCGGAATCGATCGAGTTTGATCGGTATTTAAAGTCTTTTCTGTTTAGAAGTTGCGTGCATTTAAATTTTCAAGAATCGCGAATTTCAATCGACCGCTTCGTAAATTTTTACCAGTTTGATCGTTTTCTATTTGCAAGTCGTACTCGATCGCAGAGATCGAGAATTCGTTTGAGAAGTTGCACGACTTCAGATTTCGTGAATTTTTGTTAAAATTGCTCGACAGTCGCTTCCCTTCTCCGTTTAATGTTTTTCGTTGTTCCACCACCAACGTATCAGTATTCTTGCATAATTATCGTTGTGGCAACGTGTTAAATATCAAACGGTTAGAGAACCGTCTGGTAGTATCGACGTTACTTCACGGGACGGAATGTCCCGTCGTTCGGTTGATTGGCCGTTGAACCGGTGAATAATTAATGGGGATTAACAACGGCCATTAAATGGCTAATAGTCACGGTGATGTTCGTAACGAGCAGAGACGAGGGAAAGATTGGTATCGGCGCACGGAAAGTTGCATAATTCCCTCGCCGAGAATGGTCACGAGAAACACCGATCTAATCGGCGAGATGACCGTCCGACTAAAAATTCTAATTCTACTTGAACGACAGAGGGCGCGCGCGGCGTTGATTTGCGTTCCGTGAGGGCCGAAGTCGCTGTCGCGGCACACACACACACACGCACACACACACACACACGCACACACACACACACACACATACACGCTGCCGCGAAACGATCGACCGAGGCAATTAATAACGAATTTATCCGCGGTGATAAGCTGGTCCGCGGCACGACGCCTCGCGAGCGTGTATCTCGTTGATTCGACCGATCGGCAATAAAGCACCATTAACACCGCTCCGGGATTTTTCCCGAAGCGGGGAGCGTTAAATTATAAAGTCACCCCAGTCGTGGAGAACCAGATCGGACGCCCGCGATATGTATTTCTTGCCCCCTTGTAATCCTCCGCTCCTGTCCTGCCATCTGCTCGATATAAGCCTAGCTCTTCCCCCCGCCGGGTCTCTCGTTCGATCGTTTATTCATAAGGAGGCGAGAGGCTGACTGGTGGACACAGAAGTTCAGCCATAACTGCGTACATTGCCGGTGTTTCAGGCATTTACGAAGAATTGAAAGAAACCCGTGGTTTGACGGGTCGTGAGTGGGGGAAAATGAGAGTAAAATCGGATGGTCAAAAGAAGAAAAACTCGCACAAATTCTCTAAATCTTTTAACTGTACGATAAGAAAATGACCAAACTTTTTTGGAAGAAATAAATACGTACTAAAATGCAATACAGCGATACAATTTTTATTTTCGTTGGTTAAAAAATAGTGGAACCAATTATTTTTAGCAATTGTAAGCTTATTCTATTTGGTCTGTCTTGTAAAATAGTTTAGAAACTTTTGTTCTATTTATGAAAAGTTTGAATCATTTTATACATACATGCATACATATATTCAAACTTTTGTTACACCTCGTATCAATAGATTATATACATCTTAATTAATAGAACAAAAATCGCAAATGAAATACTCGTCGTCCACTTCAACATTCGTTGCGTTAATTGACTAAACATTAAATATTTATATACTTCGGTGATAGAAGGATGAGAAACGTGTGAAAATGATCTGTTAGAATACAAATGGAATCCTGAATGTGAAAACACTTTGCTCGCAAAACATTCAAACTGTTTAAGCCAAAATTTTTAACTCCATCCACGATGTTCTAAACTTGTCACATAATGTCGCGACCACCCGAATATTATGTCACAGTTCGGTTACGTATCGAAGCTGCGATATTAGAGGGTAAAGAAAATTTCTGTTTGGAAATTTTGCATCACAAGTATCTGGTATCTACTTATAATATAGAGTACTCTTAGTGGTAGCTCTACAACGAGTCTTTGTTAATTAAACGCGTTAATTTTTGAACAAATCGACGTACGTCAAGGGGTGACGTACGGAGGTAATAAAAATTTGGAGATTCGAACCCAGCGTCAGACAACCGATCAACGTATCCATTTTCCAATCTCCCCGTAAATCGACATTGACGAGCTTCCCGTTTGTATAATATTATTGGGTGGGCGCGTGGGTGCGGAAAGAACGCACGGAGAGTGGCAGAGAGTCGGAACCTGCGATATCAAGCGGGGCAGAACCGGTGCAATAACGGTGATTAAGCTTTATCGTGGCCGTTTCAACGGACTATTTATCTGTCGGCCGCGAAATTACGCGCTGTAAAGACATAATAGGAACGTGATCCAATATTGTCGTTTGTCCACGGTGGGCGCTCGCGCGGCGTGGAACCGGCCTCGCAAAAAACTACCGGTTATTAATCGGGAATTTAGCACTTTTATGTGTTCCACCGGCGGGTACGACTTCATTTCGCCACCGGACGGATCGCAACGAGACCGCGATAACGAAGTATTTTCGACTCGACTCGACTCGCTTCCGAATCGCCTCTGTGGCAATGTCTCTGTGGCGCAAAGGTGTAGAACACGCCATTTGTCAAATTTGTCAAGAAAGAGTCTGCATTATTAACTTTAGACTTTTGGAGTCTCTTGGAAATTTGACGAGCTAGAAAGATGAAGTTCCGTTCGATCGTTTTGCCAAAAAGTGGCAAAGCTCTTCAATTTTGATTTAATCGTAAAGTCTCGAACGTACTTATCTGCGTGCAAACAGCAGATAACAAAGACAATCACCAAATCGCCTTTTATCTCGCCCAACAAGCCCGAACGAAGTAAAATATTCCAGCAAATTCTGCTGTCGAGCGGATCTTTTCGCTCGGAGAGGACTCGGAAAGACTCTCGTTAGACCGACGACGAGAATCACTTTCGAATGGAGAGCACGGACGAGAGCGCACGCGAAAGTGCGTGCGTCGATCGCGAGAAGAAAGGAAGAGAAAAAGAAAAGAGGAGGAAGAAGAAGAAGCGGAGGGAAAAAGAACGGCCGATCCGTGAGAAATTCGTGGCATTCCCATTAGCCGTTGGTTCGAGGTTGCGCAGCGGCGGACTATTAAAATACAATAGGGTAGCAGAGCGCGACGTGTTCGCGCGCCGGTTCGTGTTGTACCTTCGATTTTTTTCTAACACAATGCCTATCGAGGCGGCGGACAGCAATAATTTTCAGATCCGCGCGGCCGGTTGCAACGCAGAGGCGCGGAAAGGGACAAGTCCTTTCGCAGAGGCGGGAAAAGGGACGCGCGCGGCCGCTTGGAAAACAGAAAACCGATCTAATAGGGCGCGATTATTTACCAGCGTTTGCATAAGAATACGACAACTGAATGACCTATAGGAAATTGTTGTTACGCGCGCGTAGAAAAGCCGCGAGAAATAGCGTCGGGTTGCGTATCGCGGTTGATTTATGGGGCAGAGAGCAGCTTATTTCTGCCGGTGCTTAACAATTGTTTCCTGACAATGAGCGTATATCAGATATGAGTGACACGAAGAAACGTTTTCTACCATTCATCAAGCTGGCACTCGCGCTGGCGAGTAAAGTAATTACACGTTTTCCTGTGTCGTTTGAAAGGGCCATCCATCTGCGCGAAACCGGGGAAACAATTCCGCCGGGGGGAGGAGGGGGGGTGGGGTTGTGGAGACGTCGGAGCCCGCGGCTAAATAAATCTCTAATTAGCCCCCTTCGCTTCGAGAGAAGCTCGATTTCGTACCGAGGAGAAGAGGCGCGTCGCGCCTCGCCACGGTTGAAAAGCCGCTTCTCGTTGAATATTCAGGAATAAGAGAATCGATCGGGCCGGGGGATCCTCGGACTACTCGGGATGGTAATTTTTACGTGAAATCACACGTCTTGTTGTGCTAATTAAACGTACATCTTAATCGAGCCGGTGTATAGACACATGCGTGTAGTAAAATATAGACGAAGCTCGTAACGGCGTGTTACACCGTGAGACTATCGTCTTTTCTCTCTCTCTCTCTCTCTCTCTTTCTTTCTTTTTTCTCTTTTTTTGCCCCGCCGCGTGTTTCGTGGTTCGATGAATTATTAATATCTCAATTAAAATCGGCGCTCTCTTCCAGTCTCGGAGCGTGAGTCGGACCCGAGGAGAGGGATATTACTCATTCCGGCGTCCTATCGTCACGAACACGACGTTTTTCTGTCGTGAGCATCGCTGGGATAATTAGTTAAACCGTCGAAGCCGAGAGGAAAAGATGTAATCTAAATAAAATCGTCGAAATCGTGACAGAGCGGTTATATCCCGGAGCCGCGCCGTAGCCGTTTCGTTTGCGTAACCACGTCGACTTCTTTCGGGCCTGCCCGACAGCAAATATATAAATTCTTTTTTGTACCGTTCGAATCTCACGAATCGAGCCGATGAACTTTGAATCGTTGCTCTGTTCTAACGAGAGATTCCGTTTTATAATGGAGCGATCGCTCTGTCCATTAGTCGTTTGATCGTTCGCGTTCCTCCCGCCCGAGGAAAAGAAAATCGCTCGAACGTCAAACAGGAACAGTTGAACACGAGAACTCAGCCAAGAGAGGTAAATTCACCAGCTGCGGGGATCACGAGCGCAGGAAATAAAACCGCTGGTAAACACGCCGTTTCTGACTGACCTTTTCCTAACTGAACCGTCTCCCGATAGAAATTTATCGGGAAACCGATCCGACCTATCGTTTGTCGATTCGCAGAGACATTGCGTAAATCACCGGCAAACGTGAGACCATTTTCAACTTTCAACGGCTTTGAGAAAAATCACGATCGAGGACGGAGAAGGTGGAGGAGGATACTCGACGATATTTTTACTAATAGCCCTCCCCCTTGCCCCCCGTCCTTTTGTTATCTGCCATCTGCACAGACAGTCAACGACAAGTCGGTCGTGGCACGTTCGCGGATTGAAAAGAACCGAGAATCGCAAGAACAGCAGAGTGGAACTCACCGGAGGAAGGTCGATCCGAGTATCTGGTGCAGTAGACCCAGGCAGGCCACGGTAACTGCTTGCCGGGATTGGTCACAGGTGGTCCGGGCGTGTTCGAGGCTGGATTCCCGGTCGTCACACCGCCGCCGGACGTGGCGTTGGTCGTCGAGCTCGTTTCCGAGCTGCTCTTCTCCGTGGCCGTCTCGGTGGCCGACTCGAGGAAATCCTTTGTCAGGTCGATTGGTCTCGAGCTGACCTTCTTCGGCCGAGATTTCTTCAACGAAATCGGGTCGGTGATCCGTCTGCCAAAGTCCGCCTTTAGTATGTTGTCTATGCTGAATTTCAAACCAGCCTGATGCTGCAGATTATTGTTGTTGTTGTTGTTGTTGTTGTTATTACTATGGCTGTTGTGATGATGGTTGGTGTTGTTGACACCGTTGTTCTGAACGCCGTTGGCGCCGTGCATCGTTCTCCCGTTCTCCTCTCTGGTCCCGGGCGAGGCAGGGCTGCCAGGCTCCCTCTGAAGGATCTTGTTGACCGAGAGTCGATGCTGATGCACCGAGTTGGCCGGTACGTGTTGCACCTGGGACGTTTGATGAAGGTGAACGTGGCTGTTCACGTGGTGCAAATGCTGGCCAGGATGAGGCATCAGCGAGGCCGTCTCCCGTGGATCTCTGCAGGCGGTTGGATGGAGGACAGGGGTGGTCGCTTGCAAGCCGGTGACCGTCATAGCCGACGGTGGTGACAACGACAGCCTGGTCACTAGAGGAACGCTGATCGGAGTCCGGTGAAGCCTCTCGACGGTCGGGTAGACGATCTCGTGGCTCAGGCTGTGCTGAACTCGAGCCGGATAATCGGGTATCTCGGTCTCCCTCGACGAATATCGCGGTAGCAAGTGCGCGGGATGATTCGACTGATACCTGGGCACAATGACGTCTTGAATGGCCTCGGGTCGACCCGGGGACGAGGCAGTGGCCGAAGAGGAAGCCGGTGACCTGACCGAGGAGGCCGTAGGCGACGACGGTGGTTGACTGTAGGCCGGTGGACTCGGCGCCGAGATGTGATTCAACGTGGTCCGCTGATAGAACGCGTCGTTGCAGCTCGTCGAGCTGGAAGGAGACGGCGTTGCCGATGTCCTCGTGTTCTCCTCGTCGCGAAAGTCGCCGCGACTGCTCGCCGACTCGTGGTCGTACCTGACCACGGAGTCGCAACCACGGATTCCAACGACGCTGGTGGGCGTCGGTTCGCTACCGACGCTCAACACCTCGCTGGTGTCGCTCTCGCAATCGCTGTCAGGATTGTTGCCGTCACTTCCTCGTGTTTGATCCCGTTTCCCGGAGTCCTCGGGCTCCGATCGGGTCGCCGCGCGATTCTGTCTGATCTCGTGGAGATCGTTCGACTCTAAACCGATGGACGATTCCGGTGGTGTGCTCGACATGATTCTATCTCTCTCTCTCTCTCTCTCTCTCTCTCTCTCTCTCTCTCTCTCTCTCTCTCTGTCTCTCGTTTCTTCTTTCTTCTCTTTCAAATTTCTTCCCTTCCTCGGGCAAGATCTCGATCTCCTCGGCGTTTCGCCGAATCGATCGGCACGAAGAAAGCTAAATCCTGTCGCTTCCTCGAGTCTTCGACCTCGTCATGAGAGTGTCTCTCAATCTACTCGACAAGGTCAGACGAGCGTTGTCGTTGATCGTTGGACGTACCTACCTAACGGATTCCATCCGCTGCGAGTTGCCTGGAGGGACCATCGTCTTGGCAGAGGGCACCTGTCCGATCATTGGCTGTCTGTAGATCGTCGACAAGCAAACCCCGACGTCTTAATCGCATAGTGTCTCTGAATTCTGTCTGTGTCTCGATACACGCACTTGCCCCGGCGGCGAAAACTTGGCAATTTCTTTTGGCGCGCTACTCCGATTCGAGCACAGAGTACTCTTCCCCCGGTTTCTTTGCCGACGGACACTGTTCAGGCCAGTTCATGACTCGGTTTGCCACGACCAGGTACGAGATTATCTCTCATCTTCCCCCGATAACCGGTCTCCCACCGAACCGAGCACACACTAAGAACCAGTCCGCCCGAGTCGCCAGCTCATTACTTCGACGGATAGTCCAAACGACAACGAACCGCGATGTCGTCCTCGCCGATGTTCCTCGTCATCACTAACCTCTCGTGCCGCCTCGAAATCCTCTCGACAGGCCCATAATCCATCGCACTCTCACTTTCTTCCGTTCACCGTTGCACGTTTGCTGGACGTTTCCAAGCCTGACTCTGGCCCTGGGGACAGGACCACCGATCCAGATCCAACTCCGTGACGACGAACGGAACCGTGCGAACGCGCACGAAACGACGCGCACGGCAACAGGGAAGAACCAACAACGGGCGAGTACCGGCGGCGGCGGCGGCCAGCGATATTCCGAGGAGCGGAGAAGACCGGAAGAAGAAGCGACGAAGAGACGAAGCTCTCGGAGGATGAGGGGATCCCTTGGTTCGTAAACGTGTTCGGCTCAGTTGGTTACAACACACACGGTGGCTAGGTAGAGACGCGGGTTTCAACGGAACGGTTGTGCGACGCTGTGGATCCAGGCCGGGCTGGTTGTCCAGTTGGTTGCCGCGAAGCGTCTGCGGCGAGGAAGCGGCGGGAGGGTCGACGATGGGCGTTTCTGGGCGTCGATTCCACGACCGCTACGCCCCTGAGTTGACCTTTTCAGGGGTGAAGACCCTGTCTAGGGGCGCGATCACTCGACATCTGCCGGCCGCCGCGAGAACTCGCTATCGTGGTACGCCCAGCTTTCCACCACTCCGTGAAAGCAACTGCTGATAGGCAACTCGGAACTCGGCTTCCCCTCTTCAACCTGGTCTCTCCTTCTTCCTCACGTTCCAACACCTTTCTCGACCGTCTCGCTCGCTCTTTCCACCGCACATCGAACCTCCGCTGCATCGTGTCGTCCCCACTTACCGCACGTACTATGTAGCTCGCACAGTCGCGAACCTCTCTCTGGTCTCTCTTCTGGTCTCGTTTCGTGTTTATCCGTAGGTATCCTGTCTCATCCTCTCCCTCCCTCTCTCTCTCTCTTTCTCTCTCTCTCTCTCTCTTCATCAAGCAGTTTCACCTCTTCCTCCTTCCACCTGGACGAAACCGTTCTCCGTTTTACTTCTTCTCCGGCTCCTCTATCTGCCCGTCCGGTGATCCAGTACGCTGCCCCTGTTCGCTTGTCCTTTTTAGTCGGACGGTGTTCGTCTTCTTCCTGCTCGCGCTCGATTTATCCCCTCCAGACATTATCGCGTTTGGCTTTCCAGATTGTCTTCGTCTCTCTCTCCCCGCCCCTCCCCGCTTGGCTTTAACCCTTCTCGTTTTATCTCGCTCCACCACCGTCCACTAACCCCCCCCCCCCCCCCCCCCCCCCCCCACCCCCCTCCTTCCCTGCAAAACCGTTCTCTGCCTTTCCGTTCCTTCTGATTCCTCTATCTGCTCTTAGATGATCCGGCTCTTAGCTCTTCTACCACGTTTAAGCTTCTCTTAAACTCCCGCGAGGGTTCCTTCTCCTTGCAGCTCGTTTCTTTTTTCCTCTCTGTCTCGCGCGCGAACCAAGAGTCTGTCCTCGCCAATTTGAACTGAAATTTCGCTCCAGTCCCTCTTTTCTATTTCTAAAATTCTCTTCTTTTTTTCTTCCTTTTCTCTCTTTCTTCTTTCTCTGTCTCTCTGTTATTGCTGCGACGCAGCAAGCTCGCAGGGTGACCTGAGGTGCTCGTTGGTTCCGTGGCTAGGAAACGTTTTCCAATCGCTGGATAAATCAATCGCGGCGCAACCGCGGCAACAATCCCCATGATCGCCGCTATTACCCTAATACACCGTTGTAACAATGCCCATTCGAGACGTTGCACCGAGCCTATCTGTCCAATTTTATCTTTAGCGGCTGAGTTATGGGGGGAAAAAGGCGGCTGAGAGCCTCGAACGGCTCTCGCGTGCATTATTAATCGAGCTCGGATCGGCGTAAATTTTTCCTTTCAATTTCTCCTTTCTTTTTTTTCTTTATTTTTCTTTTTGGAGCAGTTCCTCGTCATTCTCGCATGCATATTTATACGGAAGGAAATCGAGAAACGATGTTGGCGAATTCCGACGAGGTTGAACTCGTTCCAATGACAAAGCGCTCGAAGGATCGTGCGATTCGGTTTAAATTGGAATTTGCAGGAAGCATCGCGTATGTATCTATCGCTTCGCTTTAAAGTATTCCGAGTGGCCTCGCGCATCTACGTACGTGAAGACGTACCGATTAGATAGAAAAATCTGAGCACTCTCGTTGAATTCAATGCAGAATTTAACAAGAAGGATTGTTTGAACTGAATACAGCTCGATGCTGTTATATTTCGACAGAAATTTCAACTATTTCCACACGCTCTTGCAAATAAGATTGTCGAAAGAGAAAGAAGATACGTGATACGCCAGCGACGATGAGAGTTTGACGAAGCAAAAATTGTAGAAGAGCGAGAGTCATTCCTAAAAATCTGAGTACGCTCGCTAAACTCGAAATTGAAATGCAAAATTTGACGCGATAAAGAAAGATTGTTAGAACTAGCCGTCAATTTCAACAGTTTCAGGAAGCGATAAAATTTTATTACTCTCACATTGCGTGCCACGCTTTTTCGCGAATAAAATCCTCGGAAAAAGGAAGAAGATACCTAATACACGCCAGGGTTTAACGAAGCAAAAATTGTATAACGGAGAGGGAGAGAGAGCGGAAGAGCGAGAGATGCAGAGGAGGCGTTCGCAGAGAGAAAGGGACGTTAGCTCCGCGGATATCGATTCACCCCGCGCCGGTTTTTCCTCCGCGATGGAGAACGGGTGGCGTGCATGCGCGCCGTGTATCACGTATTCATTTTTCGTCGGGTTCGTGAGGAGCTTGGGTGCGCGTCAACGTGCTCTCGGGGGCGATCGTTAAGCCTCATTATGGGCCGATCTTTCAGCGGATAGGAGGCAGAGCGGAAGAAAGAAAGAGAGGAAAAAGGAAGAAAAAGGGGAGGGGGGAATGTCAGCTCGTAAATCGTCGACCGGGTGAAGTTTGAGCGCGTCAACATCGATCCCGTGACACCCAACTTCTTTTTCGCACCGATTTTTTTACAGCCGATTTCCACAAACTGAACGTACGCTCTTCTCTTCAAGATAAGAGAGAGAAGATTATCTGAGGAAAACGGTAGTGTAGTGATCAGTAAAGATCCAGTGATGGATCCAGATGGTTCGCGGAGATAACGTTAAAACGATAGGTTTCGTATCTTTTATTCCTTCCTTTAATCGTTGAACGTACTTGTACTAATTTTCGATAGATACATGATATAATAATGGATCCAGTGCGCAGAGATGCGTAGATACTCTTGTTGAAATGGTAGGTTTTACTTTTATTTTTGGTTTCTTCTTTTAATCGTTGAATATACCTGTATAAATTTTCGTCGATAAAAACGTGATTAGATACACAATGTGTTAATATTGACGATTCTATTCTACGTACTGATGCATTTATATTCTCATAATATTCTAATGTCTCAGTTGTTAGATGTTACAAGTTAATACAAGTTTTTTTATAGAATTTCATAATCAGTACAAGAGATGACGAATCAATATAATTGTCGTTATAACAAGTCGATGATGATCAGTTTAGCTGCAGTCGCTCATTTTCGCGCATCTCTACAGGAATAAACTTCAACGCTAAAACTACCGACGATTAAACATAAAATTTCAATCAAGAAACATTCAAGTCCAAGAAACAGAGAAACTTTGTTGCACGATGCGTTTGCATATTTTACAAAAAATTATTCAAAGCACACTGTTTTACGTCTGTAAAATGTCTAACAAAAATTATAAACTTTGATTTGACTTGATAAATGGCCATTTCGACCATTTTGATAGTTGCACTGTTAAGAAATGAAATAGAGATGGTTTCTTCTCTGCAGAAAGTTCCTCGTTTCTTATCGTCGATGAAGACTTACTGACGTCATCTCTCTCGCCGCGAAGATTACGTTTCCATCGGATTATGCATTGAAGTTGCTCATTAAGGGAGCCTGTGCTTACTTCCTATTGCGCGCTGCGGTATCGATTCTCTCGCGCGCGTCTTCTTCTCTTGCCCCCTCCCCCTCTGGGAGGCCACACTCGCGAAAATAAAATTTATCGCCGAGTAATTCCGGATTCACGACACGCTTTTTCCACGCGGAGAGAACGCGGAAACCTATGCTAATCCGATCGAATCCTACCGGGATGGTATCTGTCCGACGTGTTGGCTAAGGCGCGTGCAAAACCTTTTACGGCTTCTCCCGATGGAAATTGTCATTTATGGAGATGAAAGAGCGGGAGTCGCGTTGACCGAGCACGCTTATTGTTAGCAGAGTCTACTCGCGCAAATGGACCGATCGTAATGGAAGTATTTTGTACGTAGGATAAATCGGAATAGATCGGCGAGATCGTTTGACAAATTCTCGAACCGTCGACTAATTGCAATTAATTTATTAATCTCGCTAATCAGAATGGAGTTGGCGATTCGAGGAGTTCCAAAGTTTCTTTAACTTTGCGTGGAATGATCAAACTTGTTACGCGCTACGTAATTTTAACGCCAACATCTACCGATTTTTTTAGAAATTTTGTAGATACGAAACGGTGCGTTTTTAGGGATTCGAATGACACTTTGCAAAATATACAAATGAAAGCTTGTAATAAAGCTTTTCTATTTTTTTCTTCACTTTGACGTCTCTGATGGAAACTTTAGACTGTTTCAGTCGTCGGTAGTTCTAGCGTCAACGTAACGCGGACGAACTTTTAACGTGCAAGATGAATCGAAAGAATTTAAATTCTTGGGGGGAAAAATGCATTTTTCGCTCGGGCAGAAATTACTGTCTTACTGTTAACAAGCCTGCGTGTATGCACGTGTGCTGGTATTTCTTGGACGAATTCCGATTCGCAGTTCTCGTTGGTCGAATCGGCGCGGTTGGCCAGACGTAGATTTTAATTGTGCGCCACATCCGGATGAATGCCGACTCCCAGTTAGGCGTGTCTGTGTGTGCGTGTTCGTTTAGAGGATTAAATGTTTGTTTTCCCGGGTAATTTGCGGTAATGGCATTTGAGAGCAGCGAGTGGATTAGCTCGCGATGTAACGAGAGGGGTACATTCGTATGCGTATTAAGCGTTATTATCGGCGATAAACAGCAATTTAGCACTGAAATATGATTGCGAGGCTCGATTGTGAACGCGAGCAGTTAACAAAATAACAATCGGGACACGTCTGAGCTCGGTTGTGAGATCGTAAGTTAATCGCTTTATCGCGTGTATGAGCATTCTGTATTCTCGGCTGTTTGCGTCTCCTTGAGATTCACTTGGCTCAGAGTTTCGATTTTTCACGATTTTTCACGATTTTTCGCACGTCGCGCGCTTATGTTTATTTACACTCTCCGCTTCCCCGTTTGCGTTCCAACGTTACGTTCTATTTACACTTTCCATTTGCATAATTGCACTTTCATCCAGGCTCAAACCAGGTTGGCCGAGCAAAAAAGCCGCGCCGTGATTCGTACCTCTGTTACAACCTCCGCTACAACCCGATATCAATCGTCAATCATCGATCGATAAAACCTGTCGACGAGTGGCGAATGAAAACTTTATCGCGAACCTATAACCCGATCGCCTGGGACACGTTTTATCGACGTTTCCGCGGCTTGTAACTTGTTAACCCGTATCAAACCTTGACACGTCGCGATTATATCGAGCAACGAATATTTCGTAAATTGCAATTTTCGTACGAACATGTGTGGTCGCTACCATCTGAACAACGATATTTGGGCGAGGAAGAACACGTTAGTTCTTCAATTCAATTCAGTGACAGAATTAACTTTTCCAAACTTTACGAGAAAACGTGGCGGACGTTGTATCGTAACTTGCCAGGTGTTGTGTCACTGACTGACTATAGATTTCTCATTACGATATAAGTACGATTGAATTAAAACATTTAATTTCTAAATATATATTTATTCTTTTCATTTTGCAAAAATAATTTACCGACTATTGTGTACTATATCGTTGGCCCTCACATAAGGCCAACTTTCTTCGTGTTCTTGCCGATCATATCATCGTTTTCAGTTATTGGCACAGGTCAGTCCCATGAAATAATTCTTGCAATGCTACTGCATCCCCTACTGAGGATACATCTCAGTAGGACTAAGGTCAGAAGAACGCATCCTCCATAGATTTTCACACAATTTTCCACGAAAAGAGGGCACTGTCGTCACATGTTGCGCCTGCGATCTACGACGCTGTCATTTTCGCGATCATATGCTTGAATTCTTTCTCATTAAGGTACCATCTATCTTTTTTTTAAAGAATAATCGGCATCGAGGCGACAGCGGGCAAAAGAACAATGGCCCCCCGGTTCCTCGTTCGCTCGAGTATCGATCTCTCCGATCGGTGTATCGGGCAAGCCGCATTAGCATGGAAAAGAAAGTGCCAATTTGCGTCTGATAAGCAGCTTCTCGTCCGGACCAGCCGCTCCATTTTTCTAAGTCCTCAGTCTCTCCTTCTTTTCCTCGCCTTTTCCCCTCTTTTTCTCAATCCTCGCCGCCGCTCGTTCGCAAAGATGGCAAATTACGAAGCGACGGGCAAAAGAGCGTACAATGTCTCGAGCAGAGTCGTTTTCGAAACCATTGAACGTTCTTTCCTTTTTCTAGTAAATTCAACGTGATCTGTGAATAATTGGGTCAAAGGAACGTTTTGCAATCACCGTAATAGCAGAAACTTGTTGAAATCGACAATCGACCATCGCGTGATTTGTAATTTGTAATCGGCAAAATTTGCTCGCGAGTAACGGAGTCGCGAGAACAAAGTCCAACGGACTTCTAATTCGATCACGCAAGGGGATCCCAGCTATTGTTCCGGCTATTGAATTTCTGAAATATTCGTTAACGGTTTCTCGGGTGGAGAGGTTTATCGCTCGACGGCGGACGCCTCGATCGCATTTTTCTCCGAGGACGTTCTGATTATCCTGCTCTGGTAATCACGCGAAATCACGCGAGAGTCCTTGAGTTATATCCGCAGATACGTCACGGAGTGAATCGGTGAGGAGCATCCATCAGATTTTATCTGGCGACCAGCCTCGAATACTCTCTCTCTCTCTCTCTGCTTGAAAACCTGTAATCTCGTTTATAGATCGTGTAGCGCGAACCAGTCGACCATGTTTGATGAAACGATTTAATCAAAGGTAAACGCCAGTGCGTTTGAAAAACCCGCTTCTCAAAGATCGGCGAAAAATCGGTGAGAATCCATGGCGCAGGCAGCGATGCCATATTTCGCTCGCTATCTCCGCGCGTCCCGTGTATTTGCGTTGATAAATGCACGCACACGCACGAGGCGAGTGTTTTATCGATTAAATACACGCAATGACGAGTGAACGAAATCGTTTGCAAACGACGACGCCCTTTCGTTTCGGAGCTTGGCTTGCCGGGTAATTTTCAAGTTGGATCTGTACAGATTCGCCTGCTAAGGATTGTCGTCGTTGTAGATCTTTACGCAAATTCGAA
Source organism: Melipona bicolor (assembly GCA_030673865.1). Classification (NCBI taxonomy): domain Eukaryota; kingdom Metazoa; phylum Arthropoda; class Insecta; order Hymenoptera; family Apidae; genus Melipona; species Melipona bicolor. The sequence goes on from JAHYIQ010000012.1 coordinate 4,758,974, forward strand.
TGTATTCTGTGCCAATTTTGAAGGAAAATCGAAACGCGGAAGATTCAAATTTTAGTATACGTTTGTTAAATATCCGGACGACCCAATAATTAAACGTAAACTTTGGCTGATCATTTCCAACGATATCGCTCATTTTATTCCAAGTGTTTATACTTTGCTCGCTATTTCGCGAATAAATTGCTGGATGATAGGAAAAATGTTCGTCTGGAGGGGGGTAAAGGGTTAAATAATTCGCTAATTATCCGGAGAAGCGATTGAGCCTCTACAGTTACCGGTTCTATCATTTCGATCCGCTCTTAATCCCGTTGGAAACCGAAGGGTCGCGATGCATTATTTCACGAGAACGTCTCGGCGCTCGGTTCTCGAACGCGGTATCATCGCGTATCGGGTATCTCTTGGGCCGAGGCGAGGCGAGGCGAGGCGAGGCACGCTGTGTCTGTGTGTCTGTGTGTGTGTGTACACTTAATAAAGTAGAGGTGTGGAGTTCCGCGATAGCGGCTCGCGGAAGTTATGCCCGACCGGAATCGCTGTTAGGTCTCCGCGCGGCAACGTTTGCTGAATTATCGCCGGCCGAACGCTGCGCATAATACAGCGACGCACTCTGTTTCCCCCGATTACCCTCCCCCAGACTACCTGGGCGATCGCTACCGCGATCATTTTCAATTCCTGAATCCGAATCGTTACTGCTTTCAAACACACGCAGCGAATGTACGCTTGAATTATAATTACGATTATGGACGATCGGATTCGGCGAGGTTCTTATTTATTCGTCGAGTGCGAATTTATCGTTTGTCGCGTGTTGTTTAATTTGCTGCACTTTGCTTTTATTTGAACCGAAATAGCCACGAATTTCGGCTGGAACAGTCTCCAAAGTGATAAGAAAAATGTTACGATGCTTGAAATTAACAAAATCAAAATACAGGGAAACGTAAAACATAAATGTCTGGAGTAACATTCAGTTGACGAAAGATTGAAAATATTGATAGCAATCGGGTTTTCGTCTAAATCTTCCGCTGGAGAATGCAATTTGACGGAGAAACGATAGATATTCTTCCATCGGTTTTATCAAAGACACTCCATTTTCACGGCTCCCGTCCGAACGAAGCCACGATATCGCGCGATAACTCGATCGTAGCCCGATAACCTGGTATTTATTATCCCCGGAGATCTCATTTTGATACCCGTTGGCTCGCTCTCGCGCCTCCGCAGCGCCCTCGCGCCGGCTATGCGTTTCTTCCACCGGAAGTTGCACGTCCAGAAGTACACGCTTGAACTCGCCGCGAGATACCGCGTTTGATTGAAATATTGAACCGTTCCTAGGAACGCATTTCCACGAAGTTCCTCTTCCTCGTCGCTCTAGCTCGTGAAAAAAGAAACTCCCGGCGCGACTCTGAAACTCGTAACGAGCCTCTTGAGATACGTCTGCTTCCAGGATAAATATACTTTATCGTACGTTTGAATTTGAGTTCAGCTTGGATCAATTAACAAAGAAATTGATATATTTCTCAGAGTGGAACGAATTTCCATTCTGTTTCTTTTTATCGCTGAAAGTGATTTTAGCAGGGGTAACCCAGAAAATCGGGTGCAACGCTGATGCAACGAAAATTAGCGATTGGTTGATTTGGGTCACGTGATTCGCCGGGGGCGTGGCGTAGACCTCGAGTAGGAGTGGCGTTGTCTGATACTGAGCGATCGCGCCTGTAATTTGTTTCGTATCGATTCAAACGTTTGCATATCAGTAAAATCAGAACAGTTGTTTCTGGACTTCGTCGCGAAACGTTCGTGGCGAGAAATACGCCGTGGTCAGCGAAATCTCGTGGGAAATCGTTTTTGAATAACGTGATCTTCGACCAAGTTGCTGTTCCAGTTGACAAGCAATGATGAAACCGCGGGTAAAACGATGACAGCGCCAGATATTTCGAAGGAACGTGGCGATCCTCCGTCCGGATGCGTTGATCTTCCTCAGCGTCGCGATGCTCTCGCCACAAATTTATTGCCTTCTTTAATTGAAATAAAAAGCAAAATAAATTTAAAAAGAAAGAGTCGCATCGATCGAGATATACGCACGTATCGAGTTAAGAGGGGATTATCGTGGCGCGGAGGGATCAACGCGTTGCCGTGGCGCACGATAATTATTTCTGCGTTAGCCATAATTATTGCCGGGGTGGCAATTAATTCCTGCCCGCGCAGCAATTAATTTATTGCGGCTTGATTAATTGCCGCGTGCTCGCCGCCGAGAGACAGTTCGTTATTGTGCTGCTGGATTGCCCTTTTCGCTCCGCTGCAAAGTCCACCGTCAGTCACCCCCTTTCCTCGGAAGAACTCTCTTCTCCCAGACATCCGGATCGTGCGTCGTGCCTCCACTTTGCTGACCAGAATTCACGCGAGTGCGTCTCAGGAAGCTTGGAATACCTGTAATTCCAAATTGACGAGACTAGAAACTAGAAACTGAGAAAGTAATCTGCTGCTGGATTATTCGTAATCGACGATTTACCTGACTTGCGCAGAGACGAGAAAATTTAACGAAACGCTGGAATACTTCCATTTTCTTGCGTTACCCGGGCATTTGCATAATTTTTTGCACCCTCGGTCGATATTTTTTCCTCTTCTGGTGAAACGAAGACGCCAAGTTCTTTTGAGAACTGAAATATAGGGGAAGACTCGTACAGATATACCACGAAGGATTTTATTAATTGCCCGGATCCGAGAACCATTCGAAACGGTTTCTCGTGTCGAAACGAAAATGCAGTCATCGATAATACGCGACCCACGACGAGACGAAGAGGACTGGTGGTATATATTTCTTGGGTTATCGAGGGAGGATCGAGCGACAAATGGCGGTGCCGGTCCGTTTTGCGGATGAGATATTGCGTAGATTTTCACTTTTCACCGTGGACCGTGGCCATTTGCGGCGGGATCTTTGAGCGCGCTCGTAGAAACGATGCCCGGTGCATCTCGATGAAGGATGCTGTTTGGGAAACACGATTCGTTCCGAGGCCGGTGGCTATTGTACGCGTCCTGGGACACGTCGAATTTTTCAAAATATCCACCAGGTAGAAATTCTCCTTTCGTCACGCTGATTTCTCGATACATTTGCGCGACTCCTACGTTTACAAATTTCCGACGCTTCGCTCCGAGAAATCACGGGTACCAGTAGTATTTACCATTTTGTAAAAATGTCCCTTCGTAACAACGTTGATTGTAATTTTAAAATTAATATTATTTTAAATTATAGTATAATTAATTTATTTATAATATAATATATTTTTTTTATATAATATAAAATTATGATATGAAATAGGACGTTTGACACACTCGAGATTGAAAGATTCTACGAATGGATAGAGACAACTGTCCAAAAGATACTTCTTCTACAGTTTATTGGAAACCTTGATACACTCGAGCTTAATCATAAATATTATGGATCGTACAATGCTATATTTACAAGTAATTCGATCGAGCAGGTGGATCCTGTTTGCTAATTGTCGATTGTAAACGGGACGGGGGGATGTGTCTGATGAACGTGTACGCGAAAACGTTTGAAGTGTTTCCGCTACGACCAGGAGGGGAAATTAATATTTCACAGACTGACGAAAGTGCAGCGTTTTCGCGCCGGGGAAATGCTTCCGCAAAATCCCGGAATAAATTATCAAGACGAGAGCTGAGCTACGTTTCTTTGGCTCCCCCGGTGACACGCGCGGGGTCATCTCGCGTGTAGTGCGAAATATTATTTAATCCTCGCTGGCCGTTTGCTGGCTCGTGGCAATTCTTTGATGCTCCTGCCTCTCGAGAATTTAAAAAAAAGAGAATAGTGTCTGTGACGAAAGAAAGAAAAAAGAAGAAAAAGTAAGGGAAAATCCAGATTCACTTGGACGCTGCTATAGTATATCATTATGCATATAAGTGTAAACCTAGATATTGTAGCTGTTTATTGCATAGCGATGTTTATATCATACGATAATGCATTATTCGCAAACATTCAGAAACTTCAGTTATGAAAATGTGTCACTGCATACCTCGGAGATACAGCTGTGAAGTAGCATTTCGCTTGAATTTCTCGAAACTGAGAGGCTCGATTATCATTTTCACGAAACGGGTGAGCGTTTTCGACTTTTTTTTTACATTTTCAATTTCTCTTTCGTTCGTTCAGCTGTTGCTCGAGAGATCTCGATGGTTTCTCGGTGTTTTTGAATATGGCGAGTAATGCTATTAGACATACTTAAAGTACTGAATCTCATCAAACGGCATTTGATCGTTTCGATCTCGTGTAGCGACGTTCGCGCGAGCGGGAAATATTCAAAAATCAAATATTTTTCCCTGGTCGCGCGTTCGATGCAGAGACCGTGGCAAAATCCTCGACTACCAAGTAATCACCTTTGATCGTTGTTATCGACGGACGGCAACTCGCTTGTACGCGCGATGAACGAAGAAATCACAATTGGGAATAACAAGAGAAGAGCGAGTTTGACCGAGTTAACGTTCATCGGCGGCTATTGACTGACTATTAAACAAAACAGTAAAAAAATCTACGCCTAATCACATTTATCACAATATATATCCTTTACTTTATTCTATACTTTTCTAATTTTACTTATTTTTTTTTTTTGACTACTCGCTTCTCACAACCATCTCACACTTTACACAGACCAAAATGCACAATTGTCGAGTATACGCTGACGAGCGTAATTATTTCGCTTTTGTCGACCGTCGGTTGAGAACACGAACGATTGATTTTACCGATCGAGCTTGTGCCCCACCGCCATTACCGATCGAGTCTCACAAACGCGGTGATTGTCCTCGCTTCGTTACCGATTGAGAGGATCGGTGATTCCCTCGATACACTCGTACCGACAGAGCCGTCGCGAAGAAGGAGTGGAGGAAATACTCGCATGTACGTTGAAGAGGCCGCGGTTAGTTGATCCTACCCTTGTGAGTCATGTAACTTATGCTATCGGACAGAAGCTTTTCCCTAGCCTGTCTTCGAATTCTCGAGCACATTGCTAATATCGTCCCTGCCATTAGACAAACGAAGCCGCAACCGATTCCGATGATCGTGCTGAGAACCGTCGATCTCAGGCATACTCTGTCGTTCGTCGATTCGCTGGGTCCTGCAAAAACACACCAAGATACGTCTCTTCAGTGTAAAAAAAAAAAAAAAAATGATGCATCGATCCACTTTGCCAACTTTGATCAACTACAAATCTCAACGAAGGTGAAAAACAGTGGAAAATCGAATCAATTACCACTTCGGAAAGCTGTGGTGGAGTTCTGGAAGAACTCGGTGTCGGCCTCGCCTTCCTGAAGAACGCGCAGCGACTGGAAGAGATTGACGTTCTCCGACAAACTCGTGGCTGGCGTCGACGAGCCAGTGATCTCCGGCAGCGAACGTTTGGCCACGTTTTTGGCGTTCCTCCAATGACACGGCTGGCTCTGTGCAATCGCGAATAATTCACCGTGTATGCAGCAACAGGTATTTAAACCGTCGTGCCAAGGGACATCGTTTTGACAAAGCGCGACGATCGATCGCGAAATTGCTTTCAATCGTCCTCCACTTACCGGACATCTCCCGTGGCACATCCTCACGTCGCACTCGATGTAAAGAGCCGGCGAGCCGGTGAACCTGAACGTTTTCATGTAGGCGAAAACCTGCGTCTCGAAGAGGCCGCTCTCCGACCAGGAACCACGGAATCTGCTGATCAATTTATCGTCCACCGGACATCCGTACTGATCGATCAGCTGGATCCTCTTGTTCCCACCGTTGTGGGCGTAACAGTCGTTCACGACGATGTCGAAACCGTCTGCGAACACGTAAATATACCCGTTGATTCTTGTACGTTCTTGAGATGACACTCTGACTGAATTAATAATCAGGCCTCTGTTCATCTTCAGAATCTGTTTCTCCGATACTCGAACGAGAGTTTCAATGGAACATGCCAAATAGGACGAACGCTTCGTCGTTTTCAATCTTTAAACCCTCGTAGATCGATTCTACTTGCGATGCCAGTTTGTCAGAAATTCGTTTCAACTCCAGCGGAGATGATCCGCTTTGCGAAAGCATCCCCGTTGGAATCTCGACTGGTTATCGATTTCTCTTTAAGGAGGGAGCCCTAACGCGACTAATTTTAGATCCTGTCGACGCGTTCGTAACAGGGTCTCCGCGCGTCCCGTTATCCCGGTGGAATAACACCGGACAGATGTTACATACTACGTAACGCCGCGCGATTAGTTCCCTCGGCCGCGTGGAATCGACGTTAAGAGTAGCGCAACGTGAAAATGCGTGGCCGCTGTTGCTCGCCGCCGTACCGTATTTGCTGCGCATGTAGATAATGAGAGTCAGGGGATCGCCGACGCGAACTGGTCCAGCCACTCTAGTTCCAGTGGTCCCGTAACCGTATCTGATTTCCATGTAACACTCCGGTGGCTGCAGGGTGAACACTACGGGATTCCCCGTCGCCACTCTGCAAGAAAATATCCGCGTTAAGCCTGATCCGCGTGACGCGTAACGCGCAAGAACCACGTCGTATAAAAAGTGAAATATCGTTGAAATATCGTTACTATTACTAGGAGAGAAAGAAGTTTCAAACTGGTCAAATCTTTGACCGTACGTACGAGCGGGCGTTGAAGAAAAAAAAAATTTAGGATCCACGTTACGTTGGATTTACAAGCGGAATTGAAGAGGAGATGATCGGTAACGAGATACTTACTCGACGTCGAGGAACGGAAACGTGACGGTTTTCCAGAAGTCGTAGCCGTATTCGCAAGTCACTTTGAAGTGCTCGTCGAACTCTTCTTCGATCAGCGGATTGTACTGCACCGTGACCGTGTTCCACATCAGGTTTTTCTGCAATTCGGAGGGGGGAAGAAATCGAGCGGTGAGAAACAGTACAGCCGTTTAAACGAAATATCGATCGTCGATTAGCAGAGCTAACCGAGTGCGAAGAACAACGAAAAAACTACACGACTTGTACCACAGTACGATTCGTCTCACTGACAGGCCTAGAAGCAACTGTTCTGACTAGGAAATGGAGACTTTTTTGCCATAAAATTTTATCGATATGCAAACATTTGAATCGATACAAAACAAATTACAAACAACGCCACTCCTACTCGAGGTCTGCCCCACGCCCCCTCGCGAATCACGTGACCCAAGTCAACCAATCGCTAATTTTCGTTGCATTAGCGTCGTTGCACCTGAAGAGGCCCGATTTTCTGGGTTATCTCCGCTAAAATCACTTTCAGTGATAATGCGTGTATTCTTGAAAGATCCAACACTTGGAATGCTACCAAACAACTGCGTTTCTTTGGCGGAAAATTGTAACATTTGCTAAACAAAGGAGCAAAAGAGGTAGAAGAAGAGTGGCGCATGGACGATGAAGAGGACGAAAGAGAAAAGATGAAATGGAAAGAAGGGTGAGAAACAATGGACACAAGAAGAGAGGAATGAAAGAAAGATTTCCAAGATTTCTATATATTCATTCAATTACTCCATTTTTCGCATCCATTTAATCGTATTTTTTTCGTGCTCGTTTCATACGTTTCATCCTCGCAACGATTCCATCGAGGTACTTGAGAATCAGCCTCAGTCTTTATCTAATTCTTCCTCTTACTTTTTCGTTTCTTCTTACGACTCTCTGTATCTAATCGTAACTCATTGTCAGAGCAAACGGACACGGTTTCAGTACGGTCGGCATAAATCGCGGCAGGTTCGCGCGCGCGATTCTATAAATCACGGGAGAACGTAACAGAATTATTAGCACCGTCCTGGCTTTATGATCCGCGCCCGCTAAAAAGGTTCTCTAACGGATTGCGCGTGTATTAATACGTCGAGTCTCGCGAGACGTAAGTCGGACGGTGGACGATTCTTCTTCTTCTTCTTCTTCCTCTTTTCTTTTCTTCTTTCTTTCTTTTTGTTTTCGTCCACGCGAATCATTATTATTCCTCGCCAAATGAGGTAAGCGGTCACGCTGCGATCGTAACGAACCGCACCGCCTGTCTTTCACTGCGCTGTTACACAGAGACACTGCTGTGCCTCGGAGTAACATCATATGTTACGCGTCTCGCAGTGGCTACAACCTGGATGCACAGGTGTAGATGGACTTGTGGAAATTCATATGAGTACGAGTAGAATTCGAGAAATGAAACCTATGACACGTGGATGATTTATATAAGGAGTTGCGTATTTCGGAGTACTTTGGTTTCACGTATTCTCAAGTGCATCTTTTTCATTTTTAAATGTAAAATGTATGCTGCTTGATTCATTTAACCTCCTTGGGGACGAATTTTTAATTTCAGTTCTAACAAAGAAATTTTATCTTATTTTTGGTAAATAAAGAGAATAACACGTAAAAAAGAAATATCAAGTTTACATTTCAGAATTTCAAAAAATGACTATTCTTGTAACGAACCTCGCGAATGGAAGTAGCTTTTCTATAGAACGTAAATTAACTGTCTACATATGTGGCAAAGATATTAAAACAGTGGAATTTGAACGTGCGATTTTAGAAACAATTGAAAATTATTTTAAGAGTATTCTCGAAAATAGTACGATTTTGGAAACAATTAAAAATTATATTAACAGTATTCTTGAGAATAGTACGATTTTAGAAACAATTAAAAAATATATTAATAATATTCTCGAAAATAGTACGATTTCGGAAACAATTAAAAATTATTTTAACAGTATTTTCGAGAATAGTGCGATTTTAGAAACAATTGAAAATTATTTTAACAGTATTCTCGAAAATAGTACGATTTTAGAAACAATTAAAAAATATATTAACAGTATTCTCGAGAAATCTACTGCTCTCGAGACGAATGTAAAATAAAATATAAATCTGACAGTTATTCTCGTAACAATTGGAAATTTGTTAGGTGTAATATTGCCCCGAAGGAGTAACACCCAACTCGCGCCTCTGTTCGTTTTTACCAAAGGTGAAAACATTCTCGTTTGATAAATGGCCCGAGAGCCATTGCAGTATACACATGTCCGCGTTACGTACCGTAGGATTCTTTCGGCTGTCCTGATGATGAGTGTTCTCGCCGAGGGTGCCGCAACGATTCAGCTGGATGTAGAACTCGTAGTAGTCGCGGCCAGTTCCGTTCACGTACATGCAGTCCGGGTCGTACGAGTAGCCTTTAATTGAAATTGATCGTTCACCGCCCACGTTTACAACTACATATTGAGACATCTATCGATAACGAATCCCGATTGTCAAACAGACGATTTTAAATTTTCCTCCGGAGATTCTAAAGGTTCGAGGAAACTCGAGGAAAGTCGGATATCGTGGAATTGAACTAGATGTCGGACAATGCAAAATCGATTTGATTAGAGATCAGAGGTATCTCGACTTGTGTGTAAATTCTACTGCATTCTAGCGTTATTAGATTGACCAAAAAATAATTCCTTTTTGCTTGTGAATTTTGTTCATGATTCAAAATTTTTTTTCTTTTTTTTTTGATAAAAGACAATTCCAAAGACGATTCGATATTTTCATCAGCAAACCAATTCTAACGCAGTTTTAAGATTTCTTTGTCGTACACGTCAGATAATTTTTTATGATATGTATATAATATTTCTTTTGCACAGCGTTTCTTTGTTCTCCTTTTAAATAGTACAGTCTTTTCTGATTTCCCACGCTAAAGAAACAATCTTTCTCGGTAACTTTCTTTTTATAAAACGAACAATTCTCGAACAATCAGCTATCAGTTTTAAGATTTCTTTGTCGTACACGTCAGATTTTTTATGATATATATAATATTTCTTTTGCACAGCGTTTCTTTGTTTTCCTTTTAAATAGTACAGTCTTTTCTGATTTCCCGCGCTAAAGAAACAATCTTTCTCGGTAACTTTCTTTTTATAAAACGAACAATTCTCGAACAATCAGCTATCGGATCGGACGATTTAAAATTAGTTACACTTTAAGGTATACACACGCGTTCATCTGTCACAGGAAAAACAAGAAAAACGCACTTGCTTTTTGGCCAATTGTGCAAGCAAAGGGGAACTCTTTCCCGATCGAACGAAATGGAAATCACGATCGATCATGTTCGAACATGTTCGCGCGCAAAGTTGAACAGTGTGGAAGCAAGACGGTGGTGAACAAGGACGAGCTATTTGCAGGTGCATCGCGTGCATCGCGTTGTGCTTCTTTCAAAATAACGGAAGTGTGCACGGTTCGACTATGCCGGTCCGGGAGACGGACTCGGCTTGGAAAAATTCTCTCTCTCTCTCTCTCTCGATATCTTTCTCCCTCGCTGTTTCCATCTGTGCCCGCTAGTGGCGAACCTCGGCGAGATCGTTTCACGATAATGTCCTGCCATTAGCTCGTCAGCGTCGTGGCAGTTCGAGCGTTGTGTCCGCGGAGAGATGATGATTGCGAACGGCGGAGCCGCGAGGTCGTGCAACGCGGACGTGATAGCACGTCCTTTGATGCGCGGATGCTCGCGGCCACGTCCCCACGATCCACGTCGCGATGTTAATTTCCAAAGGGCTACTTACCCGCCGAGTACAGCAGCCCGGCGAACGAACCGTTGAAACCGATCCTGATCTTCATGTAGTCGTCCTGGCACTCCGCCTCGATGTCTGCGAATTTTTCGTTTTCGTTAATGGAAAGGTACGTTGAATCATTGCATAATTGGACAAAGCAAACCAAACGCGATTCTAGTCTACTCTGTCGGTAATTTTCGTCTTTTACAGAAAGTCGGAGGTTGAAGTACCTCTGAAACTTTTAATCGAATTTTGTTTCTAATTTCCATCGATGGTCTGATTTTGGCGTAATGTCTGAGTTAATCAGAATTAAATTTAAAATTAAATTACGATTATCAGTGGTTTGCAACGTTTTTCTTAGGTTAGGTTAGGTTTAGGTTAGGTTTAGGTTAGGTTTAGGTTGAGTTAGGTTAGGTTAGGTTTAGGTTAGATTTAAGTCAGCTAAATAATCAAATGGCTCAAATTAACCCAATGACATTTCAAATTAAAACTCTGTAACTTTCTGTGTTTTTTTTGTGTTATATTATTTTCGAGTAGCTGCGAGGGATTACATTTGAGGCTTCAAAATCATAATCAATCGAGAGATCAGCAGCGAAGCGTGTCTATAAATTCTTTTCGTACACTCGCTCCCCAAAATTCCAACTGGTGAGACCCAACTTTCCCGGACTTTCCAAGTCCACGACAACACCTGTCCGCCTGTACGATCGGAAGCTCGGATAAAGCATCGCCAACGGGGTAACGAACCTTCACGACAACAAGCAAAAAGAGAGAGAAAGAGAGAGAGAGAGAGAGGAACCGAGAGAGGATGTCGAAACGTTGGTGTTTCGTGTCGAAACGTTCGGAAAATCGTTGGCCCATCCGGTGAGTGGGGAGCGGAAAGCAGCGGAAAACCGGTCGCCGATGACGAGTGAAAGTAAACCGGCAAAGTCCCTTTATAAGGCGCTCTTCGTGGTAAGGAGCCGTTTCCATCGTAAAACGACGTAATCCAGCGGGAGTAGTGGAAGATGGACGGCGTTAGATGGAGGCTGAAGATAGTCACACTCGAGGTACTCCTCGATGATACAACGTTTCGCTCGTTCTCTCCCTCTCTCTCTCTCTCTCTCTCTCTTTCTTTTTCTTCTACTCTTCAGCGTGGTAGTCGTGTAGGTGGGCACGCGTGCTACCGGCGCACGCGTTTTCGACCGGCATGCACGCACGCTTATTAGAATTGCGGATACGTTCTGCTTTGTGTTCAGCGGCCGGCAAAACGTCCGAGAGCAAACAATGGAGGAGGCGGTTACGCAACTCCGATACACGGTCGAGAAGGAGTACACCACCCCGGAGGGAGTTCGTCACGACGAACATTCTTCATTCGCGATGTGCGGCTTTCGCCGGTGGCTTCTTTCATCGTTGGTTAACCACTTTGCATCTATGCACGAGATATGCACGCTACCGGCCGTGGAGCAGTGTGTAACGCGGATAATCGTTCATTTTTTTCCACGCGGAGTAAAAGAGCGAAGATCGTGATCCGACCAGAGAGCTCCAAGACCAAGCTCGAGGGAGAAAAATCTCGATCCTCGACACTCTCCCGTACGATTTAATTACGTAGTATCTCCCGTTTCAAACGAATCCCCTCCCCCACTGTTTAACCCCTGATTACGACCCACCGTGAGAGCGAAATAAGCACATTGTTGCTCCGGCGAGACTCGGGGAATCCAAACGTTGCTCGAGGCTCGGCCTTTCATTTAAATCTCGTTACGCTGGGCTCGCGTAAACTTCGTTCCTTAAAAAAAAAGTTGCCGCGGTGTAACGTGGTTGTTAAGGGTCAAATTATAGGAATGCCAGATGCGTGTCTAGCTTGATCATCGCTCTTCTCCCCGGTAATCATGCCACGGAGGCGTACGTCACTCCTTCTGGAGGGGGACGGATCGCTCGCTAATTGCTCGCGTGCTCTTGTTTCTGCGCCACCGCGATTAAATACCGGCCTGTTTGGAGAAACTTTAAAACACCCAGAGTGATATACTCGGGGGCTGAGAATCACAGTGGCTGAAAACGTGTTTTTTTTTTTTTTTTTTTTGGTAAAATAATACTCTACGTTACGTTAGTTGCGTAGAAACATTTCCAAGCAATTTGCCTTGCGCGATCTGTAAAGAATCGAAAGAAACACACGAAGAGAGAAATTGGAGAACCGGAGGAGACGAAGGGGATACGTTAAAGCTGACGAGCCTTCTTTCGCGTAATCGACGATGCCGCCATGCGCGTTTCCCGCGGAGAAAGGCCGTTTACGACTTCATCGAAAGTCCAACACACACACGAGTCGATAACGAGCATACTCGGGGACGCGTCGTCTATTTCGGGAAGCTGCTTCTCCGAACGACGAATCGATTCGCATCGATTTACTGCTTGATTAATCCATCCCTCCGTTCCTCCGTGCACCCTTAACCTCGCGGCAATTACTCAACCTCGTGTTCTCTCGGCGTGGAGCCTCGACAGCGTAAATCTGGGGAATTACAATGGAGGCTGGACAGGAAACCGCCTTCGGGGCGAGCCTCGAGGGCCTGGATTTATTGGAGGAAAACCGATCGACAATTTCGAGAATTCACCGACTTTATAGAGATCACAGAGATAAGATCCAAATTCTTCAGTAATGGTGGATCGTTGCACTATGGAATCGATGTACTCGACACACTTTGCTGGCGATTAATTTCAGGCTTGCGAGGTTCGTCAAATTTTAGAGACTTTGGAATTTCTCGGAATTTCAAGTAACCTACGCTCGGAGGGAAGAAAAATAATTTACTAAGGTTGCGAATTTTATATTTGCAACAGAAAAAAAATCGGAATAAACGTTCGGGAAGTGTTATCTAATTTTTAGTTTTCTTTAATTTCGATTTCTCTCCTGACAAATACATTAGTATTTTACACCTTTGGCCGTTTAAATATCCATTGCTATATAACACAAAACAAGCTACATTTCGGCGCATTGTGATTATTTCGGACATATATCGATCAAAGTCGGGAAAATTTTAATGAATAAAGAATAAATATTCAATTTATATTTATTAATACGATTATAGAATCATACTATGTATATTATCGATTTAATATCGATGAAAATGTACCAAAATCTTTATTCAAGATTTTCATTCAATTGTTGATGAAATTTCAATAAATTTTCGAGAAATGTAGATCAGTTGCACTGTCATTTGATAATTATTTGCTCTACTATAACTTATTGCTTTATTTACTTTAAAAGTAGGTACATGTCAAATGTAAAACAGTTTGAAATGTTAAAATGTGAAATTTCTTTACAATCGAATACTGGAATTCGTCGCACGTGCCTGGCGTCGATATTCAACAATTGATCTTTCCCTCGGATCGAGCTTTCGGTCCCAATTGTGGACACTACTGCGAATGAATGGAAGAGACGAAGAAAAAAAAGATGAAGGAGAAGAGAGTTGGATCGATAGAGGAGAAAAGTCGACGCGTCGAACTAGCAGTGGTCTACCGTACGGCGCCGGGAGTGCCGTACGACTTTCCAACACCGTTTTAATTGCGTCCACTCTAACGGTAGCCGTTAGATCGCGTCCCGAATGCCGGACCGCGTCGAGGATGCTGTTGCGCGCCAACGATGGATCGATCGATCGATCAAACGCTTCCTGGCTGCCAACGAGTCCTTACCGTCCCTACTCCGGCGAGTGACAATGCTCGTGACGAACATCCGCGCGTGGTCACGGTTCGAAACGTTCCCTTTCTCGTTCGAGGATGCCTGCTCTCGCGACTCTCGGAGACGCTTAATTCGACCGAAACGAAAGTGAAAAAATCACGCGTATCCTCAGTCTGTAAAAGAATTCGGGACGAGTCGTCGAGTCAAAGTGATTCTTCCACACTGAGACTAAAGTATATGAATGAAATTTGTGGCAAAGAAATTGGAATAAAATCCAACGGGAAGATTTTAAGGCTTCTATTTGTATGTTTTACTAAAGTCATTCAAGTCTCTGAAAATTGACTGTTACAAACATGTAAGATTTTCGTGGAAAATTATATTGTATCGTTAGTCATTTTGATCATTTTGATGGTAGCTTTAGTGTCAAGTCTCTAGAAATAGACTGTTATAAACACGTAAGATTTTCGTGGAAAATTATATTGTACCGTTAGTCATTTTGACCATTTTGATGGTAACTTTAGTGTCAAGTCTCTAGAAATAGACTGTTATAAACACGTAAGATTTTCGTAAAAAATTATATTGTATTGTTAGTTACTTTGACCATCTTGATGGTAACTTTAGTGTCAAGTCTCTAGAAATAAACTGTTAGAAACACGTAAGATTTTCGTAAAAAATTATATTGTATCGTTAGTCATTTTGACCGTTTTGATAATAGCTTTAGTGTCAAGTCTCTGGAAATTGACTGTTACAAACATGTAAGATTTTCGTGGAAAATTATATTGTATTGTTAGTAATTTTGACCATCTTGATGGTAGCTTTAGTGTTAACCGTTTTAGTGCCAGAGGTTTTTAAAAATCCGTGTTCGATTGTGCCATGGCAGCGCGATAGCGCTTCGTTGACGATCGTGACCAAACATCGCGGCACATTTCACCACAGTACGCGAACAGCGCGATCGCGCTGCGTGGCGCTAAAACTTCGATTAAATTGCTCAAACTTCAAATTTCCTATAGGTTTCAGATTATTCCGTAGCTGTATTCTTTCATTTTTCTCTTTGTCATCGTGAAACGAGCACTAAATCGATAGAAAGAAAAAAAAAGAGAGTCTCGTTTCGTAGTATGTATTTCGAAAATCGAGTTACTTACGTTGAACTCGGGTGGTGTTAGGCCTGTATCTCCTGTGTTCCCGGTCCCAGGTCTCTGGGTGCCTCTTCCAGTCTTCATCCCCGACTACCCCGGTCCCTCCGCCACCGGGTATTCCTTGCAGACCCTGAAGAGTTTGAAGAGCTTGAAGATTCGGGCTCAAGGGTCTTCCTTTCAACGACGGTATCGGTACGTACGCCGCTCCTTCCCCAACGTACACGACCTTCGTTCCAAACGAACAAAATTCACTCGATTAACAAAGCTACATTCGATCGATCGATTCGAGACCCAAGTTTCAAACGGCGATCCTCAATTGCGGATCGTTCAATTTCTTTCTGGAATTTTTAGACTTCGACGAGGCTCGGAATTCGATCATTTTGTGGATTTACATAATCGTAAATGTATACTAAAATTTAAATCTTCTGCGTTTCAATTTTCCTTCAAAATCGGCACGAACTTTCCTAATTCTGGGCCTCATTGGTCAACAGGAATTTGTTGAAAACCGCACAGAGTTTACATATTTTTTCATCAGTTGAACGCAATCTATATTATATTAAAACAACTTTTATAGCGAAACAATACACTGATTAGAAAAATATGTTTATATTAATTGCAAAAATATGAAAATCTTTAATGAGAACACTGAGCTTGTTTTTTTAGATACCAGCTCATCAGTATCTGGTTTGATGCTCGTCTAAAATTGTTCTTATTTTATTTTCTGCGTGCTTCGTATGGGAAAATATAAGTATAATACTCGCCAAAAAGGACATCATGAACATTCGTGGTTAAAATTATTCAAATAATTTAAAAATTCTTATTCAATTTTTCCACATTTTTATACATCGCGGGCCACATGAATAGGGTCCAAGATTAGATACATCTGCTCTAGAAACTATAAGTGCCATTCCCTCACATGAGTCACCATACCTTAAAACTCATCGTTTGTTAAAACTTTCAAGAACTTCCCCATACATGGAGATTCGAAGTGATTCGAACTATTTTCTGTGGTGAAAAGAAATAGGAAAAGGCACGTGGTCAAATGCCAGGCTGCGCAAGTGGAAACAATCGTGTTGTTACACATTGTTGTTCTTCTTTGCCCCGTTTTTATCTCGTTCGTTGCCTGTTACCAGCTCCAACGATGGATCTCGGATTCTTTCTCGGATTCCGCCTCGCGTCGAGTCGACAGACAACCGCGGCATACTCCATGTCAGTTCCCCTCGCTCGCTCGCTTCTTCCACTTCTCCACTCGCCACCGGGAAATTATCGCTTTTCACGGATTCCAGTTTTCTGGCATTTCTGGAACTCGAGCGGCATTCACGGGCCATCAGCAAGGTTACATCGTGGTCTATATTCCGTCTTGTCGCTTTATGGGTAGCTGGACGATACTTTGAAACATCTTCAGAGGTGTTAGGTTTTCAGAAACGCTCGTCGGTAGCGCGTTTGACGAGAGAGTTCAAGCTTGAGATGAATGGCTTTTGCGGAAATGGATCGTTTCGATCTTCCTTCTCGACTTTTCGCAGCATCTGCAGCACATCTTCTAACAATGCGTGATTCCTCGCTGTTTGCAACTTGTGAATACCCTCTTCAAAAGCTGCACACGTTTCGAAATGTTTGACGTCGTTCGTTGGATATTGAAATTCGAGCGTTTGATATCGTTTGTTGGATTTAAATTTAAATCTTTGATATCTCTTCCGCGATTCAACGAGAATGCTGGAAATATTCCTCTTCTTGATCTCTAAGACTGTTTTCTCCGAGTATCTTCTATATATATATTTTTTTAAACATAATTGTAAATTCGTAGCGAGAATATTACAAGAACACTTGGAACGCTTCTTCTGAAGATAGATTTCTCATTTTACGAATAAATTTGCACTTGAGACTTCTTAAAAATTCTTCCGTCACAGTTCAATGAGAATATTAGAAATATTCTTCTTTTTGATCTCTAAGATTACTTTCTCCGAGTATTTTCAAATGTTTTCAAAATCCAAATTCGTAGCAAGAATATTCGATGTTGCAAGCACACTTGGAACATTTCTTCCGAAAGACGATTTCTCATTTCACGAGTGAATTTAAGACTCATAAAATCATACTTAAAACTTTAATTACACTTAATAAATTTGCTTCAACGAAAGAGATTATTTTCACCGAGTCTCTTTTAAACGTGATTCTAAATTCGCCACATGACGTAGCAAGAATATAATATGTAACAAGAACGCTTGGAACGCTTCTGATTTTATGAATGAACTTGAGATCCAAAACGATGTCTCTCGTGTTCGATGTTCAAGATCAAATGTTTATCTGCGATATTTTCTACGGCTATCGTCTTTTCCGATCGAACGTCGCTCTGAATCGTGTCACAGTGGACCGGTTGCGACGTGTATCCCTTTTTAACACGCGAGGTCTTCGTTGTCGATGATCTCTCGTCTCGTCACAATACGAGCGCTCATGCGATAATTAACGGTCGCGCGGTTAGGGCGTCGAGAGTCATTAGTCGAGCTATGATCGGTCAGATGCGAGGCTAGGTGAACGTACTTATCGTATCGCGGCGAGCTTGTCCCTGTACACCTGTTCGCCAGGCAAACCGATTATCCAATCATTTGGGGTTTCTTGCGAGAGTTTCTTCCACTCGTAAATCCGGTAACACCCGGTCTTACGCCAGAAGAGCTCCCTTGCCGATCGTGCCGGAGAAGATACGTTCGTCGAAGACACGTTTTACGATCTTTTTTCTCTCGTGTAGAAATTGTAGCGCCAGTGCTCGATTCGCTTCATATTACGAGTAAACAAAAATCCAGGACCAATTATCGGGCTGGAAAGAAGCCGAGAGTTCGAGGACTTCGT
Organism: Melipona bicolor; assembly: GCA_030673865.1. Lineage (NCBI taxonomy): Eukaryota > Metazoa > Arthropoda > Insecta > Hymenoptera > Apidae > Melipona > Melipona bicolor. The sequence continues at coordinate 4,777,080 of JAHYIQ010000012.1, forward strand.
ACGCTGCTGAATTCTTGGGAGACTGGGAAGATGATTTATCGCTTGGCAAAATGAAAAATAACCGTCGTCTTCTTTTTTTGCTCTTTTTGGATAATCGTTTGTGGATTAACCATCAGCGTGCTAGTTAGAAGTGACCTGCGATGCGGAAAATGTATTCCTCGGTTCGCTGCATGAGCGCGGTAACTTGGAAAAAATTCATTTTTCGCGAAAATTAGTAAGAACTCGGTGTTTATTTTCCTTCCCCTGGATAATCAAAAATACTCACTAAATCTGAATTTTTATTGGATACGTCTTTGCAAATATTTCAAAATTTTGATTACTTTTTGATTACCTGTTGCATCAGTTTCGAACCATGCAATTTGTAATTAATAATTTGTGACTTCAGTAGTATAACTATAGTAATAGCAACTTTATAATTATTTAAAATAATTATAAAGTAAAGTAAATATAAAGTAAATTAAATATTTATGTATATATTATGTATATTAATTATTTATTAATTATAAAGTAAATTTAATATTTTAAATGTAAAATAATAAAGTAAATATAATATTTACTTTACAGTTATTTTAAATATAACTTTATAAATATTATAAATATTTATATTTAGATCGTTGATAAATGTTTTATCCTTCAACGCACATGGTAATTTGTATTTACTTCTTAAATGATTAACCACGGGATACTTAAGAGAAATGTGACTGCAAGATCGATATTGCATTCCTAAAATTTCCCAAAATTACATATAAAAGAACAAAGATAAATAGTGGAAAAGGAGGAACATCATTCGGTGAAGGTGAAAAATTCGTGCACGATGGAACCGACGCGACTTCGACTTCCAGTTCGCAAGGGGGATACTCACAGCGTCGTGATCGCTGGCTTCGTGCGTTAACGCTTCTCTGGTTTCGTTGTGAATCGAGTCGTCGTCCTCGGGGCCAGATCCGCTTCCTGCCCAATAGTCCTCCGTTGTCTCGTCCAGCACCGAGTCCTCTGCGTTTCCATCCCCCTCGCTGTTCTCGTGACTCGTTGCCTTGAAAATGTTCAAGTTTCAAACTTAGTTTCAAACTCCTCTAAACAGACAACGATACTAAATAGTTTCGACGAGGATCTACCTGACATCGAAGCGTTGCCACTGTCAGGAACCACACGATCGCGTATCTGGAACAGAAAAGGAAGCACACTTTCGTTATCTCGGTTTGATCGATCGTTTTCGTCATTTTTGATTGGTACATTGTCGACGAGTCATTCTGATTTGTCACTTTAATCAGCGGACGAAGGCAATAAATGACACGTTTCCGACGATTAAATAATTTCACAGCGAGAGCAATTATTTAAATTGAAACGACAGGGTTATCGTGGAAATTGATATCGCTCCAATTCTCGCAGACACGTTTCATTTGTTCGACGACACGAGCAAATTGATAGTTTACAGGTGCGTAGGCTCTAAACGACTAGTTTAGACGCACTTCAATCACTACTTACTTTAGATTTGCGTTAATTTAGAACCTGTTGCCGACAGCTTGTTCGGTCTCGTTCATCTCACTGATGCTTTTTCACCGCAATTTCGCGCTGCTCGGTTAGCTTCGCCGTTGCGAGAACAAGTCGGAGATAAATTTGCCACGCAAGATTTGCCGCGTAAAAGGAATACATAGCTGGAATATGATAATTCTCCTCCGATACATACCTTTACCCGCACACTCACGGAATACTGACATTTCTGTTCGTCTCGTTCACAAATTTTTTGTCATCGTTGTAACAAAAAATTTCTATCGGAAGTTTTCATTCTTCAAAGAATAAATTATCAGTACGAGTAAATACGGCTATGACCACGTCTCGTTAAGACGATGGAATTGAAAAGATTCTAATAATAAAGAGAAATATGAATATTTCGCGCACGCTTTAAAATAAATTTGACAACGTCATACAATGTAATATAGATAAACAAGATTGGATCAGAATCTGAGTTGAATCACGGATCAGCCGAAAAATTTCCAGTCGCCGCACGTTTTTATCGCGCGTATCGTCGCGAGATTGTCCGCGAGGTTGTCGGTGATTGGCCAAGGGAAGCCGAGCAGCCTGAGAACCGCGAGCGCCGAGGCTCGCTCGGCTGCGGCGCACGTCCGTTCACGCGGTAACACAGTTCTCCGCGAATTCGCGATAATAACGAAGGACAACGGACGATAGGATCGCGGCGAAACCGTAATCGGATCACTGCGACGCGTGACCCGGCGCAATCGGGCCGCCGCATCGAGGGAATCCTCGTCGATGCGTCAGCGGGACGCGTGTCTCGCATGCGAAACGCGCGTTTCGCTGCCTTTTTCTTTTGGACGACGTTCTCCAGGGTCCACCAAATTCGTCGGAACGGAGAGGAGAGAAAGCTCGAGTGAGTCACGTTCGCGACAGTGGAGGACGCGTCACGACGATTCGTGACACTTTTGTTCTCACAGAGCAAACCACGACGATGAATTTCGTAGCTCCCCTCCCGTTCTACGACTTCCTCCTTCTTCTATCGGCTTCTTCGTTTTTCGCGGTCGCACTTCATCGACTTCCTTTCTCCACGACGCTGATGTAACGGGTCTCTCTTTCCTTCGCATCGATCCCGACCGAGCTTAACTACTCCTCGAGCGCCGCTTGTTGGTTTTGCTCGCGATATATTCGAAACATACTCTATTTTTTTCGTCTGCGAGTTTGTCTTCTTTTTTTTTTTTTTTTTATAAAATGTTTTCACGAAAATGTTTTTTTGATTGAAAAAATTAAGATTGCAAATGTACGATTGCAATAATCATGGAGATTCGAATATCATTTCTTTTGATTAAATCCTCTACAGTCTTGAAAAAGTTGAGAAAGGTATATAATTGATTGTAATAACCGTGAAAATTCGAACATTTGTAACGACACGGAAAAATCGCTGTTGTAATTAAATTTTAAAGGAGTCTCGAAGATTGAAGTTTCTACTTTACAGCGACTCTTTCAAACTTGCTGCACGATGTTTTTTCGCCCATTTTGTTTCAACTTTAAATGTTGACGAAAATTTCAGAAACGACGATATTTCGTCGAACAACTATAATATTCCAAGTAAAATAGCAAAAAGAAAAAAAAAAACTGATATATCAAATTTTAAGATATATCAAAATCTACTTCAATCTTCAAGATTGTGGTAGATTTAGTCGTAAAAGGATTTTTTCAGTGTTTTTGTCGACGCTTGAATTTTTACAACCTGTTTGAAGAAAAGTGCTCCTACTTCTTCATTCGTTACATGATATTAAAATATCTTTGAAAAAAAAAAAAACAAAATGAGAGTAAAGTGTCAAAGTAGACACTCTAAAATAAGTCAATTATTCAAAAATTATTCAACAGTTGAAAATATCGAATGCTTCCACTCCAATTCATTGTCGGAGAAAATTGGAGAATTGGCAGAGAAGAGAATTTAAAATTAAATCTTTAGCCAGCGCAAGAAATTCGAAAAAAAGTCCTGTCTTTTCTCAAAAAATGATACGAAAAATTCCAGTTTGTTTGAGATCGATTGGAAACGATGACTCCGAAAAGTCGGTTTTCCCATTGATCTGCTCTGGACGTTATCTCTTGATAAGCGCACGTCCTCGTCGATCACTGCGGTACAAGTTGGTAATGAGACGGCCGGAGCGTAATCTCTGTTATCGGGATAAACGCGCGTGCACGTTAACGCATCCTAATGACAGGGATGAAATTCCTTTCTGGTCTGTTAATTGCAACGCAGCAACAACTCGCGGAAATTGACAGCTTCCCACGAGAGCGAGAGACCTCGATTAAAAAGCGGCGGCACGTGAAGCCCAGCTCCCCTCCCCGCGAATTCTTCCTCCTCCTTCCCCCGTTTGATAAGCTGATTCATTTGATTTAATTAACTGGAGGCCGAGCGTGCCGAGGATTAGTTCGATACTCGGCTGTCATTTTGTTAATAATATAATCTAATCTGCAACGAGTCCTCGTTATTCGATCTCGTTGCGGTTGCGACAGGCGAGATGAGATTTCCATGCGTTCCTGAAAAATTTCGAGACGAGAAAATGCACTCACTGCGAATAATGTGAGAGAATACATGCGAAATACTGCAAATAAATGCAAAGAAAATGTCGGTGATGCGTAAAATTCACGTTGAAGAGGAAAAAAAAAAAACGGACGGAAAGGATCCTTGGATCTTGTAGAAGGAATAAGGGTGCTACTTGAAGATAAATGACACTTGGAACGTTAATTGAATTCTATGCGAGCTATTGAATATATTGAACGACTCGGACAAATTGCAGCGCTTTTGAATAAACAAGTGTACAAGTATATAATTGTATAATTGTACATTCTTTACATAATCCTTCTTATACTGGATTTCATCTGTTTAGTTATTATTAATACAATTAAAAAAAAGTTGATAATTATATGATCAATATAATTAATAACTGTTATTATTAATTATTATATAGCTGTGCATTTCTATATTTTCACAAAGACGATTAATAACTGCATTAGTTATATCATTACATTGATAATATAATTTTAATTATACAATTAAAGTGATATAATTAAAATTATATTATTAATATAATAATATAGTTAATACAGTTATTAATGATCTTTGTGAAAATATAAAACTGCGCAGATATCCACAGTCTGATTAGAGCTTCCCGTCGAATTAATCCACGTTGAAACAGTCGATGCTTCTGCGTTTACGAATCAGGAAGCAATCAAGACTAATATAGTCCAAGGGACGACAGAGAACCGTAAGCGACGCGAAACTTCAGCGAGGAGAAGATCGAAAGAACCGCCGGAAGGAAAGACAACGCGGTAAGCAACGACTAGGCCTCGTTAAGACATTTCGTACGGTTTTCTTGTTTGCGTTGTGCGAACGGATCATCCTGTTCGCTACGCGTAATTATTATTTGCTAGCTGGCGGCGTGGTTAAATGGAGCGGAAGGTGTTAGGCGTGGGATGGCCGCCTCGAGAGATACAAAGTACACTGCATAAAGTATCCAGACATCAGGCGTCTCGTTTCGAGTGCGAAACAGAAGTTGCGAGATATTTGGTGCAACTGTTGTAGGAAGAAGATGTAAAACTTGAACCAAGTGCTTCGTGATATATAGGTTTATCAATATTTGTGTGATCAAGTTAAGAAAACTAAATAAATCTAAGATACGAAGCTTTCTCGAGAATCTCCACGACTCGATACTTTCTGACCGAAAATCTTACAAATCTCAAAATCTTTATACACAGTTCACACACACAATCATACGCTCGTATTTTACGTCCTAAGATTCGCTGCGCGTAAAAAGAAATTCTGAGCAATGAGATTTCCTCACTCCACGCTGTGATAAACCTCGATATTCAGAGGGATCGTAAATTAGAAGAACTTTGTAATTGATAACTTAATATTCTCTCTGTCGAAATTGGACTGTAGGGGTTACGCGATGAGGAGATCGCTCGAGACTACGTTAATTGCACGAAGACAATGTCTCGCGGGGAACATCGATCACCGATCGACGTTTCAGGTATAGTTGTTCCGAGGTAATTACACCAGGGATTTGTACGAGAACGACGAGAGCGAGCGAGGCGGAGCGATTAATTTCGTCTGGAGATTCGAAGAACCAGCTTGTCAAATGTTGGCGGAATGCGTGATATATTTAGGGACAGAGACCAGTAACAGATGAAGGATAAAGTATCTCGCGTGAAGGTTTGAAAAAACCTGAGAAGCTCACACACCCGTTGTTCTTAAGCAGGACGTAGAATTTACGAATTGGAATTCAGATATTCGCGATTAATACAGCTAGACGGTGCAAAGAACTTTTTAATATGGGAGGATCAATTATGGCAAAATTTAGTAAAAAAAAAAATATCGCTCCTGTGTTAACCTAAAATTAAAAAACTGTACGATTCGTCTCACTGAAAGGCCCAGAAGCAACTGTTCTGACTAGGAAATGAAGACTACTTTTTTGCCATAAAATTTTATCGATATGCAAACACTTGAATCGATGAAAAACAAATTACAGACAACGCCACGCCTACTCGAGGTCTACCCCACGCCCTCTCGCGAGTCACGTGACCCAAGTCAACCAATCGCTAATTTTCGTTGCATCAGCGTTGCACTTGAAGAGGCCCGATTTCCTGGGTTACCCTCGCTAAAATCACTTTCAGCGATGAAATGAATTTTATTCGGAAAAAAATCGAGCAGTTCGACAGGAAGAAAAAGGAAAAACAAAAAATTAGCTACCAAGACGGGATGACAAAATGCACGAATCGAATCGAATCGAATCGAATCGAATAGCGGGGGTACGAGCGGCAAATCTTCCTCGTCGGAAATTACCGAGCGAAATGAAGCTCGGAGGGGGGGAAAGGGAGAAAGAGAGAGAAAGGGCGTAAAAGCGGCTGGAGGGTAGATCGGGAGGCGATCGTCTTTCAATTCCGTTATGCCGGCGTCAGGTAGCGGGCGGCTGGCGTTCAGGATGGTTTTCAGTCGCCCTCGGGCCACGGCGGAAAATCTCGCAGCGGCAAGTGGGAATCCGCGTCGCGAGAGGCGAACGTAATTGGCATGGTTCGCGGTCGCCCGCGATCCGCCACGATCCTCGCCAACGGCGATTCCGCGTCTGTGAGAAACAGAAGACTGAGCGGAGGCTGAAAGCTTCAAGCTTTTGCTCGCTCGCCGTACAGTTACGCATTTGAAAGTCAGATCGCAGCGACGAGATACCATACGAGCTTGTAATTTATCATCGCATCGCCTACTACTCCGGTAACGTCGTCGTCTCCGACATTGTTGCGCACAACCGTGATTTGTATCCGCGTCGATTTCTCTCGTATATTTTTGCTCATTCGGCAAAGTCGTTTTCCAGGCGCATGTTCGAGAATAATTTGATCTCGTTTCTTCTTGCGATTCGATTTGACCCTTTCACTCCTACACGCGCAAGCTTTCACAGATCGCTTTTGCGTATAAAATGCTTCAAATATTTGCTTTCGTAACTCTTTCCTTAACAACACATTATACGTGAGAAATTTTCTAATACATTTTTCGTTGACTGTGGATTAGAAAATAGTATTTTGTGAAATTATTTTTTTTTTTTGTACAATATTAATAAATTATTTCATTAAAAAATCAGCGAAGAAAACGATTCACGGCAAGCAATTGAAAAAGGAGAAATAGATATTCGCAAGATACAGTGATTTAGCAATTAGAGCGGTTTTTCAACATCTTTTTCTTCTCCGAAGGTATCAAATCATCGTATACACTGCGTTAATAGGAAATGATTTTGCACTTAGCAACAAGACATTTTTACCTTGTTAATTAGCTTCACGTGATGAAATCAATTAAATCTTTTCGACCGCTTTTCATCGCGGCTTAATCGTCCGTGGTAACAAAAGGATTAAATCCATCTGCATTCCAGCCACTTTACCTCTTCTACGCTAAGTTCTGAATTCCATCTTGTAATATCAATTTACACTCGTCGAAATTCCAATAATTGATAATCTTTCTTTCTCGCGAATAAAATTTTAATTGCCTCTGGGAGAGTCGAACGACACTCTCGGCGGATTATGAGCGTTTGTCGCGTCGCGTTCCACAGGAATGCAGGTCGCCGGCAAATGGCCAGAAGATTTCTCGCGGTTGATAATCAGATCGAGTTGAAAAACGAACGCGCTAATTGCCAGGGACGGGAAGTTGGTCTCGCGATATTTTCCCTCGCGTTAACGACTGTTTTACCGTTCCTTTCGAGTCAACTTCAAACTCGTCGGCTTTGTTATTTATTATACAATTTGTTGTGTTTGTGTAATATTGTATAATTATTCAGTTTCAAGCGGAGGATCGAGGTTGCGTTGATGAAACGAACGTATAAACGTGGATAAAGTAACGCAACACGGTCAACTTTAAATAACAATATCTTGAAAAGTCGGACGCGGATTCTTGCTTCTATGTAATAATGTAAGAGGGACTTTGGGACATGGGGGGACTTGATATTGAGAGATATTGATTGTCAAATGTATAAAATTTTATTTAATTTCTTCATTCCGTTCGATATATATTTTTAAAAATACATCTTGTACTATAATTGTCGTAGAAATTTATTTACATGAATTTATCGTAGAAAAGAATTCATGGTAAAAGAAACTAAACACATTTCAAAGAAGGAAAACCAAAGAATTATTTGACGAGAATCCAGATTTTTAAAATGTCTTCTACGCCTCGTGTGTATCTGTTTCAACTAAAATTATCATTACATTACATTATTTTTTTCACTTTCGAGATTGGTGGACATTTAGCAATCGATATAAATTGGGAAGTTGATTTTCTTTTTTTTTTTTTGTAAAATCAGTCGCGTGAATTCTCGATCCGGCCTCAATCCGGCAGCTTCACAGTTTCGTTCGCCTTTTCGCCACGATGTCACCGTGACAGAAGCTGTGGGAACCGAATTGTGGCGCGATGAATCTGTCGAGAGGAGGAAACCGCTGGAGCGAGACACGAATTTTCAAGACAAAAGAAGACGATCAGTTGCCACTTATCCTCGGGCTCGGTCAACAACTGTCGCGGTTAAACGAAATGAAATGAATGACGTCGCTTTGAGCGGTCGTGCGTATCGAGATCTCACAGACCCGGTCTGGCTGATGGATCTTTCCGACGAGGATACTTTACAGAGAAATATTACTCCGAAAGATTAAGTTCGAAGTTCTTCCAGGATTCTGTAAAGGACTGTCGAAATCGATTCTAACTGACTCGATGAAAATTGACACTTTGATGGCCGCATTTTACTTCTCACCGTCGGCGATATTTACGGAATCGTTCGTAAAATAGTAGAATTAATAGTCACGCTATATTTATATTGACATTTATATAGACACTTTACAGAATTCCAGTTAATTTCGGGTACTCGAAAAAGTAACAATTCTCTAGTGATAAACCAAGCAAGTAGTATCTTGCAAGCAATGGAATAGTTTAGATTTCAGAATACTGAAATCATTTTTGTGGTGTAAAATCACGCTTCCGTGACGTCGATCGACCACCGCTGTTATCTGAAAGAAGTCACCAGTTTGGTACGTGACAGCGACCAAAAATGTACCGATTAATCCCCTTTGATCTAATTTCAGCTCAGACTTCAAGTTCCACTTCCACAATCGTCGGAGCGAAATTAGACGATCTCGATTCGCCCGATCTCAGAAACGTACCACGCGATCTCTCGAGAAAAAAGAGAATTCCACGGACCGTGAAATCTCGACCTCGTCGAGCGAGGTCAGCTGACAAGCGCGCAGTAGCCTCGCGACGTTAATCCACGATCGTAATTCGTTATCCAGATGTACGTCATCGCTATTAGCTCGTAATGATGTAACTACCGGTGGAACCGCGAGTAAACGCCGTGAAATAGCGCCGCGATCTTCCACGTGCATGCGGGCATATAAATGTATCCTGGATCGATAACCTTGAACGATCGTTGCCCGTAATCGGCCGATCGAAGAAACGCAACGATGAGATGCCGCGTTGGCTTCTTCGACAGCGACCGCGTCTCTGGAATCTACGATGCGTCACTGCGATCGGCATCGATGAAATATCACCACGCGTCGACTACCGTGCGAATTATCTATCGGCAAGGTAATTGTTTCAGTGACGTGGCTGGTCAGAGAGGGTAGCGAGTTTGAAGAGCGAGTCGGAAGAGCGATCGAGATCGATCGCGTGAAATCGCTTCGACATCCGAGTTCTTCTGCGTTGCGATTATCGAGCTGCTTCTTAGACAACGAGGCTTCGACCGCGAAGTGATTTCCTCGAAAGGATTAAATATACTTCATCGAGGTAATCACCACCCTATGATGATTTCTCTAAAGAGTAATTGATTTCTGCGGTGAAAGGTTTTTTAAAGTTCACTTTCCTCGGTAATTACAATTTATGCATTGTTACAAAAATTGCGAGAAATATTTCAGAAGCAAAATTATCAATCGGAGCGCAATAGAGCGGGGCGTATAAATCGGGTTTCTAAGAAAGTGCAAGAGTGGTTGGACAATACTTGGGCTATTGAACAACAGCGATTGTTGATTTGGTGAAATTTCAAGTTATACCCATTGCTATTCTCGCGTCCGCGATTCATCCTTCATGAAGGATGATCAAGCGGCAGTTGTTGAAAAGAGGCGACGTTGAGGTAGCCGAAAGAAAAATCGTCCCTTCGTCTCTCCGCGAAATTGTGTGTATGCACCGTGCAAAACTTATACGTATAATTTATCGAAAGCACGTACTAATGGAATACTCGTTTCCTCGAGCGCTCACACGCCGGCATCCGCTTATCCCCACACGGACGATCCCCGCAGGAACGATTCATTAAGTTATCAATAACACGTCGAGGATCGGTAATCAGCAGGCTCGCTCCGTTTATCCCTTTCTCGCGCACAAAGTGTCCATCAAACGTGCCCTTCCTCCTCTGCATCCTCTGCGTCGATCCATCCTAACGACTCACTAAATCGTCAATAACGCCTGGAACATCCTGTCGACGGCATCGATTTATCGCGCGATATCTATCTCCGCACGGGGTTGGATCTGGCCGAGAAGTATCGGCGAAACGAGCGTGAACCTCGATGAATCACCGGGAGCAGGAGCACGTTTACCGGTGGAAAACACGAAAAATCCGGATTACACACAGACCGGCCGCCTCTTCCGTTTAATTAAACACAGACGCAGCGCTCTGTTACGCGATACGACGAGGCCCGTATGAAACGCGGATCGTATCGCGTCGTCTTCATTAAACGATCCTGGCACGCACGAATCACGATAATCGCGCCTACTTCTCTACCCGACGTTCGCGTACGGTTTCATCGCTTACGTATGTACGTGTTCCCCGCTTTCCTTTTTCTCGTCGCGCCTTTCTCTGGATTCTTCTTTGGGTTACGCTCGTGTACGTATCGCGGATCTGCAAACCTCCATGTTGCAAACCTAACTGAAATTTCTTCTCGCAAGGGAACTAATCCACGATGGGATTGGCGTCGATTACCAATTTTGATGAAATTTGGCGTGTAGTTTTCGAAAAAGTATTTGACACGTTTTTTTTTTGTCACTGAAAGTGATTTTAGCGGGGGTAACTTCTTCAGGTGCAACGCTAATGCAACGAAAATTAGCGATTGGTTGACCTTTGGGTCACGTGATTCGTGAGGGGGCGTGGCGTAGACCTCGAGTAGGAGTGGCGTTGTCTGGTACTGAGCAGTCGCGTCTGTAATTTGTTTTTTATCGATTCAAATGTTTGCATGACAAAAAAATTTTGTGGCAAAAAAGTCGTCTTCATTTCCTAGTCAGAACAGTTGCTTCTGGGCCTTTTAGGGAAACGAATCGTACTGAGGTGCAAGTTTTTTTTCTCGGCAATCTTGCAATCTTTTAAAGCGTAGCGAATTTCAAAATTATCCCGCTCTAAAGTATCAAATCTACTTTTTATTATGCAAATTCGTATTTTTCAGAGTTTGATTCAAAAATAGAAAATTATGTGTATTATAAAAAGTACCATACATTGAATATATATATTTCACACACTTTCTCGTATATTCCGTGCAATTTTACACTCTTCAATTTCTCGTAAACACGTAGAAATCCGCGGTCTACTTGGATTGCGTTCAAACTTGGATTATATATTTATTTCGACTACCGTATTTCCTTATTGCATGTGTCGTTCACCTTGGAGAGCCTCCAGTCGATATCCATAAATTCCAGAAGTTTCACTCGAAGTCTTCGTCTACTTCGTCTAATCTCGATTCGTGCTCATGAGAGATATTTTCAGGATAAAACTGACCTGGTTCGCGGACGTCCATCGAAGGCGTAAACTTTATGATTTCCTCGAGATGTAAATAGAAATAACTTCGCGTGGTAATCTTCTGATAACGAGCACCGATTCTTATCGCGTACTAGCAAAGTGTTTCGCCGCAAAGATTTATTGGGGCGACTCGTCGCGGAATTTCATTTTCCTCTTATCCATGTGTCGTGTTGTTTGTTCAAGCCGATTATCTTTGGCCTCAGAAGTGAAAAATTTCTGTAATAAGGGACGTTTGTCATAATGTGTCAGAGATTGAAATATACTTGCAGTTCTCTGCGTACGTATTAAGATACGTTGCACGACAAAGTGGGACAAGTTGTTTTCTATAAATTATGGAACCCTGTAAAAATAAATCTATTAATACTATCATCACGCAGCATTATTATTACACAGAAGTATACGATCAACGTTCAATATTTCAGAAATGAATGTTTATTACAAATGTAAAATTTAAAAAATAATATCGTCAATTTTTCTAACTTTCGATTTATGGAAAATTTTGGATTTTTCGATTCTTGAACGAGTCAAATGAAGAATTCATAAGAATTTCGTCAGTGTATTTTCACAGTATATGTTACTTCAATTTTGGATATTTAAATCCTCTATATATATTGCACTCATCTTTCCTTGATTCCAAAATTCGAGTCAGATTTTCGAGTAACCAATTTCTTCGAACGTTGTATCGGCGTTCCCGCGATGAAAGAAGAGCAAGAACAGACGAGAACGCGGAAAAACCGCGTACGCGATCGAGAGTAAAGGGAAGAAGGAGGGAACGAATGATCCACGAGGCGAACTACCGTTGCTTTCAAGCCGATGCGCGCTCAAGATTAGGCTAATGCGCCGTTCTCGATAATTATAATGCCAGAGCACCGCCACCGGCGAGAAAAAGAAACGCCTTTCTTTAGTATCCCTGATCGATGAATTTAGTATAATAACGTCGTAATCTACGAGCCTGCCTCTTGTAGGCTGCAAAGGAAAAAAAATTAATAAAGTTGTTTGAAAGAAAGAGGATGAAGTCCCGTGCGAACGGAGCACCGACCATTGATCGTTATATCCACTGAATTTAAAAGAGCAAAAGTTCCAGTTTCCCAGACGTGAATTCCTTTTTTCGTCGGTTCAGAAATATCCCCGGTTCGTGCGAAAGAAAAGTGACGTCTGAATCTTAAACAAGCACCGGCTATCTCGATACTTTTGATAAGAAATTCATGCAGCCATTCTATTTTAGACAAAATTTCGTCAACCTGATTGTGGAAATCAAAGAACGAATTTCGTTCAGAGATTTGTTCAAAAAAAAATCATTAACTTCTTGCCTTGTTATAGTTTCGATTTGAAGAAAGAAATTTCATTTTTCATAAATTGTAGCGTTTCAACTCTTTATGTCCAAAATGATGTTGCAATTTCAACAATATTTGCCTCAAAAATTGAAAAGAAAATGGCAAGGCAAGAGGTTAAATGCAGGCGTAACAAACACGTAAACGTCGTAAATTGTTCCTCGTACTTGGTACAGACGTGACAATAACATTCACCGGAACATTCATGCTTTTCAACGCAAATTCTAAAAAGAATCCTATTCAAGTAACGAGACGTTCAGCTGATCCCTCGACACGGCACAATTTTCACGCAAAAACATACTACATCCACCGTCAAAGAGAAAGAAGATCATCGAGAACAATTACCAGGCATTCTTTCAACGAGAATCCCGACACGACTCGAGGCCATTCCGCGAATCGTTCCGACCAATTGCACGAGGATCAGCGGCTGAACATGTAGAGCAACGTTTTGCTCTCGCGTAAAGAAAAAAAAAAGAAAAAAAGAAACCGCGGCTCCACGATGGATCTCACAATGGACAAGGTGAGGAAGGCGCGTGCACGAAGGTAGCCGGTGTGTGTGCACGCGCAGGAAGACGTTGATTTGCCTCTTCTCGTTTGCAAAATGAGTAGAAATCGAGTGACACGGGAAGTCTGCGCATCCGGCCGCTGCATAAACACGCGGTCGCTAGATCAGCAACCACGGGACGAGAAGAAACGATCGCTCGTATTTCTTGCGGACTCCCTTTCCTTGCTTTCGCCTTTCGTCTTTGTCAAGAGAAGCTGATATCGTTCTCCGATCGCTATACGTTGATTTCACGATCATACTCTCTGTCTGACAATTGTCGCAAAGAGAGACTTTAGATTCGGATCGACGATGAAATCGAAAGAAGGAAAGATGCCTGATCTCTCCCGAGTAGTGATTTTTAAGGCGCGCGACACTAGCGCCACGCGTGCGTTAACTACTCGCGTGCGTGCGCAGCATAGCATCGCTGTCCACCAGAGTAGCAGAGCAGTTTGGTTCATCTGGTGGCTACGATAACGGTACTAATTAATGATGACCGGATAATTAGAAGCGTCGGCTATTATCTTCTCGCAGAATCAATAGAATATAAAATTGAATGACCTATTGGAAAGATAGGCCCAATAATAGCACGAGGTATAACAATTACGACTATAACCGCTTTGATCGTTGTATCGGCTTTCGAAAATCGACTTGACCGTATCGCGTTGTGTTATTACGCGTACTTAGGATGTTCGCGAGGAATAAATTCATCGCCGATATTTAATTTATTCGCAATTAACCGAAGCGAAATTGAAATCGTTTCAGATATATCTACTGTCGATAACCATAATCGATCGTCACGAGGCTCACGTACTCGACGAATAACCGACGCCGAAACGTTTTTAGAGACGTTGAACCCCAGGCCCAGAAATAGACCGTGGACGATTCGGGGCGATAATTACGAACACCGATCGATCGACCCAACCGGGACCGATATTCAAAGAATCCGCGATTAACGACGAGTTATATCTCTCCTTCTGGCTGGCAACGAGTAGCGAATTCCGGGCCACGATAAATCCAGCTGGAGACGAGCACGGAAGAGAATGTTCGGTCACGCGTGGTTGCGGCCCTTTCAGAGAGCGGCCAGATCTCTCACCGCGGCCGAAGAAAAACCGGCTGAATCGGCATTAACCCCTCGATTTACATGTTACATAAATTACGCGGGATTAGAGCGTGTTGGATTAGAACCTTAGAGCGGAACAGTTATCTTCTTTTCGTGCGTTTTGTGTCGATTCTCGTCGCCACCTAATGGACACGAACATGAGTGACTGTGCGATTAGCCTCGATGGGAGAGAGAGAGAGAGGCATAACGCTGGAACTGTCGACGATTCAGCCCGTGAATTTTACAGCAGGTGGATCAAAAGGAAAAATGAACGAAAAGATAAGCGCAGGAGAGAAACGAGTTTTTATCGGTGAGTGTGGCTGATGACAAAAATACCTAGCAGTCTGCCTAGCATTCTTCCGACATCGAAGAGATTGCGGATCAATTATTCCGATCGGTCTGATATTCTCTTGCGTGAAATATGGAATTTGGATTTTTGCTTGTTTCAACTTTGTCTTGCAACAACATGAAGAAGGGTCTATAGGAAGGTTTATAGCACTATTAAACGAATTAGGGATACCCAGAGTCGAGTCGATGACTAGCCCGTTTCAAACTCCTTCATTTACTTGCAGTTGGAGATTTCGAATTAGTATTTAACGAATGTTATCGTTTGTTACTACGTTATCGAGTATTACACGATGGAATTACATGGTATTACATTATCGAATGTCGGACTTGAGTAATCGAGTCGCTCGGGTTATCGACTCCGGATAATTGCCAATAATGAACACGTCACGACTCATGAACAACTTCAACACTTCCATTTCGACGTTTATGTAGAATCAGACGTCATGGTCGAGTTGCAAGAATTTATTGCTCCTCTTCTGACGAAGAGCAACGGGTTGAACAAGTCTAGCACAACTCTAGCAAATTCGAACGATCGAACAGAAAGATCGAGTGGAAGTTAAATTGGGAACGTCGATAAATTTATTGCAAAGTCTAGAGTTTGCTGCGACATTCGCTCAGTTTGAACACAAATTCCAAAATTCCAATTTAACTTTTTGACGTGCAATTACTATAACCGATTCACCGGGTTCTGAAACCTGGAAATTGATCCGACTACCCACTGGGAAATTCGATCGGACGAAAGATTCGTTCGGAGGAAATTATAATAATCTGCAGCTTCCTTTATCAACGTAAATCGAAGACTACGAATTCCACGTAAATTGCACGCGAGTCTTCGGGTACCAGAAAAATTCGACCGATCGAAAGTTTTCATACGCGCGAAGGAAGGCTGCCCGGAGGAAGAGACGGCTAATAGAAATCGATGAGGTTGATCTTCCTGGAAGTTTGTTTGATAAATCAACCAGCTTAGTGGCTCGGGGTCGCCCGATTATTATTGGTTCATTAATTTCTTCTCGCGGCGGCGTCTCACGCGCGAGGAAACGTTGTTTTTCATACGGTTTCGAGCGTGGATTTCTTGCCCAGCCGAGAGTGGTGGCATAATAGCTTCGCCTGAAATCGTAAAGATGCGTTTCCCGGTTCTGCGATCGTTTCCCCGTTGCTTTTTCTTCCTCCTCGGCGTGTTTTGCCACGCCAATATTACTCGCCATCGCGATTATCATCGCGATCGAGTCCCGCGGCGAAGCTCCTCGTTAACACGTTTCGCCGATAATATTCGCACCTATATTTCGCGCTCGTACGCCAGCTGACACGCGGCGACACTTAACGGGAGATCTCCCTAATTTAATTTAATTCCCCGGTTGGAATTTCACGGTACGTCGTAAAGACGGACTCGGGACAGAAGCGAGGCCAAGAGGCTGGATACTTGTTCCCAACCTGTCGAAATTTTTTTCCCAATTAGCCGGCGATATTGCCGACTTAACGCGGACGTACGTACGGTACGTACATATCATGTCGTGTCATAAACGTGAAACGTTCTACGGCAGAACGTTGGATAGAATTCTAGCGGCTCGTCGAAGAGCTCGAATTACTCGGACTTTGATACTGTTTCCTTTGCGGACAACGATACTGATCTACGGAATTGTTTCACGCGAGTATGCTCGCGCCTCGGGGGAACGCATCGGGAAAATTTACGCGGCTGTTGATGCGTGCTGCGGGTAGCGTGACCGAGATACTTTTCGTTCAGTAAGAAGAGATGATCGGGAAGAGGCGAAGAAATAAGAACGTGTGACACGTCGTTTACTGACAGCAAACGACAAAAAGAAAAAAAGAAACAAAAATTCGACATCAGAAATTTCACCCCTGTTGTTATTTCGAATTCCGCGACCCAGCATGTACTAATTTTGTACAGCGAGTGATCGATCGAACAACAAACACATGTTTGTACGTGTGTGTACAGTAATGGCAAGCACAAATGGGTGATCGCTGTATATCATTTCTTCGTTTGCGTACACCAACGCGGTCCAGTCCAGTGACTGTTGTACCAAAAATGAAGGAAAGCACGATCATCGTGCTAAGATGCTGGCGATGTCAGAATGAGGACCCAAAGGAGGGAGGCAATCGCGCAAACTTGCCAGAAGAGAGAGAATATTCGCTGGCCATTGAATTCACCAAGATAAAGGAACGATCCTGCCCGGTGAGCGCAAAGCTCCTCTGGGAAATAGGACGGAGCCACGTTAGGTAGCGCTCGGTTATCTCATTTCGCATGGTAGCTATCTGCTCGCCTTTTTCCTTCCCTCCTTCTCCCCTCCCTCTATCGTTTGCCTTTCCTTTTTCCACCGGGCCGCGAGGATCGGATATTATAACTGTTTATTTTAATCTACATCATCGGCATCTACGCAACGATAAATCTCGCTGGACGTCCATACCATCGTTCTTCTTCTGCTCCTTCTTCTTCTTATTATTATTATTCTCTCCCTGCTTCTTGCGTCCTTCCTGCTCCTTTTTCGTCGTGTCTTGCTCGTGCATGTACGTACGTACTCGATACAGTTCGCTTGTACTCTCTCTCTCTCTCGCTCTCTGTTTTGCTTGTTCGACTAGAGCGTAATTTGCCGTACGTACGTACATTCGTTTCGTTGTTGCTCGTTACGCAGGAAGCTGGCCGTCCGAACAATGCACGGCTGTATCTGCCGCGCGATCGCGAGATCGACCGACGATTCCGCCGCGCGAAATAACCATTAATAACGAATCCCACTCAGCCGGGTGATTTTGGCCTCGGCGCAACCGCGTGATCCCCTTTCCACGTGCCCGTCGCCCGGGCTTTCGCAAATGAATTGCCGCCGTTCATTGTTTCGCCGATCTTCCGCGGATCTAAGCGGCTTTCGGTTAATAAATCTTCCCGCTCGTGCGCGGGGATCCTCCGATCAAAGATACGAAGAATCGAGACCTTCTACAAACACCATCCTCCGTTCAAATCCCTAAATTCTACTTAATTAGATTCTACGTACTTTTTCTCTCAAACGAACACAATTTGGCCGGATATATATTTTCCAAACGGGAAGAACGACGAACAAGACATCGAGCCAACATCGAATTAACCGTGCGTGCAAATTCCAAAGCCACACTCGCGACACTCGAAGATTCTTCGTTGCGTGTGCGTCGATTAAACGCAGTGTCCCGAGTCGAGCTCTTCCTTATAGCAACGTGAATCGGTCGAGCAGATCGTAAACAGCCTCGCAGTCTCGAGGATCTCGAAGATGCTTTCGTCGCTTCGAGACCGGTTAACTTCGCGCGTTTTTCCATCGGTTCTCCTCGAAACGAAGAATTCCTCTTGGTTCGGGGAGGGAAGGCCTGCGTGTTTCGACTCGGTGCGACCGCGCAGGAACCGTATCCTGGCCGAGTGAATCGATCAGGCGTCTCCATACCGTTAGAAGAAGCGCGCTGCCTTTTCCTTCGCGGGCGGCGCACCTGCCTTCATCCTCTAACGTCGCGAAACGTTCGAATCCAATCCTGCATTTTTCGTCTCGTTCTACTTCGTCCTTACTTCGTTCTCGACGAGCGACCGAGCGGTCCTGGAATTCGAGAATTTTGACGAGTTTCGATCCGAGACGAGGGCTCGATTGAGACTCTCGCTCCAATAAATGAACTTCGATTATTCGAATATTTTAAGCTCGTTTCTTGTATCGTCGATGCATTTATACAGTTATACATTAAATGTAATTATACATTTTTAAATATATTATTAGTAGAAGCTCAGGGTGTTTCACAAAAACCAAACCATCTGAATATCTTCTTTACAAAATAATGACAATACGGAAATAGTTTCTGACATAATTTAAACTGACTGGAGAGACAAATCGGATGGAAGAGTTATTTTTTTTAAACAGTATTTTTTAATGTTTCCTCAAGCTCATTTTTTTATGTAAGAAACGTGTATTTTTTTCTATTCCATCATGTAAAAAAATACACTCAGTTTATGACACGACCTACAAGTGGACCTTGGACTTTAAAATTCGACGTATTAAGAATTATACGTATTTATATTGTATTATTACTGAAATCTTACGCAGATCCTAATATGAACTATCGAGCGAAATCCTACATGTTACGAAGTCGTAGTTTCGTAATAAAGTGTCTTTCGAAATTTTTAGTTCTTACAAAGATTAAAAAAAAATACACCTCAGGATGTCACCTAGGAAAATACCTTAAATTATTTGTTTTTCTCAGAATGATACGTTAAGACAAAATTCCATTGTTTCGATGTAAATTAGTTTGTTAAGATCTTCGACAAACTCTAACATGCAAAACACATTCAACTTGTGTGGATGTCAGTTTCAATGTAAATAAAAAACTAAACTGTGCTTTCGTATTATCCTATCATGATTTCTTTTTTCAAATTTTAGACAACTACAATCATGACACTACATCTAAATACATATTCTGCACTACTAAATGCTCTACTATATCATATTAAATTTATTCATATTATATAGTAGATTATTATTTAATGTATTTATATCATATAGCAGTATATTATATTTATATTATATTAAAACTACTATATTATATTCAATTTGGTTTCGATAGTTCCGACGTCAGTTTCCGACAGCAATGATGATTTTACGAGTTCACCTACGAACTTGGAGACATTAACGTCCCACGCGATCACCCGTTTACTGCGAGAGGAGAAGGTCCACGGAGACTGTTTCCTCGGAGGCTAGTGCTCGTTATGCTAACGAAACGATTAACGCGCGCAAATCAGCCCCGAACAGCAAGGGTGAAACGAGCAACGAAGAAATACGTTGCCAGTAATGAAGGCAGCGAGCGACGTAACTCGACCCGTCTGATCATTCGAAGTCGTAAAACGGTGCGAAATAAGGACGAGAGACAAACAAAAACGGGCGAGTAGAACAGGATATTTTTCCGCGGGAGAGAATGATTGCCCCGGTTGTAAATTATTCGGATGGCGCGTGGCCGATTCTCGGATTCGCTCGTTACCGTTTCGCAACCGAGTACGGTAAACGCTCATTAGTCCGAGGATAACGCGTGCCCTAGCTCCGTTAACGACCTACCGGTTTGCCTCTTTGTAATCCTCCCTGACCGACCGGAAGCGCGGCCCCGCGAAAACGAACGTTCCTGGGTGCGGCGACGGCCGATTATCTGCAACTGACCGCCAAGTACTTTGCAAGCGGTTCGTTTCTAATCAGCAGGCTTCACCATTGTCGATAACTGTATCGAAATCCACGCAACATTGACCATTATCACTCTACACTCTGATTCTTACACTTGCTGGAGGAATGTAAATATTTGTTGCACGTACAGAATAGGAAGAAAGAAAGAAAATTTGCAGATACAATATTATGTATCGCGATTCGTTATAAACCAAAGTATAGAGAGAATTTTGATTACTGAAAAACAAATCTGATCTTCCAACGATATAATGATAAAATATGTTCGAGAGAATAATAGCTATCGAAGGAGGCTATCGAGAGACGAAGTTGCAGCCATGGAGAGTCCAACGAGCGTGAGAAACACCAACGATCGAAACGAGAAGCAACGATATATTATCATCGAATTGACTGTCGTAAATCAATAGCAAAGACAGTGGACGGAACGACCGCTAGTTGCAGGGACGAAAATCGGCGAACAGAGCGGGAAAGGAGCTGGCCGAACACTGATTGATCAATAGAGAGGCGTGAAAGATGAAGGAGACTCTCGTCCGGGTTCTCGAAAACAACGAGGCGGGGAAAATTGCTCAAAAATCGCGCGTTAATCACTTACGTCTCGTTGATTAATGGACGCGCGTCGGTCGGTGCGGAACGAACGTCGCGTACGAAAAGCCGAGACCTCGACCACTTCGACCAGGCCTCGAACGCGATATCATCTTTCATTCGCAGCGCGCGTTATTACGAGTGGAAGGTGAAAAATCGCGGCGCGCGCTCCTTGCCTCGGGACTTTGATGAAACGGCAAATTGAATTTACCGGGGAGAGAAGTCGGGGAAACGGCAGAAAACGGTCGATGACGAAGCAAGAAAATATATATATATATGTATATTCGACGACTTTTCGCGTCTGTACGGTGGGCTGTATTTCAAACTCCTCTTAAATCATTCCCTGTTTACTCCGGGGGTATTTCACATTCGCGGAGCGAACAGTTCGTCTCTCGACGCGCACTGTCCATTTCCTCTGTTCTGTTTTATTGCCTGAAGAACTCGCGTTTTTTCCAAAGAAAATTTTATAAATGCATAAATACATAATTTTATAAATTTTGTACATTCTAAATTTACAAAATTGCAGTAAAGTCTGAACGTTTGAAACCTTCGGAGTGAGGTAATGCAACAAATTTGCAACATTCTCTCCTCTACCGAATCATTTTTTATCACTGAAAGTGATTTTAGCGGGGGTAACCCCAGAAAATCGGGCCTCTTCAACGCTAATGCAACGAAAATTAGCGATTGGTTGATTTGGGTCACGTGATTCGTGAAGGGGCGTGGGGTAAAACTGGAGTAGGAGTGGCGTTGTCTGACGTTGTTGCGCCTGTAATTTGTTTTCTATCGATTCAAATGTTTGCATATCAATAAAATCTGATGGCGTCGTCTTCATTTCCTAGTCAGAACAGTTGCTTCTGGGCCTTTCAGTGAGACGAATCGTACTGGGATAATCGTTTCTTTTCTTCTTCTTCTTTTTCTCCTTCGCTCCGACGAAACAGAGGGGACACGGCCAATTGGGGGATCGGTTCTCCGGAAAATTGCTCCGATGTCTTTGCGCCAGGGAATCTGGAACAACCGAGCACCCGAGGGATTGGAATTCCAAGCACGGGAGAAGTCCGAGAGGAACGAAACGCGGCTAATCAATCGGCAAATTGTTGCCCGTTACTCGAAACGATTCCCTCGATGGCGCCCTCGACCCAGCGCGAAGCTGTTTTCGTTCTCTCTATCGGGTTGACTGCTGCCTCGAGCGATTAATCGAATCGAACCGAACCCAACCGGGAGTACGACACTCGTACGGTTCCAAGAGACGGGCGAGCACGCTGCCAGCGGATCGATTCCGATCGATCGAACGTCGCCAATTATTGGATTCCCAGGGATAGAGTCGTCGATCGTGACGCGAGGCGAACTGGGCGATCTAGCTCCCTCCGCGAGAACTGACCTAAACTCCACTTTGTCGACCAGTTATAGTTTACCGTTCCGTTGCTTTCGTTGCGCGTTGTTCGCCGAAGCAATCGTATACGATTCCTTCTCCTCGTGTATCTCATTTGGAAGGCTGATCACGAGGATCTTAGCATAACCGAGGATACTTCCGATGTGGCAAACGTTGGGAAGATTATCGTCTCCAGTTTGAGCTTGGCTCGCGGAAGTATTACAGGAAAGTTCATTATTCTCAAGTCTTTCTCGCTGAACGTGCAAGGCGGAGTACAAACGTGAATAACTAAACAGATTGGTCCGGCAGTCTTAGAGTTAAGCATCGGGGAGGATGCATTAGGTATACCTAAGAGACGTTCAGAGACGTTAAAGTAAAAGAAACAAAAAACTGCACTTGTATCCCATTACGATTCGTTTTACTAAAAAGGTCCAGAAGCAACTGTTCTCACTAGGAAACAAAGACGACTTTTTTGCCATAAAATTTTATTGATATGCAAACATTTGAATCGATACAAAACAAATTACAAACAACGCCACTCCTACTCGAGGTCTGCCCCACGCCTCCTCGCGAATCACGTGACCCAAATCAACCAATCGCTAATTTTCGTTGCATCAGCGTTGCACCTGAAGAGGCCCGATTTTCTGGGTTACTCCCGCTAAAATCACTTTCACTGATAAAATCTTTATAATACAATATAGGGTACACAATCTTTTATTTATGTATTTTACGAAAAATTACTCAAATCTCCAAAAACACTGTTTTGTGTCCAACAAAAATTATCAATTGGTCATTTTGTCCATTCTGCTAGTTCTAATGCTAACTTTTAACAAGACTGCGCGAAATGCACGGCTGCAGTAACAGTAACGACGACCGGAATGCGGCCAATCTGCATTGAATCGAGAGGATTGGCACGATTCCGGTTCCCCGAATTGAAAGTCGCATTGTTTTCCGCCAAGGCAAATTCCACGCGCGGCCTGCTCGTTTACGTTGTTCACGTGTGTTTCTTCGGCGACGGCCTGTCGAATCTATTCGGGGATATAGCAACGTTATAATCCTCTCCTAGCTTAGAACGCGAATGCCTCTCTCCATATAATCATCTGCGCGCGTCTCCCGAAATTCCACTCGTCCATCGAAATTAATTGGCGTCTACCGGGATCTACTTACGGTAAATCTGAAATGCAAAGACGGATCAGTCAAGATGACGAGGCCGAGATAAAAGGATCGTTGCTTAAATTCTAATTACCAGGCTGGGAAATCGCGATCGAGAGAAGTCTCGTTATACCGTGCACCTGTGTGTTCAAACATCAGAGAAACAAAATCACGCTCGTTAGATCGTAGAGGAAACGCTTATGAATTTTGTACCCCGCCCGCGCCCACCGGTTGTTTATTGGCTGTTTCATGCTCGATGTGGCGTAAATACTCGCGAAATTATACTTCGACGCTTAACCAGTTAATTAATTAACCTCCCGCGGAACCTTTTACGGAATATTCCGTCGCTGAAATGAAAGTGAATAATGAATAACAACTTATGATAAAAGGAAAAGTAGTAACCAGATCTCTGTGAGCGTGTGTATTGTGGAGTACGTCACCGGCTGATTTATGAATGAAAAATAAAAATGTTTCACGCGGCGGGAAAGTCGAGATAAGATTATGTAAATTACGTCGCAGGAAGGGAAATTCTAACGCGTTGGAGGTATTTATACGCTATAAATAGAAGTCGTCGTTACGCGAGGACGTGTATTTTAAGAATACGCGTTGGTTGGAATGCCACCGGACGTTTCACAACCTCCTCGAGTCCCCTCCCTTCGTTCTAGATGTTCCTCGGATTGAATTATCGAATTACTCGTCGATTGTTGATCTTATTGTATCGGCTAATACCGCTAGGCGCCGGGAAACCTGCTCCGGTAACAGTTCTCCTTTGAGGAAATTACACGTTCCCGGTGAAACGAACGTCGATACACGCACGGTGTGTTTATTAGAGGCGAAACGCAAATTTCCCTGAAGACCTTGAGTCGTGCCGGCTCGATGATGATGAATTACCACGACCGAGAGGAGGTAATTTCCTTCGCGTTACGCGGAACGTCGGCAATCGTCTCGTCTCGATGGAAACGCGCGGGGCAAAGATTATTCGAAGTAACAAATTCAAATTACTCGAGACGACAAATTCTAATTGTTGCTCACGAACGACAAATAGATCAATTAACGAATGACAAGTAAAATTGAATTCATTCGTCGTGTTGAATTTTTTTTTGGAATAAGAAAATAAAAGATTCGTGTTTCACAGTCTGTCTTTATTTCTAATATTACAATTCGTATTGTCACGCGTGCGTATACTAATGTAATAAACTCTACAACTATTACAATCTACGTAAAATAACTGATGAATTTGTTCAGATTTGTTCGAATCTTCTGAAATTATTGCCTCGTTGTTGATTGCAACAAGAAATGATAAATAACGAGACGAACATTGAATGAACCGCACGATTCGTTATTTATATTTAAAATATAAAATTATTCTTACTCGAATAATGCCCAAAGCTGCGTGAAACGCTGTTGCTGTCATTCGTCGAGTGCTCGCGAAACAAAATCCAGTTAGTTAACACTAGACTACTAAAATGGTCGAAATGACTAATTTATAATTTTGTGTATTTTTAGATGCTCGAGTGATTTTTGCATACAAATCTTAAGATTTATAATATTTTTACCAGCAGTTCATGTTCTTTGTGGTATCATTAATTTTTTCTCATGCCTTGCACTTTAATTTCTTTGCTACAAATATTATACTTTACTTTGGTCGTCGATGGTTCTAACAGTAAGTGTTAATCGTCGGTCGCGACTTTTCGGCCAGCTAGATCGACCGAATGCTTCACTGAAACCGTCGTTTCGCTGGAAAGAGACGAAACCTGTCGATGACTAACGCACAATGCGACGAACCGGTGTCGAGCAATTTTTCCGCAGAAGCATCTGCGGTGCGTATTTTTTTCGCACAGCATCGGGAGCAGCAGGATGTCTGACGAGACACGGGGACTGGTCGTAACGCGATCCTCGTAACCGCGGGCTAGAATAACTGGGTAACGGGTAGCACACGGCCGCTAAACGCGTTCGTCCTCCTATGCTGCATCCTGAAACCTTCACCGACTATTCAGAATACGCTGAATAATCCGTTTCTACAGCGGAGCAACGGCGCGGTATTCACGGCGGCTGACACTGCCTCTAAATTCCAATATTTATTGGAATACATAGGCATTACGCCTACGGAATATAAGGCAGAGATATTTCAGTCTCCTTAGGCTTCGATAATCTCCAATTTCATTAATTCTGAATTATACAGTTGTCAGACTAGTTGTACAGGAAGAAAATGGGGCAAGTACTTTGGTTGAAAGTTAATTATTTTGTCAGAGCCAAGGAATTTTTCTTCTCTTCCAAAAAGGAGGAGAAATTTCTTTTGAGGAATTTTAAATCACATGGATACCGCTATTTTGGTTAATCGATTCTAACAATCTTCAATTTATTCCTGAGTTGTATATGCAGTCAAACTTGTGATAAAGGAAAATATGACAAGCACATTGGTTGAAAGTTAATTTTTGTCAGAGCCAAGGGATTTTTCTTCTCTTCTAAAAAGAAGGAGAAATTTCTTTTGAGGAATCTTGAATCAGATAGATTTAGCACTATTTTACCACTTCCCTTAATCTGTGACGTAATTAATTCGAGTAACAGTATTCAAAGCGGTTGTCAGCTACTGGTCAGCTCGGCTCGTCCAGTTGCTTTTGTTCGATGCTTCAGGTTCGATGGCTTCTGGAGCGGCTTTCCAAGCCCGGTTACGAAGCGATTCCATTCAAACTAGCATCCTCAGGGACATAAATAACCGTCCATCCTGTGATACGCTCGCGAACAATATCCATCCACGCTGTTAATTGCTCGTGGAAGTGCTTCCGCGATTTCAGACCAGGTTTCGCTTCGCGTGCAACGGGGCTCGGTCTTCTCTCGTTTTTCGTTTTTCTTGGTTTCAGCGCTTCTTCTTCGGCTTGGATTTAGGTAAACCGACTCGATCGACGAAGACTGCCAATTAAACCGGTGATTACTGCTGGATGGAATTTAAGGTTTCCTCCTGTGGACTTCCTTCGAAACTCTTCCCTTGGTCTATGACGTAATTAATGACTGAATTCCATTGAATTTACTTTTTTTAATTTGTTAAAACAGCAGTCAACGACGACCGTGTCATGGAAACGTTTCGGTTCCTTGGTTAGCGAAAGAAACCATCGTCGTTCGCATCCTCGTCGATCGTACCACCGTAGCTGACAACTTTCTCGTCCGATTCCAGTGTATTACGCGCGAGCCTGCTCCGTTTGTTTCGGTCTCTTCAACGCGCAGCACACTTTTCCCGCGCTGACGAGCACGGGGAAAATTAATCTTGGCTCGTTAAACGACGTCGAAACGAATTTCCTCCGCGACTGGTGAAATTGTTCCGCCAGTCGTTAGCACGTAACGAATCCATTCCTTCTGTCGCGGTCCGCTGCGAAAATACATTTTTCAGCCCCTGCGAGAACACCTGCCGAGCTTTGCAGGTGGCCCGCTGCACAACTGTTCATCGTTCGAGCAGACCGACAAGTCGATCACAGAATCGATCTTGACAGAGAAGAGATTAGATTGGACGCGAAAAGTCCAAGGTCGGTGAAGTCCTACAGAGATCCTGCACACCGTTAAAGACTAATTACGCTCGTTACACGATCACTTTTTACCTCAGTCCATCGGCTGTTAACCTCAGCTTCTCGCAGCTTGCTTCTTCTCCCGCTGCTGTTCTCAGCTTTCACCTCCGTTCATTTCCAAAGATCGAGTCACATCGAACCTTTACAAGCGTGGAAGTGAAAGAAAATCTACGTGCCTAGCACCTAGCAGCCATTACTCATTCGGACGCGACTCTACACGTCCACTCAATCTTTGGCGAGTAAGAACACTCGCCTTCCATTTACCAGGCGTTCAACACGCGAGGAGTTTGCTATCGATCGGCCGTTCTGTCGCGAACTCGTGTATCCACTCGGTGAGCGTCCAACGGACGAGGAAGATCCATCGTCAGAAGTCGCGTTAACACGTTTCCACTTAACGAACCGTTACCGTGCGAGCCGGCTGGCTCCTTCTGGCCAAGGGGGCTACATTCTTGTCTACGCGGCGAACGGCCGGTTGTAAATTGCCGCGGAATTGGTAGCAAAAAGATCGGATCTCTTATCGTGACGATCGATAGATCGAACCTCTCCCGTGGCGAATCATCAACGCGAGAACACATGGTGTTACGGTAATACAGGCCTCTGCCTCGACTTGCTGCCACGACTTCTTCCTGCCTGCCTGCCTGCCTGCCTGCCTGCCCGTGGGCTACCAAGAGCATTTTGTCCCTGTTCGTGCGTGTCATTTCCATCTAGGTGTGTACCGCGTGAGAATATCTTCGTTCGAGCTTTGCGACGTGAATGTCCGATTATTTTCGGAATATTTATTCATTCGCTTCGGACTCTCAGACTCTCGTTCGTTTGGATTTCGAAGAGTGTCGCAAGTAGACGGAAAGTCGACAGAAATTGTCGATATTTTATGGTTTTAGGTTAAGTTTAGGTCAGATCTAACTCAGGTTTAGGTTTGGAAAAAAGAAAATTTCGAAGAGCGTCGCAAGTAGACGGAAAGTCGACAGAAATTGTCGATATTTTATGGTTTTAGGTTAGATTTAGGTCAGGTTTAGGTTAGGTTAGGTTTAGGTTAGGTTTAGGTTAGGTTTAGGTTAGGTTTAAGTTTGGAAAAAAGAAAATTTCAAAGAGCGTTTCAAGTAGACGGAAAGTCGACAAAAATTGCCGATATTTTATGGTTGGTTTAAATTTGGTTAGGTTAGGTTTAGGTTAGGTTTAGGTTTAGGTTAGGTTTGGCGAGAAAAGAAAATTGGTGCGACAAATTTTAAGGAATCTCTGCGAAGGGAAGACCTCAATCTTGAAAATCATGATAGATTTGATAATTAAACAAATTTTTCACTTTGAATTTGCAAAACAGGAGGAGTATCGTTTGATATTTCGCATTAATATTTTCAAGAGAAACGATCTTTTTAGTTACAAGAGTTGAAACTACATCGACGATTTTACTAGACTACGAACCTGCGAATACTTAGTACTCACTATTCTACAAAAATTACCTTTCTGATCGCCGTCATACTCTTAGCAGCGAGTCGTAAAGAGACTAATAAAGTTATCCTCTCTAACGAACGGTCGGAGGGTTGATCATTGCGTGCACGTCGATTGTGAGAAGCGACGTGGAACGAAGCTATGTAAATCAGGTTGTACCCGAGTTTGTATTAAATAATCACTACGAAAAAAAGAAAAGAAAATGGAATAACGGAGAACGTTCGTTCTCTTCCATGAAGTTTCGGTTTTACGATACTTGAAGGGAAAAAGGGGGAAAAAAACGTACGCGATGAGAAAATGGATAGATCAAATGGACTCGCGCGAAATGTATTCCAGCTACGCATTCTAGATGTCGAAATAACCGTTTTATGCAAAACGAACACTGTTCTCGCATGAACGATTTTATTCTTCGCCGGAAAACGGTCCCGCATTCGCGTTTAAACGGCGAGGCTATTAACGAGATGATAGGAATCGCACGATAAGATGATACGTGCGGGGCAAACAGACGGATCTCTTCGAAGCTACGTCGGTCGATCAGGTGTCAATTTGCTGTGAAAATTGTGAACACCATTCCAAGCCCTTTTATCTACACTGGTGCCGTCCTCGCGTATATCCTGACGTCTGTATATCATTTCGTTTCGAAGCACTTTCGTGAAGATTTCTGAAAGAAGTTAAACGCCGAGCAAAAGTATAATTCGCCACTGGGTAATTCGACAAATTCCAAAGAGATTTTCCCTCAAAGGCAATCCGAGAACATTGACGAGTATCTGTATTCGGTGTCACGGCTAATACCAAAGTTTAGCTCCCGAAGAATACGTATAGCGATCGGCAACTATGTGTATAGTCGCCGCTATACGTATCTCGATCCTTGCACTTTTTGTTTCTTCTTTTCTTTTTTTCTTTTTCGTCGATGGATCGGCAGAAGCAGCTGTGTATATCGAGCGAATGCCCATACTTTATCAGGCTCGTTTAACCGATCTTGGAAGTTTAAACGCGACCGATTTCATTTATTTTCCCTCGCGATCCTCGTTCCGTGGCTCCGTAGCTGGCTTGATTAAAGGTACACGGCCTGTCGCGCGAGCAAACGCTCAACGAGGACGTGGTTGGGTGGCGACGACAGGACGATGACGATGGGAGAAGAAGAGGAAGAAGAAGAAGAAGAAGAAGAAGAAGACTCGAGCGAGCGACGCGGTGAAACAAGAAGACGAAGACGATGAGAGTACGAACGGGACGAGAGAGGGAAGAAACGCATATTTACTTGGTCGCATGACCGCCCAAGAAATTTAATCCCGCGCGATCGACCGCAACGACGAGGAAACGAGGCGACGCGGAAGAACAATGGCCCCCGCGATCGCACGACTAACGTCCTCGTCGCGTCCAGCGTTGTCGTCGTCGTCGTTGTTGTCGTCGTCGTCGTCGTTGTCGTCGTGCCTACGCTCTGGAATTCCATCGAGGAAACGTCCGCTCGCCTATCCCCCCGTTCGCGGGAAACCATCGCGGCGAAGAAAGCAATCGACGCGTTACACACGTGACGTAACGGACACGTGCTTGAGCCGCCTCTCGCGCGGATCCAGGCCTTCCTTTTGCCTCCTCGCCTTTTCGTTCCTTCTTCTAGCTCGCTATTTAATCCTAAACCGTTAATACTAAACCGTTGTATCGCGACGTTTCTTTCTTTTAATTGGGAAAAACGGTGTTACGAATCGCCTTGTCATCGATTACGGTCCAATTAATCTCCGGCCCGATTCCTGGTAGTTTTGCATCGACGATGGTTATGGTCTCGTTATGCTCTTCGAATTCGAATCCTCTGGTCGACGTCGTCTTTACGACCGTATTTGCTATTTAATTGGACGTGTCGGCTCGTAGATTGAATTACACGCAGATTGAGATTTTATCTCTCACCTAGGTTTCATAAAACGTACGTTTGGAAGATCTCTGAAATTGGAACAAGTTGCGCCCCAAGTTTCGTTGAACAGCGTCTCGTTAGCCACTCGTTACGGGCAGTTTTGCTCTAATAAAATCGTTCGCGATGAGCGATTACGTTACGCGGATGATCGCCCGCCGCAAGCGGCGCGGAACAAGCTCGAAGAAACGTATCGAGACAAAGGGAATCCGGCGCGTACGATCGCAAGAAAATCAGCAGCGTGTAACAAATCGTTCGGCAATCGCCTTTCTCCCCGCACCGCGAGCTTCAACTACGAAATCCTCCTCTCCTCCACGTTGTTCCTCGTCGCTGAGGCCTCGTCCCGTTGGCCGAGCGCTGTCGGCTCGATTTTACAGCCGACTCGGCTTATTTATTGCTTCATTACTATTATTCATTTATTTGCTGCTGTTGCTGCTGCCGCCGCGAGATCCAGTGGAACCCAGAGAGTGCCCACACTCCTCCGTCCGTCTATCTCTCTAGCCCGTTTCGTTTTTTCTCGCGTTCTCTCGGCTGCCCGGCGAGCTGCGAACAGGAGATCAGGCTGGTTCCGGCTGCACGCATTGGCTCTGCCCTGTAAATCAACCCCCTGGGCAAAACGAGCCAGCCGGCAGATCGTAAAATAAACCGTCTATATGCCCCCGTTACGGGGCTGAAACCTAGCTCCACATATATAAATATATATAAATATATTCGTTGTTGCACCCGATTAACACGCTGCGAGGCAAACGTCCAAGAGTTGGTCACGCGCAATCGATAGACTTCGCTCCATTGAGTCAACCTTGTTTAGACCTCCGCTACTTTCGGAGACGATAATTTGCAAATTGGAAGGTATCGCTTTGCTTGGGTGCTGCGGAGCTGGCGCAGCAGAAGGTTCGAGCTAATTGGGAGACAGATCCGCGTTTCGGATGATCGGTCTGGAAGAATCAAACTTACGATCGTGTCATAAATCAACTGGAAATTGAACAGTTTTCAAATACGGAATAGGTTTGCCGATTACGTGTTTTGATCATCTAGTACAGCGGTTGCCAATCTGTGATACGCGTACTCCCAGACGTACGTTCGCACTTTACGCGAAAATAACGTTGGTAATGGCGGAGAATATAAAAAAAGAAGAGAAGTTGAAATAAAAATAGAAAAACAAAGTTGTAGAGTTTAGATTTATAAAGTTATAGTTAAATGTTAATTTATAGTTTAGATTTATAGTTAACGCTAGAACTATAATTTTTGTTGGGCATTTTATAGATATTAAACGGTGTGCAGCTTTGCGTTTCGTTCAGTTTTGTTAAAAGTTAACACCAGAACTATCAAAATGCCCAAAATCACAAATTGATGATTTTTGTTAGATATAAAACAGTGTATTTTTGGTGACTCGAATGATCATTCGTAAAATGTACAAAAAAGAGCTTGTGTATCTTACTGTGTCTTTCGCTTTAACGTCTTTTTTAGTATTAAAATAGAGCACTGGAGGCAAGGATACGTGATTGAAAATGAAAAAATTGACACGCAGTTTAGATGTATACATACGCACATAATTGGATTCTGTAGAAATTCGATCGGCGGTTTCGACGTTCCAATTTCATTCGCTGAACCGAATTATTGATAATCAACATTCGTCCGAGTCAAAGTCTCTCGTGGAAGCAACAATAGCATCTACGAATATCGACGACCGGTCAATCAACGAAGAACGAAGGAAAAGAGTCAATCTGAAAGGCCGGAGGCGCTTCACGATCAAACAGCGTTTATCGACAACGTACCGATTCCCGCGCGTTTAGCCGGCCTAATGGCTCATCCGCGTGCCACGCAGCGGGAAAAAACCGCGCAACAAACGTTCTGCCCGAGACTCTCTCTTCCGATCGTCCGCGCCACTCCAATTTCAACGCGAATAAGATTCATAAATCACCGTCGCCGCGGCAGGCAGCTTCATTCGATTTCCATTATCGAGTTCCTTCTCGTACGAGCTTGAATCCGCGGCTCTCGGAAAAATTCGCGGCCCTCGTTTATTCATCGCCTGCCTCTCTCTCTCTCTTTCTCTCTCTGTCTTTCTCCCGGGGACGTAGCGGAAGATCGATGCGATCGTGGCTCCGGCATTTCGTTCCGCGGATTCAATCTTCGTTTCCCGCTGTGGGCGCGCGATTTTCAGTTCGTGAATAATCGGCGTAGGATCGGTCGGGGACTCGGCGATGCGATGCTGCGCGCACAGCCACCGGGTATAATGAGAGAATAACCGGGGACATTTACTCGGGGCGCCACACGGAACGGACCGTTATCCTCGCTTCGCGAATCGCCCGTCACTCTCCTTCGTCTCCCTCATTCCGTGTCCCCTTCTTCTCTCTCTCTCTCACTCTCTCTCTGCCTAAGTAAATTTCGAATTTTCCACCGGTTTGCCGACACCGATACTCTTGCGGTGTAATTATTACGGTAAACGC
This sequence comes from Melipona bicolor, assembly GCA_030673865.1. Classification (NCBI taxonomy): domain Eukaryota; kingdom Metazoa; phylum Arthropoda; class Insecta; order Hymenoptera; family Apidae; genus Melipona; species Melipona bicolor. The sequence continues at coordinate 4,809,815 of JAHYIQ010000012.1, forward strand.
GGCTGAGAGATCGAGGATCGCGATCGGCGGATTTCGAAGTCGGGGAAGTCGAGAACGATTTCAATTGGAGATCGAAAGAGTTACGGGACGTTTTAGAATCTGGATCTTTCTTCTTACGATAAGTAAATGTTGTTTCAGACCAGAATGGAACTTGCGAGATAGAAAATTTTCTATCGAACGAACGGATAATTTGTTCGCCGACGTTGGAAATGCTCTCGACATTTGTAGCAAATACTGGCTATTACTGAATAGTCAAGTAATAGTGTATGATACATGTACACTATATGATTATATAAAATAATATGCACGATGGTATAAAATATATAAAATATATAATATAAAATAAAATGGTACGATAGTATATACTCGAGTATAAAAATGGACCTTTAATTAAATGTTTTAAAATAACTTGTCTCCGTGGAAATTTTATCACACAAATTCTAAAACATCTGTTGCATGAGAACATTAAGTGTAACAGTTCTGTCTACAAAAATTCCACAAAAACGGATATTTTCTTTACATGAAATATATTAGTTCGAACAGAAACGAAAAGAACTTGTGAGATGATTGAGAAATTCGCCAAGTTTCGAAGGTTTATAATTTTAGTCGAAGATAGTGATTGAAACTGAAGCAGAGTAAATCAATTTTTACTATCGTTATATCACTCTATTACTATATTACTATTTTTCAATTCTACCCTTCAAAATGGCAATTATTTGTAACAACAAACACCAGTCGACGCTGAATTATCATACCACCAAAGAAAGTAACTCTGCGAGCTTTCGATCACTGCCAGATGGAGAAAGTAAAATTGTTTTTATTTAATTCTCGTTGATCTCGATTTATACGAGGGCTGTTTCACCCGATCTCGATTTATACGATCACGAGACACGTCGCGGTTGATCGCACAACTCGTCGATGCAATTTAACAGTAATCGCTGGTAAATTCGATTTCTGGGTGGTATCGAGTTATCGAGCTATCGTTTCTTGTGTAACAAAGGACAGAGGAGGAGAACCGCCTGGAACCGCTCCGCGGGATACTCGCGAATATTGCACGAAGGTAATTGCCCGCTTGAAATAATGTTTTCACGGCCGCTCCGTTGAAAACGTTGCTCGTTCCGATTTAACGCAGTGCACTTGATGCGAACGACGCAGTGAACTGCAAATTGGCACGCATAATAACGAACACGAACCTGCGTTTGTTTGTCTTTTCTTTCGATCGAACCAGCGCTGTTCGAACACTGAGTGGCTCGTGAAAGTATCTGAAACTTGCGCTGCAAATCAAGCACGAAGCGTTTTGAATTGAATATCCTTCACAAAATCAATCTTTACACAATTATTTGAAATCTTTGTATAAATACAGTTTTTTATAAATTAAATTAATAATAGAAAATATTCGTGTGATGAAAAATTATCGATGTTTTAAATTCTTACTCGTGGAATCATCCAGCAGTGTTCATTTCCTCTGTACTTTTACTGAATTCGTTTTTTCCAAAGATGTTGACACATTATTTTAAAGGGAGATATCTTTTGCAAGTTCAAACGTTTTTACAGACGCCACAAAATTTTTTTTCGCAAATAAATCCGTCGTGATCCTAAAGATCCTAAAGTCTTGCTTTCGCAATAATCCCTTAAAATCTGTTCTATGATTTTTTTCTTTTTCCACCAGGTTGTAAGAGTTTGAAAGTGTCGACAGTTTCTCATTTGTGTCTCGTTTGTATAAATCAAATCTTTCCGCCGATTCGTGGCAAAGATCACTCGTATTTCTAACCGCTCCGTCGTCATTGGAATCAGTTGACCACAGCGCAAATCGCACGAGTCCCTTTCGCGTGGAACACGTTCGATAATGCTGTCCACGAGAAGTCTGTGCCGTCGACAGTTAATCGGTCGCGGCAAGAAACGCCCGCAAGAAACGCTAGGATCGCTTCCTGCGATCATCCTTGACCGGAAGTCATCCGGAGCTTCGCACGATCGTTAGATCGAAAGAAGAAGAAGAAGAAGAAAAAAAAGAATCAGCTTACGCTTTCACGCAGACGTCCCCGGTCGATCCGAGAAAATTTCTTGCGGCAGACGACTCGTTCTCGCTGCCGAGCCATCAGTTTCCAATCCACGACCAGGCGCTCCCCGCCTCGTGACAGCTTCGACGTCGAATAATTTGTACTACAAGAGCAGCCGCGGAAGAAAAAGTCGATTGACTCCAAGGATGTCAGCTTTCGTACTCGAAAGAGATCGAAGAACGTGCGATTGAACGAACGAAGGGAACGCGAGAAGTCCGGAGGATCCGTGATACCGATTACTTATATCGTAACGAGGTTCGGTAATGGATCGTCTGGGCTGGCAGTGAAGAACGATTCGTGATTGGTAACCTTCGGTTCTTCTAACGGCATAGATAAGCAGAAATTGCATTCCAGCAATTAGCGAACCCGAGTCGTTAATTAATCCTTTGATTTTTATCTTTAATGTCTGCTCTAAAAACTGTCAGTGAGCTGTTCAAAACTATCAGTTTGATAGGCAACAATCTTATCTATTTAGTTATCTATTTGTATCTTTAATGTCTGCTCTAAAATAAGCTGTTCAAAACTATCAATTTAATAGGCAACAACCCTATCTATTTAGTTATCTATTTGTATCTTTAATGTCTGCTCTAAAAACTATCAGTAAGCTGTTCAAAACTATCAGTTTGATAGACAACAATCTTATCTATTTAGTTATCTATTTGTATCTTTAATATCTGCTCTAAAATAAGCTGTTCAAAACTATCAGTTTGATAGACAACAATCTTATCTATTTAGTTATCTATTTATTTCGTTATTTCAAGAATTTACATCTCTAGAGCCAATTAATACTGTCTTTAAGAACCAATTTTAACGTTCTTTTCGTTGCTTTGTTGCAGAGTTTGCTCCCTTCGTGAAATTCGAAGATCCTCCCACGTGACGATGACTTCCTCTGAAGGCAACACTCCTCGAGTCTGATCGTGAGTACGCTTGCATTTTTCTTTCTCTGGTTGCTCAATTATTTATATCGTGAGACAAAGCCACGATCTTACAATAGCCGCACGAGTGACTGGTTGTGTTACATTTCCTCGTCTTGTGTTTTATTAATTGAAGGGCTGTGCCAAGAGTCTGTCTCGTCGAAATTGTCTTTGCATCTCGAATTTGCTCCTTTCTCGGTGGCGCGCGCGCGCGGGCGATTCAGAGCAGAAAGCAGAAACGCGTCGTCGTTTCTCATGGTCGATGACATTCAGCGACGGCCAACGGAAAACACGCGATAAAACAATGCGAGTTTCATTCTCACGCGCCGATTGCGCGATTGTTTCGTTATTCGGGATTGTGGCACGAGTAACGTTGATCAATTTCACGCGGCATTCTTTCTTTTCTGCTCGTCCGTGTACCCGGATCCGGCTCGCGACGTATTCAAACTTTGACGAAATCGAATCACGCGGCCAGCAACAACGAATGCCACTTCTCGATATTTTTACGAATTATGATATTTTTGTAAGCTACTATCTCGTCAAGTTGACGCTAGAATATCTCAAAACGACCAATTCATAATTTTAAAACGGTGCATCAAGTTTTAGAAACTTGAATGATTTCTCGCCAGATATATAGGGTGGGCCAAAAGTTTTTTTCCTATTTCTTTTTTTTTTAATAAAACATCAAAATGTAAAAATAAATAAACTAATTTTATTAATTTTAAATTAAATTCAAGCTCCAACATAATTTTTTCATTATGTTCCAAAAATCATTTTTTTCGAATATTGACCGTCAGAGGGTTCGCAAATTTGCAATTTTCAGTTATAAAAAAAATATCAATTGCCTTCAAATCTCTTAATATATGCATAGCCTTACGTCTGAGTAATTCACTTTTCAACACCAGTGTTTCGAGTGTTTACTGTTCGTATATATTCGGGAATTGAACGAAACCTAACCTAAAATGACACGAGCGTCATAAATTCATCGGGAAAGGGTTAGTCCGCATTTCACTCGAAGATGATTGCAGACAGCCTCTTCGTAGTCAACGAGCCACCAACTGTCTCACGACGTCGTTTTAATTATATCTTTCTCTTTCTACGTCCTCAATTTTTTTTACTAGCGCAACGCGTAGCCCGGGGAAGCTGGCCGATTGTTCGCCGCTTGATGGTTGCCGGTTTGCAACCGGCAATTTCCAGGCAGAGCCAACTCTGGCCGTCGCTGCCGCGTTAATTGCCTCTTACAGCTGAGCATCGCTACTTCGTGAAATAAATGAGATCAAAGTAGGAGATTCTGTTGAAAAGCTCGAAAATTACTTTGCTCCTTGATATTTAATTTAATATGATCATCTACGGTCGATCAAAACACTGTTCATGCAACGATGAAAAGATTGCCGATACTTTGAATTAACGTAACATCGTACAAAAGACTATTGAGATAAACCTCGTGACAATTCACTTGGTCTCATTTCGAAACGTAGAGTTTCTATTATTTTCACAATTTTTCCTTTTTTCGTGCAGTGCAAAAACATGGATGAGAAATTGGAAATAATTTTGTTCTCGAAAAATTTTTCCTCGCGGCTAAATTCGTCATTGTGGCTGAAAGATTAAATTTTATCTAACTTTGAACATTAGGACTAAACAAATATCTCTGTCGAGGGTCTCTTGAATTTTTGTCGTTTAACCAGCTGTGAATAATTCGTCATTTACTGATAAATAGGTCTCAAATAAGAAAAGTAAAATTTTTGCGTTTTACTAATCCAACGACAGGGACGTACATCAAGATTAATGACTCCGACGTACATTACAAATTTGTGTGAAGCGCAATCTCCTTCGAGTCGGGTACGGTCACAGAAAATTCCAAATCAATTCGAAAATCGAGATTAATGATCCCGGGAGGTGATTCACATTCAAGCGATTGCTTATTTGCACATTGCAATTCGCTTCGATCGTCTCGTGAGATACGCTTATCTCGCGTTTCGTCGACTCGGTATCGGTAACGTTGTCAACTATTGATTCATGGTAATGGCCGGATCGTGAAAGAGAGTGGCTGCGTCATCGATCGAGGGAAGAGGTCCCGCTGACGTGCTTACTTGCTATTAATCACGCACAATAATCGCATCTCCGCCGACATTTCGACCTTTGCGCTCCGTGCACGTTGTTCGACGCTGTCTCTTGTTCGTCACCGTTGATACTTCCTATTCGTTGGTCGACAGATATTGGCTTTCTCAGTTCAATTCGTTCCTTGTTGTCGAATTAACTCAGCTCAGATCGAAACTGAAGATAGGCGGGCAGATCTGCGTGTTCTTTTATTAAAAATTTAACGCTCGTCGCAGTTTATCAAATGGATAAGAAAGACAAACGAGGATTAACCTTGAAATATTCAACAAATATTCTTGGCAATTTTTATTCGTTCGTACGTGAGATATTTCTCGTTGCAAAGAATGAATAAAACCTGCCGCCTTTTGACACTGAAAATTCTTATTGAAAATTTAACGTTCGTCGCGATCTATCAAACAGATGAAAAGGACGGACGAGGATCAACCTTGAACCTTATTCAGCAACGATACTGTCGAATTACTATACGCGAGACACTTTTTGGTCGCAAAGAATAAATAAAAGCAGTCACTTGCTTGACACTTGACGCCTTTTGACACTTGCCGCGACGTATCGAGCTGATTCGGACGAGGGTTCGAACTAAAATTCGTCGCTCCACCGCGAAGAAGTTCAACGACCCGCGTAACGATCCATCACTGTCTCCGCCTGCTTTCGCGAAAGCAGTCGTTAAACGCAGAGCGGAATCCCGCATTTACATTCAGGCGTACGACCCGTTCATCAAGATCGCGCACGATCAAAGGATACTCCGTGCTTAATAGCGCGCCCTGAACCAAAAATTGAAAACCGAGTCACTGGGCCACTTCCCGGACACCGAGATCAACGAGAAAAACGTTTATCAATCAAAAACCGGGAGGAAAAACAACGACGACGTGGAGGAGGAAGAGAAGCACGAGACGGAAGAAGAAGAAATGAAATAAGAAGACCCGTTAGGACGACTGACACGTTGTTACAGCGGCGTCTGCGTGGTCGCTGTTATTGGCCCGCCGCGAGCCGAGCTAACGAACGCATCGCCCACGGCCTGCCACGGCTCGCTAAAACAATTTCAGCCCGTTCGCGGCTTATCCGGTATGCGCTCGTGATTCGCGCGAGCTGGCCTTGGCCGCTATCGGTCGAAACCAGCCCGGTGAAATTAATCTTTCAGCTACGGCAGACTTTGGCACGCACCGCACGTCAGGTACACAGTAGGAGTTCAATCTGCAGTGAGAACGACGAAATTTTTCGTCGGCATTTCTCAGAAAATATATACAGGCGCCTGTAGGCGCCTTCAGTTCGATTTGAACAACGCGAAGTGAGCGCCTATGGGCGCCAACAGTAAGTCGAAAGCAAATTTCAAAAGCGCCTTTGGGCGCCAAGAGTTAACAGTGGCGAAAGAGTTAACTGCGACTCTGACAGTCAGCCAGTTGACGCGACATTGCAGAAACTTGATTTGTGGGCGCGTTGGTCGTTCGCCAACTGAGGCATTAAACAACGCGACTGAGCTTTCCGAGCTTTCAGTCACGACTGACCTTGCAGCACGGAGAACGCTAACGGGTCGACCTTGTCCCGACCATTGTTCGCGGTTTCTTTCGCGAAACGATCAGACCCCTGGCAAATAATAGGATAATAAGAAGCGTTACAGAGTATTATTCTTAGGGAGATTATATAACGAAGCTGGGATTCTTCTTTTTTAATGATCCGTTTTCTACGCTTGGAGAATAGCAGTAGACGACTTCTTTTTTCTTTTTTGTTCTTTTCTTTATTGTTGGAGAGTAAATAGAATTTAAACGCGAACTGAATTCTCGGCACCAGCACAGTGAGAAACGTCGCTGTATCGAAAACCACACGGCTGTTTCCATTCCGGCGGTAAGTGACCGTTTTATGAAACAATGTCGCTACAGAGTGGCGAAAGATCGGAGTATTGGATTTGGTTCGCGTTTCTGAGCCGTGGTGGTTGTGGTTTGGGAAACGAACGGTATCGCGGCTTTGTCGCCGTTGTTGCTCGGTTTTCGAGCAATTCTGCCGCGACCACTGGGTATCCTTTAACGGAACTACCGTAACGAATACTTCACTGTGTGCGATCGTCTATTTTATTACGGGGATTTTTTTCTTTTTATCACTATGATCGTTGATGTAAAATTTCACCGATATCTCAACGCAACTTCAACTGCATTTCGCGCAATCGCGAATTCCATTCCAGAAAGAAGTTGAACGTTCTCTAAGAGATCTAATCTGTCGCCAGTATCCGGCTAACCGATCCGTAATCACAATAATTCCCATAGCCAGGAGAATTACATCTGCTCGTTCGTTAGGTCGGCGAACGAAACTCGGAGACTGTTATCTGTCGGTTGGCGTGATTCGCGAAATTAATCGGCAGTGAAACTGTCGAGCGATGTTGCGAGGATGCTGTCGAGATAAACGGGCGCGCAAGCGGGCTGGCTGGCGTGTCCTCATCCCCCGGTCGTCGTTTCTGGGACGAGGACTCTTGGCCGACCTCGAAATCTCGCGAGGTAACGGAACGACCTTGCGCTGCTGTCGACCGGCACCAGCTGCTCGCCGATGACGGCCGCCGCGGATCGAAGTGAACGGTCGGTGTCGTTCTCTGCAGACGCCAGGCCTCGCGAGCCGTGCCACGACGCTAACCTTGACACTACCGACGCCTCGGGAGAGAACATCTGTAGTTCATCGAACAGATTTCTTACGAATCTCTCTCTTGCGAATCTCTGCGCTTTTCTTCTGTGGAAAAATGAGAATTAGGGTTTTTGTACACTGTCGGACAAGAAGTTAACACGCTAGTGATGTCACTGAATTTTGGAAGATGGCCCTGATGGCTTACGTGTTCATTCTGTTATTTGAATGATAAATGACGTATCTAAATGTTCGTGAAACTTTCAGTATAAAATATGAAATTTAAATATAAAATATATTTTGAGCATAATTTTAATATAATTAAAAAATAAATATATTTTGAATATAAAACACGACTTGTATCCCAGTACAATTCTGCCATAAAATACCTTTTTGCCATAAAATTTTATTGATATGCAAACATTTGAATCGATAGAAAACAAATTACAGGCGCGATCGCTCAGTACCAGACAACGCCACTCCTACTCGAGTCCTACCCCACGCCCCCTCGCGAATCACGTGACCCAAATCAACCAATCGCTAATTTTCGTTGCATCAGCGTTGCACCTGAAAAGGCCCGATTTTCTGGATTACCCCCGCTAAAATCACTTTCAGTGATAATATAAAATTTCTTAAAAGTTGCAGCTGCGCTATATTTATAAAGCAGAACGTCACTTGGAAAGTACAATTGCTTTCTCTCGAGGATCGCACGAGGTTAACTCGAGGATGGCTGACCTCGTCCGACGAAAGTGACACAAGAAGAAAGACGAGCGTGAAACGACCGACTCTGTCTCTTTTTCTTTCAACCGTCAATATCGTTACGCTGTTCCCAAGAGGGAAACGCTTTTAACGTTCATTCGACCTCAAGATCGTCGTTGCTTCGGTACAAGATGGAGGGGGGTAGACACCTCGCGGTCCGATCGCGAGGTACCAATCAAACCATCGAAAACCACCGACGTTCGAGCACCAAAGTATCTAGGAAACGAAGCGCGGATATCTCTCCCCTTGCGAAACCAGCTTCCCAGGTATTATGATCGATGAATCTCGCGTGTCTAGCCGCCACGACGAAAAACAGTCCGCGAGCGGCGTCCCGTAATTCCGCTAAATGCACGTCCGCATCGCATTATTCAAATTTCATCGTGTTCCGGCGGCACGTGTACGTGTGTGTGGTATGGCTGCAACGAAGCTGCCAACGTTCGACGGCGGGGGGCTCGTGCTTTCGCGCGACGTTACACGGAAATCACGGAGCGGTCGTTAGAGGAATCACCGAGTAGAGAGGGCCCCCACGGATGGGTCCACGGCACGGGACGGCCAGTGGAGAAAAAACGTGCGGCCGGCATGCAAATACGAAAGTGAGAGGGTCTGGACTGCATGAAACGAGACGGGCGAGAGTGTTTCCTGCTGGCGAGGCACCGCGCCGAGGAAAACGGTGGGTGGCGACGCCTGTCCCGTACCGTTAAGGTCAACGTACAAACACAGCCAGCCGACGTAGAATCTCGCTCGTAAAATCGATCGCAAGCTGGTGTTTGCATGTTCCGAGGAACAAGCCGATATTAAGGGCCCCGGAGCCATTGTTTGGCCGTTTCAATGCCACTAGGGCTATTTAAAAGAAATCGCCATAGCGCTTCCTCGATGTAACCGCGAAAAAGTGTGCAAACAATGCGATAAAAATCGAGAAAGTAAAAATTGTCTATTTATGCACGTGGTTTAGTTTAATTGAAAAGAAAGTAATTAGAAGAGGAAGCTTCAATATACGCTATAATCGAAACCGTCAATCGAAAACATCAAAAACAACAATTTTATCAAGTTTCAAATTCAAACGTGAACTTAAATCAGTGTACTTTGATCTGTAAAAAGGAAAAATTAAAAGAAATATACAATAGAAATGTTACGGATTTATTTCAGTAGGAAGTGATTTTTGGCCCACCCTGTACATTGTGCATCTTTACCAAACACAAGATTTGAACAGGCGCTATATGATACTGAGACGAATAATTTTATCACTGAAAGTGATTTTAGCGGATTTTAGGGGGTAACCCAGAAAATCGGGCCTCTTCAGGTGCAACGCTGATGCAACGAAAATTAGCGATTGGTTGATTTGAGTCACGTGATTCGTGAGGGGGCGTCGGGTAGATCTCGAGTAGCAGTAGCTTTGATTTACTTTCACTTCGAAAAAACTCTTAAAATTTGGAAATTTAAAGAAAAAGAACTTGAAACTGATGGAATAGAATCTTGATCATCGGGACGTCATCTTATCGAAAACGATTATCGATCACTCGATGGATTCGATGGTTGATTACTAACAGCGACATGGCGAGGTTGCGAAATCGATCAGACATTCACGCGTTTCGAGTTTGAAACAATCCAAGACTCGTTCCTTGACGTATCTCAATGGAACGTGCCTTGCCGCGAATTTTTCTAAATACCCGATCTTGTTAAAAATCCACCGGCTAATTGCGACGATGGTTATTCTCCGATGAGAAAGGTGAGATACAACGAATCCAACAGTCGATGAGGGATCACAGATAGAGAAAGTGTGAGGTGTAATCTGTCGGTGATCGACGGGGGAAGATTCGTTGCGGACAATGCTGCCGATTATTTCCGACGGAAGAGCGACTTATCGCGAATCGATACGTTCTCTAGATGAGACATCGATATCATAATCGAGATGTAACCGATATTTCGATGATTCTCGATCCGCGAGAAGATACGTTATTTGTGAGGGGAGTAACTTGGCGCGTGTTCCCACGTGTTCCGCGTGTTGGTCCGTGTTCACAGAGTTCGCGACGAAAAGAAACGGGTGGAAAGTATCCCGCGGCGGGACGCCCGTGGGATAACCGGTAATGGCACGAGCGCGTTCGCGACGAATCGATCGGAGCCGAGTCGCTGTTCAATCTGTTGGAACGCGTTGAATTCAAATCGCAGGGCTACACGGTCGCCCGGTATCACGGCATCAGCATGAATTTCCATGCATACTGTTCCACGATCGCAGAAAGGCGAAACAGCCCGGCGTGTGTCGTTGCATACACATCATTCGGAAATACCAGTGTTCCATTAGCATCCAGTGTAATCACTGTTCGTACGGCGTATCAAGAAAATACCGCTCGTTGTTCGCGGCCCGCTCGAAGTTTGCAGGCATCCACCAGGAAGTCCTTAGGCCGATCCATCGCTCCCCGCCGCAATTATCGTATTAAAGGAAACCCCCGTATCGATCCACGTATTAGCATTACAATGTATCATTAGAGACGGAGTGGCGGCGCGTTATTCGAATAATTTTCATGTCCGAGACGTTACCACGGCCCCGCTGTGCAGATTTCCTGGAATTATTCTCAATCTCACGGGTAATCGTTAAGGTTTAACGAGCGTCGACGTTTTCGGAGAGCCAGAATGTCTCTATTAAAATTCCACTATTGTTCTTTACGAGCAACCAGCCCTGAATGCCGCGCTCCAGCACACCACGTGCGTATTTACTCGCTTCCTCGCTCTACGATCCGCAACTTCACCATATATATGTATATATAGTCTATAATGATTATTATACAACTTATGATTAAACTTCTAATATATAATGATGTATATTGTCATACTGTAGTACTATGACAAATACTGTATGCTGAACTGTACTATGTACTAATATATGATGATATAAATGATTATATATTATCATACTGTAATACATATATAACTTGACATATGATAATAGAAATGATGACATATTACCATACTGTAATTCTATGATACTATAGTGTTATAATATTAAATATTATACTATAATATATGATAATATAAATAATTATATATTACAATACTATAATTCTATGACACTATAATATTATAATATTAAATATTATACTATAATTCTATGATGCTACAGTACTATAATACTATGCTATAATATACACAGAAATATATGTATGTACTATAATATATAGTGGACATTGTCGGTCAATCGTTTATTCCTCATCCTATCACACGTACTACACGTGCTTATGGACATGACGCCGATAGAATTCGAGATATTCAACGTTGGTTACAGTCGAAAGTTTCAATTGTTGTCTCAATTTGGCAAAGGAAAAGGAATGAAATCAGTGAAACGAGTTACTTCGATTTCTGAGAAATTTCTGACAATCATCACCGACAGATGACGATCGATTGATTTTGGTTTCCCCTGTCGGCGTTACACGGGAAAGTTGCACGCATCGAGCGTATTTATACTCGATCCCGTTACGATTTACTGTTCCGACATTCCCCTCTATTTCGTGCCAAAGCGGTTCTCGCATTCCCATTAGGGAAAAATCCGCGGCGCACAATGGGGACTAATGCGCGGACGGTTCACCGGGTAATTTCATAAATTAAACATTTCTCCCAGCTGGTACGAACGAACAAAGAATCGATGCCTCGTTAGGTAGCGCAGCGTGCGAGTGCGTATCCCGTAACGGGAACGAGCCACCGTCCCGACGAAAAATTTGTCGATCTTTATCCAGAGGAGCGAGTAAGAGTGGAAGCGACCGGGACGCGCGAGGATGAAACGAGAATTCCCAGGCTGGCTTTTGAATCGAGTTCATCCCCTTGCGCGGGATTTTCAATCGCGAATCCCCTCGCGGTCGTTCCTTTAACGGATTTTCGTTCTTCAAAATCATGTCACGTCCAATGTACGCATCGTGCAATTGGTGAAAAATAGCGCGGAAATGGAACAAACGAAATCGAAGTAGGGATTCTTTTGTAAATTGAATTCCAAGGAAGAAATTCTTTTTCTGGACTGTGAGAGTGCTTCTGTGGTCGAGCAACGTCGCTTTCGTGACTTTGTAACATAGAATCGCGACAAAAAGTCACTTGCTACTAAAATAAATCCGTAATTTTTTTTTAATATATATTTTCATTTTTTTTACAGATTAAAATACACTAATTTGAACTTAAATTTATTTGTTATATCCTAAATATTGTATCTGATATTTGTACTGTAATTTTTGTATTATATACTTTTCTTAATTTTCTTTTTTTGTAGATTAAAGCACACTAATTTAAGTTCAGGCTTGAACTTAAAATTAATTTAAAATTAATAAAATTAGTTTTGCCTTTCTTTTTACAGATTAAAATACACTAATTTGAACTTAGATTTAATTTATTTGTTATATCCTAAATATTGTATATGATATTTGTACTGTAATTTTTGTGTTACATACTTTTCTTAATTTTCTCTTTTTGTAGATTAAAGTACACTAATTTAAGTTCAAGCTTGAACTTAAATTTAATTTAAAATTAATAAAATTAGTTTTTTCTTATATTGGAACTTTTGGCCCACTCTGTATTAAAGTCCTCGCTGATTTTCGCCACCAACTTCAAATGTCATTCACGCATTTCACAATTTTCATCAATTTCCTTTCGTTACTCGACTATAATTCAGCAATTATCAAAAATCACCACTCGAACGATCCTCAAAAGTCAAACATTCCGCTGATCTGGATTTTTCCCTCGGAAGTTATTCTCGTTCGTCGACGATCCCCCTTTTTCGAGGGTCGTGAAGTTCCCTCTTCCACTCGAATCCCGCGGTGTTTCGCGGTTTCTCGAAATGGCGGAAAGCCGATCGTTAAACAGTCGAACGATCGGCCATCGTTTTCAATTATTTCCCACCGAGTAGTCTTAGATCCGCGGCGGATAAACCGTCCCCCTTCTTTCGGTTTCACGACTGCTCTTTTCGGTCGTACGTTGTTTTCCCGGTTCTACCGGCGAGCACGCGTGCCGCGGGATAATTGAAAAGAGAATGGAGGGGAAACGCTGTGGTATTTTAGTTGGAGGGAATCGAGATCGGCGTTGCCTGCTGCATCGTTGTTAGGCTGCCTGGCGCCTGGTTTTCGCCGTTATAAAACAGAGATAACCGTGAGTCCGTGTTCCGTGTTGGCCGATCTTCGGCATTGTCGGAGCAACGAAGGAGATTGCGCTGAAATACGATGGTGTAATAGCACCGATTGCGTGGAGCATATCGTAAGAACGATGCTGAGCAGTCGTTACGTAACTCACGCGCGAACGAAGAAGAGGACAGGCAAAACACTCTTCCGCGAAGCGGAGGTTCGCAAAAACCGGAAGCAATCGAAACGTTTTGCGCGATCATGCAGCTTCCGGCCGCCAAAGTTGCCGCGTAACCATTACACGCGTTATCGGCGTTTCAAAGGAAAGGAAAATGTACAGGAAGTACCGGGGCAAGAACGTTCGAGCAATTTTAATTGTTCCACGGTATCACGAAATCCTCGAATCGTTTGTCAAGAAGTGGACTCTAAACGTATAAAACGAAGATCGTACAGAATAACGCCTTCGTTCGATGTGCTTGACGGAGAGTATCGAAACAAGTCATCTTCCTGTGGAGTGCAACTACGTTTTCCTATTGAAAAATAGCGTGGAGAATGTTTCAAACTATTCTCCGATGTCTAAGCAACTTTCATCTTAATATGCCGTGTGTTAATCGGAATTGTAATTTGATAATACCAAAAAATAGCAGAGTGTTTTTAACAACTGGCTTGATTAACAATATTAATGACTCTACGACGTCAGCGAAGCGATTGAGATCACCGAAGCGTATGAAATGTCGTTTTCATTCAACGTTGGAAGCCATAAGGGAAAACGAAACTGCCCGTCTTCCTGGTGAAAAACACCGCGGAGAATATCAAACAATCCCCCCCGGACGATAGGGATCTGAATAAAAAACAGCATATTTCCATAGAATCCAAGATCGATCTCCTTAATCTCGCCGGCCGATCTTCGACACGACGGTGATCGTGCGCGAGATCGTCAGGCTCGCGATCCCCTGTCGTCGTGTACAAGACGCGCGGCGTAGAGGGGATGAAAATCACGGAATGGCGGATGATCGGCAGGAAGCGGAAGCGTGCACGCTGTTCAGCTGGATCGGGTTGTAATCCCTGTAGGTGGAACTTTGTGCTATTGCCGGTTTTACGCGTGCAAACGTCGGCATGCGCCCGAGTTGATGGCCCCAAAGAAAAAGGGGGGGAAGAAAGAAGAGATGGGTGGCTGTTTTCCTATTATTCAACCACCGCCAAGTTCCAAGTACCATGCACTACCGAGAATCGGTTCAGGAAGCTGGTTCGACTCTCCGCTTCCGTGTTCCTTGCACCTAAGCACGGTGCTACCTTTCGAGATTGCAACGCCACGTCGGAAATTCGGAAATGATTTTTTCCCAAAACCCTAGTCGAAGAAAGGATGAAAGAGGGGTAGGAAAAATAAATGTAGAACGTGAAAGTTTGGCCTAATCTTCGAGGAGTCTTTTCTCGAAGAAAATTTTTCTCTGCGATTAAAATCTCAGTTTTCACTTCAAACTTGTCGGATGTTTCATGTTGACGAGTTTCTCGAGTCAAAAGGGATGAAGAAGGAAGCTTGTACTTGGCGTACAAAAGAAAATGGTTGTAGTTTGATTAAAGCCTCAATTATACTCCATTTGGAATGATCAAATTGTGTCCCAAATTTTTTAACACAATTCGAACCCATTATTTTATCAAATAAGAATAATTTATCTAAAACAGAAAGTCAAAAAGTCATCGACGTGTCTGCAAGAGCGTGAGGTGAAATGCCGATAGAAAGAGGTCACGCGATGTATCGCACTCCCTATGCGAGCACAGTGATAGACTGTAACTTCATCTTCGATCATCTTCGACCACACCATCTCACGTACCTTTATCCATTATCCATTATCCGCGACACAATCTCCACCGTTAAATACAGAATGATCGACAAGTACACAGTTCCGTAGCATGTTCTCCCATTATTTATCGCGCCCAGTTCGACCGGTCATAATTCCACTGTCACCCACGCAACAAGGGCGTCCTACGCGCATTCCATTTAAAATCGCGCGGTGTCAACGTCAAACGGAAACGGTGACTTGACCACAATGGTTGAACCGTTAGCTAGCCGTGGCCGAGCCATGGATAATCTCGTTACCATTCTATTCCTAGATCATCGTCGTCTAAACCACTTACATTGTCATTGTTGTTGCTGAAATGCAAACGTGCTTATCTGTTAGAATGTTAAAACTCGGCAGATATCTAGCCGGTTAATCGAATTGGTTAGCGTCGATGGTAATGACTCTGTAATAGTCACGCACGGGTTCACCGATCGCGAGGTGCTCGAAAGGACGAAAAAGTGCTGGGATGACTGGCGGCTCGAGCGAAGGCCGGATCGTAATTGCGACCATGCAGAATCACGCTCGCCACGACACAGCGCTCGAGACACCTTTGCAGCCTCGCACAAATCATTCCTTCTTTGAAATCCGCGAACTGTTTTCAACCGTTTTAAACAAAATTCCCAATAATTTCATTCGAATCCATTTCGGGACTTTGGTCAACCCACTTTTTTCTCTGGAATCCGTCAACTATTTCTAATTCCCAAGAATTTCATTCAAATCCACTGCGGAATCTCAGATAAACCATTCTTTTCCAGAAATACGTGAACTGAATATTTTGAATTGTTTTAAACAACATCTTACTCCAGATTCTCGGACAAACTACTTTAATACTAGGCCAAAATGACCATTTGAACATTTTTGTTGGATATTTTATAGATATAAAAGTTGAATGATTCTTCGTAAAGTACATAAATAATATCTTGTGTACTCTATTGTACTATAAAGATTTTCTCTTTTCTTTTTTAAACCTGAACGTCTCTGATGTAAATTTTATGGTTTAATCGTCGACAGTTGCCAGTGTTAAACTGTTTCAAGCAAAATTCACGATTTAATTTCCAACGATTTCATTCAAATCCGCGATTCAACTTGGAATTCCGACTAAAGAGAAAATGACACTGCGCAAATTCAGACTTTTGGAAATATCGTTTAAAAATTAAAATTTTTGGCGGGAAATTTGGGAAAGTAAGCTAAAACTAGGTACCATTGTTTTTCTAAAATAAGAGCTTCGATGTGCAATCAAATTGTAACATGATATTCAGGTGCACCCCACGATATTATTTGATAAGTTTATAATAAAGAGATTAAACCTTATGTTAGATAAATTTTTTTTGCCATCCAATTTTTTGTTATATAGCTAACTAAATACATTAGGTTTTATCCTATTTTACTGTTCCCTATTTTTTCGTATTAGGCGCAATGTTGCATTTTTGCTGTAAATGTCTAAACATTGTTGAAACAAAAATTTCTCAAGCACAAGAATATGACACGAGATAAGTACGAGTTATTCGGTAGATCGAAATCTTCCAATCGCGTGCAACGTGGCACGGTTAATTCACGGTTAATTTTTACGGCGCGGCTGACGCGCGAGGCGCGTAAACGATCGGAAACCACGACGGCAGGATGCATAAAGGAACCACCGGTGGATCGGAGTAATTACAAGGAATGCCCAGGATAGCGGTGATAGACAATAATCAGCCAGCTCTACTAACGTTTGCAATTACAAAATATCTCGCACGAATCGCATTCCCGTCTCGCCGACAGTTTTTCAAGCTAACCCGGAATGGCCAGGCTGCATTCCGCCTCTTGCCGCTTTTATTTCACTGAACTGCGAGATGAGGTAGGAAAATCGCGCGAAAGATAATCTTTACGCGTCTCAATTGAAGAAGACGTCCAGAAGGCGTGCAGAAAAGAAAACCGTGCCACTTGGAACGCGAAGAAGAAAACGTAGTGGAAGATTGACTGTTTTTTTCATTCGATTATTTCCATACGTTGGAAAAACTGAAGAAATATGTGCGCTCTGTGTTTCCTTTTTCGATGGACGTGGAATTTATCCTCAATGCAATTAGACGACATCCGTTAGAAAGTAGACTGCAGATCTCATCTGCGTGACGCACAAAGTGATGAATAAAATATTCAAAGTATGCTGGCAACTTCTGCCTAGGTTCTAGTTTTTCAGTTAGTGGTTCATAAAACCAGAAATGTACACGAAACATTCCCGCAGTCTGATTGCAAGAGCTTTCGAACAATAAAGACTCAACTGGGATATTCTATTCTGGATCGTATCTGCGAGCTAATATCTACAAAGTGAGAAAAAAATTAACCGAGTGAGATTCTACTGGGTAGTAACTGTGTTATTAACTTATTATATTCAAGCATGGGGTTCGTAGTGACCGAAGATCGATGAAAGGAAAACGGAAGAAAGGGAGAACGAGCAAAGCGAATGAATCGCGGGGGGAGAAAAGAGCTAAACGAGATAACTCGGCGTAATTAAGCTCTTATCAGATTCAGCCAGGTATGCTCGTCATTATCATCGTTTACAGCACGCGCGTGGGCAGAGGCTCGTAGTCGGAAGAGCGGCACCGTGGCAATTACGAAGTTTTCGTTCGTTTACGTCAAAGCGTTACGTTAGCGTGACATAACCTCTTCTTACGCGTTTCGTCGTAACAGTTCGCAAGAATAAACGCGTTCGCGCGTTCGTTGGTCTCGTTGAAGAAATATTGTAGAAGAAATACCCGTATAATGTACAAATTTCTTCGCTTGGCGAGAAATTCCTCTTTCAAAGAACTGAAGACATCTTGTCTCAATCTCGGTTCGAATTTCACAAAAATATTCGATCGTCGGAAATTTGTATCCACAGGGTGTCTCATTTCAATTCATCCACGCAAACAATTTTTCACTTTGTTTCGAGGAGAGCATCTTACTCTTACTCTACTTACTATACACCTATTTTAACCTATCGAAAAATTATTAGTTTAGGAGATATTTTAACTTCTGTGGCATAAAAGACGAGGAGAAACAACGAGAATAATGTTCTCGTATTAAATGTGACCATGAGATCTACGCAAGTCACATAGTCATAAAGTGTTCCCCTCAAAACAGAACAAATTTTAAACAGTGGATAATTTAAATAATATTTTATATTTTAAATATTGTTTTTAAATAATATTTTATATTTTATATTTAAATACTATTTTTTTAAATAGTGGATAATTGCGCGGGTCAATTAAAACGAGACATCCTGTACAAACGTATCAATTGTCTCGACTATTAAAAGAAAAGATATCAGACTGACATTAACATAGTAACACCGTCGAATCGTAACACTGTTGCGTCGTCGCTTACGTAACAACTCAACGATCGTTATCTAATCGTGATCGCAGGGATCATCGTGATTTTTGCCGTCCTCGTGCGACGATTTAACGGCACACTGCTGGAGTTTCAGCTAGTTGAACACCATAATGGAGCCGCGTAAAATTTCGTGTCTCTTGGTCTAGACTCGGTGACAACCGGCCTTACGGTACTTTTCACTCTCGTCCACGGCGGACAATGAAACGTGTCATCCTACTCACACGTCTCTGATAACTTTCCCTCGCGTCTGTCCGTCTCCCAGGTCTGAAACTGTCGATCCTGCGAGCTCCCTTTCAAATCGAACACTTGCTATTTCGCATAAAAATATTTTCAAACTGTCCACATCTCAACACTGAAATTTGTCTATTGAAATGTGAATTCCGCGTAAAGGAACGACGTTTGTAATTTTAAGGGGGTCTTGTTCTACGTTGCAACTGTGATGACGTTAGAAGGTCTGTTTGATGAAAAAGAGTACTCTTCTCATCTCTTCTCAACGCGTCTTTTTATATATTTCTGTTCGTGGCAAATCCAAGAGAGTGGGAACCAACTACTGGAATTTTCCCTGCGAACAAGTGTTCGCAGGTCACTTTAGGAAAACTATTACTGACTCAGTGTTAGCACTGAGCCAATATTGGTTAGTCATCCAACAGAAAAAAGGTCTCGTCGAGAACGAAAATCCGAGTAATCAGAAGCGATCAGCGTCTCGTTTTCAAGCGAATACCGCGAACAACGAACGATCGATACTCGACATCGATAATCTGTAGCCATTCCAAGAAGCAAATTAGCCGCGTTTTCCACGTCTAATGATCGTCGAGGATCGTCGTTGAATCTTTCATCACGAGGACTCTTTCCGCTCTTGGACGTCGAAACAGTACCAGCGAGCGCTCAATCGAGCTCCAGAAATCAAAGACCACCCAGAAAATATGTACGATCGATCCCGCATCGAGAACCAACCAAGAGCAAGCAAATTAGCCGCGTTCTCTGCGCTCGCCCTGAAGCTCCGCGTCATGCTGCTGCTCTTTGAAACGGAATTATTAACGGAAACACTACGTGGATGGCTCGAGGACACGCCTGCGGTCGTTCCTCGTCGTTTCTTTTCTTTTTTTGTTAATAGAACGTCTATTCGAGCGCGATTGAACCGCGATGAGGATGTGGCTGCGATTCGTGCGTGACACCATCGTACGAGAACTCGAACGTTCGAGGCGTGTGTGACGATGATCGAATCAGAACGGTCAGAATGATCGATAAGTAAATTCGAGGAAATTTAATTTTCTTCGTCAGTCAACTTGTTTTGCGATCGCAACGCGGAGAACTTGCCAATAAGCTTTTGTCGAGAAAATATTTTGGAAATTGGCAACACGCGAAGAATCGAATGCTACGAAAGTACCTGATTGCGTGCCATATTTTCATCTACGTATGCGATTTGAAAAACTGAGAAGAAGCAAGCCTCCTTATTTTTTTCTTTTGAACGAAGAATTATCAGTTGAAATTGATCAAGAAGAATAAATAGTGTAAATAATAATAGTAATAAATATTGCAGTTTTTCACGTGTCCTCGTCAATATTTAAATACGATGACTTGACATTCGCCTGGTCAAATATTAAAGTACCAAAACATCCGGCGAATATTGAATGAAAATTCACAAATTTTTATCAAAAACTTCAGTCTCGTCTCACTTACGGAACCACAGTTTCGTAATATCGATGCAACAAGATTTTTTTCGACCATGATCGACGAAAAGCGAATAACGCTCTTCATCGATCGATGATCCACTCAATCACAGTGCAACGCGGTCGACAATAATCGTGCCGCTGGTTGCGCATGCACGCGAAAGCCAGCTTACGCTAGTTGCCGGACAAATAGCCCGAGATGAAACCGGGAAATCGTGGGTTGATATAGGAGTGGCGAAACGGTTCTCGTAGATTTCGACGGGACGATTCATTAGCGCGGTTAAATCGACGCCGTGGAGTCGTTCGAGTATGCGGAACGACATAACAGTATTTATCTGTGAATTCCTGCGTCATTTGCGTTTAATGGGAATCATTAACCCTTTTTCTTTTTTCCCGCCAATCGAAATGCGTGTGGTCGATTGGAATTATTTTCACTAGTACGTACTTGCAAATCAGAGAAATTCTTTGATCTTTCTCGAGCGAATTTGCTTCAGATGGCTAATTGATGCAGAAGCTGAAGATTTTATTGTACTAAATTCATATGTATCGCATATAATATTGCATTTTATCGTATTATTTTTGATAATTTGTTCGATATCTTCGTTGAAACGGAAAGACGATAGCAATCACAAGGATATATTATAAAACTGACTTTCAATAATTGTACTTTTATAATTCGATACAAAACTAGCATTCGATAATCAACAAATTAGCACTGAAGAAAACTACCAATGACTTCTTATCTAATACTAGAACTACCAAAGACTGAAACACAGATTTTCATTAGATGTGTGTTAAACTGAAAAAAATAAGGAAACTGTAAAATAGAATGAAGTGAAGAAATAGAAAAACTATAAGGTACGATAGAATACGCAAGCTTTTATTCATGAAAAATCATTTAAGCCTTTAAAAATACACCGTTAGATATATATCTTTAATATCTTTTATATATTCTATAATATATCCTTCTATCTTCTCATTTAAATCTTTAAATATATACTGTTTTAAATATCTAACAAAAGTTATAAATTAGTCACTTTGACCACTTCGGTGGTGTTAAGACTTACAGAAAACTAACAAGTTCAATTCAATTTACTAAAAACTCACTCCACTTCCGAAATTCCTCCGTTCGCAGCTGAGAAGCGCGAATCCCCTCCTCCCCCAACAGCCCCCTCCACCGAGTCGTGCCGGAGCGTGACAAAAGCAGAAAGTAAACGTAACGAATCGCTACGAGCGTGGAGATTTCCCGGGTGATATTAATTCTTCGCGAACCGAGCCAAGAAATCACGATCTTGACGGGCAGTTTCGCCCGTGGCCGTGCACCCGGTGGGGTCGCGAGGGTCGAGCGGCTGTAACGCGCGGTTGCGCGGTCACGTTCGCCTATCGTTTTCCCCGTTATATGCATATCAATTTAAGTCCACCTGCAGCACTCTCCAGGCTCCATTACGCTCGATTTATTATGATCCTGGATCCTGGAAGGAGTGGCCGCGGCCGCGTTTTCAGCGTGGGCAGCGATACGTTTGTCCAGTTGGCGAAACGCTCGAGTACCAGCCAGATATTACGGGAAGTGTGCCCGATCGCGTTGCGTCGTTTCTCACGAACGAGGAACGTTGTTCGCCGGATTCGAGACGTTTAAATCGAACACCGGCGGCGATAAGTCGCGCGAAATAGCCAATGCATTTCGTTCGGTCGATTGGCTCGCTGTTACGCCAGTGCCTCGGATGTAAATCACGCGTGGGATGAAATTCTGTTGAGCAGGGGAGAACGAGGGAAGTTTTAGGGAACCATGTTTCAATTGTGGTAATTGTAATTGAAGAAAGAGGGGATGTTAGTAACGATAATATTTTCAGTTCCCATTCTGTGTTATTTTTAAAAGTTTCTCAAGTTCGTTCAACAGAAAAACGTAAATTGTCCTAAATCCTACATATTTAATTATTTGCGATACCAACTTGTCAACAATTGTTCAATTTGCACGAGGTCACGTCGGCTCTCGTTTTCCAGAAAATATCTTAATATTTCCGCGGAAGGCGGGTCTCGCGGGGTTGTTTCTGCACGGACCGATGGAAACCGATGGAAACAGCCGTACCGGCGATCGGTTGAAGGTTTGCTCATTTCACTGGCGGAATTTCAAGGAGAAACCGACCTATAAATACACGTTTCAACTGCCACTTAAGATTCCTAGCTGCCTCCGCTCTGTCTTCCTCTCGGCTATCCCTCGCCGTTCCGAGTGGTACGACTCGAATCCCGAGAGAGAGGAACAGGAAGCGCCGGGGAAGAAACTCTTCTCTCGAGAAACAATAGCAGCCGCGTAAAACGTCAACCCGCGGGAGAGTTGAGCGAGCAGCCGAGATTAATGGATGATTCTTATAATTGGACGCGGCCGTGACGAGCTTAACCGGGAGAATGCGTGTATTTCCCTTCGAAACTCCACTTTACCTCGCTTCCTTTGCTTTTTTCGACTGAATGTTGCATGATCGCAGTCGCACAATTTGATTCGACCGTATACTTGAGCTGTATTTTTGTAAAATTTGTTTTATTAAAGTGACCTTTAGAATGCTTTTTTTTTAATCACTGAAAGTGATTTTAACGGGGGTAACCCAGAAAATCGGGTCTCTTCAGGTGCAACGCTGATGCAACGAAAATTAGCGATTGGTTGATCTGGGTCACGTGATTCGCGAGGGGGCGTAGCATAGACCACGAGTAGGAGTGGCGTTGTCTGGTACTGAGCGATCGCGTCTGTAATTTGTTTTCTATCGATTCAAATGTTTGCATGTCAATAAAATTTTATGGCAAAAATGTCATCTTCATTTCCTAGTCGGAACAGTTGCTTCTGGGCCTTTCAGTGAGACGAATCGTATTGGCGTACAAGTCGTGCAGTTTTTCTTTTATTTATCACATAATGAGCGGTTGTCAAGGCGAATTCAATCACATGGTAAATGACGTTCTTTAGAGTTATGAAAGGTCAGGAACAAGAGAAATGATCAGACTATATTTTACGTCGAGAAAAGTTGCTCTTTTACCTCGCATCCTTAACCAATCGCGTAAGCAGCTGAACCAGCTCAATCAGTTTGTTTACCCGCTCTTAAACGAGGAATCTGAATTACGCGTGCTCGAAAACTCGTCGTCGAGACTGATCAAGATATAATTCATAACAGCGAGCAGGGAACATCTGACGTTCCTACCTGTAGGAAAACTCGCGTAACCTGGTAGAGTCGGAGCTCGTGCCGAACGAGCACGCTCCACTTGTCGATATTTATCGCGTGAGCGGATCGTAGAAGCTACATTCCACCGATTGGGAGAATCGTCTTCCGCGTCTGACGAGTTTTCACGCACCTTTGCGTCGATTTCAAACTCGTTCGTTCACTTCTGCTTACTTACAAGCTCGTAAAACTAAGATTGCACGGCGCGCAAAATATTTTTGCCACGACGAAAATGACAACGCGTCGATCGATACCCTCGTTCATTCTCCGCCGTGTAGTAAATCCGTTTGACGGACGAGCGATCGACCGGATCTGTCGACCGGCTAGAATCGAAACGGATCCGAGGAATTTTTATGGGGGCCAATTAGCCGGCCAGCGGCGAGCGCTGCGACCGGAAGAACCGACCCGATTGTAATTTCTGATCGCGGCCCGATCTCCGCCAGAGTTCCCCGAGAGCCAGCTTCCGGGATTACGATCCCGCGCTCGGTTGACAAGAGACGTCATAGAAAGATACGGCGCTCGAGATACGAGGTGGATACCAGTTGTAGAACTAGCTGTAAATTAACCACACACCACGGGACCCGCGTGCGTTCTTCGTTTCGTGTTCTTCCCCCGGTAGACTCTCCGCGTCTCGAGTCTCGTACGCGTCGGTTACGTTACACGAGCTGCAGCTCGCGTATACCGAGCTGCGTGTACACCATCGTCACGATTTCAGATACGCACGCACGCATCCCGCGCCTTTTTTCTCCCCCCCCTCGCGAGATTTGTATCGTTACACAGGGACATAGGAGCGCCGCGTGTTTTTGCGCCACGTCCCCGGCGATACTCGAGCGTTTAGCAAGCAACGTTAGCGTTCTCTAACGATTAAAAGTCGGACATGGAATTTCCATCGGAGACATTGAAGTCGGAGAAGAAAAAAAAATAGAGAAACCTTGTAACACTTGTAATGGAGTAAGTGTACAATTTATATTTATTTGTATATTTTATCTAAATCTGTAAAAATTGTCTTTCACGTCTATGAAATGTCTAGCAAAAATTATAAATTGGTTATTTTGACGACTTGATGGAGAAATCTTCATTTGTAATACTTGTAACGGAGTGTGTAATTTGTATTTTACGAAAAATTATCTAAATTTTTAAAAACACGTCTAACATAAATTGTAAATTGGTTTTGACATTTTGACAAGTAATCAAGTATTTGGAAATTTTCGAATTATTTTGGCCCGTAGTTGATAATAGAGTTCTCACTACTCCAGTGAGAATTCATTTTGGTATTTTTACTACTTTCAAACTCCAACAGTTTCAGCAGGAATCTCAGTCTACGAGGTTCCAACTTTCTCCTTCCAATACGCTTCTCGATCAGACTACGTCAAACTTTTTTTCACCCTTTTCATTTGAACGCACAATTACGTCAAGATCGACGATTAACACTTCATCTTCAAATTGTTTCGCTCCCGCTCCGATCCAGCCGCCTACGACCTGAATTAAGCGATACCGAAGGCAGCAATTACTCGATTGCCGGGCGTGTGTTCATCGTGCAACGTGCAATGTAACTTTCAGATGCTAATGATTCAACGTCTCGCACGATCGTGTACGCGGCGCCCGTTTTAATTACCGATCTCCTTTACACGCGTTCCGCCGCTATCGATATAATTTAGGCGCGCGCGCAAGCGCAAGCGCACGCCTAAATTACCGTTGGGATCGCACGTACATAGATCTTTCGCCCGGATCTTTTCCCCTATCTCACGCCGCGGCGCATGCAAACCTCGAACTGCCTCGATTTCCTCCGCAACGCTGTGGTTAATGTCCCGTTTGGTTGCTCGACGAACCGATCGACGACGATCGATCAAGAGATCAAGGCCAACGTTACGATCCACTAGACCGATCGTTTTTCCACGCGGCTCCGACCAACGATCGGTTTCCGCGATCCACTTATTACGCCACCTTTCGTGCGCGTTCGCCGCTAATAATTACCTAATTATTATCCAATCGCTGCACGATCCCCCTGCCAGCAGCCTCCGACGGCAGATTTATATTATACCTTGGCGTTTATGTACATACTGTGCTCGTACTGGAACGTTCGTCTAACGCTGTTATTAGTGCGATCGTTAAAACGAGTATCGGCGAGCGAAATGACGGTTTTTGCCATTCGATCGCGAACGAGCCGTGTGATTGATTCAGAGCCAGATACCGTCTTTCTTTTTTTGACCGCAACTGATACTCCAGTCCAGTCGAAGGTATGGCGCTCTCTGTCCCTCAACTGTGTCGTTCGTCTGATTACGAAAGGATCGCACGGTGTCATTCATGAAAATGTTGTTGAGCAAATCCTTCAATGAAAGTAACCATTCACTATCCTCTTTTTAACTTGACGTTCCGTTTGATTGAATTTAATTCCAATTCGAAAATGATCGATCAAATCAATTTTTGGGACATTTCCTTTCCTTCGGGCTTGGGCGAAGCAATTGATTATTCGACAAAAGTGTTACTTTTCATCATTAATTAAGAATCTAATTTAATTGTCATATTTTTAAAGCGAGTCGTATTTTCAAACTCTTCAACGCTGTTTGCGCAAACGTCCGCACACGCTCCTCTGAGAATATTATTCTTCAGCGAACGGCGAATTGGCTCAAAGTGGCTTGGTCCGTTAGAGAGCCAACAGAAGTCACGATCTGTTCGATTAGGCTGGATTAGCAAACGAGAATGAACGGGCATCTCGGAACACCGATTATTATTTACTTCGGCGCGAAGCGATCGCAAGTCGTTGGAAGATCGGCGAGCAAGGGAAACGGATAATAGATAAACGAGATACGCGGCGTTTCACGGTCGATGATTCCGCCTCTGATCGATTATGTTATTTTTCATCGTTCCCCTCGCCGTTCTGTTCCACTCCCCGGCGATCGAACAGTTTTCATATCGGTGGCGAGGATCGCGGTCGAAAACGCGGGACGAACGATTATTCTTGATTTCCCGCAAATGAACGGGCAATCAGCGCTTTAATGCGATACCGTGCCGCGTAATCGATCGATCTCGTCGATTCTCGGCGTTTTCCGCCGCGGTGGTTGTTAATCCGTCGTTTGATCGTCGTTTCCTTCTCTCTCTCTCTCTCCCTCTCTCTCTCTTGCACCAAAATTAACATTTTTCGTAAGCTCGTGTTTGTCATTTCAGTTTCATAACTGCTCGCGTCCCGTGTGGAATGTTCATTCACAGACGAATATGTTAAGGTTGGAGCAGGGTCGTTTTATAATTATATATATAAAACTAAGGGTTGACGAAGATGTCAAATCTTAACGAGACACGATTACTCGTTGACATAAATAAAACTAGATTACGTTCAGGATGACTAAGTTACGTCCAGAATGTCCAATTAACACGTTGACTGCCACATTAGTCACCTGTGACTGGAGATTGTTGCCACGATGTCGTCAGTGACCACCGGAGTGTTTCAAATGATTCGAATGAATGAAATAAAAGGAATGTAGTCAACTAAAAAATTTCGAACGTCGTAGCACCATTCGACGATTAAAGATTTTCATTGAAACATTATATATTAATTACAAAGTATTATATGCCTAGAATAATGAAAATTCTTATGGTAATCAAAGATTCGCAACTAAATTAACACTAGAACTACCGACGATTAAAGTATGATATTTTTAGCAAAGAAATCAAAGTGCAAGATACAAGATAAAGCACACAAGCTTCTAAAAATATATAAAATTTCCGTAAAAAATTATAAATCAGACATTTTTAATGCTAGAACTTTGGTAGCTCTAGCGTTAAAATATTAAAAACCGTCGAAACGACGAAGACGCGATTTTGTTCCTCCTTGGCAAAACGAGCGACGATGGACAGTCCTGCGCGAGAAAGGACGTTTACCTTGCGAGAGGAAAGTTGCACAACACGTGCACCACCAAGCGCGACGATCATCGTCGTCTCCGCCGACGTTTGAAAGAACATTTCCACCAAGACGGATCATTCGTCGGGTACGTAAAACCCAAGAGGAAACAGGAAGAAACGTCTTCCTCGGAAAGAACTCAGCCTCGCGAGGACACGCGAGAAAGAGAGAGAGAGAGAGAAAGAGAGAAGAAAGACTGAAGATGCACGAAGCTGGCGGCGTGCACCGTTGATCGCGCCTGCTCGCCGTCCCCAGCGTCCCCTTAAGCAACTAGAGCGATGTAATAAAAATAATCACTTACAATCTAATCTTCCAGTCCATCCTCGTGACAGCCATGACGCGACGCTCGGTTCCACGGACCTGCACGACCTTCGTTCGCCCTCGTCACCGAGGAAACCAGTCCCTGGAAACTCACTGGAACAGGGTCTCTCACGAATCACCAGTTGCACTCTGTGTGTGTTTGTGTGTGTTTGTGTCTTTCCTCTCGTCGAAAACGAAAGCGTTCGCGCTAGCGCGTAGTGTCACGCGTGTCTGGCCACGCGTATGTGTATGTATATGTGTGCGTGTGTGTGTGTGTGTGCACGCGTTATACGCAACTACGAAATATGTCCGTCGTTGGCCGCGTAAGAAGAACCCGTTCACCACCGGTTTCCGTTTAGCCCGCGTCGCGCCGCGCCGCGAACGGTCCGTTTCCACTGTCTGCTCGCGTGCGGACGATCCACTTCCACTGCAAACGGAAGGAGAGGAACACCCGATGTGTCGAACACGAAACGTACGTACGTATAGTTTCGAATTTTCGATCCTTTGCAGATTTCGGGGAATCTCTTCTCTCTTTCTCTCTCTCTCTCTCTCTTTTGTCGTTGTATTTTTTTGTACGTATTGTTGTACACGGAATCGGAGCGATCGATATGTCAGGGCGGTGTTGTCTCTACTGAAAGTCGGTACGGAGACAAAGGATGAAGAGGAGAGAACGGGCTTCCTGCGCGCGATCCACGAAAATGGAGCAACGTGCGTTCTGTGCCACTGTTCTCCGTTCTCCGTAACACTCTGCCAGGATATCCGCGCGTGGCTGCTCGTCTTCCACGGCCGCGAAAGGTGGGAAGATGAAGAGGAGGAGGAGGAGGAGGGGGAGGACGAGGAGGAGGAGGACGAGTAGTAGAAATAGAAGAAGAGGTTATACCAAGGTGGAGGCGGTGGTGGTGGTGGTGGTGGTGGTGGTGACGACGGTGGTGGACGAACGATTGTGACGGTAGTGGTGGTGATATGGCGGTGGTGGTGGTGAATGGTGGTGGTGTCGGTGAATGGTGGTGGTGACGGTGGTGATGGTGGTGGTGGTGGTGGTGGTGGTGGTGGTGGTGGAGGTGAGTACGCGTGAGAGGATCCTCGCCGTGTGGAGTACTAAGTAGTAATGACATGGTCTAGGAGATGCCAGTCAGTTTTGTAACAACGTCCGTAAAAAGTGAATTTCCAGCAAAGGTGGGGAACACTGGCGGTTGGGCCCAATCCCGGGTCCCACGGGTTCGACAGTTGGCCAATCGGAGCGCGACATGCCGGACCCCTAGCTTCTTCGTCCCCTCGTCTTTTTCCCTGGCAGTTTTTCCCTCTGCGCCTCCCGAAGGATCGTAGGTGTTTTCGAACCCGCGCCGTTCGAGATAGAACCGCCCCGAGGGAAAAATGCCTCGGGCGCTGGGAACGGACGAGCAGTGCGAACCGTTTCGAATCGGAAACGTCTCGTTCGAACGGGCGCGATTCCGTAAGAAACGTTTACTCGCGATGCTTCGTTTCGAGAAACGAAGGTCTCAGGTTCGAAAGAAGGGTAGCTTGTCGAAATCGGCCGATCCTACAAGTCGACACGTCGCATTATTCATGCATCACCAGCCACTCGGTATTCGCCGATTTAACGGTGGGAACAATGCGGTTGACGTTGTGTCAATAAGGTGGTATCGTCGGTTTGAAAAACGATCATCGCGAGAACAAACTGGTCCATCCATAACGATGATCCATAGTGACGAAGAAAAAAGAGAGAGAGAGAGAGAGATGATTCGCTTGGTAATAGGTGCTACAGCAGTCGATGATCGCCGCGATAATTTCCTCTTTATTGCATAACAGTAATTTATTTCTTCATGTCACGCTGAATACCGCTGCGTGCTTCTCCTTAATCATTATTACTTCATTTATCACGTCAACGCATTTTCTGATTCTCCTCCTTCTAGCTCCTCATTCGTCCAAGAGCACAATTTTTATAGTGGAGCGAAGAAAATGTTCGCGAAACGTGAACAAAATACGAAATATACGAAAAATTAAAGGAGCGGCAGATTTCCTCGGTCGTTTCTAGAAGAGCGATAAAAAAAAAAAAAAGAAAGGGTCATTGTTCGGCTACTCAGGAACTATACCGTCGCTTCGAGGCGCGTTTCCGCGAACACTCCGTTTCGCGCTCCGTGTAACGGCACCGGGCGCATCCTCGCCAGGGGAGTCGTCGAACTGTTGGCAAGGAGAAAGAGACCAGTACGCCACCAGAAATGAAGCCTTCGTTTTTCAACTGGATTTCCCATAGCCGGCTAATTGCCTGGGCTCGGGTTCCATTGGACGTGCGCCGTCATTAATTTCCGTATCGCCGAGAAATTCGCAAATAATTGATATCGATACGCTAGTCTCGTCAACCTAGGGCTGCCTAGCTCGCGCTAGAGATCGAGGTTCTGCTTTCGCGTAACGGGATCCCTGTTGTTCCGCGGAAATTGACGAAATTATCCGGGGTACCGGTTGCGTAAGACGGTTCCGCGTGTCAGAGGGCACCAACGGTTTTCGTTTTCGCTCAGGATTGTTGTTCCCCTCGAGTTCGCCTCGATTTTTCTGTCGTTCGAGTCTTCTTTTGCTCGAGTGACAGCAGATTCGTGATGCATTTGCCTGAAGCAGCAGGAGACAACAGGCTGTGAAATATGTGGAATATTGTCTCTTAATATATAAAAATATCGTAATTATAATAATAATAATAATATAATAATTATAATAATAATAAAAATCTTTAAAATAATTTTGTAAATATTAATTTTCGGACGAATCGGATTTGTTGGTCCAGAAATGTGTAAAATTATTAAACGTAGGAGCACGAAAATTTCCTGCATTCTTCTTTCAAAGAGAAAACCTTCTTGCAGTGTTTACGTTTGTTTAAAATGACAACTTCGAGCTGAGAACTTTATCGCTGCTTGAGATATCTGCCAAGAGGACTAGGAATTCGTAACGAGACATTCCTTGTCCTCGTCAGTTCATCGCGGCGTGCTTTGCCTATTACGCGTTTTGTAAACATAAACGAGGTAACGGTGAGGCCCGTGCGAACGAAATATGCATCTTAATTATCCCCTTTTGATAAATTTTAACGAGCCACTCCGAGCCATTCTCCGCGGATTTTTATCTGATTTGCTTATCGAGCAATCTACGCGTTGCCCCGTTTCTCACTGTACGCCAGACGCTCCCATTCTTCCTCCGAGAACCAAACAAAATGATTTAACGGTATTAACACCCGAAGTCAGAAGCCTCTCTCTATTTTTTCTTTCCTTTTTCTTTTTTTTTATCCGAACAACACTTTATCATCCTGCAACGAAATGCTTCGCTAATCATCCCTAAACATACCTGTCGAGCCTGCTTTTTAGCGATCGCCGTCATCTTCCGCAAACGACGTGCACCATTAACTATATACACTTTTCGCGAGATGAATAAATAAATAAAGAGCTGTAATAAAGTGATACGTACGGGGCGTGGCAGGTTGTTCCACGTATAAAAGAACAAGTTGAAGAGTTGGAAACAAATTTTTTTCAATTCGAGTCTTGGAAACCGTTCAAACGTGATTTCGTTGGAATTCTACCCCTTTCGGGAGAAGCAGAGGGAAATTTTATTATATTGTTTTGTACACGCGAGGATACAAAAATTAGCAAAATTTTATTATATTTTATTATATTATATTAAATTTTATTATATTATTTTGTACACGCGAGGATACAGAAATTAGCAAAACTCGAATAAAAATTACTGCCAATTGAAAGTAATCTAAATACTAGGGATCTTTAAAACACGATACAAGGAAAAGTTAATAATACGATAAAGAACACAAGCTTCTCTTATATTTTTATTTTATTAAAGATCACTCAGCTATCTAAAAATATACTAAAATACAATATCTAAAAATATACTAAAATATACTAAAATACAGTCATAAATATATAAAATTATAAATTGATCGTTTCGAGTTCTGCACTGATCGTGAATAGACTTGTGAATGAATTAATCATCTGAATGTTGTTCCAAACTAGAACAAATGAACGAATACGACTCGCAGTCACTTTGAAAAGAAAATCGAGAACAAGTGCTCGAGTTCCCCGACCGTAGGACGACGCCGTTCTTAAACAGGCGATCGCCGTAACTCGCGCGTGATTTGGACATTGCGTTTCCATTCGGGAAGGAGGCCACGCATTCAGTGATTGTTTCACGGGAAGTCTCATTGACAGTGACACTGCACACCGCAACAATTGAAAATCCAACCAGCCGGGCACGAAAAGCCGCGGAAATTACTAAACACCAACTCTCGTTAGACGTAATTGTTTGTGTAGCAGCGTTGAACGCGAGTCCTCTCGCGGCGGCACGCTTGATGCGTCGCCGTTGCGTGCACGTAATCCTCGAGCAATCCGGAGACCCAGAGCAGCGTTGATCGAAGTGAACTGACTCTTGCTGATCTCTCTTTTTTTTTCCCCTAGGCGAACTCAATTTCGTTGATTGTGCGAGATTCCTCAGTGTAATTGGTTTATAAGAGTAAGTTTTTTTCTGTCAACGACTAACTCGGATTCTGAGATTAGGCAGGTATCTGTCCACAACGAGACGGTTTGATGGATTAGTAAAATTAACGAATCCGTTTCGTCGCTCTGCAACGAGTTCGATACATTTAATCTCGTTACGGATTAGTAGGGGGGTACAAAAAATACCTACAATCTCCGTGAAATCCCTCTTTGTCCAAGGTCTGGCAACGCGAACGAGTTACGAAGAAGTTCCAATAGAATTAGTATCCTTCACTTTAGGTTATTGCTGAAATGGTGTACACCTTCCTCTGTACGTCTTTGATAATCTATCTCGTATTTGATAATATTTCAAGTACTTTGAGAGTGAAAAGAAAGTGAGATACAATTATCTACTGTAAATTTGATCAACAAAGTCTCTTTATCTTATTAAGTACCATATATTGTATCATAGATACAAATATACAAATTTTCACTATTATACGTAAAATAATATTATGCTCTTTAAATATTCTATATATTATAAATACTCTATATATTAAAAGTACAAGTATATATATATAATATATGTGTAAGTAGATCATACTTCGATCATGCTTGCGCGCAACAGCGAGCAGAATTCCTCAATGGAGCAATATCGTCCTTAAATCTGGAAATAGAATCGCGAGTAATTGTTCAAAATAGAAGCGCGCGTTGTTTCTTTTGCCAGATCGGCGGCCCTGAAAGTTCGCACAGCCGGGGAACAATGGTCCCCGGAGAAGTCGAACCGCGGTAACTGTTGCATTATTCGCCGGCAAGATGCAGCGTCAACCGGGCTATCGTGGGTTTCGATCGACCTCTTGCTGGATGTTAGAGGCCACACGTTCGCCACGCTCGCTTTGAACGCGATGGGGCACGCCAACGATAATAGGGGGGGGGGGGGTACAAGAAAGGGAACCGCCGCCGCGGTTCGTCTGAATTACGAATTATCTCCACCTGGTCTTTACACACAGAAACGCGCGATTTTATCCGTGACACCATCGTCGCGGATAATTTGACACGGACAAAGGACCCCCGCTAAAAGAACAGTTTGACTGTTTCACTGCGTTTCCTTCTTTTTTTCTCTTTTATTATCTCGCGTTACTCGCGAGTAATTCTCATGATCTGACTCGTGGATTTCGCGATTTAGGAAGTCGTTGCTGTACCGTTCGATGGATCTCTCCCGACTGGAAGCGACTGTAATTTCAGAAGGAAACGGGTCGGGTCGTTGCTTTCGTTTCCCATGATTGATGCCCCGCTCTTATTTCCTATATTCCTATCGTTCAAATGAGATTATTACGTGTATATACTCGATGGAAAATTTGCAGACCGATACCTTGCCGTTGTACGAATCGCGGCGGTAATTTCGCAAGGGTACACCTGCGAAACCTATCTCGATCTTCCACGAAAAATCTTCAACACGCCGTTTAACAAACGCCTCGGACAAAGATTGCATCGACCTCTCGATCACGAAGTGCATTACACACGCTCTTGCACACGTAAGCGCTGTTGTGCGGTTACGATACAGGATATACGGGGGGAGGGAGAGAACGGGAGAAAAAGTCTGATGAACTTCCGATTCGAGACGACGTCTTGATCACCGTCTGGCCGGTATAATGGCCGCTGTTCCGTTCGGCTCTCTCGCTTGACCCTTGCCCGTGAAATCGTCCGTACTGTAATAATTTATTGCTACCAGGGCCCGTGTTTCCGACCGGTAGGCGCCTCTCAATCTAGATCAGTCGGAGAGGAAGCCTCTCCGCTCAGCCCTGGGAATCGAACCCGGAACCCAGCCTGTTTTTCTCTTTACCTCTGCCTTACCTCGTGCTATCTTCGCTTCACTACGGCTCCGCCAGTTATCCCATCGATATCCTTCAATTTTCGCTGGGATGCGTTTTCCGTTACGCGAACGCGTTGAAATTCTCCAAGATCGAGCGCGTCTTTCCGCGCCGAAATAGCTGTACTTGTATACTTTCTTACGTACGCTCGGAAGTCGCTTGACCCGCGTGCTTCCGCGATATAAAAGTACGAATATTTGAAATTAAAATACGCGGATAGTTACATCGTTGGACAAGCAAGATGGGCTTCAGTGACAAAGGTCAGTCACGTTTGAAGTTTCTTAATTTACATGTCTTGTCCACGGGACGAGATGTTTAATTTCTTCCTCTGAGATATTGTATCACGCTAAAGTATTTAGTAATTATAATAGAAATTTTTCGTTTTACAATATTATCTAGTTATTTGAAGTCCTTTTTTATCGATATTCGTCTCGTATTAATTGTTCTAAAACATTTATAGAAATAGAAACGACGCTCGTCAGAGACCATCGTCAACGTGTTAATATTTTTACATCTTTTCGTTTATACTCATTTTGTATTTTTTTATACGCAGCAACATTTCTCCTTAATAGTTTCACAAACACAGTTAGTTATTTTTGAACGATATACTAATATTATAGCATTTTAATCGAAGCTCTTCCCCCATCCAACAGTGCAATTCAACCCTCAAAATTCAAAGCTTGAAAGACTTGGAAACTTACTATAAATATAATAAAGCTTTTGAGCTTCCTTGATATTCTCACACATTCTCGTGTACTCTACGTCCCGATAATGACATTCTATAGCAATGAAATCTTTCGCTTTGTACAACGGCTGGCCGGACGTTATCACTTTGAAGAAAGACAATAGGCACGAAGAGAGGCACGATCAACCGGTAGGAAGTTACGGCTGAAAGTAACAGCTCTATTAAGATCGTGATCCATACAGTTCTGAGTTTCCTGCTGATGGTCCAGCGACTATGATAATCAACGCAGCAAGAAGGAATTCGGAATCGTTTGACGAACGATCATTGATGCATTTTCTCAAAATCTGAAAAGATCAGAATAAAGAAATAAAACGATGCTCGACGAAACGGACCAAATGTCTCTGTTCTGCAACACGTTCTCTACATTTTTCATAGTGCCCTTTTAAATCCAAATATTCACATATTCTCGTGAATGCAATGAAGAAGACTTGTCTGATATAATAGTATATAACAGTAGTCAACCATAACTGTTGTAGTTCCGTGAGCGGAATGTACATTGTGTTCGTCACGAGGTATCCAAGTTTTCCTGCAAAAGAAAGAAAAAAAAAAGAGAAGTCTAATAACAAGCGAAATTCAGGAAATGAGTTTTTAATGATGTCTTGCGCGCGAAATTTTTGCAGCAGCTGGAACAACACAGTCGTAAATCATTGACGGAATGACTATGAATTTGATAATCACTGGATGGTAAAAAGTACAGTCAACCGAAGATTATGGACAACGGAAACGACGTCTAATTAGGACTCATCTGTGAAAATCGGCGCAAATAGTTGCCGTGGCAAAAAGTTTGTTAACCAGTGCCGCGATCACTGGATCACGCGATCGTCGCAACGTCGAAGGATCGATCTCGATGCCGCGATCGTGTTTTCCCCATAACGCACGGAACTTCCGCTATGGAAGCTTCGTTATATGGTTGTCCCGCATCGTGACATAGTCCTCCTGTTACGGTGTCACTCGTCTATTGTTCACTCGTTAATTGCACGAGTGACTAGAGCCCCGTTCGCACGTCACGCTTTATTTTTTAATGAAATCACCGTGACATTGATGAAAAAATGGGGACTTGGCAGAACAAGGATTCGCGTTGAAAATGGTAAAAATCATTAACGAAAACGAAAAAAAAAGGAAAGAAGAGTAATCAATTATTCTAGGGACTCTTCAAATACTGACCGACTTATAAATTTAGAAATTTAATCCTGCGAATTGACAAATGATAAATTATCTCAGAGATAAGCTTGAATATCGACGAACTCAAATTACAAATCGATGCAGACATGGTGAACTTGAAAAAAGTCAGTACTGTAGGAAAATTCTAATCGATAGTTAAAAATGAATATATAATAAATATAAGTATAATGTAAAATATAATATAATATAATATAATATAATATAAAAATAAATATATAGAGTACTGGAGAATCAATTTACAGAAGCTTAAATAGAAATTATCGTGACGTGGCGATTGATACAAATGGGGATTCGTGATACAAACGAAAAAAAAAAAGAAAGGAATGATGATAGGATACCAACGAATTTATAAATTTAATTCTGTGAATTGGCAAATGATAAATTATCCTACAGATTCAAAGAATTACAACCTTGAATATCGAGGAAGCTCAAAAGTTTCACAAATCAAATGCAGACATGGTAAAAATCGCAGACATGAAAAAGAGTCGGTTCTCGTCGAAAACAAATTTGCTCGATCTCGTAGACTCGAGCGCTGGAGAATCAATTTACGGAAGCTCCAAAGTTCACGGTTCTGAATATCGAATCGATGAATTCAAACTGTTTAAAGGGGAGGAACGATTATGAAGAGGTTTATAGCTCGGTCACGATGGTGGAGAGATCCTCACAATGAAGTCGTTTAACCGGGTGGATGCTCGCCGGATACCTGTTCCGCGAAGATGCAGCATCGGCGCGGCGCAGAGATGAGGTACCGATCCTTTCGTGGGAGAGTCGAACCGATTTCATGGTCGTTCCCTGTCACGGTTCGATTGTCCCTCTCGTCTGCCATTACCGGCTTTGTTACTCCCCTCTGGCACGTTAATTGCATTAGTGTGAGGCTTTGCAAAACAGTTTTCGCAAAACTGGAAGAGATGCATCGCCTCTCCAGGTACCTTAACCCGCGATGGTTGCGAAACCATCGCGAGATGCATCGGCGGCTGGGAAAAGCGGTTATGAAACAGTTTGCAACTGGCATTTCCGGCTCGCTCCCCCTCTTTTTTAACTGTTCCATTGCCCTCGTTTCTCGTTGCAACGAGAAGAGCATCCTTTCGATCGAGGATTATCATTCAAATGG
Source organism: Melipona bicolor (assembly GCA_030673865.1). Lineage (NCBI taxonomy): Eukaryota > Metazoa > Arthropoda > Insecta > Hymenoptera > Apidae > Melipona > Melipona bicolor. The sequence goes on from JAHYIQ010000012.1 coordinate 4,846,977, forward strand.
AAAGTTTGAAAGTAAACAGAGAATTGCCTTGCGTCATTTCAAAATTACGCCATTCTTGCATAATACGTTGTCAGTACTTGGATTCTGAATAAGATCAAGAATATGTCTTAAGAACATATTAAACGCAGATATTTTTACGATCAGTGATGTATAATCGCGTCGAAATGAATGAAATACTCCGAGGAATGTACAGGATGTAAGAAATTAAAATCGATTAGTACAGAGAGATGAAACGAACATCCACATTGGCGAATATCGAACATCGAGATGGTCTTACTCGAATACATACATAGGTATATATTATACTACCAGGTTGATCGAAATAACGACGATGGTAGAGGAAAGAAATTCATCTGGCAGCCGAGTTACGAGTTCATATCCTGTTGTTTCTAACGGATGGCGATAAAAAAACACGCTCATTTCATTGCATCGCAGATTGCGATCGTTAAGAGTACTCGGCCGGGTTGCATAAAAGGATCTAATAAGCAGAAAACGTGGTTCTCAGGGCTGACCTTCAACCTTCCTTTCCGACAGGGGAGTGTGCATGCGCTATCGATCCTCTGAATATCGATTGCTCGAACTGATAATACGCCTATTCGTAATTTATAGTAAATCGTTAATTACAGGTTGATAAACTCGATCGAGCGGTAACGATCGTAAATGCGAGGAAGCGTTTGTGGCGATGCACCGCGCTCGACTTTATCGAAAACTTAATTAACACGTTCTGTCCAAGCCAGTTTGTTATTTCGCGTATAACATACATGTATGTAAAAAGACGTATCCTAATGTTATCTACAAGTACGCAGTTACGCGGTTTATATCGAAACATTTCACGCATTAGGCTTCTACCTGTAATGGCTAATGATTTTTGTTATTCTTTAGCCGTTTTAATGGGACGTAAAATTTATCTAATAAATATAACGAGTATCCCAGCACCTATAACGACTATTATCAGTGTGAATCATCAGTAGCCCGCGCGATCTAAATGACAAATCTCATAAAGCTGACGCGGCGAAGAATCAAACGGGGCAACGATCCCCCCAAGGATTGAGAGACGAAAGCAATTTGTAACTCTGTTACGTTAAAAATCATTTTAAACGAATATTGAAGAAATTAATTTCAATGAGATTCGAAGTTCAAATTTTTCATTTTCATACCCAAATATTATTAGATGTAATCTGTAATTCAATCGAGATCAAACAAAATATGTTGAAAATAGGATATAAAAGTTAAGTTAGGAAAGAGTGATACTTTATAACGTGGAAGGATCGTCGATCAAAGCCGGTAGTGGCTTTGTACTCGAACTCGTTATTTCCAGCCGATTTCTCGAAAGTCGCTGATCCGAAAAATTATCTCGGAATCGTTTGCGGTTCAAATTTAAAACTCCGTTGCAACGACTGCAAACTGCTTTGCCAATAATCGTTGCAACCTGTCTCCTCTTCCATTGTCCCCCCCCCCGGGCTCTCTCTCGTCTTTCACGCTCCCACACTTCATCTCCAGTCGACTGTCACGATCAGCGAGACATTGCAAATTCGTTGATCGATTTTTAACGAGTCGTTTCCGTTTGATAACTCGCGTTTTCCCACAAACCCAAGCGCAAAGCGGCTTAAATGAGATTATCCTTGAAAGAAACCTCAGCCTGCCAAGATTCGCCCAGTACGATTCGTCTCACTGAAAGACCCAAAAGCAACAGTTCCGAGTAGGAAACGAAGACGACTTGTTTGCCATAAAATTTTATTGATACGCAAACATTTGAATCGATACGAAACAAATTAGGCGCGATCGCTCAGTACCAGACAACGCCACTGCTACTCGAGGTCTACTCCACGCCCCCTCGCGAATCACGTGACCCAAATCAACCAATCGCTAATTTTCGTTGCATCAGCGTTGCACCTGAAGAGGCCCGATTTTCTGAGTTATCCCCGCTAAAATCACTTTCAGTGATAAAAAAAAAAAAAAAAGAAAACATACGTACAAAATATACACGTTTCCATTTTCGACATGATCTCGTTAATTTTCAGTAGGCGAAAATTTCGTACTGCTTTACGTAATGGAAAATATCTCATTATTACGCCCTATGTCAGCGTAATAATTTGACTCCTCGAGAATGAATTCATAATTGTCTGAAAGTGGCTGCAAGTTCCTCGTAAAACAACTTCATCGTTGATAGAACGAGTGTGTACAAAGGGACGATGGTTTTTAATGAAGCTTCGATCGTGTCATCCATCGGGTCGCCGGAGGTCGAAGGTGTTCGACGTACGTGCTCTTCAATTAACCCTCCCCGGCCTATCGACAGATCCGATCGGATCCGTGCGGCCGCCTCGAACAATCGTGGCTCGTAACGCTCTCGCAACGTGGGACCATTGGCGGATCTTCTGCCTTTGTACGTGCCTACTTGCGCCTCGTCAATGGATCGTAGTATCTTCTACGTCAGTTATCCACGTCACAGAGTCATCGACAACATCTCTCGCTGCAGCCTCGTGTTCCACCGCCCACCTGTTCGTCGTTGCCCCGTCGTTTTCCAACGCCTTGCCAGAGGCTTGCCTGCTCCGATAGGTAAAAAAATCCTCTCTGAACTCACTCGAGCGAATATATCAGTTCACTCGCCGAGTATAAATAAAATTGTCGCGACTTTCTTTTAGCGGCAAAGGCCGAAGTAACGGTTGTCGCGTCTCCATTAGAATCGCGTCGAATGAAAGGAGTCGCGTCACGCGACAATGGAGGAATCGGGTTAACAGGAGTTCCTTTCAACGGGTGATTTAGCCGAACAAAAGGCTCTTTCGCCATTCTTTTTTTGAGAATTATGCTCGAGATAATTCTGAACTGTCTCTTTCCGACGTGAACCAGCATAGAAACAGCTGACGATAATTGAATTTTTATCCGGAGCCTGCGTGAAAAGGTGAAAAACGAGGAGCTGGATCGATGTACGAATTTCGAGTCTCGTTTCGACACGTTTCGAGGCAACGGTACTCGACAACCTTGAACCAATTATGCACGCGAATTATTTCGCAAATATCGCTCTCTCTCTCTCTCTCTCGATTTGCGATCCAGTTTCCTCGGAAATTTTCTGCGACGCTTCTTACTCGACTCGTTCCGTCCTTCTCTCGTGATTCCTTTGTCTCTTGCTCTCTGGAAAATTGCACCGAAACAATCTGAATCGGAGAGCGTGCAGAGCGTCCCGGAGCGGCAGTGCAAAATTCTGACCGATCGAAGCGAGATACGTCGAGATTCCATGGATACCGCCGTCCGTGAAAAGGGGAAGAGATATTGAAGTGAAATAAGCGGTTAAACTGGTAGGCACACGACAATTAACCTTCACACTCGCTCTATCTAAATCTAGCTAGTCGACAAAAGCCCTCTGAACTGGTATAACGCTCCTTTCTTCTCACGGTTGTATTCCGCAGAATCGGCATCTCGTCCGACAGAACTGGAAAGGCTAGGCAACGCGCGTGAAAATCGATCTTATCTGTTCAGACATTTGCTGACAATGCACTGTCGTTTACGACTCGATATTTTGACAATCGATGACGTAATTAATTAGTCAGTAGACGTCCATTTTATTAATTTGTTTCATCGTACGAGAAATTTCGATCTCGTTCAATCCACATTTCGTCGTTGAAACAACGCACAAATTGACGAGAAATTATTTAATGAATAAGTTAACGGTGTAATAATGATCAGAGGAGTATTGTCAAATATAATATATATATTGTATTATATTCTTATGACAATAAATTATATATATGTATAATAATAATAAATATTAATATAATGAATATATTGCGTGCTTATATTATACGATATATAATTACAAGGAAGAATTTCATTTGTATAATTGAAACGAATTTTAATTATTGCCGAATTATACGAATTCTCTTTCATCTTCATTGTCAAAAAATCCCAGTTTATCTTATTATCACAACTCTGAAACGTCCATTCGTGATACAGTTACTTCTCTCTCTCTCTCTTTCTCTTTTATGCTCAGGACTAAACCATGACCTTAATGACACCCTGTGCCGCCCTAATTTCGATAGCCACCACTTGTTGCTTCCTCGTTTGAACGCACGCTTCTGCATCACGCAATCGACGTTAAACACACACCGCTCCTATCGCCAACCGATATTTGTTTAACTGTACGGGACTCGTGCGCAACAAGCGATCCCCTAATTACCACGAACGTACATCTCAGTCGGAGCATACTCCTTCTTCTATTTCTTTTCTTTTCTTTTCTTTTCTTTTCTCTTTCCCCTGGTTTCTTCTCGAAAGAAACTCTCGGCTGATGAACGAGCCGCACGAATAGTCGCGACGCCGATTTACTTAATTACGAGGGAACACCGTTAACACCGTTGTGTACCGTTCGTCAACTTTCAATGTCGACCAGTGTGTCCTACCCGGTCGCGAAATTTACGAGGCACGCTTAGAATTTCCGTGCTCGGTTCTCCTCGTCCTGTCCTCGAAGCCGGAGATGCCTCTGGCCAGAGAGCCTCGGTTACAGTTAGCGGGACACGGCGAGTATCAAAGTATCACTACTTGGGTATAAAAGAGTTCTCCCGCCTGCGCGTGAAATCAAAAGGGATCTCCCTCTCGTGGTTCTCCGCTCGTTCGCAGTAGACAGCTAGAACGTTTCGTAATTTGCAAAACTTGACTAGTGTATATCCTCTGTTCGATAGAGGTTTTCAGGCAACTGTTCAACAATCCACAGTTGAGTCAACAAATCTTGGAACTTTGAATCTGTATCGCAAAATGTAAAATAAAATTCGACGTCGAAAATTTTAGCCATCTAAAATCACAAAAATCGTCACTATTTATTTAGTCACCTGTGACTCGAGACTTCTATGTACTATTACAAAATAGGATTCATACTTTCTACTTGTGAGAAGCCAAAAGTAGGGACTTTTGCGTCGTCGAGACGATAACACACTGGATGGAAACTGTTACCGTAATCCGGGTATCTTAACGACGTGTACTACGTACGTTTGCAACGTGAACGCGATCATTTCAGCCAGATATACAGCGAAACGACATGCATGGATCGCGGGATGGTACGTTCCGTGATTTTTCGCCGCGGCGGGGACACAAGGACGCAACGTCGCTCGAAGCAAGGTTTCGATTTTTATTCAGCTTTCGTTCGCCCGTGTAGCAACGCGCTCGCGTAACCTGCGAGGACGTTTTGATTTACGAAATGGTCAGCGAGAGTTATTAGTTTCGGTAATAAGCGTAATTATTCGCGGGCTTTTGACATTAACGCGTTGACTGTGCACGACACGGATCTCAGTCGGCTTACTTTTAAATCACGCGCCCTCATTATTGAAAATTAAGGAATTTTACTTACGAAGTATCAATAATCCTACTTGCAAAATACAATTTTTTTATTTACAAATTATTTATTTTTTATTTTCTTTTTCTTTTTTACAAATCGAAGTACACCAATTTCACGTTCGAACTTAAATTTAATTTAACAAGGGTATCCGTAAGTAATATCCTTTTTTGTGTTATTATAAATTTAATAAACATTATAGATTAGATGTGTATTAACTCTTAAATAAAATAAAATTTTGCACAGTATCAAAAAACGACATTATCTACTGATACCCCTGATAAAATTAATTAGGTTTTTAGAACTTAGGTATATAGAACTAGGTTTTTCTTATATTTTGAAGTTTTCTTAAAAAAAAAAAAAATGCGCTCGGTTTCGATCGAAGCTTATATAATACTCTCCTAATTAAATATAATAATCTTCCTTTTTAATTAAACCTAACGCACGTGCATAAATAGGCAGTTTTTACTTTATCCAGTTTTATCTAGCGTTGCTTGGCACTCTGTCCAACACTTTGCTTTTTTAAATAGCCCTAAAACGGTTAAGAAACTGGAGTTTGTTATATTTTTCACGCTCCAGGAATAGCGGCCTCGAGGAAGAATTTTAATAGAAACGTCGTTTACGGAACTCGCGATCAGATCATCTAGATTATCTCTGGAGCAAATCAGGAGATTCAAAGGAGGTTATTTAAATGTAAGGGCCAATTCTAGACAGCATTGTGGCAAAACCAGCCGGCAAATGCCGACGAGTTGTACAGGTTAATTACCGAGCGGCGGTCATTTTTATCTCGAGGCTGTTACCGCGAAAAGTTTCCCGACCCCTCCCCACCGGTAAAATCAAGGATCACTCGTTCCTAGAAATGTAATTACGCCGTGAAACACGGCAACACGTCGTCGAAATGCCTAAAACAGGTCCAGCGTGAAAGCAACGAAGCGCAAAACCGTCGTCGGCTGAGAGGAAATTAATAAAGGCAACAACGTCCACGCTTCTTTCACCCTGAACTCGAAGGGAGGAACCTCGTGTCGATCGCGAGATGAATTTCAACCCTTTGCCCTCGAATTCAATATCAATAATTCATTTACGAAGCATCAAATAAAATGACAATTAATAGCATTAGAAGCAATCGTTCAAATGACATTTAACGATTTTTTAACGAAATTTTATGTTGATTATATATAATATCTTTCTAATATCGTGATGTCGTTTAAACGTGCAGTGCAATCGTTAACGTGCAGGTTTGCAGGAGTTTCAATTGAAAAATAACATTCTCCGTCATTTTTTGAACTTTCGTAAGAAGCAATAGGAAGTCCGTGTCAGAGTTGACTCAGAGGACTGTCTTCAGAAATTTCTTCTTCTGAAACTCTTTTGTTGTTATCACAGCTTTCACTCCAGTTCAGATACTACGCTCATATATTATATAACGCATCGCGCAACACCAAATATATATATATATATGTTCAAAATCAGCAAATTATACGAACGCACGTTCGTTTCCATCGTTAAGCAACAGTGGATGCGCGTCGTTCGTTACGCAACCCCCCTGAAATAATTCACCTTTCACGTAACTCGTCGGCGACCGTGAAATCGACGTCGAGATGAAAATAATGAAACCGCGATCGAGCAAAGAGAGAGGGAAGAAGCAGTCCGGCAGAAGATCGATCGTCTCTGCGTTTTTCTCTTTCTCTCGGTCGCTCCCCGGCGAATGTGTAACGCGTGGCCCGTTAATTACCACGGATCTCTATCAACTCTTAACTAGAAACGGTGCGTTTGTTCATCCGCGCCGAGTTCCCCACGCGGGCGAGCGCGGAACGAGCAAAAGACACGATCTCGATCAAATCCGACAAAAACGGCTGGAGCGCGATGAAGCTTGGAGAAATAAGCTTGAACATTGTCCGAATTGAGTCTTCCGTGAGATTTCATTACGAAATTGTGGAACTGTGAACGAAGTGCCCTCGCTCAGATCGCAGAAATTTACAATCTCACAATGGGACGTATAATAATCGTATATATAATCGTATCATTTGTTATTTATTCGTTTTCGCGCGAGACTCTCGTCGAGAGAAAGCAGAAACATATATTTATTAATCGTCTATTTATCAATAAACAATATGAATATTATTCAATATTATAATAATGAATATATATATTAGTAAATATATATATTTGTAAATAATGAATATATATAATAGTAAATATTAATAAATTATATGAAGTATTTTATTAATCATATTATCGTATTCTCTCTCCTTCGTTTTCGTGTGAAATTCAACAATTTCGTCGAGAGAAAGCAAAAATACATATTTATTAATTGTCTTACATATTTAGCAATAAACAATACAAATATTATTCAATATTATAATAATGAATATATATATATATATAAATAAATAATGAATATATATATATTAATAAATAATGAATATATATAATAGTAAACATTAATAAATTATATGAAGTATTTTATTAATCATATTATCGTATTCTCTTTCCTTCGTTTTCACGTGAAATTCAACAATTTCGTCGAGAGAAAGCAGAAATACATATTTATTAATCGTCTTACATATTTAGCAATAAACAATACAAATATTATTCGATATTATAATAATGTGAATGTTAATGAATAATATAAAATAATTGATACATACATATATATTTATCTTATATATTTTATTAATCGCTCACGTCAGATCTGTAGATATAATAGAAAAACCGTAAGAACGAAAGAAGAAGCGGTGTGGAACGTCGACCTGGAATCGCCACGTTGTAATTGCCTTTCGGTCCGCTACCGATATAAATTTCGACCAAGACGGCACGGATTCCGGTGCGCACGAAGCGTTCGACGACAAAGTGGACGTTCTTCCCACGAAGAATTCGATCGGACATGCCCGTCTGGGGAGAGACGAGACTCGTCTCGTCTCGTCTCGTCTCGTCTCGTCGTTGACCTAGGCCAACTTGAGCTCCGAACGGCTGATTAATGAACCTGATTATGCAAAGCAGATCGATATCTCCAGTCCGTTTCGACCATCTTTATCTCGCTGATGTATCGCGAGGATGACGCTGACTTCTCAAGTCGCGAACCCTGCTGCGCTCAAGTTCCTCCCGACGATCGAGCATGTCGATCTGCGAATTTTCCTTTCGAGATGACTTCGAGAAGTGACTTCGATTTTCTGTCAATGTCAACAAATCCCGCGTCTTGAGATCAGTAGCAATTTTGACATCAGTTGCAATTCAATGGATTTCCATATAAAGTGTTTCCATGAAATAGATCACATATTACAGATAACAAGCCTGAATTTCCTACCTTATCGATATATAATATAATGGAAACTGTATAATTATTTAAAAAAAAATACTCGTACTACTTCACCCCTATTACAGTCGAAATCGTTCATTTGTCGAAATACGAGTCACAACTGCAAAAACCAGAATGGTGTTTCGAACAAATTAGCATCTGATCGAACTTAACGTTCCTTAAGATTCGATAACAACTCGTGGATCAGAGAATCGTGGATGGGTATTACTCATCGACCACGGTATTATCAGATTTCTCATCTCTCATAGCCATTGTCTTCGATATCTTCGATCTTATCAATGTGTAGTATAATGGAAACTGTGTGATTACTAAAAAAAGTCTCGTATTACTTCACTCCTGTTGCGTCGATCGCTTCCATCCACGAAGATGAGCCTTTTTTTCAGCCTCTCGGTAACTTCTTGGTTTCGATCGAAAGCCAAAAAGAAGTTGTTGAAAGCGATTAGCGGTTACCTGGATAAAAACCACCAGGCACCACGATGCATCGAAGTTTAATTATCGAGGACCTCGCCAGTACGGCGACGATACGCGGATATCCGCAGATTGAATCGCTTCTTCAGGGATGACAATCTCTGCCTGTCGAGCTGTCATTCGGCTACTCGTCTTGGTGGTCTTCGAGGACCTGTCACGGATGCTGCCTCGTCATTGTCGCCGGAAGTACCGCGTCCACGCCGAAGGAGCCTCTTGGAACTTCGATTCGCTCAAAGAATCGCTGATTTCACTTTGATCGTTGCTCTATTCGAGTTTTGCTTCCATCGCGTAACGCGTTCAACGTTGCTAAAGTCTGTCAGAGTGATTGAAAAAAAAATCGACGTGTAACGTAATTATAGTATAGATCCGCTGATGATGGTGCGAAATTTCATCTTCCTGTTCATGATCCGTGGGGTGAGGAAGTCACGTTATTCGGAATTTCTTCTGCGAGATCTATGAACGAGGGATCTATCGTCTGCTACGATTGTCGCGGTGAAAGAAAACTAAGATTGAGACATAAAATACGAGCTTATCAGAGATTTTGATTGGTAAGATTTTCGACAATCAGAGAGTAGCGAGTCGTGATACCTTGCAGATCTTGAGAGATCTTAATATCTCTTTGTCATCGCCTTATTCGGACTTATTCACGTGGCTTTAAAATTTTGTTTGTTCCGTTTTTCCCCGCAATACGTTCGTTCTGGGAACAACACTGAACGAAGCTGAAATGATCTGAAACGTAAAAAGTACGAGGTCAACGCGCCGAAGAGAAGGAGCACTCGGCTTCCGAGGAAGATCGTTGTTCAAGAGAAGATATTTATGGCAATGGACCATTATTCGATTACTCGAGAGCGGAAAGACGAAGGGACGAGGTCGGCAAGAGGAGAGATTAAACGAAAAGAGCCTTTAATGCCAAGGCTGGCTATTTTTGCTTTTGCCAACTCTGCAAATTGGAGCCAGCTCGAAGCTGAGATGCCATTTATCGATCGTGGTAATCGTTGGATTTGGTACGAACAGCCACGGAACTATCTCTTAAAGTTCAGAACGCGTGTCTTAACTTTTGAAGTGTCTCGCAATATAACGACGCGAGCAAAGATTTCCTTCCGGAATGTTGAACCCCGTCCTCCGTCTCGAGGGATCAAAGGTTCCCTCAGCCTGCATCGACAACAAAATTTCAAAATCACGATATTACGTTACACGCGTGGTAAACACACGCTGTCCGACTGAACAGAAAATCAACGCGCCGGCAATCTCGAGGAGAGATCTTGGAAGCAGCTCGAAGGAAAATCGAGGAGTACGAAAGAAAGGACGACGCGGAGATAGATAGAGAGAGAGAGAGAGGTGGGAAGAGGAATGAAAGCAAACTGAGGAACCACGAAAGACAAGGATCAGGAGGAGAGGTCTCGGGGTTCCGCGGCGCAGGAGCAACGGGAAGAGGCGAACAAGGAAGCCTCGGGAAGGCATACCAAGGGAGGAAGAATTGAACAAGAACGGTAAGGAGCCAACGAGTCGCACGGTGTGTTCCATAGGCATAGCGGATCTCGGCGTAGCGGTAGATACTTTCAGATGATACTCTCATTTACATAGATAGGTGCATAAATGAAAAGCAATGCGATGCATCGCGGAGCGCGCATACGGGTCCTTTTATAATACATATCTGGGTAAGTGGATGCATCGCATGTTCCTTCAACCCCGCTCGCTTCAACCTCTCGAACCACGATTATATTCGATATCACAGAGATCAACCGCGTTAATGGGGCTTGAAATGAAATGACGGTCCTGGAAATTTTGGTGTTCTGCCAAATTTCAAACGAAACTACGCGTCATACTTTTATCTATACTATCTCTTTCAAGTTAAAAAGTAAACTTTGTAATTGATTGTATATATAAAGAAAGAATTTTATGACTGATTATACGTGCATCTCGTTGATCAAAACTTTCTTAAATACTTTTTTAAGGTGTGTCTGATCTATTGACTCTCTCAAGAACTTTGTAATTGATTGCGCGTGTAAAAAAAGACTTAATTATGTATGCAGGATTTTGTATTTCGTTAATTGAAACAGTGCGATGGCAAACTGAGATTCCTCGTCGACGAGGAAATGGAGCAGAAGCCTCCGTCGTCGTTGCCTATGGAAATGTATGCAAAGAGAGACTGAGCTTTGCCTACATGCCAATGACTCGATAACACGTTCCATACTCATTTACATTCGTCTACTTAAGTCGTTTTTCGAGAGGTCTTCCAGGTTGATTATTACATCCCTGTATTTCCTTTTATCAGCGAGTTCAGAGAGATCTCTCGTTTATACTTTATTTTCTGTTGCAATGATTTTTCAAGAGATCTTGCTTCCAGGAAAGGTTTCAATCTTCCAAAAAGGAACAACCGCGTCGTCGATTTGCATTAACTGTCGCCCGAGATAATGATAGCCGCGAACAACCCTCGATCAAGAAAACTTATCGTTGCAACTTATCGAGTTGCGGTTAATTATATAATTGCAAACCGCGTGTACCTTTCGCTGGTTACTGGGATTAAAAAGCTTCTTCTACCGAGAAGGTTCGTTGCATGTTTCGAAAGTGATTTTAGCGGGGGTAACCCAAAAAATCGGGCCTCTTCAGGTGCAACGCTAATGCAACGAAAATTAGCGATTGGTTGATTTGGTTCTTTTCAAAAATGTGAAAAACATTTCTCGAAATCTCTCGTCTAGATCTCCCACGGGTGTTCCATCTCGCGCCGTGTTACTGTGGTGAAGAAATTTTCTATAAATTACGAGCCCACGAAGTTAATTTCACTTAAGACGAAGCAGCTTGAAAACGTTGGTCGGAGTTGGTTGCTGCGGTCGCGGCTTAACAAATTACTTTTGTCTGCGTTTGCCTGAAACGTCTCTTCCTCCCACTACTACGAGAGAGAGAGAGAGAGAGAGAGAGAGAGGAAACCAACGGAGGGGAAAGGGAGAGAAGAAGGAAAAGGGAAGAGTTAACAGTATCGGGGCGATTCTGATGCGACTGACTGCCAGTGGCCGTACCCACGCGCCGTCCGTTCTATTTCTCCGGAAGAGGGAACGATCGAGCGAACAACGGCCGTGAAATCGCGATACGTCTTCGTGTCCGTGGAGAATGATTCGAGGATCCAATAGCCCGATCTGCTGGGCATCTTAAATTAGATGTGTGCCAGTGTCCCTGACTTTACAACCAAAATTGAAATAGTTGAATAAGAATTTTTTTATTATTTGAATAATTTCAATCATGAATCGTCATACGTTTTTTTTAATTTTAATTTAATTGGAGTGACTAATTACGAATAATTTCCAAGAGCCAACGAAGTACTTTTTTTTATTTCAAACAAGTCGCAATCAGATGTACAACTCGAGAAAAAATTTATCCAAGTGTCTTTTAGACTTTTATTAAACTACGCTACACCTGTCTAAAGAAAAATATTCAGCACTTTTTAGGAATATTTATTCGTATTTATATTTTTTTCCCATATGAAGCACGCAAAAGAATGAAATAAGAAAAAAAATTTCAGTCGAGCATCTTATTGCGATGCCTGTATCAAACTAGACATTGATGGACTGGTATCTAAAGAACAAGCTCAGCACTCTCATTAAAAATTTTTATCAATATAAATATATTTTTCTAATTAATGTATTGTTATATACTACAAAATTTGTTTTAATATCCTCGTAAATAATTATGATAGGTTACATTAAACTGATAAAAAAATATGTAAACAGTGTGCGGCCCTCAACGAATTTGGCCCAGAAGATCTAAAAGGTTGTAAGACACGTGTCTTAAATCATCCCTAAGGTTTCGTTTTCCTGCACGACTAGATTGTCCTCTACGAGATCTTCTTTTGTAAAACGCTCGACGATCATCAGACAGGAGAAAGAAATTGTCGAAAAATTCTTCAGACGGTCGATCTTGAAAGCTCTAAAAGCGCCGGGGAGAAAAACAACGCCAACTTTTTCCTGGACGGCACGCGCGCACGTACGTCTGCACGTTTCTGCAATTTATGCGGAATGTCGTCTTGGGCGCCACCTCGGGTGTTTCTTACGCGAAACGTACCGCGCGATTCAGTTCTACCCCAGTAACTTTCTTTCTTGTTGCGCAATGCCATTTACAGTCTCGCTACTTCGTTACTTTTGGACAAAGAAAGTGAAGTATGCGCGCACGAAGCCGGTAGACGAGTTTTCCCTGACAGACGGTTCCCATTGTGCTTTATTCAAAGGATAATATTGAGAATCAGCCGACGCAAAAAGGTACGGGTGTTCGTTCAAGTGGGAGGATAATTTCAACGAGCAGCATTTATTGCCATTCGCGTCGCGAATTAAATTCAATCCAATTAAACGAATGTTCTTTCTATTTCACGATCACGTGAATCGTAACTGTAATTAAACTCACAAACATGCAAGTATCGAATCACACACGAAATGATAAAACAACTACACCCCAGTACGATTCGTCTCACTGAAAGGCCCAGAAGCAACTGTTTGACTAGGAAACGAAGACGACTTTTTTGCCATAAAATTTTATTGATGTGCAAACATTTGAATCGATACAAAACAAATTACAGGCGCGTTCGCTCAGTACCAGACAACGCCACTCCTACTCGAGGTCTACGCCACGCCCCCTCGCGAATCACGTGACCCAAATCAACCAATCGCTAATTTTCGTTGCATCAGCGTTGCACCTGAAGAGGCCCGATTTTCTGGGTTACCCCCTCTAAAATCACTTTCAGTGATAATAATGTATATTAGAATACACCTTGATTTCTACGAAAACTGATACATAAGAATATAGAAAATATATATAACCAAAGTATAACATATAACAAGTTGTTTCATACATAAAGAACACAATTTTCCAATAAATATCTGCACTGAGTCGAAATCTAACGAACCAGTTTCCGTCGTCCGAAAATCAATCAAACGAAAAAAGAAAAAGAAAAAATAACCAGAAACCAAAATCCAGTCATCCATCCATCGACTGAGTAGAACGTCAGGTTGCGGCCAACTTGACACCTTGACTTTCTCCCATTGTGATACGCGCGGTCGCTTTTATGGACACGCGTAATTACTCGATCAACGTGGCCGGCGCGAAGGTGTCGAGATCCCGGGCGAGCGATAAATCCAGCGTCCACACGAAACGCCGGCTGCAAACGGAGCCGCAGCGCGGGGGAAGGGATCGAGAAGAACGAGCATGTGGGTGAAGGCTGCAGCGCGGAGGGCTCTCCAGGATGTGTCGAAAGTGAAACCCAAGGCCCCCGCGAGCCATCTTGGTGCTCGCCACACTGCCGAGGAGCACGCCGCGTATTCGTCCTCGAGGCGCTCGATCATTGTTTCAAATCGAGATCGATCCTCTCCGGCTGAAAATATGACCGTGAGGAGTGTCCGACTGGAAACATCCCACCCTCCCATTGTGCAACGAACACACCGTTGTCGTTGTTCTCTCGATCCTCGATCCTCTGTTTTCTCTATTATTCTCTTGTTTTGCATATCCTCTTCTGTTATTCTCTTGTTTCGTTTCACTGGCGTGTGTTTCGTAATATCGCGGCGAATTAGTGGCCACGCTAATTACCGGTTTGCTCGTCTACTTGCGCGTTTCTTTGATCATTCGGTGATTTTACCTTCCTCCTTTTACAACGTATTCGTATTTTTACACGTTTATTACACGAGAGAAGCATCGTGGTTCATTTCGGAACGATTCAAGGATGAGTAATTCGTAATTCAACTTGGTTCAACGTCGAGGAACGGGGTCTGTAGGCTATCCGAGATGCGATCTACCATCCGTGGTCAGACAGGGAGTATGCGTTTGCACGTAGAAACTTCTCCGCAAAGTTGGCAAATTCTTAGAGAGACGCTTAATACCGTAACGCAGTCACGTTCTATCTATCTATTTTATCTCTCGGCCTGCCAACCTCTGGGAGTGTCGACTGTTTGCCCACGTTGGCCCAATTCTGACGAGGGTTGTTCCTTGTGGACGAATGTTCGAGTGCAGAAACCCTGAACGTAGGTTTCCAGTAAGAGATGTGGACTCATTATGCGTGGCTGGAAAACTAAACTGATTCTACAGATCGTTACTTCCTACTGCTTTCTATTGGCCTTCTTGGTCGCCTTCAGTGGAAGGAAACAGGTTAAAGTGGTGCAGACTGCAATAAAGGACCAAATTGTGACATTCCTTGAGAAGAGAGACGAAAGATCGGACGATGGATTTAACTTACGTAAGATCAGGCACGCCAACTGGATCATGGGTGCGATGCATCCTCGTGCCAGTAAAATTGGAAAGAGCATGTTCCCAACGATCGATCCTATTCTACCGATTGTCATCACCAGGCTCACTGCGATCGTCCTAATTTTGCAAAAGGGGAAACGTTTCGTTTTAATTTTCGTTTTAATGTTAAGTCTCGTGTTTAATGGTTAATATTGTCAGCACGAGGCAACCTTAGAGAAGTTGGAAACATGATGACAGTTGCGGCGATGATTATATTTTGAGTGGTGTTGGTCAGTCCAATGAAGAAACTCGTTAGAATCAACGTTACGAGTATTTCCGACGACCAGTACAGACCGATTATGCACGCGAATGCTACTCCGTAAGAAATATCTGCAATCGTATCGTCCAGTATTACCAAGTTTTACAAAACGCTCGTCGTTAAACACTTACACAGTAAGATTTGGTGGTTCAGTATATTCAGTAGAAAGCTATTCAACAGAAGAAGGAGACATCCGAAGGCGGCTACAATGACCGTGTTCACGTAAACAGAGTCGTCCACGACGATCTGGAAAATTCAAAGAGCACCGCGTGATCAGAGAACTTTCGACCAGCGAGAACTGGTCGGAATATTGATCGATAAGGGGCGATGAAAACAGGCTGCAAAGTATTAGATTTCCCCACGTTTGTACAAGTCGCGTTTCCCGCAGTGGCTGCGAAAGTTCCGTTCGCAACGGCGGAGAGATCCAAGATTTCGCAAAACGTCGAACTGTGCTCCGCCGTGAGATTGTGATCCGCCGGGTCGAAATTTTCCAGTATCGTGAAGAGTTGAGGCTGCCACAGGCGAGTCGTGTTGGTTCTGCGAAACACGAAGAACGTTTATAGGATGTTACTCGCTTCCCTCTTCTTATACTGGCTCCTCACTGACGTTTCGTGGATTTTTCTACGATTAACTTCTTTCACGTCACATCAGCCCTGATGCGATAACATCACGTTTCGATCCCTCGCGCTTCATTAGACGCGAGAGCGCGAGGTATTTATAGACAAAGAAA
The DNA here is from genome assembly GCA_030673865.1 of Melipona bicolor. Taxonomy (NCBI): domain Eukaryota; kingdom Metazoa; phylum Arthropoda; class Insecta; order Hymenoptera; family Apidae; genus Melipona; species Melipona bicolor. The sequence continues at coordinate 4,863,325 of JAHYIQ010000012.1, forward strand.
ACGCGATCGTTCGCTTCACAAGCGAGTCGATTTAGAAAATCATCTCGCTAACTGCTTTTTAACAACGATTCATTTGTAAAGTTCTCTACTGACACCGATTCGTTTCGTCGAATCACGAATTGATTGTGTTTGTTTAGTAAGGTAGTATCGATCTAGGACACTCACGTGTACATCGACCCAAATTGTATGACCATGACCAAGATAATTCGAGGCAGATGCGGATTAAAGAAAATCGCCCTCTTTTTTATTTTTCCATCGTGATCGTTGTCGTTGAATCCCGCTTTGGGGAGCTCGTTCTCCAGATATTGTATCTGAAACAGAGATCGTTTCGACAGAAACATTTGAAATTGATTTCTTGGAATTCTGATTTCTCTACAAAATTGCAACAAGGTTGCAATAAAATAACTTTATTCTCGAATTTCTCACCGGGTACTCGTCCGCGGATTTCCCCGTGTTCATTCTGTAAATCTTCTTGAAAACCTTCAACGCGTCCTCCATACGACCCTGCGACATGAGGAATTTCGGGCTCTCCGGGAAGAGGAAGAGACAACTAGCGCCGATCAATATTGGCACACCACAGACGGATAGAAAGAGTCTCCATGAATTATAGACAAACGCGCCGTCCCACAGGACGACGGACCACCGTTGCGGGATGATGATGAACGCGAGCCCTGCAAGATTCAGCGTGACGCGACGGGTGTTTTAAACGAGGATTTTATCTCCATCTGGCACTGTACCTGCGCTCACGATATTTCCAAACGTCATGGAAAATCCGAGAATCAATGGGATTTTTCTTCTTCCTTTGTTCCCGAAAAATTCAGAAGTGTAAGCGATGATGGACGCGTGGGGGCCGCTTATTCTGATGGAATGGAATTTAAAAAAAAAAAATATTGAAACGAAATGGAAAATACAATCCGAGGAGCACGTGTGACAACAGTTCTTGATATCTCGGATTGATACGATCCGGGATCTGAAAGACTCACATGAAACCATTGAGGAATTTGAAACATGCGAGCATCCAGAAATTCTGCGAGAACCCCGACAGAATGTTACAAATACTGTCAGCTAGGTAGCCGTAAAGGAAAACGGATCTCCTGCCTTTGACATCGGCGATGTAGCCCCATAGAAAACCACTGGAAACCATTCCTGGAAACGTTCGAGTATAACTTCAATCATTGTGTGTATTGTTGCAGACGGCGAGTAGATTTGGCACCGTAGTCAGACACGCTTGGAACCAAGTAGTAGTAGTAGAGTAGTAGTAGAGTAGTAGTAGAGTAGTAGTAGTAGTAGTAGTAGTAGGTACTGGTACAGACCAGTCTCTCGCGAGATTTTATGGTGCACACAACGTACAATTAGATCATTGCACAATTTACAAATCGCGATCGATTCTTGAAACCATGACAAGAGTATCTTTATACGGACCTACGTACGTGACGGCATTTAGGACACCCTTCTGAAAGAACGTCATTTGTAAATCGCACTCCGCGGAGGGGAGGATGATCGCGACACTGGAAGTGTCGATGCTGTTTGCCCACGATGCCGGGATAATTGCCAGTAGGAGAAGATACTGAAATTTTCCATAGCCAGCTGCGGCAATGGCTGCCTCGAAGTCACCGCTCTTCCTCGTTCGATTTGCTTCATCTGTTCAAGACACACGTTGGATAAAATTTGCCTTTTAAAAAAAAATATCCGTCTAAACGAATACGTATTTAAGATTCTTTGGTAAAAGCAAAACTCACTTGGCTCGTTTTTCTGGTCTTCGGTAGGTTTATCCGGTACAGTAACGATGCTGATTCTATGATCGTGCTCCATTCTTGTAATTTTTCATAAGCTCTGGATGGTTTGTACTGTGAAACCTCGTCTGAGTTTCGCTCTGGCGTGTACGCCTTTCTATTCGACTCTAAGTATACAATACTTGTTCAACCGCCGAAATGTGCCGGAGCATACAGCCACAAGCATGTCCTAAAACGACTTAATTAAACGGACTGATGGAAGCAATATAACGTCACGTCGGCGTAACACACACGTTGGGTAAGATACCCACAAACAGTTTTATCTGCTATGTATACAACCGCGAGCAATTTATCAGTGATGTAATGTGAACATTGTGAACATCCAATGAATATGTAAAAATGCTCGATCGATCAATTGACAGCTAGCAAAAGTTATAAAACAAGTCGGTGGCTTGATTTATCTTGGCGTGTCAATGTAATTTGAACGTATCTCGAAGTGGCAAAAGATATCGAGGAAAAAGTTTAAAGAAAATATCTACAAAATTGCTTCGGAAGATTTTTCTATTTGTGTACAAATAATTTTTTGAATTTCTGGGTTTCTAAATGTTTCCTTTTTTACTGCGTTGAAAATAAAATAAATTTTTAGATAATGCACAAATCTCATCACAATTCCAGTAATTACTCACAAGATTATCTAAAAGCTTTTTAGAATTATTGGAAATTATTATAATTATAATTACAATAATTTATATTATAATAATTACAATTATAATTATTATAATTTATTTAACGAACATTTTAAACATCGACATTGTACAATCATTCAGAGTCTAAAGAAATCACGGATTGACTTTTGTTTAAAATTTAATTCCGTCCAATTTTTAATTAGTAAATTAAGCAATTGCAAAATTTGGGGATTTGGGGATTTGGGGAATACGTATTCATTTAAATTGATAAAAGCGATAAAAGCAAAATCACCGCGAATGTAATATGAGTCAACGTGGCAACTCGCGCGAGGCTTTAATTACACTATTATCTTTTTTCCTTACACGACAACTCGCTAGAGTAAAACCCACCGGATTTACACTGACGATTTTATCGATTAAATTATTCTTTTCCGTTCGCTGAACTTGCTTCTTTGAAAGGAGAACGAGAATAACGAAGAAAAAAAAGGAAAGCGATATCGAATATTTTTAATTCCACAATGTTTTCTCCCTTCTCCTTTGTTATTCTTTCTCTCCTTTTCCAACTGAAACAACAAGTGCTCTTCCACGTGTATGTTCTTGCATATATTATAGAAATCGTGTTACACTTTCTTCGCAGCCTTGAAAACGATGATTTCAACGACCTCTCTCGTAACTGCTTATCGCGATCGCTTTACGAAACACGTTTAATAGCTGATGCCATAACGACTCGCGATATAGTAAATCATAGTACGTATCATGAGGCAATAAAGCATATATAACTGTGCGCCCATGTTCAGATAAGTATTCCTTGCATATGAAATGGAAACTCGCGGAACTTTTGAATCATAATCGATTGAATCGTTTAATCAACTTAATTCACCACTATCACATACCATCATCTTTTTACGATGAACAAACTTGTGGAAATAAAAATCGTTCGTTTCTTGAGAATTGAACATCAATTGTACACTTACGTAATGAAAACGTAAAGAAATCAGGAAGGAGTGGTGTCGATCAGCCCGAGAGGTATTGTAATCAAGACGAAAAGGATGAAAAGTCGATGAATTTCAACTTCCTTGAAGCTTGAAGAGGAACAGAGTAATTAGCAATGCAGTTGGTTAACTTCGCGTTAACGATCAACGAATTGTGGTCATTTCTCTTAACTCGCGGTACGCTTACACGCTTCGCGTACTTTGACAGTAGCTTTTGTTCCTTTGTCTCGCGGCCGATACAGGAAATATCATGTCCACCCTGACCTTACGTCCGCGATACCGCCGGCCAGATACTCGTTGAAAACGATCGAAGCTCCTGCGAAACTAACTGCCATTGTTCCCATCGGGATCTCGATTGCCGATGGGCGAAAAGTCCGGAGAAAAAATCGTAAGAATTCCATCGTTACGCCGGTTTGTTACCAAATTTCTGCTCTCTTCTCCCGTTCCCGTTTCTTGAAACAATTACTCTTCTCGTTATGTAGACACCCGATGTTCCGTCGAGATAGCCTTCTCAATTGAACGACTCTCGACAAAAACGATTCTTGTCCACGTGCTTCGTTTCAAGGAAATTGAAGGAACGTTCTGGCAAATGGCTATTCAATCTCGTTTATTTTTGACGCGATATTTGCCACGTCGGGTGATTGCAAGAATCGTTTCTGTCACAAATCTTTAGAAGCGTCGAACCAATAAATAGAACTGGTGTAGCTTCGCTTCCTGGACGCGAAGTCTAATTAATTTCGAAGCGGGTAAGTCTTGCCAATATCCACTCACTTAGCGTAGACGAGTTCACATTCTTGGAATCATCGCCCGTAAACGCGAAATCCGATAAGCGGTTAATGAAACTTACTCTTGCCTCCTCGTTACCGTGATCATCGACACGACAGAACACCTCTGCCAAGCGCGTTATTACATATTAATAATACGCTCTAGAGTCGCAACACAGATTTGTCTGTATCCCTTGGATCTTTATTCAAACGCCAGTGTGTCGCGAGTGTTACCAACTCGAAACGGAATCACTTGATCTTGTCTTCCACGCGAGTTGTCTTGATTTCTCCGGAAGATTCGTTGACATTGTCGCAGAGAAGCTGTTGCTGGCTCTTCAGCCGTTGCCTCTGTTCGTTGCTAGCCTCTATCGCCTGCCGATACTCCAACGAGTTCATGTACTCCGCCACCTTGATCGCGAGAGAAGGAAAAGAGTTACAAGGTCAGACGGGGTCGTTTCACCGGACTAATTAAAGTTTCCTGTTTTTTTTATGATTCGTCGGAATCGACGTTGCGTGACAAGTGGCCTGTTTTTTTTATATATATATCGTAACACGTGTACATTACGTGGATATTTACATAGGTAACCAGGTCTATATATGATTCTTTTATCAAATTAATTATGGTCGCAGTTGATTTAAACATCGACGATTTAATAATCGAGCCGGCTGATCTCTTAACATCACACGGAGGACGCGTCTTAATGCGATATGGCAGGAACACGTTTGATCGAGTTCGTGCAGGAAACGATACGCTCTTTCCTTTTTTCCTCTTTTCTTTTCCTTCCTACGTTGTACACGGTGTTTCAGAAACTCGAGGAGTACTCGTTGAAACAGATTCTTATTGAAAAGCTCTTAATGACAGATTTCGGGTCCGAATGTCACTTGTTTCAGAGTTACGAATCGTTTTTAATAAACAGTACGAATTCGTCAAATAAATTATCATTTGACCGAGCAGTCGTCAGTAGCAATAATAAAGTAATAAGTATATACTTTTTTCATTTTAGTATAACAACACTCGCTCGTTGGCACTGTAACGAGATCCGACTATCAGGATTAGATTGATCTACGCTATAGATAGAGGTAACTCAAACTTTGTGCAACTCCTCGTGAAACTGACAATATTTATATTTGTCAAGTACTTGTCAAGATCCTTTTAATTGTTACACGATCCTATGGTTTGACATCGACTTTCTGAAGCACCCTGTATAGCCGAGTATCGTGGATCTCCGCGCGTATGTACATGAGCATTATCGCGTTCCTCGGTTTAATTCGCATACTTGCCATTTAACCGCGGTAAGAAATGGTTTCTGTTATTCGACGGCGCGCGTTTGATTTCGATCTAATGTTTGCGATCTTTCCGGCATCGAAGCTAGCGGGATTCGTAGCGGTAAAGGACGATTAATATAGGCAGAAATCGTACGTCGGGATAATCGGTTTTTATCTCGGAGGAACTCGGCCAGGCACGGTGGAAACGATGATGCGCCGTGTAATCGATGAAAAGATTGATATCAAAGAGAAAGAGAGAGAGAGAAAGCAGTGAATATTGCCCGACGACAGAGTGAAAAAACTAATCGATTCACGCCTCGAGCTGAACAACACGGCGACATCGCGTTATCTTGTTGAGTAGTCAGGTTAAAAATATGCTCGTTCGGATTCTAAGAACGGCTAATTGCCTCGTATCGAGCGCAACTGGCGTCACGCATCTCTTTCGTGACCAACATCTGTTTCTTAATATCAAATCGGGAGAAAAATTCACGAAACAGATTCCGCGCTTCCGTCTCGTGTTGTTAATTGATATCGTTTGACCCGACACTTTTTTATTTTTTCTTTTCTTTTTGTATTTGTAATCACAGCTAAGTGATTAAATTTCAAAAGCTAATAGTGAGAAAAATTTCAATTTTCAAAGATGGGTCTAACTATAGATAACCTTGATAACAAATCACACAGTGCTAAAAAGCTTCTACGAATGATCAAATATTTTCGTGAACCACTGTATACGTAATCGAGCGAAATTCGACGTTACACGCATTGTGAAAATTACGCATTATTAATTGTCGTATCACGGCAGCGATATACATACAAATTGCGATTCGTGTACGTATGTACAACGCGTCGCATGATATAAACATCCGATATCTGTACACGGATCAGCGGGGCAACAGCGCCGGGCCGTGTTAGATTTTTCACACACGAGTAGAACGAAGAAGTTCATGAATCTGGGCAGAAATACCAAGAATACCATACGGAATACACCGAATCGAACGAAGAAAGTCTCATCGAACGGTATGATAATTAATCGTGGATTGCCCGCTATAAATCTCGTCCATCTGGCCGCGCATTGGGCGAAATCTTTTATGTGAAACGAGGATGTTAGCGAGTCAAATAGTGCAGCTTGCCAACAATTAAATCGAACGATGACTCATAACTTCGATAAATCTGCGTATCGCGTTGCACTCTTCTCTTGGTGCACGAGTTTTGAAGAAGCAACGATACACGTTAGCGATGATTGCGTCAAGGAAAAGTGTAATCCCTGGTCATCGAATTAGAATCGCTCGAAACTTTGATGTTCTTCACATTTTTATGATTGAGTAAAATTGAGCGATTCTAATTCGATGGCCAAAAATTATAATCCTCCACGATTGGAGGTGATACGCATAATTACCTCTTTTTCGTATTTCATGTGATCCTTGAGTATTCCGTATGAAATCATACTGATAATGGTCAAAAGAATCACTCGTTGCATTTGTATCTTGTTGAAAGGCCATTTAAATCTAACCATGATATAACTGTAAATCATAAAAATGACACTCGATGTGTAAGAATGTACGCAGTGTACTTACGGAGTAATAAAGTTTTTACTTTTACAAGCATCGCTGCGGTTGATGCTGATGATCGACGTAATTTGACGAAATGAGAAATTATTTTCCCGACAACTGAGAATTTACCTTTTCATCGACTAAATACGAGTCGTAATCAATTTCAAGGCCGATATCGTTAGCATCCACCGCTGTATTCAGGCGTAATTTAAAAGCATAAATATAGCGACTTTCTATCTGCTAATGGAAGCGAAAATAGAATGTTGCGTGTTTTCCAAATCGGTACGTAAAATATAAAAGATTATGGTTAATTATAGTTCGATACGCTCGTCATGTATGGCATATGAATGTATGTGTATAGTGTATTAATATCGTTCAATAGCTCGTATACAGATTCATTGATAAAACTCGCGTAAATACATATTTTAATTTTTACTTGCGTAACACTACACTTAGTCATTTCACGTACTTTACTATTTCTTTGCTTTTGTTCATGAGACGATTTCTATTTCAATCGCCGTGTACTCATTGTGTACTTAGAATTTTTAAATTGAACCGCGTCAGACCTACCGTCGGTAACCATTTAATAAAAGAACGTTTTGTAATCAGAATTTTTATTCTTGCCAATCGCTCGTTAACTCGTTCGCGTTGTTATTTTCTTCGAATTGCCAAATTGATGATACTTAAATATACATGAAGTAGGTATATGAAAATGCGTGCACAGTAAGTCGTTAAAATATAGGTGATTACACGTAGAGGCGCCTCGGGGCATGCGCAGGTTGCAAGTATCGCCGAGAGATGGCGATGAAATCGGGGCAAGATGGCGTCCGGTCAATAGACGAATAGCAGGGAGGCCGGAGGCGCTCTCGAGGTTCGTGGGTGTTCTCAGCCCGGAGCTGGAGAGCCTTTAAGGCTGTCTATATCATCGATATACATATATACATATTTTCTTTTTTCTTCACCGTAGTGAAACGGTCGACGCGCGAGTTGAAACGAGGAGGAATGTTCCGCGAGGAAGTGCGCGTTACGTACACGTCGGCCTGAACGTGCCGTGTTTCTCGAACTCGAAAGATGCTGCCGCTGTGCGAAGCGACGACAGAGGAGGCGCCTTCGCGAAACTGTCAAGAAGATCGTCGTCGTCGTACGTGAGTCAGTGCGCTCGGTGGATTGAAAGAAGGCACGTACGTACAAAATGGCTTCGGGCGACAATGTGGACGTGATCGAAGTGGTCGAGACAAGCTTCACTGGCCCGGCGCAAGCCACGGAGGATCATCTCAGACCGGAGCAGTACGCGGACGAGGACAGTGAGTAGCCCCTTCAACCGTCGAGGTTGTTCGTCGGTTCTCGGCCAAAGTGTCACAACCTAACCTAACAAAAGCAACGCGATTCCCAGACGCTTGTAACAGACATGGGCATCGTTTCTCGCGATGTGCCGAGGGATTTGCGCCGCGAGACGTGGACGGCGAGAGATAGGCGTGATCGATCGATTCTGGCCGATCGGATTTTCGTTTCGCTTCCGCATGCCCGCGCTACGTTCCCCCGTCCTTTGTTAAGTCGCCAGCCGGACGAACACCGTGCACGCTCGCTCGAGGCTACCCTACGCTTAATCCGGCTCGCTATTTGACAGCTGATGGGTGTCACCCGTCGCTGACGTACACCAACGCCCGGCCTTCGAGGAAATTCTACCAGAGACATGCACTTTTCGACTACTTTCTTCTTTTATTCAGCGAATCGTTGTTTCAACACGCTGGAAGTACGATCTTCCGAGTTTCTTTCGCGTCACGAACGTGGACTGCGAGTTCTTGAACGAAAAAAAGAATTCAATGAACCTACTTCGCGAGACCTTGTGCAAGGGCAGCAAATTTAGTAGTAAACGGGAATTAACGGTACCGAGGCTTACATGTGTCAATATAGCGAATCCACGTTGTAATCAACGGTGTGCACGACTTTCGTTTTTGAACTCGGTTAACGTTCCACTTTCTCGCATCTTTCCGGGAATACACGCGATTGACTCGGCCGGTCATTTTAAACGTGCGATCTTTACACGCGTGAATTCCTCCGATACTCGCGTTAGAAACGGGACTTTTGTTCGTTTCAACACCGTATATGTATACACACTCATATATTATATATATATATATATATATAATATATTACGGTGTGCACGTCGAGACTCAACTGTTACGTGACCTTATTTCGTGTAACAAATATGTTGTTTTCGATGTGTTACAGATAAATCTACAGGGGATAAGGTGACAGCATTTGACGTAAGTAAAAAACATACAATTCCTCGCATACTTCTCCTCGATATAGTGAAGAATTAATTTTTCTTCCACGCGCGTCCTATGGACATTGATATTGACATTCGCACACTTGACTCACTAAACGAAGAGAGAAAGAGAGAAAGAGATGCGTAATAACTAACAAACAGCTTTACGTAGGCATAACTAACTCGAAATTCTCCGGGCAACTCACTGCCTATAGTTCTTCCGTTCCGGTCATTTATTTAATGACGGTTAAATGGAAAAGTAATTATCTATATTTTCGTATGCAAATTGTAGTGCAAATTATCATATCAGGTATGAAAATTTGCATCGTATAAAAATAATATGTCTACGTCCTTCTACTACGTACATCGTCCCCTCGATGTTTAAATATGTCGAGATATGTACTCGTCATGAAAAGATGGCTTTCTTTTTTATATAACTCGTCATGTAGTAAATATAATTTGCCATTAAAGTAAAATTTAGGTGAGATAAAAAGAAATTGCAATTATATTTAATTTTTCATGAAAATAATACAATTTTATAATGAATGATGATTTTAAAAAACAACTAGAAAATTTTGTCGTCTTATTATAATTTATAATATATTTTGTCGAACAGCTTAAAAACAATTAAGCACATTCTCAAAATGAAATAAAACACTCAACGAGGGTTTTTTTTATTTTTAACTAAAAACAATGACATAAATATTTCGAGTATAAATATAACGTGTGTACATGTTCGAACGCTCGGATTCATAAATAATAATTTTTTAAGCAAAAAAAGTACGGAGTAACGTTAGTACCAGACACGGAACTATGCTTCGCGTAGATGCAGGTGAATGTTATATAAGAAAAATCCTCGCTATCTCTTTGCCGTTCCCCGTATTTTCACACGTTTATTCCATTCGAACGCGTCGTTCCACTCGACATGTCAATTTTACCGCCGTGTACAGCGTGCACGTCTCTCTCAACAAATCGATCAATACAGGAGGCTTCGATTCTTTTCGATTATCCAACCTCTACGACCATTCATCGTTTGTCCCATCCGCGTCCGACGTTTCGTTTGTCAAGATTCTATTTTCACGCCAGCACGTGTTAATCGACTTTCCTCCGATGCGTATCGCGTAGACGACGATCGATAAACGAGACAGACGTTGCTCGTTGAGTCTCCAATCGATTAATCGTTGTTTCATCGCGACGCTATTATCTATTATGGCGTTCATTGAGATTTTCTCGGGAAAAACGCGGCGGGAACGTTCTGCCAATTGGAAACAGTGATTCGAAGTGGCAACGTTGTGAGCAAGACGTTCGAGTTTAGCTTGCGACGAGATGCATTATGCCACCGGTCTTTAGAGACAAGAATAGTTGTGTAATTATTCATTCGAATGACGCATGCCCGTGTATTTCTTCTTTGGTGGATCCTCTCGTGAACGGTGAACAGTTAGACGCGATATCGGAGTGCATCCTCATTTACCGTTGAACAAATCTTCAAATAAGTACAAGTGTGATACCGTGAGAGACGTCGTGACGTTACAAAGTGTCGAGATGGAGGGCAAAGCAAACGCGAGTAAAGTAATTTTCGTCCGACATCTTGCCTTCGAGATTAACCACCTGCATCCGAAAAGTTTTCTGCTTCCGTTACAACTAATATTCGCCAATTTCACTATTAACACGTAGTTTGAGGTTAGAGTCGATATTTTAGCTTTAGAGGTGTAGTTGATTGTAAAAATATACAGGCGAGTAGAATCTCTCTCTATTGAAATTTTTATGAACGAGTTTCTAATGCTTGATGATAATTTTATGTCACGTTCTTTGCAGAGCTCGATAAATCAGCATGGCACCACGGGGCCCAAAACCCCTGTGGGGGTATCGAGGAACAAATCGGAACGAGAGAGGAAGATCGGTCACAGGAGAGTTGGAGTGGGAGGTGAAATCACGTACAAAAAGGTATTCCAAAGAACCGTAATCAGTTCGCAAACAGTTTGATAAAAAAAAAAGCAAAATAGATAGACTTATTTGTCTTGGACAATATCCCAGCAATTTAGAATCATTGTGAGAGAGACCAAAGATGCCAAAGTTAATAATAACTCATCACCTTGGAATGTAACAAAACCACCAAGAACAAAAAATTATCTGTTGTGATTTGGAATTGATTAAAAATTCCGGATCGATCCGAGCGAGCTGTTATTATCGCGTTCCATTGATGTTTAGATCCAAACGACACAAATCATGGGATCCATCCAGCTTGGTATCCAGCACGCGGTCGGCGGTTTGGCTAGTAAACCAGAGCGTGATTTACTGATGCAAGACTTCATGACGGTAGAAACGACGAACTTCCCGAGCGAGGGATCTAACCACACTCCTGCTCATCATTTCTCCGAGTTTAAGTTCAAAAACTACGCACCCATTGCATTTCGTTACTTTCGCGATCTCTTTGGCATTCAACCGGATGACTTTCTGGTAAATATAAATTGTTCTACGTGTATTTGCTCTTATGCTCTTTGCTCTTGTTGCCGGTGAGTTACGAAGAGATACAATAGATCACGAATTCCTTCCGTAACACGGTCATCGCCTATTTCGCTTGCTAATTGGCGACCATCTAACGACACCATTTGAATATTCAGATGTCGATGTGTAGCGCTCCGTTGCGCGAATTATCGAACCCGGGCGCTAGTGGAAGTATCTTTTATCTAACAGATGATGACGAGTTCATCATAAAGACTGTACAACACAAAGAAGGAGAATTTTTACAGACGCTTCTTCCAGGATATTATATGGTGAGTTTGGCTGTCTTTTTAAATACAACGTAGTCTTATGTCGAAGTCTTTTATTTTTTCATTAAAAGACCAATTTTTATTTGTTTGTAGAACCTGAATCAAAATCCGAGGACGTTATTGCCAAAGTTCTTCGGATTGTACTGCTATCGGTGTAATAGTAAAAATGTTAGATTAGTCGCTATGAATAATCTTCTACCCTCATCGGTGAAATTGCATCAAAAGTATGATTTGAAGGGATCGACGTACAAGAGAAAGGTTTGAAATTTCGACACACTTTCATATCGATTTCGATGAACGTGTATTCTTTTCAACGAACATTCCTTTGATCCGTAGGCATCGAAATCGGAAAGGTCCAAGTCTTCTCCAACGTACAAAGACTTGGATTTCATGGAACACCATCCAGAAGGGATCTTTTTGGAGGCGGACACATACAGCGCTCTAGTTAAAACTATCCAAAGAGATTGTCGGGTGTTGGAAAGTTTTAAAATCATGGATTATTCTCTCCTCGTTGGTATTCACAACCTTGACCAGGCTGCGAGAGAAAAAGCGGTAAGCACTGCAAAAGTGATGCGAGAATCATCATTGTTCGTTGTCAAGAATACAAAGCACAATCCTTTCTGCCGTAGCAGGAGCAGAGATTATCAGCGAGCGCGGAGGAAGAAATCGGCGAAGTCGGAGGTGAGAGTGCAGCATTTACTCAAGCAGAAAGAGAACGGGAACGGGAGGATAGAATAGGTGCCAGCGCTCTGAACCGATCGCGAAGCATAAACCGACAAAGGTTGGTTGCGCACAGTACCGCTATGGAGAGTATTCAGGCTGAAAGCGAGCCGATAGACGAGGAGGACGACGTACCGTGAGTATAGTATAGTTTCATTTCCTCGCACGACGATTGTATACAAAACATTTGCTCTAGTAACGTGATTTTAATTATGTTCGTGTTCCTAGCAGTCCAGGTGGAATTCCCGCTCGTAATGCTCGCGGCGAACGCCTGTTACTCTTCGTTGGTATTATTGATATTTTGCAAAGTTACAGGCTCAAGAAAAAATTGGAACATACCTGGAAGTCGATGATACACGACGGCGTAAGTTACATGAACCTCTTTCTTCTTTTTTCTATGATGATCGATCTTTCATGGTTATTTACATACGAACTTGTATATCATCGGTCATGTTTGTTCGTATATGTGTGTTTTAAAGAACGCGAATTGCATTTGTTTTGCAGGATACTGTATCAGTACATCGGCCAGGTTTTTACGCGCAACGTTTTCAAGATTTCATGGCGAAGACAGTATTCAAAAAGATACCGTCACGTAAGTACCATCCTAATCAGCCTCTTCTAACAAATTTGACCTCAATGTTAACACTGAACAAGGCTCATTCTTAATTTGTAAGCAATTTTTTTATGAGTTACTTACTGTTATAATTTTGGGTTCATTAATATCGACTGACGTTTCTCGTAGTATCTCGTCAAATCGATTTAACTATATCTCGTGTAAAGTACAAGAAAAATTTTAGGCTTTAAGTAGAGTAGACGTTATAACGAGTATTTTTATCGTCAGCTGACCGTGATTAATTGAATTTTTCTGTTTATAGTAATAGCATCAATTACTGTGATTCAACTATATTACAGATAATACAATGTTGTCGCATAGTACCTTTTACAGAAAAAAAAAAATAATGAAAAAATCTTTGAAACATATTTTAAATGTACGGATAGGTAAATGGGGGTGAACGAGAGTTTGAAAAAATTGAATTACAAAGGGTAAAACGCTCAAAAAAAGTACTTATATATTATTGACGCGCATAATTCTGCCATTTATAATTAAGTAGCGATGTAATGATCTTGTTTAAGATTCCAGTTTGTATAGAGCCGTAAGCCATAAGCTAGAGTTACGTATATCATATATATATATATTTTAGCTTTCTTATTATATAAGCGCTATCACTGAACGTTCAAATTCATTTAATCGGCTCAGTGAGATATTATTTCATTCGTTCGTAATGCATGATAAGTTTCAGTATCCGATCGTATTATCGGATCATTCGATTATGTAAATCTTCAATACCATCGATTCCATTCGCATATATCATTCCTTTGTTCTTTGATTTTTCGATTTATTTTTCCATTTCTTTTTTCTTTTTTTCTACCGAGAAAAAAAAGAGCTATTCGAAGCGAGAATGAGCGAATATCAGTTTCTTTCCATCGTACTATTTATCACATACAAAATTTAGCCGTCCAGAAAGATTCTAATAATCGTAATAGTGACTTAAGGTAATTAAGTGACTGCAGAGAATGCGATAAATCCCGTGCGGATATCCGAAAATTACGCACGCGTTTCTACTGCGTCTCATATCGAGTTTTAGCAAACTTTTTAACGTTAAGTTTTAATCCGTATGTATTTCGTCTCTGTACGTAGAGTATAAAAATCAGAGAAAATTTGTTGACAGTTCAAGAAACCTAATTGGCAGTCCTGACGTCGATTTTTCGGATATCTGCATCTCCTTGATAATCAACGCTATCGATCAAATCCTGGGTTTATTGAATGTCAGTTGGTCACTTTTGGGTTTTGTATTGTGGTGTAACTAATTGCTAACACGGCACACACGTTTCTTAATACGTTTTTTTTTTTCTTTTTTAATTTCGTTTTAGATCCATAATGTTTATTCAATTTACTTTTTGTTACATATTTTGTTCATTTCAATATATTCGATCTCATTATTCACTTTGCATTTCGTTTTGGAAACAATCATTTTATTTTTATCTTGAGATGTTTAATAAAAAAAAAAAAAGGAAAAAAAGTAATGCCATTTCACGAGTATAAAGTAACCAGTCCACTGGTGTCCACATACGTAGCTGAGTATTTTGTTGCCAGTAATTCCGCTAATGTCGAGCACAATTTTGCTAAGTAACGCACAGAGATTACCGAAGCATCTCGAGAAATAACGATTACGTTTGAAAAAAAAAAAGAAAGAAAGAAAGGAAAATACGGGTTCATTAAAATACGTATATCTAAAGTATATGGTTTTTGCGTATCATTGTAAAGATAATTTCGTAACATTTCTGTCGCTAGAACCTAGCCGTCCCATATGAGTAGAATTTTTGACAACGTATGAAGCTTGCCATACGTGTACGAAGTGATTTTCAATCAAGTTTTTCATCGTCGAAGTTCCTCAATCATTAACGTACGAACGTGCCAAAGTTTTGTGTAAAACTATTTCCACGTGTTCCTAGTAGCGTACAGAGTAGTAAATGGCTCGTGATTGTAGAGGTTTCTATTTTACGAACACGCGAGAAAGCAATCATTGACGACTTGTCGAAACAATGTAATAGATCGCACAAGATTTCGTTCTGACAAACCACATGCGAATTTAATTCCTATAATGCTAGGCGTGAAATTTGTTAATGACATACAGTTCCAGAAAGAGAGATTATAAATTTTTATACGTCTATATATATATATACATACATATATATATATATTTATTGTAATAATTTTTAAGCGTCGCTGACTACTATACAATAATTTTGTGCGATCTATTGTAAGAAGGATCCTTTACGGCGTGTACAGTCGAGTATATTTTGGCAAAGCTAGTTGGTACGACATGGATGTATCGGAGAGAGTGTACGAGAGAGAAAGCGTGAGAGTATGAGAGAGAATTAAATGGTAGAAGTAGAACACACATACACACACACGTTCTTCTTTATTGTGAAAATATTCAGCTATCAGCTCAACGTGGACACCAATGTACATATTTATATATTTTGCAATAAACATTTTCGCTGTTTACAACTTCATTTCATTTATAAAGCCTACCCGTATACATATTACGTTTTACTTTCTCATTTTCTTTTCTCTTCTTCTTCTTCTTCTTCTTTTCTCTTGTCCTATCGAGATTTCTCTCATTAGTTACTATTCCCAATTACCATTTACCATTACCATGACCACTGTATTACTGCTCTACCGCTACATTATTACCAAATACTACTTCATCGTCTACCGTAACTCTTCACGTCTCCTTCATCGTAGCTATCGACTCTCATCTATAAAATTTTATTTTCTGCACTATATCGTCGCGCGACACACTTTATGTACTGTCTTAAATAGATCGTATCGTGCGATGTGTTTGTTGTTTGTGTTTCAACCTATATACAACGTTTGGGTTTTAATTACCACTTGTTTACCACGTGTACTTTGCGATGCGATTACCAAGACACACGGGATCCATGAAAAAGATCAGAGAAAGATCAACGAGACGATTTTTTTATCCCCCCCTTTGCCTTCGACATTTTTCCCACACCGTAAACAGATTCTTTCTTCTCTTTGTTTTCTTTCTTCTTTCCTTTCGATCTTTCGCTCGACCGAAACGATCAACTTGTTTGATTTACCCTGACTTTTATATTTCATTCTAAAGACACGTTACTGTATGTTAATAGACATCTCGCGTGAAAGTCTGGATTATTCGAACGAATTCGGAATTACACGATCTGTTTGTCAAGGTACCGTTATTATTAATCCTGAAAACATCTGATTTAGTATGAATATAATATACGAGAAATTGCAGTTAAATTTTTACAAGCCGATCAAAATTGAGTCTTGAGATAACTTTCAGATTAGCCAAGCAGTCTCTCGAGAAACGCCATAACGCGACTAACGAGGCACTGTTTAAAATGGAAAACAAATCGTCTCGGTGTTACTGCGATTGATATCCAGGTCAATGTTTAGCGTATTTGCAATGCGTTGTTCGAATAATCGGGCTTTCGTCGCTACCAGAGTCCCCCGACGAGTGTAAATTACGACTCGCGATAAAACGTATCAAAAGGTAAAACGACACACTGTATTTATTTGTTTATCCACTTGATCATTCACACGATCATGAATGATACTCTTTTATCGTTGCTTTTCTCCCCCCCTCTCTCTCTCTCTTTTTCTCTCTTTCTCTCTGTCTCTCATCTATAATTCTATTTCGAGGCAAGAACGTAAACCCCGCTTTCCCATTATGTTGCTATTTTGATTCTCGGCAGTCCCTACGATCTATCGATCGTTTTTAATAATTCCGGTATATATAAGAGATGTTTCTCAAGTACGGAGTTAGCTAAATGTTGATGTTTCTGTGTCCCGTGCACTTCTTTTCGTGTCAACCCCCAATGACCTGATCTGACCTGCTACCGATCGAAACTCGAAAATCGAATACCAAAAGTGGACCTGCCTGAGATTAAGGGGAATCATCGCAAATTCCGTAACCTCGTCACCAGCTACATAGGTAACTTTGTCTGTCTGTTCGTCCATCTGTCTGTCCATTTTTGTATAGTTGTACACGTATGTTTGTTTTTTTATTTCTCTTTCTCTTTCTCTCTTTATTTGTCTCTTGACTCTTTTCTTTTAACGTTTCTCTCCCTCTCTTTCTCTAAAATAATATAACGTCGATGGTTATATTTTTTAACTTGCTTGTATCTATGCGTACACGTTTTTCTCTCCCTCTCTCTCTCTCTCTCTCTCTGTTTCTGGTGTCGATCTGGTTTGTTGTCCCTTCGAGTCCCTTGAATTGCTCTGTAACATTTTTCTATCGTCGTGTTGCTGGTTTTTCTTTTTATTCTGAGTTCTCCCGACCCCGCGAGTTTCTCTTCCCCCCTTCTACTAATTATTAACATTCTTTCTATGTGCATCTGGTCGAAACTTCAACTAATTTAGACGCTTTTCTGTTTTCTCGCAAATACAGTCTTTGCTCAAAGTGAGTTTTTCTATATTTCGACGTATTCAAGTAGCCACAGATACTCACGTAGAACGTTGAGAGTACCGTACTGTTCTTGTACCCGCTGTCTGGCATGTGAAACCAATTTTATCCTTTTTGTTCTTTCCTTTTCCTTTTTTCGAAGCCGTAGACGTAATGATAAGGTGTTGTATGTAAGATGCACTCGTAAATAGGATAAGACTGCAAGTGCAAAATGTTTCTCCGTTGCAACCTTTTTCTTTTCTTTTCCTTTTAATGAAATCTTGACTTGAAAACAACAAAGTTCGAACGAAACTGCGTGTAAATACGAAATATCTGTTTCCTGCGAGTGTTGCGTGTAACGTTGTACCTCTGCGATGCGCTTATTGTTTGCGAGTTTGAAGTCATTTTTTGATTTTTCTTCCCTTTCTTCACCTTCTTTCATTCTCACGGAACACTCTCTTTTCCAAATAGAAAACTTACTTGTTCGAAGAGTGTTCATCTTCTGCAACGCTTCTTTGATTGTCTTTCTTCACCTAGCATCTCTAGTCGAACACCTTTCAACATCACACGAACACGTGTACGTGCGTTTGATCTTGAAAAAATGTGTGACCTTAGATATTTGCATATATGAAATACACTCCGAACATTTTTGCTGATTATACGTGAGAAAAGTGTGTCAAAAGCTTCGAAGATAAATTGGAAACAAATTATGTGTGTACGAAGCGATCTCGCGTATAGTTGGCAAAAGAAAGGAGCGTAGAGAAAGTTGCACAGAAAAGTTCGAACAAAGTTTTTCACCCTCGTTTCTCTGTTGCTTGTTGCGATGCATCGTGAGATCTGCGTGCCTGAATTCGAATTCTCTCCCCCTCGTTGTTATCTCACTTTCTCGCACTTGTCTCTCTCTCTCTCTCTCTGTCCTTCTCTTTTTAAGCTCCGACACGTACACAATTTTCTCAAGTACACCAAGCAACTACCCAACTCTTGATCAATGGCCCCCTCTTTCTTTTCCGCGCGAATCTAGGTCACCCTCCTCTCGAAAAAAGCATCCGGAGGAATCAGTCTCCGATCCCGTTCATAGTCGCGCCCGAAATTCGAACTGGATGACGTACACCCGAATTTCCGCTAGGAATATTTCTGTCTAGAGCGTAACGCACACGTGCACATGTATTCGCATAATCACACACCGGCCCCCGGTTTTAGCCACCAGTTTTAAACCCTTGTAACGAAGCACACTTTTTTAGGTAGCGTGAAAAACACGGGAACAAACGGAGTTAAGCGCACCTTTGTTCGTTTATTTTTTTTTCTTACAGAGGTATACAGGCTGTTCGCGATATTAATTGTCTCTTGCAAGTAGCTGATTTGCGAGAAAAAATATTTTAGTAGTTACGTTGCACAAGACGGTGTAATTGGTGAGACTACGAGTATATTGTTAAATTGGCATAATTGAAAGTTCAACTACCGAGACGAAATACTGTGAGATACATTTGAGATAACGAAACTTTATTGTTTCGGACATTCAAGACCGTCAAAACACACTCACGATCCTCCTCCGTGACAGAGGCCACGAGAAATTCAAGGATCAATTCGGACCATCGTACAACGACACTTGCGCGAACACTCTGCGTACGATGCGAATTGAAATTGTCCGAGAGAGGAAATTCTCTTCAGAGCGAACGACGATGCTGAACAAAGGAAAGAAGGAGCGCCTGGGTTGCGGTGCCTTAGCTCTGCTTAGTTCGTCCGTCTCTCCCCACCCCGTATATCAGAATAATTTTCCATAGATCCGTAGCACATGGTCGAGACACGCGGGCTCGTTCTAGTTAACTTCCGGATTCTAATCAGACCTGAACACAACGTGCACGGCGATAGACAGTCCGATAGAAGCCGGTAGAGGCACCCCGTGGTCACGCGTGTTCGACCGATTAGAAACGATGTTCGCCGATCGCGAGAAATCGAACGAACCCACGTCTGGAACGAACACCACGTTGTGTGTTCATGTACGTATATTGTATGCACATATATACATACAGAGGCATGTACTTTATTAATCGTACACGATGAGAATGTAGCGACACACACGATCGTACGATAGTCTGGTGAGAATTACGTAAAGATCCAAAGGCAGCCGCTCTCGCGGTTCAAGAGGGAACGATAGAGAAGCTTTTGGTGTTGTGTCGAACTAGACTGTTAGACTACCCATTTACGATTGTACTCACGGTAGAGATTGAAGAGGCGATTAGACGAATAGAGACGAGGGGGGGGGTAATTCCTCCCCCGTTTTGCAGTAGTAGTTTACGTCGTTTACGCCTATCCCTGTCCGACAACCGTAGAGAGATCAAAGAAGCGTAGCTCCGGACGTTGCGGAGGAGTTTGTTAGACGTAGTCGTGGCAGACAGTGCTGTAGCGAGACTTCACTTCACGTGGGAGTTGATGGGAAATGAATTGGACATTTTCGTGAATTCAAGAAGTTAACCCCTTGTGGTCTGGCCTCGACATTTTGTTAACCCCAACTGGTCTGCCTTCGAAAGCCATTGAGCTTAGCTCTTGATAATGTACTTACTTTAGATAGAATTCTGCATATATCTTTGGAATAACATGTACATTTCTGTGCAGTGGAAACTTCTGGAAATTTTTTTACGATTTAAGAAAAGTATAATTTCGTCTGTTGAAGAAAAAAACTTTCAGAAGAATCGAGTAATCAGATATAAATAAAGTGTCGAGGCCAGGATCACGGAGGATTGATCGAAAGAATCGGTGAAATCATTTTTCCAAAAATTGTTAAACTTGACCCGCAACAGTTCTCGTTTGTTCTTACCGAACTTACAATCTCGTGATTGCTCTCGATGGTCATTTATCGCGGTGAGTCGGCATCGAGACGATAACGATCCCCGAAGGCGTCGAGGACGTGTTAATTGCGATATACGGTGCGAAAATAGAAAGCCCATGTGACGCACGGCGAGGTAACTTTCTCAAAACAAAGTACGACGCTTCACGCATAAGCTAACACTTGCTACGGTACTGACGTCAGCTTTTGTAGCGTTAAATCGTTTGACAAATCCCCCCTTTTTACGACATACATAGGCACCATAGTTCTGAAACTCTTCTCCAATTAATCGTTCCGACTTCCATGAGTATTATCGATGTTTCTTGCAATCCTCCGCGCGCGTCACGACTGCGACGACGTGTACTAACAACGTGTCGATTTGTGTTTCAGCATTGAAACATTCCCCGTCGAAGAGAAAAAGCATCACCAGGCCTCTCAGGCCCCTGGACGGCGACTTCGATTCAACCGGTGAGTCTGTTCGATGGTTTATACACACTCGTTGAACATTTATATTCTTCTTTCTTTTTCTTTTTGTTTTTCTTTCTCGGACATCTGTTTTACTATTGATCCGTTTCGTACGCTTCGCGTGGTTTCACGTGATTCATGAACCACCGGTTCAACGATTTCCGGACCGGTTCGATGATCGACATTTTTCGTGTATCTTTTCGTTTGAGACAGCTCGCACGCATGTTTCAAAAACTCGAGCTAGTTCTTCAGCAAGAACGTAAGAATAAATTTGCTTTGCCCTTTGAAATCCTTCTTTCAATACTTTTCTGGTACAAGATTGTTGCAAGAGGAAAGAGGCTGTCGGTCGAGAAATCGAACGCGGTCCGAAGGTCGTGCGGATGATATATACGAACGGAGATACATATACTCCACGATTTCATTATTGGCTTTGCGCTGAATTTCACATGTGTAGCCAGGCACAGCGATCAGTACAATAAACTTAGATCCGGCATACCAAAGTTCCCCGTGTCCAAAACGTTCACCACGATCCCTGTCTGCGACGGCGCCACGAAATACCATTGAACCACCGTCCCTTATCAGCCGTTCCCTTTGACAAGACGTACTCTGCCGCTTTTACGCCGTGAAGATTGCTCGCGCGTGCTTTCCACGTGTTGGTTCCACGTGCCGCCTATTCGTACGCCGTGTTGGCAGGTAATCCATTATTCTGCGATCCTATTAACCCTGCGGAGGTCGCGGCTCGCCTGACAGACGCACGCGAGGATCCGGCGAATTGAAAATTATGCACAGACACTTTGAGAAGTTAGGAAACGGAAAATGGGAGAAAATGGAAAGTGAATTGGGGTGAGAAAGGGAGAGAGAGGAAGAAGCATGGAAAAGTAGAAAAAGTGAATAGCAGACAGCGACGAAAGAACAAATAAAGGTAAGAGGAAGTAGGGTGCGATAGTAATTAGGGAAGGAATGAGAATTTACAAAAAGATTAGATTGATCTAGCAATCTGGTTTTTTTTTTTTAACGCAAATAAATCGCGACCTCCGCAGGGTTAAGCACGATCGTCTCGTACGAGTAAAACTGGGAAATAGTATCGTTCCCGTCTCAATTTCATTCTCATTCGACTACGAACTTTCAAGTAATCACACCGCGCTACCTGCGATAGCTACCTGTAATCGTGAATCGGTGAACGACGCAGTCGATAACGTCGATTTAACAAATCGTCGACGATGAAGTTAAAATGATTGAAAAAAAGAAACAACGTTTGCGATTCGATTCCATCGTGAATTGTTGCGTACATATCGAGAATGTCGAGAATATTTGCGGCTTCTACATCCGCCTGCCAATCCATTCCCACGAAACCCCATTTTTCGATTCTGTCTGCAGACGCAAAGAGCGTATACAGCTTTCTATCGTGAATGTCAGTCGAATGCGCGCATTCCGATCATCGAATCCCTATCTCTCTCTTGTTCTCTCTCTCTCTCTCTCTCTCTCTTCTTTCTTTGTTTTGCCTCGAACGTCCCTTGCTCGAATCCCCTGTTTTATTTCGGGACACCTTCGATCCGTGACTGGACAGAGAGACTTTGAAAATCCGAGAACAATGAAACCGATCGCGGTCTGTACGATAATCGCTGACAATGAGAACAACGAGAAGCGGACGCGTGCGCGTTTCGTGCGTTCGCGAGGAACAAAGATCCGAATGAAAAGATCCGGAAGTTTCTCTGTCCGATCAAGAGTCGCACATATGGTGATACGGTAATGGTACATGGTGTTGTATGGTGGTTTAGCGGTGCCGACAACCGGAACTTCGACAATGCATGCTACGTCACCCACGAAGGCTGGTGAGTCTCATACGATCACTTATTTTCCTAATATCCGTTTATTATACGTATATTCTGATGGTTACCCACCGCGGTCTTTCTTGTGCCGATTTAACTTGTCCAATTCCTCGAAGATTTCTGTTGCATCCAGTACGGTGAAAAAAAAAAAAAGAAAAAGTGAACGTGATGTATGTGATAGAGAGATATTATACCGAATCGATCTTATTGTCAATGATAAAACAAGTTTTCTTTTTTTTTTTTTTTTTTTTTTTTGAATCGTAGCCACCCCGTTGTTGTTACACCGGTTGCGTATTAATATTTTCTCTCTGAACGAGCGATGTCACGTTGCTTCGAATTGATCGGCGCGAGGGACGCCCGAGACGTTTTTCGTAGAAAAGTCTGCGACTCAAGATGAATCATCGTAAATATTAAATCGCGCACGCGACGCGCGAACAAAGATCCTTTCGGTTGGTCGAAGCAACGTTGCACGATTCGTATCGCCACGCGACCTCTCACTCACCCAGCTTCTCTGTTTCTGTCTGTCCCCGTCTCTCTGTCTCTCTCTGTCTCTTTATCCCGACTCGATCACCGTTGCCGCTGCACGCGCAACCCTCGTGGCGTTCGGAACCGCCGCCCTGGACGACGCGAAAAAAACAGTGACCCCGACAGACCCTGCGATCAGCACGACCAGCACGGTGATGTCGACCGGTTCGGCGCCGATCGCCACCTCCACCCCGGTGAATTTCGCCGCGGGCCCGGTGAGCCCGCCTCCGTTGACCTTGGCCGCCGGTCCGGGCCCAATCCCTCATCAAGAGCAACCGGTGACGACCTCAGCGGCCAAGGTCACGAGCTATCCAGCGGTACTGAAGGGCAGGACCGCCGCCAGTCCACCGAATCCGAATCTGGTACCCTCCGGCAAGATTCCACCCCCCGTCCCTCCGAGAGGCACCGGTCAGTCGAGGACCGCGAGGTCCTCCGAGGAGCACCGCGGCCCTGCAACAGCCACATCCACGTCCTCGATGACGTCCAGCCGAGGTGACGAAGCAGCCATAATCACGAGATACCGCTTGCATGAAAGTTCGAGCATCCTGCACCATCTCCCCGCACCCGATTACATTTCTACTTCTACCGTTTCTGCTGCGCCCGCCGTCACTACTTCTACTACTACTACTACTACTACTAACTACTCTGTCGCTGCTACGTGTACTACCACCTCTTCTTTGCTCTTCTCCGCTGGTACCACCACCACCACTACTACAATCACCGCCACGACTGTCGACAACATCGCAAACTATCACCCCGGTTCTAACACTTGTACATCCGATACCATCGACGCGACGTTGCATGCGCGAACATCGACTCCCGCGTACTTACCCCCGCGATACGAGAGCCTGGCGTTCTACGAACGAACGAGGGACCTGGTCGCGGCAGCCTTCGAGAGCATCCACGAGGAACGAGCAACGCCGAGGACAACGCGTTGGAACAACAATCGTTGGCGACCGGTCGAGGACTTCTACCAAGAGGAGGAGGAATTCGTGAGCGTGGAGGAGGTCGACGGTTCGTACGTGATCAGAACCAGCCCGTACCCGTTCAGGCCCGAGAGAGGGAACTTCAAGCGTGCAGAGAGGGCGAGTCGCGAGACTCCCGTGGCCAGCTTGGAGGAGAGGAGGGGAACCGCGAGCTCGAGAGCCGAGCACATGGCCAAGTTCACGTACTTCTTGAACCCCGCGTCTAGACCAGAGCTAACGAACTACAAGATGTCGCGCAAGGACAAGAAGCACTCGGAGACGTACCACGAGCGAATGAAGAGGAAACAGAGGGAGCTCGAGGCCTCGATCGCCACCATCACGACCATCACCCAAAGAAGCAAGGTCGAGGACAGAGCCGTAGTTCCTAGGCCGATCGCTACGACGAGCAAGCAGCAGGAGAGGCAGCTCCCTGAGAAGAGGATCGAAGTTCAGAGACTGATGGAGCGGAGAAGAGACAGCAAGTTATTGAGGAAAATCAGAGAGAAGTCTGCTCAGAGGAAGAAGAAGCTGGCTCCCGAACCGTCGCCACCCGGAGCGCAAGCTTTCCTCAGAACGAACGATAACTTTGAAGATGTCGAGCGAAAGAAGGCAACGTCTCTGAATCCTGGTTATAGCAACAGCGAACCCAATGTGAAAACGTTGGAAAGTAGGAGGCAACAGATTGTTCACAAAAGCGATAAGAGAAGCTTCCTGGTGACGAAAGTTGACGAGGAAGTTCCGATAAAATTGAAGAGCATCCAGACGGTTTGTACGTCCGAGCAGCTCCAAGAGAGAGGTGATGCTAAAGTTGATAAAAAGTTCGTGGTATCTGACAAAGTTGAAGTCGCTCAACCAAGTGATCAGGTGGGAAGTTCCATCTCTGGCGAGCAACTGACCGAGAATAAGAACGAGAAGGTCAACGTTCTGGAATCTCCGATCAAATCTGACGAACCGAAACACATTCTGATGCCCAATAGGTCCTTCTTGCACGGCTACGAAAGATCTCCAAAGAGAAGGCTGTAGACGAGACAGAACCAAATTTTCTCGCCTACTTTGTCAACTTATAAAGGGACCAGAATATATGAAAAATAAGTCAAAGTCGATCATAAATCTCGCGAGAGGAAGGAAGATTCGCTCGGGAACGCGGAAACACTCGGCTGACCATATACTCTGAAATATAAAACTTTTCTCTCCTGCATGCGCAAACACACCTCGAGTTACTCTGTTTCTGTTTCTCTCATCTCTCATCACTCGATCTCTCTCACGGCCTCAGTCAATTTGTAACATTAACCCTGACATTGACTAGAAAAAGACTCACATGCAGAAACAAGAAATATTTTTTCCCACTGTTACTTCTATGAGAACGAAGGAGCTGGTAGCTTTAATGTTTTGCGTATTTTCTACTACTAGATGATGCACTTTGTCGTTACTGTTTTATCGTGTACTCTGAACTCGATGTCGTATCAACGTCGATTTTATGGCGTCGACGAGGTATCGTTTGTATTATCGGGAACCGACTGTCACCGGCACGCAGAGGTTCCACGTTTGCGAATGTAGAGTTTGCGTGTAAGAATTGGTTACTTTCTTCTCTCGGTTCCAGTGTACCCCTGCATGCGTAGCGATCTCTTATCCGTTGTTAGGATCGATGTAAAAAAAGAATAGACGTAACTCGCGAATTAGATGGAACTTGTATAGAAAAAAAGGGAAAAACAATTTTTAAATATTAAAAATCCGATAAATTTTGTTATATCATTCGGTACTTGTTCAACACCTGACAAATATTATTAATTTAATGCCAGTACTTTGTAGGCAACTTTTTAAGAGTTTCTCTCTTTCCTGAGAAATCCTACGAACATTCGCAGCAGCAAAGATTTCGACATGTATACTAGAAATTTTTCAAATCTTATAGCTTAGAATATTTCACTCTAACTTGGACACGATTGTCTGCGACGAGTTGACAAGAAAAGAATCAAGTCTTACGTTGGCAAGGACAGTTACGTCTATATCTAAAAAATACATTTGAAAACTTTTGACCCCATTGAAACGTCATTTCGTCGTTCAACGGAACGTCTTATCGGTGTGTTTGTATGGTGTGCTCTCTGTAAACCCACAATAAAGGGACGTTCGCACGAATGTACTATCTACAGTGCAAATACCCTTTTTTTTTTTTCAAACGAACTATCGACCTGCCTTGTGACATGCTGGCTAAGTAGTTTGCTGTTTGTGCACCTCTGTAGACACGAGTAGATGTAAGCTTATTGTTAACTCTACCATTACATTATCGAGTTAGAATGGCTTATTCGAACTGACTTCAGTAGGAAGTGCTGACCAATTTCTAACGTTACGATCATTCACACCGGCATTTGCAACGCCCCTGGTAAAACCATTTAACAGATTGAATGACAAAAAATAATTTGTCAGAGCACGCTTGTGCAATAGAGTCGTAATACGCACAGTTTATTGTTTGGTAAACGTTAGAAATGCTCGTGTCGCTGCTCTTTAGCGACTGCTTACTGTGATCACTGGTAACGCAGCGTCTCAAGTAGTATTCGAACCCTTTTCTAATCTCCTGTTGGAAAAGTTTACAATTTTTTACACCTATTTTTTAACCGAACGTTTGAATAAACGTGCCACGAACATACAAGATTCATCGTGGACTTACGTTCCTAAGTATTTTACACGAAGTAAAGGCAAATGAATAAATACTACGTTAACAATCTTAATTTGTTTGCTTGAACACGACGTAAAAGATATTTGTACTGTGAATTTGATAAGAGTTTCTGAAAGATTCTTGGAGATAGTTTTTTCTTTTTTCTTTATTTTTTGGCCTGCGACGAGGCCTTTTCACGCTAACGACCCACCCCCTGTCCTTAGAAACCTTGACGACGAAGCAAGCACATTATACTGTGTTCATTAGGGCTAACTGTAGTGCGCTTTTTGTAGGTGGCACCCTTCCCTCCACTTGTTCCACCCCGCCCCCGCCCTTTGACGATGCAGTGCGCTCAAACGACCAAACCCTGGCTTCTGGCGGTCAACTTCAACAGTGTGCACCGACCACCATCTTAGCCAGCAGTCTAAGCAGTGCTCAGTCCAAGCAGAACAAGGTTGTGCACCACGTCACCCTCACAAAGACTTATCACGATGCCGTGAGGTAAGCCAACTTTTATTCTTCCCCTACCAGTGATTTGCCAAGTCAAGTTTTATCGCAGAATAATAGTAATAGACTAAAGGAATAAAATAGTTGAAATGTAGTTGCAATTCAAATAATTCAGTATGAATTCAAAAGTGTTGACTGGTTACTATTTCTAGGACTAGGAATTCAAATAAATGAAGAGTTTATTTGATTCAGAGGTGGCTAACTGGCGGCTTTTGCCCCTACTTTCCTCTTAGCTGGCGCTACCCTCTCCACTACGTCGATCTCTCCACTCTCTCAATCTGTTGAGTTCCCCAGCAAGTGGGCAGATCGACGCAGTAGAGGGGGTAACGCTGACGATCAGGAGAATAGGGGGCGACCTACGGGCCGCCAATTAGCCGATTTTAATTGATGCACGATGACTAAAATTCGGCTCAGGGTAAATGGAACTCGTACAAACAGAGTTCTGTTGCATATAAGTAACATCATCGACACTCGTAGCTTTCTTTTGTACGTCAAACCTTCAATTGTTTTGAACGACACAAAAGTTTCGAAATTCACGTAAGACTTTTAATCGCTCGTGAAATGTTTCAGCATATCGGACGTGCACTTGGAGAGTAGCGGTAGCGGAAGCGGAAGCGGCGGAAGGGAAACAAAGTCTTCGTTGAGCGTGGAAAGCGGTGGCAGCAGTCGAGGCGGCGGCGGTTTGACCTGGACACCACCGGCAGGCAGTGCCGAGGGTTCAACGCCTACTTGGACAGAGGGCACGCCGTCCTTCACCGAGAGCTCGAGCAGCGGTGACGCAGGTAAGTTCCCGTACGCGCTCAACATCTACTACGCCACCTGAAGGCTCCCACTACGTGCCTCGAGGATCCCTTCGTTCTCTTCTTCTTCTTCTTCTTCTTATTCTTCTTCTTGTTCTTATTCTCCGTGCTCTTATTCTTATTCTCGTCGACCTTCGCGGCGAAAGGATTTGCATCGGGCGTGACCGTCCCTTTGATTGCCCTGTTGATTCATGGTCGCTTAAAGTTCCAAGCGAATTTTGGGAGAAATTGAGTTGGAGTGGAATTTTGGTGTCTTTTGTCTTGAAATGAAATAATCGAATGATTATTCGATTTAAGTTTTCGTACATTTTACAACAAGTTTGCTTCTATTCACGTAAAATTGCAGTTGTACCAGCAAGGCTATAAAGTAATTATTACTACTTCACGAGTTCTACTGTCTGACGAGTGATTATGACGTATAATTTATTCATTTGACAGAAATGGCTGATTTGTAAAGTGTACAAGAACTTCGTTCCTTCTTCTATATTTCTGTCAGACCAGATTTTATTACTTATACATAAGTTAATTAATAAAAAGAAAGGCATGCTCGAGCCAAGCTTGAAACACACACAAATCTGTACTCATTTTTCTCCTTAAATAGTAAGAATAATTAAACGACAGAACGTACGGAGTTAATCGAACGAGTGAGATTATACTTTAAAATTGAGGTTATGTTGGAACGGTGTCGATTTATGGGCAATCAACGCGGCGCTCGCACCAACAACCGGAAGTCTGATTAACGTGCCACGATATAAGATAGTGTTCTGAAACGAGCAAAAACAAAATAGACATATATCGTTGTCCGCGCAATAATGACGGTCATTATTGTTCGACGTGTTTTATCGAGCCATTTACATATATATCATATGCTCTCTTCTTTGTAAACGCAGGATCACTCCGTGTTAATAAATAAATGTGTAAAATACGTAGACTCGTGCTGGTAGTTGGCTGCTAATTCAGATACACACAGTAATCATCGAGATAATCAACGATAATTTCTGTAATCACGATGCAGGCGATAGACACAAACTGTTTTGTCAATTCTCCATTTTGCGTGTAGTCGTCGTTACGTAATTACAAAAGTCAAATGCAGTTCAATTTTAGAGCAGATTAGTTTAGAACGTTTAGAGAACACACCGTGGTATACCTCGTTCGTCATCGCAGTTTAACGAGGTTCGTTTAATCGCGAGGTCATCGTTGTGATACCGATTTGTACGAAGAATTCAAAGCGTGCCCTGTGTTTAGACTTTCGTCTCGATTTGTACCCGTCTCGATCGAATTGGGAAGTTCGTGCGACGAATTGATCATAGCCAGAGAAAAAGAAAAAGACAAAAACTCAGTGCCTAAATTTAATCTCATCGCCTGTATGTTTTAGACCATGTCCGTGAGGTTATTGTCTGTAAGTGTTCACGACAGAAAATGCTCTTAAATTCTACGATCGGACGAAGATGTCCGTCGCGAAAGTATTTTATTTAATTAATTTAATTAATTCAATAACAGAACAACGATGATATTACAAAAGCTGAAACGAAAAGAAGGCGAGCATTTTCGATCGTGTTTTTTTTTTTTTTTTCTTAGATAATTATCACACAATCGAACACAACCATTATCTCTTAGCCCTGTTTAGGTGATCTGAAAGTCTTGTCAAAACACTTGGATATTTTCTTCCTCTTTTTTTTTTTGTTTTTGTTTTCTTCGACGATGAGAGCGACAATAAAGCGACAATTGCAAAAAGAAGAACACAGGAGATCTTACTCTCTATTACAAAACCCCGTACATACGTTTTATTTCTTCTACGATTGCTTCTAGAGCAAGAACGGGCATCGCGTAGAACGAGATGTGCTCTCGAGATAAGTTTCAATTTTTCTCTCTCTCTCTCTCTCTCTCTCTCTTTTCTCCTCTACTCTTTTCATTTTCTCTCTTCGATTTTTCGCTGCAACACTCTTCGCATACAAGTTCGTTGCGTGAGATACTAGCTACTACACATGCTTCTTGACACTTGTAGACGTCGACTAGAACGATGCACGCTTTTTCGTTATCGTTGCATCTTGATAACTTATGTACAGAATCTCGAAAGGACCATCTACAAAAGTGAAAACAAAAAAAGTATTCAATTACACGCGCTTCGCGTGAAGTGACGATAATCGAGCGATGGTGGTCCCTTCGAGCAACAGATTATTACGAATTATCAAATTTTTCCCTCTTAGATAGCCGACTCGACTCGACTCGAACACTACCGCTAGAAAAAAAAAAGTATCCACCCTCCGGCGATCGAGCAACTACGACACAGGCTGACCTTTCTTTTGCATCTATGACGATTAACGATAATTTTAGGTTGCCCAACCACGCCGATCAGGGGTAGCCAGCGTCAGGATGACGGAGGGAGAATCATTACTACCGTCGAGGAGGCGCTGGCAAGTCTTACTACGGAAATGGTAAGTTGGTAATCGTAGCTTTGAACGATTGGTCACTTGAAAGGATATGGTCCCGATAGTCAGCGATTGTGTCGTCATTATTTGTCAAAATTTATATATGTGTGATTTATTAAAATTTAACGAAATTGTACATATGATTAAATTTGATGAAATTTAATATGTGATTAAATTAAAAATTTAAACTATATTTTGTAGAAATTCAATCGAATTCTATTTAAATTGAAAGGCGATTATTAAATTCTATCGAATTAAATTTCAAAGTTCATAAAGTTTTCAAACCACTCGGTCTCCTCTTCGAAAAAAACATCCAAAAAGACTCTATTGCCCTGTTTATAAAAAAATTAGGCTCACAATCTCTGACTACCGTTGTCGTATCTTCCTCGATCGATTCCTCGAGGCGGTAAGTGTAGAATCAGAGCCCGGTGACCGATCGATCGGACTGTGTAAATGTTTCCCCCGAGTGGCCGAGGGTTTTTTGTAACTAATAAACAGCCCCCAGGACGATGACGCGTCGCGAAGCACCTGCGCAACGCGATCGTCTAAATTGTCCAGAGTGTCTAAAAGAACAGAAAAAAAAAAAAGAAGATCTTAACCTCGTGTCTTTGGTCTCGTCTACATACGTTTCGTGTCTGTGTCTTCGAGTCTCCCTGTCTTTTGTGTCGAAGCACCGATTCGATCGCGCACGGAACGTTCCAAGGCGATGATTTTTCAAACTTCATTTTACAATTGATAACCCACTCATCTTCACTTTGACAAAGGTGCATGAGAGTTTCTGTTTGGGATTATTCTCTTTTGCTTTGTGCATCTTGGACTGATCTTTAGTATAGCTCGATCTTTTAGCGATCGTTTTATAATACACATCCCATAGAGGAAATTGCATGCGAAGGGTTAGAGCCATAGAGAAGGATTTTTTACCTTGATACATAAAATTTTATTCTTTGTTCCCAATCGGTTTTTCATAGTTCAGTTATCTGGTTGCAATTCCAGGTATTCCACAGTTATTCCACCATTATAGATTTATAAATATGAGATTTGCGTCTGGTAGTCTACATTCTATATTTGCATCCGGTCGGTAGTCTGTTTTACGCAACTAATAGTGCAGATTGTTCATTACGAGTATTTCGAAACTTGCTGATACAATCTAATAACAAAAAACACTTTTTTTTTCATACGAAGCATGAAAAATTTCTGAATAAATTTATCTTGAAAATTTATCGAGACCAGTTCATTTTTAACAGAGATACTTGTTTTCGTTGCACAATCCTCTCTGCGTGAAACACAAACATTTGTCGCTCGCAGACATAAACGAGGACACCCGTGCAACTGCACGCTGGACAAATTTTCAACATTGATTTATTCAAAAATAAAAACCTCGTACGAGAAAAATTTACCCACGTTCGATATCCTCCTTTAGATCAGGTTGTTGTAATTTTTTAAAACGCTCTGCGTTAATCGTAAGTGGTAGAACCGATTTCGAACAAAGAAGAGTCGCGTTCCGCTCGAGACAAAGAGGGGTCATCGAATTGGCGATCTGATTCACTTTTCTCCACTTGCGACACACGCGCGGACGCATCCTCGAAATTGTCTGCGTACGCGTGAAAAAATTCGCGTCAGCGGGTTGATCGACGCGTGGCTCGCCGGCGCGTGCATTTTTTTAACAGAGTAAATAAGCTCGAGGGCTTTTGCAACACGCGAAAGAATGCCGCGCGCACGTACGTAGAGCCTCAACCTCGTTGATCGGGTAATTCCGTATTAACCTAGTATCGGTGTTGCTGTCTGTCGGCAAGAATTCGCCCCGGCGAAGCGTCTCAAGCCTGAAAAATACATCTTTCGCATCTTGCTGAGTGTCACATTCCCTCTCTCAAAACGAGTCTGCAGAAACGATCGATTTTGTGAAACGTTCGTGCGAATTTGAATGCCTCGCGCGATAAGATGATATGCCTTGGAACGATCCGTGCGAAATGATCAGATTATCTGAATGGTTTCTCTCTATTTCCTCAAACGCAGGAGATACTGCAGCACGAGTGAATGTCAATGCAACTCGTCCGTCTAACCTCTGTCGATTCAGTTTGGATTTGGTCTGGGTGCGCCGTCGTAGCGACGAATCTTCGAAAGAAAGAAATTACAAAAAAAAAAGAAAGAAAGAAAGAAATAAGAAAGAAACGAATCATAGCGGGGAAAGTGGTTTGGTCGCGAATCAAGACGGATCGTCGAAGAAGAGGTCGGACAAAGGCACGCGATACGTCATCGCGTTCGGTTCAGTATGTACTTAACGAACTACCGTCGCGCACGGCGAGAGATATTCGTCTCGATTCGCGAGTTCTCGAGGTGGTATTGATCGTCATCAACGCGTGTCAAATCTTGCATTTAATCGCGCTGAATGGAAGGATAACGAACGAACGAAATTTAAATAGGCGCGTTCTCGCGAGGCGACGAATTGAGGAGATACGAAAGCTTTGGAGCGTGTCGCCGATGATAGGCCAGCAAGCTTACACACCGTGATAAAACTCGGCCTAGCAATATTAAAGGACTGTATAATACTCGACATATAGTTCATTCATAGTCCGAATACCCTGTGTGGGGAGCATTCAAGAATCCATCGTTACAACGTTGTTTCTTTTTGTATGTCGTACGTTGAGTCTCGTCGGTATCGTTCGATTCTCGATCGATAGATCGTTGAACGTAATAACGTCACGTGTTTCGGTGATCTTATGATTCAATCGGAATCTTCAACAACTTCTGACATTTTTTTTAAATTTACGGCGAATTCTTATTGATCACTGTCACGTTAATTTATCTGTAGGATCTATAGAATCTCTTTATTTCTGTTTTATCGATTAGTAAAATTCTCTAATTATATTCTAGTCGGTCAGTTCACTTCTTTTCTTTTGTCTCTGCTAAGAAATTCTCACGAGTTTTCCAAGAACTTTCCCAAAAGAAATGTTATTATTTAATTTCTATCGAAAAATTTGTCCACCCACGCTAGTGAATTGTCTACACATTCACTCACATTTAGCTACTTTACCTGCTCGGTCGGTAATACGTTTTAAAGGAAGAAACACGCGTCGTTATTACAGTTAACTGGTTCTCTCTCGTTGCTTATTCGTGTTCGACATTTACGTAGCTGTAAAAATTACACGATCATCGAATCGCAAGCGATCTTTGCGAGTGACGCTCGGGTTAAACGCCGAAGTCGTCGCGACCACGTATATTTACTCATTATATACCTCTTATAGTAACTGACAATTACCTGTTGTTACGTCAGTCAGTTGTAAACGTTGGAAGAGACGAAAGAGTCCGCGAATGACGAGAGACATGTAAATAACACTTACGATCTAATTCGGACAGCAACAGTCCTCAATACCGTTTTTATTACCGATATAATATAGTCGCCGATCCTGTACATGTACCTATGTCTGTGTCTCACGTTCTGTCTGTCTCCTGTGCGTAATTATACATACATAATTATACATATGTACACACATTAAACGAAACGTGTATTACCGCATTTAATTGTCGATATTGTCGGCGAGTTTCTGGATTCAACAATCTCGAGAGAGTTACACAGTCGCAATTGTACTAATTTAAGGTTAGAAAATAACCTCTGCAGAAATTTTTGGCGATCAGCGATTACAGTGGGAAACTTCTAAAATTTCGTCAAGTTCGATTGTTTAAAATTTACAAAAGGAAGACCTTGGTTGAAAGAAGTACTCTGCAGAGTTAATAAACGTAAATCTCGTAAAATTTCCGAAAGGAGCGATTTCGGATTTCGAGAACGTTTTATACCAGCGGTTCCCAACCTTTTTTCTCTCCTCTCGTACTCCTTGATTGGATTTTTCATTTACGAGTACCTTGCTCCACCTATCCCTCAAAATAGTTTTTTTCTTTTTAGTTTTTTTAGGTTAGCCAAATCACAATGATTAATTTCAAATCAAAACTCTATATATTTCGTTTTTGTATTTTTATTTTAACTCCTTCTTTTTGCGTTTACTAACATTATTAATATTTATTTTCGCGTACCACAGGTTGGAAACCGCTGTTTTACACTATAAAGTCGACAAACGACAAGTCTCAAAGAGAAATCCTAAATTTCGGAGAAACATTAAGTTCAAATCTTGAGAAAGTTCGATAAACAAAGATCGTAGATTTCGGAAATACTCTGCAGTGTTACTCAACTTACCTCGAGCGCGAAATTAATTCCGGAATCCATCCAACGATCTCTATGCATATTATAAGTGTAGCAACTGCGCAAACTGTATTATACGTGATACGACAAACGAGAATGATTGACGGGTGTCCCTAATGACGCCGTGTACGTATACGTGTGTGTATATATATATATGAATAAACAAAAAGTTTATATATATATATAAATATTACAAGTACTACAGTAGTCGCAGAGCAAAAACGTAAAAAGAAGAAAAAATATGTAAACGCGTTGCTAATAAGCGTGAAAGAGAGTTATCGCGAACGTTTTGAAAAAAAAACCAAAATGTTGTTCAATTAACACGTACATACATGTATAATGAATATATTATCCTCGATGAAACGCTTTCGACAGTCGACACGTTGTATTTAGAAAAGGAAAAAAAGAAAAGAAAAAATACGGTGGTGAAAATCTAGTCGCAATCTCGGTGATCGGTCCCCGTGTTGTTCTCCTTTCTCCAAGAACACTGTTTCTGTAGCTTTAATCGCATTTTGCTCTCTACGTTAATTTTTCCTCTGTTCTCTTCGCGTAGAGAGAGAGAGAGCAAAAAGATTAAACTTCGTTTAAGTTAGCCTATCTAGCTGTTCCGTCTTTCGTTCTGTGTTGCGAGCGATAAAGAGCGTGTTTCGAAGTATTGTTTCGAAAACAACGACTAGGTAACACGCGTGTTCTTTTCTCTTTCTCGGTTCCTGTTTATTTTTTTCCTTTTTTTTTTTTCGTTTTTCGATTCAACCGTTGAAATTGTCGAGGGCAAACGCAAATCTTTCACGAATGCGTTTCGATAATCAGTCGGTGTGAAACGACTGCCTCGAGTTTTACACTGATCTCGCGACTCTTCAACGAAAGAACTCGACTTATTTCTACACTGCGATCGACTTCCAACGAGGAAACGTGACTCGTACCGACCGTTTGTGTTACACGGTTGCTCGATAATTAACCAGATTGCTTATGCGTCGTTGTTACTTCGCGCCTCTGAAAATTTCAAAGGTTAAATCGATGGAAAAAAGAACATTCAACTCCGTACGACGTATATGTAGATTGAACGACCGAGAGAGAAAAGAGAAAAAGAAAAGAAAACACTGAAGCTTGAAAACTCGTAGCTTTGCTAACTCGAGAATACTCTTTCTCGATGGAGTATCGTGTATTATCATTCTTGTTACATACATATACATATACATATATATATGTGTGTGTATGCATGTAATAGCTACGCTATATATACATACGCTATATACATACATGTAAATATGCATATATGTATATGCATGTAACAAGAATGATTATGTGTAATAGCTACGTAGCTATATATATATATATATATATATATATATATATATATATATATATATATCGTAGCTATTATACGAAATGATATAGTACCAGTGTTTATTAGCGATCATGAAAGTGTGATATTTTTTTAACGAACATATCGCATCGTGTCGTACGTTCGAGTTCTGCGAGTGATTTCAACGCTTGCACTTGGAGGAACGCTCCGTGTATAGGTGTTCAGGGAGGATTAAGACGAAACGAAATTAGACGATCGATGGAGAAAATGTCTGCGCTTGAAGGAGATGTCTCGTGCCAACTAAACTATTGCCCCTTTCAAACCCCGTGAGAATGGAAGACTCGTGTTTCGAGTAATAAGACGAACGCTCAACGACGAGGGTCGGTCGTTGATGAATTTCTCTGAGCGCCAGTCCAGTCGAAGATCCGTCGCTTTTTACGCTTCTCTTTGTCGCAAGAAATTCAATCTTTGTTTTTGTCGGTGATCGCTCAGAAGCTGCTTAACCCCTTAAGCATTTGGTGAGAATGCTTATTTCTAGGCGATGACACGAGCATACTCGATGAAAACACAGGAAATGCACTTGCTGTACGATTGAGTTAAATTATAACAAAATGAAATATTTTCTTTGCGAAATTTTTAATTTTATCACAGAACTTTACATTTTATTTCTCGAAAATTATTCCGTAAGAAAGAATCATTAAAAATTCGAAATTTCTTTTCGAGAAAAGATATTTGCAAAATTATAATGATTACAGATTTAATTTAATTTGCTTTTGCATTGTGTCGATTACGTCAGATTTCTTTCTGAACAATTCCCGTTATTTTCAAGTGCGTATTTTCTTTGTCTGTTTCGTTGCCTTGGAATATTTTAAAGTGTGCTAAAATTACAAATATAATTTTTTTGGCTAAATTTCACAATAAATAGCGAAAGCGAATTTTTTCTCTACATGACGAGTATACTAGACATTAAAAATTCCATCTTTTCATGACGAGTATACTCGACATAAACGCTTAAGGGGTTAAGTCGGTGTACCATGTTCCCACCGTGGCATTTTTCTTGTGTTGTGTGCGCTTTGAAAATGCATTTTAAGATTAACCCTTTAACTGTCTTTGATTAACTCGATTCATCGAAATTTTATCTGTGTCTCACACGTTCTCTCCTGTTTTGTGTACGTGTGTGTGTGTGTCTCCGTTTCCAATTGTTCGATCCCTGTCTCTCTCACAATCAGCCGATATCGATCGATCGATTTAACACGCTGTTAATTGGCTAATCTTGCTCCCGTTTCGTCCCTTCATTCGTACGATTAGAAGCGAAGTACGAAGCAAGTCGAGAAAAGAAAAGAAACGTAAATGTTTTCACCGAAAGGAGAGTGTGAGGTTGATTTGACGAGCCGAAGGAAATGACATGGAGAATTGATTCTTTAACTTGTGTGCTGGGATTCAGAAAGAAACGAACGACGCGAGGAACGATTTCGTGGAACAGAGAAGGTCCCATTCGGTGTACAGTCAAGTGAGAACGAGTTTCAAGCGTGCCAGCGCGAGCCACGTGTCGATCATGAGGAGCGTGCAACGAGTGTTAAAGGTGCAACGCAGGGAGCCATGAGGATCCAAACGAAGCGGCACTAGCAGAGTAGATCGAAATTTTTCGAACGACAAGTCCGACGAAGTGTTGCAATTTGTGGAGAAACAAAAATGGGAAACCGAGCTTTAAAACCGGAGAAAACCAGAGAGGCAATTCAGATTTCATTCGTCACGTCGAGATCTGTGATCTGTGTGAAGACGTCTAGCAACTTTTTCCTTTATTACGATATCGATCTTTAGATAAAATGACATTTTTACTGTTTCACGTACTCGATCATCCTTTTTTTTTTTAAATACTATCGAACGTAAATAATCATGATCAACGAGAAATTATTTAACCCGAACGACAGTGTAACTTCGATCTTAATCCTCTCGTGACTGTAGATCACAGCCTTGCGTCTACTTAACTAATTGCGTAAGACTTTGTTCTTTTTTCCTTTTTTTTTTCTGTTTCTTTTCGTTGCATCAACGTCATCATTCTTTTTTTTTTCACAATCCTGAACGAATAAAAGGAAAAAAAAGAAGAGAAGCAATGTCATGATCGATAAGAGGAGAAACGGAAAAACGATCATCCTCACGTGGTTTTGTAACATGCCAAGGAGAATGGCCGGCGATTTTTCGCGAACTTTTCTCCTCTTCGTGCTTCTTTTTTTTTCAAATTGTTGAGACTTAACTGTTCAGGTTACTTTGTAAATCCACGGACTAAATAACATTTCGAGGATAAGGCAAAATACGAAAGAATCTCAAAGCTGCATCGTTGTTGGAAAGGAAGCCGAAGAGCTCCCGTCAAATTTTATTAACGTTTAAAAAAAAGGGGGAGGGGGAAGATGTAGATATTTTGATCAGTATTCGTTCGATACTTTTACAGTACTTTTGAGTACAAAAATTACGCGTTAGCTTCACTTCGATTTTATTACCCGAAAGCCGGTCTTTTCGTCTTTGCAGAAAGCTGTAGAGACTCGATTTGAGTAGATTTCCGTGAGGAAATCGCGGAAACCAGGTGCCATTGAGAACGTTCAATTGCGTGGAGAGAGAGAAAGAGAGAGAGAGAGAGAAATGAGTGCACAAGTGAGGTTACAAGAGCAATTACGAACGATTGCAGTCGCTGGAACAAATAGCCCTTTAACCGAGCAGTGCGCGTTCAGAAAACGATCTTTTGTTAATCGAAACGCGTTAATAATTTCTCTTAACACTCATTTTCACATTATCTATCGCCAACTCTCGGTGTATATCGAAATCTGATTGCCTGGTTAAAGAGTTAAAACGACAGTTGTGGATCAGTTGCATTCACGCAACTCTCGATGTATTTCGAGCGACGTATATCTACGGTTTTGTAACATTCTAATTTAAGAGCGACTGGAAACGTTCCGCTACTATTTTTTTTAATTTTTCTCGTAAAGAACCGTAGAGTTCTTTCTTTCTATTTTCAATTTCTATTTCCCGTTGCGCGAAAGAAGAAAAAGAAAAACGAGAGAAGATATCGCGGAAGAAAGGCGGATCCATCTCTGTCTCATTTGAGAAGATAAGAGTACGCACGTGGATCAATTGAGTGCGTAAAAAACTGAACACACCCCGGTATATTATACATAACAACGTTGAAACGTGAAAGCGAACAATACGAAAAGTCGCGTTGTTGCGAGACAAAATTGTCACTTAACCGAGATATTTCAGCAATACACTATAATTATGATCACTACCATTATGATTATTACTATCACCATGATTACTGATATTATTTAAATAAAGCAGTTACTATTATTCTTACGACTGTTTCTGTTGAGATGTCTGCGTTCTTTTTTCTTCTTTTTGTACGTAGTGGGTAATTTTGTTATTCTCGTTTGATTTCTATTCAAATAGTGCAGTAGCTGACGAAAGTGCTCCAACGTATTTAGAAACTTTTGCATACGTATATATAAGGTGGACCAAAAGTTTCTTCTCACTTATTTTCTTTTAATAAAACAACAAAATGTAAGAAACAACTCATTTTATTAATTTTAAATTAAATTTGAAATTATGTATTTATTTCAGTAGAAAGTGGGTTTGGTCCAACCTTCAGTTTATATATACACCTAACCTAAACCTAACCTAAACCTTCAGTTTACTGAAGGTTTAGGTTAGGTTTATATATATATAAACTGAATATATAGCTGAAACTTATTTACGTGTACTCAAATTTCAAAGGATTCATAAAACACACAAGATTCCTGTTACAGTGTACTTTCGTGAGCCATTGTACACTTCTATACAGTGTATAATTACACGTGTCAAAATATATACG
Organism: Melipona bicolor; assembly: GCA_030673865.1. NCBI lineage: Eukaryota > Metazoa > Arthropoda > Insecta > Hymenoptera > Apidae > Melipona > Melipona bicolor. Next base: position 4,903,421 of record JAHYIQ010000012.1, read on the forward strand.
TGTGTGCATCCCTGTCGACAAAGATCGATCGACCCCACGTTATCGTTTACACACCCCTCACCCTCGGCACACTTCGTATTCACATTCTCTTCTCATCTTTCTTTCTGTTCTGTCTTCCTTTTTCTTTTTCTTTTTTTTCACCGAAATTTTTTTCTTACCCTGGTTTCTTTGATTTGCACCCGTTTCAGACTCACCTATAGTCAAGCGAAAAACGAAGAATAGTTCGTATAAGCAAACGGTTGATACGAAAAAGATATGCAAACGAAAAAACAAAAAAAGAAAGAGAGAGAGAAATGCAAATCTGTATGTACGGGAGAGAGAAAAAGAGAGAATTGACTGCAGAGCCTGTGAACCCTCGCTGTCGGCGCATTTAGAAACCCCTAGCCCTCCGGGATTTACGTGAAAATGCATTAGGATGTCGATGTAAGTTTCAACATGCAAGCGTGCCAACGTGTAAGCCTGCGCGTTTTAAGCTATATTTATAGGGTGTGCTGAAAATATCCTACCACGGAAGCAACCTCAACGACGTTTTCACGTCGCGATGCACGCACGATTCTTTTCGTTTTTCTTTTTTTTTTTTTTTTTCTATGGTTAAAAAGTGAAACGTGGATCTTTAAAACTGTATTTTTGATCATGTCATTCGTTTTCGTTATCGTCATCTTTTGTCATCTTTTGCATTTTGTAACAGCTAGATCGCGGGTTTTGAGACATTTAGAATCAAAATACAAAAAATACATCAAATATTGCACTCTAATATTTAGATACTTTTTTTTTTTTTGTTAGTAAAAGATATAAATATGTAAAGATATAAATATCCGCAGCCTGTTAACGATTGCTAACATAAATACAGTCCGGTCTATTACAGTTTTTTAAATGCAGTCTTTTATTAAAAAGGGATAATTTCGGAACACTTTATACTAGCAACTAAGAAATCCATTCGAGACGCAATTTCACTTTAATCGTCTCACTCAGATTTCCCCGCTTCTCGTTTTATCAATTTTATGGCGAACCAACGCGAAAAGAAAATAGATCAGACGTCTCGAATGGACGATAGACAATTTAGTTATTTATTTTTCTATTATTTTACTGCCATGTACCTCCATGAAAAGTTAACAGTTTCCCTCGCAGGATTCTCGTTTGTACACACATAAACGCATCTTATTGCCAGAGCTTCTCTCAGAAAGACTGCGTGCGTTTACTTCCTTCGTTAATTTTTTTCTCTGTTTTTTTTTTTAATTATTTTATTTTTGTTCTTTCATTTTTAATTTCGTTGTATGTGGTGTCTCAATTTTGCGTAGCTACATTTTTCAGATCGTCGCAGATTTGTAGAATCTCGGAGCGAAGCCGCGATGGCGGTGATTTTCGAATCTTGTCGAAGCAGCTGGTGAAATTTATGAAAAAAACTGCGCGACCACGCGTGTACAGTGTGTGTGTGTGTGTGTGACACCTTATACATTTAGAAAATTAACATATCCTGTTCCTGTACACGCTACCATCAAATTCGCCAGTTTTTAATTGTCCGTTCGAGGATGCTCAGAAACGTTGCACGATATTATTATTATCATTATTATTATCATTATTATTATTATTATTATTATTATTATTATTATTATTATTATTATTATTATCATCACCATTATCACCATTATCATTGTTATTATTATTATTATTATTATTATTGACAAGGCATTCATCTTCGATTTGCAGTCTGTCGATTAAACGAAGTCGCGGTGAAAGTATGAATGTCGCAGTGAGATCGAGCAGCATCGGTCTCGTCGTTGAGAAATTCTTACGTTTCGTTTTGTCATTAAACATTTCTGTAAGAAGTCTTTCGCACGTACACACGTTACGTATAAGTATGTATTCACAAAGAGCTGTTTAATTCGTTTGGATCGGGACCACGATCTCAAACGAGCTAAATGGCAGCGCGATCGTTTTCGTGGAAGGAAAACGGGCGGATTCCATCTCTCGGTTGTCGGTAAAAGACGTAGGAAACGGTAATCCGTTGGGATGCCAGGAGTATTTCCATCGAGAACAGGCAGGAATCACTGGTTTCGATTATGCACTCGGAACTCGGTGCGCTTGAACGCTCTTTCAAGTGGCTCTCGCGACGTTCCTTCCGGAAGGAGAGAGAGAGAGAAAGAGAGAGAGAGAGAATCGCTCGAGTTGTCACTGCTGTATATATTTATTAGAGGATATTACGTGTATGTGTAAAAAAAAAAGATATATATTTGTATATTATAAATATGTACGTACACATAGAGACACAGGCACACACACACACATACATACATATTCTGACATGTATACATACATGCGTAGATATACATACGGTCTCGTCTTTACAATGTACATCGATGCATTTATTTTACGGCGCGTGCGATCGTGCGCGCACACACTTGCATTTTTTCCCCGAGAGTCAGAATCTTGATACCTCAGTTTGCTTGTAACATGGACGATCGCAGCGTACGATACATTGTACGATACAACAAGGGTGAATAAATTATATTGTTGCGTTCTATTTATTTATCGGGGGGGGGGGGGGTCGATGGCGCTTAGATGGGGAAGAAAGCTCCGAGCCCCACGAGCGAGGGAAATTTCGTTCGATCCTCGTGAAAGGAGATCTTTCCTTTCCGGCAATAATTGTTGTAACAATAAAAGATTTTCCGATGAAGATCGTCTGCCCTTTGCGAGTCTTCGCTTTTATCCTTGCGTTCGCGCGTTCGCCCTTCTCACTCGTTCCCTTGTTTCTAGGTTTCAAAGCGACGATATTAATTACACTGGCGAAGGTAAGTCGAAGAAAGCGAAACTGTTCGGAGAACTGTCTTTTTCTTTTTTTTTTTTTGACTGATCGATTTTCTGTTCGATTGATCGATCGTGCGTCAATTCCAGCGGAGAAATTAAGGTGTGTGACAAAGTAGGGGCGCTAACGAGAAGGTGACTCAACTTACTTATAAAGGCTTACGCCGATGAAGTGGAGAATTAGGACAGAAGGTGCAATCGACCTCGCCGGTGCAATATATCCTGCATAAGGTAAGTATTAACTAAGGACGCGTAAGCGTACGCGTACGTTGAAATAATGACGGACTGCTTTATAATAAGCATCCTAATTGTTGCTCCAAGGTTGCTCCTTCCCCGTTAATTAACGGCAATAATAAATTGACTCGACGCACCCTGGCGCTGCCTTGTGCAGCTCGAACGAAAATTGAAGGCAACTTTGGAAAGTAACTTGGTGACTTTGTTTAATTGTCGAAATTATTAATTCCAGCAAGCATTTATTCTTTAACGCGTCATTCGGATCGTTGAGTCGTCGAATTCCCACGTGTAAGTGACAAGAAAGTCCTTTGTTTTTTATTTATTTCGTGAACGAATCAAGCATCATAATATAATTTAAACATACAGCAAATATTTCAGTTTCTTCAAAGTTTCTGGCAGAAAAAAGTACGATGCAGTACAAATTGGCCGAAAAGACGATATTAAGAACACTCGTGGAATTTTTTCTGATTACTTCTACAGCGTTAAAAAATAAAGAAAAAAGAATGCAACGACAGTGTAAGTTGATCGGGGGAGAAAAATTGCGCGTGAAACGTCCTGATGAAAGACCGGAGCTGAACGAGTCAATTGAGAGAAGTAACAAAAAGGAAAAAATCGACAGAGAGATTCGCCCTGATGACACACGTTCGATTATCGAAAGGTAAAGAGACGCGGCGTGTTCCATTGACTTTTAGCCGGCGATCGGTATTTAAGAGGCACGCTCGTAAACGCACACGAGCCAGTACTTAAACAGACGGTATATGAGTCAAGGCTGCGGCTGGGACCCTTACCTACTTTTTCCTTTTACGGTATTGAATCGGACCGATGAATGTACGAGAGATGCGGCGACCGATAAACTTGCGCAAAAAGACTTCGCGCGCCGACAAATTGCCCGAGCGAAGTTTTCACCGGAGCATTCCACCGAAAATTAAGTCGTCGAGTCGTCGAGAACGTGGTTGGCCATGTGAAGGCGCCTGAAGTTTTAAAACTCTAACGTAGAGGGCGAATACGTGATACTCGAACGAAATTTGATCCATCTGTAACGTTCGACTTAAAAAAGAAAAGAAAAAGGAGAAAGGTGCTCGAATTATTCGATAAATCTCGAAATAATTACGCAAACCATCGGGCTAAAAGCGTTGTTCGAGTCATTGCCGATTGACCATGACACGAGTTGACTCAAGGAGATCGAGCGAGATGGCCTGCAACCACAATGCCAAAATTATCGCCGCCTAATATTAAGATTTCCCTGCTGGACACGCGATAGATCAGGCATGCGTAATTGTCGCGATGACATGTTTTCATCTAACGCGCATTACACTGCCGTTTTATGGACAGGCGCCGCGATTGATACCGTTTTAAGAGATCTCATCGCAGGATCGCGTTATCTGTCTGCGATGAATAATCCACGTATTTTTGAAACCCTGACTTTTTTTTTTTTTTTTTTTTCAGAGTTGAAAGTTTTTTTTTACGCGTAGTAACCTCGTAACGATCTCGGTGACTTTGATCTTGGTGCCAATGGAAATTGACTCGAGGAGTCGCGACCGTTTTTTTATTAACACACGGTTACTTTACTTTCTTCTCTCTACGATTTAGAATCTTTTAAAGGATACTACGAATATTCAAATACGACGAATACGTACTCCCGTCTATTTCCAACAACGAGTTGCGCAATTTGTTGGACACCGGAGTTAGCGTTTCACAAATCTTCGATCGACTCCATTATCGATTTCCATTATCGTCGTGTTACTCCTTTGACGAGAGACGACGAAAGGAAAGATCACTTTTGCCTTTGGTACCTTAAATAGAGCCTACTTCTCTGGGAGTCTTTGCCATGATGCTCTTCATTTCGCGTCGTCGCGTTGTGCCGAAACTCTCCAGGACCAGGCAAGTGAAAATAAGCGGCGAGGCGGATCGGCCGATTCTAAAGATAAATTCCGCGGCGGTGTACGTTTTCACAGGCCCGTACGTAGAAAATTCTCGTCGCGGGTTTGTGCACATTCACGCGCGCGCGCACACACACGTATATATAGCGTGGTAGGGATACGGGAGAGAAAGAAAGAAAGAAAGAAAGAAAGAGAGAGAGAGAGAGAGAGAGAGAGAAGCGCGTCCTGGCGCGCGACGTCATCGTCGTCTTTTACGATCGCGAGGAGAGAAGCCCGCGAGAAAAGGTGGGAGCCAACGACGAACGGTTGTAACCGAAGCTTTCAGCGACCAGTCGAGACTTAGCCTGCGAGTCAGACGCATCCCAGACGACGAACGAACCTGAACACTTGCCCCGTGAGTAAGCATGTGCACTTTTTTTTTCCAGTCCGTACCCATCGGTTCGTTCGATGCAACCAACCGGCCCGCTCGAGTTTCGCCTTTCGACCTCGCGCGTCACGCAGAACCTTCCCTGGATCCACTCGATCGTGATCCACTCTGGTCCCCTCTAACATCTACGTCTACGGTGTGTGCGCCTGTGTGCGTGCCTGTGCGAGAAAGAAAGTGACGTGAATACAGAATACGTGTGCATGTGTGTCTGTGTGTGTGTGTGTGTGTGTTTTACCTCGTGCGGAGGAAAGTGAGGAGGGTCGATCAGGCTGCAGGGAACCAGAAATCGGTTTCGAACAGAGGCGTTTGATCTTGCTGCGACGACTTTAACTTCGAAAAGAAGTAAAGTGCCGAGTTGGTAAATGAAACTTGGACCTGGTCTGCGTGTTTCGTCTGCATCGTTCTCGACGATCGGTAGAGATTCGGTCGGTCGAAACTCCTGTTGAAATCGTCCGCGCTCTCCAGGTGGGGGACGATTTTGAAGACCGATCGGTCGTTGTGCAAATTTCGCCGGTGGTTTCGCAACGTTCGAAACCGTGGATGCAATCTGCTCGTTGGTATATCCGCCAGAAAAGAAGTGTGACTCATAAAAAAAATTTCAGGCGTTCGCGCGCAACCGCTGTGACAACATTGTCCCAGACGCTACCGATCTCCTTGCTGCGCCAGGGTAGACAGGAATTTCTAGCCACGAGATAGCAGATCGCGGTCACGATGTTGTTCCGGACGCTCGCTGATAACGAATTCTCGAAAGAACCGACGCAAACGTTGCCACGTTATCTTTTTTCTCTTTCTCTTTTTTGGTGCTCTCTTTCTCTCGATGCAAACGATCGAACAACTTGAAAGAGATCCTAGAAATAGATCTTGTCTAATCTACATAAATCGTGATATTCGCGTGGTATTCGCAGTAACTTGATAATTTATCAGTTTATCATCATGTTCGTGTCTAATTTTCATTCAAGAAATTTATATTATAAAGGATCTACGCGTTACAATCCAGGTCGCGTTCCTTTGCGAATCAATTTCTTATTTGCTCCAAAAGAGATGTAGAACGATCTTCCTTACAGACGTAGACGTAGGATTGTGCAAAAATTTCCAGCCCGAGTGTCGGAAATCGCAGAAAACCAGCGAGCCTGGTGGTGGTAGGGAGAGAAATTTTCTTTTCAGCGTAACAAGACACCGATCCGAATGGGGTAACGAAACTCGGCTGTGCGTAACCCGAAAAGGTTCGACGGCAGCCGGCTAGTGACGATTCCACCCTCTCCTCTCGCGTGTAAAAATAACCCTCTCCTTTGATACAGGCCCCTTAGCGATCCGTCAGCTCTGATTATTTTTTATCAATCGCTATTTCCATTGCGCGCGCTGTGACCTGTTCCAGCTCTCGCTTCGCCGTAACTCGTCGTAAACTTGTCAAAGTAAAAAGAAAAGAAGAGGAAAATCCCGAGTTTCGATTAGGTATATATCTTTTTTCGTATTTTTTTTTTTTTTTTTTTAATTTTACATTTCACCTTTACTCAGAGTTTATTACGGACACATTTCGGCATATGACAATGTCATCGGTTTAATTTTTTTAAAAGGTATTTAAGTTTCACAGAGTAAGGGAGAGAAGTGATGACGCGAAGAAGTTCATTTCTTCGGAGCATTGTGTCTAGAATTTCTGCTTCTTTGAACCGGTTGGAATTTCGTTTTCTTCCTCCTCCCAACGCCGGTATATCTCTGATTACCAGCGAGCCAGGAATCGTGTGCATTCGCTCGTATAGGTGTTTCGGATGTTACGGATGCAAGAATCTGTATTCAAGTCGCAACCAGTATCGAGAACATCTCGAGATTCTTCTTTTCGCCGATCTTGCTTTCGCTTTCGTTTCGCAACGATGGGTTCTTCGATGTTAGCCTCGAGTTTAAAAAAAGAAAGAACACGCCTCTTATTTCGATACGAAATTTGAAACCTCGAGGAAAAAGAGGAAGACCGGCCATTCTCTGCCGACGTCCTTGATTAAAATTTCACTCTCGTCCGAAAAAACTCGCGTGTAAAAGCGAGACAGGCTCGAAAAAAAGGTGTAGGAGGATTCCGGAGGAATGCCTGGAATGCTTCCACGAACAAAATTAACCCGTTGGTGGCTCTGTCCTGCCGGTCGTATCGGTCCCCTCTGGTTCTCTGCCGGTGCATCGGTTTCGCTCGTGTAGCGAAACAAGCGCATAAAATGCGAAAGCTAGCGAGCCCCGCGAAGGATCCTCCCGAGGTTTCGCCTCGGTTCATCCTGGAGGATCGCATACCTGAATGTCTGACGTCACGAGAGAGGAAGAAAGACGGTCGGAGCCAGCGAAGACGTTTGATTTTATATATACGGACACGGTACAGAGCCCGGGCCTTCTTGAGCAAGAACCTGCCTCTATAAATAGGATATCCGGTCGTTCGCTAATTATACTTCGATGCATGCTGTCCGCATAGCGAGAACTTGCGCGAATTCTCGGCCAATCCAGCCATTTACACGGTAATTATCGTTGCGTTGCATTTTTGAGGATGAGCGTCAAACTTTGGTGTGAAAGAAACGAAAGTGAAGAGAGGAAGGAAACGCATATGAGAACGTTCCGATGAAGAAAGAGATAAATGTAGGAAAACGTTCGGTAAAAGATGAATGATAATCGAATAATTAAGACACTGTTAATTGCGTTCGGCGGTTTGTCTCACGGTCATTGAAATCTCCGGCACGATGAACGCGCGCAAACTCGACCGTTCTCCTTGGGAATCGATCGAATTTCGCGGTACGGACTCCAACTGGTGAATTAAGAAAAGTACGATTCGACAGTCGGAGACAAAAGCGTGTAGGAGAAAAAAACACGCGTCACGCGCTCGAGAGAACGTCGCGATGATAATGAAAACTCTGGTTCCTGTTCTAGATACGTTGTCTTTTTTCTCGTAAACGAGTGAACAAACCAAGCCGCCACCATGGACGCGATCAAGAAGAAGATGCAGGGAATGAAGCTGGAGAAGGACAACGCGATGGATCGCGCGTTGCTCTGCGAACAGCAAGCTCGTGACGCGAACGCGCGAGCTGAAAAGGTAAATGTTTAATATTTTTAGGATCTTACAACTTATGCAGTCCAGGGACACGGAATAACTCTTGACAAACTGAGAATGAGAAGTAGTTTGACGAATAAAAAAATACCAAAAATGTCTGTCTACTCACTTTACGAAAACGGAGAGTAAAAATAGCGATGAAACAATCGCGACGTAAAAGAAAAATATGATATGCGAGATTGGCATTTATTCAAGAATTTTAATTATAGATCTGGAGTTTTTATATTTGTTTGGTCGATCAAATAATATATGAGATGATGCATAATTATTTTTATTCGATTAATGTTGGTTTGATTTACAACATTCGTTTGTTTAATATAGGCTGAGGAAGAGGCGCGCGCCCTGCAGAAAAAGATCCAGACTATTGAAAACGAACTCGATCAAACTCAAGAGGCTCTTATGCAGGTCAATGCTAAGCTCGAGGAGAAAGACAAGGCGTTGCAGAACGTAAGTTAATCGCTGTGTTTCTTATTACAATCGCGAATATTAAATTTTGAATCATCTCTATCGGATAATTTGCAGTATACTTGAATGACTTTAGAGAAAAGGAGCAAGACAATTGAGCGTAATGATTCAGAGTTCAGTTGAGGAAAAATCAACGAAAGATCGTTTAAAAAAAAAAAAAAAAAACACTTAAAAAGTCAACCCAACCGGTTTTCGAACGTGAAAACCCGCGAGTTTTATCACTCGCTTCGCGTTGTTACCGACAGAATAATGACGTTCAAGCGTCACGAGATGTCGCGGCGATCGTGCGCAGGCGCCCCACGAAGAAAGAGCAGGTTCCCCGCGAAGTGAGCGCACAGTCGAGCGTTAGTACGCGAAGCTGCCGTTTCGTTTGTTCGGCGGTGCTCGGCAAACTTCGGTTTCATAGTTGGCCTGTGGTAGGGGTAACCCGGATTGAACATAGAGCGATAGACGAAGAAAGAGAGAGAGAAAGCAAGATAGAAATCAGACCAGGACGGTGCAGAGAGCGAAGACCAGCGTGTCTCCTCTCGTGCATGCGTTCGCCCGCGAACAGGACGGCACGGTGTGTGCGTGCAACACAGAGAGACAGAGAGACAGAGAGAAGCGCGTACGTATGTATGGCGCGGTGAGAAACGTGTTACGAACAGTGACAGACAAGATGGCGGTGTGCCTTGTGCGGTGGTAGTAACAGTGATACAGAGTAGCACAATAAAAAAAAAAAAATATTAAATAGTGGAACGAAAGGGGTTAGGTAAAAAGGTTGACAGCTGGATAGTATGGAACCAGCTCTTACGTCGACCACGAGACGTCGCGGTCATCAACATCATCCGCGACACATTACGCGCCGACGTCTCGATACTTCCAGCAGAGGACCCGCGCAGTGTGGCCCTGCTGATGTCGTTAAAGACACACCGAGTGGAAACAACGAAAGGCCAACGACTACAACGTCATCGAGGCTTGACGAAAAGAGCAATGTCATCGGTACCGTTTGCTCGACTGCGGTGACAGTACCCACGATCGTTGGCGCGAGGTGGCTCCGAGATCCGACGGTCACCGCCAACGCGAAAGACGCATCGTCCAACGAAAACAGCGAGAAGACAAAGAAGACGAAGCTCGAGGACGATGAGAGAGAGGAGAACGTCCGACATAGGCTCGCGCAGTGTAGCCTGGATGTTCTCAGTGAACAACGCGAGCAGGGAATCGTTCGCGAGAACGAGGTCTGTGACAGTTACAAGACGGAGCATGCATCGACCGACAGGTCTCGAACGAAACCACGTGGCAACGAAACGACGTGCGAGAACAAGTCCGACGACGAGACGAAAAGCAAAGAGAACTCGCCGGAGCCCGAGCACGCGGTCGCGAGGGCTCGCGGTGACGGAAACTCCGACGACGAGTCGACGAACGTCGAGGAGGATCCAGAACTCGCTGAACTTGCAAAGCTCAGATGCCCCAGCGAAAGGACCGAGGTGCAAGCTGAAAGAGAGGCAAGGAGAAGAAAGAGATGCGCCGATTATCCCGGACTAGCCTTCGGATGGTCCATATTCTCCAGCGACACGATGATGAAATTCGGTCTCATAAGGAACGAATTGCAGAATATTATGGGGAACCAGCTGAAACGGGTCAGTATCACATGATATGTCGCTGATGCGCCCGGCACATAGACGTGCGTGTTGCGTGATACGAGGTCACCGCATGACGTGACCTTGACGCAGTTTAACGTCAGCCAATGGGTCCTCGAGGGTCATTCAGCCCTTGATAATGGAAAGAGATCCTGACCAATCAAAATCTCGCTTTCTCTCTCGAATCATATTGCGCTACATACTTGTATAATATAATTTCTCGCCTCTTTTACGTTTCGTTTTCTCAACTTGTACGTTTTCCTTGAACGAAGGCAATCTTCGTGAACTCGATACCTTATACGGTTAAGAACGGGTTAAAAATATGCACGCTGTTAGGTTAGGTGATCTGGTGGTTATCTACGGTGACGTTGCGGACCATTAAATCGTACGTTGCTCGAGAAGGTTTGCAAAGCAGACAGCTCTTGTTACTCTTTCTTGTTACGTTTCAATTACACGCTCTTTTCTACCGTTCATTCTGGAAAATTACCGAACCGCCGCGAATGTTGATTAGAGAAAGGCCGATTAATACGTCGGAATTTCAGCCGTTGCCAACTGGAAATCGAAATCAGTTCACATTATCGAGCGCTAAATAAATAATGCATTACTTGTCGCCATCGTCGTAATAATAATACTCGAGAGAACCATTAGCAGTTCTTCTAGCGGCAAGGAACTTTTTACGAGGCTCAATGATGCACGATCGCCCGACAAAGAACACTTATTGTTAAGGTTACTGAACGGGGACAATGGGTGAAACCTTTCTTTCTTTCAACCAACACGATAAATGGCATTCTTATTTCGTCAGATGCAAGCAACTGTACGGTCAGGTAGCTCGAATTCTCTCATTATTTATGTACGATCACGTCCATCGACATTCTTATCACATTCGTAATTCGTTTCTGATTTAATTTCGTTCAAGTATGACGCGTTAAGTGAGTGCTACATTGCCAAACTTGGAAGTTTTTACTAATTATATAATACATTGTGTTTCATGAGGAACCTAACTTATTCTTAAAAGTGCAACAATCCGTCGTCAAATATTTTTATAATTGGAGTTTAATAATTTTTTAAAAAAATCTTGGTAATTTTCATATTTTTACAAAATGGGTAAAAGTAACTTCACAAATAAAAGAAATATCATATCGTATATATGTATAATATGTTTTTGGAACTCACTTTCGAAAACTAACCCCACTCTGCGCCGGTAATACGCGTTAAACATGAATAACAGTCGTCAACAGTCTAAAAATACGTGGCGGTTGGTATACAGATCCAGCGGCTCTTTTATTCGGCACTCTGAGGGAGCATTGCGTAAGCATCGCTCCGGGAACACGCTCCCACAAATCCGCTTCGTTATAAGCGTTTATAAGCCGGTGACGATACACTATATATGTGTAACAGCATTGCAAAATATTTGTGACATATTGCACCGGAATTTGGAACGCCATTGTCGACCTTTGAAACAAGATTTGTTTCTTTACGCTTATCTTGGTCAATGTTTACACGTCACGTTCTCTGCAATTTCGCGCAAATCATGTGCCGCCATCTGTATTTGCATTCTTCGCATATTCTGACGGATGTATCTCTGGATTCTCGGACCTACATACATTCAAATTCGGTTGATTGTTCTTAATTCGATGTTAACCCGGGATTTGCATACTCTTTGAATTTACGATAGAATGACTGAATATTACAGATGGAGCTGCGGTAGTTCTTCGTAAATACGATATCGTACAATCATTTTTCGACTTATCTGTTTAGTTTCTCTACATAAAATATTATTGATATATAAAGACAGAGTATCTCGGATAATACGAGTTCGGAGTACGTTCGGAGTTTTTGATTAGATTATATAATTAATTCTTCGCTACGTAAGCTAGCAATTAAAATTAATAAGCACAGCCAGTACAACTCGATAAAATGCATTGCAAATTGAATTGAGAGCATACTGTGAATACTGTGAATTTATATTACGAAATACATACACATATAGTATACAAATGAAACTATTCGTAAAATAGTTCGGGTTTTTTCGAAATTAAATTCTCGAATAAAATAATTAGGCTACAATTTATTAAAAACGTTTAATTAACGGATATAATAACTCGTATAATAATATTATAATAATTACATTGCTCTTGAACATATATAACAAAACACACTATTTCCGGTAATGCACAAGTCAGTTCCTTATGATTAAGTTAGTTCATTATGATACAATTTACTCTTCAATTTCATCATAATCGTGGCTTCGTTGAATCTCTTCAATGCATACAAAGTGAATAATAATTTATTAGCATGGGTCACCTAACTGTTACACTATTGATCTTCATTATTATTTAAATTTGCTCGTTACACGTCTATTTCGTACCATCGACTACTTCTCGTCGTAAAATCCGAAATCGCCAGTTTATCGAAAGAAGATCACGTTGGTGCTGGAATTATCATCGATGCGTAGAATAAACGCGAGTTGCCCCTCGGATGCGGATGAAAAAGCAGAAGAAGCGAAACAACGCAGGAATTGTTGTCGGCCGTCCATTCGAACGGTTGGGCGCGCTCGGGACGGGCGCGGTATTTCCGGGGCTTTGCGCGCGACGACACGTCGATCGGCGGAGCGATACTCGGCGTGCGCATCATGCTTTGCGATACGGCCACGAAAAGGAAAAATTAACAATTAAACCGACGAACCGATTGTCCGTAACCGCAGGCGTGGTTATGGTAGGAAGCGTCACAACAATGATATCGATTGCAATTTTTAATAGAAATTTTTCGCGAAATATCCTCGTGGAAAAAGCGTCGCTAAGGGCAAGGGACTATTTGACGTCCGCAGAACGGTAGTGCGCATGCGCGTCCCGACCGGGGGCGGCCATCTTGCTTTCCAGTCAACAGCAGCCAGTGGTCGTCAGTGTACGACAGCTCGGAGGCTACGAAACTCTCTCTCTCTCGCACGGGTACCGGTTCTCTATCGTGCCCCGATATATTTTATCTCCGTACGTCGTGTTTACCGGCTATCTTAGATTCTCCATTTTCTCGTTCGTCGTTCGAGCGTCACCTCGACCCGCACGTTAGACTCGTAATCGCGACGATTCACAAGTGAGAAAACGGTAACACGCGCGAATATTCAGCAGCAGCATGTCGGGGCAAGTGCAAGGCACCCTTCTTGACGTGCTCAAGAAGAAGATGAGGCAGACCAAGGAAGAAATGGAGAAGTACAAGGATGAGTGCGAGGAGTATCAGAAGCGGCTGCAGGTGGAAGTGATACGCCGCGAGGAAGTGAGTGAGAAAATCACCTCGTCACCCGTATCTTGTTCGTTTTCTCCGTTAATGAATCGGCTCGATCGTACAACGTACGATGCTCTGTGTCGAGGATATTTTTCCAATATTATTTCTATCTCGACTTTTCTCACTTTTTGACATAACCTGATCTATCGGACGAAGTACGTATCTCGTAAGTCTGGTTTCTCGTGAGTTTCACGACGCCCGAACAGAGACGTGGAGCGCACGAAAGGGAAGAATTCAGCGAGGTTGGTCAATTTCGATTAGTCCAGTCACCATTCGTGCGAAATGCGCCGATTTTGAAGGCGATCGATTCGTCTCACGATCGGCTCGTTGTGCGGTTAATTTCTCATCGAGAACTGTACGTAACGAACGTATACGGTTCGCAGCGTGTCTTTACCGGAAATAAGGTGCTCAACTTCACTCCGTTCGTATTCGTTTGAAAAAGTATCGATCGGGTTGCGAGAGAGAAATCTGTTGTCGAAGAAAAATGGGGCAAATTTTATCACGTTTGAAAAAATTAACTCGAAAAGATAAATTGGTTGATCGTTCTCGAAGTCGATGAACCTTCGATGAAAATCATTTTCACCTTTGTACACGAAACGCCGGAGCCGGCGTCCACACGGCTATAGGATCGATCGTGAGTGTCAGGCACGTCGTCGTCAGGCTGGGTTGTGCTTCTAGAGAGGGCAGCCAGGGGGGTATAGAAGGGATACCGACTCGACTCGCACTCGAGACATTCTTAATACAACGAGGACCGGCTTGAAAACTTACTTCTTTCGCTGCCCTTCAGCCATTATCAAACGATCCTCCGTAATTTTGGAAACATCGTACAGTATCTGGCCCACAATTAACAACCGTGCGCAATGCGCTTCGTAGCTGCAGAATTTTGTTACTGCGACTGTGCATGCAAAACTTTTTAGTAGTGCGTGTAACAAGAATGTATGAGATGGGATATTTAGAAAGTAGCAATTTTTGGACACGTTTCTCGTGAATTAAAAATTTTATATATCGATGGAGAATGTACATCTGTTGTCCAAAATTTAAGTACACATATTGCATACAATTGTAAGAAGATTAAAGAGGAATAAGAGAGTGTAAGCTCTAGTTCGTCAGCCTCGATTTGACAGATTTACACGGTAATCTTCTTGTTTTCACTCTTTTTTTTTGTTGAGGATCTAGTTAGATACATCATTCGCTAGGTCATTCGTTTAGACTTTTAGATACAAATTTTAAATGTAAATACGAGCTTGAATCTATTGGTTTTTCTCATATTTTCCATTATCGTAACGCTTTTCAATTCGATGATCAACTCAATTAAACGCGAGGATATGATTCTATTGAATATATCCGACTTCGTTTAGCACCATTGAGAAAAGAAAATATTACCTTACCAAGAAAACACTGCTAACTATTTCTATGCGTTACGTGTTATTTACACTAGCGATATTTACAATTACCGGTGTTAAGATCAGAAAATTTTATTTTTCCATGGTGATATTTCGACCCTCTCTCGAGGAAGCCTGTCGCAGACTTAACATTCTGTAGTTCGACTTGTAGTATGACTAACCTCTGCAAAATTATCGATTAAAGAAGTAACTAAGTCATAGTATTATCTATCGTTTCGTAGAACTGTCTTTCCTCGTAGAACATGCGGTACATGTTTCAAGATATTAACATACTCGACTCAGATTTGGAAAGAAGCGTAGTAAGAGAAGGAAATTTGGATTAGAAAGTTTTCTAAATTTTAGCAAAGAAATGGTTGGTAAGAATCAAACATTTTTAAGTGATAATAGTAGAGTAGGAACTTTAGAAGACACTATACCTTGAATATTCTATATACTCTTACATGTTACACGCATTCTGTACATTTTGGTATCCTTAAACTTCTCGTACATGCATTATTATTCGCAGTCCAGTTACAAGGATCACTTACGGTTAACAAAGACTGTTTTCTTGCCGATTACGCCGCAGAGATTAACCTTGGATAGCCTCCGAAAAATGTCAACGTATCTCCTGACGTTGCTCGCCTTCTGCCGTCGACGTGTGGTCGTCCTAAAAGGCCAATGGATAGAAGCTCAGCGAAGCTTCACTAACGAGCTTTTGTCATTGAGCAATGAAGTGCACTGCCGTGGATGCGGCCTCTCCTGCTACTCGCCCTCCTCCCTCTCTCTCTCTCTCTCTTGTCGTTTCGTTTCTTTTCTTCTCTCTCGTCTAATAGAGTCTACTAGATAACTAACAACGTACGTCCCACACGTACTAACGTATCTATTCCAAGAATATATACCGGTGGGTTCGGTTCATTGATTTTACTCGACATGGACGGATTTAGCTTGTACCGTGAAAGTGATATTACGCGTACGAGCCGCACGGCAGCACGTGGCTATCTATTGAGGAGTTTACATAATCGTGCCTCGATTGTCCTCATCCTGGGGGCAGATTTATTAATAAACAAATACGCATCGCCGTACCGTTTCGCTTTTATTGGTTTAGCGTGTTGGTAATTGATCGATCGATACATTTTAATTCGCTTGGCGCGCCGCGCGACGTTTCTCGTACGGACAGACAGCAGCGATTTCTGAAATGGCTCGACGTTAGAAAACGCGCTGGTAGCTCAGTTTTCGAGAGAGAGAAAACGACCTTGCGGAGTAATCGAGTACCGTTGCCTCGAATGAAATTCTCCCGAAGCGTTTCCGTTGCGCATAGGACGGGCCAATATCATTCCACACTTCGAATCAAGTTTTTATATTACAGTTAAAATGGTGTATTTATATTATAGTTGAAATAGTACGCAGTCATGGAGATTATGTTTTCATTTCAAATCTAACTATTATTTATTACTCTGAGGTGTGATACATATCACGGTATCACTCTTCTCCGACCTCATTTATAAAAAAGGGAAATACAAAATTCGTTCTTTGATTACGCGAGGCATCGTTAGCACAGTTAATTCGTAAAATTTACGCAAGCAGCGTATAAACACAGTGGTACAATCGCGTCGAATTAACAGAACGTAATGGGAGGCAACTGGAGGGTGATCGTTGCCGGAAGTTTGGCACACTTACCAACATTGCCGCGGATATGATCGACGAGACCTGTTCGCTGCGGCAGTGTGCGTGGGCGTGTCAGTTTCCTCCGAACGCAGAATCGTCCGGTGCCACGACCTGCTGATAGACCTGATCGATTGTCGATGTCGGGAACACGCGGGACCGGAAGTGGCGCTCGCGTCGCCGGCTTTTTAAACTTCCAATATCGAACGCTCTGTGACGAATTATCCGGTCGGCAATTTAACCCGTATGTCGCACATGTGTACGCGTTGTAAACGTACACATAGGCGTAGTTTCTCGTCTTTTTTTTTTTTTTTTTTTTTTTTGTGAATCATTTCAAGTGGGAGGACCGATAAAATAATTATTGGTAACGTAATCTCTCGTAGTACGTTATTAGACACATCTTGGTGATCGAACGTTGTAAAACCGGTTGAACATGAATTAACATTAGAAGAGGATTCTCTTTGTTGGAACAAAAGGCTGAAAAATCTGAAATTGTGAAGAACCAAAGTCCGCCTTTCCGTACATTGCACGAGTCAGAGTACAAATAAGATAAGATAATGAGAATTTCGTAGAATCGATATTTTCGTTCGTCGATATCGACATTTTCGGTCGGATTTTTGGAGCGAAGGGTCGCGGTGAAGCAGAGTCCGGAGGATCGGAGGCGCGTCGAATCGGTCCGGATGCAAAGCGTTGGCGAAATGACGATGGAAGAGCGAGCGGCACGTGCATGAAAGCGCGCGTAATGCCCGGTTCGCGCACGATGAATTGGGATTTATCCGCTCGGCGCACAATCGTCGCAGGTGCAGCCAACGAACGGGGACAAGGGCCTGGAATTGCGTGGACGAATACACGCGTAATCGAGCGTCAAGCAATTTACATTCGTAAGGGCGCTCTTGTTTCGTTTCACGTAACGCGTGGAACAAAAAGCGTTCTTTTCAATACGTTGCAATTCCGTGTCTTAATTGAAGAACGCTTTAATTAATTCTGCATTGTATCGAGGAGGGGAGGGGGGTTTTTTGTGACCTCGTTTCGTTCGTTTTGCTCGCGTCTTGGAACGAAACGACGCTAATTTACCCGGCAGGAGCAGGAAATTCAATTCTAGGTAGACGCGTTTCATTTCGATAAAAATGGCGAGAACGAATGATTCGCTCGATAAGAGAGAGAGATACGAGAAATCGATAAGGAACGTATCGATCAGTTTTTGCAATGAATCAACACGTTGTAAACAGACAATATACATGAAAAAGTACAAATGTTCAGTAATTATTGAATTTAAGCAATAATTTCCATTTGATTTTAATTAAGTAAAGTAAATGAAGTAAAACAAATTTCTATTTGTTCCTTGACGATGATAATCGAATAAAAATGTTTCAACAATTTTGCGGAAAGTGGTTGTAAGAAGCGCAGAGCAGAATAGGAAGCATTGTATGAATTTAATCAGCCGAGATTATTCGGAATCGCGTTTCATACCATGTAGATACTCAATCCGCGAAGCGTTAAGTCGCGCGTTTAATTGTACATTGCTTCCCTTATCTCGATAGTGGTCTGTTTTTCGATTCGATTTCCAAGGAACTTGAAGCTGTTCGCGCGAAAACGTAAACGGAGGCTGTAAAAATCGGTCGATCCGTTCAATTGAATCGGTTGTTACGAGGAACGCGAGAGCTCGGGGAGGAAGTTACGGTCATTGATATGCGAACGGAGCGAAGACCTTGGCGACGAATCTTCCCGCGAATTCTAATCACGCGATCGTACGATCGCGGACAATGGGACTCTTCAATTCAGCTTTTCTTTTTCTGTATTTTTTCCTGCTTTTCTTTTTTCTTTTTTCATCCTTTCCCATCCTTGGAGTACGTGCAAGGAAGGACAAGGAAGTAAGAAGGAATCTGTGTCGAGTGTAAAAATAAACGGTGCAATCGTCGCTTGTCAGCGACGATAGCTTATCTGCTGTTTGATCTCAAGTTCTTTCGTTCACGTGGTAATGAATTTATTGCAGCCTTGAAACTTGTCGCAACGATAACTGTTATTATTCTTGCGTTGCAAAATGATTGACCGCTCGTTAAATCAGAGCCTTGTGTCCCGCAAGGATCAGATTTGTTACTGCAAGTTGTCCGTAATTTTAAAAATAACAAATGTTCAAACGAATATGTTGCAAAGTCGAATTAGCGATATTTGTATGGTGGAGATTAGTCAATTGCAAATTTATTAAAATCCTTTTTCCCGCGTGTTGCAGGCTGAGTCCGAGGTAGCCGCCCTGAATCGTCGTATCCAGTTGCTGGAGGAGGATCTCGAGAGATCGGAGGAACGTCTCGCAACGGCCACTGCTAAATTGGCAGAGGCGTCGCAGGCTGCGGATGAGAGCGAACGGTAAACGAATTGCACGTTTCTGTCTCCTCGCGTCGTTTCCCCGTGACGACCACGGATCGAGCATTGGACGACCACGTAAATCTTATAAATACTCGTTGACGAACGTGTGCGAGAAGTATACGTCGGCCAGCGGATATTTATAATGAAGCCGTTTGAGCACAGCGGCCCTTTTCTCAATGGGTAGACAACAAACCCTTCTTCCCCGTTTGATCGATCGATACGGCGAAAGTTCGATTCATACTCCTTTGTCGCCTACTCGCGAAGTTGATTAACTTGCTCTTTTTTATTAGGTTAAATAATATAACTTGCACCTTGATACGAGATGACGTTTTCAATGTGTTGCTTGTTGCCTACCTTGCGAGACGATGGTAGCTTAAGTCGCAGGCGAGATAATTCGGAGCGACTTGAACTTCTATTAAAACTCAACGAACTTACTGTAAAGAAGGTGAATTTTCATCGAGTCGTGTTACGAGAAAGTCTTGACTAGAGATAATAGAAATCAATGGAACAGCTCTTGCAGGCTGTTTAAAATAATTAGAAGCTTTGTGTTCCTGATAAATATAACTACAGAAGTATATTACAATTTTAGTGTTCTTAGAAAATTCGTTGAATGCTAATGGATTTGACTCTTTACAATAACTTCAGAAATCATTATTAACTCTTTGACCGCTAGTCTTCTAAAATCGATTAAATCGGTGTAAATGTATTAAATTGATTAGTACAA
The DNA here is from genome assembly GCA_030673865.1 of Melipona bicolor. Lineage (NCBI taxonomy): Eukaryota > Metazoa > Arthropoda > Insecta > Hymenoptera > Apidae > Melipona > Melipona bicolor. Next base: position 4,923,335 of record JAHYIQ010000012.1, read on the forward strand.
GTGATACTTCTCCTTCAACATTTTATATTAATTTATTCAAGTAAGCATCCAAGATGGCTGTCAAGGGGTTAACTTTTGTAAACACGAAGGTGTCGTCCGATGTTCCACGAAACTAACCGCCGTACGTTGGAAGAAACCGGGTTGAAAGAGCGAGTATCCCCGGACGAACTCAACTTAAATATTTTCTCGCGATCTATTTATAAATAATCGCACAATGTTGCATTGTAATGTTTCACGGTTAATGCCGAATATAGATCCGAGATACCGGTTATATTTACGCGACGATCAAACCCAAGCGCGGACGCAATTGCAAATGACAGTGCAAATCGAAGGCCGCCGGTGAGCCAGCAATTACGGCGATTTTGCCAACCGTGCATTTTCGTTATTACAGTCTGCGCAAAGTGGATGCTTAATTATCGACGGATTTCAGATAGCGATGCAATTATTACGCGAGCGTTTAAACTCGATTATCGTTTGATCGGCTAATGACGAAAAAGTGGAATTTTTTTTCTTGAAATTTCACGATTAAATCTAATCGACTCGCTCTTTCTCTCGAATTTCGACCGTCACGGTATTATTTATCGCTAGGACTAACTCTTTTCGACGTTGAAAGAACCTCGAGATGATTACTCACTCAGGATTTTCCGCGCTCGATTCAGATCGGCCGATTGTTGTCGTCGATAAAAATTTTTTCGACGAGCAATATCTGTTTTGCGTGTGCGTGGTTATTAGCTCAGAACTTGAAAAAATGATACGAAAATGGCAGATAAATCGATATCATTCGCGATTGATAATCACGGCGTGTGATGACGTGTTCGAGATTAAAGGAAAAGGGATTGATAGCTAACTAGTTTTGGAGTAAGCTGTTTTTGATGCTAGTCTAATTATATCTAAGAGGCTTAAAAGATACGTCAATGATATCCAAAAAGATTTGAGAGCAAAAGAAACGAAAGAGCAGGAAACAGAGACAAACTTTTTCACTTGGAGTATCAATTCAAATCACCGGGGATCAGAAATGTTAATGGCGAGTGCCAATGAATGCCAATGTCGCGCGCGATATTCCAAACGGTCAATGAAAAATGTCCAAGGATATTTTATTCACAACCGCGAGAGAAACCTGTTTCCGCTTGTGTCGATGATCTTTCTTTCAACGGCGATCGAACCGATGCTAAAAATCGAATGATAATCGATCACTAGGATACGCAAGGCGCTTGAAAACCGTACCAATATGGAAGACGACCGAGTGTCCCTGTTGGAGCAGCAGCTAGCGCAGGCTAAACTGATCGCCGAGGAGGCGGATAAAAAATACGAGGAGGTGGGTCACGAACCAGCGAACGAAAAGAAATATCGATCTCGCGGGAGCCATTTTGGTTACTCACCTTGACGAACCACGTACTTCGATTAACACATTTCACGGATAACTTGAATAACGTGTTTAGTCATTTTGCAATATCAAATGAAACGTCGCGTTTGCGTCGTTGCGTTATTGCAGCTGGAATCCTATATTTCGTTATTTTTAATTATTTTTAGTTATTTCGAGTTTCTTCACTTGTTAGTCGGCCAACTACTTTATACACTTTTGTTTCATTGCGTAATATTGCGAAAATGTGAAAATAAACCCTCTGGAGAAGTGGTATAAAATTGCGGAGGGAAGATTCAGGTTCGTCAAGACGGAGCAGCTCAATTGGCTCTCGCAGGTATCTTTCCAGGAATTTTAGCAGGTAGCTGGAGAGCAGTGCTGTATCCTGTATCACCGTGGGGGCCCTCTCGCTTGCGACGAAGCGATCACGCAGCGATCGATAATTTAAGAAAGAAAAAAAAAACTTTCCCTTCCAGCGACCTTCCCTTTCGCCAATGTATGTTAATCCGGATTCTTCTTCTGTGATAATTATTAAAGAGCCCGCAAGATTCTCGAGAATCGCAGCTTGGCCGACGAAGAGCGTATGGACGCCCTCGAGAATCAGCTGAAGGAGGCCAGGTTCCTCGCTGAAGAGGCCGACAAGAAATACGATGAGGTTCGCGAGCCCACGGCTGACAAGCGTGATGGCTGCAGTGACAATGATCATGATAAAAATAACGATGATAATGATGATGATGATGGTTCCTAGTTGATAGTCGAGATAATAGTGCCTAACCCCGTAACTCTCTGTCTTTTCTCTGTGTGCTCGAAGCCACCGCGACCCGGTATAATTTGAGAGAAACAAAAAAGGAAAAAAAGGAAACGAAAAATCTTCTACTAACACGTGTCTGGCGATCGATCGAAGGTAAACGCGTCGCCCGGGAATACCTCGATCGAGGTAACTTCGATTCTTTCGCGTCGATCGTTCGAATTCGTTCTGCATAAAACGAAGGATATCTCCGTTTTCGGTAAAAAAAAAAAAAAAAGAAAGAAAAAATACGAAAATATAACGAAACAGTGATTTAACGAGAAAAGGGGGGAAAAAAGAAAGAAAGAAAGGAAAGATATTGATTTTCATCTGTGATTTCGTCGAGTAAGTGAGATAACGACTGATCGATCTACTACTACTGGTAAGAAGTGCAGTGTTTCAAAGTAATTTTTTTTTTTTTTTCTTTTCGAGAAATATTAAAAAAGAAAAAACAAAAAGAAAATAAGTGATACACGCGTATGAAGGATAGTGTCACGTGTTTTGAGCGCGACTTAAATATTTAAAAAATCGCACGTACCTGTGATTTCCAAGTGTTTGTTGGAACGAAGAGAAAAAGGGAGGGGGCGAGAAAAAAGAAGTTTCAAGTGCCAGTTTTATAAAAAAAAAAAAAAAAAAAGAAAAGAAAGGAAAAATTTTATTTGCATATAAAGACGATCGGTTCTCAATCTTGTCATAAATACCGCGTGTTCGGCTCGTTTAATCGGAGACTGGCTTCGTTAAAAATCCACGGTATTAACGCGTATTCTGTGTTGTGATGAGAAGGGAGGTGTCGCGTGTCTCTCGTTCCCCCCCGCGCGATTAAAATGGTGCTGCCTTTTTGCCCAAAGACTCTCCCTCTTTTCGCTTGTCTGGAATTCGGAAACGTAGCTCAGAGAAATATTCCAAAAATCCATCTCTGTTATGGTAGGTTGCGCCAACGCCACGACGACGTCGAAGTTACAAAGATTAATAAAACGTGCCATTTTACTTCAACGTCTTGAGAATCGCGCATTGAGAAACAAAATTTATTTCGCCCTTTCGTCTTCTTTCTTGAGCGGCGATAATTTGAAATTCGAAGTAACGACATTCCTTCACTGGCTGTTGCGCGTCTGAAGCGATTGGAATTCTTTCCGCAGATTCGATTTCGCTTTCACGTTACGATACGTTTCGTACGACCGTCTCTCGCGGGAATAAAGTAAAAATCATTGGCGGAACTTTCCTGGCGTGCTGGGGAAAATTGACGTGTTGCGAAAACGTGCAAATTCGCTAGACGATCGAAGAAGATAACTTCATTGTGACTCCGGATTTAACGAGCATCTTTAAAAAAAATCTCGTGTAAAACGATTCTCTGGTATTTCAAGGAACATCGTTGTAACTTCAACGCGTCTGTATCCTCTCCCAATATTACATATTTATATATGTATAATCAGACTCATCATTTATCTTTCTCGAGTGTCATCGTATTAATAAGCATCTGAACTAATCAAAAGCTGTTTGCTAATGTCTCTTAACGTTTGCAGTGACTATCGAATGAAACTCGCGAGATTCCGATAGAATTCTCCGGTTCCGCTTATCTGTTTAACATAATTTAACATAACGTATAACAGTTATTGCAGAAGCTCAACAGAGGCGAGCCTTAACCAAGTGTGACACGTTTCCTTCTGTGTTTTAACCCGGATGTAATAATCGCTTATCTGGGATTCGCGAACGTTGCGCAAACCTCTCGTCAAGTGCCAAGAGCTTTGGCCCGGTTGTATCTGATAACGTTCCGTGGATTCCAATTCTTCTGGATAGCTGATCTGGTTTCGATCGAAAATTATTTCGTGTTGGCAACGTCCAATTTTCATTAATTGTGCTTCCAAAAAAAAAAAAGAAAAAAATTCAAAATTTACGGTATTCCCGCGTGTTACTTTGAAACCTCTATATTTCTATAGAGCGGCCACTGAAAAACTGAAGGTTTGAAAAGTCTTTAACTTGTTTCAATTTTTGTAGATTATAGAAAACAAATATTGAGAAAAATCCATTAATTACATCTCCAAATAAAATGATAAAAAATTAAAAGGACACGTGTTTGTAAAAGTTATCTTCTGTTTTATGCATCATTCAGTCTTTCAGTGACCACCCTGTATATACCGAGTGGAAAGTCATCGAAATGAAAGATGTGACACGAGGAATTGTCACGTGGATAAGCGGCAGTGGTACGAGGGGGTTGCGTCACGCTCGCATAAAAGACACTGGCTGGTTGCATGCGTAGAACGAAAGGTCTTCGTGGTGAACGAACGAAAGGGACATTCCAGCGAGCTGCGAACAGCTTCATTCCGTGGTTGATGCCGCGCGAGACGGCGTGAATTATTCTCCTTCGTTTTTTCCACGGTGACCTCGCTGTTGCTGCGTGTATTATACGTATGGTATGGTGTACGTGTATTTCCATCCGTTCGTGACGATCTCGTGCGAACGAAACGGAGAGAGGAACACTCTTCTCTCGCTTCGCTCCTTATCCGTTCTCGCTGCTCCTCTTTGCGAGATGCGTTTCTGGACACGGGCTGGAAGAGAGCTCCTCCGATAAAGATTATCTGAACGTGTTTCTCCGCGAGCTCTATCTGGAATTTTGTTTAAAATTCTGTCCTCCTCGTGCCTCGTTGTCGTCGAGGTTGTTAACGCCAGTTATTCGTTCGACTCGTGTCCGGCTCGGAACGAAATGGCCCGGACACAGAGGAGAGCACGTTTCACGGTTAGTGTTTCACTGGTTCAATATTTGCGATTTCGCGCGCGCAAGAACGCGGAATACTATTAACCCCTTAACCGAGCGCGGCGATACGGGCGAATATTTGCGACGGAATAAAGAGATGATTAAGTGGTTCCGGCTCGTCCCACTTGGCCAAGGATACGCGTCGAATTTTTGGCAAAGTCCAGAAGGACAGGATATCTCGAATCACGGCCGACGGTACAAGAATTTTCGATTAAAATTGTTTTCTTTCTGTCGCGAAGATGGAGTTGTTGGATGGAGGATCGAGAAGTTTGGTAACTTTCTCAAGGGGAGATCAAAAGATTCGCAGTGCCGTGGTGACTCGAAATTTATATCTTTAAACCTTCGATTCCATTTGCTCGTCTTATCTAGGCCAGATAATTTATTTGCAGCACTTTATTGATTCACAATTCTACGATCGAAGAACGTGTAATTAATTACCTTTTTCTTTGAGGCAAACAGATAGATTCTTTTGTCAAGACAAAATTTTTATATTCCACCGCTTGAATCTTTCAAATCAAGCTAGTTAGTCACCGTGCAATTTCCGACAAACTACACGTTAGTTTAGAAATTCGTCCAAGTTCAAGATATCGTTTCGAAAAAAAAAAGAAAACCAGACCAAGTGGAGTCGACGGAACGACGAGGCACTCGGACGGAAAAGGAGCGAGCTCTTCCAGTTGGCGGAGCGGTCGGAAACGCGGTGATCTCGACCGTGGGGCGGTGATGGCGGCAAGATCGAGATCGCCGATCTTGGCCCAGATGCCTGGTCGGGACACGAAGACGCGCGCGAAACGGAAAGGGAGAGAAAGAGAGAAAGAGCGAGCCGAGTGACTGGCCGGAAAAAGAGAGAGCGAGAGAGAGAGAGAGAGAGAAACGAAACATAAAAAGAAACCGTGTGTGTGTCGTTTATACAGGTTGCCCGTAAATTGGCCATGGTTGAGGCCGATCTAGAACGTGCCGAGGAACGTGCCGAGGCCGGAGAGTCGTAAGCATCCCGTTGTTTTTCAGAAACAAACAGAGAGAAAAATCCATCACTCACTACACTTCTATTTTCCTCGCATTAACAACGCAACTTTTGCGAATTTGAGAGCGTGCGCCCGTGACAATCCGCGCCAGTTCCTTCTGCCCCGAATTTCCCACCGCTATTTCATCGCTACACTTTCTCACGTGCGCTCCAGTCCACGTGGATGTGCACTTGTCACGCAACGTACACGTACACACAGAGACACGATTAAAATGTACACTGATAACACGTACGGAAGTGTTTCCCCGGTTTGTTCTCGTTTGATTGTTATTTTTTTGAGTTTTCTTTTTGACGAAAATTCACATAGCTATTGCTGTTTGAGTTGGAACCGAGAGGAGGTTCTCGCTCATGGATCGTATTTTGAAAAGAGAGGCCTGAGTCTTTAGAGCAATCGTTTTAGGTTTTGTAAGAAAATTGACAATTTTTTTACGTACGTAATCGTTATCGCTCGTGACTGAGATCTCTCTTTCAATTCTTGCATCCGAGAGAATGGAATCGAAATACAAAAGGACTTAATAGAACAAAACGATTTGTATGTTTCCTTGGCTATTTACTTGTTATTTACGAAATTTCATTTTCTCGGATAAAAGTATCTATGTAAGAGCGTGTTTGACCAAGATTCGAGTCACGATCGACTCTCGAATCGGCAGCAGACTGATGGACCAATGGAAAAGGAGGAGAGCAGACCCGATACTTGCTGGCCATTTGCATGCATTTTTTACGATATAACTTTTCTTTTCTGTATTTTACTCAAATTTGTTTTTTTTTTTTTCGTTTCTGTTCATAATTTTTTTTTTTCTTTTTTTTTTGAAATCCTCATCATCCTTGCTTTTTTTCGCATGACACGTGTGGCTGTTGATCACAGGTCGCCAGAAAACTAGTCATGATGGAACAGGATTTCGAGCGTGCCGAGGAAAAGGCTGAACTTTCGGAAAGGTAGGCGATTCAGTTTGCGCATGTGTCACTGTTCTCTACCTTCTTGCCACTCTTCGAAACTCTTCGACATACACGAACAATTCTTCTCCTCGCTTGTCTAACGAGGGGCGAACGCTGGTCGACGATGAATCAATCTAAAATTGTCGTCGATTATTGGAAGAGTATTATTAATCTAGAACTTGTTGCACAATACATTTCTTCGGAAAAAGCATCCTGAATCATTCAATGGGTCTTTGAAACAATTTTATTAATTAAAAGAATTATTAATAAAGAGAAAAAATTACTTTTTATTTTATTAATTAAGAGTTATTAAAAAAGAGAATTATCAAAAATTTTATTTCGTTCGAAATGAAAAGACTCTGCGGTTCAGTGTAAAAATCCAGTGTCGAAAAGATGGAATTTAATTGTTCCGTTAAAATAAAAAGAACGGCCAGTGTTCTCCCGCGCGCTTGAAAACACACACTCTCAGGTAGGAATTCGTACGTGCGATATGGATTCGTTGTAAATTGTTCGTTCGTTTTGCAGGAAGATCGTCGAGCTTGAGGAGGAGCTGCGCGTAGTTGGCAACAACCTGAAGTCCCTCGAGGTCTCCGAGGAGAAGGTAAGTACCAGCTTAGAACCAGTCACGACAAATACCTATACGAAATCTCGAATACAATATATATACATACGTCTATTTCACTTTCTCTTTCTTCTAAATTCATTTCACGTTCGTACCGACCAGATCGGACCAGTCCTTACCTCGTAAATAATTTCTCGCGTGCATATGAAATTTAAACTGTACTCTAAATTCACTTTTCAATTAAATTTCTCACGATCGGCAATTCTATTATAATTTTACAATGAAAAAACCATTACGCTGATAAATTTATCTATACGGTAGCCTTCTTCTCTTTACCACTTTTTTTTTTTATCACTAAAGATAACAGACAAACAATAAAAAAACGATTTCACGATATCGAGTATCGCTACGGAGTACAAAAAGTTAAGCTCGTAATCTATAATCCAACTTATTGGCCATTCGTTGTTGAGAAGACGATTGAAAAGTTAGATTCGATTTGTTGTTCGTATGCCTCTCGGAAAATTGTATCGCGGGACGTAAAAATTGCTTTAAAAAAAAAAAAAAAGAAACGGGGGAGTGTCGCGCGATTTTGTCACGATTGCTCGAGACGAGGGGGGTTTTAAAATGCATCGCCGCGTTTGTCCGCAAAACGTGTGTGTGTTGTACGTGACAGAGGAGAACAAGCAAAAGATAAAAGACAGACCAGGCGAGATAGGACGAAAAAGAATTTAAAAAAAAAAAAAAGAAAGAGGAAACGCGTCGATGGAGAGATCGAGAAACAGTAAATTTCCACGTTCGAGATGCATAATGTTCACGTTACTGTACCATAGGCCAACCAGCGTGAAGAGGAGTACAAGAACCAAATTAAGACTCTTACCTCTCGCCTAAAGGAGGTACAGATCCTTTTCCACAGTGTCTTGCATCCGATTGTTTTTCTTTTTTCTTTTCTGGCCAGAGTGTGATTTGTCGTCGCGAGTTTCCGCCGTTGTCTGCTAAACACTAAATCGTTAACTCGTTCACCACGTTTTACGCTACTCTCCCCTCACCGTTTCACGCTGCTCTCTTTCTGGTAATTCTTTGCCACCATTCTCTGTCATTTCTTCTTTCTTCTTCCTGTTTTGTTTTATTTCATTCTTCACCTTTTCTCTTTTTTTTTTATTTATTTAATTTTGTAAAGCTAACTTGAGATTGTTCTTTTTTTTCTCTTTTTTTGCGCTTGACTAAAAATAGGCAACGCAAAGAGAGGAGACTTTCGTGGGCCAGGTGAAGATTTTGGATAGTCAGCTGAAGGAGGTAAGTGCAGTCACCCCCACCGGTGCAGTATATTAAACACCGCGAATTTTTGTACAAAAACAGACACTTCAGAAGATTCATGTTTTTATATCTCGCGTTCTTCTTGTATATATATGTCTTGGTTTCATCGTGCAAATATTATTAATCGAGTTAATTGAATTAAAATTTTGTACATGCTGCGTCCTGTTGCTTCTTTCAATTAGACGCTCGTTTTTCTTTTTAGTACACATCCCTCTTTTACTTTGCATACCTTTCATAAATTCAGTACCGATTATTACGCATAAGTAAACACAAAAGATTTCGTAGCAATCGATCGTTTCCTGATAAACGACGGACGGATATCGATACTGCCGATAATTTTCAACGAGGTACGAATGTTTGGATGTTGAATCATTAGCAACAAAAAAAAGAAAAAAGAAACCAAAATTAACAGAAAATAACGTGTGCAATTGACTAACAATGTCTTGCCAAATTTCTCTCGTTTTGGAGTGCAGTTGTACTAATGCTAATGAAAACAAGTGAAAGCAAAATCCGTCGATTTTAAAAAAGATGCATAACAGAAAAAAAAGAGAATATATAAAATATTTAATAAAAAATGTCTTGACATTTCGACTTAAATGCCGCGTAACATACGTATGCGTAATACGCTGTAAATTATTGCCATCGGCGCATGCACAGACAGTTTAGTTGTCCCCGTAGAAATTTTAAAATCGACGACAAATCACGTGAAAGTGTCAAAGGGCGATTATACTCATTCGTTCTTCCTGTTGCAACAGGCTGAAGCTCGTGCCGAGTTCGCAGAAAGATCCGTGCAGAAGTTGCAGAAGGAGGTCGACAGGCTCGAAGGTGCGTATTCCATTTTCGATCGTCTCTCAGATTTCTCGCGTCTCGTCGCGCGAGATTCTCATATTTTCGAGACAGTTTTTACTTTCTCGAAAATACAGTTTTTTTTTCTTTTTCTTTTTTTTTTTTATACACATATAGAAAACATTTTCATTGGTACCTTAGTTTAATCTTTAGCGTTTAGAGATTGTGTTCTTTAGTTAGAATAAGAAAGTGAAAGAGAGAGAGAGAGAGAGAGAAAGAGAACTGCAAATCGAACGTTAATAAAGAAAACGAGTCGAAGGGAGCAGAATACAGAAAGTAAGATTGCATTCAGACGAGTTACAGTTGCGATAACCAACTTAGGGCGTCCATTAACGAACCACGAACCGTAACATCGCTTCTTTCCAAAATTCTTGCCAAGCTCCCCGAGTTTATTATGTTTGAACGCATCCAATGATTAATAGAACCGCAGACGACAGTCTAATTGGAATACTAGAAATTTGTATCCTTCACGAACAGTTTATTCTTTATTCTATATAACTTTTTTTCACCAAGAAGATGATTTTCAAAAATCGACAAAGTTCTTGGAAAAGTTTCCAAACTCCAGTTCGATCGATTTCTGTTCCATCGTGCCTGTCGTCTGCAGTCGAAATCCATCTCACGTGTTTTAACGCTAATAGCTGATTTTAATGCAGCTAACGACGGCGGCGACCTAAAGCCTAAAAGAAACCGGTGACGTAACCGGCCACGTGTGTGTCGCGCGTCGTCTCGTGTGACGTGTGTATTTTGCTCGATGATCGGAACGTGTTTTCTTTCTTTTTTTTTTTTTTCTCATTTTTCTCTAACCTCTGCCAACCCTCGAGAGCACTCAGAACCGCGATCAACGAGACAGTCGCGCGCTCGTTCTGTGCTCGCTGTGTGCGTGTGTGCAACCTCCCTCTAACCGGTGATCTTTGCAGACGACCTCGCCGCCGAGAGAGAGAAAAACAAATTGCTCCAGGAAGAGATGGAGGCCACCCTGCATGACATCCAGAACATGTAGATCGTGTCTCGCGGCTGACAGAAATCATACAGAGAGAGTGAACGAAAATTAAAAAGAAAAAAAAAGACGAGAGAAAAGATGATACGAGTAAGGGAAAACGAGCGAAAGGAAAAAAGTAACGAATATCAGAGACGTTGAGGAAAGAAAGGATTGCGTAGTTGCTAGGGGGTTTACGATCGAAAGAACGAAGCGGAGATTTCAAAGAGAGTAAAAATAAACGCAGTGGAACCACGAATTTCGTAAGGGGTGAGGGACGGAGAACGAACGAACGAACGAACGTCGATAGATTTTTCTTTTTTTAAGTTTTTTTTTTTTTTTCAAGTTGGACGATATTCAGCGAGGTATCGTTTGGGAAAACGAAATAAGTACACGCTGTGCGACACGAGTGCTTTCGTAAAACATTTCGCAAGAACGTTTCACTAAGCTTCTTTCTTTTTTTTTGTTTTCTTCTCCTCCCTTTCTTTCGTTCTTCTCTCTTTCTCGTTTGAGAGAGACAAATGCACTTTACACGGAGAGTTTGCTCGAACGATTGTTTCCTTTGCCAAAAAGAACGAAACGATAGCTCGAGCGCGACTTGTAATGTACAGGGAACGAGGAGAAAGGAAACGGAGATAGGGTGTGCAGCTCGTTAAAAGGGAATCGAAGTTAAAACTTCCCCTTTGCCTTCTGTGTTTCTTTTCTTCTTTTCTTTTTCCGTTTCTTTCTTCCTTTCTTTTTCTCTGGCAGCGCTACACTCGCTTTTAATCGAATTTCGATTTCAATACCGTTTGCCGAGTGACGCTTGATCATTTTCACGACCTCCGAATTTACGCGCGCATTCAAGGGAGAAGAACGGAAGAAATAGAAAAAGGGCAAGTCGATCGAAGCGTGTACGTCGAGGGAGAATCTTTCGATCGAGTCTGTCAAGTATTTTCAATCGGTTTCCTGTTCGATCCGACTCGCGTCCGGCCCAGCTCGATTCGTTCTGCTTTTCAAATTAACCTACTACTGTCGAGAATTCTAACAGTCTTTTGCAAAAGTTCCGCGACGAAGGAAATACGTACGATTCGTGCGTATCGCGAGAAATCTCAATAGACGCGTTGGGAAAGGAATGTTTGACAAATTCGAGGGAGCGAGCGACGTTCTTCCCCGACGTGGAATCGCGTTGCGAGTCGAGGCAGAAGAGAGAAAAAGAACGAGTTGCTTCTCGTCGTTTACATTCCGTAATTTTGCCCACGGGCCCGGGCACGAAAAAGAAACTTCTTGGCCTTCTTCCGCTGCTCGTTCGTTTACTGTCCGCGATAAATGTCGAAACGCTTCCAAGAGACGCTCACTGCCAGCCAGGTGATCCCTTCGAGGAACAAATCCAACGTTGGAACTCGCGTTCGCGCTGGTGTTAGACGTAAAACCGACTCAAACTTTATGGAACTTAGCGAGGCAAACGCGCGGAGATAAGATTTATAAGAGCGCGCAGTGTGTAATGAATTTTTTGTATATTTCTATTTTAATCCGCGTGCGTCAGCAGGCGTATACGATACGATATAATACAGCGCAGGTTGAGAATAAGTCCAGTTTGAAGAGAAAGAGATTCTTCTGCGAACAATGACGTTGAACTTTCGGAGAATTTCGTTCCGCTCTTTGCAGAATTCTTGTTGTTATTATTTGGCAGAAATTTTCATTCAGCAACTCCAACAGAAATGTCGTTGCAGCCTGACTGAGAAAAATAATGACGTTAAAGTAGATTTTGGAGAAAGAACATCTCATTAACCATAAACATTAATGAGTTAATTTTCCCATAGAATGGTGGAATCTCCTTCTCTAATTTTCTACCATCGTGTTCCCTCGTGTAATCAGTGTTTCGTCGCGCAAAGGTTACGATCCTGATCGTGTTGAAAGAGATTCGATTCCCTGTAGATCACGGAATCTTTCCTCGCGCAGGGACAGAAAAAGGGTGAACTTGCGATCGCAATAAACTGACGGAGCAATCGTGAAGCGAGAGACAGACCGAACGTTCGCAGAGAAACGAAAACGCGCGTTCTCTTCCGGTTCGCGCTGAGCCGCTCGACGTTCACCGATCGTGCCTGGATATTAATCTGTTATATAGTGGCGATCGTTTGGAAAATCTCGATTCGTGAGAAACAGAAAGAGAGAGAGGCAGAAAGAAAAAGAAGAAAAGAAAGGGCAAGAGAGAGCTTCGAATATCTCGCGACGTGTCGTTTCACCTTGCGATCATCGCGCGCTCGATCGCCGCGGTTAAATCGCTATCGTTAATTAACCAACGTCTAGATCCGTGTCAAGACTACCTGATTACGTAGTAGTGATCCAACTTCCATCGCCAACCCCTGATTTGTCATCGCGAGAAACACAAAACTGCCTGTCCACCTTACGTATTTAATCCATTGGCTGATTCTCGTTCGTTCGGCGGCTTGTCGGGTGTCTTGTCGAGGCGAATTTATGAAGGTTTTTTCGCAACTCTTCGCGGAAAAGTGCCACGTGTATTGCGAGTAGTATCTCGAAGTGAAGTGGAACGCGTCGGGAATTTGAATGAAGTGTCGGAGAGGTTCCTGCAGTTGGGGGCTTCTCTCTCCGGCAATGAAAATATCATTCCATTAGGATAACTTAATAAAGAGACGCCATTACGAAGAACGTTCCGTGCAATAGCGTTTGAGATTTCTCGTGTAGATTAAAATACCCCGTGTAGGGGTGCAATTCTATCGAGTTTTCTTACTTTTGACGGCTGGTTGAAATTTGTGCAACGCAGTGTTCGTATTGCGAGATCTCGAGAAGACATCCCGAAGCGCGTCCAGCGATCGAAAACGTCACGAGTTACTCTATAGAGAGAACGATAATAAAAGAGAAAAAAAAATAGATAGATAGATAGATAGAGAGAGAGACAGAGAGAGAGTGTGTGTGTGTGCATGAGAAGCAAAGCATGATTATGAAAAACGAAGAAAGCACAATAATTACGTTTCCACGCGTTCTACCGTTGAACGATAATAACATTTCTTTGTTATTCCCGTTTTTTTTTTCTTCATTTTTTTTTTTCGAGAAAATGCCAACAGAGCGAAAGGAGAGTGTGAACGGAAGAAACAGAGAGAATGAACGAACGAGCGAATGAAAGCAAGAGCGAGAGGGAAAGAGAAAATGCATATATAAAACAGGAAACTTGCAGGAAACTTGAGTTTCACACATTTGAGAGTTTTAGTTTATTAATTTACTTAATATTAATAAAACAACAAACGAATGGAACGATAATAACACTAATATCATTGTAATGATTATTATATATATATATTGCTATTATTATAAAACTGTTTGTAATATATATTTTAATTTTGAAAAAACAGCGTGTCGTTTGTTTTTGTTTGCCAAGTGTGCGAATGTATGTTCGTTCTTTCCTGCTCTCTTTTTTTTCTAACTTTTGTCAGTTTGTCTCTAATCCAATCCGTGAAAGTTTTAACTCCCGGATCTCTTAACAAAAAAGAAAAGTAAAGAAAAAGAGGAAAGAAATAAACTACTGACCATGTCCAACTGTGTGTACAACGCGATATATAACAGACGACGCTGCCCGTTGTGTTAGCTGTGCGTAGTTGTTGCATGCCGCAGCACACGAAGGAGAATCGGAAAGATAACGCGTGTCCATGGTACGTATCGAAGCAATCGTGGTGAGTAAAACTCAGCTTGTTATTTTTTTCTCTTTGCTAGTCCTCTGAAATTTTCGTCCAGCATGACCACCCCCTCCCTTCTCCATCATAGAAAAACTTTCGAACTTTCGACCGTTTGTTCGGAAGATATCTCTGACTATAGAGTAAGTGTACAGTAAGTGTAGATATATTCATATGTGTAAAGTGTAAAGGTTCTCGAAGTCAAAGTCGTGTGTGATTCACGGAGACGTGAAATACCGGTGATGTAATCGTCGCTTTTCTCTGGACCGTCGGAGCTCTCTTAAATGGAGAACGGCGGCCGTGAGGAAAGTTTCGAGTGGCGCCATGTTTGTTTCCTTCGAATCGACACCACTTTCGATCAGACCCTTGCATTTTTTAGAAATCCGTGGAAAAACGTAGAATTCTAAAAAGAATAATCTCTCTCGTTAAAAAAAAGATAGACTGTAGTGTAGATCTTACGTTTTCCAACTTTCAAACTTTACGTTTTGCGAGTCGCGATCTCAGAGGATCGTAAAGTATCCGCCAGTTGCTGATTAATTCTTCGATTGAAAATTTTTAACCGTGTCAGATAATTAAATTAAATAAAATTGGCACTATTTTTTAGTAATCGTTCGTTTTAATTTACCGTACGAAATAAAATGGCGGATCGCGACTCGCAAAAAACACGGATGCTACAGATAGAGCGAAGGATGGTCATTCTTTATACGCTTAGATGTGCATATACATACATTCGTGTTACATACGCCACGTTACGTCATGCATCATAAACCATAATTCAGACTTCATGGTCTGCACGCCGCTGTCAAAGATACGTCAGTCTCATTCATCTCTACTAAAACATTCGAGCAAGAACAGATTCAATCTGCTCTAGAGCCCCCGTTTCCTGTCCGAGACCGACGCTTCACAGCTTCTCTTAACCACCTTTCAGCAACTTTAGCACTCACCTTCTATCGTAGATTTCTCTTAGAGTCTGCTCCGACACTTTACCACACCGACATCGAACCAACCAACAAGCAGACATCGAAGCGTTAGCGAACGTTCATCGAGAAATAACATTGCGAATGCTTGCAGATGAAATGGTGGCCGAGAAGGAGAAATTCAAGGAGGTCGGAGACGGCTTGGATCAGGCATTCGAGGAACTCTACGGCGTCTAACGAGCCACTAACCAACCCCTCTAACGCTTCGACCAAATTAATAAAAAAAAATATATATATATATATATATACATACATATATATATAAAAGTCATCAAAAAAATATCATACAATCACCTTTCTCACAATCTCGCTTGCTCTTAACCACGTAATCCGTAAGTTCTACTTCTCTAGCTTCTTAACCAGCTTCTTAACTAACGATCTCGAGGCACTAATTTTTTTTCCATGAGAATCGAACGTCGATCGATATCCCTCATAGAGTTGAGACAAGATGGGGATATCGGAAGAAATTATCGCCTAAGAACGCACTTTGGCGTTGTGACTATATTTTTTTCTTTTGTCACTTTGACTCTTTGTCTTTTTTTTTTGAAAAAATTGTGAATAGGTTAATAAAATATCGTAGAAGCTAAATACAAAGAGTTAAAAAAATCAATTTTCTTTTTCTTTTGTCATCGAAGATCATTTTTTCATTCATCGATTCATTTTGAAATTTTTTTTTTTACTTTTTAGGATACAAAAATTGTCTCGTAGTGTAATGTAATACGTATATGTAATGTTTGGTCAGCCGCGTAATTTTTGGTCGTATATTTTTAACGAAAACACTCTTCGTTTCAGACGAGCTCGTACACGAGAAAGAAAAGTACAAATACATCTGCGACGATTTGGACCTCACCTTCACCGAGCTGATCGAGAAGAATTAATTGATAATCGGCGATCGTACGCGTCCAACGGCTGTCGAAACAATTGGCCGATCTTCGTGCATCGACAACAAACACGACACACCGTCATGGCCACTTTGTAAAACCGGCCATTTCGCTTGCACTGTTGTTACTATTATCACTATTACTCTTGTATCTGAAAACTGTTGCATATCTGAAACAAATACTTTCCTTCGCGTTCAATCCCTTCTTTTCGTTCTGTTCTTTTCTTTCTTTCTTTCTCAATTTTATTCGATCGACACCTAATTTTTCTCCCTTTTTTTTGTAAATTAGTCACTGATTACCTACTCTAGATTACTTACTCTAGATTCAGTCGAATCACTCGTTTATGAGTAATATTCCGACTTCGCGAGAGAACGTATTCGACAACTCGCAAGTTTTCTCATTCATTCGTCGATCACTGTAACCAGGCAAACAGGCAAATAAAGATTTAGCCCTGAAACTACGGTCTTATCTTATTTGTTAGCTATTGTACGAGCGCAGATAACGTTCTAAGGATAAATGTTCTCTGGAAATAAAAGAAAACGTTGAAATTTACGTATCATGTATTCTTTCACGGAATCCTCGTGGCTGGTGAAATCCTTTCTGAATCTTCGCCTGTTAACAGTACTAACAAGTAATAATAACGATCTAAAACCACTAAAAATTGTAGTTTTAATTATTCTCCTAAACTATAATATCTCGAACAAAGGTGTAAGATACCTACTTTAGTTCCTAACTAAACTGGGATGAATCTATGGTTAAAGTAAAGGACAGTTCCTCTACCAAGTTAATAACAAATTCTCTCTCTCTCTCTAACAAGATATTAATAATTAGACTGCGGATTTTTATGCATGTTCAAACAGAAATGTCAAACGCTTCGACGTGACGATATCTCAATTCACGTGCTTTCCACGCAGAAGCCTAAATTTCTTTCGCTTTCCGAATATTGTGCTCGGAAACCTTAGAAATTTCGTACATCGCGTGGAAAGTAAAATAAAATTAAAAAAGGAAAACGACTTGTGGAACGTATAAAATGCATAAAAATCAGCGACGTAGCGACGCCGGGAACTAACGCGGCATCCAACTGTCCGACTAATACCGCCTGAAACCTAAACCTTCCCTTTTGCATTGCAGACGTGGTGGTAAACGAGCGCTGTAAGTACAAAGCGATCGCCGACGAGATGGATCAGACGTTCGCCGACCTGGCCGGATATTAGCGGACGGGCTAAAATATTCTCTCTGCGACGACACGCACGCGCGCATATTACACTTCTCCGAGTACATGTATCGTTTTAATGAGAATGGGAAATTGAGAAAAAGAGAAAAGATCACGCTACGTTTAAAGAAACACTGCCAGCACGCGGACCCTTCGACGCACGACGCCCAGAGAGAAAAGCCTTGGTCCTCGAGCAGGACGAAGAGAGAGGACGCGACGCAAGACGTCTTCTGGAGACCTGCACAGCCACCGGGACACGCTCGATGGATTACGTTACAAGAGTCAATTAGTTCGTTCGCTCTTTCGATCGTTTTGTTTCATTTTGCAGATTGTGGTTGAAGGCGAAGAACCGAGTGTTTGACTGATTTTCTGTTGGGAACAAGAGTTTAAAATAGTTGCTCGTCTACTTGGCTTTCCAGCGTTATTGTTACTTCATCTTGCAAAGTTTGGTCGAGGAATTAGAATGGCAAAAAGAATCAGGGGGTGATTAGAATTCAGAGATTTAGAAGATATTCGTAATAGTAGTAATTAAAGAAATTTTTGAACGATTTTAGTGGATGTCGAGAGCAGTTTCAAAATTTTATACAGCGGCTTTTCAGTTTGAACCTGTCGCTTGTGACAAGAACAAGATGGAGGGTTAGAATCTCTCACTCGGAGGAGAGTGAATCTTCAAGATCGAACATTTTTCTCATCATTTGTTTATAGATTTTTGTTTAACCTTGGAATCGAGTAATATGATTTAACATTTAGCAAGTAGAATTTAGACTTAGAACAGCCGTGTATACTCGGATTGAATTTCTTCTTTTTCTGTACCATTTTTTATAACGATTACCTTCGAAATCTTTTATACTTGTAGCTCTGTCATAAGTTCGTACGGTTCGTTTTATCATTCCCATTAAAACTGATCGAGTACAAACATTCCTTTGGTCTTTAACTTGGCGTAGTTGAACGATTACTAACAAGTATCGAGGTCGATGCTCCGTAGCTGTGTAGGCGTTCTTTCAAGCAGCTCACCCCTAATCGCCAATCCATCCATATCCAAAAATACCCTGTACGATCCTGTATATCCGTCAGCAACACATTTTATCGCAAAGTTCAACTTGTACAGCCGGATTGACAGTTGTTCGTCTCGAGTTACTCGCCGTGAATCAGGAAAGCCTTCGTGTATAATCGAGATGTTGGTCCAGAGAGAATAGTCGACGTTCGATACTTAGATTGAAAAGGAAAGGAGAATAGACGAAATAAGACGAAGTATAAAATTCGAAGAGAGAGGGAAAAAATGAGGAATGTTAGCGCGAATAAAATAATTGGCGGACTTTTAGGAGGAATATTTTTCGTCGTATGTAATTGGAAACAAAAAGTCTGACAAACAATTCTTTGGATATTCGACGAATAGTCGCGTTGAGTGTTTTATATCGAATAGTGGTGTTGGAAGAATTTATTGTTCGCGATTTTGTGGACTGCGTGTTGCGATGGAGGCTGCCAACCATGAGTATTAGGACAAGTTTTATTTTACTTGTAACAGTTGACACGTACAATAAATAGATTGTGAATCTTCACACAAAATATATGCAGAAATATAAATAAAATATTTAAAATATAATTATATGTAACCTTATACTAATGACATTTGCAAAAATTCGTATGAATATAACTGATAGTAAGTGAAAGATTTGTAATAAAATATCTCAGAAGCGTTTGACTCGCTTGAAATTTAATTATCATCTTCGGTGTCCTAATATTTATGGCTGGCGGTGTACGTTTATTCCGTTCTTTCACCGATGTGTGGCAAAGCAGTGCGGTCTATGGATCGATAGTATCGTCTGTCCGACATCAATTGATGTTCCAAGGCCATTCGAATGTAGAGTAATCTCCGCTGTACTCGATTGTCTTGATATTTCTCTCCCATCGTCCTCCAAGATTTCCAATTGAATCGTTGAATCTGAAAACTGAATCTCGTTTCTCGTTAACGTCGAGCGTGTCTCTTTCAAAGTTGAAAGAGTATCGAAGGAGCGGCCTTGAAACGGTTTCACTAGATTTCGGACAGACTGTAACGTTAAATTCAGCGTTAAATTCAATTACGTTTTGCGAGCGTTGGCGCCTGCTTCTTTGCTTTCGTGTCTCGTGATGTCGCAATTATTTCGCTTTCGGGGGAGAAGGAATAATTTTGCCGAGGAAAGATTGTATCATTTGCGCTAATTAGTCAAAAAGCGATGCGTTTGTCTTTTAATTAAATCGAGATCTCTTTCATTAACGTTCGTGTAATCGAATAGCAATTCTCAATCTGCTCGTTGAAAGAGAAATCTCGGTGATTAAAGGATGAGAAGGAAAGTGATAGGGAACCGATACGATTGAGAAATGCACTCAGCGTTTTAACAATTTCAACGACTGAATCTTTCCCGAGTTTCTCTCGGCAATTAACGAGACGATGTCGAGACAATCTTGCTGAAATCTAAACTGCGAAAGGCTTCGTATGTCAAAGTTGGGCATTATTCTTGATGATCGTTCCATATAAATATAAAGAAATATAAGTCACTGCATTTCCTTCGTGCGAGTGCATTTTAATCGCTTTTCGCGCTCAATTCTCTCGCGTGTTCATTCATCGAGCCAAACATTGCCCGGGGTTTGTTTAAAAAAAAGAAAAAAAAAAAACAGACCCCACAACCTGAGAACGTGCACTCAGCACTGCGATACAGTTTACCCCTTTTACTGTACTTATATCACTTTCAATAAATGTGCATTTTTTATACTTGAACGCCGCGTTTTATCTCATTTGTCATTGATTTGCAGCAGCCGTAGGCTTTTCTGTTTCGCAAGAGGATCTCTCTTCTTCGAGGCCAACCGCACTGCTCTTTTTCTTACTAACAAATCAATGTTTAAATCACCGACAGCGACAGACAAACAATGTGATGAGAAACGCCAAATTCTTCAGGCTCTCGTGGAAGAGCAAAGCTTTCAATTTCGATACAATGAAAAGAAGGGAATGTAACGGAAAAAGAAAAGTAAGGGACACACTGTGTAAAATATAATAAAGGATCTCTCTCTCTCTCTCTTTCTCTTTCCATCTCCTTCACTGTGATAAAGCGAAACGAAACGAATTTTACAAAAGAGCGCGAGACTTGGAGAAAGAAGGGGGACAGAGCAATAATAATCGTAGGCGGCGATTTTACATAACATATTCACTGTTTATGATCTCGTATCATAATATAATATTTATCTGTTCTAAACAACGCTAACATATATTTTCTGTATGCTTTCTCAATTATATAAATCGTAGATTTTCCTTCGACTTATCGGCGTTCTATTAATTACAAAAAGGGGACATAATTATAATATTTATAATATTATTAATAATAATAATAATAATAATGCTAACATGGTTCCAAAAATATGAAATATATCTCCTCGCGGTTTATCACGAAAAGTCAAACGACGGCCGCGTACACCGGAAACGCGACGTACGCAAACGCTCCGTAAGCAACAACATTATTATTAAATTCTTTCGTATAATAACATTACAGCTTATAAACTTTTTCTATTCTCTCTACTCAGGTAAATACAAATGTATTGGATACGTCTTCTGTCCGAGGAACCAAATTTCTTTTCTTTTCTTTTCTTTTCTTTTCTTTTCTTTTTTCTCTCTCCTTTTTTTCTTTCTTTTCTTTTTCCAGCAGAGCGAAGAAAACAATTTTCTTGAGAAAGGCACTGATCCAAGGCATTGATGAAAATTAGACGAGAAACGGGAGTACGGAGGCGCGGTCAGTCTACGAAAGTTAGCGGAGTTACACGTGGAATTTCCTCGGTATGTTCATCTGTACATTTAACCGCTGTAGAAGCTGTCTCGAAGAATCGGAACCCCGCGTCGCCGGTAAACCCGTCTCTCGCCACGAGAAACGTATATATATGCGATCCCCAATCCTTTCAGTACTGTTTCGCACTTCGCGCGAGTTAATTAGAAGCAGAATGGAAGAAAAGTTAGAAACGTGAAAATGAGCTGCACGTTCATACATATATAGAAACGTTAGAAATTTCTCGAATTGTTCTCGAATCTCAAGTCTCGCTTGGATGTACAATTAAAAGTATAAAATACAACTATGATACAAGTATAAGACACAGCAGATAATACTTTGCGTGCAGTTACATTTCCTGAATCGATAATATAATAAAAAGGCTTGAGATCTTAAAACGCTGTAGTGGAAGAACGCTGACAGAGATCAGATACAATGACTGAAAGGATCATAGAAAGCCGAGAAGCATATTTTTTCTTTTCTTTTTTCCTTTTTTTCTCAATACAGGCGATAACCTCGATAACCTCGATAAAACTTAACAACTACTTCTAGGTAAAATGTCGGTTAATTGTCGTTAACTGTGGACAACGGTAATAAAAGTTCCCAGCGATCGTCGCTTTCTTTCGAAACGCGTCGGATCGAGTAAGGCAAGTGTAACGAAACGTTTCTATCAACAATATTACACTACATAAAATTTCTTCTTCGTTTACGATCCTAACTAGATATATCCTTCGCTCGATATCTCCCGTGAAACTCCCTCTTACGTGTGCTCCGATGATACGTAAAACTTGATACGCGTACTTTTCTCTTTTCCCCTCTTCGCCGTTTTCCTCTGGATCGGCGAACGATCGGGAAAGCTCGCGGAAAAAAGGATCGACGTAACTCGACGAGGTCTACGTATGTAGATAAGGCACATCGTTGTTTCTTTCCGGATCACAATGAACAATGCGTGTGTGTATGTGTGCATGTGTGTGTGTGTGTGTGTGTGTGTGTGGCTTGGTGGTTGAGCCCGAGTCTCTTCCAACTCGAATATTGCAACAACTTGTTCTCGTGCTCGTAAATAAATATCCAAAATGCGCGTAATTCGCGCGTCGTTCTCTTCGACGAAACTTCGACGAAGGTGGACAGAAAGACCGGAAGAACATCCCTGGACGAGGAAACAATCTTGCGTCTAAGTATGTAATAAATGCTATCACGTTGAAGCAAAAGTGTCTCATCATTTACAAGTAAGAAATGGAAAACAAAAAAGAAAAAAGAAAAAACATGGAAAATTGTGTAAAGAGCGTAAAACTTGTTACAAGAGAAAACGCGGGAGTTCTTCCAGTCTTTGCCATCTTGATTAATCTCATCGTCGTCGCATCGTGGAATCCTCGAGGCAACGGAATGATTTCGAAAAACGTGTAAAACTGTTCGGACGACGCGAGGAAGGAAAAAGGGGTCGTGTCGTCGTGGAAGGAAAAAAAAAGACGATCAAAAAATCTGGATCGACACGCTGGCTCTCGTGGGAAACGTCGCCGTTTTCGACGACGAGAATGTCGAGATGGTCGATGATCTTTTCTTAATCGAACGGAGCGGAATTTGGTCCCCAACAACTGGAATTATCATCTAGGTTTGCGACGACTTTCTTTTTGAAATGCAAAGACGGACGCGAGGTGATTCGTTTAAATTTGCACTGGTTCCACGTAGTTCGCCGGTAGCATGCCGTGCTGTCCCGTGCGCTGCACCAGCCCCGTCATCCAACCCGCGTCGATGGCCGTGCAGTTGACGATCAGGTCGCCGTCGTAGAAGCTCACCTCGTCCAGGTCCCGCGCCTCGTAGTCGTACATCGCTCTGTACACTCTCTGGCGAAAGAAAGGAGAAAGAGACATTAATGGATATAATTTTAAACTAGGTGAAGTTCGAGTTTTGATTGTACATGTTGCAACAATGTCATGTATGAAACAACAAACTTTGGAAATTTCACAAATTTGGAAAACAGAAAACTAAAGTTAATTGAAACAAAGTTTTGCTCCTGCCAAAAAGACACGTGAGACTTTTGACACGGAGTGACTGTATCTTTCCAAGGTAAATTACAATTTGTTGTTTATTCTCTTTCTTGCGCTGATTCGCAATATCTTTGCAGAGTCTTTAATCGAAGAAGCGAAGACAGCAATTTGAGAACAACTCACCCCGACATTGGTGGCTGGTGCTGGAGGCTGCATGTGCTGTGGAACGTGATTGTTATTCGTCACTGGCGTCAGCGACCCGTAGTACTCGTTCACGGGGTCTATATCGGCCACCGAACCAATCTTCCTGGCCGGTGGATTCGTCACTGAAAAAAACGATTCGTCAGAACTTGCAAAAAATTTCTTCATCGAAGACGCAACTTTTTTTTTAAAACCACGTGTTAGCGTGTTCGACCAACACATAGATACAAAAGAAAAAAATGATGCACAAGAATTGAAAAGCGGTTACGAATGAATTGATGACAAAATGAAACGAGAAATAAATACGCCACATAGAAGACAGTAATAATACTTTGCGACCAGCCACCGTTAACCACAACATTTTTCTCAGTCACGTGTTTAAACATTAAATCTCCCGCGCTTTTTTTTTATCCGGATTGACGCGAATTTCCTAAATTTCCATGTGGTGGAACGACGACGTAAATTCGCCGTGACGTTGTATAAATAACGGCCATGATAGTTGGAATTAGGAGTTGCATCCATCCACCTATCGTTCGAACATCGAATCCAATTAAAAAGCGATCCATTGAAACTAACTACGTATTGCCGGTTGCGTAACGAATGGCCAACCCATATGGTTGATCGTACACGAAACGAGGCCCGGGTTTCAATTGTACGTTTAAGCGTCACTGTCAGAAGGAAATAGAGCAGATAACGTACAGGGTGTTCCATTTGTTGCGATCATCCTTCCCTTCTTCGTTAATTTCTGAATTAAAACCCTGAATTAAGAGCTCTCGACGTGATGAAATAAATAGAGTCGTATATTAATTATACACGACTTGCAATAGCAGTAGCAATTGTTTGACTGTTAACTTAATTGCAATAATCTATATATCGATTGACCGAACAATTGTATTCTTATAATAAAATCAATCAATTGTGTGCGTTCAAATCGAATTCAATTAAATGAAACAAATTTAATGTAAATCGAACTGCGTGATTACACATTAAATGAAACGAACTAGTATCCCTTCGACATTAAAAAAAAAATCCGCTCAAACCCGCATTGTTCAACCTCTTAACTGAAAAGCTACTCTATAGTGGCTTTCGCGTGGTACGTCATCTTTTTAATTGAGAGCGGCACGTCGCTATAGTGCCTCGCTTGTTTCTCACAATCAGTCGAAGAGAGCTCTGTACAATGTTATCTTCTTCGCGATTCTTTTCAATTGTTTAACTTTAACTTCGAAACTTCAATTTCTTTGTAACATAATTACGTATATTATAAATCTCGTCGCTGCGCTCTTGTGCGCAGTTTGCGTCTTGCCTTGTATCGTAGAAGTGTAGCTTCGCGAGAATTCTTAGTTCGAGAAAAGATTGACGACATAACTGAAACGCCAAGCTTTCGCTCGTACATTTTTGGAAAACTACGAATCTATAAGAAAGTAAAATATGAGTGAAATGTAATTGCTGCGACATTCTAGCTCTGTAACTTCTTTTCTCAAAAAAAGAAAAAGAAAAAGGAAAGGAAAGGGGGGTAGCTTCGCGAGAAATCTCGCCGCTGTGGCTAAGAGGTTCGAGAAAAGATTGACGACATAATTGAAACGCCAAACTACGAATCTATAAGAAAGTAAAATGATAATAATATTCTAGCTCTGTAACTTCTTTTCTCAAAAAAAAAAAAAAAGAAAAAAAAAAGAAAAGGAAAGAGGAGGAAATCTTATTACTGGGTAAAGAAAAATGGACGATAGAACTCACCTGGTCCCTTGTCGCTCGTATAAATCACAGTGGTTGCCCCGGCTTGCCTGGCGGAATAGGGGCTCGGTCTCACCTCGCTAAGGGGGGGATCGTAATCGGCGATCCTACCTGGTGTCCTTTGCACCTGCGAGCTCGCTGTTCTAGCGGCCGGTGGATTCGCGTTCACGCCCGATGTAGGCGCGATCGGACCGTCCGTGTACTCTACGTACTCTAAAGTCAACAATACACAAGCTGCCGAGATGCTATTCCACAAACGATACGAAACGCCAACCCAACTCAACTCAACTCAACTCAACTCTCAAAAGCCGTCTCCTCCCCGGCCTTACGGCGTTCGCCGATATCTCGCGCTTTTCACAGATACGCGCCGCTATGTGCAGATTAGGTTCGTAGAATGCCTAGCGCTATTATTGCGATCTATCGGGATCGAGCGTGGATGGGGACAGATAAGCGAATATGGATCGATTCCTCTTGCAAGCGTTAGTCGAAGGTGGTTTAATCTCAATTGCGTTGTTCTATGAAAGGGGAGCTTTACGAGAACAAGTAACCAAAAACGAAATACTTCTCGGTATACACGTTACTTATTAGTCACAGACTAGCTTTCATCTTTCTAGATACTTGAATTATTATTAAATACCACTTCAAAGGAACGAGGAATAATTTTCATTTTGTGAATCACTTTCAAGTATCGCGAGAACATGAAACGGGGTTAAGAAAAAAACCTGGTACCAAACATTTAAATCCGAGACACACAACGACAGGAACGAATGCTTCGAACTGGTGTTCACAGAGCAGTGGACAATCGTTTTAACTCACCGATCTGTTCGCCGTTTTCCCCGGTCATCGTCCTTTTCTGCTCCATGATGGCCTTCTTCTGCAGCTCGCCGTGATAAGCCACGTTCGAGATGATCAAGCTGTTCTGCTTGATTCTCAGCGTTTCCGGATCGTCGGCCACCTGGGTGAACTTGCCTTTCGCCTTCTCGAATTCGGCGTGGTACTTCACGTTACTCTGAATCTTCGTGTTCTCCGCGATACGCTTCAGCTCCAGCGTTTCCGCCATCGTGGTGGCCTTCGCCTTTGGTATGTGTCTGCAGATAGAGGGAACAGCGGCTTGGATTACGTTACATCGCGCTACTCGGGAGAGCCGATTGCCAGGGAAACGCCGCGTCTGCTTTCCACGTAGCAAACGGTTAATTAACCATCGGTAATCGCCGCCCGCGACAAGATTAACGAGTACACGGTGAAACGTTTCTAATGGCTGTCTCGCGCTAATCGAGAAACTCAGAACCAATCCGATTCGAATTTCCTGGGTTGCAGCAATATTGTAACATTGGTAATAATTTTAGAGGGACACTTTGATACGGACTAATATTGTAACAATTTTGGAGGGGTACCTTGATGTGGTAATGTTGGATCTTAAAGACACACTTTGATATTATAATACTGGCTTTCAGGATTTACTTTGGTATTGTAATGATATTGTGATATTATAGTAATCTTACAAGAGTACTTTGATATAGACTAATATTGTAATGTTGGAATAATAATTTTGGAAGGGTACTTTGATGGTGATATTGGATCTTAAAGACAGACTTTGATATTGTAATACTGGCTTTCAGGATACTTTTCCTTGTAATAATATTGTACTTTGATATGGTGATGTTGTAATATTGGAACAACAATTTTAGTGGGACACTTTGATATGGTGATATTGGATCTTAAAGACAGATACTACAATATTGGATTTCAGAGGCATATTCTGACATTGTAGTAATATTGTAATATTGTAATAATTTTAGAGAGATAGTTTGATAGTGCGATATTGGATTTTAAAGACAGACTTTGATATCGCGATATTAGGTTCCAGAGGGATACTTTGACGTTGTAGCAATGCTATAATATTGCAATAATTTTTTTGAAGCAATTTATTAGATTTATAAATGGATTATAATTTATTGGATTTTAGAGAGGTACTTTGATATGGTAATGTTGGATTTTAAAATTATTTTGATATCAGAATATTGGATTTCAAAGGGATACTTTGATATTGTACAGTAAAATAAATTAATTGTAATAACTTTAGAGAGTAACATTTGATAATTTTAACTTCCATACTGTGATACTAAATTTTAGAGACATACTTTGATATCACAATATTGGGTTTCGGAGGGACACTTTGATTTATTTTAACTATTTAATAAAAGGTTTGTTTTTTAACAACGAATACAACAATGCCAAAGTAAAAGTATCACAAAATATCACAGAATGATGACAAACTTGGAAGAGTTAAGAAGAAGAACGTAGAAAGAATGCTTCGTACAAGGATTTTCGACTTCTTCAAAAACTAAAACTGTTGCCATTTGAAGAACACGATATCAGAGCTTCTTCATACGGGACGACCGGATGAAACATCTCCGATGGACGAACATCCTTCGCGAAGAAATTATGGAAATCGCAATGAACGAGAGTTTCGAGTGCACGACAAGCGGTCGATGACGCCGTCGCTTATCACGGACATCCTTTGTGAAGCACGGTTGATAATGAGAAGAGGGCACGAAGCGCACTCTCTGAATACAGAGGCAGTCGCGGTGAATCGAAGAAGACGAACTACGTTGTGTCTTCCCGTTTACCAAATGCAATTCCATCTTTTGTATTTCCCTTCGCAGGAGATACGCGTGATATACTCTTCTTCGAAGACGATAGTTCAGTCGAGGACAATATTTAGCATGTGCAAGGAATTTCCACTCCTTACAGTCTGCGATAACTTCTCTGAAATTTATCTACTCTTCAGACAACTTCTAAACAACTGAACTTTACAAATCGTGTGCCGATTGTTTATTTCTGAGGATGAAGAAATAATTATCTTCTATTCTCCAATAACTTCTGAACAACTTAACTTTACAAATCGTGTGCCGATTGTTTATTTCTGAGGATGAAGAAATAATTATTTTCTACTCTTCAATAACTTCTGAACAACTTAATTTTACAAATCGTGTGCCGATCATTTATTTCTGAGGATGAAGAAATAATTATCTTCTACTCTCCAATAACTTCTGAACAACTTAATTTTACAAATCGTGTGCCGATCATATATTTCTGAGGATGAAGAAATAATTATTTTCTACTCTCCAACAACTTCTGAACAACTTAACTTTACAAATCGTGTGCCAATTGTTTATTTTAAATATTTATTTATTTGAGGATGAAAAAATAATTATCTTCTACTCTCCAGCAACTTAATTTTACAGATCGTGTGCCGATCATTTATTTCCGAGGACGAAGAAATAATTATTTTCCAAGTCGTGCGATTTTATTGGACTAATTTCACGTGGCGTAACGTAAGTTACGACGTGTTGGTTGATACGCGTAACAAATTAACGTCCATCAAATCAGCTCGTGGCCATTTCACCGAGTTGCAAGAGGAGAGTATCACGATACAACGGAACGAAAATGATGCAAACCAGAAACGGAGTGAGTAACATAATTAATCGGGCGCAAGGTCTCCGTTGCATGTTTCGCAAGGAGAACTTTCGACACACCGGTTCGCGATCGTGCAGTTTCTGCTCGTTCCTCTAAGCCCGAGACCACGAGGAAATAAAAGGCTTCTTATCGTGGCGCACACGTTCTTTCGGAACACACGTTACAGCAGACACGCTCGCGCGGATCGAGCGGAATGGAATTACGAGGTCGTTGCCGGCGTGTTCATTAGGGGAGGAAACGGTGAGACGACGCGATGAACGTGTAATCGAATGCGCATATATTAGAAAAGAAAAGAAATAAAAATGGTACGGAACAAAGAAAAAAAGAAAGAAGGGGGGAAAAATAAACGTCAGTAATTGGGAATTGAGATTGATATTATTCAGTAGCTTCGAGGATTTGAGAATTCAAGTTATCTTCAAAATTGGACGTTTCGAAATTTAATTGATCTCTGTTTAATATTCTTAGCGAATTGTTGCGAGTAATATTTTATTATTTTATTTAAATTTATATTGGTTACATTTATATTTATATTAATTATATTTTATTCAAATTTATATTAGTTACATTTATATTTATATTAATTATATTTTATTTAAATTTATATTAGTTAAATTTGTTTTTGTTTAATGTTCTTAGCGAATTGTTGCGAGTAATACTTATTTTGTTTAAATTTATATTAGTTACAGTTTATATTTATATCAATTATATTTTATTTAAATTTATATTAGTTACATTTATATTTATATTAATTATATTTTATTTAAATTTATAGTAGTTGCATTTATATTTATATTAATTATATCTTATTTAAATTTATATTAGTTAAATTTGTTTTTGTTTAATGTTCTTAGCGAATTGTTGCGAGTAATACTTATTTTAGTTACATCTATATTTATATTAACACTCGCTTATTTAAATTTAATTTACATTTATGACACGTTATTATTATGTAAATTTATTGCAATCAATAATAGAGTAAAATAATCAATCTTCTCCAATTAAGTTCCTCCAGCTAAATCTCTAATTGTCGCAGCTATTTCCGTTTTATTGTTAGTTTACTGTGCTCCTTGAATCGCAATGAGGTATTCGATACATATATCATATAAAGATTTCGAATCGATCTCCTCTAAATTCTCTCTGCTTCGTTTCCTCAAGAAGAAAAACCAAACAATTCCAGTTTCGAGCCTTTCCAAATTTTGTCCAATTGCCCAATGCATATACCATCGACGTATCTCGCCGTCACCGCGGACAATCGTGAATCGCGTGTCGAGGAATTCTTTGTCATTAATTCGAAGTCAGCGACGAGCCGGGCGTTCGCGTAATCGTTTGCAGTTCGTTGAGTAATCGCGCCGCCACCGGCTGCTGGTAATTAAAGGAAAGTGAAAAGGAAAGTAGGGAAGAGAGTGGAAGGAAAGGGGAAGAGAAAGAGAAAGAAAGAGAGAGAGAGAGAAGAGGAGCGTGGCAGCGTGTTCCGGCGTGGGCAATTAACATCGTCGGCGAGCGCAGGATCGACCGGAGCCGAGACTAATAAGTCGAGATATCGCCATCGAGATAGATACGTTTTGCAGGACAGGTTGTTCGATCGAATCGATGTACAAAGTCGGTTGTCGATCGAGGCCGTGATCCACGCGCGTATTGCCTTCTCGATCGATCGATCGGTCGGTCGATCGCTCGCTCGCAGGACGAAATCATTAACTCCGCTTTTAGTTAGCTTCGTCATGCAAGTTTGTGTCTTTGCGGAAAAGAAATTGATTTCAAATAGAATATTGCTTCGATATGCAATAATATTATAGTAACTTTATAGGATGTTGCTGATGATCTTGTAATTATTTTTGTGATTAAAGAAATGGAACGTAGAAAGCAGAAATTTTCTCGACAGATTGTTCAGATACTCCAAATGTTTGTGCAATTTTACGTTTTTGCGAAGAAAAAGAAACTGATTTCAAGTCAAGAAGTTTGCTTAACAATGTTGTATATGTAGTAACATTATAAGATATGACATGAATGTGGATGATCTTTGTGTAATTTCATATTTCTTGTGATTAAAGAAATGGAATTTATCCCGCAGATTGTTTAAATACTCTAAAATAAAATAAAAATTGAGTTTCTATGTTTGACACGCATTTTTTTTTTTTAATTTCGCAAAAATCTGCTTTCCAATAGAAAAGGTGCATCTTTCGATCGTTCTCGCAGATCTCTCAGAACTTCGACAATACCCAGAAATTCGCAGTGGAGCGAACAGACACACGGCTCGTGAGACACACGCAAGTAGAAACATAACAGAGAGATACTAGTAGACCTTGACTGCTTTCAATACGTACTCCCGTCTTTCTGCAGATTTATAGAGAGATTTATAGATCTGTCGGGATCGGTGCGCTGCCGAGAGGACCGTCGCATTCGAGAAAGCCCGAGAATTTCTCCGATTCCCGTCAGATTTCTCGGTTAATGCACGTACGACGCATCTCGTTTCGTCGGTGATTCACGAACTCGACGTAAAATATTTGCGCTATCGCAACGCTATCAATGCACAGTCGCATAGGTGTGCAACGCGATTCGATAAATCACGCGCTCGCTATCGCGCGTGATTTTTTAAACAGCTTGTAATCAGCGCTTGTCAATGACCAACGTCAAACGTAACTCTATCGCCAGCAGATAGTAACGAACAATATTTACAAGCGAGGCTCGCGCCTTTAAATTATTCGCGCGAAATGAGACGGAAATGTGAAGAGAAAGTCAATCGCGGAGATAACGCGCGACGAGACGATATAATTCCTGTGTTGTCTTATCGCAGGGCCGCGAAAATTTATTTTCAATTATTTTATTGTCTATTGTATGTCATTTTGAGTTAATTTTTAAAATTTACTTTATAAATTTAAGTTTAAAAAGAAAGAAACGATCACGGAGATCGCGCGTGCCGCGTTTAAACGATCTGTGAATTGATTGCACTTCAAAAGAAGTTTCAAAGGTGTTGATAAAGTAGATTGCAATCCCCAATACTTTACCTACAGTGGGCCAAAAGCTTTCTTTAATGAAACATCAAAATATAAGAAAAAACTGATTTTTAAATTTTTATTTAAAATTTACTTTAAATAAACTAAAGGAGTATTTTATTTTATTTTTTATTATTCCTTTTTGGTTCTGTACAAGTGAAATTATTAAGTCTCTACGTTCAATTTAATCATAAATAAAACTCCCCGTTAAAAAACGAAAGGGAGGGGAAGAAATCTCGGAGATAAAATAAATAAGGAAAGAATTCTCGACGCGAAGAGAAACGGATGGCGACAAGTCAATTTTTCTCCTGCATCGCGCACGTGAAAGAATGCATCGCGGAAAGTTCAAGTGTATCTGTGACAGAACGGAGCCAACGGGGCTCGACTAGCGGCGATTAGTCATTGCGTTAGAACGTGCGAATAAATTATATTCAACATCGCGTTTCATGAATCACGCGCGGTTGCACGATTCCACGCCGACGGCTTCCACGCATCGACTTTATTTCTCGAGAACCGGCCGTTTCCGCTTCGTTCGTCCAGCAAATGGACGAATATTGGATCAACTGGTCCACCTGGTCAGTTCCAAAAATCAACTTCCAAACGTCCCGATCTCGCTGAATTTGTTGAACAAACTAAAGACGCAAAAGTTCTCGTATGAATTTAAGTAAGTGTATCGGCGAAAAGAAGTGAAACAGATTTTATACGTTTGCTATTGTTAATTCGCGGAATTCGTCTTTGAAACTGAGTGTTATCTTCCTTTTCCTTAAGTGGTTATCTCTCCCGGCGATTAGAAATTTTTAATTTTTCGAACGAGACACGTCGTTGTTTTCCTACGCGCAGTTTTTCGAATGACTTGCGTTCGTGTCAGAGATAGCGCCTAATAATGATTACTTTGAATGTTTCCGATAAGATAATTGAAGAAGTGGCATTTAAGTGGGAAATTGTTTTATCTACTAAATACTAGAACGAGCGTGTTATACCTTGTATCTTGTATATTTAGGTGGAAAATTGTTTTTATCTACTAACGAGCATGTGAATATCTCGTATGTTTTTGTATTACACGGTCTAATCTGGAGCACAATGGACGTCGATAAGCAAACAATTCTATGAAAAAGAAAAATATAATATCCCAAAATATCCTTTTAATAACATGGTTTGTTACTTTTCTCTATTTTTAATATTTACTAAAGTTATTTCTTTTTATACATATAGCGTACTTTCTGGTCTCAACGACAAATAAATTTTTCTCCAAACTCTAGTACACGCAAGATATTTTTATACATAATAATTCAGGGATGTTAATTTTTTCTCAAGCTTGTTTCTTTAGCTTGCCACGTGCTAAATTATTTTAACAACAAAAACGTGTTTATAGATAGTAAACATATAGAGAAGGACATTAAAAAAACTGCACGACTTGTACCCCAGTATGATTCGTTTCACTGAAAGGCCCAGAAGCAACTGTTCTGACTAGGAAACGAAGACGACTTTTTTGCCATAAAATTTTATTGATATGCAAACATTTGAATCGATAGAAAACAAATTACGCCACTTCTACTCGAGGTCTACTCCACGCCCCCTCGCGAGTCACGTGACCCAAATCAACCAATCGCTAATTTTCGTTGCATCAGCGTTGCACCTGAAGAGATTACCCCCGCTAAAATCACTTTCAGTGATAAAATGACAAAATAATTCTAAGTAACGGTAATAGTAATATCTTACTCTAAGTAACTCGCTCCATGCGCCCACCCCTGGAACGATTCATTTCGCTGAAAACTGCCTCGGCGTTTAAACGCGTTAAACTGGTTGAAACTGGCGCCTGGTTCGCCCGGCATAAAGGCGCGGAAAGGTGCGAAAAGGTGAGCCGCGTAATCGAGATTTGTGTCACGAGCCCGTTTTCCATGTACGGCATACGTGACGTTGTCTAGCCTGGTAATTGTGCCAGCTGAGTTACGCAACACGCGGATTGTGCCATGCACGAATAATAGGCGCGCGAACCGGGCCCCTTGCCGGCCCGTTTCACACAACGCGGGGCCCACAGACGTACGCTTGCGTTCCACATTGTACGCTATTGGCCAAAGTGGTCAAAATGACCAATTTACGAT
Organism: Melipona bicolor; assembly: GCA_030673865.1. Lineage (NCBI taxonomy): Eukaryota > Metazoa > Arthropoda > Insecta > Hymenoptera > Apidae > Melipona > Melipona bicolor. The sequence continues at coordinate 4,956,902 of JAHYIQ010000012.1, forward strand.
GAATTTCTACCGGTCTAAAACACGGTGTGTTTGAAACACGTATTTTAAATTTTTGTAAAACGTTGTACGTATAGGGCGGTCACTGGAAGACCGATATAAAGCAAAAAATAACTTTTACAAACACGTGTTTTTCTTAATTTTTTATTATTTTATTTGGAAATATAATTAGTGGATTTTTTTCAGTATCACGTGTGAAAAACAACATCCCTCGAACGACCACCATTCGTGACTTTTTCAAATCCTTCAGTGGTCGCCCTACATAAAGTTTTCTTTCTTTTTTTTTATTAACATCTTTAACATCTCTGAAACGAAGATGCAAGGAGTGAGGACAAGTTAGTGACATCACACTCGAAGACACTGTCGTTCGTCTTGCGTTTACTTGTTCATCGAAAGGTCACTCGAATGTTTGAAATTGCACTGTCGCCAGGTCAGAGGAAAATTTCTAGGAAAATTTTTCCCTGTTCCCGCGAGACAGGGAAAACCCTCACCCTTGACTTTTCGAGGCAACGATTGACCAACAACTTGATATTAACGTTGCGATTTGCCGCTTGTAACGTCGCATCGATGCAGTTGCTCAAGTGATCATCCGTTGCGTTTTAACCCTTTGCGCTCGACGACTTTTTCGGCCGGGGAGGTAGCAGGACGAGGCGATTTTTCCTAATATGTCGAGTGTCTTACATGGTACAATAAAATGATCTTACATATAAATTATCTTACAAAAACGTTATATTTCGATAGTTTATCTATATTTACACCTTTAAGAATATAACTTTACAAAAATTATGATCTGTAGTTTTGTTTCGTATGATAATTTATAAAACATTGACCAAGATGCATTCTTGGCTTATCTGGACATGTATCACAATAATAGGTCATCTCATGTCTTCCACCTGGTTTGTTTCGACTAGAACAAACTTTGCAATCCTTCTTTGTGCCAGTAAGAATTACACGAAGCTTTCCGTTTAGACGAATTTTGTCAGAATTAGAGGTCGATCTTCAAGCTCGATCTCGTGGTTGTCAAAAATCTCCTCTCACCAAAATTTTTCGAAAGTGCAAATGTGTAAGTGGCTGTTCGTTTCTCTGCCTTTTTACTTGTTTGTAGAGAATGTACGAATTAATCAAACAAATTTCCAATCCCCAAAAAAATAATTTGCGCCACCACTTCAGGGACTTCCTCATAAAGCAGTGCGTTGGATTTCGTCTTGGATCGTATCAAAATAAAATTCGTCTTCACTAGAGCTGAGTGCATTTGTGAAATCCATTTTTGTCGGGGTTCAAACAAAATCACTCTATACAAATTCTTCTGATGCTTTCGCCACGATCGCCAAGTCTCAACTAATGTCGGAGCCATTGTCAGAGTCACAGTCTTAGAAGAATCTTTCATTAATTTTATCTTATTTCTGTTGCTTGGGTGGTGGGTGGTGGGTGGGAGTGGGTGGTGGGTGGTGGGTGGTGGGTGGGGGTGGGGGGTGGGTGGGGGTGGGTGGGTGGGTGGGAGTGGGTGGTGGGTGGGAGTTGGGTGGTGGGTGGGAGTGGGTGGTGGGTGGGAAGTGGGGGGGGGAGTGGTTGGGAGTGGGTGGTTTGTGTGGTGGAGTGGGGAGTGGTGTGTGGTGTTAGTGGTGTTGGGTTTTTTGAGTGGGTTGTGGGTTCTTGTTGTTGTGGTGGTTGGGTGAGTGGGTTTTGTGTAGTGTGTTTTTGTTGTTCTTTTGTTTGTGTGGTTTTACTTTTGTTTGATTTTTTTGTCTTTTTTTTTGTTTTTGTTCATTTTTTTTTTTTTGTTGTTGTTGTGAGTGGTTTTTGGTGGTGGTGTGGAGTGGTATTTTGTGGTTGGTTTGTGTTTTTGTGGTGGGTTCGTGGGTGGGTTTTTCCTTTTTTTTTTTTTTTTTTGTGCGTTTGTTTTTGGTGGGGTGGGTGGGCTGTTGGTTGGTGGGTGTGGGTGGTGGTGGAGGTGGGTCGTGTGTTTTTTTTCTTGTTCTGTTTTTTTTTCTTTTTTTTTGGTTTTTAGTGGGTTTTGTTTTGATCGTGTGTGGTGTGGTGTCGTGTTTTTGTTAGTTTGCTTCGTTTTTTTGTGTTTGGTTTATGTTTTGTTCGTTTTTTTTTTTTTTTCGTTGTTTTTTTTTTGTGTTTTGTTTTCGTTTTATTGTTTATGTTTTTCTTTGTTGTGTTGTTTTTCTTTTTTTTGTTGTGTGTGGGCGGTTTGTTTTTTTTTTTGGTTTTTCTTTTTTTTTTTTTTTTTGGTGTTCTTGTATTTTGTTTTTCTTTGTTTTTCTTTTTTTTTTCTTTTTTTTTGTCTCTGTTGTTTTTTTTTTATACTGTTTTTTTTTTGTTTTTCGGTTGTTTTTTTTTTTTTTGTGTTTTTCGTTTTGTTTTTTATTGTTTTTTTTTTTTTTTCTTGGTGGGCTTGTTTTTTTTTAATCTTTTTTTTTTTTTTTTTGTGGGTTTTTTTTTTTTTTGTTATTTTATTCTTTTTTTTTTTTTTTTGGGTTTTTTTGTTTTTTTTTTTTTTTTTTTTTTTTTTTTTGTTTGTTTTTTTTGTTTTTTTTTTTTTTTTTTTTTTTTTTTTTTTTTTTTTTTTTTTTTTTTTTTTTTTTTTTTGTTTTTGTTGTTGTTTTTTTTTTTTTTTCGTTTTTTTTTTTTTTTTTTTTTTCTTTTTTTTTTTTATTTTTGTTTTTTTTTTTTTCTTTTTTTTTTTTTTGTTTTTTTGTTTTTTTTTTGTTTTTTTTTTTTTGGTTGTTTTTTTTTTTTTTTCTTTTTTTGGTTGTTTTCTTGTTTTTTTTTTTTTTTTTGTTTGGGTCTTTTTGTTTTTTTTGTTTTTTTTTTTTCTTTTTTTTTTTTATTTTTTTTTGTTTTTTTTCTATTTTTTTTTGTTTTTTTGTTCTTTTGTTTTCTTTTTTTGCTTTGTTGTTTTTTTGTTTTTTTTTTTTTTTTGTGTTTTTTTTGTTTTTGTTTTTTTTTCTTTTGTTTTTTTTTTTTTTGAATTTTTTGTTTGGTGGTGGTTTTTGCTTGGATTTTTGTTTTTGTTTTCTTTTTTTTTCTTTTTCTGTTTGAGCGTAGGGTTTTGTGGTGTGGGGTGTTTTTTTTTCTTTTTTTTTCTTTTTTTTTTTGTGGGTGTTTGGTAGTCCTTTTGGCCTGTGGACAAGGGGGTCCCAAATATGAGTGGGTATTTGGTTTTGGCCCCATCTGGCGTGGTTGTGTGGTTGGCCACTGGTGGGTTTTCGTTTTTTTTTTGGTTTGGCGTTGTTGGTGGGGGGGTGGGAGGTGTTGGTGGGGGTGGTAGGGTGATGCGTGGGCGTCATCATCGGTTTTGTTTCGGGTGGGATATATAACATAATATCTTATAAATAGAAATAGATAAGTTATATTACATTACAGAAATTAAGTACATATTTTGTAAGACAAAACGTGAGTAGACATCGACTGATCCGACAACCTAAAAGATGAAGAATCGGTCCTAAAACTTTCCAAGAAAATTATTATAAAATTTGTTACAAAAGTCCAACTTTCGCTAATAACCCATACAAAAGTTAAATAACGCGACTTTAAATAATGGAAATAAAAAAGAAAAAGACGAGCAAGTGGCTGTCAACGTGAAATTATCGCTAAAAAGCTTTTCTCGAAGAGTCGAGAAAAGATTTCCTTCCGAAAAATCCAACCCTGCGTGCAAAATTAATAACTCATTGGCCACAGAGTAATTTATCCCGCGAGTGAAAGATACTTATTTCTTGCACGTGATAAATAAAAGTGAAACAATAATTAACGCGGCGAGTAGAGGCAGTAAGAGCAGTCGGATGCAAAGAATCGTGGCGAGTAGAGCCGCAGTCTGCCGAGAATCACAAGGACTCCTCCTCTCTCTCCTTTTTCCAAAGCGACGTCTCGCTGCATCTCGAGAGGGATTTTCCGAGAGCGGCCGTGCCTTATTGGATTCCGTAAACCGCGGGCAGGAATCGCCTGAGAATGGCTTCGGAAGTAGCCCCGTGGCCTGGCCTGCTCGAGGCGCACACATCGAACGAAACCTTACTTCGACCGCATTGCTCGAATTCCAACGAAGGCCGAAACGAGAATTCCTACTTTTTCCTCTCTCCCCCTCGAGTTTCGCGTCCCATGGCCGAGCCCGTAAAGAGATATCGAGACCGGGAGAGACGCGACAGCTGTCGAACGAATTGAAACGTTCGCGCGCCTCGATCTCGAGAACCTCGATCGTCGATCGGATCCGAAACGACTTCGATTCGGATCTATCGGCTGGAGATTAACTCGTTGCTCGGAGAGAAGAAGAGAAACTCCCCTCGAGTCGTTTAGAAATTCCTCGTCCTTTCATTTCTGTCTCGTTCAATTATAAATGACGCGGTACGCAAGGAGGAGGATTGAAATCAACCGAGGCTGAATTAACGCGCGGATTGACGACGCTGACGCATTTGCGACAGGACGAAATATTCTTTGTAATATTAATAAACGCGTTTATAATGCCACGGCTTTAAAGTTGACTTTTACTTTAAAGTCTAAACTCGCGGTGAATTGAACGAATGATTTTCTAGGAAGAGAGGGGCAATCAAGACGAGCTCAAATTGTGCAATTTTGCAATTTAAACGATCAAAGTTTATTACAGAAAAATTGAAATCCCACTAAAATTATATTTTCTATTTGCGCATTTCAGTTCTCTTTTATAAACTTTTTGAAACTTTATTTGCTGTCATGTCACTACGTTTTTTATTTTTTTTAAACAATTTCTTAGTGATTTTTTCAAGGTAACTTTTATTTTTTTCTTTCTTAAAGCTGTTCAGCCAAAAATTCAATTTTTGAATTAAGTGTCACAGCATCAGGAAACGTCGATCGGAAATCTGCAATGACAGTCGACTTATACTTATTCAAAAATGTCAAATTCTGCGTCGAAACAGCAATACGTCGAATACGACGATGTTTGCTTCGACTTAAAAATTAACCGTGTTAATAAACGAATCTCGAGATTTCTCAAGCTCTTTCACGTTCATCAAGAATATTCATTGAACGTTTACTTGCGCGAACATTCGCGATCTGCCAATTTAACGTACTCCGTAATTACACCGGTACTGCTTCCTAGTTGAGAAATGACCGGACTGACGAACAGTGAAAGTCGGAGCAGAAAAAGTCGCGATTCCAAGCATCCGCAACATCCGCGCACTCTGCCAATTACTAACCTTCCAAACAGTACGAGTTTCCACTCGAGTGAAACGACCTGATTCACTCCAATTAAGGTTGGAGGATAAAGAAGGAACGAGAAGACCGTAATTTCCTCCTTACAAAGGCTCGTGGTACAAAGCGGCAAGTGGAGTCTCTGAGTTTCGAGGCAACGAAAGGCGAGAGAGACAGTGCCACAGGGTTGTAAAATTACACACGGGCCGAGCTGTCTCGGCCTGTGGTGGGGTTCAGAGGTGCATTGTGGGACAAGGTCGGTTCACCGTGGCCAAGCAGTCGGGTCACGCTACGCTGGCCACCCCTTTTACTCTTCGCTGTGTTAAATTGCTCGCCAGCCGAGACCGCGCGATGCTTCCGGCCCTCTTTTCCCTTCCCCCAGGCGATTTTCTCACTGTCCCTCCCTGTTCAGCTTTTCTTTTGCCAACGAAGACTACCAAAATGGTCAACTTGTAATTTGTTAGAAATTGAATATTGATATTAAATTTAATTAATTCTCGAATTGAATATACGTATTAAATTTGTTAGAAATTTCATAGACGCAAAATAGTAGTTGAGCATTTTATCACTTCAGATGCAACGAAAATTAGCGATTGGTTGATTTGGGTCACGTGATTCGCGAGAGGGCGTGGTGTAGACCTCGAGTAGGAGTGGCGTTGTCTGGTACCGAGCGATCGCGCCTGTAATTTATTTTCTATCGATTCAAATGTTTGCGTATCAATAAAATTTTATGGCAAAAGAGTCGTCTTCGTTTCCTAGTCAGAACAGTTGCTTTTTGTACTGAAATACAAGTCGTGCAGTTTTTTTTTTTAGAGACTCGAATGGTTTTTCGAAAATGTACAGATAAAAGCCTCTAATGGAAATTCGGGTGGTCGTTCATTAATTCTCGATCTTCGTTTCTTAAGAAAATTTCATTGAAACAACTCTTGCGCATTTTCTTTGAACTTGGGAAATTTGTGACACAATTGATTATGTGAGAGAAATGGCCAAAGGAACGCAGTGACGTACGATTATGACAATCAGTACATCCAAAAGAGAAACTTGAAACATTGCGTCTTATCTCGCTAACGTAACTTGAAAACGAGTGATACCGTCTTCGTCTTTTCAATTTATTTCGCGAACTTTGGACTCCCTTGGCTAGGAGGTCGTCTTTCGAGAATTTTCGAGATAAAGAATTTCCTTTTCCCCCACTCTGAGCATGAGTACGGAACCTTGAAACACCCCTACGCTTCAAAAATGATATCCGTATCTCCGCACGATGCTATCAGAAACCATACAACTTATCGCGAATTCAAATTTTCAGCTTGACAAAAAGCTCGAAAGCTCGAAATGAGAAGACAGTCGAACAGAACGCGTTCAAATGCATCCTGCTCCTCTCGAGTAGGAGTCGACGGTCAATTACATATATAGATCATTTAAACAGCTCAGATTATATGCACGGCGTTTGAAAGCGATTTTAATAAAACGAATGAATAATGGAACGATCCAGAGAGACGTGTGCGACCGTGTAACGAGCGTAATTTACGTGCGTAAATATATTACGCGTACGTAATGCATACGTGAAACATGCGTGCGCGTGTAACGTGTCCTCTCGAGTTTCCTCCTCTTCAGTACTATTTCATTCGCAGCTTCTACGTGTCTCGTTTTACGCTACCGTGACAGTTTTCTTTTTTTTTTTTTTTTTAAACTAGCGCGCCTCTCGAAAACTAAAGTCGTCAGTTTTATCTTTAGTCGAGACGAGGGAAAATTAAAATCGCACTTTGATTTCTAGCACGATCGAAGTAAAAATTTAACAAAATTTTGGAATGCAGGAGTCTCTTTAATCCGACGATTTCGTATTTCAATATCTTCCAAAATTGAAATTTGAACTCGAGAAGCTTATGATACAAAAAAAAGCAACCAAGATTCTTTTTTTTTTTCGTTTTCTACTGCAATAATTTCGCGCTGGTGTCTATCCATCGTCGTCGGACGATGTCACGCGAATGGGTCAATTGTTCCACGAGCGAGACGCGGGAACCGGAGAAACCGGAGAACGATACTTAATGACTGGCAATTAGAGAAAGGACCGACGATTATGAGAGTGTGCAAAGTTGCTCTGAGGTGAACCGCAGCCTGCGCGAACCCTGTCTGAACAGAGAAGAACGAGAAGAACGCGAAGGGAAACGAGTGATTCACTCGTGGTGAACGAATGACGACGATCAACCGGCGGATGACATCATTTCCCTGCGACAAATTAAAATTCGGCGGATGGGTATCGCAAACGGAAGGAAACGATGACTAATCTCTCGATAACATCGTGGAAAATCCGCGATTTTCCGCGACCCACGACTTCTTCCCACCACCGGCAGTTCAACGAAAGAAAATATCGCGGAAAAGATACCAGGATTGACAATATTAATCGTTTGAGTTGTAACAGAGAAAAATAATATTGTAATAGATAATATTGTAACAGAGAAAAATTCGTGATCTTTTTTTTCACTATATACTTATTTCAACGTTTGAAAGAAATAATTTTTGAAATACAATGAACAAATCACGTTTGAACTTAAATTGAGAAAAATAATATTGTAATAGATATAATAATAGATGATATTGTAACAGAGAAAAATCCGTGATCTTTTTTTTCACTATATACGTATTTCAACGTTTGAAAGAAATAATTTTTGAAACACAATGAAAAAATCATATTTGAACTTAAATTGAGAAAAATAATATTGTAATAGATGTAATAATAGATGATATTGTAATAGAGAAAAATCCGTGATCTTTTTTTTCATTATATACGTATTTCAACGTTTAAAAGAAATAATTTTTGAAACAATGAAAAAATCATATTTGAACTTAAATTTAATTTAAAATTAGTTTTTTCTTGTATTTTGATGTTTCGTTAAAGAAGAAACAGGCGTGAAGAAACTTTTGATCCACTCTGTATATAAAGCACTCGTGATAGGAATCGTGGTTTCGATTCGAAAGAGGAAGCGTGAAGAAGAAGATACTAGGATTAATATCATTAACCATTTGAGTTATGATATATGGAGTTACACTCCATATACGTGACGGGGATCGAAAGAAAAAGCAAATTGCAGTCCTGTGGAACGCGAACTTGAATTTCTTTCTTCAAAAAACTGACGATTAATAAATACAACTGTTACGAACTAACACTAAGAAAATCGCAAGGATAAAATTTAAATTAGAAGACGGACAGCAATTGACACTAAAATTTCACTTCAATTGTTCAAGCTCCGAGTGGATTCCCGATCGAGTAGAAGCCTCCTCTGTTAGACAATACAAAGGTCCGTAATACAAAATGATGGCAAGTCGCTGTTGAACATTCCCTCCCGTTACTCTTACCAGAGAGGGAACAATGATCTCTCCGAGAGGAACAACCGCAATAATTCCCGCGTCGGAACGATTACGCGGCAAATACGTATTAAAACGTATTAATTCCCCGGCAATTAAAATCTCGATTTGCCGGCAATTACGTTGCGCATTACGTTTCGTCCAAGGTGATTCGCGAGCGTTTTCATATCGTACGGTTCCCGCACGAGTCCTTATCGAGCACCGCCATCATCGTCGTCGCTGAAACGTTTAATTAAAGCAGCGATGAACGCCAGGTACCACCGCGCAAGCCAACCTAGCAACTAACAATCTGGCTTCATCCTATCAATTACTCTCTGTGATAACGAACGAGAAACGAACGCAGGAAGAAAGGAAATAAAGAGCAAAGAATAAGAAGGAGAGAGAGGGAAAAAAAAGGAAAAATTGGAAAAACGAGGGAGAAGAGGAAGAAGGTGAAACGTCGAGGTGGAACGAAAGCAACGAAGCACGAAGTTGCTCGAAGCAACGAACACGTGTTACCTTTTGCCATGGGCGTCCGCGCCGGGTGTGTGTGTTTAATTCTGCGCGCGTCGTCTCGGCGACAGAACCCGGAACAAGTGTTCGCGCGCATTTGCAAGCAACAGTACGTTACACGCGTACGTCCATGACCATCGGTGGAAACCGTTTCGCTTAATTCAAATTGTTTTCTGCGCGGGACGTGGGAAACATCTGCTGGATGGTGGCGAGAAATCGGCGCGGAGTGGAAAATTCGGATGTAACAGCGATTTAGTTTCCTGACCTCGGTATCATTAATTAGAGAACTGAACGTTGGGAAAATTACCAATTGGTAATTTTTCGTAAAATTCTGATAAATTTAGGATGATTGCAATCGTAGAGAATTTGAATGATTTCAAACGAATTTTGAATGATTTTTCGTGGAATGCATAAAGTAGAATCTTGCGTGCTTTTATTTAAGTGAAGATTAATGTTAATTTTAACAAGAACACTAGCATGTTTTCACAATATTTGTGAGCAAAGAAAATCTAAAATTCTGGCATATTTTTCTTTTCTCTATCTCAAAGTTCTCAGAGTAAGTACTATGTTTGCTTCAAAATGGGACAATATTGTCACTGAATGTGATTTAGCGGGAGTAACCCAGAAAATCGGGCCTCTTCAGATGCAACGCTAATGCAACGAAAATTAGCGATTGGTTGATTTGGGTCACGTGATTCGCGAGGGGGCGTGGCGTTGTCTGTTACTGAGCGATCGCGCCTGTAATTTGTTTTCTATCGATTCAAATGTTTGCATTACGATAAAATTTTATGGCAAAACAGTCGTCTTCATTTCCTAGTCAGAACAATCGTACTGGGGTACAAGTCGTGCAGTTTTTTTATACCACAGAAAATCGAAGTGCTAATATATGAACAATTTTGTCACAAAATACACGCGTGATTGGAAGATTCTATTATCTGAATATCCTAATCACGCGTGTATTTTATAACAAAACAATATTATATAAGAAAGCTGAAAAATCATAAAATCCCAAGGTTCGTTCTCGATTAAATTACGAAATTACGCGAAAATACTATGTTCTTCTATTCACCAAACGATCGTTCGAACGAAGGAGGTCATCCCTAGCGGACAACGTACGTTGCTCCGTTGCTCATATACGCGTACGAGCTGATAAAAATTAAATGAACGCGGTGGACAGACGCGAGAAAGGGGGAAGATAAAGAGCAAGGGAAATGAAGACGAGGGGCGAGCAGGACCGGACGGGAGGGCACCAGACGAATGAATGAATCTCACGACTCACACGTGTTCCGCTTTGCTTATTCAGTCCATCGTCTGATTCGACACGCACTGCCCGACGCATGCACTCTTTCGCTCCTGTTTCGCGAGAGGAACGCGACGCTCCAACGACGGACCGTTCGACTCGCGCAATTTTTCTTCCGCATTTCCCGCATATATTCGATGGGAGCCGTCACACAGCCGAGTCATCGAATGGTCAGAGTTTGCGTTTACGGTTAAGAAAACGAAAAGTTCTATTTTAAAGACACGGTGGATTTTTACTTGAACGAATGCTTCGGTATATACACAATGTTTCAATTTACGCCTACTGTTTCTATATACTTCGCTCACCAAACCACGTACCAAACCAATTTGCTTTCACGCAAGATCCTCGGACATCCACAGGGCGATTCTACAAACGAGGACAACGTACAGTTGTTCATTGACCGATGACGGAGACGAAGACGGAGGAAATTTCGATGAGAAACAGATGTTGGACAGAGTTTAACGAGATCAATCTTCTCTCAACGTGACTTCTGCATACTGCAGTTGCAAGTTTCTTCTCGTCGAGCAACTGTGCTTCCTTCTTCGAGGGAAAAAAAAAACCGGATCAACGAACCGTGAAATATTTTAGTAGATCTTTCTCGATGTCTATCACGACTTCGCTTCAGCTTCGCGAGAAGATGTGAGCAAAATTTCAAGATCTTTTTCAATTTCAGCATGGTGCTTGTTGTTGCGTGCGGAAATAAAATTCACGTGGTGGACTAGAAACGCACGATCTGTACACCTGTAATCTGGCAGTACAACGTTTGTACTGTCCGAGCGAAAACACAATGCAGAAATTCGTGGCTGTTTCCCCGTGGCAACGGTCTCGTATTTGCGCAAATTGCAGCCCGTTACGCGGCGAAAAGAGACGGCAGAACGCCGGAGAAATGCAGATTCGAAACGCGCCTCGAACGATTTCGTCATCGCAGATGCTCGCTCGGAATACTCGGCGAGTCATCGTTCGCGCCGCTTTGCCGCTAAAATGCTGCATACCGATCTCTCGCTCGATCCTCCGCTAACCCCTCCAGATCTCAATTCTTTTCCACAATTCGAAACAGAAACATTTCCACTGAAGTACGATCGAAATTTATTTCTCACAGCGAACACACTTCTCGCTGCGACGCGAAACAAAGTTTTATCGCGTGTCTTCGATAAATTGAAAATGTCACGTATTTTAAAAATGAAAAGATATACAAAATATGTAAAAAAGGATTATACATCTTTAAAACAAAATATTATATCACTGTGTTATAAAATAAAATATAAAAATATATTAATTATTATTATATTAAATATTATATATCTTTAAAATAAAATTAATGCTATATCCACAAAGTCCTAAGGACTGAGCTCGAATATTTGAAAATTGAAACGATCGAGAAATTGTACGACACGAGTTTCGATAGGAATGGAAACTCGAGTCGAGAAAACCCAGTGTCGATGGAATAAATAATAATGTGGAGAAGTTATCACGAAAAAGCGTTAGATCTCGCACGCTTTTTCCTCGGCCTTCCCCTCGGGGTGTATATCCCCGAATTGATGTACGTTGGCGGCGCGAAATTGAGTGGGACTCGAAATCAATTTCGACGCGTCGACCAACGATCGACGAGAATTCACTTCGCGCTCGTTTTTGCTCCGAGCGTTGTTTGCAAACAACGTACGCGCAACAAAAAGGAAATTGTACGGAAAAGTGAATTTCACTGGAATCGGTAACGCCCAGAGATCGATCGAAAATCGGCTGATCGTTTCGAATTGAATCGCGTTTCGATAATTAATCGATAATAACAATAATGATAATCTAAGGCGAAAAACAAAAAAAAATAGTCGGCGTAATTATAGCTGACGTGCTCGAGAAAAAGATAAGGTAATCCCATTCCGTATCGCGATACGCGATAGCTCGTTAATCAATAAATAGAGATAAAATCGTGGGGAATGGTGCTCGTTAATATTCTGTTATTGGAACGTATTACAGCTTTCACGGCTTTCCAAAGACTAATTATTTTCCTGTGTAGACCGAGCTGGCGGCAAAGCAACATTACATCGCGATTCAAAGGAACGAACGTGTCACACGGAAAAAAATTTCCATTTGCATCGATGACTTGCGAAATAACGTTCGAATTTCACTAAAATCACTTATTATCTCAACACAAACTCTAAAGTTCGTTGTCTTACATAGCGATGTATATTATCATATATAAGATAGCGAACTTTAGAGTTTGTGTTGAGATAACATATATATATATATATATAATATGAAGTAATGTTTCCAATTCGAGTACTTTGAATTTTGATATTTCCAATATTTGAATACTCGATGTTCGGCGTTGTAACATTTCGACTTTCAAGTATCGGAATATTCCAAATTTCGTGCTCCAAACTTTTACCAAACTTTCCTCGACTCGAGAGTACAAGTGTATAGTTTCTAATTCCTTATCACAGCTGAAAGAACGAAATCTCTCGTAAAAAAAAAAGAAAAACGACAGATGGCAGGGTTCCCCGCGAACCGACGCCTGGTTCTCTCGATACACTTTCCGATCCTTTCACTCGAATCCCTATTGAAAATCGTGCGGAGCCGCGACGACATCATTGGACGTGGGCAAGGACGCAGCAGCTGAAACGGAGCCACGATAAAAGGAGGATTCGAAATGCAGGACAGCTGTACATTATCCTGACCGCAATGACCCATGGTTTTCGCCTGCGATAATCGTCGGAATTCTCACCCTTTTCTCGGCAAATCGGCGCTTCTTTCTCTCGCCAATCACTCGGTCTAAACGCGGTTTTCTAATTACACGTGACCGATGATTTAACTCGAAACGAGTTAGGTATTGAGTCATTGGGAATAAATGGCAAATCGGTCGGTTTCGTCATTACATTCGAATGTGTGAATACTTGAAAGTTTATTTCGTCTCATGACGCGGATTATAAAGTTTATGAAGTTTGTTTGAGTAATTAATAATAAAATTATATGTACTGAAAGTTAGATGTACGATTCGTAGAAATGTTTGAAAATGTTTGAACAGAAAAATCGAACGAACGTTGTCGAAAGTTGAATGGCTCTGGTTTCGCAAAGTTGAAATTAATAATAAAATTAGGTATTGGAAGGACTCACAGAAATGTTTGAAAATGTTTGAACAGAAAAATCGAACGAACGTTGTCGAAAGTTGAATGGCTCTGGTTTCGCAAAGTTGAAATTAATAATAAAATTAGGTATTGGAAGGACTCACAGAAATGTTTGAAAATGTTTGAACAGAAAAATCGAACGAACGTTGTCGAAAGTTGAATGGCTCTGGTTTCGCAAAGTTGAAATTAATAATAAAATTAGGTATTGGAAGGACTCACAGAAATGTTTGAAAATGTTTGAAAATGTTTGAACAGAAAATAATAACAACATTAAGTGTTAGAGGGATTGAAATGTTTGAAAGGTTTGAATGGAAAGATTGAACGAACGTTATTGAAAATTAAATGGCTCTGGTTTCACGAAGTTGGACAAAATTAACGATTTCAACGTTTGAGAACCTACTTGTGAGACTAATAATTATGCATCTAGATCTGTGAGAAATTATTTCCCAAATAGAAACACATTAGAACTTTGACTTCAATTAAATAGATAAGAGTGAGTAAAGTAAACAAGTGGTTGATTTGTTTCGCAAAGCAGAGGATTATTGCTCGCGGCGCGATAAAACGAGGAATTATGCGCTACTTACGCCTCGCAGTATGGCTGTTTGTTGAAACCCTTGTACGTCCGCATGTTCAGGATCATGCCGCAGCCCTGACACTTGAAGCACTGTTTGTGCCATATCTGCAACAATTGTATTTCACGATTAATGGTATCTCGCGACGAACGAACGCGTTTAGAACGAAATAATAACAGATTTGAGAAATCTACAAACTCGTCAATTCGCAAATCGTTCGAGTGACAACTCGGGCAAAATACGAATCGTCAAGTATGAACAAACCAGACCGAAAGGATCGAGTGAATCAGCCAATCGACAAAACCGAGAGCAACTCGTCATCAACTACCAAAACCAACAGTTTCGCCTGTATTATCACCCACGTGCAGAGAAAAATAAACATCGATGATAGGTAACTTTCAGGGGAAACAAAAGGCGTTTAATCGTGGCAATAGTTTCGTTTCGTTGTTAGTCATCGATAGCATCTAACGATAAGTACGCAGCCTCTCTCGACATTGTGCGAGTTGACATCATCGTGAGAATTGACGATAAACACGCACTCTGACCCAACTATCCATTTTCTAATGACAAAGATAAATACCCGTAACAGCACCATTCGATAAGATCGTTGACCGTACGACCAGTGAAAAGCGCGTTATCACCTCTCCGCCGATCTTCAGGGTACCGATCGATTCGAGAGGAGATAGCCTCGAACAACTCTTGCTAAATATTTTCACGCTGAGTCACGGAAACAAAACGGGTATCAAAATTTTGTCTCTTTTTGCAAAACAACGAGAAGATACAGTGGACTTTTGAGATTGCTGATTTCGTGACTCACGAATTGGTATTCATTTCAAAGAGTATTATCTCTGTAGAAAGATTGTGCATTTACGTGTTCTTTAAGGGGGCAGGACAATTTGACAGGCCTAAAAATTACGAATACTTTGGAGACTGGTAAAAAAAAGTACATGTTTGATTGACACAAGCTTTTGTGGTTTATTTTAACGCATTATGAACTATAAGCAATATTCTCCAGGGATTGACGATCCAACATTTTCATTTTTGTGAAAATTATGAAAATAGCAGCTATCTATTTTTGATGTATCAAATTTGCCAAAAATTTCTACGTTTTTTGTTTGTATTTTTCGAAATTGTTAAAAATTGTTAAAAAATGTTCAATCTTCACTCCCTAATAAATATTACGCTAAACATACGTACCAAGTTTCTAACAACCTAGTTTCAAGAAAAACGCGTTTAAAGTTTCAGAACGTCATTTTTCATACGTATCCTTTACTTGCCATTAATCAAAACAAGTCGTTTTAAAGGCTAGCACCTTTTGTATCTTATTTCTAAGACTTCAGGCTACTATTTAAAACAAAAACGGAAAAAAATGATTTTTTGAAAATTTCACTGTCCTGACCCCTTAAGCTACTTGAATACCTAAAAATAAAAAGCAAAACAACTAGCAGCTAAAACTGCAGAACTACGAAATTTCGACAGCCACACGTAGTAAAAACAATAATATCGACTCCATCGACTCCAACAGATGGATTCGTGTTGAAAGGCGTTCTGCTTTAGCAGTCGATCCATCGATCGAGCGTTTCTCACAGCTGACCCGGAGATAACCGAAGGCCGTCATAGTTGCCGTTCGATAATTGGCAAGGTTGTCGGTGATGTCAGATGTCGAATAAGGTCGCGAATCTTGGAGGAGAACGACCATCGCGGGAAGGCCTGCACCCGGAAAGAGAGAAATGACTCACGAGCATGTGAGTCAACTGTGACCGCGGTCGACAAAGGCTTGTAATTGTTCCTCGTCGTGGAACGCTTTTTGCCCTCCTGACGTTTCGCTATTTTCCGGATAAACGCTCACGCAATCACGTGGACAAGGACAGCGTTCATCGATCGTTCAGAGCCGTCGTTTGTAAAAATCTAACGATCTCCATAAAAAAAGAAAAAAAGAAAAAAAAACTGCACGACTTGTAGCCCAGCACGATTCGCAGCTGTTCTGACTAGGAAATGAAGACGACCTTTTTGCCATAAAATTTTATTGATATGCAAACATTTGAATCGATACAAAACAAATTACAAACAACGCCATTCCTACTCGAGGTCTATTCCACGCCCCCTCGCGAATCACGTGACCCAAATCAACCAATCGCTAATTTTCGTTGCATTAGCGTCGTTGCACCTGAAGAGGCCCGATTTTCTGAGTTATCCCCGCTAAAATCACTTTCAGTAACAAAAAGCGACACAAAAGAATCAGAGAGAACTCGTGAGAGTTTGCCTTATCATATTCTTCGCGCGTGACCTTCCAACGTAAAGAGCAAAGAGGCCGAGGCAAAGAAGAAGAAGAAGAAGACGACGAAGAAGAGGGGGGGAAAAAAAGGACAAAGAACGGCCAAGTTGGAGCCGCGACGAACCGATTGCTCGTGCAATCCGGTCACGTTTCGATTTCTAGACGATGCAGGTCGTCAGTGTCACTCCGCGGAGCGCGGTACACCCGGCGGAATGCATCGTCGAACGAACGCAACGGTACCTTATTTGTATCGTGCAGGCAATGTTAATCGCGTCGCGCAACAAAATGCCGTGTAGCGGGCAGCGCCGCACTCGATCGTGCTCTACAGCGATGGGAACGTTAGAAGCATTAAACGTGCCGGGTTTAGAGCACGTGACGCTGTACCCTGCATCTCGTTGCTTCAATTTAGTTGCAATTAGTTGGCCGCGATTAGCGGTAATTGCTCGCGGTCCCGCTTTCCAATCCGGCCGATGAACAGTTAGTTTCTCGATCGAGCGGTGAAAAACGCTTCCTACTCGAGATTCGTCAACGTGCCGCGGTCGCGGGAAACTCGTTCAAACGCCTTCAAACGGATTGTCGAAGGCTGGCCAAGGCTGAGAGGATATATAGATTCGATACGAGGATAGATAACGTAATTGGCATTTTAACTCGGCTCCAACGAGTTTGAAAAATGACGTTGTTATCTGACAGCATTGTTAATCGCCAGTTATCAGTTCTCTTGTATCGTTCTGACAAGACAAGTTGGAGATAAATCGGTCGTTTTGGTTGAAACTTGACTTGGTTCCAAATTAAATTCTGCAAATTACTCTATTCTGCTGACGTTGTGTTTCAAACGCTGCGAAGTTCCACTTTGCTCGCGTTTGAATCGCGAAGCTTCCCGCGTACACGCGTCCGAAACGATTCCTTCGCGAGGTAGCGGCTGAACACGATTACTCAATTACGGCTTGCGACCGGATTATGCAGCCGATATTCACGAACGTAAAATCCACGAACGATGCGCACTTTCACTCGTTTTTGAAATGTTTTTCTGGCTCGTGCAACGGCCGTTTCGCAATATATTTCACCGTAACGCCGTAAACGTTGTCCAAGATCAAATATGGTCATCCAGTGATACAATGTTGAATACGATCGCCTCAATTAATCCTGCAGGAAACCGTATTTACGGTTTAATTGCAACCGGACTGCGGATACTTATGCGAACAACAGTGTTTTTCTTTTTTCTTTTTTTTTTGGTAGACGAAAGAGGACTCTGTTTTGCACTAAACTGTCTATTTAAATTTATTTAATAGCGGAAATTTGTTTCCGCTATTAAACACGATAACGAGTGCTCTAAACTTTCGAAATTTCACATATCTTCGCGCGTTGTGTGCTTAAATTTCTATTTAGTTACAACTGATAATTTGAGCAATAGTTTATACTTTCTTGTACAAAATTGTGTCTCGTGTGTTATGAAATTAATCACAATAAAAAGGGAGAGAGAGAGAACGACGAGGATGAAATGAAGAGAACGAGCAGAACACGATTTCGGAGTCGCTCGCGACTCGAATCGACTCGGATATTTCACACGCTTTGCGCGTATCAATTTCAAACAAACGCATCGGAAAATTCGCCAAAGCTCGAAACAAAGGAAATTCGAGGGATTTCCCTTTCGTACGCGATCGTTCCGACGTGTTGCGCAAGGAACAAAAGCAAAGGAGGAGGAGGGTGAACAATCGGTCGCGTAATCGTGCACGTTGAATAATCAACGGCGGTTTGTTCCGTTTCCCGGGTCGGGAAGAAAGTCGCGGCGTGCGAAATTAGATCGGCCTGATAGTAAACGGGCAATCGTATCGCCGAATGGAATGGAATGGAACGGAACGGAACGGAATCGAATGGCATCGCATCGTGACGTATCGCGCGACGTCCCTCGTCGCCGAAAGTGAAAGTTGCCGCGGCCGAATCGCTTCTCCGCGGGACAATGACAGCCAAATGATTCCGCACGACCTTTTCTAACCTGCTAAATATCAACGCGTTGCATATATTCTCCACCGCGACGCGAGCGCGCAACTATCTTATCTCGTCGCGCTCGCTCGTTCGAACGAAATTTTATTCCGCTGTTCGCTGGTTACTTTTCTTAAGTTTAAGATTACGAAAAATACTTGCATGAGGTATACAACGACATCGAGGTGTCGATTATCGATTTCGATGGAATTTCGCATAAATGTAGTTTTCGAAAGAATGTTTAACGTCACGTATTTCCTTTTATCGGGATATGAATAAATAAAAAAATTGCACGACTCGTACCCCAGTACGAAAGGCTCAGAAGCAACTGCTCCGACTAGGAAACGAAGACGACATTTTTGCCGCAAAATTTTATCGCTCAGTCGATCGAGACGCCACGCCCCCTCGGGAATCACGTGATCTAAATCAACCAATCGCTAATTTTCGTTGCATTAGCGTTGCACCTGAAGAGGAATGGAAATCAAGATCCCAATTTATTCGCAATCTGTGTTTGAACATATAGTTTTCATAAGCAAATGGAATACATTAACATTTACTTGGAAGTATAAAAAATACGGAGTGTTTGATATATTTTTTGAGTGGTATACACTTGTTAATTTCATTAATTAACACAAAAACTGTGTCTTCAGTAATTCCCGAGATATTTGACAAAATATGATCCGCAACTCCAACTTTGAAGGCAGTTTTCATCCCTTCGATATCGACGACTACTGACAAAAGAAAAAGAAAAATGCGGGTCAAATATTTTCTCGAAAACCACATTTATGCCAAATTTCATCAAAATCGGTGACTTTATACCTCAATATGTTCCCATCAAAGGATAATACGACTTGTAAAAGCGTAACTGCATCTAAAGACGATCTGCTTCAACTTCGCACTTGACTCGCTTCGTGTCGCTCGTAAGTGGCAAGGATGTTGATCCGCGTGGAATAAAAATGTTGAAAGTAGAAATTGGCTAGTTGGATAGTTTCTCTCTCTCTCCGCGGAGGAAACAGTTTGCGGTTTCGGATTTATAGAAACGCGAACGGGGACGCAGGTTTGCGGTGATAAATTAGTGTGTTACGGCACGTCGCGAGAGAAGTTGAAATACAACGAAGAGAGGCTCCCCGATATTTTTCTCCCGTTTTCTTCTTTCTTCTTGTTTCCCCTGGCGTGCAAGAGGCGCGTCTCTAGTAGATGTTACACCGGCGCACGCGGAATAATTATTCGCGTTTTCGCAACAGCCGGTGGGAAACGACCGGATGCCGTGTCGCATCACTGGCATAACATGGATTTCTAACGGCTGAAACCGAGCACGCAGGAAAGTAAAAGGTCCGTTCTCCTAAAATTCGCATGGTCGCTCCCATGGCCTCGCGATCGAGCGGAAATAAATTTCTCGAAATTTGGAGGGAACGTGTCACGCGAAAACGTGATTTTTCAACGATTACGATTAAAATAACGAAATTTTAAAATTACTTTGAACGTTATACATCAAAATAACGAACGATCTTTCTCACAGATTTCTACTCGATTTACGATACTTCGATACGATTCTTGCTCGGCGAGATCTCTCGATTAGCTTCGAGATGAAGGGGATCTATCTCGGATATTCACTCGAGAAGATATTCTCGGTGAAGTGGCGCGAAGAAAGCCATCCAGGCAAATATTTGTGGTTCGACTCTGAAGCGGAGCGCAAACGTTCGTTCGCTCTCGGCTCGAATCGGCTCGTATGATATTTTTGAGGCGATGTAGGCGCAACAGGTTGGGAATGACTCCCACCTGTTGCAATCGTGCGCCTGGCCCACGCAACCGAGTAGCCTCAACCTGGAATTCGATTCACAATTTCACTCGGCTACGTTACTCCCGATGGATCGCGCGGCACGTTCCCCTATACACCGATACGAAAGATCGTTCGCTTCTTCGTGTTCTGGTTACAACCAGCGTCGAAGTAAAAGCGAGTTTCGTTCGGCTTTCGTTTCAATTTTCAACAATCTGGCAATAAAGGAAAATGTGAAATACAGGGTGGGTCGAATGTTTTTTTTTTTTTTAAACAAAACATCAAAACGTAGGAAAGTATTAATTTCAGATTATGTATGTTTTAGAAATCTATAAAACAATTTTTGTAAATAAACTTTGGTAGAATTTTTGGTAGAACCCTGCGTGAAAAGTTCGAAGATCGAAAGTCCGAGCTTTGGAACTGAAAATTCCGAACGCTGGACATTTAAAAATTTCAAAGACCAAAGGATTTGAAAATTTCTCCGAAAATTCAAGCAAACGCGCATGGAGAGCAACGGGAGGAATCTTAGTTGAAAAAAGAAGCGGAAAGAAAATCAACAATGCAGCGGCCGGTGGAAGAGCTTCTCCGGTTAATGGGACGTGGATTAATTGCCCGTGCACCAGGATGCGTACGTCTGGGACCCACGCGCATGCGGGTCGTATAAATTGAAACGAGACGCTGTACGAATCCGGCGCTGCGCCATAACCACGTCGATATGTGCGACCGTGTAACGCGCAAAAATAGAACAAACACTTGCGAACACGCTTCAAGCCCAGTGAAAGTATCCACTGCAACGAGAGAAGAAGGAAGAAAAAGAAAAGAAGAATTCGTACAACGTACGACGGCGTGGAGTAAAGAACTATCTGTCGATCGGCTAAAAATATCCGATTATAAACGAGATCGGTCGAATGCCTTGCCACTGCGAATTTGTAACAAGAAACCGTCGATTTTTCCAACTCGGCGCTTCCGTTCGCGTTTTTCTTTCGTCTTAAATCGAGAATATGCGGTCTAACGTTGCACATATTTACGCATGTACCTATAGATACGTACGCGAACTCACTAATAAGCGGTGTAAAATTCTACACGGACACAGAGAGTACGTGTGCGCGCGTGTCTGCGCATTGACGTACACGCCCTGTCCTCACCGAATGAATGCTTTCGTTTCTCCCCTCCCGCCCCTAGTCGCGTGGCGCGAGTTTCAAATTCCGCGGGAAAGAGTCGAGTCCCTTCGAAAAGAAAACGCGTTTCGTTTTTGACAATTTTTTTTTTTCTTTTTCTCTCTTCGTGTCGAACGAGCCAAAATCTTTCGAAAAAGAAAAGAAGAGAGAGAAAATCGTTTTTATACAGTCGTGTTTATAAAGTAGCTCAAAGATCGTTTCGCCACTGCATTTTGCGAGGGGGGAGGGAGGGGGGATGGTACGAAAAGACAAGGTTCGTTTAAACGTAATTGAAAATTTCTGCCGATTAGAGGAACGCGGCGCCCGTTAATTGTCCTTCGTGCGCTTTGACTCGTCTCCGTCGACTGCGCAACGCTCTCTCGCTGCTCGCTTTGATCCGCGCGCGCGCCTTCGTCCTCCGGCGCTCGAGGTTTCTTCACGGCCGTAGACCGCTGGATAAAGACGAGAAAGGAACGAAGATGCGGGAGAACGGTGTGGGAGAGAGAAAGAGAGAGAGGGAAATGCTTCTCTATACGCGCCATTCACAAGCGGCGGCGCAGGCTGCGAGAATAACGAGAAGGCGAAATACGTACGTGCACGCGCGAGGAAAAATCAGCGAACGCGGTGGTAACGGACTATAATCTAACAGAGAAGTAATTATTCGCGGGTAGATCCGATTCTAGTGGTTTGCCTTCGTTCGTCCGGACTCGAACGAGATCGTTCTCTCTTGTTCTTACCGATCGAAGGTTACACGCCGCGTTTCTTCGTCTTTTTGACAATTTTTTTTTATTTTTTGTCAACTTTCAAGCAGTTCCGTGCAATTCTAACGTTAAAAGAAAAAAATCTGACACAGACTCTGCACTCTAAATTACTCACCTTCTTGCAAATTAAATTCGCCCTTTTCGCGGATGAAATTCATCTTGTGGGTGACTCGAAAGTAAAGTAATACACTTTGTTACTTCTTATTCACCATTGATGAAGTTTTTTCAAAAATTAAATTCTGTGCAGGGAATATTTCGGCTGATCCTTCGAACCACGAACGTTCGATGGATGTTATTAATCATTCCGTACCGTAGCAACTGTCGTTCCTACAAATTATCATAATTAAGATAAAACTAAAGAATCTACATGTGTATATAAATAGCATAACAAGTACGTATATAAATACTTTTGGCCTCAAATAAGTATTTCGTGTTAATTTTGTGTCATTTCGCGTTATTTTTTGTTCAAGTGTTATTGCATAGAATCTTATTTTTATTACAATGGCTTAAGAAAACTTGCAAAATTAATTCGTAGTACATAGTACTGTAATAAATCAATTTCCTTTGCTGACAAAAATGCTTATGCTTCACGCTTGGCCACAATCTTGGTACCCTCTGTAAAAATCATATTTTGGATCCCACTTATTATCCCTGATTACGAATGCTAAATAATATATAATATAAATAATATATAATACATAAAAGTTATGTGGAATTTAAAGGTTAAACAATCAAGAGCAAGCGTATATTCAACGTGTACTTCAAACTAAAACTGATTCAACTAATAGCAACCATTCCTATGCGATCCTACACTGTTCTTCTTTGTGCAACGATCAGATCCACACCGTCTATTCACACTTTTTCTGAACGCGCATTCCCTCTCTTACACCTTTAATGTTACATTATTTTACAATTACCGCAAAGAGCAAGTGTCTGCGGACCATCTGCGCGCGTCTGGGCCGCCTTAAGGTCGTAAACTTGGCCTGCGATAGGTTTTTAGCACTCTTGCCGTAACGTTGTGAATTCAAGCAATAATGAAGTTAACAAAAAAAATTAAACTCTATGTTTAAGAAAATTAACGACTCGTAAGGATTTCATAAAATGAAATAAATCCTCGGAAGGATTGGAGAGTGAGAGATTCTGTGGCCGTGACCCACAGAAGGCGCCAACGAACTTGGAGGAGAGTAAGGCAAAGGACGTACGAAGAGAGCTCTTTTTAGAAAAGCAACGTGAACGTATCGCGCGTTTCGATACGTCCAAATTTAGGTGGTCGAGCCTCTGCCCCGAGCTCCGGCTCGTTTTCCGGCGCAGAGTGCCGCCCACGCGATTTAAGCCTCGTTAACACGGTCCCGCGTGTGCGTTAAACAAATCGTAACTGCTGCAAGTACATGCGTGTTTCTAATACGTCCGTAATCTCGTTGGGGATGATTAAGCGGCAGGAAGTCGCGATATGCTCAGCTATTCCACAAATTTAATTTGCAAACCTGTCAGAAGATACTGGCAATGAAATCGACTGTACCTGACTGCGATTCACGCGGGATCGTTATCGTTAGCTATCGCGACGATAGCGTGCAGTTTTCCGTGGCACTGAACGTTTTCGTAGAAGTGGCACGTGGCTGTATTAAACGACACCGAGCTTTGCGACATCGTCTTTGCACACCGTGCTCTGAAAATCGTGATCCGTGAATTGGAGGATCATTTTTTCAAGGAAACGTACTTGAAGATTAAACAGTACACGTGAACTTAATTGAATCCAATTTACAGTGATGAGCGAAACTGAAGAC
Source organism: Melipona bicolor (assembly GCA_030673865.1). Classification (NCBI taxonomy): domain Eukaryota; kingdom Metazoa; phylum Arthropoda; class Insecta; order Hymenoptera; family Apidae; genus Melipona; species Melipona bicolor. Next base: position 4,980,645 of record JAHYIQ010000012.1, read on the forward strand.
GCACGTAGGATTTTAACGTAAATAATATTTTTCAGGATTTGCACGTAGAATACAAAAAAAAGGAAAAACGAGATATGTAGTATTTTGTAGAGTGTTTTCCCCAAAAAATTTTACCACCAGTATCTTAGTAGATACAAACAGTTTTCGTGGAGTCAGTTTTCCGCCGCAATTAGCTTAAACGAAAAATTATCGATACTTTAGGTTGTTATAAAAAAAATAAATGTAACAACCTACTTGGTCTCATTTTAAAGCGAAAAACTTTTATTTCGACCTTGAATTCGTTTTTCTCCTCGAGACACGTTCATCGTGTAGCAAATGAAAAAAATGTTCTCTTTTTTCAAACGAGAATCGTAAAATTTTACATGTACGTAAAAATGCTGAAAAAATTTATTCATGAGTCAGCATACTAGCCATCGTCATCTGAAAAATTGAAGTTTCGCCTTGAAACTTGCTGTACAATTTTTCTTCGTCATTTTATTGAAGTTTGAATTAACACTAAACGACAGAGATTAAAAGAAATCCCAATGGTTTCGCCATTTAACCATATTGTTCAATGTTGTATAAAATGGCAAAAAAAAAAAAAAATCGTACAGCAAAGTTTAAGGGTTCGTCGTGAAGAAAGAGTTTCAGTCTTCGCGAAAAAAATGTTTTCGATGCTTTTGGAGATGTTCGAACTTTCACAATTTACAAACATAAAAGCAGTTGCACGATGTAGAAACATTTAAGAAAAACAAACCTAGCAATCAAAGTAAAAATTTCACGCTTTAAAATAAAATTAAGATCAAGTATTATACATTGTTGCACAATCTTCTTTTACGAAGTTGTAACAGTTTCAACAAACGGCACTTTGCGATATAACCTCCGTATCTTAACCAAAACTAACCTCAAAGTTAAAATGTTTGTTATCGTGTCGTTTTGTGCAAAGCAATATCGGTCGAAATTATCTCATTGAAAATAATAAATAAATAATAATAAACATTAAAAATAATAACCAAAGTAACAAACTAACCTCAAAGTTAAAATGTTTGTTACCGCGTCGTTTTGTGCAAGGCAATGTCGGCCAGTCGAAACTGTTTCGTTGAAAACGAATTAAAAACGTACACGCGTATGTGTACGTAAAGAAGCGGCGTCAACGAGGTTCGAGGGAGAAATGTTCGCCGATTCGAAGGGAGAACAGAGAATATGTTGTACGCTGGCGTGGACGGACGGAACGACACAGACAATTATGCCGAATGGAAGAGCACGCCTGAGTAAGCGGAACTAAACGAGAACGGTACATCCTACGATCTGTCGCAAAAAACTTCCCCCGGGAGCCGTTCCACGCTATCCGTTTCACAGCGGAATGATTCTTGAGGCAGATACGTATACACAAACGCGTTTTCGCATACGTAAAACGCAAAGAAAATCGAAGAAGCTCGCCGAGTGTCTAGATTCTACAATCCAGAATTTAGATAAAACGTTGTCTGCACGATCTGATCTTATCGAAGAGCGTAATCGAAAGAGTTGCTAAAGTGGGAAAAAAGAGCGTGAGTTCGCACGCGTAATGGAAATAATCGCGCCGAGCGTAGATCATAAATCTCGCCGGAGAAACCTGAACGGAAGCGTAATGAAGTAATTTGCGACGATAATCGCATTTCGCATTTTGCATTACTGCGTGTGACAGTAAATATAAGTATACGTCTGGTACGCGTGGAACACGAAACTGTACAAAAAAATGTAAATAGCGGCCTGAATTCGGCGGGACAGCGTGACAGCACGTTCGAAATGCTTTTCATCTTTTACAAACGCTTTTTGCAACAATCAGCAGTTAATGGAGTATCAAGCGAAAGTATTGGTGCAGTAATTTAAAAAAAAGAAAAGTGTGACATTGGCGGAGAAACAGACAAGAAAGAGAGACGAGAATTCAAACATAGAAACGTACCTTGTCGAGGCACTTGAGTTCCTCGATCGGGTAGACCGTTTTCTCGCAGCGAGCGCACGTCTTGCTCATCTTCTCTTCCTTCGTTTCTTCGTCGTCTTTCTTCTCTTTCCCTCCCTCACAGCCGCAGTTCCGCGTACGTATGGATCTTGTGGCCTCTCGTTCTTCACGAAACACTGCGCCAACGTAAAGAACACGTGTAAACACTAACGACACATCCGCGCGGTATTTCGTATCGAGACGATCGCGGAAAATCAACGACTCGAGTGCGTACACGGTCTGGGATTGTTTACGAGTTTCCTCGACGACAACCGCGATCAAGAAAATGCACGCCAGCGGAAAACCTCGGAACAGAACGGGTGCCACAGAGCCGCACCAAACTATACTGCCTTCTCGTCCTCGTCTAGCTACAAAAACTCCTTGAGTGACAGTAATGGTAGTATACCGCGCTAGTCAAACGAACGGCGAAATATTTACGTATCTCAAACACTTCTCGAATGGAACTCTTTGAAGCATCGTTCGCTAAAGATTTTAATTAGAAACAAACGAGGTGGTAATTTCATTATTTGTCGAGAGATATTGGTTGGAAATATTATTTTAAACTATCTTCGAGCGCAACGCGTCGGTAAGATAGAGCGGATCATAGATGCCTCGATAATTTAGAATTATTTTCCACGCTGAAATTCTTTGCTTTGAACTGTCTATTTTATACGAGGCTGTATCATAATTAATATGCTGCGATCGGATATTTAATGGTGCTACAATTGATACGTATAATTCGTCTAAGGAAGTTTCAAAGTAACAAGAGATTTAACATACCACGCTAATCAACGTAACAACACGCGCTATTTACGTCTATCAATAATTTAATTTTCGTCTGGATAAAATTGGATATAAATAGTTGAGGTATACACGTGCTAATTTTAACACGATAATCCTTATTTGTACTATAAATATAGACAACTTTAAAAGATAACGTGTATAAAATATCAGCGTGACGAGATCGGTACAGAAGGGAACTAATATTCCGGTAAAAAAGACACTAACTTGAAACAATTCCCTCTGATTTTTATATTTTATACTCTATTTATTATTTATTATTATCCTGTAACATAAATAACATTAATCTATGATATTTTAATTTTTTAATATGTTTGGCTTGTTACCGACACTGCGATTGCTCCGTCTCGTGGCGCACTCTATGCTACGCGTGTTTCAAAATTTAAAATAAAAAGGAGTCAATATGTAACAGTCATTTAAACGATCAACTATATATGAAATATTATATCAAAAGATGGCAGTGTATCAGTTACATTATTATCAAACGTTTCTACGATGAAAATTACCGTGTTCCTTTAAGAAACTGGTAAACGAAACTGAAATCTTTCTTTGCAGAGCCTTGAGCAATAATTGCTCTATAAATTTGATGAGCCAAGGAACCTAAAGGAATAGTTGCTTCTGCATTAACTGCGGCAGACTGCGCCAATCCCAAATCCTTGGCCATCAAGCTCACTCCAAAACCGCCCTAAAATTAAATCAATTAAACAAGCCGATTAAACCTCTTTTGCTAATATATATATAAGAAACATAACGTAATCAAGTACCTCGTAATTCTTCGAGCTCGGAACATTGTCAAGGATACCTGGGACGGGATTGTACAACTCGGAAGACCAACATCTGCCAGAGCTCGAGTTTACAATGTCAGCTAACACCTTGGGATCCAGGCCCAATCTGAAACGCGACGAGCTTAATGAAACGATTGCATTTGCAGCGCGTTATGAATTACATCCTGCGCGTGTTACTTTTGCCCGAGGTTGAATGCCTCGGCTGTGCCGATCATGCTAACAGCCAAAAGCATGTTATTGCACAATTTCGCCACTTGACCCATGCCCACGTCCCCGCAGTGAACTATCCTAGATCCCATGGATTCTAAGAGCGGCTTGGCAAGTTGGAAATTTTCTTTCGAACCTCCGACCATGAATGTCAGCGTTCCATCTTTAGCAGCGTTCACGCCTGTCGAAATAATTGCATTCTTATAAATAACACAAACATTTGCGACTCATTTACGATATTACCTCCGGACACTGGACCGTCTACAAAGTTAACGCCAGACTTTTCAGCCTCTTTCGCCAAAGTTTGAGAGACGAACGGATCTATCGTGCTGCTGTCGATCAGCAGAGTGCCTCTTTTTGCTGAACTGAAAGCACGAAGGAAGAAACAGAAAGAGCGACAATTTGCTCGGACGATAAATTTAGAGAATGCTCCAGAGACAAGGCGGAGACTCGCTTACCTTAACAGACCATTTTTAATGTTGTAAACGTCCAGAACGTGTTGATTCGACGGCAGCATCGACATCGCCACTTCGACGTCTTTCACCGCGTCAGCAGGGCTCGAGGCTCTGTCAGCACCTACTTCTGTTAAATTCGACACGGCTAATTCGTTGACGTCAAAGACTATTAGTTTGTGACCCTGTAATACATACAGAAATCAATATATTCGATTTCACATCATTCTTTAGATCGTCAATGCTAATCTGACTTTGGATACATTTACATTTCCTTTTGTGAATTAATATAGTGAAAATAAATGGTAATCTGAAGGCGCAAGGTCAGGGCTATATGGTGGATGTGACAACAGATCCCAACCTAGTTCCAATAATTTTTTGCGAGTGACTAAAGATGTGTGGGGCTTTGCATTATCATGCTGGAAAACAACACCCTTACGATTTGCCAATTCTGGCCTCTTTTCTTGAACTGCATCGCTCAGTTTGGCGAGTTGTTGAACGTACACGTTTGAATTAATCGTTTGATTTCTTGGTAAAAGTTCAAAGTGCAGAATTCCTTTATAATCCCACCAAACTGACAGCATAATCTTTTTTTTGGTGAATCTCAGCTTTTGGTGTCGTCTGGGCTGGTTCATCTTGCATCATCCACGATCTTTTCCGATTAATGTTGTTACAAACTATCCACTTTTCGTCGCCAGTTATCAGTCATTTCAGAAATGGATCAATTTCGTTGCATTTCAGAAGCGAATCGCAGATGCTAATGCGTTGCGTCAAATGAATTTCCTTAAGCTGATCAGGAATCCATAAATCGAGTTTCTTGACATAGCCAAGCTGTTTTAATTTTTTTTGAATGCACGTATGCGATACATTGAGCTTCTCTGCAATCTCACGTGTTGTGCTAAGACGATCTGAATCGATAATGGCCTTGATATGGGTCCCATCAACTTCAACTGGACGGCCAGATCGTTGCACATTTTTCAGTGAAAAATCACCAGAACGAAATTTGGCAAACCAATTTTGACACTGCCTTTCTTTCAAGGCTTCATTCCCATATACGGCACATAATTTCTTGTGTGCTTGCGATGCGTTCTTGCCTTTTCGGAAATAATACAATAAAATCTGTCTGAAATGCGCGTCTTGTTCTTCCATGTTTAAATTGGAATAAAAACGAAACTAAATAACTAATCGATACAATTTTTTTACTAAATTAAAAGCGGAAGTCCAAACAACAAGAAAACAATATAGGTTAGGTGCTTTGAACACGTTGACAAAACAAAAGAATGTGCTAAGACCATCTATTGACGAAATTTGCAATCACTTAGTTGCCAACCCAATATATATATATATATATGTATATGCAATGACTTGCCTGTTTCAAAATATTCCTTGCCATGTGACCACCCATGTTGCCCAAACCGATGAAACCGACTCGCGAAAAGCATCGTTTTCCTTTGCCACGTGCAATGAAATAAAAAAATGAAAGTCAACTTTTTGTTGCGAGCGAATATATTAACTACAAGGTAAAGAAAAATAATAAAAACCTGTCGCAATACAAACGATAAATTTCATTGGCGAAGTAAAAAAATTCATTGTGAAAATGCTCGTGTCACAAGAAAAATTGCGAATTATCGTTAAATTTGTTTTTATTGCGGAACAGTTTCGTGCACGAAGGTCGTACAAACTAAGACTGACTAACGTGGAATTTAATTAAAAATGTCACGGAACGTTATGTACATATGTATATCTCGAGAATGATAGTACACATTTGCAGGCAAAGTAACAAAAGGTAGTGTAACGTTTTTCATGCATAAAATTTAGTGGTCTAATGTACGACGCGGAATTCGACGAGAAACTAATCAGCCTGCTCGTGAATAACATTTGCTTTCAAAATGAACGTCCGTGTTATCGGCACGAGTTCATTCAGCTTATCTAAGAGATATACAAATATTTTCTTTGAGTTTATTGTAATTGCACATGTGTGAAGTTGTTGTTTGAGAACTCCATGTGTTGTTCAATGATGATATAATGGTTACAAACGATATTAGTGCACATTATTATTAATCTATCAATTCATTTTAAGATATTTCTTTCGTATGATTTAGTAGTACTTTTTTTATATGACCATAAATATAATATTTTATGTTATGAAATGAAAAGAAAAACTTTTGTAAAAATTGTTAGACGTGCAATTACGAACGATGAAGAAAAATAATATCTTGGCTGACGCATTGCATATTAATGCATTGCCTAGATGAGTGTGTAACATGTAATTATTTTCTTATATTATTGGGTTGGCAACTAAGTCATTGCCGATTTCAAATAAGAAGGAAAATTCAGAATTTTTGTTTCTTGACATAACCAAGGGTTTTTAATTTTTTTTCAATGCATGTATGCGATACATTGAGCTTCTCTGCAATGTCTCGTATTGTGCTGTGACGATCTGAATCGATAATGGCCTTGATATGGGTTTCATCCACTTCGACTGGGCGGCCAGATCGTTGTGCATTTTTCAGTGAAAAATCACCAGAACGAAATCTTTCAAACCAATTTCGACACTGCCGTTCTTTCAAGGCTTCATCATCTCCATATACGGCACATAACTTCTTTTGTGCTTGCCATGCGTTCTTGCCTTTTCGGAAGTAATACAATAAAATGTGTCGGAAGTGCACGTCCTGTTTTTCCATTTTTAAACTGGGATAAAAACAAAACTAAAGAACTAATCGATATAATTTTTTTACTAATTAAAAGTAGAAGTCCACACAGTAAGAAAAAAATATAGGTTAGATGCTCTGACCACGTTAACAAAACAAAAGAAAGTGTAGAGTGAATCTATCGACAAAAGCGGCAATGACTTAGTTGCCAACCCAATATATTACTTATCGGATAGATAAAAAATAAAAAAAAGTGGCCTTACAATCGCCTTGTAATCGAATGAGAATTGGAAACATTCCTTGTCAAGTTCTCCATCATTCCTCTTTTTTATGTAATTAATTTTACAACACGTGAAATATACCGAAGAGAAACACCGAATAAAAAAAAAAACACACAACGACAGAGAATAGTTTGCCGATATAACGAAACATGTTTCTCAACAAAGGGTACCTAATGTCATTCTGTTAGATTATCTTTTCACACACGATGAATATTTAATGGTCAATTAAGCATCAACCATAAACTCGGCCATAATTATGCGTTCTGTGTCAAGTTGTCAACTATGAACTGTAATTCTGTTTGCACGGTATTCTTTATCTGCCATTCTTATCTGCCGTCAACCTGCACACTGAACATTCACGTCTGTGTAGAACGGAGTACTTAAATTACGTATCGTCGAGACCAGAAATTTCTGTAAGTGTACATTCGCTTCATTCCCTACGTCGAATCGTATTGCCAACAGTTGCACTTTGCTAAGGAGAGCGTTACGTTTGGACTGGCTTTGCCGACGTAAGGACACGGAAAAAGCTTGGTGAAAAAAGAGAAAGAAGAGACAAAGGCGAGGAAATTGGATAATTTCAGAGGAGATTCACGATTAAAAATCACCGAGGATACCCTTCGCTTCGCGGAGGAACGAACTCGACATCAAGGATGCTTCGCAACGAATGATCACGATTCATTTTATGGAAATGTCGATTTTCGTGTTTGTGACATTTGTTTCTTTGACGGCGGCCGATAAGAATGATATTTTCGTATCGGAAGGCAAATCGTGGATCGCTGATGAGAGTTTCACGGAAATCATCAAATCGTCGTTTGCTTCTTCGAGGTGTTGCAACGTTTTTCTAACCGGTTGGTAAAAAAAAAAGATAATAGATACCGGTTATAAATGGGTTTCTGTTTAAACTTCGATATTATGAATAATCAGTATTTACGAGAAATTACCAATTCAACGTAATGAACGATCGTGGAATTTTGTTTAGATTGGACGGAAGGCTCGAGCGCAGTGTTCGATCAATTTAAAAACGTCTATCCGTACGATTACCTCTTGGATGCGAGCGTGCACAAATGTCAAGGATTCTTTTTTCTGGGATCGAGTGACGACGACGTCGTGGAGTCTATAAAAAAGTGAAATAGAATACTTACGCACGAGCGTGGAAATTTCCGTTTAGTTTTTAACAGAAACATACGTAATTCTTCCGTCGTAGAGTACCTTTGCTGCAGCCGAATATGGAAATTCTGATCGTGGTGAACAATGATATTTCCAGTGATTCTTGCCTATTTAACGATTCTGCATACGGAATCGCAAATGTAAATATTGTCTCTATGTCGGGAATGTGGAAGCTGTCGGAGAACTATTTAAGACCGCGAGTTTTTACTAAAATCGACAGGTAATGCCAATGAATTCAATAAGAATTCATTGAAATGCAACTTTAATTATTGCAAATGAATAAATGAATTTCTGTCGACCGAATCAATTTTCTCTAACATCATTTGTCTAACGTTATTACGTTACGTAATCGAAGAATAATAGATAGTTTTACACGCAGTTATATAAATTGTTTGCTTTCCAGTAGATAGATAAAACTCAATCATACATACTCGTTACTTCTTTTCATATCATTTTCAAACACAAAGTTACGAAGGAATGCAAATAAAGGACGTGACGATGAACTTTCAAAATAAAGAGTTACAAGTATGCAGCATTTTTAGTCCTCCGATGACGTACTTAAACCGTACGATCCAGAAGACAATCAACGGAGTGGAAGCAGATGTGTACACGATGGACAATGGTATACTGATAAATGTCAAACAGTCGAAAGTGCAACTTCTTCGACGAGATTGTAACGTTTATTTTGAAAACACAGAATTGGACTGGGATGGCGTGGAAATGAAACTGTTCTTAATAATGGCGGAAAAATTGAATTTTACGTGGACCATAAGGAAACCAGAGGGGAATTACACGTACGTATGATTGCTCTTATTTTTATTAGCTCTGTCGTGTTAGGAAGGTAAGGATGTTGGAAGGACGAATGGATTTGGGGTGATGAGTGAGAGAGAAAGCGAAGGTTGCGTTTATAGGATGCGTTTCGTCTCGGAATCACTGCCTAAACTCATCAGTGGGGCTGATGGTAGCGACCTCGACGCTAGGCGCGCAGCTACTTGCGGCTTGTGCTAGTCAGTGTTCGAAACTCCTAGTTGAGGAATCCTAGGCCGCTACATCAGCCCTTTCCCAGTGTTAACGATACTGAGAAGAGGAGGAGACTCATAATAGCGTTGCGGCCGATGGAGGAGTGATACTAGATGGCTGCTCTCCGTTTCCGATCTTTGGCTTGGTCCTGGTACCTTTACGTCTAGTAAGATCTTGTAGGAAGAGAGAGATGGAAGGACGTATGGACTGGGCTAATAACGAGTAAGAGAAAAGAAGAAAGGTTGATGCGTTTCGTCTCGGAGTCACTGCCTAGAGACTCATCCAGTAGGGTTGATAGCAGCGACTCCTTACCCCAGACGCTTGTTATTGTAACTAAACCCGCTAGAGGCTGGCCCCGATCATCCCATCTAGCGAAGTTCCGTACACTCTGCCCGCTTAACGTCAGAGATCGGTAAGACCTCGACGCTAGGCGCGCAACCACTTGAGGCTTGTGCAAGTCAGTGTTCGAAACTCGTAATCGAGGTATCATAGGCACCTACATCATCCCCTTCCCAGTGTTAATGATACTGAGAAGAGAAAACTCATAGTAGCGTTACGGTCAGTGGAGGAATGATACTAAATGACTGCTCTCCGTGGCTTGGTCCTAGTACCTTTTCGTCTAATAAGATCTATCTGGTCACTCAGAGTCGACATCTGAATTGGAAGCTAGCTTCTCGTGGCTACCTTAGGCGGCGTTCTCTACATGTCGTGGCATGTGCGCTCTTCTGTCCTGTAGACGCTGCGCATATATACATGGGCCTATTTTTACGACCGTCTGCGTGTCAAGTACGACTCTGTCCTCGATGTTGCATCCTCGTTTGGCGTCTGGTCCTTCCAGATGTTGTTGCATCCTTTGTTTGTGTGTGTCGTCCGTCCTTTCCTTGTAGTTGCTGTAGAAACTGTTTTTCTATGGTTGCGTGTTCATATCACCGTCGCGGGTCACCAATTTGTCAGGTTAGGAAAATAAGGATGTTGGAAAGACGAATGGACTTTGGGGTCGTGAGGAAGAGAGAGAGAATTGCATTTATGCGTTTCGTCTCGGAGTCATTGTCTAGACTCATCCACCAGTGGGGCTGATGGCAGCGATTCCTTAACCCCAGACGCTTGTTATTGTAACTACCCGCTAAGGCTGGCCCAACATCCACCACCCATCCTAGCGGGGTTCCGCACACTGCTTTACTTAACGTCGGAGATCGGCAGGACCTCGACGCTAGGCGCGCAGCTACTCAGTGTTTAAAACTCGTAGTTGAAGAATCCTAGGCCGCTACAACTCTTTTAACCTATTAACCGAAGTCCAACTTACTTTTCGTTAGATATGGTCAACGAATCAATGATACATATTGGATGGGCGGCCTGATACAAATGATGCGTGAGCAAAAGGTACGCTAATTTATTGTCAAAAATGACTGAGAAATAAAACAAAGACCTTACGATATTCATTGGACGTCTCATTTTCAGATAGATATGGCATTCGCCAGCATTTGGCTAACGTCGGATCAATACAGATTTGTGAACCTATCTGAATCATGGTATCAGATATTCATACACTTTTTGGTGCCTCGTCCTCATCGGACCACGAGCTTTTGGGCGCTCACTAAACCATTCTCGGAAGAAATTTGGTACTTGCTCTTATCTGCGTTACTCTTACATAGCCTCTATACCTACATTCGTGCTTGGATCGATTCGAAATTTCCAAGACGTAAGAAACTATAGAAAATTCTTTTTGTACGATGCACGAAACTTCACCGAAGCTGTCACACAAATATAATTCGTTTCAGAATATCGGAATTTCTTAATTGCCCTGACCGATCTAATCGGCTATCTGCTGAGCAGCTCGGTGCCAAAAAGTACGCGAAAGAAGACCAACAAACTGCAAATTCTTCTCTGGCAGACCGCAGGCTGGTTGATAATTACAGCTTATTCCAGTAGTCTCGCGGCAAGACTCGCGAGTTCCGAATACGAGAACAGGTATCGGTAATTCTTAGATATTATGCATGCATTTTTTTTTCTTCTTTTTTCCTTGTATTAAGAATCGATAGATGATAATTATATAATCGAATTGTCTAATCTAAAAATGACCAATATTTTCAGAATCGATACGCTCGAGCAATTTTCCGAGGCGAATTTGCAGTGGGGGCTAACAAAGGAACTGCCACCGTTTGATGATTATTTCGACATGACGGTACGTCAGTTTAATGAAAATTGCTAATCAAAAGTTCGATTCTTATTAAACGCGTTTGATTGATTGACTAGAATCCATATTCAATGAAATTACGCAGCAGATTTAATCATATAAAGAAATATGCGCAATTGAAGCGGCTTATTGAGCAAGGTAATTACGCAATTCTCGGAAAAGTAATGGATGACAGTTTTGTTCCAATGGATTATATATCAAACGAAGATTTGAAGGTATCTCTAAAGCTAATATTTGATATGTGTATCGAACGATTATATTACAAATGATAGAGAACACGGGACGAATGTTAGAATTACAGATTGATGAGGCAGCCTGTGGGACAGTTCTATACTGCTTTTGCGGTTCAACCATGGCTTCTAAAACCCATCAACAAGGTAAATTCAAATTCTCGATAAAGCTAAAACTAATAAAATTGCACGTGAACGTCTCGGTGGACTCTCTGATTTTGAATGTCAAACTGCGATTGAACGATACTGTAATATATTACAAGTAATTTTGATACGTGTTGTGATTATCTCAGGGGATATATTATCAACCACGTGTTATTCTATGATAATGGAAAATGAAAAGTCAAATGTGATATACGGTCGCTGTTTTATATATATATATGGCGACATCGATTGTTGCAGATTAGGCTTGTCCAAATTCTTTCCCATACGACTCTACCGATTCTCCCTCTACCGATTTTTCCAAAAACTACGCAGTCCCATTCTCGTTTAACTGACTGAGTCTCCCATCACACGTAGACCAGTTACTGTATGGTAATCGGTGAAACACATATTAAATATGATTGCAAGAACGGCATACACAACAAATTAAAGTGCGACAGTGAGACTCGTGTGATGTGGTGGGGTTCGTACCAAAGGAAAAGAAACGACGGTCAAAAATGAGTGTTTATGGTTTCAAAGAAGGCCATGAGTCAGTTGGACAAGCCTGTCCTAGATTACCGACGTGTCCTTCAATCGATATCAAAATCATTAAAGGACAAAGATCGTGATAGAACAAAAGCAGATATCGTTACTCCTCAACAATAAGAAAATACTCATTTTCCTGGAAATTTCGCTTATCTTGTTTTTCAATTATATTTATAAATCAATTAGTTTTATTGTTTATATCATACAGATATCTTGTCCGGTTTACAAAAAACACACGTATAAAGATAAAGAGAAGTTAATTACTCAATTAGACTTTGAAATGACCTTTGTGTTATTTTCTCCAAATCTATTTACAATTAGGTGTTGTTTTCTATGTATGCAGATAATACTCAGATTAAGAGAGACTGGGATAATTAGTAGGCATTTACGCGATGTCATCCGTAGACGAGACAGTTATAATCTTCGCGAGGTCACTGTGGAGCACGACAGGTACGACGGAAGTATTCAAGTTCTCAGACTGATGCCGCTCGGCGCTGGATTCTTTTTGCTGTTTATTGGCTCGTTAATAGCCAGCCTGACGCTTTTTTTCGAGTTGAGACGCGCTGCCTCTCGAGCAACTTCCATCCACGATCTTTTGCGAGATATCAGTAAAGAACGTGACTTCAGTCATTCGTGACACGATTTTGATCAAACGAATGATTGTTTTTAAAAATAAAAGGTAATCTTATCGTATCTTACAGTTTGAAATGTAAATTTGAAGTATTGCGTGTGTACTTTGTATCGTATGTATGCGTACTAACAGAAATATATTGTGAGTGCAAAAAAAAACTGAAACATTTTTAACAGTGCTGATATTCCTACGATTCTATGCCTGACACTTCTACGATCGACAAGGATCTGCAGAAAGTAAGTGAACCAACGGAACGTGGAAAGTGAGAAATTAAAGAGTAAAAAGTGTTTTAAATACAGTGGCTCGTGAAAATACCCAATATTTGAGGAAAGTGTGTATGAATATTTATTTGAATATATTGCGTGTATGGTACGAAATTTCATCTTAAAATTTCATTAACATTATAGTTGACATTAACATATGTTTCGAAGATATATACAAAGTTAAAATTGTCATCACTGAAAATTGATGCAACGAATATTTCTTTCTTTGTAGACTTAACTCGAAACAAGGACAGCGGTGATTTATTGCAATAAAGGGAGCGCCATATTCTTCGTGACATAACAATGACGTATAAAAAACACATCAATGACGGTAAATTTTTGATTATATAACTGTTGATAATTGCAAATTGCTCTGATTTAGTTGTAACTTAGTTGTAAGTTGTTGATAAAAATCACATTATGTCGAGATAAATTTTTATCTGCGAAACGAATTCATATTCAATTTTCAAAATAATTTTGTAAAAATTAGCTCAGCCTTCGACGGTTGACGAGCACTTCCAACTGCTCATCGATGACAGAGAAGTCATTGAATCTGAGTTCGTCAAAGTGACACCGGATGATTTACCTTACTGGTTCGATGAAAAGTTATTCAAAATGTGAGTAGAAAAGTGTAACGCAAATAATCAGATTTCTCACGAAATGTTAGGTAAAAAGAAAAAAAAAGAAGAACACGCGAATGATCGATCAAAATTACAATTTTAGCGGTCAAGAATTTTACATTGAAAATTTACTAGCATTTGGAGCTGGAAACGTATCAGGGCTTACAGCGATAATCTCCGTCCCAGATATATTGGAGGTAATGAATTCATTCCTTTGAAGTCTAGTAGTATAAAATCATTTCTATGAGAAAACAAACAAATTTTCTTACCTACTGTATCTTCAATATCTTCGTAAACCAGAAGCGGAAGTAAAGGGGAAGTAAGAATGCGAATGACATCTCGATAACACCAAAATAAAAGTGATGAATGTTTATAGGTTCTCTTGTTTACTAAACGAAATGCATCCTTCAAATTATCTTACAAGCGATTCGCCGAAACGCTGTTGCTCATATACGCGCTCTTTCGCTTGGATATGCTCGCCCCAAATTCGAAGTGAGTCTCAGAACGTTTCATTAAATATCCGATAAAAGCATTCGGTGAAACCGGTCATGTTAAATCTGCTTGCAATACTCGAAGATGGTTCGATGCGCTGAACATAATTCGACGGAGACACGCGAACGTCACTAAAAGGCGTGTTTCACAAGGTCTCCATGGGATATACCAGAAGGACATGGGCATCACGCAGTTTGGTTTCATAGGATACATTTTCGTATGTCCCGAAAAATTGGGACTCGCACGTGCTACGTACGAGCAGATGAAAGGTTTAAATCATTTATGGCAAGTCACCGGTCACCTGTTGGGAATAGACGATAGGTAGGTAACGTTAGAATGAAAAAGAAACGAAGTAACATTTAGCTCTCTACGATTTGTTAAGTAGTTACAATTGTTGGAATTGTTTCAGAATAAATATTTGTAGAAGAACTGTGGAGGAAACGACGGAACTATGTAGGAGAATCCAAATTGAAATAATAGCAAAACATCTAGAAAATCCACGTCCGGAATTTCTACGGATGACGACGAATATAGTGGGCGGATTGTGGTACATCGATGTGTCGATAAATGAGAATTCTTTTCTGGCTTTCACGTACAATCTGACGGGAATAAAATGTTTGTTTCATTAAAAGTTATTTTACATAGTCTTTATCTTTAATCTGCAATAATAATGAAGCAATTTTCTTTTTTAGGTACAAAGTCTCTTGGCTGGTACTCTTATTTGAATTTAAAATATCGTCAATCTACGTTGTACTTATGCAGTAAGTAATTGTTTTTAATAAAAGGAAAGGAGGGGGTAATTTCTAATTACTTAGAAACCGTAAAATAAAAATTAATTGGAATTTTAAATAAAATTGCTTTTTTCAGATGTTCCACTTATTGGTTGGCTGTTACGATCGGCATTTAATTTATCTCTAGCCCTAATCTACTGGATTCTAGAATATTATCCAATAATACCAATCTTAGCATTTGGAAAAAAGGATGGACAAATTGTTCTGTGTGAAAAAACGTAATATATATTAAACAATAAAATCATAAAGTGTATTATGTAATACATGGATATTATAAGGTGTGTTATATATAAAAATACATGAGTATCATAAGGTGTGTTATATATAAAAATACATAAATATACATACACAACTGACGTAACGTATTCAGATCGTCTCTGTATTGAAATTATAAATGAAATAGGATTTAAGTTTTAAGCTATTATTTGATCACAAATAAATAGTATTTGACATATCTTACATGACAAGGCACATGTACCTCATCCGTGGTGTAGTTGTAATTTGAATCGATAATGTCGCATGTGATATGAAAATGGTAAAGGATCAGCTAACTCTCAAAATAATAAAACAAGAAATAGAATTGTATTTTATTTTTTATTTATGCCTATATCACATCTATGTATCCATTTTCCAGCGATTAAATGCTAAAATTCTGTATTACCTTTAGTCGATACTACTGAACTCGACTGTGAACATAAAACGAGTTATGATGATGTTTTCGATAACCAGAGTTCGCTGCGTGTCACATAATGCTGATTAAGTACCTGAGCGGTAATATATGATTGATCAGAAATGACAAGAAAATCATAATTCATTGAATCACAAATTAAACATAAATTGTCATTAGATATAAGTCGTAATGTTGACTATATATATATATATATATATATATATATATATATATATATATATATATATATATATATTAATGTATAATGAATATTGTGTTTCAAAAATCGCAGACCTCTTTCATCATAGTAAATAGGAACCGGAAGACGTACTTCTTGAAAAACATATAATAACGTAGGTACGTGTCGATAAATCTGATACAACAGAGAATCATTCGAGGGAGACATCTCGCAATGAAAATTCTAACGGTCTGTGCATTAACGACACATTTACCGTTTTCCTATATCGCGATCATTAACCGCATCTAATAAATCGCCCAGTAGCTTTTTACTTCAGAAAGCCATCAATTTGTCGGTCATTCAATCGAATCAACCACTTTTCAGCTATTTCCTCCATCCCATTTCCCGTGTCTATACCTATCAAAAATTGGTCATTCTATCTGGCGGCCAGCGGCCAGCGTACCTCGATATCCCTGTCCGGCACTGGCGATAATTATCAGTTGCAATTTGTCTGGCACTGTTCTCCGCTCCACTCCACCCACGAATACCGCTCGGGATCTCCACTCTCGCGCGCTGTGCCATTATCCCATCTCTCGCTGCGCAACGCCATCCTCTTCGTCCTCCCTTCCGTCTATAGTCTCCAGGATCGCAGGATCGTTTTTTACGCGAGTCGCTGTGATTCCATGTTCGCCGCATCTTCGATGCGAGCTGGTTAGAGAGACTCGCGTGAGAAGTGAGCCCCTGCTCGCACACACACACACACACGCACACCTTCGCGCACCGTGCCAGGACACACGATGGCCCGCGTATGTGTGTGTGTGCGCGCGTTTCTGCCGGCACACTGGATCAGGGAGATACACAGACACACACACGCACACATACACACACGAACAAGGAAACGCACACCTGCTCGCTTACGTATACACGGAGGAACGGAGGCGTATGTAACACGGGACCCGAGTACATAATACACAGCCATATATCCTTCTGTCCCGTAGCTACTCTCCCTCGACCCTGTCGCCTCTCTTCTCGGCTCCTCTCCTCGTTCCTTGGCTCACCGGCCCTTCCCGCCCCTCGCGCCAACGCCGCAGCTAGCGAGCACCCTCCCCTCCCCTCCCAACCGCTCGTCGAGCGCCCGGCGTCTCCTCGCGCCATCGAGTTCTCCTCATTCCCCCTTTTGCTCGGCTTGCACGACCTAAACGAGATGACTCGTCGCGAGGACAGAGGAGCGGCGTCAGAGGAGACGCTGCTGCCGTCGCTGTTGCTGCTGCTGCCGCTGCCGCTGCCGCTGCCGCTGCCGCTGCCGCCGCCGTTGCTGCTGAAGAAGAAGGAAGATGTGAAAGCAGGAAAGAAGGAGGGGAATAGGTATCAGAGGCCGTCCAGAGAGGAGAAAGAAGATGGCCCTGCGGCCCTCGTGTTGCACAAAGAGATCCGCGAGAGACCGTCCGCCTCTCTAAAGCTCGATCCATACGCAGCCACGGCGGCAACGTAGCTCCTCGCCTCCGAATCGTTTTGCGCCGCTGTAAATTACCAGCCATCCTGGTCACCAACGCGTTGTCAATTACTTCTTTTTCTCTTTTTTTTTTTTTTTAAGTTCTGGCTAGCAGGCAAGTACGCTAACGCAGCGTTGTTGTTCGCATTAAGATCGCGATCGTAAATTTTGGAAAATGAAGAAAAAAGATTTCGACTTGATCTGCTTCGTTCGTGTATAAATGACGTTTGAAAATTTTTGACGTTGGGAGATGCATCGCTTCGTAACTAGATACGTATGAATGCGAAGGACCGGTAATTGTGAATAGTTCGACGTTTGAACATGGCTCGGCCAGTCGACCGATCAATGCAGATTCCATCTGTCTTTCTAGACTTGGCTCGTTCCGTGTATTTCACCGGGTTCCCATACGTACGTGTACGCGCTCTCCGCAAAGTAGATGAAATATCATCGTGTATCGTATTACAATGTTACCCAGCATCGATATACAGCCGCGATACCGGGAGAGAATTCCGTGGAACATATGTTTCAAGGTGCAGAGCGCATTAGCGATAAAACTGTCTTGTTTCGCGATTCGAAGGTGAACTCCGAGGTACCGAGATTCCCTCGAAACTAGGAAGAGACGGCCCGGGGAACTGTGCCAAGGTTACAATAAATATATTCACGTCGCTCTCAAAGAGATCAATCTTCGTTAATCATTTATGCAATTTTACTACGCGTATTACGTAACGTCCAAACATCGCACAGCTATGCACATATACCATGCGAGTACATACGCATGCTTACGTATTTATATACTCTCGAGTGTATCTCTTTGAAAGTTATCAAGTCTTAATGCCTACTTATTCTTCAAAATATTTACTTTCCGCTCGACTATAAATCTCGTATTTACGAGGCCCGTGAACCGTTGCAACTTTCGCCCGGTAAACATGCACACACACACACACACACACACAAACACACACACGTGCACACTTATGTACATATGTACACCCATAGAAAAATACTTGGAACGAGCGTACATACGTACGTATGTATGTACGTATGTACGTATGTACATAAATCACGGAGATCCCATTCTTCCGGCGCGATTTTCGATCTTACACCGTAGCCGGTTGAAAACTACCAAAGATTACGGGTCGCGGTCGAAGGCTAGTGGTCGAAGTTCGTGCAGAAGCTATTACAGGGGACATTATCTCGCGCAGGTGTCTGGCCGCGGTGAAGGCGATCGCCGCGCACGACAGAAATTCACGTAGTTGGTAAGAGGAGAACGTTCGTTAGGCTTTCACGAGTTAAGCTAGATAGCCAGAGGCATTGCGTACGATCTCCGGCGCGTATCGCATCCACTCGGACGACGTGCCTTTTTTCTCTTCCTCTCTCGCTCCTGCCCTCCTCCCTGCGCCGCCCCTCCCCATGCACCCTGTCCGCCTCGCCCCTCTGCCGCCCCCTTTGCCATCGCGCACCCCTTCCTCTCGTTCTCTGGCTGCCTCCCCTTCCGCTCGCCTGCTATCCCTTCCATCGTCTTACAGCATCGAAGAACCCCTCCCTTCTCCCTTTCGCCCTCGCAACGTATCACTTGCTTTCTCTCTCTCTCTCTCTCTCTGCCTCTCTCTCTCTCTCTCTCTCTCTCTCTTCTGAGTCTGTCTGTCTTTCTTTCTTTCCCCTTTTCCTTTTCTTCTTTCTTTACGCGTCGTGGTTCGCGAGGTACGCGACCGAACCAACGACTCCTCTCTTTCTCTGGATGGGAAACGACTGTCCTCCGATACTTTCGAGCCGGCGCAACGACGAACCTGAACACGATGGCGAAATGCGAGCACTCGTGGCCACCATACTACGGGGGGCGGGGGGGGGGGCAGATATCTTTCCGTCTCCCCTTTTTCTGTTTCGATTCTTCCGATTTGTCGGATTTCATTTGCATTTCGATATACGAGAAATCCAAGGTATCGCAGGTGAACACATTTTCGTTGATCTTTTAGATAACGCGCGATTGATCGACGACGACCATGATCGATATACCGATTCTTTGCGAAAGATGGGAAATGCGTTATCGCTGCTCGTACGCGTACACACGTGTATGGATGGATCGCGCAGTCGAATGCAAATAATCGAAGGTGAAACGATAGTAATTATCCCCGATCCACTACTGGTACATATTTAATTTTCGAGCGTGCGCGTCGATTACGCTTAACGGTGGTATGAAACGCGTATTAGCGGACGCAGTTACATAACCAAAATAATACGAATAGTTGCAAACGCTATTAATACCGCCGATAAATACTCTCGGCTACTTTGGAATCACGGCGTTCTCCATCGAGCGCATACACCGCTGAATAAACGTATCTTTCGAACAGCGCGGATTCTGTTTCAACCGCGGATATTCAGAACGCCGGTTGGCAACCCGAACGGCAACCGCCGGGGCTTTCGCACTTCTCTTTCTTCGGATAAGAAATGAGCGTCCGCCAATGTTTTCGAGTCGGCGCAACGGTGACGACGACGGAGGACGGACGACGAAGACGGCGACAAAGTGCGAGCAGTTGTAATGAGTTTCCTCAAAGTCCCTCTATTTCCAAGATTACATCGGAACGACGGAGATATATATATATATATATATATGTATAGCTGTTCGAATTCGTTGCACGCTCGTCGGCTTCTTTTTCCACAGGCTCGACTCCCTCGCTGCACCGTGTCAACCAGATAGAAAATAAGGAAACGCATTATTACGCGATGCAACTAATTACATAGCGCGACAGCTGACGTGGAGATGCATAATCACACGCGGAACAGTACGACGATAGGATAACACGAGCAAGACTCTAGACCGGCCAACCTTTATTGCGTAAACGTGCTGTCGTTTATTGCTTGACCAAAAATTTCTGCAGCGTAACGTGCCTTCTTGCTTCTCGATGGAAACGTCGCGATACGGTAAAAGGCAATGGCTCTGGAAATTGTTGCGTACCAGAGATTAGGAATCCGAGTGACGAATCAATTGGTTTTTCCCTAGTCGACAAATCGAAGTGCAATCATGTTTTTTTTTTCGCACGACAAACGAACGTTTCAACGACTGATACAGTCCTTCGGGGAAAATCTATAAAAATTCGTACGATAAAAATTATCGTAGATAAAGCACGGTGTTACGTTCCGAACTGGCCTCACATACCTCATTGTCAGACAGTAAGGATCACCGAGTGATGGTTTAATTATTCGTCATCGGTGATATTCAATTTTGGTAAGAACTGGGCTGCGTCGTTTCAACCACTGCGTGGATCGAAGAACGTCCTGAAAAAACCCACCAATGGAAGGGCTCGGTCTCGCGTCCTCGTCGATGCTATTTACGTCGGCGTGGTTTCAACGATGACATCCGCGCAATTGACTGATCAATTTTTACGACTTCCCTTCACGTTAGAATCGATCGAGAATCGAAACGGTCGACAAAGTTTATGAAATGTTCGGTTGTCTTCTCAACGATCGACGTGTTTCCCCACGTGGCGATTCCCTTTCGTCGGAGAAGCGCGATGGGGAATTTGCGGGCGAAAGAGGGCTCCGTCGAGGAATCGAAGCAGGTAAAAAGCAGACACCCGCTGGCTCGTTGGATCGTGCGGACCGTGCACGCTGTTCAGAGGCCAATTAACGTAGTTACAGGGAGCAGAGTTCGAGAACAGTGGAGGTTTTATTACGATTACGACAGAAGGGTAACTGTATCAACCTTATCGCAGTTGCTGCCCGTGCTTGTTTCAATAATCCGTTTACGTGTCGTTGCCCAGTGCAAAGAAGCTGCGAGCGTCTTGGCGCTTTTTTTTCAAATCGATCGCGTCGATCTTCGATTTAATTACGCGCTTCTTTTGCACACCGCGCTGGATCGTTGTGACTTTTCCATTCCCAGAAATCGCGGAAATTTATAGAGATTCACAGACTCTCGTTTGAGTCCTAATTGATCGTACAGCAAAAATCCTAAAACGCCGAATTACAAATTGTTCGACGCCGTGGAGCACGAACGCGATCGAGGAGACAAAAGTCACCCCGGGTGGTTCGCGTCACATATATGTATATGTATGTATATACAGCGGCTGGAAAAAAGCAGAGCGCAGCGACGTACGGGCACGTACTTGCACGATCACGCGTGTCGGTGTAAATCGGTGGACACCCGTTAGATGGTGAAGCGAGGGGAGGCGGGCCAGGTGGTCCGTCGGTGCGAATATCCATTATAGATTCGGCGGAGTGTAGCTGTCGTACGATCCTACTCATTTTCCGTGTATTCGTGCGGCGTATTTCTGGCATCGATGAGAGCGGGTAGGTCTGTCGTATTGGTAAGAGGTTGCGCTTGTGTCCGTGGAAAGAGGCGGGTTTAGTTCGCGAGGGCGCCTGTGTCGGCGCTCGCGGCGCCACCGGTTCATTCCGCCATCGGCGCCCGCGACGTACGGACGTGGAGAGACGCGAGCACCGCTCTCGTTTGGGCGGACAACGTGAAGAAACGGACAAACGTTGCACACCGCGTACGCAACAAAACAGAAACATCGAACACGCAGCGCGTCGATCAACGCGAGGCTCGTCGGATTGTAAGTTACGGGTGTTCCGAGCGTGTTGTACGTATATACATATATATATGTACATGTACATATGTACGTATACATATAGATATATACATATATACACACACATACGCATACATATATATTTATATATATATATATATATATATATATATGTACGTATATGTGTATGTTCGTAGCGTGTGAAATCAGTGCGACGGATATCAGTGAGAATTCCAAGAGAGGAGAGCATCATCGATTGTCCTTTGTGTGATCGTCGTTACTCGGCTTCTTGTTCCTCGGGACGCCACCGCGACGTGTCGTGCCGGGGCTCGGACGAGTGAGAGTCTCGTCGTGGGCTTTCGAGGTCCAATTGCAAACGTCGTCGTGTTATACCTGCGCGTCCCTCTCACGGAGTGCGTCCCGTCGTCGAAGGTCTTGTCGTTCGACCGGCGGCTCTGGGAGAGACGTGGAATGATATTTCGTCGAGTCCGGAGGTGCAGCCAGGCTCGTTAGGCAGCAGCGAAATACGTGACACGCGAATCGAGTATTTGATACGTTAGGTAAGAAACGCGTCGCCGCGTATATCGTGCGAGTCGATAAAAAGAAAAAAAAAGGAAAGAAAAAAGGGGGCCGCGTTAAGCTGGGTGTTTCGCGCAGTGAAAACAGTTTTAAGCCCGACCCGGTCTTGAAAAGTGCGACGACAGAAACCACAGTTCGTTGAATCCTTGAAATTTGAGGTTGTGACACGGTTGTGCTTCGGTGACTAAGGAAATCGATAGATCGTAAGTCGATAGGTGAGACACACGATCAGAAGCGAGCCAGCCGTTAGTGTTTCGTTTTCTCTCTACACGTATGTGTGTTCGTCGTCCTATGCCCACGGTACAGTCGGAAATGTGCAAGAAGATAAGAGGTTAGATGCAATACGACACACGAGGAGCGAATTTGTTTAGGTAAGATAGAATAAGGCATTCAGAGAGAGTGAGAGTGAGAGAGAAAGAGAGAGAGAGAAAGAGAGATGTCGACTAACGGTAGATGATGCTCTTTCGTTTTTTCTTTGCAACCTCTCTCCTGTGTATATACCTGGTGCGCGTCCTGCCTCGTTTCGAATTCTGTTCTGTCCGACCGAGCGGCCGATCGACATGGAAACACGTTCGAACGTTTCCGAGCGATCGACAAAGATTAACGGCAATGACGCGCGCGTTGCGTGACGAACGTGTCATCTTTCGAAAACTCCCAATGTTCTTTTACGCGTTCTCAAATACGCGCGCGTATTTTGTCACTTTTTGTTTCCCCTCTTTCTTTTTCCTCTTTTTTTTTCCTCTTCTGTACGTACGAACGGATGTACGGGACTCGAGTCAAACGAAAGAAACAAAAAATATCAATACCGGGCGCAAGTTCGGTGAAAAAGTGTAGCGTAGGTCTCTCTCCGGATTGGAATCGTCGAAACCGAGGGAACGTTTAAGGGAGCACGGTGACGCAATTTTCGGTGCAGGTGCAATTACACGGCGATCGCGCGCGAGTCACGTCAGCAAAATCGAGAGCCGTCGTAACGGGTCTTCTTTGGTTTCGCGGAGCGCAAACGCCGTTTTACCGTTAACGACCTAAATCGACGCCGAAGAACGAGATGCGCGCTCTTTTGCGAGTTCCCCTGCGAGAAGAGCACTTCTTGCGTTGGAGTGCGGCTGGAGTGGTGGAGGCCCGAGGATGCGCACCGCGGACTCTCCTCGCTTGGCAAAAGTTTTTTCGACCGTTTAATTTGATGACTTCAGAGTCGCTTTAAAGGAGCGCCTAGTACGCTCCCTCCCTCCCTCTCTCTGTCTCTTTCTGTCTCTCTGTCTCTCTCTCTCTCTCTCTCTCTCTCCCTGCGGATCATCTATCATTCAGTGCGCGTTCGCGATGCACGCGTTCCGCGTCCCAACGTTCCACGCCAATGCGAGCTGCAGCCGTAACGTTAGCGTGTGCGAGCTTCTAAACGTCTGTCACATACATACGTCGCGCCACTAACGATTCTAATTAAACGCTCTTTTTTTTTTTTCTTTTTCCTTCGGTAATTCGTTACGTACCAAAATTGCGCGACAAAAATGATGTGAAAAAATTCGAAACGGAGGAGGATTGGCAACGACGATGTTCGAAATTCGTAACGGAAAAACTCTGTACGGATCGGCGAAGAAATTTTATTTACGTTGAACGTGTGCGCCGCGTATCTTCATCGATGATAGGTAACCGCGGAGAGGGACGGTAGTGGGGAGGATCGGTCAAATGATAACGCAACGGAATCACGTATACGTCTCTCGTTCGACCATACCAGGCACGTTCTGGTTTTCTAGCGAAAATTGCGAGCTCGTTCGCCGCGACCGAGCGACTATCTCCGCTACCTCGATGCGGCTTACGTCGGTGACAAATAAATCGATAACATTCGAGAGAAACGGTCGTCGTGCACGTCCCCGTCGCGTTCAGCGCGCGACGCCTTATTTCCGCGTTTCGTTTCGTCACGGAACTCCTCGTGGCCTCCCGAGCGTAACCGTTCTGGAGAATATCTTCGCCTCCGAATATGATCTACGAAACAAAGAGAGGGAGGAGGCCGTCCCCTTTCCACGGACGAGAATATACCGCGTATGTATTTCTCTCCTCAACGCTTGTTTATCCGAGAAATAGAAAAAGACGCTCGTTTAAGAGTGCTTCGTTTAATCGTCCACCGCGCTCGGTTGGAATTCGAACGTTGGCAAGAACGAGCAGATGTAGCGGTTAAACGAATTCGAGAATACCTTCCCCGTTGGTCGAGTGCCGAAACGACCTAGGCCGTTCGTTCTTTCAGTGTCACGTCCGATTGGCTCGATTAGCCGTTTCTACCTGTGTGTCGCTCTGTAGCTCGTTTTCAGTTCGTCGTGGAATTTCGAGTGCCGTGCCAGGAAATTCGATTTATCGTCTAAATCCTTTTATATCGCACGCGACGTTTCTCGTAAGTACGCGACACTCGCGGCGGTGAGCGTTGGCACATCTTATTATTACGCGAAAATTATTGCGTTAGAAAAATTCGAAAAATTCGAAAGATAAGGGGTTAATATTCAGACGTAGATGCGATCCGTCTGTTTTCTTTGTCAGGAGATGATTCGAAAATTTTCGCATTTCGAACGTGATGTTAAACGTCTGCCAGAGTAGGAGGTGAAAAAAAAGCGCGGAAAAAAAAGGACAGAGAGGAGGTATTTTCTCCGTAGAAGGATCGATCGTCTTATGAAATCGAAACGTGACTAATCGCGGAGGATGGAACGCCGTTACCGAGCGCGATATCGTGCCAGGCGAAAATCGTTTTCTTCTTCGTAGTTTCGAGCTGATCGGGAGCAGATAATCGTTACAAACGGGCGATCGTTCGAAAAAGAAAAAAGAAAAAAAAAAAAGAAAAAAGAAAACGACGAAATGTCGGATTCAGCGAAATTAAACGACGCGCTCACCATTCCAGCTGATGAATCTCGTGACTAACCGGCGTAATCCACGGAGCGCAATTAGCATACATGAATAAAGAATCTATGAATCCTTTAAGTCAACTGGTGAACGCCGGATGAATGAATAGGTGTTTGTAACTTGCTCGTGATACGACGGATAGGTTGCAAATTATAATTAAACCAATTTATGAGGTGAGCCGGGTTTTCGTGTGACTGTGACAATGGTTCCTAAACTTGGCTGATTGAATTCATCAAGTCGCTCGATTTGGCAGGTGAAATTTGACGAAACATAAATATCGTAGAGGATTTCGTAAACTTGTATCAGACGATATTAGAAATTTACAAAGTCGATCAGGAAATATTTTCCTATATATTAGTTGTCGAGTGATAGTGGCGATAATTTGTGAAATATTCGAAATATATTTTCTAAATTTCTTTTTCACGCTCGTGCGAGAAAGAAACGTTGGAAGAAATGGAAAATCGTCGTGTAGAACCCGGTCGGTTCGTTCTTTAAATTTAAAGCGACGAGCAGAATTTCCAAGTGATGTTCGCTGCGTTGCTGCGGGAAGGTGAACTTTCATACCCGTTAACTCGCCGCTTTTACTGCTTTCGACAAATTGTTCGACACCGCGGTGACCTTGTTTTATTGCGCGCCTGGCGATAGTCTATTCAAAACGCGATTTATGTACGAACTGCTAAACGAACGTGTGTCTCGTTACCTCGTCGAATAACGTACAAGGGGCAGGGGGGGGGGATTCTTGGCTCGCTCGAATTCGATTCTGCAAAATCGATTCCGCTCCTCTCCACTCTGGAAAGAAACGCGACAAAAACGCTTTACCACCGAGCAGCCTTTAAGTGTTTGCAGCTACGTTCGATCATTGGAATTCTGTTAATAAAAGGAAAAAGAAAGAGAAAGCGAGAAGAAACGAAGAGCACAAAGAGAAAGACAAAGAGACGGGACAAAACACGGGAGAGAAACGTGGTGGTGTGGTAGCTTATATTGCCAGAGTGGAACTCGAGACGCGCAGGTAGCGAGCATAATTTTCTATCTACCTACGACGCCCCGTAAATTGATCGAGGTTACGTCGAGCGTATTTTGTTATAGTGGAAAAGGACTCGTATACGCCTCGAACGATTCTCAGCCGCTTATTACCGGGCTTCGTTCGTTTCGTGCTCGGTCACGCAACGCGCCACTCGGCATCGTGGGATTCGTTGGCTGTCGAATGAACTCGTTTACGAACTCGGGAAAGGACGGACTCTCTGTGCTGCGTCGTCGTGACTGTGACGTTTTCGATGAAAATCGATCGTCCTCGTTGTTTGTCGTTGTCGTTATTGTTGTTGCTGTTGACGTCGTCGTCTCTGTCGTCGTCTCTATCGTCGTCTCTGTCGTCGCGTTGAAAAACGTTGAACGTTCGCGCGCTGCCACCGTTGTACGAGACGTTACGTGCCCGTTCGACCTTTCCCCGAGCCTCTTTTGCAGCCTTCGTTCCAGGGGCAAAAAGGGTCCCTCTCTGTTCGCTTCTCTGTCTCTCACCGCGCTACGGTTTCGTCCTGACTCTTCACCCCTCTTTTTCTCCACGCGCCTCCCTTTCTTTCTGTCTGATGGTTCACCCTCCCCCCTCTTTCTCTCCTTCTCTCTTTCTTCCTTTCTCCGTGCCACTCGTACTTTTTCTCTCTTTCCACCCATCCATCCATCCATCCATCCGTCCATCCGTCCGTCCGTCCGTCCGTCCGTCCGTCCGTCCTCTCTCTTTCTGTCTCTCTCTTTCCGACTGCCTCTTTGTCGCACGAGGTAACTCGCTCTCGCACTCGACGAGAACGGGGCGAGTTCCCGAAATAATCGTGCGTATCGATCCTCACGCGGGGCGTGCAGGGTGAATTTATTCTCGTGCACGGGGAGAACGAGAGAGACTCGTACAAGCTCGCCTCGTTACTTAATCGTTCCGCGTTAGAAACGAGAAGGGTATATAGCGTGGTGGCAGCTATAGGCGGCGTAGAGTCGGTAGCGTCTCTGTTTTTACGTCCGAGAAATACGTGTAACGTATAAGCCGGACTGTGTGTCGGTGACACGAGGAACACAACGGCGATTTGTTTGTTTGCTTGCACGGAAGAATATTCAAGGGTAATGGTTTACAACGGATACGTGTTCGCGCGTTGCGTTTCCATAACGATCGAGCGAACGTGGGATAAAGGACATGCACGCGCGGCTAGCGCGTTCTCAAGTTGGCACGCCTGTGGACTACTCGTTTCGACCCTTGGCGCGCTTCGAGTATCCATTTTGCCTAGATTCGTTGTTGATTCGTGAGCGGTTTCGTTTGGAATTCCAGCTGTTTTTTCTTTTCTTTTTTTTTTTCATCGCCAACGACGAGGCAGATGAGAACGAGTGGTGGTTATCGTCGGTCGATATTCGCGGCAGCACCGGTCATTAGATCCGCTTTAAAGTCTCGCGGCCACGACGTGTATATGTGTGTGTGTGTGTGTGTGTGTGTGTGTGTATGTGTGTATGTTGTGTGTGACACGGAAACGCGCACTCTCCTCGACCGTTTCCGCGGTATTTCTTTAACTCTGAAGAACTGAATCCGCGTGAAAGGCCGCGGATTCATTTTACGAAGTGTTCTTCTCGTGTGTCGTATTCCGCCGCGAACTCGAGAGTACGTAATCGTAAAATTCGCTTGATCGCGATGCTAGGAGCACAACACGCGAGCCCCGGACGTGTTCGTCTCGCGAGGAATGCCCGAGATATTTAACCTAGTCTGTTGGTAGATTCGCGTATATTTGCGCCCCTGTCGTTAAAGAAAAAAAAAAAGAAAAAAAAAAGAGGGAACATCGACCCGCATCGCGTTACGTCTCTTCTCTCGTTTCTTCATTATTTTTCCCGGTCTCTTCGGAACACGGGTAACGACTAGTCTCTCTCTCGTTTTTCGTTCATATTTTTCTGGGTTTTTTTTCTGCTTTCCTTCTTTTTTTTTTTTTTTTTTTTTTGTTCTTCGCGGCGTCGCGGCGGAGAGAACCCTTGCGCGTTTTTTCGCGGGACATTGTTCCGGCGCGCGCGTTTTGTCCGCACGTCAGCCATCACGGCGTATTGTATTCATTGTTTAGAGGCTGTTGGAGCTCTCCGGACGGCAAGAAGACGGCAAGAGAGAGAGAAGGGCGCCTCGTAGTGGCTCCGAAGGAAAGGAAAACTCACCGTTCGCCGGCTTATAGACAACGACGGGCCCTCGCTCGTTCGCTCGCTCGCTCGCTCGCTTTCTTTCTTTCTTTTTCTCCCTCGTGTTTCCCCCTCTCCTCGGTCGCTCGGCTCCGTGGCTTGCACGAAATCGCGTGTCGTTCCCCGTACCGCGTAGAAATGTCGCCTCCTCCGGATCACGAGGTTCCGTGATCGCAGCTGTGCGCACAGCCGAGGGTCTTCTTCCTTCTTCGTGCGCTTCCTCTCTCCTCCACCTACGGCCCTACGTTGGAAATTCAATTTCTGTGTGCAAACGAGTGAAATCACGAAGCAAGAGAAACTGGACATACGAAGAGAAAGAGAAGAAGAGCCTGCAGGACGCAGCGAGGTAACCTTGACGAACACGGCTAAAAAGAGAGGAAAGAAATTCACAGTTGTATCGAACCAGTGGTGAAGAGAGAAAGAGAGAGAGAGAGAGAGAGCGCTTGTGGATACTCTACGCACACATATGCTTCCTAGTACAGAGTGCACGTGTGGGATAGAGATAAGCAAAGCGTAAGGACAAAGAGGAGAAAACTGGAGGAGAAAACTGAACGTTGGTCTCGGTCGTTGTTGCTTGGTGCGTGGGTGAAAAGAGTGGTAACGCTGTGGAAACTGACCGAGGAGAAGAGGAAGAAGAGAAGGAAAGGTGGAGTGAGATAGGGGAAGGAAGGAAGGAAGGAAGGAAGGAAGGGAAAGCAGCTGGCACTGGAAGGAGGCCGCTTCCTGGCGGGCGACGACAAAGGTACAGAAAACAATTTCAATATCAAATAATACGTATGCCGTTTGCTCATTTTCCAAGACTTGATCCAAACGGGGAGAGTGTGTTCGGTGTCGGCGTCGTCCTTGGCAATCGCGGCAATTCTCTTCTCTCGCCGAAGTAGAGCAATTGATGGTAGGTTGTATTCGCAACACCCTGTGTGTTGAAGTTACAAACATGACTCTCTCTCCCCCATGGAAAATGTATCGGTATACACGAGTATATACACGAGTATAGCGTACGGTGTACGCGAGCTCGGCTGAAGTTTCTGTATTTGCACGGCGCGGAGAATCCAAATTAGGAAAGCGTTTACATCGTTCGCGTTCCGTACGCACGTTATTCCGGCGTAGGTTCTGTTTCAATGATGCGTTTAATATTTAATCGCGCGAGGCGTGTTCGGTTACCTCGTTACTCCAATTATTTGTTTTATCGGGGTTAGTAAGCTGGCGGAGTACGCGCGTGTCACGTGACCCGCTGCCATCTACAACCGTCCCGCAAATCTTCATCGATCGATCATTTCATAACGCGAATTTAAACGCGTTACGAGCATTGGATAATCGTTCGGCGGCTGCTGCCGGAGCGGCGAATATTCTCGGCAGTAGCGAAACGGCGAGCGTAAAAGCAACGAGCGTGTCAGTGTGAGTGGCAGCAGCCGATGTAGTCGCAACAGTTACACGGCAGATTCGCAAAAGTTTTTCGTTTACCGTTGCTAATCCCTAGGACTACTTCCGTTAAGGTCGTTCGCCGGCGACCAGTGACCGGGGTAGGCAGTTTTAGTACGCGCTATTAGACCCACGGTGCAATCTGTAGCCCCGGAATTCCACAGCCCGATAAAACGCCGGAACGAAAGAGCAGGTTTATTTAACAGGAGGAGGAATAATCGTTTTTACACGAGCGTTTTACTTCGTTCCCGTTTCGATACTTTTCGAACAAAAAAAAAAAAAAAAGAAAACTTTTACGCTCCGGGGAGAGGAGAGTGGCGATTCTCCTTTAAAGAGAGCAAATTTAATTAAATAATTCTCGTTGTTATAAGCGGGTTCGTACGCCGATTGCGTAGCAATCTCCGCCTCGTCTCGCGAGATCGGAGAACGCGCTAGACGCGTTTTATCTGAAAATGGTTTTAAATGACAATGACCACCATCGAGCCGAGTTGGTTCTCTCTCTGTGTACCGTATACTCGATCGGCGCTCGTTCTCGCCATTATGCTAATGAGACGTATTGTCGTCGGCCATGGCGGCCCCGACTACTCTCCGCTCGAGGAATGTGTGCGTCCGTTTGAAAAAAAAAAAAAAGGGAAATCTTTTACTTCGACTAATCGATCCAACGTTATTGTCCCAGCTTGAATTGCATTTTGCGTACCCGCGTGTACGTGCACTTGGGTATTTCGGTGCCGATACGGCCATACACAATTCACGTTTCTTTTCGCGGGAAAAAAGCGAAAAAGAAGTAAAATTGTGTGTGTGTGTGAGAGAGAAAGAAATACGCGGAGCACGTTGCAGGGAATTCGCTGTTTGCAACGATGTCTTCTCTATATTTATTGCGTAATGCTTGAAATTTTTGTTACGGCCCGTAGTCACGTTGGTCGTTACACGCAGCGCCCGTTCGAAAATCCCCCGATTATATCGACGTCGTTATTCACGACGGGCGCGCGACAGTTGTTACCGCTCGTTACGTCTCCGGGTGTCCCTGGTTTATTTAGAATTTTCGAGGTGCGCTCGCGGCCGCCGCGTTTATTTTTTTTTTCCTCTCCCTCCCCTCTGAATCCCTCCATTCCCCCTCTCTCTCTCTTTCTCTCTCTCTCTCTTGTTTTCTCTCTTTCGACACCGCGACAGAGAGAAGAAACGAGAAACGCCACCGTGTGCAGTTTTTATTTCCGGTGCGTTAAAAGCGGCGCGAGAACGAGAACGCGCTGACGGGTGCAAACTTCACGCAACGAAGAATAATCGCTTGGCGCTCGAGCGTCGATCCTCGAGAGCTGAAAATTTTTCGTACTTTTTTCCCCCCTTCCTCCCCCCTCTTTTTTTTCCTCTCGCTCTCTACTCGCCGCTGGAGACGAGCGAAGCGATAGGCGACGTCGATGATAAAAGCGGGGCGAGAGGGGAGCGACGCTAACGACGTGATCGTTGTCTGTACGATATCCTCCGTGATAATCGAATTCTCGCAACGTTTAATAACGTCTATCGATTCATTATGACATTAGATGTCGCCTCTCGCGCGGGAAAGGGGAGAAACGCGTTTACACCGAAGCTGTCGCGTGATCGATACGAGAGCCGACCGACTGCCGCCGCGTGTATTCACTCGCTCGCTCGCTCGCTCGCTCGCGTGCCCTAAAAAACTAAGGAACGCTCCGATTCGGAAGCCACGAAACGTTCCAGGGAGAAGTATAATTTTGTTTGTTTCGTTTCTTGGGAGATAGAGCGTGGCAATTACGGCTTTAGAGGGGAGTGGAGGGGGACGATGCTCGACCGTGTTATTTAAAACGTCTTTGTATCTCTCTGAACGGAGGAAAAGAAACACGATGAGGATATTAGGATAACGTGCTACGTTGACGAAGCTAAAAAAAAAACTGCACGACTCGTACCCCAGTACGAATGAAGACGACTTTTTTTTTGCCATAAAATTTTATCGATATGCAAACATTTGCAAACAGACAACGCCACGCCTACTCGAGGTTTACCCCACGCCCCCTCGCAAATCACGTGACCCGAATCGACCAATCGCTAATTTTCGTTGCATTAGCGTTGCATTTGAAGAGGCCCGATTATTTTCTGGGTTATCCCCGCTAAAATCACTTTCAGTGAAAAAAAAAAAAAAAAAAAATACGAATCTCAAGACAAGCAGCAGTGTATTTGAACATCTTTAACATTTAACAACGGGCAAATATTTGACCCGAAATCGTAATATTGGGAAATATTAACGAGAGGGGCAATTTGATTTACTCCATTTAATGGAGTTACCGAATTACCGCGGTAAAATTGAATTAATGAAAATAAAAAAAATAAAAAAATAAAAAAATTCGAAACATTTCATATCGAGCCTCGTTATATCGCTTTTTTATTTGCGAGGGCTGAACAACCATCAATCGATCCACTTTCTTTCTAAACCCGAGTTTCGGCCAAATGAACGATCAGTCTGCCGCGAATTCCCGACGAAATCGCGCGCGCCATCGTCCGGGATCCATCGTTCGATAACTGTTTTGTGCGTTTCAGCGTTGACCTTGCCGCTCGCGGAGGCTCAAGATATCGCTGACGGATATTATATGGTACAATGGAACAATAGGGCGACGACTGTGTGAGATCGCGTTCGCGCGTATCAAAAGCCATAATAAACGAGGATGTATTAGCAATGTGATTCGAGTTAAAATCACGCCGAAACGTACACATCCGCGAGCTTGCTGAAACGCGGTGTTGCGCCGCGATCGAGAGAAAGAGTGAGAGAGAACGCGCGTAGAGTTTAGCCAGCGTGAGACGGAAAAAGAGATAAGTGGGAAAAAGGAGTATAAGTGAGGGAAGCGAAGACAAACCGATACAGAGAAAGAGAGAGAGAACGTGTGTGTGTGTGTGTGCGTGTGTGTAACAGGAACAATGAAATCCAGAATTATTAATGCCCGGTTGAATTAATCACTTTAAAAGTATGACCGTTAACGTCCTTACGTCGAGCGTAGTAATCTATTTTGATTGTGATTAATTAATCAATTACCAAGTCTCAAAGTGGCTTTTGAATGGATTCGAATTGTTTTTGCATTTTCATCAAACCAGCCCCGATTGTTTTTTTCTTTTTTTTCTTTTCGTATTAATTACACTCTTTCTGTAATGGTAGTGACATTTATTATCGTCATCGACTTCTTTGTGGTACGAGGGAAAGAAAGAGAGAGAGAGAGAAGAGCTCCGTCTTATTCACCGTTTCTCGCAAATATCTGCGTCACCGTCGAAAGAAAATGCGTAATCGTCCCGCGATTTCATCGTTCTCGCAACAGCCGCGACGACGTGCGTCCATTATACTGGAGAGAGAGAATTCGTTCGAACGCGGCGACAATGTGTTCCTCCGGCCACTTCGATGAGAAACCGAGGAACGAGCGGAGCGAGGTGACTAAGAACGCAGCTAGCGCGTGTAATTAACTCGCGCAACGCCGGCGCTCGTGTGCGTTTCCAGCGGTCGTCGGGAGAACGGGGGAGGGGAGGGGAGGGGTTGGGGAGGGGAGGAGGAAATATCTTTTCTCCGAGTCGGCTCACGCAACGTGCGCGTACTCGCCTCGATCCGCCTTATCGACGCAACGATTAAACATTCGCGACCCGCGTCTGTCGGGTCGATAACGAATTTCCTTCGTTAAATAGATCAGACCGAGGGGGTTCTCCCGTATCAAAGCGAGATCGGCGTTCCCAACGTGTCAGACGTTGCTGTACGTACGTTGTTGGTTCTCGTTCCCTCTCGTTCGATCGAGACAATGGAACAAACTATCTGCCATAACCGGCGGCGTTCGTAGATTATCACGCCGGCACGCTTATCTAATTATCATACAATCTTCGCGTTCTGGTCACGCGATCGAGAGAGACGATTTAATTCCGCGCGAGGCGCGCAATTATCGGCGTGTACCGCGAAAACTGGAGCGATTTCATTTCACCGGGGGACAAAGAGGCATGCCGATAAAGGTGCCTCGTCCGTTTGTTCCTCCAAAGTGATACACACATCAGATTACGCGGTGGCGGTTAGTCCCTGGTTGCAATTATTCCTCTCGCGCCTATATATATATATATATACACATATGCATATACATGCATGTATATATACACACGCTTTTATTTCCTCCAGGGTGTGTTTCTCTTCAGTGTGTGTACGCTCACACGCGCGTGTATATACCTGTCTCCCGCACGCGATTCCATATAAGAAGGTCGATGGCAACGCCTAACGTGCCTTCTGAAACTCGATACATGTGTGCGGCGTAGGATTCGTGCCACACGAGCGATCACACACACCAACGAGCGTACGCGATCTCTCCACTGTTCGCCGCCTCGCTTCGCATTGTGTGCGAGAAACACGCACACGCGGACGTGGCAGACCTCCTGCCCCCCTCTCTCCTCGCTCCTCCTTCCCACTTCTGGTACACGGTCACCGCGCGAACGTACGTACGCGCGTGGTCGAGGTTTTCGACGCGATGGTGTGCGTACACCCCGGTGTGTGATCCTAGTTCGCTCTGGCCTGGCAGCTGCCATGAAAAAACCGAAAGCCGGCCTTTTGCGGCTCTTGCCAAGAGAGAGAGAGAGAGAAGGAGAGAGAGATTCCGGCTGTCCGTGGCCCCCGTGGTCGGTCGCCGTCGTTTTCTATTCAACCTTTCGAAAAACCAGAGGAAGAATACGAACGAGAAGCGTTCGCTAAACCGTGACAGAGGCCGGATATTGGGAGGCGCAGCGTAGGGTATCGTCGTCTCGGGTTTTTCCGGTAACCCCTCGAATCTTGAACCCCTCGCCGAGAATAACGTAGTTTCGAAGCGAGGTACGCGTGTCTCGTTCGATGAAAATTCGCGGCGGAATGAGAACGGAAGGACCACTGGGATCGCGTAACCGCAATAATGCGAAAGCACGCGCCGATGGATCGTGGATAAGTCGTTACTCGTGGAAGATAATAAACATCTGGAGGGGGGGGAAGGAAAGGTTACGAACGCGGAGAGTGGAAAGAAATGCAAGGACCGACGTTAATTACGACACACATCGGGCATTGAACGACTCGCCGACGAGACCGACTAATGCCGCCCTATTCAGGATTTCCACGTTGTCTATCTCCCTCTTTCTCCTCGCTTCTATATCCTTCCTCCTCCTTTCTCCCTCCTTCTGCGTCTCCTTCATTGAAATCGCGCTCCGTTTTCTCGTTTTATTCGACAACCGGCCAGAGCCCCTCTTGTTATTGATTAATGTATTCGGTATTCCGGATCAACGATGCGCCGACTTCCTCTTTATTCTGTTTCCGTCTTGCCTCCCCCTTCGTCTCTCGCAGTCTTATCGATTGTTTTATTTTAACTGGCCGTTATCTCTCCTACGCTCTTCGACTTACGTTTCGCCAAGTTGCTGGCTTAATGACGGGTGTAATTCCGCGATTTGCATCTCAGATTATCAGGAGTATATGTGTGTGTGTGTGTGTTTCAATTACACATTCACCGTTCTTTCCCTTTACTCTCATTGCACCAATCAACGACTCAATAGGAAGACGCGCGTATATATTCAAATACGTGCAAAACTTTCTCAACGACGCGGTCTAATCGTTATCGCGTTGATTCAGTTACACGTCCCACGGTCTCTACGTAGGGTTGCAGTTTATCGAGAAACACCGATGGACCTTGCCGCGGGAAGCGTTCAAAGCGGCGCGTTATCTTATCAGTCCCGTGACACACATATACGTCCCCGCGATCATTGATCGCCGTTTATCGCATCGGTTCTTACGAATCTGTCCATCCTGGCGACACTGAAACTTCTAGGGTGAGGCGTCGGACGAGGAAGGGGGGGGATGGTTGGGGCGTTTTCATCACGCACGCCAGGCAGGGATGCCACTCTGAAAATTCGGTTGGCAAGATCGTCGTCGGTCGGCAACGATCCGCCAAATATGTACTCTCCTCCTCCTCCCTCCGCTCGGAACGCTACGTTAAATATCCTGCGCCCTCGAGAGAGGCACGGAGGACCTCGGTGGTTCTCCGGTCTCTTCTTTCGAAACTTGCAAAAACACCAGGCATCTCGCCGGGCTTCTTCTTCTTCGCCGGGTGATTCTCGCGGTCTCTCCGCTAGCGAGCGAGCGAGCGATGGCAAGGCGCGCGTGTTTCATCGTCGTTTCTCCTCCCCTCCCCTCCCCTCCCCGGAGGAGGAAGCGGCCGGGAGAGCGAGAGAAAGAAAGCCAAGCGGAGACGACGAGGACGCGCCGCCGGTGATCTCTCTTCTTCTTCTCTCGCGGGGCGTCTTTCTCTGCGGGGGAAAGGGTCCTCTTTCCCGCGCGCGTGCACCGGGTTTCTGCTCTTCACTCGTTCTGTAATCTGTACGGCACGGTGGCCCGCGATTGGACCGCGGGAGGGGTCGCTGTGGGAAGGGACAACGAAAGAGACCGAGTGAGTGAGAGAGCGATGGAGTTAGTGTGGTCGGAGAGCGAGGAAAAGGGACGCCGCGCCGGGTACGAAGGCAGAGAAAGAGGACGAGGAGGAGATGGCGGCGGAGGGAGGGGTGTTACCGTCGCATTTCAGAGAGGACTTTAGCGCTCTGGATGGAGGTAGGCTAGCCTGGTGAGCACCAGAAGGGACAGAGAGAGAGAAACGCGAAACGCTAAAGGCGAAGAAAGAGAGAGAGAGAGAGAGAGAGAGAGAGAGAGAGAGAGAGTGAGAGGAGTTGGCGAACACAGGAGGAAGAGAGCGTGAGAGAGGGAGAGAAAAAGGGTGGCGAGAGAAAGCGAGAGAAGGCTAGGGGATCCACACAGCCGACACGTCTCTCTGGCTATGCTGTATGCCGCGCCGCGCCGCGCCGGCAGGCTACCCTGCTTCACATTGCCTCTGTCCTTCTCGCGCGTGTTTCGCGTTTCACTCAGTCGTTGCCGTTCGAGCTCGTTCCTATCCGCTCTCTTTCTCTCTCTGTCTCTCTCTCTCTCTCTCTCGACCGCGTTCTCTCTACGTTTCTCTCTTTCCGCAGCGGTCGTGGCGTTGGCGCTCGCGCTCGATCTCTCTCTCGGTCGCCGCTGCCTCTGGTCTCCTGGTTCCTCTCCTCGCGCTCGTTCAATACTCTGGGAGAGAGTGAGGTAGGAGGTGGGGGAGGAGGAGGAGGGGGAGGAGGTGACGGCGTTGGAGGAGGAGGAGGAGGAGGAAACGGCTGCGAGGGGAGGTAGAGGCCAGAGGGAGAGAAGCGGCAACTCTCTCGCGCAAACCCGACGGACTCACGGAACACGATTCCACCGTTGGTTGGTGGGCTACGGATGGTTTGTTCGCACGATCGAAACCAGCCCGGCCGAAGGAGAGCCAAGAGCGAGCGAGAGAAAGAGAGAGGGAGGCCCTCTCGGCTCGCTGATACGGAATGGAACCGCGATCGGTTGAAACGCGGCAGCGACGACGACGACGACAACGACGACGACAACGACGACGACGACGAGGACGACTAGAAACGATGAAGACGACGACGGCAGCAGTAGCAGTAGATGGTGCCGGCAACTCGCGATAGTAGTATCGTTTCTAAATAGTTGACGACTAGTCAGCTACGATTGGTTAATGTGGTTTCTAGGTCGATGGCCTGACACACGGGGAAAGGGGAGGGGGGGAGGCACTTGTCGAACCGATGTGCCCCGAATATTCTACGTGTGTCGACCGCGCGCTAATCGTGTCCGAACAAAGTGAAAGAACGAGAGAAAATACCGTAGCTTGGCGAGGGATAACCCACGCACACGATGACGTAACGTAACATAACGTAACATAACGTTTTTGCATCCTTGCGTTGATTAGCATAGTCATCCAGTAGAATCCAATAAGGTCACCAACAACGTTGGTGATATAGAAATAAAAAAAAGGTACTGGTCGTGGACTTTGGGAACTATTGTCCTACGGGCAAGATAGCCTTTTGTCGTTACGAGGAACGTTCACCGGTGCGAGAGAGAAAGAGAGAAAGAGAGAACAGAATCCTATCTCGGATAGTCTCCCAGAGTACGATTCCTCGGTTCGTGCTCTTCCGTCCCGCCGTACACACACCGAAGACTCAATGACGTATCGTTAAACAAAAAGCACTTGGCTGCGTTTGTATACGGAAGTTAGGTATACGCGATGGCAGAAGGTACGGCGGCCGGGTGTGTACCGGCGAGAGAGAAGCAGAAAGGAAGGAGAGCGAGTTCAGTCAAGTTACCAGCGCAAAGTTGTTGTGCCTCGTTCTCTCCTTCTTTTCTTTTCTCGTCCGCTCTCCTCTCAATACGCGGCTGTGTGTCTGACTGCAATCGCTATAAGCGCCTCTGGGGTACACCCATATGCATACCTCCGCGTGTATCTATGCATATTCACACACTCGACTATCTCTCACGAGTCGTGACCTACGGTGATCGATACAGAGTGCCGCTCATTTGCCACGAGCTGCAACGACTACCACCACCGCTCTTCGTCTCGTTTTCTCTCTCTTTTATTTTTCTCTTAAGGTTCTCTCCTCTCTGTAATTTTTCTCTCCTCCTCTCCTTCCCTCTCTCTCGCGGCGGTGACGATCTTCCTACCCGACACTCGACGAATAATTAGGACGGGTTCGTTGTTAGCATGGAGATTCGTCGGCGAGGCTTTTTACTTTCTCCGTTGCAGCACCGGCCTTTCTCTCCCTCTTCTCCCTGGCTCCTCCTCGTCCCTCGTGCACGGTCGAGTAAGTTACGCCCGGTCTCGTAGCGCGCAGCAGGGGAAAAGAGAGAAAAACAGCGAGAGAGGGACCCAGAAGGAACGACGAAAAGACAAAACGAAAGATGGTGCGGCGGATGCCAGGGGAAGAAGACGACGAACGTAGAGAGAGAGAGAGAGAGAGAGAGAGATGGTTGCGGGATCGTACCGAGTTTCGGATAAAATTCTCTCCGTCCTTCTCTCCTTCCCTTTCTCGCTGCCGAGGTATACTTTCTTGCCCGTTTCTTCATCGGCTCGTCTCTCTATAGAATTCTATCTCTGGCTCTCTCCCTTCGGCTGAAACGTTGCGCTCCTCGCGCGGGGCAAAAGGGATCTCTCTCTGCACTCGTTCCTTCACCTCGCTCTCTGGGAGCGTGCGTTTTTTTCCAACTCGTTTCTCAGGTATTCCGCCGCTCTCAACCGGCGGCCGACCCGCTCGCAGCTCGACCAGCTCGAGAGAGACGTCGTTTCTCGCGTCGTCCTCTCCGTCGCCTCCTCCTATTCTAATTTTCCGCGATTTTCGTTTTGTTCATCCGCGAGAAAAAAAAACACGCGTGTGGACACACATACACACACACTGGACGATATTTCAGTCAACGATATATCGAACCTAGTGTTTTAATTAGTAAAACGAGACGAACGCAAAAATCTCTCCGCGGTGGCTATCGGCGGAGAGATTGGAGCTGCCGCGTAACGTTAATTCCAGTCGTGTCGTGTCCGTTCCGCGAAACCATTCGGCGAAACGAGCGCACTGTACTCGCGAGCCAGCTACGCGTTACGTTCGATACGCGCGAGTACAGCTCGTTCCCTTGGTTTATAAATCGCCGCGAAGTCGCCAACGTTGCAGCCAAACCCCCATCGGAGCCGTCGTCGTAAATCTGGCGAAGGTGCGCGACCGTTTAGCCACGAATTAATCGACGATGAGTTACGCACGGATTAACCACGCGCGTTTGCATCGACGTCACCTCGGCCCTCGACTCGTTTAAATAATTTCGTATTTTCGTACTTCGTTTTGAGTTGGGTTCGTGTTGAAGGTTTTAGTCTTCTCCTTTCAGACGGTACGGATGTCTTTCGAAGATTTTTTTGAAAGAAATAGGTTTAGGTTAGGTTAGGTTTAGGTTAGGTTTAGGTTAGGTCTAGGTTAGGTTAGGTTTATAGACTTACGTTGCGTTGTTTTGCGAAAGACTTCAGTCTTTAGGACGCAGGGTAATAATTAAGAAAATTAAAGAAATCGTACAATTAAAAGTGGAAAATTTAAGATACCACTTTGTAAATACGATCGACAACGCTCCGCGTTCGATAAATATCAGAGACGTAGAATTCGGAGGGACGCGAATGTATAATCCGGCTGCCGCGTGATTCATATGGCGATATCGCGGATTTATTGTGCTTGTCATCGATTATGCACACTCGCGCGTAAAATGGAATCGGGTCACTCCACGTCCTCCGCGTCATCGGGATGAGAAAAAGAGGAGAAAGAAGGGGAGAGCGGTCGTTTTGAAGCTTGATCGCGAGATAAAAGGAAGGATATCCGAAGAGCAGTGCTCCAGAAGGCACCGCGTATTCCATATTTATGCGACCCGGCTGCGATTAATCTCTTAGCTGCGAATGACGAGTATACGTTTCGTTGCAACTTTTTGCGCAGTGACTAGGAGAAGTAATTGCAATTTGCTACTCGAATGAAATTTTTTGCCGAAAATGAAACGTATTTGTGAAATTTTTGGACGTTTTAGTAAATATTTTCTTAATAATTATTATCAATTAATCAATATTAATATTTTTTTAAATATTAATATTTAGTTGGACAATAAAATATATTGATTTTTCAAAAAAAAAAAAAAGACTGGTGTTATTTCCTTGCAATTAAATTTAATTCAATTTTACGGTAGCTGTACATACTCCGTGTTTGACCAGTATAGTAATAATCGATATCATCGCGTTGTCGATGAGATACATACTTTTAAAAGTTGGCGCCACAGCTAAGAGGTTAACAATTAATACTTTCCTACAGAATAAACATTCGTACTTTTCGCAGGCGTATTTACACGTGCAAATTGAAAGACACTGAAATGTAACGATTTAGAATTTACGATTAAAACGCGCCACCGCGAGTTACGTCTCGTTTCATAATAGCACGAGCTATCGCTATATAAAACCAAGAGAAGAAGAGGGTCGAGGAGGCAGGTATGTGTCGCACGTACGACTGCCTCGTAACAAGATTGGGTGTGTCGGGCGAAAGCATCGACTTCTCCGTGAAAAATAAACGCGTCCCTTTTGTCCGACCGCGTGGTTCAAGTGCGAACTAAATAACCCCAACTAATAAGAATTAGATAGAAAAGAAACCACGAATATCGAGAAATTACGACGAAACATTTACGTTCTCGTTTCGCGTTTCCTCTAAAACAGCGGTTCGCTCTTTTTTCTCCTTGTACTTCTTGATTAGGCTTCTCGTTCTTGAGTACTTCCTCTTGTAAGCCCCCATTCCTCGAAAAAGTTTGCTTTTTTCTTTTTTAATTTTCTTAGGGTAACGACTCAAATTAACCTAACGACATTTGTAGACCTCTATCTTTGACTTTGTATTTTACAATTTGTTTCAACTTTTTACAATGGCGGTATGACCGGTGGGCGGGTCTAGTGACAACATTCACGCAAGTCCCTCT
The DNA here is from genome assembly GCA_030673865.1 of Melipona bicolor. Lineage (NCBI taxonomy): Eukaryota > Metazoa > Arthropoda > Insecta > Hymenoptera > Apidae > Melipona > Melipona bicolor. The sequence goes on from JAHYIQ010000012.1 coordinate 5,022,160, forward strand.
TTTTGCAAATCAAAAATTCTGTTTTCATTTCAACTCCTTTTTTTTGGTGTTCTCCGCCGTTACCAATATCCGCTGCTCTGAAAGATGCGCGGATTTTCCAAACTGTCCTCTAGAATCAGAATTTGCATAATAAAATAATTGGAAGGTACAGTGTTGCGAGGGAACAGGATTCCGATATTAGGAGCACGCAATTTTAAAGAAAAGCTCTAAAAAAGGGAAAACGGAATTTTTTTAATATAAAAGAAGAAAAAAACCGTTTATTTCAATTATCAAACACCAAATATTTCTTAAACTGAAAAAAAGAAATTTTTAATAAATTCGTTTTTACTTACATTGGAGCACAAAACGTTTAAAATGAAATTCACACGAAAACACATCTCTAGGTGGATTAAAAACTGTCCCACCATGCACTAACTGTCAAAAAAAAAAAAAAAAAAAAAAAAATTAAAAAAATTAAACCCACCTAACTGCAAAGAGTCAAAAGTCGTCGACGAAACTTTCCTCGTCGCTCGTCGACCTTTCGAGCAGCCAGCAGTGTTCAAAAACGGTGGTCGGTAATAAATCGTTGAGCGGCGGGGGTACATCGGTACCGAACGTAAGCAATTTGCCAATTGGTGACGGATGGGTATCGCGCCGTGGTACGCCTACGGGATGACGAAAGAAAGAAATGACGGGCAGAGCCGGAGAGGTGAAATTTTAACGGTGGGTCGACTTTTACTGCTTGTTGTTCGAGATTGCATAACACGGCGGCGTCGTAATGAAGTACTGCTTATAGTTAAACGATCGCGAGCGTAACTTCATTCATAAATGTGGGCGGACGGGGATGGGGGAGGGGCAGACGTGGCCGGGGAGGGGAGGACGTTTGTTACAGCGCGAAACGACGAATCGTATTTCATACGCGACGATTGTATCGAGCGTCAGCCTCTCTCTTCTCTCTCTCTCTCTCTCTCTCTCTCTCTCTCTCTCTCTCTCTCTCTCGGCTCTCCTCCACTTTTTCACCCGTTCACCCGGCCACGACCGGTACCGTTATGTAAATCTATGGCGTTTGCGCTAACAGTTGTCGAACGCTTGTAAATTGGGACGGTCCATGATTTCCTAAACGTTAATTACTTTTTTTTTCCTTTTTCCTTTTTTTACATCGTCTCTTTCTCTCTCTCTCTCTCTCTCTCTCTCTCTCTCTCCATTTGCATTCCCGCACACTCTGTTTATTCTGCGCCTGTTCGTTTCACGTGGTTACGCGATAATTCTCCGGCGAGTGTTATCCCGCGAGGGCATTAAATCGCGAGGTCTCGCGGCAAAGCGCATCCATTGGAAAAGTGACCGGCCGCCGCGTCGACTGGAAGATGAAGTTTTGTTATTACACCGATCGGTGCGTCGTAAATCGCGCGTGCGCGTGCCCGCTCCTCGTGATTCACGATTATAGACGTATCGTAAATCATCGCGGGCCAGGTCGGAATTTTCAAATTACCGTACGATTCGTGCGTGTAATTTCACGGCGAGTGCGTTGTGCCACTGTATCTCGTCGGTAACTGGGTCAACATCTCGTTGCCCGGATCGAATTCTTCGTTTTCTCCTTTCTTTTTCCCCCCTTTGTCGCAATCGTCGTTTCGGAACGGAGATCGATCGCGAGTAATGACGCATCGTTCACGAACGAAGCCGAGGATTTCGCAACACTCGCGTTACACGGAAGTAAGACGCGAAAAAGGGAAAAAAGGAAATGGAGCGAGAGCGTTCGTCCGGCACCAGCGAACCGATCTTTGACAGTATTTCATCGGGACAAAGAAGAATTTGAAACATCGAATGCACGTTTCACGGTGAAAGAATCGTCGCGCAAACAAATCGACAACGCGGAAACAAGGGTTTCCTTGAATTTATTGGCTGACAGGTGATTGGCCGCCGCCCCCGCAGGTGCACTTTCTTTACCTCCCTCCCTCCCTCTCTTTTTTTTTCTCTTTCTTCCTCTTTATCACGTCCACGTTTATATTTCCCCCCCGTACGAAATTTGATTCCCGCAGATATCTGCCGCTGGGACGGCGTTAAACGAAAACTGACCACCCCCCCAGCCCCCCCCACAGCCCCGATGACGTTACGTTGCGTGCTATATCCCGGCGCCATATCCACACACGCTCCCGCAAGCTGTAAATCAGCGGAACAATGAACCCGTGGCGTAGTAAACGTCCACCTCGATATAATTTATTTCCGTACACGAGCGATAATTAGTTCCGACTGGAAGGTGGAACTTTCTCGACGGAACTGTATCACTCTCCGCGCCGACTCTTCCAACCGAGATCGAGCCGCGACTCGTCGTATCGATAGATCATCGCTTTGGTCGCGTCACCGTCGCGGACCAAAGATACGATTCGTAGAACGCATTCCGATAAATTGCACCGATAATTCCCCACCGCCGAGGTATCGATGCGCGAATAATTCCCCACGATCGTCGAGTCAGCGAGTCGATCGACGAATTCAAGAAATTACGCCGTTCTTGCCGTGTCGATTTCGCGAGTGTGCGTTTCATGAGTATAATTATCGATACTTGCCAAGGTTACTACACGCACTTTCGTTTTTTTAGGGGAAATTCCTTGTTGAATAAATCGACTTTGTTTGAGTAACTTAACTTAACTAAACCGATACTTTGTACTTAGGATGGTCGCTGAGAGACCGAATGATACGAAACAAAAGTAACTTTTACAAATACATGTTTTTTTAATTTTTTATTATTTTATTTGGATTCTCTTCGGTATGTGAAAAACAATATCCCTCGAATGGCTACCATTTTCTTGCTCACAAACACGGGCCCTTCAGTTTTTCAGTGGCCACCCTGTATATATGTTATTCTGTGCATTGTTTCTTACGTTAAATTACTTGCACTTTTCTTGTAAAAGTTTGTTCATTCCACGATTAGTCGTTGGATCATATCACTACCGTAACCGGTCAAATGACCAAAGATCGTCATGAAATAAAGCCTTTTTGTCTTTTTGCAAGAAGAATACAGATAATTTAGCACGTTTCAATGTAGAGAACAATGCGCAAAATAACTTTTCGATAAAAAATTATATATTCCCATTTTTCTCAACGAGAGTTAATTGAACAAAAGGAACAATAACGAACGCGCCATTTGACCAAGCGTTTGATACGTTCACTGTTGAAAAGAAAACTCGGTCGTTGTTCCGTGACAGTCTGAATACGTCGTTGGAAGAGGTATCGGAGCAAATTGTTGAAAAATGACAGTCGAATCGATACGCGAGCGTTGAAACGGCCACTTGCCAATACTCGTGTGGCAAAAGACAAAAGTCGTAGCGCGGTTAGGCCTGGAATTGAAACCCTAACCGTCGGCAAATTGGGGTCGTCAAGTCCCGGACGGAAAAGTTTTTAAAAGTTTTTGTAGATCTCTCTGTAACAATGGAAAGAGAGGCTACCTAGGATCCTCATGCAAAATGTCATCTACCTAGTGGATAGACTCCGCAAGTACCGTTAGCTCAACAGCCACAGTTTAGTTTCGAATACGACAAAAGTGAAGTTTGGCCTCCGGTGACTTTAGTGAATTGTGTCAATAATAAAACACCACTTATTATTTTTATGAAACAAAATAATATAAACACTTTCACAATTCATTCAAAAATCCTACAAATTCGAAAGAACAGTTTCAGAATAGTCATAATTTTTTAAGAGTTGGAAAATCTCTTCATATTTTTGCGAAAAGTCTTTAAAACCCTAGAACAATATCTTTTCACGTTCCTTTAGCACCTTTGAGCAAAATCCCATTTTTCTCACCATCTTGCCTCGATTCTCAATCTTCGCAAGCGAGATTAAGCTTCGCACATCCGGGCAAAGTTTAAATTAGAGACTCGAGCAAAGAGCAGCATCTCGTAGTAATAAAAAATCGTGCAGCCAGGGAAGAAAAGATGCCCAAAGTTTGACGAAATTCGCGTTTGGCGAAAAACCGCCGAGTCGTTGCCGGCTGAGACAACAGGGGTTAAAAAAACGTGAGGGGAAAAATGACGGGCTCCTGATCGTCGGCCAAATTTGTCGCTCCGCGCTGCGGACGATTCTTCAAGGACCACCCTGTCTCGAATTCCACGACTCGTTCTCCCCACCAGCGCGCGGCACGGCTGCGGGCCAGCGATAGAAGGAACACTTATCGCGTTCGTGCCGGTATGACCTAAGTTAGGTATGTAGACGGCCAGCTCGTCGAGCTCGCCAGAGAATACAGAGAGAGAGAGAGAGAGAGAGAGAGAGAATACGTCGGCCGTTTCTCTCTGCTCTGTCTCGTCGCTTGATACGTTCTTCTCGCTCATACGCGGCTCGTATGTTTACTCGTCGTTACCATCATCGTCGTCGTCGCCGCCGCCGCCGCCGCCGCTTCTGTTCCTGCAGTGGGCCTCTCTTTGTACTCGACCACACGCGTACGCGTACGCACACGCGCGCGACGCACGCATTTGGATCGGCTGTCGCTCGGGACACGCGCGTGTGCGCGTACGCGTCTCAGCGCTCGCGCAGAAGATAAGCGAGCACGCGCTCCAACTCCGCTCCGTTTGCCTCTCGCGCGCCAAAGTACACGCGAGCGTACTTACCTGACCGGGGTAATTAGCGCGATTTTGTCCGTTTGGTCGAACATTTGGTTCGCCACGAGAAATCGCGAATCGTCGAGCGATCGCGTCGGTTAGCCTTTTGCGTCGACCAATCTCGTCTCGTTTTGGAGCTTTGAAATGATGTTCGTCTCGTAACCACTGCTGAGCGCTCGATATTAACCCCCTTGCGTTGGCAACTGGTTTGCGGACCGTAACGAGTGACCGAGCCGTATTCGGTAATTCGTCGCTTCCTTTTTCTTTTCAACTCGTCGAAGTTACATTTAAATACGTAATCTCTTGAAACTGAGAAAATGTCGCAATTTGGGACAAGAATCAACCAAACCATGCAACGTGTATTAAAAATGGCGGCGATTGGTTTTCGGTCGAGCATCGTTTTCGAACGAAAACGCGTAACTGGCGATAGACGCTTTCAGCGTATACTCGTCGAGGACGGAGGAATAAAAATACCGGTGACAATGCAGGTTTCGTGCATTAACGAATTAAGAAGCACGCGTTGAAATAGACGGGGCGTTTGAAAGGACCCACGAGGCACGAACGCGCGATTCGCCTGCGTTCGCGTCGGAATCACGGACACGTGATACTCACACGTCTATTGGGAGATGGTATCGTCTGACTTTACGTTACATACTCGCTCCTCCTACCTAGAAAGTCATCGCTCATCGCGGCCCGGGTTTCGCCACGCGTATCTACGTGTACGCGCCCATTTACACACGCGCGCGTCCAGTTGGCTTGCACTGCCGATGCGCTATGAATTGTCGGGTGTAATCGCGAGAAGAAAAACGGAGGAAAAGAGAGAGGAAATCGTCGGCATTCAACTTTTTTCCATACACTCGTCAATTAAATGTCGATACTCTCGAAGGTACGTGCATACGCTGGTGAGTTTTTAAGAGTTTCAAGCAACTGCAAAGTGGCGATTTTTAGAGAGCGATGGCTTTCGAAAGTAGCCAGGTACAACTGTCGTAGGATAATCTCTTTTAAGGAAGCAAAACAGATAAAAATGGTCAAAGGGACGTTGGAAGGAAAGTTGAGGAAGATTGGGAAAAGGTCCTACGGGAATTCCAATTCCTGTTGAATCGAAGCTCGAGGTCGTAAACGACGGAGGACAGTCCACTAAAAAATGGTACACTGCAAAGACGGTTTAGTTCGAACAAATGGTACTTTAACAACAAAGAGGGACGTTCAAACATTTCACGTGGTGATAGTAATCGTATAGCAAGTGTACGTCTGGACAGCGTTTAATTGGACCAAATTTCACACTCACGCGTGGCAGTGACCCTAACAAATCGCGCACGAGAGATATCCTCGAATCATTCGAACCAAATCCGAAGTAATAAATCACCGAAAATTACGAAGCGGCCGGCCCAATCTCTCCCGACTCGAATCCCATTGAGAAACTTTGGGACGAGACCAGACAGACAGATACGAGAATGCTGTCCTACTTCGGGAACAGATTTATGGAATACGTTCCGCAGCGAGGGGAAACTTTCAAAAAATTGACCGCACGAATTCTAAGAACAGCAGAAACCGTAATAAAAAAACCGCGGCGGGTTCTTCGACGAAAAGGAAAAGCAAACATTCTTCTATCTTTTAGTGAAACTTCCAAGACATTTACGCTTTAAACGTAAGAAAAAACATTCGAAAAAACACGATTGTTTCATTTTTTTTTTTTTTCATGAATGATTATCTCATTTTTTTAAAACTTCCATGCAAACGTAGCAAGTGTTTTGCAAGACTTACGAGCAGGAGTGTACTTCCTTTCGCACAGAGAAAACACTTTAAAAACGTGTAGCAACTATTATCGTCATCGTTTTATCAATACGTCGCTATCAATCGTGTCATCGTTCCGCGCGTTGTGTTATCTCCTCTCGATCGTCGGCAGCCGTTGGCGCGAAATTTCACGTCTTAGTTTTCAATGTGCCTTGCCGGTGGAATTTCTGTTCGCGTTTCCCGACGTTAAAAATTTCGAGCGATGCTGACTCGAAGTTGTTCGTTGCGCGTGATACGGGCATATAGGACTCTGTAGACTGAAAGGGGAGAGACGATCTCGCGGAAACGAAGTGGCCGTCAGACGTGTTTCTCGCGAGAGAACGAGGGAGAACGCGATGGGAGAAGGATGATCGACCTTGCGCAAGGTGATCGCAGATCGATCGGTATTCAATCCCGGGGAATTGACGCGTGGGCGTGCAGTAGAGAGATTCGATGGAAATTTGTGCGTTTTCTTTCTTTTCGCCGGCCTTTTCGCGGTTCGACTCGATCTGTGCCGTCTGTCGCTTTATGCATCCACTCTAGCGAAAGTATTCTATAACGCTTATAGAAACCATTTGTATTGCAATTTCTATATATACGCAGAACGTGTGTATCGAGAAACTGTTCTTGTCTTTTTTACATATAGATTTTATAAGAAATATCTTCTAAATTGATGGGTTTTAGACTTAGATAGGTTATATATATTACTTTTATTAGATAGGTAATTTATTAGATATATAATACTTTTTTGTAGAGAAAACAACCTGATGCCAAAAAAATTATTTCATGATAATTATACTTGAAAGAATAGTAGTGACCTACACGCATCTATCTATCTAGAGACAAACTACTAAACCAAATGCACCAAATTACTGCCCTCTCTCGAAACAGAACAAAATACATGTTTGAGACATTTTTTAAATGACGAATGATTGCATTTATAGTACACTGTATATAGAATATATATATATCGTAACTGTTATGCGTCAATTTGATCATCGTCGTGTTGTAGTGAAATTTCGAAAAACTTTCGCACAAAAATTTCAGTACGTCTAGTAGTGCAGAGACGGTTTGATTTCGTCAAACATTTCCTCTCCTTTCTCCTCCTCGATCATCTGGTTACGCGCGTCGATAATGTTGCGCGTTAACGTCGGATTTATTCGCATTCCGTTCGGACTTGGACTCGACCGAATCCAAGCCGTAATAATTGCGATAATCGATCAGGGAAACGCAAGGGAGGAAATTCCAATTTCACGAGAGAAGAAAAAAGAAAGAGAGAGAGAGAGAGAGATAGAAAAAAGATAGATGGGATAAAAAAAAGAAAGGAGACATCTTTCACGCGGTTCACACGGCAAAGCGTGCTCCGAGCGTTGTTGCATAACAATAACAGAGTCCAATTTTATGGTATAGATTTTTTTCAACCATCCGTTACGTAACGTAGCGGCACGTGACGTAAAGTGCTGTTACAGGAGAGGCATTTAAATCGTGATGTATCGCGTTTGCCGCGAAAGCATCGATATCGCGACACGCGACGCGAACACCGAAACGAAACTTATCGGTGTGCGCCGTCGTCATACACGCAATCTCCCTTGCCTTTCTTTCAAGTTCGAATTCAAATTTATGTGCGGGGCACGGTCGTAAAAATTTGTTCGCGCTGGTCAAAAGCGACCGCGATTCGGAGCAGTCGGTCCGAAGGAATCGAGAAAAATATCTTTGCCGCTGGCTGGTGATTCTTTGAACTTTTCGAAAATTTATTGAAATTCCTGTGTAAAAGCAGTTGGATAAAGTTACGTTTTCATCGATATTGAATTAACGATACACGTAGTGCGATTCTATAATCGCATTAACACGTATAAATTGAACGTGCATTTGCTGTTTAATATAAAATTTGATCGATACGTGTCCGAAACAATCACAATGCGCCGAAACGTCTTACGTCGCTTGTTTTGTTTTGTTTTATGTTTCACGTGCGGCCGCGCGGTAGCGTGGAGTGGGGATGGCCCCCACCAATTCTTAGAATTGGTGGGGATAGCGACGGACGCTCAAGCGCGCGCTACGGTATTAGCTCCCCTTCTTTTTTTGTATCAGTTGTAGAAAATCAGTGTTACGGCAAATCCGTTCCTTCCTTCTCGCGTTATGTGGAATCTCGAAATAGAATATCGTTTATTATTATATCGCCGTACTTTATTTTTGGTTTCGCACGTATTCACGTCGAAAGTTAGAAAAAAAAGAAAGAATGGATTGCCTTTCTTCTCGACCTTTTTAACCTACTCCCGCGTACGACACACGGTATGGATTCGCAGACGGTAAGATAATACGAGTCTGACTCGTGTGGTCGATCGAACGTAGCTCGAGTTATATATTTAAGCGCACTGAACAATTGTTCTCCGCAATTGTTCTTCGATGATTTAGAATTCCGCTAAATTATCGAATCTTGTTAATTTCGATACGACAAGGTGGTGTCGACGCTTCTTAAATTGAAGTCGAGCATATCCACGCGCGAATTTATTCCAAGTTCAAATTGAATTTGTAAACTTGAAGTCGACAGGGGGGATTTCACGGTTTATTTACGTAATTAAGCGTTCGCACACCGTATCGCGTATATGGAGCGTTCGATTTCTAACTCTCTCGCCCACCGCGGAACAAAGGTTGCTCGTCGCCGCGCACCTACCGACGCGCCATTGAACGAGTCGAGCGCGAAACACCCTCGGTTCGAAATTTATTCGGCACGGGGTAATCCTACCGTTTTACCTGCGGGTTAACCCGACCATCCAGGGTTAATTACACCGCCTCTAGGAGGAAAATATTTCATCGTCCGACCGGGCTGGTGGAATCCTTGGTGAATAGACCCACCTACTCTTGGATCCTTCGGCGTGACGACGACGACGACGACGACGACGAGAGAGAGAGAAAGAGAGAGAGAAAGAGAGAGAGAGAGAGACGGTCGCTTTGAGGCCCCCAGCTCGCCGAAGGGCAACGTGATTCATGATCGCTGACGATGATTCACAGCACCGCCGTGACGTTTCCTCGTTCGACGCGCAGAAGCGTAGCTCGCTCCGTGGGCTCGTGGGAGAAAATGTCGTTTGCGCCTTCCTTTTCCTTCCAGCGCCGTTCTCGTTCGCCGCTCCAACACACCGAGCGCGCCACGTACGTGCACGGTGCACGGAACGAACGGCGTTTCACCCAACGATCGAAGATTATTCCTCGACGACTTCGACTCTTCTAGCCTGTTCTTAGCTAATCTCTCGGGTGATTGATGCTTCGCGAGGAGGAAATATCGCGCCTTTTTCTCCGCTGAAGTGCGGCACGCAACGCTGGAAAAATGTAACGTGTTTTTCTGCCGCGAGAAAACCTCTTACGTCGCGAGGTGAAAATAGTAAAAGTTGCGCCGTAGGTTATTTTGAATTGTATTATCGTTGCGTCAATTGTACGGGTGTCGAATCTTTCAAATCTTCCGGGCCTCGTTGGCCAGCAAAAATTTGTTACCAGAACGTAATTTACATATCTCTTTTATCAGTTCGGTTATTGTTAAACAACCGTTATAGCGAAACTTTTATTGGTTTAGGCACACATCTGCCTTCATCGACTCGTGTCAGATTTGTTCCAGCTTCGAGATCGACGAGTTTGCTACTTCAACTAAAAACTTGAAATTGCATTTGTCGAAGGAAAGCAGAAAATTCACTCGTCGATTATTTTTTAGTTTACGATAAGTTTCGAGTCAATGATTCGTCTAACGGAATATTCGATCCGTACCTCGCGTCAACCTCTTAAAGATCGCGTTGCAGTCGTGTTACGGCACTCGATACGTGGACGTAACCGGCGCGTTTAAAGCATCGCGTGAAAGTATTGCAACCTCCTTTCTCCTTTTAAAACGGCTGATAACTCCGCCGCAAAAGATCGTTCGTCGCCTCGGCGCGCAAAAGTGGTTCTCTGGTCGAAAACGTCCAAGTGTCGAACGAGCCTCCTCCCTCCCTTCCTTCCTTCCTTCCTTCTTTCCCGCTGTCGTGTAAAATGGCCACGACCCGTTTCGCGGGAAGTGGGAAGTCTCCGCCCGAAAAACACGGTTATCGCCTCGGTGTTTCGCGAGTCGCGTGATCGTATTCACCGGCTTGCATCTGGAGCGAGTCTCCGGGCAAAGTAATTCGCTTCCTTCCTCTCCTCTTGGAGGAAAGTTTCGCGAGGGGAAAGCGCGAGCAACTCGCCGCCCTTTCGCTCTTCGCGTTCTTCCCTTGTGTTTCTCGTTAACCTCTGCTCGCGGACTCGTGGTCTCCGGGTCGTAAATCACATCGACGACAAGTTATTGATATTAACCCCTTGACACACTCGATGTGGCCAAAAAGTGATATTTTTACTACTCTTGTGTCTATGCAGGATGGCGTAACAAAATTAATAAACAATGAAAGATGAAAGAACAAAGTAACAATGACGTGACGAGGAATTTTTTAGTTTTCGAATTTTGGAGATTTTAGAGATTTTCAGACGTTGGAATAAGCGCTTGTAGTAATATTTGCAACTTGATTTCTATGCAATTTCGATGCAAGTTTTATACTTTGGTCGTTTAGTTCCAGTACTAGTATTTAGGAAGTTTCTTTCCTTCTTTTTTTTTTTTAAATTAAATTCGATAAAAGAATCGGAATTTTAGGATTTCGTAGCTGGAAGAGAATAAATCGAGCTCTCGATAGAGCTCTCGTTGGGCAACGCTAGGAGCATCATCGATGCCTGATGGCGACAAGTGAAAGCAACGTTTGAAAATATAATGATCGTTAAGTAAGCCTGCCTCGGCCGTTTCTTCGCGACGCGCGCAGTTCCTGGCGTCCGTTTCTCCGATTCGGGCTCGATATCTATATAATTTCACGGAGGAGTTGTTCCCCGGCGACGATTAATTCTTTGCTCGCGCGGCGGAGACGTTGCGGAGATTCTGGGCCAGCGTCCAACCATCGACGATAACGACATAAACGTCGAGGCCGAAATAGCGTCGGACGAGTCTAGAAAAGGAAACGACAATCTAGAAATAGAGGTGTCTGCGAGCAGTCGTGCAAATTGGGAGAAAATTCGCCGCGAAAGTGCGAGCCTTGACGCGTGACAAGGAAAAGAGGATTTAGCGGTCAAAGATCATTTAAAAAAGAAAAGCAGCAACAGCGTCTGTTCTCTGTTAATCGTTTCGCGATTTACGCAACAGAATGTTCGAACTTTGTAGCTTCTTGCAATTTGCTTTGATAATTCGCTTGCCTGTTCCAAATATAAACTCACGAGCGATATTGATCGTCGGATGAAATCAATTTTGACTCCTCGAAACCCCGGGGCCAAAGACAGTTTTTTTTTAATTTTGCCGATGCGAAATTAATCGAAAGCGCGGAACTGTGTTTCTGTAAAGAGAGAGAGAGAAAGAGAGAGAGAGAGAGAAAAAATGGGGAACGTGACTTGTGGCACAGTTCCCGTGGCTTCTTTCGCCACGGTGTGGTTTATTGTCTGTTCTAGTCGGAACGTGTCACGCGGTTCCGTTTAATTTCCCCGCGATCGTATTCAGCGCGAATCTCCGCGTTCAAATAGAGGACTAACGATGCTCGACGATAGTGTATGACTTTAATATGTGGCGGAAGTACGACAAAGCGGCGAGTAGCGGCGCTGGTTCCGCGTACAAATTGAAAACGCGCGGTATTAAGAGACGGACATTTTAATATGAATACACCGGCGTCCGCGTAATCGAAAAATTAATAACGCATCGCGAGTAGTGGTGGTAGTCCTCCGCGCGGTCTACTTTATAAACAGCGAGCGCGAGAGAAAGGGAGACGGAGATATAGAGTTGCTGAAAGAAAGAGAGAGAGAGAGAGAGAGAGAGCAGCAGCAGCAGCAACAACAACACGACGCGCGGTGTGTTTCTTCTGTACTCGCGCGCGTTGTGTAATTTAATCAGTTGCCCGTCTAATTTGAGAATTAATAATAACCTGTTACTAATATTTGAGCTATAGCGGGACGGAAGCAGCCAGTAGCGTGGCCGTTGGTAACGCTCTCTTGGCGGCTGCGTCGCCCGCGTCCCCGAAACAAAGGTTAATGGCGACTTCGTACAAAGTCCAACGGTATGGCGTCGTCGCGATGCGAAAAGCACATGGTAATGAAATTACAGTAAATAACACGCAGAGAGCGGAAAACTGAAAGAGAAGACAGAGAAATAATAGCACGGAGGAGAAAGGAGAAAAGCGCGGCGCGTGGGCCTGGTAATTTCGCTCGAAACTGGCGAGAGTCCCTGGCCGAGTATCGTTCGGAAGCCATTTTCGCGTTGCTTCGTTTCGTCGTCTCTTTGGCATCGCCTTTTGGTCCGCGTTCCCTCCTCCCCCTGCTCCTCTCTGCCTCCAACGATCCTGCCTCTCCTTACCCGCGCGCAAAAGCCTCGACCTTTTTCCCTCTTTCTCTCCCTCCCGTCTGTGAACGCGAGCCGGACTGCTCGCTGCAGGTGTCTGTGCCGTGCGCTCTTTCCTCTTTCTTCTCCCTCTCTCTCCCTTTCTCTCTCTCTCTCTCTCTCTGCTTCTCTTTCGTCTTCTCTCTTCTCTCTTTTCGCGTTGTTCCCGAGAAGCAGCGCCCAGCGAGAAAGAGGGTAGCGCGTGCGAGCGAAAGAGAAAACACACCGGGAGAGGAGAGACCCGTGTCTACGTTTTACGAGAGAGCGGCCAGGCGGCGACCAGGAGGGAGAGAGGGAGAGAGGGAGAGACGCTTCGGGCAAAAACGTAGCGGAGATGGTGTCGTTGCTCGTGGACCGTGGCCGAGGAGGAGAACGCCGAGTCGACGACGAGTCCACTCTCCCTCCAACCCTCCGGGCTGTATCCAAAGTTCGTCATTTTCCCTGAAATCCGTCGAACTCGCTCTCGTTGACAACGAGATTTTAGCATCGCTCTTTATTGCGTCTTTGCACCGCGTGCGTACTTTAGAGGTCAAAAAAACAACTCAACGTCAATTGGAATACACGGTTCCTCCAGATGGCGGCGTCGCTAACCGCGTACAACGAAAGAAGCTCGTTATCTGCCTTGCCGACACTCGCTACGTGTTCTCTCGCTATCGGAAAATAATAATTCGGAGCTTTAACGTCTCCAACTACGATGCAAGCAGATTTAGAGAGAGAGAGAAAGACATTTCTTCTCGCATTCTTCGCTGTCTCGAAAATCGAGCGAAATCTCGGATGATTCTGAACTGGATGGAATTCCGGGATGAATAAGACGCGGGGAATCGTTGATACTGTTTTTCTCAATGGCAGATTCACTCGGGGCGACGTCGAAACTCCGTGGCCGAAGATCCGTGGCTGAAGAATGCTGCCTCGACTCGTCGAGAGCCTCTCTCCCTTCTTCTCCTCCCTCCTCCTCCCGTGTTATTGTCGACCAGCGGCCAGGGACGTACGCCGAAAAACCAATTCAACCTTGGTCGTCCCCGGACGTTTCCTTCGCAGGAATTAGCTTCCACGAGGTGACAATATACAGGCGGCTGTTGAATTTCAAGATCGCCTCGATCTCGGCCGGTGGGGGAAACGGAGAGAAGCGAGAGACGAGTGAAAACGTGGTCGCGTACCATCGTCCTCGTAAAATGGTTTTCTCTCCTCGCTGAACGCGGCCGTTTCTCCGGATCGACGATCGCTCCAGGTGGCACGCTCGTTGGTCGTTGGGTCGTTAAACGGTCGACGTTAAATCGCGCAAAAGTCCGGCTGCAAGTATTTCAGTTCACGCTACAATTAGAACGCGTTCTGCGTCTAAGTGTCTGGCGATAGTTGTTCGCTGGCTAGCGATGGCCTCGAGTTTCAATTCTGCACCGACGTTTTCTCTATAAATTTGCGTTACTCCCCGTGATTACTACTTTATCGAAGTAGCCTACTTGCGAGTTATTCAACTTATTTCCGAGGTTTTTCATATCAGTATATACATGTACGTCGCATCGGAGCAGTGAAACGTACCGTAGCAAGTGTTTCGCTGCGTATCGAACTCGATGCCATCGCTATCGCGCAACTTCCTCTTCCACTCGCGCACAGCTGAACTCGTTAATGCCTCGGCAAAGAGGCCTCGCTAGAGGAGTCCCGTAAGACATTGTTGTTATTATCCGGTCGATTCACTCGCGGCTCACGGAATTGAAAGACGTATTTATTAACATTTTTAACGGGCAACTTACACGTTGTTAATCACTCGCTCGCGGCAGCGAGGAAGCGGATCCGTGGCAGACACAGCGAGAGACGCGCGATCCCCGTTAGCGTGGAAACACGGAGAAAGAGAGCAAACGCCGAGAGAGCAATTAGGCTGAACCGAGGGAAAGAGATTGTGCAAATTATCGAGATATCGAGATAGTAATGGAGCGATATGTTTTATAATGGTCGCGTGGAGGACATGCGCGTTGTGAACGCAACGCAATTAACTCGTCCCTCCCCTCGCCGGTTTGGGGGAGGGACGAGTAATTCAATTCGCGAAGGAAGCAGCGGACTCTGTGTACTCGCCGCGAGCTTGACGCACATACACGCACACACACACACACATACACACATCTGGCTTCGCTTCGCTTCGGTTTCCACCGAATGGAAAACATTCTCCTCTCCCTTTCTCTAGAGCCTTCTCTCTATCTCGCGCAGGCGTAATTAAATATGCCCGCGGTGTAATTACCCAATTATCCTGTCGTGGAATCAGCGAAATCGCGGTCTGTTTCGCGAAGGAGCACGAGGCAAACCGTTGTTCGACATCGATAGGCGAGTTGATCTTGTTACTTTGTCACTTGTTGAGAGGGAAGGTATAGGCAGGAAGATTTACTCGCGAGTGAACGCGCGAAACGCGGTGCGCTGAATTTTTGAAAATTCTACAGTGCACCACTGCTTCGTGGAGAATGGAAAATGCGAGGTGTACGCTCTCGTTCGCGGAGCGCCAGGTATCGGTGCGAGAGAGTTTTATATAGGGAATTAACGTAACGTCGACTTATATATCGGGTAGAGTGGAAAGGACAGGCTAAAAAAGGAAGAAGGAGAGGGAGAGGGAAGGAGACAAAGCGACTCGAGAGGAGAGAACGTCTTCGCTCGATAAAAGACACCTTGCGTCCTCGTCCCTCCCGCTCCCCTCGAGCTCCCCTCGAACTCCCCTCGAACCTCGCCGGGGAGAGGGGAGAGGGGGGAGGGGAGAGGGACGAGGGACGAGGATGGACACGCAGACCCGCTCGAAATATTTCCAGCCACGGGTTCATAAATAACAGGTTTGCCCCGATGATTTTCGTCTTGGCGGATACCAACGCCGGCTCCTCGCTTATTGGAAATTCATTCCGCTCGCCTCTTTAATTAATTTTAATGCGAATTTCAATGCCCCCGGGGGGAGATCCCGCGGCGGCTCACCTACGGTTACCCACGCCTTCGCGACTTTTATAATTTCATTAACAGCGCGGCGAGACGCCGCAAAGTACGATTTAACGAAACGAAACGAAAGGTGAAGCAAAGCAAAGGCTCGCGGCGTAGAAAGTACAATCGAGTTGAATGTCTCCTTTCGTCTCGCGCCAAACGCGCGGAATGTAATTTTCGCGCGCTGTTTTTTCAAAATTTTGAAATTTCAAAATCTATCGATCGTTGATCGTGACAAAGTCGAGTTGAACGAAATTTTTTCGTAACATCGTTAACGGTAACAGCGCGTCGGCGATCGGCGCGACAAGCGTGTTAATTAGAAGCGATGCACTTGCTCGCGCTTGCTTTGCCATCGATCGGCGCGGGAAAATTCTGGAAAAGTTCGGTTAATTCTCTACAACCGGTCTACGACCGGAGCTCATTTGCTCCGTGCACGATCGCGTTACGGTCTAATCGATGACTGCAATAACGATCGCTCGTTACACGCGCGGCGACCGCCTGGCTTCGATCAGTCTTGAAGCAGATAGGATCGCGTTCAGTCGCACGGCGTTATTCCTCGTCTCGTTACACTGTGCGAAATACGCGAGGTTTGTACAGTGTAACATGCGTGTGTATGAATTCCAATCTTCTCACAAGCTCGTCGGGATAATTTCGCCGCTCCAAGATCGAAAGCTCTTCCTGACGATTCTCTTTCGACAAGATCGTTTGCCTCGATACCTACGAGGGTATCTGGGCAACGAGGAGTCGTGCTTACGAAAAATTTTAACATCCAAGGACTGAAAGGGAGCGTTATACGCGTGTCTTGTCTCAACACTTTCGCAACAGGCGAAACGTGTAGCTGAACACAGTCTGCCATTTGTAGGTACGCGAATATAAGAAGTGTTACATCTCAGTACGATACTCGTACGATAGTCATTCGTTGTTTTAAGTGAAAGTTTTAGAAAAAAATTGAACGTTACAAATGCGCGTAGAAAAAATATATTTTTTCTTTTAATCATCGACTCACGGCAACATTTTTTACTTAACAATTTCTATTTGGTATTTATTAACGACTGGATATAAAAGATATATTAATAAATGAAGACACAATGACAGTTTAATAAGTTTAGTTAATGGCGATACATTGAACATTTTTCGATCATTTTTCACAAAATAAGCAGCGCGTGCGTTTCACCGAGATTTCTACGACAGTGTTTCGCCGCTCTAAACGATAGACACAGAGTTAATCTGACAATTGATAACACATACAGATTTCGTCGAGCTTCGTTGCTGTTTGTCCCTTCCGAACGAGCGGCACAAAGAGGAAATGCCACCTTAAAAGAGAGAGAGAGAAAAGGAGAACGATGCGCGGAATTACGGAGTAATATATAACGGGTGGCCGGATCATAGCGGCCGCGTCGCGTTTGCCGTCTCTTATTCGCGGTGGGTCATTCGGTTATTTATGGGCTGGTAGTTGCGAGCAGCGCGCGGGGTTTGAACGATGGCGGGCGAGGGGTTGCTACGTAGCAGCAGGCCAGCGCGCTGCGCTTTGATGCCGCGAAAGGGGGGAGGGAAAGGGTGGCGATTTCAGGGGGAGGTGGCACAGCAGAGGCTGACTCTCTTTGCTTATGTCTGTGTCGTCTCTGTGTGCTCGCGCGCTCTCGTGTACTGCCTCTCTCTCTCTCTGTGTATGTGTGTGGTGTGCACACGGCAACGCAGAGTGAGAAAGAAGAAGGTACACGCTCGTTGGACGAACGAACAGAACGAACGGAACGGAACGGAACGAACGAACGAACGAACGAACGAACGAACGAACGAACTGAACGGTAGAGGGAGAGTTGGCCAAGCTTGTACAGCGTGTGTAGCGAAGTCTATAAAGGAGCGCTTTATTGATCTCAGTTTGAACGCACGCTAGGATACCGATATACATAGTCCCTTGGCCGCGCTATAACGCGGCTACTCTCTCTCTCTCTCTCTCTCTCTCGCTCGCTCTCTCTGAACGAGGGGAGTTCTTGAGATACAGGGTGTGTCTGATCGGCCGGTGCGCGCTTTCTTCGCAAATGCCTGGATAATAGCGAGAGAGCAAACCCGGTTGTCGTCAAACTGGCCTGCGTGACTGGCTCCCCCAACGAACCCTGGAAAAATTATGTGCCGTCGCGATCTCGCCTGGAACGCCGACTCTGTCCGAGTTCTTCGTCGCTGCACCGCCGCGCGCTCCTCCGTCGTCTCCGTCAGCCAGCAACGCTTCACAAAGACTATCGGCTCTCTTTGCCGCTCTGTCGCTGTCTTGCTTTCTCTCTCTCTCTCTCTCTCTCTCTCTCTTTCTCTCCCTTCTGCTGACGGGAGAATCTGGTCGATAAGTCCCGGCCTGATCATTTCGCGTGAACTTTTCGCGACGATATCGGAATCCAGCTGTCGGATATAATAGCCGTCCGTATCGCGCTCCATCTCCTCGCTCGATGCTGTTATTGTTGCGTGTCCATCACGTCGTTCCTCCATGATGGATGACCGTAAGGAAGTGGCGGAGGGGGAGAGGGTCGTAGATGTCTATTCGAGCGTCTCTAGGACACTTGGCTTTTGCTTGCTCCGGTTTTAGTTTCAAGACTCTGTTGATCTATCGGAGATCAGAGGAACGATTCAAACTAACCAAAGTGGTCATTAGGAATGACTGATTTACAATTTTACGTCGTATTTGCGACAGTGTATTTTTTTAGAATATTATACATTGAGAGAAGCCCTTTTGTTGCTCTTTTCTTCTTGCACCTTGCACTTTGATCTCTTTGCTACGAATATGACACTGTACAAAATTATTTAATGATAAATAGTTTATTACATTTGAAAATAACGAGATTCTAGCTGATATGTCAGATATTATTCGTTCTCCTAAAGATCCCTAGGATTTAGACAGACTTGCTCTCGATCGACAGTGATTTTTATTCGATCCCTGCCAGTTTTTTTTCCTTTCTGCCAATTTTCAACAAAATTCTGCTCTCCTTCTCCGGAAAGAGGTAGAATTCCAACGAAATTACCCGAGCGTGGACATTTTTCCATCGCGGTTGAACGCATCCCAACGAGCTATCCATCGCCCCGTGGTCTCTAATCAATTATTTCCCATTACTAATCCGGAATGAACGCTCCTTCGCGAAAGCGGGCGACCGCTAGACAGGCGTAGCCACGCAGTAGCCATTTTTTGGTGGAAATTAAAGGAATTACCGCTTCGGGCCAAACCCTCCGGGCGTGAGAAACGCACGCTCGCTCTCCTCTTATCCTCGCGGAAATCTCCACGACGTTTCTTACTTGTCGACTTAATCGCCCCATCTTCACGATCGGGCCGATTATCTTTCAATTAAGTCGATGCGGCTCTTATTAATTTCTAGTCCGTGCTAGCTACTCGAATTAATAGCAGAAGCCATGTTACGGTTGACACAGTGAACGGCTGATAAATCAATCAAGGGGAAGTAATTAGGATCACGTTGTTCAGGTCGTTTTCCATAATTAATTATCTTGTACGAATTTTACTTCTTACTTCAGGCTTCTCGTTTGAGTATATTTATATTTAGATATATGTTCGAACAAGAGCGATTATTCCCCCCTTTTTTTTTTTATCGAAATCGTTTTTCGATCTTCGATCTTTCATATTTCACCACACGAGGTTGGTGTTGGTCTGTCGAGCTGAAACAGCTGATAAAGTGTGTTAAAGTCAGCTTTGATATTTAGTCAGTCTTGAGTGACTTTCGGTTAAATACTCCAGCCTATTGGATTTACTTTCGAGTCGCAGCACCGACTCGCTGAGAGTCGAAATATCGGCGACTAGAGCACTGACTCAAGATCAATAATAGAATTTTGCTTTGTCGCCGCACAAAGCGCGTTCTGTGTAAGCCAGCCAAGATTTCGTTATCCTTCTCAATGTTTCCATTTGCTCGACCGTGCAAAAATCGATGAAGATCGTTTGAAATCGTTTGGAAACTCGGTGGTTGCAACACGGCGTTTACAAAGTTGTTAATTGAGGATCGAAAGGATGGTGTCACGTTGACGCGCCATTTTTCTCATCCTCCAAAAATATACTCGTGGAAGGAAACGTGTCTGTAGATGTCGTCGGAGAGTTGGAAACTCTAGAGTCGAAACTCTGCAAGTTTTACAGGATATTCTTCATCTTTCCACGTTCGAAACTTGGCAGAGCTGTGTCAGCTGTAGATATCGTCGGTTAACGCTTCAATTTACGAGCCTCGTTAGATCGATCTCGGCAGCTGTGTACGTGGCAAAAGCCCCCAGAGTCGAGGCACGATTCGACGACGTTGTCGATGCTCGAGTTACATGTGCGCGTACGTACGGCGTATTTCGTTTCTCGCGCGAACACCACCGAAAAATGCGTCGCCGTTTCACAACGCGGTCGGAGCCGCGTTCGTTTCGCAAACCGTGTATCGCGTGTGCCACGCGGCCGGCAAATGTTAACCCTCGATCGCGACTTTGTTGCTCCACGCGTTTACGCATTCATGGGAAATTGAAATACGTCGAAACGTACGGAGGAGAAAGGAAGCGAGAAACAAGTCGAGAGCAAAGAGCACTCTTCGATGTGTTCGAGTTTGAAAATTTTGATAATTCTGGGCTGAACGGAAAATGAGTAATTGACAAATTATTCTGCGTGTAAAAAAAACTGCACGACTCGTACTCTGATACGCAAACATTTGAATCGATAGAAAACAAATTACAGGCGCGATCGCTCGGTACCAGACAATCTACTGAGGCCACTCCTACTCGAGGTCTACGCCACGCCCCCTCGCGAGTCACGTGACTCAAGTCGACCAATCGCTAATTTTCGTTGCATCAGCGTTGCACCTGAAGAGATAATAAATCGAAAATATGGAACAACGTGCTTTTTTTTCCTTTCGTTTGAAGCTTCGAATGAAAAATTTCCTTGGCAATCTTCATACACGACTTTGTCTCGAAGACGAAAAAGATTCTGTTCTACATTTCTAGTTTGTTTTTATTCGTAGAAAAATCCCCTGTTAATTATTCTTTTCTTTGAATTCTAGACTTAAATAGAAATTCAATTCTACTTCTCGTGCATTCGATTTCATATAGAATTGGAGACACTTTTAGCTCTATTGTAGATTCTTGCAATTAGATTATTAAATAGAATAACTATCGATTCTCCTTCTCCTTCCTCTCTTTGTCTCTGCTCCTCGTGCCTATTTTTAAGTGCACCCTCCCTTTAATTTTATCATCTTCTTCTCCTCTTCCTTTTCTTCGTCTTCGAAATTCGTCTTCTACATATTAAACGCTCCATTTTAAATATTTTTTGTACATTCTACGTTAAACTTGCACGTATTTTAAAATTAAATTCCCAAAAATCTTCTACCCTGAATATCAATCTGACGATTCTCGCTTTTCGTCAATCGAAATGATACTCCTCGATCGACGTTCCCCGCTTTAATTGTAAAACGTTGCCCGTCGTTCTTGTTAATGCAAGATTCGCGAAAGCGAAAGTAAAAGTCCGCGGTCTGAAACGCGCGTTTGAAAGTTGACTATCGTTCGGAGTGTCGTTCGGTCGATCTGTCGCGAAAAAAATCTCCATGGGCGTGTGGAGTTTATCGGCGCAGTTAATCCGTACGATATCTGCTGGTCGATAACGCGTTTCCAACACCGCGCGGCGTAAATATTACGCAGCTTTCGATTCTTACGTACATGCGTATCTGTTGCCGCTTTGGAATTTCTCTACTTGCCTCCGAGTTATTCTCGTTGCTCTTCTTCCGAGATCCTCGGGTCTTACTTGACCCAGACTCTATTTCTATTTGAACGATTGGCACGAAAATGCCCGAGGAGTCGAAACGAAACTTGCCATTTCCATATATTTTTGATCGATTGCCGTTGACTTGCATAGTTCCATTGAGAATCCCATTGGAGTAGTTCTAGAAAATGGCAAATAATCGCGACAATCCTGTAGAAAAACACTTGACACTTGGTGAACAATTGATGAATATTTAAATTTAATTAATGAATAGCATTCATCCTAACTGCGGTTCTTTCGCCTTACGGTGTCATACTTCTTCGAACTTTTATTTCAGTCGAGTGAGTACGAGATATAAGAAGAAGATCAAAACGAAACCTTGAAAATCCCGCGTCCTCCAAAACGCGTAGACTCGACGCAAGCGTGATTGACGAGGAGTAACTCGCAGTAGAGAGCAACGATGTTCCTAGAGACTGTTGGATTAAGAGCTCGCGCGCTCAGCAAGCATTCATTGTCATCGTGGTTTCTCCGTCTCGCGAGTCGTTCTTCTTCGAAGCGCGATGGCGTCACTCGCGCGTGAATCTTAACGTTGTTCCTTCCCTTCTTCTGGCTCTATGTTAATTCACGGATCGGATCTAGGTGGTATTTCGCAGCGGCGGCTGCTGGCCATCATCTCGCCGCTGTATCGCGCCACACGAGCCTTCGTGACACGATAATAAGCGCTGACTGTCGGCTCGTTTATATCGTGTCATGGTCAAAGCTTACGAGGGTCAAAGACAGAAACTCGTCGGACTTGGCTGTTCGAATGCTGGCTCTGCGACGTTGTACACGCGACAACGCGCAGTGTTAAGGAGGCAAAAGAGCTGTCACACCTCGCCAGACACGAAGGCACACGATTTCTCGTTGCTCCGTTACGTTAGACAAACGTGAACTTGGTCGTCGAAAATTCTTCAAAGTGATGGAAACTCATCGCTCATTGTGGAGGTACTGAACACGAAAAGAATGGATGAAACGAATATTCGAATGTAACAAAAAGCTGCAGTACGATTCGTCTCACTGAAAGCCACAGAAGCAACTGTTCTGACTAGGAAATGAATGCCATAAAATTTTATTGATATGCAAACATTTGAATCGATACAAAACAAATTACAGGCGCGATCGTTCGGTATCAGACAACGCCACTCCTACTCGAGATCTAGCCCACGCCCCCTTACGAATCACGTGACCCAAATCAACCAATCGCTAATTTTCGTTGCAAGAGGCCAGATTTTCTGGGTTACCTTTGCTAAAATCACTTTCAGTGATAAAATTTTCGAGCATCTTCGTGTTGACACTACCTATATCAAATCAAATATTGACAAACTGGTGTTCTCATTAAAAATTTTCCCCTTTTTTCAATTACTATAGATATATTTTTCTAATCAGTGTACTGTGTCGCTATAAAAGTTGTTTTAACATCCTCATAAATAATATAATAGGTTACATAGGAACTGATAGAAAAATAAATATGTAAATTAGACTGTGCTGTCAACAAATTCTCGTTGGCCAATGAGGAGGAAGTACAGGGAAGATCTGGAAAAGAAAGAATATCAAAAAAGGATCGATCTCAAAATTTGCAAACTTGACGATCAACGATTCGTCACGTTTGTTTCGTTCCTCCTGAAATTTCAGTCGATAAATCAAGCGACGAGTGGGCAAAAAGTGGCGGTTTAAAAGCGGCGCGCGGGACCGTTTCGTTGTAATTCACGGGAATTACGAACGGCAGCTTGCGCTCATTACGGATTAATAATTTATTTCGGGGCCGTCTGTCTCATATTGGAAAGCAATTGTCGCGGGGCTAAAACAAAGCGCGAGGCGCCGCGCGCTATATACTTTTTTCTCATTTTTTCCTCTTTCTCCTTTCTTCTTTTTTGCCTCTTCTCCCTCGTTCGTGCATCGCCAACGCGCGCGCAATTATACGAGTGTTTTATCCCCGTGCATAATCGCGTCCCGCGCGCGGGAGCCTCCACCTCCGCGAATTAAAACTATCCCGGGACGATGATAATGCGCAAACCGCTACTATCTGTATTATACGAACGTGCTTGACCCTCCAACAACCGAGCCGCCTTTTATACGCGTGAATTTTTTCTCCTCTGAGAGGATATTTATTTCGCGTTATAACGGCGTTATTTACGATCATTGGAATCGCTAATATTTTCGTTATTAGCGGAAAAACGAATTCGTGCTTTTAATTGCGCAACCGTGTACAACGTGTTTTTTTCGCGTTCGTCGGAGGATTGCAGCAGTGGCGCGGTTTTAAAGTACAGGGGTGGGCCAAAAGTTTCTTCCCACCTACTTTTTTTTTCAAAGTATAAGAAATAGCTAATTTTGAATTAAATTTTTCCATCCTGTACACACGGTAGATAGACAGAAGGTTATTGTTAGTCGTTTTTAAATTTCGACGGTCCCTTGCGCTAAAAATATTTCTCGATATCACGGATGGGCAACTGTAGACGAAAACTGTCGATAAAGTTAATCGCATAAGTGTTATATTTCACTCTAAAGACGACTGTAATCCCTCGTCTTACAATATCGAGTGGTACACAAGTTGTGTAGTTTCGATTTGAAAAAAAGCCCCGTGAAATTTCTCTTCAAATCGAACGTTAACTAACAATAAGTATAGAGATTGTAGAGTATACGACGTTTCGATACTTTGTAGCTAAAGCAGTGTTCGCTCGAGAAGATCGAAAAGCAAATCGCAAGGCAAGGGGGTTGAAAGAAGACTCCTGGCCCGTGCAAACCTGTACGTACAATTTTCACGTCTCAGAATTTCGAAAGAAACGCGGAAGCGATATTGTACTACTTGCGGGGATGGTGGCGTTGTAATTAACAGCTGTCGTACGGCACTGTCGCGGGGGTTGAAACTGTGTCAGGATGTGGTTGAACCTTTAAATTGGGGTTCTTTCGCGGGCAACCTTTTGATATACAGAGAGAAAGAGAGAGAGAGCTAGTGGCGGAACAGTAGCACGAGCAGCACGATAAAAATAAATTATACGACGTTTCTTTCCCGCGGGGACATAATATATCGCGACCGTCGAGGGTGGATTTCTCTGGTTACAAATTCTTTATCGCCGCCGCATTGTTGTTTCATTTCGATGTCACTGGAGCGAATCGATGGACGTTGGCGTTAAAAACCGAGGACACAGTTTTCGAAGAGCATCATTTCTGTCGAACGTCATAATCGAAGTGAAACTGTCAAATTAATAAATATTCGTCAAGCTTAACTTGCACGACCTGAAGAATGTGACAGGGTTGAATCTTGTCTAATGCAAGAATGAAAATTATCGACTCGTGATACCAGTCTTCCTCGGAGTAAGAGTATCAATTCGGTCAAAGATGAAATTCGTCGTACTGAACTATTCGGCGTTTATCACAATGTCCCGAAGAGTGTGACAGGATTGATCGAAGAGCACGTGTATACGTATGCTTCTTGGTACACGAGTTACGCAGTTGTCGAGTCTTGTTCAGTAGCTACACCGTTCAACTCCGCTAAACGGAAGAGCAGAAGGGGATGACGACGTTTAAACTTGCGAGAATAAATTACAATAAATTACAAACAAATGACAAACTTACGGAAAATAATTAAAAAAAAAAAAAACGCGTTGTTTGTTACGTTCGTGGATATATAGTGAAAAAAGCACGTTTCTGTTTTTCAAATATCGAGAAAAAAATCTTCGTCACGTTTCACCCCCGACAAACTTTTGCACTGTTTATCATCTACGAGCAATTTATTTACGAAGCTTCACACAGTGGCATTGAAAATAATCATTCAAATGGTTTTTTGTTTCCTAATTCAACGTGTGACGTCGTTCAAATTTGAAGCAGTCATCGAGGTTTGCCAGAATAAGTATATAGTACACAGAGTCAACGATACATAGTTTCAACAGGTTTCACCTGGAATTACCATGTATAGTAATATTCCTCACCGTTTTTTTAAACTTTCGTAAGAAGCAATAACAATTGTAGTTTGTGCAAATTATCGAGTGTCAATTGTAATTGTCAGCAAATTATAAAAAAAAGCAAGTGTCCGAGCTGTTGGCTTTAGTAAGTGTAAGAGAAGGGACAAAAGTCGAGTGGCAAAGGATTAAAAATTCCCGTTCATCCCGTAATAAACTTTGGTTCACCATCGAAGACGCGCGGAACGCACGCTCGAGACAAACTTGGTTACAAACCTCGATAAAAGAAAAAAAAAAAAAAATCATATTCACCTTGGACGCGGTTGGGAACGTCCGAGCAGCGTTTCGCGCGGCCTTATTACGCGAACGGAACGGAACGGAACGGAACGGAAACGGTTTGCGAAAAAGCGTGTAACGGAGCAGCCGCGGTGATGTCGAAAGGGAGAGACCTCGGGCGGTCAGCTTTGCGCGAAAGTCACTGGCTGCTCTCCACGGCTTACAGGAAATTACACGTGAAGAGTTTGCCAGGGTATATCCGCGAGAACGATCAAAGCTTCCAGGAAGCAATTACTTTTAACCTGTCGCGAAATTCGTCGTCGCCTCCTCCGTTCCCCCGCCGTTCCCCCTGCTGCGTTTGTCGCAGCTTTCTCGATCGAACGGTTCGATCGCTTTATTTATTGCCTTATCGCTCCATTGTCGGTGCGCGTTATTAATACGCCGCGGCGAACGATCGATGGGAAACAAATAATCGACGGACGTACGCGCGATGGCGATTACGCGCTACGTGAAAGTGATCTACACGCCGGGCGTGTGTTTGTGCAGGCGCGCAAAACCTGATTGCTCTAGCCGAACAACAAGCGATTTGACCGATATTATTACGCGATACGTGTACGTGTCTCTCTGCGCACGTGTGCCATAACTACACAATTACACATGTACCCACTCCGGCCGTGGTTCATTCATAAGTTGCACATTCGTGACGGAAACGATGTGTATCACTCGTATCGCGTATGTATATAAATATCGCGTATTGCAACGATCGATTCGTTCCGCAGTTTCATCATTTTCTGCAGTTCCATTCTCCATTTTTGTTTTTTTTTTTTAATCACCGAAAGTGATTTTAGCTCTTCAGGTGCAACGCTGATGCAACGAAAATTGGCGATTGGTCGATTTGGGTCACGTGGTTCTCGAGGGGGCGTGGGCTAGACCTCGAGCGCGCCTGTAATTTGTTTTCTGTCGATTTAAACGTTTGCGTATCGATAAAATTTTATGGCAAAAAAGTAGAGGGTACGAGTCGTGCAGTTTTTCAGTCTTCTCGTACATTTTTCTTCCTTTTTTTTAAATTTATTTTTCCAGCGATTCATCGACGCGTTCGCGCGAACAACTCGCCGGGAATCGAGAGAAAAATGCGTTATCGCGCGCGTCTCCTTCTCCAGCGGTTCTCTCGCATCCGTTTTCCGACGGCCGAGAGCTTATCGCTGTGCCGTTTATTTATGGCAGTCGTCGCGAACTCGCGAGAGTCGGGCTCCTTCGCGTTTCACGATTTCAAAGGTTGTCCCTTGCACGTGCTAATCAAGTTAGGCGTGAATCTCTCGTGGCTCTCCGTTCGTCTCACCGATCGATGTCGGAAGCTCGATCTTCCCGTTTGGCTTATGCAACTGCGAGAATAAGAATCCATTATAGATTCTCTCGTCCTTCGTTCAAGAACCCAACCTATCGAACGTTCTTCTGGTTTCTTTTATGCTCGACGTACACGAATACCACGCACATATATATATTTTGTCGCTGAAAAAGAAGCATTTGATTTTTTTTATCAAGCAAGAACATCAGAAAAGTTTGCTTTTAATAAATTTTAATTAAAAACAAAAAGAACGTCCAATGCTTTTTCTTTCTTATCGCTTCATATTCATTTTGAAATATCCCCTAATTTTTGTCAGCAGTGTGTATCGTAGTATCAGAATTAATTACTTTTCTTTTTACCTGCTTGTGTGGGTTATTAGAGACTTTGGAATTAAATCTTACAATTTATTATATAGAAGTAAGATTGTTTTGGAAGATGTCGTCATTCGGGGCAAAGACTTGTGCGCGGTTGACGTCTATTCGCATATTGGTATATTTTCTGCATAATAACATGTTCCACTATCGGTTGAACTTCAAATTACAGTGTGAGGCACCTTCTTTATCTTTATAGGTAATACTGGTGAGTGAATTTTGCATGGCTCGTCGTGATCCTTGAAATTACAATCACTCTCTTTCTCGTGTCTTGGCAGAGAACGAGCGATCGTCTTCTTAAAAAATTCATCTCTGATTGATTCGTCGGTTTACATTTGTTCCAGTTTCCCTTGATTGTCCGACAAGTATAGATTCTGCGGGCAAGCTGGTTGGCGTTCTAATTTATCTTGGACAGAATTTTTCTAGATGTAAAAACAGCGCGTTTTAAAAATTTCAATAATCTTTCGTGGAAGCTTTCGCAAAATATACGAAGCTCGTGTTACAAAGTTTCCCCGTTTTTCTGGAAATTTCATGCCTACAATCGTCGCTAATTATTTCGGCAATTATTTTGTCGGATAGTAACGATAGTTCGTTAGAACTACGGTGCACAGGTTCGCCTCCATCTCGCGCAGCTTACGTATACTAATTGCACCGGCTCGATGAGTGAATTACGCGTCTCGCTCGCGGTGATCCTCTTCCAAGCTCTCGCAACACGCGCAATACGTTGCCCGACTTTAAAAAGCACATGGATCAGAGTACTCTCACTTTACGTGAGGAAACCTTACTTACTCAACAATAGAAGAAAACTCAATTGTTTCACTCGGACCGGGGGGGTGTAACACTGACTTAAAAATCACATACTATGTACATGGTTCGGCAAGATACGAAAGACAGAGAGTTTCACTGCTCGACTGAACCGACTTTATCGAATATCGATCTTTTTATACAGAGCGTTATTTCCAAGTTTCACAGAGGGGTCAGATAAATTTGACCTCTCGCGGTATTAACGAGTATCGCGATCCATCGATGTCGTCCGGCCTCCCTCCCCGAGTTCTCCTCCTAGCAACGCGGCGGTGGGCGCCTCTTTCAAACTCGTCGCGAATCCAGCCAGCACACCCCGTCGTTACTACGGAAAAGTAGCGGTAGCATCTGTCTCTCGGTGTCTCGTTGTCGAATGCGCTCTCTCTCTCCTCTCGCGGCTGTCCGTCATTCTCTCGTATTAATTATCGGGACTCCTTTATCCGGTGCGTCGAAACTTTTGGTGCACGTTGCGGATAGGTGGAGGGGCGGAGGAGTGGGAGTCGGAGGAGGAGGAGGAGAAGGAGAAGGAGAAGGAGAAGGAGAAGGCTTTCAGGCTCGTTCTTCCGGTGCAACAACCCGGAATGCCTTCAGATCTCGTCCGCAAACGACGTCCGTCTTGTACGTGTCGGTACGTTACGGGCCATATCTCGTCGGGCGTCCCCCTTGAGCCCCCCCGTCCCCCCTGTGCGCGTTCCATCCCCCCGATCTACCAATTCCAGCGAGCGCTTTGCCACGGAACGTGAACTCTCTCTCTCTCTTTCTCTCTCTCTCTCTCTTTCTCTCTCTCTCTCTCTCGTGCCTCGGCCTTTCTCGTGTCTCGTGCACACGCCGCGCGCCGGGACGCACGCGGAACGACGAGCCAGCGCAGCGCGACGCGACGCGACGCGGCGCAGCCGGAGCGGCGGAGGATCGCGAGGAGAGAAGCGCGATAGAGGGACGTGAGCGAGAGGCGGCCCGCGATGCATGAAAAGAGAGGCAAAGAGAGAATGAGAGGGGAGGGGGGAGACACGAGGCCAGGGAAACGTCGAGCAGGAGGAACCGGGCCGTGGTACGTGCACGCGAGAAAGAGAGCTACCCTGACACACATCTATACGGTTCCATACCCACACACACACACACACACACACACACACACACATACACGCGCGCGGAGGAGAGGACGCAGAACGAGAACCGATGCGGCTGTCGCGAGGAAGAAGAGAGCGGTCGGGGGCAGGAGAGGAGGCGGCTGGTTGGAGTGTCAGGAACGAATCCGGAGGAGGATAGTGGAAAGAGGGAAAGAGAGAGAGAGAGAGAGAGCGAACGAGCCCGGCGACGGACGGTGAGAACGTGGAAGAAAGAGAGAAACCGAGAGCGTGTGCACGGTACGTGAGAGAAGGACGGAAAAAGATGGAAGGACGGACAGAGGGAATCTAAGTGAGAAGAGGGAATCGAAAGAGCGTGTGTGTATGTACGTGGCTCGCGCGGACGAAGAAGAAAGAGAGGAGGAGGAGAGCGAGCAAAGGCACGAGCGAGAAAGAAGCAGCAGCTAACACACACATACACACGCACACAAGCGCAGAGAGAAACGACGAGAGGGACACACGGCCAGATAGAACTCGAGCCTCCAAGAGTAGTAGTAGCGCGTGCTCACAAACTCAGCAGCCAGCGCCTCTCTCGCAGCGTGTGCGCTCCCCTTCGTCCCTGATCCGCGTTCTACTACGCGCGTTTCGCGTCGTCGACGTCGTCCTCCTATCGTCGTAGTCGTAGACGTAGTCGTAGTCGTAGTCGCAGTCGCAGTCTCCTGGCCCCGCCGCGTCCGCCTAACCAACCTCGTCCCACCTAGCCTCTGCCGCTTCCTCCTCCTCCCATACCACCCCACCCCCCCGCTGCTCGTCCCCCTTTTCCACCCGTTTCTGCCGCGCTCTATCTCGGTCCGCTACGCTTCTCTCCCGGTCCACCCACCCACCGACCCACGAAACCGCTCGTTCCCGCGCGTCGACTACTCACCCCCCGCGTGTACGCCAGAGGCTCGGGGGCTCGCTCCGCCGCTTCTCTCCTCTCTTTTTCTTGCCTTTCCACGAGCTTCTTCTTCTCTCCTCTCCGAGAGAAGACGCGTAAACGCGTCTTCTTTCGCCGCCTGCTCGAGATTACACGGAAGGGAAAAACAGGAAGAAAGAGGGAACCTTTCTTTTTCTTTTTTTTTTTTCTTTTCCTACTACCGTGTGTCCCTCTCTGCTCGTTCGTGTCGCCGTTCGTTGGTGCAAGCCGGCCGAACACGAGCGACAGCCAGCTCTCCGCGATTATCTTTTGTCCGATCGTACGTACCTACGTGCGTGCGTGCGTGCGTTTGCCAGCGTGTGTTTGCTTGTGTTTGCGGAGGCACACACACACACACGCTCGCTTTAGTTTCTCTCCTCTGCACGCGTCCGTCTTCTTCCTTCTCCTCATCGTCATCGTCATCGTCGTTGCGTTACGTTCGTTCCTTCGTCTCGTTCGCCCCCGTTCGCCCCCGTTCGCTGCGTATATCCGCGAGTCCCGCCGCCAGCGTAGCGCCGCGACGGCTAGAACGACGAGCTTTATATTATCGTCGCTGGCGGCGATGCCGCGCGCGTACCACGGCAACCAGTAGCGAGCGGTAGCGTTCGTTTCGTTCTTCTTGCTGTGCAACGGAGAAAGAAAGAGACGCAGCAGCAGCGGCAGCGGCAGCGGCAGCGGCAGCGGCAGCAGCAGCAGCAGCAGCCCCGACAACGAGGGAAAAAGAGGCGCGATGGGAAACAGCCATCGAGAGAGAAGGAGGGAGGGGCAGCCGTGCGCGCGCGAGAGAGAGAGAGAGAGAAAGGGAGAGAGAACGAGGCGAGTCTGGAATTTTGCGCAGCTCTGCGGGTCTCGATGGCCGGGAATATGGGTATTATCGGTGGGATGCTTTTTGAAACTGTGGCTCGTTTCGTCCTCCTTCTCCTCTCACTCCTCCTCTTCCTCCTCCTACCACCACCATCACCATCACCATCACCATCACCATCACCATCACCATCGCCATCGCCTCGTCCTCCTGTGCTCCGTCGTGTAGCTTCGCTCTTCTGGAAGGTTGTAATTATTGGCGCGTTTGTGTTAACGCATGCGTCCGACTTACGTGCCGGAGGATTTTTTCCTCCTCGGACGGAAGCTCGGTAGCGATACCTGAAAATCGCGCGTGGAAAGATCGCGAAACGTTGTTGCGTCCTGCAGGGGTAAAGCATAATTGCAAAATTACACTCTGCAGTTTTATCGAACTCTTTCGTTCGAACGAGACTTACGCAGATAATGTTACAATACTGGCTGTTGTACTTGCTACGTGCCATATAGTGCCTGTGGCTGTCCCTTTTGCTGCGCTTATGCAGTAGTCCCCGGTTAAGCGTCCAAATTCTGCGAATTGGTACCGAAGAAAAGGGAAAAAACGAACGTCGACTGTTTTACCGATACCAGGCACCATATCGCTTTGTGTTTCGTGTATGTACAAGTGTCTTGTTTCACGCGTACAGTAAAGTAGCGTACAGTTTTCCATGCGACAGATACTTAACTGGGGAAATGCGCAGACACTTGCTTTATTGAAAGTTAGTCAATCCCCGGTCAAAGTATCTCGAGACAACTCGTATTGTTGTCACTGAACGTGATTTTAGCGCGGGTAACCCCTGAAAATCGGGCCTCTTCAGGTGCAACGACGCTGATGCAACGAAAATTAGCGATTGGTCGATTTGAGTCACGTGATTCGCGAGGGGGCGTGGCGTAGACCTCGAGTAGGTGTGGCGTTGTCTGTAATTTGTTTCGTATCGATTCAAATGTTTGCACAGCGATAAAAAATTTTATAGCAAAAATGTGTGAATCGTACTGGGGTATACCCATACTTTCAACGCTACTTCCAACCGAGTTGCAAAAGTCTCGGAAAAGATTTCGTGAATCGAGTACAGTTCGATTCTCGGAACATTGCGTTCGCAATGATCGAAAGGCTCGCGAGTTCACGCAGTCGCGAAGGTTGATAGAGATCGAGTCGTTGGTTCGATGGACTCTCGCCAACGGTTCCGTACAACGCATACACGCGCGCGTAGATGTGGATCTGCCGCGGAGCGCACGGTAAACGAGATTTATGCCCGAACGAATCTTTGTACCCGATGGCTTTCGCAGTAGCGCACGTGGTACACACGTTTGGGTGCTCGCGCGAATCGTCGATAATTACAGAGGAATATCGCGTCGCGGTGCTCTGAAAGCGTGCTCGAAACCGAGACAACGCTGACCGAACGAACGGTACTTCGCGGAGACCTTAAAACCGCGAGACGTACCGGCAACTATAAATAAGGCGAGTGCGCGCGCGTGCCATCGTGCACGATGTACAGGGTGGAGAGAAAAGTTTGCCCGTCACGGATGAACGAACTTGTTGCAAGATCGATCTTGACTTTGAATTTCAATTTCATTTTCAAAAAATTCGAAACCAGATTGAACTCTCTTCTCCTTTGGGAGATCGGAGCTTCTTCTTTGTAACGATATAATTTCAAGAAATGAATTCTTTCGTCACGTAACTCTGACGTTCGTCAGTTTGATCAAGTGGTGGGAAAAGAATCGTACAGCGAGTTTGAAGGGTTCGTCGTAAAGAGAAAATTTCAGACATCAACGCCACGAAATTATTTTACTTTAGTTTCTTAATTTCCGAGGAAAAAATATTCACCTTGAAAAAAGAAAAATTTGTCAAAGTAGAGACCAGTTCGAATCTACGAAAATCTCGACGAATAATTAGACATTGGCCGGGCCGATCTGGCAGTTCCGGCGTCAAGAGTGTGTTTGCCGAGTAAATTAGTATCGACAAACGTCAAACGGAAGAACGCGTCCAGGTTAAAAACACGCTGACGAGCGAATTTCGCGGAGAGTAACGCGCGGTTCTGCCGGTCGGTCTCGCCACGATAGCGCTACGCTGCGATTTATCATCGTTCCGTTATCCAGTGCACGCTCAACACACACGTTTCCTTTCTGTTTGATTCCGCAGGAGTTGGAGCGACGACGGGAGAGTCCCTAAGAGGTTCCGGCACGATGTCGTCAGCGCACAGGGTGAGTTACTTTTCAAATCGTTCAATTTCAACTTTCTCGCGCGCGAGTTTCGCAGCTTTGAAACGAAACGATCTAGAAAAAAAAAAAAAAAATTAAAAAATTACTCAGCGAACGCTCAGCTTTCTGCTAAGCTTCCAAATACGCGTATCTCGCACGCTCGAGCGTGTGTGTCACTTTTAAAGTTTCACGCGCCCGCACCTCGCGTTCGTGCGGGCAGAAATGGGTCGTACGTATCGCGAGGTGTAATTTCAAATAAAAAACGCGGGGTTGAATTTTCTACGTAAACAGCGGAGGGGAGATTAGACCGTAACCGTTGTTATATTTTATTAAATCGAAAATAGCAGCAAGCCCCGAACGACACACCGTGGCCACGAGCCGCTTATTAACGATAGCGGATTACTTCCAAGCGGGTTTCCGAGTCGACACAGCGCGCGGCGAACGTGAAATTTGGCTATCCGCGGCCGGTAACGAGCGCCGCTCGAGACGGTCGGATTATGTTTATCAGATGTTTCTCGATGGATACTTAGCACGTTAGCCGCGGCCGAGCTCGCGATAACGGTTTCCCATGCTTCGTTTGTTGCGTGTAAATCACCCGTTCCACGGCCACGGGAATAATTTGTACGTTATGTGTGCTCGACACTCGGCAACCCTTTCCGCGAGTACCGCTCCGAGCGTCGTTCGTCCACGCGCGTACACGTGCGCGTATATTACGCGCGCGCGCGCGCGCAAGCACTCCCCCCTCTCCTTCTTTGAACCAGTGCAGCAGCAGCAGCAGCAGCAGCAGCAGCCGCCTCGTTATCTGTGCGAGAAAGCTCGATTGATGTCGTTTCACGCACCAACGATCGTTTTGGATTTCGGATTGGATCGATGCTCGTTGAGGAACCGGAGGCAGACCAACCCCCCCGGGGATTAACGTCGGGATAGGTGGACGAGCTGGCGATCAACGAAAGTGGAAAATTCCCTTTCTCGACTTTGCGTCTCGGGACTTTTCAGTTTTCTGGGTGATTTGGACTCTGAATAGCAACAACATTTATATGTACTCTTACAGTCAGTTTTTGATGATGGTTTTTTTTCGAAACTGATAGCTGATTTGATAGCTTGCGTCGAATCAATAACAGCCTTAAGGAACAGCATAATTTCACATATACGCATTCGTATTTGCTCTGCTTTCGACGATACGTGATAATTTAAATCAGGGATAGGTGGCGAACTGGCGGCCCTTGCCCCCACTCTCGTCGCCAGCGCTATCCCCTCCACCGTCGTTCGGGTTGTCGCGGCCACGATACTCGCATTAGTTACGTGCATGTACGTATAAATCGTTCCCTTTACCGTAGTTGCTGAAACATTGAAAGAATCGTTTATTGCTACAGAACATAGTGGGCTTGCGACTGATGCATTTGACGATTTAAAATTAATTTAAGCGAGAAGTATTTACCGTGGTAAATTAAACACTGGAGTGTTTCGTCGGTTCAACGCGAGAAAGACGTTCTTAATAA
Source organism: Melipona bicolor (assembly GCA_030673865.1). Taxonomy (NCBI): domain Eukaryota; kingdom Metazoa; phylum Arthropoda; class Insecta; order Hymenoptera; family Apidae; genus Melipona; species Melipona bicolor. Next base: position 5,056,827 of record JAHYIQ010000012.1, read on the forward strand.
TTACGTGTAATTCGAGGAACGTCGAGACTTTCCAAGTTGCTTAGTAAAGCTTCACTCGTAAAGAATAATCAACCGTGTAACGCACTTTAACTCTTCATCACCCGATGGTGGCGAGAACTTATTACACAAGCTCTAATACAGAAACGTACGTACTTGCTGGACGTTGCGTGGACGTGGGTGGACCTCGAGGGATACAATACACGTTCAGCTACTTACTTTGTTAGCCACGACACACAACATCTTTCCTCCTCTCCTCCAAAGAAATAAATCGTTGAAAGGAAAAAAGCGAGGGAGGAGAACACTGGAATATAACGAAACCGGAATATACTCGATCCGCGCGGTGTTACGTTCCGCAGGCACGTCGAACTCCCGCGAGTCGAATAATTTGTCACCGGATGACGTCAACGGACAGTTCTGTTTCTTACGTACGTACGTGTGCATCGTGATTGCCGTGTGTTCGTGCTGCACCTTGCGCATGGAAATGCAGGAAAACGGCTAGCGTGCTCGAATGAGTCAACCCGACCCGCGTTTCTTCAACCACCCCCGGTTCCAGCCTCTCCTTTCGTCTTTCTCCCGTTATTCCCCCCCCGAGTGTGTGTCGCTCTCAGATTCTCTCAGGAATTATACTCTGATCGATTTATTGCCTCATCGCGAGTAGAAATGGAACATTGTTGTCCCATTATCGATGGTAAAGAATTTGGAAACAAAGTTGCAAAGTGGTTTTTAACAATAGTTATTTTGGTTATTTTTTTAATTAGAAACGAGCCAGACATGTGTCGTTTGTCTGGTTACTTTAGAATCGAAAGCGTATGTACAGGGTGTCTCGAATTTGAACGGGCAAACTGCGAGGACTTGCAGAGAACGTCACTTACATACTTACGTACTTCACGAGAACAGTTTGTCCGTGGTTATCGTAGATAAATTCTACATCTCTGATTTGAATCTCAAGTTTCAAGTTTCTTAATCATTCATCGACATTGCGCGCTAACAGCGACTTTACGGTTCTGGATTAGGTTTCACTAACTTGGGGTTTGATTTATTCTAGTTGTAGCATCAGTGCGAGTCCAAATAATCAGATAGTAAACGTTAAATAATCAAACAGTTAACGTTATTCGAAATGCAAACGTTCAGAACCATAAAGTCGCTGTTAGAACTTACGCGGTGTTAAACGAATAAGAAACTTTTTTCCCATTTTTCAAAAAGAATTATTAAGTTCCTTGGAAAAATTTTATTTTCGTGACGAGTAGGAACAAAATAAAATTTCTTTCTGACCTTGAAATTCAATTTTGCGACCATTTATGACAACCATGAACAAGCTTTTCTTTCCACCCTGTATAATATTTGCTCGTAACTCTACAGTCGAAGCATTCGGCTTTTCCTTCTTTTCGCGCGAGTTTGGGACACCCCGTAGACGTTCTCTTTGTATCGCGGAATCTATTTTCACTATTGACTCGTTTTCGCCGACGCGTACGCGTCGAACGAAGCCTGGTAGAACGCCGACGATCACGTTCGCCCGTGCCTTTCCACGTTCGTCATCCGCCGGTTTCCTTCTTACCGTTTTCATTCGGAAATAAATGGACGGAAGGGCAGAGAGAGAGAGTTAGTTTCCTTTGGCTGATGTTTCGTCCCTTTCCTCGCCACGAGCGAATTTATAGCGATGATAACTCGGAGCCGCAAGTACGATCTTAACCGACTGGACTTGAGGGACGTAAAGTATTTTACGATTTACAGTAAATTTTATCGGTTCGTATCTCTGCTCCTCGCGCGATTAGTGCATCGTAGAGCTGGCTACATCGGTTCATTAGAGCCGATCGGCTTTAAATTTCTCTCCCCCCCTCTCTCTCCCTCTATCTGATCGATTCGATTTATCGGTCAGATTAACCATTTCATCGCCTTTCGGATTATTTAAAGAAACAGAGAAATCTCGTTCAGCTTATTCTAGGAAGGCCATTCAAAACGCTCACCGTCGGGGAATTTTACGAATGAAAGATTCGACGAATTTTTAAATACATAAAACGTTCGTGTTTAATATCGCAACGTTACGATCCATCGAGTATTATTTACGTTTGTTCGTATAATAGAACGCGCGTCACATTTATACAAAAGGTGTATCGCTTGGTTGCAACGAAGACCTGTATTCGCGTTTCCCTCGTTTTCGTACCACTTTTATTCCAACCTCGTGACTCACCTCGTATCCCCGAATGCAAATCCCAATTGCTTTTTCTACGTTGTCTCTCTCCGCGACCCGTGTCCCTTACACTCTGGCCGCGCAGGGCAGCGATTTTAAAATTCCCGCCCCGTGCGCGTCACCGTCCGCCGCGACGCGACTCGAATCGGCAACTCGTTCGTCTCCTCGGACGCGCTCCGGGACGACAACATCCGAAAATCCTCCGTTCCCAGCTCCGATTTCGAGAGAGGCGAAGGGTCGTTGTTCTCTTCGGTTCGATGTTTGCAACAGTCTGCAACTTCGCAGTATCGATCGATCGATAATTTGCTTTCACTTTCGCGGTCTTGAGTTTGTTTCTTCTTCCGCGAGCCTAAAAAAATTTTTCTCGCGACAATCTGCTCCTTTCTCGCCAGATTTGTTGAATTTGTTGAATTTGTTGAATTCTTGACGCTTCGATAAAATGGCGAAAAATAATCGTGCAACTTTAATCTTCGAAATGCTGGTGGACCTAGTCACAGAGAAATTTTGTCCAAAGATGTTTCAATTCTCACGATTCTCGAAAAAAAAAAAAATATACTCTCGCTTTTCCATTCGTTGCGAGAGAATGATAGAAAATTCATCCACTGTCAAAGTAGAAATTCCATGCTTCGAAACGAGATGTAGTAGATTTCCTTTCACAAAGCTATAACAGTTTAAACTATCAATTTTTCATCGTCGTTGGTTCAATTGTACGTGTTATGCGAAAATATATACGATAGTCGTTTTCCACTTTAGAGAAAGATATATATATATTGTTCTTTTCTTCCAGTGCTATTCATCGCGTCTTCCCGATGGCACAACGTAAGAGTTCGAATTTACATAACGTTAAAAAGTGCTGTTGCATTTGCATGAATTAGCATGGTTTGCATACTCGTCGGGAATTGAATGAACTGGAGGAATATGTCAAGTGAAAGGATCGTACCTCGAGAGACAGTTCGTCGTTGGTTATTAAAAGCGTTTCTTCCCTCGAAACTCACCTCGCGATCTATCGAAAGCAGGAGTCGATGCAGCCGACTGCACCTCGTTCACGCACGTTATTTTATTTTTTTACGCAGAAACTACTCGTCTCATTCACTCGTGGGCAAATTCTTCGTCACGACTGACACAGAGAGGAGGCAAGCACCGATTGCTTTTCGTCAAGTCAATTTCGATTATTCGAACGATTCGTCTCGTTATTCGATCTTTTCACGTATCGAGAACGCGTGAAATGGGCCTAGTCGACTCTGTCAGTGAGTTACCGGTATATTTCTTCGTGCATCGTGGAAAACACGTCGGCGAAAACGCCGCGATTTCAGCGCCGCGTCGAACGACGATTCAGCGAGCCGATGCAGAACGTCGACGGGGGATACGAGACGACGAGGAATTGGCGACGGTGGTGCGCGTGCACGCGCGGCGAAACAACGAAAACGAACACAGGGACACAGCCGGCCGTGCTGGCGGAGTTAATCTGAGCGCGCCGGTGTCACCAAAGGGTTAATTGGGAAGGAGCAGCGAGCCGCGAATACTACGCGAGGCTACCTTAAAAGCGAGCAGCCACGCTAGAGACCCGCGGCGAGATGGGCGGCTCGTCCGCAAAAGACGAAACAGAGAAAGAAAGAGAGAGAGAGAGACAGACAGAGGAGAGGTGTACAGGCAGTTTCAGAAATTAAAAATAAGAAAGACAAGAGGGGAAAAAGAAGATTGAAAAATAACTTGGAAAACGGAAGATTTCTCGACTTTCAAACTGTCCAAATATCGTCGACGGTCAATTGGATAGATAATATTTTTATTAACGCACTCATTTTCAAATAAAATTGATACAGCAATTGGAAATGATCATCCTGTATAATTTAATGCGTTTTTTAAGCATGGCAATTGTTAACAGATTTGTCACTGATTTTCTAGAGCAAGTATGGGACACAGGAGTTGATACTTCTGTACTTCCAATCTCCATTTTATTCCATTTCGTAATAATTAGGTGAACTGCACAATTACCTAATTTGGAATTCCTTCCACTCTGCTTGTTGTAGCTTTCATTCTGATCGTGAGTATCTGTTCGTGTTATTCTGTTGTATCGTACAACATCAGAAATATGATAAAGTTTATTTTGCAATTATCAGCAGTTATGAGGAAGAAAGTCCGAGTTGTTGGTTCGATTTAAGTACGATGTCTTGGAATTAGAAGGGACAGGGTCGAGCGCATTCGAGCAGACGATTCTCCAATTTTTAATAGACATTCTAAAATTATATCTAATAAATAATGTACAATATGTAATAATAAATATATATGAGTATGCTATAATATACTTACTTATACTATATGTACGACACAATATTCTTGTACACGTTAAGCCGTTCAATTATGGATGAAACTTTCCCCGTAGGCGTCAAACATTCGTCAAACGTTCGTATCTGCTGACGTAGAGAGACAAGCGTTCGATTCAATCAGGAATCTCTGATGTACATCTGTTCCTCGTGCTTCCCACGCACTTTCAAAGCATCTTCAGTCGTTCCTCGCGGCAGCGAACGTCGGTCTAAAACTTACGATTGCAACAACGAGAAAAAAATGTGGAAGATTAGAGCAATCATATCACTCGCCTCCAGATCGAAACTACCTAAATTTCGGTGCCAATCGTCTGAAACAGCCTGTACAGAGAGAAAGAGAGAGAGAGTGGCAGCGCGGCGGTACATAGCGAGAGGAGGAGGAATCGTTGCGGGGACGCATGGAACGGCGTTAGCTGCGCACGCCACCGTCTCCGCCGGAAATTATGCCAGCTCCTCCACGTTTCTCCACGTCCTCGGTGTAAAACGAAGCGAGGTAACGCTGGCCGACCGACCGACCGACCGACCGACCGACCGGCCGGCCGGCGACCATGCCGCTGCGGAACACGCCCCCAGGAACTGCGTTTCTCGTGGGCGACCGCCTGAAATATCGAGCGCCTCTTGCCCCACGTACACACACGCGAGAGAAACCGGACGACGACGACGACGACGACGACGAGGCGAAGGCGACAGGAGAAGCAGGGAGAGAAGAACTGGCTGGCTGGCCCCGGCCAGGTCGTGTGTGCTTTCTGCTCGTGCTTTGCAGAAAGGGCTACGAAAACGAGAAGGAAGCAGCTTGAAGGGCGATCGGGAGAGAGGGTTTCGAACGATCCGTTCCCGGAGAAAGGGAGAAATATTAGGAACGAGGGGGAGAGAGGAAAGGGGTTGCCGATGGCGGGTTCGCTGCCGGAGCTTTCGAGGGATAATTTTCCATCCTCCTGCGGACCCTCCTTCGCTTGGGGAAAATCTCGATCCGCGAATAACCACGTCCCTGATTGCTACCGGCGCTCGCGCAACGAAATCCCACGGAACCCGGCGTTTTCGACGTTTCCCGCGAGTGTGGGGATATGATACGACGATGATACACTTGCCTTTCTTGGGAATTTGGCAAAGAGGATTAAAGCAGTCTGTGTGTGTGTGTGTGTGTGGTCGTTCATCAGTTTTTGATAGGTATTGATATCGGTTCTATTTTACGTTGAAATGTCTCTGAAGAACGCTTTTATACTTCGTAAGCGTCACGCCAAGTGTCTCGAAGGGGAGAAAAATAGTGGTGCGTGAGTAACGAAAACGAGAAACGGAAGAGTAAACGCCAAAATGTTGGTCCACGTAGCACGTTGTGATTAATTGTCCAACTACTCGAAACGATTCCATTTCCTTTCCTTTTAATCAACCTTACTCGCTCCTTAATCGTCAAACGATCGACAGATTGACCGGAATTACACGGTGCGTAATAGGCAAAGACCAGAAAAACTGCACGACTTGTACCCCAGTATGATTCGTCTCACTGAAAGGCTCGGAAGCAACTGTTCCGACTAGAAAATGAAAACGATGGCATTTTGTGTCATAAAATTTTATCGATACGCAAACATTTGAATCGATACAAAACAAATTACAGACGATGCCACTCCTACTCGAGGTCTACGCCACGCCCCCTCGCGAACCACGTGACCCAAATCAACCAATCGCTAATTTTCGTTGCATCGGCGTTGCACCTAAAGAGGTTATCCCCGCTAAAATCACTTTCGGTGATAAAAAAGAAAGCCAGAACGTTAGTTAGCCTGAAAGAGCGTTAGCCTGAAAATCGTGGCTGATTATCGTCGTATTATTATCGTATTACCCCGGCTCTCTCGCCTGGAATATCCGAAATATCAGTAAGTTTTTTAAACGTCGCGATCACGTACGCGCGCGTTACATGGTCACGAAGCATGGTTACTTGCTCAGCAAGTAGAGGGGAACGGTGCAGGGGTGGAGAACGGCTTACGTGAGAGGGTGGCGGCGTTACGGGGGTGGGAGAAAATTAGATGCTGGCGGAGAGAAGAGGGAGGGGAAAAAACAACGGCCGGGAAGTTCGGAGGGATAATTTTCCGCCTTGGTAGCCTACGACGCGACCAGGGAAAACCTCTGGATCCGAGTCGGCTGCATGCACGCAGCTTTTTTCTTTTCTTTTTTTTTTTTCCCTTTCTTTTTTATAGTTCCTTAGCGCGGAAACGGTGCCCCGGAGCGGTTCGCGCACACGCTGACGCGTCTATTACGATCCATTATGAATTATACTCGTTTTGTCGGCAATTTGATCGGCGTTCCGAGGAACGAAAAGTCCGGATACTCGTTCTTAAAGCGTTATTAAACTCTCGAATCCGTGTTTTCCGCGGCACGGATTGATAGATTCGATCGAAGCCTCGGAGAAGACTCACTTTTTTTTTTTTTTCACTTTTTGTTTTTACATCGTTTTACACTCGCGACAGGGCGTTGAGAGCAAAATTAGACCGAGTTAAATTCTCGTGGCACGTTCGATCGGTGATCGAAGTTAAGTTTGCAATAATACGTGTTGATCGATCGAAGATACAATTTGGTAGTTGTTGGACGCGCTACGAACCTTTTCCTTTTTCACAGATAATTATGTGCCGTTTCTAACAATGAGTGTAACGTCTCGTGTAAAAGAAGTGTATCAACTTCAAATAGGTATAGATAGAACATTTGAAGGTTCTGAGAGAATTAAAATTCTCTTAATTTCAATGGTCAAACGCCGACACTTTGCGACCGGGCGTGAACGTTCAAATCGCGCAACACTTTGGATCTCGATGAAAATCGCCGTTAATTTCGTCGAAAGCTACGCGCACTTGATGCGATAATTGGAAAAAAAAGGGAGAGAGAGAGGAGAGAAGGAAAACGACGGGAAATCTTTTTTTTTTTTTTTTTCCACCTACCGTGATTTTCGGCGCTACAGTTTGGCAGTTCTAGCGTTAAATTTCCGTGCTATCAAACCCGATGGAAACCGATGAAACATCGATTCGAATGCGCGAACGTGTACCGCCGCGATAATTTCGTTCGGGAATCATGCGATTGTTTACATAGCCGTTGCGCGGCGATTCTTTCTCGTTTATTTTCAAACGGGTTGGCGGCCCCATCGATAAGCGAAAATTACAGTAACGCAGCAGCCCGAACGAGTTACGAGTGCTTTTTAATTGCACGCCTGCTCCCGATAAATCGGTTTTTATTTCGTTCGTTTCGCGCGAATACGAAACCCTCCCCCCGTTTCCACTCGCCGATTTTCGGTCCCCTGATTAGAGATAGGATCGAGTGTCTCGCGAGCAGAGTTTCTAATCGATTCGAACTTTCAAATTCCTCCGTTTCCGCGGACTTTGTTTATTTCACTCGAATCTTCGTCGATGTGTAGGTACCCGATTGAATCAATCGAGCATCGCCAGTTGAATCCGCTGAATCATTGGCTCGAAAGATTCTCGACTGTCGGCGTGAAACTTTCACCTTTTGTCTATAATTTGTGTCAAAATATTTTGTTAAATTAATTTATATCAATTTCTATAAGATATTAAGAATCAAAGTACAACCAAAGTGTATTTCATTTCCTTATTGTAATTTAAACTTAAAGCTTATCTTTGTTCTGAGATATTAAGTAGAAATAGAAACGACGTTGCGCGGTAGAGATTTTTTAAAAGGAACACCCTTACCTATTGCGTCGGCAGAAACGTCTCGTTCCGATCGCCAAGATTCGAGCGTTAGTCGCAAAAGTTCCGAATATTTCTGAGCACGTTCGGAAGCAACTTGTTACAAAACCGAGTACATCGCGCTGAAATTGAAATCGAAAGACCCGCGAAAGATTTACAACGTCATACATGGATCCAGACTCGCGGTGTCTCGCGTGAAATCTCTACACACTTGCCTCTCTCGCGATGCGAGGCTCGCCCCGTATTTTCAAACGCTCGGCTGAAATTTTGATTTTCAACTTTTTACCGCGTGGAGTTACCAGCTAACTGGCGCGGTAAATTAAACCGCCGATTCACCCTCTATTCCGGACAAGTTTCGCGCGTTAACCATCCAGCTGGCCCGGCCGTACCATTTTTTCATCATTTTTTCTTCCACTCTTCCAGCCTGCGATTTTTCTCCTTTTGTTAACCGCTTGTCGAGACACGGAGTGCGCGTTTTTCTGTCTCAAAGAAAGCCGTAAGTCGATGAATTCTCTCGCGCTGCCAACAGAGCGATGGCGCGTTTTGCTGGTCGGCCGATTTTTCCTGATTGTTCAATCCGTTCCTTGCAACGCAAAGTCACATTTTGGGAATGTTAATTAACCCGTTAACTGACGCACAATGACGTCTTGGAAACGTACGTTTCTTAACCTAAAGTCAAACAATGACGCGTCTCTGAGACGTTGGCAAATTAATATTGGGTTGTCCGGAAAGTTCGTGCCGATTTTGAAGGAAAATTGAAACGCAGAAGATTTAAGTTTTAGTATACATTTATTAAATTATAGACGCCACCTACCAAAAATCGGCGCGAATTTTCCGGAGAACCCAATACTTATATACAGAAAATCTAAAAAAATACTTGTCAACGCTTACACCCTATATTCCGAGTTGGCTACTTCAACGAAGCAATCGCTGGTAAATTTTCGTTTGAACATTGCGGAGGAAATTCGTACGTCAGGAGATTAAAAAAAACGTCGAACCTGTTTTTCACAATTTTTCAGATATTACAAAAAGCACCATAGTTTGAATAACGTACTCTTCCGTATTATACGGATGCAATTTTGCATCTTTATACTTCTCACAAATACACAAGAATCCGCATTCTAAGTACTTGTGACTTGCTAATCCCGTCGTACGAGAGTACCGCGATCATCTCCAAATCAACACCCGAGGCGGGTATTATCCATCACGAGATAATCAACTGCGTTCCGGACATGATATTCCAGCATTTAATTCCCCCGAAACGAAACAGTTTTTCGATCGTTTGGTCGTGTACCGTAACTCTCCGGCAAGGGAGGAAGCTCCTTCGGACTCGAGTATCTCGGAGAGAGGATATCTCTGGCCAGTTTTAGCTCGAATCCATCGCGTCCGGCCTCTCTGTGGAGAGAAGGCGTGCAGAGAGAGAGAGAGAGAGAGAGAGAGAAGAGAGGAGAGCAGCAATTCGGCGGTGCAGAATGCAAAAGTCGGGTCGAGTCGAGGCGGCGGCTGGCGAAGGAAACGCGACGAACGGAAGAAGGGGAGCGACGATCGGATGAAAAAGGAAAAACGAGGAGAGGAGAGGAGAAAAAGAGAAGGGAAGGAAAGGTGGTCTTCTCGTTGGTGGTGCGCGGCTGGGTTCCTCGGAAGGGAGATCCTTCGAGAGCCGCGCGCGAAACGAAACGAAACGAAACGAAAGGAAAGGAAAGAGAGACCCGAACGCGGCGAAAGAGAAGACCGATGGAAGACGAAGAACGAGGAGGAGACGAACTCTTTTGAGTCTCGGCCAAGTTTCGTGGCCTGTTGGCCGGGCCCCGGTGGAATCCAGTCGCCGGCGATTTCTCGTCTCCGCGCCTTTTAACCGCGCGCTCCGCGTGTGAAAGACGAAAGGAACGAGGAGAGAAAGAGAGAGAGAGAGAGAGAGAGAGAGACGGCGCGCGCGTTTATTACACGGTGTGTCCCTTGGATCGCGCTGCACAGCCGCTGGCAAGACGTTCCATTAACGTCGCTCCGTACCGTACGCAATTATTATACTTCCTCGTGCAGCGCGTTTAATCGCGCGCGCCATTGCTTTTCCTTCAGGTGGCGTCTCTCCCTGCGAGCGCCGAACGCGTTTACACGTATCGCACAAAGGGACGGATCTAGGGAATCTACCTGCGTTCGGTATCCTTTGGTTTAGGTTAGGTTTAGGTTAGGTTAGGTTGAGTTGCCCATTTTCACAATCTTCCGAAATGAAGTAATTTTCTTTTCTACTTTGACTAATGGAGTTTGAGAGTATTTAAAAATAACGAGTAACGTCTGCAGTTGTAACAATTATTACTCAATTCGTAACACTCCAAGTCTTTACCCTGATTTTTACTGAAAAACGTATCTTCAATTGTTGTATATAATCATCCGCTTTTTTTTATATTTTTATATCAGAAATTTTATTTTATTTTAAGCACTGTTTTTTCTAAAACTAGTCTTGGAATCGTCTGTCGCTCACTAGATGAAAGACGAGTAAACTTTCGAAACTTGTCTGTAACGAAGGGAAGAAAGAGGAGAAAATGAATAAAAATCTGGAGTTGATCAGATTTGGCCACCGAAAGACGCGCGCGCGCGCGCGCGCGCCACGTACACAGCGGCCATCGATGGAGGCGGCAGGGGTTTACATTTTTAGCGTGGCTTGGCAAGGATCGAGAGCCGGAGGAAGATTCATGCCGGCACGCTGTCGAAAACAACTTTTAATACGGACTTCGATCGGACGAGTGCAATTCGAATTTAAATTGGCGCATTGGAGTAGGTAGCGCGAGCGCGCGCGCGCGCGGCTAGCGCCGCTGCTCGTTACGAAACTTCGTTACTGCCGAGTATTTTCAACCCCGAAGATCTCGATGGCTCGCTCCGGGGCGAATCCATTAAAGGTAAAAGCTTCTCGTTTACATCTGCCGTTCCTCGCGTTCAGACTTTCTCTTTCCTTCTTTCCTTCTTTCTTCTCCTTCTCCTTTGCTGCCGTCGTCGTCGTCGTCGTCGTTTCTTCTCTCTTTCTCTCTCTTTCTCTCTCTCGGTCCTGTCTCCGTCTCACGCAGGACGTTACGATTCCCTCGAAACGTCAGCTGGTTAGCGCGACGACGCTATCATCCGGTCAACCGGTGTCTCCTCTTCGTTTCTCCCTTTTCTTTTTTTTTCTTTTTCTTTTCTTTTTCTTTTCTTTTCTTTTTTCCCTCCCTCCCCAGAGATCGCGCGATTTTTCGCACAAAGTAGGTGGCGGCAGCGCTGTTTCTGAAGATTCAGTCGCGACACTTGGACGCTTTCTGCACCGTGGTTCGTAGATCGGTAGGATCAAAGTCACTTTGATGGAGGATGGCTCTGTCTCGAGATGAGATGGTCACGTCGGAGGCAGTAGCCTCGATTTCAAATAGACTAGGGGATAGAGAATTACGGGACGGGAATCTGATTAGGGCAAACCGCCCAAATTTCGTCCTCCGACGAGCGTTCAAAGCTGGATGAAACTTTGTTTAATCCGAAAAAATTGGTATTGTCACTTGGAAAGCTTTAATCAACGTTTCATAAAAAGTGAAACGTTAATATGTAAAAATAACGTGAAATTATTGGCTCTTTTTATGTATATGAATAAAATTTGCATCTACAAAAATCACGTACAAATTTTCCAATACTTAATTTTTCTGATGAGTTGAACAACCATCTGAAACAACGTGGATTTTCGCTACTGACAAGTGTCCCGATCTTCTCGTATTATCCTCAGAATTCTACACTTTACATTTTTCCCAAACGTCCAAATAAATTAGCACTCTCGCAGTATTCACAGTCAGGAAGAAAAAGAAACATATTCCCAAAACCAACACACATTCTAGTCCATATAACTCGCAAGTCGCTAATAATCCACGCGCGACCTCAAGTAATGAAAATGATTGTCAATAAAGTTTTCGCTCGCACACGCGAAAACGCAACCCAACATTCAAATTCATTCGCACCTTCGTTGATCGTCACGTCGTACGTAGGACGCAGTGTATCGCGTTCGTGTATCGCGAGGAAAATAATGATCCGCAGGCGAGTAGATCTCGCTTCTCTTTAACGCGACAAATATTTTCGCAAGTCGCGCAGATCGCAAGTTTCCCACGAGCGCGCGAAGCAGACCGGATTAGCCGATAAATCTCTCGCTGCGAACGATCCGCGTAAACTCTGTTTCTTCCGGGGCGACAAGTCGCGGCGTCGCGTCGCGTCGTTTCGTCGAAGCGTGGATCCGCGAGAGGATCCGAGCCCGCGATTACTTCGCTTTCCAGCCGCCGCGTTTCGCAATCGTCGTTAAAGGTTCCTTTAACCACACGTCGGAACGATCGCCGTTACGCGGCGGTTGTTGTTGCATCACCGGCGCGATCCACGTTACACGCGATGCCATTGTGCGCTATTATTACGCGCCGGACGAGAGCCGGAGCTTCGACGCGCGAAAACTATTAAAAACGACGTCTGGCCGGTCGATTTTCGCGAGTGTCGCTGCGATTTTTTTTTATAGCGAGGGTTTCACTAGGTTCCCTGCGTTAACTTTTGTTATTTGTCTTTAATCGGCGATTATTGTCCCTAGATCGTAGTTGATGACAACTCCGCTTAATTCCCAATTTTAGGTTTTGACGATTCTGGAGCAAAAATCTGTCGATAGTCGACAAATGTACAGTCTACTCGTGAAATTTTCTAATTTGAAGCTTAGTCTTGTCGTTTAATTGATAACAACTCCATTTAATTCCAAGGTTTAGGTTAGGTTTAGGTTAGGTTTAGGTTTAGGTTAGGTTTTCTAATTTTAATTTAGACTCTAGAGTATCAGAAAACTGTCGAAAGTCAACGAATATGTACACAGTCCATTCTTGAAATTTTCTAATTTGAAGCTTAGTCTTGTCGTTTAATTGATAACAACTCCACTTAATTCCAAGGTTTAGGTTAGGTTTAGGTTAGGTTTTCTAATTTTAATTTAGACTCTAGGGTATCAGAAAACTGTCGAAAGTCAATATATATACAGTCCATATGTGAAATTTTCTAATTTGAAATTTAGTCTTGTCGTTTAATTGATAACAACTCCACTTAATTCCAAGGTTTAGGTTAGGTTTAGGTTAGGTTTTCTAATTTTAATTTAGACTCTAGAGTATCAGAAAACTGTCGAAAGTCAATATATATACAGTCCATATCTGAAATTTTCTAATTTGAAATTCAGTCTTGTCGTTTAATTGACAATAACTCCACTTAATTCCAATTCCAATTTTCTAACTTTAGTTTAAACGATCCCTAGAGTATCAAAAAACTGTCGAATATATATAGTTCGCGTGAAATTTTCCAATTCGAAACTTAATCGCGTCTTGTTTCCGAGAAGCAACATCGCACTCGTATCGACCATTATAAGTGATTCAGAAGCCAAACTAACCAATTCCGACGATTAAGCTCTAACCGGCGTGCAAATATATTACGTTTCGCTGCCGAAGCGAGGATATTTCAGTCGCCAAACTGGCCAATTGCGAGACAGAGACGAAAGATAAGAAACTTGATAAAATGGTCAGATTTTTTTCTTTATAAACATGAAACTCGATTCAAGGTTGTTAGAATGCATCGTTACAAGCGCGTATCGATACGTTATATCCGTGCATCGTTACGAGTATATCCAACGACCATCCATCTTAAGTACGACGATCTATCTTCGGAGGATCTAGCTTCCGCGACCAGCTGTTGAGTTCTAATCAAACTTGCCTTGATTTCACGTCACGTAGCGAGTTACGTAGGAAAGCTCCGAGGATACTTTTTTCTTTCTGCTATGGTTTTATCATCCACCGTTTGGATGTTTGCTCGTTTCTCACTTCGTTTAAAATTGTTCGCACGTTTGCTCCTTTCGAATCGTCGATTTCGTCTCGCGGCGAAAGGAGATTCAATTTGTCGTCCAGCGATCGCCAAAGAAGTTCGTTCCTTCTTCGAATGAAAGAGGAGGAAAGATTCAAAGATCGAACGATTACCTCGCTGGAGTACAAGTCCACGCGCGACTGATACTTCGCTCGCGATCGAACGCGGGGGAAATGTGTTTCTCGCGGGGCCATGCACGCGTAGTCGGTCGTGCGTCATCGACGCGCGATTTCTTTGGTGCACGACGAAAAGGTCACTCCCGGGAGCAGCGTGTATCTTTACAAGACGCGGTCGGCTCGCGTTTTCTGCTCGGACTCGTTCTGCGCGCGCGTACGCAAGTGCCGGCGCGGAGCTCGTTCCACGGCTAAACAGCAGCTGCACTTACGCTCCGACTCTCCCCGTCCTGCACTTCCGCATTGTCCGCCATTCTTTCCGCCGCCTCTCTTCTTCCTTTCTCTTTCTTTCTTTCTTTCTTTCTTTCTTTCTCCTCCGCCGCGATCGCGTACTCTCGATTTCTCGCCCTCGCGCTCCATTGTCCCCCGATTTCCTCAATGAATTTCCAACCTCGCACTCTTTTTTTCTTTTTCTCAAGAAAAATAACGTGACATGGACGTGGCTAGATTCTTACGTATAGTTGACTTACATGTTGGTTCGTTTAAGTGAGTTTTCCAATTGTGAACAATATTTTTTGTGTTACCAATAACTGATGAGAATATTTTTCTCCAGGGTTATTTTGTTCCCGGAGTATTTTATACAATATACAAAATATATTATTGTGTATTATACATTATTATTGTGTATAAATAATATTATGTATTGTATAATATTATTGTGTACAGTGTATAATAATACAATAATATATTATTATTAATTGTATTAATTGTATTATAATATATTTATATATTTTGTATATTATAATACAATATTATTGTGTTATAATATATATTATTGTGTATATAATATACAAAATATATTATACATTGTATAATATATATACAAATATATTATATTGTATTAATTGTATTATAATACATTTACATTATAATATATTTATATATTTTGTATATCATAATACAATATTATTGTGTTATAATATATAATATATATTATTGTGTATATAATATACAAAATATATTATACATTGTATAATATATACAAATATGTAATATACACAATAATTATAGTATAACATAATATAATATAATTGTACAACAATATATTATATACAACTATATATATTTTGTGTCCTGTATTAGTAGAAAAATACGGTGTGTTAAAAACATGACTTTGGAAATTACGTATAATTAAGTTTTAGGTATAAATTTATCTGTACCGTGATCACAGAGCTCGGACTCACATACGTGTGTGGTGTTTTTCTTAAGTAGAGCAATATCAGAGTAATGGAAATTTAGTAGATTGGCAAAATTAATCGTCGATTCGAGCTTGAAGCGATTAGACAAAAGTCGGGAAGAGATAATTTATAAAGAGAAAGGTTCAGTCTCGAGTCACCAATATAATTAATTGAAATAAATTCGAAGAAGAGAAGAAGATACTACTGCGAGTGTAGTATCGGCGACGCAGAGTTGAACTCACGCGGCTGCAAGTGTGAAACGTAGAATCTGGCAAAATAAGTGCTTCGAAAAAAGTTGAAGATATGCACAAGCTGCTGTCTCGCAAAAAACGCTTGAGCTTATCCGACTTAATACATAAACATCTGCGATTGTCTAATTGACATCCGTGGAAATGGTTAGGTAACGATTGACGTAAAGTATCTTCGATTTTCCAGTATCCTCAGTCGACCGGTTTTCATTGCACTCGTGCTTACTAGTCGTGCAAATAAATGCTGGAACGACGAAGCTCTTCCTAATTTAGCCTAATTTACTTAATCGGGCGACGCTTAAAGTTTCGTTCAAGTAAGCGGCTGTTCGTGCAAGATTTCCTACATTTCCTGTATTCACATTTTCTCGCACGGTAGAACTCTATTTACATGCATGAATTTTTATTTGAACCAAGTTCCAGTCGACATTTCATTTGAATAAAATTCGAATTAATATTCAGATTAATTCACCATGTAGCACTAATTGAATTGACACTCATCGTGCACTCTTTACGAACCCGTAACTGATATTCGTTTCCACAATGTTTTGCCAAGTGAAACATTTGCTAAAATTCGTTTCAATTCGAACGTGTTCCCTTTGTAGATCAATTTTTGATGAAAAAAAAGTGTTGCTCTCTTCCTTACGTACGTAATATGAATTTAATAATCTATGCAACATCGAGTATCGATATACTCGTGGCATTCATAATTTTTTCAACTCGCACAGAAGATTGCTACGCTAGCAACTGTTTTTCTTCTTCTTCTTTTTTTTCTTGGCGAGGCATAAACAAAATTTAGATGGAAATTGTTGCAGGCAAGAAAGAGAAAACCCCTTGTTTGTTTGAATTCTTACTATATATCAGAAAATTATATGGTACACGATGGTATGTAATCAGTGGACTGCTACTATATATAAACTACTCGTCCCTCGACAAATTTATACAGGGTGTTCCGCAACTGAGTAAGAACTGAAAAGAAAGAATGAAATTTGCCCGTCGAAACATTTGTCTCCGAGACTTTTTTAAGATCGGACTTAAAAATTTATCGAGTGCGAATTATCTTTGATTCGATCAAGTCGCGAATAATCGCGGGGATATTCTGTGCGCGAAAACAAGCGAAACGTACAGAGCAGAATGTTTCTGTTCAAGGCGTCGTTAAAAAACTGCTGGAAAACGAAGCGTCTTGCAAAAAGACTGCTCCCAACAATTATTCGTTTCTGTCGCGTCCGTAGAATTCCAGCTAAATTCGAGTACACTCGATAGAGATATTCGACTGTGAAAACGAAAGCTCGGGTGAACAAATTTTCCGATTCGTTTATGGGACACCCCGTGGACTCGTCGAGCGATAAACAAACGATCGACACCGAGTTTTGCTCCGACACCGTGTCGAGCGCGAGTATGGTTATTACACGTGCGTGCACGATCGCGCGAGAGAGGTCTCACGCGTTGGCCATCGGTTCGTCGATGGTTTCCGCAGCGCTGACGATGCCGCGCGTTGGCGAACGAAAGAAACTTGCGCCACAACGACGGGAAAGCCCCGTTCCATGGTGGCGTGCCTGCCTGCCTTCCTGCTCGCTTGCCCGTCTACCGTGTAATCTCTCGAATATCTGCATTTTGCACTGCTAGAAAAGTTGCAACGGTAATCGCGTAGCCGCGCTCTTGCATGCGCCGACTCTTGCATAAGGAAAACCCTCCCTCTCTCTCTCTGATCTTAATTGGCCTGTACTTTTCGCGCGACAGTTTGCCATTCTCGATAAACCAAGCTCTCCTCGGTCTCTTTCGCTTTTAATTAGAGAGACGAGCGGACGTTGGAAATAGGTTTCGAGAGAGTCTCCACGCAAGGGGGAGGCAATATTTTTAGGAAAATACGGATCGAACGGGGTAAGAAGTCAGCGAAATCGGCACTTGGCCTCCCGATCTTTCCAGTCCCGAATTCCTTTCTTTCTCGCCTCTGAAAAAACGCGCAAAATTGCCGGTGACATCCAAGGTAGAACCGTCCACGTTCTTAACACGTGTTTAATCTTATACGCAAAAAATAAAAAATCGCGCGCGATCAAACGCAGGTTCGAGACCGAGTCGAGATCGGTTGTTACTTTTTCTGCAATCACCGCGATCACTGCAATCACAGATCCCCCCCATTCGGAAAAAAAAAAAAAATACACGTTGCCCGGACACGTTGCGCCGTGACAAACACGTACTTGAAGAAATTGGCGGTTTAATTAGCGGCGGAGTCGGGGGAGCGTGTGTGCGGCGCACGTCGAAGGCGGGAGAGAGAGTACATGCACAGTCACTTCCGTTATCTGGTCTCTGTTGGCAATCGGCCGGTTCGTCGGCTCGTATCAGATTAATCTTATCTGGCGACTGCATAGGCATCGATTAAATGCCTCGTGGAATTAACGAACGCGATCAGTAGAAAATCGCCGCGGTGGAGAACAAAGGAGAGGAGGATCCCCTTGTGCGTCTCTCGTGCGGCTGTGCCTGTCTAACCGTCGATCGGGAAATCTGCATATAATCGTGCGCGCTTAGGTGAGCCTCCGAAGACTATCGAGCCCCGACTTTCTAACGCCTGATTACTTTCTCGTTGTGCCAGCTCGCTGCCATTTGTTTCGAAACGCCGCGCGCTCATTGTCGAGATGTTGTCAACAGACGTTACGTAGATTCACAATTATAATAAAATTTTTAATAAAACATATAATTTTTGTTAATTTATCAAAGTTACTCGTTCGTTCGATTTGTGAATTTTGGGCCGGCGTTTGTGCTACGAGAAAACAGGTAGGCAGCAGAGGTGTTTTTCAGTCGGATCGAACATATGAATGAGATAAGTCCGCGTTATCTGCGGCGTTTCTTGCTGCTTGTGCTTTGAAGAATAGTCTTGAACCTTGATCAAGCGGATTCGCGGAGACGTTTCCGACTTGCTGTTATTAAATTGAATCCATTTGCGTCCATTCTCGTCGAGCCACTATTCACTGGAATCAACGGCGCGATCAAAATGACCAATTGGCAATTTTTCATGAGAGTGCCTCTGCGTTTGCGCGTTCGCAGCAAGTTTTTTAGAACGTTTTTAAACGACAACAGGGAAACACGTGTTCTTTCTCTAATCTAGTTTCAACGCCCAATTACGGAAGCATCGTCTTCGAACTCGAAACTCGTTATTTCGTACGAGTTTTTGATTCGCGGATAACGGATGATGGTGAGTAGAGCAGATGATGAAAAAATAGGTCGAAAGCGCAGAGTAAAGCCTTCTCGTCCGAGGCTTCGTTTTCGAGACATAGCCGTCTCTGATTCGGTGTTTTCGGTTGATTTTCTTCAAAAAAAAAAAAAGATTTTATTCTGTATTTTTGAGACCTGTACCTACGTGTAGAGCAACTTCCTGTTATTCTTGTCAAGAATTAGCGAAATTCAAGCGCACTTGAACTATATTTTCTCGAAACGACGGAAACTTTACTTTACCTTTTCGACTTATTTTCAAGTCCCGTAAGTTTCTGTGTAATTCTTTCCCAACTGCGAACGACGTCCGCGCGACTGATTCGAAATCGTCTTGCAAAGAGTGTAAGAACGAGGCGCGCAGTCTCTTCTGACGAGTGACGATCGGTGTTCTCGCGTCGGATGCGAATCGAAATTCACGATTTTCACTTGGAGGTTTGGTTTTTTTACACCGCTCGGTTCACGTGCAATCTCGTCGTCGAATCTCGAGAGAGATCGGCCGGCGGACGTTAAACGATCGACTGTCGTGGATTAATCGGTGAACCCAAACCTCGTCGAGGGAAACTGGTCGACGAAGGAGCGTGGGGGGGGGGGGGGAGCCGCGGCTGCATTTGTATGCAAATCCGGTGTTTCCATTATCGTTCGCTGTCAACGATTAGAGAGAAACGCGGCAACGGCGAGAAAGCACGCCGGAGAGCACCGTGTCCAACGTTGCGTGGTGCGCAACTGCTCGCGTCGAGTGTACGTCGCTTTTTATCCTTCGTCGTCGTCGTCGTCGTCGTCGTTGTTACGCCGCGACCGCAGATATTTGCATTCCGCGCGACGAAAGTAACTTCGATTTGCTCAACTCGGATCTTTTTAAATTATCGTTGGGATATTTTTTTTTTTTTTTTAATTATCGTGCTAAATGGAGAAATTTGCTTTACCCACTGTGTATCGCGATGCACACGCGAATTTAAATACTTCGTACAGGGTGGTTCGTTCGAATATCTTTTTTTCTGAATTGCGCGATTTGTGCGATAATTTGGTAAAAATATTTTTTTTCATTGTGAGTTTTCTTTTTTATTGCATCGTGTAACTGGAAAAACGAAAAGAGATATCATTTGTTTTTGAAAACTTCAAAAAAAAATATTCTTATCAGAGTTATTAGGCTTAGTATTTTAGGCGAAATATATTTTTTGCATCATCACATAGTTCGAAGAGATGTCACCTAAACGGGCCATTCTGTGTATATTTTTGGTATTTTGTAGAGTGTACAGCTTTGTAACTTCCGGTTGCAATTTATCCGCAGTTTAATCGTCGAGTACGAAAAAGGCCCCAGGTCTTTTTCGAGTAAAACGCTTGTTGACACTTTATTTCAAAAAAGTACGTAACGTTAGATTGTATCGCATAACGAAATTACCACGTATCGTTTTATATCGTATTGAATAATTTCATTGATAACTTTTCTGTATTTAATTCTGTATTTATGTTTAACAAACTTGTCACCGAGGACCTTCTTGTATAAAATGCAGTTTAACGTGATTTTTCCAATGGTTAAAGAGTTTCTATAAATACGATTGATTAAGAATTCATCAATTTTTAGGATAAAATTTGGAGAGAGTCGTTTGACTCTTGAGCAGATTTCGAATCACAGTTTAATAGGGATAAATTTTAGTTGGATGCGTTAGAACGAGAATTACATAAATTAATAATTAAAAACTTAATCGATCGTTTAAAATTTGAATACGTGTACCACGTATGTATGTTCTTCACCTTCTTATCTCAATTCGCCTGTTCCCTCTAAACACGTCCGTTTCACTCTCGATCGATTTTACAACCTCGTCGGTTCGTATCGTGGTTCATATTACGAAGAAAGAAACAGTCTCGAGCCAGGAAGTCTCCAGTCGACTCTCTCTCTCTTTCTCTCTCTTTCCTTGTGTATATCTCGAATTACTGTTTCGGATCTCGAAACATGTAAACTTCGACACCCGATCGATTTTATGACTCTTCTTTCTCGCCGACGATTTAAAGGCCCGCGAAGTGTTTTTATTTAAAATTCGGTCTGCTCACCAGTTTCATTCACTGCTTTCATTCACCCTCTCCATTCACGATTGGTACACGAGCTCGTACGATACACGACACGACAAAAAGATGATTTTACATTGTGCGATTTGGTGGGAAAAAAATGAGGATACTTTTTTCTCGAAAGTCGCACAAATGCAGACGTCTCTGAAAACGTTGAAAAATTTTTCTCGTAACCAGATCCACCATTATTTCGAAGATTAAAGTCTCCTCTTTGCAAAAATTCCTAAAAACTCGTCGTACGATTTTTACGATTTTTTTTTTTTTTTCACCATTTGTCCATTGAACGACAAAAATTCAAGAAATCGTAACATCCCGTCATTGAACGTGACGCTGACGTTCAAAATTCGAAAAGAAGAAATCGCGCAGCAAGTTTCGAGGGGTCGCTGCAAAGGGGCGATTTCAATCTTCGAGATCGTGGTGAATCCAGTCGCGAAGAAAATTTTTTACTGCTTTCGGAAACGTTTGAACTTCGCCGAATGATATCTTACTCGCTATGCGATGTAAAATCATCTTCGAAAAAAAAAAAAAAAAATAGAAAACTCACGACTGTCAAAATAGAAGCTTCGCTCTTAAAAAACGAGACCAAATGCAAGATCATTGCACGATATTTTTTTTTTTCTATCGGTAAGTTATCGACAATTTCTCGTTGTCACGCTTTTCACTATATATATATATATATATCGTTGGCTGCGTTAGAATATATATATATATATATTATACAGATATATTAAATATATAGAATATATATATTAGAATATATTGAATAATTATATATACATAATTTTGAATTTAATAATTGTATATATATATAATTTTGTATAATAATTATATTTATATATAATTTTGTATAATAATTATATTTATATATAATTTGAATTTTATATATATATAATTTTGAATTGAATAATTATATATATACAATTTTTATATATATATATTGAATAATTTTTATGAACGATCGACAGATGTGTGTATATATATATATATCGGACTGAAAGAAAGAGATGTTTATAAAATTCACGAGACATTGTCTCTGACAAAGTATGATATAGAAACAGTTGGCGAATTTTCGGTGTTGCGTCGAAAAATCTCTTCGCGGTGGATAGCGCGGCGCGCGTTACGTTTTTCTTTCGTTTTGCCCGCTCGTTTCGCCAAGAATGCGTCCGCGTATCCTGTCGCTGCTTTTCCTCGCGCCTCGAGATTATTCCAGCGAGTCGCAGTGCGCGAGATAACGAGCAGTGCGGCCTGTTGACGTCACTCTCGTTCGCTGACATCAGCTGTGCGCTCGCGAACAGCCTACGTGACGTATTGTCGGTCGGTTCGCTCGCGTAACCGTTCCCGATATACACACCTCGTGCATCGCGAATAATCTTGGTCTCTCGCTTTTTTTACACAAAACTTTTTTCGCGCGGATATCTCGTTTCGTCGTTTAATCGACCAATCGCGCGCGATCGCTTAACCCCCCCTTTCTCTCTCTCTCTCTCGGTCACTCGTGTTTCTTTAAAATTAAAAAAATAATTTGGAGAATAATTTTAATTTTGTTTAATTTTCTTCTATTTTACTGTAATTTTACAACTTTCTTTGAAGTTAAAGAAATTAAAATTCGAAAACGACTCGTGACTCAGCGACGATCGAGTTTGACCGTGTTTGAACGTTTGAAAATCTTCCTTCAAGTGTCGTATCCCTTTCTTGCAAAACTGATCGACAGATATCGGAAATGTAAGAATTCGAGGCTCGAGTGATGCGAATATGGTAATTAATCGTTCTGTCGGTCATTAATTAATTAATTCTGATTGCGATCGATTGATTGATTGGTATTCCGTCTTGGATCGTTAAAGTGTCTCTATTAAAATAATAAATGGTGCTCTTGAGAAATACTTTTGCATACAGTGGCTACAAGATTTTTTACATTTCTTAAAAAAAAAAAGAAAGAAATTATCTTTCGCACGTTGTGCATTGCAACTGCTCCCTAATCAATAACCTTTCGGGCTTCTTTCTCGAAAATTCACTTTTTGAGCAATAAATGTTACGTGTCGTCAGGATTTTAGAGATGCTCAGGTGGGAACCGCTACTTTAGTTAATAAATTTCGATATACTTCATAAGTTTTGAATATACTTGCATAAACAAAAAGTTTGAATCGAATTCTATTTGCGGAATAAGAACGAGGGAAAAGGACGCGCGAATTGGAATCAATTGCCCAAAATACGCCAAATACAAAATATTTCTCATTTTTCGAAGAAAGACAAGTTTTTTTGTGAAGCGATCGTCTTCGTTTTCATTTGTCGGACAACTTCCAACTCGTCGTATTTTATGTAACGTTCGTTTATTCGAGACACACCTCGCTCGCGTTCTCGGATAACGAACCGGGCGCCCTCCTCCATTGTGCCGGGCTCGATCTTCCAAAGGAGAGTGAGAAAA
Organism: Melipona bicolor; assembly: GCA_030673865.1. NCBI lineage: Eukaryota > Metazoa > Arthropoda > Insecta > Hymenoptera > Apidae > Melipona > Melipona bicolor. Next base: position 5,080,170 of record JAHYIQ010000012.1, read on the forward strand.
ATCGAGCAGATATCGTCTCGAGCATCTAACTAATTCACCGAGCAACAGTCCGGGCGAGTTATATCGGCGAGCGCTGGTAAATTGCTAATTGGACGATCGATGTTCGTCGGTGAATTGCCAATCCCTTATTGGTCGTTGTTCCGCTCCTTTCTCCGTGTCTCGCGGTCGCGGCTCTCTCGCTCGAAAGTCCTCGTTCCTGGCTGATCCTCGATCACGAACGATCCGCCGACCCTGAACTAGAGCGTTCAACGAGTCAAACCGCGATCCCCGAGGTTTCCAGGAATGTTTTATGGAATAAGCCGGCGAATAAATTAATCGAGATCTCTCCCTCCACTCGCGCTTTTAATGTCACGCCGAGGTTGCGAGCAGTTTTCGCGCGTTTGTTCGAGAATTTCCAGCAGAGAATTTACAGCTGTTTCTACATAAAAGTAACAAGTACAAAATACTCGTTACGGTTGTTGCGAAACATTTTTCGTATCTACCAGCAACAGCGAGTCAAGTAGTAAAAAAATATCATCACTTGAAAAATAAATATAAAATAAGTTTGATTGGTGTTTAAGCAGGGAATTTTCGTCGATTATATTCCTTTTTTAAAGCAATCGCCAAGTGCGTATAACATTACAAAATTTCCTTCATTTTACGAACTTTCAGGTAAGAAGCGGTGGAAGAAGTTTAGTTTGCGCAAACCATCCCGAATTATTCGAATAATAATTCGGCGATAACGGGTGTCAACTGACTCACGATTGCCATCTTCTTTTGAAAATTTATCATTCCTCTTACGACGTTACATCATATCAACATCATACGTTTATTATAATTGTCAACGACTGCAAAAGAATTTTATAATTTAGCTGTTAGTCAAATTTAAGTGTGACATCTTCCTACAGGAGACAGTCGAGTGCAAAAGGTTATATTTTATTTTATTCCTCAAAAAGGTAATTATTCGTTTAGGTTCGCCTTACGAAAATACGAAATTATATATATATATATATATATAAAAATACGGTCAACGTGCGAACTGAAAGACACTTTTGAAAGACACTTTACCCAGGAATCTCAAAAGTGACGCATTTGGGAAATTTCAAAATTAAGCAGAGTTCACACAGAAGAGGGGAATTTTCAAATTTAACGCGATAAGAGATGCTCGTCGAGAAAGGAAGACACTTTACACGTACGAAGTATCGATACCTATCTAGTTTCACGCTTTTGACATTTACCGTCGCACATTCGCACGTGTGTAGAGCCGTTTTACAATCTCCAGTTGTACTTTATTCCTCCGTCGTCACACTCACCGGCTCGTTCCTTTCTTTCTTTCCTTCTCTCTTTCTTTCTTTCCCCGCCTGAAAGATTCACGCGGTCGCGGATTGATTTTTACGAGGGTTATTCCCGCGGTGTTAAACGTGTTTACAAGCTCTACAGTTGCTACGGCTTCGTCGCAACTATTCGCCATGCAAGCGTTTCAATGAACTGTTTGACGCCGCGTGCGTCGCACCTCGTTGCCCAATCATTTATTAAATGATCTTCCTCCGGTTAACCTCGACTGTAGCAAGATGTCGAACCAGTTCTTCCTCTTTTTTCGTTTCTTCTTCCTCTCTCTCTCTCTGGCGCGCGCGCAACACCATTAATCTTAATGAATTAATCAAGCATTCAACGCTAGAACTACCGAGATGGTTAAAATGATTAATTTATAATTTTCGTCAGATGAGATACACGCGTTATTTAAAAATTATTTCACGCGCGCAAGTTCGCAGCTAGACGCGAAACAGAGAAACAGTCTATTTTTAACAGAGAGATTCAAATGGTTCTTTGTGAAACACACAAACAAACACTTGCGTGTTCTGTGTATCCTATTTTGCAGTTTTCCAACTTTCTTTCTTCCACTTTTTAACGTCACTGACGAAAATTCTGTGCTTTAGTGTTTATCAAGGATTTCTTGGTAGCTCCAATGTCAAATTTCGATCGTGATCGACTCAGACGTTGAAGAAACCTTATCGCAACGCGACGATATCGCGTTATCTCTCTAAAAAAGAAATTAAGACGTACAATCGTTGCTATTTGCGTCGATAAGCGTTCTCTAGTATTCAGATCCGAACAGGTGTTCTCCGGGGAATTCCAGTTGATGTCGTCTACACACGACTGCCGAAAGATCTTTGGAACATTTGCAACATTTTTTTTTTTCCCGTTAGAAGTGTAAATTTTCGAAAATCGCAATTCCCTTTTCGCACGTGGTGCGAAGAATGCGCGAGAAATAATCGACGGATCGATCGTCAACCGAAATAAAAACTGATTGCACCGATTTCCAACCATCGAGCATACACACGCGCACACACACACACGCCTTTCAATCCTTGGCAAATATTCGCGATATTAGCCGTACGAATATTTCGCAACGCGGCGCCGCGCGAACGAACGAACGAATGTAACGCGCTGCATAAAGCATTTCGAAAATTGAAAACACTCAATTTTCACACTCACGGGTCGGATCGTAGACTGTAACGAACGACATTCAAAGTTTTTCAAGCATCTGTTCATCGGTGTTGCTCGCCCGAATCGCGCGATATCCAGCCGGGATTATTCGTGATTATCGGAGTAGAGAGGGAGGGAGGGCGCGGAGTAGGGAGGGGTGGGATCATTTTGCATTCGCGTAAACTGACGATCCGAAACGCGCGATAAGAGCTGCCGGGAACTATCATCGTGAAATTACAGAAAGTTAATGAATTGAATTACGTACTCGTTAACTGAGTGAAAATCAGATTGGAAATTCTGGCCAAAATCCGATACTGATTTGTCTAGCCGTTCGCAGTGTTCGTACGGAATCCATGGACAAGGAGAAGATTATAATACTTTATCAAACTGCTTCAAACGAGCTTGTTTGAAGTGACGTCGCGTGACTTTTCTCAAGTTAGGGATATCACTGTCTCGTTTGCAATCATTTTCAATTCAGTTCGATTTTATTGTCAAATTCTATTTCTCAATTTTTAATAATACATAATTTTATTTATTATTACGAATGAATATAAATGTAAATGGTGTGAATTCTGTAATGATACGTAATAAGTTCTATTCCTTGATACGAAGTATTGAGTCTACGAAGAGAAGAAATTCCAATTCACTCGGTATCTTCTCATCGTCGTGTCGCGATCTGCAAGTTTATGCAATTTTGCGAACTTTCAATATTCATAATGTTGCAATCTGTGATTACAATTCTTAATATTCTCAATTTTGTTGCGTGATAAAAAGCAAGAAAAAGTGACAATCTTGCGAATATCGTCTAGTGGAATTTGCTGTTATCGCAGTTGACACTGGAGCTATCAGAGTGGTCAAAGTAACCAATTTATAATTTTCTATGCGAATTTACTTGATATACTTGTAACAGCATGTTCTTAGATACTCGAGTGATTTTTAACAAAAGAGCTCGCCATCTCTAATTTCTTTCTTTGCTATAAATATCACAATTTGTTTCTTAAGGATCGCAACGAAATTCGTAGAGCGTCAAAAGGCAAAGGCGTTTCGCCGCTGCTTGCGTAGAATTATCGAGAAAGGAGCGAAACTCGCGATTTTCTCACCGCAAAATTGCGGCGAAATCGACGTTCGAAATTTCCCAAGGACTCGGAGACGCAAAGCGAGTGTCAGAATCGTTGGTACGCGCTCTCGCGTACCAGTAGCCAGAGGTAGTCGTCAATGACTCAGACATCGTAAACGGAAACTCACGTGGAATTGGCGTGCACGGAGCGTGTTCGACCGAATTGGGAGCACCGTGCTACCCAGCCGAGTTCTTTTAACGCCTGTCCCAGATACCAGTCTTCCTTCATCGTTCGCCAAAAATCGCTAAATCGAATTATATCTAGTTGGAACTATCATCGCCTCGCGATTAGATTCTTTCGGAAGTCTTGAATCTGAGAAGCGTCGGGATTTTTTAAAAATCCAACAAACCGCTTTCGAAAGTGGGCTCGAACGATCGGCAAAAATCCCCAGAGTTCCTCGAGAGCAACGCAAATTCCGAGAAAGAAAGAAGGAAAGGAGAGAAGATGAAAATTCGTTGGGTTTTTCTCGCCGAACGCGCGTTGCGCGATCAGCTTCGAGAAATGTCGCCGCGATGACTCGGCGCCGTCGCCGCGGAAAGTCCGACTTAACCTCGATCGCCGCTGGATTCGCGATCCCGCCTGACGTCTGTCGCTCCGCCCGCGAGATAAGGAAACTGCGAGCCAGCGTGTTCGAGAAGAATCTCTCCTTCGCCTGGTAAACCGCCAAGTAGACTCTGCGTTCTAGCTCGCGACCCGCGCTGGACGCGACGAGTCGTTGGAGATCTTGCTCGCTTTGCCCGCGCCAACCGCTTGGATCTCGTAACAAATGCCGACGGTGTAAGACGCCTCGCGGGGAAACGCATGAGAAATAACGAAGATGTTGCTTGCCGAGTATCTGTCTCGCGTTGTCTTCGGTATCTCTCGCTGGATATATCAAACGATGCGAGATTTGTTAGCGGAGATACACGCGTTCCACGTCGCGTGTTCTACTTTACCTCGTGTGTTCCATATCGCACGCTTCGCGTTTTGTTTTCTCTCTTTCTCTCTTTCTTTTTCTTTTCTTTTTTTCTGTTTCGTGATCTACATATATTCTACGTCCTACGTATACTCCACATCTGTTGTTGCACGTTTGATTCCATATTTTGTATTTTCCATACGTCGGAGATGGAGTATTCTGTATTCTACGTCTCCCACGTTTTGCACATTCCATCCTTCGTGTTTTGTGTACGTTGTTCCATAGTCCCATATATCCCATGTTCCACGCATTGTGTTCCATATTCCATCTTCACCTCCGCGTCTCATATTTCCTATTTTGCATCATTCTCATAACCCATGGCAGGTATGCGATATTCCACATTCTACATTCTGGTATCCCACATTGCATTCCATATTTCATATTTCTACATCCTGTTTCCCACGTTTCAATCCAGAAACTCCATTCTTTTCAAGTAGAACGTAAGGGAAATTCACAAAAATTGTACAATTTCCATGAAACATAAAAGTAGAACGTTGTTGCAACTATCCACAAACGAAATTTGTTTTCCCACAAGCGTCCCGTGAAGCTAATTTCTTGGTAACTACAGAATTCACCATGCCACAAAGTGAATTTCGCTATCCGGAAAATTTCCAGTTTCCAGATGTAATTCATACTGTCTGAAAGTTTCTGTCTCACAAGATAATTTGCGAGCACCTGTGAATCTTTTTATTCCACAAAATGGATTTCGTTGCCCAGAAATTCCCTCAAAGCTAATTCTCGAGGAGCTACGAATCTTTTGCTATTCCAATTGAATTTCAAAACTCACAAATATCTCGCGAAATTAATTTGCGAATTCCTGCGAATTTTTCTTTCCCACAAAATGAATTTCGTTGCCCAGAAATTCCCTCAAAGCTAATTTTCGAGGAGCTACGAATCTTTTGCTATTCCAAGTGAATTTCAAAACTCACAAATATCTCACGAATTTTTCTTTCCCACAAAATGAATTTCGTTGCCCAGAAATTCCCTCAAAGCTAATTCGCGAGGAGCTACGAATCTTTTGCTATTCCAAGTGAATTTCAAAACTCACAAATATCTCGCGAATTTTTCTTTCCCACAAAATGAATTTCGTTGTCCAGAAATTCCCTCAAAGCTAATTCTCGAGGAGTTACGAATCTTTTGCTGTTCCAAGTGAATTTCAAAACTCACAAATATCTCACGAAATTAATTCGCGAGTTGCTGCGAATTTTTCTTTCCCACAAAATGAATTTCGTTGTCCAGAAATTCCCTCAAAGCTAATTCTCGAGCAGCTACGAATCTTGCCACCCCAAGTGAATTTCAAAACTCGCAAATTTCCCACAAAACGAATTTCGTTGCCCGCAAACATTACGATGAAAAATGTACTGAAAATAAGGACGAATGTGGGATAGGGAATACAGATTATCGGACATGGAATGAAAGAATGAGCGCGCAGATCAGCGATCTGGAATATGAAATGCGAGACATTAGACAAGTTGTGTGAAATGCGGATTGTGAGCGGAAATTAGGATGAAAGATACACCGAACGTAAGATGCGGGACAGTGATTGCGTTAAATAAGAAAAAGGAGGGTAGTATTTACCTGGTAGATGGTTTAATTCTGGACTTGGCGGACGCTTCGGGAGCGTTCCTTGCACGTAGCAGCTGCTATCGCCGATAAAGCCGAAATTTATCCCTACCGGGGCTTGTTTATGGATTAAACGAGGGTAATACGAATTTACGCTGCATCGCGCGCCAGCCGAAATACACGTTCGTACGAAATAACAGGGATTTTTATAACACGCGCCAGGCGGAGGGTGGCTAGGGGAGGGGGGTGGTTGGCTTCGCCGCGGCGCAACGTATCGCGCGTAATTGCAAACGTACGAACATTTACGTTTGTTTAATTTGTTTATTCGACGCCGATGACAACAGGTGTATGTGCACAAATCGCGGAAGTGATTTATATAAGTTGTACAAATAGTAACGCGGCGGAGGTTTGGGCAAAAAGGGGGAGGGAACGATAGAGTGAGAGAGAGAAACAGAGAGAGAGAGAGAGAGAGAGAGAGAGGGAGAGACAGGGTGGAAGAACGCTCCGTAAATTTACATTTATTTAATATCGAATATATATCCCCGGCGAATCTGCATATTAATATTTACCTTGGAAATCTGCGCTCACTCGACTGTTTTATTGCGCGCGGGCATTAATAAACGGCATGGACGTTAAAGAATTTAGAGATCCAACCACGCTCTCTCTCTCTCTCTCTCTCTCTCTCTCTCTCGCTCTCTGTCTGTCTGTCGCTCTCTCCTCGCTCCTTCCATTCTCTTCCGCTAATGGAGATATTGTAATTTGAAGTGGATCGATGAATTTCGCGCGGTCGCTACGCGTTTTCATTGTCACGTTCCCTGGGAAATATCGCCGCGGTAAATATTTTGCTTTTCATTCGTTTCGGCGGCCCTCTTTGTCCCTCCCGCGTTGTTCCGTCTCCTCCTCCCGCACCGCCGCCCGCTGTTTTTTGTTATTTCAAATTAAGCGTCATGCCGGGTATATTTTTCGTTCTTCTCTCCGCGCCGGACCGGCGTTAGATACCGCGCTCGATCGCGCGCTCCGACGAAATTGTTGGGAAAAATCGCGGAAAAACACGGCTCTCCTCCTTTCTCCCTGCCCTCTCCCCCCTTGCCTATCCTGCTTTCGCACGTCGCGAGAATCAACGATCCTTGTTGGACGTGGTCGCGCTCCGCCCACGTGTCGAGTCGTGCAATTAGACGAAGAGGAGAGAGAGCACGAGAGAGGGAAAGAGGCGGAAGCCGAAAACTTGAAAAAAAAAGAAAAACAGAGGAAGATGGAGAGAGAGAGAGAGGAAAGAAAAGAAAAACAATTTTTTAAGCGTCGTACGTTCAAAAGAGTGGAAGCTATGGCACTCGAGGGAGCACAAACGGAAGTCGGCACGCACGGAATTACGCGGAGAAATTCTCTCGTTTCCACGTTCCTTTCCTGTTTCTCTTTCGGTCTTGAGGCCCTCGCACGTTCGCGACGCACGTTGCAGCCTACGTTGCTCGGCATCGGCGACTCTGATACAGATTTCTTGGAAACCTAAAGGCTCCTACACACGTTGCGTGTGTCATGATCAGAAGCAAGAAAGTCCCGCTTTACTTTCCAAAACTTGTACCCCAGTACAATTCGTCTCACTGAAAGGCTCAAAAGCAACTAGGAAATAAAGACGATTTTTTTGCCATAAAATTTTATCGATATGCAAACATTTGAGTCGATACAAAACAAATTACAGACAACGCCACTCCTACTCGAGGTCTAGCCCACGCCCTCTCGCGAATCACGTGACCCAAATCAACCAATCGCTAATTTTCGTTGCATCAGCGTTGCACCTGAAGAGGTTACCCCCGCTAAAATCACTTTCAGTGATAAAATAAAAAGGCAGTCAGTTTTCAAAATTTAAACCCCGTGTCTTCGTTGTGTCTCTGTTCAACTGAGAGTTAAGTCTAGTTAGTCGATATGTCGCTACACTCTTTCGGTTGCAACACGTCGATAATTTCCTACGATTCGTCGATTTCTTACGCATTTATCTTTCCTCTTTTTGGGGAGGAAACGAGAGTTTTAGGTTTCGTGAAACCTGCATCGCAACGTGCATCGTGAAATTTAGAAATCGGTTCCAACATCGGTTCGGGTCGTGAAGGTCTCGCGCGCGCGTTGCAACGTGTCAGAGTCGGATGTACGTAAATCTGATACAGATTTCGTAAAGTCTAAAAGTCGAAGCATGTTTGAACGCGTGTGTGGGGGCGTTCGCGATTGTCGGCTGCTTCCCTCGAGTCGAGATCTGTTCGCGTTTGTCGAAGAGCGAACCGATTCGGTTAGAAATTCCGATCGCGACGGAAGTGACACGGATGCCGGGTTTCTCTTTCCCCTCCATCGACGCCTCTTTCTTCCACTTCTGTGGCTGCGTCTGTCTTCTCCTCTCCTCTCCGAGAAACAGCGGTTACGACTCGGTTCGACGAGTTCGCGTTACAGCTGGTGAGATCGCCTCTCGACGACCGCGACCGAGGAAAGGCCGAAGAAGCGATCAGGAGGAGGACGAGTCGTCGTGAATGGTGGCTTTCAGCCGGTAATCGATTCGCGGCCAGAGGAAGAAGAAAAAAAACAAAAAAGAAAAAAAAAGGAAAAGAGAAAAGTGAAAAGAAAGGAAAACGGGAGAGGGCGATTAGAGCGCCGGGTCCCATTTTCTTTCGACTCGTCTGTCGCCCTTCCTCTCCAGCTTGAAATAATAACTCTCGCGTCTCACCGAGCGTTAATTCCCTCTCCTTTTTATTTCTCTCGGTATTCCAGCGACCAGCGATTACTTGATTCTTGAGTCAACACGCTTTATCGATAATCATCGACGCTCGGACGCGGATTCTCGCGTGGAATTTCTTGGGATTCTTTCGCAAATTATCTGAAATATTACCAGTAGGACTGTGGAAAGAGATCGATCGTGGCTTTCACAAAGTAGATGAAAGCATTTTCACTTTCAACGAATAAATGTAAATAATAATATCGAATACGATTCGATAAATAAATGAAATTTATTAACATTAGGACAACCGTATCAAAATATTTTAATTCATTGTAGTTTAGTTATGTTTCTATTTGAATAGAAGTTAATGTTTCTGGCAAGAAGATCCGCGTCATTTAGGCAGTCGTAAAGAACGATTTTCATATTATAATATATTTACAATATTTGTCTAATATTGATAGTATTAATTTATCGGACAGACGTTCGGCAGAGAGTTTGAATTCGACGAACCAAAAATCCTCCATTAAACGATCGATCCGCGAGAACGCACGCAGTCTCCTAAAGTTACGACTCGATCGAGCGAGATGTTCCATTGGACGAAAAATCTCGCGGAGCGTGAGGGAGTGAGTCTCGGGGTCCGCTCGGTAGCCGAAATCCCTCTTTATTCGGCGCACGTACACGGTGCAGCCTCCTCTCCTCCTTTTTCCACGTTCGAATCGTGTGTCCGGTGGATACGGACGACTCAGTTCCTGGAAGTTGAGGAACTTATCGATTCCACGGCGACTACGTGGGCGACTCCAATTCCGCCGCGTTCCGTGTGCCCTGGTCGTTCCGTGCACCGCCAGCTACTCGATCCGCACCGATCGAGACCGTCTATACCTAGAGAGAGAGAGAGAGAGAGAGACCTGCCGTGCCTCCACGTCCACCCTCTCCCCCGCGTGCAAACATCCAATGACGCGCACACGCTTGCGAGACATTGTGCAACCGCGTAATTATTCAGAAGCATCGCGCGCGATCGACGCCGTTCGCCGTGATTTCGACTGGTCTGTCTCTCCTGCTTCGTCTCTTTCTCTCTCTCTCTCTCTCTCTCTCTCTTTCTCTCTCTCTCTTGTGCAATTGCGCGAGCTGCGGCGATCGATCGCGCGGCGAGAAACGCGCTGGAAAATCGAGGCTCGAGGCTCGAGCAGCCCCGCGAACGAGCCAACGAAGAGTCATCCTCTTGGTCTCGATTTTAAACGGGTATGACGTCAGTGATACTCAGCGTGGGTTGACTCTCTCTCTCTCTCTCTGTCTTTTCCTGTGTTTTTTCTCTTTTTTCTCCTTCTTTGCGCGCGACACTGTCTTCCCGGTGGAAGGAACGACGACTGCCTCCGGGCAGCTGTCGCCTTGCGATCCTTTCCTTCGGTCTCGCGACATTTTTCATACAGCCCCTGTCGACTTTCTACCGACTTGGAAGCCGGTCCAAGGGAGAGAGAGGAGCGATACGTTGCGTCGTGGCGCAACGTATCTCAGTCGAGTCTCTATAGATCGTTTTTTCGCTTCCATCGTTCCGAACTTTTACGATCCAGGCGTAACAAGTCGATTAATCGATGTTAAGCATTTACGTCGAGCGTGTGAGAAGATGGAATTTTTTTGTTTAGAAAAGAAAATTTGCATATTTGTGATCTCAGCACATTTTGGAATGTTTCGAGGCAACAGAACAAAGGAATAACGGGGTGAAAGATAAATCCGTAATTAACTTTTTCGTTCTCTTTTTCCTTCCAACAGTTGAAAGAAAATATTGGGATTTAATGTAACTTAAATCTAATATTTAACAAATGTGCACTAAAATTTAAATCTTCTGCGTTTCAATTTTCCTTTTTCAAAATCGGCACGAACTTTCCGAACTTACCCAATAGTTTTTAAAATATACAATGAAAAAAAATCATGTTTGAACTCAAATTTAATTTGTAATTAGTAAAGTTAGTTGCTTCTTATATTCTTTTGTATTAAAAAAAGAAAAAAAAGAAAAAATGGAAAGAAACTTTTGGCCCTCCCTATATACATTTCCATGTCTCGAAAAATGTTTCACACAAAATTCCACACAATGTTTCTTTCGCACTACGATTTTTATTTTACTTTCGCGAAAGAAACGGATCGATCAAAGATTCGAAAAATCAAGAGACCAGAAGACAATTGATGTATTGAAATTTTTTTAAAAATTCTCCACGTTGCTGTAAACCTGTAATTTTGTTAAACTCGTCAATCTCGCTGTTCCAACGAACGCCGAAGCAATGAAATTCGTACGCAGATTCTTGCAACGTGTTCTCACGATGGTTCTTCAGACGTTCCACTCGCCAGCGAGCAGTTCAACAGTCAAGCCTCGCATCCGCCGCGCGTCTTACGACCGTTCGCCGATAATCACCTCGCGAGAGAGTTCTTGTTCTCCGCGAGAGAGCTCCTCCACTTCAGCAATCCCCCCCGTCGTTCTCACGCGCGAAAAAACGTAGTTGAGGAAACGTAATCGCGAGAGTATCGACGCACGGCGACGATTATCGAGTCGTCGAGACGCGCGGTCACGTGTTCACCAGGTTATACTCCGAGCAGGCCACACTTCCGCGTTCGTTCTACGTACGAAGACTATAACGACGACGACGACGACGACGACGAAGAAGAAGAAGAAAACCAAGAAGACCAACCTTCCAAGACGAAGAAGAGGAGGAAGAAGAAGAAGCAGCAGCAGGGAAAATAAGAGAGAAGATAGTAGCCGGAGAAATGCTCGCGCGTGTAATGAAACCGTGCCACCGTTTCTCGGTGCTGCCGGCAAAAACTGGTCGCCATCCGCGAGACGTAGCCTCTTGCACTCTGCGCTGCTTGATGAGGATTCGATGATGCACGCACGCCGTGTCGAGAATGCAAATTGCCTCTTAAGATCGATAATCGCGCCGGTTGCCGAGCCAAGAGGCGGCCGCGACTGCCTTCGAACCAGGCCTCGATAAGATCGATAGCCATATATATATATATGTGTGTGTGTGTGTGTGTATATGTGTATATATGTATATATGCTCGCCTATACAGATCATCTTAACCGAGAACGTGTTCTTACATTGTTGCAATATCGCGTCGAATTTATTAAGGTCTCTCCCGGGCAAGATTTACACGTCTAATGATACGGTGCGCGGGGCACTTGGTAATTATAGGGCCCCGTTGCCCCTGCTTTCTCCGTCGGTGCCGTTGTTGCGCAGGATATTGCACGGTTGACCCTTCGTTCGGCTGGCGATCCCAGTAACGAGATACCAGAACGCGCTGCCGCGAAAATTGGAAAATTTCTGAAATTGAACTTCTTTCGCGGGGACGATTAAATTTCTATGGTACTCAGTTAACCCATTGGGCACGTTTGGTAGCTGACACTTGTTTTGCCTAATCGCAAGATGACGTCGTTCGAGAGTATTAGTAATTTGTTTCGTTTGAATTTATTTTTGTTTTCATTTACGTAAGATCTACCGCTTTCACATGCTACTCCATGCACCAACCAAATAAATCGGTATCAAAACGACTTGCTCCATCTTGGGAAATTATTTGGTTCTGAAAAATTGATAAACGTCGGTGCAGCGAAGTTGAGAAAGTGGACCGACGTTGTGGTTTCATCCTTTTCTCGTGCGTCGGGGGTGAAATTACCGGAGAACTTGGATCGTGGCACGCGGTGGTACGCTACTTGTGGCGTGTAAAACGTCGACTGGTTGACCCTGCTGTTTGCTACGTGAATCTCTTCCGCCGGTGAAATCACGCGCTTCGACGCTGTCAATTATATATCGGGGCAATTTTTAGATCCGAGGCGACGAACGCACAATTTTTCCCACATTTCTCAGCGTTTAATCGTTTATTTAATCTCAAGCAAAGAAATTCTCATTCGTTCATTTGATGGATCCTTGTTCGATATTAACGTAAAAATTTTTAAAATATTTCCATCCTCTTTGAACCTTTAACGTGTGAGTGATCTAATTATTCCAAACATTGGTAGATGTACTTGTACTCTAATACGAATCAGGCAACAGCCATGCATAACAAGCATTTAAACATTTTCCATTACTCACGAAGATTTTGATAACGTAATGAAATTTTATCTCTAATTAATTCATTTATTTATTCGATTAGAACTACCCTATTGCAATGCATCGATACAGCGAGAACTTGAACATTTTAATTATTTAAAAAGGTTCGTATAATGTAATGAAATCGTGTTCTATTTTACTTCATTAAATCGTCATTTAACGATCAATTCGTTCGTTTACGCATCAACAACATTGTTAATACAATATCGATGCAAGAAGCGCTTCAATGTTTTAATTACTCACAAAGATTTCTACCGTAACGTATCTATCCTTTTCTATTTATTCGTCGTTCGACGCGCGACGTTCGGGATCGCTGAATGTCGATTTCTCATCAGAAAATGATCGAGCAGCAGCCGTTAATTACCGCGAGTAAAGACAGCGATGTTACTTTCACCGGGCCAAGGAAAATTCTCGTCGACCGCTTTGAGACCACGTTAATTCATCTCGGCCTGTTTGCCAGTCCGCGATACGAACCAGCCTCTTCCTCTTCTCGAATGCTAAATTTCAAGCGTCTCGAGTGATACGTCATCCACGGCTACGTGCGCGTTCGCGAGTTTTCATAAGCGTAGAAAGTTCGCCGAGTCATCGAGAGAGAAGGAGGATGTCGGCTTGGCGAGTTCCAAGGGGACGTTCGCGAAATATCGTCGGCGTCGAGGGAGGGAAAGGCTTTCTCGCGTGTGCCGCGCACGCCAGCACTTTTGGCAACGAGGAACCGTGTCTCCTCGCTATCGACCGGCGGCCGTTCGATATTTGGGACGAGGCTGACCGCTTGCTGCCAAATTTTTCCCTCTCCCCCGGTTCGCCGGTGAATTTCGGGGGGTGAACACCATCTCCCAGTGCCAATAACGAAGCCGTTCGCAAACTCTTTCCCCCCCAAAAAAATTCGTCTTGGTGTCGTCGAATATTCACTTTCATTTAAATCACTCGAGTAGAAAATTCGCATCGTGGGGAAACGAAAGGCGCAGGAAATATTTTACTCTCGACGGAAAAACCACCCATTTCTCTCCATTTTTCGCAAAGTTCGTCCTAAATTTTGCAAAATTCCATTTACGAGTACAGAAAAAAAGCAACGAAAGCGATAAATTTCATTGATACGCAAACATTTGAATCGATGGAAAACAAATTACAGGCGCGATCGCTCGGTAGTAGACAACGCCACTCCTACTCGAGGTCTATCCCACGCCCCCTCTCGAATCACGTGACCCAAATTAACCAATCGCTAATTTTCGTTGCATCAGCGTTGCCTTTAGCCTGAAGAGGCCCGATTTTCTGGGTTACCCCCGCTAAAATCACTTTCAGTGATAAAAAAAGGAAAATTAAGATGTCGGGACAGCTTGTTCGACAAACTTGAGCCGATCTTCAGCTTTTTGGGGGGTGAAAAATGGATCCGTCCGAGCAGAGACGGAGAGAGCAGATTGCCCACCGGGGGTTGGAGGGAGGCACGGTTTTCGAGCCACATATTCTCCGGTATCGATCGATTCGAAACGAACCCTTCTAACTTATTTAAGGTATCTCGATTCCCCATCGATGCTGCCTATTCTATTCGCAGCGCCGAGCCGCGAATACTATCTGTCCGGCCGCGGTAGAAATAGAATGCCGGTTGAATGGCATTTGACGGTCCTCTAATCGAGTGAAAATTCCGAATTAGAACGTTGGATCGACAGGGGGATGGAGCTCCGTTGCCCATTAGCCGAGCGTTTTATTCCGACCGTTCTCGTTAGCAGCGGCGGAGAGACTCCTCGATCGGGGCGCATTTTCAATGATTAACGGGCCAGTCGAAAACAGTCTCTCGCGATTTATACCTCACGAGCGAACACAATAGCCACCGAACACGTCCCAATTATGTGCTTTTCTCTCGTTTCTTTTCTTTTTTTTCCTTCTTTTTCGACCTCGCGCGAGCTCTCGAGGCCTTTCGATCGAGGAACGCACTCAATAACGCGACGGGGATAAAGAAACTTGTCTCGCGAGAGAGCTAGAGCGAGAGCGAGCAGCGGAGAGGCTTCTGAACGCAAGAGTTACAGTTACGTAAGAGTAAAAACACAGAGGTGTTTTCGCGAACTGGCGCAAATTATTTTGGGATCTGCGGCGCGGTTTATCCTCGTTTCGGGCGTTTACGATCGGCCGAAAACGAGAGTTCGGAAGCTCTCTCCGATGCGTCGTGCCTCCTTTTTGTTCCCATTTCAGAACGTGTATATATTTTTCAAGAAATTCTTACAAAGTAACAGTGACGGTAACACCGATGAGGAAACTCACAGTGTTTGTATTCTACAAGCACGTCGAATTTATGGGAAATCGGCCGAAAGATAAATTTGCAAACACTCACAATACAATTCTTATGCGATTATTCCAATTTCGATTATACAGCGCGGGCCGCATGAGTCTAAGTCGAGTCCAAGTCCGATCTAGAACTTTGACGCTGCTCACTCGTCGTTCGTTCGTTTGCCCATTCGCTTCTGCAACTACCGATTCGCGTTTTTTACGCGTTTCCACACATTTCGCGCATTTATTCGATCAGCAACGTGGAAAATCCCTTTCCCCTTTCGCGCGCGAGCGTGAAAAAAAAAGAGAGAGAAGAACGCTTGAAACGTTACGCAGTTTCAGGATAAATATCATTTCAGAATTTACACTTACGATTTTCAGCTCGGCCACGCGCGATCGTTTTGAAAATCTAAATTAAATGCACTCGCAGCGTTTAACCTCGTATTACGTGCTTTTTTTTCTCTCTCTCTCTCTCTCTCCCGAAAAAAAGGGAAAATCCTCGGTTTTTCATTTTTTCCGACGCTCCGCGCAGTTTATTATTTAAACTGCTCAATTATACCGGGAACGTAGCGCGCGTGCTTTTGGCAAAACGTCGACCTTTATTAAGCTAGAAACACAATTACACCAACGACACCAAAGAACGACGAGGGGAAACCTCACGCGCGAAAATGCTCGCCCGCCGTTTGCTTTCCTCGCGCGGTTTAACGACAACCCGCGAGGTTCAACGCGGGTTCGAAAATAATTCCGACGATTTTCGATCGATGGAAAAAACGTTGCGATTCGATCGCGTCGAAAATCATGGGGGGGAAAGAAATCAATCGACGTGACTCATCGACGTGCCAAACGACAGAATGGTGCCTTTCGAACGTGGCTGTTGCTCGATACTTCGTACAAACACGCAAACCAGGCAACAGTCGGACTAATTAAGCTTAATTACGGCCACCCAAGCCATTAATTAATTTGTCGGCCTCTCGCTCACCTGCTGATAAATACCCGCGGAGGAACCCAACTTTTCGTCGTTCGTTCGTTCGATTTGATTCGATTCGAGTCGAGTCGAGTGTGTTGCGATCGATCTTCCGGGACGGAGAGCTAACCGCGCGAAACGCGAATCGAGTTGGCCGAATCTTTCCTGGCACCGTTCCGTGGCACCGGCCTGATTACCAAAGATTGACATACTTTTCCCTCCTTCGCGGAGCGGATAACCTTCGAAAGGAGTTTCTCGGGCTTGCGTTTCGACGACGTCAGATTAGGCAGATGGGACTTGCCTACGCGAATTTCGAGGGAATTTTTAACTAACCACTGGCTACTATATTTTGGCACCTATAGGCAAATGTTATTGATACTAATTGCAACGAAAAAAATATATTGAGATTAAATGTAAGTGAATTTTAATTCAACGATTACATCTTCCTTCGGTCGTGATTATTTTACAGTTATTTCATTTAATACCCTTGAAATGAAAATGTGTGATAAATTAAACGTCACAAAAAGACGCAAGTGTGTAGTGTAGAAGACATAACGGGGGAAAGGGGACACCTTACGAATGCAAGAAATGTGACATAGGATTATGCATTGACCCATGTTTCGAATTGTACTACATTTTACCAGATTATTAGACGAAATAAATAGTGTTTAGCATGTGCACTAACAATTCAATACAGAATTCGAGTAAATAAATGATATTGGTTCAGTGTAGTTCAATTCAGTACTACATTTTGCTAGATTATTAGACAAAATAAATAGTGTTTAGCATGTGCACTAACAGTTCAATACAGAATAGGAATAAATAAATGATATTGGTTCAGTGTAGTTCAATTCAGTACTACATTTTGCTAGATTATTAGATAAAATAAATAGTGTTCAGCATGTGCACTAACAGTTCAATACAGAATAGGAATAAATAAATAATGTTGATTCAGTGTAGTTCAATTCAGTACTACATTTTATTAGATTATTAGACAAAATAAATAGTGTTTGGCATGTGCACTAACAATTCAATACAGAATTCGAGTAAATAAATAATATTGGTCCAGTGTAGTTCAATTCAGTACTACATTTTGCTAGATTATTAGATAAAATAAGTAGTGTTCAGCATGTGTACTAACAATTCAACACAGAATACGAATAAATAAATAATATTGGTTCAATTCAGTACTACATTTTACTAGATTCTTAGACGACATAAATAGTGTCCAGCATGTACACTAATAATTCAACACAGAATTCGAGTAAATAAGTAATATTGGTTCAGTGTAGTTCAATTCAGTGTGTTGATTATTTCAATATACTTTCTGAGAGATGCACGCCGACGAACGATTCCATCAAGAACAGTTCTCTCTAGTGTAGGTCGTGATTCAAAGTCTGCCGTAGCCAAGGGGTTAATCGAGTCAACACTACCAGAACTACCAAAATGATCAAAGTGACCAATCGATAATTTTCGTTAGATATTTTATAGATATGAAACTATGGTGTATCTCCAGAGATTTGAATGATTCTTCGTAAAGTACAAAATTAAAAGCTTGCGCGTACCATGTTGCATATTATAAAGATTTTCTTTCGCTCTAACGTCTCTGGATGTAATTTTTTGCTTTAGTCGTCGGTTTTGCTTTAGTTCTGGCGCTAGAAAAATTTCTCGTAGAGACCATACCGAAGGACAAAGTGGAATCGTGACCCGCAGTTGTTCTTCGAGTTGTCGCAACGTCCGTAGACGTTCAAACTGATTAACACGTTAGCAACGTTGCATATCTACGAGTGACGCATCGACTTCCCATTGAGAACTCGGCGTCGCGCACGTGTGACGACGCCCAATCTCTTCCTCTGAATGAAAAAACAAAGAAGAAATTGTCTTCATTTCTCGTGCATTAAATCTTGATACTGTCTGAACAAAGATCTGATCGATACATTTTGCAGAAAATGTGTAAGTATCGAAATACAAGTACTGGAATCTAGTCAAAGCGAGTGATCCAGCACTTCCTCCTCGCGTCTCACCTTATTTCGGCCGCCGAAATGCAGCACATGCTTGAGAATCTTTTATTCCCTTGTCGTTGTAAAACGACTCTCAATGGCGACAGTAACGCTCGAGTTCCACCGATCGAGGGGATCGAACGTTGGAATATTTAAAGAAAAAAGTCTCGAGTCTCGCCTCGAGGAAAAAAAAAAAAAAGAAAACACCCTTGGTTTTATCGATCACGAGCACGCACACACACACACACACACACACACAGGATGGTAGACGCGACGATGCACGCAGAGAGAAGAGACACGAAAAGTGACGAACACGCCGGCTAAACGTTACCCAATGGAGGCAGATCGATCTTTTCTTCTACCGGTTCCGCTTCTCCCCCCCTGTCTCCCCGGCCGTTCGTGCCGCCTCTGTTCCTCCATAGCCTCTGTTCCCTGTGTAATTCGTATTCCACGGCAGTTGTATCCCGGATCGCCTGCAGCTGGAGCGCGCGCGTCTCAGCGCGTTTCAACGCCACATACGTTCGGGGATAGTTAGTCGATGATGTCGGACGACTAATGCGAGCCGGAGGAGCCAAGTATCGACGTGTCCCCGCCGCCGCTGCCGCCGCCACCGCCGCCTCCGTTGCCGCGAGCCCCTCGCACGTGTTTTCCACCCTTTTCTTTTCTTTCTTTTCATTTTTTTTTTTTCCTGCAATTTTCGAAGCGTGCCTCTCCTCTTCGAAGCACGCTGCTGCTGCTGCTGCTGACGCTGATGCTGTTGGCTCGTTCTACTACTTACCGCTACTCGTCCGCGTCGTGCCTGTGTGTATCGAGATCGACGAGATGCGCCGCCGATGAGACACTCCTCGCGTCCGGGGAGATGGGAAAACGCGGCTTTGTTTCAGGGTTTGTTCCACGATACGCCTCCTGCCGCCTCTGTTACCCTCGCGGATCACACGGATTTCGGAGGTACAGTCCTACACACACACACACACACATACACGTGTATGTATTGGCGATACTCGCAGTTTGAAAATTTCGGCTGTTTTTTTCGAGTAGTGCGACGTAGTGTTTCTTCCATTTTGGAGTTTGGCGTCGTTGTTGCGTCGCGTCGATCACGTGGATTTCGAAGGGGAACGAGCGTGCCTGGAGTTTGAAGACTTTGCGCGAACGAGTTTCGTCAAACCGATCTCGACAGTGTTTAGCAGTGTTTGGCAGTGTTTGGCAGTGTTTGAAGAGAAAACTTTGACATTTTCTCCCCCTTTTTTCTTTTTGTTTTTTTGTAACTTAACGATCATCGATCATCGTGATATACATCTCCGCACGAGGGATACACGTGGATTCTGAAAATTTCTCGTACGAAGGAGGTTGCAAGCTAGTGTTCTCGCCGATCGTCGCAAGGTTGCTGCCGATTTGTATCGTGGATTCGACTGCGCGATTCTCGGAGTGAGTGGGAAACAAAAGTTGACCAAAGTGGGTCTCGCGGACAGTTGCGTTCGCAGAAGAAACATCGCCTGACTTTTGTTTCCCTTTTTCTTCCCTCTCCTCTTTGGAGATCGTTCTTATCGAGTGTTTATAACGGTGAAACGTCTAGCGAAAACACACTTTTTCGCAAGAAGATTGACAAAGATGCGAACTTGGAGAGAGTTTCGTTCGAAGAAATTCGTGCGATCTCTTTCTCTCCTTCTCTTGTGTTTTTTTTTTTCTTTTTCTTGCGAGTGTTCGATGATGGTGAAACGCGTTGTGAAATTTGGACAAAAAGAACGCGAGTGCGTTCGAGGAAACTTCGCGTCACGCTTGGACAGGAAACGCGTTGACGTGTCTTCCGCGATATGATTTCACTCTTCTTCCTCCTTTTAAGTTCTGCTGTTTTCTTTTTCCAACCAAGTTGTAAAATGCATTCTCTCCGGACGACGGAAAAAGTGTAAAAAGTGTAAGTTGCAAAATTTCGGCCCTTCCAGAAGCTCCTTGCCAAAGTGATCGTTCGGCGATCGTCGATGTCGTTCGAGGAACGTCGCCGCGTCGTGGAAATTCTCGAGTTTTATTTTTGCGTGGTGACGAGGCCCAAGACCGTTCGAGGACAGCGAGAAGAATCGGGTAAGATTACGAAACGAAATGAGACCGAACGAAAGACAGGCACAGGCGGGCGATCGAAACGACCGGCGACCAACGTGAAACCGTGGTTCCGAGAAGATATCGGAGGAGTTGGGTGACCTAGCGGGAACGTCGGAATTGGGAAACGTTGCGAAATTGATGTCGAAACGCGTTCTCTCTCTCTCTCTTCGCGGTATAATCGTTTTATCCGCTCGGTTCGCCGAGCACGCGGCTTCTCAAAAATCCACGCGTCCTCCAAGAATAGATATCAACGCGACGCCTAGCCCACGTTACGCGGAAGAACTGCGCGTCGCCTCGCGTCGCGTTATCACCGGAACACGTAACACTCCCGTTTTACGTGGCGCTTCCTCTCGCTCTGATTCCTATCTGTCTTTGATTCATCGCATGTTTTAAACGCGCAAAATTTCGACCTTTCTCTCCCCCCCCCCCCCTCTCCTCTTCCTCTTCCTCTTCGGCCCTGCGCGATTGCGTAAAACAGACGAGCGGGAAACGAACGTTATTAGAAGAACTAAGAAGTCGTTGCAATTGGCAACAATGTCTTGCCAATATTCGGCACGCACGCCCACGTGTGTGCACGTACATGTGCGTCAAGACGAGGCGGTGTCTTTTGAAAAATTCGATTGCGAATCTGACCAATTGCTGGTGTAAGAAGAATTTCACTCTAAATAAATAATTCGATCGCTTTGCTTTTTGTATGTACGTGGTGTTCTTTGAACTTGGATTTGGACGGCCAAACTTGCCGACGATCGAAGCGTAAAATTTTAGAAATAGAGGAACTTTATGACACATTTTTACTTGTATATTTTACTACATCCTTAAAAATATAATTTGTTTCGTGTGTGTAAAATATCTGACAAAGGTCATAAATTGGTCCAGGTAGTTAATTTATTAATCCAAAAGATGTTTACCCACGAAATAAGAAATTACTTTCCACTTCAACCAAAAAGTAACTTTTTAATTCCACGAAGCGTGATATCAGCGAATAATTGAATGAAGTATAACATTGTTACTTCGTACAACTATAAAGTTCCTAGGAATTTTGCCGAGTGTCAATAAAATCACGTTTTTAACGTAATAAAAATGCGTAGCCATAGGGCGGGCCAAAAACCACTTCCCGCTAAGATGAAAATTTAATTTAAGATTAATAAAATTAGTTTCTTTTTACATTTCGATGTTTTATTTCATACACGTACGATATAAACGATATTTGTTTGCAACTCTGTGACAAACTTTACACTTTTACACGTAGTGTAGATCAAGTTCTCGCAGTTTGTCCGTTCGGGACACCCCGTATGCCGAGACGAACTCACGGTACCCTCCTTTTCTTTCTTTTTCTTTTTAATTTTTAGATTTTACGTTTCACTTTCAAACTGTCATAATCGATACAAAGTTGAACACTAGTTCAAAGCTATTTAAATACCAAGTCGAGTACTTTTACGTAGCCAAAGAAAAGCCTTGTCGCTTTCATTCCGACAGCGAGACACTCCTCACGCTGTTCCCTGTCTCCTTTCTCTCCCTCTCTCTCCCTCTCTCTCTCTCTTTTTCTCTCCAAGATGGTGGAGGCGACGCCCGACGCACGATTACGCCTCACGTATCTTTGGACGGTCGCGTTTCTTTCGACTTCTCGCGGCGTAGCGTGCGGGGATCGAACGAACCGCAGTTTCGCGTTCATGTGCATCGAATTGGCTGCGGTGCAACGGCAGCCGCGCGAAGGGTGAGGCGGAAGGCACGCATATTTTCGAGCGTGACGCACCTTGGACGCTGGGCTTGGCTCACCGGTCGACAAAGAGAAAGAACGAGAGAGAGAGAGAGAGAGAGAGGGAGGGAGGGAGAGACCACCGCTGGGTCCGCTTTGTGCACAAGCGTGTAAAGCCGCGTTCACGAGCCGTGAGACTCTGCGAGAGGAGTCGAGAGGAGTCGTCGCGGATCTGGTTCGTCTGGTTCTTTCTCGGTGCTGTTTGAAAACGGCCAGCCGACGAAGAAGCGGTTGCCTCCTATCGGATTAGGTCGTTAAGTCGAGAGAGTAATGGTCGGTGTAACGTGCAGGGTTAATCGTACGGATCACTCGGTCTCGGCAACTCTCTCGAATCTTTCTCGATTATTACGTGCTAACAGAGTTTTCTCTCCCCCCCTCCCTCCCGAAACAGTTCAACTCTTGCCCCGTCCTCGCGTCAGTTTCACGTATTTTTCGTCTGTGTCTAAGAGCAAAAATTTAGCCGTTTGTCTTGACGTAAATCGTCAGAAGTTGAGAGGCGAGTAATCGAACGTAAAGAAGTGAATATTAAAAGATAACATTTGCGTTTCAATTTTTGCGGGCAATTCTCGACTCGCGTTTGATTGTTTATAAATATCGGAACAGGCCCCTGTTGCTCGCGCGTTATAAAAAACGTAACAAGGAACGATCCGAGCCGATCAAAATTCCGCTGAAATTTATCCGAACGTGGAACTAAAAACAGAGTAAAACTCGCGGGATCGTTTAATCCCGTCATATTTTACAGGCTTAGCGTGCTGTGCGTTTTTTTCTTTTTTTCTTTTTTTTCTCTCCAAAATTCGACGATTTACCGCGAAACGTACAAACAAAAGCTTTTGTCCTTCGTCCCGCTTATAAACTCCTCGCGCTTTCGTTTCCCTGATACGTTTCGCCTCTGGCATCCGCGTCGTCCGCGATTTTCGAGAGACTTTCCCGTTCGTCACGGTCGCGTGTAAATAGCGTGCGAATAAATGGCCGGCGAGAACACGAGCGTGCACATAGGCGGGGGCAATAGCGATCGGCGCGGAGAACGAGCTCGATTCCGGCGCGAAGAGAGAGAGGCTATACGCGAAGCTACGGTTTAATTTTATTCGCGGTGCGTCGTCGCGTCTTCGGGCGCGATGGTAGTTGGTGCGTTGGTCGCAGCGGCGGCGTATCGCGGGGCCTAAACGACGCGGTCGTCCATATTAGATGCGACTGCGAGGCGCCATTAACGTCGGAACGCTCAGCCGATCGTCTTTGAATTAACAGAGTTTCGCGCTTTCTCGAATCATCGAGGCTGCTCTCTCTCTCTCTCTCTTCTTTCCTCGTGTCCGGACACGCGCACGTGAAACGGAACTCTGGGGGACAGATACGGGCAATCTAAACTGCAAGGAAACTGAAGCGAGACACGCGGAGAGAAAGAGGGAGAGAGAGGGAGGGGGGGGTGGGGGAGAGGTAAACGGGGGGAAAAGAGAGAAACAGGAAGAACGAAGTAAAGGAGCAGAACGCAGGATAAAGGCGAAGCGGATACGCACGACGCGTACAAACGGACACGCGAATATACGCGATTATATGCCGGCTATACTGGGTGTCCCCCTCGACTTTGCCACTGTTGCGAACTAAAGAAGAAACTAACGTCGAAAGTGGCACTATTTTATCCGTATCCGTGGTACGAGATGCAAGAGGCTTTTGCATATGCAAAATTGGGGAATGTCGTCAAATTAACAATTAATTATTCAATCGACGTAGTATAGTCTCAGTATTTAATGAAATTACGCGAGTTACTCCAAAATGTGTGTACATCGATGCTGAATTCAACTAACTCTGTCTCTTTCCGATTAATCGTGATTAATCGTAAATTTATTTCCTCCACGCGGATACTTCTGCAAACTATCCCGTTCTTTCAAACTATCCCAGTAAGAGAGTAAGAACGATTGGGCAATCGATCGCGTTTGCAGACACGGTCGCGCGTTTCATGCAACTTTTCGCCTCCGAATTTTCCTCCGAAGAGTTTCCACTCTCACGCGCAGCGTGGAGGAGCGCGAGAGACACCCAGTGTATAGCCGTAATGTGTGCGTGCGTGCGTGCGTGCGTCCGTCCGTCCGTCCGTTTTCACTGTCTCTTTCTTACTCGTCCCGCGGAGAGCGTGCAGAGACGACGGCGACGACGACGGGGCAAGCACACGATTAACCGGCGGTTCGTTTTCTGCCGGGGAGACTCTTTATACGAGCACGCCGCTCTGCTAACTGGCAACCGGCTACGCTAGCTTAACTGCCTGGCCGAGAAACGAAACGGGCGCGAAAGAGACGGAGAAGGAAACGGACGGAGACGAGGAACAGGGCCGTGCTTAAGCACCTTTAGTACCACCAGCCTCGCGATTTCCAAGGGGAATGCACTCGTTCCACGAGCGCACGCTCGTTTTACGACACATCCGAGCCTTCTCTCTCGTTTTCTTCGTTCTTTTCTCCCGGTCTCGTTCGAAGGCGCTACCTTACCTACAGCTACCGGCCCCCCTCTCGATCGTCTCTCGGGTAAAAGTCGATCGGACCGAAGCGACGGGGCGATTTTTTCCTACGAAATTGTTTCTTCTTCCTGCGAGTACGTAACTCTCGAAACTCGCGGCAATGGAGAAATAATAGAGCGTAATGCTTGCTCAGCAACGGGCATTGAAATCTCCGTAAAATTTTTTATAGGCCGTTGCGGCAAGTTACGTATATGGATCTCGATGCCTCTGGTGTGAACAGGCTTTAGACTCGAATCTAGATATACATATAGTGGAAATGACGCGAGAAAGTCGCGAGCAGTCGACGAGTCCATTGAAAGATTAGGGTGAGGTCTTGAAGTCTCTGTCGTATTTTGTACATATTTCGAAGCGCTGCTACACCCGTTCGTTCATAATTTTCAAATTACACACCTTCTCCCCGTTCCAAGCGCCATTTTGTACTCCCCTTATCGCGCGGTCTTCTTTTAATTTATCGTGTCATCTCGTAACTCGAAAGTCCGTATCTTTCAAACACCGTCCTCATTAGCATGCCGCGCGCACTTTCGCAACGAATCTTGCCGCGTCAGAATGCAATTATCAAAATCGTGCGTTACGCGTCAGCGCCCGATCGAAATCAGCAATTCGCCGCGTTGCTCGTACGTAGTTATTTCGCTTTCGCAGATATTTCCACGCCGTTTGTGTCTCTCTCTCTTTCCCTTCATCTCGGTACGTGCACGTGTAATAGTCGTTGGAGCAGAAGCTCGCGACGAATTAGTGGAACGAATTAAAAATACAGCGGGTCGAGTGGCACCGAAAGGAGGCGCGTATCGATCCCTCGGGGAGAGAGAGAGAGAAAGAGAGAGAGAGAGAGAGAACCAGGGTGAAAATAGTTTTTACTCGTCCCGACGCGAGTGGCAGTTTGACAGAGCCGCGCACCGTTGATATCTCGCGATGCGAATATTCACGACGACGTCCGTCCTTCTCTCTCTCTCTCGTTCTCTCTCGTTCTGGTGTACCCAGTATGCTCGTATTCCAGCTCGATTGTCGTCGTCGTCGTCGTCGTCATCCGTGCACCTGGAACTTGCACGTTACTGGACCCGAAGCTTCGTCCGCGGGTCTTTGACCCCCGGGCTGCATCTGGACAGAACGCGCTGATAATGCATCGCCGTCGATTATCGTCGGCCGCGCCAACTTCTCTCGCCATCTTCGACCTGTCCACCGGCGATTTCTCTCGTCGAACGACTCGCCAGCTTCCAGCGATAACGCGTGCCTAATGCGCGGCTTGCACCAGCGTCCAACGACTGTTCGAAAACTGGTCAGGTAGCCAGCAGGTACCTGCGCGCGTAGGTTCCTCGCCTCTACAATGCAAGAATGCCTGTTAACTCAACGAACACTTAACAATCGAGTAAAAAGATCTTGGCGAAATCCTGCGTATAGATACTCGATGCGAGACGCGATACCGAGGTTCTTGAGAACGTACTTTCTGGAGGCAGAAAATCTTGGATTTGATAAGATTGTAAAAGCGAGGGGTTGAGTGTTAAAAGAAATTACAAACTGGAAATCTAATTGCAAGTCGATCTTCGAGTCTTGCGATTGGCAATGGTTGAGGTGTTCTTCTTGAGTAGGTGCAAATGTATTCTTGAGGCAGAAAATCTTGGATGTGATGAAAAAGAAATTACCAACTGGAAATCCAAGTCGATTTTTGAGTCTTGCAATTGGGGGTGATTGATGGCTCGTCGATTTTCGTCGATTACGCGGTAATGTTACCGGCGAATCGGTACGATCCACAGCTGTGCGACAGTTTGGCATTTCTGCGCGTCAAGACGGTCGCGTGATGCACCATCTTGACACGGATAATTGCATCCGCTGCGTGCGCGAGACGCGTCGATCTTTCGATCGTGAGAATGCCTTTGAAAATGGAGTCGAGAAAATCACTCTCTCGTGATCGTTTTCAAGTTAGTTCTGGACGAGAACCAAAAAGTCTCGTTGGTCAAAATTCTCCAATTTTGTATTTCGTTTTTTTTAAAAGACAGATTTATTTATTTCTTCCAACGAAAGACAGAGGAAAACGCAAATTAAACCAACCTACAGCCTGCGGCACGCGCGCGTTCCTTCCGCGCGGTTGTTACAAAGAGTTGCCGGAAGAAACGCGATTCGGAATTCGATAAAAATTCAGGCAGGACGCGCGCGTAGCAATCAGCCCGTCCCGCGGTGAAAGCGATATTCGCACGGAGGGGCAAGAAGGAACGAGCGCGATGTTAGAGGAAGATGGGAGGAGGTCTCTCCGTGTTTAATTGAATTTTTCTGTCGACGATTTTTCGAGTGCATTAAAAATCACGTCTTGCCACGCGTTTCGCGCCGGATCGGCTCGTTCGCGGGGCCAGGTGTATCGAGTTCCCTCGATCCTGTTATTTCGATGGAATTTCCAGGGGGAGGGGCGAAAAAAAAAAGTTCTCCAACCGAAAGGAGACTCACTTCGAACGCACCGATCCGACAGTTTCTATTTTTTTCTTTTTATCTCTCCCTTTTATTTCGTTCCCTATCTTTTTCTCTCTGCCCCCCTGTTCGTCCGGTTGTGCGAGCCGAAACATATGTATTCGCGGTGCGTCGCGACGCTGCGTTTCGCACGTGGTTCGCTCGCGTCGATACACCGCGTCCGCGACATTTTTATGTAACCGTCGTTTTCGCAGTTTTCCGGAATGCCAATCGCTCGGGCTCGTTTAATGGCGACGCTCGTCGGGAATCGTTTCATCACGTCCGGTCTCTGATTGCGTATACGATATCGATCGAGCACGCCGTCCACTCTCTTCCCAACATCTGCACACCGATTTCTACCGTTTCTTTTGGCACAACTCCCCCTCCCCTGATCGAGCCCCCGCTCCCCTAAAATGAAAGCCACGCGCGTGGAAAATCAAAATGGGGAGAGTACTTTTTCACTCGTGTTTCACTTTGTAGGCCTTTTGGAGGCTGCGACGTATCGAAGCTCGAAATTGAAAAGCAGAGACAAAAGTTACAACTACTGTCGATTTTTTTAAATTCTATTTCAGATCTCCTTAGTAGAAAAGTAATCTCGCCGCGTATTTTTATCTGGCTTGTAAAAGTAAAGTAAAAATATTCGTATATATATATATTTCTTGTTGTTCGGTTTTCTTTTCTAACGAGATAAAATCGTTTAACGTCTGTAGTTTGAGCTCGAATCGATTTATAAAGAGAATTAAGCTAGAGGCAAATTTAATAGACCGAGGAAAAGTCTAAGCTGCGACGATATTTCTGTACGTTGCCATATACCTAGATGGTTCTCTCTCCCTCTCTCTTTCTCTCTCGGTTGTGGAAAACGTGAACTCGCGTGGAAATTCGTCAAGTGTCAGGCCGAAGTTCTGATAATTCTCACGATTGACTGACGAGATCGAATTTAGACGATTGTAAGAGCCATTTTACGAGCAACGGGCTCGAGAGGATCTGTCGACCTAGATGATTCAATTGGAGCGGCAACTCGAATTTAACGATAATAGATGCGATCGATTTTATTTTCGAACCCCCGAATCCAATCTGTACACGCGGTGTCCGAAATTTTCGCCTCGAGAATTGGCCAATTCGTGCGAACGAATTATCATATACCGTAGGTAACGATGTTCCTTCTCGTGGAACTTTGTTTTAAAATATTAAATCGTTAAGAGATTCACTTGTGTCGTTGTCTCGAAAACAGTTGCTGTGGAAAGACGTACTTTTTCGCAGTAATTTACGGAATAATTTATAACAATACACTAGAAGCAAGCTTCGGGTGAGATCTACTTGTTGGTATTAAATTAACAGTGAATGTGTTGATTTACATTGTCGACGCGTCGTTCGTCGTTTTGACAAATTTGGTGGACTTAATGTTGCAGGTTTATCGAATATACACGCCCTTGTTCACGCGAGACACCCTGTACAGCAATCATTACGACTGTTACATAACCCATATAACCTTCTCTTTGTCGATCGGCATTACGCTTCGTAAACCACCCTCCTCTGACTCGAACCTTCAACGCTGTCACATTCAATACTTTGTATCCCTGCGAAATTCTATCTCGTAACAGCTCGTCCTCAAACCTAACAGAAAGCGCTTGCATTTACTAAAAGTATTTGCAAATGAACGTTGCTTATCGACTGCGTTTAAAATTAAAAATCACAGAGGAAGAAGAACGTCACGTGAGTCATTATGCTTTCACGCTAGAACTACCGATTAAAGCACAAAATATTCATCAAAGATGTTAAAGCTTTGTAACGTAACAAATTGCACAAAGTTTTATTTGTATATTTTACGAAAAAATCATTTAAATCTCCGAAAGCACACTGTTTTACGTCTGTCAAATTCCTAACGAAAATTATAAATTCACTTTATAATTATAAATTCCAACGTCATAACGCCATTGATGCATCGCAAAATTTCAGTTTTTCCTAAAATCGTGTCTTCAAATTTAATTTAGGTATTCTTTCCTTCTTCGTTTATAGCCATCGAACGTGTACTCGTTGAAGCTACAAAATCAAAGTCGAGAGTTCGATGAGCATTTATTCCATATGAACCCCTTGCGCGGACCATAACGAGTGACCGAACCGTATACAACAATTCGCCGCTTTCTTTTTCTTTTGAACTCGTCGGTACGATGTCACCGGATAGAAATTGTTAAGAATTATCAATAAATTTATCATTTGTTCTGCCCGGGTTACATTTAAATACACTTAAAACTGAGAAAACGTTGCAATTTGGGACAAAAGATTCTCGACGCGCGTGGCACGCGATTCCAGCGCAAGTACGAGAACAAAGTATCGTGTAATCGAAGATGTAAAACAGTCGTTATATCAGAAGGTTCGAAGACGAATGTCTCTCGCGTCGAACATCCGGACGTTTGGCAATTTTCACGAGCGTCGTTCGCAAGGGCCAGAGAGCGTCAGAAGCGTGCGAGAGCGGCGCGCGTGCACGGACAGATGCACGAGGCAACATCTCCAGGCGTCTCTAATTGAATTCCCCGTAGGGTTATCGGCGCGCGTTAAGAATGGTTTGGCCGTATCCGGCGAACGGCGTGGCGGAGTATCGATCGCCGTACAGCTCGCCTCGCGGCCTCGAATTTCACGCGATAGTAAAGGCAGATACCGTACGCGGCGAAGGGAAACGCGGGCTCTCGCTCTGTTCGCTGGACGTGCTCAAAACGTCGTTTAGAAGCCTTAAACCCACACTGCCGCACGGACAGACGGATAAGAGAAAAAGAGAACAAGAGAGAGAGAGAGAGAGAGAGAAAGAGAGAGAGAGAGCCCCACCCCGATATCCAGTTTGCCAAACGCCGGTTGTTTTTGTTCGCGCGCGTTGCACGAACTGAAACTCACCCCTCTCTTTCTCTTTGCTCGGTCACGCGCACGTACACAACGCACACGTACGTGCATATATATTCGTATATATATATATATATATATATACATATATTATATATACGTATAGAGGGAAACGTACGCGTACATAGAGGAGAGAACACGTATATACATATATATATATAGGTAGATAGAATCGAGAGCGTGCGGAAGGTTGGAGGACGAGCGATCTACGTGTCCCGGCGCGGCGGCAGGACCCTCGTCGCGGTCGTCAGCAACCGGGGGAGGTTGGAACACGGTTGAGCAGGGGTTGGGGAGCCACGACAATGCCCCACCCCGAGTTCTCGTATCGATCTGTCGCAACGAAAGTCGAGATACCGGCCTGAAAGTATCAGCTGGGATGGATAAGCCTGAATTATATTCCGATTTTCTCCCCTCTCTCTCTTTCTCTCTCTCTCTCTCTTTCTTTGTCTCTCTCTTTCTTTGTCTCTCTCCTTTCGTCTTTCCGTCCCTTTTC
Source organism: Melipona bicolor (assembly GCA_030673865.1). Taxonomy (NCBI): domain Eukaryota; kingdom Metazoa; phylum Arthropoda; class Insecta; order Hymenoptera; family Apidae; genus Melipona; species Melipona bicolor. The sequence goes on from JAHYIQ010000012.1 coordinate 5,110,449, forward strand.
TTCGTCCGTTCCGATCGGCGTTCGGTTTCTCTGCCCTTGTCGTGATTCTTGCTTGGGGAGGGAGAGGGGCTGGCCGGGATTTGGCGAATCGTTTCAGCAATCGGCGAGAAGATTTTTCGAGCAGTTTGTTAATTAGATATTGGGAAACTCTTTGTTCTTCGTTTCTCTTCGAGCTCTCCCTGTATGTTCGCAACTCGAAGCCTTTCCACTGGATGTGGTTGCCAGTTCCGATTGTAAATATGATTGCGATGCGAGCGCAGTGAGTTCTCTTTGATTTGCTGTGGGGAAGATTGGGACTCTTTCGATTTGCAACGTGGAATTTTTGCGAAATTTTTCGACTGAACAGCGTCAATTATATATTATTACTGTTTCTTGCCGATTATTTGATAAACCGAAAATGATTAGACTGTTCTCTCTCTCTCTCTCTCTCTCTCTCTTTCTTTCTTTGATGTTCTAACTGTCGAAGATATTGTAACGTTAAACCATAACATCGCGTGTTTTTGTAAAAGCAAGTTTTTGCCCATCCTCTTCGTTGGATCATCTTGCAGATTCTTCGTAATCAAAACGTGCGCGACTGATAGTGCAACATCGAGGACCGTTCCGTCGCAACCAAGACGTCGAGTACACCCTCGTCAACCAACCATCTCAAAATTTATCCGAAATATCCAAAGTATCCGAAATAACCGTGACTAACCGTACCCTAAAACGTCATTCAGCTAGTCAGATCCGTCGATCCATCGTGTACATACCCTTTTCACGTGAGCCAGGTGATCCAGACGAGCCTGAGAATCGAGAGCCATGGTTGCGCGTAATCGAGAAACGACGAGTAAAGCCGGTAAATCACAGCGACTTGCAGTGATATTTAATATAATTAAATAATTAAATTCAAAGTATAAACATTACGTGATGTAGACATCCACGCGTTTAGAAACTATAAAGTCGCTGTTAACACGCACGTGTCCGCAAACTTTTTTAGGCTGCGATCTATGGCTTTTACCTTCGCGACGAGTACAGTACAAAAAAAAAAAGAAGAATTTGAAATTCAAGGTCTAGATCAATTTTACACGTATCGAAGACGTAGAATTCACCTGCGCTACGGACAAACTACTTTTCTTTCCACTCTGTACAGTTAAAAGACGTCGATCGATTCTCGAACAGACAGCCTCCGATATTCAGAGTGTCGATATACGACGACTTATCGTCGCTGAGTTAAAGGTGAAATTACAGAGTCAAAATGTTAAAATGAGTAACAAATGTTCGATCTGAAGTGGCAGATTGGAGAACTCGAAAGCGCCTTCTGAAAGAAGATTCATGTTCGATTGAGCGTGTCGTAAGAATTTGTCTGGATCGCGCGTGTGTGGGGGTTGAGCGACGGGGAAGAAACAAAAGCCCCGGCTGGGCGCGATGAAAGAGAGAGTGAATGAAAATGGAAAGGGTCGCGGACTTTCCGCAACTGTACTTTATTCTTCGAATTTCTTCGAGAACTGTTGGTTGCCTAAGCGTCGCTGGCGAACTTGTTACCCTATGTACGGTACATAATATGAAGTTGGCCAAACTAACGCCGAAACTTCTGGCCGGCTGAATGCTCCGCGAGAGCGAGCGAGAGAGAGAGAGTTCGCGTGCCGCGTTTACGCGGATTTCTGACTCTCGGTTTTCGAAAAAAAAAAAAAGAGAAGGAAAAGGAGGAGAGGAAGAAGTTGGCCGAATCAGCGAGCACCGAGCGAAACCAAGTTGCAACGCTCGCCGCGGGGACCCTTGATTTTTACTCGGCGAGAACTTCCTTTTACCCGGCGAAAAGTTTACTTGCGTATCTCGATGCGATAACGATCGAGCGTTGGCCGCTCGATTTTTGCAATTGGGAATTTCCCAGGACTTTTATTTCGTGCTTTTTATGAATAAAACTCTGCGCAAATTTGATGAAAAATTGAACGAGAAATTTTTCGGATCACGGAAAGAATCCGTTAGCTATCTAAAAATACAAATGGTCGAATTTTCGTTTGGTGCTCTTCGTAATTTCGATGCTTCGAACGAAATTGGCGGCAAGCGCGAAGGACGCGATACGCGCGGGAGAAAAAAAAAAAATCGAGGCGAACGAAACGGAGCTACGCGCAAAACGATGAAATAGGAGGGCGAAAGAAGCTGTCGGTATTTCACAAATTACCGTATAATTAAATTAATGGGGCGGGGTGTACGGTGTAGAATGGTCGCTGTCTGGTGAAAGCGGGCGAGCGAGAGAGACAGAGAGCGAGAAAGAGCGAGCGTAACGCGCTCGCGAGCGTTATCCGATTGCGACGGATTTCCGGGCAGGCGTTGGCGAATTTCGTTGCCCGGGCTTGTATAATCCGATACGAAAAATCACGCAAATTAATAATAATGGAGTTACGAAGCGGCCTCGTACGACTCACGGGGAATTAAAACATATCGCGGCCAATGTAATTACCGCCAAGTTGACGCGCGCCGCCAAAAAAAAAAAAAAAGAAAAAAAGAAAAAAATTGTGAAAAAATAGGGAAAAATAGAAAAAAAATAGAGAGAGGAAGATAAAGGGATTAAAAAACGTGTCCTTGATGGCGGAGAGTTCGACGCGCGAGTCGAAAAAGCTTACCGGAACGAGGCTGTTATTCGAAAGTTTTCGCTCGTCGAATGAGATTGTTCAAACGCTTAATGACCGTTCTGGAAATGTTTTGCGATTTAATTACCGCATTACTCCAAGAATTACGTTACGTTTTTACTGTCAGTTACATCGTGGCCATTCAGCGCCGGTGAGTCGAGCTTTTCCAACGCTGTCATTCAACTTTTATGAGATTTTCGTGCGTTCCCGCGGTTGGTTTTCTACTTTTCCTTTTTTTTCCATTTTCATTTTCAATGGCGTTGTCGCGGTTTTTAATCGAAGATTACTCTACGTGGATACGTACTTTCCCTCGATGGACGATATACTTTTTCTCTCGTGTGTATTTTGCTCATAATTGGATAATTAATTATCGAAGATCGTAGAGAAATCGTTCGTCAGTTTGACATTCACATACCATCACAAACCTAACCTAAACCATCCAAAGTATTTTTCAGAGAAGGACACGTTGTATCATAGATCAAAGAATAGCATGCACGTACTTGGTCATATCCAGTGCGACCTCCAGCAGAGTTTCACTTTTTTAATCGCTTGCTCGCGAAAATATAAATCCGCGCGAACATTGGCAATCTAATTACCACCGTTTCGAATTATCGATTGTCCCATTGTATCTGTTCGTTCTTCAGTCGAATCGGGACCCGCGTTTCCTAGAAACTCCGCGGTCGGATGTAGCTCTGCGTGGCAGGGAACGTACGTACACACGTCGTATACGCCGCTATATACGATCGTTTCGACCGGTCGATCGATCCACCGCTCTCTTTCCCCGCGATGGAAAATGTGGGACGGCGCGGCGGCGAGGAAAAGAGAGGAGCCCAGCGGTGCACAAAAGACTGAGAGATAGAGAGAAAGAGAGAGAGAGAGAGAGAGAGAGAGAGAGGACGACGAAAGACGAGGCCGAGGAGGGCAACTCCGGCCTGATTTATAGGCAATACCGTTCAGCCGTTTTCACTGCGTAACTTCCCGCCAGTTTCGTTCCATCTTGACACGCCGCGAGACCAGTTCCCGCTGCCTTTAATCGAGTGCTGCCGGCCGATCTTCCACCCTCGATCCATTCATCCATTGAATTTTCCCGAATCGATCTTCCGCGATTTTTGCTCGCCGCCGATGAACGGAGAGCAAAGGAGTCGTTGATTAGACGGATTTTGGAGTAGCAAATCTGGAGAAGATTGAACCTTTAACACCGCCAAAATGGTCGAAACGACCAATTTATAATTTCTGTACGACAGATAAAACATACTTTTAAAGATTTTTAACGATTTCTCGTACAAACGTACTTCAGTATCATAAAATTTCTCCATTTTCTTTACTTCTAGCGTCAATGAGGATTCCAGTAGTACTCGGGAATCGGATCCTCGAAGCTTTCGATTTTCGAACCCTCCGAGTTCAAATTTCGATTTTAACGTTCGATCTTCGCGTGTAATCGTCAAACTTTAAAAAACTCCGATGACTTTAACGCATGCCAATCTCTTAAATAAGAAATACGTTGTCGATAACGACGTATGGTAGCAGAGGAACAAAGCGAAATGCGATTCTTGTTGCATAATCGCGACGGAGACGTTCGTATCAAGGATGGCCGACGGACGGGGAAAAAAGGCGAGGGCGAGGCTGTGACGAAGGAACGATCGAGAGCGAGCGAGAAACGCGAGTGGATCGTTGGCAGCTAGGCGGGCGAAATGTGGGCCGTGCGACTCTGAGAACTGGAACGTGCGTACAGGTGCGAAACCTCGCCGCGTTTCAATCCGCAGCCACGGGTTTTCCTTCGGATCCGGCTGCTTTTAATCGATCCGCTGAATTTCCACCGCCTCCGGCCTCTCGCCATCTTTAGCTCGAATCCGTCCGATAATTATTTTTAATTGCCGCTGACGGTGATATATAGTCTCTCTTCCCTCCCCCCCCCTCTCTCTCTTCTCTCCTTGGACTCTTCTGACGCGTCGTTTTTAAAATTTAGTCGATCGACGATCTCTTCGTTCCCTGCAACCGATCTCTCGATTCCTCTCAATTTTATTTTCGCACTCACACGAAAGACGCCTCGAACTGACAAAATGAGTATCTCTCTCGCCACGCTGAGCAAATTTAGGAAATTTAGGGCAGCGGTGGCGAACTGGCAACCCTTGCCCCTACTCTGCTGGTCGCCAGCGCCATCATCCCCTCCACTGCGTTCAGAGCGTCGCGGCCACGGTACTCGCATTAAGTATACAGGCTGTTGGCGTTATTTTTGTTCAGCATTTTTCTCAGAAATGGCAGAGGACAAAGTTAATACGGTTTATCGTGACCAAGACAGCACGGTGTACAACAATTTCTTACGTTTGCAGTGTTTCTCGCGAAATTAAGGTAATTCTTTTACATAGAATGCTACTTTGTTTCTTCCTCTTGTTTGTCACGTGAATTCAAGCAACATCCTTTGGAATTCCTGAGAGGTCAGGAACGAGAGAAATAATCAAGATATTTATCGGTCGATCCCCTGGCGACAATTTGAACGTTGTTCCGAATTCGTGTCACGTTAACCGCGAGCTGAAATAGCCGGCGCGTTCCTAGAATCTATTCGAACGCACTCGAAACAGGTCCTCGTACGCTCTAAACGGCCACTCGACCTACTCGCGTGCTTCCTTAAACACTTATCATTCACACCAGGGATATACCGGGGGAGAGGTTCATTCACTGGCAGGTTCATTCACGCAGGCTGCGGTGGAGGCATCCCACAGAACACGGGGGGAGAACACAGCAACTCGTCGCCGGATGATTAATACTTTTCACGTAACCGTTGCAGTTACTCTCATCCAGAAGTAGTGAAATTACCCAGGAAAGCGCGAAAGCGACGACTCCCGGTGGCCTTCAATAGCCAGACGAATCTTTCCAAGTATTCTCTGGAATGGATTCCTCTGTTCTTTAAATTTTCTACCGAGGTTCAACCAGAACCACGACCACGTGGAAAACTCTTCCTGTCTGTCGATTTTCATCTTCTTCTTCTTTCTCTCTCTCTTTTTTTTAACACTGAAAGTGACTTTGCTCTTCAGGTGCAACGCTGATGCAACGAAAATTAGCGATTGGTCGATTTGGGTCACGTGACTCGCGAGGGGGTGTGGCGTAGACCTCGAGTAGGAGTGGCGTCGTCTGTAATTTGTTTTGCATCGATTCAAATGTTTGCGCATCGATAAAATTTGATGGCAAAAAAGGTCGTCTTCATTTCCTAGTCAGAACAGTTGCTTTCAGTGAGACGAATCGTACTGGGATGCGAGTCGTGCAGTTTTTTCATTGTCTTCCGTTTCTCTCTCTCCGCGCAACTTTGAAATAAACTTGCTCGCCAAAGAGGCACGGGAGGCAAGAGAGAGAAACAGAGGCAGAGCTCCGACTCGACCCGGGAGAGCGGAACTGTCGCGTTTCGCGAAAATCATCGATTGAAACTTCGAGGTCGGCCATTAGCCTTCACCCACATTGCTCGATTACCGGCCAAGAAATCGCGGTTCCGATTGCCGAGCGCCATGAGAGGTGTCCGCCCGTGGAATTAATTCGCGCTTATTGTCGCGCGATTGGTGGGAGCGCACCGATTCGAACCAAACAGTGATGGACGAGGTTTAACAATCGGGCCACGCGCAGGGAAGCTCGGAAGCGGTGTTTCACTCGGAAAGGCAGGTGTAATCGGTAGACCGCGGGTTTTTATTTCCAAGTGCAACAATTTTTTTCCCCCTATTTTTTGGAGAATTAATCCATTAACGAAGCTCTCGCGGGGAAATTCCTCGGCAGAGGGACTCTCCATCCGATCCATCCGATCGGTCACGTGTTCTCTAAACAAATCGATTTTCGCCCAAAACGCAAACAAGCGATCGAAAGCGAAATAAAAGAGAGAGAGAGAGAGAGAGAGAGAAACGAAGAAAGTGGATAGTGGGACAAACGAAAAAAAAAAAAAAAAAAAACAGGAAAAGGTAAAGGAGAAGGGGGGCAGGGTGAGCGGCTGAGTGGAGGGGTGGAAAAATCAGCGGGCATGGACAAACGAAAAGGCCGGCGTGGCAATCACCGGGGGTTGACCTTGGCAGCGAGAAAAAAGGAAAAATTTTTAAAACGTGAAAAAATAGCGACAGGTTTTGCAAAAAATCAAGGAAAATCGAGGCGGGAACGCCAAAATCGGGGCTCGAAAAGCCACTCTCGAGGAAGACACTGACCCAGATACCCGTGTACATGGGGGGGAAGGTCGTGTGTAAACACACACGAACGCACGCACCAGAGACCTGTACTTGCACATACGTGCTCGTACGTATACAAGCCGGATGAATAACGCGCGGCCGGGGCGCGTGTGTCCGTGTACACGCACACGCGGACGCGTGGGCGCGCGTGCGTTCATGCTCACTCACACGCGCGCGCACAAGCACGTACGCACACATAATGCCCAGCCACATAAAATAGAGGGTTATGTATTTTCTTCGGTCTCTCGCGAGCGAGAGAGCAGCCAATTTGCCTGCCTCTTACTTCTCTTCACGCTCCATATGTTTCCATGCGTACTCACGTACATACTCGCGTCGCCGTTTCTACGTACGATCTAACTGTTGCGCTAAATGATGGGCCCTTTTTCTGTGTATCCACGTGTCTCGCGCAATTGGAAGAAGCAACTGCGCAAACTGTTTCAACTATTTTTGCAAATATATCGTTTAACTATTTTCGAGATACGTATCTTGGGGAATGAATGAAATTTTGCAGAGAATTTTAAATTCATTCGTCGTTCTTCCTTGCAAGCAGCAGTTGTCCAAATCGTCGAGGAAAGGAGAGGAAAATATATTGCTAACAGCGATTGATCGATTTCTAAAGAAACTTTTTTTGTAACGAGTCGATAATGAGTAATACGGTGTAATTTTGGCTCTGTGATTAAATTGAAATAACTGAATTGTCCTGTTCCGTACTCTCGCGAGTATATGGTAATAATTGCGAGATTAATCGCGTGTCTAAAAAGTTGTGACCTGGTTGGCAGTTGCGTTCACTCGGTCGGACGCTTTTTATATTGTTTCCCGAGCGTTGGTCGCGAGTGTTTATTGCGCGACTGAAGAGAACGCGAACGCTCGAACGGCGCAATTATTATCACAACGAAAATTGTTAGGCCGAAGTTGGCAATTATGCCTATTGTAGCACTTGAAACTGTTTCGGAACTTTTAACTCCGGCGTTCCCCGACTTCGAGCCGAAAGTTCATGATTTCCATCAGTTGCGGCCTCTAAACGCTTCTGCAGATTCGCGGCGATACCTGTGAAATCTACGCGCGGAACGCGCGTTGCGAATTCAAGTTCACGCCTGAAATTTCAATATCAAAAAGTTTCCAGATTTAAACTCCGGATACCGACAATTGCCAAATGTACCTCGTTGCTCGACTCCCGTTTGTTTTTCATTTCGCCGGCTTGTTCCACTCGTTATATCGTTAAATTGATACACCGCGATTGGGCGAATAGTTAAATTTGCGAGTGTACATTTGCCGGAGATAATCGTCCGCAAATTTCCCCGACGATTTTTCAACCAACACTGATTAAAAAAGTACAACTCGCGCGCTTCGCCTGTGTTTTATCATTAATCTCCAGCTTTGTAACAAAGGTTTCCTTTTTATTAAGGCTATTAACGCTCGTCGATATCGCGTGAGAAACTTGCCATTTGATAAAATCTCGGTTAACGAGGTTGATTCAGTGCGTCTGAAACAACGACCGATCAAATTATGCACCGATTGAAAACAGTCGTTTCTTCCACAGAAATCTGCAACGTCCTCCGACTTCCGTGATCGGAAGCTCGAGCGAAATATGGGAAAGCCCCCGTTGGTAGTAGGCTAGGCGAAAGTCGCGAGTGTACACAGCACGTATCGCGGGGGTACACGTGTGCGAGGGCACGTGTGCGCATTTACATACGGTTCTTTAATAGGCGCACGTGCGCGCCGGTGTGCGTAAGTCGGCCTTTATGTTTATGAATGGAAATTGTAGTGGTGACGTCCGTGCACTCTCCGCACGTACAGCACATACGTGCGTAAAGTTATATTGATGACTCAGCTCGTGTGTCTCTCGGTCTACGCGCGCGATATATTGCGATCCTTCGGAACGTTGAACCACAACCAACCCCCCTCTTCTCCTCCCCCCTCGCCCTCTCTCTCCGCTGTATTTTCTACTCGTTGCACTTTCGTCGTCCTTTCATTTTTCCTTTTATTTTTTTTCGTTTTTTTTTCTTTTCTTTTCACGCCTGTCTTTCCCCCCTCCCCTTTTTCTTAGAGGCTCTTTGCACCTTGTTTTCTCTTCCGCGTTCGCTGATTGTGAAACCTGTTCTCAGGCTAGATTGAATTTGCGACGTTTTCTCGGAATTTGGCGAATTTTAAAGCACGATTGTTGGATTTGGGACGGGTTGGAAATCATCGTTCTTTTAGAGGCTTTGCGCTTTGTTTTTTCTTGTGCGTTCGTCTCGTGTTCTCAGACTAGACTGAATTTGTTGTGACGTTTTTTTGGGGGGAATTTGGTAGATTTTGGAACAGTGATTGTGAGATTTAGGACAGGTCGAAAATTGTGGCGTAACTTGGAGAATTTGAATCGTCATTCTGAAAGGCTCTGTACTTTCGTCTCGTGTTCTCAGAGTACACTGAATTTGTGACGTTTTTCCGGAATTTGGTAGATTTTGAAACAGTGATTGTGAGATTTAGGACAGGTCCAAATTGAAACTTGGAGAATTTGAATCGTCATTCTGAAAGGCTCTGTACTTTCGTCTCGTGTTCTCAGAGTACACTGAATTTGTTGTGACGTTTTTCGGAATTTGGTAGATTTTGAAACAGTGATTGTGAGATTTAGGACAGGTCCAAATTGAAACTTGGAGAATTTGAATCGTCATTCTGAAAGGCTCTGTACTTTCGTCTCGCGTTCTCAGAGTAAACTGAATTTGTGACGTTTTTTTTGAAATTTGATAAATTTTAAAACACAATTGTTAGATTTGAAAACCATAATGGCGTGAATTGAAAATCGTCCCTTCACTTTTAGTTGATATACATAAACAACGAATATGCAAGATTGCTTTACGAATATTTGGAGTCAGATGTAACATTGTACCCGTGAATCATTTGAAGTCAGCAGAGTAAAATTCCGTCGGAAAGTAGCGCGAACCAGTGTGAAGTATATTCGATATATTTTGGAACTCCACGTGCATCATATGGCGTTGATGGCTAAACGACACGTGGCTGGGTAAACAGCGTACACCCTGTATAAATCGAAGTTGGCTAACACTGGGATACCCTTCCTTCCGAGCGGTAAAGTTACGAGAGCCAGGTGAACCTCTAATTACTTGAAACGTTGTTCGTCGAAACTGTTACGTGGAGGCAACATTATTTTAATCCGTCCATCAACTGGCACGAGCGTGCATATTGATACGTCGTTCGCACGATGTTACTCGGTCATTGGATCGTGGCGTATCGACCTCGAGAATTTTCAATATATTAAAATTGTTTCTTTAAACTTTGCGAACATTCTTTTTTTCTTCTCAAGCGATAGTCGATTCTGAATAATATATAAATATATATATCATTATCAGACAGATAGACCGCGATTTTTTGCGCTGCAATTTTATATTTTTATCAAAAAATAATTCGAAACGAACCTTAATGTTGATTTGTAAGAGTTAATTATTTTTGCGCAATTTTGCATCTCCAAATCCGCAGCCTGGTAATTAACGACGCACTAGTGACGGCGCCTAGTGAGTTGAACCGAGTTGAAAAACGCGAAACGTTGCTGGAACTACCTCGAATCTCGTTATCGCGAATCGCAGAGTTCGATTTTTCCGTGCTTTTTCTCTCCCTCTCTCTCTCTCTCTCTCTCTCGTTTTTTTAAATAAATTTCCCTGATCTGAAATATGGAGAAGGATATATAAATAAGTATTTCGCGACCGAGGGACTCTGCGACCCATATTTCCCGGTTTTACACCGAAAATCATACCCCGATGGCTTTTTAACGGCGCGTTCTATAAACATCGTTATAACGTTTCCCCGATTTTATTTCTCTCTCCCCCCCTCCTCCTTCCCCCGGATTTTATACTCGCGGAACAATAACGCGCCGCGCGAAAACCGGGGGAATAATTTTTCCCCTCGACGATTAACCGCGCGTGCTAGTTTTCGAATTCCCAAATTGCCGCGTATCGTTCGCATCGGCGTGGAACGGAAAATTGCGAGAGAAACGGAAGGACAAACGCGATGAGAAACGAAGAGAGAGAGAGAGAGAGAGAGAGGGATGAAGTGTTTAAAACAAAAAGAAAGAAAGGAAAGGGATAAAGATTAATTTAAAAGGGACGGCTATTTCGAAGACTGATTGCATAAGCGCGCGAATCGCGTCCCTGGATCAAACTACTTTCGTTCCTTCTCATCGCCGCGCGACGATAGAGATATATATATATCTGTGTGTGTGTGTGTGCGTGTGTATGTATATATCGGGCCACGCATTATCGTATTTTTCACGTAACACGTTCATACGGCGCAACCTCGACGCCGATTTCCCCCGATCTGCATATCGTATGAATAATGCATGCGCCTCTAACAGTAACAAATGCCTCGAATTGCCACAACACGCGAATAGACTAGACAATATTAATAACAATTAATCTTTCTTCCCTCCCCTCCTCGAGCTTCGTTCTGATTTACCCGCGTAAATGTCGCGGCCAACTTGGAACGTTCTTCCTAATACCGGGAGCGGTGTGTCTTCTGCGATTGTTATTTATGTAGCATACCAGTTTAAAAGGCTAAAAGTTTAAAAGGAACTGAAAGGCTCCCGTCATTTTTTCATTGGGAATTTTAGAAACTTACAAAGAAAGACTTTCGATGCTTTGCAGAATATTTCAGAAATATTGTACAGTCAATTTTCGTTACGTTACAACTAGCTTCTTGCAAAACCTGCACTCTGATGATTCTACCGAATCGAGCCATCCACGGACCGCGTAAGAATTGATTTCCAACAACGGAAGACAGGATTTTTGCGGGGCATCGCGCATCTCGTCGACGAGTGTAAAAGTGTCGGAATCCTCGAGACACCCGTTCAAAGGAGGAGTCGATTAATTAAACAGACGCATCTCTCCGCCGATCTCGATAGGAATCGGACTCGTGACCGGGCAGCGAGCTTTGTCCGCGGCACGCCGTTTCAATTAACGCAAATGAGTTAGTTTCGTGATTTGATTAGTCGAGTGGCCGAGTTCGTGCCGAGTCGCCTCTTTCCGATACACGGCACTCGGCGCTCGAAACTCGGCCGACGCCGAAAGACGCCGTATTTCCAACTGGGAGCGTTCCTCTCCCGGCTTGGATTTATTGCCTTTTCCATAGATTGCCCCCTACCGGAGCGAACGCTACGTTCTTTCGTATCCTTTGTTCGCCGTCCCATTTTGCGTGTCCTCTCGAAAAGTGGAAAGAAAAGTGTAAACGTTATTAACACGTAATGTGTATCAATCGTTACCGATTCCTTAACAATAGCGATGGGATGAAATTCTTCAACGTGTACTTAGAAATCCAAGTCGAACGCAACAGGCAAAGTTCGTGTCACGGTTCGTGGTGAGGTTCGATTTTCACAAATTAGTTTCGAGCCACAGAATGAGTAGAATTTACAAGTATACACAAGTATCTCGATATTATAAAATTAGTTACAAGCACTTGTCAGTCGAATCGTGAAAAGCAAAAAAGCACCTAATCATTGCATCTGGTCAGTTTTACTTTAATGTATGCATTTACAACTATTTAGAAGCGATATTTCATTCACAGTATTTTTATTTATATTTGCAATTTATTTCCTTTTTCATTTACAACATTTCCTTTCCCTTTTTTATTTATAATTTGCAAATTTTTCAATTTTTTTTTTTTCGTAGTATTCAACGTGTTTCGTGCTCTTTATCGACACAAATCCAGAGAAAAAAGGGGGGAAAGTATCCAAACACGCGCGAGCGAGAGGATTGAGTTCGCAGATTCTCGCAGTTCCCAAAACCCTGAAATTCTAATCTCGCCGCGTTTCGGACGAAAGCTCATTGATTTTTGCCATTTCGATAAACGCCTCGCGGTAACGTTTCGCTCGAGAGCGAAAACCGGCGTCTAATCGAAATCCGGCGTGATCCCCCCGTTGAAGGTTCTCGGGAGTGCGAATATCGGGGGGCGGGTGTTCGCGAAATTCCAGGGGATTTCTTGCGGCACCGCGCGCGCGACAGAAATTAGAGCCCGTTCGCGTAATACCGTTACGTGACGCTACATCGCGTCCCGATCTCTCCGGCCTCCAGTCTAGTAATTTGGTTAATGCGACAAATTTTGGATTATATCCAGGCCCGTGGTTACCGAAATCGAGCGAGCCGTCGCGGCGCGATTGCGCCGCTTGTTCGACACCGTGTTCGTTTCCGCGGCGAACAAATTTTCGCGGAGCGCCGGGGGAAAAATCAACAGTTTGCAGCTCTGTCTCCGATCCCGTGCGGAGGAAGAGGGAACTTTTCGATGAAATTTCGATACTTGGCGAAATCTTTTTTCACTCTCGTTAATATCCAGACGCGTAAATATTAAAACTGGTGTAATCTTGCAGAAGGAAATCGTATAATCGAATCGATTGGAGCTTATTTTAGCTACGTCAAAATGCATCGTTTATTTTATTCCAGAATGGGAAACGACACTTTTCTTCTTGAGAGTACTAAAAATTGTAGTAGTCTATAAATTGAACAATTTTCTTTTATGACTGAAACTACGATGAATCTGAGGATTCAAGATCTTTATCGAACTTTAAATATCCAAGCTCGGATCACGAAAATTTAGGAAATTCGTTGATAGAGTTTATCGAATTTATCGTTGCGTGATTTCTTTTTACAAAATTGTAATAATTTCAATGTTTAATGATACACTGTCCGTCTATTAATGAGAGTCATTGTATGTGGGAAATTGGAAGGCATTTCACTCTACTGATAACTACATCACACACATTTAGGACAGATGAAAATTATAATTGCCACGTTTGAAGAAAGCTCCTTTTTCTATTAGCGCGTTAAACGTGTCCTGATACTTATTTATCGATATATATAACGATAATTATTATATAATTATATATATAAGTTATATTATATAAATTATACATATTTAATATATTTAAAATATAATATAAAGTTATATATATAAATATAATATATATATAAGTTACAATATATGTAAGTTATTAATATAAATATAATATATATATAAGTTACAATATATGTAAGTTATTAATATAAATATAATATATATATAAGTTACAATATATGTAAGTTATTAATATAGATATAATATATATAAATATAATATATGTTATATATAATTACATATACAAATTATATATATAAGTTATATATAACGATATGACACTTATTTATCGATATAACGATGCATCGATACCACAAAACATATTAACATGAACTCTCGTAATGATACTTTATCTGATGACACCAAATACGTGTTAATATTCAACAGAAGTATCTTCAACATTTATCACAACATACCAGTCTTCTACTAACAAATACTTACTCGTGCAACTTCTAATCTCTCGACTTACTTGCTTAAAATTTCATCCGCGTAACCACTTAGTTATGAAATCTCGAAATATGTTGAGAATCTTTCGCGTGTATGTACCTTGGCGAATGGCACTGCGCGTTGATTGAATTATCGAGCTCGAATTTCCTTTCGACGTACGTTTTACGGCCGGGGATTTATCTCTGCCGAGCGTGAATTACTGGAAAATCATTGGGCACACGTATGAATATCGTATCATTCCCTATTTCGCTCGGAACGAACGATTAATCGGCTAGGTCGGATCGGAAAGAAGTTACAACGACAGCGTGTGTTCTGTTTAACGCGCCTAAATCGCATGTAAATCGTACTCGGCCACTAAATTTTCCCGCGTATTTATTAGCCGTCCGCCCGGCGCGCAACGTGCCAGAATCTGGCTATTTATAAGCCAGCTATTCATCCGGCTGAGCCGATTCGATTTCCGCCTTCCTCCGTCTTTTTAACATCCAATTCCGATGTTCAGATTCGGCGCATTCGCTTTTAATTCAAATGGAACCAGTGTCTTTTACGCGAGTGTTGAACTTTCTCGTTCTTAACACATTGAGCGCCGGCGGTATATGAGACATTTAAAGCCTAAGCGCCGGCAACAAACGCCGGCCCAAACGCTGGTCTTATTCGCGGATTTCTGAACAACGAGTAAAGCAAAAGTAAATATTTAAAACTTTATACATTTTCGTAAAATAGTGTATTTTGATTGCATATTATATACAATTATATTATATACAATTTAACAAGCAAAAAAATTCCGCAACATCGCGAGATCGACTCAGAAATCCGCGTTATTGCGGGGCCGGCGCTCAATGTATTAATCGAGGTACCAGGTATCTGTACAGTCGCTCGCTGCAAAATACTTGCAGTACTTGTAAAAGTATTTATCGCGACAAGACTTTTGCACCGTGTGAAACTTTATTGGCGGTGGTAAAAATAAAATCAATCTTTGTTAAACGTGGTTTAATGGATCTTGCTAACGTTAAAAGTTTCCCAACGTACTTGTTGAATTTATCGTTTGAATAAACGATATTCTATTTAACTTCTACGTATAGTGAAGAGCGTAACTGAACATACAGTGACAATGAAAAATTGTGGGCACTTTAGACTGATGTAACTTGGAGTAAAAGGAGATCGCTTGGTCTCGTTTTAAAGCACGTTTTAAAGGTCTTTATCTTGAAGGTAGTGAGTTTGTTTTTCTCTTGAAAATGATTTTGTAGCGAGTGTGAAAATGAGGATACTTCTGAGGATTTTTCATCAAAAATTCTCGAAATTCAAATTTTTGTTAAAACAATTAAAAAACTTTTTCTCAGTGAGCGACTAAATCTACCATGATCTTGAAGATTTAAATTTTCTCTTTACGACGATCACTTAAAACGCGCTGTATAATTTTCCTTTTTTACAGAAGTTAAGATCAAATGACGAAATGTTAGGATTTCAGCCTTCGATGATTTATGAAAGTTATGAAAAAATTTTTCAATGTTTGATTTTTCACAATTTTTCAAAAAGAGGTATCCTTGTGATGTAAAATCATTAAAAAAAAAGCGAAAGACTGTCAAAATGGAGCTTCGCGTATTGAAGAATGACATCAGAGTTACATCAGTTTAAAAATCATCGACAATTTTTCACTGTCACGGATCACAGTTATTCTTTTGCACCGAATATGCACACTTTCCGACTTTCCGTGTCGTGCAACGCACGCGTAACGTATTCGCGAGAAAATTTCCATAGGCGTGCGGACACTTTCGCGCGTTAAAACAATGCAGCGACAGCTGCGGTGAAATCGATCGCGATCCTCCGCGATCCGCGGAATGGAACGGAGGCTCGCGTGGAAACAAGGATCCGTAAATGAAAGAGGGCAATGATTTATGACCCGGTTGGTCACAAGTGACACATACGAAGCAGACTTTCTGAAAAGGAAACGAATCTCTCGAGAAGAGGAAGACGGATCGAAGCCGCGAAAGTACTTGGAAAGCAGTTGGTTTAATAAATAAAAAAAAAAAAGAAAAGAAAAGAAAGAAAGCCCGTCTTAGCGTGCCCCTATCGCCTCGAATCGTCGAAATTGGAAATTCTCAAATGGAAAATTTGTATTTGGTCCGTCGAAAACGGAGACGGGCGCAGAGACGTGGCCGATAATATTGATTTCGTATTAACGAACGTCGACATCCAGACAAGTTTGTATCGCGACGACCGGCCTGGCTGACCCTCGACAAATACTGCCCGTCGTTCGCGTTTCCACTTCGAAATCAATTTACTCGTTTGCGGTATTACTTTCGTTCGCCGATTCGTCGATCGGAAGAAAGAGAGACAGACGCGAGCCGATCGACGACGAGGAACTTCCGTGGATTTTCGGCAACTTCCGCTCTTGGTTGTTCTCGTCCATCTGTTAACCATCGTTGCAAATTTCCGAAATGTGTTTGAATCTCGATGCGTAATTCTGAAACAGTTTCGAATAGTTCCCGATGTCAGTTTTTTACAGTTCCATCTGTTTTCAGAAATGATTTTATTTTATCCATTCAAACCCTTGTATTTTAATTTTGACTGGTGTGATTCGTCGTATGATGTCACTGTTGGATATATTGGACTGACTTTGTTTATCGGTAAAACAAACAACAATTGTATGAAAATCCAGTGCCTCCGTTTCGAGGCTGAGAAACTTAATTTTATTTTTATTTAATTCCGATGTGCGTACGTTGCCACTGCTGTAATGAGACTGATAAGAGGGATACTTATTTACTGCTAACACGGAATTTGATGAGTCATTAGGATGACAAATACACCACAGATACATAACAACTTGTCCCCGAAAACGAAAATTATTTAATAATAACTCAATCGGAAATGGATCGTCGATTTCTCTTTCCGCTAAATTCAAATGTTCGTCAAAGTACTGCTATACTGCTAGTTTGTGACGAATCGTTGTAAAAACGATGTAAAAAAAAAGATCACCGACTTTCCGTTTCCGAATATGGAAAAGAGGAGACGTTCGTGGTTGTTCGTGTCGTCTCGAAGCAGAGTGATCGAAATATTATGTTAATTATTCAAACATCGCTGTTCGTCAGCGAGGAGCAAAGTTCGTGGTCGTTGCACGCAACGCGGCAGTTGGCGACAAAATATCCCGCGACACGGCCGAATTTTCCCGATATATATCGTTTCGATATCAGTGGAAGTTGCTCGGTCTCGCGGAAACTTGGTCTGTTTGCTTCTAAAACTTCTGGAACACGGCGAAATTAAACATTTACCCTCGGTTGCATACGGCGCGCTGTGTTCCACCGTGTACGTATAAATATTTATCACGAGTAGCTGGCTGTAATCCCCCCCGCGAAATGGATGCTCCGTGAATATGAATGGCGATAATCGCGTGCACACTATTGTACCGTGTTCCGCGTAAACAGAGGCGTCTGTTTTCATTCATTGATATCCACCATAGAAAATCGATAACGGCATTCGAATTTCGTGAATCTAGCCGCGACAGCGCGCAATGTTTCAAAATACCCTGTTCGTCGATCTTTCGCGCTTTTTTTTTGAGAGAGAGAAAGAGATTCACTGCGCTAGTGAAATATAGACTGGGTCAAAAGTTTCTTTCCACCCATTTTTTTTTTTTTTTTTAATAATAAAACATCAAAATGTGAGAAAAACCTAACCTAATTTTATTAGTTTCAAAATAAGTTCAAGTTCAAACATGATTTTTTTATCGTGTTTATCGTCAAATGTTGACCAGAGCGTTTGCAAGTAATATAAAAAATAAAATATGAAAATTACGGACTTGTTTCACTAGGAAGTGATTTTTCGCCCACTTTGTACTTTCGTACTCGTTCGAAATTAAAATTTCGAAATTTCAGGTTGGGAATTTCGATTTCATTTCAGACTTGTGCCGTCGGTCAGTGATGGCAGCACACGCGCGTGGAATGGCAGGCCTGGATCATAACCTGTACGATTATAAATATTTCTTCTCGAATGTTACGATCTTCGTAACAAAGGAATACAAAACGTAAGATTTCATATTGTGCGATGTACAACGAATGTTATTTTCCCCTGAGGAATACTTTCATTCGCAAAGAGATCACACGTAATTCCAATTTACGATTCAACATTTTCAATGAGAACATCGTTGGCTGTTAGAGAGCGCGATAAAACCCCAGTAAAAAGAGTCTCGAGGAGAGTAAAGAACGATAAGGTGGCAGAAGATAGCAGATGAAACGGTGGCGTCGTAACGACCGAGTAGAAAACTGTTCGGTTAACATGCAAATGTGACGGAGATTTCCTAATGGCCGCGTGTTTGCATCCTAATTGGCCGGGGGACGGCGGTGATATAGGAACTGCGGAGGATCGCGTTCGACGGCGAAAATATTAATGGCGGCTCGTATTTCTCTGTTTCAGGTGTGATGGAGCCTCGTGGAGCCGGCTTTTACTATGAGTTGAGGCCCCGTAATTAATTGTGAGTATCCACGATTCTCTCCTTTGCTCCAATCTTCGACGTCTTTCCGCTATACATCACACGATACAGCGACGCTCGCGCGTGTAATCGACTGTCGCGCCATATTCGTTCGCGCGTGCGAAATTGAAAGCTCGTCACGATTCGTTTAAAGTTGAAAATTGAAAATTCTTCCTTCTCGTGCTTGAAAGATTCGGAGAGATTGATTATGAATGAATAATCCGTCCCGGAGGTTAAAAGAAAGAAGGAGATCGATAGATACACCACGAGCGTTTATTTCCTTCAACAGCACGCGTTTCTTTGAATCACGGGAAAAATTGCCTTTGTTTTTTTTTTTCTTAATACAAACGTAATGTAAAAACACTTTCTTTCCTCTCTTTCTACAAAAAGCACGCGACACGACAACAAACGCATTTACCCGTACGATCAATTAACAACTTGTCAAAGTATTTACAGCAGAGTGTGTCTGCGCACACGCAACGTCGATCGCGTTGAGAGGTTATGTAAATTAATGGAATCTAAATAGGAACTTGTTTCATCTACTAGACATTACAACCAGATGTTTTATGCATTTCCACCGCGCCTTTCAATTTCCGTAAACATCCGCGGCCTATTAATTACCGCTTCAATGAACGATATGATTGATATTTATCTCGTTCGAAACGTCACGCCGTCTCCGTTTCCAAGGGAATTCCCCTTCGTCTTTCCGCGCGCGTTCGCCTCGGCTTCTGTTTGCGTTTGACGTTCGCTCGTCGATGGAAAGGCAATTTGCGCAATGATCCTTTTCATTGCGGCGGGATTTAGCGAGTCCGCTGGGAGAGTCAAGGTCCGCGGTGTTGCGGACATCCAAGTTCACGTCCAGCTAACTAAGCAACCTTTCTCCTCGCCCTTGGATTATGCGCGTAGCATTGAACCGCGCGGTGTAATTATCGGTTCAAGAACGCAACATTGTTCGTGACAACGACGACCTGTGTGTGCCGGTCCTGTCTGTCCGCTGGCTCTCTCCGGTTAGTTTTCATTCGCGTCAGAAAAGAAACGTGTTCTTCCCCTCTTTGTTCGACTCTCTGCCGCTCCGATGATTTATTTATGACTGGTTACTCGACGCGAGAAACGACGGGGAAGGTTCTCCTCTCGCGCCACGGTGAAACACTGATTCAGCCGGAGAGTTGAACCGTTGGCGTGCCTCTAACGCAAAAAAAATCCCCCATTGACGAACGGCGATCAAAAGCTTGACCCGACTGAGAATTAATGACGCGCATCTGGCGTCGCGCGTTGTTCCAAAGGCGAAAATAACCAGCGGTCCACGGTTCGTGGATCGTACTCTCGGTGGAAACTCGGTCTCGCGTTAGCAGTTGGGAGTTAAATCTACGAAAACGATGGTTCTTTGAAGAGATAACGCGGGGAGGTGGGTGCGGGAAGGGGGCGGAAGAAGGAAAATCCAATTATTTCCCTTTATCGTGTAGCCCCTTCCCTCTCCGTGTAGCTTGTTCGTCGAAACGCTTGAAACCCAGCTCTTTGCAAGCTAAATCCAAACCGCGTAGTTTGGGCGCGCGTTCCGAGCTCTGGCCGGTCCGCTGGCGCACGCACGATCGCTCATAATCGCAGGTAACCCGAGCAATACACACGTAGAGGAGAGTCGATGCACACAGACACACACGCAAACACAGAGAGAAAGAGAGAGAGAGAGAGAAACCGTGTGGCAGCAGCAGCAGCAGCAGCAGCAGCAGCAGCAGCAGCAGCAACAGCAGAAGCGGCTGCTCTCGACGGAACCGGATCGCGCGGGTGTGTACAGCGCGACCGATGCACAGAGAAGAGAGAGAGAGAGAGAGAGAGAGAGAGAAGAGACCGGGCCAACACACAGCCGAGTGGAAGCGTACGAAAGTCCCTGTTAGCGACGCTCTATGCCCTATAGCATCCATATAACCGTCGTATTCGTGGCTGTTAGGGGTGCACGGGGGTGCGAGAGAAACAGAGACAGAGGGATGACGGAGGTTAAAGAAGAAAGATGGAGAGGCCGCGATAGGAAACGCGCGCGAGAGGGACGGAGAAAGATATAGATAGAACCAACGAGCAAAAGGACATGAGATAGAGAGAGCGTGAGAGAGTATGAGAGAGGGGCAGAGAGAGAGAGAGAGAGCGCGAGAGAGAGAGAGAGAGAGAGAGAAGTCGAGGGATGGTTTTGCTCTGGTGGCTCTGTATTGATTGCTACTCCTCCTCCACTTCCACCGCCTCCTGCGACCACATCTCTCGTTCTCTCTTTTTCTCTCCCTGGATTCTCTCTCCGGTCGCCGTGCTCTCCGAGCGTTGCCTGTATATTTCTCCTTCTACGCGTACCTGTCTCTTTTTTTCCCCCTTTTTCTGCGCCCCCCTCACCCCCTCCTCTCCCTCCTCCTCCTCCTCCTCCTCCTCCTCCTCCTCGTCCCGTTGCCTCGTTCGTTCGCCAGCGTTCACCGCCACCCTTCGTTCCATCTCCGTCACCCTCTGCCTCTCCGCTGCTTCGTTCATCCATCCCTTTCCCTCTGGCCGTTCTTGCCGGCCCGGTCTCTCCTCTCTCTCTCTCTGTGGCCCCGCACACCGACGCACCTCGTAACGTCGCCTCTGCTACGCGAAACCATCAAGATCCGTGGTCCTCGTTGCCACGTATATCCTAACGAACCTCTCCTCTCTCCTTTCTCCTCCTCCTCCTCCTCCTCCTCCTCTTCCAACTACCCTCATACTCATACCCTCTATTTGCTTCTTTATCTTTCTCTCCAACTCCTCTGTTTCTTGTTTCTCGCTGTTCTCCTCGTCCTCCTCCTCCTCCTCCTCCTCCTCCTGCTCCTCCTCCTCCTCTGTGGAGAACCGGCCAAGTTCGTCTGTAATTGACGCAGATGCGGCAACCAGGCAGAGAGAGAGAAAGAGAGAGAGAGAGGATACCAGAGACCGGTGACAGCAGCTTCGACGGCGGAAGCGCAATTCTTTGCGCTCCGCGTGGAAATTGATCGAACCAGAGCCGATGTCTCTGTAGAGGGGCAAGCTGTCTGGCATCTGTGCGAGAGATGACTCGTTACCCACGGATAACGACAAGTTTCCTCCTTGCCTTTAAGCCGTCGTCCGTTTTTGTACCGTGGTT
Source organism: Melipona bicolor (assembly GCA_030673865.1). Taxonomy (NCBI): domain Eukaryota; kingdom Metazoa; phylum Arthropoda; class Insecta; order Hymenoptera; family Apidae; genus Melipona; species Melipona bicolor. Next base: position 5,132,145 of record JAHYIQ010000012.1, read on the forward strand.
TCGATAAATTGAGAGTTGGGGTGATTAAAATATTGGTTGGGAATCTTTCAACATCTTCTGGATGTTGGTCAGTAGAGAATGTAGAGATAATAATCTCCTTTGAGATTACAATTGCTGTGTCTTCTATATACAGAGAAATTATGCTTCTTAGTTGCGCCATACGTGACACAATTATCATCGATATCTACTATCAGCTACTGCTGTGTTCCGAGTCATTTCATCACACTGTTAAAAATCCCGGAACTCGAACCTCCTACCTTCAGACGAATCAAAGCCCTTCCTTCCCAACCGAAGGGCCAGGGTTAAACAAAGATCTGCCCCGGCTGATCCCGCGATCCATCGAAAAACGATATCGCGTGAAAAACGGTATCGGCAGATACAGCAGCGACAGATACGCGTTTCCCTTCCCCCAGTTCGGATGCGTGATTTACCTTTTTCTCCCCTGGCCTGCTTTCCTCTGTCGCGCGCGCGTTCCGTCCGTGTACCTACGTACGTATGCTTACACGCGGGAGGATACTCGAAACAAGTGTGTGGGAACACACGAGCGTTTCAACTCGCGGCAAAGACTCGCGGAGGGAAAACGGTCATAATTTAACGGCCGATGACAGAAGGTAACGTTCCTTGACAGCAGTCACCTCGAAATTGACACCTGTCAACGTCACCTGCCGTCAGACGAGCTATCCGACTAGCGTGTGCATCGATAGCGTCGCGAAACAATATCGTTCTCAGTTATTGATTGATCGGTCGCGGACCCATCCCCCCCCCCCCCCTCCTCGCTCCTCCTCTCGCGCCGACCTCTGCGGATTTTTCCAGCAATTATTAGAAACATTTTTTCGCAGTGGCAGGCTTTTTCCAACGGAACGCAGTTTCGTTGTTCGGAATATGAAATGGATCGAGAGAGAAAGAGAAAGAGAGAGAGAGAGAGAGAGGAAAAAAAAAGAAGAACAAACGAAATAAACGCGTATCGACGTTTCCTGGAGGCGTTTTTTTTCGGATAGGAATCGACTTTTATGGAGAACCACGCGTTACCGAAATTGTTGCCTCACCCCCCTCCCACCCCCTGTCGTTGATTGTAGTTTGATTTGCGTGTCAGTTACAAGCCACCCGGATCCTTCGTTTCGTTTTTCGAAACTCGGTGGGTTTTGTATCGCGCGGCTCTTTGTAGCGCGACTTTTCAGCCGCGAGAGCCGAGAGCGAAGACGAATGACCAGCAGACGAGTAAAAAGAGAGAGAGAGAGAGAGAGGAGATGTCTGTTCAATACGATAATTTCGACGAAAAATATTTAGAAATTCATAAACTCGAGAGTAAATGCAGAGTGCTGCAGGTTGACGAAGGAGGATAAAGGGAGAGAGAGACGATCGGCAAACACGCGCGCGGTCTTGATTAAACGATCAAAGTTAACAAATAAAATATAAATCATTATGCAAATAATCGACGATGGACTTTATCATACGCGTCGATCGGTAAATAATTCATTTCTCTCTTTGTCGAATAAAGTTCTCATTGTGCCGGCGCGTAACAATCGTGTAAAATTTCAGCCGAGATATAAAATCATTTCCCGCGCTCTCTCTCTCTCTCTCTCTCTCTCTCGCGCGCGCGCGCGCGGGTCACTCGTATCGCGCGGACTTCGTTATTCACGCCCGGTGTGATTTATCTTCTGGCGATTTTGCGGCGTATCAAAATTAAAAATTACGACCGGCTGACGCGCGCGACCGCGGGGAATTCTCTACGAAATCTTTCGCGAAACAGCGAACATTACCGCGCCGATCGATTTCACGTTTCGCGAAACTTGACGGGCCTGTTACACTTTGCACGGTCGTTCGAACACATAAAATCCCGTTTATTACCTTGCCTCGCGAATAATCCGGATCTCCGCGCATAAATTTAAATCCACCGTTTGAAAACGATTAAAGACACTCTCCGTTTTATTTCAACGCGCGGATCGTTCCGAAACGGTGCGCCGCGACTTTCAGGAATTTTCGAATTGTTGAATTATTCCCAATTCTTGTGTGAATTATCAATTTTTGATCTCTGAATGAAACTGAACCGAGTTGGGTCATTGAGGAAAGAAATCGAGATCGTTTTTGTAAACCGCGGATGAAATACGACGCGTGACGCGCGGTCAATTACAGAAGGGGTTGAAGTTTTTCTACGTAGGCGAGCGGGGACGGAGAAAGTTCCATAGATGTGTCTGGGTCACTATGCTCGGCAATAACCGATGAACTTTTCGCGAGCGGCGGCGAACGAAAAAAAGAAACAGGGGCCTTTCTCCCTCTGTCTGGCGAACGGAACGTTCGACAAGATATACGAGACGCGCCACCACGTCCCTTGTACCCCCATTTCCATGTTATTGTTACACCCTGGCCCACTCGCGTTTCGCAGCGGCCTCCATTTTTCTTTTTCCACACTCTCCCTCTCGCGTTCTTCGAGGGGTCGGCCGAAGAGCGTTCGAACAAAAATATTTGTCCCAACTTTAATCCCTTCGATCCGCTTTAATGCGCGAAATTTTATTTCTTTCTGCAAGTTATTGATTGGAACATGGAAGAATAAATTCGATTCTAAAGGGGTTGACAGTTGCATTTTATATGTTACATTCGTATGATATATATTTGTAATGCTATGTAAATGTTGGAGTAATTGCGAGACAAAAGTACCGAAAGAGTTGGTGTCTAAACTTACGGAAACTCTTCCTTGTTTTCGCCTCGATTTTGCAAACTCGCGATACCGATGTTCGCGCGTGGTTGGTGGTCGAGAGCCACGCGGAAAGGAGAGTGGAATCTGGGTTAACGACGTTTCGCGATTCGTGCCATCGGTCACTGTTGAGATTTCGCAAGCGCGTGTTTTATGGTATCGGGTTTAAAAGTTCGGGATGCATTATGGAAAGGATTTTAGGTAGTTGAAAGAGAGAAGAGAAGAGAGGCGAATGCGGAGTCACTGCCTAAACTCATCACAGTGGGGGGCTGATGGCAGCGACACCTTACCCCAGACGCTTGTTATTGTAACTACCCGACCACCCATCTTAGCGGGGTTACGTACACTGCTTCACTTAACGTCGGAGAAATCGGCAGGACCTCGACGCTAGGCGCGCAGCCACTTGCGGTTTGTGCTAGTCAGTGTTCGAAACTCGCAGTTGAGGAATCCTAGGCCGCTACAGTGGATTCGTACCCTGGTCGACGCGTCTTTCGAAAAATCTCTTCGTTCCCTTTCTTTCAACGTTGTACAGTTTAATCTCGTGCCTCGACTGTCGCGCGTTGTCGCTCGTTCACGATTGCCGGAGATCTCGCGACGAGTCGTTTTTGTCTCCGACGAGCACGCTATTTCCGCGCTTCGATCCCCAAGTTTTTTGAACGCGCGCGCCGACGTATCTCTTAATAACAGCGTTTCCAAAGGGGCGTGAAGGGGGGAGGGGTAGGGGACATTTCTCTCGTTGCCGCGCGCGCGGCCATAGCGGATCGCGGAGAGAGCGGCAAGTTTTTCTCAGTCGAAGGAGCGTAACGCCGAGCGAAGAAATCGATGGTTCTCGAGCTCTACCTCCGGCTCTTCAGCGTCCCCCCTCGCGGCCGCCTCTTTCTCTCTCCTCCTCTCGATTCTCTCTCGAGTTGACCGAAGACTTCCTTCTTCTTTTTCTTTCTCTTTTCCCTCTCGTCCCTTTTCGCCTGCCCCTCCTCTTCTTCCTTGCGCCAATTTACCAGCGTCTGGAAGTGCTCGCGCGGCTGAAAACCGGGCAGCCTCCTCGAGAGGAGGCAGCAGCAGGCCGGGAGTGCCAGAGCGAGCGTCGCGTCGCGTCGTCGCGAGAGGAGGGAGAGAGGGGAGACTCGTTTCTCGATATTCCTTGGCTACCAGGGAATTCGACGCTCGCTCGTGCACGGTCACTTCGGTATTCCCACCGCATGGAACAGGCATCCGGGGAATATCCGCGACGGCGGCGGGCCTGTGAGCGGCGAATTTTTAGCAACTCCGCGACCGCCGAGGGGGATCGTCACGTCGCGGTTCGCTGCCGTCCCGAAAGTATCATGCCCGGTTGAACACGTACAATCGAGGTATGGAAGTTTCGTCGCCGGCCATCTTTCACTCTGCCTCCGCAGCCTCTCCGTCTCTTTCTCCCTGCTTCCGTGCCATATTTTCGACCTACGGCGAACAATGGCCCCCCGTTATCGGGTTATTTTCGCGCGTAGTTTTGTCCGCGCGTAGCTTCCCGTAGCTCTTCTCTTCAGAGTCACGGGTTTCGCGCCGGATAGACGACTCTAATCGAATTAGAGTTTAATCGCGTTTCCGTCTTCGACGAAAGTCGAAAGCGCACGAACACAGTTTTGTGTAGTATGTATATTTGGCGCGATAGAATGCTCGTGATTTTAGAACGGCCGTTGTTTTGAACGCTGGCTGGAAATTTGTCTTTGTCGCGTTCTTCTCCGTTTCTTTGCTCGTTTTCGTTGGTTGCTGTCGATAAAAAACGGTCGAGCCACGCTCGCTCAGATTGAAACGACGCGTCGAGGATAATGTGAATTATTGCCGAAAACGAGTGGAAATTGTTTTGCACGGTATCGGGGAATTGGGTTAATCAATCGACCGAGTGTTCCGTAACCGGAACGATTCGAGTGCCGCGTCTTAGTTGGACGAATGTCGAGGGTTCATCGATCGCCGATGACACGGTTGCAAGTCGTTTTTGGACACGTCAGAGGCCACGAGAGAGCGCGCTCGCGTATCGATCCCTGGAACGCAGAAAGCGAACCGGTCCAAGACAATTTCCGGCGATCGGGGGCTTCCACGCGGCTTCGTCCCTCGATTGAAAATAAAAGGCTTCTCGGTACGATGGACTTTCTTCTGCGACGTGTCTCCAGTCGACTCGAAGAGAATTCTCATTGCTTCTCGATGCTCCCGCCTTGTTTTCATTTTCACGCTAATTCGTCCTCTCTTCCTCTGCCTTTGGAGAGAAATAAACGTCGACCTGCATTTTCTTCACGCGCTACGGACGAAAAATTCGAAATCATCTTGCAAGATTCGCAATTTTTCCAACAAAAATGTCCTACTCTGTATATTCTACGAACGAATATATACTCTTCGAGCGACGATATACAATCGGCGACAATAGGATCTGTTTGTCGATTATAGAAAAGTAGACTGTAGCGTGCGTTAATTTTTTTTTCCACTCGATAGTGGGTCAATAGTGTGCTAAGAAGCGAGAGAAAAGCGTATGTAAGATGTACATATATATATATATATATATGTGTGTGTGTGTGTAGGTAAATGTGTTTGCTGGTGTAGAGCGCGCAATATACGCGTCAACTATACGTAAGGCAACAGCGTATGATAATAACGGTGCCAGTGGCTGGTGCGGTGTCTAGCCTAGCACCAGCCTAACCTGACTCAACGTTGTAACGATGTATATTTATACAACAGCTGGGCGGCGAGGGAGGGGAGTGTGCCAGTCAGCTGATTGAAGCGCTGGAGGGGAAACGGTGGAGGGGAGAACGACCTTTATTTAAAGCGCTCGAGGAAGCCTTTCTTCGACTAGTAAACAGTCATCGAATGAACATGCCAGACACACACACACACACACACACACAAACACACGTGCTTACGTATGCGCGTGACTGAAATAATAACGTTGAATTTTTACCATCCCCCACTTTTACCTTCTTTCTTCGATATAATATAGAAAAGAGGGGGAACGAGCGAGAAAGAGAGAAAGAGAGAGAGAGAGAGAATGTTTCGCGGGTCTCGAGACGCCGCGTCGGCGTATTAACATAATTAGCTGGAATCCAGACGTTGCGCAGACACGACGTTTTTCTTTTCTCTTTTTTTTTTTTTTTCAAACATTGTCAACTTAATAAGCGGCGTTTCTCTCTTTCTTCTTTCTTTTCCTTTTTTTTCTTTTCTTTTCTTTAGACATAGCCACGTGTATGCTTTAGACATAGCACTGTGTTTCAGAAATTAATTCATCCAAAAGGTATTAATTACGCGTTTGGCTTTGCACGCGCAATTTATTTTTATGAATAATCTAGATGTACTAGGGTATGTATTTCGATCACTCTCAATTTGGAAGTTTGAAAGTTCAAGGCCCGCGGAAAACCTTCGCGATGATTGCACGGGCGGTTTGGGAACAATGAGAGGAAAACGTGTAGTACTATTGTTTTGTTACTACCAACGTTACCGCTATCGACTTTTCATTCATCAATTACTCCCTCACTCGTTGCGTACGTGTATAAACACAGATAAATAACTCATTGAAAACCCCCTTCGACGTTGTGCCTAAGCACAAGTCGCGCGGAAGATTGAGATTCCTTGCGAATAAACGACACTTTCAACTGAAACCTGAACTACTAAACAATATGTATAAATTCCAACTCCTCGAGTTAAATTACTACCTCCTCGAGTCCGTCTTGACACTAGAACTACCAAAGTGATATCAAAATGACCAATTTCTAATTTTTATTAGATATTTCACAAACGTATTTTGATAATTTTTTAAAATATATAAACGAAAGCTTGCGTTATAAAGTTTCTCTTTTTTTTTTTTGTGTGTGACTTTAATGTCTTTGGGATGGAAATTTTATGCTTCAACCTAATGGTGGTTCTAGCGTTAAATCACAAAAGTCCATCGTTGTCAGTAGCGACCGTCAGCTTTTCACGGCAAAAATGTTCAACGTTCCTTCATCCTGTTCGCCCCGTCTCTGTTATTATTCTCTGGCGGGCGTCTACCCGGCGAGGAAACGATCCGCGAGGCAGGGCAAGGCAAGGCAAGGCAAGGCAAGGCGAAGGCGACTGGTACGAAGTTAACGGTTCTAACGAAACGCTGATGCTCGTTTTCAGGGGACTGGCATGGAGAAGGAGAACTCCGCATCGGGCGGAGGTGGCGGGGGCGGTGGAGGTGGCGGAGGCGAAGCGGCGGCCACGGCGACTCCAGGCGCCACCTCCGCCTCCGAGAAACTCCAGGCGGACCAGGCCAATCCGTTGCTCGATCCGACTGCTCTCTTCGGCGGTAAGCCAATTTTTCTACCACCGTTTCTCCCTATTTCCTTCTTTCTATGCCTCTTCTCTCTTCTTCTCTCTCTCTCTCTCTCTCTCTCTCTCTCTCTCTTCTGCCATGTGTATTTCCGTCCATGTTTCCACCATGGTCTGGCGTGCAGCATCTTCTTATCGAGTAGTTGCGTACAGGAGCACCAACACACGCGTTACCAGGCTAACATCGGCGGCGCTTCTCGATCGGAGGGGCTTAATTGACACGCGCGTCCTGCCAGATCGATAGACCAGCAATAGACAAGCTAATTACATTAGAGTGGAATTCCGGGACGTGTTGAAATTCGAACGATGTATCTACGTGCTGCACGCCGAACGGTCGATAATACGTGTAAATATCTGTCTTTCTTTTCTCTTCCTTTTTGTTCTTAATTTTCGCCAATCGCCAACCGTACACCAACGTGGTGCGCAAAAGTATCAACAGGTTCGTTTATACTTACACTTCGTCGATGCACCTCAAAAACTTCAACGTTTCGTCATTCAGTCAGTCATTCATACACGTGTACGTACTTTACGTTCCAAGTTCGAGGTCGGAATCTCGAGTGCCCGCCGATTTTAAGAAACGAATCTCACTGCGTTTCAAGGTTGCCGAACTTCTTTCTCAACCTTTCGCACAGGCTGCGTTGCTCGGAACTTGCTGCATTGAAATTTGGTTTCACCCGCGCGGTGATCGATAAAAAGAGAAACTTTCGCTATGAAAGAAACTTTTTCGCGGAATCGAGCTCGAAGTCATCGTCGGATTTCGGAGTAATTTTCGGTTATCGATCGCGCGAACCAGCGCGTATACGCTGATTCACCGACGCGATAACAACACAGCCGTGTGTGCGTATACAGGGTCATTCGATGCGAGCATCTGCAAGTTTCACGTCGAGGAAAACGTAAACGGCGTTGCACGAAACAGGGAGTTGGCAACGAATTTCCTCGAGTTTCAGACCTTGAACAACCACCGAGATCGTTCAACTCTTCCTTTTTCTTTCTGTGTTGGTTTTAGTAAGAGAAAATTGTGCGCGCGAGAGCAAAATCCGTACACTCGTACTACACTCTTTATGAATGACTGAAAGAATTCGATAGCGATTGCTTTTCATCGCATCGAAGTGTTTGTTGATTGACTGTCAGCGAATTTGTTCTCTCGAGATTTCTCAACACTGTCTCGATCGTACCTATTTTCGGCGATTCGATTGTGCAAAATCGCACGAAGAAACACTTGACCTCTTAACTACCGTTTTTAAAACTGTGCATCTACAGTGAGTTACAAAAGTATTCGTACTCTTCCTACTTTTTTTAGAATTTTCTAAAATGCATTATAAATAAATGGCATTCATTCAAAGTCAAACAATAGAAAGGGATACTTCTGTGACATCGTGTCGCTCGAATCATGACGATTATACTCGTCAAACACAAAGTACATATATGCAGCTGAATTGAATTAAACTATAAGAAAATAACATTAGTTTTACTTTTTGAAAAATGAATAATTTTATTGTTCAACTTAATCAACATAATAATAATATTAATAATTAATAACATAACTAATTAATAATCAATAATCGATGATATAAATAATGTTAACAATTAATAATAATTAATATCAATAGCAAGAAAATATTTAGAAACGATGTAAATCTAGTCTGAAAATATTCTAAACTGTCTGAAATTTAGAAATGTGTTTTATTTTCCACGAAAAATTTCACACAAGTAACAAGTTGTAATTACTTTTTTCGCACGACCTGTGTACTCACAGTCATTCACAGCTGAGGGATTAAGAAACATTCGTACAAAGTCAAATCGGAAATAGTAGTTGTTACGTAAAATGATCTCCGCTGTAATTTCGATCGCGCAACGAGTTTCATAAATTGCAAAATTGCCGACTTGGAGTTTAAACCCCCGTACGTACGGGTCTCGTATGGGTTCCCCGTGTATCGTGCTCGCACGTTACGGAGCAAAACGGATATTCCTTCGTGGCTCGGTTGTTTTTTCTCCCTTTTTTTTTTCCTCACTCGGTTCTCTCTCGTTTCCGTTCACGCTCGCCCCAAGGCCCCTTCTAACGCTATTTTTTCCAAAGGAGCCGAACCAGCCTTCGTATTTTATATATATATATATATATATGCACGCCTTTTTATATATGTATATATAACGCGTTCTTGAGGAAGGAGAGGCCTGTTCGGCCACTTACTTTAATTAGCACTACTTGCACGTTTGCGATCGAGCCCTTCTCCACACTCTCTCTCTCTCTCTCTTTCTCTCTCTTGGTAGGCGGTTAGCCTTTTCTCCCCGATTCGAGGATCCTTCTCGCGTTGTTCTCCTTTTTTTTTTTTTTCTTCGAATCCACCTCGGTCGTCGACACACCTCGGCTGGAAGACACTCTTGATACACCGGCGACTTCGACACTGGCCCGAGCGTTCACTTTTCCAGCGATTTTCTTACTCTTCGAGTGTGTTTCTTACTCTTAGGAGTTCCATGGTTACGTACTAAGTCTTGACAACCTTACTTAATCTCACGTTTCTACGTGCTATTAACTGATTAAAGCAGACGTCGTGACTACGTCTGATTTCACCCCCGTGATCGGGGAGTTTGACCTTTTCGAACGTACGAGCTCGTTCGCTTCGAGAAGTTTAATTAAATGTCGGTCGATTTTCGCCTTTACATTTTTTGCGCGCTGCTGCAGGTGAAATTCCACCACGACGCGTTTGAGATATTTGTTGCAAACACTGTTGTCTATGGCGATATGGTGTTTGTGATATTAAACTTCAGTTCTCACGCAGTGGAGGCTGATCGTTTTCGACCATTTTAGTGCCACGCAGCGCGATCAGATTTCGTGTTCAGTGTGTACAGTGTCAGAAGTCACTTCCTATCAAAATAAATCCGTAATTTTGTCATATATTTAAAAAAAAATTTCTTTTACACATTAAAGTACACTAATTAAATAACTTAAAATTAGTTTTTTCTTACATTTTGATGTTTTATTAACACCCTATACAATGCGTCATATCGTCGTCAGTCACATCGAAGCTTGCTCTCCTAATTACTTTCTTTTCAATTAAATTACGTGCTTGAATAGGCAATTTCTACTTTATCGACTTTTATCGCGTTGCTCGGACATTCTTCGCAGTTACATCGAGGAAGCGCTATCGCGCTGCATATGGTACTGTTCGACACACGGTTTTTTAAACAGCCCGTGGCACTGAAACGTGGTTAGGTGAAAAGTCTCTTGCACTCGTACTTCTTCCGACAATTTCGATAGCTTAGAACGTGCGGCGGTAACTGTGTCGGCTCAGGGGTCAGAGGGTGACACCATATCAGTCGGACAAAATGGTGTCGCTTCGGGTCATGGGGAAAATTATCGGCAGCATCGTTTGCGCGATACGCTTCGTCGAATACGCGTTACAGTAATGCTTCGTTAACCGGTTACGCATCAGAGTCTTATCTGATCGGTTTTCCAGAGAGAGAGAGAGAGAGAGAGGGAGAGAAATTTGAATTTCGACGATCGATCGCATTGCGAGCGAGAAGAAACTTGCCGCGCAACATAGTTTGGCGAAACATAGTTTTACAATTCTCGTTCGAACGATCGTTTAAATGAATCGCTGAATCGTCTACGTCTCGATGACACTTGCAACACGATCCAGACATTTCAGTTCATTTGCAATCGAGTTGGCTCCGTTTCCTCTTTCGCCGATTTTTCCCACGAGGAAGCTTAAAGACACGTTGCCTCGGCGAGAGAGTCTCCGAGAAGGGAAGAGCAGTTCGACCGGAAGTCGGAGCGATCGTAGTCAGAAGTTGGAACACAGGGCGCCGCGTAGCAGCTTTTCGCAGAGCAGCAATCAATACCTTTCCCCTGCGTTTTCTTCCACGGTCCGTTTGCTCCATTCGAATCGATCAGCACCGCTACGTTCGCCACTCGCTCGACCACGTTAATTATCGAATCTTCGTCGTGACTCGAATTGCAGTCGCGCTGCCACGGTACATATGCCGTTATACACGGATCGTCCAGCTACCGGACGTTAATCATAGATCGCGATGCCAGGAAGATCTCACTCGTTTCCAATTAGACCACCAGAAAAAGCGGTAACCTAAAATAGTGTATAGGTACTCGGTAGTGTATAGCTCGCCGATTGAGCAAAAATCTGTCAATTTAGCTCTATGGTATCTGAGTTTTTACGTTTCGACGTACCTGTCTTGACTGAAAATGAAAATGAAAGTTTCAACGTTTCAATTCTCGTCGCTTCCTCCCGATCGACCCAAGCGACTCGCTCTCGCACTCGTGTGTGAGTCGTAAGATCTTCATCACGCTGGAAGAGAGAACGTATTCGTAACCATTCGACGACCAATGTTCAAACGGTTCTCGGATCGTTCGGCCGAAAAAAATGCCGTCGACATCGCAAACTAGCGACGAGCAAGTTTGGAATTTGTCAAAGAGTGGCGTTGGCGCGTCCTTTTAGCGGACCGTTCCTCTATCCCTAGTTCCATCGCGTTGGATGGGATTCCGTTTATTTCGTTGCCTCGCCTCCGCGACCCGACGTCGTCCCTCCTCGCGTTTTCTGGACCTCTTCTCGCATCCCTGCATCCCATCTCTCTCTTTCTCTCTCTCTCTCTCTCTCTCTCTCTCTCTTTCTGTTTGCTCGGTTGCTCCTGTCTTTTCAAGCAAAACCTCTCTCTGGAGCCTTCTCTCCCGTCTATCTCCCTTTCTCCTCTAGTCTCGTTCCATCGTGTTCCATCGTATCCCTGTCCCGCTTTCTCTCTCTTTCTCTCTCTTTCTCTCTCTCTGTAGCGAGAGAGCGAGCGTCGGTTAGATTCGTGAGGGCTTTGGGGACGCAAGAACGGACCGACGGTTGGACAGACGCGACGAGCGCTTCTCTCCACCCTTCTCTTTCACCCCCTATCTTTTTCTCTTTCCCTCGCTGCCTCTTCGTGGCTCGATCTACCACTCTCTCTCTCTCTCGCTCTCTCTTTCTCTCTCTCTCCCTGCTGGTTCTCTGTATATTTATTGATTGCCACCTCACCTCGCCTACCATGGCCTCGGTCTGCGGCAGTTTCCCCTCCCTTCAACAGAGTCCCTCGTTTCCCTCGTCCCAGGCTCGTTCTGCAGCAAGCAGCAGCATCGCGCTCTGCTACGAGACGAGAGAATCTCGCTCCCTCTCTCTCTCTCTCTCTCTCTCTCTCTCTCTCTCTCTCTCTCTCTCTGACCTCGGTCCTGACTCTCTTCCGTTCTCTCTTTCTTTCTCCCGATCCCACAGTTCCTCTCCTACACGCCGAGTCTCGCTGCTGCTCCCCGTATCCATCCTTCTCTACCGCCGTCTTTCTCCACGCAGCTGTCCCCTTCCGTGCTCAACGGTTTTCTAGCATCCTGCCTCGGACGTCTCTCTCTCTCTCTCTCTCCCTCTCTCTCTCTCTCCCTCTCTCTCCACCGTGAAAGCTACGAGCCTCGCGGAGATTCGTTCGACCCTCAGCAGCCTGGCTCGCGCTTTTGCCTCCTACGCTCGATACAAACTCGTTGGACGCGGCGGAGTTTTCGTTTGAACCTACCCTCCGGGGTGCGCGCCGTGCCCGACACCACCGGCTCGCCTCCTCGCTTCCATTCTACACCGTGCTTCTCTCCTCTCCTCTCCTCTCCTCTCCTCTCCTTTCCTTTCTCCGCTGGTTCGGCTCGCCTTCGCTCTTCTCTCCTCCGGCTGCCTTTCTCTCCTTTCGTTCTCAAGTTCGCTTCTTATCCGCCGTTACTCGTCGTTGACAGAATGAGCTTCGGGAACGAGGAGGCGGCGGCAGCTTTTTCAGCAGCACGAGACACGAGGATTTGCGAGGATTTTGACGAAGGACGCAGACTCTCGCGGAAAATTGGGGATGGTTCTCGCAGTCTGTGAGAACATCGCAACAAACGCAACGTGCAAAGTTACATATCGGAGGTCTAGGTTAGGTTTAGGTTAGGTTTAGGTTAGGTTTAGGTTAGGTTTAGGTTAGGTTTAGGTTAGGTTAGGTTTAGGTTAGGTTTAGTTTTTCGATCTGCGAGTCCAATTAATCGAGCGCTGGATTATTCTCTTGCTGTTGAGTTTTGAGAAATTGTCGTTTCAATCGTGCCAAATTGAAGATCTCGTAACACGCGCCGAGTCCAATTCATCGTTCCGTTTTAGGACGAGCTGACGATTTCGCACCTGCGACGCCGCACGCTTTCGACAGCTTTATGTCTGCCCGATGACGCGATACGCGCGCGAGAGTGCAAATCACGCCGGTGGAAGTATCAAACTGCCGAGTAGCACGCAGCGTTATCGAAATCCGCGTTAAATCGTCCGTTTCCGCGCCACGTTTTCTCAATGAAAACCACCTTTTCACTCTCGCGAGTTTTCGAGCGTTCCTCCGAGCCGTTCGTACGCGCGCAGAGCAATCGGAGCGTCGAGTTTGCTCCAATTTGTAAGATTCGAAAGGGGAAGAAACGTTTGTTTTGGAGTTACTTGAGCATATTTGTTCCAGCGACGGGGTATATGGTATATGCGTGCCAACTTTCGCGAGGTGTTCTCTCCTCCTCAAGAACTCCACGTGTATACGCCTATTACTCTTTTGCTAACTCCATTTCATGCGGAGGAAAACTTTGTGCAACCTGGTGTATGGGGAGAATCTTTATTACCGAGCGTCTTATAAACCGTGGCGCGTTTATTTATATTCCCCAATTATCAGTTGCCTTTTGTCGAACCGAGTTCCATCAGTCGGATGCACAATCGACGGAGGAGCGAACGCTATCGGGCCCTGTCGAAGAATCACTGTTTCAATAAATTTGAGAGCGAGGAATTGCATCTATTTGAACACATCAAAGGGGAACAGGCAGCGCGTGCAACAGCAGTTTATTGACACTTCTCGTTCATTACCTGCGATACTTCATTCGTAGAATAACAGTTTATGCTCGGAAAAGTAGATTCGGACGGCGGGGATTGATTCGATCGATCGCGCGCTAAGATTTCGTCCTCGTTGAACGCTGCGTTCTACCGTCTAACGATGTCGAACATGAAACTTTCTTCCGGAACGTAAAATTTTGTTCCATAAAATTACGCTTTTCCTATTTTTAGCGAGACGTATTTCTGCTTCGACTTGCCAAATTTTTATTCAATATTTATTTCAAGTTCTGACGATACAATTCCATAGCTGCTCGTTTTCTCTTTCGTCCAGTTACGATCTACTTAAACGCAACTCTTAAAAGGCTCTTGACTGAAAAAAATATAAAGGAACGTCTGCGAAACACGCGGGCACGCGTTGCGTTAGATTTCCCAAGAAGCTCGCTGGATGAAGTCCTGTTGGCCGAAGGGGAGAGGAGGAAAGAAACAGGTTCCTTTCGCGCTCCCGACGCGCTCAACCCCCCCGGTTTTCCACCCTCGTCGCCGGTTTCTAATTTCACTGCGCTCTCTGATACACGCCGCTTTTATCTCCGAGCGATCGATGCGAAAACTCGCTCGCGCTGCATGCGCCAGAGTTTTCGTTTCAAAGTGCGTTCCGTTTTCTTCTTGCCTGGTACGTGCGCGTCTCTCTCTTTCGTTCTCCTTTGCCTCGTCTGCGAGGATGACTGGGGCGCGTCGTTACGCGTTCTGGTTAAAGAATCCCGGGGACACGGCGCGTTTGAGGAACCGGATGAGACGTCGTGCGACGGCTGCGAACAGCCGTCGCTCCTCCTCGTCCCAGCAAAACAGCAGAACGTTCAACGTCCAACGTTTTATTTCGTCGAGCGTGCACGAACTCTGGGGGTTACTGACTCCGTGATTTCGAACGTGCTCGGCGATTCGATGCTTCGCCGTGTCTCCGAATGAATCTTTAAATTTTTCGATCTTTAGACGTCGACGGTGTTTGAAGTACTTCAGATGTTTTTTTCTTGATACCTTGTTTATTGTACGAATGACGCCATTTGACGCGTCATTAGTCGTCCGCAGTGACTGCCATATTTTACCTCTGTTGCAGTTAGGATTTTAGTGTGCGCAAAAGTGATAAAATAAGCGCAATATTTGTTATTGTAAAAGTTTATTCAAAAATTTTTAAAATACGGCAAATATATCAAAAAAGTGGAATGTAAACTCGGAAACAACAATATTGATATTACGAAATATATATATATGTTTTATTTTTCGCAAAGTTTTACTTTCCTAAAATTTAAATACCATCTTTTTATTTTTGTTAGTTTCAAGTAATGTTTATTTCTCTATTAAACAAAAAAAATTAGCACGTACATTTTCTTCTCACTTTAGCGACAGGAAATTGACGTTATGACCCCGTCGATAAGTTTTATTTTAAAAATAAAATTTACCGCCCGTGTTCAAGTTGATATTCTGAATACGTAGATTCACTTTGAGCAATGATCGACGAAATTTGCAATTTTCAATAACGATCGCGATTTGTAGTTTACAATCTGCCCCTCAAAATGTTAATAACCGATCATCAAGAAATAGTCATCAAAAGCATTTTGATCAGATAGCTTTTTTTCGATTCAAACCAGGCTGTCGTCGCGCGTGTTTTAAAAGCGAATTCCAGTTGGCTCGTAAGATTCCGTACGAGACGACGAATCGCCGAATGCGGCTGGTGAAAAGCGCGCGGGCGCATGCGCGCGCGATCGAGAGAACACGTGTGTGACATTTAGCTAGCGCGCCCCTAGGGACACGAAAAGCTTCGCGTACGTGTGAGAACACGCATCGAACAGATCGCGTCCCACGCGTTGGTCGTCTTTTTCTTCCGAACAACTGCTATTTGCCATCTTCTTCCCTCTCCTCTCCCCTCTGCGTCACAGCCTCGCGAACAACGTCCACCCACTCGTTCGCTCTCTGCTAATTCACTTTTCCATTGTTTCCACGATTTCTTTTTCCACTTTTTCGCCGGTTTCCCTGCTATTTTAATATATCTTTTTTTGACTTGCCGTCAGAATTTTTATCTTTTTTCTTCTCTTTTCTAATTTCGATTGATAGACCGACGAAAAGAATTTTCTTCCACCAAGTATTGAAATAACTATGTTTTTTTTTTACTGAATTTCCTATTCTTTCATCGCGACAACATCCATTATATTAAATTCCCTTTAAGGAAAGAAAAAGCGGACGCCGCTCGCGAGATGACCCAATGGCAAAAGGGTTTAATTCTTTTGTAATCGTCTTACTCCCTTCCAAGCTGCTCTTGCCTCGCTGTCGCGTCGTTACGTCTGCGCGTCCCCCCATCGCCTCGACCCGCCATATTTCATTCACCGTAATTCCACTCCCTTTCCCGTGGCGGCGGCCCCTCGTTTTCCAAATCTCAACCCTTCGCGAGACTTTCACTCTCGCCTCATTTTCATCCTCCCGATTCTCCTCTTGCTTTCGACTGGCCTCGTTACCTCCATCAACCCACGCCGATTACCACCCCGTGTACCACCACTTTCTTCGCCCTTTCTTCCACCCTTCTTCTTCTTCTTCTTCTTCTTCCTCCCTCTGAGCATTTTTCTTTTTAACCCTCCCCCCCTCCTCTGTCCTGCTGGATCAGACTTTCTCCCCCCCGGGGCAACGATGTAACGCGTGCAGCTTGATAAATGCGTCCGTCGTGCCTCGAATCCGATACCGAACGGACGAGACCACGGCTCGAAGATTTTGCCAGGATGAAAAGGGACACTTGGCGCAATAATAACGAAAAGGGGGGGACGACCCCGTGGAACACGATCGATCCGGCGTATCACCGAGGAAAATATCAATACGAATCTCTCCGTGAAGAACGGGTCACGGTCCTTTTAACATCGAGTCGCATTGAATTATGGAGCGCGGGTAATCTGCCGGAAGTTTCTTTGGGAGCAGATTAGGCGGCTGGTGGGGGCAGAATGCTTGGTCCCAGGATGTTCTGGTAATCGCGCTACAGCGAGGAAGGGGTGGTTTTAAGAAAAAGAAAAAAGAAAAAATGACAGAAACGCGGAAAGTCGCCGAAAAAAAGTGACGATCGCGCTGCGAATTTTTATGCGTAGATTTAGTGTCTAGATCGTTAGGAAGAATATTTATCTGAGGAAACCAAATAATATCTCGCAAAGGAATTATAAAGAGTTGTACTATATTAACAGTACAATTATAGAGTTATACTATATTGTAATATAGTGTAATATAGTATACTATATTAATAGTACAATTATAAAGAGTTATACTATATTAACAATTATAGAGTTATACTACATTATAATTATATAGAATTATACTATATTATTATACAATTGTAAAGAGTTATACTATATTAACAGTACAATTATAAAGAGTTATACTATATTATTATACAATTGTAAAGAGTTATACTATATTAACAGTACAATTATAAAGAGTTATACTATATTATAATTATATAGAGTTATATTGTATTATTATACAATTATAAAGAGTTATACTATATTATAATTATATAGAGTTATACTATATTATTATACAATTATAAAGAGTTATACCATATTAACAGCACGAGTGTCGATGTGACAAATATCGAAAAATGAAACCTATTACTTTGTACTTCCTAGTTATTTTCTTTCTCAGTCGTACCAACGACTACCAACTTTCAGAAGCTATTACCCTACATCGTGCGTTTCTCGATCTTTTGAAAACGGTTCTCGTTGCGCGAGTTGCGCGTTTCTTTGAAACAGAGAGAGGAGTCGTCGGCGGAAGGAATCGTCGATCGTCCCCCGGCGAAGATTGCTGGATTTTGGGAATTAAGGCACCGTGGATTAGCGGCAGGGAATAAGCCTTCCGTGCGGTTGGCGCGGCGTGTCCCCGTTGTGTTTGATCGCCGCTGGATTTGCACGGTTTACATTTGGACGAATCGTGTTGATTATTCGATACGTATCAAATTCGGCAGCGAGCGGTTGTTCTTTCAGGGGTCTCGATGTATCTCATTAATTATGACATTTTGTGATATTCGTGCGGTTTTGATGCAGGTAAATTTAATGGAAATGCCGCATCACGGTAATTATTGCAATTTCCATTCGGAAGACTTGCCCCGAAATTATCAGAGCAAACCGTACAGAGGATCGCGAAATCGAATTTGTACTAAATTTCGAGTTAAAAAACGAAGGATATACAACTAATTCCCGCGAAATGTTGTTTTTTCTACAGTTTTGCAACGTTATTAGCGAGTTACGAATCACCACCATTTTATTATACCAATTTTACTCTGATAATACGCTGTCGATTAGAAATTTTCCTGATTATTTCATTCGATGCGAAATTATACACATACAGTAAATTACAAAAAAGTAAATTCTGCAATTCTAGACCGTGGCTTGATTATTGCAATTGTATAATTCAGTCGTGCATACGACAGTATTTTATTTCTTCTTTTCGATTCTCAGAGTAATCGTCGAGTCGAAAAGATTTACAGAATTTCGACTCGACTGGACCGTGGACGGGACGTTATTTATTCACTCGCGTCGATCGAGCTTCGCGAAACATTGGGTACACTCGCTGGAAACGACTCCCGTCACCGGCGTTGTACGTATAATTTACAGCTTCTCCCACCCCTCGCCGCCCTTCAGACGAATCCACAATTACCGACCACGACCAGCCAACCCTTTATTACTTCGTCAAGCTTATCCTATATTTCTAACGAACTTACCCGACGTCTTGGCTCGATTATGTTTAAAGAAGGGAGCACGCCGTGACTTCGTTAACGAGAAATTAATTAGCACGAAGCCAAACCAGGTTTAGACACCGATACCCTCCCTCCCTCCCTCCCTCCCTCCTCAGCCTCCCCCGTCACTCGATATCCGGTCCGTTCTTGTGGCGAACAATAATATTGGATCGTTGGGAAAGTTTGTTGCGATATTTAAGGAAAGTTTAAGCGCGATGTATGCCCGTGCAGCTGCACTATTTTAGACGCGTGCAACATTTTCTCCGAGATTCGCGAGAATTCTTCGTTTTTTCGAGCAACTCGAATCTCTTTGACCAACTTTGGAATAATTTCGAGCAATCCGTATTAAATACTCAACCCTCCGTTGGCAATACAACCGATTTTTTTGTTGTTCCAAGCGTTGGAAAAATCTGAAAAAATTCCGAGAAAAAATACTCGCTCTAGTAATACTGTAATTTAATGTATTCTAAAACTTTGGCCGAGCTTTTTGCAGTGAAATAGAGAAATTCGAGAGACCTTTCGCGTCGAATTCTTCGTTTTTTCTTCGAGCAACTCTGGAATAATTTTGAGTAATATAAATACTTAACCCTCCGTTGGCAATACAATTGATTTTTTTGTTGTTCCAAGTGTTAAAAAAATCTGAAAAAATTCCGAGAAAAAATACTCGCTGTAGTAATACTGTAATTTAATGTATTCTAAAACTATGGCAGTGAAATATAAAAATTCAAGAGACCAAACAATGAAATTTTCGGCGACCCACGATACCGACGAAGGGTTAATCGTAAATTAACAGCCTAGAGCCGAACAGAGTGATTGAAGTTGAACCATTTTTCACCTAACAGAGTAATCCAGCAATTCCATCGCGTCTCGACGACAGGAGGGGCAAAAAAAGGGGGAGGGGGGGAGAAGAGAAACGGCTAGAGGAAAGTCGAAGCTTTCTCTAGCAAGCCACCTAGACTCTCTCGTCACCGCGTGCACGCGAGAGAGTCCCTCTCTCTCTCTCTTATTCTCTGTTCGTCTCCTTCGCTTTGGTCGTCGCGTAAACGAAATTAAAGCGATTTGGAGGCGAGCCAGCCATCGCGGCGACGCTCGCGCGCGCCACCCCTCTCGGCATTCCGATCCCTCGATCGATCCTCTTCCTCGAGGGACAGGATACACACGTTCTCTCTCCGCTCTCTCACGGACCGAGGCTGAATCGCGATTGGACGGTTATAAGCGGAAACGCCAACGTTAAGGTGTAAAACCCGAGGAAAGAGAGAGAGAGAGAGAGAGAGAGAGAGAGAGAGAGAAAGGATGAGGAGAATGTCGTCGATATAGATTGGATATCCGCGTCTTTCGCTCGGCTGGTCTACGCTGTAAAGCGTAAAGTTCCGATTTTCTCTGACGATTCTGCGCGATTTCGCATTTAGCTTTGTTACTACTTCTAATGGCGCGACCCGAGTTACGATTGTTTTACGTGTTACCGAGATTACACAAAACTAGCAAAACTGCTTATCGCGTCATCACTTGGATCTTTTTAATACCCATTTTCAAGTTTCTTTCAACTCCCGCGAATCGACGCGTCAATCTCGCCGAGCCTGTTTCCATTTCGAATTTTATTATCGCGTTAATTGCACGATGCCCGGCAAAACTATGGAACGGCGCCGCGTCACCGCGAAATCGCAATCGCACGTCGGGGCTACCCGAATAAAGCTGCAAAATTACACAGTGTCGGCGCTATGAAATCGCAACAATGTCACATCGATCGCCTCTGCGCCGGGTCTAAAGCCACCAAATCACAGAGCGTCATCGCTAGCGAAATCACACTGTGGCCGAGTAATAACGCGATGGTTTCGCCATGGTAATTGCAATTCGTATCGCGATGTCTCCGATGGCAGAATGGAACGCGCTTCTTTCGACGGTTTTCATCCACGATATTTGGCAAAATATCCTCGATTGTGCACATTCGATGACCAGCAGTATCGAGGAACTCGTAAGGGATGATCAGTTTACATTTAACAAGCTGAGAATCGTAGCGAGTCGATCCATCGCCATTCCAAATGACAGAAAGAGGTCTGTTACAAGAAAAAAGCAAAAATTGTAAAATGAAACTTTCGGATAATTTGATAGAAAATTGACAATTTGTAACCAAATTGTCGAGAGCTGTTCGAACTCGAGACCGACTAAAGTGTAAAATCCGATGAACGAAAGGGGCCACGATTTCCCACAATCTCCTCTCAGTCGATCCATTCCAAACAACGAAAAAAAAAAGTCTATTACAAGAAAAAGGCAGAAATGGTAAAACGAAACTTTCGAATAATTGGAAAGAAAATTGACGATTTGTAACCAAATTGTCGAGAGCTATTCGAAACCACCGACTAAAGTCGTGTAAAATCCGATGAACGAAAGGGGCCACGATTTCCCATAATCTGCTCTCTGTAGGAGGGAACAATAACGCGGTGACGATTCTCGAAGGGCGAGAAAGGGGTTTTAGCCAAGGGGAAAACGAAAGGAGACAGTGGGAAAAAAAAAGATTCGAAGCACGTACAGTGTGTTTCACAAGATATTTCGATATCTGACGCGATATCTCTTTGAAAATTAACTTTTTTTGTAAAAAATTGTTTATAATCCGAAAGTAAGTTCAAAACACTAATGCGCACTCGATTAATAGTGTGACTTACGCAAATATTTTGCTGCAATTCTTACAGTCATTTTAAGACCTTTCGGATGACAGCACAAGAACACCGCTTCGAAGCGTTTAGGTTAGGTTTAGGTTAGATTTAGGTTAGGTTTAGCGTATTTTGCACTCGTCACAAGGAGGACTATGTTGCTCGACAGAACCGAGGATACCAAGGTCCTGGAAGCTAAAGCGCATTACAGATTGATTCATATTTTTATAATGGCACGATCTCCGGCTCGTTCGATACCAAGTTTCAACGATGTCGCGTCCACGCTCTTATGAAACATACTGTATATGAGCGGTGGCTTCGCCTCGACGAAGAGAGACTCTCGTCGTGATTACGCGAGTTTTATTTGTATCTCGCAGGCGTACACGTTGAATGAATATAGCGTCGCGTTAAATCTCGGATCTTTCATTCCGTGTTGCCTTTACCAACCCGTAAGGTTCGCGTCGTTCCGTGCCACGCCGTTGGTCCGGGCTATTTTCTTCTCGGCACGTTCCTCTCGTTGAGGCTGCGCCAACGACGGCAAGAAAGGGGCAAACGAAAAAAAGGAAGAAGCAGAGGAAGAAGAACGAAAGAAAAATAAAAGATCCAGCCTGTATGTGCCACTCTCTCTCTCTCTCTCTCTCTCTTTCTCATAGCAGCCAAGTTACGTTACCCTGTTCCGCAATAATCTCCTTCTCCCTTCATCTCTGTTTCTTGCCCCTTTCTCTTCTTCTTTTTCTCCTCTGCTTCGTCGCAGAATTTCGTAGAATTCCCGCTAGTCGGTATTTATAATTGTTTGAAGTTGCAAGAAGAAGAGGAATTCGAGGATCTTTTTGCGTGTCGTTTCGTTAGCTGCAGACGACCCAACTGATGTTAATTTTTTTCCAATTATGGGATTTTTAGCCACGACGTAGCGACTAGGTCAATCTCTGTCAAACACGCGCAAACCTACGAAATTAAGCAGAAGTCTAACTTAATCTCCTTTGAACGACAACAAGACATTGTCGAAAGTTTAAATTAAAAAGTTAAATGAATTCAAATTAATACTATAATAAAAAAACCAAGAACCAAAAGTCCAAGTGAAGATATATTTCCAAATAATAATAAAACAACCAAGAACCAAAAGTCCAAGTGAAGGAAGATAATACTAATAATAAAACAACCAAGAACCAAAAGTCCAAGTGAAGATAATACTAATAATGAAACAACCAAGAACCAAAAGTCCAAGTGAAGATAATACTAATAATGAAACAACCAAGAACCAAAAGTCCAAGTGAAGATAATACTAATAATGAAACAACCAAGAGCCAAAAGTCCAAGTGAAGATATATTTCCAAATGATATGTTTTCCTACTTTTCAATACTTCCTGGCAAGTATTCGAATTAATGTTAAAAAACCAATGCTAAAAAAATGTAGAACCAAGAATCCAGGTAAGGATTGAGTTCCGACGAACTCGCGTCATGTTCGCGGAGTCGTGGATACATCCACGAGCAATTTTGCATCTGCTGAAAAGCGCCGGCTTCGCCAGAGAGGAGACTGTAACAGTTATCCATTGGAATAATTACGAGAAGCGTGCATTGTGTATTAAAACGCATAAACAGGAGACACCGATTTCCGGCGATGCGGCGGAACGACCGTCGCAAGAACCATTCGTAATTCCCAATCCCCTTCGCCGTCGCGTTTCTCATCATCCCCTCGGAGCTATATACGTATTTCTCTCCCTCTCGGAGCCCCCTGGCCTAGCTCCAACCCCCACTGGCCAGAGAGCGCCGATCGATTTAATAACACGGCCATTTTCCCGGCTCACGGACCCAACACATTCCACGAGCCAGCCAGCCCCCGCGCTCTCGTAACTCGCTCTCTCCTCCGCCTACGGTGGCGTGTCTCTCCTCCTCTCCTCTCTCCTCCATATCCTAGCTTGTTTAGTTTCTCTTATCGGCCTGTTCGTTCGCTGATTCCGCATCGAACCTCGAGCGAGCGAGCGAGATTTGTTGTTCGTCGAACGCGGCCAACAGCGGACAAAAGGAGCGCGCCGTGGCATCGAGTCTCTCGTTATTCGACGAATTTTCCCCGGCTTTGCTCGGCTCCTCTCTTCCCCCATTTGGGAGAGCAACGAAAAGGAAGGGTGGCTTTGGATTTGGATTTGAATTTGAATTTAGTCGCGCGCACGTGTCCCGAAATCTTTGCCGTTAAAGGCAAATGAATATGTGTTTTCTTTTTTTTTTCATCTTTGAGAGAAAAGATGACAAAATTGGCAAGTCTGATTCCTGAGTTAGATGTTGTGTCATTGGTCATTTGTAAGATTTCCGGGAGAATTGCAATAATACGTAATTCAGAGCGAGATGTACAATTGACAATAGAACACCCGCCAAAATAGAGCCCGCCGAGTTAAAATTGGGCATTTTCTGCACAAAGTATTGCGAAAGAGAGAATAGAATCAGTTCGAGGGGGGAATAAGGAAGGGGACGATCGAAAGCGGCCTGAAAATAGAGGATAGGGTCATCGATGGGCACGCTCGGTACGTCATCATCCTCGAGCGTCTAACTGGAAGCGACAGTCACAGGCGCGTCGCTAATTTCCTGTTTTTCCGTGCGCGTTAATAAAGGGGTTGAGGCGCGGGGGAGAGAAGGGTGGGGCATTGTTTTTCCCTGTTAATCGATGGCCATGCCGAAACCTCTCCAGCCGTTGAAATCGTTAAAATCGCGCAATGAACGTTCTCGTTGGAGAGTTTGACCGGTTATTGCGAGCGAGCGTGCGTGTTGATATTTGTTCCAAGACAGATTTTAACGGCATGGTGAAAAACCGCGGTTCTACTCTCGATCGTCTGACAGTCGGTCCTCTTGTGACAATTCAACGTTCCAGTTATTAAAATTTACACGGGCTAATTTGTGACTAGGTGGTTTGTTCGTGAGTAAAATATTTCTCGTTCCACGTACTTTAGTTACGTTACGTTACGTTACGTTACGTATAATCGACAAAGCTGCGTGTTCGACGAGCAGCTCTGTGGATTATAAATTCAGAATGTTCCCTAGATGTTCGATTACTCGGGGCGATTCAAGGTGTCGCGGAGCTGTCATTGCCTAGTTCTCTCCCTCGGCCTGGATAGGTGGCCCCTACCTACCCAGCTGGCTGGCTCTCACTCCGAAGCTTAATCACTAATCGATAAGCGTGACGCATCGCGACCGCCCTAGCAGCCGGCCTTTGTCTTGGTCGTTTGGAACGACGATCAAAGAGATCGTTTCTTTCTCGTCCTCTTTCCTTTCGTGCGATTTGTCAAACCTCTTCTGTCTCTCCCTACCTCCCTCCCTCCTCCTCCTCCAAATGAGCTTGGGCCTTACTTCCTTCCATTCAGTTTCCCTTCCGAACGAAGAATTCGAACGAAGGTTTCGCTGATCGGAGAACGATTAGTCCGGGCCATTTATCGTCCCAGCGTTGCGGAAACGAGGTACCTTCGATGAAATTGTCTCGCATAAACAAGATTACCGTGCGTTTAATTCCTCTTCGTTACGCGAATCCATGCAGCAGAGAGCGCCCCTTCCCATTTGCCCGATCGAAAGATCGTTGGAATCTCCAATTATAGATTTTCTTCTTTTTTTCTCTCTTTTCTTTTCAATTAACGATGATTACGCGAACATCGTTCGGCAGGCGATGTTCGAAACGAAAATTCGCGCGAACCGATCCCCGGTGGGATCCCGCTGGGTGAATAAACGGAGATGTTTGTTCTTCGTTTCTTTAATCGGGAATCGTTAGGGAGAGAGGTTGGCGAGGCCGACGTTAGCCTGCGCTCCCGAAAATGGCGGACTCGCTTAATACGCCTCGTCTCTCTCTCTCTCTATCTATCTATCTATCCATCTATCTATCTTGCACGCTGGTCGCTCGGTTACTCGAATAATGGATTGCCATTAAAGCTTCTGCCATTAAAGAGGAAAGTACGAAACAGCTCGTTCGCCCGTCGCTGGCTCGTGAAACGAAGAAATTTGTGACCGCGTTAAAAGTCGAACGAGAAAGTGTGGAGTCGCGTGAGAAAGATCGAGAAAGAGGGAATTGGAACGAGAATGCAGATTGAAACTCGATTATTTATCAACCAATCGTTCTTCATCGCGAAAGGAAGGAAAAATTGAAAAGCCAGGAAGACCAAAAGAGGGAAGAGACGACCGCGAAATTAAAAATCGCGACGAAAAAACATCGGAGAGGAGAAGAAACGAGAGAGAGAGAGAGAGAGAGAGAGAGAGACGAAATCTCCGTCGCGATAAAATTTCAATCTCGCGCCGTGTAATGCGTCGTAACGCGTGTGTGCGTGTACATATGTACAGCAGGTACGTACAGCGTATAGCTAGAGTATTATGCAGTTGCTCCAGTCGGCGAAGTAGTCGTGTAAGCCAGCCGAGGGTTCAACGACCGGTATAAATTAAAGCGGCGCTTGGATTTCAATGCCACGGCCTTGCTCAAGGCCGCCGTACTCGTAGAAAATCAACGGTACATTTGCGGCCGCGTTTGTAACAATAAATTGTGCAAACACACCGAGGCCGGCCGAACTCGTGCACGCGACGCACACCGGTGCCTGGTTGACAATAAGAATCGGGGAAGGAGAATTCCGAGCTCGATTAATCGATCGTTGATTTCTGAATTGCAGATGGAATTAGAATCCACAGTCCGAACCGTAGATTCGGATAAAATGGAATCACTGATTTCTGAATTGTAGATGAAAGTCGGAAGAATGGTAGATTGAATTTTATCCGAATTTTTACGTAGATTAGAATAGAATTTATACAAGGATAACTATGACATCCTTGGTTCGAGTAATCAAATGTATAAAATATAATGTTAATTTAGTGCCATAAAATATATAATTATATATATTTAATAATAATATATAATATCAAATATATAATTTAGCGTTAATTTAATTTTGTGTTATAAAATATATAATTATATATAATTAAAAAAAATAACTAAATATATAACAATAATAATATGTAATTAGATATATAACATCAAATATATAATTTAGTGTTATAAAATATATACATTCGTAATCTATCACGCGTCTTAAAATTTATTTCTCACATCTCTACATAATTACGCGTAATTTCTAAAAATACTTTGATTCATATACACAGTCGAGTTCAACTCGAGTTTCGACTCGAGTTCGTTGTTTGCCGTTGAACTCGAATCGGTCGACTGTTGTTAGTCGATCGAGTTTCACTCAATCGATACTCGCACAGTCGTCTGTATCCACGGGTGATTTTCATTGGAAAAAAATAAACGCCCGGTACTCTCCCGTACGCGCGGAACGTAATCGCGACGAGTCGGAGCACCGTCATTATTCCAAGGCGAGAGAGCAGATAATAGAGTTGATTTAGGATAATTCCATAGGGACAAAAGGATATCCGCGACGTTTAATCACGGTTGCGCGGAGAAAGAAAGGTCTGACGAGAATTGGTTAGCACTTCGTAACGTAGGAAGAGTAGAAAAGTCTATTTTCACGTCTACCACGGCTAAGCGACGTTACATCGCAGTTTATTCCTTGCTTCCTGCTCTGCGTATCCTTGCCAGCGCTTTAATTTATCGACCTGCTCGCTGAGCGTAATTTCGTTGTTCCTTTAATCGAAACACCAGAGCAATTTAATCGGTTAGAATCGTCAACGACGACACTTTCTTCGACAAAGTTTGACGAGGATGACTTGATTGAATCTTTTTGGGAAGCCCGTTTTACAGAATAGAAGAAAGGGTTCGTAACTTCTAGGGTATATAGTATTTACCGAAATATAAAAAAAAAGTCCTATAAATAAACGTGGGCGGAAAAATTAATAATAATTTCAAAGTTACAAACAATTTTTTTGTTTCTTCGCTTCGAAAGTTATCGTATTATATGTGAGTGGTTTAGGTTAGGTTTAATATATAATAGGTATATAATTTAATACATGATAGGTTTATTTAATATATAATAATTTCTTCTTTTTCTGATTACAGGAGGTTTCCTATGTTTCTCCTCCTTCCATTTCTTGACATTAAAGAATTACGTTCGTAGCTTCAAACCGAAACACAAAATCGTTTCTAACTTTGAAACTGTTCATTTTTCCACCCTTTGAAACTTTCCATGTTTTCCACGTTTCGGCAACTGTTATCTAGAACCTTTTTTCCTAGTCACTCTGTATGAATCATTATCAACTTTATACACGGAATGAAGTTACATTGCAGTGGAACGAAATTTTAGTTAACGTCCGATTAACTAAACTCCTGCCGATTGAGTCCACTTGTCTGAGCGCGAACTGTTATTAACGCGAATGAGAAATAACAGGCAGCAAGGAGGATTGATAAATTCCTATTATGTGAATATCGCTCTGTGGGTTTAGATAAACGCAGTTGAAGCGAGAGGACTGAATTTTAGAGATGGAAAAATAAACAGAAAAAAAGATAGCTTCCTGATAGATAATCCTTTGAAATTTCCTTTCCATCGGTTATGCTCGAATGTTACCGAAACTTTTAACTCTCTGACTCTTTCTGGCAATTTTGAGAAAATAATTGACCGATCTTTTCTTGCACATTTCGCTCTCTTCGTATCGTTGGCGTGATTTTCAGCGTGCGTCAACAGGGTGGGATGTCCGACTGGATGGCTAATTATCTCTTCGTTTTCGAAATTTACAAATATTTTTCGGGAACGCCGCCGGTACGGGCCGATGCTTTCGCGAGCTTCCCGTACCAAATTATCGTTATTACACCGGCTACATTTAATTCCGGGAGGTAAATCAATTGCGTATGACGCTCGCGGATAATTGGTTAATTAACTTGAATTGGCAACGTGTATGCGTGTTTCCTACCAACATCGCGTCGCACGAATGCGAATGCGAGTGGTCGACGAACGCGTTACCGCGAGTGTATTGGCAACGAAAATTTTCTTTCGTTTCGTTGTTGAAGACTGAACGTTCGGAATAAATGTTTGAAATTTTCAGTGATTAGTTTAACGCGAGAGCGAAATGATAGAAAATGGATCGTGTCGGTAATAGAATTTTAAGCGTGTTACGACGGATATGTTCTACTCATGGTCACTTTTCAGTATAGAGTCAGATTATTCCAGCGTATACAGGGTAATTCATAATTCATGTAACTTGCACACCTGAAATAACTTTTAAATTATGCGTCTAATGAAGAAAAAAATGACTCGCGTCGAAATTTGTCAGCCTCGATCGCCTATTATCTCGGCCATTGATCAGTATCATTGAAAGTTGGTAACCGTAGGTTAGTTATCTCGAACTTGTAACGTTTATTGCGATTGTTATAAATTTTCGAGATTCCTCGCGAACGCCCATCTGCCTGTTTCTTACTCGCTTGGTTCGTTTCACCGAGAACTCGACGAACGCGCGGAGCGATTATCGTTTCCACTTTTCCCTAACATGTTGCTCAACGGTAATTATCTATAAATTTACATATTAACAACTACCATGTTTCATCGTTAAAACCACGATTTACGACTCATTAATCGCTTCATAAACTACCTCGTACAAATTCATTGAACATTACACAGCCGGCGTCGTGCTAAGAAACACAAGGAATATTTATGCTTGATGGCGGCATATTATCGTAAATAAACTGCAGGCGCGTCGATACGCGTGCGTCGATGAGCATTTTAACGTTGTCAACTGGAGTCGATTATGAGTGATAGGCACGATAAATAACTGGCGTAATTAAGAGAATTCAATTTGCGATACTTGGCGAGTTCAAATTCAATTCTTTTGGCTCGAACTGATCGCTAGAATCAAAGAAAGTATCGCAACACGAACGAATATGTATATATATTGTACTTTAAGTAAATATTTCCTATATACATATTTGGATATTATATACGTTCTTATCGTACTTTGTCGTCATTGGATCACGTGTAATTGAACGTTGCCAATTTGATTTTGATTGCAGCGTATTGGCCTCGTGGCGACAGTGCAGCTTCGTCGCTTTTCGGCGGTATGCCGGGCGGATACGGGTTGGGGGCTCATCATTTGCCGTCGGCTTACGCGATCCTGGGCCGTGGAGGCTCCGCTCCCGGATTCGGGGGCCACACGCCGGCTTCCGCTCCGCCGCCACCCCCATACTCTCACAGCAGCCTTGGTACTCTGAGCGTAGCTGCCAGTCAGGCTGCGAGTTTAGGTAATTTTCTTTGTACATCCTCCTACGCTCCCACCGGGGTTCGAGAAGTTTGTACATCGACGACTAACGATAGTTTCGGCAATATGGAGTGAGAGGCAAAGGCAATCGTTTGGAATTCCGCAGGTATCAATCCCGCTAGCGCAGCATGGTGGACGATGGCCTCGCATCTGGCGGCACAGGACTACCTCGCGAGGTTACAGGGAGCGGCAGGACTGCCCGGATTTCCGCCTGGCGCCGAGAGCCTTCTGCCACCTTATCCCGCTTCTCTTCTTAATCCCCCGTCCCTATCGTCCCACAAGTCCAGTAAGTGTAAGTGTCACCAGTTGAAACGTTGCATTCTGATTGTTTCCAGATTGGTTGCTCTGTCTGCCTCTCTGTTTCATTTCTACTATATAATTATTAACCTCTTAGCTACTTGGCGCACTTTGGCGGCGATCCTTCAAATTCTTTGCAAAACACACTTTAATTCGTTCGTTCTTTCAACTTTGAAACTTGTTCTCTAATTTATTCCAGTGTGATTACGCGCAGTGTGAAACACCGCCGGATATATAAGTTTCGTTCTTGCACTTTTTTTTTTTTTCCTTTTCTTTTTTGCACAGTTTTTGCGTCGGGTTTTGTTGTACAGAGAAAAAGAGTCTCGCCGTAGCTGAGAGGTTAAAATTCCGTACAAAGTGACGAACTTTCCCTGTTTCGGGAAGGATCGGCGCGCGACTTGCCTCGCGCTCGATGGTAGAAAAGAGTGAGAAAAAACGGTGAAATGTTTGTTTCGCATGGACGCAAAAGCTAAGTCAAGCAAGAGTCACAAGACGCCAGCGAGCAGCAGCAGCAGCAGCAGCTCGACGACGCCGAGTATGACGAGCAGCAGTTTACCGGTCTCGACTCAAGCACCAGTCACGTCCTCTCATCACAGCACGTCGGCCAGCAGCACGCCGAATTCGCAAACGAACGTTGTCAGGTAGGAGAGAGAGTGTACACGCTCGTTAAATCGATGGTTTTTTCCTCGTTTTCATTATTTCTTTTTTCTTTTCTCTCTCTTTTTTTAACTGACGCCCCGCGTCCGCAGCGCACTTACCGTTTCCCATTAATTATTTTTCCACGCTTGCCGATACGTCTACAGTTCTGCGAAAGAGGGCAGGTGAGAGATCGTTAAGAATGAACAAACAAACAAACAAACAAACAAACAAACAGACAAACAAAAAAGAAAACTATTAATAACATCGACGAGTTTGAAAGAAATAAAAAATAAAGCCAAAAAGAAAAAAAGAAAAAGAAAAGAAGAAACGAATGAGAATGAAAAATAGAAAGAGACGAAAATAAAACGAATCGAAAGAGATGCTCCAGCACGATCGATATTTGTTATTCACAATTCACGGGGTATTTTTCTCTGCGTTCGTCTCCCTTCGACCCGTGAATTTCGCGCTGTTCGGTTCTCTCTCTCTCTCTCTCTCTCTCTCTCCCGTTCATTTAACTTTCATACGGTGCTTGTAACCGTGTAATTTCGTTGTTATGATTGCTCGATGGCCCTTAACGTCGCGCCGTTTTAAACAATTTGTCCTTTAACTAGTCGCACGTTTCCCCCGGTTGCATTTAATATTCAAAATAGTCGCGGAGGGACGGGGGAAAAAAAAAAGCGTTTTCACACCCGGCTAGCATTTGGCTCTTTGTGGACACCGATTACGCTCGTCCTTTTGTACGTTCGTCTCTCAATTTTGACGCTAATGTTATACTATACAGGCTCGTGTCACTGTACGATAATTTACATCGATTCTAATCGAGTGTCCCCAAAGAGGGGCTACCAAACGAGAAAAATATTCGAATGAACGTCTCGTTGATGAATCTCGGGACGTTTCTCGATCGAGGTTGGACGATCCGAGTGATTGTTTGAATTGTATCTATTTAGCGACCCGAGCAGTATATTAGGAGGTGTACGGCTGCCGCCTGACACGGAGATTATCAAGTACACGTCGAGCATAGTCGGTCCAAAGGTTCCTGGCACGACGAACCGCGGCAGGAAGAAAACTATATCCTTAGACACGCCTAGCGTGAGCGTGCATCCGCCGCCTGTGCCAGCTCTCAGCGCTCATCAAACAAACACCACGACGTCTTCGTTGATGATGGAACCGAGAAAGTATAATCGCACCGGGGTAATTATCGCGTATTTTACATTCTCTATTTCAACCCATTTGCACAGTAAAGAAAAATGAATAATCTCATCGCCAATTGTTTTCTTTTCAAAAAAGTAAAAAAAAGGAAACTTGGTATTTCAGTAATTTGTACATATATGTCGATACGTAAAAGTAAGAAAGATGTATCATCCAGAGTGCAAAACCCGCTTCGGTAATAATGACCAGAATATTGCGCGTGTATGAATATTCACGGAAATCATCGTTCTCTGATGATACTGGCCAAGAAAATGACCGCGTTAATGATGCAAATGGGTCGATTATTAATCTGTTCGATCTGTTTGATGTATCGCGATGAATAACGTGTCGAGGCATCGTGCCTCTCGTCTGTTTGATATCAGACGTCTGGCAGTGGAGGTCCGAACGGTTCCGGGGTAAAACGTCGGCGTTCGAACTTCTTTCAGACCGAGTCGAACGACTACAGGGAGTCGGTGGATCGCGTGGAAGTGATCAAATTGCCGGCACACTCGACAAACGGCTCTGTCCTACCGGCGCCAACGTCCTACACGACGACCACTAACGCGAGCAATTCGAACGATTCGGACGCGCCTCTGAATCTCTCGCTGAAGCCCGCGACGACGAGCAGTAGCTCGCCGATTTCCGGCAGCCAGCCGCTCAGCCAGCTTAGTAATTTAAGTCAATCGTTACTCGCCTCCGATCGAACCTGTGAGTACCTCTCGTTCGTACCGTACGGCATGTTTCGAAAAACCCAGACTTGGAGTCTAGAAACCGAGAAGCCATCCCGCGCGACGCGCGTTTCGTCGTTGACGTCAACTGACCGTTCCTTGTTTTCACGAGCAGCGAGAAGAAAACCGGGACCGAAGCCCCGAAGAGTGCCGCAGAACTCCGTGCCGGTGCCAGCGTCGCCAAGCACATCGTTGGCGCAGATGTTCGCCGCGGCGGATTCGCCTCAACGACCGAGCAGCGGAAGCGAGGAGAGCGAGAGCGCGAGCACGACCCACCACAAGGACGGTCGGCCGAGAAACTTGGGCCGCGGAGTGTCGAAACCGAAGAAGAACACGGTGGCTTCGTTGTTAGCTCAGAGCAGAGCTCTGGGCATCAAACCGACGCCCACGTTGGACCCTAGCGTGCCATTGTCTCATCAGGTCTCGTTGCTGAGGTCGAATATTCTGGCTGCTCAGCTACATGGCACTTCCACTGGTCAGATCGACGAGAAGAATCAGGTAAAGCATACACACACACACACACACACACGCACACACGCACACATACATATTTTATCGAGGAATTTATATAGATTTAACTGTATTCAACTGTATTTAACTCGTGTTAACCCTTTTCGCTCCAAAAGACCGAATTTCAGCATCAGCGAAGCGACAGACGATCGGATCGTTTTGCTTTTTTTTTACTTTCACTTATGATTTCCCACTAAAACCATGCTCCCTATATAGCGGTCTTTGCAGGAGAAGATGAAGAACAAGCTGCTGGAGGTGTCCGGCGAGGAGAGCAACATGGACGTGACGAGCGAGAGCGGCAGCAACACGGACGTCGTGACGGACACCGACGACGACAACGCGGACGGCGTGTCCAGCGCCAAGAGAAGAAAGATGAAGCCCAGCGAGAGGGATCTCCAGGTGCCGCTCGAGCGTGGTTGGAAGCGAGAAATCGTCATCAAAGGATTAGGGAAGTCGGGAGTGATAAAGGGTGACGTGTCTTATTACAGTCCTTGCGGAAAGACGTTCAGAAGCAGTCCGGATTTGGCGAAGGTTAGTTTCTTCCATTGAAAAAGGAGTTTCTCGATTTAATTCCTTTCCTCTCTCTCATCTGGATCTGGAGAGATCGCAGAGATATATATCGTCCATAGATATATATTTAGACATGCTGTATCGTTTTGTCACGTTTGGAATTGGGTTTTGTAGTTTTTGGAACAACAGAATCCGCCCGAGTTGACGACAGCGAACTTCTCGTTCTCGTCCCGGCCGCTGGTCGGCGAGTTCCTGCAGCCGACGATGGGCCTCGTGGAGGCGGAATTCGTTAGGTTGAGCGCTCAGGAAGTTGCGAGAAGATTGGAGGAACTGAGAACCGCCGCTGGTTTCAGGGACGTGCGGACGAACAATCAGTATGAGAGAGAGAAGCTAGCGCACGCGAAAAAGCTGGCAAAGGAGGAGGCGCAGCGGAACAAGGTGCAGGCTAGGTAAGTTAAATGCCTTCCCAACTACACACTCGTGTGCTACACTCTCGCACTGTGTTTCATCGACCCGAGTTCGTAATTTACTCGTAGCCTAATTTTAAGTTTGCGATCCAGTCGCGCGAATTAGCGCAGTTGTTTCTTCATCGTCCTATAGGGGGGAGAGAGTACTATGGACGACAAGGCGGAAGGTCGAGTTTTTGTCACTCGGTAATATACGTGTGATCGATCAATTAGTCGTGTGTTCCCGTTGCAGGCTCATCAAGGAACAAGAGAAATCCGACAGGCAAGAGACGCTTAGGCGGGAGAAAGAGATTCGAAATCAACACCTGCTCGAGGTAAGTTGAACCCCTTCTGTCTGTTATTGACCGTGTTTACTTCCTTTTCACATTTTGTCTCGATTCTCGTTGTTTCATTCACAAGGAATCTGTTCTCTCACTCTATTTGGGATACCTACTACGTTTTTTTGTATTTTGTCCACCTGTCGTGCGTGTCGCATGCTCTCTGTGTGTGTCGTATTTATATTATACATATACATATATATATTATCTATATCTATATATTATATATATACATCTATTTGTACATTATATATATATACATATATATATATATACTCCTCCAGTGGATATATATTCTTGTAAAACTCCAGATATACTTTTTATATATACTCGCATATATGTGAATCACCCCCCTCGAATCACCCCTCGCCCCCAGAACCCCACCCCCCACCCCCCACCCCCATACTCTACATACTCCGAACAACCGACCAAAGACAAAAAAAGAAAAAAAGGGAAAAGAAAAAAAAAGAGAAAAGAAAAAAAGGACGAGAAGGAGAAAAAAAAAAAAAAAAAACAAACTGTCCCAGGACACACGAAAACCAAAACCCTCAGATATATAGATGACCGAGAATCGCTAGCAATAGTGACAGGAGAACCCAGCATGTCCTCCCCACAGTCTCACCCTGAAACTAATATGTCAACCAACAATTTTTCTCCACCTAATCGAACCCCTTAGCTCCAAAGTTTCTTCTATTTCTTCTACTTCTTCTACTTCTACTTCTATACTTCTTCTTTTTCTTCTTCTTCTTCTTCTTCTTCTTCTTCTTCCTCTTTTTTTTTTATTAGTTTTGTGTTCGATATATTTTTCTGTTCTGATTCACACGCTCCTCGTCGCCCAGATAGTCGAGAACGTGTTTCCTTTTAGTCGTATCCCACCGAGGAAATATCGTTTGTTGCTGCATCTCGCTTCCGGGTCCTCCACACGGCGAGAATCGACCCGATAGTCTTTTTCTTTTCTTTTCTTTTTTTTTTTTCTTCTTTTTGAGGTTTCGTTGATGAGAATCCCGCGATGAGAACCGCGCGCAGCTTTCATAGAGAGAGAATGAGCGGGAGAAAATGCACGAGAGAATGGGAGGAAAGAACCATCGAGAAAAGTCGAGACCATCACCGCATATCGGTGTCTGAATTTCGAATTCTGTTTAAGCTTCGCTTGTGATTTCGTTGTAATTTCCTTTTGTCCGGTTTTTCCGTCAGTGCAATCGTACTAACGAGTATCGTGCAGAGACGGAACGTTTCTTGGAAGAAACAGGATTGCAAGTGAACGTAGATTGAAAAAAAAAAAAAAAAAAAAAAAAACGATTGTGTCGTTGTTGGCAAATTGGGAAAATTAGGAGCATCGATGTTGCCTGTGGTTTCGATATTTTCAATTGAGAAATCGTTCGTGTCGAGATAGTCTGCCCGAGATGTGTTCCCATAGTCGTGTGCGTGAACTCGATGATGCATAGTTTCCCGGTGCTTTTTGTGTGCGCTGTAGACAGTCTCGTATATATCGATCTTTTTGTCGTGGTATAGTTTGTTCTCTCCTTGATTTCACATAGATTGACGGCGAATGATCGTGTGAGAAGTTAGATCGACCGGTTTAGAACCAGACCATTTAGATTAGTCTCCTTTTCTCGAACGCGTAGAATCGCTGTGCTCTCGGATCGTGTGCGCGATCTACGGTTTTTCCTTCGTTCCAACACGAAACGTGGAAAGAAAGGCACCGTGTATTTTCTTTTTTTTTTCTCTTTTGCTCGAATTATCGAGAAAAGAAGGACGAGCAAAATCGGCACACGATTTCGAGAGCGCGGGAAGGGAGCCTCGCCCGGAGAACTTCTCCGCTCGCTCGAGCACCGAAGCAAAAGTTTCTTTCTCGCTCGTCGAACGTCGCGAAAGGAAGGTTCGTCGTGCGAGAAATCAAGTTTACGATCTCGCGAGTAATATCGCGAGTGCCGCGAGTGTCGGCGAACGTTGTCGAGGATTTTTCCGCGGCGAAGGTCGAGAACCGACGCGAGTAGATACGCGCGAGTGTAGAAACTCTTTAACAGCCCATCCATTGTGATAGTTTCTCCAAAAGATTGTCCAAAGTGAATGGAATACCCTGTTGCCCGAAAAAAAAAAAAAAAAAGCGAGACACACCAAAAAAAACTACAGACAAACCCGTCGAGATCTTCTCCACCGCCTCTCTCCACCCATTTTCAGTCACTCTGTCACTCTTTCGCTCATTCGTTCCTTCGCATTCACTTGCATCCACCTTTTACACACACTCAACATCACATACGTGATCCACCTCGATTCCCTCTGTTGAAAACATACACGCAACACGCAATTGTCCCCGTGCAGAGCAAGACGTTTGAAGAGATTAAAAGAAAAAAAAAAAAAAAAAAAAAAGAAAAAAGAAAAGAAAGAAAGAAAACGTCAGGCGAAAGGAGAAGGAAAAGATAGAAAATAAAGATAGATGTAAATTAACTAAGCTGGGACGCGGACTAGGGATGCCCAGTTCACTTACATAATCGATCCTTAATCGATTTTTTTTTTTTTCGTTTGTTCTACGTTTCATTTTCTTTTTCTTCGTGTCATCATTTCTTCGAAATCATTCTTTTTTTTTTTTGTTTATTTTGTTTTGTTTTGTTTTGTTTTGTTACACCGACGATCGAGGTCGGAAAGAAAGGAAAGAAAAAAAAAAAAGAAAAAGAAAGAAAGTGAATTTCAGAATATTTCAGAAAATGCGACGAACACGGCATGTAGAGTATTAGAATCGTCGAAGAATCGAAAGATCGCTGGTGTAGAGCCCCTTAGTTCGTTCTGTTGCAACTTTCAGTTGGTTGCGAAGCTCGAAAAAGGCTCAGCCTATCCTCTTCACAGTGAGACCACGCTAGAAATCCAACCACCACCTACCACCACCATCACCACTACTACCACTACCACCACGATCATTCACCCAAGTTGCTCAAAACAATTGTTTACGAACGTCCTCCTCGAACGAAGGACGGGCCACCGTCGTCGAAAAGAGCGACGGACGTCACTCGCACGCGTACCACCACGTAATCACGTTTCGTCGATTAACACGATCGATTATTGGGCATCCCTAAACCTACAAACGCAGGGTCGAAAGCGGCTAGCGTTCACGATCAAGCAGAAAATGAAGATCATCCAAGAGATCGAACGCGGTAAGAGCAAGAGCGACGTGGCGCGCGAGCTGGGTCTGGCTAGCAGCACGGTGGCCACCATCTGGAAGAATCGAGAGAGCATCGCGGAAAGTTGGAGGAACCGCGACATGATGCATCACTCTGATGTCGAGGACTCGATCGTAAAAAAGTCCGGCCTCTCCTCGTCGTCGTCGTCGTCGTCGTCGTCGTCCAATTTGGCCTCCGTCGCGTCCTTGGTGACCAACAATACGGTGTTGAACACCGTAAACACCATCAACAGCAGCACCGCCAACGTCACGTTGCCCGCTGCTGCCGTCGTGGTAACACCGCCACAGGTGCAGGTGGTACCGCCGCCACCGCCGCCACCACCACCGCCACCGCCGCCGCCTCTCCCATTGCCGACCACCTCCGCCACGATCGTCCCGTCGACCTCGCAACCGACGCAGCTCTCCACACCGCCAACCTCCAGCACCGCGTCCACAGGCACCACCACCACCACCATCAACGCCAGCATGGACAATACCCAGCAGGCCCAGACCCAGACGCAAAGTCAGGAGCTTCTGGAGGTAAGATGTCGTATGGCGCCTCCCGACCCCCCGACCCCCAACCCCTTTCGCCCTCTGACCGATATATATATATATATATATATTTTACCCTCGAATAACTCGAGTTTTCTACCAACCCTCAGTTTCTCTCTCTCTCTCTCTCTCGCTCTCAGTCTCTCCGCCCTGGATCAAAACCTTCCATCGCGAGTCGCGTCCTCGAGGTTTCTTCCCCCTCGTACTCACGTGGGGAGAGAATTCGACGACGGAATCGTGGTTGGTGTGGAATCCATCAAGCGGTGCTCTTTGCATATGGAACTTGATCTCAAAGTTCCTTACATCAAATGGCACTACTGGTGACAACCGGGTGTTCGGTGATATCGAAACTTTCCAGGGAGCCGCTTCTCTTGAAGAAACGTTTGTCGTTTCGCCCGAGACGATCGCGTCTCGTTTGGACAGTTGGAACGTGCATACGTAAATTACGTACGTACGCGCGCGTTTAAACGAGAGCGAATTAATTCGTCGAGGGCGAAATTACTTTCCAAGCCGTTCCCTGAACAAGTTCTTTGCCCGAAGCCGGCTTCCGGCACCGCCGCCATTCTTTCTACGAATCCTTTGTCCATCAGTTGCACTCTTGATTAATTGCTTTCGAGGAATCCGCTGTCTCTCACCTCTGCCTCCACGCTCCAGCGTCTCCCCCCCCCTCCCCCCCCCCCTGTTTCGCGAGACGCGTAGACTGCATTCTACGATCCTACATCGTCATTAAACCTTCATCGACTTCATGTTCGCTAATGAGCGTTACCATCGTCCTTCTGACTCGTTCGTTCAACCTCCCCATTCTCCCAATTTCCCCCGTGTCGTGTTTCCATCACGTCTCTTTTTTTTTTTTTTCTTCCTCCCCCGATTTGCAAGAGGACCCAGACGAAAGACCTCTCGAGGTAAGACTACGATTGCCTGATTTTCTATGTCGTCGATCCCGAAATTTTTGTTTTTTTCTGTTTTTTTTTTGTACTTTTTTTTTTTTTTTTTTGTTCCTGATCGAGATCTTTTCTAACCTCCGTTACCCGCGCGTACGACTTACTTCCTCCGTCATTTTCATTCGTCTCTCTACTCTGTCCATTGCTAGATTAAGCGTATCACGATGTGACGAACCAGAGGTAAGATACTAAGATTATAACTTCGTCTCTTTCAGACGTTTCTCACGCCAAGTATTTTTACATAAGTCATAACTCCGAAGCGGACCTATGTCAGCGTGTTTTTTTTTTTTTTTCTTTTTTCTGTGCTCTCAATCGTTTGCATCCGACATCTCTCTACATTCATCGTACCTGCGAATCTTTTTTTTATACATTTTTTTTTTTGCTCCCTTATCATCGACCATCTTTGCGTTTCTTTCATTTCACTCTTACATTTCTCTCTCTCTCTCTCTCTCTCTTTCTGTCTGTCTGTCTCTCTCTCTCTCTCTCTTTCTGTCTGTCTGTCTCTCTCTCTCTCTCTCTTTCTCTCGCCATTTATACGCGTGTCTCCCTTTAACGAATCCGGGATTTTTGTTGAGTTTCTCTCGCGGGGAAAAAAGAAAGGAAGAAGTCTGACCAGGTCACGAGTTATTTTTCTCTTATTTTTCCCGCGTGCTGGGTTGACATTTTCTTTTCGCTTGTCTCTTTCGTTTCTTCTATCGTCTATCTTCGTAGTGTCTGCAATTTACTTCTAATCGCTCTCATCGAAAAAACGATGGTCCGGGTTTTCCCGATTCGACGAAAAGGAAAGAAAACGACGTTTTCACGTGAACGGCGGCCTCGTGCCGCGTCGTCGAACGTCCACACATCATCATCGTACACGGCCGCCCGGAATCGATGGGGTTTTACACGCGATACCGTCGTCTGTTTCTTATTAGACCATCGAACTTTACCGCTCGGGCCATTAAACGGTTTCTTCCTGTGCGGTCGCGTGCGCTCGGCCTTTCCATGAAAATTTTCGAAAAGGCTCGCTCCGAGAAACCACAGTGATATTCTCTCGAGATTTCGAGACGGCGTGTAACGAGTCGAGAAATGCGAAATGGTCGAAGGTACGAAAACAGGTACACGAGCACCAGTAGCCACGTTATGAAATACCTGTGCATCACGTAGCGATCGAATGAAAGAGGACACACACACACACAACACACACATACACACACACATTATACACGCGTGTGCACGTGCGCACACAGTGCTTTTGTAGGGTCAGACACGCCGGGTGATAACAATATCGACATCCCTGGCACACGCCAAATTGAGTCCGTTTTCCTTTTTTGTTTCTCTCTCTTACTCTCTCTCTCTCTCTCTCTCTCTCCTCGGCTTTTTTTCAAAACGCAATAAACGCGAGAAAATGAAGTTGGAACTGTTGACTGGCTTTACAGGGCGATTCACGCGGTGTCACCGGCGGTGAGAATTTTTAAAGTTGATAGCGTAATCCGACTCCAACGCGTCGGAGGATTTTTGATTTTTTTTTTTTTTTTTATTTATTTAAGGGGAAATGTAATATTGCGGAAAGCGAGAAAGTTATCACGTACGTGTATATGTATGTATTTTACTTTATATATATATATATATTTTTTTTTGTTTTCGTTTTTCAATCAAAACATTCTACAATTTTTATGAATCACTCTGTATACGCGAGCAAAATGAGCCTATCTTTAATCCGTCAAATAAAAGAGAGAGAATATAACGGAATTACGATTTTCGAATAGTTAAACGGCTATTCGTGTAAACCGTGTTTGCATCGATTACACACGGACCTGCACGTCCAACGCTTAACTTTTCAAATTAAGCTCTTCAATCGGTCCTCTTTTTTTCGGATACGCATGAAAAATAACGCTCAATTTGGTTCGAATTGAAACCTAAGAAACGAATCGTCGAACTCTTCTCTCTCTCTCTCTCGATTCACTCGCTATACTCGGGAAGAACGGGAGAAAGTTTCGAGATTCAATGTCGATATTGTGACGAAGATTAACACGGTAGAATTATGCGTAGAAAAACACAAGGGACCTTCTTTTTCTTTTTGTTTCTCAAACAAGATACAGGAGAATGTGCAGTATCTGCGGAACTATGCGAGGATAAATTAAAAAAAAGATACTGATATCGTAATGTCGACACTGTCGCAATGCTATCCTGTGCCTAGCTTCTCCTGTCACTATATACGTATATACAAGAATAACAGCTAGCTACATAATTATCCAGCATGCTATATTTTTTTCAAATTTTTACGTGTTCTATCCGATTACCGAGTATCGCTGCCCATGCAAATCAAGCGCTTTCTTTTCCTCTCGCTCGAAACAATTTCTCTCTCTCTTTTTTTTTTTTTTTTTTGCTATTTTTATTCTTATTTGGCCCTTTTTTTCAATTTCGTTCTTTCTCAATTTTCTCACTTCCTTTTTTTTCGCGTCTCGTTTCGTGTTTTTTTTCTTCTTCTTCTCCCTTTCTCCTTTCTTTATTTAAAGTCAAAGAAAAAAAAGAAAGAAAAAACGTTGTCGCGTGAAACGTGTAACGTTATCTATTCGATTAATCGTTGCCTTCGCTCTGTTTGTAATTACCGCTCTTTATTATTACTGTTACCGTTACCTCTGATTACCATTATAATTATGAATTATTATGTATTTAACAGAGACCACGACCACTGCTATTAATACTCTTTGTAATTTAAACAAGCTACTACTACTCCACAACACTTTTCTAACAGACACTCCACTATTTTTATCGTTATACTAGCTTCAGCGATTAATACGTCACCGATATTATTATATCACTATAATATGTGCATAATACGTAAGGCGAGTATATTTGCTTGGCTCCTGCATGCGCTCTCTTCCTGTTTCTCTTTTTCTCTATCTTCGTTCTCTTCTACTTTTTCTTCTTCTTCTTCTTTTTCTTCTTCTTCTTCTTCTTCTTTCGATCGCTTCGAAAGTTTATACTATCTTATACTCTCTCTTTTTTAACACTCTTCGACTCTTTCTACTTTACTTTCGTCTTTCGTCTTTTTTCTTGTACAAATTATGATGGTGGTTTATAATATACATATTTATATATATACATATTTCTTATATTATATATATTATATACATACATATATATATATACACACACGTTTTATATATATTTATATCAACTAAATATTTCATATGTTGTATCTATATATTTTTCTCTATAGTAGCTGGTGAGAAACTTTTGGTTTCGTTCGAGAAGATTTCAATCTTACATTTCTCTCTCTCTCTCTCTCTCCCCGTGTTCCGTTCCGTGATCCACAATACGCGGTCACGTGGCTTCCGTTTCACGGAACACGGGGAAACACGTCGGTTTGTTTCAAATTCTCTGCTTGGCTGCAATTCTTCTTTCTCTCTGTTCGTCATTTCCTTCCACGATTGTTTGTTCTGTTTCCACGATTTCTTTTCTCTCTCTCTCTCTCTCTCTCTCTCATTCTCTCGACGTTCTGTCTGTATATTATCGTCACACGTCTCTTCTTTTTTTCTTTTTCACCTTGGTTCTCTCGTTTCTGTTACGAGATTTTCTACGAAACAGCATGCGTGCGATTTTTGCCCAGTGTTTCTTATTCTTTCTCTTCGTTTTTCGTTTCGTTTCTTTTCTTTTCTTTTCTTTTCTTTTCTTTTTTTTTTCTCTCTTTCGAAAACATTTGGTGGAGGGGATTTCCATCAAGAGTCTCGTGACGCCGAGACACACTAGCTGTTTTGTATGTTTTGTACATTATCTTCCGTTTCTCGTTATTGTTTCCAATTTGAATCTCGATTCGATCGAGCTACAATTCCGTCGGCCAGTTGTGCAGGATGTTGCAAAAAGAAAGGATCCAAGATTTGAATCCATAATTGAGTCGCTCAAAGGGAGTGAAGAACGCCCGAAGAATCAACGTGGATTCTAGAGGATTCAGAAATTTCTTTCCACGTTCGATGCATCCTTTTCTTTTTTTTTTAAATACCAGTACGAGATACAAGTGTAAGTTCGCATAGTCCTAGATCTTTTTCTTCTTTTCGTTACGCGAAAAGTTCTCCGTCCGCGACGCGTGTTTTTGTCGAACTTTACGTTTGTCAATTTGTCAAGAAGAAGAAAGAGGCAACTTATGAAAATCGTCGTGATTTCCGGAGAATGCGCATCGATCGAAGTAACAACCATCGTGCCTCGATTAGAGAAATTAGAGTTTAGACACGCTAGACTTAGATACGCTTATCCTCCCTGTCACCGACTGTCCGCTAAACGTAGTCGCGTTCGCTTGTACACAGTAGCGCTTTGGATCACGAGTAGCACGAAGAGACCGCGACTTTTCTCGCGAGAAGATACGTAGACTCTCGGAAGAAAAATTTACAATTTGCGATTTACATCTCGGGGTATAGAAATTTTCGAGATCGTAGGGAGGAGAATTTTGCAGAGGTGCACGGACTGCACGCGCGGTGTCTAAGAAGAGAAACGATCGGAAAGCAGAACAAAAGGAAGATCTACGCGACGGAACCTCCTATGCGTATAATTCTCTCTTCTTTTTTTTTTTTAATTTTTTATTCTTTTTTTCGCAAAATCCTTCGGTATCAGTACAGATATCTTTCGTTGACGAAAGAAAGAATTGAAAAAAAAAAAAAAAAAAAAAAACGGAAAAGATCGCTTTCGTGGTATCGTAAAACATGGTATCGGGGGAAAAAAGAGAAGAAATGGAGATCTGCCAGTTTAAAAGCAAAAAAGAAAAAAGAAAAAAATCCCCGCGAAAGCGAAAGTCAGAAAATAAAAAAGAAAAAAAAAGAATTAAAAAGCATTAAAGAGAAATCATTGTGTAAGTTCGACCCTCCGAAAAATAATGACGTGATACGAGTGACGTGTGTATATGGCATGTGCGCAGGCTCGGAAAAAACGGCAGGAAGAGGTGGAGAAGATGCGACTGGAAGAGCAACAACGGAAGCAACAGGTAATCCTAAAATCGTTGTTACACGTTAGCCGGGTTCCTCTACGTTATAAACCCTCTTATTTCACATTTTTATCCTCCTCTCCCCCCTCCACCCTCCCCCCTGGCCACCGTTCTATCAAAGTGAAAGAAACACGGACCAGCAACTTCGTTCGCGGCGCGCGCTACGCTTTATTTAACAACAAATCGAATCTCAGCTCGTTATCCCCGGTTCTTGCTCCGCGCTACCAACAGCCAATCGTAAATTCGTCGAATTACCTTCCGTTTTCGTACGTTGCGAAACGCGCACGGTATTCAAAAATCCAACGTTGCCGTTAACGTCGCCGAATGAAATCGGTTTCGTCGGCGTGGAAGGTCCTCAAAGTGGAACGTAATTTGTCGCGGAGAATCGAATCGCGGCGCGCGTTAACGTTTCCCTTTTGGCTCGTTGAACGAACACCACGGTTGTGTCCTCGGTTTTTTCTCCTAGAGAGTTCGTTCGTTCAGTTTCTTTTTTTTTTTTTTTTCTCTCTCTCTTTCTGTCTCTCCTCCGTGTCTTCTTTTTTCCGTTCGTTACCTCGCCCCACGCGAAAATACGTACCGTCTCTGCAGC
Source organism: Melipona bicolor (assembly GCA_030673865.1). Classification (NCBI taxonomy): domain Eukaryota; kingdom Metazoa; phylum Arthropoda; class Insecta; order Hymenoptera; family Apidae; genus Melipona; species Melipona bicolor. The sequence goes on from JAHYIQ010000012.1 coordinate 5,176,394, forward strand.
TACTTCGTTAGTTGCTTTTTAGAAGAACGATATTTTTAAACGAGAACGAGAGAAAAATGACCACGAGCATTCTCTTGTGATTTCCCAGGAACGGGAGCTGAAGCGGCAGCAGGCGGTTATGCTGAAAGAACAGGTGAGTCCAATTGAATTCACCGTCATTTTCAAACGTTACTCCTCTCGGATCGTGTCATTGCTGTAGCATAGACGATGAGTGTGCGCGTGTATGTGTGTGCGTGTCCTTTCCCCCTTTTTTTATTTCTCTCGTAGAAAAATGCATTAACTTCCGTTTCACGTATACTCTCTCTGATCTACACATCGGCTTACGTTCCATTACGTTTTCTACATTTGCTAATCTGCCGCGCGATTAAATGTTCAGTTGTATTTGTTATCTGTTGTCGTTTTCATTCATTGTCCATTTTCGTCGTGTATTTATTTTATTTTATTTTATTTTAATTTTTTTTTTTTTCTTTTCTTTTCTTTTATCTTAGATTTCGCCTTTCATTTACGTTTGATATCTCTCTTTCTTTTTCGTTGCAAATTCATTGCAATACGAAAACAAAGTTAGACGACGGCGAGGAGACGCAGAGTCTACCGATTCTTTCTCCACCGAGTTTTCTTCTTTCGTCACACGTGTTTGCTTCTTTGGTTTTGTGACACACTGTACTTGTAATCTCGTCTCTTTGGTTTGCCGAAACGTAGATAATCGCGGTACTCCACCGCGCGTCTCTATGATTGCCTTGAACTCTCGTTTCCCACGTGTGAGTATGGCCTTGACGTAGCTACGGTATGGAATTGGACGATCTACTTGCACAAAATTCGACAGAATCGCTGTTTTGAAGTCGAGAACGTTCGGTTGAGATTTTTTTGCGACGATCGCGAATTGGTCACTGTGATAAGCGGAAAGCTTCAAAATCGATCTTGTCCGATATCGGACATGGAAAATGTTTTTCTCTCGAGACTTCGAATTTCTAATTCGCAACGCGATTTAAAGAGCCACGTCAAAGAAACCGAGATGTACTGTTAGTTTTTGAGCGTGAAAAGAAAAGAGATATAGTTTGAGCACTGGTGGACTGTGGATGTGTTTTGTGCCGCAGATATACATGCAGGAGCTCACCAAGCAGCGCGAGATGCTCTACACCGTCGAGCTGGTATGTCTCATACCCAATCTAGTTTAATTAAGACGACTTCGGAACGAATCGAATTCATTTCCCCTCCACCCAACTTTAAACTCGTCACTGTCTACGAAAAAAAGAAAAAAAAAAAAAGAACAGAAGAGAAGAAAAAACGAAACGGAAATCATCTTTCGTTAATCTTAATCCACGGAGTATCTTCTTTGAAAAAACAAAAAAAAAAAAAAAAAGAAATTTCGTACACGGCAAACAATGGTTGAATTCTGTTAAGTTTTCAAAGATTTCATCAACAACTCGCTGAACGATCCGAAAAGGTAGACCGACTGACAAGTTCAAAGTTGCCACGTCCGATCGTGAATCACCCATTGGTTGAAACAAATCCGCACTCGTCGGTTTCTCGTCGAGGATCTTGCATCCCCCACGAGTTATCGACGATGGCAATTGTCACGATTCGTTCAGAAAAAAAAGAGAAAAGATAATAAAGGAATACACTTCGCTGTGCGAGCCGACACTAATGCTTTTCCAGAGATCCACGTTCACTAACCAGTCCCTCGGTGACTATGTTCGAGTTCGTTTCCCCGCGACATCAGTCATATATTGCATCCTAAGACGCTTCTCTCTCGCTTCGTTCATACTAGTCGGAAAATTCAGATTTGCTTTCACCTCTCACGTAACAGTAAACGACAACGAAAAGAAAGACACAATGTAGCAAAACGCAGTGATCATTCGACGAAAACTAGCGAAACTAGTGGTAGTCGAAACGTTGAAAACAGTGTGGTTGGGTAAAAAAAAAAAAAAAGAAAAAAGAAAAAAGAACAGTTTTGCACGATTTGTTGATTTTTTTGAACAAAACCAAAAGTCGAGAATTGCCTCCTCTGAAACGGTATCAGTATCTATGGAAACTATGGTCGTAGAGTTTGTCGTAGTTCGAAAGTTGTGCCAAAGTTGTGCTTTTAACAGTTGAGGTCTTCTGAGGAAAAACTCTCTCTCTCTCTCTCTTTCTCTCTTTCTCTCTCTTTCTCTCTCCGTTTCTCTGCATGGAACGCTCTCTTTAAATCTGTCCCTACGTGCTTCCCTCGTTGAATTCATTTCGTTGGAATACTTTAGGAGAGAGAGCGGAGGAGACAGCACATGGCGTTGGTTCGAGCACTGGAGAATCGTCGAAAAATGGAGGAGAAGGAGAAGAAACGACTGGAGGCGAGGGCCGAGAGAATAGCGACGAAGGAGAAACGCGCCGAACAGAGGAAGGTGGAGATGGAACTGATCGAACAGATCAGAAAGCCTGTGGAGGACATGGAGCTAACGGGTACGGGTTCGCCGAGCTTTCCTTTCGACCGGTTTAGAGTTTCTCCGACGTTCAGGTGTTCCCCTTCGTGTTGCAGATCACAGATCACTGCCAGAATTGAAGCGAATACCCGGTCTCAAGCTGTCTGGCCAGGCGTTCGCAGACATCGTGATGGTGTTCGAGTTTCTGCATAATTTCGGTGAAACCTTGGGCTTCGGTGAGTCCGTCTTTTTCTCGAATAGCCTGATCTCTCACTGAGAGATCTGTGAATTTTTGAGAAACTCGTTTAGTTTTGCCTTCAAAATCTTCATTTCCAATCGAATTATCAAGCAATCGTGTTGTCTTCGCTCATTCAGATATGGAGTCGCTGCCAAGCCTAAAGAGCCTTCAGCTGGCGCTACTGAACGACGAGGAAGCCGAGGAGGAACTTCTTTCGGTAATGACGCATCTGCTGGTATGCGCGATCGAGGATCCTGGGATCCCTCAACCAGCGAGACACACGACCGGCCTTGGTCAGAGTTTGCGTCAAGCTGACATAACGCACGCCAACATCAGCGAGGTTCTGCGAATCTACTTGTACGCGAACGCGACAGGGGAGGTGAAGGCTTTGACAGGCGTGTGTCTGGAACGAGAACGCGACAAAAAGTTCGCGGATCATCATCAGAACGGTGGTGACTATGCCTCGACTTGCTCGGGCAAGAACGCCCAGTTCTACGAACATTTGCACAATAACGAGACCTGGAAGATGTCCGAGAGGTTGAGGGACAAACCATTCCTAGCCTTGAATCCGACGCACAAGGCGCAGATGCTCGCGTTCCTCTGCAACGAGCTGTTGCAGAACAAGGCTGTGATCAGACAGATCGAGGGTAGCTTGGAAACGGTGGCTCAATTGAGGAAAGAGAGATTCGTTTTGGACACGAAGATCAGAAAGTAAGTATCTCCTCCTTCGTATACTGTGACACATACAACGAAGAGTGGAAATTATATCGATGAACTATGCTCTTTTGCTTATTATTGTTTCTTCCATAGGCTGAGACAATTGCACAGTCGAAAAGTGCGAATGGAGGCGGTAGGCGTGATCGTCAATAAAACTGGAGACACTATCACGATCGAGAAGAAAGAGGTCGACGAGGAAGGCAACACGACGTCGACAGCAGTGGGAACAACGCCTACCCCCGACGAAATTCATCACGAAGACGAGGTTGAAGACATGTCCGAGAATGAGAGCGAAGGAACTCAACCCGAAGAGGTAATCCTACGTACTTTTCGATAAATTACATATTACGGCTGATCCTTTTGTTCTGAATGATAATTTTAATCGTCTCTCGCGCGTGACTTAGGAGGAGGACAAGAATCTGTCTGGCGAGGAGCTCGGCAAGAAATTGGATAAACTGTTGAAACAATCGGAAGAGCAATTGCAGAAATTGAACAGCTCCTCGAAGCAGCTACGAGCGCATATATTTGGGCAGGACAGGTACTGGCGAAGATACTGGGAACTGGCATGCGCAGGCGGCATTTTCGTGGAGGCCATGGAAAGCGCCGAACCTGAGATCCTCGAGCTGCAGGCTGAACTAGACGAAAAGTACAAAAACGTGGCGGTGGAAGAGAAGTCGGAAACGAAACAGGAGGACACGAAAGTCGAGAATCGCGAGAACGAAGCCCCGAACGACGTGAAGAAGGAGAAGAAATTCAATTCGAACGAGCAAGAGGAGGACGCGAAACCTTTGGCGGATAAAACAAAGTCTGAAATCGAAGATGTTAATTGCAAGAAGGAACCGATGCAGAACTGCGAAAATTTGACGAACGTGAAGGAGGAAAAGAAGAACGATTTGGACAATTCGGTGGCGGATGCAAAGACCAACGTCACGTCTGAGGAGATTAAACAGGAAACAGAAGTGGTCAATATGGATGTAGATGTGAAAGAAGAGACGAAGAAAGAGAACGACGAAACGGACGAAGACGTGAAACCAGCGGTGAAAATGATGGAAGATAAAATCGTCGAAACGATTCCAAATGGTGACAAGTTCAACCATGTTAATAACCTTCACAACGGAAAGGAATTAAACGGCACCTTTATTTCTAGTAAGATTTCTTTCGTTTATCGCTGACAAATGAAGTCCGGACCACTCCAGATGTGTTTTTATTAATTTTGTTTGCCCGCACAATTGCAGATAACAGCAACGAATCCAATTGGTTCTCAATTTTACCTCGGGAGACCTGCGATACTCCAGGACCAAGTACCAAGCAAATATTTGGTATAGCCGAACCAACCGAATTAAGAATACCAGTATTCCCTCCGCCGGCTAGTCCGAACTACGACAGATGTGACAGTCCGGCTCCTTTGATTTTGACTCAGGACGAGGCAGCGCAGCTTGAATACTTGAAAGTGCACGGCTTGCCACCTCCTGGAGAAGCGAAACCAGTACCGAAGGGTAAGTAATAAACGCGAGTTTTTAAAAAAGCTCTGATTAAAATTTTCAAGAAAATCACGTCTCCTGTCATTCCTGTGTGTTTAGACCTGAGATACGGTTGGTGGAGAATAACGGACGTCGACACGTTTCAAGAACTGTTGGAACACCTTCATTCCCGCGGCGTTCGCGAGAAGGAGCTAAAACGAACAACGTGGGCGACCATGGAATCCTTCCTAGCTGTTACCGGCAAGATCAACGTGGATCCGGGTAACCTTACCGCTACCGAACTTCAAGCGACGCCCGACGAACCCGACACACCGATTCCGAAACCGGACAACCCAGCAGACTGGAGCGAACAAGTCGCGTTACGCGTTGATGCGCAATTATTGGAACAAGTCGAGGCACTGGAAGACAAAGTTGCAAATGCCAGCATGCAGGTCAAAGGCTGGAAGTTACCTCCACGGGCAGGAACCGAAGAGGCCGAAGAAATTGAAAAACTGAACGAAATGGAGAAAATCAGCGCGGTTGAACAAGCTCGACAAAGGTTACTGTCACTGGAAGCAGCTATCGAGAGGAGATACTTGAAACCACCGTTGGGTGTTTGGTAAGACTGTTTGGTCTATTAGCACCTATTCGGATTCTCTACGTCACAATTGAGAAATGAAATATCATTTTGTCTCTTTTTCAATTGCAGTACGGGAGATCCCAATCTAGCGGCTTTGAAGGCGGAGCAAGCGGCCGCTGCAAACGCAAATTCGAGTAATTCCGATCAGAGCAATCAGACCCCGGTACCTCAAGAAGAAACGACTCCAAGAGGGCTGAACAACTGGCGAGAAGCTACGGCACGAGCACATACATCCGCTCAGCTTGCTATGGCGCTTTATATGTTGGAGGCCAGCATCGCTTGGGACAAGAGCATCATGAAGGCTGTGAGTCTAACACCAGCTAGAAACTCGGTCTGCGTCAAGCTACGAAACCGCTGCGTCTCACTCAAAGCTACCACTCAATACAATCAGCTATTGACTACTTCTCAGACCTCTGTGGGTATTCGCACTAACTTACTAACCAAAACATCCTTCTTACTTCCTGCGTGACTTTATTCTCCTTCCTTGCACAGTGAACCACAGAGAACATTGTCACTTACGACGGTGATTGGTAAACGTCTGGTCAAACAAAATCCTCTTATCGTGATACTTTGCAATAATATACGCATTTACACCCGGTTCGTGGTAATTTTTACAAGTGCGAATAATGCGGCAGCTATTTAGCGAAAAATCAAATACCGAAGAATTCGATTATTCAACGTATTTTGATTATTATTGTTCAATTTACAATTGCTACAATTCGAAAAAAAAAATAGTAATGCGTTAATGCGTTTAATGGTGGTTAGAGTTTAACGTAACGGTAGCATGCAAGAAAATATGCCGCTTATCGTCTGCTAATTTCTTTTCCTTTGTTGCTTCATATTTTTCTTTTCGTAGAATAGCTTCGATATTTAGTTATGACAACGTCATATCATAATGCATAATCTAAACATCGAAATACATTGCGTTATTTATTTATCCCAATTAGTTGTTTCCCTATTCGATCTTAATTATACGTTAAATCATAACAATCGGTATGCACGGAATTAAGATTAAAATGCTTTACGCTAATTTCTTTAATTAAATATTCCTGAATGTTGATTTATCCCATTTATTTATTATACTTTTTGCTGATTAACATTTGTTGCATGTTAATGGGGTTGGTTCTAACAAATGCACGATGGGGTTTGGTTCTAACAAATGCTTGAATAATAAATACTCTGACATTGAAATTAATTTACCCCGAGTGTTCTTATCACTTTAAATTGGAAAGTTTTCTTTTTCTGTTACAGAATTGTCAGTTTTGTCATAGCGGAGATAATGAAGACAAACTATTATTGTGTGATGGTTGTGACCGCGGCTATCATACTTATTGTTTCCGTCCAAAAATGGAAAACATTCCTGATGGTGACTGGTAAGAAATTAAAATACCAATTAGAACATCTAGCGAATAATAAGAACTCCATTTCTAATTGAACAACTGTGAATGCCTTAGGTATTGTCACGAATGCATGAACAAAGCCACAGGAGAACGAAACTGTTTGGTATGTGGAAAGAGGGTTGGTAAAAATTTAGTGCTATGTGAACTCTGTCCACGGGCTTATCACACTGACTGCCACAATCCTGTTATGCCAAAAGTAAGTAACTTTTTTATCAACTATTTACAGAACATCAAGTAAATTGAAGTTCTCCCTGAACGTAAAATAGAATAAAATATTGTTATACCACCTGATTCACGTGAGCTTGATATTTTCAGATGCCGAGGGGAAAATGGTACTGTTCTAATTGCCACAGTAAACAACCAAAGAAGAGAAATAGTAGTCGAAGGAGTCATACCAAAGGGGGAGGCACCAGAGAAAGTGAAAGTTCTGAACATCCACCAGCTAGGTGATTACGTTAAAAAACATTGTCAACCAAACATTGTCAACTCGCTGACTCAACAACGTATCATACGAAGTATACAGTAGGGAAAACAGCTACGAAACCATGACTCAATAATTATAACATTGTTCAGCGAACGCATACGATGAACAAACAATTTCCGATCGAATACGAATCAAAAACAAAAACTGCTTTAAAACGAACGAACATAGAAAGTATACACTGTTCTCATGCGATTATACCGACTTACACTCCCGACTCATATCGTACATACTCGACGAAAATTATTGTTGTAAGGAAGTAATTTACTTCATACAGGGTGTTCCACGATAGGCTAATCGTAGTTAATGCTCTTATATTAACTAAAAAGCAATCGTCGATAGGTAGGTTTTTCTTCGTTCGAGCGAAGTGAATATATTTATCATGTGAATATATATTATCGTGTTAGGCCCCTTCTCGTCGGGGGACACCCTGTACTTTGTGTACAGCGTGTTACGATCATCGACTATGGGATGGGTATTTTCTTAGATAATTCGTCGTAACGGTAGTGCTGTCTTCAGGTTCTATGATTACTCGAAAATGTATAAATAATAATAATATTAATATTAATAATAATCATAATAATCATAATAATCATAATAATAATAATAATACTAAAGTCTAGAAGGACAAAAACGGCGAGAGAGAAAAATGCGAGACCAAGTAAAAATGAAAGACAAAGAGTCAGAAAGACGAAATGTTCCATCGAGAACAACGTACTCGTCTCAAGCAGAAAAAACACGCTCGAATCTTAATGCATTCGTCCAGAAGCTTTTATGACGGAAAAATCTCCTGCAAACGAGAAAGATAATCGTGCAAATAATTTCTGTTGTTTTGCGTCACAGTCCAACGCCGTCAACGGCATCGAACACACACGTAGAGGACGTCAGTTCATCGGAACCAGCAACCCCAACTGCCTCGCCACGGAAGGAGGGAAACAATAGGACGCTCACGAAGAAACAACAACGAGAGTTGGCTCCTTGTAAGGTGCTACTCGAACAGTTGGAGCAACAGGACGAGGCCTGGCCGTTCCTCTTGCCGGTGAACACCAAACAGTTTCCTACCTACAAGAAAATTATTAAAACACCCATGGATCTCAGTACGATCAAGAAGAAATTGCAGGACTCCGTGTAAGTTACACGCGTACCAACGACTACTAGTTAATTGAACGTACTCTCTATTTAGAAATGCCTCTTTCCCTAAAACTCAAAAAAAAAAAAAAAAAAGTAAACAGTTCACCTAAGATCTCTAGCAAAAAAAAGCTCTAACGTGATCGTCAGCTTCAATCCGAAACAAATTGGAAAATTGCCGAATATGTTCCAAAGAGTGCTTCTCGATACAGGTACAAGTCTCGCGATGAGTTTTGCGCCGATGTCAGACAGATGTTCATCAACTGCGAGGTATTCAACGAGGATGACAGCCCCGTGGGGAAGGCTGGACACGGAATGCGCAGTTTCTTTGAAATGCGTTGGACCGAGATTACTGGCGCACCACCTCCACACCCACAAACGCATAGCTGAGGCTCGGTTCGTTCTCGCAACACCTGCAACAGTTTTGCCCACTTCTACTACTAGAGGGTAGACCTCTCAGTCACAGAGATCACTCGGGATCGTCTGAAAACACTAATGGCGAGTCCTGTCTTCTCCGTGCTTCGTCGGCCTCGTTCTAGCGGTCGACCGAACAACTTTAATTCTAATAGAGAGAGAGAGAGAGAGAGAGAGAGAGAACAAAGTAATAAAAAGTCCACGAATGCGGGTATATCTTCGTAGACGTCGCGTTACACGCGTGTTACACATTCGTCTCTCCTAATCTTACTCGTGCTCATTGCTCGCTCGTAATCGACGCTCGCGTGGCTGCTTCTCTCATTCTAATCACACATATACTTTAATACTCCAACTAATCTAATGGTGAACGGCTGTTTAACGGCTCGTACTTCTTTCTGTAGCATCAACGACGAACTTGACAAAAAAAAAAAAAAAAAAAAAAAAAAAAGAAAAAAAAATACCGCGGTGTTACAAGAATTCTGTATTCGTCAAGACGTTTCGTTGTTGAACGAAACTCAAGTTGCGTTTAACGAACGAGATAAGAATTATAAGTAGGGTAAATGAGAGAAGCTTTATCGTGACCGGAAGCCGTGACAGAGAGATTTTACGATATATATTACATTTTGTGATTTGGAGCTTCTTAAGTTCGACGCGACTAAACACCCGTATATCATGGGGACGCATCTACTCATTCGAAGCCTCCAACCTCCCCCTCCCCGAATAGAAATGAAACACAATGCAGATGGTCACTGTACTTACCGAGTAAAAAACAAGTAAATTTTTGCCTAAGCGAACAAGAATGTAATTTGCGATTGTATTATACAGGCTTAGTGCCGACGTGTCGGCAAAAGAAATATTTTGCAAATTAATGAATGTGAAAAGAAGAGGTATAAATATATATAAATATAAATATAAATTTAAATGTATAAATATGAATATAGTGTATATGTATACTATATAGATAGTCACGTCACATGAAACATACAACACATACATAACACCTCTGCCCACGAAAACATCAGCACGATAAGGGTAACATTTGCTGTACAGTAAGATATATACAACAGAATGACGAACAAAGTCAATCTTCCAATTAAGGACGGAGTTAATGCCATTCCACGGATTCTTTTTTTTCTACTAATTTGCGCTTTTTACCTTATTTATTTATGTTTGAATCATGGGTGAACGGAAATGAAGCTTCTTGATTGAATGTTTAGAATAGTTTAATACCTCGACGTGAATTCTTAAAAAAAAAAAAAAAAAAAAAGAAATGTGAATCTTTATCTGTGTTAAATGAATCTTGATGAACAATTTGCAAGAAATGATCGCAAGAAACCTATAAGATATAGAATGAAATAAAATATATGAACGTTCGAAGCATACACATACATTAAAGTCTGATGCGAATAGTTTTTGTTAATTAAAGTACGTTTTAATAAATCCATTTGCATGATTAAAACTAGTGACTGCAGTGACTCAACTGATATCATTCGGATTTAAATATCACATGTGAAAGCAATATAAATTAAAATTCCATTTAACTTAGTGAACAAGAATAATTGCATACGTTGAATGGCAGTTGCTTTTAACGAAGGAAGGGATGAAATTACGAATTTTAAAACAAGGCAATGAACGAATCATTTTTTTTTTTTTTGTAAACAAATTAAAGCAGTTTTATCCTACATGGTGCGTAGCATTACACTGGCGAAATGTAAGCGTCGTAAAATTTTATCCGCGTCGAGTTCCAACAGGATCTCGAGTTTGATTGTTCGTAATAATAACGTGAGTTTTTTAAGCGATATTCGATTTCTCGATAGGATTGTAGTAATGTAATATCTCACACGCAGTGTACCCGAGATGATGAACAACAAACCCAAACACGTTTCGAAACGGATATCGTGCGTCAGGGCGTTGTAAGAATTACGTATGAATGATGGTGTCGGTAGTAAGTCTTGGATTTATTAAATAAGCCGCGGTACCTTCGCAAATGTGACCATCGCGCGACGATTAACACAAGAACATTAATGATATCTTGTTTTTTATGTAATTGATGTACATTATTGCTCGTAATAGCGGATAGTTATGTAATGACGAAGGTTAAAGAGAGAATAGAAAAAGAAAAAAGGAGAAATAGAGAAAAAGAGAGAAAACAAGCGAGAGAGAGAGAGAGAGAGAGAGAAAGAGAGAAAGAGAGAGAGAGAGATGTGGTTCAGCCGTAGTGATATGTGCTAAACATTCGTAGTATGTAAAAGTATTAGCTAGATTATAAAATGCTGCGTGAAAACGATTACAACGTAAATGATGATTAACGAAATATGCAGGGTGCAGCTGGTTACGTGAAATGGATGTATTGTCGTCCTGACATAATCTAAGAACGATCGATAACGATAAGATCGTAACGAGTAAAAACGCGCGTGTTTTTTTTTTTTTGTTATTATTTATTCATTTGATTTGCAGATACTACGATTATATTAAATGACTGTAATACACTTTTTTCCATTCTTTTATTTCTGCAAATCAATCATCAATCGTACGGCTTGGTTTTTTTTTTTTTTTATTCTTTGAAACAATCGTTAGTTTTCGTTAGTTTCGTAGTGATAAATAACATAAAATATACCATAACGTTATGTAGTTTGATACGTGAGCGCAATGTCGGGGCATTTCGCGATCTTATCGAATGTTCTTAGAATGCAAGTCGACGTAAATGTGTATGTGTGAACACGTGTGTACATCACTTTATGCACGCATTGCACCCTCGTATTATAGTCGATGCATTAGACATCTCATACATTCAGACACACCACCAACAACAACAAGAACAAATAATTTTTTAAGATTCAATTATTATTTAAATAGTACAGTTACATTGTTAGTATGAATAACGACGCTTTTTATACGAATTTTAGTTTTTAATGTCGATCTTATGATATATTATATGGTATAATGATAATGACAATGGTAATAACAATAACGATAAATGATATCGATAATGGAACAGATTAAAGAGAAATGAAAAACTGCGCAAATGAGAAAAGAGAACGCGAAGAGAGAATGAAAGAAACGGAGAAAGAGTGAGAGTGAGAATGAGAGAGAGAGAGCGAGAAAAAGTTTATCGAAAGACAGAAAGAGTGTGTGTTTAAGCTAGATGATTGTCTATAGTATAAACGAAGGCGTACGTTAGGTAGCCTTGATGCTATTTAAACAGACTTAATTAATGTATTGCAAATGAATTAATAAAGTGTAAGCGAAGCGTGTATCTGTACAGTGAAATCTTTTCTCTCAATTATTTCAAATATTATTGGTATATTTTATCAAATATTATTCATATTTTTAGTATATTATTAGTATATTTTTATATTATTAATATATTTTTATATATTATTAGTATATTATTAGTATATTTTATTCAATATTATTCATAGTTTTAAATATTTGATTACTTAAATATTTCATTTTGAGCTTTTTACTTTTTATACTAATCTAATAACATATTTGTATTTCCCGCGATTACCGTAAAATATATCGAGTTTCTCTCTATATTTCTCTCTTTCATGGTTCAGCATGAATGGAAGTTCATAGTACACACATATACATCGCATGTGATATGTAGTGTAGTATCTACCGTTCTTAGCGGTAGAGAGGTTAGAGGACATTTTAAAGTACTTAATATTTTTTTGTTTTGTACTATTATTTGCCGTATTTTGTATATCAATTTTTTAAGCATGCGATGACGACTTTCAATCATCTTCGAAGATCTGCCAGTAAGTCAGTTTTCAGTAGCATTTAATTCCGTTAAAATTCGTAGACTATACGAAGTGTCAACAAACGCCAATGAAAATTCACAAAACAAAAAACAAATTTAGTCATAATTTTCGTATGTACATATCTTATTTTGAATGATTTCAATCATTAGAGTTATTGAATGATTAATTAATCAGTAGTTAAGTAATGATCTCGAATCATTAAACATAATTCCGTATTTTGCAATTTGCACATGTGAAGTTAACAAATTGGACAATAATGTATGTAAATAATAGATTAGTAGAATAATTCGATATTTATTAAAAATATTTTTTATTTTAATGTTCTTGAAAAATCAATTGGTTATTTAATTTGCGCCTTGTATCTTTTTCAGAAGCTGTGCAATTTTTACAACCACACAAATACAGTGTTTACAATAGTCTTAGGTTATTCTTACGAAATGAATCGAGCTTCGTACCAAAGCGAGTGCTTATTGTGGCAAAATTGTCACGATATCATTTTGAAAAATTACGAGAACCAAACTTGAATGACGAACAAATGAAATTAAAATTACTGGAAAGAGGCTCTGATTATGATACAATGATAGCTAGTCATATGGCAACCAAACATGTAAAAAATCAAGTAATCGAAGTTTTGAAGAAAATGAATATAGAATATAAAATAATAAATAGGTAAATATATAATTTCTATTACATGAATTTTTGTTAAATTAAATAATTGTTAAACTAATGCTAAATTTCTTTTAATTGTTATGTTTATGTTCTATAAGGGAAAATCTGGACAGTTCAAATTTTACTTGGGCTGATCTAATTCTTCCTATTGGAGGGGATGGCACGTTCCTATTGGCATCAAATATGATATTTGACAACAAGAAACCAATAATTGGTATCAATTCGTTTCCGGAAAGGTCAGAAGGATATCTTATGTTACCATCGAAATATACAACAAGAATACCTGAAATTTTTGAAATGTTAAAAGCTGGTCACTATGACGTAGTCATGAGACGAAGAATTCGTACTACAATAAAGGGAGATAATATTTGGGAGCCTCCTTTCCACTCACACGAAAAGGGTCGCGTTGTAGGTGAAGAAAAGTAATAAATTAAAACATTTTCCGTACAACACAAATGAAAAAATATCATACATTAAGAAAATGTTTTGCAGATTTTATATACAAGATTTGGAACGCGAAACAAGAAACACTTTACCAAAAGAAAGACGTTTGCCTTGGTTGGCATTAAATGAAGTAAATTTCATTCAAATAGATGATATACTTTTTAATAATTATATGTTCACATCTAATGTTTCTTTTATATGCAGGTATTTATAGCAGAAGTACTTTCTGCTAGGACAAGTACCTTACTTATAAATGTGAATAATGAAGAAAAATATCATTCGGTGAAAAGTTCTGGCTTGTGTGTTAGCACAGGAACAGGATCAACATCTTGGTATAGATCTATAAATAGTGTTAGTCCACAAGTAGTAAAAGAAATACTGAGGCTTTTAAATAAGAGAGAATTTAATAATGAAGAGATTGAACAAATCTGTTCTACTTTCAATGCTACCTTATCTTTCAATGCTGGTAAGCATAATATTGTATTAAGTAAAAGAAAAAATTATCAATAAACAATCGTTTGTGTTTTAGAGGAATTAAAACTATGTTATACTATAAGAGATCTGATAGTGAATGATATGTGGCCTACGCCAAAGTGTCTACATCCCCGTGGATTTTGTAATAAACTAACAGTAATATCGCACTGTTACGATGGTGGAATAGTTCTTGATGGAGGTATAGCCGTGCCATTTAATTTTGGAACTACTGCAATATTGGAGATTCATCCTGAAGATTCTTTACGAGCATTAACACTTCCAGAGTGATAGTATTTATTTCAAATAAAAATCTAATTGATATAGTTTAAAGAATTGGGAAATAGGTTAAACAGTCTTGATGTATTAAAGATTAAATGCAGTATGTAAAAGTTCTACCATTTGTATCTCAGAATATTTTGGAATTTTATAAAATGCATTTAATTTGATATTCATATTGTGTACAGTTAAAGACAACTACTGATGTGATTCATATTCCAATGAATAGTAATAAAATCAATGTAATAATGTAATATAAGAAAATTTTTATGAAATTGTATTTCATAAGAATAAAGGAATAAAAGTATTGTTTATATATAAAATTTTAATCAATCATTTATTTATTCAGTCTATTTTTCGTTACAAAATCAACACTTAAATCACAATTACAATATAAGACAATTTGTTTACTGGTAAATGTAACACCCAAAGGCAAAGTTAGATAAAGACAAAGATAATTTACTTATAAATTCTAATAATAAATTATTAAATTAAAACATACGATTAAATGAAATCGACAGTATCGTGAGTCTGGACGATTTAATTAATTTTTTTTGCAAATAATCTTTCTATAAAAATTCGTAATTTAGCAGTGACACAGTCTGTGACCTCATCTGTGGTAACAGTGAAATCTTTTATCGGTAATATTGAAAATGACAGTAAAACTTTCTCAATACGTGAAGATATCTCATACCTGATCTATGCGAATATTAGTTTTAAAATAATCACAAAAATATCAAGCTTAATGTTCAACTAGATTTTAATAAATTTCACTTTTTATACTTGATTGAATGATAAATTAACTTACGCTCGTAGCAAATACCGAAAGATGTCACTATGTTTATCTCCATCACATGGCGCCACCATCCATGTAAAAAATTTATACGCAACTCGTATAAATTGCTACATTTGATTGTGTTTATCCCTCATACAACGAAAGTCGAAATATTGGTGGTGCTTTTTAAAATTAAACATTTCGAAAATCCTTTCCTTCGGAATGATACGCGAATGGGATGTATTGACAGTGAATTTTTCGCTAATGCGATTGGATTTATGAGAACTTGCAAGACTTAAACGGTAAACAAAAGTCATTCATTCATGGCTTTTTTATTTCAGTTAAGATGCACTCTTACGTTATTTATTCATTGATGTATGCAAGTTTAAATTTCATTCGTAAAGGTCTTACGAGCAATAAAGATTCCACGAAAAAATGTTAACTATCTGTAGAATTGTCGAGACTGTATATTTCTTAATCAAGTTTGAGGTTAGGATGTTTCTTTTATGTCAATTAAGCTGAATATCTGTGATACATCTTTTGTTATCAGTGCTTTATTGATGATTTTTTTTACTGCATGTTAAATTATCAATACAAATGTAGATATAAGAATATTTTTGATGAAGATTTTGTACAATTTACGTGACATACACATTTCTATATTTTGAAAAAATGTTTTCTTAGTGTTGAATAAGATTAAATCATCGACCCTATCAGCTGTTGTACTTTGTACATTTTCATATTTTAAAATTTATTTATTTATTTTGTTAGAAAATGAAATTATTTCACGATGGAAAAACATGAAAAAATGATAAATCATATATTACGCGGAAATCTCGATATTCATTTTTAAACAAATATCTAAAAATAATCATGATTAAAACAAATTTATCTATTGAAAAAATATCTGTATGATAGTAGATCAGATTAGAAAATTATCATCGGATGTGTTACAAATACTTTTATGAAAAAATTATATCTATTTCAGTTAGACATAATGTTTCGATTATTGTATAATGTATGTAAAATATAAATTTTGTTTTATGTGAAATAAAAGAGATTGTTTATGAGCGAAAAAATGTATGTAATCAAATATATATATGTACAACTCGATATCAGTTCATGCAAATATGCTTTATTTATTTATGCATTAATAATTGTACATTTCACCCGAAGTAAATATTGAAATTATATGCATATATGCATGTAATAATATATAAAAATAGAAAAATAATGTTTGTAATAACCGAACTAGATAATATCTTTATAGACGATGATCACGTCCTTGTAGAAAAATCGATGTTTGCAAATATAATTTTTAGCCTCGTGATTATGAACTTGTTTCTCGTAAGTATAAATAAAGTTAAAAAAACAACTGCCAAAATCACCACGACTAACTTTTGTTTCATAAATTAGTACAATTTTTATTTCACACAAATATTAATTTTATATGAGCTTTTAGCAATATGTAAAAGATATATTACAGTGGGAACTCCGAAACAAACGATATTCTTGGAATCATAATGCATATCGAATTAAATCTAAAATCAACAAGTAATAAAAAGCGCAATGTATCAAGCAATATATTTCAAATGTTCTAATAAATTCTTTTAATATGATTTTTCTGACACAATTTTTTTTTTTTTCATTCGTTAGAGATCACATTGAAAAAAATTGGCACGTGTAACAGTTTCAAGAATTCATCTTAAAAAAACTTGTAATGACTATTACCTATTTCTCGAATTTCTTGAAACGTTAATCTTATATTTTAGTAACACTAGTCCATATTGGAATTATTGTTTTTCAGGTCACTGTCTTGGATTAAGACGCAGTAGAATGGCAGAAGACGAGAGGCAAATTAGAGCGGCCGCAGAAAGTTTACTGAATGAATCTATAAACTCTCAAAGAAGTTTGTATACTCAGCAGAGTATGACGCGAACCCCAGATTTCATTCTTAGCGAAGATCTTATCGCGGGTGCTATGCAGAACGGGAGAATGTCCAATGTCAGACGTTTTTTTTGCCTCTTCGTCACCTTCGACCTCCTGCTTACTTTTCTCATGTGGCTCATTTGTACAATGGTAAATCATACATACATGTTAGCGTAACTAGTTCAAAATGGGATTCAAACAATAACTTGTGCGTTTTCATTTGACCCTTTGATTACGAACGATGCCACGTCTACTTCATGAAAAATTTTTATTCTGTGACGAGTGACGTTGGAACAGTGGCATGAGTTTTTTAAAAATTTCAATGGTCTCCTATCTCTCAGTTCTTTAGCTGAAAGTTGAAATTTATCTTAAACTTACCAAAAACGTATTTTTAGATCGCCGGCGAAAGTTTGCAGTCCGCGTTCATCAATCAAGTAGTCCATTATCACATAAAAACATCGCTTTTCGATATAGTGGTAAGTACCATGACGTTTATATTCGAGAAAAAGAAAAATGAAAAAAGATGTCCGAAATGACATTCAGTTCGTCGTGGACAGAAATTTTAAGGATTTCATCTTCTCAGATGGCAGCGATTTGCAGGTTTACAGTGTTGTTACTTTTCTACGCGCTGCTCCATTTGGATCATTGGATTATCGTGGCTGTAAGTGTCACAATTTCGTAAATGATTATAATGGCCATTGACTGCAAAATAACAATATACGATATTATATAAAAAAACGCTCTGTGGTTTGTTACAGTTGACAACTGCCACGACATGTGCTTTCTTAATCACTAAAGTGTTTCTTTTTGATGTAAGGGTTCAATCTTTGTACATTGGATTTTTTATAATAATAGACTTGTTATTTTACTATTTTTGTTTTTAGTGGTCAATATGCAATCAACCAGTGTTTCAAGTTCTTCTTATCCTTACGTCTTTTGTATTGGCATGGGTGGAAGCGTGGTTCTTTGATATTCGTGTATTGCCTCAGGAAACACAAGCTAGAAATTGGTTTAGAAGTACGATATTTATAATTTATTTTGTTACTGTACATTAAGATGTGATAAGCTGAAGCTTGCTGAGTTGATTTCAGATTTCACGAGTAATGAAAGAGAACCACTCCTTCGAGGAGTTACCTCAGAATCACGCCAATATACCAGCATCGAACCTGGTACATTTTTTACACCTATCGATTCACCAGATCATTCTGATCACGAGGATGACGAAAATTTTACAAAACCAGGTAGCTCTAGGAGTTTATCAAAAACGAGCGAAACATTTCCGCCTAAGTCTCTACCAAAACTCACAACAGAAGTGGTGAGTAAGAATTGTACGATGAATCTTAGGAAAATATTGATACGTTTATTAATCCTTTATGAACGATTCTTCAATATTTATAGATAGAGGACTATAAACGAAGAGCAAATGCGTTAGTGCAAACTTGCCACGATTTATTGCAATCTAAAGATTGGCAAATTCAAAATATAATGTCAAATGGTGATATTATCTTTTATATGAACCGTCCTAAAGAAGGAAAGACGTTAAAAATAGTAGTAAGTTTAAAGAAGATATTAAACGTATATTATTCTGCTTATTTTTTCGTCATGATTTCATGTAATTTTTTAAGGGGAATATTGAAGCACCAGCTGGTATACTTGTGAACAGATTATTCGACGAAATTGAATTATCACCGTCATGGAATAAACTTGTTACCGAATCGAAAAAGTTACAGGTATCTCTTTCTTTCTTTCTTTTTTTTTCCTAATTTTATATATTGATTAAACTGATCAATTTCCATGTATTTTTATGTAAATCAGTGCATCGATGAGAATACGGATATCGTTTATCAAGCCACAAGTGCCCAAGGAGGAGGCATTATTGGCGCTCGTGATTTCGTTATTTTAAGGCATCGTATTCAATACGGTAACTATTATATAAATAGTGGTACGTCAGTGCCTTTTACATCATTACCAAATCGCAGTAACGTCGTCAGGTCAGTTTGCTAGACAAATTTTTAAGATCATGCTGTATTGAAAAGTAATTATTTGTGGTAATATTTTATTAAAGGGCTGAGAACAATGTAAGCTGTTGGGCAGCAGAACGATTACCTAATGACGATAGTAAATGTCGATTTACGTGGATTATTAATACGAATTTAAAAGGCTGGCTTCCACAAAAAGTTGTAGATAAATCAATGTCTACTGCATTGATAGATTTCATGTCTTACGTAAGGAACTATATGAATGACACGCAAAGATCAATCACTTAGTGCAGTGTACGTTTCGATAATCGGAGAACCACGGTCTTTCATAATGATGATTATCTTCTGGATTTGTATGATTAAAGAAATTTTAATTTTTTATAGCATTTTTAATGTTCCAAAAACAACGCAATTCTTGATCAAGTCGAACATGATTTTCTTGTAGTGTTTTCCATGTCTATCATTGCAAACCAAATGACAAATGTAGAAGGAATCTATAACATGAGCTGACAGTCTGACAGGAGAATGATGAATGACTTTTTTTACACGCTTTCTATTTCGTAAATTAAGATTAAGAGATATTTTTTACGTATAAAGTATGTTGAAAAAAATGTTTTATCGACTTTTCCGATATAGTTATTTTAAATTAATATATTAATTAAACAATAAAATTTAATCATGTAGCTTAAATCTTATTGTTTATAAATTATTCACGTTATTATAATGTCAGAATAAAATTTTATTTTTTTATTTGCAAATCATCTAAAGTATTGCCAATGTACGTGGCATTTAATTTTTTGCATTTTATTCTTTATTATAATTCTATCCTGCGTTTCTAATTTTAACTTAAAAATGTCGAATATAAAATAATTTTTGGTACAGTCACTTTTATTATAAGACATTAATTTGAAACATTTATTTCGCATTTCTTTCAAATTTACTTAAAATTTTTATTAAATTGTAGTTGAAAATCTATCATGTTTATATGTTTTATGAAAATTGATTGTATTTACAACACATATTTAATCATAATTTATGCATGGATATGATTGACCATACTTAGTTGTATAAAAAAAAAAAAACAGCAAAATATCAGGGAAAAGTTACTGAATAAATAATTATAATTCGATAAGAAAAGCATAATGGAATTCTATGACAAAAGTTGTTTAAAATATTTTCATATCATTGTAATTTGTAAAAAATACAAAATAGAATGATTCATTTGCCAAAAGCGTTTCTTGTATTTTCGATAACTGCACAGATAATATTCTTCGTTATTCATCAAATTCATTCTGTTCATATTATGTATGTATGTATGTATGTATGTGTATATATATATATATATAGGTTGTGAAAGAGTACATTTGATATGATATAAATAAAAAAAACATCCAGTACGTGCTTATAATCCCTGTATTTATATTAATATACCAAATGGTTCAATTTTGTGAAAAGAGTTATGCTATATATTTTAAAGCTAATGATGATGAAACAGTATTTGTTAAAAATATCTTTT
Organism: Melipona bicolor; assembly: GCA_030673865.1. Lineage (NCBI taxonomy): Eukaryota > Metazoa > Arthropoda > Insecta > Hymenoptera > Apidae > Melipona > Melipona bicolor. The sequence goes on from JAHYIQ010000012.1 coordinate 5,197,094, forward strand.
CTATACTAATGAAGTTTATTTTTTACTCTAGGTATATTTTACATTGCAAATATAAAATATACCTGTAAAATTTATGAATGCTATTATTATATAGTTTTAATATTATATATAGTTTTAATTGTTTTAATTCTTGGAATGTGTATATATATATATATATATATATATTAATGCATGTCCTACTAGTCATACTTGTAGTCATTGTTATAGTTAATTTTAATGGAATTAATTGTGTATTCAATCTTTAACTTTACAAATGCGAATTGCGTTTTCAAACGAACAACGATGAAATCAAAGCTCATGTTTCATGTCTTTAATTTTATAAAACTGGCCTAAATAAACAATGTTGCTTGTATGAATTCACATTAATTGTACAGAGGTAATAAAATGGAATAACTTCCTTTTCCTAAAAAATTTTGTAAAATTCATTGAATTACTTCTTACGAAGAAAATTTTTTAAATTCGACTAAAATTTATATCACACATCGTAATGTATATATATAATTTGAGATAATTTTGTATATACAAGTTTGTATTGTTAGATATGATATTTCAACGAAGTTACGCAGTCAATATTATAATTGAACTGCTCAATTATTTATTGATTATCAGTTAGTCTTTTTCAGATACTTAACGTATAAAATAACAGATGGTAATATAAATACGTTCGTCATATTACTATCTCGAATGTCTTTACTCCACATTCGTCACGCTTAAATTTCTGTATCTAGTGAATGCAAAGATAAGACTCTGTTACCTCGTGTTATAGTTTCCCAAAATTGATTGCTATCCGAAAAAGCTTTAACATTTCCGTAAAGTTTTGTCTCCGAAATTTTAAAATCGGATAGTGTCTATCGTTTATCCAAGTTCGTAAAACAACGATAGGTGTAGAGTGTGATATAACGTGGTAAATAACACCGAAGTTTCAAAATTTTACATGAATTACAGTTCATGTACAAAACTATATTATCGTCTTCAGACATAATCTGTAAGAGAAATCAATAGAGAATTAATAAGAAAAGTTATTGAAGAGTAAAAGATATACAGTAAATAATATCACATTAAGTGACCGAAATACGGTTTGTTTGTTACATTTGTTGGAATTGACCGACGGGTTTTTCACATAGGATACGTCAAATAAACAAATTTAATTAGTATTATAAGTTGCAAATTAAACTACCATTGTAGCATGGATATGTAACAAACGGAATACATGGAACCCGTATATAGATCCTTACGAGTGAACTTACGAGCGAGTGTTTAGTTTTCAAATATTTCAGAACACGCGTCCATTGACAACCATATGCTTTGTCACAGGTTTAATGAAGAAAAAAAAGTATTTGAAATTTTCTGAAAATATATGTACCTTCTTTGACAACTTGGAATTAGAGTCCCGATTTATAGCCAGTTAGCGAAGCACTGCTGTACAATCGGTGGGTTGGTCACGTGTAAGTGTATGCGTGCAAAACAGGTGGCGCTGATGCTGGAACCACAACTGAAATCGAGAAAGTCAGTCAGTTGGTCTCGCGCCTTACGCGTGTGCTTGTCGAGTTTTATGTTTGTTCGCTGTATCGGGACGTCGTGTTTCATTGTCACGTATTCATCTCCAAAACGATATTGTCAACGATTTACCGTGACAAGAACAACAACTTTCCTGCTCTATTCTACGAGCCTGCAACAGCAACTTGCATCTCAACGGAGCGACGCCGGTTCAGGACGATGCCGGAAACGTAAAGGACGCTTCGGAGCGTCTACGAGAAGATGATGCAGAAATGGTGAGTGTAAAATAAATTCTGTCGCTCTTTTTCTACTTCAAACGTATTTCGATGTTAAATACATCACACAATTCAACTAGTCGTACAAACCTCGTATCGTGTCATTGAGGGGAAATAAAAATTTCCAATACATGCGTTTTCCTACGTGAGACCGTAGCAATTCGAATCGACGAAAGTGTAACTTTACGCGACAGATTCTCAAGTAAAGAAACGTAGTTTACCCGTCTGTAGTTGCCGGACGCTTTCGGAGCATGGTAAATACTCAGTTGTGCGTAGAAAAACGTGATTTTAAAAGATCGCGTGTATGATCCAACAAAACAGTGAATTTGAATTCACGTGTGAATTTCAAGGCACGAACTCCGATCGACTGAAGTTTAAGTCAAAATGAACTAAATGCACGGAAAGTTACGCAGTACTTTGCGAAAATTCCCCCGAACCGTTGTGAATTTGTAACGTTCCTATAAAAAATTATTAATTAATTATGTTTCAATCAGAGTCAATCAAATTTGACGCGAATCGCTCGAATTGAAAGCAAATTCTTAGTTTCTGCCTTGAGAAATTTGACTACGAGACGTATCGGGCTCGCACATTCGATGTCTATCTCTGATCCTTTGAGCGCGATCCTTTTGACCTTCGACCTTCCGACTCGGGCGAATATGCATATGAGGTATCTCTGTGTGTACGTTTAGGGGGCCGTGTATGCACGATGTTCCCGTTTCCTCGCGAAATGCAGAATTCTGCGGTCTCGAATGCATTATCGTCGGCAAAGCAACGTTCTCTCGTCTTCCTTCCACTCTCATTCCATTTTTTTCTTTTTTTCTCTTCCTTATACGCGCACTTCCGTTTCGAGGTAACTTTGTTTCGAACTAGTTTCTGCCGCCTTTTCCTCTAGACGTAGAACTTTCAACATTGCACCGCGAGAGTTTTCGATCCTCTCTAGTTCAACGAATATCGTTGGTTTTGTTGCTCCAACTTTAATAGTTTGACCGTTTCTTGTCTATTCTTACCTTTCCATCGAGAAAAGCACACGTATTTGGGGAGGAAACGTAATTGAAACAAATTCAATCTTTAGAAGCTCTCGTTAAGGGAAATCGGATTGATGCTGTTACGGGTAAACTACTGGTTCTATTCTAAATTTTAAAAATCGATAAAATCAAACCAATGTAGTTAAACGTTTTATTAATACTCGGTATATCGCGCGAAAGGTCTTGTTCGACACGCCGGTAAATAATATTATATCGTTTGAGCAAAATGTTGGATGTGAATTTTCGTCAGAAATTTCGATACGCGGTTCCAAAATTTCAAAGCTAAAAAAAGATAGAATGAAACTTCGTCCGTAATAACCTTTAGTAATTGATACGTTTGTTACGCGTTCGTTGGAAATGACACGTTAATAATTACACAAATTGTAATTTAGAAGTATTGCGTAGTAATAGAAAGTTGTACTTTGAACGATTCAACAAGATCGCGAGAGACCTGTTACATGCGTCAACATCTTCCCTTTGCGCGAAGAGAGGGTCTTTTTTTTTTAAGAGCGATTGTAAATACATGTCCGTGTGGTTGTTACGTGCGTGAACGTACTATCGTGTTGCATCGTCGTTGGTTTTGTTGACAGTAGCGTAGACGTTGACCTTTGGCAGCAGAGCAATTTTCTAGGCGTGACGCGGTTCCCCTCAAGGTAAATCGATTTCGCGCGCGGCTTCGAAATTTAAATTTAAAACGCCAAAACCCGTCGCACCGCCGAAATTCCTCGTTTGGTCTCTCCGTATTCGGAAAAAATCAGCGGGCCACTTATCAATTGCAATCGTTGTTCATTTTCGCTCGAACGATCCGAACGTTCGGACTTCTGAATTTAAATTCCGTAATTATTGAAATCTAAATCTTTGTGTATTTGAACTTTTTAATTTGCAAATTTGAATCTTCAAATTTTGAAGCTTTATATTGATCTTTATAGTCTTCGTCATTTTATCGTTTACTGTATCGCTGATCGAAATTTTGATATTCAAAAACTGTTGCGACTCCTGTATCCGTCGAGCTTAACTTACCGAAAGTCCTTGGGATTGTCTTGTTGATCGAGAGACTATCAATCTGACGTTGGCATTATTTCAAAAACAGTTTTTGCTTTTCGCTCGTAAATGGCTGTGCTTAGTCATTTTGCTGCGCGGCGGAAAACGCGACGCTCGATCATTCAGCGTTATGTTATAATAAACTCCTTACTATCAAGTTGTACATAATTTTTCAATTTAACAACGAACTTCGTTATTTCTCTGTATGTTCGTATTTATTTCTTTCGAGAATAATTGAACAGCTCGTTCTATCTTCTGCCTTTTCTGACTCGACTAATGAAAATCCAATTAGCTTTATTATTCTTTAAGGATGCTTGCCATTTCCGCGTATTGTATACATTTCATTGAATAAACTTTTGTCAAATGTGATAATTTTACGAATAGAGAAACTGCCATTCCTTAAGTTGTTTGTAGTTAAATTTCTTTAAACAGTCGTAAATGTCCTGATATGTTTCAACAGGTTGTTGATATATGTTTGCGTATTTTTCTTCCTCTAAATCATCGAGCAATGCTTATCGAACCTTTCGTTTTGTTTTTGCTCTAGGATCATTAAGGTTATAGTATAGTCCACTATCAGGAACTGGAGTGAAAGTATGAAAAGAGCTTTATATCACTCCTGACTAATTTTGGTCAATTTAAACGAGAGTTTAAACGAAACTCATAGTAGTAAAGTAAAAACTACGATTTAATAACAATGAAAATATATAAGTTTATGTAGTTGGTTCAAAGGGCTTGAGAATCCACACTGAGAGTTGTATAAAAATGTTACTTTCCCTCTTTGAATCTTTTCGTTATCTTCCGCGAGATCTTTGCGAACATTCCCAGTCTTATTCGCATCGCATTTTTCCCCCTTAAACTGGCAAATTCTCAAGATACGTTTGTTCACGTGTGTTATTTTTATTTCCCATATGTTTATTAGTGAGAAATTCTTGGCGTTCCTCGGAGTTGTTCCCTGCCCACTTTTGAATTTCTTGTTTCGTTGCGAAATTCGAGGCCACGGTGACAAATTTCCTTTCTAAGAGTCTTTAGACTATCGAAGACTACGTGCTAGAATCTCGAGGCAATTATTTTTTTATGAACGATTGCGAAATCCCCGAGGATTTGGGGTAGTTGAAAATTTCCTGTGTTAAGGCCATAAAGAACTTTTTAACATTATCCCTTTTCTCCTCGAGAATATTACCTCACTCCATTACTAAGATCAATCTACGTGCAAGTTTACGCTGACAGTTTCCCACTTTCATCCGTTTTTCACGCATTAAACATGGAAAAATACGACTAGAAACCACGCTTGCTTCAGTCCTGTTTTCATGATTGGTAGCTTTTGGAAACGTAAGTATACAGTGCCGTGAATAATTATAAGTTCAAAGCAATTTCTGCAAATTTTTATAAATATAGGGATGATCTATGAAAGACAATTATTTTTTATAGTTCGTAGAACATATCATAATTTGAGTACGAATTATTTCTTGTCACCGACAATTTTACATAGATTAAAGTATGTCCCAAAGATTGCGAAAAATAATTTTTATTCAAGAAATTTGACAAAAAAATTAGGTTCAAAAAAATGCTTTGAATTTATAGTTATTCACAGCACTGTATTCTTCAATTTTGGTATCAGTCTAAATTCTCAATTCTCTCAATTCTTAAGGAAATCTTTAGAAATTAAATAAAATTCAGAGAACGATTTGTTCATGACTTTCGTACTGTACGTTTCGACGCAAACGAGTTTTTTACTTCCATTCATTTAACTCGCGGTTAATTTGTAATTTTAAATATTTCAGCGACGCTCCAACCCGATCTGTAACGAGTCTGTTGTTGGCGAAATCATTGTATCGTTTACATTAACCGAGTAATTTGCTAACCGCTTGTTAGAATTCCATCAGCATTCAACATTCAGCCGGTCTCGCGTTAAACGCGTTTAATAATCACCGTGTTGTCACACGTGAAAATCGTCGATCGTTCCACGCGCTTATCGTAGAAACACTCGCGATTACCGGGTACCTGGTGCGTACGATTTGTTTGCGCTTGGAGCATCGGCGATGCGAGATACAAAATTCGTGAACCACCGCGAACACGTGTCGCGACGTCTAGGTGTGGAAAATGGAATGTCAAACGTTAATTCGATTATTTCGTTTGCAATTCCAGCGGACGCCTTTTTCACGATTCGCTCGACACGTGTATCCGCGGCGGATATCGTTTTTGGGAAAAACTGAATTTCCAAAAATGGCCAAGGCCCTCTTGCATTATAATAATTTACCAACTACAGTGATAATGTTAGCGAATCGGCTTTACAGTCGTAGACTTGAATTTTAGAATTCGACGTTAAATGACGATTTGTAATTCGTACATTTTATATTACCAGCTGTGAATGTAAATTTATCAATACTAGCAATTTATGACTGGTGGTTTCAAAAAAAATTTCACCGACGATATATTAGTCTCGTTTCATTTGAAATTGCTCGATGGTTTATTTGCGAATAGAAAGGAAACATTGGCGTTTGTTTGACATTTCCCTCTCAAATCGGATTTAATTTGCGACTCAAGAACGAATCTGGTCCGCGACTAGATATCACGACTAGATAGCTCGACGCTTCGTTTGTTTTAAAACAATCGTGTGCCATTGGTAGCGGTTTACTCGAAGAACTCGCGCTCGTGTTTATGCTCAATACCCACTGTAATTGTTATACCTTACAGTTGGTAGACGTAGAAAAAGTATGATTAAATCTACAAGTAAATCCTTCCATTTAAATTGCTGCAATTGCTCTCTCTTTTCTTTCCGCCCTTCTCTTCAGTCGACCGACTGCTCGTTGTTTCGAAATGCAAGGTATCCTCTTCGAACCGATTCTTCACGCGCGCGCCACGAAGTCTTGTTTTTAAAGCAAATATTTCGCGGCACGATCTCGCCTTCACTCGCCGTTCATCGCGATCCCCGAATTCTCTCCTCTGTCTTCCCTCCTCGAGTTTCGTCGTGACTTACGAGCGTGTTTTTACCGAAAATACGATTCTTTCAGATTTCGCGCTCTCGAGTCGCTTGCCAAGAGTTTTGTAATCGGTTCCTGCCGCGCGGATTTGCGGCAAGTGCCATTGACATCGAGAATGCCAACCGACCACCTGTAGAAACAAACGCTCGAGCCAAATTACCGTCGTCACCGACTGTCGTTGCTAATTTTGCGATTGTTTCGCATGCACAAACCGTGCATGCCGGCTGCTCTGGCCGATTGCAGCGTGATTTCCACTCGTTCGCGAATTTCAGCCGAAAGTGTGTGCTCCGGACGTTGATTAAATTATTCTCGATAACCGGAAAATTGATCGCGGTTGTTTGCAAAACGATTAGCGATGCACGATTAATCGAATCGTTCGATCGAACGCTGTGCCAAAAGTAGCGCAGGTACGTTTTCGGTCAGACAGTGTCTGGTTCTTCGATGCTTTTGCTACCTAATCAGCCAGAGAGAATTCTGTCGACACATTCATCGCGATCGATGCATGTCATTTAATTGAAATAATTTCGGTGACACGGAAATGCTGTGTTTCAATTTTTAATTTTCGTTTTTTCATTTAAAAAAATAATTAATTGGAACTTTCCAATTTTTACGACTCAGCAGCTTCACTGCATTTTCTCTAAAAATAGCAAGTATTATTATCATCAGTGACACTAGTTTTACAATAGCAACTGAATATTTTAAAATCAAAGATAGTAAATTTCACGAACTTTTTGCTGCGATTACGTTTTTATCAGAGCGCGCGATGGATTTGTTTCGTCTTTATCCTTAATTCGAGCCATTGTTCGACAATAACGTGGAGCCGCCTCGAATTGGTTCGTTTTACACGACTATTAAGGTTTTAAACTCCGCTGTGCGGATCCGTTCTCTTCGTTGAAAGCTTGCCAGACGTATTGTTTGCTTGAACTGCAGGAATTGTATCCATTGGTTCGATGAAATCGTTCTATATTTTCGCATGTTATCTCGAACGCATGTGGGAACAATCGAACTTGCCGATTGTTCTTAGATCGAGTCCCGTCGGACACGTGTCCCTGTCAGCGCACATGTTTCGCACGAGATCTATCGCTTGCCAAAATTTCGACCGCGTCGAAGAGATATTCTCTTCCGAGCCAAGTAGAAGCCGGATTGTACACTGTCAAATTTTTTTACTTCGTGATTACGAACGACGTAAATTTTTATTTTGTTCGGCTGTAAAAATAAAATACAGACTTATTTCGCTCGGTGAACAAACGGGGAGCAAATGTGAACATTTCAATTTTTACTTATTAATTTGTATCATGTCTTGTACAAATCTATAATGTTCGATTAATGTATAAACGAATATCGACACGTGTTACTGCGATGGCGAGAAATACAGAACGTTTTTGATCTTTTTTTTTCTTTTTTAAAGCTTTCAGTTCGATTAACACGAAATTCATTCGTTTGGTTAACCGATACAGGTATCTCCTAGCTCGTCGTTGTTGTCGTCATTTTCAAGAGAAAGCGGCATCGAGGGTGAATACTTTGAGCGCTGCAGATACAATACATCGAACTTTTTTAATGTTCGAAAACCCAATAGAAATTGTTGTCGTAACTGGCAACGGAACCGCGTGCCTTCTGTTACTCATGTATTGCGGAAGTTTATCTCGTAATATCTCCGAAGTGGTTGGTTGCAGTTACATTCTCGGGTAGCACGATACGCGCTTTCTTCTGGCGATTTCAGTCGCCTATTCCCAACATATTAATGTTGGTGATACAAATGTTGATGGTATCGCGTCCCACGCATCGCCTCTCTTCTGTTTACAATTTCCACGTGCCGCACATCTTGTACGTGTTATCGGATAACATTCTGGATTGGCCATTCAACAATTCGTTGATTGTCGAGATATTAAATATCCTTGAATTCGATGTGAGGAACAGCCAGATATTTATGCTCGTCGTTGTTTTCATTGGTCAACTTACGAGTAGAGAACAGATATTTTTACGTTTTAAACACAGTTGAGCAGAGCATTTGAAATTTGTTTGGCAATCTTCTCAGAGAATGCATAAAAACCCGCGTCTCTCGTACGAGACATTGTAACTGACACAATTCAAAGAGAATCGAATTTTACAATTGTTGCGCCGTTCAACTCGCGCAAGAGTTGAACGCTTGTCTATGGAAATTTTTCTGATAATTGCGTTTCTGCGTTGCCTTAACGATCAGAATCACTACAATCAATCCACGCGACACACGTGCAACAGTCCTTTCACTCGTGAAATATCGTTTCACCGTTGCGCGATACGATAAAGCTTTGATTTATACAAGTGTTTCAGTCGCTTTAATCACTTTAATCGCAGCGCGATCGAATGTCGTCCTCTGTCGCTATCTTTCCAACGAGTTAATCGCAGCGATGTTCGCAAAATCTGATGGATCCTGCCACCCTCCCCTGTCTGTGCCTAATTGTAAATCAAACGAAAATTGCATCGCTCGCATTTGTATGCCGCGCGAATCGGGACACAGTCGAATGGTGGTATTTAAATTACGCGTCCACGGACTCGGGGAAAATATATCGTGTTTTATTGATTCAATGTTGCCGCCCGATTGTACGTCGTCGATCGGCCATATTCGATTCCCATTAGGCTGGAAACCACTCGATCGTCGGCCGTTTAATCGCAATCGATAATGCGTGTATACCGCGAATGAAACACATCGTACCGCGATTATGTTAATTTCGAACTTAATCGCGCGCGGTTCTCTTCTGTCTTGGATCAAGATCGACGTGTGTCGTGAGTCTGCAAAAATTGATACTTCACAAGTGATGCATTCGGTAGGATAGCGCTGCAATTGTTCAAGAAAACGTAACACAATTTAATATTTAATATTATCACTAAAAGTGATTTTAGCGGAAGTAACCCAGAAAATCGGGCCTCTTCAGGTGCAACGCTGATGCAACGAAAATTAGCAATTGATTGATTTGGGTCACGTGATTCGCGAAGGGGCGTGGTCTAGACCTCGAGTAGGAGTGGCGTTGTCTGGTACTGAGCGATCATACCTGTAATTTGTTTTGTATCGATTCAAATGTTTGCATATCTTTTATGGCAAAAAAGTCGTCTTTGTTTCCTAGTCGGAACAGTTGCTTCTGGGCCTTTCAGTGAGACGAGTCATGCAGTATTTTTAATAATTGTACATATATACAATTTACTCAACAGTGCTGCAGTTCGTCCGACTTGTTCGATAGCTCGCGTAGAATCCATCTTTTTCATTGACTTTCATCTTTTTTTTCTTTTTTCTTTTTTGATGTTTCTCCGTATCCTGTTGTTAATAGTTCCTGAGGCAAGAAAAGTTTCTAAAAACCTGCATCTTTTCTGTACGCAACTTCCGTCTTTACTTCCGAGTGTCATTTATAGTCTTCAGGTAACACCCCTATTTCTTCTAAGGATTTTCCTTTGTGTCCTTTAAAAGGTTTTTCCTTTAACGTGAATTTTATTGTACAAAAAGATCAAATCACACGTCGTCAGAGAAAGCTGGTGATCTCTTTCCGAAATCGATGCACCCTTACGCAGATTCCACTCCGATGGATTGACATCGGAACGGCGAAGAGCAAGCAAGTCGGAATAATAAGGAAATGAATAAAGGAGAGACGTCGTAGGAAATATCATCGCGTCGATCTCAATAACCGTAACTTATCGATTACGTTCCATCACCATAACGCGTCTCGTTCCATCGAACCCCTGTACGTACGTCGATATCTCGTAACTCGTTGACACGCAGCTTCTCTCTTCCGGGCGAATCTCTGCCAAACGGCAACGACCACCAGAGTCCACTTGTATCCATTTCTTGGTGGCTCTCGGCAGTCCTCGACAGTTCGATATCCATCGCGTCCAACCTCCGTTGCAAAACGATCAATCGAGAGATTTCCTTCGCGTCCACGGAAACATTCGAGGCGAAGAAATTGCTCGCTCGCGCTCGAGTTAAGTAGAATAAACAGGGATTCCCCGAGTTGGCGGCAAAGACCGAGACGCGACGCGTTTTCTCTACCCCCCGAAGCGTCTACTTCGGTCAGCGCGGGGGCGGCGCTGCTATGTTTCGAGATATCTGCATAAAAGGCAAGCGAGCCTTGCAATCGAGGTTGAAACGTCGCGTCGCTGCCGGGGCGGAGTGGCACGGTCTGAGTGGCCACTTAAAATCTTACGGTGACGGGACACCTTCGCAAATCGAATGAAATCATCCATTCGGCTGTCTCGTGACTGAGGAAATTTCTGAAAAGTTGTAAACGTGGATTTCAAGTTAGAATCAACGAGAATGATCTTTATCCTTTTTCACGGATTTATACATTTTATCATATAACTCGTGAAGAGGACAAAGAATTTCAGTAAAAAAAAAAAGAAGAAGAAGAAAATGATGCAGTTAAGAAAAGCAAATCTTTCGAAAAAATCATTTGAGATGGAATGTTATTCATTAATCGATGCCATTCGATTGTTTGAAACACGGCTATTACCTCTGAATTTCGATATTCTTTTCCTCAAATCGTCTCAGATTCATAGCTTCTGACATAGTTTTCCAAATTGGAAACTGCTTCGTCGTCAAATTGAATCTTTTATTGATAGCTCGGATCTCCGAGAACTTCAGTTTGTCGTAATTAGTATGAAGTTAAGTCCAAGAGATCGAGCATCGTCGTTAAATAAGAGACGGGATGTTGATACAATAAACAATTCATCATTCAAATTCGCTTACTGAATATTTCAATCGTCCTTGCGAGTTCCTCTCGAAGGAGGGAGCAGCCTCCAATAAGTAAAGGTCGATGATATTATTCGAATTAATAGTTATCGGATACAGCCTTACGTAATCTTATCGATAACCGTGCTAATTGTAAACTGTTTTAAATGCATCCCGCTCGCGCTACTTGAAAATGTTAATTCTACAAGATCCGCGTCGATTATGTTAATCGCGTAACGGCCCTGGGATCGTGCGGGAATTCCCCGTCTCAAACTCTTTTCTCACCCGGCATTCGATTAAGCGCTAAATTCCGTTTAAACGTAAACGTGCTTAGTTGTCTCTTCCGCGAGTAACTACGTTTCGCAGCTCGAGTTGTTCGCAACGTCGCAACTTTCTTACATGAAAAGTATGTAAATTATTCAGAGCGAAGAGTTCTAAATGTCGCCAAGAAAATGTCGCTTTAATTTGGTAGTTTTCGTGTAAAAGTTAAAAAAAATGTGAAATTTGAAGGAAGATTCACTGATATCGATATCTGTCTGCGCTAGTAAAGAAACGTCCCCCAAGCACGATGTAAGCAACGTTTATGGAAAAATCTTCGTCATTTAATAAACTTGTATCGCAGAGCGAAGTTTTCATGAAATCCTTGCACCAAAGTATTCGCGAAGTTTGATGAAATTCACTTGGGAAGGGAAGATTTATCGATACAGTTAATCTCGACTAGGGGATCTGGCGATCTTCATCGATGCTCACAGTCAGATCCTTCTGTCTTCTAACTTTAAATTAATTAATTCCTCGCGAGTGATTTACGATGTCTGTTGTCCCCTTGAATTATCCCCTTTCTTGTTACGCTTCGCGACAAAATTTTCAACCTTCTCGGTTTGGCATAATAATTGGAGCGTAAGTAATTGCCCTGTATACCAACTCTATAAATCAGAAGAGGTTCCTCCAAATTCGAAATTCAATTACGCCTTATAACTCGTCGAATCACGAGCAAAGTTACAGGAACGAAGATTCGAGTCGATCAGTTTTTACGATATCTGAGAAGTTCCAAGAGTATTAACTAGGGTACTAACTTGTTCAACAATTCGAAGGATCCAGGGAGAAACTCGCGAGATTCAACTCTACCTTCTTTGTTTCTAAAATCCATCGGTTTACTTCACCGCAAGCTCGTCCTAATTTCCCTATCCTTTCCACTCGTTAGCTCGCACGTGTGATATTTTCAGCCAAGTGTACGTCGGAGAGATAAGAACTTTCTTCTATCGGCGAATACGAAACGAAACGAAACGGAACTCGAAAGCGACGCGTTCGCTATTCGGCAGAAGTCGAGCGATTCACAACGCACAAACCTGTCAGGCCTGTTAATTCTATGTCAGATATTCGAGGCAATCGAGGCGTATAACGGTATAATTCGATCGGCTGAGCAACGAGGGAAAACGGGGCCGTTGTCTGTCGTACACCGGTTACTGTTAATGTAATCGTTGCCCGGAGTTTGATCCACGATAGGTCGCGTCGCTTTAACGAGCTCCCAGTATCGAGTAACGAAACTTCCATGGGGATTTAGATTGAGGATGTAACCTGGGTCGGGCGTTCTCCCGCTAATAACGCTGCTCCGATGTCATATTTCGCGTCGCTTGACACCGGGTTCGATCGCATCGGGACCTCGTGTCCCGACCCACGACACGCGAGACACATTGCGTAATCGGGCGTTATTGCGAAAAAATGTCGCCATCTCGCGCGGACGTCGTCGACGATCTTGTCGGTTCGAAACGTTGGACAAATCTGCTTCGAACTCTTACATAGTTATAACCAATAATTGTTACAATTATAAAAGCTGCTCTCGTGAATAATACGCGAAGGAAGGAGCTCTCGTCTATTTTCTTACGTATAAATCACACCTGGGCTATAAATTTCTTTCGAATAATAATTTGATATAATGTTCTTTAGTACTTGGCAAGTGATGGTGCGTAGCTCATCTGGTCAGTTAAAGGGATTTGAAGCTGTGCGAATAATTGGGAAAACGACGAATTGAAAACCGATTACTTGAGAAAATAATGTTCACTTGATAATTGAAAATTTGTCTTTAAAATAACATTCAAAATAAATGTCAATGAAACTGAAAATATTCGAAAGGAAAGAAAAATAATCAATGAAAATCGAAATGATTTACAAGTGTGTGTTATCATGGCAGAAACTTTAATAGGACTCGTTCCTCGAACACTTGGTCCGTTAATGAACAAAATTTGGAGAAATCTGTTAAAGTTGCAAATGAGAACAGTCTCTCTACTGACGGCGAAGAGGGGAGTATTATATTTTACAAATGTGATCATATTTAAATTTCTTCTATTGTCATAAACATAAACGTTGATTTCTACCAGAATCAAATGACAAACAAAGATTCTGGCAGATAGTAAATAATTTCACGAGATAACAAATAAATCATTCAATTGGATTATTTCACGAATAAGTTATTTCTGAAATGACTTTGAAAATTTTTCGAAACACCCAGGTCTGTTGTAAATTATCAATTGAAACGTATTTCAAAATCGTAAAATTCGCGATTTCGTTTTCGTTCTCGCAGAGTCTTTTTTCGCAGAAAGCTTCTCAACAAACCGATATAATTCCCACTGATCCGCCAATGTTACGTCAATTTTAAAACGAGCAGTTTCCCTTTTTCCCCGCTTGCTTTTCCTTTCTCTTCTTTTCGCATTAATATAGCAGAGTTGTACAGAGTTGCGTGGGAGGTAATCGCGTGATCGAAGGTTACCGAAGGTGCTAGTTACCATTCAATCAATGAACATTCTTGTCGATGTAACAGCGTGACTTAAAGCTCGTTACAAAGTTGCTTCCTATATCATATTCGCGATGGCCTTACGCGAAGTTTGATTGCTCTGGAAAGTTCCTGCCCGATCTGGCAAGCGTACTTTGCGTCTCGTGTGATGTCGGGCTTATTGTTAGACAGGTAACGACAGTCTTCTAGAAGTTCGACAGAGTTCACATCGATTCTTTCCAACTTCGATTTCTGAACGCGTTTCGAAGCGCGAGTGGTTGGAACGTCGAACGAAAGTGTCGTGTACTTATCTCGAGTCGCATTGTTCTCTGTTCGTAAATATGGTTGGTTGAGTACGTTGAATTGTAGGATACGTTGGTTGTCCGAGTCGTTGTTAATAAACGAAGGATCTCGAAACTTTCGTGGACTTGAAAAGCAGCCAAAAATTTAATCCGAGCGAGTTTGAGAGGCGAAAATGTCCTACGAAACTCGCCTCTCGGAGCAATTAAGAATACAGAGGAACCCCTCGGCTCGACTGTGAAACTAAATCGTAGAATCGAACGATCAACGATTATAAAACACGCGTCGATTCGCGTTTGAAATTAAATCGGCAATTACAAATTTCAGCAAAACAAAAATTGCAACACGTATGGCGTGGCGACGAGCGCGCGAAACAAACTGAGTGAGAACTCTCGGAAAGGGGAGTGATTTCAACGTGTCCGGGTTCATTACGAGCCACCGCTTTTGAAATTTCGTCGTCGCGGTTGTTGAGCAAAAATCGGAAGTCCTTTCCCGGCGCCGGCCATGGCTCCTTCACCATTTTTATCGCCTGCCCGTTTCCTGGGGCGCCACTTACAATTAGTTTCCTTGACTTTTGTGCCTCGCCTAGTATTTCGGCCTTTTAACAGCGTACCTCCCATAGCAAACCGCGTTCCTGCGTTAACAGAGCGTCGCACGCGCGCGCCAGATCCATTAAATTTGCATGCCGTATTCATGAATTCTAGCTCTGCATTCCGCCGCTCTCTAATTATCTTAAACAGCGAGTTTGAAATGTACGAAATGGACGGGAAATAATGTGTAGGAAAGAAAAGCAAAATTTTAAACTCACGCAGTTTATTATAATAAATAATATTTCAGTAATTAAGGAAAACTGAGATAGTCCAAACACGGCAATGATAAAAAAACTGCACGATTTGTACCTCAGTACGATTCGTCTCACTGAAAGGCCCAGAAGCAACTGTTCCGACTAGGAAATGAATATGACTTTTTTGCCACAAAATTTTATCGATATGCAAACATTTGAATCGACAGAAAACAAATTACAGACAACGCCACTCCTACTCGAGGTCTACACCACGCCCCCTCGCGAATCACGTGACCCAAATCAACCAATCGCTAATTTTCGTTGCATCAGCGTTGCACCTGAAGAGGCCCAATTTTCTGGGTTACCCCCGCTAAAGTCACTTTCAGTGATAATAAAGAGACGTTAAGCTTTTTCTAGACTTGTACGCTGGCACGACTCGCTACTCGCTACTCTCTATCAAAAATCTCACCCTTAAAACTTCTGTCTTTATACGTATTTGAATGATTATTTCTAATGCTGTGTCATTTTATTTGAAGCAATGCTTCGTAAATAAATTATTGGTGGATGATAAGTAAAAAAGGGCAAAGGGTTAAGATTAGGAACAGACTAGGCGAACAGTTGCAAGTCTGATTTTTATGGCTACGACGTGCAGCAGGCGATAGTTTCCTTGCTCTTACGCCGCACAGAAAGAAATTCTCTCACAATAATTTCTCTTGAATTTATACGCGTATGCTTGTTCAGTAGTGTGCTCGATCGCGAATTCAAAAACATCCAAATATACGATAATACAGAGTAATGTCAACCTTCGCAAGGTCGTAAAATTTTCATAGTATCGAGTGACGCGTTCAAGTGGCAATAAAATCGCCGACAGTTTCGTGGAAATTAGGCCAGAGAATAGCTCGACATTTACGAGCCTTTGAGAAAGGCACGATCAAATCGAGAAGGGACGAGAGATATCCAAAATCCAGCGGTCCAGGGCCTAGGGGGCCGAGTCAATCGAACAGAGCCTCGTCGTAGGTATCAATGAAACTTCGAATGATAATGAGCGTCAACGAAATTTCATCATTCCTCCTACGTCGTTGCAACACCACTCCTACGTTCATTATAAAAAATTATATAAATTATAAAAATTATTATAAAAAATTGTATAATTTTAGCTGTCAGTTAAATTTACAGGAGACAGTCGAGTGCAAAGGATTAAAACGGATGTTCCGTAGGTGCACCGCTTGTATCGTCGTATAGTTTGCAGTCGAGACGTCGTCTCGTACTTTCACGTAGGCAACTTTACAATTCAACGTCGCCTAAAGCTGCTAATGTCAGATCTCTGACGCTTTTCTGGCCCACGAAACTCGAAAATCGCTTCGTGTCTTCTTCCTCCTCTTATCATCTGTTAAAGGAATTCTTTCTGCATTTGTTGTTGTCGTAATTTTCCTCCGTTGTCTGTTTTTATCATCGGAAACCCACGTTCTTTTTGTGCCGGAGCAATCATTCTCTTGATATTCTTTCGCCGTATTTTAAAATGTCACCTCCTTTGCGTTCGGAGATTTAGTCCATTTTTTCCTCTTGTTTCTGGAATTTCTTCCCTTAGAAAATTGGATTTCCTTGTTCTCGAAGTTATTTCGCTCCTCCGTGTGCAAGGAAAGTACCATTTCCGCGAATGTGGAAATTTCGGTGTGTCCCGTATATTTCCGTCGCAGCGAGCTGTAGATAGGAGGTCACATCATATCGTGATTCGGGAAATGGACGCTGTTCACGGAAATAATCAAGAACGGAAACGAAGCTTTAGACGAGCAGTCAGTAGGAATGATTTCGGAGCAAGTGAACGCTCGTAACCACTGATTGACCACAGACTAGACGTTCACGAGAGACGTCCACGTAATGTTGACCATGTCCAACCAACCAACTCGTGGAAAATATTTACCATCCTAGAATCGCTTTAGACGTAAAGATGAAAATCGATTAACAAATTACATATACAGAAAGTACAGAAAGTTTAATTTAGAACAGCATTTCGCTTTTGAAATAAAAGAGCATTTAAAATAAATGTCGGAGGACCAGAGAAAGAAGAAATCTCTATTTCTATTTCTATCAACGAAAGCAAATTTCTATTTGCTCAGACAATCCAGATAGGGAAGCCTGAGAAGCGTCAACTCTCTGCCAAAAGTTCCACGTTTACGACACGAGCCATCGAAGACAGCATCGTACCAGTTGCTAGTCAAACGTTTGTTGAAACTAGCAACATTCGGAACCGTGATAACATTTCTGATAATATTCGCGTTCGAGGTACTCGACTATATAATAAGACTCCCAACTGTGACGTTCTACCTGTCTCCGGGATCCGGATAACTTTGTCGGCCCTGTTTGTCGCTAATAATTAAATAAAATTCCCCAAGTGGAGCAAAGTCCGCGACACTGTCTCCGGATTGCATAATTCGACGCGAGAAGGCGACTGCCGTGGGAAACAGGCGAGCGTTGGACGACGAAGTGAAGGTTTGTGGCGATTTGTGTCGAAGCCGCGAGAGTCTTCGGTCTCGTTTTTCGCAAGGAGAGCCGATTTCACGTCAGAGGGCTCGTTTCTTCCGGGGTTGTTTGTCACGTGCGCTATTCGCTTTATTTTCATTGATTCGAGCTTCCGTGTTCGCATTGGGAGAAAAGACGAGAGAGAGATAGGGAGAGAGAGCGATGCCTGCGGAACCTATTAAGAACCGAAGGGCGTCCAATCGCTCGTACAACTGGAATTATACGCGTTTCGTTGATTTTCTCGAGACTTCATCGAACACGTCAACGCTCGCCAAATACAATATCTCGGATATTGTCTCCGCTTAGCATATAGAACGAATTCGAGCCGAGCAAACGTTGGTCTCGTTTAATTTCTCATTAAAGTTCCTCTGTCTCAGTCGCGGCGGAGAATTTACGAGCGAGGGACTCGCGTTAAAAGCCCCGCAACGTGTGACTCGGCGCTTGGAGAAGCGGCCCACTAGGATTAGAGTGATTTAGCCTTAAATAAGAGTTATACTTTATTTACGGAGGACGTTTCGCGGATTAAAGTCGCGGAGAAGTTTCAGGCACCGGCACTTGGTTCCACCGATTCGCGACGTTAAGGCCAAGGGTACGTGTCACTCGTGATGCTCCAATGTGCTCCAATCCAGTGTCACGCGCCTTATGAGCATGTTGGATTCCGCGCAAAGAAACGACACTCGATATTTTCAAGAGCGATTGTTCCACGTTGCAACCGTGATCAAGGACGATGTTACAAGGTCTTCCCGATGGAAATGAGCGCTCTTTTCCTCTTAGCGCGTCTTTTTACAATTTTATTCGTTTATAACGGCAAATTCCACGACCAACATTTACCTTCCCTTCTTTCGGCAAAGAAATATCCAGATCCATTCGCGTTCGAACAATCGAACGATTTGTCACGGATTTGTCACGTGAACAACGACGAAAGTCGCGCAGCCCTCGGTGCAGAGAACTCGGGCGGATTCGAACCTATTTCCAGAGGCGGTCTCAAATATCGCGGCTCGTAATCCTTCGGCGAGCGCAGGAGCAAACCTGATTAATATTTAACTGGAAACCACGAGCGGCGTACTGCGGTCGAATGAATGACTAATCACGGCTAGATACGTCGTGGCACAATGCGCGCCGGCGAAATTAATTAAAAGGGCTACAAAGGGTTTGCGGAGGCGAAGTTGTAATTAGCAACTAGAGGAGGGAAAATGGTAAAATGGGAAGTCATTCCGTCTTTTCGTATATACTGGAGAAGACGTTCTCCAGTTGGCACAAGAAGATTCTTCTTTTCTTTTTCTTTTTTTTGTCCGTTTCTTCGTAGCTTTCCTTCTTGGAGGCCGCCACTTATCTCCTTGCCGTTTTCCACTCTCGCGTTCCTTCGTCTTCAACGGCCACCGCCTTTGTCGCGCGAAAACAATGAACTGCGCGATTCCACGCGGCAGGCAAGAATGGAGCGGCAAGTTTGACGTAACAATAACATTCGAGCCGCATCGTGAAATTCCACGACGACGTCCGGAAGCTGGTTTATTAGCTCGCTCAGGTCGCATTGTTGCGTGTACCTTGTTTTCAGTTTCGACCACTTGAAAATATTCGACGTTAAATTAAACATATACCAGAAATTAATTTAAAAAAAGGAGAGATTGTAAAGCAACAAAAATCTCCTGCAAATGTCACGGTGAAACTCCGAAACACCACGTTCGTTCCAGTCTATCGTGAAACCAAATAACAGGAGTTCACAGACTCTCTTCGTTAACCGTGATTTTTTTCGTTCGCAACAGAAGAAATTCGCGTTCCGTTTAATTGAAACTACCTGAAATTTCATTCCAATAAACGAAGCTGCCGCAAACGAAGTTTCACCGTGCGCGGAATTTATTACCGGGAAATGTTGGCCGACATTTACGAATATTTCATATCGACGTTTGTGGCCACCCTTAGGCTTCCCGCGTACCGCACGAGCGATTTCGCAGCAGCGACGCAGCACGACTTGATGGCTTTATGAGGGATTATTCAGGCTTTCACGTGCACGGCTCGGTATCTCACAATTATCAGAATCGTGGATTTCGGAAGATGCGCGCCGACGTTTCCACCAACATCGCTGCATCTTCATCAATGTTGTAGCCTGGCTTCATCGCCGGTTCGAACGACACGCTAATAATTCAGCCGCTTAGAGGCCACGCTAATCAGTTCCATAAATGCAGGAGTACGCGGAAATGGCGCGACACGTGCATACAAACGTATCTGCTCGTTGCTTATTTACAGCATCAACGATTCGTGTCATCTGCTCGTTAGATTGTTGAGGAAGCGAGTCGATTCAAATGACACTTGATGAAATGAGAAAAGTTACCAAGACTGGTAAGTTTCGAGTCGTGTCTTTGAGAGTTTAATCGACTTAAAAATCAATCGCAGCATACTTCGACATCGTTTCAAATAAACGTCGCGATTCGCTGTCGTTATCAACGGCATTGTCCGTAACATCAATTACCAGCAATCATCCAACGAGATCATCAGTATTTTATGCGGTCGCGCGGCCAGAACCGATGAAAATTCATTTTGGACGAGGGCCAAGCGCCGAACAACCGCGGCGCTTCGACGTTGTCATCCTCGTGACACCCACGAGCGCAATACACGGTGTACGCGACCCTTTCGAATCGAGAGGACATTCCGTCGAGTCCTTCTCGAATCTTTTCGCGACAAACGCGAAAAGGCGCTGGAAAATCGCGAGAAATGGGAGCGGTGATACAAAGTCGCAATCGCATTGAACAAATTCAACCGGCGATATATAAAAATCTAGATCCTCATCTGCTGTCCTCGTTAAACTGAGACTAAATCAAACGAGAAACTCGGGATATGTACAAACAATGGGTTACGAAAGTAAGTTTCATTCAATCACATTCCAATTTGAAAAAATTTCAAAGATCTCTGCTAACATTTCAACATAAAGCAGATTTGGAATATCGGTAAATTTCAAA
Organism: Melipona bicolor; assembly: GCA_030673865.1. Taxonomy (NCBI): domain Eukaryota; kingdom Metazoa; phylum Arthropoda; class Insecta; order Hymenoptera; family Apidae; genus Melipona; species Melipona bicolor. Next base: position 5,217,931 of record JAHYIQ010000012.1, read on the forward strand.
ATTCACGAAGAAATTTCCGCAAGTTACCTTTCGCCAGTTACCGCGTATCGAAGCGAGAAGAATTTAAAACCATTAAATCGGCAAATTCTCCAATCGATCCAAGTACTTTATTGTCGCCGTGTGTACGCCAGGAACGAATAGACGATGCCGTTGACGCGAAACGAAAACTCGCTGGAAAAGAAAACTCGAACGTGTCGTGGTTGGTGGATTTCGACGAGTTCGCGTCATCAACCTCTCGCAGGCGCAAATATTTCGTCAGTTCGTAAACGCGAGCTGCAAGAACGCGTTTGCATACGGCCTGCGCGTCACGAGCTGTGATTTCTCGGCTTGAGGCGCTTCAGCGCTGTTTACCAGAGTTCGATACAGCGCCCTGATTCGTGTAATTTTCGGAGCTAGTTGCTCACTCTCGATTCTAGAATTATTCGCCGCCGCGTGTATGTGTGTGTGCGTGTGTAGAAAAATTTTTGCGTTTTACGTTTCTACGTGGAAAACTTCATCCCGCGTACTTTCCGTGTTCAACGTTTCAAGGAAGGATGTGGGTTTTTGCGCAGGAAGAGAAAGAAATCAGCGTGCAGAATATTCTTGACGCGAGCCCTAATTTTCTGCAAATTAATCAAACTAGCCATCTTCATCGTTTAATTCGCGATAATCGTATACTATTCGAATATTTCACGTAGAAACAGTCAATCGATACGCTCCACCGTTAAAATGCCGATACCTTACAGTGGAATTTTTATTTCATCTTCACTGTGAGATGCACAATGATTCGCGAAAATAACGCAGTCGCGTTTATTTATTTTCATTCGATATTTCGTTTATTTGTTTTATAGGATATCTCGTTGTAAGTCAAGTACCACTCGCGTAGTTTTACGTTCGTTGTGCCATTTTTCCCAACGTTCTATTATATCGTGTAATATAAAAATGTCGAATTTTTCTCTGAAAAATCCAGAACAAACTGTTCGATAAATCCGGCCAAACGGTTGAGCCGAGCGGAATGTATAGCGATCGCGAAAATATTAAAGTATACGGTGTCGTATACTTTCTAAAACATTGCGTTTGCACAATATAATTATTTAACTATCGAACTATCGAACGATCGATTTTTACTAATATAAAACTTGTACCGCAGAAATGCAAAAGAAAAATTGCAAGAAAATCACAAATATCGGCCAAATAATCATAAATTTCACAGAGAAAGAATAAATTTTGCCCATTCTTTAGAGTTATTTAGTTATTTTACACAGAATCGCAATGTTTTTATCCAAGTGACATACTTTTCAGCCAAATCCATGTGTTCCTCTCAATAAAAATCAGTCAGTCAAACATTCTAGTCGATGATCGAACAATCAGTTCTCGGAAAAAGATCGTTTTCAACGTGCCTCTACGATGACCAGTCGTTTCACTAAACACCAGAGCAACGTCAATACCTCTATTGAAACGAGCATCGATCTGCGTTTATATCGTTCGAAACAGATCGCTACATTGTCTGCGCCTCTTCAAATCCAACAATGAGACGCGCGTTGACTGATCCCAGACGTCTGTCCGATAAACGCAACCCGCGCGAAGATCAACTTCCCGCCACTAAAAATACGAACGTATTGTTTCTTCACGACGTGTACACGGGCGTGCACGTTTCACGGCTTCGGACAGATCCGAGCCGCGTCCAATTAAACGGACAGCCGAACCGTGGCCAAACTGTACATACATCATTTTACTCGCCGCCGCCATCCGGTGAACGCAGTCCCAAAGGAGAATTATAAATCTCGTTAATTGCTCGGGTTCGGACATTCGCGACTGGACGATGTATCACGAAACAGAGGAAATCGGGGCCGCACAATTATCCTGAAATGAACGTCGCGAGGCCCGTGTTTTCCGCGGAAAATTTTCCTGAATTTAATCGGTGCCTGGGAGCGAATACAGGGTGTTCCATGCGAAGCTAATCACGCAATTTTCTTTCAAACGATTCTCGCTGTAGTGAAAAAACTGCACGACTTGTATCCCAGTAGGATTCGTTTCACTGAAAGGCTCAGAAGCAACTGTTCTGAATAAAAAATGAAGACGATGGTATTTTTTGCCATAAAATTTTATTGATGTGCAAACATTTGAATCGATAGAAAACAAATTACAGACAACGGCACTCCTACTCGAGGTCTATCCCACGCCCTCTCGCGAATCACGTGACCAAATCAACCAATCGCTAATTTTCGTTGCATCAGCGTTGCCCCCGCTAAAATCACTTTCAGTGATAAAATGTTTGAAAGGAAGCTTACGTTGTTTCGAGGATGTCGTCTCACGAATCCTGTCCCTGTCCTTGAGTGGTCACATGGTTTCAACGAACGATCTTTATTTTTTTTTTTTTTTTATGGAACTGTATATATTTTTGAATTCACAGTTTTGTAGCTGACTTAAGGCGAATTCAGTGACCTAGATGAGTAGGTTTGTGTTCCAAGGTTATTCAAGGTCATTCAACGCCGCTTAAAGCTCAACCCTCGTTGAACATCAAAAGATTGTTCCTTGTCTGTGTGATATTCAAAGTGGTGGAAGTGCACTGATTTATTCTGTCCCTAGACGACAGTTGCGCCCTTTCCAATGTTTCGGAAGTAATTCGTTGGTAAGCGCCCCTTATATACGATTTTTCACATTATATGGGGAATGGAGGGTTCTTCCCGAAACACCTGACTTTTTAGAAAACTCCACATGGAAGATCTTGTATCTCACAACTGTCGTTTATTATCGTTTATCATTGAATAAATCAGTGTATCGACATCGCTTCGAATATCATAGTTATTAGAAGGAACAATCTTTGGATGCTGGAGGTAAGTTTTGAAAATTGAATGGAAAATTACCAACGTAATGACGTCAGCTACAAAATTGTGAAAATGTCGAAAATATCGAAACAATTCCATTTTTAAAAAAGAAGCAAAGGTCACCTGAAATCTCAGAAGCGTGACCGTCTAAACAAGATTCGTGGCAGCCGCAAGATGCACTTCCTTCCAAGAAACACTTTTCTCTACAGCGAATAGTTGCGATTAATTAGAGAAAATTACGTGGCTAGGTTCGCGTGGGTCACCCTGTACGTGTTGCACACGGCGAAAGCAAGCGGGGAGAAAGGTTTAACGCGTTGTTACGCAATACGTAATTGATAGTTGGATATAACGGGCTACCTATTTCTCGCAGAAAAGCGATAATTCAACGGGAATTCATCTGTGTTGCGTGCGTGGGCGAGTTTACGGAAAACCTGGGCAGAATTGCGTACCCGTGTCCTCACGAGCAGCAACGTAACTATGGCGATAACAATAAGTCTCCTACTGTAAGTCGTTCTCGATTGGCAGCGAATGCAAATGGTCTTTTAATGTTCGACGAATCGTGTTTCCTCTTATTTCTCTGTGTACCACCACTTCCTTGCAACAGTCGATGATTTTTTATTTTATTTCCAATTTCCAGTTCGTTTCAGTAATTGGGAATTACAATTGCGATTAGGTACGAAATTTTAAATTTCCATTCTAAAGTGTCAATCGAGGTTTCGGACGGGTGAAAGTCAATGTAATCAGGTGATTCCTGTGATTATTAAAAAATGTTCTAAATTGATCGCGTGGGTACGTATATATACGTAGAATAACCGGAAAAATAAAAAAGTTCTGCAAATCTACTCGATCGACGATAGCAACACCTACCAGGAGGGATTCGCGCTCGACGATTTTATTTCACGTTCCGTTGCGTGTACGAAGCGCCGTGATCCCGTTATGAGCGTATCGATGATGGATCCCGACGAGAGAGAAGATTTCTTTTTCACGCAGGTTCGTTACCTGTGAAGTTTCGGATCAAATTGCCGTTGCGTTGCGATCGTTGCTCGTATCGAGAAGAGAAAACGTTGATTCTCGACTTCAACGAGATCGCGGAGAAGAAGATCCCGGTTACTTAAAAGAAAAGAGAAAAAAAAAAAATAGAGTCGTTGCAAACGTTGCGAAATTTAGACTGCAACATTTGTTCGGCAAAGCGTCACCGAGCTCCGACCAAACCAGCGCGTAATTTTATAATAATATTCTCGCGGTTGACCGACCAAAACGCACACGTGTACGCGCGCGTATCGAGTGTCGGGAAAAGCTCGCGTTTCGTAATTCAGTATGAACGTAACGGAGTCGTGTTATAAAATATCGAATGTCAGCCGATGAACATTTGATTAGAACGCAACGCTGGCTTTCTCTCTCATTGTCTGGCCCTCGCGTGTATGCGCGCACGTATCGGAACAATGGCGTGCGAACAATGCGTGGCAGTGTTCATGGAAAATCTGACGTTGGCTGGGCGTACACAGAAGGGTTTTAGACGTTCACTTACACGCACGACCAACGTGATCGACGTAAAACGATAAATTGTACGGCAAATAGATAGCCAGAGTGTATTTTTGGATCGAGCGATATCGAATCGCTTGGAGCTACTTTCGGAAATGACGTTCTTTCATTTTCGTGAATTCGCGCTAACGCTCTCGGAGCGGCAACTCGGCGTATTGTTTTCGCGAGAACGCAAATTTTATTTGCGTGATTGATAAAGAGGAATTGACGATTCGGTCTTCAACGGCGTTCGACGGCGGCGAACAACGCGTCGCGCCTTTCAAAAATTTGACTGAATCGCGCGAGTCCGTCGATGAAATTGAAAGAGAAATTACGGTCGTTTAACGTTCGAGAAGAATCGAAGGGAAGGGAATCGAATTTTCTTTGAAACGTTTCCACGTTTTTTCCCTAGGCAAAAGTCTCGTTCGAATGGTCGTGAAGAGGGGAAAGATGAAAACACAGATCGGACGTGGCTGGTTTGACTGAACGTGAGAAAAAACGGGGAAGGGTGAGAAAAGTTTTCCCCCCTCGAGAGATAACGTTGCTCTCTCTCCCTCTCTCTCTCTTTTCCAAATATCTACTTCCTTTTTGAACACCCCTTATCTACTTTCCTTCATCGGTCGATACCGATGTCGTTTTTCTACTTAAAGAATCATCCTCGTTCCTTTCTCGAGTTCCTCTTTACCTACCATTTCCTCTTTCTCTTTTTTTCCCCGCGGTTCAATTTCAGAGTGGCCTCTCTGTAATTTCCTATTTTTTTCGCGTGAATTGAAAGTCTCGAAGCTATTCGCGGCGCTAAACGAATTTCGGGCGCATTGTTCGAAAAAAATGCTCCACTTGCGCGGAGCGACGAACATTTCATCTTCATTCCTACTTCCTGCTTTGTTGCTTTATCGTTCCATCCGAAGGCTGAAAGTGGGAGGCTGCAGTTCGCGTGGACGATTAGTTAAAAATCTCCAAATGTGGCGCCTCTCGATTTGTTATTTTTCTCTTTCGATTTGAAGAAGGAATATTCACTGAGCGTGAATAAATGATATATTCGAGCGTTGCGTTGCGAAAAATGACGTAGATTTTTCTTTCTCACTCGGCAAGACGCGCCTAGATAAATATTCAAGATCTGTCAAAAGTAAAATTTTTTCTTCCGTTTTTTTTTTTTTTATTGAATAAAATTTTATAAATTCTTCTTCTAAACGGGAGAAGCAAGTTTAATAGATTAATAGGCAGGAACAAACGTTCAAGAGGCAAGAACGGAGGAACTGTAGGATATATCTCGTGTTTCGCGTCTTCGGAGTTTGCTAATTGTTAAATCACTGAAATCATTAAAACGGAATTGGCCCGTAAATTTGAGGCACGCTACGTATTTAAACGTTCGGGCAGCCCCCGAAAGCGTAACTCAGGCGTCTCTAGTCGATGTTTGATGTTCGAATTTCGCATGACGAGAATATGTATAGCGTGCTTCCGCTATTAACTCTTCAGTAGTCGCACCGTAAACCATTGTAATCCACGGTTATTTATTACCTCATCGCTAGTTCGCCTTTAGCGCTATTGACCTAAATCCCTGTGTAATTTCTTGTCAAGGTACTATTGTGGCTTTCAAAGCGTTACACTTCAAACAATTTCAACATCGTGTCTCAAAATTGCCCATGGCTTCAAACTTCTGACATCGGATATTCGATGAACGTATTCAAATTATCAAATTGACTGAGTATTCCGCTTAAAAATGCGAATATTACATTGTCAAAATTCCACGAAACGAAACGTTGTTGCATTCTCTCGATTTCTCAAAATAAGACTAATGTTCATTAAGACATAGGTTAACCCAATTTTGTATCTATTAACCCTCCTAGCTATCTCGAATTTCGAGGGATGAGGAATTCAATATTTCCTCTTCCATTTGTTTTAACTGTTTCTATGGTAAATTTTACACAAAATATAAATTTCGCCTGGAACGTGATTTTCTATAAAAAAGATATTCAAAAGAGCTACTAATTGTGATTTTCATCGTGCTATACAGAGTGTCCCCTGCTATACAGAGTTTAGCTGATAGTACAACCGAGTAGAAAGAAATGAAATTTTTCTGTTGAAGCTTTGTTTTCAAGAAAATCGAAAATTTGAAAAATTTATCAGGTATTGGAAAACTCAAAAGAAGACGCCCCATAAATTTACGTCAGTCTCAAGTTCAGACTATCGTTTGAATTACTTAAAAGATACGGCTGTTCTTGTCAAAATTAATATTAATTTCTGCTTGAACAGAAAAGCGAGCGTATTTTAGTTATCATTTAAATTATATTACATTTACATGTAGAATATTTCGATATGGTTGTTCTAGCGTTAACAAGTATTTTCATTTATTTATTTATTATCACTGAAAGTGATTTTAGCGGCGGTAAATCAGAAAATCGTGCCTCTTCAGGTGCAACGCTAATGCAACGAAAATTAGCGATTGGTTGATTTGGGTCACGTGATTCGCGAGGGGGCGTGGGGTAGACCTCGAGTAGGATTCTTTATCAAACCCTTTTGCTATAACCATAATTCGTGGTCACGAGGTGAAAAACGTGATTATCCCGAATCTGTGGAAGCCCGTAGAGGCTTCTCTGAAACTGGATTCCTTGAAATATTATTTTCTCGTCGCCAAAGAGCGTGCAAAACGTCAGAAATCATCCCCGAGGAAGTTTCGCGGCAAACGAGGGGCTAGTACCGTGAAAGCTTTTCGAACTTTTCGAAAAACTTTGATCGACAACGTTTCTTGGATTAGACCCGGTGAAAACGTGCGGAAACACGGGACGCGACCAATCGTTCTTGGCAACGATTCCCAGACCGAGTCGGAAGTTGATAATTTTCAGTCGTATTTCGCTCGGGAAAATTGACACTTCCGTAGGAAGGGGGAGGGAAGCAGGCGTTCCAAAAATTTTGATGAGATTCCATCGGTTGAGCGTCGGCGACGCGCGACGAATGCGAACAATGCGCAATCGAAGGCAGTCGCGGAAGGACCGTTCGGGCCTTGAGTACCTCAGCCAAGTCCTTTGTGTCGATGTTTCGTTTTTAGTTCTTAAGTGAAGCGTGAGTCTTGACGATCGCGACCGATTAAAACGTTGCAACGAACTACTGACGCGCAAGTCATCACGACCAAAATCATATCTGCCTTTTCTGGGAAAATTGTGAGAAAGCACCCTGTATAAGAAGTCTATGAATCAATAAAGTCAGTTGAGTTGAGAAAACTATGAAAAGACACTCTTGCGTCGATCATTCTGAAATCGTTGAATATTTGACTATTTTTTTTTTCTTTCTCTTGTTCGAGAAAATTTATCTTATTTAGAGAGAGAGCTTTCAGTTCATTATTTTCATCTACTGGTTTGATAATGCTCTTAACGAGCTGCTAATTTATAATACTATTGAAATATACAAATATTCAGATCGAAATCCTATAATGAACTCGCATATGCAGTTATATTATTGAGGTGATTTAGTGGTACAATGGAGATAAACAAAATTTATACAATCATTAAAGTTATAAATCTATTGAGAAACGACGTTTATTGTATGCAATCATACGACAGAATATAGGTTAGAATTTATTACGTATGTATAATAATTTTCCCTTTATCGATTGAAGTCGTTCGTGTTCATTTTTCTTTTCTTTCCGCTTATATCGCAAACAGACTAGTCTCACGCTATTTTAATAAAAAAAAGGAAGAAAAGGAAAGAAAGAAAAACGGAGAAAAACTGGAATATATATCGGTTCTTAGCGTAGGATTTCACGGGATATGAGCATCGTAATTTGTTCGCGTTTCCCTCGACAAGAGCGATAGATTCTCGGCGATATTTCGAAACAGCGGAACGTTCACGGAAACCAGGGATAAAATGAAGATCGCGCGAAACCGCACGAAAAAGTCGATTTGATTTCTATCTGTGTAAGCTCAGAGCCGCTCGAAGAAACACGATGCATTCTCTGAAAAAAATCTAAAACAAAAATCTAAATGTCCGATCCCTTCTGGACATTCATTCCCAAACTTGATACTTCATGCGCATCGGTTACGTATTTACCGTGATGAAAATATGAAAATGAATATTCAAGTAGAAGAAAATTAAATTCCAACTTTGTTCTGCGTATTTTCGTTTTGCGTGCAATTCGTTCTAAGCAAATGAAAGTGGAAAAAAAAACTGTACGTCTTATATCCCAGTACAATTCGTCTCACTGAAAGGCCTAAAAGCAACTGTTCTGATTAGGAAATGAAGATGACTTTTTTGCTATAAAATTTTATTGATACGCAAACATTTGAATCGATAGAGAACAAATTACAGACGCGATCGCTCAGTACCAGACAACGCTACTCCTACTCGTGGTCTACCCCACGCCCCCTCGCGAATCACGTGACCCAAATCAACCAATCGCTAATTTTCGTTGCATTAGCGTTGCACCTGAAGAGGCCTGATTTCTGGGTTACCCTCGCTAAAATCACTTTCGGTGATAAAAAAAAAAAACGGTAGGGCGATCTAGAGTGGCTCGTGAGAATATTTGAACGCTAGGCAATTTTGGCAATTGAAAATTGACTAAGAAAGAAAAAATGAATTGTCTTTCTTGGGTGATTCTTGTCATGCTTCTCGTGCTTATACGCTGCAGTTTAACAGAGTACCTTTGTCAATATTTTAGATGCGCTGTGCGAAACATTTTGAAATTTCATTAGCACTGTAATGAAACTCAGCTATCGTGATTACATTGGCAAAGTTTGAAACAAATCCGAGAATATATATACGTAGAAGATACAAGATAATTAGCACGGTGCACATTCCCACGGATGTTATGAAAGATTTAGACAGCCAGTCGTCCATTATATTGTATTGACAATTGTCAATGGTCTCTGTGGAGTACATTGTACGTATTCGTCCGTGATGTTTCGTAGCTTTTGCACATATTTTAACAATGTAATCAGGTCAGTCGTGTTTCGTTGCAATTGCTAATGAAACTTCGAAATTTTATACGCGAAAGTTTCGTACAAAGTATGGCGCGTTCAAATGCATTCATCGGCTGCAATGTCGGACTTTGAAATACAAACGCGAGCGAAAATGGTGTCGCGATAGAATGACAATTAAAGACAAGAATTCGATCGATCCGATTCTTTTCACGGATCAAAAAATCCTCCACTGTTATTTACAGTCCAGCGAGGAACCGTGAAATTGAACGCTACAGTAATTGAAAAATGAAAGCCTCGTAAAAAAACGAGAGAGAGAGAGAGAGAAAAGATAAAAATGTTTTACGCAATTTATTTTCATCGATGCGAAATAGACACGTGGATCATGCGTGCATTTTGCGACTGGTGAAATATTTTGATCACTGCGTAGGATTGCGACAGTGAGTAAAGCTGAAAAAACCATTTCTATATTGGAAAATTTTTCAACTATAGTGCGTTCGATGATTTTATTATTATTAATTTGGCGCTAGGGGGCACGCACCTATAGATACAACGTTTGTCCGTTATTCTATGTATGTTCTCGATAGATTTGATTTTCTGTTTATCCACGTGTCCGAAACAAACGCAGTCGATACTAAGCTACATCCGTGCACAGATATTGCAAATATCACAAACATGTTAAATTCGCCTTTTTCGTATAATAAAATAATCTCTGCAGTTTGATCAATATTTCATCAATTTCATTCGAAATGTGTAGAAATTATCAGCTCGATTATTCAATCGTCAATTTTGATTATTCTTGAAATTAAATTTAAAACGAATTTACAATAATCTAGCTTCTCGACGAACGTAATTTACTTTCCCCGATTTATTCTCGACAAACTCAACTTTTCGCGGGACGAAAACGCGGTTGATACGCTATCACGCAGACTGAAATGTTTGTCCGGCGGGAAGGTAAGCGCGTCCACTTGCCAGAGATGAATAGGGCCGGTGCATTTGGGAAAATATTCACAGCGGAGCCGCGTGTTGCGTGACAAAGGGCTTGTCTAAATGCCTTCACGCGAGACAGTGTCGGCTGTTGGCGTGTACGCGCATTCTGAAAAGATAAGGGGCTACAACGATGTTTTGCAGTTACCGTCGTTTCTTGCTTCTATGATGTTGTTTCTGATGCATCAGTAAATATCCCTGAACGTTAATGTTCCAAACGTACTGTATTCCCGGCGGAAACAAGGATTTAAATTATCATCCCCGCCACTCGACGAATCTTTCAAAGAGTTTCTCACGCGAGTTATTCTCGTCGCGTCGGCCTCCGTTCGGGAAAATTAGCGATTCGTAACGTAACCGAAAAGACAAAAGAGACCGGAGCGCCGAGAGAAACGAACGATCGCATGCAAAAGACGAGTCCTTGATTTTGTCACGTTAAGATGCCAATTGAAACGCGTTCCAGACGGTTAGCACGTATTGATTCCTCGCTTGGCATCCTTACCTTACCCTCTCTCTCTCTCTGTCTCTCCCCGCTTGGAAAAGCATCCTCTGCCTCTCGCGGATCTCTTCCTTAAATCTCACCCTTTGACCTCACCTATCACCTTCAGGAAGCCTAGGCTTCCCTTTGATCTTACCAACATGACACATAACTAAACTTTATGGTAGTTCTCGCCAGATTTCGTCGAGCAGACGGGGCACGGTTGACGTCGAGATGTTCGGGCGAAATATTTATTAACGCTTTGCTTCCTCGCGGAAACGAACGTTTCACACTAACGAGAGAAACGTCTCATATGTATGCGAGCATCTATTTTCCCCTCTCGCGTACTTTTCCACAGTCGTAAAGTCCTCGTAACGTTCTCTCGTTTGGTTGAAATTGAGAATGAAGAGGTGAAGAAGGCTGTGATTGAAATTGAAAAATACTAATTGTTCCAATTGCTGGAAGTATTTTCTATACGCGCGATTCCAGTCGTTTAGCAACTTTATACACGGGCGTGTTATGACAGCAAAGTTTGCGTGGGTCAGTAGTGTTAACCAACGATGATCGGGCAGGGCCCGGAGTCTGACAAGTTACCGACTCGTACTACTCACACCGGCTGCGCGCTGAACACTGTGCAACAAACTCCGAATAATTTAACGAACGTTTATAATTATTCTCCGTGTCTATTATTACAGCTGCTATTGTACGAAGTTTTAATTGCTAGAACAACCGTCAACAAAACACCAAGACGCAATTAGAAACGCGGACGCGAAAGGAGAAGGCGCGAACGTTAACCGAGCGATTATTACTTTGTGTTCCATCGTCGCGTAAATGGAGGTTTTTTTTTTCACACTGCAGGCCAAAACGAAGGCAGTTTCTCGACGGACTCGTTCCTCAAGAGACTCGTGTTTTAATTTGAAAAGCTTTCGTACGAAAAAAGAGCAATTTCTCCCGTGATAACGATGACGTTTGGATTGTGATCACGTTCAAGGAATTTGAATTTCAGATTCCAGTTAGTTATGGCGTTATATATCTAGTTTTTTTTTTTTATTCTCCGTGGACTGGGGGGTCGAAAGTATTTTCGTGAGAAAATGCCGTCGCGTTCGTAGAATTTTTACGATTACGACGGACTAAAAACTTTAAAGGAAAGAGGTACGCCTATCGGTACAAACGTATCGATCAAGCGAACGGTCACGCCCCGTTAACCATCAAACACGTGATAGCGAGTTGATATTAATCAACAGCTAGAATATCTCGAAGCAAGTACAGGAAACGACGTTCAAACGTGGATGTTCGCTCCTTTCAAAAATTGTCTCACTCGACTCAAATCTGAAGGAGCCAAACGCTTCAGCGACAATGTCAAGCGCTGTCTCGAAGATGTTCTTTACGTTTGTCGACAGCCGTTTCGATTCGTTCGTCCAACGAAAGAACGACGAAAGTTTCTTTCCCTCTTCACTCGGAATTTTTCATCCCTTCATCTTGTAACGGGCATCTCTCGTCTCGCCTTGTCTCTTAATTCAGACACACATCGACACACAACGCGCCAGCAGACTCAAAGCGTTCGGCGTTCCGAAAATGAAATTTAACCAAGAGCATCGCGGGGCATCCATTGGAACTTTTTACGCTGGCAAATAAATTCCACTCGTTCTCGTACGTTCGCCAGCCCGACGACGAGACTCCACGAGAGGCCCACACCCTTCGTTTTTAATTAAATGCTCGCCAACCCCTCGCCTCGGCCATCTCTCCCTCCTCCTCCTCCTCCTCCTCCTCCTTCTTTCATCTTTTTCCACTCTCATTTATTCCCGTCCCGTCTATTTGCTTGTCCCTTCTTTTTTCCCTCTGATTAATCCTACTCTCTGTCGCGCTTCTGTTTTCCTAGCTCTGTATATTATTTTGCGCCTTGTTTGCGGTCCTTGTTGACTCGCGCTTAATCGTCCCCCTCCCCCCTCGGTCTGCGCCACGTTACGTCGAAAGACGTAAGACTCGCTTGCTTATTTATTACATAGATTTGTAGAAACTAATTACCTTTTCCTTTTATCATTAGCTACTTGCTCGTTGTATCTTTCATCCGTAAAATCTCGTTCCACTTTGCCGTGATTGCCAATCTAATTCCGTTTAAATTCTCCTCCCAGAGTCCCAAAACTCTCTCGTTTCACTCGCTCGGCGTATTATTATTTTCTCCTAGACGCTTCAATCTTGCACTTATATTCGATACGTAGGCACCCACTCCTTTCTACCCGCAACCTTTTAATTATTCGCGCCGATCCATCCGGTTAGCTCGCTTCTCCGTTCTCTCCTGTTCCCGCCCGTGGATGTATCGATCGTGGTGTGCAATCAGCGGTACCGGAAGTGGAAATTGCGAGTACAACTTGTTTGCCAGCTCGTACACGCGGAACAACGAAGAGAGGAAAGAAAAAAGCGGAAAGGGAAAGATCCGGTTGATCCGGTTTTTGCAAAGAAAGAGACAAGCGAGAGACGTGCAGGTGGCGCTTTTCTCCTCCGATATTCGAGTCTCTCCGACCGAGACAGAGCGCTGCCATTTTTGCATTTTGTCCTCTCGACCGGTTCGAGCATTGTTTAAACCCATATCTCGACCCTCTGGAAGGGAAGTAAATGTTATCCCCGCCAGCAATTCCAGCTGTTTTCTCGCTCGAGCACGCGAACACGCGAATATTTTTACAGACAATTTTTATGGTTTATTTGCACACGCGGAAAAACACGAACCCTCGCCAAGCTAAATGCTTGTCTGTTTGCTCGTTTGGGGATGCGCTGTGGCGGAGACACTCGCGTGTCTCAATATTTGTCGGTATTTTGTCGCCAGGTTACTGCCTACTATCCCAAACGATTAAGTGTCCGACCGTTTGTTGAATATTTGATTCGATCCTACTCTATAGGAAAAAGTTCAACGAATTATCTCGGTGCGGCAGCGTTCTCGATACCTCAGCCGCGTGTCTCATCTGCATACATATTTAAAATACGCGATTACGTTTGAACGAAACGATCGGAACGACCCGAAGAAGTTGGTAATGGAGTTTTCGTTGATCCGGAGGAAATTCTAATTTTCGTCCCGCGAGTATCTCACCGTACAGAAGTCACCCTGCATTTGAATGCGAATGGGTTGTCACTTTCTCACCATTGTCGAGGATCTCTTAAATTTTCTCACTATTGCCCAAACGTTCCCTTCTCTTGATACTAGCACCAACGATATATACAGAGTGTGCGTTCCATCAGCTGGAATCGGAAATGTGGCCATTTCGCATGAAAACGCGGGGTAAAATTTTTTGATGAATATATTAAATTTAATAAATTTAATATATATATTAGATATATATATTAATATTAAATTTAATATATATTTAATATATATTTATATATATTATTATATTATTATCTACGTCGTCCATTTTTCAATTTCCTAAAAGAAAAAAGACGAAGAACGGAAAAATTTATCGCTCGTATAGTAACGAGATACTCTATATTCCGCGTGGACTACAACCTCGTCGTTTTGTCCCGAGAAACTAGCCATCCTCAGGAATTTTTACCGAATCTTTGGCCTCATTACGGGCGAGACCATCCGTATTGATCGATAGGGAATAGAATTTTATTTATTCATTTTCGATCGTTCTTCTCGTTCTCGCGTCTGCATACTATCGAGCCTGATTGAAGCTAATTTGTTTCTCGCCGCGTAAACAACTTCCCGTTTCGAACGGGGAACGGGAAAATGATGCGGTGAACGATCCTCGAGAATCGAGGGAGTGATCTAAACGACGCCGGTCCCGTGACCGAACGCAGCGATCGCGTTCTTCAGAAGGAAAACACAAGGCTCGATTAAAGGCAAACAAAGCAGCGCTAAAATCGCCAAAATTCTTCCAAATAATCCGTCCAATAATAATAATAATTACGCCCGATCGAATCGAAAATTCCGCACCACCGAGCCCGTCTATCGCCTTTCGTCCGCGTTTCATTTCGTTTAGCCTGGAATTTTCATCGTTGTTTGAACAGCTCGCCTCGTCGAACGAAGATTTCTAATCGTGACTTACGATAAGAAAGAAAAAAAGAAAAAGAGAGAGAGAGAGAGACGTTCCCTCGAGGAAAAAAGTCTGATTGCCTCGGTAAATCCTCTCTGACGACATAATTTCGTTGGAGGCGTTGTAATATAGCGGGAACGCTTGCCCCGATTTCATTATAGTTAATTAAACGGTTAAAGATGCCGCTTATTCGCTTGCTTTTAGCAACGATCACTCTCGCCTCGCGGGGCCTCGCGAAATAGATGCGTAACAAACAAGTTCGCCGGTACGTCCGACTTTATTAGGATTACGTTGGATTTTCACGTAAACGAGATACAGAGTTTGCAAAATTTACACATTTTTGAAAATCCGAGGCTAGACAGTCTTTTATCACTGAAAGTGATTTTAGCGGAGGAAACCCAGAAAATCGGGTCTCTTCAGGTGCAACGCCAATGCAACGAAAATTAGCAATTGGTTGATTTGGGTCACGTGATTCGTGAAGGGGCGTGACCTCGAGTAAGAGTGGCGTTGTCTGGTACTGAGCGATCGCGCCTGTAATTTGTTTTGTGTCGATTCAAATGTTTGCATATCAATAAAATTTTATGACAAGAAAGTCGTCTTCATTTCCTAGTCGGAACAGTTGCTTCTGGGTCTTTCAGTGAGACGAATCGTACTGGGATACAAGTCGTGCATCTTATACAGGTCTTTGCGCTAAAGGAATAATTATTTCCTGAATCTTTCGTTCTGGATTTCTCAGTCATTTATTAAAATATCAAATAAGTAGTAAATAAATAATTCTTCTACGATACTCGAGCTTTGCCTCATCGTTCGTAAACGTCCCAATTTTTTCGTCATTTCGTCAAAATATCAATTGAATGATTTTTTAATGATACTCGAGCTTCGTCTCGTCTTTTGCAAACGTTTCAATTCTTATAAACAGGGCATTCATTACCACGAAACTTTTCTTATTTAATTCTGAAGGAAATGTACCGTGAAAGCGTCGAATGCCTCGAATTCTTACCGCGATTGTTTCCGTTGGTACGTTCGTATCTTTTCTCTTTTAACCGCGTTTTTAGTAGTCCCATAAGTCGTAAAGCGGCACATAATCGTTCATGAAAGTGATTCGATTGTTCCGGGAAGAGGAGCTCAGACAGTGAATCTTTATTATCGGGCACGAGGCACATTACCCTGTCAGGGTTGTGATCACGGAACAACGCCTTAGGATACTGTCGTATCTTCGTTAATTCGACTAATAGCACTTTATTAACGGCCATTACCTACCGCACGTAACAACGTTCGCTCGACCGCCCAAGCGATTTCGGATCGTCCCGATCGTCCAACATCGGCGATACCCCGTTTCTCATCCAGCCAATCGTTTATTTTTGTAACAGAACGTTAGACCAAGTTGAATGGCAGCATGATAATTCTCGACTGTTCGTCACTCGTCTCCGAAAGAATTTTGCTACTCTTTAGCGGTGAATTTCAGAGGCTTCAGAATTTCGGTACAGATATTACAGAGCCTTATAGATTACTTATAATTATTATTACAGAGTCTTATATATAAATTACTTATAATCATTATTATAGAATCTTTTAGATTATTTATAGTCATCAGTCAAGATATGTATTGTAACAGTTTTAGGTAAAATCACTTGTGTTTATAAATTATTGCAAGCAAGTGATCTTGATCCTCGAGACAAATCATCGTAAAATATTTCCATTAAATTAACCATTAAGTTTTGGATCAATGTGATTTTATTAATACTTTTTTTTACTTGGAATTTATTAAATTCTTTCGATTTACAATGAAAAATGTGGTCCAATTGGAAAAGAATAAATTTCGAAATCCCTCAACAGACACAAAAAAATTGATACGCCATATTTTGCCTCCCTTAAATCCATGCAACTTTTGTATCAAACAATTTTTCATTTTCAAATGCATGATTTAAAAGTTACTTCAAGTATACAAGTTACGTTATAGATTATTTACATGTTACAATCATTATTACAGAGCCTTTTAATTATTAATTGTTTTACTTATTAAAAGTTTTACTCAAGCTCTTTCAAGAACTTTCGCAAAGAAATCAGCGAAGTGATTTCAAGGGTTAAAAGGCTCGTTTGTCAGTCAAGGAATCTGGCATCGTTGTTTCGCAACGATCGGCCTCCTCAGAAAAACGGGAAATTAACGAAGAATCGAGCCGGAGTCTGGTTATTGCACCTAATACTTTAATTGGAGCGCCGAGTGCAAGATACTCGCGACGCGGAGCCATTTGGTAATCGTCTAATTGGAGATATCCCGACGAGTACTTTGCGTAACGATCCTCTTCCCAATAAAACCTATTTCATTTCCCTTCCTATTCGTCTTTTTCCTCTTCTCTTTCTTCAATCGTGCTAATTATAGAACGTAATTCTCGAACGGTCAAGAGGAGAGAGAGTTAATAACCGCGTCGAAAAACCGCGTTAATAATCGACTGAAATAATTTCGAGATTGGCAAATTAGTAATCGACTGAAATCATTCTTCACGCGCACTTTTCCTTCGTACATACGCATTATACGTATTACCATTTTCGCGTATGAAATTCAGGACGTACCATAACGAAACATAATTGTTTCTCTTTTTGGCAATTGTTCTCATTCGAAATTAACGGGAGAGACGAATTCTTCGATGTTTTTTAAATTATAAAAAGTCTGAATAACTTTCCCTGTTTTTGTTGCCGAGCGGGAACAAAAGAGGAGTCGCTTGTTTTTCGCGGTGCAACGCCATGGTAATAAAGATTGACGAGAAAACTAATCCGTTCCCTAAAAGGTTAAAAACGCTTCGCGTAGTGCAACGACGGACTGGTTCTCATCCTAATTCAAGCGCAAACGTTATTAAAGCGATCCGTGGAACGTAATTTACAAGGTAGATCACTCGCTTAGATAAGAATCTACGACGTAATGAACGCTCGGATCGATAAATTTTTTAGCAACTCACGGCATGCGAACCGATCCCTTAGATGTAATCGTAACTTCGTTAACTAGATTAACTAACGTCTTTGTCGGGGAGGGGAAATTTCTTGCAAATCGACGAATATTAGTCCGGATATGAGAATATATTGTTTCCAGGCAAATAACCATAGATGAATCTCTGTAAGGAAGAATGACGGGAAAAATATGATTTACATATAATTATCGAAAATACGAAACAAAAAAGATACAAATAGTTGACCTGTTCAAATTAACCATGTTAGTCTCGATATGAAAATACTGTTTCGAGGCAAGTAATCGTAGATAACTATCTATAAAGAAGAATGACGAAAAGAAAAAAAGAAATGATTTACATATAGTTATCGAAGATATAATAAAATAGTTAATCTGTTCAAAATAACGAATATTAGTCTGGATATGCAAATACTGTTTCGACGCCAACATAATAATCGTGGATAAGTGTCATTAAAAACAATGACGAGAAAGTATATGATTTGCATGTAGTTATCAAAGATGTAAAACGAAGAAAATACAGTTGACCTTTTATCTGATTTCGAAGCTAGGCAAATTATCGTGTTCGTGTCATTAATAGAAAGATAATGATTTGCTAGGGTGGCTGGCAAATGCACGTTTGGTCAGCACTTAAGTGAGCTAACTTAAATAATTGAGGCGACCTGCGGCGTGCACGCACAGCTACGAATAATTAGTACGCTTTCTGCGAAGGAACGAACTTCCATTAGGAGAAACAGTAATTAAATTGCACTCTCTGCCGTGAATTTATTTATACAAGTTAATTGGTTTCTCAACCGATCGTTTATCTTCCAATCCAGAATCCTTGCAGTTGCTTTCTTTTATCAACGAGAAGGCTACATATTGAAAGTGATTTTAGCGGGGGTAACCCAGAAAATTGCCTCTTTAGGTTAGCAACGCTAATGCAACGAAAATTAGCAATTGGTTGATTTGGGTCACGTGATTCGTGAAGGGGCGTGACCTCGAGTAGGAGCGGCGTTGTCTGGTACTGAGCGATCGCGCCTGTAATTTGTTTTGTGTCGATTCAAATGTTTGCACATCAATAAAATTTTATGGCAAAAAAGTCGTCTTTTAGTCAGAACAGTTGCTTCTGGGCCTTTCAGTGAGACGAATCGTACTGGAGTACAAGTCGTGCAGTTTTTTTTATGTACTACGTCGGTAGTACAAGTAAAGAGAACTTATTTTTTTCACATAGAATCACCTTTACTTCATCTAGTACGTAACTGTTGTGTAGATACAACAAAAGCGGAACGACATTCCAGCGAAATGTTTGCAGTCATTGTGTCTGGAGTTACGCTGCAAAATTAGGGAAATTACGCGCATTGGATGAGCTTCAGCGATGGGACAAACGTTGAGTTTGAGCCATTGTATCTCACGAGTTATGTAACGAGAGTCATAACGCCTTCATTTACATGACGTGAACATAATTGCAATTGATTATCAACGCTCTTACCATTGCATTATCGTGGAACTGCAAGTTCATCGCGGTAGAAATTAGCAAGGTATCTAGGTTAACTCGATTACAGATCGCTGATCTAACAAATTGACGGCATTCATCGACTTTCCGAACTCGAACTACCAAAAGAATATATTATCGTTATAATCGTCTTGCCGACAATTTGCCGTTATCAGATCACCCGTCGAGGACCTCATTTTTTTCCACCGTCGGTGAAATATTCCCCCTTTGAGCACCGAGTTAATTCCCTCCTTCGCGGGTGGAATTTCAATTTTCGTGAAACGGTGGAAATTTCAGCGCGAGCCGCGATCAAGCGGAATAGATCGTTAGAATTACGGCGAACGGCAAATGGAAGATTTTTGTAGTCGCCGTTAAAGACTGAATTGAATCTCTCTCTCTCTCTCTCTCTCTCGACGCGTCGATAAATATACGAGTTTCGTTCGAAGGATGTGAATTTGATCATCGTTTATAAATTGATCCCGTTGAAGCCGTGCGAACTTTACTCTGGAACGTTTCTTCCTCGACGCGATTAATTTTAGCTTTAGTCCGATAGATTTTGATCTTTCACTTGCCACTCTGCAGTTGAAGATTAAAATCCAACGTTGATCTTCAACTTGCTCCTCGCATCGATCGTACGTGTGACATTAGTTTATTAAAAAACACGTGAGCTGTATGTTGTCATATTAACTTGAACGCGACTGTAATTTGAATGACGCATATTTCTAAATTTACGGCAAACGCACGGAACGTAAAAATGACGAAATATTTGTGGATTTATAGATATTCGAAGAGTAAAGGTAAATTTAAAAAAATTAAAGTTTCGAGTCGTGCTCGTAAAAATATAAATTTGCGCAAGGGAAGTTTCGTTGTCTTGTCTTGTCTTGACTGGAAGTTAATAAACTCGAGTGGTTTAAAGTTGTCCGTCGATCGATAACTCAATCAAAATCGTGCGTGTATATGAAAGGCCCGGCGTGTTTCTATCCGCCAACGCGTTGCTGAATCGCCTTTTCACGAAGTTTTAATTACTAGAACATGACCGCCGCTGCCACGGAATTACTCCATTAGCAAATAAAAGCTGACTCAGCTTTACGAATCCTACATGCTTTGCCTTTGGTCAAACGTTCGTTGCTCGCTGCTTCGGCTACGCGCTGCAACTTTTCTCCCCTTAGAGGGGAGAAAACTCTTGAAAAGACTTTGATTCTACTATGTATTATACCACGATCCTCTGTCCTAACCCTCCTCTTGTTAATTACGATTCAGTTGTTTGAGATCCCGAGCTCTCCGAACGACGCGAAAGAACGTCGTTTTTATTGCGTTCTCACATTTTAACCCTTTGTCCTCGACAAACTTTCTTTGTATCATCTACCGGCAATTTCTTTACGAGGCATCGCCACTTCAAATAAAATGACAAAGCATTGGAAATAATCAATGGTGTTTAACACGGAATTCGATTTGCTACGGATCTTTCACTTCAAATTAACTCTTTTGCGAGTCGTATTCGCCTTTTTGCCCTAAAAATTAACCATTTTGTAGATTACACTCTACCTTCCGCACTATAAATTAGCTTTTGCAGATCATATTCACCTCTCAGGTTTTTCAGGTTTCCTACAAATTTATTTCCTGAAGCCATTGTAATAAAAATGAAATCCAATGTAAAGTTATTATTCCGAAATTTAAATTTTATCGCGCTTCGTACGTAGTAATACTTGAACAAAAAATGACGTAAAATTAACACAAAATATTTATTTGACACTAAAAGTATCTACATGCACACGCGTAGAGTCATTTATATTCGTCACTTGTCACTATGCAGGGCAGTTTTATATACACATTCGTGTAATAATTATGACAGTCTGTGATAGGAGTGATAGTTGCAACCGAATGATTAATTACATTTGCTAAATGACCATGATTTGAAGGATCTCTCAGTCGAAATATTCCTTTCAGAATTTATTTCTGAAAAAACTTTTTCAATGGGATTCGTGGTTGGAGAGTATGACGGTAGAAATAATTCGAGCTAGCAATCTGAATTGATAATTCAACAAAGTAACAATCAAACACGATGCTATCGTTACCAATGGTCCACGAAAGAAAAGAAAGCGAAGCAACTGTTTTAACTTTTTTGCCATAAAATTTTATTATTATATTTGATACACAAAAATTTGAATCGATAGAAAACAAATTAAAGGCGCGATCGCTCAGTACCAGACAACGCTATTCCCACTCGAGATCTACGCCACGCCCTCTCGCGAATCACGTGACCCAAATCAACCAATCGCTAATTTTCGTTGCATCAGCGTTGCACCTGAAGAGGTCCGATTTTCTGGATTACCCGTGTTAAAATCACTTTCAGTAATAAAAGAGAATAAACATAGATCTCTAACCCTCTATAGAGAAAAAAAATAGAGAGAAAGAAAAAAGAAATAATAGAGTTTAATATTGCGATACGTGATAATAACGAGTAACACGAACGCCTGGAGAGTCTAGAAATCATACAGGATCGGAAATATTCCATTCGTCCTTGCGTTATGGTCTGTCTTTCGATTAAAATCATTCTTTATCGCCCCACTTTATAGTCCTGCTCATTCAAGGACGTTACACGGCGTTGCCGATTTGTATTCGTAAAACGTAATCGACAAGATGAAACAAGCGATTCAATATTCCGCATCCGAACGCGCCCGACACGTGCGTTTGCCCTCAGCATCGACAGGGCGTAGATCGATCGGAGATGTCCGCGTCTGATGAATCGCGCGATATCGACCTGCGTTGCCCCGACAGTGACATCGCGCGTACACGTGTGTACCACGTACACACGTTCTCGGAAGAGAGGGCTGCTTCTCCGCGAAAACTCGCGGATTCGATCCGAATCGCGCGACCTGCTCGCTGTTGCGTTTCGCCACCGTCGATCAGTTTCGTGACAAGCCATCGATACGAACATTTCCAACGAGATTTATCCTAAGGATCCAAGCCGCGTACCAAGCTTATCGACACAATCGTTCCGCCATCCTTTGGAAACACAGCGGCGAGTATTTCTCAGGGAGCATCGAGCTACCGTTGTTTGTCTTTGTATTAATATCTCAACGTATTGATATCTCCGTGAACGTGATCCGTTTCTTCGAGTTCGCGAGAATGAAATTTTTAACCATTTGTACTCGACTGTTCCCTGTAAGAGGACATAGTACTTGAATTTAGTCAACAGCTAAAATCATAAAATTATAATTTCTACATTTATAATTTTATAATTGAACTTAATCAATAGCTAAAATTATAAAATTATAATTTCTACATTTATAATTTTATAATTGAATTTAGTCGACAGCTAAAATTACAAAATTATAATTTCTACATTTATAATTTTATAATTGAATTTAGTCAACAGCTAAAATCGTAAAATTATAATTACAAATTTATAATTTTATAATTGACTTTAGTCAACAGTTAAAATTATAAAATTATAATTTCTACATTTATAATTTTATAATTGAATTTAGTCGACAGCTAAAATTACAAAATTATAATTTCTACATTTATAATTTTATAATTGAATTTAGTCAACAGCTAAAATTACAAAATTATAATTATAAATTTATAATTTCTGATATTTATAACGAGAGTAGGTATGGTGTTGTATGATATAATATAATACGACATAAGAGGAATAATCAAATTTCAAAAGAAGAAATTCTTAAGGATAGAGACAGTTGACACTCGTTGCATCATCGAATACACTCGTCAAATTATTATTCGGATAATTCACACGAACTAAACTTGTTATTATATATTGGTTCTTACAAAAGTTTATAAAACGGCAAAAGCAATTTTTCAGCAAATTGAAATTATGTATCATTCTGTCTCTTCTACGTACTACACTTGATGATTGTTTTAAACGAAGTCACACACTAGAGACACTATAATCAACAAAATTTCCTGCTAAATACCACTTAAACCAAGATTAATTATTTCCAATGCTATATCATTTTATTTGAACTGATACTTCACTCGCTGTTTCGTAAATAAATTGCTGGCAGACGATACAAGAAATGTTTCGGAAGGTAAAGAGTCAAAAAGGGAATGTGGTAACTTTAGTTAGTTGACTTTCTTCTCAATAAAGTGTCTTTCCTTCTTGCTTGATGTTCGACGACCCGTTCGTCCCTTGCGATTCTTACGGAATTGTCCAACACGTGTTACGATCCTTTACCTGGCAGCACCTTAGCTCCTAAAGAGAAAGAAAATAGAACTTACGAGCCGATAGGGAGCACAAGAGAGCGACAAGACTCCCTGATCTTGCGAGATCACTGGTTTCGTAAATCGGATACCTCGCAATGAGTAAACCGGGATATTATTTTTCAAGGAAATGCCGTCTCAACTGTGAGAGTTTTGCTCCACTTCTGCGCAAAAGCCGTTTATATATCTGCAAATGAAATTCGAACGAAAGACGATCGTTCTTAATTACGCGAAGCTCAACGGGAAACTTTTCATCGGGATCAAAACCACGTAATGTTATCTCTCCCTTCCTTCTGCCCTTTTTTTATTCAAAAACTTTTCAATTCCGCTCCCCTGGAGATTCGTTTCAAAAACCTTTCGTTCCGAATACTAATGTCGGATAACATCAATTTCCCCGTTGTTCTATGTTAATTTGATCGGGTTTGTCTCGCCAGAACGTATAATACTTACGAAGCCATTTTCATCGAATATACGTCCCGGAGCGTTCGTTTCAAATTTTACCTCGAAATTTGATTATCGAGGATCATCACGAATAGCTCCAGCAGGGCCTTTACTCTGTACTTACAAATGATGGACGTGGACTATTTGAATCATTAAGAAATAAAGCAGAAAGCTATACATGGATGGTAATTTTACATTTGCATGTAGCTTTGTTAAGTAAAAATTGGAAATCTGGTAAAATATGATTGTTCTCTATTAATTGTAATAATTGGTGCGACGATAAATTTATTTCTTCCTGGTATATTTGGTATGTAAATGTTCCTGATATATTTGGTATGTAAATGTTCCAATTTAGCTTGTAATTCTACAAGAATCTGTTTCTTCGTGACTCTCTTATGGTGACGAAAGATCATCTGAAATGGCTCGTATTAATACTATTGTAAATATGATTGAACATCGTCTTCTTATGTGTCAGAGGCACAAAATGAAACGTCATCATCTACATGATTATGACATATTCACAGTCTTGCGGAATGGGAACAAATTCTCAATGATATCACATTATTATTATAAGCTTACATTAGACAAGTATCATTTATTACACTAAATTGTAAACCAATTACATTCAACAGTAATGTACGTATTAATAATAACGAATTTCGCGAAATTCTGTTTTTATTTTTCAATACACTGAAAAAATTGTAAACAGCCAATTATATTCAACAATGATAGTGCAGTAACGAATTTCGCAAAATTTTGTCTTGTGGAGATATATTCGAGCGAATATTCGTCAATTCTTTCGTTTCTGTTTGCAATAACTCCCACACAGTGTCACGTTGGTGCACACGTACGTGTGTATACGCGACCTGTCATTTTAAGCTAATAAAACGTCGACAAACGTCTGCAAACGAGAGCGTGTTGTACACGGTGCGATCGGCGCCTACTATCTTTTGAGTGAATTACGCGCGTCCCGTTCACAAAAGATTCTTTCTTTCGCTTCTCGATCGAGCACACCCAACACCAACGACCAGCGCTGCTGAAAGCAAAAGCGGGGGAAGAAACGAGATTTCCCAATTTTCGGACAGTCGCTGTGCTGTTGCGGCAACAATCGGAGAAAAATGACGCGCGAATGATCGAAAAGCAACGAAAACTCCGGGTTTGGGGCCGGAAAACGCGACGAGAAACAAAATTTCCAACTTTTCGACGGCAGTGTTATTGTTACGATTGACGAAGCACAACATGTGCGCGCGACGGAAATGTTAAGGGAGAAAGCGCGACGAAACGAAATTGTCAATTTTTCTCGACCGGTTTGCAGTTCACCGATGGCGTTCGTGACTAGCGTTTGAACGTTCCGCCGGCGGGCGAATGTTCGCTTATCTCGTCCTTTAGTCGTTGGAAACAGTCCGTGAACACTCAATGTTTTTTATTGAACGGGCGTTTTATTTAACACATTGATCGCCGACTGTAAATCGAATAGGTTTCTTACCAGGACCACGAATCCAGGCTTAGATACATGTTTTTATCACTGAAAGTGATTTTAGCAGGTAACTCAGAAAATTGGGCCTCTTCAGGTGCCACGCTGATGCAACGAAAATTAGCGATTGGTTGATTTGGTCACGTGATTCGTGAAGGGGCGTAACCTCGAATAGGAGTGGCGTTGTCTGGTACTAAGCGATTGCGCCTGTAATTTGTTTTCTATCGATTCAAATGTTTGCACATCGATAAAATTTTATGGCAAAAAAGTCGTCTTCAATTCCTAGTCAGTACAATTGCTTCTGTCAGTGAGACGAATCGTACTGGGGTTTTTACGCTTTCATTTTTTTTATTCCTTTTGCTAAGTTAGAGAACTTACAACGAGGCCCCTAAATCTCACAAATCAGTTAGTTTCGTTTAACATCTTGTTTCAATGTTTTATCATAAATGACTCAAAAATCAGTATCGTGTATTTTTTATGTAAATAAAATGTAGTTACGACTTCTTCAAAGTAATTTAACAATTTATTATATTATCATTACATCGCTAATAAGATTTAAAATTAAGATCGCCACACATATGTCGGCCACAGACAGATCAGCGTGTTAATCGTGCGAGATCGGTTACGAAGAAGTCTCCAATAAAAGTGACAAACTCTCGCGTCGCGGTTCTTTCGAAATTCACCGATAAACTTCCCCGCGTTTTCCCGCCGGGACGTGGCAACTTTTGGAATACCCACTCTCGCCAGTCGCTTAATTTCACGCTCGGATCCTGCCGCCCGTCGAGCACCCGTGTCTGAGCTCCGAATCGTCCTGTTTTCTCCCCCTCCAACGTTCAGATCGAAAGTAGAAATGCCAAGTAGGTTGAACTTTTTCCGTTTGCTGCGTTCCTTTAGTAAACTGTACACTTTCTCCTTCCACGTTGGGATTTTCGTTTACGCGCGAGTTTTGAAAATTGACGAGAAGGGACGAGTCTTTCGAAAGCCAAACTGATCAGTTCCATTTTTGGACAAGTTTTGGACAAATCCGTCAAAGACCAACGTTGCATCGAGATAGGATTCGAGTTTGCAATTTTTTTTCACGGTGAATTTAATACCGGGAGTACGAAAAGGAAATTTCGAAGTTCATTTTTGAACAATTTTTTTTCTTTTTTTTTAATCAATGTAACACTGAGACTACGAGGAAAAATTCCAAAGATGTGTTTAATATATTCCCATCATTGCGACTTTCACCTAGCTTCTACGATTCACGAAGTTTAAAGAAATTAAATTATTTATGACATCGTGAATTATTGCTTCGACTTTCAGTTCCCGAGAAAAAGGAACGAACGACTTGCTCCTTCAAATTTATTTATCGCAAAATAAGGCAGATAGCGGTAATACGAAAGAAAAAATAATATTCGTAATGTCACTGTAATAACGGTACTAAGTTTTCTTTTTTAACGTATAAAGTTGATCGGTATGGCTTTTAAGCGGTTCGTGCGTGGAAAGCCCAAGGGGATCGTTTTCCTGGGAATTCTGGGTTCCTTGCTTCCGAGAGGGCCGCGTTTTACTCCATTTGACGTGGATAGAAAGAGAGGAAGAGAGAGAGAGAGAGAAGGAACGCGGAAGGCTTCCTACAAAGATAAAATGGATATCCAAGTGAAATCCTTTATAGGCTGTTAGTCCTTAAATTTATGAAACTCTGTAGGCGAAGCTGCCAACCTGGAAAATTCAACGAGAAATAAATTCTCGAAATAAATAACGTTGCAAGAAAGCGAGAAAATGTACGAAAGAGATCGAGTATTGCGATCCGACACACATGTACGTGTACGACGGGAAATCATTCGTCGAGCAAGCAACAATAAGCGTGGAAAAACGACCGTGCGTTTGCGCGATAATCATCCGATGTTTACCGATTAATGGCCAATTAATTGCGCGTTACACGCCTTTGGCGAACGTTTGAACGTTCGTTGAAAATCCGTGGAATATTCATCGGTAGAAAAAGGGGCACGAGTTTGAGTAAAAGACTCTCGTTTATCGTGTAAAGCAAACATTAAGTAACCGTGAGTGTACTTTGTCTCTTGCTTTAAGACCGTCGGTAAAATAGGTCGTGAAGCTTTACACAACTTGCAGCAAGTAGCGAGTTTGTACGGCGTAGTTAAAAAGCTTGCTAAAAAAAAAAGAAAAAAAAAAGTTGAAAGAGCTATCTTTCGAATATAGAGAAGTTTGCTCGTGTTACGAGTACCACGCGAAAAACGTACCTCTTAATCTCAAATTGAATATGAAAATTTGCGTCTTTCGAAAGAGTCGTTCCCTCCCAGTAGCAAGAGTTTTTCTTGTCGAATAAATTTCCAGCAAATTGAGAATACGAGAAGACTGTCTATTTTGAATAAAACAATCGCTGCTCCGCTCTGCAGATCTTTTTGATCGGAAGTCGAAACGAAATTCGAAAGTTGTGAAATCCCCTTGAAAGAGGTTAGTTAGAAATTTTTAAAAATACCCAAAGAAGAGACTTTTAAAGAGACTTTGTTAACATATTTGTGAAAGTAGTCGACCGTGTCGCCGTGAATTTACAGCGTACGGGTGTTTTATACGCCAACATATCCCCCCGAACAGCGGAATTGGAAAGCTTCCCCTAATCCGGCGATATCTTTCCATCTACAGGTGACGACTTTCAGCGTTGAACAACCGGGCGTTCGTCCTGCGGGAGACAGAGACCAGAAGTAAGGATGGCCTTTCACTGGGATAAGCTCTCACCGGCGGAATTCCAACAGCTACAGGATTTGGCAGCTTGTAAGTAAAAAACGGAATAGCCGGCTGGCTGCGAGTTTCGTAAACTTTGTTACCAGATACCGGGGCCAAGGAAAGCACACCGTGCCATTTCGGTGCAATTCGGTTACCACTGCAATGCGATCTGCATTTTTCCCGAGCGAACGAGGACGAGCTTCTTCATCCGATCGTTCGCGTTTCCTGTGCGCGAGAAAAAGTCGCTCGCGTTGTTGAATTTTTACTATCAAAGTCCGGTCGAGATTACTTTGCGAAAAATCACACCAGTTGCCAAATGAGACTGTCCTCTGCAAAGTGAGAAACTGTTCTGATCGAATTCTGAACGTTGCAGGATTTTTACCGGGTTACGCGATTTTTACAGGAAAGTTTCGGGCAGTTTGATTTCTAGGATTCTGATTTCTAGGTGATGTTGTAATTTCATTTGGACCTCTCGTGGGAAGAACGACGCGAAACGAAACGATTCTAACATTTAACGAAACACAGGCGATGACAAAATACGTTTTCAATAGACTTTCAAACACGATTGGGAACGCGCAAACAAACGCGACTAATAAAGTAACTGGCGAGGATCTCGGCTGAAAGTCATGGAATATCAGGCTCATTGTTTATGGAATTATGGAAATTCGCCCGACATCCCCTGAAAGAAAGCTGGAATTTATTCCGGCCGCGTCGCAGGATACGCCTGTCTTCGGGATAAATTTCAAATTTCGTAACTGCATTTTCCTCGCGCAGTCCGAGCGGCATTACGACCTTGTGTGTGTACGATTTTATTAACACCGTGAATAACGTTCGTGAATTGCATTCGTCGCTTCAGATCCGGTATCCCGAAATGGCACGGGCGCGTAAGTCGCTGCGTATTTACGTGTCTGGCCGCAACCGACCGCTTCTACTTATCGGATACAACGTCGAACTCCGCACTTTCGCGCGTAATTCCTTTGAAACTCCACAATCGTTCAGCAACTAATTGTTCCACTGTTTCGCAAATTGGCAAACGCGTGCGAGGAGTCTCGCTCTAGACTCCAAACGAAGGAAATTCTAAAATAAAAATCTTGGCTGAACTTTCCTTCTTCCTGGTTTGTTGGAGGTAAATATTATTGTTAGAAATAAATAGATTGCTTTAGATTCGGCGCGGGCGTGTAAGTACTACGTATTTACGTGTCTGGCCGTAAGCGACCGTTTCTACTTGTCGTAACTTTAGCGTTTCGCGTGTAATTTCTTCGAAAACTCAACAAACTGTGTTTTCCACTGTTTTGCGATGTACGGGCAAATCCCGCTCAGAGGTTCTAAATGAAAGAAATTCTAAAATAAAGATCTTGGTTGAACTGGAAAAAATCGCGCTGTTAGAGATAAATGTTACTTACGAAGGTGAAACAAAGTGAAATGAAAAAAAATCTGAAAGAGAAAAGGCTCGACGTGGCAATATCCTCGACGCGGATTTTCCATTTTTTTGCGAAGCCAGCAGTTGTGCACTGTCGATTTCCCGATTTCGGGGGCGGAAACACGAGTTTCCGTGCATGAGCGTTAATCACGCGAAACGTTGGCGCGCGATCCATCATAGTTTCTCGTCAATCGTCCCGAAAATAGTGGCCACCCGAAAATACCTTGCTCGTTAAGTGCATTATGACGTCGACGTTTGGTAGATTAGGCCAATGGTCTCCTATTATTAGTCAATTTATCGGCGTTGTTTCCTCTGCAAACAACTGAATCCCAGATGCCCCAGATCGATCGTGTTTCCATTCGCCTCTGTTGCTATTTCCTTCTTTCCTACCGCCGGAGCTGCCCAATAAACTGAACTGAAAGCGCACCTTATCCAGCCCCTTCTTTTTCCTTTTGTCTTCTTTTCGGCTGTCCGTTCGAAAGCCCAACCTCGATCGACCAAGTAATATCGCGTCGATATCGCTTTAATTGCCACCGCGAGCGTATTGACACTCGTCCCGACGAAGTTTGTTCGTCGGCTGGATCAAGCGTCCTATCGGCAAGGACGAGTTTTCCGGCAAGGAACGATGGCGTGGAAAGAGGTGCAACGATTGGTATAGCCGCTAAAAAAGGGACGAGCACAGGGTGGTGCTCGTTCGAATTCAAACAGAGTCGTTTCGTCTAAATTCAAATCAGCTTGCTGCGCTTCATCCAGTGGCTCGGTACGTAGCCACTTGGTTCTAGTGTCTTCTAAACTTCAATCTATATTTAGTGTTACGTCTAAATCCTAGAGATCAGTCTCGAATGAATCATCTTTGCTATATCGACTCCACCGACGAATACGCGCGAGCGATATAATAGTTTAGCTATTTTTGAAACAGCTTCGATCAGGATGTTCGATCGAGCATCAGCCGAACGAAGAAAAATCGTGTCTTTAGAGTACTTGGTGAAATTGTTATTGACAGTGTGTCAGTCGCTTGATAGAAAACAGTCTCTTTACCTGGAATCGCGTCGTTACCTAGCTGGGTACGAGGCGGAACGTAATTTCGTTGTAGATTCTATGCAGTGAACCCAATGCGTTTCTCAGCCGTTCCATTACTACTCGCGAAATTGCATTTTCTGTTCCGGTAAACAGGAAGCTACAGGGCGCGCAGCAAGTCACAGTTGCTTTTAACTTCATTGTTTCAGATTCTGCACGAAAGCTTCAGGATGTCCTCACCGAATTCTGCGGGTCAAACACAACGCCCAGCGGCGCGCCCAAGTACCATCCAGACGGTGTAAGTTGAATCGCTCTGTTAATTATATCGCCGGCTGTTCTCACCCTCGCTCTATTTGACTTGGTCCTTTCATCCTTCCCTGTGACACGCTCCGATTTCGAGTATGTTTTCACTCTGACTTTGTCCAATTAACAAAATTCAGTGATCGCTGTACAGACGAATCTTGATTATAATTTTTAAAGATAGATGTAGCAATTTCTATTTTTCTCAAAGTTACGTTTTATAAAATATTCTCGCGATTTCGTTTGAAGAACAACACTAGTAACGGTAGATAAGAACAGAGAAATCTATTTGGATATGGCATGCTTCGATTTCAAGCATCCAATTATCCAAATTCATTGATCACTACAATTGACTGCAATTTTTACAGATAAATGTCGCAATATCTGTTTTTCTCAAAATTACGTTTTATAAAATATTCTCACGATTTTGTTTAAGTCACTACACTAGTAACGGTAGATAAGAACAGAGAAATCTATTTGGATGTGGTATGCTTCGATTTCAAGCATCCAATTATCCAAATTCATTGATCACTACAATTGACTGCAATTTTTACAGATAAATGTCGCAATGTCTGTTTTTCTCAAAGTTGCGTTGTAAAATATTCTCGCGATTTCGTTTGAAGAACAACACGGCTAAGATAAGAACAAAGGAATCGTTGGCAAGGTGTCAACGTGTTCGGAGAAATTTCACGGCAAACAGTTTTCATTAATCGCTCGTTAATAAGAATGTTAAAATGCACAAATGAAATGCCCCATGAAATATTCTTTAAATGCACTTGTTTCTAAAAACAATTGAACGAATCGTTCAATCACATTGCAATAGGAAAATCCAGCAAAGTGGTAAACGATTGGATAATGCGGCGCGCGTTTGAAAGCTTTAATTTCCGGAACATAATGTCATTTCATTGCCATCTTCTTTCTTTTTTTTTTTTTTTTTGGGTGCTTTTTTCGCACAATCGGGCATCAGCCGTCGACTAAATTTCTACCGATACGCGAAATAATGCAATTGCATTTTGTCCCGCTTCGACGATTGCCGAATTCATGCAAAATAAAACAATTACAACACGGATGGAAAATAGTGACCATATCTCTGTGTAATCTTCTTTGAATATTACTACGAACTATATTGCGAGTACTGTTACATTTTGTTGTACTTTTCTCTTTGAAAAATTGGGTAGGTCATGTTTGAATAGATACGTAACTGGTCTCTGGAGGAATATTGGTTAAAAATTGGGAATCACTTGCTCAAGGTTACGCACATTCAACTTTCTATTTAAAAATGATTAGAAATTCTAAATTTATATATATATATATATATATATATATATATCAATGTACCAAAAATAGAGGACGAACGACTTTCATTTATGATAAAGTAATAAAGTAATCGCTGGATTGATAACTCGTAATCAAACCTCGTACACGCGGCTGAAGATAGTGAAAGAGTTAAGATGAAAATCAATATTTTTTCAACGACGCGTTTATCGACACCGGAGAAGCGAAACCGGATTTCGAGCGTTTCGGGCGCGCGACGGCGTGCGACTTTGGGGGATGAAACGGTGAACAGCGTGTACGGAAACACAGACACACTTGCGCGAAGCACATCGTGCGGTATAAACTCGCAATAACTCGCACCTGCCCCCGTACGAGCCAGACGTATTCCCCACTGTAATAGCTACAGGAATAGTTTCGGATTTTATGGGACGGGTGTTTCCTCGTGGTGCGTGCTAACACGTCCGAAGCGTTTGCGTGTAGTTCACTAACACGGTTATGTCACGCGTTTGTACGTGTCATTGTTTCAAGCGGTGTGGTGGCTCCGTGAAACGCGGCATCAAGCCACGCAGACGCGAGACTCTCTGACCGGTGCGCTGATTCTGTCTTTTATGGCCGCGAAATTTTATATCCGGCAACGATCGTACCTTATTCACCGGCTTCTCGTGCGTTGTCTCGTCCGCGTATATTTCACATCAGCGAACAATACGAAGTACATTGCAACACGCCTGTGCCGCGTGACGGACATTATCATATCACGGCTAAAAGATAGAAATTTGATTCAATTTTGTTCTTCCGAGCAATTTTAATGCTCGTTTCGAAAAGAATATGTCGTTCGTGTCGTAAATATGTTCCATTTTGTAAAATTGATAAAAGCACAAAATCTAATAAAAGTTATCGATAAAATGAGATTGACTTACTTTAACGACTGAAGAAAACTGTCGTGTGTATCTAGGTAGTTCCCGTTTCTCCATTTTGTATCGATAAGATACCAAAAATTTCCACGTTAAAGTAGAATTATTTTCAATAAAATCTAATTGCCAAACGTTTCGTCGATCTTCGTTTCGTTGATGAAACCGCGCCAGGTTCCGCGGAGATTTCGCAGCGAATATTTTTATCCTAACGTGACTGCCCCTTGTTCGACGCGTTACGGAAAGGCGTCATCGCCGTTTCGTTGCTAGCTATTGAAACATCGGTGTTTACGAGACTTGTCACCACTCTCTTACCTTTGCCTTTTCATTCAGAAATTCGACACCTTCATCCTCGACGGCAATATCGTTTCAAACGACCGACTGTCATCTGGAGTTGAATCGCCCGACAATGCTGTGCCGAAATTTCAGTCATAAAGCTCCAGAGCAATAGAATCTCCGACAGCTGCGAAATGAGTACAATCAACGTTATCAAAACTTTAGGACAAATAACAGTACGGCGCAACTTCGTTTAGACGAACCGGTTAATGTTGAAACTCATAATTGATAAACTTTTGTTGTACTCCTTTGTTATTTAAACAAGTAAGAATAAGATGTGGAGGAAGCTCGGAACGTCTCCATATATCTTACCCTAGCTTATACATTTTACAAAACTTTGTTCGCTCTTGTCCCCTGATTTTTCTAATAAAATTTACCGTCTATTTCTTTGAAAGTGCAAAATAATACGGTAGTAGTTGATAGTGATTTAACAAATTCTTTACTACATATTATTTACGTTCTTTACGCTCATTTAAATTTCCCCGCCGAGCCCCACTCTTTCAGTCTGTTGATTCCCTTACTAAGCAAGTGAAGAAATCGACGCAGTGGAGGGGGTAGCGCTAGCGATCAGGAAAGTAGGGGGAGGGGCTTGGGAACCGCCAGTTAGCCTCTTCTGATTTAAACGAAAATTTTACCACCAAAGTTGATACCAAAACTCTGAACTCGTCGTCTTTTTCTCGCGTATTTCTCACGCATAGCTATGCAAAATGACGCAGGAGTCAAATGAAACACGTTATTATTAGGGGGACTCACGACGTCAGCTCCGAGCGCGATGATAAAACTATGAAAATAAGGGTTGTTATCGCAGTCGACGCGATAGCTGATAACGTTCCTCGACGTTCCTGATGGATTGTCGGGTGGCTCATCAACCATAAGGGAGGGGAGCGGTGAAAGACGAGTGTACATCGTTATCCAGATCCAGGATAACGATTCTTTATATCGGGCTCGCTTACTGTTCTATATTTATTTTCCATCGACGGTTACGTCGCCAGCACTCACTGTGCAAGACATTGCGTAAGAGATTCCTTCGTATCGACTTTCCTTTCTCTCTTTCTCTCTTTTATTACATTTCGTTAACTAATTCCCTGTCGTTACGCAAAAATCACTCCTCTCCTTCCTCCTCCCCGTTCGAACGATCTTTCATTTCTCCCTTTTTTTCCTTCCTCCAGCAAAGGACGCGCGTTGGCCGGTGGCACCAAGAGAGAAATTGTTATGTGCTTTACGTAAATACAATCTGCGTCGTTTTCGCTTTATCACGCGCACACGCGCAGAATGATACACACGGATATAAATAGCAAAAGAGATTCTTTGATCGAACGAAATTGCTGACTGGCCTTTAATCCGCGAATACGCGAGAGTGAGGAAGAGGTCCGCCAGGACCGCCTTGGTCTCGGAGGAAATAAGTTCCGCGCGGAACTAAGCGATCGACGACGTAACGCGAACAACCTCCTTTACTTGGTCGGCAATCGCCGAATTCTTTGCCACGAATTCATAGACAAAAACAAAACGAGGAGAGAGAGAGAGAGAGAAGATTGAAAATAATTTTAATAGGGTAATTAATCTTTTTGCAAGACGGACGAAGTTGCACGGAAGCTTGCAATAATCTCTTGCCGGCGAGATTAATCTTCGTTTATATTGAACCGTAAAGTATACAGTTTCTGCCAACAAATGTTGCCACTGGAGATTCTATTACTCTTCGTTCAACAAATGTTGACACGCTTGCGGGACGCGCTGCTCGCTGGAACAATTCACTCCGTTTGAATGAAAATTTCATCGTATATTTTAGAAATCTATAAAATGACAGACGGCCGTGTTTTTACATCTCCGGAGGTGAGACAAAAAATAAGAACGTTTACTTAGGAAATTGATTAGGAGAAAATTTCGACTCGAGGATATACTTTCGGCCAGAATCCGATAATTAGTTAAATTCGGTGGAAGAGTACGATTCCCATAAATTCTTGGATGAAATCCGAGAGAAAGGGTGAGACACGGAGAGCCGTCGTTCGCAACATGGCGGGACGGCTTCGTCCTTTCTTCCTTACGTACGGATCATCGGCGGTGAGTCATAATTGAACATGCCAGACGTGGCTAACTATTCCGTGTCGGCCACGATCGACCTCAAATCTCCATTTTGGCCACTACTGAGAGAATTCAATTTGCCCTGCCACGCCTCTTCCGCCAACATACACCATTAATTATGCACGTCCGAATTAGGATATTCACGTGGCGACCAATAGCGCGCATTAAGAAGTACAATTTACACCGTACACCGAATACTAAGGGTAGCCCGTGAATCGAAGTTTCCACCGGCTGAGAGGAAATCTCCACCGCGTTCCCCCGTGCGTGTTGACTCGGGGAAATTCAGAGTCGTCAAGCAGAATTAATTAACGACCGAGAGGAGATTATTTCCGTAGAGGGATATTCGTGGGATCATCCCGACGATTCACTTGGAAATTATCGAATTCTATTTTCATCAGACGCCTGATGACCGAGGAACGAAATTTGCGTTTCACATCGGAGACTTAATCGCGAGTAAAATATTCTCCGCTAGATCCGACCAAGTTTTCCTTCAAGAAGCAACGACCTCCGTATTTTTCAAACTTGATGTATCGGGGTTTTCGCGTTCAAATATTCGCTCTCCAAAAACTATATTTCGTAATGGACAGGACAGTTTCTGGTCCAAGGGAAATATCTTGCGTTCAAGGGATAGAGTTGGGATCTAACTCTGTCTATTGCTGTTCGAAATTTTCAGATTGACCAAGAAACGAAACTAGTAAAGAAATTTAAACGACAGCTGTACCTTGTCCATTCTTATAATATCAGATCGAAGACATATTGCATTTAATAGCGAGTACAGTATCTACCCGATCAATTTTTCCAAACAGCTCCGTATTTTTCAAATGCAACGTGCCACAGTGTCTCGCGTTCAAATATTCGCTCTCCAAAAACTATATACTTCGTAATGGACAGAACAGTTTCCGGTCCAAGGGAAATATCTTGCGTTGAAATCTTGTATTCCCGTGTTGGAATTTGACTCCACCTACCGTTGTTGTTCGTGAAATTGAAAGTCGTTGGTGATCATTCATTCCCCTTGGTGAATTTTCGCAGCTACGTCGCCAAGCGTCGTTTCCATTCCAGATACACGAATTCAAATACTTCGTACTTAGCCGGGGCTCTGCGACCGTTTAAGCCAACATGTATCGCTCAATCGACCCGACGCGAAAGGCACTCGAAGTTGAGAAACAGGACGATATGCCGGACGGGAAAACAGACGGACAGATTGCCAATCCTCGATGGTGCATTCTTGCCTATCGAGGACTCGCAATTAGGCGAGAACTTTGAGTAGGTCGTGATCGTTTGCGTAGTTCGTTTGCGTTGGCCCGTTTGATCGCATATTTCCGGCGTACAGCCGGCCAGATGCGCAAGAGAAACGCCCGGGAGTCGAGTATCGACTGGCAGCGCTACTCTTCGCCGATAATGATTCTCTACGGAAATACGAGTGGCTCTATCGAAACTCGGCTTGGCTGGCAAAGCAGCTTACATCTCGCGCAGCCGTTCACGCCGTTGAACACGGTAAATCAGCTTTGCTCTTCCTTTGCCAGTGGAAAGCCACCTTGCTCGTCGTCTTTTTCGACGGGGTCAAATTGGTCGTACCTGCGTTGGTCGAAACTACGCTCCACGAAAGTGTATAATTTTTGCAAACTACACGCCTGTAATTTTGTAATTTCCGCGCACGTTGTGCGTTGTTCCGCGGTTTATCGGCGTGTATTTGGACGCGTGAATAAACACGCGAACTGATCCATAGGCAAACAGATAAATTGCATTTGCAAGGGACTCGAGCGCGCGAACATTCGGCTCAACAGAGACAAAACTCGAGTAAACAGGTGAGACGTATGAATAAACAAATTACGCGATGAACAAACGCGTCAGGTTAATTAATCGTGGATAATCGTGAAAATATCGTCGGACTACATTACAGTTGTGTAAATTAACGGAACGCTCGGATGAACGTTGTGTAACCACGCTTCGAGCTTATCGCAACGCTGGTAATGGCAAGTTAAAATCGTACAGACGACTTTTCGGATTACGAAGTTTCATCGCTCTGTACGTACGTCTGTCCTTTGAAAGCCTGGTAAAATAGACGACAGGCGAAACGTTGCACGTACGTACAAATGAACGGGCGAAAGAAGTCAATAAACGAACAACGACGGGGAAGACGAGCGAGGAGCAGGAGGAGGACGAGATTCGCGAACGCTGGCAGAGACGAAAAAAACAGTAAACCGTGGAGTTAAATGTCAGCGTGGTAGACGGAGGATAATCGACGAGCTGAATCGAAAGTTCGTTTCCGACGGGCGATCAAATCGACGGGACGAAAAGTTGCCGGCACAGGCTCGACGCCTTTTTTCTCTCTCTCTCTCTCTTTCTCTCTCTCCCGCGGCGCAGCGTCAAAGTGCAGAGGTCGTCGATATCGAAATCCAATTTACTGGAACA
This sequence comes from Melipona bicolor, assembly GCA_030673865.1. NCBI lineage: Eukaryota > Metazoa > Arthropoda > Insecta > Hymenoptera > Apidae > Melipona > Melipona bicolor. The sequence goes on from JAHYIQ010000012.1 coordinate 5,255,702, forward strand.
AAGAGAACCACGAATCTAGCGCGTACGAGGTGTTAAACTTTCCTATGCTGCCGGACTCTGATCGTCCTTCTCCAACATTTCTCCGGCCCGCCTTTCAATCTTAGAAATTCGCTCTCTTCTGGCAAAAACGCAAAAAGAAAGAGACGCGCAAAGATGAAAGTGCGAAAATTTAAGCGATCCCTGCGTAATGACAATTATGATAATACGTAGTTGGGAGAAGATGCGGTCAATATGCAAAAGAAAGTCTGCATTAACTCTTTCGCTACGATAGTCCGCTCCGCCAGAGCGCCGCCATTAAAAGGGACCCCACTCCAAAACTGTGCACATTGATCGAATCACATTTTCCGAACCCGTTAATCCCCGTTTTGAAAATAACTTGAAAATAGAATCTCTTTTGAATTTTCTGACAACATTTTGACAAGGATGTGGCTTTTTAAACAACCAAATTAATTTTCGGTGGTTAAACAACCAATGTAATCTTTCAAACAAAAACCTAACCTTAAATTTTGGAGAGATTAACAGTTACAACCTGTAGCCGATGTTTTCCGAATTGCAATAGATTAAGAAAGATTTTTTATTACACTAATTCCTTATCGTATAAATGTTCCACTGTCGAATCTTTTTCCTGGTAATATTTTGGCAAGAGCCTAGAATGTAACCTTAACTTTTCAAATAAAAAGCTAACCTTAAATCTTTAAGAGATTAACAGCCGGTCTTTTCCAAATTGCAGTAAATTAAGAAAGATCTTTTATCACAATAATTTCTTATCGTACAAATATCTCACTGTCGAATGAAAAAAGTAGAAAAATTCGTCTTGATGACTAAAGTGTATTATATATAACACTTTTAATATGTGATTACTCCAACAAGTCAATAGATGCCGTATATATCCGGCGCTCGCAATGAAAGAGTTAAGAGCTCCATTGATACAAAGTAAATTAATAGATGGACAGAGTCGTCAAAGTTTTTGAAACACACCGATCGTAACGCCTGAAATAAAGTAAATAGCGTTGCAAATTAGACGCACTGGCTAGAGACGATATTGCCACTGATAACAAAGATACTGACCGGTTATTCGTCGGAAAACACAAACACTGCGGTCCGAGGCGCAATACGAACCCGGTGTTGCTTCAGCGCAATTTAGCCGACCTAATGCGACAGAATTATACGTTGTAATTAGAAAATTCAACGGGAATTCGTGCGATAGCTACGGGAACGCAATTGAGGACACAATTGGAAACGCGAAGTAAGCGTACGGTAAATGGACCAGAGGATCCGGTTGCAACGGCAATCCGGTGGACGAAACATTCCCAGGAAGGAAGATTCTGACTGATCGGTCGGAGAAACGCTGTTTCTGTTCTGGCCACGTGCCAGAATCCGGCCGGCGTGAAAAATCGCGCGCTCGAGTCACGTTGATTTCCGCTAATTTCCGTTAATTCCCCCTTCTCTCTCTTTCTCTCTCTTCGCCGCGTTGAAACGTGCAACTGTGTGCAAATCGAAAGTCTCGAATAATTTGACGAGTGATTAAGGAATCGTTTGTTCTCGGTTGAACAGTCGAGTCCAGTGTTCCACTGTCACGCCGTCGGAAGAGAAAACTTGGGCTCTTTCGCGATGATCGCGTGAGCGCTTGCGCTCGATCATTTCGATCTCTCGACGATTAATGCGGCTCGTAGTCCGTGTTGATCGAGTGAAGATTATTGCGAAAAAGTAAAATAAACGTGAAACAACAAGAAGAAGAAATAGGAGCTAAGAGAGATAAATGATGAGAGAAAAAGAAAAAGAGGAATGAAAGGAAAATGAAAAGGATGATGAGAATGAAGAGGAGAGTAAGAGGAGGGGAAGGAAGAAAGGGCAAAAAGGAACAGAGCGAAAGAAAGTAATGAAAGGGGAGGAGCAATACCTAGTTTTCTCTCTTCTCATTTGAAGGTTCGAACCTAAGGGATGACCTAATACCTGCCTAAGGAGTTTTATATATCGCGCCCCCGTCGCAACCCAACTTTAACTCTGTTTTGTTACGACTCAATCGAAACTTTTAATGGCAAACGAGGCCGACACCTCGAGCCAAAACGTTTTGCTCTGTGACTATTAAAGACACTCTGAATTTTGATTGAATGAATTATTTATACGCGTTTAATGACTGTTATGAATATGAATAAAACAATTGGTGTTATACTCATTGCTACGATTATTATCTAATCACGTTTATATATTTATATCCTTGCTGTGCAACGAGTACCTATTTATTGATTGAAAGAACAATCTTTCATCTTGAACAATAAAATCATAGTTCGTAGATATTTGGCAAACATAAACCACAGTGACCGAAAAATGAATATTTCTTACACGCTCACTCGTTTCCTCGCGTTCTTGCCACTTTTTCCGATATTTACCTCGATGAAATCGATATTCCTGAATCGTTTGATTCCCGAATCAAGCGGCCGGAGTTGCAGCTACTCTTGGATAAATAGAAAGAACCATTCCGCGAGTTTTATCTTCCGTTTCAGTGATTTAAGCTGACCTCTCGCGTAACTATTCTCTGCCTCCGTTCTCTGCCGTTATTTATGTGCTAAAACCGACGTCGAGAAGTTCGCCTCGTTTGAACAAAAAAAAAAAAAAAACAAGAAGAAAAAAGAAAAAAATAAATAAAAATGCCGAAAGACACGGCACGAACCGTTGGACGTGAATCTCTCTCTGATTCTTTTAAGACTGTTGGAAGAACCTCATGAAACTTTCAAATAAAGAGAGAGAGAGAGAGGAAAAAGAGATAAAAGTCGAATGAAAGGAAGAAAAAGAGGAAAGGGATGTTGGGGGTAACGAGCCGAGTTACCACTTCTGCGAACAACAGTTTTTAATCCGCGACCTGCGCGAAGTATCCTTAATTTTTAATCGCACGTCTCGAGAAAATCTCGAGTCTCATTCTCTGTCAAGCGAGGATCAATCTTCGTTGCTAAACGAGCTGCTACGTCGTAAGCGGTTTCCTTCCCGTCTGATTCGCGTTTAAGCGTAAAAAACTGAACGACTTGTACCCCGGTACGATTCGTCTCACTGAAAGGCCCAGAAGCAACTGTTCCGACTAGGAAATGAAGATGACTTTTTTGCCATAAAATTTTATTGATACGCAAACATTTGAATCGATACGAAACAAATTACAGGCGCGATCGCTCAGTACCAGACAACGCCACTCCTACTCGAGATCTACCCCACGCCCCCTCACGAATCACGTGACCCAAATCAACCAATCGCTAATTTTCGTTGCATCTGAAGAAGCCCGATTTTCTGGGTTACCGCCGCTAAAATCACTTTCAGCGATAAAAATCAAATTTAAGCGGATAACTCCAACGTTATCGGTATCGTTGCTTTATTATTGGTTTATTCCCCGAGCATGAGATCGTCGGCGCGATTCTTTCTTACATTGTCAGTGGAAACGCGACACTTATCGCGTGGCACTGAAGCCACCAGTGGAACCACTCGGAATCGCCATAACTGGCGCAATTGCCTTTCTGTGCTACGCGCTAAGGAGACCACTGATGGCTAATTTTAAAGCTGTTCGTCGTCGTTTCCTCGATTTCATCACGGAGCGTTGCTTCATCCGTGTCTCATCGGGGCACGCGTGATTACTTCTCGAAAAGAGAAACCAGCTTTCACGCCCTTTGAATCGCGAACGGCGGCACAAAGTGGCCGGCCGACGGGACACGAGACGCGCGCCTGTGTTTTAATTTATTATAAGACGAGTTTTATATTTCTGCGAAGAAAAAAAAAATACCTTCCCTGCTCTTGACCCTTACTCTGACCTTCTTCCGCTCTATTTACCTCTCCCTCTTGCGCCGATTAATCGCTATTTTGCCTCGGACAGGTCTCTTTATATAACTATCGATTTATTTAATCGCGCATTACCTTCCTCCCGGCCCTTTTAGGAAAATTTTGCCTCGTCAACGAAACACGTTCTCTCTCTCTCTCTCTCTCTCTCTCTCTCTTTCGGCCACTGACGGAAAGAGGCGAGGCGAGGCGGATTACACCGTGAACAGCGAGAAAATTTCGTTTGAACAATGCCGTGATACTGCCGTCGTTGCCTAAATAGATTCGCGCCTCGACGATTCTCTCCATGGTCGGCAACTTGCGCGCGTATAATGGAATTAGTTGCCCAAGTATCGTCGAACTGTATCGTGCAATGGGACATTAACAGTGACGAGAGCAATTTGCAACGCGGCTTCCTCGATTCGCGTTCGCGTTTTGTCCGTCAGAAGCGAGGGAAGATCAAAGAAATTTCACGATAGAAGTGAGAAAGGATAAAAAAAAATTTCAGTTAGGAACACCTGGAGCAGTTTAAAAATTTCCATCGTTCTTTCGATAGAAAGACATTCCGTGTCCAAAGACAGTTTCTCGACGCGCGGAGACAATAACAAACAAGAGTAGATGAAGACGAATCACGAAAAAAAGAGGAGTTCACACTTTACACGGAACACGGCGAAGGCGATATTTTCGCCGAGGATGGATTTCTTCTGAAAGTTCAGACAGGAGCATCGCTACCATCGTATATCATCTAGAATTACGATCATGGCGTCGTATCCGGTGATGCAATCGCGATCTCGCGCGTTGTGTCGCGTTGTTGATCGTGACAAAAAGCACAATCTACGGCGGAATTGATCGGCGAAGCACAATAGAGAACCAACTATCCGATACGTAATGATTTAGTATCAAAGATCTCTCTCTTTCTTTTCCACTTATCTCGCTCGGTGATAAATTCATTCGTATCTTTATATCGATAAGAGTCGAGCGTTTTAGAAAAAATAAACTTCCAACAGCCTCGGATTCGCCAGGAATTCGTTGAAACAACGAAATTTGTCGTTTCGAATTCGAACGACAGAGATAGAAAAGTAGCGAAAGTTCGTTCGAAAAGCGTACAAAACTTGATACGAAAACAACGACGAGTCGCTAATGATCCTGAAACTCCCGCAAAACCGTTCGTTCAGAGACGATCGGAATATTACGCGGGATAAAATTCCAGTCGAAAATCAAAGTCGACTTTCAGTTTAATTAAAGTTCCAATCGAACGGGAAGCGGATTACGGCATTTGTTCCAGCCCCCTAGCTGTAGCGAGCAGCGAGGTTGACACGCAAAAGTGCGATAACGTCTCATCGGTTCAGGCCAATTAGCCTAGAGGAGAGAGAGTCGCCTTCTGCGGACGTAAGTAACGATGCTCCTTGGCGAGTTTCGGATTAACGAACTTCCACCACGGCCAGATTATTAAAGCGATAAACGTTCTTCTCGCCCTGCTCCCTCTCCCATCGATCGTTTCACCCTCCCCCTTCCCTGAACAGGCGTTAGCCTGTTCTCCACGGGTCCGTCCTTGGGCGCGAGAGATGCCAAAGGACGCGGACAAGCGGAGGAAAGCAGACAGAGTAGAAACGAAAGGTAGAAAAACGGCGGAGTGGAGGGGGGAGGGGAGGTGTCGGTGGACCGCAAGGGTGCGGTTGCCTAGCTACTGCGTGACGTCATCCGTGACGCAGTCGAACGAGAGGGAACATCCGCATGGGAGCGACGCGAGGGAACGCGATAGGGAGCGAGGTCAAAGCGACGTCATCATCCTCGAGGATCCTCCACCTAGGGAAGGTGGATTGACCGGATTAAGCGTATCTTTCGCTCAGGTTTCGACCGTCCAGGCTCCTCCTTACCTCCGTGGGAAATGAATTTCTGTCTATCGTTGAATGTACAGGAATGTAAAACGCATCGATCGCATGGAAACACATGGCTTCCGGTGTGCGCGTAGATTATTTACGCCTCCGGGTAGCGGCGTTCGTCCGACTGTGCTACGCCACGCGAGCAAGTGTGAAAACGTCTGATCGTGGTGTGGACCAATCTACTGCACCGCAGGAAAAATTTCCGACGCGCTCGAGATGGGACGCAACGATGCGATGCAACGCGCACGTTGCGCGAGAAATTTTCGCAACCATCCATCTTCATCTTTGTAATTAAATATTAACGTTTAACACGCGGTACAGCGTTTGAATAATTATGCAGATTTGTAGTTTGAATTCTGCAGTATTACGACATTAATCATTTTCGATTGCATTGGAACGCGTTGCGTTGAAATTATCAATTAATGTCTCGGTGAGCGATAGAACGCGTCTGACTACGTACCGACAGATACCACTGGCGCTCGAAAAGAAACCGGCGAGAAATTTTCTTGCGGATTCTCGCGGTAATATAAATAGCATTGTCATAAAGACGGAATTCTTCGTGACCTCGGAATCATACATCACGTTCGGACATGCGAAAGATATATCCGCCATAAGGGAAACTCCTGGCCGACACGAGCCCGAACGAGCCGACGGATATTACATTTTCTCCGGGTCGTCTCATCTCGCCTTGCAACGATTATGGCCACTGATGTCAAGTTATTCACGCTCGATGAAGCATGTCACGGGTGCCTCGTGTTGCTTCTGAAAACGACGATGAAAAAAGACAGGACGTTCGAGTTAGATGCCTCTCACTTCTTTTTTTGGCGGAGAGAGGAGAAGAGATTCACCGTTTGTAAACTCGCCCTTTTCGATTCAATGATGGAGAACACGCGTTTCTTACCGCTGAAACGAGACGAGAAACTCTGTAATAACGTTATTCTCGAATAAAGTCGAAAGTTTCTCGGAAGAAATCAGTATGTATACATATATAGAGAGAATATAGAAAAAAAATATTAAAAATTTTCAATTAGACTAATGAACTATGAGAATTCACTAATCTTCCTCCCTACTGGCGACTTTTCCCTCAAATAAAAAAATAAAACGAGCGAAAGTTTGTTTAATCGGATATTGACAAAAATTTAGTTCACATAAACGGCTCTACTATACCAAAGACCTTCAGTGAGAAAGTACTATCGATTTTTAATTTAACGTTTCACATTCTTCGATGTGAAAATTTGTCACTCGGACACTGGTTTTCCGTTTTCCATTACATCGAAAGTGTAGGAAGTTTGTATAAAGTCGGCACGGAGATCTTCCCTTGTATCATACGCAACTGCTTCTCGAAAATCATTGTCCATAAATATAGCAGACCCGTTGGAAAGTCGTCGAGGAACGTCTGGAGAAACAGGGTCACGTTGAAGAGATGCATCGTTTCGTTCAGCGTTGGATACGTGTGTCGGCCATGTTTCGCCGCGTTTCCGGTTGAAAACTCGGCAAGCGACTCTCTCTGCTCTCTGGAGAAGAATCGACGCCTTGTTTCCGCCTTGTCCCGTTCTGCGGGATTTTTCATTGAAGCCACCGGCGTCGACGTGTGAAAAAAAAAACTCTCCCAGCCGAGTAATGAATTGGAAACGACGGAGCGCAAACGAAAGTGGAAACAATAATAATTGAAACACTTAAAATAGGACGAGTGGCGAGCTCTTCCAACCAGTTTGTTATCGATCGCGCGTTACTTCTTTCCGTCGCGTTACCTCTTTCTTTTTTTCTTTTTTTTTCTCGCGAATACTCTAATTAACGCATCCGGAGCTTCCGTGCAAAAAGCAATAAAAAAGAACTGTAAACAACCGTCGGAAAAAGAGACGCGGATCTCTCTCTCTCTCTCTCTCTCTCCCCCTGGGGACCGAGATTTATTGAACGAGAAAATTCGCGACGTGGACGAAAATAGTGGGTGGGAGGCATGCATCGTTGCATCAAATCGCGAATCGTCCGCGAAATTTCACGCTAACGAACAGAGTAAATGCGTCGGACAGCTGGCGGCGAACGATAAAAAAGTCGAACGAACCGCGAGACAACAACGCGAGGAAGATCGGCGCGGTTCGCCGGATGTTGCGGTTTATTTGTGAATATATAAAATACGAAAATAACGGGACGAGATGCTTGCCTCTGCATTACGAATATATAAAACCCGTGTGCTCGATGAATTTGCTGTCCCCTGGAAGGAATCGAACGATGAAAAAGATCGACCGATCGAGCGGAAATCGTCTAGAAATCTGCACATCGACAATAGGCAACGTGATAACCATTGGAATTCCACCGGTGTAACGATTGAACGTACTCGTGAATGAGACTCGATGCTCGCGAATTGCGAAATCTCGGAAAGCTTTTCTGCGACGCGACACCGGCGCGAGCTTATTCGGCATGAGGAAATCCTGGAGAATGGAAGTACCGTATGAAAAAATACGTAAAGAGAATATTTAAGTCGGAGTGGTGATGGATACGCGTGCGTGCCGTATTTTTTTTTCCCTTCCGTGATGAAAGGTTAAAAAGAATACGAAGCGAGGAACGGAAATAAAAATGAAACAAGGGGGAAGAATCTTCGAGTAAGAATATTTTTTACTATGCAATTTCGCAGGGTGCAGCGGCAACGCGACTCTTTCCTTCCGTTCTTTTTCTCGCCTCGCCCTTTTCTTCCCCCCAACGTCCCCAGACTATTTATCTTCCGTTCCAACGGAGTTTCAGCAATTGCCGGGAAATATTTACCGAGACCTTCGCGCGCCGCGCCGCGCCGCGCCACGTCACGTCACGTCACGCCGCCTCGTCGACCGGAGGCCCGCTTTTTAAGGCGAGCCAGAAAGGTATAAGCGGGGGCTTGAAATTAAAGCGAGGCCTCGGGAGACCTGGCGGCCGACTAGTCGCGACCTAATCTCTTTTCTTTATTACCCTCTTAAAGCTTACCTTAAAGCTTCGAGCCAACCTCGATTTCCCATAACGATCGGACACGTCCAACAGCCATCGGGATATTTATTTTCCGTTTTTCCTTTTTCTTCACGTTTCAAGGCTTTCATTTTTTCAAAGATGAAAACCACCAAGAGGAAGTCTCGTATTTTTCTTCCACGTACGTCTGAACCGTATAGATAGTTTCCCTTTTCGACTGTTAAGTAATCAAAAAATCAAAAAATCAATCTTTCCTCCGCACAGCGACGTTTTCCGATGTTTCTTTGCGTTTTCAAACTGCGGATATCAGTGCGGAACGACCTTACAGCTACACGTGCACGTGTTTTAATGCTCCGATTGGTGGCTCACGGTCGATTGCGCGCTTTCGATCAGCCGAAGAGCATCGAGATTCTGAAGCTCCGATGAATCGACTCGACTTCTCCTCCCCTCCCCCCGTGTTTCGATGCTACTACCCGTTGTAAACGAGTGTCGTGTTCAAACATTACGATTTTCCTTTCCAAAAAAAGCATCCAGAGATTATTAGATAGAGCAGAAAACCCTTTTCTCGCGCGAGAGACGGGCCGCTTTTCAAGACGCTTGGGCAAACGAGCAAACAAGTAAAACGGGAGGGAAAACAGGTGAAGAACTACTTGCCGTACGGAGAAGTAGGTCAGCCAAGCGGATCGCCTCTTTTTCGCGCAGGGAAAAAAAAATAGAAATTTTGCGATAACGCGATTGAACGATTTCCTTCCCACGAACGTGACATTCCTCGAAAGCAGCGCGTCGCGGTGCAAAATAGCGGAATTTGCCGCGCTTCAAACGACTTTCATAATGTACCGATGAGAAAGGGATTTTCTCGTTAATTGAAAACAGTCGACGAGGCAGACGTTGCGAACAAGAGTTCACCGAATTCGCTTCCTTTGTCGCGTGTTTCCTTCGTCGTTGGAAACCAAATACGAGCAAAATGATCATAAAGATCGTTCTGATGATTCTCTTTTTTCAAAAGTTGGGCAAAATACATCGGGGAGCTGAAAAACGCTCGATTAATCTCGTGCATAAATAAACAAAAATATTCTCTTTTGGAAGCGATGCTTTTCTGGAGAGGTGCCAGAAAAACTTTTTATGAAAAGTGACCTACGAGGCATCCTGTCGGGTCAATTCAAAAACCGGGGGTTGCGAACGAGTTTAGGAGAGTCGTAAAGCGGATGAAAGGTAGTCGCGCAAGATGGGTCTGTAAATCAATCGTTCCGAGTTGGAACAGTGCTTAGATAAAAAGCGGCGCTTATCGTATCGTATCAAAGATATCTCGTTTCCGTAAATAAAAATTGTATCCACGAATATTTCTGGACAAATTTCGAATTTCACCAAAAGACGAGTCAGTCTCGGTTGAGATTTTTCGATCGAGATATAGACATACGCAATTGTCCGAAACTATTCAAAAATATAGTCCTTCGTTAGCAACGTCGAATCTCTGAAACTGCGCGGGATGCGCAATGTCGGACCGAGATCCTAATCGTTAAGCCCTAAACCCTCGCCCGATCGTTATGCCTCGGGCGAGCTGTTTCAATTTATCGAACGAGTTTCATTGTCGCCGAGAAAGCCACGAAGAAATCTACGTTCCGTTAGGGACGAAATCTTCGCGATATTTTCGAGTTACGGGCAGAGGATAGGAACGGGGTAAACATCTGCAGGGCCGGCAAGAAGAAAACGACGCGGTGACGTCATTGCACCGATGCACGCCAGATGCAGCGTCGGGTGCACCGACCTTCGCCATCGTCACCCCGCAACTCCGCAGCCGAGTGACGTCACCGTTTCTCCCCCATCCCCGTTTCCATGAGAACAATGACGTCATAGTTCCTGGGCCGTGAATCCACCTTCGTATACCTCGGTCGGTGAACCTATATTCATCGGTTTTATCGAACACCACCCGTCCACCCCCCCTTCCCTCCCCTTCCCTCCCCTCCCCTCCCCTCCTCTTCTCCGGCAAAACGAACAGACTGTGAAATAATAGGTCGCCATTTCGCGTGATACACCCTAAACGGCGTGGCGCATGGAATTAGGAAGCAAACTGCTGCTCGAACGTATCCGCCGATGGATCGGCGAGGATCGATCGAGGCGCAAAAATTAAATTACTGAACACTAAAATCGATCATTTTTCGTTAGGTATTTTATAGACATGGAAGACAGTGTATTTCTTGAATAGAGACTTGAACGATAAATAAAAGTGCTTGTGCACCCTATCGTGTCACAAAGATTTCCTGTTATTTTTCTTTCGTCTCAACGTCTCTGATGGAAATTTTGTGCTTTAGTCGTCGGTAGCTCTAGTGTTAATCACTGATCGTTACGAAGGGAGGGGGGGATCTGGAGAGGAAATTGTTATCGTTCAAGAAGGAAGAAAGGATAATTGGCAAAGAGTTGAATACTCTTCGTCTCGAGCAAGGATATCGAGATGCGAAACGAGAATTCTCGAGAATTCTTGCCTTTATTTATAAATTGTGAACCGCGTAATTCGAGAGTCGCTCGTTCCTTATTCCATTAAGGAACTAACGCGAGGAAAGACGTCCAGACGTGGACGACCGCGATAAAACTGGCTATCCCCCGTTCCACGCGTGGAACGTATATTATCCTCGAAAACGTTGTCTCGAACCGCGACCCGTATACCTCGCACGTAACGACCGACCTTCTTCGATTTGACAACGCGTAACACGGGCATTGACTCGAACTCTCTTCGAAAACAGAAAAGCTCGCGGAGAGTCGTTCTAAAGTTACGTGAAATCCAAGATGTACGTCAGATATGACCACAACATGCGACTGTTACAACTAGCTATAAGTTGAATTATCAATCTTTATTTCCTTTCTCTTTCCATTCATCAACTTGTCTTCTCAACAATTCTCGAATATTACACCCGACTGAAATATATTTAACACCACGAGTGTATCAATGGAATTCATTGCGAAAGGAAACATCGCGCGATGTACCAGCTCTGACAGTAGCAGCGTCGAAGAAGCTTTCGGAATAGGTGTAGAAGAAGAGGGAACGGCGCGGAAAATGTATATATTTTCACTGGTCGTATTCCAAGTTGTAAATACGTGTATGAGGGGAATGTTATCAGAAAACCCGGATGCTGGATGAATGCGTGCCTCGGATAGTGCGTACTACAGCATATAGCCGTCACGATAGAAACAAACAGAGAAGCCCAGCTATTTTCAGACCGTCAGCCGGTCCACTGTATATTTAGATGATACTGTACCCCGTCTATTTCTCATGCTCGGCATGAACGCGTGCAGTACCTACGCAACTATTCCCTTCCTAGTGACGCACTCGAGGAAACTCCTGCCACTAACCTCCTTTGGTAAACAACAATGCAGAAAGAAATGCAACCCGGAAACAGTCGACTTTTCGTATTTTAAATTATATATTCTCCTTCGTTGCGAAACTAAATCGGTAGATCGAATCTCGTTCGGATCTCGGTACCGGTCGTAGGACGGAGATGTCTTGAGAGATTCGACGATCGATCCGTTGACAGACAGCAAACAGTCTAAACCACATCTTAGATTGATTAAAACAAATACGGATATCATTTGTGAACGTTGCTTCCTACCGTCTAGAAACGTTCAAATAAACCGACAAATCGGTGGGACGGGCTCGGCTAAAAATAATTTATATAGAATTTTAAAAGCCAACGGGGGTACGTAAAACTCGGAGAGCGCGCCATTAAATATGTCCGCAGGCTGCACGTGGATGTTAGACAACGCAACACGGACTTTTTACTTTTTCAGAGTCACTGAGAAACCGTTTCATCCTCTACGTCGATGACATATCGTACCGTACAAATTTTTGCTGCAAGTTTTCCTTGGAATGCCAGCTATTGGCCAGCGACCGTTCCTGAGATTCCACGTGGTAAATTCCAGCAACGGACCGTGGCCAGTCGATCATGACGTTACCCTGACAAAGTCAAGCGACGGAGCACGTTTGTACGTTTGTACGAACAATCTGTAACAATATACGCGCGATTGACATTTTTTTCTCTTTCTTTATTTTTCTGAAAAACCGATTCGGTGCGATTGTAAAAAATATAAAATTGCACAATTTATACAATTGTACACTTGTACAATTCGACGTTTGTTCGAACGCGCTGCAGCTCGTCCGACTCGTTCGATAGCTCGCGTGGAATTCAATTTGGCTTTCGTAAAAAGTATCCGAGTATCCTTTACGTCTGTTTCATATTTTACATTTTTTCTTCGACGTAAATTGCACGTACTACCAGCCTTCTTTACACGTATTTTCTTGCTACGGTGTTCTCCGTTACAGAATTTGCAATATCAATAGCGCGCGTGGGATTGAAATTTTTGATAAGCCGATTCGATCGTGCGATACCCCTGCCATCGTATGCGGATCCTCGCATTCCCCGGCTACGGAGTTGCCAGGTTAAATGGATATTCACCGGAGGAACGCGATTCATTCTTATTCCACGCGTGTAATTTCGAAAGACGATCCCGCTCGAATTTAATAGCTGTTCAAAGAAACCGGAGAGCACGCCGACGCTACTGTTCTCCCTGCTTCTCGGCCCTTTCCCTCGAGTACGACTCGTGACAATATTGAATTCGGAGGCGGGAAATTCCGGTCCCTCCGCCTCCATCTCGAGCCACTCTTTTCGAGAGACACAGAGAAAGGGAGAGAGAGAGAGAGAGAGAGAGAGCTACTTTCATCTCGTGATCTAACGGCTATTGGCTTAAAAACTATCCAGAGGTACTTACTGGCCTTCTACGAGCACTCGAACGACTTTATATAACGTTGCCGGACGAAATCGATGCCTCTGATGTTGGCTGAACGGAACAGCTTTAACCGTATCAATTTCCCCGGGAAGATCATACAATCCGTAATTTCCCTCTCGATATTTTATTCACGAATGTGCCTCGGTCCTCTCTTGAAACTTTTCGTCGGAAGTTCCACTCGCGAGTGGGAACCCTCCCTCCCCTCCCCTCTCTTCGAAAATAACAAGTATTTTCCACTCGAGCGAGAGGAGAGACTTTATGAAAACGTTGGCGAAGAGGGAAGAAGAAACTTTTCTGACACGGAGTTCGACGAGTTCGATCACAGGGGTAGCTATCGTTTTGTCGTCGTTTAACGAACACGCGCCATTCACTCGCGATGGTCTTTCGAAGCGACGTAGCCCTATCGAGACAATGACCCAGAAGCGATTGTGCAAGGGCTACCGACGAAACTTGGAAGTTTCTCAAAGGGAAACGCGAGAGGCATAAATCTCGTCCTGAGCTCGAACAACCGGCTAGTTCATACAGCCAGATAAAGGATGTGCCTGTGGAAACAAGGTCGAATCGAGTTGCGAAGAATTCTCTTCTGCCGACCAAAAGTATTATATCGGGACACCTACGCTACATTTTCCTGCGAAACTCGAGTCGATTTTACTTTATTAGGTACTTTACTTTATTTTCGTGTAAAGTGCAGAAATGTTCCTTTTACATTTTGTGTCACACAAAAGACACAGCAACGAACAACGATGTTGATTTGGAAATCATGGAAAAATTTTATTTAAAGGTAATGATTTTAGAGACAACGTAAGAAATTCCGTCTGGAACGGAAGATTTCGATTCGCTCTGAAACTTATTCAAAATAACTGTTTGAAGAACCAGCGCCGGTATCTCGCGACTGTACACATCTTTCGACTCCTGAATGTTACATGGGGGAATTTTGCAAAGGGAACTGGCCTTTGCCGATACTTTTCGCTGTTACATCTTATATTCGAAACTAAAAGTGAAATATCCTCGGAGATATTCCTCGCCATTTCAAACTGAATAAGTCACAACGCCGCCGTTAGATACCGTGTAACTTTCTCGCCGTCTGATTTGATTCATTTTTCGTGTTATCTCGCGCGATCGATGCACGTGCTCTTCAGTTCTCGCGTTCAAAGAAGGGACAATTGCAATGCAAACGCGATAAGCGAGTTTCCCGCTTCGATCGTTCCACTTACCGAGCCAACGCAGGTTTCTTTGTTTCTTACCGGTTCCTCTTTCAGCTTCTCGATATTCCAAAATTTTCTATCCTCTCGCGATTGTTTTTAACCAATATAATCCTGCCAATCGCGTGGAACTGTTGGAATTTTCAAAAATATTTCATATTGCACTCTCGCGAGATATATACACGAAATATTTTAATAAGTATCCGAGAACTATTTATATCATAACGGGACGCGCGATGCATCGCTCCAGAAAATAATGCAGCGACGGAATGCGAAAATTCTGTCAACCAAGCGACAAAGGATGCTCCTCGCGGCGAGGAGAACGAGCAGTATAATATCATAGTTGAATTTCACCCAGACTCGTTGGGGGTGAGAAGCTTATTATGTTTGTGCAAGGTGTGGATTCTCTTTCTATAAGAGGTTTAATTGAAACCAACCCACCCACCTTCGTAGCGGGCAACCTTTAAGGTCTCCTTATAGACCAGGTACATGGACGATCGAGCTATTCCTGGCACCTCAATTGTTGACACTGTGCTCCACCCCCCTATCGAATGATCAAACCCCGTGTGGTGTCCATATAATACGTGTAAACACACGCTGAGTTAGTTTTAACCACGATTCGTAACACGCGGCGTTGTTGAATGAAAATTTCTCTTTTCGATACGTTTCTCTCTTTACAAAATCAATTAATCAGCCGCTTTCCACCAGTGGCTGCTCTTGTGCAACGATACTTCTCTGTGAACCGTATAATTTCATTTCTCACTTTGGTTCCAAATTCGGTCAGCTGATCGATAGATTTTCAAAATGAACCTTTCCTTCTGATTAACTTCACTCGATTAATTATCTTCTAATTTAACATTGCAATTTAACATTGTTTTCAATATATCCAACAATTTACAGCTTTCTCATTCAATTTTTTTATTGATCACTTACCAGCCATCACTTCTTTCGTGGAAGAAACAAGAAAGGAGATATCAGAATGGTGGTGGGCGACCATTTTTTTTTCTGATTCCAAGCTGAGCATTTAACGAGGCAATGAGTCAATTTTACGACAGCCTACGTGACATTTGAAGATCCCTCGTACTCCCTTCCCCAACGAATCCATATCCTTTTCTCCTCTCTCTTTGACCTATATAACCGGCAGCCTTATCGGGGTTATGACGATCTCACGATGATGTCATCGGCACACTGACGTCACCAGCGCTCTGCCTTACGTGACCATTGAGAACAACCTCGTTTCTATCTTCCTTCCCTGCTCACCTCCCCTCTACAACGTCGCCGCCCTACACCGGTTTCACAGAGCTGTCTCTTCTCAAAGCTTAATGGCCGTGTCCTGTCTCATTCACGCGGATATTCCTTCGGCCAACGAGCGTGACCCACTTTCCGCAACATTTGTAGGATCGTACGTCGTAGGATAAGCCAAGATAATACGGTCGATTCACGATCGCTCCGCCACCATTCCTCTTTCGTCATCATCGTCCCTCTCCCTCCCCCTTCGAATAAAATTCCTCCGCTACTACTTCGATCACTTTCGCGCAATTCTCCCCGATACAATATTTCCTTTTCGCGTTCAAGCGCTCTCTGTTCTTTTTCGTTAATAACAACGAGACCGATCAAAGTAGCGATCGATCCTTTAAAAAACTGCACGACTTGTACCCCAGTACGATTCGTCTCACTGAAAGGCCGAGAAGCAACTGTACCGACTACAAAATGAAGACGACTTTTTTGCCATAAAATTTTATCGATATACAAACATTTGAATCGATACAAAACAAATTACAGACAACGCCACTCCTACTCGAGGTCTGCCCCACGCCCCCTCGCGAATCACGTGACCCAAATCAACCAATCGCTAATTTTCGTTGCATTAGCGTTGCACCTGAAGAGGCCCGATTTTCTGGGTTTTACCCCCGCTAAAATCACTTTCAGTGATAATATTGTAATATCTCGACTTGTCAGAGCATGTCGTCTTAATGAAAGCGATTTCTCACTTTGCTGTTGAATTTTGAACAGTGGCCAAAACTTTTTCGATTTTATAGTTAACACTACTGGTTAATAATACAGGGGGAGAGGAAATTGAAGATAATGGTATCTGTCTTTGTAATTTGACTTACAGCTAGTTTTCACGTTGTGCTGAAACTTATTAAATTTTGTATTATAATTTGACTTAGTACTCACGTCGCGCTGAAACTTATTAAAAGTTGTAATTAAAAATTACGGAAACGAGCCCGGACTTTTACTTTTCCAGTAAAATATCACTTTGAAATATTCCCTCCAAGATCGTGATAAAAATAGCTTTTACAAGACTAATGAAACATTCTACATGCTGCGAACTCTTTTACGCCGTATAACAAGCGTTTCGCCCGTCCAATCGAGGGATTTAAATGGTTTGCAAGTCCACGCGAACGCAGCCAGATTCTAACAAGCAGCTTTTCCTTCTCTTGGACGTTATATTGACTCGTTAAAGTTGCACGAGTCCTTTAAGGGAAGACGCCGGAAGTGCGCCACTTGGCTTAACTAACCGGCAAGCAAGTCGTAAACCGTGACTCGGGCACAATCGTTAGTTAAAGTTACAGGGTTGAATCGGTTGTTTTACGCAAAGGATGTTTGTAAAGTCGTCGTTCACGGACGATGGCGCCAGAGCGTCGTGGAAACGTTTGGCAAAATATGATTGCGGCGAACGTTCGACCTGTTACCTGTGTTAAGTAGTAAATTCGAGCATTAGCCAGACGGGCGGCGACTCGATTAACTCTTGACAATGAGCGTATCCACGAGCTATTTCGAGAATCTGTTTCGCTCAATGGCTTAAAAAGAGGGTGGACAGAAGATTTTTGGAATCAATTTTCGCATTTTCTTTCCCCCGTTGCTCTAATTACTTTATAAAAAATATATTTTTGGACACCAGATATGTATGATTGCTATAAAATTTTACATCTTCGTGTTTTGTATTAGTATTGGTATTTATTTTATATTATATAGTATAATGTATATTTTATATTATCATAGCATTTATATTAGTATTTTATACAATATATACATGTTACATATGCATATACATATTCAGTATTTGTGTGACAAATAGACTGTAAACGTTTATGCAAACAGAGACTTGTTTTATTTACTAAATGTCGTAACTTAATCAAAAATTCTTCAGGAATGCATAAACACGTGCATGCGTATTAAACGTGCTTCGTCGCAAATAAATTCACATGGTATGATTTCTTGTTGTTCGTTCGACGTTAATAAATTTCAGTCGTAACGATAAAAGGGACGGACGATGCGTCATACGAGCTGAAGGTACCCCGGGGACCTTTTTATTTCTTCAATTTAAATTTCAAAGTGACCAATCGCTCCGACGTAAACCTCCTGCACAAACGAAACAACACGAAGCCGAAAAGAGTCGAACTCTCGCGTCTCGGCTGCGAACGACAGTTACGAAACAATATTTTACAATATTGTTGCATTGCGCAGCATTTTTATGCAGCAATTCCCTTCCTCCTCGAGATGGTGGCGCGTGTGTATCGTTTCGACTTCATCTACGGGGCAATAACGTCGAAATTGCTTTCTTTCTTTCTTTCTTTCTTTCTTTCTTTCTTTCTTCTTTTCTTTCTTTCTTTCTTCTCTGAAGGTAATTCCTTATTCGAAGACGGGCGCGTTGGGCAATCGCTCGCAACCAAGTAACTGCGTCCTTTCCCTTTGTAACTGACTGTCCGTCTTAAAGCTTTATCGTCCGTGGTTCGACGTGGAATGAACAGAAATTAAGGAAAAAAGAAATAGAGAGAGAGAGAGAGAGAGAGACGAGCAAAAGGAAGGAAAGGGGGAAGAAATGGAAAAAGGCAACGCCCTCCGTCCTTGGCGGAGGGCGTACATCGATAAACGTCGCTCTCGAACGGATCTGCTCAAATAAAATGTGAAACTGGGTTGGTCGTTAGCGACTCGTAGCCGGCTTGTTTCCTCATCAGCTTGGCCGAGCAATTAAAAGACGCCGGCGACTTAGCCGATCGACCGACCTGAATTCTGACGGAAAGAAACGCCGATTGTACCAATCGAATCGACCATTTAACGCGGTGACGAATAAATTCGTTTCGCTGAGTCTGTGTTGTAAAATTTATTGCTTTCTCGCGGGAAAGGCCGCGATAATTAATCGTTCGGGGGAAAAGAGTCGATAAGTTTTTTTTTGATTTAATACCACTTTACGGCTGAGTGGGAGTATTTTAACGCGGGAATTAAAAATTCCCCGCTTAACGCGATACACAGAGAGAAATTTACATAGAAATATTTATTGGACAATGAATGGGATATGGGATAAGTTAAGTTCGTACGTACTGTACGTACGTAATGAGCATTCGAGATAACAGAGGGACCGTGTTGGATAATTCATCATTTGCGGCATTGCAAACGCATTATGTTCGAGATCCTTCATAAAGTCCTAACCGGGACAAACACCCCGGATGATTATAATTGATAGTCATAAGCGACAACTAACGAAACGCTAATTAATTTCGCGAGAACATGTTCCAAGGCGTCCATAATTATCGATTACGCTGGAATATGTGTCTGTCGCGTGTACGCGTGCGAAGCGAAATTTCGCCCCAGCGAGAGGAGTATTAATTAACGACGATGAAAAGTGTGGAATAAAGGAACGTTCATCTGTACGAATTAAAAGACAGTCAAAATCAAAGAGATCTGATAAATACGTATATGATATTCATTCCTAACGAATGCCTCGTATATATATATGATAAATATCGCGATCTCGTTGAAACATCACGCGCCGTAAATATAATTAATTTCAACGTAACGAATCTTGATTTGATCAGTTGCTCGCGAAATATTTTTCGACCGGAAAGTGTTTTTCTCTCTTCTCCTCCTCCTCCTCGGGCAATGCTACAATATTCCGTGGACTTGATCAACAGGTACGCCGACAGGCGAGGGAAATATCGGACCAATTAAAGCAATTACTTCATTACGCAGGTGCTCTTCGGGTAACTTTCACCTGAGCCCCCGGGTGAAAATTTCATTTCGAGCGACAATCCAAAGTGCCGCTGTCGCAAAGCCTTTTCACGGTATATCAACGATCGCGGTATACACCATCGCGTAATTTTGATCTGTTTGGAAAAAAAGAAAAGGAGAAAAGAAAGAAAAGAACGATTCTTCCACCGTACCTTCCGGAAGTATCTCGCGTGGTAATTCGGAACGGCAGGCAGAATCTCGTTTGATCCGCGAACATCGTGCCGCCTTTGTGTGTGTGCGCGAAGCTTACGCGTTAACAAGATTTAGATCACCGCATAATCCACGTATAATAGCCGCCTGAACTAGATCGGCTACTCCCGAGCAAACTATTCAGCATTGCTGATTACAAGATTATCATCGATACCAGCGAGTTAATGTGGTCCGTTGAGGAAATTTTGGACACCGTAAAATCGCCCTGTTAGGAGAGACAATGGCATTCGAAACTGCACAAGAGCAGAATTATCAAAGATAACTGAAGATCGTTTGGAGGATCATTGACGATTCTGAAAATTCTTGATAATTCGTCGCTTTTCGAGCAAGAGATACAACAAGAGGTATACGTGAATTTTTATATCTCTCGTTGTCTCGAGTGGGAAGCGTTGAACGTGAGTTTCGACGTCAGAGATGAAACAACGGTAATCCTCGACGATCTTCGAACAAGATTTGGCAGCACAATTGGGATTTGATGCTGATCGGCGTAACGTTTAAGTGATAAACCTAATGTGCTTTGAGAGCAGACTCCAGGGATGATGGTTAATTAAATTAAGTACTATCGATCCGGTTGCGCAATAAACGGCTCGCAATTCCCAAATAGGTTTGCATAAATGATCGACTTACGTCGCGTTAATCGGCGGATAAACTGCGCGTAGCTGTTGCTCGATCGGGAAATTTTGGTAGCCAACGCTCTACGTTTCGCAAATGACCACGACTGAGAGTGAATCCTCTTGTTCCAGGACATCGATTACGAGGGATTTCGCAAATTTCTCGACAGCTACCTCGAGGTATCAACCCCCGACGAACTCTCGCGACACCTTTTCTTGTCGTTCGTTAAGAAGACACCTCGAGTCGATGGGAAAGCCTTCAAGGTACGATTCTCTTATCCAAGTTATTCTCTTATCTAAATAAATATTTTAAAAAATCGCTACTTTTGATTTGTGAATCTGGATCGTCGAAGCTTTACCGAACACGAAAGTGTTCGTCGCGTATTCGTCTCAGTGATCAAGGACAATAATTTCTGCACCAGGAGATGGCCGTGCTGTCGTCGACGACCGCCTGTGCCGCCATTACATCCCACACAACGTCCAACAGCAACGTGAACAGCACAGGCTTACCTGGTGGAACATCGACGGATGGGCATGGTTCTTCCTTGGCTGATAAAATTCACGGTCTCACGGAGAAGCTGCAGGCATTGGGACACCACAGAACCGAAAGTGAAGCTTCCAGCAGAGCTCGGACAGGTAATTGAAACTTGATCTCTGAAGGCTGAAGCTGCTCGACAATTTTTACGCATTTTTATACGTGACATTTATCGCGGTTCGTTTGGAAAATATCGCAAGGCAGATGCAACGATTTGCAAAATCTTACAAACAGAGAGAGGACATTGTTGTTGCTTTTAATTAACTTTTAATTAACTCGCGGCTGTTTAATCCTTGAAACAGGTTGACAAAGGAATGGTTTATTTAGAATGTCCTTCGACGATAAATTTAGATCTTTGATAAAGGTATTTACCGTGTAAATACCTTTACATGCATGCACACGCGCGTGCAAACGCGCTGAATCGTCTCTCACTCGCGCGACTTTGCAACGACGTTATGCAATAATAAGTTTCTCGAATCTAGCGTGAAAACGACCGCAATGTTTCTACTAACTGGCTGTTTCTTATCGGGTACGAGAGGATCGAACGATAAATACTTTTAGCCTTATGCTCTATTTAGTACAGACGATTAAGATGGTGTGCGATTAAGATGTTACCTGTTTTTTTTCAAATCAAACTTTAACTGCACTTTCGATTTCGTCAAATTTCATCGATATTATTGACTTGTAAAAGTCAAGTTATGATCAGTGATTCAAAGATTCTTACAAAATCTGATTGATAAGACTACTCTGAAGGAACATTTGGTACGTAACAATTTATTTACTTGTTTCTTTTCCTCTTGTCACTTCGACACGCGAATAATCCATCGCACGGTTTCGATAAATAAATCTCAATTTCAGTATCGCGCCGAAGTTAACAAATTGACAAACGTCCCGGGACACAATCTGCACACTAGCAAAACAACCGTCAATTATTTTTATTCATCTGGTGCGCGGGCGCTCTAATGCCCGAATGATATATTGCGCGATCAAACGTTTCTGACGTTGTCATCGGGCGAGCGCCGCGGAAAAAAAAATCGATCGATCGTGCAAAGTAGGTCACCCCGTGACAATGATCACTGGTGTTCATTCGGTGATTTAATCCCACGGCGAAATCGTCAGAGGTGTGTCAATTCTCTTCCCCGGCGGCAACAATCCGCATCAAAGAGAGTTTCGGTGTTCAGTCAGTGATAAATGATAATCAAGGACCTTGTTTCGAAAAAGCAAAAAAGAAAAGACTGCATGATTTATACCCCAGTACGATTCGTCTCACTGTTCCGACTAGGAAATGAAGACGACCTTTTTGCCATAAAATTTTATTGATATGCAAACATTTGAATCGATACAAAACAAATTACAAACAACGCCACTCCTACTCGAGGTCTACTCCACGCCCCCTCGCGAATCACGTGACCCAAATCAACCAATCGCTAATTTTCGTTGCATTAGCGTTGCACCTGAAGAGGCCCGATTCTGGGTTACTCTCGCTAAAATCACTTTCAGTGATAAAAAAGAAAAAAAACCAATGACATTTGTGAGTGATTTTTCTTTCTGAAATTCGGGCGTAAGGTTGAGACAATGAACTGAAAATCGCGAAGAAAGTAAATCGATAAAAGACCGTGAAAAATAAAATTTTCAGTTTAACTATACTCCCTTTTGGTTCCTTTACGTAGAAACGTAGGAAAGGAAGTTTATTACGTAATATTTAGTCTTTAATAGAGGACCCCGCAAGTGGTTTTAATCTCTCAGTTGTGGTGCTTTTAAAAATGTGTATCTACATTGTGTCGCGATGACAACGATACTCGTCAGACACATAAAATTGAATTGGATTATAAAAAAATGACACTAGTTTTCTTTTTTTTGAAAATCGATAATCAATAATCTTATTGTTTAATTTAATTAATATTAATAGCAAGAAAAGAATTTAGAAAAGAATCGAGTCCAGTCTCAAAATATGTTTTATTTTCCACAAAAAGTTTAATTTAACCCGTTGTTTTAACCTCTTAGCTATATGCACGAAGAAATGGCAATTTTGTTTAAAAACGTAACAACGAGTATATTATTTAGCGATGAAAAACTCGGTCCTCTAATCGTCGTTTCCATCGAAACCGGCCAGTAATCGAACCGATTGAAAATCGAAACTCTCGTTAGCGGCTGGTTTCGGCCGCGATCGCAAACGGAGCAATATTTAACGCGACGTTTTCAGACGAGTGTCAGCGGTTTTCGTCCTCCTCTGTCAGGCGAACGCCGACCGTTTGCTGGAAATTCAACGCGCGCACGACCGGACGACCGGTGTCGGTTTATTCGGTGTTCGCGTGTCTGATTGATCGGAATCGGAGACAAAGGTGGTCAGAAACGCGATGATGGTGCCCCGCGAATGTCCATTAGACGTTGCCTCGCCAGCCGGGTAAATCGAGAATCGGGGAGAGCCGCGATAAATCACGAAAGCTCTCATCGTCGTCCATCCGTTCGACCATCCGATCGCTCACCTGGCAATATCCTCTCTTGTGTTTCATCCGTTCGGCCGTTGAAGGGAGCGTCCATCCTATATTGACGATACAGCATACGTCGTACAGCTGCCACGACGTGATCGAGAAGAAGAGCACCGACAGCAGCCCCAGTCACAGCCAAATGTCACGGAATTCGTCCAGGAAGTCGAACAATTCGCTGCTCGTCAACAACGGGAAATTGGAAGGTAGGTCGAGCCCGATGTTAACGACGACGTCGACCAATTTGCGCACTTCTCCTCGGCATTCCTCGTCGCTTTCCGACGGAATTACAGATCGTGTCTGATGGACACTCTCTCTCTCTCTTTTTTTTTTAATTCGTTTTTTATTCATTTCTCACGGTATCGCACTGATAGAGAGAAAGATTTAGATTATTTTCGCGCTTCACGGAACCTACGTTTGCACATTTCCAAATTACTCAAAAATCTCGTGTAGAATCTTCAACTCGCCTTCAGTGCTAAAATTGACACGTGTAATAAATTCGAGCAGGAAGTTGTAGCTTTGATCGGATCCCGAATGGAAAGCACAGGCATTCTGTTTCGAGGGACACAGTGAAACACCGCCGATAAACGAGAAATAATCTCGCAGCTATAGGCTTGTGTCTCGAGTTAAACGACACGATATCACCGGGATGATCGTAACAGTGCGTAACTCTGTCTCTTTTTCCCCTCCTCGTGATCATCGTTCGAGGATTCTTTACGACGAGTCGTGAATATATAGATTGACAAACAAATCGATGCCATAAAAGCAAGCTGCTCGACACCGTAAAACTATGAACGACTTAATGGACGCGTCCACTAGGTAGCTCGATGATGTCTTAATCGATTTCCCTCTGCGTCACGCATTCGACGCACCGCAAAAACTCTTGACGCACATCCGATCGTGCGTCGCTTGATGAGAAAAAATGATTCTCCCAGCTTACTTACGTCGTGCGTTCTCCCATGTCGACAGATCCATTACCAATATCAAAGAACAAGAAAATTTCTCTCTTGTGATCTTTCTATTTTATTGTCATGTACTTTTTCTTGCTCGCGAGTAGAGAAAGACACGAACGAGGCAAAAAGTAAGAAATAGATTTATGACTGAAAGTAGAAAGATGACACGCTGGTCAGACTGGACCGTAAAACTCCAGTTGCACGGTGGATAGAAAATGTTAGAGGACAGCAAACACAGGCAATCTCATTACGACCTACATATGTACAAATTCGAAAGACATCCCCCTTCTTGAGAATAGTGCTGCAAGAGACTCTCACAAGAAACCTGCAATAGAGAAACTTGCTATTACAACTCGCTTGTCTCTATAACTTCCTCACGATCTGCATCCTGCCACGACTCCTGTGCTTCCCCACAGTAGTTACTTGAAAAGTTTTTACAACAAATCTCGAAATTCCTTTTAATCTTCGCCTAATGTCGTTAAGTTGCAGACGATTATAGCAGTTTATTATCTGCCGCAGTAAGTGCCATTCGCGACAATTTATCGTTTCTACAGTTGACAGAGTTCGTGCGGCAGAAATTACTGGCAGTAAGGACTTGCGTGTAAGTAACTCGCTCGACAAGAGCTACCGTTACCCACGGTATAACTTTTCATTGAGACGCTGGCTCGCGTTAAGATAAATGCGTCGAAAGAGCTTCATTAATTCAGTAAATTTACTCGAGTCAGAGTTCAGTTAATCTAGCGCTGAACTGAAATTTCATTCAGGCAAACGAGGTTGCGTAAATGTAATAACTGCGGAGTACGAAAGTTGGGAAGATGAAAGGGTGTCTGGGAAAAAGAGTATCGGGTAATGGCGAGTAAAGAGTGACCTTTAATCCGTTGGACGTCGAGGAAATATTTAGCAGAGTTTGACGAGATTTTGACATGGTAGACTAAACGTTCGTGATCTTCGAAATCCAGGAAATCGCGTAAATATCCATTTTAAAATGACAGTTTGATCTTTGCGAAATGTCACGGCGCGACCCGGGGAAAATTTAGGAAAATTTAGCCGTTTCAGCTGCCGGGGTTGTCCTGCGCGAACGAAATCGGGGAAACGACGAAATCTCAAAGGCGATATATTTTCGAAACATGAAAAGAGCTGAGCGACATCAAACGTTCTGTTCTCGCCTTGTCTCGTTGTCACCTTCGTTTCGTGATCAAAAAGATCAATTTCGTCCGGTGGAGTTATTAAAATGACGCAAAGGCCGCGCGACGATGTGCGACGAGATATAAAATATCAATGAGATGTAATTAAAATAATTATTACAACAATTTTAAAGAAACGGTATAACTTATATATCGCCAAACATCCATGAGATCCAGGGATCGATATTAACAGCTTCTTTTCGTCTTTGAAAAAATCTGAACTTATATACCTCGTGTAAAAAAAATATCTGTTTTTGTGTCATTTTTATAGAAGCGTCACATTTAGGAATGGCATTCCCATTGAGCAGATATTTTAGAGAATCTATAAAAGTTCCATGGAAACGAGTTATTTATATAACATTCAATTAAAAATTCATTTTCTCGTTCGAGTACTGTTCATTGGATGGTATTCGGTGTCAGTAGTATTTGCTAGAAATTATCTGCTACTCTGACAGAAAAATTTTTATTTCCATATTTTATAAATTCCATTCGAATCTGAAACCTTCACTTTCAAAAATTTTATTTTAAAATTCATTTGTCTGCCTTCATCGGGAAGAACGTTTCTTCGCAAAAGTTTCGTGTTTCAAGTAGAACCAACTATTTAAATGTTCCTTAACTTTTTTTTTCGATCCCCGGAGTAATTCATTCTTTTATTTTTTTCAACAGTAGAAACTACAAATTTACAGTTTCTTTCCTTTGTATTAATTTCTGCCGATCCACGCTGCCCTGTCGTTATTCCAATAAATGGCAACCAGTGCACGAGTAAACAAATCAATCAACATCTCAAACGTCGTTCGCGTCTTTCGATTGTCCCGCTACTCGCCTGAGAGTTTGCGTATTCGTCCGATTCTCGAAATAACGCCGCGCCGGTATCATCCGGTATAAATAACATCAAACTTAGAGAGCATCGCGACTCTTCTTCGACTCGAAACTCCCTCGAGACACTTTCTCAGTATCTCTCGAGACACGCGGCAAGCAACAAGTGTCATCTTCATATTTCCCGCTGTACATTAATCGTTGATCGCGATCGGCGATCGCCTAATGGTACTTTGAACTACGACCTGAACTTCTCCCAACACCCGGAATCGCTCGTTAATAATCGAATCCTGACAGAATGGTACTGAAGAGCGACCGAATACGTCTGACGGATATTCCTGGGCCGCTGCTGAAGGAAGGTGAGAGGACTAGGCGATATTTTTTTGTATACTTTTGAACGGACGAAGAGCGAATTAATAGCAGTCTGAACGAATTGCGCTTTCTGCTCTCTGTGAACTTTATGTAGCGTGTAAAATTGTTGGACGTCTGAGTGAGCGATACGGCAGCGAGTGGAATTTTATTAATAACGATATGTCGCCCGATACAACACGTATCTCTAATTGAAATTTTTCCGCAACGTTATTTCGATTTTCACAGAGAGTCAACATTAAAATATTAAAATATCCAAGTCCAAAGTACGAGATATCGAGTAATCTAGTCTTGTTTTCTAGTAAATATATAGCTTCCAAGTAATTGACACACATACATCGTGTATCTCTAATTGATTTTGACAGAAAGTTAATAAAACATATTAAAATATTAAAATATTCAAGTCCAAAGTTCGAGATATCGAGTAATCTAGTCTTGCTTTTCGGTAACCAGCTACCGAAGTAATTAACTCGAGAAAGTTTAAGCGTTACTCTCTTCGAGTAATTTACGTCGCAGAATTTGTTTCACCCTTTCGACTTTCATCGGAGGTAAACTTCATCGTCTAATCGCGTTATAAAGTCATTAACGGCTTTAATATAGTCGGTTTACTCGCATCGGCGATTAGCTATCGCTAATTTTCTGTAACGTGAGACTTAAAAAAAGTAGTCACGAGCCAGCCGTATCGATGTGAAAAACACTTGCGTCAGCGACACCCGCCGCGGCGGACCAATAATTTCCCGTCGTTGGCAACGGGCGAAACATCGAGCCCTTTTATCAAACGAAAATGACATCGCGGAAGACTATCGTTTTTTTTTTTTTTTTCTTTTTTTCTTCGACGTGGCCGAGAGAGCAAGCTGCGCCCGGTTGTGCGGGGATTAATCGTCGCGGGAAACAATGCACGTGGCCGTCCAGAATGATTCTATTCATACGGCGAAATGAAATCTCGCCGGAAATAACGTCGAATAAGTTAACCCCGTCCTGTTATTCATTACGCCGTGATCGTCGCGACGGAGCAATCAATCGTGTCATCCGGCGAGCATCGATGGTTTCAATTAAATTAATTGTTCGCAGTGATCTCGTTGCTCGATGGAATAAATTGCAGTCAAGCTTCTCAAATGAACTCGGCCGTATCTCTGTGCGTATCTCTGCTGATGATCGATGAACTTCTTTTCTTTTTTTTTTCATTTCTCGCGCTTCGTACGTATCTCGTTGTTTGGACGAATAATTAGTCCGCAGCGTGTCGCAAACGAGACTCGCGATTTCATCGAACGGGAAGACTCAAAATCGTTCGATCGCACACTTAACGTCGATATTTGTCTTTTCCGAATGACCGTCGTAAATTCGTCGTGTCATTCGTTCATTTCTTACGCAACGATGTGGAACGCGGCTGTAGAACTTTGTCAGAAACGAGAGCGAACATGGAACTCGCAATCAGTAAATTGGTACTGCGGGGCGGTTGACTTTTTCAACGAGGGAATTCAAAACACGATTCTCCGAGAATATAATCAATTTTCGCGGCGGGTCGTTCGAAATCGGCCGCTCGAGATAAATCGCGAGCACAACCATCGAGAAATCACGGACGAAGCGGAATGGACCGCCAGAGAGTAATAGAACAGCCGATGAATTTGTTTCAACATTGTTGCGCGTACTGACGATAAATCGTTCGCCTTCCACGATTGATCGACCGGCTTTATTTCCCTCGTGACCAGCCGCTTTATCCTACTATCTTCCTTCCTTTCTTTCTTCCTTTTTCTTTTCTTTTTTTTTTTTTTTTGTCTCTCTTTCTTGTCTCCTCTGTTCCCTTCACAGGGACATCTCAGGTGCCTGCGTATCCGGAGACTCGTAAAAATCACGAGGGGGGAGAAATTACAGGGACAGGCTTCGTCTCTCTCGTCTTCGATTCGGGACTATTTATATCGGGAACGTGGCGAACTGCTAGTCCCTCTCGATCAGACAATCACGTTCTACTTGTACTTTATTGAGTCATCCTCGAGTAGTCGTCCTCGAACAGTTCAGAAATCGTCTAGTTCTAGGATGAATCGTCGAATTTTGGTGAAACTCGATACATACGTGTTTTTCTTTGCCGAATGATCGAAACATTTGTTACAAATATATTTCAGGATCGTTCGGAATTATGTATATTACTATCCGAGGCTACGCCAAGTGTCTATTTTAAAATCAGTGCCATTGAAAATCACTCGGCGAGGTTGTTTCTCAAATCTTCAACGAGTTCGCTGTCGCATTTTTCCACGCGTTTGTCTCCGTCAGTGCGGCCGAAGCATTCTTTCGATCATTTTTCGCAATTGCACTCCTCCGTTTAGTTATTTACGTAGATAGTAATTTTTCACATACGTAGAAAGTGAGAAGATTTTCATATAAAAAGAGATTGAGTGGTAAACTGTGGCATGAGAAGTCGAGTGCCGCGGCACAGTTTGGTTATCGAGTTACATTTTGTTATAAAAGCACACGCAAGAATGTAACAGCGGGATATCAAATGTCAAAGGTAGCTATACTTCACGCGAGAATAAACTGGCAATCAGAACGAACGTTTGTTGTAGTTTCGATCGTTCGATCGAGAGATTGTTTTCGCATCGAGCGAAATCGCGCGAGGGAAAACACGAAACCCGCGCCCGCGAGTATCGTGTTCCAAGAATATTCGTTATGAACGGACGATCGTGCACGTGCAATGCTCGATTGTTATAATTAGAGCCGGTACTCGTGTGCATGCATCGATACTTGGTTCCTAAATCCCAGTTGCGAAGCAACAGGTTCCTTGCGGAGGCACTTAGACGCGGCTGACGAAAGCCGTTCCGTTCTAATCTAAAAATAACACTCGACCGGACTTTCCTTCGATTCTGACACCGCCACCAGACGACGATTTTTCCTGGAAAGCTAGCCGGGGGAATTTCGCGCGATGTCTGACGAGTTGACGCAATAATAGTCGCAGACTGTCTAGCCGTATCGTGGACGTCAGTCATTCGCAATGGCGCTTCACGTTTAGGATTGCTGCAGATGCGACACTTTGTTGCAATAACGTATGATTCAACAGATGTACGTTTCTAATAATGAAATGAACGCAAACTATTGACTCACGCAATGTCACAGTGGTGGAAAATTGTAACGAGATATCGGATCGTTCGTTTTGATCTCTTTTATTCTCTTTGAACAGAATTGTTCGTCAGTACGAGACGAGAAAAACTCGTTTATCGCAAATGGAATAGAAAAGTAACGTGAAAAAAAAAACTGCACGATTTGTACCCCAGTACGATTCTCACTGAAAGATCTACTCCACGCCCCCTCGCGAATCACGTGACCCAAATCAACCAATCGCTAATTTTCGTTGCATTAGCGTTGCACCTGAAGAGGCCCGATTTTCTGGGTTACTCTCGTTAAAATCACTTTTAGTGATAACAAAAAAATAGTACGTAAAATGCCACGTTAAATCAGAGTTCTGAGAAAATTTTAACGTCTGACTTATAGCCGTCCTTAACTACTCAGACGTAGATTGCTTTTAATTCGTGCCGAATTAAACTTTGGATACCTGTAATCACTTGTGGCGACGAAGAGACTAAACGATAATGAATAGTGGGCGAGAAATTTTGGAGCAATTAAATGACACGCTTCGTTCATTATCTTCCAATTCACAGAGATGAGAAACTTCGTTAGGAAACAGAGCACGATAGATGTCCACTCGGTTAAAGTCAGCCTCAAGGATATCGTGTGCTACCTTTCCCTCCTGGAAGCTGGCAGGCCAGAAGATAAATTAGAGTGTGAGTAATCGTTTTCTTTTTGTATCGAGGAAAGTTAATTCCTTTAAGACCCTAACGAAACGGGGGTATTTTTGTCCCATTAGATCTCTCGGGCAACCGATATTAACGTATTCTCATGCCATTTCGATTTCGCGAGTCACGGTCTCGTGAAAAACAAACATTCGCACGCACGAACGAATCGCGACTGTGCGAATCCTTAAACATTCAGGCTCGCGTGTCCAACGCCAGTCATTCTCTCGGTCTGCTTCGCTAGTTGCACTCGCGTACAGCGCACTCGAGCTTGCATATCTGCCTGCAACTTGTTGCACGCCAATTTCAACGCGCATTAATTCATTTGCCTTTTCTCTCCTTTTTTTTCCAGTCATGTTCCGGCTGTACGATACAGACGGAAACGGCGTTCTTGACACAAACGTGAGTAGAACGAAAAAAACTTCGATTTTCCATTTTAGTTTCTCTTTCTTTTTTCTTTCTCTTTTCACTTCTTTTTTTCTTTCCTTTCCTTCAATCACTACGGACGACGATCGATTCTCATCGAGCCTTTTCGACACGAGGGAAGAGAATGGAAACCGTATAGTAATTAGAATTACTTTGTACAGGCTTTGAACGATCGATTTTATATTTGTAGTTCTTTTGTTAAACGGGAGGGTCTGTAGATCTTTACATGGCAAAAGTATTGGAAATTAATCGTAGATACGTCTGTCGATCGGAAGACGAAGTCTATCAACGAATTGAAATAGATCGGTTCCAAACAAAGCGTCTTATCTAGCGTAGCCACGGGTCTAATATCATCATCGTGTGTCCCCAGGAGATGGACTGCATTGTCAATCAGATGATGAATGTGGCCGAGTATCTCGGATGGGATGTCTCCGAATTGAAACCGGTGAGTTGCGATGAATATCATTAATATTCCTCTTTATAGGCGCTGACACAATCACCCATGCGCACCCGGCGATGACTCCATTTCTATCTTATCCGAACGCGGTATATTTTTTCTTTCTCGAAGCCATTTTTGTTGATAGGAAGCCATGGTTGATAGGAAAAGCTTTTTCCAAAACGTTTTGTAGCAAAGCGTTCCTCTAACAAAAATGAAATATCAGGAATTTGCGAGAGAGATACGTGGCGTCCAAGTTCCTCGTACGTACGCACAGCGAATAAATGAGAAATCGATTTAGAAGCAACTATGCTCGATATTTCTAGATACTGCAAGACATGATGCTGGAGATAGACTACGACGCGGATGGCACGGTATCTCTGGAAGAGTGGAAAAGGGGTGGCCTGACGACGATCCCGTTGCTGGTTCTTTTGGGCTTGGATTCCCACGTAAAGGAAGATGGTAACCACCTCTGGAGGCTAAAACACTTTAGCAAGCCTGCCTACTGCAATCTCTGTTTGAATATGTTGGTCGGTCTCGGCAAGAAGGGTCTTTGTTGCGTTTGTAAGTATTATCGAAGTTTCTTTGATGTCGCGGTTCTTTCTTCGCGGGTGTTTTGCTAGAAAACATTTCCATCTGATGAGCCTCCTTTCTTCTTTTTTTCCTTTTCCTTTTTTTCTTTTCCTACGTTTTCTCTCTTTTGCTCCTCGGAGAACAATTTTCGTAAAGCGTATCGATCCGGTTTATTCATCGAAGGGAAAAAGAGAGGAGTTCTTGTAACGCGACGCCTTAACTACCGCTCCTTAACTAACGATCCTTTTCATTTGCATCGAAACGGGAAACAAACGAGCCGTTCGCTTTTCCCACAGTCTGCAAGTACACGGTCCATGAAAGGTGCGTCCAAAGAGCGCCGGCCTCTTGCATAGCCACCTACGTGAAAAGCAAGAAAACGTCGCAGACAATGGCGCACCATTGGGTGGAGGGAAATTGCCACGGCAAATGCTTTAAATGTAGAAAAACTATCAAGAGTTACAACGGGATCACGGGCTTGCACTGCAGGTGGTGTCAATTGACAGTGAG
Organism: Melipona bicolor; assembly: GCA_030673865.1. Classification (NCBI taxonomy): domain Eukaryota; kingdom Metazoa; phylum Arthropoda; class Insecta; order Hymenoptera; family Apidae; genus Melipona; species Melipona bicolor. The sequence goes on from JAHYIQ010000012.1 coordinate 5,288,190, forward strand.
TGATCTTTCTTTCTTTGATCATTTCTTTCCTCGGATTTAATCTTTACATTGGCAATTAAGTTAAATTACGTCGGCAGTTCTTCGAAATGCGTGTAAACAAGTAAGTGCGGTATCTGAAATTTTTTACATAAATTTCGATGTAGTGTTTTCTTTTGGATTTTCACTGAAAAAAAAAAAGGGAGAAACATACTAAAACGTACTAAAAAGCTAAAAGTGGGAAACAACGATTTTACAGCTGCATAACAGATGCGTTTCGCAAGTGAGAGCAGAATGCACGCTGGGTGACTACGCAGTCCATATCCTGCCGCCTACGGCGATTTGTCCGGTTGTCCTGGACAGGCAGAGATCGTTGTCCAGGGATAGCAAAAGGGGGAGCAAACACGGCCAGGATTCGTCGACTGTTAGCTCGGTAAGTGCAATAAGATGAATGATTAAACACCAGTCAGACACGGCATCAAAGGATTCTAATCTGAGATGCAAAATTCTATTAGCATAGTGGATTCTTGACGTCTGGTACTGCAACCAATCAACAGCCAGCCATGTCCTTCCAAATTACACCGCCGCCGGGTACTGTGCCGCTCCTGGTGTTCATAAATCCAAAATCCGGAGGGAGGCAAGGTGAACGCATGTTGAGGAAGTTCCAATATATCTTGAACCCGCGCCAAGTTCATAATCTAGCCGTGGGCGGACCTATGCAGGGTTTGCAAATGTTCAAGGACGTGGAGAACTTTAAGGTGATCTGCTGCGGCGGTGATGGTACCGTTGGCTGGGTCTTAGAAACAATGGGTACGATCATAACGACTTGAGAATTAGGTCCATAAATGTTTCGTTTATAAGCGTCATTTTATGTTTGAATCTTCAGATCGCGTTCAGTTCGAGCACCAACCCGCCGTAGGTGTCATACCATTGGGTACCGGCAACGACCTTGCAAGGTGTTTACGATGGGGTGGTGGTTACGAAGGAGAAGCTATCCACAAAGTACTCAAAGTATGTAGATAAAGAGCGGATTTTTACTCGAATAGTTGAAAAGATGGATTACATAAACTTTATACTGTGTATAAATAAATTCTAGAAAATAGAGAAAGCGACAACTGTGATGATGGACCGCTGGCAAATAGAAGTACTCGATCAGAAGGATGAAAAGAAGCCAAATCAAGACAGTATTCCGTACAATATTATTAACAATTACTTCTCCGTGGGCGTGGACGCGGCGATCTGTGTAAAGTTCCACATGGAAAGGGAAAAGAATCCTGAGAAATTCAATAGCAGGATGAAGAACAAACTTTGGTACTTTGAGTACGCGACCACGGAACAATTTGCTGCCAGCTGTAAGAATCTTCATGAAGATCTTGAGATCATTGTACGTAAATGTTTAAGCCTAATTAATTCTGTTTGTCCAGTGATACTGATCGTGACTTTTCTTTCGTATAGTGCGATGGAACTCCGTTAGATTTAGCCCACGGACCTTCCCTTCAAGGTGTCGCGTTATTAAACATTCCTTTTACTCACGGCGGTTCCAATCTCTGGGGTGAACACCATACGAGACATCGTCTTGGCAAACGGAAGAAACGACCAGACAAAGAACTCAGCACCAGTAGCTTTAATTCGGTAGATCTTACAGCCGCGATACAAGGCAAGTATTTGATTAATGTTTAATAATCATTTGACAAAAGATGCAATCAGAACAGGTGAAAAATATATTGATATATTTATAGATATTGGAGACAATCTCATAGAGGTGATCGGTTTAGAGAACTGTTTGCACATGGGCCAAGTGAAAACTGGACTTCGTCATTCCGGTAGAAGATTGGCTCAATGCAGTAGCGTCACCATCACCACTAGCAAACGTTTTCCAATGCAAATCGATGGTGAACCATGGATGCAGGGTCCATGCACTGTGAGTTAATAGTTTTTTAAACATTCAATAATTATTTCATTATACGTGTGCATACAAAATTTCTATATATTTCATTGTTTCAGATTCACATAACACATAAAAACCAAGTACCGATGTTAATGGCGCCGCCACCAGAGAAAGGTCGAGGATTCTTCCGCTTCCTAAAGAGGTGAACTTCGATGTTATCAAATGACGAAAGCACTGAAAAATCGAAATAATCAACTCCTGTCAGAACGTAGTTTCAACATCGTTCCGCCTGTTTTATCTTATCCTAATTAAAAGAAAAGAAGAAGGAAGCGTATCAGTTCGATCGTGTTTCACATAGCTTCAGTGCTCGTCCGAGCGCGTGGAACGAGCTTCGACGTAACTTAGGTATTCTTGTGTACAGTATTTTTTAGAATAATAACAAAGCATCGTTCGTCTTAGTGATAGGATCAGCGGTAGGCTCATCCAGGTTATCGGTATATTGAGAAGCTCGACATCGTGTTAAAATTTTGATCGTTTTGTATACTATGCTGAGATGCGCCGAATATATGTTCTTCTTTCTTGTTTCTCGAATCTGTGACTCGAGTCTACCGCTTTAAACATGCAAGTAAGTACAAGCCCGTACTATTGCAATCGAGCGTATAATTACATATACCGACACAAGGGATTGTACGGTATCATGCAAAAGAGAAAATAATATTGTAGGTAACATTACCTAGATAATATTAACGAATGACATCTTTAGTCATTCTTTTTTCTTCGTACAACACGTCGATAGAGATATCAGGATTTCATTTCTCCATAAAATATTGCTATTGAGGATAAGCAGATCATACCTCTTATTGTTAGACGAGTAATATTTGTTGTATATAAAGAGTATAAAATTTAGTTTTATATCAATTATATAATATATATATATTTTATATTATATATATATATATATATATATATATATTATTTCAATTAAACGTGGAGAGTGTATTTGTTGTATGTTATTTTATATTCTATTTGTTGTTTTTTGATCTGTATATCCTCAACTGATCTTGTGTGTAGCCGTTTACTTTTATAAAGGAAAAAGTTTAGCGCATAAAACGATTCAAATTGTCCCTCTTTTTTGCACGACTCCGTCCAACAATCAAAGATTCTACTTTCCTCTCTTAACATTAAGATTTTTGTACGAAAGCTTAGTCGTAACTGCTTAGACATAAATCACGATCGATTGGTTTTATTTATTTATTTATTTATTCGTCCGAACTTATTTATTTATTCGATGGCTTCTAAGCCGGAACAATATATCGTAAGCATATCAGCAAACCGAGCGCAGCTATAAAATAGCGTCGTGAGGTTCAGTTTTTCCGCGTTTATCTTTCGTATCGAATCGCACAGTTAGAAGTTACGAAAATTATGCGTATATTTTCGATTTGATGCGATGTAGCTTGTTAATCGGTGCAATAGTTGCGCACCGTTATAAATTATTTCATTATGTTCCTTTTTAACTTATTGTCTTTTACACGTTGGCCATCTCCTGACACGAACAGAGTTAACGCTTTTTTAATTGTACGCATATTAACGCATGGCGGATCATTAAAAAGATAGAAGTGGTACACATATTAAATATTGTATTGCTAAATAAGTAGGAAACAGACATAGATATATCCTATTACGAGGTTTAATCAAAAATCGATTCAGCCAACGTGTTACATATAATAATCAGTATTGTGGTATGGAATTCATAGGACTTTTCGTAGGATTCTTCTATGACTGCATCAGCACGCACTTTCTCATTGTCTGTACAAACGCTTCTATAAGTACATTTGCAATTTCCATTGCCTCGTTTCCACGAGTGCACCAAACTATTTATCATTAAATTACAAAAATCTTTTGATCATTTTTTCAGAGTATTTTTCAGATCTTCCGTCCGAACTATTTGACAATTATATTGCATTTTTTTATAAGTTGATTCGTAATTTCGTTGAACTATTGCGTTCAGTTTCAAGCACTCGTAACTTGCATTCGCTTATATTATTCCAAAATGTCAATTGTAATAGAGATCAAAATGAATTTGATCATATTTTGACAACAAATCGTCGCGATAATATCGAGTAATATGCTTCGATCGATTTGCGAAAATAAAGAGTAATAAATTTTTTCACGCAGCAGCAGATAAATGTTAATCTAATCTGTATCTACGTATTTCGCTTTCGCATCGCGTTTCACGCGTGTGTGTTATGCTTTTGTATAAAAAAAGTATAACGAAAAAGTTGTAACGACACCAAGTATATAACTCCCACAGGGACCATCACAACGTCGAAAATCCATGTAACGATATAGAATGATCCGAAATTTTATCTTGTAGCAGTGATGACCAACCACTTCGTGTATAATGTTTCAATTCAACGTCAGCTATGCCCATTGTTTCCTCGAATTCTTTCAACTTCGTCATCTTCCTTGAAAGGAAGCGTATCCTTCTGTTCTCTTTCCGCTTTTCTTTCGTATTTAGCAAATTTATCATTTCCAAAGGCAATCGTTCACGAGTCAATATTTTCGAGCATATATTTCTCGATCGTTTTACGTAGAGGAATTGATATAAAATTTATTCTTCGCGCAAATAATGATCGTTTCCCTTACAATCGTTATATACGCGTACTTCTCTTAGCGGTTATACGATCGACTATAATATAATATAGTTGCTCTCGTTAGACGAATCGAAATATTACGCTTACGTATAATGATACAACCATTAAGGTCTTAATCGTTAAGTTGTTATTCATTAGCGAAAAAAAAAAAAAAATCGGACGAAAGAGGTGCGACAGAATTATCGATCCAATAAAAATGATCGTGAGAGTTACGAATAGATATATCGTCGTGCTTCTTCGTCGCGAAACTGTGAATACCATTGGCACAATAATTACAGATATTGTTTTTCTATTGGATTGGCGCAGTGTCTCAGTGTGCTTGTCATTGTAATAATGTTATAGTATAAAGAAAGACCCAAATATCAAAAAAAGGAAAAAGAAGAAAGAAAAAATGACAAAAAAAGAATATGAGAAAAAAAAGAGAATATATATATATATATAATATTATAATATTATAATATAATAATATACATATATATATATTCCCGTACACAGTAGCATGAAAAATCGCAAAACGATTATCTGCAACCAACATGAACCCTTTTTAACCCTTGATGCGAAATATCGATTTCCTCAAGATAGAAATATTTCTATTCTGATTTATGATTAGTATCTGCGATACAGGGTGATCCATTTTTAAACATAATTTGTACATTTTCAGAGATAACGGAGAATTGCTAAATTTTAATTAATAAATAATAAAACACCTCGAACAGCTCTTGACACTTCTGCGTCAATTCTTCTTATTCGGTACTTTTAAACTGAAAGAATTCACTATCACTTCAAATTCAACATATTCCTATAATATAATTATTATAACAAATATATACTGTTGACATCTTTAAATGAAGCGCCCTGTATATATATAAAAGTAACACATAGTAACATTGACAATAGTGCACGTCAATTATTCTTTAATAACTTTTCTTTTTTCTTAGTAAACGCGCTCCATGACTCATAGCGGAACTAGTAAAGTTAAAAGAACAACAATTGTTATTTTCAGCGATGAAATAAAAACATCTTAATAGCCAAAGAAAGAAAAGAAAAAGAAAAACGAATATTTCTCGTTGATGATTAATGATTAAGAACGCAGAACAAAAATGCTGGATCGTACGATTCGAATTGAAAATTCAGAGAAAACTTTGCCTCGGTGCCTCGAATATTTTAGTCTACTTCGTTGCATGAAATATGACTGGAACGTGATAGAATAAAAATTACACAGAAACATTGATATCTTTGTCGATTTCCGAAGATTCTCTTATACGATATCAATCATGTTTCCATTACCTCCGATCCTATCGAAATGTTTTCTTCTCTTCTTAAGTTTGTTTCATTCAGGAATATTCTTATATTTAAAAAGAGATACACAGAAATTTTAGATTTTAGATTTTAAGATTTAAGAAATTTTTTATTTCTTATTGTTTCATAAACGTAGCATCTCCATGGACTAGATTTCTCAGTGAAATATACAGTCTTAAATAAATAATATACAGTCTTACGACGACACTCATTCAATAATTTTTTTAAAAATCCTTCTATGTGATACATATTCGATTTATTATTATTATTTTCATTAGTTTTTTTTTTTAAATTTCTTCAATTCTATTTCTTTTTTTCTTAGATCTTTAATTTTTTACTCAAAAAATCGATATCGAAGATAGCATATATATTTTTTATAAGGTCTAGTTACCAGAGGAATTCGAAATAAACGCAAAGGGTTAAAAACAATAGAAGAATGCCTCATTGGGATTTGTAATATTCAAGCAGAATTGAAAGATATTCAAATTTGAGAAATTTACTGCCACTTTCATTGGGTCTACGTACGTTTGAGCACTACTGCCATTTTCCAAAAGATAGTCACATATGGAAAGAAAAGCCTGTCTAGTATAGTGTATTATACGAAATAAAGTGTAAAATCTACAATACAGGATTCCTTGCGAGCAACCATTTAAATAAAAAAATATTCTATGTAGAACGTTGATTACTGTTAAATCATATTATAACTACAAATTCACTATTACCGAAAACATAATTCTTACAACTAATATGATTGTTTTACAATTTATTTAGATAAAGGAAGATATTTAAGTAAATATTATCTTCTTGCCTGTGCGGTCTGAAAGATGATTGAATTGAAAAATGATTAGCGATCGAAACGTTTCAAATTAAGACAACGTAAAGCGCCACATAGTGTGAAGTATATAAAATACCGTCGGTGCACTTCCGGTCCGTTTTTCTGACAAGTATCTGATGGCTGTCTGACATTTCATTTTTAATAATTTCATTGAATTATGTTCGTAAAGCACGTTATTTATTTGCATCGGTGAAACAATAGTTCACATATGTGTTATTAAAATAAAGGACGCAATCGTCAATAGACAAAATTTCGCAATCCGGTAAATATATGCACGAGAGGTAAGGCTGACAAAATATCGTTATCAGGCGTGCCACCGGCAAGGGTTAGAATTGTCCGAATTCCGGCACGCTAATCGCCTAAAATTTTGTTAATTTTACCGCTTTTTAGAATACGCTGTAACGTTTGGCAAAATGATCAAAACAGGAGAGGATAACCTAAAACTTCAATACCAGCAAACAGTGTAAGTATTTGTTAAATCCTCGCTTCATTTCAGTTTAACAAAGTAACAATTTTTGTACATTTCTACATCTTTTTTATTCATAAAAAAGTATTGATGTGAATATAATAATTGGTGCTTTTGATTTTTATCTACTTTTTTGTTGCACCACATTAATGCAATGAAAAACTTTGAATATTTTATGTTAATCAATGATCTTTACGATTAAATTTATCAACCTCGTTTTAATTACTTTTTTTTATTATTGAATTTTCTTTCTTCCACATACGTATAAAGATTGTATGCTTTACTTAGGGAATTCACTGGGCAAGAAAATCAACATTCAGTTGAATTATATAGTACCAATGTTGTTGTTATTCCTTCGCCAGGAGGACATAATCATGGTAGTTCAAAGGTGAAACTAAAAAATATTGTTGATTTTACATGGGAGCATAAGTTTTATCCAGGACAATTATTAGCTGTTCATATGTCTGGAAAATATTTAGCTTATGGTATAAAAGGTAATCTACATTCAAATCTAAATTAATAACTATTTTATTGTCGTTTAAATTTAAGAAAGTAACATTATTTAGTTGGTAATGGAGGAGGTATGGTTAGAGTTGTATATAAAGAAATGGAACAAAGAGCTCTGTTAAGAGGAATGCGTGCAGCAATACAAGACCTAGCTTTTGCACATGTTTCAAATGCAATTTTGGCATGTGTTGATTATTTGGGAAATCTTTTTATACATAACATCGAATCAACACCATCTGAATTGTTATGCAGTTTATTGCTACAAGTAGATGCAGAAGATATATCTCCTACCAGTCATCGTGTGATATGGTGTCCATATATTCCTGAAGATGTACCATCAGATGGAGATAAAGTTTCAAAACTTTTAGTTCTAACTCGTGGTTCCAAAGTAGAGTTGTGGTCAGTTAATACTGTTTCAGCAAGATTCAGATCAATAGAGGTGAATGTGTACCTTACTTACAGATTATAAAATCCGTACAAAATGAACAAAGTATCCAACTGTTTGACTAAATGATAGGCAACTGATCCAGCTGTAAAGGAAAATGGAGGTATGCTGGAAATAGACCAACATTCTGACACAATCATAGAAGCAACATTCAGTCCAGATGGTACAGCTTTAGCTACAGCTAGTTTCGATGGAGAAGTCAAATTCTTCCAAGTTTACTTACATAGTAATCCTCATGGTAATCAAGCACAACCTCGTTGTTTACATCAATGGAGACCACATGGTGGACGACCTATTTCCTGCTTGTTCTTCCTAGATGATCATAAAACATACCATCCAGAGTAAGCAATGCTTAAAAGGATATTCTATTAAATTCATTTTATCATTAAAATTATAGTTTTAATGATTATTTCATTTTCTTCCGTAGAGTTCAATTTTGGAGGTTTGCCATAACTGGATGTGACAATAATACAGAATTAAAAGTTTGGTCTTGTGAAGTGTGGTCCTGTTTGCAAACCATAAAATTTGCACCAACACCTTCTACTGGTAAATTACCGGTGTTGAAAGCCGGTTTAGATCTTAGCGCAGGATATCTTTTATTATCAGATATATACAACAAAGTTCTATATATATTAAGTCTTACAAAAGATAATGACGAAGTAACATCAGTAAATACAATATCGGAATTTCTTCTCCCATATCCAATATTGAGTTTTGGAATTGTTGACGCTGGTCTACGTAAAGTACGACCCACTGGCGAATCACTGGAAGACTTATGTCCTTGTGAAGAAGATACCGAAGAGCAACTTGTTATCAGGATGTATCTAGTCCAACCGAAGTCATTACAAGAATGTCACATTGCTTTTAAACCTGCCTCACAAGTGAGTGGTAACTGCCTCATGGATACACTGACTCATGATGCACTGGGCTACCATGAAGACTTACCAGATATGGGAAATGTTAATCACAATGGAATTTCAGGGGAAAATTGTGAAGAAAATCGTTCCTTATCTACTACAATTGAAACAGCAACAAATCATAATACTGGTTTAAATCTAATGACACCTGATGCATTCAGTTCACCCGCCAAGAAAGAAAATAATGAATTAGATTCTCGCCCTAGTACTCCAGAATTAGGTAAAGTCTTATCTGCTAGTCCCTCGCTTGCACAAGCGGTACAGGCTCTAAATGCAGATCCACCATTAGCCACAAGCGAGTTAGAAGAACAAGCACCTGCAAGTAGTAATAGCAGCCCATCTAGAGAAGTAAGAGAAATTTTATCCCTTTCAAAAGATGAAGAACCAGAAACTGAAAATAAACCAGAAACTACCAATACCGCTGATGAAGATTGGCGTAATATTCCGATGGTATTGTTGAAAGATGTAAGCAGGCATGCAATGCAAGAAGCTGATGGATTCACAAACGACGAAGAAAAAAGAAAAAAATTAAAAGACGAATCAAAATCGACGACACATACTACAGGAAATGCTGAAAATACCTGGCAAACAGCAAATGAATTAAATACTCTTGAGTTAATAAATAAAATAGAGTCAATTTTAGAAATAATTCAAGATCAACGACAAGAATTAAGAGAATTACGTACTGAAGTGACTAGATTAAGACAAGAGACACCAATTTCCACGCGAATAGACTCTGCTTTAACACGAGCTACGCAACAACAAACTGCAACTTTTGAACAAACGTTATATAGCCAAATGGCTCGCCAACACGAATTCCTTAAGACACTTGAAACAACAATTAAAGATAAAATTGAAACTACTTTACCACGTATTATAGAAAACACAGTAGAACCGTTAAAGCATCAACTTAGATTAGATTCTGCTCGAATGGATGAACTCTTAAAAAAAAATTTGACAGATTTAATTAATAGTAACCATATAAAAGATACACTTGCTGTGGCAGCAATGAATGCAGCAAAACCAGCATTAGACGCAGCATTTAAAGAAGCTTTTACAAATGTTCTTTTACCTGGCATGGAGAAAGCATGTCAAACAATGTTTAGACAAGTACAAGATGCTTTTGTTAGGGGTACTCATGAATGTAAGATATCTGGTAAAATTTTTAAAAAATACCAATATATCTAATTTTATATATAAAACATTTTTCTTGTTTTTTTTTTTTTTTTTAGATCTTCAAAATGTGGATGCAATTGCTGATAAACAATATCAACAAAAAAATGAACAACAAAGTGAAGCACTATCCGCATTAGTTCGCAAAGAATTACAAACCGAAATAAATAGAGGTTTAATTATTCTTCAAGGAGAAATGACATATATTCGTGATTTTATTAAAGATCATTTGAATCAACAACTTTCTGAAATAACAAATGCACGGTAAGTGTATCATAAACATTATATCAAAAGAGATTTTATCAAAAGATTAAATCAATCTTATATATTATTTTATAGTTCACGAGCTACTACACCTGCTATACCAGTATCTACAGTTGCCGATGATAAAGCGCGAGTTCTATCTCTTCTTCAACGAGGACAATTAAATGCTGCCTTCCAACAAGCTCTTAGTGCTAGTGATTTAGGATTGGTAGTATTAGTTTGTGAAAAAACAGAACCTTCCAGAGTATTTTCTTCAGTAGGACCTCAAGGTCAAACTTCAAGATGTATTTTACAACAACCTGTAATTCTTTCACTTGTACAGCAGTTATCTGCAGATTTAGGACATCGTACAGAGCTCAAGCATAGGTAATTTTTTATTAATAATACTTAATAATGTTAAATAAAATTTTCTGATTTCTTTTTATGTTTATTTACTAGGTGGCTTGAAGAGGCAATATTAAATTTAGATCCTAATGATCCAGTGACACGAGAACATATGGGTACTGTGTTAATGACTTTGCAAACTCAGTTGGCTACTTTTGTAGCAGCTAATCCAAGTCACAGTTCTATTCGGCGCATGAAAATGTTAGCTATGGCTGCACGCGCACTTTTAAATCAACAACCTTGATGTTATATACGTATGGAGTAGAGAAAACTCATTAACATCAGGTTTTATATGTTTCGTTTAAAAAAAATACCTTAATCTGAAAGTAATATTCACATTATCTTCATGTTAAGACTGGCAGTAATTTACATAGAATATGACAAAATATTGTATAACGACTTATCGTTAGCAGTTTACATAATTTGTTGCAACTTGCACCTATAATTTTTTTTAATTTACAAAGCATATACGTTTATAAAATATTCGAGAATTTACGAAAAAATTATTTTCTTGACCTTAAATAAATATTATATAAATGTATTATACAATATAACTAAAGTGATATAAATAAGATTGAAAAAATAATTTAAATTATAAATTATTTTATCGATTAAGTAATAAAGTTTTATCAATCACAATCATTAATATTATTCTATCAATATAAAAAGAATTTAATAACTTTTATGATATACAGAAAAGATTTATTTTTAATAATTATAATATTATTTTTTGATAGCATTTTTCTGTAAAATTATGCTATGTATTGTTCTTATATTTAAAGCAAATTTCAAAATAAGATTTCTACAATTAATATACATTTTCTTAATTCTCCTAAACGTTAACTTTTTATTAATCTATAGCTAATGCATTTCATGACATATTGTATAATACACATTAAATCTTATAATAATTAAATTTTAATTAAGTTATAGGCTCTAATGATTTTTTTTAACGAAAGAATATTTCATAAATTTTGTGTTTAAAAACTATATGTATTTTGAAGTATTTCTGTTCCATATTATTTTACTTTACCTTTATCTCATTCGTATTTTCTCTTACCCAATACGCTGCTAACTGTAATGTAACAAACCAAGATATTCTATATTTCTTACTATGAAAAAATAAACATTTTAAAATTAATAAATTGTATCTCAAATTTTATAATATATTAAATTAATATATGAAACAATTTTAATGCACCTTATTAAATAATAATTTGTATAATGAACATATAATCAAAATTCATCTTTTATTTATGTATTATTTCATATCATAACAAATGTATAATTTGATATAATATTCTCAATTTATATAATTCTTAAATGAATGTAAATAATGTTCAATTTATATGCATTTATATTTCCTTTATATTTTTGTATGTTTCCTACATATAAAAGTTCCTAGTTCAAAATTTATGTCGTGCTTGTTAAATATTATAGTGAAGATGTAATATACATATATATGCAGTGTTATACATCTTACTTAATCATGTGATTCCATTTACTTATTTTTCTTATTCTTATTAAATGTAATCATTAGTACTACTTGCATAGTATGAAGGAATATAAAGAACAGAGTATTTCAAAATGTAACGAATAATTATATATATATATTCATGAGTAAAATCGAATAGTATTATACAATGTATAAAAATTGTTAAAGCAACTTTACGATGTACATGATTGTGAGATTTTTTAGTTACAACTTTCAGTGTTTTTTTATTACATAAGCATAGATATCATATTTGTATACTTTATGTATTCATAAGTAACAATTTTATTAGAAAAATAAGTACATATATTTATATTTATGGATGAATTCATTTTATATAATTGCTCTAATTATTTCAATTTTGTAAACTAAAAGGAGAAATATGTGTATCATAAATAAAAGTAAATTTACATAAATTTTCAAAATTCATACAAATATTATGTACACAGGCTTCTTTAATTATGCATTTATTTAACTTATTTTATGTTTCCTAACTGTTTATTCTTTACTTCTGCAATCAATGCTTCTTTAATATGAGCCGCTATTTTCATTTTCTTTCTTTTCTTAATTCTTCCAGATTTTTTCTCTTCAACATTTCTTGAAACTACTACTTGTGTTTTATTTTTACTTTTCTTCAAACAACTAAGAGGATTTGGGCCACCTTTTTTCTTCTTCCTTTTTAATTTTGCTTCTGTTCCATCAGTTATTCCAGCTACTTCTTTTAATACTTTAATATTTTTTTTTTCCCATTCAGTCATTCCTAATCCTTGACAAATATTTTTAGCATATTCACGACTAACTTGTGAAGGTGCTTCCAAAGTTGGTGCTTTACCATGTAAATATAATATTGGAGCACCTGGAATTTTTCTTAAGCAATCCTGAAGTTCTCTGTCTTGTGTAGCTATGACATACCTAGAAAAAAACATAACAAACATATACATACAATATCGTTAACTTTTAATCTCTACCTACTAAAATTTTTATTATACCTAAATGAGTTATTGTTTCCAATCATAGATAGTAAACATTTTGTGCCACTAATTGAATGTTTTTCATGTCCACATTTATGTATAGGATATTGCTTAACAATTTGCATAGCACCACTAACTGCTTTTGAAAATGAACTTAATTTTTCCGTTTCCAAAATAATACATGGTGTAGTTAATAATTTTACTTCAGATTGAAAATACTTTGATAATTGATCTTGTATATTAAACTTATTCTAAAAAGAATTAAAAATTATTACAAATTCACATAAAATGTTAATTCTAATTACAATAAGTTAAAGTATATACATATATTTCAAACCTCTAATGCAGCTAAAGCAAATGTACCATCAATAAGAACTTGAAACGGCGATCTAAATTTAAAATTGTTAATAAAGAAACCTAAATTTCTTCTTGCTTTTTTCTGACGGGCTGTTTTCATATTGTTACTTTTTAATATACTTCAAAATGTTTATATATACACAGATTTAACCTAAAAAGTGCTGTAATAAAATGACAAAATATCATAACTGTTCTATAAACATAAATATATCTACAAATATAAATACAGAGAAATTACTTTTTACATGCCGCTAAAATTAACATAAGAAATATAACCTATACGGCTATGTTAAAAGTGAACTGAAAACCTAAACGTGATCAGAAGCAAACTGAACGTCGTATTGTCGTGTTGATCAATTTAAAGGCAACTACATAATTTGTATACTATTTCCGGAAAAAAATTTCATTATCGATTTTATTCGTAGAAGGAATTCATCAAAATGTAAATATTTACACAGTATTTTCTATCACATTAATATTAATTTTTGCACTTATATATCAAAACTTAACCTTACTCTTTTACATAAATTTCATATGATATCTATAATTTTCCTTTTTAAATTTCTGTCGATATTTAAATTTTGTTCTAACAAAAAAACTATTTTTAGGTCTTCTTTAACTAAGCCAAAGTCTGAAATGACTCCTGAGGAATTAGCAAAACGAGAAGAAGAAGAATTTAACACTGGGCCACTTTCAGTATTGACTCAATCTGTGAAAAATAATACGCAGGTTTTAATTAATTGCAGAAATAACAAAAAATTACTAGGAAGAGTAAAAGCATTTGATAGACATTGTAACATGGTTTTAGAAAATGTGAAAGAAATGTGGACTGAACTTCCACGTACTGGAAAAGGAAAAAAGAAGGTAAAATACTATAAGTAGAAGACATTTTGCTAAAATTTATGATTGAAAATGTAAATTTTCAACAATTGTTTCTGTTTAGGCAAAGCCAGTAAATAAAGACAGATTTATCTCAAAAATGTTTTTGAGAGGAGATTCTGTCATTCTTGTTCTACGAAATCCTTTAGCAACAGCATCAGGAAAATAATTTGATAAATAAAAACTTGGAAATAAATTGTTTAATTTAAACCTCAATAATTTTGAAATTAATTTTTTAATTAAATACAAATGTGTACAATTTACTTGTGTCAACAATTATATTTTGAATTTAATAATATACTTTTTCTTATATTTTATTTATGTTTTAAGTATAAAAATGAAACAGTATTAAGCAAGACATGACATTTATTTGTAATGAATTATACATAAAATCATTAATCTTTTTCAGCAATTGCAGTAAGATGCTTATCAATTTCTTGTTCTGTTAAGGTTCTGAAATACAAAAACATAGATATTTATTTATAACCATTTTATATATGAAACAGAAATAATAATATTAATAATATAGTTACCGAAATTTGGGATTGTCCTTTGACACAACACCAACTTCTATCTCTGAAGGTTTAAAATCCACTGATAAAACAGTAGATAAACATGTAATTGCTAACTGTATCGTTTCATCAGGATCATAGTTTTGTTTCTTCTTCAACTTTTTTTCCAAATAAGAATTGGCTTCCGTTTGTTTAGCACCAACAGAAATGGCTCTATAACCACAATAATATCCTGCAGGATCAGCTTTATAAACGCAAGGGCCTTTTTCTTTATCATATGATATGAGCATCATAGAACATCCAAGAGGCCGCATCTCTGCATTTTGCGTATATACTTGACTGATGTCTGCAATACGTCTGCATAATGCATCTACAGGAATTTCATACTCATATTTGTATTTAAAATGAGCTGCTTCATATCTTGCACGTTGAACTTGAGATCTGCTGTCAGCTGAAATATATATCAGAAAAAAAGTCATTAATAAGAAAAATTTATAAATATAACATAACAAAGGAAAAATGTAAATATTTATACAATGATTGAACAATGATTGAAAGAAATGCCTACCTATCATGCCTGTTACGAGACAACCAATGTGCTCAGTGAGTTGAAAAATATGAGTAACACTGGAGGCATCAAGCAGCTTATCCTATAAAGCAAATATCTTTAAATCTGATAAGTTTTCACTTCAATTATTTACAGAAGTTCCTTAAATATTACATTACACGGATCGGGAAAGAGAGGATAATATAAAACACTGATAGAAACTAACAATAACAATAGGTTATCTTACAGGCACTTTCTTTTGTGTAGCAAAAACAGCTGTATCGACTCCTTTTACAGCAACAGATGTCAAACCACTTTGATTTATCGCTTTAAACGCATACTCTGCAAAATATTTAATACTTTAAGTTTAAAAAGTTCAAAAATGCTGATCACGCTGTCATGGTTTCCGCATAGAAAATTAGTGTAGAAGTTAGTAATTTGAAAGACATCTCGATAAAGAAAGAAAAGCTACTTGTGTTTTAATACAAAATATTTTCACAAATCTTACCTACTTGGTAAAGCCGCCCTTCAGGTGAAAAAATTGTAATATGTCTATCAAAACCAGCACTGCTACCGCGCGCCATATTCGCAATATTAATGGTTGCGTTTAAAAGATGCAGGCAACTTTTCGAAACGTCAAATCATGCAAGATGTGTATTAAGGTAATTTACATTGAACGATATGAATTTTTATTGGAGCAACTTGCACGTATTGTTCTTATATTCGTTTGCAATGAATATAATCACAACCAACATAAAATTTGATTTTTGGGGAAATTTTTAAAATTATCTATCAATTAGTCTTACGATTGGATTTTTTTTTTACATAAAATTATTCTTTTTGACATCTTCACTTAAAAATTGAATAATAATTAGAAAAGGATAGTTCTTTAGTATTGTTAATTAAAAGTTCTTTAATATTGTTAATTTTGATGAAATATTTCGTTTTAAAAGTAATATGTTTTGTCATAAAGCATGTAATATGTAATTTGTACATAAAAGCACTCATATTAGTAGATTTTTTAGTATAATTATTTAGAAAACATATTAACACTCCTATGTGAAAAAATGAAACCGTTTAAATTGAAGTTTCTTTATTGACAATACATATGGACTACATATGCATGTATCCTATAAATAAAGTCCGCGATATCTTTTAACATCTCAAACTTGTTTGATCGAGATCGAATCTGATTAATTTTATACATGTAACACAGCGTATATATATGACACACATCGATATGGACACACATTGAAGATCAGATTTGGTAAGCAGTGGAAATGTTATCTAAATTACTTTACTTAGTTACATGAGTATGTTATATGTGGCGTATTAAATGATACGTATTTCTCAAAGTACTCTGCTGATATTAAAAACTTTTTCAGTACGCTGTGATATATCACTCAAGCGACGCTATTTACCAAAGTACAAATGTCTGCATCAACAGGTAAAAATATTTTATATTAATCGATATTAAACGTTTTATTAAGAAAAAGAACATTTGTACAGGATAAAGATATTATTCGTATATTATTCATAAAAACTGTACATTATTGATCGCGTAAGATTTTTCTGAGTAAATAAACTTTGGGTACAAGTGTCAATCATATGACCTTCCACAAGATTCGCTTTATTTCTTTTTTATGTTCTAAACGTATAGTGGCTTGTGAAACTAATAATAATTTTTACAGTTTGTTGTACATTCTGTATAATCGAAATCAAAACGAAATCCGCGTGAGTTTGTATTGTGTACTGTTTGTTATTCTGATTGAAAAACAAAATCCATAAGACGATTAAATTTATATTATGATTCGTAGTATTCGAAAATTGTAAGTAATGTATATGTATGCAATATATTGTAATATAATATATAATAATAAAACAAAATATCTTTATATAATATATTGATTATTGTATGTTTATATTGGATAATGTACTTTAATGCATTGATATAATATACATATAAATATTTTATATATATGCATAAAAATTAATACATACATGAAAATTTCCAGGCGATAGAAACAGCCAAAAAGATGGCACAGAAGCTCTAAAGGAAGAATTTGATCCTACTGGTTAGAATCTCTGTTCTTATGAAGAAATTATTTCAAATTCAAGTTCTATGTATCATCTATTAGATCAATATTTTATAGAACATCAACATATTCGATATAATCCCTTGAAGGGAGAATGGGTACTAGTGTCACCGCATCGAATGAAACGACCATGGGGAGGGCAAATCGAAACAGAGATAGAAGAAAATCTCCCAGATTATGATCCAGATAATCCACTTTGTCCAGGCAATATCAGAGCTAGTGGACAAGTAATGCTTTTAAATAACTAGTAAAGGATTTATATGACTTTCTGATTTTAAATATTTTTGTTTTCTAGATAACTCCAATATATGAAAATACATATTCATTTGTCAATGATTTTCCTGCATTATTGGAATCAGTTCCTAGTCCATCAAAATCAGAAGATGAATTATTTCAAATGGATGCTGCCAGAGGTACTTGTAAAGTAATGTGTTTCCATCCAAAATCAAATGTAACAATAGCACTTATGAAAATTTCTGAAATTAAAGAAGTGGTTAAACGGTATGTCTGTAGTACGTTTAGTTTGTTAATAAAATTAATATTTTATGTAATAAATATCATTATAATTTAGTTGGATTTTCGAAATGCTCGAGTTGGGAGAAAAATGGACTTGGGTACAAATTTTTGAAAACCGTGGTGCTGTAATGGGTTGTAGCAATTCACATCCTCATTGTCAAATTTGGGCTAGTTCTTTCTTACCAAATGAAGCTAAAATAAAAGATAAATATCTCAGCGATTATTACAATCGTAATAAAAAGCCGCTTCTTATAGATTATGTACAGAAAGAGCTTTTCAAAAAGGTAAAGTATCATCAAAAAAATTGAAATTTTTTAAATTTAAGTATGGTTTATGTTATATATAGGAGCGTATTGTATTGGAAAATCGAGATTGGGTAGTTCTAGTACCATTCTGGGCAGTATGGCCATATGAAACTATGGTACTGCCCAAGAAACAAATATCTAGGATGCAGGATTTATCAGAAAGTCAACAAGAATCACTAGCCGCTACTATGAAAATATTGTGTACCAAATATGATAACTTGTTCCATTGCTCTTTTCCTTATTCTATGGGTTGGCATGGTATGGTTTATTATTATTAAATATGATCATTTAAAAAAAAAAAGATTAATCATAATATTTAATTTATTTTACGTGAAGGAGCGCCAACTGGACCATATGTAAAACAAGATTATCCTTATTGGACTTTTCATGGAATTTACTTACCGCCATTATTACGTTCAGCGACTGTAAAGAAACATATGGTTGGTTATGAACTGCTTGCACAAGCACAAAGAGACTTAACACCAGAACAAGCAGCAGAAAAATTAAGAAATTTATCAGATTCCCATTACAAGCATCCAGAAACCAGTTTAACTAGTTGTGAAATAGAAAAATATTCTAAATGAATTAATTCACTTTATATATAACTATATATTTTTATAAATGTATGTATCATTCACATATACATTGTTTATAAAAATGTAACGTCGAACATCACTTAATTATACATACATTAATTTTATGAATAAAACTCAATAAACATGGAAAGTAAACAATTACAATTTTACGTTGTTAATATACAGGAAACGTAGAATCAATTTTTTTACTCCAAGCATGAATACCACCAATCACATCTTTTATCTCTATATTACTTTCCTTAAATGTTTCCTGAAGATTTTTTACAGCTTTCTGTGAATCATTTCCCCTTCTGCATATAACATACACTAAAACAAATATATACATACATTTTGCGTGTACTTACAATTTTAACATAAAATATTAAGTAAAATATACATACAACTAGCATCATTGTGTTGTTTTTGTATTTCTTGTATTCTATTCCTTATCAATGTTACTTTTTCGTTATTATTAATGTTACGCAATGGTATATTTATAGAATTTTTTAAATGACAAATGTCAAATTCTTCGGCCGATCGTACGTCGATTAAGAGATGAGCTTCTGTGCCTAATTTCAATGTTGTATTATATTCTTCCACGCTTATTCTGTCTTCATTTTTTAATAAATTTAATTTAGGCTCTTTATCATTTGCTTTTGCACCACAAAATTGTTCATAATCAATTAATTTATGTAGAGTTGGATGTTCACCGCAAATAGCGCAGTTCCTATTTTTACCACGCAAGTTTATCTTACGAAACTTCGTTTCTAGTCCATCAAATAATAGAAGTTGACCAGATAGTACATGCGGAAGATCGAGTACTATCTTCAACGCTTCTAGTGCTTGTAGGACACCAATGGTACCAACGGCTATAATTAAATTAGGTATTAGTGAATGTTTTTTAAGTCAAAAGATCAGTAAGTTATTTAAAAAATAATACCTGGACCAAAAACACCACCATCCCCACAATTTGTTACTGTTTCTGGAGGAGGAGGTTTAGGAAATATGCATCTATAGCAAGGTCCATTGTAATTAAATACAGATAAGTGACCTTCAAACTTTAATGCTGATCCAGATACTAAAGGTTTATTACTTAGAACGCATGCGTCATTCAATAAGTAACGTGTAGCTACATTATCAGTAGCATCTATCACTACATCATAAGACTTTATTATGTTCAAAGCATTACTGCTATCTAGTTGAATTTTGTATGGAATAACTTTAACATCACTGTTTAAACTGAAATTAATATGAATATATCATGAATTTTATCTCATCAAATAGGCACTCAACTTACATATTTACAATATCTGTGTACTATATTTATATACGATTACCGATTAAGATTTTCTGCAGCAGCATTTACTTTTGGTGTCCCAATTTGTGTTTCTGCATATAACAATTGTCTATGAAGATTGTTAATCTCAACATCATCATAGTCAATTATACCAATTTGTCCAGCACCAGCAGATGCTAAATATAATGCAGCTGGACATCCAAGTCCACCTGCTCCTACAATCAATATCGAGCTGTTTTTTAATTTTATTTGACCTGAAATCGTATAATGAAAGATGTTATAAGTAAATAGAACTATTGGAGAACAATAAATAAAAGATAAATAGAAATATTAAAAAGCAATAAATTTTGTGTAAAATCAATGTTATTTTAATTTTAATATTTTATAAATAAGATACACCTTTAATACCAATTTCTGGTAAAAATATTTGTCTGCTATATCTCAATATTTCTCCATTACTCAAACCGTAATCTTGTAAGATTTGTTTTTCGCGCCTTAGAGCAACTAGTTGAGCTTCCTTTATACGTAGCAATTCACGCAATTCGGTAATTTGATTCATTAATTCTTTTTCGTCCATTTTTCTAGAAAAAATGTTTTAAACACATTATTAATCTACTGGCTTAATAAATGGCTCAAGAAAATAATTAAAAAGTAATAAAAAATTAATATTTTTTTATTAAAAGAAACCATTTAGTTAGGTTATACTAACATCTCTCTAAACGATGGTCAATTGGAAAGTTGTATTACGGAAGTAGTAAATACATATATGTAAGAAATAATAGATAAAACTTAAAACGTAGTAGAGTGAAGATAATTGTAATCTTTAATATTGTATTATTAATCTTGAATATTATCACTTTTTTTTTAATACCTTATAATCACAGACATGCATGTATATATCTACATATGTTATTACATCTACACATATTTCACATTTAAGACGCAATACGTAAATGATATTGACACTACTTTTTATGCATTGGTGTAGATAAGGCGCTTAAATTAAATCTTTTAATTAACCTTTTACTTCCTTCGAAGTACATAGTAGATAAAACTAGGATAACGAGAACGAGAATTTTAGTATACTTCCATATTTTTCATATAATACTTTTTAAACGAATATTTACTTTTGAAATAATCTTTAGCCACTTTATTTAACTGGTAGAGGAAAGAAATCTTCTTTTAATTTTTTTAATATTCATTGTCGCAGACTTATATTAAGTAAATTGTAAATTAAACATTTGCAAATTAAATTACAGTGTTTCTAAAGTTCTCCACTCTACAACAACGCGTGAAGCACGTATTTTCGGGTGGATACTATGACCGTTTGGTTTTGCGAGCGTCTCAAGAAATTAAAGAAGAAAGAGTTAGCGAGACCTGAAATGATTAAAAATAGCTAGTTCATTAAAAATTACGATGTATTTTATTTCGATGGTCTTTACGAGATCTGTGTATTTATTTGCACAGTGTCGTGCGCAATAAGTTTAGTACAGTCTTGGGCAAAGGTAGGAAGTTGATGATTAATGTCACGGTCAGTGAGGTTCTTGAAGTATATGCAGAAAAATCATGACTTTGTAAGTGACAACCAGGGTATTATTTGTGAAGAACTTTAATTACAATATACATCAAGATGGTGGAACCAATTTTTGATTATCAGTTCCGTCTGATACTGATCGGTGACAGTACAGTCGGAAAAAGTTCATTGCTGAAATATTTTACCGATGGGAAGTTCGCAGAGGTATGCAATGATTCTAACCATTATCGTCAACAATGCTGATAAAAATTGATTTTAAAATATCACGTCTATAGTTTGTTCTCTTGTTATTTTTCATAATGTTGAAAAAAATGAAAATTGTACCGCAGTCAGTGTTAAAATCGAAATTAAAATAAGATTTTATGTTTTATGTTTTTGGAGTATTTCCAATTTTTCTGAGCTAATAATATTTACGTAGCTAATAGTATTTACGTAGTTGATTGTTATATTTTTAAATAAAGAATTCAGGACGATACAAAAATGTCTAAAAACTATAGTATCTTGAGAATATTTATAATGTGAAACAAATTGGTAGAGTATATTTTTTAATAAAATGAGAAATTATAATAATATGTTTATACTTAATATAATTATATATATCTTATTTCATTAGCTTTCAGATCCAACAGTAGGAGTAGATTTTTTCGCTAGATTAATTGAAGTAAAAGATGGAACAAGGATAAAATTACAATTGTGGGATACAGCTGGCCAAGAAAGATTTAGGTGTGTTATTACATATCTTCTTAATATTGTAACATTGTATAAGATATAATATAATACACGTAGGATAATGCAACATGTTTATCTTAGGTCAATTACAAAATCATACTACAGAAACTCTGTTGGAGCCTTACTTGTGTATGATGTCTGTAATAGAGCAAGTTTTGAACATATTCCTCAATGGATGATGGACGCTCGCAGACATATTGAACCACATCGCCCTGTATTTGCATTGGTAGGTTGTAAATTAGATCTAGTTACCAATGGAAGTAGACGAGAAGTTTCAAAAGAAGAAGCAAGAGCTTTTGCTGACCAACATGGAGTACATCATATTGAAACCAGTGCAAGGACTGGAATTAATGTTGAAGAGGCATTTCGAACAGTTACACAGGAAGTTTATAATAGAATACAGACTGGTGAATACAAATTAGAAGATGGTTGGGATGGAATAAAAACTGGATTTGCTAGACCTGGTGGTTTGGATTTTAATCTAGTCGAAGCAGAACCTGCAAAAACTTCTTGTTGTTAAATGAAAATTTAGTTTGTTAAGGATGCAGTGGTTTGTAACAATGTTCAGGATGCAGTGGTAGTAAGTTTTTTTAAGTTTTTCTAAAAAAATGAGAGATATAAAAATTTTTAGATTAATATTATTTAACGATAATAAAGGAAAATCATATTCTTACATTGCACTGCATTCTAGTTTTAGAAGAGAGATTTACAATAAATTTAAAATGTGTATAAATCTTGATTAGACATTTTTGTACATAGCTTGTATAAACAAATGATTATATGTCATTGAAGCACACGGGCATTGAATTAGAGCTGTCTTTTTATCTTATTTAAGAAATAAAATATTTCGGTATGAAGAAAGTTCATGTTTATAGTATAATTATAGCTATGAGGTTTTTTGAATTTTATGAAATTTATGAATTATTAATAATTAAATTTGTATAAGAAAAAAATGATGGCTGTGCTTCTTTGTCAAAATCATCTTTTAAACGCTGTAGTAAAAATTTATTATCAAATCCTATTTATTATACGGAATATTTATTTATGGTGAGATGTAAAACTTTTTTATAATACGGAATATTTATTTATGGCGAGAATGATATAAATTCAGGAAAAATTCTCAAAATAAAAGAGTAAATCTTTGCTGTAAATTGTTACATACAAGAATTATTGGTAAAAAAAATTGTTTGTTATATTGATTTATTATTTCTTAAATTTAATTTCAATGCCACAGTTTGTAATAATATCACATATAAGAGCCAAATTAATACATGTATATACATATGTTCGTATTATTGTCCATATTTAATTAAAGTCGAACAAGATAATCATTAATTACATTTTACTTTATACAACAGTAAGAAACAAACTATGATGTATGTGTTCTAATTTAAAAACAGCATAAAGTTATTCTGTATATATTATATTATATAATTACATCAAAATATAAGAAAATCCTGTTATAAAATAGTAGATAGTGTATTATAATTTGTATTATTAAGTTATATAAATTTATCTGCTTTATTATATATTTATCACAAGATAGACATGTCAGTTTTTGAAATGTTATAAGAAATTTATATATCTAAAGTAATATTTTTAATATAACTAATTTTTATTGAATGATACATTTTATACTTTTTCATATCAATCTTTTAAAAAGAAGGTTTTTGACTTCCAAGATATAAGTTAAGAATAAACATTTGCATATTCTTAATGCAGAAATAAATTAGTCCAATAAATTTCATTCAAATAAATATTATTTATGTGATTTGCATTTCTCACTGCAAGTCTGAGTAGAGAGATGTTTGTTTCTATACAGTTACGGATATTATTTATAATAAATAATGTATATTAAATGATGTGTGGTGAAACCTGCGTTTGTATAAATAATGTAAGTAAATGCAGCACGAATAGAATTTATTTATGAAATTTTATACTCATTAACTGTGGCATAAGACAAAACTTAGTAAATAAATACTGGAAAAAATGCGAATTAATAATATATAACTTATCATTATATTTGTATAGCTATATAACATTTATTTTTTTTGTCAATGTAGTAATAACGTGTACATATAATATTGTAATATGCTAATTACAAAATGACTTTTGCATCTATAAGAAATGTAAATTTGTTTTATTCTGTTTTAAAATACTTTTTTGTATATAGAAATATGAGCAATATTACATTGAAGACATGGGTTATCATAAATCTGTGTTATATTGTTTTAACATTTGAATGAAATTATAATTGTACGTAATACGCGAGAAATGGAAACAAGCATACACATATATAAATATATATGCTTCAAAATGCATATTTTGTAAGAATTGTTTTCTCAAAGTTTATTTTATGTATAATTTGACAATTTTAGGAATATGTACACTTTTGTGCACTATACATTTATACATAATCATGTTGAAAAATAAACAATATATTATAGAATTATACATTATTTCTTGATGATGTAATGCATGTATCAATTGACATTATTTTCTGTGATATATATCAGGAAATTATGAATAATTTTTACGTGTTTGTTTCAATATAAATTAACTTTCTTATTTTTGTTTTTAAAATAAATTAATTACAAGAAAGAGAAAGAATATTTCTATTAAATTTGATATTAATACTTTTTATTTATAATATGTATATAAAATGTACTATGTGTACTTTTGTGTAGTTTGAAGGCTATTATTTTTACAGGCTGTCAACAAATTAGTCAAAATATTGATCAGATATAGTTTCGTATTTAATGTACAATTAATATAGAATATATACAATATATACAAGTCAATGTTCCTTTGTCCTTATGTAATGATTAAATTATACAGATCTTTTGTAAACTAAATATTTATATCTGAAATGTAAAATGTTCGAGTACAACTAAAATATTATATATTATTATTGGCAGTTATTTATTCACGTAAATATGAAACATTAGCTGAAAAGTGTATAATTAAATTTATAAGTAAATTGAAAAAAGAAAAAAATGATTTAAATGATATTACTAATACAAAGTAAAGAAATAAAATATAGTTGAATTTGTTTTCTTTTTGATAAAATAATATTAAAAGAATTAATGAAATCGTTCAAAGATAAGAAAACATAAATTAGATTTTAAACACATATAATTTGTAAAAGTCATAAATATTTATATTACTTATAGTTTAAAGTTGCTAAATTATATACATGCTTACATTATGCTGACATATGTTTTAGAAGCACCTATGTATGTAGCAATAATTATATTATAAATTAATAACTCGCATAGATTCTTTATCAATAACAAAAACGTAGTTTACTATGATATTTGTAATATATTTATATATCTTTTTTAAATTAATTTGTATACTATAAAAAGTTTTGCCTAAAGTAGTATTAAAATGTATATAACTTTTTAAATATTATACAATCATTTACTTTTAGCTTGGCAATTAATAAAATCCTTAATGTATACAACAAAACAATAGCGTATTAAATTATTCACAAAATTAAATTTAAGTTAAAAATGGTAATAGTAATCTTATCAGTAACATAAAATTTTAGATTTGTAGCCCTAAGGTTTTGTTATAAATTCTTATTTTTAATAATATTTATTATCTTGGAAGATAAATCTAAATAATTTAATTATATTTAAAGTGACTAGAAAATTGTTGCTATATATTTGGCTATCAATAGATATTTCTCATTTTGGCAAGAATGATAATGCAAATTTACGAAATTATGAACAAGTTTTTAGAAATATTCTATTTAGAATTTATAACATTTACTCTTGAATATTATTTTCTAAAATTACCTGTACATCAAGCAATTATATATTTTGTATGTACAAAACAATTTACTATCTGCGAATTATATATACATAAAAATCATCTTCTAAGGGAAGAGAGAAGATACAATTTCGGAATTATAGACAATTTGTTATGAATATGGAATGATTAAACCTCAATCCTAATGGGAGTGAGTTATCAGGTAAACTCGATGTGCAATAAAAATATCAGAAACTGACAGAATGAAGGATGTGAAATGATATCAGAATATAAATATTCTCAAATTGTGAATAATTTTTCTTCACTCGATTTCTTTTAATTTGATACCTCATTTGCTGATTATTTCAATGAATAAAAAAGAGATAATAATATAAAATTACATAGTTGAAAACTTAAAGTGGACGGAATTTCAATAGGAGTATGGAATCCAGATATTGATGAAGTTTTACACTATAGAAATAGTTTTATTTAACTTACTATGATTTCAATTAAGAAATTTCAACTAAATTATGAGATCAGCTGAGGTTTTAATCACTAATGACATTTTGAAATGTCAAGTAAATTAAAAGAGGATTAGAAAATGATATGATTATGTATGATATCTAATAGAGTTGTAAAACTGATAGATCAATAATAATGTGATAACACAAAGTGCTCAAGGGACATAATTTTGCAATGTCGGTTGCGGAAACGTATGCCTACCAGACTAGTATTCATTGGATACATATTGGTAGAGCTTACACTTTCCGCTTCTTCGTAGACTAAGATGGGCCCTAGAAGTACCTACAACATAACGAATATTTTATTAATATGTTATCTTTCCAAAACTTTGATTGATTATATGAAATATCTTATGTAATAAAAATATTTTTGAGGATAATTACCGATACCAACCACAATATATTTATTTTTGTCCAAGCACTTTATCTTGAAATGTTCCTCCAATTATCTATGATTATATTTATTTTGCATCTAATTTAAAGGCGATTCATGAGAAGATATTCTTCATGATAGTTTATCCTTTACTTTTTCAACAGTTGCATTTATATAATAAGTAAGGTATTGACATTGCAAGAAATCACTTATTACATAGTTTTACTGTTCCAATGATTCACACCCAAATAAGACATATTCTTCTCTTGACAACCAAAATGGGTTACCTTCTATATATTCTGGCGGTGTTTTGTCTAAAATAATAATTAGAATAAATTAATTGTATCTATATAAATATGATTTTAACATAAAAATTACTATATATTTACCAGGATGCACAGCTAAAGGCACGTATGTGGAACCCATTGCAACATTCCAACTATGAGTACCAG
Source organism: Melipona bicolor (assembly GCA_030673865.1). Classification (NCBI taxonomy): domain Eukaryota; kingdom Metazoa; phylum Arthropoda; class Insecta; order Hymenoptera; family Apidae; genus Melipona; species Melipona bicolor. The sequence goes on from JAHYIQ010000012.1 coordinate 5,315,910, forward strand.
GACAACTTCTCACTTCTAATATCTTGCTGTGCTCTGGTAATAATTCTCGTAAATCTTTAGTTAATCTTAACCCAAAACCTGAGAGATGTGTATTGCCTCCAGTAAGCAAAATGTGTGAAAGGCAATCATGCAATATATCTTCTGATAAACCAGAAGTTACATCTTTTATCACTTGTGGTAAACCAAGATTAATATACATCATTTCAGGAGCAATATATAACTCTGAACCCAAGGAAACTCTCTAAAAATATATAAATAATTATTGTAATGTTAAATATGATCAAAAACTTTGACTCTATGAATAAACATGTAAATTTACTAACCAAAAATTGCTTATTATCAGCATAGCTTCGAACTCTCACTTTAATACATTCCCCAGTTTTTTGTCCTACCCTCCTTTCTTCATTTTTAATATTGTAACTTAATCTACATCTTTCTTTAATAGGTAGTGTATCTAGATATGATATAGGAATATGATAACATCCTTTTAAATACCAATGCATAGCTTGTTTTAAATGGTAAGCTACGTGCCAACCACCAACAGGTAACAATCTCCAACGTTGTGGCATAACACGTCCACCGATTACAACAGCTACCGTTGTACTTAGAGCACCGCTATCAACTACCACACAAGTTTCCACATCCAGCATTGCACATGCTGCTAAAGGCTTAGGAACCAGACAAACCCTAGAAATTTAATTATTTCTTAGAAGCATATTTTTTTTAACGATATATCTTTTTCTTTTCTCACCTCGATACTTTGACTTCTTGAAACAAATAATGCAATAATTGTTTCCTTAACACAGGATGCATAGCTAATGGTTCGCAAAACATTAACACTGCATTAGGTTTTCTTAGTGTCGAAGTTAATCTCATCTGATGAAACAAGTGGCCGACAAATGTTTTAAGAACAGGGAATGTTCCATCACTTAACAATGCCTCTGCTGGACTAACAAGATCAACATTTGGAATCCCAAGTACATCGACAGTATCAGTGCAATATCCATTTATAAGTTTTTCATAAATTGGATTTGGTCTTGCATAATACGCTGGATCATTCTGATGAGTAATCAATCTTTTTTTTTCTCTGTATAATTTCACAGAATTACAAAAAACACAGAAAGGACCGCTAGGTCTTGGAATTTTAGCGGTTGCTAATTCAGATAATTTCAATAATTTGAACTTTTTAGCTAGTGATTTCCCATCACATTTGGGACGTGCACTGCTACTTGGAACATTTTGCGTTTGTTCCAAATATGTTTCGTTATTGTATTTAGGTACGCCAAACATTGAAAAATGTCTTCTTAATTCAAAATGTGGTGCAATGACCCATGTGTATTTGTTTCCAATCTCAATTACTACCTTTGCACTAGAACCTTCAATGCAATTTCTCTGACATGTGTAACCACTGCAGTGACGACATTTTGGGAAGTGAACACTTTCTCCTAATGTAATCACCATGTACAATCTATAACACATTGCTTTAAAGCTGATATTAAGTAACTGTAAACACTTTATATCTGGAAATCTAAAGTGCACCTTCGAAATCAACTGCAACCACTTCATTTTCCTAGAAAAACATGAACGAATTATATAAATAGTTGACAGCAATAGTTGTTTCAAATTGTACATATTTCAATGATAAATTTCTTTTCTACAATGATAATTTATTTAATTATTACGAAGCTTGCCAAAGCGTTATTTAATTTAGAACCTTGCATTGCAAATTGACAACAATAATAATTTTTATTCATTGCAATGATATTAATTTTATTCATTTTATAAGTGAGTTGTTGGCTTCAAAGTACTTTTGTCGTAAACTTAAACTCACCACAAGTAATCAGTGTCTGAAGCTTTCCTTAAATATTTGCATGTATTGCCGATGGCAATAATGTCAGGTACATCGCAGTATAATAAAATTTTTATCCAAATTTCCTCAGGGAAGATCGAGGGATCCATAATTACTAATAAAAAATGATACAAAAGTACAATTAATAGTTACTAATACAAGATTGCAGACACTCCCCAGAAACAGTGAATACGTTAGTCAAGTTCAAGGTTACAATGATGAAAATAGTGAATCAATATGTTATCGACACATGATACTTCACTAGGAATTACCACAATGCTGATAAAACCCGTGATAAAACCAATAATAAATGTTGTTTCAGGTGAGACACACGATACCTATCGCTATAAATAAAACAGATCATGGTTTTTTTTTTTGTTCACTTCACCAACTTTGATATGTACTTGGGTCCACAGACGACATATACCTCGTCTGTGTCAGTGATTTTTTATGTCGGTATTTCAGGTCACGGGCCATGAAACCTCGTGAGATGCTTGGTCTACTTATATACCTCGTTGGTGCTTAAACGTAGAGTGCGCTAAAAAACCAATGATACAGACGAGGTCGTAATATCTCGTTCGTGTTTTTTGTCAATTAGATTCGATGCAAAGCGATTTGCGGAAAATCTACTTGTTTAAGTCTAACCAAACTTGACTTGTAGTACTTATTTATGTCTGGATATACGTTGACTTGTGTTACTTGCTTCTAATCGACCATACTTTGATCTACACTACTTAATCCTCTTGAAATATGGGACATGAAAAAACAATTGGATGTCCGGTTTATCCCAGATAGTTAACGATCAAATATATTGCCCACTTTCGCCGCTTACATCGCAGAAGGCATAACCACGTATCAACATTGGCTATTACTGTTCTTGTCGCACATCATTCCCCTTCCTTGTTTATCACACGATATGTATCTGTCTTTGTCTCACACTATTGCGCTCTTTATCTACGAACAAAGAAAGTGCTGCCATCTGTCGGAACTGTCTTAAAGTATTTAATGAGATGAACACTTTGCCGCCATCTATTGAACGTTTTACGCCTTTATACCTTTTTAGTTCCAGATGCTTAGAGATTCTCAAAGGGCAGCACCATCCGTAAACAAGGAGCACAATAGTGTGCAACAAGAACAGATATATACAACGTGCTGCCATCTAAGCGTTTCTCAGATCCGACTGGAACTAAAAGTGTAGAAAGATAAACTGCAATAGATGGCAGAACGTATCTTGTTCGTAGACAAAGAGGGCAATAGCGCGAGACAAAGATAGAAATAGTTTTTTGTTTCGCCGCTAGAATTCTAGTGCCCATGAATCGATCAAACGTTTTTATTTATAGAAAAAAAACTGACAATTAAACGGATAGATAAAAAAATTTTTATAATTGAGTCTTCGCAATTAGATTTTAAACCCTAAATTCTAAAGCTAAAACCGAAATGCATGTATAAAGATTTGAAAATTCGACTCGATAGATCGAAGCACATTTGCTCGATATTTAATTTTCGATGAATTATATTACATTCAAAAATTTGAGAAAATTACATTCTATTATAGTCTAGATATATCATCGTCAGCCTACAAAATATAACATTATTCATTAAAAAAAAAGAGACGAAATCAAGTTAATTTATTTTTTGCATTAATAATACCTTTCACATAAGGTATTATTAATTTCAAATAATAAAATAAAACAGTTTTTACCCGGAATTACTGTTATATAATCAGTAGCATGACAATATGAATAAAAAATTAGTGCGACATAGTACTTCGTACTTGATTTACGATTATAAACTATCAAGTTTGTAATTTATAATTTCGTACGGAAATCTAGTTTTAATTCAAGCCATAAATTACTATAAATTAATGACACCGATACGAAAATGTCAGGTAAGCTCCAAAAGAAGACACGTGAAAAAGTATTCTATGTCAAACCCCTTTTATTTCTAGTTGACGATTCTGACCTGTAAGAATAATTTTGGAACAATTTTAATTTTCTACTTTGCCAACAGAATCGTTTAGCTCAGTAAAAAAGATATTACTAGAAATTTGTTAAAGCGTATATTAACAAAGACTAAAAAATTGCTGGTACAGTTTATTTAAAAATACAAATAAAATACAAATAATCCAATAATAATATAAATATAAATAAATATAAATAATAAATAAAAATATAAATAATCGGCAGAATTTGGGAAGCGATAATCGGCAGAATTTGGGAAGCAGTATATCGGAAGACGCGCTCTTTAATTCCCACTTTTCCCACTCGGGCCACGCTCGTCCAAGTTTCAAAGTTCAATACACACGTCCTTGGATTCTCTTACGCTCGTATTCTTCAGCTCGCACATACTCAGGATCCATTATGAGCTGTAGGCATGTTGAAATTATCATACATATTGGCTGGTCAGATGCCGACATGGAGATACCTGCCACGGTCCCGAAACGTCCGATTATTTAAACAAACCCGCGCGATACGATCGCGGTCGGCGGTCACACCCATCTTAACGTGGCGAGCACCACGGAATTCTTCCAGACGAGATGCCCCGAACGAAATAAAATTCTGTTTCCTCTTGCAACACGAGTAACATCAACGCGCTCGTTTGTTGAGAAACTGTGGAACATCAACTCGAATATTAACCATTAAAATATTACTAACAGCAGTGCAATTACTTGCATCACTTGCAGGCAAAAATAACGACTCGACGAACACAAGCGTGACACTGTGAAAAATCAATCGAACGGCAAGTGTAATTATTTCTCTCTGGTTTCTATTTATATACCAGCGCGTTGAAAATAGAAAATAATTTTCTCCGAAAATTCCCTGGAATACGAGACGAGCCGAAAAATTTGAAAAGCGTGATTTCGCAGTCAGGCAATCGCTTACAAACGCGAGTGTGTATCGGTGGTTCGGACAATTGCACGCGAAATGACGCACGCGTGGTTCTGGCCCACCCCCTTGACAAGAGGGTGGCAGGCAGCGTGACCGTCGATTTCCCTTGGCCGCGCGTGCACACGACCAAATGAAATGTCTCGTGCGCGAACATCGCGAGCATTACACGCGCTTCGCTTTCGCATATGAATAATAAAAGAGCAGCCGGCAATGCGTGAGTTCGACACCCTTATTCGCCTCTTAACCGAGTCGGCACGGCCCAGTCCGCCACCGTGCCGCTGTATAATCGAAATCTTCGCCGTGCGCCTGGATAATGTATCCATTATTCCGCGCGCTAATTCATCGTTAAGCGCATCGTTAATGAACAACCGCCCACCGCGAGTTTACACAGTTGCACGTGCTGATTCTCACGCGCGTTGGCCTCATCTTTCTCTTTGGTCTCAAAAAGCATAATTTTTCCTCGCGCTCGGCATAATTATCTGTTTAGCAATACGTTGCCACGACGACCGTCACAAGCTTCGTTCGAATCTTTCGTAATTGAAAGAATCAACGTGGCAAGCGTTGAGAAAAAAGAAGTGAAAATAGATCGTAAGAACTTTTACGTCCCAATTTTTTCACCCTTGCGTGTCGACGAGACAAGGAAGTGGTAAAAAAGGAAAAAATTTGGGCCGATAAATCTCCCTAAATGTTTTTCAAAATGACGCTGAAGCACGATCCATCGTGCGAAGGAGTTGCTGGACTGGCCTAAAAGGAACGCGCGATCAACGCGCAGCTCTCTTCGTGCAACGTGCTTCACGAGCCTCGCCGGCGATTCACCGTCGATCATTGTCTCACGAAGACACAGATTAGACGATTTTCTTGGAAGCGGCCTCGGGCTCGAACGCCAAACGCAATTAAAAGCGACACAAGACGCGTCACAAGCGAGTTCTCCGTAGAATTTCGCGCGATCCGTCGCCGCCTTTCTCCAACCCCCTCGAGTTCTTCGGTTCTCCGGAGCTGTGTCACGTTTCACGCATTCGCCGTACGTGGAAAATACGTACGGAGGACGGTATTAAATAAGTACAAAAAGGTAACAGACTGACAATGAGCGACGTACGTGCCCGCGAGACGGAGAGAAGGCACGGCGCTCGCGGGGGCGTCTTGATATGCAGACGGCGTGCGTCGCGGCGGCATTGCCGAGCAAAGAGCATCGGGCCTCGGTTACGAAACGATTCTCGAAATACGGGATCGGATAGCGGAATACCAGTAGCCGGCTCTCCTCGAGCCTGCCGTATCGATCAATTTTCATACTGGCCGTGATAGATCGGGAAGGAAGCGGTGCCCTTTGACTCGCCTCCATCGAGAATACGAATGTTCCGTTCAAGCTCGTTTCTAAGCGATCGTTAGTCTCTGCGATCGAGAGTGTACTTTGATCGTGGCGATCGTTGTTAACGTTGTATCGGATCGTAGAGGAGCGATTTATATCTGTTTCTAAACGTTCATTGATTAAAAGTTTTGAAAGTGGCGCGCGAAGTGTCAGTGAATTGGACGTTTTTCTTCGTTTTTCACGTGTGAAACTGCGCGAAACTGCGAGAAAAATGCATTGGTGCAAGGTGATTTTGACAGATCCGATTTCGTAGCTGGAGTGTAATTAAAGAGAAGTTACATGCTCGAGAACTAATAGCTGGTACGACGTACGATAATTGGCAGTTCAAATACGGAATTCAGTGCGAGTGGATGTTGTGCTTCGATGTGAATTCTGCAATTGTTACGGAGTTATTGGAATTTCCTACAGCCAATTGTATCTTGCCTTATGTCAAATTCTACAAACATAGAATTGCTTTCAATAGAAAGAGAAACAATCGTCCTCTGAGAAATCAACCCCCGAAAAAGAACTTTCTACTGATTTCTGAAAACAAACTTTCAGCATGAAATTCAGTAAAAATCTGCTCCTTGTTCGGCCGAATTTTCACCAAACCCGAGAGACACACGCAGAAGCTGCGTTTAACTTCTGAAGAAGTCTCGAAAGGAACCCGACCAAGTGGCCTTGACTACACTATCGTACGCGTCGCTACGTCGCCACGTATCCTTTTCCCCCCTCGGCGATATCGTTGCCTCAGTCAAGAACCAGGACCAAGGACCGACTCGTTCGACGATTTCCGCCAGGTCATCGAGTCTGATTTACAGAAGGGACGTTGCTCGTTAAACGGCAAAACCGAGATCTCGACTGGCTGACCCTCGAACGATACGCCCACTCGATACCACGATCCGATCCACGAACAAATCCCTGACGTCGAATCGATCTGATTCGCTGTTTTCTTGCTAGCGGTACGTTCGATCGAGCGGTGTGAAATGAATACGCGATTACTCGGCCGTTCCCATTCTTGAATACTTTATCGCGATCTCGCTGTTCCGAAACAGTTCTGACACGTTCTGAAAGTTTTTGGAAAGTTTCCTAAAGTGCTCCGCGCTGGTCTCCTTATTCGGAACACACTTGCGGGAATTTTTAGACGAGATTTTGGACGTTTGACTTTTGCGCAAATTCACGTTTCTACGAACGCGACTGAGGGAACAGAATTTTAGTGCGTTTGAGAAATTGGACAAACATTGGTGTTGCAAATATTCGTGCGCAACCTGCCGCCAAATGCTCGGAATCTTTAGGGTTTGTCATCTTTTCAGATCGCGATGGATTTCAAAGTGGAGTTTCACTCGTTTCACGAGTGAAGGAGATTGAAACGAATGGGACAAAAGCTGTAGAGAGTACAGTACACCCCCCAGTTCTCGTTAATTTTCAATCGCTATCGATATGACGTGAGTTGATGAAAGCAGCATGAGTGATGAAAGAGTATAGGCTTTATAGCATCGGCAGGTTACGTACTTTCTGAAGTTGTAAGATTGCTAAATATACCACGAGCTATTGATTCAGAAAAGAAAGATAATAAAAAATATCGCGGTCGTTCAAAGGGAACTGAATTGAAATCGCGAAAAACTGCCGTATTACGAGGAAAGGAAGGAGGAAAGAATATGAAATTTAATTACCGCCGTGACAGGTGGTACGATCCGAATAGAAAATTCTCCGATCTCGATGAATGAATATTACATTGGTTCGTAATACGATTAAACGATCTGTTAAAAGACCACCTACGCTCGATGAAACTTTTTAAATTATCATCAAACATAAAACCTGTTTAGATAATTGTTTTCTAGTACGAGTTGGAATCGATCCTTTCGACAATCAATCGAAACTATCCTTACAAAAACGCAATTCCATTTTCAACCGTTTCCATTTATTCGCCATTTATATCCATAAACATTTCAATATGTAACGACAGCTCTGTTACTTATAATTCCATTATATTTCGTTACCTTTCGATTCTTTTCAGCATCTATGCATAAAGCATACATTTTCCTATTACGCGTTAATTCAATAACCAACGTCGATGCATCATTCAAACATCATTGATCGAGGAAACGTAAAAATACAGTCCAGCTGGCAACACACCTTTAGACACAATTTATCGATTCTGAATTAATCAGAATCTGTTTAATACCGTAGAGGCAAGGTGGTAGTTCGGTAGCTGCAAGGTGGCAAAAATCCTCACGCCAAGAAAGAAGCTGCACAAACGTAAACGTCAAAGATGCGACTTTTTATATTTCAAAGCAAAAAATCGCGCATCAGAATGGATTTTCCATTCATCGACAAAAATCGACTTTTCCTCTATTGAGAGAGAAATCGCACAAATTCTGGAATATTAAAAAAGGGGAAAAAAAAATCCGCGTTTGAAAAGAGTCGCATAAAGTCGAGGAGAGAGCCGCGTATGTACGTGGAGCACGTTTAGAAACTAAACGCGCTGCGCTGACTCGAGCGTTTACTCGCCGCTGGTGCGTCTCCACCCACTTTATCCCTGCTTACAGCTGCAGACGGACTGGACTCCGGTTTTCCAAGGCACCCCCCTGGCTGCCCGCTTCTTCCTAACACGCTTCCTTTCTCCCTGTTCTGCGGTTCTTCCGCCGTGTGTCTCCCGAAGGAGACCGGGGAATCGTCCTGCGGCCCGGGTCGATCTTTCGGGCGCGGTGGCAATAAAAAACAGTCCAGTCAGCGGGGCGTGGATCGCCGATGGCACCAGTACCCCGTACAATTTCCCTTCGTCCCGATGGCAATCACTTGCCGCGCGCGACTCGCGAGAGGGGGGGCACACGCCGCTGTTGCGTCTCTTTCAGAAACTTTCAGGGACGATTGTAACTTGTCTAGAGGAAGAGCAACTCTATTTATCGAGGCGTTTCCCAACTTTTGCCTGTTTTTCAGAAAGTCGAGAGAAAGTTCTGCCGAGGCGACGTTACAAAGAGGCATTGGAAGCTCTCGGTTGCGAGTCTCAAAACACTTGTACTTTCTTGTTGCAACATTATGTATTCGATACGTACGGATTGAATAATTGATAAAGAAAATATACAACTGAGGAAAATGTACAACGTGGTTTCGATAGATAGGAAATAAAAAAAGAAAAGAAAAAGACAGAACTAGTGAAACAAGTAAATAATTGGAACGACGATGAATTAAAATTACAACGTTCGCGGTATTTATCTGTTAGAGATTGTAAAAGTTATCGTTTGAAGAGTAGCGCGAGATAAAATCAATGTAATTTTAATAAGAATGCACTGGAGAAGAAACGAGGGCGGTGAATTCGAAATTTCTGCACTCCTGGCAGTTGTCCACGCGATATCAGAAAGAGGAGGTCCCCTGGCGAGGAATTTGATTCGATTCTTCGACTTTCTCGATATCGTAAATTCGTATCCGCTAAAGAAGAGCTAGAGGAAGCAGCAGCAGCAGCAGCAGCAGCCAGTCATTGCACGTTGCGAGAATTCGGGAGAAGATGAGACTGGAAATACTGAAAATTCCGTCGAGAAAAGCGGATCGAATCGGTGCAAAAATGGAAATTGCATATTTCATAGAAATTAAATTACCGACATCACTCTTGAAACGTTCCATTTAATCAATCAGGTATCCGTGAAAAATTAATTTGAGTCTGTCCATTAGCGAGATCAACTGAAACTCACTCTCAACTGAATATACCGAAAATCTTTCGTAGATTTCGTTTCTATATTTTGAAAAGGAGAATTTTTTTTCGTACGCGCAAATTCAATTATCAAACCTCCACACGTACAAGCGCGACATTTTTAGGATTCTCAGGGTCTGCGATGAATGAACCGACTTGCGAGGAATTGAGATAAAAAAAGAATATCATCTTTCTCTTTATTCGTTATTACGAATTAAACGCTCGAACGGTTGGATCGTCCTCACCCAAATACCAAGTCATGGAGAGATTCTTCAGCCATCGAGGGATGCCCGAGCGTTGCTCCACTCTCCGATCACCCTTTCCCGATTTCTCTCCATCTCTCTCTCATCTGAGAAGCTAACCTCCACTTTTACGAGCTTTCTCGCGGCTTAATCAAGCGGGTCAGCCAATCAAGCCGGCGGCGGCGTCCCGAAAATAAACGCGCGACTTCCGTTCATCAGGAAATTACCCCGAATCGTGGAGATCGTGGAAGCAGGGCCCATATAGGTAAACGAGCGAGAGCGCGTTGGAGAGGAAGAGCCGGGGCAATCGTGGGGATCGGGCAATTTTCGAATCGAACCCGATCCGGCGTCGATGGATTCCCAGGTGGTTAGGACGGATATCAGCGCGGGCTGGCGAGCGGAAAAGCGAGAGAGAGAGGGGTGCGGCCTCGTCGCTGCTAGCCGAGATATCAGTATCAACGCGGTGTAATCAGCGAACCACGCCCATCGCCGCTATACCAGCTCCGTTCCGCCCACTACGGCAATTACACCCTCGAGTCACCCACTGGAGGGGAACATTAAACTCCGTTTCCCTCGTCCTCCCTCGTCCTCCCTCGTCCTCCCTCGTCCTCCCTCGTCCTCCCTCGTCCAGCTCCCCGTCTCGTCGGGTTTCATTCGCTCGCTCAAACGGCCACCGTCGTTCTTCTTCTCCTCTGGCCTCTGGCCCCCGGGAGGCAGACGGCCACTGCACACCGACCGCCGATCTCACCGCGAAACCAACCTCCGCTCCGTCGCTCTGCCGGATCTTTTTCACCCTCTTTTTCACCCCGCTCTCCAGCAACTTCCTCCCGCAGACGACAGCCGATGCGATCATCGTGGCGGCTCCGCTTTACGATTAGGCGCGGTAATGAGACCGATTAACGACAAGAATGCCCACCGTGTGGCAATTTCTCCACTCTTTTGACGATTCTGTCGCGTATGGCAAATTTCAGCGTTCGAAATGTTGAAGTTCTTTTCAGGTTCGATCGACGATGGAGGTGATTGCAGGCTTGGAATTTGGTTGGTCCAAGGTTTCGTGGTTTGAAGAATATTGTTCTTACCCGCGTAGCGAAAGTTTCGTTCAAGAATTTCAATAGCAATAAACAGTAGCTGCTTGAGAGTTTTTGTAAGAATTTTATTAACACGGAGGGAGTGAAAAATTGGGGAGGAAAAAGCAAGGGAAGATTATATGAAATTATTTTCGAACATTTTTTCCCCAGATGGTTAGTAAAAATGAATTAATACGTTCTACTAACAACGGTTAGAAACAAGGGGGAGATCTGCAAATAGGAGGTGACAGACGTTGGATACAGTAGCAGAGGGCCTGGTGAAATTCGTCGCGCTCTCTCGAGCTACGATTTGTCTGCTCAATTTCACGGCCCTTTCGGCCAAAATGGGAAAATCTCCCGGCACTCGAGTGCAGTGCCGAGTGTGGGAAATAGACCGCGCTAGCTCGCCGTTTCCATTTGCCACTCTCTTCGTGCGTGCGGGTGTGAGAATCCTCGCCAGGAAATTTAATTTCACATATTTTACTTTCCCGATACAAGACTTTTATTATTTTCATTTAAATTCTACAGTCTACGAATGATCTTCACGTAGTCACAGAATTTGGGTCGTTTTTTTTTGATCTGAAGTATAAAATTTGTACACTTTCCGATTAATCAGAGTTAAAGTTACCCCGTGCATCAGCCAAGATTAACTTCTAATACTTTGAATTTCTACAAATTTCTTTCAGCTATTTTTAAGTGAAATGCGATTTCATAATCATTTCATTCACCAGCTAACGATATTACAGCGTGCTCGGAGTATTTTTAACTCCAGACCCAATTTTTAAAAAATTTACACACGCTTTTAACTCGTGAAATTTAGAAATCAATACTGCCAACACGCGCAGACCAATTATTCTCATCTCATTGTTCGTAACTCCCAGATAAAATAATCTATCCCCAATCACAAGAGTTATTTAAACACACATTTTGTCGATTGTTTCAAAGTTTAATTCAACCTTCCGTCAGTTTCTGGTTCTAGCGAAAAAAGATCATATTAGAGCACGGCAGGATGGTAAAATTAATCTAACATTGCCAGCTTCACGAGTTTTATACGTTTTACAGATCAATTTATAAATAAATCGGTATCGAGTAACACCAAGCTCGACAAAATATCAATAGTAGATGAATCATTGTTGGAAATAGTCCTAGCGGACGTTTGTTCGCTGACAGTTCGATTAAATCAATATTACTTCTCTGCAAACTCGATTCGAAGTCTCTGCAACTAGGATGATGTCGTAAATATTATCGATAAAGATGCGGCAGCAGCTGAATACCGTATCGAGTCGAGTCCAGTGGATTATCGTTCGATGATCGTCGTTGGCGATTCTGCGGCGAAATTTCCAGGCTGGGAAATATCCGCAATCGGGCTATCAATATATTCGGTTCCGTGCCAGTGACTGTTCCAGAACGGATATCCGCGGCGAGGGATTATTAGTTTTCCGCTCTCGGAAGCGGCGTTTTCATCCAACGCGGCGTGCAACGCAGACAAAGAGAGAGAGAGAGAGAGAGAGAGAGAGAAAGATAGAGCAGTGTATAGAGCACGTCTAGGTTGTACGTTACGCTCTAGGGGAGCCGCTTCTCTGTCGTACGGTAGGCGTGGTTGAAATCACGAGATGATTTATCCTTTGCGAAGCGGTAACTGCCGAGATCCTTGGCTAAACGACCGCGGTCCTTCGTGTATTAACCGTAATGCACTCTGCCGTTGCCATTGTGAGCACTGTATATAACTATACCTACCCTGGCCAAGGTCTTGCAACCCCTCGACCGAATCATCCTCGTCTACTTTCGAAGAAGGTTGCTCCTTTTCAATGTGCACCGCGTTACGAAAGCGTTCGGACACTTGTATATTAAATATCTGGCATGTGAGAAACATTTTCAATGGCTGATCTTATTAATAAACAAGTCAAGAGAAACAAAATAAGCCTCGTGTGCTGTGACATGGTTCAATAAAATTTTCCAACTTTTTATCTTTCGTCTTTCGTTGAATCTTGTGTAAAGAATATGTCCTTGTAGATATCGTACTACCACTATAATTGGATGTAACTCGTTTTCGTATCTCACGCGTAACATTCATTTGTTGTTCAAATATCGAATTAGAGAATTGTCATTGTGCGGATATTGGGGCGCAGCAGGAAAATTACAGCCACGATACCTTTCGTACGCTAAACCGATACCCCTGTGCACTTTGAACCCTACTCCATTGTGTCCCATAATTTCTTTCCCCCGACGTAACGCCCCAAGCCCAAGTCGCTGCGTGGCTTCTGCCCGATCCACTACTTCCTGCTTTAATGCGCGTGAGATGCACGAGCGTATTGATGTTCGTGTAGTCGCAAATGTTGATCGATTAGGCGTTGCATAAGCTGCGTGTGTCGTTTGCATTTAAAGTGCACGTCGAAAATTCAATCTCGTTTACTTTCAGCGACGAGTCCTCGATTTGAAACCAATCGTCGTTTTAAATCATCCCACGTGTAACGTCATCCTCAATGACTCGTGAAATTTGCAATAATTTGTTTTAACGTGTACTTGAGATATTAACAAAAGTTGAAGTAAAACCTATTGTTGACTCGAGTTAAAATACTACGAGTTTTATGCTATTTACATGTGCTATAACACATAAATCCAAAATTACGTTAACCAAACTCGAATTTAATCCAAAATGATCCACGCCATTTATCTCCAAAAACTTCATCACACCCATACGTTCTCTTTTCACCTACAAATCAGTGTGTGTCATCGTATATATTTTTTTCCGGATCGCCTCCGTAATCGATTTTCGAGTTGTTTTGACAATTACGTCGAGCCAGATTCTTCGAAGGGGTGGCTTTTGTCAGCCCAGCGAAACGAGATCGGTGTCTCTCCCGTGGGATCGCCTTGACGTGGAAAATTGCAGACTGCACGCCGCGGGCGGGGATCGGCGCGCGTATTTTCGCAGGCTGCGGCGCGTGCTGGCCCCGTCTTTCGAGGGGACCCCATGGAAAAAAGGCCCGATGTTCACCTCCCTTGAACGCCTCGTAGGCGTGACCCCATATGCCACTTTTGGCTGTGCAACCTAACCGCTCCTCGATATGCATTGGTGCATTGTGAAACCAGCTAATTTGTCCAACGGGGCTGCAATGCAACGAAAGGACCAGCGAGAGGATCTTTGGACAGATTCTTGGAAGGAATCCCTTGGTAGTCTGACAGATGTGGCGTTAGTTCGTAGCGATACGAACGAAAGAGAAAAGTACCTAAATTGTTGCTCGTGAATTATCATCTACGGATCAACCCTTTAAGCTATCACAAAGTCAACTTTAAAGTATACCGTCGATCAATTAACTCGACGACTTTAACAATTGCTAAAGAAAAAGAAGAAAAAAAAATATTCTTATCTAGCCTAACAGGTAACCAAGTAGCGTAAAAGTCGGATCGCTTACCTACCTCTGAATCGACGAGAATGAGAGCACTCTAGCCTTGACCAGAGGCCACTCGAAATAGGCCAATAATAGCCAATAAACACAGAGCTACTGTTTAATACACCTCGGCTCGCGAATAAATAATGAGAATGTGTCCCTTGACTCTGTAATTTCATCTATAACTCGCGTCAATTTGCAAAAATCGCAAGCGTCTTCGTGAATCTTCTATGTCGCGTTGGATTAAGCGCGAAAGAACTGGGAACGTGTGGTGTGGTGTGCATTCGCATGTACGCGACAATATTCCACATGATATTCGCACATTTTATTGCCTTCTCGATATACACTTTCTTCCGTTCTTCCGCTCCACGGCCCCAACGCAGCTGCGGTGATCGCACGCTCGATCGATGTCGGTATCGTTGCAGCACGATACTTCCATACCTCTGGGATGGAGCGGAGGTTCGTTTAAAACGTAAAGAAATTATCTACAAGTACGACTTATACGGCCCGTACACGGGGAATACAGTCTAGGCGATACGCTGTGTGAAAGCTATTTACAGAATTCCTCTCTGTTAATCCTTGGATAGTTGGACGCATAGTTTCGAGAACTATGTGCTTTAAAAAATAAATTATATAAATATAACAAAACGTATTCTGAATCTCGATGCATCTCTGATGCTGTTAAAAAGAATCCCATCGTCTCCAAGATTTAGGATAGATATACACGTGTATTTATAGATCGATCAATCGTTCCGACCGATCTGACAGGAAATTTCGGACGATTTTGGAGTGACTCGATGGATCGTGATACAGAAACTGAGAGATGGAAGAGAGAATCAGCGTACGAACACGTTGCGTCTCATACCGTACAGTACAAATGACTCTTGTGTCAATTATAATCTCTACGATTGAAAATCAGTCAAAGACAACGTGTCTTCTCCCTCTCTCGTCAGGTAGTAATTTTCACGTAACAATATCCAAATCACCAATATCCACAAGTTACTATCACGTCACCATCCGTGACTAAAAGAGACAGCCACCTACATCGTCCGTCTATTCCAAAAAGCACACACTGCCTCCCGTCACTGAAACTCTCCTCGTCTCGGGAACAAGCGGAAAGATTACGATTCTGACCACGAACCTGCAATTAGTCCCACGTGCACAGTTCACCTCGTAGCTTTCACTACCTGCCGGAAGAACTGAGACCACCACGATGAGAGGGAACCGTGAACGCTCTTAGCCCGACACCGACTCCAATTCCAACTCCGCCGCTCAGAGGGCTCTGCACCTGTCCGCTCAGGTTAATGGACGAGTTCACCAGTCCAAGAGCGTCCCCGAGGACCGACGACGAGGCGCTGGACGACGTGGGGCTCTCGGTCGTTGGCCTGACTCTCGGCGGCCTGGCGCACTTCTCCAAATGGTGATGATGAGATCTCACCGCCAGTCGACTAACGTGCACCGGAATCGGCACGACGATCCTGGTCCCGTTTCCAGAATGTTGTCCAGCTGCCCCGTTGTGCCTGCTGGAGGCACCGGCGGTCGCCATGCTGCCCGCACCGGAACCAACTCCGCCGCCGCTCAGCCCTGCCTTCACCCTCTTCCACTTGGCTCGCCGATTTTGGAACCAGATCTTCACCTGGACCTCGGACAACTTGAGAGCGTGCGCGATGTGCGATCTCTCGGTCAAACTGAGGTACTTCTTCGCGTGGAATTCTCGCTCCAGTTCCAACAGTTGCTCGGACGTGAACGCCGTCCGTCTGCGTCTGGCCTTGTTGTTGTTGTTGCTGCTGCTGCTGGACGTGCCGCTCGTCGACGTGCCTTGACCGTTCTCCAGCGAACCTCCGGGGCTCACGTTGCTGGACGCGTTGCTGGACATGGTGTCGATGGCGTCGTGACCCTCGCCAGCAACGCTCAACCCTCCGCCCTCGTCCTCGCTGTCCGCCGAGCCGCGACCATTCTCCGAACCTGCAACCAAGGCGGATGAAGAAATTTTCTGTTCTCATCGTCAGTGGATGAAGAGAGTTAGACGTTTATCCGTCTATCTATAGATGTAAACTCCTGTAAATTTGGCGAGTGGGGTATTTGAGAAATGGGGGTAGAAAATACCTAGCCTTCGTTAGTTTCGACTGCGTCAAACGCCGTGTCACTGATCGGTCGAGTTGAATTGCACGAAGATTCTCCGGAGGTCAATTAACAGTGATATAGTTTAAGAAGAAGATTTAATATGCGGGGGCATGCAACTCACATGCGACCACAAAGCGTACGTATCCCCGATCGAAGTCTCGCTTCGTTCCCTCTGTCATTTTCCACGTGTTCTATTCTCTTTTCTCGTGGCTTCTCGCGAACCAGCCGGAACACTTTACCCGCTCGTAAACGACGTTGCAAGCCGTATTATCTCGTAAGTTCACTGCATTTTGTACACTTGGTACATGCCGCGTGCATGAAATATTGAGGGAGCGCGAGCGAAGTATAAAAGTACTTTTTCTTTGAAAAAGCAGTCTTTCCTCACATGGCAATGGCGAAGTGGAAAGGTTCTAGGAAGTACGATTATTAAGGGAAATTGATGGAAGTTCAACTCGAAGCTATGGATTATTCAGAATCTTTGTGTAGACATCAAAGTTGTTTATGAAAATTGTTAACCAAAGTGCTCGACTGATTATTAACAATACCACGAAAAAAAAGACGATCGGTACGCGGAACTCGAAAGGCATAAGCGACGTAAACTAGAAACGGAAACCTAGAAAGTGCAAAATCGTAACTTCAAATCGTTCCACTTGCTTCGATCACACAAGTACAACTTATCGTGCAAAGTAAATTATGTAAAACATTTTGGAAATAACGTTGTTCAAACGAAGAATCGGATTTCTAGATTGTTCGTTTCATTGTCGTTAGATCAAAGACACAATTAACAAAATGACGATACGTAGAAACGAGAGTCGAGCAATATTTTTAACATTTAAACGTTCAGCCAGTCGAGAGGACAGAAATTTTGCCAACGCGACATCAGTCGACGATTAAATGTCAAGTATTAAAACAAAGCGCTCCTGCTATAGTCTCCAAACTACGCGAACAGTACCCACTGACACAAATCGCGAAATGAAGTTGTCAATTAGCTTTCTGAAAGAAAGACAAACGTACACGATCATAAGAATTAGCGTGCTGATTATAGCTTCGGTTTTTTTTATTCATTTTCGTGTTTATGGTCTTTGGACGCGCGGCACGAAGCGGAACGGCAAGTTTCCTCGGCCAAGTTATACCGCCGCGGGAGTTTGATACACCCGCGCGTTTATTAATTCAAAGAGTTTCGATTGAATGGTTCGCTTCCGCGAATGAGAGGCGAGTTGGCGATATTCTCCGGCAACTACGGCAGGAGGAACACGTTCGGGCGTTGTCCCCTGTTCTGGCCTCTACATTTCCTCCTCCGCGATAGAGCCGATCGATCGATCGTTTCAAACGATACCGTTACATCTCTATTCCGTTCACTCCGTTCCTCGCCATTAAGGTTGGATAGAGCAATTGTTCGATACCAGGACGGAGAAGCACCTCTCGCTCGTACGTTCAGAAATCGAGGAATCGACTTTTAACCTATTGGCTGCGTCACAACGCTGTTATTTAAGTAGATTCTAAATGTCTGTTGCACAGGGCGAACTGTATTCTAGCGACGCAAATAGAGCCTCGGATCTTTTATTTAGCGGATCATTATAAATATCCAATCGCCGTTCTGGTTTTGATTCTTCTCGACGATGAGCGACTCGACCTTACTGACAGAACGAATTTGCGTTCTTTTGAGTTTCGAGCTTTCTACTTTGTAAAAAAGTTCCACTTTGTACTGGAGCTATTTAGAATAGATAGGATACTTGATCAACGTCAAGTCGAACGATCGAGTCCTTTTATATCTTACGAAAGCTGTTTTTTCCTTTTTATGTTTGGTAGGAAAATGTCTAGAAATTATTTAGTTTCTGAAACACTTTCCGCGATGCGACGTGGAAGGTTTTTCTCTTCTGATTAATAAATCAAGGGGAAGAAATGAAAAGTTCTGAGAAAACTTCAACAAGAGACATTTTTGATAAAACGGTACGTGTCGCAGACATTTAGAGTCTTTTTCAGCCAAAAAAAAAATTGCGCGATTTTTATACGATTATGAAAATAGTATTCGCGTAGTATTCACGTATTTTCTATAGACTGTTCATCAAGACACTGGCGATTCGCCAAATCGGAGTTCGATCCGGTTTCTACCACCCGTCGGAATGGCGCTACACTTGCAGAACTATACATCTTCATGATATATTCTCGTCCGTAGCGAGTGTTTCGAAAACTAGAAACAGTACGGTATTTCCTGTACGTGGAAATATACTGTACCCACAGCGGATGGAAAGAAATGATTTCTTCGCCATTTCAGTGAAAGCCAGTTACAAAGACGAATGTTATAATCGCTGGTATAATCTAGTATAATTTTCGTTTGTTCCGTGGCTAGTAATCATTTGAAGTTTTGTAGCAAGAAAAGCTATTATCTTATGCTGGAGCCACGGTATTTAAGGGTGGTTTGCAGTGGAATTGATTATGCAATGATCGAATAATTGTATCGATAACGTTGTTTAAAATATTCTGAATTTTTTAAATTTCTATCGATGACAGACTCGAAATACTTTTTGCTTTTGTTAATTTTTGACGATTTATTTGAAGAATGGGGACCATTCTATACCATTCTCTACCGTTGTATTAATATAGTAAATATTAATTCTTGACGAACGATTCTATACATTTTGAAGTATATTATTACGTCAATACGTTACTTCTATCTATTGTCATTTTTAAATTTGGAATCGATTGGTCTAGTTGCATTTGAAAAAAAAAGCCAGAAAATTGTTCCCAAGTAGTTAGAACTACTTTTAGCTTTTGTGTCTTTTAATCGATACCTCGAAAGGAAATTTCGTTTCGCGTTTGTCGATAGCTGAATTATCGAATCATAAATATTCGAATAATTCATACGCGAAACTGTATCTGGGTTACGCTAATGCTAATGTTTTATACAGACTGCTTATTAGATCAATAGGCTAATTGTGTCAAAAAGTCGAAGCTGCATTGAAAAATGTTCAGAATAGAGTAATAAATTCTGGATAATTGTTTAATTGGTCTTAATTGATCGATACGATTCGTATCTGAAGGGCTTTTTATTGGCAAGACCATTAACTGTGTATCGATCGATCGAAGGGTCCAAATCAGGTCATGTCATGCTGCAAGGGGACATGGTTTTTTCTTCTCGTTGGAATTTGGTTTCTCCATGCGAGTAGCAACTCGAAGCGATCCTCCCTTGCCATGTTGCTCGCCACAGGGATCGCCACGGGTAATGAACAGGAGGAAAAATCGGTGAACCGAAGATTCTGGCAGAAAAGCGAAAGAAATCTCTTCTTGAATCATTGAATCCCTTAACATTTGGGGATGTACATTTTTATACACGGTCGAAAAGACACTCGCTGAAATCGTGGAAAGCAATTAAACTTTTATGCACGTTTCACAGAGCCGGTTGATGACGACGTGTCATATTTGTGGATGTGTCACGTAATGCTTTCACTCTGCTGTTACTTGCTTTTTGACTAATCCTACGTCTACGTCACCGGAGCCAGCGATCGATGCAAACAGCCGTTATTTATCCGAGCAGCTGCTAAATAAATCAGGCTGTCTAACAAGCAGACGACATCGTTATTGCGAAATTGCGAAGCTAATTGCTGCTTGGACTCAATGTCCAAAAATAATTTAACGGGAACGCGAGATACCAATGAAACAACGACTCTGCATTTCACGTAAATTTTTAGAATCTTTACCAGAGAATTTCACTGAAGAATTTCTTTCGCTGAGACTCGAAAATCTGTCACAGAAATGACAGACACCAACGCAACATAAAAATGTAAGCTTTCGTTTATTCAAAAATAGACGAAACTTATTGAGCGTTGGGCAGAGGAAATCGTCAGGTATGATCTAGATTATGAAATAAACCAGTCACATATCTGCACGATTTTTCACTTCCACTTAAACGTTAATCAGTTCACGTATCAATCTCGGAAAAATGGTTACTTACGTCGTTCGCTTCGGACGAAATGGTGTCGGTCCATTGGGACCAGTTCTTTAAGATGCTATAAATTCTCCAAGAGCCAAGTGGTTTCATTCATTCGCGGATCCGGGTTCATTGAATAATTTCATTTAATCCGCGATCGATACGTCACTCCCGCGGTTCTACTATTCATTTTCAAAACGTTCTTCCTCCAGAACGTTTCGTTAATGTGATTAATTTTGCGCGTCAGCTGAGCCACTTTTCAATGCAACGTCCGTCATTCCCTTAATGAAAGAAAATTTCATTAAACAACAGAGCGGCGGGATTCATAACGAATCGTCGCGGGGAAAAGCTCGTGAATTTTTATATCCACGTCTTTGTCTTGAAGCTGGAAACAAATTGCACGGCATCGAGAACCGAGCCGCGAGTTGAAAAATAGATACGTTCCTGTAGATTCTTTAAAATTTATTCATTCGCGACATTTAACGCTCCTGCTGCTCCATTATTTCGCATCCTGATTGGATTCCCTGTTCAAATTTTCAGACAGAAATATATAAATATGCGACCGTCCGTACCTGTGAAACAGGACGGGATCTTCGTTTCGTTTAACTTTGCAAATTATAAATAATATTTTCGGTGTAAAATTTTCATTCGGATAAATAGAATTACGGATGAAAAATTCAAGCCTTGTACGTGGAACTCCGAATCGCGGACATACGGGCATTGCACGATTCCATTCATATATCCGCGTTTCTCCAAATTGAATCACTCGACTGAAAATTTCATTAGCCGAATTGAAGCTGTTTTAAGACTCGCCGCGATTCGTTTAAAAGCAGTCCGCAGATGGCACGCAAATAGAACGACATAAAAGTGCGATCGATCGCGTTCGAAGTGAAAACTGCATAAAACCGAGGCGACAAAAGTTGGTGAATGAAACCTGAAGACCGATCCGATCGCTTGGAGACGATTTAACAGCTACAGCTTTTAAAATAATGAAACGTTCGAACAGCGATGAAAGATGTACGTTCAGCTATTTGCATAATTTAACACGGACGAAAGCGGATTATTGTCTTATTTGAGTCAAAGTGGGAAACACGAAACTTTTTGTTCTCCAATTTTAATTGGACTCGCGACTATTGGAATTAAATTGATTCAATTGGCATAAATTATTGCATACGTTCCAACGCCTCGTCTCAGTTTTATCGACAGTAAGTTACAATCGCTAAACTGCAACGTTTATGCAGTTTTAAAGAAATAGAGAGAGAATTTCAGTTCGCTAAATATTGCAACATTTTAAATGCATAAACATGCATTTAAAAGTCCAGCGACCGTACAATTTATTTTCAAAGAAAACGAAACAAGCCACCTCAAAGAGGTCGAGAATTCGACTGACGATCCAACTCGTTAAATCACGTGAGAACTTCTGCCATTGAATTTTTGCAAGACAATCGGACGCGAGAAAAGAGGGAGGCAAAAAAAAACACACACAAAAAAAAAAGAAAGAAAGAAAGAAAGAAAGAAAAATCAGAGAGCCGAATGAGCAGAAGCAACGATTTAGGTGGATGGTCTCTCGGGGGGCCAAGAATAGAGAGGGCGTGCGTCTCGATCGGTGTATGTTCGTCGGTAACGATCGGCACACCGGTTCGGCA
The DNA here is from genome assembly GCA_030673865.1 of Melipona bicolor. NCBI lineage: Eukaryota > Metazoa > Arthropoda > Insecta > Hymenoptera > Apidae > Melipona > Melipona bicolor. The sequence continues at coordinate 5,338,076 of JAHYIQ010000012.1, forward strand.
CACGGTGCGTCATAAATGACCGATGACAGATTCCTCGAAGCCATTTCGTTGCGCATACGAAATCGCCTCGGTCGGCGGTACATCAATAAAAAGTGATCGGCCACGAATAAATGCGCGCGACTTCGTCGATCGTACGTTCGCCCCCGCCGCCTTCGGAAATACGTGATCGGCGAGTTTCGACTTTCCATCCAACGACCAATACCCCTACTCCACCCGCCTTATTCATCGTTTATACAACACGACCAAACAGTACATCGCGATCCATTACGCGTTCCGCTCCCGTCGCTGCAATTAGACGTTCGTTATTTTTCGTTTTTTATTCGTCGACAGCCATCGTTGTTCCGATCTAATCTTATTTTTTAAGGGGGAGAGGGACGAACGAGAAGCAAGATAAATTCGGATTCAGCTATTTTTTTCAGCGAGACAAAACGCACGGAAGAGACAGAACAGCGTAGTTTTTATTTAACGTTTTGCCTAAAGATGATAAACGATCCAACTGTATCGGGAGTGGTGACGTGCGCGACGTATCGTGTCGTGCCTAGGCAAAGTGATTCATCGTTGAGAGATTTTCTTTCTAGACCACAGAGGAGGCAAGTCTTCCGATAAGATTTCGTATCTTAATAATCCTATAACGGTTATTTCAATTAGCAAAAGGTTCGATTAATTTGCGCGGATGGTTTTTCGATCATTCCGTGCAGTGTATTTCGGTGGCGCGAAGGGATAATGAATTGGACGAAATGGGAACGAAAAGTGATTAGTAAGCAAGCGACGCGGCTGATTCGTGATCGGGGTTCGTTAACTCGAAATAACGTCTTTCCGAGCAATTATAATTTTCAATTTCTTTGACGGCGACGTCCAATTTCTCATCACTCTTCTTACGACCTTTCTGAATGAGAAAGAAATAGATATATATCAACTGCTCTTCGCGAGAGGGAAAAAAGAAAGGGTAAATAAAAACGTCAGCCACGTCGTCGGTGAAACGCGAATCGGAAAAAGAAAAACGGAAAAAAAATCGCGATGAATCGCTTACGGATTCGAGGAGCGTGTCATCGCATCGGGCACGATCGGAGCCGAAAGGACCCGAGATCGACACAGTAGCGTGCATAAATTACAGACGTCCCAAAGTCAAATCTCGCACAGCTCTCGCGCACACACACCTGTAAAATTCCGCGCGCGCACGAGCTTAAGTACGTGATACGGTACTCGGTGAATCCTGGCCGAATTTCAAACGGCGGACGTTCGACGAAGAACGAAGCCCTGTTCCTCGAACAGCGGGGGCCGATACTCGAGAATTCCTTCGACCCGATCGATTATTTATCGAATATGCTTTCCGTGAAATCGGTTCCCGATGGAACGCGCGCGAGGAATTCCTCGAACGAGACTTTCGAGCGAACGCTCGATAATTATTCGCGATAAGCTCATTTACGTTTGTCTCCGTTTGGCAGCGTTCTACCAGCGACAACTATTTCTCTTATTTTTGTTTGTAGATATATTTGATGCGACAGATTGCATTTTCTTTGAAAACATTGGACATATTTTCTTCACTGGTTATTTTCAAAAATAATGAGAAACTTGAACTGCTCCGTTAAATTTCATTAACATTTTCTGGTAGTAGCGTTGTTAAAAATCAAATGCACGAACGAAAACCATTGAGATAAATCAACAATTGTCCACCAAATACCGTTCGTACGAACAAAAGTCATTGAGCACGTATTGTCAGCATCTAAAATTGCATTCATGAATAACGAGGAATGTAATCGTGTTCATCAGGATCGGAGAATCGAGGCTTTCACTGTGAGAAACGTTCATTGAATCCGCGACGCCGTAAGAGACACCGTTACTATCCTGTGAGAGACACTCGATCGATCGACGTTTATTTTAATTACTAATTGCTACCGTGTTTCGTCAGTCCTAGGAATAATTGAAACGATCACTCCCGCATCCTGTTAACACTAACTACCGTCAGAGTTCGTGCTATGGCATAGCATTTGTCCGTGCTTTGAATATAGAATCGCCGGTGGCTGTAAGTTAATAGCGGAATATAAATAAATAGGTATTTCACGATCCCGTTCGCATGACGGTGCATCCACGTTAATAAATCACAGGAATCGAAGATATTCAATCTCGAGTAGCGTAATACGTGTGCCGTCATTGAGTATTCACTCGCTTTGGAAATTACTGAAAGAATGTCTGAATTTTCTGCAAAAATAAAGTATGCATTTTTTTTAACCAAAAAAAGAAACAAAGAAGAAAAGAAAGAGAAACAAAGTAAAGTAAATTATTTCTTCAGGAAGAGAGCAATTTTTTAAATTTCAAGAAAATCGAGAAGAGTATTTGTAATCGACAAAGGAGAAACGTTTGATGAAGAAAGACTCACCGTGTCTGGATTTGGAAAGATCGTGAGCGGGTGATGCCGGTGAATCGATACTACCGTCATCCTCGCTGTCCGTGAGGCTTGTCGAGCCACGAAGGTTCGAGCTACGTTGACAAGCGGCCGGATAAGCCGCGCCTTGAAGGTGATTCGTTCCTGAACCGAGATGCTGCGACAGCCGATTCTGATAAAGATCCTGGTGGGACGGATAACTGACGGAGGTGTGCGGCGGTAACATTGGGACACCGGAAGCTCCGCCGTTGCCGTACATCCGCATCGGTAACCATGCACCGTATAATCCGAGCGGCACTCCAAAACCTGACGTATATACAGAATATTAATCGATATTTCGCGAGCGATCTCTTCTCGATCGATCGTCTCAGCTCAATTTTCAACAATGAATCGCGAATTAAAATACCGTTCAATCTTCGTACTATTTTTAATCATTAGACGCGACAATGACTTTATCTTGAATTGACGTTGTATTAAAATTGTTCAATCAATACACTCCACTCTACGAAGAAAAGTTTTTGCATTTAAGTAAAATTATTTCTTCCAATTTGCGCTCTGATATCTTTTTTTCATACCACGGCGTGCACATTTCAGGGAATGCTGCAGGCAGTTTCTGCGTGATCAACGCAGATAACATTTGAACTGAGAGATGTTTTTACGGGGGAATAACTGCGTTTTTATTTGAACCGCACGATGACACGTGCAACCAATGATCTATGAAACGAAAAATATATTATCTTGTTACACATACACACAGACACACACACACACACGTGCAAATTTGAAGCTTATCGAAGTTAAGGTGACGTAACATTTTAAGACGACGTTCGGTGAAAACTTATTTTAGTCGATTTCATTCTGCGGGGGAAAAGTAGAACGTCCGCGAATTAAATTATGCAAGCTACATCCGGCAATTGTGAGATCCAGAATGAAAAGGCGGCTGCAGAATTCGTAACGGGCAATTAATCGTTAACGAAGCCTGCGCGGTCGTTTCATTTTTTATAAATTGGCGACTTTAGTAACAATTGAACCCCTCGTTCCCTGTCATTTTCGCGAACGAAATAATTCATTCACAGGCGGTAATCTAATCAATATTACGAATTAACGATATTCCGGTGATTTTCGAACATATATACACGTATTCTATTCGCGGATGCAAAGAAGTCATTCAAGAGTGAATTCGAGCAGTGCGCAAATTCGTCAAGTTGAAACGAGAGAACCAGTAGACGTGATCGCTGATCACGATAATGAATTGATCATTGGTGTTATAAATTAAACTGATCATTAATGTTAAGGAAAACCCAAGCGCGATTAAATATAATCTCGAATAGATGAATATAAAAATTGAGAATAATTAACACCACTACGTAATAATTACGCAAGATAAGAAAGTAATTTATTATACATCACGATCCTTGATTATACACGATGCTACGCCGCGATATGCCCCAATAGTCGGTTATACACTCTCACAATCTAGTTTGCACTATCGCAGCTGCCTTATTACGACAGTTGTCAAGACCTTAAGGTAACCAACACACAGCTGGAGCATCCTGACAATTCCAACAAACAGCTTGAAACTCCTCTCATTTTGCAAATTACTCGGTTGTTGTTGTACAAATCAACGGCGTAACAACGTGTGTCGTCTACTTTAAGAAATCAATGAATGACTTCAACGATACGATTGCACGGAATGAATGTAACATTGCGTTGTCAAGAGACGCAAAAAGAGTGACTCTTATGCAAATACCTTTGCCTCTCGATTAATCACGGATGAGGATATACGAGTTCTCCGATTAATTTAATTTTGAAGCAAAAAAGTAACAAAGAGGCAACATAGAATTTTCCAAACGATCACGATAAAAAACGAGAAAGAAAAAAAAAAGAAAAAAACTTTGCATGCGGTGTCAAACACAAACCAACCAGGAGGTAGTGCGCTGGCAGCCGCGGTTGCCAAATAGTGTCTCTGATAAAGATATTCCCTGTCTCGATCGGAATCCTCTTCGTTCTCGTTCGTTTTTTCCGCCTGCGTTCCTGGCTCGTAGCTTCCCTTCTGCGTGCCGCAATTGCCGATCAAACTCTCGATGGTGAACGGCTTCGGCGTGGGTCGTCGCGGCAACTTCGACTCCCCGATCGGGGACTCGAGTTCGTCGCTCGCCGACCCGACGTCCAGTTCCGTTTCCTCTACGTTGGAGTCCATTTTTGTTCCCAGAGTTTCCAAACGCTTACGGCTTTCAACGATCTATCGTCCCATAATTTTCGACGATCCTTCGAAATTTCACCTTTCCCGGCTTTCGTTTACATTACACCCTTTTCTGGATCATACGTGGAATATTTTGTCATTAAACGACGCACTTGCCGACTCACGTTTTAACAGCGCTGAATCACGCCGCGGACGTTTCACTCAATTACAAAACTCGTTGAACGTGTGAATATTTATCAGTTTATTAAAAGTAGATTTATGGATTCTAAAGAGAAGTCTCGGCGCAAATATCGCATATAGATTGCGTTATATGAATAATTTTCAATATTTATAATCGTACGTGTACTAAGACGTTTACGTGCATCGACGAGTCCGTCATCAGTGTGTGCTCGTTATTGCGCAATAGCTTATTTCTAATGGAAATATTCCTTTGTATAATGATAATTTTCATTGCAAACTACTGTTTTTGTGATTCGTGTGAATATGCACTTTTTCTTGGTACACTGAATATAGAACGAGAGTTACGAGTACACTTTTATTAGTCTAATACTCTTACGCGCAGAAACTTTTTTTCGAATCAAACGTCACTTATACACGTTGTTACACAGTCTTCTATAGGAATTTAACGTCCTCGAGTCAGTTAAATCTGACGTCTCTCGGGGATACTCCAATTTTTGAAAGGGCACGAAAACTTCTCCGCTTTCAGAACGGTAATCGACAGCCTGCGATTAGTTTCAGCTGTATCTCAAGTAACATCCAACGGATCTAGCCTCAAATCCATAACCCAGCGATACATATCCTCCTTTTCAGTTTCCGGAACGTCTCCAAGAGTCTGTCACAATCGAAACCTCTTGTTCCCCCCCCCCCCAAAAAAATCACCGAACGGAGAAACCGTTCACACTTGCGACCACGAAATTCCGAGCCGCGACTCGGTTCCTTTTCCAGGAACCTTTTTGCCCTTTCGTTGCCGTGCCGTGCTCTCGAACGCGAGCAGCGGAGAGACCAAGAGAGAAAGAGAGAGAGAGAGAGAGAGAGTGAAAGAGAGAGAAACCAAAAAAAAGCACGTGGAGAAGACCGTACGGGGCACGAGTCGACGGGCAACTGGCGGCCAGCGTCGAGACGCATTTCAATTGCTGGGCCACGTCCCGGACGCGCCGACTCGCCGCGGCGTGGCTGCCTGGCATGGTCGCGTAACCGCACGAACTTGGTTTAACCGTGGCTCCGATTGGTCGTTCCCCGAACCAACAGCGTTCACGGACGCGCCTACCGATCCGCGAACCGCCATCTTGATGCCGTGACCGCTTTTGTCCTTTGGTGGTCGCGATCCGCCGGCGTGATCCAGCTTGGACCAAGGATGAATTTCGCCCGTACGTCCGCCGGATACTCAGCCATCGATTCCCCTGGTTAATTGCTCCCTGCGACGCACTGCCCGTGTATTTCACTCGGGGCTCCCTCGTTCGTTTCACTCCTTTTGTCGGCCCTCCTTTCGCCAGAGATGGTTTCCTCCTTTCTTTTTTTCTTCCTTTTGCTTTTAATTCCGCGAGAGCGATTACGAGGTTGCGCGGATATATTCGTGGATGGAACAATTTGCAGCAACGAACACGCACGATCTCCCTGGGAAGCTCCGAAATAATTAATTCTGTCAAGCGGAGCGTCCCAAATTTTCGAAATTTGGTACCAAAATTTCGATCGTTGTACCAAATAATCTACCTACGTCCCCGGGGATACGTCCGCAACATCGAGCTGTTTGATCGATCCTCGTCAAAGGATGAGCACCAGAGAGGGACACGTAGACCAACTCGCACGAGGAGATTGATTCTCGCGTTGAGAGGATTGACACGACGAAGGGTACACATCGTTATCCCGCGAGTGGATTGGCTCGCGCTAAGATCGGTCGGATAACCGTGCTCGTTAAGGAAGAGCCTAGTGCGGGGGTGGCACGCGAGCGAGCAACATAATGGGAGACACGTTCATCGGCGGCATTCGCCCGGCCAACGATAAAAATACGAGGGACGCGCGGGTTGATGGGCTTATGGTAACGCTCACGGTGTTGAAAGCGAGCTGGGCTCGTTAACGCTGATCGCTATGCATGCTCGTTATGACGTAAATACCACCCACGTGACCGGTCGCGTCTAATAACGCGCCGATTATGCACATGCGAGTCGGACCACCCAAAATAGCAGCGAATTTTGATGAACGTTAATTCGACGAGCAAGAGACTGGCTATCGTTCATTTGCGAAGAGGCGTTAATTAATTAGTCGGTCTCGTTTTTCTTTCCCGAGCTTTCGAAACATCGTTACCGTTGCAAAAGATTTTCTTCAACACCTTTGACCAACGACTGTAAAATCTGCCATTGAGGAACTGACTAGAGAAGATAAAAGAAAATGTGCACTGTTGTAAATTTACAAATGCAAAATTACGACCAAAAGGGAGAAGGAAAGAGAGAGAATGCAATTACTCACTCGCGTGTAATTTGCCGTTCGCCGCGAAGAACTCAGCGACAGGTTACACCCATTCTCGTGGCTTCTCTGGTTTGTAGGCGTTCCCCTGCCGAGCTAATCGGTACATCACGCTAATAGTGATGCTATTTCGGCACTCGTTAGCGCGACGCCGGTCTAATTGAGCTTTACAGAATCTAAAGTTAAACGGTTGGTCGTTATGCGAAGGCGCAAGGCCATGCATCATCGTGCTCGTTGCACGCGACAACGACCTTTCAAAGGGCCTCCAAAATTATGCGATCGGTTGTCGTTACTCGATCGATCAGTTCAGTGTCTAAGCGTAATTAACAATTTTGCGATAACGTAAATTTTTATCTTTTCGTTTCACCTCATGCCGAATTTTTATGTCTCAAATAGCAATAACTGCTTTGAACAATAGAGAAATAGAGAATACAATGACTCGGAAATCGTGGCGGAATTAGGAACAACGTTATTCACCGTTGGAATATATATATATATATATATTATACGTTTCGTTCATTCTCAGAAGTATTAATGGTCTTTAAATATATTTAAACACATGGAACGTGTTGCTGCATGAAGTGCTGTCAGGAGGAATTCATTGTGCGAGGAAAAGCATATTGACAAAAGTTGTTGGAGCTGACGGCTAAGCGGAAGCGAGTATCGACCGGATCTGCAGACGGATACAGAGCTTGACGAAATAGCACTTAACGGGTTGTAAAGCAAGATGAAAGCGCTGTAAATAAAACCGAAGGAATGGTCCGCGCTGTCAGCCCGTAATTAAGACGAACTTCTTTCGCGAAAAACCAAACCTCGCTGAAACATTCTGGAAATATAAATTCATCCTTCAGTCTCTTATCTCGTTTCGGAGGTCGCACGTGCAAACCCAATATTCACTTCCTCGACTTGTTACTCGAACGAGTTTGAAAATTAAACTCGTTCAATTATTTTGTGCTTAATTTTATCTTTGAGATCTTTGAATTATTACTATGCTATACTAGGCACATGGTTCGCTTTCAAAAATTGTACAGAATTGAATTTTCAAGAATTAATACGAGAAAATTTCCACAGAATTCTCCCGATAAATAGGAACGTTCATTTTCGCGAGAAAACATCCGAGTATCTGCAGTCTAATTACAAAAACAAACACGTGAAATCATTCTGACAGGAATTCAATAATTCTGACGTGAAACGGTTAATGTGGAATATCTCCTTGGAAGCGTCCGCGAGTCGAGAAAATTGTAAAATCACGAGCCGCTTGGTGACGGAATTCGTTTCTGCCGCAACGTTTCTCTGGATTTCACGGGCGTCGACTCGAGGAGCGCAGAATCTCGCGGGCAGGCGTGCAGGACGAGTGGAAGACGACGACGACGACGACGCGTAAGGAGATTCAGACACGAATACTCAGACGGCCCTAAATCTTGTCTCGCGAGTCAAGCCACCGGGGCTTCTCTTTATTTTGCTCCGTCAAGGCGTCGTTGCGCGCAACTCGCGCAAGCTTTCGTTACGCACGTGTGAACGGAAGCGTCGACTCTTTAAACGCTTCGGTTCTTAAGAGCGCCGCGACGCTCTGGGCGAACGTACGACTTTCGATTGTGCCTGATGTTTTTCGTCAGGCCGAGCAGAACGATATGGATGGGGCATCGTTCGCAGAATACGAATGGAATATTGCTTTACGGATGATAACGATAAATAAATTCGAGAATGGTGATTGGACTTATTCACGAATTTGGTTCGTGGAATTTTAAGATGCGCAGATCTAATATATATGTAATTAGACTTAGACAAATGTGGATTAATACTTTTTTTACTTGAAACTTAATATTCTTCCGATTTATCATGAAGAAAAGATGACCTTGGAAATTTTTCGAAACTCGCAAAAAATTAACACGCCATATTTTGCCTCCCTTAAAACCATGCAACTTTTGTATTAAAAATTTTTTACTAAATGCATAATTTAACAGTTATCTCAGGTGTGCATGTTTACGCGAATCACCCTGTATATATGTACGCTATGGAAAAATAATGATGATTAATAATAATTGTAATAACAAAGTAAACAATAATAACAATTCGTTAAGAAGAAAAGTACTCGAATGTTGAGGTTACAAGTTGAAGTTAAGCGAAAAAGATCAAATGTAAAACGGCACTAAAATGGAAGATAAAATAGTACTGTGTACTATGTTTGACGACTCATTTCCTTTCCACCATCTCCTTCGTTTTATCTTCCTCGGACAATTTATCCTTACCCCGTTTCTTCTGCCACCCGTTCTCTGACGTTCCTCTTTCTTCTCTTTTCTCCGTTTATGGGATATTACCCGCGAGTTTCTTTTTTCTCTTTCTCTTAATTTACAGACAAATGGGATGTTTATGGCTCGCGATGATTTACAACGAGACGTTCTACTTTTAACTAAAATCTTGAACGCGCACACTGAAATGTATGAACGATTGAAAAAAAAACGTCGCTGCGCGGCAATGGAAAAATCTTTCACAAAAATCTCTCTCTCGTTCTTTGAGCGATTCTCCCTCTTTTAACTTTATTCAACCGACGCTCCATTTTCGTTTTTTCCCCCGACTAACAGTTATCAAAAATTGTTCAAAACTAGTTCGAAACTCTCCAACAGACAGGAGCTATTCTTACATTCATAATTCAATTCCACGAAGAGAGCAGCCGCTTTCCGACAGTCGCGAGTCGCGCGAAACCATCGGAGCGAGTGGAAAGAGAACGTAACGTTCGGACAAGTGCGGCAGCAACGAGTGGCACAGCGGGTCAATTGTTTGAAACTTCGAAGCCCTCGGAATATAAATTCGAAACGAATCGTAGCTGTCTGTTCTATTGTTCAAACGATGCGCCAGAAAGAAAGAGCCGATTTCGAATTGGCGTCGCGCGGCTCCGGGCAACACGTTCGGCACACGTACGATCGAAACTTGTAAACTTTAATCGCCGACCTATTTCACAATCCCTTCGCTCTACGTCGCTCTTATCGTCCGTAATATTTTCTAACGTCCCATCCAATCTCCAAAATTAACCGACGTCCTAATTCCGCTGTTCGATTAATAATTCCAGCCAGGTCCTCTATATGCCTCCATCCGTGATTCAATAATTCCCACCTTCCCGCGAGGAGAGCAGGAAAAGGTAGCGACAGAAAGAGTTGCGAGACGCGCTTGAATTCATCGAGCACCGAGTGGAAGAGGAACGCAACCGTCAGACGCGACGGTGCGGCCGATCAAAAAAGGGACACGGTTTGCCGCGCCTGCGTTTCCAAAGATAGCGAGAGAGCTCCCGCGAGGGAGAGGGGAGGAGGAAAAACGCGTCTCTGGAAAGGGTCTAGAATTCGCGATTGGCGGCTCGGGTATAATTCGCGTCGGCCGTGGTACAACAACGAGCAGGGGTCGCGCGCGCGAGGGTGCACAGGAGAGAAATCGATGGTTAGGAAATTGGTGGGCGTCGTGAAAACCGAGACGGCGCGCACGCGGTAATGGATTAACCGGGGTGTTGCTGGTGTTCGCCACTGGGCGACAAATTGTGCACTGGGTGAGAGAGGAGGCGCTCGCTTGGTAACCTATCGCGAAACCTAACGCCACCGTGGGTCGTGTCGGCAACGCGAGAGAGCCGCGGACGTTAGGAATTGTGCACACGGCGGCGAGAAATGTGGCTGGCCGCCCCGTAATTGCCGGGGTTTTCGTAGCGTGCATCGCGACACGCTGCATTAACGGCTACGCTGGACAGTTTATTGCGTTTGTTTGAACGACGCGTTTCGAGGGAGCGACGGAGCGTGATTCTGCGGAATTGCGATTAGTATGAGGAAGTGAAAGGTAGAAGTTTGTCGAAGCTCGCTCGCTACGTACTACGACAAGTTATTTCGTACACGCGAATCCGCGGTTTAATGACGACGCACGTATCCACTTTAATCGAAGTAATCGCGACACACGTCGCGTTCGACTGATCAAATGTCTAGGTTATGAGACGATCGTTAATTTCAATTTCATTAGACGCGGATAAGTCGAACAGAGACGGAGATGCTCTTCGATTTCTTTCGGGCTCTATTTTTGTTTTCCAATCTGTGCTGCGTCTCCAATCCTCCACTAATTGATATTCCAATAATCGATTGTTCTCTGAATCGGCCTCTCGAGAATGAACGAGATACGATCAAATATGAATGTCTGTGTAACACGTGCCCAATTTCACTTGCACGATCTACACGCGGCGAACCCTCTCGCGAGCTAAAGACGGTTGCTAAAAAGGATCGTGCGTTTACAAAGTGCGAGAATGCAGGGAAAAAGCGCGTCGCTTAAACTACGGCGGGCATTTTCGTCGAAACGTTAAACGGGTCCAATAGCTAAATCACGTTAATCGTACGGGACACGACTAAACGGGTGCTATCTTAAGAGGAGGCCCCGCGGCGGCCGAGAAGAGTGGCGAACTCGTCCTCGACGCTAAATGGGACATGTTTTCAATTATGCGTGAAATGAAGGCGGCGATGCGTGAGTCTGCTTGCCGACAGCCAGAGCAAACCCACGTATGACACATCGAGACCAGCGTGCGTACGTACACGCTTCACTCGTGGAAACAGCTTAAAACGCTTCCGACGCTGTCGTCTGAATAATCACCAAAACGAATGTAATCGGCTTTTAATTGCGCATGGTTTTTAATCACGGTCGTTTGTAAAATCCGACTTATACCGTGAAGTCTCATTTCTAGGAACACGGAGGAAGTTTCGTAACGCATTATGTAATTTGTCCTTTAAATAAATGAAACTTTGATCAACAAGTTTTAAATAACTTAAAGGAAAATACGATATCATTTGGCAAAATGTTACAACGATGATTGAAATTCATAAAATTGGACAGAGGGATGATTTTATCATAAATTTTCGATTACTCGTTAGAGTTAAATTGCTCTCTCTGAATTATCAATTATTGATACACTATTCGAACGTTCGAAGGAAAGAAAAATTGTGAAAATTCAAACGTCTGTAAAAACATTGATGACAAAAATTAACTTAACGATATTAAAGATTAAAGTTTCCCCTTTACAACGATTTTTCTTTTCGCTGCTTTTTGGCACTAAACGAAAATTTGACAAAATATCAAGATAAAAGTCCGATGAAACAGCGAAAGAAAATTTGTACAGCAAGTTTTAAGGGGTTGTTGTAAAGGGAAAACTTCAATCTTTAATATCGTGGTGGATTTAGTCGTCAGAAAAGGTCGTTGTTGTACTATTTTTCCTCGCAAAGTTGTAACAGCTCAAATTATCGAGAAATTTTCATCGAGCGTTCGAATACATTTGAAAACCATACCATATCGTTGTAGCGTATACCATGGTAATTTGTGTAGCATAGTAATAAAGGTTTGCCGTACACACACGCGCTATGATTACGCTTACTTGGATAGACACGGCACGAAAAGCGAGGAAGCTCGTCGTGGTTAACGCTCGCGGCGCATGGTAATCACGAACTCGATTGATTAGCCGACAAAGTCGAGCCGACAAATTAGAGGAATGCCATCTACGTTCCTGGCTGGCTCCCCCTCGTCAAACCACATATGCATACACGCTTCTGTTCGGTGGACGAAGTGGAAAGATTATCTGATTCGACGTGTATTTATGGTGGCGTCTCTTCGTTCACGGTACTTTCCGTGTCTACACGTTCTACGGTCGACATCCGCGAAACTTTTCGTCTTCACTTTTTTTTTCTTATTGATTATTGTCGAAATTTTCCGACGTTGTAGCAAGTTACTAATAAATTACTCTCTTCATAATTCATGAAAAATTTGTTTTCGCAATTTTTTCCTTTTGCATTTTCTTGTTCACCTTGACAAAATTGTACCGACGCAACCACTCCGAGCAGTTTGGCCATTCACGGAAACTGAAACAGAGTTACGCAATTAAAGCTCTATCCTTCGTCTCTTCCGCTTTGTTAATAAATCAACGAAGAAACGGAAGCGCGTTAATCTCCGCGTTTACTTAAACGGAGCACAGATGGTTCGGTCGGCTAATTAATTTTTTTCTCATCGCAAGTTATTACACTGGCAGGGAGAAGGATATGTATACGGTGTCGGTCGGTGTACTTCAAAGCGATCGGCAGTCGCATTCAGATGCAAGGGACAAGTCGAACAGCCTCGACTCCCAGAGAGTTACAGAGACATACTTTGTACGAGATAATCTTTCTCGTTGTCGTCCCTCTCGATCTGTTGCTCCTTCTTATTTTAGCTAACAACACAGGCAGAGGACACAGACGGACACTCGCGCAGATATGTAACGTCCTTCGTTAATTTAATACAAAGGTAAAGTAAAAGTGACCGCGCGCGACGAATGGTAAGAATCTCCGACATTGAAATATTTTTAACAGAGGACAGACAATTCTATCTAAAATGGACGATTAGATACAAGATCTGAGATTATTTAAAAAAAAAAATATCTGACGAGTTTGAAATCTGTGCTCAAATTGGGAGATAATATTGTGTGTCTGTAAAACTTTGTAACGGAGAGACTGATTGATTCATTCTTTGATTAAATATGACAGAAGGATAATAAGAAAATAAGAGGAAGAGTGAAAGTGAAGGGTATTGGAATCGAGTAAAAATAGTGGGGTGAATATCCGGCTGTCCGAAACAAGCTTAAATACGTCTCGAAAATATTCCATGGCGCAACGGGCGAATGGTACAAAGGATTCGGCGGAAACGTCGGGTATACGACTGAATCCTACAAATAATCCCGTCGAAGCGTCGCCACGCTTCGATGGACACATAAATGCCGAGCTCGTTCGGGCATGAGTTTCTTGCCTCTCGAATCGCCCACGCTCATCTCGTTGCCACTCCGTTATCGCGAGGGAGTCGAATTTTCGCGAAATTTTACAACGACCGAAACGGAGAATCCATGATCTCGGTACAAGTGCATTCGTAAATTTCTCACGATCTCAAATTTCGAAGAAGACGAATTTCCGAGCGTTACTTGACATTTACGGAATGAATTAGGAAATTGGAGTCGTGTAATAAAAATTTTCAGAAAAGAAAAAAAGAAGGTACGTGTTTGACAGTGTTGGTGCGTGTGAGAAAAAAAGTTGACAGTGAAATCGCGTACGTTTCACTGGAACGGGAGTGCGTGCGCGTTAGGCGAACTGAGAGAAGGGTCTAGGAATAGGGAATCCATGAAAGTATTAAAATGCAAAGGGCATAAAATATATTTGAAAGTTAAATACGAGTCAAGTGGCGCCTCGATGGGGTGTAACCAGACGCGAAGTAGTCGGGGGCCCCTTCCATCCCTCTTGTATCCATTGTGTTTCGATGGTTTTGGCAACTTCTCTCTTTGCCTTTCGTGTTGCGCACGAGAATATTCCTTTCCTGGCTGTCGAAAGCCAGTATCCTTCGTGAAAACAATTGAACGCATTGACGCAATGATTGAAACATTGATCAAACAAAATAAAACCAATTACTAAGTACTTAAAATACTTTCAAATTCATACTTTGAAATAGGCGTCGCATCAACTCCCAAGTATCAAACAGAGAACCACTACTTGGAGTACCGATCAGAGATCTGTGGCCGTAATCTCCGAGATCGTTGACCGCTGAAAAACTTGCACTCTCGAGATTTTTTTCACTTCTGTCAAATCCACGACGGAGGAGCATCGGCGGTGTTTCCTTCTCGAACAGGGCGTACAATGGCCGTGCGATTCCCGAGGATTCTCCCTGGCTCGTGCACAAGGCAGAGAGGGTAAGAGGGGCAGGGGGCTGCTATTGTTCCGGTGTAGCCTTAATGCGCGCCGTTGTAAACAGCGTTACAATGGAATAACTTCGTTAGCATAATCGCGTCACAGAGTCGCCTGGCGCCCCCTGCCTCTCCCGCTCCACTGCACCCCTTTTGGATTTTACGGGTGGTTTCCCTCCGGACAGGCTCGTGGGCGGACCCGATCCGATCCGCTGCCGCGTTTAACCGTCGCTCCGGTATTATTCATTGTCGCGATTGAATCGTTTATCTTGTCGTTGCTCGGCTGACCGCGCGACGGCATCGCTCTCGACGACATCGTCTACACGACATCGACAACACGGATCTCTGGACGTGCAACGATTCCGTTGCTAAATGTGCCTAAATGATCCATTTGCGTCTGAATGCCGAACACATCTCAGATGATTTGCGAAGATTTCGACCGTACAAATTACTCGCGAGGATGTCTTCGTATTTTCAGAGAAATGTGTAACATTCTTCGTTTATCTTTTGCTCTTGCAGAGACATTTAAGAGACATTTGAGAAATCTGAATCGAATACTCTTGTTGACAACGTGCATTCACTCATCGTTTGAACGTGTTTTCTGAAATAGAACATCCTTTTGAAAAAAAAAGTTCAAGCACGAGACTTCACCTGACTCGGTTTCTTTGCTAAAAGATCAAAAGAAACACTGCGAGACGCGAACCACTTTTAGAGCTATTTAAAAACCACCCCAGATATTTCGTCTGTCAATCCATTGCCGACGTTAATCGGCAAATTATAATCGTCATGGACGATGGGCAAGCGCGGAGATAATTCGCACAGCGTTTTCCCAGTAATTACGGCAGATCTCTCGTCGGACCGCGGCGATATCGAATTAATTCTACGCGCGATCCCGCCGACGTACATGACATTTTTCGCCCTCCAGTCTTCGTTTGCGTTTACAATGGAAATGTTAAGCGAGTCGTGGATTCGCAACGCTCGTCACTCTTGTTCGCCGCCCGACAAAGCGGTTCTCCCGTGTCCGCGGACGTCAATTTAAGCGCGAGAGCGAGGGCGCCGAGAGTTTGACGCGTTCACAATCGCTGCCATCGTTGACGGACGAAAGATCATCGTGAAACGTTTCTCGAGGGACTGTCTATCGCCGGCGCAAATCGTTCAACGATAACTGCTCCGTGAATTATTGGCGGATCGTTTCAACGCGGTTGAAGTTTCATACTCGACGCGATGTATGTTTGCTCCTCGCAGATTAAAAAAAAAAAATCATCCTCTTCTTTGGAAAAATTGGAAAACATTCATCGGCGAAATCTTGTAGGATTGTTTCATTTTACGGAAAAATTAATTTAATTATAACGATTTTATAGTTTGAATGTTTTCAAATTAACAACTGAAGGATGTAACTTCTTCTCGATTTGTACGCAAATACTTTCGTAAAAACTGATCGATGACGAATTCGGTCCAACGGGGAGTAAGAAAAACTCGGAATCTGTGGTTGTTACGCCATTAGGGATTTCCCCTTGGTTAGCCGGCGTCGTACCGATTCCTGACTTCTCCCAGCGCGACGAAAAATAATCTCTTTTCTTCTCGTCTCCCCCTTCTAGCCCAGAACGCCCGCTGCGGACGTCAAAATATGACAGCTCTCTCGGGTCACCACTTTCCGCGACAAGAGTTGCGTTCAAGGGGGTTGCGACGAGCGATCATTAAAATAAAGCGGCGCTTGCCAACCGCTGTGCTCTTAACTGCGTTTCCTCTTCATATACTTCTCCAGAAAACTCCCGTTCCACATGAATAATATTCAATTTCTATTGGAAAGTCTTATCTGCACGGAACAACGTGAGACGTATTTTGTATTGGATTGTCTCAACTGTTTCATAATTTTGCATAAAACCATCATTTATGATATATCGAAGTATTCTTTTTTATATACAGAATAGAATACTCGTTGCAAAATTATGGATAAATTATCGAGCAAAAATTGACTGTTACTTTTGTTATGATTCAGTTCATTTGTACGATGCATTGTAGTATAAAATATCGTCAACAGATGATTAATGAGTTAATTTGGATAAATTATGTGGTAACACGATTCGTACATTTGCAGCTTAAATGAGCGGTCGCATTGAGAGCCACTGTGGTACGCGGTTAAGCTGACGGAAACGGTAAATGGTTCGCATCCAACCCCCTCGACGAGACGCTAATTCATATTCATAGGTGTAGCGTTTAGTATTGTGCCGCTGTGATTCTCCGGAGAGTTTGCACGGAGAAGAACGTCGAGAAAGAGAAACATCAAGTTACATTAACTTGTCGCATTGTCGACGCGCACGGACTCGCTGACATCGTGAAATTTCGCTCCGGTTTAGGTTACGAATAATAATAAAGATATTTTTCGATCGCACGTTGTGTCCTATTCGAATAATTAATCAATTGTTGAAATTTCACATTACAACGACCGGTTGCTTTTAGGAATAATTCTTACAAAAAAAAAGCGGCAAGTTTTGTTCAGAATTTATCAATCGATCTTTAAGTGCTGAAAATCGTCGTATCATCGATAGTTAATTATTGGAAATCGCACGATGCTACGGCACGTAGTATACTGAAACTTATGTGATGTCACTGTCATCGATACAACATTGAAAATCACAAAACATCACTGATTCTTATAGTGTTAATAAAATATGGAAAAATACATATGAAATAAATAAATAATGTGAATTTTCTATAAATATATAGATATAAATGATACATGATAAAATTAGCAATTTTTTTACGATATTCAAGATTTCCAACAAAATTTGAAAATTGACTGATCAAAATAGGTGATTGTTCTGCCATCTCCAGGCAGAACAGGAAATTAAATTTATCATTGGATACAGTTGAGTCAATAACTCGAAGGCATAGTGAACACAAAATGGTATAATAACAATATTAAATCCATGATGATTCACTATTATCCTACTTTATTAATGAGAAAATACTGAATAAATATTGATTTTTTATAATGTTGAGGCGTACAAAAAGCGTATATTGTCTATGTCAGCTTTTAAATGTTTTGAATATATATTAATAAAGATATATTAATAAAAAATTATTTACAAAATATCATAATTATATGTACCATATTTATCATACTTTTAAATAACTTATTATATGATGATTCTTATACATCATGTATGAAACTTTTCATAATTTATTACATAATAATAACAATAATACTTTTATAGTGCATAATATACAACTAAGATTAGAAGAAAAAAAACGTAATTAAAATGCACTGTTAATGCATAAATATTGCATTTTTAAGATCATTATATTGCAAATAAATTACCTAACGGTAGTTAGTTACAATCCTCCTTCGTTCTTTGTTGGTACTATATTAGGTTTACGAATATGGTGATAAGTTGGTAAAATTTTTAACAAAAATTCTATTTGACTTATTGGAGGCTGAAATGAAACATAAAATCATAAAACGGCCAAATTTCATCTATAACAAGATCTGAGGTTTGATAGAAACTCACATATGGTTTGCCGTGCATTTCTCTACGTTGACATTCACTACCATATATTATAGTATCTTCTGGTATTGTATCTGATTCTGTTAATGAACATGATGCTCCTATAATACAACCATTGGTCAATTCAACCTCACGACCAACATATGCTATAAATAAAAATAAAATTTTTCATAAAATGAACCTTAGAAACAAATAACTTTCTTATTGCAATATAGTTACCTTTGCTTTCTAAAATATTACAATCTCCAACTTTAAATGCTTCACAAGTACAATCAGTTTCAAATACATTGTAACTGCCTATTATTTGCACCGGAATTGTAGTTGGTTCGGGAGCATCCACTGGTAATCTGTAACATTGTAATTGAATATTTTAGTGAAATAGCTAAAGGGGAAAAGCAAAGAAATGTTTGAAATTAAAATTACCTATTTACTATTGTTGCCATTTCTTCTATAATGTTCCCTTCACCTATTATAATGGGACCAGCTTCCGCAATGATACTTGCCTTTGGATGAACTATAGTGTTTGGTCCAATGGTGATATCCCCTTTCAAAATACTTTCTTCGCATACTAAAGCTCCTACTGCTATTTTCACGCTGTAAAAAAGATTACGTTTTCCTATTTTATAATACAGTTTTATAATTACACATAACAGACTTAACCTCAAAAGCATCAGAGTGAATCTATCGAGTTTAATAACTAACTATAATATTTTCCTAATTATTTATGATATTTTCTATTTCAATGAAAAACAAAACAAAACAAAACAAAACAAACAAACAAAATTTATACATTTTCTTACTTTGTACGACGATTGATAAATGAATTCATCGTTAGCAGGTGACACTATAAACGCCCTCCTTGGCGATTTCGGAGAATTAATCGATGGAGCGCGGGCTTCTTCAAACAATTTAAATTTAGAATAAATTCACACTAACAATAAGGTATAAGTATATGATAAAGTTGTTTGACTTTCCTCTATTCCTTCCAGGGTATATTAATGATTTATTAAATATTGAAGATATATTGTAAAATGACACAACAAATTTGAAAAGGATTCTACAATTATAAAGTGATTGAAATGTCATTTAAAATTTGTAAATTGTACTCAACTGATAAATATGTGTAGAATCTACGAATAAAATTAAAACCAATAAAACTGAAGATATAATAAACCATGGAAAATGATTGCAAAATATTATTCGCTAATTATCGATATAAATACGCGTATTCTGTTTCTTTTATAATTTGTTCTGTAAATTAAAAAAAAAGAAGAAAACAAAGTATATCAAGTGTAACGGAATTACACAGATGTAATTTGATACAAAACTACTTCGAGGAGATGTTAAAGGGATTAAAAAAGTTAGGGAGATGAGAATCAAGTTGAAAAGGGTGAGTCGATAGCGCGTGAGCCGCGCCACCCTAAAAAACATAACTCCTTCACTCGTTTTTTCTTTTTTTTTTTTTAATCGATATTTAATATAACTCTATATTATCCGTCAACTTTTATTTATATATATTATATATATATTTTTATATATTATATATTATAAAATTTAACTCCAAATTGCGATAATAACGTCTAATTGCAACGTGCGTGCGCGTGTACGTGTTGCGCCTTTGTGTGTGTGTGTTTTGCATTAATTTTTTTTCTTCAATTCTCCCTTTCTCTCTCGCTCTCTTTCTCTCTCTCTTTCGCTTTCTCACTCTCTCTCGCTTTCTCACTCTCTCACTCTTTCTCTCTCTCTCGCTTTCTCACTTTCTCTCCCCCATTCGTTTCGTTTTTTGTGATTCTTTTTTTTTTTGTCTTATTATTTTGTCACTTAAATCGTACCTCGATTATCTCCGACGTCTAAGTAATGTAACTGTCTCGTGTGTATGTATATGCGCCTGTGTATGTACGGTGTGTCATACCAGTGTATTCTGTACGCTGTGTATACACGGGTGGATTTGGTGGTTGTGGGTGAAGGATTACAGGTGGAAATGTATCTTGCACTCGCGCGTACGTGACTGTGTACGTGTTTTTCTTTATCTACAGTTAAACGAATTCTACGCACTTACTCGTTAATCGGCAGAATAATATGCATTTCTTAATTTCGCTATAAGTATATTTAAACCGTCCGAAAACGTGTCAGTCGGCGCACCGTGACGGATTCGCCATCGCTCTCGTCGAGCCTTTTCTTCCGTTTTCCAATTTGTTCGATTTCTTTTTCGTCGCTCTCTCTCTCCCATGCTTGCCTTCTCGCTGTTTCTCACTCTCTCGTTTTTTCCTTCCCCGCTTTTTCTCTTCACGATCCGGCTTAATTCCTGCGTCTCCGACGTCTCAGCAAGCGACATCCTCCCGTCCGAGAACACCACGCTTCCCTCTTGCTCGTTACTTCGTTTCTCCCCTTTCTGTTTGCGTCTTCTCAACACGTCGCTCGACTCGTTCGAAGGATTCGAAGTGATGATTGAAAAACCGAATAATCCCTAAAGTAGCGCGCTCTTTGAGGTAATGCAATTAAATGGTGGTCGCGGTGAACGAGATAGAAACGATTAATGACATTAACGTGATATATATAACGCGAGTTATTCATATCCCCCCCATCTCTTTTTCTTTTTATATTCGCGAATACAAAAAATGCGCTCGATTGTTTCGTTCGATGAACGATGATTCGGACAGTGGATTCGCGTAGTGGATTCGCGTGGCCGCCACTTGAGGGATTAAGCGTCACGCTAAATTACAATAAAGAGAAGAGGATTTTGTCGTACGAAGCGCGGACGATACTTTACGGTGAAGAGAACTTATCTATAAATTCTGTTTAAGTCTATCAACTACGGTCACGTTACGCGGTCTGCTAAGCTGCGCTAAAAATGTGGGACACTTTATAACTGTAAAGTACCGACGCTCCCGGTGCGCTACGAAACTCCAACTTAGCGGCTTAAAGACTCGACGTTCTTCTCTCGAGAAGCGGCGTTCGGAATGCGCGGAGAAAGAACGATATAGTTGAATAACCGACGGTCAATCGCCGCCGTTCGTCTCTTTCGAAAAATATTCGTCGTCGAATAGATTAGAAACTAGTCAGACATTCGAGCGTTTGCAATTACGAGATCGAATCAGACTCGAAAATTTTCACCTAACAAAATGTCCCGTCGTTCGAACGTTTCAATTCAAAACTCTAATAAAAAGTTACTGACTCACATTGAGATGACTTTGTACGGAGGATAAATTTACCCTTCCACGAAGGATCAAGGATGATCTTTCCAACGCAATTTATTCAACTATACAACGTTCTCTGCCCAAACGACGACAGTCACGATCTGGCGGATCGCAGATGGATCGAGTCGCAAAGAACGTCGCAAACGCAACTAACTCACGGGGAACACGATCCTCGAGCATGGTTCGTTTCGAGAAATCGATCGACCACGTCCTTTTCTTTTTTTCTCTCTTTCCCTTTTACGTAAAACGAAGTTAGAATTTATTGTTTCAGTCACGAATGGAAAATCGAAAGTCGCGGGACCGGCGTCGTGTCCTCGATTTTCAAAGAATCGTCGCGTCACCCGATCGTTGTCGCGCCCTTTCTTAAAAAGCGTCTCTAACCGACAATCGCCAATAGCATCGTCATCGACGATGATCGAACCGTTCCGTCACTGCGATGGGAACGAATGGTTCTACCTTTAGACAATATCTAACTAACGAGCTAACGTGCGTGCGTGTCTTCAATCGGAATCGTCGATCGCGTACAAAAAACGGACTTAACAGCGAAACGTGAAACGTGCGGCCGCAACAAACGACGTCTCTCTCTCTCGAAAAAGGAAATGCCTATTGGTCGTTGATCGTCATCACATTGATCACACTGAATCCACGAAGTGTCTCTCTTCACGAGCCATTTACGATCCGAGTGCGCCGAGCACCTCCGCCAACGCGATTTCCGTAATACCTTTCGTTGTTGAGAAGTTGGTGCTTGCCTCGCCGAGGATTCGTGTTCGTTCGTGCTTGCCCGAGGATCGAGTGCATCCTTCGTTCTTTTGCCTTTCGGTTTTTTTTAGACGCAGCAACGAAAGGAATGGAGACACATTCATGTACAATGCGATCTACTTCTCGTCGCTCCTTCCTCTTTCCTCTCTTTCCTAGTCTTTCTTCGGAAGATTTAGAAGAACGTTTATTTAATACAAGAAGTGGCCAGGGATTTGTATTTCGCTCGTTTTTCCACAATACAGGATTCTTTGCTCGACTCTTTGCGTCTCGTTGTTCCGCGCTATTCGCGAAAATTTGCGGTCACTGTTTCTGGGAGTATACGATTTCATTAAGCTTACGAGATTATCGTATCGAAGATTATGGGTGGTTATTATTACATTGTCGACATCAAGTATCTAAAGTGGTCTTTGCCTAACTAAGAAGTATCTTGCTCGAGGGAGAGGAGGAGCGAAACGCACGGCGCAACAAACGCAAACAATCTCGAAAGTGAATTTGCGAAAGGTAAGTGTGTTCGTGACAAGTCAAATACAAATCCCTTACGTTATATATACACTAAACTTACTAGTCGTATCACATTAGTTTCCAATTATTTAACAAAGCTAATAATAATTGAATTTCCCTCGTTTTAAATTAAGTACTATAGTAGTATAGTCGAATTCATCGAAATATAAAATTCGCTAAAAAATCGTTATCGTTAAATTTACTCTAAGTTACTCGAATTTAGTTCGAAAAGGTCGTCCGAATATTTTTAAGAATATCGCTCGGAGAATGAAACGTATGAACGCAGCACGATTTTTCAATGAATGGAAAAAGCAGCCGATCATCCGGATATCTCTACGGAAATCGGATTGGTGGGCGCTCGTTCGAGGCACGACAGATGATCAGCCAGTATATCGGTTATCTGGCCGACGAAAGCGAGGAAAGCCGGTAACGGTGCGTAAAAAACGCTTCGAGAGGCTTCACCGCGGCGATGGATTATTATTTAGTTAAGAAGTACGTGTTTACGTATAAAGAGACGCGTCATACAGTGCCGTACAGTACCAAAACGTTTATAATGCGCACATAATGTTACCTCGATTAATCTCTATCTACGCGCTCGCGCAGGCATCGTGTATGTAAAAGTGTGTTCCATTTTAGTCGTATTCTTTCCCATTAGTCTCGCTGCAGGTGTGTGTATATCGTGTGTATGTATCCGTGTGCCTGTGTTCTTCATATTTTTTTCTTTTTTTTTTCTTTTCATTTTTATATCCACGTGTTGCGTCCATGAGCCGGCCAGGCCGGTCCAGAGACAAAAGTTTCACTTTTTTTTTCTGCATTTTATCTTTATTTTTTCATATATATATATATATATATATATATGTATGTATGTATGTATATATATATATATTTATATATACGTCTCTCTAACATTTCC
This sequence comes from Melipona bicolor, assembly GCA_030673865.1. Lineage (NCBI taxonomy): Eukaryota > Metazoa > Arthropoda > Insecta > Hymenoptera > Apidae > Melipona > Melipona bicolor. The sequence goes on from JAHYIQ010000012.1 coordinate 5,361,706, forward strand.
TTTTGTATATTTTTCATTCTCGCGCGTTTCATCTCTCCTCTTTTTCTCTCTTTTATCTCTTAAATCTTCTCTTTAAGCAGAGGGACCGTCGAATCTTGATCGTGCCGCCGGAACGTGCTCGTTTTTTCATCTTTTTAAATATGTATATATATATTTATGGTATATATATATGTATATATATATGCGTGTGTGTTTATACATATATAGAGTCTAAAGTAGCTCAGAGGGAACTATGCGAAACCACTAACGCGAAGTATGAACGACGCGGCCAGCCCGTGGACATGGCGCCGATGCTTTTTCCCTCGTTCCGTTCTTCGTTCTTCCTCCTCGTCGTTTCATCCGTCTCAGTTCAGAAGCTGCATCGACGCGATCTCCAGCTCTGTGCCACGCCGATACTCTTCGACGACGCTATTTTGTTCGGGTAATTCTTCACTTTTGCACCGTTTGCGTTTATTTAAATGTATTGAGTTTCTATCGCCGCGAGCGACGGCCCGACCAACATTCTCCCGTACACGCCAGTCCCCCGTAATATAGATATATGTATATATTATCATGTACGTGTCGTCCGTGGACCGTCCTGGCGAAGCCCTTAATTAACCACTTTTTTTTTTTTACTTTATTTTAATTAATACAATATATATATATATATATATATATATTGTATATATATATATATATATACTTCTTCATATATGTATCATCATAACAACCGATATTTCTCAGTTCTCTCTCTCGTTAATTCTATTATCACGCAGGCTTCTAACTTTCACACAGGCTTCTCTTTCTCTCTTTCTGCGTTTCTGCGTATATTTTTTTTTTTTATTTTCCTCTTTAGATTCCCCTCACTCTTTCCCTCTTACTCGCTCTGTCCGCACGCACATTTCGCTTCTCTCGCACACACGCAGTCGTAACACGCTCTTTTTCACTGAAATTCTCACTTCGTACATTTTCTCTCTCTCTCTCTCTCTCTCTCTCTCTTTCTCTATATATATAATATATTTTATATCTGTGTGTATATATGTATATATACACATATGCGTGTATGTGTGTGTATACATATATATACTTCTATATATCTTTCATATATACTTTATGTTGCTTTTTATGTATACTTTATATATAACAATGTTATGTTTATTTAAGGCCCATTAGTTCTTTATGAAGGAAATAATCTGCAACAGAAAGGAGACGAATATACGGTTAAACCTCTTTTTGCTCCCTGTCGTAAGCACCGCGAGTATAGAACTATCAGTCGATATTCTTTTCTGTTTTTTTCTTGTTTTTTGTTCTCGTTTTGCAAACATCCGTGTTTCTCTGTTTTTTCAATCTTTCTTTTCCCCTTCTCGTGGCGCCCCAACCTCGAACGCGACGACTTTTACCGAGGCTGAGAGAACGCAAGTAGACGTGTCCCGGCATGGTCAGACCGAGCAGGACGACCGCTCTCCTCTGCTTCACATTTCATATACGAATTATTCTTTAATTTTCGATTGATATTCTCTGTCCAAATTGAATTAATTATTTGTAGTCGTTGGTTTTCTCCTTTTGTTTAAAGAACAACAACAACAAAAAAAAAAAAGAGAGTTACGTCTGGCAGAAATGTTAAATTAGTACAGAATAACAACTTGTGTGAAAACAAGTATTTATTCATTTTGGACGAGGAACAGTTCAGGAATCGAACTTCCTTTCGATGAAAATTTAATCGCTCCGTCGAATTTCATTCGCATTACAATTACACAGGCGATCGAACTCTGTTAATAATAGTCGACTAATTTCATTTCAATTTCGTTCTCTCCTTTTCGTGAAAAATTATTGCTGCGAGAGTTGTTATCTACTGGTTCCGATTGCCTCGACACGTGCGTTTCCCTGCGTTTTCCTCTCACGCTGTTCCCTCTACGATCCAGAGTACGTTTTCGTGTACGCCGTCGTGTCTCGACGCTCCCTAGGAAGGATGATCGCTGTAGATCAGAAACAAGTAACTTTCGACTCGCGTTTTGGCGATCGCTAGTAGCCTACCGGGTTTTTCGGAAAACCCCTCTGTCGAACAAACACCCGATAAAACAAACAAAAAAGACACAGTATGTACAAAATGCATGTTGACGCGAGGTTTGCGTCGTTAGTCATTCGTATCGATTCTGGAACGACGAAGAGCAAGTTGAAGTTGCTCTTGGAACGCGAACGTGGCGAGAAACGTCGATGCGAGAGAGACACTTACGCTTCTAGAATAATTACACAGACTTTCACAGGTTAGAAAAAGCACATCACGTGAACGATTAAATCGCTTATAATACTTTATTATTTCTTACAAAATCGTCCCGGGATGAGACGTTTGAACGTGTGTATAAATTCGAAATTCGTTTGCTTTACACAATAACGTGTCGATTTCGTATGATAACAATTGAGAAGAGAGAAAAAAAAAAAAATCAAGAAAAAAGTACCGTTTAACGTTCCGTACGTGCGAGAACGTGATATAAGCTGAGAATAAATTAATTCGCGTCCGGGGGGGGTTGTAACTTGGAGAGAAAAACCCAGAACGCGCGGTCGAAGAGACGCGTTTTCGAGAGAAAAAAAAAACAAACCCGGTAGACTCTGTCTGTGTTCGCGTTTCTCATGTCGTTTAGCCTGATCGGACGCTCGATTCTCGTCCGCGAACTCTGTATTTTTCTTTCAGAAACACCGAGGTAACTTTCACTTAACGAGTACGATTGATTAATAATTAATAATAATAATTTCGGGAGGAGACAGAGAAAGAGAAAGAAAAAAAAAGAATAGAAAAAGGGGGCCTTGGCAGCTTTGTACAGGTCGAAAGAAAGGGGACAAAAGCGAAAGCTTTCGAAGAACGAGAGATGATAAAAAACAAAATAAAAAGAAATATTAATAATCGCAATAATAATAATAATAATAATAATAATAGCAGCAATAGTAGCCGTAACAGTAATAATAAAAGTTCTAATAATAATCTAACAATAATCGTAAACGATTCTACGCAGTTTCTGATCAAAAAAATACAAGTTCTTTTTCTTTTTTTCTTTCTTTCCCGCTCTCGCTCTCTCTCACTCTCTCCCTCTCTCTCCCTCTCTCTCCCTCTCTCTCTCTCTCTTTATAACGACGAATAAAAATATAGAAAAATTAACGAAGAAACTTACAATGATCGCAAGCTAATTTGCAAGTTACTTGTTTCCCGCTCGAAATCGTCGACAGCTTTTTAAAAGCCGGGCCCCGCTCTTTCTTCCGCGTGTAAAAATTCAAGATCCGAGGCGTGAACGAAGCTCTGAACAAAGTCGGTTGTTGTTTCGGCAATCGTGAAATCGGGTTGCGCAGGTCTTACAGATAAGATTAAAGTTGTTCCGTTATGGTTACGAAATGGCTCTGATCCATCATCGTCGTGTACTTTAGCTTTCGTCGATACAAACGAGACCAAGAAAGAGAATTTCTACGTACAATTGCTGCGTGTCGTCCAACAACAACCATTCGTTCGACTTCGAATCGCAATTCGATCGCTCGACTCGGCCCGAGGATCTTCGTTTTCGTGAGAGTTGGATCGAAGGGCTTGAAAGAAGAGCGCGGGAGAGACAACATTCTCTTATATATAAATCTCTTCGCGCGCAACGATATCTCTGGTCGTTTGATAAAATCGCAAAGAGTCAACGAGAATCGAGATTAAATACATTTACGGAAAACGTATAGGTACACGTGTAGTCAACAACAGTTTCCATTTCGTTCCGTCGTTTCTTCAAACATCTCCCCGCTTGAAGCTACGAGATCAAACGTGAACACAAAGTGCGATTAAAAACAAGAAGAACGGGTTAAAAACCACTGTTACGACTCGGAAATTTCTTCATTGTACTTTTAGACGAACGAGCTGAAAAAATCCAAGTGACGAGCAAGAAAAAGAGAAGAGAAAAGAAACGTCGAGGTCTCTCGTTACTCGCGGTAACGTTCCTTCCAGCCCTTCGAACCACCGCGCGAGCTCTCGGCTCCAAAGAAAAAGAACACGCATCCGAGCGGTAAATCAGCGCGACACTTCCTAGGTAGCTTCGACGCCTAACCTCGCCTAACAACAACGTGTCGTCGTCGTCGTCGTCGTCGTCGATACGCGGTCGCCTTCTTCCTCGTGTACTCCCGAAAGAAAATCTTGTTCTTTTTTTTTTGTTTTTGTTTTCCGGACGGTGGAGAACAACTCACCTTGACAGAGCAAGGCCCGGCGCTACTCGCGTACCGCTTTGTTCGTCAGCGTCGGGACGCTCTGCGCCGCGTCGATCGTTCAGCTGTCGACGCTGAAAAGCTCTTTGTGAAGGGCCGGGAACTCGAGGTGCGGCTGCGACCGTTTGAACTTGGCCAAGGCGTCCATGTGCAACAGAGAGATCTCGCGAAGCTGCGGGATCTTGGTGAGGATCGCGTCGCACACCGTCACGTCGCCCTTTATGGGCGACACGTGGTTACGATCCAGCTCCGACCTGAGCGCCCTGATCACCGCCTGCGACAGTCTCGTGATTTCCGCGAGCCCTTTCAGCCCCGGCCGATCTGAAATTTATTTTTGGATCTGTTTATTTCTGGTCGTCTCGAATCGCCCCGCCGTCGCCGCAGCGGCAATCGGTTTATCGGTGTTCAATTCCTTTCGTGGACTGTTGTGCGCGCTGAAGAGGCGACGGTGGGGGAGGGGCAGAAGAGGAACGAGACACTTCCGTCGAACGTAGTATTTATAAGCGGCGATTAATTTTGCGGAGGAGCGTTGGTCGTTGTGCGACTGGGAAATGGGATGAATTAAGCGGCGGATAATTGAGGGACCCGAGTTCTCGGATAATTTTGGAGAGTGAATCAGGGACAAAAGAATGGGGAGGAAGAATCCAAAGGCAACTTGATATCTGATATCTGATATAGCGATGTTCGTAGCGTTGCGAAGCGTGTGGTGAAATATGCGGTGGTAGTGTTTTCTTTTTTTTCGTTTTTTCGTTTCTGTTTCAATCGATTACTACTTTCTCGATTGAATTTAGACTTCTTTGTTAGAAACTCTGCGGTTAAGTTAACTACTAGCCGAGAGAAATTTGAATATCATCCACTCCGTGGCTATTGAATCGATTAAATCGTCAAAGGTACTCGAGTAGGAAACGAATTCTTTTCGACTCTAAGCAGTAGAAATGTCAAAGGTTGTAATTGCATTTATTCTGTTTAACGAGACTCTCTCCTCGTTTTTGCTCCTTTCACGTAGAACAATTCAGCGACTATACAGTCCGTATTCGTGAAACGAATAAAGTAAAATTATTGTCGCAGTACCTTTGATTCGCAGCAACGAGCGATGCAATTGTTCAAATTATATCAACTATCTCGTTCAAACGAAAGAAAAGATCGATATTTCCAGGTAACAGTACAGAGTTGAAAATTTTACCAACCGGGGTTAAGGAGAACCGCCGCACTGTAAAGAGCCAGCTCTGTTTCCGTCAGCTTCAATTCAGCAATACTCCTGGCCAATTCAAACACGCAAGAAACAAGCTTCATTTCCGCCGTGTCTGTCGTGTAAAACGCATCCTGCGGTAACATGGTGTCACCGTAAAGGACACAGTTCTGCTGGAGATCGAGGTACCTGCTCATACGTAGCACAGCCAACTCGAAGGAACCTAGCAACATCGTGAACAGCGGTCTGTTATTACGTTGAATTAACCTAAAGTAAATTTAGTTGGCCAAAGACACGTTAACACAACGTACAAGTTTTATAAACTATGATTTTACTTACATGTTTCAAATTTTCAAAGTTGATCGACATCAAATTCTATAGAATTAATAATGTCAAGTCAAATAATATCGATAAAATTAAAAAATAATAAAATAACAATAATAATTCTTATCTTCAGTAGCATAATTTTTTGACAAGATTCTGCTTCTGCGCTTAAAACATGTATAATTATATCCAATTTTACTACTTATCGTATTAATAATTGAGACAGCCTCAAAGATTGAAATAGAAATTTCTATTTACATCATCTACAGACATCTGTTAATTTTTGGTGGTTCGCAAGATATTCTGTTTAGGTGTTTAATTTACGCATTTACTGACCAGCCTTTAGTAGAACAATCTGGTCGTCCTGCGAGAGCTTCATGAATCCAGGAACCATCTTGGCGAACTCGATGATCTGCTGGATAACGGTGGTTAGTTTTTGGGCGCACTCGAGCCAGAGTTGCTCGTGCGCCATGTTCTTGTAGTAGATCAATCTGGAGAGGTCGTGCGGCTTCCGGAAGGACTCCTGAATCTGTTCCGTCGACAGCAGACACGTTCTTGCGTGTGCATCCGCTATCGTTTTTGAGAGCAGCTCGCTGATCTGTGCCGGATCTACGAAAATCCATCAGAACGTCGGGTTGAAATCACACTTCACGAATGTACTTCACATCCGGCGATATTATTCTCTACTCTTCGAAACGACCATTAACAAATACAACCCAGACAGAAAGATCGTAACACGTAACGCGTAACGTTCAAGTTCCTCGCCACGAATGTCGTTAACAAACATAACGAAGAAGGAAATATTTAAACGATTCTTTTTCAACACGTGTATAGCATGAATTGTTAACAAATACAACACACAGAGAGAAATATCGTAAATATTTCAACGCACATAGCACGAACCGCGTAAGCGATGAATGAATGGTTAAGAGAGAAAGTCGCTAGAGTCAGCCGATTGCAATTATTACCGTGTATACTCCTCACACGTTAGAGCGCGCAACGATTCGACGGCATGGGAGAGCACGTTTTCCAGGTAAAGTTCACGCGAGTACGAACCAGCGGACGACCAACCTACCGGCCGAGTTCGTCGTAGATCTCTGTAATTACCGCAATTTCAAACGACATTATCGCCATGGTTACCCAAAGCCATTTCACTCGGGCATTCAAGGCGAGCACCTTTAAACGACTCTCTCGCGCTTCGCCGCGAAGAACCACCACGGAGAAATTCGAACCCTTCCATTCAATTTCACCCCTCTTGTCCATGACCCGAATCTAACTATTCCCCTTAGCCACTCCACATTCTTCCACCGTTGTCCAAAACTTTGAACGTGATACTTTGATCGAGTCGAGTTGCGCATTCGTTTTCGACAAAGCTGATTTCAAATTTCATTTCTTCCTCGCGAGAATAATCGGGAATTTCCGCGCCGACAACCAACTTGCATTTACTCTGCGAACGATTCTCGCCGCGCAATCCATCAATTTCTTTTTTTTCTCACCTGCAGCTCTCACGCCCTCGGTGTCTGAACGTGCGGGAAATCGTGCTCTCCCCCGTTTCGTGAAAAGAAAAAAAAAAAGAAACAAAAGATCGATTCAATCGACCACGCGAAAAACTGACCGAAAGACAAAAAAAAAAAAAAAAAAAAAACTGAAAACGAAGAGAGAGAGAAAAAAAAGAAAGAACAGAAAAAAAATAACGATGAAAGAGAAAAAAGCGCGACGCATGCCCATGCAAAGGGACACAAACGTAACCTCACATCTCGCATGGGACATACTGGGCAGACTCGGCACTTCGTCGTCCTCGGATGGATTGCTGACCCTCTGTTGCTGACCGCTCAGAAAGGTCGTCGAGTCGACCATCGTGTACGAGCCGTGGCCCAAGCTGGCCAGTTCGACGGTGGTCTCTTGCTTCACAGCAACGATTCCACCCCCGCTGAGGGAACCGGCACCGCCGCCGCCGCCACCGGCAGCCGCGCCACCACCGGTGCCAGAACCGCTCCCTCCACCACCCGAGCCACCACCACCACCGGATCCACCACCGTTACCACCGCCACCACCGCCCCCACCGCCTCCGCCGCCGCTACTGCCTCCACCACTACCAGCCGTGCTGCTTCCGGTCGTCGAGGCAGACAGCGACTTCCCTGGTACGCGAAAAGTCAAAGTTCACTCCTCGGTATCTCCAGCAACGTTTGCCTGTTTCTTTCTCTCCGCCGCCGCCGCCGCCGCCGCGGATACACCCTTCGCTTCTTTCTTTCGTTCCTCCCTTTCTCGCGCGCGTCTCGTTGTTTCCATTTTTTCCTTCTCCTCGCGACTACTTCTTTCTCCGTTTCGTTTCGTTTCGTTTCGTTTTTTTTTTTTTTTCCCCGGTCGCGGAGAGAAATCACGCTAGTCAGACGGTCGGACGTAGCGGATCCTCGAGTTTTTTTGATCGAACGAAAGCTGAGGGTGGGGCGGGAGTTTGTCGGCTGGTCGGGATAACACGGGATTTGCCGCAGGATTTATAGACGGAACGGGCGGCGAAGAACCACCCGAGGATGGAATGCGGTTGCGATCGATCCACCTTTTTTTCTTCTTCTTTTTTCTTTTTAGTAGGAGGTGGATGGGAATTCGGGGATCGTCGCTCTCTGATTATGAAGTGTTAGTGAGTGTAACCGTGCCAGAGCCTCGATTTACCAGGACGTGTCGATTAACGAGAATTTTTGGGACGCTCGGAACGATCGAGGGGATAAGAATAGAAACTGAAAGAGTAGCTTTGTTTTCGCTCGATTATCCAAACAGCGTGTGTTGTCGTTGTTAGTTCGAGTAACCGATTAAAAACTCAAGGTTCTACCGTTGTTAAAATGTACAATTGGAGCAATGTAGAGTACTAGTTTAAGCAATGTGACGAGAGTAAATGAGTAATAAGCCACAGTTACAAAAAGTATATCCACACCATTGTTGTATCTCGTGTAATTTTTTGAGAATCTTGATAAAATCCTCGTTATGCAATAGTAAGAGCATGTTACACTCGATAATTCTTCGTGAGCATTGTATGCAATCGTACTTCCGTTTCAATAGAACTCAAGACTGATATCATCAAGAATCATTTTTCTGTAAAAATAAAAAGATCTTGTGCCGGCTTGGAGACGAATCTTTTTAAACGTTAATTCGTTGCAACGTCGTGGCGCTTCTTTAAACGAAAATTTAACTCTTTAGTCTTTACGACTAGAACGGTGCTTCGTAGCCGCCAGTATCGATGTTATTCGCCGAATGCGTGGCGCAGTCAACTGGCAGTGATAAACACAGTAATTGTATCAGCCGTCTGCTGCTGAAAGGGACCAGTACTACTTGGCGCTGTTTGTTCATCGATTGACATCTCGTTACCGCTCTCTCGTTAACAATAAACTTCGATGAAACTATAAACTTCGTAGTTGGCTCAGCCGCGTCTGTCAGTTTAGTCGGCCAGATTCGCGGCGCGTTCGATCAAAATTGAATATACACGCGTCGTGATTCATTGAACCATTTTACGGATCGTTTGTTCGAAAACGTAAAAACTGAGAGAGACGAAAGGTTTTTGTCGATCCGAGCGAATTCAAAAAAAAAGGGAGGAGATTTCATTCGCACATTCGTACAAAGGTCGAGTTCCAAGCTTTTACGATTCGATAAGATTAAAACTAGACTAATTGGAAAGATCATTGTCATCTCGAATATACATTCACCAACTTTCCGAAAAAGTCAAAGGGGAAACAACGTCGTGGCTAGTTTGCGAGTGTTTCGCAGTGACGTTCGGAAGTGTGTAACGAAAAACGGGGACGGAGGGCGTTCTATTGAAACGGATGGATTGAAAGCAAGCAGAAAGCACGCAGGACTCGAGCCAACGATGACATAAGAAACTCAAACATCCAGTGGTGCAACTTTGTTTCTAATTAATCTCTCGTCAACAACGATAACGTTTCGAATTCTCTTTTGAAGCACGAGACGCGCCACTGGATCTGCAAGTTTCTTGCGCAACGCTAAACTTGTAACGACCATGTTCGCCCATGTTCGAGAAACACAGGGTATCGAGTGTATCCAAATGTGTCAAGTCGAGCTTCCTCGATGGACAACGAAAGAGAGAGAGAGAAGGAAAGGTAGATTAGAAGCGTTGTTGGTGTTTGCTTCGCCGAAGAAAAAAAGAAACGGTGTGGAAGTTTGGGGGGGAATTTCGAGAAGAGAATACTCACCGGTGGTGACCACGCTGGGAAGTACCCCAGTCGCGGTGACAGCGGAGGGCGTATCAGGGGCGACAGTGTCCGCGACCTGCGTCTGCGTCGGTCGCGGATCGTAGGTCGTCGTGCTGTCGACGTAGTCGGCGCTAAGCTCGTAGTTCGTCATCGCTTGATGATTGTAATAACCCGACCCACCCGTGCCGGGACCGGGAGAAGCGTATTCACTGCCGCCGTACGTGTACCTGCCGCAGCGAAATCGAAACGAGAATCAACACACGCGCGCACTTCCTGCGTTCTGAAGTACATGAAACTCGAATTAGCAATCTCCAGAGAAGTGTCAAGTGTTAAAAAATATAATTTAATTTTATAAAACTGATATAAAATTATGAAAATTATATTTCTTCTTTTGTGTATATATATATATATATATATATATAACATCTCTGTCGTTGATTTCACTTTTTTCTTTTTTTTTGGTACTTGATTAATATTCCTGAAGCTCCCGCGCTTCACGTTAGTTTTTAATTACTTTAATTAATTGCGCGACTTACCCGCCATTAAAAGGGTGATGTTGATCCGAACTGCTCGGGGTCTGATGTTCAAATACACTGCTATCGGGCGCCGTCTCGGAGGCCGCTCTCATTTGTGCCTTGTGGAACCTGACTTCGTCCTCGACCTTCTCCCTCTGTTTCTTCGACATGCGCCCGAATTTAACGGCTGCAACACCAATCACACCGTGCTTCGTTCTAGTTCACTTCGAAATTTTGTCGAATTGGTTCGATCGAATGAACGTGGAAAATTGAAAAAAAGAGTCGTTCGAATTTTTTCTACTCAAGGATTAATTGAATCCTTCATCGATGCTCTCTCGTTTGAAATTAAGAGCCCAAGCGGTGGTAGCGTCAGTTCGAGAAAAGTTAAACTTTCTGTACGCTTCTTCGATAATTGCCAAGTGTTGCCGCATGTTACAGGCGCAAATCTTATCCGCTGTCCGAAAGAAAACTACACGACCCCTTCAACAAATTGACGCTCGACTCCACCAAGCTTGCAGTTCTTAATTGATCTCTCGTCAGAAGTCAGCGATCGTTAATTTCCCCCTTTGACCGCGTCTGGCGAAAGCCGAACTCGTACCGGCATCGACGAAAATGACCAATTTTGCATCGCACGATCTCCCTCTCCTCCGGCGAGCGTGCCTCGACCGCCTTCCACGCCGAGTCGAGTGAATTGATCGTTGTGCGCGCGGGTTAATTGGCGAGGCGTTTCGATTCGATCGAACTTCGGAAGCGGGCGATTTTTAACGAAGATCGAAGACGGACCGGCGGGGGATCCCCCGTTTATAAAGCGGTCGCTGAACAACGCGCCAAAGAAACGTTCTGATTCGAGGAACGCGGAAGTTCTTTGCATCTCTCGGAGTTCTTTGCTTCGTCGTCGTTATCGCCGGCTCCGATGCACCCACCCATCCCGCGGTGACGTCACACGCGCCGCCAACACCGCGGCGGAGGAGCGAGCGAGCGAGCGAGCGAGCGAGCGACGTCACGCGAGGCGTTCAACAACCGCTAGAACCTGAATCGTGCATCCTCGTTTCTCTTCCGTGTTCTCCAGTTTCTCAAGTTCACTCGCCGCGAGGGGCGCGAACTCATTTCGAACGAGGCGCGTTCATTGTTGCTCGCCTTCCGAAAATTCATCCGCGAAATTCGAGGCGACAGCTTTCCTGTCCCGTTCATCTCGAAAAATAGGTTTACAACGATTGGCGTGGTTGATCAATTGGCGAAAGTCGCGACGACGAAAGAAAAAAAAAGATTGATCCTCGCCGATCTGCGCGAAGCTCTCTGCGAGTGAAATTGAGAAGAAATTCGTCGATATTCGATTCGTTCGATATTGATCACTCGGAAGATATTAACGTGGCAAAGTTAATCTTTCTTACGCCAGTTTGACGCTCGCATTAAACATAACTCGACCGAGTAAAAAGAGAGAGATAAATCCAACATCCAATCCTTCCGGACCCGAAGGAGACTCTAACGCGTAACAGCGTCGAAATATAAGCTGACGCTTATGAATATATACATACGAAATATCTCGTCTTAAAACGCATTTCAACGCGGTCACGACGAATCTCGAGCGATTGGTTGGCTGACTAACTCGACGCACGGTACGCGGTGCCATCAATTTGGACAGTACCGTCCCGCTCTCGGGGACAGGGTTGTTGAGAGAGAGACGTATATGACCCGTTGTTGGCGAAGAACGGAGAAAAAAGGGGGAAGAGAAGAAGAGAGAGAGAAAGAGAGACGAGTCGCGCGACGTCAGCTGCCAGCTGAAACCGCTATCGGGATCGCGCTAGAGAGAGAGAGAGAGAGAGAGAGAAGCTGCGAGAGAAGGCCGGACGAGGACGGAGAGGCAGAAGCGGAGGGTGATCGACCGAACGCGGCGAACGAACGAACGAACGAACGAACGAACGAACGAATGACCGAGAAAGCAGACTGGGGATTCTGATGAAGCAACGAGGAGGCACAACGACAGAGGGAAAGAGCGTGACGACACTGGGGCACAGAGGGAGGGAGAGAAAGATGACAACAGGAAGAGTATGAACGCGCGCTCGCCACCGGTAGCACACGACGCTGCTACTCACTCTACTCCTCTTCCTCCTCCTCCGAGAGAGAGAGAGAGAGAGAGAGGGAGCGTGTGTACGAGGAGAGCAGGCTGCAACGAGACGACACGAGGAGAGAGGACTGGCTCCTTATCAACTGGCGCAAATACTCTACCCGGACGCGTCGCGCTTGTGAGAAGCAACAGCGATTATCGCGACGGATCTACACACACATACACACACACGCACACACACACACACACATACAGACGGGGGAGGGGAGGATTTGCTCTCGTTGCGGCTGAGAAGTCTGTTTCTCTTTCGGATGGAGTATCAAACCGTTTCAGGGATTCCAGCGTGCTCGGCGGGACCACGAGGTGTGCGTGACCGACACACCTCGGCACCGAGGATTCAACGAATGGGGGACGTCAATGACCTCGCGGCGAAGCGTTCGGTCGTGAGGTGTTCGACGTTTCGATTTTGACAGCCTGTCGACAGAGGGGAACGGGGGCAGACAGCCTGGAAAGTCGATGCGTCGGGAATGCCTCGGGCTTCGGCACGACTGGGGATGTTGGGATATGGGCGATAGATTCGTAGGATTCTTGGAAATGTAATTAATGCAACCCCGTTCGAGATCGAGACAGTATATATATATATATACACGTGCCACGGTATTTCCATGGTCAGAATTCTTAAAAGGAAAAGAAAAGAAAGGTCGTTCAACCGTGCTGTCTATAGAAATAGTACACTCAACCTGAACCCCATTATTATTAGGGTCGAAAGACCCTGTTTTTTCTTCTACGATTTAGTACCTGCTGGAGAATGTTACAGACGAGTTCGCTATAAATACATCTTTTTTTCCTCCCTTTTCTCCCCCGGTTTTTCCCCCGTTCCTTCTCTGCTCCCTCGTTCTATAATTCGTTCTATAATTCCAGAAATGTCTCTGAAATGGGAGTTTTGGGAAAACTCGTTAAAAGACTCTATGAAATTTTCAGCCAAAATTTCTCGAAATTCCACCCGGCTTCTATCTACCTGCCTCCGTCGTTCATTGCCAGTGAGAAATTAATAGCGTGAATTTTTCATAAAGTCAAAGTTCACGACGACAGGGTCCTATTCTGAGTATTCAGGAGTGATCGTGACTCTTCGTTGACGAAGGTGAACGGTCGATCGTGCAAGATATTTCAGATGAGGTTTCTCGATAATCGCTATTTTAATCTGCTGATTAAATCCGAGCTGAGTAAATTCTCGAATATCCAGGGAAGGAACGATTGATTGCATCTTTAACAACCGTACGGACGGTCGATTATCGAAAAATCAACTTGCGCGATTAGAGCGTGATATTTCGAAATTTATTTGTTCATCAAGCCAATTTCTCAGAGCGATCCGAATGAATTTCCTCGGGAGTTTTGAAGAACAACAGGCTGAAGCGTGAAAATACAGGACGAGCAATATCTGATCGACGGCAAAGTCCGTTTCTTCGTATCAGAAACAGCTTCCATTCAGACACGACCGCAATGTCCTGCTTTTCGACTGCTACTTATCGAACGTGGCTTTTTATCTGACGGCAGGAGCCCGGCGAATGTTCATTAAAAAACTTTACGAGCACTCGCAAAAACGAACTGTCGAAACAGCCTCTGCTGGAACACTTCAACGCGCGTAGACGCGTTTCAACAGGCTGTGTGCGGATTTCAAAAACGAACGATCCTCCTTTTGACAATAATTACAACGTCTATATCGCGACGAAGATTTTTTTCAAAGCCGTCCGGAGTTAAGTTCAGTTCTTTGCACCCTGAACAATTCGTGGATCAATACGTTGCACAGAGATCTGAATAAACGTACAATTATCTCAGAACAAATTATTAATTTTGAAGATCTTTTGTCATCTTAGAAAAGGTGTATCTGACTCGGAAAAAAAGAAACGAAATCTAAAACCAATCCATTCGTTCGAACGTTGTACAGAGATCTGAACAAACGTACAATTATCTCAGAACAAATTATTAATTTTGAAGATTTTTTTGTCATCTTAGAAAAGGTGTATCTGACTCGAAAAAAAGAAACGAAATCTAAAACCAATCCATTCGTTCGAACGTTGTACAGAGATCCAAATAAACGTACAAATTATTAATTTTTTGTCATCTCAGGAAAGGGAAAACTGACTCAAAAGACTCTATTCTCCAGTAATGAAAAACTAGATTCCTCGAATCATCAAAAATATCAAAAAGTAACTTGTCTCTCGCAAGAATATTCTGTTCCACTCTCGTTCGTGAAAAATGTCCGCGTGTCAAATTCAAATTCATAAAATTTCACCTCGGTGAAAACCAACGACGATCAACCAACCACGTGGAACTCCGCGAAGCTATCTGCTACCGTGTCGTCGAGGCACAGACCTAAACGCTCGCGCGTGAATGTCGTTAAACGTGTCCGTAAGACGTCTCGTGTAAGTACTCGGGGTCCGATAAGGTGCAGCAACGCGGTAAGAGGCCTAGCTGCATCGAGACGAGAGAGAAAGAGAGAGAAAGAGAGAGAGAGAGGGATTCGTGCGGGGGTGTCGGGACGTAGAGGAGGCTCGGGTCGAGAGGAGGGCTGGACAGCTTCCGATAAAGGGTCGTACACCCCGAGCGGCACGCGTGGCCGCTGCTATCCCTGTGTATCTGATTTGACGAGTTCTCTCTCTCTCTCTCTCCCTCTCTCTCTGTCGTTCTCTGTCCTTCCTTCTCTCTTTCCTCGACTACGAATCAAATGTTTACGAGTGACGTCGTCGTGGTAATGCGTTTCGACGTAAATTCGCAAAATCTCGACTCGACCGAAGCGAATAAAATTGGCAAAACGCGGCCGCTGCTACACGATCCGCCCGTACATTGTGGCACACACCCCCGGCGACCGACGATGAATTGGCTTTTGTTGAAAATTCGAAAAATAACGTCGTTCCACGAAAGGAACAATGCACGCGGCAATTTACGTTATTGAAACACAAGGTCGCTCTTTAATTTGCCAATTTTTACGTTCGCGTTCTTCTCCCCGGCAGCGGGCGCGTGCGAACGTTCGCATGCGAGCGTCCATCATTTTTTATAGGACGTGTACGTAACGTTTTCCGAGTATAAATCGACGTATTACGGTAATATTAAGCCGGGGCGCTTGCCCGCGTTTTCACGAATATGAATCTCGTGACGCCGAAAAGGGACACGAGATCAATAATAAAATACATCGAATAATCGTGATGCGATCACGTTCCGTTTCGTAATTGATCGGTCCTCCTTCAGGGAGGACAAGTTCGCGTGTTCGCGTTAATTAATTTAACCTCGCGACTATGCTATGTCGAAACAAAGAAATTTCTTTTTTTCGCATCGACGCCTCGGTGATCCTCGCTGGCGGCTCCAAACGCGACGACGCTCGTACGTACAAGCGTATTATCGTATAGTCCACACTCTTGTTTACCGACTTCTTCCTTTCTTTCGTTCGCCTGGCTCGCAGATAATAAAAATCGAGGACGATCGCTCGTAACTATCTAAAATGCATTAGGAGGCTAGAACGGCTACGTCAAGTGCCAAGGGGAGAACACGATAATTCTGTTCTATTACTCGGCATCGAAAATATACGATCTGACGGGACATTGTTGAAAATCAACGGGGAATATCAAATGGCGGATAATAAATACGAGAACCTTTATGAAAAACCAATGGCATAACCAGCGTCACGACAATCAATATTTTCGGAATATTCATGCGAACAGCAGAGAGATGATACGTGCATATACATATGTATAATTCCGAAATCAAACGGAGAGACAGGCGTTGGATTCGAAGGATATTAAATTTTCAAAAATTGCTTCTCTACAACAATAAAAAAAAAAAAAACTGCACGACTTGTACCCCGGTACGATTCGTCTCACTGAAAGGCCCAGAAGCAACTGTTCCGACTAGGAAACGAAGACGACCTTTTTGCCATAAAATTTTATTGTCGTGCAAACATTTGAATCGAATACAAAGTACCAGTACCAGACAACGCCACTCCTACTCGAGGTCTACCCCACGCCCCTTCGCGAATCACGTGACTCAAATCAACCAATCGCTAATTTTCGTTGCATCAGCGTTGCACCTGAAGATTTTCTAGGTTACTATTTTTTCTTTCAGTGAAAAAAGAAACTCGAATCATCGTGTTTTTGCCACCGTTTGTTGCGTTCAAACGAACGATACCAGTTCCTATTAGTTCCGTAGCAAATGTTCGCACTGATCAATGGTAAGTTATCCGCGGATAAATTGTCGCAGAGAGAGAGAGAGAGAGAGAGAGAGAATGGCATCGTTTTCCAAGCGGCGGTCGTTACGTTTGCTCGTTAGAGATGCTAAGCTAACGCGAGTAGCAACCTTGAGGTTCTTCGGGAAAACGACAGGCTTCGAATCGAGACGAGATATGCACTTACCATCTCTAGACATGCCGAGGCGTAGGCACTTTTGCAACCGACAGTACTGGCACCGGTTTCTGTTTACACGGTCGACCACGCAATTCTTGTTCCGCGGGCATTGATAGTTGACGACCGACGACTGCGACCGCCTGAAGAAGCCTTTGCAGCCCTCGCAGGTGATCACGCCATAATGAACGCCGCTGCTCTTGTCGCCGCACACCTTGCACGGGATTATTTCGATCTGAGCTGCAAGCAAAAGACAAAGGGAAAAAAAGGTTAGTTAGCTAGTTAGTTCGCACGCAGACCGGTGAAACAAATTAAAAGATAACGCGTCCCGATCGTTAGATACGCGTATATAGCCCAGTATAGCATCGGGCTCTCTTATCTGGCAAATTGATTATTGGTAGATATCGATTTCAGATTATCTATCGGCGAAACTTTAATTTTCGGATAAGGAAATTTTTCGTATTTTCATCTTCAATCGCGGTGAATTGAAATTTGAATTTGCGGATCAGAATTGCGAGAGATGATTCTCGATTGCGAAACACGATATCCACGTTCTTTGTTGAACGCGGTTGAACGTGTTTCAAATCTTTCTGGGAGACGTTTCATTCTCTTCGCGACGAAAACTAACTAACGTCGCAATTTGCTCGTTTTTAAAGAAACACGAATATCAACGAGTTGAATTTAAACTCAAACTTGCAGACGACAGTCGTGACAGATGATCGTCGACTGCGAAACGTTCTACGTTCCTTGGTGTTGCAGTCGCGCGACTTGAAAGTTTTACGTTGCAATGCTCATTTTCAAGGAAACACGAATGAACTTGTATCTATCTACACACGATTCATCCGTCAATTGTCCACCGCTCAAATCCAGAATGTTACCCAATCGTTCAGCTCGGGACGTTTATTTGCTCTTCCATCGTTCCCCGATAGCGAGTGTCAAAGAGGAAGGATTGAATTGTCCGGCGTTTTGCATGCCACTTTATTCCTGGCTCCGTCAAAGTTCGTCACATAGTATGTGATAACCTTTCGATTGGGAGACGACTAGTACTAGACGGCGGATTCTATCTAGCGACTTAACCGCGGCGGACGCGTTCGCACGCATTGCGAGCTATTTACCAGGCAGTCGCGGCAGAGATTTCGTATCACTTTAATGTGCCGCGATAACGCGAACGATAAACGCGGTCGGCGTTTTCTGTTAGAAAACCAAAGCTAGAAAGAAGTGTCTCTGCAAATTGCAACTGCTTGTCCCATCGGACGCGTTCCCATCGAATCTTACAAATCGCCTCTGAAAAAAAATATATCCGCGGGGAAAAACGCGACGAGAAAAGATTCGTAATTGAAACCTCTGTTCCCTCTGTCGTGTAAACAGTAGCGATAAGAGGGAAAAGAATATCCATGTGTCACAGTTGTCTGTTCTCAGATATGATCGTTGAAATAATAGAATCGTATTAAAGAGGTATTGCCTCGTCGCTTTGAAACGAACGGAAACTAGAACCACCAAAATTATAGATACGAAACGGTGTATTTTTGGAGACTTGAATGATTAAATTCAAACACTCTGCTGCATTGTAAAGATTTTTTCTGTTTCCTTTACTCTAACGCTCTGAAGAAAATTTTATGCTCTAGACGTATCGTTTCCCATCAATTACTGATTGAATTTTTATATCAAATTCTTTGCATCAATACGTAACTTGACGTTACTGTAACACTTTTTGTAACATTTGGAAGACGAAGTAGGTTTCAAACTGTTGAAAAATTCGCCGTCAGAGGCTAGAGATACCTCGTATGGAATTAACGTGGAGCCTACGATCGTCGAAGACGTTATTTTCTGGACTGGGAGTTTGCACCGGTACCCTGGTTCTCGCCGTTTCCGGTGGCTGAGGGCTCGTACTGTCCGCCCCCCAACTTGGCCCACCGAACGTTGAGAGACTTCCCTCCATTTACGTCTCGCACCAAGGTGTTTCATTTAAAATCCACCAACAGCCCTTGCACACGGACGCAGAGCAACAGTCACCGCGACGTTTCCCGGAATTTCCACCATGCATCTTCTCCGTTTAACGTCGTCGATCGTGCACACGTTGTTACGATTCACATCACATAATTGTCGTCGTCGTCGTCGTCGTTCCACCCAACACGGACGACACACAGCAATTTTTCCGCAGTCTTTCGTGGAAAACAATCGCGAACGGCTTCCACAACTCGGTCATGGAGCATCGAACAGACTCGAAGACGTCGTTTCCCCATCGATCGTGTGATCGTACGTCGAACGGAACACCATGCGTGTACCCTCCCCTATTCCGAACACGTTGCACGCTGTATCCTGCAAAGAGAGCGTGATGGGATACTTCTCGCTCTCGGAGGAACGAGGAATCTTTCTTCGGACAGAGGGGTCCGAGGAGGAACCCGCTCGTCGAAGAAAATTAGTGCCAACGCGCGTAACCGATTCTGGCTCGATCGATGGAGCTGCGGCACAAGCGCGAGAATAAACGATATTCCTCCAGATCTCCACGCTCGTTCTGTCAAAGCCTCTCGTCGAAATCGTGCGATTGACAAGACGCGAGCGAGACGACGACGACGACGACGACGAACTGTAAAGGGACTGTCGGCGTCGCGGTAAACGAAGGGTTGAAAATTCGAGTGTGTTTCACGGAGAACAATTTCCAGCTGGGTCTATTTATACGCCTTCTAACCTGGATTTCGACCAAGAATACATCCCGATCCCTGCGCGAAGCAACCCCTAAATCAATCGCGGCTTACGAGCCGCGCTCTCGGACGCGCCATCGCGCGTGGAATGCGCGCGACAAATTCCGTTCTCGGGCTTGTGAACCTCATCGATCACCGCACACACGCTCGGCCTCTCCTCTCCGTCCGTCGAGAGCGGACGATCCGCCGCGCGATGCCGATCGAAATAGTCCGGCCGGCCGGCCAGCCTCGCAGCGCAGCTTCTCTCGTCAGCCGTCTTTCTTCTTCTCTCGCCTCTCGCAACGGTCGAGAAAAACCACGCGAGTGAAAGAAAAAGCCGTGGGAAATACGTGGAAATGAAATCGGAGGCGGCAATCGGGTGGAAGGTAGGAGGGTGGAAGAACCAGAAAAGTAGAGACGCGAGTGAAACTGAGGGAAAGAGTAGAAACGCGGCTGGTGCAGTTGCCGGCTCTCCCGTTTTGCTCTCTATTTTCGTTCTCAGCTCGCGCGTCTATATCGCGCGCGCTGCGAGGGCGCTAAAGCGAGACACGGAGGAAAGAGGGTGTGCCAGAGCAGGAAGAAGAAGAGAACCGGCGAGGCTTCCGAACCGAGAGAGGAGAGACGGACGACGTTCACATGCTCGACGCGTATCTACACACCGCGCACACGTACGTATCTGTGTGCGTATATTTGTCCATGGATGCGCGCGCGCACGTATATTTATCTACATGCACGGACGTATCTGTGAATGCGCGTAATATACGTACGTATACGTACGTGTACGTGTACGTGTACGCACGTACGCGAGTACGTATGATACGTGCAGGCGTCTGTCGGTTCGTACGTACGTACGTACGTACGTATGTATGTACGTATGAAATGTTGGTAGAGGCTACTGTATTGGAGCGAGGAGGATTCGGTGCGGCCCGTTCGTGTCTGTATATCGTGCTTCTCTCGTCCGACAACTCTAGCGCCACGAGTAGCGTCGAGGCGCTTGCACCATACGGTCGAACATTACATAACCGAGAACGATGAACCCAGAGTACAGTCACCCGGCACGCTCGCATCTTTGATGTGCGTCATGCTGTTGCCTCGAGGAGAGCTGCACACACACCGCCTACTGCACATAACCCCGGAACTGCCGAAATCGGAGCTACTACTTTGCGCCGCCGTGGTTACAGCTTTGTTCGGCCGGTGTGCTTGTCAACCCTCGGCCCCTCCCAACTTCCCCCTTGCGATACGCGTACATACGTTCCCTGCGCGTGCACACGAATCACGGTAAATACGCGAGCTGTACGCCGTGTGTTTGCCAGAACGCGGAAACAGAGCTCGACCGCTCGACGTTCGATTTCGGCAAGTTCGATTCCACCGCGGCTGGAACTTGTCCAGACATTTCGGCATTCCTGAAACGATCGGACCTGTGTACACATACACACGTACGTGTTCCCGAACCGAATCGATCACGTCTCGCACGGATTTTTTCGCTACACGTACCGTTTTACAAACGGAGTGTTGCCGGAAAGTCTTCGGCTTTGAGGTTATCGCGCGAATTTGCTATTGCTAGAGGAAATATATTTGCGTTTAAACGACTAACTCTACTGGACGAAGTTGAGAAGCGTGCAGGTTTCGTACAAAAGAATGTGCTGTATTCACGTTCAAACGCTGACTTCCTCTTTAGCCGGAATCTATACCTCTACCATTTCATACTGAAAAAAAGCTGCAGATTCAACATTTCCTTCCTACTCTTTCTCTTCCTCTTCGCCAATTTATTTCGCAAGAGTGTCTGCGCACAATGTGACTTTGCTCGAAAGATAAAGAAGAGAAAACCGACGAGCACCGTCGAATATTTCAGTTCATTTTAAAAAAGCGAAAGAGATGCCACGTAGATCTGTATATCTCGACTAAGGAGGGCAGGCTCGTATACGAATTCCAATGGAATTCCAATTCCAATTACGAAAGATAGATAGAGAGAGAGAGAGAGAGAGAGAAGATAACGCGGGATAAAGAAGATGTAGAAACGAGAGAGAATCTCGTTAAGTTTTTCCAGTTCTCGAAATCAGAGTCGTCTGAGCCACGCAGCATTGTTCCTTATCTGCTCCCCACGTTCGGGGAACACGGTACTTTCGATGCTTCGAACGATACCGCGCACGGGGATAAATAAACCGAGCTGGACAGCGAGAAGATATCACCACTTACGAGATGTAAGACCGAGTCGAAACTAGTTAATCACGTAGCTCCGCGAGTTCCCTCGAGCAAGGCTGACTCGAGTCTCTTTCAGATAGGGATTGGATGAACGCGGAAACGGAGAGAGGAGAGAAACGCGAAACAGAGTAAACAGAGAAAGAGGCAGAATAGGCAAAATAACAGTGATTATCGCAACAGGGAACTTTCGAAATTCAAGTCCGATTCTCTTCTCTCCAGCGACTTCGTTTGCACTCTTATTTTGAACCGACTTTACAAATTCGAGAGAGATACTCGCTATTTCCACACTTGTGGAATATCGAACCGACCAGATAACACAGGTAACAGGCAACGATTGACAACTTGAATTGAACTTGAACGAACGTGATCCAGAAATTAAGTATAATTACTATAAATAGTCTGTCTGATGTCAGAACAATGACGTGGTAATGCCACATCGCGGCGTGGAGGCAAATAAATGCAACAGAGAAAGAGAGAGAGATCTAAAAGATTAAACAGGTTAAAGTGTGTGCATAATTTGCAACATGTAAAAATAAATACGAAGCACGTTATTTTTAAGTCGGGCGCTTACGGAGCGTTCGAGAGCGCGAAGCAGAGAAACAGGCGAGCCATCAAACTTTTACGAGACGACGCGAGACGCGACAAAGAAGAAAGTGACGCGATCAAAGTAAGTGAAATTTGGTACGTTCTGTACGAAGGTCCGAACCGCAACGAACCTAAACCGTCCGTCGTCGGCGGAAATATTAAACGCGGCTAATTCCAGACAGTTGGAAACAGCAGTCGCACAGCTTCCCGTGAAATCTAATTGCGAAAGACAACCTGCCGTTCGCCAAATCGAAACGAGAATGCGAGTTTAACATTCGTCGTTTCGAAAGACGACGATTAATTCACCAACGAGCCAGAATGCCAAGCGATCCCGAGTCGAAGTTTTGCGTAACTTCGCGTACGATTCGGCCGACAGATAGCGATCGGGCGATCAAAATCCCGCCGACACGATCGACGACACGGAGAACGAACACGACTCGGAGCACGAGCGCCAAACTTCCTCGGTTACGTGGCAGCGCGTCACTCACGTCGCATTGCAACGATCTCTTATTTACGATTGCTCGGAGCAATTAGCCGTCCGCGACGACGCACACGCATCTTCGTAAGGCCTTACGTAAGCCACGTTTGCTTTCTTCGGAGTGTGAATCGAATCGATGAAAAAAGAGAAATTCGTCGACGACGAATATTGTCCGTCCGATGTTTCACTTTGTCGCGTTATGCGCGTCTTCTCTGGGCGAATGGAATTCGTTTCTCGTTTTGCGTGGAATCGAGTAGAAAGTGGTCAAAGGTTCCCGACTATTACGAGGACGGACGTGAACTCGTGGCGCGACAACGCCGCGTGGAAATTGAGAACGCGTAAGTGGCTTTGGGTATCGATGATGCGGCCTGGAATACCAATCGAGAGAAACTTGCGCCGCGACGAAGTGAAATAAGCAACGAGCAACGCGCGCGCGGGGCCAACTCCGATCCAAGTCGTAACATCCGATCGTTGCAGAACGCGGCGCGTGATCGACGAGTCGATATCTATCGTTCGGTGACGTCGATAGATGCCGACGACTGAGCACCTTCTTCCTCGTCGATCTTTCGGCTCCGTTCACCGTCGTTGGTGGCGTCGGTGAAACGGACGCGTCGAGCCGAGCGTCCTCCGCTCGGAAAGGAGCTCGACCAAGCGAGCGGCAACGCGGTTCCTGATCATTCTCGAAGCACTCGTGAAGCGTCCCGAAGAAGCGCGAACCCGTTCGCAAAATGACGAACCCGATCGTTTTTTCACCGACAGCGACACACGCACGTACATACACGCGTACCGTGCGAGTAGGAGCCGCGCAAGCGCCGCACGTAAAACGCGATGTCTCGCGTCGAAAAAGAGAGACGCGCGTAGAGACGAACGCTAGGCTGAACGCGCGTATTCACGCACTCACGTACGCGCACTGTGGCCACACACTACGGGAAACGTGCAACATTGTTGCAACACAGATGGGAGGAGGAGGTGGAGGATCGCGCGTTTTTTCCACCTGGAGCCTTTCCAGCTACGACGAGCGACCAGCTATCACTTTGTTGGCTGCACTTAACAGGCACGCACGCGGAACGCGGCGTGGAACGGCGGGGCCAGCTTCTTGCCCCGGTAACACATCGGCCGTTCTTCCCTGCTTCCGGCGTGGCGTGGCGAGCAAAGGCGGCCGAGAACACGCGGGACACGCGGGACACGCGGGACACGCGGAATTTCGCGGATCTGTTGGTATTTCGAGAGGCGAGGGAACACTGCGTGCCGGAGCACGTCTCGGGGCACTCGAGCAGAGGTGACGAGCCGAGTGTTGTTGTTGGAGCAACGGTCACGGGACACGGAGAAAGGGAAGAAAGGGGAGAAAGGAGAATGGAGAGTGCGAAGAAAAAGAAAGGAAGAGAGCCGAACGAGGAAAATGCTGGTGCAACGCGAGCGGAGTAACGACGGAGGCGAACGTTCTTCTCGGCCGAGTGGGACCACTGGCGCGCACGCACGCACGCATGCACGCACGCACGCACGCACGCACGCACACGTGCACTCGGACACACACGGCGCGCGCACGTAGCCACGATGCCTCCACGTTTCCTTCCTCCGCGGTAATTTCGGCAGTCTCGCGCACCAACGTGTACACCGACACCACGATCCGTTCGACCGGCCGATTCCAGCGGCGAAACCGACGCACGGTTGGTACGCGTTTGTTGTTCGACGTCGCGCGGCCACGCTTCCTGATCGGGCCCACCGGGCAAAACTCGTGGAAACGCCGTGCAACTGTCGCATTGGAATATTTCGGGGGTATATACGGGTTACCCGAGACAGTCACTCAGACGGAGAAACGGGACGAACAAAGGAAGGAGATAATGAAACGGACAAAGATCGAAAAGCGACCGAGTCCCGTAGTGAACCTGGGGGGAGGGGGGAGAGGAAACAAAGAAAAATGGGGGGGAGAGAGAGATATAACGACAGAGATAGAAAAAAAAAAGTGTAGGAGAGAGGGAGAAGAGCGGGAGTAACCGAGGGAAAAAAAGGCACAGAAGAAGTAAAGTCAGATAGACGGGGGGAGGAGGTGGGGGGAGGAGATGGTGATAAAAAAAAGACGGAAACAGAAAAAGGGAGGGGGAGGGTTAAAGTACGCAAGAGGAAAAGAGAAGGAACGTTAGAAGGGAAGGAGAAAGAGATGGGAAGAGAGAGAGAGAGAGAGAGAGAGAGAGAGAAAAGTGTTTTTCGGGGACCGGCGTTAGCGAGTTGGCATCTCACAATATGTCAGAACTCCCCGCGCTTCCCCGCCAACGAATGACGCTACGTCGGGTCACTGAACTGTGCGCGCCTCCGCCGATGATGGCCGAGTGCCTCACCCTTTGCTCTCCCCACCATTTCGTACAGCGTCCCCACCACCGGCGCGACACGATCGCTACCGAGTGCGGCCGAGCTGCGCCGACGAACCAGATTACGCCGAGATCGTCGACTGCGCAACTCCGAGCGATCACGGAAACGCGCGAAAAGGGACACGAGCGCGCAACGCGGGCTTTCCGATCTTGCTCCGTGCGGCGCGCAGCACGTTAACATTATTAGCGCCGCTCGTTAAGGGCAGACCGGCTCCTAAATACACGTGCGTATCGTGTTTCCCTCGACGATGCTCGGGGAAACTGCCGTCACGGAAAGTTTGTCTTTGGGTTAGGGGAGAGGCGTTACCGCCGCTACGACCGCCACGACTAATTAAAGAACCACGATGGTTTTTCGTTTACTCTCCAGCAGTTTACGACTCCAGCTTTGATTGAGTAGTCGTGGCGCGACGCGGCGTGGCCATCACACGGTTAGCAGGATTCGAGAACGGGGATAATGGATTTAGAGATTCTTCTCAGATACCAGCCGCACTTTACGACCAATTTTTAAGCTAACGAGCGTGTAGCAACGTCATTTTATGTAATTCGGCACTTTTATGCCTATATATATATATATATTTTTTTTTTTTTACCTGTTAACAAAGGAACGTTATTATTTATTAACATGTCTATTTTATTCGCTATGAAAGCAAAAATGTGGCTACTATGATTTTTAAGTAATCTTCGTTCGATTACTCGAACGGAGATATTTTTTTACGGTTATACGGGCGAAATGCAAGACTTGCTCGACAAATTCTGAATTCCTATATTTCGCAATTGCTTTTTCAATCAAACTATTGCATCCCGACCACCACCGCTGGATTGCTACACGGTGCGTAACAATCGGTTTTAATTTATATTCAGTGTTAATGCGATTCCACGATCGGCGTACGCTTTAGGCATTTGTGCCAAGGTCACTTTCATTTTTGTGCCGAGCATAATGCACTTAATGCAACGTGTACCGCTGCCACCCATTGAAAGTACTTTGATTCAACGCTCGGTCCTTTTTCACGCGCTATTGCATTTTTCATTCTCGATCTCATCTGCCGTAATCGTCGATTCGAAGTTCAAGCGTAGGCGACCGACACTATGATCGATACACATACATCGATAATATCTGCCACTTTGCTCCTTCGCATTGTCATCCGCGTCGAACAACAACGATTTATGCACCGTTGAAAGGACCGACGCTTTCTTAACTTCCCGAATGATGTCCGCATTAAAATTATCACTACGAAATCTCGTTCTTCCCTTCGCCAGAACACGCACACACACACACACACACACACACACACGTTTCCCAGCAACGCTTCTCCCCCGTTTGGCCCTCTGTCCCAACATGAATTTTCAAATTATTACCTCTTCCCTTCCAACGTGCCCTCTTAAATCCTTCCTGCACGCACACGCCGTGTCCCCGTTCACCCTTCCGTCCTCGTACGTTTCTTTCTTACCCCCGACCTCCCTCCTTCTCCGCTCCCTCCCTTATCGCCAAATAACTCCTTCAGAGGTTCGTTCTTTCTCTCGGACACGCGCACCGCACTCCCTACCATCGCGATTCACGATCCCCACCCTCCGCGGCTTTGTTTCCCATCCTCGTTCATCGCGAGCCGCCTCTCTTTTTTCCACCGCTTCCACCCCCTCTCGCTGCACCGCGGCGTATTATTGTCTCTGCCCCCGCGGCCCCGAGCCATCGCCTCCTCTCACTTCAAGCCGTTCCCTCGGTCGTCCTCCCTCTCACCCGTGTCCCTTTCGCTCCTTCTCTCATTTATTGCATAACCGTGCACGAGGTTGCCAACCTGCACCGCGTAATACTCTATAAATACGTTTCGCAAATAAATAATCGCGCCGGCGATATGTCTCTTTGCGCCGTTCCAGCGCCTCGATACGGCGGCGGGCACTGGGCGATGTCATCGTCGTCGTCGTCGTCGTCGTTGTCGTTGTCGTTGTCGTTGTCGTTGTCGTTGTCGTTGCCACGCTTGGAATTTACACGATGAAATGGCCCGATAACCAGAGCCGATAAGCGGCACTCTCGTCGATAACGAGCCGTGCATGCCTCTCAGAATGCACGTATGCATGTGCACACGCGAGGGAAGCTGACATGCGTGCACGCATCCGACGCCCAATGCCCCAGGACCAGTTTTCGTCTCTGTAACTGTAAACGTTGCTTTTCTCTTCCCCCTTGGCCCGTCTAAATCGGCGAACGGTGGCAATCGTTACGTAATTTGGCTATACGGATTGATTTAATTTTTATTTCCTCGACATTTATCGATCAGTCTCTTTTATTAAACACACACACACACACACACATACATACATATACCTGGCACGTACATATATGAAAATAGAGATTTTCGTAACGGTACAAACACCTCTAATCTCATCGAGAACACGTTCTACGTGTCGTTCCCCATGAAACGAGGCAGAAAATCTCGGCAGAGTCCGATCTGCCGAAAGGTTCCGGTTGAGAGACGCTAGGTTACGTAAGAGGAACCTCCAAAGCTACTTTACAATGCAAACCTGTTTCAGTTTCGTTCCCTTTGCCTTCGCGCCGCTACACGCCGATTCGGCGTGGACGGCTCGACGAGGAGAGAAAGAAGAGGGAAACGCCGCTCTCGTGGGTTCTCGCTCGATGCCTCTTTACGTACATCCCGAGGTCGAAGGCTGCGCCGTAAATGGCGAAAAATCGGCCGCGATTCAAGCCTGCCGCGGCCAGCTCGAAATCGGCCACGCCGCCGCCGCGATCAGCTGTCGGGTAAATTTACACCAGGTGAATCAGAATCTCTGTTCGTGGCGTGGAAACGTATATCGCAAGGCGTGTTTCCACCACAGGAGACGACGCGAAGCGCAACGAGATAGATAGAGAGAGAGAGAGAGAGAGAGAGAACGTCGAAACAGCTTTGATCGGTCCGTAACTTCGTTAAGTCCGGAGACTTGGCGCAAATTACTCGGACGAAGTTGATGTTTATTTCCATGACACTTAGGAACTCGCTGCGAAGTTTGTTGTCCCCTCGCGGCCCTGCTAAACGATGTCAGACATCGTTGCGAGGAAACGGCAGGGTGACAGCGTTAATTCTGCGACACACTCCGTTCGAGGGCCGATCGTTTCCAGCAACGCGCCGATGTGTTTGTGCGCTGTTCCGGGACAATCTCAAAATTCTGCAGGGACTGTTTTTACAATCGTTTCGTTTAAAAACTATTTCTGTTTAGGGGCTATTTAAAAAAACTATGTTGTACAGTTGCGATAGCGCTTCTTTGCGATGCAATTGCGAAAAATGTCAAACAACGTGATAAAATAAAATTTGCCCATTTACGCACGCGGTTTAGATTTAACTGAAAGGAAAGTAATTAAGAGAGAAAGCTTCAGTATGACCGACGACGATACGACGTCATAATCGAATTAGAGTGCATCGCGAGCAAACGCTGTGGCACTGTTCGATATCGAAATCTGAACAGCGCGATTGCGCTGCATGACACTGCGTAACAAAGTTTCCCATTGTCGAACAGTACGATGTTTTTCGGTGAAAGATCAGCGCGTTCGGGGGTTGAAATCTCTTTCAATCGTTGCAAGAAAAATCGACATTTTGTTCGAGCTACTCCAAACAAACAAAAACAAAAAAAAAAAAGAAAAAATCGCCCAAGTTGCTTCGAGTAACAACAATATTACATAACTCGTGACTCGATTCGATACCTTTTAAAGAGTGTCGCGCAGTAAACTTTCGCGCATCGTGTGCACGCAGCACGATCGTTTCATCGTTGGCAGGTCCGATCGGTACCGGGATGCACCTGCGCTCCCCTGACAGAGTTAAAGCCTTCGTGCACTCTCGTTTCAAACGCGTCGAATCATCGTCTCCGTTCGTTGGCTGCACTCCTGTTTATCCGAATATTTTCTGCACTTTTGTTGCTTTTCTCTGGACTCTCTCTCTCTCTCTCTCTCTCTGTCCGTGTAACAGACAGCAGGCATTGCGTGTAGCCGCTGAAGCGAGCTCGCGCGTTTGTCGTCGGCAATCGCCGAGTGGCGTGAATCTCGGAATGAATGTAGGTCAGGCTATAGAATAATCAGCATGGAGGTAGATTCTTACGAACGAGTGCAACCGCTCCGCGCGCTTTTAATATTTCCCTTCTTTCCACGAGTTGGCGGCGCGGCGTCGTCGCCGCACGCCACACATTCGCGGAAACGCCCGCGAACAGATCCCGACCGAGCGCATTTTACGATCGGCGTTGCCGATCGCGTCCCGTTACGGCTGCGTCGTCTAGCTTCTACGGAGATTACCGATAAAACCTTCGTTATCGTTTTTCTCGTGTTATCTCTCGCACCGAGACGACACGATGATTGACACGTTGCTGCAACGTTCGATCGAACGAAAGGAAGAGAAAAAGGAAGAAGCTGGCGAAATTTTTCGACGAAACAACTGAGCGAACTTGCCGGCGAACGAAGGAAATATATTCGTTCGAGTCGACGAAGCGAGAAAAGTCGGAAACTGATAAGATAATGGACAACCATGGCCACTAGTTTCGCTGTAATTTCTTGGAATACGAATCGAACATTCTCCGCCGAGACAGATAACCGAATAACCGGCGCGAGGATCACTCGAGTCACCGATCTCGAGTTCTCATCGGCGACGCCCATGCACACCGCTCTCGCCTAAATATACGCGAGACGAAATATAGCGCGATGATTTTCGGGAATAAGGAGCCGAGTGTGACACTCGATCCGGGGGGAGGGGGGGAGCAATCCTCCGCGAGGCGGCGAATTTCATCGAGGGACGACTCACGCCTCGGATCGTTTCGATCCGCCGTGTCGCACGGGGACGAAATGTCAACGAAACGCAATAACCGATACGATCCGCGAGAATGACCAATCTCACGGATTACGTAACGGGAGAACGAGAGATGCAAACGTGGCCCTTGGGGTTGCCACGCAGTGCGCAACTGCGAGGCCGAAGAAGAGTCCCGCATGATCTCCGCGCAGACAAGAATGACCGTTACAGTTTCCTTAAGCGAATTCAGATGTGGCAACGCTTGCGACACTGCGATGCCGGCATGGACATGGCGCGGTGTGTGGCACAGCAGGACGGTCGATCGGACGTTGCCGACCCGGTGCCAAAATCGCTCGGCGAAAATTTTTGAATTTGGGCCGGGCCGGACGCGAATAGCTCGGAAACGCATCGACCGATTCAACCGGTCGAACATTGTCTTCCGTTTCGCGCGCGGCCGTTCGTTATGTATTTTCGTCGCACGTACGCTCTCTGCTGCTGCGGACGCGTGCATCGCCGGATAAATTGCGGTCCGTTGCGCGCACGGATTTATCGCGTCGGGGCATGCTACGTACTACTACGTGAAGCACGTCGGCGCACCGGTCGCGGATATACGGGCCTGATTTGCATCACGGCTCGTCGCCGCGCGACTCCAACGACGACGCGATTCGCGTCTCTCTCCGCTGCACTTGCAATCGTTCGATACTTTTTCATCCGTCAGCAGACTGTGACGCGCGTCGGCCAGACCCCGCTTAGCAGTCGATACTGCCGCAGCAGATCTCAACAGCACTTTCCAGTTTTGGCTGCGAGGATCGATCGTGTGTTTTTCGCGTTACGTGTACTCCGCGGCACGGCAGAGTTTCGAGAGTCGGTGAATGCATTCGAAGATGCTTTGAAATAAAAAGAACCGCGTGGCCGCGCTCTTCCGTCCGTGCAGACGATGTTATCTGCTTACGATGTAGCGCGCTTCGATATATATATATATATATATGTGTGTATATTTTACTACGCGCGGTCTCACCGAGAGCCCACGCTTATTCCGTATAATCGACAACTAATAGCCGTGCTATATCTCACGGCGTCGATTCGATCGCGAGTTAACGTCTGTTACCGGGTTGAATCTGCGCGCGGCAGATTCAAACGTTCGAGCACCGTGCCTCGAAGAGACGGACGACGAGGACATTTTGCAGGCGTTCTAACTACCGCGCTCTCTCTCTCTCTTTGTTTCTCTCTCTCTCTCTCTCTCTCTCTTTGTTTCTCTCTCACCGTTCTCGCGGCTTCCCTCGTGCTTCTGGCCGAGCCAACGAAAAGCTCCGACGGGTTTCTCATGCGGGAAAAGTCAACGTTTTTCCAGCGGTCAATACGAGAAGCTAACTGGCGACCGGGTGTCGGAAGGTTAGTAACTTGGTCAACGGTGAACGACCGAGGGAGGGAACTGCGCATGCGCCAGTACGCCGGTGACCCAGATGCGCGCAACGTGATTGCCGTTCGGTCGTTCTCGCCGATTCTCGGCGACCCTCGGGGCCTCTCGCGGTCGCCTCGCGGTTGACCCACATCGCTGCTACTCGCGGCACTCGCCACCGCTCGCGCGCTGTTCGCGCTATGCACTCTCTCTCTCTCTCTCTTTCTCTCTCTCTCATTCATACACATACACATACACATACACACCTCTTTCTCTCTTACACTGCTTCTCTCTTCTCGCTCGCTCCTTCTCTCCGTCTGCGATTTATCGATGCGCTTCTCCTTCGCACACCCTGCGCTCACTGTCGAGCATCCCGCGAGAATTGGATGGGTTCGACGATGACGACGGCGATGGCGATGATGATGGGTGTTAATTTGATGGAAATTGAACGGGTGGGAAGTCGCTTGTTAATTAGAATATGCGTCCTTTAGAGTTTAGGTTAGGCTCGGGAGGGGGAGGGGGGGGGGTTAGTCGCAGAGGATTCGGGAGAGTTCGCGGAGGTTACGCTGATAAAACGAGGGTTTGGCCGCGTCTGGCTTGGTTGACTTCGCGAACCGGTTAACGAAAGAAATACCATTAATTAGGGAGATGC
This sequence comes from Melipona bicolor, assembly GCA_030673865.1. Taxonomy (NCBI): domain Eukaryota; kingdom Metazoa; phylum Arthropoda; class Insecta; order Hymenoptera; family Apidae; genus Melipona; species Melipona bicolor. The sequence goes on from JAHYIQ010000012.1 coordinate 5,393,706, forward strand.
GCTTCGCAACAATTTCGAGCGCAACGTTAATTCGCGGGTTCTTCCGTTCTATGCAAATGGGGAAAGAGTTGAAGGAGGAAAAAAATGTCAGGATTATTCGAGGGAAAATAAGTCGAGAAAAACGTAATGAATTTACATTTCATAATTAGAGGATACCCGACGTGGAAAAAAAAAAAATGAAGAAGGAGAATGAATACGAGAGAAGGACGTGTGCAGCGATAATTTAAAAAAATTCGGGTGCCGGTGGTGCTCGTGATTCGAGGGAAATTGGAGGGTCCGAGAGGATCTCGGAAATATGAAAAGGCACGTACGGCGTGTCTGTACTTGAAACTGACTCACTGAAGCGTTGCTCACTCGTGACTACCACTCGTCTGAATTCCACTACCTTTTTGCTCGTGCCCGGGTGTCAATGTTGTTTTACCGACGAAAGAATCGACGCGATATTTCTACAAGAGCTTATATACATATATACATATATATATATATCGTTTCGCGTACTTACCACTGAATCAAAAATCAACAACCTTATTAAAAAAAAAAAAAAAAAAAAAAAAAAAAAAACAAAGCGACGATAAATAACGTGCAACGCGAAACAAATTCCCACGATCGTTGGAGAGACTCGAGAAAAGGATGAAAACCCAAAGGAAAGGATTTTCTCAAGCTCCGTTTTAATACGTTTCGCCATAATACGTTATCGATCGTTCGAAAAGACAAAATTAGGACGTATCGTTAATAAAATAAGAAAACTCGTTTCTCCGCGTCGTTTCGCGGCTTTTATCTACTCGTTATATCTGGCTGCAGCGATTCGCAGCGTACGCGAGGTATTTCTTTCAATAGCGTACAATTTGCACGGTACTCGCATCTACGTATCGGAGGAATGTCGAAAGGAGTCGCAGCACCTTGAACACCGCCGCGAACGCGGTATCGATTAACAATATTAATGACCGCGTCCGATGATTGTTAAATAGAAACTGGCGCGAGTCGAGTTATTAATCGTCAGTTTCGATTACCTCTCGAGACTAACGACACGTTTATCGGTCAACATTATCTTCGGGTTTCTGCCGCTCTTCTTTTTTTCTTTCAGTCGTGTCTGACGTTGTACGGTCGCTTTTCACTTCGCACTCAATGCCCGTCATTTAAAGTCACGGCATATTGATTTTAATGCGGTACGCTCTCGGCGTTCACCAAACACGAGTCCCGTTTGTCGAGAGAGAGAGAGAGAGAGAGAGAGAGAGAGAGAGAGAGAGAGAGAGAGAGAGCCAGTCAGTTGCAACTTGCAAACCGAAGAAATTAATTCCTTTCAACTTTGTCGTTTCTTTTTCCCGGGGATCCCGTTTGAAGAATATCCGTAATGAAGTTCATTTCGTCCCCAAGGAAACGGCACGGAGGGGACTTTAGCTTTTCGAGTGGCTCTGAAGGGCCGGCCATCCTTCAGCCTTCTTTCGCTTCTTCAGTCGCTTCTCCCCTCCTTTCTCCTTTCTTTCTTTCTTTCTTTCTTTCCTCTCTCGTTTCTTTTTCTTTATTTTTTCTTTTTCTTTTTTTTTTTTTTTGCTTCATTTTCGTTGAACGATAAACTAACGAGCCGAGAGTAATAAAAGCATTTGACACGAACGGAGAGCAATCAATGGCTCTTTCCTATTCTCCTTTTTTCCTTCTTCTTTTTCCTTGCTTCTCTCTCTCTCTCTCTCTCTTTTCCTTTCTTTTTTCCGATTTTAGTTTCTCGCAACGATAAAAGCTTATTGAAAGTCAGTTCGCCAGTTCGGCAGGAAGTTGCGTCGAACTTGTCGCGTAATTGAAACGTCTTTGTCGCGAACTGGCGCAACCGCGACGATTTACATCGTGCCAGTAAAACGCGCTCGTCATTTAGTTCCGTTTATTTTTAGTCCGCGCCGCCGCCGGCCGGCCGGCCGGCTCACAATAGCCTTTATTCGATTTGACGAAAGACCGGCACGCGTCACTCGTTTTCCGGAATGCTCGCAGTGAAATTTAGAAAGCACGCCCGCATCTGCGTGATCGCGTGTCACACGCTGAATATGCATCGTCCCCCAACGAGCCGATACGCGCGGTACACGTACGCGGCTCGTGACAATGGAGCAACGCTTGGATTGGTGGATTCCCTTCTTCTTCGTTTTCATCGTGCCTCCTTTTTTTTTGTTTCTTCTCTCCTCTCGTAAATTATATCCTCTCCCCGATACGAAGCACCTACATACACGCGCCCACGTTGCGAAAACACCGCTATCCCGTATCACCGCTGCCGTTTCTCGCGTTTTCGTTCGCGACCACTCTGGCAGCTGCAAGCCGCGCGTGCTTAAATCGATCGGCCGATCGTCAAAAATTCATTTACTCGACGCGTTGGTCGGCAAACTTCCGTCCCCCTCGCTACTTGTGCTCGCGACGACGCAACTCGAGCGCAATTCCACCGTCTGCCGGAGGGGGCGATTCACGGCCAAGTCAAAAATCCCTGTTACACGCGATATCGTACTTCCTCCTCCCGGCTTAATTGCCGGAAAACACGGCTGGCAGCGATAATCGGAACCAAAGAAGGTTGATTAATCGACACGGGCGATATACGTCTACACGGTTCTACACGATCGAAACGGTTAATTGGCCGAGATTAATCGATTAACCGTCGAACGGTGCTTCTGCTACGCGAAACGGGGGTTCTAGACCCGAGGAACCGATCCGAGATACAACCGCGTATCTTGCTCGCTCGTTTAATTGCCCTGTGCCTCCGATCGTTCGACTCGGAGAGACCGATGACGATCTTATCGGACGAGCACACGGCCAACAGAGATCGGACGAATATTCGCCCCAAAACCGGGATGTCAGCGCTCGAAGCGCAAGTCAACGAGGAAGGAACCAATTTCCGTTTTACACGCGTCCGCGACGTCGATTTCCTCGTTTTCTTCGCAACGTGTCACGACACCTGTCACGCACTCGAGTGCACGCGGGCAAATTTGGAATGTTAATTTTGCAACGAGAAATATCGACCTTAAATTTTGACCGTAGTCTCGATTTCGTAGATGATTACCATCGAAAATCGTCGCTCCAATAAAGCGACTGCAGACGAAAGACTTTGGGAGGACTTTACATATCATAATGTAACGTCAGCAAATCACCGACGATGCACGACTGCGATAAAATCACCGGGCGAAATTCACTCGGCGCGACTGTAGCCGGGGAAACATAACATCGCGCGCCAGAAATGTATCGATCGCAGGAGCCGGCATCCGAAACTACGACTATAAATTTTTCTAAATCTCCCGTTTAAACTTCGCTCCGTCGAACGGGCTCTTTCAAGAGAAAGATCAGAACTTCGACTGCGGACGATCTTTCGTTGCTCTCTCCCGGCAACCTCCTCTTATCTCCGTTCGCCGAAGGAATTTCGAAAACAGCTTCTCCTCCTGAAAGTTTCTCGTGCATCTCGCGCGAAGAATTTTATCACGGAATTAACTGACATCTCGCTGCGTACAGTGTATATATATATTTAGTTTCTCGATCGAAAATTTATCGGGCCAAAATTCTATCCTCTCGTAATTCACCAATGAAAAACGTCACGACGCTGGTGAAAAAATTAACGCAAAGTTCAAAGTCTTTGAAAAATTTATACAAACGCAACTTCTACACTCGTGGATTTCGCCAATCGTTATCGAAAAGATCCACGTCGCATTTGCTGAATAAATTCGCGCACATCGACGAGAGCGCGAGTTGGTTTTCGTCGGTACGTGGCGGCGCACGCTTCCGGCCTCTTCGCGTTCGTTCGCTCGTTAATCGCGAGATTTACGCGAAAGCGACGCGCCAACACCACGGCCTGCAGCCAACCGTTTCTCGACCGTTCGCGAGAGAGTCGATCGTGCGTGCGTGCGTGCGTGCGTGCGTGCGTGTGCGCGCGCGCGAGTCTCCTCGTCGCGATTTCGCATTCGTCGGGCGACCAGCCGCGCGCAATAACCGCGCGCAAACTGTTTGGAAGAACGCGGCACACGCGGCCGATTCATCGAACGCGCATATATTTATAGCGGGCCGAGTTTCCACGAAGACTTTTCCTGGCGATGGATCCCAGCAGCGAAAGCCAGCCAACTCGGACCAGTTGCCCGACTGTTTGGGATTCTCCGCGGCCAACCGTGTCATCGAGATCGTGTTATTGTTGTTGTTGGTATATTGTCGTTGACAGCCGTGACGATTTGCAATGGCTCTCAAATGGTGATTCATTTCGCAGGAATTGAGATCGGCAGTTTGCGATTAAACGCGTCTTTGGATATCTCGGATGAGAGAAACGAGACGAAAGCTGACACGTTGGTCACCTGTTTCCACGATGCTTCAAATGTTAAATGAAATAAAACAAATATCGTCAATTAAAAAATTTTGAACGTCACGGCTAACTGGACGAAATATTACGAAATGAAAAATGAACTATTTTTTTCGAATCAAATAAAATGAATATCGTCAACCAAAAGAGTTGGTTACCTAGAAAAATGTACCATTCAAAGATTTCAATTAAAAATTGTACTACAGAAATTAAGAAATAATCGTGACTCGCTGAGAGCATCGTGTAGTAAACCTGACGTGTTAAAGACGAGTGGTACTACAACGTTGATGAGAGATGAAAAATTTGCATTCGCAGAGGTAAATACTGGCACTGTTCGACATCGTAGATTAAAACAAAGTATTATACATTGGCATTGTCACGGGCAATTATTGCGTGGAAAGAGATTTTTTTTTTTTTCAATTTTGCAGCATATTTGCTTGACGAGACAAATTGATCAATGATCGTGACTGATGTCACTGATGGAGGTTTTATGTTTTATTCAGTTTAGCTTTAAATAAAATATCGTGGAATAAAATTGGAATAAAATATCGCGCGGCGAAAGGCAGAAGCAAATATGACGATTTGGCTGCAAGTTAAATGGAATTTCGATGGTCCAAATGTTTGTTAATTATAAACGAAAAGAGAGTTAATTCGCCTGTCAATAATACGCAGCAGTAAACGCCAAATTGCCGCTGCTGCGAGTATTTCGATACGAATAATCGACAGGCACTTTCATCTCTATTTCGCGACGTGGTTCATTAACTCTGTTAATTATTACTTTCAATTATAACTTGAGCTAAACTTCGAACAATAAGCTTCGAGGAGAAATTTGAAAACACCCCCGCCCCCCCCCCCGGTAATAAACGAATAACACTCAAAAGCTGCGGGATGAACCGGGTACGTTCGCAAAGCAAGTCGATCAACGAGCGTTTACGAGCGAAACTTGGAGTGGCTGATAAAAATTAGCCGGCGAGTATCGCGTCGCGATGTTTCACCGAGCATCGAGGAAAAACGCCAGCGCACGCAATGCGTCTATTAAACGCACTGCTTTATTAGTCCTTCTCAGGTGAAGTACGCGTTTAAACGCAAGAGAACGAATCGCCGTGCTCGCTATTGCGCAATTTATCGCTGGCGTGTACGTTGAAAAACCGCGCGGAATAATTAAGATCATTTTTAACGACCAGATTGAGAAATCTTTTTCGCGTTCGGATAGAAAGAAGAAAAAAAAAGGAAAAAATATTGATTCGACGTGATTAATTACTCAACAGCTTGGTACACATTGCGCTAATATTGATAACAATCCGCATTGAACGAAGCAGCGTTAATAAAGTTTCAAGAAACGACGATACATTCGCGAAGACATTTTCCGCTGCGAGCGTCGCGAATCATGAATATATGGTAAACGTTGGGAGAAAGTGGGGGAAAGGTCGGATGTCGTAACGGTAGCAAAGCTCCAAAACGGAATACAAAGCGGACGGTTGCGCGTCCGTGAAACGCGACATCATCAAGGTATCGTGCAAAGTTGCCGGGATTATCTGGCGGCGAGCAGGCACACAGAGACGAGCCAGGCGGCATTATGAGGTTCCCATGTAAAATTGCAATCAACGTTGCGCCGATCGTTCACCTACGACCAGTCGATTCTCACATGTCTACATACCTAACCCGCCTACGTTTCGCTCGCGCGCTGCTCTCACGCTTTATTTCATGCGAATCATTGTGTCGGAGGACAAAAAAAAAAAAAAAAAACCGAGCAAAATGAAGAAAAAAACGAACGAACGAAAAGCGAAAAATCGGAAACAGGAAGAGAGAGAGAGAGAGAGAGAGAGAGAGAGAGAGAGAGAGAGAGAGAAAAGAGGAAAAAAAAGGAGCGAGCGTTTTATGATTTAACATTTCCTTTGATTTTATCGCTACGATACGTTCCTTTTCCTTGGGAAGTCTGAACGTGCTCGGAACGCACCGAGTCCTCGTACATTCGCAATCGTATCGATATTGAATTGCGCAATGGCACGCTTACGATTCGCTCGTGAACTTTCGCAAGGTGTACCCTGCATGTTTATTGTTTTCCTCGCATGGAAATTTCTTTCCACACTCTCAGCCGGGATAATATTCCACGTTCGTCGTCGGCGTTTCGTTTCGTTCGTTCGTTCGAAATTGCATTTGATTTCAATCGCGAGGGAGGAACGAACGGTTTATTTAGAAATCAAAGAGAAAGAAAAAAACAAACTGATAAAAAATAAAAGGAAGATCACGCGTGAAATTGCAGCTTTCAGAGAAAAAGATTCGCGCATGACGAAACGCAAGGATCGAAAAAGATTCCAGATTCATTCGTGGAAGGAGATTACACGGTTTTAACGACAAAAGAGAAAGAGAGAGAGAAAACAAGTATATAAAGCGATGTTTGGTTTCCTCCGTTTTATTATATCGGCTAGCTAGCGTCCAAGCACAGGTATTTTAGGCGCGGAATGTGATAATAAAAGTAGAAGCTAAACAATAATTTTATCGACGACGATAAAATTCTGTCCGAAAGTTATATCTATTACGCTTGTACCTTTTTCTTTTTCCACCCTGGGATCTTTCATACGCTGTTTAAATATAAAAGAAGAAAATTGCAAAAATAATTATCCCGATTCGAGACGAGACGAGAAAAATATCACGCGCCGACGAGGAAAATATCGCGCGAAGCTATATCAGTTTAATATAGATATCGATCCACGTGCGTGTCTGTGCACGGTAGTCTGTATTCACTGAAAAATCTACCATTTCACGTGGAAACGTGTACTACAGGGAACTGAAAATACGATTGCACCAACGGGGACTGATGCATTTCGGCGGATTACACAACGGCGGGGCGTCATCGGTAATTAAATACCTCGCAATTTTACAAATCGCTGATATCATTTCCGATAATTAACCGTGAAACGTTAACAACTGCCGATTTTCCAATTTCCACCGGCGTGTACGTGTCACGTCGAGCATCGAGCGACGAGGAAAAAATTGATCGTTCGGCAACGTCGGACGATATTTCGCCTCGGGGGTGGTATATTTTTAGCAATAGTTTGAAAAAAAAAAAAAAGGAAGAAAAATAGAAAACGAAGATTCTCGGAATCTCGGCGGCGATCGATCGTGTTATTTCGCAGGCAAGAAAATAACACGAATGAATCGGGTAAATGTCCGACTTGCAGAGGGTGAGAACAAAGGTGCTTCTATCGATTATCTCAAAATAACTCGCACGGACTTGGTAATCACGCCGAAGGAGGAACGACAACGGGTCAATCTTGCGGCGGCTATGTAGTAGTTTTCATATCCGGAAGTTCTCGCGACGTTGTCCGACCACGGGGAATCGTGTCAGCCGTATGTCACACTCCACCATTTTACACGCCACCGTGTACCACACACCGTGCATAAAATAGGTTATTAGCACTTTGCTCTTCAACTCGTGTCTCTTTTAACACCTCTCTCGGTTGTTCGTCCACACCATGTCTCTCAGCGGATGTTTCAATTACTTTGAACGTGCCACGTTTCCGAAAATTTCGAAAACAATTCCTTCCAGTGGATTTTATAACGCGTCGCGTGTCTGTGCGACTTTCGAGGATGGTGAAATTGTTGAATTCATTAAAAGCTAGGGAATAGACCAGTTCAGAGAGAGAGAGAGAGAGATGCGCACGTTTGACGAAAGGATTACTAGACGGCCGCTCTTCTCGCGCGCGATGTTTATCGGCGGTGTTTTCAACGCGCCTACGTGTTTCCCCCGGGCCAGTTTTTCCGTCCCGTTAATACGTCAACGCGGCGAGCGTAGACACGGAAATTTTTAGACCGCGCGGCAGTCGAAATAGAGTGGAAGTTCGAGTGGAAATAGAAACAGTTCGGCTCGAGTTCGTAACGCGAGTGGCGAGAGCGCGAAACGTCTTCCGGTTGCAGGATAGAAACACAAAGGGGGAGAAGGGTATCGGTGGGTGCACGATTGAAACTTTTCCAGTCGGAAAAAGAAGCGAAGAGAGCTTTTCTTCTCGGAGAGGGCAGGGGGGGGCGGCCGACCTAGCCGTTTGAAAGAGCGCGCCATGTTTGACATTTAGCGCGGTGAAAATGGATTGAGATATGAATTTTGAAAAACGCAATCACCGCAGCTGTTTATCCTGAAAATTTCAGCTCTGACCGACTGACCTGCATCGGCCGGCCCTTGCACGTAACGTGCACGCGTCCGCGTTCCCCTCCCCACCCGCGCCGCTCCCGCCACTTTATATATCCGCCCGATACTCTGAATCCCTGCCATCTCCGAGAATTCAAATTCGACCGCCGTCCGCGTGCATATTTCAAAAGACGAGCTTTATTGCACGCGTTGTCGCGAGAGAAGAAAGATGGAGAGGGAAGATGGGGAAAATCGCACGTTGTTGTTTGTGCTTTTCACGACGCTCCGGTTGTCGCGACACACTCGAGCGTCAGGTCTAGCTAATCGGTCAAGACGACGACGACGACACATCGAGGAAAGTCGACAACGACGACCGTGTACACTAGCGATAGGCCAGTTGCAACAATGTAACAAACCGATAGACGCCCGCCAAAGGCTGGATAACAACTGGCTGGCGTTACCATCGTGGAACATTGCCTCCCTCGGGCAATTTGCATCCCGCTTTGGTGGAGCGACGTGACAGTTTGCAATGCTACGAACGAGAGGATGACAACGCGGACGATTCGTGACGATCGTTACGCGTTACGTAAAGAGGGGGAACGGGCGAACGGATAATGATTTAGACGTAATCAATGGAGAGAAGCGGGCTGCGCTGACGTTTCGTTTCGTTTCGTTTCGTTTCGTTTGGTGTGCACGAGCCTCACGGAAAAATCGCGGAACAGGGTGGCTGCGAGAGTTAAAAAAAGCCCAGCGTCTTTCTTCACCGGCCGGCGCTTTCATCCCGCGGCCTCCGGCTTCATTTGCATGCACAGAGAGACGCAGCGCAGTTTTGTAATCGTTGAATACGCCAGAGATATCGCTTTACTTTCTAACGGAGGTAATTATCCGAACGATGGCAGGATCGCTTTGTATCTGCTAAACCGTGACAGAAGAGCTTATTGTAGCATCGCCGTTTGCTGGTTAATCGTCTAAGGAATTTTCGTTAGGACGTCGTCGTCGACGGTGTGTTTGAATATTCGATCGTTGCTCCATTTCTTTTCCAAGGGAAAAAGGATCTCTACGTTTAATTACTCGTCAAGTCGGACAACGAAGTCAGTGGAATCTGACGAGACTCGATTGGCAAATAAAAATGCCACGAAAAATCACTTTTCGTCGCCGATCCCCGTTTTAAAATAACTTGGTGACTTTTTACGAGCGTAAAAACTTTCCACCAGAGCGTTTCGTGGATTTACTTTCAGATTTAGACTGGCGTCCGACGCGAGTAAAAGAGAAGAAAAAGAAGAAAGAAGAAGCAAGGAACGATTGTCCGCGCGTAGCTCGAGGCTCGCAACGAAGAAGAGGAGGAGGAGTGGGTGTCGAAAAATCGAGCGGTGGCGCGCGAATCCGCGTGATACCGCGCGCGCCTCCGTCCATCGAAGGCGAAGACGACGACGAAAGTCGTGGAAAGTGCGCGACGACGACGACGATACGTGCATGCGTATGCCGCACGCCGCTGCGACGCGAACTGCAAGAAGGGGCTCCTCTCTGCCGGACGACATAGTGGGAGAGTGTATAACTGCCAGTGATACGGCGAGAACCCCGTGTTACGACAGAGACGGAGTGACCGGTCGACTCGCCGGAGAGAGAGAGAGATGACAAAACCGTCCCGTTGGTCGAAGAGAGAGAGGCGTAGAAAACGGCGAGAAGCGACGAGAGGCGAGCTGGCGGAGTGACGGAGGAGGTGCAGCAGAGGAAGGAGGGGGGGGGGGAGCAGGAGGAAAACTGACGAGGGAGAGAAAATGCAGGGAGGAAGACGGGGAAAACGCAACGGAGAAAGAGGGAATCGACGGGGAGACCGACGACGTACGACGGAGGGAAAAAGAGGGTCGAGAAAAAGATGGGAGACTGGGGTGACAAAAGCGAGAGAGAAAGAGAGAGAGAGAGAGAGAGAGAGAGAGAGAGTGACACACACACGCACACACACACACACACACACACACAGAGAAGAGGAGGGGGAGAGGGAAGACGAGAAGGGTGGAGGGACAAAGTGAACGACGAAGGGTGGCGAGAGGAGAGGGGGGGAGTTGTGCGCGCATCGGCGTGCACTGCACAGTGCATGCACCTCCGAGAGGTGTGGGTGAGATACGCGTTTGTGTTGGCACGAGCGTGTAACTGGGTCGCGGGTTCGACAACTTCAGCCAAGGCTGCTCGCGCAGCGGTTCTCACTCGCCGCTTCTGTCCGCGCGATTTCCCTGCCGATTCTCCTCCGTTCTTTTCGATCTCCTCGTTTCTTTTTATCTTTTTTTTCTCTCTCTCTCTCTCTTGTTCGATGGTGAAATTACGCGACCAATTGTTCATCGGGGCGAACAAACAAACAAACAAACAACAACAACAACAACAACAACGACAACGACAACGACAACGACAACATGAACGCGGAGATAAATCTGTCGGCGGCGTTGTTCCGACGAGATCGGAAAGAGACGCGTCGCGCATCCGAAACGCGGACCGCCTGGCCAGTGTTCGTCTTGCAACTGCGGCGGCGTTTTAAATTTCACGTCCGGTACGAATTACGGTAAAAATAACCGGTCACGAGAGCGCGCGTTTCGCCGCTCGCGGAGGATACGTCGATCGATACGATCCACCGGCGAACGCGAGCTTCCCTTTTCTCTCTTGCCCAGACTTAATTGAGGAAACACGATGCCGCGAACGTTGCTGCTGCCTCTACGTTCCAACCGTTTCCTTTTTTTTCTTTTCTTCTTTCTCTTCTCCTCTTTCTCCTCTCCTATTCCTCTACTATTCCACTCCTAGGCAACTCGATCGACCGTCAACCTAGAATCACTGTCCACCGATCGTTCGCCGTTTCTCCAACGTTTCTCCAACGTTGGGCGCGATTTCGACTCGAGTTCCTTTTTTACCACGACGCACCCGGAGCATCCGACGAGATGTTGCTCACGAGCTGGTTTTTCGATGAAAAGCCGCTTACTTTTATTCCATCCTTTAAATTCGCTCGAGAAACTACACATGTCGCGGACAAAAGTAAAGAAAACAACGCAGCAGGACGCCATTTAGACTCCGTCTTTACCGACGCGGGTCCGAACTACCACCGTCTGAATCTACTTGCATCGGGAGACTCCTCTGCGATCTCCAATTAGACGAAATTCAGTTTCGCGCGTCTGAACGCGCGGAGCAAGGGGTAGCTTCGATCGCGAGCTAAGACGGCGAAGATGGAAAAGCCGAGGCAGCTGGACGAGCATCGAGTGCGAGCACGTTGATAGCCGTGGGTTTCCACGTCTAGGGTTACCTTGGCGGCGGCGTGATTTAACGAGGCTTCGCGCGAAACAACGACATGCCGCTTTAAGGAGACGGAATACCGCGCATTATCACGAAAGCGCACGCTCTTTTTATTGGTTCGCCGCCGTCGCGTTATTGGAGATCGACGACGCGGTTTGTACGTATTATCGTCGGTATTATTCGCCGATGCTAAGCACAGTCTCGCTCGTCTCTCACAGTCGCGAACCATTGCAAATAAATGCGCGTACATCGACTGTTCGCAAAAGTCTCTCTCCGGATACTCGGTTGGAGTAAAGCAAGCGAGTGCTCGGGTATAATATTTAGCACAGACGTACGTTAGATCGGAAAGCGAAGCTGACACACGTCGCGTTAGAGAAGATGGGTAAATTGAGTGAACGAGCGGAGAAGCCTGTATATATAGTCGTGCATTTTTTGCCACGTAGATTTGCGAAGATCGGCAGAATATTTTGCAGCCGAGTATTTCCGTATCTCGCCCGCCGTGTAATATTGGATATTTCGCAGTAAAATTTCTATCAACCTGGGAGGTCAAAATGATGGTTGGAAGGGAATTTACCAACGTTCAATATAGAGAAGATTAGCCATCGGAAATTCTCGATATTAATCTCTATCGATTATCGTCTGCGAGATATTTTAGAAGAAAAGATTTCCTGTGCAAACGACGTACTGTGCACGTACTGTACGAATAATTTCTACAATTTCGTGCTTTATTCAACGAGCTGGCAGAAATATTGCTTGTTTTATTAATGAAAATTTTCAGTTTCAGTACTCGTGTATTCTAGAATCTTAGAACTTGAGAACTCGTAAAATTTTGCTGACTTTTGACGTATCAGTTCAGTGCGAGAAGAGAAGAAAAATTCTGACTTTTCCGATTTCTATAACGCGACACTGTCTTGCAAACCAACGACATGTACTGTAAAATTAACGTTTCAGTTTCAACGTACTTTCGCCAACAAATGTCCAAAAAGTACAGCAAGTTTCCGAAAGATCGTTCGAGCTTTATCGCGTTTCAATTACTAACGATTACGAGCCGTGTTCTTGGTTTTTACGGTCGCGTTGAAAGTATCGCCGAACGCTTTCTTCCCTGAACGCGTAATTCTTGACAAATCACGGCTCGCGTATCGATCCTCGCGTTTTTCTCGCCACACAAATCCCCGAACAGTTTTTCGTCAGTTTCAATTTCGTGGAAATTTCCGTTTTCGATTCACCGGCGAATCAAGTCGAAGGCGGAAGACGTCGAACCGTTCAACCAAAGTTAATTTCGATTTTTCACGGAATTTAATATACGCGCGACGGGGGCGGCGTGTGTGACGCGGGAAAAAATAGGGGCACGGACATTAAGGAAGTATTTTCGCTGCACGAGAGTTTAATTCGCATGGTTTTATTACGTCGCGTAACTGGGACGCGTATGATCGAAGAATCGGAGGAATTCCTGCCGAGCGGCGGGAGTATTAATATTAATACTTCGTTCACGCTTCGCGAGAAATATTTGAGAAATATCTGTATGATAATGTTGCGCAGCGTAATGTCGCGATTACAAAATCGCGAGAAGGTTTCTCCTTCCTCGGAATTCTAAATTAAACAAGATCTTCGTTACAGAGCTCGTTGAAACAGTCTCGGCCGAGTTAGATTTAATTATCGTCAAACGGCATTGCTAATGGACGAAATACGCAAATCATCTCTGATCGTACATTTCCATGGAAAAATATTCATCGACGAAGGTTTTTCAACTCGCTGATCGATTACGATACGTAATTCATTAATACGTTGTAAATTAACGGTCTGCGACGTAACGTAACTGCTCGCTTCTAACGACACTTTATCTTTTATCGTGCGAAGGTTTGCACAAACAGCGCGAAACGTGTCCGAGTCGAGGCATGTTCGAGCAAAAATTCAATCTCCGAGCCGTCCAACTCTCAGTGTCGATCAAATTTGGCTAAATTCGGGCCAATTTGGAAAAGAAAAAGAGAAGCTTTGTGCAAGGCCATCAAATACTAGGTTTACCTGCTAAATATTAGAACGTACCATCGCATATCGCGCGTATTTCGATACGTTTAAATTTTACTTGGTAAATAAGCGACGTGTAAAGGAATTAGTTTCCTTCAACTTTAAAACGACCATTTTCCTCGAAACTGCACGATAATGACAAATTACAGCTCGATATTTTTAAAACTATGGATAATACCAAGTACGACATATCCAGATATTGCAATGTTGCTCACAATTTTCAAAGTATTTGGAATAAAACGGGAAAGTTGAGACCAGCATACCAGAGTGAAGATCTCTCGAATTGAACAAAGCTACGATACCAAACAATGCGTCGAGACTCCAAAATTGCGTCGCGTTCTTACAGACAGGAGGAGAGTCTGAACAGAAAGAAGACGCGAGAAGACGATGTGTTTCCTCCGCTGAACTTATCAATTACCCGAGCTTACTGAACGATCATCAAAGAGAATTCGCCGCACAGAGGACAGACAAGATTCAAGGCGGTTCATAGTTCGCGAGGCGAAACGAGGCGAGACGAGCGCGAAATCTGCGTGACACGATTACGTCAGGCGTCGAGTTTTCGCGGTGACGCGCGGGGACCCGCGCCGCGGGAAATGGCGCGTTTTCGTCCCGAGTTTTCCTACGGGTACGCACACGGGTAGTTGCGCGTGTCAGCGTACGCCCGGCGAACGTTGCGGCGAACGCGCTCGTTTGCGCGAGAATCCGAGCGGCGTCGTCGCACTCGCGCAGCATGCAATTACGTAAAACGCGCGCGAGCCGTCGCTTACGTTTTTTGCAGCGGCGGCGCGAGGCCGGACGAGGCGAGAGAGCCGCGAAAGCGGCAAGTCCGCGTACTCGAGCGCGAAATCGCGCGCCGCGACGAAACCCGCAGCGTCGCGACGCGGCCACCGGGTAAACACGACGATCGATTTCTGCACCCTGCCCTGCCCTACCCTGCCCTGCCCTGCCCAGCCCAACTTCTCGCCACGCTACTCCACGCCAACCGATGGACTTGCAGAAAACTTTTCTCTTTTCCGCGCGCTTTTCCTCTTTCCCTCTCTCTCTCTCTCTCTCTCTCCCTCTCTCGGCTGCACTCCTCCATCGTAGTTGCGCGACCGGCCGATTTCGAGGATAAAGCAACCGGCTTAATCGAACTTTAATTACACGCAACGCTGACGTGTACATGTATATATAATATATAAATTATATAAATAAATATATATATAAATAATTGTTTCGTTGTGTAACGACGAGTAGCTGCGAACAACGGAGGGAGTAGTTTGCACAAGTTTGAGGAAGAAAAGTTTCGGTGATTTTGGATTCCTCGCGAGAGGATTTTAATTTGAAAGACACTTGGGCGATTTTGAAATTTGAACGTCAAGTGAAAAGATATCGAGAATCTTCGGACGAAGAGTTTCAAGTTCAAGTTCAGAAACCCAAACAAGGGAAATTCGATTCGTTTTCGCCAGTTAAAAGGATCGTGGGTCGTCCTTTTCCACGATTAACCGAGTTTCCAACCTAGCTAGCAACAGAGTCGAGAATTAGTAATCTTGATAAACAGCTTGGAGGATATTTTGCAGCCCGTTTTTCATTTCCTTCGAGAATTTTTCAGCAAACGACGCGATACGGGTAATTTAATCGAAAACGACTGTGCCATCACAATCTTGCCTCTTCAAACATCGACAAACAAACACAGACATACCGCAAAGAGGATTTCCGCGATATTTATCAGAAGCTTCGCTGCACTTCAGCCAACGTCGTGATATCGACGTTCGCATCGTCATTCGATTGTTATTTTAAAATTATCCGGCCGAGTGTGCAACTCCGTTAATTACACGAAAAAGCCTGGCCATACATTGTCCGTCTCTTCCCACGGTTTTAGGACGACCCCGCTAAAAATACCGGGAAACCGTTAGAGTAACGCCACGAAGCATTATTCCAACTTCACAATTCGTGTCGGAACGCCGCAGACTTTAATGATCATGGTTGTATGGTGATCACGTCATACCAAGAGTCACAAGTCGTAGTCATAGCCGTCGCGGACTCGCCTTACGCAATCTTTATCGTCTTCGTCTCGGGCTCACACAATGCCCTCGCTCCTTTGTCTTTTCCACATTCGGTCATTTTCAAAAAAGATACACCACACATACACACCGTTGTGAAATATCGCGAATCGGCGAAACGTTCGTCCAAATCGCGCGGTTTTCGGCGAAAAGGAAAGAAAGTTTTTAATTTATCAATTACACGCTGAACCTCGTATAATGGTTACGATAATGGTTCGTCAGTGGCTCGACACTTTCGTTGCGAAATGTCCTTGTGTGACAAAAAAAAAAAAAAAAAGAAAAAAAGAACAAAAAAAGAAAAGTACTGCCAGCGTTTTGCGAGCGACGTCGTTACGTTCGTAACGATCAGGAGGAAACAAGGAGCGAGAAAGGAGAGGAAAGAGCGTGCCTCGAAAACGTCGTGCCTATACGCGCATGTAACACCCGTAGAGCTCTGGTTGCATAACGCTGCATCCGATTCTCTTCTCTTTCTCCGTCCGCTCGCCTCGTCGCCCCTGTTCCACGTTCCGTGCCTTCTGACGTGACACCTGCTCTCGCGCGGTGCGCTGTCGCGAATTTCTTTTTTTTTCTTCCTTCTCTCTTTTTTTTTTTTTTCCACCGCGAATCGGTACAATGCGACGTTTCCGAGGATTCTGCGCTCGCGTTTCTGGCTCACATTTACGTCCCCCGTCACCACCAACGCGGTCCACCAACCCATTTTTCCAGTTTAGACGAGATACGTCTCTGTCTTTTATTACTCTCCATTTTTTCCACCCTTTGGTCTGAAACAGCCTTCGCGAAACACGACGTTTCAAAGGGAGAGAACGAGCAGGGGAGGCGCACGTCGGTGAAAAGAGACGAGCGAACTCGAGGAGAATTCGAGTGCGATTAATCGGCGAATTCGTAATCGGCCGCGAGCGCGAGGTGCAACGCGATTAAGCGAATTTTTATCGCGTTCTCGCGAAAATTCCCGTCCGTCGATGCTTTTCGAAAACCAGGCGGAAAGATGTCGGAAAGAGATAATTTCAATCTCGTCGGAAGAAACGGATAATTCTACAAACTGCCAAACTATTTTATTTCGTTGAATCTCGAGTCATGTTTTAAAAGTTGTAAAGTATTTTCTCCGCTGAAACCAAAGCGAACGAAAAAAAAAAAGAAGAGAAAAATTCGAGAATTACTATTGGACTCAAACACTCGCAAACGCTTTCAAACACACGCCTCTCTAAAGACGCTCGGAACGTGGCGAACTGTGCTCCTCGAGCGAGTCGCGAATCGATCTAAAAAAAATCATTTCTAGGCTCGTTAGAGCGGATCGAATCGATACACCTTAACGCTCGATACACCTTGCGGGGCAGCTCGCTAATGAGTCTAACGACTGAACCGCGCGAACAGAGACGCATTCAAATGGTCACATCTAAATTGGTAACGAGTGGTGGTGACTGAGCCAAGAGTGCCGCTTTTGCGATGCTGCCCTACATCGAATCGTAACATGGCAATGAGCCGACCGACTCGGGAATCGCCGGTCGATAATCTTTCTTCCTATCAGCGCCTTCCTGCCGCACGCTTAAATATTGAGCTTCCCATCTCTCTCCCGCCTCCCCGCCCTCTCGCCGGCGTTGATAACGCGGCACCGCTGTTATTTCAATCCGAACCGTTTCGCCACGGGCCACGTGGTACTCTACTTTTCTTCTTTTTTTTCTTCTTTTTTTTTTTTCGTGATTCACCTGTTAAAGCGAGTATCGAGGAAACATGTAGCCTACGATCTAGAATTTAGACCGTTTCCGTTGGCGATCGACGTACAAGAAGCGATAGCGTCATTATCTGTAGTTTTTTAAGGTATAAGATAATAACGGGAAGAACGGTCGCGTTAAAGTTGACGATCCCGTTCTCGGAACGCGAACTATGGAGAAATTAAAAAAATTTTCCCCGCCGTCGTTAGAAACTTGCTCGCAAAACTTTGGTTTTCGTTGCTGATTTTTCCACGTGGCAGTTGCGCGGTGTAGAGCAACTTTCTCGCACAGCGGAGCGGAGAATGTGCTTTCGAACGTGTTTCGAAGAATTGGTAAGTTTATCGGCTCGTTGCAATTGCTATCTTCACATTCTTCCTTTCTTTCCCGTGAGATTGCCTCGCTATCACGATGATCCCTTCTGGGGTTACTTTGTAATTTCACACCGTGTTCCGTTAGAGCGGATCGTCGATGAAGAAAAATTAAAAAAGCGCGATCCAACACGATCGACGTGCAATCGATCAGAAACTCAAAGTCACCTCGCGTTCTATAGATCCGTAGGAAATTTAAGAAATTCTTTTATAAATTAGTCAAAAGATGACCATTCTTGATTAAAAAAAAAAAATATATCATCGACGATGCAACATCAACTTTTGAATTGATAATAAAATCAGCGACTAATAACGTACTTTTACCTACAAGAAGGATTACTACTTTTAACAAACAAAAGGAAACAAAATATTATCGACGATGCAGTAGTCAACTTTTGAATTGATAATAAAATCAGCGACTAATAAACGTACGTTCACGCACGTGTGCGGGTCGATATCGTCGGCGGTGAAGACGATCTCGAGGTGCAAAGGTTAGAAACGTGACGCAAGTGGAGGCAGACCGTGTTGGTCCGACAATGGGTTCCGCGATATCGAGATATCCCGCTTTAAGGAGATTCAGCGCTGCTCCCGTCAGCCAGCCGCGTACAACACACACACACACACACACACACAGACACATACCGTGTTATCCTCGCAATTTTCTCGCCGTGGAAAGGTGCCGTCGCTTGTTTTCCACCGACTCGCGTATCCGTGGCTAATATCGCTTGACCTATGGTTAATGCCAGTATCGCGGGCTCTCTCGTACGTACGTGCCGTATCCGAGTGCTAGGTACCGTTCGGCATTCATCGGGAATGCGTACCTTCGAAAACGTCGACGTGGAATTCCTGGTTACCGGCTCCGGCAGAACCTTCTGCAGAAATTTCTGTAATGACGGTGGTGGCGTACAAGGGTGGTGTACTCGGACGTATCGCTGGCCAATTTACACGCGCGTTGTCTCAAAGACACGTTCCAGAGTTTCGATACTCAACGAGAATGTAACGATGAAACGTACGAAAGGGTATTAAATTTTTCGAAATGTTCACATTGCTCGACTGATTTGAGCAGAGGGACGCAAAGGATCGGGTGGAATGAAATTTTGAAGATGTGATCGGCGTGTTTGTGAATATGGATAGGGACGAATGTTGGTTGATACTTGTTCATTTTAGGTGGCTCGAATTGCAGACGTTTTAATGAATTTATGCTCAAGAGATGTTCTGTACATAGATCGTTGGAATAATGCGCAACGGATGGATGAAAAATTCGAAAGAGTTCGAAGCGCGATCAAGGATAATTCGTAAATTTCGACAACTGTGTAAAAATTCGAGAGATGCGCGAGATAATGGCACTCTTGCTGGTTGTACGATTTATTAATTAAAACGATTAATTTAACGCTCGACGTTACGATATTTTGACGTAACCGCGTGCGTGCATTAACGACACGTTATCGTTTCGCAGAGATTTGAAAACCGTTTGAATTCCGCGGATTCTGCGAATGTAACACGTCGTTTGAATAAAATTACGCAACGCGGTTACAACCTCGACGTTATCGTGAACATTTCGGTCGATATCGTAATATTTTGATGCAACTGCATCGCGCGTTGCATAATTCGTTACGATACATTGATAGGACGCGATGTAACGTGGCCACACAACGACGCGTTAATATTTTTTTCCTTTTTCTCTCTTTCCGAAACGGGCAACAAACTGGTAAATATCGGAGGATATCGGGCCGTGGATATTTATAAATATACCCATTGTGCGATATCAACGTCCTATTACGTCTTCGCGTCTCGATTTGTCGAATCATCTATTCCCATTCGCTTCATCGTTCAATTATCTCCGTCGTTTATGCACGCCTCGTCGCTCAATCGGTTTTTATCTGTTACGAAACAAACAACGTCCGCGCCTGGCGCATGTAAGTTGCAGCGTTACTTGCCCAAGACAATGAATCCGCGGGATCGATTCCAATCGAATCCGCGCGGCCCGATAAACCCAACGGGGAGGAGGAATCCCCACCCGTCGTGACCTTCTGTATTATTTCATAATTTCACTTTTCCCGCGAAGGTTACAAAACAAACAAAAAAAAAAAAAACAAAAATTCATCGGGACGTAAAAAGCGCATAAAAAAAAAAAACCTCGGTCTGCCATCGATCCGTCTCGACGCGTCAATCTGCTTTTCCATCATCCGTGAAACGTCCATTCTGCTGAAAATTCTCGAGTCGCGTTCAAGTCGCGTCGGGCGAACAACGCGCGTCCATTAAAAAGCAACAAGAAAGCGACGAGGGAGAAAAAAAAGAGGAAAAAAAAAACAGAGAAGGAAAAGAAGAAAAAAATAGCAGAAAACTAGAAACGAATACGAGTGAACAAAAAAAAAATGAAAAAAAAGAAAAAGAAAAAAAAGGAAAAAAGGGGGAAGAGAGAAAAGAGAAGAAGCGAAGATAACAAAAAGCAACGAGATGAGAAGAAAGAAGCTCGACCATTGTCCGTCGTTTCCACGACAAAGCTGGCGCTTTCGAACGATGAGAAAACGTTGCACGTGCGAGCGGTATCGACGTCTGCGCCACGGAACGGCGTAGCATACGTCAACGATGACGACGCCGACTACAGCTATGACTACAGCTATGACTGCAACTACGACCACGACCACGACCACGGCGACGAGAACGACGACAACATCGTCGTCGTCGTCGTCGTCGTCGTCGTCGTTGTCGTCGTCGTCGTCGTCGTCGTCGTTGTCGTCGTCGTCGTCGTGGTTGGCGACGCGAGGTGAGCTTTGGTTGCACGGGCGCGCGCGGCTATCGATCTGCGAACCCACGCTTCCGTTTCTCCTCCTCTGCCGCGCCTCACCCTTCTTCTGCAACTGCAGCTGCAGCTGCAGCACCACCAGCACCAGCACCAGCAGCTTCGCGACCCAACCCTCGCAGCGCTGATACTTCAGCCCCTACCTTCCTCTCTCTGTCTCCTTCGCTCTTTTCATATCTACCTGTCTCTCTGTTTCTCCGACTTTTCCTTTTCATCTTTCTCTCCCTTGCACTCGCGCGTTCGCCGTTCTCCGTTCTCCGTTCTCTGTTTCAAGCGCAGCGTTTCCTTTCGCTCTCTCTCTCTCTCTCTCTCTCCTCTCCCTTTCGCTGTTTCCAACTTTCTGATTCTTTCTTTCTGCACGGTCCGTTCCACGCGCGCCTATAGCCCGCCCGTTTTAAAGGGTAGGTGTTCCTCTTTCTTTTCTTCGACCACCCATCCCCCGCTTCCCACTCTCACCCCTTTCTCTTCCGCCCTCGCCCTCCCAGCCACCCCCTGCCTCTCTCTCTCTCTCTCTACACCGTTCGCCGCGATTCTTTCTTTCGTTCGTTCGTTCGTTCGTTCGTTCGGTCTTTCTTTCTTTCTTTCCAACTTCGAGCTGGTACTCCCCGGCCCGCGCGCGCCCAGAGTTCCAGTTATGTGAATAATGAAGGGCTTAGAAGTCGAATAATTAATATCTCTTTAAGCGGCGTCGTTGAACGGATCTTCCGGCCCGCGCCGTGCCGCGTTTGTTTTAATGGACCGTCTTCGCCAAGACGTTTCAGCCCTCCGTTTATAAATCATTAAGGAGATGATTAACCGTGGCAGAATCTTTGCAATTTCACATGTTTTTCCTCTCTCCCGGTCGCCCTTTTTTCTTGTTTTTATTTTATATTTTACTGCTCGCTCATTCTCTAACTACGTTTAAACACAACTCGAGCTTGCAAACGTAACTTCGGTCTCCACTCCCAGATGAAAAACATCCCCGCGAAAACAATGAATCGCCAGAAATTTAAACAACGTCGTTCCTCGAGACGACGCGACGCGACCAACTTATTACCCCCCTTCCCCCCCTCCGTCTGCCGTATTATGTGCCGCGTTTAAGCTATACATCTCTCCGTTGTGCCACTTTCCGTGCGTTACGTTTTAATTGCAAACCGGGGATACACCCGGTTTCAACTTCAGCCAGTCCGCCGCGCGATATTACGCACCATCGAGTGAAATTATTTCGAAACTCTATTACACGCAAAATTGACCTAAATGTCGTCTATACATTTTGCAACGTCCAAACGACTTACACTGTACTATTTAGACTTATAGCGTAGCAATTGTAATTTAATACAACGTATCGTCGAAGAACCTCTTCGACAGCAATTAACGATCGAAAGTTGAAGCAGGCCTCTGAATTTCTTCGTATAATATTTCCGACATTTAGCATTTTCCTGAAAGCAGAGTAGAGCTTCTATACCTTCTGTGCCGTCGTGGAACGTTTACCTACTTACGAGCGGTCGTGCCTATTACTATAATCTTATCGTATCGCGACGTCTATAAGGTCGATGATCTTTCAATGACTGATGGCATACGTGGCAAGGGGACTCGGCTGCATATCGCGTTCCCCCGATCACGCGAGTAATTACGCGGCAATTATTCCGGAATCGTCGCGACAGATATTCGACGAGCAAGGAGAGACGCTCGTTAACGAAACCATCCGTGACTAACGCGATTACACTCGCGTTGCAAATATAACTCGATCGAAGATTCGGTCGGAGCGAAATATTATTATCTCCAAAAAGGACGTTTGCAAGACGCGTGAAATTTTTCTAAATACAAACTCGATTCTGGTTTATTGAAATTTCAGTTAAAGTTGCAACGTTAAATTTTCGTTTCGTTGAGCGAAGGGACAACATTTGGCGTTTCGATAAATACCGGAGAAGTGAAATAATTGAGTGCTCGGATATACACGGTATACTCGCAGGCACTCGTAGCCACAGCACGGTGATCCAGAATCCGCTTAATCATCGTCGTTTAGATGGAAACTGGCTCGGTCAACTAGTTTGGTAGAAAGTTCGACAGCAACCGGATGGTAACCACGCGATCATAATAGCGCGATAAGTATGAATCGGAGAGCGATCACGAGCGAGCGATAGACGTGGATCGATTTCGTAACGACAACCTTCGAACCCGTTCGACGGCTCTGAAAACACGGCGACCGAAGAGAGGACGAACGACTGCCCTGGTTCAACGCCGTTCACTGGCAGACTCGAGTCGCTGCTTTGGCTTTCACTCGCGAGAAGAAAAAAAAAAAGAAAAAGAAAAAGAGACGAAACATTCCTCCTATCGAAAGTATACTTATTTTAATTTTAATCTGATTATTCTCAATCTCGAGAATATTTTTACAGGAATAACAGGAGAGTTGTCAGAAACGATCGCACGTTCCGTCGATTGACCATCGATCCACGTTGCCATTTCGAATAAAGATATTTGCAAATCTCCCTGCTCGTCGTTGGTTCAATTTCTCTTTTTTCACTCAAACGAGTAATTAAACGAACGGAGATTCCGAGATAAGGTCATCCTTCGAGTAAAGGAGAACAGAAAGAAGGGAAAGAAATTTCGTCCGTCTTTGTCCCGCGAATAGAATCGATAGGCGACGCGAGATGGACAATTACTGTCGCAAGTAATAGCGACGATATAATGGTACCTCCGCGAAGAGGAGCCGGCTTGCTTGCGAAACAACGCAATTTATTTCTCCGTCGAGCGAAATTACTTAATTTCCTGAACATCGTTCCCGAAACGTTCGCCACGTTTCGTTAATAAGCCGTCGTTATTATTAGAGACGCCTTCTTCTTCTCCGCGGCGAGAGAGCAACAACGCGATGAAATCATCGTTATCGGTTCGTGGCACTCGGATCGAGCGACACGCGGAAAGCGCGCGATTATTTGATTTTATTAACCGTCAACGATCTGACTAATGCCATGAAATTATTGCCCGGGTCAAGGGTCAGCCGCGTTGCGAGATCGATGCACAACTGTTCTTCCTCCGTCGTTTCTGTTGCAACATCGGTTCCCTCGAAATAGCTGTCCGAAATTTTTCACGCTTTCTTCGTTCCTTCGCAACGTCTAATCGAATATTTAACCTCTGACCGACTCGACGTTTAACCGACAATCGGAGTTTTGATCGAATTTCATTTTGATCGAATAAAAGAATCGACTGTAATTGACGTCACCGTGACGAATTTACGATATTTGAAATTTCTCCGTTATACATTCCTCGGAATTTCAGATAATTTTCAACCGCGACCGAGCTTTTACGGAGCAGCGGTTTCGCTTCAGATCCAAAATTTTACTCGTCGATCTTTGAAAAGCGTTGGAAGCTCGACGCTAATTACCTTTATGATAAATATATATCGCTCGAGTTTGTCGGATATCTCACTTAACAAGCTATTGTATGTCTCGAGGACCTTTTTTACATTACATACATCAGACGATAAAATTTTACGAGACGGTCCCTTCGATCATTGAAAAGTGCGCGATCCAATTATTCGAAGAATAGCATATTTTAAACGATTAAGAACTTTGCAACACGGTTACAGGGCCAAGATTGAAATTTATTAGAGCAATTTTCGCCCAGCGCACTATTATTACTCCGATATCGTGAAATTTTACTGAACATAGTTCGCTTCTAAATAGACACAAACACTTTGACCCGGAGCGTTATGCACGTAGAAGCGTTCGCTAACCCACTGTTTATTGTATCAATATTTCGCTCATATATTTGCCAATAATTCCTTTTCTTTCCGAAATAACAGAATCAACCCGCTCGAACAATATGGAGCATAAATATGCAAATGTGCAACGGCCAGGAAAGTATATTAAATTTCGTGCTCTCGTACGACTGCGAAAGTTTGATAGAACGAAAATGAAACGCGAAACCTGATAAAATAGCGGTTTATTGGAGAATAAATAATTTCGCAGCCGCTATGCGCGAACTAATTACGAACTGGGGGGAAAATCGGCGGACGATCGGCCGACGGTTGCTCCGTGCGCGAGAAAATAAGCGGAAAAAATACGGAACGGTATTACCTTTCCGTTCAGATTTTTCCGTTTTCAAGAAAATATATTTCCTCGATATGGGGAAATTAGCCGGGGAACGCGCGTACGTTGGCAACTTTCAAATTTAATTTCCCCGAGAACGAGAGGCTTCGAGCGGAAAACTTTTGTTCCCCGTAATTATTTTCGTGGAATTATCCATTTCCACCCAATTTCACGCGCAGTCGAATTTATTTGACAAACTTCAAACACGGGATATAATTCGTCACACGAACTGACATTACTTTTCAATTTTTTTTTTTATCAACCAACTATTCACCGATCAACTGTTCGCGCGTCAAGGAGAGAAACAAGCACGCGGAGAAATTCGAGAAATTCGACAGGTGGACGCGTCGGGGCGAAATTTTGTTTTCTCGTGGTCGCGAAGGCAGGACGACATTAGCAGCCGACGTTACGGGCGTTCTTCTTACGAAGCGTTTGCGCAACCCGCAACTCTTACGTGGGTACTTTCGCTTTGCATAATTTACTCGCCGCGTTTCGATCGTGTATTCGTATTCGGGACGGCTATGACTCTCGCGACATCGTCCACTCGCTTTTGAAACCGTCCCTGTCCTTTGGCTATTTCCAACCGAGCACGCGTTTTCCCTGCGCTTCGTGGAAACCGCGCCTTCGTCACACTCCTACGAAACGATTTCTGTGAAACTTGCCAAGATACGCGGCTGCCCGCTGCCTCTCTCCTCACCCTTTCTCCTCTCTCTCTCTCTCTCTCTCTTTGGTTAGTGTCTTCGACGTCTCCGAGTCGATAAAGTTCCGCAGTTTGAACAAGAGACTCGTGGCTGCGAGCTTTGATCGTTCATTTCAAGTTTCATTAGCGATCACTCCCGGCGCTTCGCGCTCGCTCTTCGTGACCAACACGCGGGAACACTTCCTCCGCGTGTTGGATGTTTGTTGTTCGAGCACGATTAAGCCCGGTTAAAAGTAGAATTAGCACAGCGGGCCGATTTACCGACTTTCCCGTGGAAATTCCGCGAAACTCGCTCGCCCCGACCATTTCCTAGAGATTTCCGTAGAATCTTTTTTAGTTTGCTCGATGCTCGTCGTGTATTTTTCGTTTCTTTTTTTCGTACGCTCTTCGTTTCAGGCGGAAAACGAAGACAGATCGTGTCATTTTTCGGGGACGATTTTTGAAAAGTAAAACTCGCGCATCGCGCTGCGTCACGCTTGGCGAATCCGTGCTTTCCAGCGCGTATTTGTATTCGGCACGGCGCGCGGTCCGCGACATCGTAAAAGTTTTGAAACGTTTCGGAGTATCCTTGCTGCCGGTTTCTAACCGATTTCCTTTTTTTTTTCTCTCTCTCTCTCGGTCGCTTTGGAATACGCTCCTACCGGCAGCGTAGAAAAATTTCAAAACGTTTCGCGACAACAGTCCTTCCAGTTAACCTCGAAATACTCAACTTTTGCCGAACTGAATCAAATTCATTTCGTCTTTCAAATGTTCCAACAACGTGTCAACACTGATTCTCCGAAAGCTAATTGATCGAATCGATTTAACTCGCGTTTCGTACTGCACGCTAACTGAAATTCAATTACTTCCAAGATCAAGAGGACCGATATATATGTATATCGTAGGTTATTTGGCAAAATCGTCGTTCACCGCAAACCTTCGGTTAACGATCATTTGCCGTGCGCACACGCCCGTGAATCGATACATATTTACGCAGGACGTATCGACGTTATCTAGTTGGCCGATCATTTCGGAAGCCACATCAATCACGCAGTCCAATGTTTGAGATCAATTCTAGCAATCTTGCGCGATAACGGAATCGAATAATCGACGGTGACGAACGTGTTTCTCGCGTTTGTACGAGACAATTTACCAGCCGTTTATCGAGCCTGATTAGAGAGTCGCCTGTTTCGCGTCGCGCGAAATTCGAAACGAAAATTTTACGAATGGCTCCCCGATGACGTAACTTGGCCGCGACGAGCGGACGCGAGCGACGCGTAAATGAAATTAACTCGCGACGAGCAAGCACCGTGTAAATAACGTAAAACGACGTCTCGCGGCCGCGCTGCGAATTCCACCGGGAAACTTTCGCGCTGAAATTCGTATTCGAAATTATGAAAGCGCCGCGAATTGGGATTTTCGCGCGGTGCGAACGGCCGTTCCATCTTTTTTGTCCCTTTTACTCTCTTCCCTTCTCTTCCCTTCCCTCTTTTTTTTTTTTTTTTCCTCTCTTCCACGGTTCCTCGTGTTTGACAACGTTGAGCAAAATTTGCTCGTCGCGTTAGCGATCGTTAACGCGGCGTCGCCGGTGTACGGATATTCGGGCGCGCGTTGTCCGACGACGAACCTCCTAATCTACTGCCAGCGAAACTCAACGTGCAAAGTGAACGGTCGGATGCGCGCCGCGAATCAACGAACCTCCCCCGCCACCCCGGCCGCGGCTGGCTGCAAATTCTGCAGGTTCGCGAACTTCGAACGTGCGAAAAGTACGTTGCGTAAGTCGAGTTTATCGTCCGTTTCTCTCAAGAAGCTGAAGTCCGCGCCGAACCGGAATATCCCTACTTATCGCAGCAGTTAACGCTCGCTCTCGGATTATTATCCGCAAATCCTTCGACACCCGACCGAGGTTAAAAGTCGAACTTTGGCACGCGGAATTTCTCGTTGGAGACTCGAAACTGGTTTTCGTTCGAGAATCTTGCAAAAATTCTAGAGTACGAGACCGAGAAGAGTTACGAGAAGATATCACTCTGCGATTCCGCCAAGTAATCGCTGTTTCTTACTTAAGAACGAAAAGAAAAGAAAAAGAACACGCACACACACACACACACACACTTTACTTTCTTGTAGCAAAGGGACGGTAGTAGACGCGGAGCGCGTTATTCTCGAAAGGACGTTATGTAAACTCGGTGATTCCGTGGGTCCCGCGTACAACGGTTCTCCGACACGAGCGGAATTAGAAAATTCACGTTAGGCCATCGCGGACCGGCCCGTACGTACGCACGCGTGATTCTTTTTCCTCGAGATCGTACACAATCGTCGTGGGAACGTTTCTGTAACGCGTGTGTACGCATACGCACAGGGTATGGGCACATTCTCACACGTATACACACACACACACACACACACACACGCACACACGCACACAGAGGTTGATCGTAACGGGGCTTTTTCGTTACCTTTTATGCTCCCGGACGAGGTATGGGGCGTCTGCGGTGCGTGCGAGGTCAGAGGTAACGGCGAGCCCGAGGAGGTCGCGGAGTGTTCCAACTTGGAACTCACCGCGCTCCACATCTCGAACATGTTGAACGCCGTGGTGATGGCCTTTGGTCACTTCCAGGCTGCTACTCCCGTAGGTCACCCGGCACCCTTTACAAGCCCGGCGTAACAACATCCGCTGCGGCGGCTCCGCGACGCCACCCGCGAGAGCACGTCTCTTCGTCCAGCCAGACGGCTGTCCTTCTCAGCTGTTATTCCACTTGCCACGCTACTATCCAACGCTCTCCTGACCCACCACCTGTCACTCGATTATCTTCTCTGTACCAGTTGTACAGTCGACTGTCGTTTCCTTGATTACTCCCTCTCTCTTCCTCTCTCTCTCTCTCTCTCTGTATTATCGCAACACGTTGTTGTACTATGCGCCACCACCACCGTTTACCGCCAACGATCTTTCCCCGGGAAACTTGGACACGAATTTCATTCACTTGGTACGATCGAACGTGTCGTGTTTCTTCCTTTTCCCCTCTTGCCGGTTTCTCGATTGCTCGATGCTGAATATGAATGTCGAATCGATGATCGTTAACAAAACTATGTCACCTAGTGACACTTTTCTTTCTTCCCTACTCGCCTACCGGTTATTTACTAAGCTCGATATATTATTCTTTACGCACTTGCGACGAACGGCACTGAAACCCGTTTCTTTTCCACCCTCTCTCTCTCTCTCTCTCTCCCTTGTCGGAGATGCAAGAACACTATACGTTGTTACTATACGTATTTGTACATCTACATGGGTATATGTATTACAGAGAGATGTATCACACTGTACCGGTACTCACTCCCTCTTTTTCACCGGTATTACGTCAACACCGTGTCCATCGTCATCGTCCACTTCCGTCTCCACCTCCTCTTCCGCCTCCTCCACGCCACCCCGACTCGCCCTACGCCACTGCGTGACACGGTTTACCGCGTATCACCTTTCTACCGTTATTAGTATCGTCAGCACCTTGGCTAATGAACGTCCTGCCGCGGCTAGCCGGCCAGCCTTAATCGCCGCCGAGTCGAAGCACACCACCGAGCACACGACTGCTCGCCGTGATCGTCGACGTTGCGATCGTCTCGTCCCTTGCTTTCCTCGTCGCTTTCGTTGCCGGCACCTCGCGTGACATGGCGCCACGGGGCCTCTTCTCTTTCTCTCTCACCTTCCGAGATCGCCGATCTGCAAACAGTCTCGCGGTCAACATCTTTGCCAACCCATTCGCGTCGTTGCTCGTCGTTTCGCTCGCCAAAACATTTGCCACCACCAAATTTGCGACGGGAGGGAAAACCTACGAGGAAATTCGTTTCTTTTTCGAGGGGGAAAATCCCGAAATCACGAAACTAAAGGAAATGAAGAGAGATCGAAGAGTGTTCAAGACGTTTCATTTTTTGCAAGTGACGAGATTCGATTCTGTGAGACGATCTGTCAAGAATTTTAGATATTTCACACACACACACACAGAGTTTTCATTCCGTATCTCGGTTCTTCGAGTATCGTGAACGAAAGTGTGTAACCGAAGCGACACGGAACACGAGGAAAGAGACAACAATCGCACGAGCCACGTGTCACAAGATGTAAAAAGAGAGTCACAACGCGGGAAGAGAAGAGTGGAGAGAAGCGAGAGGTGTAAGAGGATAGGATAAACCAGAGAGGCGACACGCACGTGTTTCGAGAGACGGGGTATCGTGTTCGGCACACGTTGACGCGTTCATCCACTCGCGTATGCGCCCGTGCACTTGTCACGCGAACGGCTCGACACACCGTTAAATCGCGAATTTAATTAACGCGTTGCATCCCGGCGAGAGAGAGAGAGAGAGAAAAGGAAACGGCAAAAGCGTTGCTCTCGTCTCGTCTCGTCTCGTCTCGCCTCGCTTCGACTCGGATCGGATCGGATCGATCGTCTTTCGGTCGTTCGCGTCGCTTCGGAAATACCAAATATCTGCGATCGAGAACTCCATCGAAATTCTTCGTCGTTCGTTGTTCAAACGTCCCCGGAGGGACGAGTGCTCTGGAAAATTTCGAGGAAAGAAGAACGAGATTGAAATCAGCAACGGTTATGCGCAGCCTTTCGTCTTGCGCGAAGAGCAAGAGACGTCCGACGTCTCGGCTGAGGAATAAAAAAATTCCACGAAGGGAATTCTTCGTCGTCGGGAAAACAGGGAGGTGGAGAAAGAATTCCCTGGCGAAAGTTCTTCCAAGGGAGAAGAATAGGATCGAAATCAGCGTCTGCAACCGTTTGTATATATTTTCGTATCGGGTAGCAAATTTTCCAACATTCTCGGTGAAATTCTATCAAAATTCCAAGACGAGCCAGAAAGTTTCTCGTCACCGAGAAACGACCAAATTACTCACCCAGAAAGTGTATAAAATGAAAGAGTTTCCCGACGAGGAGGAGAATGATGGAATTGCGGGATGCCAGATTGGGGGAGAAGAAAGGAGGGCGTCGCGTAACCGCGGAACGTGGTCGATCGGTCACGACTTGACACGAAAATTCAGACATGTGCGCATCGATCGCGCATTTCCGTACACGGGCTGTTCCCCTTTAATCCTACCGCGTTGCAAGTACGAGAGAGCTCGTGTCGAGGGGAACCGCACTTTGCTATCGAGCGAACCTCGCAACCGAGCGACCACCAGCCGAGCCTGCCTTGCTTTGCCTTGCCTTGCCTTGCCTTGCCTACCCAATCCACCCAACCACCCACCCCCGCCTATATACGTTTCCATCCACACGCGCCTATACATGGACGTATACGTATGCACAGAGGGAAGAAGGACGGTAGCGCATCCACCGACCGCCTGCCTATTCCGGCTGCTTTCATACCGCGCTTCGCAGAGCTGTCTGTGCGTTACTTCTCTAGGACTAGTGTGCCGTGTGTGCCCGCAACACTCGCGACTCCACTCGCTGTGTGTACACCCCCTTTACGTCGCCGCGCGCGCGTCTAACACGTGTATACGATGCGACGAGAATAAATGTCTGTCTGTAGATGTACGTGTGGTTTTCTTTTTTCCCTTTTGTGTGTACACCTGCGTATAGAGAGCATGTACACGTCGTGAAAAGAGAGAAGAGAGAGAGAGAGAGAGAGAGAGAGAGAGAGAGAAAGCCGTGTACATGCAAGGTGTTCGTCGTTTGCGCGGCGCGGTGGATACGGTAAGGCCGAGGTATGTACACACGAGGCAGATACATAGGCGACACAGTGCGCCCGTGTAATGAACTGTGTCACCGTGATTCGCAGGGCAACGGGGATGTGCACGTGTGTGACGACGCGGCGCAGCGCCGTTACGCAATAACCTGCGCGACGAAAGCGCGCGCGAAAAAAAATCGCGATTCCCTTATGTGCGTGCACGCGCGCGACTGTGTAACGCGTAAACACACGACCGGCCGCGGAGTGCACACCGGAGTGCTCTAATGAACCGTGTCGCTGCTATATTTAGTGCACCGGTAAACACGCCGCCACGCTAATCCGTAGACGCTGCACGCACTTCTATCATTGTATAATCGCGCAAAAAACACCACGTACGTACGTACGTACGTGTGTACCGCGATCGACGTGTATGTATGTATATATATATATATATATATATACGTTGCGGTGCACACAGACGCATATATGTACACACTGTATACACATATAGCACAGTAGTTTCGTTCGTGCGCCGTTCTGCAGCACCGTATCTCCTACACACACACACGTGTAGAGGCAAGTGTACACACACGTACGTATACGTAGAGTGTTCGCGCGCAGTAGGCACACGGAGATGCACAGGGAGAACCCCGTTGCACGGTTGCAACCACGACCTACACACCGAGGCGAATAGCGAACCCGCTATTATATATGGTTTGCAGCGGAGAACGGGTAGAGAGAGGAGAAAAAGACGAGACGATGCATAGAGGCTGCTAGGTCGGATGGAGAGAGAGAGAGAGAGAGAGAGAGAGACAGGCCCGGGAGAGGAAGAGAGCTGGTAGACACGGTGGGAAAGAAGGAAGAAAGGAAGAACGGAAGGAACGAGGGAGAGATAAAGAGGGAGACGATGTACCGTAGTACGGGCTACATTCTGTCGGCCCCACTAGCCCACTGACTCGATGCACTCCTCGTTCCTTCTTTCCCTCTCCTCCACACACTCTCTTCTTCCCTCTTTTCTCGCTCTATTCTCCGCGCGGCTAGCGGGCCTTCTCGTTCGCCACGCGTCCCCGTCCAACATGCACTTTTATACAGAGTGTGCGTGTGTGTGTGTGTGTGTGTTGTATGTGTGTACATGACTCTACACACACGGCGATACACGCACACCACTCTATCCCACCGATATACCGTCTCTCCGCCGGTGTTGCTCGAGTTCCGTGCCGGTGTGCTGCGCCTACCGATGAAATGGGGTGATAATGAACCGTTAACCCCTTTCGCGACTCGCTGCGCGCCGGTTCGCGGTTTTTTCCACGAATATTTCTGCGCTTATCGGACGTCCGATGTTTCCGTTTTGTTTCATTTTCGCTCTGCGCGATCATCTCCCGCCTGTGTTCCGATCTGTGACAATCTTTCGAGAATTTCTTCTTCTTTTTTTTTTTCTTTTTTTTTTTTTCTTTTTATCGATACGCAGCTTTCACTTTCTTTTTGGAGCTTCTCGAACACGTCCTACGGTTTCCGCGTTGTAACGCGACGCCGTGGCGGCAAAATTAATTTCCCAATTCCACTTTACTCGTCATCTGCTAAAACAGCGCAGTTACGTTGTTTGCTTGCTACGTTGCAAACATAACCTCTCCGCGACGCGACACACTCCTCCAAACCGTGTCCAATCAGTTGTAACTACCGTTCTATTTCGAATCGTTCCCTAAATCGAATCGAAGCGGCGTAACCACCGGAATACATCGAACACGAGCGTAATCGGCGTCGGTGATAACGCCATCTCGACGTCTATCGCCGGTTAACGGTCCTCCAATTCATCTACACGTCCATTATCGCGCGGTTAGCACGCTTACCGTGCGACAACGTGTAAACTCGCGGTCGATCTTTGTTAATTCCGACGCAGGCGAACGACGCAACGCTGTTTCGATTTTAAACACGCGATTCCAGCGCTATAACGTATTTTCCAATAAACGCGTCGCGTATACTCCCGCGCGTTGCGTGTACGCAATTGGAGATACGTACAAACGTTCGTACGATCGGAATTTTACGAATCGCAAAAAGTTTGCCGGAACGATCGAACACGAGCGGCGGCAAAGGTACCGGGAAGATCGACGACGTAGAAACGTTGGGGAATGATCGAACGGGGGACACACGATCTATATCTACGTGCCACGATGCGACTTCGTGTCACTATACTATTCGATAGATTTATACATCTTTAACGAATGCATGCGACGGGGTAAAACCCTGCCATTAGCCGGGCTCGGGATTTAGGTCAGGTTTGGCTTACACGGTGAAAATTAACTCCCACTTTTGAATTCCAGCGTAGATAAGCGATAACGTATCGTATCCTGATTTAACACACCTTTCGGGGTTTAGTTTCAACGCTGAAACTTTCGGACCAATTCCGTTTCTCCACTTGGATCGTTCGTTTCCTCGCTTTCCTCGTTAGAGATCGTCGTTTCTCGTTTGCGCCGCAGGCATCGCCGCGATACGAGTAACCAGCTGACTGACGCGCGTTATTTTTCGTTAAACGACTTCTGCGCCGCGTGCAGAAATCGAAAAAACGCGGGTCGAAGCTAGGGTAAAGCGGCCGACGCGTTCCTGCGGCACTTGGTAAACTATAGCCCGAGCCCGGCCGCAGTACGTGTGTATCCCCGATGCACGCGTGTGTCTGTGAATTACTTTCGCCCCGGGGGGCATCGCATCTTATTTAGGTCGTGTACACCGAGCGTATACTTTGGTTCTGGCACGAGCGTGCCGGCGTTATTACGGCATCGCCGCCGCCGCCGCCACTGCCGCCGCCGCCGCCGCTGCTGCCGCTGCTGCTGCTGCACACCGATAGACGCAGGTGATTTGCTCGTGCACACGCTGCACCGCGTTCGAACCCACCAGTTTTGTCATTGCGTTTCACCGGCTAAGACGGGCAACGACTTTTCAAGGTGATACCTCGATCGAGATCACCAAACAGGTGACTCGATCGTAAACGATCGGTGGGACGTTGGCTGATCGTATCGACAACGTTAGAAATGGAAACTTAGATGGAAACTTTGGTCGACGAAATGGAATTTTTATTATTGGCGCACAACCCGATCAACAGAAGAATGATTTTTCGTTTTTGCCCGAACGCAAAGACGAGATCCGATCGATTGATCGTTTCCTTGGTAATTTGGGACAATTATCACGAGATCGGTAGGTGGATTCCAACACTCGCAAACGACGACGCACGTATTCATTCGGATGAATAATAGACTCGACGATGGTAATTTACGATCTCACGTGGGTTGCCGAACACCTGAGGGGAATTTTATTAACGTCCAGCGCGACGTGCAAGCGCAACTCGATCCCCGATTGATCAATTTTTCAAACTTTAATCGCGACGATCAAACCACCGAGTTTGACGTAGTTCTCAATCTTCGAGCATTCGGGCGAATTTGCCTGGCGTCTCGTCGCCGAGTTTCGACGCGATCGTTACGCTCGCGCGCGGCTAAACACCGGACGACGATCGAGGATCGAGCGATTATTATACGATTCGAGAATCAGAACTGACGTTAAAACGTTGTTACGCACTTCAACTCCGGCTCGAGCAACGCTAAAACCGAAAGTTTAATAGTTTGATCGCTCGTATTGAAAGATAATTACAGGCAATTTGGCAGGAGTGGTTGAAAATGGGCGTGCACTTCTCTACAGGCCTCTTTCAAACTCTTCCCTCCCCCCCTTTTTTTTCCTTTTCGCGGTAGGAAACATTTCGATCATCCGCGAACGTACCTCGTTGGAAGCTTATTGTCGTGTGTCACAGATTGCGGGAGAAAGAGATTGGAGAAAGAAATTTTCGAAAATTCTTCGTCGAACGGGGACGGACGCAGGCTGTTACGCTTCGATCGTCGAAAGTGACAGCCCGGTCGAGATTGTTCGAGAGTCCCAGATATGGATATGCGCGTCGACGCAGGAGGAGGATGGATGA
Organism: Melipona bicolor; assembly: GCA_030673865.1. NCBI lineage: Eukaryota > Metazoa > Arthropoda > Insecta > Hymenoptera > Apidae > Melipona > Melipona bicolor. The sequence continues at coordinate 5,428,714 of JAHYIQ010000012.1, forward strand.
GGAGAGTTTCGATTACGCATTACGCGCTCGCGGACGATCTTTTTCCGTTTCACGCGGCGACACGTGGGCACTTCCGCTTGCATCACGGCAGACGTCGTTGGAGATAAGAAATTACGACTGTCCGCGGGAGTCTAACGCGCTCGAGGATCGTGCCTTCTTAATTACTCGTGGATGCACGTGGCTTTTTATATCGAGGACTTTCATTGAAAAAGTCAACGACACCGCGGCCCGCGTAACAAGTGGGCCACCGATATTTATTGGAAAACGTGAAAGCGGCCAACGTCCGACCAATTAAAAACACCTTAGGAAGAAACTATTTTGATTATGATTGCGATTTAATTTTCTACTCGGCCGGTCGACGGCCAAGAATGTTACGCATTCGGTATTTTGTTGTTGTTCGGAATAATCAGGGTATCAATTACCCGATAAACCTTCGTATAGGTTTACAGTTTGCGGAATTATCAACGCCCAACCTGCGTCATTCAGAATCTGTTACTCCGAGGACATGTTGATATTTCCAGATAAATGATAGATCTAAGCTCAACTATTTTCGGACATTTGCAGATGACTTTTCAATTTTGTATCACACTCCGGTTTAAACATACTTTGCCAAATTTAATTCAAGCGGATCGCTAACGACACTTGTTTAAAAGTCCCGTGTTTCTACGTGTTTCGGCTGATCTTCGTTGAAATTAAATACGTTAATGTTTGCAAAGACTGACCAAATCAAAAAATGCATCTCGATTAATTTTAATCTCCCATTTGCGGACGCGACGACCTGGTTAACGGGTAAAGAAACACGGTGATCCGAAGAGGGACACCGTGTAATTGTAAGAGGAATCTTGGAAAAATCTAAAATCTCAGTTTTTCTCGAAATTCAGCTTCACAGCGAATGGGAATTAGAAAATTTCAAGGAAAGAAATTCACGGTGCAGCAGAGAGCTCCGTTTCGATCCGGGGGTGTTTTCGTCGTCAAAGATCGCAGTCTTCGAACGAGGAGGGAAAAGTCGGCGCGTATCGCGCGTAACTCGAGTGCGTGTCAGCGACGAAAATCGGGATGAGAACCCGCGCTTTCCCGTTCGCCTGCGTGCGTTGCCAACGCGCATGCACACGGGCAGCGCACGCGCGAGCAAGTACGCTGCACGCACGCACGCACGCACGCACGCACGCACGCACACATCGGGCGCTCGGGCCGCGAGCGTATCGCCGCGCGCGCAACGTAGGTATTACTTAATAATATCCATAACCGGGAGGTAAATGGGAGTGTGGGCGGGATGGGAGGAAGGGAAAGAGAGCGAGAAAGAGCGAAACACTCGCGAACGAGAGGAGGCGCGTCGTCGCGAGCCAGAGAGAGAGAGAGAGAGAGAGAGACGAGGCGAGAAAACAGGGGAACGTTCACAGTCGTGGCCGTTCGGCAGAAAATGAATCACGAAAGATCGTCGTACACGGATCGACGTGCAAGAGAGAAAAAAAGTTGGAATGGTGGGAGAGAAGGGGGGGAGGGGAATGAAAAACACGTAGTAGTGGGAACGAACGGATCGAGTCGGTGGAAAATGAAAAGTGGCACGGTAAACAACCGTGCGGAGACGGTAGAGATCTCACGACGCGAGCACCACTACCACCACATCGATAGGATAGCTTCTCCGATCGTTACCTACCCAGTGAATGTAATCGATGCTAAAAATACGATCGAAAACGTCACTTGCATCTCGATCGCGGTGTCCCAAATACCACGAAAAATTTCCGAACGAAAAACGAACCTCCCCTTGCGCGTAGCAGTACGTGTATTGTCACGCGTATACATTGTACGTATGTGTACACAGGGGATACTCTCTCGGGGGATCGAGCGAAACGACGAGCCGTTTGGGGAATAAGCACGAAAAATCGTGAAAAACCCACCACTTGGAACGCAAGCTGTACCCCACCCCCCTCCCCCCCAAGAGGAGACGACGTCCGACCAGGACCTTTGCCCGATACTTTTCGTACGATGGTGAAGAATGAAAAAAAAAAAAAATCACCAGGTTGTCGATGAACGGCGACGCTGCGTTATCACAGAAATGCAACCCTGTCACAACAGCGGTGTGTGTGTCGAGGCCGGTGTGTGTCTCGACGCATCGTTCACTTTCACTGGTGAACCGGCCACGGGGATACACCGGGGATGGATCACACACGGTGCACACACGCTTCTCGCGACGAACGGGGTGAGTGAGTGAGAGAGAGAGAGAGAGAGAGAAAAAGAGAGCACTCTCTCTCTCCGCGCTGAGAAACGTCGATACTTTTTTTTTCCCCCGCCACTCTCGCGGCGAGTCGCACTGTGTCCGATGATAACGGGGTTGAGAGTAACCGCGTTCGTTAAGCTTCCCGAAATCCCGATCGGCCAACGATCTTCTCTCTTCCCTCTGACCGACGATGCTCGACGATGGTCGTCGTCGTCGCCGTAGTCGTCGTCGTTGTCGTCGTCGTCGTCGTCGTCGTCGTCGCGTTGCGACCGGGGCGTCGACTGACACTCGCGGACAGTCACGACCCCATCCCAGCGACTTTCCACGCACGAGGATCGCTGAGAACGCGATCGAACCGAGCCGACAAAGGGGATGACTCCGTTGTCTCGCGTGCCATCGGTTCTCCACGATCCACTTGGCCGATTTCCGCTTCAACTCTCCCTTGCCTCGCCGTCGTCCAATTTACAGATACGCGACGTACGCGTATATCCCGTGTCACTCACCACTCGCGGATCTCTGACCAACCCCCCTTACACCCTTCTCTTTCTCCCTCTCGTTACTTTAGATCGTACGCTCGTTACGTGCGTATATATTTAAAATCCTTACTTTCTCTTAATCCAACTTTATTACTCCGCTACGATATATCTGTGCGCGTGCATCGTGTGTATGCACGCGTAGGCACGATGTTTTAAAGCACTCGATTCGATACAGCTATTACCGCTACTTCGCCAGACTACTACTACTACCGAAGAAAAAGAGAAAAGAAAAGAAAAAGAGAAAAAGAAAAAGAAAAATCGCCGGGGTTGCACGTTCTCCAACGCACGGGGACGAACGGGACGTGTGGCCGCGTGCGGTTACATCGGGTCAGTCGCGCGACGCGAATCTCACACTTTGCACACGAACGTTATTTAAAGACCGGTAAAAAGAGCCGTGCCGTTTCTGATGTAACTGTCCCTTGAACGTGACGAACACAGTACTTGCGCTACCGTGGCTCCGGGTTGACTGGTGCGCGCCGCGCAAGACCGGAGAGAGCCAGCCCCACCGTGTGTCGCTATTGCCCTCTCGCTCGGTCCTAGACCGTCCTCTCCCTCCGTCCGGCAGCAAAGGGAGCGAGAGAGAGAAAGAGAGGGAAAGCGTGAGCGCGGAGAGGCACGGCAGAGCGCGGAGGGCTCGACAGAGAGGGTACGCGAGTCGAATGGTGGGACACCGATATAGGGAGACTACAGTGCAGAAGGGGGCAGGGAGGGTAGGGAGGGAGGGAGGTTGAATCGAAAGGGACGAGGAGGGTGAGTGAGTGAGTGAGTAACTGAGAGAGAGAGAGGCACGAGAGAAAGAGAGAGTTGGCGAGGCGAGGAAATCCAGCAGAGAGTGCCGGAGGGACGAACGAACCGAGAAACTCTCTGCGCGTGTGTGTATGTGCGACTATCTGTCCTTAAGAAAGGCCGACGGGGGGATGAGCGAAACGATGGGGAGGAAAAAAAAATACACTCCGGAGGAGGCGGAGGGTGGTTTTCGACCGGTTGCGGACACAACGCTCGCGAGACGAGTGATTGTTGTAAACAGGAAAAGGGTTGGCGTAGGTCGTCCCCCTGGCCTGCTTTCGCCTCCATGTGATCGCGCTCGAGTTTTCCAGCTCGAGTTTTCGAGTTTACCGACTCGCTGGTATCCGCGAGGGTAGGGTAAAAAGAAAGAGCCGTGCGCGGGGTAGTAGCGCGACCGTTCTTTGTGAAATTCGTCGCGCGCCACCACGTCCGAGAGTTTGAAGATGCGGTTTCGCCAACTCCATTTGCGATGGATTTTTTCCTTTTTTTCCTTTTTTTTTTTTTTTTTCGTCAAATGCGAGCTCGTTTTAAGAATCTTTTTTTTTGCTGTTGTTTTCGGGTTTAGAGACGAAGGCAGAGAAAGTGAAAACGCCCGAGCGTGGAACAGAGACGACGGCACAATGGAAGTGTGGATACTTAGCAGTTCAAAAGAGCTTGAAAAAAAAAGAAAGAAGGGCGAAGGGGGGTTGAACGAGTGAAGCATCGACAAAGTGTACGAAGAAACGAGATGCTTTTTCGCCGAGCCCGTAAACATAAAGTACCATGTGGTCACAAAAGAAAGGGAGGATTCTCAAAGGGGAGAAGCAGGTTGAGGTTAGCTCTCTCTCTCTCTCTCTCTTATTTTTTTCTTCTTTTTTCAGCAACCGTTTTCGCTCATTACGTTTCCGTCATCACGACGATGTCACGAGCTAAGAAGCTGTCGTCGCTGCAGACCCGGGACTTCTCTCCCGTTCCCGAGGATTTCCGGAAGGAAATTAATTTGCTCTCGCGCCGGGCCGTTTAATTTATAACCCTTGAACATCCCGAAATCTCGAGAGAGTAAGTTGCGCGGGACGAGGCGCAACACCGCGAAAAAAACAGAAAGAGAAACTTCCTCCTCTTTCGGGGACGTTGATAAAATGAAAAAGAAATGGATCTCCGTCGACGTTGAAGGCTCTCGCAGCTTATCCTATAAAAAAAAAATTCCCTCGCGATGTGTGTAAACGCGAGAGAAGCTTTGCGCGTTTAAAGGAAAACAAGTGGAGCAACGTCGTAAGAAGATCGGCGGGAGTATACGAAGGGTGGAAAAATAAGGAGAGAAACAGCGGCTCGACCAACTTTCGAATATTTTTAGTTTAAGGGAGAAACTACGTTGCATTTTTGAAATCGATGCTACTTGATAATCAACTCCGCTGCGCGTTTCGTTTCCTCCACACAGCGTTCCCGCGTCAAGGGTGAATGATTTTACGTTCTTGCGCAATTTCGTACGGCTGAAAAGCATCGTCGTTTTGCCGCAACGTCGTTGAATCCCCGACGTTGAAAGCGTCGCCGTTCGTCCTGGCGAAAATAAAAAGGAAAAAAGATTCTCCATCCCTTTCGCCTTTCGCTCGCGAAACTTACTCGACAGACGGAATCAACGAGGCCGGGGATGGGGAGGGAAAATCTCATTCCGAAAGTGGTAAACGGCAGTCGGCATTCGCCCACTGAAATAGTTGATATTAATAAAGGGAGAAGACTGAATTCTCCAAGAGCGCAAAGAGGCAGTGTCGAGGACTCGCGAAATCTCAAACAATACGCAGAGAAACGCAACAAAAATGGCCCGTTTCACGAGGCGGAGGAGCAGAGCAGGGGCAAGGGTGGCTCGCACGTGAAAAGGAAGAAACCGTTAAAAAGGGAGGAAAGAAGCAGGAAGCTAAAGAGCCTCGGCGAGAGATCGTGCTGCGTATAGAGAGAAAAGAAGAGGAAAAAAAGGAGAGGAACTCGAGGAGAAACAGGGTCACGTTCGGGTAGGTCACTCACCCTCTTTAGGTTACCGCTATTTGTATCGGATAAATGCGGTTGCATCTTGTCAGTTGAGTCCGACTCAATTGACAAGATCGAATTTTTAAAAGACACGCTTTACTTGTTCGACAAACGAATATTTAAATATTGTATCTTTATTGGATTCATTTTGCTTCTACGATTTTCCTCGGACGATATCCGAGGTCCTTGTCAGATTGACGAGACTGATCTGCGACTTGAATCGAATCAATTTTTTGGGAAAAAATATTGGGAAGAACATCTCTGAAGAATCTGCCTCGTTTCTTTCCAAAAAAATGAGGAAAGTCGGGCCGATAAAACTTTGCGACTTATAAATCAGATTGATTGATCGATATCGCGGTTTGAAGAGGGCACGGCAAACTTGTTAAAGAAATAATGTTTCGAACGGATCTGTTCCGTCTCCCTTCTGACAAAGGAGAGTCGCAGGATCGGGGAGAAATTGAATTTTCACAAAGTTTCCATTGACATCGACGGGGGAAAGAGTGAAATTTCTTTGCGATTCCACACAAATTACCAACGTCGACGCAAGAGTGAGAGAGAGAGAGAGAACTCTGGGAGAAACGAAAAGGCAAGGCAGAGCCTCAATTACGATGGACGAATGTACGATAAATAGGAAAGTTCGGCCTGAATATTATGCAAGTTCGCCCCTCTAGAAAAAGGCAGACAGGAAAAGACGGGGGTGGAAGAAGGGGCGAAAAAAGGAAAGGAAACGAGTAAAATTGCTTGGCGTGGTATGCAACGAGGACACACCTCGGCCATACTTTTCCAGAATTATAATTTACTATGAAGTTAACTTTGGACGAATGTAAACGCTGCCTCTTTCTCTCTCTCTCTCTGTTCCTCTCCGTGTTCCTCCCTCCCTGCCGGCTCTCCTTTTTTCACGGAGACGTTGGCTCTTTAATACGGAAGAAAGAGAGGTGAAAAATGACGGCGGAGAGTGGAAGAGCCCAGGGCTTTCAGCCGCAAATGCAAATGTCCCGCGGCTCGCTGTAAATACACAACTACGGCAGGGTGGAACGCGTTTCCACGTTTCTTCCGCGTCATTGCTGACGTAATTAGAACGTTCATTCTCAGTTGTCCGAGAGACAGAACCAACGCCCAAATTCCAACTCAACGCGACGACAACAAACCCAATTACCGCGACTTCCCTCTCATCAGGAATCGTTGCTCTTACACCCGTTCGAGCGAGAAGGATCGATCCAAAGTGAGAGAAAAGAGGGAACTTGCAGCGCAACTTTCCAGTTTCATCCGCCATCCTATTCCTCTCCCCCTTTCACGAGGCAAACAGCTACAAATTCCCGTGGATTTTCGCGGAAACGTCGTTCGACGAATTTTCCACGTTCGGCGAGGAGAACGGCGGAGGATGACCGGGACGGCGCACGCACTTGCCACGGGACACGATCGATCTCCTCCGTCAGATCGATCGGCAGGGATGACGCCTATAGGCGTTATGTACACCCGACGAAGGAAGGTACACCCATCGACTGACTGACTGACTGACTGGCTACCGCCGTTAACGCTAATCAGGAGTCCAGAGGCTGCGTCGAATACAAAGAAGCCCCGGCGGCCGTTGTTCGGCCGCACGATCTGAATTAACTCGCGAACGCGGAACCGGGCGTGCTACCACGCCGACGAGAATGCAAACGAGCGGTGAACCAGTCGTTCTTTCACGCCCGTGAAACATTACCCCACGGAACGGTACCTGTTTCTTCGTACGTTCGACGATGAAAGATCCACGCGATACCGCGCGGAATACTGAGGCCCTCCCGGATAAAAGCAACGCGGGGAAAACAGGATCTTTCCGCGGCTCCTTCGCCTTTTCTCTTTCCTTTTCTTTCTCTCGAATACCACCCTCCCCCCCCCTTTCCTCCCACACTGTTCGATTTCCCGTTCGTTGCGCGTTTTTTCTTTCGTTTCAGGTGTGCCCCGGCCATTGAACGTCAAGTAAGCGACAAGTCGTATCGCTGTACGTCGAAGATGATTTCAAGCTTTACAGATCTCTTAAAAGAGTCTTTAAAAGAGCGAAAGAATCTGGTTCGTTACGAATTCCTGTCGAGCTGTTGCATCTCATTTGCTCCATTTCACTCGTTCCAGAAATACTTCGTTCCACGGAGAAATCGTCGATCGGCATTTTTCCCGCAACGTTCTCTATCTCTATTCTGGCGAAAGTGCAAGACCGATAACAATATAAACGCGATGGCGACAACGGCCGCTGCTTGAATTTTCGCTGCAAAAGTGTTTCTATCAAAAGTGTATCCCCTGCGATAAACAAGCGCGACACAGCGGTGCAGAGTGACGGACAGCGTCGCTATAAATTCAGTGTTATTTCGGAGCTGGTGTCCCGTATCGTGTGACATCCGTAGCGGAAAACGTGCAAGGGCGTGGAGCCTCGAGATATTGCACAGTGTCCGTCACTCCGTGTTCGAACTTCATAATAACGGAAAGTAACAGTGACAGATCGTAGATATTGCATTCTTCATTGTCTCTCGAACATCATCGCCATCGCCGTGATAGATCGTTTCGAGCGCGTTAAATTCTCCACCAAAGTGGCACGAGCGACGTTCCGTTACAACGTGTTACGTTCCATCGACTCGCCAAGCGACGAAAGTTGCTACTTAAACACCGGTCGAATTGGACATTGGAGGATTCAAGGGAATTCGAGTTAGGCAAGGTGGCTGCTCGCAGCCACCGAGTTTTCAGGGGCAAATATTGGATTTTGGACGTTTTACGAGCTACGTGAATCATGTTTTCGCGGAGAATTTTCTTAATAAAGGTGTCCAATTTAAAACTAAACTCCGACTATATATCGTCGACACCAGCAGCGAAACCAGAGTCTATATTTCCCTCTTGTACTTTATTCCTTACGAACTTTTCAGCTCTTTCAAGTCTTTTTACCTCTACCTCTTGTTCTTCGCGTTTTACGTTTTTACTCCTTGACTCTGTCGCTTTCGACTACGCTGCCCCCCCCCTCCTCTCTCCTCCTCTGTCTTCCGGGCCGCGCTTTAAAAGCATATTTTACTTCTTTATTTCTTCGCGTGCTCGCGGTACATGCACACACACGCGCGCGCGAAATTCTCTTTCCATTAATTTGTATATATTTAGTTTCCCATTTATCCTCGAGTTGATATTCATCCGGTGGAAAGTTAATCGCTGTTGAACCGCTTCCTAGCAAGAAACCAGCTTTGCACGAACCTCGGCAGCTTTTTAGAAAATTTTATAGAAATCTTTCCTCTTTCGGCACGACGCGAGGAGGAAAAGCAGTTTAATTCCATTCTCGAACGTGTTGAAAATTGCAGACTGGAAACTGTCTGGACGAAAATTCAACCTTCTCGAGACAACGCACTTCTGAATATCTCGAAAAAAAAAAGAGAAAAAAACTACAGATGAAACTTAGCAAAGCAAAATTCAAGCTCGAAACTTTACTCTCCGTTCGTCACGCATGTGGAACGTAACACAATCGCTGGCAGCGTGGCATGAAAATTAGAGTCGCGGTGTTTGTTCGATCATCCCCAACGGATCGACACACGATATCGTGTACCGTTAGGTCGTCCACCCGCCTCGTCGATCTTATTGTCGTTTCGCGCATTATGGAAAGATTTCGGTGTACAGGTACGTGGGAAGATCGATCGATTCGGCAGCGATCGGATGCCGAGCTAGAAAAGGACTCCTATTATTGCGCGGAACGGGGGCAAAGAAACCCGGTGAACTGACGAGTTTTACCTACGCGATCGAGGATCGTAGGATAGTAGGCAAAGGTGCTCATCGTGAATGAACAAAAACCTCGACGAAGGGAGGGAAGTGGAAGGAGAAAGGTAGAAAGATAAAGAAACGCACTCGAGAATCGAGCGATCGCGCCCGCGTGGGACGACGTGTCGCTTTTCGTATGATTTTTCAATAACAAGGAAAGGTTTCCGCTGCTAGACAGAAAAAAACGGAACGGGAGATGCGTTTATTGTCCCCTCGAACACCACTTGTCTCTGTAGTATTATACGCGTAAGTATTACAACGAGAGCTGTGTCTACCGCTTTCGAAAGGACTACTATGCGCATTATGGATGTCTATAGCTTGTTCGCAGAGTGTTCTAATTTAACAATGTTTCGATTTTAATCGAATCTGCGATCTACTCGAATCTGTCTGGAGCATGGGTGTCCAATCTTTTAGATCTTCTGGGCCTCATTGGCCAACAAAAACAACTTTTATAGTGAAACGATACATTGACTAGAAAAGTGTATTTATGTTAACTGAAAAGAATATGAAAATTTTTAACAAGAACGCTAAACTTGGTTTTTATTTTTTTTAGAGACTAGTTCGTCAATATCTGGTTTGATACAGGTGCATAACATTTTCGTTTTTATTTTATTTTTTGTAAGCTTCATGCGCGAAAAAATCTGCCCAAAAGGGACATGGCATTAATTGTTCAAAGAATAAAATTCTTGTTCAATTGTTCCAATTTTGGTTATACAGCGGGCTAAGGGCCAGCGGATTAGGCACACCTGGTTTAGAGAGTAACAAGGAGAGAAATTGCCCCAACGTGTGTGAACTGTTATCGAAAATTCGAACAAAATATCTTTGGCGTTGATTCATCGGTGGCTTTGGCTGGCCAATAAATGATTTGTACAATACCAACGTACGTCGATGCGCGTATTACCAGGCCGTTTCCTATCAATTGTTTGTTAAAGCTTCGCGCGTTTGTCGCAAACAAATGACCGACAAAACACACGGTCCCCGCAATATGTTTGATCCTCGTGGATCACCAATGTTTAAACATGAACTTGAAAAGCCATTAACGATTGATAGAGGCACTGGCGATGCGCTGGTCGTTCAAATGATCAGACACACGAGGGTGTCTGTCGATATTCTCCCACCTCAGTCCAAACGGGTGGAAAAACTGTAATCTCCGTGAAAGGGTCTCATCGAGGAGAGGTAATCCGAAATTTATGAGATGATACGAAGGCGATACAAGCGCGGAGCGTCGAGCAGAGGTATCAAACGGACTTTCGGTTAGTTAAACATCTGAAATCCGGCGTTGATCGGGCCTGTCAGAAAGCGGCGATTATCAGCGGCGATATCAACGCCCGATTCCGGCTTATATAAATCGGTTAGAAAGTTTCACCTCCCGTGATTGGAGAGGAGTTGCTCAATTCTTTCTCCTACTCTCGCGGTCGCCTAGAGCCGACAGGCCGAGGAAGCGGGCAGCAACGAATTTGGCCGGGGACCGTGACGCGCGTGTCCGCTGTTTACCGGTTCCACATGGTGAAACGGTGGATTACAGTTATTCACACGCGGTCACTGTCAATGACCCGTGGCTTCGGCGTTCCTCGATGTTCACGGAAAAGCAATCAGCCGGCTAATGGAATCGTGCGGTACTCGTGCCGTGGATCAATTAAGCAAATGGAAAGCTAGAAATTTTCATAGGGAGCAGCGGCGGCGGCGGCGGCGGCTCCGTTCGTCCTCGGGCTCCCTCGAGAAATATGAAGATTGAAAGGGAAAAGGAAAAGGAGGAAACGGAGCTTAAGAACGGCGAACTTGAATAAATGGAAATTTCAGCAGCGCACGATCGTAACACGCGGAACGCGACGGAACAGTCGAAGAAGTAGACTCTCTCGGTCGTGACCGAAAAATCTGACGGAACAATCAGAGCCCTCTTCCAGGGTAATTTCTTGTGGAACGGCCTACTCGCGAAAAGTTAGAGGAGAGAAAACGAACGAGAGGCGAGGGACAGAAGGAAGAGGGACAAAACGAAGAGGAAAATTAAGAGAAAGTACGATCGAGGAGCGAAGAAGTCTGGGTGGCTTTGGCAAAGACTGGCTGCTGTCGGTCGAAAAAGAAGAGAGAGCGTACTTTCCGTCTTTTCTCGTCTTCGAGAGAACAAGCCTGACGACGTGGCGCGGCGTGGGGCGGCGGTGCAGTGCGGCGTGGCACCGCCGGTGAAGAGCAGAAGAAGACGAAGAGACAGCGAGGAACGAAGGGGTGGCGACGAGGGAGTGGACGAGAGCGACGAAACGAAGCGATCGATAGATATGTATGTATGTACGCGTTATGCATATAGGCGCGATCGATGCGGGCCTAGGCGCTATGAGAATGAGCGATATATAGGTACGTGGATAGGTAGGTAGGTTGGTAGGTAGGTAGGTAGGTTGGTAGGTAGGTAGGTAGGTTGGTAGGTAGGTAGGTAGGTTGGTAGACCATTGAAAGCGTGCAGGGATGTACCGTTAGCCGCGTCACCCGCCGATATATGACTCTGCCCATTGAAATTCCTGTCGTCACCCTAAAACGAGCAACTCCGTTCGTGGAATTGTCGGCGAAAGATCGCGCGATCGTTCGCGCCACATTCTCGCCGAAGCGACGTTCGAACCAGAGTTTGCCTCAAAATTTTATTACGCGTTCGCGGCTTTCCTGAAGAAGCCACCGAAAGTACGTAAGTGACAATCGAAATTTTGTTTCTCTTTCTACGCGTCAGTTTTTTACGTCTCGAGACGGAATTCGAACGTACATCTTTGCAGCTAGACGTACTCGGAGATCTCGTTCGAAACTCGCGGAATCAGAAGAGACAATTAACGCGTTCTCTGGAGGTCACGATCGCGCAACAATGCCGTCGTACAATGTCCAATTAAGAGAGGGAAAGATATTTTATACGATTTCAATCGGCGCTCTGCTCACAAAGATCCGGATTATTTTCTCGGCGGAGACGCGGCGCGATCGTGTAATGCAACCTTGCTCGTGAAAGCAACGTGTATGTCACCGAACTCGATGATGACCTCATCGCGATTCTTTTGAGAATCAGAGAATTTCTCAATCGCTCATTCGACATACACAGTTGAGAGCAGTTGAAAATTATTTAACACGATATGCGAGTGAATGAAAAAAAATTTAACTTGCAACCTGCAGCAAGAGAAGCGTTGCAGTCGGGCCGATTGCCACTTGCCGAGTCTCGATTTACCTGTTTCTTTAATCAAGTGGGACAGTTGATTTTCCCCCCTATAGGAGACTAAAGAACGAAAGTCTCCGATCACTGGCGGTCACCGTCGCTCTGAAATTCATTGCCGTTCGTAGACAGCAGTACCTGCAAAATGAACCGAGACACTGTCGTAGGCAGCTTTCTCGTCGGAATAGGCGGGTTCGTTGCGCTGTTTCTCGAGACCGTTGCGAGACGCGAGGTGAAATTTGCAAGCAGCACGATCGTAAATTACGCTGCGTCTGAACGCAGGGGGTTCGATCGCAGAGACCTTGGCTGCAGGTCTGGTCAATTCACGCTGCTCCACGGTAACAACCCGTCTTTGACCTTCCCTTTCTATATTTTTTCCGCCAATTTCCCTCCCCCCGGGACATTTTCTTCCCTTTTCCTTTCTTCGGCTCGCAGATTTCTCTGACCTCGCCGCCTATTCCGTTACGTGATCCGGGGATTTTCAAAAATTCTGACAAATTCCGCGAATAAATGACGAGAATTTGCGCGTCATCGCGAGTTTGTAGGTGTTCGACGATAGGTGACCAATCGAATATTTGCGTTCGCGCGGTCGTTCGTTCCCCGATTGAAATTCAACTTTCGTCTCTCCGATGTCCAAACATTTAACCAAAAACCACTTCTTCCCTCCACGGGTTATTCCCCCGCTAGGTGGGTTCGGACACGGTCGGATTTCGACATCATCGAATTAACATCAGAGTCAATTTCGCACGGTTCACGGGGAGACTCGGCGAGAGGAGGATCTGCCGAGTTTCTGGTTGCACGGAGCAACCCGTCGAAAATGAAAAAGAAAATGCCACGAGCCAGGAGATGGAAGCTGCGGCCAGGGGAGGAGAGAAGAGGGTTGGAAGCGCGAGAGAGAGAAAGAGAGGAAGAGAAAGGGAGTATATATTTAGTCGAGTTGGACCGATGCCAAGCTCATCAACGAAAATGAAATCTGGGTCTCTCTCTTTCTTTCCCTTTTCCTCCCACCCTCTGCTGGTCATCCCTCTCTTATCCGTCCTTTTCTACTTCTCTTTCTCTTTTACCCGCCGCCGTTTCAGCCGGTCTCGCTGGTCTCGCTCGGAGATCGTCGCCGATGCTAAAACGTCCTCCGCTCGATATATATGTGTGTGTGTGTGTGTGTGTGTGTGTGTGCGCATCGCGACCTGCAGCAGAGTCGACTCGGCAATTCGACTCTGTTGCCCTTCCCTCCGTTTTCGCGTCCCTCTGTTTCGTTTCGTGCGCTTTTGGGCCTCGTTGAAACGCAGATTTCCGCCGCGATGAGAGGGCGGCCACAAAGCGAAAAGCACGCGGCTCGTTCCATTTAAGGGTGGCCGCGGGTTTCGGGACAATCAGATGGACGGAGAGACGATATACCACATGCAGTACTGGCGAACCAGAAAGAGGTCTTTCGAATTTCGCTGGTCGTCGACAGAGAGAGAGAGAGAGCGATATTTCTCCTAGTTTTTCCATCTCCTGGGGTAGTTCTTTGCAAAAACTGAGGGCAACGAGACGGCGCACGCAAGGGCGAGTTCGTGAGAAACTTTCGACTCGGTTCGAAAAGAGAGAACTCGAGAGTGGATTTAATTCGAGAACGAGCGAGAGTTGAGAGTCACACGCAGCGGTTGTACGGGCGGTCGATATCGTTCAGCTTTCGGTGGAAAATCGATTTCGTTCGCCGACTGCCGTTGAAGATCGCGTGAGGTCGAAACTCATCGCGGCACAATTTACGAGCCTCACGAGCAAGATATTATTTCGCGTAATTGCGATGCAGCTCCCTATCGACGTGCAATTGGACAACACGTAATTATCATATAATCGGTCGTTGTACGTTCGTGCCTCCGATTAAAAGGTATTAACTGTTACGTAAACACCCTCACGTAACTCTCGCGGACTCTCTTTCTTGGACCTGGTGTGCACTGCAGGCTGCCTCGAGAAAGAGGCACAACCCTTTGCACGTCCTCTCGTGCAACTCGCGGTAGTTTCCAAGAAAATTTGATTTCCCAATTTTTCCAAAGTCTGGATTTCAAAGTCGTGATTCGTTCGTCGTTGGTCGTTTCGCGATTCCAACATTCCCGTCTCATTGACCGTCTCGCGTCACGAACTATTATCGCATCTCGCCCCATTGTTTGCTTATTATCGCCAATTATCCTCCATTGATTTCCACGAAAGGCAACGTTAATTGCATCCACCGAACGGCGTGCCGCGGTTGCTCGTGCAACGGAACGAGACTCCACGGGCGGATCGTTGCCACGCGAAAGTATGAAACTCGAGCGAGGCGAGCACGTGGGGCGAGTTGCTGGTTCTCGCGAGTTTCATTGCGCAACCAATGAACTCGCACCGGCGAGCTTCGGCAAACGGCCAAAGCGAGGGTTAACGTGCGAGCAGCGGAGGAGAGGAGAGGAGAGGAGAGGAAAAAAAAAGAAAGAAAGAAGGAAGGAAAGAAAGACGAAGAAAAGGAACGACGAGGCTGTTCAGGCCCGGGTTTGGGCCCGGGTCCGGAAATGATTCGGCTGCCGCAGGCGGGGAAAGCGGCGACTAACTTGACAGATGGTTTTCTCCCTTTGCGCTCTCGCGCCTTCTCCGTTCTCCACCGCCGCCGCGCCATCGTTGCGATCGCCATCGGCGAACCCGCCGGTGAGTATCCCGTACGAATTGATCGCGCCATTCTTGTTCCCCGCGTTGTAATTTACTCGACGGCCGATACACTCGTGCACCCAACACAGATCGTGCGCGATGGCCACCTTCGACTACCTCGACTTGGAGTTTCGTTACGCTTGCAAAATACCAAAATACAACGTGGCACAACGCGCCGATATTTAATATCAAAGTTTTGATAATTATTGCCATTTCAATCTATATGGTACGATATATTGGATCGTCCGATTTAATATAAGTTAAATTTAATATTTAACAAACGTATACTAAAATTTAAATCTTTTGCGTTTCAATTTTCTTTCAAAATCGGATAGTATATAGCTGACGATCCAATTATCTTTACAAAATTATAAAACTTTCTTAATTTGGCGTCAATTATGGAAGATCTTCCAAAGAACGTGAGATTGGCATCATTCATTTAAAACCGACAAGGTGTAATTTGATCTTTCACATTCGGTAATCACATTTTCGATTTCATATTTGACGACGACCCGCGAGCTCTTGTCAAATTTGAGCCACGTTTACTTCGAAAATGGACGACGAGTACTGCTCGAATTAATACGACGGCAAAAATAGGTTGCCGGTAACATTGTTAGGTACACCGTTACTATGCACGACTCTGTCAAAAATTGACCAAGATAGTGAGAAAAAATTAACGAACACGTCGGAGTCATTTTTGCCGGATATTTTCGCGCGAAATAAAAAGTGTCATCGTTACACTTTGACGTTCTCCAAAGTAAAACTAACGTTTCGTCGAAATTACTCGAGAAACGCGCGTTAATAATTAATCCGATCCGACGCACGGTTGTCTCTCGCTTGTTCCTCGATCCGACCTCATCGATTTTTCCCTCCCCGGCGAGATTTAAGTGCATCCCGGCAGGCCTGGTTCTCCGGTTCTGCCGAATTTGTTTGACTACGAATTCGAACGGAGCGATTCTACTCGATATCGAACTCAAACACAGCAGGGTTTGTTACCGAATTCGAGTGTATCGATTCGGAACTCAGCCGCGTTCCTTGATACACGGCAGTACGAACGTCAAGGACGTCTGTTTGCCGTTAAAACTCGAGAACGAATCGATATACTTTCGTCGAATCGATCGCAAATCGAACAGGAACTTCATTTTCTCTTCGCTGGGTCTTAGTCTATTTTCACATCGTCTAACGGCTCGGTGAACTTGCATCGCGACAGTGATTTGCGATAACGCCGCCTTTCTCTGATTGACTTTTTGCGCGAGCCGGCGTGCAAGCAAGCGGGACAACGCGCGGCGCGTAGACGGCGCAACCTGTGAAACTAATTATGCCGATCACAGTTACCCGTGCCCTCGTTGCGTAAAATATTTAGCTCGCCTCACGCTAGGCGATTGCGTCTGATCCTTTTTTTTTTTTCTTCTTCGCCGGGAATTTTTTCATCCAGCTACGCCTCTAGTTCACGTACGTGGAACATGTATATATATATATATATATATATATGTGTGTGTGTGTATTTACGTTGCGTACATACGATGTTCGCCCGATTTTTACACGCCCCGGTCGTCGCAATGTGGAACGATCTAATTGAGCTTCTGGTAAACTGCACGCGTCTACGCGTTAGTCACTCTACTCTGGTCAACACGTTCCATAAATAGAAACGAAATTCTGCAAACTTTGCTTTTCACTGGCTTTGCCACCATCGCCGGCTATTATTCCACGTTCCGCGCCTGGGAATCCACTCCGCGGACGGCAATTTTCCGCTACGAAAAAACGCTTGTTACCAGCGATTAATCGAAAGTTTCGAGCGTTCGTATTGTCTTGCTTGAAATTAGAATAAACGCACGGTCGCGCGCATGAAAAAAGTTTCGGGCATTCTGCTCAATTGTTAAGTTTCCACCTTTTTAGCGGATAATACGACGAAAATTCTCACGATACAAGAGTGAACGAGAGAAAAAAAGAGAGAGAAAAAAAAAAGGCATTGAACGACCAAGCTGTGCGTTCAACTCGCCACGCTCGCTGCGAGTTTCTTCTTTTCTTTCTCTCTTCTTTTTTTTTTTTTTTTCTTTTTTTAACGATCTAACGCACGGTCGCGAGACTTTTTACGAGCCTTATATGGCACGATCGGCGATCGTTGCGCAAATATCTTTAATACCGCGCACTTGCATTTTATCGTTGCCCGATCTTTCTCCGCCGGTCGCCTTTACGCCCGCAGGCGAAGCCCCCAGCGCGTGTAAACCAACGTCGACGCCCCGATGCTGGTAATTTAGCATAAGTCACAATTGACAACGTAATGTCCTTTGATTCGCGGAGCCGATCTCCCGGCGACGCGAATACGACCCGCCGTAAAACACGAAATCGCCGGCGAGTATGCGAGACGAAAAATACCGAACTTAGCTCTCTCTCTCTCTCTCTGTCTGAGCGGAATTCATTTCGTTCCGATATCGCGATATTTCACACCTCGTTAAATTCGATTGTATCTGCTAATCGGTCAATGCTAATCCGAATCGATCGCGTTTTATTGCGCTTTCAGTTGTACAAATCATATCCATTTCCACGCACGGGCCATTTATACCGGGAAACTCTGCAACTCCGTGGAAACGTTCGTACAAAAAGAACGATTCTACAAAAAAATTTCCCATTAAATAATTAGTTTAACTGAAAGAAGATTCGGAATCATCGACTGAAACTCTAGAAAACTGCGGCTATGAAAAGACTCTGAAAATAGACCAACGAACGTTCTTCCTAATTTCGTTAATCCTGCCTGGATCCCGGCTTGAAATACGCGGCGTTTCGGCGAATAATTTGAGAGGAGTGTTAGGCAATAGTTTAACGATTCGCGAGCACGAACCTGTAACGCCGCTTCTCGCCCTCCTCTCGCGTTGCCATTGCCCGCGAGGGGGGTGGGGGAAAATTATTGATACCGACGCGAAGAGGAAAATTTATCACGTCCTCGAGCACAACGTCCGCGAGGACAATGAGAGTATCACCGCTCGCTCGCACGCATGCGTGCGCTCACCGTAGAACGCCGCGCTCCGTGCGAAAATTTCAAAGTGCTCTCCTCTTTGCAGCCGTTGGACGTCGCTAGATCGCTAGATTATTCGGTTTCCAAGCTCTTCTAGCCACGTCCTGTGATGTCGCGGACTTTGCACTTGGATTTCGTAACTTGCGTTACGCTCACGTTTACGCGCCTTTTTATTTCTTCCGTCGAAGCCGATACAGACACTCGGATGTCGGTCTTTTTCTCGATGCGTTCTTTTTTTTTTTTCACGGCGCACAAGGCGCGATCGTACATTCTCATTTCCCAAGACTCAAAGGTCATCGCGATCTCGCAGGTGCTCCCGCGAGGAAGTGACTCTATGACGAAGGAGCAAATAAAAAGTATAACTGGAAACTAACGCATCTAATTCCGATCGTGATCGTTGCATCGAGCAACGTGCACGAAGGACAGAATTGTGGTTCAACAATTCTGCGACAATGAAGTGTTGATCGTGTCACGAACACGTAATCTTATGTAATAAACACGAACTGCAAAAATTATATTTTCGATTCATTTTTTGACACGCTGACGCCCAATTGCGAGACACCTCGCGACACAGAACAGAACGAAATTTTCCGACACCGAGAAAATTGCATTACTTCGTTCTAACGTCGGACGTTAACGAAGCAGCCGGCGTGTGGCGTGCATATGCTCGGACTCCAAACAAATCCCAGAGATCGCAATACTTGGCGTTTTCCTGCCCTGCACTTGCAAGCGTTAGGAAAGTTACGTAGTTGCGAAATAAATTCGTGACCGGACTGCCAGGTGACTTCGATCACTGGGTAACACCGCGTTTATCCGCTCCGCTGAATTATACATTTTTCTCCCGCGTGGGCGACGACGCGGCCTTACGGGAAACTTTAACGAGATGTATCGATGCTATTTCGCTGATTCCGTGAAGGTACTCACCAAACTGTTCTCGCGGACGCTCGCCTAAACACGCGTGCCAGGGGCAAGAAACTTACCTGAAATACAAAAGAAATCGCAAAAATTAGAATTTTCATGATTGAATCGCTGCTACAATTGGTAATATCGGTATATAGTGAGATTTTTACTGGTCAGTCACGTTCTATAATTCTTTTACCGCGTCACTTGAAGATTTATGTTTCGCAACAGCACTAGCTACTCCACGTGTGTTTCTGCCAAGTAAATGTATTTTCCCACACGTCGATATTACAATCCTTTGACATCGCGTAAAGATGCTAAATTTTGAAAGCTTTCACCTCGACTGTTCGAGAGTACTCGGGCTCACGAGTCAACGAGTTCAGCGAGTCTTGAGCAAAGAGATTTGATTTCCTTTTCAAAGAGCAATTTCCTACTTCACCTACGACACCTCTTCTAGTTCACCTCTTCATTTCTAATTATCAGTCGTCTCTT
Source organism: Melipona bicolor (assembly GCA_030673865.1). Classification (NCBI taxonomy): domain Eukaryota; kingdom Metazoa; phylum Arthropoda; class Insecta; order Hymenoptera; family Apidae; genus Melipona; species Melipona bicolor. The sequence continues at coordinate 5,448,258 of JAHYIQ010000012.1, forward strand.
ACAATTCGACGATAAGGAGCTTCGCATTTTACATGGAAGTACATACACACGGCGTGCAAACGACGCAACAAAGTTTCATTTCGATAACTTTAAACTTCATTTTGAAACTTTTCTCGAATCTCGAATTTTGTAATTCAAATTTCGCGCAATTATCATAGATAAACTGTACTTTGTGCTATGCTCGAGTTTGTGCAATACATTTGTACCGGTTAACCAGACGTGTTTATCACCGCTTGCTAAATAAAGTGTGTTTTATAACTGACATAAACTGACATAAATCCAACGTTGTCGTACCGCAAAGAAAAATTCGCGACAGTCACGATTGTTTCGTACGAACAAACGACAGATGAAAAAGTTTTCGCTCTTCGTTCTATCGAAAATGATCAAACGATATATAGATTTCCGACACTGTTCTCTCTCACGCGCAGCAGATCCAGCAGATTTGAATCTCGGATCGAACGCGAGCTCGTCGCACGCGTCGTTTGCCCGCCCTTCCGAGGAAAGGGAAAAATCATAAGTATTCCGTAGCAGCCACGTACCCGCGCGGATCCCGATCGTTCCCATCGAACGTCATTTTCCCGTCGAAACGTTCCTTTCATTGCCGTTCCCGTTCGTGCGAAGAAAAGACTTGGTCGCACGTCGCAAACACAGCTTCGAGCTATTATTACGCGTTCATTTACAACCCCCTCCCCCGTCTCCGCTCCTCGCCCGGCCTCCTCGTGCCTTGTGCAAAGAACAAAACGGAAGCTCGGTCTTTTACAAGAAAAAGGCAGCGCGCAACGTCGTCGTGAACTGCGAGAGAGAGAGAGAGAGAGAGAGAGAGAGAGAGAGAGAGAGAGCCGCTGCCGCGAGCCGTTCGTTCCCCCGTCTCGCTTGATGTGAAACGAAGTTTTTTAAAAGGCAGCGTCATGCAACTATCAACGTGCATCGCGAGGCCTTCTCGTTTCTTTGCGTTTGTTCGGCTGGCCGAGAGACCGTGCACGCTCCTAACGTAAGGAGCGATTGTTGTCGGCAATAGGCCTGTCGCAATCGGAAGTTTCGTCTTGCAACCGTCGCTCGGCCGTTTCGCTTCGGTACGCCCGGAGAGCCAACAATCCCGCTCCAACGATTCACCGGAATCGGACGGACAGAGAGAGAGAGAGAGAGAGAGAGAGAGGGAGAGAGCCCATCTCGACGAAGAGAACCCGTGTCTCCTCCGCCGTGCCGAGCATTTCTTTCTCTTTATTTTTCTCTCTTCTCGGCGAGGAGGAGGTAAGACAGAAACCGCGCCGCAGCGGTCTTTGATCGTTTGATGGCTGGCGGGACTCGGTGGAGACGAAGTGGTTCGGCGAATGATTACTCCCCTGCCAACTGGACCATTCGGATATCTCAGGACGTTTTTCTTAATACGTTCTGTTTCGTGTACGTACGTACGAAAGTCGTAAAAAAACTTCGAACCAAGTAATTTCGATTTAACCCAAAAGTTAAGCAGATTCTAAATTAAATCAGTCCGATTCAAACTCTATCTTAAGCTCGCTTGATACGCGTGTCGAAACGAAATTCGACAAGCGAATAAAGAAGGAACGAATTTTTGATTCCAAGTTCTATCTTTGATTTATAGGATAATCGTCGGATCGATGGGACGTTCAGCGCGGTCGCGACAGTCCACGTCAGCGTCGAACCGAAAGAAATTTATCACTCAGGAAAATGGAATTGAAAAGGAGCTAAATGCGGAGAGTCCGTTACGCTTCTAATAAAAATCGTTAAACTCAAAATAGGCGTGCTCGATACGAGTTTAATCGGACTTTGCCCTGATTTATAAGCCAATGGAAAATAGGTCTCGGATCGTTAACCACTCGGGAGTCCTTGAGCGTGTAAGGCGTTTTATACTCGCGAGTAAACTCTGACGGAGGGAAAGTCGCAATACTTGGTTTACGATACATCAGAGGCGTAACTCTCTGTCAATCTATCGTTCAATCCAGAACCACTTCGATTTGCATACTTTGTAATTAACGAGTGCAAACACGAAACAAAAAAGAAAAAAACATCACCTGTGAACTCGAGTAGTTCTATATTTAAGACGAATTTAACCTCGCATTCCTCCGATTTAATTACGAGCGCAACGTCGATTCGATGTTAGAAAGCATAAATAACGTCTGACACATCTCCGATCAGAAAGGGCGCGAATTCGAAACGCGACGTTCGAATCGGGGGGTATCCCGAGTCTCGGCCAATGAAATGGCCAAACAAGATTGACTATGGCGCCGCTGGACGAGCCTGGACTTAGTCGGTAAGGTTGAACATCGACGATAACCCTGAAGAAGTTATCAGCAGGCCCGGTCGATACAGCGGCGCCGTTAGAACACCAGTCGGCTTCGCAAGTTTGGTCCACGATGATCGCGGCGTTAGCAGCGTCATCTGACGTGGTATTCGGTAGCATCGCGGCGACCGGCCTTGCAAGGCTGCAGGCCATCGAACTCTTGGCCTACTGCCGCGCTACGTAATACGTGTGTATACGATGCGCGAGAACGAGGATAACCGGCATGCGAGAGGGAAAAAGGACGAGCGATCCAGTGGGAGCGGTCTCTCTAACTCTGAAAATCTGGAAGAGGGGTGAAGCAACACCAGTGCCGTACCATCGAGGTGTACGACCACTTCGGACAACACGCTCTCCAGCCGAACACCCGAAATTTCATTTCGCTCGATCGAACGATGCTTCGAACGAAATCAAAAAATCGCGGACTGTTCGAATGATTTGAAAAGTCCTACCACGGTGGGAAAATTGAAGGCAAAGTATCGTCTCGAGTGAAATTTTGCGGGAATAAATTCAAACAAACTTTTCTGTTATAACTTTCCCTGAAGGAAATTAACTTTATTTTTATTTTCACCGTGTCCGAATCAGTCTGAATTTATTCATTTGCGCAAACGAATAACAATCGGATAGGTATCTGTAACTATTCCATCAACGAAATCTCCAAGAGCGATCGTTCCGTTCGTACAGTATCAACCCTTCCCGCCAAACTCGCGTCGAACAAACACCAAACGGCCGAATTGCAGCGGCAAGGGAGGCACGAATAAAACGCGCGGAACGATAATCGGCCGGCTGGCAAGAAGGTAGCAAGGAATTGCAGCGTTACCATAATGGCGGCGCTCCCGAACGTACGAAACGCAAAGTGCCCTTTGCCGCGGTTATTCGTCGTTGGCAATATTCCTGCGCCATTCAGTGTCCTGGCATTCCAGCGACGCGTGTAAAAAAGCTTTCAGCTTCGGCGCGAGGAGTGGTTGGCGGTTGATTCTATAAATGGGGAAACGACGGCACACGGCGGGTATGCTCGGGCGAAAGGGGAGGAAACGGTGACGTCGTCGCGGAGGAATTTCATCATATAGCTAGAATGCAAGGTATCAGTCGGTTTTAAGCGCGCGACGGGAGGCCAAACCGTGCCACGGTCGCGCTTCGAAGCGGGGCTTCGCTGTCGGACGCACTTTTACCCTACATCGGCCTCCGTAAGCTCGTTAACCGGACGAATCTCGTGCGCAAACCTGACGCTTCTCAGGAGGGAATTAAACTGCCGTGGGTGTGAATTACTCCCCTGTACCCTCCCTAAAGAAACCTTTATTCCCTTGCTCTTTCTCAAATGTTACGTCCTATTATCCGTCCTTCTTCTTCCAGGAAGTTTGAGCGGTTTCAGCAGTTGTATGGTTCCGTGTGTTTGGCCTTTCTTTTTTTCTTTTGTACAGACAATTAGAAAGAAAGAACTTGAGAAAAATTTATATTTCCGTTCCGAATACGTCGTCTGAAAAAATTGCTTTCAGCGACGTGAAACGAGGGAAATCGATAAAATAAACTTTATTACACCATTTCCCTGGTGGTCTTTGTACGTTTTCCTCGGAGAGCTGGTTCGAGGCTCGATTCATTTCCATACCATGCACTTTCAATACTGATTAGAGTTCAACGTTTAATGGAACGTACCTTCCGTCGTGTTGCGTCGTTTATCGCGCTCGTGAAAATACACGGAAAAACGCTACGGTATCCGGTTTTCAATTGCTTCTTGCTCCGTTAAAAATTCCAAACTTCGAACCTATTTCCTCGCGTGTCCACTCTTTCCAATCGCGGCAACTACGACGAAAAATTGAGACGAGCGACTGATCGCGAACTTTTGTGCGAGATACAAAGGGGGAAGAAGGAAATTTATATGCGAGAAGCTCTTTCAGAGTAGACCGAAGCTCGATTGAATGTAACCAAACTGTAAACAGGTCTGATACACGAAAGTGCACTCTACTTTGCCAGAATTCCCTCTCCCCTCGGCGGCTTCCATCTGTTTACGTCTATTTACCAAACTAGGCTTGAATCGCTCGACGCGCCACTTGCCCGCTCGTTTGATGCGTCCCGAAGGAAATCGCGAGACACTACGGACTAACACCCGGAATAAAATATAACTTGGAAATATTTTCTTGCCGACGAACTTCCGCTCAACGACGGTTTAGGTCAGGTTTATGCTTCGAACATTCGAGAAAATCGTAATTCCTTTTTCTTCTCGATAATAAATTGAATTTCCTCCGATCCCGATAGTATTTCCGTTCGTCGATTCAATCTCAGTCGTTCAACGGCCACAAACGCTGGAAAATAAATATACCGAGCTGCGACGAGAAATTCTGGAGATTTAATTTAAATCGCGGATTAATACGCACGACAGATCGAAACACCTCGCGCTTATCGATCGCTCGACTTTTGTAGCGCAAGTACAAATTGCTTCGTTTCAGCAAAATATTCCGTTCGAATGTTTGTCAATAGTATTAAATCGTTCCGAATCTTATTGAAATTGATTGCAACTTTGTTCAACGGAAAAATTCGCGCGATGGGTGTTAACCCTCGAGCGTGTGTTTGGTTTTGTCGCACACGCTCGAAACGTTTCGTGTAATAGATGCCAGAAACTGATAAACGAACAAACATCAACGGAATATATATATATATATATATACATGTGTTCGGTGTGTGCCGGACACGAGCGGTTAATGGCAAACTGCCTGACCTCGTAACCCTCAGACTTAGCGGACGTACTCGTGTGATTAATGCCTGGACGCGTTATTTCCAAGCCTCTCCTCACCCCCCTCTCTGCCCCCCACTCCTCCTTCTTCTTCGCGTAAAACCGGCGCAGCCGGTATATGATACAATCGTAACGTAATCTCGATTCGAAGAAGTTCGGAGCGACTTTTTTCGTTCATTAAAAATAACATTTATTTTATTCCGCGATTATTAATTACACCGCGAGGATTCGGGGGGCGAGGGGGGGAGCTTGATACGCAAGATTTAAACTCGTTCCTGCCGTTGGATTATATTTAGCGCGCAAGCGACGAACGTGTTATTTTCTGGCGTTTCGCGAAAGCACGCGAATAACTGTTCCCACGTTTCATTATTCCGCGAGCGAAACGTACAATCTCTCTCCTATTTCGCGCGGCGGCATCCTCGCTTAACAGAAATTACTTTTTACGACGCAAAAAGTACGCGACGTTCGAGAATGTACATTTTCCGTGGAATCCTCCTTTTATCCTTCCATTTCGTGAGCCATTTCAACGCGGAGGCGTTTCACCGGCCGAGCGATAATTGTACAAATTGATGTTAACTCGACCTTTGGAACGGTCGAAAATTTTTAAAGCTTGGAAACAACAGAGATCGGCGTTCCCTTTCTTTCGACAAAACGAACGTTTAAAGAACGCCATATTTCGGTCCATTCTGCTAGACGAACGTATCAAGACTGTTGCATCGTAACATCCAACTGCTATTTTCATTCACTGACCCCTGCACTCTGATTAAGAATTTTCATCTTCGAAATTTATCTCGAGTGTTATTCTCAAGTTTGAGCGTAATTCCTAGGCAGAGCACTTTTCTTCGAAAAAGAAAACTTGCAAAGTACAAAATATATCGAGCTGGTCGATTATCGCACGTCGATGGTACGTGAAGAACACGCGCGGCAAATAGCAAAGTGGCTGTCCTCGTAACCTGTAGATTCGAGAGATGCGCTTCGCGATTTCAGCACGATGCACGCGCATGCTTGTCTAACAACAAAGATACAGCAAAGATAAAGGAGGACGCGGGGAAACCTTAACCAGGTGAAATGATCCATTAGGCGAGACGAAGCGCGGCGCGGCTTTGTGTAACGGCAATCGTCGAGTCGAAACGATTAAACGCGAGACACGTTAGAGGTAATTGCCCGGGAACGTGGATTAATCGCCCTGTTAAATGATGGATATTTGAGCATGATCGAGCGAGGAAATCATTGTAACCTTGCAACCTTCGCGACTACTAATAAAGAGAGTAAACTTTGTCGATTCTCGGCGTGGGAAAACAGCGAATATCGCGCTTGGATAAAATGTTTCGCCGATTTTTCAGTAACAAAAATCGAGAAAATTGAAAAAAAATCTGCATCGAATCCATGGAGAGCCGGACGAACGACGGTCGCTAATTTTTATGCAACGGTACAAACCGCTAACGAGACGATGCGTGCACGCGTCGAATATCGACGTTGAGCAAACGTTACAACCGACGAACGATAACGCTCAAACGATCCATGAATGATCAACGAACGGCGAGGAACGTTACGACAAATATTGGCTAGCGGAGGATTTCCCATGGTACCGGATGCGAGCGAGCGGCAAACGGCAAAGTGCCTGGCCTGCTAACCTCTAGACCTGGCGCGGCGCGGGATGCACCTCGAAGAGATGGCTGGATGGCTCGTTCGCGCGAGGAACACCGACTCGTTGTCCAAGTGTGTTCCTCGTTCCTTTTTCCGTTACGCGTAATACGCGTGCGTGACGCCGCGGCAGCCGCTCGATCGCGGCTCGGGACGAAGAGGAGGCGATTAAAACGGCGCTTTTAACGCGAGAAAGCCTGGCCGTGCGCGCCGGCGAAGCGTCGTAACGTCGTAATAACAAGGCGCCTGAAAAATTGCCCGGTTAACTGTGATTCTAGCAGTGGCTGCCAGCGGCCTTCCTGCGCGCACCTTTGCGCACCTTCGCGAAGCAACCGGTTCTCCATTATCTTCCCGAACCGAGTGTACCGATGCATTTGCCATCGAACGAGCCGCGCGATAACAGTCTCGTTGTAGCGCTTACCACCGCACTGTTAAGTAATATTTCGTGTCAACGATTGGGTTGATTGTCAAGACAGACAATGGACGGTAATTTAAACGTTCGTACGAAATTCTCGATTGGCTGGTATTTTCGGAGCGTCCAATACCTCGACGTCGATAAATGATCCTCGTTTTTCTGCGGATGGCAACCGATCGAACGGTATATTTCTCAAAAGATTTTCACGAGTACTTGGTTCGAAACTCTCGTTTGAACCATTTTCTTACTCTGTGTGATAGCACGAGAATGATCGTCGATTATGGATTAATAGACGCGAGTAGATTTCAAAAGCTTTAAATCAAGTCATTCGTTGCTCGCTTCTAACGACGACGATCGATCAACGATTATCCAATGAAACTAATTTTCACAGTTTCCCAACGCGATTCTTCCTGCGAGCGCGTTTCCACGGCCCCTGCGATTCACCGTTGCGACGCTCGATGGTAAACGCAAAGCGTAAAAACAAACGGCGGTATCGTCGGCAACAGCGGTTACCCATAAGCCGTAACAATGAATCAAAGCTAATGTAAACGGAACTGGCTGGCTCGCGAGAAAAGAAACGCGGCAATCTGCTACAAACCGAGGAGGAAGACGAAAGACGAAAGACGAAAGACGAAAGACGAAGAAGCAAGCGTGTATATCGGTTGTAAATCAATGGCGAGTACCGTCGCCGCGGCAGAAGAGGGATCGCAATTTTTCCACGGTTCGACGAATTCGCGCCGGTTCGTCCCGGGGCAAGCGTTTTCCTTCCAGTCGAACGCGCCGCGTGTTTCAAAGAGAACGGTGAGACAGCACGTGGTGGGTACTCGCGGATCACCGAAGTAACGGTGCCCGGTAACCGCGTCAGAGCCGGTGCTAGCGGTACTCGAAAGCGTTCCGTTACTCGACCGACAGATCCGCTAACGCGACTACTACTCGCGCTCTCTCTCCTACCCGACGACTCTGCCAGCCGCCTTCTTCTCTGCCCCTTTCTCTTCAGCCGCCTCTGCCTGCCCGCTTCTGCCTGCTCGCCACGCCGCGCCGTGGGATGAGAAGCGTGCACGAAAAGCGCCGGCATATCGCGAGCCGCACCGTCTCTCCCGCTGAAACAACCCGCGACGAGTAATGGCCCTTCATTACGCCACCAAACCGAACGATCGACCTCTACCGTCCGTCTCTCTTTTCCTCTCTCTCTCACTCTCCTCTCCGCAGCCAACTCAACTTTGATTTATGTCCGCGGACTGCCACGTGGACGTGGACTCGGACGTGGCCCTTTTCGCATCGACTTTTCCTTCTTCGCGGGTTCAATTTGAAATTTCGAGGCTCGTTACGTCGAAGGAAATGACAAGGAAGGAACGACAAAGGGTAAAAAGCAAATCCTATCGGTCGTATCAATCAGTCGAGATCTAACGGCTCGATAAAAATTTGGCCTCGTTTGGATTATGAATCTCGATGTTGTTGATCCGAACTCCCGTTGAGGAGTGGCTCCTCCAGCTGCGTGAGCAGCATTCGTTGCACCGAACGAAATAACGATCCGGAATCGGTCCAAGTGGTTCGTTGCTACTTATCGTAGAGGCATTTCGATGGCATCGCCGATTACGAGTGGTTGCTGCCGGACGGGTTTCATTTTTCTGTTACACACGTACGTCTCTCCGTGCACCGACCGTTCGCTCGATCCGACGTTTATCGCTGGATTGGATCGAAGATTGAACTTGGATTGACTCGGCTGATCGAAAAATGATTCGCGGTTGCGAATCTATGGTTGATGAAAAGCTGAGCAAATCTCGGCTAAAATTTATTCGGCGACGAATAAAATGATCGATCGAGGAGGGACGTTATTGCTGTTGCGTTATTTCTTCGATGTACTTTTAATTGAATTTCGAGAAACTGCTTCAAACTGCTCTTTGCACGTTGAAATCAATTACTCTCGACGATCGTTCGATCGTTGGACCGCGTTTAGCGTTGAATCGCGTTCCGCTCACGAATGGGAGCGACTCGTTTCACATCCGGCTCGGAGGACCAAAATATCGTCGCGTTTCGCTCACAGTTGGGAGCGACCCGTACCTGGTGCCTGTACGCGAAATTAATTTTCTGCAGACGCGTTGAAACGAACGTAATTTTTAGTCGACAGATTACCATTTTGAGTTTACTGTATCCGTTTCAAATTTGTATTTGCCTTCCCTGCTGATAGCCAATCAGTTTGACGTAACGTCATTTTGAACATCTTCAAGAACGATTCGACGTGAACCGCCTCTGGAGGATGTTGAACGTAACAGGACCGCGATCGACTACCGGGGATAACAACAAGGTAATAATCGTGATCGAAACGTGGCGGCCATTAGAACTTCTTGTCGGCGAGAAAAAGCGAACGTCCCGTTACCCCTTAGTCATAAACATCTAAATTGATACAACAGATTTCTTCACGCTGATAAGAAGTCTATCGTCTTCGGCATAGAACCTGTTTTTACGTGTATTACGTACATTTTACGTACAACCGCCTCGCGAAAACGCTTGGAAAACTGTTCATTCGTCGTTCGGTCGAAGCCGACGAGAGGCTTCGGCAACCAGGTTGGAATTAATTTCGTTAATTAAAACGCGACGCGGTATCGCAAGAGTTCAAAGGAAACATTACGCGTTCGACATTGATCCGTTTCAGTTTGGCGACGTGCCATGTAATTGCCCCTCGATACAGATATCGTATCGCGCGTACTACCCGTAGCGAGACTTTCACCTATATTTCCTAATATCGGTGCTTTGCAGTCTCCGTTCGGTCGACTCGAATTTATTCGATGCACGATCTTGACTTTCTTGGACGCAAGAGGTCCGATCTTGGATGTTTTCTTGCGTCGACGTGGAGTATTAACGTTCGCGAGGTATCGGTTCGACTTTAACCGTTTTAGCGCCACGCAGCGCGATCGCTAAACGCGACGTTTGGTCACGATCGTCAATTATAGAATGTTATCACGTAAACAAAACGTAAAACACGATTATTTCGCAAACTTTTGTGTGTTGAGTATAATGTCTCTGATATAATGACTGATGGAAAAAGAAATGCAAATAAATGAACGAAGCGCTATCGCGCTGCATGGCACAATCCGACAAGGATTTTTAACAACTAAAACGATTAAGGAGACAGAGACGTTCGAGGCAAGATAACGTTAGACTCGCTGAGTTCGTTCCTGATTTGCAAAGGATCATCATCCGTGGTCTGTCCACTCCCTCTTCGACGATCCTTCGAAGCAATTCGTCAACGGAAAGCTTTTCATTCGTACGTTTACGCGTGAAAAACGTTCCAGAGAGAAGGACTCTGTCTGAAAGACAGTCACGAAGGAAACGTGAAATCGTCGCTATCGATCGAGGAAAAAAGCAAATCTAAATTGAGTGCCTGTAGATGTTGAATGTAACCCTACCGGAAGATCTCGATCGTTTCCTATTCGTACCTGTGCCCGTGATCGGTGGAGACGCCAACTGCGAGCTGCTTATATCCGGTGGCTGTTGATTCTGTTGCGTTTGCTGTTGCTGTTGTTGCGATTGTTGCTGCTGTTGCTGCGGGCTGTTGGCAGCCACTTGCACGGAACCCGGACTAGCCGCGCTTTCCGCCATTTTCTCCCCTTTTTTCTTTTCTCTTTTCTCTTGCGTTTCCTCTCTTTCCCCCCCGGATATTTTCGGTTCGTGTTGCGAATTTTTCGTTCCCCTCTTTCTCTTTCAGAAAGAACGTAGTTTCTCTCTCTCTCTCTCTCTCTTCAAACTTCCATCAACGACAGCCGCGACATTTTCCTGGCGCTCGGGGGAGAGAAAAACGCGGTACGGAACGTGCGATCGGCTGTCACACTGTTCCCGTTTTCGCTTCGTGGCTCGATGCGAATCGACGCGAATCGACGCGATCCGGCGCGACCAGGCGAGTAGATGCTGTACGTATCGAATCAGACACAGTTCCGATCTCGCTCCGCAGGTGGAAAATTGTTACCCTGACTCGCACGGAGCGTACCTGCGCACAGCTCGAGCCGTGCGTCTGCTCGATTAACGAATTTCTTCACACTGTCCGGTCATAGATGAACACACGTATATATATATTTTCTTCTTATAGTTTTTCTTTTTACACTTTTTCTTGCTATACCTCGCACGCTCTAATATACGCCTTTTTATAGGTGCGTATTACCTCGATCGATCATTAGCAACGTTGGCATTCTCAATCTCTGCTTTGCCCCTGCTTTTCTTCTCCAGTTTTCTTGGTTATATCCTTATTTCTTGTTTGTCGCTGATGACTTTCTCCTCTCTTTCTCGAGGTACCTGCCTCGTTCTTACACGATCAAGCTGTCGTCGTCGTCGTAGTAGTAGTAGTAGTAATAGTAGTAGTAGTAGTCGTCGTCGTCGTCGTCGTCGTCGTCGTCAACGTTAACCTGAACCAGCACGTCACGTTCTCACAGGGAGAAGATTCCTCGACGGTTGCCACGCAATCCCGTTTGACGTCAGAGGAGGACATTACGACGACGGCTCGGAATCGCAATCCGGATGCCATCTCTTCCGCGAACGATATATTAAAGATGCACTGTCAAGGGCTGCCTCTGCGTGCCGGTTCGATCGAACGATCGCTCGCTCGCTCGCCCTGTCGACCCGGCGAAACAGTTCGACGATGTTCGATTACGTTGGCAACCTGGTCGACGGGACACGTTGATTCCTTCGGTGGTCGCGTTCGCGCGATCGAGTAGTCAGCGATAGCCGATACGTCGGCGAGATCGTTCTCGATGCATCGTCGATGCAAGACATCGGAGAGGTGATCCGCGTGCGATCGACTTTTATCGACCTCCGTGTACTATTCCTCGCGTCGATCGTTGTCACTCGGTGCTCGTTGATCGCGATCCGTTCTCTGAACGACGAGCGGCGAGTTTGAAGGAAAAGGGGGCAGGTCGTTTCGAGGGGCGTCGAAAAACTCGGGATCGAAATTTCGAGAGGAAGCGAAAAGACGATGAAATTCGAACCGAGACGAGTATTTTACGTACGAGTATTTTAGTTTTAATCGTTGGAAGAGTCTCTCCCCTTTCCCCTCCTTTCACTTTCGATCGTTCAATCTCGACGGAGGTTCCCTTTTTTCGAAAACGAAAAGGCAACGAGGCGAAACCTGCCAAGGACACACCCAACAAGGGGGGAGGGCAACAAGCGAAAAACCGCGAAAAATCAGGGAAGCTTACAAGGTAGAACAACAATGTATATGTTTCTTCGTCGATCAGTCGAGAGAAGAGAATAATCTCGAGGCACTGTTTATCGTATCGATCGCAAAGCGTCGTCGACGTTCGTTACTTTGCGACGAAAGAGAGTTCCACTCTTCGATCCTCTTTCGCGATAAAAACGAAGGGAAAAGAAGTCGAAAGAATCAAGGTGCAACCGCTACAGAGATAAATGCGAGAACAAGACACACACACACACACACAGGGACTTTAACGACGATACGTATATCGCGATACGATTCACGGTGTTCACGTATCAATAATCAGTCAATCAGAGAAAGGCATAAAATTTTAGGCACTCTTCACCTTGTATCAACGACACCCTATTAGTTCAGTCACTCGACTCGATCTACCTTTGCTTGGACGATCCAACGAAATCGAAGAACGCGATCGAGATTAATGCACATAGTATATATACCCTGAATATCGAAGTCGACGCGATATCGATACAAGCGCTGAGAAACAAGAAGTAAAAACGGGAGGAAAAGACCAAGGGAGTAGAGAGAGAGAGAAAGAGAGAAAGTTGTTGTTGCGAAATTGTTACGCCTAGAACAAGATCAGTCGAAAAGGATTGACCAATTGAAAATACTTAGGCACTCGTTTGTCCTTATATACACGCGCATAATGTCTATATTACGTGTCTGTACGTACGCCGCGTTGATATCAACCCTTTCGTTATCTCCTCGAGCGTTACCCCTTGTCAGCGGAGACACGAAATGGAATTACGGAATGGGCCGACGCGCGGCACGCCAACAAACGCAGAGGAGAAAAGCTGAAATGGGGTGGCAAGGGAAAAAAGACGACGAGGGTGGTAGGAGTGGAGCAGCGGCGAGTCGATAGGTCAGTGGGTCTCGTTCAAAGAACGACTCTCTTCGATTCATTCGCGCGTTCGTACGCGCAGCCACGTCGACCTCCTGCCTTTTCTAATATCCACTTCCTCCACCGGTCGGTGTCCTCCGATGCGTCAATTTACCTATTCACCATGTTCGATGTCCATCCGGCTACGAGGCAAGGACAACAGGATCGAGAAACGTCGAGGAAGAGAGAGAGTGAGAGAGTGAGAGAGAGAGAGAGAGAGAGAGAAAAAGACGCAGCAGCGCTAGCGGAGGAAAGGTGGGGCAGTAGGCGAGTCGATAGGTCAGTAGGTCTCGTTCAGAGAACTGTTCTTCGAGGGAGTTTCATCCAGTTCGCACTTTCGGTTTCAATGTTTCTACTCGTTAATCTGGACGCACTTGATACAGCCAACTGCGCGCGCCCTGGCTCTGTTTTTTTTTTTTTTAATCTTATCGAACGCGTGTACGCGCGTCACTGGAAGGGACGAGACACAAATTGACGCCAAATTTTTGACTCGCGAATTTTTCACGAATAAAAAAAACAAAAAAAAACAAAAAGAGAGAAAGACACTGTGTGCACGAACGACTATCAGAGGTCTGTCTTTTTTTTTTGTCAGAGTTTTCTCAAAAGTAATTGCTCATTGGCAAAGAGGCTGTGACCAGCCTTTCCGTTCGTGATATTTGTTTCTACTCGTCAGAGTATGCGTGAGAACGAGAGGTTCGACGAGGGCACAAACGTTGATACTGTTTCGAGGTGGCTGATCGAGATATCTGAAAGAACGAGGTGCGGGCGTTCATGTGCGACCTTCGTCACGACTAATTCGGTAGCTACGGTCTTCGGTCGATACTCTGTTAACAACCAGCCTCGTCGTTCAACACGACGACGTCGTGCAACGCAGCGAAACAATTCGATACCCGCGCGCTCGCGTTTCCTGTCCCCTCACATTTCGCCTCGTTCTGATCGTCCACTCTTTTCGATCGGTTTCCTTCATCGAACTAACGGAACGAACCACCGATTATCCTCGTGTAATTTCGATTGTCTCTCGAACGACGACGACGACGACGACGACGACGACGACGACGACGACGACGATCTCAGTCCCTGTTGTTGTTTCAGATCCGACAAAAGTTCAGTCATCGACTAGACGACGTTTCCCAATGTTCGAGTATTCGCACGAGACGTCACCGTGAACGATCGTCGCACGCTCGAGGAACGACGTTCTCTCGATCATTGTCCGAGATTCTCTCGGGTCTCGATCAAGGTGCCACAGCAGCCACGATGCACCCGACGATCCCCATAATTTCGAACGCCAAACACGATCGGATCGATTTATCGTCTCAAGATTGATCGTCTCGAGAATGGTTTTTCACTCGCACGACTCGAAGCGAACGAGTCAAGGAGCTGGCAAACGGCGTCGAAGTTGAATCCACTTGGCCTCGTGGGCTTTACGTCATTGTCGTCTCCGTCATCCTGGCTCGTTGGTACGTGACCGTCCGTCCCTTCGATTCTGGCAGGAACACAACACGGTATCGCGGAAACAACACTCGCAAGGAAACACGCGTCGCGGCTGTCACGCGTGGATCGCGTCACGAACGGGATCACCGTCGATCCTTGATGGAAAAAGCTCTTGCCGATGTCGTTTTCGAGCCGAACGTATCTCGTTTTGGCTATGCACTTCACGGGGAACCAGTGGCTCGAGCTTAAAGCGACCGTCAGCAGATGGCAGCCAGTGTTGAGCAGCAGCCACCGTTTACTACCACCCCGCCCGGATAACACTGATTCATATACCCGTTTTCCCTCGTAGCTGATCGTCCCTCTTGTCAACATCCCCCGGACAACTGTTTCCGCCACTGTTTTCTCCCGATCTGCCGACCTCTCGCGCTATCTTTCGCCCGTCTTTCGCCAGGTTTCTATGGGGTCACATCGCTGATAGAAATTACCCGAAATATATCGAAATGTTCTATCCCCCCGAGGCCTGTGTGAAGAGGGAGAGTTTCATTGGTTCAACGCGATTCAGGGATGAGACGCGCACGCGCTACTACCGCGCCGCGCTCTGGCTAGTATTCGTTCGATCCGTTACCAGCCTGTATTTCTCTTCCCTCGGATAGACTGTTCCGTCTTCCGAGGCGATACAGCCACGCTCGTATCGTATCTCGCATCACTCTTCCTTCTCATTTTCACTGGCGATTTTCCGCCAATTTTCGAGAAATTTCGTTCCACGTTCCTCCACGTTCTCCGAGCGGTGAGATCTTGCTCTTTGTAATTTTACGAGCGCGAAGACGAGAGACACGGAGAAGTACGGAGAAGTTGTCGGTCGACACGAACGATCGTGTCCCTTTAAGGTGAAGGGTGCTCCTACGATAATATATCTGTTCTGGCACTGTTTTTTTTCGTTCCGCTCGGATTGGGTCGATGTTTCGGTGTCGGTGTTACAGGTTGCTCCGTTCGCACGTTTCATCGAACGAGCGGAAAAGTGACCTCGTCTCGAGTCTTGACCAAACATTTCGCAAGACTGACTTCTCCTAGAATCTTCCATTAAATTTACTTCAAGTTTTACGATCCTGACGGAAAATTCATCTAAAAAAGTCCGTCCAACTTTGATCGTCGATTGGCGCGCGTAATTTCGGCTGAAATTAAAAACTCTCGAAAACTCTGAGAACATTGCGAAGAACGTTTCGTCTTTTACGACGAAATTGCGTGAGAGCAGTCTCTTGCCGCGTCGGCGATTATCGCCGAAAAAGGAAGGCGATCGATCGTGAACTGAAACGTTCTCGTCGACAACGGCGGTTGGTTCATCATTGTTATCGCCGGTTACAATTATTCGCACGTAACGCGCGTGCAACGACGCTCATATTCCGTGTTTCGTCGTCTCCGTCGTGCCATTGAATTTATCGCTACCGTTATACACCTTTCGACTGGATCCCCGCCTCTGGCCGCCGTGTCCGTTTGAGTTAAAGCGCCGCTCGAACCGAGCGCGCAACCGAAGACTACACGCCGAACGCTCTCCTCTCGCTCTCCTCTCTCCTCGGGCCCGACACGAGCCGCTGCATTTTCAGAACGGTACTCCTAACTGTATCTTACATACGTATACACGTACACGTGTATACACGTCTGTTTCTGCTCACCTGTCGGCATCGCGACCAGGCACCCGCGCATACCGATCGCGGAACAAGGGAAAACGACCGCGTCGATGACCCTACACGCGATGACGAATTCTCCGTGTGAAGGTTCGCCACTGGTTCCCATGGAATTCGAGGGAATCGTGCGAATCATTCATTCGCACGTCTCCGCGTCCCATTATCCCATAGACAACACTCGAACACCCGAATCACCGACGAAAGTGTGTAAATTTTATTTATCGCAGAAAAGGAAAAGAAGATTTCTCGTAACATTTCTCATAAATTATCTCGTAATTATTTTGAGCGAGCCGATTATTTTCTTCGTTTAACCAAAGAACTTTGACATCTCGAAATGACGAATCGTGCTCTCTAGCGTTGAAACGCGATCCTCGAACAAAATTCGATACTGCTTTCAAAGACCGCACGATTCGATATGAATCAAAAACTTTGACACTCACCACAAGGCACAATGAACTCTATTCCCCGACGTTCTGCCCCTTGGTGTTTGTTATTTATTTTACGCAGCTTACGTCGTGTACGTTCCAGCGTTGAAGCGAACTGAATTTTCCAAGGCCTGGCTCGGAAAATCTAAACTGTAGCCAGAGGCGATAAATATACGTTCCGGTACGGTCGGAGCATCCTTTTGGGAATCCTTTGTCCGACCAAGATTCTCATTACGTCCGCCCGGTACTAATTTATTCGCAGACGAGGGTTCAATCAACGATCGTTCGTCGAACGAGTCCAGCCTCGTAGAGCAAAGGTAGAGAGCGTTGCATACGATCGAGGAAACAATCGGGCATGCATCGAAATAACGATCGAAGATCAAGGGAGAACGGTTCGAACCGTTAATCGTTTTTAAGATCCCGCTTCAATGAGCTGCACGAAGCGAAACACGGATCAAAGAGAAACGTGGAAGAAGTGGAGAGGAGGCAAAAAAGAAGAAAGAAGGTGAAGAGAGAGAGAGAGAGAGAGAGAGAGAGAGAGAGAATGACGAAAGGGGGAGAAGTGAAACAACGTGTAGCGGATCTTCTCTACGCAGGTATACACGTAAGTAAGTACGTACGTGCGGATCGCGTGTAGGGATACTCACGTAATGTAGGCCCGTTCCCGGAGATACCGTAAGACCTTGCTGCGTTACGTCACTAGAAGCCGCGTGATTAGGAGAAAAAGGACACCGGCGGGAAGGGAGAGAAGAAAATGGAAACACTGCCCTCCGGGCTGCGCGCGCCGACGAGTGCCCCATTCTTGGAAATTTGTCACCGCGACGTTTCTTTAACCTACCAAATCTTCTTTTTCTTTTCTTTTCTACTTTTTAACCTGTTAACCGTGGTACCAGTTGCTCGGTCTTTCTTAGATTCATACCCTATTCAAAGTTCAAATATTAACTCACGAAATATTTATTTCGAAGTTAAAGAGTGAGATAACATTGAACTTTGAAATGACACGCAGATTTTCGAGACTCAACAAGCTTTCCGAGTAACGACTCGAAAAATAACGCCGAGCCGGATTCCTTTAACGGTCGCAATTAACTGAATTACGACAGGACAGCGGTTGCAGGCGCGGTTTAGAAACGCAGTCGAAAGTGATTATCCAGCTGTTCGCACATGCTGAAACACATTTCTAAAATAAGAGGCGCGTGTGTGAAGTTATAATTACGCGTCTGCAGACCTGTTACCAGTTTCAGATGTGCAAAGTGGGCTAAACGATCTCTGCGAGTCCGAGGTCCACGGTATCCGACAAATCCAGCCGCGCTAAACGAGACAATTTGTCACTTGTACTTGCGACTTTATAATTTTGTTCCCCTTTTTTCCCCTCTCGCCGCTTGCGATTCTCCGCTTTATCACTTCGTTATTCATCGAAATGTAAGTGGAAGAACACTTTCACGACGAGGCAGAGAAGAGAGCTGTCGAAACTTCCCCAGAAGAAGTCCCGTTCTTTTCGACGAAACTGGCAAACGCGACGCGTCACGCGCCCGCGTCGGCGATTTCGTAAGAGGCGACGTTTGTTTCGTCACGTACGATGATTGCCGAGGCCTCGCGTGAAATCATCAGCCCTTCGAAACCCCCCCTCCCCTCTCCCACGTTTTCCTTCCCATCCGCGGGAACCTCCGTCACCGACACGGTCCGCGTCCACGTGTTTCTATCCGCGGTCAGTGCACCTCGCAACTGCACGAACCACGGCCGTTTACCGAAGGTCCACGTAACGCGACCGTGCTTAATAATCTTTTCTTTCCAAGGATCGTCAACCTTGCCTCGCCGGAGATGGAGAAAACGATAGGAAATAGCTGGGATCAAGAGGTTGTGACGCTCAAAGTCCGTGGACCTCCTTCAGAGGTGTCAGTGCCGGACCCGTCAGTCGGTGACAGGGTGATTAATCAAAACGAACGTTACGTGTTGCATAATTTTTCCCATTTAGCCTTGGGTAATTACGAGTTATCTCGCTTCCGAAATTTGTTAGCTACCTCAGATTTAATTTCAGAGGGCGCAACGTCTCTCGACTTTTGTATTTTTGTTGCAGCGAGCTTTCGCTCATTTTTGTTCAACTTAATAAGTGATTCCAACTTGAATTTGAAAGAATGATCGAGCAACGAATGTAATCCACGTCACACGCACGTGCATCAACATTTTATTTCATTCCTGCTTCGTTGTTATTTTATGATACGAGCAATTGAATCAGAGTTCAGCGAGACGCAATTTTAATCCTTTGTCCATCGAGAAATCCAACGTGTCGTGCCGCCGTGTAATCTCGAGTCTGAAAAAAGTGCTTATGCGCTGCAAACAGGCGGCGCGAAACAAACGTCCGCGACAATGAGGTTGGAGACAAATGGACGCACGTGAGAATCAGATCGTTCATCCTCCGGCTTGATATAGCGCCGATGCAAATGGATCTTCGTGTCGACGACGCATGTTATTAACAGAACGTTCAACTTTGGTTCACGATACGGAAGTGCAAAGCGCGGATGAAGTCGCTGAACTTGCACCTCCTCCTTCGTCGTTTCTATAAAAGAAACGCTGACCTCTCCTCTTTAAGAATATTACCTCGTATTCCTCGAATTGCGTTTATATATTCCCGACGGAAGAATTTTATTTCGAGAGAGAACTTAAAACGTAAGAAATCGTAAAATGTAAATCGTCGAACTTTTGTTTCCCAACGGATATTTTAACCTATCTTCGTAGATCGAGATAAACTTTCGCTAATCTTTTTTTTTACAATTTGGTGACGTTCGGATCTTGAAAAGTCAGAAATTTCAGAACCCAAGAGTGAAACAAAACTGAGATTCCTCGCTTTCCTCAAAGAAAGAAGAAAATGCGAAAAAGGCGAGATTCCACTTAAACTCCAATAGGAAGAGACCCTGCTGCTTGCGTCAGTAGCCTCTTAACCCAGTCCTCTTTTTTTCACACCTATCCAGTCTGTCCTAAACGTAACAATTCCATTCTTGCGCGTACGTGCATTGCGCTGTCGCTGGCAAGCGGAGCGTGTCGATCAGCCCTGTCTACTCGCGAGCAGACACGAATACCTACCGGCGAGACCAGGAAGAACGAGGACGACGAGGAGGGAATAAGACGGAGGGAAAAGGCGGAGACCCTAGAAAGACTCAAAGGTTCACGGCCGGGTGGTTGCTTTAAATCAGGCAGGTAAGGTGGTTTGACGGGGAAGAGACATCACTCGCCACGTGGTGGCTCAAGGGTCATTGTCCTGCGGTCGAGCTTTGTCGAGGTGAATCGGCTCGAGAAACAAGGTACTCGTTCAAAAGTTCCCGCTGCTTTCGGCGCTCTTTCAATGCTAGAAGACTCCAAGCCGGTGGACGTTCGCCGCCTTTTATTTTTTTCGTTCGTTTGCGTTGCCTTTCGCGAACGTATTTCGATGGACAAAGCGCGGATTCAACTCTTGCACGAATCTCTTCCGTTTCGTATTGAAGAGGATGTTGGAGAATCCATCTTTGTACTCCAACAGATTGAGGTATAATATAGATAGTGACTCGCTATTACTTAAAAAATACGTCACACGTGTGAGAAATTTTTTGATCAATTGCTCTTAATTAGCATTCTTGGCAAAGAGTACGTTTACGTTTCAAGCGTACAAAGATCCTTGCGTCTGACATTGACGATCTAATTTCACTGGAGAGTTTTTACAATAGAATCTGCACGCGTTTGACGGTCAATTCTGGCCGTTTCCTATCTCCGGAAGAATCCCCATTTCGAAGAATACCTCGCGCGTTTTGGATGCGGAATTAAAAGAAGAATCGATAAGCTTCAGTCGCAAGCTATCGATCCTAAGAAAATCCTAACGAGCAGCCAACTCTTGCTTTCGTAACGGGAATTCCAAGAGCCAAAACGCCAAAATTCCTAACCAATTACGGCCGGGCATTATCGGCCAGCCACGGATAGCTGAACAACGACGCGTAGAAAAAACCGACGTGACTGTAAATTTTTTTTATGAGCGCGAGAGATAGAGAGAGGGCAGCGGGCTGTGAGTTTCGGCCCCGGCGAGGACGAACAAGCTGAGCGAACGAACGGACGAACGAACGAACGAACGAGCGTGTAGCACCTGCGGTCGACGACCCTTGCGGTGCTATCGAATACCTGCCGACACGACGATCCGCTCGTTTGCTCGCTCGCGATCGCCTCGCTCTTTTGGTGGCCCGTTCGATACTTCGCTCGTGAAGTCGATTAAAGTCGGAGAAGAAAAAGAGCCACGTTGAAGATGGCGAAACGATCGTGTAGATCGAACGCGAGACCACACGTGACGAACGCGATAAATCCGTTTTTGTTCGTTTCCTGTTCTTTTTTTTTTCTTTTTTTTTTTCTTTCAATTCGATTGTTACGCGGCAATACGCCGATACGACGTGCCTCAAATGGACTGTGTTAGGTTTGAAGTAGACTCTGGTAACTTGTGCCAATATTTGCAAAGATGACGTTCAATTTTAGAGTTGTTCCTCTCGCGTTTCTCTCCGCGCGCGAGCAGATCCGGTGAAATCGGATTTGTTCTCGTTGCAATTAAGTCGCGTCAGTTTCGAATTAAATGAAACGTTTCAGCGTCCGGTCAATTCCTGCTCGAGCGATATACTTCAGAGACACGCGTGCCTCGGCGGAAAATGATAGGAGACTCTCTCACGGGAATCTACGAATTCGAAGGTGTAAAATTCAACGATGAAATCTGTCGAAAGGCAAAGATTTAAACACGACGTTGGCTAAAACTACTCGAAGATGCCGCCGAGAGGATTTCCAACAGCGTCTTGGCAAGCTGACGCGACTAGATTCGAATTTACGAGCAGGTGTCGGCCAAGATCTTCGCGCCGTTCGCGGGGAATTGTCAATCCCATCTTCCGGCATTCTGACTGCGAATCATGTTTGCATCGATGAAAATTCCGCCTCATCACTACCGCCAGTAATTTTATTACCGAGTGTTTACTCTAGGACGGCAAATAAATTCTGGAAACTCGTGGATCGAACGTGTTGCCAACATACACGACGCGCACACACCGTGGTTCGGTTCAACGAACTGCTGCTCGATCTTCTCTCCTCTCAGATTCGAGAAGCTGAATTAATACCAAACGAAAACCTTGAAAACGCGTCCACTGCTCGCGACCGAGCCACGATCAAGATCAAATGCACGTAACAGCGTATCCCGCATAGTTAAAATCGAGAGATAATTTAAAGCCGGCGAGGGAACGTCAGAGAGCCCGATCGGTGATTTACTTCACAGCTGAAAGAGCTAAATAAATTGCGGATGACTGAGGCGACAGTTGAATTCGTTCGCAGCGACGCGTTTCGTAAGAACGATCTTTAGCGATCTACGCGGTGATGTCAGTCCTTCAACAATCGTCGCGCGTTTAGATCGTTGAACCTGCGCTAGACCTTTCCCTTGCTCCCAGGTTCAAAAACCCACGTAAGCGGATTATATTTTCGTCAGGTGAATCACGACCGAGCTATCACTATCGCTCGACAAAACGCAATCCCGTTCGCCGCTACTCACATTGAAATATATCAAAGTGTAACTGGACTCTTGTATCTTTGGATGCAAAGTTCAAACAGACCAACCGTGTAAATGTGTAAAAGTTTAATTCAAGACACAATTAGATCCTTCCAAATCAAAAACGAACCAAACTCCAAACTTAAAATTAATTTCTCCGCTCGAAGACGAACTTTCGAGTCGAAATTCATCGCACAAATCTAATTTTCTGGACTGGAACAATAACCCAGATTCTTCCAAGCCAAGGATTAAACTAACTGGAGGACTTTATCAGGTCTGGATAAGAAGAATCTACGGATCGAGGAAGGAACGAATGTTTAGCATCGATCGAGCTCGGTTAGATCGTTGAACTTAAACTCGACCTTCCTGCCCCCCGCTCTCGCTCCCGGTTAGCCGAATCGATATTCAAGGAGAACCTTGAAAAGACCCTTCCACCACCTTCGCTTTGGCCAGCCCGGAATCGAGAGTAGCGTGAGGAGAGATTTCTATAAGACCTAGAGGTGTCGGAAGAGGCATGGTCCACACGGCCAGGAAGAGAGCAGTGGGGAGTATCTGTAGGGGGAGTAGTAGAAAGAGAACAGAGGGGGAGTAGTAAGAAACAGCTGGTGGGTTGAACGAGCCTCGAGTTCAACGACTGGAGAACGAAGGAGCAAGCCGAGTTTCGAGTTAGGTAGGTAGGTAGGTAGGTAGGTAGGTAGATAGGTAGGCAAGCGGAGAGACACGTTTACCTGCGTAGACGCACACGTTCGCCGCACGTACGTGTGGGTGTACGCGTGTTAAAAACGATCGTTCCGATGCGTCACGTGTGTACGTATATACGCACATTCGTTCCCGATTAATTTTCGGACGCGACACTACGAACAGGCGCCGGAAGAATTATGGCTACCGTTGAGACGAACATCTTGTCTATTGGTAGTATAAAAGTATTTGAACACTCGATCTTGTTTGAGATAGAACGTGTTTCAATTGAATAATTGTCGCAATAGTTTTTTAATTTGACAATCAGTCCGTGAAGAAAATACTAGAAGCAAGTGGAGTCTAGTTCGTTCGCTACCGAAGAAGAATTCGAATGTATGAAAATTCCTGGATACTTCTTATGCAAGTACAAAGCGAATGCAGAGTTTCGGAATCTGCAGTGACTCACAATTTCCCTGATCAAGCTCATCGCTCGTGGCTCGTTTTACGCTGACGCGAAACCGAAATTACTGCTGGCTGCGCGAAACGATCGGGGGGGGGCCCCCCGCGTTTTGCACCAGGCCGCGGAACGAGCTCGCGTCAGCAAGCTTCAGATCTTTGTCTCCGCGCCGTGGAATGCCCTCCGATGTCTTTGTTTCCATGGTGAGATTGTATATCGAGATATTAACTTTTTCAAGCAACCGTTCTCCTCGGCGCGCTCAACACGTACGATATTCCGCGAGGAATTAGGATTAGGAGCTTGAAATTCGTGCGATCCAAAGAACCACGGTAGATCTTCAAATTATAAAGAATACGAATGTGTACTTCGAGAAATCTGACGTATTTTAAAAACGGAGTATTATTTTGGAAGTTAATGGAATACGTATGTCGGGGAGAAAAATGAATAATCTACCCTTCTCATCTCGGGAGATAACTCGAGTTGCGCGTGAGAAGCATTTCGAAGAACAACGTCTTCCATCTTTATAGTTGGATGCAAATTAAAGAAATGCTGATTCAAAGTTTTACAGTTGGATGCAAATTAAAGAAATGCTGATTCAAAGTACCCGGACTATTTTGTCATCGACGTCGATGACGCTATTGTACGCGCGATCGAGAGATGGTGGGGACAGTTAAAATTCGTCGTAGGACATTTACGAACGGTCGCTTCGATCATGGGCCTGCCATAACGGTATCTTGGAACGTAATTTGGATAGAGTCACCCATCGACTTATACCAACCTCGGTTCATTGCCAATCGGTCTCTTTTATCCAAGACCAAAAAAAAATCATGAAATTGAAACATGCTAATTTTTACAAGTTTGGATTTACGTGAAAACTACTAAATTTAACACCATTGATTACGTTAATTTAGCAAGATTGAAATCGTTCAAGCAACGAACAATCGAACGATTATAGCGCTACAGTCGCGTCTTTGCACTCGTTTCAAGCACGAAGAGAAAGAAAATCTGCAAGAGCGCGAATTTATGAAAAGCAAAGCGTTAACTCTGTTACGAGCGAGAGTCAGAATTCCGAGTGACTACACGTAAAACACCATCGCGACGATGTAACTCACGTTCTCGTAAATGAGTTGGTTCATGTCCGAAGCAAACGCTCGGTGAATCGACATGTGTAACCAGCGTACGTGAATACCATTGACGGTCCGAAAGTCGAGAACCGCGTATCTTGCATAATATCTTGCGAGAATTCATAAACCCGCGTATCCCATGCAACAGCTTCCACGTGAGCCATTCCACCGGCTGAGAAGCAAGAAGAAATAGTAGCACTCGACACGTGCAAGTTTACCTTCGTATCTCAAATATAACCCTTTCACTACTGAACATTCCGAACATGACCGTTTGCTTCGCACGATCATCGTTGCAGGAGCAGTGTTTATCAACGTTACGCAAAATATCGTTGATACGCTCAGAAATGAAGTGTGTTGCGATCGACGACACACTTCTAGAGAAAATTCTTCTCTCGAACGACTTGGGTCCTGAAAAACGTCGGTACGACACGGGAGGGAAAATGGCGCGAAGAGGACGAACGACGGCTATCGTGACAGGAGTTCGTCAGGTCCGCGTTTATGTAAATGAGACGGAGGCACTTTAGTCAGCGGAATCCGGACTTGACCGGCCGTGGCATCGCGAGTACCACGAAAGTACCTGGTGGCCCGTGAGAGAGCGGACGAATGCGTGTACGTAGAGGAAGCATACCGGTGGCCGGTGTGCGTGAACCGGGCCCGCGTGTTAAGCCGTACGTGTATACGCCGGGTTCGACGACCTTAGCTTTTGTTCGTGTCCCAAGTGGTAAGCCCCGTCGACGCTTAGTTCGAAAAACGACAGTGGGCGCCGGCTCCCGAGGCCCCGGAGCCCCGCGTCGCTAACTAAAATCCACTGGAGACCGTCCGGTTAGGTAATCGATCGCAACGCCCTTACGTTTACCAAGGTCTTTGCCACCTGTCACAGGAAGAGTATCTCGCTTTCCCCCCTCCCCTCGCTCCGCTCGCCACGGTTTCTCTTTCTATCTCTCTCCTCTCTCACTCTTTATTCTCCGCTACTTTATACTTAGCCGTCTCTCTCTTTCCATTTCCCCCCCGGGAGACACTCCATCTCAATTTTTACGCTCTCCCAGCTAGATTTCACGATAGTCGGAATTTCACGAGATGTTGTCTTTTAGAAATTCCTGGTCACACCGCAATACACGCCGTATAGTTCACCGATCGATCGGAAGGGTCGATGATCCCGCGGTTACGCGTTCACGAAGGTCGTCGAGTATAATTGGACGTCGATCCTCGGACGATTTTCATTTTCCAACCTCGCTGTTTGTCCTTCGGTCGAAAGAGTTTCGCGCGAGTTTCCTTCCAACTCTCGAGGTAATCGCGTGGTAATTGATTACAGAAAATCCCGCCAACTTTCAATTTCCCTTGGCGCCCTTTTCTTTCTACAGCAGTGGAACGCCTACGATTGACTGTGGGGTTAGAAAATGCGACTCGTGCCACGTACCCGCGTCGTCGAGTTATCGATAGGAAAAATTACTACGTAAGGAATCGTAAAATCAGAGAGAGCCTCCTCCAAGGAGGAGGAAAACGCAGGGAAAGAATACCAGATGACGAGACGCGAGACGTCTAGGAAGCAGAAGTTGCCTCGCTGACTGACTCGCGTTCGTTGTCAGTGTGTTACTGACCTCGAGTGACCCTGCTATCGCGACCGTAACTCCGCGTACTGTTAGCTTCCACAAATATATTTATTTCCCTCGCGAGTCGATACTTGGCGCAAAGCTCTTTTGCAACTTCTTCCTGACTAAAAGGCCATTTTTATTTCTAATTTTTCCATCCAACTTTTTCTTTCTTTTTTTTTTCCATATTTTCGATTTTCAAATTGTCCAAGGGTTTATATCGAATATCGACGTTATTTCATTCGATCTCGTAACGTAATCGACATCATTTGTTAGTCGTACGATTACCAATTACTAATTACGAAATTGATTTATCTACGAGTTTGAACAATTTGTTTAAAAATTGTTTCCCTAGTTGCGAAACATGGTGTGTAATCGAACGTATAATTGATGGTGAGCGTGCAGATTTGCTGGAAACTACAGGTAAGCGAGTTGGATTCTCATCTAATCGTCAGTGTGTTACTGACCTCGAGTGACCCTGCCATCGTGGCCACAACACCGCGTACTGTTATCCCGTGCAAATGTAGTTGCTACTCGAGCCGCGTGACGAACGTTTCTATCTGAACAGTACGAAACGAAGATCGATCGTCCTTTTTCCAGACACGCTGTCGAATCTCCGCTATTGGTATTCGATCGAAGATGTCGCATTTCTATTTACCGAGGCACGCAGAAAATCACTCGCGCGTTGTTCTTATGTCGTGTACGTAATAACAGTTCCCTATATAATATAAGTCGTATAAATCGGAACTTGATAAGTTTCCCCATTAAAAATCTACGAATAAAATAAAATATTTTCGAATAACCGGAATTTCAGGACCAAGACAAGTAGATATTCAGGAGTTTGTCCCAATAAATGGTGTTGAGTCGCGTTCACTTACTTGGGATTCAAACGAGTTGTCTGCATTAAATGGGACGTAATTCCCGTAATTCATGGCCGATTCTAATTACAAATTCTTAGAAGTGGGTCTGTATTTCTTTGCGGATTTACCGTCTATGCGTACTGACGGCTATCTGTCTTCCCGGCTGACGGCGGGCCTGTTTTATAGACTTTGACTAGCAAGTCACAGCCAATGAATTTAATGTGCCGTTCCATTACCCTTATCCAGAAGAATTTACGTAGCGAAATTCGAATATCGTGGCGGATGATTCGACGTCAATCGTCCGTGAAAACGGTAAACAAAACAGGCCTGTCAACCGGGACGACAACAAAAGGTATTAACCGTGATCGAGCGTGGCGGCTCAAACAGAAAAGAAGCATGAAAAAGTGGGCGAACCGTTAGCTTCGGTTATAATATTTTGAATTTAAAGTCCAACGTCTTAAGTTAGAAAGTTTCGGTGTTTTTTGACGGCAATTCAATTCCGCCTTGCAATTGAATGGGGAATGCTTCGACCACGGTTTCTCGTTTCTTGAAGCTCGTTTCTGAACTTCAACAAATGGATTTTGGGCGTAATGACGATTAATTCGCGAAGAAGAAAGAAGAAAGAAAATTGGCATTGCCGAGATGCCAACTTTTTTTTTTTTCGTTCACTCACCTCTTATGGTGCTAGGCATCTTGTCCGAGATCACATATCCTGATATCCAAAACGATATACACGTCTCCGATTCACACGTCGATCCCTTTTGGTCACTATTTTTTTTTTTTTTTTTTTTTCTTTCACTAAATCGATCAATCACAATCTAATCGACGAAAGCCTCGTGTTTCTCTGTTTTCGACACTGAATGAAACAGCACCCTCTGCACCCTTATCGCGACGCGTCGTCGTTCACGGTGTTACCCAATGTCAGACGACACGCTTCCAACGCATTACGACGCCAAACGACGTCGTTTTCACACATCCGTGTGACCGTCGCCAGTGTCAAGCACGCTTGCTACAGATCCACGTCCATCGATCGCCGATTTCAACGTTCCCTCTTCTATTCATGCGTTCAACGTTACGTTATACCGCGTCACCCTTCTTCCTTTTTACCATCGACGACAAACGGAGACTTCGACCAGATTCCTGCGCACCCTTCAAAGAGACAAGTTTGAAGACGTTCCAAAGGATCCAACAACTTGACAGATCGACTACAATCCCCGACACTTTGATCCAGAACTTTTGCACATGCGTTGCGAATCAATCACCTTGCAGAGATACAAATAACTCCAGGTAACGAGATCTTCCAAACAACAGAACTGCAAGATTCTTCGTTCTTAAGCTCATTGATCAGCAACACGAATAGAAGCCGTTGTCGTAATCGTCGTCGCTCTTCGTGGATGCAACCTTCGTGATCACCAACCACGCTTATCACCAACAACGATGGCGATGATGGCGGCGGCGGCGGCGGCGGCGGCGGCGGCGGCTTCGACGACGGTACTAAAAACTTGTTGCGAATTGGCCACAGTGTTGCGATTTTACGTGGAACGGTTGTACGGTAACTGCGGTGCTGCCAATCACGTGTAGCGAATCCAGTTAAGCTAGACTGTTATCCAGACAAGGAGAGTTACAACGTTGTTATCAGCCGGAACAATGCTCGTGGAAAATCGGCCAGGGTAAGTTGACGATAGTAATTCCCGCGTAAACCAATATTCGTATTGTCTACGAATTTCGTAGACAACGCCGCTCTGTACTGCTTCTTCGCGTTCTCTCATCTATCTTCTTCCAACGACATAGCTCAGTTACTCGAGCTTCTTCGTCAGATGCGATGATGAAAAGTCGTTGACGACGACGATCGACGGTAGCAGAAGATTTTTTTCCTTTTCAACGATGATATGTTCGACGATTCGATTCGATTCGATCGAGTTCGCGAGCCACGCGTGGTTGTGTTTCGTGTTGTGTCCTCTATCTGTGAACCAAGGTTCGGCGGTGGTCCGGTGGTGGTAGCCGAAGAGTGACTCTACCGTGGCGTGGAGATCCACAGGTGCTCGCACGATGCCTCCCTTACCACTACCACCAACCCCCTCCTCTCCAACGTTCTGTACTCGACTCTTCCGCCTCCACCACCTTCTCTCGTACCCCTACCAACGGCTATACTCTACCGCGACAGAAAACCTCCTCGCATAGTGGGTATCGTCGTCTCTCTTCATCCCCTCCTTCAGAGAGTCACAGTCAGTTTCTTCTTCCTTCTCTTTTCGGCCACTACTTTTTCTTTCTCCTCTTCTTCGTCTTCTTCGTCTTCTTCTTCTTCTTCTTCTTCTTCTTCTTCTTCTTCTTCCTCTTCTTGCGCTACCACGTCGTCTTCCTTCTGCGTCTCTTTCGTCCGGTTTTTACTTATCCCCAAGTTGCCCGACGCCGGCTGTCTCTGTGTTTCTTCGCTGTGCACACAGCTTTCTTTCGCGACGAACTCGTCACTCGGCTGCACCGTTCACCGTTATTCGCCTCGTATACGGCACCCTCTTCGCATTCCTCCCCTTCTTCTCCCCCGTCGTCCCCGGGTTCCCCGTTTTATTCGCGAGCCTCTGCACCGTAACCCTCGTTTCTCGATCGTTTGCTCGCGCCGACCGGGAATGTCGCTCTTTGAAAAGGGAACGCGTCGACGTCGCCGCCGATATCGGTGAAACGGTTTTTCGCCAGTGGATTCGCCAGCGTCGCGGGGGATCGGTTTTTAGATCGTCGCGCGACGTTGGTATCGCGTGCTTCCGGATTCGAAAACGCTGCGTTAGAACGTGCTGGACGAACAGTTACCAAAGTCCCGAGCCTACCAGCGCCTCAATTGTTTTTGTTGAAATTCAACCGCTGATCGATCGTACTTCTATGTAATGCGAACGAAAACCGTAGAAACAGATGAGAACGCGTTAGAGAGAACTCGTTAGACAGTTTTTTTTAGCGGCAAAGAGTCGGTCAATAGAGAGAAAAACTCTGGCGCTAGCTTCTTCCAGTTTGGCGGCTCTTTCGTTTCACAGCGGATCGGTTAATTAAGCTTCGAGCGGCAAGTGAAGTTAATGATTCCGCGATGGAGTTATAACTCAAAAGGCCCACAGACGCGATGAATTTTTCGAGTCAACGCCTCGCCGCGCCGGTACAGTTATTGCAAAACAACCATCCGATTCTAAAGAAGGCCACGTTGATTACCGACTAATTTCGAGAGCGTGCATCGCTCCCTCTAATGAATTGTTCGCGCAATGCCAATTAGCCGCGTGAAGA
Organism: Melipona bicolor; assembly: GCA_030673865.1. Taxonomy (NCBI): domain Eukaryota; kingdom Metazoa; phylum Arthropoda; class Insecta; order Hymenoptera; family Apidae; genus Melipona; species Melipona bicolor. The sequence goes on from JAHYIQ010000012.1 coordinate 5,478,458, forward strand.
ATCTTAGCGGTATCAAAATCATCCACTGCGAAAAAAGATGGAACGAAAGACACGCAGATTTTAATCTAAATAAGCCGCACGTTACTACGCCGGTGTATGTACCCGTATAGACCGTACCCGCTACCTTTTCTTCTTTATCGTTTTGCCCTCGCCGTTCGCTCCCAGTCTTTCTTTAACCCGCTTTGTTTTCAACCATACTTGCACGCCTGCTCGTCAATTTCTCGGAGCTGGATCGATCAATTTTCCATCGAGAGAGAGAAACGAGAGGGCCTTCCAAACTTTGTCACAAAAATCTAAAAATTTAATCATCGAAAATATCCAATTGAACCATGTCCTTACCAAGACACGGCCCGAATGGTCGAAAACGGTATATATACCGATATATCCCGGAAGGGGATGCAAACGTTGCATCGTTAAAACAGAATTTCGATCGAGCCGACAGCCACGTGGAAAGATATTTAACAAATCCGCAGATTTGCAATAATCTGAAGAGCCGAGGAATCGCTGAGGCTAAGCCTGACTGCCTGCCGGCCGAACGTGAATATTCCGTTGGTCATTGACCTCGGGCCGGTCTTTGGCGCCGAACCCAAGGCTAGCGTGCCTCTCGTAAAGTGGGAGCTACAGGTATTTAGTTATAGAACGCCGTGCTCAGCGATTTTCGGCAAAATCGCCGGCCGGATAGAATCGAGCTATACGGATCGGTCGCTCGCTCGTCGATCGACCGGCAAAAACGCTCGTCTGTCTCCTCTTTCGTTGTTTCGCGCGCCGTCCCTCTCACGCGGAAAAAGATGTCAGGCGTCGGTGAATCAATCGGACACGACCGATCACGTCGCACAATATATCCTGTTTCAACTGGAAATACGATTCTAAAATATAACCGGGCACCGTTAGGCGCTCGTTCTCTTCCTTTTGGCAATTTATCGCTCGCGACGGAAACGCATAATTAGAAAAAAAAACCCAACGTCCATCGACCAGTCATCTCCTCATCGGTCGTGTCCATTCGCTTCAACTTCCACTTTAAAGTGGACACGCGACAAGTAAATCGTCTTTCTCTGAAAATTTACCATCAGATTTTGAATTCTCAATAAAATCAAGTCTTTCCAAAGTCGTATCAATTGATAAAATTTTGACTCTAGTTAGTTAGAACCAAGAAAATGCAACAATGATCGACGATCTTCGATCTTGACCGTGATGAACTAGCCACTGTCGACGATATTACCGGAAACGGGCAGGAAGCCACGATCGATTTTAACCATGCATTAACCTCATCACGATGACCTGGCGTTGCGCTATTTGCCCATCCTTCTCCGGCAATGATTCTGTCGTATTTTCTAAAGATAGTAACCAATTCTTTTTACAATCTCACGCGTATCTCTCACTATCCAACTATTTTTACGCCTTTTTTGTTCGCGAAATATAGGCAAAATTTTCGTTGCAGTCAACCATAGTTACTGTATTTGCTAGAAGAGGCGTGTTTCACTTCCTGCCGCTTGAAGACATTTCAGCTAACTTCTGGCACGACGTAATCGCTGCTTTCCAATTCTCGCCGCGATCTTCGCTCCGAAGAATTGCACAAACGTCGACGAAATCCTTCGAAAGCCATTGTTCTCCGCTTTGTCGTCGATTTTCCAATTTTCTCAGTTTTTAGCGTGTGTTCCCTCGAGGCGAGGGTAACGCAATTCCGTGGCATTTCGTTCCGAGGCACTGAGTCATTTTCTGGGAAACGGAATTTTTGGTCACCGTGAAAAACGTAATTTCCTGCGTCCCTCCTTCCAGCTTGTAATCCAGTCCGACTTCTCGTCGCTCGATCCTCTTGCGCGCCTACTTAAATGGCCAGCAGAATTATTCTTCCGTCGTGAATAATATAACATCTTTCTCGTTGTAATCCCAAGGACATGATTTTGACTACTCTTCTTCTCTTCTACCTTCTCTACTCTTAAAAATTCTTCCCTTCTCCGGTTCCACGAGTATATACTTTCTCGTATATTTTTCATGCAAAGATCTTGCGCTGAATCGTTTTGTCAATGCCGAGGATTGAGTGCCAAACTGTATCATTGAATGAAAACGATTCTCGATCGTTGGAGCGTGTCGACCAAGTCGAGCGTGACCAAGGAGTGATTCGTGGTGTTTCAGATGCGCGGTAATTGTTCCATTGTAAGCTGGGAACGAAAACGATCCTACTCTTTTCTGCCATCGTTCGAGCCGTGATGTATCTTTCAGCTTTCAATTATTTGCTCCACGATTTCGTTGGATTTCGAAGATTTGTCAGTCACGCACGAGGAAATCGTTAGAGTTCAAGTGTAACATCAAGCGCGAGAGTTTTCATTTTATTCCAATGCTCATAAATGGGCTCGTCTCGTCTCGTCTCGTCTTAAAACGAACGACGACTTCTCGAAAATCGTCTTGTCCCGACCTTGATAGCCTGAGAATTGCATCATCAACGTTATTCAAAATTGCTGCCGCGTAGTTTGGTCCTTGACGCCTCGGACTCTCACGAGTCAAGAACCCTGAGAGACTCCGCTTCCACGAGCGATGGTCCTCGTCCATCGTGATACTTCATCTTTCTTTGAACAAGGTTGGCCTCCGTTCCGTCCAGCTGCGTTAACGTTCCTGTATACACGTCGTTGCACATCGGCGTAGGAGGCGCTTAAATAAGCGCTCTATTGTTTGTTAAGCGCGTACAGAACGAATTGTTGATATCTCGCGCCGATCTCGAGTTTCTGTCGCGTTACACCGCGTGAACGCAATCGATTGTTGTACCATTTTGCCCCATTGTCCTCTTTACGCTCTCTCTCTCTCTCTCTACAATGCTTAATTTCACTGATTGATGATCGACGAGAGTTGAAGAGAGACCCGCGCGGACAGGAACATTCGCCACTGAATTTTTCTGCAATGTCTGCCCGAGACAACACAAGAAACTTCCATTCTTCCAACACACAAGTTGAGGCAATCTTGTCTCTCGTGTTTTTCCTTAGTTTCCTTCGTGCTGCCGTCGACGAACGTGCGATTATGGACATATTTGTTACGTGTTCATTGATGGGCTAATCAATCAGCGTTGCCTCGATGACACGTGTACGCGAGCGGAATCGTTAATGCGTGCCCGGGCCGTGGATGGCAACTGACTGACGCGACAACTGCGTAATTGAATTCATTAGCGATGATTCTATTTAATTACCATTCACGAAATCGATGGTACATTTGTTATGACTGGTGGCACCGCCGTTACGCCAATTAGTCTCGTTTGCTAATCGAGATCGAAAGCCCTATTTCTGGCTCCGTTTATCGCTTTTCGCGTCCAGTCGATAGGCCAGGAAGAGAGTCGTTGATCAAGACGTGATTTTATCAAGCGTTTGCTCCCCAACAGGAACCGGGATGTATAAATATATTTTTCCTTCTTCTTCGCTCGCGTTCGCAGCGGTTGTCAGCGGTTTTCGATCCAGGCAACGCCATGCCAGTTCGCGCGGATAAATCAAAACGTAAACGAGGATTTCCTATCCGCTGGAAGCGGCTCTGTTCACGCCCCTGCAACAATTGTTTATAATCCAATTTCAATACGTTAAAAGCCTCGCGAGCCCTAAGACCTCCCCGCTGAATCCACTTCTATGCAGCTACATCGTTTTACGATCGATGATGCACGTGGGCGTGCAACAGAATGAAAGTACCGGTTGCAGCTTGCGGAGCCAGCAAGCCGTGATGCATCGACGGAACGAACTTTGGCAAAGCGAGGGAAGCCAACGGCATTGAAAACGCTCGCTGCTCCTCCGACGAAATTCGGAGCCTCCGATCGAAGAAGAGAATCGAAAGCTTGGAAATTCTTGGAAATTACGTCGGCAAACGTGGGATTGTTTCAAACTATAAACAGAGCAGAAACGATAATAACAATTGTTACAAGAAACACCACGATAATATAAATATGAGACTAGATGTAAGACGAGACTTTGAAAATTACTAGGATTTTTAACAAAGAAAAAAAAAACGCGTGAAATCAATATAGAATCTACGCTAAAATAATTTGGAATCGCGAGACGATCTGATTCCCGAATCTCGCTACTCCGCGAATCCCATTTATAAAACACTGCGAGCGTTCTGCGAATCTGAAAATCCTCCAAAAAATGAAAAGTGAAAAATCTCGCCGCGAGATGAACGTGAAAAGAGAAAAGAGAGACGCGAAACTCTAGAAACAAGTGGAAGAGCCCAAAATATGGCAAATGGAGGGAACGATGGGGGGAAGAAGAGGTGCGGAGAGGGGGAGGGGGGCTAGCTTATTTCGGTGGCTACCCTCTCTCTCTCTCTCTGTCCGTGCGCCAGGGTTCTCGAGTTCTGTGCGGTCGATCACGCATGTGGGCGTACGGCAGGATAGTGGTACCGGACGCGGGTTTATACGAATATCGGGCGAGCAAGCAAACGAAGGAACGGCTTGCAACGGTAAAACGTAACCGTTGTGCCCCCGACAGCGAGAGAGGCCGTCGTTGGGAGAGAACGAGTTGAAGAGGGATCCCGATGATGTAAGAGAGAGGGGGGACAGGAGGGCACCGATGGTGGCGCGTGGTAGGGGAAATTGACGATGTAACACTGCCAGATAGCGGTACAGCATCCCCACCGTCCGTAAAATCATCCTCACCGAGGTTCATGGACACTCGCATAATTCGTCGGTGCCCCCCTCGCGCCGATCATTTTCTTTTTCCTTTCTTTCGCGTCGCGTCGCGTCGCGTCTCGTCTCGTCTCGTCTCCTCGTACCTTTTGAATTTCTATGAAACACCGAGCGACCGGTATTATTATCGAGCAATAGCTGCTAGAACCGGTACTACTCCCGGCCGGTAATCTTATCTATTGAAGCAGTCAATACATCGAGGTCTCGTTTTGTTCTATTAGCGACACGGAGTCGTGCGTCGTGGTCTTTGATCGCGATGAATCACGCGTTTTTGTCGGGACGTATCCGAGCGTAGGAAGATCCTCGTGCGACGATGCACCGCGCGGCTTCGTCTCTCGAAGCCAGCGAATCGATTTGGATCGCTTTACGGATCGTTTGCAAGATGGAAATTTCGAGTCGAGCGATTTACAGAATGTAAAAAACTCCTGGAATGGTGTCTCGAAAGATATTTTGACACTTTCGAGATCTAGAAAGAAATCTATAGGTTGTCGCGTTGTCGAACAAAGTACAGAGTGAATATTCGTAAAAAACTAAATCTTCCTATTTGCGATGTATCGGTAGCAACCAGTAGCTCGGTATTTTATGGTCTGTTATGGTATCTTTTTGGTAAGAACGCTATACATTAAAATGGCTCGCGGAACGATTATTTGTTTCCTCTTACTGTCTCTGATTTATATTCGTCCTCGCGTAAATGGAGCTGTAAAACACGTCTAACGATCGGGAAATCGTTTATATTATTTCACGAACAGTCGGTGTTCGCGGACGAAACTTTTATCGATGGTGCGCGTAAAACGGAGAGTATTCGTGGAAAATTTTTATTTCCATCCAGAACAAAACAAACGGAACGAAATATGTAGGTCAAATGAAAAATAGAAAGCTCGCAAACAATTCGTAAACTTCGTCCTCCGTTTCTTCGACTTATTTGATCTCTCGATGCGAAATTTATAAAAAGACGACCAAGAGTCAGCACGATGCAAAAAATAATTAAAACTTGCAAGAAAATGAAATTTTTCTTCCAAAAGAATATATCGCTTATTTTTTCAATCTATCTGTCAAAGTGCGATGTAATCCTCTTTGTGGCAAAGGTCAGTGAAAATCGGGTAAATTTCGATGGAGCGAGCAAAAGCTCTGCACAGAAAGCGAACTGCCTACTACGCTGAAAGGACAGAGAGGAGAAGCCAACAGCGGAGAATGTTGCAACGTGTAATTTCGGACACGGACCGATATTATTGATGAGTTCGATTCTTCGAATCGATCAGGAATAATATCCCGATGGCGCGGGATACGGTGTTGCGAGACGGGGCGAGGAGGAATTACGACGCCCACGGCAATCAACGGTACATTGCACTTGCTGGTAATGCCCTACACTGCGTAAGTATACGCGTAACAATGTACATCGAACAACATCTTTGTGTACAAACAAGCCGAAACTCGGCTGTCGAAGCGTATGCGGCAGCGTTCGAAGAAAATTCAGAAATATATTACTTGTCCGGTTATTTTTACGCGATTAAATCGTGAGCGAAGAAAAGAAAAACATTATCTGTCATTTCATTTATACGAAACTTCCATTTATATTTGCTCTTTGAATTGTTTCTGTTTGTTACTTTGTCAGTGCACAACATTCGCGTCCGTGCCGATCGTTTTTCAAGTAATTGAGCAATTTTGCAGAAAAGTAAAGTGTTTTAGATATGTTTGTTTCGTCGAGATAATGCGATATTGGAAATTAGCAAGAGACCAACGCTTCTGATAAATATTACAATCGTACAGTCTGCCTTTCAATGACATTATCGCTCCTGAGGAAATACGAATAATTTCAAGCAAGCACGTCGCTTTATTTCAACAATAAGCGAGCAATATGTTGGTTGTTTTCAAGCTTGTGTCTTTCGTTTAAAATAGCCTCTTCAATGAAATGCAAAAAATGCCAATGAAATGAATAATGCCAGGCTTCAAATGAGCGTTAACGGGTGAACAACAGCAGGTATAAAGTATCGTGTACGAGATACAAGTTACGATATAATATATTTCAAGATTACACCGGACGGATAATGCATTCATCGAAAATCGTTCATTTCCTGCGTGAATTTCAAAGTTCGATTAAACGAATTTAATTAAACCAACTACCAATGCTAATTTCGAATTAATTCGTACCACCGTTGGAAATTCTAGACGTCCGATACGTCCGGATCGATACACGTCCGCCGAAAATTATTCATTTCTTTCGACGAAACTCGATGGACGTTTAATTAAATAACTTATTAAACAAGCGTCGCGGTTGGATTTAGTTGTTTGGTTAAGATCGGGATTAATTAGAGGCCCTGATTGCAAATAAATTATCGCGGGGGCACCGTTAATGCGCTTAACGAACGAGTTTCAATGAATCGGTGCAAATTAGTGTAACCAAGATGTATAACAACGTGGTCCCTGTGTACGATTAATTGGTGTTTTCGGTCTTGTAATTACCGCGGCTTTCGATGCGGTGGTTGGATACAGGTTTGATACGCGCGTACACGGGTTATTACTGGCTTATTATCCGCGATCGTGGAAAATCGCTGTGATTTTAGAATTAATGCCCTTCCCCCTCCTCTCGATTACAAAACTGCCCCTGCCGTCACACTCGCGAGAATTTCGGCTAACGAAATAGCTGTATCAGTACATTCTGCATACCAGCGTACGTACATGTTCCGATACATTACACGATTCTGCATACGCGTCATTCGCTTTTATTTAATCGACAGAGTTTATTTAGCTCGTTCACGTTGTTTCTGCGGCCACGGCAGTAATTTTCAAATGCAAATATTTGCGTATAATTGCCAACTAAAACGGTCATTGTTGCAAAAAGGGTTGGTCTTATTAAATTAAATTGAATTTCGAGCCAATTAGAAAAAATTTCAAGTTGGAATTGCATCGGAAAGTTTAGATTGATACTTACGATTCGATCTTTGAATCATATGGACTTGCAAAATTTTGAGATTTATTGTTGGAAAATTATCTGTTAACAGACGTTTGAAAGATTTTGCAGAACTTGGTGCCGTCAGTAGGCGACAAGCAGAATTTAAATATGAAGAAACGGGACGAATGCAAGGTAAAGCAGTGCGCGAGAAGCCTTTCAAGTAGATTCGGAAGCTACCTGATCAGCCGCTGATAACTTAGAAATGCAGCTACACTGCTGTGTGAACTGAAACTATCTCTTATCTGCTGAACCAAATTAATATTATATTATATAAATGGAGTAAAACTTTGAACTAATACAGAGGTATGAAATAAATTAATTTGAAAAAGTAGACTTTAACACCAAATGCGTTTAATACCAATTGCATTTTGTGACGGTTTAAGGTATAATTTCACAAATAAACAAACATAGCGCACGATTAATTTGTAAACACGTTGTTCAAAGATTTAACGAGCTAAAAATCTTTTATGATTACGCTTTTAGTTTCTGAGTTTTACGTCTGAGAAGAGCTTTATATTCGTAACAGATTGAACGAAATCTGAAAAGTCTTTTTGTTGAGAGATCAATGATAGCTATTATATTAAGCGAACAACATGTAAGATGGACTAACGTGTAAAAGTGAATAGTTTTCTGTGCTGTAAAAATTTAATTTCACTAATTTAATGCGGTTGTATGTGTGATAAGTTAATAGATGTTTCTAGGAAATAGACAAATTGACTCATTTTTTAACGAATCTACAAATATTCAGACGCGTATCAACTGACATAATTTGATTACTTTTTATTTTTTTTCGTATCGCGTATTAACTATAAGTTAATATTTCACTAGCTGTGTTGTTGCGTACCATCAAATAATTTTCATACAAGATTTTTCTACAATTTTACATATAGGTCATTTGCTACGTTTGGATTATTAATTATTTTTAGTTACATTTTATATTTTCCTTTGTCTTTTCCTCAAGGAATGATTTGTGAAAATTAATAAATAAGTTTCTAATCCGGAACACACCAATAATTTTTGAATGACTGACTGATAATGCCTGTTCCCATTATTTTTCTCATATCATGATTAATTCATACATTTCATCCTTTAAATTAACTTCAAATATTATTGATAAATGACATTCCACATGGCTTCATTCCATTTCACGTTGCAAATATAATTCAAATTCCATATCAGTAAGATTCTGCGGTCATTAAAAACGCAAGAGAGCAGAGAAATCACAATGAAAAAAGAAAAAACCCCGGGAAGCATTCAAGAAAATTAATCGAGATTGTGCGTGGAAACGTAAGATCGTCTATCGGTAGTCCCTTAAGATCGCAAAAGCTTAGTCAGAGAAATTGTATCTCGGTCTTGCGCTTACGCTTGCGCTAAAGCGGCTAGTACTTAGCGCGTCTCTGTATAAAAGCGGCCACTTGTTGAACGACTTGCATTCCACCGATTCTCCTCAACCGTGGATATATCTGTTTTACGAGGCCCGGAAATTCGTCTCTCGCGTCGTTTGCGAAGTGATCGCTGTCCAACAAGCTTCGAAAAGTTTCATCTTTTCGCATTCCCTTCGATCGCGCATTCCCGAACCTCGCTGCTCCTGCTCGTCGTCGGACTCGAGACTTCCGAAAAGGTAGGATTCTTGTGTGACAATGTTAAAATTTCTATATTTCTACGTGTTCATTGCATTGGCTAGTAATTTATTAATATTTAAAAATAATTTTGAAATACCACTGCGACTGTGAGAAAAGTTTCGATGAAAATCCGATCCAGAGCTTTCCAATTTTAAAGATTTCAAAGGAAATCTAATAAATAGTTGATTGAGTAACTTGTACAGGCAATAAGAAGTGCAATGCAACGTAACGTTTCAATGTATAATAAAAATCAAAATTTTTTCGTTTGAAAGATGACAGTTGTCCGAAAAATTTCCAAGTCTGAAGGGTGAATAATTTATTAATTTATTAATTTAGACGTACGAATTTCTTTTAATACCGTCAACTTTATCTTTGAAAAAATCGGGAATAACAAATGTAACAAACGTAATCAAAAGCGGTGGGATAATTAAGCCGTCTTCCGAGTTGACGCTAGCGAATTTACCCAGTTTCTAGTAATTAGGGAAGCGTATCGTTTCATCGGACAATTTAGTTATCGGTAGGATCGAGACGCGCGTTCATCCGATCGACTGCTATTTCTCGATGAAATCGCGAATCGGTGGCTCGCGTCGTGCATAAGCAGTCGGCATCGCTGATAAATCCTTCGAATCGCGCACGAATACTGAAAGCTACGGGAAATTACAAAAGTCGGAAACGGAAACGGTGGAAGGACGAGCTTTTAATATCGTCGAGCGTCATTCTGGCTTAAGCTCGAGATCCTCGTGACTGCCGATGTTCGATTTTCCATTTGACGCCCCGTATGGGCCGAGATCTTTTATTTTCTTGTTTGTAATCGCTGGGTGATAACGTCTTCATCGTCGTTCCCTCCCTCTAGATCTTCGTGAAATTGTGAACGCTATTGTCGGCCGTCTGAATAAAGAACATCGCAAAGACGCCTCGCTACCGGTCGATTATATACCGAGCTTATCGAGCAGAGAGATTCAACGATATTTCTCATTTGGAATAATTTAATTTTTTTCACTGTTCCATCACATTCGTGATGAATACTAAAGTAAGACGAATATCGGATTATTCAGAATACTCTCTGATATCACCGAATGTATCATCCAGTTTATGAACGTGTAGTTCAAAGCGCGCAAATTTGGCTAACTCGACCAGTTAGCCGAACCACCCGTCTGAACTTTTCGGTCTATCGTCTTCGAAGACACAAACAGCACCGGATTTCCGTCGGACTCGCGAGCGAAATCCTCTGTTCCTCAAAACAAGATTAAGATGATATCCGTCCACTTGACTTAAATTCATTCGAGATATACCTTTGTTTCACTCTACGACACGATCTTACGAACCAATAACGTTAGAGCTACCAACGACCAACGTGTAAAATATCTGTGAGAGAGTTTTTCACTCGCGATACAAGAAGAGAAAGAAAGCCAGTTAAAATTGTCAGAACCTGAGACTAAATAGGCGACAAATCAATGAGAGAAAGTAACAAGTAGAGTGACGATCGAACGTTAAAAGAAAAACGATCGTATCGTATGGGGGAAGACGCGAAGGAAAGGTCACTCATCGGGCAGCTCGAGTCCAGGGAAGCGCACGATCTAGTTCTAGGCCGCAAGGAGCCTTGTGACACTAGCCTAATAAGCTCTGGGCTCATGTGACAAGCGATCGATGATGAATCCGTACAAATCATCCGCGAGTACCTATCGTAGCGTTAAAGATCGACGCTAGGTCAACACGCATAGGGCAGCTAAGCGTATCTACACGGCAAGCTCGTTCAAATCCGCTGCATCGTCGTGCTAAGCTTCCGCGAAACACGTCGCGAGACTCCCCGATTCCCTCCTCGAACACTTTGCGGCGACAAATTAATTACAAACGTTAACACATGCGCCTGATTCGGTGCCACCGAAATTTTGAGATTTGGTTATTGTGAAGATCAGCGGTGAGTGAGTGTTCCAAAGGTGTAATTTCAATTTTAACAGTGGTCGCGGTAGTTTCTTCTATCTAAAAAAGAAATTATCGATTACGACCACCTCGTTTATTAATAATTAAAGAATCTCAGCTCTTAAAGTAAATTATTTCCTCTAATTTGTAAATAAAAATATCCAAGTTGATAGAAAAATTTGATCATCCAGATAAGACGAGTATTACAGCGTGTTGACTGATTTGATTGCAGATAATATGAATCTAGAGGAGTATAGAAAACATGGTGAGTAGGAAACTCATTTTATTTCTCCACTGTATAACGCGTGTAAAATAATAAACGTTCAAATGTTCACCGATTAGTTCGCGTTGGCTTGATCGGTGAAACGAGAGACTAGCAAATACGTTTCTAGGCATTAAAACGATAGCAATAAAGAGGGATCACCATAGGGGAGAGCACGTCTATGGGATCTTTATGGATTCGATACTGTTTCCAATACACCGGGTTCCGTCTTTGCAATCTAAATCTCGGAATCCTAGGCAAAGCATCCGAACGAGATTTCCCTTTTTCTTTAAATCCAATTTCGTACGAAAAATCGATCTCCCTCCTCCCCTAGCCGTCACCCCTTCTTGCTGGATCGTTTCGAACGTCGATAAAGCTGACTTTTATAGAAATCTATATCGCAATTCGACTCTGAATTTCGAACGGATTTGAGATCGTGTTTTCCTCGCGTAAAATGCGACCTCGACGAATCGCCCGACGTTGAAGAAGTAAGCTAAGACTTGCACGTCGAAACCCGATTGACCCGAGTGACTTTTAGAAACCGTTAAATAACACGAATCGAATCTCATTGTGAAGCATGATGTACGCGAGAGAAACGAATTGGGAGAGACACAAAGATGTTGCCCGGGACAACGATTTCGCCTGCACGAGTATTTTCCCAATACACTCAAGATCGATTCACCCAAACGGAGAAAACTAAAGATAATCGGTTCAGCGGTTTTCCATCGGGGCTTAATAATTGATCTTCCAAGAAGACAGCCGTCCTCGAAATCTCGTCTTTTAATCGCACCGAGATGTAACGAAACTTCAAAGTCTATCGTATCGTAAATAGAGTTTCGACGTTCGAGATAGCAAGATGAGAGAGAGGAAGGAAGTTTTTAAATGTAAGCGCATCAATTTGCAAAAATTCCAATTTTCGCCGAAAGTTAGAGAAAGTAATCTTTTCTTCTTGAAAATTAAACTGTCTTTCAAAATTTACTAAAATAATAAATTTAAGAAATTAAAGAAATCACTAAAAATCTGAGAAATGTAGTTTTTGCGTCGCGCAAAAAAAAAAAAAAAGAAAGAAAAGTTGCGTTCGAAAGACGAATAATCTTCTGGTCGATTTGATCGCGATTTCAAACTGTCAGGAAAAGAAATGGTGGATTACATTGCCGATTATCTGGCAAACATACGATCCCGACGCGTTTACCCGGCGGTTTCCCCGGGTTACCTGAGAAACGTTCTGCCCGCTTCCGCGCCAGTGGACGGCGAACCCTGGGAGGACATATTCGCGGACATCGAAAGGTGCATCATGCCAGGAGTGACGCATTGGCAGAGTCCACACATGCACGCCTATTTCCCAGCCCTGAATTCACCTGCAAGCCTGCTGGCCGATATGCTGGCCGACGCAATCAATTGTCTTGGATTTACTTGGGTAAGAACAATAATGTGAATATCACACGCGCGCCGAGCGAAATGGTTTAGTTTATTATGCTTTCTCCCGTTCGGCTTCAAACTTCATGTCACACGCGCGACGTATTTAACGATATTACATTAGACACACTTTTCAATGGCGCGAGTTAAGCGCTGTTGGAGGAAGAAAATTGAAACAGACTGCAGATCTCTCGCGACGAATGTAAATGTCGTGCACTTCGTTTTTGGAAGTTTTAGCAGCTACCTGATAAGGTAAGTTCGGAAGTTGGGCCATTCAAATTCGACGTTTTGTCTGCTACTGCTACCGCTCGATATGAGCTTTCCCATTGTCGATTCTTGATAAGGGAGGTCTTTAATCACGAGAATCACTGAGAAAAGTCATTTACACTTCTACGTTCTATTAACTGCGATACAATTACCGGGAGGTGCGTTTCTCTTTCGTTTTTCCAACGGGCAAACGTTTTTACGCCCTTTGTCTATTTCCCCAAGGCCTCCAGTCCTGCGTGCACGGAACTAGAGACGATCGTAATGAACTGGCTTGGGAAAATGATTGGTTTGCCAGAGGAGTTCCTGCATCGTCCAGGAGGATCCGGAGGTGGTGGCGTGATACAGACAACCGCGTCAGAAGCCACCCTCGTTTGCTTACTCGCAGCAAGAACCCGAGCCATTAGGGACGTGCAACAAAATGAGCCGGACCGCTTACCCGCCGAGATTAATTCGCGTCTCGTCGCGTACTGCTCCGACCAGGTACCCATTTCCGCTTTCTTTAAATCTTCTCCTTACACGAACTGATTTTCCTAAGAGTGTTCTCCGTGTTCCTCCCTCTCTTAACTTTCTTACTCTCTTGCGAGTTTACTGTTGCAACTCGTAATTATTACGCATTTATTATCTACGTTTTGCTTCAACGTCGTTCTCTGTTTTCGTCTTTTGAATTTTTTTTAAAATCACAACGTCGAATAAAAAGTAAAAGTAAGAAAACTCTGCCACGTAAATGTCTCGTAGGCTCATTCTAGCGTAGAGAAAGCTGGACTGATAGGACTAGTTCGAATGAAGTACATCGAATCTGACGACGAACTGAGTATGAGAGGAGAGACTTTGCTCGAGGCGATAACGAACGACAGGGCCGAGGGTTTACTCCCCTTTTTCGTGAGTATCAACTGTTCGTAATTCACGATTTTCATTTTCGAAGATAATTTAAACAGGTATCACATCTCGAGAACGTCACCTACGTGACCAATATTACGTAACACCGCGTAACATTCGCAGGAAAACGCTCGTACTTTTTCTTTCCAATTAACGTTATCAAAGCAGATAGTGATACTACGGTAGAAAATAATCGACCCGTCAATTAAGCTTGGCATTTGTTAGTAGCTAAAGTAGAGAACACGGTGGACATGACGTAACAAGGCGGATTGTACTTTTCCTAGTTGGTCCCCGAGGACATCGACTAGCGTTGTCGTTCATTTTTCAAGACAATAAATCCAACGCACCGGGGAAGTAGGTTTCTTCATTACGACCGCAGCTGTTCAAATGGAAAAAATTTTACAAGACACTAGGCAAGCGCGACGAGCTTGATCGAACGTCATTTTTACGTTGCTCGAATTTCGATCGACTCGAAAACCAAATTTCTTTAACGTTTGTTCTCGTTTGTCAAGGTTTGCGCTACTTTGGGTACAACGGGCGCCTGTGCTTTTGACAACCTGAAAGAAGTTGGTCAAGTGTGTAAGTACAGCAAAGGGAGGGAGTGGAAAACTTGAATTTTTCAGTTTGAGAACTCAATCCTGTTGGTCAACACGTTTCGAATGAATTGACAGGTGAAGAGAACGGACTGTGGTTGCACGTGGACGCGGCCTACGCAGGCAGCGCATTCGTGTGCCCCGAATTCCGTGGATGGCTCCAAGGAATAGAATACGCCGATTCGATCGCGTTTAATCCCAGCAAATGGCTGATGGTGCATTTTGACTGCACCGCTATGTGGTGAGTGTCACGTACGAGCACACAAATATCTGAATTACTGATATTTCATTTCGACGATGTTCGACGATGTTCGACAATGTTCGACCGGCAATATTCACGGGGAAAAGGAGAAACAAGCAGCAGGGCAGGAAATTTGTACATCTGGAAATCATTGCAGGTCCGATAATTCATAAGCGCGAAGGATTATCGCCTTTCGTCCTCCTCTTTCTCACGACTTATAGGTTGAACTGCGGATGCAGAATGGCTTTTTTCATTCTTCCCGCAATTTCCGCCGACTCGTTCGACCGACCCGACATAATTCGCAATCTTTCGGATTGATGTTTGAAAGTCCATTAAAGTCGATAGCGCGAGGAGCTTATTGTTTTATGATCGTCGGTGCTTTCTGAAATCCGGACGTCGGTGAATGTATTTCGAAATTAAAAGAATCCTTTTTGCCCTGCGGCTGCTGCGCTTTGTCTAAATTTACTTGTATCCCGTCGAATTCCTGCCGGACTGCGATCGATCGAAGACACTGATCGTGAAGATTAATCGGGAACACAACCTCTGGTGATTCTTTTCAGGGTGAAAAGTAGTCAAGCATTGCACAGAACGTTCAACGTGGACCCACTGTATCTGAAGCATGAAAACTCAGGTAACGATGCATCGTGTTTAATACCTGTAACTTATTGAATTCGGTTCAAGAATTCACGTTCTGTTACATAAAACACTTTATTATCTATTTGCAGGCTTGGCTATCGATTATATGGTAATTAACCAATGAGGTTTGCCGACGAAATTATTTCACGACATTTATATGCATTATATCTTCGTTTATAATTCCAGCACTGGCAAATCCCGCTGTCAAAGAGATTCAGAGCGTTGAAGTTGTGGTTCGTCATTAGAAATTACGGAATCACCGGCCTTCAGAAGCATATTCGCGAGGTTTCTATTACGTCATACGTTCCATAGTGTACAACACTTGCGACAAATTTTTTCTAGCACAATTTCTTTTCCTTCGAGCTCTTAAACGACTGCGATTTTTCGTTAAAAAAATTTGGCTCTCTAACTCTATTAGCCGACAGACTTATTTTCAAATTTCAGGGCGTCAGATTGGCACAAAAGTTCGAGGCGCTGGTTTTGGCGGATGCGCGCTTCGAGATCCCAGCGACGAGGCACTTGGGACTCGTGGTATTCCGTCTCCGTGGAGAGAACAGTTTAACAGAACGTTTATTGAAGAAGATGAACTCGAGGGGTCGCGTCCATTGCGTGCCGGCCGCTTTACATGGGAAATACGTGATTCGATTTACCGTCACCTCAACCAAGTAAGCCCTCGCATCGAGATACTTATCTAACGATTCCCCGATAACCAAATTATTCAAACGACGATAAAAAGTTAGAAAACTTGAGGAATAATTCTAAGAAAAGGAAAAAAAAAATTGATGAACTTTGATTATAATTTTAGCACTACCAACGAAGACATCTTGAGAGACTGGGCTGAGATACGGAACACAGCGAACGAAATTCTGGGAGACACCACGACTTCTCCTGTACGAGCGAAAGTCCCACTTGCAGGTAACGCAGAAACGAACGGTAAACTGACAACGAGTAACTCGATACGACCAATTTCGCGTAATTTTTCAAGTGTCGAGGTAAACATTGTGCTTGCAAATTTTATACGTTGCTCAAGCACATGTCGATAAGCTTGTTCTTTATTAAAGACTTGATTTTGTTTCAGATTTTCTAGATAGACGGAGTTTCACGTTCTTTTCTTTTTTTTTTTCTCTTATTTTTATTCGTAAAAATGCAAATCCTTTGAGTTTTGTAACATACAAGAATAGAACTTTCGTTTAGTAGACAAAAAGAATATGATAGAATCAAATTTTTACTCGTTACTGAGAGAGTTGTGGATATTAAACTCTAATAACACATCGTTATCGTACAAAAATGTATAGTAATCTTTCCTTTTTACTTACGTAGAGTTATCAGAGCTTTATTTTTATTCTACATTACTTACACTTACTTCCCTCAACGTTACAAATACTAAAAGTAATTTAAACAAATAATAATAAGCAATTTTATTTCTAATCACTTGATTTTGCTTCAATTCTCTCCCTTTTTTTTATACAAATGCATGTCTATAATTTTTGGAATACAGAAAGCTCAGGTAAGACGAGTTTCCAATACGTGTGATTTTACACTTTGCATTTTAATTTCGTTCCTTGAAAGTATTCGATTCGATGTTGAAATCTTTCGTATCGATCGAATCGTGTAATAACGACTTTCAATTTTCAGACACCCGAGAGAAGAACGAAAACTTCGGTTCAAGTTTGTTGTTGGCCAATTCCCCGATGTCACCGAAAATCGTCAACGGCAGCTTCGCTGCAATTTACGACACTGCAGATATATTCGAAGAATGCACGAAAGCTTTCGGTCAATTGCGGCTCGAAGCTAGAGACAGTCCAGGTAAATGTAATTCCCAATAAAGAAAAGTATCGTGATGTGAGTAAATGCAAAATGTACTTTGATTTCAAGCTATGCGACGTCGAATTCGGGGGATACTGATGTCGGGAAAACAGTTCTCTTTGGATTCCCGCATGGATCTAGTGCAGGTAAGCTACGCTGTACAAAATGACAATTCATATCGATTTGCATCGTTACACATTTTAGGGATACGCTTGCTGCCGTCCAGCTATAGAAATGGCGTCGGAATTGCCACTGCAAGAGGACGAAGATCTTGGAACTAACGAAACCTCTGCCAATCAATCCAAAAGTGGTAACTATAATATGCGGTTAAAGTCCTCGACGATTTAAACTTTGAAACTTTGGAGACTCGAGTTTTTCAAGTACTACCAACGCGCAAGACAATTCATTTTGCTTTCCTTTTACGTAATCAGACAATTCTGGCGAGTGTGCAACCGCCCAAGAGGAAGCGGAGAACTCCGAAAAGACGAACCAACCGTTGAGAAGACAAACCAGCAAGTCTCGTTCGAATTACGCCGTGAACGGCTCAGTGAAAGTCGGTTCTAAAGACTGCTCGGAAACTTTAACGTCCATGATGTCGACGGAAGGTAACAACATGCCGCGAAGCGAAACGATAGCTGCGATCGGTCATCGTACCGGCGATCTATCGTCGATGCAGGGCCAGAACGAGAGCGCCGATAAAGAAAACGAGGGCAACCCCGAGGACCCGGAGATCGTCTGCAGAAAATGCGGCCATTGTATGAAGAAGGAATAAAATTAGCCAAAGTAAATCGTAACTGTTACTCGCGACAGTTCCCGACTGTGTGTACTCCTTCGATGTCTCCGATGGATTCTATGTTGTTCAGATCTAATTATAAGCGTGGCGCTTTCGCAGGCCACGCCGCAAATTGTTGGAGAGAAAGTAATCAACTGCGATATTAAATCTGAATTTATCGTCTGACAACTGTCTTCTATTTAACTCACTGTCCTATTCTATTTCCTTATACGTACATATTGAGAAAAAAATTGAAGAAATGATAGAATTCTTATCTGAATAAAAAAAAGAAAAAACAAACAAGAAATTTGTATTTTGGATCAGAGGAAAGATTTTTAGATTAGTGGATATATTCGACTGGATTGGAAGAGGATTCTTTGAACATTGAAACGCCAGGTTCTTGATTCGAAAGAAAAACTATGACATACGTAGGATGTCTGGAAATGTCACAAAGAACGAGTCCAATGATATATAAATTTTATTGCGAACTGATACAACGATGACAATGGATCTGATCAGTCTAGGCCACGACTTTTGTCTTTCGATCTCTGGAAAAACATATTGTCAGATACAACTCGGTGAACGATAATTTCTTTTCAAACAATTCCACGCTTTATAATTCTTTCATTTTAATTGTTATTTATGACGAAAATATCGCTTTGATGTGATATGTCAACACGGTTTCCGTTTTTTCTTCTTCTTTTCTTTTTTTTTAAATGACGTGAAGAGAAGAGGGAAACACATACGTACGCATAAATGTATATTTGCATTGAGGTACGTCAACAAAGTATCGCTCGTCTGCACCTGAGACTCGATTATACCTCGCGCTAACAATTAAACCGCGAGGGTACAACGTACTCGTAAAATCTGTCTCGATACACCACCTTTAATCGTTTTAACAATGGTTAAATTACAATATGCCCATACAACTATTTATCACCGCTTCGCTTGTCTTTTAATTTCGAATACGTTTTGTCCAATGATTGATTTAAAACATGTACATATATATATGTATATACGTACACTGTCCCTTGTTAACATCTTTAACCACAACTGGAACAATCTCTTATATCTCGCACCTATTTTCTTTTTTCTCTAAATAATAACTCTTTCAGCGTTTCAGAAGATAAACAACATTATTTCCCCGGATTTGCCTGAAAGATCCATGAAATGTATTTATGTTACACGTCTCTCTATGATTTCTCTTCGCGCGTCGAATTACATCGAGATTTAACACCCCAAGTTGCACATTGGTCAGGATACGCTTGAGTCGAAGAGAATCAGCGACCACGGATCCAATTCTTTCACACCGTTTTCAATTTTTTTTGTTTAATTTTTTTCCCTTTTTTCTACCATGAGCAATATGTTTCGCGATATCCGTTTACTGCTATTTGTATGCGATTCTTAACACTACGTGCTCTCGAAATACTAACTCAACCGCGTTTTTCGACAGTCGTACGTTTCGAACGCTATAGCTAAGCGCTGGCTTAACGCTACTTCGCGACCTGGTACGCGTTGTCGTACTAGTTTGGTAAAAAATTAACAAACGCTAGGGCAAATAATTCTTCGTCAAATGGCTCTCGCTTTCGAAGAAAATTGAGCTTTCCGACTAAGCTCGATATTTGTATCGTTAGATATTCTACTTTGTCGCGGTGATCGTTCGAAAACGGCACGCGACCACTTAAAGTCGATTCTCGATAATTGCCCACCGTCGTCGAGAAATAATTACCCCGCGGGCAACGATATCTGCGCCAAGAAAAGTAACGATCTCGTTTTATCTGAGATTTTCGATAAAACTCTCGTCTTCGATAAAAATCTATAAAACGCGTCTTGTTAGTCGCTGATGCTAATAAATGCCAATTGAGAGTTTTGAAACTGTCACAGTGAACGTACTGAAACGTTGGAACGCTGAAACGTTAGATTCTCCGACAAGAAAGCGTAATGGACAATGCGGTTAATTATCTAACTATGTAAGACACTGCTCGTTAACATCTCTTAATGCTATTAATCAATTAATCTGAATCGTTAGCTTTGTAAATCAAAGGAACAAACGGTTCAATCAACTAAATGAAGCAACAAAGCACCTGACAATCTATTTCTATTTCACTTGGATGTTTGCCTCTTCGTTTGGAACACGTATGTACGAATTAACAAAATACCTCGAGGTCGTGGCAAATCAAATCATACGTGGCGTTAAAAGACAACGATCGATCAACTTTAAAGAAAATCATGTCTCCATGGAGCGAAACAGGGTACAACAAAATCACGTGCTTCAAAGTACAATTGAAAACGCTACTTTGCTATCGAAACATCACTTCATGCTCATCGTACGTACTGAATCGTTTGAAAAATCAACGTAACTGACACCAACGAAGAATCAAGAGGTCAGAATAAATGAACATTTCGGGGGGCAACGATCATTCAAACCGACACACATCGACACGTAGAGACAGAGGGGGATTCTTGACACTTGCATCGTAAAAACGTAATATTCATCATACGTCATTCAATTTATGCCCAATGTTCACCAACATCGAGACAAAAGTATCCGAGCATATCGATACATGGGTTTACATTTCGGCGAAAATCGCAAACATCGATCTTTTAACAAAGAAAAAGTGTACATCGATAATAATTCCTTCGATTCTTATGCAAGCACTTGGACATGAGCTTTCGTGTGAACAGGCGAGCAAAAAAAGTATCGATCCCACGGCTCTTTCTTTTTTTTCTTCTTCTACTTTTGCTAAATTGAAACAGCCTCGATCGAGACGAAAGGGAATCTCTGAAATTCAGAGAAATTGTCAAAATTCGCGTTAGAAGTCGTTTAGAGTGGAGAAAAACGAGACGAACTAAAACGTGACACGCCGGATCCGTTTCGTGTTCGACCGAGCTGTTTGAGATTCGCCTCAGCGCATCCGCCGTTGCTTCGCATAGTTATCTGTATCGTTAGCATTACGTGGATTCTTTCCAGCTGCGAGGCCAAACTTAAAAATGAAGATTCACTTCGTGTTACATGCTGACGTCAGTGCTGTCATTGCAGCACCCATCTCCTGTCCGCCGCACTTGTCAAACGCGTATTCGCAATTTCGCACGTACGTAAAATCATTGATCAATCATTAACTGAAAATTTTCTTCGTTACCCTTTTGACAATGATACTGACAAAGCGAAATGATTCTTCGACTCTTGGAAGATTAAAAATTAGTCGGCCAACGTTGGTCGGATCGGTCGTGCAATGACACACCGTGACGAGAAGGGGCAGAGACGAATGGAAGAGACACGCGAGAAAAAGAAAAGACAATTCGAGATAGAGAAAGTAGCCTCGCAGCCGCGCGTGCGACAATGAACAAATGACGCGACACGAGCCGCATGGCTTGCCAGAGAAACACCGGTTAGCTCGCTTTCACTCGCAAGCACCGAAGCTTGTTTGGCAAGAGGCTCCACGCCGGAAGCCTCTCTGTGAGGACATGCGCGTTCAACTTGGCCGTGCCAGCCATATCCTGAAAGAAGGTTCGCCAAACTGCGTGGTCGTAAGCTGCCCGATTTTCACGAGTATCCTCGAGCGAGTTCAACGTCGCTTTCGCCGATCGAGTCCCTCGTTGCGTGCCGCGCGTAGTCGATCGATCGATCGATCGATCGCGATCGCATACACACACTCGCAGTTCCGGAAGCTTGAGAAGCGCTCGGGACGTAGCTAATACACGCGGTTTTTAATGGCGTGGCACGATCGAAGCTGAAGGCCCACGTTGTGCTTTTTGTTAATTCGATCTGCCTCGCGTTGTATTCGTCGGGGTGGAAGGTTTCGTGTTCAGGTTGCTGCTACAGAGCCGCGCCTCGTTCTGGAAACAGACTCTGGCAGGCAAGAATCGAAAGATCTTCTTATTTGAATTATCGAATCGTACGATTCCGACAGCGTTACAGTTTATACGTTGAAGTAACGATAGTTCGAAATATTTAACCCATATTTGTGTTACGTTCGTTTACGAAAAAAAGTCTGTTTCCTGTGTCGAAGCGACGACTGGGCGGGATTCTTAGTCTCTCACAAAAGTTACTAACAACAGATTCATGCAAGTGTCATGCAAGGTGTTTGCTGCACGGCGACGCGGAAGTCGCGGGACGGAGGGAAGAGGATGAGATCGTAACGTGGACGCAATTTTAATATCGAGCTGCAAAGTTTTCATTCAGAAAGCGCGTCCGTAATGTTTCCTCTGTCGTAACTTTTCAACACGCTGTTGCTGAAAGTGCTACAGTTCATGCACTCGAATTCGCTTCTTTCTACGTGTACACTCTTGCTAGATACGTGATTGCAAAACTCACTAGTACTATCGTGGTACATCGGGCGCGCGCGTGCCTTTTAACTGTCGAACTCAATGCCAAATTTCAAACAATCTCTCGCTTTCGATTCCATCTGTTTGACGATAAAATCTACTCAAACGTTGTTAAACCTTCTGGTAGAAACTCTGTTGTTGGACAAACGATGGACAATGCCACATCGAGGAGAATAACATTGAAAATTGAGAAAAAGCACACGCACGCGAGTGAAACAACTCGAGGAACGTAGAACTCGAAAATGTTGGCTGTCGATGCTGGCCGATTGCACTCGTTGATCTTTCTCACGACGTTGCCGACGGGTGGACATGCCAAAACCATGCGGGCTTGACCGTAGTTCTACTTTAAGCTCCGTGTACCACGAACCATTCTCGTTTCGCTGTCTTTTGTGGTGCGTGACACCGGTGTCTCGGAAAGAATGGGCAAACGGGCAAACGTGTACGAATCGTCAGTGACGAAGAACAGTGAAACGAACAACGTTTTACGACAAGAAACAGAGAGCGATCGAAAGTGCTGCACGATTCGTTTTAACATTCGGTAGTATGCGGAGGTAACTCGTTCGATCAAAACAAAGATCAAGAAAAGTGCGTGCATAGATATCGAATGTCGTGTGTCTTTCGATAAATCACGATCGAGAAAGTGCTCGAAAGGGAAAACTAACGTACAGACCCTAAAATCGAAATCTTCTAAAATTTTCTAAAATTCAAGACGTTCTCGTAATAAATAGTTATTTACAAAGTTACTTTCCAACGTTCGCATAATTTGTTGCGCGATTGTTTAGCATTGTTAAAAGCAATATAATAGAACGATCAATGACGAACTAGATTCTTAATATCAAACGTGTATCAAATATCTCTGTAGTAATATCGATTCGAGTAGCAATTTTGAATACAACGAGTTGATGCGAAAATTCTCCAACAGTTCGATCTCTATGCGCCAGAATGAACATCGCGTTTCTCTCTTCCTCTCTGCGTCTCGATTATCTTTCGTCACTTGGAGATTTCCCTTGGAGAAGGTCCGTCACTCCCGGTGCGAGGTGTGCACGCAATGGGAAAGCGGTAAACGTGTGAGGTAATACAACTAGACATACACATGAACTCCTAGATCTTGCAATGATCGAATAACGTTACAAACAATATATATATGTATATATATATATATATATATATATATATATATATATATATATATCTACGTTACGAACTTTTTAGGAGCCACGTTCGCTTAGAAAACACGACAAACTAGTGAAGACTTTGAGGAGGAGAAAACATTCAAAAATACCACGATGTAATGACAAACATTGTTTCTGCCAAGAGCTTGCGAGAGAACTAGAAAACTTGATGCTTGTAACTTTGCAACGATCAATGGCCATGAAAGAAAGGAAGAAAATAGTGAAGTAGTAAGATGCAGCGACACTGCGAGGGAAAAAGACAACGAAAAACAACAGGTTAACAGTTACGAACAAAGAAGATGAACTTAGTCGAGTATGGAACAGGATGCATGCAGTAGAACTTCGTCAGAAAGGCATGTCCATCGTGCTGAACAAATAAAAACACCATCGCTGCACCGCGATTCCAAGGAACGCTAAATTCTAAATTTTTACTTTCAAGCGCAATTTTCTGGCAGTTCGAATTCAGTTGATCATTCTCCGTTTGAAACTTCTATCGCGAACAAACTTAAAAGAACTACTATATATAATTCGCCCGGTTATGTTAATTCGAGAAGAGTCGACTATTTTTAAAACGCCTGCCACCTTCGAACGGGATGAATTTCAATTCGAAGCGAATTAAAATTCTTTCCCACTTGTCAAAAGTTCATTGCAGGCTCATTGCGCTCTGGTGTTGGTGACGCGTTCGAGGAAGGGCGCGAATAATAAAATCGTGAGAGTGACAGAAAGTCGGATGACTTGTCTACACGGAACACGGTCGAGACTTCTCGCTACTGTTAATGACGAAGAAAGAATCGGGACGAGCGGTGACTGAGAAACTGTAAAAACTCTTCGAGTCGCTTCGATTGGCCAAATTGAAACACGCGAATGAAACGGTAGATCTGACGCGATTGTTCAATAATCGATCGATCCTCTTCGTGCTTTCCAAGGAGCACGTAACCTTGCCTTGCCACTCTGTGGTTCGGCACGAGCCAGAAGAAAAAAAGAAACACAACGCGTTTCGTGTTATCCAACCCGTTTGCGTGTACGCGATTGTTAAGAACCGCTCGTCCCGACGAGAATTCCAATCGCCGACTAAAACTAAAACTAAAATTCTACCGAGGATATGATCGGAATCACTGGCAGGTGAATCGAGTAAATCTAAGTAAGTGTTATACGACGTGACCATTGCAACGTTCTACAAAGCAAGCTGGGGTCCCCAAAATGACCGAGCGAAGTACAAGGATGGTCGATAGGATCAGTAGGAGTGCGGGATTCGAACACGAGGTTGGGGAGACACGATTGCACATATCCTCCTCACAGAAGCACATGTGACCAGTGCCGGTACTTTCCATCATGCACACGTGGTCCACCATGAATAAGTTTATTTGCAGCTGCGAAGTGCAGGTCCGCCTCACGCTCTCATACTCTGCGAACAGACGAAAAATGTGTTAATAATTGTTGGATAAACTCGAGACGAAGTTTGTTCCATAAAGTGTAACATGTATGATGTAGCAAATTTAAGGAATTTGGAATAAATTTGTTACATTTGGACAAATTATACATATAAATTAAATTCGTCAATTCTATACAAGGGAATTTGAGACAATTTGAAGAATATTTTTAAATCTACAATAAAAGGAATTTCGCAGAAGTGCACAATTAAGAAACAAATCACTGAAAAATGTCAGAGTTCGTATATTTATGTTTTTTTACCAAGAACGAATTTCAAATGATTGTTTCCTCGAGATCTTGAATACCTGCTTCTTACTTTTTAAGAGGTTAAAGATCAAAGTAGAAAATGTATGTATTGTGGAATAAAGGACAAAAAAAGAAAGTACTTACTAGACTTTGCGTTGCGAACCATTTTCACGCAACAACCCTTGCAAGTCATGAGAGGCGGTTGATCCCTCGGAAGTGCGGTGTAATTAAAAGGATCTTTGCATCTGAGATCCGTCCACGAGTCGCATTCGTAGCAATAAATAGAACGAGCTGTAAAATGAAGCCACTGTTATCGATCAATTTTCCAATAAATATGTAATAAATGTAGACGAAGATAAAAGATCAAAGCGGTTCAAGTATCGTTACATCCAACGAAATCAATTTTCTTGAAATCTACGTTTTCAATCGTAGAGAAAACATTTCTTTGTAATTGCAAATCAGATGTACTGCACAGAAATAGGGACAGCATATCAAATTAATACGTCGATCTTACGCAACTAAATTGCTAAGAAAGAAAAAGAAAAAAAAAGAAAAGAAAGAAAAAAGGTAGAGAAAAGCGAAGAAAACAAATTGATTCTTGAGACAAGAAGCCCTGCGGAACGGTCAACGTTGACGGACAACGATGACAAGAAGAACACTGAAGCGAAGCTGGTTTGATCACTCACTCTGGCACTCCGCGCGACAGACGGTGGCAACCGCGAGTACAATTGCCGCTGAAACAAAACATTGGCCATTGCTTTAGACGATGAAGACGATGATTTTAAGAAATGCGGATGTCTACGAAATGATAATCACGAATAAAAAATAATAAAAGAGTGCACAACACTGCTAGGTCTACCCACTATTTTTCCTACTGTTACTACCTTTGCGCTATTTACAACGATTATCCATCGTTATGGTTGCATTCTAATTTCACTCACGACTACAAACATGTTGGAATACCTTGATATCTAAATATTTTATTATTCACGCGATCGACGACAAAATCAAAACAGTTCAATTTCTTCTTTAGTCAACGATAATTTCTCAATAAAATTCTGATTTCAATTTACTTAATTTTAACGTGATTAAAATATTTAGACATCTCGATAGTCGAAATTTCGATCGAAATAGTACTGATATAATTCTGATTAAAGTCCAAAATATGTGTACTCGTACTACTCTTTGAGCAAATGTTATTCCCTGTCAAATACTGTGATTGCAACAGATATCGACGAGGTTGTGAAATGTATGATCGTTAATTTGGAAATACATGATCGCATACTCGTGGAAGTAGAATAGGTCAATAGACTTACGTGCCACTTTCTTGGTTTTTCGTGTTACAACGTAACAATGACACAAACGCATCCGATTTCAAGTAAACAGAATAAGTTTTTTTAAATGATGAAATTCATGTACAAAATGATAAAGTTCGTACACATGATTTTATGCAAAGTTTCAATTTTACGAAAAATGTTAAAATGCACTTCTCATTCTAGTTCCATACCTTCCATAATACAGGGTAATTTAGTCGTAGCATGTGTGCAAAGTGTGTGATTAATGACAATAACCATTCATCGAATCGAAACTTCTACCTTTTTTTTTTTTTTATCAATTGTAGAAACTATCTGGTACGTACCTCGTGCACAGGGGCAGCGATCGTACGCGTGAATACTAGTTTAAATTAATATCTAAAATATCTCGTATAGTAATAATCTACGAAAACAATAACACGAAACGAGGTAACATAGTCATTGCACGTCGTCGACGATAAATGCGTAGTCTTCGGTATTTTGTTCGAACGACAATTTTGTTAACCAAATTCACGAAAATAAAAATTTTATTCGATTCGATCAACAATTGATAAATATTCTAAAATTTTTAAATATCTTAAATCCACCGAGTTAACGCGTAGAGTCTATGATGAAAGTTTTTACAAGATCTTTGCTCGGAAAATGTTTCGAAATTCGACGAAACAGAAAACGCTCATAGAAATCGATGCTACGTCGAAGTGGAAGAAATCGAGACACTTTTATCGACGACGACGACGATAACGACGCACTGTGTACGTCCACCCTTAACTACGCTAATCGCAAGCTCGACTTTCGTCGCTACGTTTTCTTCCGATTTTCGTCACCTGCACACTCACCCCGAGCAGTGCGCTCGATCGCCTCCGAAACAATCGATAAAGCACGTTCCATTCTAACTATTCAGGCACAGTTATCGTTTCAAGGGAGGGAAAGTTCTAGCAGACTCTTGAACGGTGTAAAGCGATTACACGACGCTGTATAAGAATTTCTCTTGTTCTATCCTCCATTTTCTCTTACGATACGCGTTGCAACAACTCATCAAGTTATAAACGGAGAAATATGTATACTCTACATTAAAACATTGAGTATGCTGTATAATTATATGTTTTTAATATTTACATTTAACATTTGCGATATGAACCGTCCATGCCGTCGGCGTAATTTTCTAAATAATAATTAATTTACCAAAGTTGAATGCTGTTTGATTAGATATTTTACAGACATTACAGAGACAAAGTATAGCCTATAGCAATCGTTGCTTTGCACAGTATCAATGAAAAAAAAAAACAAACTTACTAGCAATCGCGTTAATGTTACGATACAATGAATTACGAAATGCTATTGTTAAAACGTCCATGTTTGTTTCAAACAGACATGTTGTGTTAGGTGTACATCCAATATAGGTAGAACAGAAAATATTCTCCTTGGAAAACCAAAGAAGGGCAATAAATTTATAGGAGATAATAACTGTAACAGGGAATTAAACCATCAAATGTAGATTTGAAAGACACATTTAACAATCACTAATTATATGAAAGAGAAAAGTATAACGAATCGTTTTCAGTGTTTCTGTGCTTGTATATATATATATATAATATATATATAATATATATAGTAACGTGCCTGAGTTTTCTTTTGCAAGAACATCACAAATAAATTCGTATACATGAATACAATCTCGGATTTCTTTCGACTGACAAGAGGAATTGAAAAAAAAATAGAAAGGAAGAAACATTTTATTTCGTGAAACTCACCCACTATCAGGTGATTCGACGACATGTTTTCCGGCGGTCTTCTCCTTCTTACTTCCGGTTCAGCTTCATACCGTGTCACGAGCTTAACCCTACGGTAGGAATGCACGTCAGTGGCAATTCGCAGAATTGCATTCGCCCGTCAGGCGATCGACTGTAACGAAAAGCACACGTTTCAAAGACCCGACGAGTCGAGCTTTTATTTACCATTAAACCAGTGGCCGCTAATAATCGAGGTACAAAGCATAATACAGCTGAAATAGAATTCGCCAGATTTAGAAAATCGATATCTCGAATAGATCTATGGATTCCACGGCGCTGTGAAATTACAGAGAGACTTGAAATTATTTAATTATTACGCGGCTCGATTTCGACTATCCGATGATGTGAAAATAAATCGTATCAAGAAGCAACAGAAAATAATGCTCGAAAATATATAGTAAGAGAAGCTGAGCTACTAAGTTGGCGTACATAAAAATGTTGTTGAATTCGTGACATTCAAATTTCATAAAAACGATATTTCATACGCACTAATCTACAAATCGTACAAATGGGGAAAAGCAAGAAAGAATTAATTGAGAAAATCTGTAAGAAAAAACCATGAATGTAAAGGATATTTTGTACAAAAAAAAGATGCATACTATTGAACCGTACTATATATTAAATCTTCCCATTATTTTCAATTTCATAAATGTACGTTGGAATCACTGATTTACTAATTTTGTTAGACTAGACTAATTTTATCAGAACAGACTTTTAGACCAGATTGACTACATATATAAATATTTCAAAGGGCTGTGAATTCTAAGTACTTTCTAGCATACGTCAGTAATTAGAAGTAAGTGAGTAGTATTCGGGTCAGTAGTATTCCGGTTTTCGTGCAACGTGTTGCGGCAAACAACACTGCGGCATATAACCGAGCCAACAAAATACCGCATATTTTACGTTCTAGAAAACCGTAACCTTGCTTATTCAATATTTTATCAAACATCTTTCGTACGCATGAAACTGTGCTGTAAGTACAGAACCTGTTTGGTTGTAAATAATCGACTCATTGATTCAATTATCTATCGAGAAATTCAAATTTCGACATGTACGATACAATTTTATTTCTTATCAATTTATTTCTGATAAACATTATTGGATTTAAGGATTCCGATTAAATTTAGAAACGATCTTTGATCAAAAGGATAAACGAAACTGCAAAACACTTTCTTCGTGAAAATAGATATACTTCCTACATCGTCCTTCCCTTTTGTATAACATCGATTTCGCAAGTATGTTAAGTGTGAACGTTGTTCGTTTATACAACGGAGAAATACTTGACGACAGAAACGTCATTAAGCACCTAACGAGATCCATTAAATGAGATTTCGTTTGCATCCTATGCCAAAATTTTCAGACGATCTGTTTATTTTAAAGATCATTGGCTAGTCCGAAATAGTTTTCATTCGTGCGATCCAGTGACACGAATATCGTTCTTATAAATATTTTCTACCGGAACCTACCCGAGTATTTATGTAAAATGGTTTCAATTTTGCACGGAATTAACACACGCGATGCAGTATTTTAAAAAGTCGCGTGTGGATCAAGCAAAAGTTGTTACGAGTAACTCCAGAACAATTTCTTTTAAATTTCTTTCTTCCATATTGTTATTTTTTTTAATGAAGATATTATTACAAAGTGTGCAGTAGAAAAGAGAAGTATCTACTCTAAAATACGTAAAATAAAGTAAATTACTCGAGAGAGTTAAGCATTCTTCGAAGTTCTCGCCGTAACAAGCGCGACAGTATCAGAATAAATAAATAATCAAGTTTTGATGAGCTTCGTTGTCTACCTCGTGAACATCTCGTAGTTTCGTGTTTCCTCTAATAATTCTGTGATATAAAAAATTCTATCTTCCTTAATTCAAATGTCATATCTAACATTTTTACACTTTACAAAAAAAAAAAAAAAATATTTGGTGTATGTCACGAAACGACGACTAAATTTGATAAAAAAAAAAAAAGACGAGAAATGAACTATTTAATTAAGGAGATAACAGAAATATACCGTGAAAGTGAAATAACATTCGAAGATAAAGCTTTTTAACAAAAATGAAAACATCAAGAACTTTTCAAAGTATCTTCACAATCTACGTACAAGCTACGAAGAAGTTTCACGACTTAGCAATATGATTTACCTTTTATATATTGACGAAGATTTTTGGTCCTTTGCGATGTACAAAAAGTATGCTTTCGAAATAGTACGCGAGTACAACCACTCGCTAAACAAATAGGTGACACAATATCTATGGTTTGGAATTTGTGGGTTTGACGGAATGCTACGAGGACAAGCGATCGTTTCAACGTGGATCGTGTCTGCTGTCAGAGTGTCGCGGTTTCATCTTCCTGCCAGGCACACATCATACATCGAACAACACTACGATCTTCTTCTTACGTCACCATCGAACTCCATCGAACAAACTGACGATCCTGAAATGATTTCAAGCAAAAAGATTCGACGTTTCCAATGGAATCGTCTAGAAACGAATGATCGTCAACGCGGTACAAAGGCTATGAAAATCTGAGATTTGTACACTTGTCACGATGCGTGACTCGTTCCGTTCTCCAAGAATACACCATGATCGTTAACTATGAAGATAGACGAGATGCAAAGGGAATCTGTAATCTGTTTTAATTGAACGTGACGCTCGAAACGTTGCATAGACGAATTTACTAAACTGCTTTGTTTCATATAAAATCGCGTTTACTTTATATTAACTACCCTTCAAGTAGTTACTCATTCGTACAATTTATATTAATTTATTTCTCAAGAACCGTTTGTTGCAGTGTGTACATTTAGTACATTTTAATTTGAGGACGATTTTAAAAACTGTCATAAAAATTATTACGCGATGAAAATATAAATATGTATGATTTCAACTCTAATCACTTTATATCATACCAAAATTAATTTTCTTCGATAAATGCTCCAATAAATTTGTTCTTGAAGAAATTAAATAAAAAGAAATGCGAGAAAGAATATAAAAATATCTGCCTCACGTTAAAAAATACTTCTTTCTATTTCACTGATTATTCATTCTTATTATTTTTCATTTTGCTATTTCGTTTAATAACTAAAAAAAAAAATCTTTGTGAAAAAAAGTGATATATAAAACATGAAATAGGATAAGCAATTTGTGCACGTACATCAATAAGCTTTATGCCTGAGTAAGTTTGCACAACTGAACCGTGACATATAATTTCACGTAATGCTTCGAATCTTTGTGCGCGAGAAAGCGATCGACAGACGATATTATTAAAATATTTGTACGAAAACAAATGAAATAGCCACTTGATGTATGAAGTGCATAATGGAAAATGTTCGTGAAAAAACATACAACGCACACATAATATAGTGCGCAGCAGACGTTTCGTGTAAAGAAAAATGTTAATGCAACGAATCGAACGTTTTTATAAAATGATTGCATTCAATATTTACGGACTTTGACATGTTAGTGTTAAAAAGTCAAATGTTAGGAGTGAATAGCCCTTTCCTGTATCAATAATAGTTAAAATTTGGGCACCTGTTGCTCTAGATAACTTATGAAATTTATGAATCTTTTAAACCAGACTCTAAAAACTGATTTTGATGTTTCAAATAGTTTGACAGAAATTACTAGTGAGAAATTGATAAAAAATCATTCACGAACAGATATTTTTCACGATGTACATAAACCGAAAGAATCATCGCGAAAGATATTTTAATATTAATTTCGTAACTTGTCGAAATAAAAAATAAAACATAAATAATTAAAAACATAAAAAGAAGAAGACATGACAATATTGTCTGATAGTTCTAACAGAATTATATTTTAAACGTACCGATTAACCGTAAACTTGGATTTTTGTAGGTTTCTATCCTCTTTTGTAGGTTTCAGTGCAACGTTTGCAGCGTAAAACTATCATATTAATACTCTTTAATTACTTTACTATTCATAACTCAAGATAAAGTGATAAACTCAAGATAAGATTTTTCTTACAAAAACACATGATAAAATTTTATCACTCTGATGCAATTATTCAAACGGCGTATGAAACGATCTCTTTTAACAACATCAGCAGATGACATCATCAATCATGACAAACATTAATAATCAGACAACATTATCACTTGTAGCCATTTTAATAAAAACAAACGAGGCATGAAAAACGCAATTAATGCAACGTATTTTCGAGAAAAAACAAAAGAAGAAAGACACACTTGATTGAGTAACAAAGAAACGTGCAAGCAATACTGATTTCAGTATTTTTGCTTTTATAAAAACAGAACACAATACGTTTCGAATACTAAAAATTCCAATCGTTCACATAAAAAATTATTACGCTCTCCAAATGCACAAGAATCAATTCGCTTTGAGAACAATCACGAATAAAACAAATACGAAGGACGATTTCCCGATAATAATTGTAAAACTATTCGTTCCATGTCCTCGTCAATACGTACACAATTGGTAAGATGATCCGGAATACTCAACCGTTCAAAGAAACCGAAACCTTGTCGAAGAGTAGAAGACGAAGATCACTAATTTCCAACGGGTTCGAGCAAATCACCGTCACTATCCTCGATTAATCGGTGTTCTTCGGTGATTTATGTGATCACTGCATCACCAGCATGGCGCTGGACGATTCCACGTAAGGAAAGGACGATGCGGCATATGTGCAGTGGTTGCGACTACGCTAGCGCTTTTGAGCGTCGGCAAGCGTCGCGACGCGGTCCGCGGAGCGCCACCCCGAGTCGCGCAATCAAATAGAAGCAAGGTACGGATCCAGGTCGATCAATATGAAGGGCTGGCAGTCGTTGCCTCGTGCTCGCGTTGCGGCAGCCAGTCCGAACCGATGAAAGACAGAGAGAGAGAATACATCGCGTTTGCGCCGTGGAATCTAAAGCTAAACACACGTGTATGCCGACAATGATCGCACCGAATTTTCATATTCATTGAATCTGAATCCTTCAATTAAATTGAAAGGTATAAAGTTTCATGTATTTCTATCAACTGCTATTATTCATTGAGTGAAATATTAATAGGTACAGACGTGTCATCAAATACAGTCGTGCGTCATATGCTCTTACCTACGACCTTAGTGTCATTTCCAACTTTACCGATTCACCGTAGAACAAGATCACAACACTCGTAGCGATTCAAATTGAAATTAAATTTTTATATAAAATCTCAATGATAAAATTATGTAACATTTAGTGCAATATGTTTCGTTTAAATGTCTAAATGTTATTATTTCTTTAATTATTGAAAATATAAAAATATGTAACAAGGGAATTTCCGAAAACTTATCATCTTCTATTTGATTAAAATTTAGAAAATACGTTTCTTTTGTATAAAAAAAAAAGCATTTATGAAAAGGACAATGACTCAAAAAATTCAGAACTATTATATATTTCAATTAAGAGAATTTACTGATATCGAAATCTTAATTAAAAAGAACTAAATTTGCATTTAATTTCTCTGTATTTTCCTTGTACATATATGCAAACAAATGCTGTGGCAATATGAAAATATAAATATATACATACATGAGTGACATTTGCAACAAGTAAATCAGTAAGCAACATATTCCTACAATCTTAGTGAAAGAAATTGGGACATTTTTCAAACGTAACATTACTTTACAAAATGTAATCATTTACCGACGCAACACTAACAAAGAAAATAATTGAAACAATCACGATGAAAACGTATCGCGACACTAATTCGTAAAATGAAATCTACTATGAAATGAAAGAGATAAATATAATAAATTTCAATCAATTATTATAAATTTCAATAAATCAAACACTACAAAATAATTTATAACTGAAACACTACTATAATTTATACTAAAACCAATCGCCATATCTTATAACTCGCAACACTGAAGCAAACACATTAATTATTATACCACAACTTTACTAAAAATTGAAATAAACATTCTTTTGAAACTCTAATTCAAAACACACTTATCTTGGAATTACTTTGTAATTTTAATACAGTTTTGAATCGTATATAGAAATTTTATGAAATTTTTAAATATTCCACATAATACACATAATATACATATTTACATGTATGTTTAGTATTAATGACGTCATCTAAAAATTTTTCTAAACTGAATATAATACATAATTAAAGTATTGTAATTTAATCAAAATGTATTATATTTTATGTTTATTAATTTAATGAATTTTATTTGACTAAATTAAACTAACATATATGAATTATTTATATATAAATGAATATGATTTGATATGGTATATAATATGTTCATCTATGGTAATGTCTCATAGGATACTTTGTCTTTTCATCAACCAATCGTGTTCGTTCCCGCCAAAATTCCCACCCCTCCAAATTAGTTCGCGAATTTATTGCGCAAGATTTTAGTCTATTGTCTAAATTTGTGGTGTGGAGGTGTATCTTTGCGTTTAGTAACATTTATTAACTGCGTAATTAATTTCATCGTCGTTCTTCTACCATTCATATTAACACTACTATGAATTTAGTTTAATTAATGTAAGTTTTTAGTTAATAATTTATCAAATATTGCTGTAAATTATAATTTATAGCTAAATTATCTTTTTTCCGACGAGTTTCCAAAATGATATTTAATCTTTATTATTTTATTCTTATATAATTCGTTTCTTTTATATATTTATGTGAATGTTTCGATTTTCTTTTGTACAAATATAGGTTAATTCTGGAAGAAACCTTGAGATACTTGAGATACATGAAAACACCAGGATTAATGATGAGTCTGAAATATTTTCATGGAGGTATGGCAGTCTATTATTTTAATAAAAATGGACGTATTTATATATTCGTTTTTTTTATTTCGTCAAATGATTGGTGATATTTATTTCCGTATTGATGAAATTACATTCATATGTATTAATTTCAGAAAGGAACGCTACCGGTCAGTATTCTGCGCATCATGTCGTTTGAATACTGCGCAGCTCCGTTTTCTTTAACAAGAAAAGTAAGTACGCCATATTTGATTTGTTTGAAATATATTTGAATCTGTAACGGTACACATTTAGTATTATAATGTATTACCATAATTTTTATCAATCAATTCTATTTACAGATATTTGACAATATTAAGAAATGTTTTCATTTTAATTGTATTTAATTAACAAATAAAATATAGTTTTGAGTTTTTATGAGGTTCCGTTTCTATAACTATTAAACTATTAAAATATTAAACTATTAAAATTTAAATATTTATTTTTATTAAAGTTATAAATTTAATAAAATTCCATTTTACATTCCATTTAAATCACCAATATTGTTTCTACAAAAATAAATTACATTTCATCAGTTTAATTAACAATTTTTTACAGCTTCCACTTCCTTCATGGCACGGATTTCATGGTGATTTGTGCTGACACTCTCAAGCATCAGCACTGTAAGTGTCTTTGAATATTGTTCCTACTTGAATATTCTTCTGTTAAACTTCTGTTAAATTTTTTTATTAATACGTATTATTATTTTTAAGAATCGGTTATAAAAACTGTTTTGTTTTTTTTAAAGATTTTTCACAACTTGCACCTCCATGATTCCTTCATGATGGCAGCCTTTCCACAATGGGTTGTTGCAGCATTGGTGATAGAATTCTTCGCATCTATTTGTGAGTCGCATGCATTTTTGTTCCTCTGGTTGCTCAATCATGTCGTAGGATGAAAGATCCGAATCGACACGAGTAACTGGTTGTATTACGTAGAACTTTTGACGAGCATAGTGACCGTGGATATGTATTATACCCATGAGTAGTAACATTTTCTTCTTTGTGTTTTATTCATTAGTTCAGGATAGATTTTCTTGCACATCGCGTTATTTTTTTTTATGTTTATAATATGATATTGATAATTTCAATAACACTAATAATGATAACGCAATTATACTAAAACTTAACTTGAATATGTATAATTGATATGTTTTTTTAAAGTCTAAATATATTGAGGATGCATATTTGCAAACGTAAATATATAAATGAAATGTAAATACTTGAATAAATAACAATTATTGGAATAATTTAATTAAATATGAGCAGTGGAGAAATCGGATACTCTCTGATTTTGTTGTATTAAAAATTGCAGTTTTTATATAGTGATAGTGACAGTATAAATAACTTTAATAATAATTGTTTATTTACTGTTAATTTATGATGTAGGAATAGTAAGGTTTAATTTTTATCGTAAAAAAATGTATTAAATTTTATGTGCAAGAAGAAATTTCGCGACAGATAGATGTCAGAATCAAAGCAACAAATTTTGAACATTCGTGCTTTGATAATGGGATCTTCTGAGGTACTCTGCATTAATATTTAATTTAGAGTCAATTATTAAATCTTGTTCATTGTCAATTTTCTTTCATTATTAAAATTTTAGTAATTCATCAGAGCATAGAGTCAATTATTTAGTAAAATTAATTTATTAAATTAAAAAGTAAAGTATATTACTAATAATTTAAAATAAAATTTGAAAATGCAAAATGAAGAAAGATTATTCTGTTAGATACGAAATAGATGTATTAATATAATTTTTAGATCAGGATTTTCAGGTTTAATTCCTTCCATGTTCATGGCCAGGACCCCACTTACGTGCCCAGGTGCTACTTGGGTGGGAGAAAGGCAATGAGCATGATGACCATAGTTTATAAGATTAATAATTTCTCAGCGACTGCTCATGTGTTAGCGTATCGTGCACGATGTATTTTCCACACATGTGTGCGAGGTTAGGATGTGGAACTGCATCGTTTTTGCTATTATTTCAAATGTATAATAACGAAACGTATACAACAACGGTACTAAATTTTGTATCTTTTACTCCAGTAATATCATTTCTTCGGATAATGAACGCATGATGAATATTTAATTAATTAATAAATATTTTACAAATATTTAATTAAAACTGAAATTGAAATATGTCCAATTCAAATGATAATCCGATTCAATAGTAGAACCATTTTTATCATATTTAACGCAATGGTCGCTAGCCATGGACAGTCGATTTCAGGAAAATGGTACGTAAATTAGAGCGTGAAAGTTGTGTGTTAAACTCGGGTGTCGGAGGCGTCCCGGGACGTCCTCTCTAGTTTAGGTCTGCGCCCGAGTGGTATGTGTGAGAATCGTGGAATGAGTGTGTTGGTGCGCCTGTCTTTTGCCATTTTTTAAATATAGGTCGATTGGTTAGGATAGGTAGCATACTTTCTGGTGTGAATGTGTTTAATTATAAGTAGGTAGGGCCGGGCAGGTTGGCACAGTCTCTAATCGCGTGTCCTCCTTTCGCGTGTCCAACCTGTTTCAGGAAATCTAATTTGAAAAATTGACAGTGAAATTGGTACAAATGGAGCATGCCACTTGTTTCTGGTTTTACTCTTCGATTTTTCGAATTTATTACCGCGGTCGTGGTCGTGGATAGGTCGCGAGTAGGTCCCGAAACGAACGTTCATGTAGGTATGCTCGAGCACGCACATGCGACGAGCAACGATCACTATGATGGGTGGTCGTCCATGTGTATTGGAGTCAGCTTTCGCGATTTATATTATTATTTCACCTTTATAAGTTATTTTTTGGTTTGCGATTAGAAAGACTCGAGCTAGATGTAAGTTTCAGCGGGCATCGCGCCCGAAGAAAGAAGAGGCTTGAAGCCGAAGAGGCCCGACAAATTGTCGTTCAAGAGGGCAACTATTAATGATTTCTTATCTTTTGAATGGTAAATCCATCCAAAGCATAGGAAGTCATTCTCGTTACTACTTTGTCACTATGCTCTTTTAGTATTTGTAGTTGCATTTTTTTTTTTTCTTCTTCATCGTCGTTCACCATTATTTTGGGCACAACGTGGTTTTTTTTGCTAGTGTTGCGAGAGATTGATTACGGGTTGAATTAGAGTTGCGAAGTTAAGATTTCGCGTTTTCAGTTATAATTTAAACATTTGCATTACTTAGTTTGAATTAGCGTTTCGATGAAATGAAACGATCGTGTTTGTTTCAGTTTCACGATTATTTTTAATATTTTCTGTCATAAGTGGTTAGAATTATTGATTAAAATTAAAATTAAAATTTGTTGCATTTTGTGTTGCTTAAAATTGAGTTAGAATTGTTTTGTATTCATTTATAAATAGTAATTATTTTCATTGAGTTTGTTTCAAGAATTAGCTTTACGATGTATTCCATCGAATTTGTTTTAATTATTTTTCTAAGTAGCGTTATGTTGAAGAATTATCGCGTTTGTACATGTAGTGTTGCGTCTATGAAATGCCCAAATTTTTTTCACTGGAATTGTGAAAATCTGTTCCTGTGTTTGTCATCCGATGCAGCTGAAAATATTATATGTAGGTAATTGTTAGCTGTTTTCGATACGATTGTATTAGATTTTCATAATTAGTATAAATTAATATAATATCATAATTAATATAAATTATAAATACGTAAATTATTATTTATTAGCGTTGCGTAAATAAAACGTGTCACTGTTTCGGGATTTTTTTTTATTTTTATTAATTTTTTCGCAATAGTAAATTGCAAACAAATATTTTTCGCGGTTTACTTTTAAATTTAATAAATTATTGTTGCAAAACGAAGAATATGCCATTTATGCTTTATTGTTCTGCTTTGTATCGAATGGACATTTGTGTAAACCTGGCTACTCATGTACATACTACTTTTTATTAGTCTTTGTTATTAAAAATTATATTTAATATTTATATTAATGTATTTGTGAATTTATTTCAGGTTGGAAGAAGACTGATATTCTAGAGGATATCTTATTTGTTCTCTTTATTGTATTTAAATGTTTATTATGTTTGTAGGATGTATAAAATAGAACTGTTTGATTTTTTCCAATTAATAGAACTAATATAGAATCCTTTAGATTTTTGATGAATTCACAAAAAGAACTTTGATATACATATAAATGAAATAGTAAAAATTGTAGGTGTGTAAGAATATATGTGTTTTTATTCAATTATACAATCAATTTTTTAATTTTATTTAATATTTTATATTTTTGTATTAATATTTTACTAAATTCTGTTTAATTTACTGAATTTTTTTTATTAAAATCTTTCTATCCAAGTTTAATTTAATTTCGAACCACTAGTGTCGTTGTAATCCTATTCTGTGCTGGATCGGTAACATTGGAAATGACAGAAATATTAGGTGGGTGAAGTAGATTTTTCGAAGCAGACTTGAAAAATACTTGTCTATTGAGCTAGATCTATTCTGTTTTGTCATGTCATTTCATTATCAATTTTTTTTTTCCAAGAATATCAACTTATCTGTTTTATACCGAAAAGGATATAAAATGAAAGTTACAAAATCTATCAGTTTTTTTTAAAAAGAAAAACACTACATTTTATTAGGTTTGATTATACCAATCGAGTTTTATCCAAAAATTCAATCATTGCGAATTTACTTTCTACGTGCATCGGAAGATGACTCCACTGTCGCATTTAGAGGCGCGTGTAAAAAAAGAACAAATTTGAATATTTATTTAAATAACTACTCGATGTCTTCTTCTTTTTATCTTTCACAATAGATGATTTGCCTGGTGATTACGATTACAATGTATCTAATTAGCAATATGATATATTAGATGCGCGTATCTTCGTTTGCGTCATCTATCGCGTCACAAGCCATCCTATTATCCTAACTGTAATTTCCCCGTGAAACATTAATCACGGAAGTTTTTATAGCGAATACGTAAATAGAATGTGTCGGACACGGACAGACTCACAACAGCATTATTTCTCGCTTCATTACTCGCTAATTTGTAATTTCTGATGATTGCGTGTCGTCAACCATACGGTGTGTGCCAACTAGGAAGAGGTAGAATGCCATTGTGAAATATAATTTAGCGCAGGCCCAATGAGAATGTCTGTTCTTCGTTGCGTTTAGTTTCTTCGTATTTAAATTCCTTGCTTAACGGCTGATTCGAACTTTTCATTTTCCCCATCTCTCGTCCAAGTTCACCAATTTTTTCCTACGCGTCATTTCCTCCCTTAACAACGGGAAACGAAGGATAGCATGGACAATGTATGGCGCATCGAACAAACTCGGTTCGACGAACCGTAAAATTAAATAGCGCTGAAATATCGAGATAACGAAGTAACGAAAACTTGAAACGGATCATATATCGAGACGTATCCTGTATTTAATCTGTCTTTTATTAAGAAAAACGTCTGCAACGTTTCTTCTTTACTCGTTTGAACGTGGAATCATGTATCGTTTTTTCTTTGTCGAATGTTTACTCGATCTTTGTCGGGAATTTGATGCGAATCCCAGGTCTAAAATGATCAAAATGGTAAACGGGAAATCGACGCGCACGTGAAACTAGTTGCTTTTTAACGCATCATTATCGTCCTTGGATAGACGAAAGCCATCGAAATTCGCGCAAAATGTGCAGTTGTACTCGGTTACGGGATACTTCGTTGAAAATTAACCGGAGTGGTCTTTCTTTATCCTCTTTCCGTCGAAATGCTAATATTTAATCCCGGTATAGTTTGCACGAAATGGAAATATTGGTAGCACAAAACATATGTTATTTCACGATCTCGCAATATTATTACCGTACATTTGCCGTACATATTCGTGCGGCAACTTTGTTAACCGTCGCGTGTTCAAACGGACAACACACAGTGGAATTGCAAGTTCCTCGACGACGGTGCGCAGGCCACAAAGGGGTTGAACGGGTGAGAGAGGGCGAGGGGGAGGAGGATGGTTAAAAAGACGGCGATTAGTCAAGCGAAATCGTCCATCACGTCTGAACATACGAGAAACACATGCGGACTAGCTTCTGCCGCACCTCTCAAAATAGAGAAGGAGAGACAGAGAGAGAAACTGTGAGGTCTCCGAGAGAGAGAGACGATGGAGGTATACGCGCGGCTTGTGGGGAAAGAGCAGAGCAGAGCAGAGCAGAGCAGAGCAGAGAGGAGGGAAGCCCGAAAGTACAGAGTTCTTTTCGGCTAACCGCCTACTTAATTAAAACAACATTAAGCCGACCGGCTTACGCCGTGAAACGTCGCTCTCCATGGACCATGCAGCGGACAGACGAACCGCGAAACGCCAGAAAGAAGAAGGTGGAAGGAGGAGGAAACGCACACGAGAGGAGACGGAGTTCTACGTCTTGGTCGTAGTTGTTAAATCTCGGTTGTAACTGCTTGCCACGCGGCCCTCGCGCCGCCTCATAAACTACGTTCCTTATTAAATTATGTACATTTCGACGTACTAGCTTTTCGCATCGCGCTCCCACCATCTTGGATCCGGTCTCGGCGGTTGTTCTCAGCCGCTCGGCCGCTCGATCGTACGTGTCCGCTCTGGGAATAGCCGAGATTATTACTTTGAAGCAGTCCTCTTGCTCCCGATGGACATCATCCTTGACGACTGAATGCTCTCTCTCTCTCTCTCTCTCTTTCTCTCTCGTGCGTGCGCGCGCGCGGGAACGTATACGTCTCTCGAGAATGCTCTCGGGATTATTACCTCGAACTAGTCCACTTTAAGCTCGATGGGTATTAAGGAAAGTCCTTGTGAACCGATCTGCCGCGCACCGAGGATAACCGGAGTTATTACTCGGAGATGCTGTTGCAGTCCTACCAAAACTGCCAAGGCATTCAAGACGACCAATTTGTAATTTTTCAAGGGAACAGAATTACCAGGGTGCATTTTCACTCTGATTCGAGTGATTTTTCGTAAAATCTTGGATTTAATGTCGCACGCTCTTTATTTTATTTTAAACTATTCTTGTTTGCATTTTCGTTTCTTCGATACGAAGATAAGTTGCATTTCATTTCTCTCTGTTTCGGGGTGAGAACGTCGTTAGGATTAAGAACGGCCTTGGTGTTAAATGACTTTGTCGCAGTTGACGATATCGTTGAGATTCATCGATCTTTAGTCGTTTGGCAACGACCGGTGGTTGTGCGATGAGTGGGAAGTTTGGAACGGTCGTTGATGACTTATGTTTCCAACGCGTAGTGATGATATCGTAAAGTACGTTTATTGGAACGGATCTCTCCGGTTGACTTAATGAATCCCCGTGCCATTTGTTGTCGCTTATTTGGCACCAGGTCGACGATCGTTTACTTTCTCCGAGTAATTATCCGACCGTTCGAACGAGCCAATGCTTTCATCGAACGAGTTCTCTTCAACAAGAACTCGAGAGAGTCTAAGAACTCTGGAAACGGATGAAAGTTTCGCCTCGCAAAAATAAAACGACTGGTAACGAACTAACAAGTCGCGATGGCTGGAAACGGCGAGTTGCTGTTACACGCAAACCAATTAACTGGGAAAGCACGAAGCACATCACACGTACACGTTCGTTTCAAAGCAACAATACTTAAACGTAGTTAGAGTTGAAAGCTGTTTTTCCATTACGTCAGTCTTAGATAAATAGATTTTAAACTTAAATCGTATTACACTCACTTCGTCTTATATTCGAAGGAAGAAAAAAATTATCGATTTAAAAACTAACTGATCTTATAATTGCATTTATTTGATCTTTTTGTTTGTGTTACGGACAAAGTGTCGATGATCAGTGACAGAATTGTCGTTTCATTGAATATTTCTACGCAGTGGAAAAATCTAGTCCGCTTTCGAACATGTTAATTTCCAAATAACATTCTCTCGTTACTTGAGACGATTAAAATTGGCAATGACGAAGCTTACCTTCAACAGACGCGAGCATCTCGTACGACGAACAGCTTAAAACTGCGTTTAATTTAATCCCGCATCGAGTATCGTGAAAATGGTAGAGTTGGAGCCGAGACTAATTCGGAGTAGACACGCGCACGCATGCCGCATCGGACGTGGAAACACGCGAGCACACGCTAGCCAATTAAGTGCAATGCCGAAGACGAAAGGGTGAGAAATGACCGTGACACTTAGCAGTCTTAAGTAGCAAGATTTAGGGACGACAGGTGCACCGATAGCATCCTTGCTTCGTCTTTTCCCTCCGCGGGTGCGCGTCCCGTGCCTCGTCGTTTGTTTTCCTTGGAGAACACGCCGCCTCGAGGGTAAAAAATAGTGGTGGAACGACTAGGCTTTTGGCAAGCGACGACTCGCGTATTAATAATAAGCGCTTGACGATGCGCCAACCGTGCGCGCCGTTCTGCTCATTTTGCCGAATCGCTGCTAAATTGCAATGCGAAATTTCCACCGAGTTACGCGCGCCATGCGAACATCTAGCCAAGTGTAAACTAGCCTCATCAAGCATCAGTTTGTGCCTCCCCCCAAACGAACGACTCGTTTAATTTTCTTGAAATAATCAAACGATATTTGTCTCGTTATTTGAGGAAGAGACAAAGTGCGAATTTGCAAAGTGCAATACTTGCATTTACAGGAGAATACATCTCCTTTGCTTAAAATTATACGTTGTCGTGCCACTTTTGCACAAAATTGAG
This sequence comes from Melipona bicolor, assembly GCA_030673865.1. NCBI lineage: Eukaryota > Metazoa > Arthropoda > Insecta > Hymenoptera > Apidae > Melipona > Melipona bicolor. Next base: position 5,522,132 of record JAHYIQ010000012.1, read on the forward strand.
CTTCCCGCAAAGCTTCTCGAAACGGTGGTTCAAGCTAAACAGGCGAAAGATCAACTTGAATTGCTTCGACATTAAACGTCGTTCGTAGAAATTCCGAAGATGAAAATCGCAAGGTTTCTGTCGTAACAAAACACGGACGTTTGTGATTCGGTTAGACGGTCTTTGAATTACCCGGAGAAGTACAAAAGCAACATTCTGCTGGGTTTCATGGATAAAAAAGAGTAATGTCCACTTTTACACCATTCTCTTGCCATGTAGGTACGTTACAATAGGAGGACGTTCTTCGAGGGTAATTGAAATGGATCGATTCGCCCGACCCCGAGAGAAAGAAAAAGAGAGAGAGAGAGAGAAACGGAGAAACGTTTGGAGTATACACAATGAAACAGAGACCAACGTATTCCGTGAAATGTAACTACCGTGGCAGTAATAAAAATGGCGAGGAAGAACAAGGCGGTCTGATATGGAAAAAAATGACCGCCTACGAGTACGTCTTTAGCGTATTGTTAAGGAACGCAGCGATGCGTAGCTCCTTCGGGAACTCGCCACGTTCGTTCTTGTCTCTGTTGAAGAGAGAACAGTGTGACAAGCAGCGTCATTTTGTAGCCAATGTGTACGTCGGAGAGCGGATAATCGTCGTTCTTGGTCTCCAAATGTACGAAAATTACCGATGCCCTTTTTCGCTCGGACAGGCGCTGTTCCTTTATTCCACTCGAAGAGGCGTGCGCGTGCAAAAGGAAAAAAGAAAATTAGCGACGAAATGTACATCCACGTATATGTTTTTTTGAAACGCAACCGCGCCGAAGCGTTGACGAATCGAAATTTTCGGGCCACACACGATCCTCAGCTGTGTCCATTCGTTTATGCAAAACGTTTAACTCGTGGCGCACGCGTGAAAAGTATCTTCGAGGTATTATCTACCGCAGACATCGAGTTTGGTAACGAGGGCTGGAATCGAGAGAGATACGGGAACGAGTTTAATTGGCCGCCGCACGTTCGTCGCTTTGGGTTAAGTTTGGAGCGCGGAACGTTGACGAATGGCGCTTTCCGTAAGGATTATAAAAATAGAGATATGAAAAAGGCTGGTTGCGGACTGCGGAGGGGAATTTAACCGTTTCGTTTCAAAGAACGTGTATATACACGACTTTGAGAAACGAATGTTCGAAGAGTTTTTCAAAATCCAAATTCTCACACTTGGATTATATGAATTACCTTTTTACCCTTAAACCTTTTTACGACTTTATCGTTTTCTAAGAAAAAATGTAGGAAATAGAAAACGTAATCTTGCGTCGACCTTATCCCGTTTGTGTCACATCTTGTCGCAAACGGAGCGAGAGAATTAAGGAATTTAGTCAATACTGTTCTCTTACGAATTTAATAGTTTTAACATTTCTGAATTCAATTCAGATTTGAAGGTGAATCGCGTTCGTCAAGTCCATTCGAGCAATGGGCATAGCAGTCGCAAATGAAGCCCAGTGGGATTGTCTCATAGGAAACATATTCCAACTCTGCGGTTACACGTCTGTTTCCTTTTTTTCGGATGATCAGCTGCGTCTGTCAGGTGTTTTTGGCAAAGAAGCGGATACAAACCCCTTCCCTCTTATTTTCTTCAATGAATCGGCACCACTGTTCGAACCCTTACAATTTCTAGCAATTTTCAATTTCTCTTTCGATCGCTGCTGACGCGGATAATTGACGAAGAGTGATCCCAACACGTGAAGTTTCATTTTACGTAACACCGCCTCGAACCTATCGTGTCGTTTCTCTCTCCTAAATGCAATAGATTTCTTCCTTTCGTTTCTAAACAGCTCGATATTTCTTCCAAGGTAGTTCTTGCTCTGTTAATTTCAAAATATCTCACTCTTTAATCGTCCGATATCTACTGAAATTTCATAAACTCCGAAGAGTCTCAGTCCAGTTTCAGAATTCTGTTCTTCGTCTATGATTTCTCTTCTCGGCTACTGAACCCCACCGCATTGCTCGTTTGCAATTGCCTAGCGCTTGTCCGCGATCTGTTGCGTATGGTTTCGCGAAACGTCGCATAACGCGCGGTGGCAATATCATTCTTCACTTAGGTATTTGAATGGTACATTACCGGGTCGCATGCAAACGGTAGTGACACTTGAGAAGTAATAATCGTATACAAACGGCAGTTCACTTTATGGTTCGTCGAGGCGTTTCTGTTGCACAGCCAGCTGAATGCAACAGCTCTTGCAAATTCGCTCTTCTCATCGCGTTCATCCATACGCGCGTGTTTATTGCGCGGTAAAAAGATTGATGCGTCGCATCTCCGATATTTCGTCGCAAGTATGTTTCGTCGGGTGAGCATTGTCTCGAAAAGGCAGGAAATTCGACCTGTTTTGTCTATCATTTTTTTATACGAAAAATGTACGTTCATGCTCACTTTTGTCTTTATGTCTAGCGTGATAAAGTTTCGTCCATCCATGCTTTTTGTGTTCACACCGAGGTCTTTTTTCTATAGTTCCCGCAGTTTTGAGTTTGACTATAATGATGGTAACGTTGGTGATAAAAAAAAACAGCGTCAATTTAGAGTAGTGAAACATGCAGATAACAATATGGAATGATTGGGTTGTCCGGAAAGTTCGTGCCGATTTTTGGTAGGTGGCGTATATAATTTAATAAATGTATGCTAAAATTTAAATCTTCTGCGTTTCAATTTTCCTTCAAAAGCCGATTTACATTATAGGATATTTTGAAAAATTAAGTTAAGTTTTGTTAGAGATTGGATTTGGTCATTTTGCACGTTTAATAACTGAAATAATCCTATCTTTGTGTACTTTATTAAAATAAACACCTTGGGAGGTGTCCATCGCTGTGAAAATTCGTGAAAAGGGAAAAGGATTCGTTGAAAAATTAAGTTGAAGTCTATTCATTCGCGAGCGCCGATCCTGTGAGAGAGAGCTAGAGGAGGAGGATTGGTGCCGTTGCCGAAGCAAAGACATAACGAAGGGTTTTAAACACATTGTTAAAACTCTACTTAGTACAACTTTTATGCATTCAAAGAGAAAGACACGCCTCCGGTTGCTGGTCCAACTCCCGGGACCTCGTGCAGACCTCTCTCAGCGGCGGCAATCGAATTTTATATGGAGATTGCCGTTGTTCCCGAGAACACTAAAGAGTTAAGGGCCTCTTAAAATGGCTGTCGTTTGTTCGTAAGAGAGGCAGCTACTACCTTCCGCCCGATGCATCTTTCCGTGGCGCGGGTAGCTGATATCATTATTATTATTATTATTATTACAAAGACGAGTCCGTGGCATAAATAAATCGTAAATCAAGCGGCGTCATAAACGTCGAAAAGACAGACTTCGAGACAGTTCGGACCGTGTGATCGTCGCACAATGGCGCTGCAATTTTGCAATTTGAACGCTTACGACAGACGGCAACCCTCCTCCCGTTTTCGCGTACGCCCACCGACGTTTCTTCGGTTCGGACATTCGCGAATCAAGTACCAATCTTCCTTCCTCTTTTTCTCGATCCGTTTTTATGATTATTCCACGTTGACGAAAGAACGCGCGATTCGGGCATAAAGAATTAATTCCCCAGACTACTTGGCTTGCGTTCGATTTCGATTTATTTTCGGCCCTTTTAACCCTTTGTCGATTCTTACCATCGATGATATTTATCCCAACGATTTACTTGTACGTTGGAAAAGACTCGAAAGTGATTCATTCGAGTCTTGTATCGTGGATCTGCCGCGTCATTATTTATTGGACACAGTGTCGTGTTGGTAGCGATCCATCGTTTTCAACGTTCGAGGAGAGCTGTCTTCTTCGTTCGAGTTCTTTCTCTGCTTTCCTCCTTCGTCGAGCTCCGAAACAAAAACCTTTGACAAAGTCGTTCCGTTCGAACGATTCTATCGCGCCAATCGTTTCGTTCTTTTTTTTTCTTCCACGACCTATGGAGTAACTTGCAGTTGGAACACGCTTGCTTCTGGCATTTACTTGGAACAATCGCATGAATTAATTAACCTCTCGTCGAAAAGTCGGCCGTTTCTACGAGCTGTCTCGTACTTTGTTTTGTACAACTGTGTAACACTCTCTGACCGTGGATGAAGCGGAAAATCTCACTCGAACGTGAATCCAGTTAAAATAACTCTTTGAAATATTTCACAGAACGAACGAACGCAAACGTATGCGCGAAAGTTTGTTACATACGCATATACGTATATATGGAGTCGGAATGTTCACGGCGGTCAGTGCCAGTTTCTTACAAATTTCCTCGGGCAATGTTATTAAACGATAAACGTTTTCCGGCTTGGCATCTTTCCCTGATAATGATCGAATGACACAACGCGATAAAGAGGGACTAATTGCGAGCGTTGCCAGGGATAGGAGGGTAGGTGGGTCGGGTGTCCAACTTTGAAAATAAGAGCAAATTCGCTCGAGGGTGCAATTAATCACGGCGAAAAGAGAGCTGCCTTCCGGGGTTTTATTAACCAATTACCTGGGACGCGGCATATTTGATGCTCCGAATAAATAGCCGGCAAACAGCGGCAGAGAATTCATTAGCGAATCGTTCGACCAGGTCGCTCGACTTTATCCTTCCCCCCCACACCGTTTCATCCGGTCAGGTATTTCATAATTTGACAAAAAATGGTTCGATTTCGATGATCAGGATGACCGAGGCGATCCGACGCATTCCGATTTGCGGTTGAATAAGCACTTGTATATTCGTTTCTGATATATTCACGTTCCTTTTTCTCATAGTAGGTACCCACATATTCGTACGTTTTCAGATTATTCCGACAAGTGTATTTTCATGTAAGGTCGTAAACACTATTTTTGAAATTGAGAAATTGAAGAATAAAGTTGATCAATTTAATTTCTGCGAGGCTCATTCATAATTGAGCGATTTGAACAAAGATTATAAAATTTGACTAAAATTGGCTAGATATTTGACTAGAATACGTGGGTATGTATACCTATCAACTTGTCTCAAATCAACTCTCTTGCTACTTAATTTATTGCCTCGTTTAAAATGCAGACCACCGATACTTCCAAAGTACAATGTATAATTTAAGTACAGTACTGCTTTGACGCCTTCCGCGTGAGCTTTCCTAACAGAGAAGTGAAACGAAAAGCGACACAAACTCGAACGACCTCGTTCCGTCAATTTTAAAATCGTCCGCGCGACTATGCTCGCTATCGATCCCGCGCACCCTCGGGCGAGCGTGAACTTTTCTTTTGCACCGTTTCCACGGCTGGAAATATTCCAGTCCCGATATCCGAACTGCAACAACACGCTGGAACCATTCGGCTTGATCACGTCGTCCAGAATCGCCGACGTAAAAATTTATTTGCCGGACGCTTTATAGCCGATGCTTTTTAACGAGTTGGGAAGATTGCCGTTCAACATGCAACGATGACGAAGAGAAGGCAAACTGTTTGCTAGCGTGCACAAACGCACAAATGACATAATAACTCCGCGAGACGGATGGACCCGAAAGTGAGAACGGGGCGAGTTCCCGTTTCCCGTGCCGAAAATGGGGCAGACTCATGTAAACGAAGTTCCGACGAGAAACAAAAAAAAAAAGAAGAAACAACAAGCAAGCAAGCAAGAAAGAAAGAAAGAAAGAAAGAAAGAAAGAAGGAATGAATGAACGAAAGAGAGAAAAAAATGACGAGTCGAAGAAAGAGAGAAACGGCGAGATGATTCTCTATGCAAACCGCAGGAGGACCGGTGGCGTGTGTGCGGATTGCTCTGGAAAGAGCGTGATTTCGTGAGAGCAAGCGTGCGCGCGGCATTGTGCACAAGAAGTCGCGCACGGGGATGATGATGAAGAAGAAGAAGAAGAAGGTCGGAAAAAGAGAAGAAGACGTCAAAGAGGATGCGACGACGACGACGACGACGACGACGACGACGATATAGAGAATAGCGTATTGCAGTTTAGAGGAGAGCGTAGTGTGTGCGGTTTAGTAACGCGTAGCGGCGGGCGTAGCGTGTGGCGTGCATACCACCGTGGTTGTATGTCTCGTCCGATCTTGTCTCTCTCCCCCGCAGTCTAGCCTCTCGCTCTCACCTTCGCGGAGGTACCAGCGGCGGCACCCTTTGATCTCCCTGACCACGCCCCCTTTTTTCATTTTTTCACTCCTTAAAAGGCAGATGGACAAAGTGTATTGTAAAGTGGGCAGCGCGCCCGGGCAAGACAGTCAGCGAAGGAAGAACGTGCGAGTGAAACGGATGGAGAGGCAGAGAGGGAGAGGGAGAGGGAGGGAGAGAGAATGAGGACCGTGATAGAGGAGACGCGAGAGAGACCGGAAAGAGCGAAGAAGAGGATACATCCCGGCTATAGGTGAGCCGCTGCTGGCTCCATGTCCAGTTACAATTATTAAGGACTCTCTGCTAGCCTGCGCCCGCGTGTGCGCGCGCGAGAGAGAAAAAGAGAGAAGGGAAGAGGAGCCAGGACCAGGAGAAGGAGGCAAGAATCGGGTGAATGCTTCGCTAATTATCCGATCCCCGCGTCTCGAGGCTAATGGGCCAGGGAAGAGAGACGGAGAAGCGGACGCAGATCGAGCGAGACACACGGCGACCGGCAATATCCAATTGATCATCCGACAAACCTTGCTGATGAACGAGGAACTTCCTATCCCATCACGCGCGCTCGTCCTCTCTCTGTAAAACCTGCTACCCCGGATAGGCCGCCGATATTGAACGAACGACTCGCGTTAAATTCGCGTAATTTCCTTTACGCTCGTGTTTTGTTGGCATCGCCGCAGTGCGCGCTTCGCGTGAGCTCTGTTAACGGAGAAGACTCGTTCTCGATCGTCGTTTGCGCAATCGTACGCGAGGCTCCTTCCTAAGCGGTTAATTGGTCAGAAGTTTACGGTGGATCGCGATGAAAGAAGAATCGGGCAGCGTACGTCTCGATCGACAACGATTTCTGACTCGCGATTTTGACGCGCGTAACAGGGGATTCCGTTTCCAAGGCTGACACGACTAATCCATTTCACGGTTCGATCGTACAGCGAGTCCAGAATTCGAGCTATTCAAATTTTTGGCAAATCACGGTGGTCCTCTCCCCGTAGGTGAGAACCCAAGCGACCGAACCGCTGAACTAATTCTCCCTTTTTCCTCTTCGTCTCTTCTTCGGAACAACGTCCCTCTATTTTATTTTTACGCTCGCTCCAGCCACGCAATTGTTGCCGTCTCTATACCGGTTATTAACGTTCGCTTTCACGGTGATTTACTCTTCACTCTGTCCTCGAAGGATGATGTCTTAATTGGAAATCACATGTACGTGGAAGATATACGGAATCACAGAGTGTCTGTCTTAAGTAGGAGTGATCGAACGCGTGCAACGTTCGAACGATCGCGCGAAATTTTTGCCAATAGCTCGACCGCGAGGTACAGACGGAGATGGAAATCGTTTTGCAAAGAGCCGACAAATTTTTACGTCCGAATTCCAACGTTTTTCCTACGCACGTGGTGATTACCGCGCTTGTAATGAACCGAGCAATATCGAGGAGTAATACACCGTAATAAAGCAAGCGTTTGATTCGAATGCTCGCTAACCGCGGGCAGCGTTTCCGCGTTTCCTCGACTTCAGTTTAGTTTAGCCATTCGAGAATAATTGTTTTATAATAGCTACGAAATACAATATGGCAAAGTAATGACAGGCTTTGGCCGCGGTTCGATCGCTGGTTTATCGTGCAAGTAGTCGTGGCATATGATTTCGAGATCTTTCCCCCGACTGTGGAACTCGAGTTACCTCGATGGAAAATCATCGTTCGTCGGCCATTCACTCGATCGTATCTATACCCGTAACGATCCCTTACAGTTATACGAACGATTGTTTCAAACGAGCACGATCTCGTTTATAATTCGATGAATCGTCGCTGCCGCGAGATTAACCTTTTCGCACCTTGCGTTTCCCGGGAATAACGTTTCGCACGCAAAAGTTTCAATTTGTCGAGTAATCAACGGCGAAACATGCTGCTACTTTGAAGACTCGTCGATGGTCTACGGTAGAGGTAATATCGAGTACTATTCGCGGCGAGATTGAAAACGGTCACGAAGACGCATATGGCGCGAATGGCCGAGGCAATTTTCGGTCCGTGCCGAATGCAAATGGAGTGTAGACGAGTTCATTACGGAAGGAGAGGAACGCGTATCTCTGTGGCCGTGATTCGCGCCGGAAGCCAATAACTTGACTCGATTTTCCTTGGCAATAGCCAAGGTGACGTAACGCGTCGCACAAAATCGCGGACTTTGAGAAGATCGCGTCGCAGAGGATTCTGTCGAGTGGCGGGGGGCGATTCTCCGTCTTCGAGAGCCTCGTCATCCGCCATCTTACGAGAAGGCCGAAGGATGTGGTTATTAAAATTGCAGAGGAGGCTTACGTACGGACCGGACTTCCTCGAGGTAACGAGTGTGCGAGCAGGACGGGACGAGCGTCGCTGCGTGTTTTCTCGCGAGTGCGTCTCGTTGACACAGAAAAATTTCGCCGTGTAGGTGCGTGCGTGTTGTCACGCACACGCGATGACTCACCGACATTTTCCAGGTAACGTTGTTTGCACGCACTTCAATGTTGCACGCCGGCTATCATTAGCCCGAGAGCGCAAAATGGAGCGCAAAAATGTTGTAAAAATCGTGAGAGACTCTTTTCCACGGGCGGACGGTAACACGTTTTCTTCGTTTCTTTGTACGTACTGTTCTTCGTTTCTTTCGTTCGTCGCAAACAGGAGAGGAAAGTTTCCCTTGTCACGAACGAGCGACATTTCTGGAACCATTTAGCCGGCTGTGCGTACTGGCAAATAACGTACAAATTGCCACGTATTAAGACGTACCCACGACGGCAACAAAAGAATCGTGGGGATGGCTCTTTAAGGACATTAGGCGCCATTTTGGAGGCAATGCTGTTCCACCGGCTGGCGAATGGAGGGAAATGCATTAGCCGGTAATTTTCGACGTTCTAAACCGTAATCCTCTAGGAATTAAGAAGCATGCGTGTCGTTGGAGATCTCCTTTGTAACTTGCATCGGAAATGATTTGTGCAGTTCTGTTTGCCATCTCGGTTTTCTCGAGACACATTCGTAACTTGTTTAGACTTTTTCATATTTCTGTCGCTGAACGCCAATTAAAATGAGATTAAGATAGTAAAATTATTTCTCTCTTTCTCTGACAATTTTACGCAAACAGTTAATTTTTAACAATAACTTAGTGTCAAAGTGTTTAAATTTCGATTTCCTTAATTTTTAATTGTTCAAATTAAATTACTACAGTCATCTATACCTAAATTGCATTATTTAGGATGATAAGGTAAATGATCAATTTATGTCAGCAGTTGCTTTCGAGGATTATTCGAAATATAAGAAATTATTGGAGATCTGAAAATCTTCTGTTCGCTGCTAATGATTTTTTCAAAGCGTAACAGTGTACGTAGGTTCCTTTGAAACGTCAATTGCAGTTATTGGCTACCACGCGACAGCTTCAATATTTAACTGCACAAGTTCATCGAATGCGACAGTATGTCCGACGCGCAGGAAACGCGGCTGATCGATAGTGTCTTTGTTTAATTTGAAAAGTTGCGGAAAACGCAAAACTGTCCGATGCATGAGATCGTGCAACGTGCGCTGCAGGTGATTAGCTCGAACTAGTAGATACGGTCGCTTCTGATCTGGCTATTAGGCTGTAGATGTTGCAAATACGCCAACGTGTCATTTACACGAGTCTCAAACTATGAATCTGAAATTCTGAGAGCTCCGTCAAGATTCAAGGAAAGTACAGTAACAAAAATTTGAAAAAAATATTAGAATTATGTAAGAACGATATCCTCAATTAAATAAATATACGCGATATCTTTCGTACATGTAATTAGAAACGGTAACTTAAATTTTCAAATATTCTTGTTCCTGAGGAAAATGTACGAGAAGATTTGTTTCGTCTAAAAAGCCAAGAGATTTTACTCTGAAATTTTAATTATACAAGTGAATACGAGATAACGTATAACTAAAGTCATGAAGGATACGATCTTTAATGATTGAAGCAATTTGGAGATCACAGGAGGTTGTGTCATTCAGATTTAATAATACGATAGTTAACCAAGAAACGCAGAAACGCAGATTTTCATTGCAATCAACGTCGGAAGCGAAGGGATTCTAATTAATCGTTCGTGTCGAATCACGGGAAAGGTCGTACTTTATTTTAGCAATTAGATTCAGATCACTGAACGGAACGGAAGCGTTGCTCGAAGCGCTTAGCCTTTTTATCGGAACTCCATGTTCGTTTAATCGCGAATCAGATATCTGCGCGTAATTTTACGTAAATTACGTTTGAAACCGTGGTTCCGTTTAACTCGCGACATCGTCGGTTGTCAGTGCCCGCCGCGCTAGGGCGACAATTATGCTCGAAAGCCGCGATCGTTCGACAAACCTACGTGACTGACATTCCAGTGTGTTAATGATAGCAGTTACCGATTACCCGCGTGCACGCGAAGTACTCGTAAGCTCGTAAACAGGCTTCAGGCGGCTGTGGTCTTCGACGGTGGCGCAGATAAGCAGAAAAGCTTTGCGTCGTTCATAGATTAACGAGACTAACCACACTACTGGATGCCGTTGTCCAGATAAACCGTGGTAAGTAGTGACCATTTTCATCTATCACTCTCTGACGAATCGAGCAATTTTCACGTCCAACCTTTCAACCGATCGTCGCACGCGTGCGACGCACATCGCGAACATAGTTAGTTAATATCGGCCGAAAGATACCCTGTAGGAGGAGTAAGAGGCGCTGCAGTTACGTGGAAGAACGGCCATTGGAACGGTTGTACGTTTATTAAAGTTCTTCGAACGTTTACGCGACACAATGGGCCGTATGGTAGTTGCGGATCGTGTTGAACGTACCGTCTGTTTGTTTGCACGAAACACGGAGACCGTCAGAGCGAGGCAGAGTGTCGGATCGAACGCAGAATGCAAAACGTGTGTAACAGGAAGACAATTACGCCGGGAAATAACAGTATCGTTCGCTAGCTTGCGAGATGGTGGCGCAACCCTGTCGCGTCGTAACCCTACAACCTACTACCGCTTGCTTATTATTCCCGTTGCCGTTCAATTTCCGATTTCATAACGGATTTTATTATTCGTCGCGCGAGTCTCGTGGATATTCTCGATAAAATCCGATTCTCAGTTATATATATATATATATATATATTCTTGGTGTGTATTCTCGAGGAGAGTCTTCGATACCTTCGATTTGTTTTATTTTGATTTGTATATTATTGTATTTGTATATGGATTGTACGCAGTTTCGTTTGATTGCCCGCCGTCTTTGTGAATTAAAAGGAGGACTCTGGGAGAAACGAGGAACGGACGACGAGCCCCGGTCGTTTATTAAAAATAGTAGAACGAACGAGCGGGCAGATAGATAAGGGTAGTAAACGGGACAGGGCTCGATTTCTTGAATATTTGATGCGTCTACGACGGCGGCCATCTTGCATGCATGCGCTACGGCATTAAACAACAAGGGTTGTTAGCCTCTTTATCTATAGTCTTAGCCTCCACACATTCGCGTCAGAGCGAATACAGAAGAGCAACCCGATACGTGCAAGGTGTGCAACATCGACTCGCGTGCTACTAACGTTCTTGACCGCCACACACTGGGGGCTAACGTCTCTAATCATGTCGCCATTTTGGTACAACGATTCGCGATTGGCTTCTCTGCTGTTAGCGTGCATCGTGGATCGATGCACGCCGACTCTCGTGACTGCACGATTTTACACGAACCTTTACAATTGATTGCCACATCCTCGAACGGTGTATGAGGATTTTCGTTGATTTTCTCCGCGGAGAACGACGAAGTGGAGGAAGAGAAACGCGACAAGTCGGATTCGGTGGTGGGAGAAAACGTACGGGAAGTCGTGAGTATCGCAAACGGATAATTTATATTTAGCGGCGCGATACAACGTTAGGCGATCGCGTAACGTAATATGCCGCTCTTGTGTACTTTATCGATGACCTGCCGAGCGTATTTATGGGGGTACACCCACGTTACGATGAAATTATGGTTTTCAGTCGCGGCGCGATTGCATTATAATAATTCGTTGTTAGCAGGAAATACATACGTGCGTCGTAGATATCTGTCCTCAGCCTGTTATTCTTCCTGCTTTCTCTTTCGATAGGTCAATTCTGTGAGTGCGCCGCGAACGATCAGTCGCGCGTATGTCGCACGTAAAAATGCTCTCGCGGTATTTATTCCCAGTTGTCTCTCTTGCCGTCCGATCCAAGTCTCTCTTGACAAGCAAAAAGTGGCCTCGGAACCACCTGGCACAGCATTTTCCAATGCACAATTTTTCCAACGCGCGCGTGTCCTCCGCGTGAAATTCGAACTACACACGGGGAGGGGGCACGCGATATAGGAAAGGGGAATGCAACGCTCTCGTGACGGGAATCAGTAAAATGCGAGTAGCAAATGGCGTCCGTAGGTGGTGGAAATTGGCTGCGGCTAGATTACCGTTGTTAGGCCGAATCGAAAAAGAAGTCGAAGCCAGACTCGAGGCTGATTGCTACTGGAACTCATCTGCATCGGTGGAATTTGTTTCTGACACGAACGAACCAGTTACGTTACGATACGTTCTTCTGTCTGCTCTTCTTTCGATCTTTCTGCGCTTTCAATTTCAGGGCATTGGTATACACCCCTTTCCGGGAATCCCGCGAAAAAGAAGAACGCTACGAATCTTTTCAACGATAAAGTTTCGCTCAAAGTTTAGGATAGCGGTCATTTGTTTCCTAAGAATCTTTTAAAAAACAGTCCTAGGGTATTCTTTCTGCCTGTGTTTACTTTCGCTCACCCTCTACCTCGATACGGACATATTCTCGAGAGTTATTACAAGAATCCCACGTTAGTCTATAAGCAAGACGACCGCGATACAAGTTCTCTAAACGATCTGATGGAACAAGAAATACACCGGAGCGAGGGTCTATAGCTTGCGAAGCGTTTAGGTACGTTTAACCAGAATTCCGTGCGTCGAGATAATCGATAATCCTCCTCGTCGTGCGAACAAACGATCGAATTCGACCTTCTGTGCTCCTCCGAGATTCGTTCTCCGCTTCGTCTCCGCAGGGAGACAGAAACTCTCCCAGGAAAGCGCCAATGTAATTAAAACGAATCCTAGAATCCGTGTCTAGCGTAGTAATTTCGATGCAGGTTTGATGTACGGGCGCGATCCGAGGTAATCAACGCGGAATACCGTAACGTGTCTTGTACTGCTTTTCTCCCCTTGTGTTCGCACTGTTTCTCTCCCTTCCTCCTTTTCTCTCTCTCTCTCTCTCTCTCTCTCCATTACCGCGCCACCCCCCATGTAAATTGTCCGCCGTCCACGGTTTCCAGGTATAATATCATTTTAATGACGAAAAAGCCGCGTCGGTGGCAATTAATTCGCGGAAAAAATCGCGGACGTACCGTGCCGTCGTTGCACGCCGTCGATTATAACGTACCTCCGACGTTCGTCCCTCTTCCTCGTTCCTCCGTCTCACGAAACTCGTGTCATTTGTATCTCTCTCTCTCTCTCTCTTTCTCTTTCTGTCCATCCAGTGGAACACGATCTCTCCTAGAGCCTTCAGCCTCTCCTAGTCTCTCGATTCCGCTCGAATGTATGGGTTGTCGACACGGACGCGCAATCGAGATTAGAAAATGTCATTAGAAGAGACGAGAGGTTCCTACTACTGGAAGACGGCACGACGTTTGTCTCATCCGAGGTAAATTGTTGGAAATGTTCCGTGTACGAGATGCCGTAGCAGGCGTAGTAGTAGGATCCCTCTGACGGACGTGCGAGAGTGGCAGCGGTCGGGGAGGAGGAGAGAGGGTCGAGAGGTGGAAGGCGAGAGAGAATGCAGATAGCAGACCGCCGGTTATTATCCGCACTTGGCGGAAACTTTTCGTGCCGCGCGAATAATTGTTGCGGAGTTTCGTCGGGGGCTGGGGGAGGGCTGTGGGCGATTTCGTCCGTGAAAGGACCATCTATTAGTTTCGCGGACCGGCCGGTAATGAGCCGAGCCGCCGGAGAAACGAACCATTCCGGCAGCTGGAATGGATCTATCTGTCGTTCGGTTTCATTTGCCACGCGATGAAACGAGAGATTCACGTTATACGTGACAACCAAAAGTTCTGCGGAAGTTGTCGTGATTTTAATGAAATCGTGGGATCGGACGGTGTTGCGGATTCTTCCGTTTCGCGTGAAAGATGAATATTAATAAAATTAGACACATTGACTATTGTTCGAATGGAAGAGTAATATGATTGTTCAAACTAAGTAAAATCATTTGATCCTGTTTCTAACTACAAGTTGTCTACTGTTTGCAGACAAATATCAAGATGTACCTACTCGATCTTTTTAACGCTATCCAGTTGTTGAAATCTAAATTGCTGATTCACTTAAATTTAATTGCTTGTCATGTATTTCTCATTCTCATTGCATTAACTACATGGATCAGTCTCATCGATCGAGTGAATAAGTAGATAAATGTTTCGTTCCACGTAGAAACGTAGAAAAGATTGAACGTAAAAAGGCCACTATCGGGATCACGACGCGAAATCACCGTGGAAAAAACGAAGGTGGAATATAGAATCCAGAACGAGATTCGTTTTCGTGCTCGAGCGACGATTTATCATCGATCGAGCTGTCGCGGCGCGGCGCGGCGGGCCGCGTGGGTGTTGCCAACGCTCCGAGCAACTTGCAAACTATTGGAATAAAACATCTGACAATACGCGCGCGCGAACGTTGAATCAGTTTGATAGTGTCCGTGGCTGGTTCGTGATCGAACGTTTCCAGAACTCGTAACTACAGCCTCGACTCTCCACGACTGGACGAACAAACGAACGAACGAACGAACCGTCAAGAACGATTCAGCTCGGTGCAAAAGTTTCTCGTAAAGACTCGATATAATCAATTTTTCGATAGTTGGTGTAATCTTTGCTGCGAAACTATAACTGTACGCGAGCGCGAGTGCACGCGGAGAGACTCTGCTCCTCGCCGCGTGCTCGCCACGTAATTGGAAGATGATACACCGCGTTAGGCTTTTAACCGAGCAAGGTAATTGCTTGTGTAATTCTTAATTTCACGTTACGCTGGAATTCTGAAAGCAAAGCAGAGCCCTCCCTCGAGGTATCTCTCGAATCTCTCTCGCGGCGCCTCGCTTTATCCTCGGGCGCAACGCGAAGTCGAGACACTCGGTACCCGGCAATAGACAAACGCCAACACGCTTCGTTAACGCGAGTTCTCTCTTTCTCTCTCTCTCTCATCGCGTTCGAGCTAATTAATTCGTAGATAATTTTTAATTTCACCTTCGGTTTACTGCGACGCGCTCGTTGGCGACTGGCTTGATTTACGGCCACGCACGCCTGCGTAATTAGTTAACTTCGCGCTGATACAAACGGCGATTAAACCGAGATTTCAAACGCGATTCAACGCGGCGCGTAGAAATCATCGGTATGACACGTTACGCGTCCGATTGTTCTTCTGTTAGCACGTTTCCGCTCTTTTCGTCTTCCTTCGAGGACCGAGTGAGTATTTATCGCGTTGAATATTTTCTTCAATATTCTTATCCGACCATCGTTCTCGTGTTAACAGCCACTTGGTCCATGCAGTTTCGAATCTTTCATCAGGCACGTTGCCAATTAGCTTCTGGATAATATCAGCTGGTTCTTTCATCTACCCAACGAACGCATTTGTATTACCTCTCTGAATTTAATCAGAATTGAAATTACAAGTAGCAGGTGTAAAAAGACACGCGTATGTAGATGGAGCTGGCTTAGCTTCCTCTTGTCGTTTTGTTATCGTCCAAGAGTTGTTGCAACGTTTCATTAATCACCGATAATTTGGTGTAGGTTCGTGCCTAATACGTGTCGATTAGAGCATTGATGCTTGCGCGTGTTGTCTCACACGTTGTAAATGCATTATTAAATATCAAAGCTTGTAATGCGTGCTTACGACAATCGCAACGACGCGACGTGGCACAATGGCTGTCAATTAAACCGATCATTGACAATTGGAATGGAATCAAGTCTAATACGAGTTCGATTCGAGTCCAATATTTTTTTTTTATTTAAGCTTTGAAAACCTCATTTGAGATTTATTACAGCTATATCAGTAGCAAAATAAGAATATAAACTTTATATATTAAAGTTACAGTCTTTAAGGAAAGTGTAGACGCAGTAACAGAAATATCCGGTTTAATACTTAACAATTGGTATGTCGATTTTTAGGGATACAAAAAATTTGTATTTGCTGTGGTTCTTGATAAGTCGTTTGCAGGCTTTCCTTCGTAGAAGCTGCATTGTCATAGGACATGATCGACGTCTTCGAGTTTGTGACTACATCTGCATACAATTCCAATACGGAAGCTGCCAGATTATAATGATTAGCTCTGATGCGATTTACTGTAAGATTAAATCTAAGATTTTTATGAGTGAACTAAGGAGTTGAGTTTTAGTTCGGTATAGAATTGGCTAAAGTAGTTTTTACTCTTATGTAAAGTACCTTGATCTGTTAAAAAATTGGCTGAGTGACGACTGGCTCTCGATTCAAAGAGTGAAAATAAATCGGGGAAAGGAACTTGTTTGATATCTTATCAGAGAAGCAGATCTGGCTAGTTTATTGGCATTTTCGTTACCAAATATCCCAGATATCCCGGCATGGGAGGATACCCAGTAAAACTTAACAAAGCATGAGTTACTCTGACAGAATTGTATGAATTTTCGTTTAATTTTGAGTATCTAAGAGTTTGTAGTGGCGCACGTTTTGGTGGATGCCAAACATTGTAGAGCATTAAGGGAGTCAGAGAAGATGGCGAAGTTTTTATTTTTGTGACTTGGAGCTACATCCATGGCACAAGTCCGATATTCAAGTTCCGTTTCATATATACTTATAACCCTAAACTGAATAAATCATAAATTTTAAAAATATACCTGCAAGTAGATCAATGTCCCTAAGACTCCAAATTTTTCCTCACAAGTGGTATCTATTCCAATCCTGGAAATCAGAGTTCTACAGAGTTCTACAGAGTAATCATCTCGTTCTTTTCGTTGAAGGATTTAAAGGAAGAATACATCGATGCAACATGTACCTGTTTTAGCATGCGCAAAGGGTTAATACGGTCGAACTCGATCCTATCTCTGGCTGTCAACTGAACCGTCGACGATTTCTCCTCGAGCTGGTATTATCGAACATTCACCAGTGAAAGAGTACGTCGATTCGTCACGTTGGGCGTAATTCAAAGAAAGAAGAATTTCACGATTTCTTATCAGGCGTATCGCGGTTACGATCTCAGGTAGCCGAGCATAAAGCGTAAGTACATCGTGAGGCGTGTGTTGGAGGTGTAAAAACGTCGATGAAGGAAATGTACGAGGAGAGCCGCGGAGGAAAAGGACTCGGGCAGGGGCGAGGAGGAGGAGAAGGAGGAAGAGGACGGGAGCAGAGAGCGAGAGAAAGAAGGAAGGAAGGAAGGATGAGAGGCTAGCGTGGCGGGTAAAGGGATTCAACGAAGGGTTGCACGGTGGGGGCAAGAGACGGGGAGAAGCGACTCCCACCAGCCGCGGGTAGGCAGAACATCAAAGGGAACCGACTTCTCGTTCGCGAGGTGAAGAACCGGCCATCTCCGGGCCACACACGAATTGCTTTTATATACTTACTTGAAGTTCTGTACCACTGAAAGTGTAATACCTTTTCAACGGCGCTGCATAGACCGGCCGCGACCGCTTGTCTACGAGAATCCGTGCTGAGAGAGTTGATTCACCGGCTTGATTCACCTCGTGAACCGCATATTTCAGTAATTACTTCAGTAATTCTGCTTTTGGAAAATCTTCTTTTTCCAAGGAACGATCTTTTTTTGAAGAGCAGTTAAAAATTTCAAACACTCGAAGCAAGTGACTTGGCACGGTGACTTCTTGGCAGATATTATTATTCGAAAATCGGTTCTCACAGGGATCTGTCGCACGATCTAAAAGAAACGGAAGTTGATCGCGTCACTCCGGTGTTCCAGGCCCTGACGTGGCTAAATTGAAATCTACTCATCGAAACGTGCCGTTTTAATCTACATTAAAACATCGTTCTCTTCCTTTCTCGTCTTTCTTTCTCTCTCTCTCTCTCTCTCTCTTTCTCTTTCGTCCCTCGATGAGATTAAAAAAAGAGACGCGAACAAAACGTGTCTGCCGGGTAATACGGGCGCCTAGAATCGGTCGTCGGTTCCACCGGTTCGCGTTCGAAATATCAAGTCATCAACGACTATTCAGTGGCTGGCGAGGACGAATCACGCTCCCTGAGCATGACGAATCCGCGCCGATGTCGTTGTTGGCTTGACGAACTCTCTCGGAGAAGATCGGCGGAGGAGAGAGGAGAGGGCTCGGTCGCGTAGCACCGATCGACGAACGACCCTACCTCGACGAGACGTTGGGTCGTGTCAAACGAGCGGGGAAAGGGGCGGCGTGAGGCGCGAGCCGGAACGGAAAATTGATGGAACGTCACGGAGGATGCGCCGTACAAAGGACCGCTCGAGGATCGTCGATGGTTGACGAAAATCCACAACGTTGTATGTCGTTTCGTTTTGTTGTCGAATGGCCTGTATGGAAAGAGGGAAGCAAACGATCCTTCGTCCCGCCTTCCCTCTCGAAAAGTGGTTAGTGAAACTGATTCGAGCTAAATGGAGCTTAAATGGAGTTGGAATTGACTGGCGGGGCTGCGCCGCTGGCTTTTGTACAACCGGGACATCTCGAATGTTTGACCACCCCGAGCCTTACAATTACCGAGTTGAATGCGGCTGTTCTGCCGCGGCTCGTAGCCCAGAAGGATGAGGCCAGAATGATGCCGCTCGCGTCGACACTCGGCGGGTCTCGTGTTGTCGCCAGTTGCCACGCGCTACTTTCTCTCGAAATTGCAGTTTCGAGTTTTGTGCCTCTAACGTGAGGATCCTCTTTTTCGGCGTTGCCAGCGATCTGACTAACTGACTGACTGACTGGCTGGCTTGGAACGTACCCGATTTCGGTTCGCTTACGGCTGTCGGTGATGACGAGTAAAAAGAGAAACACGGCAGATCGACGCCGGGTACGCGCAGTGAGTAAAACAAGAGACGTTTATTGCTGAACGTTACGAGGCTTTCTCCGTTGAAAGGGTAATTTTGAAAATCGTATCTCCGTCGATTAGCCGGATCACTCCACACGTCGCCATGTTCCCCCGGCAGCAACTACCCCGGCTGAAAACGCGGCGGTAACCGCAACAGGAAATATACAAGGAATTTACGACGTCGTATGGCAACCGAGCAGTGAGCGCACAGTGAACTGCGGTTAATATCGACCGCTACCTGACGACCAAACTCTATCGCGGGCACATTCACGATTTTTCTCGGCGAGGCGACATCGTCCTTGCCTCTCCGATCAGCCATCTCCGATCATTCCCACTTTCGCAATCTTTTTTCGAAATCTCTGGAACGTAGATTTACTCTAGAAAATACTCTAAATTGCTTTATTTAAGGATATCGTTTTGATTGTTATATGTGAATTCTCTGTGAATTCAAATTCCCCAAAAATGCGTAAACATCTGCAGCCTTGCAGTCACACGTTCGCCGTGATTTTAATGTATCAACGTGTAGAAAGGAAATACACGAGAGGGAGGAGGGTTTTATTTCTTGCAACGTGTGCGAAGGCGATACGATCAAGTCGGCACAAAGAGAAACCCACCACAATAGAGAGGGTACGCATGTTTCTTTTCTAGGCAGAAACCTGCCTCAAACTAGACCGACAATACCATTCCGGAAGAGCAGGCCCCGCCATCGATATCCCTCTGCCAATTATTAGGGTCATTCAATGAAGAGATTTATGTAACTCAGCATGATGGAGTATCCGGAGCTTCCCTCGGGGCGAGCCGCTTGAACGACACGTCAAATTGCGAGGAATGACTTATATATCGCGAGTACTTGTGCGTGTATTAGTTACGGTGGTGTGCTCCCGTCGACAGCTTCATCCGACGCGTTCGTGGAAGGGAGGAGGGGTGGGGAACTTAAACGGTTTGAAAATGGTGGACGTTTAAGTTTTTTGCCGGACGAGGAAACGACTGTTCTTCAGCATGGACGAATGATGATCGCTTTTCGGCGAGATTGAAACGTTCGCCACTCCGGGGGGAACGATGGGAGGGACGAGATTAAAACTCGTACGTATAGCCGACTCGAAACCGATATGTCGAGTCGTCGTTGGCCGTTTGGCTGGCACGCTTTCTAAACTGGCACGCTCTTCGCCGATATTCTTGTATAATTCATAATTTAAATGCGTCGCCTTAGGGCGACCGTCTCGAGGACAGAGAACAGAGAACGGAGAACAGAACCGTCGAGAATCGTAGATTGGATGGACCGCTTCCACTTCTGTCGAGACTGCTTGTTTCGGTCGTTTCAGTAGAATAGGTCCGGTCGGTAGCAGCCGCGGCGATATATTAGTATCGATGGGCGTGACTATATGGCAACCGTTTGCTGTCTGCTCGATAGTGGATATCCTTTACTTCGAGTTTCGGCAAATATCGTCTTTCGCCTGCTTTTCTTCCTTCTATTTTCTTTATCAGGCCTTTTTTCTGGAAGCTTGTATATCGTTCTTTGTATGTTTTCTTCGGTCGTTCGAAATTCTAGGTACGGTGAAAACTTTCCGCAGATACGAATAATTTTTTCCTGTTACTGCACTTTTCGTCCTTCGTTGTCGATCATTTAGTACAAAAAAAATATCTCTAGTCCTTGAAACCCCAATCTTCTCCAATTCTGAAACAATTCTGAAACATGAACGAACTTTTTGATTTCACGCGTCTCACGATGTTCTAGCGTTATTTTATTTTCTAGCGAATTCTCAAGTATCTACGCTGAATTTGCAGTGGAATAGAAGCTCTTCTGGAAGAGAAGAATTGCAAGAAACGTAGCAACTTTGTTTGCATTTTTCGTCGAGGAAATGCAAAAAGTGCAAAAAGTCGTTGTTTGCAGAGGCGAGAGCGGGAAAAGAGCGCGCGCGTGTTTCACGAGTGGTACGGTAGGAGCGAGTGGAAGAGAGCGGCGAGCGTTTCGGAGTATCGCGAATCGATCGGACCCAGAGTCACGCTTGCAAATAAACGCCTGCGGAGAGCTCGAGCAGTGTACGATGTTCACGGGCCTACCTGGCCGCTGTTTCTCTCTGATGAAACAGCCGCGCGGCTGTAGGCGTCGAACGCCATCGTTGGGCCCACCCATAGATACTGCCCGAAGTAGGCAAGCGTGTCTAACTCCCATAGAGCACGAAGGAGAAGCGAGACAGAGCCCCGGAGTCGTGGAGGAAACAGTCGCCGGATCCCTTGAACGAAACGAGACGGAGCTCGTCGTCGATTTTTGGATTTACACGTCGTGCTGGCTAACGGTTTCGTCACGGTTTTGCCAAACCTGTGGGAAATCTTGCGGGAAATTAATAATGGCGAAACGAGCGGCCGTGGAATCGGCCGGAAAAAGGAGAATGAAAACTGATTGCCTCGATTCTTTTCCGAATGGGATAGTTCGAACTCCTTTGACATTTCGGAGTGAATTTCAAAGTTTGAACCAGACGTATTTTGTGGTAGTTACGAGGTGGATTGAGTAGTCTGTATCTGTACTAAAATTTTATTAGATTGTGACTAACTGTACGATCTAATAATTTTTACACTTTTCTTCTGTTCTTTTTTTAAAATCCTTTTTTAATCCTTTGGCTAACCATTTAATATGTATTCTGGAAATAAAAGTCAGGATAATTTATGACAAAATGGAGAGAGGATGGTGCAGGGCAGGGGTGGCCAAACTTTTGTACCTTACGTGTCAGTTTTTTCTCAACTGGACTATTTGCGCCATTGAATTATTTTAACAATAAAAACATGTTTATAAATAGTAAATATATAAGAAGGACATTAGAAAAAGACAAAATAACTTGCTCTATGTGCGACGATTGAACGCTTCCTGGTGTAGTATATCGTATAGAAAAACATTTTCAAAAAATCTGTAAGAGGTATGGACTTAGTTTTCGCTCCGTTACAGAGGTATAGTATATTTGTACAGCTGTATATTTATACAGAGATCAAATGCGGAAATCGCACGTGGAAGCTGCTCGAACGATCCGATTGAACGGTCTTGCGATCTCCAAAATCATCTGCCTCGATAATGACGTTTGAAATGACGTTTTTTTTTTTCTTTTTTTTTTACATTTGCCACGGTATATAATAATCGCTTCGAATGTCGGTGGTGTTGGTCGATGGAAGGAGTCGTCAGTATCGATCGTAGGTCGCGCGAAAAGAATCTCGGAGCTTTCACGGTGACCGAGACGACACTCGATTTGTCAGCACCCTAGCTGCTTCGCTGGGCCAGACGTTCTCCGGAGCTATATCGAATCATTTCCAAGCGATAGAACACGAATTCCCTTTCCGCCGGTGTGTAAGGAGCGTGTAGAACCGGAAGACCAGCAACTTGGGTTTAAACGCCCCCGACGACGGTGTCATTAGTCTATCGACAAAGCGAAAACTCCGATCTCTGGAATTGTCAGCGGAATGGCTTTGAGCCATTAAGGAAAAGTCGCTGATTGAATTCTTGTCAGCTGAGAAGTTTTTGTTTTTTTTCCCCCCTTAAATTTTTCCCTTAAGACTCGGGATATCAGCTTGTTCAGGCTGGACGGTGTTGTTTCATTAATTTTGCTCCAATTTAATCGACAAGTGACGATCGCAGCTGTTTGTTAAAATTTGCACTTGAAACTGAAATTTTCGTCCGATTTCCGCAAAGTTTCATTCCACGATTGACGAAACATTATTTCTGTCTCCACTTTGATTCGACGTTGTTCAATTTCCTACTCGAGAACGAACCCTTTTTGAGGCGATTGATTCTAATAGAAGAGCTTTTCCGACTGTTTCTCGTCTGACTCGCAGTTATAACCATTTTCCTCGTACGGGGGTCGCGTGCCTAATGAGAAATACTTCGGAATACCGACACCTTAACAATGGCCGGTCTTTCGTTCGATTTGTCGCGGCCATCGGCTAGCTTTGTTCGCCCACAGAGGCATCATCTATCCGTTCGATGGTATTTACCTCGAGTAGCCAGAAAAGCGACTTTGCCCGACTTCCTTTATACTCCAACTTGAAACCCAAATTTCTATAATCTCGGGGAAACGACAGCGCGAGAGAGTTAAAATTCACGTCCTGCGACGATAATCCCGCGGCGATTCGATCTCTCGGCCCTCGGTTTCGTCGTATGAACCGTCGACGAGACGTTCTTTCCACCGACTTTCATTTCCATTCCCCTCGTCTCGCTTTCGACGCGCGTTCCGTCCGCGGAGACAGATTCATCAGCAATCACGAAGAAAAGCTCGTTAAATCCAGCGTGCCTCGGTCACGTAATTTCGCCCTCGGAGGCAGGAGTCTGGCGCGTAGATGAGAAAAATAGGCGTGTAGGGGGTTGGTGGTTGGTGGTGAGACGAGAGACGAGACGAGACGAGACGAGTCTTGGCGCAACCCCCGTTGGCTTGCACGTAAAAATTTCGCTGGGAAAGAGGGGTTGGTGATATGGTGGCAACGGTGGCGGCGGCAGCGGCGAACAGCCGCGAGATATAAATCGGTGTCGGGGGATCAGCGTCGCGGCGCGTTGAAACTCGTTCGCCAATCAGAACGGAGCAGAGGCGTGGACTGGAACGGAAGCAGTCCGGAGCTGAACGGAGCGCTGGAGGGTGGTGGTACCAGGAACAGACAGGATAACCTTGAACAGGAGAGAGACGACGAAAGGCACGAGGGCGTGTTGAGGGCTGTACGAGGAACGCGAGTGGGGTTAATTCAACGGCGCGTTTCTGTTGCCGGTGAATACATGCCGGAGGCACGTAGAAGGGGGAAATAGATAGGTTCCCTACCCCTTACAACGACGATGACGACGACAACGACGACGACGACGACGACGACGACGACGACGACGACGACGGTGGTGGCAGCGGCAGCGGCGATCCGAAGGGAACGAGCGAGCGAGCAAGCGAGCGAGCAAGCGAGCGATGCAACGAGAGGAGAGCGCACATGCGCCAAAGCCACGTTAAACTGCTGTCGGAGAACGAGTTCGCGTGACTCGTCCCTGGCTCTCGTCAATTACGGCTAAGTACACGTATCGCGTCTAACGCGAAGAGGACACAGAACGTGATGGAACAGGTCGATAGCGCGCAGGAAAGACGTCGTATACACATTATTAGCGGGCGTCGTCACGCTGCGCCGCGCCGCGCCGTTCGATGCCTTTGATCAAGACCAAGCCTCTCGACGTCCGAACACCGAACGAACGTTTTGACTAATGTCATTCGCGGATAATAGAGTTCATTGCGTCGTTCGTTTCACTTGCTAGGAGACACGTTGCTTGCTCTTCCAATTAAGTGCGTATCCACTGTCGTAGGTACGAGTTGGACGATATAACTTGCTTCAATGTTTCGTGGAAATGTGATTTTTAGGAAATTCGCCGCGAAAGAACCGCAGAGGGGAGGGTGTCGCGCGATTTTTCCACGAGGAGGAACTTTGCGCTTATGCAAATGGCGAAGAATGGAACGTACGATGAAAGGTTCTTTTAAATTCTGTTTGATTTGAAGCGGAGGCAAGGCCTTGAGGGAAGGCCAAGCAAACAAGCGCTCCTCCGCCGTGGCCCGCGCGAGTTGTTCACCGGTTCGTTATTACGAGATACACGCGGCAATTACTGTTAAGTATAGGTGTCCATTATATCAGCTGAAAGAGAGAACCTCGATTTTGATGGAACGGCTCGATAAGAATGACGGCGTACCAGATAGTTATTAGTGCTCGTCACGTCGCTTTGCTCGTACGAGTGGCAGCACGGTGTGCGGCATTCCGTTAAACGTAGAGTCTCGATGTAGAGTCATTTTTTTCATTGCCCCGGGAAGCCGGTGCGTGCGCTTTACGACGCACCTACTGGACTTCTCCGCTGGTAGTAGTAATGGTGATTTTGTCGGTAGTTGCGAACCCGCCTCGTTTCGCGTGCTTAACGACTTATTAAGTCGCACGAGGCGTTAATCAGACGCAGATTTCGACTGTTCGACAGCGGGAAAAGAAACGTCAAAACAAAGATTTGACAGTGTTTGACACAGCCAGTCGTTTCGCCGTGAAAAAAGAAATTTCACTCTCAACAGATCTTTGCAATGTCGTTCGCATTCTCGACTCCTCGACGCGTTCCCGTAACAAATCCATTGCGTAGAAGTGTCAGAGCCGCTAGAACCGTGAAACTCTCGCGAAACGTTGCGAAACTCTCGTCCCGTGGCTGCTTATTTATTCGACTAACGAATTCGACGTGCACAGTCTACGCGTGTCCAACGCGATTGCCGGCCGGCCGGCGGACTGTTAGCGCATAAATAACCTTTCATTAGGTATACTCGTCGCTGGTATACGACGCTGCGTCGAACCAAGAAGTTTCCACACGAGTCCTTCCGTTACGTGTCGCAAATTATCCAGCCGGATCGTTGTCTCTTTATTTCGTCATCGAATTATTCATACGTATCGCGCGTCGATCAATTTTTCACTTGGTCTTGCGACAGGCCTAGGTCGTTAGAGCAGCAGCAGCAGCAGCAGTCGTCAGAGAGAAACTATCGGAGAATCGATTCGTCTTCGAACTTGCGAGGTTCTTGGTGTGGCGCACACGTGTGGTCCACGATCGAAGGAGAGGAGCAAGCCCGGACGAAAGTGTAAATTTCTGTGAAAACACCGCTCATTGATGAATAGTTTATCGTGTCCCGGATAACCATCCCTAAGAGAGAGAGAGAGAGAAAGAGAGAGAGAGAAGATAGCTCCGGAGTTCGTGGTCCTCTCTGACCAAAACCCCACCATAACGATCCGCTGCACGAGGTGTGTGTATCCCCTTCCACCGACAGGACACAATGGGCCCTACCTAAATATCGGGGGATCATGCTAAACGGCGGTAGATCAAAGGGACCGACAGAATCCAGTGGCGAGCTATCATAATAATTAGGCTCGCTCGCGCCTCTTTGTATCGGGATAGAAAAGCCGACGGGAAGGCCCGAGAGACGAGAAGAAAAAGGGCCGGACGGACGGGACCGCTGGTTCGGTTTGCCTTTGCTCGCCTCCAACTGCACGATCTCTCTTCTCTCATTGCCTCTTATTTCTTTCTCGTCTTGGTCTTTGCTAAATCCGCAGCCTTTGAAAAAGCCTCGAGTCTCAGTAACGCGTGGGTCTCCGATCGTTGTCGCGCTTTCCTCTCGTTCGCTGCACTCGAAACGCGCGCAGTCGAACGAACAAGCAAGCACGGAGTACCTTAGCAGTTTTTATTTTATTGTGGGAATCGCGTAAGTTCCATTTCAAAATTCATTTTGGAAAGCTGCGTTTTTGCAATGAAGTGGATTTCGCCTGGTTTCCACATGTTTCCTTTTTTAAGAGTCACGAGATGTCTAGCGAACTTTGAAGCGTATATTTGTTCACAAGGCATTTGCGAATGCCTGAGACAAAGATGCAAGAACGAGTATTGGTCTGTACCTTGTACAAGAGTACGCGGATACTGCTCGAAAAAGCTGTCGTTTCCTCTGTAAAACTTCAAAATCGCGCGACTGTCTCTGAGAGATAGAGACAGCAGAGAAGAAAAGGGTGGGTCACAAAAAATACAGAGGGTCTCTCGGGTGAACTGGTGAAGCGAGTAAGGGGGCAAACTTCGATCTTGCCTGGCAAGAAGCTTGATGGAACAGTTTCGTGTCGTGTCGACTGCTAGTTGTCGACCAGATTGCTACAATTACATGGCGAGTGAATCGATTCTCAGCACCGATCGCGGATAATAGTCTGTCTGTATGTAATAGTCGCGAGATACCTTTCTAGAGCCGTTCCGGACGAGCGCGGCTCGATACGACGTTATTCAGTCTGCGATTTTTCTCCTCTCGTCCGACGATTGTTCCCAAGGATTCCGGAAACATGTTCGCCATCGAGCTCCGCACAGGTGACTTCCGCTTATTTCGATCTGGATAACACCGCGGATGAGCAAGCGTTTACAGAAAAACCAAATACGAGCTTGGATCGTCAAGATCGGCCTTCGTAGAAACGAATCTCTTCCTCGACCGATATCGATACCGATTTCTTGCTCCTATTTTTGTACCAAGGGGAGAACCATACGTAGATTTTGGATCAAGTGCGACGCTGTTACGATGGACTGTGACAAATACTTTGCGTTGTAAAATAATTTCGCATCGTGGCATCTACGCAGGTATTCATTCACATTGAACGATGAACGAATCGACAAAGTCGGAGAAAGATCAGACCAAGTTGGAGCGAGATAACGAACGTATAAATTAAACAGCGAGAGAAAAAACAAAGTGCAGAAGAGTCGAAGAGCGCGAGTTTGGAAATTCCACTTTTTAGTATGAACTCGTTCGCGAGTGGCGGTCGAGTGGAACGTTAGAAATCGGCAGTCCGGGTGGGATGAAATCACGGTGGGCCTCGTTAGGTGAGCTTTTCGTCGTGGAGGGTCCCATCCCACGTTCGAAGCCAGCTTGGACGAACGACGGGGAAGAAAGAGAGAGAGAGAGAGAGAGAGATGCAACGAGAAGAAGAACGGAGGAAAGAAGAGGAGAAGGAGGTACGCGTAGCTGAAAGAGGGAGAGCGAGCCGGGGCAAGAACGTAGCGACGAGAGAAGAAAAGAAAGAAGGAAGAAAGGAAGAAAGGAAGGAAGGAAGGAAGGAAGGACGAAAGGGCCGGGTACGTTAAGGTCGGTGGAGCAGCGCCACAGGACGTTAAGTACGTCTCGTAAAAATTCCATCGAGGCAGCGTCATTTTGCCGTGTCTAAGGGGCTACGGTCTGGTCTGACCGGGGGTTTCGATAGGCAGGACTAACCCTGAGGCCGCCCATGTACAACCAAGTAGGTACGTCCCATCAGTAGAGGTGGTGCACAGACCGACCAGACGTAGTAGGGGATTCGAACGATCGTGCTCCCTCCTACGGTTCGCGTTCGAGGCGGTCGAGAGTGAAGTGCCTGCCCCTGCAGGAACTCCGGCCCGAGATCCCCGTCCCCGTACCATTTCGAGTCACTGGCTTGGCCTGGTCTGATAGCAAGCCACGAAATCCCGTAGCTCGTTTACCATCCACGTATTGACGTTTCGTCCGCGTCTACGGAACCCCGGACGTTCGACATGCTCGTGTCCGACTACCGGATCACCGGATTGCTCCGACAGTTGTGTGCTACGAGGCCGTGACAGTGTGTCGTGACCGAGACGTTTGACAGCCAATGTGCGTGTGAAATTCCGTTTTTGGTGATAGCCAGCGACGCCTCGCGCGCGCCTCCTTCGTTTCGGAGCGAACGATATACTTGACAGAGTTTGGATGATCGATCGACGAAAATAGAAGCTACTACTACGATGATCGATCGTGAGGACAGTGGTTCTTGAGTCTCTCGGACGAAAGAAATTGCACGGACGTTCGTACGTACTGTTGTTAAGCTGCCTCGTTTTGTGACTCGTCTCGGTAACCGTGTGAGGATCGATTGGAAAGGAGATTCGTCTCGTGATGATACGGCGAGAGTCGTAGAAGGTTTTCGTGATGTAAGACGAACCGTTGGAACGATGACCGGGGACGATCGGCAGGGGTTACAATGACGATGCATCGTTGAGAGCAGAAATTGGCGTCGAAAAATTGGCTGTGCGCGAAAACCACGGGATGATGACTGGTTGGATTCGAGAGGACCAGCCAGTCTGAGCAAGACTCGTTGGAGACTCTAGTGCGAAAAAATGCGGGCAAGTGACGGACAGAATTTCAGTGAATGTTGTCGTCGTTTCACGTGTGGGTGCTGCGCGTGAACTGTTGACTGTCGTCTAAATCGATCGTATCTCGTCTCATCGTCAGCTGGTTTTCGAGAATTCCACCTGGTCCAGGAGGATTCGGCAATTACCTGTCAGGAATAATGTGCACCACGGAAATGACAGAATCGTACACGATGTCGCCGTCGACGACGGTGTCTTCCAGTGCGACAACGCCGGGCTGCCTGGGATCGCCGGCTCACCGACGGACGCCTTGCCGTGGCTCTCCCGGTCGAGGCGACGTTCAGGACGACGAGGACGAGATCTCGGTAGGCTGCCCGAGCCCTTTGCCCCTTGTCGTCGTTGCACCCAGCGTTGCAGAGGAGGACGAGAGGCTGTCGCAGTCGAGGGAAGAGTACGTGGACAGATTGAGCCCGCGAAGAAGCTACCCGAGAGATTCGGTCTCGATCGAAGACGAGGACAGTTACTCCCGCAGCGGTGACTACAGGATGTCGAACGGAAGAGGGTTGCGCGCCCGCGAGAGCAGCGGCGGCGATTCCGTGACCACGTTGAGGGACGAGGAGGAGGACGAAGAGGACGACGAGGAAGTGAACAGTAGGACTA
Source organism: Melipona bicolor (assembly GCA_030673865.1). NCBI lineage: Eukaryota > Metazoa > Arthropoda > Insecta > Hymenoptera > Apidae > Melipona > Melipona bicolor. The sequence goes on from JAHYIQ010000012.1 coordinate 5,551,468, forward strand.
GCAGTAACGGTGCCACGGCGGCCGGTGCCGCGGACGATTACTTCAAGCCGTTGAAACGTTTGAAGATGGTGCAGATGCAGCACTCGGACGAGGAGGACGACAGGGATCGGGACACGAACGAACGAGGGGTGAAGTCTTTCAGTATTCTGGACATCCTGTCGCATCGACCCAAGGCGAAAATCGTACGCCCGTGGGACACGGTCGAGTCGAATCTCAACCACCATCATCGCCATCATCTTCAGCAACAGCAGTCCCACCATCAACACCACTTGCATCATCATCACCATCACCATCATCACAATCATTCCACGGCGCCGAGGGATCTCTCTTTGATGGGTATGTCACTGGCGTCTATGTCGGCCGGCTCCATCAGCGAGCCGCCTCTCAGCAGCTCGTCCTCGTCTGGGAGAAGCTCCGTCTCCGATTCCGGAAGTCCTGACCCGCTGGGCCATCATCATCATCACAGTTTGCATCATGGTATACACCCTGGCTTGCATCATCCGGTGTTGCAGCAGCAACAGCAGCAGCAACAGTTTAAGAGGAAAACGTCGCAACAGCACGGTTCCCAGAGCGGTCACCACGGGAAGAGGACAACGGGACAGGGGAGTCCCCTGGACGCGTTGTTCCAAATGACCAGCAAAACGTTCGACGCCGGCGAGCACAGTCAAGGTGAGCTTACGTTTTCACGTAACAAGCTGGCGATTTTCATTCGCAACGCGTATGTATGAGCTACAACGCGTCTCGAGAACAGGCGCGAATTTATTTCGAAGGAGAGAGGATCGTTGGACGCGTGTATCGCGCACGCGGTGAAAATAGGAATTATTACGGAAGCATGATGGAGCAACTGATTACGTGTGTCGTATTTCAGTCGCTGTGTGTACGTATCGTCACGATATCCCCTGGTGGTGTAACCCCTGTGAAACAATGCTTGGCATGATTCCTTCACGCATGCAAATTCTCCGCCGAGCGAACGACTCTTAATAGAATCGAATAGACGTTTCTTTATTGATGGCGTGGAAGCTCGCTTTTGTGCTCCCGCCGTGGCATTCTCGATGAATGTACCTCTTGATTTTGATTGATGTTCTCGCTGAACGTCGATGTCCGTCGTACGTTCGCTTCTTCCGCCAACACCACCGATAACACTCTGCTTGTTATTGTTTCCTACGACACTGTGGATTGAATCCTTTACCTTGGAACCCACGAATTCGTTCTACTTCTCTATGGTCGATTGTCAAAAATATTAATCATCCTGCCATTGTTTCGCGTTATTCGCGATCTTTCCTTTATTCAGACCGTGTAACGCTCGGCCTGGAACGGCCAAGAACGGTTGATCACGCCACGATCAACGTGCAACGCGAGGACTTTTTCGTCCGTTTGTCGACCCATCTGTACCGACAGTAGTACAACAACACGCGAGTACGACCCGCTACATCGTCAATAGGACGATCTCGGTTTGTTTCTTTTGTCTCGGTATTCCAGCAATTAGCGGCTAAATAGCTCGGGGACCGGTCCCGGTTGAGGCGCCGCTTCGTTAGACAGGCTCCGTTATAGTATTTAGAGAGACGAGAGAAGCGATGCACACGAGCATCTTTGGAGCACATACCCAAGTGCTACTTTCCAGAAGCACGCTTCTACGAACGCTACTAATATTAGTAGCTGCTCTTGCCGCCTGTTACAAGATGTACCGTAATCGAACGACGATGACATTTTTCACCGTGGCTTGTTTCTTTTACGCTGCTTTTCTTTTCCGACGATGATATTGTTCGAGAGTTGGACGTAAATTGTTCCACGTAATCTCGGGACGGAGCTAAATCGTGGCTACGATTGATGGTACACGAGGGACAAACTTAATGGGACACGTGGCAACCGTTGATCGATCGTTGTTTATTCCGTTTCTCGATCAACGAGACATATTGGTTCGTTAGAAAGACACGGATATGCCTGCAGTCGTCTGTTTGTCGAACAATTTCCAGTGATTTTCCTCTGAACGAATTCGTTTCTGATCGTTTTCGTTTAGTACGGGTTTAAAGGGGGTGCAAACACCGAGAGAAAACGAGTTGTAAACGAAATTGTGTTCTCCATCCAGTGTCTCGTCTTATCCAGGTCTTCGAGATCTGAATGGAATTCTAATTTCAGTAAACGTAAGAATGTCAGTTGGAAAAGGGATTTTCGACGCAACGACACAGAACTAACTCTGAAAAAGAATTCGATTTACCGACGATATTCTTCGAAATCGACAACGCAAACAGAACAGGCCGTCTCGTAACCCGGCTGTTTGTAACCTTTCTTTAATCCAATAACCTGCAGCAGTAAAAGGCTCCCCAGGCTCTGGGAGCGTGGTTGCGCAAACACGAGTCCATTTTCCGAGGCACGATCCTCTTGGACGAAACGGTGCCTGCGAAACATCGTAAAACCCAGTTTTCCATAACCCAGGCCGGGAATTCGCAAATTGAATCTGACGTCGCTTTTGGCGGGATTAAAATCGGTGCCGAAAGAGGCACAAAGGTCCGTAATAATCATCGTAAAATTAAAGATTTACGGAACGAAGAATTGTTGCGGGCCTAGCCGTCTTTTCTCTTCAAAGATGGCCCCTCTTTCAACGACCGTTTTCGTGGTCGTGCATTGTTTGCCGCAGTCTTGGCAAATTGTTTTACAACACCGTTGGCTCATGCCAAACGATGGCGCGTAGCCGGCGTGTGTTTGCTCGAGAAAAGGGAACGATTTTTTTTCTTCCACGAAAGCTCGACCACGTGAACGACGAGCTGGTTCATCGAGGGTGGCCCAGGAACAGATTTCCAAATGTTCCTTCGAAACTATTGTCTCTGTGTTTAATGAGAGAACCGGATGGTCTTTCGGTCTCGTATCCTTGGACCGCTCTTACGAGGGAAGGAAAACGTGAGAGCGTGGGAATGTTAGTAAGGGAAACTAACCACCTTACGACAAAGATCATGATCGCGAGATAAGATGCATCTGTCTGTTCAATTTCGCGTTGATACGAATACGAGAAGCGTCTCGCGATAGGAAAAGCAGACGCATCGCTGCCCTCGGAGATTTCAATATTCTTTGCGTCACGTTGGTGGCAGGATAATGACAAGGAAACGATACCGCGTTCTTAGACAGCCGAATCGTTCGGACATCAAGACATCGTTCATCATTTTCATACCGCACTTCCGTTCTCTCCTCGTCCAATTACTCCGCGCGTACGGTGCGGCGTAGGATGAAAAAATTTCTCGAGCCACGGTGCACAGTCGGCTTTAAAAGGCGCGAGAAAGAGGACAGAGAGGGAGAAGAAGAAAGAGAGTATAACGAAGAAGAAATAAAAGGGATCCCGTTCCCCGACGAAAGGACAGTTTGGCATTACGTTCGAGGGGCGCGTAAGAGGCACGTATTATCCCGTAAGACGACGCGCGCGCACACGGACACCATAGCTCGTTACACGTTTCGGTCGGGATCTGGCCTCGGCTGTTCGTTCATCCGTGTGTGTCCCTGGCAGGACCAGTACGTAATTTTAGGCCCACCTATACACCGGCGATCTCCACACGAGTAATTTATTATGTGGCGCGGCGAGAGCATATGTCTCATTTGCATATAGCGTGATACAGAAAACGCGAGCCAACACTTCCGACGGCGGCGGCCAATATGCGAAACATTTCGACAAAGGGACGTTCTCATTGCCTTTTTTCTTTTTCTTTTTTTTTCTTTTTTTTTTTTTTCATCGTGGTGTATACGATACCACGGCGATCGAGTCGACCCGCAACGATGATCCGTACAGAGAGAGCCGTGGTGGAACTCTTTGAAGCTTAACTCTTGACACTGGTACCATTCGGCCATTGGAAACCATTCTTCAAGATTTATTTCGTCACTGCGAATGCAAATTACAAAATAATCTAACACGAATTGCTATTGCTGACCCGTGAGTCAACCGTGATTCTGCTCGAAGATGAATATTTTTCACTCGTTGCGTACAATTTTTTTACAGTTGCAGTTTGATAATATTTGATAATTGTAGCCTCTGAAAGTTAAGAGTTTATCTCGCGAAATGGAAGAGAATCGGCAATTAAGTTATCTCGAACACTCCGTTTCGATCGGCAGAGTATTATCGGCACGATATCGGATGATATCGACACCACGTGTGAAACGTGCATCAGTCGCGGTGCGTGATTGATTCTCGTGAGAACGTTAATTTATCTAGAAATCTCGCAACTCAACGATCAACGCCCGATAACGAAGGAGTCACTTTCTGGCGGAGAAATTCCCGTTGGGAATAGCAGGCGATTTATGGCCCCGGCGGCGATCGTGTGGGTTTTATCAATTTTATATTTCGTTGGAAATGCCACTTTTTAGCGGCAAGGGCGTCTTCGGACCGCGGCGGAGGAGAGAGAAAGGCGGCGAAGAAGAAGGGGAATGCCTGTTCGCCTCGGGCTGCGCGGTATAAAAGCCCCGATGCGCCTTCGCTTTACGCAATTTATGATACGTTCTTTAAAAGGGCTAACATTAGGCAAAGAGGCAACAGCCGTTACGAGCCGTTCCGTGATTGGCCGCACGCGTATTGAAAACCAGCCGAAATTAACCCAAAACTCGTTCTCGACAAATTTTTTTAGAAAAGTCGAGAAGAAAGGACGAGGAGTGGGTGTTCGTGTTGATACGTACGTAGTCACGTATTCAAAGCAACAAACTTCATTTTTCACACGGTGTATTTTTCATTCTCACGATACACTGCTTTCGAATGTGCACTAAAATACACACGTAAAACAGAGACATTCAACTGCTGCCAGTACGTATGCACGATACGTATAGCTGGATGCCAAAAAGATGACAATCGGTACGTTAAAGAAGGCAATTCTCAGGCTAATTCTCAGTTTATTCTGCTTGATCCCATCAGTATTGTATTAACTGTACAATTTTTAACGGTAGACGTGAATGTGTTTGGCCAACGTGCGTCTCTTATTTCTATGCGTCTGTTGACCCAATGAACTAGAGCCAATCACAGCCGAGTGCCGTTTCTTTAGCTTGCAGCAGTGCGTCTTGCCGATTTCTCACGTTCCGTGGCGGGTGCCCGATGGAATTCGATTATTTCCATTATCCGACAGGCTGCCGGATAGTCAGTCTGCTGGGGGTTGTCGGAGCGTTGGCGCGAGATGGTCCGTGAAAGGTTTTTGCCGCGGGAGAACCGCGGCGCGATTCGTTCTCTTCTTTACCCCGTGCCACCCGGAATACGCATAAAATGCGTTGTTCACACGAGAGCCGATCGGACCGAGCCGAGCCGAGCTAGCGAGAAAGAGAGAGAAAGAGAGAGAAAGAGAGAGAGAAGAGGCGCAGTAGTGGAGCAGAGGCCAGCCAGAGGTTGCCTTCTTGGAGAGCGAAGCTCGCTTGCGGTCTCGGGACCAGAATTACAAATGATATCGAATCGAATCGCTCGTAATATTATTCGATACGTGTTCCATTACTGGGCAACCCTGGGCCTCGGGATTCAAATTAGATTACCGCCAGGTTAGGTATTCCCGATCATACGTACCCTCTCGTGTCCTGCTACGTTCCACGCCGTATCGCTCGACGCGTACCACAGCACATCCCGCGCGATGCCTATTGAAATTTATACGTACCGTAACTACGTTCGTACGTATTTTTGCAGAAGCGTGTATATAGGTGAGCAATTGGCGCGTGTATAGGATCGAATACATCGAACACCGAATAAGAGAGAGAAGAGCTGAAGGAACACGGAGAGAGGACAGCGGACAACGAAGGGCCCGAGGCCCTCTACAACACGGTAGCCTCACGTATCCGCAATTTACTTCTGATTATTATGCTCTCTATACTTACGCGGCATTCTTATCTTTTCTCTCTCTTTCTCTCTCTCTCTCTCTCTCTCTCTCTCTCTCCTCGTCTCCTTCATATCCATAGTCGTTTGTCGTTCCTTCGCGTCCGCCCTGCGTGGCGATGAGCCTCGTGAGCTGACCGGTACGAGAATCGAGACAGGTATCGATTTACGACCGATATCCAATCGTTAGATTCACGACGATGTGTGCTCTCGTCGTCGCGCTCTCGACCCACTTTGTCTATTGGCTTTCGTTTCGTTTGTACAAACTGCTCGTTGTGCCTTCTTATCAGGAATGATAATTTCGATAGAATCTCTTCTTCAGAACACGATTTTGGTGATTATTTTAGCAAAAAGAAATTTGGATGAGAACGATATCTCGTATTCGTCGCGGCTACCGTCCGAAGCAAGTAGATCGCTGTTGCAGCTGCCTCGTCGAAACTGCGGTTCAATTATCGGGAACGCTACCGTACAGGGTGATTCCGGAAGCTGGGCCGGGGACGTCTTCTGATCGTATCTTCTCGAGTACAAAGTATACCCTGGCACAACTCATTACGTGTCGACATGCGTTCCTTTCGGATCGGTCCATTTCTTATAAATTACATAAAATTACGATATCGAAAAAAATTACCCTGTCGGTCGCCTTCGTGTGATCACCCTGTAACGTACGTACGTACGGTATACCTTGCAATTCCCCTCGGAGAGTCTTCATCTTTTTCGGGCTCCAACTCCGGAGCTCATCACGCACTTGCCGAGACTGTTATATTGCTTGTAACGTTACACTGTTCACTTCTCCTCGGATATATATTTTTTTTTTTTAAATAAAAATAGAGGAATAAAGAGTCGATTAGGATAAACTAGTCGTATTTTGCTGGCAAAGATCATCCCTGTCCAGGAGGGAAGGTAACAGCAGAGGAGGAGGCACAGGCAGGCGTTCGTTTTCATTAATAAGCCGCGTTAAACCGACGCCGATTCGGCTGGTTTAACTCGCAAACGAGGAATCGATCGGCAAATTGTATCTGTCCGTCCGGTGTGCAACGATCCTCAGTCCGCTTTGCGTGTTTTTATCGGCTACCTGCTTCAGAGCTCGCGCGATCGTTTCGCGTTTTCGTGTTTACCTCAAATTACCGCTCGGCCGGAGCGCTCGCCGATTTTTTTCGTTTTCTCGCGCGCGCGCTCGCGCGTCGCCCGTCGAACGTTGGATGGAAGCGTGTTCGCCTCGTTCGCGAAACACGCATATAACACTCGAGGCGGCTTTTTATCCGCGTCTGCCCGACTTGAGCGCGAGGAGGCGAGATCGGTCTAACGATTTCTACGCGCGACAGAACTCGACCGCACCGGGGCTCTCTGTGCATCGTAAACAGCCGCGCGTCTCGCGCCTTGCTGTTCGGCGTTTCCTTGCTTTTTTGCTGGTCGATCGCCAGTTCGTGGGACAATCGAGCGTAACGACTACGACGAGCTTCTAAACTGCGAGCTGCCGTAACGAACGGCGTGAACAAAAGATATACCGTGTTGCGGGATAACGATCGGAGCGATGTATAACAGGTTTGCGGGAGCTCGAACGAGGAAGCGATTTTGTACTCTCTCTCTCTCTCCCTCCCTCTTTCTCTCTCGACGAGTGCTCGCGTTGCTTCGGTTTATCGTAAACAGTTTAGTGTTTGTTTAATCGTCTCTCTGATTGGTCAAACACGAAAATAAACAGGAAGCGACAGAGTATGCAAGCCTTGAGGCTAGAAGAAAATAATTGGTAGCAGTAAAATGTAAAAAACTATTTTATGGTGTATAATAGTGGTTGTTGATAATAGAGTGACGTTGATAATAACGTGACATACGTACAGTTGCTCACGAAAGTATTCGAGCGCTTCTAATCTACATCGTTAATAAATAAAATGCACACGTTAAGTTTAAGTTTTCAAAATAAGATTGTCACATGGGAGTCTCGAGAATGTGTAAGTAAAATTGCAAAAAAATCTGACAACACATACAGGATTTACATTTCGGACGTCTCAAAAGTATTCGAATGCGTAGTTCGTATTTACGAATTGTATCGTAGATTTACTTCGATTTAATAATTTGGCAATTTCAAGATAAGATTTATTTTCATTACGTAACTTGAATATTAACTCACGTTCACATTTACTGGTTTCTGACTTTTTCGTCTTTAGAATAATTATGAAAGAGTATACTCTACAAAATCCGTACGAACCACACAATGTCTCGGAATCGACTAAAATGTAATGTTTACATTTTGTTCACTAGAAATACGGTTCTTATCTACGTGTTTACACTCAATGCCCTGTAAATCCTGTGTTAATTATGTGTTGTCAGATTTTCTTGTAATTTTACGTATACATTCTCGAAACTCCTATGTGACTTTACGTACAATCTTATTATGAAAACTTGAACTTAACGTGTGCATTTTATTTATTAACGATGTAGATTGGGAGCGCTCGAATACTTTCGTGACCTACTGTATATAACAGTGTGCATATTACGAAAAGTTTCTTGCATGTAACAGTTACAATATTTTCTATATCATCCCTCACTCCGATCAAGTGACCCAAACTTAAATAAGATTCGTTTGAGACAAGTACTTTGTTACGTTGTTATAACAACAAGACACAGGACAAATAAAACAAAATAATCGTTTCCCTCTTAAATTTGCAAGTTTGTTAATACGATTTGTCAATCTGTTTAACGATTGCAAAACGATCTTTCGGTTATTAATTACACGTCAATTAGCCTAGTTCCCCTTTTTTCAGCGTGTCTGTTTACCGTTTGCACGTCTCTGATTGGCACATGTCCGCGTGGCCGCTCGTTACAACGACAAACGATCAGGCTGGTAATTAAGCGAAGCAACCGACGACGCCGCTCTCGCTGTGTAACGTAGTCGCGGCTGAAATTATCAGTCATAATAACGAGACTAACCGTGTCCCGCGATTAACATAGAGCCAGACGAAGCGATGAAAATGTTTACGCCGCTTATGGACGATTCTGTAATTAAGCGTCGATCAAGTCCATTTATTCGCAATAGCGCCGTTTCACCGATAACGGTTGCGTAACACCTTAGGCTTGATGCAACCGATGCACAGATTTGCGAAGAATTTCGTGTCTAAAACGTTACTCCCTAAGTTACTCCATATTGCGGGAAATTATTGGTCTACATAGAGCCTTAAATTCGATTGATTAATTACAAGAGACAAAATTGAATAAAACTGTGTTCGATTCGTCAACTCTCGAGAATAGAGAATACGTATTGCGTAACTACGAATACGTCGTCACGTTGTACGGATATAATTCAAAATTATAGTTTGCAGCAAGGGTTGGCCAAACCAACCTTTTGTATCCTACGTGCCAATTCTCTCAAGTGAATCACTAAATGATTTTGACAACAGAAAATTATAAATAGTGTTTATAAATAGTAAACATATAAGGAGGACATTAAAAAAAGACGAAATAACTTACTTTTTAATGGGATTTGGGCGAGCCTGTTTGCTCTTGACCAAATCATTTATGTTTGGAATTAACGAATTCCTTAAATTTTCATCGGTCACTCTCGATCGATGCTTATTCTTAATTAATTTCATGGAAAGGAGAAAGCTTGTTCGCGTCTATAGGTACTTCCAAATAGGCATATATATTTTTGTGTAAATTTTTTGAGGTTTGGGAAAGCTTCGAAAAATCTTCTAAAGATTTATCGAGTTTTATCCTAACAACGTGATGATTTTATTATTTCTATTTTCTATTCGTTAATAGCGTTAAAAAGATAGTCGAGTTTCTGACAAAGGATCCTACGAAGCTGGAAAGAGAGAGTTGCAGGAGTAGTGCCGTTCGTTTGGGTGGTCTATTATTCGTTTTCTTTTTTCCACTAGCTATAGAGTTATCGACACATTTTTATGGCTTGCATTTGGAGCTACCTAATACACGCTTTTTACGTTAGACCGTCGGTGGTTCTAGTTCGTGACGAAGAAAATTGTACGCAAAGTTGTTGCAGCTGTTTCAACCCTTGAATATACGAGAGTCTAAGTTCTTATGCGGGATAAATTAGTAATTTCTTTGTTCTGTTATTTAACCCTTTGAACTATACCTACACACGTATGTCATGCTGAAAAGTGATAATATAAATTTGCTATAAAAATTTGGAAATTGTTTTAAAAATTATCGAAACTGTTTAAGAAATTATGAAAAAAAAATGATATGATAATAATAATAACAAATAAAAAAAACATTGAATTTTTACGTTAATTTATCATGAAATGAAAATACAAGGACCCGCAACGATATTGGAGAAAAATCGAGTTCCAAGGGGTAACTTTCAAACATTTTTGAATGGAACAGGAGCAATTATAAAATAAATATATGTTAAAAATATCATAATATTTGTAAATGTATCTTTACTGGAAGAATTTCCAAGTCAAAATATTTAACGAGAGAACAATGTGATATAAAAATTTGCTTCTAGGTGCGTAGAAAATGAAACATCATTGATTGTGTGGTGAGCCATCACCGTATTAACTATTTGTCAAGTAAAATTATGGAACAGAATTCAGCAACACGCCGAAATTAATCGAACGCGAATAGAAATTTACGGAAGGAAAAAGAGGAAAATGATTGTCGAACGCCACTTGTCGAAACTATAATTCCTTCTTTTCACTTCGTTCAGTCCAGTCGAAACGAGATCGGGCCATGTATCGTTCTTCGAGTTGGAGGCGTTTTATTTTCTATGCGACTAAAGAGACACGTATTAGTCACGTTAAAGGGCCACTCGAATTTCCGGGTCCTCGAGGTTAAGTAAGAAGGAAAGGAGATCGGGAAGAGGGAAAAAAAAGAGGAAAAGAAGGAGACGAAGGAAAGATAAAAAGGAGGGTGGGTCTTTCGTTTCGAGTTGTTGTGACAGTTTGCCGAACAAACAAAACACCAGTCGCCCCACCCTCTGTTCGGGAAGAAGGAAGAAAGAGAGAAAGAGAGAGCGAGAGAGAGACTCCGGATGCCGGCAGAACTTTTTACTCGACAAGCAGGCACCCCCGCTGCGTTAAGTGACCATTCGGTTTTCGAACAAGTGTGTGCTGTCTTTTCGAAGGCACCCGACTCCTCTCGTGCACCCTCGCATGCTGATTCTTGCAGAGTAACCGAAACCAGGAGTCCTCTTGCGTGTTATCTCACGTTCTTCGACTCCTCGCGTGCTTTCTTTCATGTCGTTGGGACTTGCGACCGAAGCAGCATCGGTGCCTGTAATTTTTTTAGAAAACGGAAACCTCGACCCGCGTATATGCTTATCGTCGACTCAAAACGCGACTCAAAACGACGCGATTGCGATTTTTCCGTTTAAACCTCTCTGTCAGATATAAAAATTGACGAAACGTCCCAAACAAAGAATCCTGTCGAATATTCTGAGAAATATCGTAGAAACGGAACGTTGGAAATATTTATGTTATTAACCGAAAGAATTTACTGCAGTTCGGTAGGATAACGAAAAGGAATTAATCAGAGCGTGAAAATTGAATTGATATTTATGCTTGTGCAATAGATTACGCTTGGAAGCAGGAGTGATTATATCTGATCTTTACTCGGCGCTTGTATCTACGTAATAAAGGCAATTAATATTGACAGTTTGTAAGACTGATAAGAGTTCGTAAATAATGGTGTAAATTCCAAAGTGTATCGAGCGTATCTACTTGAGGATTTTAAGGAATTTTAAATTTTCCATATCCATATCATTTCGTTCTTTTTTAGTCGTCGAGTAAAAATTTCGTCAAAACTTTTTAACCCTTGTCTCGTGTGAATACGATGGTAGGGTATTCTCTTCCACCTTTTTTTCTGTCTCCCTCTGAGTCTTGGCTCGGTATATATATTTTTCTTTCACGAAGCTCCGTAAAAAGGGATAAAGGAACACATGCTGCGGAAATCTTAGGGCGGCAATAAGCAAGTAAAATCGTAGCAGCGGGTACAATTGCCGCGGACAGATGGCACGGTTGTTGGGAAATAACGGCGAATTCGATTCATTTCGTGTACGCTGACCACTCTAATCGAGGCAACCAGAGACACTACTGTGTATGTACACGCATATGTATACGGTACGCAGGAGCGGGAGCGGTAGCGGGAGCAGGGTCTATTAATGCACGCAAGAAGGCCTCGATCGGCTCTGGAAATTATGACGCTGTCGCGGTTCGTGCAATTTTGCATTACAAGGTAGCTGTCGTGCTAGCCAAATCACCGGGTACGAAGTTGTAATAAAACGTCACGGCCGGTCAAATTGGACGTAAAGTGATGTTAATGATATCATTTTAGCCCTCCGGTGGAAAGGGTGATGCCTCCTCGCGTACGGAAACTCGCTGCGTTTTTCATTGAAAATTAAGAGTTTCCTCGACCCTCTTTTGTACCGCGGGCTCCTTAAATTTTTCTCCTTAAACGCTTCGACGAGCGCACGACACTTGCGACAAATTCAACGCTCGTTTCCAAAAGCTGTCAATCTTAATTCAATCGTGTATATATATATATATATATATATTTCTATCGTATCCCGCGAATCTTCGCAGCTCCAATTTTCGTAGCGCATCGTTGGAACATTTCCGGGGAAATTCGTAGAGATTCGTCTCGTTCTCGAAGGGCTGCCGGGTCTTCTTCAAATTCCGGAGGTGAACGTAATTCACTGGTACGTTATGTCGGAGCAATTCCGTCAGAGCGCGGGCGCGTAATCTTCGCGCGTTCCACCGTAGCAGGATTTCCTCCGATAATTCAGCGAAATTAGCGGGGAAGCGACTCGCTCGGCGAGGCTATTGCGGCCGAATAATTCTCAATTAGTCGGCAGAGATCGCGACTCGCTAAGTCGTATTTATGTCAGTCGTTGGAGGCTTGTCCGGGTCCGACCGCCTTCGGCTTTATATTACGTCGTGCCGGGAGATTTATGCGATCGATCCGTCTCAGTTTGCTCGTGGATCCCCGCGTCCAATAATCACTCCGATCCGTTTCTCTTCTCGGTTGTGTCCAGCACCACCACCAACACCACCACCACCACCACCACCCCTCGTGTATTTCCCTCACTGTGTTGCTCGTTTCGTCGCGCGGCCGCAAAACATTGAGACGCAGACGCTTGCCCGACAAAGGAAAATCGCTCCCGTGGCGACGACGCCGATCCACGTATCGAGGGATTTCGTGCCGATGGGGGACGATCATCGGCGGCACGACCCTCCAACGGCAAATAGAAATAAATTTCACGCGGATCACGCGACGAACGCCGTTGCTTCGATTCGCTCGATTTTTATTGAGCCCTCTCGCCGGGTTTATTGCCTGTTTTCGCCGGCTGATCCTCGGCGATTCGTTTCCTTGGCTCGATCGGCTCGCGGCTCGATGCAAGTGTCAGGGGAGGTGAAAGTCGAGGACAGGCGCTTACGATCCTCCACATCCGTGAAATAAAGCATCGCGTGATTTCGTTTCGTTCCACGAAAGTCTCGGGACTTACCCGCGAGTTTTGTTTTGTAATTGGGAAAATTTCGCTTCTTCGAATTCGTAAGACGGACCTCTCTGCTTGTGCACGCGTGAGTGAATCTCCTCACGAGCTCTCGTGTTTCGAGTGTTTGTACGTACGTTTCCTTCAGTGCGTCGAGAGTCGGTTGATCGCTCTATCGACGATCGACGACGAGGGGAGAAGGATGCACGCGTCGAATGTAAAATTGGAACTTAATACGGCCATCGTGTGGAATCGTCCGCGCGTCCGTGAAAAAGTAGTGGGGAGATTCGCGGCGATCCGCGGCGGAGGAACGCAAGCGAGAGGAGACGAATGTTCCGAAGGCTTCTGTAATAGGTTTTACGGCGGTGGACGACGCGGTAAGCAACCACCGTTGAAATTGATTTTCGCGTGTCACGTATTTTTCGGCAGGGGCGAGAAGAGCCTGATTGTCAGAGGCGAGATGCCCGCAGCGGAGCGGCGGCTCCTTTTTGCCCGTCTCTCTCCTCCGTCTGGTGCGCTCTCTGGCCCCGTCGGGCCTAGTAGCCGAGCAGTGTGTACGCACGAAAAAGCCGGTCTGGCTGCTGCGGGGAACACCGCAGAGCCAAGCTCCGTGCTGAAACTCCGGGAAGAATCGAAAGAGAAAAGAAGAGAAGAGAAGAGTAGAAAACGGCGGACGGACGCACGCGTCGGTATACCGAAACGATGTAACCGAAGAGGGAAAGAAGCGAGAGAGAGAGGGAGAGAGAGAGAGACCAAGAGAGGAGAAAGGGAAAGAAAAAATAGAAGAAAAAGAGAAACGAAAAGAGGCAAAGAAAGAGTGACGTAGAATAGAGCCATAAAGCCTTTTCGAAAACTCGCGTCAAACCGCGCGCGCTTACGCTCGCCTGAGCGCGAGGCGGCCCTTCATTGTTTCGAATTCGAGACTTCCGCTCGAGACTGCCTTTCTCCGTAGCCGGTTCGCCGTTGCCTTCGTTCCGATCCTTGTTAGATAGCCCCGAACAGCAGACGGTGTCTCGTGGTCCGAGGGAACAACGAGAAGTGGGAGAGGACGACAGAATGAAGACGTGAAGCGGTCGTGAAATTGGCCTGGCGAACGCATCGATTTCGAGGAAACGCATCCTTTCAGTGTTCAGAAATACGCCTATTCTAATGTAATTAGGCCCCCTGGTGAATTGGCGTGTCTTCCTCTCCTTTTTGTTCCCTCCTCTCCTTCCCCTTTCCTTTTTGTTCCCTCCTCTCCTTCCCCTTTCCTATCTACCTCCTCTCTTTCACGTTTCTTCCACCTCCCGCTTTCGTTCTGTTTCTCCTCTTCCTGCCGTTTCTCGTTTTTATTTTCGTTTCGCATGCAAATCGCGTTACGGGCGCTCGACGAACGGCTGCCTCGGCGTTGCGCGCCTTCCACGAAACTTTACGGCCGTGCTAATTTCTCGCCGCGCGGAGGTGCTAAGTGAAACAAAACCCAGGGTCGCCTCGAATCGGCAAAGAAACGCGGCTTTTTCTCTCTTTCGCGAGCGCACGCGGACTCTGTATCGACCAACGGTGTATGCAAACGATCCTATCTCGACCGGGATCGAACGACTTCCGGCTCGGCGATAATTTCGGTCGGACTGCCGACACCGCCGAGATCTACGACGTATTAGCGTCTATTGTTGATTCTCCGATGCCGTGCGCTTTGCAATCGCTTGTTCTTTTTACCAATGCTGAAGAAAGAAAAAGAAAGAAAAAAAGAAAAAAGAAACCGGTAAGGAAACGGAATTCTCTGTCGTGTGGCTTTCTCAACGTTTCCTCCAGGATCGTTTAGCGAAACGAGGTTACACCCTCGTAATTAACCGCCGCGCTTATCAGAAATTCATCGTTCACTTGGGCTTCTTATAATACGCTGTTTCCTTAGAAAGTTTCGTGCGATCAAATGCTCCAGATGCTAACCGATCTCGTGAATAATACACGCTCCTTTGCACTTGCGTCGAAGTTTTTAAACTTAAACGGCTATCCTGGGACGAGCTGGTTGTTGTTGGTCACTCGAAATATAATTCACGAGACAAACGATGTCGCATCGTCGCCGGTGAGGCGATAGGCGCGCCGCCTGTAAATCACGTAAATAGAATGTCATCGTGCAAGAGCAAAGGAGAATGGACGCGTAACACGTGTTCGACCGAGCTCTACGTAATTTCGTCCGCGATTCCGCTTCGTCGAAGTCGCGGAGCGCCCGAGCGTGTTCCGCCGAGAAAGCTCTTTCTTTCTTCGCGCGAAAACCAATTATGTTTACCGGCGTACGCGCGCGTGCCTCTCTTCGTCCCCCTAACGCGCGACATTATTTATTGTGCGCGTAGGCAGTGCAACGACTCTCGGTCGTTGTTGCCCGCTATTACGGAGTTTGCTTCTTGAATTTTTCAATGCGACGCGGTTCTACCTATCTTACCCTCCTTTCGACGCGTTCGTCGAGTGGAAATTTGATTTCCTCCTGAAAACAAAAATACACCCTCTGGCGAACCGTTGCCGACGACGAGAGTGGCAGTGGTTATCGATTCGCGAAACGTACGACGATAGCAGCAGAAATCGTCGGCGACGTACGAGCGAGCCGCGCGCGCGTTCAAACTTTCGTCCATGTAATCGATAACAGGTGTATCGTTACCGACTGGTTAAATCAACTTACCCCCGAGTGGGAACCCTGCTGCTTCGCAACTCGACGACTGTTTTTCTATTTTCCTGGCTCTCGTACTCTCAACGGTCGTATTCCGAACGATTCTATCAAAGTTTCTGTATTTTGCTTCTTTTGATAAATCCATACTCTGCGAGCTACGTTCGAAGTATCTGAAAGGCTCAACCCTCTTGGTACTCTTGTCAGTAACAGTTTCGGTAGAAATGAGCTGATACTTCAATTTTCCCCATAGATTTCTATGACAAAAAATTCGTGTCTATCGAACAGTAGTAACACTTGCTGACATTTAACGGTTGGTGATTCCGTTCCAACTCTATATTTTTGTAACTTTAGGTAGATGGTGGATGATAGAAAAATTCTAAAATACCGACTAACACGCGCCGTTTTGATAAATGATATTCTTTTCTTACATTCGCCGCATATATAAAGGGTAGCCTGTGGACGTTAACATCGTCGTTAGTTGGGATCGTTGTCAGTTGGTTTCCGGCATCTGCGAGAGGAGTCGGACTACCTACTACGTACATACACACGTCTCGAGACACGCGAGCACGTTGACGAAGACGCTGTGCCCGGAACACGTGGAAATAAAGGGACGCGAGAATATACAACGCGGAAGCTAATCGATCCCAGAGTCATTAGCGCGTTAGACATGATAGCCATGCGAGTCCAGAACGGCCATGTTTGCTCTGGATTAATGTCCCACGGACATGAACGCCTGGCGTTTTGCATTCTTTAATTAGACAGTCGGGAAAACGCGAGTAGTTTGGTCGCGTGAAGACAGCGAGGAGAAATACAAGGAGAAATACAAGGGAGATCGGTCTAATCTAGCCGGACGATTTTTAAGACGTCGCCGTCGCTAGAAAAGCCAAGTGGCCGAGCCGGTAATGCTTCTTCGCGATCGTTTCAATTGATTTCGCTCGTTCGTGAAAACGTGCCAGCCAAGCAGCCAGCCGGCCGGCCACGGTGATTAATGAGGTTTCGCTCTGTTACTTTCACCGGTGATTCGTTACTTTTTGGCAGATTCCTAGAATCCCTGATTGTTTATGATCGTTCCAGTTGACGCGTGGCCGGTTTAGAAACTGTTACGAGACAGTGTTCCCTTCGTAATCTCTGATGGATTGGACAGGGAAAGGACGACGTGTTCCAGAGAGTTTTGCCGACGTAATTTCGTTAAATTACACCGGTCGAATTTAATCCATCCGACGTATGTGAATGAAACGGGCATTCTACGAGGCAATTTACTCGACACGACGACGCCGCATAGACCTGTACTTTCATTAACCTCTTAACAGGGGAATTAATTTTTGCTCGCGTAAAAGTGACTCGTCCCGCGATGACGAAACGTTTCGTCATGCCGAGCGAAGAGATTGAGGAGTGAAATTCGAGCGTAGATCGGATTCATCGAGAATGCAAAGAAAGGTAAAGTTTACTTTCCTTTCGCGCATAGAACAACGAAATAACGCGAGACGTGCTCGAAGAGGTTGAAGACAGACCAAGTATCTACCAGTGTAACGTTAATTGACATTAATTCTTTTACTCCGGTGGTTATAACGTCGCGGTGGCAGCTGCATTACGCTTACATTAACCAGTCTACTTACCTCGATCTTATGGACAAGCAATCGAACGACTCGAGTCCTCTGAACTGTGGGCTGAAATAAATAACGAATACTTGGCAAATCACTTGGTCTTTGTCTTGCGTATCGATATGTACTGAATCGTTTGGTATAGAGTCGCGGCTATAGAACAGGCCGAGCAGAGCCTGGGTTACGCGGGATTTTTCATCCGGTGGCTTTATTACGTTGCAATTAATAATAAAACCGAGGTAAAAAAGAAAAGAAAAACAGAAAAGAAGAAAGACGGCAAGGTATGCTCGACTAACTATTAACAATATTGAATCGTCGTATTAACGATAATCGTGTGTACGGCGATTAAAATTAATCGGAGTAATTATTACCGTGCGCCGAGAGTTTATGGCCGATCCAGGTGGGGTGATTTATTCGCCGCGGGGCATTCGTGCGGAGAATGAATAATCGGTATTCCGCGTAAAGGGCAAATCAAATGCAATTAAAGCGCGGCGAATCTCGCGGCTGTCGTTCGACACGTTACGAACAATAACAGCCTCTTGTTACCGAAAGAGAGAGAGAGAGAGAGAGAAAGGGAGAGCAGTGTTCCGGGGCTGCCGCTTGGCAGAGAGCTAGCTTGTAATTTAAGGTCGTTAAGACCGGTGAAAATTTTTAACGATCGCCGGGGTAAAAAAAAAAAAAGAAACTCGGCGATATGGCGCAACGTCGAGCGTTATCGACGTTTTCGTCATCACGGTCAGCAGGACGCACGGCAGATGATGGAAACTAAGCAAACAGGTTGCAGCGAGAATGTTGAGAACGTTAAAATTTCGCGCGATCTGATACGAGCGAATCGCTCCTCCGTCACGCTCGTATCGATTTCGTACGTTGAACAAAAGTTGAAATTCACCTCTCCGAGGAGTTTGTCGCATCGCCAGACTGTTCATCTTTACGCAGTTTCACATTTTTGCGAACACAGAGACAACAAAGAGCTTTGTCCGTCTCTGGGCTGCTAAAGTTTCTATATACTTCTGTATAATTACGTGAAATTGAGAAACTTAGAAATTGTGGTGTCGTGACTTCGAAACACTGTCCCCGTGTCGTGAAACAGACAAACAGACAGACTCGATAATGTGCCCCTATAGAAATAACGAAAGAAGAAGGAAAGGTGAACGAAGCAAGCGTCGTGTAAGAGCATCGACGTCATCCTTGCCAGTGCAACCGAGAGAGAGAGAAGCCGAGAACGGTCTGGAACTCCGTCGTTCAAACCTCGAGTAAAATTTGAGCGCGCATTAGGACGCGGATACTGTTACATGATTGAACTAGAGCAAGGTTTCCCCTGCGGGGGTTAACGAGTGTTAGCTGTTGCCACATTATAACGAGATATCGAACGAACCGCGCGCGCGGTATCGCGTTTCACCCTTAAAGAGCGGATATTGCAGGAGATACGGGCACGGTGGGGTAGGCTCGGCTGGCTGGAGGGGTGGCGGAAAGGGGAGCTGAAAGGGGTAGGGAAGTTAGCAGCAGAAGACAAGGAAAATGTTGGTAGCAACCTTCGGTAGCCGCGCCGACACTCGAGCATCGTCGACGAGGTGCACGGGAGCGGCAGGGTGCTGTGCACACGCGATCCTCATTACGCGGATATGCCGTGTCGTGATCGTTACCCCGCGCGGCCGATATTATGTTTTCATATCGGGTAATAGCGGCGATAACGCGGTCAAATGGTTTCCCGAGAGCCGATTTCACGATTCGCTTCCGATACGTCACGCTTCGGGGAGAAAGGAGCTCGTTGGTAGCTGGTTTTCGCCGGTTGTTAAAAGGACGGGCTCGTTTGCTCCGATTGTCGCAAACAATCGCGATAAGAAACGAACAATGAAAAACTGAGAACGAGGAGGATGGTGGAGGCCGCGGTTTTTCGTTGAAGGAGAAAGGGATTTCTTCGAGTTCACGATGGATTTCGTGAAAGCTGAACGGCGAAAGGGAATTTGAAGGATCTGCTCGGAGACACGGTTCAAAGACAGAGACTTTCTTTGCTGAAATAACAACGATGCAAACAATACGAGATACACTGATACTGTAAAAAGAAGAGAGAAAGGATATAAAGGAATTGACGAAGGTAGAAAAATAAATCTGCGGCGAAGACAATCGGCTGGTATCGATATATGAAAGAAAAAAAAAAAAAGAAAAACCAGACTGAATCTGTACCACCTCGTATCGATTCGCCGACAGTGACAATGGCGTTCGCGTGGAAAACAAACGACTCCCCACCACCCCTCTCCCGAGTGTAGAGTCGGGAGATCGGAGGCGTACCACGAAAATGAGCTTCTACCCACGGAAGCGTGAATAACGCCGACGTCGCGTTAGCGACAGCGAGTGTCATCGAAACGGGCATCACCGTGTGCGCCTCGTCCTATCGTGTCTTCCGCGTCTCGCCTACCCGAAAACTGCTGAGCACCGAGGGTGGAGGCGTTACGACAGAATTCGGAGAACGAAGAGGACCAGGGACCAGGGACGTCGAAGGGAGAGAACGCGCGTAGGGGTGACGGAGGCGGTGACGAGGGAATGGTATCAGCGGCGTCGCGGGGAAATCGGCCGGAAAATGGGAAATCCAGCGGCCTGGTGACAAATGGTTGATCACTAGCGGGATCACCGAGCTTAGCTGCTGGCGTGTACCAAGCGTTTTAGACGAGTTTGGGAATGGGGGAAGGAGCGCGAAAGAGAGGGAAAAAGATGGGACGAGAGACGTCGTTCTGGGGGATGGATACGCCGTGCGGTCATTGGACGGATAGCGCAGCTATGCAGACGAGAAACTTTGCAAACTGAACTCGGCTTTTTTAAAAATCATTTTCGAATCTGTTTGGTGTCTTCGTGTCTTCGGTGACGCTCGACGTTACCATAATCATTTTTAATTCTAGAAAATAATTAATCAAAATGTAACGTGCTTTGATAATTCGACGATAAATGTTTAATTTTTAATTTCGATTAAATTTTTAAGCATTCGTCCTCGGTTCGAACGAGAACAAGAATAATTATGTTGTTTTTTTCCGAGTTGTGCATCGTCGATATCACAAATTTATCAACCTGTAATTATCTTGCGATAGAGATCGTACGATGCACAGACATTTTCTCTGAAGGGTTTGATTCGTTTCTTTCTTCTTTTATATTTTATTTCCATTTACGTTTTACGTTTCCTGCTCTTTCGCCAATTGAACAAATCAGAGAGGGAATATTTCGATCACTTAAAAGCGATTGCGGTTTTCCTTCTGAATGAGGGGTATCGAGCGAGAACGAACATTCGAACTGTGTGTGTTTGCCAGCCATAAATAATTTATCCCGGACTTTTCGACGTCAATGATCGGTTAAATACAGAGTAGCGCGGAAAGTTCGTTATGAGGTTGAAGCGAGAACTATGTCTACACGTACGAATGAAATTGTACATTGTGTTAAAAAGAGGGTATAGTTGTTCCTTTTCGTGGTAAATACGTAACCTGAAATTGTTGGAAAACGCGAACAAGGCCGATTGGTGTTACGTATTCAGCGGCAATGAAGGTTGTGTGTTATATCCTCACACTTTCCGCGGAATGAAAGAGAATATATCAAGTGTTGCACGTTTGTGTATTTTCTCTACACTCGGAGACGTCATAAAAATCTCACACAAATGAGTGTATGTGCATTTTTCGCGGTATGCTATTTAGATGTCTTTCCTATTTGCGCAACTATTCTCGGATTGTCACTCGTGACGTGCTTAATGCATAACGTGAAAAGTTCAAGGCGACTGACAACATTTAAAATAATCCCGTGTTTCGCTATAGCGTTCAACTTCGATAATCTATCTCTGTGATCCATACTTTGGAACTCTATATTTGGACTGTTTGGGAAATTTCAAATGTGCAGTCAGCCAAGTAAAAGTCGAAGTAAAACGAACACGTGCTATCGATTTGCAGTTTTTAAGAAAGAAAGAGAAGCTTGCAATTAGTTGCATTCGATGTAAGAAGGATCATCAGGAATGCGGAATATCGGTGTCGCTCGATTTGAAAAATTCTTGGTTACAAAACGATCACGTAGAGAATGAAAAAAAGGTCTTAAAATCTTGATACGAATCTCTAAGAGCATTTGAAACAAAAACTCGCCAAATCCTTTTACCAAGAAACTTTTAGTGGGATTTTACTATTAAAAATTTCGCAAGTTCCACATCCAATAGAGTTCAAGAATTAAACAAAATGATATTAGATATTAAAATATCTACGTAGAAAAGTTGTTTTGTACTTTTCAAGTCATATTTTTCTCGTGATAAATGACAGTTTGATAGAACGAACGTTCATTTTATTGTCACGACAATAGCTGTAAAACATTGCACAAACATACGACAATATTCTCGTAGTAAAAAGAATCAGAATTAAACACTGGACGTTGGTCGATCCGCTCCCGATACCCAATAACCATCTCGAGTGATAACCTTTTTGTACGGGAGAGTGGTTGAATGCCCGAGGAAAATGTATCGGCATAGCTGAGATTTTATTAAGCGAACTCTCTCTCGCTTCGTGGGGAGCTCATAAATCGGTCCATTTATTTCGCACGGCCAAGAGCTCAGGGTATTGTGCTACGTCGCTCGAAAAACCACTTTTCCGAAACGCGATTGCAACTACACGGATACCTCTGTACGGAGCTTAACGATCGAGAGAGAAAGAGAACGAACGTTTTTTCTTCCCGTTCCTTCCCTATCCCGATAGGAAGGTTCGAGCAGCGAAAATGCTACTAGTCGTTTTCTGTTTTCTGGAGGAAAGAAACCCCTCCGTGATGGTTGAGAGCGAAATAAAAGTTGCTGAATTCCTCTGGAATAATTAAATGGCGCCCTTTAAAACACTAGTTTGCACTGTTATCTTCTGGAATCTTTTTTTTTCTGTTTCTTACTCTTCGTTTTTTCTCCTTTTCTCTATTTTTAAGAAGACTGGTTTTTACTGTCGTTGCAACAAAAGTGTCGAAAGCGGAATCTTAGGTCGTGATACAAAAAGATAGTAATAAAGACGCGACAAGGCAAGCAATATCGTTTCAAACTGAGAAACAGCGCGCGGCTGGAGGCACGGTAGAACGGAAAATTACTAAATTCCTGGAAGATAATTAAACTTCAGCCAGACGGGACGCGCCGAGACCGTATCTCCACCGGTTTACGCGTCGACGAAGGCGGTTGTACGCGATTAAAAAAGCAACGCTCTTTGCGATCACTGAATTGCGTGCTCTTCTTTGTTCGCAAACTGTCGAACACTGTCTCCAGCGATAGGTAGAGGAAAATCACTGAAAATCTTTTTCTTTAATTCCAACATTGGAGAAATTAATTCCAAAGAAACCAACAAGCATCCCTTTGCAAAGATTCGAAAATCCTCTAGAAAAGAGAAAAAAAAATATTTTCCCAACGTCCCTGCGCGATTATCGAGGCCTCGAGTCGTTGTAAGGGGTCGGTAAAACGGAAAATTGTCGGATCCTCCGAGAATAATTAAACGACGCACCCTCGCGGGACGCGCGGATACGCGGCCACCCCTCGCTCCAGCGAAGCGATCTTCGAATTTACTGCCGCTCTCGTGGATCTTACGACCGTTACGAATCAGTTACACCTTTCAACGCGAAACGATTAACGTCGCCAGCCCCGGTGAAACACGGTGGCTCATGTTTCTCGCGGCTGGGTGCTGCAGGGGTTGGAAGCCCGGAGAGAGAGAGAGAGTCGGATAAATAGCGAACGACATGGCGGATCGGTGGGGGGATGCTCGCAGAGAACGGACGCGAGAAGGGAGATGGCGAAGGGTGGTTCCAGACAGAGACAATGTGGCGGATAATCGCGCGAAACGATTTGCTCTTTTCACGGCCGATTAAGCCCGCAATCTGTTGGTCGAGCGAGAAAACGACTAGGGCGGATAAACTGAAATGATAGCGAGATCGAGGCGCGATTCCACGCGTCATCGGGGAGACTTTTGATTTTTTCTCCGACAAATTCAACTGTTACTAATAAGCTAACACTGAAGCACGTACATGTCATAAACTTGACAAAAAAGAATAAAAAACAAAACAAAAAAAAGCATTAAAACAATAAAATGCCTAAGGACTCGTGGCCCCACAGAAAACTCATTCGATTTGCACTCGACGATCAACGTGTTAAGTCAACATTAACGCTCTGGAATGTATCCTGTCAACGTTAAATTTTCGTTATTAAGTGCACACACTTTTCGTTCCAACAATAGATACTCCATTTCTGAAAAGTCTCTATTTTTGTCGAAAAGAGAGAACAAAGGTTCCAATTTGGAATTTGAGAGCGTCTCGAGGAAACTGTAGCCAGCGACGGCCATTTTTTGCGTCGTAATCGATAAGCAGAAGTGTCCCAGGGACGAACCAGGCTTCTGCTTCAAATTACGAGTAGATAGCCGCGCGGGCGGCTTGTTTAATGACTTATCTCGGCCCTTGGTCTACGGCTGTTCCTCCGTGAGCTTGAACATGGTGCCGTTGGCCTGTTCGCCGCGGGCGATCTCCATTCATGCGTCCAATTTAGACATCAATGATGCAAATAAAGCATCGGGTCCCTTGATCGATCATCGAGGTTGCTGGTCCCCGTGCATCTTTTTTTGCCGTGCCATCGGTTACGTTTTTTCTGCCCTGCGAGATAAGTAGTACGTTGGTTGATAGTTTAGGGAAATTTGGATGAAAATATTGCGGAAAAAGACACCACTGACTACTGCACGCGTAGAATTCAGTTGGCACTCTAACGAAATTTTATAACTGAAACTTTGAAATCTTGGTATTGTTGTAATGCTGTACTTTCATTTATAGAAAAAAAAAAAAAAATTTTAAATGATTGGTAATTGATAACATGACGTTAAATTTGCTACCAACGTATTTCAAACCCGAATAATTTCCAATTCAAACTTTTTCGTCAAAGTTTTTATTCGACGTCAATCAAAGACCGTCAGAGCGTTTGTTTTCCTTCAAATTCTTTTTCACAATGTTTACGTGCGTGCTCGCGTTTGGAGCAACAACTCGACGAAGGTTGCCGTTGTTCTCATGGCAACAATCCAAGCGTGCATCGGCGAGCGCATTGTCCGCGCAAACAGGGATAAACGCAAGGAAAAACGAGATCGAAAAGGGGGAGGTGATGTGGTGCGAAACACGCGAATATCGTTAGTCGAGCGTTAGTGGTAATTAGGAACGAACAAAGTCAGGGGCGGGAGGGAAAGCGAGCGCAAGAGCCGTAAGGCGTTGAATCGTAATTCACGCGGGGGACAAGAAAATCTTTTATCACTGTGTCGTCGGTGTCATCAGTCGACGAAGCGACCCGCGCTGTTGGCCGCGCTCCAATCCTCCCTAGGAGTCATTACCTAATTACCCGTGCCGCTTTATGAATATACTCGCGCGTCAGTCGGACGTTATCGTCGGTTGGAGGAACGGCGCACAAGGAAAGGAACAACGTGGTCCCAGCGGGACGAGGCCCGAAGAAAAAACCCCGGGGAATCAGGAAACGTCCGTTACCACGCTCGACACGCGTTTTTACTTCGTTCGCAATTAGCATTTCGTTTATAATTGGATGATTAAGGGCTAGAGTTTCGTTAACACATTCGCGCAGCCTGCAACGCAGTCCTACGTCGTTTCGAAGACCCTAGCTGTGCTTGCGCGCCGGCAACGTGCTCTCCTGTTATTTTTAAGTTCCGAACCGCGCGCCGGCAAACGAATTCCTAGAAATCTCTAGCTAATTGCAGCTAGTAGTAGAACTCTACGATAATATACTGTTCGTATTTTCGAGTATTATTAGATGGCGTGTAATTTGTAAAGTCAAAGTAATTTGTGAAAATGTGACTCTAAATGGGTCCTTCAATCTCGATATTTCCAATAATTTTCCTTCGATTTTCTTTTTTCCCTTTTTTATAATCAAACATTTTTATATTTACTTTCCTCTTGAATTCAAATTTTTACCGTCGCGGCAGAATGTTTCGCGTTGTCGGTAGTGAGGAAGTAGAATCGGCCGTTCGCCAACAACATGGAGGGAGTAACGGTCGTAATGACCTCGCGATAGATCATCGGGCCAGCCCTCGTCTTGCGAGAGTTCAAAGGGTAAACGAGGAGAGCGCGTGCATGCACACGCTCATAGATTTCGCAGTATCCACAGCGAATGGCCACCGGCAACGAACGTTTCGGCTCGCATTCCACGGAAGCTCCGAGGAATGAAGTTGTTCGCCGCGAGTATCCCGACACGACGAGAGATTTGTAGGTCGGCGGTTGGCCCTGCAGAGGAAATATTTTCGTCTTCCACACAACACAGAAGCTCGAGCGCAGAAACTACTCCAGGCCGAAATATTGGGTGGAAGGGAGGGGGAAGAAACGATTAAAAAAAAGAAGGATGAGAAAGAAACAAAAAAAAAAAGGAAAGAGAAAGTGGCCAATAAAAGTTGCTCGAACGGCGGTAAACGACGATGTCTCTCCCGAACCTTTCGAGACTCCGCTTACATTCCATGTAAATTGGACACGCGCGCCTGCTGCATGACGAGGTAGAACGCACTCACTCTGTCGGAAATAAACACCTGCTAATATCCATTAGTCAATTCTTCTTGGCTACAGATTTTTTTCGGCACCCGTGTGAGTGAACACGGTTTAATGACGCGAAAGTATCTAAGCGTACGGTCTATTATACGCGGGACCTAGTTGCGCCGAAATTGTTTCGACACACCGATCGATTGATCGTTCGCGTGTCTTTTTTTTTTTTTTTCTTTCGATTATTCATCGTTGGAGAGTAACTCGGTCGAGCGCTCGTTTCTTCCTTCGTTCGAAGGAATTTAATTGAAACGCTACCGGTGTTGATCAACTATGGGCGAGAGACGGCTACCTGACGTTCAAATTGATCGGACGCTGCGTATAACTACGTGTAACTACGGGAACGTAGTTCGAGTAGTTCGAGGCGTGATCTGTCGGAACGCTTAAATCACTGTACGATGAAAAAAGAAAGAAGCGAAGGGACGATTGTTAAAACACGGTCTTTCACGAACAGCTCGTAACGTGCGAAGCTTAATGGAAAAGTACTTTGCCCTACGGAGAGTATTGCGTGCCAATAATTGACGCACGCCGGCGAAAGGTCGCTACATATCGCTGTGCCTTCTCGACTGTTCCTCGCGCGAATGGTGCCTTTTTGTCGTTGGGAAAAAATGCGCCACGGGGCGAATCGATCGTTCGAGATACGAGAAGCGAGTTTAGTTGCGGGGATTTGAAACTTCTTTAGCAGCGTGAGCGCTAGATTTCTAGCGGATATACATCGACCGATTAATATTGTATCGGCGGAAACGTTGTCTCGGGGCCCGTGAAATTTCAACGGGAGGAAAAATCTCTGTAAAATCTCTCGCGTTCTTTTTTTCTCTTTTATATTCCCCTGTCATGGCCTGTTGCTCAAAAGGCAAACATCGTTCCAGACGATAATTTTCGAACGTACATTGCACGCGCTACGTTCTTCCGACACCAAAAGAGTCCGTTTCTCTTTGACTTAACAAACGACGCTGCCAGCTCGATCAATTTCTTCCTCGCCGAGCACGATTCTTTTAATCGATGATCGTTTCGTAGAAAAACCCGGCGGGAAGAAAAAGTTTCCGCGAGCGGCACTAGTTTTCACTACTCGGACGTTTTCAACGGTCCGAGTTTCGCTTTCTAATGGTAATGTATATATATAAAAAGGAGGGCGATTAATGCGCCGTACAATGTCTCAGGACATGACGGTCCTATCATTTTAGCTAAACTATACCCGGTCATTTCGCCGTTTTACCATTTACGCTGGAAATAATAGATGACGTTCAATTACAGAATTTTTTATACTCTTCGTCGAGCGTTCACCGTCGCCGCTCGGTGAACCCCCTCGTCGACGTCGTTCGATGTATAGACACACCGGTATTTGCAAATGCTGGCGCATATTCAAACGCGTAGGCTGTAATGACAGAAAACATGCGAGGGAACCTGTTTTTGAATCCTAACCTTTTGTTTACCAAATAGTTACAACGTTAGAACGAATTGATTAGAATTCCAGAAAC
The DNA here is from genome assembly GCA_030673865.1 of Melipona bicolor. Classification (NCBI taxonomy): domain Eukaryota; kingdom Metazoa; phylum Arthropoda; class Insecta; order Hymenoptera; family Apidae; genus Melipona; species Melipona bicolor. The sequence goes on from JAHYIQ010000012.1 coordinate 5,578,994, forward strand.
GTCTCTCGTGTGTCAGCTAAATTCGTTTGAAACCGGTGACAAGTTTCACGCAAGTGGTAAGTACTTGGATAATCGTCGATGGGTATTGGAAAGATATTAACTTGGACAAAATGTAAAAACATCTTCATTAATATCTACGCGAGTATTAACTTCTCGGTTAAATTTCACTTTTTTTGTTCCTTGTGTTGGGAATATATTATGGGATAATAAAGTTATCGAAGATATTTAATACTGACTCTTTACTTTCACAATGGGTCAAAGATTACAAGACTTCTCAGCCACAGAGTGTTCAACACGTAGACACGGATATCACACAGTTATCAAACAATAGACGTCGCGAATATCTTCGCAGATTCCTACACCTTGAGAACAAAGTCGGAATTTGGAAATCGCGGCAGAGATAAAAATGAGTTTCGAATGGATCAAGACGTATGTGAAAATCCAAAGTGTGAACACCCGCCGCAACACCTGCTTCGTATCCAGGTTCTCGACAAACTTCTGTCGATCATCCTGCAAACATCTGTAACGATTAGTCGCGGCCGATTTTCACGAGCGAGCGAGCGGGTCGATGGAAAACGCGGGGAAAGCCCGCAGATTGAAAAGGCAATCGGCTCAGCTATGCGTACAGGTGACGACGTTTGACACGGCACGTTCCCTCTCGCGATTATCCTGATCGATCGGCGGAGATGCTTCCAATTACGCGGCCCGTTGCGTAACGATCGTCGACAGGGATCGTTTCGGCCAGGGATTTTCCAGCAGCCGCAGGCGCGCGCGCGACCTTTGGAACGAATCGGACGGGGTCTCGTTTCATGAATCGACGAAGACCAACCGTGTAATATCGGTGGACGAAGCTGCGATATGCACTTGGCTTTGCCGTGCAGTTATTGCGCGAGCTTATCCGCGTGGAATTGATCGATCGATCCCTCCAATTACGTCTAATGGCGGACGCTAGACCGTTGCGAAACGCGCGTTGGAGAAACAGAGAGACCGACCTCTCGCTGCTCTTGGAGATTCTTAGTTTTTCGGGCAAATGTCACGTCGAGTAAGAGGGATGCTTTCGACGGTTCCTTGAAAAGTAACGTAGCGAATAATTACTCTTTGAGGCAAAGTTTCTCGAGTAAAAAGGCGACTTGTAGCCTGTAGTCAATTATCTTAATTCACTTTGAAACAGTCAAATACTGTGCATTGGGGTGGAAAAAGAAATTCGTGAAACTTTCAGAAATAATGGATAGGAGCTTCGTCGTCATAAATACGCGCGCAACGTTTTCACTTACAATTGGTACAAACAATTCAGCCTCAGTGCGAAAGTGAATTCTTAAAGGACACAGCTATAGAGATATGTTAAACGTTTGAAAAAGAAGAAACCTATACGGAGATCCCTATTTGGCGAACGTATAATTATTCACACTGTAATTCGATGTTACATTAATTGGCGTTGGGCGGATGATCGATTTTCATGATACCTTTGTTCGGTCGTTAATATCAATCGGAGAATTAACGCGGAAATTGCTGTGTTTCGCTTTCGCAGAGAGAAAGAGAGACGAGGATAATTAATTATTTATTCTTTGCAGGCGTTTTTATCCGACACTTGCATTGGGAATATCGAGTAATGGAACATGACAGAGTTATCCTCCCGTTTTTAGTACCGGTGTAGTCGCGGAGGTTTCTCACGCGACGCCATAAATCACGGGTCGCATTGACGATTTAATATCGGTTGTCGCACCGCGTGTATTTAATAACTGTTCGCGACACCACGGCAATAAGCGCCACCCACGGGAAGATTGATATCGATGGATAACCACTATGCAAAAGCCACCGCGAATTTTACAATGCCGCGGCGGCTTAATTACAAACCATAACAGCATCGTGCTCCGGTGAACAGCCACCATTGTGTTACCATTTTTCGCTTCGTATCGAACGATCTAATTAGTCCAGCCGGTATTTAGTGAGAAAACACGGGCCGCGATGTCCTAAAGAATTAAAATTGTTTGTGGAGGCAAGGAATCTTTTGCACCCTCCTCGAACACCGATCGACAGAATGCGAACGCATTCGGATGGAGTTCGCTCGATGTTCGTTGACACAGCTGCCTTCGGTGCTATAGTTCGTCAAACTGTTTCAAACGCTAAGAGACTCGGTTAACCCATTGTGTGACATAGAGCCACATTTTGAAAGTTTTATTCCTCCGCTATTGCGTTTCATCGACAGAACTATCACGAATAAATTATTTGTAATCGCAAAGATCTACGTGTGTCTAGAAATTTAAAATACATTTGAAGGCAATCAAAAACGACGTCGACGAATTGATCAAAATCGTACAGATTCTGAGACGATATCCGTGTATTTTACACTTTAAGGAGTTATAATTAAAATTACGAAATCTTACATATCTCATATATTAAAGATTTAAAAAAAATGTGTCCTTATTAATATTTATATAATAATTAATAACGTAATTTCATTAAAGAAGCCTCATTCACTCCATTGTATGTACAAGTTAATTGATATTCGTCGAAAATTCGACAGTTGTTTGATAATTTTCGATTAACTCCTGTCGATTGACCAATAATCTTTTTCTTCTTCAAGTTGTTTTTAATTTCTAACTGGTAGCCACCGAGTAGCTCTATCGAGTTTTGCTCGATACTTCAGCAAAACGACGTCGACGAACTGACGAAGAATCCGGGTGAATTTGCACCGAGGCGATTCTAGATGGCTGTTAATTAGGCTTAGTCAGTTGTCGTCCATCGTCGGTCGCAGCCTTATACGGAAACAAGGAATAAATTGAATGGAGCGAAAAAGGAAGCAGGCCAGCTTTAGTGGGCAGCTGAAACCTGTCCTTTCGCCTCTTTTCCACTCTGTATCCCGTCTTTCAACCTCGTGACTTTTCTTTACTGGTTCTCTTTACTCAGGGTCGGGCATTACCGTAGGAGTAGGAAAGCATGAATGAAGAGTATTTATAAAGTATTTATAAAGTTACGTTTATTCTTCGTCAGTGATACTAAATCGGAATCATCTGTAGCAGCGGGGCCAGTTCTCGACATTAACGTTAATCGAACCAAATTGTCAATGTTGCGTCGAGTTTGCAATTATGTAAACATTGAAGTTGTTCGTTCTTAATTAGCTTTCTGCCGAGAGCGATTTTATTCTCTTAAGAAGATACAGTTATTTTTATTCGTCTGAGATATACTCGGTATCTTCGTCTTTTTGCCGAAGTATGAAGTGTGCGAATAACGCGAGAGAGAAACAAGTTTGACATCGAAAGGCCGACTGTCGAAAGGCGGCAATCTTGAAATGTAGCTGTTAACATCTTCTGCGGAGCTTGTGTACGAGAAGAAGTAGAATTCTTCAGCTTGTAACTGTTTTTTGCAATATGATGCGAATTAATTCAAGGGGAGTAGAGCGTAGATTCGCAAGTTACGGACAAAAAGGCAAAAGAACGGCGCACAACAATCGATTCGGACGGAAAATTAAAAAACTGATCAGAGACCGTGCTCTGTTATCTTGTTTTCCTTCCCATCTCAACGAAGCGTGTCGAACCGATGCCGGATCGAACCTCTTAGAATCGGATCATCGACCATCTCCCACCGTAGACGCTTCACGTTCTCGTTCTATTCTCGTTTATCTTTTTCGTCGTTTACTTATCGCTCGTCGAGAGAAACAGCGCGAAGTTTGATCGTTGAAACGCGTAGCAGAATCGCGGAACGAAACGAAACAATCTCGCTATTCCTTAACCCACAATACTCTCATCTTACCAATTTTTCTTTTATTACATTTCAATAGAAAACTTTCAAAAAATAGAAAAGAAACTTCCTGTTTCAGTAATTTGTACATGCATGAAAGTTCTTCATTGCTCTGAAATGAGAAATAGAAATAAAAATGTAAAAAAAATTGTGTGAGAAAGAAGAAATGTCTCAAAGACATTACGCGCGTATATATTTTTGGAATAACGACAGGAATGTAGTCTGATTGTTTTCTTCAGTATGACAGTGTTTGGAGTGGTCACACTGATAAATTGTTCCTCTTCTTACGTATGTACGCTAACGATGCAAATGGGTTAATTATCTATCACGTTCGATTACTATTTTGTTTTATTGCAAGTGGAAAAATATCGTTGTCCATCGGAAACGGCACACTCCCAAAATCCATCAGTTCTAACGAACGCGTCAACAAAAATGAACGGTGGAATGACTCTGGCGAAATTTCGTCACAGCTTCTCTTCTCCATTTCTTCTCTCTTTCTCCGACGGTGTAATTAATTTCGCGGTGTGTAACTAATCGCAGGTGTCGTTCCCTCGATCAATCACTCATTAGAATGGTAATTAACAATAACGGCGTCGATTAATCATCGGAGTACTTATCGATAATTTTATTCGCGCACAATGGCCGAGATAAAGGACGCGTTATTGAGTGGTATAAATCCGTAATTGATTGATCCTCGCTCGCTTGATCCTTTTTGCTTTTCTCTCCCTTTCTTCGTGATTCCCCCCCCCCCCCTCCCTCCCTCCCTCTCTCTCTCCCGTGGCCGACGTCCCGAGCAAAAAGCAGTTTTTATTTGTCGACTTAATCCCCGCGAGTGCGCTAATAGCGCGCGTCATTAAATCGAATCATTTGTCTGTTAGAGCTTTTCTTTGGGTCGACAGGCCGCTGAGATGCTCAGTGTTGTTAATACAACCGCGTCGAGCTATCGAGTATCGAGCTGGAATCATCGCTCGTGGTTCGACGCGTAGCCGCTCCGTCTCGGAGTGGATTACGCCGGGAAATCTCATCGGGATTCTTTGATCCTTTCACCGCCACTCCCGGATGCTTTCCGCGCGCTGTGTTGCGCTATCGTTCGATTTGCATTCGAATCGATTTGGAAAGAAAAGAAAGGAGAACACTGCGAAGTAGATATGAAAACCGATCGCCAGACGCCATTGTTCGATTTTCTTGAATTCTAAGAGCTAGTGCTATTCATTGACTCGATGTAAAATATTCCTTTTCTCTTTCTTTCAAAAAGGAAATTCCACAAATATATAATTATTAAAATAATTTGCACAAATTGTTTTAAATGTGGTTCTCATTCTGTTCGCTTTCAATTGTGTTTCACTTACCTTTCATTCGACACGATTTTTACCCCGTACGTAAGTGAATAAAGTCAGGATTATTACGTACAAATATCGTGGATATAAATCGTACGATGAAATTCTCTATATATCGTCCGATATTTCATTGAATCTCTGGTATTGAAAATCGAGTGATATAACCGGCCAGCACGGCTAACAAACTCGTAACTCGTAACTCAGCGAAATCGATCTGGTTTTTCTGGCTGTGGCCGACTAATGCGACTTTCAACCGCTGTCGTGACTATTATCGACGACGTTCTCTCGCGTCACGAGCGTGTATTACCGGACGTTTAGTCGATCGTTCCACAGCGATTCGTCGCGATGTCTTCTCGGAAGGTCCGATGAAATCGACAACCATCGACAACTCTTTGGCTCGTTCTGTCTAAACGACGTACCCACTTTTTTTCTTTTCCTTCGAACTTGCTTCCCTTTGTAAGAGGATGCGTAGTACGCGATATACAAAAGCAAAATTCCTTGAGCAGAGAACAAGTCAGCATCGCATCGAGGTAAGCGTGGTGATCTTTGATTTCTCGAGGATCGAACGATACTAGTAAAATTGACGTTCTAATTGCGTCCAGAATCTAAAAACCTTTCGTAGTGGCGTAGTCGGGGATGTAGGCCCTCAGGATGAAGTAGCAAAGCCTACTAATTTTCTCTATTTTTGTCCTCCTCTGCGAGGACGAAAGCAGCAAATGGCGGAAAACGAGAAAAAGAGAGAGAGAGAGAGAGAGAGAGAGAGAGAGAGAGAGAAGCTTGTTAATTACATCGACCGCAAGGCTAATTTGCCGAGTTCGATGGCGCTTTTAATTCGTCATTCCATTAGGCAATACCAACGCCTCGAACGACGACCACTTGCTGTGCGTGGCTGTATTACAAATGGTAATTATATGGCTGTAAGTCCGCGTATTTTTTGCCCATTTTTCTCTGCTTACTTCTTTTCGTTGTACTCCTTTTGGATGGAGTATATTTGCATGACCCCGACTCGATCTAAGCGAGAAAAACGTCTGACCGAGAAAAACCGTGTAACGATCCCCGTGTAACGATTGCTTTCACATTTGAGAGATATATTGGCATTTCTTGTAAAAGATACTTGATCAGCGTTGAGAAGAAGAACTCTCAATGAAAAAATCTTTCCCTTCGTCGATCCGCTCGTTCGTTTATTACTCATTTACACACGCGAATCGTCACTTGGAGTAAAACTAACCGAGAAAGCTACTATTGGACAGGGAGGACGACTCGAAGCGTCGATAGGAAGAAAAAAAGCCACGATAATTACTTAGGTGGCCCGAGAAAAGTGTCGGGAAAACAGGTATCAAAAGGAGTCGCGGAAAGGAGTTGTTGGAGAGTGATCGGAATATTCATTTTCTGAAACGATTGTTGCGTGTAATTGATACATCAATTGAAATGTAGGGGAATAATTTCGTACTCGTGCACGCTGTCCAGGTTGGTGTAGGTTGTTTGTAGTTTAACGAAAAACGCCGCTCTATCATTTGTCTAGTCGATAGCCACCACCCTTTGGTACGCGTCACGCTACTTTCCGCCCTTCCAGCCGTTCTACCGATCGCCGCGCGCCGATTCCCGTATCGTGTGTGCCCCCCCTCTAGCTTTTAGTTGAAATGTGACAGGGACCGCCACCGACCGAATAAAAAATAATAAAGCGAAGTTACAGGATCGAGTCAGTCGACCATTTTTGATGGATATAGATGGTCGCTCCATATCGCTGTATATTCCACGTTGTTACACTCGTGCAAAGTGTAACGAAATCCGGAGATTCTTCACGCGTTGGTCTTTTCTAAAAGCACTTGAAGAACTATATGAAGAAATATATGATTTGAAACATGTACGATACTATTTCCAGGAGAATTCAGGTACTTCTTCGCGTTATTGACAAAGAATGTTCTTCGCGTACGAGATGTTTCGAAACATTGTTGGCTCGTGAAAGTTCTACTTTACTACTTTCACCACTAATTGCTCGAAGGTAAAGCGCGGGCAATAGTCCAAAAAATAATAGAACAAATTACACGATTGTCTTCTCCCTGGACCGCGTGAGGATCGAATCGATCGATCATTTTCGACCACCCAGACGGAGGGGTTTTACCGATTTGTTTCGGCCTGAGAGGAACGAGCCTTATTGGCCTCGAGAGGAACGAGCTCGGGGAAACGAGCTTTCCCAGGAAACATTAGGCCTCGACGAGCGCTGATTTATACGGGCGAAAGTGTCGGCCCATCCTGACGAAGGCGACCGCGCGATGCGTACGTTCGTAGAACTGCTACGGTGCAACCCTGACGACAGAAATTGTTTTCCGAGAAGCGAGCTTTCCTGATCTACGAGCGTGTGTTACTCAATACCGTGTAAACGTGTCGAACCTCCGACTGGATATCGCACCCGGGGGAATCGCGCCGTGCAGCTTCCGGGGTTGAATGCATTCTTCAGTTTGCATCCTGCGTTCGTTTTCACGCGATTTTCCTTCACGCTGAGAGACACGGAAATCCTTCGGTCTGTCTGTCAACGAGGTTGGCCGTAGAAATGGGATCGTTCTATTCGCGTGTTTAATTAACGCAGAGATGTTGCGTGACAACATGTGTACTAGGATATTTGAAATATGCGTAAAATGAAAACTACAGGATGAGGATAATTTTTAATTTCTATTTCGAGGATTATTTGTTCCAGAAATTGAAAGACAACGTAAAATGTAGGACAATCCGGGGGTGAAGCGGTGACATTTTATAATATTTGAAAAAGTGAAATTTTACAGCAGTATCTTTGGTGATCGTTTGATGTTGAAGAAGATTGAGGACGGTATTAATATCTTTGAGAATCTTTCTACAGTACTAAAGAGGAAGTTATTGAAAGCGATAAAGGAAACAAACTTGCGAAGGACAGAGACAAAAACAGGGAGGCAGGCTGCGATTTACTGGCGAAAGGCGAACCCCGTCTCTCTTTCTCTCTCGAGGTTCCCCGTCACGCAATGGGAACACATTCGAGCACGAACGTGCTACTACCTACGACGCGACGTTCGCGGGAGGATCCTCTTGGGAACGCGGCGATGCCGGCTCGTGTTGACTCACTTGCCAGGAGCAAGCTCGTAAACGCGCTCGCGCTTCCCGCATGCACGCGGATGCGTTCGTGTAGACCGCGCGGAGGGGAGAGAAAAAAATGGTTAGTGGCTTCTAATTGCAGAAGTGACGACGCCGTAACTAATGACCGGGAGACGACGTCCTGTCAGTAGCCACGACGGGACGAGGTGCCGACGAGCGCGCATTTTAAATACGCCAATGAAAACCACGGGCTGACTGCTCTTGCTCTTCTCCACTTCCGGCGACCCAGTGTTTATCATTCCGTAGAAATCGTTCGCTTCTTGCGCCGATGGTCATCGAACCGATAGGTTGAACGAGATGACCTCTCCCTTTTTTGCTCCTCTTTTTGAGCAAATTTGAGCCAGGTGATAGAGATTAATCTTCGCTTAGTGGCGATATATCGATCCACATTTGCTAAGAATATTGCTCTTTGTAAGAAAAAGAAAAACGTATATTCGTAAATATGACAAGAGTCTAATGTACGCTTGGAGAATCGTTGGAAGCAACATTTCGCTACGAGTACATTTCGCTAAAAGGAGTAGTGCTCCACGAACCCACGATATTTATATTTAATATTTGAAAAATTTCTTCTGACTGATGGCTTAAGATTTCTAAGGTTGATATCAAATCCCGTATCAAGAAACGGAATGCTGTTATAATTTATTTAATCTGAAATTTAATCTGCGAGATTTGCAAAGTATTGGATCACGGCTGAGTTCAAGTACGACTGAGACACGACAAATAGGGGTTGAAATTAAATTTCAAACGGCGGGTCGCGGTTTCACAGGGATTGAAGATCAACCGGTAGGAGGAATCCCTGTGATAATTACGCTAATCAGCGGCACGTGAATCGGGAGGCTGTGCTTCGGCGGTCGAAAGAGCCGGTAAAAGCGGGCGAAAGGAGACCGACGCCGGAAATAGACGCGGCGTGGACGCGCGACGCTCGTCACGGGGATGGAGCAAGATGGAAATCTGAGAAAGAAGTCCGTCTTAATAGGATCATCGCACCGCGGTCAAACGGCACTTGAAACGACAGCTTTTGCCTGTTATTTCAAGAGAACGAGAAAGAGATGTCTCGTCGTGGAGCGTTACGTTCTTGGTCGTATCGCGCGCGACACGTTCGGGGAATTACGTGCCGCGAGCCCAACCCTCTCTGAACATTGTGTCTCTCGTTGAAGAACGGTCTTTACCGCGGTAAGTAAATTCATTCACAAGCTTGGAAATATCGCATCGGATTTTGATTTTGCTCTTTCTCGCGATAGTGAATGGATGCTCGACCGGGAGATATAGACTGTCCAAAATTATTCAAGGTTGCCAGAGTGGGACACGGTTGTTCCACTTTTAGACCGTCGTCCCGTGAACTTGATCGTGCAAATTTTCGAAGATTATGAGAAAATCTCTGGAAGCTTCCGAACGTTTGGAAAAAATAGAACTAGGAAACATAGGTCAATCCATCTTATTAATAAAAATTACGTTTGCAGCAAATTTAAATACTGTTTTACCACGCCTGGAAACGAACATTTTCGTTGAGACTACGCGTTAAAAACTTCGGTTGATAAGCAGCAACTGGATCGCGTGTTCCAGCAACACAATTGACCATCGCGGTTGACGTTGGAGTTGTTTGTGAAACCACCGGTGGGAAAACGAGTTTAAACAATCAGCGGAAGATCTGTTAACAGTAGGGGAGAGTACGCGAGGCACGCGCATGGAAAATGTATCCGTTCTGGCGGACGTCAGGCGGGTGCAACCAGGACGGGAGCAAATAAGTTGGTAAGGGGCAGGTCGTGAGCCCACGTAAGGCCACGAGGAGAAGACGAAGGAGAGCCAACTGTTCGCGTCTTCATCAACGGCGCCGTGAAGAGAGGGACCACCCATCAGGAGCAATATCGTTTCATCAGTCGCTAATATCACTGCTTCGAGTGGTTCAACACCTTGTAACGCCAGGTGGGAACGTTCACGGCGCCGCAGGAAGTCCTAATGAAGACAAATCTTACCCAAAATGGCGACCATACTTCCTGCTCCGCCTTTCGCTCTCCTTGTCCCTTTTTTCCCCATCGCTTTGCTCATCGCATTTGCGCCTGGTATCGCGTACGATCGATCCGGCGTTCGCCATTTTCTTCTTCCTCCCTTTCCTCGTGTGTGAAAAATTCGATGGATCCGAATCCTCCGTTCTGAAAAATTGCGAAGACCTTTGTGTTTGCTCGCCCAGTCACTGGTTACCGATCTTATTAGATCCGTGGCAGGGAACGGCAGGGGAGCGGAATAGCGAGTCATTCGTTCGTTAATTTAAGACGGGGGGTGGTTGGCGAGGCGACGATGAATATATTGACGAGGTCGATAAATCGAACGGCACAGAATGACTCGTTTGACACCGTGTCAATTTGTATCACACGCCAAAGAGAGTACTTTTACAATTTACTCTTACGAACTATGTTACATACGCGTTCGTCTAACTACATATCGTTTCGACGACGACGACTCGTTTCGTTAATTTCAAAGAGACGGAACGTGAAGCGCGAAGCTAATCTCGAGAGACGAAACGACGTCGAGAAAGGAAAGGGAAAGGGGGTGGGTTGATGGAAGAAAATCGCATTTATGAACCGGCGAAAAATCAAACGATAAATCTCCGGCGGGATTCTGCGGTTCTGCCCTTGGGCCTAAACGACTAAATAAGTGTTCCAATTTCAAAATTACCCGCTAAACGATTTGTGGGCCGGCAGAAAATATATCGTTGACATGTGGGCAAAGCCCCTCGGTTTGGCCGGGGGAGGAAGTCAGCCGGGAGCACCTCGAGAGATGGAAAAAGAGGCAACCACGGCCAGAGGCAGAGACGGAGAAACGTGTCTATGGTACTGGAGAGGAGAGCGAAGAGCGAAGAGCGGAGAGGAGAGGAGAAAAAGAGAAGGAAAAAGGACGCGCATGGTTGCCGCTGGGAGACAAATGACCGTCGACCGACGGGAAGACACATCCAAATTGCTCCACGGTGTCGCTGTCCCGCCTCTTTTTACGTGTCCCCTTTACGTATATTCTTCGTGGCGTCCTCTCGAGTCACGAGCGAACGACCTATTAGCAAAATATTCGGGGAAGCGGCGACGCGTGCCACCGGCGAGCTTTTCTAACGAGTATTTTGATACCGGCGATGCCTCGGATGTTAGCCCGTCACCGGTCAGCCTCTGTCTTATTTATAGGACACTCGCGAAACGTTTCCTTCGTAGACCGAGCTGTGCAAGTTGCTGGGAATTGAGTCTTTGATGGAAGGGTCGTCTTCCTCTTTTTCTCTTTTTTCTTTTTTTTTTTTTTTGTGTGTGTCTTTACTTGGAATCTTCGAATAACACGTGATTAATGCCCAATTTTAATTAAACAGCATAGAAGATACACGTTTCGAATTCAGACTTGTAATTGCACTTCTCTTCCTCATACTCGATGTACTAGAAAGTCCTAGGATAACCGTATTTTCTTCAAAATTAAACAATGAAACAAAGAAATTATACAGCTTAAAAAAGCTTTGTTATTTGCGATAAGTATCGAATATTAAAAATAAGAGGATTTTCGAGCAGGAGTGTACATTTTCGTCTTAATTCTCGTTTCTACTTTCTTCGCTAGAAGAACGCTGTAGTTCAAGTTACACGCTGTGCAAACTTAAACTACGTAACAGGAGTAAAACATCGGACGTCTTATCTAGAGAACGGCCGGCGATAACGTAACGGAGAACCGCAGTGAATAAATCGGTTAATGGTCGATTGAGATACCTTTGAATTTTCCAGTTATCACGGATACAATAAATTTATGAGATGGTGGAAGCAGCCTCGTTCAATCGAGCCAGCACATCGGCAGCTTTTATTCGATCCCTGTGCGCTGTGTTGCCTTGCTTCTTATTTTTTCGTAGCTTGTCTCTCCTCTCTTCGCGATTCATGCCGCTAACCGGTCGGCTAGTTTTTCGTCTCGCTCCAAAAATCACGTCGATGGGCTTGCAGTCAGGTCGTTCTTCCAGCATACCTGTCTGCCACTCGATAATTCCGCATTATACACGCTTCTACTTTCTTTGTGATCGCTCTTAACCGCCCCGCTCGTATATACGTTAGTATCTTGAATAACTGCACGTCGCACGGCTCGCGGAGTTCCCTCCATTCGATATTCTCTACTTTTTTTTCCAACTGAAGAAACGTATTCACTCGCGAATAGAAGTTGGAGTGTTTTAAAATTAGAACAGGTTACTATTTTATAAAATAGTGGAGAAACGTACGCTGTATGTAAAAGCTGTTCTTTCGCTTATAAGCATCGACCGAACGATGGAAGAAACGCGGTTGTTCGATATTCTTCCGCGTACGTCCGAACGATTTTTGCGCGGTCGAGCGACGCAACGATCTTTTTGCGATTACTCGTTGTTAACGAAAGAAAACAAGTAGCTCGTCGAATAAGAAAAAGCGAAAGCATTTCACGTGTTATCCGCGAACATTGACGTTTCTTCGTTCTTGCGAAACTTTCCTCCTCTGAAAATCAAAATTTACTTACTTTTCCAAAAGCTTACTTTTCGAAGTGAAAGCAATTTGGAATGTTCCGCGCAGTTTCACCTTAGTTTTCCAGTTTCTCGTTCTCTCTACTCCAGTTCCTCCCAATTTTTTATTCTCTCTCGTTTGCGTACTTTCGAGAAAATACCATCAATTATCGGGAGAAACAAGTCAGCGAGGATCGATCGAATTTGAAGTTAGAATTGAGGAACAAACTGTTGTCAAATAATTTATCACACCGATCGTTTCAAAATCGATGGCCATTCTACTCGAGCGATTTCTGTTGGAGCGGAACCAAAATGGCCGCCGAACCGCTCTCGTCGCGTTTTTACCTTTGGGGCCACATTTCGTATAGCGATTGCATCAGAGTTTCTGCTGACATTTATTACTCAATTTTTTGTGCGTGTAGTTCGTTAATTATCTGTCAATTATCTCGTTTCTCCGCCGTAATTAACGTGCGATTTATAACTTTGTTCCTTAGTTCCCTAATTTAACCAGCACGCTGACGCGCAACGAACGATCTTTGACATTTGATTTCTTCATTCGTCCAAGAAATAAACAGAAAAAGTCCCTGTTGCGCGTGTTTTTGCGCGTATCGCGGAGAGAAGTAAATTTCAATTTTTACACGAACCACGCGACAAAAAAAAAAAAGAGAAAGAAAAAACGAGACAACGGTTGTCGGTCTTCAACTCGTGGCGCGTCACCGTCGTTTCGTTTCGTTTCGCGAAACGTCCAGTGGCCCATAAAAAGTCGCGAAATTTACGGCAGCACGCGCGAATCGACCTCTGACACAGAGAGCGAACCGCTGCGCTCTATCGATCGTGCATCTCTTTTTCCGCTGGAACGCAACTATACGCGAGTCAGCTGAACGAGCAATGAAAACGCTACTCGCTACGCGGAAAAAAGCCGAGAAAAAAAAGGAAAGAGAATTAAAGGTGAAATTTCAAAGTGCACCCTGTGCAGGTTGCCGATTGTCTCTGTCTTCGCTCGTGCTCTATCGGCACAACAGCGGCATTAACAGCGAACGAACACGCCAATTGGCGCGCGGAAACTTGGCTGCCGGTATCAACGACGATGACTTCCGCTTGGAGGGCCGTCGCCCGTCGTACCTCTGCGGATTAACGCGTTAAGATAAAATTTACGTTGATAGCTTATTAATGGCGGGACAGGCCACTGCGAGACGAATGAACGCCGGTGCTTTTAATATATTCGCGGTTGTAATCGACGAAGAGATAGATGCAATGCCGACCGTGGTGGAAACCTGGAAGTTAATGACGCACAACCGCTTTGCGAATCGGTGCCCGTAACGTCTACGGTCCTCGCGTCTTTCGAATAGTTTCCATTTCTCTCTTTAATGAAAGATAGTCGACGATTCATTCCCCCTCCCCCCTTTCGTTCGTTTCGTCCGTTTTGAAGAAACAAGGGAAGATGGACAGGGATAACAGGTCTCGTAATGAACCGCGATTTCGGCAGAGTCACCGCGTTAATCGAACGACCGTTCCTGGCCACCTGTGGTCCGCCTAGCTAGAGAGTGCGGCAGGTGGTCCGGTGGTAATCCTCCTTTCGGTGATCGACGATATCGGGAAGCATCAGGGACGATTCTTCTTATCAGCTTCTTCAGACTTGTTCGTTACACTCGTAACAATTGAACCATTAACTAAATGAATCGGTAGTTTGGATATTTTATATTTTCTTGCACCACTTGCATCTACGTCTTCTACCCTATTGTTGCGTATTCTACCCATGTTGCATTCTCCGTAAATGCATAAAAATCCGCAGTCTCTTAATAACGTTTGGAATGAAATTACAAACTGCGGCATTGCTCTGAGAGAGCAGAGTCTTTCGCGAAATTAATTAAAATTCCCGTAACTTTCGTTTCGGGATTAAAGGATTAAGAAGGGATGAATTATCGACGAGAGCGGTATATGCACAAGCACGTACTAGAGTCGTGTCGTCACCGCACGCGAGTCCGTGTGCACGCAAGACACTCTGGCTTTGGCATCCGAAAAGAGGGATGCAAAAGCGAGGAGAGCTCTCTCTAGCTGGCGAAATGTAAAGCACCGAATAATGACAAAGAAAGGTGAGAAAACGCACACGGGAGACCGAGGATGGGAATGATGCAGCGGGAGAAGAACGAGCAGCAACACGGCGAGCCACGGAGAAAGAGAGGGATTGCGAAAGGACAGCCGAAGCGGCGAATTCGTGAACATCAAACGAATTAAATCTCCGCGGCGAGTCAACCGCAGAAACTAATATCTCGGCGAGCTCTCTCGTTTCTTTCGGCGTTCCTCGTCGCTTCTGCATCCGCTGTTTCATTCCTCTCGCTGGCCTCAGCTTCTCTTTCCTCGACCACACCACACCCGCCATCGTATTTCTGGATTCCGCTACGAGAGATTCGAGGACCCCGGTGTTGGAGACAAAGTGGACGACGACAAAATTATCGTTCACTTTTCTCGAAAAAACGGGGAGAACGTGCGTGTTCGTTGCACACGTGATAACGTTTATTGAGGAATTAAGGTCCTTGTACGCGTTTTTAGCATTACACGTCCTTTAAGCATAGTCTTTCAGAGTTCAGAAAATCTCCGAATGTTACAGTAGGAGTATGCTCGAATATTACTCAGTATTTATTCCGATCGTCTGAATATTTATCATAGCATTTATCATAATAAAATTTTGAATGATACAATTGTCAGATAAAATATCCATATCCATGTCAATTCCAGTTATTTATTTTCAGAAATAAATTAGGCGGGAGTGTAAATAGCTACAGACACGCGTACTCGATCGAGAGACTACTATTTTCAGTACTCGCGCGTTCGATTCAAGCAGCGAAACGAAACGGCATCGAGACAGGTGAACACGGAGCGAAATTAAAATAGGAGAGAGGATTGATTCCAAACGACAAGAAGCGGCTCGTGAACCGAGGCGAAACGTTAATCTTTACGATGGATGCGGAGCATTTTTGCGGCAGAGTTTCTCCTTAAACGGTCGTCAGATGATAAAGTAGCGGCCAGACGATGTAATTTTCGAGGTAAACGAGCTGGTACGAGGCGTAATTAGCGCTGACACTCGTAACGTTAGACGCGTTACAATTAGACAATTCGCTGGATTACAAGGAAAGAGAGTTGTTCAAGTAATAAAAAAAAGAGAAAAAGAAGAAGAAGAAGAAAGAAATCCTCGATAACCGGAGGCATTAAAACGGTGAATCTGCACGCTTTACGCCAATGTAATAACACTTTCGGTAAACGTTAAGCGTTTCTGCCGTCCTAGCGGTGGGTAATTAAGTCGTTTCCGGGTGTAGTTTAGAAAAGTGGTCGGACGTTTCCACTAACACTGTAGGAAAAACAGCCGGGGAAACCGAACGAGGTGCAAGCTCGCACGTAAATCCGCATCCTCCGGTTAGGGAGACCGTTACGAAAGGCAGTTTTAGAAAAGGTAGTTCGTCGGTAATAGATATTACCCCGGTTGCGTTCGATGTCGATAACTTGGCCGATGGATGACGGCGAAAGTCCACGGAGACGCTCGATCGAATCGACAGCAGCGCGATCCACGATCGACGGTGGAAGAGGACCGTGAGAGTTCTCGATGGCGGGGCCGCCCATCAACTCGGTAATTTGCAATTAAAGAATCGGAGTCACGCAGCCTCGTGGTGTCTTCTTCGAGATCGTCGCGACGTCTCCGCTTTCTTAAGCGGAAATTCATTCGTTACCCCCGATTTCCTCGGGCGACAGTGAGAAAATATGTTCGTCCATTTGAATTGCAAGTTTCGCGAAACGTGCGTACCTTTCGTTCCGTGATTCATTCGAATACCGACGATCTACGAACACATCCGCTTGATTAAAGAGCGGATTAGAAATCGTTTGATTAAAATTCTCGACACGCTCCCGATTGATCAACGATTATTTGTTTAACGATTATCTGTGATTTGTTACGTCGATAAATCAATCGGGGAAGTTGACTCGTTCTATGTGAAACGTTTCAAAACTGACACGAGTCCCCCGGACCTGTTGTGCTATACTAAATTTACAAAATCGCGTGACGTCTTTATCTAAATCAAGAACTTTAAACACAAAAAAAAAAAGAATTTTTGTGATTTTTTTCAAATATAATACATGTGTCGATCCTCAAGTGAGGAGAAGAAGGGGGGCTATAGATCTTTCTCTATAGAAAATAAACGAGAGAGCAAAGAGTCGAGGAGTGAACGAGTTAAGGGCGCGGAGGATATCGCGATCGAGTCGAGAGTCGAAAACGAAGCGAGAAGAGCGGCCGAAGGCTGCATCCTTGAGGCGACGAACGCTTACGAAGCAAGGCCGATCGTTGATCGGCGAGGTAGTTTTCAAGCGGGACTGTACACAGTCGGGTTGCGCAGGTGTGACCGATGGCGGTGTTCTTTGATCCTCGCAGGGACTCCGCGGCTACCTTGTCCACCACTCATCGGCCGGCTCTCTTTTTCGTCACTCGGTTCGATTATTTCCTAATGGCTAACGCCATCGCGAAAACGGCCGTCGCTAATCTTACCGCGCTGTTTCCCGCCGCGCGTTGTTCCTGTCTGCCCCTTTCTTCGCCGATCGCCGAAATGGATAGAAAAAGTTTTGCCAGCGTGTCGCTGAAAACGAGCGCGCGATGAACTGTTCAAACGACTTTATCGTTTAGGAGAGTACAGCTCGGTTCAAAATGCTCATCGCTGGATTATCTAGCAGCGTTTTCAAATCGAACTTTCGGCTTCCGGCAGTGTAGAGTGGCTCACGAAGATGTTGCGTATATTTTACAATTTATTTTATTTTTCATGGATCATGCAATGACTTTATTTTAAGTTCGAAACAAATTTGAAAATTTAATAATTACGTTTCATAGAAATGAAAAAAGTGTGAACAATCAACGAACGATAGGGAAAGAAAAGAGAAATTAATCGCAATTAGAATTATTACATTAACCGCGCATATTTCGATTCGCGTCATCCGTCTTTGACTCGTTTGAGTCGAGCCGAACCTACCAACGAAAATTTCAACATCCGGTGGACGAGTAGCTCCGCTGGAATCTCGGTCGTCTGAACACCGTGACGAATAGGTAATACGATTTTTATGGAGAGATTCTCCTACCACCGCACGAAAATGCATCTGATTTGTGGCCGGTGGAAGCCGTGAGCGGAGGAGCAGCGCGAGAAAAGGGAACCCTGTTCTAGGGATCGAGCGTTCACAAACACGCCCGAGGATACTCGATTCGTTTTGCATTTCTTCTCTAGACCTCTCGTTCGGAGATTAAGAAATTTCGATATTAGAAAGGAGATAGAAAGTTTGAATGGGAAGAAGCGACCCTCGAGTTCCAACGCGTATTTATGGTCGAGACCCCGACCTTTGGGGCGCTTCGAACTCACAGATCCTCCTTGATTCACGACCGAACTGAAAAATGCGGAATTCAACGCTGGAGCTATCGAAGGAATTTGAAACCAAAATTCGTAGTTTTTTTTTTCATAGAAATTTGTATAAACGATTTTTCAAACAAAAGCTTGTACTCTCTGTTATATCGTAAACTTTCTCGATTCCTCTCTTATTTTTATTTCTCTGATATTTTTATATTTTAGTCGTCGGATGGTTCTGCTGTCAACGTTGTTTAATATTTTTGAAAACATTACAGAAACATTAACAGATTATTCTACGTGTGCATCGCACAGCGTGGAAAGGTGAGTTTGATGTTCTTAACTTCGACGCTCAATGATCATCCACATGCGCCGCTAACGATACGAAATAGAAATCATTAACATCGGATTCGATGAGAATCGCCGACGAGAGGTCACGCATGCCACGAATCGAATTGGTCATGCCTTATTTCCCCGCGCACACGTTTCTGTAATCGCGTTTCTACGCCTTGAGCCGCCATTGCGAGAAACGTGGGAACGTGACGCGTAATCATCGTTCCATCTCCTTATAAATGGAAAATCGATTCCATTAATCCGATCAATTGGTCGAACACTCGTCTCGTCTATAAATATGGCATCAAATCTAACATGTATCTACTCATGATTTCGAGTCGAGTTTCGTCTTATCGATTAAAATGGTTTCATGGATGAGAAGTAAGAGTACTTCCATGAGCATATTTGTAATGCATTCGTTTCATGCGAGCTTACAATCAGTACCTATAAATTTCAGAAATGTAAGTAGATTTCGTAGATCAATGTTTGTAAGATTCAAAGCTTTAACAAATTTTGCAAATCAGAATTCTGACAGACTGAACTAGTTTCTTGTTTCTCGCTAGAGGAGTCTAAAAGAAATTTACAGGGTGGGCCAAAGATCACTTCCCACTAAAATAAAAATTTAATTTGAAACTAATAAAATTAGTTTTTCCTATATTTTGATGTTTCGTTAAAAAAAGAAAAAAAAAATAGGTGGTTAAAAATCTCTGACGCACGTCTCGAGACGCTTACGGAAAATTCCGCCATTTGAATGAACGAGGCACTCGATCCCACCTCTGTTCGTCTAACCGTTTATCGAATCGTATCTCTGTTGCAGAGCAAGCGAACCACCTGAACCTGTTCAACAACCGGCAGCAACCGAAGAAGAAGCGCAAGAGTCGGACCGCGTTCACGAATCAACAGATCTTCGAGCTGGAGAAGCGATTCCTCTACCAGAAGTACTTGAGCCCGGCCGACAGGGACGAGATCGCCGCGCAGTTGGGCTTGAGCAACGCGCAAGTGATCACGTGGTTCCAGAACAGGCGGGCCAAGTTGAAGAGGGACATGGAGGAGCTGAAGAAGGACGTGCAAACGGTGAACCCGCTGCTGGTCGCCCAACACCACAAGACGTTCTTGGAGAACGTGCAGGATCTTGGTATCTTGAAGAAGCGACCTCTGCCGAGCAGCATGGACGAGAAGTCGTAGGAAACGAGGTGCCTCGATGCTCGTCGTTGAGGGAAAACCGTGATTTCGTGGCTTGTACTCTAGAGGCTTAACACGAATCTGCTCGTCGAACGATTGCTGTTCTTCGAAGAACGAAGATTTGTCGATCGTTGGAAACGTGATGACCCGAGTGGGAGGTCTAAGTCAGACCTTCTTTTCCACTCGATCGGTCTCTCGTAGTTTCGTTCTTCGTGGTACTCGTAACACGAGAGTACGAGGAATGGACCGTGGTCGTTGTGATTTGGGTGTATCGACGTCATCCCGGTGGGATAGGGATGAAGAGAGACAAGGCATAGTACAAACAAAGCATCTTCCTCGACGACGTATCGCGGACAATGAAAGGAGCCATTTCCACGAGGTGTCTTGTGTCGATCGTCCGCGACGTTTCTTTGTCGAGACCGTGCGCAAAGACTGTCAGAGACAGTGAGAGAGAGAGAGAGAGAGAGAGAGAGTCAAATTGCAAAAGTCTGACGGATAGTTAGGCGTCGTTGGTTGAAAACGATCGTGGCGTGTCAAGGGGGGGCACACTGAATGGATGATCCTTCCGGCAAGGGGGTAACGGTACCATCGATCACTGTAAAACGTTTTGTAAATTGAAGACTGCCAAAAATTCACAGCCGATCCTCGTCGAACCTGATCCATACTGACGATCTTTTCGACGTTGCGATCGTGATCGCGATCGAACTATTGCTCTGTTGCTGTCGGGTGTTTTACGCGGGTTTTTGATCCTTTGCGTTAAACGTTGGAAGGAACTCGAGAACGAGGTGTAATTATATGTTATATTTAAAAAAAGGGGAGGGGGGAAAACTACGCATCCTGACCAAAACGTCGAACGAATTCCACGTTTCCTTTAGCGAGTATCTAGGACGAACTGCTACGACCGTTCTGTATTATATTGTATTTATTTGCGGAAAAACGGGAGAGAGAGAAAGAGGATAATCGTGGTTAAATAAAAAGCCAAAAGTGATCCGGAGAAAACATCGACGATTTATGTAAGTTATTAAGCAATTATATATAGCGTATAAATTATAAAAGAGAGCCGTCGAATCGTGTTGCGCGCTCGTCGTTGTACATAAGTTATACATACATATATATATATTATATCGTTCATCCCCCTCGATATTACGTATAAATGAGATAGAGTCGTCGAGTACGATTAGAATAAACGGAAAAGGGAGACAACAGGACAGAAGCATAGAGATAAATAGATAAAAATAAATAAACGGAAAGAGACCTTATAAACGATATAGATGGGACACTGCAATATACCTGGTCAACAGTTTAATTAGTGAGCTTTATGATCGCGTAAGATGTAAATCTGTATTGCGCTTGATTGGTTTACGAAAGGTGATAGACGTGTGAAAGCGAAGCAAAAGAAAGTGCATGTGTGTGAGAGCGGTACCTTAGCATAGCGTGTATAGCGGAGTCGAAATAAATGGAGACATTTAAAATAAACGCGAGGAATAATTGTGTTCCTGTCCCTGGTTCCTACCGATCTCCCCTAAATCGATCCGTTCACCGCTCCGGGCGAGGTAACAGACACCAAAGGGGTAAGTCGTGCAAAGCGAGGCAGACTGATTGTGGAAGCGACAAAAGAAAATTTCAAATTAACGAGACAATGAATGAGCAGTGGATCGTGGAAAATTTCGTGTGTTGGCTATACGATCTTTTGAGAGAGGGAACGAGGGAGAGAGGAAGAGAGAGGAGGAGGATTATTGCCCGGAAATAGCACGATACAGCAGCAGTCCTTCCGAGAATCTTTTTGAAGCTGTTCGCGCAGAGTTTACTCAAAAGCGGTAATAATTTATTAAGATAAAGTCATTTCGCTATCCGAATTCGTTTGAAGCGAGTCTGGTGCTCGTCATAACCTAGCTACAACTTCGTTTACACAGAGATTCGGAAAATTCGAAAGCAGGAGGAGGATATCCGTTGGATTGTAACTCCAATCGAGGGTATACTCGTATTTTTGCAATGTGGTGGAATTACGAAAAAAAAATCTCGAAAAGAATTCCCTCAATATTTTCATCATCACCACGGATTTTTTGTATGAAATCTTCAGAAATCGAAGCGTTCGTAACTGTCGTGTAATCACTCATGATGGATCGTGAGATATTAGTTCCAAGTTAATTCTCGTTCGCGTTGAAACTCGAGCGCGTATCTCGCGATAGATTCAAAGAATGTCGTATAGTGGAACGCGAATGGGATCGTGAATACCACGACGTTATCGAACACGCGGTGCACGAAACGGTTGACAGCCGTGAACAAACGATCGAATTTTTAATACACGGCGTGGTTTTAACGGCGTTTCGCGTGTCGCGCCGCTAGCCGCGCGGTCTCGTAAATAGAAAAGCTAATCAGACATTGGCAACGGTTCTCTCTTCCTGTCTCGTTCTTCATTCCGTTCTCTTCATCCCGTTTCTCTCCTCTTTTCTCTCTCTTTCTCTCTCTCTGTATGTCCGGCCAAACACAAGAGAGATATACGACAAGATACACGACCGCGCGCGTTACCGACCTACTTCCTGTGTTAGCGGAATATCTGATGCTAAACGGAACCATTTTATATCGAGTCTCGTTAATGAGCCCGTCATTAGCCTGTCGTCATTATCTCGATATAAAACACGCGTCGTTACTGCCGCGTCGTTGATCGATTAATCGAGGCTGAATCTAGGGATGTCTATTAGAGGTGTGATTACGCGATGAGCATATACACGCTGATTACACGTTTCGTTTGGCTCGCCGCGTGTGCAACGACGATACACACTACACAACCGCTCCGCCAGAGAGAGAGAGAGAGAGAGAGAGAGAGAGAGAGAGAGAGAGACGTTTCTCTCTGTCCGCGAGATAGACTTTCGCGCGATGCGGTTACGTAAAACGCGGCAAAAACTAGGAAGAGAGAAAAGAATCGGCTGAAGAAGGAAGGCTAAAGGGAGAAGGGAAACGCGAAAAAACTCTTGATTGCCTGCTACTTTCTACTTTTGAGTTGTTAGGAATACGGGATACCTATTTCGTTTTGTAACGCGCGCAATTTAAACATTGCGCGGGTTCGTTCGTCGTGGTTGATAAATATCAATTGTTTGTTAATAAATCGCGGATTTTCATCCGTTCGTTGAACTTTGGCGCTCGGTACGAAAAAATATACGAAATACCTGGTGTGTGATGCTTTCGGTGATGCTGCGTAAAACACGTTTTATTTTCAAAAAATATAAATTTACGTGAAACTCTTGTAACTCTTATCAGTCAATTTCAGAGAATTTTTCCTCTGAAATTTCTGAACCTCTATAAAAAAGAGAAAAAGCTAGAAATTGTATTACGCCACAGTAGCGTCAGCGGCAGCTAACACAGGAAAACGTTAATGTAGACGTTCGATGGACACGTTCGAAGGAAATGACAGCGGCCGCGATTCGACTTAAAGCGAATCTAATTCGAATAGCAAGAGTCGGTTCGTAGCCGTCGCTGGTATCGACGAGTCCGTGTATGAAGCAGTAAGCAAGGTAGCCCAACACCGCCCTGTAATTCAAGCGCCGCAACATCCAAATAAAGAATTCATAATGGCGATGATGACCGCCGCCAATTTTCTCGATATAGCCGATACACCAATAACTCAACCGATATTCAACCGGTACCGGTAATTTTGCTCATTGTCCTCGTCGGGTGCCTCGTCGAGAAACGGGAATGACATCACTGGGAAAACAAAATGATCTACGGTCGGCATTATCGAACTGTGGTGATACAGGCGTTATCGAACGAACGACGATAGGAAGAGCAAACAATCCTTCGGGGTTAATTAACCGTGTCACGCGACCACCGCCACCCCCGTGACGCATCACGACGCTTCGCCGTGAAATTACGAGTGCCATCGACTCGCGTGCGACACTCGACGTCTTTAAACATTTCTCTTGGCTTTTTACTCGTCCTTCCTCTGTCTGATTTATTCAGGCCACCAGTTGCGAGAACGACGCGATGCAAATTGCTTGCGGATTTAGTCAACCATTGATTTAGTTAATCGGGATTGGTTGATCTCTCAAGGACATGGTTCCAAATTTGACACTAATTGCAAGATACCATACTTTTCTTACAATAGCAATATTTGTTATATAGTTGACATCTTCTGATCAAATACAAAAAAAAGGATTATATAAAGAAATGTATGATTACATAAAATACGGAATATGTACATAATATGGTTGATTCGCGGATTGCTTGGGTTTTAAGCGAAAAGAAAAGTGACGTGTTGTCTGCAGATACAATTAATGTTTGGATATATGTGCAAAGGTATAATGGAGTTGGAGGAATTTTTTAAAAACTCTAGATGGTGCATCAAGTTTGACGAGTTCAAGAATGTATCAAAGCGGTCAGTATACATACTTATAGCAAGTTTATTATTACACATTCCATTCTTCTGTACATGTCCACAATCGACACAAACATTTCAATAATAAAATCAAGGTGGACGGGCAGAAGAAAGGTGGAATTAACTGCGAAATCGACGATCGGTAAGAAGCCAATCAGTGTTCTGCGTAATCCTCGGACCAAAGGGAATTATCGCGGCGCAATCAGGAGGGAAGATCATTTCTCTGGCATTGACACGCCCACGTAATTCGGACTCATTTACTCGTTGACTCGCTTAACCCGCAACCAGTTATGCGTCAGTCAGTCGTAGGTTTCGCGCCCGGCAGATCCATAATTTCGACGCTATCCGCGTCAGCACGCGAAGAACGAGTTTCCCTTGGTCCACAATGTAATTAGACAGGGTGAATCTAGGCTGGACCCATCAACGGGCCTCGTTAATACAATATCCGCCGGATGGTGGCGGTTTGCGCGCCGAAATCTTTTCTTCCTCCTTCAAGCTTTTTTCCTCCTCTTCTTCTTCTTCTTCGTCTACTTCTTCTGCTTTATTTTCTTCTTCTTCCTCTTTTTCTTCTTTTTCTTACCTTCTGCACTCATCGTTCGTTGTCGTTTTCTCGGACCTTCTTTTTTCCGGCGGTTTTTTAGATTCCTCGTAGACCAACAGCTCTTGTACCCGGTGGAGAGAACCCTCTCTCTACCTGCCGGGGTCTTTGATCTTCCCTCTCGCCAACGAGTTTCATTTACACGGGAGGTGGACTTTTTTTCGGGGCGAAACTAGCCACGCTAACGAGAACTCGCGAACTACGATTCGGTGGCGGCGGGGCCCCCCCTCCTCTTTCGATCTACGCCCTCGTGATTGACGTGGACGAGACTAACTGGACGCTAGCAGAAGAGCTTCGTGCTCCGAGCGAGGCCAGAGCGCGGAACTTATACAAGACTCTGTAAGACAAGAATCAACAGAAACTCCCGTGATCTCTCAATGAACAGGGAAATTGGATCTTAATGAATCGTTTCAAAAGTACTCGTCGAACGGGGGATGAGAATCCTTCATCTGTCTGAATTTAAGGAAGCAAGATTGACCGAGTGCTAACGACTCGCGTGTACGTGTGTAAATCGTGGAATCGGTGGAAGAAGAGGATGATGGATCGTAGCATGGACACGAAACTAGGTATAGACGTAAAACAGGAACGCGAGTCGGCGCGAATGGGACAGCTGATGAGCCGGTGTCCCCGAAGGCGATCGGCCGAGACCAATCAGCGTCCGTCCATCCGTCCTCGCCCTAATGACACCTGCAGGCTAAAAAGCCATGATATTCAACAGCCCGGACGCTAACGAACTCTCGGTACCGTGTGATCCGCACACGAAAACCAACGCGCTCGCGCAACACCTCGCCGGTCGTCCCTTTTTATAACGAAAATCACATAATTCGCTGGCAAATTAGCCGACGAAAGACGTACCTACGTGGTGTATCGTTCTTGGAAGATCCATAGACACGTCGGAGGAAAACGTCGTGGGAAATATTCCGGTGAAAGGTCTTGAAATTTTGAAAGTCTAAAATCTCGAATTTGAAAGTTTGAAAAACGAAGACTATGGTAAATAAGACTAAAAATATATGGTAATCTTGAAACGATTGTGACGGAACTTTTCGTTTAAGCGTCCGAATCTCAACGAACGGGAAAACACGAAAAGGCAAAGAGACGTGGATTTCTCCAAAAGCAAAAGCTGAAAATAACAAACGTTCTCCGTGTAAAAGTGAGGAAGAAGCAAGATGAACATATCAAATTGCGTATGGCTGCTTCCGTGCTTACGCGGCGAGCAAAGAAGCAGGTGGAAGCAGCGTAAATGATAGCATGGTATCGGTCGCGCGCCGTTAATGGGTCGAACGATTTAATCGGTTGGCAAGTTTCGCTGGGTCAGTCGTTCGACCATGCTCGTTCGATTAATCATCGTTTGACAGTTAAATGAACGGTTCGCGGAGATTAGTCCCGATATTCGTACGCGGGGCCCCATTAAGGGATCGATGTTGCCCGCCTGTGGGAGATCGGCCGAGCTAGCCAGCTAGCCGGTGTCGAAACGGCTGGCGTTTGTTTTCTAAGCCGCGAGTCGCTGCCGGTTGTTAACCACGTACCGTGCAATTTCCCTTGTGTCTCATTAATATCCGTGCTCTCGGTGGCTGGCCGCTTGCAAATGAAACCGTTTAATAAACGCGCTGGACAGCGCTTTCGCTTCGGTTCGATAGCCCGCGAACGCTAACTAGATCTGTCGGGCAGCGTTATCGTTCCATCACGGTGGACGTTGAGGATGGAATTTCCTATAAACGCACAGCGGCCTGCAAAACGCTCGCTTTTCTTAGTTCAAAGTCAATTTTTTAGAGTTTAACATCTTGAAGAAATTTTTTTTTTTTTTTTTTACGAAACAACGATCCTTCGAAGCTTCTTCAAATTATTTACTTATTTCAGATAATTCTGTGATCAAACGTAGGATTCTGAAAAAAATTACATGCTCAAAGTGAGAGAGATCATTTATCATATATAATTACATGACAATAGGCATTTTTCGAATGCACGTGTGAGCAGCGCAGAATCTGTAACAATTGAGAAAAGACGGTTCGATTCGATCGAGAGATGCTTCTGACGTTTAGGGAAGTTCCCATCTTCGACCGGATTCCGTATCGGGCCTGATACTCGAAATCGTCGATAGCGAGCGACCGGGATAATGACAGGGAAAGCCGGTAGCCTGGAATAATAAACGATAAAGTTACCCGGCGGAAATCTGACGTGGATTTCATTTGCTTGACAGCCTGTAAACGTCAAAATCAGACCCGTCAATCAACCGTTCAGATTACCCGTTCGATCATTCCCGGTAACCAGTCTCTGCCTGACGGAACGAATTCACGACGACCGCTAATTACGACGACGCAGGATAAACGGGATCGGCATTAGACACACACTGGACGTGCATAAAATGCACCGCGATTGAACGGCAATCTATTTTTCCCATTTTATCCTCGATGTGCTACGTTTCGATACGACGCATCGAAAAACAGACGAGGCGAATCAACGACTGGTTGCCTTTCCCTCGCGAACTTGTAGTTCATGGGACGCACTATCGCAACGAAATGCAACGATCGAATGGATTTCACTCGTCTCGCAATTTAATGGTTTTGCATTTTGTATGCTCAATCGTTAATCGACACCTCGTGAGTTCGTATTCTAACATGCTTTGTATTGCGCCATTTTTGCTCGACTTTTTCACTCAGATAAGTGTACGTGTCATAGATAGTGACAATCATCTTCAAATTTGAACGAATTATTATCTACTTGTGAAACTTATTGGTTTTGTCCAGGACGATGCAGTTACATAGCTGCCAATTGTGACGAAATCAGTGATTGTTCGTTATTTATCGAAAATAGAATCGTCAACGAAATTTTATAGATTCACAACAAATTTTTTCAAGGATTTTCGATTACGTAATGCATTGTGCATTCTTCCCGACTTTTCTTTCGACTTTTATAAATTTTACGTCTTGGAAATATGCGTTGTTTAGACGCTTTGTGTTCTAATGATCGATAGTTCCAACTCTATCAGTACCAATCTGCTGCAACCTCCTTTATACCAATCCATAATACATAAAAGTGTTTCAACATCCTGAAAGTCCGCCTCGAGAGCAATTAACCGAGTCACAGACAGTCGCATCAATCACCGGCGGAATGATCGTCGCCAACGACCTAAACAGGTAGTAGGCAAGAAAGTTGCGCGGGATCGATCTACAGGTCGTTTCACGCGGCGTGTATACCACGCGCGTAGAAATGATCAGGGATCACGATGACGTCAGGTTGACGGAACGGAACGGGTACCGGATAGGTTAATGGTAAGGAGGTCCAGGACCAGGCGGCAGGGTCTGCCAGCGGCTCGACTGCTGATTACAGACCTCCGGATCCCCTACACTCTCGCTCTCACCTCGGTTATTGTACCGAGCGAGGCCGGGACATCACTATAGATCACCGGCCGGCCGGCAGTTTGTCCGATCAGCGCGGCCAGAAGTGTTGCAACTCGTAAGCGTGGAGGTGGTCCCGGGCATTCCAGTTTCCAGAGAAATTTATCGGTGGCGTTTCGCGGCCTCCTAATGCGCCCTCTTTTCTTCGCCCTCGGTCCTCCTTTTTCGTTTCCTCAAACTTCTGACAACTCGGAGACGTTTCAGAAACTTGGCAATTTCGAACGTTAAATTTGTTTAGAAACTGCTTCTTCACCGTCGGGTACGGTCAGTTTCCTGGTTCGTTTCCTGAAACTTCTGACAACTCAGAAAC
This sequence comes from Melipona bicolor, assembly GCA_030673865.1. Taxonomy (NCBI): domain Eukaryota; kingdom Metazoa; phylum Arthropoda; class Insecta; order Hymenoptera; family Apidae; genus Melipona; species Melipona bicolor. Next base: position 5,607,225 of record JAHYIQ010000012.1, read on the forward strand.
TCGGGAAATTTCTTAATTAAAAGATGAAATTTAGAAACTGCTTCTTCGTCTTCGGTCCTCTTGGCTGGCTGTAGATTTTCTAAATTGTCTACACTGTGAGAGATGTGAAATTTCTAATTTGAAATTTCTAACTTTTATCGTGTAATTGCTACTTAATCGCTACGAACGATTATGACACGCACCTAAACGACTAAAGGCGATGAGAAAAATGCGCGTTCATTTAAATAGCAAAAGACAGAGGTAGTCGGACGATCGACCGGCAAGATCGTAGAAAATGTCATAATCTACAACAGTTGGAAAGTAGAGGCCCCGGTTAACCCGGAGATTTAGGTTCGTCGACGTGTGCAGCAGGTTCGGCCGTGGCGAGGTATCTACTAGGTGCACAGCGTGGCGTGTGTGTCGGCGCAGGCAGATTAGAGGCCGCTGGATAATTAAGTAGCGCGTTCGACTAACGCCCAGCTACAACGGTGCTGTGCAGAACGATATCCGATATCCTTCGTGCCACGGATTTCCCTCGAACAAATTTCGCCGATCCTTTCCTTCAACTTCTATCCCTATCCCATCCCGATATCTCTCGGAGCCGTGACTCCCATGTTGTTCCGAACGATCGGTCCAATTAGCGTTAAAAAATGATACCCACTTGATAGCCGGTTCTATCTACATGCGTACGCGACGCCGTTCTCTCTTTCTTTCTCTGCTACTGCCGTATAACGAGCCCGTTGAGGAAATCGTTGCAAGGAGACAGGTGTCCGACGAGCGGCGAGAAATAATTACGTCGTACGGTTTAATCGTTGGCCAAGCTAAAAGAAAAAGAGAGAGGAAGGGTGGGAGATACGACGACGAAGAAGAATCTTGCGCGAGATTCGGGGCTAGGATCGGCAGAAGGTCGCGAGGAGACAAAAGCGTTCACGGGTTCGGGCAGTGAGGATTCCACGGATCTCGGGAACACGGCATCACGGCACACGGGGGTTCGGATTATTAGTGAGCGGGTAGTCGTAGAAGGTGTGATTCTGACGTGTCGGACGCCTCTTCTCCGCAGGTGAGATACCACGAGACCGGCGAACAGATCAGAGAAGGACGGCAACTCTCCGGATCGGACGGAGAAACGAGAAATCACCGCGGTGAAGAAGAACCGCTCCTTGAGGAGAACGCGTTAGAGAGAATGAGAGAGAGAGAGAGAGATGGCGAGATCGAAGTCGTAGCGGCAGAACAGGCCTCTAGTGCACGGAGAGCGCACGAGCAGAGAATGGGGAGAAAAGAAAGAAAGAGTGAGAAAGAGTGCGGCACGGCGTGAGGTAGAACAAGGTGAAGAGAAGGAAACGGAAGGGGGTACAGAAGGATGGTTGGGGTGGGAGAAGATCAAACGAGCCGACAAGCCACGGGGTGGTCTCTACCCGCGCTCCTTTACCACTCTTTTCCTCCTCTTCGTCTCTGCCTACCAGCCTCCACCTTCTCCTTCTTCCTTCTTCTTCATCCACCTTGTTCTCCACTTCTTTCTTCGTCCTCTTCGTTCCTCCTGCCGAGCCGTCGTGTCTCTTGCTCCGTCTCTCCTCCATCCCTCGCCTCTATATTATTCATATTTCCACGCTCGTGTTCGGTCGGCTATGTGGTTCGACGATCATCCACACGCTCGTTTCTTCTCGGTGTGTGCGCGCGCGTCGGGGCGCGCGTGTAACGCCCGGGACATGCAATCTCCGCGGGGTCCACCAGAGGAGATATGCCAAGCGGCCGACAACATTGTGTCGAGAAGCGGAGAGAGAGAGAGAGAGAGAGGAGCGGTCCTTCTGCTTAACTTTTGCACGGTGCGTTGCGCCGCCGTGGAAATTCGCGAGTGCCGTGAAAAGGATACACAGCCTGGACAGAGGAGGGAACCGTTCGATTACAGAGAGAGCCTCGCGGAGACGTTGAACCGAGCGATTGGCCATCTTTGCAACTTGCCCGGCCCTGCGTGACAGCCTAACGACGATAAATGACACTTCGAAGAATCATTCGTGGCCGATTATCGCGTTGGAATCCATTGTCAGACGGCATAAGGGACCAAGAGTTACGAAAAGCCCTGCAAAAGTCCTCGAAAGGATCTGTCTATGAAACTGGTATATTCGAAGATCGCGAAGATTACGCACAATATCGGAACGTGTATGTATGTACATTGGCGAACGAGAAGTACCACACGGCGATCCACACCGATGCTCGCATTAATAAATTCGCAGCAAATCACGGGTGAGGATTGCGAAGCGAACGGGGCGATTTTAGTTGCAAATCGCCGAGCGCCGCGAGACCCGACAAAGGCTCCATCAAAAGGACCGCTTTTCTTCCCCTCTTTCTCCCTCTTCCTCTTGGTCGTCTCCTTCCACCACTCGTAGCTTTGCGCTTCTCGTTCTTCCTCTCTCTCGCCGCCTCTTTTCTCCTTCTCCCTCTTCTTCTTCTTTACCCTTTCTCTTCTATCAGCTTCGTCCTCGGTAACGTGCATTCTCTTTCTTCTCTCGGAGATGTTAGTCTCTCTCCACGCTCTAAGTAAGTCCAGCCTCCTCCGGAGAGTGTACGGATACGCTACACGACGAAGACACTGGTCGTTTCTCGATTTCATCCCAAGTACCATACTCTCTCTCTCTCTCTCTCTCTCTCTCTCTCTCTCTCTCTCTCTCTGGAGTTTCTCCACACCTCTCTCGCTATTATCATACAAACATCGACGACTCGATGCCGGAAAAGTTGCGGTCGAGAAACCGCAACCATCATCCACGCCAGCCGTCCCGGGTGAAGCCGTTCCTTCGCTGCTCGACGTGTTCCGCAACGATTTCGACTCGAGCTTTTCGAAAATAAACTTCGAACCACTCGACTCGCCGTGTCAGTCGCAAGAAAAACTTTGGTTAGCGGTTAGTCATCACAGTCTCTGTAGAAAATTTCCCTCTGCGGAACAGCGTGAAAAGAGGTTGTTAGATCGGGCGAGGGAAAGAAAGAGGCAATGAGAACAGGTACCGGTGTCGAAGGGTCCTCGCAATCGGCTGGAAACGCTGTGAAAAAGGGCGATTCGGGCTCTTGCGGTAAAAGAACGGACCAGGTGCCGTAAGAAATTAGTGGTGGCAACGTGCACAGGCCCCGGCCAGGCCGTCAAGGTCCCTAATAACCTCGCACCGGATGGTATCGACGATGCTGGTCCAACACACACCGTACGCTCCCCCACCCTCAACCAACCGGACACCCCTCCGTTGCATTACCCTCGGCATCTATAGCTCAATTTGCCGACACCTCGCTAAGTATAGGTTGGGTGGGTGGTCCTTCCTGGGACCACGAGGCTCACGAGAGCAAGAGGAGCAGCGGTCCTCTGACACGCGGGACCACGACGGACGGAGAGCGAAGAAAAGAGGGGGTGTGAGAGGTAGTGAAATGCGGGGTAGAAAGAGTTTACGTCGTATATCTCGATGAACCATGGTGGGTGCAACGGGCCGAGAGTATGTAGGTATTGGGTTGGTCGGGCATCCGTGCCACCCACCAGATACGTGAATTTATTTGACACTGGATCCCACGCAACCCCGTTCGGCTTCGGTTCCATCTTCAGAGGGGAGGTTGCGGCCTGCGTTTCAACGGGGGCGCCTCGAGAGAGGCGGACGACGAATTTTCGACAACTCACTAGCCGAAGGAATTTTTATTTTCATTTTTCACCGACTCGGGTCGGTGATTGGGTTGGTTGGAACGGCGAAGGCCTTGGGTGTGGCTCCGCGAACGAAGGTTATTTTAAGAATCGACGCTTCGTGCTGTCGAACGCGAAACGTAACGCTCGTTCACCGCGCGTCGTTTATCGTGCGGACAAGTGAGGTTCCTTTGCACGAAACACAATTAGTGCTGTTGAGAAGAACTCGTTTGAAGGGGAGAACGTATACTGGAAATTCCTCGCCAGTTGGCCTGCCATTAACATCCGAACACCTTTACGGCCGCCGATAATTCCCTCCGATATCGCCGATGAATCGAGATAACAACGACCATTAGACCCTCGGCTATATTCCATGTCCGACGATAATTTTATCATGGCTACCGATAATAACCTCCGTCATTTCAATATAATGCAGCTCCTATTTTACGCGATTAATTACTGGAAACACGGGTATCGTGCAACAAATTGAATCGGGCAAACACAAGTTGCCACGTACAAAGCGACCGCTGATACGCACGAGTAATTACACCGAGATAATCGACGGGCCAGTGACTTTCTAAATTGCTGATTTCTAGATCACTAAATAAGCAACCGTGTCGTAGATTGGGCCGCGAATAGAGGCCAATTGATTAACACGACGAACATGTCGTTCGTTACGATCGTCGTAGCAGTAATATACGTACATATCTGCGCAGCGCGGTAGTCCGTTCTGTGCCAAACGCCTGCTTTTACCGTCAAACTGTTTCTTCCACGAACGTATATAATTCAAAATTAGAGCGCGCGTGCTATCGGATCTGCAAAGTGCAGCGGCGAATCGTAAAACGCTGCTGCCCTTTGCCACGGAAGCTCCTTCGTTTGTTTGTCGCTGTCCGCTCATGTTTGCGCGAACATTCGAAATCGACTCGAGAAGCAAGTTACGGTAGAGAAAATCCAGAAAATTTGCAACAAAATGATAACAACGTGTTCTGTACGTTGCAGAAACTGTCTTTGCTGAAAAAGTTTCGAGAAGATTGGATACGAGCAAACGCGAGTAATGTCGATCAAAGTACAAAGACAGGCGATTGGATAGTTTCAGAGGAATTTAAAACAGTTATTAACACTCGCAGAGGCGGCGGATTGAAGTGGTTAAACGCTTGGGTGTTCTTTTCGGCGGGGAACGGTAGCCGGGAGCGGAGGAATGCGCTCGAGGACGAATCGCGAGGTTGCATGACGCGGGCAAATGAATCAGGGAGAGAACGCAAGCCGACGCGGGAGGGTGCACCTCTCCTTGTTCCCTGATTTTATTTCCGTTTGCGAATGTCTTGTAATTAATTCGTGTTTATGGCGTCGTCGACTGTTGTTACACGGCCATCTTTGTCGAGGTTTGAAAATTCAAGTTGCGCTACGTCCATCGAAGGGGGGAACGAAGAAGGAGACGCTGCTTGAAAAAAATGCCATCCCGCGACACGTGAACCACATTTCTACGAATCAAAATTCCTCACTCACACGAACGCCATGTCGACTCTGTTGATATCTGTAACGAGCGCTTCAGAGGAATATGCGTTATCTGTCCCGATCGCTTCAATTAGTCGAGGGCAAGAAATTGACGTTCTTTATCGAAAGAACGCCACGAATCGATCGCGATTGAATCGACGATTAATCTAGATTCGGTAATTGCAGAAATTACACGACGATGCGATAGCGATTGAATCTGCGATGCGAAGCAGATGGTTCATTCTTTGGATGGAACGAAACGGATATGTGATAGTTAATTGATTTAACGCTGCGCAGTGTGTCTCAATAGCCGCAGTCGAATCCAGGTATATATTTTTAAAATTTTCAACCCCTTGTTGACTGACACTCGTCATGCACTTATGCAAAATGATGTGTCTAACTCGTCATTCAAATTGAAACAATATTTAACACATTGAATTTATTTGTTTTCATTTTGTTTATTTTTGTTTTGCAATTCTAATTGCCTGAAGTCCTCTCACTGAAATAAATGAATCTTTTACATATACAAAAATCGTTTCAAATCGGTAACCAAAGGATTAGTATTATAATATAACGTGAGAAAAGACAATTTTTCTCGATTCGAATCTCTCGTTGATAGAAAGATTAATCGATGTCAAAGGAGGAAAACTGCGTCCCGTCTCGATGATAATAACCGATTGCGTAAAACGAGATGTTGTTGCGCGTCGATCTTAATTCATTATTCATGCGTCGATGCGTCGTAAAACGTGCAAAATTAACGTAATCGTACGAGCGGTAATCGATCGAACGCAACGTTATTAGCCACGTGACAAAGCGACGGAAGAGACGTTCTTGCTGAGGAATCGGCGGCAAATCGATCGACGAGGGAACGCGCGACGGTCAGGTACGCGCTACCAATGTATCGCGAAATGCGATTAACTAATGAGCTATAGCTATACGGCGCTCCGTCGCTTACTAATCGTCATAATGCGCGGCGCGATCCAACTTGCAATTAGTCACGGATCCCGGGCCAAGCGAGCCGATAAAATATATAGAAAACAACCGGGCGGGGGGAGAGGTAGTCGAAGAGAGAGAAAAATCGGACGGGCGAACAATAATCCGGGAATCGATTCCGACGTCCATCTGCTTCCGTGCCGGCCCCGAGCAGCTCGATCGTTAATTAATTTAAGCGCTTAATCCCCTCCACACGGGGCATAGAACCGCGCCGCGGCGGCCCCCTTTTTCCAGGTTTCGTTCCGCGCGGCCACAATCATAATTTTCGGTTTTAATCGATCTATGAGGCGCGGGCGCAATAATATTTTCGGTGCGGTAGAGACGCGGTGCGTGCGGCCCTGTGTGACTCGTGTAATTGGCTCCCAACTGGACTTCAAAGGGTGCCGCTCTCCTTCATCCGCGCCGACACTGGCACGAGAGAGAGAGAGAGAGAACGAGAGAGCTCTCGTCGGCTCGCTCGTCCGGCTGCTGCTGCCGTTGAACGAAGACGGGCATACGCGAGGAAAGAGGACGCTGGAGAGAGACGCCGATAAAAGACGAAGAGGGGGCTACGTGAAAATTACACGCGCCATGCGCGAGACGCGAGTGCGTGAAGGACGGAGAATGCTGGGGGATCGGTGGTAGGGATGATTAGAGTGGGGGGAAAGAGAAAGGGTTGGAGGTAATACGCATGCGCCCGAGCCATTGGTGTGACGAGGGTGAATATACACGGCCGGGGTGTCGGCGAGATAAAGATGACACCGGGTTGTCTCGTTGGAGCCGAGGACGAAGATGGCGAGTTGGAACGGATCGTGAGGTCGAGAGGGACGGACGAAGGTGAGAGACGAACAGGACGAACGAAATCGCTCAGCGATGTGTTTCGATATTGGGTAGATAGTGTTCGATACGGCAGACCCTTGTCTCGTTTGGTTAATCGTCGGACGTATGCGTGTAAATACACCTGTATCGTTGGAAAGCGGCCACTTTTATGCTGCTCGGCGCCATACCGTTCGCATGTCCCTTCGATTCACGTGTCGTAACGATCGATTTGCGCGTTCGATGATGGATCGCGTAGCTAGCATGATTTTTAAAAGAGCATTCTGAATTTGCTATTTGCATTCGTAATGAGGTAGTTTGCCAGTCTTGGGCAATGATGATTGCCGTTGATTCGATGAAAAATTATACCGTCCATTATTTCATGCTTCGAGTAATCGCTTTCAGTCTGGCTACAAAATGAATAGTTTGTTTCGCTGATCCCTCTGTCAGAGTTGCAAAGAACATCGAGAACATCAGCGTTGTTTAATCATGAAATATTCTTGAACTTTTAACGAGCAGCTTGGAAAATGTTACGCTCCGAGTTTCGAAAATGACACTCGTTTTCATTGTTTCATTGTGTGTCTAACGGATCCAACGGGGAAGCGTTTTTCGATGACCCTTCGAGTCATGGATTCAACAACAAATTCTACACGAGCTCTAGCAACATCCCATTTCCAGACAGAATTTAACCAGTCGAATTAACGAAATTAAAACACCCCGAAAAGACGCTGTCCTCCATTCAACGATCATGCTTAATTTCCAATTAAATTTCCACACTTAAATTTCCAGTCGAAATGTAAAATAGATCTAGATTTGCAAAGACGTAAACGTGTTAAGCGTGGTATCGGTGGGAATCGCGGCGGAGTTTGGCAGTCGGTAACGAGGGAACTCCCTGGACTCCCCGGTGAATCCCGACCAAAGGAGAGCCTAACACCCGAGGACACGGGTCGTTTAGGCGGCTCCTTTCTTCGATCATTAGTCCGAGGCCGCAGTCAGTCGAGGGCTCGTAAGTCCGCGACTGGTATCTCTTCTTTTTCCTCCCTGTCTCTCCGCTTCGCCTTTATCCTTCTCTTCCCATCCCCTTGTTCTTGCCTCTCACCCCTTTCCGCGACCACGTTGACCTTTGACTTTGTGCTCTTTCGTCTCTTCTGCTCACTCGTTGCACGCTCTTCTGCTAGCACGCACATTCTTCGGCCAAGCGTATCGCCAGTCGCTAGCTGCCGAAGAACACGCATTAGGGTATTGAGAGGAGTACGCTAATTAAGATTTGAGAAGAGGGTTGGACTCTTCCGAATACCTCGTCAATCGTCCCATTATCCAAATGGAAAAATCATATTGACACAAGATGTTGACAGAACGATCCAACGTGCTGCGTGTGCTATTTAGCGAACAGGAAGCGCGAAGATGCGACGTTGTCTGTCGGCGTCGATACGCGCCACGGAGCGTCGCAGAGCCCGGGAGCCGTCGTGCGTCGTCTGCTGCCCGGTAGCACCCTCGAAGATGCCTCTCCCTCAGAAACAACGACTTTTGTATAATCAAAGCTGCCTCTCGGTAGTTTGGTTAATTATCGTCTATTGACCCAACTTCCCCGACGCTTTCGACCGGGACGTCGCTACTTTGCGCGAGCTCCGAGGCGATTTCTGAATGGCGGAGCCTTGGAATTTCACGATTACGGTTATTTCACGCCGTTCCCTTTGAGAGTTTCGTCCTCTTCGACACTTTAAGGGTCCCATAATTTTCGGAATCTTCGATTTTTCGATATTCAAATTCGCGATTACGGTTTTGAACGTGTATCTGTTACAATATATTACGTGTTCGAAGCCTCGAATTCATGGAAGTTCTTGATGGATCTTGAGCTTTGAAAGTCGCGGAGGTACTGAAAGTTTTGAAAATCTTTGGACGTTTTGATCGTCTTGATCGTTTATTATCAGAACAATGTGTATCACTGGTGAAAGTTTGGATGTGAATTGACACTTGGATAATAGCGTCCGACGTTGAATAGAAAATTCCAGGTGTTCGTGTGTCAAGAGTTACACGGATCGAGATTCGAGTTAGTTTGCCACACCGTGTACACGTCAACTCGCACGACACACGTGAAACAGGGATTTCTAATTTAAATGTCTGCTACGTGGCTCATAGAGGAAGGATGGCTCCGTATGGCTGACAACGACGTCTCCCCATACGACGTTCTGCGGAAATCGTCGAGACAGGAACTCTGGACGCCGCGTGCCTGTGTGCGAGACTGTTTCTGCGAAAAGTTACGCTCAGGCGCCATCGTTGCTCGCCAGGTACGCCCCTCGCGGACGACTGCGGCTTGGTGACATCGCCAAAAAAGTTTTCCTGTTAAATAGAACCGAACAGTTCTGCTCGACGAAACCTTTTTCTACGGCAAATACGCGAAGGTGGAGGAATCGCGCACTTATTTGCGCTCTCGTGGCAGAAAAAGAGGTCACGACAGTCTGGTTCCTCGTTCGTCAAAAGCAAAAAGAGAAGAAGAGGAGCAGAAAATCTTAGGCGCGTTAGAACGTTAAAGATGTTGGTTTAGGGGTGTTTTATACGGCGCGAAATTAGTCTGTTTTTTGCGCTTATCAGAAGTTCAAAGCTCGGCTACGTTCCGCTCGTTCTCTAGAGTCGTTAGCAGATTCTTCGGGGTTTTTGCTTTGGCTAATATCGCACCCTCGTCGCCTGTGACACACGGATCGTGACAGATTGTTGCACCTAATTCCTCTCGCGTTTGTCCCATCAACAGATTTCGAACCCTTTTCAACGTCGCTAACCGACGATCGAACTTCGAGAGCTGAGAGATTTATTGTGGCAGCATCTGACTTCTGAGAAACTGAACTAACTGAGACAACATATCACGAGTACATGATCGCAGATTTAGAGTGACACATAGCTACAGAGGACGGCAGCGTGAAGGGTGCAGTCTTTGATGGAGTGGATCGAGAATCTCTATCAAGTCTGAATACATCAGGTGTTCTACAAATTTGGTGAAACTGAGTCACTTAGGCAGTCGAGAATTTGAAGAGAATCGTCAAATGCCAATGAGGCAAGCTCATCTATCAAAGCTCGAAGCTTTCGTCTATTGTTTTAACCCTCTAATGGCACTGTTTAACCTTTGAGAAATTTTCGTTAAATTACCAAACTCTGCGAAATTTAAATTTACTTCAAATTTTACGTTCTCTTTGGCAGAGATTAAATTAAAAATTCTAAATTGTTACGAATCCCAATAGTTCAACGATACTAGCATAGGATAGAGTCAAGAAGAAAGAAAATCTCGAAATACGAGGAAACGAAGATAGAAATAAGGAACGATGCAATCTGTACGAACGTTGTACCTGGATTTTTGCTTTCCTTCCAACGTGACCTCACGATTTTCAAATTCCCTTTTAACGTTAATTGAAGGAAATCTCCGCTTTTTACGACAGGCCGGAGGAACCGGCAGGTCAAGGAACACCGAACAGGTTATTGTGTTTTATCTCTGTTCTGAAAGCTTTTTATTTGATTGCTGCGTCCACCTATAATGCATATCCCTAGACGTGTTCTTACTTTTATTACCGAGCCGCGGCGGCAACCTTTGATTTAATTAGCTCTTGAAGCTGTTACCTCGCCCGTTACCGCCATCACTCTCGAAACCGGCAACGAGCGGGATCGAGCGTTTCGTTTACGTGTCAACGATCGTTTCCCCAGAGATTAAAAATCTTTCTTTTCTTTTCTTCTTTTTCCTTTCTTTCATCGATCGACTATACGAATATCTGAAAATTGTACTCGCGATTCTTGCAGCCTCTCAAATTATTATATGTGTTTATTCTAGTGTGGAAGCGAAGAACTCTTAGAATATATATATATATATCTAAATTTCCAAACTCCATGGGGGAAGTTGGCCACACACGAGAGCGCAAAAGTCGCTTGCATCCTACCTGCAAGCTAGAGCGAAATTTATGCGCGCGTAAATTCAAAGCCCCTTTAAAGCGGACCGGCGTAGCGCCGGGGCCAGTCTCCCTTTCTTCTGTGCTTCTAAAAGAAAGTGCCTCTCTTCCCCTCGCGCCCTTCTCCCCGCGTTAACTTCGCCGTCCGTGATCACAATGTATATTCGCTAATTACCAAGATAAATCACGGTCCAACACACATACGCGCGCGCGCGCGTTCCCACGTCTCGGAATCTCTCTCGATCGGTGGTCCAATCTCGCGCGAGCAAGTAGCCAGATGCGATTCGCTCGTGATTCGTTCCGATCTATCTTCTGCTCGCCGATAAAGCCTCGCTTTTTCGCGATCTGACGCGAGATCCGCGGCGAGACGCGCCACCATTCGCATCGACGCACGAAGCTGTAAATCTTACCGAGTTAATTGCGGAGTAGTGGCTGGACCTGTTGCCGCGCATTCTGCGCCGATTTAAAATGCAAATCGACCCTCGTTGCCGGCAGCTCGCGCGCCATTGGCCCCACCACCATCGCAGCTCGATGAAAATTCAATGGTAGATATCGATTGCTCGTCGATCGGAGACGGCGGGGAGGTTCTTGGTGGACGACCGTGGGTCCGGAATCGGTTGCAATCAACGAGGGATTGAAAGGCTGAAAATTTTTTGGAAGTCTCAATCGTCTTGCAAATCTTGAGAATCGCAACAAAGTTCCTGCGTTCTCTTCGGTATTTATATTTTGTAATTGTACATTCGGATCAATAAGATGTAAGAGTACTGAATATGGGTACTCGCGTCTCGCTATCAAACTCTGTCATTCAAGACTTTTCAAGCTTCGAATCGAGCGTCGAAGCGATTCAAAGTGTCTCGGATCGCTAGCTGCCTAGTCGATTAAAACGATGTTCTTTGCACCGGTCGATCGCAACCGGATGTTGGCGTACTTTCCGGTGACCGAGTTCAGAGGAAACGAACGTTTTCCAAGGCAAGGATGATGCGATCGTCCTTGATGATCCTGTTCAAGGACAAAGTGGGTTCACGGCGAAGGACAAAAGGAAAAAGAAAGAGAGGAACGGAAAGAGTTGGATAGGAGGAGGACGATGATTAATCAATTAGCGATCTCGGAACCTCCTTTAAGGTCGATGGTGGGCGAGCTTGAAAAACTGGCGAACCAAAGGAACCGTCGATGACGCAGCTGAATCCTGCTCGTGGATTTTTTTTTTCTTTTAAAGATTTTAGCAGGTTTTGGGGATTCTCGGAATTTTACTTGATTTATTTATTCATTTATTAAAAGCGTACGCAGAAGAAACCCCTTTTACGCGTGTAGTCGAAAATCAACGAGACAAAAGGCACATTGATAGAAATGATTGAAGAATATTAAAGGATCGGTAGTCAACATTGTCTGTTAAATGTATTGCAACGAAGTAAGATCTCGAATGCAACGATATTGCCTTTGGTATATTCTGTTCTGGCTAAAAATCTCACTAAAAATCACGAAAATTCTGCCTCGTAACTATGGAACTCTTCTTTTTCCCCGATACGCTGCCTTCCAGCACGCAACGATTCGGTTTTTTGCGAACGGCGAATAGAATTGTCGGTCGGTTTCCTTTGTGTTTAATTAATCCCTGAATAAAAAGCGGTTCGCAGTGGAAACACGGTAAGTTTGTATTTCTTCAGCTGATCGCATTGGTGGCGCGTTTCTTATACCTCCGTGCGAGATCGTGCAACGTTTCAAGAGGGTAGCTCGTTCGTTCTGTGCCTCCTCGGCACACAGACAACAACGAACGAGACGCGGTCAGTTTCGGGATGGTCCTTTCTCTTCGCCTCTTTCCCGGACGAGACGCGTTCATCAATCTCCGTGCCATTTCTCACCTTTATTCCCCCGCAATTACACATTTCCAATCTGTCGCGGTGTTTTCCCATACCGGTTCTGTATCGCGTGAAGCGCGCACACAGAAATCGCATAGAAATCACCGGCCGGGCGAGCGATTCACATAGAAAATCTCAATCATCGTCGGCCGGTTTCTTTTGTACTTGGCGCCCGCTAAAGGCGGCCGCCGATTGGCCGAGGGGCGTTCAAAGAACGCCGCCATGACTCGCAAAGCGGCCGTCTTTTGTTTGTGAAACAATGGTGCACGCTGCCCGGGCTCACTTAGCGTGCCAGCCAAATGACAACCTCTTCCGATGCTTAATCTATTAGGAAAATTAGCGGGCTGCACGAGCCGCCTGGCCTGGAAGGTGCGAGAGAAGGATCTCGTCCTCCACCTATCGATGGACCACTTGCTATTCTGCCGCGCGCAGAGATTCCTCCTAGATACACATATACCGGATCTCTCGTGGCCGTTTAGCCAAAGCGAATAATTGCCCGGGACACGTCTTCTTTTTCTCCTTCTTAAAGGAGGCTTTGACGGAGGGTTCGATCTTGGACATCTTTTGTGTCAATCCTCTCGCTGACTAATTGCGAGTCTAGTTGCCTCAAATAACCGGTGGTTATTTAATTAACTTGGAATTTTTCGTCCTCTCTGAAATGGTCGAATGTGTTTTTAGATGTAACGTAGATACGTGGTTGGTTCTCGTTCTTGAAGATGTTGATTCTGTCTTGGAGATTTATTTAGTTTCACTTTTGTAAAGTGAAACGACGTCAATGCAGCATTTCATTTACAATTTTTTTCTTTGTCAATTCGTGTTATTGAATTATGTTCTTTTTGTAAAAAATTACTTCCAATATTTTTCCTTCGCGCTGTTTTTCTCGTTTAAATTCTACAATTGTGTCAATTTCCGAGGAATTGAACGCTGCTCCTTGATGACTTAATAGAGGAGTAAAAGCGATAAAATCGGAGTTGAGAAAGCCATAGATAAATAGTCGAGGTGGTTTTATGTTTCTGAGTGCTTCGAGTGTAATCGTCTAATTGGGAAACAAGTGAAAAAGAAAGGAGCGGATAATTCATAAGTTTGCACAGGGGTTATTACGCGAACGATCGGCTCGGAAGAGGAGACTCGGTTTCGAGACGATAGCTCCGGGAAAAAGAGTTTCTTCCGTGGTGGCCTAATTGCAAGCCGGAGAGATAATTCTTCGATTATTCACACTCGCTTCGTCGAAAATAAGAAAAAAACAGTCGGTGCCTACGAAAAAAGCCAGGATTTATGGGCCATTACGATTCGTTCTAGCAGTAGGGTGAAAGGGTGATATTGGCTGGAGGAATTACTTCGTCATCTACCGGCTACCCTGCGAGCGAACGTTTGCAACAGCTCTAACGAAGAAGTTCTCTAGTTTATCGACGTAGTTCGTATCCCTACAGAAATCTTCCTAATCCGTAGATGGTCATGCGAGTGTTTTACCTACAGTAGATATATTTTTTTTACCATCGTTTCCAACCTTACCGAGTTCAATGCAGAATACGACGACAACGTTCATAGCGATTGGAATTAAAACCAAATAAACTTACAAATAAGAGGTATAAAATAGGTGTATAAATTACAAATGTAGAGTATAGAATTTAGAAGTTCTATACTAGACTCTTCTTTTCAATTGACATTCTACTTTGATAAAATCAATCGCATCCTCTTCGAAATGAGTGTAAAAAGATTAAGTAAAAAATTTGTCCCTTCTCGTTGATCGATGACAATGTACAATCTTCATATGCGAAGAAATTGAATTTTTCAAGAGTATCGTCTAAAATATGTCATCAGGATTTTTTTTCTTAATTTCTTAAAACTACATTCGAAAGGAAGAAACGAGTTGTCGAGCGAGAATTAAGTTGAATGTCGGCGGCTCGTTTAATTTCACTTTGTCGCAGCAGCAAAGGCGAAAGGGTTGGCAAAAACACGACTCGTCGTCCTTTTTCTCTTGCAACGACTTGCGCTCGCGACTTGCGACTCACGACGAACGCGCGCGCGCGCGAAAGAGAGAGAGGGAGAGAGACGGAGCGAGATCTCTCATAAAATCAAATAATTGGACTGGAAGCGGGCTCGAGGAGCCCGATATAACCGCGGGGGCGGCAATAAAAGGGCGAGCACGCTGGTGGCTCTCGTTCAACGACCGTATCGAAAGGAAAACGAAACGTTAACGTAAACTGAAAAACAATCGAGTGAGCGGCGGCTGTCACTCCGGCGACGAGGCTGGCATCCGCAGACCGAGTCATCTGTTTCCTACGCGGCCGTGTCGTTTATTTTTTCAAAATGGCTGCTAAAACACTGGCTCCCGTTTAACGCGAGCCCTCGCGAGAGTAATTTGAGACCTATTTATAGGTGGCCACCTAACCCAGACCTATTGGCGAACGGTTTTTATAAAGTAGCCCCCGTATCGAGGTTGCTCCGCCGCCGGGAGTACTCGATTGATACCTCTAACCGCGTTCTTTCGCGATACAGTCATCTTTCTATAGCCGTGATAATATTGGATCGTACGAAGAAAGAGTGCTAGGAAGATGGAAAGTAGCTTAAAGGAAAATAGAATTCTGTGATATTAATTTTTCAAAAGAGAAATCTGTCTTTGAATAATTAGACCGCAGATATAACTTTGTTACTTATTTGTTAAAATAAAAGTCAAAGTCAAGATCCGCGAATTAAATTTCCAGTTTACAGATATCTATTTTCCTTCGAAGTCATCGCTTAATTCCCGACGAAATTACCAACGAAGTGGACGCTTCTCGGTGGCTGCTGTGCGAGGCAAGAGGGAAAGAGCGGAGGGGCGTCGAGGAGAAGAGGGAAAAGTCGGGCGAAAGAATTTTCTGAACTCGTAGCCGCGGAGCTGCATGAAACGCTGTTGATTGGCCGGTCGTGCGCCAATTTTCCTCGACGTCGCTTCGCCACGAGAAATCGGTAAATTGCTTCTTTGAAATGCCGGAAAAGCCGGAGGGAACGGTTTCCTTCGTAGTTCCTCAGGCGGCTCCTTCGTCCGTAGAACCGGAGCAAGCGTCGTTGCACGCTCGATGATCCGTGTGCTCTTTGACCGATTCTTTCTTCTGTCTCTCTTTCTCTCTTCGTCTCGGTTCGACCGCGAATTTGGAACTCGTGGCTCGTTACTTGAAATTCTGCCCCTCTGTGGCTTCCATTCTCTAACAGTCGTGTGGAGAGAAGGAAAAGTTTGTCCTTTTCGTAGCGAACGACGAATGGATTAGGGATGATTGAAAAAGGGTTTTTTAATTATTGGTGTTATTTGATTTAATATTGATATAATAATATGTACAGATATTTTGAAGGTTTCGGAGGAATTTAAGAGTGCAGATATTCCCAAAAGATGTATAAAATATCTAACGTATAACATTTGGTATTAACGCACAATAATTTAATAAATATATAATATGTCTAACGAGCTTGCGTTTCATTAGTAAGAACGCATAAACTTATTCACAGTCTATTCTATTTATTACGAAATTAAATTTTTATTAATAGTGCAGAATCGTACAAGAATTCTACCACTTACACTCTCTTCGCTTAAGAATCGAGAAGTATATACACTCATGTGTAATAGATGATAGAATCCTTGTCGATCTTTGATGAAAGGTTCAGATAAGAAAGGCTGTAACGTAAAGGTGCTTCGTCGCAGGGCAATCGTAAAAATGATCTTGGCGCGTTGAGAAAGGGCCAACAGAGTGACAGGTTCGTGCAATCCTCCCAACGCGACGCGACGGTTAAAGCGAGAGAGCGGCGGAGGTCAGGCTGATTTTTATTCAAGCACGCGAGCGTGCTCATAAGGCGGACGGAATTGCCGGTTCGAAGTTTGAGATTTTCTGCCGCCACTTCTCGTCTCTCCGGCCGCGGCCTCTCGCCTTCCTTTTTTCATCTCTCTTACACGCAGTCCTGCTGACTTCTGACACGCGTTTCAATTGGAACGGTTGCCAAGGAAACCGAGGAACCGGAGTGTCACGCGGACTATTGAAGAGGTTAAAGGGGACTGCGATTCCTTTCGCGACGAGCACGCTGGAAAACCCGATGACAAGTTCTCCCCCCGTTCTTGACCAAATTACGAAGATGGTCTGAAAACACTTTCGTGTCAGACGCGAAGATTTCATTCTGTCAATCGGTTGCTCGGAGAGAAGGTTTCTTTTGTACGATTTTTAAATGTCATTTGGGTTTCTTGCACCGCGTAGAAAAAGATATTCGAACGCGAGAAAGGGATTCACCGAAACGCGGTGGAAAAGTATTTCGCAGGGATTGCACGGCTCGATTATACTTTTAAATTCCCGTTTCGCGGCTATTGTAAGAGGCGGCTCCGCTCGTCCCCGCAAAAAAGCGGGATTTTTTTGTTCCGCCCTGAAATGGCTCGTGCGAAATTGATAATAGCCACCACCTAGCCAAATAAATTCTCCTCCCGCCGTTCGCTTCCCCTCGCGGAACCCTTTAAAAAAAATCGTTGCTAACCAGTTCTCAGTTCCGTTCGAACAACAAACCTAAATGCTAAACTGCGGACTTTTGTCCGTTTACGAGAGAAAAATTAGCAGATGTGTAAAAACACGCAACACGTTGAAAGTAGAGCGATGTAGATTGCAATATTTTTTCATACGGTGAGGGCAGATTTTTGCTGAAGCTTCGTTTCTTCGTTTTCACGTTTGTAAAAGCGTTTGTGAAATCACGAGCAGTTTCTCCGTGTGAATTACCCCCGATCTCACTCGAGGCTTTTAACGAACCCGTGACGATGATATTTTTAAAACGGTTTGCGTCTTTGCGAATTAACCTCGGCTCGGGTGAGAGAGTCTCAACTACTTGGCTCGCGAACGGGCGAAAACGTTTGAATGGCGGCGAGGGTAAGGGGTTGAAAGGGGTGAAAAGGGGCCGCACGGCGCACGGTCGGACAGCCGGAAGACCGTTCAGCGCTATTAACAGCTAATGAAAATTAGCTTTCGTCGGTTGATTGAGCGTCAAATCGTCCCTTTCTTGTTTCGGGTGAGAGAAGTCCGCCACCGGTGTCGTTAGACCGACGTACTCCCGTTTCGAATCGCAGTGCCCTCCTCGTTCTCCTTTTTTTCCCTCCCTCCCTCCTCTTTCTCTCTCTCTCCCTCTCCCTCTCTCTCTCTTTCTCTTTCTCTCGTCACAGCGACGAAGGAAATTCCGGAGCGAAGTGCTCCAGCTGCCCCTCCCCCGTTTCCGTTGGAAAATCGTTCAGAGTCTCGCAGAGCGAACGCGAGTGTCGGTGTTAATCAGTGTCGTCGAATTTGCGAGTCGCGACTCTTGCAGAATTTGTCCTGCAATAACGTGTAATAGTCTCGCGTCGTGTCCTCGTCTTGTTTTCTGCGAGACTTACCTCCATTCTTGAGAAATGTCCGTAAAACCAGAGCGAAGCAACAATACGCGCAATTTGCTCGCAGAAAATTGGGCACTGTATTTTGCGAAATCGAGTTCTTCGCGCAGTCAAGACGGATCAGTAATCGTGAACAATCGCGACTATTGCAGGAATTCGTGTTACCATTTTGTTTTCGAATCCTCGGATCTCTATTTTCAACCCTCTGTTTTCAAGAATTTCCGAACGCCGTTTCGAACTCGCGATAGAATTTGACGTAGAAATACACGTGCCTCGTAGGAAGAATATTTGTTGCTCTTTCTCGGAATGTTGCGAATTGTTTCGAGCTTCCGTGGCATTCGACGTCCCCACCCATTTTCTTCGTTTCGCGGTGTAACGCGGGGAAAAGTCGTGCTCGTTTGCATAAAAATCTCGCGAAATTTCACCGTGTGTTTCCGACTCGCCGCGAGAAAACGGCATTTGTCTCGGTTGCGCAAAGAATATTACGAAATATTCGCGGATTTTCCTCGAAGATCGAAACGGAGAACGTCAAAAATAGGTCATTCGATTTGGTCTCGAAGGCTGATTATTTCGTCGGGCACAATGGGCCGCGTTAATTTCTTAATGGAAACCGCAAGTAATCCCGGCTAGTTCGGGCCACTAGTTACGATCGTGTGTCAGCACAAGGCTTCGTTTAACGCGAGAGCATTATGGCTTTCGAATGTTTAGAAGACGATATAAACGTTGCAGTAATGGACTGCAGAAACGACTATAAAATCCATCTTACGAACCGATGCCGAGCCGTTGCTGCCGAGTCAACTTTGTCATTGATGGCCTCGCGGCCGAATCGAATTTAATTACACCGAAATTCCTTTCTTAAAGTTCTTTTCTTCGTGTTTTACGAACGGGCAGCTGTCGGCTCTTCCCTATCGCTTCGTTTTTCGATCGAGCTTCGTGCTGCGATTCGTTTTTCGAAAAAAAGAGATGGTAAACGCGTGCTATTACGTAACAGAACCCTTATTTTGACGATGAGAACTGATCGTAGAGGTAATGCAGTATAATTCGTACAAGACGTTGGATACGACTCCAATGTAAGAAAAAAAAATGGAAGACGTGCAGTTTTACATAATTGTTTCACAGGGAGAAGATAACGTCAGAAGATTAGATAACTCTAATCGCGAGACTTTAGAATTTCAGACTTTGTAGGCAAGAATATTCTGACGAAGAGAAGAAAATGACTACACAATTTTTACAAAATATTTGAAATAAATACCTAAAGATTTCTTGTTCATTACATAATTTATTTGGCATAAGTATATTATCGAATGTCTAATTTCGCGTTTCTAAGTAATAATCTAATTTTCCGTTTGTTTGAAGTCTGGATTGAATGTGTTCATTATGGTGTAGCGTTGCTTTTCGGAACGTCCACTCCATTTTTATGCAGATTGGCATACGAGACGTAAAGACCCTTTCGAGGAGGATAATGTAACTCCTTTGTTTATAACAGATGAGTGTCAGATCTAGCCTTTTTTCCTTCGTCCGCCGGTTAAGCCTGCTCGTCTCCGCGTCTGAATAAACATATCTGATGTCTGTCGGGCCCACCCAGACGGGGCTATTAAAACCCTTATGGGAAAGTCGCCTGTATCCGTGAGCTGATTGCGCGGCGATTTTTCGCGAGCGCAGTTTAATCGACACTTGTTCCTCTCTCACCATCGCACTGCGCCGGTATCGAGCTGTCGAACCGCCCCGGCCTCGCTGCGTTTGCCCCTGAACTCCCTGCAATGCAATTTTCTCAAATTTCCCTCTTAATCCTATCTCAAATTTCAATTTTCAAACGTCTAAAAATTTTTCATTCAACCAAGCAAAATTGCAAATCCAAAATTTAAAAAGCAGCAAGTTTTAAGTAGAAAAAAGTAGTTTTCGAAGCTCTTAAAGAGATTTTTTTTTGGTAACTCTCAGACTTGCAAGAAATATATGTCTCCGTACTCAAGAGTAAATGTTTCTTTATTTTTCCAACAATTAAACGGTTAAGCCTCTCGTTGGACGAACAAAAAATGCCGACGTTTCAACGTTGCCCTCGGGAACACGCGAGCATAAACGAGATCGCAAGCAGCGGCCCCGAAAAAAAGGAGCTACTTCTTTGGAAGATGTCTCGGGTCAAGCACGTCGAGTTTTTTACGATCTCGTGGAGCTGCGACGTGTAGACGTTGTTGCAGAGAGTGTCTCGTCATGGAGGATGTTGCAGGCAAGAAGATACACTTGTTCTCTCTCTCTTTTTTTTTTTTTTTTTTTAATGAACCACGTATATTTCGAATAGGTCTGTGCGATCACATGTGTAAGCACGCAGAAACAATCGCAGCTTCGGTATGACGCGCGCGTCTTACATTAGGCTAATTATAATTATTCAGTATCGGTGTCGATCGACTTTATTGCACATGCTCGTCTCTTGAACGTTTCCACTTTTTTTTTTTGTCGATTTCTGCTTTGTTCAAAGTTTCAATGTCCGAGACGCCAGCGGACTGCCACGTTGTTCTCCAAATTTTTGTGAAATTATTTAGATATACACTGGCGGACAAAAAAAATTGAAAGGTACTCGCTTTATTTCGTAAATTTGTGAATCATCTCGCGCTGCTTGAAATTTTCTTCCATTCGCCAGTGCACAGTGGTACAAACATAGTGCGTTTTTGAATCGTGGAATAATCATCAAGTGACATTAATCGCGTTTTACGTGGCAGTCGTTACAGAATGACGATAATCTATCGTCACGCGTGGCCTCGAAATAAATAAATACCACTCCACTCACCGATACCCTCCGAGATTGCATTTTATACAGTTATTTACACTCTAATTTACACGATTCTCGTCCTAGACTGGTGTGATATATTTATAGGATAAATTCAGTAGTTAACGCGTATAGTGGATTGCTCGGACGCTAAGTTTCGATTAATCGATAACTGTGCTCGTTACTTCGAAGTGGGTAGCGTGAACGACTGTAATTACGAACTTTAATCCACATCCATTCAGAGACAGACGGGAACGTCGGCTATTTAAAATTTACATTGCTTTTCGTCGAGTTCGACTTTCAACGTTCATTCAGTCGACAACATCTTTTGATTCGCGTTCGAACGACGGCAGATAGACTAGTTTAACAATAACCAAACTAACTTTGAGACTATACAAAGACAACGTATTCACAAACGTACGTTATTCCAACTTCATTCCTTCGTCGATTGAGTAGAATATATCGATAAAAAAGAAAAAGAAAAAGAAAAAGAAAAGAGAAAGAACCGAGAAGATCGATCGCTTTAACCCTCTGTAACCACAAGAACGGCTCGAATTTAAAATCTGACAATCGTCAAAAATGATTCATTTGATATTTTTCTAAAGAATTAATTAACTCACTCGTACGATGATATGCTGTGACCAAACAAAAATTTCATTTTTTAAAAAGAAATTGCACCCCCAATCAAACTGATGAAATCGTTGATAACGAGTAACTTTCAAATTAAAAGTCGTGTTTGCAGAAGGTTAAGCAGACTAGCTCGACCGCTTGATCCAAGAATCGCACGATGCAAATGACTCCCTGTGAAATCTCGATTCGGCAACAACAAACGCGACGATAGGTGTGTACACACGGTGAACGTCGAACAAACCGCCGTGCGTGGTAATTCGAAGCCGACCGAAAATCAACCGAACGCGATGGCCACTTTCATTTTCGATCCCGTTCGAAACGGGCGTGAAAATGTCGCTTTACTTCTCGTCGTTGAGTTTCGCCAGCTGGCTGGGATCGAGGTCCGGCGCGATCGTGTTTTGCACCTGAATATGAGTGGAGTGAAGGGGCGGGCAGAGCAGGGGATGATAGGGGAGACAGTAGTATGGGAAACCGCCGAGCGCTTTGTTCGCCGGATGAATTTGCGGGGCTGACATTTGCCCAGGAAGTTGCCCGGAACCACGAAGTGGCAATCCCCTCAGATGCTCGTCCGGGTGCACGAGAACTCGCACCGCCACGCGTCTCGCGTTTCCGGAATTAACCAGCGCGCCTAGCTCCTGCTGCTGCCGTCTTTTGGTCTTGTACCTGAATCAGGGAATTCGTGGATATCAGTTTAACAGTTTCTCTTGCCTTTAGCTGTTGAATTTCTTTCTACGCAGTGAAAAAGATGAATAGTTTAAATAAATATAAACGAGTATCGTTGTTCAGTAGAAGCAACTAAAAACGAAAACACGGCGGGTAAAGTTAGAAGAATTTCTTTCCACGCAATTAAAAGGATGAATAGTTTAAATAAATGTATGACGAGTATCGTCGAGTAACTAGAAACGAGAACACGGCGGGTAAAGTTGGAAGATGAATCGGTTAAATTAGTTGTAAATAAAGTGGAACACGATTGGAGGAACATGAAGATAAAACCCGTGATTACTAAATCAGATATTTCACAGATATTTGTGAAAATTCGTACATTTATGGACACGATTAAGGAAAATTCTTTTTCAGCCGTACCGTCTGTTTTGGAACCAAATCTTCACTTGAGTCTCGGTCAGCTTCAGTCCTCGTGCAAGATCCGCCCGTTCAGGGCCCGACAAGTATTTCTGTGCTGCGAATCTTCTCTCCAGTTCGTAAACTTGCGCGTGAGAGAAGGCCGCCCTGCTCCGCTTCTTCCTGCTCTGAAGATTCTGCCCGTGATTCTGCGCCTCGAACATGTCCTCCTCCCCGTCCTCTGCAAAACCATGAGCGTTAACCTCGATCGTAATCGTCGAACTCGAATTAATATTCGTCTCTCTCTCTCTCTCTCTGGTTCCAGTTGGAAACAAACTCGAGTTGCGGAGAGAAATCCGCGACACGGGGCTTCTGCAAATTTGCGTGCAAACAAACCGGCGGATCGGGAAAGGATGATCTATCGCGATCATAAATCAAACGTTTTGACGAGAAACGACCAGAACGAGAGAGAGAGACAGAGAGAGAAAGAGGAGAGAAGGGAGTGGAAGGTTGAACGAAGAAAACGAACGAGTAACCATCGACGGACAGCAGCCATAGAAGCGGCGAACGATCGGAGAGAGTTCCGCCCGCTTTTGATGTCTCGTTCAAACATTAACACGTGCACTCGCTACTCCGACATGTTTACGCTGCTGTTCCACGGTAATTCTCCTCTCTCTAAGTTTAACCGGTTGCAGTGGAGTGCAATCGCGTTCCCCTCGGCTCCACGAAAATTCTGCTCCCTCGCCCCGGCGACGGTCACTTTGTTTCTCGAGCCTCGACGCGCTCGCGGAATATAAACTTTTCGTTGGAAATTCGTGCTATTGTTGGATTTTACGCGCTGTCTCGTGATGGGTTTCTTTCGCCGTTTATCGCGTATTGCGTGTTTTTGTGTTGCCCGTTTGAACAGCATCTCCGCATCTATCGACGAAATCTCTCGTCGCGTTCTGTCGTTCGGCGTACTAAAAATTAACGTACCTCATCCAACGACTCGGATGAAAGTGGAATCACGAGACTGCGTTTGTGAATTGGAATATTTGTAAAAATAGAACATTTTAAATTTAATTCTTTTGGCATGAAATAATTCTGCAACTTAATCTTGAAAACCTCGTATCTGTAATTGAGTCGAATTGAGAATAATTCTCAAACGCAAAGTCTCGAAAATCCGAGATCGAACGTCGTTTACGTGTCAATTTTCACTGTCACTTGAATCGCAACTTGAGAAATAGAAAGAATATTTGTCGAAGGTGGCGTCTCGAAAAGAACGAATTTGCAAAGATAGCGTCGTGAAAAGAACGAACGAAACGCGAGGCAAAAACAGCAACAGAGTTCAAAGAGATTCAAACATTCTTCAAACTTCTAAAGAATAAAACATCCAGTCGAATATCCAGCAGACATCAAACGAGCGCGAAGACGAGCCGCGGCCGAAGAAGAAAGAAAGAAAGAAAGAAAGTGCGAATGTAATACTGGCCGAAAAATCCGTTTCGTGTGACATCATAATTATTTCGTACGTAGTCCGGGTCCTGCGTCAATGTTTATCGACAGTAGCCGGCCCAATGGGGGAGGGGGGGACTCGAAGCATTTAGAGAGATCTATATTTGATCACTTTCGACGTCAACTCCGTGCCATCTCGTCCGGCTAATGCGTCCCTCCTCTGACGCTCGTCAAACATCTCCTACGCGTCCTACATCGGGAGTGTTCGAGAGCAGCAAGTGCCGTTTGCTCTCACTCCGATTACATCGAGAGATGACCCTTCGTGTGCACCTTCTCCGAACCGTCCGCTCGTCGTTTTCAAATAAATTGATATGGTCGCAATGAATCTTGTTCAAACGAAACGTTATACTTATCCCCTTTTTGCGTGGACAATCGTAGATGGGGATATTTCCGATTAATTCTTTGCGCAGACTTCACTTTCCAGACGAGCGACGAGAGAGAGACACAGATATTTGCTTGTTGATTGAACAACAATGTCGTTTCCTGTTGAATAGAGTTGTGTCGTCTTAAATTTGTTAATTTTTCACGTAATCTTGAGTGTCGGAGTTAAATGTCGCAAGTAACAGAATACGGAAGTAAAAACCCATGAAATAGTCGGATATTTATATCGTTTCCTATTGAATTATTTAAATTAATTCTTCACATAAACTTTACTCGCAAAATAGAATACTAGTTGAATTTTCATATCGTTTTCCATTGAGAATTAACATCCTACGCAAATTTATTTTTCAGAATAACTGAGCAAAACTGAGAAAATTGAATAATACTAAATGTTCAAACTATTCTGAAACTTTTGAAAAAGTGTATAAATGTCCGAGGATATTTTGGTCTGTTACTTTTAATCGATTATTAATGTCGCTTTCCATCAAATAACAGGCTCGGCTCAACTATTTAAAAGGAGGTTTCGATTGTAAGAAACTGCTTGGAATATCCTATCCATTACCGTATTAAGTGATTCGAAAGCACGGATGGCGGGAAAACCGGGGGCTAGGGGGGAACTCCGTAATTTCGTGAGTGAGCCTTGAAACGGTGCCAGCTTGTACCTGCTCCTCTTCACCCTCGAGTGGTGAACAAGCGTTGAATCGTCGCGAGCGAACTAACTTCAGGCACGAATTACTTAATTACCGGTCTCTTGTTATCTCGCTGTATCTCTTCTAATCCGAAAATTATCCGAAATGTCTCAGCGAATCAAAATCAGAATCAAAATCAAAAGAATATCGTCCGAGAGTGTCGTCGGTTTGTTATTCGGATTTTAGTTCGAAACGATCGAGCCTCGATCGACGAGTAGGAGAAAGCGATTTCTTTCGAACACGGATTTGGGTAACCTTGATCTAAATTTGCTTTTTACCGCGATCCACGGATCCAAGAGGATCCAAGACAGAGAAAACAGTGTGGCCAGGGATCGGAACAAGTGCAAGAAGCAGAGTGGGCCGGCCACTTGTGACGTCTGCCGCAGTCGAGCACCACTTATGCTACTAAAATTACATTCGATCACGTTATCTGCGCTCGGGTTAACTTAAAAAACCCTTGAAAAGCTCGCCTGTTACAAGGATACCGGAGGCCTAAATGATCTCTTAAGCCCCGCATCCTCGTGGTAGACACACGATCACCCAGAAGGGAGGAAGCGGCCTTCGAGATTTCCACTCTAAGTGGAGCCCCGGGGCTCCACCCTACCCTCTTCCAGTTCATTCAGCTCTATCTGGTTATCACCATCGGTGGACCGAGGCCGAGATTGCAGACCTCGTAATTTCATCTCTAGTTAGCTCGTCGTCGAGAGGACCAACAGGAAATCGCGCGTGGAAAATCGAAACAGCTCTTGTCTCGTCGATTTTCCACGAGAAAATTACGTAAAACAGTCGGTTCGATCGTCTTTGAAACGTTTAACCCTTTCGATCATTGAACTCGTACGTCTAGGACCACGCATTTCTCGCTTCAACATACCAGACCTACTGGAACGAACAATTCGTAATTTTTCAGAAATTTTGAAGAAACGTAAAAAATTCTCTACTCCCTGACAAATTTGATACTTTGTCACATGTCGATATCAAAGAATATATAAGTAATCTATATTTTTTACGACTGATTTTGATTAAAAATCGAATCTTTTGCCGAGCAATCCGCTATTTGAACCGAGAGCGTTGCGTTGACGATTGACAATTCAACGACAGAATAGTATCGTCGCGACAAACAAAACACTCACCCAAGTATTTATTCTTGCTCATATCCAGCGCCTCGTCCTGCTGCCTCTGCGAGGAATCCCTCGAATCCTTCACCGGCTGATAACCACCCATGTTGCCCAGGTTCTCGAGATGCTTGAACGTTCCTCCCTGTGCCAAGTGCGGGATAGTCCCAAAGTTGGAGATGTTCGCGTGGACCAGATTTCTCGTCAGTATGTCGAGCTCGCGAGCCACGTTGAGATCCGGCGAAGGTAGCCTCGAGAATCTCGCCATCTGATTACGATCCTCCAACTGACCCTCCCTGTGGTCGTTCTCCAAACACTCGTAGTCGCGTTGCTGAGATCTTTTTTGAGTAGCGTACGACGCTATGGCTTGCGTTTCCTCCGACTCGGAAGGTCGTCGCTCCGTGCAAGAGGTTCTTCTGCTGAGGATGTCGGCGATACTGAAGGGAGTCAACTGAGACGGTCTCGGGGAAGCTTCGCTTCGTTTGTCGTCTTCCACGACATCCGACATCTCTTTTTCCGCTTCCTTCTGTCGAAACGCGATTTTACAGAAATTGTTCTATCGGGAAAACAAAGTCTCTCTCGTCCCCTGTCTCTCAATCTTCACGAATTCAACGATCGTGCTTCTTCCACCCCCTCAATGTCCATCGTTTTCACACCGACCACTTTCATCGACCACGTTTCTCCGACATCGTTTCACTACCTTTGGGTCTTTCGTCGACGAACAACTCCGATCGATCTCCGTTTCCCTCCTTCGTTCGATCCTCGATGTCGACTCGAATCGGGGATTTTTTCGAGCACCAGTGCACGCTCTCGATGGTAGCCACGACTCGACTGGCCGACTCGTTGTTGGCCAGATTCTCGTACAGCGGAGGAGGAACCCACGGCGATGAACGCGGCGCGACGCGTTTATTAATTGTCACTCGCGAGCACTCGAGAGGGCCGCGTGCACCCTTCCGCGGCGAGCGTGCTTCGGTCAAGTGTGCTTGTCGCTGCTCGTGGAGACTTATTTTTCGAATTAGTCCGCGGCCACTTCGCTGCCAGCTTCCTTCTTCCCTTCCATCCGCGCCCGCCATCTTCCCCTTCTATGCCAGCCACCCCCCACCAACCAAACATCCCTCCACTCTCGTCCGTCAGCGGCCAGAGGATCGTTCCTCCATCGACTCTTTCCAGGCTCGCGACGTGGGTTTTACGTATCTCTTTGACGATCCTTCGACGTTTAACTGACCAGGGGGTGAAACGGGGGTGGAATGGCCGATTGGTCTTTTCGAACATTGCACGATTTGAAATTGGATCGACGCTGTTTTGGATTCATTTAGATCGTGAAATTGGCTAGTTATAGATTTAGTCGATCTTTACTCTCAAAATTATTGTTGTATCTTTTTAGTTGTCAATAGTATACGTAAATTATTTTTTTGACAAAGTCTTGCATCTTTCGTTCGATTATCTTTTACTTGCCTTCTTAACTGTTTACATTCGCTCGATAGTTACAGTAGAATAAACCGTGTTTGTACAGACTTTCTATCCAAAGAAGTTCGTGCAGTTAAATAGTAAAATTACAATTTTGTAACTTTCTTGCAATCTATCTTTTCTTCGCCCCTTCAATTTTATTCCAGCATCAGTTGAAAATACAGTACAGTAGAACAAACAGAAAATACAGTACAGCACAGTACAGTAGAACAAACCGTATCTATACAGACTTCCCTAAAGATGAGCCCGCATTCTAATTAAAGGTCTTTCAACCTTCTTCTTGCATCCCCATTTCTTCTTCTAGCCTTTCCATTTAATTTCCAAATCTGCTGTACTAAATCTATCATAAAATTCCACCTCGAGTTTATTTATTTCTTTCAACCCCTAAATTCACAGTGTGATAACACGTTCCTCGGTCTAGAGCTAGCTGGTGGCCGGTGAAAATTCGAGTTTCGCGGGTCGCGGCGTAGGTGGAGCTTTAAACGAGGTGCAGTTTGAAAGCGGGACGCCCGACGAAGCTTCCGTCACGACGCAAGCCTCGCCCTACGACCAATCCACGGCTCTGGCCGCGTCGTCGCTTTTCCACAGGAACCAATCGACGATTCCTAGAAGCTCTTCAGCTTCGAGGTGACGAGAGAACCAGTTCTCGGAGTGGGATCTTCCCTCGCGTTCTTTCTTTCTTTCTTTCTTTTCTCTCTTCCTTTTTTTCACGGTCGCCGCGACGGGGGTGACGAAGGGTTGCTCGACCAAGTGAAACTCTTTCAGGTATCGCGTCCTCGTTTCGCGACAGTAGAGCTACTTTCTCCAAGTATTCCCCCGTTGCACGGTCTCCTGGCAAATTTTGAATATCCTCGAGATCGGCGAACCACCCGCTGCTCGATTGAAGTGTTCGAGCTTAAGAATCGGGGTGGTTATAGACTTTGCATATTCGCAGGATTTGTCGGGTGTAATTTGAGGGAAATAATTGCAAATGCTTTCGAAACAACTTGCGGTTTTAAGAACCATGTTTGTGACTTTCTATGACTTTGTAAAAAAATAAAATCCATAAGGGATTTCAGTGAGAAAAATCAATAAGATATTCAGCAAGAACTCGCGCAAGTTTGTGAAGCACAATTATACGTTGAATCACTGTTTACCTACTATTTAAAGTGTATTCGTAATTACCTTATCGATAGAAATTGGTAGATACTCTAAATCTTCGAAGCAGTATCTGCTGTAGCATTATTCCATTAATTTTAATGTGATTATACAGACACTCGATCCTAAATTCCGATAGAATCTCTCATGACATAAATAAAACTCTCAAGACATTATTAGATTCACCATTCTATCGACAACAATTAAACAGCGTTTAACACACCACGTCTGTCTTTTCAACTCCAAGTTATTCACAAAATCTGACTCACTTCTCATTTATCTGGAAAAACCAAGTTTTGCAACAAGCCAGACGAGCCAGACCGTGTTGTTTCTCCGGACCGTCGGAGCTACAACTACTTGGAGACTTGACTCTCGGAATCTGAAATCAGATATTTCACAGGTGAGAGACGCGAGCAATTGACGATGGTCGCTCTGTGAATCGCGTTCTGACGCTTTCAAAAAGTTGGCCCCGGCGGCGGGATGTGGGTAGATAGAGACGGTTACGGTTCGTACGTACTTCTCGTCTCGTATCGAGTCGAGAGGAGCCGAACGGTGCATATATAGGGTATGCTTTACATAACAATCGCCGCTAAAGACTTGCAGCATTGTCCGCCACGTGCTGTCAGCCGAGTTCCTATGGCGGTTTAATTAAGTGTGAACCACAGGAGCGTGGATCACGCCTCACTTGATCCGATGATGGCCTCGCGCGTTCCAGATATCGACGAGGAAATAATTCCACGTTTCTTCCGCGATATTTCTTGGAATTCGTACCGCCGT
This sequence comes from Melipona bicolor, assembly GCA_030673865.1. NCBI lineage: Eukaryota > Metazoa > Arthropoda > Insecta > Hymenoptera > Apidae > Melipona > Melipona bicolor. The sequence continues at coordinate 5,636,789 of JAHYIQ010000012.1, forward strand.
AGCCGTTCCCTTTTTATCCAATCGTTCTCGCCAGGATGATGTTCTTGTTCGTTGAGAGTCAGAATATTTGCCCTTTGAGATAAATAAAAGGTGAATTGTTCAAAGTGTCTCCGAAGGAGTGCGAAGTGAAACTATTATTCGTTATTATTTGTTCCACGAACGGACCAATTTGTCACATTACAAATCTCCAGGTCGCTGATTTTTATGCACTCACTCGCGAGAAATTTAAAGAAGATGCAAAACACGCGCAGAGTCATATCAAAATGTATAATATCTTTTCTTATCGATTTTGGCATCCTCCTGTAGTATGTCAGAAACCATTCAATTATCGGTAAGTGAGTGAATTCATCCTTTAAACATTATTTTTGATTGTTCCTCGAGTCTAAAAAATTTCATCCAAGTCGAAGCCGAATCTCTTAACACTTAAAAATGTTTGCTCCAGCTCCGTTTCTTTAGTCACGTTAAAAAATCCACGATCCAGTGGTCGTGAGACAAAGTGTTTGGTACATTTTGCCAAGAGTTGCCAGAAGATGGCCCATAAAAATTCCTTCGCGGGAAACATTTTTTTCTCGAGCATCTGCAAACTCCAAGGCCTCTTCCAAGTGGCGACCCTCGTGACAAGTATTTCCATCGAGGGATCGATCGACGCGCCGGGGGGGATCGACAATTAGCAGGTGACGACGGGTAATCGAACCGGAAAAACGACGTCCGCCATTTCCCTATTAGCCATTCTAGGGGCTGACAAAGAGAGGAGTTTCAAAGAAAGAACGTGCCGTCTCGGAGACGGCGATCTCTCGAAGACGGACCACGGCCTTCCTTCCCGATGGAACCGCGGCTCTCTTTTTCTCGATTCGATCTAATCAATAATAAATTATAGGGGGACGTCGGTACATCTCTCTCCCCTAGGAGCTAAGCCCTGACCCTCCCGCTCAATTGGTCGCAATTCTTAAAGACCTTAATTGGCGCGGAAAATTATACCTTATTTCAGTTACCCTCGAACGAGACCAGCCAAACCCCCCTTCCCACCCCTGTGGAACGTCGCTAGCTTCGCTGCTGCTGGTGCGGTGGTTCGCTTTCTTACGAGCGCCACTCGGATATTTCCTTTTGCTTCCTTCGTTCCGATCGGGCACCTACCGATCCGTGGAAACTCCTCGAGCCACTTTCAACGTCGCCGCGAGTCGTGATCGCATTTGGAAATTCCGCGCGGTGAACTCTCGCTGGCTGTCTTGTTGTGCACTGGGTGCAGACGAGCAGTTTGCTTTGTTTCATTGTTGAAAATTATTTCTAAAATTGTTCTTTCATCGAGCACAGTGCCAGTGTCTGCCTACTTTTTATTTCTTTTGAACCAAATGAGATGAATTTATATCTAGCAAATTTTTGTAACTTTTGTAACTTTCATATTCATATATTAGTTAAAGAAAGGTTTGATGGATTTTTATTTGTCGTCAGTAGGATATGTAGGACATAAAAAATTTATTAATATTTTTCTCCCCTTGATCTAGATCGGTGTATCGACCGCTCGTCTGAATCGATCCATATAGAATGATTACTTTACTAGTCAAGCTGCGAAACGGTACATGCTTTCGTTCTTATTGACGCAAATTTGCAACTTACTCGCGTCCCCGTGAGTTGCTCCATTAATAAATCCGAATTCTTCCAAACCGAACTCGCCACAAAGCGGTTGTCTGCCACCGGGCCTTATAAATAGCGTTTCGCAGATCGAGACGTGGATTCGAACGAGATGTTGCGATCATTCGCGAAAGCACCAAGTTAGATTCGAGAACGTGGAAGTTGGAACGTGAAAGGTTTGCACGGAAGGGTGGAAAGGAACGCGAAGGGCAGAATATAGAAGCTGATTCCACGAAGATGAGACAGGAAATTCGTGGACGGCGTTTAACTGGCATTTGACGACACGAAAAGTAACGAAGATCTTTGGGGGCTGAAAGGGAGGATGAAGAGAGAGAGAGAGAGAGAGAGAGAGAGAGAGAGAGAGAGCGAGTAGTGCGTGCGCTCTATGGGCGGGCATAAGAATATAAAAACAAGAAGACCGGATGACTGCTAACTGTTTGTTAGTCTTGGGTTTTAAAGTCCGCACGTCTGTCAGTCCAGAGATGTAATATTAGTGCTTAGTATACGCTGCCGCCACCGCCTCTCGCTCATTTACTTCTTCCTCTCCTTTCATCCTCTCTGCGTTTACCTTTCGATCCTGCGTTTTCTCGCCGCCCCTTGCATCTTGCCCCCTTAGGAACGACGGAATTGCTCAATGAATCTTTTCTACCGAGATTCTCGCACGTAAACTTCGTTTTCTTCTACTTTTTTTTTTTTTTTTCTTTTCATTTCATAATTTTCGTTTCGCTGTTGCTGTTTCGAAAGCTTTCGAAAAGATCGTTTCGGTTCAACGAAGAAAGAGATTGATGTTCGAGTATCTCGTTTTCTTTTCGTATCGTTATTTATATCGCGCTTGAAATTTTCGCAAATTGTAGAATCGATTTGCCGTTGATTGGTCGAATCCAAGCGTTCTTTTTGTGGAAGATGTGTACTAGTATTTGGATAAAATTGAACCAGAGTCCACGAATCGGGACACGGTTATATTGCTTGTTAAGCGGGTTGATTGCTGTACCACGGCGGGATGACAGCAGGAACTGCTGTTCTTTTAATGGTTCCGGTAGTTTGTGGATTGGCTAGTTTATCGGTACTATTTTCGGCCGTTTGTAGCCCGCCGATTCCTAGCATTAATGAGCGTTTCAAAGACGGATGACAGCGCGACTATTTCCGATGGACCAAACTTTGCTTTGCTCGTGACACGAGCGGCGGTTAAGGGATAAACACGAATTATTTATCAATCGTTTAATCGAATTAAAATTAAGATCGAAGAAACAAGAAACAATATTTATCACGCGACACTTTGATGATCAAGTATTGAAGAATGGTAAAAATTGAAAGGTAAATTCTTGATAAATTGTTTCAATTTCTATATTAACAAAAATATAGCAAGTTATTCTTTACAAGTCATCGACATAGAGCGCGCTAAAAAACGTACCTGATGGGAGAATTTCGAATGACTTTCTCTACAATCGATAAAATGAATATCTTACAGTGTTTCTACTGTGCTCTCAGTCGATTATACAGATTTCCACTTTGCAGACAGTTAACTCATCGTCCATCGGTACAACAGGTTATCTACAAAAACTTGATATAGACAATTATATTAAATTACTTATTTAAAAAAAAAAGTGTCCTAAAAATATTGTTTCTTGGTTTAACATATTAAATCATTGATAGAAAATATGATTCAAGGTAAAAGTAAAAAGTGTAAAATTGTCTGTGCCATTGAATTTACGAGCGTCATCACTATAATTAGCTGTCAGTGACGTTACATTCGCATTTGTATTTTTTACCACAGTTATTTTAAATTCTCACATTTACAAATGGAGTTTTACTTATTCCGGATTAATCACATATTCTTTTAATCACCAACAGTATATTCACATGCTCGCAGAAAAAAAGAAGTACGATAGATGATTGATGAGTTATGTGAGAATAAAATAAGAACAGAATTTGCAAATTTGCAATTGGAATTTTACTTGCTCTGATTAACATACTCTTTTAATTACCGACAGAATATTCACTAGATGGAACATACGGGCAATACGCGCGGAAAAAAGGAAATACGATAGATGGTATGATTAATGAGTTGTGCGTGAGCATAAACGCGACGATCGCCTCTAAATAAATCCAAACGTTCTGCTGTACGTTTTATGCATATGCACTCCGGTCTTTATTTGAACAGCATTAATGTTTCGTGTTCCCTTTCGCGTCTCGTGGATATTCACCTAGCTTCCTATTCGATCGCAGGCAAATAGGATCGGGTTTCGAAGTTTAACATGCGATGATTGATTATACGAATACACACGATCTCCTAATGGAACTTTAGTCAAACGAAAGAAGCATTTGGTTCGCAAATTGCTTGCATTGGTAATCTTTTTATCGTTGACAATAACTAAATATCCAAAATACTGTTTTTTCTTTTTCTTTTTTTTAGAGTTTTCTTAAAAGTTATATTTTTGTTTTAATCCGCAATAATCAGAATTTTGTCAGAGAAAAGAAAGAAAGATTATTAGCTTAAAAATTTGGCAACTAGTCAATTAAGAATCTCTCATTTGGTATTTTTGTAGTACTATATCGATAAACTACAATATGGTGATGTAACAACTAAATGTATAAAATTAATTTACTAAAGTGTGGATAAACAAATATATAACTAGTTTTATCAGTTCAAATTAGAAATTGGTCATTTCAATTGCTCCAGTTGGTTAGCAAAATAGTAGATACTGTTACGGCGTGGTCTCACTGCCAGGCGGAAATTAACGCGCAGAGAAACCGTAGGGGAGTTTGAGGAACCGTATCTGGAACGCATCTGTGGAAAGGAAGTAGATCTCGAGGAACAAGTGCGGGCAGGTGCTTCGCAGGTGCGGCCAGAGGCGGAGCGAGGTCGAGTTCTCTGCTTCGAAAGGGTGGCGTGCTCTGGCTGCTGGTGGAAGGTGAGATGGCCGTGTATGGGAAACGCCACGCGATCTGCCTCGGAACATCGGCAGCGACATTTTTATCAGCTTGTTCCCATGGTCCTTTATGGCGGCGGTAGCACCATGAACAACGATTACGCCGACGTTGAATCGCCTATGTGAAGGCACTTGACTGCCAGATGACCCGTCGTGCTCGCGCGATAACCTAAAAGGCACCCATGGCTTCGCTCAAGCTGTCAGAGCTCACCTATTTATAAATGCCATTTCGCCATATTTTTGTTTTATCGACCTGGACGGTGTTTCTCGCGGCGAAACGGTGAGATCGCGCTGACGCGAAATGGAATTGGCGAGGAAACTCCGATCGGATCGAATTGGTTTTACGATCTTTCAAGTAGACTTTTAATACTTGAATACCTGGCGTGTCGATGTTATTTGAGAATGGAACATTCTTTGGGAACCATGACTCGAGTAAAGCGATTCTAGAAATTTGTCGTTTCTTTCGCTTTATTTACTGTTATTTCACCTGGACTTGTGTTTCTTGCGTTGTGAACAATGAAACCAGGAGTAAGGAAATTCGCAGTAGCAGTTTTCCAAGTAATTTTTTAACTTTGAAATAATTAATTAAGGAGTAAAGCAGAGGAGGAGGGTAAAGTGAAACGATTCCAGAATTTAATCATTTCTCTCTCATTTATTTATTGTCCTCTTTTTTGTTTCCGTAAACAATGAACATCTTTACCTACGAAACTGCAACAGAATCGCAGAGAATCTTTTCGATCGGAGAGAAAGATTTCGTTGTACAGTAATCGAAGCGAAGCTATTCGCGAATTTTCCACAGACGAATGTCGGTGTTTGTCGGATTGAAGAACTAGTTGAGTGAAAAAAAAATAGAATCACGAGGTCTGCGGAATACCGGATAACTGATGTTTCCGCAAAAGCCACTTGAAGTAATTTCCGTTCGAGCCTCTTGAGCGGCGCGTTACCATTTCGAAGGAAGGAGGATATCTTACCTAACTAAAAGAGAGCCAAGGAGAAAAAAAGAACAAGAAGAGAGTGATACACAGCTGCCCGAAGGTCTTACTAAATCTATGTCGATCTTAATGTTATCGCGATCGTTGGCGATTAAAAGATGCGCCATCCGCGATTACTCTTTGGCTATCTCTTTGGCAACGTTGTCTAATGTTTGAGACTTGCGAGTGAAAATTGGTCTGTTCTTTATTATCATCTCGTTTCTTATTTTGTAGTGTGCGATTTTTAATTGTATAATTAATATTACGGAATAAGAGCGAAACTCTTGATATAAATTATTATTGCAAGTTACGTTCGAGAGAACAAGAACGATTCGTAAAAGAACGCAATTTATACCTATAATAGTATTAAAGATTGACGAAAACGTGAAACGTAACTCGTTGGAGAAGCAATACTCGAAACATTTCGACTCTCGCCGTTTCAAACGATTTCCTATCATCTAATCCGTGTCTGTGGTTCACTCAGAAGTGCAAATCTAAAACCTAGAAAAACACTGTCGCGATTCCTCGAATTTCGTACAATGCGATACTTTTCGTCGATCAATCCACGAAACTCGCGCGCGTGTCTCCTCAAAAAATCGTTCCGACTTTTCTACAAAATTTACGCAGCCTAGCTCAGAGATCGAAGCGTTAGCTTTCGAAAGAAATCCTTTCCTACCACAATCGTTGGAGATTCTGGTCCATAGGCATCTGCTCCATGTAGTTGACGTACTGCATCTGGTAATTGGCCGGTGGCAAGTAATTGGGGAATCCGTAATCGCTGCTCGACACGTCCATCATCGGTCTCCCGTCGCTCGTCATAATTTTACTCTCCGCCGAGGTGCTCTTCAAATCCGAGAACGCCGCTACATCGCCGTTGACGCTGCTCGCGTTTCCCTTTATTTGCCTGTGACAGTCGTGCACAACACCGACTCGTGGATCCGCGGCCAAATTGTTTCTGAAATCCGTGCTAACGAGCACGTGCTGTCTGGCTTGTAGCTCTCCGTTCAAGCCGGCCGACTTGCCGGCAAGGTCGGGGCTGATTTCCGTCTTGAATTCCGGACTGATACTCGGGTCCATCCTCGGGTCGTTCGCCGATCTGAATTCGGGGCTCAGTCGCATTTCGTTCATCCGGAAGTCCGGTTGCAACGGGACGCCGAGCTCTGGCCTGATGTTGGACCAGTAGGAAGGATTGTAGGATTCCTGAAGATGCGGCTTGCCATCCTTGATCAGCACTGGCACGTGGATCTTCTTCAGCGATTGGTTCTTCATGTTTTGCGCCTGCAGTTTCTCCGCGTCCTCCAGCCTCGCGCGTTTGTTCTTGTACCGTCGGTTCTGGAACCAGATCTTCACCTGGGTGCTGGTCAGTTTTAGACTCTGGGCGAGCAGCTCTCGCTCCGGGGCGCTCAGGTATCGTTGCTGCTTGAATCGTTGCTCCAGCTCGTACACTTGGTTCTGCAAAGAGTCGAGGGTGGATTTTTAATTGAGAAAGGCACTCGTGTGGCGTTGGGTGGGATTACGGAAAATTTTCGACATCCGAGTAAGAAATTGAGAGTGGTTAAAGTTTAGTCTAGATCGAGGAAATTCGAATATTCTTTAAATGCATAAGGATCCTCTGTGTGAGTTAAAATGAACGTTCTGCTTTCTGTTGATTTTTGCACCTTTAAATTTTGCAAAAATACACGAATTGTGATTGGCAATAAATGACGATATTTGATCGACGAATAATTAATAATTTATAATTATTTAACAATAATAACGAAAACTCCCTGTGGGTCCGGGAGAAGAATAGACCCAACGTAATCCCTGCGTGTCGTAAAAGGCGACTAATAGGGCGACTAATAGGAATTATTATTCCTGTTTACTCACTTGAGAAAACAGCACTCTCGGCTTCCTCTTCGTCCTCTTGCCAGACTGACTTTTCCGCAGCTCAGTTTTGCTCGATGTGACCACGTTACCTGTAAAACAATCCCCGACGCTTCGTCACTCACGAATCAATGGAACAAAAGAAATGGAATATCAGCCGTGAAATAGGCTTAATTTTACGCACCGTCCTCTGTAACCGGTGGATCCTGATACGGAGGAGCGACCTGATTCAGCTGATGATGATGAACGTGCGTCAAGTCGGGATAGTGAGCGTAAGTCGGCATCATCGATTGCTCCTTGAACTTCTCTGCGTCCCAATTGTTATCTGGCACGACGTTGTAACCGTAATATTCTTGAGGCACGTGTTGCTGCTGGAACTGATGTTGATGGACAGGAGGGTAGCAATCCATGATTCCGAGCTGCTGATCCTCGCTTAGAATGTCACGGACGCTGAACGGGGTTCCGGAGACCGAGGACGACAACATTCTAGCGCATTCTCGCGAAATTTTCTTCCGAATCTTCGAACGATGTAAACTCCACTTTCGAGTATTCCGTCGCGCGGACAGAAGACAATTCTCGACGTTCGACACTGTCACTTTTTCAGCACATCTAGCCTTTTTCCCGTGTTCTACGTTCTTCAGAAAATAGTGGAAGACCCCATCCGATGAATCTCTGCGTTCTTTCTACATCTGTAATTTTTGTCCTTGTCTCCTTACAATTTTGAATTTCACAATTTCAGAAAAAGTTTCACGATCGTTTTCTACGTTCTTCTATAGAACAGATTTTACAATTTACAGTTATCTTCTGGAAGACAAGAAAAGAAGAGAAACAAAATGTGCCACTTGTGACGATCTTCCTTTATGTACAAAGTCTAGAACTTCACTGTAGTTCTTCTCATTGTTCTCCAAAAAAAGAAAAGGAAATTTCACTCAATGAACTCTCTTCTTTCATCCATCCATGAAAACTCGCGGAGACGTTCCACGACATTCGGACGACGATCGAATCCACCAGCTTGCAACCACCGACTCGCAAACCGTCCACTTCAACCACCGGTAATCCCCGACGATAACTCGAATGCGACTTCCTCAGAGGGTTAATCGCGTTTGAAACGTCGTGAGGAGCAGCGTGTGAAGGGTGTGGCGACACTGGTCGAGCGCTACCAGACGAAACTGCAAAAATTGGAAACGGCTGGTTAGGGTCGCGAACACGCGCGAGTACCTTGAACGCTCGCGGCACGTTTGCACGTCTCGGGGGATGATGGTCACGGCTGAACGGTCAGGCCGGAGGGCAGACGCTCAATGTGACTCGCTCTGACAGAGGGAGTCAAGTGTGTTTGGTCTCTCCTCCGTGGTTCACACAGAAACAGGAGGTGAACGCGTGTGCGTGTGCGACTGATTTTTACCAGCGCGCTCCCGCCACGTCTGTGAATCCCGTGCAGCACGAGCTCCACGGGGTGGTCTCATCCTCTGATTGGAGATTTTAATTTGTCTTTCGGCCGACGGATTACTCGGAGGGAGTCTGCGATGGTTCGGCTCGCGAAAGGGGAGTTTTTCCTTTCGAGCTGCTGTCTTTCTTTCTTTCTTCGTTTCTCACTTTCAAAATTTGTCGCGCATTTGGCGTTTCATGCTTGTTAATTTAACATTTCGCATATGCATCGATTTCTTTTATATTCGATGTATTTTCTATACAAGTAGAAATAAAGAAAATACTTTGGTCAAATAACAAAATCACTACTGATATTTCTATTGTATACTGATACTGGAAGATCTGTCCATTTCACAGAACATGTATCGAGATGTTTGGTTAGTGGTTTGTACAAGTTTGAAGTCAAATTTAGTCCCGAGTAATTACTTCATTCACATTTGTCTCACTGTTTATTGATGCGCTTTTAATTGGTTGTATACACTAATTTTTTATGCCCCAAGCCCTTCTCTCGAATGTTTAACTACACGTTTCTTATCGAGAAGCTGTAGGGTGAGCTTCGGTAGCTCGTCGTTTCTTTTTTACGCCTTTTTTTATGAGATTCTTAAATTCCATACGGGGCCGTTTCTTAAACACGGTTTTGTACCACCGCGGTTGCTGTTTCAATAAACGTTTGCAATTGTATCTTGTGCGACAAGCTGTCGGCGACGAATCGATCAAAAAATTACGTCGAACTGGAGCCTCTTCTGCGACTGTGCGCAGAATATTCGATCGACGCTTCGTGAAATTGAAAGAGACAGAAAAAAGAAAAGAAGAAATCGACTCGTCCTCGCGTCGCATGATAATTATGAGGATCGGAAGTGCGTGGTCGATTAAGGAGACGGCAAATCGGTTTTTGCCGCGGAACAGCCATAACGCGGTGAGTAACGTTGGGGCGGAGGAGAAGACTCAAGGCCCGCCTATGCTTCAACAACCGAACCAATCCAGACATACCGCGAACGAAACTTCTAAAACTGGCGATTAAGTCTCGATTCGCGTGATCGCTGCCTCTCTGTACTCTTGCCAGTCATCGTTTCCCTTTAAATCGCTCAAAGACTCCATAAATCACAGATAATAATTAATCTCGGATTTTGGAGGAATTTGGAGAAATTTGATTTATCGAGCCTGAAAATTTTTTGGAACAATTTGTGTCTTCTTCTTATTATTAATCTTCCTTTTTCAAAGTGTCTGTATGTCGCTGTTGCAGTATTTTGGTTGTATTTTCTTTCTTTCTTATTTGTCTCCCAAGTCCGAGATAAATACTGCACAAGTTAAAAATAATAATTTTCATTTTGAAAAGAGACATTGGAATTCAGTTGTGAGCATCTATTGAAAGAATTTTTTTGAGAATTTTTTACTCTTTCTTTCTTCAAAGCCAAGTGTATCTGTGTGTTACTTTCAGAGTGTTGTATTTTTTCTCCTGTTTCTTTCACATTTGCATATCGAGAGAGAGAGAGAGAGAGATAAATTCTCCAAAAATTGAAAACAATTTTCATCCTTAAGAGAGACACTGGAATTCAATTGCGAGTATTCATTCAAAAAATTTTCGGAATACTGCGTTCGTTATTATTATTATTATCTTTTCTTTTCTCGTTATTGTCATCTTTTCTTTTTAGCCAAAGTCTATTGTACGTCACCTCTTTCTCGGGCTGCGAGTGGTAAACTGAAAAGTATAATTTTTGTCTGTTTCGTTTCCTACCTCCGGAGCAACCGGTATCCGTCGGAATTTTGAGAAAACGAAACTCATCAGATGTGTCAGAAACGTGACAAGTTATAGCGGTCGCGAGGTATCGATTTCGTAACTGGATCGCGGGAACTGGTGGAACGAGATTGGAAAAGAAAATAAAACAATCCATTTTTCGTAGGCAGGACGAAATCTTCGTGGTTCATCCTCGGGGCCGCGACATCGACGAGTCGAAAGTAACATTTACCAGACGCGTCTTTTCGAACACCCCGAACCCTTGACGCTCGTGGAATTCGAAAAAATCGCCTTTATTTAAAGGATCTGAGTTGGTTTGGTTTACCTGGCCTTCAGAAAATCACGCGATCCGTTATTTATTTTATCTTTGTGTATTTTTTCTCGCTTTTAGTTGGTTGAAAAATATTCAACATTGTTCCGTGTCTCTGTTCTCTAAAATGAGAATTAATTTTCAATCGGTATCATCATCATTATAGATAAATTAATTATCTATGTATTGTACATGTGTATATAAAACACAAGTTGTTGAGAAGTTTATTAAATAAAATAGTAAATTTAATTCAATTCCGTTCGAATGCAAAAGGAAGAGTCCTTTGATACAATCGATGGATAAGAATTTATACGTAATTAATGACTTATTTATACGTGACTGCTGCACTAGCATTTTAAAAGAGATATATAGAAGAATAAGATTTGATTTGTGCATTGCAGTTATAAATTATTAATTTTCAATAGGTACAAATATAAATGCTCATCTCCTAATTTCTCGAAGTGAGGGAGGTACCACTCAACAGATTAAGAAAATTCAGATTTATTTATCTACGAACGATTACGAATTGAAAATTGTCCGCGTGATTTTTCTATGCTTGACAAAATTCTCGAGACGTTAATCGTTGGCCTTTTTTGCACTTGAGGTTCTCGCGAAAGGAACATTGTATTTCGATTGGCGTCTCCGTTAAGAGGCGGCGGCGGAACTCGCCGCTAATTCGCGAACGAGGAGCAACCACTGACAACCCTTGCCAACCGAGGCGGCTGTTTATTATTGTACGCGTACTCTCTTGGAACGTGTACGCAGAATTACACGAAGACGGCGCGTGCGTGCGTGCGTGCGTGCGTGCATGCGTGGCCGTGTGGATGCGTGGTAGGCGCCAAGAGATACCGAGGCGCCTTCTTAATTGTGGGAAAGCGGCGCCGGCGTCTGGAGGACCGCGCGCGCGTCGTGTGAAGTCACCGTGCTCCGAAATCCCTCGATTTTTAAACAATTCTTCAAAGAACGACCACTTTTCCGGGGAAAATTCTGGAAAATCTCGCCCATTTTTCCTTTCCTTTTTCTTTCTCGTTCTACACTCGAGCATTTCCACTCTCGACCCAGTGATCTTGAACGCACGTTTGTGTTCAACATTTTAGAATTTTTAATTTACTGAGATTTTTTTTTTAAATATTGCGAATATACAGATCATCATTTGTTTTTCAAATTTTTGATTATTTTATCTTTTTCCTCAGATACAAATTTTTTTAGGGTGATTCATCTGTGTCAAAATCTTGAACAGTAGAATGACCAGTATAGTAGGATTTCTTTCTAGAGAAATATTTAATACTATAATTTGATCCTCAAGTAAGTGTGCGGATGTGCAGTGAATTAAGGCTTGTTCGATCTGACCAAATTTTTAGTAGACATACCAACCAAAGTGGTAATACATGATTGTAAGTTCAGTTGAATAAAATTCAGTATTTATTTCCCAGTAAGATACTTCGTTTGGAACGTACGTCATATATATCGTAGGATTTGCATAAAAGATTCAACTGACAGATTTAAAGTTGCAACGATATATATTTACGAGATAAAGATTAAATAATATTTCAAATTTCATCGAAGCAAAATTTTTCTCGCTTGATTGGTAGGCTAGGATTGGTCCCGGAAAATGAGAAACGATTTCCTCCGTGCACGCGAGAACAAGTGGTTCCTTCCTCGCGTGGAATCGTGCTCTCGCGTAACGAGACTTTGCGATTGAGAAGCTCTCTCTTTCTCTCTGGTGCAACGTGGTGTCCAGTTGCAACACGAGCTGGCCGTGTTGGCCCGTACAAAAGGGTCCTTTGTGCCGTCGCCTCGCGTCTAAATAGCCTCCACGATGCGGCCTCCACGATGGCCAACTATCCGTGTACGGTTTATAGAAAAATCCCGTGGCGCACGTTGCCGTATCGTTTGGCCTCCTGGCTCGTGGGGGGTCGAATGCCGCCCATGACGGTCTGTGTTTCCATGATCATGATCTGCCCTTTCTCTTTCTCATGCCGTTCGTTGTGCGATTAACAATGAGACAATTCCATCGGTGGACAGATCGGAAGGTCTCTGTTTTTTTCTTGTCACTGTTTAAACGACCATGAAGAATTGCGTCTGATGGAACGTGCGCAGAGGCCACATTGATCAATTTATGATCAAATAAACTTGCGGAATAAAGAAAAGTGACAATGTCACAAACACTGTTTTTATAAATACATCTCAGACGTTTGATTCGACGTAAATTTCATTTAGAAATTTCTTTATCTTGAAGTCTTTCGTTTAATTTAATTTCTAACTCAGTTCGAATTTCTCTTGCTGTGAGAAGAGAAGCGAGTGAATTTCGGGGGAGGAGAGGAAACGGACACAGGAAGGAACGATGATCGAGGCGAAAGTTTCTGGCAAACGTGGCTGTGTTTTCGGTTGCAACGCAGAGAATAAAACGAGGGATGCGCCCGTCTAGACATCCAGATCCACGCAATTGTCTGGAGCCACTCGTGAGAAAACGAAAAGTCTTCCCCAACGCGCCCAAGTACAGAAATGCGTGCTCCGAGGCTCTTTTCACACAATAGCGGCCATGCGCCATCCTCTCTCCTGTCAGACACTTGGTCTTTTGGTCTTTGGGCTCTGCGCTTCTTTGGTCTTCCGATGTCCGACAAACGGGATTTGAAATTAATTTTACACGAACCAGACGACTAGACAGATTCACTGCGAGAATCCATTTGTTGTACGAAGACGAATCAACAAAATAGTTCACGCAGTTCTAAGAAATCGTACCTTATTTAATTTAAAAATTAAAAATGATTAGCATGTGTTTACATGTACAATTTTTTCTTGTATGAATATGAACAGTGATTATACAGCAATTCTAAAAAGTTACATCTTCTTAGTTGAAATTAGAAAATGATCGTAGCCTAATGTAACGATAGTGGTCCGACGATTGATAATGAATGATTGATAATGATTAGTAATAATGGAACGATTAGGGATTGCCAGTTGAAGCGAGGGAGATTACACGTCGCTTATTTATAACCATGAATGTTGCATCCATCGGGTAATTGGATAGCCGACCAACGTCTTCTATTTGTTGTTCGATACTTAAATGCTAAGACAAGAGCGATCCACGTGCTCTGGTCAACGTCACGACACGAGATCGCTGTATCCTCGACGTCGGACACGCGGGAGCCATGCTACCGTCATTGTTCTTACCATAGCGCGACGCAATTTAAGAGTTATAGAGTTTTTATTAATCAAATTATCTTTACACACACACACACACACATATAAAAGCACTCGAACGTATTTTAGAAATTATATCGTGTGTGTTTTGTAAAATATTCTGAAATTTCACGTATACTTCAGTGAGGCTCAAGTTTCATGACGTTGGTCTAGTTTGAAATAAATTTAAATATATATATATAAAAATTACAGAATATTTAATAGATACAAGTATTTTGCAAAGATGATAAAACTGTTTGAATGGCCATAATCCATTAATAGGCTTTAATATTCAGTGTGATCGTTTTTTAAATTATAACGATTACATTAATAAGATTCAAAATGTTTCATATTTCATTCAGAAATTATTATACTAGTTTTGTTTAAATTTATTTGGAACAAGTTGTTACATGCTGATGCAAGTTTCTGAAGCTACATTCTAAAAGAATACAAGTATAACCCTGGAGGGTTGATTTCGTGTGTGCTGTCGTGAAAAAATCTGTAATTTTTAAGTGTTGGGGAAGTCAAAGTGTCATTAATAAAACTTTACGTCAAATTAGGACACGTTCCGACCGTTTCTTTCTATAGAGAAAAAAGGGAAAGTGTGTGTATGGTGCCACTTGAGGATATCTACTCCAATCCTTGAGTTACCTTACTGCAACTTTGTGTCAACAAACTCTGCCATTGGTCTCTCTTGTCTTATCTTTCTTTATATCTTATTTCGGAAATGAATGTTTAAGTTTTATCTTACAATTATTTGTTTATTTCAAGTTCAATTTTTTTCAAATAGTAACTCACTAGGTGAGATCATTAATGATTCTCTGATTTATTGACCAAGGATACAATCACTTTGTACTGCCACGAATGGTGTACTTCATAAGATTTTCAACGATTGTAAATTACTAATGTATTATTCGTATGCATGATAATAAAAAACTTAAACATTTTACCGATATATATTAAGAGAAAAATTTAGAAAAAAAAGAGTAAATTTTTGCAAGTAAAAAGGGGGTAAAAAACATCACTGTGTTGCAGACGAGGTATACGATTAAATCTAACATACAATTAATTTTTTTGTCAATTTTCATCCCCTTACCATTTTCGTGTCACTTTCTGTCGTACCGATTTTGGCACGTTTTACACCGCAACACTTAGTAATGGATTTCAAAAATCATATCTGGGGCGAATTCATTACTTCATCAACTTCGATCGTTTTACTTGTACTCGCCATACTCACCGTTGTATAAGGGTAGAATGCGCTAAAAAAATCAGTGATTTTTTTTACCATGTCGGTATTTCAGAGCATGGGACACGAAATCCTGTAAAATGCGAGATATATTCATATATCTCGTCTGTGATTGTTGGATACAATTATCAGTTGTACAGCAAATAGTACGAGCTAATTGATTGAGATCGCTTATACAACTAGAAAACTTTTATTAAGATGATCAAGTTGTTAACGACATTAGGTCATTTTTCTTTTGAAAAGAAATTGATTAAAAAGATTAGTTTCTGAACTTTTACGATTGTATCTTATTAATTGGATCTTCAGCATTCTTTCAATGTTACATTTAAACTTTTAAAGTCGATAAAATTAATTAAATTACTCATTAATTTACAAAGTCGATAACGTTGCATGTTTCTGTATTTTTTGACGGTAACTTTGTAAATAGAGTTGAGAAATCTATTTTATCGACATCAAGTATTTCAGAAATCTCTCATTCGTCGTATTCTAAACAGTGTTCTTTCCTGTTTGAATAGGTGGCGACACCACCTTTGTTCCAACTACCCTTCAACCCCTATTAAATCATTATAAATTAACAGACAAATCTGATATTTCAATTACAGTTCCAAGTCAATCAAACCACCATTTCAATTACTAAATTCAGCAGACTCTATGACCCGAATGATAAAAGTATCTCATAAGAAGAAAATATAATACTCTTTTTCATTTATTTCATTTCATCAATTTTATATTAGAAGAATGTGAAAGGAAGTGGAAAGATCAGAAGTTAAACGTATCAGAGAAATTCAAATGCAAGCAATACAGAGAACTTTTATTCTCCCATTTTTCCAAAAAATCATTCAAATCTCAAAAAGAGGCATCTTTACCTCTAAATCTTGGATTACATTCAAACGATAAGTTTTCACCGCGACAAATAACGCGAGATTTCATTTTTTTTCCGTTCCTCGTGAAAAAAGATGATTTAAATTACAAAGAAAAAAAAGTCTTCGTAAGTCTATAACCAAATCCAGTAAATCTCGGGACCAAAGTGTCCCATAAATAAAGCAGAGCAGGGTTGAGATTCCGGAGAAATTCAATAAGCGCGATTATGGTCGAAGAAAAACGATGGACCGACGGGTGCAAGGGTCGGGCAGAGCGAGATCGTTAACGAGGGAAAACGTTGCCGGCGATATCTCAATCGGTTATCGGACGTTAATGAATTTCGAGCGGTGGCCACGAATCGGCGTATTACGAAATTAGCCATGGACCTTTGGACCGTTGGCGAAGAGGCCTAGAAAAAGTCGGGGCCGTGGCGTTTCCGAGCCTCATAAATCACGAAAAATAAGTAGAGATGGAATCGAGTCCCTCGCAAGTAGGCTTTTAACCCTCTGCTTTACGATTTTCCTCTCAATCTTCTTAGGCGTACAGTTGATCGAAGCATTATTATTGCGATCATTATTGTAATTGTAACATTTGTATTTGATACTTTCCCAAATTTTTCAACTTGGTGAAAATTCCTATTCGAATTCCACGGAGCTACGGAGACCAATAAAATAGAAATAGACATGATTCGAAACTTAAAATTATCGAAAATCTTGATAGGTCTTGAATTCTGGAACTCTAGAAAATTTCGATCATCTCGAATGTCCGTATAATTACCATAAATACATTTGTAATTTATTTATTTAAACATGAATATTCTTGTAATAAGTGGCAGTTTCTCCCTTTGGCCGTCCAGAGGGAGAATTACGTTGTAGAATTTTGATTGCATGCATTTGTACGTCGTGCGTACGTTTTCGGAATCTGTAGGTACCTATTATTCGTTCTAGGGTTTGAAACCGGCAGCAGCGTCATAAATCACGAAAAATAAGCCGGGGTCGGGGGGGAGGCGAGAGCTGGCAGCAAAGGGCAAAAAATCGGAGACGCTGCTGGTAGAGAATAGGAGATTAACATTCTCTTCTGTTCTGCCTTTCTGTCATCAAGGGAAGATTGGCCAGCGTGCAGCGAGCGCGCACCGAGAATCATTAAGGGATCCTGCGTAATTTGCGGAGGTGTCTCGCGTGCGTGAACGCGATGATCAACGCGCGTTTCGGAATAAATCAACACCGACCGCGCTTTCTGACGAACGTGCACGGTACGAGCGAATGTTCCCAGCCAGGAAAGCAGCGTTGCGTTTACTTATTAACTCTCGAATAGCAAGTCTCGTTGGATTGTCGACGACTCTGCTATTTTTAGATCGCTAAAATTTCGAGTATTCAATTGTATTTTACTTTCCGTTTGATAGCGATTGGCAACGAAATTGAAAAATCAAATAATAGGCCGAAAGATAACGTCGAATTCCTACAGTAAGCGATATTATTTTGCTCTTCGGTAACAAACATCGAGGTCTGATTATCAATTCGTAAGAATTCCTCTCGGTTCTTCGACCCTCGAAGGTTACGAGTTTCTTCAACTTGACTCTTAATTGTAGACATTAATTGGAACTGTAATAATACTTAAATTGACGATGACTCGAATAATGATCGCAGCTGTCGGAACGAACCCCTAACGAATCGATAATTGCGAATTCCTCGAGCAAGCAGGAAACATTCAGGCATCCGTGGACGTTGTTGAAAAGCAAAATAAAATCCATTTACCGCGGGAATTCAACGTCGCGGATGCATAAACAGTGCCTGTAATAATCGTGGATTAAGTTAAGGACGAGGATATTCAAATAATCGTCGTTGCCACGAGTCGGAGAGGACCGGAAATCTCGGACGAATTCTCATTGGGGTAGTACGTGTATCGATCGATGGCTGAACGAATCGTCGAAAATACCGTGTAGTCGAATTCCTCGCCCGAAGTCGAAGACTTCGGGGCTTCTCTGTCGGGATCGTCATTATCTTGATATCTCAGCTGGTAGCTTCGGTGATGGTTTTTTGTTTTGGACAGCGCGTCGTGTGCACCAGGGGGTAGGCCCAGGGTGGTCCAATTTGTCTGCCGGTTCGATATTGTTACGAGCTCATCTTTAATAATGCAGCCTCGGCATCGTTCCTCGACGTTTTTAGATAGCCAAACTCACTTTGTCGGCGCGCTCGTCCCCCCGGATGTAATAAAAATGTTCCTGGTCGTCGATTACGAGCCTTCATTCGAGAGAACCTCGAGAAACCTATTGCGTTTAGAATAGTTTCCTCACATTCGCGTCCTTCTAACAATAATTATCTTTATTCGCCGTTATCCTTTGAAATTAATTAAGCGAATGTGTTTCTTTTTTCCTTTCTTTTAAACATTTAATATCGTTCAGCAGCATTCTCATCTCGAAGAGATAATTTTCCCTTTTTTTAATTTTCAAACTCGTCTGTATTTGCTCTCGTATCAGCGTCATTGAAACTGATCACTCGCGAATAACCTTTGAGAGAAAAAAACCTTTTTTAAACACATCTCTGCTGAACTCGCGTCTTATTTTGTCTAGCAACAGTTACGTTGTTATCGTTATTACTTAACTGCCGATACTAAAACGAGAAATTTCACGTGTGCAAGAATACGCATAGGATGCGTGTTATGCGCAAAAATGCTTGCGTACACTTGTTAATAGATAAAAAAAGGAAATCTTTTAAATATCTATTTTTAAATGTTTACAAATCAGCAGCCACTTATCACAAAGCTCCGTGTATAATATTCTTCCTCTGTTGATTCTCCGACACAACGTACCGTATCTCCGCTCGCGCTCTTATCAATTAAAACAACGAACTACGCGACGATAACCAGCGAATTAACTAATTCTCTAATCAGCACTCCCCGGCGAGATGTTATCGGCGAGAAGAAGAAAAGAACGAGGTAGCAATTACACGGATATCAGCGTCGAACCGCGATCACGATCGATCGTTCGTATCTAATCCAATTTCTTTCTACAACGCGGAGAAACGGGTTGGTTAAATATTACGAAGTGGCGGCCGCCGTGCGAGACGGAGGAAGTCGATCTATGATTAATCACATCGAGCAGAAACTCGTTTTCACTTGAGCTCGTAATCTGGAAACCGCTGCTGGCTCGTACGAAATCGTTTTTGCGGCCTCTTGCCGCGGCCACGTTACTATGTAATTAACGTCCACCGAGGCGTAAGATTTGATTCGCATCATTTCGTGGTTTTCTTGCCGTGCCAGGCTTACGGACGCAGGGCTCCTTCGACGCTCGCGCCCTCTATTCCTATTAAATAGTTAATTAAGTTCCCGCCTAATCGGCTGGAAATTAACAAGATCGCCCTGTTCTTCGAACGTACGCGCTCGATCGCGCGAATCTACCGGGCCCGATGCGAGACATTACGCTCTTTTCTGACACGGTAATTACGAAGTTACATCGTTTCGCTGTTTTCAACGACACGAAAACACATCGAATAATTTGATCTGCAATAGACGTCAGTTTGCAGCAAATAATCGATCGTCTTTTGGCCTTGCACGATTGTATCGAAAAAGAAAAAATACACATGCATGAATTTTGCTCAACGCTACAGCTGTTGGAAACAAACAATTCGTCGTTTTTCATTGAGATTTATCGAGATTTATCGAGACCTGTTTTTAATCGTTTGAATAATTTATATTGTGCGATAAACTTTGTCCCATTTCTTGTGCTTTAATTTTTCTGATAAAAATTGTACACTCTAATCGTCGTCAATGTTGGATTAAAGTTATTAATTATCTTGCTTCTTTTTTTTTTTAATTATTAACTTTAATGCTTCGTTTAAACACATTCGTAATTTCTTAGTACTCGCAAAAAGAAGATCTAACGTTGAAATGGCTACATCAATGTAATTAGCACCATGTCGCATAAATCTATGATCGTTTTTCTATCTTTACGTTTATTTCTTAGATGTCCACTTTAATCCTAATAATTATTACATCACAAATGTCTGATCCAATTTATTTAATAATAATTATTATCATAAATGATAGATCTTAAGAGGTTGTAATTGAATAAGAGGGATTTTTTCTTTTTTTTTTTTTCTTTTTTTCAAGAAAGAGCATTTCGATTCCGACTGGTACAGTTGCAATTAATAAATAGAACGGTTTTCTCGGAATAACGACACGATTACAAGACTATCTAGCATCGAGTCGATTACAGTCGACAGTCGAAAGCTCCTCTGATAGCTCTGAGAGCAGCTATTCATACGCACGGAAATAACCTTGCTTTGGCAACAGCTTCTAAATTCATTCGATCGCGATAACTCGGCGCGCAACGTTACACAACGAAACCATCAGCGTGACAAGGAGGTATTCTTGCTTCTCTGTCCTGACGGCACTTAAAATAACTTGTATCGGATCCAAATAATCTGTCAAACTTTCAGCATAATACACAAGTATAAATACAATAAAATGTCTCCTCTTTCAATCGAGTACGATTTCTTTCGTTGAATGCGCTCTGATAACAGATAGTTACAAACTTAGCTATGTCATAGATTTAGATAAAATTTTCTTTCTTATTAATTTTTTAGTTAGTTTGGTAAATTAGATTTTACAGAAAATTCTAAAGTACAGAATTATGTAAACTGCACAGCACGATATATAATTTACGAAATATGCGAATTTTTATTATTAAAAAATACAAACCTACATAACAATCTAATATGAAGAAAAGACATATGTACGAATATCATTCACTAGATTTATTTTACAGTCGTGCAGTTATTCTCCGATGCTCATCTTGATTGAAACTAAACAACTGTTGATTGTTTCAAACGTTCGTCTTCGACAAACACATCAACCCCTTTGTTGAGAGTCTCCATCGTTCATCCAGAATGCGAAACAATTGAAAGAAGGCGAAACAATCGCGTCGATCGCGATTCGACGGAGATGACGGGTCGCACAGAGCGAGCGTCGAGATTACGCAAACGCGGATAACAGAGGGCAGAAAAGGGGTGAGTGGCAAGGGAGCGTGGAGGTTTGGAGTTTGTGGCTCGTTTGTACGCGATAACCGCTTATCTAAATAGTTTAGACATGAATTACACAAACGGGCAGTAACCATTTATGTTTCATCATCGCGAGTGGGACCCGACGGGGCCGTGACGGTTCCATATCTGTGTTGGTCGACGTTGCTCTCGACTCCGATTCCTTCCCTCTGTAGCCACCGTCGCAGCCTATCGCTCGGTTTCTTTTTACCGTTTCGAACGAACGTTACAAATTGCTTATCGTTCCCGCGTTGGCAGCACGTTGCGCTCGCCTTATCGCCGAGCTTGACCCCGTCGTTCGGCCCGCGAGAGACGAGATTTCAGGCCAGACTTCGTGACGATTCCACGGCCGAGTACGACCGATATCGGAAATTAAGCTGAAATTAATTCCCTCGGCTTGTTTTTTCCTCCCTTCCCCCTTTTTTTTAATTTTCTTGGATGGGCGAGTCAAAACGGAGGTTTAGAGTTGTTCGTGGAAAGATTTTTGAACGACAGGCTTCTCATTTCAGATAGAAAATTTCTCATCTCTGGTAAAAAAGAAAATCTTGGAAGGGGATACATTGGCGCGGAGGATACATTGGTCTTTCGAGAATTGGAAAAGACACGATTCGTTCGATCGCGCTAAAGGACAGCTTTAAAAATCAGATGTTGAGAGATATTCACGGCAACTCGGCAACGTGACGAGGAGGGTGTGAGAGAAAGAGAGAGATTTGCGGCGAAGATACAGTTCATGAACAAGGTAGATACAGAGAAAGCGGGCTTTACTAATGGGCGGCCCGTGGACGTGGCGGCACGTGAAAACATCTCCATTCCACGGGTCACGGGGCCCCGGCCCCTATCTGGAATTCATAAGAGAATAATGTCGGCCGCTCGGAAATTAATTTAATTTGTACTAGAAACCGACCAGAAGAAACACGGCTCACGGGCCGAGAGACGAAAGAAACAGTCAGGGAGGAGGAGGAGGAAGAGGAAACATCAGATGGAGAAAAAGGAGGAACAAAGATGAGGAAGAAGGAAGAGCCTTACGTTGAAAAGAAGAGAGAGAGAGAGAGAGAGAACAGAGGATCGAGACGAATAAAGAGACGGAGGAAGGAGAATAGACTGCGTTCTTCTTGGAGGGCGCAGGTTAGGGCAGCGTTGCGGCAGGCGAGGGGGTAAGATGGACCCCTGCTGAGTAATATATAGCGGGCCAGTTGGCTGGAAAGGCGCTGCTCTGTCTCCGCGGCGGACTCCTTAGCGGGGCACTGAAACTTTACCTCCCATAATTGATACGAATGTCTTTTCAGACCGCGCTCGAACATCGCACGGCCATTTAGTCGAGCTCCTCTCCACCGCTTCGAACTCACCATCCGGCCAGCGCCGGGGAGATCGTTCCGTTCTTCTCTCCTTTCGCTCGATTAGCCCGTCGTCGTCCGTCCGCGCGGCAGACGCTGATGCAGCGACCGATCTGCCACGTCAATTATCAACGCGCGTCGGGTCCCCTCTTCGACGGATCGGAGCCCCCCGAGGCTGATCGCCACTTGACCCTTGCCGGATAATTAACGCGTTTCTCCTTTTCCGCACCTCGGTCGTTTCGAAAGTTTCACCACAAGGTGGTGACGGGTTGAATCTTTTCTACAACTCGGATCGCAATCAAATTTTTACGAATCCTCAATCTGTGTCTCTCCGAGTATCTTCAACTGAACACGGGTCTCACGCAGATAGCGTTAATCGAAGCGCGTGAAATTCGAGGAGATTCCACGAGTCGGTAGGGGGGGCGATCGAGGGTTCTCGATAGACACGGGTAGAAAGGCTCGCTCGTGGCAAACGGGAGAAGGCAACACCGGCCCGTGTTGTGCACTCGCAGAAGAATTAATTAGTCGATCTCGCGCGTTGGTGGGCCCGAAATCTTTGTTCCCGTACGGTCCCGGTGCTGAACAGCGTCCAGCACCGGTGGAACGAGCCTCGGGTAATTAGTAGGTACCTACCGATCACCATCTGCAAGGTGAACGAGCATTACCATGCTTAATGAGTGGTGCACCGGGGCACCCGTGAATCTCCTTCGGCCGGTGCTGCGGCGAGGGGGATTTCACCTCGGCCGTGTTTCTATCTCCACCCGATCGGGGACGCTGGTTGGGTCGCGTGAAAATTCGACCCTTCCACTTCCCATAATACGCTCGGGCTACCAGCCACTCTACACTCTGCACACTGTGTGTTTTCGCTCGTTCGTGGCGAATCTTCAATTAACGATCAATTATTCGCGAGCTTCGCGTTCCACGTTGGTACGTTTCTGCGACGGCGTTCTTCGATCGAGGAGGAAGATTCAATTTGGTATTTTAGTGACGGTCAAAGGGGGAAATTGTTTTTTCACCAAGTAGTGTGTTTTAATTAATTTATTAGAAGAAAGTATCGAATTATTTGATATGGGAAATACCTCCGTACATCAACATAGGTACGAGAAATATTTTCAAAATTGCATCAATGGTCCCTAAAGCTTTCTCAAGTTGAAATTTAAATTGTCTATGTTTCGTTATTTTAGACGAGGATTTCTTCAATTCAGAAACGATTCAGAAACGTGCTCATCCTGAAGAATTTCAGGAACCAATTACCAATTTAATCAGTTTGAGAAACTAACTCAATTTTAGTTTCCAATTGACATCAAAATCATTAATCATACTTTTACCAAGCGCTATATCGATATCACCCATCCTTTTGAACTCGATTTGTTTTCAATGTTGTTGCTCGTCCACTATTTATTTTAAAGTAAACCAGGCCAGTTAATGCGCAACGATAAAATTCAATGTTCTTTATTTACTTATTATTATTCTTTTTATTAAAGTGCGATATGTCATTTCTTCATAAACAAATTCGTATCGTCTCGTCCAACGTGACGTACGAGTTCAAAAGGGTTAATTTATACATAAATAAATGCCATTGGCCTTGTCCGAATTGATCTGTTAGTCAGAGAAGACTAAATTCTTTTTCTCCAGTGGAAAAATCGGAGAAAAAGAAGACGTTGCGTCAAGGGGAAAGAAAAGTTCGAGAAGGAACCGGATTGTGGACGTAAACGGGTGCGGATTGCGCCGGTTTCTCGCATTGAGCAATCAATAACGGGGCTGTATGACAGGCGACGCACACGACTCGTTTCCGAGAGAGCGTGGCTTCGCGACTCGGATCGTGGTCTCCGCGCAGGTGTTGGTACCCCGAACACAGGGCACCGGTCGTCGAGCCGACAAAGGGCTCGGCAATGGGCGAGAGCTGCATTCGGCATTTGTTTCTGGGGATACTTAGATCGTAATCTCGCCGGGGTTCTGACTTCGGTGGTAGTTATACCGCGCCGTGTCTCCTTCTCCTCTCCTCTCTCTCTCTCTCTCTCTCTCTCTACCCTTTCTTGAATACGTGAACCGTCCTCGCCTCTCTCTATTCTCTCATCCCCTCGTAGATCCTTTTATTCGCAGCCTCTTCTAAGAATCGCTGCGTGATCGATAACGATCGACGGAAGAACGAGAATGATGGAAATGGAGGAACAAGCGTGGAAATTTTTCGGGGGTCGCGTTGTTTCTGCGGGACAAGATATTTTGTTAGGCTGTGGATATTAGTGCGGATTTTTATTTTTTTATGAAAGCAATTAAAAATGATGGAATGCAGATCTGTTTCATCCTATTAGATTATATATGAATGTATTAATTAAAGTTTTTTGTCTGTTTTGAAGAAAAAGGCAGCTATTTCTTGGCCAATATAATCATATATATATATATATATATATATATATGATATATTTCTAATAAATTTGATACACGTAATACTTGTTGCACTTAAACATACGTTACGAAGAAAATGAATCTCAACTAACCGCAAGAAATTTGTTTCCGTGCTTTTCTTTTTTACGCTGATTACTTGCCGATGTTTGTCTCAACCTTCGTCAGATCGCGACGATCGTACTTCAACACTGTATCGAGTGATTCGTCGATATAAACCGGAAGATTTGACTTTTACGCGAGAACATTCATATATATATATATATTGTATTATATAAGGGTTATTAACCGCTGTGTACATATATTTATAATTGTCAAACGTCAGATAGTTGCCGAGTTCCACGAAACTGCACACGCTCGTTTCCACCGCATCGTCCCTCGTTTTGCAAATCGATTTCAACCATTCCTTCCTAGTCGTTCGTCCGCCGTTGGCCCACTGTCTGTATCGTACTCCTCGGATCGTTTTTATGGCGTTTTAACAACGCCCTTCGTCGGCAGTCCCATTGTCTATTCGCGTTCCTATTGGGACTGTTGGTTTGTTCCTCCGAGTGGGTGTTGTCTGAAACATACGTAAATGGGGGGTGTCTGTTTATTTCGTACTTCCTCGGGGGAAAGTTTTTGCAGTTGTGAATCTTAACCCTTTGCGGACGAGGGCGACTCTCGGTCGGCTTTCGCCGCGGACAGGATGAAGGGGCGAGTGAGAGCGACAGTCTGTGTTTGTAGTGGGTGGGTGGGAGTGGGTTGGTGTGGTGGGAGTGGGTGTGGTGTGGGTGGGAAGTGGGTGGTGGGTGGGGGGGGGGGGGGGGTGGGAGTGGGTGGGGGGTGGGTGGAGTGGGTGGTGGGTGGGAGTGGGTGGTGGGGGGTGGGTGGGAGTGGGTGGTGGGTGGTGGGTGGTGGGGGAGGAGGAGCTATACCGTAAATTCGATGGGATATTTTTTCATGAAGTCATTAAATTAATATCGCCGCGAAGCAAACAGGACTTTTGTTCCGGTTAAACTGTTAATCGTTGCGGGCGAAAGAGATCGCGCGATGTCGAAAGAAACGCACGTACGAGACGCGGTGAATTGTTTTGAGCTGCAAGCTGATCGAATCAAATTACACATTTGCGATAAATAAAATTTTGTGAACTCGAGTGGAAAGCAAATTGAGATAATCGACGCGTAGAATCAGCATTTAGCGAGTATTTAGATCTTGATGAAGGTTTCGTTGAGGCAGCAGAAAGCTCGTTTCGCGGAAGCATCGTTTTACGTCGTAACGAGTCGAAGTTAGCACTGATTGCGATAGATACGTGGCGCTGATCGTGACAAATAGGAACCAAACCGTGGTGATCATCGCATGGGAATTGGCAAACGATCCCACGAGATCGTTACTCGCTATTGAGACATTTGCACTTTGTCTCGTTTGCAACTAGTACTTATTTTTAGTTCGACTATGCAGATCTCGTCGGAATAATTTGATCAATTTAACAAATTGGCTGCCGTACGATTTTTACATATTTCATCCTGGCAGCCACGATGAAGTACAGTAATTTTTATAAAATTTTACGTTGCATTTATTGCACTTTTTATCTGGCGATGACCAAACGACAAATATTTTTATTCAACCAATTGAGAGCCAAAAATCACTTCTTATTGAAATAAATAAATAATAATAATAACAATTTTTTTAATTAAAAAATCACGTTTGAACTTAAATTTAACTTGAAATTAATAAAATTACTTTTTTCTTACTTCTGATGTTTTATCATATTAAAAAAAGAAATAGGTGGGAAGAAACTTTTGGCCCATGTTTCAAATTTGTTTGAAATTTCATAAGATTGTGGACGAAATAAAACGTTGGTCCTTGATACGCTTCTCGTTGATAATTTCGCCCTTTTACAAAAAAGAAAACAGAAAAAAACTAATCCCTCAAAAGGGTTGAATCGCTTCTCAGAGTCTAGTTGCTTTGCTCGCCCCCTCCTTCCCCGCGCTAAATTCCTGTCGCCATTGGATCTCTGCCAATTAGCACGGAACATCAGTCATTAGAGAGCAGCATCAATCGAGAGTAGCATGCCACCTGTCCGAAAATCGTACACCGACAGGTGGAACTGGACCGGTCGACCCTTGGTCCCCCTCCTGCTTCCTATCTACGCCATCGAAGACTCGGCTCGAGATAACCAATCTCCATTGTCATTTGTTTGTCTAAGTTAGAGGATTAGAGCCAGTCATTCGCGTCAAAGGCGACCGCTCGTCCGATCGAGCAGCGATATCGAGGATGGGTGAGCGATCCGCTCTCGGGCCACCCCTGAGCAGATCGGTTCTCCACCGTTCAACAGGGAGGGGTTGACGAAGAAAAAGTAATTAATTCTCCGGACTATGGTTTACGAGCGACGTCAATCATCGACGCGTTCCTTTCGTTTCGTTACGTTTGGTTTGGTTTCATCGATGAAAAGCTCGGTTTAATTAAGGAAAGATTTTTGCATCGGACTAGAAGAGAGGGAGAGGATTGATCCTCTTGTGACGGTGTTCTTCTTGGGAAGGGGGAATTCGTCGATAGAAGGTTAATTGGATTAGGATCCTCGATGTTTAGGGAGTCTGTTGTTTAATTCTGCTGCGATTCTTGAATTTTCATATTGTTCTCGTTGTGACAGTCGAAAATCGGTTCTCGTTTCAAGAAAAATTTCGACGTACGATTGGGAGGAAAAATCATGCGGTTCGTTCAGATGTTACACGAGTATTCATTATCGTTAAAAAAAATATTACTAGGTACAAAAATTGAACTAAAGAATATAACAGTGTTATGAAAAGGAATGATGGCGTTGGTGGAGTTTAAAAGCTTTTTCAATATCTTCTTTATAAAATAATTTATCTGTGCTAAAATAATTATCTTTGTGATTCAAGAATGTGCGTAATTTATTTATGAAACAATGTCGTTAGAATTCAATTACAAAATTCAGTTTGAACGTCCAATGGAAATTCGCTGAAATAATAATCGTCGTCCCTTTATACGGACCAGAGTGCCGCAAAGCGTTAGGCGTGAATCATTACCGTAGCCGGTCGAGCAGGGAATGTGTTGAGGAATATTGTTCGATATTTTCGGAGAGATTTACTGCAACGCGTTCCAGTAAAAACGGCGGGCGAGTTTATGCGAATTGTTGGCGGTCAGCGGCCAGACGAGGGGCGTGGCGCGTTTCTATTGATAGGATCCCGCGAAAATGTTAATCTCGCGAATTCTAAATCATCGGTCAGGCACACCCCGTCGACGCATTGTAACGACACCTCTGCCGGTGATAAACGTCGTTCTTCCCTTCAACGATCCTTCACGTTCTCATCCTTTTCTCAACTTTCTCCCCCGTGTTTTTCCCGAATCTATATTACATGGAATAATTATATTATTTCGACATAAATTGTAAATACCGGAAACAAAACTGTGGCACTTTGCGCATTTTTTTAAATTTCTGTGAACGTAGAATTGAAGAATGTCCGTGACATATGTTCAAGTTACGTAGACTTTTTGCAACTTTTCAAATGTTCTTCTCCCACAGATGCACAGAAAAGAAATCCGCATTAGTTTACTAATAACCGAGCCGATCGTTTGCACAAACGACACTGCCACGAACACGAAACGCATTAGCATCCCCGTCATGCATGAAATTAATTCTCGCTCGCGCGTCGTGTGTACACGTACTCTTCACGAACACAGCGAGGATGTAGGAAAGAGAGAGAAGAAGAACGGAAGAGGAGAACAGCTGCAGAAACGAAGCCATGGCTGACAGGCAGAACATATTAATTAACCGTTAGATATCGCCGGTATATCGGCATGTGTGTGTGTGTGTGTGTGTGTGTGTGTGTTTGTGTACCGGCGGCTATGGATCGTGGATCGACAATTTATTCGCAGTGGATCTCTGGTGGCGCATTAAAAACGGCCGACATAGTCCGGGAAGCGTCGGCGTCAAGCAGCGTTCAGGGCCCTCGTTTCTTCGTCACGATGGAACGACTTACGGTCCTCGCCGATCTAACCGATCGTACATTTCCTTCGAATTCAAATGCGCCGCGATCTAGTGGCGCGGCCTGGCTCGTATTCACTGGCAAAGAGAGTACCGGGAGAAAAGAGAGAGAGGAGAGGAAGGAAGAGCGGAGAGGAGAACGAGAGAAGAGGGAGAAACGAGAGTTCGCGAGCGTTCGTTTATTCAGCGGCGCTCGTAAATATGGTGCCTCGAAGGCATCATGGCCGATACACAGCGAACCGGCGATGTCTCAATCTTCAATTTTCCTTCCCGGACCTGGAGCGCTGAGTTAGATTGATATCCATCCTTTTGGCCGGCCGTGGAATCGCGATATCTCAATCCCAGTGGGACTTTTTCCTCGGGAAAGATTGGCGCTAGCGGACGTTCCTCCTCGTTTATCGACGATCGTTCTCCGTATCTCGCGAGTTTTCGGCAACTCGCTTCTCTTTGAAAGTTTCGAATTTCATTCTCGACGATTGTATTTCCAATTAATCCTCGAATCCTTCCCTCGTTTCGAAGGCAAACTTCGAAAATCGAAAGCTTCTCGTTCCGAGCGTTACGAGGAGGACCTAAACTCCTCCTCCTCTCCGTCATCGCGGGACGGATATTTTTTTCTTCGAATTCAAATGTGCTGCACCGTGTGTTGCGAAGAGAAGTGTAGAAAGAGAAAGAGAAAGGGGAACGTGGGATGGTCCAGCGAGGCAAGATGGAAAGAGGAACGTACGAACGTACGAAAAACAAACGGAAGAAGGAAGGGAATAGCGAGGGAGGAAGGAAAGAAAGGGGGTTATGGGAGGAAAGGGCGATCGGCTGGTCGGTCGGTCGGTCGGTCGGTCGGTTGGTTGGTTCGCAAGCGCACGGTTACACGGCGTTACTCGTAAATACGGTGCTCCGAAAGCATCACGGCCGGTACAAAGAGGCCACAACGTCTCAATCCGAGAGGAGCTCCTTGGAGGGTCCGCGAGGCTACGTAAACCTGCACACACACACACACTCCGCCCTCCTCCGCCTCCTTCTGAAAGGAAGGCTTCTCTCTTTACCTCCGCCTCCCTGCGCCGCCGTCGGTGTGCTCTCCGTGTCTTTCCGCTCTCCTTCTTCTCCCCTCTTCCACCCTCCCCCTCTTCTGTTCGTCCGCGGTTCACGGTTACGTTCGATGGCCCCTTTCGATCGTAGCAGCAACAGCAACAGCAACAACAGCAGCAGCAGCAGCCAGCAGCAGCAGCAGCAGCCCCCTTTTGCGAAAGCGTGCAGCAGTTCGCGAAAGGGGTACCACACACCGGGCCTCACAGATCACCCCGCTATCTCAACGACCAGATCTTTCAGTTCGGTATACACCACGGTGTGGAGCGCAACCACCGCGCTCCTTTTGCCTCTCCTCTCCCCACTTCTTCCTCCTCCTGCTTCTTCTCCTAACCAACCGAGCCCTGTGTTTCCTTTCGTCGACTCTTCGGAGATAGACTCTCTCTCTCTCTCTCTCTCTTTCTCATCCAGTCGCCTCGGCTCTTTTCTCTTCTCTAGCGTCGCTAACTTCTTCTTCCCTTCTCCTCTCTTCCTGTTGTTAGTCGTCGTTCGTGGTCGTCTTCAGGACAGCTTCTTCCTCGTCCTCTCGCTCGCGCACGGTCGCCACCACAGAACGTCGTGAAGAACATGGAGAACCGGAGGGACGGAGAGGATCGTCGTCGTCGCCGTCGTCGTCGCCGCCGTCGCCGTCGCCGTCGTAACCGCCGTGGCGGTGTGTCGGGTCTGTTTTGTCCCTGCGAATCCGTGATGAGAACGTATGTAGGTGTATCCCACCCTTTGTTCACGTGGCTGCGACGTGGGTAACCACGGCGAGAGAGCCACCGGTGTCGGCCAGGCCCAGGGAGCAAACCCGGCCGAGTTTATGCGCCACGCTACCAACGCCAAGGACACGTTTCCTCCGCAGAATATCTACGAGCATGGCAGATGGGTCCATTTTACTCGTTTCGCTGCCGCCTAGCCTCGACAAGCCGCGGCCGTATGTTAAACTTCTGTCGAAAGCCTTTTCCATGCCGAAGATTCATTCCGCCTCGTCCTTTGATCGAACCAACCTCTGGTCGTTCGCAGTATATTCGAAATCCGCCGCTTTCGCAGTCGATGAACACTTGGAGTGGAAGTTGAAAATTGTTAGCCAAGCAACTATAACGCTATAATGATACTGTCACTGTATTGTAATATTTAATGTTATTGTCGTGTATCTGTTATCGTTACACAATTGTAATAATTATTGTAGCAATTGTAGTAACGTAGCAATTTGCACGAGGATGAAATTTCACTCATCGCAGCTGAAACGACGTGTCTACATCAATATATCCAGGTGAATATTACTTACTCGGACAGCATTTCCGAGGGAAACGTTGCTCGTCTAAATAATCGAGGATATTATGCACGTCTTAATCGCGATCGATATCGCGTCGACAAAGATTATGCCGTGCACGTTTCGCGACGCGTGCGGACCGACGTTGGTCAGATTCCTTGCAAACGCGAGACGATTTACAGTCTGATTGACGTTATTAGGAGTAATTGGCAATCGACAAGTCACGTGTCTCCTGCTCTTGCACCAGCGAAACGATCGTTCTTCCTTTCTTCTTCTTTTTCGCATCTCATCGTTGCAAGATAGACCTCGCTGAAAAATCTGAATTTGAGAGAGAGGTGTTCTGCGTTCGCAACAAACACGGTTCTTTTCGGAATTTCAACTGATAATTGTGTCTTCGTCCGTGGCGTTAAAAGCGAGTCTTTTAAGGTCTCGCAGATTGGTCCGTAATTACTTGGTTCCGAACGATCGGTTTTCCTCTCGGCTACCTTGGCACCCGCAACTTTGATGGCCGACCCGCGATCAGCATTATTAGGGTAGTTGTTGCGAGATACGGTCCGGTAGAGCGAGCCGCGCGCTCGTTAAACCCGAGTGAAAAAACTGGTATTTCGCAGAGAGGAATCACTCGATCCGGTAATAAACGTCGACTCCTCGAGATGGGAGCGCGTAAAAGACACAGTCAATCGATAATCGCGGACGCCGATCGAGATACCAGGGTGTTTGGAAATTAAATTAACGGGGATCGTGTATATTCATTTTCGTCGGTATCGCGGCTGAGAAAGTACACCGTCGAATTTAAATATTTATTTAAATTTAAATATACAGGATGATTCACCTGTAACCTCTACAACCCGAAATAACTTTTAAATTACATGCAAAGTTGCGTGGTTTCACGGTAGGCAAAATACGGCGTGACAATTTTTCGTGTATTGAAATCGAAAGAATATTAAATTCCAAGCAAAAGAATATATCAAGCTACTTAAACCTAATGGTTAAGGAGATACTTTACGATAATTTGTCTCGAGGACGGAAAGAAACGGTCCAGTTTGAAAAAATAGAGATGAGCTTGAAAAAAAAAAAATTGATACGTTATATTTTGCCTTCTTTATAACCATACAACTTTCCTATTAAATAACTTTTCATTGGACGCATAATTTTAAAAGTTATTTCAACTGTGCAAATTACGCAAATATTCTACATTACATATTAAATTTAAATATACGTTGCACATTTAAATTCAAATGTATCTCGCGTATTTACATTTAAACATATATTTAAACATATACTTATTCAAGTTCAAATATATATTATATTTATTTAAAACTGTTACTTCACGATTCAGATACATTCACAGGCATTTAAGCCTCAACCAGCGTTTAACAGCAGAAATAAATTTCCATCTAGGGTTTATTAATTGCAAATACGAAAGATAAAGATCTTCCGTCTGTTACTGACGAGTGTAAAAAAAAATCTAAATTTGCATAAATATCTCCAGTCTGACTACCGCGCTCAGCGTGCGAGCGTCTGCCCTGCTGCTTATCTGTTATTATATAGTAATCGTAATTTTTTCCGAACGAGGAAACTCATTACTTGTATACTATACGCACTACGTGTATCGTAATCAGAATTCAAAAGTTGACTTTATCTGCATGAAAGAACGAAAAAAGTACAGCAGGGAACGTGGGGATCGTTGAATTCAAAGATCCGAGGCATTAGACAGAAGGGAGCCGGACGGTCGCGTCGTCTCGGCTAGACGTCTTCGTCCCTGGTCCACGGTCGGGGAATTCGAGGCTGGTTACAATAGGGGCCAGGGGGAGGCGAGCCGCGGACAGGCTATGGTAATGCAGAATGTCATTTGTTAATTTAAATATCACGATAATTCAGTCTGCCTCTCTCTGTCTCCGCCAGTACAGCCTCTTCTCCTGGTATCTCTCTGCGGTCAGCCGCAGAACCTACACCCACTTTCGTCCTCTCTTTCCTCCTCTTCTGTCTCGACCTGTCTTTATCTTTCTCTCTCTTTCTCTCTCTCTCTCTCTCTCTCTCTCGTTCCCTTTCCGGTTGTTTCTCGCGGTCTCGCGGGGCCATTCTTCTCTCCGGCTGCAGGGCGCGCCTTCTCGTTTCTTCGATGCCCGGGCCCAGGCCGCTCTCCGCCTCCCCCTCCCTTTATTTCACCGATCCCGAAAGCCGGGGCCCAGGCTTTAAAATTTCAAATTAGCTTCAATCGCATCGGGGCTACGTGGTGCCGGTCTCGTATCGTTTGCGGACGAGCCTCGTCGACGATGCAATTGAGCTTCCGTTCGGGTAGCCGGCGCTTCCAGTGTACCAGCTCCGATAAGGATCATTGGCGTAGCACGCCGCGTTCCGCGTCGGGGACCCGGCTCCCTTCTCGATTGGCCGAGCACACCTACGCGCGTCGCTATTTCGATTCTCCGAGTGTGATCGAGTGGAATTCTCTCTAATTTCGTTCTTCTTCTTGACGACGAGCAATGGAACGTGGAAGAGGAAGCGCGTGTGAGAAAATTTCGCTCGCGTCGCAGGATGCAGGACGAAGGATGATGAGAAGACGAAAATATCGTAGGTGCAAGACTAGATTACTTACTTGGGACGATGGCAGACTTTATTAGACTTTGATAAATATGCTTAAAGGGGAAAGACGCAGAAGAGAATATTCCAGCAAGTTTCTTCGGTTTTGCACTATGGATGCGAGTAGAAAAAGCGACGAACGGCGGAAGAACAGAGACGTCGAGGAAGCAAACGTTATAAAAGTTCTACGTCGAGCGTGAAAGCAATTTCACGTCGATTTGGTGAAAGAGAGACGCTGTCTGTGATTAAGGGATCGAGAATGAACGGCCGAGAGGAAAGAGGAGGAGGGCACGAATGAGCCCGCGACCCCGACACTGAACCCTGGGCCAGGCCATATAACGACTTGCCTCGCGGACCAAGGGAACGTGACGGCAACAACAGCGGCGGCGGCGGCGGCGGCGGCGGCGGTTCTCGAAAAAAAGTCTTAAACGCGAGAGCAAACACAATTAGAGGCAGAGTCGGAAGAGCTGCCTCTTCTGCTCTCTCCTTTCAGCCATCGTAAACGCATCCCGTTTCGTGGAGCTTCGCGGTTCAGAAGGAAGAAGCAGACAAAGAGGAAGAGGAGGAGGAGGAGGAGGAAGAAGAAGAAGAAGAAGAAGAAGGCGAGAGACGCTCTCGAAGCTGGTTCTGCGCAGCGAGAGAGAAAGAGAGAGAGAGAGAGAGAGTGGCACGGTAGGAAGAGACAAAAGGAGGAGGAGAAGGCGAAGAGGACTCAATTCTGCGCGGCTCAGCGCGCTATATAACCAACGAGGAAGGAGACGGGTAATAGCCAATCACGCGGCGAACGCAAAAACCTCGAGCGAGGAGCGTCGTAAAGCTCGGCGATGCTCGCCTCGTTTCGTCCTTCTTCAGCTCGCGCCTTTGCCTCTGGTGTCGTTCTCGCGTGTCCGCCTCGGAACGAGGAGGGCCGTGCCGACCCTCTCGGCGAGAGGAACGAGCCCGAGGAACGTTGTCGGAAGGGTTGTCGGAGAGACTTCCTGCTGAAGGAAGACGGACGACGAAACGCGAGCGAACGGAACCCGTTCGACTGTCCGAGAGACTCTCGATGCTCCGGCCGCCGCCGAGTGGGGGAGATATTAATTAGAATAATTGCTGCTAACAGGCTCGTTAGCGTTGGACTGAGATAGCAAACGAGCGCGCCTCGGACGCGAAAATAAAATGAGACGTCCTTCCTCCGTTAAAAGGTGGAGGAAGAGGGGAAGAAGAGGGGAAGAAGAGGGGAAGAAGAGGGACGGAGAAGAGAATCCCGAGTAAGGAGTCTTCTTGTTCGCGCTCCACGGCACAGAGGAGAGGAGTACCTCAATCAGGCTCGAACTCGGCAGTCATTTGCATACTCCTTCGAGCTGGATTTCCTCCTCCTCCTCCCTCCTCTGATCTCGTTCGCGAGATGTACCCGGCTATTCTCTGGAATATCCTCGATAAAACGAATGCTCGACGAGATCATTTTATCGATTCATTCTCGACGATAGCCAAACGCGTGCGTGGAAAGAACGAGATAGGACGCGTCATCCCCTAATAGACAGCGTGAATAACGATATCCCTCTGAAATTCTCGGCGCGGACGGAGGGGACGCGATGGGTGATTTTTGCGAGGACTGGGAGCAGTTAATAGGGTGCTGTGGGCCCCCTACCCTGGGTCCGCGACGTAGACGCAGCGACGACGACCTGCCGGATCGTTGCGCTCTCGTCTGGCAGGATTTTTTCGCGGTCGTCGCGGGAGAGAGAAACGGAACGAAAGGAGAAGGGAACGTCGCGATAGGGAGAAAGAAGAGAGAGGAACAGGACTCTCCTCCGGTTGGCCGGGCAGCAATTCCGTCTTTATTCCGCGAACGAGTCCGGGGCCCTCCTAATCAATTCCAATTAGAGAGCGGAATATTTGCGGGCCAAGCGCAGCGCAGTCCATGGAAGGGACTATTAGCAGTCCTCTCTTACTACCGAGAGAGCTCCGCTGCCGAGAGCTCCGAGTCTCGTTGGCCGTAAATCAAGCACCGGCCCATACAGAATCCACCGTACTACGGAGAGATCCTTGTGTTGTCCTGTGTTTGTCGATCGCTCGCGTGCGTGTGTGAGTGTGTGCACCGATCGATCGTCCACGTGTGTAAGAGTACGTGGATCTCCTCTCCCCAACGTACGTGGAACGGAGGAGAGAGCGAGAGGCGAAAAAGCGCGAGCGAAAGACGAAGTGATATTCGGTAGGAGAGAAAGAGAGAGAGAGAGAGAGAGAGAGAGAGAGATGGAACGAGTGCCGGTGGCTCGGAGATCGGTGACTAACGAAGCGAACATAACTCGGCCGATACAACTCAATACGCGATCCACGGTGACAGTCGGTAAAACAGAGTATTTCTAATTGGCTGGACGGGACGCATGCTGATTAGGCTTTTCTTTTATCCCTCGTTGTGGGATCGCCGCGAAGGGTTCGCCGGTTGCAGCGGCGGCCCGTGGTGGCCTCGGCAAAGAAACACGCTGATTGGACACGTGGGGCATGCCATCGTTACACGCACCAGCCTGCTTGGCCTGCTTGGCCTGCTTGGCCTGCTTGGCCTGCTTGGCCTGTTTCGCCTGCTTCGCCACGTTGTGTGACCTGCCTTCGCCTCTCTTCCCTCCCGCCGCTATCGATCCCCTTTCCACCCGACGATCTATCGTTGGCTCGGTCGATGTTAACGTCGTAATTAGCCGGACGGTAGCGGTAACGATGGCTGGAAAAGGCGAGCTTCCTTGGGAAACCGTTTCGGTGCGCGATCACCGCTGCTGCCGCATGATCTTTCATGCATTTCTCCATATTTCAGATGGACAACTTCGGGGATGCACGGAACGTCGATTCTATTTATCTTCGCCGAGAGATGACCAAGTATACACCAAGACCGAGTAGCACGAACTTCAATTACGAGCTTCCACCGAGCTAAATCTCGTCGTCGTTCGACAGGACAGGACAATTCCGGAACGCGCGACGACAGAACCGTGTCTATTTGAGAGTAAAGCTGTCGCGAGTTACTCTCAACGGTGTCTGTCACAGGTCGGTTCTAGCGTGGCGTCCCGAGAATAACAATCATTGATTTCTATACAACGCGTGAAATGTTTAACAAAATTGAAATTGGCGAATGAAAATTATCCCACCTTCGAATGTTGGGCGCGCAGTTTCGCAGTGTACACGCCCACGAAGGCAACTGTCGAAAGGACCTCTCAGACGGACACCTCAACGTACCTTTTCATCGATCGGTGCCGCGAGAACGAGAAGAGGACCCCGTCGGAGATAAAGCACGCCTGACATCAAAGGATTACCAGAGCCGAGAGACGAGAGGGAAGACTCGTTGGAGAATAAAAGTCGCCAATCCATCGAAGGGTTCGCGAAACGGACCGGTCCGGGACGACCGGATGGTCGAATGGGGTCGGGTTCGCGAGTCCCGCGTACAATGGTCGTTATTCAAATTCCGTGCGGGCCCGTTCGATTTTTATTCGGCCGCCAAGAAGAGCTGGAGTTTACCTCCGTGAGACGTGGGTCCCCCCCCCCCCCCTCCACCTCCTTCTCCTCCTCCTCCTCCTCCTCCTCCTCCTCCTCCTCGTCTTCGCCGTTGTAACCGAAGAGATCGTGGATCGAGATTTCGAGGGAATCCGACCACGCGGATCGTACCACGTGGCCGACCGAGCCACCAGAGTCTCGGCCCGGCGCGTCCACGGCGAATTTAAAATTCTAATCTTATGATTTGTGGCGGTCGACCACCGCTTCTGACAGCCACTGTACCAGCTACGACTCTATTAGGCCTGGATCTTTGGCCAAAGCCGCCTCTGCAGGACCTTGCGCGTCGTTGCGGGACCGTTCTCTTCCTTCTTCTTCCCGCCGCGCAGCCTCCCTTCTCTCTCGTCCGTTAATGAGCCCTCGGGCCTGGCCGATTGACGCAGTCGCCAAAGTCGGTGGATCTCACGTTGCGAATTTTGAACGTAACGAAAGAAATGGAACTCGCGCTTCTCGTTTCGCAAATCACCGGGCGCTTAATAAAATCAAGGTGTGGTTAAAAACGACTCGATTCGTGCACACAAATCACGCTCCTGCTGGCGAAACAAGCAGGCGCTCGATAAAATTGAGATTTCCACTGGAAATGATCCGATTCGATTTGATTCAGCGACCTTGATTAGTTGTTTACTCTCCAGATTTTTCCAGATAATTTGTCACAGCTTTTGCAAAGCGCGCTTGGAATCGTCGTCTTACACGCGTACAAATAGATTTATCACGGTTATCTCGTACAGTCTTCCTGTATGGTTGCTCCGCAGAGTGACAGTTTGTCAGAACACGTATCGATCGTAACACCATGGCGTTACTGGTGCCTCTCGGTCGCCTAATACGAGGGTGGCACGCTTTGAAATAGACGACAATGAATCGACGAATTACACGAGGCTACAAATAGGAAGATTGTGTGTCGTTATCGAGTTAGCGAGGCGGAGTAATGAATCCACGCTTCTTAATTAAGAGCTCACTGAGAGACCAAAGGAGGGAGGGGGTAATTAAGACATCGGTGGAACGCAAAGTTTCAACAGCGTTGGCTGTCGCTTCGACCGCGGAGGGCTTTATTAGAACCGGTTGAAGTGACATGTGCCCAACACTGCTTCGTGCTCGAAGCTCCGTCTGCCTCAGTCGTCAGCCTCTTTAACGCCACTCTCGTCAATATTTTTTCCAACGATCCTTCCGATTAAACGCGATCGTTCTCTGATTCTCAAAAAAATTCCCAACCCCTTGATCTTCCTGAAAATAATACAAATTTCTCAAACGACGAGACGTACGCTCGTACAATTCTCTCTTTGGAGCGATATCTGTTTGTTCAGCTGAGAATCTGAAAAGCAAACAACGCAAGTCTTGCCTTGCGCTGCCCTTCGTTCTGTGAATGTAGAACAAATCAATCGGCTGAAAAGTTGGAATTGGCTCGAGTCAACTCGTGATAAAACCTGTTTGCACATACTTGCCTCTTTCTGAGTGGACTTGGTTGATTAAACCGAGAAATAGACATTTACGTACGAAGAGCTAATTATGCTACGGAAGTTGAACATCGATCATCTTTTCATCTTCGGGAACTTTTCGTAATTTTATCGCCACATATAAAAAAAAAAGATATTACGCGCGTCAAAAATACGATATTTCTAAAAGTACATTAATGTCGATTGTTACAACTGACCCGATCTTCTCAATGTGTCAATATCGACCTGCTTCGTTAAGGAGAAATAAAACGAGAAACAAATAAAAACATGACAATAACAAAACGACGAATGAAACAAAGTGTAATAACGCATAAAGTCGGTGGCATAATTCGAAATTGCATTACACGTCAAGAAACGCTTTGAGAATCGTTTGCTTCTTTCAGTTGTCAATCGGCGCTCCAGGGATACATTATCTCACCGGGATAACGAAGTCCGGCGGCTCTATTTACGCGGGGCACGCATTGCGTGCTGAAGACGTTCTGGCCAATTTAAATACATATTGTTAGCCCCGGTTTAATTAAGCCTACTTAATTTTCTCTCGGAGGGGCCGCGCCAATGCTCCTCGTAATTAGTACGGACGCGCATGCCGGCTCTGTGGCCTCGTCTGTGGTTCGCCTTTTGTTTTCTCTCTTATTAGCCGCATTAGCCCCACCTGTGCCGCTCTCTTCTCGGTCTCTCCTCGTTTCACCTCGCCCTCTGTCTCTCTCTCTCTCTCTCTCTCTCTGTCTCTCTGTCTCTCACCGTGGAAGGCAAGAAAGAGAAAGAGCCACGTTCCTCTCCGAGGAACGCATCGACGAGTCATTCTTAACCCTTCTGCGCTCCGCTGCGCTTATTTTTACTGCGTGTTCTTGCCACCTCGCCGATCGTCACGCGTCGAACGAAACGCCCGTACAATGATAGAGAGGGTTTTCTTGCTCGTTGGTAATCGATGATTAGTCGTTTGTGCGAGATCGTCGAGAGGATCTCCGAAAGGGCCTCCTTCGAACGAAGATCGGAGATGGGTGACTCGTTTTGACTCGTTTTGTTTGGAACTGGAGTCGAAAGAGAAAAAGGATGTTTGGATCGATGTGTGAGAACTTTCATTTGTAAATGTTGATGCTCTCGCGGCCGAGATCTGTCTGGAACGCAACGTTGTAAACTTTTGCATTTCGAATGGTGATTTAATTAGCATTAACTGTAATAAATACATTTTTTTGAAATCACTGATCTCAATTAATAACCCACGTAAATTTAATTAATCATGGACGAACGCAATAACGCGGCAACGATTGCTAATGTTTCTTCACTAGAAATATTCTACTCCAAATTTTATTTCAATGGAAAGATCCCCTTATAAAAATTCCTTCTGAATAAACAAAAACCGTACAATTGCCAGTTTCTATTCAGTGCACGCCTGTAACTCTTCTATTTGTACAAATTTAATTAACCATGGTGGAACGTCTTCGCTAAAAACATTCTACTCCAAATTTTATTTTCATGTTAATTTGCATTCGATGTATCCAATTCCTCCCATAACTCTTCTTTCATCAGAAGACTTATTTAAAAGACGCACAGAAATGTAATAATTTATAATAGCAAAAAATTGTTTTCTGATATAAATATTCCTATATACACAAATTTCTTTTAATAAAAAAATAAACTAAAAAAGAAAGAAAAGAAAAGTCCTCATCTATAAGATCTTCTGTCCCTATTCGCTGTGAAACACGCGGGAACTTCCTTTCGCTGGTGCAGACTCTATTTAAGTTGGTTAAACCAGTTGCACCGAATCAATATTCAATATTTATCCTACACGTATTAAACAGCGTGTAGTTCAACTAATAATTCACAGCGAGCGGGGATCGTGCGCTGGAGAGTCTCTTAAGCAACGGAGCACCGCGTCGAGTCGGCGGATACACGCATAACCGCTCTCCGTAATGTAGGCGGACGTCGTTTTTCAATTTCTCCCTTTTGTCCCGGCCATCGGGGGTCCCGTGTTCGCGAGTCGGCGCGGCACAAAGCGTGAAATCGGCTTACCGTTAAGAGGAATAATTAACGAGCCGTTCGAGCGACGCTTTCCTCGCTCCACGTGATACCGCGTAGTATCGCGCGTAGATGCTCAAGTGGAAACGGAAGAAAAAGAAGAAGAAGAAGAAGAAGAAGAAGAAAATGAAGAAAAAAAGGAATTGGAACGATGAAAACCGGCGGTGGCGTGAAGTGGCTGTTACCGGTGATTTTTCATCGATTTATCGCCGCTCTTCGACACCGGAAACACTTCACGCTCTTGGAGAATCAGTCGAGGAATCATCGAGCGCTGAGCACGTACTCGACGACTCGGTTGCAAGACCTCTTCGGATCTCCATCGATATTTCTCGTTTGTTGAAGCAGCTAATTTAGAATAACGTAGAGTAAACTTAGTTTGTCAGGCACTTTATGCAAAAATGTACATAGAGTTACATTTTTGGAAGATCTCTAATCTTTCTAGTCTTCGCAATCTCTAGATTTCATCCCCCCGGAAATGTGTTTTTACGCGGATGAAAATTCATAGCAGGGGTGCGCGACACCCTCGTCCATCAACAGAGATCGTTCTCTAAATTTCCCAGTAGCTTCGTTTTTCTCCGGCCATTACCCGCGTCGTCATCGTGCGAAAAGCAAACACCACGGACGATTTTTACGGGTGGATACGAACGGTCGCGCGTCTCGCGTCGCAACCAGCGAGAACGCAGTCGTCGAAATCCGACGTTTTAATCGTGTTTACCGGGGCTTTGACTTACGGATTAACTTCTGCCAGCCACTTTCGGCTCCCCCGCCACCACGGTGGGAAACGGGATTCGTGATGGGACAAGCCAGTTCTTTTCAACCCCTCGACACGATGCTGTGAGGGGGAGAGACATATGCCACGAGACACGGGGATAACGATGCCATAGAAAAAGTAACGCGGCGCGTTACCGGTGTGTTAACGCGTGTGTGCGTTTTCGAGGATTTCTAGGGCCAAGAGGGGCGAAGAGACAGACGTCACAGGCCGCCAATTGACTCCCATTGTCGCGGCGGAACGCCACGCGCGCGGTAGTTTTGGCGCGCGATCAGCCAAGAGATCAGATTTTACTTCCGTTTGGAATTTGCACAACAGAATAATCGCAGTTAGTATGCTTTTTCTTCTAAATTTCTTGGCGAGCAACGTGACGTGAAAGTTGAATGAATATTGTTAGGGAACAAGGTAGTACCAAATAGAATACAATATCGATCAAAGCAGAATTACAAAAAAAAAGTACAATTTTCTTTTCGAATTCTTAAAACTGTAACGGCCTAGGATTCCTCAACTACGAGTTTCGAACACTGACTAGCACAAGCCGCAAGTGGCTGCGTGCCTAGCGTCGAGTCCTACCAATCTCCGACGTTAAGCAAGCAGTGTGCGGAACCCCGCTAGGATGGGTGCGGGCCAGCCTTAGCGGATAGTTGCAACAACAACAAGCGTCTGGGGTAAAGGAGTTGCTGCCATCAGCCCCACTGTGATGAGTCTAGGCAGTGACTCCGAGACGAAACGCATAAACGCCAATTCTCTCTCTCTTTCTCACGATCCCAAAGGTCTATTCGTCCTTCCAACATCCATTACCTTCCTAACCCGACAAAACAAATTCGATTCGCAACAACGAAAGTTTAAGAGAATGAAATCTAGTATTTGAATGTTGATAAAAAGAGTTCTAGTCTAGCATAAAATTCAAGTATCATGCAAGTTATTTTAAAACTTCTTTACAGGTCGTGTTAGACGCAGATATCGAGAACCTAAATAAAAATTACAGAGACCATTGCATTCCATTCAAAGGATCTGCATAATGTATCGTACGAATACACTCGGCCCTTGACAATAACTGTCGGAATTCGCTCGGTTGATAGGCGTTATCCGAACGAATCCCCTATCGATTAACCACCGTCTCATTATCATATAATATCGCCCAATATTCCAGCCCACCCCTTGTTCCGCGACGTGTCCCTTCCAACGTCCACAGAAATTAATAATCGGGCCTGATATAGGTGTACAGTAACGGACACGCATATTACGCGTGTCAGGTTAATACTCGCGCACGCGTGCCAATCTCCACCCGTGGCCCATCCACCACCGCTCATCGACGCAGCACGCTCCGCGTAG
The DNA here is from genome assembly GCA_030673865.1 of Melipona bicolor. Taxonomy (NCBI): domain Eukaryota; kingdom Metazoa; phylum Arthropoda; class Insecta; order Hymenoptera; family Apidae; genus Melipona; species Melipona bicolor. The sequence continues at coordinate 5,679,702 of JAHYIQ010000012.1, forward strand.
CACGCGTGCACGCACGGCGTGGTAATAAATTCATGACTTAACCTCCGCCTGTATGCAAATCGAGGAATGTTATTACAGGCTGAGATTACACGCGGCGATTTCGTTGTATACGTTTCCCACCCGAGGTAATGGAATAATCGTTTTTCGAGGGTGACTTTGTGACACCGCCAGCCAACCCCACACGGGGTGGCTTATCGTGCCCCCTCGGCTACAACCTCCCCCGTTCGTCGTTTCTTTACGCTCGCTCTGTACGTGGAGTTTGTCAGATTTTAGTTTATTGGTAAACTAAGACTCGACAAAAGGACGTAGTATGAAGAAATCCAGTTTATCTTTATGACGCTTTATATAATTTTTAAACGTGGCACGGACCTCCAAACGAGAGATAAGAATTTTGAACAGTAGAGATAGAATATATAGTAGTCAGCAAAATAATAAAATAGTACAAAATAAAGGAGTGAACTGTGTAAGGAATGCCAATCTGAGCAAAAGGAATCGAGGATTTTCGTAGAATTTCTCGTAAATCTCCTTTCGTCCGTAGAAATCACGCCTCGAATATCCATCGCGTTGAGAATTCTGTCGAACTTCAATTTTTTGAAGAGGGGGAGAAAGTCACTGTCTCTTTGAGAAAGTCACCACGTTCGCAGTGGCGTGGCGATAATCGCGCAGTTCGGAGGGTTGCTTTATTAGTTTATTTATCGCCGTGTTGGCTGGTCAAACCGGCGGAAGATTACCACGGATTTTTATTAGCCACGGATGGTAAGCCAGGCTGGATTCCCGCGGGGTACGTGCGGCTCATAAAGATTAATAGATCTCCAGCTCGGTCGAATAATCGAGATTGCTACCGGATCTCGCGGTCTTCTCGCCTGAGAATGTATACACTGCTTGGAACACGGGTTAGCCGCCGGTTTTTTATTCGCGTTAAGCCACGAGAAAAATCGGGCGAGGCGCGAGATTGACGGGGGAACGATGAAACTCGGCTTCGTGCGATTTACCGCGGTTAACCTTATCGGTGGAAATTGTATCAAAGAGGGGGGGAACCCCTCCGCGGCTTGTATATCCTTCCGAGAGAGTATTTATTTGGGTTTAGATGAAAAAGGTATGAACCCATTAAGAATCAAGCAGTAATTTATTGTAACGTTATCGGTGCTTCAATTTCTTTCAATTTCGTAAAACTGTACGTGTAAGACACAGTGGTAGAAAAATATTAACCAATAGTAGGGGTTATTATAATGTTTAAAATTTGTTTAATATATATAATTGTTGACTAAATTAAGTGAATGATATGAAATACATTGAGACATTTTTCGAGGAACATTATCCATCGTAAAATGTATCATCCAGCGAAAGTCGCAAGATGTTTCGAAATTACTTTCGAATCGTTCCTCCGAGAGAGAGAGAGATGGTAGTTTGAATTAATATTGCACGGTCGGAGACGCAGAATCTGTCGATGTTAAGTCGAATCTTGCGACGTAAACCGAAGAAAAAAAAACCGGAGGCGGAACCAATTTTTCGCATTAAAATTCCCCGAGTCAGGGAAAAGAGCTGTGCGTACGGGGAACGAGGCAGGGATGGCCCTACACAGGCCCTTATACAGGTAGGCCTAACAAGGTCCAATACTTTTGCTTCGCGGCGGCCAATGGCAATATATTAAAGCCTGAAGCGCGGGGGGCCTTGGCATTGTTGCTGCCTGTCTCCTTCGTGTCCCTGGCTAACTTTTGTCCCGATCTCCCGATATACGCGGAAGGCCTCCCTACGTATCGAGCCTCTGCACCCCCCTCGCCATCCTCCACAACCCCACGCCACGAAATGCATCGATGCAAAAGATCGCAAAGATGACCTTTTTCAGGTTTCTTTTCTTCCTCTCGTCACGTCGCCGCTACTAAAATGGTTTGGTTAGAATTTTTCTTTTTTTCTCTCTAAACGAGAAACAAAATTTGAAAAATAGCGTGAAATTTTAGAAACGCGTCAGTTTGTGTAAATTATAGATTGTGTAGATTTTTTTTTCCAAAGTTTCTATTAACCCCTGTATAGTGACGATGAGAAGTAATATAATTGTAAAACAAAGTTGGTAGATTAGTAAAGATATAGCGCTAATATTTGTGAATGCGTACTTGGAACTTGTAATAAAATGTTCAGATCAAATTAATTTTACACTTTCAAAAAATAAACGCATCAACGGTGATATCTGTATGTGATATTCAATGAAAGAAAGATCCGACAATGAGTAAAGAAGTGGAATTGTTCTGCAACTGTCGTGAAGTAAACCTCTCGGCAATTCAATTTAGAAAGTCGAAGCATTCGGTGGAAGTTCGCTTCTGAAAAATTTGCTTCCGTGAAATACGAAGTATTTTACCTGTCCTCCACTGTTCGAAAGTTGGCTGTGCAAAATCGTCGAACGAGATGTCGAAAGTAACAAGCGGCGAAAGAACGTAGCACGATATTTCCGTAATAATTCGCGTGATTCTGTCCGTTCTTATTAAAGTGTGGAAGAAAAGTTGGAATTGCCTGGAAGCAATTAGACGCGAGGGACGAAGAGTGTGGAAGATGGAAAGGGAGGATCGGGCCGACGATGGGCTGGAAGTAATCGCCGGAACAACTGTTCGGCCGGGAGAGGCCATCGGCTGGTTCGCTCGTTAGTATTTAAAGTCGCGACGAGGAATTTACGTGTCGGCGAGCTTAATGAAGTAATAGGGGCCGGTAATCGACGATCGGCCGCCATTATCGGCACGGACAGTGGCCGGCGTAGAGCGGCCGACGAGATCTCGTATCTCGCGCCGATGCAAATTCGCCGAATTTTACGGATGCCCGGCACACTAAAGATCACGAATTCAGTGCGGCCCGAGCCGTGGCGGGTTGAGTGGTTAATTGCGCGAACACGTCTGAAATATTCGACGACCGGCTACTGTGAAACGAAGGCAGACGCGGCGATGGAAAAAAAGAAGTAGATAAGGCAGCGAGATAGGCTCGATTGTGTACTGAATGGAGAGGAATGATCGTGCAAATTTGAGAAAAATAATAAATAGCTGTGATGGTCGATATTGGAAAAAAAGCACGGGATGTTGATAAAGTATATAATACTGATGCAATTTATCTACATCGAAATGTGTAATTGATGGAAACGAAGGTGTAAAAAGGCAAATAGACAGAGTGACGATGATGAGAGTATTGTTGGTCACAAAATGACGGAGGATAAATTTTATTTATTCGAAGATAAACAAAATAAGGAATGTTGATGAAATACGTAATGCTGATAAAATTTATAATCGGCACTGATGAAAATGAATCTGCGGAAAGACAACGAAGAAACAAAGGGGATGAAAAAGACAGGCGGATAATCGGATAGTATTATCGCAAGTGACAAAGGATAAATTTTATTTATTTGAAAATAAACTCTGTTCATTTCAATATAATGATTGGTAACTGTTGGGAAAGTTATCAAAGATACTTGATATTGACTCTTTATTTTCACTCTGCTGATGTTACGATGCTAATGGCTCAGAGATCTAAAAACAAGTGAAGACACAAGATTTTCGCAGCCACAGAGTGTTCTACGTTCAGAACGCACATCATACAGTTATCAAACAATAGATATCGCGATTACTTTCGCAGATTCCTACATCTCTCTCTTAATCGCTCCTAACGCTTTGACACATAAAACGTGTTTGTTAGTTTGCAACGGCTTTGTAAAAAACATTGGCAATCATTTCTTTCGAACACAGGTAACGTAATTCTGCAGTAACGAATTCTCGTTACGCGTAAATACTGAAATTTTACCATGCTCGTGCAGAGCTTGTGGGAAAAATTGGAGCGACTGTATCGAAAGAACAAAAGGAAAGACGCGTAAAGTTCACGAGACTGAAAAAAGAGAAAACGGAGAAGAGAGAGAAACACGTAGAAGGCGACGGTGCGCGTCCTCGCGGCGCAGCCCATAAAATTTGTTTGCATTCTCCCGAAAAAAAGAGCCGGGCAAAAAGGAGCGACGAAGGAGGATCGCGAAGCGCAGGGAGCGAGAGCGAGAGTGAGAGAGTGGAGAGGAACGGCGAAAAACAAAGGTGGGGCCGAAAACGTTGGTACGGTTCGAGGATCGCGGAGATGGAGAGAGGAAGTTCCCTTCCAAAGAAGAAGAAGAAAAGAAGAAGAAGAAGAAGAAGAAGAAGAAGAAAGAGTGGACGAGACAGAAAGGAAGGAACAAGACCACGCGAGAGGAGAGGAGGACTGTGTGTTCCTTTGGGGAAGAGAAGAGAGAGTAGAGTGGGGCCCCGTTTGGCTAACGGATGATTTAATTAAGAGAGGCACAAATTACAGACCCGCTGGATGCTAATGCCCGTCCATGCTCGACCCCGCCGAAGCTCCTTAATTAGACGGGCCTGATTCATTGAGAAATTAAGACTTGACGAATGATACCCAACTACCGCGGTCCGTCTGTTTCTTTGGCGAGCAGCGCGCGAGTTTCATTACGCTCGATCTTGCTCCCCCTGCGCACGCCCTTTCTCTTCTTTCCTTCCTATTTTTCTTTCTTTTCGTATTTTTTTTTTTTCTCTCTTCCCTTTTTATCCTCTTTTTTTCATCGCCCGGTCAGGTTTCTCTTTTCCTTCTTCCTGAGTTGGAAGAACACCGCCGCCGACGGAACATTAAGTAATGATATGTTTATTCCGTGAGAAAAAGATGATTTCGTAGTACTAATTGAGAAGAAGAAGCCTCCTCGGCCACGGACGAAGCCAACGGAACGAGAACGCGAGCGAAACTTATCGTTGCAATTAGCCGAATCTGATTGTAAATTTATATGACACAAAAAGGATGTAATGGAAGTTAAGAAGGATGTAGATGGAATATCACGTGAGAAGTGGATCAGAGGTGATTGTCGCCAGAAACGATTCGACAATGAAGCCAGACAGCGAATCGTTAATGTTGCAACGCGGCTGTAATTGCATGTAAAAATGGAGATGTATTCAGCCGGCGGCTGGCGGGGCGATACGGCGTGTCACGCTATCTTGATGCGGTGTTTTTCAGCGATGGTAATAAACGCGGAATTATGTATTCGATTAATTTATTTTTAAATAGCCCGCGTAATATCACGCTCGCCACGTTTTCATTAACAACGGCGTCGCCGTAAATTACCACTCAATTTCAGCATCGTCGGGGTGAAGGGGGGCAAGCGCTAACGATATTTTCTTCTCTCTCTCTCTCTCTGTTTTTCTTCTCTTCTCGGTGCACGAAACGTTCACCAAAGCGGCGTCGTGCTGCAATTCATTAGGAACAAGAGAGAAAAGAAAAGAAAAAGAAAAAAGGAGGACTAAAACGAAGCGAGAAAAGCAAGGTAATTACGAAAAAGAAGGGAAAAAATGGAGCCACTCGCGTTTCGAAGGGAAAAATGCAATTCCGAGTGGTACGTGCTATCGCTTGTTTCCCACTTGCATTACTTTTACCGTGCGAACCAGCCGTATTTCGTTAGATTAACATCTTTCATTCGAAAGGAGATTTCTTTCCATTTCAAATTCTAATCTCCGACTTCGTTTCAAGCGTGATTTTAATTTATCTCGCCGATTTTGATTTCATTCGACGAGAGAAATCTGGAGAATCCAAGTGTTTCTTGCTTCACCGTTTCTCTCTCAAAATTTCACCACCTTTTTTCTACGACATTGTTGCCGTTCGTTTGATCCAAAACATGTTCTATAAATGTAGAAAAATTCTGTAAATTGCATTCAATTTTATATGTTCCAAATTGTAAAAATTCTATTCTATATTAATAGATAAAATACCAAATATACCTCATAATTCTATAAAATAATATAAACAGCTATCTATGCAACAAAACTTAGTTGCAATGTTGAAAATTTCTAAATCGCGAGGAGACTGTAAAGAACGAGACACCAGACATTCAGACGAAGGGAAGAAAGAAATTGGAAGCGAATGGAAACGAAAGTGTTGGAGGGTTGAAGCGATTATGCGAGACGATTTTGCGCCAATCACAACCCGCCGGGTTGTAATGGTCGAGAGGAGAGGCCGTGTAAGCCGGCGGCGGCGCCGGGCGGCGAGACGACGAGGAGGAGAAACACGCGGTGGAAAGAAGAGAAGAGATGAGAGGAGTCACGAGGAGTGGACCGTAGCAATCACCGGTGGCGAGTGCGTTAATTAGCAGGATGCTCACGCGAGCCGGCAATTAAAACAACATCTTCATTATTAGGTGTATATAGGAGTGGGCCTCGATGGGCCAGCCGCGAGTTATATAGCCTGCAAGGGAGACGCCACGGTAAACCCGGCCTGCAGTTTATAAACGGAATAACTCGGTGAACGCGCGCTCGCTGCTACCAGCTCGTTACTTTCGGCGTTATCACGGCGTTCCAGCGTCCAGCTACTTAACTCGATCTCCATCTCGGCTAACGAAAGAATTTACTCGACGCGATAAAACGTTTCCATTTGCCTCGTTGCCACTGAATATATCGCATACGCGCGCGGGATACCAGCGTCTACGACACGCACGTGAGTTATCAGGCGTCGACGCAACGTCATTCGGGTTGTGAGCGCACGACGTGGAAATTTCTCTTCTGTCATCGAACCACTTTGCTGTTGACCGATATAATTTTTCATTGTGTAGGGCGTCATTTTTTTTCGTTGTATTACAGAGGGTGATTTCAAAAGGTGAGAGAATAAAAATCGAAAATTTCGTTCGAGATCTCGTCTTTGAGGTAATTTGAAAATTTATCACTTTTACAGCGAAATGTAGGTCTTTTGCCAGTCGTTTCATTCAGTCACTTCGAGTGGATAATTAAAAGCGTTCGAGTATCTTTGCGACTCAGCGTACATTTAAATCCATTTGGTTGTTTCCAATCGATGTACGAAAATATAGTAAAATATTTTACAGGTTTTTGAAGATATTTATTTGAAACTTCGTTTAGTACACACGTGTACTGAATAAATTCTCGGAAAAGTCTTAAACGAGCAAAATTTTGCTCTTTGTTTCGAAGCGAACAGGAAATAAATATTTCCCGTGATTTTCCCAGTCTTTCGCTTTTCTATTTTGCTCCTGGGAAATATCGAGAACGCCGTACGTTGAACGCCTATTGGTTTAATCTACTCATCCGTAAGCGTTTGACTTTATCAGCTAGTTGTCGTCGTTGAAAAATTACTGATGGCCGATACACCGGCTCGGGGGTCCTCTCCTCCGGCTTAACCGGCATAATTAGTCGATAAGAAGACGCTCATATTTGCGTGTCAGCCCGGCAAGTAATTACTATACGTTATTCAAGCCGGGCGTGTGCTAAACTGGGCAATTTGCGAGCGGAATCGGCCGATAAAGACGTTGAACGCCGGGCGATCGAGTTTATCCGCTCGATTGGTTACGTGTTTTCCGATCGAGCCGCGATATCGCCGCGTTCGCCGAACGTACGCGTACGGTATTTATTGAAATTCGTTGCGACGCACCTGCCTTGAGTTATCTTCCGGTTTCAAGCGATCCTCGTTAAACAGCGAGGCGGACAAACCTGCTTCGCGTCGTCATCTTTGTCAGACGGTTCAGCCAAAGAAAACCGATTCGAGGCCGCTTGATGCCCGTACACGGAATGCTCGCGCGAGGAGGAAACACTGGGTGCGCATTTCGCGTGAAACGAACGGCTCGATGTAGTAAATCGAGAGTGTCGAGGCAGTTAATCGGTAACAGTAACAGGTGTGATTGCTTGATAAACAGTGGCAAACAAGTGTGATTTTCTTTTCGCAAAGTTGTCTCTACCGCCATTTCCGGCGACAACGACGAAACTTCTTTAATCGTTGGAATTTCTTTCGATTCGACGTGTTTCAAATTTTGTCTGCGCATTTGACGTAGTTTGAAGTCTTCCACGTTCGAATTAATGAGAAAGGGTTGATGGAATTTTCGGACAATGGAACGATCAGTTTTTGATACCGCACAGCATTCTAGCGAGCAGGGTAGATCTTTGAGAAATTTTTAGTGAAAACCACATGACGTCATAGTTGTCATGTCATCATTTATAGTACATATTGAGTTGCACGTATCCGTACAGAGATTAAGAAAATTGTCAGTGTATTTCAGTATATTTAACGCGTTGACTGCGTTTCTATTTCTACAAATATTTTAGGACAGTCAGAAAGGAGATGAGTATAAATAATCAGGTAATATCGTAAAATGGAAAATAAACGCTTTCGTTATTTGTCGTACTTCAAATCGAAATTTAAATATTCTGTTCCACGGAAAAAAAAACGTAAGCTTCGCACGACAGATAAAAATAAACGCGTCCTTCTCAATCGCAAAATTGTCTAATTTTTTCAGCACAAGTAATTTCACAGAAAATCGTTACAATCGTCAAAATTCTTTTCCAAATACAGAGATCTTCAAATATGGAGAGCTCCTTCAGCGTGTTTCCCCGAGTAATCACGGAATCTTGGCCGAGTTCCTTCATCCAGGGGGAATGAATTCGGCGAGCAGCTGAAAGAGGGTGGCAGAGAGAAAGAGGGAGGTGGTGGTAGCGTAAGAAGTGGCGAGTTAACGACGTAACCGACGTTTTCCGACCGCGCGCCCAACCCCCTTCCGCCGGTTCCGTATATTTTATTATTTAATTTCAGGCGGCGAGGCGTTATGAGACATGAAAAAAGTCTCGGCGATATTGTAGGTGGATTTCCCAAGCGGGAGAGCACGCCCACCCCCCCGAGTCGCGACCTCGCGCACGCCCGGTGACATTATTATTCGTTATGAACGGGTTTACGAGGCCGCAAATCATAGCCGTGTTCATATTTCGAACGGCAGCACTCCTCGTTATTCAGTTTAATGGCGCCGGTATTTGAATTCCCGATTCTCCCTCCGCCGCCACCCGTGGCACCGCGATTTTCTGCCGACCCTCCTCCAGCGCGCCGCTGATTTTCCTCTCTTTCTCGCCTCCGGAGCCTCTCTGTCATCCGCGCGTTCCCAACGCTAAACGATAAAGAATGCCCAGAGGCTGCGCAATGCGGACGTTTCCGTGTCGAGGCCCTCCCTCCCCTCTCTCGCGACGAGGGTTGACGTTTTCCGGTGGCGGAGATTGCCAGGCAGCTCCTGGATCCTTGATTAGGAAATTTGCTAGGATCGTTCAACAAGACTTTATCGGACCTTTGTTGAAAAGCCAAGTTTTCTCTAAGGGCTTCGAGATCAATGAAAATACGCTTTTAATCAAGTTAACTTTCGGTCGGAGACTGCTGATGGATTTTTACGCAGCTATGGAAAATTTTTTAAGCGCAGAGAGTTGCGTAGGATACACTTTAAAATTAATAAATAGAAGAAACTTAATAATTAGGTACTCTATCTCTGACGAACTTGATGGATTTTTACGCAGCTATGGAAAATTTTTAAGTACAGAGAGGAGCAGTTGCATAGGATACACTTTAAAATTAATAAATAGAGTTTAAGAAGAAACTTAATAATCAGATACTCCGTCTTTGACATTTCATAGATTTTTTCAAATTCTCTACATTTTTGCACCATTGAATTCCCCATAGATATATAAAAATCCGCAGTCTATTAGTTATTAAAGAGACACGATCTAGCACGAATTCGAACGTTTCCTGCATTTTTGCACGTTAAATATTTTCCAAATTGTAATAACCTGTTACACAGAGAATATTAAAACTCACGCGTCTGGCTTTAATAGTTTTGAAAACGCGAGACAAAGTAGATCAGGGGTAGTTTCACGAATCCTTAATAACGACAAATGGACGAAACGTGGAATTTCTGGGTCAATTTGTGAAGATTGCGAGGCACTTTTTGCCTTGTAGAATTCTCGTTGGGTCTTCGGTTTCGGATCGTGTTACCAGCGTGTAGCGGTTTCCTTTGGGAAAAGAGCTAGTCCGGGTTTCGCAAAGGTGCCGCCAACGCCTCTTAAGTAGCTTTAACGTTTGGACGTCCCTTGGAAAATGTTTGGTCGACGTCGTCGGTCGTTTCTACACCTGGAGAAGGGTTGATACGACGCAGCGCTTCCTGTCGTCGCCAGAATTTCCCCGCGTACCAGAATAGCAACCAACCGATCGGCCTTGTTTTCGTTTCAAACGGAACAGACCACTGTCTCCTGACAACCCTTCTCCTTACTCTAAATACATCGTCGATACTCCGAAGAATTTTCTTTTTTTAAATCGTGCCAACGGCCGCCTCGTAAATACACACTTTCCGCCCAGGGAAATATTGTTGCTATATTGGAAAAATTTGCTATCAACTGAATTTTTAAAAATGTTGGATTTGTATATTTATTGTTACGAAGGGATGCGTGAAAGTGAAATTTATAGAATCAAAAAGAAAAAGAATGATACAATTTTCAATCGAAATTCAATAATCCAAGAAATGATGTTTTTCCACAAGTAGTTTGAAATTTTCGTTTCATCCATTAAATACTGTAATAATTACTTTTGATATTTTGCATATTTCCGTGTTTATACGTATTTTATAGATTTTCCAAATCTTAAATTTCTCGTAATAACTTACAATTATCAATGGTCAAATTATGAGATAATTTAATTACGAGGCAAACTTGTAAGTAGAGTACAGATACTCACATCTATACTTTGCACAGATCATGAAAGTATTTAAAAAATATAAATTTCCAATAATCATGTAAATTTTACAGACTTGATCAGAAACTATGACAGTCGTGTTTCGATGCAATATTAACAAAGTTTCAACATCACGTGCGATACGTATGAATGTATATAGAACTCAGATACTTTCGTCATTCGAGTCATTGTATCTCCTATAAATGTTTAATTAAAATTCATATCCAATCACATATTTTCTTTGTGAGTATGTGAGCGATCATTGTCCACAAGTCGCGAAATTGAACGATCAATTTTTCCCCGATCCAAGGCGAAGAGATCCAAGCGAGGCATATCACGGGGTAGATTGGGAAGGCGCGCGCGTGTCGCGGAGCGCGAAAATTAAACACCATAAATCATACGCGCGTTCCGCGTCGGTAGCCCATGAATATTAATGGAAATCATTGCGCCGTTTACAGGCCTATTAATCCGGGGTTAAAGTATTCCGTTTTCGACGCGGCTGTTTTATCGGCTCGGCGTGGCTCTCGCCCCGTTATTAATCCTATCAATCATGCGGCCCACCGGGGTTAATTCTCTTTCCATCCCGCCCTTTGACACATTTCTTTTCGGCCGCGCTGGCCTCGTCAGCAGGCATTAATCGTCGACGAAGATCGATCACGGGACACGTGACCGATCGATTGTCTTGTGTCTTTAATAGCCGGTGATTAATTCAAAGCTTGAGAATCAACGGCGACTCGTTTCGATCGGAACTTTAGATTCGACGGGGTGGCTGTGAATTTTTGAGAAATTCAAGGCTGAGAAGTTCTTTTGAATTTTTTTAGCGAAATAGCGAAATGATGAAATTAAATGTGATATTTTCGTGAAAAATCAAAAGTATATTTTTCTGAAAGAATATTCGAGAACGTTCATTTTAATTTGGGTCGTTAAAAGTACGATTATGCTACTGAACTTGTGTCGTGAAAAAAGAATTGAAAAGAAAGAGAAAGAGAGGAGACGTTAATAATTATTTTATATACGTGTGCTTTACAATCATACAATATGTATGTATGTATATATATACAGAAATATATATATAAATGGAAAACTCTGGTAATAATAATTTAATTGACTGTTAAAACACCGACATATATATATATTATATATATTTTTTCAATTATATATATATATAATTGAAAAGAAAGAGAAAGAGAGAAGACGCAAATAATTATTTTATATACGTGTGCTTTACAATCATAGAATACACACACACACACACATACATATTGAAAATCAAGCGTGATCCTAAATCAATAACCGCCATTGATTCCTATGTAAATACAATTTCCGTCGGCGAAATCCTTCAGCGTCTCGTAGAAAGTCGAATAAACGTGCAATTTTCTAAAACGAACCACCCGCCGCACTAAAGACACACCACGGTCGGCGAGGAGAGTCGTGATGCTTGAAAGTTGCAAGACGAGTCGAACATCGAAAGTCAAATACAGCGGGGAGGGATTTGACTTCGATAGCGGTTGGCGAGTTCAGCGCGGACCAAAGGGGTGTGTTTGAGACAAAAGGCATTGTTTAACGCAACGGCAGCGGCCGCTGACGACGTATTCCCGGATTTACATGCGACCACGCTGTGTATATTTTCGATATACACACGTAACGCCGGGAGAAGAACCGGTAGATAAAATTCAATCGCGCCGCCTTCGCGCGGGGGATAAAGCCGTTGGAGCGTCCTCCGTGGATCCGGGATGACCGTCGTCCAGCCACGGTTCCCTGGCCAGTGTCGGAATAGAGGATACGTTTGCACAGAAATCGCTGAATTACGCTAAATTCCGGTCAACCTGCTTACCATCGCGTCGCCCTCTCCCCCGGAGAACCCGTTAAATGCCCATCGGGGCTCTCGTCATTTTATGGTTATGCCAGATTTCTCGCGCGCGCTCCGAGTTTATTCCAGAGTATATCTGGAAGATGGATCGTCCGTTTGGTGGTCTGTTTGAGAAACACATACAGTGAGTGAGGCAGAAAGAGAGAGGGAGAGATTTCTATTTTCCCCCCTATATATTGGAATCGTTGGTTGCCAAAATATAGCTGGGTTACGGGATGGTTTAGGATGATCGAGTGAGCTATTCGTACCCGGTGGTAGAATTGTGATCCTGGGGTTTTGTGTTTGAAAATCGATTACTGATACGTCGTTGTTTTAAGAATCGCAAAGTAAATATTTGTTGATGAAAATGTGCAACGATAATGACTCTCTTCAATCGCGGATGTAGAAACTATACGAAATTGTCAAAAATATCAAATTCATTGCAACCGCGTTAATCCGATAATTTCAGAAAACTCGCCAATCAGCCCTTCGTCCGATCGATCAAACGACGGGTGTGCCAATTAAAAAATTGAACGACTAAAAACGCGCCACGGCGTTCCATCGGCAAGAAGGATACTTCCGCCACGATAATTGGAAGACGATCGATCTTTCGAGGGCGAGGAGCCTTATAACGATCCCCGTTGATATAGTTTCCGTTTGTTCGAGCGTCTCGAGGAGCGCACAGTTGGAACAGGGACGCGATTGGGCGAGTACAAACCAATCATTTGACCTATTGGATCCCCGAGAAAGGGCGGAAGCGAAGCCTGCGGAGGGTGGCGAGAGGGGAAGGAGAGGAAAAAGGAGATCGGCTGGCTCGACAAAAGGGACTCCGAATAAATGAGACCGTCGATATAAACCGACGGTGGAAAACGCGTTCAGACGGGAGGGGTGAAATAAATAAGGAAGGAAAGAAAGAAAGAAAGAAAGAAAGAAAGAAAGAAAGAAGGAGAAGGAGAGGACGATGGCGCGCGCTGTGTGCTGTGCGGGTGGTGGCTGTTCCAGCAGCTCTCTTCCAGCACCGTGAGGGAGGAGAGGGTTGGCGGAGGGGGGGGGGGGGCGTGAGCGGCGGATTTGAATATTGATTCGCTTTATTTAAATTCCGCTCGCCGTCCTTATCGCCGACCAGATATCTCGAACGCCGGAATTGGACGCGATAACGAAAAACGGAACGGAGGAGACGGAGCGAATATAGGCTTGCGGATCGCAGCCGAAAGAGAGAAACGACGCTGGGAAATGAGACAGCGGAGGAGGGGTGTGAGCGAGAGAGCCCAGGACAGAAGGGAAAACCGGCGACCGGCAGCCGAATGGAATTTATAAAACGATTTTTCGTCGTCTCCTTAAGTGGCTTCGTTGAATCGCCGACGCGTTTTCCAACCTTGAGATCGCGCCGTTCGAGAGGAACGAGAGCAACGCGCGCGAATCCCGACGCGTATCCCCAACGGGGAGGGATCTGCTTCCGATAGACTTTGAAATTTCCCTCGAATCGACGGTGTTTTTTCTTTCATTGTTGTTTCCTCCTGCCGTTCACTAGGAGCAGTGCGAAGACTCTTGGATATTTCAGTCGATTTACGTTTTTTGGATGGGAAAAGGTTTGATGGAAAGACGCGTGTATGTTTGGTTTTGTTGGAACAAGAAACGTTTACGTTGTTGACTGCCACGCGAAATTTGTAAAACACGTTACGATAAAAATAAATTTTTAATTTTTCATTTTTCAGTTGCATAATGTGTTATAAGTATGTTATTTATATTATTTAAAATTTTCGTCTTACTTTGATTATTCTAGAATATCTGTAAAAGCCGATCATCGATGATACTCAACATACTAAATTGGGGTAGATCGGTTGTTAAAGTGGATCGTGGATGGAGCGGACGTGGTAGATGGACTGCTCTATGCGACAGGATAGGCGCGAAGGGAAGGTGCCTCTTAATAGGAGTTACATTCGCGATAAATTTAACGGGGGAGTATGCATAAATCAGAGGCGGCGCGGAGTACTCGAGAATATTGCCCTTGGTCGTAAGTAGATTTTAAACTTCAACTAGCGGGCCGTGGCTTTTATAAATGTGGCGGATGCTCTGGAAAATTCCCGCGGTTTCCTGGCTCGCAGTCGTGGCCCAATTTCGAGAAAATTGCATCTCTATTTTATTTTTTTTTTTTTTTTTCAGTGATCTTGGGCAGTAAATTTAGAAATTTCGAAAATTTTTTTCTACAGTAAAGGACGTTCAAGATGAAAAATCATCATGTTTAGTTTTCTTGTAACATCACGTTTCACTACAAATACGATCTATTACCTCTATTACACGAATTTTAACAGAGAAAATAGTCCAGTCCAAGAGGAAGATTTCGGAAAGATAGCGATGATGCACTGACTTGGAGAACGAGTTTCGGTATTTGTGTTAATGTCCGCGCGTAAATCCGCCCTACACAAGGCGGCCCGAAAGTTTTTATAAGGGGACATAATTTTTCGCTCTCCACGCTCTGCAATTAAGACTTCTCGCGGCGGTTTTCATAAAGCCGCATTAAATCCCGCGGTCTGGTTGCTACGTTGGGGAGAGGAGGGAAAGGGAATAACCACGGGAAAACCAACCGGGGATAGGAACCGAGAAAATATTATTTCTTATTCCAGTGAACTTCCACCTGGCGTGGCCGGCATTAGGCGGCAGCGAAATAATTCTAAAGAAATTTCATAACTGTCGCCCGCGGCTGGGGGGGCTCGCGTTGCTATAAGAGATGCCCCGGGTAATAATCAAAACGAGAAAGGCGGTTCTCACGCGGAGACCTTCGGAATATAATCGTGATTTGTGGAACTGCTGTTACGTCTCATTCCAGCTGCTCCTCCTGTTCTTCGTCCTCGCTCCATTCAGATGAATTACATCCACCTCCAGAAGTGATTTCATCGACGCGCTGTAGAGATGTTCGCACGATGATTAGAACTGACTCCAGTTCCGCAATTCGAAGAGTCGAAGTACGAAAACGTTGGTTTTCAGAGGAGAACAATCCGCGAGGCACCGCAATTTCCGGTTCTGCGCAGGATGTTCACCGGATCCTGCAACCTGGAAACGTCTCTCGCGAAAGTCCGCGCGACGATCGATGTTCGCGAGCTACGCAACAGACCGCGGACTGCCCGTTTCCCCCGAACGCGAGAAAATCGCGTCTGGAGACAACCACGACGAGTTTCATAATTCGTAACGTTGGCGGCGCGCGACAGCGAATCGTTGGAAAGAGAGAGGGAAAACGGCCTCTCTCGCACGGTTGAAATTCATCGCGAGCAGAGCTGTCGTCGGTCGCGTGGAAAAATGTTGGAAAACGGGAGAACGTTTGAATCGAGAGAGAGTAAGCAGGAAGTGTGTCCCGAAGGCGCCATATTTCCAAAGGGGCGTAACTACATTCGAGGGTGGAAGAAGGATTCTTTTCGAAATTTCCTCTCGACCACGTAAGCGCCTCTGTCGCGCGATCTGTCAACTTTGCCCCTTTTCCCCGCGGTCCCCTTTTCCCCTCTCTGTCTCTCGCGCGGCGTGGTCTCTCCTTCTTACTCTCCCTCGATCGACTCTCGTTCCCTCTCGTTCCCTTCGGTCGAGCGCGCGCGCGCGCGCTCTCGAGGGCGTTTTATTCGCATTCAAATGGCAGCACTTTAATTTGCATGCTAAGAGTGCTCGCCGGCCTCCCTGCCACTCTCCCGTCCGGATTTCCATTTAAACTCGCAAAATGGCGCTGACTCCGCGGGGCTACAAAATTTTTTATTGAAAGATTCGACGTGGATAGCGCGAACGGCCCGGATAAAAAAAAAGAGAGGAGGAGGAGGAGGAAAGAAAGAAAGGAGAAACGACCACCGTGGAAAGGGAGGGGGTTGGAAAAGGGCGTGAGAGGAGGGTGGATGTAAGAGAGGCGAGAAACGAAGGAGGAACGAACAGGGACGAAATGAGGAAGGGTTCGCAGTTATTCCGCGAGATAAAATGCCCTTTATCTGTGCCGCTGCTTCTTTCCAGCCTCCTCTCTCATCCCGCGTCGGATAACCGCCTTTATTTCACTCCAGGATCGTCTCAGTCGCTTTTTTCACGTCCCCAACGTTCCTGGGTATTATGCCCGCGAATCGTTGGCTAATTCGATTCTCTCTTTGTTCAACGAACCTCGCGTCGCCTCTTCTCAGGGTGCCTTTTCGGGAGGGCAAGATAGACGCGCTTGATATCTTCTTTTTAATTTCTCTGTTGCTAGAGGACGAGGACTTTTTTTTTTTTTTATTTACTTTCGCGTGATGAAAGCAGAATCGCACTCCAATATTTTTAATAAACTCAGCGTTGATGTTTCTGATTTGAAAGCGAAGTGACTCGAGCTTAATAGCCGCCATAATCGTTATCGTATATCGTTAGTATAAATTTTACTAGAGTGATCGCACGAACGTATAGTCTATTATTTGTATAGAGGAACAATTGACACCATGATAAACCTGATCTACCCATATCAACACATATCTTTGCAACGAAGACGCAATTAAACAAGGAAATTGTTCAAGGAGTACGAGCACTGTCCTCGAGACTGGTGACAAAAAAAAAGTAGAAATCAAGCGTTTTCTCTCCGACAGAAAGAGAAGTGACCGTACAGTGGACGACCTTGAATTAATCGAATGCACTTGCATCGCGAGTGTGGCAATCGGCCGACCGATAATCGAGTCGAACCGTGTCAATTAGATGCCGATGGTTCGTCCGAGGCCTTCGCACAATGGCCATTCGGGCGCCGAGTCGCGTATTTATGAGAATTGTAACGGCACGCGGTTCCAGATCCGGACAATGAACGCTATTGTTTATGACAAATTAACACGGTTGCGCAACCATTGCTGCGCCGAGCCCCCGGGTTGCAAGACGCGTCATAAATTAATTTGTAATGGCCCCGCTAAGACAGTGTTCCTCTCTTGTTCCTCCTTTTACGAGATTGTTGCCGATCGCATAAATCTTCGTGAAATTATTAGAGACGAGAGAGCTACCGTGCGCAGGCACCGACGAATAGAATAGACGAGGACATTGTTGCAACGTGACGATAAAAGCGACAACGACTTCTTAATGTGTTTGCACAGCCGTCGCGATTGCTGATGGCTTGACGAATTGACCGAAACGCAACGCGCTTCGCCGTTGCTGGTGTTGGAATTGCGAAATTTCTAGTTTTTCGTTAAAACAATGGGTTTCAAATTACGCACGTAGGTAATTCCGATGTGTTTTACGATCGAGGAACGTATTCTCTTTAAATCAATCTCGTGAATGTTGCTAATTTATTGACTCATTAAGAATCGCTGTTTCATTTGCAGTACTCTTCGTCAAATTTCAGTTTCCATTTCACTGAGACTGTAAAGAAAATTTTAATGGTTCGTTTAACGTATTTTTTATCATTATATCTACCTCGAAAGAGCATTTTATGAAACTTAAAGAAATTGAAATACTTGTAACATTACGTATGATAAATTATCACTTGATCAGTACGTGGATCAATATAAAGAGTTGTACACCTAGATATGCAAATGAATAAATAAAATTACAAACGACGAATGGGGTAAAATCGTAATGTAATAAAATGTAACTGGACAAACATTTTTATTGACACTCGATTTTTCGGAGCAGAGAAGTAAAATTACGAACGATCACGATTGGACGACGAATGGAGTAAAATCGTAATACAATAACCAAACGATAGCTGGGCAAACATATTTATTGGCGGTCGATGATTTTTCGAGAAAAATGGAGCATATTTCCCAAGGTTGTGTTGGCCCAACTGGGCAAACACAACCCCATCGATAACCGAAGTCGAAGTGGCTCGGAATCCAGAAACCCCGCTGAAACAATAAGCCGTTGACTCAACGTTATCCGCTTACAAGTTAAACTACGGTGCCGGCGTTTCCGCTCGGATCTTTTCGAGAAATTCGGAATCGCGCCCGACTTCAAAGAGGCCACCGTTTGTTTACGGAGCTATTAGGGTGTTTAGGCATTAGACCTCGATCCCCGTGTTACTCGCCTTCGTTCGCCGTTTACATCCCGGCGAACCTTGGATTTGTCTTCTGCCACTCTGACAGGATCACCGACATCCGATCCCTCCGACGCATCCGATTGTTTCCGCTCTCTCTCTCTCTCTCTTTCTGTCGTCGGCGCAGGGTACACACTATGAATTTTTGTGTGATCGAGAACGACGTTTAATCAGTCTCGCTAGGTCTGAATGATATTTAATCGATCAAGATTGATTGGATGGAAAAGGATTACTCGATTATCACGCTGATACAGCGATTACGAGGTCTCGTATCGATTGAGAAACAGACTTGCTGTTTTTTTATGTAAATGACAAGTTGAAAGTAACTACAAATCGATAATTAAAGAAAGTTGTATCTTGTACGGATGAATTGCATTCAGTTATATTTTTTCGAACACTGTGTGACTGAATAGTGTATTTAATTGATTCGTCTCTTAGAAAACTTCGCTATGATAATTTATAATACACGTAACATGTGAAAATATAACATAAATATCGAAAATGGACCATTTATTATAATACTCAGTGAATGAAGAAATTTCAATTTTTTTTAGTCATATTCCGAAAATTCCCTAATTCCTAAATGTACAAAAATACAAGGTGAAAATCACTTCCTACTAAAATAAATCCGTAATTTTTTTTTTTAATTCAGATTAAAGCACACCAATTTAAGTTCACGTTTGAACTCAAATTTAATTTAAAATTGACAAAATTAGTCTTTGCTCATATTTCGATGTTTTATTAAAAAAAAAAAAAAAAAAATACACATCCTGTATAAAAATAAATGTTTCGTGTCGTCTATAAGAGTATCCACAAACTAATAAACCGTCGCAATTAACGCAATCGATGCCTCCACTCGCTTAACGCTCCATTACGCTCCACCCTCGCGTTCATCCTCCCCACCCAACTTTCGAAATAAACGCAAGCAACGACAGAGTGGCTAGAGCCGGTCGCGCGTTGCGTCGGTTCCTCTTTTCGGGGTCTGCGAACGAGTTCAATCCGAAGCGATCGTGGCTTTATCGTAGTATCCGTGAGAACTGGCGTGGTCGGAGGGGTGGAAAAGTGCACAAGGAACGAAGGAGAGTGAGAGTGTGGAGGGGTGTGGGGTATCGGCCTCACCCCAAACGATGGATCGTCGAAAGAAGATGTATGAAATTCCGGCGCCTCCCAGTCGGTTTTCTCCGCCGTTGAAGTAGAATATATTGGATTCTGGTAGTCAATAGAGGCAGTTAGGGGTGGCAACACACAGCCAGAGGCCGGCGGCGTTTTATCACGCGCCTTGATATACTGGGCGGCCGCTGTTAGAGGGGTTAATCTCTCACGCTCGGTTAGCTCCTATTTCTAACCTCCCCTTACCTATTTCGTTCGCGTCTAGCCCCCCTCTCCCTCCCACCCTCTCTGCTCCCTTACGCACCCTTACGCCGTTTCTCTCGCTCTGTTTTTGCTTTTGTAGAAGGTCCCTCTTGCGTCAATTTTTTTGCCGGCGCTTTTATTTCGATATTTCTGTTTTTACTCGAGAGTTGTTCATATCTTGACGATTATTTGTATTTCATTGACACGATCGCCGTGATTACATTGGTCAAATTTGAAATGAATCCAAGCTGCAGACAGTTAGCATAAGTGTTAAAGAAGGTTCCACCAGGTAGATAATACGAAGAATTGAAGTTGTTCAAGTACTTTTGCAATTTTTTTTAAATATATAGATTCGTTCCAAATTTAACGAACATACCTAACTGCAGATGATAATCGAGGCTCACCGCAGTGTTAACGTGTTGTTCGAATATTGCATTTAGCACACATACGTAATACATTCCTAAAGTTTTTTCACCGAGTTCCCTCATTATCCGAAATTTCATACCCCAACTCGTTATTATACATCTGTACGAGAGCAGCGATGAAGACGAGGTCGGAGAGAAAAAAGAGAAAGAAATAATAAGCCAGGTCGAGGTATCAGACCGCGGAAAGACTCAGGGTGGCCCAATATGGCTTCGGCGTTCGTTCGCTTCGTTGGCCTGGAGAAGAGACCTCCGGTTGCCTGTCCAGCGACGATGAGAGAGAAAGAGAGAGACACGGAGAGAGAGCCGGCGAGTTAAGGAGCGTATAAACCGACCATTAGTATCGCTTGGCCACTGTCCATTGTTTCGTTGTTTGCTGAAACAATTGACGGGGGCCAGCCGGTGTGTTCGGTCGTCTCGTTAGCGCTGCGCTTCCACACAGGACAGCATTGTTCGTCGCTCTGTTCGTCGCCGGGCCGGTTAACACCCGCGGAAAAATCCTAACGAGCTCTCTCTTCTTCCCTCCTTCGCCTCTTCGTTCCACCGTCCGACCGTTTTATCTTCGCGGCTGTTTGCCTCGCGGAGCCCGGCCTGCGTTTAACACCTCCGCTCGATTTTCGAGCGGAGCCTTCCTCCTGTTTCTCGCGAGGCGGTAACGCACCGCTTCTCTCTTCACCGCTCGACTCTTTCCAGGCTCATTCCCATTTTCTCATTTATTTGTGTTACTTTATTGACGAGAGGTGTCATTCTAGCTCTCGGAAGCTGCACGGTCTCGCGCGTTTGTGGGAAATTTTGAAATGGAAAAGTGAAGAAATACGTGCAAGTGTCCAGTGTAATAAATAAATAATTAAATATACAGTTATACAGTCGGTCTTTCAAGATATCGGATTTGTTTCAACTTTCGACGACAATTTTTAAATTTATCTATTGCGTTTCTGGTTTGTATAAAGTACAATACCTCTGTGCACTCGTGAATATAAATATTTAGAAATTATTGCAAATTTTCTAGAATTCCTCGCACAATTCTTTGCATTTAGCGTTGCCTCGGAAAATGTTATGGATTGTTAATCGGCTATCGATGGCCGGTTCCGTCAAGTGGAGTGACGGACGAAGAATACCGAGCGCCAAGTGTCGTTGGCAGAGCCGGTTAATAAATTCCAAAGGCATCCGAGTGAAAAGGATGTTTTCACTGGCTAGCAAACGACGGCCTGGCGGCAATTACCGACGATGCTCGAGCAGAAAAGGCGCGTTCGGTGCGCGCGGCGGTTAACGGAAGGTGAGAATTAACGACCACCACCGAGAGGCGATACCGTTTCCGTGCCGCATCGCTGCGGAAGAACAGTAAGCACAATTCATTGGCAGGCCACTTCGACGGTTCGTTTGTGAGAAAGAAGTTTCCGAAGGAGGAACGCGCGCTGCTTGTTTGTTAGAGATACCGTGGTAAGAAATCCAAGATCCAACCAACGATTTGAGGAAACCCTGGGCTTTTGCTCGTTGATGACTCGTCGAACCTTTCAAATTTCGCATATTGTTTCGCACCTGACAATGGGGCATTGTTGGTTCTTCGATAAAAATGCAAGAGAGGTCACTTGCTCACTTGTTTGTTTCAATCTATTTGAAACAAAGTGAGGAAACTTTAGTCTGACGGTTTAGAGCGACGTTTTATCACTTGCCTGTCGAACTTTCTCCAAGTTTAACACTCGATGGTGTCGCTCCTCCCTCTTCTTATCTTCCAGATCCTAACCCTAACTGGTGCATGCACAGCCACTGTTACACGCGTTTGAATTAATTTTTTAATTTTGTGAATTTACGGAAGAGTATGTGAATTTATAGTTTTGTACTGTCTTTATTTTTCGCTTCCAATTTTCAGTCAAATTCTACAATTTTTACTCGAATTTAATTAATCAGTAAGTACAACAATATTATACAGATTTGTAGTTACGTAAATTCCTCGTCCACTAAAAGCTTGACGTACTTGAATTTAATTAATCAAGTACATACAAAAATATCGTACAGATTTAGCCAGTAGTACTTGGATTTAATACATTTTTAGCCAGCTACTTTAGTTACATATGCAAATTTCTTATCCATTCATCATTCGTACAAACATAAAAATCCACGGTGCTCGATTCATCGAGAACTCCACTTGCTGAAAATTATCTAAAATTCACCATCGCCGATCTTCTCCGCGCATAAACATCCCAGTTTCTGCCCGTCCACAATCCTGCAATTCCTACAATCTCACGCGGCAGCTGATTTCGGAGGCAGCAGCGTAGACTATGCACGTCAGCGTGAACGAACGCATCGCGTCGGCGATATCTGGCCGACAGGATCTCGACAGTCGTTTGCAGGTCGAAGGAAGGGCCTACCGGGCCCCTGGATCCCGTTGGAAAGGATAGACGCGCGAGGCGTGCACACGCTCGAACGGAGCAGCGAAGAACGGGCCACGATTCCCGATAGGCCAAATTGTTAATAACACTTCACCCCTCGTCGCGCGCGAGATATCGCGCTCCGCTCGCCATTACCATGTGAATATAGTCGTACAGTCGTTCGTGGGACGAGGGGAGAGGGCACCCCCGTTTAACAGGGTTGACACCCCCTCGATACATTATCCCATGGGCGCTAATGTAATATGACGAAGGTCGGGAGGGTTCGTACGGTGAAACGCTTATCGTGCCACGAGATAAGGAGGTCCCCGCTAGTTATCCAGTTAGCGCGTCATTGTCCGATGATTTTAGATCGCCCACCGATACATCGTTTTAACGCCGTCGAACGCCACGTGTGACAAACCCCCCCCTCCGTGTCCCCTTCGTTTTGCCCCCCTCGTCTACACTCACCATAGTCGTCACCATAGTCGTTCCCCGTTTGGCTCCGTTTCTCCGGCCAGCTAGATACCGAGGCGACGGTACACGGATGACAAATGACACGCGGGACGATCGATCTCTCTCTCCTCCAGCTAGATTCTCATTCTAGGAGAGGCGAGATAACGCTGATCGCGGCGGGATCCAGTCGAACGCGATGGAATTATACTCTTGCGGCGGACGTTCCTTTGTTTGACTGTCGCCCCGAATGATTTTTCACCCTCTTCTCGACGACGGTCGACTCTGTCGTTGCGGAAACGTTGCACGGGGGAGGATTATCGCGTTCTGGGGCACGAGGGGTACCAAGCGGGTCTTTTCCTTTATCGACTGTTGTAAGCTGCATTAGGTAATTTACCGTAATGATATTAATTGATTTTAAACGCTACTGCACTGGTCACTGGTCACTGCTACAGTAATCAGTGTCGCTTTTTAGAACGGGTGGAAGAAGATAAATTTTATCTGTTGAATAATTTTCAACCACACGATTGACTAACGTAATACTGTCAAAGATCTAACAAAATGTTCTCAGATATTGCAATATTTTGCACAAATTAAACTGTTAATCTCAAACTGATCAATCCCGCTTTACGTTAATTTCCAATTAAATTTGTAAAATTTGCATAAATTTGTCGAAACTTACTTACTTACTACCCAATCTTCGTTTCCTCGGAAACTAGGCCAATAAAAATACTAAACAAACTCTCGAGAATAATCTTCTCCAAAAATTCCGAGCTTCGAACGAAATTTTCCGCGTCTCTTCGTAAGGAATCGCCTCCTGTGAAACACCGCAGTATATCGTACAACGTAGATTGAAATATTCTCAACGCCGTACGTTCATATCCAGTTAAAAGTTGCAACAAATGTTCGAGTTACTTTGGCAGGCAACCACTGCATCAAACTCGATTGCGATTTCGCACGAACGCAACGCTCTCGGGGAAACAACTTGCCGGGATATCCGTGCAGATATTTCTTGGCTCGCTTCCTCGAGTTGCCGCGCGGAGTACACGCGCGGGACGAGCATCCGGGTGGGTGCGTGGCGCGAGGGGACACGCGCGTGCATCGACGTGTGCACTCGTGCACAAAGCCTCCTCGGCTCGGCTCGGCACGGCACGGCGCGGCGCGGAACCGCCGAGCGTATATACGATCCGGGGCTGGTGGTTCATAACTCGGAGGGGCCCGCACGAATGAAGTTGTCGTCGTAGGCCTCGTCCTGCCGCCGCCGCGAAACTTATCGGTGAGAGACAATGCGACGCATAAATATCTCACGAGTTTTCTCTCTTTCTCGTTCCGCGCGGGGCACCGTGCGTGCGTGTGTGTTGTGTGTGCGCGTACGTGGGAGAGAGCACGGATACACGCGCGCACCGCGAGATGCCGGGCGGCTCCGCGCCGTGTTCGAAGCCGCAGCTGGGTCAAAATGTCGAGACCAGAGGGGATCGGGCCAGAAAAACTGGCGCACGATCTTTGTCCTCTCTCTCTCTTCTGAAGGGTACGCGCGATTATTCTTACGCGGGGGGGAAGCGACTCTCCCGCGAAAACGGCTATTTACGACAACGTCGGGGCGGCGTGGACGTTGAGGCTCGTTTCTCGCGAGATGCTGAACTACGGGTTATATCGCAGAACGTACGAGGGATGGACAAAAGTATTCGCACGCTGTTTCTTCATTTTAATTGGGAGCAACCTCGCGATCAATAAAAGTTGAGATGAACGATTCACGAAGCAAGGATTTCAGTAATTTGAGGCTGATTATCTAACTTGTATCTTTCTGAACACATCTAAATAAATGGCACTTGATTGAACATCGTGCCAATAAAATATTGAAACATCTTACCGATTTGTGTGTCGAGTGAAGTTTGGATTAAACTCCGATGTACATATAAAGATGTCTCGTTCCCGATCCGTAATCCACACCACGAGATTAACCGCGGGAACTTCGGACTTTGAGGAATCGGTCTTTGCGAAGTATTTTCAGATAAAACTTCCACGAAAATATCACAAGAGTGTCGAAGAAGAAAAGAAACTACTTTCGCAACGTAGCCAGATATTAAGGACAGAGATCGGGATTAACAATTCAACTCCTTTTCTTTTTTTTTTATTGTAACTTCATCAAAAAATTTGCACAGATGAGGTCGGTAGATTAATATTGATTAATAATAGTAGATTGATACAATTCTATAGCTAAATGTGAGAATTCTAATAGACTAGAAATTCTAGTATTAGCATTCTGGTGGATTCTGCAACTGATGCAGATTCTGAAGCGAATGCCCGCGGTGTATCCTCAGCCGAATTTCGGAGAGCTGAACGTCGGCCCGCGGAAAGGATTAAGAGAAGGGGGGAGGACAACTTGGTCCGAGTTGCTTGATCCTATCCAGGCGAAAGCATAAACGGGTTCGCAGGAGGCTCGAAGCGAAGCGGAATTTAAATAGCCGCCCCCGACGGGATTAACCGCCATTTTGCGCTTCCACCCTCTGGCAGAGCGGAGCGGCGGCCGTATAAAGGGAGGGAGACAGGGTAAAAACAAGATGGCGGTGGGCAAGAAGGGTGGTCTTGCCACTCGCGGCAATTAAATGCTATAATGGCGTTAATTATTGTAGGAGGTCGCGAGGTCGGGATAGTTTTGTCCCTTCGCACCGGATTCGCCCCCTGTAATTTATCCTTTCTTCCTCCCTTTACTGCGCGCCACCCTTCTCCTTCTTCTTCTTCTTCTTGCCCTTCGCCGGAAAGCTGCAGCATCCTTTGGGAATTGAGAATAAGATTCTTCTCATTACCGGGCTGTTGAACCGCGACACGTGCGTTTGATCTACTCGCGCTGTCCGTTTATTTGTTTAAAATGTTTTCAGAGCTGAAAGCATCAAACGATTTTTGTCGGAAACGAAGGAGTCAGTGTCAAACGATGAAACACATAAACGAAAGAAGGATGTGTCTTTCGATTAAGGAGTTGGTAGTTGGTTTGGGTTTGTTTTAATTATCTGTGTATTGATATTGTTTGTCTCAATTAAAAAGAGAAACAGATAAGTCACTTTCGTAAGTTGACAAATTATTGTGATACTTGTGATTCAGTGTGTTGTTTTCGTATTTTCATTCTGGTAATAGCAGCAACCAGTCCTACACGTTAGATACTACATACACACTTTCATACACGTTTAAAAGTACATTACCTTGAACGAATTTCACGAGTTCTTCGCTCTATAAAATACTACTGCTGGATTTTTCCAGCTTTTCGAAACAAACTGACCAAAGATTTTGTCGACCGTATTGGCGAATGAAACTGAAGCAGCACAATGTCTGTTCCAATTTATTTGACACAGACTAAAGGATAGAACGATCGAAAATTCAATACGAATAAATTCAATCCAAATTGTCCACAATTTCCCGTTATTCCCTGTTGATTACGCGCGATAAGAACTTCGACTCTGCCCGATTCGATCGTCAAACGGAGGCCCGTGTAATGGCTGAATGGAAGCGTTGTCGGCCAGTTGGTTCGTAAGTGTGCCGGGACAGAAGTTTCGCCGTCGCGGCCGGCAATTTTGGTTCGAGTTTAATTACACCAGCCCCCGAGGGACAATCAGATATAAACGGCGTGCAAGGGCGGTCGCCTTCGACCACCCCCGCCAAGGGTTGGCACGGAGAAAATGGCCGGAGCCAGCGGCGGCTCGCTGACATTATCGGCGAGAAACGAGTGAACCCGGCCCCCGAGGCCGGCAGCCTGGGTAATTACGAGTCTTTCTTAACAAATTTTTAATTTAACCCGCTTTCTTTCTCTCTTTTCTCTTTCCCTTCTCCTCCACTCTCCGCTCCTTCCCTCTCTGTCGTAACTTTAGTAATAGGCGAGGAAATGCGATAACGATAAATAATCTCCCCTAATCTGACGATCTTTTTGCAGCCTCGCGGGTGATAATGGATAATGGAGATCGAGCTGATGTTTAGGCTGGAAATGTAGTTGTAGCTAAAGTGCACGTTGAGTTCCAGTGGGAGACGTTTCTTTGAAATTCCCATCGACGATCTTGCGACGAGAAATCTCGGAGTCAGCGGTGTGGTTATGTATGTTTCTGTTGATCAGTTGGGTCTGAAAGAGAAATGTGTAAAATAGTGAAACAGAAAAAAGTGATTGAAACATTTATTATTAGATATCTTGCGAACGTGAATTCTCACATACGCGTTTTCTCGAACCTTGAAATATTAATATATACATATCTTATTAACGCGAAATAAAAGTGACTGATAGGTTACCTACAACTTTATCACGTTCTCTTTCTTTTTTCCTCTCTTTGACGCGTGCAGTTGGCCAATATAGCTTCTAAATGGCTCGATTAGCGAGTGCGTAATATTAAGTTTAAGATAATTACTTGAAAAACCAACGTCCTTCGCTATCTGGAACAGAATTTGCACTTCTCTCTTGCATTGATTAATATTACACCCGTTGCAAGTGTGCTCCTAAAGCAAATAGCTATAAATTCGCAACGATTCCGTACAAACGACGTATTGTCTCCCTGCGAACCTCCGCTACACAATCGAGAGCCACTATCACCGTGAGAAAGATCTCGTCAATGGGTCCAGAAATTAAGCTCGAGATCCGGCGTAAAGATACTCGCGAGAATCTCGGTCGAGCGAGTAACTACAACGGATTCATCGGGAGACCCGTATCCACCTTGACCTTTCAACGCTCCCCCGCATCCCTCCGTCGACTTTCTTTCCCTTTTCCTCCTTTTTTTTTTTTCTCGTCGAACAATCGACTTCACGGAGTTAATATAGCGACGCGATAGAGTGGAGTTTTTCAGTCGGAGGAACATGGCATTCAGAAATTCGAACTGGGCCGTGCCACGAAATTCCTTCGATCGATGGCGTTGCTCCGTCTCTCTTCGCTCCTCGCGGGCTCACAATACGCCTCGGAGTCACGCACTCCTCTCAGGCTTTTCAGGTTAACTCGCTTCACTCATCGGCGCGCGGTGCGACTTTTCACTGCATTCAGCCGCGATGAACCCGTCTTTCACTGCTCCTCCCCCTCCTCCTCCCGTTGTACAAAGGTGAGATCCTCTTTGTTCGTTCCTTTTCGCCCGAGTTTCTTTTCACGCGGGACACGCGTGTGTCATGCGAGAGGACATCGTAATTCAGTGTCTCTTCTCGGACGTGTTGATTGAGATTTTCTGCGGGGATTTTACGGAGTCGATCTTTGATTGTGAATCGAAGTTTTACAGAGTTTTACAGAGGGGAGGCAGATTTTTACGTTCGTAAATACGAGATTGCCTCCCATTTGTTTGTTAACTAAATCCTAACAATTTTACCCACGTTGTAAATCCGGAAATGCAGTCACTCGTAATAAAGAAAAGCATCTGGACCTCCGAACGATATTATATTATATTATCACTGAAAGTGATTTTAGCGGGGGTAACCCAGAAAATCGGGCCTCTTCAGGTGCAACGCTGATGCAACGAAAATTAGCGATTGGTTAATTTGGGTCACGTGATTCGCGAGGGTGCGTGGGGTAGACCTCGAGTGGGAGTGGCGTTGTCTGGTACTGAGCAATCGCGCCTGTAATTTTTTTCGCATATCAATACAATTTTATGGCAAAAAAGGCGTCAGAACAGTTGCTTTTGGACCTTTCAGTGAGACGAATCGTACAAGTCGTGCTGTTTTTTCTATTCACGTTGCATTTATTTTGCTCTTAACTGTTGATGTTCCCTCCCCTCCGGAATGGCCTCGAAAGAGATCTGCCTTTTCGCTGGGGTAATCAGCTGCAGTCATCGAGCCGAGGAACAATAATAACGCGTGGTTTACGATACGAGCGTGCTTTCGTATCGGCCACCTGCGGCCCGAGCTACACGAGCTACCACTTTGCGCGCACTTAGGCGACGCGCGAGTAACAATTCACCGAGCGTCCTTGCCGTCGAATAAACTGCGCGAAATTATGGTTGCGACGTTGCGTCGCGTAAATGGCTCGATAGAAAGTTACCTCTGGCCGCGTTGCGTCCACGGGCTCATTGAGCGATCAGCCCCCTTAACGAAGAGCGAAGATTCTACTCTACGAGTCGGGAGAGCCAATAAAACCACTTGAACGAGTGTTTCGTGCAGATCTGCCATCCGTTTTATTTCTTAAATGAAGATGCAACCTGAAAGTGTAGGATTTTTAATTGTTTCCTCCTGTCTAACTAGAGAGTTATGAATGTATGAAAATTTACTTACTCATTGGTCTAGTTCTTATTTTAACGCTTGAATTCGATGGACGGCTGATTTTGAAATATCCTCGCTGCGGATCGTGTCTTTCTTGCGATATTTTTACGCAAATTATGTTGCTCGTGTGACTGTAACTAATGCATACGAAACGTAGTAAATGAGCCGAACGAAGTTTCATTTTATATAAATGTCACATGCGTGTAATAAAATATAAACTTCGTCACTCGTAATAAAATATTCCAGAGGCTCTCTGTCCTCGCTCTGTTCTTTTTTCCACCAATCACCAATTCGCAATTTATCCGTTTCCCCGCGGAAATAACTTCCGACGATCGTAATGAATGTTCGACCATCGACTGCTTCGTTTCCGGTGTCTGTACATTTCACGACAGCCGAAGCAAGCAAGAGTCGACGTTAATCAGGTGCAAATTCGTAGAGAGATCGACGAAACCTCATTTACATGAAGTAATTAGATCCCGTGGCCGATCGAGTCGGCCTGGCCGATACCAGTCCGCGCAAGAAACGATTTTCACGATATGCGTAATCGTGGGGCTCGACGATTAACCCCTGAGTCAATTATCCCCACCCTCCCCGCGCCGGCGAAATATATTTGTCTTTTATCCATCCAATTAGTAAGTCAACGATATCGCGATGACCAAACGCGTTTATAACCGGTTTAGGATTAACTAACATCCTCTCTCGTTTGCTCTCTCCCGTCTCTTTCACTCGACCGAGCTCCTTCCCTACGTTCTCCTCCGTCTCTCCGGCTCTCTCTCGGGTTTTCTCTTTTTCTACCGACACACCGAGCGGTCGCCGCGCTCGCGAGGAATATTAATTAACGCGGGGATCGATTCGGACGCCGCGTCGAAGTTAACGTTGATTCAGAGACCGCGATTGAATCGCTCGCCGTTGATAAACGAGCCGCGGCGCGAGCTCGCGATTTTAACTTGATCTGTAAATCGGCGCGTCGACTGGTGAATTTTCGACCGTAAATCGCAACTCACGCTGATTTTTCACGCGCTAATTGCGTCGTCGCGTGTACTTCCTGTGGGCGCTCGCGTTTCCTGCTTCCTTGCTCCTCTTACCCTCGAGGGGAAGAGATTTCGATCTTACGCGTTGCGCCGTATCTTTGACAGCTCGATGGTGAAAGGACAGAGCAAGTGCTCGGGTTTACGTGAGAGAATGAACAAAATTTTTTTTTTTTTTGATGAAAATTATAATTATAACGCGTTTTAATTTCCATTTAGTGGGAGATTGTTACTTCTAAAATAGTCGCTGTTGGCACTTACTTGGAGTTATCGCTTCAGTAGTCGTCCGAGTCCAGACTTTTCGTGACAATCATCTGTTTTAATTTCTGTTTCTTAGAAGATTGTTACTTCCCAAATAGTTATCACTTACAGATTTGCTCCAGTAGTCGTCCAAGGCTTCTCTTCCTTTTACTGGGATTTTTTCAGCCAATTGCGAAACTCAGATCAGCATAAATCGGCATAAACGTAGATAAAAAAATGAAATATATATATTCTACAAACTTTTTGCCCACGTTTCGCATCTGTACATCCAAAGGTTCGATCTCTTAAAAAATAAAGAAAACAAGCGGATTTGAAGAAATTTATCGTGCAGGTAAACACAACTAATGAGCTGTAAGAAATAAAATCTACATATATATTCTACTTTGCTCACATTTCGTATCGCAACTTGAACGTAACGCGCGGATTTTCTCCAGTCAATCGCATCTGAACATCTAAAGGTTTAATTTTTCAAAAAGCAACCAAGACAGGACGATTATCAAGAGATTCGTCGCGTAGCTCTGAAATTGAACTAAACGCGCAGGTAGAACCGCAATTAATAAAATAAGTAAGATACACGTGTTCTACAAACACTTTGCCCGTAATTTCCCTAATTTAATCCATCGTTAAATTTAAACGTCACGCGCAAATTATCTCGTCTGAAGGAAAGTTTAAATTTCTCTCTTTTAAAAAGGTAAAAAAGAAAGAGAACAAGGGGATTCGAAGACGTTGTTGAAAACTTCTCGGCGAACCGGACGAGCCACGGTGGCAATTATTAAGTTCGTTCGAATCACTTTCACTGGAAAAGTATTACGGAAATTTGCCTTAATGGCGCCCGGATTCTCTTGGACGATCTCTTCCCCCCGTCGTCGTCGATTGTTGAACCGATCGGCCCGACGATTCCTCGCTTCCTTTGCCTCGCCAGCGAGCTGACTGTCGCGAAGCGAATGAAATTTGCATCCATTAGGCGTCGATTAAAAAGAAAGGCGGCGAACCGGGTGCGACGGTCGTTACGGGCGAATAAATTTTCGTACGAATTCCTCGTTCTCGGGCCATTCCCGCCGCCGAGCGTGTGCGTGTGCGTGTGTGTGTGTGTGTTGTTGTGTCTCTTCTCCGCCGCGAGGAAGCAGAACTTCGACCTCGGCCGGCTCGTTTTAAGCGTTCGTCAGCTGAACAGGCAGCGCGCCACGGTTTCCACGAATGGGAGAGAAGGTCGCCTCGCGCGACCGTTCGGCGAAATTGCATGTATGCCATAATTAACGCAAGCGAATAATCAATTAGCCAAGCGAGCTCGAATTGATATCGCTATCGGACGGCGAAAACACGCGTTACGTAACGGATGTAATAATATTTGAGCGAAAAGAACTCTCTTTTACTCGTTTATGTAGTAGTAACTATACAGGGTGTCGTGTAAATAAATAGTGGTAGCCAGGGCGTTTGATTGTACGTAAAGATATATATATATATACGTATTTATTCTTTATCTCTTTCTTCTCTCGCCTCTTTCTCCGAGATTTTCGCCACAACACTCAAATTCAACGATTAAGAATATCTAAAGATCGACGAAAAGAATTGCTTTGTATCTCGTTCACGTCCTTTTCTTCTGCTGCCTCTTATTCTACGTGATTTTCGTCGCCATATCCGCTACTAATTAAGAGCTAAAAGCCTGTCTTTTCCTTTTTTGTATCTTATCCACTTTCTTTCCTCTGTTCTGCAATTTTCGCCGAATATCGGTCGTCGGCAACCAATCAACATGTTAATTAATTTTTTTGCTCCTGTCTTCGCTCATTCGCAGCTTCCTTTGCCCGTAAATATCCTCGTCGTCGCGTCATCAGTGATAATTTCTCGCGATGAAAGGGGAAATCGTCGTCTTTTGTAGGATGGGGGATTTTCTATAAGCGTCAGACGTGTGGTGTACGCGCGTTAATTGGGAGAGCGTTGCGCAATGGATCGATGCCTGGCTCTCGAGTGCCTTTTAACCGGGTTAGTGTGTCGATTAATCGACGGTAGAAACCGTCGTTTCGACGAAACGACTCGTTGCGAAACCAGAGCCCGGATCTCGTTGTCAGATTTTTCTTATTTTCCTCGAGAACTGTTTATTAAATTGTTGAAACGTTCCCGGCCGTTTGACGATGATTATGCGAACGCTCTCTTGTTTATTCTCGTACCGGACTGATAAGCCAGCTAAACGATTGGTATTGGTTATAAAGTTATTCATAGAAACGTACCACTTTTATTTTTCAATTCTTTCTCTCTTTCTTTCCCTCTTTCTTTCTTCTTCCTTTCTTCGCTGTTTGTTCAAAGCGAATGAGATAGCAACGCGGACAGCAACGTGATCAGTGGAATGTTACGAATGTTGCATCGAATTGCCATATTTCTTTTTTCTTTTCCTTCAGTTTTAATTTCATACATCGCACTGATTAATATCGAAAGATTCTTGGAAATATTGGGACCGTTATAAAATTCCATTCTCGCGGGTAGTGAAGAATTTCTATTTAAAAAAAGAAAACTGTTCTTTTTGCTGAAAATAAATTTTTCTGAATAACTGTGTCATCTCGTTATTTTCCTTCTTTTTATTTATCTCGTATTCTGCTTGCGTTTTTTTTTCATGTGCATTTGTTTTATTTTATCTTTCAGCTTGTTGGGAATTTTCTTTGCAATTTTGAGTACAAATCTTCATATTTTGCAGAAATTATTCATTCAATCTCCAATGAACAGATCAAAAAAATTTTTAATCCTTCAATGTTGTTATTGTGGATTTCTATATAAGCTCATATTTTAATTAAAAAGGCCCCGGTAGAAAATGGTAGTTGCACGAAGCATTATACTACTGTCGCGTGACTAAATGTAAATGTAAAATTCCTCGTGGATGTATTGCCACGTGACTAAAACGAGTCAGAAAACTAGAATATTTAATGAAACAAAAACCCATTATGAAGATTTACTTCGAAACACCTACATATAGGAAGAAATATTAAGAACGTAAAAAGAATTAAATCGACGAGTTAAAAAACATAAAAAAAAAAGTGTAAAGATATAACTCGAATCTGTATAAAGATAAAACTCGAGCGAGAATTCAGATTCACCATGTTCGACGCTCGGAAAATATGATCGCGTTCACGCAGCGACACTCCACAAATAGAGACGTCGGATTAATTCGGTCCAAAAATTGGAAAGAACGTTTGTCCATAAACGGACTCGCGTCGATCTGATTCTGCGTGTCCATACACGTGAAGAGCCACGTTCACGTACACGAAATACACGCAATAATCTGCGATTTTGTGTACCCGCGTATGTTTTCTGCCACGCGCTTTATCGCGATCATTAATACGTCCGCTCGCGACCGAGTCCGGAATTTATCGGCAGATAATTAATTTCGTTGCATAACGCCGTCTTTAATCGGTCATTAAGGCCTGCTGCCCCGGAGCAGCCGTCTTAATTCTACAACAGCGCGACGTTTCATTCGCGGTGCGACGCGAAGTTGGCCGGCATTTCCGAGAAACTCGCGCGAGCTTTCGCCAGAGAACGCGATAACAACGCTGATCACTCTTTTTTTTAACCCTTTGGTGACTCGTAACAGTGTTACAGATTATGAAAAATTGTCGTAACTCGGTGAAAGGAAAGTCACGTAAAAATCTGTCTGGTCTCGTCTCAAACTCGTGACAGTTTTAAATTCCTTTTCGTCCTTTCGGTGGGAAAGTAAGGATGTTTCTTTTCAAGTGTCCCTAAAAAAGAGTAAAAAATTTTCTCGTTACTAGAAACCATCGTGGACTTGAAGATTGAATAACCACCCCTTAAAATTTGCTGTACGGTTTAGTTTCATTGAATTTTGAACGTAAATCATTAGCTTAATTCTTAATAGAACGTCATTCCCAAAGCTAGTTCTGATCGTTGCGTCATTAATAAATTGGAAATTATAATTAACCTGGAAATTATCCATTCGTGTATTTACCTACGTTCATTGCATTTCACCGTCGCAGGAAACACCGAATGAATTATTCATCGAAACCGATCAATCCTCAAATTTTATATCGCGATAAATAACGAAAATTAATCTTTTCCTCTCGCGAGTAAATAAAATTTTAACGTATCGGCTTGGAGTAGTCAAGTCGATCGATGACTATAAATTCAGTGGTTTGAAAAAACGAATTAAATCAACTTTATACATAGTTAAAAATTCTTATCGGAACGTTCGCTACGTATAGTTGCATTTTGTTCTCCGTTTTGGGGAAACGAAAGAGAAACTCAAAGATACGTAAGGCGGTCTCCGATCTGTTAACTGTGAAAATTCCTCGGATCCTAGTCGCGTAATTGCGTAATTACTGGAATCGCGACGGGGGCATCGCGCGCGGCGTTATCGAGCGACGTCGTCGAAATTCTCGGAAGCGGACCGAAGCTCCGCCGTGACCTGCATTACAATAAATTTTCTGGCGAGCGGCTTGCAACGCTTATTAAGTCCGGTGGAAAACCGAGGCATTGATGCTGCGCCCTGATAAAACATCAGGATGACGATTTTCCAGCGGAGATTGGCCGCTGGATAGCGCCTCCGGGGGCCAACGAACTGGCCAGTTTCGAGATCCCCGGCTGTTGCTTATCTCGTTACGAAAATAATCTCGTTCGATGAGGCTCCTCGAGCCGCGCTCGACGAACGAACGGAGAAATGGAGGAAAGCAGTAAATTCTACGCCTTGCAGTTCGATTTTTAGGCGAGCGTCGCCTTCGGGTTGATAAAAATCGGAGGGAGTTTGGTAAATTCAAATGCGAACGAGAGAAGAGGGGTTTGTTACAGTTTCTATTTAGTAGTAAGTGAGTGAATGTTCCGTTAATAATACACTTGGCGTGTAAGAGCAGAACGAAGCAACATTCGTGAAATTATTCTACGTTATGCTGTGTAAAGGCGCAAATATCATTCCAACTAATTATTAATGCTGTACAACAACAGTTTCCAAACCTTTTTCTCTCTCGTACCCCTTGATAACAAAGCTAAACAATCAAACGACTCAAATTAACCAGACACTGACATTTCGAATCAGAACTCTGTAACTTTGTTTTTGTGTTTTTATCTTAACTCCTTTTTTCGGTGTTTTTGGCCATTATCGATAGGTTGAAAATCACACTGGAAAAGGAAAAGAAAAGATAATTTAGACATCTAAATTTTTCCGTCTATCGAGTGAGACAGTTCGATTACTCAAGAGTTTCATTACAATATTCCAAACTATACGTCCAAAGTCCAAATCCCTGGATAAAGCATCATCCCAGACACCCTTCCACTCGAGCGAGAATAATCGACGGAACGATCGAGTTTGACAATTGCGCGAGATGGAGAAAGGGTTTCTCTCGCGGGACCAGGAACGAGAGGCCGGCTAATTAGTCGAGCTTGGATCACGCGCACCTGTGTAACGACGGAAGAAAAAGGAGGTGGAGAGGGGCGGGGGAGGGGGAGGGAGGGCAAAATTCCCCGTACCGTTTCGTTTTATCGCTTATCGATCGAGCGTGTAGGTCGATTTTTCCTCTGCGCGTCGTCCATTCACCGGCAGTCAAGATAATGCGGCACTAACGTGAACGGATGACGGGGTCGAGCAGTTAGGCCTAACAAGCGAGCAGATATAGCTTAGGCCCGATATCGTCCGATCGACGATGTTATCTTCGTACACGAAACAGCGAGCAAAAGAAGCGACGACGGGGGGAGAACGGAGAACGGACAGTCGTCTCCGGTGACCGGCGACTAATTACGCGATTAAAATTCAAGCGTGTACCGAGCAGAAAGTGAGAGACGACGACGAGTCGCAAACCCGCTGCAAAACGAAGCAGTTCCGATAAGGACGCGTCGACAACTGACCGGCACGCGTCCTTCTTCTTCTTCTTCTTCTTTCTCCGCGAACGCGATCCTTCTCCGGTCTCCGATCTGGACGTGGAAACGAAAGGTTTTCCCGAGCGTTATTCAGATTAGAGCGAGCAGGATCGGCCGCGAAGGAATTCGAATTTTCTTCACCGGCTGTTTGTCGAGATTGTCGAGCCTCCCCGGTTCTTGCAGAGTGAGATTCTCGTGTCTCGTGTCTCGTTCATATTAGTTAAATTATTATTCGATATCCAGGAACTGCGGCGCGACATTTTTCGCAGCGAGAACTCGTTATATGTCGAAGCGTCTTGCCAGATTCCTAGGTAATTCCCGCAGGGTAATTTAAGAGTTGAATTACCCTTCGAGTCCCGTTCGCTTGAATTCTAGAAATTCGTATGCAACCTCAAGCTGGGAATTTTTATTTTGGCTCAAAGTCTTCGAATCCAACCACCGTAATTTTCCGTCTCTTTCCCGACGACGGAACATTTGTTCATCGAAATCGTTGCGAAATAACAGCACGCTCCAGTCAGAGTTAATGCAATTCCCCGAGTTGGGTTCGTTTGACTCGAAAGAGGAAGCATTTAATTATCCGATTGGAGGCGAATGCACGCGAGCAAAGTCGGCGAGCGTGGGGGTGAGAACTTCTCCCCATTAGGACGAGGCTGAAGGGGGATCGGAAAAGATCGGAGAGATTATCAGTCTTTCGACAGTTTATGATCACGGATGCTGAAAGGATCGAGAAAGGAACGGAGAAATTGAACCGACGGCGAGGGACGGGCAATTAGTATCTTTAAACTGGCGCTAACCAGGCGGCGAAACCCACACGTCACCCACATCTCTCTCCACTTTCACCTTCGATACATCTCGAAGGTACACTCAGGAAATTTAGAACGCAGAAGTTGAACAATAACAGCGGCAAGCACGAGAGGAACCGCAGTTGACTGCGATTGGCTGAGAATTGCAAAATCACCTCAGACTCTAAACATAAATTTCAACATTTAATATTGTGACTGACAATTTAGTCTGAAATCGAGAAAAACGTGTTTGTCGTTGAAATAAATATTGTTTCACGTGGCAATTTAATCTGCGTGTATTTTATTTTATATTAATAATCTTAAAAGGAGTGAAAAAGTTCCTTCAATCCATTCCCTACAGTTTGCTCTTAATTTGTTATAAATATTACGAGAAAGTCCAATTCTCGTAACGTTAAAAAAAGGAATTTCAATGAGGGGGCTCAATTATGCAATTCCTCGTTCTCAAATTTTTCACTCCTCGCTTTATTAATTATAGTTGTTTGTACCAACAAGTCACTTGGTATTTTTCTAACGGGGCGTAAAATCAAAGTTCCAAAAACGTGAGATAACTTTCAAGTTACGCCATCGAACGTTCAATCTTGCAAAGTCCCATCAGTTTGAAGAAACAAGAGAGTAAATCGCTCCGAGTAACAATAAGAAATTAACGAGCACCGAGGTGAATGGTAGGAGGACGGTAGAAAAGATGGTAAAGCGAAGAGAAAATAAGAAGAAGAAGAAGAAGAAGAAGGAGAAGAGGGTGGAGGAGGTTGGACGAGCAGACGGGCCACCAGACGAAAAAATTCGGAATATTTATGCTCGGTATTATTAGCGTACGTCGGCGATATCTCGGTGGGCATCGCTAATTAGGCCGCGCGAACGGCGCTCCCGAGCCTTTCGGCAAACAGTGCTGGCTACTGTCTTTAAAGGTTCTCCACGGGTGCAATCAAGATGGTGGCGCCGGCCGCCCGGGGCGGGTCGATTCCGAAACTAATTGCCACGGCTAATTTATTCCCGCGACATGTACGCACAGAGACGCCATTCTCGGCTACCGCGTAATCGTCGCGACGTAATCGCCGAGACGCGAGAATGCCACCAGTTGGACACCGTCGGATGACCGGGGGGAACGGAGGGGGCGGAGGGGGACGCAGTTCAACCCCGCGAAGATTGCCATCGGACCTTCGTGCCGGTGGATCGTACCTCGTGTCCGCGCCGCTGCTTCCGATCCGTGAATAATTCTTTTTACGTTTCTGCTTCGTAAACAACCTTCTGGCGTTTGCGAGGGTAGTTTCAGTGAAGCGACGGTCCGGGAGGATGAATGGGGAAGCGAAGGGTTTAGAGCTAAAAGATCATAAGAGGGACGAGAAATGTTTTGTTAGAGACGAAGCACGTGAACATTTCGAAAAAATTTTTAGGTAAGAAAATTTAAAAGTCTTCTTGTGAAAAAAAGGAGGAGTAGAATATTGGGGAAATTTGAGGAAGAAGAATAGAAGATTTTTAGATAAGAAAATTTAAAAGTCTTCTTGTGAAAAAAAGGGGTGAGGAGTAGAATATTGGGAAAAATTTGAGGAAGAATAAGAGGAGATTTTTAGATAAGAATATTTGGAAGTGAATCTCCTTGTGAAAAGAAAGGACGAGGAATAGAATATTTAGGGGAA
The DNA here is from genome assembly GCA_030673865.1 of Melipona bicolor. NCBI lineage: Eukaryota > Metazoa > Arthropoda > Insecta > Hymenoptera > Apidae > Melipona > Melipona bicolor. The sequence continues at coordinate 5,718,453 of JAHYIQ010000012.1, forward strand.
GAGAAAATCTAGGGAAGAATAATTAGGATGAGAGTGCAAAGTGGAATTCCTTGAAATGTTCAAAAATCATCGAGAACTGTCAATCGAGGAATAAAAAGATTTTAAAGGAAGATAATTTGAAGAACATTTTTGTTAATGAATGAACGTGGCTGAAAAAAATATTCGGAATATTTGCATCTCTGCGAAGAGAATTTTCGTTAATAAATAAAAATATACCACAAGTCAGAAAACTGTTTGAATAATTTTTCGTAGCTGAAGAAGACGGTACGAACGAGGAATATTTCGTTAAAAAAAATTTGTAAAAGATTCGACGACCGGTACAACGTACGCGAGCCTTTTGAAATAGGTACTTAAAAATCGTTTAAAATCGTGTGCTCTTACTAATCAGTATGTTAAATGCAAAGGACACCGATATTAATGCGTTGCCGCCGGACGTGAAATTGAAGAGATTGATGCGATACTTCGCGGCAGAATGTATAATAAAAGAGCGTCTGATCGTTTCGAATTTTTGTCTAGGGTCCAGTTAGTAAATCTCGCAGACGTATTCCTCGGCACGGTCCGGAGGAGCACGGTCGTAATTCTCAACGAGAAAGAAAAGAAAAAGAAAAGAAAAAAGAAAAAAGACAAAAAAAAGACTCTTCATTAATTCGAGAGCGTAGTAAAAAGGCAGCACGTATCCGGCGAACGAACGGTTTAGATAAACGATCGAATCAACAGAAACATCTCTCTTCGGGGAGAGACTCGAAGACATCTGAAGACGATACACCGATGATCTCGTGAAATATGACTCGCGCGATCGCCCGTAGAGTCGGCTGGAGGCGACTCCGGCGTGAATTGGTAGGATTGTAGTTGATTAGTAGCCGATGATTGCCGAACTTGTTAGAGGCGATCGAAGAAAGTTCCACGAGCCTCTCCTTTGGTTGCCTCATCGTTGCTTAAACAAGTTTCCTGTCGGTTGAATTAGCTTTAATTCGCCCGGTAACGAGCGACCTGGCTTCCCGTTCGACCGATCGATCAGCCCGATATTTTCCGTCTATAGTTCGTCGATAAATTACGGGAAAACGACCGACGCGACGAGAAGAATGTCAAGAAAACAAGATCAGCTTCTTCTCTGTCATCTGTCAGTATCTTTGCAAACGCAGTTTACGAGGGTTTGAATTTGCTCCTCGCGTTCTATCTTGTAATCAGATCTCTTCGTTAAGAGAGATTCTTAAATAAATGAACGAACGAACGAACGAACGAACGAACAAGGTGATCTAATTAAATTAAAATTCTCATCTCGCGATACTATCGCGTTGTTGCCTCCGGCGTCGATAGTTTCGCACTCGTAAAACCGTGGAATCGTGTTTCTAAAAGCCCGTTATTTATGCGATCGTAAATCGAAAGTTACACGCTTGGAAGTGGATTACGGTGCTATTTCTCACCGAATAAATTCACCCGGTTTATCGATCATCGATCCGTTTAATTGCCACCGGCAATTTAGTTCTATTTTCTAATCGTCGACGCGTATGGAAATAGTCGGGTGTCAAATTAGCGATTCATTCGTAATTCGTTTCGTTCTCATCGTTCGCGCGTGCGTGACTTTCAATTGTCGGAGAATAGGATTTCTTCCGTGTTTGTTCAGGGACAATTAAAAAAATTAGGCTAGGAATAAATTTAGTTGCGTTCGCTGACGAAGCAAGTTTGTCAGCTCACCTGTCGTCACAGCATGATCTTTCAATTTTTCATTCGAGAAACGCCAACAACGACGCCGAGCAGAAGGAATCAACGACAAAAGTGAGAAACAACAGAGGCGTTATTAATTCTATACTGCGTGTTTATTAAATAAACTCTGCTACTCTCTCTCTCTCTCTCGGCGACGGTTTTACATTTATACAAAATTGGAAAAACGGGCCTCTGGTGGCGGCAGCAGACCTTCCTAAAACTATCGTTCACCGTACGAATGATCGTATTTACAAGGCTACGTGAACTTTCAGCTGGAGAACGACGAGTATATTTACACAGTATGTACAAAAGACACGGGGAGCGTGTCTGATATTGGCACAGATTCACGATACACTATGGTTGCCCCGTAGGAACGACGTTTCGTTCTTTGGGTCTCTCTCGTTCTGTCGAAATCATCGTTCGAACGATTCGATGGACAAAAAAAGAGGACGAGTTCCACGAGTTCATTCGGAATCGCGTCTCTTTTCTCAGAAACGCGTTCCACTTTGGTTATACTCCTCGCAGACGTACTCGACTTGTCTGCTTGTTTGTCTGCTTGTTCTGGCTTCCGAGCACGCTCCGAATCGTTTTCCCTATCGGAACATTTGGTTTTGTTGCAGATCTCCACGAACTCGTTGATTTGCCTCACTTTTCTCTTCCCATCTACCTTCTTTTTATTCCAAACTGGTAATCTACGTACGTGCAGTGATTTCATCGAGTTGTCTTACATTTTCCTTCTTTGAATCCGATATTCAAATCTCCGCATTTCTCATTCAGTTCGCCAAAAGTACCAAAAAACCAGCGATTCCATCGAGTTCTCTCGCGTCTCGTTTGTCATTTTCCTTCTTCAATCTCAAATCTCTGCGTCCTTCGTCCGCGTTCGCCAAAAATACCAAGAGAAACTAGCAATTCCGTCGAGTTCTCTTACGTCCTCCGTCATTTTCTTTCTTCAATCTCGAATCTCCGTGTCCCTCGTTCGGGTTTTCTTCGTCAGTTTCCTCCTTCAATCCTCAAACCTCCGCACTCTTCGTTCCGTGTTCGCCAAGAATGTTCCAAGACTGGAACTCCGTCGGGAGTCCCTCGACTCGTCCTTTCGAGGAGGTCCAGAAACTGTTTCGCAGAAGGATCGGTCGTCGATTCACTACCGATCGCGGCGAGTCTCCGGCTGCTCCCGTTGCTTTCATTCCCTGGACGGGTGCTGAGAGATGGGATGATGAGGCGTTAAGCCAGGATGAGACAGCATTCCAACGGGATACAGGCTAGCCGGTGCCAACAGTCCCGGGTGAGAGCCGTAGAGCGTCGTGTGGTGCTGCCTGACCGCCGACATCCGCAGCTTCTCGACCTCTGCCTCCTGCATGCGCTTCGCCTTCGCGCGGCGATTTTGAAACCAGATCTTCACCTGCAACAGCGAATCGATTCCCGTGTTTTTATTCGACCATCTTGCCTCGTATACATGTGTTCGAGTTTGGCCGAACGGAACGACTTTAACTACTCGTGCACGAAGCGAAGTTGCGATTTCACGTTTCGGTAATGGAACAAAGTAGAACCTAACCGATCGGCGATCATCGACGTTGTTGTTCCATCCACTTTCATTCCACCCAATTCACCACGACTCAACTTCTTTTTACTCGTCCACCGTCTCGAGATCGTCTGACCGATCATTCCGAAACCGCAGCGAAAACCGACAAAATCGTCGAGCCGTTCAGGCTCGATGCAAACGACGTTACGAAGAGATGATATTACACCGGTTTTCTACAAATACAGATATTCCTTCATTCTTGTAGAATGATGTTTCTTTTCTTTCTCTTTTTTTTTTTTTTATTTGTAATTTAACTAATATTTACTATATAGTCGTCCAACGAGAGTTGAAAGAAACACTCGGAAACTTTGCCGACCTTGTTACTTTTAATCAAAGGAATTGAAAAGTTAAAACATCTGAAGAATCGAAAGCTAATTAAGATTACGATGAGACAAATTTCACAAATCTTGTTAAAAAATTAAACGGTGTAACGTAATTTCAAATTATTATTATATTATTATATTATTATTATTATTAATAATCTACAACTCGACGATGATATTCGAGTAATTTTTCCTCGTAAGAAATTTAATGTTCGATGCACAGAGTACCGGCATTTTCCACGAGAGCTCTTCAATTACGCGGACGCGACTGTTCCCAAAAGCACAATTACTACTCCACCGTGCTAAAGTGGATGTTAAACGAATCTCTGCGGCAAAGATAGAGGAAATTTGTCGAGAGGCAATAGGTCTCCGCGACAACGAGTGCGGCTAACGAATCGCCTCGTTGACAGACGCGACCGACTCGAAACTGCGCCTCGAGACAGCGGAGAGCGGGACCACGATCTGGGATAATTGGTTGGTCATCGTGCGTTTCGAGTAATTTGTAATCTATTAATAAAATCCGCAAGCGTTGTCCGCCAGCGTCGAGAATATCACGCGCTAATTACCCCGCATCTGGCAAACATCGGGCCCGAGAGATCTGTACAGAGAGAGCCTCGACCGGTGAACAATAAAAAAAAAAGAGCTGAGTTTTCTGCCGATTTCCGTGTTAACACGTTGCGTGTGCCTCGAGTACAGCGAGTGCGGAGAAGAGAGAATGTTCGTTTGGATACAGAAGCAACGGTGCATTTATTGCGTTGAGAGACAGTTGCTTTCAAAGTATCGAGAATCGAGTGAGATGTCTTTTAATTTAATTTCGGAGATATTTTTCTGATACGAAGGTACGAGTGATTGAGCTTGATCAAAATTGAAATATACTTCGTCGATACGATATTCCAATTAACGATAAAATGATGGAAGAGTAACGTGGTTAGTTATTAAAAATCCTTTATCCATTTCGTTAATTTCCAAAAAGAAAAGAATTAAATTGAAAACGGAGTATAATTTCCAATTAGCTGCTCCTTGAAAATCTCAGATGCCACAAAGAACCAAAAATGAATTTATCAAGATATAAATTTGAACTCGTTCAAATTCCGAAAGATTGCAAAATATATGAGAGACGCGGTAAAAATACTGATATATCCTCGAATTTAAAAAGAAAAAACGTCTCAATCTCGAAGCTTGAACGAGAAAAGTATTAGAGAGAACGTGTCAAAGGATCTCACCTGCGTCTCGGTGAGATGAAGCGACGACGAGAACTCGGCCCTCTCCGCGACGCTGAGGTATTGCCTTTCCGTGAACTTCTTCTCGAGCGCGAGCAATTGTTGCGTGGTGAAAGGCGTCCTCGGCTTCCGGTTCGGCTTGTGTTTCCTCAGGTTGCACTTGATCTTGGCCGGCTCGCCGTTCTCTGCAACCGAAAGCGTGTTCCGCTCGAGGATCATCCGTCGTCGTTGTCATTCATCGCCGCTCACGAGCCAGACCGCGAGCCAACGAGCGGCGTGGGGGCAGCAACCCGTGTTTGAAACGGGTTGGAACGTCGGGCACCCGGAGCCAGGTACCCTGTTTCGAGCCAGACCGCAACGTCCTGTTTTTGCCGCGGTCCTGGATCCGGCCCAGCACCGCCAGGACAGCGACTCTTTTTTTAGTTTTTTCTCTTTTTTTCCACGGGGGGGGGGGGTTCAATTCATAATTTTCCCGCCAGAACGGCGCCGCAAACTGGCGTCATTACCTTTTTGCCGGTCGACCGCAGGATTCCGGCCGCGAATCGCCCCTCGCTAACGCCTATCGCTTGTAGTTCATTAGCGTCGCGCGTATCGTCCCACGGGAGAAAGGTGCAAGTAGACGCTCGCGAAATAATTCGTCCCGCGCGAGCACAGACCCCTCTCTCTCTCTCTCTCTCTCTCTCTCGGTTGCATCATCTCCAAGCAATTACCGATCCTCGTGTTTACACTGGTACGCAGTGGCCGGATACGGTGTTTTGCGCGGGAATTTTGTTATTCGGGAGAGTGGAATGATGGTCGTTTGGTCGTTCAAACTAGGTTTTCTGTTGGCAAGGATAGGTAAAGTTAGATTAGAGGTCGGAGTATAAACCATAAATTTTAACTTTATATATATAAAGCTGTGTTATATTATAAGGTTTAGGTTAGGTTATATTATATAATTATTATATGTATAATGTATAACAATTACTTGCACACAATTTTGCTATTCAAGAGAGTGAAATGGTGTTCGTTGAAAGTAGGTTTTGTGTTGGCCAGGATAAGTAAGATTAGGTTTTAGAAGTCGGAATGTAAAGTATTTTTTGTAAAATAACGTTAGAATTTGTAGTTTATATTTATATATATATATATATATATATATTATATATTATTTAATTTATATATAACGTTGGAATTTGCGCTAATCACTCTCGATACGAAAAGATTGGTAAACTCGTCAGAAACGACGTCGACATTATCTGTCGATTACTTACACTCTCTGATATTTTCCACGGCTATCTTTAACCTTTGGGTGAACTTTCAATTTCACTCCGACAATCGATGCCTATGTTTAATTGGTAAACAGAAGCGAAGCTTCCTTCGCAGCGTTGGAAACCCACCGCGAGATAATGGACGATTATGTAAATCTTCAAATAACGACATCAACAGATAGCGCGAGCGTTTCATTTAAAATCAGACGAGAAATGTCACAGCCGTTCCAAATGTCTGCCTAAGGTCTAAGTAAAGGGAAAGATATAATTTAATGGTATCGTTGCATTTGAAACAAAACTCGAGGGAAAGATCTTCATAGTTTTACCCGTGATCTTTTCACAACTTCACAACTACGTGTAATCCCCAAAAGTCACCCTCGAAAATCTCCCGACAGTGTCCCAAAGTCATCCGACAATTGTCGGAACCAACGGGGTACGATAAGCCGGCGACAATCGAACACGACGAAACAGATGGGACATCTTATCAGAAACTCCAAGGAGAAGCCAAGAGAGACGCTCGCGCGTCGAAACATATCGGTTATATTCCCCGAGATTTGTCTCGAGACAATTGACAGATTTGTAGGGCGGAGGTGAACGGCTGTGGAAACGAGCGATCTCTCGAGACGAGACAAAAGGCCGGTAAGATCTCGTTCTCGGTCTCGTTCTCGTTCTCGTCGCGTCTGAATTTCAAATTTTCCACCGAGAGACCCGAGACTCCCCATCCCCTCCCCCTTTCCCCTTCCCCCCTCTCCCTTTCGTTGCACGAAACCGCGTGCTCCTCCCGCTCCGAAAACTCGCAAACCGAGGCTTTTGCGATTCCACCCTGACGAGGAAGACCTCCTCGTCCTTTGTGCGTATTTCTTTTTCTGTCTCTCTCTCGCTCGCTCGCTCGCTAAGGGTCCCAATTAGTCTGGATATTCGTGGATCCGTCGGTTTCCGGCCGAGAACCGGACAGGACCCACGAAATCGATTTTAATCCGGCCGATCGAGGATGCGCATTCGAAATAATTAGCTGATCTCGCGGAGATACCGCGGAGATTCCGCGAAACGATCCGGAGCGAAGGTGGACTCGCGGCTGCCAGGATCCTTTGTCAGTTCGTTGCGTAACGATCCTCGGGATCGGTCCGGCGGAGGATCACGGAAATTGGGACATTATACGACGTTCGAGTTTCTCGTTTGCGTTCAAAGATTGCTTCGGTTCGCCAATAATTTTCAGTGATCGCGATTTGTTTGAGCGGGGAAAAGTAATCTACATTCAGTCGCGAACAACCTTTGAACGCTGTACGTTTGAAAGCGTTCCGTGACAACCATAATTCCATTCAGGTTACAACTTCCATTCGTCGAGAGAAAAGAAATAATTTCAGTTACAACTGGAATTATGTGATACTTGTGATATTTCTCGAGAAACTCCGAAAAATTATTCGAATCATTATTCAATCTTGCTCTTGACTCGTATTGCCTCGTGTATTGCCTCGTTGTATTGCCACCCAAAGCACGCGATAATTTATCCTACTCTCAAACAACATCAAAGCAAAGAGTCTCAAGACTCTTTCAGAGACTCTCTTAATTTTAAATTCCAAATGTTATTTCCCACCTGTTTCTTCTATTTTTAAAACGTTCGAAACTTATATTCACGAAAGAGGAAACGTTTCGAGCGGATTTTCCCCGAAGAGATCGCAAGACGAGATGCTAACGATCGTAACGGAGGCAATTATAGAGCGCGTAATTGACGAAGAAGAAAATTGAATTGAATGCATCGGCACTGAGAATCGACTGCGCATACGATTGCTAAATAAAGAAGGCCTTCCCTTTCGATCGATTTTCATGCAAATTACTGAAATAATTAGCTGATCTCGCGGAGATACCTCCTCGGCAGAGGAGAGCGAGGGGAGGAACGGGAGGTCGCGACGAGAAAAAGGCAAGGTAAAACCCGGCAGTTCGTCGCAGTTCGAGCTCTGCACTTTATTGCGTTGCGCAGCGTTTCCACGGGCCACGATTTCTATGCGCTCTTATTAGTCGGCCCGATCGATAAACCAGCGCGTAACCCCGCTCGTACGTTTTATTAGAAATCGAAATTCTAAGGAACGTTCCGCGAAATCGGCTATATTTATCTCCTGGCTGTCCAAATGAATCAGCTGCTCGAACGCGAGGGCAATTAATTCGGACGACTCGACGTTCCTCCATCGGTTTCGACGACTGCATCGTGCAACTGATTCTAATTTATTCGCGGGAAATTTCCCCGCGCTGAGTTATTTTCAGCGAGCGGACCCGTATTTCTGTCGTTCGACGTCGATATCGCAGACAACAGTCTGTTTCAACCCCTAACGCGCGGAACGCTTATAACCCTCTCGTTGTTGGTCTCGGATCGTTGGATCTCGCATATACTCATTTTTCATCTTGATCCTCAATCTTGTGAAACCACCGCGACGACATTTTCGTCATTTTGAACTTCAGTTACGTAAAAATTGAACTTTTTTGAAGTCGGTAAAAATCTCGGAAACGTGGGTATTACTTTTGGGTAGAAAATTTCCTATCCGCGAAGATTGATCGAGCAAAAACCGCGGGACCGATTTATCAGCTCTCGGGCGCTGAGAGGATTAAAGTAGAGAACGGCGATGCAAAGTTTGAAGGGTGCGCGATTCGGAGGAACACCCTCTGTGAGAGGCTATATTTCAAAATCACGTTGCCTCCCCTAACTCGTTCGCCGAGCCTCGATTACGGTCGATTGTACTCTGCTTTCGCGAACCACCCTGAATCGCGAACAGGCGCAATCGAACAACAACGATCTACAAATTGACACGGAAAGAATCGATTCGTACTAAAAACAGCGCTACTTGTACATCCCCGCTACTAATTTCTATTTCTGTAGTTATATTTGTAATTAGTTTACCAGCGAAATGTCTCGAGCAACAGTTTAGGAAAACTCGGAAAACTTAGAAAACAACTGTATAGGAAAAACTCGATTCGTTTATCGTCGACTGTGTCTAATTAAGATATTCCATCCTCTGTTTCCAAACATGCGAGATAATTGGAGATTTATCGTCCGTTATTGCCTTTTTTTCGATCCCCTTCGTTCGATTTGGAACGCCGGTTGTTATTTCCAAACCAGCTTGTGCAACCTACGGCTCTACGTGGAAAACCAAGCCGAACAAAAAAACGAACGGAACATTCTAATTAAATTTCTAATGGATCCATACATATTCCATCAATTGCTTTCAATTTTACAAAGTTGCGTCTATCAGAGAGAGGAAAAACCTGGAAACTTTTTATAACTTTGTCGTCATATTATATTAATATTCATCCGAACTAATTGTAATTTAAAAAAATTCCATTAATTGGCCTTAATTGAGAGTCGACGAATTGTGAAAGCAAAAAATAGGCTGCGGGCAAGAAAGTAGGTTAACAACAATCAACGACGGCGCAAAAAAAGAAAAAAGGGAAAAAAGTTAAAAGAGAAAGGAAAGAGAGAGCAAGAGAGAGAGAGAGACGATTTGCAGTTGCAACACCTTTTTTGCAATAATCGTCCCATTGTCTGCCGTCTCGGATTCCACGGAGCCGAAGACAAGAACCGGCCCTCTGTGCTCCCTCTTTACCGCCTCTGCGTGGTCGGCGCTCCGACGAAGCGAGAAAACTTTGATTGCCTCTTTTAACGAGAGCCCCGCGCAATTATCAAGCCGCGACCTCAATAATTAGTGTTAACGATGATTCAATCGCGGCGAGTCATCCGCGCGCGCGCGGACGCGAGTTCCGAGAGCTAGCTGCATTCCTTTCGCGGTGATTTTAGGTGACTGCCTCTTTACAGCCGCCCTGAACGTTTCCATCGGCAATAACGTCGCCGCGTCTCTCAATCAGTCCGTTTCCCTCGCTCGGTATTTTAATTCCCCTCGGTACTTTGTAATTTACTCGCGGATACGATCATATCGTGGAAGTAAAATACTTCTCAAACCACTCTTTCATTCATTTTGAACTACTTTCTGTCATCATTGTGTTTCCCTCGCGGGAAACAACGACGTTTGATTGACACATTCGCGACCGGCAAATTTTTCAAATTAATAGTCATTGAAGGTGAAATATGCAAATTTCTGACGTTGAAACAAAATTTAAAAAATTTTCTATTATTTAAAACGAAGAACTTTCACGGAAGAAATAGAATTTGAATGAGACGTGAATTCACGTCAGCGAATGTGTTAACAGAAATTCATTCGATTCCGAGCTGTCTCATTCCGCTTTACTCACCCAACTTCTCGCACGTTCGAAACATTTTCCATTGTTGCGAAAAGCGACGACTCGTCCGCTGGTTAAACGTAAATTAATTGCAAACGGCGTCGCACGGTGTCGAACGTCTCCGATTTATTCCAAATCCAGAATCACCATCTGGGTTCGTCGTCGTTGTTTTCCCTCTCCCCCGGAATACCTTTTCCCGATCAGAATTTCGGCACACGCGAAAATAGATGGCGGTGGGGAATCGGTGACCGATCGGTGGCACGCGGAGGGACTTCCGTTGCGCCGCTTGGCTAATTTTATTCTCGGAACAACCACGGCGCGGAGAGGGCGAGGAACGTCGAACGCCGTCGGTTCCATTGAACGAGTCGTCGCTGTACGAGTGCTATATCGCTTCTCGTCTCGCGAGCGTGACACTCGCTACCTAACAATCGGCGCGTTGTCCTCTCGCGCCGTCGAAAAATGAAAGAACGCGACTAGTCAGCCGATTGGCGGCCGGCCAGGACGCCCGGTTCAAAGACGCACGCACGCACGCACGCACGCACGCACGCACGCGTTGTCGTCGGTCCGGCAAATGGCAAACGACAAACGGGTGATACAGCGCCGGGCAGAACAAAAGAAGGTAAGAAGGGTGAAACTTGGCTGAACCGTGTTCGGTACTCACCGTTTAATGGCGCGTGATGAGAGAAGTGCGAGGGGAAGAAGCTGACGGTGGCGGCGGCAGCAGCGGCCGCCGCCGCCGCGGCCGCTGCACCCTGATGCCCGCCACCCCAAACCGCCGGATGTAGCCCGGCCGGGATGCCGGAGATGCCTCCCAAACTGGAGAATCCGCCAATGTACGCCGGAGTCGGTCTGACCGGCGTCGGACTGCTCGCCTGCTGGTGCTGGTGTTGTAGGTCCTCCACGTCGACCAGGCTGTTCTCGTCCTCGTCCTCGATGTCCTCCGATGGTTCCGAGCATCTGGACCTGGCCCCCTCGTGGCAGCTGCTTCTCGGCGATTGAGGCCCAAAGTCCGAATGACCGACCCCCGAGGAGGAGGGGACTTTCGGGGGCGGAGAACATTGCACGACTTCCGACGTGGATCCACAGTCCGCGGGGGTTTGCACCGCGTAGTCCAAAGCTCTGGGCGGTGTCCGTTGGTTCGACCCAGGTGGCGATTCCACCCTCGTGTCCACCTCGATCTCGGGGAACCTGATCAACGTCCTTCCGTCTATGAGGGAGCTTCTGCTGGACGCGTATTGAGTCGGTCTGTGTTCCTGGATACCGGGAGACACCGACAGGTATCTCGATCTGTAGTCACCTGGCGAATACTTTTGCAACGCGGAGTTCGGCAGCAGTTGTTCCTGCCTCACGGGTGAGTAAGAGATCAACGGTGAGGATCTGGGTGACACGGAGGACGCCTCTTGCCTGGAGGAGTCCGACTTCTTGGTGTCGGCCAGCAACGCCGCGACGGAGAACCTCAATAGATGCGCTGCCGGTTTCGACGCGTTCGCCTGCTGCGGCGCCTGTGCCTCGTTGGAACCTGGACTGCTCGATGGAGGCGTCACCGGGGATGTCATCCTTAGTACTGTCATTCTTGGACCGCGATTCAACACTTCTTCGAATCCTGTATCCCTTCACTCGGAGCCACTGCTGTCTGTCCTTCTGCGAATCTTCTTCGATCTTCTATACTCTCATCTTCGTGATATGAATTACTGACTGTCTCACTTGTCACAATTTCATCAACACACAGTCTCAGTCTCAGTCTCGGGGGGGGAGAGAAAAAAAAAAGAAAACGAAAAGGAAAACTGTGCCTGGAACTGTCTAAAGTCAGACGATTCCTGATACCAACGACGACAATTTCCCCAGATCGTGATGACGATCACGAACGCGCGACACGTTTTCTGACAGGTGAGAGAGAGCCCCAGGGGGGTTGATCGACGGATCGATGGATCTCCGGCCAACTGACCTCGACTAGCCTCTACTCGACTCGAGCTCTCCGTGTGGACTGACTTTGACCATCGCCGGCTGCGGCGCTCGGACTTTTTCGTTTTGCGGGTGGAGGCGCCTCGCGAGGTTAGTGGGGATCCCAGGCCGCGCTGGTTGGAAAGAGAGCGGTGCCAGGAGCGGCGGTGCCGAGAACCGCTCCCGTGGAGAGGGGGCGAGAACGCGAGAAAGGGGAAATCCAAAAGTGGGCGGTGGCCTCCAGGAGGCAGAAGGGGCATGGCTCTGTTGGATCGCCCCGCCTTCGTGGCTGGGTTTCTCCGCGGTGAAACGGAGCACGGATCCACATCGGCTATAGAGACGGCACCGTTGATTTTTCCCTGCCAGGGATAAGTTTCTCTCTTGCAAATGCTCTCGTGCGAGCTTGGCCTCAGGGGAGTGCACGGCGGTGCAGGGATTACCCGTGGATACGGTTCTCTCTGCTGGAGAGGGGGGGGGGGGCTACGACCTTTGAGAGAGAGCGAGAGAGAGAAAGAGAGAGATTTTATCGTATGACTCGCGTCTCTACCGTGGAAGACGGTAATGAGCGTAATTGACCAATTAGGGCCGGTGATTAAGAGTGGAAAAATGCTGGCTCGCCTCGAGTGTCGTCGATCATCGTCGCGTCGTTATTGATCCGCTCGCGAGAATCCGTTTCGGGGATCTCGGGTGGAACTGGTTACGTAACTGACAACTGTGTCTTTCCTCTCCGAGCTGTGCGTGATCGATCACGCTCCAACTGAACAAACAGACTATAATCCGAGCCGTCCGCGCAATTCAGGCTCTTTAATCGTCTTCCGTTCGAGGGGGGGAGGACACGGGCGAGGAATTCACAATCGGCGATAACCCAGAGAGATTTTCTGCGAGACGCTCGCTGTGTTGGCTCGGTGGTTGGTTCGAACGAAGCGGAATTCCTACCTTCCTGCATGTTCGAACGAAGCTACGCAAGTAGAGGCAAAGGAGGCAGCTGGTTTCCTAAAACGATCCGGCGCTGTGCAAGCCACGTTGCGAGGGAGAACGCGGATGTGTTGAAACGGGATCGCGTTTGCATCGATCCTCGGCAAAGATATCGATCCCCTTTGCCGCGGCGGATGAAGTGGCAGCGCGAGACGGCGGAAGTTCGCGCGAATGAAATTTACGGCTGCAGCCAATTCCGCGCAAATGGAAGAGGCGCATCTATGAGGTTTTATTCGGCCCGGTTTTATCGCCGCAACCTATCGGCAGGCATTTGTTTCTGCTTATCGGCGGGACTACGTCAAGCTACCCCGTTTCGGCGGGTTGGAGGGGAGAAGGACCATCGTAAATATGACGGACGGACGGACGCGACGATGGGATCTCAGCGGCGTCGGAACAAACGAGCGCCGCGTACACCCCGACGACACCCCGAAAAATCTCCGACTCGGCTCGATCCAGGGGGATGAACGACGACCAAGAGACCTGGAGCGCCGACAGGGCTTGCTTGCTGCTCGTTCGACTGCTGCGAATCGATATACCTGGCTGCGCGAACAAACGAAATCCAAGAGGAGAAAGGGCTGCGTGCTCCAACGCACCGGGGTCTACCTTTTCTTTCTTTTTCTTCTTCGTCGCCACGTTTCTCCGTCCCTCGATCTCTGCTCTTTCACGTGCGTTTCTTTGCCTCTGTGGCTAGGTTAGCGTTGTCTAAATTAACCCTTTCGCAGATCGCATTCACTTCTTTTCGCGCTATAAATTAACTCTAACCATCTTTGCAGATGGTGTTTACCCGTTTGCAAGATCGAGTTCTTTTCTCAAACCACTGTGATAAATATAAAATTCGACGTTGAAGTTGTTTCATTTCACTCCGGGATGAAAATTTTATTTCACGCGTGTAATGATGATACTTGAGCAAAAAGTAACATAAAGAGACATAACATTGACATAAAATGCTTGTTTAACACTATATGCGTAGATTCATCTGCGAGTAGTTGTACATACATGTTGGCATAATAACTGTGACAATTTGCAAAAGTGATAACAACATCCACTAAATGTTTGTGGTTCGAAGCATCAGCCAAAATATTTCTTGCGCGGAATTTAATTTTTGAAGAAAGACTCCGTCAAGAAAGATTCGTCGTTGGAGAAATAATAAAGTGTGTAATATTTCACTATTTCAAGGTGAATTTGATCTGCGAAAAGGTGAGTTTAATTCGCAAAAAGGGGTCAATTTATGGCGCAAGGAGTGTGAACACGATCTACAAAAAGGAAAGGGTTAATTCGGAGTGCAAAAACCTGCAAGTCTCTCGTTAGAGTATTTGCTTGGATAAACCCGATATTAGATGGCGCCAGCCTGTGGTCAGATAGTAGCGCCGTTTGATTCTATCGCAGTAGATTTAACCCGGTTATGGTCAGACCGGCCGCAACTGCGTTATATCCTCAATGTGTTTTCATTAAATTAATCCATTTGCTTCGCGATAACGTTCCGATGATTTATTTCGTCGGACTCGGGCGAAACTCTCGATGATATACTCGGAGTTTTGGAGAATTCAAAGAGCTCTCCAGTAAAAATTGTCCCGATTCTTTGTCTTCGCGTCGCGCGTCGCGTTCCGCGTACACTCCCGCTCGAAAATTTGTAACGCGTCTAGATTTCAAGTGAAACTACGATCTCCTAAATAAAGCAGAGATATTATTATTTACAGCAATTGAAATTTCTCTTGATTACGTTTAAAAATCAAAATTATTGCCGCAGCACTGAAATTTTAATTAATTCCATTTAAAAAACTAAATATATTTCTCGTTAGAGGAATGCAAAAATGAAAATTACTTTTACGTCAAATTAACAATTAGAATTACAGCGCTGAAATTTCAGTTTAATTCCATTTAAAAAGTTCTTCGTCGGGAAGATTCGGAAACGATAATTACTTTTATAATTCCAGCGGAGATCTCGTCAAATTAACAATTGGAACTGCAGCGCTGTAATTTCAATTTAATTCCACGTAAAAAGTCTTCCATTGGGAAAGTTCAGAAATGAAAATTACTTTTGTTAATGCCTCGGAGATTTTATGAAATCGACGATTAGAGTTTTATTCATTTCCCAGGGAGCGGAGAGCTTCGGAATTTTGCGCGCGAGTGTACCACCCATCCGACGCTGTTTCCGCGCTGTTTTCAATCTGCAGATTACCATCGGCTAACGAAAAGCCAGAGGAACGGCGAGTCTCCTTTTATATTTCTGCTCGAAAAGCGCGAATAACCCGGCGCGGGAAAATGAAGCACGACGACGATTAATTGTCTCAACTCGAGGGCCGAAAAAGCCCCTGGAGGCCGGCCAGAGAAGGAGGACCCCCGAGGTGTTCGATCGAGGCTGTCGATATACCGCGGCGGAGTAAAAGCTCATAGATGCTCGGGGAATCGGCCGCGGCAATAAATTTTCCCTCTCGCGCGAACTTCTCTGCGCGCGTTTTCTCTTTGTCGGTGTCGATGAGTCGCTCCGCGGATATTTACGGCCTCCCCCCGCTCCTCGAAACTGCAGATTAAAACGGTAATTGTGCGTAGTTTCGGCGCTGGACAGATCGGTCTCCAGCCGGGAAATCGGTTCACAGCGCGCCCCGTTGTCGTATTTTACCTTATGAAGGAAAAATTCGGTAAGCTACAACTGGACGATAATCGCTTCGTCCTCTCCTCCGATCGCGACTAGATTCTGAAATACAGGCGTTTCGTGATTTCGAAATTGCAAATTTGTTGGAACATCGTGACATTAATACTGCGTAATAAAATATTTTAATATTAGGAATTAGAGAAAATAATGCATATAAACTGCAGTTTTTTATACAGTTTATAGTTATACAGTTTTTTTTTTTTTCAGGCCAAATTTAAAGGTGCAAAAATATATGGAATGCTTGGTAAGTAGAAAATGGAGCATTATATTTAAATTTAATTAATTTTTTATAGCAAACGTAGATGTTGTGTCGACGTAAGAGGAATAATAAAATTTCGAAAGAAGAAATTCTTGAAAATAAAGGCTACGAGTCAAATTATTATTCGAATAATTCGAGATCATTCACATAAACTAAACTTCTTGTTGTTTATACGAAAGTTTATAAAATGACGAAGGGAATTTATATATATATATATATATTGTAAGACTGTCGATCGCTGAAGATCACAACTTCGCCAAAGGAGATCGAAAAAGAACGAATTCGACAGACCGAAATGCGATGTTTTTCGGTCAGCAACCTGTCATTAAAGTTCACGGGTCATTGACTTTTGAATTCAGGACTCGTATCGGTGTCTTAATCACCTCGTGGTCAGCCGTGAGTAGCAAAAGTGGGGGGAGGATCCGCGTCAATCACTATCGAAACTCTCTGAAATTAAACGCGGTTCCAAAGAGCCGAATCACGAACAGTGGAATTAATTTTCTTTAACGTCTTTTAGAATTTTAGCGAATAGTTGGAATTGACACAAAATACATACTTGTCAAACAAACTGAAACGAACGTTCTAACGAACGAAACGATCCAAAAGATTCTATCGGGATTCCCGCTAGAACGTATTATTAGACTATTGCTCTTGCGAAATGTTCAACGACGCAGAAATTTGTGCAAAAATAAAATACCTACTTGTTGCAACATTTAGATCGCTCCTTTGTCTGCGTTCGTAAGTTTATTTTTGCCTCGCACGATCAATCGTTCAGTTATAAGATGAGACAAATAATTTGCAAAATGTAGTTGAAATATTAAAATATTTGCAAATATATATTTGTATGATTTAATATTTGTACTAAAATATTTATATATTCGTATAATTCAATTTTATAAAATGTATAAAATGTACTTGAAATGTTAAAATATTCACAAATATATATTTGTATGATTTAATATTTGTACTAAAATATTTATATATTCATATAATTTTATTTTATTTATAAAACATTTATGTTAAAATATTTGCAAATATATTTTACTGTAGATATGTGAAAATTCGAAGAGATAAAAAGGAGGGAAAAACTTGGAGTAAAGAAAATATTACGATAGAACTACAAAAACATAATAAATTAAAAGGCTGAACAGCAGTAGAAGAGTGTAAATTATAATAATATATTATATAAATAATTTACTTCTTTACAAACTCCAAAAAAGATTACATTGCACGAAGAATCACATCTATCATCGAGTCAAGTCTAAAATCTCATCTGATCTCCGCGGAATAACAATTTCTTCGAAAATCCACCCTCTCTCCTCGTTAATCTCCTCTCTATAAACGGAACGGTCGTCGTTGTCCTTCTCGCGATTCTCGTTCGAGTAATCGTCACCGACGACACGCAGGAAACGGGTGTTTTCTATTAAAGATCGCGAGCGTGGGAAGGAGGAAGGTTGGGGGTGTAGAAGAAGGGGTGGCGTCCGCGAGAAACGCGCAGCGTTATTAAACATCGGCTTCCCAATAATTAAGGAGAACACGAGTGAGATCGGTAGACGGTGGCTGGCAGCGCATAGAGAGGGACGGGCCAATTTGGATGGTTACCAAGGCAAACGATACGTTAAATAGATAGGACGGCTGAGCGGTGGGGAAGCCGACATAATGAGGACCACCCGCTAGCTCCGCAAGACCCGCTCGGTACACGTATACACGGTGTGTCGTCGAGTTTCGCCACGTATTTCCCGGAATCGTTGATCGCGAAAACGCGCGAGATTTCGCACGCAGAGATGATTCTTGGAACGGGAAATTCCTAAAAAATTTGTGATAGTAGCTTGAGAATCACAGGGGCGTTTGGGGTGATTTTTTTTTTTCTTTTTTTTTTGTGAGGAACAAAAGTGTCGAATTGAGGAATTGAGGAATGAAACAATCGGTAAAGTAGCTTTTTGCATTTCGTGGAATGAAACAATCGGTAAAGTAGTTTTTTGCATTTCGTGGATTTTAGCGGGATCGCAAGTTGGAAAAATTGAAAGACAGAGGTAAAAGTCTTTACCGCAGTTAGATTAGACATAGTTGAAGCTAGTGAGTCGAAAAATGGGACAATCGTTAATTTCAGCTGTTGTACGACATTCGGAACAACTTTACCACTTACCTTGTTTGCTATTTAGGAAGAATAATCACTGATAGAAGAATAATTACTGAAGAAACGATCAACTGTTTGAGATTTCTCAAAGATGATCAATGAGAATTCTCCCGAAAAACAAGCAACACACTAACTACGTTAACAACGATTTGAATCTCACCGTGGTAATAAATATTTTTCAAACGTGACGAGGCTCGTCGAAAACAGATGCATGCAATCCGGACACCCTGTACGTGTAAACGACAAAGTGGCACGGCGTGGCCGTTAATTATTAGCATGCCGCTATATTGAGCATGAAAATACTATTTCTTTCGTCCAGGAGAGATTCAAGTCAAATTGGCGTTAAAATTGCAATCACGGTGGTCCGTCTCCAACCCCTCCTGCCCTTCATCTTCCATCTCTCATTTCTCATTTCTCTCTGTCTCTCTCTCTCTCTCCCTCTCTGTCGTACACGCGGTCCAAGCGTCCTTTCTTCTCCGTTCCTTGCGTCATTCCGTTCACGGAATTAGATGGTCTATTCTCAGAGAACTTCTACACGCCGGTCGCGTCTAATAGCCGTTTAGAAGGATAATTTCTTCTCGAAAAAAAAAAAAAAAAAAGAAAAAAGAAAAGAAAAAAACGAAACGCTAGCGATTGATTCACCCTCGCAAATATTCGTTTCCGACAAATTCTATCTAGCAGAATCAAACGAAAGTTTCCAGATATCGTAGTTTTGTTATTAATAATTTTAACATTAATTCTCAGCTTTCAAATCGATAGCTTTTGGTTTTAAAATATCGTCGAGTATTATTGAAGCGCTTGGCGTATCGCACGAAGTTCTGAAGAATATTGTCTTCGTATTTATTTGCATTAAAATCAATGGGTTTATTAACGTCACGGATGACAACGATGCAAACAAGCAAGAGTGGCGAAAGAAAACGAGCTTTATTTATCTTCGACAGCGTTCAACGCAGCTCTCATTGTTCGACGTACGAGCAGACACTGAAGTAAAATCAAAATATTTACCCAATTAAAAATTAGTTTGTCGGAAGGAAAACATAGTAATTGAATAAGCGTCTGTAATAGCGTATTTTGGTCAACGTTCAATCAATCGTAGTCTTCCCCGATCGTTTTTATACAGATTCATTCGCAGATATCCCGTCGGAAGGCAATTTATCGCTGAACGTGAGAAATTCACGTCAAAAGATTTCAAATGGAGTTGGTGAAAGTGACAACAGTTCGAAATTGAATCATACGATGGTAGAACTTTTTATTTATTCGTCGTTAATTTCTACCGCTACTAAATAAATGCATGCAAAATAAAAAACGCTACTGTAAAATTAGCAAAATGACGAAGCTTCAAATTTTATGCACATAAATCTGATGCACAAAAATTTCGAGCAGAAGCTAAAAATTATCGTCCGATTCCTTTCTCGACATTTCTGAGAGGAGCAAATTCCTCGTATCGTTTTTCAATGGTGAAAACGAAAAGAGTGGATTTGTTTGGCATGGGGCACCGAAAAATCCGCGTTCGCCTCTGGTCAGGGGTTGTCTGCGAGCATGGGGTTGAATTGAAAGGGCGGGATGGGGGGCAGTGGGGGGAGGGGAGGACGACGACACGGCAAAAGGCGAACGCGCTCGCGACAACGGGAGGGAGAAAATCGATATTTTAATTGGACAAAATAATTGGAACGAGCGAACGAATGGAAGATCATAATCTGCAGGTTTCCCTTTTGTATTGGCGAACCCGCGCATCCCATCCGCTTTCCCGTTCCCCCAGCCCTCGTCGATTTCACTCCGGCCTACACCCCTGCGCCACCCTCCTTTGTTTTTCCTTCCCCCTCGGCGTCCCTCGCGCTCCGCGCGGGCCATTTCACGTTAAATCGCACACATCGATCGACCTCCAGCTTTCACATACCCCTCCCCCCCTTTTTATTTTATCGTTATTTCGTCCCTCCTTTTTTTTATTTTCACTGTATTTTGGAAAATTTGACGACAGGTTGCATAGGTTGGAAAAAATACCTATTTTATTTTGGAACTGTCTGATTTCTAATTCAATTGTGTTAGCGTTTTACTCACCCTCGAGGGCAGCGATGTTACTGCTTCTACGTACCTGGAAGCAAATTGTTATAAATTCCTGTTGGATTTCTTTCTCTTGAATATTTCAAATTATTAAATAATATTCTAAGCTTTTCACATTGTACTCGCAACGATCGAAAGGGCGGACACGGATTTATTGGACATTACAATTGCGCGATTGTTCTCGCTCCTTTCTTTGGTTTCGGGACGCTTCGTTAATCTGCCCTCGAAAGATAATGAAACGCGCGAATCTGTAGCTACTAATTTTAGACACCAGCGGAAATATTCCGCGTAGGCGTCGTAGCTCACGCGAGCGCCGCGTGACGAGCCCCGGGCGATATTCCGCGTCGTTTCCAGTTAATTAAATTTCATTTTCTCCCTGGCAAAGCCGCTTTCGCGACGCGGCCGATCCCCGAGCCGCTCGCCAATTGTCCACGGCCTTGGCCGGCGACACACCTGCGTCGCGGTCAATTTCATCGCGGCCGCCGTCGCGAAATTAGAATACAAACCCCCGTGGAAAGTCACGGCGGGCACCTCTCCCCTCTCCCCGCGCGCGTGACATCAAAGAGCCGCGGGGGAGAAATCCTCGGTTAAGTGGTTTAAGACGTCTGTTACACCGACCGTTCGAGGAACGCGTGTCTTCGCCGCGATTTTTCTCTCTCGAAAACTCTCTTGAAGGCTCTCCGTCATCCCCGCGATTCGACGAGTTTGTCAGATTGGTTTGCGGCGGTCGAGGTGGGGGAGAATCGACGTTAGTCGGAAGGTGTGAATTAAATGGCTCGGTAGATTTGTACAATTAGCCGTTTAACGCGTAATTAAATGTGCAGTACGTGCGCTAATTGAGCTGTTAGCCGCGGAATTTATCGAGACGCAATCGAGCCTGCGTAGCCTTCTGTCTTCTAACGTTGTATTTCGTCCGAGCGTCGGTGCGAAACTGTTTGTCCGATTCGAGGTGAAGGAGGAAAGTTAAAAATGAAATTCGAATATCCTGCAATTCCAGGTACCATGAAAATTATCTTCGATCGAGAGAGAAAAGTCAAACGGGAGGGACTCAATATATCGTGGCAGCGTAGAAACGTGAAAGCGGAGCAAAAAGAAATGAAAATTCCTCTCGAGGGAGAATGTTTGAAAGAGTCGCGGCCAATTGCGCGAGGCGCCCAAATATTTTCGCTGGGATTTCACGCCGCGTGAAATGGAGCGTCTCGCGTTGGCGGAAAGAGAAGCCTGAAGAGAAGAACGATGGAGAACGTGGTCTGGGCAAAAAGAGGGGAGGGAGGTCACGGTGGAGGAAAAGGGTCGCACGGAGGGCGTTAGGGCAGTCGACACCTCAACACGTGCTCGCCATGCGTGGCTAGTTAGAGAGGCGCCTATCAGCCAGCTCGACGGCTAACAAGTATATACCCTGAAGATCCGTAACACGCTGCACATCCAGTGTATACTTGTTAGCCCTTAACTGCGACCTGCTCTCCGCCCTCTCGCATCGTCCGCTCCTACGGAAGCCTCCTAATAGTTCATTTGTTTCTGCTCGCTTCCGCTCGATCTTCCTGGAAACTCGTAATCGCGTCGCCGAGCTGAGCTTCGAAAGAAGCAGCGAGATGACGTTTCTTTTTAATTTTTGGTAAAAATAATTGTCAGTTATCGTTGAGGCATCGAGAATGTCAAGGAGATACCAATTGTACAACTGTTCGAGGTATTGACAATTTTTCATCTTTAACTGTGCTGCAAAACTAACTCCACGAAAACAATTTATATTCATGAAATTTTTTCTGGAAAGCCAAAACATATTTTGCTGTTTTTATATTCTACATGCAAACACTCGATGAAATATTATTACCAGTGTTACAATTTTATATCTGCGATCAGTCTGTTCTGTTCCACGCAAACAGCAATTTATTGCTACATTACAAAAATTCCCTCGAAAAAAACTCTCTACCAGTTCCTTCGCGGATCCATAAACGCTCGATATTAGCTAAAAAAGCGATCGTGAGTAGCGAGTGCAGCTGCGAGAGGCGGTACCAATAACCTCGACCGGTAAGGAGTGGTGAAAGGAGAACGAGCGAGGTCCTGATCGGCAGTGGAGGAGTTTTCACACGGCTCGAGAGTTTTGGGAAATCATTAATATCGTTCATGAGAGGCTGTCTCCTCTCTCTCTCTCTCTCTCTCTCTCTCTCTCTCTCTCTTTCTTTCTGGTCTGTTTCTGTTTATAAGCAGAGAGAGGTTAAGCGGAGCGTTAATAGGCAGGCACGGAAGCGTGCGCGAGTCACTCCGCGACGCCACTTAACGCTTCCGCTTGGCGAGGAGGTTTTGTTGCCGCTTTTTAAGCCCGCCGCGAGATTTATCGCGTGTTTAGATCGGTCGACGCCTCTCCGGATTAAAGCATTAAATATAAACGGTGCCGGCAAGCAACCAGAAAATTACTCCCGGTTCACGGGCACGAACGTGACGAAAAACTCGTGCTCCCGCCCGATCCACCGGTTTCCGACCGATCTCGCCCCGATTTAACTCGAATCGCTTACCGTCTCTCTTCTCTTCTGCCTTCCCGAACAGAGCGGAGAGAGTTTCGAAGAAAACAAAGACGTCGCTGATTGAGGGAAATAACCTCCGCCATTTTGCGTACGTAGAAGGTGGTAGTGTAGTTTTCAGTCAAGAATTTCGTGCGTTTTAAAATGGTTTAAAAATCGATCAGGCGATGTCGAAAAATTTTGAGAAACGCATTGCTTTTTTACCACGATTTTTCAATCGAAACGCAAATTATATTAGCGCAGAATGTGGAATGTGTAGTTTATACGATCAATAAAGTTGTAAAACTTAACAATTTACCAATTTACGTCATTCGAAACATTGACGAGAGAATTGCCAGAGTTGTATCACCAATTTCATCCGATAGTTCAAAGTTCTGTTACATCGGACGACGCTGCCAGACGCAGATTTGTCTTCGCTGCAACGAAGCTTTCTTCGTTGGAATTAGGCGATATTTTTACACTCGAAAATATCCAAAAGCGATGCGAGCGCTAATTACGACGCCTCGTGACAGGTGCAATTTGCGACGCGAGCGCCGAGACGCGGTCTCCGCGGCAACGTGTTTACGAAAACGCGACAGCTTGTACGTCAACCTGGTCGTTAGCATCGCGTAATTGCCCGGGGCCGCGATTAACGCGCCGCCATCTTTTTACCTTTCACGACTTTTCTGTTAGAACGTTTCGAATAAAATCAGCTTCCTTCAATAAAATATATTTACAGACAAAGAACAATCCTAGTATACACTCTGCTTTGCACGTCCAGCGAGAAAGATTTGAAAATAATGAATTCTTTTATGATGCAAAAGTCAAGATTCCATTTTATAAATAAATATTTAAGAAAAAATTTATTGACATTTACTTGGAAAAACTTAACGAAGACACGGTTTTTTGATTATATTGTTTGAAAAAAAAAGTGGTTTTTTGCAAAGTGGTATGCACCGTCAAATTCGTCGTTAAAAAGCACTAACATCATCAGTGTATACAAAAAAGATATCTTCGATAATTTAACAAAATATGCTTCGCACCTTCAATTTTCACCCCTTCATCCCTTAAAGTTCAATATCTAGGGAATTTCAGATTGAATGAAAATTCATTTCATAATTGATCTAAATCAGTTACAACTAATGCTGATTCATGTTAATTCACAACTGCGATACGAAATGGAGACGTATGGTCGAAAAACGCAAAAATCAAGTAAACATTCGTCGTATCAATTAATTTTCTTCTCTCTCTCGAATATCACTGTCCTGTTGACGATTTACGATTTACAACGATCACCCCCGTAAGAAAAGGAAAATAAATATTCGAATGAAAGTCTGTTTCGGGAAATTACTTGCTACGTTCTCCGGTTAATGTCTCGAATCCCAAAGAGAGAGAGAAAGAGTAGCAAACACAGCACGAAACGACGAGGTGAACGTCGGACCCGATAAAACGACGAACACGAGCGAAACTCCCGCGATAAACTCTCGGCTGGCGGAACGTGTTCCGTTCTTTTCGCCGGGGATCGAGGGAGGGGGGCTGGTTTAATATAGATCATCGAGGCATTCGGATTTCACGGGAAACGAGCGGCGGTAATGAAGTGTTAATTGCGGGGGAAAAGGAAAACGCCACGGCGAGGGGAAGGGGGAGAGTGGCGGTGATTTAGCGAAACTCGCAGTCTCCCTTTAAGCTTGTTAGCGTTCCGCCGGTCGCCGAATAAAAACCGCCCGTCGCCGAGTCTAAACCGCGTCGCATTAGCGTTAATTTCCTCGGGTACGTGGGTCGGCCAGCGCGAATCGTCATCGCCGGCACTCGAAATCGGTTTTTGCGATCCGATCGCTTCATCGGACAATTCTTGTTCCTTTCGCTTCCTGCTCGTTTCGTCATTTCAACTCCCACCACTTGATCGTTTCCATTATCAGCCTTTGCGTTTCTAGAAACTGTCGAATCGCGTTGAAGATCAAGGAGAGTAGTTACTACGATGGAGTTTCTTTTTGCAGAATCGGGTTATGGAGATTTGTGAATTAGGGCGAGACTTTTTCGAAGAAGAAATTAGAATTTTGGAAACATGGATCTCGATGTTCCATCAGTTTATAATTAGTGGAAATAATTTTTAATTTTTCGTTTTACATTCGTAGAGAATAATTTTTTTTTTTAATGTACAGACAAAAGTTTATGAAATGAGTAATTTCTCTGTATTTTTAGGATTTTTGTAGACTCCCAAGAAACGACCTTTTTTGTAAAATATATGGATAAAATGTTCTTCGTTTCTCCCCTCGATTAAATAAATTAATTCATCCTTCATTTCTCTAACAATAAGTCTTACGCGACAGTCGTTTTTGTCTTCAAAAATCAAAGTCAGAGTTGGAAGATTTCCAAACTTCTTCAGTCCTGAGTTGCCAATTTTAGAATTTTTACTGCCGCGAAGATTGCGTTTAGTCTGTCAGTTCTCGTTGCCAGTTTTTATCATGTTTGATCCGTATTAATCCATTAATTGCGTTTGCTAGTTGGTCTGGTTATCGGCTCGACACAAGCAAGTAAGCAAGTAAGCAAGCAAGCAAGCGCATCCTCGTGAAACGCGTCTCCGAGCTCGTTCCGAAGTGTTTGGCTATGTTTAGCTTGGACGTTTCGGAGATGAATGGTCTCGCCGCGGGTCTCTTAAAGCCTCGTTTCGAATCTTTTTCCACCGTGGCAGCGGGACACGCGTGCTATTCTACTCTCATTTGCACGCGTGAAGCGTCGCGCTTCTGCACACCGCTCCACGAGAGTTGCCCGCTAATTAGAGGTGTCAAGCGGCCGATCTACCGACTCCCGTTCGTGAAAAATCGCTTCACGCCACCATCCCTGATACATCGTGATTATTATTAATGAACGAGCTCGCCCGCGAACCTTTGAATAATAGTGTTTGCATTTTAACTAATCCGTTTCACGTGAAGCGAAGGTCCAGTCCAAAATTTGTATTTTTCTTTTTGTTTAAGCAGAAAAATATTTAGATAGGAGATGATATTTGTTCTAGTGAAAATTTACGAATAATTTTAGAGAATTTTGTTTTGATGAAAATTTGTTGATACAACTTCGTGAATAAGAATCGTACCTGAGATGTTTCGACGTCACAAAATGGAAAAATTCTAATAGCTCAAACGTGTGTAAAAACACCGAACAATTTTCTTTTTTAAGTAAATTCGCGGCGATCTTGGATATCAAAGTCTTTCCTTTACAAAGTCCCGTTTTCTTCGCTGTTTTGCAAAATGGCTGTTTTGAAAATGTTGAACGAAATATTCAAGATTTCTCAAATTTCCATCATTTAGTCTGAACCAAGTCCGAAGAAAAAGATCGTACAAGTTTCAAGAGATTTCAAAAGATCGTCAGTCTTTAAAATCGTGGCAGATTTAGTCACCGAAGAAATATTTTTCAAGCCTCAAATTTCTTTTATAATTCGTGTAAATCGATGTTCTTCGAAAGAAGAACTGAAGAAATTCCCAGTGCAAAATATCGAAATAACATCGGTGGAACTTTGTAAACTAGATAAATCAGTGTCTCTCGAAAGTACAAACAAACAAAAAATTGCTCGTTATTTATAATTTTTAAAGCTGTCTCTTGTCCGCGATATCCAACTGCAGGGAGAATGTTAATTGTCGGAGGAGGAGGAGGAAGTATTTGTAGAAATGCTCGAGGTGGCTAAACGCAGACTCGTTCGTCATCGTTAATTCGCAGACTGTTCGAACACGGGTAGGGACACGGACGAAAGGGCTACGCGTAACGCAGTTACGCAGACGTTTAACGACAGGAAGTGTTGGCCGAGAGGAACACGTGTTTCGGGGGGTTTCGCACGCGTTCGTAATCATTACACTCGCATTCGACGACTGTCTCGTTATTAACAACCTCGGCTGTGCTTGCACCAGCCAGCTTTCCATTTTATTACCAAGTTGGAATGTTTCCCAATACTCTAAATTATACTAGGTTATCGACGAGCATAAAATTTTCCAGATTTGAAAAGCACTCTCGAATTAGAAGTTTATTTAAAGTTTCAAGCATTAATTGTTTTATTATTGATAAATTGATTGTATAAATTATGAATTTGAGAAAACTGCCATTCACGTGACAAATTTAAATTACAAAATACGGAAATAATGATAAAATATCAGTAAAGAGATCGATCGAAGAATAAATATCGTATCGCAACATTCAAAATGTGAGTATTTTACAGATTCGATTCATTTCACTGACACTGATATCGTCCTTCTGCCAAATGGATAAAATAAGGAGCATCGGTTTCTCAAAGAATCACCATTTCCTCAACAAAGCAACGTACACGTATGTTCAGCGAGACCGGAGTTCTCTGTTTGTGCGTGGTGACAAAGGAAAATCGGCGACAGAGGAATGTTCCGAACGCAGGGGGGACTCGGAACGCGGGTCCGAGCGGAAGGAAGGAGAAGTCGGCAACCAGAAATTTATAACAGCGATTACGGAGTTTACGGCGATAACCTTGTTAATTCAGTCGCATTTATCTTTCCGTAAAAATTCATTAAAACGCCAGCGGGGCCCGAGGCCGTTTTATCAAAGGAATTACGGCGATGACACGAGTTTTATCTACCGTTTATCTCGATTATGGTAATAAGCTCGACGATTTTATAGGCGCTAAACTCCCATCGTCGACGCGTCAACCCTCGATAAAATGCTCCCGACGACAACATAATCGTTCGATTATCGCGAGATCAAACGGCAAACGAACGTTCGACAGCTGAAATCCATCGTTCTTCACTCTAATAACGAAACTTGCTATACACGAAGAGTAAAAGGTATTTAAGTAAAATCGAGTCCACGAACAAATGTGGAGTTATGATAAAATGGAGTTAGAATTTAATTCCAACCTGCAAATGTAGTCTTGTTTGACAACGAAAATTGTACTCTAATTTTTATAACGAACGTAACATTTATATCTTTTTTACGTTAAAAAAAATAACGTTTAAATAAACTGCGAGCAAAACTCTAATTGGAAACGTGGCAAACGTGTTATCCGTGGGATTAAAAACAGGGTTTCGTAAAATAACGAAATAAAGGTTTCGCAAACCGGTTTAATAAATAGGATAAAAGCGATCGATTTTAATGAACTGCGTAGCTCACCGAAAAATTTGTACATAATAATACAACTGAAAAGGATATGTCTGTGTAATAATTGAACATGTAACTGTACACACTTCGTCTAGCAACGGTGATAGCAACTGTTCTGACTAGAAAATGAAGACGACTTTTTTGCCATAAAATTTTATCGATACGCAAACATTTGAATCGATAGAAAACAAATTACAGGCGCGATCGCTCAGTGCCAGACAACGCCACTCCTACTCGAAGTCTACTCCACGCCCCCTCGCGAATCACGTGACCCAAATCAACCAATCGCTAATTTTCGTTGCATCAGCGTTGCACCTGAAGAGGCCCGATTTTCTGGGTTACCCCCGCTAAAATCACTTTCAGTAATAATATAAATCACAATTTTCTCTGCAATGAACTACTATCTATGTGTAGTGTAACTGCCAACCTATACGCATGTATATGTACGAATGTGTGTGTGATGACCACATTCAAAGACTTACAAAAAACAAAGCTAGCGAACAGTGAACATGTGTATCTAAAATCAGAAATTAAACTTGGACGATGTTAAAACTCTTAAGAACAAATATTCCACTGCTCCAGTTAATATTATAATAATAAAATACAACAATCTAATCTAATCTAATCTAATTCTCAGCCATTGCCATTGACATAAGAGCCAAACTGGACATTTGGTTATTAATTGTAAGATTCTGCCTCGCCACCGACGAGCGTGTCCACGAGGGCAAGAAAAAAGCGGAGAGAGGGAGCCAGGCAGGCTGGCAGCACACAAATGGCGAAAAGAGAGCAAACCGAAGTGTCCGGCTGCGACAAGAGAGTTTGTTTTTTGAAGTCTGTATTGCTTACAAATGTCTCTCGGTGTAAAAAGCGAGCAGCATGCTCCTAATGAGTCTGGTTGTTAAAAGAGCTCTCCCGCCTTTTTTTTACGGCTGCCACCCTTCTCTCTTTCCTCCCCCCCCCTCCCCCCCCGTGTCGCATACGCCACCCGTTCCTCTCGGTTCCGTTTCCATTAGGTCGACATTGTAGCTTGGAATCTTAATATTTTCGACTACGAGATCTCGTGACACAGTCCGGAAAGCCCGTCGATTCGTTTATTTCGGGAAAACGCGCGACGAGTGAATCCGACGAGTCAGCCGGGCGACCAAATAAGCCTCTCTCAAAGAACATTTTACGACCGCTAATGGCCGCCCCGGGAACAGAGAGAGGTCGCCGACGATTTTTACGAGTTCTGCCGACGCTCGTGAATCGTTCCGTTTAGAACGCGGTTTTGACGTACTGAGAAACTCGAGAAAATTTCTTTTGGATATTATACATGTAAAGTGCCGCGTTAACTGACCATTTCCTACCCCCACCACTCGACGACGAGTATCGACATTGTCTCACAGATAAATTGAATTAAATTGTTCCACAGAAATCAAGAAAATCTTCATCCTTACTTGCAGACAATTAGCAAAACGATATTGTAAACTGTCTTATACTTCTTTGTAACAGGGGTATTTATAAGTAACGTCGTTTTTCGATAATACAAAATTTTATTTTATTTGAATTTTGTTTTTTTTCAAATTTGGAAGAAACGACGTTACTCACGGGTACCTAACATTTTGTGATACTATTGAAGCTGTATTGTTAGAAAATTAGAAACCGAGCAGATAGAAATTTACACTCCGTAAAACTCGTAAAATCGTTTCGCGACGATTAAATCCGTGTTGAGTAAAAAGAAAAGAATCTGTCAAATCTCGTATGCAGAAACGAGAGATCGTGGTCGATGCTCGTAGCAGGACGGTCTAACGTCGAGCGTAGTAAATGGTCCTCGGGCGCACTTAAACGCCCATTTCCTCCGAAATCCGGCCAAATCGCTTAGGCCAAGCAAAGCGTTCCAATTAAGAGGTATGCGTCTCGCTTCTGGCATCTCGGCAACGAGACTATATATTTTTTTCTTCTTCTTCTTCTTCTGCTTCTTCTCTCGCTTCCATACGTCCTGTGCCCCTGCCATCTCCCTTTGTCTTCGCTGCGTCAGCTTGCGACGCGCACGGCCTCCTCCAGTTTCCTCCCTTCGCGAAACAAACTGCCAGGGGACCGGAGGAGGCTCCTCGAGCTCGCGCGTTAAACAGATGAGAATCTCTCGGTCTATTAGTGGAGCTGCCAACCGTTTTGCCGCGTAAAGAGAATTGATATCTGGCGCTCGGCTTGCTTCCTTTTCTCTCCCCTGCTTCGACACACCCCTTCGCGTACGTTTTATTTGCGCGTCCGCGTGTTTCGCGCGGTTTGCCGATTACTCGAGCCGGAGGATTTTCAGGGTGAGGGTTCGCGCAAATAAGAAAAATGGGAACGTCCTTCCACGAATATAGGGTTGCAGATGAGCAGAGAATCGAAAAGAAGCTCTTGAAGAAAATTTCGACGAAACTTCTCCTCCTAATTTTGTGAATTTAGAAATCATCAATCAATGGGGGACGAATGGAGTTTTACGTTGTTCTCTATTTGCTGATAGAAAATTAATATTTTAGGCTAGGAGGATTTTTATAAATATCTTCAGACGTCGAACAGCGGTCGAAAACGAAATGGGTCCCCTTTGTTTCGTGCTCGATCACGTGCAACGCGCGCGCAGATGATTCGTCGCGCAGTTCCGCCGACAATTCGCGGCGATCGTAAACCTGGCTCGCAACGTCGACGAGGAATACTTCTTGGAAGCGGCGTGCGAACACGTGTTTAGAATTAGATGGCGTGGCTCGCGCGACGCCGTTCGGCGAAATTTTTCACTCCCTTCGCGATCAACGCGTTCGATGAACGCACACTTTTCACAAATAAATGTTCTCCGAGAGTTTGAAGTTTCAAAGTACCAATTTTTACATTCAGTATCGCTGAAATAGATCGGAACCACTCTTTTCTTCGTCGTTTAAAGATGAAGAGAAAAATGAAGAAAACCATATCTCGATAACGTCGTTTGAAGATAATTCCTTAAAAAATAATTTATTAAAAGATAAAACATTAAAAAAAGAGAATTCTAACGTCTCGAATTTAAACACTACGTCTCCCCTATTTTTGTTTTTAGCACTCTGCTCCGTTTCCTCCGGCGATAACTATTTGAAAATAACCCCGGAAGAGGGAAATAAAAACGCCAAAAAACGTAGCCTCCCCTTTTTCTCTTCCAATCACGACGACACAAATCAAACGCGAACCATAAACAGAAAGCCGTACATCAAAAAAAAAAAAAAGAAAAAGAAAAAGAGCATCGAATAACCGAAATTGTGCCCCGGCGCAAGAAGAAGGGAGTGGCGTTTCACTGGAAGCCCGCGGCTTAAATCACGCAACAGGGAGTTAAGTGACCGAGATAGAGCCAAAGAGGGGAGGGGGTGAGACGAAGCAAGAGGAACGAGAAGACAGAAGCACTAGCAGGAGGAGGAGGAGGAGGAGGAGGAGGAGAAAAAGGATAACGAGGGAGGCAGAGCCCGGTATTCGCATTCCGGGTGCGCGTGCCACGACGTCAGTTTGGAAAGCGAATGATACGTAATTTATAACAGCGTTGGAACTAAATACTCAGCGTTGGGAGGAGTGTCGCCGAAGGGTGGGACGAGGAAGCGGAACAACGACAGAGTCTGATCTCTCCGGCGGGCAGCGAAGTGTGTCGTGTACGTATGGAAGAGAGGAGAAAGCAAGGGAGCTCTGTTGGTGGACGACGTGTCGCGCGTGGAACAAGAGAAACGAACGCGGGATCGCGGACGAGAGAAGACGGGCCGGTGTCTAAATATCGAGCACATGTCGTCTTCCCTCCGTCCGAACGAAAATAGAAGCCACCACCGTGGACCACCGTACGTCATCTTGCCGAACCGAACTCGAGAGTCTCTCCTCTCCCGATTGCTTGCCCGTTCTGCGGCCTGGTGTTTCCCGCCACGTCGCTCTGTTTTCACGCCGCTGAGTCGTCCGTCATCTTCCTACTTCCCCTTCCTACTTCCACTTTCTTGCCTCCTCACGAAAAAAATTCGTTCCACAAAGATAGAAAGCAGTGCCCCCTCTATTGCTACGGAGTTTTCTTTTCTTCTCTTTTATAGTTATTTTCAAGTGGTGGTTATCGAGTTTGTTCGAATTTTCTTTTTTTTA
Organism: Melipona bicolor; assembly: GCA_030673865.1. NCBI lineage: Eukaryota > Metazoa > Arthropoda > Insecta > Hymenoptera > Apidae > Melipona > Melipona bicolor. The sequence continues at coordinate 5,750,478 of JAHYIQ010000012.1, forward strand.
GGAAATGGCAGAGAATAAAATAAGAACGCAAGAGTTCTAACAACAAATTGTCAGCTCAATCATCTGATAACTCTGATAACTCCTCCGTTAAACGACGAATTAAAGACGCAGATTGATCTCTTCAGTCTTTAATCATGGCAATTGTCATCGTTTTTTTTAATAAAAATGATATCGAAAAACAGAGAGACGTTGATGGTTCCCGGTTTCCCTTCAATTAACTCGCGATCTTCCTGCACTCGACGCCCAGTTTCCCTCCTCCTTCTCCTCCCCTCTTGTTTCTCTCGTTTCACCGCGAAACAGCCGGCAGAAAAGCGTGAAAGAAAACGAGGAACAAAAAAAAAAAAGAGCACGGCGTGGAAATAGAGAAGAGGGGGAGAAGACGAAGCGAGAAGACGGGCATCCCCTAATAGATCGGCTGTCTTCTTAATTGACTAGGTGGGTCGTGAGCGTCTGACGGCTCGCGCCTCCCGTCTCGAAATAAGCGGCTGCGGATTGACCGTGAATACCGAGCCTCACGAATGATGGAGATTGATCGTGGCAATTATATAATCGACGCCGTGAGATATCTGCTTCGCGAATCTCTTCGAATATTTTGCACGTGATTTTTCTTGGCTTGGGGAATGTGGAAAAATTCTGGGAGAAGCTGGAAACGTAGCTTGTGAGCCGATTTTGTATTAACGGAGCTAAAAAATGGTTCTTTCTGATGAATTAATTCTTTGTACCTTTTTTTTTTCATTATTATCTGCGTCTTTCATCTAGATTTTGCAATTTTATGAAATTTCAAGGGATCGAAATACGAGGATAAATTATTGCTATTATTGGTCTTCGATGGATTAAAATTTGGAAAATAATTCTATGAATTAATTCTTCGTACCTTTCTTTCTCATTATTGTGTCTTTCATCTGGATTCTGTAATTTTACGAAATTTCAAGGGATTGAAATACGAGGATAAATTATGGCTATTATTGGTCTTCGGTGGATTAAAATTTGGAAAATAATTCTATGAATTAATTCTTCGTACCTTTCTTTCTCATTATTGTGTCTTTCATCTGGATTCTGTAGTTTTACAAAATTTCAAAGAATTAAAATATCTGTTTGTGATACGAAAGTTAAATTATTGCTCGGCCTTCGATTAAAATAATTATTGCGAAACGTAGACGAGCGAAATGGCAAGGCACGATTTATATTACACTCGATACTCGCAGATGAAGCTCGTCACGATGAATCACAGTGTGCCATTTTTTAAAAAAGTGCCATTTATCATTTAAACGGCGAGAGATCCCTCGCAGAGTTACCAAAAGAAATTGGCCACGGAAGGACGGAAATTCCAACGCGCCCGAAAATTGCCGCGAGTATCTTGCGATGGAAAATCTCTCACGTGACTTTCACGGACGGACAAACGCGTCAGCGGGGTCTAAATTGTTCGATTGTCCGTCTCGAGTGGCTGCGGCATTGTCGCCCGGTCGCAGCTGTCCCGTGCCTCTTAAATCGCAATTATGCGAGGCGCGGCAAGCCGCGAAAACCGTGGAAGGGGAGAGGGAGGAGTGGGGAGGGACCAACAGCGACATTTTCTGGAGTTTCGGTCAAAAACTGATCCTTCAAGCGGTTGACAATGGACGCGGAACGAATCGACCGTGGCCTCACCTTCGTCCCAGCCTTCCACCGCCGCCTCGTCCTTTCTTCGTTCCTCCTTCGCAAGTGCGCCCCCCTTTCTCTTTTCCTCTCGCCTCTCGGCCGCTCGAGATTGCCGTATTGTCGAGGGCGTGAGGCCCTTCCAAACGTACCCGTTTTCCTCTCGAACGCCATTCAACGCCACGAAAACGAATTGTCTGCCTCGTGCACGTTCCGCTAAAGATGAAGTCGATACGACCGGAGAAATAGTCCCCCGCTGTAGCTTAGTGTTTCGTTTGGCATTCAGGGGTGCCTCTCGGTGGTTTTCGCGATGATGCGATTGGAAAATTTTCACAAAGACTCCGACCCGCTGGTTGTATTCTTCTCTCTCTTTTTTCTTTTTCTTCTTTTTTCTGAAGAATTACCCCCGTATTACCTGTTGAGGTTCTACGGCTTAGAACGATTTAACGCGCGGGTAATAATACCCGTGCATTGTACGTGCGTAATTCACTTGCGGGAAGACGATCGAAGTTTTGAGAGATTTTGGAACATTCACGAAGATTGATCGAAACGAAAAGAGATCAAATAGAGTTTACTGAATTTTAAAATGCGAAAATTCTACGAAACGCGACGTAATGTACGAGAAACTTTTGCACGTTGAATAAAAATATTAAAATACGCATGGGAATGTATAAAATATACATTGTCACTCTATTTTTCATTTGTAAAAATTTAAAATTCATAAAATCGCAAATTTCTAACGAAAAGATATACTATTGGGTTGCCTGGAAAGTTTGTGCCGATTCTGAAGGAAAATTGAAACGCAGAAGATTTAAATTTATTAAAGTATACATTTGTTAAATATTAAATTTAATTTATATTAAATCGGCACGAACTTTCCGGACAACCCGATATATATATTTGATCGAATAATTGAATATCATTAAGTACAGCAATGGGAAAAATTTACAGCTACCAATTCTATGGTGAAATTTCACGAATTTTTCAAATAACTCGACGCGAATCCACACCGGAGGGATCTGAACGCACATCTCACGCTTGGATCTCAATCTGTGGAAACCATCCGTTGCAACAAAGCCGCGTGTTCCTCGGAGCAGCGACAAAGCGAAAGAGAAAAGCTTCGCACGGTTCCACCTATATTCCTCCGCACTAAAAATCAGAGACTTTGAGGCCATTACACAGGCTCGTGGAGAACGGTCAGCTAAACTGAAAGAAGCGAGGTATCACTTCACGGGGCTTTAATGAACCGGGCGTGCGGTCTTTCAGAGGTGCGAAACGTCCTTGTCTCGAGGACTGTGTCGAATAGAAGCTGCGCGTGAATGGTGGATTCGCGTCGCTGGTGCAAAGGACTCCAGTTGTAAAAGATCCGTGGCGCTGGCATTGTGCGTAGCCAACACGAAATCGTCAACCATTCGAAGTTGTTTAAATCCTTGTAAAGCTCGAGAGAGAGAGAAAGAGAGGAGGATGCGGTCGTTGTGGTGTCGCTTTCCTCTCTCGAGTGGCTCCGATTGTCGACCCCTTGAAAAGAGTGAAATTGAGCCCCGACAACCCGGACCAGCAGCTCGAGCAGGTGCTCGCTGCCCCGCCACATTTTTTCCAGGAACGAACCTTCGTAAAGTCACCGAGTTTGAAACGAATCTGGAACGCGTTATCCGTAATGGATCCTGTTTTCGCTTTTGAGTTTTGTCACTTCTTGCCTCGCGATCACGACTTTTTCGATAACTACGTGAAACGAGCCGATCGTAATTAATTTCGCAGATTGAAAAATGTGGAGGGATGTTACCTTAAGCAGAACGAAAAGATGACAATATACAGAGTGTTTTCGAAATTGTAACACAATTGGCCAGAAGACGATTCTACGTGAAAAAATAAGTCTAAACAGAAGAACAAATTTTTTTGATTCGAGGTTTCCTTTTTTTTTTGGAGAAAATCGAGTTTGAAAATTTGCTTGGATTTAACTAATTCTAGATCGAAAGTGACAGAAAGAGTAATAATAATTAGTAGGAGAGTGTCGAAAGTAAATAAAAACTGTAGAATGAAATTTTTTTATTTACAGCTTCATCTTTAGGAAAATAAACTGAATATGTTTCGTTAGAAATTAATTTGATAAATTTTCAAAGTCGATTTTCTCGAAAACAAAGCATGGTACAAAAAAATTTTCTTACATATTTCTTACTTATTTTTGCACATAGAATAACCTCTGTCAATTATTCTTCTCAGTCTGGAATTGGCTAGTTTCAAGCATGATAAAAGCATTCCTGGTCACAAAAAAAATTGTATTCTTTTATTTTTAGACGTAAAATCACACTCGGGCTGATCGATTTCGCGAATCTCCCCCCGCACAAAATAGAATTATAAAATAAAACATATTTTATGGTATTACACGAATTTCTCAATCATTTCATCAGAATTTTTTTCATAAAAAAAGTAGCCTGACAAAGTAAGAGTTGCTCGCAGCATTGATAGAATTTTGGGAAAGCTGCGTTAATTGTTGCAACAGTGAGCCTATCGAATCCAACACGCTGAAAATTATCATTTATGATCTCGAAAGAAAAGCTATCTTATAAAAAGCTCGTTTATTTCGATTCTTTTGGCACGCGTGATTGTAAGTAATGTCACAGGAATTCGAGTTAGCGTCCTACACGACGTGTCGAGCAATGATTCCCTCCCAGAGTGATCTATCAAGATTTCCGAAACGAGAAGAGAGCAGAAAAAAGGCACACGGCCCATTACGCAGAACAAATGGCAGCCTAAGTGGCCATCGGATCTCTACAAAACGACCAGATAACTCGCTCTCCCTGCCGCGTTAATCCCATCTTTACGAGAATAAATTAGTTTATACCGAGTCAGTGGATCGAGAAGATCGGCAAGGGTGAAGGGGAGGAGGAGGGGGAAGGGAAATGAGCGCGTCGAATGGGGGGAGAGCCGCGGCGCATCGAGATTCCTCGAGGATGTTTTTTCGAGATTTCGTTTCCTTTATCCCCTTTCCGCGGCGAGCCATCAAACCGCTCGTTAACTGACAAACGCCGCGTTAATACGAACGACGAGCCTCGTCGCCCCGTTGATTCCGCGCCACTCGCCTGGAAGAATACCGGTATTTAAGAACGACTCGCTCGCTGCGGGCTGTTTTATTAAAACGTTCGTCCTCGATCGCCGCGAGGAACGTTGATGTCGCTTGACGCGTCACGTGAGAAATGACTCGAGAGAAGAGAGAGAGAGAGAGAGAGAGAGGAATTTTGTACGTGGATGTGGAAGAACGACACGCGGTAATAGGCGCAAAGATGCAGAAAAGGAGTCGTTGAATATCGATACGTCGATATCTGGTAGTTTGCAAGAGGGAAAGTCTTGTCTACAGAAGACAATTTTTGGGATAGGTTCTAGGGGATTATTGAACCCTGTGTCCCTTATAGAGAAATTTTCAGAAATTTTTCAGGGGAAACGCTCCATTTGGGATAGATTCGAGGGCGAAGAAGTGAGGAGTTCAAATGACTGTTGAAATCTATATTTTTATAGGGAAATTTTCAGAAATTTTTCAGGGGGAACTCAACATTTGAGACAGGTTCTAGGGGATTATTGAACCCTGTGTCCTTATAGAGAAATTTTCAGAAATTTTTCAAGGGAGACTCTCTATTGGGATAGATTCGAGGGCGAAGAAGTGAGGAGTTCAAATGACTGTTGAAATCTATATTTTAATAGGGAAATTTTCAGAAATTTTTCAGGGCAGACTCTCCATTTGAGCTAGGTTCTAGGGGATTATTGAACCCTGTGTCCTTATAGAGAAATTTTCAGAAATTTTTCAGGGGAGACTCTCCGTTTGGGATAGATTCGAGGACGAAGAAGTGAGGAGTTCAAATGACTGTTGAAATCTATATTTTTATAGAGAAATTTTCAGAAATTTTTCAGGGGAGACTGTCCGTTTGGGATAGATTCGAGGGCGAAGAAATAAAGGGTTTAAACGACTGCTGAAATTTATATTTTTATACAGAAATTTTCAGAAATTTTTCAGAGGAAACTCTCCATTTGGGATAGATTCGAGGGCGAAGAAGTAAGGAGTTGTAATCTATATTTTTGTAGAGATATTTTCAGAAATTTTTTAGGGGAGACTCTCCATTGGGATAGATTCGAGGGAGATGACTGCTGAACTCTATATTCTCATACAGAAATTTTTCAGAGGAGTTCCATTCGGATAGATTCGAAGGCGAAGAAATAAAGGGTTCGAACTATTGAAATCTACATTCTTACAGGGAAATTTTCAGGGGAAACTCTTCATTGGGATAGATTTCAGATGATTATTGAACTCTATAGTCTTATAGAAGAATCTTCATAAAGAATTTTATACAAGGAAAATTTTATACTACTGAAATTATGACACAACTAACCAGAGAGTAAGGTGATCCTGCATTTTTTCATTCGAGACTTGAGATTCAATTGAAATTTTGGCCATTTCACCTGCACCTTGATACAAATATTTCGTTTTTTTGCATAAAATGACTGATCCATTAAAATCTAACGACACGAAATGAATAAATCAACGTTCCACCAGAAAACCTCTTCAATTGTCCTTTGCAGAAGGTACCTAACCGATCGAACGAAGGGGGGGACGATCCTCTCAACAGGTTAATGAGCGAAATGAAGGCGACGCGTAACACGCGCCATGCGAATTCGAACGTCGTCGGTCCGAGTAGGAGTCGACATAGTGGCTGGAGGGCTCGAGAGAGAGTGATATACAGTTCGGTAATGGTCGCGGACGATCCGACACCTGGCCCCGTGGCCCCCTTTTGTGAGAGGTGGCTGAAGAGGCGAGAGCCCCACGACGCCATCAGTGGTCCCCCATAAACTCCGACGTGCATTCAACTAAATGGTTCTAAAGTGCTTTGAAAATACGAGCCCGCTACGAAAAGCGTCTCTCGCCGCCATGAAGGGTGTCTCCCCCCTCCCTCTCTTTCTCTCTTTCTCTCTCTCTCTCGTGCGCGCGCGCTCTACCAGCCGAAACCAAACGATATGGGTGGTTTCTCCGGAGAATAAAAATGCAGATTAGGATTAACAAGCCGGGACGACGATTCCTGGCTTCCGTTGATTTACCGTCGTATAATTTTCATGGGCCGCGTGTGCTCGCACACTACCAACGTAATTTCGTCCCCTTCCTCCCTTCTCTCTTCCTTTCTCGGTTCGCTCTCGCTCTGCGATACGCGGAGCAGAGGTACGTCCGTTGAGGTGTACGTTATTAGGATTATTTGCTTCCGTGTAATTTTCACCCGACCCCGGGATTAAATCAGGGACGGAGAATTTTTAAGAGGGTACAGTTCTCTCTTCTTTCGGGATTACCGATTTTTGATTCGTGGGTTTGTTTGATGACTCGCGGCGCGGGGTACGAGAGAAAGTTGGAGACGGTTTGTACAAACGCTGAAACTTATTTCATGAACTGTGATTAGCGTGACCAGGTTGAAAGTTGCACTTTCTTTCTACTTTGGAGAACACGTACAGAGCTTGACCAAGAGAATTCCAAAAGAGATTTTCCTAAAAGACATAGAAATTTTATAAAATTGAAGCAACTTGAAAATTCCAAAATTCAGATCGAAGGAAAATTTCCAATCGTATGATTGATTTGAATATCGTTGTTTGTTGTTGTAGACTTGTGACTTTTACGTCAGATTTATTCAGAAAGCTTGGCTGAAATTGCTCTATAGAATCCGGCCCTCGAACCCGTACGTGACGGAGAGTGGATTTCTTTTTTCTCTTTTTTCGTCGAAGCCAGCGAGAAAAATTCGAGCGATGCGCGTGCGTGGGCAGAGAGACGTGTGTACCGCATTCACGCCGCTCCATTGATCTCGGGGAATCAAAGGGCGAACGGTCAGGTACAGCTGCCACGAAAAACGCGCGTTACGATGATCGATCCTCCGATGCTTCTTCGAAAATCCGTCAAGAACTGTCCCCCCGTCCCATATTTTCGAAACTGTTTACTATTCACCACGAAGCTTGCACGAAGGAAATATTCTCGACGATATAAATTTTCAGTCTGTCCAAGTCGGTCGTTCGGTTCCAACCCCCTTCAGAGATTCGTCTCGATACAGTTCAAACTGTGCACCACGTTCGATCTCTCGTTGATGACAAAACAGAGCTCTCGCGACGCACAGACAGTCGCAAATCGATGTTACGTTGGTTCAGAAGCTCGTGCAGAACCGCGGAGGTAGCCGCGCGCCGGCTGAATGCTTTTCGTCGTGGCTGTACGCCACGTCCCTTTGCGAGAAGGTGTGACTATGTTTGAATACACTGTTGATTGGGCCATAAATGTGTCTCTCAACGTACAAACACGTTTTCTCTCTCTTTCTCTCTCTCCCTCCTCGACGTCCGACTCGAGCACAGTCATTTTCTCTCGTTCGGGAGAACTTCGTGGCACGAAGGCCACACACAAGACCACAGACCCATTTGATTGGTACCTCCCGGGATAACGCGGCGTGACGCAATTGAATCCTAGTTTGAACGATGGCCATTGGACAATCGCGCCGAAAATTACACATTTCCCCCGATTACTTTGCCACAAACCGCGTTTTTCCTTCCTCTGTGTGCTGTGTTGAATTATACGCGTACACCATATATTGGTACCATTGAACCATAAGAAGAATCTAAGACAGGCTTTGTAACGTGATCGTAGATTGTGAGACGTCTCGCTCTAGAGGATCGAGTTAATCAAACGCAGAGGGTGGATCCGAAGTAGCGCGATTGCAATTTCGTAGTTGAACGCGAGCCAAAGGCAGACACGCGGCGAATAATTGCGGAGAAACGTAGCGGGACAGCGACGACACCGAGGCTCTCGGTGTCGGACGATTGCACGGCAAATTCTTGGAACTGTCAACAATTCAGCAACGATGGGTGGTCCCTCGCGATACGTGCGGTCCGATGTTCATCGGCCGAAGGTCGTTACACCTCGCTACTGCGTTCACTCTTGGAAAATGATTGTTTTCGAGGTGCGAGGAAATTAACCCCCTGCGCCGGCAACTGGTTCGCAGTGACTCGTCTCTTCCTTTTTGAACTCGTCGGAATAATATCACTGGCAAGGTAACAGACCGATTTTGATGAAATTTGGCATAAACGTAGTTTTCCAAAAAATATCTGACCAGTTTTGTTTCTTTTTATCGACAGTTGTCGAAAAAGAGTTGTTGAAAACCCTACCCTCAATGTTGGGGATGCGAAACATATTTTGTCAAATATCTCGGAAATTATTGAAGAATACCTTGTATAGATTGATGATATTAGTGCTTTTTAATAGTGTGTACCATTTTGCAAAAAACCCTTCTGTTTAAATAATGTATTAGAAAAACTGTGTATATATATATTATATCAAATACAAGTTAAAATGGAATCTTGATTTTTGCATTACAAAAAGATTCATTATTTTCAAATCCTTCTCGCTGGACGCGCAGAGCAGTGTACAAATACGAATAACTAAACGGATATTTCACTTTTACGGTTGTTAGCAACAGCGACAAAAATGTATGTTGCAAATATGACGTGAATAGAAATTACCTTGGGAGAAGAAATAATAAATTTATTACTTGTCTTGTCTGAGTTATGTTTAAATATATTTAAAACTGAGAAAATAACTTCCAACAATATTCCATCGCAAGAGGTTAACATAAATAGGTGTATTAACCAGAAACTCTTCACCTCTCTCTGTTCAACTCTGAAAGATTAAATCGTGCGATTTTTGAAAGATTTTTAGATGCATTTGCAATGTCTTTCGCGCGACGAGCGAGCAAAGTGCCGAGTCAAGGTCACGCGGTTCAAAGAAGGATAAAATTGGCGAAACGCAGGCTGGGCATACGTCACTGCGAGGTATCGAACTTCCAAGAAGATCGTTCGTTTGACGGATCCAATTAAGCGGGACCACGGCGAGGTCATTAGCATTGATACCGAAATTCGTGTTCCAATCAAAAGGCATTCTTCGTGGCATTCGTGCTGAGGTCATCGCCGCGGCGCGCGGTCCAAGATTCACGATAATCCCGATCGCGATAAGTAAGCAGGCAAGAAGGAAGATCGATCGGAATAAACTCTCTTCTAATAAGATCAAACCTTATTTCACAATCGATCAATCATCACGCCGAAAAGTTGCTGGAAACTTAAAAAAAAAAAAGGAAAATACGACTGTGAAGACAATGCGAAGATGTCGTGAGATGATTGGATTTTTGGAGAGCAATTTCATTGTTCAAATGTATCATCGTTATTCAAATACTCATTTGGGGTAGTTTTTGCCGTGATTATATATTGACCAAATATAAAAGCAACTATAAAATATAATTAAAAATATTAAAAAATTCTTAAAGAAATTGCAGGATATTTGATTGAAAATAAACTGATTTTCTTCCTTTAGAGTATTACAAAAGTGTCCTGTTTAAATGTATTTGTTTGAATTTTACCAATCTTTCCCCACAACTCTAATCTTAAACCCTAAATTTTCAAAGCTATCTATCTAGAACACGCTCGCGGAGCCACTGTGGGGTACGCGATCGCGTGTCGATGAACCTTCGAAATTAATTTCTCTATTCACCGCGTGTTGGGCGGCCGTGTATCAAGGTCGCGAGCTCATTAGCCATTGATAGGCCGCGTTCGTGGCCCAATCAAAGGGCATTCTTCGTGCGCGCATCGTTCGTGCTGACGTCAGGGCCCTTTCTCCTTGCGACGGAGCCCAGGAAAATCGAAATCTCTTCGGCGACGTGTGGCCGTGCGTGTCTCGTTCTCCAGCGAGGAGCGGAGAAACGATCGGGACGAGACGAAAGCAAAGCCGAAGGAAGGAAGAGGAGGAAGGACGTGTGGAAGAACGGTGGTTGGGGAGCGTGGTCGAGGATCGAAGGAGGGAGAAGAAAGTCTCGAGGGCTCGTTGTGAGTGCGAGACTAGTTAGCACCTTCTCTTAAGTCCGAGGCGCGTTCTCGAATCAAGGCGCGCATTCTGCTTGAGCCGGGGCCCCGGCCAGACCCGGCTACAATGCCGCATTGTACTTAAATCAGATTCAATTTGGGCCCCATTGAAAATTACGCTTAATAAATTATTTGGGCAATTCATAAATCCGACTCGTGCGGTGCCTGACTGCTCGCCTCCGTTACCACTGTCCCGTCGTTACCTCTCCGCTTTCGAAACGGCGCAAAGCTCCTTTCCAAAGACCGTTTACTAATGGACCAACCTCTGGCCAACGTGTCCCAGGGACGTACCTATCCTCTCTGTTCGCAGCCCGTGATTTTCTAGCCGAGTTTAGGTGAATCAAACAGACGAGTGTGTTGCCTGATACGAGTAATAGGATCGAAATTTTTTCTTTTTTTTTTTTTTGGAGATCCTTTTCGAAGAAATTCATAGAATCGAAAAAGTTGGAGATTAAAGATAACTATCTTTCTAGTTGGAAAAATTTCTTCTGCATTGCGACTCGCACGATCCAGCAAATACGAATGTTACGGACATTTAAATCTCTCTACGTGCAGCTACTATTTATCATCAAACTACATCAGCGAGTATCACTGGTAGATTGTGAATTTTCACAGAAAGTAATTTTAGTGGGGGTAACCCAGAAAATCGGGCCTCTTCAGGTGCAACGCTGATGCAACGAAAATTAGCGATTGGTCGATTTGAGTCACGTGATTCGCGAGGGGGCGTGGCGTAGACCTCAAGTAGGAGTGGCGTTGTCTGGTACTGAGCGATCGCGCCTGTAATTTGTTTTTCTATCGATTCAAACGTTTGCATGTCAATAAAATTTTATGGCAAAAAAGTCGTCTTCATTTCCTTTTAGTGAAACGAATCGTACTGGTGTACAAGTCGTGCAGTTTTTTATACAAATTCGTAGTTTTACGAACGCAATTGAAAAGATCGAGCTTGAGTAGAAATTTGTTTCACCATTGAATACCACAATGAGTATTTTTCCTATGTATTACTGAATTTTAAAATTTCGCGTAAATGCATAAAAATCGACAAATCTACATCATTAGATCAATCCAGGTAATTAAAATTAACTTCTTACTCGCTGTTCCTTATATTCAATTAGTTAAATTATCAACTTGTCAACTGTCGTTACTTGTGTATACTTTCAATTACCTGTGTAATTTTTATCCTCTGCATTACTCATTTTCCCATCGTGTTCTGCACATAAATAAACAAATCAGAAACGAAAATTTCCACAAAGGGAAAATGTTCAAAGCCCTGAATGCGGCCCTGAGGACGATTAAGCTCTCCGTAGCTCCGTAGGGTCACCAGGTAAATACGCACGCGCTCTTACATACGCGCGGGCCACGATTATCGACCTGCACGTGTACGTCGTTTATACTACAAATTAGCAGGCGTTTATAAATGACACAGTATCCTCATTATCGTGCTGGCTTTATTACCGAGCGTTTCGCTCGCGTTTGACCGACTGTTCGGCGAGTTTCTTCCGAGGATTCCGACCACGAAAAATTATATATATCACGATCACGATATATATATCTTTCTTCTGAGCGATCTGTCACTGATTAATGCAACCGAACGTATGTATATATGTCTCGCTGCTCCGAAACTCTACGACCCCTGATTTCCGCTCGATAATTATAGCTTCGATCCCAACACTCGCGATAGATCCACTAAAGTAGATAGTCGTTTTTCAAGTGTTTCAATCTAGGATATTTTTGCTCCATTTTGGACTAAAATCGATAAAATTCGCGATTTTGGCGAGTACACTTGTAACGTAAAATAAAATATAAAAACTATCGTGACATTGTGATATTTATTTCGCTCGTTCGAAAATGCAGCGAAAGAAACTATTTATCGCGAAGGTCGAGAAGTCCACGCGAGAAAAGGAAAAAAGAAAAAAAGAAAAGAGAAGCGAAAGGCGGGGATTTGGAAAAATAGATAGGAAATTTACGGCTACGAGGAAACCACAGGGAAAAGAAAAAGGTACTCGGGAGTCCTTTAACAACCCGCAAACAAGAGGCTGACACGTTCAAACAATCGATGGACGAACCGACGAACCTATAATTACCCTCGGATCTGAAATCTTTTTTGGCATTCGTTTTCTCGAGCAGCCGGCTCGAAACGCCGCGCCTCTTTTCCCTCGTTAGATCGTCATCTGCGGATGTTCGACGTGTCGAAGGGACTCCCCGGCCAGAGTCTCAGAAGTCACCGCGCAAAATTACCTCAGAACCATGAAGATTTGACCGCGTTTCGTCTTGCTTGAGGATTTTTTCATGGTCCCGAGCTCGCTTGCTATTCGTCGGAAACAAAGCTGCGGTGCAAGTTGCTTCGAAATGAATCGAGACGTACGTAGTACCATCGATTGAAAATTATTTGGATATATATTTCATCTTATCACTGAAAGTGATTTTAGCAGGGAGAACTAAAAAAATCGGGCCTCTTCAGGTGCTAATGCAACGCTAATGCAACGAAAATTAGCGATTGGTTGATTTGGGTCACGTGATTCGCGAGGGGGCGTGGAGAGGAGTGGCGTCTGGTTGACTGAGCGATCGCGCCTGTAATTTGGGCGTACATTAGATATAAAGCATTGAAACATTGTACATGATTTGTACTTTTGGCAAATCTGGAATTTTTTTTTCGTTTTTCCTTTTATTATATTAAACTATTTATCCCTTCAGCTTCTACTGTACCTAGTCATGGGTGTTGGTAAAAATTCTTTGTCATTTCAATTATTCTAAAATATTTAATATAGTTACTGGTGGTCATTGTGACAATAACAACAATAATGTTAATACTTAGTTTCTCTTATTTTAATATTTTAATTCTTGATAACTACACATGTTCATTTCCTTAATACACACAGTGTATTAAAACACTCTACGAAATTACTGTTAATGTTGAGAGTGTTTACTGATATTGGATCTGTGCGTATCACACAAAATTTAAAAAGAAGAAAGATTTATCTTCGAGTCCTGGATTCTGCGCAGACTGGTTTCTGAAGTTGAAAAAGAAGAGAAACGAGTTCTACTTCTGCGACGTGATTATTTTCTACAAACGTTGCAACTCGTTCAATGAGTTTCCTTGTTATTGGATAAGACGAAGACCGTCGAAGAGCGCACGATTTACGAGATATCTCGCGGCTCATGTCAGAAATCTACTTTATCTTCGCCGTGTTGTTGAAACCGTCAGTGCGAATTCTAAGAACAGAGAGCGATATCGTGTTTACTACATCGTGCTACAAAGTGTGCATAATTTAGCTCGCAGCGGCTGGCTCGCGATGATGTTATTCGTTAATTACGGACTAATGTGACACGTAATCAGTTGCAACTTATTACAGAATATTTCACTCTTTTTGAATCTTCTAGCTTCTTTATCCATATCGACAGTGATGAACACGAAAATATCCATTTGTTCTGTCTTTCTTTTTTTCAATGAAATTTTTAAGAAACCAGAATTGTTCTAAATTCTACGCTTCCTCACCGTGAAGTCTCTTACGAAGCAACGATTAGCGATTAGCGATTAATGAACGAAAAAAATAACAGCAATTATTCTAAAGTCTTAAAGCTTTAAACGAGAGAGCGCGAACCCAAGAAACAGAAACAGAAACGAAAAATACCCAGGAATTTCAGTAATCTATTTCTCCAAACGAAATAACCTATTGGGTTGTCCGGAAAGTTCGTGCCGATTTAATATAAATAAATATATACTAAAATTTAAATCTTCTGCGTTTCAAATATATTACAACTATTATATGTAACCAAAATTTCTATATTTGGACGAAATTTCAAGCGATCTACAAACGAAAGTCCCACGCGTTCCATGGACGATGAAAAATCGCAGATGGTCTGCGGAAAGATAGATCCCTTTGAAAATCCTCTGTCTCGAGGAAGAACGGTGGTTATCGCGATCTGAACTACGCCACGTACAATTAGTTGAAAACAAGATAATCAAACGGGCAAACGACGTCGTTGGAGAACGGTGTGGCCGCTGTATAACCACACCACCTGCGCACGCCGCTCTTAACCACTGAGAAGCATACGTGAACCGACGTATACGCGCTGCATACATACGCACACACACGCGCGCGTACAGTGAAATTCACTTTGCGCTCGTTGGTAATTAATTCGCCGCTCGCAATTAAAATTATACGTTAATGATTTGCAAGAAGTTGTTTTGTTGCGGACGGACGAGCGGTAAAAGGCGCTATCGCTGTCAGCTTCTAATTATAGCCTCCGACTGCTCGGTGCGAAACAAATGAAGGAAGGATGAAAAAGATCCTCCTCTCTCCCATTCTTCCAATTACACGTGCATCTACATACACGTACACGAACACGTACACGTACACGTTCGTGTTGTTCCCACAATTTTTCCATTTCTCATTGTCATTAGTGGATGTTTCTTTTGCTTTCTCGGAGCTCTATTTTTGCACGGTGTTGTACGTATCGGTATCGTTTGGGTTCGTCGTTGAGTTATCTCGTTAATTTGTTATTATTGATAGTCGAAGGAAAGTTAAACGATCGTCGTTTGGTAAGTGCACGTTGTCGAAAACCGAGCGAGCACCATTCGGCTTCGAGAGGCGATGGTCTTCGAAATCTGGCGTGGTTTCCCCGAGTGAAAAAGGGTTAAGGTCATCCCCACTACCGGCGCGAGGTTGCGCTCTTAATACGCCGTTTGCGTCACGCTAGCAATTAGTTCGCGTCAGAAATTCGTCAAGCCGATGATCTAGCCTTCGAACTCTGTTGTAATTCGCGTTATCGCGACAAGCTGTTACAGCCTCAACTCCCCGACGACAGCTTATTGTCCATTTTTCATCGCTCGAGAATATTCAGCGAAATATTCCAACAAACAAGCCGATTGAGAAACTGTGAGAAATTACATTGCACGTACATACGTACGTGGCTACGCGCGTGTATCACTTTCTTGGCTCGTCTTTCATTAAGATGATAAATCGTTCGTAAATGAACGATCTAATGGGGGTAGACTGCGGTAGAATGGGAACGAATCGCTCGGGATGCGTGTATGTGTATGTGTACGTGTATGTGCGTGTGTGTATGCGTGTATCGTTCCTCGTGACACGAACGAGCGAAAGAGGGGATCAGAAGAAACGCTCTCGGTCAAAAACGCCAACACACAACGATAACTTTTTGATAACACGTCGTCGTAATTAGTCACTGCCAATTAACAGCTGCTCAAACGGAAAACAACTGGCCTCGTTAGCGATACGTTCGGTGAAGATTTCTCGTCCTCTCGCCGGGAAAATCTGTCTCGTCGCGTTACACGTTTTTCCAACTCGAGAACTTTTCCACTCTCTCTCTCTCTCTTTTTGTTGCGATATCGCGATAAAATCCCAATTGTTACCTTTCAACTCTTTCCTGTCTTTTATTTTCTACGAAATGAAACGAAAGGATCGCTTCGGTTTTTTCTGGGGGGGGAGGGGAAGGTATTTAAATTCTCCTTTGAAAATTTGGTGGATTCAAAAGATTACGTTTTATCTCGTATGTTGTTAGACATTCGAGAGATAAAATTCGCGAATTTTTGGAAATATGATCGCAGACAGAGAACAGTTTTATTAGTCAAGTATTATTCTACTTTGGATATTTTACAAGTATCACTCTGTTAATTTTTTAATCCTTGAATTTCTTATAATCACACTGATATTTTTATCTGTAAAGAAATTTTTTGAAACTTATATGTTATTCGGAGAATGCAAACGTAACAGAAACTGTTTTAAATCGAGACGAAATACAGAAATTTGATTTATAATATAAATGAACTGGATATCATGCGCCGATATAAAGAACGATTCTTAAGGTTGAAAATTGAAGACAAAACGAAGCAGAAGCCTGTTCAATCACGACGAAAAAGAAAATTAAAATGGTAAATGAGAAAAAGGGTTTAATCACAGAAAAATAATAATAATAATAATATTAATATTATTATACTAGTAAAATATCGGCCAAATAATAAAAGTGCCAAGGAAACAAAAATGATTTGTGAAGAATATTACTCCAGGAACCGATCAATTTCTTTTTCTTTCTTTTTATTTTCATTTATCTCAAGGAGATGGAGGCAAAATAAAAAAGAAAGAAAGATAGAAAGAAATCACATAATCGTCACTTCGTTGAAATTTGACCGATAAACAATTGGACTTGGTGCGACACGCGCGATTCCCGCAATCAACAGCGTGTAACGGCTTAATTAATAATTAGACGAACGATTCATAAATCAAGCAACTTTTTCCACAGCCACGAAATCGAATGCGTATGCCCAGGGAAAGGTTATCTTCTGTGTAATTAACGCGATACACGCACGACTGCTGGAATACACACAAATGCGGAATGCTAATCAGCGTTCGCGAACAACCGAGAAAAGGAAAAAAATATAATTGGATCGCGCAGATAGTACGAATGGTAAATATATTTCATAATCTGCCAAACGTCCATAGACGAGCTACCACGGACTCGGTCCGTGCATTGTTTGACAATGTTTGTCGCCGTCATTTACCGATATTCGATAGAAATTATTCGTAGCAGCCGAGAGTGGCTTACGGTTTCTGATGTTGAACGCTCGATAAGGTTAATTACGTAATATATCAATTTCTTCGATCGAGCGAGCGCAAACATCTTCAAACCTGGCGTAGAAATAAAATACTGTGACAACGAAACTAGTAAAATTCTTGTGAATATTGTAAATTTTGTGGATTTGTAATTTTTGGCTTTGGGAGAGAGTTTTCTTCTTTTTTTTTTTTTTTTTTTAGTATTGATAAAAATCGACTTTCGAGAAAATAACCGTGATGATTTATAGAATTATCGCGAATATCTAGATACGTAGCGATTATTTTACACAGATAGTTTCTTGAATAACATAAATACACAAAACCGCTCGTGCTCGAATACCTAATAAGCAGTGATTCTGTTCGTTAGTTTTAATTATTTTACACAGATATTCTAGATATTATCGCGTATAACATCAACGCATCTTTGTTCTTCCGGAACAGGCTCGTGTTCAAGCTGCAACAAATTCTCAACAACTACACATCTTTGATAGCCTGAGAATTCGTAACAAATAGATTCAGTTCGTTGATCGTTCGTTCGTTTAATTATTTTACACAAATATTACAGACGTTAACGCGAGCACGTAAAGTATCCTTGTTTTTCCAAAACCACTTGTACTCATACACCACCCTCTTTAGGGTAGTGACAAAAATTCGTAACGAATAATGACTTTATTCATTGGCCTAACTACTTTACAATTACTTTACAGATATCCTAAACATCATCTCAAATAACACAAACACTTAAAATATCCTTGTTTTTCCAAAATCCCTCGTGTTCATATTGCAACGAATTTCGAACTATTGTCTTTGGTAATTCGACACGAATTCATAAGAAATAGTGATATCTCTATTCATTAATCCAATCCAACATTTTAATTATTTTACACAAATATCACAGACATTACCTCGAATAATACGAATATAAAGTATCCTTGTTCCAAAACCATTTGCGTTCGTATCGTAACAAATGTCTGACAACCCTCTTTGGTAATCTGACGTGAATTCGTAACAAATAGTGAGCCTAACGTCCCAATTAGTTTACACGGTCCTCCTAAACGTTATCTCGAATAACACGCAAGTATCCTTGTTTTTCCAAAACCACTCGTGTTCGCGTTGCGACGAATTCCTAACAGCTACCCTCTTTGGTAATCTGACGCGAATTTCCAACAAATAGCGTTGGTCTAACGTTCTAATTACTTTACACGGGTCTCCTGGACATTGTCTCGAGTAGCACGGACGCATCCTTGTTTTCGAAACACGTCGTAAAGTGTCTCCTCGTCCTTTCGAAGCCCCCCGCGGAACAGCTTGTATTCACGTTGCAACAAATTCCTAAAAACGACTACTCTCCCCCTCGCTGATGACTCAACACGAATTCGTAACAAATAGCGACCCTGGTTCGTCAGTTTATCCAGAGGAATTGTGTTTCTTACTCTCGGACCGCCACTCGGACCGCCACTCTAATTAGAAAACTGGCGCCTCGTTCTCTCTCGCGCGCGAGAGAGAGAGAGCGGATATCGGTGTCGAATTCGAAACAATCGGACGCCGATGACTAATTGCCACGGGCGCGGTCCATGCAAATTGCCGAGAAAGTCTTGGCCAAGAGGGGGGGCGCGAGGAAAATTCGAGCAAACGAAAGAGAGCCGGCGGAGGGGACCGAAGGATAGCTGAAAAGACAAAAAGGAATTCGCGCCGCTCGTTCCACTCGAGAAACGCGGCTTTGCCACGCCCTGGCGACGTGTCGGCCTCCTCAGATGAAACTCGACCGTCTGCGGAACCCGAAATCCATCTACCCCTGGAAATGGAACGCAGTTCCGACGAGTTTGTCGCTTCCCTGCTGCAGCCACTGGAAAATCAGTCTGCCCGTCTCGTCGGAGTGACTTCGTCCAGGCTCTTGACGAGGATTTTCGAAAGATGGGAGACGTATCGAGAGACGTCTGTCAGCGAATTAAAAATCCGTGTAATTGCGCACTTATCAGTAATCATATAGATACACGTGTACACGGATATTTAATTGCTCAAGTGTCCATAAAATATGTAAATATGGATCAAGGCACGACCGTGTGGTTCAGCATAATGGTTCACGAAATGAAGACGAAGTTTGTCAATGTGCAGCGTGACTAATATCGATGACAATTACTCGGTTTTGGAACTTTTCGCTCAACTGCTAACGTGTTGCAAAGAGCGCGAAATTTAAAATTAAATTAATTCAGTGTAAGTGACCAGAGTTGTCTGAAATCCAATGGTAGTTACGTATTTAAGAATTTGTAAATATAGGATTTGGAAAGAAATTCCAAAGTTACGAGAAATGGAAATTTTTTTGAAAAAGCCGGAATTATTTGCGATAGATTCTCTCTGTTGAAGTAATTTTTTATTCTTAATCAGAATGATTTTTCTTGCTAACAGCAACATGGACAGCTATGGACAGCGAGTACCTATTTGAAGTCGTAGAATTTTGGATTCGATGTTTCACAAGTTGAATTAATTTTCGCAAAGTACACGTGTGCTTGATCTACTCGAGTAGTATTCGATGTTTGAAGATAATTCGAGAGAGTCAGTCGCAAGAAACGTGAGAGACAAGTTAGTAGGATCGATCCTTCCTCTCTCGAATCTTTACTCGACCCCTTGGAATTCCTCCATTTGTCTCTCTGGAAGAAAGTCGGAGAACAATGGGCTCGAGGATCACCTGTCGATAAATCTTCGCCAAGGAGGAACTTGGAAAATTTGTGTTCGAAAGAAGATTCTCCAATCTAATAGTTTCCCCAATTTCGTGAAAGGTGTCACCGATCCTCCATCGATCTTCGCCGGAGCGGGGAAGGTTCGATATTTTATCTGCTGTATTAACGTCTTTTATTCTGTATTTGAAACACTCGATCAATCTCAGCCTGGTTTCTATTAGATCGATAGAATTTATCAAATGAAGATCGGATGATTTTCGGCTTCTTAAGACACTAGAATTCGTCAAAATGACCAATTTATGATTTTCTATCACGAGGAAATTTTATATATTCATAAAGTGACTTTTAACAAAATATATCAATAGTTATTTATCGTATCAGTAACTTTTTCTTGCATCTTGCACTTGAATTTCTTTCCTACAAATTGTATAACACTTCAATCGTCGTTAATGCCATTTTGTAACTGTGAGCCGAATTTCGTGCTTTTTTTAACTTAACTTCTAATCTGACTTTGTGCGAGAGAAGCACACATTCGATAAGAAATCTACGTGATATTAAATTCGAAATTA
Organism: Melipona bicolor; assembly: GCA_030673865.1. Lineage (NCBI taxonomy): Eukaryota > Metazoa > Arthropoda > Insecta > Hymenoptera > Apidae > Melipona > Melipona bicolor. Next base: position 5,770,836 of record JAHYIQ010000012.1, read on the forward strand.
AATATTCCGATGTAGCCGTTATCGGGGATCGAGACGAGCAACGAGCAAACATGTACAAGCGTATCGCGAAAGTAACGAGGCATCGAATAAATCGGTATCGAGGCAGCTGTAATTAAGAAAGAGTCTCGAACTTTGACCGACGGTCGACACGCATCGTATCGTCACGCATGAGCGCACACGATACGCCAGTAATCGGTGTCTATTTACCAACACTTTAAATCCGACACAATGAACGCATTCACGGATGCTCCGGCGGCGTTCAGGCCAGAGAGGGGAGAAACGTGGAAAATCGTATGGCAGTCAGGCTAAAAAAACGTATGAGAGCTGGTTTACGTGTTGCCAATTGTATTCGATTTAACCCTTGACTGATATCATCCGGCCATTTGGGTTAATTAATATAAATTATAAATTATAATATAATATTGTATTACTTTAGCTTTGGAACTTTTTATTCAATTGAAACTTTATTAATAATCTGTGGAGGGCGTAAAATACAGAGAAAAATTTTTATTTCATATTAAATTATCAGAGGTATCTATGATCCAGTGGTAGATAATATTTAGGGGTTTGTTCTAGTTTGCATACTAAGGATACTAACATTTTGTGTGTGTTGAGGAGTTTTTCGTCGAAATTTTCAAGGTTTCATCTTTATTTTCTTTTTTTTTTAATTGGACCATGTATTTCTTTCATCTTCGAGACAAATTATCGTAAAATATCTCTTTGACTATTAGGTTTAGGACCAATGTGGCTCACTACCTTTTTAGTTGGAATTTAATATTCTTTCGATTTACGACGAAAAGAAATATACGTACGATCCAATTAAAAAAGTGACCGTGGAAATTTCGAAACTCACAAAAAATTGATACATCTTGCCCCCCTTGAAACCACACAAACACTTTGCATCAAACAATTTTTCGTTTGGCGCATAATTTAAAAGTTATTTCAGGTGTGCAGGTTACAGGTGAATCGTCACGAGAGGACGGATAAATCAGATTTCTCCCTCGTTGAACTATCAATCGTCGCGTACCGACAACACCGGCAGAGCTCGAACACGTGTTCAAAGAGAGGAGTTAAACACCCCGAGACGACTAATTCACTGTAAACTTCCCGATTCGATCGTTTACGGAGGATATTTACAGCTTTCCTATCCGGAAGCGTGACCGAGTGGTTCCTTAATCGGCGTCAATTTCGTCGAAATCGCAGATGGGTGGCGACTGTCGACGATCGTGCGTCCTTAAATCAACGCACAATGCGCGAGCCACCCTTCCTGACCGTTTGCACGGGCCGCCGTCCATTGTAAGCCGCGACACGGTTGGCCGGTGTTCCGTGACTCGTTGATTAAAAGTGTAACGCTTAGAAATTACCAGGGACCCGGGGACTGGCGAACGCACGGCGCACGCGCTTCGGATAATCAACGTTAATTAGATCGGCTGGACGTTGTCTGATTTCACCGCAGTCGAATATCTGTGTTCTCGGTCAACGTCTCTCGACGATTTTCTGGTATTTCGATCGAGAGATGAAAGGAACCAAAGGATCATCTTCTCTTTGGTTCGTTATTTTGCTCGCCTAGAGATCATTCCGCGATGGATTTTTTGAAACTGGGAAAATTTGAAAAATTTCTAGATGTTAGATATCGTGGATTTTTATATGTTTAAGTATAAATTGAGAAAGTTACTGAAAAATAATCGCGCGATATAGGTAGGTTTAGAGCATGTTACGATCTTGAAAGAAACGACCATAAGTTTTATTTAGTGACGTCGAAATTTAAATTTATAAAGTACTAAAACCGTCGATTTAATCACCATAGAATTTATAATAAAATTATAAATTTATAAAGTACTAAAACCGTCGATTTAATCACTATAAGTTTTACAAGTTGCATTTGTAGGGCGCGTTTTTAAAGATTTTCGCGAAATACGTAAATTTATGTTTCCGGGATATTTTCAAGATTCTCAGATAGGTGATGTAGTTTTTTAAGTATGTATGTATAAGATGCGATGGAAATTGAACCGATTTGGATCCAATAAGGGGTTGGAACACGATTAGAAATTACACAGGAGTGACAGGGAGAGGAAATTACAGGTTGCTATATGAATTACATTTTTATTAGATAAAAAACGTCGTCACACAACTTCAATTTCCCTTCCCCGACTGTTTAAGATAATTTTATCACGCACTTTCATGCGAACTTTCGTGTCACGATACGCTTAATCGTTCACGCCCTGTACGAAACATAGACTACTCTGTTATTGAATAATTTTCGAAAAATTGCCACCTTTGCGTTGTTCATTTTTAGAAGAGACCGTAATTGCACAAAATTTTGGACCATATTTTGCTTTCTGAATGGGACATAAATATTGTATATTTTTTTGAGAAATAAAATAATTAATTACTGTTGAAACATGTTTATTTAGTTAAAAATGTCAGCATTTCCTTGGAAATTCTAACATGTTCCAAAAAGGAATCTTTTCTGAGGAACAGAAATATCACAATTTACAACTTCCACTTTTAACAATATTACAAATAAAATTATTTCCTTGGAAATACCAACACGTTCCAAAATTTTATGCAAAAATACAGGCACACATCTTATATCGTGCAATGACTAAATGACGAATCCTCTCGGATTAATAACACAGCCAAATATTATCATTGCAGTATTGAAACGTGCATCAAACAACAGTATCATAAATAAAATTAAAATGTTTTCCTTTCCGATATAATATCCATTGCTTAATAACATTATCGAATATTATGAAGAAGTGTTAGCGTGTAATGTTGACCGATTAAGTTACGTACATACGGTTATTAAGCTTCTCACCACGCAACACTCCACGACGAGATCGTTCGAGATGGAATGGAGTGTGAATAATCGATTATCCCCGGGTTTCGTAGATTTGTCTATTCATGCTTATTGGAATATCGACGAGTAATGGAACTATCCACACCGCGTTGCCAAAACTGATAGGCGAAACGAAGTTGAGGGAGCACTCAAGGAAATTGAATGGGGCGTTATTCCATCAAAGGCTCGTTAGAAAATCACAGCTGGCGGCTCGGTGATCGAGGAACGGCTTCATTCGAGGGTTGTCATTGATTCCTGTCGATTCTATAACCCCCTTGTCACGTGTTCCACGAAAGTATTATCGAAATCTCAGGAAACGGTGATCCTTCGTCGCTTTTGCCTCTCTCGCTCACCCTATAGAGAGGCTTTCGATCGCTGTCTAATTTCAAACGAGCCTCACTGCTCGCGTACACGGCAGAATCATTATCGCATTATCGTCAGTGATCTTTAATTTCTGTGAGAATTATGAACGTTTCTATTTGTCGGCTTTCTCCTAACCAATTTTCAACACGAGTTTTGTACTTTGGTAACAATCAGACGATCGATCGTGTTCGATAAGACAGGTCAAATTCTGTTCAACATTTTTCGCGATTGAGTAATAAATTGAGCAACAGAGCGCGAAGATTGAGTAATAAAATGAAATTCGACGAAAAATTTCAAAATTGAATAATTCAATCGTAAATTGTCGCGGTCCCCAATATCCAATGATTTTTAATGAATTCAATAATTCTAAATAGTAAATATCGTTGAATCACAGGTGTCTACAATAATTTAGTCGTGTCAGAAATCTTGCTGATCTTTACACTCTCTGTGTATTAAATGTTAGTGATAATTAAAAATTCTAAAACTGGACAAATTCAACTCTGAACTCTTAGTTAAATAGTAGATATCGTTGAATTGTAGAGCTACAGTAATTAATTAGTGTCAAATTAATAAAATTTTGCTGATTTAATTTAATTACCTTGTACTTTACATTTACTGGGCAATAAAGATTAGTAATAAAGTTCAACTAAATTAAAAATTTTAAAACTGGACAAATCAACCCTGAACCCTTAGTTAAATAGTAGATATCGTTGAATTGTAGGTGTCTACAGTAATTAACTAGTGTCATATTAATAAAATTTCGTTGATTTAATGTGATTTACAGGGCAATAAAATTCGACTGAATTAAAAATTCTAAAATTAGATTTCTTCTTCTAAATTCTCAGTTAGAATGGTCAAACGTATCTCAAATATCTGCTAAGATCAACGATCTTCTTCAGTTTCAGATGAGGTAACACCTAAACAAGAATGAGAATGAGCTTCAAAGGAATGATAACTCACCAAGAGAGGAGAACCAGTCGTATTGTTACGTCCATAGAAAAATCCACGGTGACTCGTCCCTGGTGTATCCGAGTCTATCCACCTGAAAACAACGGTAACGGTCAGTGCATTTCGTAAATTGGATTAGAGCGCCAAGCGGGAGGAGCACGCGCGATCACGGGCCGCGACTTAAGTCGCCCTGGTGAATCGGCGGCCAACCCCTCGGAGACCTGTGCCTGCAGTTTGCAAAACGTGTCCGCACGACGAGACTTTTTCGCCGAAGCATTCGAAAGGAGGGAAAAATAGGAGAAAAGGGAGGCGAGGTGACGAAGCGACAGTGTCTCGAAAGGCCAAACACGGCCAATCCTCTTGGCAACCTGCCAACGTCTTGACCTAATCCCCGAGATCAGATGAACCGGACCGCCCTGTCAAAACTTGTCACGGGGATTTGGAATTAGAGAGAGAGAGAGAGAGAGAGAGAGAGAATGGTGGCGTGAAAATTCGGACAAAAATGCGGAAAATAAAAGTCGATCACGTTGACAGGATGATGTCAGGAATCAGGCATTCCGTGAGGGATCTCTTCCTCTATTATACGAGTTTATTATTATACTGTGATCACGATAGAGACGAATGTATACGTGAAACTTGAATTTTCAAAGTTATGTTCTTCACATATCTGAACGTATTTTTTTTATTAGCTGCGCGATAGAATGAAACATAGTTACTGAAATTAATAACAAATAACATAAATATATAAATAACATATATATATATAAATAAATATATACATAACATAACAAATATATAACATATTAATGAAGTTAATAAAAATACAAAATTAACAACCTTGAAAACTCTGAAAAAGAGGAACCTTGGAAGAAAAATATTTTTCGACATCATTCGTGTTACAATTTTTCGAGCAGAAAAGATATTTAGACGCTCATTTCAATAGTTTGAACGATCTTGGTCGTCGACGAGTACCGGATGATCATTCTCAATTGATGATACAATTAAATACGTTCGTTAAGTTCGTTGATTCACTCGATAGAAATTTCCAAGCAATTTCCACAGCGCTCCAAGCGAAGTTGAAACAATCGAGACCCGGTTGTTGCACGGTTGTGCCCGGAAAGGTAAATCCGAAACGCTCGTAGGAATTCCTCGTTAACGCGTCACTGTAAAATTTCCAAAGGCGTGAACGAGCCTTCCACGGAGGAGGAAAGGCCTGGCTTTCTGGCTTACCGCCTATCGTAATAAATCAACCAGCAAACTGAAACATATCTCGGCACGTTCTATTTACCTCGGTTGCCGCAAAACGTTCTCGTATCGTCTTGCGAATCAGCTTACGCCGCAGCGGTCGTCGAAAAATCCTTCTCGCCCCCCCCCCTCCCCCCGCTGCCGATGTTCGCGCCGCGGTTTTGCCGCGGTGGTAAAAGGGCACGAAGAACCGGGCCGCTCTTATTACATCAACTTATCCAGCTAGCCTATTGAAAAGGATAGCGCGCGTTCGCGGCGGATTGAAGATGACGAGCGAGTAGGGGTGCGGAGGTGGTTGGTTGATCGGTGGTGACGTCGAAGCAAAGGAGGGCTAGAGCTGTTAGCACGATACGACACTGGTGACGACGAGGACGAGGAAGAAGAAGAGGAGGAGGAGGAGGAGGAGGAGGGAGGTGGTTGCTCGGCATACCTCCCTCGTATCTCTCACGCTTCGCGGGTATTTCTACGGGAGGGAGACGCCCGTCTAATTTCCTGTCCTGAATTTCGAACGAGCGGGAATTTGCACCCTTGAGTTCACATCAACGCGGCGATGGAAGAGCGAGGAGAGGAGAGCGACAGGGCAACGAAAGGAAAAGAAAGAGAGAGAGAGAGAGGAAGGGAAGGGGGAGAAGTTTGAAAAGAGGGGTGGCTGGTCGGAGTAGCAGAAGCGGCCATGGGACGAGGGAGAACGCGCAAAATCGCGCGTCGAGTCCTCGTTTCGAGCGCCATTTTTCGATACCACCCATTTTTCCGGTACGTTCTCTTTTTCGGTTCACCCCCATCCGTTCGTTCGTTCGTTCGTTCGTTCGTTCGACGTGCCGCTGTTTTTTTTTTGTTTCTTTTTCTTTTCTCTCTCTCTCTCTTTCTCCCTTTCATTTTTTTCGACACGATGCCCGAATCGAAAACGCTTTTCAATCCGGACACGGCTCGCGGCGCGACCGGTGATCGACTGTCTTTATCGGGGGCTCGATTTTGATTCACGCGGACAGCGGACGCCGCCGGCCGTTGGTTTTTATCGAATCGCGAAGAGAGAAAAAGAGACAGAGAAAAAAAAAGAGAGAGAGAGAGAGAGAGGGAGAGAGAGAGCAGCGGCGCGAAAAGGGACTCGTCGGGGACGAGCCACCTTTCCCATGGATGACGGTTATTTATACGTCCACCCCGCAGTGTCGGCGGCGCGTCGGGCCGCGCAGAGTGGAAGGGAAAGAGTCGGAGAGAGAAACTGTCGGAGAACGACAGAAGCGCGATACGTCCGGGGCCGATTAATTTCCTGGCGGAACCGGTCGGATAGAGAGACGCGCGCTTGCCGCGGACCGAATAAAACCACGAATAAAGGAAATTCGTCGTCTCCTAGTCGGGAGTTGTACACGACGACGAGACACGACAACGAGACACGACGACGACGACGAGGAGGTGGTGGATTTTTCAAAGAGGCGTGGAGAATATCCGGGAAAAGCTGCCGCGTGCATTGTGCCGTGTCGAGAGGAGTAGCCCGAGCGTGACGACACTCGGGGAACCTGGTGCCACGGCCAGCAGCCAGAGACGTCCACGGACAAAAAGCCATTATACGCGCGCTTCTATTATGTGTGATTGTTATGAATTTCCTATTAATAATAAATAAACAAACATAATGGAGGATCGTCGCGCTGCGTTAGCCAGCGGCGCGCATCTGGTTTCACGGAGAGACGAGAGAGAAAGACACCGGGGGTTGCTCTCGGCCACCCCACCGAACATCTCCACGATAGTCGTCGCACCTCGTGCGTCTGAGAGCGGATCCTCTCGTTAGGTTCTACGGCTCGCGCGATTGGCTCGATACGAGATGTGCCGCCCAGTCATTGGCCGCGGCTCGAACAATGCTCCGGTTACAAATCATCCCCTTTTATACCTCGAGGCGATCAAATACGCGTGACGATTCCTCCTTTTTCTTCCTTTTTCTCTTCCTTCCCTCTCTTTTCTTCGTCTACACCGGCTTCTACACCGGCTTCTACACCGGCGATGTTCTTCCACGACGTGCTCCGACCGGGGGTAAATTTAATTCGCGCCGGCTCCGAGATACGCGTCCACGGGATGCGAAAAAGAATCGATTATCCCCTTTCGTGACGAACGTGAAATTCTAACCGCGACTTTGAATCCCTGTGCTCTCGCTTCTAACCCGTTCGTGACGTTCTATTTTCACAAACGAGTGACTTTATTTCATTGTTTTATATTTCTTTCATTGTGTACGCACTCAGACTCTTCGATTCGATTTCGTTGCGAGAATTTATACACAAATTCACTCGAGACAAAATTTAGTAATTTAATATCAATCACCAACTTACTCAGTTGTTGCACATCCGTTCACTCCCTTCGCTAATTTTTGTTCTGTCGCGTTAAAGGATATACCTGTTCCATGTGAACAAATTGAACGTTTCGCGTGGAATGATAACTCTGTTTCAAAGGTACCTGGTGCCTGAGTCTCGTCTGCTTCGACCTTCAACGCGCGAGAGCCTAATGGTATTTTGAGAGTAATTGGGAAATATTTGACGCGAGCAAACACGACGTGGTTCGACGAGCAATCGTACGAACGTGGCGGACGGTCCCGCGCGCAGATAAGGAAGCGATCGCGCGGCGTATAAACAACCCTACGCCGGAGGAACAAATTTCTCCGTAGAGAGATGAAAAGGGACGTGTAAAAACGCGGAAAAGTCAGGGCAAAGTCAAGTTTCGGCTTGGACTTTTCACAGGTAGACTTTTCGGTGGTCATCTCTTTTCACCGGTCGACCCTCGACCGACGACCCATCGTGTCGTCTCGCCCTAATCCTGTTTGCAGGATGAGCCGACCATCGCAACCTGTGTTTGATTATTTTCGAAATTTTCCAAGGCGCGCGAGACCGTTTTTGTGTTCGCCGCGGCCGTCGTAAATCCTTCTTGCATTGTTGCACGCATTGTTGTCTGATCTGAAAACATTCGGAGACTCTGCTCGTCTCTGTTTTCGTGATCGATCCATTGTAATCCTGTCGCTACAGGTGGACATCTCGCCGCAATCATGTCGGTTCTATTTTTTTTTTCTTATTAATGTAAACGTTGGTGTACAATTTGCCACGTGAGCATTTGGTACGTATTAAACGTTGTAGACTTTCGCTTCACTTGCGTTATCGGTACGAGTATTTTTTCAGTGAAAATTAACTGTACGAGGTACGAGGTTTAATGAATGTTTCCTTTTTTTTGAGTCTTCTTGGGATTTCAGTTTCAGCAATATACAGTTTCAATTAATTTGTTAGAGTGGTTTTCCTATAATTTGTCGCGTGTGCTGTGATTTCATCTGTAACGTGATTTTCAGGTCGTGTCTTATTTGATAATGTCGATTCCGCGCAAATATCTCGCTTCATAATACTAGATATCATGCAATTAATTTGTTAGGATGGTTTCCTATTTTTTTTTTTTTTTTTTCTATAACTTGTCGCGTGTGCTGTGATTTCTTCTGTAACGTGATTTTCAGATCGTGTCTTATTTGATAATGTCGATTCCGCGCAAATATCTCGCTTCATAATACTAGATGTCATTCAATTAATTTGTTAGGATGGTTTCCTATTTTTTTTTTTTTCCTATAACTTGTCGCGTGTGCTGTGATTTCTTCTGTAACGTGATTTTCAGATCGTGTCTTATTTGATAATGTCGATTCCGCGCAAATATCTCGCTTCATAATACTAGATATCATTCAATTAATTTGTTAGGGTGGTTTTCTGTTTTTTTTTTTTTTTCCTATAACTTGTCGCGTGTGCTGTGATTTCTTCTGTAACGTGATTTTCAGATCGTGTCTTATTTGATAATGTCGATTCCGCGCAAATATCTCGCTTCATAATACTAGATATCTAATCCTTACTTGCGAAAGAGTTAACTGGAATTTTTTTATTTACAGAAGAAAAAGGAGTTAATTGTAGCTATTTATCGTTTACTTAGAATCTGGAAACGAATATATACTCCTTGTTCTTCAATGTAATGTTTTTTCATTCAGTTCTTCTTTCATTTCACTCTTGATAACATCAAATTTTTATAGTTATATAATGATACGAAATTTAACATAATTGGACTTGATTGAAATACAATGTGTAGTACACAATGCAATATCCAGTGGATGAATCATAAGCACAACTTTTTGCACAATTGTATTCACAAAAGTACAAATTACGAGTTTCATTATCAAAAGTTTTAAATTGCAACAACGTTGCATTCTCCAAGATATACCTGTTTGAATTTAAAAATTTATTTTCCAGCGACAGGCTGGCTGACAGAGAGAAAAACGTTCGTTTCGCGGAAGATGCAAATCCCAGCGTGCGTACACGCGAATTAGAAAAGCGGCGAAGAAAAGGAGGAGACGAGGCGGAGTAGGTTGGTTGCAGGGAAATTCGGTGCCGACCGGTTGTTGCTGGTAGCTAGCTCGACAAAGGGCCAGGTATTTAAAATTCTATTGTACCTTTTAAACGGCTTGCATTATCTCGTTAAATTGTAGGCGTGGTGCGAATTTCGAGCCGTGTCCCGGGAGACGGCCGGATTAAAGCACCGACGCTGCGGGACGCACTACCACACAAGTAGCGAAAAAATTTTGCAAAACTTCGCCAAAAAATAATCTGCAATTTTTGCAACTGCAAACGGCAACGATCTTTTGAAATCTATCGAAGCAAAGCAAGATACTGTTCCTGTTTCCAGATTGTCCATTATCGACAGTAGATATCAAGATGCAATTCGATCTTTTGAAAGATTTTCAATTTTCGGTAAAATTGGGTCCTGTTTTCAATTTCTAATTATTTGATGTATCTTGAGTTCAATCCATTTTTAAAAAATAGCCGAGCAATAATAATCTCGAAATGTATCGAAGCAAAGCAAAATACTACTCCTGTTTCCAGATTGTCCGCTATTCGTTAACGAATGGAGATCTTTTCAAAGACTTTCAGTTTTTGTTAAAATCTAAATTGCACCCTATTTATTCTTGGATTCAATTTCCTCTTGTACACACTCTCGCTTAAAAATTTGAAGCACGATCGAATTTCAAGAGATCGAATGTTTCAGAGACGATAAATACACAAAATGAAATTATCGAAAGATAGTTGCGTGGATACTAGAAACGAAAGTTGTGACAATATCTTGTTTCGCAGAAACATGTATGAAAAGGTTTGTTTCAAGCGCCAGAATTTTGAATATCGCGACTGTTATCACGTTACTATACTCGCTGTCTATATTACAGTCAATTCTGTCAAATGAGTAAATAAATAAATTTTCAAAAAAGTTCTTTCAAAACTGGTGTCATCATTCGACCAGTCGAATCAGTGCGTCTCCGAACGTCTAAATCCTTATCAACGCAGCTCGCGAAGGAACGAGAGGAAGAAGAACGTCGGGGCACCCGCGGCGCGGAGTCGATTTCAAAACGACTCTTTACAGAACGTCGAAACGAGAAAACGAGCCTCTCGATAGTTAGGGAGACGCGAGCAATGGGGGGATCGCTCGACCATGAAACGCCAAACTAAACGGCGCTTCGAGGCCCAAATATGAGATCCGACTCCCCTCGATGCTACCACGCTCTCGATGCTGCCTGTGTTCTACCGCGACTGTGCACACAGGAACGCACACACACACACACACACACACACATACACACACATACACACACAGAGAGACTCAAAGGGAAACGCGTGTATTTATTCCGGTGTACACGCAAGGAAAGCGCAAAAAGGGCATAATGGACCCCGTAGCCAGATAGGTGTATATAATGAGGTTAACAGAGGGATGGAGCAAGGGAGGCTAGGCCAGAGCGGGGTGGTTGTGTCGCGACACCGGAGCGACAAAGAGAGACGGAGAGGGACGAAGCGGGGAACGATGGAGAGGAGAGTGGGTTTCCCCCTCATCCAGGACGCATCTGCCCCATTATGCTGCCCCGGGGCACTCCCGAGACCATTAATCCTCGCTAAACGACAGCCATTTTGTACCTAAACTGGATTGCCGACTCACTAACTGGTTTTGAGGACGCTTAATAGACTACTCGGCGCTCCTATTATGGCGATCGCGCATCCGCGCTATATTTCGGTGTCGTTTATTCGCCCGCTAATGTGCAAACGGCTTTGGGAATGAACCCGAGAGACGAGCAGCAGGCCGAGCGAGCTCCTCCTTCGCGGAAGGGAATCGAGAAACAGAGGGAGGGAAGTTAGGGGGAAAGAAGGATGAAACGCCAGAGGGATCGTCGTTGCGTTGGTTTTCGATAGGAGCCCAAGGAGGCGACTCGGCTCGATCCTCTCGCCCCTCTCGTCCGTTGATTCGAAAGTGGTAAGGTGGTAATAACTACGGCGACGATGACTTTGGTACAACTGGAAAGAAAGATCCTCGGTTACTGTCACCACGTTTCCTCGTCGTTTCCTCTCGTTGGAATTCGAGCGAACGAACGAACGCAACTGGAATTGTAAATCTCGGTTCGACTGTCGATGAAATCGCGTTTGTATACCCAGCATGATACAACGTGGAGAAATACATTTTCTGATTTTCCAAAGTTGCAAGTTTAATTTCTCAAACGGATGTAAGTACACCGAGAGATAATTGTAATAGAAACACCCAAAATTACACCAAATTCGCTTACCACACGTGAAAATGCCAGCTTTAGAGAGAGAGAGAGAGAGAGAGAGAGAAAGAGAAGACGGAGGAGAAAGTCGAGGAAAGATCGTTCCACGAAGATGTTGCATTTTCGTTGGCTCGCAGCCGGAGGACACCCCACGGGCTTCCTGTCGTGTGGCCGTAACAAGATTTTGGTTAATCGGCTTGACTCGGCTACGACGAGAAAATTCTACCACTCTCCTCTTCCTCCGTTGCGCGCGATGGTTCTCCCACGGGACGTTGCGGCTTTCGGGCTGTCACTCCCGAGCTATCGTCGGCAACCTGCCGATCGGATTACCTTAATCCTAAAATATTGTTCGCTCGACGGTGTTCGTGCGACAACATCGCGAAGATTCCCGGCGAAAGGCCAGTGCCGCGGAGCACGTACCCGGAGGGGATTCGCCGGTCTAATGCCCCTTTGATGAGGATTCACTCGTTACGGGGGCGCAATTAATTTCGTATATTCCCGTCCGCGTCATTAGGCTGGCCTTTGATGTGAGCTTTCGCTGCGGATTTTCGGAGCTCTCCCTTGATAACGAAGTAATGAAGTCAGTTTTTGCGCGCCGCGCGGTAACAAAGCTCCGATCCAAAGGGGAAGAGAAAAAAACTGAAAAACCCGAGCCCCGCCGAGGTCCGCCTTATCTTCCCCCCGGCGCTGGACACGGTTTAACGGCAGCCACCCTCCGCCGCCGCCGCCGCTGTCCACCTCGTCATTTCCTGTCTCGAGCTGCCAGCTCGAAATCCGCAACAAGCACGTCAAAAACCTGCCAATCAAACCTGCCTTCCAATTTCCATCAATCACCGACATCGTCCGATATCCACCTATCGCCTATCCACCCCTTCGGCACGTCTACACTCCCTACGTCTGTCCACCTACGTTCCGTGTCTGATGATCGCGGCGAAGAAAACTCTTTGGAAGAAAAACCAAAAGGAAGAAACAATTCTGCTCGCAGAGGTATCCAAACCGCGCGTCGTTATCTCGCAAAGGGGAGGGAAGCGAGAAGTGGAATCGGTGAAACAAACGCGCGCGCGCGTGCCCACGCACAGTAACCGGCACAGTCGCACAGAGCGCGGGGATTGCCAATCAATTCGCGCATCGCGCCCGGGAATTAGACAATTAGGAGTCGTCACGTTCCCCGAGCAGTCGCCTCATCATCCCGGACCCCGCGTCGTCGTTCCGCTTCAGCCCCTTCGAGCCCGATCCCTTCCTCTTCCATCTCCCACCCTTCTCGCGCGCGCGTTCGTTTTCATCCCCCCACACACGCACACACACACACACACACACACACACAGACACAGACAGAGGTCGCGTCGACGCCGTTCGACCGAGCCAAGGCGCCACCGCGTTCCCGATCCAAGCAACGCCATCTGCCAGCCGATGGAAACTCGCGAGGGGAGAGAAACCCGATTTCCCCGTTGCCGAAGCGAAGAGAGAAGTGGTCCGAAGCGGACGTCGAGGCTGCGTCCCCGGATTGGTGGAGTCGCGCGGTCGAAACACGCCTACCGAGTCGGGGTCCGGGTGAGGACGGTGGTGTGACTGGAGTGGTTCGCATTGGCCGAGGACAGGACACGGTACCGGTTCCACGGGTTTCGCGGGGGCGGCGCGCCACGGCGGCAAGCACCGCGACGCCGGCCGCCAACCGGGAAGAGAGAGAGAACGCCTCGCAGAGGCCGCAGCCGCAGCCGAGCTGGTAATCAGTGTCGTTTCCGCGCCAGCGCTGGCCACCACGCGACAGATTACGCAGATTACGTCTGTGCGACCACCCCGCGCCCCCCTCCCTCGCGCGTAACCGACACCGCCGTTTGTGACACACCGCCGGCCGCCGGGTTGTGACAGTGCGACCGCGGATCCTAGCTTTCGGCGTCGCGTTCGACCGAAGCGGGCAGCCAAGCTGGCGGCTCAACGTTCGTTCGTTCGTGACTGATCCTCGCGCGGGACTCTGACAGCCGGGGCAGTTATGAAGTTGAGAAGTGTTTTGGGTTCTTCACCGTATACTGACTGACAAAGTCACCGAAGCTTCAGACTTTTGGGAATCACAGACTAGATTGTGCGTAGATCGTAGACCGATACCGAGAGAAGAAATCGTGAGAGTTTGCGAGCGATAATGTTGGACGCTTAGGCCGCGAGAGGAGAGAAAGGTCGAATCGTCATGCCAGGCTCGTAAGGGTGCAGCTGCGTGTGACTTTACCGGGAGGAGGAGGATCCGCTCCGGTGCCGGCTCGGTCGGTCCACGGCGATGCGGCGGATTCCGAGAATAACGGGCTTGGGAGTCGTTCATCGAATGCCAGCCCGTGAACGTTCCCGATGATCCTGCCGAGTATCGGACTGACTGATTGCGAGTCGATAAACGACGATCCGACGACGATGACGATTGAGAAGCGAGAGAAGCAGAGAACGACGACCGCGTCGATAGATCGGTACTAATCGCGAGAGTGAAAGAAACCAAGGATTAAGTGATCAATCGCTCGTTAATGACGAGGTAACCGAGTCGAAGGTTGGAATACGCGACTACAAGTGACTGACGCCGAGATCTCCCGCAGAGAGACGTTTGAGTAATCGCAGGTGTTTCCAATTATTCGTTAAACTCGGCAGCGTCGCGAGAATCGTGAGAAACCTCCGAACCACGAACCAGCTCCACACACGATCTCCTCGTTCTCGAAGAGCCGGGTTCGGGAGAGGGGAAAACCGAGAGGAGAAAGGAAGAAAGTGGATCGGCATGAGTAGCAGCGAGGGCGTGGTGACGGGCCAGGGAACAACCGGAAACGATCGCCTCTGCGAGGACGTCGACATGGCAACTTCGACGTCCGCGTCGTCGAACCTGAAGCCGCGTAGCGGCAAGATCAGCTTCAGCGTCGACTCGCTGCTGAGCGACATGAAGAAGACCGGCGTCACCGGCGGCGCGTTCGCCGCTCGGCGAGAGAACGACGACCGAACGGACGCCGAGAAGAGCCTGGACATGGAGACGAGGTACCGCGAGCTACTCCTCGAACAGCAGCGACTTCAAAGCCGCGAGCTGCTGGCCAGGCTGAGCCCGCACGGTCTGGCGTTCGCGAACCATCATCATCATCATCATCATCATCATCATCACCCGTCGAGCAGAGCGGATCAGGATCATCCGTCGGCTGGCCGGCAGGAGATCCTCACCGTGAAGGATTTCTCGAGGACGAGCAGCCACGACAAGTCGTCGTCGCCGATCAGAATGGACAAGGAGGTGCAGAGGGATCGGGACGATCGACGATTGTCGTCGAGCGGTTCGCCAACGGCCAACAGAATCGCCGAGTCGATGATCCAGAGGGAACGCGGAGGCCAGGAGGAGGACGAGAGGGTCGAGAGGATCGCGAGCGATCCGCGATCGGTGTCGCCGATCAGTAGACGAGAGATGATGGACGATAGAAGCGACTCGGAGGCGAATCGTTCGCTGGAAGGGGACAGGACCGGCGATCACCTGGATCTGGAGGATCAAGAGATCAGAAGCGTGGGCCAGTCGGAGGATTTGAACGTGATGGACTCGGACTGCGAGCTGGAGAGGGAGCTGGACAACAATCAGGAGAAGGAGGAGAAGTCGAGTCCGGTAGTGCCTCAGCCGATTCATCCGGGTGTTCAGAGGCCGTCACAGGGGCCGCCTTACCTCGCCGGTGCACCCGGTGCACCCGGCTGGAATCCCGCGGGATTCCCGCATTCTCTTGCGGGCTTCGCGTGGCTGCCCCCACCCCCGCACCCGCACAATCCTCACGGGCATCTTTACGCGCCTCACGGAGGGCCAACTAGTCCGAATGGTAAGTACGAACATTCTTTCGCCCCTTTTCACTGCTCTCACTTGCCTTACCACCATCCACTCACTCGGGGGGTGTTATTTCGGAAAAGAATCGATTCTGAACGAGAACGAGGCCCCGAACAGGGCGTCCAGCTCGAGTCCGGCAGAGAGAGAGAGAGAGAGAGAGAGAGAGAGAGAGAGAGAAACGGAAGCCGCTTATTACAAAATAAACGACGAGACCGCTATCGCACATCTCACTCGTAATTGAACGCGCGCGACTTTACAGCCGAATTGATCCCTTCGTACAGATTATTCGCAATAAAAGAGTCCCTTGAGAGCGCGATTAATCGTCGATTGTAAAAAAAAAAAAATAAAACGAGACGGGTATGTTGGTATCGCCGGTCGTCGTTCTGTATATCGTTTCGCCTTCCTCCTAAACGAACTGACGTTACGAAGCAACGTGATGTAACGAATCGTGCGGAAACAACAAAGTAAATAAACGGAAGAAAACGGGGGAACCGGTTGAAATTTCAGTAGCAAACCGCAGAAAGGGGCATCGATTCGCGGCCGGCGAGCGCGTGCGCGCATTAATTGCCCCGGCATCGAAGCCACATTGCGCCAAGTTCTCGCACCGGTGGAATATTAGCACCAAGGGCCAGGGTACACGCTACTTATCAAGCGGATTTACGGGGTACGGCGTAACTAACTCGCCTCCGTAAATCGTTGCTCTCTCTCGTTTCTTTTTCGCCTATCGGGCCCGGCATGGATTTCGAGCCGCGCCGGCAGTCGCCGGTTACCAGTGTTGATGATTAGGAAGGAGTACGCCGGCGGCACACTCGCAGCACGCAGTGTACTCCATAACGCTCGATATTGCCGGTCACGCGAGTACCCGGTTATTATCGGAATTACGTGCTAAAGCGCTCGCCACTGGCCCGCTTCTCCCGCTTCTCCCGCTTCTTGGTCCGTGCCGCGTAATTGAACCGTGGAACTCGGAAGTTGTTAGGCTGGAAAAGCCTCTTTCCACCGCGGGAGGAGACCGCTGTCTTGCCGATTTCTCTCTCGCCGATTTCATAGCAGGTTGATTTTAAAGGGATCAACGGTAGAACTGCCAATAATTGAAGCATAAAATTTCCATCAGAGATATTATTCTTTACGGTAACGTGATAATTTGCTAACTTTTATTTATATACGTTTCACGAAAGATCATTTGAATCTCTAGAAATGCATCGTTTCTTAGCTACAAAATTTCTAACAGAGATTATGAATTGGTCGTTTCGAGGTAGTTCTAACGTTAAAGACGCGGGGAGAATCGACAATTTTGGGTATGGGAGTTGTTGAAAGAACCCAACAGTTGTTGGATGCAACCAGCTTCGAAGGATCTGAAACTATGGTTACAGTGAAAACGTGTTCTAACTTCGACGAATTCATTAGAATATAAATACTTGGTTCAGAATAGTTATTAAATTCTATATCGTTGATCAATTAGTCGAGAATATAGTTGCAATTACCTGTATTAAAAATACCTGGAACGACTGATATTATACAACAAATCTTTTTCGTACGTCTATTTTCGTACGTGTGATCTGTAAAGTGAATGAACAACGCGCTGCAGTTTTCTCAATTACACCTCATTGTCTAACGACAATGTTTCCCAATTTTCTCGATTTCGTAGCACTCGAATCGATTAATCGTTCGTGATCGTTCAACATCAGCTACATCTAGACCGTGACTTTTTAGATCTTCTGGGCCAAGAAAAATTCGTTGAGGGTCGCACATAGTTTACATATCTTTTAATTAGTATTAATACAACTTTTATAGCGAAACAATACGTTGATTATATGAAAAATATATTTGTATTAATTAAAAAAGTATGAAAATTTTTAACGAGAACACTCTAGCACTTGACACCAGTACCAAGAGTGTTAGATGCTCGTCTAAAATTGTTCTTCTTACTTTATTTTTTGTATGCTTCATGTGAGAAAAAAATCTGTTTGCAAATGTGAGTACTCTCCAAAAGAGAAACCACGAATATTTATGGTTAAAATTCAATCCAATATTGATTATAATGGTTTTGACGTGGAGTTGGACACGTCTGATCTAGACTATTAGGAGCCATTTTCGTTTCCCGATCGAACGATCGTCGTTCTCGCCTCGGCGCCGATGAGAAACGAGAATTCTAATTTAAACGAAGCGATGGAAACTTTGCGAATACTTTAACCAAAGTGTCCAAGGGAAACAGGGTGGATTGCATCGAGATGAAAAAATCGTACTCATGGGAGGACTACGGAGGAATCGGGAGTAAATCACAGTCTGACGGGAATTACTTTTGTTTCCCGTCGAGCTAGGGCGTGGAACGCGTCAACGGCGCGAAATAATCGGTCAATTAAACTATAGCCGGCCGCTCGTTTCGATTCATGAATCGTTCTGCTCGCGGAAACGCGCTGTCGGAGCGCCTTGACTTCTGTTTCTAGCATCCACTGTCGATTCTCGCGCGTAATTGACAATTTTTCCTTGACGAC
This sequence comes from Melipona bicolor, assembly GCA_030673865.1. Classification (NCBI taxonomy): domain Eukaryota; kingdom Metazoa; phylum Arthropoda; class Insecta; order Hymenoptera; family Apidae; genus Melipona; species Melipona bicolor. The sequence goes on from JAHYIQ010000012.1 coordinate 5,789,120, forward strand.
GACAGCTCTGCGTCAGCTGCTTCACAGTCCCCCGTAATTCTCCAGTTTCTAAAATTAAAATTTCTTGCTTTGCTAACGAGTTAGGTTCATCAAAGAACAAACATCTTCTTAAATTTAAGAATTCACTCTATTTTCGGGCGTTCCTCTTTTGGTACAGGTCACAATTGGTGACCAGAATGTAAATTCATATTTTGGGGGATATAGTTAGAAGTGTAGTTCTAATCCTCCAGCTGAAATCAGCTCAGAAATATTGACTCTGCTCCCTCGTTCGCTAAATTCCAAATTTCCAAAGTGCCCAAGTAACCCGAGCTTAGTGACTTGAAGTCGCTTAAAATGCCCGTGTCACGCCCGTGAGCGTTTGATTGCAAAGTAAAGGTTCCGTCCGAGAAGAACGAGTGAAAACAGAGCGAAGGAAGGATGTACAACTCCTCCGACCGAGCCAGCGAAATTACCAGCGGCGCGCAATGAGAAACTCGCGCCGTTTCTAGGAAAGAAATCTCCGAAGGCCATTAAAGGCCCTGGTAGAAAAGTGCCGAGGAACGAGCGTGAACGCGCTCGCGCGCGGCGAACAGACGTTCTGTTGGCTAGTGTCGTTTCCATCGTGTAGCCCGACGCTGGCAGACAGGGGATGGAGACAACGAGGCGTACTCTCGCGGAGTAGCTGCGAGCATGATAGAGTCATACATAACTCCGGCCATCCATAATGCATTCAAGTCGATCGAAAAACTGCCCTTGTTAGGTTCGCCCTGGCACACCCAGCTTCCTGACCAACCTCATCCACCTCGCGGTTTTTGCCGATGATAACGACAAACCGCGCTCGCATCTCTCTCTCTCGCTCTCTCTCTCTCTGTTTTTCTTTTTTCTCTGTCTCCTATTTTATTCTCCTGGACGTTTCGTTCGTCTTCTTCTCTCCCCGTTTGCAACGTCTTTTTCGTTCGCTTTGGAGCGCGAGACCAATTACCCGCGTCTCCCGAGCGAAGCTGGGTCCGTATCGAATTTCCCCGACGCTGATTAACTCGCAGTCTTTCTCTAACCGTTTCTTCGCTGTCTTCGGCGGATGGCTACTGATTAGACAGCGTCTCTCTTCGAGGTGAACCAGTTTTTCGAACTGGCGAACACCAGCTCGTGGGTGACGACGGTTCGACGCGGCGAACGTGGACATCCGAGGGTGATTTCTAGGATGATGTACACAGAAGGTGGACGTTGGGTTTCTTCCAGCGCTTCCCTTTCTTTTTCATGTGACGTCCTTTTTGCGGTGGTTCGTTTGTTACCGCTTTTCCCTTCGGTTCTTCTCTCTTCTTTTTTAGTAGGTGCAGGACGGGGGCAAACAGTTTGTAGAGAACTTTTGTAATAATTATTTGTATATTGTAATTTCGAATCTTGAAGCTTGCCAGCAGTTGGCATTTACGCATTTACTCGATCGACAATTTCGTGAGAAATTTCAGTACATGGAGTGATTATCAAAAAACGTTCCGCCCAAGGGGTGGAACTTTATTCCATCGTCGTAGTAAAGAGTCCTGTTTGTTTGACGAATATGAAATGTACAATTCGTCTTGCAGTATACAATATCGTAAGAATTTTATTAAAGTATTTGATATTGTCACGTAAACTTAAAATCTGGACTATGCGAAGATAAAATTAAAGCAGATGTCCGACTTGGTCCAAATTCGTCCAAATTCGTCGCAATATCGTCAGTGTAGAAAATAACAAAATACACACTCTGCAGATTTTTTCGTTCGCAGCTGGTATTGCGATCTTCCCAGTGGAGTGACAATTAGATCGTCGAATTGACGAAGCTAGGTAAAGGCTAGGTACGTGTATATGAATATTGTCGCGAACCTTCTACTTTCTCCATCGTGGAACGTTATTGCGTCATTATCACGTGAAATTCCATCGAGCGGCCTTTATGCTTGCCAGCCATTTCGCACGGTATCGAATCCTTAGCTGATCGAGCAAATTACCGCTGGTAAAGCGAACTCGTTCCTGGCTAAATTCGTCTGTCGGCCATTATCGAACAATGGAAACGTGAATGGCGTTGCGTGTCGATGAAAAATTCAGCGGGGAAAAGCACATTTGTCCGATAGCCGTGAGCGGAATGCCCGACGTTGCCGCGGCAAAAACGCGGTCTAGACCCGCGCGGAGTCCTGCTGCAGATTCTAATTGCCTTGCTTTCACCTCGCTCCGACCATCTTTGTTTGTCTTCTATCGCTTCGCGAGCAATGTACAAATAACTCGTCAATAACTCGAGCGAAGATTTAAGTTTCGAATTTTTATCGCTGTTGATCGCCATTGCGTTGCGAGTACGTCAAAAGTTTGAATTTCAAATTTCATCCTTAACCTCTTGCGCTGGAATGACGTGCTACGCACGTCGAGAATTTTTTATTCCAAATTGCAACATTTTCTCTTCAGTTTTAAGTATATTTAAATGACAAGTTCATTACTTTTTGATAATTTCTATCCAGTGATATCATATCGACGAGTTCGAAAGAAAAAGAAAGCGACGAATTATTGCATACGGGTCGGTCACTCGTTATGGTCCGCGCGAACCAGTTGCCAGCGCAAGGGGTTAATCACTTTGCAGCGCGTCGGTGTACGATACGTTGTACAAAATCAAACCACCATTCCTTGATCGTATATCATATAAAATTGTTTGTATAAAATTTCAAATTTCACGTTTCGAGACCTCTGTCCTGCAAAATAGAATTCAAGAATTCCAACGATCGAGATCTTCACTCTGCGAACTACTCAAATTCCACTCTCAGTCGCGTTAATCGCGGTCACCAGCCCCTCCTCCTCCCCCGCCCGATCATGTGGTAGGAAGGACGCGGAGCATCAGCGAAAAATTAGACGATGGAAAGCTCATCAGCGACGGGGACAGGGTGGTTATCAGAAATGGGCGGAGGCCGCGATACGAACCTCGTCCAGCCGATAGATAATCCGTAGGCCTGTCACTGGGCGGTGGCGTTTCGAAAATTATGAATACGGACGTCATTTATAACGCTCGAACGCCACCGTCGGCCGGTACGCATTTATCTGCTGGCCTCCGTGTCCAGGAATGAATTAACGACGCTCGTCCCCGATGATGTTCCACAAAATATTTCCAACGATTCATCATTCCTGCCCGAGCGTAATTACCGTCCACCGGGGTGTTTCGTCCAGGCGTGAGGGGGTGTGAGGGGGGAGAAGGAGAAGGAGGAAGCCGGGGAGGAGCGTCGCCGACGATCTGCCCGCGGTTTTTCCGGAAGCCAGCCCAAGAAAACCCACCCCTTGACGCGTTAATTGCCGTGAAACGAGCCCCTTCTTCCCGAGTTTATCGATAATCAACCAGCCAACAGTCTTCTGGACTATCTCGCTGAAAACGAGACAGTCTTTGTGCATCCATTTCGGGTTAACTGGGACTTTTGGTAGGTTTAAGTTTAGGATTTTTTAAGTTTAAGGCCTTTTAAAATTGACAACATGTCCGATGATGATCGAAGCGTCTTATTCTTTGGTTTCCAGAAAACCTCATCAACGTTTCAGTTGTCTGATTCTCACGCTGAGCTAAATGTTTCCATACGTGCACGTTTCCTTTGGAAATTTAAAAAATGTCAAAGTGCTTCGTTGCTTGTTCCGTTGATGTCTTTAGCTTGATCAACTTCATAATTGCTCGCAACAGCATCCGACGGAATTCATTCTCGACCGTGTCACACTAAAATCCAGTCATTCGATCAAGAAGTGATAAATCGCGAAAAAGGATCTACAGCATTTGAAACAGCGATTTGATTCTTTGATTGATTGATCGACTTCCAGATCGACTTTAATTATTTAACTTTACAAATGCCTTAAGAACGTTATTTCTTTTTGGAATATGAATGGCATTTTTTTTTTTTTCTTTCTTTAGCATCCGAACGAAATTGACGACAAACGTAATAGATAAATGTAAACAAGGAAAGTTTACAAGGGTGTTAAAGATACGTGCCGGTGAGAATGAATTACAGCGCGGAATCGGACGCTAATGAATCACCTTCATTTGCAACGTTTTGTACAATTCGGTGGCTGTTGGGTTCGTGCGTCGAGTTAGATAGCAGCGATGGTAGATAAGCAACTCCACCGGACACGCCGAGGTTAGATAAATGGTGCACACCTGTTCGTAGGATTTTTCACCGGGGCCGCTTTCAGATTCATGGAGAATTTGAGGGAAACTCGCTGGGCTCGCTATTCAATACAGCAATGAATTAGCATTTCGCCGACTTCTCCGTGGGATTGTTGTATCTGCATTCACCGTGCCGCCGAGCAAACTAAATAAACCAGCATCGAGGCCGGCATCTGTCCAGAGCGGGATTTCCACTGAAAATCCTTTCCCGATAACTTCGAGCGAGGGTTGCTTTAACACGTTTCGTTGTTTAATACGAAACCAGAAGAGATTCGTTCTTCCACGCCAAGGTTGAACCTTAAATTTTGGAGATACGAAACCAACCTTTGCCTTGGTTTCTTAACACTGAACTCGTTTGAAAATTTGACTTAAAACTCTTGTTATAAAATATTCGAAAGTTACTTTGTGCATTGTTTCCTGTATTAAATATTGACGATCTGTCTGTATTTCGTTTCGTTGAAAAAACCTGATCGATTGCAGTAAGGAATACGTTTAGCGTTTCGAATTACCTCGCAGTTCTCACAAACTTCTTTCCGCAAGTTTGCCCTTTCGTTTCATTGTCGAACGTCACGTATCCACGCGACCTATCGTGAACGTAATTATTAATCTCCCGGAGATTCGAGGCTAACGAGACACCGATCGACGTGCGGTGAAACGCACCCCAATCAGAAGAGAAATCCTCGCAGTCGCGAGCACGAGCACGCGTCTCTCCGTGAGCTGGCGATTCCAGGCGCGCAACCGATCGATATGTTCTTCTTGCTAGCTAATTAATTTCCGTTAATTACCATACGCGGGGACTAACGAGGCTGAATAGGTTAGAGAGGTATGATCGCATTGTTGTTTCGCCAGTTTGTTGATCGTTCGTTGTCGAATATTCGTCTTGCCGAGAAATCGAGCGCGGACCGCGTTCGGCCGATTTAGTCCCAGCAACCAGCGCTCCAATTAACCGGTTAATAACAATCTCCGTACTAGCGATAAAAATCGGCATGAATATCGATCGAAGGGAGACACGAAGAAAACGATACTTCTCCACGGCGTTGCGTGCGCGGCATATTACTCGCAGTCTGCGGATTTTTATTCAAATTTATATTTCTCTTTTTCGTGCCGGATATTATGGAAAACTTTGCACTGTATATTACGCGCAATTTACATAATTTTTACAATTTACTAGTTAATTGGCAGTAGCAGTTCCGTAGCAAACTCTAAAAATTATTCTGTGGAAATTCTGTGACAAATTTCAGCTCAGTTGTTCCAAGAATAGCACGGTTTTCTAAATCTGTTTTGGTAAATTTGGCATTTACTTTTTCCAAGTTATTAAATTTTTCTAAAAGTTACTACACCTATTGAACTTTAACTTAATATTTAAAACAGAAAAATATTGGATAATTCAGCAAGAAATTTTCGATTCTGTTAATCCTTCTGTTACTCCATTAATCGATCATTAAACAACTCATGAATCTAGTTAAAATTATGGCATTTCTAAAATACTGACGTCTTTCTTCAAATACCAAATATTTGCTAAATCTAAATCTTTGCGACACTGCGTACTACACGCAGCCTGCGTGCACCATAAACGCGTAAAAAGACGCGATACAACAGCGAGTAATCTGGATTTATTTACTTCTGTCGCAAGAAAGATTAATATCGACGCGATAGCGTGTTTCACGCAGAGAAACTCTTGCGAACAGACGTGTCGCAAAAAGCGACGTACCGCCGTAACACGGAAACCGCACGGAGGATTGAACCATAAAAGAAAATTACAGAGGGAGAACGCACTCGTGCAATTCCATCGTCCTTTCGCGATCCGTAATTTATCTCTTGGAAATCTCGCGGAAATTAGTAATTAGGTGCAACTTACTGGAGCAAAGAAGGAGCGAAGGAGCTTAATTGATCGGTCAGAGGTTTGTCCTGCTCGCGAAAGGGTGGCTCGCGAGAGACGCGAGAGACGCGAGAGACGCGAGATAACTGTGTCTCTCGCCGGTTCGGCGAACGTCTCTCGCGATCCGCCGCGGGGGGAAACGCACGATCGATCATAAATCATGCGAGCATTTAATTAGCAGAAATTAATTGGCGCTGGTAAGAAAACATAGTGGAACCAGGGGCTGGTCATTAGTAAGATACGCGAATCGTCAGCGTAAGTGGCGATACCGCGAACGTCGAACAGTAGAGCAAAAGACCGAAAACCCGTTCCGCTCTGCGTTTCATCGCCGATCATTTCACCCGGCCAACAAGAATTTATTGCCAGCCACGATGGAGCAACTTCATCGGGAATTCATTACTCTCCTTCCCCCCCCGCGGCGTACAGATAATGCGAGAGAAGGGACAAACGATTCGTGACAAATCAGTAATCAATAATGGTTAAAATAGTTTTATGCGAGAGAAAGCACGGAGGAACGATCGAGGAGAAAAAGTGCTGTTTTCGGTGCAATTTTCTTAAAAAAAAAAAAAAAAAAGAAAAAAAATAGTTTATCGAACGTGTGCACGCTCAGAAATCTCTGGTCAGATATTACATTTGTATGATAAAAATAGTAAATATAAATTACATGCAGAAAATAATACAATATTTGCAATATCAATTGCTCACTATAAAAGTGTAAATTATATGCACAATATACAGTGTACAATGTAAATTGTTGCATTTGTAGTAAATACTATAAAATACAATAAATGTGAAACATTAAAACTCTGTATATATACATTGTATTATATTGTACTATAAAATATACATGCATAATCAAAAATATCCTAAGATTTTTTCGAGCTGGATTGCACATACACTTGTAACTAATAGAACGGATTTGTTTATCTTTCAGCTTCATGTAAATAATGATAATTTAAATTTTCGAGGGAACAACTAATTTATTAAAGATCAGGTAACAGTTTATCCTAAATCTCATAAAATTACAGAGACCTACATAGAAATATTAAATAAAAAATTATTAACTTTTAAATTTCCTGTAATCACCACTATGGTAGTCAACTAAAAACATAAAAGAGAGATTTTTATTACGATATCGGATATTTTTAAGAAATTACGATATTAATTGATGAGATTCAACCAAGCCTCTGTTTATCTTTCTTCGCGCGAGAATTTCTCTTTCTTCTCTATTTATTCTCGAGAACAAGCTCGCTGCCTGGAAAGCTGTGCAACAGTTAATTATCATCACGATCTTTGCATCCGAGATGTATCCAGATGAAGCAAACGATTTACAACAAATCATGTAATTGATGATGAAAGTTCTAGTCTCTACTGCGAGTTTTTAAATTTTAGGAGAAGAGCGAAGAGAAAACTTCGACGTTTTAAGAGCGGTTAGAAGTAACGATTAAAAATTATCAAACAAAATTAAACGTACACGTGTACGACTAACCGTTGATTATGACCGCTTGATTATACCCGATGCTTACGTCGTCCACGACTAATTGCTTTCTTCTATCGCGGTTGCAATTACAGAGCGTAAAAAGTGAAGCCAATCCAGTCGCTTGTCTTATCGGGAACGCGATTTACGCTATCAACCGTCGATTAATATCATTTGCATGTTGAAACTATTTCCGGAAGTATCTCTCCTGACAGTTATATGTAGGTTACCAATTAGCCTATTCCCGCGACGAGAATAACGTTGTAAATATTCGAATCTGCAGAGATCCTCTTCGTCAGAGCTGTTCAACTTTTACGACCGAATATTAACGTTTCAAAGCCTAGCTTGTAAACTTGCAGGCTATTGACCGAATATATTTTTAGAAGCCTTTAGAGGCTCTTAAGAAAGTGGAATTTAAACGCGTTTGATTAAAAATTAGCGTGATTAAGGACACAACTTAATATGTAAAAATTTAATCTTGAGCAAATTTTATTCTTTCTTTTTGATTCGTTTTCTCATTTAAAATCACACTTCTTTCTCAATTGTAGTACAAAATATGAAAGAGCACCTAACATAACCTAAATATAAAAATATAGGTCTCATAGAATCTAGGATCACGAAAGTTTAACCTTCAATGTCCTGTATGTATATGTTATACAAAATACGATAGAGTACCTAAACCTAACCTAATACAGATAGAGTACCTAAACCTAACCTAATATAAACCTAAATATAAAATAAGTCTCACAGAACCTAAGATTGCAGAAATTTAATTTCCAATATTCTGTACATGTATAGACAAAATACGATAGAGTACCTAAACCTAACCTAATACAGATAGAGTACCTAAACCTAACCTAAATATAAAATAAGTCTCACAGAACCTAAGATTGCAAAAGTTTAATTTCCAATATTCTGTATATGTATAGACAAAATATGATAGAGTACCTAAACATAACCTAATATAAAGTAGGTCTCACAAAACCTAGGATTGCAAAAGTTTAATCTTCAATATCCTAATATGTATATACAAAATACGATAGAGTACCTAATACAAAACCTAAATATAAAGCAGATTTCACAAAGCTTAGAATCGCAAAAATTTAACTTTCAATATTCTGTATGTATGTACAAAGAGTACCTAAACATAACCTAATAAAAAGACCTAACTATAAAGTAGATCTCACAAAACCTAGGATTGCAAAAGTTTAATATAATAATCTTCAATATCCGAATATGTATATACAAAATACAATAGAGTACCTAACACAAAACCTAAATATAAAATAAGTCTCACAGAATCTAGGCTTGCGAAAGGGTTCGGCTTTTCCAACATGCTGGCGAATTATTTCTTCGACAAATACCGTTGCGAACGCCTCGCGTTCGAGTGTCGCAAGCACCCGGGTTGAAACACTTCCGTGTGCCACGTGGCCCCGTGAGACAATACCAAGCCGAACGAGAACACGTATGTACGTACGTATACGGGTGCACAGGCGAGCGAGAAAACGAAAGAGAGGCAAAGTTCCGCCGGGGAGCCTGGCGAGAGACGGGCGCAGGTGCTTTGTCCACGCGCTACGCAGAAAGTCACCGTGCAAGATATATTTCCCCGTTGATCCTAGCGAGCGTTTAATTAGCAGAAATTAATTAGCCTCTAAGAGGAACATATTGATCGGTTATGTGAGCGGACTGGCCGAGCAGGCTGGTCGATAGCGGCGAAACGGGCAACGGGCGGCCAGAATGGAAGACGTAATACCCGATGTCGCGACAGATCCGTTGAACAATGCCGCCAGCAACGTTCCCCGCTTTTTGTCCACCGGCCGATCGTTAATTAGCGCGTGGAATTTCGCTGTTGCCCCGGTCCGTTGCCGCGAAATCGTCATCCTTTCGATGTCTCGGTCCTCGAGTCGAAACGGCAGCTTTTTGCGATCGACTCGGACCATCGACCAGCAATCGTCCGCACACTTTACCGATTCACATCGTCTCGATGGTACGACACCGGTGTATCGACGACGGACGTCGTTAACGATGCCTCCTCTCTTCGTACCGTTACACGGCTACAACCTTAAACTGACGAGCGATCAGAATGATCAGTTTGTTATTTTTCGTAGAAATTTGAACGGTGGATGAAATTGGATTCGTGTTCTTTATTATCGTATTATTGTTATTACGTTATAAACCTGTCTCTACTGTTTCCTCCGACACACGTTTTTCATAATTTATGCGTGGGAAGTTTCGACGACACAATGCAGAAAATTTCCTTCTTAACCCATTTGCAGCGCGAATCAGAATATTCCACGAGCAACGAGCCTGTTACTAATTTGGAATTAATTTTACATTTATAATTGTTAATAATTGTCGTGCAGTTACGTTCCCGTAGTTTAAGAAACAACTGAACCTTACTGAAAAGAATTATAACAAAGTAAGATCTCACACAGTGCTGCTGATGTCCAATACATTGCGCACGAGGTTGTGTTAGTGTCTCACAGTCTGGTAAAAATTCATTATTTGGACAAACGTTAACCGTAACAGAGGGATGTCGTTCGCGATCGTTCGTGACTTTCCTCTTTTACAGAGTAGACCAAGCTTCCAGGTAAACCAAGCAGTAATTAGCTCTTTTCCTCGTAGAATCGGCAAATGTTATCAACGTGTACGGTCGCGACGGGTCGTGGATACGACGGCTGTGGTTTCGTTTAAAATTCCACGACGACGAGACAGCCGTCTCTCCTCCACCCGGGAGGAAAGAATCCGTGACAAAACGAGAACCGAGCATCGAGAGCATCGGGAGCTAATGACACGCGAGTACGAGTTAATCATCGGAACACGGACGATAATCACCGGTCGTCGTCGGCTGAATGGCGAGCGGATACGGGGGGAGGGGCAGACAATTTCTTTTTTACGATTCAATTTCATCGGTCGTTGGCAAATCAATCGGTGGGTGAGAGACCGTTTCCATCGACGGGCGAGAACGGGCCCTCGGTTTCGCTTCTATAAATTGGGGATTAACGACGAAGCGGCCGACGCTGATTGCGCGGAGAAACGCGTGTGCGCACGCACGGATCGACGACTGGATAATTTATGTGAACACGATCGGTCGGAGAGCGCGATCGTTAACGCGAAACGAGCTTGGATTTTCGCGCTGCGAGAGCCCCGATCGTTTGCTCTTTCTTCTCTCTCTCTCTCTCTTTTTCCTCTCGCCAGCGAGCCCGAGACGATTTCTTTGTCGTCAACGAAGTTTGCGTACTCGCTTCGAACCTGAAGTGAATTTTGTTGGAGGCTCTGGCAGAATTTTCCTTCATACAAGTACAAAGGAATTAAAATTTGATACATTTTACAGTACAAATTGACTCGAATTAGGTCTGCCTAGTTGCAGAGTAGAGAATAAGATTGCAAATATTACTCGATTAATGATTAAGCAATCTGCTTATCGTTAAGATTCGATCGAGATTCTCACTGAAACAATAAACTTTTTGTTCGAGTGCATCCAAGGGAATTGAAAATGATTTTTTATTTTAGCGGTGGTAAGCCAGAAAATCGGGCCTCTTCAGGTGCAACGTTGATGCAACGAAAATTAGCGATTGGTTGATTTGGGTCACGTGATTCGCGAGGGGGCGTGGCGTAGACCTCGAGTAGGAGTGGCGTTGTCTGGTACTGAGCGATCGCGCCTGTAATTTGTTTTCCATCGATTCAAATGTTTGCGTGTCGATAAAATTTTATGGCAAAAAAGTCTTCATTTCCTAGCCAGAACAGTTGCTTCTGAGCCTTTCAGTGAGACGAATCGTACTGGGGTACAAATCGTGCAGTTTTTTTATTTCTTTGTCTGTCAATTTGTGTGTTAAAGTGACTTTGTTTTACGCACAGTTTGAGGTGTCGAGGAAACAAAGTTACGTAAAATCGGTTCAACGAACCGAGCCGAGATTGGCAAAGGGAGGAAATCGATAAAAATTTGGCGCGTTTTCATTGGGCGCGTCGGCCGCGCGTTAATTAACGGTCGCCGGGCGAACGTTATCGGTGGCTCGCAGATAATTATTATGCGATGCATACACGGGAATAACGTGCCGATAATTTCGCACCATTCGAACAAATCTGCGCAAACATGATTAATATTACGAACTTTGTAATGCTATCGGATATTCGAGAGGATTCTCGTTCGTTTCTATCGCGTTCGATGACATAATTAACGATAAACGACGATACAGTACCATCGTCGATCTTCCTCTCGCCTACCACGGCCATCTCTCCACTACCCTAATACATTTTTGACCGAGCTATTCGAGAAAAAATACTAACATGGATAAATAATTAGACTCTTGGCACAGTTCCATTAAAGACAATTCCATTATTATTAGATATTTTAGATATTTTCAAGTTTCACGTTCATTTTTACTAATTAGTTAATATTTCGTAAAATTTTTCAACGTGATCAGAAATATATATTTGAACCTTTTTTTTAAATTTCAACGAAAATATGAGTATGTATTTCAAAATCACTCTAGAAAGTCACCTCAGTCGCCTAATTATTATGATTAGCTATTCTCTTTCATCAACGTCAAGACGAAATGAAAAAGACTCTGTTGAAATGATATTGCAATAATTTCAAAGTGTCCAAATATACTTTTCACAGTGTATAGAAAAATGGTTAAGTAAACAAACGTGAACATGAATATATTTATCATTAACGAGTAACATGGTGGGGGAAAAAGGAGAAAATATATGATTGCAACTTGCCTCGTCTCCTTCTCTGTTTTCTCCATCAGCGCAGCTGCGACGACATTGAACGATTTATCAACCACGATACTTGGACAATAATTACACGATCCATCGACTCGCGAGAAAATATTCTATCCCGAGTCTGAGAGCAGATATCTTAATTCACCTTCCTAATGTTATCAGTCGCGTTAATTACTCCGCGTGTGCATCGTTCAATCGCGTTTCAAGCTCGGCTTTTCAGTTCGATAGCACATACACGTATTCCCTCCTATAGCGATCGAATGTTGTACTATTCACGATTGTAGTTTACAACCGTTTCTTCTTAAATTCGTCGTGTACCTCGCATAATTATTCTGTCTAGTTCTATCTAGTTGATCGATACTTAATTTTTTTAACAACTTTTATTAGAAAATTTACTGCTCTTTCATAAATGTAGCAAATAAATCATCAATCCATTGCAATCGAGAATACAACATCCCCTTCTAAACTGCCATTTCTATTTAATACTTTTGTTTTAATCATGACATCGATATTTTCGAACTCATTCTTTATTTTTTCGTGCATTCTTTTGAACATTTAACACTTTCTTGGACAATATAAACGTGACTCGCAGGTCCACCGACTTTAAAATTTAAAATCCTTTTAACTTTATTCTATAAGGACACATAAGGACGATGTTACAAAATTTCAAAATAAACACGGTGATTGAACAATTATTCCGCGTGTTTCGAGCGTTAATCCTCCGTTTCCTCGTTCAACCGCCCAACGCTCGATCCCAAAAAACTTCCCTTCGAATAAATCGCCAATTCGCCGGACAATCCGCAAACGTCCGGGCGAACGAACCAAAGTCCCGACTCAATCGTGTTTCGTCACTGATCGTCAGTTTTTTCTTTCTTTTTGTTTCTCGGATGGGTTGCAGGCGACCTGAGGCTGCCAGGACCGGGGCCAGGGCCGGTCAGGTGCACCCTGAGGAAGCACAAGCCAAATCGGAAGCCAAGGACGCCGTTCACCACGCAGCAGCTGCTCTCCCTGGAGAAAAAGTTTCGCGAAAAGCAGTACCTAACGATCGCCGAACGGGCGGAATTCTCGTCGTCCCTTCACCTCACGGAAACGCAGGTGAGACCGGGTCGGGATATGTTAGCCGTTAAGCTCGAAACCGTCGAAGCGGCCAAGCTCATTTTCTACTTTTCGCGTGGTAATTACTCCAGCCAGGCACGAAGAAAGAAAGAGAGAGAGAGAGAAATCTCATCTGCTGTTTAGTCACCACGCGGAATATCTCGCTTTCACGAGAAATTACGCGCGCATCGACGAAGGTTTGACGATCGTAAATTTGTGCGTGACCTTCGAGAGTCGCTTCGAACTCGTCATCTCGTGGAAATTGTCCATTAGGTACATCGGGGAACGCAGCGAAATACCGTTCGAGTTAAACGTGCGCCTGGAATGAGCAAATGGTCCCGATAATGGCAGATTTACCGGCTATCTCCTTTACCTTCTCTCATTAGCTCCGACGATTGGAGCTAACGCGCGGAAAACTCGGGTTGTTTCGCTCTTTTACGACGCACGTCGCAATTCTCTGTCGCTCGGGCATTCCGTGGAAATTTCACGAACGTATCATAACGCGTGTGATTATCTTGAAATTTTATTAACGTGCTTTCATACGCGAGACACACGAGACCGTTGAGTTTGAAATCTTCGTCGGAGAAACGTGCGTAAAATGTTGGACGCAAGTCGCACATCTTTTGCAAAGTGCCAACGAAATTTTCATACGTTTCGCGCGAAAATTCGGAGATACACAGCTTGAAACTCCTCTCGACTCCTTACAACTCAAGCGACAAAAGCTCGAGAAGCAAGTTTTGCCGTAAAGTAATTTTGATCGATCGTATTGGATCAGACGTTTGGAAGGATCGTGACAGACCTACGAGAGAATACCTATAATCGGAGCTTCTCTTAAAAGAAACGACTGGGAAACGATTCTCGGAAACGCGCGAATAGAGAAAGCAACAGCCGAAGAAGAAAAATCGCTCGCACGCAACGAGGGGGCTCGTTTTCTTCGAAAGCCCATCCACGTGAATTTACGATTCGCCTGGCCGCAACGCGTTCATTCGGTCCCTCCTGCCCGTACTTTCTCGCGGTGCAATTTTATCCTCCCGCCCCTCCGTTCTTCGTTTCTGTTTGTGCCCGCTGTTGTTGCCTCTCGTTCCTCTTTGTTTCGTAATTGCCCGGCCAGGACGCTCGGGATCAAAACGAGCAAATTCTCTCTCTCGCGCATCAGATACGTCACATCGAGGCGGGTAATTACACACCCTTCTACGGACTCCGCCGGCAATTAACATGATTGACGTTAATTAAATTGAACGTAATGAAACGATGTTATGCGCAATTTTTGTATCTGCCGAAATGATCAGCGCTCGTTTGCCGCGGCGAGCCATCGGTTCGCCCCGAATTGTTTCCCTCGCCAGTTCTCTTCGCTTTCTCCATTTTTATATTTTGTAAAACTTTGTAGAACCCGCGATTCTGTTCTTACGAGACGAGTCTACAGGATTAGACCGAAAGAACATTTCTCTTTTTTCTTTTTTCTTTTTTGTTTGAAATTTCGTTCTCTACGAAAATTTTTCGTTCTTGAAAATCACAAGTGTACTTTGTCAAATAAACTTCTAGATGAGATATATGATTGAACCCTTTGACATACAAATTCGACGTGCAGAAAAATGATATTTATTTTTCATTTAAACGTTTGTGCAAACTTGACAAAGATAATTTTTATACTCTCGTATTTGCACCGCGAAACGTTGTAAACGCAATACTGGCAAACAGAATTAATAAAAAGTGACGAAAGAACAAATTAATAATTCAGTAGCTTCTTAGGAAACGCACCTCATTGTGTGTCAAGGAGTTGAAAGTGATCTTCGTCGAGCAGTCTCAAATTTCTGATTGAGTAAACAAAGAGTTCGTGATAAAATTTCTCCATTCTTTTTCCTTTGGTTCTGAAAAAATAGTACGCGATTGGTAATAATTAATAATTGCCTCGATACTCCTGTTTAGAATCTATTCTTGTCTTATAAAAGAGATCTAATCGGTATAATTGGAACGAGTCTGTAAACAGCATCAGTGAAAGGCGATATATTCGTCAAATGTACCTGCAAGTATTCCAACTCTTTCGCGAGCCACTGAACATTGAAAAAAAATTCGCGAGACTTGCGTACAAGTGCCACGTGTCGATGAGATTGATCCACGTACTCGTATCCAAAAGTCGATACATCGACACGCTTATTACACGCAATTGAAAAGTTTTTATCGGGCGCAGGAGCGAAGTAGCGAGCGCGGTGATTAGCCGTCTGACCCTAACATTCTGGTTCTACTTCTAATTTGTACCAGACGCAGAGGCGGCGAACCGAACTGTTTCCTTTCGCTGATAATAACGAAATATACCCCGGCTCTGTTGGCATATTAATTAACCGAACCACCACGACCGACGTTCGTTGCGAGTGCAAGAGTATCTCTGGAAATTGATCGTGTCTTACGAGACGAAATTTGTCAGGCGAATCGTAAATTCTTGGTCGACTGGCTCGGTTGGCTCAGGCCGGCCTTTGCCGTTGGGCAACCACGACCGAAAGGACAAGATCGTTCAATCAAAAATAGACGAATTGGTTGCCTTTGAGATGGAGACTGAAGTCGTTTTAAGTATTCAAACTCGATCGACGCTGCGTTCGAAACTCACTTGCGTTGCTCGGTCGACGAAAAACTTTTGCAGCGATTGAAAATAAAGGAAGATCTTCGACGCGAAAGTTCAGGAAATCGTGAAACTTTAGCATTTTTGTCCTTGAAAATTCGTAAAAAAAAACGACGAAAGAAGTTGCTTGTCTTAATTAATCAGAGTGGCAAAATATTCATCAGTTGTTCGCAACTTTCGTCTACAATTTCTTCCAATTTAACGAATAATTGATAAATTTGTCACCGCGTGAAAGTCGTAATTTGGAAGGATAATTTTTCTCTCGAAAGTTAGTAACAAATAATCGCAATTATTCAAAAGGAAGCCGTAATTTAAAAAAGTAAATTTTCTCTCAAAAAGCTACGAAATAAAATCGAAAAGGTATTTAGATAAGAAAACAATCACACGTAGTCCCTGAGGTTTCACAATCTTTCTTTTTTTTGGATTTCTAAACTTTTCCCTAATAAAACAAAAGTCGCAAAATTTAAAGACGATCGATAGCCAAAAATTGCCCGATAACCAAGGAGCTGCGTTGAAACAGGAGCGGAGAGAGAGAAAAATCGCAAAGGCTCGTAATAAAATTAACCAACCGCCGGTTGAAGCCAGTTTCTAGACCAGCGTACACGTGTCTCGCAGGCCAGGCCAAAAAGACAATCGCGATGAGGCTATTACCGCCCTCTGGCTCTGGCTAGCGTGTTCGAATACACTTTGCGTATTCATTACAATGCATCAGACGAAATGAAGCCTCGGGTCCCGTTCATTTGCTTAGATAAGCTACGATCGCGTCCCGTCGCCTCCTCGTTGTCCTCCTCCGTCCTTCCGAAACGGAGCCACGGATCGCCACCACCCAGCACAGCCGGCCGGCTCTCCTCTCATTATTCACCCGCGACGAAGAGGTATGTTCGCGATTTGGGTTGCGATATTCGCGCGGTTAGAATGCAACGGCAGACGTTCGTGGAAATAATTTTGCGAGAGACGGTTCGCTGCCTGTCACATCCATGGAAATTCATCGCCCTCTCTCTCTCTCTCTCTCTCTCTCTCTCTCTCTCTTCTGCTCAAGAGAGTGATCGATCCCCCTGGAACGACGATTCGCGTGTTTGAAAAATGATTCACCACGGAGAAGAGAGACAACGGCCTCTCGTTGTATCGCGATGTAGCTTTCTTGGACAAAATTGGGCGTCTGTCGTTGCTCGAAGCTTCGACGCGTTCAGATTCTCTGATCGAAATTTATGCAAGAGCAAGTTTACTCGAACTTTTCCCCCTTTTTTCTCGCGTTTCTCAAAAGCTATGTGCTCGGAGATTATCGCGCTGAATTAACTCGGTGTGTGTGCAATTTTTTTGAGAGCCCATTTAATTTAAAATTAACGATGCAGAACGTTGAAAATTGCAAATAATTTCTCACTTCCCGTCTGTTCAGTCTTCTGTAATTTTCGTTCCGTCCGTTACGAAACACAATCGAGTAACATTCCGCGCAAGCGAGTAAAATGAGAAAATAAAGATCACAGTTCACTCCGGAGGAACAAAATCCGTTTGATCCGGGCCTCGGAGAGGGAGTGGTAAAGTCTCCAGGTGCGTGTGCAACAAAGGGAACGCCGTTGGATTACTCGCGTCCCTGGAAAATTGCGCGTTAACCGTCGATGGCTGAAGCGTCGGGTCACAACCGTGAAAAACAGGAAGTCGTTGGCCGGAGAGAAAAACACCAGGCTCCTCCGGTGTATATCGCAATATGTCTCTGCACCGGGTGAAACACTAACGATTTGATTGCGCATTGTCACGCGACGCGCGAGATTTCTACTTTCTAAGCGGCGAGATGTATCCTCGGTTACGTACACGCGTCGCCCGACCCGTCGTAACCGAGATCGTGGCTTCATTTGTTTAAGAGTCACGCGATTTATATCGTTTTCCCTTTTTCTTTCTCTTACTTTTTTTGAACTCGCATCTGCGCGAGTTGTTATTTACCCCTTGTAACCCGGCGAAATGCTCATGCCCGTTTCAGCGATCAGATTACGGCTCCTTGAACTCGTTACGCGTGCTCCAGGGCGCTTAATGCTAATTCCCCGCCGTGGAGCTGCGTAGCCGGCGCGCATTACGCTCGATAAAAATAATGGTAACGAGAATAATAACGGCGATAATAGGAAGATTGTCGTCGTTACGTACACGCGGCCACTCGGATATTGCCGCTCGGATGACGGACCGAGTGTCTCGCTGGCCAGAGTGTTTCTCAAATATCCTTAACCGTTTTAGCGCCAGGGGTTTTTAACACGTTGCGCGCCGGCCCCGCAATAACGCGGGTTTCTGAGTCTATCGCTTGACCGTCACTCCCGCGATGTTGCGGAATTTGTTTGCTTGTATGGATGTATTGCATTCACATCGATTTGCATTCACTTGTCTCGGTTACGTCGATCTGCATTTGCTATACTCATTGTTCAGAAACTCGCGAATGAGACCAGCGTTTAGGCCGGCGTTTGGGCTTTAAGTGGCCGATATGTTGCCGGCGCTTAGCCTTCAAATGTCTCGTATACCGCCGGTGCGCAATGTGTTAAAAATCCGTGTTCGATTGTGCCATGCAGCGCGATAGCGCTTCGTTCATTTATTTGCGAGCAATACCGATCGACGCGATCGCGCTGTTTTTTTTCTTCGTCCAGATATGCCGCTCGGTGCGTTCGCGCTTCATTCCATCGGTCGTATCAGACACATCTTATTAATATTATAAATATTCGTGTTTTGTTTATGTGACAACATTCTATAAAATAGGTTTTGATTTTCCAATTCAAGATGTAATTTGTACGTTCGCGGCTCATTTCACCACAGTACGCGAACAGCGGTTAAATATCCTCGACAGGGCACACACGAGGTGCTTCGAAACACCTCGAACAATTCGAGCAAAATTATTTCGGATAATTTCGAGTGGTTTGATTGTAAAGAATGGTTCCTTTGTCCGGCTGGGCGAAAAAGTTCCATCGAAATGGAATGCCACGTGCGTCAAAGTCTCGATAACGACGAAAGCAATTGGGAATTTGTTGGGAATTCGACGATTCGAATTGACTCTTTGATATACGCTCGTGCAATTAGTAACACCAGGGTAAACACGGATGCAAATTAATTTGTTAGCTGGCCGCTTACGTAACCAGCGAGAACGTGAAATTTTCCAGCGAACGATCTCTGCGGGAAAATCACGAACGTTCGTCGTGGAGATCGGTGTTAAACGACGAACGTCACACGCGTGACTCGTTGTCGTGTAAAAAGTTTGTGGAATATATTTATATTTGTGTCATTTCTTCGAAACGACGACGCATTTATTAACCCTTTGCTGCGCGTCCACTTGTATTTATTTTAACGTAAATTAAGTAAAATGTTTTTCATTCGTTTATTATTATTTATTTTTTATAATTTAAATTTGTATCATCACCCCAGCGTGACACGTGAATTCAAGGTTAGCGTCGAATCGTGAAACTGGCGAGAATATTATCGATACGATATAATATAACGTGTGAAGAAAATAAGACGATTGCAGAAAAAATTCAATGTTTTTCATTCATTTATTATTATCGTTATTATTACATAATTTATTTTTCATAATTTCTAAAACGAGCAAATTCGTATTACGTAGCTCTAACTTATTATTAGGTCGTGAAACTGGGAAGAATATTATTAACACGACGAACATAATTTTAAAGAAAGAAGTGAACGTTTCATTCCTCATCGAGGAACAGCGAGAAAGATGATCTGAGTACGGAGGAAAAAATTGAAACGAACGATCGTTGCTGAAATTTTCTACGCGCCTTCTGCGATTCGATGATTCGCGCGACGCGGTTCGGACAGAGGAGAGCGCGGCTCTTCTGTCCAAACAGAAAAATCGGCCGGCGACTGTGCAAACACAATTAACCACGCCGAGAGAGCGGGCCCGGAGCGATTCCTATACGCGAATTCGACTCGCGTATTTTTCCACGTAGCAAGTTTCCAACTACATCGACGAATTCCATTGGCTCGCACGGCACGACCTGCTGCTTTCACCAATTTGAGCCGGCTAATTACGCGCTAAATAGCCGTTCATGCAGCACCGTGGTGCGCCTATTTTCTCTCTGCTTTCGCCCTCTCTCTGTCTCTCTCTCTCTCTTTCTCTCTATACTTGTCTCTCCCGATCCCGATCCCGATCCCGTCGCGTCCCTTGTTAGACCTCTGCTTACGTAGCCCGCGCGGCTTGATCGATAGCGTAATTATTTAATTACGTGGCCGCCGCGTATCGACGCGCTCCTCCCGCCTCTGTCTGTTCACCGCCGGCCGTTTTCTACTTCGGCTGGCATCGACCAGGTTTCCCCAGACCGGTCGGCCAACCACCGGCTGACAAGCGACACGGTGAAAATCGATCTCGGGGAGCTGCGCGCGATGGAGGCTTAGTAATTAAAAAGTTGTGCCTTGGGTGTTGATCGGAGATAACGTTACGCACTGACGAGGCAAGTTCCGGACGATCGAACGAAATTTGGAGGTTTGCTTCGTCTGCCGGTGATGGAACGATTTATCTTTCCGCGATCCTTCGTGAAGAAGCAATCTTCGCATCGCCTTGAAAGAGAGAGAAAGACTCTGCGAACGTGCAAATTATGCAATTGACGACAGATTCTACGAATGTATAACCCAACATTCTGTTTCTAGAGTCAACCTTCTTCCACTTACTTTACTTGCTTGTAACACGAGATGAATTTTTCTACGAAATTTAATTCGTAGCTACGAACTAATTGATCCCCTTCTACTCATATTTTCACCATGAAACGCACATCAAGGAAATTCAACCTTCTTCCACTTACTTTACTCGCTTGTAAACGAGATGAATTTTTCTGTAAAGTTCAGTTTGTAGCTACGAAATAATTGATCCCCTTCTACTCATATTTTCACCATGAACACATATCAAGGAAATTCAACCTTCTTCCACTTACTTTACTCGCTTGTAAACGAGATGAATTTTTCTATAAAGTTCAATTTGTAGCTACGAAATAATTGATCCCCTTCTACTCATATTTTCACCATGAAACGCACATCAAGGAAATTCAACCTTCTTCCACTTACTTTACTCGCTTGTAAACGAGATGAATTTTTCTATAAAGTTCAGTTTGTAGCTACGAAATAATTGATCCCCTTCTACTTACATTTTCACCATGAAACACACATCCAGGAAATTCACAGAACTGTAAAAATAATAGGAAATAATCTTCGATGGTAATGCTCGTGTCTGAGCGACAGGCCAAAGCTCCGAACAACAGCCCAGATTTTCCACAAGGAAAAATTTAACCCTCTGGTGATGTCTCCCCTCTGTTGCAGGTGAAAATCTGGTTTCAAAATAGACGGGCGAAGGCGAAGCGGCTGCAGGAAGCGGAGATCGAGAAGCTGAGGCTTTCGAGGCCTTTGTTACACCCGAGTTTCGGCTCTGGCCTGATGTTCTCCGGAGTGGGGCCTCCCGGAACACCAGGAGTGCCTCCCTTCATCGCGGCGGCCATGGCTAGGCACACCCATGTCGCGGCCGCGGCAGCCATGTTCATGGGGCCCCCTGGACACAGGCCTTAATAAGGCAGAGTCGAGCTGCCAAGAGCCCAAGTCGCTCGTACCCTGGCCAGTCTGCTTCTTCCGCACTGGCGAACCGCGCAAGAAACCTCTCTCGTTGCGAGATTCAATCGAGCTCGCCGAATCGACTGAACCACGGCGACTCGTCCAACGTTTCGTTAGAAGAGAGAGAAAGAGAGGATTCAATGGAACCGATCAGGGTGTAATCCCATGATCGAAACAACGTGGAAACAACAAGGACCGGAGAGGAGTCTGTGATGATTCGTAAAATGGTGGTGGTGACGGGTTTGGAGAATCAAGGTTGAAGTTCCGAGTGAATGAAATTGCTGGAAAAGAGGAAGCGTTTTATGCGAGTCCCTTTACTGCGAGAGTAAAACGAAAGGCAAACTGAGAACGAGAGCCTCTCTGAAATCCGTGGTAACGAGCAGTGCGATCTGTGACTGTGGCCAGCGACAAAAGGAAATAGAACAACGCTACGAAGGATACGGCGAGAGAGTTTTCGATCAGACGCAAATTCAAGACCACCGTAACCTGTGTTTCATCTCGAAATACGTTCCAAACCATAAAACCAGTGATTTTAAGTTACGCTCGGTGAACATTCGACAGATTCCACTTTCCGGTTCTCGTGTCTCGATTGAAAACAGTTTCTGCTTACGCGACAAAATAATTTCGGAGATCCATAGCCCGCGAGCGATCTCAACGAAGCCGCGATCTTCAAGCCCGTCACCTTCTGTCGAGCCTCAACGAGAGGCTAATTCAGTGACGAGTGATCCAGCACGGACGCGGTGGAAATTTAAACGGCGCGAGTTTCCAAGCGCGACACGTGAACGCGCGCGATGTTCGTCGCTCGTCGTAGAAAGCGGCGAGGAGTTCAGCTCCGGCGTTCTCGCGAAACGATAAATCGACGGTGACTCTTACCCGCTGCCAGATCGTTCTGGCCAGAAACGTGACACACCGATCTCCCGTTTCTTTTTTATTTCTTTTTTTTTTCTTCTTCTTCTTCTTTCTACTTTCGCGCATCCTCGTGTCGCGGCACGAATGATTTTATTCCACGCGAAACAGACTCCCGGGCGGTAAATAAATCCTAGATTAACTTGATGCTGACGGACGACTCTCGCCGCTGCGATTTCGAAGCAGTTCTTAGGTTCTTAGGTTTTCGTCCCTCGAGTTTAATAGTCGGAGTTTGTGCTCGATTGATATCAAATTAAAATGGAGGTCAGTTTTTCTTTGCTACTTTGGAAACGTGATAAGATAACAGAGAATCGCATAAGTCTTTGAATATAATGGCATCAAATTGTTTTAAAATTAAGAAAATAGTCGGAATTTGTATCAAATTAAAATGAAAGTCAGTTTTTCTTTGCAACTTTGAAAACCTGATAAGATAATAACAGAGAATCGCACGAGTCTTCGAGTATAATGGCGTCAAATTGTTTCAAAATTAAGAAAATGGTCGAAATTTGTATCAAATTAAAATGAAAGTCAGTTTTTCTTTGCAACTTTGGAAACCTGATAAGATAATAACAGAGAATCGCATAAGTCTTCGAATATAATGGCGTCAAATTGTTTTAAAATTAAGAAAATAGTCGCGCGTCAAGAGTCGTTCGTCCGCATCGAGCCTAATCGCGATGCGACTGCATTTAGTGCGCATTTTTTTCGAGGCGTTTGATCTCAGTGAAAGGGGAGGGGGAGAAGAGAAAATCGTACGAAGCGAATGTACATATTGTAAATAAGCCTCTGTCGAGCCGCGTGAGTGTACGTATGTATATATAAATATTAATATATCGACGCGTGTACAGGACGTTCGAGTACCGATTAATCGCGATGCGAATGAAGGGAGAGCGCGAAAAACGAGAGCCGGGGCCGACCGACGAGAAAGAGGAGAGAAGTGGAGGGACAGCGTCTCTCGAGCGACGTTGCTGACCGTGACACCGCTCCTTTCAATTAACCCTGAGCTCGTTCGGTCCGTTTATCCCCCGGAGGGAAATTTACGGGTGACGATATATATAGTCGATCGACCGTAGGTCGGTGAAGAGGAAAGGAAAAGAAGCTACGTAGCCGACGATTCCACGATAGAGCAGCTCGAGTAGAATCCCCGCTCCTTTAACCCCCCGAAATCCTCCTTTAACGATCGCATCGAACCGCGTCGAGAAGTTGGACGGCTCGAACGCGCGGAGACTCGAAATTGGAAACTAGACACGCGCGACACCGAGCAACGATGAACGCGATAAAAATTATCTGAAAGAAAGAAAGAAACATTCGCGCGTTTCACGATGGAAATTCTTCGACTAGATTCGAGCGTCAAATGAATTTTGTTTTCTTTTCTTTTTTTTTTTTTTTTTAAGAGATAGGCAAGCGACACGAGAGCCAGAGAGAAAGAGAGAGAGAGAGAGAGAAAGAGAGAGCGTGTATACGTGTCCAAAGGACGACAAAGGGGTGTAAATTATATTCGACAGGAACCGGCGATCGTTTCGAGATCGTCGCGAATGTGTGTATCGTTTCGACGTTGCGAACGCGACCGGATTGTACCTAAGCGCTCTGTATAAATGTAACATGATAATTTATCCATGGAAGTATACCATAGCAAAATAAAAATGATTTCAGTATTTACACCGAGTTGTGTTACCGATCACTCTTGCGTCCACGAGTCGTCATCTCCGCGATATCGAGATCGAAAGGTGCGAGATAACCCCTCGACCGGCGGTAGATCCAAGGTGTCCGTTCAGTTTCGTAATATGGATACACATGATATTATAGAAATATAAAGTTCGAAAAATACGATATAAAATAAAAATGGCTGACAGTACAGAAAAAAAGGACCTAACACGCCGGACGAGGGTCGACTGTAATCTCTTTAATTTTCAGAATTCACAGGAGCCTAGAGGTAAGTGAAACGCGATTTCTAGAGATCCTCGGCTCTCGATCCGTTCTTGTTCGTCGAAAGAAACAGAGAGAGAGAGAGAGAGAGAGAGAGAGGAGAAACGATCGGAAAGGAGGAAAGAGAGCCGAGGAAGGAAGGGAGTTGCTCGTCGGGCGCGACGAAATGTATCGCAAAGTCATCGGCGACGAGAGGTGAGTGGCGGCTTCGTATATGGCAAGTAGTCGAGGCAACGGTATAGGGCGGCCGAAAGTGTCCGCCAGATAATTAGAAATATGTTAATCCGGCGTGGCCGCTAATTGGTTTTTGACTAAATTTTTAATTAAGTCTTAAGCCCGGGCGGCGCGCTGATTTATCGCGGCGGGGCCCCCGGCTAATTATAAAATATCCGTATACGCGCGCGAGTCTCACGCACGCACACACTCGAATCTGCGTCTGGTATCTACCACGGCCCCTCCGTACGCACCTGTCCCGAATAATCTGTCCATGAGCGTCGGCCTTCTTCCGTTTCCACTCCGATACGCGTATCAAACCGTCTAATTGGAGCCGATCTCCTTCTTCGCTCGCCTCTTCGCCCGAGATATTCGGTAAAGTTAACGAGCCTGAACCTTCTAACCAATCCCCCGTATCGCGGATTATTATTCAAATTACTCCGCCGAGGAAGAAGATCAGCTTGTCGCGAGATAAGATCTCGCGGTCTCGTTCTCTCGCAGACTGTCGAGAGA
This sequence comes from Melipona bicolor, assembly GCA_030673865.1. Lineage (NCBI taxonomy): Eukaryota > Metazoa > Arthropoda > Insecta > Hymenoptera > Apidae > Melipona > Melipona bicolor. The sequence goes on from JAHYIQ010000012.1 coordinate 5,814,177, forward strand.
AGAGGCCGAGTTCGCGAATCTGCGAGCGATGACTAAGCGATGGGCTACGAGAGAGAGAGAGAGAGAAAGAGACTGAAATTCAACGGTTATGACGGAAGTGGCGTTGCAAGTGGTCGACGCCAATGCGTGGATTCACGTATACTCGCGTCCACAGGGTCCACCTTCCCTATCTACTGCAAGAACGGGGTAGAGCCAGCGGAGAAGCCACCTTCTCCGGGCTGAAACGAGAAGGGCCGGGGGATCCGTTCCACTGGCACGTCCGATCAAAGAGGTCTGCCGCCTTCTTTGAATCCCCGTCGGCCCCGACTCGTAACTGTCGTCCCCTCATTCGAGACCAGTAGCCTAATTGTTCTCGGCGGTATATATACGTGTATATGTACATATACACGATTTGATTATTAGAACCAACCAAATCGCTGCAACGCCATTGCACGAGTTCCGCAACCTTTCTCTTCGCAACCCTCACCGACAAACGTACGAGCGTTTCTTCTAGCCGTTTTAATTGGTAGGCATCGATCGCGGTCTGTAAGCGAACGTTGGCAAATCCAAGAGAGACACCGAGGCAGAGTATTCGTCGATGGTGTTGTGACCATGCCTCTGACATTTTCTCCTCTTTGTACGAAACTCCATTTTCGACCGAAGATCATCCAACAGTCGCATCTACTGTCGGAGATCCTTTGGATAATCCCACTGTGACTGCACAAAGTGCAACTTGAAAGCAACTTGAAACGATTGTTTCGCCTCTTGAATGATTGGAAAAAAGTATATGGTCCAATTGAAAAAAATAAAGACGACTTTGGAAATCTTTCAACATCAACTTTTGTATTGAACAACTTTTCATTAGACGTGTAGTTTCAAAGTTCTTCGCAGGTGTGTGCGGGTTGCGCTATTCAATACTGGTATATCCACATTTTGAGAATTTTATTTTGCGGACTCGACGTTACAAAAGTACCAATTACCTGTGATAATTATTAGTCGTCATTTGAAAGATGAAGCGAGTGATCTTCTCGTCCTACGAATAAATACGAATAAACGAAATTGCAATTACAAACGAACGAAATATTCGTCTCGTGAACGTGTCGACTGCCGACGTTCTTCTCGGGTTCGGACGGTGCGTGAGTATTCAGAGAAATCGGCAGAGTGGCAACGAGGCCGAGGACGGAGGAGGGTGACGGTGAAGATGAGGGTCTCGAGGTGAAAAGAAGGCGAGCAAACGCGCAAACAGCGACCCTCTAGAACGACGATTTACCGTTAAAGGGTTTACAAACAGGCGCCAGGTATTTGCTACCTCCGCGGATCGGAAGCTCCCTCCTCTCTTTGTCCAACGCTCCGACTCCGGCCCGTCCTCTTGCTCGCTCGGCCTCCTCCGTCCCATCTCTAGAGGGTCTCTCCCTCTATTGCCAAGAGGAGAGCCTCTCCTGTTACACGCGCACCGATCGCCGCTCCCATATAGATGAAATTTATGTACGAGGCCGACCGATCCTACGCATGCGGTCACATTGAGCGCTGACAATTAATTAAAGAATAATTTCTTGTCTTCGCGATACCCGGAGGAGCGTCGCCAGTTGGCGGCCAATTATGCCTCCGGACGAGAACGGAATACCAAACAGGCCTGTCGACGACATCGAGAGAGTGAGAGCGAGAGAGAGAGAGAGAGAGAGAGACTCTTTCGATGTGTCCGCTCCGTGCTACCGGCTCCTCACTTCGTCCTCGAATCGTTTCTCTTTCTCTCCGGCCGCCTCTCTTCTCTCCTGCCTGCCGCAGCACACGCTCCTCTTCGCCTAACCGTGTCCCACACACGGCACAATGAGAAACCTGGATCTCGATCGGCCAACGGATTTCGCGCGTCCGTCGCCGGAATTTCAACCGCCGTGGATCTCAGACGCGGTGACAAGACGATCGGAGAGTCGGTTGCAACGGGCGATACGCGCACCCGTTGATAGCTGTTCACCTTTAGAGGACCGACGAGGTGCAGCAGCTTCGAGCATCGCTAATCAACGACACGTTCTTCTCGATGGAAGGAGCTTTCGAAATATTTTGGAGCTTTTTTTAGTTGCGCTGCATTGGAGTTGACTCGCATCGTGGGAATCTCAGACGTGCTCAAAGTTCTGAAATTCGACGACAGTCGGAGTTGTTCGTTCGAAACAGTGAGCGGAGCAGTCTGTAAATTCTCAGTCCAATTAAAAAAACTTTAGGTGCATGAGTCGACTGCGAAACTGCGTCTCCTCCGGGACAACGATCGGTATCGAACGCGCGAACGTCCGAGATTACGAGCGCGCGATGCATATGAGCATTTTGCGGCGGCAGTTTTCGGGATTCGACCGGGATTCGTCGGGTCCCGAAAAGGGTAAGCGAGCTGGGGATCAAGAGTGGCCGTGGTCTGGCTGGACCGGAAGGTAGCCACAGTGCATGCGTGTGTGTGTGTGTGTGTGTGTGTTTATGCGTGGAGATGGGGGAGGGAGGGAGAATTCACGGTTAACGCGTGCATCGAAAGCAGGCCTCCCCCTTCCCCCCTCCCTATTCAGTTTATCCAAATTAATTGGTCGTAAATTAAGCGGCTGGTCGGCGAGGAGCGCGGCGAAACGAAGCTGGAAAGAGAGAGAAGCAACGAGTGGTTGTTGTGTGGACACACGAGAAAAGAAAGAGAGAGAGAGAGAGAGGTTGTCAGAAGACGCGACAGGGACACGGTGATGGTTGGTTGCGCGCGTACGACGAGGAGAAGGCGAGGAGAAAGGCCGACCGAGGAGAAGAAGAAGAAGACGTAGACGGGGAAGGAAGAGGGCCGAGAACGGCGGGGCGGGAGTTACCCGAAGGGAGCACGAGGGGAAAAAAGAGAATTGAAAAGGGAATGCTAGCCGGGGGGGACAGTAGCGCATCGACACGCCATTATGTGGCGGCTGGGACTAATTTATACAAGAGAAAGACGAGGATGCCGCGGAAAGTCAATCGTGGCAGTGGCCGGCCGAACGCTCGACGAGGACGGCCGGGCGGTGGCCGTTGGAGCGACGAGGATCGAGAGTGGAGATCGCGGGCATTACTTAAAAGAGGGTTCCTAATTGGGAGCCAGCCACTGTTTCGACGGGTGTACCGATGCTCGGATTCGTGTCCCGCAGAAAGGGGAATTAAGGAGGAAGAAAAAGGGACCGTGGTGGATTCGAGGAAGGAAAGCTTCTCTTTCTGCTCCCGGCCCCTCTAGCCGGATGGGCTTTGATCGAAATACCTTCCCGACCGTGTTTACCTTTTCGGGCGTGTCTTCCACGTAGACCACGTCGAACGAATTAAATTGGCCTTTTTCGGTTTTTTTTTTCACTCTCTTTTTTATCGAATCAATGGTATGAATTTATTAGCGGGTGTAAAATGACGCGGGACGTTAGAAACCCGAAGAAGCTAAAAGCTAAGCTCCCGTCGATTGATTTCGGACGAGCGTCTCTTCGCTTCTCTTCTCTCGTTCGAAGCCACTTCCACACGAGCTCGAGACCCGTAGCACAGATCTTGACACATAATTTACCAAGTAAATGGGGGGCAGGGGGGTTTAGGTTAACCTGGCAGGAATCTTCCCACCACGAGGGGAATCACCACGGCCTCTAATCGCTTCTATCTGCCGAGGATCAAACGCACGGAAGACGGATACACGCTGGGTATTCTCCTCCTCGTGGTCGTCTTGGAAACTTCACCGGGCACCGACACGTACTCGCTACGGATGGGATCAACTCCAATATGTAGCAATACGTAGTATATACCTCGTACGAATCAAATTCGATATTCAAAGTTTCGTTTCGCGGAGCTCGACGTACCTATACTCGACGTTTTGTACGAGCTAGTTTCGAACAAAGTCCGGCCGAGTGTTTGCGGGGACTTGAAACTTTCACGGAGTAAGTGGAATACTCGAATCTTCGAAATCGGTATTCTCGAGAAAGGAGAAGCCGCCGATCGGACGTGAAAGTGACGTACATGCACGTCGGGCGCATTAATATCTGCTGATACGATCGAAACACGCTTACAGGAAATCCAACCTTAACCTCTTGTCTCGCGCGATGTCGAGCCGTGTCGAAGCTCGATTCGTACGAGGTACGAATTTGAAAGAAAAATTTCAATTCGTATTTTCAGGTCGGACCGAAGGTTAACCCTTTCAACTCGTGCGACGATACGAGTTTATCGCGACTTTCGAGTCTCTCGCTCAATGATAAACCTCGATAGTCACTCGCCAAGTTTTGTGAGTAAGAGTTACAAAAGAATAAATTACATCGTGGAAAAAATATTGAACCTTAGCGTTGTAATTTATCTAACTCGCCTTGAAATAAATACAGGTGGACGTGCAACAACATGGAAAACAAATCGAGTTCAAAGGAATTGTAATACATCGATGCTTCGTATGCAACATTAACAGTAATTTTTCTTGGATATTTTCCAGATGTGTATTTTTAGAGATTCGAAATGATTTTTCGCAAAACGTATAAATAGAAGCTCGCGTACTTCGTTGTATTTTCTTTTTTCACTTTAATCTCCCTTTAACAGCGTCAAAATTATAATAACTGACGTCACTTTCCGAAGAAGAAGAAGAAGAAGAAGAAGAAGATTAAAAATCGCAGGGTCAAAACCCAAGGGGGTTGAAAGGTTCGAACCTGCTTGCGAGGCGCTCGATCCCATCTCTGGTGCTTGCGTCGCGGCAGGAGGGGGAGGGTAAGGGAAGAAAACGGCGTCGGGTATCGATCGTCCGCGGAACGATCGCCATGTCAAGTTCGGCTTTCGATGGAAGCGCGCGCAAGTAAAGTAATCGTTTCTCCCGAAGCTTACACGCGTTTCCCCATAAATCGAGCGGATCGCTAGGCAGGTACGCGGATCATGTGCCGTTGCCGGTAATTGCCGGCAAGATGAATCGGGACGAAATCCCGTTTCCGACTTCGTAGGAAATTTACGAAGCCGGCCGAGTCCTCCGGCTGGCCGGGGAACGGCACCGAGTCCCCGCGTTTACGGCGAGAAAGTCGCCCGGCAAGAAAGTCTCTCAGCGGCCGATGCAAACGCCGCGCGCCGTGGAGGAGACGCGTTTCAAAAACCGCGCACGGATACTCCGTGCTCCTAATTAGGTACGAGCTCTGATGGCTGTTCTTACGCGAATGAAAACGAATAGAACCAGATCGGTCGCCGCTTCGCAGACGCAGACGCCGATCCGCGGTCAATTCCAGAGGTCGATCGTTGCTGATGACGCACGATGCTTCCAGTTGCGGCTTCTTTCCCCCTTTCATCATGTTAGATCTGCTATTTGCTGTTCGATCATCACGATCGAAGATGAAGAGAAATTGAATTAAACGTGATGGATGTTCGATTCAATGGTCAAAATTTTGACGACGTCTCTCTTGTCAGAGAGGTGAGAAGGAAGAAATTATTATAGTATTTCAGCGTTGAAACTGGCAATTCCAAGTCTCGTTGTTTTTATATTTTTATGTTATCACCGAAAGTGATTTTAGGTGCAACGCTGATGCAACGAAAATTAGCGATTGGTTGATTTGGGTCACGTGATTCGTGAGGTGCGTAGACCTCGAGTAGGAGTGGCGTTGTCTGTAATTTGTTTTGTATCGATTCAAACGTTTGCATATCGATAAAATTTTATGGCAAAAAAGTCGTCTTCGTTTCCTAGTCAGAACAGTTGCTTTCAGTGAGACAAATCGTAAAACGTTTTAATAATTTTTATCGTAAAAGGAATCGCGTTATAAACTTTTAATTATATATCTCTCGATCTGGATCTTTGATGAGCGGGCGAAAAGGCGAAACACGATAACGTTGTATTTGAACGTTGTCAGTTCCAAAAGTTTCACAAATTTAAGATGCATTTCATTATGTTTATATTTTGGAGATTTCAGTTCAGATCTGTCGTAAAAAAATTATACGGTAAAGATTCTACTCGTAGAGATTCTGAAAGTTTCACAGATTTACAGTGCGTTTCGTTATTTTTATATTTTGAAGATTTCAAGCCAGATTTACCGTATATAAGTAAAAGCTGAATGGTATTATACAAACTTTTGATTACATATCTCTTTCCATAATCAACGTTCCGCAGCTACGTGTACGAAGCTTGTCATTTCCATTCGGACGGCACGGGGACGATACAAAAATCGTCGTAAATACCCGTTAAATTAGAAAACTCAACGCGGCAGAGACATTGGGGTTTCTACATCGATATCTGATGAAGCGTAGAAGCTGGATCTAGCGAGGACTATCGACGATCTTAAATTTTCAAGCAACCGAGACAAAGTATTCGTTAGAGTGTTTTTTTTATAATTTTAAGGAACATTCTCGCGTTGATGCTACAAAAGGATGGACGAGCCGAGGTATTGTTCGTTCGGAATCAAGATCATCGGTCCTGATAAACTTATCGATTAATTGCCATCGATCTCGGGTGACGAGAGTTTCAAGAATCCTCCAGAAATTTTTCCAGCTGCCGGGATAACGCGAGAACACCTCGGCGAATTCTTTCTTCGCGCCCGATCTTCCTCCGGGAAATGGCGTTCGGTACTAAAAACTTTTATTACACTCCATCTCTTCCTCTGTCCTACGTGCTCGAACTTTTGCGAATCGGTTTATTTACAACAGAAACGTCGATGTCGAACGTTGATATACATCGGGTGTAAAAATTAAACGTTATCCGGGCATAAATGCAATTGGAAGCTGCCTCGTTAGTTGAATCACAACGTTCTAACTGGCCGTAAAACGGCTGCCTTAAAAACTTGTAAATTTTCGGATCAGCCGGGCGTCTTACCGACGGCGAGCGCGCCAACACGCTGCCGAAAAAGAAACGAGCGACGCGCCGCTTCGTGTCGCCGTGTACGGCTGACAATTTGTCACGATTCCGGTTATCCTCTCTCTGCTCGGTTCTCCCTCGACCGCCGCTCTTCTCCCTCGCCCCTCGACGCTTATCCGTTTCCGCTCGTTGATACGCGCCGTAATGAGATTACTACCTTTCGCCTTGATTCGCCGTGAAATTTTCGAACGCACTTTCGATCGTCACCTATAATTTCGCCTCCCATTTGCCTTCGAGGAAACACGTGTAATTAATCGTCTCCCGATATTTTGAATGTTTTGCGAAATTGATGACTCTTTTTTATGTGTTACGGTTCGTTATTGGGCTAACAGGTAATTAGTGCGAATGATGACAGAAGCCTGATAAAATGTTGACTGATTTGTTGCTTAAATTGAAGAAAGGCGTTGCGAATAACGCAGATAACCGGAGATTGCAAATATTTTGAACTGATTGCAAGTTTCATCAATATTTGGTTAAATTATGTTTCGTTAATACATTTACGGATTAAGTATCAATTGAATTAACGCTGGAACTAGAACGGCGACTAAAATTGAATATTTGTAGCAAAGTTTCACGAGCTTCTGTTAATATATTTCATTAAAAATATATAAAATTTCCACAGGAAATCCATATAAATTGGTCATTTTGACCATTTTGATAGTTCTAGTGTTAGTTACCAAGAGAACATACCACAGTGTCAATTACCGATATATTTTTTTAAACAAATGGTTTTTCTCGCAAAATGGTATATACCATAAAATTCGTTCTTAAAGAACGCTTGATTTCGTCGATTTACACAAAAACTGTATCTTCAGTAATCTCCGAGATATTTGACAAAATATTATATATTCCAGTTTTCATTTTCCCTTAAAAAAAAAAAAAAAAGCAGATGTCACACATTTACGGCGAATTTCATAAAAATCGGTAATTCCCTTGCAAGTATCCAATTTTGACTTTGTCGTTCAAAATTACCAACCACTCTGAATAAAGCTCCCGCTAATTATTTACTCTGCCACGTACATCGATTCGAGTGGGAAAACTGTGCTCTCGAATATGCATACGCGCGTCCACCTTGGTGCAATCCAACAACCGAGAGGAACCTGTAAAGAACCAATTTCGCATACCTGTTTCCCGCTCGGATCGAGATTCTCTAATCAGGGGACATCTCCTCGGCTAGGGAGCCGTCGGTAGGGAAACGTTCTCTTATTAACGAAAAGTCGCTTCTGGGAATCAGGAACGAAGGCAGAGGGTAAGCGAGTTGATGCGAACGATCAGACTTATCGCGCGGCGCGGCTCGATGCAAATCGAGGAGGCGAGCCGGTGCCGAGAAGCGGTCCCGCAACAAATTCGCCGATTAACAGAGCCGCGGTGAAAATTATAAATTCAGCGGGATCGTTGGGCGAAAAACGAGTGGGGGGGGGGCGGAGGTTGTCCTGGGGATTCGCGTGGCCTGCACGATCGGCAATAATTTGTCAGATACGGCAACGACCGACCGGCCATTCAATTATCGTCGCCGACGACGGGACTCCTCCGCCCCCCCTCGCCTGCAGATCGGCAGAGTTCGCTCGAGTCTTTTTGCCCCCCTCTGTCCTCCGGCGCGAGACGATCGTCACGGCGGAATGCTAGTTTAAATAGGTGTTTCCCCGCGCAACTACTCCCGGCATTCGAGAGGCAATTAGCTTGGCGGGGATCTCGCGCGCCTTTGCACAAATTGAACCGGAGAGAGAGAGACTCTTGCCGTCGCTTCTTTCTGGACGAATGTAGGTTAGAACTAGTGGAGGCGCGCGTGCCGACGAGCAAATCGAACGCCTCAACTTAGAATTAAGTTAAAAAAGCGAGGCTGAAGAGTGAAATGATTCATTTCTGATTTCTCGTGGAAATTTTACAGATTTATCATTTAACGATGAACCAGCTGTTTACAAAATGTGTAAATACAGATACTTTTCCTTGTTTCTTGCGCTTTGATTTTTCTGATCAAGTTTTCTACCTTTCAATTGTCGGTGCTCGCACTCTTGTGTTTATATTGTCCAAAATTAATTAAAATGTTTCCTAAAATAAAAGTTCTGTAGAACTTTGCATGTGAGTGCATTTAAAAAAGTTTGACGTGCCATGTTTTATAATCCCTTCTGTACCGAGTATTATATTTCTTTCAAATTTCCTCGTGTCTCCGAAAAAATATTTGAGGTGGTGACAATTGCTGATAAATAATTGGTAAATCTTTTTCTATATATGTGACAGTAGAATATTATTTTGCAACAGCGACAAGGAAGAAACATTCTCACTCGTACTCGGAATAAGGGGAGAGAGAAAAAATTGGAAATTGAAAGAGCGCGCGAGACTTCCTCGATGTGGTCATTAAGGGGCTGCGGAAATTGGTGTCGCTTAATGTTTGCCGAGGTGTGTAGCTCGAAAGGTACTTACTCGAAGCTGGAATTTTACCGGGAAGTTATTATTGCCTATTTGGGAGAGGAGCGCACGGCGAAATTAAACGAGCGTTACTGTGTAGCGTCCGTAAACATGCGAGACTTCTTTATATTCCGACTATGGGGAAAAAATTCGTACCGTAAACTCGGACTTGAACAGTTTTAAAATTCTTAATCTCTCGTGGAACAGCCATCTCGAGAGAAATTGAGGACGAGAGACTGTACGTACAGACTATATTCTAATTACGAAAGAAACAGCTCCAATTGCAGAATCGAATTTCATTTAAAATTCTTGATCCTTTATGAAACAGTTACTTCGAAAGAAGTGTGTAATCGGCGATACGTTTCATTACGACGCGTGCAATAAGAAGAATTCGACTTACATTAATTCCTCCTATCTTTCATAAATGCTAGATTACTTGTTTAAATTAATAACTCTCCAATTTTAAATTCCTCCATTCAGATCTTTCAACTTTACTTTTTATTATTCTCGATTGGTTTTGAAACATTGCTGCACTCTTGTTTCTTCGTCTAGCTTTAAACTATAAGACGAGAAGCCATCACTTGTCTTAGCTGTATCTGTCGCAACCCACGTTCCAGACTGAAAATTCATACTTACAATAACGCGTAACTTGCAATATTGCTACAACACTCGGGACACGTATTAAGTATGACAGCGAACGTCAGAAAAAAAAATTCTCAATCTTGAAAATTTTGAATTTTAACAGCGACGTCGATATCGAGGGCCACGTTTTTTATCTCGTTCGTAAGACAAATCAGATACCCGGCGCCTCGTAAAAAGCCGGTCCCATTTGTAGCGCGTGAAACGGTGGTGGACGCGATCGACGTAACGAGCGGCCATGCGTTTCCACCGATTCGCGTAACGCGCGACAAAACGGCGACACCCGCGGAATTCCGTCTAACGAGACGCGGGCTCGTTGAAGAATCCGAGCAACGCGTCGAGACAGATACGAGCTTGGCCGCTGGCGTTTTTAAGAGACGTCGCGAAGGTTAATATCGTTCTTTCGCCAAAGTGGATCGCGACCGGTTTCGCGAACAGAACGTAACACGCCGCGTTATCGTATATCTGCGGCTCGTCGCCGGGGAAAAACGCACGATTATGAAATTGTATTAATCGGCGAACGTAATTTTCTCAATTACTTCTCAAACGACTGAATTTCACGAATGACCGGAAGCGAGTATGCTAATGGGTTTGGCCCTTTTGCTTAAATCGCGCCTTCCATCGTTACGTAACTTGTTCATATAAATAAATTTAGTAAATTAAGTAAATTAAGTAAACTCAATTTAGTAAATTAAGAAATATTAATGTCTGTCGAGTAATGTTGGCTTTGTGAGAGAGAAACTGTTCAATTATTTGGAAATTGCGGCCGATGAATTTTATAATTAGCGGCTGCTAAAAGAACGTTTATTCTTTAAATTATTTGTGTTACTAATTTAATTATTATTTAATAATTATATAATTATCTATAATAATTCTATAATATAACAAATCTATAATAATTTAATAATTCTTTAATAATTATATAATTATTTATAATTTAGAATTATTAGAATATCTATAATTATTTATAATTTTTATACTATAACAAATCTATAATAATTTAATAATTCTTTAATAATTATATAATTATTTATAATTTAGAATTATTAGAATATCTATAATTATTTATAATTTCTATACTATAACAAATCTATAATAATTTAATAATTCTTTAATAATTATATAATTATTTATAATTTAGAATTATTAGAATATCTATAATTATTTATAATTTCTATAATATAACAAATCTATAATAATTTAATAATTATTTAATAATTTAATAATTCTAATCACATTTAATATTCAGCTCTAACCTCAAAATTAGTTTTAAAATTTAATGTAAGATGGAATACAAAATATAAATATAACCTTTGGTGTTAGAATTGTTAAATGAAAGAAATTAAATTGGATCTCAGTTGCATCGCGCAGGAAATTTCATGACAACGTTTTTTTTTCTCGAAACGCCGGTCACTTTCTGTTTGTTAGAACGAGAACGAGATCGGCAGATAAAAATTGGGAGGCTTTAACCAAGAGATTTTCGTCGTGGTGTATAATTGGAGTTCTGGAAGCTGGGAAATGCGACGAAGAATTTTATACGATGACGGAGGGACGAAGGCGAGTACGAGTGAGAGCATACGAAAAAAATTCAACGTGGAATCCGACGACCTCGTTAAACTCGTTGATCGAATCGGAATTATCATCAGCGGTGAGAAAAATGCACAGCACGCGGCGCTGCGGATCAACGGATTGAATAACGCGTGGCTCGTTAACTCCGTGTGTATCTCCAGTGTCACCGCGGATGAACATTAACGAAGGAAAGTGTCGTGATTAAAATGCCTGCAATCGCGAACAGGGGCGAACGACGTGCCTCTGCAACGAAAATAATGCTAATAGCGACGCGTCTCTGTATCGCCAACAAAAAAAAGAAAAAAAACGCATCTGAATAAAAATTATAAAATATAAAAATTCGAAAGAAATATGACAATCAGTCTGTGTTTTTTTTTACGTTCTTCATGATGGAGAGTAGCAATAAATAAACCGTGAATGTTCGTATTTCTCTGAACATTTAGTTAGAACAGAATTTGTTAAATCTTCGTAACGAGCACTCCTCTGTCGCGAATGTTTGACAAAATTTTCCGCGAATCTTTCAAATTTCCTATTTCATTTTTAAGTGCATAAACGTCGCAGTCTAGTAATAAAATTCAACGAAAAATCCTGAGGCTAATGGAGAACAACAATGCAGAACAATCTCCTGTTAATTGTTTATTTCCTTTCAGCCCCCAGAATTAATTACTGAAATTTTCAAATTCGATTTTTCCGAAATGCTCTGTCAATCATAGAAGTACCCTACCATTATCACGATCGATAAAATCATGTAAGATTTCAAAATACTCCATCACAGAAATATCTGCCATTATCGTGATCGATAAAATTAAGACACGAATAATAATGTTTACCTTTTTATTGATCGATCAATATATTAAAAAATAATACCAACTGAACCGAAATTGTGACTGAGAGAGAGAGTTTTCAGTTTGCGGCGGTTCGATTCGAATCGACTCGCGGCGAGTACGACGGAGCCAGTCGATTCACGAAGCCAGAAGCTCCGTCTGCGAGCGGAATCGGGTTAACGTCCGTGTTATTTTTGCTGCGAGCTGTCAACCCGAGAATCCTTGCGCTAACAAGGTGCCGCACCGGTCGAGTAACCGAGTCCGTTTTTATCAATGGCCCTTTGGGAAGTGGCGGACGCTCGGTCCTTGGCAGCGAGGATCTAACGAGGGCCCCGGCTTTTTGCGCATTAAAATATCGACTAATTGCCCCAGGATTCTGGCGACGTTTTTGCAAGATTTCGTGCGTATACCCGCCGCGTTGCTTCTGCCCCGCGAACGTGATCGGCCCATCGAATATTTCCCGAATCTCGAATTCGTCGCTTCGATATTCTTTTTCTTCTCTCCCTCTCTCTCTCTCTCTCTCTCTCTTCTTTCTTTTATCCTCTTCAGTGGCTGATAAGCACCACTCGCGTCCCTTCCAGGAATTTTTCGACGTCGGAGCGAGCTTGCGATTCGCGTTAATGAAGTTCAACTCTTATCCGGTGTCGTTGGAGGCCGTGGCAATTTAGATTTAAATTACTCGCAATTAGTTTCGGAATTTTGGTATCAAATTGAATTTTATCCAGTGGACGAATGAGGCAAAATTTTTGGTAACGTTTCAATTAAATTAACACAGATGTTTATGATTCGACGTTACTACTCCGAGGCTCTTGGCCAGAGGATATCGAAGACCGCAACGATTTGAATTTAAATTAGCAAATGTTTTTTGAATTTATCCTTTCGTCCAGGAACTTTGTGTCGACAAGTATTCTTGTCGATGAACTTTGGAATTTTCCCACGACGCGCAATGTTCTCTGAAATATAAACTACTATATTGTTATAGATCCATTTCCAACTTTTTCCCCCGACTGGTAACTTCCTAATTTACAAACGAGCGAATTTTCTAAAATTCTTCCATCGTTTTTCCTTCGTCTCGTACGTTTATTTAAAACAAATATCCCATATGGATTCAAAAATAAATATAAAAACAAAAAACTGCACGACTTGTACCCCAGTATTCGATCCGTCTCACTGAAAGGCTCAGAAGCAACTGTTCCGACTAAGAAACGAAGACGACTTTCTTGCCATAAAAGTTTGTTGATATGCAAACATTTGAATCGATAGAAAACAAATTACAGGAGCGATCGCTCGGTACCAGACAACGCTTCTACTCGAGGTCTACTCCACGCCTCCTCACGAATCACGTGACCCAAATCAACCAATCGCTAATTTTCGTTGCATCAGCGTTGCACCTAAAGAGGCCCGATTTTCTGGGTTACTCCCGCTAAAATCACTTCCAGTGATAAAAATAAAATCGTGTATGTGCACGTCGTCGGAGGAAGATCGAGGAACGTTATCGCGATTAGAGTCAAATTTTCGAACGTTTCGTCGTAATTACCGCGTACTCTCTTCGGTTATCGTCGCGACGACGGTTGCCATATACTCTCAACCGAGAGGTTGAGGTTCTCTCTTTCGTCCTCGGTTTCGTTTCAACTCGTTCTCTCGATAACGCGTTATTAAGCAAGCTGGGACGTTAACCCAGCACGAGGTATCGTGCGTTTTCTGCGGACGGTTTTCAACGGGACGAACATTTGTATACAAAGTGCACAGGAGCTCGATGTCCAGACTTAATCGGCTGCCATAACTGTTTCAACGATATTAAACGTACTTTATCTCCTTTATGCCGCATTACCCACGGCGGTGCTCCCGATCCTGCCACTTTTCCTTCGTCCTGCTTTATAAAACGCTTCTTCTTAGACGTTCATTTCGCTGATTCGACGGTTCCACCCTTCTTGGCCCTTCGTTTTTCTTTTCTTTTCACAAGAAAAAAGCCGCGATGCAAAAAGTCCGCTTTGGTCCCTCGAATTTCGAAACTAATTTAATACCAACTACATCTCTCATTTTATATACTCTTTTACAATGCTGAAAGAATTAATTTCAATTGCTATTGGGAATTCTGGAAGTTCAAATTTGTCGTTAGCAGCCAACGAAACAGTTCTGGGAACAATTTTATTTTTAATTATCCAATCAACACCTTGAACTATTAACACACTTCGTCTAACATGCTTCATGTACATAGGAGCTTCTTTGATCCTTCGCATCTCAGAAACTAATCGTCCGTTTAACTTTACCACTGGGAATTTCGAGAGTTCAATTTCTTTTTACTGGTCAGTGAAATAATTCTAGAAAAATAATTTTTGATACTTCGCCGTATATACTTTGTGCACGTACGAGTTTCTTTGATCCTTCATATCAGAAATGAGTCGTCAGTTCAACTTGAAAATTTGCCATATCTGATGCCTCGTCACAAGCTGTCGGCCAAATTCAGTTTCAGGGATTGAGTCTCTCTCTCATTTTTATTTTACGACGATGTCCCTTTTTACGACTTTTACGCAATCGATACACGCGATCGTTGGCCGCTCTGAAACGTTTTAACGAGGCGTTTCGACGGCGTTAATTTCGCGTTACAGGCAACACCGAGCTATCGGCGCGAATCGAGTTGTCGATGGTGAATTACACGCGTCCGTTGCCGTCCAATTAGATATGCGAGCCAACCGTTTCCACGCCGATTAATCGCCCGCGACTACGCTTTTACCCCCTGTGCAAACGAATATCCAGCCGCGAATTAAGTCGTGCGACGCGACAAAGGCGCGCGCGATCCTCCCGGCTTCGATAATCTGCCGAGTTCTAGTCGTCGAGACCCAGATCGCGCGAACGTAACTCTAATTTTAATCGCATTACGATAATTTACAAGCAGCCGACAGTCGTTTGGATTCTCGCGAACAAATTGGACACAATTACCGTGACACTCGTTTATCCGCTTCTCTAACGATAGTAACGTTACTTTTAATACTTGACGACGCTGGAATTTACCTGAGCAGATAATTAAGTGACGGACACGTTTAGTGAACTGCGAAATTTTAAGAGAGAAAAAAGTTTCAAAGTACAGAATTGCGGAAAAAATGTTTTCATTTATCGTTTTACGTATATAATATCCTTGTGTCCTCGATTAGATAAAGTTTCAAATTCGATTTTCTCAGAAATCAAGCCTTTGATGAAAAAATTTTATTCTTTTTTCTCGGTTGTTACAGGACACCCTTATATTTTACTTTTCAATCAAATCGGATGAAAAATTAGTACAAGTCCAAAAGAATCACAATTTTAATATATTTGGAAAAATAACTTGAGTTTATAATATAAAGATGGTTGATGTATCAAGTTAGACGAATGTTCTCGTTGGTGGTCATAAGTTTTCCAACATTTTCTCACCCTCCGTTTCAATATTTCTCGAGAGTAATTTTGGACTTGTGCTGATTTTCATCTACGATCGAATAAAATTCGAGGCAGAGTACTTACGAGTTCCACCGTACAAACTGGAAATAACTGCAAAGCAACCTGAAAAAAGGAAAAACGAATTAGAACTAATTCCTAACTTTGGACCCGTAGATACCGCTAATTAAACCCCGAATCATAAAAATCGACATATTTATTGTTATCGTATATTCAGAGAAAAAGAATATCGCGTTGATAAAGTTGCAAAATATTTCATACGCGTAACACGCTCATAAATAATTCATGCGCGTGTTCAGATCCTTTCGCGAGACAGTCTATACGAATCTTCCTTCCACTCGAGGTGGTGCAACAAAAATGCCCACCACCATTACCACGAGCATTAGCTCGGCCGAGAGATAAAAGATCCGGTGGCACTCGCGAGAAACCGAGCAGCGAAAGATAAACGCAATATCCAAAGCGGACAAGCGGCGACACGAGCAGCCGGCAAGGACAGCTCGGTGGCGTTGCAGGTAATCGCGTAAAGACGCAAGAAAATGAACGCGCGATACGTGCCGGGATACGTGTACGATTCACACTTTCATCGCTGGCGCGGATATTCCAGTTTCGAGTTGTCGTCGCTCGAGGCAATCGTGTCGCGATTGTACGCTCTCGGCGCGCGCGTACACACACACACACACACACACACACGCGTGTAAAACAGAGGTCGTTAAGGAACTTCCTATACGCTCGGACGACTTCCCCTTTGGCCGGGGCCGAAAGCTCTAATTATTTCTTGCTTCGCAGCGCGATCACTTCCGCGCGCGCACGCTCGCCTCACAGGTGTAACCGTTTACGGGAAGAACCGGCCGATCGCGCGCTTAATTGGATTCCGATAAGCGTATGCCGACGTTTCGAGAACCGTACCCTCCGGCAACGGACGTCTAAATAGTCGTACTTTTACTCGCGCCCCCGGAACAACCTTCTTCGGAGATCGCTCTTACCGAGCTCCTGCCGAGGGGAGAGTTTCCAACAGGAAGTAACCGCGTTTCGTTGTCGGTGCGTTTGTTTCTCCGGTGCGTTTCAGAGACGTTCCGTGGCGGTGACAGCGAGAAAGGTATTTTTAAAAATTCGGTCTTTGTGAATTTTATCTGTACTTTTTTTTAAACAGTACATGTACACAATTTTGTAATTCGCGAGGGATCTATCGAAGATTTCAAACGATTTCAATGAGAATCGTAACATTCGAGATTGCTGTTGTCAAATTGTTGCAGAAGTTTCTAGTAGAAAATAAACAAATTGCTGGTTTTATTATATATATATATATATGTATATACTCCACATTACATATATATTATACAAGGTGGACCAAAAATCACTCCCTACTGAAATAAATCCGTAATTTTTTTTATTACATACATTCTTTAATTTGTAGGAAATAATTTTCAAAATATAATGGAACTTAAATTTAATTTAAAATTAATGAAATTGGTTTTTTCTTGTATTTCGATGTTTTGCCAAAAAAGACAGGTGGGAAGAAACTTTTGGTCCCACCCTGTAAAATGTAATTATACGTATGTATGTAGATATATATGTTAATAATTTCTACGTATAATATATTCACATCTCACAACATGTACGAAGTAGCAGAATCTAGCGTGACAACTTGCAACTGACGTAGATGTCCACAGAAACTAAAAAAAAGAAAAAAAAAACAGAAGATTCAACTCAAAGGCACAGTTCAACCATGAAATGAAAGAACGGAATTCCAAGTAATCCGAGGAATGAGCAAGTAAGAAGAAGGAAAGAATGCATTTTGATCGCGGAACGAGCGATGGCATCGCGGTGAATCGGGTATGGCGGCGGGTGCACAGCGTCGTCGTCGTCGTCGTCGTCGTCATTCCTGCAGGACGCGATGACAATCTCCCTCCGCTGGCGTAGGCCCCCGGCTAGGTGTGGTCCTACGCTCGAGGCAGCGGCAGTTTCCAGGAACGCGAGCCATTAGACCTTCTGGCTGGTGTTATAAATTGTACATCGTTTAATTAGGCTCTCTTCCCGCCCGTGTTCGGGACGGCTCAGTTATTTACCATTTACCCCTGCCCCCCCGAGGCTGCCGCTCGCTATCTCGGGACAGCGAGAGCTACTGTGCATCAAATTGGATCGGGATTGGGTCCCAGGAGGCGGCCGCTGGCTGCCAGCACTTCGTTCTGGGAGACGGTCACGGCGTCGTCCCCGTTCGGAGCAAAGGTCACGGGGCAAAGCTTTCGTCGAGCTCTGACATTAGGGGCCAGTGCACGGAATCCACCGTGATTAGAAAGTCGGCTCTCGGTCGGGCCAGCGATTGGGTGAAATCTTTGCGCCTCGTTTTATTATTTTAGAGAGAAGGTCGCTGCTTCTTCCAAATTGGGATTTTCTAACCGCGATTTCCATCCAAGTGACATTATAGTCTCGATCAATTTAGTCGAGAATTTGGGTATGTAACATTCACCGCATATTTTCGTAAGGAAATTACCGTTATTGGTATATTAGAATATTGGAATATTAAAAATTCTACCATAAACACTGCACCGTGCAAATGTACTTTCTGTACAATCAATGATAAAAAAATTCCCGACTCCCTAGAGGATCTAGAAATATGTACGAAAATATACGAGGTGTACGTTTCGTCACTAGATACCTAGAGTTGAGCAAATTTCAATACTCGCGAGATTCAGAATCGAAAAGTTGCCTGCTCGAAGAAGGAATTCGTTTACGCTATTTAAAAACGTCCCCTGACGAGACGATACTTTCCAGCCGCTGTCAAGATACAAGCTTCCATCGACGGTCAACGACGCCAACGACGCCAACGACGTAATCGGAGAAACAACGTTACTCGCTAATTTCGCGTTATCTACGAGCGCGTCTGCCACGGTTTGCGCCTAATGACCCTGGCGGCTGGAATGTCTATCCTCGAGAGAGAGCGAGAGAGAGCGGGAGAGAAAAAGAAAGATTTCGTTCGACGCGAAAATGAAGAGGTCCGCGATTCGACAGAGGCGGCTCTCTGACAAAAAAATTCCGGACTTATCTTCGCCGATGGTATCGAAATTAGTTAGCCGGGCGATTGGAGCGAGCGGCTCGCGAACAGCCCGCTTCGAGGTGGACTGAATAAAAAGCGGGAATTATGCCCGCAATTAGAGGGGATGTCTCTCTTTCTCTCTCTCTTTTGGCAGTCGCTTCGGTCACCGATAAAATAATCAAATTTAATACGCTCGTTTAGTTTTTGCCCGCTTAAATTGCACCGCAGTTAGAAGCCGGGGCTCCTCCGTTTCGATCCGGCCGAACGATTGACAAAACTGAGTCCACGTCGTCGACCCCCTTCAGCGCGAATAAAAATCCTTGAGATGTCAATTATCGAACGTCTGGTCGAAATGGCCGCGGAACGGAAGAAAAGAGGAAAGGGCTAACGACGCGAATACTCTCTCTGACCTTTTTTCACGCGTGGATTTCTTGTCAACGCCTCGTTACCTAATTCACGAAGTTGTATTAATCCGCTCCAATGATTAGAATTTTAATAGTCTACGAGGGAATGATCATTAGTTATCATTAATAGCCATTTGCTATTTTTTTAACATTTTGTATTAATTTCAATGTTGTTTAATGTTTAATGTCATTTGTATTAATTCTAATATTTGTAGATTAATTCATTTTTTTGAAATAGATAATTGACCGAGATTTCTGAAATTTGCCAAATAGAAAAAGGAAAATACAACTCTCATTTTTTTCGTGTCGTAGACTATCTGTAAAAAAAACGTGTAAAAAATAACCAATATGTATTATTCACTATTTGGAAGATGAATTTACATAAAAATCGAGAGAATCTACCTATACGAATTTGATATTTAACATGTGCAAAACATCTCACTCAGTCTCTCCAGAGTTGACTAATTGCTGGACGAAAAAGGGGAAAAAAGAAACAGCCAAGAAATTGGTCAGATAAAAAATGAATTTTTACGAGCGTTCGCAGAGTGGAGGACTTGTCTTAATAGCTTCATAGAAACTGACCGACCCTTTAAGACCCGCGATCGCTGATATAAGACACAAAAATAGAGGTTACTAATTACCGGGATCGAAATGGCTCGCTTGATTTCCAGCCGAATCAAAAAATTAAGGACTCTGCAGGATTCGTGTTAACTCGCTGTCTCTCTCTCTCTCTCTCTCACACACACACACTTTCTTTCAGGTTCGCTCGCCAGTGGCAAAAATTCCGGCCTTATCTCGACCGATGAAGTCGAAATTAGTAGCTGGCTACCGTACACGGCCCCTCGCGACCACGCCGCAAGCTGGTAGTGGTGAAAATCGGTGGTAACACGGCGGCGGCGCGGCCGATGCCTGCTAAGCGTCGAGAAAGGGATGGTCGTGGTCCGGTCGATCGGTGGTAGTGACTAGAGATGGGATCGAGTACCTCACAAGTAGGTCCGAACCTTCCAACCTTCCTTATCTTACGATTTTCTTCCCGATAACAATGTCATATTAGATGTAAAGTGTCGAAAGTATTTCGTGTAATTTATTCTTATCAACAACAGGACTAGTAAAGCGAAAATGACATCTCCATCAGAGACATTGAAGTGAAAAAAAAATAGAAAATCTTTACGATAGAATAGGGTGAGCTTCTGTTTATATATTTCGCTAAAAATCATTCAAGTCTTTGGAAGTACGCTGTTATAAAATTTCCATGAAAAATTCCAAGTTGATCGTTTTGATCACTTTGGTAGTTTTGTCACTGAAAGTGATTTTAGCGGGGGTAACCCAGAAAATCGGGCATCTTCAGGTGCAACGCTGATGCAACGAAAATTAGCGATTGGTTGATTTGGGTCACGTGATTCGCGAGGGGGCGTGGGGTAGACCTCGAGTAGGAGTGGCGTTGTCTGGTAGATCTACTGAGCGATCGCGCCTGCAATTTATTTTCTATCGATTCAAATGTTTGCATATCGATAAAATTTTATGGCAAAAGAGTCGTCTTCATTTTTTAGTCGGTACAGTTGCTCGTACTGGGATACAAGTCGTGCAGTTTCAAAATTCAAACTCACTCTTCAAGAGACTGTAACTTGCTTTCTTTTTTCTTTTCAAATTGACATCATAATTCGTAACACGATTGTGATTCAGTATGGAGATTAAAGTATAGAGATTAATGTGATTTAGTATAGAAATTAATTCAAGGGATTAAAGCACGATTTTCTGTGTGTGTCATAGATTTTGGACTTGACTCGCGAACTCGTCTCTAACTCGACGTAAAAAGGAGGAACATGATTCTCTGTTGAATCCAGTAACGGAATCTGTACTATGTATCTGACAAGTTCGAATCGCTTCAAATATGTCTCGAAGGTCTTGCACGTTTTAAAAGTCCTGATCGTTTTAGATGTCGACAAAACGAAATGTCAAAGAACGTCGTCACAGACGTTTCGAATTATCATAAATATTTACGCGTAGAAAAAATAATACAAGCACCTGTTGGGTTTCTCCTTTTGATTTTCTGAAAGGAAGATCGCTCTCTGAAATTCCAATTTTCCAAATTTAAATAAATTGCGAAGGTAATCTCAGATTTCTCAGATCAAAGAAAAAAAAGGATCCTACGAACATGGAGCTCTAGGTTGACTCTAGGATTCGCGAAATGAAACGTTTGCAATTTTATGTGACACTCGAAAGTTAAGTATCCATAACTTGATACGGATCCGGATGAATACACGTTGGACTTGATCCCATCCCTAGGTAGGTGACGGTGAGCGTGGCCACGGGCCCCGAGAATGTGTCTCGTCGGTGAACGTGACAATATTAATAGCCGGTATGCCAATAGCAGCCGCGCTGTTCGTGGTAACATCAATGGCGAAGTTCCGGTAATAGCGAACGTTCCGCGTAGATGCGGCTTCGCGAATTAATTGTCGTTAAAGAAAAGAGAGAAAAGAACTCTCGCGATAAGCTCTGCGGCATTAAGATCTTTGGCAAATATGTGGAATTTCTATTCCAATGTCTGTGTATGCGTGGAGACTAGAATTACCTCACTGAAAATTTTATATTTTCTAGAATTTTCCAGATTAGTTGCCTCGTCGCGAGTAAGTAGCAAGAGCAACTGTAAATACTGGTTCGTAATTGCCATTTTTCTATGGAATCGACGCGCGCGACTTTTTTCCAATCCGAGCAATAATTACAGATATCGTAACTTTTGAATTTCTAGAATCTAGAATCTAGAATCTAGAAAGACGCGAGAATGGAAAAAAAAAAAAAGAAATTGATAATCCTTGGAATTTTAGATATTAGAAAGCAGAGTTGAATAATCTAAATTCCAAATTAGTTGCTCGATTGATAATTCTCTCGAAACAACTCGTTATGTACGCTCGGTTCAGAAAGGACGGTGTATCGTCGAGTAAAAGTATTATCGACGACTCAACCTCAAAATTTCGCCACAGTTGGCACCCGTAAATCGCAGTGGTAAGCGAGGACGCGAGTCCTCCGGTGCACGGACACGGAGACAATGCATCGGACAGCGAGGCAACAACGGGCGAACCGCATTGTTAATAGCGCGGTAATAACAGTTACAGGCGACGTCAGCGACGATCGGCCGCGGTAGTGGTTGTAATCTGGCTGGTAATGGCGCTGGCTGAACCCACACAAATTTACCCCCTACGATGTAGACAGTGGCCATGGGAGAAAGAGAGAGAGAGAGAGAGAGAGAGAGTGGCGAGCGCGCGAGCGCAAACGGCGGACATCCGTAAGTGTTGGATTCTCGGCCGTTGTTAAGTAAATTGGGTCCCAACCGGTTTCTTATTTCGTGGCCACTGTCTTACTCTCTGCGCGCTCGGGCGCAAGGCGAACGCTCACCAGCAAGAACCACTCTCCGGGGCCCCCGGATCGGTTGCTTCCCTTCTTCGGGCCCCGTTCTCCGGACGTTCAGGGCCGTACGATAGTTCTCTCGCAACTACCGTGGCTTTCCACTTTTGTTCGTCGATCTTCCGCTCAGATCGTTTGAATTTTCACTTGTCGGGGAGAAATTTTTCTCCCGACGCTCGGTTAACACGTCGAGCTTATAAATAAATAGACTTTTGTCGTGAGATTAATTTCGCAAGTACGAGAAACATTTAGAATACTTTATGTATAAAGGAAATTCCCCTTTCAGTTCCAGTTTTTTAGTTACATCCGCAGCCTAATAACGAATGTATTATCGCGTTTCTGCCTCGTTAAAAGTCGAAGGTTCATCGTGGAAGAGGAAATCTGAAATCCGGCATTTTGACGGGGGTTGATCGAACCCCTATTACGTAAACGAACAACGACAGATAAAACCATTGTATAAACTCCAATTACGCAAACTACCTTTGGTCGAGTTCGAACAAACGAAATTCCATCGTACATCTACATCGTGTTTCGATTTTGTCGTTCCAACTTCATCGTCGAAGCGCCCAAATCAACACACCGATCGCTAAATTGCAAGCGAGGCTTTGCGAAAATTGGCAAGAATCGATCGATCTTGAACTAAAAGTATACCACGGACAAAGTTTTGTCCCTCAATTGAGACACGATCGAGGCAATTTCGTGAAAGTCGAGCCGTATAAAAGTAAGCAAACGAGGCGAGTCAAAGGAAACCATTCTCCGGGTTCCGTTTTACTAGCTTTGCGTACAACTGCTTGGAGAGAGCTCGAGGCTAACAACGCTGCGCGTTGCGTTTCTTTTGTGCGCTGCCGTTTGAGGAAAGCTAAGCTGCCGGAACAAAATGGAAGCATCGAGTCGAGGCCAGAGCCTCCCGTGAAATCCCCGCTGCCCCCGGAAGCGTATCGATCACGATACTCCCAGAGAGGGGAGGCGATATCAGCGCAAATGCATCTCGTTGATATCTCACTTAATAACGCGAACCTTTCGCCGGGCAGCTCGCAATCAAACGTGAACACCGCGTGTACGGTCGTTCCCCGTTCGTGCAAGCTAGCGCGAAAACTCGTTAATTGTTCGTGGTTCGTTAACTCGTTTACAGGAAAAGTCCCACTCCGGACACTGCGCGAGTAGCACCATGCTAATGATGGTGCTCGACCGGTCTCAAGAGGGATGAACCGGGGAGGGGAGAGAAAAAGACCACCGTCGTACAATATCGCACAAGTGCGACGCGTGTTTTGCCTGCACAGACGCTTGGAAGGTGAAACTCTTTTCGATTTTCTCAAATTGAGCTGTTTGTCCTTTGAATCTCGTCAAACATGACATTCTCCGTAGCTGCTTGTAAATAACTCGTTTGATATCTCAATGATGAATTAACAGTAAGCTACGAAAAGATACTTTTTTGCAGCTACGTGAGAGGTAGCATTATAGATACGTAACTTCCGAACAAGATCATCCAGATCTCCCCGGGACAATTACAAGAAAGTGTCCCGTCAAAAGTCAAATCACGGTCTCTGCTAATTAGATGCGACCTGTGCGAAGACGAAGCAAAGCGTGCCGGGAGGAAGTTTGCCGTGCGCTGGGTTTCGTGCTGAGAACGAGACGCGCGTACACGTGTTTCGCAGAACACACAGGGCTGTCGCGGGCCGTTTCGTGAACGTTTCGTACGTGCGTGTATCCAGAAAGTATGTGAGCCGCGAGGTGGGTCGCCTTTTGTTTTAACATGGGGAACGAAGGGAGCCAACTCCCGGAGCGGGTTGCCACGAGATCTCGCCAGCTGATATCCCCGCTTTTTTGTCAATTTATAAGGATTTATACCGGCCGAGCTGCGGATACGCTGCCTCCCCCTCGGCCCTCCACCACCCTCCCTCGCCGTGGACGCGAAACCAACGTTTCACCAAGGGGGTGGTCCTCGTGGGCCAGGATCGACGAGCCTGCCCGAGAAAGGGAGAATAAAGCTTCGTCGAGACAGGCTCGCAGAGGGGGGAGGGGGAGGGGGGCAGGATCCTGGAAGACGGTCCGACAAAAGGAAACCGGCGACGGTTTCGTTGTTACGTGCTTCGATGCCCGAGCTTCGAGGTTTTTCGGGGTTTTCAGCGAGCAGGAAACGATTTCCGAGTAGCCCTTGAGAAGCAGAAAATTGCAAAGAAAAAAAACCACCTAACCGTAACGACGAAAGAGTTGCGAGATTTTTTTGGACCGTAATTGACGTAATTCCATCTCGCGACGCGAGACAATCCTGTAAATCATGGAAAGAACTCGAGAAACCGAGAAAACTCGCCGCCATATTTCCCATGCCCGAAACGTCCAATTCCCCAAACTATTACGCAACGATTAATTACCTGTGGATCTCGCTCTGGGGAGGGCTCGCTCGGGCTCGCGATTAATTTCAAAGGCGAAATCGGAGCAGACCGGGGTAAACAGAGCGGCGACAAAGCGGCCGGTTGCCGGTTGCCGGGAAGCGTGACGCGGAGATTCGCGAAACGAGTGGACCGGGACCGGGACCGGGGGTTGACAATTAAGCAATTATCTTCGTCGGTGTCTTCCTCCTCGGGCCATTTCTCTCCGGCTCGTCGTCCCCCTCGATCGTCGGCAGCCAACGATCCTGGACGACAAGGACGACACGGCGAAGAGGGAAAGTGTCGACACCCGGCGAAGGAAGAAGGAGGAAGGAGGAGAGGCGAATTCAGAGGTGCAAAAGGGTAAAAACGAGGGGAGGTGGAATGAGCCGTTGAACGAGGGTCGAACGAGAAGCGGAGAAGGTGAAAGAGCGAGGCGGCCGAGGCTGAAGGGGGAGGGACCGTATCTTAATGATATTGTAGCCGGCGTGCACACGCGCAGGCTTCCTCTAATTGCGCCACTGAAGCGGCCATGTTACCTAGCTCGGGGGTGCAACGGAGAGGGAAGATCCTCCGTCGGGGCCGCGTTCGTGTCTGTGGCACACGCACAGCGAAACAGTCACGAATACAGTCACGAATACAGTGACGAGAGAGAGAGAGAGAGAGAGAGAAGGAGACGCAGAGTGTCGCAGAAAAGGCATGCGTGCGAGAGGAGGACGAGGTCGAGCAGGGGGTGTGGATTAAACGAGGACGCGAACAGCGAGAGGGGTGATCGAAGAGAGAGAAAGAAAAAGGGGGAGGGGGAGGGGGAGGACAGAGGTAAATAGAAGATGTTGCCCGCGAGAGGAGAAGGACGGCTCGCGGTGAAAAGGAAACGCCGATCGCGGCCAGCGAGGGGCGACAGAGAGCGGCGAGCAACGGAGCGAAGCTGGATGAACACACAGGGGACGCGGAACGGGATGGAGGACGAAGCGGGCAGGGAACGAGAAGGGAGAGAGAGAGAGAGGGAGAGAGAGAGGGAGAGGGAGAGGGAGAGAGAAAAAAGACGCGAACGTGCGCGGGCAAGAAAGGGAAAGGGCGAGAGGGAGAGAGAGGGGGGAGGGGCGAAAGAGAGGGGATCTCTTGGAGGTAAAAAGCTGGAAATGCAGCATGGCGGTTGGGAATCGGTAGCAATTATTACGAAACGACGACAGTTGAATGCGAATACTCGGTTGGAGGAAGAGGACGGGGAATTTCGAGCCACCGAGTTGGACGCGGGTGGCGAAACGACGCGGCCGACGTCGCGCGGAAAAGTCGATCGGACCTTGTCCGACGCTCTAATTGTCTCCCCGCGAGAAGACGTGGAAGATTCGAATTCGTATTCACGTATCGGCTCGTCGCAATCGAACGAAAAATCAAATCCAGCTGCGCAAATGTACATATAAAATTCGTTCACGTACATATAAAGAAATATACGAAAAAAAAAGCAAGCTCATTTGTTCAATAAGTCGCTGAAGCTAAACGTCGAGTTTTAAAATTCAAGCAGAGAATGCAGTCTCTTTCAAATTTCGTAATGACGTGGTGATCAAATTGCTTATCCTCGCGAATTGCGGTATTAGACTTTTTCTATCAGACTTTTTCATTACGTTCGTTATTTCTCTCTCTCTCTCTCTCTCTCTCTCTCTCTTTTTCTTATCTCGTAAACTTTTTTAATAAGCCGCGCGTATTACCGGCATATTACACAAGTACATAAGCTGGTGCCAGTAAAGCTGGCGCGTCGCTAATTTCGAGACGAGCAGCCGAGGGAAGAAGAATTTTCGCCGGCGTGTCGAAACGTTCACCTCGACGCGGCGCAGTGAGTTTTTACGCCGGTGACACCGAAGTCTCGAGGCTGACTCGTCGGTTAATATTGACTGGCAGCGGTTACGCGTGCGCCAAAGTGGTTGCTCGCCCGAACAACCCTCCCATTTTAACTCGCATCCCCTGAAACTTCGGCCACCCCACCACCAGCCGTGCCTCGCGATTGCTCATGGCGCGTGCTTTTCCAACCTTCTATCGCAATCTCGCGCCGTGATACGCGTTTTTCCCGTGATTCACGATTCGGCCCAGCTCGCAGCGCGTTGTACGCGAAAGTGGCGTTCCGGCCACTTCCGGCGCGCGCCGTCGTAAATTGAAATTTCTGATCAGGTTCAGATCAGACACCTCTATCTACGTGCCTGTTTCTCCCTGCGCGAACAACGATCGAGCTTCGGAAAACGGCAGATGACTACGGGGCAACGCAGAGGAGATCTTTCTCTCCCTGGTTTACTCTGGTCGTAATTTGTCGGACGACTGCGCGATCAATGCGTCGATTTGCAGAAATGCCGCGGCGTACAATTATATTACGCTCCCTGACGTCATATCTATCCGCGCTTCCGGCCGAAGACGAAGTTGCTATTCTCGATGGCACAATTAACCGGCAATGTGCAAGTGTTCCCAAAGTAGCCGAGCGCGTCTAAACAATCCTGTTATCTTAGCACGTTCCCATTTGCAAACTCGGCCAGGTCGTGTAGGCGACGTTTGCGAAATTCAGACGGGGGGAGGACGACTTCCAACAGTTAGCGTTACGATAAGCACCGTGGAGCGATTGCGACAGCCACGTCAGGCGATACTACTACTAGGATAACTCTCGAATTTTTCACAAATTTCACCAAAAATCATCCAACTGGGAAAATGGCGAGAGCGCTATTACAGTAGTATACCGTGTATATTTGTATCGTTATTAGCAATCGTTCGTTGTGATAGATTCCTATAAATCTGCCCGTGCCGTTTCACTTCCCGCATGCTCGTGTTTACAGGGTTTACGTTGAATCGTCGTCGGATCCCGCCGATTTTCTATCGTAAATAAGTCGCCAGAGGCAAATACGATTCGGAGGAACGGACAGATCCTCGTTGCTTTGCCATTGTTCGGTCGGCGCGGCCGGGAGAGCGGATAGGCACGCGGTAGATAAGTTTGAAGCACACGGGCATTTGTAGCCTGGGATACGTGTCGGGTAAATACAATGATATTCGAAATGTCAGAAGTGCAGTCACGTTTGCGCGCTCGCCTTAAACGTGAGATATGGTCGGGCTAATGTGAGATTAAGTTGCTCTCTTATTTCGAAAGGCAGCATTTGTACGGTGGAAAAGGCAGCCAGAGGCTGTAAAATGCCACCCCGGTGACAGCGAGCGCCTTTGAAAGGTGGAATCGTCGCTCGTCCGTCCCAAAGTTCCAACGCTTCCCACCAAAAAAAATTCTCACAAAAAGGGTAAAAAACGGAATTTCGCGGAGAAGGAAGTGATTTTCCAACGCTGCCGAACGCGGTTCGACGAGAGTTCGTTCGGGAGGAAAAATCGAAGAAACCGAGAGAGAGGCAACCCTCGGAACGAGCGCGGTGGGGAAGAGGGGGGTCTGTTGGCGGGCGCGATATCGCAAATAATTGGTCAATAATACCCCTCGCGGGTGGCGAAAAGCAGGTTGGCCGGGGACAAAACGTCGTCGCCGGGGCGTTATCGTGTACGGTGTAGCCGTGTGTTCAACGAATATACCAGCCCCTTCCTCCGGCCGGGCCCCTACCCGGAGGCAGCGCTGACAACTTCTCATTGTCCGGGATTCAGCTTGACGTCGCGGGGACGTGCTCATTGTTAATTAAACTACGCGTCGCCGCGCCATTGCCGCAGAACTCTCGCCGTGTTACTCGCCCGATAACTGCCGGCCTGCTCTCGGGGGCTGGTGTCTCCCGCGCGCGCGTATCGAACCGAGAGTGGCGAGCAGCATTTTCTCCTCGTCGCGTTTTACCCTCGCCGCGCCGTCCTCGCTCTCCGCTCCCCGCACCCCGCTCCCCGCTCCCCGCTCCCGCCTCACGCGGCCGCGACAGACACGTTTCATCGGGCTGTCGCTAATAACGCGCCGGTTTAATTACCACGGCGAATTAACGGCCGAGCGACCGTTCGATGCCCGCCAACGACACCTTCTCTTTCCATCGAACGACCGTTTCGAGGAATATCTCTTTCTCGGCTTCCTTTCTCGCTCGGCTCGACGATTTCGGACTGCTTTCCGGGATTTGGAGTCGGAGAAAAGAATCGTCCGTCGGGTACACGAACGAACGTAAAATTGTCGTTCGTTTGCGTTTCCGAGATTCAAATTTGAAGAATTTTCCTATATGCGACGATTACTCTTTCTTACATCCGCAGAATCGAATAAATGAAAACTACCAAGGCATTGTTGGAAGTAAAATTGGACGAATAAAAAGAACAGAAAACAGATTGATCGTTCTTACATCATCCGTCATTAATTAAACCTATCTATCGATCTACCATTGATTGACTGAATACGATCGTAAAAGTATCAGTGAAAGAGATGGTGCGAAAATAAAGTTACACGAAAAGAAAGAACAGAACAGATTGTTCGTTCTTACGTTATTTATCCGTCATTAATTAAACCTATCTATCGATCTACCATTGATTGACTGAATACGATCGTAAAAGTATCAGTGAAAGAGATGGTGCGAAAATAAAGTTACACGAAAAGAAAGAACAGAACAGATTGTTCGTTCTTACGTTATTTATCCGTCATTAATTAAACCTATCTATCAATCTACCATTGATTGACTGAATACGATCGTAAAAGTATCAGTGAAAGAGATGGTGCGAAAATAAAGTTACACGAAAAGAAAGAACAGAACAGATTGTTCGTTCTTACGTTATTTATCCGTCATTAATTAAACCTATCTATCAATCTACCATTGAGTGACTAAATATGATTGTAAAATTATCAGTGAAAGAGATGGTGCGAAAATAAAGTTACACGAAAAGAAGAAGACACCCAGCAAATAGACCTCTCGTCGAAGATGAAAAAGACTTTCGGAGCGCTCGAACGCGCGAGATCGCATATTCCGCGCGATGGCCCGCCCTAATTCTCACGATCGGGCGTCCCGATGCTCCTTAAGCGGGCCATAAAACGCAGGAAATTACCGGGTAGCAACGTCGTGACGTTCCTCCCGATACGAACCTTATCGTACGTAAGCGGCATCGCTTCGTGCTCGCTGGATCTGGCAAGAGGGCGAGAGGGCGACGGGGGGTGCGCGAGGATGGGGCGAAAAGGCAGCTAGATAGAGGGTAGTTCCTACGGAGGCTTTCAACCAACCATCTCACGTGCGACGATCCTCTATTGTGTGTCGCGGCCCAGGCGGCTTTTTCTGCCAGGCGGAATCGTTCGGCTCCTAATTTCGAAGTCAGGCAATGGGAGAAAGAAATATATCGCGCGCGGTACGAGTAAGTGGATATAAAAGGGCGGTGTATAAACTCTGCCATCGTTCGTGGAATTCCGCATTCCACTTTCCATCAGGCGTTGGTCTTCTTCGCACCTGGCTTGACGACGGAGGTCTTCATTTCACGCGTGAATACCGAAGCGCACTTGCTTCGATTCGTGTAATTTTTAGCGCAGCATCGACAATTGAAATGTCGGTGAAGAGGAGATAATTGTAACTTTGTAAAAAAGAGATTGTATAGTGATCCACTTGGTCAGTCTAAAAAGCGAAGCTTCTACTTTGGTAGAAGTGAGTTCCTTTCCTTTAAAGATGATTTTACATCATCCGTAATGGGTGGAAAACTGAGGACACATTTTTCTCGAAAATTGTAAAAATTCAAACGTGCTTTCCTGAAACTTGTTCTGCAATTTTTTCTTCGCTGTTTTCTTGAATGTCGAATATTAGGGTTAAATGACGAACATTCAAAAATCTCTACATTTCTAGGTCGTCCAACTTTAATATTCCAGATTCAATAAAATGGTGAAGAGGTCGTTGTAAAGAAAAAATTTCAATCTTCAAGATCGTGGTAGATTTAGTCGTAAGAAAAACTTTTCAACGTTCTTACAATTTTTGAGAGAAATGTGTCAAGCTTCACGATTACAAATGACACCAAATGAATCGTTATATGATCTTTCTTTGCGAAATTATACCAGATTGAATCATCGACAATTTTTCATTGTCATTGATAGAGTTATGCTCTTCGTATTACTGAACCACCCGTGTGATTGACAGACGTCTCATATTTTACGGACACGGGCAATGAAAACATCCGTGCGTATGTACACCTGTATATTGTAATTATTGATAAACGCATAATTACACGGATGCTTAATTCGCCGACACACGTTGCACGGTTGAGAGTCCTCACAGGCATCGTTCAACCGACGAACTGACGTCTAGGAGGTCTGCCTGGTTCTTTTTGTCGAAGCGGCGCGAGTTTCCGCGAGTTCGAGGGAAACGTGCGCTACCTACGAGGCGAAGAAGCCGCGCGGCTTCGTCGGAATTTCTCCGAGCGATCGATTTTCATCTTCGATTCCAGTCTCGGCGAGAGAAGAGAACTCTTCGCACGGTCTATTACTCGACCGAGGTGGAAGAGGTGGAAGAGAGGAGGATTCCGAAAGACGGCGGATGCCGTGCGCGAAAGAAAGAACTGGTGGCTCGAGCCACGACGCTCCCCCGTTCGCAGAAACAGCGGCCGGCCAGCCGAAGCGGAACGTTCGAAGAATCCGGATCTGCGACATTCGTGCAAATTAGCAGCGGCCGGTGACAGTATCCGTGATCACCGTGACACCGAGTAACCACTCGTCGCTCCGTACATTCCTATCTGCGATCCCCGTAGCCGGCTGTGACAGCCACGCGGCCATGTCTGTCCCGTGCACCCGTGATCTCTCTCCTCGCCGTCGCGTCCCGACGATCCTCCCTCTCTCCAGCGGTTAGCAATATCGACAACAAAATACCGGCCGCGAACAGAGTCGTACGTATGTACGTTCCGCTGCGCGGAGAGGGGACCGTGAAACTAGAGATCCAACGTGCACCAAAGTACAAAACAGTACTGTACAAGTAGCACGTGTATTCAACGTGTATTTAATACAATATAAACTAAAAACAGATCCGTGTGTTTAATCGCACGTGGCGCGTGAATTAAGAAGTTAATTACCGTCTATACCGTGAAACTAGAGATCCAACGTGTACCAAAGTACAAAACAGTACTGTACAAGTAGCACGTGTATTCAACGTGTATTTAATACAATATAAACTAAAAAAGGATCCGTGTGTTTAAATACACATGGCGCGTGAATTAAGAAGTTAATTACCGTCTATACCGTGAAACTAGAGATCGAACGTGTACCAAAGAGTACAAAACAGTATTGTACAAGTAGCACGTGTATTTAATACAATATAAACTAAAAAAAGATCCGTGTGTTTAATCGCAAGTGGCGCGTGAATTAAGAAATTAATTACCGTCTATGGAGGAATTAAAAAATATTCTCTGTCGATAAGGATGTTCAAAATGGCACTCGGAAAGAACCGAGAGGGTCAAAGACATTTCTACATTTCGGTCGAAATATTTGCTAGTTTGCTTGTTAAAATTACCGATTGGTATTAAAGTTAAACGCCGAGACTCTAGACTCGTTCGTTACACGTACGCACGTGCGTCCGCACGCACGCGTGAAACAGAGGGACTTGCACATGAAACGAGAGGTCGCTAGCTGGTGGTACGCGGGGACTCGTGCGTTGGCTCCATTCTTCCTGCTTCTTCTCTCGCGTCGCCTTTTGTGTCTCCCTTCTCTGCCGTTTGGTTGGCAGCCTCGTTCGTCCGTATTCGCGTCTCGTTCCGTCACTTGTGTGCCGTTTTCCTCGTCGTTCGCACGAACCCCTCCGAACGTTTCCGTCCTCGTCCATCCCGGCGGCCCCCGATTCGCGACTGTGCGCTGCTTCCTTCTCTTTCCTTTTCGCCGACCACCGCGTCTGCGGGGACGATAGTCGAGAGCAGAGGCAGTAGAGAGTAGCTACGAGCTCTCTGGAGTCCCGACAATACCCAGGAAATTACATAACTGTTGGAAATATCAACCAATACCAATGCTCTGGCATAGCCAGCCGCGCGAGAGCCGGCGGCGGTGGCGGCGGTGGCGGCGGTGGCGGCGGCGGCGGCGGCGGCGTCGGTGGTGTCGGTGCCAACCCCTCCGTGCCATTATTATAACTGGGTAGGTGGCGTATTATACGCGGCCGTCGGGGGAACTCAGGCGGGCGAACGAGATAGCACCGTGCCTGGAGAATGAAACGAGAAATTGAGTTGTGCTGAAACGGGGAAAGGGGCTGCACGCCGCGGAAGGGGGCGCGCCGGAGACGCGGCCGACCGCCTCGACGACCAGCGTCGCGATGGACGCGAACGTCGAACGGGGTTGAACAAATTTCACCCTCGTCATTCCACCAACGCCAACTTCGCTCCTAAACTACCAGAGCGATCGAAACCGGCTAATTTATAATTTTCCATACCTTGGAAATTTTATACACCTTGGGAAATTATATTTTTGCACATTACGAATAATTGTGTACTTTATCCACCGTACATTATGGAAATTTTCTATATTTATTTTATGGTGTATTTTTAAATCACTCGAGGGATTTTTGATAGATGCACTTTCATTTGTTTGTTGCAAATTTTATACTTTAGTCGTCGGTAGTTCTAACGTCAAGAAAATCCACAGCAACAAAAGTTTTACCATTAGAGAATTAAAAGTTCAGTTCGATCTGACCAAAATCGGAACGTTTCTCTCGTTTCGCGGAACGTCACGTTGAAGATTGTAGCTTGAGAGTACGTAATTTGCCATTTTGTTGTAATTAATCTTCGAAACGACGTTCTTGCAGGGCGCACGGAGGAAAGAGCGAAGCGGGGTTTTGAATCCATCGCTATTGCGGAGAGAAAAGCGGCGAGAACGGGGAAAGATAGTGCTCCAGTTGCACGTATACCGGTGGCAGCACGTCGACTGCCGAGTAATTCGCAAAAATTAATTACTAACTTGTTCCACGGCGGGAAAGGATCCGCCGGTGCAGAGTGGAGGCCGGAGACAAAGGAAAAAGGAGCTGCTTCAGGAATCCGCTGGCACAATGGAACGGGAACGCGTTCCTCGAGGAAACCGAGAGCGCGCAAACCGTGCGTTTCGTCGCGCGACCGTCGTCGGAATTTCGCGCCGCTTAATCGACCATCGTTAACGTGCTTCGCGTTCCACCGATTCGGTACCACTCGCCTCGTCGGATAAAATATATAAACGCTCGCAGAGGGAAACCTACGAATGTCCGACGAAATTCCACGCGATCGCGTAAATGGAGAGTACAAAATGAGACAAAATATTGGGGGGAAAAAAGCCAAGTTAAAGACGATACATTTTTTTTTTATTTCACGTAAAAAAAAAATAATGAAAATAAATTTTATATCGCTACTGTAATTTAAAAGAGTCGACAATTTTCTTTTTAATTGGCACAGAGTCATTATCCTCATCGCTTGGACTATTTGAAAATTCGACTTCCCTCTCATTCTTGGTGTCAATTTTTTCGGATGACTGATCTCTTGGAGCAACTTTATCGTCAAAGTGGAGAAAATTGATAATCAGGGAAACGACAGAAAATTAAACAGCGTATGAAGGGGCCGTGGCGATAAATGCAAATACAACCACTTGAAAAGGCGTCAGAAACCCGATTCCAAGGGCTGATACCGTATGCATACCGATAACACCGACCAACCTCCCCCTGGGACATTTCAATTCGTAGATACAGAAGGGTCCATAAAAACTGGTCGACGATATAATGTTGCGCGTTCCTAAATTGAATCTCGGCCACCCAACGATCTGTGGACAAGATCCTCCAGGGGTGAAATCACCGGGAAACTATTGTCCACGGGCGAACGTACCCTCGGCCGATGTTCCAGCGTGCCGTGCGTGACAAAATTCTCCCCGTGCTATATGCACCCCCATAAAAGCCGGCATTACATACGAAAAGTCAAGCAGCACCGACGATGGACCCCATACGTTCTCTGTTTGCCTATTATGTATGGTTTACCGTGGTTTAACCAGGGGGAATCTGGTAGCTGGAGAGCGTGCGCGGGATCGGGTGAGCCCCCCGAGAGACTTATGACTGTGATTAAGTGTGATGTATCGAGGAATGGATATCAAAAGTTCGGGACGGAATTCATCCTCGTAATTTCCCTCTGTTCCGCGCGTGGAATCGCGATACTTTTCTCACGGTGCACGTAGTATGTAGCTCGACGTGCGAACTGTAGAAACGCATTTCCGAGAATTTGAATCTTTTCCTCGGGAATTTTTCTTCGGTGATGATTTTACACTCCCGTTCGAAAGTTTGAAGACGTTTTTTATTTTTGGTAATCCAGTCCGGTAATAAAATAACGGAGAGTTATAGAATTGCACCGATATTAGCTTGTTGCCGTACGTTTTGTCCATTGTAAAACAATTTTGAACATTAAAATCTTTAGTCGATCGAAATTCTACAAAAGAAATTCGCCGATCGTCGTAAACCTCGGGCTTTTAATCGACATCGCCTAACAAATATCATTCAATGGCACGTTTAATCACGAAATCCCGAATAATTTTACATCGTGAAATCGTGAAATCCGCCATCTCGTACGCGGATACAACGCAATCCAATTACCAGTTCAATTTCTTCGGTTCCGAATACAGCACCCAACCTAACCTAAACTTAATCGATTTCGAGTACAGCATCTGATACAGCGTTTAACCTAACCTAAATCTAACTAAATGTAACCTAAACTTAACCTAAACCTAACCTAAACTTAATCAGTTTCGAATGCAGCACCTAATACAGTACCTAACCTAACCTAAACTTAATCGATTTCGAATACAGCGTTTAACCTAACCTAAATCTAACTAAACCTAACCTAAACCTAATCAATTTCGAATACAGCACCTAATACAGTACCTAACCTACAAGACCTTCGAGCGGGGGTGTACGTGCGGTTGGAAATTATATTTCGAGAAAACCGTTGGGAAAGCGTGCGCCAGTTTCCAAGCGTGGTAGTTTGAGTAATAGACCGGCGACTGTCCGGCTGGTCGAAGCTCGTTCGCAAACGAGAGACGTTCGCCGCTAAACGCTTTCTTATCGGCGGCCGGGTGAAAAAGCGCATACGTCAGGGAACGTGACATTTAAACGCGCAACAGCTAATGAGGAATACTCCGCCGGCGAGACGGAAATGAGCTGCGAACGTATCTGCCTGGCTGGCCGCGCAGCCGGCATTATGCGTGCTTTTGTTCATTAAGGAACAATCGGCCGGCGGAGAATTGTTGTAAAAACTTCAGCGGCGAACGCCGTCGCGAGGTGGGAAAGGAGGAGGGGGGAAATTCAGACTCGTCGACGCTTATTCCGCGCCGCGTTATTTAGAAACGATTCTTCCATCGTTCCGTCTGTCCGACGCTCGTCACCGCCCGATTATAAAAAGCCGCGTGACATTTTCGCTCGAAGCCCGCAACGCGACGCGACGCGACGCGACGCGACACCCGCTCCACCTAAATGTCAACCGCGGTGTCGAAGGACGCCAGTGAAAAAGTACCACGTTCCAAACTCATTTTCTAAAATTACACGCCGTTCGGGGGGAATAATTCGCGTTGATCCACACTCGTCGCGAATGTTGAAGCCTCTCCGCGCGGGGGTTGTCCATTGTGACGAGCGACTGTTTTACGGAACAGATACTTGAAAAAACTTGTGAAAAATACGGTTTTTTTTAATATACAGTCGTTAAAAAATAATAATTTCATCGATTTATGCGGAAACTGTATCTTTAATCATTTCAGAGATATTTGGCAAAATATCTCTGATCCGCGCCCCTAACTTTGAGGGTAGTTTTCTCCCCTTCGACACCGACGATTGCTGATAAAAAAAAAAATACGTGTCGAAAACTACATTTATGCCAAATTTCATCAAAATCGGTGACTTTATACTTCGTAACACCATTATCGCTTCGGTTAACGAAGCTGATAGATCCTTTCACCCTGTCTGTAGGAATAAACACACTTGATTTCGATAAAATTGACATGATTGATTTATCGAAAAGCTGACTACAGTTTTCCAAATTAGAGGTTGAAGGTGTATTTCTAACGAAACATTTGATTATAAAGCTGTATCTACGAGCTACTTCTATCGCAGCCTGTGTGTACGAGTTTGACGTATCCTCTACAATTCTCTAGATCTGTCTCATTGGGAGTATTCTACCAATCCATGCAAAATAATCAGTTAATTATTTATGATTTTATTTTCAACGACAATATCCGATAATTCAGCAAGTCGCGTTTTATTTTTATTTAATCACGGCCTCGCGCAGACCCGATCTACGAACATAACATTACAGTGAAAACTCCGCGTACATTTCGTAGATAAATAAATCGGGGAGTCCCGGACGCGACACATTGTTGTCCCACGGAGGAGAGACAAAGAGGAGGGGAAGAAACGACGAGAGGCGATACGAGAGGAGGAATGATAAAGTGGCGGGGGACGAAAGACACGGGCGTAATGTCCCGCAGAAAGCGAACATTGTGCCGCGTAGCAAAAGGGGTAATTCCGTAGTAGGAAGCCTTATTGGAAAAGGGTAGATAAGGGGCGATGGGGGGAGGGCCGGGTGGTTTGGGTGGTTTGACGCGAGTAGGTGTGAATGGGCGTGCGAGCGTGGCGGTGCTGGCGAACACACACGAATAAGTGCGGCGGATGCACGCGTGTGTGGGTGGCAATGGGGGTGGCGTCGGGATGGGGGACGGGGTGGCAAGCGGGCGAGCACAGGAGGGGGTGCTGGCGGGGTGGGAAGGGGTGAGCGGCAGCGTTGAACGGAAATTAAATATGCCTCACTCGATAAGTCAGAGTACCATAGGAGGGCTCCGTATCAACGCCGGGAGATGAGCTATTGTGCTATTTTCGAGCGAAATCTCGGCGAGGCCATCCCCTCGAGTTCTGTCTCTCTGTGTAAAACGCTTTTCGCTTATTCCATCGCAGAAGCGAACGGATATCGGCACGCTCGCTGCTTCCAAACGCGCGCGGATTCCACGAATATTCTTCTTTTTATCCTTTCTTTTTTTTTTTTTTGATACATTTTTCTCTTTCCTGTTCCCTTTTCGAGGGGAACGAGTTTGGAGAGACAGTGGACCGAATCGTTCAAAAGTCACACGAGATCGAGTTTAAAATTAAAGGGAGAAAAGAAAAGTCGCGATAACGTCGCGAGCATTGTTACATTCGTGTCGTCGTTACGAAAATGAGCATTCTCGAAGACCGAGGCACAAATCGCGCACTTGAAATTGTACAACTTGACTCGACTCGAAGTCTGATCATTTCCGGCAAGAAGACGAGAATCGATTCTCCTCTCGCGCTTCTGTCGATCGTGCTTCTGTCGTCGACACGCTGTTTCTCCTTCTGTTTTCTTTTTCACTCCCGCCCTTCCTTTTCCTAGTTTTAATTAACGAAGGCGAAGAGGGGAGGGAGCATCGGCGATTTATTGGACGATCGTTTCATTCCCGAGAAATAACGAGAGGAAGAAAGAAGTTAATTTAACCGGACGGCAAAAGCCGGCGATGCGAGCGGAATAATTATATCAGATTTATTATCAAACTCAGCGCACAACCGCGCGAACCCTTAGATAATAGGCTTTTTACGACTCGGTCGCACGAACTACCTCGATTCGAAAGTTACGATACTGTGCAAAGCTCTCTTTACGAGGCCGTTATCGCGAGCTGTTACTCATATTTCTTTTTTTTTTTCTCTCCCCACCCCCCCGAACGAGTCGAGAGACACTTCCAGGAATAATACGATCGCAAAGTCGCTGAAATTCCTGATCCAATCGGAATTAAACGTCAACTCCGCCTATATTCTTTCTTCAAGTCGGTGACCCATAAAGAGATAAAGATTTTCACGAGCGATCCCTCGGGAGGGGGGGATCACGAGCGATTAAGCTCGTAACGTCGTCAAAGTAATTCACGAAGGAACAGCGTGAAAATGTATCGTCGCTTTGTATTCGACGGAGTATCGCTCTGTCCGAGTCGCGACCGGCTTTTGAGACGAAGAAAACGACGCCCCGGAGAATCTATTTTACACAAACGCGTGTAACGCCAGCACGGCCGGGATCGTTTGTGCTCCCGAATATAAACGTCCACTCGAGCTGCGAGAATCGACGCTCTCGAGAGATCATAACCGCGGTCGGAGTGGCCCATTCACGCTGAAAAACTCTCCTGAATGAATTCGCCCCGTGAAATCCCGGACAAAGCACCGGGTTCGTTCGAACATCTTCATCCCCGGCATGATTTTCCAAAAAAAAATTCACCGCCCGTTGAATGGAACTGACGTTCACGCTAGAAGTGGCATCGAATTGTTGCTCGCTCTTGCGGCAATGGTTAATGAAGTCGTCGTTGTGAAGAGCGCACAAGAGGATCGCACGTCATAGCTGCTCGATACACTCGAGAGGCCATTAACTCTTTCTCTCTGAAGAAAGGAAACGCAAAATCTCTCGCAGAAATCTTTATAAAGCCGCTCTGCTCCGAGATGGCGCGATGTTTGTCAATGATTTTTTTTTCCTTTTCAAATTTCAAATTCCAGTCTCGCGAGCGAATCTTTTGACGTTTTTGACGTTAAGTATTCAAAATGGTGTAATATTTGTCGAAGAAGGAGAAGAGAAGAGATATGAATGAGGAAAGTCTCCATTCTCCCATCGTGCAGAATGGAGGATTCGCCAGGTACAAAGGATTTTTCGAGTACAAAGAAAAGATTTAGTGTGTTGATACTATTAACTTCCTCGAGTTAGCCTGACAAAGCAATTAGTCTTCTCGAAGAAAATACTTCGAGGTTGCAGAATATCCTTAAAAATCCTTAGTCATCCTCAACCTCTTCGGTACGAAGCAACCTTACAGATCCACAACAAATGAAATACGAGGTGTAATATAATTTCTTGCAACACCTGTTTTATAATGAAGTACTATGAGTCTGTATAATATAAGAACAATTTTTCTGATACAATTACTTTTCTTCCATTACATTAATAGCTCTTTTACATTCCCAATAATAACAGCTTTCGTATCGCAGCATGAAAATCAAAGTGCAAAATATTTTTGTAAATTCGACTTCTAACTCCAAAAACCAAATTTCCTTTGTAAGTGTAAAATATAGAAGTTCAGTCGAACTTACAAAAGTATCTTGTACTCTAATACGACTCTTAATACACTGTAATGCTAAAACAAAAGCTATTGTTATTACGAGAACTTCTTTGATCGTTTCGGCGTCAGATCCCAATCCCGTTACAAATATTACTTCTACGCAATTTCATCGAGAATCTTTCCCTTCTCGGAACGCCGACGCCGACGCTGTGAAGAAAAGAAACCTTCCCGGCAGTAGCCGGCGCAACCAAGCAAAACTAATCGACTCGGAAAAATCATCGGTCGAGCTGTAGGTTTTTCTCTACCCCTGGAAATATTACCGAAACATTACCCGAGGACGGTGCCTATAATGCGGTCATTAGGATCGAAGTCGTGACAGGCACTCGATCGGGCCGAAGGCGGCGGAAAGTCGAGGAAGCGAAAAATGAAACAGCCTCACGGGCCAGTGAGCCGCAGCTCTCTCTCTCTCTCTCTCTCTCTCTCTCTTTGGCCGTTTATAAATCCGACATAATGCGACCCGAACGAGATTATTTCACGATTTATCACCTCGGGCTCGCTGAATGCGTAGGGTGGTCTATTAGGTATCGGGAGGGTGGCCGGCAAGATGGCGGCCGAGGCTGGCGAACAATTGCGTTTCGGACCGATGACAAATGACGCGGGAACCGTCTGCCCGTCTCTCTGACTTACGACTTTTCCTTTGTGCGCGGCTTCCAATACCGATACCGCGAGACCGACTCAGGTGTTTTCTTTCTCAGGGTTGAATTTTTCACGCGACGCGATCTCTCGGCTCTCTGAATTCCTAAAAAAAAGGAAAGCGCGTCTCTGCGTCTTCCCTTCGAGGGAAATTTGGAACGTATCATGTTCGAGTGATACGCTGAATTCTTTCAACTTCAACCTTCGTGTAACTCGAAAGTTGCGTGTCCGTACATCCACACTTTGAGAAGCTTGTTTCGTCTGATTTTAAACTGGGGCAAATAGCAATAATTAACTAATTATTCTTCTCTGTTACTTTATAGCGTGGTCGTATTTTTTCCTTTTTCTTTTTTTACTTTTAATTTTTCCGTACGATCCGCAAGTTTACAGATTACTTTCTGCGGGATGGAAATTTACAATATAATCAACTTCTTCGAGTTTTCAAGCGAATTTCAATGCCGACGAAGCCTCTGTTTTAACGTCGTGTCGATATCGGTGAATTTCCATTAATTACATAAGGTATTATGGTAATTGATTAATTTCGCGCAAACAAGCGGTGTGCAACAACGAGGTAACAACGGGTCTTGCCTTTAAATGCAAATACAAAGGGAAAGGAAAAAAGACAGCGAACGCAGTTTTTCGTTTGTCATTCGCACGTTTTCGACGGGACAAAGGAACGGCGATTCATTAAAGGTGAATCATCCGAATTAAATCGTCGGGGAAAATACACAACGAGCGATCACGATCGTAACGCGATACTTCCGGCGATTGTGTGAACTGGCTCGTGGAATCGATTAGAATAACGGTATGACGAAAATAATTGAAATACAATCACTTAACCAATGCCTCGGATGAATCGGGGCAAGCGTTGACACTCGCGTGTCAACGGTCAAAAGGACGCAGCCGCCATTAAGTCGGGGGAGGAAGTTATACGCTGCTGCGTTCGCTTGGTAATCGAGTCGAATTGGTTATTCGGTCAAATTAATCGTGAAACTCTGAAGCATCTTTTCACCTGAAGGCTGAATCTGAAACTACTCACGCTGTACCCTCAGGATCCCTCAGGATCACGCAAAACGAGAGAGTACAAATACGATCTGTTCTCGTATTGCAAAGAATCTTTTCAAAGGGAAGGCAATCCAGAATAACGAGCGTAAGAAGAGGTACATATATATGTACTCACAGTATCGTCGGCCATAATAGAAATCTGGCCAAACATCCCTGAACGCAGCTCCCAATCGTGGTCGCAGAAAAAAATTCACGTTGAATCGAATTTGCCGTGGTTGTGTCGACAGTGGTCGCACGATCGGTCGGCAAGATGGACGAGCTCGCCTCTCGTTCTTCTTCTTCTTCTTCTTCTTCTTCTTCTTCATCCCTCGTTCGTCGAAACGAAACGGAGCAGCGTATCGACTCGAACGTGGAGGAGGAGGAATCAAGAGAGAGAGAGAGAGAAGGGTTGGAGGGGAGGGTAGAGAACAAACAGAGGGCGAGAAAAAAAAAAAGGAAAGATTACGAGGGAAGAGTTGGAAGTGGATAGACGATATCGTGTGGCGTTCGCTCGAAAACGAGAACTGCCAACGAGTGAACACGAGCCAGGTGCAA
Source organism: Melipona bicolor (assembly GCA_030673865.1). Classification (NCBI taxonomy): domain Eukaryota; kingdom Metazoa; phylum Arthropoda; class Insecta; order Hymenoptera; family Apidae; genus Melipona; species Melipona bicolor. The sequence goes on from JAHYIQ010000012.1 coordinate 5,856,300, forward strand.
AGTGACTCTGGTAGAGTTCTCTGAAGACGGAGGAAGAGCGTTGTCCCGCGAGGCTTGCCCGAGCAGGAAGGAGAGAACGGCGAACAGAGTCCTCGTATGTCGGCCAGAAGTTTCTCGGAACACAATCGCATATAATACATATGCAATAGTCCTGCGAGAGTCCGCTGGACAGTCGGCCCCCGAACGTCCCGAACGTCCCGAACGGGTGTCCAGAATAGACACCGAAGCTGGACATCGTTGGATCGTGCAACATGGCCGCCGGTGAGGCGAGCCCCGCTCGATAATTGAAGGGCAGCCCCCCACCCCCCGAATCCCTTTCCACCTCCTTGTTCCGGCACTCTTCTCTTTTTGTCGACCGCACAGCGCAGACCATCCAACTCTCTCTCTCTTTCTCTCTTTCTCTCTCTCTCTCTTTCTCTTTCAATCCGCGCGATCTCTCGTTCACCGTGGGCGCAGAGTTATGAGCCGCGCGGGGATAATGTCGCTTGTTATTAAGACCCCTCTATCGACGTTTCCTAATCTACGGTTAACCGGACCACCGCGGACCATCGGCCGGCTAATTAAGATCGTCGGGCCTTGACGAGCACGTTGCGCGCTAATTGAACACTCGCGGAATCCATCGCGACGTTCCGCGTACTCGTCCTCGGATCAACCACCGCGCAACACTGACTAGAAACGTACTTTGTTTGTTCTTTTTGTTCTTGGAAACTATGCGTTTGGAAGACGCGAGGTTTCTGTTTTCTTCGTTCGGGAACTAATCGCGCACGTTGGTCGTTTTGTTTGAACTTGTTGCAGACGTAGCGCTTGTGTATACTGTATTGTTATATCTTCACCGAGCAAGGGACAACAAGAGCACAGCGCGCGCTATATTTTCTTATATTGTGCATCGTGGAAAAAATGGATTATTATGTCGTTCTTGAGTATGGATGTACGTGTAATGTGTTGAATGTTATTATCGAATAGACAGAAATACGAAAACATGAAAATGTAAATGCTGCCCGCGGCCGCGAGGCGAACAAGCTGGATCAAGCTCGAATATTTGCGCTGCTCAGTCGTACAGAAGATATCGAGAGCGTAACATTCGGGCGAAATATACAGTCAGTTGAGTGTACATTGACGTGGTAAATTTGTAAAAATGTGTCGCGCGAGAAAATCAAATCCAGCTGAAGTACACGTGAAAGTATATATTGAAACAATACATTTTTAGCGGTAAAACAGTACTTTGCAAAGAAAAAAATTCGTGTTTTAAGATAGCCAGCCAAGTCTCCGGACTTAAATAAATATTACAGAAAATTGTTGAATTTGGAAGACAATTCGCAAATATCGATGAATTTAAAAAATATATCATGGAAGAGCGAGAAGAAAATTAGTGAAACTCGATATAAATCTTTGCTATTAAATGCTAATTGTAAATATTAAACAATTATCGAACTGATTTCTATCCATTGTTTTTCGCTGCTGAAATGTGCCATCACCCGCTAAATATTACCATATATGTATCTATTTTCTTCTTTTCGATAACAAAAGAATTAGTATTGCAAAAAGTTTAATTTATGTTAATGCATAAAGGTTTGACAGAAGCCCTACCGAAGAAAGATTTTGTACCATTTGTTTGATAAAAAAGAAATTTAATAATTTGTAGAGTGCCCCACGTGGGGTGTATTGTATCCATGCATTCGAAAATTGACGAAAGACTCGCAAAAGAAAGAAAGAAAGAAAGAAAGTAACACGAGCGTGTGTATGTAACGTGATCGAGCAACGACGGGTCCCAGCGAGACCCACTTAACAAACAACGCTTAGTCACCGATCGAATCTCGATAGTAATACCGATTTTCTCGCGCGCACGCCGCCTACGAGAAGGAACGCGAGGGGGGAACGCGAGGAAGCCCGGTCGGCTCAGTTATCTCCCGACTTATCGTCAGATATAATAATGGCCCGGGAAAATGTCCCCGGCGCACAATAATGGCCTGTTAAAAGAGCCACTTTCTCTCTCACGCCACGTGTCCACCTTTCTCTATCCACCGCCGGCCTCCCTCTGGTTCTTCTTCTGCCTGCTTCTTCGCATCCCTCGTAACCTCGTGAGCAATGGCGTAGCTCGACCGGTAGCTGAAAGAAATTTGCGCAGCTCCGTGTTCCGATTAACGACTCCTCCGAACCACCGTTTTCTTGCAACACGATTTTTATCAGGCGATCGACCTTCGATCTTTGACAAAATGTAGCAAATATGTAAAACGGTGTAGAGTTTGCTAAATGTCGAAAGAAATTAACGTAAGAACCAAGTGGCTTCCAAACGTACAAACACAAATCTGTGGGATACAAAACTTAAAGATCGAGTGACCTCAGACTGTTGGATTCCGCGTAAAGGAACGATACTTGTAATTTTAATTCTCATTTTACGTCGCAACCGTGGTCAAGGTATTTTATCACTGAAAGCGGGGGTAACCCAGAAAATCGGGCCTCTTCAGGTGCAACGCTAGTGCAACGAAAATTAGCGATTGGTTGATTTCGGTCACGTGATTCGCGAGGGGGCGTGGAGTAGACCTCGAGTAGGAGTGGCGTTGTTTGGTACTGAGCGATCGCGCCTGTAATTTGTTTCACATATCAATAAAATTTTATGGCAAAAAAGTCGTCTTCATTTTCTAGTCGGAACAGTTGCTTCTGGGCCTTTCAGTGAGACGAATCGTACTGACGTACAAGTCGTGCAGTTTTTTTGTTTATGACAAATCGAAGAGAGCGTAAATGACCAACTACTCGGGAAATTCGTCCTATGAATAAGTATTCGCAGGTTACTTTCGGAGGACTATTACTGACTCGTAATCAGTGTTAGCACTGAGCCAATATTGTCAGGCAACAAAATTGCTACCACAGGGTCATTCTCTTGTCACTGCAACAATTTTCAAATTTAGTCTAATTTCATCGCTAATCTCCATCAGTGAAAAAGAGTGTACAGTGGAAAATAAAAATACATTCCAAGTTTCAGTGATTTACGATACTAACCTGAGAGTTGAAATAAAATTAAAATTAACAAAATCGAATACCTACGAACGTACGTAATACGCGATATGTAAGTGTATCTACGAAATTAGCTACGCGAATTTGTTTACTGAATGGACTACGCCGCTGCAGATATTACACGCGCGTGCGTGCACGCACACAAAAGCCCTGCGAGACGCGCGCGCGAGAGAAAGAGAGAGGGTTGGGTAGAGTGAAGGGCTGCATTCTGTCGGGGGTTGATTCGTATTACTCGTGTTTACCGAAGGGATTCCGAGCTTCCTCGGGACAAGGGGGATGCGGGTGGAAAAATAATTAAAAGCGTTTATCTTGTGTAATCCTGGCTACGAGCGTATGGTGGAACTCACGAGCGAGGGTTGGTAATCTCACGCGCACCTGCGATTTTTGCGACGAAGTATCACACATCGTCGAGGAAATATCGTCTTCGACGATCAACGGCCAATTAAAAATCGTAGCACGAGCAGCATGAATCAAGAATTTAGAATTTCCGTTCGATCGTTATTTTCATTCCGAACCTGTTTGTATCACGTTCGACCATATTCGATCAGACACAGTTTGTCAAGTCGTTCGCAATTTGTACCGATTAACGTGAAATAATTTCAATTTCAGAGTACAAAGTATTATATTCTAGTCAGTCCACGAGTTGATTCGCATTTAGCGTGCGGAATATTTCACTTTATTGTGCAAACAGGTATCACCCTTTTAACGCTATAATCAAAGTGGCACGTTCTCGCAATTTGAAAAAAAAAAAGTATATCTAAAAAAAGTAAACCAGCGATATTATATATATAAACGCCTTCGATGCAAATTTAACAGAGCCTAATTAACAATTAAATTATTATAAAAAACAGTTTACTTCGAATGTTCCATGCGCTCTCTCACTCGCATTGTATTCTGCGCATGCTTCTGCGATCCGCGACGTTGTAATAAATCTTTCATGAGAAATATTTGCAATTGTGAAAAGTGTCTGGCTTTGCGACGAAGAAAATGGCCGAGTTACATCGATTTACGTCGAGAAATGCCGAAGTTTTTTAAATTTTTCAGGGGCAACGAGTCAGAGACGATGTCACGGAACAGTCGTACGTACACGAGCTTAGTTCAAATTCAGGGTCGAACGATTGCCAAACACTTCCGCCGATGAATATTTATCAAATTTACCGATTGTTGTCTCGACACGGGACGAGGGACGCACTCGCTCCTTCTCCTTTACTCACGTGCACACCATGTGCAACGTATGCATATGCATGCGGAGTCGCACGTTGATTTAGAAAACAATATCCACTTATTTCCAATTTCCAAAACAATTTCCAATTATTTGTCCCTCCGCGTAGAGTCTCTCGCTCGCGCAACCAGGAACCTCACAGTTAAATAAATCCTTTCGCGTCGCATGCGATTTCCATCGATTCACTCGGCGGAATTAACATTGGAAATTTCCATTGTTCCATTTCGCTCCGTGCCCCTTTTTTCCCTTTCTTTCTTTCTCCCATTCGGAGAATACGTGCGTGCGTAATTGTAGACGAAAATTGAACGAGAACAGTCGAGGGTCGGAATTTTGCTTTCTCGCGAGAGAAAAGTGGCGAATTTTTGATCCGTGGAAAAATCCTCAAAGTGTAATCAACGGGAATATAGGTACAGAATGGGTTTAGTAAAGATGAAACAATTTTCTTTCTACGCAATCTTTGATTCTAAGTAGTCTAATTATTACAAACAAATGATTGAGCTTTTCTTTTCATACTGCACTGACGAAAGATGAAATGCAACAGCGTGCAACTTTCAAGTGCGTCATTTGCACGATGTCTGATTACTAAGAGATAATACTACTTGCTCGATTCGCCCTTCTTGATTTCTCTTTTTCGTTGGAAAAAAAGCCGAAATATTGAAATATCAATACTATTGATACGAGACATTTGTAAATCTTTCTTTTCACCAAAGAAAAAAAAAAAAAAAAAAAAAGAAAACAAATAAATTCTTTTGGCGAGAAGAAAAATCGTTGCGCGTGCACGGTTTTTTGCGGCCGTCGATCAAAAGAGATGACGAAAGTAATCTCGTAGATCTTTTTTCCTCGCGAGAGAAAAAACGCAAAAGGAGAAATTGTTGCACGCGTTGCATATCCGAGCCCGGAGCAGGATCCAAAAGGAGCCGACGTGTTAGAAAATAAGGTCGTAAACGTCAGGCTGGGCATTGAAAGGCCGAGTCGCGCGTACAATGTGGCACACGAGAGCTGTTTCGCCGTCTAAAATTGCGCCCCGATTCTTCTATTTTACGAGGGCCGTGGCAGAGCCAGCCGACGCTTAATTGGGCAATTACTATTCCGAAAATTGACAGCGCAGTCAACCGCTGTTTAACCAGTGGCGTGTGTCAAAGAAAGAGTAAACACGTCTCGTGGCCAAACACAAACCGGACGGCGAAATGGTACACGAGCCGTACGTTATCTTTCTCTCTCTCTCTCTCTCTCTCACATACACGCGCACACGCACGCTCTTTCCACTCTACAAATACAAATTTAACCCGCGGGACCCCACGTTTTACGACCGGGATATAGTCTGCCTCGTCCTCTTCATCGTCGTTCACGTGTCCAACTTTCAGAGTGCGGGTCCACGTACGTGTTTACGGTGAAAATCATCGAGAATAAGTCAAAGCACTTGGCACCGCTCGAACAAAGTGAAGCGACAGCTTTATCGATCTTTTACGTATTATCGAGTCGTCTTTTTGTTTAAGTTTTCGTAGCACCTGGCGAACAACGTGCCGAACCGCGTCAGAGTCGAGACTAGTTTCACGGAAGTTGATCTAGTTTTTAACGATAATTACCAAATTGGGGGATTCCATATGATAAAAAAGTGTAGAAAATATCCAGTACCTTTGCAAAAATTCAAAAATCCGCCCTAGTCTACCAATCGCACGTTCTATCGTAATAGTAAACTTATTACTAGAATTCTATTGCAACGGTATTGATATAAATTTATAGAATTCGTAGATCGCTGAAATTTGGCAACTGATTCGTCACTTTAGCTTCTAAGGTGGCCGAAAGAACGATTGGATATTCGTTTTTTTTATTAAAATTCTCGGTTGCGTGTGAGGACACGAGCGAGCGACGTGGCAAAACGTTAAATCACGTTCCATGAATAATTAATTTTATTAATTTATGTTATTCCGTCGTCGACGCCAGCGTGCATTCGTAATCCCCTCGTTTGCTGGTTATAAATCCGAAATTGCTTCGACTCGATGAAATCGAACCTATCGCGGTTTCAGCGTCCCACCCGTGAACGGACGACTTTCACTTTCGCGTTGCCATTGACTATGACTACTTAACGTCACGCACCGGGCTGCTGGCAGAAAAGCAGCGTCAAAAAAACGGCGATTCTTCGTCGAAAACGTGACCACGTTGCTAATGTCGTGCGATCGCTTGGGATCGATTGGCGGCTCAAGGTCACCACCACGTTATTTAACCCTTCCCTTAAATTTCCATAGAATCTTTTAATACCGTATCTTTGTCAAAGAAAATTATCAATTAACACTCGCAGCGATAAAGTTTCTTACTCTTCCAGCAATAAATCCGAACAATATCGTACTACTAGTCTGCAAAGTCTCTCCAATTGGTATTTTCCATAGTCAGGGTGAAAAATTTTAAACGGAATATCCTCCTCTAAAGAAAGTTTAATCCGTCCCATTACTTGACGTTTAAAGCACAGAAAACTTTCGAGGTTTTATTTTTTTCTTTTTTTTCTTTCACTTAAAAAAGTTACGACGTGGAGAGAGGAAGGCGACGAAGGAAAAAAATAGTTAAACGCAAGCTTTATCAACAACGGCCGGCGAATCGAGGAACGCAAGGAACAGGATAAAGGGGTTGAGTGAACGAGATTGTCAGGGTTCGTTGTTCCGTTTAATTTCGCTGGCCCCGGGGGAGGGGGGAGGTGTGGGGGAGGGCTTAAAGTTTTGAAGCGTTAATCGGCAATTTCGCGGCCGGGAAAAATCTTGACGATGTTACGGCGAACTAATAACGTAAATACAGGTCGGATATATTCGAGGGAAGGTAAAGTAAAGCCGCTTCAGCGTGGCGGACAGTTAATGGGACCACCCGTTGGCCGTGCTCTAATACCGGCACGATTAAATACAGACAGGATATTAAACTACGCTCCTATACAAACCGCGGCCGTAACACATTTTGACAATGCATCGTCAAGCCAATAAAGTAAAATCGTAAACCTCTTGCCAGCGCGGTTATCCACGGCTACGAGCTCGGAATATGGCGCTCGTACAAGTGGCGGTGTAACGCCGTGACGATCGAAAGTTTACAAACGATTCCGAACGATGCTTAATCGGCGGGAAATTTCAAATAACGAAACGTTCGTTCTTGTTAATTCTTAAATTAATCATTAACCTTGGGACCATGTTTGCGTAATAAAAATAGTGCGACAAATATCAATTGTAAATACGATATAAAATTACACGCTCAATATGCAATATCTACGACATAAATTGTTGTATATGCAATAAATGTAAAACGTACTTTGTTACAATAGAGGCTCTGTTTAAATAGATTAATATATTGTATTATTTTGTTAATTTTGTAGTACATAAATTGTATTATCACTGAAAGTAATTTTAAACCTAACCCAGAAAATCGAGCCTCTTCAGGTGCAACGCTAGTGCAACGAAAATTAGCGATTGGTTGACTTGGGTCACGTGATTCGCGAGGGGGCATGGACCTATACTGCGTCACATTGTACAATATAATTTTAAAATGAGGACAAAAAATATATCCCGAAGAGCGTACATTTCAAGTCCAACGAATGGGAATTGAAGTGGGAGCGAAATCGAGTACAAGTCGAGTCGTGCAACGATGCAAGGCGAAACAGTGCCGTTCTTTAGCGGTGCAACTGAAATTCGAGTCGGCGGATCTAATGGTGGCAAAGGCGAGTCATCACGTACAACGGAGAAACAGGCACAGCCACCAAGGGCCACCGTTGCACGGGGACGCGAAAAAGGTGAATGGAAATCACGAACAGCGGAAAGAACTCGTGTCGTGTTACCACGGGCATTAGCTAACGCGCGTGTCATCGCGCCGCGGATCGAGCCGGAGAGGCACGCGAGAATTCGCGGAAAGAAATCGTTCACCGCACCCGTGACACCCGGGTAACGAGCTCGCCGCGACCGTTCCTGCTTGCACGATCTCTGCAAACTCCTAATGGTTTTCTTGAGCTTTCGACTCAACGTGGAATTCAACTAAAGCTTCATTCAGGTATTCACGAACTGTTCTTTTTTTCTCTTTTTTTTTTTTTGGAATCTGTAATCCTTTAAATGTTTAGGAATTTTATAATATTCTATAGTTTTTACAGAGTATTTTGACCCATTTCAAGAGATTCAATGCATTATATGTTATGTACGATATGTACAAGTGTCGAAGAGGGCGACGAAATATTTTATTTGCGACTTTTGTTTTGTTAATTAAGATACATGTATGTATATGTTTATCTGTTAAAATAATTTAGGTTTTTTATAAATAAAGCTAAATTAATAACTGATATAATATTTCAAGATAGTTAAAAGTCACTTTTTTTGACTAATAAAAATGAAAATTTTATAACTATTGCATTTTATACGTTTTTCAATAGGTATCCGGGTTTTGCTTATCCCTATGAGGCAAAACCAGGTTTTTGCATACCTCCAGAAAATTTTATTTCCCCGCCAAACAATTTTTTCAAAAAACCCCCGGTCACTTTCTTATTGTATAAAGTTCAGTTAAGAGATTTAGCCCGGTGCGAATTTTTTTTTCTTTTTGCCATCCGATTTCTTGTTACGAAGCTAAATACATTAGCCTCTACTTCGAATGCAAGCAGGGTTAACACAGGTTGTACGTGAACCGCGTGACATCGAGAACGAATCAACTCTATTGATAGACAGAGAAATATGCAACAAGCAAAAAAAAAGAGAGAGAGAGAGAGAGAGAGAGAGAGAGAGAGAGACGAGGCAATTTATCAAGACGCGAGTTAACACAATATCGCGTCGAGGAGGGGGGAGCGAGAGCGAGAGCTAGGGAAAACTCGGCTTCGAATATAATGGCTACTCGTATTTTCGCCCCGGTTGATTCACGAGCCGCTTTAAAGCACTTTTCGTACATAAAGAGGGATATGCAAGACGTTCCGCGATACGGCCACGTCCCACGGGTTCTCAAGATGAAATACTGTTATCAGGCGTGGAGCCGCCCTCGACGCGGCGATGATCCGCGGTCGCCAAATCCGCGTTCGACGTAATTGCCCCCGCCGCGGTGACGAATATACCTCGCGGAACGGATTCCATCGTTGTTGCCGCGCCGGCGTTTTTCATTTTTCGCAATATAACGGGACGAGATCGAGCATAATAACGTCGCGATAGCTCCACCAGGGAGGAAAGAGGGGAGGAGGGGTGGGGGGGGGGGGTTCAAGGTTCGAGGTTTTCGCTCCTTTCATTTCTCACAATTTGCATTTTCATACCGTTGGACAGGAGGAAACGCGCGTTGCAACCTTTTGTTGCCACGAAATTCAGGGAAATAACGTGTCTCGTCGTGTCGTTAATTTACAATCGCCATCGTTATTTAAACATTTCGAAACAAATTCGAAAAAATTTATCTCAGACCTTGGCACAACTTTCAATTTCACACTTGAAATTCACTTTAACCGCTCTTTTCGAGAACGAAGCAAACTTTGCTCTTCGAACTACCTCGAACCTTATCCGCTTTATCGGTTTACGAGCGAAACGTTCGAGGTAGATACGATCAAGTCATCGATGAAACGGGACTACTGCGGATTCGTGGAAATTGGAGACACGCGATTCGGAATACCGTTCCTCGCGAGCACTCCTTTTAATTTCAACTTTGTTTCGTCGAGCAATCGGTCCCCATCTCGCTCTCGAGGCAGAGACGCCGACCGGCCGTCTATTTTCGCTCGTGGAGAGGACGGCGACGCTGAGCGTTTAAACGAGCCCGCGGTGACAAACGCCACGAGCAGATATACCGAGACGGAGAACCGGTGGCTCGCGGCACGACTCGAACGGATGCTTGTACCATTAACCACGGGCCCGCAGATTGGGATAGATCCGAGAGGCCTAATGGAGTCGTCGTACGCAACGTCGGGGAGTGAAAGAAGAAAAAAAAGAAAAGAAAAGAAAAGAAGGAGAAGAAGAAAAAACAGAACGAAAGCATCTCGTGTCAGACAAATATCGTCGTTCCCACGACGACCACGTGAAGGGAGCACCATCTGTTTTGCTCCGGATCGTTCGCGGTTACACCGTTCTTCCGTTTTACAAGCGTAAACCAACGAGTTACGCGTGTACCATCGGCGTGGTGCACGTGTCATCGCCATCAGCTTTCATACGCTGTTTGTTACGCGGATAGCAACATTCGGCCAGCAGAGTGTAACAAACTTAGTATATCTGCGCTTTTATCCTTAAAAATATCCCGTTACTGAATCCTCTGTAACGTCATCGTCCTGCTTCGACGACGCTGCTTCTCACTCGCTGATTGATCAATAAAGAAACAAACGACCAGAGGAATATCCCTCGAAAAGTGAAATCGACGACGAAACGAGAGGTCATAAAAGGAAGAACTGAAGAACTGGTGCCGTTTTTAATCCACAGAGTGGTCCATCTGATTATCCAAAAAAAAAAAAAGAAAAAAGAAAGAAAGAAAGAAGAAAAGGCCCAGGAAACACAATGAACATCTCGTCACGAGGACGAAACCCGTCGCATAAATCGTCGGCGAGCGTAATTGAATTTCTTCGTAGCAGGGCCGGAGGGCTCTGCGTGCCGTGTTCCCCTCTCTGAATAGGATCCCATTTTGAAGGATCTCCGCGTGGCTACGGCACTGCGCACCTTGCCCGCCTGCGACGTGCCATCCTCGTCGTCCCTCGTGGCCGATGGCTAGCGAACATTTTAACCCGGTGCGCCGGGCCTTTGCCGGGGATATCATCTGGAAGGTGAGACGCAGCAGAGAAGCGCACCCGGTACGCTGGACTAATTGGCCGATAAATCAACCTCCAGCTTTACCTTCCCTCCACCGTCGCCGCGCTCTGGACCCTCTACACTCGTAGGAGGTGGACTTTCCGGACGTAAGGTATACACGCGCCGCGAGTCTAATTTTGAACGGCGGCACACCAATATAGAGAGAGAGAGAGAGCTCAGAAATTCATGATACACGCGCAGACCCTTTTCCACGTCGCTGCTCGCGCGTTGTTCTCTCAATAATCGCCAGAGGTTTTTAAAAATCCACGTTCGATAGCGCTTCGTTCGTTCATTTGTGACCAAACATCGCGGCACAGCGCTAAAACGGTTAAATATATACTTAACAAGCACAAAAATTAGATACAAAACAGCAAAGCTTTAGATTCCTGACTCTCTTTTCGCTAGCCTTAACTCGCTATTCTTTTCTCTCAGTTCCTCACACCGCGGTTTCTCCTTTACGACTCGACTCTTGCCGGCCCAGTACCGAAACGATAATGACACGACATACATATATATGTCACACATCTATACCACAGACTACTCTCCCATTTACACACCTAAAGCCAACACACTCGCATTACCAAATTTTTATTTGAAATTTTTGACGCAGGTTAAAGAGGTTGAAAGAGAAATTCTGCGGGAAGAAAAATCGGCAATTACACACTGGGCACTGGTCGTCGACGAGTATATAAGTGGAAGCGTCTGTTGAAGCGGGGTGAGAAATCGAGCAACCTCTTCGGAGAGGAAGCAATGGTTCAACGATGCTAATCATAACATCTAATCGCGGAGCCCGCTTGCCGCACTTACTCACCCCGGCCGCGTAAGTTTAACCAGTAATTACACGTCTGGTCGCAAACACGCAGACGCGATATATCTCCCGAGTTTATCCTCCTCTTCGCGCGATTTCGAGCGGCGCTGCTCGCATACGTTGGCGCATTTAATGCACCAATCAAGTCACGGGCAGAACGAGAGGCGAGTACGCCCGTCGAAACAAGCACGGGCAAAGATATTTTATCGGCCCGTGCATCGAGATCATCGCCGATAGCCGGGGCAAGCCGACGCGACGAGGCGAGGGCCGACGCGACGTGATAAATTCTCGAACGCGGCCGCAGCCGTGCCGCGGTCGATTCGTATTTTCGCGAAAATTGCACTCCCTCTCGACCTGAGAAGAAACTCGCCGAGGGATCTCCGCCGATCTCCGTCCTCCTCGGTCGTGCGTTCTATCGTTTTTCGAGTTTCCGGGGGAGGAGAATCAAAGAGGAGAAGTAAATAACGCGCGCGAGTTGCGGTGATTCTTTGGGGCCCGGCAAATCTTTATTCCGTTAAATCTTCGTACCGATGTAACGAAGAAAGATCGAAGCGCGAGAAAGAGAAACAGTGTTCGAAACAATCGAGTTGTGTCCATTGGAACGCTGGAACTACCGACGATCAAAGCGTAAAAATTCCATCGGAGACATTGAAGTTCAAAAAATAATAATACAACGGAGGAATGTTTAATTTTATTTTATAATTTTATATATTTCGCGAAAGTCTTTAAAAACACGCCTGTAAAATGTCTGGCAAAAATTATAAATTGGTGATTTTGACTACTTTGGTAGTTTTAGTCTGTTAAAACTCAGTATTAGACTGCAGATTTCCACGATGTATAAGACATCCAACGTGTAAGTTGCTTTAATTTATATATTTATATATTTATATATTTTGTATTATAATTTTTATATATTTCACGAAAGTCTTTAAAAACACGCCTGTAAAATGTCTGGCAAAAATTATAAATTGGTGATTTTGACTACTTTGGTAGTTTTAGTCTGTTAAAACTCAGTATTAGACTGCAGATTTCCACGATGTATAAGACATCCAACGTGTAAGTTGCTTTAATTTATATATTTATATATTTTGTATTATAATTTTTATATATTTCACGAAAGTCATTAAAAACACGCCTGTAAAATGTCTGGCAAAAATTATAAATTGGTGATTTTGACTACTTTGGTAATTTTAGTCTGTTAAAACTTAGTATTAAATTGCAGATTTCCACGATGTATAAGACATCCAACGTGTAAGTTGCTTTAATTTATATATTTATATATTTTACGAAAGTCATTAAAAACACGCCTGTAAAATGTCCAACAAAAATTATAAATTGGTGATTTTGACCACTTTGGTAGTTCAAGTATTAGACTGCAGATTTCCATACGATGTATAAGACATTCAACGTGTAAGTTGATCGTTTTATACATTTGCCACGTGAAATAATTTTCCACCGAGATTTGTTTTTCTTAATCAACGACGTATCCTTAGAAACAGAAATTTGTATAAAATCAGAGACAACGGAAGTAGACATACATCGCACATACGTGCAGTCAAATAATTAACACCATCCACGCTGGAAACGCGAAATCGGCAAAGGCGGCGCCACGTGGAGGACGCTAATTGCCCAGGCGATCGCAAAGATTCGTCAAAACACTCCGCGGGTAGCGTTCCCACGATTGAGAAGAGGGAGGAGGAAACGATTTTAATAATCGAACGCTTTTAATAGACCACCGGCGGCCGAGGATCGGTGGTGGTGAGATTATCACGGCGAGACGATCGGCGCTTGGTGCTCCCGTAATTTGTGTTTTCGTTATTGCGTCCGATTCCTGTTCCTGGCCGAAGAGGCACGGGGAGAAGAACAACGACGGTATCTGGTGTCGCGGAGCAGCCGAGAATGCGAGAAACCTCCGCCGGCCCGTGTGGAACAGGTTCTTCGTTTTCCGGGGGTAGATCGGTGTTCGCTTGTTACCGTGAACAGAGAAGAAGAGAAAGAAGAAGAAGAAGAAGAGGAACGGTGAAAAACGAAGAGTCAAGAAGGCACGAGACGCGAGGGGAACAGCGTGCAGCCTGTGTGTGTGTGTGTGTAAGTGTGTGTAAGTGTGCATGCTCGAACACCAGGTTAAAGGTGGACGTGTGTTAAAGGACGCACAAACACCAGCACGTACGCGCACTAATCGCATCGGGCGAACTTGTTGGAATTAATTGGTCCGGCCAATTAACGCTCACGGCCTGAAACGCGTCGAGGGCAATGAAGGCGCACGATTGGCCTGCTCCCCGCCACCCTGCGAACGCTCGATATCCTTTGGCAGCGAGCTCGCTTCCTGCGAGGACCCTAATTAATTTCGACTCGCGATCGTTCGCAGAAAATCGGACGGCACGCCGCGGCCCGACTGCGACAGAGGAATACGGATCGTCGTCACTTCTCTCCGTCCGATCGCTATCGGGCTCTAGATCCCGAGATAGGCCTCTGGCCTATACCGATAGTCCTATCGATCGCTTTCGCATACCAGGACAAAGTTCGCCGCGTTTCGAGTCATTCGGCAACTCGCGAATATTTATACGTGCGGAAGATGCAACACCCTCTTGGTGTTTTTCTTATATTCGTATATATTCTTATTCTGGGGAAACGTTCAATTTGACGACCATTCTAAATATCAGCAGATATCCTGATAAGTTTGGAGCGCCACTTTTCCTTTCAGAGGTGAAATCTTACACTTTCTTCGAAAAGTGCAAGTAGGTATTATTTCTGAATACAGTTAATTACAATTTACACGAGCGGGGAATATTTACGTGGTAAATGTTATTATTTCTCTTAGATGAATCAATTTTTATTTTATTAAAATATTCACGTCTACTCGAGGAAATGTATCGTCAAAGTCTCAATCCTGTATAAAAAGTAAAGATGATTTTGCACGACTTTCGCGGATATTATTTTAATAATAACAACCGGAAGGGGTTGAAGGGAGAAAGATGGCGTTTAATCGAGAAACGACAGGATGTTTCACGAAGCAGAAAACACAGACCTCTTTCCTCCCCTCCGTGCGGAGGAAAACGTTGCATCCCGCGATAACTCGATTATTATGGAACATATTGATTCATGTACGCCGCGCGAGGCCGGGGAGTGCAAAAAGCGAATTTGAATCGGCCGGTAAAACAATGAAATAACGATGTAATCTTCAATGACAATGGATGGCATAACCGGCCGGAGTCGCGCGTTGTCCGCTTGTTAACGATGAAATATTACGTATGTACGGCAGCTGTCATCTTACTTGTCCTTTGACGGCATATTTATACCGGTTTCACCCTGTACCGTGGCGCCCGATCGCGCCGATAACGCGTGCCCTTCGCTAATGCGGCTCGCGACTCGGACGCTTTTACGCTCCTGAATTCCTTTACGTCCTAGACGTTGAAAACGCGACGATTCCAAACTAATTCCATCAATTTTATATTACAAATAAAGTTCCTCTTTATTTTGACACATTGAGCGCCGGCAACAAACGCCGGCCCAAACGTTGGTCTCATTCGCGGGTTTCTGAACAAGCATGAGTAAAGCTAAGTAAATATTTAAAACTTTATACATTTTCGTAAAATAGTATATTTTGATTGCATATTCATCATATGCGTCAGAAACAAAAAAATTCCGCAACATCGCGGGATCGACGGTCAAGCGATCGACTTAGAAACCCGCATTATTGCGCTCAATGTGTTAATTTGATTTTAATAGTAACACGCAGTCGTACATATTACTATCGTTTATTAGATATAAGTAGTCGCAACTATGCATGGGACATTTAAGAGCGAATGCATAAAGACACACTGGTGGCAAAAGTACGTAAGTAGAGATATCGGAAGTAGAGTTTATGTAATATTTAACAATAGAAGTAGAAATATCCGCTGTCTTACAACTCACAAACGATTGTTTGTCCGATGAGAGAAGAGAAAAAGTAGCGATCGAGCCGTTAACTAAAAACTTGCGTCGTTGCTTTACCGTACTTTCTCGATTTATCCGGCCGATTCGTCGCGTGCGATACACGAGAGACACGATGTTTCGTTAGCGGGGGGAAAAAAGAGAACAACACACTGTGACTGACACGCGTGTAAGGTTCTAAGCACACTTCTTTCGCGAGAGAATCGAACCGGAAAGGCTCGAGACGATATGGAAGTGGAGTAGCTTATCGATCGCGCACGCTTGATCGACATGCATCGAAAATCCTTCGTGGGTCTAGCGGGGACTGTCTTTCGCGGCACGTTTATGCCGGGTTCGCGCCGTGCATGACGTCCGATGGGCCGATAACCGGCGCGCGCGCTAATACTCGCAATCAGAGACAGAACAGGATTGGGAATCGGTAATCAGGATCGACGTTCGCGTTCTCCAAGGGGCCATTACTCAGAGATCCGACACACCGAGAAAAGAGGTGTCACGTGACGATTAAACGCGCGTTACCGAATTTCTCATTAACCTATCGCGTTTGCTGGCACGCGTTTATCAAGAAAATATATATATATATATATACACCCATCCGTATCGATTTCTTCGACTCTACTTTCCACTGGACGAACACGAGGAAGGAGAGACAGTTCATTAATCTCTTAGCTGCGGTGCCGCTTTTTAAAAGTATCTACGTTGTGTGTCTGTAGAACGACGATTACGCTCGTCGAACGTGGAGTATGTTGCAGCTGCGAGTATGCAAAATTGAATTAAATTACGAAGGAATTACGACACTAGTTTTTTTTTCCTTTTAAATCAGTAGTTTTAAAAATAACTAGTCTCAAAATATTCTAAAACGTTCGAAAATTTACAAGTATATTTTATTCTCCACGAAAAATTGAATTCGAGCAACAAATTGCAATTACTTTTGGCATACTCGTCGTTGCGCAAAAAAAAAGTTGCCATTTCTTCGCGAGTACGCTCGTCGTTCGCAGCTAAGAGGTTAATGATCCACGTCCGGCGAATTAATTCCGGATCCATTAATTGCGTCCATCGGTAAACACGTCGAAAACGAAAATTTTTAAACGATCGCGGGCAAAAGCAAATGAAAAGAGACGAGAGCGAGGGAACTGTTGCGGCAATGGTCGGGTTTTCGATCGAGCCACGATCGCTGCAGAAAAACACGAAGTGAGAAGAAGAAATGGCGGATCCGTTTACAACAAGGTGCTTCGCCTACCGGATAATACATAAGGGGTATTAAGGCCGCTACTCAATTGGGTATGAGCTCACGGAGAGGTGGACGTCTCAATTTTCTTCGCGACTTAATGACCGATCGTTAAAACCCGGCTTCGCCTCGAACCGGCTCCTCGCCGCACGAGAACCGACAGGATGAAACGAGACGAAGACACCCAGCCCACCTCCCGGCCTTTTTACTCACACCCTCGTACGCACACACCGGGGCAATTCTCGTCGTTCGTCGCGTAATCGCTGGCTTTCTGTCGTAATGACGTTTGTAAGTATCGAGAGCCTGCCGATTTCCACGTCACGACCTCGCTTCTCTCATCGAGACGAGTGCCGCGAACACTGTAACTACGCACGAACTATCGCGTTTTAACTTTTTTGAATAATACTGAATTTTGTTTCTCGTGTCTTCCTCCCCCCTCCCACTTCCCCCTCCTTTCCCACCCCTTTTTCCTTTAATTTATTCCGCATCACTGTTTCTTATTATTCGGATACGTATTCTTTAACGATCCGGATTATACGGCAGTGCCGCTTCGAAATAACACGCTGCGCAATGTTCCACGTCGTAAATTTTTAATACTCAGATGGCGCTGCGCACTATATATATTACGGTTATTGCGACGAAGGATTCGAATGTCGCATTACGAATTTACGAGATCAGCTAATTTTATGATTATTAAAGCTCGGCTTTCATTGCCTGTATCGGCTATCGAATTATCTGCGAACGATATTTGCATCGATCGATTTCCAACATTGATTTCGCTCAATTTGATCGCATCGTCGCGACATGCCACGGGTTACGATACGACGATGACTTTACTTACGAGAGAAAGATGGCCTCGAACGTTACTCTGACGCGATTTTTCTTTACCCGGAATTCCCGTGCTGTTGTTCCGCTGCGGCATTCCCATCGTCAAAGATGCTGCAACTATTTTTATCACAAAATTACACACCGTAACGAACGACGACATTAACACGGCACCGAACAATTCAAACTGACCGTTTCATACCGAACTCGCCCTCTAGTGGAACGGGACTTAAACGATTTAGCCTTTAGCGCTACTTAATCTGCAGTTGATACATCACGTTTTACGTTCTACGGTCGATATGTTTTTTCCTCTAACGAAAAAAAAAAAAATAAAATAAATTTAAAAAAAAAAAAAAAGGATAATTGCAACATTTACATTTTTACAACAATAATTCAAGTTTATAATCTCAAGTGTTCGTTGAAGACTCTGCCCAAATAATCGCGGACGAGCTTGGTTGCATTTCCGTTAGTCGAATTTCTGGAGCGCTGCGCGCACGTCCCATTCGCAATTCCTTCGTTTCTTCAGTTTCAATTTCTCGTATTGTCGTATTCGCATATTTTTTCAAATTGTCTGACCGAATTTTGGACACTAATTTCGCATCTTCAGAATTATCAACAGGATTTTCACTATTTGACGATTTGGTAACTGACGAAGTTTTATTGATTCCATTTTCACAAAAACTATATAAAAAAATGTATCCGGTTAATTTTTAGAAGAAAATAGGATGCGAGAAGGAAAATATTTAAAAGAAGATGGAAAATTATATTAAAAAGTATATTTAAAAGAAAAAAAAAAAAAACTAATATATCGATGTCTATTATTACGAAACATATGATCTTACTGAAACGGTAGCCATTTTGTAGATTCCTTGCTATATCTCTTCTTACTTTGCGCCGCTAATTTTGCAATAATTTTTGCGTCTACATTTATCGACTTTGGTTTTTGCATGCAACTTTTTAATCTTTCAATATTCAATGTCAAATGTTGTATTTGCACTTTAAGCGTCGCGTTTTCATGAACTAATCGAGCATTTCTTTGTACCACCTGAGAGTCGTGATACAAACAATTTCTTTTAATAAGAAAAATATAAAACATTATACAGTTGAGCAATGACTACAATCGACTCTAGCTTTTTCTGAAATTCACCTGTAAAAATTTTGCTTTACTCAAAGGCAGAGGGTTCTGAAACTTTTCAGATACAATTATATTGAGTTCTTCTCTTGCTTCGTCTAGTTTCTCCATCATGTCAGTCATGACTTGAAGGTGCTCCTTTAGTAATTGGTTAAATTTTTGCCTCAACGAATCCTTGGCGTATTTCATTCGCAAAAACTTTATGCATAAATTGTACGTTGTTTCCACTTTCTCGTTTAATTCTTCTCGAAGCGACTTATTCTCATCTTCTAAACATTCTCGTACTACCTCTAATTCCTTCCTTTGTTGAGATAACTTCGAGACATTAAGTCGCGTTTTCTGCCGTTGTATTTCACTGTTGAAGAAATCCTTTTCTCTCTGGTAGAAGAACCTGTCATCGTCCAACTGCTCTAAAATTAAGTCGGTACATTTCAGAATCGCGATGAACTTGAACAAAAGTTTTCCAAAAAGCTTACGTTTGAGGTTTCTGATGTATCTTTGTTGTTTCTTCAATTCAGCCGACAGTCGATTATTATCTCGTTGCATATTTTGCAATTGCACATCCTTTAATTGTATAATATTCTCTAATGATGTGATTGTTTCCTTTAGGTCTGTCACCTTTCAATTATATACGTTAAAGAATCATTCATTCATCAAGTACTAACTAATAAAGCGACTAAATTACGTATTAAACTTACTTGTTGACGTAAATTTATTAATTCCTCGCTGGCAATTTGACATTGTGTACTTGAGCAAAAAATCTTTACGTTTGTGCCCTTGTTCAAACTGTTCTTAGAGCTAATATTCTGCATATCATAATAGCGAATATTACGTTCTAATAATGAATAATAAAATTCTCTTGAGCGTCACATCAAAATATTTTTAAGCATTCTTAATTTCACCGACGTTTCACTTACCTCGATCTAGCAAATTTTTAAGTTCTATTTGTTCGTAGAAGACAATCACAGGATTCTTTTGATAAAATAGGCTGACGTATCTCTCACGCGTTAAAGACCATTAACATGATGTTTGTATTTATTTCCTCGAGGATTGTATGAACAAGCAATTTCTTTCCCTCACATAATGACGAAAAATCATTTTCATTGAATTATTAGATATCTTTCATTGCATTAATAAATGACAAACGCTTATACGTCACAAAACTTTTTAACCTATGAATGCCTAATTTTTCCTTTATCAGGAAAGGCGTCTAAATAACAATTACATCGTGCAATACTGATTAAAAGTTGTGAAATTTTTTATTGTATCGTATATGTACAAAATAGGTGTACAGACTACTTATCAATCGCATGGGCGTGTTTTATACACGCTTTACATTTGCTTTTTTTTTCGCATGTAACACCGATGTAAGAGCATCACATTGTGTAGTACACCTGTGTAAACCTCTCTTCTGTTATCTTTCATCAAATGGAATGAATGTCGAGATGACGTGTAAATATGTTTCTTTCTTTTTTTTCTTTTTCCTTTAATTCTGATCTCATTGTTTTTTACCCTCTTTACAATCATTAATAACATTCTAGCATATGAGTTCTGTCACTATTACTCCTTCCCCATCTTGTACACACGAAAATAATAAATTACACTGGAACGTTATCTTTGAAATTTGTTTTTTTTTTTTTTTTTTTTTTTGTTCTTAAAGAGCATAATAAATTCATTTTTTTCCTGTGACTCGCGTTTACATGTCTACGTTAGAATAGTGTACCTTCGCGTTATTGGAAGTGTCGATGTGTGAACACGGCATTGGAGAAGACAAAAAAGGAAATAATACGAATACATCTCACTGTATATCCGCACCTTCCACTCAATTTAACAACAACTGATCCAAATATGTTTTCTCCCCACGTTAATTTCTAAAAACCGCGATAATTTAATAATTTTCATTATATTTTTTTTTTTTTCTTTTCCTTAATGTTTTTACACGTAATCGGCCCTCAGAAGAATGCCCTCTGAACTTTCAACTCCATAAAATTTTGTCAAAAAAATAATTTTCAATTCACATTCTTAAAATCCCATAGAGTTCGTTTAATATGTTTTAAAGGTCATTCCTCTAAGGCATTTCAAAGAAGGATGTTAAAAGATATTCCAGTTTCTGTTCGTTATACAACTTGATTAAAATTTTCATTAAACATGTGACATTTTCTTTACAAAGTATACAGCATTATCATTATTTTATAATAATTCATTGATTCAGTTGTGTTATACAAATGTGGAAGGCAACGTTTGTCGTCTGATAATCTGGTGAAACGATACTAGATTCGCAAAATGCGGATGATAATGATGGACTTACGCTTATTAGCCTAACTTAAAAGTTTGTTATATTTCCATATTATTAAGGCTCATGCTTATTTTTTCTTGTTCTTATTAGCTTGATTTTTGTATTTGGCTGCAGTTGTTAATTTGGTCTTCTTCTTCTTGGGTTCATCTTCATCATCTTCTTCATCTTCTGGCTCCTGATATATTAAAATAACAAATAGAACACAGCTATATAAATTTTTGCAAATTTTTAAGCACTACTATTACATTAGATGAATAGATATCTAGATACGAAATTTCATTTTATAAAAGATTGTATTATTTACTGACATTCTAATACATTTCCTTTTCCTATAATGCTAAAATTATAATTCAAACATAGAAAAAAAAATGGAAAAAAAAAAGGAAACATGACAAGTAAGGAACAAAATCAACTGTTTTAAAATGAGATGATTTATTCATTTGTAAAAAAAAAAAAAAAAATGAGACATGGAATGAAAACACAAACGCATGAAGTTATATCCACGACTTTCATTTATTCCTCAATCCTCAGAGCCCTCCCCGCCCCCCGGGTAAATTTTTAAGTCATAAACGGGACTTTAATATACTCTTGTATATTATAAACTTGTTTTTTCGAAGATTGAATAGCAGCATTTTAATATTAGGATTCTATTTGTCTACAGCTTCATCCATCTTGGCACGCTTCGTGCCATTTTTTTTACCCTCTGCAGAATGCTTTCTTTTCTTTTGTGGTGCCTGAAATTTGTATTCCTAATATATAGAAAATGAAATACTATCACTTCTGTTAATATACATAATAAAAGCATAACAAGGATCATTAATTCTTCAATCGAAAATATTCTGCATTTTCCTTATGTCAATTCTCAAAGAAATGTCATACGAGCCTAGTTAGAATGTCAGTTATTAATACAACCTTTCCTCTAGTTATAATTTTTGAAATAACTTTTAATATGTACATATACATTCATACAATTAACCTAAAAATGTACCTACTTTATCATCATCGTCATCATCATCGATGTTCTCCTCTTCCATTTCATCATCCATATCATCAAACTCCTCTATGTGTGTACCTGAAAAATTCAAATTAACGATTATTTATTTCAACTTTTTTTAATTTCATTTGCACTTCCAAGAAAAAAGCAGATACAATAGCCTTGTCAAATTATTATAAAATAATTATACTTAAATAAAAGAACTTTAAAGTACATATTTTCTTAAATTTAATTTTTTTAAATTTTGTTCAAATACTTTTACAAAATTCTATTAAATTACATTTACTGTATTGCCATTACCATAC
Source organism: Melipona bicolor (assembly GCA_030673865.1). Classification (NCBI taxonomy): domain Eukaryota; kingdom Metazoa; phylum Arthropoda; class Insecta; order Hymenoptera; family Apidae; genus Melipona; species Melipona bicolor. The sequence goes on from JAHYIQ010000012.1 coordinate 5,878,804, forward strand.
TCGTAGAAAGGCGTCCAGTTGCAATTATCGCCCTTCTCCATATATTTAATTTTGATACAATTAAGTATTAACGATAAGTAACTAGGAAAAATATAGTTAATATAATAAATATATATATATATTTTAGAATCTCTCTATTAGAAATGACTAAACAAATAGCACATTATATTTTTAATCGTTGATGAGTAACTGTTATAAATTCAATAAATATTGCAATAAATAATATTCATTCTTACCAAGTAAATTATGTCCTACTATGTGAACAGGACCACTTCCTTTAACCAAAGTAAATGTGACTGGAGGATCAGGAAAACTAAGATCCAGAATAATCTGTGCTGTTTTCCCCATCTCCAGCAAAGCAATTGGTGCCTTAATGGGTCCTTTTAAACCCATTGCTTCGACTTGTAGTACATTCAGTTCACCAGGTTTAGCCTCTGGACCTAGAAGAGCCTATAAAATACACGAGATACATGTATGTACATATACGTATATATACATATGTGAGCATCTATATATACACACACAAAAATAACAAAACTTGTGTAAAGTAATAAAAATAAGAATTCCAACTATGCATAATTATCATATACTTTCATTAAAGATATTATCCTATCTATGTAGAAATTAGATTTCTATTCTTCAATCAATTATAGGTTGTAATTGCTATGTACAATTATCCACACTTCTAAAAAAAAAAAACTTGGCAAACATTCCTACACTGTATACGTTTACAAACGTTGGAAAGTTTATCTAAATTTGGCGAATATTTCCATATTAAAATAATACGTGAATAATACAGATTGATCAAACAAATATCAACATCACAGAATTAGCGTGCTTTCGTTTCTTGAAAGTTCGGAAACAAGAAGAAAGTTGTCCCAAGAAATGAAAATAAAGAACGAAGGCTACGGTGAAGAGTACATTAGCTTCGTATCGTAATTAAAAATTCGCGCGCAAACGTATCGGGAGGTGATGAAAGCGCTCCAAAAATCGGGATTACACTAGCGACGCCGAATATTGGTCGTATATTTTTGCACGGTTAATAGACACATATACGAAGTATGTAGGAAGTCGTTGATAAAAATGCAAGAACTTCGTGTCAAAATAAACAGAGAATATACATCGTGGATCGAAATAAAAGGCCTATTCCCGGTGTGGGATCGCGCGTTTACAAAAATCCGTTACCCCGAAACGGAACACGATACAAAGCAAACGTAATGCAGCACAAAGTAAACGTAATGCAACGAGAGAAACAACGCAAATCCCCATCACGAGTTTCCATCTATATATTTTACTTACCATTTTTATGATCAACTTCTGATCGGCACCGAAATGTTGGTTCGTGCCGTCTGCATCGTCGTTCTTGTGCTCCGGGTCCCATACTTCGCTAGAATTGACTCCTTCCAATGTTATTCCTGGACACAAAAATCACAAGTGTACGCACACGGAATATCGTAAATGCTTGCCGTTGTACTGTAGTTTGATAAAAAAAATCAAGTTCGTTAGCTCCTTAGGGGACAATGGGGGCTCGTCACAATGGCCGAAAACCAGCCGGCGTCTCGACCATAATACCGCCCGCGTCGTATGGCCGATGCTAACGAAAGTAATCGCGTGTGCCACAAAATAAAGAAGCCACAACGTTCACGATAGCATGACCTCTGATATTTACCATAAAGATATTCTTCCGCCATGATGATCGGTTTAATATTAAAGGATTCGTATTAGAAGGACTCCGTTGGAGTGTGCGTGCCGAACGAGAGTAGAGAAGCTAAAGACGCCGCGCGCACAACGGTCACTGCGCAAAGAACAGTGGTCACACGTGCTAGACGAACGCGTAGCAAATGAGTTTCGCGTACTCTGCCTTACGCGCCTAGAATACGTTCTTCTCTTTGATTGGTCGATGCGCTTTCAACTACCGTCAACAACGTTGCCATTTAACATTACGAACTACACTTAAAAACTTGCCAGGGGTATTATTCATATATGAAACGTGAAAGAAATGAATCGGATAAAAAATATAACTGTTTAATTTTCGTTTTTTTAATCGTTATTTTTAACTGGCAAGTTCGAGAACCGCGAAAAACAACAAAAAATTAAGCATATGAATTATTCCTAAACAGCAGATGCAAGTACTGTATCTTATTTGATGCAACCATAAAAGATTTAATGAATGACTTTTAATGTTTTAGTGAAAAATTGAGTTTTTTTCTCAATGAGAAATGCAAATATGTTATTACAGACTTTGATTCCTTCTCCAGAAAAAAAAAATAACAAAGAGATTCGGCATCGCACATTTATGAATGTAAATTTTTTTTCTGTCGCATACACCAATCTCGAATGTTCATTTGAAAACGATTAATGATTGTAATACGATTTGAATGAAAAATTGGCAACGTCGTGCTGAACGACCATTGGTCTACGTAAACCCTGGTGGCAAGGACACGAAACTAACATTGACACACTAACTGCATAAATATCGGGCGCAACACGTGAATAATACTGAAATTGAACAAAAGCGCGATGAAAGAAAGTTGAGAAAAAATCGTCAAATTTCTATAGTACAATTAATAAAAAGTTGTCAAGAGATTTTCGATAATTTTATGAAAAGTCACTGTCGTATCTTGAGAAAAGTCGTAGCCCTCGGTCAATCACAGGAAAAAGATGAGAATACATGCCAATATGATTATACTGACTTGTTTACTTTTGTTACCAGCAGTTTTCGGTAACGGTGAAAAAAACGAAACGACATTTGTGCCAACTCGAGAATGGCAAACTGTAAAAAAAGGTAAGCAAACATTTATTCAATTGCATTCTACGTGTGTTTTGGGACTACTTTTTTATGCAACTAATCCTCTACTTAGACCACGTCAGTCAAATTTGATATCGCGATTTCTTCGAGAAAATAAACTCCAATATTCGGACCATCTTTACTGCTATGCGAGCCTACTAAGTTTATAATAAAAAAAAATTTTATAACAATTTCTTATTTATTATTCCTTGAAATATATTCTATATTCTATTGAAATACGATATCTTATAAATTATATACAGCAGTGACGTATCGAGAATTTTATTTAAAGGTGCAAATAGATTCGGCATTTCATTTACAAAAAAATATTATTTATTTACAGACAAACATCAAACTGTGTTCTTGTCGTATTAACCTTTACTAATTTTCTTTAATTATTCATTAGGTACACCTATACCTGGAGGATTACATGTCCGACACAATTTTCAAACTGGAATTACAGAAGCTAAATTAATGGATAACGAAGATGTGGAAGAAAAAGATTCAAATGAAAATTTGAACAGTTCAAATACAAGTTCTCTAACATTACATCCTGAAAAGGCAATTTTTGAAAATAAAGATCCTGTACCTACTGAGAAATCTGATTTATTTAATCACCCGATCGAAGAATTAAAAGCTAGATTGAAAAAAATTAAACAGGATGGTGGAGAAAATATTCCAGAACTAGATGTAATTGCTCTTAACTGTGATCAATGTATAACACGTAAGAAATAACTCTCTAACTGCTTAAATTTCTATATTTTTAGGATGAACACACTCAACAAATAAAGAAAAAATTTAGAGACTATGAAACTTTAAAGAAAGAATTCAAAGCACTTGAAATAAACATTACTACTGATGCAGGATTGATAAGCAGCTATTTTCAAAAGTTTCAAGTTCATAAAAATGGAATTACTATGGGTACTTTAACAACTACAGACACAGAAGAAGTTTTAGATATTTTGTATAATTTGGAGTACCTGCTTCATCATATTGATAATGCCAAAGTTTTTGCCGATATGCAAGGGTATATATAATAAAACATTTTTTCTTCTAATAAAATATCAGCAATAAAACAATTTTCTTTCATGGTTTCTTAATTGCAGTATGAGTAAAATTATATCTCCCTGTTTTAATGGGACAAACAATGAAATAAAGGCTGAAGCTTTGAGACTTTTGGGTGCAGCTGTTCAGTCTAATCCCAAAGTGCAGTTAAAAGCACTGGAAAGTGATTTTGTTCAAAAACTTTTACATATCTTGTCTACGAATAATAAAGTGAAAGTGAAGTCAAGATGCCTCTTTGCTTTGAGTGCCCTGATAAGACAGTTTCCAGCGGCACAGAAAGTGTGGATTGATCATGGGGGAGTGGAAATATTTGGAAAAATTTTGATTGACGATCCGTTACCAATACAAATGAAAGTTATGACACTGATCGATGACTTAATTATAGAGAGACAGAACTTACAAGATATTACTGATGCTAAACAGCAACAACTAAAAGTAAAAGCATATGCCACAGCTGATATTGAGAAAAGATTAACATATGAATATTGCAATCATTTGATTAATCTTATGATATCGAGCTTCAAAACTGATTTGGATGAGAGGAGAATCAATTATGAATTTCTAGAAACTATTTCTAATAGTGTGAGTATTGTTGCTCCTATTTGTATTAATCAGTGGAGAGAAAGAGACGAATTACTTCCCATTTTGAATGTGTTGCATACATTCAATAGACATGAAAACTTACATGCAGTAAGAGACATGCTTCTCAAAAATTCTCACGATGAATTATAAACGGAAGAAAAAGATAAAGTTAAATATTCATTAGGACTGAAGTTCGATATTTATTTTGCGTCGTGTAGATATAATTGTACAGAGTTTTACGTGTGATAAAAGTCTTAAGATGAATACTTTGAATATTAATTGTGAATATTACACGAACATTATCCTCAAGTTATTACCAGTTTTAAGGAATGCATGTATGATGCATCATAAGATACAACAGTATGTATATATGTAATACATATATAGTGTGTATGTATATATGCAAATTATAAAACTATCTGTACATATAGTACGTAAGAAATTTCAGTTACCCACCTAGAAAATGTATAGCGTTGTTTTCTTATGTTTTAAGAAAATTATTTAATAAATTATTTTTTACAGTTTATACTCGTTGTTTCATAAAAGAAAAAAATGATTTCAACATCTGTATTATAGAATAAAATACTTTATTTACAAATAATGATGATTACATGTGAACAATTTTCTCATGAAGTCATAGTTTTTATATAGAAAATATATTTGCCAAATCGCTGATTAATACAACTTTGTAAATTCCAAATTTCTATTTACACGTGCTTAAAAAAGACGCTCATGCATCAACAGTTTTGTTGTGAAAGAATAATCCTTTAAGTACAAGGATTGTTTTGTTTATAAAACTTGCACCTTTAGATAATACAGGAGACTATGGAGAACAGATGGAATCTCCTCCGATTCAGTAACTCATCTTACTTCGTAACTTCTTTAAAATTGTCGAGTTCACATAAACTTTAAAATTTTATTAAATGCAATGATCCTATATCTATATACCGATTTTATGTACTTTTTGTATATTATTTCTGCTGTGATCTGATATACAAACTTGTTTATGTTCATCTTTAGGAATATGTTATTTGTTATTTTCAGAATAATGTAGGTTAAGAGTTCGATACATTATTTACATTTAATTATAGGAACTTAAAATATACATCAGTTGGAATGCACGCATCGATTAAACCAATGCATGTACCCATAAAATATATGTATTTTTCTGTATGTGATTTACAAACTTTTTTTTTGAATTTCAATTTTTTTTAACAGTAAACAAGGAAGCATAAACATTATGTACATGATGACGTTTTATAACGTGAAAGTCACACGTCAATACTGGTTTCACGATATAGTGTCTAAATAACGAAGATTAAGTGTAAAGTAAGTCGATATCGTAGAAACGGAATGACGTTTCATGCAACACATTTTCGATAGTTTATGGAGGAACATGTGTATTTGTGTATAAACTATGCCAGATTTATAACAATATACATCGATAATACTAAATTACCAATAATACGATCCCCGATAAACAATCGAAAAATATAAAAGTAAACATATACAAATATTTCTTTCGCTTCTCACTACTAGAAGAATATTAATTATCGCAAGAGGAGATCGATGTTATTTTATCGTATTACTCAAATGTGAACGTATTTTTAAATCGTATCCTATATCAAATTAAGATCAGTACAAAAGTTGCATCATTTCTACAGGAATTTGGTCAGTCGTTAATCGTCGTTCTTCGTCTCCGTTGTCTTCCGACCTGGATCATTCCATCATTGAGCAACAAGTATTACGCTCTAGAATTTCTTATGGCAAACTCGAATTATTTATTCCGATATGATTAATGTTAAAATGAAAACAAAAACTGCCACTCGACACGTGTCGATGTATACTAACAAATGAAATCTAACGCTATTATAAAACGAAGCAACTCTATTAATCACAAAGAATCGTTAAAACTGCCATCAGGACAATACCGAAGAGCAACGCAATTGTTTGTTTTAATGATTCTTTAAGGCTAGTTTCTTTAAGCAATTCAGGTAGAATGGTCACCATGCTGATGTGAAGGAAGCCGCCCGCAGTAAAGGGTAATATCCAATTCGTTTTTTCCCCTACAAACAAATTATTGCAAATGTTATACATTATATATAATATATATAATCATTGCAATACATATATTCATACTGAATGCAAGAAATACTTTGTTAAAACTGTTTTCGTTGCAGTATTAAAGAAACGCTAATTACCTATACCACTGGAGAAAAGTACGGCAAACATGGCTCCAAAAATGCCACCGCTAGCAGTGAGAAGCTGCGCCCGCGCAGCGTCCCATCTGTTGAATCCGCTGCGTAATAATATCGCAAAATCTCCGACCTCGTGTGGAATCTCGTGTATGAGAATAGCGAATGTGGTAAGAACACCCAAACGGAAGGACACGAGGAAAGAACCACCCACAGCTAATCCATGAGTAAAGTTGTCTATGACATTGGCTATTAGATTAAGATAGCCACTTATATGCTTAGGCTTTTCTTTTGCAACAGTCTGTTGATCGTCAGAAGCTTTGTCTGGGTTGTCCTTTTTTTTGGAACAACTATTCGACAATTCAGTCACGAAACCGTTGGTGTTCCTTGAAAATTTCTTCAAATAATCGTTCGCTTCGTCCAACGGTAAACTTTTCCGAGTATTGGACAACTCGCTGCATATTAATACTGGCTTGATGCCACTAGTAACGGAGCCATTTTTGTGTATATCTTTGAAACCATTTGACAATTGGGAATATCCGTTCTTCTTCTCTATGAATGGCTGCAACTGCGTCAATAATTTCGATGAGTTACATTAATTTCAAGTACAATTTCAATTATGTATTATTATAGACATATTGTAGAATTTATGAATTACCTCGTTAATGGCGTTCGAAAAATCATTGGCAAACCGCTTCGAGAAACCATTCTTTGGATTACTGCCGATCAAATTGATACAGTTATTGTTCTCCATTTCCTTCTCATCTTCAATATTTCCTTTCTCGCAAATTTTTGCGTTATTTATAGACGTATCCTCGATCTCGGTCTCCTGCTCGAAAGCGAACAGTTTCTCTACTATGACGAATACCAAGAAACCTCCTAGCACCCATAGACCGCAAGTCATCGATGGATGTCCAGCACCTGCTGTTGAAACAAGACAATTGAAAATTTACGAACACGCACATATGTACGGTGATTTTAGATTTTCAAGGGAACAATGCGGTCATCTACAAAAGTAAAAGACGGCGAAAGTAAGTAACTGAGAAATTGTAGATGGACTAGTTTCATTTAGGAGAGGATAGCTGGCAATTGAAATCAGCAACTGAAACACAATAGAGTTTCAGAACGTTGCTTGAATCGCTTACAAAGCAGTCAACGGAGGTGAAGGATCGCCTCGAGTCGAGCTTAGCATAGATCTAATGTGATAAATTGCAGATTGAGACTTGAGTGGTCTGTAATTTAAATACGTGATCTTCGATTGAAAAGAAATTCGGATCGTTTCTTATTCAATGCGAGCCGTATTATAAAAGTAACACTACACCGTTAGAAAAAAAAAAAAAAGAAAAGAAAAGGAAAGACTCGTTCATCTTCGATAAGTATCATTTTGAAATATCTAATATTTCCCTTCCGTGTTATGTTATGTACTTGAAATTTTTGCAGACGAAGAATTGATAAAACCAGCTCCACGTGTCTACTATTTACGCGAATTGTATTTCACGCAGTGAGGAAAAAAAAATAGATTAGTCGCGTTGCTCGATAGACAAACATTACGTCACTCGATTGATTCTTTGACGACCTCAACTTAATCTTTGACACTATTCTCGTACACTTTTCCTTGTTCTTCTATAAACTCGCGGATCTTCCCGAATTGGGTTGTTCAAGGCTATCGTTTCTCGTAACTTTCTGATCGTTTTCAAATAATGCGCGACCTTTAGCACGCGATTGGAAAAATTTTTAGAATCGTCAACGCGTTTTAAATGAAAATGGAAAGTTCGTAAAACTTTCGAAGTGAATGTGGTAGCAGAAGATACACGTAAATTCGATGTAAACTTCGTGAACATTTCAAATTCAATATTCTACAAACCATTCAAGTCTCGAGTTTCGAAAAGTGTCTTCAAACTCAAAAAAGCGGAGAACGATTATGACTCGTTCGCGGAACGAACGCCTCCTCTGTTGCCATTTTGTAGTACGACATTGCAAGCAAGGACGAGCCACTAGTTGCTGATAGTTTATTCTCGTCTAAGAGAGCCATTTTTCTTCTTCCTTTTCTTTCTTTTTATAGCGATATTCTTAAAAGTTTTTTTACTTTTGTGGTTTGCCCATGCTTCCGGTAGCAGATGCAAGAAGACATCGCCCAGGAGACCGCCGACTGCAAAGCTCAGCAACATTTTCAGCGTACCGGCGCCATCTGCAACAGAAATAGCCGAGAACTCTTAAAAAAAGGTCAGTAACATTCACAAACTACGGCAAACCGGGTTAACAAGAGTTATCGATGGAACGAAGCAGCATGGATTATTAGATATTATTTTATTACATAGCTAGCTAACTTCTGCTGAAAAACGTAAAATTATAGATGCAGAATCAGACTGCTGATGTTTGTGAAATTTTACATTTTCACGAGCATAATTGAGAAACTCGACTCTAAATAGCAATTTGCTTTGTAGATTTTTGTAATCTTCCAATTTCCCCAATCCGCAGTCTATACGGGCTAAATTTAATAGATCGAGAGGATCGTTCCGAATCTCTTCCTACGCGTGCACGCATGTGTGACACGAGTGATCGGTTTTTCCCGCACAACGCCGATAAGTTCGGAGTTGAGAATTTTACCATTCGCCGAGTGAGCGAGTCATTGTCGTCGTTAAAATACAATTTATCTCGCACATTCTTTCCCTCGAGTCGAATGATCGACGACGGTTGAAAACGAGGAAACTGATAGACAGAAAAGATACGTCGAACGAAAAAGTAGAAATCGTCGTTCTTCCGCCATTGTACAGGGGCTGTCCGTAATTTTCAATCGAGGAAAAATAGCGCAGCTGGAATTTGCCCAAACGTTTTTGTGTCGCTCATTTAATTAAACGATGATATCTCCTTTTGCCAATGCATCAATTACGTCGATAATTGCATTAGTAGTTCCGTGCGATGATTCGAATCAGGTCGTACTTGAGCTCCTTTCCGTCTGCAATTCGTGATCTGATATATCTCGTTTTATCGCAGGTTACGTAAAGCGAAGAACGTTTAGTCTAAAAAAGAACGTTTAATCGTTTTGTTACAATACTATCACTTAATAACATATAACATAATATCTTGGATAAATGGATAAATTAATCGTAATCAGTCTCAGAATATAATAGATGTCCAAGAATTTGCGAGAATGATCGATAAATTCTATCTAACATCGAATAAGGAATAATAGATCTACTTCTTTCAGAGAAGTACAAGCTTTTAGGATTTTTATTTTTGTCAGAAAACGATGAAATTGGTGAATTTAATGCCAATAAAAATGTGTCTGCGTTTCTGTTTTCTATTATTAGACAGTGAACGAAATGCAAGAGCAATTTCCAGAAATAATAAATAAGTATTCAAAATTATCGATCTACAATTTATGCTATAAATAACTATCATCAAGTGCTGTTACCAACGCCCATTTTATTTCAAATCGTTATATAATATGCTTTCGATTAGAATTTACTGGGTGCAGTGACCTCTTACAGAGAATCGTCCTTGTTAAATGCACATGGTAAAGATGGCTTGGCTGTGTGATTAATATTTTCGAGTTTACAAGGTCAGTTGAAAAATCTAATCGAAGAACAACTTGGACTTTCCATCGATCAAGGGTTAATAAAAGCAACATTATCATTTTCCTGATACTCAGTCTTACTCGATATAACTCGCACACCTAAACATTCTCTTGAACAATACACGAATTTAATTTTCAAGTATTTTTCTTGTCAATACCGCGAACCTTGCACCGACCTCGTGATCTATATATCGGTTCAATAAATGTTGCCTCTCTCAACTACATTTTGCTAATTAAATACTGCACGCGTTTGATGTATATTCGCGAGAATTGTAACAAACGCTCATCGACCACTATCTATCTCTCTGGGAGAGAAAAAAAAAAAAGTTGCTATCGTTGCAACCCTATCGCAGTTTCGCGAATTGACGGCGAAAACAATAAGCAATCAAATGGACGATGACGCGTTTTCCAATAAATGATCGTTGCAATAGAAATTCCCATTTCCCTATTTTGTTTAATGTCGCAATAGTAATCGACGAATTGAACGGTGCCATACGTTATCCGTAATCGTAAATAATCGTTCGTGGAAATTATTTGTACCGAGGCAGCCAAAATTTTCGGGAGCAAAGCGCTTAAACAGACCTTAGATAACAATTTATTTCAAATTTAAAAAAAATTTCCACGATGTCTAATTTCTGAGTCACATAAAGGAATCAATAATAAAGTCTCAGTTGAATAGATAGTAGTTCCAACTAATTCTGAGTAATATATATTTTCCTCCAGTTGTGCTCCAATCTTGAAGCAAGCAGTGACAGTGAAGATAGAGATAAATCGCAAGTCTTAAGTATCGAAATTCCCCACGATTCATATACGTACAATCTCTCTCAGTCTACGGATACTGTTTGACTGTCATTATATTGCTCGAGTCTGAGAATTATATCTAAAACGTAATAACAATAATTTTAATTGGGGAAAGAAGAGAAAATAGGCCGAGGAAGGAAATGAATCTGTCCCCCGGAATGACAAATTCGCCATTATCTTTGAGCTTCCGAATTACACTGCACAACAATGAGTCATTAGATAATTATTAATAGGTTATACTCCTTCGTCCTGTGCAAGAAATTCCTAGAATCGTTTGCAGATCAACCATGATGAAATATTCAGACACTGTTGCGAATAGGAGAATTATACCTAGAACTCAAACAGACTCAATTGGAGCATGAAGAGAAGTTGCATAAATTAAAATGTTAATTGCCGCTTCATGAATACTTTAATCGTTGTTTTCTTCGAAGGAAGCAGCAAACATTTGATCGAGTCAATACGAACTGAGCGAGTTAATTCAGAATAAACATCATGAACGAAGAATGGAATAATAACAACAACGTCGTTATAAAGTTATCGACTAATTTGATATGATTGTCCGGTTATGGATCGATACAACATCGATGCTCATTGTTTCTTATCGGGTACATTTGTCCGGCAATTACGTAAGATAGGTTTTTCAGTGTCGAACGTTCTGTGCGCCAAGCTACTCGATGAAACTACTGGAAACGCACGATCGAGTGTTAATTGCACTCGGCGAAATGATCTGAAGCAATTTCAAACAATTACTCGACCGTGCAAAGTTTTCGCGTTCTTGGCGGATAGTTGCGTTGTTGCAACAATTCGTTGCTTCATGCTTGCATGCGTGAATATCAGAAGATAATTAGTCAAAATGTCGTTGAAAGATCGTCAATTATCTAATCTAGTTGCGAGCAAAATAAATACGAGGACGCGATTAAAGATAAAAAAGAAGGAAAGAAGTGACGAGTTGTATGCGGCTAAAAACAACACTAGAGCATTACCATCGGAGCACCAATACCAATTAATTGATAATTAAGATAGCATTTGAAACAGTTCCCTAATTATCTACAATGGAATGACTAATCGACCAACAAGATACACCCAACAAAGTACACAACTGAATTTATCAAAGATCACGTGTGACGAAATGCGAGAGAAAAAATTCCATGGTGATTTCACCACGATTTTTCATATGGATTTGCATCCAAAAAGTACCGTCGTGGTTCAAACCCGAAATTACGTGTATGCAGAAGAAAACGCAGTACGTGTGCGTCGCGTGCGTGGTTCTAAAATAGAAAAATCGATCGGATGGCGTGCAGGAATTAAAACGCGCATTTCGATGAAACCGAAGTTCTTCATCCACGAGCGAACTCTGCCTGTTACAGTCCAATCGCGATCGGGTGAAGCGAAAAAGAAATGGAGAACGCATCTGCGAACGCGAATCGTGGGCAGAGCAGCGAGACTAGCTCGATAATAGATTCATTCCAGAACAATCGTTCCCTCGGTTAAATGTCCGTTTCGTGCGCCATCATTTTCAGATTTGTTCTATCTTGAGCAACAACGCACTTAGTCGCGTGGATTTCTCAAGGCTGGCTTTTTCTGAGCAAGAAGCGAATAAATAGGATCGGTTTACATAAGTAACAACTTCGAGAGCATGGGCTTGTTTTTAATATATTTTGACGTGACGTGACAAAATTGAAGCATTAGAAAAACGATCGTAGAAATATGAGATGTAGAATGATAATCGTTTTTTGATTCACGATTGGGGAATGCTGTTCATAATAGGAGATCGAAGGCTCAAGCAAATACGTGTAAACGAGAAGGATCGAATCGAATGACAGAAAATTGGCTTACACAATCTTGCATCATCGATTGCAAATGGGACGCTTTCCTTGACCGCCGTGCACCGTTACAACAAGAAGAAAGGGGACGAAATGTCGATGACCAATCGCGATGCTTATCTGGCCGAGAACAAATAAGTAGGTGATTCACGTGTCTTGATGATAAGAAAAAAAAAGAAAAAGGAACAAGAAAGACCTTATAACAAACAAAAAGAACAGTTCATTTTGGCGTGAGAAAAACTACACGACTCGAAGAATTAGCCGAGCTGTAAGAAATGAATTTCGTTGGTTGCAATTTACTCACGACTATCGATTATCTTTTGCAAGTAAATTCTAGAACACTGGAAGACCCTGAAACTTGTTAAATTCCCTACCTATTGTAAAACTGCGGTCGATGCAAACCGTGTGAAAACGAAGATTATTGTTGCTTTGAAATTATTGTCAAGCAACTTTCAAGACTGCAGTTGGGAACAGAGCAACGAACGTGCACGACCCTATCGATTTATTTTCATAATTTCCTTTCTTCGTGTCCAGATATAATCGAACGTGCCAGTGAAAGTCAGTTGCAACGACTGTTTCGTTCAATAAAGACTCTGGGGGATGCCCTTCGTGACCCAAGAGATCTTATGTAACAAGTCTCAATGTAAAAATGAATAAAAGATACAATAGTGAAATTTTGAACTTGTTTATGCCACTTCGGTTACGCAATCCTTATGCAAAAATCGATTTACATACAGACAGTTAACATTACCATTAATTTCCATGTAATGTCGCGACGAAATGGCGTCGAAATTACCCAAAGATCATCCGCTTCAACTACCTCCTGTCCTTGAATTCTTTCTATCGGTTAAAGCGACGTTACACATACGTATACGTATGTACGTTCCACCCACAAAGGAATTGGAAATTTCATTCGTATACTCCACTGTGTCCAACAGGTTTCACGACCTTCAGGGTACATTGTCTGTGCTACAGCATACTATTCGCGCAATTCGAACGCTTCTCGCGCCATTACCTCGATTCGGGCCTTTTACCTCTACCGTGGACGATTTTCGAAATCTCCGGGACAGAATTCCACCCTCCCGATTCTACTTACTGAAAGTGAAATTATCAAGCTATTAATATTTTTAAATGAATATAATAATATTTGCGGCTGTTTTATCACTTGATCGTTTAATTTGAAAAATTCAAAAATTAGACGGAAAGGATTTAAAAATTTCGAGTAACCAGGCTTCTAACATCAAATGTGAAAGTCTACGTTTTTTTTCCAACGTCTTCCACAACAAACAGTAATTTGAATATATAAATTACATTTGCATTCCCCGGCTGGTAGTTCGCAACTGTTATTGTCGCAATGCATACCAAGAAAAAGTTCCACGACTTTGAACAATCGCATTGGCGTGGAACGAGTAGCATCGCGCATTAACACGGACCAGGAATTTTGTTAACGCGTCTCGTGTATACGATGATCCATTCTGTTTATATTTTGATTCGATATCGCTGCGTAACGAGATGAAATTACGAATGTTGTCTTCGACATGTGACAACGTTGGAAAAACGGTCTTTAGTTTCCCAGAAACCGAAAGTAACCCTCGGTCGGTTGGGTTAGGTCAAAACGACGCTCCATTGTTCTTTTCAGGTATGTCGTTGAGCAGTTACAGAGTCGCATTCCATTTTGAAAATCCATCTTGTCATCCGACCATGACTCTGCCTTTAGTTATAACATTTCGAAGAATCTATTACGAATGCAAGTACAAAATATATTTTTTACAACGTCGCAGCAAAAAAAAAAGTCAAATATATTTACTTCTGATTTTGGCACGATAACGTATCATATATGATTCGAAGAACCGAAAACATTCTGGCGCAATTTGCTAGTGTTCCACTGAAGAGGACCAGATTACGTTTCGAGGGAAGACGTTGGCACGAACATCGAGCGACGCGATAAATAATATGCGCAGCAGAGACTCTTTCATGTGACAGAGCGTTTTCTTTTCTTTTTCAAGCACCGAGGAGAGAATTTTACCTGAAGCAATTTTGCCACGCCTACCGCGTTATTGCGAGGAACATAATAATTTCAAGCATACGAAATCGTAGAATTCATTTCTTAACAGGAACGAGGAGAAAGGCAACATTGTAAACAGCCGCCATTTGGAGGGACGTCAATTTCTGAGAATTCGGATGATCCTTGTTTTGAAACACCACCGCCATCTTTATTAGAACTACAATTTCATAATAGCATGGGAAAACCGTAAAGTCGTTTTTTTCTCTTTTTTTAAATAATAATTTACTTTGGTTCGATTGACTGCACGTTTTTAATAAAATCGATTTACAAGTATAAAATTATTTTATGCTGGAAAAGATCATAAATATTTATGTGAGAAAAGTCGGAATTTTAGGTATGTAAAAAACTAGGTTTATTAAAAAAAAGCACAATATATTTGTAGCTGATTGATCAACTTGAAACCTGAAGATCGTCGCGAAATTACTTTGTGTTTCCAATTTTTTATTGGTAACTCAACAAAAAGCAAAGATTGATTAGATAATACATATGGAATGAAATAATTTCATTAGCCGTTATCAATGATCTAATCATTCAGCAAACAAAATCAGTGATTCAAAGATCGAAGATAAATTAATATTGAAAATTTTCATTCGCTTGCTGCAAATTTGTTGCACGTGTCATTTGTGATAGTAAAAGGAAGAAATTTGCACGTAAAATTTAAGCAAATTGAGCGAACGAAAATATCTTAACAATTCATTGCTACAGATCGCCTGTACTAACCTATTGCGGCGCTATTTCCCGCGTGTGCGTTAAAATGTACACATAACCTCCCTTAGCAATTGCCAGAATTCCTTGCAGCCAAAATTTCACATCGTGATCTCAAGTGAATCATACAGGCTCATGCTGATTAAGGAAAAGAACGTGACAACAAAGGAAAGAGAGTCGATCAGGTGTGCCTTAGAAAAAAAAAAAAAAAAAGTATTACCTCCAGTTTTCAGATCAGCACCTTCTTGGATGGGAACGATCAATAGCGGGAAAATGCCAGTCAGTCCGATCATGGTACTTCCAAGCAAAGAGAATACCCATGGTGCGTAATTTAAATGTTCCATCGTGTCCAATGGCGACCACATCTCCATAATCATGTCATATAGAAATCCAGTGGAGTCGGTGCAATTCTGCTGCATGCACATGTCCGCCGCCATGTTTGTGCTTTGTGTATCCAACAACTTTTGCCTCGGATCTTTCTCTTAACTTTCTTGACCCTTTGGCTTCCTCGTTGATCTTCCTCGTTGATTTTACAATCTTTACCAGAGTCTACGCAGTGATCCGAAAGAATAAAATACAAGGAATTTCTATCCTTTCCGCTTTGTTTATTTGAAGATAACCTCTCTAACAAACGCCCTCAGAAGACGTACTTGAATCTTCTCGCTGATCAATTATCCGGAAATTATACCAACGTTTAAAGAATCTTTCGGGCAACGAAATGTGTATCAAAAGAAAAATTTATTGGGAGAAACGAGCGTTGAGAAATCGTCGAGACAACGACTACCAAGCGCCCGACTAGCCTACACTGAGGACTGAGTACGGACGCTATGAACTTAGGTTGTTGCCGCCTCTGTCGTTGTCGATTTTGTAGATCAAATCAAGCCTCTTGTTATTTCATACCGCTGCAGTGTCAGGGATAAAAGCAGCGAGATCAGTCTCTCAATGCTAGATATCAAAATCACTCAACAATGTGTCGCAGTCCCAACGACTCGGCGCGTCTTCTTCTATTCCTTTTCTCTTTCTTTGGTACTCAACTCCTTTCGTTTATTACGACTCGCATTCGTCACGACGGTCTGTCACACCACCGAAGTGTTCCTCGTCTCGAAATCTTGCGTTTCGGTGTTTCACCCTGTTAAGTCCTCAATTGAATAAAAGAAGTTCAAAACTCTGAATAAAAGTTTGTACGATTTGTACGATTTGATGTAACGACGTAATCACTTTTACCGCCACGGTTGATAAACACGGTTACACAACAGCACCACGGTAGCATGTAACAAACGTATTTCGAGAAGTTACGATGTGGTTGCTGTATTTTTGGTTATGTACCAAACTGAACTGATCATACGGCCGAACGCGGCGAGTGAGGCATACACTGATTAACGAGTAGAACTGCGATGTCGTTACTCTGCCTTTTATCTTTAATTTAGATTATTTCTAAATGTTGAGAAAGAAAAACAATGAATTAAGTCACCTATCCACCACAACGTCGCAACGGCTAATGCGTATCGCACTGAAGGCGGTTCTTTTTATAGCTACGAAGCGCTCCACCGCGTCGCTTCAATAGCTGTAAACAGAGACAGGAACATGTCTGCGGCGGATAAGAAAGGAAAATGAAGGATAGAAAAATGAAAAAGGAAAGAAGTAATGGAAAATCAATGAAGACGAACTTAGGTTATTCAACGACGAGAGAGTTTTAATTGTTTATTGCGAATAAATACGCGTGTGAAATGGCGTCGACGAAGAGGAAAGAAGGAAATTCAGTTTCGTCGTTATTGAGCACTGAAATTCATAGAGGCGCTGCTGTACTTCCTTCACAATTCTATATTAACGCGAAATAAATCGAATGTGAAATAAATCGGATTGTTGTGATCTTTGATAATGGAATAATATGTAAAAGTAAAGGTAAGGTAAAATCTTCAGTATTTTTTTTCTTTTCTTTTACGTTTGAAACACGTAAATTACTCCATTGGAGTTTCAAATATTACTTGCAACATTATTGCGTGAAATTTCCTGCATGTGACAACTGACTTTATCACAAAGATATTTAGTATTTTTATCGCGACACTTCTGTGTTATTCCTTAATATATTTTAGTCGCCATTAAATAATAAAAATATTTAATTTTTAGATATTACGAGCATATTTATACAACATTTAGCTAGCTACTTTTAGAGATAAAATTGAACAGATAATGCCTCCCAAATTATCTTTCTCGGAGTGCGTTTGTTGCGATTTATTGCGAAACGCCACTTTTATGATCGCCATTTTTATAATTAACGTATAAATATACGCTTTTCTTCAATTCTAGATAACAATTGTCTGTCTATAGATAAGTTTAATAAATATGAAAGCAAACAACGGAAACAATGATCACGATTGATAACATATTCCGTAGCCATATGCAAAAGCTTGAATGAGAAAGAAATATCTCTCCAGCAATATACGCGCAATCCGTTGTGAAAGTATAAATATTTATTAAGAAGATATCAATTCGTCTATATGATCTGCTTTGTGTTATATAAATTATTATACACACATGTACTTATGTCAATAGTTATGTAACAAATTACAAATTATTATTTACATTTATAAAAAACAAATTCGAGAACAAATATCTCCTCAATTTGTATCCACAGCTGGTAATATAGAACTTCTAACGCCATCTTCAATGTTGATCTGCAAGCATACGAATACACAAACTGAACAAATGCATAAACTTACATTCTTTTTCCATTAACTTGAAATAATTAAAAAATATCGAATCGAATTCTGTAATATTTTATTTCATCGATGATTAGAAACTATAACGAATCATTCAAAGACATGAGGATAGGAAAAAGAAAGCAGTCGTATTGATGAAATAATTATAAACAAACAGGCATATTGTAAATTTACGTCGCGTAAGATCTTGTAATTCATCATCAACATTCATACATCAAATGCGACCCTAATTAATCAAATTGCTAATGGCGTTGAGCCAAATGCTACCTATTTGGCCTGCAATCAAAAAGCAACTGTCGTGCATACACAGCGTTTGTCATTCAGAAAATTCTTATTATCGGAAAATCAAAATATGTAATACAGAACAATATTTTTCGCGACTCAGAAAATCCTGCCTTTTTATTGTATAATAGAATTAATTATTCCCTTCCGCGCTTTATTTTTTTATTTTTTAAATTTATAAATACACAAAAAAAGATAGTAGCACTCTGTAAAAAATGTGCTGATCATTAACATTCGTGTGTATATTTGTATTCTTTTTTCTTTTTTTTTTTTAAATTAAATTATATACATACTGGATAATTAGAGAATTTATTTTCTACAAATTCAAATAGCTATAGAATTAAACGTTTTCTCATTTTCTCGTAATCTAACCACGACTAAAAATAAATACAACAAAGACATTATCTCGACGATTCGAGGTGAAACTCGGCGTGCTTTTTGTTGTTGGATTTTCGAAAAATCCCGCAACGTACCATGACGGCCCTCTGTTGGCTGTGCATCCTTGCGTGGCACAGCTCTCCAGTCAATCTATTTTAGGGAACGACAGAAAGTTAAGATTATTTTAGTTACATTTTTCACCTCCGATCTAGAACGTAGGGTGCTTTGCAATACGAACATCACGAAGGTCGACTAGCTTAATTTTCGATGTATATCGAGGGTTGTATGCGTTCCGGTTAAAACGACGATAGAAGTATTTAGAAAAAAAAAGAAAGAAACGAGAAAAGAAAGAAAAATTACTTCGGAAGGAATATCCTAAGAAACACCACAATTACAAGATCATTATATAATCCAGATCTCGACGTGTTTCTCGTGAGAGCTTCGGAAGAAGGAAATAATGACCAGTCGTTAGACGATGGCTTATTCTTTCATCCTTCGACAAAAATCATCTACACGGAAGAACGTGCACAATCTCGATCTTCTTTATCGAATTTTCTACATGCGTGATACGTCAATTGTTTGTGTGAAATTTTATTCTACGATTTCTTATTATTTGCTCGAGTGTCATTCCACGTTGTTAACTAAATCGCCAACGATATAGTGGAAGTGTATTCATTGTTCTTTCCGCGTATTTTTTATTAAATAGTGTTGCAACGTTAGAATGTAATCGATGTGCTATTTCCAAAAGTACACGTACATCCGTATATGTCTTAAGTTTTTGATACTTAAATCCGATACACGAAATGGATACACGAAAAATGTCCAACTGGAACGTGCTGAGCGTAGAAGCAGCTCTTCAGCAGCTGAACAATTTCGATGAAGATAAAAAGGAAGTTACAAAACGGTCGAACACGGTACATGCATCGGTTTACTCTCTGTTTCGTAAAAAATTTTCTAAACGCTGTCGCAATAATAATTTCTTCTCATTTTTTCCGCTGTTTTAAAAAGAGATTTGTAATGTCACGCTTCTTTTTAAATGTACAACTTGCAAAACGTCAGGATTATGACGTCCAAAAGATTCTTCTTCTTTCGATCTTCTTTCGTGTTACCAGAGATACACTAATGCGTTCTGTCTATTCTTGTCTTTGCTTGATGGCTGCTTGACTGACTGCTTGCTTTTATTTATAACTAATTAAGCTACCACTCAGTTCGAAATGAGTCCTAGTCCAGGTCAGCCGGCAAACTCCTGACAAATTGTTTCCCAGTCTGGGACTTAACTAATTTCTTAACTCGCGGTTCTCCGAATGGTTATAAACTACATTAACATGAACCAAGGAATAGTGAACACTTTCGTGACTCTTCTCCAGTTTCAATAGTTTGATATCAATCGGGAAACGTGTAGTTTCAAGTGATTTCTTCCTAGATCGATCGTAATCCGGAGAATTAATTGCATTTGAGCAAGTCCAATTGCAGTTACAATGAGCACTTGGCATCATCTGGACGTGGAATTCGCCACGAGTGCTATATCTAGAGAAGATATCGGTGGTAGTACTTATCGAAAAAGAATTGTGTCGAAAGTGGTAATTATTTCACTAAAATGCACTAATTGATAAATTTATTTGATTAATATAAAAAAAAAAAAATGTAATTTCGGGTATTTAGCTTTCGAGCTAGCAATCTGTTCATGCAACAGCATTCATCTTATCGTTTAGTAATATCACACGAGGGGATTTACTTGAAAGTAAAAGAAATCCCATTTGCTCCGGATGAAACCATCTAACAAAGACATGATATCGATGACGACGTGCATTGTTGCATCGCGTGACTCATGACTTTCTCTGATAAAAGTTGAGCTTGCAAACGATAAACGTTAACTTTGAAAAAAAAAAGAAATAGTTCTTATCCATCTTGTTGTTTAATCAAAACACTCAAATATCTAATATCCCGACCCCGCTAATCGCTAACCAAGTGTTTTTATCGAAAAACAACAACTCGTGTTTGTTAAACTTTTTGTTGTAGTGCGATATATCTTCGTGTAAGTACCACGTGCATGAATCTGTCTCGTCGTTAGGTCTCGTGTCGGATAAGTTCCAAGTCACAGATCAACTGAACCGTTGTTGGCAGATTTCTAGAAAGCCTATAATGCTCGACAGTCTGACGAAAAACAATCTGACAGTGTATTTATCTTATCAAGTATTTCATGACGTTTCCTCGAACTAAAAAAAAAGGGGGGGGGGGGGAGAGGAGGAAAGAGAAAGGCTAAAAATTTTAATAACGTAAAACGTAAAGTTTCACTAAACAAATCTCTGACTTTCTTGAAAACAATCTTCATTTTGCCGTGTACCGGAGCACTTCATTTCCAGAGTCCCTTTTGTTGTTCACGACCACGTGCAACGGGAGTTGCGAACAAGAGCTACAAAATCTAAACTTCGCCCAAAATCTGACGTTTCGCGGGAAACACGAGGAAATGCACCTTGGCTGCAGGTGACGAGTTTAAAATTAAAGCGGAGATGGGTCTTCCAAGTCTTATATTTAGGACGACGCGCAGGCGCGATCCGATTAGAAATCCCGTCGAAGACTTAGAACTTCTGCATTCCCCGAAATCCGTCGCGAGCCGCGATTTTCACAAATCTTCGTCATCGTGGAGATATCATTCCCTCTTATTCTATATACCTATCTGCCCCTGTTCTTTCTCCTTCGCATGGTGCAAAGTCGAAGTTCGTGCCGCGTGTATCAAAAGTTCGCGTTCGATAGATCAACATCCTGTCGATCGAAGTACGCCCTGTGACGAATATCTTTTCCGAAGAGAATCTCGTTCGCCTCTGTAAAAGTACGTTCTGAGAAAATAGCAAGATGGATCTCGGGGGTGTCGATGTCTGGGGTCAGATAGCCGTGGAAACGTCTCAGATGTTCGTTTCCGAGGGTGGCGTGGTTAAAAGTCGTTTCGCTGGAACAGTAAGTGATCAATCTTATCGAGAACGTGTCGGGAGAAGCGAACAGAGAAGTTTGATGTTTCACTGCCAGACAGTTCTCTCAAATAGTTTCAAGGATTGTTATCTCTCATGTTTTTTTAGACGATAGAAAAGCTGCCGGACAAAGTGCTGCTGAACATTTTCTCCTACCTGTCTCATCGTGAAATATGCGGGATGGCACGTGTATGCAAGAAATGGCGGCAAATCGCGTACGACACGCGATTATGGAAGCACGTATCCCTACGGCCGGAAATCAGTGGGCTGCACGTGAATTCTTTGGACAATCTGCTGCACTTGATCAGGTACTTGTTTTCTCGATATAACATTGGCAAGTAGCGAGTTCGTCTCTGAGGTTCGAGCTAGAACTTTTCGCTTTTTGCCAAGATACCAAATTATAAACTACGGATGAAAGAGTCGCGTAACATTGAAACAATTTTCTCTGACACCAAGCACGCGTTTCGGATCTTCGCTGAGATACATCGAGCTACCGATCGAATTGATCACTCACACGGTTCTCCACGAATTGGCCAACAGATGTCCAAATTTGACGCACATGCTGCTCGACTTTTCCACCGCCATGCAGCTGCACGATTTCTCGGAAATGCAAGCCTTCCCGACCAAGCTGAAGTACATGTGCATCTGCCTGTCAGAGGTAATCTTCATGGAGGGTTTTATGAGAAAGATTTATAATTTCATCAATGGCCTGGAGATCCTGCATCTTATAGGTTCGTGTCTGTTTATCTTTGAGATTCAAGTGAATCCTCGCGATACCACCTGTTTGAACGAGAAACTGACTGCGCGTATGATCTTACAGGAACGTACGAAAAGGTGGAAGAAGAGGAGGAGGAAATTTACGAAGTGATAAACGTGCACAAACTGAAATCAGCGACTCCTAACTTACGGGTGATCAATTTATATGGGATCAACTTTGTGGACGACTCGCACATCGACGCGTTTTCCTCCAATTGCATCCAGCTCGAATGCCTGGCCGTGAATTTCTGTGCCAAAGTCACTGGCTCAACCATGAAGACTCTGTTTCAGAGGAGCAGAAGACTGAAGTGTCTTCTCATGCAAGGCACAAGTAGCTAAGCATTCAACAGTACAGTTTTATCTCCGATCACGCGAAATTCGACTGTTTAATACTGTGCGAATCTTTTTCAGATCTTCAAAGCGATTACGTGATGCAGGTGGAATGGGAAAAGTCGAGCATCCAGGAGCTCGACGTCACCGCGACGGACCTGTCAACGGAATGTCTGATCGACATGTTGACCAGAATTCCAGGCCTTCGTTTCCTGAGCGCGGGTCAGCTGAACGGCTTCAACGACAGTGTGTTGAAAGCCTGGGCCGAACTGGGCAATCCTCGGAACCTGATCGCTCTAGACCTGGACAGTTCCGACAACTTGACCGATGACGCTCTGCATAAATTCTTGTCGAGATACGGTCATCAACTGTGGGGACTCGCCTTATTCGGCATGCCTCACATCACCGATCAACTGTGGCAGAGCGTACTACCCATATTGACCAATGCCAAGTAAAATATACTTTTAGATCTTTTCAATATCCTCAATCGTTCAATTTGCAAAAAGCGAATTCCAATCCAACGCACTTCAATTCAAGTGAAACTTTATCTTATTTCTACGTGCGTTTCAAGAGTTCAGTTAATTTTTTTAATACTTCTTGCCACCACGTACAAACGTTACGTCTTTGAAATTCGTATGTCTCGTGTTTTTAGAATTCTCGTGATGGGAACGCAGGAAAGGTTGGGCGTGAATATTCACGTGGATCAGCTGATGGACGGAATTGCCAACAATTGTCCAAATTTAGAGCGACTGGAGCTCCGCTGGGATCCGGAGAATCTCCGGTTCTCCGACAAGAGCCAGAAGGCTATAGACATATTACGCGTCAAGTGCATTAAATTACGGTGTTTAAGCTTGAGGTAAGCTCGTAAGGCCGGAAACGGTTTGAAACGAGGCAATAAATATACCGTATATTTATGAAGTCGATGCGTTTGCAGCGATGGAAGATACTATGAAATAGTGAAGGCCAACTTCGAGCGGGCCGATAGACTGACGGTCGTTCGTACGACAACGTGCTGCCGCGTGTCTAATTACTACCTCTTAGCGAATTATAAGGATCTGATTTTCAATTAACTATCACGATGTAAATATTCATACGTACGCTGCTACAAGGATTTCGTTGACGAGTTTTTCCATAAAATCAAAGTATCGAGACGAACAAGCGTATCAAAGCGGTAACACGTTAAAGATTAAACACAGATGTTAAAGTAGACGATTACGAAACACGTATAATGCATAATGAATCTCTCTTGTTTCAGCTAACGTATCATGACAACTACGATCAAACAACGAATCTACCTGCGACTACTCAAGTGTAATACTTATCCCTAGCATTACGATAAGAAATCATGGGGCAAAATAACAGATACATATTTTTTTACACTATTTTCAAGCGTGTAGCGTGAGTAAACGAAATTACATCAACCTTAAATTACATCAACTTTAAACTCGTTTGACATTACCGCACCATTGTATCGTGAGAAAAAGAAAGACGAAATTAAAGAACAGGGGCGATTGGAGATACTGCGCTACGTAATCAATGAGAATCATTACGATAAATCTCGACAGGTAGAAGTACAAGAGACGCAGTTATTTCTGAATCGATTGAAACATTCTCGAACAGTAGGGAAAAGTTTTAAATGAAAAGTGTAACGTCAACGAGACAGAGGTACGCACAATAGCTGTACGTGGCGGTATCGATTATTCGCTAATTTATTCATGCAGCCGTGTAGACGACGACGACGTCGCACTGGCCACGGCCGGCCGGTCGATTCGCTCGATTCCACGCTCTAACCACATGCCAGGCCCTTCGTTCATGTGTTGCATTATAGTCGACGTAGAACCGTCGTGGCTGACACGACTTTTCGCATGATTCCCGAAACATTTCGTCGATCGTCGCGTTTCTTCCTCTCGTGCTCCTTTTATCCCGATCTTCCCCAATGTCTGATATCGAGGAGGACCTGCTGGTAAAGAAGTTGAAGATCGTCCTCGTCGGTGACTCTGGATCCGGCAAAGTGAGTTTTCCAATCCTGCCCGCAATCGAGCTTTCTGTTCAACCGAACGTGCTGTCCAAGTTTCCATTTTTCTATTTCTCTCGCTTCTGCGTTTCCGCGAGATCGACGGAACATCGATTTTGACCTTCGATCTGAATTTTTTGGAGAGATATACGTAGAAATACACGCCGATGTAATGTACGATTAAATTATTTCGAGTTCAGCGTGCCTGAGCCTCGAAGAACGGAGCTACGTATCGATTTATTTCTTTCGTGCGTTGTGGTCAGTGCCACTGTTAAACACACACTTGTACAAATCGAACGTCTTATAGTTATTCCTTCCTTCTGTTCCAGTTTACTTTTACCGATGGTAATAAACGGTTAGTTTAATATTTTTGTCACTCGAAGCGTTATTCGCTGTTATTAGTAAAATCTTGGTAATTAAAGTATACACGGTTCAAGTACAAATTACATATTCGTGACTCGAGCGGTTTCACCATTTATCTTTGAGTTTCTCTCTCGTTAAGATTCTTTTGTTTATTAATTACGCGACTAGTTCTTCAACAACTTTCGGATGAACTGTTAATTAACGAACAAGCACGGCACGCGAGTTTCGATCGAACTGGAAATTCCGACTTGCAATCGAATGCTTGAAGAACTGCGTGACGATTTAAGAAACTTCTGATTATTATTATTATTATTATTTTTAACAGTATTGTGTAATTAGCAGTCGGCGATTTATTTTCGAATTAATTTTCGATTGGAAAACGATAATCTCTCCCTGTAATGATGGAATAGCAATTCTGGATAACTGAAATTCAAGGATCCCTGTTTAGACAAGCATCGCTCAGAAATTTTGCAATAACGAGTTCACGAGACAGTACTCGCCAACGTCTGGAATTGACTTCTTCCTGAAGAACGTCAGCGTCGGCTATTATAAAAATGTTAACCTACATTTATGGGACGTCGGCGGTCTTGCGTTACATGGAAACATGCTCGATAAATACGTCTTCGGTGCTCATGTAAGGAAAAGAGACGCGTCCGATAAATGCATCCAGATTACAGATTATGAAAACATTATTTTACAAAAAAAAAAGATTTTTCTACTAGAAATGAAGGAAAAAAAAATATTTTTCAGATAATTCTTTTAGTGTACGACGTGACGAATAGCTTCAGTTTCGAAGTGCTCGAAGAGTGGATAGGTAAAATCAGACAATTGAGCAGTAACTACGAGGAAACACCGCTGATGGCTGTGGTTGGTAACAAATGCGACATGGAACATCAGAGGACGGTGAAAAAGGATCGAACACACAAATTCGCCGCGGACAATGGATTTCCGTCTCACGATGTTTCCGCTAGAACTGGCGAAGCGGTAAAATATTCTTTAAACAATGACTTTTAAAAAAGCAATATCCTGTCCTTCTTTGAAAAAAAAAAAAAGAAATAGAAAAAAACTGGATTTTATTGCAGGTTTCTTTGTGCATAGTGACCTTAGCCGCGCAAATCTTGGGTGTTCGATTAACGAAAACGGATCAGGACTATCACAGGCCCATAATAATTGCGGAAATAGGTGACACGGTGGACATGAACACTGTTCACAGGGTTGTGAAAAGATTCCCCACAAGGAAGCAAACTCAAATTCCTTTTCATCCCCATTTGCCCGGTTCGAAGTCGTCGGTTTGCCTGTTACAGTGAAAATTATCGGAACAAGAAGCGATTTTTGCAACGAGATATTTTTCACGCACAGATAGAACAGATATCGTAAGAGATAGATAGAGTAGAGGCGATAAAAGTCAAGGACAATAGACAGTTTACATAAGAGAGATGTCCGTACAAATATTTTTCGCTACTTTCTTACCGTACGGCAAAGTTCACTCATATAATATATACAATAAGGGGCCAATGCAATAAACCACTGGTGTCTTCGTAGTAGATTTAAAAACAGATTTATTTATCGATAAAATCTTACTACTTGCGGTAATAATATTAATATGGGTCGATGTGTAACAATGTTAAAAATACTTTTACAATAATGGTAATATTATTCGTTACAGTAATGTACATACACTGTTGATTGAGTACATGCCATGAACTTGTATTCGAATCCTCTCGGTGATTTTATTATGTATAAATGCTCGTGAAAAGATTGTTCGGTATTGAGAATAGTCGTTAAGAAATCACGAGATAAAGAAAGCTCCGTAATCGCTTTTGAATATCGTAAGATTAAGTAAAACACGATAGCGAGCGAATAAGCTTTTATTCGCGTTTTAAGAATCGAGGAAGAAAAATTGTCTCGTCCATTAAGCAAGTCGCAGATGTATCTCTATTTTTATAAACTGTTGATTCACAGGTTTCTCTCTATATCTAATTAATTGTTAATGGCACTAATCATGCAAAACGAGAAACGTATACAAAAGGGAAACACAAATATACAAAACGGAACGCATACAACGGAAGAATACGTCCTTTAACAAATAGGAATGAGTAAGACCGCAAAATGTGCGTACTCTTAGAACAATCGGCTTGGAGTAATATAAACATGTAAAATGTACATTGAAAGCATTGAACAGTAAAATATGTTAATAAATAGTCGAGTTTGTTTCATTAGGAATCAACGGCACAGGAGTTCACAAAATAGGATACATTTTTAATTGTTCAAACGATATTACTAGCTCGAATGATCAATCCACTTTGGGATCAGTTTTTAAATTAACACTTCATTGAACATATATATATATATATATATTTGTATATACAAATTCAAAATTTAAATTTGTATTGCAGAAGTGCCAATTGAAAAACTAGTGTTCACTTTTCAAGTGTTAGAAAAGTTATCAAAGACTTTCATTCGTATGTTCGTTAGACGAAGAGAAACTCATTGATCGTAATCGAATGAACAATACTAATTTACGGACGGTGCAGTCGATAGAATTTGATCACGCACTTGAACTAAGATTCTACATGTTAGACGTGGAAGATGCAAAATTATAATTTTGGTAGACTTTGTATGCTATTGATTACTCGTCCCTTTAGAAAACAAAGATTCTAATATCTCAGTTAATACATTGCTTCTTTTTTTTTTTTATCCTAATGCGATCTTCAGTCTCATATTATGCAATGTGTAAACTATGCGAAATTTATTAAACTATAAGACAGGTTTTGTTAATGGTCTTCTTGGCCATACATTCTTTTCTAGTATCTTTTCTTTAGCTTCCCATAGTTGAGTGAACTTCTCATTCAAAGGAGCAATATATGTTTCTATCCACTCTTGTACAGTGTAATTGTCATATATGCTTTCCATAGCTGTTCTCATCTCTTTCTCAATATACATTATTTCCATCTTGTGTCTATCCAGTTCAGCAACTGCTCTCTCTACATAACTAGGATTTGAAAAAGAGTATTTTATATTGTATGGTTTCAACCACCCCTTAAATGTGTTATCTTGCTCCATTTTACTGACTTCTTGAGTCAAAGAATACAGTCGCAATGTAGCAGCATAAATAGACACACCGTGATAACTACATTTGGTCCAACCATATTGAGGTTCTGGAATACTTAAAGAAATTATGCCCTCACACTGCAGTGCTTGTAATACTGACGTAGGTACTTCTACTGGGAATCTACATAAATCTGGAGCTTGCAGAATGGCTAGATTTACAGCAAGCGAGGGTATGGCAGAAGGTAAAAGTTCACAAAGCACGCTGAAATGATCGTATCTTTGCCACCCTGTTAAGATTGCACCCTTAAATGTAATTTGTGTAGAATATTTATTGATGATTTCTAACCAACGTTGATGGTTCTCCATATGATATCCAATATCAGTGTAATATCTGTCTGGAGCAGTGGCACCTTTAAAGGCAGTAGCAACCCAAATATTCTTCCAAATTGATGCGTAACTTTCCCATAATTGATCTGTTAACGATGCTCCAGGATCAGTGGTGTACTTCCAAACAACAGGCTCTACCATTAAATCTAAGCCTCTATCAATTATTTCTTCTGACGATATTTCTCTAAATTCATCATCCCACATGAGAACAGTAAGTCCTGGATACTTGGTTTTTATATACTTTGCCACTTTTGAAACATGATCCAGGAATAACTGTTTCTTTCCCCATTGTCTTTTAACCATCATGTCTAAACATCTAGAGCATTCTCCTATTTGATACACTTCATCAGCACCGATGTGTAGGTGCTTTATGTTAGGATGTGCCTCTATTATTTGGTCTATCATTTCATAAATCAGTGGCAAAGTTTTGTTGTAAGTGGGGCATAAAACTTGTGGATATTTAGAGACCTCTCTATAGTCTTTATATTGATCCAACTTGAGGACAAATTCCATATGACCAAAAGTTTGAATCAACGGTATGACTATAAGCTCGTTCTCGTTGGCTATTTTTTGAATGTTGGTGATATCCCGTTTGGTATAGCAATTACCTGCACTGATATTTTGTATTATTCCTTCAAAGGGGAACATATCCTCGTATTCTATAAGTATACCAGTGGCACCTAGTTTTTTGAGCAAATGTAGCAGGTACTTATAATAACTTGCCTTCGGAGGGCCACCTTTAAGATCTAAATGAACAATTTTATGACCCTTAAACAAGGGTACCGTTTCTGCCTGCGATCTTTCATAATTCAAGTCATTGAACAACTTTCCCCCACCGCTTTTCAATTTTCCCATTATGTGAGCCTCTATTTGCTGCTTTCTGGCAATACTAAGAGGATTCTCCGTGAGATCGCTCAATGGATAAACTTCTTCGATCTTAAATCGAGGATTTAATTTATTGGACTCGATATCCTTGACCTCATTACCGAGAATATGATAAATAACAATTAACAGGGTAAAACTGATCATTACAATGATCATCAAAGAGGCTCTGCCTCTTAATCGCGTCATGATTGTCAGTCCAGCAGAACATCAAGATCGAATCACTTTATTATTATCTCTGTTTAATCAAAGCTCTTGTTATTTTATGTATCACGATCTGATTGTTCGTCTCGATGAATATCGGCACTTGTATGGGAACAATGTATGTTGCTTCTAAGCTCGTGATTCAAGTTGAACTTACACAATATGGATTTATTATTACAAAATAATGTGATATTCTTTAATCAATCTCATTTGCAAAGCAAGTTTCTCTTCCTTATCACAGATTAATGATAGAAATGATAAATCATTGTTACTACTGTATAGTGATAAACGCCATCAAGATGCAGGCTAGGCAACTGTCGATGGTATTCAGTGATAAACCTATCTAACGTATACGAGATATTTTGTATTGATATATACATCCTATACGATTGTTTAACTTGCGAATTAAATATCTGTATAATTTCACTTAAACGAGGAACTCAAGTGTCATAGGAACATTTCAGACTTAACAATTTGTATTTCTACGTGATTGGACATCAAGTTATCGAGAATGAGGGAAACATATAACTACGATATTACGATCATAATATTACGTTTTATACTACACAAAACGTAATATTCGTTACATTTACCTATTAATTACTGCAAATTTTACAAAAGCATTTTGCAGTGAACAATTTATTCACAAAATAATCGACGGGTAATAAATTTTATTTTATAAACATCATCTCAATTTTCTTTTATATACTATATACGATTGTGGTAAAATGAAATAATACTTGTGTATGTGTTGGTGGGTTTTGCGCGAGAAATACATATTTATGAGAAATCAGGGTTGCCACTATCTGCGCGCTTGACCTATAAATAGCTATAACAGCTCGTCATTCTGCATCGAATTTATTCAACGAGGTCCAGCCTCAGAAGCACG
The DNA here is from genome assembly GCA_030673865.1 of Melipona bicolor. Lineage (NCBI taxonomy): Eukaryota > Metazoa > Arthropoda > Insecta > Hymenoptera > Apidae > Melipona > Melipona bicolor. The sequence goes on from JAHYIQ010000012.1 coordinate 5,909,627, forward strand.
ATAATTTGCAACGATGTTGAAGGCAATAAGGCATGCCTGGCGCTCTGTTGCGTCGCAATCTCACTTCGTGTCTTCGGACGTTTCTCTTCTCGTTTATCGTCGAGAGTAAAACAAACCGGGAACAAAGTATTCGACGCGTTCGTCTAACTTATTGAGAAAACACGCGCATTGATTAAGCGCGTAAAATGCAAAACGAAGGGCTGCACGAAGGTAAGAGCGAAAATAGAGTTCTCGTACGTTCAACGAGAAAAGACTCAAAGACGAGCGAAACCGGAGAGGCTCACAGCCTCGTGTAATCGAATCCTTAGCGAAATCTTAAATCCTAGTCCTTTATCTTGTTTCCAGTTTCCGCGAACTGCATGGCCACCCGTTACATACTTAATGAACGTGACTCACATCTCTTTAGTTATGACGAGAGTAGGGGAATAATTCTAGACAATAAAGCTATTTAATGATGGCCACTGTAAGAGAGTTTAAACCACGCGCTTGGAATAACGCGCGGTTTGCGATTCCAACTTTTTGCAATCAATTTTATACCGAAATTCTACTTGCAATTTAATCGTTGCTTTGTTCGTACAACCGGTACACGCGAATAGATTTGTCATTAAAAGGAAATAAAACGTCACAGAAAAGATCATTTTTTTCAAAAAAAAAAGCAGGTACTTTCTAAAATAAAATGTGAAAACAAAGTGAAAAAATGCTTCTTTATAAATAACACACTGTAATATATGGGACGCGAGAGAAAAGATATTTATCTTTCCGAAATAATATGTATTATTGCCAGTGTGTGTTTGAGGAGAAAGTTGGATTTTGAATTGCGCCGTTTCTGCGCAGTAGATCCTTGACGATGGTGCGCAGCTTGCAATCAATAAACATGTACGAAGGAATGGAAAGCTATCTCGGTGCAGCGATCTTTCTTCTAACATTTTAGGTATGAAAATAAACATAACGATCGACGTAAGTCATTTTTATGCGACGCCAACGAGCTTCTTTGAAAACTCTATAAGATAAGAACGAGCTCACCGTACCGAGCGCCAAGAAAAACGTACGTATCTCCGAGGCACTTTTATCAATGACAAAAATGAAAAAAAAAAAAAAAAAAAAAAAAAACAAAAAAAAAAGAAACACGCGAGCTCGTTCGTATCAGGCGAATCCGTTTTAATTCTCTCATCGGTTCGAGTCTCGAAGGCGTCAACGCGCCTTCGTAGCAACCGAACCGAAACAAAGACTCGGTTTCAACGATTATTCAGAAATCATGACTCAAGTCTACATATGTAGACAGTGTATCTATGTTTGTACAGTTTTTTTCGCGGGAGTGCATGCAGCTGCGTGACGGAAAAAACAAGCATATTGGAGGGGAATCGAGAAGATCATCGTATCGTTCAGCTAATGTACCTTATGCATTCGACAAGTGTATGATATTTGTATCCGCATGAGCAACTAAGTCGAAACACGAGAGGTTAGAACCGGAAGATCAACGAGCTCGCTCTCGAAGAAATATCTTCTTTATGACTTGGTCGAACTTTGAACGGATCCTCGTATTTTTATCAGTCTGCGAGAAAAATTTATCACACTTGTTGCTCGAAAGCCACCGAAATCTGTTATTCGTCGGGGTATGCATAAAGTACACACTCGTTTATCGACGTTGATAACAAAAGTAAATGGCGGTGAACAAATTCGGGAACTGTTCGAATTAGGCAATATTATTTTATCAGAGACAGAGTCGCGTATCTTATTGCACGTTTCTTTTGAAGAAAATCTCAATCAAGGACGTACTCACACGCTTCCGTTCGAGACGCAACGATACATGTACATTTTCATTCTCGAGAATCTTTCACAGCTGACACCGGCGATGACGCGTTATTAAAGCAAACTGCTCGACGCACTGCGCAAGGAGCGGCCAATTAGAAACGTTTCTCCGTTGCTTTTATTGGCATGAAAGAAGCGTCAGTGAACAGCTACGTATGTTCGCTGGCACTTTACGTGGCAACAAGAACGATTAACGGATCGATCGAAATGACATAAATCTCGATGCGGCAACGATAACGCGCGAGAAAACCCTTTCGTGCGAAAGGACGAAAGAGAGATGAAGAATAATAGAATAGAATGGATCGTCCTTTATATCCTCGTTAAGCCAATTCAACCTTACCACCAATTGCATTTCTTTCGAAATGCATCGCTCCGAATTGTGTGTACACAAAAGAAATATGGCGCGCGAGGCGCGATTTTTCGCTGACAATGAGGAAACCTCGCGGCCACTAACGCACACACACACACCGACGGCCTTTCATTAAAGGAAGGGCACGCACTGCCGAGCTCTTTCGAGTCGTCTGGAACCTCCTGAGATAACGTGACATTACGGTCAACCGTGCGAGCAGTATGCGCGTGAACGTCGGGGAACGCGCACCTTCTCTTTTCTCTTTTCCGTCATTCTTTATTTCCTCGCTCGTCGTGCCACAGTCCCATTGAAAAATCCATCCCCCACTTTACGTTCTTTTAAAGTGTTCCTCCCGCGTTCTCGTCGTTTATTCAGCTTCTGAAAATGCAGTGACGTGCTCAATTGTGATATATCGATCCGATCGCTACATTGGTGTCAAACTTCGCAACTACAGATCGTAAGTTTCCAGTCGTGCTACTCCGTTTCTGTCTGTCTCTTTCTCTCTCTCTCTCTCTCTCTCTCTCTTTCTCTTTCTCTTTCTCTGCGTTTTCCACTTGTTCCCTCGTGTTGCCTGATGCAATTCGCTTGGAAAGCGACGTGAACGTAACCGTGAACGATCGATTTTTTTCCCTCTCGATTCCAGAAAGAATGCGGGAAATCGCGTCGGAACGAAAGTGCGCACGGTGCAAACGAGCAACATCCGTTTGACGGCGTTCAACATCCACCAGCGTGAAACAGGAAAAGTGAAAGGACTTTGTAGACTTCCCGTAGAGGCGATCCGGCACGTGATGCTGCCGTTTGTACGTGCAGCCGTAAAATTACCGACTGTTTTCTTGACCGACTTCGCGCTCCTGGAAAACGTTGCGTCCAAACGCGCGTTTCGTACGTTCGCGCGCGCGGAAATCGGATCGGCGTCGATCGGAGGCGCGAACTCGGCCATTCGCTTGTCGATCGACTGGCGAGTCGTAAATGGCAAAACGACACCAACAAGGTGGCCAATTGAATTGCAAGTGGCATGTGCAACGCGCGGAAAAGTGCAACGATCTACGTGACCGTCGACCCGCCGTGTCGAGGCTTGCACGACACGACACGTTTCAAATTATCATTTCGTTCTCTCGCGACGTGCTACGTCCGCCACGACGTCGTCCGGGTCGTTGTCTGGTCCGCGAGACGCTGCACTTGAATTAAAAATAGTTGGACTTGGTGTAAAAACGCCAACGGAATCTTTGGTATTGCCGCAGAGAGAGCCACGAGGACGGGATTTCGCGTTACGCGGCAACGTAACGTTCCCTGGAAGGGAAGAGTCGTCATTTCCAGCTTGGATTACTTGTAAACGATACGGAACAAACGAGCGTTCGTCATTCGAAGTAATTTTCGTTTTTCGAGTAATTCTCGGTTTTACTGATTTTTCGTTGTTGATGATCAAAAACTCTGTTTGATTTAACGATGACGAGTTAGACCGGTCGTGTCTGAGCGATAACAATTGAGAACATTCTTGTCAACTTCCGTGGCCAAGACACAAATGACGTAAGAATTTCCAAGTTTTCAATGGCAACAGTCATTAACCCAAGCGCTATCCACGTTACATCGAAACGTCAGACTTTCTAGAATGACGTGTCCGTGAGTGACATCAACGAGCATCCTCGAGTGACACTCACGCGTACGTTCCAACGAATTAACGTCCCGAAACGTTTGCGGGAGATCTAGCTGACTCCCACGAAGCCCGACACAACACGTGTCCTCGTAGCCTCGCGCCAGAATGTTTCTTCGTCCGTCGTTTTCACGCGTGACAGATAAAACCAAAGCTGAAATTTATTCGACAGTCGCATCTGCTCGACGGTTGATAGGGATACAAATTAGACGATGGCTGTCAGAGGGGTAACGTTTTTTAAAATTGGAGGAGTGGCCAAGAAGAATCTGTCTGATTAGAATTGACATCAAAAGTACGTCGCGTTTCGATTCATGCGCGTTGAACCGTGGCCGCTGATATTAACTCGCTTTGCGATAATCGTTTATTAACGAGAATCTCCGTACGAGAAACCGTAGACTCGGCGAAGCAACTCGGCTTCACAATTGCCGGTAACTTGATTCGGGACTCGCCGGACGTAAGATATTTATCATTTCCCGGTAAGTTCACGTGGCGACTCGAAAAGCACCTTATCTTCCCGTACTTGGTACTCGGCGATTCACGGAATCGAGATTAGTCACGAATACATTTTGACAGGGAGCCGTCTATTTCCAACGCGCCTCGTGGCTGCGGGGGATGCGACCAATACGCCTATTTTTAGAAAATGATGTTATTAACCCTTCACTGTTTAAATACACTTCGACAGAAGCATCCTCTCGTTCGTTCGTTCGTTCGTTCGGCCAACGAAGGAAAAATATACGCGTCGTAATGTAAATCATTGATGGATTTAACGCGTTTGAGAAATTTCTTCGCTCCGTGCGAGAGAGGCTCTGTGACGAGACAGTAAAGCGAAGCAAGCTTCCTCACGAAAGCAAATGTATTCCCTGTTCACAGAGGCGACATGAATAAAACGGAACTGAGCATCGTGTTGGGCACCGAGCCGGCGAGGACATCCTCGAGCGTAATTCACTCGCACATTCCGGTGCCGAGGATATCGAATGCAATTAAAGCCCAGGAAAGATGTCCCCCGTCTCGCAGGGGTTCCTTCGAAAAGCTGTCGAGAGGAGTGTCGGTGGCCGCTCAAAGGGCGTCCTTCGAGAAGCTCGACGCTTCCGTTCAGCAGCAACGATCAAGGAACAATAATTTGTCGAGCTCGAGCATCGAGATGCGGAACACCGAGACTGAGAAACTGGCTCTCCAGACTGCGACTGCCGCCAACTGCAAGACGAACGAGCCGGTCGCCGTGGCGAAGTTGAACAGGAGCAATAGCCTGGAGAGCAAGTGGAAGAACAAATACGAGGAGTCGGAGAGGAGGAGGAAATTGTTGCTACAGAAGAGCGAGGCCGGTAATTAATAATTAGCAATAAGTTTCGCGGCGTAATGAGCGTTTGTATGGGGCCGCCTAAAGTCGTTAGAGAACTTTATTATGATTCCATTAGCCATCATTAACGAAGTGACGAAACACGGCTTCTTCCCTCCGCTTGCGAGCATTAATTTGATTAAACAGCTGGGGGGTTGGGAAATACGGGGAACGGCGCCGATTGTTACACCTTACTTACAACTTCTCTTCCCTTCCGCGCGTTTTTCGGCAATTTCCCTCTTTCTCTCACTCTTTTTGAGAATCGAACTCTCAGTTTGCGATTTTATTTCGCAGTTTCCAACTAGTAGTAACTAGTAGCATCTCTTCGAATCGATTGATTCGTTGTCGCAAGAAGGATCGAGGTGTAATGGACTTACGTAAAACAAGAGCAACAGACACGTACAGCGAGAGGGAAGTGGCTGACGCGTGATTGTAGTTCACGGCCAATCATCTGTAATGCAACTTAATCGTTATTCGGTCGTGATTCATTCCTGCATGCGAAATGAATTCTGTGACGTTTTCTTAGTCACTGACCATACGCGATGGAATTACAAATTGATCGTAATGAAATATCGCCTGTAGCGTCGGGAGTGTATTTGCAATTAAATATAGTCAAAAATATATGCTGTGAAATAAATTTTTACAGCGAGCAAAGAGCATGCCGATTTGGAGAGGAAATGCCAACAGTTGCAGAAACAAAACGGTACTTTGCAGTCGCAAGTGCAAGAGAAAGAACAGAAACTTCAAAAGTTGCGGACAGGTAGTTATTTACCTACTGCGCGAAATGTTTGAAAACTTGGTCGTTTTTTTGTTTGACGAATTCTCGAATTTCTTTACAGTCTCCGAAGCGGTGTGCAAAGAATACGAGCAACTGAAACATCAGTATGACACTGAAACAAGTGCCATGCACAAAGCCATGCAACAAGCGTCGCAGGTAAACGCGAGGTTTTCACTTTTATTCGAAAACGTTGCACGAAGTCTTGCGATTACGCAAAAATGAAAATTACTTGCAGTGGTACAGACAGAATCGCGAGTTGAAGAGAAGGTCGCAGATCATAACTCAGAAGTTTCTACAATCGAATCCGGAGGGTTCGCTGGATCTCGAGATACCAGACGAGGTCGACTCGAATTTCGAAGATCTTGATCAGCTGAGAGAAACGGTGAAAGGTACAAACGCGAGATTCATCGCTTACGGTTTCACCGTTAATTATGCAAAGTACTTATGAGAGTGGCTAATTTACAGAATTAAGCAAAGAGATAGCGAGGCTTCAGACGGAGTTGCATTCCGCTCGCCTTCAAGAGTTCGAAGCTCAAGAGCAGGTGACACATTTGACCACGCAATTGGACGAGGAGAGGACACTCAGGCAAAAATGTAATTAAAAACACCTGCACGATGATCCCGTCCGATGTTCGTCCGATCGAGATAATTTAATCATGAAATTTGTCAAGTAGGTGAAGAGAAGGTCAACGAAATGAAGGTGCAGAAAGAAAATATGGAAAGAGTGACGAAGATGGTTGCGGAGGAGGTACAAGCGTTGAAGACACAATGCGACCGCGAGAGAGAAAACGCCAAGATTATGAAGATAGAAGCCGAGAGGGTAAAATGCCTTTAACTCTTAATTTGCAATACTTTCAATCACATATTGTTTGTTAAAATTGAATTTTATCACCAGAATCCATTGACGTGTATTGTAAATACTTACACAATTACAGGTACAAAAAGAAAGAAACGTGCTGGCTCATCAGAGCGCACTCCTGATGGCGGAAGTTGGCGATGACCCTAATGGAAGATTATTAACCGTCCTTCAAGAGGTGGAGTCTTTGAAGAGATTATTGGAGGAAGAGCAACAGAGCCACGCTTCTCACATACAAATGTTGGAGGAGAAATTAGAAGAGAAAGAGTCGAACGTCGAGTTCGAAATTGTGGAGGAAAAGTTAAAGCTGGCCGAGTCGGAGCTGGAAGTTGTAACGCAAAGGGCGGAAAGGGCAGAGAAGTCGGTGGAAACTCTGGAAGGAGTAGTTCAAAGTTTGAAGGCGAAAATCAGTGAACTGGAAGAGAAGCTTTCCAGGCCGCCGCCGCCCCCTTTGCCCCCACCTCCGCCGCCGCCGCCGATGTTCAACAACGGTGGACAATCGACGATAAAGTTGCTGACAAAGGAAAAAATAAATTCGGAACGGAACGCGGTGACCGACATGGAGAATATGCTTGGAATTACGAAAAAAACGCCAACGGTTGCGCAACAGCCTGGTAATTGTTTTAGATTTTGCAACTGGTTAAGTAATTCCGACAACATCGCGCGTTCGACGCGTGTAATATTTTTTCTTTTTCGTTTTTCAGCTATCGACGATATTATCAATCAGATAAAAGGTGGACGTTTCACGTTGAAGCAAACGGATGTAAGTAGTTTTTTTTTCTCTTGTGTTTTTCTCTTTGTGGAAATGACTCTTTTGCGTGCAAAAGTAACGTTTCTTCAAAGTAAAAAGTAATTTGTTGCAGAAACAAAGGGAAGAGGAAAGAAAAAGACGACAAGAAGCGGAAAATGCGTCGCCTGCTGTCTCGGAAATGTTAAATATTTTAGGTACCATGAGAAGGAGAGCCAAACCGATAAAGCAATCGTTAAAATCAACAGATTCACCGACATAAAGATAGATGTTTTAGTATATAAACGCAGAGAACGTATCATTGTTGAGATATTAATCGCGGCACGTAATTTTTTTTTTAAGTAAAGATCTGTTCTATGAGAATACTGTTTATATTATTTATTTAATCGAAAAATAAATTTTTTTACCACTGAACAAAATATGTGCATTGACAGTTTTTAAAAAATATAAATGAGTATGAATAAGTGATGGAAGACGGATTGCAGTAAGCAGTATGAAAAGGTTTATTATAAAAAGCTGATTACATTTACTGTAAGATACAGTAGTTCATTGTACAGTAGATTGTCAAAGAAATCATCTTTGAAAAGCGTATATCTTCCTTTAATATACAAAAGGAAGAATTTTCTTTTTGTCAGGAATATGAAATAAATTAATGCAAGTCTTTCAGATTAATTAGGAAATCTGTTTTTTTATTTTGTTAATAATTGGTTGCAATTTGGTAGCTTCGAATAGAAGCACTCTTCTGTAAGGTGTCATTTCATCATCCGACTCGGTCCATGTTCCGGACAAAGCACTATCCGACTCTTTCTCAACTGAAAATTCAAAACTGACTGTTGCCTCTTCAGCAAAAATTTCTTCCTCTGGATTGCTCCATAGAATAGATGGTTTCTCTGTATTACTTTTCTTTTTCTGTTTCAATTTTTTGTCTAGTTTTACGTTTTCCATTTTGTAGAGTTTACAGATTAGTACGTAGTATGAAAAGTTGAAGGGCATCTTTTTGGTGTTTGCTCTTTTTATATCAGAAATTAAATTTTCCAAAAGTGGCACAGATATCTGAGCTGGGATATTTACAAATCTTTCGTTAATTAATAAACCTAATACTTCCGCGTCATTTTCAAGAACATGTTTTATCATTGTATTTGCTGCATCTGTCGCATGTTCATTTGCCATTTGCCTTAATAATTCTCTGAGTTGTTGGACACAAGGATAATTCTGAAATAAAGTTGCTAGTTATGACTGACTCTGAATGACTTTTGCACTAATTAAATAACACAATATATTTACCTGTTTAGAAGATAAATTAATCACTGTAGTAATACCAAATACATCATTGATATCAGTATCTTCGTCGTCAGATTCGTCTAAATCTGCTGACTGCTTAACAACTGAACCGACATGGTTTTCGCGGATAATTAAATCTGCCAGACTACCTAAGTCAATATGAGCTTTCAAAAACAGTTGTTGCAATAAAGTTTTAATGCCATGATAATCCGGATCCACTGGATATCTTCCTTCAAAGTCTACTTGAATTTCCATTCCCTGGTTGAAAGAATTGTATATTTTAACCATTATTAATATTTATAATATTCAATATTAATATTTTTATTGTAACAGATTAATCGTGAAAATATGAAATTTAAAAACATTTACTTAACTTAATTACAGAATACGATTCAAAAAGACTCATATTTTCTCTTCAATCATAACTTTTATCACAAATTAAAAATGTCTTTGTCTTACTCGTACAACACTGCTAACAATAACGCCCCTAATTGACACTTTGTTGATTACGACATGTTGTACCATTGGTTCTCACAATTATTAAAAATTATAAATTTCACGCATTACGCATATCCGCGTAGTTATCATATTTTATTTTCGATGAATGTCAACTATTACCGAAGATAATTTTCTCAAATAAATGCAAATCAATGGCCGCGTGGTCAAAAGTAGGGTTAAGATCCAAGACCAAGAACATTTTATACTGATTTTTCTAAATTACTTACCTGTTCATCTAGTTGCTCCTTCTCGTTATCCTCGCTGCCTGACGAACTTTGGTCGTCATCGTCGGGGAATTCGAAATTACGCTGAATTTCACGTTTCTTGACCGGAGCAGCCATTGTCACAGATTGATACTTCTGCTGACTTTAGATCACGTGACGTGCTACTGCGATTGTTTTCGAGAGTGATATTAATTGATATTAATTTGTTCAAATATGAATTATCCATTTACATTTATTAAAGAAACAACAATAAATATTTCATTTATTTTCAACAAATGTAAATTACGTGTTGCATTACAATGTAAAAAATATTTATAACATATCAAAATATTTAAAGTATAAAATGGCAAGAATTTTTTAGTACTTGCTAACAAATATAAATCATGTAACATTGCAGTGTTGTGATGTTATAATCGAATAAAATACTTTTTTTTGTGTATATTAAATATAAATTTTAATGTAGACACATTTTATTCAGTTCCGACATCTATCGACAGATGTCGCGTCATGCACACTTTCCTCACCGCGCGACGTCAGCAATCAGTCATGGCTCATTTAATGCGCGGGTGTGTTGTGTCTAGTGTCGGGCCGATCTTACAAGCTTTTCCTCTACAAAGGAGATGGCTTCAGGCGAGAAGAAAAGGTAAGCGAACTTAACAAACCGTGTTATTTATGTCAAAAAGACATCGATTAATTTAATGTACAAAAAAACGAACAAAAGAAACGCGTTTGGCGATCACACCGAGAATCGTAAATTTCGTATCCACCGCTGTGTCGCCATTTGTCATGCGCTTCAAACGTACCGCGCAAGCGAACTGCTTCCTTTTTCCTTTTTTCTTTCTTAATAAAAGCCTTGCCACTTCGCCGTTTATCACGTTGAAAATTTAATCACGGCAAAGAGCAATCTACGTAATGCCGCTTGGGAAAGCTGTCTCGGTTCGTTCCTGTCGCACGCGTTCGATTGGTTTCGACATGGCGGGAGGACGACGTTTGAATTTCGAACGCTGGCTCGCGTTCAGTGAGGCGAAAACGCGTCCGTTGTCGGCACTGCGAGCCAAAATTCGATTAAAGTTCTTGCGCATGGGCCGAAGGAAATCCTGTTTTCTCAAATTTCCCGGAGTCTGTCAGGTGGCACCACGGCGTTCACCGGTCCGGGTACATCGCATCGTACAATACGGAGCAGTGCGATCGCTTTTTGTAGGTTATAAAACACACGGGAGCCTATAACCGTACATCCCCGAGACGTCATAGAGTAAAATATTCGCGCGAAAGGGAAGAAAAAAAAAGAAAAAAAGAAAAGAAAGATAGACGACGGTGGCCCTTTCTAACGTGAACTCCCCCGTGAATATTTCGTGAGTGCTTTGAGCTGTGGCGGGCGGTGAGATGGCTGTCTCTCTTTCTCTTTCTCTCTCTCTCTCTTCTAGTACCTGTATTTCTATATATCTGTCTCTGTTTCTTTCTATTTATCTGGTGTTTTTATAGATGTTCGGCTGAATAGATGTCTCGAACACTGTACCACGTACCATTCCCCCTTTCGCGATTGTACCTCGTGATACGTATACAACGTGTATATATATATGTCGTGTATCGATGTACACAATGCCTCGATACATTAAGGACCAGCTCGATTATCGGCTATGTACGATTGGAAGTAAATAATTTCAACGAAATTTTACGGGACGCGAAAGAACCATAACGTTCAGCATCTTTCTTTACGTTTCCTATCATTAATATCTTTTTTTTTCACAGTAATTGTAACGTTAGTTGATCGGCTTTTTCGTAAAAAAAAAAAAAAAATACATCAAAACGAGTAGATAATTTAACAAATGTGTTCTCATAGATCACCGCGTTCAATTTTATTCTAAAGTGTATATTTTGGAGCAATAACATACGTATGTCTTGCGTGGTCTTTGTTACGCAATACATACTTTATCCTTTTTTGGAACTAGTAATCAACCTTATTATTTAGGAAAGAAGTAACAAAGATAAAGTGTCTCGTTGAAATTATTCGACAAGCGGAAAAATTGAGTTACTCTCAGACACCGGGCTACCCTGTATATACCATGCGTGTACACGACTGCAATGTTTTTTCGTTTCTTGGCTGTTCGGTGTTTTTTGTTCCTTTCTTAGCGCTGTTCCATAGCATATAGCTGTCTCACCTGCCTTGATCTGTACTACCTCTGCGTTTCGTTTTTACCCTGTGCCTCCTCCCGCGAGATACGCGTCCCTCAAATGGAAGTTTCTCAACCACCGCGAACGACGTCGTTCTCTCGCATTCTCCTTTTCTCGATCCAGCCATTCTTCGAGCTACGTCTCCGTGATATTATGACGGACGAGACCTTTCCGTAGAGACGGGCCGTGACGTAATACAGAGGCCGAGAATTCGCGAAATTGAAAATGAACTGTTCCGCGTATATAACGGACGACGCGGACGTGAGATCTCGTTAAATGGAGGCGATCGAACGCGATTGCCGATTAATTGCGCCATTCCTCCCCCCTGTTCCCTAATTCGACAGCCTGCTACTGATAACACGCAAAACCACCGTGCCCCGTTTCATACAATGGAGACGTATAAAGGAAACCGAGTACACGGTTTTCGCGGTTGATAGGCACACACGGATGATGTTATCATCTCGTTAGCCCGGCGGATTTCGTTTATTGATTTCTTCTCGCCGTTTTCTCTCTCGGAGACGGCCTTTAAGACGACGTCTCGAAATTACCGTCGAGGAGCCAGCTTTGTCCTTGTTGTTGGATGTTCCATCGGAGACGGACGTAAATCGCAAAATGGAAACGGGGGAGAGTTAACACACCGCGAAAGAGTTATGTAATCGTTTATTGATTTTATACGCGATTTCGAGACTGCTTTGCACTATCGCGCTATTTTGTCGCGTCAATTCCGCTCGCGCATATTTTTCAGTCGTATACGAGACAACGACTACATCGATTACGATGGTAGATGAATAAAAACGGTCGCGTATCGGAATCGCGAGTAAAACGATCGTGTCCGTCGAATGTAAAAACGTACAGCGAGCGGTTCTTCTTGCGGTACGGGCGGCAAGGCGTTCCTCGCTTTTTCCCCGGGAGGTGGGAATTACAGAGCGAAACGAATGAAATTAAGCCATATGGTTATATCGCTGGGGTGGTGCTCGGCCCGATGCGCGGCGCAACTGGTTGATTTATCGGTGCTTTCGCGTAGCGAAAACTAGCAAGGAGGCCGAATTGGATTACGCTGCGTGCACAAATTGCTTTATTCAAATGCAATTTAAGGGTCGCGCGTCTTTCGCAGACTGCGAAAGGAGAGTTTAAAGAGGCCATTGTGTTAGGGTCCGTTCTCACGTATACATACATTGTCCTATTTATTGATTTTCTCTCTCTCTCTCTCCCTCTCTCTCGTATCTTTTTTTCTTCCCCCCCTCGAAGAACCTTGTCTTTGGCAATTTGACGAGAATCGCAATTTTATATTTTCGCGATGACGATTGAAAAACTGGAACCTGGATAAAAAAATTATTCCACCTTTAAGTTTAAATACTACAAGAAGTTTGAGTGCTTTATATATTTTTGCACTCTTTCGTAAATATGTAAAAATATTTAGTCTGCTGATAATTTCTCGGATCGACCAATTATTCTTCCGACTCTGCGCATTCCGTCGCAAGCCCGAATTTTGAATTCGGGGAGAAATCGTATCGCGTTCGACAAATTTGTAGAAAATCGGGACGGGTTAATCGACTTTGGTCGACAGGCACGTCAAAGCGTTTGAGGTCCTTTCCTGCTTGACCTTTCGAAACGGTAACGTAGGTGGACATTAATATCGTATCTCTGGCCGGACGTCGATGCTTCTTCTCCCCCTCCCTCGCCTTCTCCTTCCAATGAAAAGAATACTCGAAGCTGATCATATCGCGGTACAGATGTCAGAATATCTAGTGGCCGCGTAGGTGAAGCTTTGCTTCCTTTCTGCCATTGGAACGAGCTTCTCGTCGGTATTATGTAAATTCGATCGAACGTTTCCCATCACTGCGGAGGAATGCGGCAAACGACTCATTAACAATTTGACACGGATGAATGTCGTCAAGTTGCGACTATTGAACATTTATCATCCTCGTTTCTCTCGCTCTCGACCGAAAGATTGAAAAAAAAACCAGTTTTTGGCAAAGTCACGAGTCAATTCTTATCGAATCTAGACACTCCGATCTGTTCAAAGGGAATTGCAATTTTCGATTAATTTGTTTATTTTAGTATCGTAGCTACAAAGTATTTGCTTGATATCTTTTTCGTTGTTACGTCTTTCATCTTTTTGACTTTTTCAAGACAAATTAACGGCTTAATCACGGTTCAGGTTTTATCAGGAGATATCCACCAGGATGTCGACGCTTGTTCGCTTTTAAATTTTTCCGTGCCGTTCGTCGAATATATATCGAAAGGTGTATTTTTGAGAGAGGATCCGATCCGAACGTTTCGATTCTCGAAGACCGCGGTGGCAACAGTTTTGGTAGACAAAGGGAATAGAGATCTTGGCTTTGAATACTCGCGCAATTACCCGAGGATATCAAGCCAACCAAAATATCGTCTTCTGTACTCCCCGTAGGGAAGATTCGCGTGGCAAAAGCTTCTTAGAGTAACTAAGATTCTTACGATTCAACAGGAAATCAAGCTCTCCTCCTCCCACCTCCAGCCCCTCCCGGCTCGAACATTGTGCAACTTCTCTTTGAATTTCACTGTCAACTACTTGGCGGAGGGACGATATTATTTACTCGCAGTACGAATTATCCAAGCGGTGATTTATCTCGTTCGTGGAGCCAGCGATTCGACCATCTTGAATCATCTGCCCCTTGAAGTGCATGAAGAAAGTCGCGAGAAATTAACCCCTTGATCCGCGATCAAAATGGTAAATTCATTTCGATTAAAAGTAGTTCTTTCATTTTCGACGAATAACGGAGATAACTGGAGATACGTATATACAAGAGGAGAAGCGTGGGATTAATTGTATCGTCTCTCCCCTTTATCTTCTTTTCCAAAGCTTCCACAGACGGATTGATAATATTATGTTACGCGACGTAGCCGGGGTCTTTACCTCGCCCGCTCCGGTTTTTCCGGTTTCACCCTCGCGGCTTAAACGTCGTTTCCGGTTGCATCTGTCTCCAGACCGAGGCGGTGTTCGAACACGAATGTACAAGTCGGCTCGTTGCCATTATTATTCACGGGCGTTACCCGGCGAGTGCGAGTAAGGCGAATAAACAAGAACGTTTCGAATGCATCTCCGGGCGCGACGAGAAAAAGAGAAAGAAAAAGAGAAAAAGAAAAGGGAAAAAGTGGAGAATAGAGGAGAAGAGAAAAGGTGGAGTGGCTACGGTGATATTTACGACGGAAATTACGAGGGGATCGTGTTGCACGATCGTTGGTCGTTATATCGGAGCCGCGACGAAAATCGTTAATCAAACTGTTCTCGAAATGGAACGACCGGGTCTAATAACTCGCTCGCCCAAGACAGAATAGGCTGGCACGGTGAATGGAAGTAAGGCGTCGTATTACGGCAATGTTCCGAAAGAGAAATCTTCCTTATAATGTTGGATTGTTATGCGAGGAAGGCTCGAGTTGTATAATGCCATTGTATCGTCAGGATAATAGGGCTATTAAATTTGCTATGTGAATGTCGTCGAACGATAAAAGTATCCGCGATCGCTTATTAAAGTTCTGCCGTTTGCCCGGCCTATATATATATATATATCTCTCCCTTCACCGAAATCTCTTCGATCGTAGCAAAAAAAAAAAAAAAGAAAAAAAAAGGAAAAAAAAAGAGAAAAGATCAAGGAACGATACTCCAAGGAGTATTTTTTCTTTTTTCTTTTTTCAACGGACTGTTAACAAGCCGAGGAGGCGAGGATGGAAAGTCGATCGTTAGGCTTATTCTCGCGACAGAGGCGTGTAGCAGACTCTCGTGTACGAGTGACAACGGCGATAGTGTACGCAGTGACCGTCGGTGATCTGCCGGAACTAATTTGATAGCGTTTTGGGTCAGCCAGGGTCGTGTGCGAGAAAGGAAAAAGCTCCTGAAGGTTGCGTCCTACTTCGAACGTCGTGATGCTCGTGGTGGGAGGACGCAACAGAAAGCAACGGGTAGGATAAGGACTGGGTGGATCTAGGGGTGAGAGAGGGAAAAAACTCTACCGCGAGAGAAAACCGAATCAATAAACCTACGATCTCGCCTCCAGCCTGCTGCCTCCTGCCTTGCACCTACTTATGTAACTAGGCGAGCAGTTACGACCCCTTCGAGCTGCATGCTTGCATTAATGGGCCGACCGAATGCGCCGCGAATTACCTTGCCGTTCTGATAATTAATTAACCACCGCCATCTTTTCGTAAATAAACATCACCGCGGACTGTTTATTTACGATATAACCGAGCGATTCGCAAAATTTCTCTTCGCGCCTCTCGACATTTATTTTCCTTTTCCTAGGTTCGTGTCGTCCGATATTTCGACGATGATTATTCCCAAAGAGTCTTCGTTCTTATAAAAAAAAAAAAAAAAAGAAAAAATAGATTTCGATTTCTAGTCGTTGACTGTTTTTCGTACAACTTTGGATCGATTCGAGATCAATCGGCGTGATAGATCAAGTTGGAGACATTTTCATCTATTAAATGTTTTCCTTTTCGTAGGTTCGTGTCGTCCGATACTTCGATAGCGATTATTCCCAAGGAGTTCTCGATTTTTAGTCGTTGGTATAACTTTAGATTAATTCGAGATTTATGAACGATAAGTCAGATTTCGTCTAATATCGATTTCTTTCTAATTTTTATCGCGGTAATAATTTTCTTGACCAATCTCATCACTGGAAATCGTAACAATCTAGTATCTCCTCGTTGCTTAATTTCGCAGTTCTCAGTTTGATTCAATCTTATTATCAATCTCTATCGGAGAGAGTAAAATCAAATCCCCGGTTTAGCAGTAAAGTGTAAACTTTTACGATCAATCTCATGCTTCGTTCTCGAACGTTAGACAGCAGGGGTGCGTTTAGCCCGGAGCTGCAATCAGATTATACAGCGCTCGCCTATCTCGAATGTTTGACGAGTTGACGATTAGGGGAATATATATTTCTAAGGGGAGGGGGGGGGCATGTTTTATTGCCGCAATAATCGAACGATAATTACGTTCCTCGGACTGGAGCAATGGTCGGAACATTCGGAGTTCGTTGGGAAATTCAATCAGCGCTCTGTGTGTGTCTGTGTGTGCCAGAGAGCGATGTTATACTTCATTTTCTGGTCGGGCAGTCGGTGTAATTCTCGCGTAGGCAGACACCGTGGCAATTGTTACACGTCTTTGTTTCCCGAGAGACATTGTTCTCTCATTACGACAGGATGTCACGAGGTTTCGATTTCCGTGGTACATTTAAATCCTTCTACTTCGCCCGATAGCTTGTTAGCTTTAGTTCTCGCCCGCGGCGCCAGTAATTACCCGACCGGTTCGCCTCGAATTATTTTCTAACGATAAGACAAATCCCTGGCGAGTGACTCAACTAAACCGTGGCGGCAGCTAAACGACGTTGGTTAAAATTGTACGACGAGTTTTTCTTCAGACGCGGGGAAAAGAAATTAACAAGAAAAATGCACGTTTATTGCATTTATTGCGTTAACAGTGGCAGTTAAAGTCATCGTTTCAGTTAATTCAGGGAGAGAAATAAAATTAGCGAGAGAAATTCATTCTTCACGGTGGGTTTGTTACGTTTATTTTCAATTTAAAACGGAACTGAACGGTACGCTTGTGTATGTGTGTATTTCTGCGAACGAGCAGAAATTGTCCAGGACATCTTAATGGCGAGAAAAATACGCTCGTTTATGATAAAACGAGAGAAAAGAAAAAGGGAACGGCGTGCAAGGCCGTGGCACAATGCTGTCTGCCTTGAATTTTGATTGGAACGTCCATTGTCTCCCATCTTTTTAATTATCTGTTTAATGCCGTCTCCCCTCTCGCTCCGCCCGGCTCGTACGTACATGTTCCATCCGCGAGTCTACCTAGGCACGAATTATATTCGCATTCACCGGTGTTGTTATTAATGATTCGCAATTAAGGGTAATGAACAGAGCCGACCGGGGAGCACCGAGACTGATACGAAACGAAAAATTCGCGTTCGAAATAACGAGGAAAAATTCCTGCGAATATCCCGACGAGTTCGAAGAGTGTTTCGTGTTCCAATTGAGAGAAAACAAATAATACTCGCGCGTACGCGTATGAAAGGAATTTGCCGAAGAAGGATTTCTTTTTTTTTGATTTTAACGGAAGTCTGCCGAAGTTCGATGGGTGCCTTTAAAGAGAGAGAGTTTAAAAATCTCCACGAAAGCTACACACTTTCGTTCTCGGCCGGATGAAATGTTTGGTCAGTTACATTGTCTACAGTTTGTTGCACAAATACAGCGGTCACGTGGCGCGCGCGTAACTTCAAAGGCCGTGTTTGCAAGGGGAAGATATTAAACTTCTAACGCGATGCACACCCCCGTAACTTCAGCCCAGCAACCGGAGAAAGGAACGCGAGACTCCGAGTCTCCGCTTTGTGTACAAAGAAATCCGCTCCGGCAACTTCGCCTCTCGGGCGTATCGTCGCTTATTGCTCGAATGATATAATAAACCAGCGGGCCAGAGTCCTCCAGTCTGCTAGTTTTCGCGCGGTTCGTTTTCAAAACTTTTCGGTTCATCCGTCGAAGTAAAACAGCTCGCCCAGATGGCGACCGATTTCGCGTCTCCATAGAGCTCGACCGACGTCTAAAGGCCGCCTCATTTCCTCCCGCGGAGAGGAGAAGAGGAAAGAAAGAACGAAAGGGGGGGAAAAAAAGGAATTCGTCATTTTCGAATCGTCCTTTCGCACGTGTGCTTCGGAAATCGCGCGGCGCGATTCCGCGAGTTCTACGTACACCTGTGTGTGTGAGAGACGCTGTACGTGTATGAGGTGGAGGAACGAGAGAAAGAGAGGGAAGAAGCACCGACTGCTGCCAGGCCAGAAAGTAAACAAGACAAAGGGCTCGAAAAAGGGACGGTAGGATGGAAGCCAGTGGGTGGTTAGGCGTACGCGTGTGCGCGAGTTCGCTGAGTGTGTGTGGGAAGGGAGAGCTTTTCAAGGAAGCGACGCGTGTGTGCTGGATACGCGAGAGCTCGTGTGTCGGCTGGCTAGGGACAAAAGCGTGGCTCGAGCTTTTTTTTAATTGTGTCCCTCCTACACCTGCTCTCCCCGTCTCTCCTCCTTCGTTCGACCCCTCCCCCTTCTGGGTAACTGGCGACACCTTCCACGTGGCCCCATTATCTCCTATTCCCCTCCCTTCTTCTCCCCTTCCTTTCCCTTCCTGAGTCGGCTCTGTCTTATCGGTGTATCGCTCGACTTAACCCCAAAGATGCGCGGTCGTGTCGCGAAAAGCGACAACCCGGTTCTACGGATTCTTGATCGGAGAAAGGAACTCGTCGTTGTCGTCGTCGATTTAGAGAGGGGTGCGAACGATGACGCGTGAATCGGAGAGACAGAATTTTATTTTTTACTTTCCACGGGCAGCGCGCGCTATTTATGCCTCGCGCGGCTGGAAACGAGGTTTCGACGACGATACCGCGACACCTCGTCCACGAAGTGGGGTAGCGACCTGCGTCGCGTCGTTTTTCATCCGATTTCCATCCCCATCGTTCTGTTATCACGACCGCCGCTCTTCGAAACAATAACTTTTACGCTGGGAGGGGGGAGGGGGGAAAGTTATCTCTTTCCTCGCGAATTTTCCTGCGTTTCGAGTGGGCATTGTGTGTTTCAAAAAAAAAAAAAAAAAAAAACAGCAGCGACATTAGTTACTTTCACAGCAAATATGCGTCGAAATTTTCGAGTGTCTTTTGAATTCGTGCGTTGCTAATATAAATTTGTACTTGGCTTCATTTTATTATTTAATTATAATTTCATTTTCATGCGATACCTTTTCACGACTCGAAACAGTGTCATCGATATTGCAACGCAATAAATTCTTCATCTTGCAAGAGTAATTATTGAACAATTTAAACTCTTACTGCTGCTTCGTGCAAACTAGCGGTAGACAGGTTCGCATCGTTGTGGCTTTCAGTCCTTCGCAAGATACAGATCTGTTAAGAGTCGCAAGGCGAGCAGTGCAGGCCTCGCCCGGAGTCCTCGCGCATAGTGTACGCGCGTATCCTTGAAAGGAGTCGCGCGAGTAATTTGAAATTCAGTCTCGTTCTTTCTTACGTCGCACGAACGAGCTTGGCTGTCGGTGCGGAGCGGGGCGCGTTTAGAACGAGAAGAAAGGAGGAAAAATAGGGAACAGATGCGTTATTACTTTTCTTCTCGGCGTGGAGTCGATACGGACAACGGGACGACGATGCGATTTCCCCTTGACGGAAACGAATTTACGAAACTTTTTGAACAGTCGGCTGCGAGAATCGAGCCGGGGTTGTCTGTTTATCGATGCGCGAGATCAGTCGTGCGGGAATTCGCTGCGTAAAAATTGCCGCGCGATTCGATTACGGCGAGATTATGCAAAGCATCGCGAAACGTTTGAGAATCGTATAGAAAAGAGAGCGAATGATTCGTTCGAGCCTTTGCGAAGAAACTTTCATTCGTAACGAGTGAACTTCTCGGTATTCCGTTTGTATTACGATAAAATTAAGCACTTAGATACCTTGGTTGTAATTTGGGGGTTTGGTAATTCTTTATTTGTTGCTATATACAACTTCATCGAAAGTCGTATGAACTTTGAAAAACCGTGACTAGAAGCACGTTGTTTATTTATTGCGAATATATCGTGACGAGACTAATTATGTCGGTCAAGTTTGGGACAAGTGTGTGTAAAAATTGCAAGATAATTAATACAAATTCGCAGGAATCATGAAAGTATTAATATTTTTATGTAACACTTGTTATTTACTTAAAACACTGTATACTAACATCCATTGATATTGATTTCAAGCTTGATCAATAATAGTCATTTCTCGTTACAACGTTAATAAAATTTCCAAGTTTTACGTAACGCACACACGCGTCGAATATTTGTCGATCTAAACTCTGAGCTTCGATCAATATTTGCAATGACTCGCAAGCTTGTTAGTAGGCTGTGACGTGACAACTAAATATTTATAGATAACACAGTGTATACGGGAAATTAGGCAACCGTTCGTTAACGATCCTAAGCATCTTTTCTCTGAGGCAGCGCCGTTCACGAGCTGAGTTCAGAGTTTCATTAGTACGGCGGTAACCGTTGAACACACACGAAACAAAAAGCACTCGCAATTTCGACTCGCTGCCTCGAAATCCCTGATACTTGGTAGCATCCTGGATGCGGGCGCAGCTAGCGGTTGTATCCCTTTTGCCGCGCGCATGAATTCAGGTAGTCAAAGTGCAAAAGCTCAAAAAGGACGCCTCGTTGCGAAAATTTGAACTCTGATGTCTCTCTCTCTCTCTCTCTCTCTCTCTCGTTTTGAAAGTATGAATTCACGTATATATTAGGTAGGTAGATCCTGGAGAAGAGAAGCAAAGGGTTAGGAGGGGAAGGGAAGAGCTTTGAAAGTTGTCGCAGAAACGAATCGAATGGGCGAGCTGCTGAAACGCGAGCGGTAATAGATCGTACAACCAGACGATTCTCCGTGAAAAAATAAACCGTCAGCGTCGGATAAAAAGTTTTACGCGTGAGCCGCCGTTTTCGAGAAGATCGACTTTGCAAGTACGGGGAGAGTTGCGCGCTCTCATTCGCTCGTGATAGTGGAATTAGGTACCTGTTCCCTAGTAGTTTGCGTCGTGTCAAAATGCAAGGCTACGTGTAAAAATCTGCAGATTATTCCATAATTTTGATTCTATTTATTTTTGCAAAGGATGCAAAGACTGCGATGCATCGAGCTGAAATTACAGATCAATGATCTGATTAACAGAGAATGAGATGCAAACAATTAAATTGAACTTGTTTGGCAGCTCAAATATACGTTCTTGAGAAGTTCAAGGATTGGTTAAATGAATTTGCTTGTATAAATCACCGTATAGTATTTGTTATAATTGTATATATTTAGTACTTTCTGTCTTTTTTATTGTGATATGTTATAGTAAAATTATTATTTATTATAATATATTCTAATATAAATATTAAATATGTACGATCATTTATATAAACACTGCATAAATAATTGTTACTCACAAGTTACGTATCTCGAAAGAGAGATCTGTCGCTCCATTCTCATCTCTTTTTCCACGGTGAACTATCGAAGTTTATGATCCATTTCGAAAGAGCCTGTATAAGATGGCGAAAGAGGAAGTTCATTTCTCATTGAAATACCATCATATTTCCACATTTGCCAATGCGTTTCGCGCACACAGCTGACTAAGATCTACAAGCGAATCGCTCTCGGTCCCGCTAAGAAGCAAATCGGGCGCCGCGCTTTCTGTGAGTCGAATTGGAAATAATGCGAGAAATGGAACCCCATCGTTATTCTCTCTCTCTCTCTCTTTCTCTCTCTGTCTCGGTCTGGGACCGTTCTATCGGCCAATCTTAATATTCTCGTTGCTGACAAATTTCTTATATTTCTCGATACGAGACCATCTTTACACACACTAGTAAAAGTATACTTTCGCCATGGGAGACTCTGGGCCGTGCATATTTGCAATAAATGTCTTGTAACCTCTACATACATTTTGGAATTAATTTCGAATTTTACAGTGTTAATAAAATTTCTATATATATATATAAATTCCTATACGAATTCGGATATTTTTGTATGCCGCTGTATTTCAATCGTTCTAACATTTCGGCACTAGACAGACATATTTGGAGTTAGCAATTTTTAAATGACTTTTGAACCGTACTTGAAGATACACGTGTACGGAAGCTACAAAATATTTATTGCAAGCGACAGTGTCACGGAATTTAGCGAATATCGAGCTCTAGTAATATAATAATAATAATAATGAATAATTGACTATTTAAATTTATGATTTCTGTGAAATATCTCAGAACGTATGCAAAATACATTCTCGTTTAAAATCTTCGATTAATAAATAATAAATAAATAGATAAAATTACTCTGATATATAGTCTAGCGTAGGGTTGAAACTTGTCAAAAGTTTCTTTTCATCTATTTTTGTTTAATAAAACATCAAAACATGAGAAAAGGCTAATTTTATTTATTTCAAATTAAATTCATTTTTAGCATGATTTTTTTCATCACGTTCTAAAAATTATTTCTTTCGAATATTGACCGTCAGAGCGTTCGCAAATTAACAAATAATAAAAAAAATTACGGAAGATTTAATAGGAAGTGATTTTTGGCCCACCCTGTAGAATCACCAGCGATACCCAAGTATCGACACAGCGTTAAGAAAATTTCGAAACGTGAAAATTGCAACGCGTGCAACGTGTTCGTGAAAGCTTCGTCGACGAGCGTACGAACACTTTTGCGCGAACCACAAAAGTATAGTTCGTGCATTTCCTTTTCGATTCTCCGCTTCGAGTCCCTTCTACGATTCCACACACGATCGTACACACCTCTCTCGCATTTTACTCCGTTTACTCTGTTTCAATTTTATCTCGAATTCCTTCGACTCGCGCCAAGGTATCGTTTAATCCGAACGATCCGAAAGCGGATTAACTTCGGCGATTGGATTCCGAAATTCGGCGGCAGCTCTCCCGCCATCTCCTTTTCCGCGCGTATATTCCTGAAATGAAATTAAACCGTACGGCGTCAATCAAAGCGGATCCGCGGAGGATATTTGACGCCCGCCGTGAAAATACGCATCGACGAGTCCTTCTAGAAATTATGTTACGGGCTTATTACCTGTCAATGCTCGATAACACGTTGTACGTGTATATATATATATATATGTGTATATATATATATACATATGCGTACATATATTTAATTAAATCGGGCCTGGCTGATTGAAAGCAGACGGGACGTGCTCGATTTTAACGAACCTGTCAACGTCATCGTTCGCCTGATGCGGCCACTCGATATTCGTTTCTATCCGACGGAATGCTCGATCGAAGTTATTGTCTCGCCGTTTTTTTTTTCTTTTTCTTTTTTGTTCCCCTCCCTCAAAACGCACTCGTTCTCACCGTTAACATAATCGTCGATTTTTATCCAATTGACAAGGGAAATGAACAACGCACGATCTGTACATGATCCGATGAACGAAATTTACTAAATAAAACTTTGTACAATGAGAAAATCGACACGATATATAAATAGAAAAACAGTGTCACAGACAATCGTCAATCGTAAATTATATATACAATAATTTGTGTTAAATCATTAAAGTTTCGCGCGTTTTAATTTTATTCGTTGTATTTTATGTTGCTCGCGACGGAAATTGTTGCGATTCCCAGAGTAGCCAGTGATGCGAGTCAATAATTTAATTCACTCGGCGAATCATCGCTGTCGATTGCTGACAAAATCGATTAGTTTTACGTAAGTGCCGCGTTCGCATTTGTCGCATAAATTACCGTTAATTAAATCTCTCTCCGTGGACGGGGGATCGTAGGATCCCCCGAGGGGCGACGAGGAGGGAAAACAGGAAAAAAAAAAGAAGATGGTTGCGCGGAAACGATCGTGGAGTCGCTTTAAAAGCAACGATTTCATCGACCGCGAAAGCCGCGCGTCCCGGACACACTTGAAGCTCTCGTGAACGACCGGGGGAAAGTCGGTTGCAACGTGTCCCGTATAGTCGCTATGTGTGTGTGCGCGTCGTGTAAAACGTATCGTCGATGAACGCCGGAATTGCAACAACGAAATGACGAGACGATCATCCACCTGTTATATCTCGGGAATATTTTTAATTAACTACTACTCTTCTCGGATCGTGACGGTTGATCGACTCGTAATTTCCCAGCTGATGAACACGATGTTGCACGGAGTTATCTGAGCATGAAGAAAGACCGAAATTGCTCGATTCAAACTAACGAGTCGAATATCCGACGATCGAACATCCCTTCGCTGTCGCTTTAGCTTGATTGACAGTTCTTGTTCTTGACAAAGAACCGCGATTCCGAAAATATTCGAAGATTCCATTCGAGTCCTCTTTTGCCATTTCTCCCGCGCTTCCTTTATTTTCATCCCACGAACAGACCGACCACGGCCAGGGGAACGGATAAAGTTGTTGAGCTGATTTCGAATTCTTTGCCGCAACGACGAAATCGTATTACATTCGTTAAAAGCCTCGAGCTGACTAAGAAACACAAAGCACTAAGTACGGTCGAGACGGCCGGGGTGGTTCGCCTGACGTTTGAAAAAAGAAAACATGAACGCGCTCGGTGAAATTAAAAATTTTTGACGCACGCATAGTTTCGAAACGCTTTAATGAGCGCTTTGTCTTGTAATGTCGTCGCGGTGCGAACTGTGTAAAATTTAAGAAAATTGAATTTGAAAAAAGAGAGGTTGCAAGGAGTTTCGAGTTGAATTTTGTCAAATTGAATTTGAAAAAAAAGAGAGCCAATTGCAGGTAGTTTCGTGGAAGTTAAATTCGAATTTCCAAATTATATTCTTTAAATTTAAGATTAATCCTTTGCACTCGATTCTTCTAAAGGACATCGTACTTTAATCTAACTAACAGCTCGGACTTTCTCGGACTGATAATTACAGTGAAGGTATACATTTAGTGTCGTATAATGCCCAAACAAGTGCTTAGAGTGAAAGCAGTAATGACGATGTAGGAAGAATAAGAAGAATAAGAGAGACAGTCGTGATCAATAATTCGCATAATTCGGAATAATTCACGCAAACAAGCGAAAATTTGCTGCTTTTTACGAAAATTGATAAAACAGGAAGGAAATTATTTTTCCTCAAACACGTAACACTTCAGTAATAAACTGCCGGTAAATGATGCAGAAAAGTTTCCAAATTTGATGGGGCAAAAGAACGAACAAGATATTAAACAAATTATTAAACATTGTTAGACATTTCAATATTTTCACATCTGATACGATGTTACAATTGCAACGACTATAGTGCCTACCTGTATCTAAGAAAATTGAAAAGAACATCGTCAGACAACGGGTTCCAAATTTTCGAAACTGTTCGCGAGACAATCGATCCCATCTCTGATACACGGGTACAAGTGCGACACGTATCGAGGAACGTGATGACGCAGATGCCCGGAAGTCGACTCTAACGGGCTGGTAGCACAACGAACCTTCTAACCGCGGTTTGTTACAAGAAGACACGATCCGCAACTGTAGTTGCGAACGTTGCCATCCCCTTTCGGCCAACTTCCCTCCCCGATACCGCGGCGAAATCCTCAACGTGCCTGCGGTTCGTTCCTCCTAGTCTAAATTTCGTTCTGCTCTGCCTCAACCAGCGACAGCGTCCGTTTAGTTTTGCCCGGTTTTTTACTCGGCTGGACATTTTTTTCGGAAAGTCGAGCTTCCAAACTCTCGTTTTATTTTTGTCTCACGGGGATGATATCGCTGACGCGTCATATCTTTACTCTCACGGAGGCGTACGTCACGCGTAGGCTTCGCGTAGGAGTTTCTTCGAACCCGTTGAACCAACTTTAACCTACTGCGACCTAGGAACGTAGGTGTTGATATTTGGTACCTTTTGACGTAAATGAAGCTGACGTTGCGCCGACGAGTTCAGTTGCGATTGGGCGGCAAATGCGACCGGTCGAGAGGGTCTGAAATTAAAGATTTCTTGTAAGCGTCTGACGTACGTGTAGGATCTTTTCTTCGAGGTAAGATGGTCTAAAATGAGTGTGACTTCTTTATTTCTTAGATAGACAAAGAACGGTTCAGTTATTTTAACTATCGACACACATTGTCCGGTCGAAAAATCTTTATCATATTGAATATCTTTTACTAGAAGGTGTACATCTGGGACAAGTTCTTTTCGAAACTATTATAAAAAGGTCAGAGTAAGTTATATCTCTACACTATACTCTTTTATAAAACTAAAAATCGTTTGCGAGTATTTTCGAAACTCGCGTTCGAGCAACAGTTGAAAGAATTCGTAGCGTGCAGAAAAACGGGGAAAAAAGCTCGAATAAACAAATCTCTGGCCGTACGACGTACGTCGAGACGCGTGCGTCCCACTCTTACAGGAAATTCCACTCTTAACTTCCTACTGCGCCAACCCCCCCTCCAATCAGACATTCCACTTTCGTCCTTACATTCCTAAAACAACCTTCTTCTCTCTCTCTCTCTCTCGTCGTTCCCTCGACTCCGTTCTCTTTATCCACCTCGTATATTCCGTTCTTTTTAACCCTTTTTACCTCGGTCGCGATCCACAACATTTTACTACGTCGTTCCCTCGTATCGGACGAGAAGACCGAGTCGCGATAACAATCGACAGCATTCCGAGTGTATCGATAAGTCGACGCGAGGGTATTGGTCCCATCACTAGCGGCGGTTAGGGCTGTAGGCTCTTTAGGCATGCCGGAGGGTGGAGGGGTGAGATTGGGCGCAGAACCAGCGGCGGCGGCGGCGTCGGCGGCGTCGGTAATGGTGACTACGTTGGCTGGTGGGTTCAGCGCGGGGTTAGCAGGGCCGTGACGGGGCGGAGGAGGGGAACGAGACGGGGTGGACTCGGCGCGGGGGGTGCACCGCAAGCTCGAAAGTTGGGAAAAAGCCAAGGAAGGGGTTGTGCTTGGAACGGAGGCCCGTCCGAGGGCGCAAGCTCGAGGTCGTCCCTGTACCCTCCCACTCTGGCACGCGATAGGTGGAGCTTGCCTGGCCGCCAATACATGTCCTGGTCCCGTGTACGCTACGTGCGTAACCCCAGTCAGTCCTTCCACGTCCGAAAACGCGCGCTCTACGCACCCGGTGCGAGCGAGCTTAGCGCGGGCTCTCCCTGCTCTCTCTGCCGCGCTGCGCTGCGCCCAGCGTAGCTGAACAGGTCAGGTGCCTTTTCACCGCGATTCCATTCGAAGAACGACATGTCGTGCCCGATCGCCGTCTCCGGACACTCGATAAATCGATGGCCGTTTGATCGTTCGTTCCTCGGTAACTTTCTGCGCCTTCGTCCCCAAACGGATTTTTTCTTTTCTCGAGGGGAGAACACACGTTGACGAACTGTTGTTTCTGGGACTGACCAGTGACGATTTCGTCGAGCTGCTTGCTTCGTACAGATTTTCGTGACGAAGGCTTTGGGTTTCGTTGATCGTTGCCATTCTGGCGGGGTTCTGCCCGTGGATTTTCTACCGCAAGGCGCCACCAGTGCTGCGCCAGCCTCGCTTGTTTCGTACCGTACTTACCCGTGCTGATTCTTTGGAAAGATGTTGCACGTTCCTTGGAACGATGAGTACGCGGGTACTTGGTAAGCTGCAGTAATTCGCGATTACCACGCGTGTAACGAGGTTGAAAGGACTTGAAAGTCTGGCTGTACCAGTGACAATCGCGAAGAGAAAGCCAAAGAGTGATATCTCGAGTGATTTTGCATTTTAGAAACAAGTTGAAGGACAAAGAGCGAGGAGATCGAAAAACGTTTTAACACAATCGTACCTGAGTCAGTGCGGGAAGTAATGCTTTCAAATCGGGGCATCTTTACGAATCGATAGACAGATGGAAAAAAAAACATCCCGCGCATCGTCGGGGAAACAGCCGAGTATCGTGACTATATTTCGAACAACTCGACCGCGAATTGCACGCGCCGGAATGAAATTGTTTCTTCATCCGATTGGTGAAAACGCCGGTCGATTCTCGTGTGCTCTCGCCCGGTATAAAGAGATTACCACCACTGTATGATATACAGCAACAAACCCGCATGCATTACACAATAGATGCATTAATAATAATCAGACATCAGGTGGAAAATAACGGCGGTGAAAGCGTGGAAAAAACGCGCCGCCGCGGGCAAGGATTTTCCGATCGAACGCGGGCATTCGAAAGTGTCCAGAAAAATATTGTGATCTTTCTCACACTCGCCAATTGAATTCAGATCGTTAATTTTAGTTTTCAAACATTAAATCATAGCATCTCGTATCTCGAAGATTTCTCATTATTTCTCGAATACCTCACGTCGAAACTTTGGAAACGCGCCATTTCACTTTTGTCACCAAAGTAGTAAGCGCCCTTTAAATGATTTTCAAACGTTTATTTGGCGATTTAGACGACGAACTCGACACGAAGGAAATCTCGATACGATGCACACTCGTGGCCGTGTTTGAAACGTGGAACTTCGCAGAAGATGGCGCGTTCGGTCTGACCCAGCACGATCCATTTCTACTTTCCATCGAGTGGCATTGCGCAAACGGACGCAATTATCGAAAATATGTATTGCTAGGCAATGTTGCAATCAGACGTTGCGCACACGTTCGAGCAACAACGACGATGCGCGAGTCCAACACGCGTTCCAACACGCGTGCAGCTTTCTTCCTGTCCATCTCACCTTCGCCGTTCGCTGGACAATCAAGCTGAAAGCAATTAAAGATGCAGCGTGTGAACGAACTCTGACACGATCGCATCGATGGCATTTTAATTGCTCGACGATTGCGTCGCGCGTTTCACTGTCTCCCCTCCTGCGTTTCGTTTATCGAGCTATGTTTGTCACATCCGTGTAGCGAAACCTTCCCCGTTCGGTTCGCGGCTTTCAAAATTTCACAGGAATTTGCATATTTTTTCAGTTTTTCAGAAGTTTGACCGACTTTCCGTGGAATGTAGGAATATAAGAGCTTGTGTCGTATCATGATCATTTCTCGGTGTAATATTATTCGTTCGCACGATTTCAACTCTCAAGTGACATCACAGGATAAAAGAGTATTCTTTCAGTAATCTAAGTAAATCTACAATCTTCTTTTAGATTGCTAAAAGAGTTTCTATTCTGCGTTGTCTGTGATAAAGATCGGTAACAGAATTCAATTGAAAATTTTAAAATTCGACTCGCAAGTTGTTGCAATTCTCGAAAAACCGACTTAGAAACTTAAAATTGAACCTTTACAGAGCATGGTTATTGGCTTTTTACTTTGACTATTGAACGCAATTTTTTTACGCATTGCTATGATTAATACGAATCGGAGTAAGCGTAGGATTGAAACATTCTGTCTCAATTGTCTGGCAATCGTGCTCAACGCGCGTACAGCGCAATTTATCGACTCGAGAAAGAGCGTCCTGGCCGTTTCGTGACAACGCGAAATTCCACGTGAAATCCGCGGTTTTTGCGGAATTGTCGCCGTGTCGAATCGTTCTGCTAATGAAAAAAGGCAGCGGTGAAGAGAATCAACGGCGAGGCTCGGTGGAGTCGTTCGAGGGGAAAACGTTCGTTGCGCGTTGATAGAAAGTACAGGCGCGTTTCATGGGCTCTCCCGAGGTCATGCAGACTGTGCGGTAATTTTTTTTCGTTCTCTCCTTCGAAGCCGCCAACTGGTACGGGAAAGGTATGCCGACAGGCCGATGGCAAATTTCTGCTCAGTCGACGTTGTCTCGGTCAATAGTCAACACGCTCAACAGAAGTCGGTCTCGCCTCTCGTTTCACTTTTACACCGAGTTCCTTTCTCGACCGATCGATCCGAGTGTTGGTACAATTCCTTTTCGTTCGTTTCTCTTCGCAATTACCACCGCACGCGGTAGTGTGTTTCGTCTTGGTGTTTCGATAGCATTTTTCACTCGTAAGTTGTTTGTTCTCAACGTCGATCACTTCAGAATCTTTCCTCGGTGTCTTCAAGAAATTTCTAGGAAATTTCTCTTCGACGTTCTAACGATTTAGATTTCTCTCTCGACAAACATCCTGTTTGTCCGATTACCAGTCGAGGTACCGGGAATAACGCGATCGCAAGGCGCTTTAAGAACGTTTGTCTGAAATCACGGTCTGTCGTTTCACGGTTCCCGCGGCGAAAGGTTCTCAAGGATCCTCGATGAGCGGCGTGCTCGTCGTCCGTTCTAAAAAACAAAGATTTTCTGACCGCGACAGCTCGAAGCGCACAGTGAAGAGGGGAAAAAGAGAGATTGAAAGTGAGAGAGAAAGAGAGAGAGAGAGTGTATGTGTATGTGTGTGTGTGTGAGAGAGAGAGAGAGAGGGAGCGAGAAAAGAAAAGAGCAAACGAAAGCCCCTTTCCCCCTTTTCCATCGCGTGCGAGGAAACTCTCGCAAGGATCGTCGTGGCTTCACAGTGTTCCTTTCGAATTCCAGATCAAAAGTAAGTGCGCGCGTGCGGTTCGTGTGTGTATACATGTGCCATCATCCGCGTGAGCGATAAGCGGGAGAGAAGAGGACTCGGGCCAACAGAAGCCGGAACCGAAAAATGGATGCGACGTCACTGCGACTCATTTCCGGACTGCTTTTGTTCGCCTACAGCGCGTCACACTTTAGTAAGTCATTTTTGCTTAATGAAACTACTACTTTTTCCCCTTTTTCTCTACGCATGCGTGTATACTGCGTCTCTGTGTCTATGTCTGTGTCTGTGTCTCTCCGCGTAATTAACCCTTTGCCAAGTTCCGAACAGACGTTCGTCTTCCGCGATCACTACGCTTCGATATTATTTCGAGTCCATGGATCGATGAATGTCGAAAGAATTCTGCTTTAAAGAATCTAAAAGTTTGCAAGTAAGAGGGGGATTTAATGGAAATTGACCATCCCTCTGGTTCGTGTAACTTTCTTTTATTTTATTACCATCGCGAGGAATTTCCGTGCGAATACTTTGGTAATCAGACAGCAAAGACAGCTCGACTCTTTGTGCCCTGAAGGAACTTTGAAGTTTTGTCGTAACAAAATATGATCAAGTATGTAAAACTTGGGATCCTGAGTTCATTTGCAACTGCTAGTTTCGTGGAATTTTATTATATACATTTATGTCGGACGAGTTGTAGAAAATATTTATACTCGTCGAACAGTCATTCATTTTATCGACATTTATGTACATACATGTAGGTTATACGAAATATTTAGAAATTTCATTAATACGATTATACATTGATAACGTATCGATTGCTTTGAGAGCAATCTGAAAGCGTCAATAACCATTTTAAGCGTACAATAAAATTAAATGTGGTCCCATTGAGTATTAATGCTTAAGAATGCTACGATTGATGAAGTACTTGTATTAAATACTTTGCAATTTCATTACGTAGATATTATACTTTTAGATTTGTTTCAAACTTGGACCAATATAATCGCAACAGTCGAATCTCGTCTGTGACGTTGACGAAATTTCGAAATGTTTTACATAATGGACCTAATATATTCGTGTTGTATGCACACAACTGCATACACGTTCCTTGGAACAGCAAGGAATGAGAACGACACGTTTCGCCATTCTTCCGACAGGAGTTAGCGAACTAGAACGTGAACACGTGTTCACGCGGCACGATATTCTATCACGAATCGTGACACGGTTGCACGATATCCGAGATCTTTAAAAAAAAAAAAAAAGAAACAATTTCAACGTGTTTTCAACGTGTCGAGTCGACTCGCGTTTCTCGCGAAATGACGTCTCGAAGGATCGAGGGACTCGGCCATCGGATCGCAATATGGCGGCCGGTCGATTAAAACCCCGCGCTGTCGTTAATTGTCGGGAATAACGTCCGCGTATCGGACGCCCGGGCGCGGTTATGGTAATTTCAAAACTTTGAGCGATTTAGAAGGTAAATTGCTAAGGGAAACGAGGACGTGGCACGGGCGAGTACCACGGAGGTAGCAGCGGCAGCAGCGGCAGCGGTGGAAAGACGGCAGCAAATGCGTCGCCCGTAATTGCATAATGGCCCTGGTGTGTTCGCGTCGAGATACGAAGCCCTGGCCTGGTTTTTACTTGAGGACTTTCACTCCGCATCACCGACTCCTCCTATCCTCTCTCTCTCTCTCTCTCTCTCTCTCTCCTTGTCTGTTCTCGTATTCATCTCCCCCGATTCTCCCCTTCCCCCACTGTTTCTGTTTTCCCCTTCCTTATTTTATTCCTCCCGTCTTTGTTGCTCTCCCGTCTTTATCGCATCTCGTGTGTTTTTATCCTCTCTCTCCCTCGCCGCTTCATTTAAGCACGAATTAAATATCATCGTTATCTTTCTTTTTTCTTCTCTCTCTCTCGTATTCCCGATTGTAAATTTGAGTAATTGGAACGCGTACAGGATTTCACGATCGAGTATTCTCATTCACGCGTGCGAGACGATGTCGGTAATCGTCGTGGTCGTTGTGGAAACGCAATCAGGATGCTAGCTCGAGGCAGGATGCAGCGAGGACACCCGGTACACAAGGAACCGGCGAGTCCGTTACCTCGGCATTAGTCGGTTTCAAGTACGGAATATTGTTTCTGGAGATCCCGCCGCTCAAATTGCTAGCGTTTAGCAGCTTATCTGGATTATCGTTTCCCCATGCACGGACTCTGAGAGAGAACGAGAGAACGAGAGAGAGAGAGAGAGAGTTTCCCGTGGAATGGAAACGCACCCGCGTACTCGGACGAGCCGCGCTTTTCGAAATTCATCCGTGTTTTTTCTCCACGGACAATGGTCTTTTCTTCTCTCTTTTTTTTTATTTCTTTCCTTTCTCTCTCCTGCCGTTCGCTAGGAGAAGGATTAAACGGTGGAAAGGATTAGAGACGTTTCCTTCCCCCGACGTTCCTCTTTTTTTCGTTCTCTCTTTCTCTCTCGTCGTCCTCTTCGAGGTTTTGCTCTCTATGACGGAGAGAATATAATTTCAACGCGAGCGTAAATCCAGACGAGAAAAATTACGCGAGATCTCGAGATAAACTTCGTTTAATGAGTCGCGTTAAAACGGCCCATCGAAGGGATGTACGTACGTTCGTACGTCGTTTCGTAGCTGTGTATCGATTCGCACCGGGATCGTTAATTGATTACAGCAGCGCGATATTTGCTCTATTTCTTTGCGTACAGGCATGCACGGATGAACGTTTAACGTTTGACCTACTTCCACACCGATAATTTGAAAGACTTCTCACGTGTTCCAAGGTCAATCTCTCTCTCTCTCTCTCTCTCTCTTTCTGCACCGAATTTTCTTTCACCTTGGGATTTGAACCCAATCGGATATTTATTCGTAGACGCTCTCAAAGATCGTCAATAGTACATAATGTAATATATTTGCGAGCACGTAGTTGGAGTTGCGTGTGTCTTACAACGACACACAGAGCTTGACACGTTACCGAGCTGATATCTCGCGTTGCACGAATTGCTCCTTCCACAGAAATGAAGAAGCATCCTCGCGATAATATTTCATTTCACCGTTAAAAAGCGAAAAGCGTCTCGCCGGCTCTCGAAACGGAATATTTTTCTCGAATTTCTCCTTGAAAAATTCTCGTTAACGAGCAACTAGCTTCGCTCAAAGGCTCTTCTTACCTCCGTCTCTCCTTGCCGTGAACTTATAAGGTGTACCGTAAATTGCGCGTCGCGTGCTCTCGCAATGTCTAAAAGCGAGACGATTGCTATATATATAATACTTGCGTAGCTTCAAGGCTCGTTGCACAAGTATCGAAAAGTTATTTCATCGAGGAACTTTTTAGTTTCTAACCCGATCTAGTCTTCCGCTTACGAAACTCGTACGAAGGCGTATAGTGATTCGCCACTCGTGCGTTAAAAAGAAACTCGAGAAAATCTGCTCTGGTTATCCCGAGACACCTGGTGTACGTCGGTGTACACCAGCAGATAGAACAGGAGCTTCCAATAAAGCTCCGCTCGAGTGCTCGATCGCCACTCGACGAATCTTGAATCGGACAATACCCTCATGGGCACGTCCATCTGAAATAACCCATAAGGTCTCTCGAGTGCACGTCGATCGTACGTAGGGAGCCACGGTTACGAGTATCCACCGCTACGACCAGCAACGAAGCAACGTTTTTTATCTTCTTTAGCGGGGATTACTTCTGGGTCAGTGGACAAGCTCGATTATGTTCAATCCGCAAGCTTACAGATTACCGGACACACTTGTCGCGAGCGCGATAACGCGATGCGTATCGCGCGTAAT
The DNA here is from genome assembly GCA_030673865.1 of Melipona bicolor. NCBI lineage: Eukaryota > Metazoa > Arthropoda > Insecta > Hymenoptera > Apidae > Melipona > Melipona bicolor. The sequence goes on from JAHYIQ010000012.1 coordinate 5,943,994, forward strand.
CCAGCGACTTTTACTCCGTCTTATCTTTTTCCCTCAAACGGGGAAGTTTGGTGAAGTAACTCGGAAAGCACAAATATAAACGAGACAAGAAGAAATTAAAATTTTGGGTATTTGACTTTTAATTTTGTGTTCTGTATTCTAGTGATAAAAATTCAATTAAATTGAGAATTTTCTCTTTCTTTTTTATGGCTCCTAAGAGATCGGTAATTTCGATTAAGAGTTGAAACAGGTGCTAATAATTTTTGTTCGGAGATAAATGTTATATTCGTTTTATATTCTTACAGATACGATCGAAGCGATTTGAATTTAATGAAAATTCATTTTACCTAAAATTACAGGATTCTTCTCTGGATATTTTGTCATGTTAATCAGTTGCATAAAAATTTCATCATTCTCATCGAATATAGTTTCATATTGTAAAATTATTGTTATCTATCTTTATTGTGTTTATTCTTCATTCTATGAATGATACACGTTCTCCAAAAATTTAGTTTCATCGCAAAAAAATTACCAATCGCAGGAATTTCATCAATTTTAGGATCTTTAAATTTTATTGTAACAATTTTTATAATAAAAAATTTTTCACTAGATTATGATCAAATTAATTTATTTTCATGATCAATTTCAACTGCTGTAATTTTATTAATTTTATCTTTACCAGTTACTTTTAGCAGGAGAAATTACAATATTATTATTTGATCGAAATTTAAATACATCTTTCTTTGATCCAATAGGAGGAGGAGATCCAATTTTATCAACATTTATTTTGATTTTTTGGACATCCAAAAGTTTATATTTTAATTTTACCAGGATTTTGATTAATCTCCCAAATTATTATAAATGAAAGACGTTTATTACGTCAGTTATCTACTAATGTTTACTTGAAAAAAATTCCACGTGGATTCACTTTCGGATGATGTTCGAGAGAATGTATCGATGTCCAAACGAACGCGGTTTGCTACGAAACAAGGGGGAGATTCGCGGAGATGGAAACCGCGGACGCATTCATCGAACGTTGCGATCGTGAGGTTACACGACCGTTCGTTGCAAAGTAATCGAGCAATTTTTCCCTCCTTTTTTTCCTCTTTTTTATCTTGCTTTCCCGTGGGATTACTTCCGGTTCAACGAGTCCCGCTCAGTCGGGTTCAATCTCCGTACTCTGTGTCAGATTACAGAGTACTCGCCGTAGTAACATCTATAGTAACACGTGTGTAGTATGTAAACTCGTAGTACGCGTGCGCGTCTACGGACCAGTCGCCCATATGCATAAAAGGCGAGTGCATATATGTACGTACACCGCTGGAAAAACCAACACGTTCGTGTGCATTCGATGTATATCAGGGGCGCATGATCTTCGTTCCTTTTCTTCGACAGGGATTGTCTCGCGTCTTCGATTCTCTTTCGACTCGACTCGAGTTAGTTAGTCTGCACGAAACACACGTTCGTACAGTTTGTAAATATTCTCCGAGAAGGGAGAAATTTAATTTGATTCCTTAGTTGGGGAATACAGTTTGAAAATATTATTATTTAACTATCCAGCCATAAATGACATTAATTTCGACGAGCAATTTTTTATTCAATTAAGTTAAATTAATTAAATAATTAAATTTCATAAACGTCTAACAGTCTGCTTGTGACAAATATCTACGCAAGGTATAAATTTCGTTCAAGATTGTGATTTCGTGCAGGAAAGTATGGAAATCGAAAGTAAAAAATTAAAAAACTAAAAAAATTCCATTTTTGATGTTTCCAAATAATAGTAAAGGACAAAATATCGATATTATGGCGGCAATGGTGATGCGAGCAACGAAAAGCACGTAACAGAAGAAAGGAGAAAATGGAAATGCAGCCTGCTTTCCACTCAATCGCCGAAACGAGAGTGAGCCGCAGAACGTCGTGCGCCCTGAAACTTAAGTAGCTCCTACCAGGGTGTACACAGATAGAGTGGGGGGCACGCCGTTTCGGAGCTGTCTCCCCTCCGTGACGCTCGACCGTAGTATGGGGCGTCGGTGCTCAGACAACGGAGCCCCCCACCGTGATGCGTAGCAAAGAGCGCCCCACCATCGGCCGCGCTACTATGGAAGTGGAATAGGTCAGCCGGACGTTCTGAATAAACCTTGTAGTTACGATTATTTCTATACGTTTTAAAACTTTCGATTCTTTTGCAACCATTCGTCGACCGAGTGGTCCAGTGTCATAATCATATTTTAGAATAATTTTAATTCGATATCACATTTTCGTCCTTTGTGTTCTACTTAATTACGAATAAACTGAGGATTTTTTTGTGCGTCATTTAAAAATGCAAGAATGTACGGAACGCACGATGTAATACCTAAAATACTTTCTATAATATTTAGTAGAAGAAATTTTCGAAGGAACTGGGTTCCTTTTTCCAAATTACAGTTGTAAAAATTTGGGTAAACGTTCACGAATGATTTGTTCGATAGTTTGCTTCATTAATTGATATTTCATTCGTATTTTATTATGAACTAACATTTGCCTCGTTCGTTTAACCGCGTTCAGCGCGAAGAACGAAAAATTTATAGAGGAATATTCAGTAATCACGTTGAACAAGAGTTCCACATTTTTCTGAAACGTCGAAAGCATTATAAATTCTTCCTGCATGCAGACCTGATCTGCATGCATCAACGTAATCGTGCGTTTTTTCTTCCCCTCTATATAGACGATAACTAAAATGCAACGATGTGTTCCTGGAACGCGAATCATTTCCTACGATTTCAACTTTTCGCGCATTATATCGCGAATGGATTATATAAAAGAATTCTCGCGAATCGTTAAGTAAAACTGCGATAATTCGTCCGAAGACGGAGACCGTTCAAAGACAAGTTTCAATGACAATAATTTTCATCGGATGTTTTTTTCTTTTTTTATCTTGATCTAGATAAAAAAGTTGCATTTCTGATATATCTGTCCTTGGAATTGTTATACCTTGACACAGATGGATCGAATATCCGGCATCCCATAGTCGTTGCTACAGAGTTCTGGAATTCGATGTCGCGTCACACTCTTGTCCATGATCTGGATTATGTATGAAAATTATAGCGCTCCTGAGTACTGACGTAATTCGATACAGTGCTCAAGAAGCAGTAAACCTGTGTCTCCGATTCGTTGTTAGCACCTGAGATATTAGACCGACTTAAATACTACTTCAAATTTTTATATCTTAATCTCGCATTTTAGCAGAAAGGAAGAAACGAAAGAAACTTGCTCGAAACATTTTTAATTTCATAGAAATATGAAAGTTGTTGTACTTTGTTCTTTCGTTCCAGCAAAAGAAAGAAATTTGTAAGAAGAAAGATTCTAATCATATCAGTAGAAATTTTTTTTTCCTATTTTGTCCTAACTTGAGATATTGTTTAAAATGCAATTGGATCGAGAATGTTTGAAAGATCGCAGCAGAGTTAGAATCGATAATCATAGAGTCTTGTAGCAAGTTTGCAGGAAAAAATGATTCGTGGTAGCTATTTTCTTTATTAATTTAAGCAGCAAGTATCTTAAAAACAAGTGACGAATAATTATAAAAATATCGTTCAAGTTCATCTGGATGAAGTCCTCGAAAGTCTGAAAAAAAAAAAGACCAAAGGTCGCTCGTGCGACGATTAATAAAACGGCAAGTTTAGCTGGCAACCGCAAGTGAGACCGAGCGGATTCTCGCATCCTCTTAATTAAAACTCAACGGGTAAATCGAAGGCAGGCGTGCAATCGAAGGTAGAGGACCACATGTGCACGTGTGCGACAGGCTACTCGGAGTAATTGGAGCCGGTAACGGGTGTACATTTAATGCGTGTGTACTTGTTGCTTGTTCGCCAGATGTGTGGCTCCCAGCGGAGCCGGGTACACGGTGTTTTCGAAACGACGAGTAGACGACGACCACCCTCAAAGTTAGTGGTTCGGTGTTAATAGATGTAAACGGCCAATTCGAGACTTTGACTAAAGGGACTTCTCTCAGTCGGCCATATCTGTAATCGATTAACAGTCCCACCTGTGGCCAATGGCGCAATGGCACGATATTAATTAACGATAGAAAGATGATGCATTCGCGACAAGATCCTTACATCGAAATTAGAGTTTCAACTATCTCACGCGGTTCCTCTTCATCTTTACCCATTTTCTTTGAACGATGCGTCAAAGTCGCAACAGTCGATCTTTGCTCGTGTTCGTTTTTTCCTCCTTTCATTTTGTGTGCAGGAAGATAAAGGATCAAGATCTTTGCTCACAATGAAACTAGAACCTTCAAATTCTCTTTCGCCTACTGTTTCTCATTCCACTTTCGATCATGACGATCTATCGTTCTCCGACTATTTCCATTTTTGACAAAAAGAAAGGGAGAGAAAAATTCGATTCCATTGTCGGATTAGTCTGGCGCATTAACCACTGGTCCGATATAAAACGTTCGGTTTGCATTGTCAGGCACTACAACCCCTGTACCTTAATCTATCCGCAATCAAATGATCACCCGTCTCCCCTGGGGATCCCCTTTTCTTCTTTCATACTATTTTCTTATCTCTCTCCTCCGGGGAGAGGATAACCTGGAATTGCATCGTAGCTGCGCCTATCCGGCCGGCAAAGCGAAATGAAAGGCCGGAGTCAAAGAACGCGGACGTATCAAGGAAACAATTTAACTAATGGAACGGTATTGCCTGTAAAGATCTATGATCGCGCCGATGCGCACACCCGAGCCTTCTTTCTTTTTCCTTTTCTTACGCCATATTATCCGCATCTTTCGAGGCTCGTGGTCGGTCGTTCTTGTTATCGGTGCTCGATTCCAATTTCTTCGGATAGTATCGATTGATACCGGCCAGCGTCGACCGAGGAGGAAGATGTTGTCTCGCAGAGACACTCGAATCGACGTTCACGCCGTTTGTTCCACCGAATCTGTCTATCTCGAGTGTGTATTTGGAATCTTACTTGTGTTGCATCGATAATTACATTTGTACACGCGATAGATTTTCAATTGAAATTTTTTAAATGTTAAATTAAAGAAAGAGTCTAGAATATTACGCGAAATTTATGTTATTATACATATTACGTTTTGCATGTGAGCCGGATGTTTAATTTTCAGAAAATATCGCGTTACAATTGCTTCTTTCCAGTTTTGTAATTATTTGCATTATTTAAAATTTTTGTGTTTTAGTTCAAAATGTTTATCAACTCTGTTAACGCGTTAAATAATATTCCAAACTTTTTCTTAATTTAATAAAAACACTTCATGGGGTATTTTTCCGCGCGATCAAAGGGGCAGACGCAGCGTGTTAACTTAAGCGACAACGACGTATTTGATTGGCTTCCTCTCGTCGACCGTATTGGAGCCGGGTGTAATTTGCACGTCTTCAGGGTGCATAATGTGTTATGAGATGAACGGCTCTGACACGTGCTCTGACACGGAGTCATTATCAACCGTACTCGGACGTTTCTCATTATAACATCCCACGTACCTTGTTTTCTACGCACGCCTGCATTCGCTTCCTAAATCAAGACACACATGCGTGTGTGCGTGTATCGTCAAATGCGCCTGGTCAAGTACACGCCTTTTCAAGTTCTTTCGCCTTTCTCTCATGGACAAGTAAATACAAAATCAAAGTCGAACGATACACTTTGACCACTGCTGGCAAATATAATACAGGCTGGTCTCTTGGAGCAATCAAACAGAAGGCAGCGGAGATCGTGGTCGAAATTGACATCCAAATATTCCGATATCGATGGCAGAGTGATCAGGTCGGCCGAAGGGGACGATATTACAGTGGCGTGTCTCTCGTCTCGTGTTTGAGTTCCACTGCGATATGAATGTCTCCCCATGGGGGTGTCGTCGCATATCGATTGGAATGAGGTGCTAGCTACGCGTCCACGTATGTACTCTACGCGTATATGTGTGTGCGTGTGTGTGTGTGTGTATGCACGTCCCGTTTCAAGCGGCCCTATGTCGTAACGCGAATTTCGTGGGAACCGAAAGCTTCGAAACGGAGGGAGTCGACCGTGAATCGTGTTCTGACCGATGACACGGTCACCATCGCTCCTCCGCTGATAATGGTGTCAGCCTGGAACATTTGTCACGTGCGCTCGCATTAGAGCGTGTGTCGTGCGTTCTGGACGCACCAGTTGCGAAACGCTAATGTCTGACGTTGCGCTCATTAAAATTCGATTTCGACTCGTCCGCGGAACGAACAAATAGCAACATTCATCAGCAGATGAAATCTGGTTTATCCGTGTTACAGAAACGAGTTGATGCTGAATTTATAACGTTATCAAGCGTTATTTTACTTGGATTAGCAACTGATCGAAGGATTTTCATGCAAATTTTTGTGTAGACATTCTTAACAACACAAATTTATTTAAAAATACAGTTTAGCGATCATTATTTAAGCGCAAAAGTAAATTCTATTTGTTAAAGAAGGGACATTTGTTCTTTAATCGTTTCGAATAAACAAAAGTCTACCAAATCGATCCATCTGAAGAAGGAATTTTATGAAACAACGCGTTACGTTCACGTTCGGGGTATAGCTGAACAAAACGTTACCTGTCCACCCTCGCGCTCGCCCCTCTCCCCATTCGAATCGCTCAAAAGACCATCCGCGATACTATCTGACAGATAGAGCCTCCTCCCTGGTTGCCATTACCCCAAAGCCAGCTTTTAACGAGCAGTTATTCGATCAAAGATAACGTGCCGCTATTACTCGGTGTAAAATCTGTAACGGCGGACTCCGTTTATCGAAAATGGACGCGCAAACAAAAAAACTGCACGACTTGTACCCCAGTGCGATTCGTCTCACTGAAAGGCTCAGAAGCAACTGTTCCGACTAGGAAATGAAGACGACTTTTTTTGCCATAAAATTGTATCGATACGCAAACATTTGAATCGATACAAAACAAATTACAGACAACGCCACTCCTACTCGAGGTCTACCCCACGAATCACGTGACCCAAATCAACCAATCGCTAATTTTCGTTGCATCAGCGTTGCACCTGAAGAGGCCCGATTTTCTGGGTTACCCCCGCTAAAATCACTTTCAGTGATAAAATGAACGAAAAAGGCGGATCCGAATGGAACTACGCGACAAGATAAAAAAACAAAACGACGAAGCAAACGGTCCGGTGGGAGGGGGTGGACGTCTCTCCAGCAAAGGAACATTTTATCCACGAGGATTCGTTTTATCCTTAAGCCGTGCCTTTATTTTCCACGCTGGTCGGTGTTTGTCGAGCACCTTGAGCCCCGGAGACAGTCTACCCGGCACGAGTTCCATTTCCCTGGAATCCCTATTTCTTTTCATCGGGAAGTTAACCTCTCCTCTACCTCCCCCCTTCTGAAAGGTGTTCCCGCGATGTTTTTACCACTTGAACGCTACGTTATATCGAGAGGCGTGAAAGTACTCGAAGACCACGGGCACCCGTTAGAGTAAACGAGCTGCGAGAAATCGAGGTGTATTCTGACTACGGAGCGAGTCGCACAGTCAGTTCGATATTGCCGAAGAGAGGAGGGGGGGAGTGGAGGGTGGTCTTAATGCATTTGTCGAGGTAGCTATGGTACGCATCACCAGGCACCCTTTCTGCAAGCTCAGCATTCTCTCTCTCTCTCTCTCTTTCTCCCCCTCCTCTTCGCTCCCTTTCTCTCGCAGCCTTTTCTTCTTCTCGCTTCTTCTTCTACTTCTTCTTCTTCTCCTCTTTTGCATAGACTTGTTTCTTTTTCTTCCTCCGAGTCTTCTTTTGAATCGATGCCCGATTCTGTATCCATCTCCTCTTACTTCGTTCCGTTTTCATTTTAGTTTTAGTTCACTTTCGAACTCGATAATTTTCTTTTCCCGTTCTTGCGTTTTTTGTTTTAGAATATTCTTCGAATATTCTTTGATCCAATCTTTCCTTCATACCCATCCTTCGTTTTCATTTATTTTAGTTTAGTTTCCCACTGATTTTTATCTCCTTTTCGTCTCATGGCGTTCTTACTCCTCCGATCCGCATTTTTGTCACGTTCTCGGCCGTCCTTTGAACATGCTCGTTCTCCAAGTCAACCTTCGTTCGTTCCTCCCTTCATCACGCCCTTTCCTCCTCTCTCGTCCGCGTCTCCGATAGCTCCCCACCTTCCCGAGAGTATAATGGCTCTAAAACGAAGCGAGCCACCCCTTGGCTTTAATCTCTTAACGGGCAAACGACGAAAAAATATCATTCGTATTCTTCTACGGAGACGAACTGAGGCTGTCTGGCCCGATCAATTAAGGGATTGCCTTGTCTACGACAATTATCCGGATTAACCGGCACGCATCGGACGAATATCCGCGGATTAGGAGCGAACTCACTCCTTTCTCGAGAAACATATCCTATCTGAAACGATAAATGGCTGGAAAAAATCAACAACAAAATTTTTAACGATCAACAAAAGAAGAAAAAACTGCACAACTTGTAGCCCAGTACAATTCGTCTCACTGAAAAGCCCAGAAGCAACTGTTTTGACTAGGAAATGAAGACGACTTTTTTGCTATAAAATTTTATCGATATGCAAACGTTTGAATCGATACAAAACAAATTATAGGCGCGAATGCTTAGTACCAAACAACGCCACTCCTACTCGAAGTCTATGAATCACGTGACCCAAATCAACCAATCGCTAATTTTCGTTGCATTAGCGTTGCACCTGAAGAGGCCCGATTTTCTGGGTTACTCCCGCTAAAATCACTTTCAGTGATAATACATATCGTGCGTGTGTACGTGTATACAAAAAAAAATCAGATTATTAAAAAAAAACGACGGCGAGTTCTAACGTTTTGATTACATAAGAGAGGATCGTTTAAAACGTTAACAGCCGGGTTACGTAACCGTTCCACGTGCGTGGCTTTATTTAAACGAACGGACTCGTTCGAACGATTATTCTCTCTCTCTCTCTCGGATCAGAAAACGGGTCAAATCTGCTTTCTCTCCGCTTCGATCCGTTTTTAATCGTATCACGGGAACTTAGAGTCCGAGCTAAGCTGGCTTATAAGATCCTGCGAACGACGCTCGGTCGGATATTTATGCAAACAGGACAGAACGTAACAGGGCAGAATGTCCGAATAGTTCCGCAAGAACGTTTATAGGAAACTTGCAACAAGTCCGGCGAAATCTCTGGCAAATCTCGAAATAACGGCTCGTATCGCCCCATTAATCGAATGACGAACAAATACCAATACTCGCGATCGAATGTTCGATGCGAGATCGTTGAATATCCGCCGTGAAACGCGACGCCTCTGGTTCTCCAGTTTCGTTACTTTCAAATTCTCAGCTAGCGTCGCAGGCGACGCGCGTTCTCTCCTTCTCTCTCTCTCTCTCTCTCTCTCTCTCTCTTTCTCTCTTTCTCTCGGTCTCTCGGTTGGAAGCACTTAGAAAATCGATAAGCCCTGGCTCACTTGATCCGCCGCTGGCTGCTGCCAGGCCATATCTTGATTAAAATCAGTGCCACCCGGCACTCTCCTTTCTTCACCCTTCTCGCTAAGATCCAGCCCTTCGCCTAGCGATGAATCCGGTTAGTCTCGTTAACGTCTTAAGTCACCAGCCTCCTCAAGACACCCATCGTCTCTCTCTCTCTCTATCTCTCTCTCTCCTTTCTCTTCTTTCTCTTCTTTCTCTCTTTCCCGAACGCGTCTTCATCCGCGCCACTTTCTCTCCTCTCTCGAGGACAATGGAACATCGAGTTTCCTCGAAAACTTGCACAGCCACTTCTGCTCTGACGCGTGCCCGATAAAATCGTTCCCCGGGCTTGATTAAACGGAAACACTCCGAGCGAGCGTACACTTTGTCATTAGGATCATTGCTTTCGGACCACTTCGACTCCTCCTGCTTGTTTCTCTCTCTCTCTCTCTGAATTTTTCCTCCGACTTCTCTTTTTCTTTGGAGTTCGACGAACGGATCGACGGAAGCTTGGAATTAATTGTCGCTTCTTTGAACGAACTCTAATTAGTTTCACGTATGTAGGATATCTATCTACCTATTTATTTATTTAGAGAAAGTAAATCGTGATCTCTGTTGAGAATGTTTCTCAGAGAGTGTCCTTCGATCAATTACGCTCTTTCTGATTAATATGACACTCGTTTGTATCTAAACGTGTATAAACGTTGTGTTTTCTTCAGACGATTGTCAAGTTATATACGTGTTTTACAAGTATATAACACTTTGTAAAAAGTATATATGCAATTGTATAATTTCATAATTGGATTTTCATGGACAGGATTCAATTGACCTCGTCTGTACTTCCAAGTGTCATTTATAATCTAATAACAAGTAGATTACTTATTCTTTCTAGGAATCTCGCAGAGCCTAAGGCTCGAAGGATCTATTTTATGGTCGACCTTCAACGTGAATTTCATTGTACCATCTACTTTCTTTACAATTTGTTAATTACACCGAAAAACTTCTCCTGGAGAACATATTTCCTCAAGCATGCGAAGAAACAATTCCTCCACGCCTGCATGACGTAACAGGGTGAAACCCGACACTGTTCAACACCCATAAACTGACGTGAAACGATAGTCGTACCTGTTCGCGCGATCTCACGGCGTCTCTTCGTCCGTTGTACGAGATCGGCCGTTCGTTTGAACGAAAGTGAAAGTGCGCGCGTTTATATGTAGGTATAGCCGGTAGGAAACGACTGGCTGGCTCGCATGTAAAATCCGATCGTATACATTTTTTTATGGTCTGATTGTGCGATGTTGTTTCACCGGGTTAAGTCGGTCTCACGAAACGCCGCCGGAATCCTTCGAAAAATTCAGGTTTGCGCAGGCGGCCGCGTTTTAAACGAACGCTAATTGAAACTTTAAATTAGAATTCATCGCTGCGTGAGTGGTTATTGTTAACTGTTAACGCGCGTAACGCTCGTCTATTAACGATCGGATTGAATCTGTCCATGTTGTAATAAGCGGTGAGACGCGATAAGGTTACGTTGAATAAATTAGCTAATTATTCCCGAGCCTTGAATGGAATGAATAGAATGTATGTGTCGTATCCGGTTTTACTTTACCTCTGGGCGTGTGAAAAACGAAACGAGATCGGTTTACTGTTTTTCTCCGCGTTCGCATTCGCAATTGTGCATACGCGAAATGAAGTCGATTCTGCGGCGAAACGAAGATTCCGCTAATTAATTCTCCAATCGAATCACATTTCTCGCGAAAACGAATAGGTTTTTTTTTACGAAAATATGATAGATAGTAACTGTAAATGAGTAGATCAGAAGAATGATTTCTCGAGCAGTATCGCGTGATTTAATTTTGCTGCAAGTCTGTAGCCTTTTTGAAAATAACATTAACCCCCTTGAGGGCTTAAAATTACCAAAAGTCCAAAAGTGAGAAGCGATGTAACAAATTATAACATTCTTGTCTTGTAACATCGTGGCGGAGGTTGTAATTTAGACTTAACTCTTTGCTCTTGAAAAAATATTTTTTGTATTACCTACCAGCAATTTATGTGCAAGATAGTGCATAAAGTATTATTTCAAATAAAATGATACAGCATATAATTGGAAATAATTATCCTGTTTAAATGATATTTAGCTTGAAATTTTGTTGATGTATTTTTTTGATATGTAAATTCGTTTAAAGCAGTCACCAAGTATAGTATATAGAAGTTAATGATACATAATTTCAATCTCTCCTTCACCATTTTATAATCTTTCGCAAGAACCAATAAAAAGTTTAGTTTATCTGAATTATTCGAATTAAATTTAAATATAATGTCCCCTTACAGGGGACAGTCGAATGCAAAGGGTTAAGAGAAAAAGCAAATTTAAATCTAGTTTCTTTAAATTAGAACTTTAGCAAGTACAGATTATAAACGTTTCATATTTGAAATAATGTTGCAATAAGTAAAGTTGGAAGGAAAATTGCAAGGCAATGGGTTAACAGTCGATCGCGAAATCGCGATGTCAGAAGGACGATTTCCTCGAGCGTCGTCGCGTAATTTACGATTTAAAACGAATAACGTCGCCGCGAGATGCACAATATTTCCAGTGGGAGCGAAGCGAAGCGAAGAAAGGTAGAAAGGCGGCGCGCCGCGCGGCTTCTTTAAGAGCCGCAGTACTAACAAGAGTATTTCTCAAGACATTTCTCGTTAAATATCTGCCCGGAGGGCGGGCGAAGGTTGCCGAAGCCGTAAAAAAGTCGAGTTCTCGCCGCGACGAAGAAAAAAACAAAACTTTGCTTCTAATTAATTAGCTACATGCTCGGAACGTAGCAGTGCGGTCAAACTTATCGTTCGTGAACGTCGATAGGAATTTCTATCGAATCGTTCAAACGCTCGCGCTGTTTCTACCGATCGACTCTAGGAACAAGAGCCAGAACAACGATCCTGGTTTTTCCGTTTCAATGTCATTGCTGTCGACGCTCGATAAAAAAGAAGAAAACGATTCTTCAATTTGGTAATTAGGTTAGAAATATACAATTTTATTTCTTCGACTCTTGTGAAAGAGAGATGCTCGATAAAGGGATAGAGAGAAAGAGAGATGGAACCACGATTCTCTAATTTCATGGTCGTTCGCGGTGCGTCGCGTGAACGGTATTGCGCGACGGGGCAAGATAACGAGTTGAATTTTTTACGACTATCCTCATTAAACGCGTGCCCCGGGGGCGAACGGCGGATCCGCCGTTGAATTCCGATCGAAAGAGCAAAGACCATCGGCGCCAGAAGGTAACGAATCCTGACGTTCCCGGCGCAGCCAGCCGGCTGCAATTGTGTATTTGGAGCACATGCAATATGCTTTGTGCCACGCTGCCCCCGGGGCTAAGGTATTCCCCGGCAGTGGCCCGTGCAAGCCGAGCCAGAAGACCGACGTGTGCCAGATATAGGAGAGAGAGAACTGTTCGAAGAACCTATGCACGTTTCGGAGTCTCATCGACGGTTGCGGATAGAACGCGGACGCGGCCGGGAAGAGAAGAAGAGAAGGACGAGAAGGGAAGAAGCAGCAGCGGCTGACTGATGTTTACTCGGTTCAAATGTTGACCGTACTCCCTTCGCCACTCTGGCATCATATCCTGCTTTCAGACGAATCTCTCACGACACTCGAACAGTCACTCGGACCACGTTAACCTCTTGCGCTGGGATGACGTGCCACGCACGTCGAGAATTTTTCATCCAAAAATTGCAATATTTTCTCAGCTTCAAGTACATTTAAATAAGCGAAACAAATAACATTAAATTTATTACTTCTTAATAATTTTTATCCAATGACATCATACCGACGAGTTTAAAAAGAAAGCGACGATATTGTTGTATACGGTTTGGTCACTCGTTATGGTCCGCGAACCAGTTGCCAGCGCAAGGAGTTAAAGAGTCGTTCGCGATTTATAGTCATCGTCTTGCAGACAGCATCTGATACAAAAACACAACCGATACACTTATTTGCCGGTCATGTGTACGAACATGCATATCGCTCGAGACTTGAAGATGACAGACATAAGCGCGAATCGATTTCTACGAGTCAAGTACTTACACATTAACGTTCGCTGAAGAAGAAATTTCTACGAGATATATATTTACAGATTCGTGCTTATTCCAATTAAAATCGTAACGAGCGTCGGTTAAAGTATAATTTTCCAATATTTCTTGCAGCCTGTAAATGAAATTTACATAGAACGTGAAATCAATAAGCGCGAATAAGATATTTACTGTCGCACGCGTGTAACAGCCGAGCTCTCAATAAAAACCAGCGGCGTCATATATAAATGACACTATACAGCGAATGCGTTGAAAAGAAAAGAAAAGGGAAAAAAGAAGCGTGAAGCGTGAAGATGCAACGCTCGATGTGTCAGTATTTAAAGTAGCAACCCGTCGTCGTAGGCGAAGCGTCGTCGCATTGCGTTAATTCGTCCCAGTGATTATAGATCCATTAGCGTGGCAGCCAACAAATAGCACGGTACAATCCAATAACCGTCGCGGCCCATAATAAAAGGGGAGGCAGTTTAAGCACCAGTCGGGGGTAGTTTAGGTGGCGGCGCGTAGGCACGCACCTACATAACCACACTTTGCCTGTGGACGTAATACGTGCGCGGCAGTGTGCGCTCCTGTTTACCAGTAGAGATGTTCCCTCTCTCGCTTCTCTCTGTCCCAAGAGTCTAACTTCTACACTAGATCTCTTTTCTCTGTCTCTCTTTCCAACTTTCTATTCGTCCATCCTCTGTTTTGTCTCTGTTTCGCTTGTGTTTTCTCACTTTTCCCTCTCTTTCCACTCGCGTCTACTCGCGTGAGTTTGATTAACCGTCTCTCTTTCGAACTTTCCATTTGTCAATCCCCGTCTCCGTTTCTCTTACATTTTCTGACTTTTACCTCCGTTCTGTCCATTTTATCGTTCCACGTACCATTTATTTCTCTTTCGTCGTTTCATGTATATATTTGGTATAGTATATATTCTCTCTCAAGAATCCTCTACCTTCCCTCTTCCTTTTCTCCGTCTCTCTTTCAATCTTTCTATTTGCAATTCTCCGTTTATCTTCGTTGCCCGTTGTACCTTCCCACCTCTCTTTCGCCTCTCCTCCCGTTTCCCTTCTCCGCCATATCCATACGTTCGATCTGGTATACGCGTTGCTGCGAGCACGCAGCGAGGGTCGACATCCCCCTACACCACCGGCCAGATAGCGATCACTGCGTTCATTGTCGCATCACCATAATATCCTGCTATACCGATGGGGTTGTAGACGTGGTACGTCGACGACAACAACGACCAGCCGAGGAGAACAGCCGAGGAAGAACGGTCGCCGGAACCTCGACGTTCACCAATACAACCGCCAACGAACGGGTTGAATGGGGACCGAGGGTGGACTAAAAGCCTGGAGTCTGCGTTTCGGTTGAACATCGGTGCGCGGCAACGACGTGTTAATTATTATCGCCGGTGGTGGTGGTAGTGGTCGATGGCGTTTCGTACCCCGAGCAAAAATCGAATCGCGAACGACCAAGTCGGACGTTCAATGATAATTAATCGCGTCGCGGTTGAAAGACTATACGACTTTTTGCAGCAATACGAGTTTAGTACATTCGAGAAATTGATCGACGATATTCTTCCACTTACGATACAAGAGCTTACTGAATTTTAAGGGACAAACTTTTTTATTGAAAGTTTATTTAATGCGAAAATTTATTTTGTACGAAATGCCATTTTTTGAGAAAGATATTTCATTTTTGTGCATGTAAAAGATTACACACTTATACATATATATGTATATATATATATAAATTTGTTGCGTAGATTTGGATCTTGAGGATACTTGAACGTAGCTGATTAACACGTTACTATAAGCATTTATATATTAATTTTGAGATTTATACAATGCTTCAGAGACCTTATTCTACAGCTGACTTCGCACACAATAGAAGGATTTTTTCGATTGCAACCCAAGAATTGAGTCGTAAAATTGGTTGATGACGCGGACGCTTCGTCTTGGGTGAATGGAGATATTAAATGACGTGTTAATCGAGGCGCATCGGACGGATTGCCCGGATGTATTATTGCATTAATGAACGCTCGATATTTAATTCGCTGGTACGTCCATTTCGGATATTAGAAATTGCATTAATGCCGTGTTATTGCAACGCGCGGAAAATTGAAACGTAACGGTAATAAATAAAGCCTTTGGCGTATCGGTTTGTAATATTAGCGGTGAAATAGATTCGATAGAACATAATGGGATACTGCTTTTGATAAAATCAACATCGATCGAATTTTCTTTCGGCTCTGGTTCCGCGTAGGTTCGCGTCCGATCGAATATTTGTCAGAAAGACGTCGTCGATATGCGATCGAATCCGTTTTTTTTTTTCAGGATCGAATTCGGTTATTTAAAATATCAAATTGTTTATCCCGTCGGATCGATGCCCGATAACGACGATTTATCCGGTTGTTAAAAAATATATATACGGGCATAGCAGGCCGGGATGGTGTATGCGTGTGACCTGAATCCAAAATTCCGATCGGACTATTAAGCCGATTGCCGCGAGATTTGAAGGGGAAATTCATGCATTCGCTGCGCTACGGAATAAGAAGATTTGCAGGGTATCGGTTTTTTGGCCGAAAAAATATCAACGACCGATACTTCCCTCCGAAGCTCTAACTCGGACCGGCTATCCAAATCGGTTGCATCGGTTCTCATAAAACATACCAAAATACGAGACGATAAATAATGTTTTTAAATTTATTTTTTTTATTGGAAATATTACCTCACGGCGAAAGAATGTCCGAAATACACGCGTGGCACGTGTGTTCGTTACCTCGCTCGATAACTGGAGAAATAAACTTTTTAAATTAAGCAGTGTTACATATCTGTTCAAAACATCATGATACACGTTGATTAATTACTTCGTCGTTAATATATTTACGCAGATATGTAATTTATGCAAATATGCAAGAGATAGATCGGAAAAAATCTGTCTTTGAAAATTCATTGCCATGTAATAATGCATTCACGTTAACCAAAAAAATTACGAAAATGGAACACAGAATTTGAGATTTGAAAAAGATCATAATTGTATTAAAACAAAACAAATTACAGGCGCGATTGCTCAGTACCAGACAACGCCACTCCTACTGGAAGTCTACCTCACGCCTCCTCACGAATCACGTGACCCAAATCAACCAATCGTTAATTTTCGTTGCATTAGCGTTGCACCTGAAGAGGCTCGATTTTCTGGTACCCCCGCTAAAATCACTTTCAGTGATAAAAAATAAGTCATAGCAACTCTATGAATTAAATACACAACACATACGTACAGTAACACACGATCGGAGAAACACGTGGCGAGAAGTATTCCTTCGTACAAATCGAATTCCTTCTCTTTAGCAACGGATCTTAGTACGGATCTTCCCCTGGGCGGCAATAAAACCAGAAATAAATCCTATCCATCGCAGAGAGCGAGCAATCTCACGGAATCCGTTTCGCCCGCGATTGCGATGCAGGCTTCACGCTGTTAAACGCAACCGCTAATCTGAAGGCGGGCAAAGACGGGTTGGAAGACGATCGGCCGCTGCGTCTGAATCCGTTCGCCGATATATACAAACGATTCGCCGATGTGATCTTTATTGCTGCGCGCGGCGGCGGATCCTCTTCCGATCTACTCGCTCGTGCAACTTTATAGGGCCTGTCGAGCAAATGAAATGAAATTCATGCAAATCGCGGCACGGCCGACTGGTCCGCCGACGCTTTTGTATCGGGGCGGCGATGCGTCCAACCTATATCACGAGGGTGAAACCCGTACTTCCCCCTTTCGCTGCCGCAAGCGTAGCACGCCTCAAATGAAGTCCCGACCGCCGCGTCTTTTCGTGGTCTTGCTCGTTTAGGCTCGATTTCCCACCGTATGCTCGCCGTTACACTTCGAACTTTATCGCCAGAGTGACATTTCGATCACTGTGTCGATTTGCCGGAGTTCGGAACGGTGGAACTTCGTTGCCATTGGAGTGACACTTTGACAATTGAACCATTAGCTGAGTGGTTAAAACGAGTGGAACCAAATTTTGTGAATTTACAGTGGCGGGTCTTTTGGATGTTGAAGTGATTTCGTTTTCTTTTTCTTTTTCTTTTTGGCGAAATGCATAAATGGAAGATTGACGTTCCCTGGTACAAGATTCTACTGATGATAGTTAAATTATTATTGTAGTAGAATTTCGTTTATCTGAACTTGTCGGGAGACAAATATAGCCTGGGCCAAAAGTTTCTTCTCACAACATCAAAATATGAGAAAAAATTAATTTTATTAATCTTATAAATTATTTATTCATAATAAAGGTTGTTTTTTGTGTAGTTTAATCTGTAAAAAGAAATTGAGAAATATGTATATTTTAATTATATTTAATTATAATTATATGTAACAAAAAAATTACGGATTTATTTTTAAAAAGAAATGATTTTTAGTCCATCTTGTAGTTTATATAATTGAAATTCGTCAATTTCTCCGTTTCCATAGTAGCAACTGATAAGTGAATTCGATCGATAGAGAATCGACAGAGAATCGGGCGCGTTTGTTTGAGAGATAAAAATCAATAAACGATCGACAGCATCGCCTAGTGCGAATTTTGTAACTTCGATGATAAACTGCCTTGGATAAATGACTGTCAATAGACGAAATGACTTGTGATTCGCAGCTCATGCAAACAACAGACCCAATTACTACGGCAAACCCATCGGATCTTTGACGAACTACGCGCACGGGATCAAAGGAGACGTGTACGCGGTGGACGACACGACGATATTCATAAAAGGATTCTGTTACGATGGTACCGGACCGGACGCGTACTTCTGGGTGGGCAACACCCCGACACCCACCCCGCAGGGTTACATCGTCCCGTATCCGGAAATAAAGGAGGGCAGGTAAGAAAACGAGCATCGCGCTTAATCATTTTTCACTTCGATTTCTACGCCTTTCTTCGCAAGAACAAACCGAGTACACTCTGTTCGCGAACAAAAAAGAGAAAAGAATAAGAATAAGAGGGAAGAGAGTTGCGTATGCGGTCAGGATTAACGCGTGATAGGAACGTGAAAAGAGGGAGGGGGAAGAAAGAAAGAAAGAAAGAAAGAAAGAAAGAAAAGGGGGTGGACGTAAGCGGCATACCGTAACCAAGGGATGAAATGAAACTCAAAGAGCTTGTTGTGTGCGTCGATGGGGTGTAGGCGGCGAGTGGGCAGAGGGGTGGAACGGGCGATGAAAACAGACGGAAGGCCGGACGAACGGATTGCGGGGGTGCACAGTTAATAAAACGGGAATTATACGGCGATCTCGTTCGGATTTCGCCCGCGCGAGCACTTTATTACGTTTCGACTCGTTGCCACGTCTGCCTCTGTGTTCCGCGTACCTCTGCGTCTGTGGAAAATTCGGTGGAAAAAAAAGAGCCGTAAACACACCGGCCGAGACACCGCCGGTTCTCCGCTTCTTTCTTCACCCCGAGATTCCTTTCGAGTCGAGAGACACGGATCGGATCACGGATGAAAAGATCGCCGCGCGCAACAACGATATCTCGTTCGAACGGATCCAATTGAACGGAGATTATTAAAGGATGGTATTAGAAGTATTTGTTCCCGTTTCGACCGGCTCCTCGTCTTCTCGAGAACGTTCGCGAGCCAGGCTTCGATCGATACACGATGCTTGTGTTTGCCAAAATCGTCGACACGTCGACCACGCGCGATCTCGTCGGTGTAAAGACCTCCCTGGTCAGCGGAAACGTGGTATTATTAGAATAGTTACACAAGGACAATAGACCGCAGGCCAGGCTCCTTCAAACATTTTTCTTCTTGTTCTGTTCAGCGACCCGGTGGTGCTGAAATCGTACAACTATACGGACATCATTCTGAAGCTACCTAACGGGAAACGGATACGGGACATCAAATGGCTGAGCGTTTGGTGTCGTCGATTTACCGTAAGTGAACTCCAATCAGTTTCTTTTCTTTCCGTATTTGCTGTATTTACTGTGTGGGCACTGTCGGTCAAAAGTTTTCACGTTCCGAAATATATAGATCTCTTAATATCAACAGTGACCTAGTACCATTTTATACCTTATTTGACACATTTTGTAAATGTCAGTAAACGTTTTAGCGTATGAACGTTTCATTGCTGCATACTGTAGTTAAAATACGTGCAAGAAATATTAAATTAAATATTTTATTCGGTACATCTTTTAAATGTCGGTAATATTTTAGTGAATTGCGCGTAAGAAACAAATATTTATTGTTGCATACTGTAGTTACAAAATACGCAAGAATTAACATGTATGATTAAATATTAAATACAAATGCAATAAAAGTGTATCGAAGCTTTTGATCAACATTGTGTACGTATATGTATATATATACTTGTGAGTATACTTAAAATGCTCGCTACGTCGAAAATCCACCTTAGGAAATCTTAAACTTTATTCGTCTCCTTTCCTTCCGTATAAATTCCCTTGTCTCGTTGAATCCGATGATAAGACGACAATCCTCTGTAATCTCGTGCACAGCATTTCCAATAAATTTGTGCGACATACTCGGCTCCTCGTTCGCGACGGAGAGAACGCGCCGCCGTGGCGCAGCAACCAACCCCCTCCCCCACCGTCGCGCCGCGTTTTATTCGAAACCCCACGATGCACGGAGAATGGAGATAACTTGATTTTTGAGAAGGTCCACGGGCCGCCCTATCGGACGTGCATTCGTGGTCAATGATGCGTGCGAGATGGATACGGAAACTGAGATTAGGGGCATACACACACACGTGCGTTTTCCCACACGTACGACGGATAAACACCGGCACGCGCGTAATGCGTGCGCTCAAGTCCGCTCTCTTCGGCTTTTTCTATTTTTTTCCACTCGGTTTAAGATCGTCGCTGGCTAAAGCAATCAATTGTGTCGATTGTATAAATCCTACGGACTTTACTCGCGTGGTTTTTCGTAAAATTAGACAGATTTCTTTGAATTTCCAAAAAAGAAAAAACAATCCTGAACGTTCTGTTCACTCGCGTGCTGCTTTCTAGAAAATTTTACATTTTACTTTGGAACTAAAGTAGAAAATTTGGAATTCAAATAACCCGGCAATCGGATTCTTAACGCGATAAAATTTTTACACGGTCCGAGAGGAGCGATTGCAAAGTCTAGTAAATCTGTCCGTCATTCTTCGCGATCCACCCTCTTGCACGCCCATTCGCTTAGCCACAAATCCGGAGCAGTCCGGTCGGTGGCGCGAAAGTCAGAGTATCGCTTGCTTGGAAATTTCCGTGGAGAAGAGGGAAAAAGGTTTGAAACGAGCATATCGACGGTAGAGAGAGCGGAGCTTTTGCTCTTATATTAGGAGGGCTTTAATATCGAAGTCTGAGGGGTGCTTCCATACCGTGACAACCCTCCATCAGACACGCTCTGTCACCGCAAAACGCGCTGTCCGCCGCCTATACTTCATTCTACAGGGTGTCCCGTTACGATACGTTCAGTAAGTGATCGCCAAGTCCTTTCGCATGAATCGATCTCTCTTTCTCCCCAACCCCACCACTTCTCTCTCCCTCTCTCGCGTTGAGTGCACCGATCAGAGACGTGAGCAGAAGCCAGACCAGTCGTCTAAGGGGAACACGATGAATGTACGATCGCGATTTTGCGATAGGAATATAGAAAAGGGCTCTCCTGCCATTTCGCGAAACATTTGGAAAAGATTGAAACGTTGCATTCGAGAGGTCTGCTTGCCGTGGAGGTAATATTTAAATATAGCGGAGAACGTTTTCTCGTTGAAACCTCACCAGTAGTCAACTAAAATGTTACAGTTGCCCTTTGAAATTTTAAACTGTAACAAACTTAGAGTAAAGTTACATTAATTTAGCACTTTTAATTTTCATTCAATTAATTTATTTTTAATTGGAAGATGCACAAGTTTTGATCGCTACAATCGTAGACGTTAAAATACAAAACAGAAATCTAGAGTAATTTAATAATATCGTATCTATGTATAAACGATACTCCGAACACTCAGTTGTCCACACTACTTATTGATTAATTAACTTACTTATCGATTCATTCGTTTCTATCGAAACTTTTACAACGATCACCAAACGATCGGCGAGAAGCGTAAATAAACCGTTCCCGTCGCTAGAACACTATACTTCTCGATTATACGACGAAAAATCTCGACGATCCCCAGAAGAGCTCTCTTGTTTCCCTCTGATACCGGTGTTCCTCCATCTCTTCGTGATTCACTAAAGATCCGTGGCTGCTGGCCTGGGTGGGGTGTGCCGATCTTCCGAAGGGTGGGGGCTGACCGATACACACAACACAGGGGTAGGTTTTGCTTGGGTATCTGGTAGACAGGAGCTGTCTGTCAATCGGTACACCCTCGCGTTACGTCGAAGGATGTATTGTTGGGAATAAGCCTTCTTCTTGTTCCGCTTTCCCTCCTCCCCTTTTCTGTCCCCGTCCTATCCACGGATACACACCAGCAGCCGTAGCTGCCGATGCTTGGGCTCCTTTTCAAAAGGACTCCGTGGCAGATATCCTTGCTCGATATCAAAACCGCCGTTCAATGGACCACTGATTCAGATAGGATTTAGTAATTTTTTTTCCTTTCTTTTTTTTTCCTTCCCCCAAGCTCTTGGTCTGCCGACCGACGTCCAAAACGACGTTCTCGCCGTTTCCGCGGGCGATCGAGGGGAAGCCTTTGGCTCCCGGGATCTTATCCGCGGGGCTTCCTCGGGGAATCCGAAACGTTCAAGCCGTTGATCGGTCTTTCATCTCGATCTCTGCCTTTCTTTCTCCCTCTTCAATCGTTTCCTGATAGTTTCCCCTTGGAGAGATCTGTTTGTTCTATTTATACCGTGGTTGAAGGTACATACTTGCAATTAGTCTTCCTTAAAGTATATCGAAATATGTTTCTATAATACTTGACAAACTCAATTCGGATGAAATGGTAGACAATACGGCGACGCGTCCTGTCTGACCGGTGATCAACAGAAACTACTGGCGACGTACGTACGTCGATCACGCGATTCACTCGGAACGTATCAGCTTCCATGGTGTTTGATAAACTTGACTCGATAAGGTGGCAGAGATACAATCAGAGAAATTGACAGATAATGAATTGCAAGGGGTTTTCTGTACGTGTTTTCGCGGGAGGTACGTCCTGTCTGACCAACGAACGACACAAACTACTGCGGCATGCGTGACCACGCGACTCAGGCTGTACACGAGGAACGAATCGGAGGAAAATGGAGTAAAATAGCTTTATCCGTGGATCGCGTACGTGCTTTCTGCATTATCAACACGTACACGGTGTTTTGTCAACGTAGGTAGTTCATATTTGATCTTTCGCGTGGTTATCGTATGCGCCATCGTAGAAAATGACCAAAAGAAAGAAACAAAAAAAAAAGAGAAAAAACTGCGAGGCAATCGCAAGAATTTCGTTGAATTAACTTCAAAGTTAGGAATTAATATAATTCAGTCGATTTCGAGTCGCGTTCCACGGCTCAATCCTCCAAACGACAAATTATAGGTTTGGATGGCGCATTTCAATTGCATCGGGGCTATAGGGTATCGCCTCGGCCGCCGGTTTTCGACGAACCGGTTGTGTTTTAACCCGGAAGAAGAAAGGGCCGGTCCTGTGGGCGTGTCACGGCATTTGCATTTGAATCCTCCGTCTCTTTCCACGAACACTGGGCGAGTTAATTAAACGCCTTATAGTTTTCGGGGTTGGCGTATGACGAAGTACGACTGTTTGTGGCACCAAGTGGACGATCCTAGTTCGCGCGAACGTCGATTAATAACCGTTTCAAACGGATTCTGTGTACGAGAAACCGTGTTCCGTTCACGGAATGGGATTCTTAATCAGTCTCCGCGTCAATTACGTCTCTTTGTGTGAAAAATATCGTGAAAACGTACGTATAATTCATATTTGTTTGCACGTATTCTTTATAATTTCATTGAAATTATGAAACTGAAAAAAGAAAGACGAATATACATATATATATATATATACATATACGTATGTATGTATACACATATGTCGCTTGTTTATTGAAAAAATATTGTCACAGATTACGCAGTTTTTGCGACGGAAAAATGTACGCGGAACAGCGGGGCGAAAACATGAGCAAAAGCTCTCGTATAAATCGTTTGCATTGACAGTATTTATTGTGCCGTAGCGGCAAATGTTTTCCAGTCACGTTGAAGGACTTCTCGGAAAACACTCCATGGCATTCCCGTTTCGCTCTTTTCAGTCCGGTCGACGCTAATCGTCGATCGGAAACCGGTAATATCGTCTCCAAATATTTTACAGTTGACGTGATCGTTGAAATACGTCGACAATAAAAACAAAAAAAAAAGAAAAAAAAAAGAGGAACATTTTCAAACGTGAAATGACGTTTCCCCCCAATCTCGAAATCATCGGAATATTTTCACGTGTCGGTTTTCAACGACCGTTCCTCTTGCAACCGAATCGAAGCTCAAAAGCGAAAGGAACGAAATGTTCACCGCGTTAAATATGAAGATTCCTAAATTCGTAAAGCTTGAAAAAAGCACGCGATACTTGCGTAAAAACGATCCCGTATAAATTTCATCGCGAAATTCGTCGACGTGGTTGAGAAATTCCAGACGACATTTCGTCGATTGGGATAAACGAAATTCCTTCTTTCGTTTTTTTTCTTCACAGATTGCATATTTTCCAACTTTCCCTTTCCTTCTCTTTGTTAACGACGCATCGGCGACTCGTTGCACGTTACACGTTCGATCGTGCGTAGACTTTCTCGAGCGCGGCAACCGAGACGATCGAGACACTCGCAAGATCGTCTTTAATCCGGTCGATAACTTGGACAGTCATTGTTTTGCAAAAGAGAGGCAAAGTTGTAAGTCGAGAATTGGATCGGGCCCATCACTAGTCCTGGGTAAGATTGTTGCGCATGGGCAGAGAGCAGCTCGTCGGGTCGATGTTGGCCGGGGCTGGCTGACTGGCTGCCGGCTGCTAGCCGAGGATGCTCTCCCCTTTCTCTTCGTCTCTATCTTCCCACCCTTCTCTCCTCTATCTTCCTCTTCCCTCTCTCTTTCCTGCCCTTCTATCCCAAGTCTTCTATCCCTTTCTCTGTCTCCCGTTCCTCTTCCTCTTTCCCTCCGAAATTCTTGCCACCGCCATCCCTGTCGCCGTCGTATTCTCACGCTCGCTTCCGCTCTCCCCTTTTCTACCGTTGTGTATATCTGCAAAGATACCTCTCGCCCCCTCCCCCTCCCCCTCCCCCTCCCCCTCCCGTACTTACCCCTCGACGGTACTTTTTGGAAAAATTATTTGGTTTCCTCGTCACCGTTTTCTTATCTCGCGAACTCGTTCGCGAACTTCGTTCTCTTCGTTGTTTTCTACGATTTCTCAATTCCCTTCGAGCCTGCCTTCGTCTCATTGGTCGTCTTTTCTCCTCTTTGAAACGAATCGCACTCCGTTGGTCATTAGCCTTGTCTGCGAGGCGTCGCGACGTCCTCGCCGCCTCAAAGAGCCGCCATTTTGAGAAGAGACTTACTTGGCCGATGGCTATGCTCTTGGACCCGTTTTCCTCGCAGAAGATCGAAGACACAACCCTCCCGATCGAACCGTGGCTCTTTGAATTTTAGAGGGACAATGTCCGCGGCATCTAGCTAACAAGGATTTTCCCAGCGGCAAAAGCGAAAGGTGAAAGCCATGACCTTCTTGTTAGTCCTCCCGTTTCGAAAGTGTGGATCGTGTCGACTGATGAAGCGCGAACGCTGTCAAAAAAGGATTGAACGAATTTGATAAACTTCGGTTTATGAAAAAATTTATACTCCGTATGATCGTAGGATACATCTTTTGCCAAATTCGAAAAAATCAATCGCGATGGACTGTGTTAGGAGTACAGTAACGATTTCGAAGAGGAAGAAAGGAGACGCGAACCATCGTGAACGCGTAACGTGGCCCACGAACCGAAGGACAGCAGCGTGTCTGTACTGTAACAGGACGCCATTTTGAAGCCACCCTAAAGTTCCGCACACAATTTCAAAGCAGCCACAACGGTGCATCAGGTGCACGACGGTGCTGCAGTCACGCAGATGAGCCTATACACACGTACACCACGTTGGAGCCACGCCAAAACTATAAAATTACCCTTCCGCCTGAAAAAAAAAAAAGAAGAAATCGAAATTCCAACGTGGCCACGCTAATCGGCCGAGTCTATCCAGTTGACTCCGTGTTTTTCTCTCCCCCTTTCTCGCCGAGAATAGAACGACGTGTATATCAACGAGGAACGCTGCCGTTATTGCGAATTATAAAAAAAAAGAAGCGCGCAACACCGAGGAAAGTGCAAAATTAACACGAGTACGAAACACTCTGGGGAGTCCCGGATTTTTTCCACTATCTAAGTAACCTTCCCCTCCCCACGAAGGGTGGGTGGGGGGGGGGGGGGGATGTAGAAGGGGGGTTTGGCCGACCGTGCATTTCCCCGGTACATACATATGAACAGTACCTGCGCAGGCAGCATTCGGATACACATAAGTGGTCGAGTACACACGAGTAGACGTGGAAATGAAATACCGGGCAGAGAGTGGTTGGCTCTGACTGGTTGGGGGCGAGAAAGAGAGAGCGGTGGTTGGTAACCGGCGTTGTCGTTGGCGAAAACGGCAAAGGCAAAACGAGCGGAACGAGGCGAAGTGGAACGAAGTTAGTATCGCGCTACGTCTGACCACCGACGTGCTTCAACAAAAGTTATCATTTTTCGTTGCGAAACGAGCGTGCCAGCAGCGATGCGACCGACCAACCGAGCGAACGAACTCTGTCTCGTTTTCACCCCCTCCGCCCCCCCCCCCATTTCCTCTCACCTACCCGTGGTTTTTTTTTTCTTTTACTCGTTACCCTCCGTTCTCCAAGTCATTCTTCCAAGCCTTTTCTCCGTTTCAGCTTCCCCGCCTTTCCAGCCTTCTTCCCATCATTTTCTTCCCCTATAATTCATCTTTTCCTCTTCCGAACCCCCTCCTCGCTCTTCGTAACGTCTTCTTTCCCCGTGTATCGGTTCACCGATATCTCTCTCCCTCGTAGTTTTTCCATCTCTGTCTTTCTGTCTTTTTTTCCACTCATTCACCACGCTCGTCGGTTTCTCGCGTTTCTCTCTTCTCTCGCGTTTCCTCTCTGTCTCTCTCTCTCTCTCTCTCTGGCCGATTCTCTGGCACGACTCGCTCGCCTCTCTTTCGCACCCTCTGTCATCCGTTTCCCCTCTATATATATATATATATATCTTTCTCGCTCCCGACACGCCGATTGGACGGGAGCTTGCGAAAGTTCCAGGTATCCCGGAGGACCGCCCACCACCGGTTCTCCTGCAGCCGGGAAAGTTTCGTCGTCATTCCGTGCAGGACAGGGGAGGGAATCTGCTGCTGATGTTGCTCCAGACCGGCACGACGCTGTATACCTTGGCAATTGGTCGGTCCTATTCAGAAATCACGCGACACGCTACTTTCTGATAACCTCCGGGCAGGCACGCCGGTGGTGTAATTAAATTTCCAAGGATTTCGCGAGCGAAACCTAGAACCGTTCCGTCGGTCTGCCCCACATCGGTCTCTATCGTCGCGCGCGCGATAATTGACGTTTTCCCCAGGATCATTCCGCAACGTGCGCTTCACGTTTCCACGTAAACTGTTTGTCTCTGTGGCTACGTTCCTCGTCCATTTTTTGTACCGATTCACGCGAGTCTCTCGACTGTCGATGGAGATAAGATCGGAGAAATACAGTGAAAATTAGAAGTGATTGTGTCAAACGAGGTACCGATGAAACATTTTACAGAGACTCGGTTCTGATATATGTAGGAACACGTATAAAGAGAATACTAGATGTAACAAATCTCGGTGAAGATAGTATGATTTGGAACTGTACGACAGCAAACCTTGAAGAATTATTAAACAGACTAGATTCGCGAGTCTAATTACGCTTACAAGCTGTACATTCATTCTCAACTCTTACTGTGCACTTAAATATCGATTTAACTTGACATTTTACGGAATATCGAGCAATCGCGACGAGTATATAAATGGGGCATCAGTCTCCAGACGATGTGGCAACAGCTCAACCAAAAAGAAGTCCAAACTGACGCGAGAGATCCGTGTAATTAGACTGGTGAAACGTATTTAACGGCGGCTTATCCCCGGTTAGTATATAAAGTTTCGATGAAAAAGAAAAAGAAAAAAGAAGAAGTTCCATTAAATCCAGCTGGCTAAGACGCGGAGGAATCGCGTGGAGGGAGCCTCTTTTAATTTATCACCTACTTTAAATCGAACGAATCGCTGCTCGATAGAAGCGGGGCTCTCTTTTAGCTCCGATTTCCAAGGTTCAGCCAATTGCTCGGATCGGTATTTGAAGACAGCCTGGTAAAAGCGCGATACTTCTTGACCTTGCCCGGTACGAGTTCCTCTCCATGCTACGCTCTCCCTTTTAGAGCCAACGATCCTCCTAACGAATAAGAAAGCAAGGATATTTTTATTCTTTGAAACTAAAAATTGAAACGTCCGTAAGGACAGAAAAATTTTCTGTAAAATTTGAAAAATTTCTGACTAAATCAACCATGATCTTGAAGATTCAAGTTTTCCCTTAACATTTGCTGTACAAACTTTCTTTTCGCTATTTTGCCGAACTTCGAACATTAGAGTTAAACGACGAACTGTTAGGGTTTAATCATAAATTGTCGCATCATGTTGACGGCCTACTAATGTCAGAGTGAAATTCAAACATTTATCAAATAACATAGCAATTCTTAACCATGTGCATGTTGAAATCCAATTTTCTTCAAAATAAGTTCTTAAACGGAAGAATTACATTCTCATCCTTGCTGCTTTTATTTATTTACGCAACTCTCACTTGCGAAAGCATCCAAAAAAAATCCAAATCACGCCAATTATTCTTTCACAGTCGGAGTTAAATTATCTATCTCGTTCGAATTAAATTTTCGAAATTCCATTTAACGTATTATGTTTAAAGTATGAAGATGCTTTCAAGCTTTGTCGGAACACGAGTTAAAAGGTTATTAAAACAGGGAATCTCGAACGTCTTCAGGTTCGTCTAGACTAGCCGAGGTAACCTGCGTTATCAATTTAATCGTCTGTTCGGTCGTCGTTGAACGATAATCACGACAGACTAGATTCGCTGGTCCCGGTAGCAGCAAAGTGCAACATAATGCGCGTTTGCTCTCGTTTGATGGAGAACAGGGACAAGGGGCGTTGCTATCGAGCCTAACGAGGCTCGATGTCTCAATTTCCGTAAGAACGTGCGCCTCGCAACAGGGGGTGGCCAGCGCGAAAGGGGGAACGCGTGCCTGCCCGGGTACGATACGGGGCTGATAAGGTGCCAAAATAATATACAGCTATGACCTGCCTGGAATCTCTTAGATCCATGGATGGATCATCGTCTCTCGTTTCTTTCTTTCCTTTATTGCTAATTATTAACTTCCTCTCCCCGTCAGACGTTATCGGGATCGAAACACGTACGAGAGCGTCAGAGAGAAGATAGAACGGATAAAGTTGATTCATGTATTGCTGCATTGGACTTATATAGATTCCGATCGGATTAATTTATTGCCTCGCGGTCAAGTTTTATTTGGCTAGCTTTATCGTCTTCCGTGTTAACAGGAGTTTGTATTTTTGGGAACACGATTAAAGAGATTAAATATTGCGAGGACATTGTACGTTGGATATTTCGCATATTACAGGTTCTCGCGTATTGTAGATTTTATACTGCTATTCGGCAAGAATATTTTAACAAACATTTATTTTGATCTTTCAGTCGTTCTCTATTTGCCAGGATTCCGGTTATTGTTCCTAAATAGATTAAAGAATCGAAACGTTTCAGCGATTGCAAAGGCGTTGAAAAGCAACGTAGACACGATATTTTTCAGTTGCAACAGCGAACTATTGGATCATTTTCCAAATTAGCACAAGTTTGTATTTTTTTCTATAACACGATTATTAAAGGAATCAAATATCATAAAGCTATACTTTGGGTACTTTGTGCATTTTACACGTATTACGCGTTTTACAGATTTTTGAAATTTTCAATTATTATATTACTATTTGGCAGAAATTTTGCTACATCGTCCAATTCAATACGAGTATTTACTTTGATCTTTTATTTGATCACTCTCGTTATTTACCAGCATTCGGGTTATTGTTTCAAAGTAATATAAACGAATTTGTTCTCAAACAGGTTACAGAATCGAGACGTTTTAACGAATGCAAAAGCGTAGGTTGAAAAGCAACGTAGATATTTTTTTTCAGTTACAAGAGCGAATTATTGAATCGAAAGTTCGCCCTTGATTGCGTAGACGCCTCCCTTTCTCCGGGATTGTTTCTTGATGCTATCTCTGACTCTCCAGTTTGTTAGGGGGATTTATTTGATTGAATATCGACTGTTCGAGCACCCGCCTCCGCTATAACGAATATATCAGCATCGGCCGTATCGCGCCCGTCCACGGGGACCACCCCCGTGAATTGTGTTCACGGGGGTGGCACGATACGGATCTTAATCCAAATCAACCGACCGGCGACTTGGTCACGTTTTTTTCTCAAAATAACGTAAGGGAAACGGTGACGGTGAATTTCTCCGGGAAGCTCGTTCTCCAGCAGTTGGTATAATCCGAATTGTCGAACTCCCAAATCCTCGAATTTCCTCTCAGGGCCTCAAAATTTTCAAAGTTATCGAATCTGCAAACCTTGACATTCCCCGATTCACGAATTTTCAGATCTTCAAAACTCAAAAGCTTCAAGCTTCGAAAACTTTTTGACTCTATAATGTTGTTAATTTGTTAATATTGAAGTCTTCTCGAACCTCTATTTTCCTAGTCTCCGATCTTAAATTGTCACGATTTTCGTACATTTATGGAAAATTGGAAATTGCAAAAATACAGAAAGAAAATCCGCTCTGGAATGTTTTATAGGTAAAGTGATCTTCTACCGAAATTTCAATCTTTCAGTCGCATTCGAGAAAATACGATTTTGTATAAATATCCGTAGTCTGCTCGCGACGTATAATTGAAGCTTTATAATTGATGTTCTTCAACACCAAGCGAAAGAGAGAAAAAACCGGTCGTTGCCACGTGGAAGATATTAGATTTAAAGAGATTCACGGGTGCGTGCGTGGCGAATATATAGACTTAAAGCTCGCATAATAGAACCCGATTCGAATCTAAATCCGGGCTTACGAGATAAACAGTCTATTAGGGGTTGCAGTAACTCCCCCCAAGCGAAACTTGGACCGGCCTATAACGATCAGATCAAAGGTATCGGATTGACGAGGACCCTCGCGACCATCCTGGCCCGATTTATAAACTGCTGGTGTCTTCCCTCCGCCTTCGATTCAATTTACTGGAAATTTTATATCTCTAATCGGTCACAGATTCAAGTAATAACGTTACTTTATTTTTTAATGAAATTATTTTTTATAAAGTTTCGCCAAAAATTGTTATGGATTCAATTTATAAAAATTTGTTATACCAGTGATATTTATACTTTTGAAAGAAATTATTTGTCAAATTTCAAACTTGATCAAAAGTTATTAAAATTATTAAAATTATCATTCACAGACAGAGTTGTGAAGTGATAATATCTGTAACCCGTCATTTCCACGTGAAATCAATCTTACATTTCGATTTACTTACATTTCGAGCAACGATTTCATCGAGTTTTCAATTCGCTGAAGATTCTTGTTATCAAAGGAACTGCCATCAGAGACACGGTTCCACTAAAACATGACGTTTGTTCTTGCCTGAGAGCGAAAGAAAGTTTCGAAAACTTTCGAATCGAAAGCTTATTGTCAGCGTAGTCTCGCAAAGAGCCGATAATTACCAGCTGCAGAGGATATCGTAGATGTGACGTAATCCGTTTGGTAATTAATGTCGAAATATCACCAATTTCGGCATTATCCGGCCCTTGGCGATTCTCCTGGCGGGAACAATGGGATCCCTTCGGAGATCACGTGATGGCTTCCGGCGAAAAATTGACGTTCGAAGACAAGATGAATGCGTCCGGCTGCGTGGAACGCAAAACGGACAGGCATGGATCTCGCGCGCGATCTGCGTAACGAAAAAAAAAAGTCGAGGCAAATTGTGGAATGATTAAATCGAAGTTGAAGTTGAATAATCAAATCAAAAAACGTTTGCGCGTCCAAAGAAAGATCGTGTTGGCGACCATAAATGAAGAGAAAAAAAGAAGAGCTTTCCTCTGAACATCATCCGTGTTTAATGTCAAGAGTGGGCGCGTTGATTATCGAATCAAGATGCGTGGGTATCGTTCAGTTTGATCGTTTCGTATCGCTTGTATCGTGGTAGT
This sequence comes from Melipona bicolor, assembly GCA_030673865.1. NCBI lineage: Eukaryota > Metazoa > Arthropoda > Insecta > Hymenoptera > Apidae > Melipona > Melipona bicolor. The sequence continues at coordinate 5,975,740 of JAHYIQ010000012.1, forward strand.
TTCATAAATTCTCAACACAGATGTCAATGTTACGCTGTTGACTTTCATTATACCAAAGTGAAATCAGTTCCAGGGTATTTTAAATTTTCACGTCGTGGCGCTCCAGTTCCGAAAGTAATGCGAATGAATTACATCAATCGACAATTCGCTCGGTCATCCGCGAAAACTTTGGATTAAACCCGCAACTCATTCCGCGTGCTCATTGCCATTTTTACCGAGTATTGCTACTCAATGTGTATTTGCAACAAATACCCCGCAACTTCTTCATACATCTTCAAACTGGTTAAAATCACGGAAATGTGGTAAAATTATACATGTAAAAGTTCGATTTTGTGGATTTTGTAAACACGTGAGTCTAGAATCTAGAATTCTTGCACGTTCGAATACTTTGGCCAGGCGTTTTGAATTATTTTCAAAATTCTATCCCCTTCCCCTGTTTGAACAACACCGCGAGTAATAACGACACACAATCGACGATTAATTCGTTCACCCAGGAGACGCAGCATGGAAACTGTCGGTTGGACCCTCGACTCGCGTGCTACTCGTGCAAGGACCAATTTTGAGCAGATCGCGCCCACTCAAAACACCATTAAGCTCGAGTTCTAGTTCATTGGTATCCAGTATCTTTCTCTCTCTCTCTGTCTGTCTATCTATCTATCGCACTGTCTCTGCGTGTACGGCGAGCGCACAGAGCCACTCGCCCGAGGGTGGATATGATTGACGAGCTCTTAAACGAAATGGGATTAATGCGCGTGCAAATTTCAAGCTCGCCCTCCCTCCTGTCCCCCTCCTCCCTCGCGGCGAGGGAAACGTCGGGCCCGGTTTGCCCGATAATCATTATTATTAACGATGGAATTAGCATTCGACGAAGTGCGGACTCGAGAGAGAGAGAGAGAGAGAGAGAGAGCTCGAAGAGAAGCCGAGCCACTCTATTTTCCGGGCGTCGACATAATACCCGGGCGCTCCGGACGACCTCCGGAGACAAAGATGGCGAAAAGTTTCGCGCAAAGTCCAATTTGTTCCGTCGCTTCTAATTGGCTCGTCCGAATGTTTGATTCCGCTCGCCGTCTGGGTTTCTGACAGCTCACGGCTGAAGTTAAAAAAAAAAAAAGAAGAAGAAAAAAACGAAGAAAGGTCAACGTTAATTTGCCGGTTGAATGGCCGAAAGGAGTAGTACATCGATGGGAGATTAAATTCTGAAAGCGACGTCGCGTCGTCTCGCTGCTGCCCGCCCCTTTGAGGCGCGCTGGTTCGGTTAATGAAGAAGTTTTCTTGCCCGGTAACTTCCGACCTCGTCGGGGAAATTATTAATCGATCTCCTCGCGCAGATCATTTCGAGCGCCGAATCGACGAACGTTTCGAGCAACGAGTCTTCCCGTAAGAACTTTTCGTTCGAAATTGACCACTGCTGGCGTATTTAACGTGCAATCGGAGACAATATATCATATTTGACAAGCGAAAGAATTTATATTACATCAGTCGCACGGTATTAGATCAAAAGATTAGTAACTCACAAGAATTAGGGGATATTGCAAAATGAATTTTCACAACTCTCTTTGACTTGTCGTTTGCTTTTCTGACGTTCTTGTTTAATAAAAAAAAATCAAATGCTTCTTTTTTCATATTCATTTTGAAATATCCCCTAATTTTTGTGAGCAGTATATATATATATAAGTATCTAGTTGGTAGATGAAAAAGAAACATCAGGGAATATTTTTTACGAAATTAGCGATTGTCGCGTAATTAAATTATCTTGTAATTAAAAATTATTCTCCATGCAGTTCGCCCAATCTGAGAGACACTCTCGTTCGCTCTCGATCCGAGACTGATTTCTTCTTAAGAATCACTCGCCAGTATTTCCATGCAGAATATTTCCTGACGATCCCTCTGGTTGCAAACCAACGGGAAGAACTAGTTTCTAAGGAGTGATTCTTCAAAGTTTTCCCGTGCCTTTTCGAGGCAATAAAATAGGCAAAGTTGCCAGGAGAGCAGTTCTCCTGGAGATTTCGTGGTCCCCGAATCGGAGCGACGTTCCTCTCCCCCTCCCCCCTCCTCCTCCCTCCCCGCATGCCTGCCTGCCGCCGCGATAGGCAAGTCTGATCGAAAGGGAAAAGCAAATAATTTAACGAATCGAACGACCCTGATACGGAAAAACTCATATCGTCAGTTCAAGGTATCGCGCGATATCGATTCCTTTTGTAGACAAAAGTCGGCGACAGTCGGTTCCAAAGAACATCTCGAAACGGGGCGGAATCAGGCCACGTATACAGTAGCCTTGAGCGGAATATCGAAGACGTCGAAGATATTCACCGACTTTTCAATCTTCGACTCTTGGCACACTTTTCGAGGAGTCGATAAAAAAAAAAAAAAGGAATGAAAAAAAAAAAGAAGAAAAAGACAATAGAAAAATAGCGACCGATAGAATCGGTTAATCGGCCCACGCCAGTCACACGTGCACGTGCAGAATCTTTAATCCTATCGGGAATATTCTTGAATTGAGTTGAGAGGGAAGAGAGGAAAAAAGAATAGAGCAGTTTCGGATCGAAACTGAAACTGAAACTGAAGTGAAACGATTCTTTACGCGTGTGTTTTCCAAATATTAGAATTATCAAGATGGTCAAATTTTTTTTATAGAAACTACAACAACGCCTTGTGCTCTTTATTGTATCAAAAATTTTTCCTTCGTTTCGTGCTGAATTTAACTTCTCCGACGCAAATTTAGCGTTGACGTGTTGACTACTTACGAAATTTATTTCATTTTCGTTTCGTCTGTTATTCGATGATCTTTCTCTTCTTTTAATCTTACTCTAATGAAACATTTACGGGAAAAGAAACTAAATTAGGCTTTAGGAAATTCTCGTCAGACGCAGAGAAAGGGGGAAGCGGAATAAAATCGTATTCGTACGCGAAATAGATTTGTCCAGGTTTACGGAATGAGTTGAGAAATCGTCGCGAGTCCTGAATTTTCGCCCCATAAAACGTTCCCCCGGGGATAAGCGAGCAGATCACCCTGTATACGGGAGTGGAATCCCGGTTTCTCGGATTTTACGAGGTCCCGCTCGAGATCTTTCTTTCTCCTTCTTCTTTTTTTTTTTTTTTCTTTTTTTACTTTCTCCCGACTCTCCGTCCCTTTCCTCTCCTTTCGAAACCTCCACCTCAACCATTTGCGCGTTCCTCCTTCTCGAAGCTTTTCCTTCTTCCTCCTCGCCGTTCCACTTCCACGCTTTCCTTTCCTCGCTCCGCTTATTCAGACGTTTGATAGAACTTAGAATATAAACGACCTCTCTCGAGCCTGCCCTCCCCTCCAAACCAGACTCTATCGGTACGTCAGCTTCAACAGGGGGTAAAGAATGATAGATCGACTTTTTCGACTGGCAGGGTGTAAATATGCGGTCTCTGAAAGACAGCTTGATGAGACGGTTCCTGTTCGATGCCGGAAATTTCTCTCTCTCTCTCCCTCTTTTTCTCTCTCTCTCTCTTTCTCGCCCCTCTCGATCCTTTACCTTCGAGAGGGAAATCAAACCTTCGATTCGTTTAACTTTCTCGTGAAATTTCGTCTCGCGCGAGTCAAGAAAGGGAGAAATGATCTCAGCGAGGAGAGATGTCGCGTTACGATAAATAATCCTTTAAAAACCTTTGACTTTTCATTGAAAAGAGGAGCACAACTTTGAAAAACTTTTCAAATTCACGGAAATTTGTCGCGTTACATACATCGACCTTGGTTGGTAATTGAACTTTTAACCCTGCGCGGCGTAATCTCGCCATCGTCGACAAATGTATACTGTCTAATTCACCGTAGGTGAACTTCGGGGACGTTTTCATCCCGATGAATCTGAAAGTGCCGAAGGCAAGGCAGCTGCCTGAATTCTCGAGGCTTGCGCACGGTCTCCGTAGCGGGAACGTCACCATCCTAGATTGCAAAACTATTTACATTCCGAATCTGCATTACGACGGCGCCGGTCCAGACGCTTATTTCTGGGTTGGAAACGGCTCGGAGCCCAACACGTTCGGTATCAAAGTACCGAGCGAAAGAAAGAGGTACGCATTCATACGTTATTCACCTCCTTCTAGTTTAAAGTATTCCGTTGGACTTCTTTTTTTTTTTTTACATGTTGGAGAAACGAGGCGTAGGAAAAAGAAAGAAAGAAATTGTAAATTTTACAGCTTGGCGCCGTTGAGAGGTTACCAAGGAGAGGACATCGAGATCGTCCTGCCCGGGAATTTGACCGTGCACGACATCGACTGGCTGTCGGTCTGGTGTGTCCAGTACAAGCACAACTTCGGCCACGTTATGATCCCGAAGGACCTGGACGTCCCGCCGGCTCTCGGACAGACGAAAATCGCGGTAACTCGAAACGGATTGCTCGCGAACGTACTCGCGAAACCTCATTTTCCTTTAGTATCTCATGCGCCTTAGTTTAAAGAGTTTTTCTAACGAAATCTTTTGTGAATTGAGCCTGACATTTCATTAACGAAATGTATTTTTATCGGGATAGCCGCCTTGGTGGTACGATCCTGTAAGTAACGTAGAGTCTATCAAACAGACGACATCCATGTCTCAGAAAACGATCATCACGTTTTGCGTACGTGCGTGCCACCGAATGTGAAGGGCGAACGACCGCGATCGTTTTTTGCAGACGAGCAGCACGCCGCCGCCGCCGGACAGGGACACGCCGCCGTTGTCGAAGCTCGAGCTGACCAACTGCAAGGAGATGCTCGAAGGCCGCGTGCAAGTACAGTGGGAGATGATCGGCGACGATATACAGATCAGAGTGTCCGGCCGGATCAGGGAGGACCAGTACGTTGCGTTCGGCTTGTCCGGCCGCGAGGGCAAGTCCGAGATGATAGGCGGCGACGTGGTCGTGGTCGCCTACAACAACAGGACCGGCAAGTTCATCGCGGAGGACTACTACATGTCGGATTACGCGCAGTGCGACGGTAGAAAGGGCGTGTGTCCGGACGAAAGGGTCGGAGGAAAGAACGACGCCGTTCTCGTGCACGGCGAACGAAAGAACGGCGTTACCACAGGTGAGAATTCCGCTTTCGCACGCTTCGTACTTTTCTACCTCGTCAGGCTTTCCGCAAAGGGAAACCTGAATTGATGGACCACACCTGCGAAATTTGTCATCCCGCGAAACGATTTCTTTCCAGAGGTGACAAACGATTTTGGTAAATGTTTCAGTTACTTGCACGAGACTTCACATGCTTCGTGTTCATATACATTTCAAAGTATTCAGGAAACCTGAATTGGTGGAAATTTGTCGTCCCGCGAAATGTTTTTTTTTTTTTTCAAAAATAACAAACGTAAACGCAACGATTTTAGTAAATATTTCAGTTACCTGTACGAGCACAGTGGCCAGAACAAGAGCGTGTATTTTCACGTTTCACGCGTGCTTCGTGTTCGTACTTTTATATTTCGGTTTTCCACAAAGGGAAACCTGAATCGATGGATATTTTACGATACGACTTTTGTCGAAGATGACAAATTGATTTTGGTAAATGTTTCAGTTACCTACATGAGACCTATGAGCACGAACGAGCCGGTGAAGGACAGAATGATCCCGAACACAGAGACAAGCGTGATCGCGGCGATAGGTCCTCTGAATCTCCGAGGAGAAGCCAATGCCCATCAGAGCTTCGACAAGACGACCGAGGACATTCGTATTGATTTTACGTCGAGAAACGTGCACGAGTGTACAAATTCCCTCTACAACCTGCCGGACATGTCTGACATCAAACCCTGGCCGCCAGCAGTAATCACCAACGAAACTACGTTCAGCGCGAGGATCGGACCCGCCGGTGGGAAGAGAGGATACACGAGTATCACGGGTATCTATTCCAGGCTCGTCTACTCTAAACTACTTATCTCAAAGAATCTCGAGAACATTTTTAAAACGAGGAAATCTGGTCCGCTATTCTCGAGAAACTTTTCATTCCAAAGCATTTTATACGCACTTGCGCGCGAAAGTTCAGAGCACGTTAAATGCTCTGAAAGTATAATATAATAATTCACTTTGAAACGAAACTTGTAATTTCCAAAATATCGAGAAAGAGAAGAGGTGCTTCAAACTTTACATCGCTGATTAAACGTAGTAGTAATCGGGGATTATAATAATGTAGGACAACCTGCTTGGGGAATCGCTTGGTACATCAACGATCTGCTGATCCCAGAAATCACGGTGGAGAGAGGACAGACGTACACGTTCATAGTCGAAGGAGGGAACGATCCGGCTAATTCAGCCAGGCGAGTTGAAATTTCAAACTATTAACACTCCAGTTTGCATTCAGTTTCCTTCATTTCGCCGCCAATTCCACGCTCGATAATTACAGCGAAATTCGCGGCACCGACATATCGGGCTTGTTTATTGTCGTTCGATTACAGTTGTCCACAGAGTTTTCAACGGATGAATCAAAACGTATTATCGAGTTGGTATTTTGACAAATTACTTCCCTTTAAATTTACCCCGACGGTAGAACGTCGAAGCTTTCGTTTTAATATGTATGTAAAAATGGGCTTTTCTTCGTGCAGGTACCATCCGTTTTATATCACCGACAGTCCAGAGGGTGGATTCGGCCAGAAGACCGAGGAAGAGCGAATGGCACAAACAGTGTTCGCCGGAGTGGTCCGCGAAGCGGACGGATACTTATATCCCACGGCGGCTGGTCGTTACTGCGAATGGGTTCACAAGACGATAGACATGAGCGAGGATATGGAAACTTTTGAGAATTTCTTCGAAACCCTTAGGCTGGAGTGTGACAAGGGTGAGCCGGCTAAACTTGTTTGGACCGTGGCCGAGGACACTCCAGATTTGGTTTACTACCAGGTACGCGATTCGTGAAAATATTGTTGGCACGAAACGAGCCATTGATTCTAAAACGTAACAGGACCACGATGCAGTTTTTTTCTGTTGTCAATCAATGATAAAAAGATTAAACTTGAAATAAAAGGAAATACGAAGTACGACTAGAGGCCGTACGTGGAAGTATCACACTTTGGATATTTGACGTATTTTTGTATTCTATATCTGCATCTTTAAATTTCTCGTAAACGAATAAAAATCTGCAGTCTAGTGCAACACGTCCCGAATAAACATTCGTTCAACTTGTTCTCCGCAGTGTTACACGCACAATAACTTGGGCTGGAAGATAAACGTTGTCAACAGCGCACACATGGCGGTGCCGTTACTGTCAATGGTCACAACGACGTTCGTCATCAGTATGCTAACGTTCATGAGATGAATTAACCGTTGAATGTCGTCTAGCGAGAAAATGTGGGCGCACGTGCAAGATCGCAGGACTAGATCCGAAACGAGGCAAGAAGAGAACAACAAAGCGTTAGCTCGCGTAGATAACGATATGGTGATAAAACAAAAAACAAAGATAAAAAGAAAAAAAGAAGAGGCGATTGTTAAAAATCTGCTGAACACGATACAAGGTTGTAAGAAAGTACTTAGCTCGTAAGGTTTAATCGTAACGTAAAAGATTAGCAAAATATTTTTAAGATCTCTATCAGATTCAATATTTCATATTATGCTATATGTATATGTATATTTATATTTATATATATATACACATACATATAAATATATATATTGTATACATACAATACACACATATTAACACGGCACTTGAGGAGAACGAGATTCGAGGTGATTTTTAACGTTTAAGAATTTAAGAGACTACTTAGGGCGGGGGAAAAACGGGAGGGTGAATAATAATTTCTGACAATAATAAGTAATTCAGGATCGGGGTATAAACGATGGATTATTTCTGACAATAACGTGAAACTTGTGTTGTTTATCGAAGGGGATAGGGAGGGATATATAATATATAATATATATATATATTATATCTAATTTGTCGTGGAGAATCGATCGGATTCGATAGGATCTATCGTGTATATCGGTGATAAACGAAAGAACGGGGAAAGTATCCGTGGTACATGTACAATGTAAATTTTGCACAAAGCTATAGTCGAGTATAATGTAACATTAAAGATCGAGTAGTACTTAAGACTATACATTTATAAATGCTGTCGACTTGACAATAATACGTAGGGTAGTGAATGATGAAGGAATCGCTGGAGAGAGGGGGGAAAAAGTAAATAAATAAAAGCGAGGAAATATGTACAAGGTAACGTCAAGACATTATGTAATTAAGGGTGATACAGTTGCAAACTATCCCCTATACGTGTAACAATGCTATAATATGTACATACTATAGAGTGGACCTTCCTAAAACGGAATGAAAGTATAAAATGTGCCTTGGGTACAGATAATAAACTTCTCTAATTACACGAATTAGGAACCACTCGGACAAGAGATGCCCCGCAGTACTTAGGAGCTGGTTTCTTGCGCGTTGGACCTATCGTACGTTGTGAGTTTATAAGAGAAAGTATTAACGTTAATATTTCGTAAGCAAACCTGTATAATTTAACGAGAATTCGACGAGAGTTTATTCGTATTCGAGCAATGACGTACCAGCGAACAACAGGTAGCACGATACGCGCAAGAAGTGAAGAGAAACGCAACCAAGAAATCAAAAAAATACATAATCATTCTAGAAACGTAGAGACTAACAATGTAGCAGAAGAAAAAGATATATCTCTCCCTCTTTTTTAAATGTGAATATAAGAAAAAGGAAAGAACTATCCAGAGTCTAAGTAACGGGGTGTCCTCAAAATTGCCAGCAGCGAACTAAATTCTTTGCAATTCCGATTGCTTAACGCACGAAGACCAGCCTGTATTTAATTATATATGCATACATACCTAACATAAACATTATATATACATACAAATATATATATATATATATATATATTAAACATACATACATTATATGAGGTACTACGTGCATACATACGTACGAAACAAAAATTGAAAAATTTATGTCCTTTAGCTGCCAACGTTGTCCAATCTGTACCGTTTGCAATTTATCAACCGACGTTCAGACGAAAAATCCAACGCAATTTGTATCGTTCTCCTCTCCTTTCGATCCAAAGATCATCCGAGTGATTCCACCCTCGAGTGATTCGTAAAATAAAACGAGCGAACGAGTACGCAATGTTGGACAACGTTGTCCAAGCGTGTCTTTCACGTGAGAAATGCGTCGAAGAAACAACAAGTGTTAAGTAAGGATACGTATTACACGCGTGTGTAAAGGTAAAATTAAGCGACCGTAAGAAGCGACGAAGCGGAAGGATTCGCTTGATCGGACCGTGTCGTTTCGACACGCCTGGATCCCAATATTTCCGGTAGTACTCGACGGCGATCCTCCACATACAATTCCACACTCCGCAATCCCGCATGATTTTCTTCGCGCGTGCACGCCCTTGGCAGACGCAACACATCCTCGTCTCCGTTTCCGTTCTCTTCCTCGTCTCACCCGCTTTTTACCATCCGTTTCTCCTTGTTCTCGCGTCTTTATACTTCTTTCAAAGCGAGTCGTTCGAAGAGAACGAGCCAGATCGTAGCACGTAAGCAGACATGAAAAAACTCTGTGAACGACAATAACACGACGACGATTACCGAGTCGAAAGTTCAGAGGAGGGGCTGCTCCGATGAATCGAGCGAGCGAAATCTTCAGAGAGAAAGGAAAAACATCGTTTCTCGATGAACCGCCGGTCTCGACGTACACACGTAACCTGCTGTCCCGCGTCCGGAGCTCTCGAGACAATAAAACGAGCCGCTTAACCGTCAAGGATCGATCGTCCGTTCGCCAAAGTAACTCGGACAATAACGCAACTGCGACTGCGAACCCCAGAGAGTTCTATATTTTATGGAAGGGTATGGTAAAAACGTATCCGTGAAAACGACACGTGAAAACTCTGGAAAACGTTCGCGGACGTTCAGGCATTCGACAATGTTCACGGATACGGTTTACCGTTCTCGATTTTGAGATCCGGACAATAATCACGATCGTTCCTTTCAAGTACAAACGCTCGACTAAGATCGGACAATAAATACGAAGCCATTTTGTACGAGGGAATGGCGCGAAAGAGATGCTCGATCGTAGGACAGCGAACGCCACTTGTTCAGAGGACGAACAATGTATCTGTACGGATCAATTATTCGAGGTGTAAGTGTACAAAAAGATGAAGTTGAACGACGCGCGCACGTTCTAATAGCCGGCATATAAGGCTGTTAGCTGTTGAACGAGTGTACAGAACGAACGAAAGTTTTAGATAGGAATGTAAAGATCTTCTCTTTTTAACAATCTCGTCTCTCCTCTCCTCTCTTTTTCTCTCTCTGTCTTTCGTATATGTATCTATATATACATATGTGTGTGTGTGCGCGCGTGTGTGTGTGTATGTGTGTGTGTGCAATTTCTACGCGTAACCATTTCTCTCTCTCTCTCTCTCTCTCTCTCTCTATCTCTCTCTTTGTCACTCGTTTTCACCCTTTGAAACTATCCTTGTAGAAGAATATTCACGGAGCAGCCCGAGCGACGCAGTCCTTCAAAATTAGTTAGCGATTAAGGAAAGCGAATAAATAGTTTAGAAACTAAGTGAAAACCATCTTTTCTCGCTGTGTCGACGTGTAGTTTAAAAGCGACGAGAAATGAAAACTGCGAGAAATGAAACGAGGGTTTGAAAACGATCGGGTCACCGATTGTCACTGATTGATCGGCTTCTGATTTCACCGTGCGAAATATCCCAAGCGTGAGTTTCGAGTCGTCGTAGCTATCTTTGTAGCGAGTGAAAACGCGGTTACATTTTCTGTGTCTCTCGTATCGTAGTCGAAATAGCGTTTTTACTGCGTGTAGTTTCTCCTCCGTGCGCGCTCCGATCCTCTCGCGTGAAAGTCGACGGGTCGAAGAATCGATCAGCTTGGAGGAATTGAAGCGAAGAAGAAGAGATCGACAGAACGAGATTCCACCTTGATTAATTAATTAGCGTTCAATTCGGATGCGTGTGAGAACGTTCCTCGTTGCTTGATCCATTCTTGGCTGACAGTTTCGACGAGCTTCTGCATATTTGTTGTACCTGTTCTTTTCTTCCACTATACCCGCTCACATATCCTCGTGAACATATCCCTAATATAAGATTCGAAGGGTTTAAAGCCAAAACGTTCTCGATTAGTGTTTTATCCAAACGAAAAAAAAAAAAACAAAAAAGAAAAAAAAGAGAAGAAGAAGATAACAGCGAACTCTCTCTCGAATTCGAACGTTCAGGAAATTAGGCAGAAATTTGACGAGCGTCCCTCGAGATCGGCGTTTACGTCTCTGATTCTTTTCCCGCAAAACGCCGTCTGAGGAACATTTCGGAAGATCGAGTGGCTAGGCGACAAAGGAGAAAATGAAGATCGCGACGCGAAAAATCGAGATGGGGGAAAATGGAAGTGGGAAACATTCGGCGGAGCGGCGACGAACCGTAGAGATAAGCAAAGAACACACAAAAAAAAAAAAAAGAAAAAAAAACACTCGAACTAGCGATTTTAATGATGTCGATTATTCGAAAGGATGTATTATTCGAACACTGTCAATATGCATGTAACGACGAAGGTCTTCTTGTTTCAACGATATATCGTAGAGTTAAACCGGGAGGCTTTTAAAAGCTGGATTATCTTTCTGAATCTTATCCTTGTCGTAGAATATATTTTCACACTTACGAACACGGTGTAGAGAGCGAGAGAGAAAGAAGAAAGGGAGAAACGGTATTATATCGGCGCTTCGGCTCTTTGCACTCTTGGAAATGCTCCGCTTGCTTCCTCTGGTTGTAAAACAAAGTAACGCGTAAAGAAGAGACGGAATGGAGGAAGAAACGACAGGTGTGTCGAGTTTAAGAGGCAAAACATTGGAGGCAGGATTTTATTCGCAAGGGCAATACGAAGAAGGTACAAAGCGGCATCGATGAGATGAATTGATTTATTACCGATAGACCGTCCTGAGTTGTGTTTAACAAATTTTAAGGATCTATATTTTTGAACGACGAGCATCGTTGGATAGGGAGGGGGGGAGGCGAATGTTGCAATATTTTATCGTTAAGGGAGAACGTGTCGAGAGACAGAGAAATACAAGGGCATTTGGATTCGATCGAAAGTAGTAGAGTCAACCCGTCAATGGTCGGACACGAGTGCGAAGAGTTGAAGGAGAGAGATAAAATTTCACAAGATCCATATCCAAGTCGTATCCGTAGGTAAGTCGTTTTCGAACATGCTGACGCGCACCCATTAGTAATTAGTACGTCTCGTAGAGGATAACTTAGTTGGTGAAAATTTAAACGAAACGAAACGAAAACACAAAAAAAAAGAAGATGAAGAAGAAGAAGGGGAAGAAGAAGAAGTAAGGAATTTATCGACTATATTCAATCCGAGAAGGAGGAAGAAACAAAGGAAAAAAAAAACGAGCCTAATTCTGAAAAGTGTGCGAAATGTTTCGGCGAATTTATCGAGCTCTCGAGTAAACAAAAAATGAAAAAAAAAAATAACGTAGCATTATCGAGAAATGATAAAACAATTGTCAACCGTTTTTTTCAACGTTTACGTGTTAGACTAGACTAATCAACAAAATAACTCTATTAATCGTGTACTCGTATTACTGTAAAGTCGGTTCAATTGTCAAGATCCTCGTGTTTTCACAAGACACGTGCGAACATGGTTTCAAGACATATCGAGCGTTCTTCTTTTTTTTTTTTTTTTTTAATAATGTCGTCGCGTATTGTCTTTTGCGTTGTTAAAGAGGAAGAACAAAATGAAAGTATTAAAAATAGTTTGAACATCAGGCTATATACGACTGTCTAATTTAATTTCGATCACCGATTGTATTTTTATCAAACACCGAAATACTCGCACGTGTCTGAAGTTTATGGTCACCGTGAATGCGAAAATAATAACGCTCTGGTCCAGAGTTTAAGCCTACTAACTGCATACAAAGATGTATACGAGTTTGAATTTCAATGTCGATGCAGTATAGTGCATTTTAAGCCATGTATGTGTATAACGTTGCATCGTATCGTCATTTCTTTTCCTCTTATTTTTTTTTATCTGTTTTCGGACAAAAAGTCTCGCTGGTGGTATCTTCAATCGAGAACAGATATCGCAACGACATAAATGCTCAGAAAACTTGTTTCACGAAGCTACAACTATTTGCAATCGTCGACTTATGTTTACACTTTTACGTGCATTTTTTTTTTCTTTTTACAATTGTAATACGATTATTTTTCTTGATTGTGGTGACGTGAAAATTATTATCGTGCAAAAGATCATCATTGATACATTGTTCGTTGAACTTGATCGAATAATTTGGTAAAAGCATTGTAGCTTTCTGAAATAAGTTCAAAGATTTGCGAAACATAATATATTATCAAATCTGTACTTCTAGACTTCTTAGTGTTCACTTAATTATTATTAGACTAACAATTGAATTTGAATACAGTAAATTTTTTCAATGACTGTCCAAACGATTCATATTCTGAAATTCTACGTACTAACTAAGAACTTTAAAATATGAAATGAAAGTAATTCGGATAAACATCGAGTAAATGTCTATATTTTGGTCAATTATTCCGTGATATAACATATATCCTTCTAGTTTCAATTCGTTGGCGAATAGATACACAGAATTGCGACTATAATCCACGAAAACGTACTTGATTCTCTGATTGAGCTATGAAACGAAAGCATTTCTGTGCAATGTTAATTTTCTTCATATAGTCTATATGTAGTATGCGAATAGGTGATGGTTCATTTATAGTGTCAATTTGTCTCTTTTTTTCTTTTTTCTTCTTTTTGTTCTTTTTCTTTTTTCTGTTCAGAAAACAAAGAGGAAAATAAGACAGCAAATAATATACGCATCAAGCCACATAGAGAGAAGAATGCTCTCGAAAAAAAAAAAATGTTATGAAAAGACTGCTCTTGCCGGCAAAAAAGTATCAACACCCTGTGAAAATAGATTTAGAGATTCCAATGTGCATCACGCATCACGAACACCTTCGTTCTTTATCCATGATCCTTATCTTTTCGTTCGATATGTAGATCCTTTGGAAAAGATTTCCGTTGAAATTCCATATATAAATAAACACATTATCCATTGTACGCAGATTCATGTCCGAGGATACCGGCGATGTGTATGAGATTTAGAAGTGGCTAAACTATAGAAAAAAAAAAAAAATCGTGGAATTATGATGATTATTATTCGAATGAAAATATCTCAGGATAATGTATGTCCTTCATTGTCTCTGAGTTTCTCCGCAATATTTCACGCGTTAAATCTACAGCTTTGACAGCGCTACATTTATTAATGATTGGGTAAAAGGAGCATCTAAGTAATCATGAGGTATATAATATATTATGATTATGAATTATTGAACATTGTATCAAATTTTATATTCACTTCTTGTGGTTGACAATAAACTGGTTTTATAAAAAAGGTAAAGAAACTCTCTATACATTTTTCCGATGTTTCAAATTCCAACACGTATTACATGTACAATTAAATATATTACTTAGCTATCTGTTTATGAATTTCGCTAAATTCATTTTGGATACCCCCAAGGATCTTTCTTTTGATCCATTAGAATAAGAGAAGACTCGCAAATTTTCTTAAATACATCGCGTAATCTTCCTTTTTGGAATACCTGAAATAAATCGAAGTAATTTATTATTTTTATTTTTAATTTATTGATCATATATGAACAGCGCATATCAGTACGTACCTTATAAAGTTGATACTGTTCAGAGGCAAGAATATCTGCCAATTGGATGCATTCGGCGTGTTCGTTCATTTCAGACATCACAGAATGCAAAAGAAGCGTAATTTTTGGAATACAGAGTTCCCGTAACTTTTCCATTTGATGCTCGCGAGACATTTCTTCCGGTGTAGATGGTTCGTCATTATTATTATTTGAATCAACCAACCAACCACCATCCGGAAATAGCAATACGTTAAACAATAATTGTTTAACTGCCTGTAAAATTAATACTTTTAGAAACGTTTAACAATTTTTATTTCGTACTAACGTTATATTAAACTTTCTTCTACGAACTTTCGTATGATGTTGCATTGTAGATTTCCATCTTTCCATTTCTACGTTATATTGTGATTTTTTATGTTCATATGCAACCTTCTCGGTGAACGTCGCATACATAGGTAACTCTTCTAATGGTGTAGGTTTTCCATGATGATAATGAGAAAACCATTCGGAAAAGCCTTCTTGAGCATCAAGGTAGGTCTTGTAACAAAGATATTCCCGAATCGTGGAAGCCGCTTTTTTCGATAAACTATTTGTCATTGTGAGATTTGTTAGAGTATTTTCTATCGTTGGATATTCAGTTATTATGGCTTCAATAGAATCCATTGGAATCTGCAAGATTTAACAAACAATTCGATTAAAAAACAATTGAAAAAAAAAAACGAATTATTTAGTTTCATACCTTATTGAAAGCTTTTCTGGCGGCGTCAATTTTTTCATTTGTCAGAAAATACCTTATAAGAGCATTAGTTTGCCACAACGCTTCTTCTCGTTGACTTTGATAAAATATTAACCAATCCAATGCATTAATCTTGTCCATGTCCGCGTCAGTCAAATTACCTTTCAAGTCAGTGGGATCCATATCAATGTTTTTGGAGCGTATACTTTCTACTACTAGTTTTGTAATTGCCTCTACATTTAGATTAGCTTCTTCTGCCGCGGCTAAGCATTTCTTTCGCTGCTCGTAATCTTTTATAGTTTCCAAATAACTGGCATAATTTGTTACTTGAAGTTCTTGGGGCAACATAGCTGTGTAAAAGGCGATCAAAATCGGGTCGTCCATTTCAATTAAAACCTGAACATATGCCAATATAACTTTATCTCCAATTCTATCCTTGGAATTTTTCCCAATTTGGCGAAAGAAACATATTAGATGCGTTAAAAACCTTAAAAAATGAGGATCGCAGGACTTGATATTTATCATGTCCTCTATTTCCTCCATCAATTTTGGTATTTGATCCAGTATCAAATATTTCTGAATTAGATGATCAGGTTTGTTTGATTGTGCTCGAATATCAGGATTTTTCGATGCGTGAAGTTCTTTAAATACATCTTTCAACGAGATTTCATTTTTCCAGTAGTCGTCAGGCATGTCTGTGAAACTTTTTACCACTAGATTTCTCATTTCCCTCTCTACTTTAATATCTAACAGTGTTTTCATATAAGCCCATAATGCATCTTGCCAAGAAGATGCCACCTGTAGCATTTGTTGAAGGTTTCCACAAAGACTAGCATAAATGGTGCGATAAAATTGACCTAAATGTAAAAACGTCTCGATTGTAAATTTATACAAATAGCTTGATAAGTTTGTAATACAAATAATAAAAAATCATTACCTACGCGTTTGTCCTGGGAAAGTTCCCAAGCGCATAATTTCCAAAGGCTTCTATTGGGATTTCCTTCAATAGGCAATTTGGAATCAGATGATCTTTTATAATCAGGATGATCATTTTGGTAGTCGGTATCGCAATAGTTAGGATCATGATGAGGTATCCATCCTAACAAACAAGCAGCTCGCCAAGGTTGCCCACAGTGTTCAGCTAATGCTTGTGCTTTTTGTAAACGACCGCAACGAACCTGTTTAAATAAAATACATTTTTTTAAATATCTTCCTAGTTAATTTCTTTATTACAGATCTGTACCTCTATAAACATTCTTTTTTCCAATCTTGCATCATCTTCCCTATCTAAATCATGCAGAGGTTTCCCTTCTCTTATTGGGGCATCTGGATCTAGAGATGAGACCAATGGCCTAGATGAATGAAACGGGATTTGTTCTTTATCCTTATATGTTAATAATTGTCTCACAGTATTTTCCCATGCAAGTGTCTTATCTGTAAAATGTTCAGTGGTTGGATATTTATCTGCTTGATCCAATGCATTCTTTTCCATCCAGTCAATTATTAACTGATATTCTCTAATGTAGCTTTCAGTTTTAAACATGTTATCCACTACAACCTTCTCTGATATGTATAGATTTCTTTCTTGTGCATCATCTCTGGAATTTTCTCCATCATCTTCCATTGGAGTTGAAAAATTCAGACTATTTATTCTATTTTGATACAAACAATAAACAAGCCTCCATGTGTTCCTTTCATTCTCCAAAGAAATTTCTTCTTCTGATATTTCGGTGGTTTCTACCTTTGACTGCATACCTAAATGATAAACATACGTATATAATTACACAAAAAATGTGATATAAAATTGTGATATATATATAATTTTCTATATACCTCTCATTATATCTAACGTGTCTGTACAGTTTTGTATAAAGTCTGCAATAGTGTCAAACACCTGTGCCTCCGAGTAATTCACCTGCATGGTATGTAGAAAATCATAAAAAAGTTTAGACATATTTTTCCAAGGTTCTTTCGCTTTCAAAATCATGCCAGTGGCAGTACTGTCTTCCATCATTTCTCTCAAAGTAAATTCACTTTTTTCTGAAGCAGCCATTATATCTCGTACTTCATGAAGAGTGAGCGTCAATGAAGAATCAATATCCAAAAGATCATGAGCCTTAATCAATCTTGAATGAGGATATGACTTGCCCAACATTCTTGGGCTATTAACGTCGTTAAATTGGTGAGACTCATCAAAGTCTTTTCGTAAATAATTGGTATTTTGTAACGATAGCCTCTTGGAGGGTGTGCTTTTTCCACTTAACCTCAAAAATGATCTTCGTTGAGCGTTCTCTTGATTAAACATTTGTATAGATCGCTCTAAATTCTCGGTAGTATTGTTCATGGTATTCATTTTCAAACCAAGGCTTAAAGATCTAACAACAAACCTAACAATGTAGTTTAAGCAAAATTAATTATTTCATTAGGAAACACTAATATTTACAACCATAAGGTATTTGACAACCGTGCCGGTTTTCGAATTTTACGGTAAGTGCTGACAACGAAATAGGGAATTATTTCAATCCAAGAAAATTCCCTAGATCGGTACTCCTTAAAGTTCACGATTGAGTAAAAAACGCACATTTTTTAATATGTACGTCATAATATGCAATATTCAACATGATTGAATTTTCTTTTCCGATATTTAATATGTATTAAAAAGTAAAAATAGTATAAAGATTTTGTAAAATGCAATCAAATAATAGCCTTGTCAATATTCTATTTTAAAATGATCGGCTTTTTGTTAATTTTATCCTATACGAAATGTACAATTCAATTACTGTCATAGCGGACATAGATTTTCATGTATTGTTTCGTTAACATTTATTTATATATATACGTATATATATAATATTAAAAAAGTGTGTCGAAACTATTTCCAAGCATTAGTACGAACTGCTCCACCATACTTGTCACAAGGTTGTACAGTGCGGAGAGACTTGAAGAAATGGCGACTCGTCTGCTTAAAGTTAGCTCCGCACTGCGGGCTTATTCCAACAACACCAGTCTCGTAAAGGTACTAAAATCAAAGTTTTATGACAATAGCACCATTGTTAGATGATACCAGAACAATTTCTTAAATTCTACACTCAAGTCAATATAATTTTCCGGGGTGGAAAACTATTGAAACCATTTACTGCTTACGTAATAAGAATGAACTTTTTGAATGTTTGCAAAAACAAAAGAAACATGATGAATTATTATTAACGAAAGACAAATAAGTTTCAGCAAATCGAGTACTATGATGGGAGTATTTATATTAAGCTATCATAACCCTTATGCGTATAATTCATCTTGTACAGTAACGTTATACACAGAAAACTTAAGTTTTGACAGATATGTTTTCAGGAATTGATAATAACGATCGTATTAATTTCATTTTTGTAACTTGTAATGTTACTAAACTTACAATTCGTGTAATCTTTTAATTACTACCATAGCGCACAAAATTAATTCAGTCAAGATTAATTAATTTTGGTATATTCATCGAATAAAATGAACCAATATAAAATAAATTAAATTAATCTCTTATACTTCCTTTTCTTTTATAATGTCCTCTCCATTATGTGTCTATATAAGTATATTTATATCAGGTACCAAAGCAATGGCAATCCACATCAGCATCATTGAAAGAAATATTGCTGAACCAACCACCAACACAAGTTACGACTTTAGATTGTGGTATGAGAATTGCCACTGAAGACAGTGGAGCACCAACAGCCACAGTTGGACTATGGATTGATGCTGGCAGTCGTTTTGAAACTGATGAAAACAATGGAGTTGCCCATTTTATGGAGCACATGGCTTTTAAGGTAAATAATGCTGTCTATGTTTAATTGAAACAGATTATTCAAAGTAATGGTTAAAGTAAGAATATAATTATAAATAGGGAACTACTAAACGTTCGCAAACTGACTTAGAATTAGAAATTGAAAATATGGGTGCTCATTTAAATGCATACACAAGCAGGGAACAAACAGTATTTTATGCCAAATGTTTGGCAGAAGATGTTCCAAAAGCTGTTGAAATTTTAAGTGATATCATTCAAAATTCAAAGCTTGGTGAGAATGAAATTGAAAGAGAACGTGGTGTTATTTTAAGAGAAATGCAAGAAGTTGAAACAAATCTACAAGAAGTTGTTTTTGATCATTTACATGCCAGTGCGTATCAGGGTACACCACTAGGAAGAACAATCCTTGGCCCCACTAATAATATTAAAAAAATTACAAGAAATGATCTTGTTCAATATGTTAAACAATATTATGGTCCACCTAGGTATGTAATTATATCTCTTCACAAAATTAGTCTTGTTGTTTATACTAAATATTATTAAAATATCTTTACAGATTTATTTTAGCTGGTGCAGGTGGTGTAAATCACAATGCATTAGTAGAATTAGCTGAGAAACATTTTGGTCAAATGAAAGGGCCAGTCTATGATGAAATTCCTCCTGTATTAACACCATGCCGTTACACAGGATCAGAAATAAGAGTTCGCGATGATAGTATTCCTCTCGCACATGTTGCCATTGCTATTGAAGGTGCTGGTTGGGCCGATCCAGATAACATTCCTCTTATGGTTGCGAATACCCTTATGGGAGCATGGGATCGTAGCCAAGGAGGAGGTGTAAATAATATAAGTTACTTGGCTGAAGCTTCTGCACATGATGGACTGTGCCACAGTTATCAAAGTTTCAATACCTGTTATCAAGTATTTATTATTAATTTACATTACTACATTATATTAATATTGTACGTTAATCACATGTTAACATGAAATACCTTCTCTATAGGACACAGGTCTTTGGGGTGTATACTTTGTATCTGATCCAATGGAAATTGAATGGTTTATACACAATTTGCAACGTGAGTGGATGCGATTGTGCACGTCAGTGACTGAAAAAGAAGTAGAGCGCGCGAAGAACATTCTTAAAACAAATATGCTCCTTCAATTAGATGGAACAACTGCCATTTGTGAAGATATTGGCCGACAAATGCTTTGTTATAACCGACGCATACCACTTCACGAATTTGAAGCTAGGATAAATGTAAGTAATACTTAAATATTTTTTATGATTGAAATACAGTTTTTATATAAACAAAATTATTTGCAGAGTATAACTGCCTCGAATATTCATGATATTGGTATGAAATACATATATGATCAGTGTCCGGTAATTGCAGGAGTTGGACCAGTTGAAAACTTACCAGATTATAATACTATTCGTGCTGGCATGTACAGATTACGATTGTAAACATATTTTCATCACACAGAATTTAGCAAAAAATATAGATTAAAATGAGACTATAAAAGTTTAAACTATTTATAATTATAAAATAAAATTACAACTACAATGTTACATAGTTATTATTGAAATTACATAAAAAAAAATTTGTATTTCAATGTGATATTTTTTGTAGTCTTATTTTAATCATCGTCAATAAATGGTACATTTCGATTGTATTATCTGACTTCAATAAATTCTCGAAAAATTTATTTTCTGACTTATAATTTACATTAATATTGTATTTGACAAATAAATTATTCCATTAATTATCAAGTTATTTATTTATTTATAAATAATAAACAAGTTTTTATAATGGAAATTGGTTTATTGTTTTATTATTTTTTAGATTTGTACTTTTTTTTTTATATAATATACGATGTTGTCTATATTTCTTTTAATAATATTAGTACAATATTATTAGAAAATGTTTGTAATTCTTAATACAATATGTAAGAATGTTTGTATAACATAAATATCTTATTGGCGCAAAATTATATGTACAATTATATGTTTTTATGAAATAATTCTATAAATGTCTATAAAACTCGAAGTGTAAAATTATTTGAATACGAACGTTAATCTGTACATTTAAAAATATATAAACTAATTTTAACATTTAAAACATATAAGTATAAAAACATTATTTATTGCTGTGACTATTTATCCACAACATGTGAATTTTCAAAATCTAATTATGTAATTCGTTACACATTAATATGGCTAATTAGGAAGAGATATATTTAAGTATTTTTGGGAAGGAATATCTTGCACACGGATATAGACGGTGTAGACTTCAGAACAGAAGAAAATTGAGGGAGTTTGTATGCCATTGTGTGATTGGGAAAGTAGGTCAAATACCTCGTTAGGCCGGTCAGTCCCATAAAGTAATATTCGCAATTACTTTATGAGCCTAACAGTACTGCCCAGGGTTGTCTGGCTCTTTGTATTGGCTCTTTGACACCAGACCAGCGGGACGCATTCCTTACATATTTTTATTACTTTACTAAAAGGATATAAGCACAAAAGAATACTCGTTAGAACATTTAGTGAAACTTTTTGATTTTTAAAATCTTTTTAAAATAAAAATAATATCCTGCGATATAATATCAATATAATATTAATAATACGAATTTTGTAATATTTCTTAAAAGAGAATGAAATTTAAAGATTATTAGCTGTTTTACTTACATCAAAACAAGTCTGTTTCATTCTAATTTGGTTATGACTTTATGTATTAAACTCACGACTATCTAGCATTACTTGATGGTGCTGTTGTTTGTGTTGGTGATGCAGTATCTTTGCAAACTTTGGAAGTCATTTCAGCCAGTGGTTCCAATTCTTTTGTATTTATTAATTCAAATTCTGTCACAAAATAGTAAAAATGTTTGTAACATGTATTTACATGTGCTTCCTGAAATACAAACATTTTTAATTATATTTTATAATTTTAACAATTAATAAATATTAATAATATTTTATTGAGCATGTAAGGATATGAAACTTACTGCTCCAATTGCTACAATACGATCAAAATGATGTATATAAACATGGACAAAAACTCTGAACAAACGTGTCAAAATTTTTCTACACAGTGGTACAAACGTTTTTGGAAATGGTACATCTGCAAAGAGGAATTGTTGCACAAATAAGTTATCAAATAAGTGAATTGACATTTAAATCTTTAAAACTTTATACCTGTTGATACAGGGAAAATGGTTTCATTATTAATTTGTGCTTCAATCCAATCCATAAGAAGACTAACATATTGTGGTGCTGGCAGTGCAGTAGGTTTTTTATATTTTTCTCCATCTGCCCATAAGTATTCGAAGCGAGCTCCACCACTCATTGTTGGACAAGATGCAGAATCACAATATTCAGAAACAGTACCATATATCAGATTTATTCTATTAAAAAAGTCTACCACTGAAATTTATTAATATTATTACTTATGAAGATCATATCCTTTTAAGCTTCTAATAGATGAATAAAAAATTTCAAATACCATGAACTGCAATCCAATCGTTCAGATCTTCTCCAGGGGGTAATTTTACAACAGATCTTAAATTAATTCCTGAATTCAAGGAAGCTTGTGCTTGTTTATGCAAAGAATATCGTAAGGTTCCATGAGCGAACTTTTTTTTCGGCCTGAATGTCTGAAACGTCAAATAATTTAAAATATATTTTTAAAGAATTTTTTTTTAAACATTTATATAGTAAATTAACGCGATAACATGTAATTGAAGAAACAGCAAAAAACTTTACTTTTATTTAAATAGAATGCATTTTAATACAAAACTGATCGGTAATATTAGGTTAGAATTTATATTACATTATAAAAGAATATAATATAAATAGAAATTTACATTCACCTTCCCTTTTTGAAAAAATTCCATGAAACCACTTAACGCAGTCATTATGATTAAATACACAAAAAACTTGCACCTCTTTTACAAATAGCGAGGTAACCGGTAGTATAAAGTATTCACTTTGTCCTCTTACATATATCACAATACTTTGTATCATACACAAATATTTACTACATCTTTCTTATTTTTGATTTATAAATTTTTTAATAATGTAAAATTATCGAAGTATTTATCATACATATAATGTATATGTTTTTATGAAAAAATTTTTAGTTGTATTAAAATCAAATACATCATATCAGTATAGATGTTAATAAGTTCAAACTCCATTTATACTTATATATTTCTAGAGTGTTATTTTTACATAAAATTCATATTATTATAGTAATCTTAAAATGCCTTCAATATTTGTAATCAAGATTTTGGAAAAATGATAATAATTTAAATAAAAATAATAATTATAAAGATAGGATTTATTTCTAAAATCTAGAACAATCTACAAAGCAGATTCAGCAAATTTAAATTGCAAATTTACAGATGTAAATCATCAATATTTTAAAGGAAACAGAAATTAATATTTAAAAAGCCGTTTATTTTTACATTAGTAAGTATAAACGGTTTTTTAAATTTTATTTTTTTTTATATCTAATATAAAATATCAAATATTAAACAAAAATATAACAAAAAATGAGTATAAAATATAATAATAGGAAATACGTTAATCTAATTATACCATAAGAGATTGCTATAATTTTTGTACAGAAATACTTTTATTACATAAACTGACAGTTTGATGCATAAAATTAAAAAAATAATTATTCCGGGCATCATTACCATTTATGTTGTACCTGAAATAAAATAATTTTATATAACAATGTATACATATATATGTATTAATTTTTGTGCAAATATATACATATATTATTATGTAAATATATTTAAATGCCTATAGTTTCATTATTTTTATTTAGTAATTATTGTAAAAATTGTATCTTAATACTGTTTCACAAATTTATTTCCAATAAAGATAATATTTTATTTACTTTCAATTGTGATTAACATTTAATAAATATTTAATTTTGAAATATACAATTTTCCATATAACGAATAGTACTTATTATTAAAATATTGTACACTTTATTACATAATCTTATGTTTATGTAATCAGTAGATACACGTAATCGCTAGTTTTCTCTGTTGTGTACTTAGTAATTAATTATTCTATTTATAAATATACATATTGTTTTAAAACCGATTAAAGAGGCATATTTCTATTATACAATGAAACAGAACCTATTATTTCTATAATATTTGAACAGATGGAATGATTCCTTCATGGTATTACAATATTATTAGGAGGAATTAGATTTCATTGAAATAAAATCTGTATATTTCTGTTACATTTCATCACTAATCATTGATATTAGTAACATTAATATTGTCACAGAGAATTTTAAAAAGCATACTTTACATTAATTAAAAATTTACGTGCAAAATATTGTTTTCTGTGTCCAGTACATAGAGCAAATAATATATTGATGCCACTAAATGCATCACAGTCTTCAGAATTCAAAATCTGCTTTACTTTCATAAATATAAAAATTATAATAATATTTTGTTTATCCTTAATCAAATATTGTACCTGGGATATAATAATATTTACCATAAAGTGCGTTACTACACATATGAGACTATTACAATTGTTTCTTTTGCAAACTCTTTCTACTATGTAAATTTTTTTGTAAAAAAAGAAATTCATAATAATATCTGGAGGTAGAAATATACTCTAGAGAATAATAGCCTTCTAAATTAATACCCAGTAAAAAGATTGTATTCATAATTACATACATTAATCATACTCGATTGTGCGGTAATTACAACTGCTTAGAGCCTTCCGCTTTTTTTGTAGGTGGTGGAACACCAGGAGTCAGTGGAGGATTTCTGACTGGGTCATTGGAACTACTCTTAAGAACCGCAGCTGACTTTTCTTTTTCTTGTTCAGATGAATGTGCAGCAAAACTTTTATTCGATTCTTCGGCAGTTTCTTCTAATTCTTCTTTACCGAAACTCTTTTCAGTCGTTACCGGTGTAGCAGGAACTGGTGATTTAGGTGAAACATATTTTGTCTGAGTACAATTTCCATCTTTAAGTTCACTTGCATCTTTTCCTGTCAATTTCTCGCTCTGTACTTTTTCTTCTAAGATTTCCTCTTTATTAAGCAATTCAAGCAATTCATCTACTTGCTTATTACTTAACTTAATATCTTCTTTGCCAATTAACTCTAATACCTTGAAATCATACACAATTAATAAATTTGGTTATTATATTATTTAATCTATATCATACACGTACCTTTAAGACATCTTCAATTTTTATAGCTCCATCTCTATCGTCATCAATTTTTGCTAAAATTTCAGTTATGCGTTGTAATCGGTGTTCATCAGGTACATTTTGAATTTTTTTAATTACTGAAATTAATTCATCTATCTTAACTAATTCCTCGGCAGTTTTTGAAGTTGTTGCCTCTTTATCTACAGTAGTAGTCTTCCTTTGTAATTCTTTCATTTGTTTTTCAGATTCAAGTTGTGTCAAAACTGCATCCATCTTTTTAATCATCTTATTTACTTTATTATACAAACGCGTAGCACCTTTGGATACTTTAATATTTTCTATATCTTCTTGACCTTTAGCAGCTGCTTTTATTTCATAAAGTTCTTTGAGATCTTCTTGATATTCGGCCATTTCTTCCTTTAATTCTTTCAACTCTTCTTTTTCAACAGACATTTCCTTATCCTTTGGAAAATTAGATACGGATATATATAAAATTAGATACGGATATATATTCTTACAGACAATAAAACTTTCTAATTTACTACAATAAAAAATAAATTTCCTACTCTAATCCCAATACTTATTCATTTGCTACTACAATGAAAAATAATTTTCCTACTATTCTAATACCTGCCAATCTGCTATTACAATGAAAAATAATTTTCACATACCTTTCCTAGAGAATCTAAAGCTTGTTCTAATACTTTTACATCCGAATTTGTAATTTCGTCCGTTTTATGAGTTTGAAAAGAAACGGTTTGCGGTTCCTTCTCTTGTCGTTCTTCTTCGATTTTACGTTCTTCCATTTTAATAATTTCAATATTCGTTTTGTGATCCATTTTACCCTCTTTTTCTCCTATTGCACCTTGAGTACGTGCAACAACAGCATCAGGAAGAGCAGAAATAGTAGCCTTTAATTTGTCTGACATAGGTATCGTTTCAGGAACCATAAGCGCTCGTGAAAGGAGCAACAATGAAGGTGGTACTTTTTTATTTAAACTTAAATCCAACCACTGAGACAATTGTTCCTTTAATTTGCTATCCGGTAATCCATACGCTCGCATTCCGCGGGCTCTACAAGCTTGTTGTAATTCACTTCTAGTAAGTGAATCTATGCCTTCTTTTTCAATTAGCTGTAAAGATAATTAATTATTATTATATCTGCATTATTACTATCTTGAAAAAATATATTATATGTATATACATAATAATTACTTTATCGTCTGCAGTGAGACTTCTAAGTCTCATTCTAAGTAAAAATTTTAAAAAGTTCGACGTTCCAAGAGTTTGTACATCTAGTACTCTACACAATGCCACTATCTGCGGTCGAGTGAGAGAATCTAATGTGATCTCATCTTCGAAAAGTTTACTAAATTGCATGATTTCTTCATTAGTGGCTACAGCACCAGACGATCGTACTTTATAAAAAAATTCGGCAAATTCCTTAGCTTTTTTCGATTTATAGTCAGATGACTGCACTGCCATATCATCCAATGTTTTTTGCAAAAACTTTGCCATTTCAATTTTTATCTAAAATTCAAAAATTATATGCATACAGCTCATTGAAAGAATTGTTACAAAAAGTTATGAAAAAAATACCTTTAGCGCCTGTTTTAATTTATCCTCCTTCTCCGTTGCTGTTTGGAAAGTAGATGGTAATAACCCAGGAAAAAGTTTAATAGCAATTGGAAGCAAGAATTCCATGAAGGGTACAATGATAAAAACAGAGAAAGGAATAAGTCTGAATACATCTCCTGTTGTTTTTATAAGCTAAAGATAATTATGTTAAAAAGATTATTAAAACAATTAAATGAAAATAACTTGGAATTATCAATTATAATTAGACATTTATAACTTACAAGTCTATGTTCTCTTCTACTGAGTTCTTTACCCTTCAAAATTCTCCATATCAACTTTGCTGAAATTTTCATATCAAGACCCAACAACCTAAATCCATGATAATAATGTATAATTTCTCCTTTTACTTTTTGCCATACAGACAGCTTTTCTGCCTTTTCTACAGCTTTTGATGCACCCTGAACAACTGAGTCTTGGGCTTTAGTTTTGAGTTCTTTTTGTTCTTTGATGTTCTTTATAGTATCTTCTACTTTAGAAGATGATTCTTGACCATGCCATGTTGGAGTAATAAAAAATGTACGGCATTGTACATATGGTAAATTACTATTATTGCAGTTCTCTGTTATTGTTGATTCCAATAACAATCTATTACTTCTGGAATCTCTTCTACCCACATAAATAAAAGCTAAGTTACCATTTATTGAATTGGTATTATGCCATAATTTAAAGCAGCAGTATTCTGTAATAAATATAATTTTTAAAGCATTTAGAATTATGTTTTTAAACATATATAATTCGAAATATTTTAATATTTTTATATTTCAATGATGATAAATGTACTGTAATAATATTGAAATAATATTTATTTTACAACATAACCTACAATCTAAGCAATTATGTAAATCATCAAAAAAATGACAATGCAAAGTGGAAAATTTATGTTAATCTATCACCGGTATTAATAGCTGTAATTGCAAGTTCGCCTGTTATATAAATATATCGTGTACAATCTATAATATATGTACTAGAAAATGTTATAATTAATATTCTAATTTATTATTAAACAAAAATAATTGTACATACGGCGAATTGCTGTTCTGTGACCAGATACCATTCTTTTTGTATGAATCAGAGAATTCATTTTGCACTACAATATTTTTTTAATAATTTTTTCAACCTTTTGATGTCGGTTTTATCTGCAATGTGATAAAATACCTCACCATCACATATTTTCCAACTTGAACATAGTGATGAGAGAATAATGATCAGCTAGATGCGAAACTATATAGAATCTTCACTGTTACCAGCGTATTAATTAATACCGGTCTAGAATTATTGATAGATTATAGATTTCAATCTATCCGTTTTTTAGAAATATATTTGCAAAGAAATGTCCATGTAATTTCTTAAGAAAAGCAGTTTTTGTTTATTATTTACAATGTGTTTTTAAACATTTAAGAACATACGGGTAGTATCTTCAATGTAAATCAAACAGCACGAATCTTCCTTCATAAAAAATTTGCTATTAAATAATTTAGTAAATAAATAAAATACGATTAACTTTATGTCATTCTGTATTTAGTTGGTATAATAATATTTTACGTATCAAGTATCTGAATCCATCAAATCTCTTTGTTTCATTACCAATTACAGACGTAAAATATTAAACTCATGCGAAAGATATTTAAATGGATCTGATTAATTCCTTCATTGATCTGAATGTGTTCTTTACAATTTCCCTATACGGACTAGTGACAATAATCAAATCGACACGATATAAAAATAATGTTTACGAAATGTATTTACCGTAAAAATAGAATACTAAATAAAAGCTGTTAATTCGATTGTTGTTAACTTGTATTTGGGAAAATATTTTACGAACGTAACTAAAAAAAAAATCAGACTAGACTAGAGAGTAGATAAGTTTGTGCTCTGTAGATGGGTAATTTTCGAACAGACCGCGATGTCTTGTGCAAGAACTGTGCAATTGCCATCACCAGAAAGGTGGAGGGGCAGTGAAGTTTTTAGTAGCCGCCATGTTTTTCTCTGAGTGGGGTGTGTAGAAGAGGCCGGGGTGAAAATCATCTCTCGAGGCATGCAGGTATGTCAAAATTTCAAGATTTTCGTTAATTGTGATTGAGGCAGCTACTATGCTTGTCACGAGTTGACAGTGCGTCACGCACAAAAGTCAGGTTTGTTGTTATTTCGTAATGTCATATAGTTGTTTGCCCTCCCGACGATAGAACTATGACTCAGACGAATGCATAGCGCAATCGACAAGGTTATTCGCACTGCTCGAGTCATAATGCCTTTGCCAACAATTCGCAGACAGCCAAGCTGCAGCATTATACACGCGTATTCGCAGTTTGTTTTCGTGCACCAGAACGAGAGACATCTATCAAGTGGACGAGGCTGGTTGATAATGCGTGAAAATCTCGAAACTCTCATTCTATCATGCCCGATCGCTTGTACCTGCACGATTTAACAGCAAAACGCTTTTCGCAACATTGACGAAAGTGTCGATTCGTCCTGATGAAACTCGTAGTTTGTTTTCGTTTGCGTATGCACGATCGTAGCTCGCCGCCTCCACGAGACGTGGAACATGTATCTTAGCTCCACGATTCGTACAACGTGATTCAATAGCTTCCAATACACAAAGATTCCAATTGCGTTTTAGATTTCTAACTGCATTTCATGTTAAGTTTTCTCGGTATTCTAAAATTTGAACACGTTAAAACGTGATGTTTAAGAATTTGAAGTAGTAATACATATATATATGTGGCTTTGTGCTTTAGTAAAACAAAAAGTTTGCATTATCTTCTTTGTGATTATTTGCAGTAAATATTGCTCTCAATATTGGGTTCAAGAAACGCTATTTGCTTTTGACTATTTGATGTATTTTATATTTTATATCCTATCGTATCATGTCATAAAACATTATAAATTATAAAATAAAAATAACTAGAGCCCGTAACATGATATTTTGATATTTATCTGGTTAATCGCTGATTGATTTCTAAGAATTATGTTCAAATATTTATAACTCATTTTGCTGTTTATTTTTTGTAGTATGTGACATTTGTTGATCTATAATATTTGTAGTAGAAATTGTCTGTTTTTGTACTGTTTAATATATAGCATGATATACGAATTATTAATTATTCAACACTAACACTGGATTATATGAAAGTGAAAGTTTCACACGATTATTAGTTAATGTTGCTTGTGTAAGAAATACGATAAAAATTTTTAATGATTCAGTTATGAAGTTTTTCGTAAAATTAAGTTTTTATAATAAAAATTATGCGTGTATATGGATTATTCTTATACCTGTACTATAAAATGTAGAATGACATTCTTGATCATAAAAATAAATCAGAATAATAAAAAGGAAAAACAACATGTATTTTTTTATCTGCATGAATTATTTGCAATTCAAAATGTCTGAAAAAAAATAATATGAAAAATTATAAACTTTCAGTGTCAAAATGGGAAGGAGACTATATTTGTTATCCTTCACTAAGACCTGCCAGCCTCATTTCCACAAGATATCCACCACCTGTGTACAAGAACTAAATAATTTTTAATATCGACGTAACTGAAATCTCAAGAAGTACCACTTCATTGATTGTGGGCAACGAAACTAAAAGAGAAAAAAATTACAAGTAACAAAAAGAAACAAAAGAACATTTATCAAGCTAGTAAATGTCAAGGTGGTGGATTCAGTAAAATTGAAACATTAAAGGACAATAATATAATACAGTAACTCTATTGTAAATAGGTAATTTGATTTGTTACATGCTTTTTCATTCATTTTCATTGTATCGACATCTAGTGGGCAGTTAGTAAAATTGTTTTACTTTTCAAGGAGAGAAGATGATCACCCTGGAGGTAGTGAAGTCTGTGAAAGTTCCTGGGTCTGGGAGGAGCTTCATTAAAAGGAAATGAGGAATCCGGCATTGCACTTGGTCGGGATAGCGACGTCCCCTGGCGGAGGGGAAGTGTTTGGTACTAGGGCCGAGGAGGAGCTTCGCCAGTGGCTTGAGGCACGCCTGGACGCATTGGGTATAGACCCTGTTGCGTACTCGCGATTCGTGCTCAGTCTGCTGCGCTGCCCCGACTCGGCCCTAAGCCCTCCAGAAGAAGCAGTAGGCACGAGCAGAAACGGAGGACGTCGCATTCGAGCCCGACCTAAAGCAAAACTACCTACACAAGGGAACAGAGAGCAGAGACGTGCGGTCGTGCAATGTTTGACAAGTGCTGCTGATAATGTGAGTAGCTGTTAATAGTTATTTTAAACTTTAAAGATATATTTTACACGTACACCAACGATGTATATTATTTTATTCTATAGAAGTGTGGGGTAGAAACGCTGGTGGACGAATTGTGTATGAAGCTTCGAGACCTAGAAGGAGGCGGTTCAGACGAGAAAGAAGAAGAATTCAAGAAGTCTGATGGTGAAAATAAAACAAGCTTAGAGTCGCTTACACCTCGCGACAGAGCTCTCAGATATTACGCGGCATTTCCTGCATTACAACCTACGACTTTGAAGAAATTTTCTCAGAGGAAAGATAGGAATTTCGGAAATAACAACAACAACAATAATAACAAAATCAACGGAGTCAACTATAACAACAATAAGAACGCTAATAAATCTCGCAATAAAAAAACCAAAATGTCCATTGTAGGTATCCGAGATTAAGTCAAATACTGTGTTATGTTATCAAGAAAGTTTTTTAACAAGTCTTAATCTATTTGTTACAGAGTATTAATCCAACAAAATCGGAAAAAAAACAAAGTTTTGGATTTGCTAAGTCAATGGAACGCGAGAGGGAGAAAGAACTGGAATTGGAATTGGATAAATTACGATTGGCACAGTTACAAGCAAAATTTGACGAGAGCTTAGAAGCACTTTGGGATTCAGGACCAGGCAACGCACAGGATACAGCTTCGATCTGGGCAGCACCTACGCTTTCTATTCCTTCAGAACCCCTTTGGCCGCCAGACACTACCGAGACAATCTTTACTTTACCCACCTCAGACAATGGCTATGCTACTGACACGCCGTACCAGGAATCTATCGTTGACGACTCACCGCCAATTCCATGGGACATCGATTTAATCAGCATTGAAGATTATGCGGATGAATGTAGTAACAAGAATAAATCAGGTTAGCATCTCAAGTACCTATAATTTATTAGTATCACGATACAGCAATACTGATTTAAATATATCTAACGAATAGAAGATCGTTCTGACATGTAAATAAATAATAACAGAGTCAAATTAAATGTAGAATATCGTGTCACAGTGTACATTTTAGTCTCAGTTTTTTTGTTTCATATACCTGCAAATGTTAGTTGCTAAGATTCTAAATTTATGATCTAAATTAAAGGTAAATTAATGGTTTGCTGTGTATTATTCCAGAGAACAATGTTAATTGGTCTGACTCAGCTATGGATGGATCATGGTGTTGGAAAGGACTTGGTAGTAATTTAACTACCTTGGGCCACAGTCCTCAGACAGATAGCTGCTTCTTTCCAATCACACCGGCTTCCAAAACTCCCATTGGAACAAGCAGAGAATCTCGTTCAACTCTGAAGGTAAACAGCCTTCCAGAACCGGATGAGGATTTGCTCACTTCCGCTCGCACACACTTTCGTCCAATAAAGGATGATGGTCAGTGGGCTGATGGGACGACATTTCCTGTAAACAATACTTTAGAGCGGGTCGCATATCGCAGATCTGAGTCAGGAAACTTGTTATATCTTCCTGGTGGAGAGAGTCCTTACATGGAGTATCGAGAGAATGACTCGCCGCTTTCTCCAGTCTCTACGAATTTAACGTTGAAATTCAGGGTGCGTCAATGTGACAAGTGCGTTCAAACCGATCCCATTCGATCTCCGGTCAAACGCAGAATTCTCTCCGAACAGGATCATTTGCATTATACTCCGATCGAAGTGGAAGATACTGTTATTCGCGAAGAAGAGAAAGTCGAGAAAGATTGCTATACGTCAGGTCAACTGGGCTGGGTACGATCTAATGTACCTCTGCACAATGATAGGAAAAGGTAATGACGCGTTCATAAAAAGGAATCCGCACTATGTGTCCATGGCTTTGTTTTCTTCTTTGTTTTTTATTTGTTACGCTACGTTGTACTATTGTACCTATTGTATATAAGTTAACAGTCGCCTTATTAGAACACGAACAAAAAAGACAAGCTGTGTACCTGTTATTGCTATAACGAAATATTAACGCCTTTCTCGTTTGCTGGAGAATTTCACAGAATAAAACCAAAGATTATTGGCTGAACAGTCGAATTGAAATCTTTGTTTGTTACGTATTATGTTATTATCGAACTACGAACGTTGAGGAAATACTTTTTTTTTATATTTGTTATATAATTTGAAATTGGAAGTTGTGTACGTACATTTATAGATATATGTATATACGTGTAATCGATCACATGATGTTCAATACATGTTACGAAATTGACGAACATTTAATTGAGCAAGACACCTCTTGTTAGATTGGTCTCAATGCACTACTACATTGGTCGGGTTTTTATTCGAAGCACGCGGTTTGACGTTACGTAGAATGTATATTGTCTCGTACTTAGTCGAATTTACTACGAAGTTACAATTAACGTTACATATTTAATATGTTTTTTCTGATAGAAGGCACAGTAGCAGTTTCGGATGCCAGCCTCTGACGACTTTGCGTCCGTTGACCTTATGAACTGGATAAATATGAGCTGCTACAAATGCTATGTGACTGGAGATTTTGAGGTGTAGCTATACTTTTTTTCTCAAGACGAGGACGCAAATTGTTAACAAAGAAAAAAGCAAAGGTAAAACGACACTGGGGGGCCTCTTGGCATGTGGAATTTGTTATGCATGTATCCAAGATGGCACCGTTAAATGAAAAAAAAAAAAATGTATCCCCTGTTGTCGTTAAATAAATAAGTAAATAACGGTCGCAACGCGAACAAAGCGAAACGAAAGAATTAAACCTTCATTTAGATAATTATTATTATTAACTCTTTGACAAATAAAAAGGAGAAAAAGAAACTGAGCGAAATAGAGAAAAAAAAAAAAAGGTGTATATGTTCATGCAGCGTTTGACGATGAGAACGCGTGCGATGAAAGAGGGTATAAAGTATCGAGGACGTAGTCAATGAGTTTTCATTTGTAGCTTGTTGATAATTTTATGTGAACTTTTCCGAAGACAAAGAAACGAAAATGAAAAAAAAAAGATATATATATAAATATATAATTAGTGCGCTGATTTTTCTAGAAATTGTAGCGTGCAGTTTTCCTTTTTTTGTTTCTCATCTGATGTGCAGGCGTTCATTGTGTGTTTGCATTGGATGCATTGCAAGGATACGAGAGAAAAATGAAAATAAAATGTAACTAAGAAAAAAAATGCCAAAAAAAGAATGGAATTAATTTAAAAAGGGAAAGAAAGAAAGTGAAGAGTAAGCCAAAAGAGTAACAAATTCGAGGAGGAGTACTTATGTTAAGTATAAATAAAAAGGATAAAAAAAAAAGTGCCGCACGATATTAAACCGAAAACCATTGAAGTACTATTCTATTTTCTTGTTGTTTTCTTTTCGTAATTATTAATGGATTATCTTAATTATATTCCCCTAATTATAATTTAACATCCTAGATAATTAATCCCCCTCTATCCCAATTCCATCATCCACCAGATCCCATGTTTTAAAGAAACCCAGAGTATCCAATGCTTTTCCAATACTCCCTCAGAAAGGATATCGGAAAATATTATTGAAAACATACATGTGAGGAAAAAAAAAACAAAAAAATATATATGTATATAAAAAAAAAGGAACGTATAACTTGAAAAAAGAAAAAAAAAAATACTACGCTTATCACGGCGAAGTTAAGCGGACGAAAATGTGGGAGAAAACTGTTATTAGAAGAAAAAAAAAAAAAAATGAATGCCTTTTAGAGCGAAAGGAAAAGAGCGAGTAAAATGTTATTTAAAAAAAAAAGAAAAGAAAACACGTGGTGATAATAAGGCGACGCGAGGAAGGTTATTTGAAGTGACAAGCGATGTAAGTGAATTGTAACATGGAGAAAATTTCCCCGGAATAAAAGGGGGAAAAAAACATGAAAGAACATCCAAACATGTATTCTCTGCGCGAAATAATGTACGCAAAGGGAGTAACCAAATAAAGGCATTGCAAACGCTGAAGTTGTATGTTATTTATAATTTCAATCCAGACACTTTATTTATGATAAAAAGATTGTTCATATTTGTCCATCATCTTCTTTTTGTTTTTATTTGATATTAAATAGCAATAAGCATTGACATCGAGGTATAGCACACCTGTAATACACAATCGATCGACTCGTGAGTATCTTTTTCTTTTGTCATAAACATTCAGAATCTTGGTCTGAGATGAGTATTCTGAAAACCGTGCGTAGGCGCCGGCTGTAAATTGAATCTGAGCGGTTGCATTTGCGTGACTTTGCCTTTAGTCGTGGTGTTTCGATT
Source organism: Melipona bicolor (assembly GCA_030673865.1). NCBI lineage: Eukaryota > Metazoa > Arthropoda > Insecta > Hymenoptera > Apidae > Melipona > Melipona bicolor. The sequence continues at coordinate 6,011,190 of JAHYIQ010000012.1, forward strand.
AATCTTTGTAATCTTTGTACGATGTCGATAGTACCAGTATTCAAAGGCCAATGTAAAGCAAGCAAAAATAATACCTAAAAATATAACTACGAACACACCTCCGATATTCTGAATGCTTATACCGTCACTCTGGCTGTTCTCTGCATCGCAGTCTTTTCTCTCTGGGTTCTTTTTCCACCACTTGTCCTTTAATTTTTCCAATTTCCTCTTGTTCAATAGTGTCAGAATTCTGCGTGGAAAGAACATTCGCTGGCGACATTAGATTATTCGCAAGTTGATATTTTGTCTAACGTAGAGAAAGGATACATACGCATTGTTAAACGCGTCCTTCAATGGCGATCCCTGTTGAACGGCGATAGCGTAAGGCTTCCTCGAAAAATCCTCGCCCACTTGAACCAGGTCGCAGTTCGTCATAGTAAGGTATTTAATAATCGTTGAATCTCCGATGTAAGCGAATTCGCTGTTCGTTTTGAGACGTCGAACTCGTTGTACCGCTTCTTCAATGGAGTTAGGAAAACCAGCCTCCTCCATGGCTTGCAACATTTTTGTGTATTTGTCACTAACGGGGTAGTCCCACACTGCCAGCCCAGCCCTCTCTATATCCGACATATTATCATTAAGACTCATGTTCTTCCAGATGCTGAAATACACAAGATCGGTAATACACTCATCATCCCTTGATCCTCAAAAAAAAAAAGTGTTTCAACTTTCAATCTTCGAGTCATCCTGATCTCTTCAATTACTTACTAATAGAACTTCCACTCAATGGCAGCCATTCTTTGGAAGTAAACGTAAGCCGAGGAGTTCAACACCGGTGCGTACTGAATCTTGTATTGTTTACTGAGATCCTCCAGCGTCTCGATTGGAATTTCCAGCCTGGACACGGTCAGGAACGCAGCCAGATTCGCCGTGTACGAGGCGATGATTATAAATCCGAATAGCCACCAAGTAGCAGCGACCAGTCGTCCGGAGAGATTTTTCGGAGCTTCTCCGCCACCCTGCGGCGTCAACGAGGTCATACAAAACCAGAAACACTCCCTCAAGTTGAACTCCCTTTTCTCGTCGTCGTTCTTGTACTTCTCTCGGTTGTTCTGGTAGCTGTACGGCGACCAACGATCGAACATCCACAACAGGACACTGGTGAAAAGGTAAGCGGCCAAAATGCAGAACCATACCTCGTTCTCCAGCACCGTGAGGAATTTAAACAACGAAGTGGTGGTTTTTGTTTTCAACATCATGATGGACAGACCGACGAGATCGTAGTAAGGCACCGTGAAATCGACTATCCTTTCCCTCTCGGCCGTGACCCACAACGCACCAAGAGCGATGTCAGCTCGTTTCTCGATCAGCTCCTTCATCATCCCGTTCCAGCTCCCATTCGGACTTAAATTCCCATATTTTTTGTCCTCGACCTCTCGTATCTCGTACTGAAATTTCACCGTGTCTTTGATCTCGTTCAGCAGGTCGATACAGAAACCGTAGTACTCATCGTTGTCTGCGTTGTACATTACAAATGGCGGCTGAAGTATGGTAACTACACGGTAGCTCTTCACCGCTGTGATGTTCATCACGTTGTCGTTCGTTATCTTTGCAAGAAAAAAAAAAAAATGCGGATCGGATTAATCAGAAAGATGTATAAAAATTGAACTGCTAAGAGACTGGATTCTTTCGGAGGTCTGGAACGCTTCTGCGAGAATGTTGTTTTTTTCTGTGGTAATGAAGCTTTGAAACAATTGTGTTCTTATTAGGATAAGTAACGATGATATCTCGGAACAAAAACAGATATTTGATGTGAGACTCGCGACTGTCAGGACACGATTACGTAGTTGAAGGGTTTCGCGTTACATATTGGACAAACAAGTACATATAGTTGCATGAACTATTTCCATTAGCAAACGCCGTTATCAGCAATAAGAGTAAATAAATGTAACGACCACGTGTCAAGGGTATGACTATCGCGATGGCTAACTGAATGAGGGTCACGACTAAGAAATTAACTCTGGTATTATTGGCAAATGCAATAATTTACAACGTGAATTACTCCATTTTCACTTTGATCTAATTTTGTTACTGATCTCTCTGTCGTAAGGATGTCAAATACAAGAAAAATACGATAATCGAGTAACCTACATTTAATGTAAATTACTTTTATCATCTGTAATTGAACTAGACAGTTAAATCGTGAATTTCAAAATGTCAGTTTAAAATAGAAATTTAGTTAGAAAGATTCATTCGTTTCTCGCGATTAAAAATAATGACAGGAATTACTGCTCTTTTAACGAACGAGGCGTTCATTTTCATTTAACCATAACCGCGGTGTAATTTGTAGTGATTAACTTAGCGTTATATTAAACCAGAGCCGTGGCATTCGATTATCGAGCAGATTCTCATCTTGTGCGTGACTCACAACACACCATAATTCTCTTTTTTTTTCGTTAATCAATAGACTGACCTAATTTCGTTTAAAAACGTCGCGTGCGCTTTTACCAATCTGTTCGATTAACTTCACGTGCGAGGATTTTTCTACACTCTCCTCTCGCATTTTGAATGAACATTATACGTTCTGTCAATTCGGAGAAACTCATTTTCAAACAATTCGCCTGTAACTCATTTCACCAGTGATCTATATACGTGTAGCAAACTTTCTCTCCACGAGGGAACTTCAATGAGAATAATATTGTCGAAAGTCTGAAATTTTTGCCAAATCGACGAGAAAAACAGTTGCTTCGTTGCACAAAAGTTTCACGAAGACTTTCAAATTACGCGTAAATCGATAAAATAACAAAGGGAGGGGCGATGAAGCCGGAGGAGGGGGAGGAGGTGGGAGGAGAAGAGACACGAAGAAGAAGAAAGGACAGTATAGAAAGAAAGAAAATCAGAGATACACTTTGAGAGAGATCAGTTCTCTGTTCTTTCTCTACTCCACTTTTTCAAAGTTACCTGCAACGGCGTTGAGATGCTCGCGTTCCAAGACCCACCCTCGATATTGTTCGAAACAACCCCATCTTTTATATTCACCAAACGAACAGACATCTCAAACTTGGCCTGGTGTTCTCCGTTCTTCGAACCCCATTTAATCCCGGCGTAAGTCGGTGTCATATTCTCGTAAGCTTCCTTTAATCTATTGAAAAAGTTCAGCTTCCTTTTCGGAGTATTGGTATTGTCATACTCGTTGCAGGTGATGTGCTTGGGCTCCATTGGCCAATCTCCGTTGTCCAGGGCCAATTTCATCGCGTCGACACCCAGTTGCACCAGGTCGTAATAGAACGCGGAGGAAATGACCGGTTTCGGCAACGAAGGCCCGGTCGTTGGATTCTTCTTGCTGAATTCTGGCCTCATGAAGAGGGCGTTGATATTTTTACAGTCGCAGTTCGGCAAAATGTTGATTTCCGGGGTCAACAAAAACCAACCGAACTTCTTGCCGGTGAAGTTCGAGACTTCCGCGATTTCCAGAACCGCGTCGATGATATTTTCGTCACCTAGGACGAAATAGTTCACTATGTCCAAGTCCCGCAAGGTGGCTAGCTGCTTTTTCATTTCCGCTATCTCTGGATCGATTTCGTTGATCACGTGCCTGGTCGCCACGTTCAACAACAGACTCTTGTACTTGTGATCCATGACGAAGTTTTGATCGTACAGAATCGCGGCATTTGAAATGTTCAGTTGGACGCACAGCTCTCTGACTGCTTGCGGTATTAAATCTGTCGGTGGCATTACTTGAATCAGATATCCTTGTTGATCCATGTTCAAGTTCCTCCAGTACAGAAGATCTCCTTCTTGACCGTATTGAGCGGATAACGTGGGGATTCCAAGAGCAGCTGTGAATGAGTTAGATATCTTGGCAGCCAAACCGGCCGTCGTCGTATCTATTAGCAAGTCCGGGACTCTGGTCCCACCCTTTTCCACCGCTGAATCCCAAGCACTGCAAATACGATCGAGGGTGTCGTTTACATCGGATTCATTCACTTGCACGCTCCACACTTTGCCCAAATGACTCGGGTACTTTTCATTGATCGTCTCCAACGCCGATATCACGCTGCTGTTTGCAACTCTGTTGGTTCCCTCGTTGATAATGACTGAAAAGATTGATAGTTTTAGAATTGGTTTTTAAGATTTAAAGATCTGAAATTTTAAGTTTGGAACTTGAAGTTAAAAAGAATTGCTTGAAAAGCTCAAGATTAAGAAATCGAACGATTGAGATTACTCACAAAGATTGACAGGTCTTGTCCTCGTAGGTTCTCGGTCGCTCGTCGTATTCTCCTGCGCGTGCACCGCGAATTCCCCGCAAAATCCAAGGTAACCGCACACGGCGATCGCGAATCCCACGAGTCTCATTCCAAACACGTAAAAACCAATTCCAATGATCGTGAACTTTTAAATTCCACTCTTGCGAAATCTCGCCCTCTCTCCCCCTTTCTTTTCTTTTTATTACTCTTCAACTTGCTTGAAAGTTCGTCGAAATGATTCCTCTTGTCGGATGGGAGAGAGGGCAAAGCAAAAAGAAATTGTCAAAGCGTCGAAATTGCAGCTAATTTTCCCTGGTCGAGTAATTGGTCAGTTGTTCGAGTTGGTTTCGATCGCGTACGCGATGCGTCTCGAGGTCGGGATATCGCGTGCGGAAATCGGTCAAGCAACTAAGGCTGGTCTTGAAACCGAAAGCCAGGCTTCCTCTCTGTTTCATCGTGTTTGTCCAACGGTTGCCGCGGGGATGACCTAATCAATTCTTCCTATCAACGCAGCTCGTCTCCTCGTTCGTTTCCGTCAGTTTTTCGACCAAATTCTCGATTCGTCGGCCATCTCGCGCGGTCGCCAGGAAAATAATCGCGGAGCACGTACGACGTGCCGAGTCACCGCGCGAAGAATTTGCATGTCCAACTTCGCGTGCCGTCAGTTATCGTTATCTCGTAATTGACCACTAGATCGTTAGTTTCCTCTTGTCACGTGTACGTACACATTCGTACACGTCCGTTTGAAACTTTCATTTCGATATCGATATCCTCGTGGCTGGCGATCGTGATCACCCTCGGCGTGCATCGTTCGTAACGAAATTGATTGTGTTTCTCTTCTAATTCTTCGTCTTTTTTTTTTGACGCACGATAACTTTATTTCATTCTTCGTTTAATTTCTCTCTCTCTTTTTTTCTTTTTTTGTTTTCCTCTCCTGATGAAATCACCGAAACTCGAGCTAGTCGATTGGTGCAAATGCTAAATGAAAATGTCGAGATTTATACCTCATCCCCTAGTGCCACGTTACAACGCGCCGCGTGAAGTTGATGAACAAACAAAAGCGTCGAAAGAAAACAACCATTTTGCTTTGATTAACATTTACTTTTCTCGCACAGCTTCAAAAAATATTGCACTACATTCGGGCGTAAACATACACGCGCGAAATGAAAAACGTGAAAATATCTCATATTATTCAAGCATTACTCCTTTTTCTTTCTTTTTTTTTTTTTTGTAGGACACACTCGCTTTCATTTGGGTTCTGCGTTACCTTTCACGGGGGGTTGATCGTGTTTTCACAAAAAGACCCACTTCCTTTTTTATTCTTCCGTTTAACTGATAGCGATGCAGCAGTATTAAATGTCGAGCATCAGAAGCGAGTGGAGAGTGATACGCCGAGAAAAATTAACAAGAATATTACGACCAAATTATCGAGGTCAAAGCCCGCGTTAAAATCCTTGTCGCTCTCAAAGGACTTTCGTCCAACCATTTCTTCTCCAGAGCGTTTAATCTTCATTCAACTGCCAGATAGGTAATCCTTTAATTAAACATTGAACGTTAAATGGAGCTGCAAATGGCAGTTACTCTGTTCCACCTCGAGATTGCATGATTTTATCGTTTATCGTAGGATTCAGGTTTACGATTATGATACGATAAAATTATATGTGATCGAGTCCGATTTGGATCGTTAAGCTCCATCTTCAATGAGGAATTATGAATTTCTCGTCGCTTCTTGTTGCTACTTGTTTCAGAACACTTCCAACAAACTACTTAGTCCACGCTGAAAAAACACAATCTGAAGCTACGTTTACATTAGGCTACACATTGAAACGGGACCAGATCGCTCGATTAAGAATAGACGAGTGTGCTATTTATGGTTGAAGAGTTGGAAATCGACTCAGCTTGATTGATACTGCGTTCACGCGGATCGATTTTGAGTAGCTTAACCCTTTTGTAAACTTTTCAGACATGCTCATTAAATGCAAATTAATTAACATTATATGACAATATATACGATAATGTAACAATAGTAAATATTCGTATTCACAGAACGAGAGAGAGAGAGTAATTCGAATTTCTGTGTGCGTTAAGAAAGAGAAAAAAATTTGTGGAACAATCGCTATCGATCGACTCAATTATTCGATCAAAAACTGTATAATGTTTTATCAAACACCTCGATCTTGTTTCAAGAGTTTCGTTTGTTACTAGTAGTAAGTTGTCCACGTTTTTCGCAAGGAAGTACGGGCACGAAAAAATCTGAAGGAAGGCGAAAAACGTCATCGTCAAAAATTCAGTGTGACGAGTCTCAACTTCCTTCTCAAAGGAGAACCTTTCCGTACCACGAGAGCATACGATTCCTTCGCCGACTTGTCTGAAGTAGCAGTTCGTCAGCACGAGATACTTTATAGCGATAGCATATCCCTCCGTAAGAGCGAATTCGTAAGTGCGGTTTACGTTGCTGGTCTTCACCGCATGCTCCACGCTCGGAACAAATCCCGCGTTTCATCGCAAAATACATCTTCGTAAACTTGTCCTCCAACGGATAATCCCACACGACGTAATCGGATCTGTCCCGGTCTGTTGGTATATTCTCGTCCAACGTCATATGTCACCAGCACCTAAACGAGCAATTTTCCATTCATCTTGTGTTTGTCTTCAATTTCCTCTCGCCCTTTCTTCCGCGAAAGAAGTCGATCAAACTGACGTTAAACAACGTGTTTGTTCTTTCGGTCGTTCTTGTCTGAACCGTATTTCTCTCAGCGTCGGAAAAAGTATCTTCAATTTTGCGACGAAGATTGAGTAATACATAACATTCGATTGTGGTGAATTAAAAATTGCAAAACTTGCTAATTTAACCTTCCAAAAGTTAAATATATCGAGAGATGTACCACTTTCTTTTTCATACTAGAATATTAACGAGCTTTTCTGCTTGCCAAAACAAGAGATTGAAACATAAAAATTTCACAGCGAAGTTAAGAACATTACAGGTGAAATTCATTTTTAAAGTGGAAAGTGGCGTTAAGGAGGAAACAATTTTCTAGCTTCGTCATCGTCGCCAAGGAAAAAAAATATCCAGGAAAAAGGCTGAAGAATTGGCCACTAACGGAGTACCGAACACGATACTGCTTTCTAAGATCGTCGATGGACTTCGACGCTTTCCTCCAGCTGCTCTCGAATCTCATAAGCCAGCGAGATTGGCAGTGTGAGCAGCGACGACGATGACGAAGCCGAACACAGGCCGCTATTTTCCCCGGTAAATTTTTCGGCGGTTCCCCACCTCCGAGTGAGGAGTGATTGACGTGAACGCGAATCAGAAGCACCCCATCGACGAGGGGAATCGATCGTCCGCCCCGTTCCGATACTTTGCTCGATTGTTCCGGTAACTAAAGGGCGAGTACCACTCGAGAATATATAATAGAAATACCGGCAAGAGGAAGGCGAACGCAAAACCTCAAACCCAAAAATCCATACCAGTCGATCTTTAGGATCATTAGGAATCTGAAGGACGGAAGTTGCTTCCTTCTCTTCAGCATCATTATAAGAGCAAAACCGCTCGGTTCCTGGTACGGGACAGTAAAGTCCACTATCTGGATATTGGGACATTATCCTGTTAAATCTGCAACGACTCGAATCGACGATCATCGATCGTGTATAGTAAAACTTGATTTGTTTGAATTAAATTTTCAGTCAGTATCTGATTCGAAACGCTGAATCCATTTGAGGTTGAACATCTACAAGGAAGAATAATCCAAGGTAATTATACAGCGGAAAAATCACTAGTATAGTGAGTGACTTTAATTATACAAGTTTATATAAATAGAGTTCACTGTTACCATCAGGATCTCGAAAGATTGGAATAGAGAAATTAATAGAAAAAGATACTTTGTCTGAAATTCGTTATTAATGTATGGTGCGATACCGATGACCTAATCATTTAAAGAGTGAAATGAAAATAATTGAACTTTGGTTTCATTTGCAATTTTTAAAGATGATTTCTTAGTCCTGCTGGATGTGATCGATATCGATTCCACAGCGATGTCCGATTCGTAGATCACACCGTTCCAAAGTTCAGTGTCCAAATGCCCGTATTTCTCGTCGAACGATTCTCTGCTCGTCCAATCGAAATCGCAAACGATGCGATATCGTTCAGAAAATCGATGCAATATCCATAGAAAGCGTCGCTGGTACTATTGTGCACGACGTACGGTGGAACGATTCCAGTTACCGCTCGATAAACCGGTCTGCTTCCCTCTTACTCGGTTGCTCGGTTCTTAGTTTTATCAGCCTGTCTCTTGGCTTGGTTGCACAGCTTTATAACCGCGAAATTAGATGGGAACCGCCGTCTAATTTTGTGGGAGGAGAAAAAAAATCGAGCGATTCTTTCCGCTCATTCTTTCCGTTCTATAATCCCGCGAAAACGTTACGCTCTATTGCGGCCGCGCTCGACTGTTTATTTGGCGGAATATTGCTCTCGAATTATAAAATAGAGGATATTATCGCGGATTGTCGAAGAAGGAAGAATCGATCGGAAAACGATCACGGGAATTCACAGCGTTCGAAAAAACAAAAGCGAGGGGAGATAAAGTTTTTCAATCGGGTAACTAAAATATTTCCCGGTATTTTAAATTTCTATGGAATTCAGCGTACATCGAAACTTTGATGCTTTTCAAGCAGACTGTCAAACGTGTCGATAAATCTGAAAACAAAATCCACCGGGCGAAAGAAGAAGAAGAGAAAAAAATGAAAGTTTAAACTCTGGTAACAGCGTTTCATAATCGGGATGTCCGGCCAGCGACGGGCTTGTTCTACTTACGCGCCATTACTGACACGCTTCGCCAAAGTAGTGAATGGACCAAATAAGAGACACTCGATAATACGATTTGCAAATATACTTGGATAGTTGCAAAGGGGAACGTAAATCACAAAGTTCGGAGAAGTGGCTCTCGTCTGTCTGTTTTTCGGGTCTTCTCTAAATCTATTTGCGCTGTTACTTCGAAACGTCTTTGAACGTCAAATCCTGCTTAAGTTAAGGCGTTATCAATCTTCGTAGCTTGAAATAGCCCCGCGCTATTTTCCGATCGCAATCGCCAACGAACGAGCACCATAAATTTCCGTGGTTAAAATTGGCGTCGCGGTTTCAAGTAATTAATGCAACGGGTGATGAACACGCGAATAAATATGTCTTTCGTAAGCTTTTACCTCGGCGCGGGCAGCCTAGCTAAATATTTATACAGTTTTAAATTTAATTAAAATTACAAAATTGAAGAAGAAGGGAAAATTGAGAATTATATTCGTCGCGTAATGTATTTGGCAAAGGGGGGAATGATTTACGTGCCTTGGCTGCCTTTGGATTATGCGCAAAAATTTCATTCTCATAGCCACGACACGTAGAAAATTATGATAAATTGTATTTGCCTGTTTGAATTGTCAATTAATCCCTTCTCGGAATTTTTCTTCCAAGATCCTTCCCTTCCGTGGCCTTAAGCCTGTAGCGGCTAGCGGATGTTGGAGAAAATTCCAACGCTACAAAAGCTAGGAGAATTTACGACTCTCAAGTCATACGAGCTGTTGAATGACGAAGGCCATGTTTTGTTCTCAAGATGCGTAGGACAATGAAGTCCGCATCCAGTAATAGTAGTACGGCCAGAACAGCAATCGCGAGCGTCGTAAATTCTAGGATTAGGAAGGGTCAGCACTTAGGCCAGCGGATCTAACAGATATCAGATGGCAACGTGTGCGGCCCGGAAAAATGCCGCTACGTCATGAAGAAATTCGGAGAAATTGCAGCCCCACTCTAGAGAGTTTGACCAATTAGAAGCTCAAGCCAGTAGCCTAGGTTTCTATAAAAGACGACGCAAGCGGGAGCGATAAGCATAAGTATTATTATTATAGTAGAGTACAGATAATAGTGCAGTGAGTAGAGACAGTACAGTGTAACACGCGCATCGGCAACACGCTCAGCGTCCGTCATAGCTTGTACCACGTATCTTATAAATAAAGATATTCCACAACGTACACCGTCTCGTCAATCACCATCCTTCTCCAAAAGCCCTTAACCCGGCTTGAATTCTGGTGAAAATATTTGCAGTCTGACCAAATTATTTCCACGTTCATCGTCATCCAATTTGAAAGCAAAAAAATCAGGACGTTGACGAAAATATAAATGCAAGATGTGACGTTCATAATTAATAAATATCGCCATTGCACGCAGCGTTTGCCGATGTTTCTCAATTTCACTGAAAATTTTGACTCGTGTTACCTCAACGACCGGGACACAGATTGAAACATGCATATTATAATAGAGCGTAATAGACACTGGAATTTTAGGGAGTAAATTCCAACGAATCTGTATAGGCGATCGATCGGATGGCGAATCTCGAGAAAGGTAAGGGTGGGTGGAGGCGCGACAGGAGCATCGCGTAATGCTCGATGTAATTACGAGTCTCACGGAGCCTCCAATCCCTGCGACGATATCCGTGGATACCTATAGATCGGTTATTAATTCGTTGGTAACCTTTTAGCAGGACCGATATCGGAATCGTGAATTTATTGCCAGTGGCAGCATACCGCAACAAAGGCAGACCAATTCGGCCCTCGCTAGGGAGAATTAACGACGTAAATTTATCGTCGTTGCAGCCGTGGCTAGATTCGCCCCTCCCCCCTCCCTCCACCTCTAGCGTTTTCTTTTTTTTTTTTTCCTCCGCCCCGAAATATCGTCGTGTTTGCGCACGGTCCGCGTGCCCCCGATTAATAACCAGAAAAACCACCGCTGCCCTCGAAAATTGGATTATGAATTTCCATCACGGGCGCAAAGAAGGACGATGGGGGAGAGCAACAGGGAGGAAACAACAGGAACAAAACGAAAAAGCGGAGGGGAGCGAGAGAGGTGGGAGCGCGTTCGCGTTTTCCCCGGCGAAGCAAACTTTAATTGCCGCGAGTCACTGAATTCCGATAGAATAAATGAAAAAACGGCGGCGACGGTCTAAAAGGGGGTTTGGGCTCGTTTGATGTGATTCGCGAGGGGCAACTGGCATCGATATCCGCGCAGGATTAAATCAGGAACAGAACCGAATCATAATTCTTTTGATCACGATGAAAAAAAAAAGAAGAAGAAATAATTGAAAATTACTCGATTCGTTCTCTCGCTTTTCGCATCGTTCGACGAATCTTACGTCGAGCAGGAGGGGATCGTCCCGTTTGTTAGATATTAGAGTGTCCAATTTCGAAACAACGGGAAACGGGAACAGATTTTGGGGATCCAAAACCGGGGAAAGCTGCATCGGCCAGAAACTTCCCCGATGGCTTTCCCAGATCAGAGAAATTGTTAATTTGAAAACCGTCTCGGTGACTGTAAATCTTCGCGAGGATTGGTCCTCTCAGGTTGGGTCTGTGTTTCTATATCTGGCTGCCGCGCGAGAATGGTAGCTCAAAGCTTGCCACCTTCGTTGCTTTTCCACGTTGTCTCCTCTTTTACCCTTCCTTTTCACTTTCTCTCTCTGTCCCTCTCCACTTTCTACCCTCTCTGTCTTGCTTCCTCGTCTTTCGGTCTCGTTCTTTCCTTTTTTTTTTCTCCTCTTTCTCTCTTTTTTTTTTACACAAAGTATTTTTTCCCCCCAACAATACCGAACACTATAGTTAGGCGTCGTATTGTAAATCACAGGCGAGCTTTTTCCACGTATTCGCATGCAAATTGGAACACCTTGACGTGTGCACACACACGCGCGCGTATATATGTGTTTGTTGGTTGCCATTCTTCGATTTTCCCGACGTATGATATTGTCTCCGTGGCTGTGCGTCTGTTCGATGCTAATTCTGACGATGAGGGAGGGACAGAGGGAGAAAGAGAGCGAGAGACAGAAGGACAGAGGCAGACGTTACGGACGAAAATGAAGTCCTTGATGGAACGCTCTCGCCCCTTCTACCTTCCTGTCGTCGAATAACTCCTCATTATCAAATGACATTATTTTCGAAAAGGAGGAACGACGTGTCGTGGACTGGTAATTAGAACCTTTTCTCAGTCGAATCATATTTGGTCCTTGAGAGCTTCACGGTATTTCGCGTTTCCCTTTCTCTCGCTTTCTTTCTCCTTAATTAACGATACAACGTTCCTTCGTTTGTTAACTGAACAGCTACAGACACTCTCTGTAGCGTGATATATTCTGTGCGTTGTGCGAATCATTTTGAGATTTTGGCGATCGATTATGTTGGTAAAGTTTGAAACAATCTGCATAAACAGTCAATTATTCGTTATTGAACTTCAACATTCCTAATTTACTTTAATACTTTACATTATAGTTTCTCGGTGTATTTTTGCTATAATTAGTTTCAAAGATCAATCACGGCGGTCGTGTCTCACGTTGCACTGTTAATGAAATTTCAAATTTAGTTCCAGAAATTACGTATACAGTACGCACTGTATCGTACACTTTCATGAACTAGCGCAATCGAAGCGAATTTCATTATCCACAAATTAACTTTGTCCATTCGTTTACGTAGCAATTATTGCCAAACTCAAAGAGTCTTTCATACCTCGTGGGCCACGAAGGTAAATATGCAAAGTAACGAAAGATATCGAGGATAGTTAATAATTGCGATAGTCGATCGATAAATTAGTTATGAAAATTCCTTTGTCCAACTTGGACAACGCAAGTACTTTTTGCTGTACAATTCACGTTTGCCGAGGCAAAATTCATGGCACGAGGAGCCGGAAGACCGCGATGGTACGTAACATTTCTAAAATTAACGCCGCGGAGGCTAGCCACGAAGCTGCTACCGTGCGTAACAATACGCAATTTGCATTTGCAAAATCTAGAATTAAAATGTCACCTGTAAAATTTATCTCCTTCGTTACAACCTAGTCTGCTTGATTCGATTGATCAAACGCAATCTCTCTGTTAATGAAACTTTTATCATCATCGCGTTTGTTTTTAGAGAGACGTTACCTCCGGATAATGCGTCCCGGAAATGAAGGTACGTAATAGGACAGTTCCCTCCCCGACAGATTCTCAACTTTGCCATTTCATTCACTTTGTTCTCTCGAGCTGCCCATCGTTGAATACCTCGTTTCAGAGAAAAGTCGAAAGTCAGTCTCAGCGCTCTTTCGTTTCGCGGAAACTTTGTTCCCAACAGTTGCCATTTGAAACAGGCGTAAATCTCATTTGAGCGAATAACGACCGAATCATCTATCCCAACCCTTTGTGGGCCCGTAGTAATTTTCAAAGTGTAAATCAGCAGGTTTTGCATTCTACAAACGAAAGGAGGTGCGACTTTTTCGAAAATAGAGACCAGAAAGGGCGAATCCTCTCGAGGTTTTTTAAATTAGATTAAATCAAAACCGAAGCAAAATTAGGGTCGTTGAATGCATCTGCAGAAGATAACGAACAGACTGTCGATTTTTAAAAATACGAAATTTCACGGAACGCACGTGATAAATCTGACTTTTGGTACCTTCTGTCGAGGCCCTACTTTTTTAATGATACTTCAAACGTATGAATTTGCAGAGGGAAGTGCAGTTTGAAAGAAGAAACGGGAAAATAGCAGGAAATAGAAATAACGATGGATCCACGGTTTTCCTTTGTCGACGTCTACGCAACTTCTCTCCTCGTCTTCTAACACACGCTCGTGTCATTTCTCTTTCCTGTCACGTGAGTTTTCTCTTCTTCGACCGATCTTTCTTCCATTTTTCACTCTCCCTTGCCTCTCACGATCAGTTTCGTGCAATTCTATAATTAATCAAGATCAATTTACGATGTTACGTGCATCGAAGCAATGTCGTTTGATGTTTTTAAACATTCACGTTCTCCTGACATCTTCGCGCAATGACATTTTTCTTCCTCCATTGTCATCAATGTTTGATCAATCTCATCGAAGATCACTGTATGTTCCATCGAGAAATTTACATGAAATTCACGGTTTCGATCTTCAAATGGCAAATTTCACTTTGTATTTTATGTTCTGCTACATTTTGACTTTCATAATATTTTTGAGGAAAATTAGTTACATTGATGTTAAAACATCGTTGAAGAAAAAATAAACTTAGAGCTATAGATAAAAAAGTAGAGGAAGTGAACGCTTGAAAATAAATCGTTTTTTCTCGTTTGTACAAGTTGTAACAGTTTCGAATATCAAATTTTCATCGAGTGTCCGAGTACTTTCGCGAACCAATGCGCGTACAGTGTAAATCTCACGGTTTACGCCATAACTCTCTTTCTCTACGTAGCTTAATCCTTTATCGAAACAATCGTTTATTTAGAGAAACTCTAATTCCATTTATATTCAAACTCCTCCGTCGACGCGATTTGTGGAAGTTGCACGATTTCAGCGTGCCTGAGTATCGGCACAACAACAATTGGCATGCTTATTTCCAGTAACAATTACCCCAATAAATCGTTGCCATTATCGCTAATTTATTCTCAAGTATCTGTACACACACACACACACGCGCGTCGCAGCATTCTCCTTTGAGAACTTTATTTCCCTGCGCACGAAGATCTCCGGTCGTGCCGATCTTTCGCTCGGATAGCGGGGAGAAAAATTTCTCATTTACGTACCGGGAATTTCCCGAGGAATTTTAACTTTCAGATAACCCGGCAGTCCATTGGAAATGATTAATGGGTCCACTCTCCAGAGGAGAGTGCCACGAACGAACGGAGGGACGAATTGATCGGTACAACTATTTCGCGGCCGGATCCATTAGAGTTATAAGCAAAGTTATGAGCGATCGAAATGCAAACTACCGTTTGATTGGGTAGCGCTCGATGATTCAGCCGGGCCGGGCGGTATAATTTTCGATCAAACATTCTTGATACACCGGGTCGCGCAGACCGTCGTGAATCCCAAGTATTTAATAATACCACTCGACGAGTAATTCGCGATCCGCAGTAGTTTCGTAACGTAGGCCGCAACGATTTACGAGCGTGCAATCAGTTCCAACAGCGGACGTGGTGGTCCGTGCCTCAAGAAACAATACCGAGAGACACGTACACGTGTATAAGCTTCTGTATCCTCGAATCGATTTACATGCAAATTGATCGATGGACCGAAAGGGGGGAGGGTCGTATTTCGGAAAATTCAACGCGTCTTTGAAACGTGGCGCGGCGTAGAATGACTCGCAATGAACCGGCATTACGCGATAATTGCTGCTTTAATGGTTATTAGACGGTTATCAATTTCGAACGAGACGCGAGATCAGCGATAGAGGCCGGCCATCGTACGTACGTGGAAAAATTGAATAAACCGGCATCGCCGGCCAATCAATTCTTAACACGCTTAACACGCGTCGCGGCTCTCCCTCGAAGCCGGTACGCCAGATAAACGTCGGTTTATCGCGTTGTAAATTATTGTTGTGTCAGGAATTTATTGCCCTTCGCTCAGCGGTTCCCAACCGAACATATCTGCGCGAGATGCGTGAACATCGCGAAATGTTTGAATTCGAACATCCACTCGTTAAGTAATTTACGCGCTGCGAGATATATTTCGTTGAATAATTAATGTGCTTTTAAGCTTATTAAATATTAATTCGTTAAAAGGTATAACGTTATAATTTCATCGATATTTTCATTGAATCGATATATTCCGGCTTATTCCTGCGTCCCCGAACGAGTACACAAATTTCCTATTCGCGTTAATAATATTCGGAGACTTTAAATGAGAGATTTAATTGATTCGGAGTTAATTAACTTTGGACGTCGATCATCTCGTTATTCGATTTTAGGACATCTAAATTAAGTCAATTCCAATTTTTAAAACGCTTTCGTCGTGCTTTGAATCATTTTAATTCATTTAACGTATTAAAAAAAAAAAGAAATTGTTCGATCGCGGTTTTGCACTCTTTATCTCCAGAGTGAAGCTTTGAAATCAGGATTAAGTGTCGCGTTAAGTGGTTAAATTCATAGTTCGTAATTATTCACTTATACGATGTAACGAACTAATGCGATACGTCAAGTCAGTCTTGCTATCTCAGCCTTCTCATCTAACGTGCCTCTGTAGATACCGCGCAAGTCTTATTTTTCCAAGGCTTTTCTACTTCGATTCTACAATATATACTCGGCTCGATACAGTCGGGCTACAGTATATTTTCGAACGTCACGTTAAAACACGGATCGGCACATCGCTGAACAAAGATGAAAGAGCAGCCACGCGCAGCTATCTCCAGATCTCAAGCGACAGGGGAAGTTTCATTGCGGAAGCAACGGGGCGCGAGAGCCAGCAGCAGAAAAGTGCGCGTTGCCTTCCCTATCGCGATCTGCACGTTCACCCTCGCCTACGGTCGCGTGGCAGCCGTAGAAGAGAAACACGATGGCCCTCGTGCTCGCGATTCGTCCGCGATCATGCGACCGGCGCACGTGATTTCGCGATCGTTGCATTGCATTTTCGTCGCACACGTACGTACATGGGCGCGCGATGACTGGTCGCCTCGCCAAAATTCCCAGATATCGTAGATCGAAATCTCCTCGGCGCCTAACACGCGCGAAGCACGAAGCGCAGTGAAACTCTCCGCTTTATCGTGTGACGCGCGTGACAAGAACCTTAAACCTCGTATTAGTTTCTCATTCTAAAAATAATGGGACAAACGTAGGTATAAATGTCAATGCATGCTCTCTAATAAAAATAGGAATATTGGAACCAAGCCCAATTATTGTCTCGTCGTTGCGAGCCACGTCGTTAAAATTCTGCAAATATTTTTCGATATTCATTTTATTTTATTGTATTTTATTTTATTTGATTGCGATATTCGTTTCATATTTTATTTTCGCGTCTGTGGCCGTGACACAAGCGAGGATCGCAGGTACGATTTCTTTTCACGAGTTGTTTGTTTGTGTCTATGCCTTTTTTCCTGCCGCTAAGTGAAAGCAGGCTGGCACGAGGCTGTTTTCCTTCACGTATTAAGGACAGAGGTTAGAAATAGCCGCCCGGTACTTTAGAGTTCCACAGGGACCTTTTGTGACGAGCAGGACCGTCGTTCTGTTTGCTCTCGCGGGGAGCGGACCGGCATCTACAATTATCTTTCGGAATTGCAAAGGTCCGCCTGCACTCTAGGGAAGGGATTCTAACGTTCCCGTGTACTTTGCATTATGCAGATTCGTCACGTGTGTGCGTTCATCGAGCCATAGACACGGAGGGAAACCAGATCGTATACCTCCAAGATTTTAGTCCCTTGCTTTACGAGTTCTTCTTTCAATCTTGCTAGGTAAACGTTAACCGTCGTTAAATGTAGTAAAATTATTGAAATGTTATATCGTCTAATTGTTACATCAAATTTTGTTATATCGTGTATCCGAAGATTTTACTCCCATGCTTTACGAGTTCTTCTTCTAATCTTATTAAGTAAACATTAACTATCGCAAACGCAAATTATGGTTACATTACGTTATATTATGTAACTGTCAGACATAAACTATTGAAATGTTATGTTATATAATTTGTTCTTATTAATCTTCAATTTGGAGACAAAATTTTAATATCAAGATCTTGAATGATCATTTCGAACGTTATTATCGTCGACAAAATATTAAAGAAGATACAAATATTTCGAGTTATCACAAATATATTTATAACATCAACGCTTGTGATTTATTTATTTAGATATATTAATATTCCCCGTCATTTTTACGTGACTCTTTCAGATTCTTTAGAGAGAAACTCTACTCGTTCCTTTCTAAGTTTCTGAATCGTACAAACAACTGTCCTTCCCGTCTTCGAGACGTCGACATTCCCCAAAGAAGAGATCGGCCCTGAACGACGCAACGACTCGAAGAACGAGACGCTAAGTTGGACGATTCCCGACCCCGAGTCTGAGCAAAAGCAATTTTCATTTGAGGAAGCGGAAGAGTGGGAGAAGAATTATGGAAAAGAAAAAAAACAGCGGCCACTGTGTTATGCATAAAACATTTATCAGATACATTAGCGGCCGCTCGGCTCGCGTGGATTTTACAACTTACCTCGATAACGAAGTTCCCCCGCGGGGTGCACCGAGGAGGGCACTCATGTATTTTTCATTGAAGCAGCCTCTGGTCATCTCTATGCATATTTCGACTTCAACTCTCTCTCTCTCTCTCTCTCTCGTCGTTCTTTTCACTTTTTCTCCTCCTCCTCCTCCTCTCACTCTCAGCGACGTTTCCAACGTTATGCATCTCGCGCGTGTACACACGAGGACGGCGCGACGGTTGCGTATAAAAATAGACAGCCAGCGGAGCTGGCTGGAGGAGAAAAAAATGAATTTCCGCGGCTTTAGGACCTCGTCCAGGAAAAAATGGTGGAGAGCAAACACGACGAATCAACGAAAGCGGCCGGACTCGCGCCCCGCGAACGTTACAAATATTGCCACTCGCGTTTTGAAGAGCATTCCTTTTGCCCGAGTTAATCTTGTAACTTCGTTGATCGTTCGCGCGCACCGCGATGGCGAGGGATGGAATAAAATACGACGAGATGAAATTTTTGTTGTACGCGGGGGCGATTTCAAATTTCCAACGACGAGTCGACTTTCAGTCGCGACTCGGGATCGATAAAGTTCGTTCGCGCGGACGCTCGATGGAGCCGCAAGCTTCATTATTCCCGATGCTTTTTTAACCGACCGGTTTGATTACTCGTAAACACAGTCACTTGCTGAAAGGAATCAAACGCGTTGATGTTACTCAACAAGCTGGACGAGAGGGGTGGTTGATTTACGAGCACGCGCGAATGTAACAACTTGTTTGTTCCGTTTTTTTCTTTTTTTCATAGATCGTAAACGATTTACGTATCAAAGCGCCGAAGCGGTGAATCTTTAATCGTAGATTTCTCGACGAATCATTCACATTGGCGAGCGATTCTTTCTCAACGACGAAGTGGCGAACGTTTCGAGTATCGATTTGTTCCAAAAATGAGCGCGGATGGGAACGATGTATCGGAAACATCAGCAGCTATACTGCGTGTAATTGAAGGATCTCGAGTTCCTTTCCCAATTTTTTTTCGCTTCTGCTCTGTTACATTCACCGAACTCGCGGACAGTTAATAATATAACAGAGAATAATATCGGAACAAATTACGAACGACTCGATGAATCAGATGCGCAAATCACTTTTGTTCTCAATTTTAAGCCTACGGAATAGTATCTTTTTTTCCGCCTTTGAATTCATTCGCGTAAGTCAATCAGCGACTGGCTCTATAAAAAAGAGAAATCATTCGAATCTCGAGAAACTCACGGTCGCGAGAATCCATAAAAAATTTCCACCGAGGGAAACTACAAATTAGTCGCTTCGACCACTTCTGGCAGTTCTGGCATTAATTGAAACCGTAGAACCAAGGACCAACTGTGTTCCAACTAACTGGCAACCTGGCAGCTTGGCCGACCACCGTGGTTCGACACGATAAAACGTGTCTCGGTTCCCTTTATTTCCGTCACAAAAGAAAAATTCTGCGCGCGCTGACCAGTCCGGTCAGCACACGCGACTTTCTCTCTCTCTCTCTCTCTCTCTCTCTCTCTTGGTGGAAACGTGGCCGCGACATGCATGCAGGCGAGGGGGCCCTTTAATTTCGATGGACGATTTGTCGGCCGATTCAGCGAACGTCGCGTACGATTTGCAAAAGCACCCGATCCCCCGGAGTTCCGAATAGTATTGCACCGGCAAAGTGCCGGTTCTACCGTTAAAATCTCACCATGGGGGATTAGAGCGAGTTCTGGGGGTATTATCGATCAGTCCCTGTCACGTACGAACGAACGGACGCTCAATGATGCGGCAGCAATGTTTATCGAGTCGGCGTTTTTGCCACGTTAACCACGATAAGATTGTTTCTCTCTTTTTTTTTTTTTTGTTTGTCCCGCGATGCCGTGATATTATTCAAATCAGATGATGATCGATGCAACCGATACCGTGGTTATTTCCAAACGCCGGGGATTACGCGAGATTATTACCGGCGCCTGCCGATTTTCAAATAGTCACGTTGAAACTCGGTTGATCGTCGAGTTCGTATCAACTCGCGTTGATATCCATCGGACACTAGTGATGTACAATCCCGCTCAAAAATCTTTGGACAAGTACCGTACTGTACGGAATCGCTCGATGGAAGACGCATCGATCGACTCTCCGTTAATGAAAAAGCAGGACAAAGTTAAAGACGATGTTACGGGCGCGAAGTGAGTTACATTTCTTCTCAAGAATCGTGTATTTTCGTAATTCAGTTTGACTTCTGAGACGCATATTTGTTTCAAAATCCGGAAAGTAAGGTACAGACGAGAAGTCTGTAATGTGTTGATAAACAAATAAATAAATACAGTAAATGCATTCGGTACATAATACACTCTATCGTAAAGTGCGCGGAAAATTTAGGAATTTTATTATCCGTAATGAATCATAAATCCACCGACTGTCGAAAATAAAGAGTGTCCTGCGAGACTTTCGAGCGGGAATGTACTTAAACGCGAGCGCCAGCTCGAAAATAAAATGGTAAGTCGTTGTAAAATGGAATTTATTCGCGATCCTCCGCGCTTCCTGCGGAGGGACGCGGCGAAGGAACGGAAACTGCGGCTGATCGTTTACTTTTGCCAGCGAGATTCTCGTGTACCGTGCATAAACACCACGAGAAAGTCGCAAACTTTCTGGCATCTGGCTATAAAGCGCAGCCTCGTTTTATCCCGCGACCGAAAAAGCTCCCGCAACCGGGGAGAGAGATACCTTTAGTTTTGATTTTTCGTACAATCATTCGGCCTGTGTACATAGGCGAGCGTGCGCTCGGGAGAATGGTGGGGTGCTTTCAGGAGATTAATCACATCCGAAAAGGGTTTTCACATTTTACTCGTATATACTGGAATGCGTGTGTGTGTGTGTGTGTTTGTGTTTGTCCGTGTCTCTGTGTGCGTGTATATGTATATATATATACGTGTGTGTATATATATACATATTTTTTTTGTTCTAAATTTTTTTTCCTCTTCTTTTATTTCTTTCTTCTTCTCACTCACACGGCGGACGCACGAAAATTCCGAACCGGGAGCCGTAATGGATAACGATAACAACCGCGCTTCTCGTTTCTGCTTTTTCTCCTCGTTACTTGTACCCGATCTTTCAACGTGCCTCTTCACGGATAACAATTTCCGCGTGATAAAAACTCACGGTCTCGTGCCGCGTGAAATGAAAAATCCGTTTTGTTCTTCGGACGATCACGAACATTACGACGTGCCTGATGCGGGATACCTGATCGAAGAATCGCGATAAATAATTGAATAAATAAATTGGCGTTATTGCTTGTAGCGAGTTGTACGACGAACCTATGTAACAGATTTATAGAGAACGTGAAACAAAAAAAGACTATGAACAAAGTTTCGACTTAACCTCGCCAAAATTCGACGCTGTCTTCCGTTTGTTTCAAGGATCGCGCGTCCAAACGAAGCTTAAAGGTCGTGAAATTGGACGGGCACCGTATAGGCGGATCGGTAGTGGTGGTGCACAGGGTTAATCCACGTGAAACGCGAAATACGAAATATGGAAATTAGATACGATGGACTTCCGGCTTGAAAATAATTAAAGTGATTCACCGGGAAAGGGGGCACTTTGCGATATTGGTGCTTGCCGGATGACACAGAGAAGCGTATTCGGTATCCAGAAGTAATGAATTTTTGCGCCAAACTGAAAATTTCCACTGTACGCGTCTCTGTCTCTGCTTCTTCTTTTTCGTTTCACCTTTCTCTCTCTCTCTCTTTTCTTTTTTGTTTTTGTCAAATCAAGAGATCACGCGAAACGTTCGAAAAAATCGCGACGGCGACGGTGGATTCCCGGGGCGGAGAAATCCCGTGCGTCCTCCGGGATGGATATTTGGATCCGACAGTGATATTTTTCGCTTCCGGTTTGACAAGGTTCCTCGCGCGCCGGAGAAGACAATCGACAATCGCTTTCGACAGATTTACTCATTCACGCTGTACTCCACACGCTACTCGTACACATACACGAATGCTTGTTCTTTCTCTTTTCCTTTTTTCTCTCTCTCTCTCTTTGGTAACTCGTTCGTCAATTTTATTTGAATATATTTACACACTCAAGCGGCAGGCTCGCATGAACACTCGATGGTCCGTGCTTCCGGGACCATCGCGACCGGAGCGTTTCCTCTCCCCTTCGTCTCAAATCAAATTCTCGGTATTCGTATATCCGTACGTATATCGATGAATAGCATCGTTAAAGTTCGCTGAAACTTTGCTAAAATTATCGTTAGTGAAAACGGTTCACGCACAAGTTATCCGAACAACTCGCGCCGGAAGCGAGAGTTGTGATCGATTATTCGAGTGCGTATTATTCGTCCATGTATACTCGAGCCGAACAGAAGAAAATTCTCCGCGAGACGATCGAGCCGTAACTAACAGGTTTAAGAGAATTTATCAATCGAAAATTCAGCGCGGGCTCAGCTGCGAGAAGGGTCATCGAAAGGAACGAACGACGAACGACGCGTCGTGTCGCGGTATGATTTTCATATGCAACGGACGCGTTTGAAACACGGCGACGGAGGGTTTTTAACCTCGTTAACGATTTCATTTCGGCCAGCGCGTCCTCACGTGGATATTTAATTAACATTGGAAAGCCGAATAAAAATATTTTCTCTGTTGATCTTTTTTCTTTTTCTTTTTCTTTTTTTTTTTTTTTTTTTTTCTGAGTATCCCGTTCGTCACACGATGTTTTGGGGTAATTTTATATTCACGGTATAACGAATGTGGGATGTGTCGTTTTCAAGGATATATATTTATATATGTGTGTGTATGCGTGTGCGCGCGTGTGTGTCTTTTTTTGTCGTTTTAACGGATTTACGAGTGACGAGCTCACAAAACATACGACGACGAATGGCGACGGTTAAACAATGGCGGGCGTATAGTCTTAAATTACTCGGTCGGCTTACTGTCTATTTCTTTTTTTTTTTTTTTTTTTGTTTTTAAACTGCGAACGCGGACATAAATTAGGAGACAAATATGTCAAATTAAGCTCGACGTTAAACATCCTCGAAAAATTCGGTCCGCCGGGACGCGCGTTTAATATAATAAATTCGTTTGGAGAGAGGAGCTCCACGCCGCGATTCGGGTCGCGGGACTCCGAGCTCCTGGTATTGCTATACTTGTAAATCACAACCACTGGAGTATTAGTTTAATACCTAGATGTGTGTATATATATATAATATATTTTTATGTATATGTCATACGTATCTAGCGTAGTGTTTTTCTCGATCGGGCGACCAGGCCCAATGTTACATAATAATTTATATATATATATATATATATATAAGATCGTCAACGACGTTTCGCGGATCAATTTGCAGTTAATTTTCGCGCGCGGCGAACGTATAAAAAAACAGTCGCGGATTGGGAAAATGCCATCCGCGAGTCGGACAGAATCGCTCTCTTGCAAAATTGCACGTACGTGTGCGCTGCGATTTCGCCAAATCGTACACGATCGCGGAGAGAGGAAGAAGAATGGGCACTGAGAGAAACGAGAAATACAGAGGGGAGAGAAATCGACGAAGGAAGTTTATCCTGCGTGTCGATCCGCGATACGTTCCTCGTACGAAAATCAATCTGCTGATACGGATGATAGTAAGTAAATGTAATAATGCTTTAATCCAATATATCATGTAGTACAATAATATTTCTACGCACTGCCGAACTTCCTATCCAAGAGACATCCGGTGAAATCCTCTTTCTCCGCAGCCTCGATAGCTTTCAAACCAGAAGACGTTCGCTTGAAAAGATTCTACGTATCCGTGTAAATTCGAGAAAGTAATTGGAACGTCTAATACAGACGCCGTTCGAAAGTTTCAGTCGCGTTGGGAAGATTTCGAAGGAGCAGATGCGAAAGTAAACGCGAGTGTTTTAACTACATTTTACATCGTGCGATAAAAATATACGCGACGATCGAGGAAATACGAATGTTTCATTCGCCGAAGCAATTTTCTACTTTTCGAGAGAGACGCGCGGAAACATTTGTTTTATCAAGAGAGAGACCTCCGAACGACGGTGTACACGAGCCAAGGTATTATTTCGGGGACGGACTTTGAGTTTCTTCGAAAGAAACATACGAAGTTGGAATTAGTCAACAGAGCCGGAGGAGCGGGGATAAATTGGATTCGCGTTTGGCTCGTTTCGCGATGAGATAATTCGAGGGAAACGTTCAGGAAAAATAGGCGAGGGGGGGGGGAAACAAACGGAACGCGGTACCACGAGATCGAGCGATTTGAATTTCGTGCGAGTTTTGTGCGCTTTGCTCGTTGGATTGGCTCGACGACAGTAGAGGCAGTCAATTATTCGTCAGACTTATTGGACTATCTAGTAGAATGAGCGGGAGAAGAAGACGTGGCCGTCGTAAACTGTCGGGATACGGGGCGATCGAGTGAAAACAAATTGAACGAGCGAAAACGAACGAATCGATCGGTACTCGTACTTTTTCAAAATAACTTTCTAATTGCCCGATGAATTGCGCGCGAATTTCAGCGAGATTTGTTCGTGACACGCGCGTATTTCGCGGCACGGGGATTCAAGGCAGTGGAAAAAACAACCGGTGAAAAACGGCGTCCTTCCGTGAAAAAATAAAACTCGTTCCGTTCGCAACAGTCAGCCGGGAAACACGATTTTCCAGGTACAAACGCTGTCCAAAATATTGCATTTTTTACCTTCCTCCCTTTTTTTTTTTTTTTTTATTATTTGTTCCCTCATTCATCGTTTGGCATCGTTTCTTTCGTTCTTCTTCGGTGAAAAAAAACGAACGACGCGACCCGTTTTTTTTCCACGATGCGGGTGTATCGCGCATTGATTGCCAGTCGTTTTTAAACGCAAACGCGTTCAAACACGTGTTGCTGAGCTGTCAAATATTCCGTCGAAAAAGAGAGATCAGAAATAAAATGAAACCTTCCTCGTAAACGGAAAGATAATGGAGAAGTTTGTGCGATCAAGCGCAACTGTCCTAAGCGTAATCTCGTCGAGGCAATGGAGGAGGAGCGAGCAACTGCTCCGAAACAGCTGATTAGACAAAGCGAAGGAACAACGCTCCAATCGGTGATCATTGGCTCGCAAAACCGCTGTTCGGCTGGATGGCTGGTTTCGGATGTATGCAATCGACGTGAAAGCTGTAATGGAGAAAATTTGCGATAACCGAGTCTGACTCGTCGTTTCCGAGTTTAACGGGGGTGGAAGAGGTGGGGGGGGGGGGGCGATACAGCGTGCATTTTACGAGCACTTCGGGAGAATGTGAAGTCCAGCTTCGCTGGAAATCGAGTCAGCCTCTCGTAATATTCACTGTCACGTTAACAGAGTTTGCTATCGTAAAAAACAGACGAACATGTGTAAAACAAAAAAAGGAGAAAAAAGGAGAAACAGGAAAACACAAAAGCGCGAAAGGAGAGAGAGAGAGATATGAAAAAAAGGGTTTGAGAGAGAGGAAAAGAATGGAAATAAGGCCGCAATTTTGACATCGACGAGACGCAATGAAACAAGAGAGGAGAACTTCACGCGGGAGGATTGAAAGAAACGCAGGCTCTCAGATCGGCTCTCAAACGTCCAATCAGAGCTGTCGGAACGTCGCGTTCGATTTACTCTTGGATAGGAATTCGCGCCGCGTTTGGACAGTGCCACGAATAAAGTAATAGTTCATTTGTCTATTCTAGTAATTAAAAATCTTGTAGTGTCCGTAGCACGGCTACGAACGTGTTCTCACAACCTTATCACAACCTTATTATAGAGCGCCCTGGTGACGAGGTCGAGTTTCTTTTTCGAATTAACCAGACTTTCGCGCCATCTCCTTTCACACGGGTTTACCTACGATACGTCCTCCTCTAACATCTCTCTCATCTTCTTTCCTCCTCATTCTGTTTTTCTTCTTTTTACCTTTGTTTTACCTTCGTGTCTATTTGTTCGATTTGGCCGGGCACTCGAGGGGACGGCAAACGTGTCACCTATTCCCTCGTTAATCGGCAACGACTCGATTTAATTCAATTCCTCGCGCCTCAATCATTCGCCGATACGAAACAAACGCGTTTACGAACCCCGATGACCGTCGACACGTTACGCCGTGTTCCATCAGCGGCGCGCATTGTTTTCCATGTCCTGTTAACAAACTGATTCCTGGACACGGTTACATTATTATAGCATGAATCGTCACTGACGATTCCAATCACCGATATGTATATTCGAATGCGTGAGGATTTCTTTTCCTTTTTTTTTTTTTTCTAACGAGCAACTATGTTTCCATTTAGTCGAAGGATCGACGAACGTTGACGCACGAAGAGGCAACCGCTCTTTTCTTTTCCTTGATCCACTCACTGCGCGATTCACGTGCGCTTGCCGATGGAAAGAAGACTGGAGGCGACTTAAATATCATTTTTTACACACAAACACACACACACACACGCACATACACATGCAAACCACCGCAACATTCTCTTCTATTCGTGTCACGCGTATTCTCACTCTTCCCTCGATGCACATAACTTCGCTTCAGCGCATGCAACATTCTGACGTCGCTCGCCGGTGGCGACACTTCTTCTCTCAACATTTTTCCTCTTCCTTTCCGACTATTCACGTTGTCAACAGTCTGCCTTTCTCTTCTCGCACTTGGATCACGTTCGTCATCGATATTCACAACCACGATACAACCTGCGATTGGTAATGAACGGAGTGAATAACGTCTACCGCACATTTAAGGATACGCGATGTCTCTCGCTTGCGTTGTCGTTGCTAAGAAAAAAGCCCGAACTCTTTACTCTTCGTTTGCCCTCCTCCCGGATCGATCTGTTCCCCCGTGAAAGTTTTCTCTCGGAACCTCGCCGGCCGCGGCGCGCTTTCCCCAAGAAAAATCGACGACGATCAACCACGTTGATCTCGTTACAACGACCAAGGCAACCGGTTCTGCCCGTCCATTATTATAATACCGTCCTGAATCACGATCATAACTCGCGACTCGTTTCGCAAAACTCTCTCTCTCTCTCTCTCTCTATTTCCTGATTTTGCAAAATCAACTCCGTGTTGCAAACCGATCACCGTGTAGTCGGTATCTTTGTACGATCTTGTGTAAAAAAAAAAATTGCCTCAATTCGGACCGAGATGTAATTTCTGAGAAGAATCAACCTTGACTCGGCTATCGACTATCGAATTTCGAGAGATATTTCCGATTGACTGTCTCTGGCCATGAATTCACGACGTCTCTGGCGACACTCGGCCCGGACGATTCTTTGAAGAGTGAAAGATTGAATATCGTCGGGGAAAGGGAAGCCAACCCGAGTTCAAACAAAACGTTCTTTTTCACGAGGGCTACTTAAGAGAACGATCATCGGTTATCAGGAGGAGGGTAACCGACTCCATTGTTTCACGAGTAAATCCTCGCTATTAAAAGACCGCGCGGAGGATCCTCGGGCGGGGGGGATCTTATGCACGATCTCTCTTTCTCTCTCGGTAGGTGACGTGTTGGTGCGCGTAATACCACCATAGGATATATGTACGTATATTCTATCTTCTAAACGTCTTAATTGGAGTCTTGGTCGATTTCGTAGAAAATTTCTATTCGTAAACGCGGTGAACTTTTGCTTTTGTCTCTCTGCTCGGGTTTTAAGTATTCGACGAACCCGAGAGAGAGGAACACCACCGGCGTGTTTTCTCCCTCGTTTCCCGCATTCTCGTTCCTCTACGTGCGAATTCGAGCGTATCACACGATTCTCAAACCTCGTTCACGTTTTTTTTTCTTTTGGGGGGGGGGGGGGGGGTCTCTTAACGGAAACAAAGAAAGCTGAGAAGCTGCGCGAAAGAAGAAACTCGAAAGACTCGCTTTGCACCGTCTGTTACGCCGTCGATTCATCAGTGATTTTGGATATTTTTTCCCAGTTTTTTTTTCTCGAGGGAGCGATATTTCACCGAGGCTCCTCTTAGAAAATGGAACGGCCGACTCGAGATCGGCCAGAGTCGGATCTCCGCGACGCGACGTGACGCGAGCCGCTATTTGGAAACGTTCCCTGTTCAATTCGCCGCATCGAAGTTCGTAGATGTAGACGAACCGGCGATCGACCAACGAGCGTCGAACCGATCGAATTCGTCGAGGTCGAATTGGCCTCCTGCCGCGAGTTCGCTCCGCAACTCGAAACCTCCCCCCCCACCGGACGAAGTAACCGGCGATCAACGAGAGGAACGAACGATTCAGCGGAACAATCCAAGCTCGGCGAGCTTCATTTCCTTAAGATTCTTTATCGCGCGCCTTGTTTCCTCGCTCACTTAGCAGGATTAATGGAACAACTTTAATGACTTTAACGACGAGAATATCGTCTCGCGAGAATATCGCCGGTAAATTGGACTATCGCACTCGCCGTTTGGTCGCTTAATCCGCGCCGCCGCGGTTCGAACTCGCAGCTCGCCTCTCTCTCGAAAGTTTCTTTCGTTCACTGTGAAATCTAATGTCCGTTAAATTATGAAGCACCGAGTAACGAGTGTGCACCACGGCGTTCCACGCATCCACGCATGTATATTTATACTCAACGAACGCGAGACTGTTCATTTTTCGATGATCTCTTCGTCGCTTCGTCGTCGTGGAATCGTAAGACCCGAAGGATATCGTCGACGATATCTCGTTCCATGGCGCGTCTGCCTCGAACATGCCTCGAGAAAACCAACCAAACTCTCATCTTCGTGTCGTCGTCGTCGTCGTCGTCGTCTTCCTCGACGTACCAGTCCCAAGCTTCACCCAAGTTTCACCGTTTCGTTTCCGACGCCTGACCGCGCGAGACGGCAGGCACAGTAACGAACGGCAACAGTGTTTCGAGGTACAACTAACCACCGATCGGCTGGCGTTTCAACGAATACGCAGCAATTTCCTAAACGCTCGTCGGTAGTCGAGATTGAAGATGGTGTAAATGAGCGGGTTCAGGGCGCTGTTCACGTAACCGAGCCACGTGATGAAGTAGACCATTCGATCCGATGGACAACAAGCCGGACAGAACGGCACGATCACGTACATGAGAAAGAACGGTAGCCAACAGACGACGAACACGCCCATGATCACGCCCAGCGTTCTCGCGGCTCGTCTCTCCTTCGACAACGAGATCCTCTGTCGTTCCTCGATGAACTGATACACGGTGGTGGTCGTCGCCGGTGCTCGCCCGCCGGTTGTTCTCCTCGAGGAGGACGTAGTCACGGTGCCGCCGCCTCCTATCGTCACCTCCGTCGGCTCGTCGTCGATCAACGAAGGTTTCGCGTGCGATCGAGGCGTCGATCTTTCGTTATGGTTCGTCTCGGAACTGACAGACTCCTCGGCGTCGTCCACCTCGCGATGTCTAGTCGACTGGACAGCGTTCAGCCTGCTCTGTCTGGCCCGTTCCCTGAGCCTTCTCCTCGTCGCCAGGAAGATCTCCAGGTACACCAGGCTCATCAACAACAGAGGAATAAAGAACGAGCCTAACGACGAGTAAATCACGTAACCCTGCCTTCTGGTCAACTGGCACGGCGTACCTGGCTCCAATTCCTCCGGCCAGTCGTTCCAGCCGGCCAACGGTGGCGAGCTGATCGCACCTGACAACAACCACACGCCGGCTATCGTCGCCAAAACTCTCTTCAGGGTTCGTTTCTGCGCGTAGTTGATCGGGTCGGTGATCGCCCAGTAACGATCGAGCGCGATCGCGCACAGATTCAGTATGCTGGCGGTGCAGCAGAGCACGTCGCAGGTCAGCCACAGTTTGCACAGGTGTATACCGAAGATCCACTTGCCGAGTAGAAGATAGGCGACGTTGAAAGGCATCACCAAGATGGCGACCGCGAGATCGGCCACCGCCAGCGAGACGATAAAGAAGTTCTGCACGATTCGCAGCGGCCTGTAGGTGAACACGCTGAGGATCACCAACGCGTTACCCAACACCGTGGCCAGAACGAGGAAGCCAAGTGTCAAAGAGGCAGCCGCGGCTTCCCAGACTGGCAAGTTCGAGCCTGTTTCCTCTTCCGGCGGTCCGCAGCCGGCCACCTCGTAGTCTTCAGTCATCGTGCCGCCTGATTCCCCGCTCGAGTTCATGTTGTCGAGCTTGCTACCTGGAACAATAGGTCCTCGTTAGCCGTAAGAAGAACGGATACTGTATCGATCTGATTAACCAAGGACAAGCGCAAGCCTGGCCTCGCGTGGTTAACGCTAAATTCGCGTCGCTTGTCACCGAGTTGAGTTGGTTGATGATCGTCTATTATGGCGCTAAATATGACAGATGACGATTCATGCGATTTCGAGTTCCTTCCTAAACGATTAGGCGAGGCTCGGGTGAGCGATGCGACGTCCTAGCGTATTTTATATCTTATATAAAGGTCGACTTCGCTTTTCGGGGGATGATGAAGATGAGAGGTTCGTACGAATTTCACGGGAATGAGAATAAAAAGTTAAAGCGATTAGAAAGAAACGACGATCCCAGTACGAAATGCATGTATTATACGCATTTACGAGGGAAGGTTTTAATTTATGATATTCTCGAGTATATGTTCCTTTCCTTTCCTGAATCCCACGGGTAATAGGATTACTATAATTTCTTTACTTACTGTAGTCTCATTTTTCGAGACAAAACTTTGCTATAATTTATAAAAATTTATATAAATTTTCCCTTTTATTTCCAACTCTATCTTCTATGTACAGGACACTCTGTATATCCTAAGAATTAAGATCGGACGAAGAAACACGATCAATTCGTTTGTTCCGCGAAAATCGCGAAATATAATCCGCACCCCTTTCTCGTCGATGAAAACGTTTGGCACGCGCTTTGGTCGCCTTTGCAACGAGCAATGCCGCGCCACTCGACGTTGCGTTTCAAAGTAATCGCTTCGTTTGAAAGACCGTACGGAAAATAATGGGAGAGGGAAATAGCTACTGGCGTTGGTTTTTAAGTGCCTCCGTAAATCCTCGCAACGTCAGCACGAGCAACAAGCGTATTTTGTCTTTCATAGAGAGTCTCGTCCGTCCACCTGTTTTTTTTTCTCCTTTTTTTTTTTCTCTCCCCCGTGTGCGATGTAGGATTTTACGCGCGATAGATCAAAGTAATCTGTCCCGAGACGAAGATAATCCTTGATCGGTGACACCAGAATTTCGCCGATGGCCTGCGTAAGCCTGGCTCCGTGCGTTTTATCTTCTCCCCTTACTGTCGCCCTATTTTGCGTCAGCATCGGCGTCACGTGATACGTGTTTCCACCCTTCCTTTCCAACTAGTTCGACGCGCCACGGTTCGTTTCTCTCAGACAGCCTGCGCCCAACACCTCTTTCTTCCTACGCTTCCAACGAGCAAAGTTTCGCGGAAACTTGCGCGAGAAATGGTAACGAGATTAAACGGAGTGGTGAAAGCCCGCGGCGTGTTTCTTCCTGAAACGGAGAAACGTTAACGAGAAAAGAATAATCTGGCGGGGGGGAAAAACAATTAACTCGGAGGGGGCCGAAGGAAATAACAGAGCCGCGAGGTACACACCGCCGCGTCGGCGGACGAGAAGAGAGACGAGGAATGCAGACCTCGAAAAAACACGGCTATTTTTCAGCTGGAATATTAAGATATTGGGGACGCAATAAATAAATGCCGTGTCCTTTGGAATTTTAATTTTCTTCACGCTCGATGGCTACAGGCGCGCTGTACACTTGGCATTTACGAAGAGTAATTTAGAAATTGCCATGGCACATTGCAGTTGCCGAAGTTTTACACCCGGAGGAATGCAGTGACCTTTCCGGAAAGCTCGAGTATCTCGCGTCGGTTCGGGTATCGTCCCACTCTCGTCGGAAAAGTTTATTAAAAAATTAAGATTTTTAACACACTCCGACAAAGACAGGTGTATGAACAAGTTCTTGCTAAGAGCGCACGATACACGATATAAATACAAAATATAATACACGACGTAAAATATCGAAATAAATAGACTTCATTCTTTTAACTGCGTGACAATTATGACATTGCGTAAAGATCTAGTCCAACAAAATTACGCAAACGTTCTCCACTTTGGCTCGTATCTACAAGTCGAGCAGATAACGAAAATCGGTACGACCTTGCGAAGAGGGTGAGAAAAAGAACCGTTCTCCGAGTGATATTTCCTCCGGCGATGGTATTTGCAGGGACAACCAACTTCAAGGGAAAAATAAAAGAGTGCAAGAACACGGGGGAACAGAGGTTCAAGGGGCGGATTAAACGATTTTGTCGCGACTCGCTTTAACGTACTGCTATTCCCTGTGGCTTGTGCAGCTGCACGCCACAGCAGCGGGAAGGTTACAACCGCGGTTACAACCGTGAAATTCGCAACTGCCTTATCGAGTGATCCGCTTCTCGTGTTTAGAATGCAAACAAATTCCACGGCCAATGTACGCGGCGGATCCGCCGAACAATTCCCAATGCACATGCCCAGGTTCGACTTACTTGTTAGTATGCAACCGCTCTTGGAACGCACGATACGTCGACCGCGCCCGGTCATTTAGAAATTTAAAG
The DNA here is from genome assembly GCA_030673865.1 of Melipona bicolor. NCBI lineage: Eukaryota > Metazoa > Arthropoda > Insecta > Hymenoptera > Apidae > Melipona > Melipona bicolor. The sequence continues at coordinate 6,043,817 of JAHYIQ010000012.1, forward strand.
TAACCGCACGGAACGAAAAGAATTTTTAAATAAAACGACCTTCCCCTCTTCCTTCGTTCCTTGCGCGACGCAACAAAAAAAAAAAAAAAAAAAAAGAAAAACGAAGCTTCCCCGTTGGCTATAAGTAATCTGCTCGTTCAGGGAATATATGTAGTCCCCTGAAAGAAATGCTAAGAAGTATTAAAGTACTCTGAGAGGATGTTCTCTGTATTTAGATACGCTCGTAAACGTGCATCGTAGATGCGGTCGGTTGTTTCTTCTTTTTTTTTTTTTATTTTTTTATTTTCATCTCGCTCGAGATCTCGCAACCAATTTTTCCCCTCCGAACCACCTGCTACACCGAATGAATCTGTTTGTTCGTTGTCAAGCTCAGCTCGTTTCCACGTGACTCTTTTGTTTCGTAAAATTTATCAAATTCCGCCCCTCCGGACCATTTGTGAATTTTTGTGAAGGGTTTAACCTTCTGCAACACCGTGCAATTTGTAAGTCACCCGTGTCTGTACATCTACACAATTTTTACAGAGATTAAAAAAAAAAAGTTATCGCAAAAATGCTGAACGATCGCGACCAGCTGCCAGAATTTTAATCGGAGCTACGATTCTTTATAAGTGAAGATCGCTTTTATCACGTTCAACACGAACGTTTAATCCGTTTAATCGTGCGCTCACAGTTTAGCAAACGATGGATTTATAATGTTCCGGGATAAATCGAAAAGTATTAATGACGTTCTCGTGTTTCGCGCTTAAGCTTGACATGTATTTTTCAATTTCGAGAAGAATGATCAATTACTACGTCTTACGTAGCTTGCGCAGCGTGTGCAATATATTTCCCAATCAAATGCATAAAAATCCGCGGTCTACCAGCCGAGCAAATGAGAGTCTGCTTTTAGAGGATTAACATATACAGACTGCAGGATCGAGAAAGATATTAAAGAAGAAAGAAAGTGAAATTAATTCCCCTTCGATTTCATGTTCGAGTTCTTGGTCGTCTCGTGCCGATAGGAAAGCGGAGAATTATTATAAGCAATGATCCATGGTGAAATGCAGGCACGTTCCACTTGCTCGAGCCGCGCGGAATTCAATCAGCGCTTTAAGATCGAGAATACGATATTGCCAGGGAAACGTTAATAGATTCCGTGGCGTGTTACATTTCGATCGATATTTGAAACCGGCCAGATACGGGCCGGAGATTCATTCTCTCGCCCATCTTGTTCCCCTTCGCTCAAATACACCTGCTGACAGACCGGGAGTAATGAATAAAAATAGCTGCAAGCTGCGAACACGCGCTCACCGTGTCCGTTCGTCGCACCATTCGATAACACGCGGGTGCCAAACACCGGATATCTGGAATTTTCCCCTCGATATTTATATGTCCTCGCGGTAAATTTTCTTCCCATGTTGGTTTGTGTTTCGCGCGTGCACCATATGCGCTCTCCTGCGGTTCGAGGGGGCAACCCCTCGTGAAACGCGCAATTCTTGTTTGCCGATCACGTTCTCGTTTATCTGTCCGCACGTAAGGAAAGTATGTCAAGAATGTAATCTTGTTGTTCCTCTCGTTTCTTTGTCGCATCTTCTCGGACATATTTTTCTTTTCCGCGATGTTTTATCTTTTTATTTATTTCATGGACAACATACGCCGGATTAGAACTTTCGTTTCGATTCAAGGACTGGCAAGAAAGTGTCAGGTTCGTGCAAAGTCTTGTTTTTTTTTTCGAATAAAACTTCAACCGTATCTGGTTTGTTGTTCGTGACACGCTTTGATCGTGAGATACCTCGCGGCGTAAATATTTATTTTTTGCGAAATACTACGCTTCGGGTTACTTCGCGTAGCGGGGAAATCATTTGCTTGCGAAAAACGAAACGCTGCTTTCGTTTAACTGGTCCTTTCTATTCACATTCTCCTTTTGTATCGTCTGCTTACAATCTGATTATCTGTTGAGCGAATTCTAAATGAAAAAAGCACGCCAGATATCTCTCTGGCAAATGTGCAAAGTTTTTATAAACTATCGAAAGAGGAATATTTACTGTGATATTTACAAATATTTAAGTATTTTTTAAAGATCCGCGATTACTGTACAGTAATAACTGATAAACAAATAATAAAACACTTGTTGTCATATTTAACAGAAGAGGCAAATTTCCGCTCGAGCACCATTTCTTCAATTGCCTCTTCGTAGAAACTCGAAATTACGAAACAATGAAATAATTTCTTGCAGTTTCACTTTTGACTTTGCCCTTCTTTAACATGGTCGACAATTGCCAATGGTATCGAGCGCAGTGAGTAAACTAAATAACAAGTTGGTGAACAAATTCTAATTTCAAGGCAAAACGATAGTCCAGACGTGAATAAACCTAATACAAAATTCTACTTGTGCTCGTAAGAAGCTCTTTAGCACGGTCGTTATCCCTCCATCTTTAAAAGGATAAAGACCAGTTTACTCCATGCTCGTTTCAGCTCAGCCTGAGTGTTTCAAGACAGAAGCAATCGCGAGAGAGAAAGACTCAGAGAGCATCGAATTGAGCATCCGTGTCTTTCTAGGATAGAAGCATGAACCCGGAAGGATAAAGAAGTTCGTCGTGTTCGTCGCTTTCGTCGGAATCCTGGTCACGGGGATCGGATAATACAAAAATCGGATCGGATCGAACGAAACAGACGTTTTTGCTTCCTTGGAATCAACGATCCGACCAAGTGCCATTTCTCGCGATATACATACACATACAGAGAGAGAGAAACGTACGAGACATATGTACAAGACATTCGAATTCAACGAGCTTTTCATCCAAAACCATTTGGTACCGGGTCGAAGTGTTCACTCGGGAGAGTGAAACCCGGTGCCATTATCGAGTCGAAGTTACTCGTTCCAGCGTTAAGCTACAAGTTCGTGTTTGAGGATCTTGGAAGCCATGGTGCAGCCATTCTCGCGTGGAAATGTCAATCGATTCAAACTTGGATCGGGCCTCTTACTTTCAATGAAAACGGGGAACATGTAGAGAGGATGTCGCGTACGTGGTGATGTAACTGAAAAATAAAGGAGAAACTTTTTCGCTTAAGATCGCGTTTTCGAGCACACTTGAATTTGATTAATTCCGCATGGGACGAGAAATCTCGACTTTTTACATTAAGTCGCAAATATGTCAGAGATTTTTAACTGGACGAAGCACGTTCAAATACGTCTAATGCTTACAGGAAGTCCTTACGATAACCAGAAACCAAGTTAAAATAAAAATTACACTGTTCCTCCCGTATCTACAGCTCAATCTTTCTTTTTAACAACGTAGTTCTTTCTTTAATCTTTTATCCGTGAAAAGCAATACAACGTTTAATTTAACTTCTTTCCTCTATCTCGCACAATTTCGCAGATAATCAGGGTAACGCGAGAAATAAAGATTTCTTCGTAGAGATGTTTCCACTGCGAACATCATTTTTCACAAAAGAGTGAGAAATTGTTCCGTCGTGAGCATCGCGCGCGAGCAATTTGTAAAGTTTCAAATTCTTTAAAAATTTGTCCAATTGCCCAACTTTTCTTGTAAGTGACAGCGAGCTTCGAGGAAGATGTTTCAAAGAGTACGTACGTACGTTACATGGCACTACGCGCAGTATTGAAATTGCACACCTAAATGGTGCGCGGACATTTTGTCATTAACATTTCTCGTTTCCCTTTGGTTAGGGAGGAAAGGAACCGGATGTCTGGCGCCGTTCTCCCCTGGCGAGAAATGAACTTCGAGGAAGCGCAAGTGCTGTGCAAACAGGACGACGCGCCGCTTCGTTGTCTTCGTAATTTTTAATACCCTCTGTCGACCCTTGTGTCCCAGCCTCGTTTTCAAAGGAGGAGAAGGGAGAGAGGGAGAGAGGGAGAGGCGGCAGAGGAGAGATCGATCTCTCGACTCACGGAGAACTCGGCCTACGGAACTCGATTCCACGCGGAAGTCGAATCCGCCAGTCGTCTTACCATTTAATTAAAGTCCGACTGATGTCTGATGAAGATTAATTCGATTAGATTTTCCGCGGGATCGAGTTGATTTTATCGAAAGGGGCGCTGAACAAAGTAAAGGAACGAGTCTCTCTGCATTAAATGGGTCGCCTTTCGTGATTCCCTCTTTTCCTTTCGCTCGCAGCACCCTCTCCCCACCCACTGTCCACTTCCGGCGGCCATTAAAATATCAAAGCGCGCCGCGAAGAGGCACCGGAAGGTAAAAATGTTCAGTGACACGGCGTTCCATCACGGCGACACTTTCGAACGAACGAACGAACGATATACACGGCTTACAGCCGAACGTGTTAAAGGAACGGCTCGAGGAAGCACTTGAAGCCGTAACGAGCGGAAGAACGAGCGTACGATATCGACCGAAAACTAACATACGCCGGAGGGATACGTCGCGATACGACCAAGTGTGATAAATGGCGGATTGATTGAACTGTGAAGCATGAACAAACGATCGTTTCAAGTGCCGGCAGTCTACTGTTCAACGGGCGAGATACGAATCTCAAAGAAAAATGAAGCGCGTAACGGACAGGAGAGTCAGAGGGAGGTAGTTATATTATATATCGGATCACTTAAGAAAATATGTACCTCCATAAGTCGGAAGTTATCTTGAGCAGAAACATTTGAGAACAATCTCAGCATTTTGTTCGGCTAAAGAATATTTTTTAAAGCAACGTTTTCAATGTTTTCAATGTGGGAAACTGATTCCCTAATTTGCAACGTACTGAGAAAATCTAAATACGTATCTGGTAAATGTAATCAGTCGAAGCTTCTGACGAATCTTTAGTTGCGCTGCATCTTCCTGATATTTCAAGATTTCAAATTAAAAATAAATCCTTAAGTACGAAAGTATAATTTCACCGATCCAACTTAAGAACCATTAGGTAGTTTAATTCGCGAAAATTTCAAATTTTAGGTGTGATAAAACAGTTTCTTCGAAAAAGTATCAGATCAACGTTACGATAACACTGAAGATACGACCAGGAGCCAAAGTTCAAATTAGAAAACTTTGCCCGGCATGGCTGAAAGATAAAGTAAACAGTAATGGAGGAAATACGGAAGAAAGAATGGAGGAAATTAACGGTCGGATAAAAAAGGGGAGATTGAAAGAGCGGAGGATGGCGAGGAGTGTGGATCACATGGGACGTGCAAGAATCTGGGTAAGACGGATTGAGAGCAAGAGATCGCGAAACGTGAGCGAATACTAAGCTGCTGTAAGCGCATCTTCGTACGTGTTACAATTCGTCGTTGATAAATTGTGAGAAACTCCGCGGAGTTTGGACGCTTTACCGCCGGGATGCTTATCATTATCACGCCGGATAATGTTGTTATATTAAAACTTATTAGCCGGCCATTTCCTGTTTACGAGCGCTACGTTTCTCGGAAAATCGCCCCTTTTGCTATTTTTGCGCGTAACTCTTCAGTGTATACTTCAAGCGTAATCCTAATTAACGCTTGAACCAAGTTTAAATTTCCTGCGCGTAAAAACGGCAATCAACTTTAAGCAGTTCCCATTTTCACAGGAAACGACTTTGAAAATCTGTCGGAATATAAATACGAAAGAAGCAAGAGGCAGACTTTTTTCAAATCGTCAACAGCTCCAACAACAAAACGACGTCAACGTAGCCCATCGTTTCTCCAAATATTTTTCGCTCGTTTCGTTTGCTATTTCACTGGGATACCACTTGAACGTATTCATATCTCTAAATAATTCCGACAGCGAAATTCGAATTCGCGCCAGAAAGTTTCCATTTGCTCTCCCTACTGCTCCCGACTGCTATAACTCACGAGGTTTATTAATATTTTATCGCGTCGCATAACTCATAAGTTACTAGCGTCTTACCTCGCATTGAAACTTTGCTTTTACTTCTCTTTACCTATCAAGAGCCCCTGTGTGTATAATCATTTCCATACGCTCTCTCTCGTATCCGCTCGTAATAGCTCGCTGCGATAAGATCGGATGCTCGCGGCCTCGCGGAATCTGGAAGAACGATCTTACGCTGGCGGCACACGCAAGCCAGCCGAATGTTTGAAACATAGGAGCTCTCTCTCTGGTGGGACCCGATCCGTAATTTACTTTGGCCAGAGAGAGCCGACGAAGTTTCGAGGGGCGGGTTCCATTAGCAGTGCCCTCACGTTCGACGTGTAATTCGCCCGTCAGCCAATACCGTGCGCGCGACTTTAGATTTGCCGCTAATTTACCGTCTCGCTGTACTTCCGGTATAAATGGTTCGGACGGCTGGTAACTGCCTAGACCATACCGGGGCTGTAACATCGACACGGTGAACACTTGTAACGTCGGTTTCGATCGTTACGCGTTACATCACGAACGCGTCATAATCACCGTGCAAACTCGTTGCTCCCCCGTTGAAAGGGGTTCCATCCGGGGAAAATTGGTTCGACCGGTAGGTGGCGAGAGCAGAGAAAACAAACCCGCGTCGATCAACCTCTCGCGAGGTCTGTGGGATATAAAGAATCAGAGTCGGAATTTTTCTTTAATTTGTTCTCCGAATTCTGCCGGCACTCGTCATCCACAGCATCTTCCTTTTATTTAATAAGTTGCAAAAGAACAAGACTGGAAAAAAGAAGGTAGTCTGTCTAAGCAGAAATTAGAATATACAGAGTGGGCCGAAAGTTTCTTCCTACCTATTTTTTTTTTTAATAAAACGTCAAAGTATAAGAAAAAACTAATTTTAGTGATTTTAGTAGAAAGTAATTTTTGGCCCAATGACTTGTACAATATTTCATTATGCGTGATTCTCGATTGGAATTCCAACATTGTAATAAACTTAACTGACAACAATTGTATCTATATTAAAACATCAGTTTCGCTGGTTTTTACATACTTGTCGCTTGAATATCATTTCGATAGAAATTTCATTCCCTAAAAGTACCTTTTTTTACTAATCGTATCAAATTCAAAAATAAAACGGAGGTTTTAATAAAATCCACTATATTCCGATATATTGACTAACGTGAGTACACATGTCATATGGAACTAATAAAGAATATTAAAAATTTTTAATTTTACGAAAAGACTAACAGATCGCGTACGAAAGGGCTGCGAGAAAGCGAGAAAATAAAATTACATGGTCAGAAAGGGGTTGATCGAGGATAATTAGATCGATCGAATTTTTTACCATTTCGTTTCACCAGGGATTAAGCTTTGATCGATTGTTACCAGTAATATAACACGGAGGATATTCTTACCCGATTTAATTATTATTCAGCTCATTATCGAAATAAAAAGAGAAAGAGGGGGGGGGGGGGAATAACAGAACGAGAGAGAGGTTTCTATTCGCAAGTTGATGCAAATTTCCATTTCGAACTATGTTTGCAAAACCAAAATTAATTACATAGCAAATATCGAGCCGTGTTTTGTTTCTCTCCCACTTCCTTTCCAAACACGAATTGCCCAGAAAGCACAATTTCCATCGACGAAAATTAAAAGAGTTGATAAAGTTCACGGGCTCCGACATTAATGCTCGCCACGTGTTTCAGACATAGTCATTTGCCCAGTTGAAATTATTGCCACTTTTATAAAGATAATAACGTGAAATTATTATAGAAACGCGAGAACAATCGAGGAGAGTACTTTCTGCCCATCCATCTTTCTCAAAAAGAGAACAATTTGCGAGCACATTTTCGTAAAGGCGCTCGCCTTTTTTTCTTCCATTAGGCGAAATAGTTCAAGTTTCCCCGAAAGGAAGGTAAAAAAAGAAAAAGAAAAAAGGGAGGAAGAAAGAAAAGGGGAACAAGGACCCATAACTTTTAATAATTTTCTTCTTGCTTTGGTAAAAGGTGCCACTGCGATCTCATCTTTAAAAGTAGGTAAAGAAAAGGAAAAAATAGCCTGTCCGAACGATAACCTCGTTTCTTCTCGATATTACCACCGCGGATAAACCACGGGCCGGATGAAACATAAACCCAACATTTTATGGGAGTGCGTGTCACACGCGCTGAACAAAGGCCATGGGAATATCGAAAGATATTAAAGATATTCGTTGCAATCTTGGAAAATTCGAAACACGGGTCTGGAAATTACGTGTGTTCAATTTAATCAAACAAATCGATAAACTCCGCAAATGTCTGATCTTCCGTTGAGTTCACTACTTTTGACTGATTGTCAATTATTAAACTTGGCGAATGTCAGAGAAACGGAATCTAAATAAAAAATAATTACTTAATCCTCGAGAATATTTTAATTAATTTCAAGTATTTGTACACGTTCTGTGCACTTTCGTGCACTTGAATTTCCAATTTCTTACAAATGCATTAACAACGCGGACTACGTTACTCCTAATTATTTACTCGAACTTCAAAGATCGATAGGATAAGATCGCTTAGTTAGATGAGATCGTTTGAGTTGTAATGTGAATTTAAGTGCTTGCCGCGCAGTTTCCAATTAATGCTGCAATCTAAACTGTCGATAATATTTACACCGTACGACGCCGCATAAATTACAAATTTTTGTAACGCATCCGTCCAATTTTATTTGGAAATCCCGTCGTTCCAGTTACATTTTGCGCGAATGAAACACGACGCACTTCATCTGCAATTTGTTTCTAATCAATTTATAACGTTTACAAATTTCGCATTCCCAAATTTTGTTTTTTAATCCGTTTTGGCTATAAAAAAGAATTTCATGGACAAAAGCAACATTTTTCTTGTCGCTGTTATTGCCAATTGAAAATTCTACAATTTAGAAAACTGAAGTATTTATAACCAAATGCTTTTACGAATCCAATTCATACATCAATTATAAGCAAGCACTCTATATTTTGTTTATTGGATATGTACCTGTATAATTTTACGTGTTACACACGTCCTTTTTTTTAGGTTTTTGAAACTTTAAGGTTCTTAAAAACGCAGTCTATTTTTAATTTTGCGATGAACCTAAAAATTTTATATTGTCAAATTTGAACTTTGAACTTACAAAATCAAAGTATTTGTAGCCAGACGTTTTTACGAATATAAATTGAAGAAATAAAATGAATAAATAGAAATTTATATATCAAATATTATAGTAAGAATTCTACTTTATATTCTACTGTATTACGTGTGTAATTTCACGTATTACATACGTATTCTATTGGAAAATGAAATTTCCTAAAATCATGTTAACATTCGCAACCTGTTTCATGATAAACTATCATTTGCTCCGTAATATGTTAACAAAAGCTACGTAATAGTAAGTAAATTTTGACTATGTGATCGAACAGGGACGTGTGTTCCACGCGCGGAATCAAAGAGGGGGGAGGGAATGGCTCGCGTGTTTGCCGCGCGTTACTTGTTTACCGATTGGGTAAATGCAATCCCGAATATGGTAATTGAAGCGTTAATAGATATCAGATTATCAAGCGCGATACTGCTGCAAACTTTTCATGCGTGTGATTGCGTTTAATTCGCGATTCCCCCCGAGTAATTAAGCGAGTACGTACAGCGGCATTGTCTAAAGTTACTTAATCGAGAATCGTTTTGATCTTACTTTCCTCGACTGTAGCGGCGGTAGCTCGACGGCTCGCATCAACGACGGGGAAATCGTGTCGAGCAAGCGATTCGCCAGGCAAAAGATCCGAGCAAGTTGATTCGGATTACGGATGGAGAATTAACGATGCGCGATACTTGTAAGATTGCCTTCGTCTTGATCATCGAGGCTTCGCCATTGTTTTCACCGACTAATCGATGTTCTCATTTCGACAGCGAAAGCTTCCCCGCCGCACGGGAGAGTTCCCCCCCTGACGAACGAGAAGCCAAATTCGCCGGGACTTGCGGAATCCCGTTTTCCCGGCGACATTTCGCCACGCGTCCGGTTGATCCAATCGCGATAAAACAATCGTTCCCTTTCGTTCGCTCTCGCTAATCCACTTAATTGCTTCGTTCAAAGTTAATCGTTCTACGTCTGAACTAGTCTCTGCTTGAAAGCGGCCACCTCCAGGCTACCGCCGAACTCTCATCGCCGTCGTAATGCAGAATAATTGAACGGTCGACCACGCGTTAAAACGCGTTTGCTATTGTCCCAATATTTGACGACTCCGGCTGGCCCGTGTGCTGTTACGTTTCAATTTCCTAGACAATTTAACGCGAGTTGAACGTGCCGGCAGATTTCGTTGGGTAGTTAAATTCTTGGAATTAGTCGAATAAAACGGTGCATAAATTAAATGTAATAAAGGCACGGCCTGGGGCCTGCCGTATCCGAGTACTCAAACATTCTATTATCCGAATATTACGTTGCCCAAACGGAATGTTTAAACGCTGATAATAAATGGCAGACAGATTTCTGTTGTTGCGTAAAATACAGAATTTTAGTGGAAAAACGAAACCGCTGGTTTCATATACAGAAATTAACGAGCTCCCGTGAAAACGATCTTCAAAGCAACATCCAAAATTATTATTCCCTATAAAATTTCAATTTCTCTTTGCACCTTGCAAATTACACGCATTCATTCACGTTTTCATCATTTTGTTTCCTACGTGCCCGTTGTCACTGCACGATTTATTTATTACACAACGATCGTTAGTTTTCAGATCTTACAAATTACGAATTAACTATTAATTAATTCTAACGAAATGAAATATTATAGCATTGAATAATTTATAACCAAACGAGAAATTCTGGCTATGGAGAGTCAAGGATGCTCGTTCCAGTTGAAATCCAACGGGGCGAAGAAAAAATTTACCGATGTCAAATTTACCTCTGGAGAGTTCCGGCGAGGCCGAGCTCAGGCGTCGCTCAACGCTCATGATGCGCAGAATGTTAATTAAGTCGACGGCCGAGAAACCTCTCCTGTCCGCGTGAACACGCTGCAATTCGCGATTCACGACAAACCACGCCGAGTAAAAAAGGGTGAAAATGATCCTCCGGGAAAAACGAGTAAAAGAATTTTCGGCCCGACACGCGCCGAATTTCAACCAATTACACGCGGCTCCTCGTCTAGCGAACGTCACTCTGACAAACTGGTTGTTTCTCGAATATCGCGAGTCCAATTAGCCTCTATTGGTATTTTCGTCAGACAAATCGATACACAGCGGCGAGGTTGAAATCGTTTACCTCGGACGGTGTCGTCTCGTTATTTATTCTTTTTTTCTTTCTTTTTTTCACCGCGCACGAACGATTGATTTGAAGCAAACAAGCATTGTCACAAGGCGAAATCACCCGTCATTCGTAAATTTAGCACCCGTCGACTCTCGTAACGATCAACGTCTTCCGTGTTAACTCTCCATTCGCTCTGCACACGTGGTTAAAAATACGTTATTACGTGTCGTTACCACGTGGTTAAAAATAATAATGTACGCGCGTCTAGTAATTATAGTAATTTTAGCTTCGGGAAAAAAGTTCTTCAACTATACGGTCTGACTAGACGGTGTCAGACAAAAAAAAAGTTCGTAGAATATATTCTCTTTCTCCTGCAGCAACAGCGACTGATATAAATATTGATACTTTAATGAATAAATCATAATGATATGATAACTCGAGGTTCTTCCCGACTTTCTTTAATATTTCAAGTCTTTCAAGACTTTCAACATTTCCAAGACGACCAAGACTTCCAGGACTTCCAAAAGTTCCAACATTTTTTACAGTCTCGTAATTCGCGATAACATGAGAAACCAGGATTCCTTTGGAGAGATATTTTCACCTGTAGAGCCGTTTCTTCTAGCAAGAGAAAACCACCGCGTAAATTACATTTACAGCTTCTACAGAGTTACGAATTTTTTTGAATTTCTTTTTCTTGTCGCTTTCCTTGTTTGTTCATTTTCACGGTAACAAACAGATAATTGCTTCTCTCTCTCTCCCTCTCCTTATTCATCTCGAAATCTCACGGATTTCATAGGATTAATGCGAAGATCTACGGACAATGCGATTTCAATACAATCGACCGCTCTGAGAACTTTGATGGAGTACTATCTACGCATTCGACGTTACGTGAAGGAAGACGTCCCCGGAAAGCGCAATTATCCCAGGATTAAAGAGGAGCTTTGACAACTAAAACTTTCTCACGATCATTTTCTCGTTCGTCCACCGTGAGTCGCTGATTTGCTTCATTTCCGTTTCCGTAGCGAACAACCGCTAACAACCCATTCTGCTCGTGATCCAGGCATCTGCGCGAATCGATCGCCAACTCGAAACGAAAGATCCATTCGAGCAGTAGGGATGAGATCAATTACAAGTATGTTGAAAGGAACAAGACATACTGAGAATAAAAAAACTGCACGACTTGTACCCCAATACGATTCGTCTCACTGAAAGGCCCAGAAACAACTGTTCTAACTAGGAACTGAAGACGACATTTTGCCATAAAATTTTATCGATATGCAAACATTTGAATCGATAGAAAACGAATTACAGGCGCGATCGCTCGATACCAGACAACGCCACTCCTACTCGAGGTCTATCCCACGCCCCCTCGCGAATCACGTGACCCAAATCAACCAATCGCTAATTTTCGTTGCATCAGCGTTGCACCTGAAGCTAAAATCACTTTCAATGATAAAGAAAAAACGGAAATAAGCTGACAACTAGACTGCGTAGTATGTTCGTGTGAAATTTAAAGGTGCAAAAAATTCACAGACGTGAAATATTCAAAGTACAGTAGAGCTCTACTACAGCTATAGTAATTTTTAAAGAACGAGTCCCCGTCGAAGACTCTGTTTTCTCAGACGTACCTATAGAAATATAAATTTAGAATGAGAATTCTAGTAACCTGAAAAAATATTTTTCCTTTGTACAATAACCGAAGAAAAGGAAAGAAAGAGAGAAAGGAACACAAGACACCGTGAAGCTTTTACAGACCGAAAATGAATTCGACTAAGAAAGTTCTAATTACGAGTCGCCAGCGTCATTCCCTTTCACTTTTTTCCCGAAAGTAATGTTATTTGATAATGAGGATCTATTCGACGACAGGGAAGTAGAAAGGCGAGGGTATTCTGTCAAGGACTCCATTTTCGTCCGTAACGTCTACCTCTGGTCCTTTTATTTCCAGCTCTCTTTTTCTCCCTCTGTCTCCACTCCGTCCAACTAGCTCCGAACAGACGCACAGCCGCACGGAGACAATATCATACGTCGGGAGAAAATCGAAGAACGGGGGAGCAACAAACGTATCTATATGTGTGCGTGTCAAGGTGCCCCAATTTGAGTGCGAATACGTGAAAAAAGCTCGCCCGGTGATTTACAAATACGGCGTCCAACTACAGTTCCAGGTATTGTTGGGAAAGATATACTTTGTATTAAAAAAAAAAAAAAAAAAAAAAAAAAGAAAAGGAAAGAAAGGAAAGAAAAAAGCGAACGAGACCGACAGACGAGGAACGAGACAGAGAAAAAGGAAGAGAGAGATGAGGTAGGAAGAGAAGAGTAGCGGGCAAGCTTTCAGTGTACCATTCCCGCGGCAACTAGTATAGAAACATAAACGAGCCTGAGGATCAACCCTTTCGAAGATTTACAGTCACTGGCGTTTTGGAACCAACAACTTCCTCCGGCCATCGGATAAGTTTCCGGCCGACGTAGCGGCTTTCCACGTTGGATCCCCAAAATCTGCTGGCACCATCTACTCTCGTAGTTTCGAAATTGGACATACGTACGATCTGATACAAACGAACGAGTCTCCTGCGCGACGTAAAATAATCGTTGGTAAAATGAATAATTTCGAACGCGGAGGAAGAAAACAGAGAGAAAGAGACGCTCAGTTACAAAACAATGTCGAAGTCTCCTACGCAAATTTTCCTACGTGATCGAAAGAATAATTGTTTCAGTTCTGCGCCCGGTTGAATCCTGCGGCAACAACGGTGCTAATTTCCCACGGATCGCTAATTTCAAACTGCCTTTTTTTTTCCTTACCGCGTCGCACATTATTTTTTTCATTTATCCCATCGAAATTCAGTGACCGACGGCAAATTAAAGTTTGCTTCGCCGGATAAAACACGGCGATCGCGTTTCTCCTCGCTTTTTCGTTGTAATCTCATTGGTCGCTCTCTTGCTCTTTCACGCAGTCTTCCTTCCACCCTTTCCAGTGATGGAACTTCATAATTCAATTTCCGAACGCAGCGATGGTTTTTTTAGGTTATTAATCGTGGGCACACGAACCGCGCGCAAACACGACGATATTTCGGGGGCGAGGAAAAAACGGCAACTGCAACGACGATAAATTTCTCCGTTAATTCTGCTGGCAAAACCGAATTGGTCTCTCTTTGTTACGGCACGCTCTGCCGCCGGTAATAAATTCACAGTACCGATATCGGTCCTGCTAAAAGGTTACCAACAAATTAGTAATCGATTTATAGGTATTTATTGACATCGTCATTTCGCTCGTGACTCGAGATTCGTGATTCTTTATTTTTCTCGACCGATCGCTCGCAGATTCGTTGCGAGCACGCGTCTGCTAAAAACACGAGATTTTCGTACACGATAACAAAATTTATTAACTTTTATTCATACACGATCCTGCACGTACGTTACTCGTTGCACTAAATATTTTAAATTTTTAAGTTTTCAAATAAATACCGGCAGTCGACGCAGTAAGAGCATTCAGATTATTTGATTCATTTTCAATGGAATTCCAGTCCCGATTGAATTACTTGAACAGCGCAGAGAGAACCTTTGAGGAAACACACAGAGTATTCAAGTGAAATATTCTATTTATTGCTGCAGTATACCGGCCAAGAAAATGAAATTTTCGTGCGTAATCTTACTTTGACAGTTTACCGCGGTGGTAATAAATCGCTCCCCTTTTGCGAATATTTAATTCGCAACAGACGTAACTTTTGTCCCCAATTTTTCAATTTCAATCTGGACCGGATTTCGAGGTGTATAAATATTTCGATGGACTTGGTTAACGCGAAGGTGAAAGCTTACGTGGGACAGATTTATCCGCGTGTCCGTCACCCGTTGCATTAATTACTCGAAACCGCGCGACGTCGGTTTTAACCGCGAAATTTATGGTGTCGCCCGTGTCATTCACGATCCCGATCAGAGTACGTACAGTGTCAGGCTTTCATGTCTGCGCGAAGATTAATAACGCCTTAACTGCAGGATTTGACGTTCAAAGACGTCTCGGCGACGGCGCAAACAAATTTGCAGAAGCCCCCGGCTACAGCTCCGGAAACGGACACCCAAAGCTAGTTCTCTCCGAACTTTGTTATTTATGTTCCCCGCTGCAAATACCCGCGCATACTCTGCAAATTGGATGTAACAATTGTAACCGTCGGCGAAGATTGTTCTGGATACGCGTCCGTATTATCGAGTGTCTCTTATTCGGCTTGTTTGTTGATTACTTGGGAGAAGTGTGTCGGTAATTACGCGTAAGTAGAACGAGTCCGTCGCTAGTCAGACGCGCCAATTAAGAGCCGCTGCTACCACTGCTACGGTAGTTTAAACTTTCATCCTTTTCCTTGCTGGAACAACATTTATTGTTTTCTGTCGAATTTGTTGAAGGGTACGGAAATTTTTTAAACGAAACAATTCGATGGGGAAATTTTATCGGCAAATGTTCAAATTGGAATTAAATCTAACAACTAACAGTTAATAATCCAAAATTGCTTGTTAGAACAAACGCGGAGAAATATAATCGGCTCTCCCCTCTCTGTAATTAAATCTATTTAAATTTAATTGAAATGAAATAAATTTAGGTACAATAAACTAAATTTACAATACGTATGATTTACAATTTGCATGATTTTACTCTAGATATTTTGTATTGAGAATGAAGAACATACACTGTCCTCAAATATATATATATATGCATCTACAATTAACGAATATTACAACGAACAAGATTCTGGAACGAACTGGTTCATTATAGAATATACTCCACCTACATTGAAAATTTAATCTCTCATTTTATGTATAATCCAAATATAATTAAATTTCTAAATCAGAAATATGTCAAACGACGTCGTTCCCTTTCTCACGAAATCCTCAACTTCGTACTTCAACGGTATAATTATAAATATATGTAGTTGTAAGTAGGCTGCGGATTTTTATGCAAATTCACATTTCAAGAACAGAATCTCAATGTAAAATATCATTGAAAGCACTATACTTTAGATACTCCTTTCACATTTCGTTCTGCAAAATTTCGCAATTTAGGATTTCTACAGACGCACGATTGTGTGAATTATGTAACGAGTTTGAAGATGGACGTTGAATGATTTAATTGAATATAATACGTTATGTACGAAATATTTTCGATGCAATGGATATCATAATGGACGTTTGTGGTAATACGATTATAACGAATAACTGAATACGTATGTGCGAATATTTCGTTAAAATGCATGCATTGAAAATATTAAAAGAACGCGTGCGAACGCGTCGTTGGAGAAAAAAAAAAAAATTGAACGGAAATGAAAGATGCAAATACGTGGAACGTATCGTTCTTTCCCGTACTTCGTTCTTTCTGATCCTTTCGATTAGTCGTGGATTTTCGCAACGTTCGAGCAAAATATTGCGAGTGTCACGCGGAAATAATGAAAACAGGTAAGCGAACAATGGTACACAATTCGTTGTGATTCATAACGGTCGGAGATCGTGATCAAGGATAATCGCGAACGGCGAGAAAATAGGCATGTGGGAATAATGAAATATATTTGATAGTATTTCCAGTCGGCACGCCGGTCGGCGTTCCTGTACAGAATGAATAATACAATACGAAATTGGTGGAATTAGCATAGAAATGTTATCGCGTACAGAAGAGGACTCGTGATGGGTTTGAATTTTTCAAACTATTCCGCAAACATCGGCGAATGGATTGCACGAACTGTTATTAAACCTGATCCTAACCACCGATAACAGTCGTTGCCCCGTATGAGAAATTCTCCGCGACAATGCGAGATACAAACCGGCGAGTATAATGAACGATAAATTGCGAGATAAACACGAGAATTCGTGGCCAGTTACGTACCATCCGATCTGTATCGTCTTCGTCGGTTTGAATACCTTCCGAAATTGCAACTGAGTCTTCTTTTAATTTCACTTGGCTCAGGAAACGAACCATTCTTGCCTCCTACACGTTTCATTTGTCTCTTCTACGTATCGATTGAAAAATTCAAAAGATAAATACAGAGGTGAGAAGGTAGAAAGCATTTGTACGTGCCATTATTTTCCAACGAACGTGTTTTTTTTTCATTCAATATCGAACACGCTATTTTAATAGAAATTCATATTTCTCCGCACACAGTTCAAAAAATTGAACAAACGACATTTAACGGGTTATACATGAAATTTATTCATTTATTCGTCTCTCTACGAAAAGATGGGAAATTTAATATACTCGAGACTTAATTAATTACTTAGTTAAAGGACGCGCAAATACTTATCTCATTGCATGGCAACGTTCGTGTTTCTTTCGAGAATTTCACTCATACGAATTTTCCAAGTTGCAACATTCAGATGCGTCTAGATCCCTCCGCGTGCATATTCGACTTAAATCCCGCAGTTGCTGAAACTCCAGATTTTCTCACCTGTATCACACACACACACACACACACACGCCCTCTGAACCCTTCAATTACTTCATCTAAACGGCCATCAAATCCTCTTTGCATAATCCTCCGTACGAATCAGAATCAAAGCAGGCGTTGCTTTCGTTCCCTATCTCAAGGCTCGAACATCAAGGGTGAAACGTGAAACGGGGACTGCAAACATAACCAGCAGCAGTATCTCGCGCGCTAGTAGAACGCGATAGTAAACTTCACCTCGGTTAAGTGAGCATTCCGAAAAATCACGAGCGCGGAAAACACGAGCGTGAAAACAGCTCGATCGAGGGCCAGTAGCGTGGATCGTGTCAGGCACAGCATCAGGATCACGGCTATGAATTTACGACAGCGTACCAGCGTCGAAAAAATAAAATGTTTGCCGTCACCCGGCTGTACGCGATACACCTACATAATTGCAAGGACAAACAGAACAGTTATGGTCATCATGTTTCGTTCGATTGACCGTGGATTTCGATGAAACACGACAGGAAACATGGGGATGATAATACCGAGCCAAGCGAGCTGTCGGCAGCCTTTCGTGTATATCCGTGTAATTATTTAATGATTTACAATGAAATTCGAGCTAATTAAACATTGTGGCCAACGATTGATATTGATTTGACTGGCATTGATTTATCGTCCTGGAACACGGACAAAATTATGAATCAATCGCGATGTTTGCCGTGGAGAACGAGGGGCGAAATGTGGGAGATGAAAAGAAAGGAAAAGAGAGATATCGATAGATTGATCGCAACAGAATAACTCCATTGATCATTGCTATGGAACTTTCTATTCGCTTCGAGATGTTCGTAGTGCGATTGTTATTTTTATGTCCTGGTCCGACTTTTATTACAAATACAACAGCGAATTTTCTTCGTCATTCTCGATTATAATGTTACAAATCTGTGTTTCTATTTTTCGTTTTATTAGAATCGTTTCAAACGCAATTGCATCTAGTTCGAACCATTGAATCCTTCGACCAGGTGAGCAATTTCTAACGTGACGAGGACTTTGTCAATTCTTCTGCGCGCGATTTTCGAACGTTGCACTCGCAGACGAATCTCGAACTTCAACGCTACCGTCTTTATGTTCGTGTCTACAACCGACATAGTCGGATAATAGTCCGAACCTATTAGGAAGTAACGAGGCAACTACGAGGTCGAATTTTAAATACGTCGGCGACGGCTGAGTCGTGCTGACCTCTCTGTGTTTGGCCGACTCGTTGCGAGATACTCCGGCGATTCTCACCGGATCGTTTGGAATTCATTTCATGGAACTCCCAGAAGCGAGGAGAGGAGAGAAAACTTTCCATTTATTCCCTCTGTTTTCCACAGCTTCTTCTCGAGAGGGGAACGCTTTTGCTTCTCGCTTTGGGAAGAAAGACATGCGCCCGTAAAAAAAAATACGACGCAGCGCGCCGTCCCAGGTTATTACCAGGTCACGAGGAAACAGGATTTTCAGAATTTATGTACTGGAATCAGAACGTCTCTCCCGGCAGACGTGCAACGTCATTTGCGAAGTTCTTCCACACTGCCGGGGAAGCAGGCTCGCCTACCCGCTGTCCGCGGTTAAAAGTTTCGCCCCCCGAAAGGTGACACGCGGAAATTTGTTAAAAGTATGATAAATCACGTAGCCAGGCGAACTGAAAGAACTTGCATAACTTGCAACGGACGTTGTAAACTCGGCGACGAACAACCGCAATTCTGTGTCTCCGCGAGGCACAGATGTTCAAACGTCCCGCGACCACCCCCGTCGCAAAAATGCGTCCTCGTGTCTCGTATACATCTAACACGTTATGGAGCACCGCATGCTCGTGACTTGCAACTACTTCGGACTTTGGCAGCGTTACAAGTCTTTCGCAATCTCCCGGAGTTTTCCTATAGTTTGGCGAGCAACTGACTGATAAATGTAGAACGGAGGAAACGGGCGACGATGTCAAGATTCAGTAGAAATTCATGGTTCGCTGATGGGAATAATTCCTGTAACATTTACACGAGATCTAGAGTAGAGATGGCTGTGTTCAGCAGTATCGAACGGGGTTTCGGAGACTTTCTGGCGACTTTTTTCCTCTCGTTTATAAGTACTAACGATTAATCGTGCAACTTGTCAAGGGTCAGGCAACAGTTTGTCAGAAATGTTTCAATTTCTTCAACCTTTATAATTAAAAACGATATATTCCAAGTTCTAAATTCTAAAATAAAATATTAGAAAATCTTTCGGATTTCCCTCCGTAGCAACAAGTTTATTTCGTTTCAGTCGCTCTAAAGAAAGTAACCTCGTGCTGGAATTATCATAGTTAGTTCAAGTTATCACGTGTAAAAATGAAAGTCTTGTTGTAACATACAGAACGTACAAATTCTTTACTTATCTCGAGATCTCCGCCTCGAGTTTCAAACTAGAAAACAATTCTTAAATATCTCCAAGGAATTCCATTCGTAGACTTGTCCTAATACTCGTGAACAGTAGCGCACGCCTGCGACTGTTGCTGTCCGCAAGTAGGTCTTTAGTAGGAACAATGAGAGTCTTGTTGGCCATTCAGTACCGAATGGTCGGGTCCTTACGACCTCGTGAACTTAATAGCGACAGCCTGCGATGAAACATGTGGCTACTAAACATGAAGAAAAACTGCTCCCGCAGAGTTGATGACCAGAGGCTAGACAAATCCGTTTCATTATGGTCCGTAAATTCAGGTTATTACATGTTCAGGGATGGACACTTTTACAATTTGCTACGATAAGTATAAATCTCACATTTACGTTTGAATCATTGAAATGTTTCTTGCTCCGATGAAGCAAAATTCTTCGAGATGTTAGAGTAAAAGATCCTTTCGTTTAGAAACGAAAACAATAGTTAATATTTCTACCGAGGACAGGTCATCTTCTCAAAGTACGAATTGGGTCAAATTAGCGAACGAATGCTCGTTCGTCTCACTTTGCTTCGCGAAATTCTTGCTCAATTTCAAGATTTACGCCGATTTATTCAATTTATTATCGTTTAGCATTTCTGAAATTTGCACAGGCAAATTTAGCTATAGAATAGATTCGTTTAAAATACAAAGTTCGAAACGAGCGCAGCTGTAATCTCGCAACTCTACGAAAGAACGATTCAGCTGTTTCAGTGTTCATTTTAAACAAGCTTTCTTGTTACGTAACAACTTCGCCGAAGGATACATAAGGTCTATCATTTCCGTGTCCCTTTTCTCCTCGATTGACGATCACGGGGTTTCTTCGAACTGTGCCGTCGGCGGCGTGTTCTTCGAAGGGTGACAATTAAGTAATGTGTAGCCTTTAATAGTAAAAAGTCCGCGATGCGTGAGATAAGCTCGCGTAATCAATGCATTCCATTTTACATGGCCTGGCGTGATATGGCATAGCATGGCGTGACGCGGCCAAGTATGTTTCTGCATTCATGCACTTTTGAACGTGCTCGCCCGTTCCTTGAGGGTCGCGCAACCTCCGAGCTGGCTAAAGAGGCTAGAAATTTTCAAGGACTGCTCGAAACTTTTCAAATCCCGACCGGTTTCTTGCCTGCCAGTAAACGTTCCATTAAAGGGATAATTGCACCGCCTGGGCTTCCATTAACCGTATACCATCAAGTTCACGATTTATAACTGGGGGAGGCGCTTCGATGAAAAGAGCGGAGCGGAAAGAGAAAAAAATTCGTTCGTCTATCGATCCGATTAACGTCGAGCGGGTTTATATAGATTCGTTTATCTCGAATCCTTGTCCGCGGAGATATTATTAATCACAAGGTTCAAGGATGAAGAGAGAGAAAGAAAGAGAGAGAGAGAGAGAGAGAGAGATTCGTATTGTTAGTCTTTCGAAGATTTCTTTTCTCGTCCGTAACGAGATTGCAGTCTATTCGAATATTTAGATTAAGATTAATTTGCGGAATATTTAAACAGAGAAGAAATACAGCCTGAATCGATTAAGCCCGCAAGGCTTCATCCAGAAACAGTTTGAATTCGAATAGAAATTACTCGGGGAAATTAGTTGATTAACAAGAGGATGGGCTTAATGTTATCCTGCCAGTTACGGTACGACGTGTATAAACGCGTAATAAATCTCTCCGATAGTCTCGGGGCCATTTTGTTTAATAAAGCCGAACTGTCGCCCCCGATCCTCGTGATCGGACAGTCGCCATTGACAAAACATTGTTCAATGTAATTTCAGATAACACTTACACGATCTATCGCAGCTGTTTGCACGTTCGTGTGAAAAACCGTGTGCCCGATTCAGCCGGTTTGCTAATTATCGCGTAATCTCATCCGGGAGAACTCGCGTGCAAAGTAAAAGCGGCTTAATGAGTCCCCGAGGAAGGTGGAAAAAAATCAAGGACGATCGTTTCGATCGATCACTGACAACTTTGCGCCGAGCAGCTCAGCTTTCGTTGCTCCAAAATCGAGAAAACTTTCGTCTTTCGCCATGACTTTCTTTCTCTTTTTTTTTTTTCTCTCTCCCCCGCTTTTTTCCCTCCATTCACGACGATCTCTCGGAAAACCTACCCCTTCGATCAAAAAGAGAAAAGAAAAAAAAAGAATGGAAAAGTTTGATCGTCCTCTTTCGGACCGAAAAGGAAGCCCGGAAATAACGCTGAGATGGACAATTTTACATTATTGGGAATTCGATTTTGAGCCGGAAGAACGCAAAGCTTCCACCAAATACCGAGTTCAAGTTCGAACGGTCCAGTCGTACCGCGGTAAAGTTTTCACAAATCTTTTAAAGACTCGTGGCCGGACTCGGTTTCCCCCCGGCGCAGTCTTCCCGCACGCAGTCGCGATAAATTTCGTTATCGGAAATGTACAGAAACTTTCCAACAACTTTCAAACTACCGTTTTACTTCCGGTTTTACTTCGGGCAATCAACAGTCGTCGAATTATCATACACAGCGCCGCAAGCGTTATATATACAGCATAGAAATTGCATAGAAATTGCGTAAACTTTATCACTGATGGCTGAAACTTCTCCTCTTCCAAGTGACTGGCTAATTAACACGTGATACGATTCGGCGTACCAACAAGCAGCAATGTTGAATTACGTTTCTAGGCTAGAGTTTCGATCCTACCGATAGAATGTAACGATACTGATATGATTTTACGGATCATCTGACGTCAATAAAATTTCAGATCGTAATAAATACACACGTGGCGTGGAAAAAATTTTCTACAGTTCATTGTTCAAAATCTTAATTCAAAATGTCTCAACGATCGAGCAATCGAAGCGAGAGAAAACGAACGAAACAAAATTTCTTTCCAGCGACTCGGCGCCAGACTTTCGCGTACCATACACTTTCGAAGAACGCGTGTGCGAGACGTTACGATGCCATAATCTTTACCTTTCTTTTTCCTCGGCGACGACGGTCCCTCCATTTGAAATTACGCGACAGCGGAACGTCCGACGCTAATATCCTCTCGTACTACTCAGCCCGTAAAAACACTCGCCGACAATGCACGCGGATTCTACGTTTGTTACTCGCCGGCGACTCGCACGGAAGACAGAATTTTTACGGCACGCCGAGAGCAAAGTGGAAAAATGTTGCACTCGCGTTTCGAGGAAACCGCGACGAACTTTCCGGCTCTTTATTTCCTTCTCTTTTCCATCCCTCCTCTCTCTCTCTCTCGCTTTCATTAAAACCTACTCGTTATTTTCGTCAAGAAGTTGACTTCCTACCCGGTATTTTACAAGTCGATAAGCTTGAAAAGACCGTGTGCCTGCCATCAGAGATGGCTGATCGGTCTATTTCGTTACCGATATCAGTACGTTTTTCAGTACGGTTCTGTTTCATTCGAATCTGTCTTACAAACTGGCCTACTTTTCGATATTACGCGAAACGCAAAGGAATTTTCCCGCGTTTCATCGATCAGAGGGGATACGTTTTTAAAGCAACCATGCCGGATGGAAGAATCTACGGAGGAATAGAGGCTCTGCCGGTTACACCGCGCAAGCTTTAATACGCCGGTCTTTTAGGAATTCTATTTTTTCCTTTCTTCTCTTCTTCTTCTCCTTTCCCTTTTCTTTCACCACGTGAAATCACGACAAGGCGAAAAGGGGGGAAAATAGCGGCGAAGTCGCGCAGCCAGACTCTTCCGCCAGTCTGACGCGACTGCGACAGTTGAAAATCGCGTATAGAAAACGTACCTCGTGCCTGACTCAAAATAAAAATCCTCCTGCAACATTCGACGAGTCTCTGAACTAAAAGACGCACACCGAGGACTATATTGAAAGACAGGTGTAATAAAATGTAATGTAAAAGTAAAAACCCTCCTGCAACATCCGGCAGGATGACTGTGAACTCTGAACTAAAAGACGTACACTGAGGACTACATTGAAAGATACGTGTGATATATAAAAGAACGTACACAAATAATACAAAAAATATATACATACACGTACATACGTATAGTATGGACGCGAATTTTTAATTTCTTAATACATGTTTCACTGGTGGCACGTGTCTCTGATGGTTAATGTTCGACGAAAGGTTAGCGACGCGGCACTGTGAGACGGACCGCGAACCGAGTCCTTTATCAGCGATTTAGTTTCTAAGAGGATTGATACTATACGTCGACTTTATTGAAAAATAATATCATTCGAACGGCGTACATTGTAAGGGAAGCCCGTTAAGTGGAAAAGATACGTCGCCACTATCCTCGTCGAAGAACGACCTTCCCCCATCCCAACCTTCCTGATCCTATATACATATTTTCTTTAAAAACTCAATTTATCCCCGTACAACGTCGTATGCCTGGGGTCCTTTTTCTTCTCTCCTCTCCTCCTTTTTTTTCCCCTCCATTACTTTTCGCCGAGTTTAGTCCCGGCGAAAAGGATATTAAATCAGATAAGCGGCGTCTCGCGGGAGAATGAAAAGTACGACGAATCAAAAAACGGAAGATGAAGACGGGAATCAGAAACGAGAATTAGAATGCATCCGGGGACAAAAATGGGGCAAGGCTTCGGGGGTGCGCATACGCTCATTCACAGAGCAGAGCCGTGTATACGTAGAAGAGAAGCCTTCCTCGACCCTCGAAATGGAGAGAAAGAGAGAGAGAGAGAGAGAAAGAGAGAGAACTAAAGTAGCAGAAAAGGAAGAAAGACGGTGTATACGTTGACCCGTTGTTGGTGGTTTCTTTATTGCTTTTTGCGATAAAACTCAAGCTATAGACGAGACCTTAAAGCGGTCCTCCGTCCTCGCGCGTAAGAAAAATTATAATAGGGGTGACGTTCGTCAAGCAGAAAGAAAGAAAATTTGTTAACCCTTAGGTATTATATTTTTTGCTATTGGCTACGTAAGGCAAGAACAATTACATCTGGCATTTTGGTATTTGCAGTAAATATACTGGATCGCCATATTTTGGTGAATACTAGATTCAACGTTTTGTTATTCAGTCAATTATAGCCACGATTTTCCATTATTAACTTCATTTTGGGGAATTATTCGAATCATTTTTTACGATATTTTATTTTTATTTCCCTATTATTACATTTTCACTTTTGTTGTTCACTTTATGAATTCTTATATATAATGTAGAATTCGTAAAGCTCGAATCATTTTCTAATTTTAAAAACGGTACGATATTTTTCCACTTTCATTTTTATTATTCCGTTATTACGCAAGAGAGAGTAATTGAACCGCGAATATTCTCTGTACTTCTGGAAAATTTTAAAACGCAAATGAATAAAACACATGTGCAATGTAATAATTTTCTACCCAGCGCTCTATCTGACATATATATTCGCTGAAATATTTCACATTTGCGCGAATATCCGCGGTGTAGTTATAATACACGTCGGTGATTGAATTACGTCGAAAATCGAAAATCTCACGATATCG
This sequence comes from Melipona bicolor, assembly GCA_030673865.1. Taxonomy (NCBI): domain Eukaryota; kingdom Metazoa; phylum Arthropoda; class Insecta; order Hymenoptera; family Apidae; genus Melipona; species Melipona bicolor. The sequence goes on from JAHYIQ010000012.1 coordinate 6,069,096, forward strand.
GGGGACTCGAATAACCCACAATACAACACCGCACAATAGTCGTAGCTCCAGCAGCAAATCGAAAAATCTGCCAATAGACTAGGTTAGTTTTCTGTTCTTTCGTGCTCATTCGAGGATACTATAACTCAAGATGCAAATCCTCTCGGTACTAGAGTTCGACTTCCCTTCTCTGGCCCTAATTCCTCCGTTCTGACGGTTAATTAATACGGTTCTCATTTGTCACAGTTGCGATAAACCATTTCGCGAATCCGCTATTGTTTCGCACAGGCGACGTTCGTGTCTCCATACACACGTCCAAGGTTAATCATTAAAGTAGACGTCCAAAGTTATTTCGGACGGGCCAATCGAAACTCGCGTAAACTTAACGAGGACATTACCGACGAATGGAATCCTTACGGGGACAATCGACCGCGCGGCTACATTTTCCACCGACGAGATATCGTAATTCGACCGACGAGCAACCCGTTAATAAAGTAACAATAAACGTCAGCCTGGACCACACCGGAGAGAGCGCACCGACGTTCCATGCAGTTCTGAGTTTGTCTTTGTCGCCGAGGCAATCGATAGAGCTTAATTGACTCGAACATGAGAGAGCATTCGTACGTTCGACGTTACATCGACTCCGTGCGTCAGTGAACCGGGTCACGGTTTCGACTGTTCCGAAAATTTCGAGGGCCGTTAGTCGTCGGGCCACGTTAAGAGAAACTCGATCGTGTGCGGTTACTCGCTACTGTTTCGTCCGCCTTTCGCCGCTAAAAAAAAAAAGGGGGAAAAAATGCGCACATTTTTTCCGGAGGGAAAATTCAATCGTTGCTATTAAAGAAAGCATTCGAGAAATACACGACGAGTTGCACTCTCGCTCTTGCAAATAACCTTGTTGTTAATCTCTGTAAACTATTCTTAGAAATTTAATTGGCAATCGAAATTTATTGTCGAATTGACGAAACTTCGCGATGGAAATGTTGATGTACCAGGAGATATGGGAATGAAAGATGCGTGGACCAAGAGATGTTGAAGTTTAATAACTCTTGGAAATTTTCTACTACGTTAAAAAATCTTGAAACTATAGTGGAGAATTAGTTGATTCAAAGAGCTCTGCAGCGATCAATCTTTTATTACTTTCTCAATAATAGCTTTGGATTTAGACCTTGTCAAAGAATCCGGCGACTGAACTTTTACAATGCTTGTAATTAAATTCGATTGTGTCTAAAAGAAATTTTCAATAATTCTCCAAAGGCTGCCATACTATCTGAAATCATGGTCATGTTCAATGATATTTCCAAGATTTATTACCCTAGTTCTATTCTTTTTCTTTTTCTTTCTTTACGTTTATTAGAAATGCCATAAAAATCATATACTATCATATTGCTACTTCTTTACTCCGTAAATTGTTACGCACAAACTTCATTTTATCACTGAAAGTGATTTGATCACTCTTCGGGTGCAACGCTAATGCAACGAAAATTAGCGATTGATTAATTTGGGTCACGTGATTTGTGAGGGGGCGTGGGATAAGCCTCGAGTAGGAGTGGCGTTGTCTGGTACTGAGCGATCGCGCCGTAATTTGTTTTCTATCGATTCAACTGTTTGCACATCAATAAAATTTTATGGCAAAAAAGTCGTCTTCATTTCCTAGTCAGAACAGTTGCTTCTGGGCCTTTCAGTGAGACGAATCGTACTGGGGTACAAGTCGTGCAGTTTTTGTCAGACGTATACTGTTTCGTATCACTATTTCGACTCTCGTTATAAATGAAAGGATTGCGAATTCCTTTGATTACCCTCTGTTGTTTCTAATGTCAACACACGTGCACATATCTCGACGGAGTCTTCAAGAATTCACGCCGGGGATTGCGAGAGATAGCCAGAAAGACAGGGTGAAGATCGTCGGAAGAGAAAACGTAATGAAGGATAGACGATTGGCTGCACAACAGATCGGATAAAGGGGTTAGAGTGACGAGTGTTCCGCGATTTAAATCATCCAATATGCAGCCCATTATACACGCTCCAAGTGACGAATTAAACCTCCAATTACGGCTTCGATTAATGACCGCCGCTGTGGCCGGACAACAGCAGGATTTTTCAAACCGGACACCAAACCACCGAGCAGACGATCGTTTCTCTCTCTCTCTCTCTCTCTCTCTCCCGCTCCCTCTCTCTTTTTTCCTCACTGTTCCGAACGTTTATCGCGTTACTTGCCGCGTTTCCCGCTTGCAGCCGGGGAGGATGAAATGCCTCCCGGTGATTAATCATCTCGTTAAAAAACTTGCGACCACTGGATTGAACACGCGCGCAAAGGACGAGCAACCAACCGAGAGTGTCCTTTTGTATTTTGTATCAGAGCTGGCCGAGAGGTACGTGCACGTTGACAAAGTGTACAAGCGTTTCTGTGGAGGGTATTGTCGCGTGACCGGGGAACTCTGGCCGGGGGCCATCTTGAGCATTTTAATAGCATTAAGTGATTCGTCGGAACAATCCGAGTGTAATGAGGTGGAACTACCGGTTTGAAATTGTTCGGAATTCGAACGGAGATATAAGTTTCAATGGGATGATTGTTTAACATGTAATCTGCTTCTGCCTCTCTCTCTCTCTCTCTCTCTCGCTTCTCGGTTGATAGACGCGGTAATAGAATCACGCAATTTATGACCTTCCCTGCAGACTACACAGGAGAGTAGACGTCGCGATATTTTATGGGTTCGGCGACACGCGGCGATCGATAATAAATTACGCGATCCATCAATCGGTTATTTGCAGCGAAAGCGAAATAACGACGCGTATTTCCCGATTGGCAAGTTATTTTAAAGAGCTTCGGAACGGCGTCGAAACAGTGACGAGGCTTTCCGGACATCGTCAAATTTAAAGTCGCGAACAACACACCGCGTGGAATCGCTCGCGTGTTCTATCGGGAATCGTGAGAGTCCTGTGCGCCTATCGTTCATTCGCTGCGTCATAAATACTCGTCCCAGATATTTCTCGTGGAAAATTCACTTAAAAATGCAAACAGAAGTCGATGAAACCGCTGAAAATATCCACTTACGGGCTTGTTTCCGTCGAGTGGTTAAATGCGGTGATTTTCGCATAACGTTACGTTGATATTGATGCCGCGCATGACGCACGATATAACGACACATGATACGCTATATGGCGATGCGATATTATTGAATCGGCAACGATAAAATGCAATTAATAAAAGCTAATGCGTTCTCGCATGTGAAAATTGTAAACAGGAAACACGCAAAAAAAATGGAGGGGGAGAAAAGAGAAGGAAACTCGGTGATTTCGAGCGGGAATGACGGACAATTTAATGAAGTTTCCAGTTTCTGCAGAGATGGGGAGGGGAACGATAACTGCTGATGATAACACTCACCGTCAATCCAACGTCACGCTCCCAATAATGGTCCAGCCTTCTCTGTTCGAGCCCCGGTAGTCGTCTGCACGCCGAGCGTCACATTTTTGGTCGTCTGTTTTCGGTAATCGGCCCTTCGATCGGTCAATTTCGTCGGCTCGCGAAACCACAGCGTTTCATCAATTTCTATCGTGGACTATGTCGCCTGTGCAGGGAAAAAACAGAAGAAACTAAGATCTCAAGGCTGATCAAGAGTTAGGCCTAGAGAGAAGCATCGATGTTTTAATCAATACGATAACGTTCGAGCGAAATCGAATTTCTCTGTGGAATGTGAAACAACGTGGAACGAGGGGGGCGTAACGGCTAATGACAAACAACTGGATTTACGCGTTCCACGCGCAGAATAACCAAAACGGAAAAACTGACCCGATAAAAATATAAATGATTATCGGCGGTGATTTATGCTCGGTCAGTCGCGTCGTTTCTAATTCGAAGCGCGCCGCCAATGCTATTTTAACCGGGCCATCGATCCTTCTTTCGTTCGACAGGCATTGTGATCTTTTACATTCAATCTCGAAATTGAAATGCGAACGATAGGAATAATTGAAATAAATCCTTCAAAGCCGCGGTAACTTATTGGTCGATCGACCAGCCGAGATTGTTGGAAACCAAACTTCTCCTTACGTCGATTAATTCTGCTTCGATCGGTAGCTGACCAACACCACCCCGGATAAATTGAAATAAATCCTTCAACGCGCGATAACTTATTAGACGCGATCGATCAGCCAAGATTGTTTAAAGCCTAACGAACCACTCCTTACGTCGGGTGATCCTGCTTGATCAGTAACTGACTAATACTACTCTGAATGCCACTTGATTATCAAGAGACTGGAGACTAACTGATTGCTTCCGACTCTGATTGCAAACCGAGTCCCAAATGCTGAATCCGTCCTTTAAGTTGAATTTTCATCTGCGGACGAGGATCGTGATCCTCCATAAAAAACATCGCACCTTGTATCTGGATGCATCTGCATCGATGTATACAATAGAGAAGTGTATTTCCACTTTTCTAGCATTGCCTCTGTCGTGTTAAACGCATTGCCGATTTTTAGTACTTTTATTAACAGTCAGGTTTGAAGCGATTTTAATAAAATGGAAGAAGGACGAAAATTTGCAATATTCCATCAAGAAAGACGCCAGAGAGAAATTGTAAGAATGATAAATAAAAGAAAATCGTGCCCCTGTTAAAAGTATGAATTTTATTTCTTTCTCGCTATAAAATATTTCTGATACACAGAGGTCGAGGCACGTGCGTCAGACACGTAGTTATAATAAATCTGAGAACTTATCTAATAAAGTTGAGAACATTATCGTAAGAAGGAAGTCCCTGCTACTATCGTCGAAAACATCGATTCACAGTTTCGAGTGTCCGTTTGCACCGGAGACGCAGGGTCGAGTTTAGCGATTCCGGTCGGAATAACCGTGCCAGGAGGCATGGCTCCGCCGGTCGAACGTTTCGTAAAGCGTGGACACGTTTCTGAATTCGCCAGCGATTCGAAAATCTCGTTTCACCTTCGGCCTCGATGCAAACGAACGGAACTTCGTCGCGTAGCGGGCGGCCGCTATCGCCGGCAAGGGAAAATTTAATTCGGGTCTTAACCCAGTTCCGGAACGCGCGCCGAAGAGGGCCCCCGAGAACGAGCGTCGCCGATACGCTCTTGCATTCGTCGCAAAACCGTGTCGAGGTAGCTCGAGTCAACAAACCGAATGCACACACTGCGAGAGACGATGTGTGTACACCGGAGACTCTCCGAGACTGTCCGAATCTCCGGACAGACCGAAGACGTGAAAGCCATAGAGAGTCCACTTTTAGGCGAACTGAGGACGAGAACGGAGAATTTCGTGGGCGAAATTCCCAGGCGACATTGGAGCAATTAAACATCGGCCCCTCGGGCGAGAACGATGTTCCACGGCACCCGAGTACATATCGCACAATTAATACTATTGTACTTTGTACCCGGGCCTTCTTGTTTGAACTGCGGAATCTCTAATTATTTTCGCGATCGTGGAAACGAGATCCGAGTTACGGAGAGAGGAGAACAGTGTTCGCTGCTCTCTCTGCTCGCTCGTTCGGTGAACAAGCAACGTGATGGCCGGAAATGAGGATCCCAGATGTTGTTAAGTTTACCTTGAAGGATGACGGTAACTCGACGTGGAAGATTGATTCCTAACGTTGGCACGCGTACGCGACGCAGCCGAAAATTCAACGAGTGAAGGCGGAACTTGCGAATTCCTCAAATAAATTGCCCGTCGACCTTACATGTTCCAGTCGTTGCAGACGTTCTGCCATCGTGCAGACCGCTGGCTTCTACCGGTTCGTTTCCAGCGGACAGCTCTCTACGATCGGACACGTATCAATAGAACCAGCGAACGTCCGATTGAATCGTCGTAAAGCGTCTGACGTTTGGTACGTCTGACGGGTCGGTCGTGTCGGCTGATTCCACAAAGGAATTGACGATTTCATCGTTGCTCCGCGTACGCGGACGTTGTCGAAACGTCCGAGTTGGAAAAAAACCGATTGATACGTCCGTTGATACGTTCCGAAAGTTCGAACGACGCGAAAGCTGTTAATTAATACGCGGCCGTATCAAACTGGCAATATCGATAAAATTATTTCGCCAACAAGCCCAACGCATTTGATTTACATACTCGATTATTAATACAGAGTTTTCTCATTTGAACAAAATGGATATAATTTAGCAGATCGGGTCGGTAAACGTCGGGTAATCTGATCGGCTCAGATCCGATCCGATCCGAAATATCAGGCAATCGCACATTTCCAATTTTCGCGGCCAAAAAATGTGTAAATTATCACGAACAAGAATTTATATCATACGCGAAAATAAATATGGCTTATTAGTATCGCTCGCTCGCCACTTATCGATATCATTCATTTTTCAAATGGCGAGAAAATAAAATATTCTCGCGGTATCCGACCGCGGAACTGTTGACCTGTGCAACATATCGGGCGATCCGCGAACGTGTTCCTGCCATTTTTCGGATAATACAAGCACGCCGGTATTTCCGAACTCGTCGCGCGCGTAGAACACGTGAAATTGCGCGCCGTTTGCTGATCGTCGCCGTGTCGATCGGCGTGTCGATAACCCGCTACACGACCTCCTACATCGGGCGAACGCCGCGGCTCTTTTGTAAATTCTAATAAACCTCGTTCCGCTCTTTGTTGCGGCGGCGTTCCTTTCATAATTCTCTTTCTCTCTCTCTCTCTCTCTCTCTCTCTCGATCATTTTACATTTAACGAAAGCAGTAGCTGAACGCTACCGAGGGAAATTTACGGTGCGAGTAATCCACATTGCCGAGAAACGGTCAAAGGATAATTTTTCCACTTCGATGTTCGAAATAAAACCTCCGCGTATTGAACGAGCATTAAACTTTCGAATTCTTTCCCTCATGAGTACGAAATAATACGACCGCGGCGTTGCAGGTTACTATTAAGACGTTCAGCGACGTTTCACGCGACGTTTCTCTTCTCTCCCGGCAAAGGAGAAATTTGCCCAATGCCAGACGCTCCCCTGACGCGACAGATCAAAAGAGTTGGCGCAAGTTTTTCAAATCCTCTTTGGGAGCCGCCGACATTCTGCCTGCAAGTGCATCGCGGTCCCACCGGTAAGACGTTCCACCTATTTCGAAATTCCCTTTGATATCTGAAATGTCAGGGCGCGCCAAGGACAACCAGTAATGAATCGAGCGACCATCGCTGTTTGAATGGCTGGCACAAAAAGGTTCCTCCGCCACCGCCGCCGTCGCAGTTGGTTTCAACTTTATCACCGCTGCGGCTCGAATTGCCTATCGACCGTTGCTGGCAAAAAGAACAAAAAAAAGGAAAAAAGCGAGCGAGGGAGAGGGCAACGGTGAAAAAAAAACCTCGGGTAGAAATCCTATAGAACAACAAAACGACGCGCAAACTCGAAATTAAATTAACTTTCTGTCAAAGTGGAAACTCCGTTAAATCGTTTTTCTATTAAAGTTCACGGCTTGAACGATTTCAATGACGTAGCAAATGGAAAGAATACAGTGAAACACCGCCGATGTAACGTAATAAAGCCGGTAACGCGAAACGATATCGAATGTTACAGATTTTCCGCTACTTAAACCCGTATTAATTTGTATTAATCGCGAGAGTTCTTATTGTTGGCAGAAAACGCATCAGTCAGCGCGGCTTTGTTTCCATCGTACGATGCGACTTTAAAACGTACTTCTCGATAATGAGTGATGAATTAATGCTGGGGGGAGATGTACGATCCAAAATAATCAGCGAAGATTACAAGAGTATAGAAATAAAATATTGTATTTTACAGCGATGGAACAGAGGATTGATCCAAGAAATTGCCTCGATTAAATTTGCTGTAGAGTGTAATTAAACATCAGTCACAGCAAACGACTCCAAGCTGAGACGAAATTACACTTCAATTTGTAGATTTTCAAGTTGATCGGACGATTTAAAAAATTATCGTTATTTGTTAATAATTCAATCCGAGCTTAGATTCACAGTGAACATCTAAATTAATATTTATCCATTCCTTGAAACATGTACTTGAACTTTTCAGAAATTAATTATCAGATCAGCTTGAAAATTTAATGTCTGGTCGCAAGTAATCACTTAATACGAAATTCAGTTCCAGAACCAGAAAAAAGGCAGAGACGAGCGAGCAAATTCTCTGCTATGCCTTCGACAGAGTGTGAAACGACTCGATGAAATAATAACGGGTAAATGCAGCTTAGAAAGTAATAAAGGTGTAGTGACTCAACCTCCGACATCAACCGAGGATTAAATCATAGGCGTCTCTCTCTGCCGAAGCATTCACGGAGCAAAACACGGATTGCAATCACGTGCGCGAAAACCTTACGTTCTCCTTAATCCACAAATATTAAGAGCAACCAAGCGAACAAAATCGGTTTGATGATTTTAAAGGCAGGGGATTTCACGTGCGACTAAACGCCAACACCTAATCCCTCGCAATAGCGTGTTTAATTCGGTGTGAACGTGGAAACAATAACGACTTCTCGTCTCGTGAAACGTCTCAACGCTTCGGAACATCAACATCTCTCCTTTCCCTTTCTCTTTACGGCGTCCCTCCTCGTCCTTCTCTCTCGCAGGAAGCTTCACAGTTTCGCTTTCGCGAAGAGAGAAAGGACGGAGAAGAACCGGGTAGGTAATTAAGTAGTCATTCTCACACCTCACACCTCACACCTCGTGAATACAGCACATCTGTTGTAAAGTCGATGAACTTTGTTCCTTCGAACAATTAACGTCACAATTTCCCTGTGCGCAACCTACGTTAACAACAACGCAATTACAACGCCGCTTTCACCGGCGGGCGCAATAACTCCTCCACTCAAACTCTATTAGAAGAAATTATAAACAATACCGGCAATAAATTTCACTGAAGAGATGCTCCGGCAACTGATGCATTATTTACGTTTCCTCCACCCGCCCACTCCACCTCTCCCCCCCGGTTGAGGTCAGGTTCGTGTAGCCTTCGACGACCAGCCAATAAAAATTACATAAAAGGTCGCGATTTTACTTGATAATCGCGGTGACAAAACAAGAATCCTCGAACGTCGAATCAATTAAAAAAAAAGAAACAACAAGTACCAATGCTCAGCCGCCAATTTGAAATCGACACCTTATTACAACGGTACAAGTTGCACGGAACGAACTCTCGTCGAGTTCATCATTCCTGCCACGATTCTCGATGATTCGATTTCAGAGAGGGAGAGAAAGAGAGAAATAAGGGGAAAAAGAAGAAAGAGAGGGGGGCGAACAGAGAGAGGGTAGAAACCTGTGGAAGACGATATGGAGGGTGCATTTAAGCCACACGACATTGAGCGGCGGAGTGTTGCTGGCAAGCTTCCACCGGAAAATGAAATTCTCGGCTCGGAGTTCGCCGATATTGAACGAACCGCCCCTAATGGGAAGCAGAGGAAGCCGAAAACGAATCGCGGCCTGTCCTCTTCGAGGGTGTTTCTACAACGCGCCATTTGTCAAGCTCGCGCCGTTCTAAGTCGATCGAACGGTCTTTTGTTCCATCAAGTAACTCCGTCTGACTCGTACGCATTGTGAAAATGCTAACGTCGATGATTCATTCTGTCACTAATCCAAACTGTTCCAATAGTAAATTAATTTTGATATACTTATATTTTTTTTTGAAATTTTTAAATAGCATGTGTAATTAAAAATCCATTCTCTTAATACACGTTATGCGTCTTTACATAGTTTTTCAGTATAATTTTGTGGTACGTGTCTTTCAGTTAAAGGCTATTTAGCGTAACAAAGGTTTCGTTGATCGGATGAAGCATATAGAAATGTATGAAATGAACATGCTGCCACTGTATGAATTAATAACCACAATTAATTGATAATCTTCCCCGCTCATAAATAAATGAAATTATAGCTACTAATTCTAATTGGAAATCTGATAATTAATGATCGTTATAAACCATTCATTTGACGATATGATGGAAATACATGAGAAGATTCAATTGTCGAGGAACAATTATAATAAAAATATTATATGTGTCATCCTTCCACGCACTTCAATTTTTAAAGTCAATCGGCTTCGTCTCGGTCTAGATTATTACACGCGCGAGAAATCGGTGTTATTGTGAAATCATTAATAATTATGAAAAAAAAAGAAAAGAGAAAAAGATCACGAGTTGCAGACACTTATCTCCGAATCGATATCTCGTGAAAAAAAAAAAAAAAAATGCACGAGAGGCGCGAAATTTGCAGCTTCCCTGGGTAAACAGCTGCTGCCTTAGGTGAGAAAAGCCTGAAGGAAGATTTTCGACTGAATAGAATGGAATCGAGTGGAAATCTGAAATTCTCTAACAACCAGGTCGAGGGAGAACGTTGCGAGATATAAACGCGTTGCCTCGCGCAAATGAAAGCTTGGGAGAAAAGGAGAGGCCGGAGCACGAAAGGGAAGAAGACGAAACGCCCGGACCATAGGAAACTAAAAGAGCAAGATATAACGGCGCGAGGCGAACGTCGCATTTATTATTTACACCGTAAAAACCAGTGGATGTAGAAACGACGCAGCTAAGACGTCCATTTACGAGTCCCCGAGATACGACTTCCTTTTTTCTCCACTGTTCCGCCGTGCGGTTTCTATCGTTGCAGGGCAAGAGCACGGAGTCACCACTGTCAGATCAGACCGCAGACAGATAGAGAGCAGAGAAAGAAAGTATCGTGGGACGGGAGAACGAAACTTTCAACTTTCAACCACGGAACGGAATTCAGTCGTGGGATTTCGTTAAAGGAGTTTGTACGCGGAAACCGGGATATGTCGTTGAGTATCGGAAAGTCTATAAACAACGGGACCTCCTCTTGCCTCTGTCTCTCATTCTCGCGTGCGCGCGCCCTCGACCGTGCATAATTTTACGCGCGAAACAGAAGTTCGGTTTTTTTATCGTGATAAGAAACGTATCAGCAGAGGATATTTCGAGATTCGCTGTTGCCTCGTCACGTTAAACGAATCTCCAATATCGACTCTCGTTCCTTTTTTTCCTTTTCTCTCTCTCTCTCTCTCTCTCTCTCTTGCAAAGCCTGGGAGATATACCGCGAATGATAAACTCCGAGTGAATGGAAAGAAAACTTGTTAAAAAATAATGGAATTAACTCGTTAAGATCCGACGGTACGTTGAAGCGATATTCCGTTTGTAATTTCTCTAAAGAATTTCCATATAACCGAACGTTCTTTCCTTTTTTCTTTTTTTTTTTTATAATGCGATTGAAAAAGAAAATCCCCGGTTTTGATTAATATTTCGTTCTGCCCCGATATTCCTTCATTCATCGAGATACGCAATTTCACGAAGTTTAAAAGGACTGAAATATTTTTAATGGCATAATACGTACGAATTATCTGTTAATCGTGGGAATCCCTTTTAGATCTTCGATTCGTTCGCAAATACATTTTTCTCTCTTTGACAAATCAATATTCCTTTTGTGTGAACGCGATTTTCATGCGCAATTAACTGCTCGGCCTTTGATGAATTCACGTAAAACATACACCTACGTGTTTTACACGATTACTAAGATGACACGAATATACAAAATATGAAAAATACGAAAATACGGGAAACATGATCGATCAAATGACCGGTCAGAATAAAGAAGATCCTGTCGATAGGTCAACACGAGGAAGACTGGCAACGACGTCTTACCAGGGTTACATTCACTCTGTGTTTACCACTCGAGCATCGTCCCCGAAGCGCGCAATCGTTTGCCGCGTGGCTCGGCTTGCAACTCTGTCTCTTGGGTCTCGTTCTTCAAACATATTTACTCGTAAATGTACACACACGACCGGATATCAACGGATACCAATGCACTTCGCCGAAAATTCCACCACCAAAATTCGGAGACACGGCGAAACATCGTGCCGTCGAGGCGTCACAAATCCTCAAATATTTTCATTGAAAAATATCATCGATCGACAATAGAGACGATCCGCTCCCATAAATAAAGTCCACGATATGCACGACCAGACACAAAAGACCACGTACAAATTTCAAATATTTAAAAAAGAGAAAAACAAGTATCTTGGAAATTTTACTGATTCGTGGATAAATCCTAAGAATATCTAAAAGAATATTTCTCGCATTTGCGAAACGATGATATACGAAAATCTACGTACAACGAAGCGAGTACAACTCATTCTGATTATAACTGTAACGACAGTAAGAAGATATTTTCTACTTTGAAAAATGAGACAAATCTCATGATAGCTGTGCAATCCGTACAGCTTTAAGCAATAATAAATTGCAATCTACGAAATCTCTAAAATACTCTTGAAACATTTGAGATTTGTAACGTGTATGTAGACTTCAATGCAGCAATGGCCGATGATATATTCTTCGAGAATACTTATTATGCGTTTCTTCTTCTACGGATCGATTTAAGTACTTCAATGATAAACAGCGTTAACCTTGCTATCGTATTCCATATCGATTTTCTATAAAGCAACGGGAGTTTCAATCGTTGGAAAATGTAAAGAGAGCGGAAGGAGCATGATTTATGGAAGAGTCTAAATAGGAAATGGCGCGCGTGCCCGATGAAGCGAATATCGAACGGGGGATAGAATTAAGGCGATACTTTAGAATTAAAAAGATTAGCACGATGGTAATCCCCGCGCCTTCGTTAACAACGCGATAGCGACGGGCAGACCCGACGAAAACCAGAACGGAGAGGATTATCATTGATTCCGTCTGGAAATCCTTTTCCATTTCGTCTGTCGACTCTGTCGAAACTCGCTAAAGGACGCCAGGAATATGCCCGCGAACCTGTCGATACAATTTCTCAGTCTGGTGGAGCAATTTTTCGTCCGATCGAGCGTGCATCTAAAGAAAACAGACGGCACCAGCCGTCGATCCTTGTATTTCTATAGTAAGGGTCCGTAAAATAGTTCAGACGATCGTCTGGGGAGAGAGAGAGAGAGAGAGAGAGATTGAAAAGTAGCAAATGAATATTTTGCATCGTGCTTGGAAAGCTTCGTTTTAATACATCGCAAAGGCTCACGGGGATGAACTACATCAAAGCACTTTTTTAACGGAATTAAATTGAAGTTAATCCTGTCCGGTGAAATTTAAATTACCGGACGCGAGCTTGTAATTACACCGGGTGCTGCACAGTCTTTCCCGTTGAACGTCGCCGCGGCGACAGTGAATTTCCATCGCGGCACACAACGTCGAGCGAAGATATTTTTCGATATCACGATTGCAAAAGTATGGCTTAATGGCCGAATGATATACGCCAACCAGAAACGACAGATGATACATTCTCCTCATTACTGTTTACCATCTGGCAAATCCCAACGCTATAAACCTCCGGTCGGCTGACATTGACGATCCATTACTACTTGCGCCTGACAAATCCCCCGTGCCATACCGTGACTACTTAATGTCCGATACGTGTCTTGCCAACCCGTAATTAGACACTCCATTTCACAATTTAATGTCCAAGCATTAAATCAGTTTTCGCTACATCAACGACACGACATCCAACGGAGACTTGTTTCTCGAAGGAACGCGAACGTGCGTGTTCGACCGATATAATTTTCTTATCAAAGGAACGAGAAAATTCAAGACAATTATAATTTACACGAAATTATATTTGTGTTTATAGTAAAACAATTTCTTTTTCCTGCTGAAATAGTGTCTTATGGAAAATGTGTTATGAAAATATCTCCCCCGGGGAAATCTTGATTTTCCATACTGTATGAATATTCGCGACACCGTGTTAAAATTAAATTAAAAGTTTAATTAGTAAATTAAATGTAACAGTTTCGAACTCTACTTATAAATGTTTTTTCATTACGCGTATAGTACAACTGCGACATACTGGGAAATATCTAGCTTAAATAGAAATTAAAATGGTTCGAGGTAATATTTGCTGAAGCACTTAGCAGCGTTATTTTCGCTTGAATGTTCATAGTACGCGCATTATCGGTCGCTACTTATCGCGCATCCGCCACGTCACGACAATACCATTGATACCAAACTTGCCGGGAATCTGATAATGGATCCAGATGAAACCAGCGGTTTCTAAAAACGTATCTCTGCGACGATACTACTTTGCGCGTGTCTTCCTCGCGGTTTCCTCTCGAGCAAATAAGCATGGCTCGCGAGGCAGAAAGAAGCAGACGAGAATGATGAATACGATCGATCGATCAATTCGACTCGGCAGAGAATCCGTTACAAGTGTACATGACCATTTTCTCGAATGACAAAAAAGAGAACTCGCGGAGAACGTGCGTCGTAAATGAGAAATTAATCGACAAATCGATTCGAGTTAAATAGAAATTTTGTCACTCGCTCTGCGAACATTCTGACCCGGTGCAATAACTTTTCTCATCCATTCACGTTGCGCGTTAAACGATATTTAATCTCGCTCACACCAGCGGGAATGCATTTAACGTAAGAAACAGCATTCGACCCTTAAAAAAACCTAACTCGACGTTTCTCACGTTCCACCGTGAAATATATTACACTGCGATTTAACATGCGACCGAAATGTAGTCGAGCACACTGTCTGCATGACAAATGGTATGCGAATGAACCTCGAAGTAAAACCAACCTGAGCTTCTCCTACATATTTCACCGAAACAACTCTAGACAAAATTCGAAGAATAACCAGTTTCCCAACTTCATCGATGAATCTACGTTGATCACGATCCACACAATATAACGTCATTACCGGGAAGTATACCACGAGGAGAAATAATGCCTGAAATGAATTACACTTGAGAAACTTGAAAAGAGAAAGAGAAGGGATGGGGAAACGGGATTCAAACGAGACAGGAAACGCAATCACGCGGCGCTTTCAAATGTGCATGTCCGTTCCGATGAAATCGCATTAATTAAACCGATAATCTCAGTAACGAGTTGCCTTCTTAAAACACGGCTCGACGGTTACGGTGTTCGTTATCCGGGAATCTCGCCGATTCTTTCGCGCAACACGCGCCAACAAACCCTCCGTTTTTATATTCTCGGTGCTTATCGCCGTGCAAGTCCCGTACACTCGGGTTTTAAAGAATGCCCGATCTCTCACCGCGAGCTAGAAACTCTCGCTGCTCTCGAGATCTCCACCACGGCTCGCTGGCCCGTTACTAATTCAGTTCGCGAGCGCGTGGTAACTTGAAACGGTGGAGGTGGCCGTTTCGAAAAACGAGGAATAATCGACGAAAACGGCGCAAGATTCCCATTTCGATACACGGCGCGTACTTACACAGCTTCCGTGTTCCGGCTTTATCGCTTTTATGGAGAGCAACGGAGAACCAGCCAGAACGGCCAGAAGAGCCGAGCGTCGCTACCTAGAGAACTCGCCTCGTTATTTTTATAGTCGCTAGAATAGAACACGGCCTCACTTTTTTCTCCCGGCTCGGTGCGGAGAACCGTCGATGGAGAACCGTAAAGTGAAACGCACACTTCAACGAATGAACTATGCAACTCGACCTAGGAGATAAAAGTTCATAGTTTCTGCCAAAGAGACGAAGCAAATTTCGCGTAAACAAACTCTCCGCTCTCGCTCTTCTTGGTTAATTTGACACGTACGACGCGGCTGGAGTACAGCGACGCTTGTTAAGAGGAGAAGTACATCCTCCGGATAAACTGTTTGAGAAAAATAGACGAGAGAAAACAGAAATGAGAGTGTTTCGGAGCCAGGATCTTGATTACTGGTGACACGTAATGCCCGTGAAACATGGCAGGGTAAGCGTCTGTGGCGTCGATTCGCACTGGCCGCTGCAGAAATGGATACACACAAAACACAATCCTCGAAAGCCCCCGCTTCATTATCCTTTCCTGCAAATACATCGTCTGTGACCTGGCTTCTGGCACCCCTGTGTTTAACCTACGACGTTGTTCGTTTTATAATCTGGTCTGCTAGCGAGTCCCAGATAAAACGCGTCGTCTCTTTCTGTCTCTGTATTCCGTTTCTCTCCGTCTCTGTCCTTCTTTCCTTCGAACTCGCAATTTCTTGCGAGCGGCCCTATTGACACTCTGATCGAAGGATCGAACAGCCAACGCGGGACTGTTGAAAGCGTTTATCGTTACTTTTATTTCGTTTTAACTCCTCGCCGAAGCGAGTTGTACATATTTTAAGTTCGTACCCGTCGAGAACTGACTCACAATACTTCCCTAGCCCATTGAAAGCGAAGGACAACGAGATCTAATTAAGACAGAAATTACAAAAACCCGTGGCTTTCGAATCACTTTAAAAAAAAAAACGTATTCGCTAAATGAGTCAAGAAAATTCAACTGGGCACTCTTATAGCCGTTTTCAATTAAACGCGCCATTTGAAAAGGCCTGAAAAGAACTGGGAGAATTCTTACGCGCGTTAATTTCAAGTCGTCTCCATTTAACATCAGCTAATTCGCAGCGAAATTCGCAGGGACGAGACAAACATTTCCCACGAATAATTGGAGCTCTCCGGCAACGCGGATCAACGAGCCTCGGTGGCGCGAAATAAGCCCGGGTGATACCGCTGCCAAAAATAAGTAGCTACCCGGGCTATTTGCAGGGCAAACAATATTACGCGGGGACAATGTAATTTGCAGTAAAAGGATTGGGCAGCGACCCGGTTCGCAGCTCCTCCCATTTTTTGGTGGAAAAGCATGCAGTCTACTGCTACCGTTGGCTGTATCGATGGGGAACGCACGGTTTCGGCAAGAAAACAAGAAACGAGAGAACACACTCGGAGAAAGGTCATGTTTGCCGCGCATTCGGGAATGTTTCAAGCGAAGTGCCTACTCGACGCGACTCGACATTTATCACCCGGTTTCAGCAAGATGAGCGAAATAATTAATTTCCATGCCATTAATTTCACAAAGTATTCTTGTAATCTCGCGCGCACGCCAGCTATTTCGTATTGCAGAATTTCTGTAAAGTATTTCATAATGGTCAGCGCGCGGAGTCTACAAGCGTCGATCTTTATTAAAAAAATATGCGCTACGATGAATCTCAGACACGAGGAAAGATAACGAAGCCTACAAAAATGCAGGTGCATGAGAAAAATGATACGATATACACAATGATTACGTCACATTGAGAAGCGTGACGAGTCTGTTTCGTGATAATTTTCTAATTTTTTACAACAGTTTGCGTTTTGAAAAGAAACACCCCTTGGGGCGTCGAAAGATGTATGCCACTTGTAAAAACTAAGTGACACGCATATTTAACAAGCAACTATTTATCATAACGTCACAAACACTGTAATTTCCTTAAATTACATGAAATTCTAGAATCTGGATGGAAAAGGTAATGAAATTCTCTTTCACAGCTGAATTAACGTTGTAACTGTGAAAATCACACGTTCATTTGTTTCGTCCAAAAGCCAGAAACCTCCCCCTTAGAAAATTATTGTTTGAAGATCTCTCAAATAGTATCTTCAAACAATAATTTTAATAATACATATATATATAGATATCTCGGTGTACTCGTACTAGAAACATCCCGGAATAATAGTCCATGGGCAAAAGTCTCAAAAGAACTCGTGTCATGGATACGCGACTCTCTAATTACATAAAGACCTTTAGGTATCGTGACAGAGGTTGCCGGCGACTCCAGGCGCTCAAGTTCAAAGCGTCGATTTACAAACAACCATGGCTAGAAGGGTAGGCACGATTTAACTTTGACCCGCCAGGTGTAAGGAAGAGCAGCAGCCAAGACGAAGCGAAACTCCGTTTTCTCGGGAAAATGGGAACACATCGAACGATCCGAGTGCCGAACAAGTTGCAAAATTGAAACGAGAGGTAGTTGGATATACGCTGCTTCTTGAATATACCCTTGAAAACAAGACAGCGAAACGCAGAGGTGGACGATTGAAAAACGAGTTATGCAAATTCAACGTACGTACGTACGCTTGTACGAAAGCTTCTGTGACTTTTATAAACGAAGAACCACCCTCGAGAACCACTGACTCGTACGCGCAACTTCTCCCCCGCGTTCAACGAGACATTTTCGACGCTTTCTAATTTCCACGGTAAATTCATTTCGCTGGAAATAAGTCGTTTTATACAACGAACGCTTCGGCGAACGTTTCGGCGAGCAAGGTAAACGTAGTTAACCGAATCTCTTGATACGTCAGAGTACGTGTTGCAGCCAATTTCTCAGGTAAACACGATGGAAAATCAGCGCGGCAACTATTCCGGGGACAGCAACTGTTTGGCAATCATGAACTCGTACTTGAGTACTAATGAATGAAATTGACATAGCCACGCAAACGAAGTGACAACGCACAAGTTAAACAGAATGCGCGACCCCGCTCTCGTCGACCACGTGCCCGTGTGCCGATCGGGTTATACCGAGCGAGTTATCATCGGGGAAAGTTCGATATTTAAGTTAGAGTTAAGGGAGAGTTGACGAGTCTAATGGTATCGGGCAATTTCTCCGCTGAAATTTCGTACGTCGTTATAATCTCGTAACTAGTACCTAACCGTATCCCGATCTGTTCACGCGCCGTCGCCGTCGCTGCAAGAAACTAACGAAACTCGTGCACCGCGCTCCTTCGAGAATCACGGAAACCGGGGGAGGGAGTATCGGCGGGGACAAACTTGACGTACGAGCAGGTTAACCGTGCCCGACAACTACGATACAATGCGGAACACCGATACTAAGCAAACTTTTGCGGGCAAATTAATGTTTCCTTGATGTAGCGTGCTTGCTCCGTCGACAAATAAACGGCCACGTACGTACGTATGTACGTATATATATATATATATTGAGATAAATTTTTGCACAAATATTTTTCCTCTAAACGATATTTTCCCTTGCCATTCATTGATTTTGACGCATTGCGGTCTGTTCAATTTATATTTATTTTTGAATTTAAAGTAAGGCAGGAGTTTTTACATTTCAGTCCAGGCGGCAGTTTCGAAAGGGAATTTCGAATGGCAACGATAAGCTGTACTTCGATATCTGTCGAAAGCTCGACGTGCGAGGGGACCAACGATCGATTTCAATGTCCTACCATTATCGCATTCAAAGTATACTTTGGGCATATATTTGAGGGATTCGATATCTCGGTACAGATTGAACGCCGCGATTCGTTTCCGGCCGATTAAGCACTTACGGAAATGGAACGCGATTGATACTCTCGGTCCCCTCGGCCTCTTCTACAAGTTAAATTCGCGATTAAGAACGGCTTTCGCATCAATAACGGGAGCATCGAGCGTGACATTTTCTCCTCGTGGCGCGATAATGGCAAATCGAGTGTGTCCGCAACGTTTTCGGCCCAACCTGTCACAGCCTTCCTTTCTCTCTAGCGGTCCCATCGATTTTTCAACGCCCCTCCCCCCCCCTCTTTCACGCGATATTCGCGCGACCAATCTTCCATCATATCGTCGTCATTCGCGCGTACCATCTACGTATCATTCCTACGTATAAAAGCAGCGCCATTCCTCGAGTGTTGCACACGTTTCTGCCTCGCGCGAAAATAATTCCGCGCGAGACTGCAAAGCCTGCGATTTCAAAACGGCGCCTTAAATGGAATACGGAAGAAGGTGGCATTCACGTGGTCGTTATCTGATGATATTGGAATGGAAGTTGTCGCCGTTCAAAACGCACGATACGCGTTCCCACCTTTGCATTACCGATTTCACGAGGAATTTATGAGACGACGTTCGGAAAATTCCCAACCGTGGGAAAGATCCTCCAGGTCGCGACACGTGTGCATGACCGTGTATCCTCGAAATATCTGGCCGAGAAGCGAAGGTTGAAAGCATCGCGTGCTAAAGAGAACCGGCGGCTGAGTCGCGGCTGAAAAGAGAGCGTCTCGACGATCGAAAGGAAGAATGTTTCAAGGCTCGTGGTAACGGGACGAGGCAGCTGTCGCCGGATCCAAGGGATTTTTCACGCGTCACGTGATTACAATGAGCGACTCGCTTTTCAACCGATCGACCGAAGACACAAGACGCATCCAGTGAACTCGAACTCGAACGATCGTGTTATCCGCCGGTGGAGCACGTGCTTTAACGTAAGTTTGCGTAAGTCGGCTAAGAAGAGGTGAAATGCAGTTCGATAAGAGGAATCTAATCAAAATTCAACCAGCTTTCTGAACGATCTTTCGAAAACGAACGAGGGAAATGGAACAATGAGAACGTACATGATATTCGCGTATATGTGTTTCAATAGTTGCACAACTCGAGAACAAGTGCACGAGCAAGTTTGCAAACCATGATCTACAATAATTGAACGTTACTTTCCTAATTCTCTTTTCTTGAAATTTTTTTCAACGAAATTTTGTAGCAAGTTATATCAATTTACGACACTTTTGAAATACACGAGCTCGAGCGTGAACATGTGAAATAATGAGGGCTCAATTAGCGTGGAGTAGAAGGTCGCTTCTTGAAATTGACGACAATTTTTCACGCGTTGGTAGACGCGATTATGAGAAAAACGGGACGGGTGAAAAAGAGCCAACAGCCAAGCGATGCACGCACGCGTTTTAATTAAAAGAAACCTTCTCTGCCAAACGGTGGCGGACAGTTTTCCTACGGCTTTTGTCACGGTTCTTTGCACTCTAATTAATCATTTTACCTACGCTTTCATCACGCTCGATTGATGCTGTAAAGCGGCTGGATTATCATCGGAAAGAGAGCCAGGGAAATCTCGCGCGGCGCGTTACATTTGCGATCGTTTTATTGAAAGAAAGAAGAGAAAATGCAGACGGAGGCAAAACGAAAAATAAAAGGAACATCCATTGAACGTGTCGATTTTCGGCCAAACTCCGATACGGATGCCTTGCAGGGAATTAAGTTTAAACCGAATTAACTATCCTAAACTTCTTTTGAGATACGTGAAAAATTCATCCGACGCGCGTTTATTTCGCGAACACAAACAAACAAAAGACTCGCCCGGATAAAACACTGTTCGCGCATGAGGAAAATGAATTTCCCCCTTGCGTGCGGGAGGGGGGAGGCGACGACGACGAATCGTCTCACTCGAGAAGATTAATGCGCAGCTTCGTTTTCGTAGGTTAATTTTTTCTTTTAACAGTATAATCACGCGCTTTACTTTTACGACCTGTCTACACCGATAGATGTTAGCTACGATCGCACTATTATCCCGTAATTGGCTGCCATTACGTGAAATTTATGCGACCGCTTGTTGAATTAGGGGTAGGAAGGTTACGTCGACCGCCATTTGCATATCCGTTGCCCCCGATCGAAATAACAGGAAACAAAACAAAAAAAAGAAACAAAAAAAACGTGGGTACTGTTTCGTGATCTTGTGCCACCGTTAAAAAGACGAAACATGATTAAAACCGTCGACTGTTAATCTCCATCTCTATAAGCAACGATATTGGAAATTCTGTCGTAGCGGAAGAGATGCTGGCAAAGGTCGATATGCTTAAAGAAGTACAAATTGTCGGATACTCCTTTTCATTTATAATCGAGCAAAATATCACGCAGTCTCGTATCTCTCGAAAGTATGGTGAATCATTGACTTTCTATTGTACCTTTGACTTTTCGATAGGAAAAGCTCGGGGGTTTCGAAAAGCTACTAACAGTCGTTGGTAACCAATCCTCCTCGCTATTATTACGCGATCTAAATGTCGTAATCGGTTCCTTTGTCGATCTCTTCGAGCTTCGTTCGTTACTGCTTCATTACGAAATCAACTTCGATCGATATCAGATCGAACGACGGATCAATTTTTAAACGTGAACGCAGAATGCACAGTCAGAAATGAACGAACAGGTGCAAACGAGTTTCATTTGGTTGCAAATATTTACGCCGGGGTGGGTTACATCGTTACACAATTCCTCGTTCGCGTGATCATGTAACGAGAAGAAAACATTGAAACCCACGTTCGTTCATTGATATCCCGGGGGAAAAATTACGATCCGCGGATCGTAATAATTACGCGATATTTACAGGTTGGCGTCCTTTGCGTGTTTTGTTATTTAAATTATCTCAGAAACCGCGAATCAATGGTACGGAAATGATTGTGTTCGAATAAAATCGACGACGATCCAGCAACGCCCGATGAGACACTCGAGTTGCCACTTACCTTATTAAAGCTATTTTAACTGACGCAAAACACGACACTATTTACGTCCTTATTTCTCAGGAAATTTAACAGAGCGCGACTCGTTACGTAAATAAGAGAAGATATCTGAGCGACAAGCGCTCGCGGCTTTCAGTCCCGTTAATTGATAAAAAATTGACATTCACTCTTTCGATTAAATTAAAATTTAAAGAATTCATTTGGCAAGGAAAAGGGAAACAGAGAAAAAAATGTTTTTCCATCTCTGGACATACTATTTACGTATATATATATATATATATAGATATATAGATGGGTAAAACGAGAGAGAAAAAAGTCATCCCCTGTAAAAGAATTTAATATCGTGACCGTGCCGGTTAATCCAAAAAATCGAGTTTAAAAGAACGACCAGGAAATAAGCCCGTGTAAACAACGGAATTTTTTTCTCCCCTGGCTATATTGTCCACGATGTTGCGCAAACAACAGGAAAACCTAGACGGGGTTTTTTGGACATTTTTTCCCCGTGTGTGTCGAGTGCACGGCAGCACTGACATATTTATCCCCCGCGCGACTGCCAAATAATAGAAGCAAAATGAGAATTCAAGACGAATTACGAGGGTATCGATCAAACGTACGGTCGAATTTCATCTCGCAGCCTTGGGTAGAAAGCTTTTTCCAGGGCGGCGCGATCATTTTAAAGAATCACCTCGGCAAGCGCGATATTTACGCGTCGTCCGGCGGCCTGCTCCTACACGATCGGTTATTTATAAAGCCATTCACGATAATCAATAACCTATGTTGTTCTCTCCCCCTTGCAAGGCGAAAATTCACCAACAGCACGGGAACACTTGTGCAAAACCTTTTCTCTCTCACACATGACGAGGCGAGAAAAACCAGGAGGGAAAAGCGGGAGAAAAAGAGAGAGAAAGAGAAGCGGCGGGGGAAAGCCGAAGGTATGTGACGAATACATATTTATCGAAGCCTAACGACGCGACGGACGCGCGCAATCCGGCAACGTGATATGAAACGCACCAGTTCATCCTGGAACCTATTGAAAATTTCACGTCGTCGAGCGAAATCCTCCTATGGCGCGCTTAAATACGGCCGTGGGAAATGTTTATTAAACAACCCCAAGGATATTAAGGAGGGACGGTGAGTTTAAACTCGGCGCTGTGATTGCGGTAACAGTGGTGTGACGTTGTGAAAAATATTCACCTGCCGACTCAATGTCTCGAACTTCCCACAGATAAAACTATCGACGATCGATGGTGTTTCTGAAGAGACCAAACGGACGATGGAACGCTCCAGTAGAAGTTGCGCTCGTAAAAGAGAAGGACTCGTAAAGAACTTAAACGGACAAAATGAAAAGTACAACGATTCGTGTCCCATCGAACGTCAGTCTCAACGACAGTTTGATCGTCTTTCGACGACGATACGGTCAACTTTCCTCCTGGGTCTCCGCCGTGGCAAAACTGGAAAGACGAACCGGCATGCAAATGACCAGGAAAAGTTTCATATCGGTTGAAACTCCCTGTCCCTTTCCTGCCTTTTCCACTAACGAAATGACGCGACGCGACACCACGGCGCGAAGAGCTGAACTTCGTTTCGTCACGAAGTAAACTACAGCCCTCGTGATCAGCCAACCGAAAAGTATCTCTTCTTTCTGTACCATTAATCCGGTCGCGCGGCATAAAGGCCGCGCGCGCGCGATATGCAAGAATGGCTACAGGAATTTTCCTAACGAGACAAGACGGGACGAGCATTATTTCCTGTCAGCGAAAAATATTCCAACTCATAACAATGAAATATCTATTTCGTGTCGCGCTCGAGACAGTTACCGCCGCGCCATATGTATCCAAAGCATAACGAAGCGAAAAAGAAACACAGCAAGACGTTACTACTTTTTCTCCCCACTTTTCGTCCGTGTAACTTCCCTCCGTTTTCTCTTTTTCTTTCGCTCGTTTGTTTTTCAAATGCACCTCCTATTCTCCTTGCGTCACCCGCGTACCCGTGCGCTTTTTATTTCATTACCGTGAAAAGATCGCGACACGGGAATAACGATCATAAAACAATAGGATTTGACAGTTTGATGCTTAACTGGTATTATATGGATTTAGAGAATAGATTACGAGATTAAATTCTTCGTAGAGACTCATTACGGCGGACGAAGAAACTAGACAATATAAAGACGTATTAGAATCTTTCGCGACGTATCCTTTTACGTTATATTACTTGGAAAAGGGACGCGATAATTCCTTTTTCTTTTGTTGCGACGTTATTTTCGCATCGAGCTCACGATGCTTTCTCATTTCTGTTATTTAATATCGTTACTCTGGTCTCGTGAATCAAAAAGGATGGAAGAGTCGCGTCAATACGTCTTGAATATGGATCGCATTCTCGAGGAAGAAAGTACTAAACCCGGTGGAATTAAATCACCCCAACGTTATAGAACTTGTAGAAGTTTTTGAGCAGTTTGCGAGCAGATTCGATTGATTTGCTCGAGAGAACCGTTTTCACCGCTCGAGCAAATTGGTAACTACGTTAACTACCTGGCTGACTTCCATTTGCATTTCTCTTTTTTTCGTTCTTTCTTCACGTATTTGTGATCAAGAATAAGAACGTTCGCGTAAGAAAGTTACACGGTCGACCAAAGGAAGGTGGGCCTCTTTTCCTTCCACGAGCCAATCGAAGAAAAACCAATACTTTTAATCGATCGTCTAAATACTTCAACTTTTCGATGAGTTCTGTTCCCTTCATTTTCCATTAATTTAACTTTTCACCGGAGAGCCAAGAGCGTCGAACACAAGCCACTGCAACGCAAACCGCCTACTTCAAGGGAATTACGGAGGGATGGGCAGCAAAACTTTCTGCCAATAATGTAGCCATTTCGCGGGAAACAAATAGAGACAAATATTTCAATAATAACTGCCGTGTATACACACACCTGTCTGTATGTGAATTTTAATTAATGAGAGACTCCTTTCTGAAAGATGATTCGGGAATCGTTAAACGCGAGGAGGGGAGGAGAGGGGAGGGGAGGGAAGGGGGAGTAAAAAGATCGGTCCCTATTGGCGAGAAAACGAGGTAAACCGTTTCTCACCCAAGGCTTTATCAAAAGCATCCCCCTCTGAATCCGCTGGAAATCCGTCATCAACAATCCCCCCTACGCGTCTTTGATCTTCGACAACACAGGCACGCATGCACGCACAGAGCAAGAACGAGCATACACGGAACAGTTTTAATCATTTTACACGCAGTCCCAACACGCATACATACAAAACATCCCTAACGAGATGAGAGTAAGCAGGGACCGCAAACTGTCCAAGGGTCCACTTCATACTCTCCGCCAAAAAGTATCTCACCCCCTTTGGTGACATCGTGAAAACCCTCCAGAGACAAATAACACTTCTTCCTCCCTAGCTACCGCTTTTTATCTCTATTTCTTCGATGAATTAAGACGTCACGTTTTCAAGTTTCGTTGGACTTTTTTCGGATCGAACAGTCGGGACGCGATTGGAAAGTGATTGAAAAGCGATCGATGTGCGATTGATATACGATTGGTATACGCAATCAATACGCAAGCGATCGAAATCGATCGGCAATAGGTGAACGACAAAAAGATGGTAAAATTATATTACGAATGTCAAATGCCGAGTAAAAAGAGTACAAAAGAACGCTTTTCTTTGAGGAAAAGGAGGACACCGACTGGAGATGCATCTGGCTCTTACGATAATAATTTCCTCTCCCGAGTTCCCGTTTATTCAATTTCTTTTTTTATAATTAATCGATAGCTGGTCGATGATTGCGCGTAACCCCGTAACGAATCCCAAGGAATTATAGAAGAGAACGTGCAGTCACGTTTCAATCGAAACTTTATTGAAACTTTATTCTTCGCTCCATAGGGGAGTGGAGATCGTACGGTGGACACACGAATCGGATCGATTCGCCGATCGATCCTCGTGTGTCCACGAGGACATGCGAGCGTGACGAACAACAAGTTTCACCAAAAAAAGTCAGAATTCTCCCGGCCGCGCGTGCTTCCTTCTCGAAGCCACCAAACCGCACAAAATCATAACAGAAAGTCGAACGAAACCACGAACAATGAGCCAACGCAAGCACTCCTAATCTCGATGACCGAATTTTTTTCTTTCTTTTCTTTGTTTCAGACGGGTACACGGAATTCACACAGATCATCGAACAGGGTGAACAACTAGCAAGTAACATCCCACGAGAAACAGATTTATCTCACTAACATGAGACGCGATCTATCTCGATAAATGGAAAAACACGTTTTCGTACGTCAAACCACTAGCCACAAGCTAAAAGCAATGAAACACAGAGAACCGTGTGACCGAAGGAACGACTTGCTAAAAAAAATGATATCGATATCTTGAGAATGATAATGAGTCTCGCGTACCTGAGATCGGTTGATCGGTGGTGCAGGGCGCGGCGGCATGGTCCCGTCGCAACACAGCGCCGTTCGACGAGCACTGAGCAGCTATTCTGCGCCAACGGGGTTGCGTCGACGTCGAAAAGACGTGAACGGTCGTCTCTCACCCCTCGCGCTTCCCTCCTCCCACCACGTACTACCGACGCCACTCTTCAGGGTACTCTCACACGTATTACCCCCCTCGTGTCCCGCGTGCACACCCCTTCTCCTCGTCCTTCTTCCTCGCACTTGTGCTTGCATCCACTTGCATTCTTTCCTACTTCCTCTCGTTGTCTCCGGCCCGCTCTGTTACGTCCTCGAGGCTACCACCCCCGTGGCACATGCGCGGAGAATCCTGTCCAACAAAACTCTTCTCGTAGAGCTGCCAGAATTGGAAAAAACGGACCGTGAGAAAAGGAAGAGCCCACAGGGGAGGAGGAAAAAGATTTGGGGGGCGGTGTTTTCTGAAAAACGTATGTCCCCTTTCTTCCTGTTTCTTTCTTTCTCTCTTCCCTCCTGTCTCTCTGCCTCGGTTTCTCTGTCTCATCTTTACTCTTTACTTCTCTTTTCTATTTCTTCCGTCGCATCTTCTCCTTTCGCGCGCCCCTCTTTACTATTCACTCTCTCTTTCTTTCTCTTTCTTCCCGTCTCTCTCTCTCTCTCTCTCTTTCTCCCGTTTTAATCCGTTCTTCCTTGTTTCTCTCTGACTTATGCGCCTTCTTTTTCTTTTCCATATCACAGTTCCTCTTATTATCTCGCTTGATGTTTTCTTTTTTTTCGTGAGACACGTTTAATTCTCTCCTCCTCTTCGCTCGTTTCCTTTTTTCATCCAACACTGTCCGCCTCTTCGTTCTCCCAGGTGGACATTTTTTGCTCGGCCGTGTCACGTTCGCGTCGAAGTACATCTCTCTGAAACGTGTGGTTAAACTACCCTTCTTTCTTTCTCTCTCTCTCTCTTTCTCTTTTTCTCTCTTTCTCTCTCTTTCTCTCTCTTTCTCTCTCTCTCTCGTTCCCCACCAAGTTTAATTCGATGAATCTTCTGTTTGCTTGCGCTTCTGGCTCCGGCAGGGATTTCCGGAGGCTTTTGTTGCTTGCCGAGGGGTCGCGAAGACCAGAATACGCGACGATTCGCCGCAGTTTTACTGCTTCTGTTTTCTCGCTTGTACTCCTCCCCATTTTTCCTTCTTCTCTCCCTTCCATCTGGCCCATGCTCCCTCCTTTATTCCTCCTGACGGTTATGCGCGCGCGCTACCAGTTATGAAATATAACTTTTCGCGTGGCTTTTGGGTACACTTGGTAATCCTAAATAACTTGGCGGTTTTTCTTAGGAACGATCGCGTGTAGCTTTTATTCCACGTCTCGTCTACGTCCTGGCCTCTTTTCGTCGAAAAACCACGGAACCGTGGACGGAGTCAGACATCTGTAAAATAACTATGTTCCTTAGAAACTATGTTCCTCCGTTATACAATCTACATTTTTTACTGTTGTACAATCTAAACTTTTTACTGTTGTATAATGTTACATTTCTTACAACACAAATGCTCTCACAATGATGGTTCGCGCTTATCAAAGAACCATTGTCTAACTTTATGAACAATCCAACGATAAAGCTCAAAGATTAAACCTTATAAAAAACAAGATAACTGCAGCGATAAACAGACACTAAGACGCCTTGATAACAACTCGGGCGGTATTAAAGAAGAAAACTTTAAACGCTAAAGCATGAATCGCTTAAGCGGATCTCTGTACACTCGTTTTATCAAGAAGCTATCATAATTCTCGTCGTCTCGATGTTTTTTTTTTTTTTTGTTGCTTTCGTTATTCGGAAAAGCTCCTGTGAAACTCTTGTAGCGATAAATATTAGCCACATTCTGTCGTAACGATCGCGCTTAGTTAAAGGTGGGACACGCGGTGAACAACGCGGCTAGGAAAATACAGTGGATAGAAAATGAAAAAGTTTCATTCGAGCGTGCCTTTTTATCCGTAATCACTCAGCCTGCTCTTTGTGTTACAGAAAGTCTCGTCCAAACTAAACAAATACCACTTTCTGGCGATCTCCTCGTAACGGCTCGAGATACGAAGCGCCTTCGAGATCAAAGTTGCGATCAAGATAGGATTTACTATGGAGTTCGCTCGTTCTCCCCCTTTGTTGGGCGCGTACATTCGACGAACTGGCGCCAATTTTTGCCTCCTGAACCGAGAAACGTCCGACTCCGACGAAGAAAGAAACGCGCATCGCGAGCCCACTATCCCTTGCACGGAACGTTTCCTTGATTTTTAAGTGAATTCACCGGCATTCCATTGACGACGAAACAACGGACGAGTCCCGGTAACTTTAAATAGCTTTCAAAACTCTCCGCTGCTGCGAATTACTTTGTTTTAAATGACGAACAAAAGACTCTCCTCTGGCTCACCTTCGTTTCGTTCTCTATTTTCGAGACCTGTTTCGTTGGATCCTGCTTTCGTTTTGTCATTTTTTTTTCTCTTTTTTCTAACTTTTTTTTCCTCCAACAATCAGCAGTTCTTTCTTTCTTTCTTTTTTTTTTTTTGCCGTTTTCAGCTTTCGTATGAGAGAATCGAGTAGAACGTTCAATAGTTATACGTGTCCGGACAATATGAGGGAACCGCCTACATTCCGTGTTTTTCCACGTTGATCCACAGTACTCGTCTACCTTGTACTCCCGTTATAATCGAACATAAAGCACGATGCTTCTGACGATCGCGTATTTTCGCAATTGCTCGCTTCCTTTCCCGTGATTCTCCAACGATCCGGCGATTCCATCTCGCGCTCTCACGCCTCACACGTTGTCGAACGCAACTTTCGGTGTAATATTTCAGGCACGATACAAATCATAGGGAAGAGAGAATAAAGGGGCCTTTCGATTCTTCTTTCCGTCTGTCATCTGTCTTTACGTGACAAAAACTTTTCCCTAAAAACGTCAACCATTTTCCAATTCCGCTTCAACCGTCTCGTCTATATTAAACTTTGATCTTCCAAAGGGAAAGGAGAAACCAGCTTTGACAACCTATCTTCCAGCAGAGAACAGAGAATTCCTCTCTCGTATGTATCTACGTTGTTTCTTCATCTAAATCGAGCGTCTGAGAGAACATAACGACGGATAACATTAGATAATTACTTTTATCAGCAATTACAATCACACGCTGCACGCGTGCCACATTGTTTGCAGAAACATGGCTTATGTAGCTGATTTATCGTTAGATTGCCAAACGCACCAATTAACAGAGATCGTTCAATTAAATTCACTTTTTGATTTTTTTTTCATTTTCGTTTGATTTGTTTTCTTCTCGAAGACACATTTTGAGCAAGATACGTGCAATTCATCGAGAGTCGACCGAAACGACGAATCCACGTCGAACAATGAATTTGACAGTGAGAATGATAAACAACCACACATCGTTGCTACGTATCGCCTACCGATATTGCGCTGCAACGTGATTTAGGATCGGCGACAATCCTTACGAGCGACGATCAACAAAGAGAACACGAACGAATGACCCGAATCCATACCGTTAAACACACCATGATATCTCATCGTTTCAGGATTGAAAACGTATGTTTCGCATATAGACGCGCGATCTTTTTGCATAACTCTTTGCATTCCATTCAGCTTTGGCACTTTTACCGAAATTAACTCTCGTTCGGTGACAATTGAAATCGATGATTAAATTTATCCGCATCGCTGTGGATAAATCGACTCTGTAACGACGTTTTTCCGTTTTAATGTTATGTATACAAGAATTACATCGGCCGAATTAACGTTCCGAGCGAGCAGCCTGATGAATATTCAGTGTGCCGGACGCTTTGAACTTGAGCTGCATTAATATTGAAAGCACGCGTGCAAATGACAGATGAAAAATATTTAAAGAAATAGAAAAGACGCGAATTGATTGAGATTCGTCGCGTGAAAAAGTCCGTCGTTCCAAGGCGCCATTCGGTTGGAAATTGTTTGCAACAGTGGAAAAGTACATGCAAGCAAAATCTCCAGCGCGGAAAGTAAACTTTAACTATATCGACAAATCGTAAAGAGATATATTCGTTGATAGTGCGACGGCATCCGACGACGTGCCTCATCTTCCATTCTCGCCCCCTTTTCTGTAGCTCGCAACCCCACTTCATCCGCCGTCCGGAGAATCTTTCAGAACCACGCGCTCCGTGAAAGGATTCCGCGCCACGGCTGCCAACGAATGACACTATTCTACGATCGTGTCTCAGACATCGGATGAAACTTATTTTCGAAGGGAAATCTTCGTATTTCACGGCAACTTTGGAAATTCGCGATGAATATCGATAAATCATCGTTTGAACGCACGAAATCTACAAAATCTAGAATCGTTCCGTTTCGAAACGAAAATGTGAGATAGAGAATTCCGCAAAATACCAGGATTCGAAAACTCCGATGAATCTTTTATCTCTCGTGAAACATTTTCCTATCAGCTTTGGATAAAAATCGAAGCTTCGTTCGTGAAGAGAAAAAAAAAAAAAAAGAAAACGAAAAGAGAACAGACAACGGTATCGGAACAAATGAAATGAACCTTGATCTCGTGGATCTGTATTCTTTTGAGAGGGATAGAGAAGGGAGGAAAGGGGCAAAAGCTTTTTTGGAGAGATCAACCGTTTACTTTTTCAGTCGCTCTTGCAGGTCTATTCGGCAGGTTACAGACAGCGATCAAGTTGGATTACGAGCATAGCTAGAAATTCAGCAGGTACCATTGCCTTCCAGCTAACGTTCCACGCTGTTTGCGCGAATTTTAATTACATTCTGGACAACCGACCGTATACCTTCGCGTACACAGCCACGGAATATTTTATGTCCTTTCATGCGAAACCGAGCCTCCGTGACTCGCATTTCCGATACGATTCTCATAATTACGTTGTCCCGTATCCTCATCCATGCACCATCAAACCGATACCTCTCTTCTGTCATCGAGACGAACGCAGCAGCGGGTCTCACGCGTATCGAAAGGTAAAAGAGGGCAGACAGCCAGCGTGATATTTTTTCGTTCGTATTTCAGTCCGTGTTCTATTTTTTTTTTTTTTTTTTTTTTTTGAAAACGACTGCCTTGACGTTTCATCCACTATCTGACGATACCGTGAAGAGAGCACTTGAAAAATATCTCCTTATCGAACGCGCGGTTCGTCTCTTCGCGTTCACATAACGCGGATATACGCGCGAAGACGTATACCATGGCATGATCGAAGGGACAGGTCGAGTTAACGCCGCGACGCTAGCTTTTCATATCTGTAGCTGCGCGCTTTTTAACGCTTCAACCACCATATTTCATTTCGAATGAAAGTGCGTCATCCGTTTCAAAAGGAAACTGCGATTCCCCCCTAGTGGACGTGATCTCTCGGTATACTGATAGCGCGTTCTCCGACCAGCCACGAGTTTCTATCAAATAGCCAATGCAAATAGGCTATTTACAGTGGCTACAAAAACAAACGCAAACGCCGAACTCGCAATCGGTCTTTCTCGGTTGCACGTGCACACATCGAATCGCCGAATGTTCGTTCGCAATGGAATTATCGTGCACGAATCTATCGCACGCACGCACACATCGGGAGCGTAGTAACGACGCTGACGACGCCGCGACAGTTGAAAAGAATGAGTCAAACGCAAGTTAGATAGCGATTCTGTTTGCTCGATTACCAGGTCAAAGTTCGCCGGCTCACGCTGCCAATATGCCACTGCATTATTTACGTACATACGAACGTTTCCACATTTCCATGCGAATTCGTTGCACAAAGGGCGCACAAAGAGGCGGACTTTGCGTGGCCTTGACTCGCCACCACCGTTAGACCGTAGTTTTCTGAAACTACGACATGTGTACAACGATGTCGCTCATTGTTCGAGTTCTCCGCAGAAGAAATTCTCAGCCTCCCACCAAGTCGACAACGTCACATTTTTGTACTTAACGGGAATAGGCTTCTAATCTTTGCTCGCGATAACGTCGACGTCGTTTTCTGCTGCGATTTCCAAGAGCAGCGAGCAGTAGTGTGTCGTTGACCATTGCGGCGACCGCTCTGCCTCGCCACCGAGGTCCATGCTCAAATCTAGTCCTCTTCTTCTTCTTCATTTTCTTTCCTCATCGCCATCCATCTCCCCTTTCAAAAGATACTCCGAAGTGAAATTCGTCGAAAGTATTCCTCGAAAGGCTTTCCCTTCGCAGATTATATCAGATCTGCCGTTCTAAAGCAGCCGATCTTTCGATTAATACTCAACTCGAATCCAACGCTTCTTTCCCACTCCTCTTTCTCTCTATCGTTCGGTAACCTTTCCTTTTTTTTCATCGGGAAAACGACTCACGGCGCCATCGGGTGACGTTCCTTCGATTAGGAAAATCGTAATAGTGTCGCGCTGGTGAGAACGTGAGCAAAAAGGGGGAAAGAAGTTGAAGAGGCAACCATGTACGCGAGGTTGTTACCATTGAGATCCAGTAAACTTGGATGTTTTCCAAGGAGATTGGCTTCGTCCTCTTCGAGGCCGAGGGTGTCCGAACAAGCAGTACGTGCAATTTTTCTTATTCTCGCCCTTTCATTTCTTTCCAACTGCGAACCGACCGGAATCGATCGATCCGACTTGGGACGAACCAGAACAATTGATCAACTCCTACGGCCGCTGATTCAATTTTTAACGCGTGCGACCGTCCGTGTTTTTAATCGAACGTTGCCACTCGAGGAGAGGTTTTCGTGTCGTCAGCTGCTGTAATTAATAAAACAACCGATCCGATGTTCCCTCGCGTGAGTGTCAGGAATTGTTTCTCGAAATCTTGGCGGAGAAAGCTGTAGAAAAAGGGAAAGGGTCACGTGCAACGCTTGTGTGATCGACACGATAAAAAAAGATACGCATTGACATAAAGTATTCAAACAATCAACTTGTAGATTGGTAGTGGATACGCATTATGAATATATCATGCATGTTGTGTGAAACAATTTGATCAGCATCGTCACACGATTATATCAGTAAAGTGAAGCAAATCTGAAACTTCGTACACAAGTCAAAGATCATTAAACGAAAGTCATTTACAAACAGTCAGTTATTCACTGTGCTGATAGGTTATTTTCAAAATTTGTCGTTGTAATTAAAGTAATCGTGTCCCGTTACAAGTGCGCGTGAAATTTCAAAATGTTTCGCGTACAAAATATAACCATAAAAATTTTCTATGGTAAATGTTCAAATATTATACTTTCGCAAACGAGTATAGTTTCAAAAATTTGTCCTTTAATTTTACGTGTAATTTTCTCGTTGAGGGATTACCATCTCGTGTCAAAACTTTCCACTGCGTTATGTCACTCGGTAATGATTTTCGCGGCGAGATAATAACGAAAATTATTCATCGCACGTAGGATCGAAATACGACCATAAATAATGGCGTATAGACGCTGCGTAGCATAGTATATATCCTAGCAACCGTATTTCGATAATTTTCTAGCAGCGAACAGCAACGAAACTCGTTAAACGAGCTTTTAAACAGCGAATGCATCGTTCGATTTCAAAGATCGCCAGTTTAATTGGCTGTACCGCTATAAACGTAACGGGCGACGTTATCACGAATACATAATACGAATGATATCTTCATATACACATGCACGCCACGCAATCACCGAATTATAAATATATCGTTCGCATTTGCACTCGTTGTGTGAATCTGAATATCCCGTTCTTCCTGCTTCGCTCGCGTATTCAAACGTATAAAAGAATCGCGATCCATCAAAATTTCAACCAGGGTATTATCAGGGTATATTCAGAGAAAAATAATGGATCATCGTTGATGATCGATCCGTCGCCGAGACGTTCGACAATGAAGCGATTATCATGTATATCAACTGCTTCTGTTTGCTTCTCGATTAAGACAGTGAAGATAAATAAGACCATTTCAAATAAATTTTCCAGAAGAAATCGGCCTTTCCTCCTTTACGACATCCGTGCGAGCACGATAAGAATCGCGTTTTATCAATTGCCACGGAATCACGATCCGGCCACGGTACGAGCAGCGAGAAATGATCGTCGATAATACGGATAGCGTGCACGTTTTTCTGTAATTCGGAAGCGAGATCGATCCCGTCGCCGCCCGCGATGGGCATCGATCTGAATCAACAAGTTGAACAAGATAATAGGCTCGTCAAAGCCTATAAAGATATTTGAAAGAGAAAGAACGTAAAGCTCCGAGCGCATGGAACGGTCTTTCCGGTTTCTATTAAGGAAAAAAATCCCCTATTACGGGCTTCGAAAAAAAAAAGAAGCTTGAGAGGGTTGTAAATTAGGGCGGAGTGAGCGCCTTCGTCAAAAGGTTAGAGTCATTGACTGTTTTGTGACTGGAATGCAGAGAATTCTAACGCCATTATTTCTAAAGTAATTGACATTTAAGAACGTTTTAACTTATTGTGCTAGAACAATTAGTGGCTATCGCTTTGATCGTAAAAATTTTTCGTTTTATTCTTCACCGTATGTGTTATATACCCATAGAATGCATGAATGAAGGATACGAGTATTATTGTTACATCGCGCAGAATCGTAGATCACGCTCAACGTTACAATCGAAAAATTGATTATAGCTGAAAAACTGCGTCTTGGGAGACGAAGATAAGAGAGCACAATGTGATTTTTGGCTTGCGAAACCAACAGACTCTGCGTCAGAACGAATCGACGATACGTCATTGAAAAACGATTTCTCTTGGGAGGGAGGGAGGGAATTCGCATAATCCGAGGGAACTTAGATATTCAAATAAGGATTATCAAATCGAAACGAAGATTCGATGAAAAAATGCACAAAACGCAAATTGCAATCTCCGACTAGAAAAATTGTTTTGACTTCGAACAGAAGTTAATGAAAAATGATATTAAGCAAAAGCAAAATTCCATATATTCCTACAGATCTTTTTTTGTTTCTTTTTTCATTTTTTCTGCCC
Organism: Melipona bicolor; assembly: GCA_030673865.1. Taxonomy (NCBI): domain Eukaryota; kingdom Metazoa; phylum Arthropoda; class Insecta; order Hymenoptera; family Apidae; genus Melipona; species Melipona bicolor. The sequence goes on from JAHYIQ010000012.1 coordinate 6,104,360, forward strand.
TGCTCTTCGTTTTTACATACTTTTATACATATTTTCTCTCTTTCGGTCGTAGCTTGAGCTCTGAACTTGTGCGAAAATCCCTTTAACATTTAATTCGTTGGAGCGCACATAAACAGAACCGTAATTATATGTAACGGCGTGGGAAAAGGTTACACGTGTACGCATGAAAGTGTGTCGAGTGGTAATCGGATAGAAATTGGCAACCGGGGGGTTTTCGTACTCGATTGAAATGCTGCAGATAACATCCGAGAACTTGAATGACCGTAAACACACGCGATCGTAGATTACGCGAATAGTTTAAAGAAAGAAGAGGATCGTCGAGATCTTTTATATAATTACGTAGATTTCGTAATTATGTAGATCGTCGTTGTGCGTAGAGAAAGAAAAAAAAGGAAAATAAAATAAAATTCGCTTCGTGCGAATTAGATGAAACATGCAAACTCGCTCTCGCGTACAAAGATGTAAAGCGAAACATTTCGACCGTTCGTCGTTACGAACGCGGGGAAAAGTATAGAAATCGTTCGAGGCTTTTCATTTGCAAATGGAAAGATCTCTGCTTTAGATTTTAATGACTATCCTTGATGAATGACGCGTCTTACGATGCACGTTTGACATACGTTTCGAAAAGAGCGGATACAGAAAAACGGTTTAAAATCCTCCCCTGAGACACAACGTTGCGCGTAATCAAACTGAAACAGCCACGATCGCGAACAAGCGAAATTTCACGATTGAAAAAGCTAAACAACCATTAATTAATTTTGTAAGGGAAATCGAGTAGACTTACACAGAGAGTTGCAGACGACAGAGGGACCTCGTAAGGCAACGATGTTCAACGAGCGCAGCCAGCTGTCGTATACAAGACGTTTAGTGGTGAAACTGGGCAGCGCCGTCATCACGAGAGAAGACGAACATGGATTGGCACTGGGTCGTTTGGCATCCATAGTCGAACAAGTAGCCGAATGCCAAAACGGAGGTCGTGAATGTATTATGGTAACTAGCGGAGCGGTGGCATTTGGTAAACAGAAGCTTGCCCAGGAACTGTTGATGTCCTTATCGATGAGGGAAACGCTGAGTCCTGGTGGTCATATGAGAAAACGCTCAGGTATAATTCTACATCCGTACGTTGATTGTTCTTATTCATAAATACGTATGTGACCATATTCGACAAAAAATTTCGCTTACGGCGAAAGTGTGTTTTCTGAGAAAAACCTTTCTACGTAAATTTTGACAAATCTCTTTTATATACACATACACATATTTGTTTTTTAATTAAAATATCGAGATACGTGGAAAATTACGTGTGAATGTAGAACACGGTCACATATATCTTCCTTTATACATAATACTAATATACTAATTAATGTATCGACCATTGGATGTCTCTCGAGCGACATAAGCTTATATTAAATTTTGTTCAATCGTGGAATTCATCGATTGTATTTCACTGTAGAACAACGTAGAACCGAACTTCACGCACGACTCGCGTTACAATTTAGGACAACGCATTCTGCTCGATGATAATATTGTACCACCAATCGGATATCCGACAGTAATTCGACCCGAGATCGACCGTTTTAACGTGAATTTCCTTCTCAAAATGTTATCAGCCAACTACAAATTAGAATATACGTTTCTCGCGGTTATACTTCGTCCCATCTGTAATCCCTCTCCTGTATATCTCGCGCGCTAATGAGTTCCGAATATTGTGAAAATATATTCAGATTTCGTATTTCTTCGCCCGTATCTCTCGCGATCTTAATTCGTCCTCTATTAATTAATCGTAATTACACGAGTTGTCGATGATCATACGAAACGTGATGAGAATAGTATTCTCTCGTGTTTTAATCGTTCATAATGGATCGATCGACCGAATAATACCGGCAATTTATGATGATTAAAGAGTATCGAATATAAACCCCCATCTCCGAGTACAATCTGTTTGCTTGACAAGGTACGTTTCTCCGAATGACGCAATTAATCCAAAAAAGAAAAATGCACGTATATATAATATTCGTGTGTGTCTACGAACCGTACGACAACATAAATCCGAGAAATGTTCAAAAAACGTTTGAAGCGAATAGTGTGATTATCGTGCGAAAGAATTTCCTAGACGAAAGAAACAATAGGTAACTGAATTACATCACTCTGGAACGATCTTATTTTCTCTTTTTCTCTAAAGAACGGACAATTTGTTTGCAATGTTCATTAGCAGGGAATTGGTTTGCTTACGTTAATGGCGTGGCAGGGATATTATTTTTTCGTGGGCATTCACGTAGCGACCGTGTAAAAGAAATCGATACGAGGGCTCGTAAATTTCGTAACGAACGGTAGACCGTCGACAACAGACGCGTCGGAACGTCCCTGAGGTACTTCCGGATATCCAGAGGCTCCTCGGCAACTTGACAATGTCCGGTCTTTCTATCTAGGTTAAACTAACAACTGCGAGCCGCCCAATTCTTTTACTGGCAATTCCTTCGAGATTCTATTTGCTCGGGAAAACATTCGCGGTAATTCCTCCTTTCGAGGAAAGCAGCAATCGAACGCGATAGACAGAAATTGCTGAGAAAATAACGCCGCCTTGTTTCTTATTACTCCTATGGAAACGTTTGAACAAAGTCCAATGGTCGTCCACTTTTTCTGACATTCCTAACACGCTTTGGCAAGAAAAGCACGTTAATATAAAATCGAAAGCATCACAAATTACCAAGATATTGACTCGTATTTTCTCCATTCTTTATCTTACTCTTCATCTACACTTAACTTTGCCTATTATACTTTAAATTCACAACAGTACGATAGTTTGTCCAAAAACAATGAACCGTTTCGTAGTCGTGAAAATTCTCTAAAAAGAAGTAACTCTTATCATTTATTTGTATCTACTCTCTAGTATGAACTTTTAAACAGAAAAAATTTCCTTTGCATGTCGATACACAAGAGTGTGCGGCGAACTGTTTTTAGACAAACTTCAGATAGCCGCAAAAACTATCCATCTAACTATACCGTTTATTGTATCATACACGATCTACCGAGCGTACGTCCAATTTAATGGTCCAATGGTACAGAATGATACGCTAATTTCGATGTAATATTTACACAGGCACTCCTTTAGAACCTAGGGCAGCAGCCGCAGTGGGTCAGTCGGGCCTGATGTCTCTATACGACGCTATGTTCGCACAATATGGTGTGAAGCTGGCCCAAGTATTAGTCACCAAGCCGGATTTTTACAACGAGGAGACTCGTAAGAACTTGTTCAGCACCCTGACCGAATTACTTAGTTTGAACATCGTTCCCATAATCAATACCAACGACGCTGTCTCACCTCCACTAAGCGTTGACGAGGAAATAACTGGCAGAGGCATTCCCATCAAAGACAACGATTCTTTGGCCGCTATGCTGGCCGCTGAGATCCAGGCGGACTTATTAATCTTAATGAGCGACGTCGACGGCATTTACAACTTGCCCCCGTGGCAGGACGGTGCTAAGATGTTGCATACATTTAGTATGGACCTTAGGGATACCATCAAGTTCGGACAGAAGTCGAAGGTCGGTACCGGTGGCATGGACGCGAAAGTTAATGCGGCGCTTTGGGCCTTGGATCGAGGTGTCTCCGTAGTGATCTGTAACGGAACTCAAGAAAAGGCTATAAAGAATATTCTGTCCGGAAGAAAGATCGGTACATTCTTCACACAGACAACCGAAACTTCCACACCTGTAGAGGTTGTTGCCGAAGATGGTAAAAGCTTTTTTAGTTTCTAGCAAACTTTTATATGCTTTACTTTCGAGTGCTTTATGGAGTAAAAGGAACAAGTACATAGCTTTTGGCTGCTTAGGAAATCTCTCGCAAACATTGCTTTCGAATTTGCTTGAATAGTTTCAACACGTTTGACCCTTCAGGCGAATTATGAAAGAACATCTTTTTTTTCCCCCTCTTTCCTTTTTCCTTTTTCAATTAGAGCAGAAATTGTTCAAGAAAGATTAGTTTCTACACGAGAGAGATAATTTTTTCGTAGAGAGATCGGTCAGTGGCGTCATTTTGTTCTACCGACCATAGCAATATAGGCCATCGATTATCGAAGGTAGAAATGAAACGGCTTACGGCTGCTGTATCGTGGCCATTGTACAATTATCCGCGACACGTATCGCGCGCCTCTCTCTAAGATATAGAAAAATATCACATTATTCGGGGCGAGTATATCCAATCGCAACAACTTTCAGTTAACATGGTCGGCCATTGAAAAACGTAAGTGAAAAGAAAAGTAGTTAAATATTCTTTTAACTAAAGAGCTTCTTCGGGAGAAAATACCTTTTATTCTCGTTACTAGCGTCGGATTCCATTAAAACTTATTTAATATATTCTTTGCGATTCGGTCGTTCGACTGTGAATAGCCGACGCGTTGCGAACCTTGTATTTCTTTCAGGACAATCAATTTTTGCTCATTCAACAAACGTAACTATGTACTTTTTTCCTTTTTTTTTCTAACATTGCGCTGTAAAAGAAGAGGAGGCGAAGCCCAATTACGAAAGCGCGCGATATGAAAAAACATCTATAAAATCGGAAATCTTAGAAAATAAAAAATTCAGAATCTTTAAAAAGAAAACTATCGAACTGTGTAGTATATACTTTACGATGCCAAAATTTTATCCATAGATTAGACTGTCAGACTCACGTAAAACACAGTTTCTGTCTAAACATTAGATTTACGATATTAACGCCAAGTAGAAAAAGAAAGATCTATTTCAAATTCAAAAATGATAATTTACACAGCTCGAATTGGGAGCCGAACTCTGCAAGCCCTTCAACCAGAAGAACGAGCAAGCTGTATCAATACGTTGGCTGATCTTCTGGAATCTCGTCAGAGAGAAATTCTGAGCGCTAACATGAAAGACCTCGAAGCTGCAGAGAAGAGTGGCTTGGCGAAAGCTCTGCTCTCTCGACTTTCCTTGACGCCTGCCAAATTGAAGTCTCTGAGCTCTGGTTTGCGTCAGATCGCGAACGACTCTTTAACGAACGTTGGTCGCGTACTCAGGAGAACAAAACTGGCTGAAGGTCTCGAACTGAAACAAATCACTGTCCCTATCGGCGTGTTGCTAGTGATCTTCGAATCAAGACCGGACAGTTTACCTCAGGTTGCGGCATTGGCGATGTCTAGCGCCAACGGTCTTCTTCTGAAAGGAGGCAAAGAGGCAGCCAACAGCAATCGGTATTTAATGGAGTTGGTAAAAGAGGCACTGAACACCGTAGGTGCTGCAAATGCGATATCTCTTATCTCGACGAGAGAAGACGTCGGTGACCTGCTGTCGATGGGCAAGCACATAGACTTGGTGATTCCTCGAGGCAGCTCCGATCTTGTCCGTAATATCCAAGAGCAATCGAAGCATATTCCTGTATTGGGACACGCGGAGGGTATTTGTCACGTGTATGTGGACAAGGATGCGGATCTGATCAAAGCTTTGAAGATCGTCAGAGACTCGAAATGTGATTATCCTGCCGCTTGTAACGCTATGGAGACGCTGCTTATTCACGAAAGTCACATGAAGGATAGCTTCTTCACGGATGTGTGCAACATGCTGCAAAAGGAAGGAGTAAGGGGATTAACGTGATTTCGGAACAAAGGAATGGTTATTATTGTACGTAACTAAGCGCTTAACATTCTAGGTAAAAGTATATTCCGGGCCGAATCTGAGGAAGCAACTGACGTTCGGGCCACCGGCCGCCAAAAGCATGAAAACCGAGTACGGAGCCCTGGAATGCGCGATTGAGGTCGTGTCAGACGTCGACGACGCGATAAATCACATTCACAAATACGGTAGTGGACATACGGATACTATCGTTACCGAGAACAACCACAGTGCCGCGCACTTCCAGAGGGAAGTCGACAGCGCCTGTGTTTTCCACAATGCCAGTACCCGATTTTCCGATGGATACAGATTCGGCCTTGGCGCCGAGGTGAGCCATTGAAATGAAAAATTCAAGAATTAAAAAATTTAAACGTCCGAGAGACTCGGCAACTCCTAAAATTTAAATATTAAATTTTTTTTATTAATATTGAAAAATTCAAAACTTCAAAAATTCAACGACTTGATCTCTCAAAATTTCAACAAAGTATGAATTTATTTTGAATTTTTCTTATTACTTTAAGGTGGGAATTTCGACCGCTCGAATTCATGCACGTGGCCCGGTGGGGGTGGACGGGCTGTTGACTACGAAGTGGGTGTTGCAAGGTGACGGCCACGCAGCTGCTGATTTCGCAGAGGGTGGCAACCAAGTTTGGCTACATCAATCTTTACCTATCTACGAATCTGCATGAATTAAATCGGAACAATCTGAAAATATCGGAATTTTTGCTTCTGAAACACGGATTTTACATCAAGGGGAATTTCCAGGGAAAGATCAAAGGATAGCCACTTTAGATTTATTCATAAAACAATCCAGATTACGATCAAACTTTTTCTCTTCCCTTAAATCATTCATCGCTGAATGTTCACAAATAATTAAAAATTTAATCAAGTGGCAACGCAAACGGTTCCGCAAGTTATAATCTCATCTATCTTCCACGAAAAACTTTCTATTCGATAAAAGCATCATTATTATTAGATCGTTGTTAATTTAACATAATCACAGCGCCGTCAAATGAATTGAAATAAATCAAAATATGTCAGTTTTTGTAAAATAGTCACGAAAGTACTATTATGTGAATTATATTAGTGAATATCCAGTTTTTTTAAATAAATAGCATTCGTAAGAATTATTGTCGTAAATGAAATTATAGCAATATATTACTGTCCGTCGCGACATAGTTTTGTTCTATCTTCCCACGAGCCAAAACATGTTAAATCAAGAAACAAATAAAAGCAATGTATCGTATATGATTAATTTAAAATTGTAAAATTTAAATTTGTACTTATGTCTTAAATTTTACCACTTTGTAATTTTCTCTTTTGACCATGACAGACGTGTTAAAAAGAAAGATAATTTCATATAAATATAACATGAATTCTTATTAGCGAAAAAGCATCAAAGCAGAGTTTATAACTCTAACAAGTTAACAAAGTTTGTTAACAAAGTAAAAGTGGCTCTCTTGTTCGTAGTTACTTTGGCTATTGCAAAAGTTAAGTCATCCGATTATATTTGTAACTACCAAATTGGAAACTTTTAAATTATCTCAAGCATAAATAAAAACACTAAGTAAGAACTTTCTAAATTTCGTTAATGATGCTGCAAATCATTTAGCAGATACAAGAATAAAAATCGATAAAAATATGTAGAACAAAATCGTTGAATATAAACAAGCAAGAATATCTCATGAATTGCGTATAATTGTTCATCGATAATGACGTAAACTATAATCGGACAACAAACTAAATACAGTACATCAATCTCGGTACAAAAATAATTTACAAGTAGTTCAAGAACTTATAAATCGCTACTATTGTCGATAGTGAATATTTTGTACGATTAGATTTTTATAAAATCTATAAATTTTATTTAATCTATAAGATTAAAGATAAGTATTTATCTTTGTTAACGACTATTCTTTACATTATGGTCGCAAAACAATTTGTTCAAAAGTTTTCGAATGATGATTTATGTTATCTTGTTTTCAACAAGAGGACCACATTCTTGCTTCACTAGAAGGCTCATTAGGATCGAGTTACTCGAACGAACACTCGTTTAAATTTTAAGCTACTCTCATAAGCCACTCAGAGAAATATTTAAACAAAACGTATTTCGCGAGGATTTAACAAGAGATTGAACGCAATCGATTTCTATGTTTCATGATTCAAAGAGATAAGAGCTTAATTTATAACATTCTCAAGCCTTTTTCTTTTCAACTGTAGCATAAAAAACCGAATATTAACGAAATAATTAATATGATAATATCATGGAAATTAAATAATATGATAATATGAAATGACATAATATAATAATATTTGAAAACAAATAATAAAGAATATCTTTATTACTTCTCTTTTGGTATAAAAATGAAGTCTTCCTGCATGCGTCATCAAAGTAGTCTTCTTGAAGTCTTCCTTTTAAATAACTTTTTATTCGGTCAAGACTTTTTACATATTTTCTGGAGCCCATAATTTGAACGTTCGATCGTAAGAACTGGTCCCGATGAATTTATGATCGGAGGAAATATCGACGGACATAACTTTACCATCGTGACCTGGTAACGTTTTAAGTGGTTGCCAAGTTTTATTCGACCATATTTTAGCAGTATTGTCATACGATGCTGTAACCAGGTACTGTCCTTCTATCCTTTGGTATTTCACATCTGACAATAAATTTGTGTGCGCGGGTATTGTATACACGCAAGATCTCTTTCGTAAGTCCCATATTTTACAAGTATTATCTTCGCTCGCTGTTGCTATATGAAATCCATTCGGAGAAAAGTCGATACCGAAAATAGATTTCAAGTGGCCCTCCATAAACATAATGCATCGTCCTGTACGAAGATCCCACACTCGACCGAAAGAGTCGTGACCACCTGTAGCACTTACACTACCGTCGCCCTGAAAGCTATATATCAATACATATCAACGTCTTGAACACGTTACTTTTCTTTTTATTGGAAATATTGACAATTTTAAATATGCTACCTAATGCAATGCACAGCTCTCGCATGACCCTCTTGATGTAAAACTTCTGCTTGTTGTTCCAAGTCCCAAAGTCGCCAAGATGCGTCATAACAACAAGTCCCAAGAAATCTACCAGATGGATGAAATGCTAATCTTGAAACTCTGTGTGGTTCATGTCCTTCGACTTCAGCTAAAGGTTCCTCCCCAGATCCACCACTCCACAATTTTACTGTTCCTAGATATACAATAAATATTAGAAATAATATTTAAAGCACTGTATAATCATAATCTTTCAGTGGAATAAACAAATTTGTATACCATCTGAAGCACAGGATGCTAACACACAAGTTTGTCCAATTCTCTCTCCTACCACCTCTTCAGTAATAGTAGCTTTTGGATGAAAAACAATGCAGCCAACATTACAAGTATGTCCTTTAAGTGTTCTTAACAAAGTACAGTCAGGTACAGACCATAGTTTACACAAGCCTGACCATGAAGCTGTAGCGAGCACTTTGGAATTTGGACTAAACTGACAGAAAGAAATTGGCCTAGTATCCCCGATTTGAGAACAGTAAATTGTTAATGCTTGTAATTTTTTCAGAAGCTCTTGGCGACGTGCTGTACGTGTAGCTGTTGGCAGCTCCAAGTCTTGCCTCGCTTTGTCCAATCTAGCCTTTGCTCTGGGCAATGAGTAGGCTATCAAATAAATAAAAGTACCATATAAATAAGCAAACAAAATATAAAAAAATTAAAAATAATATAGTTTAGACTCACTAGCGATCCAAGAACGTGCTATTTGAAGTGATTCTGGTCCTTCATGATACCATGTTGTTTCTGTATCTCTCTCAATTGGATGAGAAGGTTTCTCCTCATCTTCATGCTTTTTCTTTATTGCATCTTCTCCTAAGTTAGCTAATAATTCTCTCAATCTTGTTCTCCTATCTGCGGGCCCTTCACCAAACAGACAAATAGGTTCTCCTAATTGTCTTAAATTCTTCTTTACTTCAGAATCATCGGTAGACACATTGATTTGACGGGCTTTTTTTCTACGTTCAAATTCTTCTAAGAGAGCTTGTCTATCTTTAGACATTTCATCTTCAAGCTCCATATATTCATTTGATATATGAATGTTTCCCAAAGTAGCAGCAGCACTGACATTATCTCCCAAATTCGCAACATCTTTCTCCTCTTCTGAAGATTCAGCCACAACGGCCAATCTAGCACGCTCCGCTTCTTCGAGAGATCCATAATGAACAGTCTTCTGTTTTTTAACATAAACCAAATCTTCGTCATCTGACATTTCAGATGATTACTTATTGTAGAAATAAACTACAAAAAAACAAATATACAAAATTAATAACGTGCAGTTACTTAACCTCATATGCAGTTCAAACATAACCTATATTGCAAAGAATATGTACGTAACTATATTTTTAAGACATGATGTTTTGTATAAATTAGGCAGAAATTACACACCAAAATAAATGCAGTAATCGTTGAAACTTATTAAATTGATTTCATTCATAAAAATATCGTCTCATCACAATAAAACGTTCTGCAACTATTGGCTGTCAAGCAAACAACACTGTACATTATTCGAATATCCAATAATCGACTTTTATCGAGACATCGATATTCAAATGACGCTATTTGTAAACCTTTTAATTTAATCGTATCAATTTAACTTTGATCATTAAATCAATTTATTCAGAGCTGGAGTAATAATACTCCTGTTACCAAGTTATTTTCCCTATCGCCGTAAATTAAACTGAAATTTTTTTTCATTTTACATATTTTAGTTAATTATAAATTTATACATAATCTAACACGTAATTACAGTAATTTATATATAGATTAGAAATCATATTACGTTCGAAGTTTACAATATCATGAGATTTTTTTTTTTTAAGATTGGATGGCCTGATTTTGATGATATGAAATGATAAGAATTCCTTCGTAAGAGAAAGAGGAATCACAACACTCTGAAATAAATAATTGTTTTTAATGACAAATGAGTGGAGAAGTACAAGTTAGGAAAATTTTTGATAAACAGATGAAAAAATAGTAGTGACTCAAGCCATGAAAAGAATGACTGTTACCTAAATTGTTTCGAAGTCTGTTACATTCAATCACCCCTGATTATGAAGTTTCCTGTCTATTTATTCTGGATCGAGGAGTCCAGTTAACATGTCCAGAGAATGTTAATTTATCTTTGAACGGCGATAATTGCTCTTCTGTGTAATTTTTATAAAAATTTGCAGTTCATGCTGTTTGTTTCTAACTCTAGCATTATTACAAATATTTTATTTAGAATTTTATAAGCCATAATTATCTAGTTTCTTAACTTTATATGATAGTTTTAACTCTGCTAAGATTGTTGGTATAGTTTATATAGGATTCAGTAGAATAATAGTTCTTTTCTTTCCTTATGTATTTCTTTTCGTAATTGCTTACGAAATCTTCAATCTGTATTTAGAAAGAAAGTGGAATAATAACTTTTAGGTGCGTTTCTATTGACAAGTATGTGTCACTTAAAAGAAAATTTTCAAAATCTGTTTCTCTAATTTTTGAGGAATAGTGTGTTAGGAGATTTGTTCGATTATATATTTATTCTTGTATAAATTATTTGATTGTGAGAATGTCTGTGAAGTTCCTTGAAATGTGAGATTTATTAAGTATAATTCAAAGAAGACTTGTTAAGCATAATACTTGTTAAGTATAATTTATTCTGTATTGTCTAAATTTTGTTTATGTGATATTGGCGGGATAGGATGATGAAACTCATAGCTTCAGTTCCCCCACCAGTCCGTGCTCAACCAATCAGAGACAACCGAGCGTTAGCTCTATTGCATAAAAAGAAGACCCTCACGAGGCCAGAGTGCATTTTACGCGTTGTTGTTGCGTCATACACGTCACTGTAAAATCTCACTTAAAATCTTTGCTACGATTCGAGAGAATGGCCCGTACCAAGCAGACCGCTCGTAAATCAACTGGTGGAAAGGCTCCACGAAAACAATTAGCTACTAAGGCTGCTCGTAAGAGTGCCCCAGCTACCGGCGGAGTGAAGAAACCTCATCGCTACAGGCCAGGAACTGTTGCCCTTCGTGAAATCCGAAGATACCAAAAGAGCACTGAATTACTCATCAGAAAATTACCATTCCAACGTCTGGTTCGTGAAATTGCTCAAGATTTCAAGACCGATTTGAGGTTCCAGAGCTCCGCTGTCATGGCTTTGCAAGAAGCTAGCGAAGCTTATCTCGTTGGTCTCTTTGAAGACACTAACTTGTGCGCAATCCATGCTAAGCGCGTTACAATTATGCCTAAAGATATTCAATTGGCTCGTCGCATTCGTGGAGAAAGAGCTTAAACGGCTCGTAGAAACAATCGGCCCTTTTTAGGGCCATAATTTTCTTCAATGTAGAAACATCAGGTTTTTTTACTACACTTAAATCTTTATCGAAGTAATTGTCAAACCAATGAAAATAAAATATTCTTTTTTTACCTCACATTTTATGTTCTTATCTGCTCGTCATACTATAGAAATTTATTAAGAACAAAGAAAATCTTTTACATCTTACCATTGATGCATAGTACATGTAATTATTCAAAATTCGAATAGACATTGAATTATTTCGTTTCAGTTCCATTTTTGTGACAGTCTTGCACGTCTTATAACATTTTAAGATATTTCGGATTTTTACCACTATGTAACGTTTTGTAGTTTCAGTTCGAAGTAGACATCGTAGCTTGGCCCCCTACATAGAACTGAACATCTGCTTCACGTCCCATTGTATACATACGTGAGCAGGCCTCGGCTGAATTTTTGACGAATCGTTTTCTATCTTTATTCAAAATCTCTTCCTAAAGAGATTTTCTTCCTAAATCGAAGTTTAAATTTTCAGATGTCTTGTTACCAGAAAGGAGAAAGTATCTGTTATCTTTGCTTTATAGATTATAGAGAATAAAAAGAAAATAAAATTAATACAGTAATTTGAAACAGAATTTTTTTGTCGAAAATTTTATTAATCTTCAAGATAACTCTTTGTGTAAATACAAATATTTAATAGTAAGCTATACGAATTTGAAGATCTTTAATAAATCGAATTTAATTTTGGAATTTAACATAAAAAGAGAGGGGCAAACCTTAATACCAAAAACAAACATGGAAACAGTAAATTGCCATAGCGTCACTATTACCGTAGCGGGATTGAAGGGAAGAAAGGCTAATATATCACTCAAAGGTATTCTCTTTCTTAGAATCATTAAAACTAAGGATTTTAACATTATTAAAATGGCTTTTCTGGAAATAAATATAGTTTTATATTTATGCCTTCCTCTTATAAAAATTGTTAAAGGAATTTGCCATAAATTACGGCAAGGGAAAACATTTGGACGAAAGGTAATAAACCTTGTACCTGGAAAGTATATATCGATAGATGCTAATGGCTATTAAGAGTTCAGTTTCTGGGATCCATAGAAAAATATTTTTAGGAAAATTTGAACACAATAGTCTCATTAACTCTTAAGAACGCAAACAAATTGTCTTCCGATTATGGCAACCAATTGTCAAGCTCTGTGCTTTCGTTTCAATCCTGTATTTCTTACAAATAGTTCTGAATTTAGAGTTGAATAACTTAAACATTGACGGCGTTACTTGTTGTACTATTAACGATAAAATTTTTTTATTTACAATATTTCTTTCTCTCTTAATATTTCTTTCAAGTTTTTAATTCTAAACTCTATTACAAAAAAATCAACAGTAAAACGTCCGTTATTCAATCCTTCTAGCACTTTCTTCGGTCCCCCCTCCAGTCCGTGGCCAACCAATCACAGGCAACCGAATGTTAGCTCTACCGCATAAAAAGAAGACCCTCACGAGGCCAAAGCGCATTTTACTCGTTGTTGTTGCGTCATACACGTCACTGTAAAATCTCACTTAAAATCTTTGCTACGATTCGAGAGAATGGCCCGTACCAAGCAGACCGCTCGTAAATCAACTGGTGGAAAGGCTCCACGAAAACAATTGGCTACTAAGGCTGCTCGTAAGAGTGCCCCAGCTACCGGCGGAGTGAAGAAACCTCATCGCTACAGGCCAGGAACTGTTGCCCTTCGTGAAATCCGAAGATACCAAAAGAGCACTGAATTACTCATCAGAAAATTACCATTCCAACGTCTGGTTCGTGAAATTGCTCAAGATTTCAAGACCGATTTGAGGTTCCAAAGCTCCGCTGTCATGGCCTTGCAAGAAGCTAGCGAAGCTTATCTCGTTGGTCTTTTTGAAGATACAAACTTGTGCGCAATCCATGCTAAGCGCGTAACAATCATGCCTAAAGACATTCAATTGGCTCGTCGCATTCGTGGAGAAAGAGCTTAAGCTCGTATAAACAATCGGCCCTTTTTAGGGCCATAATTTTCTTCAATGTAGAAACTCCAGGTTTTGAACTATACGTCTACTACAATTGGAATTTGAACACGGTTGTCTATGACAAATATATTTATGGTGCATTTTCCTTTTGCGTCCATGTATATGTAATTTTTCCCGTAACGGATTTTTACCTAAGTTCTACGATTTTAAAATCTCCACGATAAATCTAACTTTGTTACAAGCGCTATAAAAATTTATGTAGGTTCTGTAATGATTGATATTCTGTAGAAAAGAAAACGATAGCCACTTAAACCATAAATTAGGCCCTTCAACGTACTGTAGATTAAAAGAATTGATCGTTTTGCAGCTATCCTTACAGTGACGGAAGTTTGTCTCTTGATTTTACTCCCGTCCTCTAACATTTCATTATACTAATCTAACATTTTACTTCTTTCTGAGTAATATGAGTTATTCACTTTTTAATGGTATTTCGACTAATTGGGATTTCATCTTTTAGATTAACGACTCATTATCGTTATTCTCATTAGTTCCTAAAGGTTGTTTATTTCAATCAGTTTGTCGATTTACACATTTGTCGTATTAATATTTAGTGCAAAAAAAAAATCAATGAACTAAAAAATTTTGAATACATTCTATTTTAAAACTTTGTATAGGTAAAGTTCAGATTTCAAGTGTTTTTATCAATTACTATTATCGCCAGTTGTCGAGATATTCGAATATATGTAATTATTTCGAATTTTACAGATTTCATAGCATGTTATAGTTAAATATTATTGGATATATTATATAAATATTACGAACCAAGAAATTCCTTCGTAATGAAATACTTTGTGGCCCTAAAAAGGGCCAGTTTTGTAGATGTTTATAAAATTAAGCTTTTTTCTCAGTCTTCTTTGGCAACAAAACTGCTTGAATGTTCGGTAGGACACCACCTTGAGCAATAGTTACACCGGAGAGCAATTTGTTTAATTCTTCGTCATTACGAATAGCAAGCTGAAGATGACGTGGAATAATTCTTGTTTTCTTGTTGTCGCGGGCAGCGTTTCCCGCCAATTCCAACACTTCTGCCGCCAAATACTCCATAACGGCTGCCAAGTACACTGGTGCCCCTGCACCAACGCGTTCTGCGTAATTTCCTTTACGAAGAAGTCTATGTATGCGACCAACAGGGAATTGCAGACCAGCTCTGTTGGAACGAGACTTCGCCTTTCCCTTAGCTTTTCCACCTTTGCCGCGGCCAGACATGTTTCACGTTGAAAATCGAGTAAGTACTACAAATGCACTTCAACAGATGTGAGAGAGAAATATGCTAGTGTCTTTCCAGCCGTGTCTTTATAGACCAACCGTTACGAACACCAACCGACCAATGGCGTGTCAGCTCGCACGCTATTGGCCCGCCGCTGCTGCTGCATTTCACGATATATAAGAAGCCTTCAGCTGGCATCCGACATTCAGTCTTGAATTCTGACTACAGTCGAGTGTAATTCAAGTCTACGAAAGCAAGTTGCGAAGATGCCACCGAAAGCAAGTGGAAAAGCTGTGAAGAAAGCTGGTAAAGCTCAGAAGAATATTAGCAAGTCTGATAAGAAAAAGAAGCGCAGGAGGAAGGAGAGCTATGCCATCTACATCTACAAAGTGTTGAAGCAGGTCCATCCAGATACTGGTATTTCCAGTAAAGCCATGAGTATCATGAACAGTTTTGTAAATGATGTTTTTGAGCGTATTGCTGCCGAAGCATCGCGCTTGGCGCATTACAACAAGAGATCCACCATCACATCACGGGAAATTCAAACCGCTGTCAGGCTTTTATTGCCTGGTGAATTGGCTAAGCACGCTGTTTCTGAGGGTACTAAAGCTGTCACCAAGTACACCAGCTCGAAGTAAACATTGCAGCATCATACAATATAATCATCGGCCCTTTTCAGGGCCAACAATTTTATGACAACGTAAAACATTTTGGTTATAACTTCACAACTATTTTGATAACTCGTCCCGTAGATTTTCGAAGTCATTTTCTAGTATTGTAATATAGTAACAAATATATTTAAATAATAAACTGCATTTCTATATGTTTATACGTATGTTATTCGACATAGAATTAAATCTAGTGTAATAACATTTGTATTTCCAACATTTTCGTTTTGTTACAATAAAAATTTAAGAAGTATTGCAAGTCATTTTTCTAATTGTTTTCCGCGGTGTTTTGCAGCTATTGGACTTGCGCAGTTTATGCCTGAGGAACATTCAATGTGGCGATCAATGATGTAAATTTCTTAAATATTTTACTTTCTAATACTTGTACATTTTTAAGTTGGAAAATATCAAATACAAATTAAAAGCACCACGATATAGTTATAAATATATAGAAGTACTAGATTGATTACAGAAATATAAGTTTGATGTTGATATTACTAATATAATTTAATTTTCGTCATGTTTCGAAATTTTAGGTTAGAATCCTAGTTTGCTACTAGTAACTATTACACGATACTTTCATATAACCAAAAATATATAAATACTTTAAGGATATTCATTAACACGACACAAGTTTTATGATACAGGGAAAACGTTCATACGTTAGAATTTTAACAAAAACTAAAGAAAAATATTGATTGATTTGCTAGTTATGATAAAATTTTTACCGAGGAAAGGTTGTATTTTCATTTTACATAATTGACGTCGAAAACAGAAGACTGACAATGCCGTCGATATATTAAAAGTACAAGATCCCATAATATTTAGAATTATTAATTTCAGTATAATTTCGTATGTGAAAAATTAGCACATATTTTTAATTTATAAAAAGTGCAGTTATTTACCAAAAAATGTAGCAAATTCGTTAATTAATTCATGAAATTTATTAACTATTAATATTTATTTTGAAATCAACATTGATGAACCATTATAGAAATGGCTTCCATATAGATAGAGCCACTGTCGCTTGACAACGCGAAATCTAATTGGTTGAGAAGGGAAGTTACTTCTAAAGGAAAAATGCAGTATCATGTAGTTATTAAATAAAACAAATTGAACAAATTCAACAAAATTATACAACTGTATTATTATTCCCCTTCACAATTACGCTTCAATTATTTTTTAAAACTTTGGTGACTAAAGTAAAAATTTCTTACACCAGATGTCAGGATTTACGACCTTTAGCGTGCCCTCCATACTTAAATTTTTTGATGAACGGACAAACTGGTGTGCAGAAAGATAATGCACAAACAATAAGAAATAATAACACTTAAATCTTTACACAATACGATTTCTATTGTTCATCATATGAATAAATATTCAATTTAATATTCTGTTATCTCTTTTCATATCACAGAACGTAGATTTTTCATTCAGCACAATAAGCAAATCAATGATGACGTGTCTTGTAGCTTGTGCGACTCCCTCAAGTTTTTACTCTGATCGTAAACTTTCTTATCATATTTTATAAATAAAATAAATTCTGAAAACCTTCATTCTTGTTCTAAGCTATTTATTGTAGTAACATTCGTGATTTTTCAAAGTAAAATATGCTTATATGTGTATATACTAATATGTATATACGCGAAATTTTACATTTTTCTCAATAATATATGTAAAAAACTTAGAACTTACAATGCTCATCTGAGTATCAGATAACTGTGTAGGAAATATTACTTTCTCTTTTAAAATGAATTATTGATAGACAAAAAATCATTTAATGAAAGAATTTTAAGATTTTTGTATTGTGTATAGAAAAGCTGTTGTGTATAGTATACTATGATAAAGTAAAAGGCAAAACTTGTCTAAGATGTGCAAAATATATGCATAGAATATGCTTGAAAAAATACTAATCGATATTATTATACAAATAAGATCGTTTTTATAGCAGAAATATTTTGTAAATTATGTAGCATAGAAGAGTAATGCTTATGCTATTATAAAACAAAAAAATTTGATGCTGTACTGAATTGTTACGTTTTCATATAAAGTTGTAATAGAATTTCTAATATGAAACTTAATTTATAGTAAAACGAACTACAGATGAACGATTTGGAGAAAATATTTTTATATTAGCATCTCTAATTCATATACTAAATCATAGATTTCTCATGTATGCTATCATGATCTCCATCAAAGAAAGAACAACGAATATAAATTAACTAAAATTAAATGTCGTAAATTCTCATTTGAGGATACTAAGAACATGAAAGATGCAATAAAAATTCATTCTAGACATATAAACCGAATATTTCACACATCCATGGGAATTGATATTAATCCAATGATAGAACATTCGTGGTTCACGCTGTACATCACTAAGCGATCGAATATTAAGCAAGTTTTTTAACTATCCGTTGTAAGTAGGTTATAAACGATTGAACGTAAATTAGCAGCAGTCCTTTTTTTACAATTTTCTATAGAAGTATTATGCCAATTTTCGCGTAAATGTTTAGATTTTTAACTTTTTCTATACGATGTTCTATCGCATCGAAAAGACGGACTTCGTCGAACGGCGCAATATTTCGATTGAACGAGTGAATATCCTCGAAAATCCATGAATAGATAAAACTATAAACACGGAGCTATATTTTCACGTAACGATTGCTTGTTAATATGCATCTAATACAGAGAAACAAAGGTCGAAAGTAAAGGTATATTTACCGCTTCTTCGCTGTCACGGAATCGCGGCATCCGACATATTGGGTGAGACTCTCTCCATGGTCCGCGCTTAAGAAAGAATACCGCTGTCACTGAAGCTAACTACCATTAACCGAGAGCAGCATTCGTCTAGCTACCTGCAGATACTTTATAAAAAACCGTTTGTTGTTGAAATATTTTCACAAAAATGGAAGATAAAGCGAATTCTAGTAGCACCGCGGTAGAATCTGCCGAAAATCCATCTACACCGGCAAAGAAGTCGTCAAAGAGCAAGTCGAAAGCGCAACGTGAGAAGGCTTCTCATCCACCAACTTCTGAGATGGTCAACGCTGCCATTAAGGAGTTAAAGGATCGCAAAGGATCATCTCTACAGGCGATCAAAAAATACATTGCCACCACTTACAAAGTCGACGGAGAGAAGTTCGCCCCGTTCATTAAGAGATACTTGAAGTCTGCTGTAACGTCTGGTGCTGTTGTCCAAACAAAAGGCAAGGGAGCATCGGGATCCTTCAAGCTTTCTACTGGGAAGAGTGAGACATCCAAAGCCAAGAAGGTCCCACATCCAGCTAAGAAATCCACACCGAAAAAGGCACAATCTGTCGAGAAGAAAACAGTCTCGAAAAAGACTGCACCCGCTAAAAAGCCAGCATCACCCAAGAAAGCTGCAGTTGAGAAGAAGCCGGCACCAGCAAAGAAGAGTTCATCCAAGGTAGCTGCTGCAAAACCGAAAGCAGCTAGCGAAGCCAAGAGCATGTCGAAGGCCAAAAAGACCGCTAAAGCACCAGCAGCCAAGACTAGAACACCTAAACCCAAGAAGGCGGCAGCACCAAAAACAGTCAAGTCTCCAGCAAAAAAATAATTATTTTTCAACAATATCCCTCAAAAATCAAATGGCCCTTTTCAGGGCCACTAATATTTTTTACAAGGAGCACATCTCTGTTTTCTATCCATATATAAAATATTTCGTTGACTCGGTAATTTATCAGTTTCAGTCATTAAAAGATAGGAAAAATTGAAGTAGGATATGCGTTTCATCACTGCTATATTAATTCTTGAAAGCATACAAATATTTTATATACTTAATTTTTTTACGATATTTCTATTTTGATCTTTGAATACGAAGTACGGAAATGATAGTGAGTTTTAAACCATTATATTTTCAATCTTGTACATAAGATTGGCCGCAGTGCTAGGGAATCGCTAATGGGAACGTGCTAGCATAAATCTCCCTAGTCTATGCTATCGACCAGTTCCCGCCAAAACAGGAGATGAATGAGCACACCATGTACATATAAAAATGGTAGCCAACAATTTCTTTCGTCAAAAATGACATAAAATTCAAAAATTATAAGGCGACAAAGTTTTTTATCCGTAAACAAAGACTTAGCAATCAAACATTTTTAAATACAATTTTTAAGATACAAATCTTTCTATAAATTTTTATACTAGAATAGTTTTTGTACATAAATATCTAACTTATTCGTATATTTTTCAAACAAACACAATCAATGTAATAAAATAAATAAAAAAGAATCAATCTAAATGAATACATGGGAAAATAAAAATTGGAAAGGTGAACTATGCATGGAAATTTTTATTTATCTATTTACGCAAATATTTTACTCGTATAATTTTATCATTTTTTACTAGCTACATTTTTATTAGCTATATTTTATATTTTCTAAAATAAATATTTATTAATGATGTAGGTGTATATCCATTTTATTCGTGCTTTTTAATTTTATTATCTTGAAATGTAGAGTTTTTCAAATTATTGATCTTTTTGTTCTTTTGTTCATAGTTTGTCCTGCTTTGAATGAATTTATGAAGTTTTCTGGATAACATATCATTATTATTGTTATTATTTTTATAAATATTGAGTTTATTTGAGAAGAGAATCCTTAGCTATCACAGGAAATTGGAATAACCGTATCATCTTCGGTAAAATTGTGGAATTGAACATAAGCAAAAAAAAATATTTTATATGATGTATAATATACATATAATCTGTAAAGATTGAATTTACAAATTGATTATTCAAAGAATTATTACAAATTGATATTTCTTTTCTAAATCAATAGTTTGAATACTATGCATGTAGTTTTTGCAAAGAATATAATGAATTTGTACTAAATCTAGGGTTTTTAATGAATAAATTTATATTTGCAGCTTTTCATTGAATTTATTTGATCTTGTAGGGTCTTATTATAATTTGCCAATGTATGCCTGGCATTGGAAACGCTGAATAAAGTTTCTTAGAATCTCACATTATATCTTAAGGTTTTCTAAGAACTATATTATTACTTGTTATCTACTGATGTCGATTTTAAATGACTATTGTATTGATATCGATTATAAATGAAATATTTTGTGTTCTAAAATACTTCTTACCCTTTTATCGATTCTATTATTTTTTCAGTTGGGAATTTTAGTACTATAATTATTAAATATTTTTGCTATAGATATGATAGATATTTTTTGTACTTAAAAATAAGTACGTATAAGTATTGCGTATAAATATAAAATTATATTTTCTCTAATATAGAGAAGATCCTTAGTATCTTGGAATTAAACTTTTAGTATTAATTTGAACTTTTTCGTAAAGAGTTTCAGTGCATATGGAAGGAAGATTTTGACACTGTATTTGATGAATTTCTAATGTCTGAATTTCCTATGAGATTATTGACTATCTTCTATCTTCGTCTTTTATTTTTCAAACATGTCGGTGTGATGTATTCCATGCCTATTTGCGATTTGATTGCTTTTGCTTAAATCAGTGAGGCAAGGAATCGGTAAGTGTTTCGAAATTATATGCAAAATTTTTTTCTCTACCGAATAAGAATTGTTTTGCATATTGGACTTGTCGGAGCAACCATGTATTCTAGTTTTATGCAACTTATAGGAGTTAAAGGGGTTTATAGAATGGCTGTATTTTACATCTGTCTTTCCAGGCATTGTTAAAAACAGTCGGGATGCAACCAGGTTATTGTTCAACATATACTTAATACATTTCACTGGTGAGAAATTCCCCCTCTCAGATGTAGCTACCCGGCTGTCTTTTATTGGCCGATCGCGAACTGGTGGGGAGACCGTGTACAATCGCCAGTATAAAAGAGCGGCGCCTGGTTCGAAGACGACACATTTGGTTGCTGTTTCTCGACCAAGACCGATTACGATACACTATGACTGGCCGTGGAAAGGGTGGAAAGGGATTGGGAAAGGGAGGAGCGAAACGTCATAGAAAGGTTTTGCGTGATAATATCCAAGGTATCACCAAGCCAGCTATACGCCGTCTTGCTCGTCGTGGTGGTGTGAAGCGTATTTCTGGATTGATCTACGAAGAAACGCGAGGTGTACTGAAAGTTTTCTTGGAAAACGTTATTCGAGATGCGGTAACGTACACCGAGCATGCTAAGAGAAAGACCGTGACGGCTATGGATGTCGTCTACGCTCTGAAGCGCCAAGGAAGAACCCTCTACGGTTTTGGTGGTTAATTTGTGTAATCATCCCTGTATTTGCAAACAAACGGCCCTTTTCAGGGCCAACAAAAGTTTTCAACGATGGAATTCTCTGTGTTACGAAGAACTGTTGACGCACGGTTTATGTAAATCGATAAAGCAATCATGGAAGCGTCTCCCTGCCCAACGAGTTCCCGCACGATACGTCCCGTCTCACTTCCTTTTTCCTTGAATATTTTACCTTGTATTTTGTATTGAAACGTAATAAAATTTATAGTCGAGCTAGAATCGTAATAGAATTTTTAATTTGATTTAGAATTTGTAACTTAAATGAGGTAAAAAAATAAATACTGCAGTTGTACTTAACCTATAAGATTACTCAACTAGCAATTTTAGAAGCCACGAAATAATACTACCGAATTATAGGAGGTTTTAAGAAACCTTATAGAGTAAAATCTTTAATTTTTCGTCAATGAATGTACTCTACTATCGAAAAAAATCACTCATAGATAACCTACATAATCAATAAGTTGTATGAGATTTTTCTTTTTCGCTTAGGATTTCTATTTTTACTTCACAATTTAGCGTTCTCAGATTCAAAATAATATGTATTTGTCCATATTATGTTGCTTGTTCTTTTTCTTCTATACAGATTATTATCAATTGAACAACATGAAGTTTCAGCATTCTACGTATATAAAAATAAGCATCGAAGTAAATAATGAATTTACTCAAAAAATTATTAAATATGCATTGTGATTTGTGATACGTAGGATTTTTTATGCATATGCAGGCAATTTTCTTTATCACATTTTTTTTTATCTAACTTCTTTTTGTATTTCCTACTATTTTTTTTCCACAAGTAAAAAATTTAATATGCATTTGCATGTATTTATTTCCAAGATATAGTACGTATATACATACGTATATATCGTATGCGTAGAATAATGATACTTATAAAATATATATATGGTATACGTAGAATAATTTGATACTTATAAAAATTTGAAAAATACTATCTATTAAAACATAATTTTAGTGATTTTTACTCAACATTTTGCGTTCGATTCGATGTCTACATGAAAATGTTAAAAACGATTGAGAAAAAAGTCTAATTCATGACACTTTCAAGGGTTTTTTCTCCATCCAGCCGTTACATTCGTAGACATATTGATTCTTAGCCATGATTTATTCAAGCCGATAGACGTTTCTGTACGCACGAGACTTGTGTAAAATCATCGCGTTCATTGAACTATGTGTACAATTCAGTATCTATCGATTCAGTATCGTTGTCTGAAAGCAACCTTATGGTGTATTTATAATGCATTTTAAAGAATTCTTGAGTTTCTGATAAGATTTTCTAACCAGAAATACAAATAAAAAGATAATTCTAATGTCTAAGATTTGCCGGACCTTGCTAAATGTCGCAATACTATTGGGAAAATTCTTGGAAAAAGGACTTGGCCCCATGCATAACAAGCTGCATGTATATGTATGTGTAAAATATAAAATGCTGATGCATATGAAATGCAATGTCTAGAATCTGAAAGATAACTCTTGTGAAGAGAATAGAATCGAAACGCTGCACTATTGTTTAGTTTTTGTATTTTCTAACAAACGCATATATGTAGTATATGTACGTTAGCATAAGAGAAAAGTGCCAAAAGTTTATTTAAACAAACTGTTTTTTCCATTTTTTTTACCGTCAAATTTCCACTAATTTCTATACATACGTGTAATTACTTTTTCAAACATCATAGTTTCATCAATATTTTCTATTAAGTTTGCATAATTATTGCATTTTTATTAACAATTAAAACGTAATTTACGATGAGCAGATGCATATGTACAGTAGCAGCAGCGCGCCAATCACAAGGCGGGAAGCGGTATGCGACTTCTGATTGGTCGGCAGCTGCCTACCTCTATTAGTATAAAAGCGGTGCAGTTCTTGTTTGAGGCATCATTCTTCACTTGCCCGAGGAAGAGAATCTTTACCGTTTTTCGCTTTCGTGTAAACAATCGCTGAACGAGAAAATGTCTGGACGTGGAAAAGGTGGAAAAATCAAAGGAAAGGCGAAGTCACGCTCGAACAGAGCTGGTTTGCAATTTCCTGTTGGTCGTATTCATAGACTGCTTCGCAAAGGAAATTATGCTGAACGAGTTGGTGCTGGTGCACCAGTTTATTTGGCGGCTGTCATGGAATATCTAGCTGCTGAAGTATTGGAATTGGCTGGTAACGCAGCCAGAGACAATAAGAAGACCAGGATCATTCCTAGACATTTGCAACTGGCTATCAGGAATGACGAGGAATTAAACAAATTACTTTCTGGAGTAACCATCGCCCAAGGTGGTGTTCTACCAAATATCCAAGCTGTTCTGCTGCCCAAGAAAACCGAAAAGAAGGCATAAATCATTTTCTTCACCACTTGACTTTTACACGATTAACAAATCGGTCCTTTTGAGGACCATCAATTTCTTTTACGAAGAACAATCTCAAATTAAACTGATTTTCGACTGACAATCATTGTTCGTATAAAAAATAATTTTCGAACATCTATTAGGAATAGGATACGTATAATATTAAAATAGAATTCGGAATCGCACGAGTGAGAGGATTCATTTATTGTTAGCGTACATTTAAAGAAAATTGTTGATAGAAGATCGACCTTCGATGCAAACTAGAATAGATGCGTACATGTGTAAAATGATGTGTCTTTAGTTTTAAACAGTAATAATTTGAGCAATGGGACAAGAGACATGCTCTTCATTAAAAAGGAAAAGTTAAAGCGGAATATCAAATAAATATCTAATACGTATTTATTTATTTATAAGTAATTTTACGGCGTTAATAAAATTTTTCATTTCTCAAATAAAATAAAGCGTGGAAAACTTCAAAGCTCGAAATTTGAAGTTCAAAACAACACGGACATAATGCTTACATGATGATTGCATGATTTTTAATTGTTGTACCTGCTCTCGTTAAGGGCCGCGGAATCTGCCATTTTCTCAATATAAATACGAGACGTATCGGAGGAAAGTCATTCGGCTGTCGAATTTCGTGAGAACAACACGTACCTATTACGTTGTATTAGATTCGTAACTCTTTCTAACCTAGCTTATCGGTGGCGTCTTTTCGATGGCGTCGCTTTGACACTTTTTTATTTCCATTTATATTTCTGTTACCCATTTATATCTATTTATACCTTTTAATAGTATCATTTAATTAATACGCGTGTGTTTATTGAGTATTACGACAATGAAATCGTGTAGTGTTTTGAAACTTTTTGCATTATTTTTTGTTCAATCACCGATTTCACTCGTACAGTTACCGGTAAGCTTGTCTTGTACGTTTTCTTTTAATGAAATTTCAAGTTGATTGTCATTTCATTTTTACATCATTTGGCACATTTTATATCATTTGTTTTGATTTTTAATTTCTCTTTGTACAGGTTATTTCTTCATTGCAGAGGTAGCACAGAACACATACTCTAAATTATTAATGGACATATACAATAATGGACATACTACATGATTATTAATGGTCAATCTGATTAAAAAAAACATTCAAAAAAATTTGGTAACATTTTATTTTATTAATTTGGTAACATTTAGTATACAATTTATACATATTTGAAATACAATACACCATACGTAATTTCGTAATTATTTTGACGATTTATTTGTATAATTATTTGAAAAAAAAATGAAAAGAGAAAAAAGAAATCAATTAATGTTTTATTTCGAATATAGAGATCGTGGTAATTTAACTATGTACTTTCAAATGGGTATATTCTTGCATTATATTATTAAATTGAAAGTTTTTTCTTACTTTACTATACACTGTGTGTACTTTACTTGCTTCTTTCGAACACGTCAGCAAGTATAATTTAATAATTAAGCAAATTTAAAGCAAGATTTCACACACGTTTTTCATACTATTATTTCGCATTATATTTAGCTGTGAAATTTTGATTTGTCCAAATATTTTCAAATGATTATAACACGCGACATGATATATCACTAATGCGCATACTTCATTAAACATTCAGAATGCAATTTCTGCAAATAGTTGTCTTTCATTTACAATTAGAATATTCAGTATTAAGAAATATTTTATAATTTACAACTTTAAAATATCTTCAATACATATTTAAGCTTCTTTATAATTGTTGAAGCTTAGACAGCTTCAGTAAATAAAAAACTGTGATCGGAGCATTTTCCTTCGAATCACGAGTAAATCATAATCAACAACGGACTTTTCTAAATTAATTACGTTAAACTTCTTATCAGCGCGAAGAATCGATTTGGTAAATTTAGAATATTTATGATTAAAGGTAGCCGTTCGTTCACTTTTTCATGCTGGTAAGAAGTCTTGACGGTCGCCACGCTCGATCGTGGTTATTATCTTTTATTATCATCCCTGGTCGACGGGGCCTGTTCTATTTAGCATCTCCAAAAACGGTCGATGTCAGATCATCATAGTATATTCAAAATAACGTTATGTGAATTCATCTAGGTTACATGAATTCATATAACGTTAGTCGAACGACACTAAGTCTGCGTAAAATTTTGATTTGTGCAAACATTTTCGAATATTTATCGAATAATATATCACACGACATGATATATTACTAATGTGCACACTTATACTAATAACATTCAGAATACAATAATTGTTGTTTCACTTACAGTATTTAGTATTGAGAAATACTTTATAATTTACAACTAATATCTTTAATACATATTCAAGTTTTTTTATAATCGTATCATGTTCCAGAAAAATAGCAAAACATCTACCCCCCATTTACACGGTACTTTATTTACAAGATTTTTAAAATAACGGATTTAAAAAAAAAAATTGGTAAAAGTGAACATTTTAGCTGCATACATATTTCTACAGTTATTTTTTAATTCCGTTCGCTTGGTAATATTGGCGCACATATTTCCAATCATTTTTTAATTCCATTCTTTTGATTAAATTTTTTTAAGGATCTTATATTTCTTGTTTCTATATGTAAAATGAATTACATACTTATGCCTTTATATGTTTGTTAATTTTATGAATGGACTGTTATTTTTGTTTTTCAAGATATATTACTTTTATTTTACATTGAAATAAATGATTGAATTATGCACATTTTAATTTGTTTTCGATTTACACGAGGAAGCTATTTCAGTGTAAACCGGGGAATAGGTGTATTTTCTAAATGAACGTATCTTTACGTTCTCTCATCAGCTTTATTTTCAGAAAATTTTTGTGACCGCGCGCAATGCGGTCGTTAGAGCCAGTGTTTGCTGTGCGCAATTTTAACATTTTTCTGAGCAAAATGGCTCTAAATGAAATTAAATTAATTTATTTAAATTATAATTCGCGAAGATAGAGTCAGTGAGTCCGCCGATTGTTACTTAAACGAACGCGTTGATAGTTTTTTATTTATTTTTTTTTTTCATATTTTTTCTTTATATTTTTTCAATATTCGTATTAGAGTCAGTGCTCAAAAGGATAAGGCCTCTCCAGGAGATCAAGATTGTAAGTAGTTTTAATATTGTACTTCAATATATTCAACCCAAGCCAAACCACAACAAATCAAATATATATGGCTATCCAAGCCAAAAATAGATTTAAAATAATTTGCTGATAGTCTCATTAACACGTTAAGTGCCGTGGGTACTTTGTTTATTTTTCCATTCGATAGTGTTGCGTGGTAATGCAAGATAACAGTACAATTACATCCAACATCCCAAATTAGAAAATTTTGTAAAACTATGAAGAAAAGACAACACTGCTGGGAAGAAATATATAGTAAAAACGTAACTAAAAAAGTTACATTTTGTGATATGAGTGCAAAGAAAAACCACATCTTTGCCTAAACTATTTCAATAAAACCCATTAAAATTACTATTATTATGCATTATTATACTGCATTGTTTTATATAATAAATATCAATAAAAGCAATTCTTGAAGTTTTTCAACTTTTAATATATGTATACTAAATTTTATTCGTCAGTTACGCGGCTTGAACGGAAAGATTACTGTCGGTCACCAGTGACCGACACGGCACTTAACGTGTTAACTATGTAAAATTACTGCAAATTACTTGCATTACTGCTGCCTTAAAGAAAAAATTCAAAAATACCTTTCAAGTTAAATTTGTCTCCAATAAACTGAAAATTATGTTCACAAATTTAAACAACTTCAACGATTTCATATGTAAAACAATAACATTGAATTCAATACATACATAATAAGTTCAGAAAAGACAACAACAGTAGTTTTAAAAGGATTAATTAGGCTTCCAGTAGCAAGAATATGAGAAAACATAAAAGTCTAAAACTTATTTCGTGCGACCCATACAAAATATACCGTGTTATTTTTGCACCCGAGACATCTTTAGCACAGATCAATCATATTAGATTCATTGAAAACGTGAAAATATACTGGAAGAAGTTTGAATCCCAAAAACCCACCGTACAATGTTTCTGATACGAAGCACACGGACACACATCTGCTAATTGTAAGAAGGCAGTATGTGTCAAGTGCGCCATGATACCAGAAACTGCACTAAAATTCGCAAATTGCAAAGGAAATCATCCAGCCAATTTTTCTAGATGTCCTATCCTCGTAGCATTTTTACATAAAAAAAATTTATACACGAACAAACTCCAGCTACCATTACAGCATCACCTATTCCTTCCCATCCCCTATCCCCGGAATGCCCCGCCCTCCTAGCTTTTCTAAGCAAAAGAAATTTACATAATACCAGACTCCAGCAACAATCCCAACAATCAATTTCTACTGCCCTCCAAAAGCACCACTTCCCCACCCTTCCCACCAACAAACCCCCATATACTCCCCCCACCACACAACTCAAGAAGTTAAACCAGGACTCACATATGCCAGAGCTCTATCGCCCCAAACGTCACCGAACAATCCCCCATCAAGGTCCAACATCCAATGTACGACCTCACGGACAAAATAGAACAGACCAAATCAGTTGACTTGGACCTTTTCTTGAAAATTATAACCTTAGTACAAAAATACTACACAAACTATACAAACAACATAGACAAGATCAAAACTACAATACAAATATTAAAAGAATTAGAAAGTGGTCCATAAAAAATCCATTAAAATCATCTAATGAAACGCAACCAGCGTTAAAAACAAAAGCACGGAACTTCAAAATTTTTTAAATATCCACAACGCAGATATTGCCATTGTAACAGAAATCTGGCTAACACAAGCGGACAAAATCAATCTAAATCATTACAATATCTTCAGGAAAGACGGAATCCCATCCACTCCAAATAAACCTAGAGGAGAAGTTACTGATAGCGATCCATAAGGATATTTCAGTCGAAAATACACCACAACCAACTTCCCAAAAAATAGATTTCACAAGAATTAAACTTAAAACTATACGGTTGGCGCCTCGTACGCTCCACCCAGGACAAAAATAAACATCACAGACCTAGACCAGATCATCCCACAACACGAAACAGGACATTATATTATCGGGGGCGACTTGAACGCCAAGCACACTATATGAAACAACATAAATAGAAATGTAAATGGTACAGCTATTAAAAAGTCACGCCGACCTCAGGGACTACCAAATCATACACAGCGTACACGACGTACACACAAGCAACCAAACTGTGCACCAACGAACATGGGACATATTCATCATAGACTCTCAAACATACCATATGCATACAATTGTCAAACCATTGACGACTTACCTTCCAACCATCTACCCATAGAGCTAACAATTCAACCATACAGAACAACATCTAGGAAACCAACCGAATGAAACCGTCAAGTACCTTGGAGTCATCCTCGATTCAAAAATTACATGAGCAGCCGCAATAAACAAACGTACCAATCTATCCTATCCAGCATTGCGCAGACTCTTTTCCCTTATCTCAAAAAATAGCAGATTAAATACAAAGATCAAACTCAACTTGTGTAAAATATGCATTAGACCAATCATTAGATATGGATACCAAATTGGTCAGCTGCCGCAAGTACACACATTAACAAAATTCAAAGGACACAAAACAAATTTCTGCGCATCATTTATAATAAACCATACAAACCCTCATCTTGGACTTTTGATTATGACTTTGTTAAACATGGAGATAAAAATCGTTGCGGTCTGTGTTCTGAAATAATTATATGTATGTCGAACATCTTCTATTAAGAGACATTTTGAAACTAACCATAAAGAAATTGCTGATAAAAATATGGCTGAAAGGAGGGAATTAATTTCTCAACGGTTAAAGTCTGCTGAAAATCAATCAAATTTATTATCCAAATTTGTGAAAATTTCAAACAATGTAACGAAGGCTTTTGAAATTTCATATTTGATGGCCAAACATTCAAAACCATTTTCTGATGGAGAATTCTTAAAAACGGTTATGTTAAAAGCTGCTCCCAGTTTGTTTCAAGATTTCAATAATAAAGAAACACGTGGCGGAAGCTCACGAATTTCAGTATAAAAATTTACATTTAATATTTATGATAATTATTAATTCATATATCTCGTTTGTGATTTTATTTAATTGACACTGATTACCAGAGATTTATCAACAGATGGCGCTATTATGACCAAAATAAGGTTAACTTTCCACTAAGTGTGTATAATTATGCAAGAAATCTTTGAACAAAAATTTTTCTGAAAGCAAAGCTTTTATTTCTATCAATTGTTCAGAAATTTTTAGCTCGAAATATTTGTTTTCTAAATTTCTTTATAATGAGAGTAGTTTCATCTTTTCATCGCTAGATGGCTCTCTAGTGTCCATAAATCGATGAAATTTTTATTTGCAAAAAAAGTCTAATTAAAAGGATGAATTTATAATTGAATCTTCCAAATCAAACCCCAGCTTTCTTTCTATATTTCTGTATAATTTGTGAAATACGTAAATAAAGATATTTATAAATTCCAACTACATAACAGATCGACATTCGTACAAATGACGTTCAATTTCTCGTAACCAACATGCACAACATAAATCAAAATTGAATGTAATTGCATTCGAAATGCAAATTATAGAAATAAATATTAAGAAAAAAGAATTATTACTCTAATCGTTCAAGGTCTTTATGCTAGATCATTGTATCTTATAACTACAATTTATATTTAATGTATACACATTTATTTATCATACGTAATACTAAATAATTTCAATTCTTACTTATTGTTTCTTTTACACAAAACCTCATTAAACTTAGTTAATTGAATAAATTCAAGCGATTTGACTAAACTATTAAAAGTCTTGTGATTCCACGATGTAATAAGTCATGTTATTAACAGCTAAAAATTACAATAATGTTATCGATTGCCTAACTATTGAAAATCACATAACTTCGTCATCGTGGTAATGTCACTGATCTTTAATTACTGAAAATCACATAACGCCACCGATAGTTCTAGTGTTAAAAATCAAGATAGTGATGCGATCTCGAACAAAGCTTGACTTTTATAATTCATTCATTTGTTTAACAACTTTCATCATTGAAACAGAAATTTGAAGTGAAAAAAGAAATCTATCATTATTCCTCTTTTTCGTTAAAGATTCTCTATTGACACTGCCACGATCCTCAAATTTTTATATTTCAATATTCTAGAAAATGAAAAGAATTTATATTATTCTAAAAAGATGTTTAACATAAAATTTCTTCAGATTTTGGTTAAACTTTCTAGAAATATTTTTTGACGTTAGAAAAATATGAATTTCAAAAATGGTCAGAAGAAACTTTATGGAGTTAAAAAAGAAATCGATATTTGATGATTGTGTACTAATAGAGTTAATTCTCGAATATAACGATTAAAGTTCAAGGAGCAGAATTGAAAATAACCGAGTACCTCTTAAAGAGACACGTGTAAACGATGAAAGAAACAAAATTTGAAGGTCGGTCGACCCTTCCACTGACTCGGCGTATTTTCATTCTGCTCGAGTGAATCTATGGTGTCCATGAGGCAAAGAAGACAAGGTCGACGATTGTAAATCAGTCGTCAATGCCACCGAGAGATAATGAGTGATTCGACGCAGGGTGGGATGATTCTTTTCAATAATAAGACAAAAATAGTAGAAAAAAACAAATTTTCAAACAAAAAAACTTTTCGGATAATTTAATTTACTGATTTCTTCTACTTATAACTAATGAGTAGAAAAAAAAAAGATATATATATATATATATATGTATGAATATTATTATAATATAATATACTAATACAATAATTATTGTGTAATATTTTTATATTGTAATGTTACATGTTATTGTAAAAAAAATCGGTAGTACAATAAAATTCACATTAAAGGAAAGATACAAAGGATTCTCGAATTTTCTAGGAACTGCGAAATTCTTAGAAGGAATAAGAGCGGTACCTGAAAATTATAAACTCAGAAGTACAGACGGAGGTCAATACACATTCTATACGAGCTATCGAACGAGTCGGACGAACTGCTGCGCTTTTGAATAAACGTAGAATTGCACAAGTATATAATTGTGTATTCTTTACATTATTATAATTAATAAATTTTTAGAAATATAGCGTCAAAGGATTATAAATAACGAAAAAGTTATTTTCATTGAGCGTTTAATTTAAAATAGCATATCCTTTATTTTACAATTTATTACGTACATTCAGAGGAAATTTTTTATATTGCATACTATTGAGTACTTATTACTACCACCGTAGAACAGGAAATTAAATGCAACTCTTATAGATCCAGAAAACGTATATACATATTTCACGCAGCAAACATAATTACGTAGTAAAAGTATGTATTTTTTTTCTTATGTTTGTCATATTTTTGAGAAGAATCACTCACTGTCCATACTACGTAGTTAGTAAAAGTACACGCTTTCTCCCCCATTTTTGTGACATTTTAAAGAAGAATCGTCCAGTATTCTACATGCCGAATGCTGGAAGACAGGAGGAGTCTCGATATCGGATGTCGGTGAAGCGTTACCAAGAAGGTGACTCAACTGTACTGTGCACGTTGGTTTCAAAGCGCCGAAAGAAAGGGAAAGTACCCGGGACATCGAAGCATGGGAGCCTGACGTGCCGCTCTCAGTCCGCGGAAAGCGACTGAACGCATACGAGAAACGATCCTGCGCATCGATTTTTGCCGCGCGTTCGTGGAAACCGCGATCGAGATACATACGTATGGTGAATAGGGTGTGAACCGCTGGGAATATCGTTCGCTCGAGTCTTCGCGGTGCCGATCGGTGACGATTCTTCTGTAACGCGGATCCTACTCAATCGAGGAATGGTAAGGAACGACCGAACCGCGTGCATCTTCGTCGACGTTCGCCTTGTCAGCGCGATTGACATGTTCTTTTCCACGATTCATGTATATTTAGAACGTGCTTACCGTGTATTTTATAACCCGTTACGATTGTATAATATAATGGAGTCACAACCTTTGAGTGAGTCGATGTTTGAATAATTCGGCCTCGAAACTGGGACGAAAATCGAACAAAGAGTCACGTGGCGGAGTTGGATCAGACAACGAATGAAACTCTATTTGTTATTCAATTTAGTCTAACGACTAAACACGCTGATTGAGACCAAGTAGTTGCTAAAATCGGAATGTAAGAGCTGTTTCTTCCTTTAAACATATTTGTTTCATCACTATTTATTAATACAATCTTTAAACATTAAACAGACATTTCAAATGTTTTATATCGATTACATTTTAGGGTTCTGCAATCATCTTCATTTTTATATCTGTTAAGAATATATATATATTGTATTGTATTCTTCAGAATTCCCCTTGATTATATTGGAATATTGCAAGTTCTCGTTCTTCTATTTGTCGTTCGCCTTTTTTCGTCTTTCATTTTCATTAAAGTCGCTTCAAATTAATTAATAAAGAGGATATACTAAAAAATAATTGACAAATACATCTTTTATTGCAACAGAGATTTTGTTGAATTGACGAAGCACGTTTCTTTTTGTACGTGATTTTTTCAAGTGTCTTGTTTGCGTCAGATAACAAAAAAGATGTTGCAACATTGGTCTTTAATGGATTGATTATTTGAGACTGTTTTTCATATTGAAATTTTGTACTGATTTTGAATTTTGAATTTTGAATTGGTTATGAATTTGCATTGGTTATTATTACCATTGGTTAGTTATGAACTTTCTTTTTCCAGATTCTTTGGTCTGTTGGAACGTTTCTTTTTTTTTTGTTCGAAGGTTATTGCGTGAAGAGAATTGAACGGAAAACATTTTTATTTGCGCAGCTGTACAATACGAAATTGAAACGAAGTTTCTCGGGGAACGTTAAACGCACGAGGTAAACGGGTTTCGTTGAATTGGAATTTTACGGAGCAAGGACACGTATATCGGAGAAAGGGATCGAAAATCTGGAAGTCCTTCACGAATTATCCATCTTGTTTGTACGACCTAATAACCGTCTTGAATTAAATAACCATTAAACACTTTTTCCTCTCGTTACAATATAGAAATACAGATGCGTCGGGGAATAGCGAGTAAAAGTGCAAATTGTTTTTCGCTGATGCAGCAAATATCGCAACGTTACATTGCGCAAATTCTGAAAGACCTTGAACATCCGCGGATTACTCCTTGATCGTTTGATATAATCTACATTGTTTGATGTATTTTTTTTTAAACAATAATCAATCTCTTAATGTTATGATTAACTGTACAACTAATTGTATTTACAAATAATAATACAATTTCGGAATTTGTTTAATACATTGCGTAATTTGTTTCGTGATTCGACGAATCATTGAACGATTACGTGATGTATGTACGTACGTAAAAATATAAAAACATCGTAAGAAAGTTATTGCAACAAATTTGAAGATGTTTCGGTATTAACAATGTCCAAAAATAGCAATTATACGATGTATGCGTAAAATAACAAAAGCACAATATTTTTTATGAAATAAAAATAGAATACTTTTTATGAAAAACGATGGCCACAAGCCGTAGCTTATAAAAGGGAAGCAAAGTTAGAGACGTTTCGATATTAAGTTCAAATACCACAATGCTTAATTGTGGCTTCGTTATTGGCGGTTGCAATACGTAACCACGATCTACACCGGATAATAGTATTATGCTAGCATTACGCAATCGCGAAAATTTCACTTTCTGCGATACGATCACGCGCGCGTGCAAGCGTCCTGAGATATAGCGAACTCGCTTTTGCACGTTGCAGCATGCTACTTGCGCTTTACCTTTAAATATCGGCGCGAATTTTTATCGTTTGTGCTCGCGTCGCTTGCCTCTTTTCGCGATGCTTTTTCCAAGCGTCTGACTTGGTTGACCGAGACTTGCTCAACCGGTCTCTCTATGAAAACGCACACGTACTTAATCGTACAAGGACGAGCGCGTCGACGCGTTTTTTCCACGGACGTGTCTATGTATCGTTATTTTTGAATTCAACACAGGCTTGGGCCTTTTATTCAAATAATATACAGACAGAAGAAAGTTTAAAAGGGAAATAGCACGACGTGATCCATAATTTTATAAAATGGAATTATATTTAAGGACGAAAGAAATAAATACATCCAGAGTAGATGATTATTACGTATGAAATGTCTGATATAAAATCTATAGACAAATATAATTTTGAACTTTCTCTTGTCCATTGCTTCGTTGCAAAAAATGATCAATTGAGTGACGAATTAGGTATTTATTTTATTTAACTTTATTTGAGCATTTTACGATTTCTCTCTTACTTTTATTCAAACGAAAAGCCAATAACAGCCAATAATACAAAAATTTGGTTATTCAGTTTAGACATTGATTAGAAAAGAAGAATTGTAATCGAAGTTTTCCGAAAAAGTTTAGGTACAGTGCAAAACAGGTATTTTACAAGATTTTATTTCTAAAAATATATTATACACAAATCTTTAAAAAATTACGAATTGGTCATTTTGATAATTCTCTTGTTCAGGAAATAAATAAATAAATTTTTTCTAATGAGGAAAACGGTATTACTTTTCAAATTAAACTACGTCTCTACTTTCTACGTTTCATTAACACCATGTACAAAATTCAAGGTATCACAATGGTGAAATTACACAATGATCGCAGACAGAGAAGTTACGTAATCATCGACTGGCTCGATTATGCGGCAAGGCTCGAATGCAAATTATATATTTCGTTTCTTAAACTTTATGTCCGATAGCTGAGCAGAAAAATAACCGATTATGATTAGTATGTAACGTTTTATCATTCATAGTTTGCTGCGCAGTTCATTGTTACGTACGGAAGAATGGCTCACCTTTTCAGTAAAACTGGTCGTTGTGATGTAACGTGTGAAAAAGTGTATCCTTGAAATAGACGGTGTGTTTCGACAGAAAATCAGAATGTTACCGTCCTAATCGTTAGAACGTATAATTGATCGTCTTTCGCGTAACGATTGCAAAAGTCGAATTTATAATTCTTAAGTACATATTATTTTGTCACTTTATGTTGAAAGATGACTGCTGCAAGTTACATGGTAATATTTGCGAGAAAATATTTAATACTAGAATTGTCAGAAATGATCAAAGTAATCACTTTGATAATTTTACATTTTGCAATTTACAACAGCGATGATTTCTCGTAAAATGTACAGATGAAAGTTTGTATTCGTAAATCTTTATCTCTTGTTATTATATCGTAAATCTTTTTCTATTTCTTTCATTTTTCTAATGTTTTGATACTCTGATTGTTGCTCTAAGTAAATGTTATAAGTACGTAAACGTCTTGTAACTTCTCTACAAATTTAGAAATTTACAGATTGATTTTAAATATTGTAACTAACACAATCGATAATTGGGTCCTTGGAACGAAGTTTCAAATGGCAGGGAACATATTCATAAAATAAATATTCAAATACTTTCACGATTCATTATAAGTATCGATGATTATTCTCGTAATTCTTTTTATAGCACATGATTAACGCGGAAGAAATACTAACATTTTAATAGCGAATTTTTAACACTGGACACGCTCTTACATAATTGGAAAAGAAAATACCGAAAAATGCATGAATATATAATAATTTGCGTCAAGTTATAGAACCTTTGAATGAACGTGTCAATTACGATTTTTCTTTTTTTCTTTTAAGGAATTCTTCAGTTAATCCGATCGCACTTGGAGGAATATCGATTGATCATGATTCCAAATACGTATCGTCGTCGTGGAACCGAATTGTTTCAACGAACCACGGATGCTTCAGAGTTTCTGCGTGACTGACATCGCCAATCAGGGGTCATGATGCTGGAGCCAATTCTTGGAATATCGACGGTATGGTGGTTGGTGGTGTATGCCAGTATTTTGCTGCTGTCGCCCTTGGTGCTGCTCTTCGTCATATTCCTACCGAATTTCCCGATACTGTTGCTAAGAAGAATGTGCTACATTCCCATCGAGTCAATTTGACAAGCTGAATCGTCGATCAGCTCGTTTCTTAGAGATCGTATCTCTTTAACTTCTACTTAAAATTTTATGAAATTTTACGGTGTAAAAAATTGGTAAGTCGATGCTTGAATTGTCGAAGATATCGTTGGATTCGAAAATTCCAAGCATGAAAAGATTCACGACAATCTTTGACAATTCAAGTACGAGTACAAAGTTTAGTTTTACGACTGTAAGTTTCGAATATTTACACTGATTTTGAGATTGTAGATTGAAAAAAGATATAAAATCCCTGATAGATACCTGCGCGAAGGTATGATACTTGGGACAACAAATTACCAGGACTTCGTTTATAATACGTATTGCACGTTGTTTAGCTAAATCAAAAGTACTTAAAGTAAGGTTAATAATTTGTCATGTAAGGCATTTTAATTAACGTAAGGCATTTTAATTACCAATTTTATAAGACGCAATGCATCTTGGAATTACGTACAATTAATTCGAAATTATGAAGAACTTTATATTGAAACCGTGATCTATCTTTATTTATTTATGAATCGAGGTTTGCACACGATTCGTTTGTCTGGCCAATTCTTCTCCTGTCTTGATTCTTTCGTTATTGCCGTTGCCAAGATTTCGCCATGGCTGTCGTGAGCGGAACGGTCATCACCAACATGTGAAACCGATATAACGGGAACGGTGTTTCGCAAAGCGCGAGCTGCACGAAAATTTCGAGTGATCCGCGCGTTTTCGAATCCGGTATCAGTAGCGTCGTTTGATTCTTACGTCAGTGAGCTGGTTTATCCATTCGTCT
This sequence comes from Melipona bicolor, assembly GCA_030673865.1. NCBI lineage: Eukaryota > Metazoa > Arthropoda > Insecta > Hymenoptera > Apidae > Melipona > Melipona bicolor. The sequence goes on from JAHYIQ010000012.1 coordinate 6,142,626, forward strand.
CGTGTGCACAGCCGAGCATATTTGTACGCAAACATCTGGTCGACAACGCGAGGATCAAGCAGCTTCAAACGCATGCTATTTTTCTTAATTGAAACGTTGTGAGCTCTAGAAAACTGAATTAATAATCTCATTATTTTCTTTGTATCAAATTATAAAATTTTCCCCGTTCAATTAAAAATATTCAGCCATTATTTTTTGTACCAGTCTCTCTGTGTAATCTTTACCTGTAAAGTGCCAAAATTTAGAAAACATCAAGTATTAGGTTGTGTCAAGAATTCATAGCGTAGGCGTAGATTATGAATATTCTCTAATAGATTTTACCAGGATTGATAGAGAACTGTTTGATCATGATTTTTATTAAAATTATTCCGAAGAAAGGATATTTTAATTAATAAGGGTATTTAACTCGGTTTCCGTTAGCTTTTTTAAGGGATGTCCTTAAATTTTTCCTTCGTCAATAAGACTGTTATGTAAACAACAGTATGTATTATTGAACATTCATCATTAATCTTGCTAATTACCTGGCTTTTTTCTTTTTTCTTTGGCGAGCCGATTGAGGACGAATTACTTTTTTTTTTTATTCGTTATAAATGATACTTGCGGTTGATTCGAAATTGGTGCGTGTCAATTCGACAGTGATTTCGTGACACACGAACGTGTACGGTTACTGTTACCGATCGGTATCTATGTTGTATTAAATCGGCAATCGATATATATCTAACAACGTTCGAGGTCCTCAAGTTCGTTTCTTTTTTTCGTTTTTTGAAACGTTTTAATCTGTGGGTAAATTATGGGTTGTTCCCTAGTGAATGACACATGAAATGCCAATGTTATTTTTAACTATTGCGTTTGTTACAAGAAAAATTCAAGCTCTAGTGTTTGCACGAACACGATCAGTGATTCAGTTGGTAGATGCTCGGTATGCACACTGACCGCATCTTTTCTATATGGGTCGCGTTTGGACTTTGTATTATTCCACTAGTAATAACTACTTTGCCGGTTCTTCTTGTAAAGAAGAAACTATATTACATATAATATTCTTTTTGTGGTACAAAGTCATATAGGTATATTACTGCTGACATTTTTGTTACCAGCATTATCTATCATTTTTTAAATACGATTTCTGCAATCAAATATATTGATAGTAATATTTCCATTATTCGTTTACGTTTAAGGAATGTGTTCTCAAATTTTTAAACATTTAAATTTCTAAGTTTTCACATATCGAAAAAATTCTCCAAGTTTCAAACATTTTTAACATTTCGATTTTCATAGTTTTGAACTTTCGAACATTTGAATTTCTAAACTTCCAAATTTCTTCAAATTTTCAAGAATATTTAAATACATAAATTTTCACCCTTATTATAAAACCTTTAACCAAGAAATTTTCAAATTCTCAAACATTCAAACATTCGAAAGAATTTGTAAGGAATTTGTCCATTTCGAGCGCGTTTAAAAATGCTCCGCCTTCGATGCACGTCACGTCCACCGCTGCAGCTCGTCCATTGATCGTGCATCGCTATCCTGGGCACGGTAAATGACTGTCTTTCTGCAGTTCCCCGGTTGATGGAGCAGGCCTGATGTTGAACATTACAGTACCGATCGTGGAGTACTTTCGCTAAATGGCGTGTAGTGGGGGAGGTAGGACTTGAACCCTGAGACCCCATGGGCAATATATACTACGGTTCCATGCAGCTCTCATGCTACTTAGTGTCAGCTTCTCGACGATCCTTGCTGTTCTACAGGGAAGGTAGACAAAGAGGGAGCCTGATCGAACGAAAGGTGAGCTGAGTCGTTGATTTTACTTTATCGATAATTCGTCTTTGACTGCGCCCTGATCTGTGAAATACGAAAATTTGATCGTCCTTTTTCCTTACGACTCTTTCGAAGTTACGGTACTGATATTTTGTGCATTTCATTAGAATAAATTTCATTAGAAGAAATTTTCATGCACTCGTTCTAGCTGCAAATTGTTGAATTCAGTTATTAATATTCCAAAGTTGAATTTATCTGAATTTTACGTGGCGTAAGAATTTCACTAGGCGCGACAACTCGATTGTGGGTATACACCTACGAAGAAAACAGTCGAGATTCTATTCTGCGCACGTGTGACTCGCCTCTTTTGTATGCGCTCGTTCAAGCAAGCACACGTGAGATCCTTATCCGTAGATGTCGGCTATTCGAGAAACAGTGCCCATCTGGTTGAATCGTGCGGTTAAAGAATTGTTTTGCTTTCCAAAAATTCGAAATAATTTTAGAAACTTACAAGTATACAATTTTTCTTTACGTTTATAAACTAGTGTTAGTTGGAATCATTATCGTACTGATATCGCGAAGAAATTAATAACGGCACCGCGCATAGCTTTGTTCTTGCATCAGCGGTTGATAATTGCAACTGTCTCGTACGTCACTTTCAGGTTGCTTTATCGTACATATACACACACGTGTTTGCGCTAGATTTATCAGTGTTGTGCTCGAACAGGGACTTTAAACTATATCATTTTCCCCGTGACACGACAGCTTACGCGACTTTGTATCCGTCTCGAATGTACCGTCGCCACAAGTTCCTGTTCCGACGCGTTGTTTCACGCTAAACATTTACCTCCAATTACTCTGACTCTGCCTTATCGCTTTCAGATGAATCTACTCGTCGTCGTCGCGTTGATAACCGTAGCTTCTGGCGATCCAGGATTGCTCAGGGTCCCTAAAGTATACAACGCCGTGGTCACGAGTAATCAAAACTTGTCCCCGTCCAGAGCGTTTCCAGTGATTCAACCGGTGATCCATCGAACAGCAGTTGGTTACGGTTTGCCACCGGTTTACTACACGCCTCAAGTGGCGTCTCATCTCGCTGCAGCACCGGAAGTTCCGCGCGTTTCACAGAACCCGTTGAAATCGAACGGTCAGCCGGATATTCAAGCCGAGCCGTCCGCTAGTGTCGAACAATCCAACAAACCAACTGACGCGAATGACAAGCCAGAAGCGACGAATCCAGGTCCAGAAGACGATAAAGACCCGAAGCCTGGATCTAAGAGCAAGAGCCGGGAGCAAGAACCACTGAGCTTCTATCCCAACTATCAGTCGTTATACTACGATCCCTATTTCTACACGTACAACGGATTCAACCCTCATCTAGTTCCAGGAACCTATTACGTTGACTATCAACCCTACGGCACTTTAGAACCAATTGCAGCAACCACGCCGAAGAACGGACTGTCCGAACGTCTGCTTCCAGCCTATCAGGAGGAGAAGAAACTCGCCGCGAACGAACAGAAGGAGAAAATACCGGACGTACCGCCACCACCTCTTCCGACAGCTGTGCCGAAAAGTTCCTGAACTGGAACCGATCCGCGCGGAGTTCTTTGAGTTACGTTTATTCGTCGTAAACTGATTATCTCACAGCGTTTGTCATAGAGAAGGAAGCCACTTGTCTCACGAACGACGAGCGAGATTAATCCTTTCGGGACTGAATTTTTAACTCGTGAGAAAAATTATTCTTTTTACTATAAATCGACGACAGAGACAAATTTTTACCCAATGATTTTGCAGGTAGAATACAACGCTCGCTTGACCGATCGAAAATCGCATTGAAGAACTCCATAAATTTGAAAGTATAAAGAGAAGGGAGAATACTCCTTTTTTAAATTTATCTTTTATTAAAATTTACTATTTATTCGCGTTATCTTCTTGCGATGTGACGAACTTGTACGAGCAAGTCATTTGGTTCTTGGTAATTGGACATTAACTAGTTGATTGCCACGCGAAATTCATACGTTTTGCCTGTGGGATAGGATATTTAACTTCTCTAAAATGTTATATCACAATAAAGGTGCAATGAGAGCGAACTTTTTATTTTGTAGTATTATTTCGTTGTCTATGTTACATGACATTTCTTCATCGACGATATTCGATATTCTTATTTTGATCATTTAGAAATAGAAACGTCGATCTCAATGTAGTTTGGTAACAGTAAATTAATAAAAAGTGGAGTTAATTAGGTTTTCAAGGAGACAGTGAAACGATTAAGGGGAAACAATGAATTGGGTGTAGGTGGATATTATATGGGTTATTATTCATAATGTAATATTACTGCACAAAGTTTTGTTCAGACGCAAGTGTTAAATATTTTGTTGACGGCCCAGACCTTCACGGACAACGATAATTCCCCGTCGTCTATGCCTTTGACTCTAAGCTTCACGGTGCTGAAGCTGCCGTTCTGTCTGCGATTCGCTTCCCAGGTTACCTCGCCACGGTTATTGTTCATTGGCACCACTCTGATGCACGTGACACAATATGGTCCCTCCACCGATGTTGTCAAGTCCACCTCAGATAGTAACGATTTGTGCACAGCGATAATTAAATTATGCTGATACACTAATTTACCTGAACAAGTACCATATTTCAACGTATCGCTCCTCCTGTCGTCCTGAACACATTTTTTATTCATCGCTTAATTAGGAATTTCTAAAAGTTACAGTAGAACTCCTTTCATTTGAATTCCATTTATTGGAGCAGAATTTTAATTGAGTTTGTCGATTCCTCGGACATAATAATTTCTTCACTTAGAACATCACACCCTTTTTAGGTGTCGTTTTACATTTGGTAAAAGTATATTGAATTTTTTATTAGTAAGAACCAAACACAATTGATTAAAAGTAACTTTTTTCTATTCAAGTTTATTCATTTCATCTAATTACTAAAAATTCCTAAAGTTTTTGTGTCGTTTGCTTTTAAACGAGTTCAGCTAAATGGAGTTCTGTTGTACGATTTTGTAGCTTATTTATAGAGAATATTAAGCCTGTTAAGTTTAATCTGTTAAGTCTTTGTAGCGTAATATATGTGTACAATTTTGTTGAATACATGTCTTTTATTACTTACTGCTTCCCACTCTTCGATATTTTGATTATCATTGTTATCTTCTCGATACTCCACGTCGTCCCCTTCTTCGTCATACAGATCTTCGTCGGCTTGATCTTGGTTCGAACGACTAATACGATTGGCCACAGTCGTCATTTCTGTGACCTGTTCTTGCGTCGTCGTCGTCGTGGAAGTCGCGAAAGTAGTCGTCTCGAGATCGTAACTCGTGCTGTTCACCGCGTTGCTAGTTTCGTTTTGATCCGTATTATCTGTCTTGATCTTCACGAATAAATTGTTCTTGTCCGTCTCTTTATCCAAATCGTATCTGTAGATGTATCTAGGAGTGGTGGATACTTTCTTTGCGTACTTTTCCGCTATTTCTCTCTGGCGAGCGTAAAATCTGTCCATAACCGCTTTCCGCTGCGCATAATACTCCGATTTGTCATCCTTGAAATTTCTGGTCACCGCGTAACGTTCCGATCTACTGGTTCGTTCCTCGTTGTTCGTGAAATAGCTCACGTGACGCCGATTGATCTTCTTATTCGCGAACTCGTTAGAGTCGCACGAGTATTCTTTGTTTGTCCACTTCTTGAAACCATTGAGAGTTCGGGTCAGCTTCAGCTTCTTGTAGTTTTTCTTCGCGTTCTCCAGCTCATTCAGTGTGCTCGCGTTTCTTTTTATTCTGTCCTTGTGCGTTTCGTCGTTTTTGTCCACGATCGAGCAACGGTCTCCGTCATGACACTTCTTGAATATTAGTTTAATCTTCGTTTCTTTCACTTTCTTTCCCTTCCCTTTTACGTCGTACGTCTTTAATCTCTGATAATCTGCCTTCTTGATCCTCGTTTTGTTCAAGGCGGACGTCTCGATTATCACGAAGAGCGTCAGCATCAGAACACCGACCAGCCAAACAAATTTCACAGTCATGTTCACGATCGATGCGCACGGTCCCAGTGTCGGGGAAGCAAATGAAGGAATTCAAAGAGCATAACCGCATCTTTGACCTCGGATTATCTATCATTTGCGGGGTGAGAGACCTCGTTATTGGACATGCGATTGTTTCGCTAGTTTAAAAATTATGCTAAATTATAGCAGCGTATATTTATAAGATTTATCGCGAAGAAAACAAACTAATTGCTCGTCTTCTGAAAAGAGTGCCCTACGATCGAGGCGCCAATAATGGAAAATGTTATCTCTTATTGCATTATCTCGTTGTATCGATACAATTAGAGCTCTCAACGTCCAGATAGCTATTTTAATAAATATATGCTATCGGCCAACAATTATATTTAAATTATACATTTAATAATTATATTTTAAATTATGCTACGCGTGATGTATTCTACAGAATGAAAGAATTTAATTTTGTGATTCACTCTGTGTTTCGCTCGTTTATTTCATTTGCATTGATAACAATACGTTCTCAATTTATACGGACCGTTGGGAAATGTCACGGTGTCGAACCGCGATATGCAAATGACGGTGCGTTCATTTCAATGACCTTTGGCACTCAAACGGTTAAGGACTCAGACATTTACTATCGTAAAGTTCATAATTTTCTCTACTGATAAACGTCGTGAGATCGAATTTTCGAACGTGTGTGCCTTACTTTTTCAGACAGTCAAACGACAATCGATATTGCGAAATAGCTAACGGGATCATGCTGACGACGGATTGTAAAATGCTAAAGAACAGTTATCTCAGCATTCTATTATCTAAACGAGTTTAAACACACTTTTAGAAAATTATTTGGCAAAAATTTTCTGGAAATGAAGGATATTATAAGCGATTATTGGTAGCGTTAATTTCAGGTTAATAATAAAGTTATTAGAATATTCGATATATTTGGGAAAGCGATTTGAAATTTTTAATTGGATTGATGCAAATAGCTCAGAACTCCTCTCGAAGTATACTAAATTTTCAAATGAACATGTAAGTACGTGATAGAAAACGATGTAAATGTTTTATTCAATAATTAGCATCGTGATAAATCTGAGGCAGTTTATATCGTTTCAATGGTAATGCTGTCATCGTTGGTATTTTCCTCATTCCTGTTCGATTTTTTGGTTTTCTTTTCTGGTTCGACTTTCGTGTCCAACTTTTCGATGGCATCCTCGCTGCTTTCATCGGCTGGTTTCACAGTGGTCGTCGATGGCGGTCTTGATTTCGGTGGTTCTCCCGGTTGAATCGGTTTTAACAGTGGATAGTACTATAAAAAATAAAATTACCATTTTTTTTCGTAGTATTAAATAGTAACTCTTTTATAGTAAAAATTATATCGTCGTCGTTGAAAACATTGGTCTTCTAATATTGGCGAGACTGAAATCTCCAACAACAAAATAATTTCTCACCGTGTTCAGTGGAATCTGGAAATCATATACAGGGGTGCCATAGTAAATGTTATAAGCAGGCAAATGAGAGATCGAAGGTTTTCCATAGGCGATGACAGCAGCTGGAATCGCGTTTATGGCCACCTGTAGAATCAAAAAAAGAACGGAGGAGAAGAGAGTGCATGAAGAAACTGAACCTAAACGACAATTTGTTCCATTCAGTTTACTTTTATGCGAAATTCAAAGGTTTTTCCTATGGGGCAGAATATATAATTCTTTATAATTTTCAATTTTCACAATATTATTTAATTATCTATGTTATCTAACATCTTCTTATCGATGATATTTATCTTAATTTAATCATTCGAAGGCATTAACATGTTAAATACCACAATGAGTGGTTGTCCTTTGTATTTCAGATTTCCCATAAATATAAATAATTAACATGTGAATTTTATCTACGTTTAAAGTAAAGACTTAGTCATCATATATGTTCAGTTTCTGCAATGCATTCATAAAAATGTGAAATTGTATAAGGATTCTATTCGTTTCGATAGACACGTTACATTGTGGTGGTAAAACGGAGAGTTCTGGTACTGAAGAAATTGCGGATGCACATTGATTACTTCAGAAGGATTCTGATGACCGCTCACGTACAAGTTCAGCCCGATCGGTTTCGACTCTATCGATACGACCTGGATCACAGCAAAGGCAAGCAACGTGGCATAGACCTTGAACAGTAATTACAGAAAATTACGACGAGTTTAATTAAAACAAACGTTAGCCTCTTAGCAATTTTAGAAGATATGTCGACACGAGAAACAATGTGGTAGCTAGCCGCGGATTGATGGTTGCCTGCGTCGAATAAAGAAGCAGCTTTCGACCGATGTTTTTGATGATAGCAAGCTCTGGCTCGATGCGCAGTATCGCGTGATTCGCATATCAATGACACTGATTCGCGGAAACAGATTTTTTTTATGGAGGTATAACGGTTGTACGATGAACAATGCTCGCGTCTCGTGAATTATTTAGAAAAACGGTCAATCTTTTTTTCCTTGTCAGCGTTTTAAAATTTATTTTTAACTCTTTTAAATTTATTTGATCAAAAAGAAAGAAGTATATATATGTGTATCGAATCAATTGTCTCTGTCTCGTTGTAGAAGTTTATCAAGTTTATTAAAAATATAAAAAGCTGTTCGCGATAAAAATTTGCAAAAGTAAGATCTTCATGAAATTGAAAAAATAATATGGATCCACAAGTGGACTCACCTGCATGGTGTGATCACAGCTTCGGCGATAGGCTCGCAAACAATCTGTACTAACCTGAATTTCAGCCCTACCCGCGATTTATATATTCCTGCTACAGAGCAAACTCCCCCCACCCTGTCGAATATCATCCGTGATTGTTTTTTTCTTTTGCTCCTACGCGTAGTTCTTCTGCCGTTTCCTCTCGGTCCTCCGTCACGATCAACGGGATATTCTTGCTCGTGATTCTTTTTCTCGACATTCATGACGATCGAAATGCTTTCGACTCTGCTCTCGAGGATTTACTATAAACTATAAACTATAAACGTTGATCTGTCGAATAAGTTAGAGCGAGTGAACTTCGACAAAATTTTGTCTTTGATGAAATGATTCTGATAACCGGATAAAAATCTGTATATACTTTATCGAACTTAACCGAAGCTGCGAAATTTATTAGATTGATGACAGCAAGGCTTTATATTTTCGGCATATATTTTCGGATGAGTTACAACGCGAGGTTTGTTTATTGATTCGACCAGAATAACTGAGACGAGATTGTGGAGAGATATAGCTACACCGAACCGGTTCACGGTTGGCAAATTGTTGTTTAGAATACGAATGAAGGGTGTGGCACAACGACACCCCAATCTACATTTCTAATGTCCCCCTGTTCGCCGTGTTCCATTTCGCCGATTTCCATCGATCATTGCACGTAGTTTCGAAGTGTTTTTTTTAACGCTTCTTAGGCCATTCCACGTTTCTTCTCAAGGTTATCCAGCGACACGCGAATCGAACAAATCACGGAGTCGTGTAATTAAAATGTATGCGAAAGAAAACTGCGGCACGTTATTTTCAAGCGAGAAAGCTGTAATTACGCGTCGACATGAAATTAGAGGTTCACTTCACGCCACTCGTGTCAAAAGAGATTTTTGACATTTCGCGTTGAAGTTTGCGAGTAACCTAACTGTTTCGTAATCGCGCGCTAAAATTTCGGTAGAAAAATCGTGGAGTTGGCTGAAATTCATCATCGCTTAATCATGGTCGTTCGGCGGAATTCGCGAAATCGGAAGTGCTTAACTTCACCGTGACTCGGCTTCTAGCATGGCTCCCGAAGGATGGCCCTCGAGAGTGGTTAGCCGAAAATGCAAAAGACAACTTCCGATGGTGAGGCCCAGGAGCGAGAAGTGCAACGTTGACAACCAAGGGAGTAAAAACGATGAGGACAAATGTCACGCTGATGTTTCGAGGTACGTGTTGTCCATCTAAAATTTATTCCCCGATAGGTTATACCGAAAATATATCGACGTTTCATGCGTTTCAATCGATCAGAATATTTTTTCGAAATCGTTAAATACGATTTGTTGAACGATGTCTTTCCGTCAGTGCTCGTTCTATTTCTTTGAATGACTTGAATCGGCGATTTCAAATGATGATATAATATATATTTCTTATACTATATACTATATGTTTCTTAATTAAAATTATAAAAACATTGTATTATAAAAATACAACAGTGTATTATAAAAACATTAATGATACATTACTTAAAGTAATTTGGTGATCGATATAAATGGTTTTATTGCGCCAATTAAACAGAAATAAAAGAGTCTTGTAGACTTAATTGATTGACATGATAATGCATGAAAAATTCCAGAGATACAATTCGCTGAAATTGATAAAATATTCAAACAATATTCATTACTTAATAAATAACAATAGTTAATAAACGTTGAAACAATAGTAATAAAATTTAACTTGAAGATAATCATTAAACAAAATATGACAAAATATAGATACAATCGTTTCCAGCAATGTATTATTTAACCTGCTCAAGAACTCTAATGCATATTTTTTATGCACTTCAATGAGCAATTTTGTTAAAAAGTATATATACTAAAAATCAAATCAAAACCACGAAGAATAATTTCATTCATTGTTTCTAGCAATTTTCGTTTCATCGAATTTACTCAACTGTGACAGTAAAATCTGTCAAGATACACGACTAAGAGTAAAGTAAAAATACTAAGCGCGTGAAAAGATGGTCACGTAACGATGAGGAAGAGCAGAGCCTGGTGGACCAGTTTGAACGAAAGCGCCTTTTCGGAAATCGATAGCCAGAGAAGTTCGTGAGGCGTCGACTGTGCTCGTGGAAGTTCGCACGGCCACTAATCAATCCGCGGGAGCTTTCGTGTTTATCAACAAGTGCCGCATACACCTGCCTTCACGTCAGCTTCCGTGACGATCGTTCGGGGAGCCACCACGTTCCGTGGCAACCCCTTCGTCGCCGGTGGTTCCTTCGAATCGTGTTCGAGGACGAGGTGAAAGCACCGTGTCGTGTCCTCCAGCAGCCACTACCTTGCTGCCTGACAAATCGTGCGTGTTGTCGCGGGTGTTCTCGTCGAACGAAGGTTATCCTTTGCCGCTTCTTATTTTCGAACTCTTGCCTCCTCGTCGGTTCTTCTTGCTTTCCATCTCCGTTTTCTCGGTTTCCTCGATTTTCCTTGGTTCTCTCTCGTCGAGCGTGATTTCACGCGGAGTTCACATTACTATTAATAACGTGGCGGTGTCGTTGCACGACGCTGCCCTTGATCAGCTGTTTCACCACAGGATTTTTACTCTCGAAGGCGAACAGTGACGTTCGGTTGGGAATTTTCGTACCGGTCTTCTTGTGTTTCTACGATTTCGTTAGATTCGACATTGTAAAAATACTGTAGTAACATAAGAGTTGGTTTGTTCTTAAGGAATGGAGGTTGATTCCGAACGGATAAAGGGTTAGGTCAAGCAATCGTCGAATTGCATTTGTGCTTTTGCATGTTCGTTTTGACGATGTTTACCAGTTGAATGCCAAGTGATACGATATACCGATTTCGACGGATTTTATTTCGATACGAAATTCTACCGTTGTTTTCGCCGGGCACGAACATTTGCACGAAATCGCACGAAATTCCTTCATAATTATTTTCGGTGACTGGGTCTGAACGCGTACTGTACACCGATTTATTTCAGGATCTTCGATCTCCTTTGTTTTCTTGTACCGAAATGTGTTTACGCTGTTAGACACTTCACACCTCGAGATGAGAACTCACCTGTTCGTCATAATTTACTATCCCACATTTTAATAAACTAATGATCTTCGCAAAGCACCAATAGAAAAGTTGGACACGTTTCTCATCCTTTTGGCAAGCGAATTTTGCTCCTGCCATCTCTCATCGTCGTCCGCAAACGATGTTTCCGCGTGCGCGCTAAAATCCGGTTTCGAAACAGCTCTCGCTATAAAATTTGCAATCTCGTTTGCAATCCCTTCTTTAAAAAAAAACTTCAGAAACGAAAATTCTCTTTTCTAATTCGCGTGACGAAATAGATTTGGTGAATTTTATGTTCCTTTGCGATTTAGTGAATTTTATGTTCCTTTTATGTTCCTTTTCGTTAATGAAATAGAACGAAAGTGAAGTGAACGAAGTGATGAAACGTGTCGATGTGTACCAATGAAGAAAGAACAATATTTATTGGAACTTTGGTTAATCGTCTCTGATGACTGGCGTAAACGCTAATACGGTCGTTTCTTCCAGTTTTTGAAAGACGAGACTCAGCGATGCATCGGTTAATGATCGAGGGGTGCGATCGAGGAGGGTGCGATCGAAAATATGAGGAAAGGGGCGCGGTTTTCGGAAAGCGGCCGTCACTATAAATAGAGACGCCTCGTGAGTGCGTGCTATGCTTTTAAACATAGTTTTGGCAGCGCGAAACGTCAAACCGCCTCGGAGTGGCAAAGTGCGTGGATCGTTCCGCGAATTTTACGGACAACACTGGCCGAAATCTTTGTTTTGTTTCGTGTAATAATTGTAATAATTCATACTCGAGTACTCGAGAATGAAATGTGATTTCGTGTGATCAGATTAAACAAAGAGAAATCATTCGTCCCATTATCCGTCCTTAACGAGAAGAAAAAAAAAAATGAAAAAATAGAAGATTTATTGGCGACGTGTAGAATCAAAGCAAAACTCGTTCGTAATTGCAACGACGCGGAGACGCGTTTCGAAAGAATATTCAAGTCGGTCACGGAAAAAATAATATTTTGGACGTTCGTTCAATTGAATAATTTTATTTTATTCGTTGTTGCGTTGTTTCTGATTTTTTTTCTCTTTTTTTCTCATTCGATTAAAGGGAAATAAAAGTGTAGGAAGGGAATAAGAATAATGAAAAGTGCGTCGGAGAAATGTGATAAGGAGAACCAGCGGCCGATGGAGACGAGCCACGAGGCTGACGGAGACGAGGATGCCCAGGACGAAGAGTAAAAATCGCCACCACACTAGCAAAAACGCCTGCTCCCGCGTTTCGTGCGTGTGCTCGTCGCTCTGCGTCAGGTTTCCGGTCTCGGTTCCGAATGCACATTTGGAGACGCTTCGATGCACGCTTCTTTTCGTTCGTGTGCGGTGGATGCAGAAAATACAGCGTGTCAAGCAATTTTATCCCCCAAATAGTATCACAGATGACGATTTACGAGTTTTTGACTTAATTTGTATTTTACATTCTCTGCGATAGAGATTAGTAATGTTAAATTAAATTAAATTCGAAATTCGAAATTCTCAATGATTCAATGGTACCAGTTGGAAATTCAATTTCCTGAAATTGTGGCTTTTTTTGATTAATTTGTGCAAGATGATAAGCATCAAAAGTCTATTCAAATTCTAGAATTTTTTAAAATAATCGACGAAGAATGAGATTCAAATCTCAGAGAACGTATGAAATTAGAAGTTACTTCAACCAAAATTTTACGAATTATAAATGTTTTTGCATTCACTGTATGTTTGCATATATGCTATGTACGCTACTTTACTAGACGTTCAATTGTTCAGAGAGTTCCAGCCTTTCTTGGGAAACACCCTCTTACTCAAAGAGGAGAGAACGACTGACAGAATAGAGAACAATAGAGAAACTGTTCCGGCAGACTGCGACTAGTCATTGTTGTTTGGCTGAATTCGCAAGGTTAATTGCAAAATTCACATTGGCATGCACAGCCAACGTTTCGGCCAAACAACTACGATTTCGGCCAAATAAATGTTATCGCAGAATATAATAAAATTAGTTGGATGATGATTTAATCGATCTTCCTGTGTTATAGAAAATGAAAAGTTGACAAAAAATTTGCTCTCTAGAATGTGCCTTTTGAATGCGGACAATTGTCATAAGAAGGTGCAGGTGGTTGAAAAGTGTTGCCGAATTTTAATTAACACGTTGGGACTTTCAATGATGTAAATAAAAATACTATGTTGTACCATGTTCAAATACAACATGGTATTTTACAAAAATTAAACGTTATGTAGTACATCTCAATCTAAGACAAAACTTATATAAAATTCGCAGTGAACGTGTTAATTGAATCGCAACTATCGGCGCATTTGTTGCCTGCATTTTCATCGTAGCTTCGTTTAAACAAACTCTCGCTTCTAGAATTATATTAGATTCCGTTGCCACGATAATTCCGCGATATCTTCGACGATATTTCGCTTCGATTCGAACGTTCACGATTCCAAGCGAATTTTACCCTATCGATTCCATTGATCACTAACTAAAACTTACTACCGTACGTGGCCGATGCTTTCGAAACCCCCGGCAATTGATCCGAGAAACTTGCAGCGTCTGCTATCGCGATCAACGCTCTAGGAGAAAGGGAGAATAGAGTTCGTGCCGTTGAAGGTATCGTGGATAATCTCCATCGAGGAAGTAGAATTCGCTATTGCGTCAGTTGTCACTCAGCGACAAGCTGATAACGAACGACATTGTTCGGTGGTTCGCGCGTTTCTTCTGTTTTTCACCGTGGCCACACGTGGCGGTTTATTTCGAGCATCGAGTCGAGTTGCTATTTGGCCGTGTTAATTAACCTTGAATCGAGGTGACGCTATCCGACGTTCGATTTTCATTTCTACGACATTGGCTAACCGGCGTATCGCGTACCAACGGTACGTGAAAGGAGATTAATGCGCGTTAATGCGCGCGAAACTGGCGCGGTGCCAATGGACTTGTCGATTGATGATACCGCGAACGACACCATGTTCCCCGCCTCCGTCCCCCACCTCTCCTATTCCTTCTATTTTTCCCTCCTAATAAGTAGGTAATTTTTACATCGCAGATGTGCACAAAGGACATTGTATAGGGGACCGATAGGACGAGCTGCTACGTTCCATTGGTTAAGTACGACAAGTAATAGCGAGCTTTGATACTTTTTTCGTGCGATAGAGAATACTTCCTGTTTTCCTGTTTTGAATACCCACTTCCTGTTTTATTTCGTGTGAATGAGAATACATAGACGACAGACCCATCAGATCATCTTTGTCGATCGATTGAATCGCGAGAGAAGAAAAAAAAAATTCGTTTAACTCAACGAGTTCTAACGAAACGATGCGGCGCAATTCGCATCGTTTTGCTTACAAGCTGTTCCTCGTATGCGATCCCACCTTACCTGCTGTATGCGTATCATTTTCGTAGTACGAGGTTGCATGTTCGACACCGGTTTGCCAAGATAAAGCGTGCTGTTTGACTTGCAATCCTTTCACGCCCGTAGCTCCGCTCTTACTCCGACCGATAATTGTGCTTTGATTGCCGGTTGTTTGCGGTCTAGTGTGATGTCACCGAGCAACAAAAGCACGGACGAGGCTATAAACGATGCGCTGTTGGAGAAGCTACGAACTTGCGTGTCCAAGCCGCAGGAGGCCGAAACGTTCAGGCACATCGCAGCTAAGATTCATGCTCGCGTCACGTCTTCAGGTAACCATGCTTACACATAAATATATATACACGCGTAGTACACTCCCGCCTAAAAGTATTAGGATATTTTTTGTCTTTAATAATCGGTATTTTACACGTAGACGATGAAATATTTCGATTGCACGTATATTTTGTAATACAGTTATTAATATATTAACACTTTACAGATTGTGAAAAGATCGTTTTCTCAAATTTTTCGATCTCCGATGATTTCAAGAACATTTTGACCAGCGTTGTACCTCGCACATCTCGTCGTATGACTTTCACGATCAAATCTCATGCTGATTTAAAGTATGTCCTATAAATAGGACAGCTCTTTCTCCGTATATATATATATATTTTTTTTTTTAAGTAGAATTTTGAAATCTGCACGTTTTCTCCAGTGAAGCAATTTCTCCTGTTTTATTCGTTATTCGTTTCGAAAACGCGAACGATCACCGTCAAACGAGTTTCGAATGCGGCAACAAAGTTTTAAACGACTCGAAACAGATTGAACACTTTAAGACGGCTCGTGCCGCTAAATTGCTATTTTTATCGCGAACGTTGGCTTCTGTTTCATCGGGCTAATCACCAGAAACTTGCACAATTTATTATTCGTACCGCGTCGGGGTGCTTGCACGGGGTCGCCCTTTCTTCGGCAACACTCGACACTCGTTCCCCGTCCTACGAATTCTCGTTCTCAATTTTCGTTTTACGTCGCTCTACCGAACGACTCTCCGTTCATTCCCATTACGCACGAACTCCCTCCGTGTAAAACGATCAGCTTTCGTGTTGAACGTCAAGCGAGAAAAATAAAAGAACGCGCGAGGAACATTATCGCCGACGGAAGAAGAAAAATGTCGAATTTAAATCCAGGTCGCGTTCGTATGTAAGGTAGAATTGATTATTTCAACTAAAATTCGTTCATTCGTTTCTTCTTAACATTTATATTAAATGAAAATATACAAATTTTTTTTAGCCTTTAGTCCTGTTTTTCAGTCTTAATTATATTATATTAAGTAATCGGAGTTATATTATACATTTTCTTCCCTTTATCAGAAGATACTACCGAATAAATAACGTAGTCATGAAAATCCATAAACAACGAAACAAATGATGCGTCAGAAAGCAACATCGTGCCGAACGAAGGATGAACAGTTTTCGCGATGCACGCCAGATAAACACTCTGCGTTCGCAATTATATTCCCATGCACGCCACGTATATTATCAAACGATCGACACTGCGTTTCATTAGCGTATGAATTTAGACTCAGTTCCACACGTGTAGGTTTCGATCATGAGTTATCGACGTCGATCGATATAATGTTCCTCTTCTTTTTTTTTTCTTAGACGATTATGATTGCGTTGGCAAGTGACGACAGTGGTTCTGGGGATTGGCGAACAGGTGTGCCAGCAGAGTCTGAGCGCACATTGGTTGTCATTCGTTATTTTCGAAAAGCCGGCTTTCGATTGCACAAGAGATTTTCTTTAATGCTGACAGAAGTTTTGGACACGGTCCAAAACGGAGCCTTACGATACAACACGACAGTTTGACTGTCTGCGAGTGAATCGCAATCGTGCCAACTTGATAAGGACTCTTTGTCTCGTTGATCGATAGTTCTTTACGTTCGGAAGCTCGCGGACGCAGTGTCGTGAGTCATCGTTTGGCTAACGAGACACTCTCTTCGTTGGAAAACGTTTCGCTCGTTTCACTGCGACATACTGCATCGTCATCTTACGATGATTAGGTTCAATACGTAGTTACGTCGCGCGGATAACGAATTGCAGCAATGGCCGTTTCTCGAGAAAGTAAATGCCACCGAGAGCCTGACTTTTGGAACCTGGTTGCAAACTTGGTTTGCTTAAACTTTTTCAGCTGGCTCGCGTTCAACTGACCCTTTTTTTCGTTCAAACTCACTCATGCATATATTACACGTACATTCTTACGAGACTCGTAAATCCGCTGTGCAAACTTTACGAACTGTTCAAATAAAAGTTTAGAGATTTAGAGGAGACATTGAAAACGCAACGAGTAAGGCATTATGTAATTATCTTTTATGCGAATAATAATATGGTTGAACATTTTTTTAGCCCAACAGTTTGGCATGGAATGTCCAATTTTTTTTTTTATAATAGTGTTCGTGGCATTACTCACGATTGGCCTTGTATCAAGTTCGAAATCGGAGACCACGTATTTTGCCAATATCCAATGTGCTCGATACCGCATGGAAGACAGTGTTACTAGCACCTGTTCTATCGATTATTTATTATGACAGAGACGTTTATTACGTCCTTTGGTATCAGGAAGTTACATTGATTTATTTACAACTTACATAAATCGTACTTTGTTGCCGCATTAGTACTAAGAAACGATTGTTTCTCAGTATACCAATCGCTCGACTTTCCTTGTGGAAATTTTCTCTTCGTCGAATTTTTAATTACAATTTATAGCATCAGGTATTTAACAAACTTACCAACTTTTCAGATCGAAAAGTGCGCGAACGGACGCTGGAGAAATTATGGCGCAAAAATTCCGGCGCGATGGAAATATTCATCACAACGCTGGAGGTGGGTAGTTTCTTGATTTTTTCTGTCCAAGCATATTTTACACAATTTCTATCGACAAATTCATTATTTCAATGTTCTAATCTTTTCGAAAATTTGAAGAAATTCTAAGATGTTTGTTAAAGTATTTACTCGTATCTATACTTTATTACAAAATCAATTTTTAAGTCAAGCGTTCAGAAGATTATTTCGAAAGATTATTCACGTAAATTTTACGAGTAAAAGAAATTTATAATCTGGCTGAATTTTCGAGATATACATAAACAATCAATTGAACCTCTACATCGAACTTTTTATTTCAAAATCAACTTTGTCAACGCTAATCGTTAGAGTCGACGATTTAGATCAAAGACGTACAGGCGTTAACGATTTCTTGAAATCGCGTCTGTGATTTTCGAGAGGTGTGACTGAACTGCCGTTGAACGTTTTCACGAAGCCGTTCACGACGTTCAATCGACACTTCGCGGATCCAATTAACCGCGCGGATAACCATGTCACGATTAAAATTTTGCACGAAATGGCGTGGCTAGGTCGCATCAACCACGCTCGGTCCCCCATTGTCTGACTTGTCGACAGAGCTTCCTGCTGCATGCAAAACTGGAAATCCGTTCGTTCTATTTTCTGTTAAGTGTTGCACGCACGCATTCGCGCGGTTAATTATCTCCGTGGCCTTTTCCGCGCGTTGGATATCTCTCGATCGCGTTTTCTATTGACAATTACAACGACCCGAGATGCATTAAATGCACACGAGGAGGAACTGTGAGGTTCATTTGTTCGCAGAATTGCAAGGATCACGTGATAAACTGCAGTATCGCCAGCATACTACACGAATGCATATCACCCCGTGTCGCGAAGGGGAAGACCAAAGGGAACAAGAACAAAAGTGCCACAAGTAATTGCAAATTTCTAACCTCCTGAGTTACAAGTTGGTGTCAATTGCTTCCGCAGAACGATCCGTTTGAATCATAGAGATTTCTACTGAGTTCGAGAAGAATCATCATTGCTGTTGAAGATGTACATGATCGATCGAAGTGATAATTGGCTGTCTTTTGCAGGATCCAGCAGCCGAATGGCGGTGATGCAGCTGATCAATCTAGGAATCACGCAAGTTCTAGTTAAGCTCTTAGTGAACCTGCAACACGCGGACACTATTTCGAGCGAAGTCCTCACGCAAGAGGTGCTTTGGCTTTTGGGACAGGTGAGACAATCGGTCGTTCTTCTTACAGTTCCGTTCGACATAAATTTTGCCAATTTACCAATGAACATCGCAGATAGCCCAAAGGGACCAGAAATTCGTGTCAAAGATGAAGATGCTTAATACCATAAAAGTGTTCCATGCGCTGCTGAAACAACATTACAACAACAGCAAGACTCTCTTACCGTTGTTGTTGATCATCAAGTGTCTCGCCAGAAACTGTGAGTACTACATCGTCTTGAAATATTTTTATAGTCAAGAGGTTATAGATATTTCTATGTAATTAACTATTTTTTTTTATTAAACTCACGTTGATATTAAATATATTTTGCATCTGGAAATATTAATTTGCTACACCGAAACTGTAGAAATATCTATTTTCGTATGAAAAATATACACAGGAAGCATAAAAAATATAGAAACGCCTGTTACTATAGAGAAATACCTACAACCTCGCAAATCTCGTTTCATGTTTTATAGCTGTTTAAGTCCGCCGCGTTTTCAGCATTCTCTCTTCAAGTATTGGCGAAGGACGGGATCGCCAGCACGCTGGAGATTACGTTCGTATGCGTCGGTTACATGCCACACCTGAAACTCCGACTGCTGCTAGAGTGTTTTAAATATTTCACAACGAGCAGTACGTAGGCCTATTTTCGTTTATCGTTAGCGACGCGCGAGCTGATCCCATCAGCGAATCGAACTTTAGCAATTAGCCGGGATTTAAACGAGTATACCCAGTATACAACTTACTTACACGAACGTGCGTGTGTGTTTTTGTTTTGCAGAACTTTGTTGCACGAAATTCGTGAAAGTGGGCCTGGTATATCTGTTGATGAGGATCTTCGAAAGATGGGAACGATTCGACGGCCCGATGAGACTGAAGATTTGCAACTGCGCTTTGATCACGTTGCAGCACTTGTGCGTCATAAGTGAGTTTATTCGGCGTCGACATTTTCGCGTTGCGAATTGCGATAACACCCGGCCGGAAGTGAGGGTGTAAAACTTGCGTGTTGCCATTCACGATTCCCCTTTGCTCGTTGATGTCGCGCTTTTCGATTACCCTGAATAAAAGCGAGAAATTGATTGATTTATTAGTTTTATTTATTTATTTAGTTTTTCTTACAATGCATTGTACCAAAGTTTTATCGCCAATTGGTTATTAACTAAAAGTTTTTCGTAATCAAGAGCTCATATTAATACAATTTCATCATATATAGACTTTTCTTGAGCAATTATTTTTTTGAATCGGTTAGTTACTTGATTGCTCAGAGGATCGAGCAACTCTAGTTATCTTTTTTGACGACTTATTGGCATTTGTTACGAGACGAAGATGGTGCATGCAAATTGATGTCCACGATTATATCCACCGGCGGTAGTTTTACGTCGCCACTACACGCTAGGACTTCTTTTTCTTCGTTTCAGAAGCCGGCCGGAAGGTTATCAAGATGAACAATGGTTTGCAAGTACTGTACCGGTTCTGCAACTACTGTCCAGAGGATAAGGCGTACGATTCGTTGCTGTCGCGTATATGCGGGATAATCAATCAATGTCTGGAGAAGAAGGAGCTGCCAGTGCCCGAAATGTCGCCGGCAAGGTGAATGAAACGCTCGAGGTCGCTAGAAATCGATCGAATCGAGTCGATTTTATCAGCAACGGTAGTTTATCGTCTACCTGGGCTAACGATTAATAAAACAAAAAACAGGGATTGTAATCTTCAGTTGATTCGAATTTTGAAATGTTAATTAATTCCTTTAAGTCTTTGACACTGAGACACATTTTCTTACTTATTGAAGTATTATATAATGTTGTTTGTGAAGTCTGTTGTCTGTCTCAACAATCGAGCGTCAAAGAATTCATCACGTTTAAGAATATATAATATTAGAATAATAATTGGAGTTTTCTGAAAAAAATTGCTAAGATTAAGCAGGGCTAAAACTAAAATTCTATTTTCTCAATTTTTTGTCTCTTTACCATACTTTATAAATGTATACTTATTATATTTTATACTTAATTTAAGTATTTCTAATAACTATTACGTTCTGTATTTTTGCATCCATTATGGTATTCTCCAGTATAGTTACCTTTGATTACATTAAATAAACAACTATGCAAATCACGGTATCTTTTGTAGATTCGTGCTGCCTGAAGCAAACGTGAGGCCGAACAGCGCTGAGAGTGGCAGCGACATCGACAGTCAGGTGTGTATTTTTGTCGAGCAGAGTGATGCAACGAATGGTGAAACGTAATGGGATCATAAAACATTTTGTAACGCGAGTTGACGTGGGAATTGTTTTTGAGAACTTTCTCAGGTCAAACGTGTTAAGTACCAAAAAACGTTAACGAACAGTAAGTAATCGACGAATGAAACGTCTATGCAGGCTTGTAGCGTGGCTTCTCTTGGAAGACTGTACAGCGACCTTGATTCCGGGGACGAAGAAGAAAGCCAGAATTCAAGGACGAATGTGAAAACTATGAACGCGGCTGACGAAGTGGACGAAAGCAAGTTCTTTGCCGGTGTGTTCACTTCGCAAAGATCGGAGGAGGACTTAACCGAGTACGTCAACAGTGTATTTTTCACACAGGACCTACTTTTAGAGATTAAATCTTTGCTACGGCGGCATCGTGACTTTGTTTCTCATGTATACAATGACGGACAAAAGAAAGTTGATACTAATATGAATACTAAAGCCACTGGTCTGTTCTCTTCGTTTCTCTTGTCAGTTATATAATTCAGTCAAAAATTACGGCATTTTTAATCCAGGTTCTACTTTTCAAACTTTCTTTTGAAACGTCTTTTGTGTATTTCGGTATATTTCTACATGGTACACTTATTTTTAACTATATTGGATAAATTGTTAATTTTATAAACATTGGAGTTTTACGAAAGTATTCGCGAGAGAAATTGAAGAAAAAACTTAATTGATTTCTGTGCCTCTCGTTGCGTCCAGATACAACATTTTCTTCAAAGAATTCAACCAACAGAACCAAATATGCACGGCAGAGAGTTCGACTGAAAAGTTAACCGATACGACGGACACGAAAGTGTCCGGCAACAAGACGAAAACGTTCGCAAAGGATCCAATAAAAGATGAGGCGGCAAAGAGTCAAACGACGAATAATGATACGGCGATCAAAATCTTCGACAACATGTGTTCAAGCTTGACGGATCAACAGGCTTACTGCGTGATAGCAAGCAGAGTGAAAAGTGTGATCGGTTTCGTGAAGGTGGCTTACCCGGATTTAATCGGTGGCGATGGCCTTGGTAAGGACGAGCCTTTGAACAACAAGGACAGGAAGATCTGTCGATCGAAGCTTCTCACATGCGTGGAACGAGGCCTTCACGGTAGCACCTTGGTTCAAGAAGTAGTCTACGATCTCGATGCTGTGGCCTCCAGTAACGGTGACGAGCAAACTTCGGCTGATAATCATTTGTGCAACTGGGATGAGAACAGAATAGGCAAACGTTGCTCCGACACGAAACAGCTGCACTTCGAGTCTCGATTCGAGAGCGGCAACCTAAGAAAAGTTATTCAGGTAAACTCTATGAATATTTCATAATATATAGCGATAATTCACGTAACACTGTCGGCCATTAGTAGGACATTAGGATACTTGTTGCGTTTGATACAAATTTGTTTTCTGGATTATCCTTTTTCGTCTTTTGAACAAAACATATTTCTACGAAATAATTTTTCGAATGTGATTAATTACTGAATTTTTCGAATGTAATTAATTACTGAATGGAGATTTTCATGGGAATTATAATTAAAAAATAGAACCTTTCCTAAGATAAACTTTCAAACACAAGTATATCTTACGATAAAACTTTGGAATTTTCCAATAAATGTAACGAATGGATCCCAATATAACGAATGGTATGGCCGAGAGTGCGTATATTTAAATCCTTAAATGGATTTCTAATGCTAATTTCTAATGTCTAATAATTAGAGTTTGTATTTAATTTATACTAGATCGGTGAACAGAAATAAATTTTTTTCTACTGCGTTAAAAACATAATGAGAGATAAGTTTTCGAATAATGTTAAAAATTGATACGAGTGTTAGTTTAAAATGCAATGATCCACATAAGGATTAATTTACCAAAAGAGCGATACTTCTGTCGGTTTTCCGTTTCGCGGCGAATCTGCATCGTTTCTTTCCAATCCGCTTCCTTGCAGATAGGCCTGAGAGAGTACGATCTGATCTTGACGCCGGACGTGAACAGTGGTTCCAGGCACCAGTGGTTCTATTTCGAGGTGTCGAACATGGAGGCGAATCTGCCGTACACGTTTAACATCATCAACTGCGAGAAGGCGAACTCGCAGTTCAACTTTGGTATGAAACCGATTCTCTTCAGCGTGACTGAGGCTCATTTGGGCAGGCCAGGCTGGGTGAGAACGGGCGCTGATATTTGCTACTATCGAAACTGTTATCAACGACCGACCAAAGGGAAGAATTATCTGACCACTTCGTTCACTGTCACGTTTCCTCACGCGTACGACGTTTGTTATCTGGCGTATCACTTTCCTTACACGTACAGCCTGTTAATGACGAACATCTGGAAGTGGACCAGGATGGTCCCTTCGAACACATATTTCCGAGCGGAGACGCTTTGCGAAACGTTGAATGGGAATAACAATCCTCTGTTGACTATTACGTCCTTAGATTCGAAGAGCAATCCTATACAGGTGAGAGAGTTCCCAAGAGAAAAAGATGTGTGTATGCAATGTGTTGATAACTGAGAAGAAAGTTTTTTGGGATGACAGAAAATAAATGGAGTTGATTTTATTATGTGGGAATGTTAACCCTTTGACAGAATTCAGAACAATGGAAATTAATTAATTATTCCTTAATCGATGGAACTAAATTTAGTTTTCTCCTTTTTTCCAGAACCGTAAAGTGATATTTTTGACATCGAGGGTTCATCCGGGTGAGAGCAATGCTTCGTGGGTGATGGATGGTACATTAGAGGCGCTGTTGAGCAGCAACCCTTACATAGCCGGTTTACGAGACGATTACGTATTCAAAATAGTGCCAATGCTGAACATCGAGGGTGTGGTAAACGGTTGGTAAGTGATCCCTCACGACAATACTTGTTCTTAAAGGATGACAAAAAGATCGAACTTGATACCTGAATGAATGTGTTTCGTACCTTTATTAAAATATTCAATTACACAAAGTTTTTGCACATTCGCGCCGTATTTATGCAGTGATATTCAAGATCCATGCGTCGATGATTTATCATCGTGGTAGTTAGAGAAATTATTTCGTGAATGTTGGATCTACGCGTATGCCGATTGTCATACGTCTGGATGACGGAAACGTTGCGATTCGCGCTTATGGTAGACCTCGAGTAATATTTTAGCATTCCTGGAGATTCCGAACTCTCTGTTTTAACTTCTCCGTGAAATGTAAAAATTAAGATTGACAATGAAACGACATTGAGGTGAAAATCAGGGCGAAATCGATCGGTTTCTACGAAACGTTTCATCTTGCAGACGTACGAATAATGTTAACTAAAGATGATTATACATCGGTATGCATGAAGATTCGTGGCACTGGCAGACTCCCAACCCTACACCAATGATGATTCGGTTAGCCATAAGAACAACGATAATGTAGCTTCACCGTGCGTTTCCTCCTGTACTAGCTTAATGCCTGAGATCCCACGCAGATGAGTCCTCACGTTCGCGTTTATTATCATCTACTATCTACGAGAGACAAATAGCGCTTAACTGGATAAAGTGTGCTCTGATAAAAAAAAAAAGAAAAAAAAGGAAAAAAAAGAAAAAAAGAGATTGCTGAAGAGATAGAGAAGAATCGAGACGTGACCTATCAGGTCGCGCGGATGCGATATGTCCGCCGGTGCCACTGTCGATGCGATCGGTGGAGTGAATGCCCTTGCGAGAACGACGTCGGCTATCGTCGGAGATCGACGCCAGAAGGAAAAGCTTCCAAGTGTGTTTGAGCAAATCGTTTCGATAATTTCTAATAAAGTCAAATTGGAACTTTCAACGTTGCAGATCGAACGTTTTCGAAACCTCGTTCGATATAAAGACATATCGACGTCTCCGTGTGAAACGAGGGATTCGATCTAAAAAAAAAAAGTCTTCCTTCTGTCGATCTAAAGAGCCCCGACGATCGTGAACGGCGTGGAAAGAGTCCGACGAGCACTAACTTGGGAATTTCTTCATTTGAAATCAGAACGAATGGATGATGAAATGGCGACGACCGGCCCCATCGCGTGGCCGCGATGGGATCGCTCGCGACGCAGTCCGATGTCCTCGGCGTTACACAATTAAACAATAACGTACAATAACGAATTAAAAAATACATCTAGTTCCTCGAGTATCTCCCATGCTCTCTTTCACTTATCAAACGAACAAACGCGATGCCTAAATTGTAAAGCGTTACTTGGACGGAGGGTCTAATACTTTGCCGTTGGTGCGCACTTTGATGTTGTACCTGTAGGCCGGTTCCGCTTCTGGCAGGATCGTGCTGCTGTCGTCGTCCTGGTCTTTCATCATCGACGACTCGCCCGCCTCCGGCTGATCGTTCACGTAGTAATCTTGCACGCTGTCGTACGGGCCGATCGTGTGAGCGTCTTCCAGACCGTTGTTCGGCGACTCGGTTTCGCCGTGGACCTCGAAATAGTCCGGTGACTCTCGATGCTCGACCTTCATGTCGGAGGCCGAGCGTAGAGAGGAACGATGAACCTCGCGAGTTTGAAGGCCCTCGAATACGTTGTCTTTTCTCGCCTGTGGGCCTGGAGGGTCGGTAAAAAGGCTCGTGATGTCAGGAAGATGATCAGGTCGTGCGTTGTCGAGTTCGACGTTGGCAGGTTGTTCGTGATCCTCGATGACGACTGGCGAGGACGTGGGCGGTTGCTTGTCAGACGCGGGAACGGCCGTGGTAATCAACCTGCTGACGACCGGGTCTTCAGGTGATTTTCCGTCGACAGAGCTCTCCTCTTCTTCCGGTGTTAATTTCTCATCGATGCTGCCCTGATTCTGCTCGTCGTTCTTGCCAGTGTTGCTTTCCTCGTGCTCGTCGATTTGGTCGTCGCTGGTTGGCGCCGATGTGGTTGTTATGTAGGGTCTGCGATTTCTGGAAATCGCGCAGATCTGCTTTCAGGGGAGCGTTATCGTCTCGTTTGACGAAGGTAAAGCGAAAAGATTTAGAGAGGATTGTTATTTAAAAAAGAAACAATTGTGATAGTTGTTGTGTCCCTGGTCGTGTATTAGTATATTAGTACATATTACTTCGTTATGGCGTTAAAATCATGAGAAGTGTGTGAAAAAGGTCTGACACTACTACTGCTGACTAAGAATAACATTCAGGGCAGATAGTTTGCGATTCATAAATTTCAATGGTATCGATATCTAATCAGTAGTGTCCACGCTTTTTCACATTGAAATATATGTATGTATGTGTGTGTCGTGTATTTGATGTTTGCGAGAAGCGAGAGACTGTGTTATTAATTATAAGAAGCTGTGTTCTCGTGTTCTCGTAACGGGAGCGATAAGCAGTTTACGTTCGAACGATAGCAAAGAATGTCGAACAGTTTCCCAAGTACCATATCTATCTTATCAATTACTCAGTTCTACATTATCCTAAACTAAAGTGTTATTTATCAGTCAGTTCGTTTCATCAGTTCGCATATTCTGCACGGAGAAAAAAACTTCATTTACTCGTTAAGCCACCGTGGTTTGTTACGACTACCAATTTAATTAACGTACGAGATAAAGAAGTCTTGTCTGCAATTAACATTAAACTCATTCGTATCGGAGGCCGCGTTCACCCGATTAATTTGCATACGAAGGGACCTCGTCGTGATCGTAAAATTGTTCGCGAGTCGCTTGGAAAACCATCACCAACCCCCCGGCGTAAATACACGGCTACAAGAATTACGTTGGGTTGGCCCATGTCGCCAATTATCTCTTCCAGCGGTTTTATTATCTTATCTCTGTCCCACCTCCCCCTTATTTTTTTGTCCGTGCGCCATCAAGATTCACCTTTAAGTACACAAGTTGAAAGTCCTCTCTGATAGCCTATCTCATTTTTTCCTTCTCTTTGTCTTTCTCTTTTTCTTTCTCTTTCTTTTTCTCTTTCTCTTTCTCTCTCTCTCTCTGTCATTCTCGGCGGTTTCGTGTATCTTTTTGTGACAAGTATTATCTCACCTCTTACCCCTGAGTCGCAGAGACTGGAATGCTGCCGTAGTTGTAGTAGTAGCATCTCGTTTGCTCGCAGATGAAGTCCTTAACCAAGGTGCAATCCTGAGCCTCCCAGGCTAACGTCGGTGCCGCCATCGCCACGCATCCGTCCGCGCTGCCGCTGTCGCCGCTGAAACCAAGCAAGTTCCGGATTAGAATTTAAATCACCCCGTTGCCGGCCGTTTACCGATTCGATGCACGCGTTTCCGGGTAGAGGCACACGCACGCCGCGGAAGGGACGCGGTCGATAATTATCGTTCGTGACGGTGGATCGATCTTCGACCTATTGTCTTCGCTGACGAAAAAAAGAAAAAAAGCCTTCGTTATATGCACTTCTACTTGCCTGGTTCTTCTACTTGGTATATTAAATACGTGACGCTTGTTTCCTTTCTTTTGCCAACGCGAAGGATTTCCGGTTCTGATGGAACTTTTTAAACGAAGGATCGTCGCAAGATCCGTTTTACATCTATCTCGGAAAGTTACAGAACGTGGTAATTTTAATACTTTTCTTAATTAGTTTTCTCATGAAATTTCTGTGCGCGTGTTTTTTGTTTATATTATAATTATTATAAAGATCGAAGATCCAGTTTGGCAAGGTATTATCTCGACAGGTTACAGAGTCCTTAATTTCAAAGTGACGCCTGCTTCTCTCTGTCCGTGGAATTCTTCTCCAACGAAGAATTATTACACCGTTCCAATCTATTATCGCGAAAGGTTACAGGATAAGGTTCTTAATTCCAAAGGTTGTTACAAAGTAATCTATGGATTGATTTTGGTGGAAGTTTTAACTGGTGCAGGTTAGTGATTACCTTTCGCGTGCCACTCGTTGAGGTTCGGTACCGGGTGGAACGTCGGCAGGTCTGTTGCCAGGTCGCCTCAACATGTAGTCGAAGGTGGCATTGAACGGAAGACCGGTGCTCATCCACAGGAACATGTCCGTGCCCAACTTGTTACCGGATGTCCAGAAGTCGTATTTAACGTAGCCGGCGTTTTTCAAGTACTGCGTCATCGTGTCGGCTTTTTCCTTGGTCTCGAAAGAGGCCAATTGTAAGCCGAGCGAACGACAGTACTGATAGGCCAGGAAGTAGTTCAGCTCCGGACTGTAGGGATTCATCCTTGACACGAAGTATTGCACGCCGTCTAGCTGGATCGTCGTGATTCTTTGAGCTGTAAATTCGTTTCGTTCAATTCGTGATTAAATTATGACGTGTTCCGGTCAATATCGAAGGAGAAATATGAAAATTTCTGCTTACTAAATGCAGATAGAATCTTTTATTAATTCATATTCTTAATATGTTTATTATCGAAATTTATACGCTTTGCCTGTGGAATGGAATATTTAATTAACAAGACTGCATTCTTCACTTCATACTGTGTCACTCAAAATTTTTTTGTCGATGATACTATTCTTATTTGAATATTCTCGATCGTTCGAGAATATTCAGATTGTCAGTGTGTTAACACAATTGTCCACGCAGCATTCCGAATACGGAATTGAACAGACCAGCCAAATGAATTTATTGAAATGAAACGAATTCAAAATTATGTATCGATGTTATGCTGTTTATTTAAGAATCGATTCAACTGCTTCAAAAGCGATCTGACGAATAAAAAACGAAACTCCTTTCTTGCCCTCGTATTATCTCATCGAAGCACGTCTTCGCCATTGACTTCCGACCAGGCCACAAATGGCAGCCCCAAGACGCGGGAAAAATCATCCCGTGAATTATAATCTACCGGGTGTTCCGTTTTAGCGTCGTCGCTCGGACCGTTATGTCTGGCAACAACTATGAATATTTTTTTATTCGTTCAATTCGCGGATCGATGTCGCGAAGCGGAAGGCGAACTGCATCGAACGCACGTCGAATTCCCATTCGCATCGAATTCTATAGCCTCTCAGAATTTCAAATTGAGATCTAGATCCACCGTCTCCCATTGTGTCCCGCTTTCTTTCCTTCTCTTCCCGTTAATTAAGCCTCGTGAGTTTCGTTACGATACGGATCGTGCTAAAAAAAAAGAAGAAAGGAACTGCAGCATTAGTTTGCAGCATCACGTCGAACGGGTCGATTGTGTTCGGTTCAGCTCGTTATAAATCATTTTCTAACGCGATTTTAATTTATTACCTCTCTGGCGTGTGTATGTGTATGTGTGTGTGCGTGTGCGCGTGTGTGTGTATACATCAGCGACGCTGTTCATTTTAGCCAGCTTCACCGAGTGACTCTATACTTTGTGAGAAGTGGCGTGTTCACACGATACGTACCGTGCGAGTTCATCGACCTTCTACGTCTATTTGGTTAACTGTACTTACTTACAAATTATAACCGGTTTCATTTAGGCAACCGAATAATTTCCGCGAGGCTAACGCGAAGTTACTGGAAATTTCGCTCGAATGACTGTCCGACCTATTCTCTCTTCTTTTTTTTTCATTTGCGCGCGAAAAATAGCCTTCGAGTTATACTGACATTCTCTGACAAACGTAGAACTTGATAATTTTTTTAATATACTTGCTAGAATATAAAATTCTTCGTCGTAATTCGTGATCAACGTTTCGATATTCGAAAGATTCGAGGGAAAAAGAAAAGATGTATCTTCTCGTTCGTGGAGAAATGTTACGAAATTCTCGACGAGAATAGTGGAAAGGGCGCGTAAGTTTCGCGTAAAAATACTCCGGTTTGCGAAGCTGGCGGCACAGGTGGTGGTAAACGACCTGAAGACCTTGAGATGTCTGCCGCCGAGTGTTCTCTAGAAAGAAGACGCCCACTAGACGCCTGCGAGCCGTAATTTCATTCACAAATTAAACGCTGCTTGCATTGCAATTAACGCGAACGTGAATTACGACGATATTGTATGACGCTGGGTGTCTGGCCAAACTGTCGACACGTTAGAACGAGACAAAATTTCGAAATAGAACGGTCGAAGGAAAGAAAGAGAGAAAAAAAAGAAAGAAACAAACAAAGAGTTTAAAAAAGAAAGAGATTCTTGAAAGTGTAATCAGACGTAGCCATTGGAAGGAGAGTTAATAAAAATCTGGACGCACTGGCTCCGTCGGTTGAACACAAGAGAATCGTCGCGTGAACGTAGCGTGAATAACGAGGCGCGGAGGAAACGAGTCAGAATGACGGACGAGTGATCTTGAAGTCGGGTGCGTGATCAGCGACCGCGAGTTTCCTCTTCAGCCGTTTGAATGCACCGGACGTGTCGGAGTCGACGTCTTCGGCGAGGGGAAACGAGAATACGAGGACCGAGGAGGGCGACGAACAAAGAGGAGAGAAACTTGTAAAACGAATCGAGACGCGGATCCCTGGCGTTGTTCCAACCGATACGAATCATCCTTGAGATTGCTCGGGAATTCGGAATCTAAATCTTGAACTTAAGTTTTAACTTGGCGCGAATTTCGTGCCAATTCACAATGTACCGAACGAATTCCAACCGGAGTTCCGAATGATTGTCACTTCCGAATTTTTTCAGATTCGCGAGAGAGTGAATTCTTTGGAAATTAGATCGAAAGAGAGAAAGAGAGAAAGAGAGAGGGAGAGAGAGAGTGTGTACGAACCTGAGGCGAAGGCCGCGACGAGCAGCAGCAGCAGAGCGATCTTCATGGTGGCGTGTGTCGATTAATCGATCAAGCAGCCGTTTCCGTTTCCGACTCTCGGAATACACCGGATGTTAGTGTTAGGGTCGCGTTCTCGGACTGGCCTCGCGCTGCGCTGTGGGCCCCCTTAAGAGTCTTCTGCCCGGATCCCAGAGGAGGGGGTCGTTGAAGATGATTCACTGGCTAACCTAGAGCAGGACGAGCGGAGCCCACGAAGGGACGAGCGGGCACGCGAAGAGGGAGCGGGACAGCTTGAGACGTCGACGGGGGATACGAAACGATCTCTGAAATGTAATCGACTTGGCCACGCAAAAAACTTGCAAGGTGACAAGGTCAGAAAAAAGAAAAAAAAAACAAAAAAGAAGAAAAGGCGAGGAGTCACAATAGGTTGTCGGTGTCTGGAGGGTTAGGTTAAAGAGGATGATACAGTGCGTTCGTTGACACTGCATCGTCGCGTTCTCCTATTCTCCTTTGCTCGTTCTCTTGCCAATTTCCCTCTCTCGGCCAGACTTTACAGCACACCAACATGTCAAAGGTGAAACGTCCCTTTCTCTCTCTCTCTCTTTCTCGTTCGTTCTCTGTACAACGAAGATTCATCGTAGGTGAATATTGTTTGACTTGGAGATTATCGACGGTTTCTCTTCGATCGACTGTTTCCCTGTTTTTTCTTTCTTCTAACGCGTACGTGAAACACCAAAGAACGTATCCGAACGAGATCGAAGAGCCTCCAAGAACCGGTGGAGTCCGATTGCTAATGGAACAGAGAGCGAGACTCGAAGTTGTCTACTACGCGGCGAGAAGATGGTTCGTCGGCGAACTCCGCGCTCCGATCTATTTGGAGTGGCGGTGCACGCTATTAATAACGTTGTTTGATCGTTTAGTTTGTTTTACGTTGGTGGTCGCGGTGGATGGAATTTCGCTTCGGCGTCCCTTCACGGTCTTCATCGTCCTGAATGGAATCGTATCGACGCGGACTGACGCAAAAAAGACACCGATCATGGCAGGCCTCAAGGTAGACTTCATTTCTGAGCGTGCCTCGCGAGAACGTGGCGCATACCTCCCTCAGAATCACCGTTTTCCATTCGTCGTGAGCGATGTCGACGATCGCATCGTTCCACTCTGATTTACCGATCGGTAGACGTAAATCGCGACTCGCGACATGTACGTCGGAAATCGGTTACCAACTTCGTCTTCTCGTTGAAAATACTCTTGGGTCTTCTCTTCCGTTGCTACGCAGGGAAGCATAAAACGTTCGATTCGACGAGTTATCATATCGTAAGCTACGTGTCAACGACATTCGGTGTGACGTAGTATACTAATTGCGCGATCGAATCGGTACACCGTTGGTTGCAGTCACAGAGCCAGGTATTACGGGAGTCGTACGTTCAATATATTGTACACGCACGACGGTCGAAGTGACTCGGTAAAATCTCCATGAAAGTCGGTGTACACCGGCGCAGGAGGTTTTGAACCGGTTCCCTTGTTGTAAGCCTTTGGCGCCGTCTATTCTTATTCGTCGGATCTTTCCGTGCTTAGTTTTTTCACCGCTGGCATTGACCGGTCTCTCTCCTCCTCCTCCTCCTCTCCCCCACCCATTAAGGGAGGTATCTTCGACGTCTGAAAAACGCATAATCGCTTTACAATCATTTAAATACATCCAGTTGCCAGTATTTTTACGCCAGTTTAATGCGCACCTACGGTCAGTGCCGGAGATAGAAGGTTCCAGTTTAAAAGCGCCCGCACGCTTTCGCAAATGCCACACGTTAATTATTTCGATCTACGCGTTCTTTCACCGGCCTCTGTTCACCATCGGGTAACCATTACGATACCACCGGCACGGTAGATACATTCGAGAACGAGACATTCGAGAACTCTTACGAGAATGATGCCCCGTCTTAATGAATCGGACCTGATGTTAACCCTTTAACACGAGGCGAAGCCTCGAAGTATCTCGTCTCGTCGAGAAATTTCTTACTGGCGTTGCTTTCGTTGTGGATCCACGTTGTGGAGCCCGACCGTCGGTTTCACCAACCGCTTCGGCAAAAAGGTTCTTGGCTCTCAAGGTAGGCTTCATTTCTGACCGCGTCTTCTCTCGCACGAGAGATCACACGCTTCTGGAATACGTGCTGCATGCACGTATCGCGTGCTTCTCCCGCCTTGTAAACGACCGGTGTACTACCGAGGGTACCCAGTTATACTTCGATTACGATATGCAACCAGTACCGGAGAGAGACGAGATTTACTTCATTTTATCCCGGAATTTGTTTCTTTCTTCTCGCTTTCTTTCCTCTTCTCGCGCTTCTGTTCCGCGCGCCTCGTCTTTGTTCAGACCGTGTCCAATCTATTCGATATCCCGCGGTATCGCCGGATCGATGATCATTATACGCGACGTGTTATTTCTTGGTGTTACGCCTGGTGTGCGACCAGTCCAGCAAAAAGGGACTCGCGTGACATCCGAGGCCTACCCGCCTCGGTCCCTTTCGGTCGTCGAGTTCTTCTCTCTTCGTTTCCTCGACTCGCACGAAAGCGCCCGCGATCTCGCGCGGCGTTAAGCGATACGCGAGTCGATTTCAGTTCGTTCCATAACGAGCCGGGCATAATCTATTTAAAGATTCGACACGGTTGTGTCAGGTAGAAGAACGTCGTTGGAACGAAATTGCCAAAGTGGTATGTGCTTTATTACGGCGGAGGCCGTAACGTCAGGTCGATCGTAAATAGAAGCGGGTAATTGAAGCGAGGGAGTAGTTAGGACTTGAACCGGTCCTTAAAATATCTCTTGTTCACTCTTACATCCCTTCTACAACTATTCCCTCGGTCTCTATCTTTAGAATACTTCATTATTAGAAATTATCCAGGGATGGTTATTTTCAGCTCTCTCGTGCTATTCTCATTATAGATTTCGTTATGACGAGGTGTTTCCCGATCAGAGGGTAAATTCTCGATCGTAATCGAATTTACTGCGATGACGTGGTTCGCTAGCGAGCGAGCTTATCTATTCGGAGGCACGCGAAGGAAGAGGAAAAGAGCTGGTGTGACTGCGACTGCGACTAAACAGGCGGCTGAACTCGAATCTAGTATGCCGGAGACCACGTAGCTTTGTGTGGGTCACGTTTCGCTGGTACATTGGCGCAGGTCAGTTTAACAGGTCGGACTCACAGCGACGTATTCCCATGGGAATGCAGTCCGCAGAGCGCAGCGGAGTGCACTTAGATCCGGCAAATGCCTACGGGGGTCTCTGTTCGTGGCCATATATCGGTGGGTGAAACGAAAGCAGAAGCTCGATCCTGGATAAACAAGCGATCCTCCACCACCTTCTTCGTCCCGTTTGTCTTCGTTTCTCCGTCGCGTTCGCCCTATCTGCGTGAAC
The DNA here is from genome assembly GCA_030673865.1 of Melipona bicolor. Classification (NCBI taxonomy): domain Eukaryota; kingdom Metazoa; phylum Arthropoda; class Insecta; order Hymenoptera; family Apidae; genus Melipona; species Melipona bicolor. The sequence continues at coordinate 6,176,730 of JAHYIQ010000012.1, forward strand.
GAGACGCTAGGAACAACTTTTCACAGCCAGGCCGAGGGACTCCTCTTGGTCTTTCTCTCTCTTTTTTTTCTTTTTTTTTTTGCGAAAACAAAAGAAAAGGGAGGCTCTTGAGAGCTGCAGGCAACGCTTAATGTTGAACGAAGAAGAGGAAGAAGAAGAACGAGAAGAAGAAGAAGAAGAAGAAGAAGAAGAAGAAGAAAGAGAATGAGCAAGAGGAGAATAAGAGGAGAATAAGAAAGAGGTGCCGGTGGTGGTGGAGGAGGCAAAGAAAGAGAGGTGAAGATGCTACAGGGGATTCTCGAGGTCTATTTCAGGCCCTGCCAGCAATCGCTATGTAAGGCCCCTTCGTTCCTTCTATCTTTCTCTTCACTCTCTGAAGAGTAACTCTTCTCTTCTCCTCTACTTAGACCCTCGTTCCTTTTCTGCCGAGATCTCCTTTCTCCTTCGTTCGTTCGTTCCACGGACATGGAACGAACTCCGCTTTAGCCCGCGAATAGCCTCGACGTTCGAGACGATCGCGCAGGAGCTATACTGCCCTGAAGGCTTCGACGGCGTCGATTCTTCCATTTTTGATACTTCTAGGACAGTGGTCCTCATCATCCTGTCTCTTACCGCTAGTCGAGATATCAACGTGCGTTCGCTCGTGAAACGTGCAAAGTCGTTCGACGTGAGACGCTCGTTTCGCGAATATTCTTCTAGCCGTGTAACTAGCGCTACTAATCCGACTAGAAAACCCACGGTTTCTTGCGTCTATTTTACGAGTTTCGTGCTTGGATATGCGGGCAATATTAGTCGGAACGATTATTTACGGGAATATCCAGGATTCTCTTCGTTTCCTGGAGAATCCAATTAAATTCGCGCGAAGCGGTTAGGCGACTCGGTGGTTACGAAAAGGTCGAGCGTCCTTGCACGCTTTTTTCTCGATTCGTGCCTTTAGAGCCGTGTCGGATCAGACCGTAGCTAATCCGCGCATCGTTCCTTCTATCTCGCATTCTCAACGTTTATGCTAGCGAGAGTTTCGCGTATCGTTCGAATTGGTCGTAAATAAAATCATTATCTTCGACTTTAACCTCTGTCAATTTTTCTCATACAGACAGAGAGAGTTATTGAAATTCTCGTTTAAAATAGCAACGGGAGAATTTCCTTTATCCACGAATTGCACGAAGTACAACGAGTTCGATCATCGTCCAGTGAGAGAGGGTTGAGAACGCAGCGAGAGAGCTACGGATTATCGAGGATATCTTCGGCACACGGTTCATCGATTACGTACCCACGCCTTGTTATGCGCACGATGTCGCGTGTATATATATTTAGACGGTGTTGCTCCCTCGGGATATAATGCGATTACACAGTGCGGCGAATCGCCGTAAGAAACGGCGAAACTCGTCGTTAGGGACACGTAATCCCGTCGCGTTTCCTAAATCATCTCTGGTATCGGGACCAGCGGTCTTTCAGTTTCCTCTTTCTCTCTCTCTATAACTGTCCCCGCGGTTGGTTCTACACGATGAAACCACGATCGCGAATCACGACCCACGGCGCATGTGATCGCCGATAGAACGGAGAAATGGACGATAATAACAGCCATAGCAATCGTACGACCATTAAACGCGCCTCTTGCTACCCACCGTTTTACTTGGGCCCCTGTTCTTACCGCTGTTACGTGCCCCGAGCTCTACGGGCTGACCTAGAACCTGAAACCGTGAACTCTGTTTCTGCTTGCGGTTACAAGCGGCTCTCGAAACAAGCCTGGCCGCCGTCGTTTTAATATAACTGACCGAGCTGTTTCGCGGATAGATTTACGATTTCTTCGACAGGTTCGTCGTCGCGACGACGATTTCTCGCAAGGTTAAAATTTAATAAGATATTCCCGTCGTTTTAATTCGAATGGTTCAATGGTTGCTCTGCTGAGTTGAATTTGCGACTCTTGACGATGATTATTTTGGAATTATATCTCGTTCTGATGCTTTACCTCGGGTGGCAAAGGTTCGATCAATTCTTTTTAATGCGTTGCTTCTCAAGTTACGTTTCTGTATTGTCATTTTATAGTTTTTCAAGTGAATTTAATTGCTAATTGAACCAGAGCTTCTGCTTTGTCGCTATAAAATAACATTGTACGCGATGTTTCTGACTGACAATGATCCAACCTTCACTGAAACGAGGCTCAAAACGTTCTCGAAGGATTGTCTGCTTGTCTCTCTCTGTCTGGCATTAGAACTAGAATTAGCCAACGAGTGGAAATTGTAAACTTCATTGTACATTCAATGGCGCGAACGGCTGAGTTTAGATTAGGTTCATTCTTCATTATGGAGAATTCATTTACATTCCTGGACTACTATGCGGTGATTTGCGTTATTAACCGACTGGTCCTCGATTATACTGTAAGAGAAGGAAAAATTCTTTCGATCGAACGTCGAGTATTTTCATAAAATACTTCGAGGCGATTCGACTGGAAACTATAACGCGTTCTGAGTATTAGAAGCTATTAATTTTGGCCTATCTTCGAGGGCACCTGTCAAAGATTCGCTTCATTAGTGGCCTGTTACCTCTCGTCTTATTTTCTAACCGATTTCGAGGAGCTCGTGGGTCCCATTTAGCCGGCTGTTATATAGTTTCTCGGTATTGCGTGCAGTTACCGAGAAGGATTCCAGGGAACTATGCCTGTGGACCAGCCGGCCAGGTCTCTAAATTAAATCTCGATTCGGATAGGCGAGAATTCTATTCTCAGAGTCTCACGCGCAGAGACATTCGTTCCACGTGGCGGCGGAATCGCAAAATTAAATCTCGGAATTTATTGGCCTAACCGTGTGAGCTCGAACGGCGAATATTTCGCATTATATCCGTCGTATTCACGAGCGAGGGAATTGAAGATGGTGGGGCATGAAATCGGCTATCTGTCGAGAGCGATTTCCTGATACCGCGTCCTTAGTGTTTGAAACGTTTTCGAATCGATAAATCAATCGATCGTCACGAAACGTCGGTACGACGAATCGGTTTCGAAATCAGTATCGAAACAGTGGAAGGTTTTGCGTGATATTTGACAAAATCTTGGCGATTCTTCTCTGGAACTGAAAGTACATCGAGCCTAAGAACCGGTCGCATTTTCTACGTACGTGTCTTTCCCTCTCGGTTTGAAGATGTCGATAACCTTAGCACGATCCAGGTATTTTATTAATCCACGTCCAGTCCGTCGCTTCGGCTGGTACACGTATATATTTACGCGGTCGTACTCGCGCGATGCGTTGTGAAACGCGAATTTCACGAGGCCCACGCAGCCGAGCATCACACCGCGACGAATCGCGACTGTAGTAAAAAGCTGTATGGACATTCCTCCGTTTCGTCCTCCCCTCGCCCCATCCCGTGGATGTTGGAACTGACGCCAACGTAAGGGCTACTTTCGCCGCATCAGCTTCGAAGAAACGATCGGCCAGGTCGTAGAAGAAACCGTCAGCGAGGCCGAGAATTCATCAGCGAATGCTCGCACCCTTTTCTCGGCTCTCGTGTGTGCAAAGGAAACAAAAAAAAAAAAAGAAAAAGGAAAAGAAAAAAGACGATTCAAGAGAGGAATAGAGAAAGAGAGAGGAAGAAAGAGCGATAGAGGCCTTGGTTTCGCGAAGGAATGCAAATCGGGGACTGGTCACGAGTATTCTAATGCGCGATCGCTTCGGCCCTTCGCTTCGGCCGGCGAGGATCCTGAAACGAACGTCATACGTCTCTTTCGTATCAGTGACGCCATAAAGATACTGGCTGGCTCCTATCGTTTGCCTGCGTGTATTCCTCTCGAAACGCCGCGCGCGAAACGACGTACGGAGGCTCGGGGCGAGCCTCGATTCTCGCGCGACGAGATAAGCGTTTCGAGATAATCGAGCAGCAGCTGCGACAAGGTGCGTGCACCAGGTGGTAATTTGCATGTTTAAATGACGATGCATCGTTGACAAATTTAACATTCGCTGACGCGTCGATTTTTCTGTATACTACTATATTCTTACCAGTTTCGTTCACAAATCTCTCGCTCGTGCGTGTGATTTTTCTTTATCTCGTTACACGCGTATTCGTCGTCGACTCTTTCCTTCGGGGGAAACGACCGAAGGAAAAGTTTCGTTGCGTGATCGTCGGCCGATTCGTAGAAAAATTGCGTACGCGATTTGAAATTGCGTTCAGTTCGCGTTCGAGCTCAGTTACGGCTATGCCGTGTTTCAACGACGCGGGAAATAGATTTCTTGCGCCGGGTTGCTCGGGGCGAGGGAAAGAAGGAGTTCGAAACGCGCGGTTACACGATCGAACCCCGGGATAACCTCGGGAAGAAAATACCGCGGGGCGAGAAGCGATGAAACAAAGATAGAGGGGATGCCGGGCAGCACAGGCTGGTGGTAGTAAAGTTCACGGAAGAAACGCGTGATACGTGGAAGACGACCTGGCGAAGAAATGACCGTTCCCAAGGTGCCCAAGGATTTCGCTTTACGATTGCAAGAACGATTTGCCAATTTTTCTTTTCTTTTCCCCGTGTCCGTTTCGCTTCTCTCTCCTCTCGAGAGTGATCGTCCTGGCTGTATTTTCTTCGGGACGGTGTAATCCGCTGTATCCAGATCGGAGATAAACGAGACCGTTCGCAGATCGTTCACCGATAGACTAGGCAAAAATTATTCGTAACGGGAATTGTTCAACGATCTGTCGAACGTCGTGACTTTGCGCATCGTAGACCGTTAACACGGGAATATACTCGACGTCGTGTTAAAAATTATTTCCTCCCGTGTTCGACGAAGAAAGAGAAATGAGAACCCGTAGAACTGGATTTTTTTAACCACCTTGCGAATCTCTCGATTCGCGCGCACTTGGACCGCGCGTTGGTAGCGCGATATGTAATCGGTTTCGCTCGGTCGAGAGTGAAACCAAAGAGAACACGTACAACCACTTTCGATGTAATCCCCGAGACCGCAGCTGCACCGTGCCGCATCGGTAATGCGATTCAGTAACATCATTGCCGATATCGGTTCGCCGATTTCTTGGGAGATTCGAGGGAGGAGCGCGCGCGTGTTGAGACTCAGCGCGAAGAGCAAAGATTCAGCGAGATCGAACGAAAACACGACAATTGAGTCGAAACGACGTTGATTTACGATCGATCAAACGATGACGATAAACGGCGCGATCGGTGCTCGTTAATCGTAATCCAACGAGCCGTTGGTGATCCGTCCCACGATTTTTGCGAAACCGGGTGTACGGAGTGGACGGCGGTGCCTTTGAAAAGTCTCGCGCGCGTAGCCGGTCCGAGACGAGCGGTCGGTTAAGTGTAATTTGTACAGGATCTCTGAGAAGACGAGAGAAGTTCGCGGTCAAGGCTCCTTCGTTCAAGTCATTGACATCGGCCGCTGGCACGAGCAAACTGATGTTGCCCATCACATCGGGCCGGCTAATAAAACTGCGACGGAGTTTGCTGTACAATTGCTTCATTGTCGCTCGCGTGTTGCGCCATTTCGTTCTGTTCCTTTCGTCCCTGTAGTCGAATTGTTCATGCATAGATACTTAATTCGTTCATTGTTCTTTATGGCGGAGTAAAAGTGATTGCAGAAGGGAATCACTGTTTACGATTACGATAAATTAATCTGGAACCGGTGTACGGTCGATTTACCATCGACAAAGAAACGAGATGTTTATGATGATTAGAGAGCGATTAAAGAGAAGAAAGAAGTCTCCACGGGATAATGGCCGTGCTTCTTCTTCTTCTTCCTCCGCCAATTCGAATTCCTCGAAATAGAATCGAGTATAACGGAATCAAGGGGATCGAGAACCATTAGAGTTCCGTGGTTTTTAACGTCGGACAAGCCGATGCTGTTCGCCTGGCGATGATTTCATTTTAACACGCGTCTGAGAATAATTCTCGTCGGTTCTTTCTTTCTTTTTCTTTTTCGTCGGACGTGCCTCTTTTTCTCTCCACTCTTTCGTCTCCGCCGGACGAAATCTATTATCCTCGATGACTGTTGTTTTTCTACAATTTCTGCGAATGTCCGCCGGTGTGAATGTCCTGAACGTTGTCTCGCGGCGGCGACGAGGACAACAGGGGCTGAGGACGAGCGCGACGGAACATTTCTTCGCGTAACATCATCCGCAGGTGCATCGTCATCGTTTGCCCATTATTCTTATTATTCCTCGCCATTTGCCTCGACGCGAGATATCGATCGTTACGTTGCTGTCTTGGGGCTCCTTGTCACGTGCACTCTGTACAGTACCTTAAAGACCGGAAGCGATTACGAGGCGTCAAATTGCTAATGTTCGTGTTACGTGGCTCGGTGTGTCTGCCTGATCGGAAGAACGATCGAAGATTCCTGTCCACGGGTTACGCGTGTAGCGATTGTTAAATCCCACGGTGAGCGACTTCTCGTAACCATGACCGGTACCCGACGATTATTATTTCTATCCCAGCCAGTCAATGTTCTCCTCGATGATGATGGTTCTTGTTATGCTTCTTACGGAGGCGTTCAGGTTCTTGGAAGGAACGGTTGGTTAACCGCGCGAACGTGAAACAAATAATTGGCAAATGTTAGAAGAACCTTGCACTTCCAGTACATTCGAACTGGTTTCGCGTCGATTTCAGCAAATCATCATTCAAACAAGTTAATAAGTTAAATATTTGAATTTTCTAATGAGTCTGTTGAAGTCTGTTGAAGCCTCAGACAAGGAAGATTTGAGCATGTCTCGATATATTGGATCTTTTGACGTGTATATTTGATATTCCGGGTATCCGGCATCGAGTACATCTTGAAAGAATCTCAGGATAATAGGCAAAAGCGAAATGGCGGCCTCGTGGTTGTGTAAAGTCCATGGGTCCACGGTGGTGGACCCCACTATTAGCTATGCGCGACGCGGAGGCGTCACTTCCTCCAGCCCGACTTCCGGCCGCCGGAAACGTCCTTCTAACCACGGTTGAATCCTTAAATGAAGACGCTCTCTGGCGAGAGAGCCCTTCTCCTTCTTGGCACGGCCGACGTGCGCCACCGACGTGCAAACTGCTAAGAAATTCTAAAACCGTGCTTCTTAGAACGTCCATTCCACGATAAAAATACACTATAATTAATTTCACGTTAATCAACTGTTTGTTCGCCAGTGCCTGTTTGTCAGCATAAGCAATACTAATGCTAATGATAATAATAATATCTAAAATACTTGCAACAACTTTCCGAAAGTCAGTATTTATTTAACAAACTAAAGTTCTGTGTGAGGGAGACGCGTTAAAGCGTTTATTATTGCATTACAGCAATCGATACGGATTGACGAACGAAGACCTAAACAGACGATGGAGTAACCCGAATCAGATACTCCATCCGGTGATCTATCACACGAAGGGTCTGATGGAGTATTGCACGAGGGTGCTGCAGAGACCTCCCTACGTTTTCGTCGACTATCACGGCCATTCACGGAGGAAGAACGTGTTTCTATTCGGTTGCTCAAGGTCGGGTTCTTGGAGTGCCGCGGACAGGGCGAAACCGGACCAGCCGGCGCAGTATTTGGTAAGGGGACGAAAGAGGAACGAAGACTGGGGTATTATTTTTAGACACTGTGCCGGGGTTACACTGCACCGGGCAACGAGAACCTACGAACGGCTAATCTAGCGCGATCTATCGAAGTCAATTTACGAGCGGAGCGGTTCTGACGCGAGAGAGAAAGAGGGAAAGGAAGAGGGAGGGGAAGTATCCGCGCGAAACGAGTTTCGCCCGATGTAATTTACGGCGGACAAGGATCGGATACATCGATTCCGTGTGCTCCAATTTACATGCTCTCCGCGAGAATACGGGCACTCGAACTATAATAGTTCGTACCAACTATATCGATTTTTTGTTCCCGTTTCGTTGATCTCGTTCGACTTCTACGACTAGTCTTCCATTAAAATTTTCTACCGATCTCGGTTCCAATTTCGGTGACCGCACGGCCCAGTTGATTTTCAATCGGGACGCGTGAAATTACAAAGAACGGGATAATTGAGTGGTTATCGGTGGATAATTCTGAGGATTCCACGCAAGATACGCGTTTCAGATGTTGCCACACCTCATGCAAAGAATATCTCCGGCATTCGCGTTGCCACTGTGCTCGTTCAAGGTCGAGAGGAATAAGGAGTCCACGGCTAGGGTAGCCATATGGCGGCAGTTAGGTGTCTCGAGGTACACGTCCACATAGTTGCCGATCTACCTTCGCGTGTAATATCCATTTGATCTCTGTCAGCTCTGTAGTGACGCACGATTTCTTTAATTTTAAATCGTAGAAGTTACACCATGGAGAGTAGTTTCTGCGGATGTGACCAAGGAACGTTGGCGGGCTTGCATCTGGACACGAAACACCTGAAAGCGATCGGTCAAGATTTCTGTCAGGCTCTGTCGATGATGAAGGATTGCGGCGAAGATTGGAGCGTGGAGAAGTAAGTTGAAGGAGATGATCGTTGAAGTCCAATGATAGCAGGAAATTTGCAGAAGACTGGTAGATAGAATAAGAATAATGTGAGAGATTTTATGAATACAGGACATTGATGGAAGACTGTTGTCCGCGAAAATGCATTTTGCGGGCGTCGAGAAAGGTTCCTCCTAAATGTATTCAGGATAAATCGGCGGTGCATCATATCGCTGCGATCCCATAATGAACGATTAAGTAGACGATTCAAGGCAAGATTTTTGTAGAATTTTTGTCCACGCGATTGTATGATTAACGTCGATTAATCGTTGTTTTGAAATGTCTGTTCAACATGTTACTAATATCTCTGCTTAACGAATTAAATCTTGCCCGATCGATTTGCTAACATTAACTAATGCGCCAGTGCATAAATGCACTAAAACGTTTAAGTAAATGTTATAATAATAGTTATTAGGGCGTTTCTATTGATATATTTATTTTTATTCTTTAGAATCCCCATGGGAGAGGGTATTCCCGAGGAATCAGGATGCATGGAGGATGACATTTCGTCCAGTTGCGAGTCGGACGAGTTCGATTTTGAAACTTAGAAATACCTGGTAATTTCGAATCTCGTAGAATCGACAAGGTGATATCGACGTTCCTTCGTACATCGAACGTCAATGATCGTCCAGATTTTTTGGTTGCTGAACGAAAGGAAGTAAGAACATCGAGGGAAGAATTCTGTACACTTTGAGGAATTTTTATTTAAAACTCGTAACAAATATCAAGCTATCTCTACGGAGATCCTACGTGGAAACTGAAGCCCAGTTTCATTGAATACAATTTCGAAAATGAACGTTTGTCGCCGTTTGTAAATTGAAACTTCTATTAAGTTTGAGCATCTTAGACATCACCGATGACGGAACGTGTGCCCGCTTGAACCAGAATTTGAGAACTTCGTTCGCTAAAAACGAAAAAGAAAGAAAAAGAAGACGATCGTAAACGCAAAAATCAAATAGAAATTTGAAAGTCAACGTTACGAACAACCAATATGGTAGAAGACGGAAAGCGATATTCTATAGAAGAAGCGACAAAAGCGATTCGAAGCGATTTTAAAGATTAAAAATCATCAATTAGGAATCCTATTTCTTACCAAAAAAAAAAATCTACAAAACGGATTTAATTACTACGAAATCAAGCGAGCGTCGAAGAAACAAAGTCCGTTCTCCTTTTACGCTAAACCTCGCTGTTTACATTCATTGTATGTGATATTTTCTCGATTTGTGATCATAGAAAATAAAGCTTACTTGTAACATGGCAAAGGTTTCGCTAAAAAAAGATTTTCACCCAAAACTCGCAAGCGTGTTGTGCAAAAATTCTCTCTCATTCTCACTCGCATTTTACGCTAATCCTTAATTAAATTGATTCAGTCTTCTACAAGGTCGTTAATTCCGCGCGTCAGTACGCGTTTTTGCACGAAGTTTAACAAATTCTAGAGATCGTATTGCTCAATCTTTAATACAAGCTGCTTACAAGCGATACATTACACAGTGTGATGCCGGGCTTTGAAAACATACCACAATTCAGAAATAATAAATCTCACGGAAAGCAAAGAAGAGGGTGGCACAGATTTTTTTTTCTACGATGCTTTGTATGAAATCGAAGCTCGATCGATGGAACGTGCGTACAACGAATCGAATCGAGTCGGATCGAAACGAATCATAAGAATAGTAAAGTAATAAGTAAAGTTCGAATGAAAACGAGGAAGGTGAAGTTCGAATGAAAACAAGAGGAAAAGCTGTGAATCGTTTTTGCAGTATGGAAAAGAACAGACAGATAAAAAGAGAACAGAAATTCGTCATGTCATAACGAATAATTAAGACAGAGAGAGATCTTTTTTTTAATTCTAGAAATGTGTAAAATTTAAGTGCACAATAGAAACGCTCAGTCAATCTATTTTACGTTAAATATAATTTTCTTTTTGTGATAAAAAGATAGGCTGAAGTCTACCACATCGAATGCACAGAACCATACCAATTCACGTTAATCGGACATCCAGGCTCTAAGTTCTAAAACATCTCACCTCTTCGAAACAACTTTTTTTTACAAGAACAGTATTACTCGTAACGAAGCCTTGCTATGAATATTTCACACGTAAAAAACTTTACGAAGCTTGTTGTGTTCACTCGTGAAATCTTACGTTATTAAGAATTAAGGACACGTAGACTTAATAAAATATACACGTATATATATATATATATATAATACGTTCTTCTTGAAATCAGTAAATACCTTTCGTCAGTTGAAAACACTCTGCAGCTTCATTTATGCAATGTAAAGGCAGTAAAGTTCTTCGTTACATAGTTCAAAAAGAAGTATCAATCAATCAAAAATTCCATTAAGTAATTTTTTTTTCCTTATAACGAACTAATCTAATCGATACCGATTAACGTTCAAATGTGGTAACAACAATTAATACTGTATGGTATTCGAGCTACAGATACATATTTCACGGAGGTCTTAAATGTAAAGTGAAAATGAGAATTGAAAAAAATAGAGAATAGGAGAAAAAAAGATAAAAAATAGAGTAAATGGATGACACAGTCGGAATCAATAGGAATTGCTTTTTAATGTGAAACTTACATCAATAGATGATAACATAGCCTTTAAAACAGACTACAAGTTGTCGATCGAAGTTCGATAAAAATTGTGCCCTGTATAATATTAATTGACCCGAAATGAGATTCGAAATCTGTCCGTACTGTTTTTTTTCATTAATAATTGCGACAAATCATTCCGCGTAACGTAAATATTAAAAGAAAGAATATTACAATTATACAGATAGATATAGCGAAGGATCCTTGTTTAGCCCGTGGCTAGAATGCCTCGAAGAATTAATTAGAGCGTAGAAAGGGAAATCAGTCGAATAATCATTGTGTGTATCCATGTGTGTATGTGTATGTGCGTGTATGTGTGTGTGTATATGTATGTGCATGTGTATATGTATATGCATATGCGCGCGCGTGTGTGTGTGTGTGTGTGTAATTTTTGTCAACAGATACTGCAAACACGTTGAAATCAATTTTTGAAACATTATTGTCTGTATGGCGTACCGTAATGCGCGCGATTTTATACTAGATTAGTATTCATCAAGGAGAGAGGAGAAATTTCTTTCTCTCTATTGTCCAACTAATGTCTCTAAAGTAGTCAAAAATGTTTCATTATGGGATTATTGAGAGTTTTCTAAGATCTCCTTGATCGTACGTGCACTCCGTTGAAAGACGAGAAAGACTTATTGAAAAACGAGTGTTTCTTTCTTTTTCGAAATGAACTGTATTAAAACAGGCCAATTACAGTCACGTATAGTATTCGACTTGTTTCATAATGTAATTTTGGACGGATAGGTTTTCTCCGTCTTGTCAAATCGCGAACGTTGATTTTAATTTGATCGACTCCCAATCATGAGTGCACGCGCGGTCGAAATATCTACGAAAACAAAAAATTGAAAATACAACGATAGATGGGAGAATTGGGCTGCCATCGTTTGCAAACTAAGTAAGTAAGATCAACGAAATTGTGCTTAAACACTCTTATACTTAAGGTCCTTTGTCAAGGAGAAAGAAAGTCTAATATCTATTCTCGTGCGAACAATTACACATCCTATGAAGCAGCGTAGCAGTGTTAATAGCTTTTCTATCATATACCATACACACCCTCTACGTACGCATAGGTAAGAATCTTTGTGAGTAATTATTACATACGAATACGTATCAGGTAGAAAAGCTAGCGATAGATACTGTTACCTACAGACAGGATCCTGAAACTGTCGTCAAGTTCGAAATCCGGACAATACTTTGACAATCAATGGAAAGTAAGTAATTATACAATTAATCAATACAACATGCACTATCTAAGTACTTAAGGAAAAAACTTATATGTATGTAAATATATATATATACGCGTCAAGATTTTGCGGAGGAACAACGACTGCAAACGACAGCAGGCAAGAGGCTCTATTCGAAAAACGACCAAATCTAACCGACACATTCGACAATACATTCTCCCATCTCTAAGCTACACGATCGAAATACAGATTATGAAGCTGCAGCTTAATTAAAACACGGCTCGTGTGTGCACATCTTGTGAATCGACGGGTACTGCAGTCGATCGAGAACGATGCGGAACGCGACAGGGATGGATGTTCTACTGGTCGCCGTTCATCTTCTTCGCGTAGACCTTGAACTGTTCGTAGGTGATCCACAAAACGATGTTCCAGGATACCAGACGCGTGAAGCTGGGCACGAAGCCTTTGTAGAATGCGGACGGGCCTTCCTTCATCATCATACGAACGGCGCAATCCTTCACGCCTTTGTACTCGCCGCGGGCGCTGTTCATGTAACGAGTCTTCACCACGTCTACAGGACTAGCAGCCAGAGTGGTACACAGTCCTGCCGCCACGGCAGCCGTTACATGGCAAGGAATCCCATCGCGCAGGTAGTCGCGCTCCAAGATGAAATCCTTGATGATGTCATAGCAGACGATCTCCGCCACGTTTACGATCGCGTTTCTCGAGATGTTGGGGATGGTTCCTGAATATAAGAACGTCGTTAAATCTAACCCATTCGATTCTTCATACTCTAGTACAAATCGTTGGATTATATCAAAGGATTATGTTTGATAATCCTCTCTTCCAATTCTAAACGAATTTCGTTTCGATCACGTTTGGTTGGTACAAAGTATCTGTTATACTGAATTCGAATTAGAGGCTCAGACAGAGATTTGGAGAATAATGTAAGTTAATTGGCAACGATTTAATTCTCTTTAGTAGCTGTATGCAAAATATTAAAATATTATTATATACATATATAAACTACAATCAGACACTATAATACTTTATATTGTATATAGATTATTGTCGTATAATATGGAAGAATACTCGGACCAGATTAGTACAGATGCAATGGTATGTCAATAACTTAATAACTGTTGCATAATTCGTGCTTCTATCCTTGTTGAGAATTGAAGATCAATTTCGTCAGAGTGAGAACAAATTTATGCCACGATATAATTGACGAATTCAACCGAGTGAGAAAAATGAACCAGTTAAAACAAACAGAGTCAGCAAACTGATCAGCTCGCTGTCCATACTCTACTCTGACTGAAACTGCTAGTCAGCTGAATAGGAGCTGATCTAAACCTGCTTACTGCTACAATCTATCTTTACACTGGGAATCATAAATTCATGCCACGAGTGCCATACCATATTACAAGTTACAAAGCGACCTAAAAAAGAGTTGAAGGATTTATAAACATTGAATTGTGATCCTGCATGAGCTCAGCAGTTTGCAATCGCCCGAAGCGAGGGAGTATCATATTTCTATTGTATGTATGTAAATGCTAGAGGAGTTGTAGTATACATAGTGATTGTATGGTACCTTTCCAAAGGCCCCGCGTCCCTTCTTCAGCAGCGATATTCTTGTACGCTTGTAGGGTCGAGCTGTATCTCACCGACGATCGTCCAATACTTCCAGCCTGTAGGCGAACCTTGACGACATCAGTCGGCTGAGCGAAAAGCACCGCCAAGGCGCCTGTCGTGATTCCAGCGGCTATTCGCACAAAAATGCTCTTCGATCCGCCGCTCCTGTTATTACCTGCCAAGACAAAAGAATACGGTGAAAAGACGGCCCAAGTTCGGTGTCGGTGTCTGGATTGCTTCGAAATAACGTTTTTTACGTTTCTGTGTCACGGTTTTTAAATCGAAAAAAAGTAGGATGCAGGGTGAGACAGATCGCGCTCTGCGCGGTACAGCACGTTTTATTAGCTCACTGATTATATCCACGTTACAATAAGAAGACTGTTCTGAGTGATCATTTTTCAAACGTCACGAGGCTTTTCAAAAGGGTATCACGAAATTCGTTTGTTAACGAAAGTTAACAATATGTTTGCGACAAGAATTGAGTCAATTAATTGATGCAAGATGTTGCGACGGCAGATGTATTCGAGATCAACTTTGAAAGAAATCTGAGGAAAATTGTAGTTTAAGTTCGATTGTTAAATTGATTCATATTGTTGATCGCGCGTACTTTGTGCCGTCGGTTTCTAGCAAATCTCTTTCTTGATGTAATTGATGCGAAAAAAGTGATCCGTTCAGAGTGATCACGTCGGCAAGTTACGCAAGGAAACGTTTACAACATGCGACAATGAGGAATGAAGACGAAATTCGAAAACTCGCGTCACTTCTGATTAAAATGTCTTATCGTTTACGAAAGATTAGTGCCACAAATGACCGATAGAAACAGTAGCCACGATTAAAGTTCCACGAGTATTAACGCACAAACGCACGAAAAGTATGCAGAACATACATGCTATTTCTTTTATCTAGATAAATATATATTCGTCAAAAAATACACTCGGAAGTCGTATAATAATAACGAGATCAAACTGTGCATTTTTCTTAGATATTTCTTTCCAAATTCTCGGTTTTGAGAAACAAAAAAAAAAAAAAAATATATATATATATATATGGATGAAAGAAAATATACTGTTCGATAACTCTAAAGCATTTTCAATACAATAATCGATCGTTTTCGAGCGTGCGCAAGTTACAGTTATTCCAATTTACAGGAGAAAAATATGACATATGTGCGTGACAGTGATTTTTCTCATTATTTATAATCTATTCTTCTTTCTTCCTTCTCTTACAAGTATTTCCTTTTCGTTCATGACGACGATCGACGATCGACGAAACGAGACTCAATTTTCGATCGAATGAAATGTGAAAAAAAAAACAGAAAAAAAAGAATATAACGAGTAAATGAAACAGCGCCACGTCCGAAACGCTACATTTTGATTCAGCGATCAAGATCTCGATAAGTCAATGGGTAGTTTGCTAGAGTTTATTATCTTAAATAGATATATTTATATATGTGTGTATATATATATCATTTTATAATCTCTTAGAAAAAGCACGCGGTAGCCAATGGTGGCCGATTATCAACCAACCAGCCATTACTTACGCGTGTGTTACTCATTCGTGTAACAGAGAGATGGAGCACGTGCGCGGCGTATGTTCGCACGCGCTCGCGCGTCTAGTTGGTTATATCGTAATAGGAGGATTACGTAATCAAAAAGTTAGGAGTTTGTTGGATGTACCGTCGATGATTCCAGCGTAGCGTGACTTCACCCCGTCGTAGAGGCCCAACCGTATGCTGGCGAAACACATCTGTCTCTGGAGTCCCGCGGACAGACCTCCGTACAGGCTCCTGTAACCACCCTCGCTCAAGCTCACCGCCCTCACAATTTACCCTCAAATGTAGCCCAGGGTAATATTTTTTTTTTTTGATTTTTGTTTTGTTCGTACAAGAATTTTTTTTTTTTTAATATATTTATTTTTTTTCGATTTCTTTTTTTCCTCTCTTTCGCTCTCTCTTTCTCTAATTTGCTCCCCTTCGTTCAAATTGACTTTAAAATAAAGGTACTTCGGCAAGTACCTCGGCTCGTCTCTCTCTTTCTCTCTCCCTTGTTCTTCTCAATTGGCAAAAGAATTTTGATTTTTGCATCGCGTTGCACACTAGAAATACCAGACTTTTTCCGTTTGAGAAAGGAATTATCATTTTGAATGGAACAATTCGTGGAGAGAATGATTAACTTTGAGCAAGAATTAACGGATATATGCTTTTTGCGTTTGTACTTGTATATTTAAATGATTTAGTTTATGCTGATTCGTTCAGTAGATAAAGATGACCAGACTGGTCTTCCTAGTGTGTTAAAAAGACGTGAAGGGAAGCCAATAGAGTCTCTCATCAAAAACATTTGAGGAGTACGAGAGAAAAGATCAGCTAAAAGAATCGGAAGAGAGCTTGCGCTGAGAGAGCTGGACACGGTTATGACAAATCGTATTCGCGGTGGAAGCGCAACCATGCGAGGCGCCGATCTGCTTTCTCTCTTTTTTTTTTACTTTTCTCAAAAATCGTTCAAAAAGAGAAACTGCGGCTGAGCAGAGGCAAAATAAAGAAGCAGAGAAAAATAAGAATCGAAATAAGAAATAAGAAAAGAAAAATATTCGCACGAATGGGAAATTTGATGCAATCACGCGGTGTCTTTCTTTCTGTCGAACTTTCGCCATTAAAGAACAATTGCTAGCAATTGTTTGAAACCATTTGGAATAAAACGAAGCAATTGTAGTATCATATATTTGGAATAAAGTAAAACTAGTAAAGTTTTTATTATTTGTACAAATAAATGAAAATTGTTCTTTATTGCGATTTTCGTACAAAGTCAGAAAAACATCTCGTGCTCGAGAAAGAAAATAAATAGGATAACGGAAGCGAGTGCTATGGACACGTTCTCTCGTTTAATAAATAATAATTAACATTATTTAGTGATTGAGGTTGTGCAATCAAGTACCAGTTCTACGAACACGGGTCGATAGCACTCGATAAGATTGAATTGAATCTACGTAGAAAATAAAAAAAGAACAAGACTAACTCATTTAGCATTGGAAATGAGAGAAGGTAACTGAAACGAAATGCCAGTGCGTCAGCGGTTAATCAAACTTGCATAATCGCGATTTTCGTTACTTCCATTTTCGTTATCTCGATCTTCGTTCGTCGTTGTCGACGTGCTCGATGGTATAATTCATAGATATAATTCAACACTGGACAATGTATATCCTCTTCGATCGAGTGCCTTATTAAACACAGCGAAACGAAAGCTGTACGGTCGTACGATGCATTTAATTATATTTAGACCTGGCTCTCGAAGTGCGCGACAACGATGAACGGAGTCGATCGACCCAGCAGTTAGCAAACAACGAGATCGAAGGAGCAATCGATTTCGCGGGGTCACGTGCAGAGAACTGACGAAATTCTCAAGACATGGAATGCCAAGAAGCTATTTTAAAAAGAGAGTTAATGTGCCGTCTGTTAAGTTAGCGATAACTTGTAAAGTTACTTGGAACGAATAGCCCTACTCATCAGTCGGTATACGGAAATTTTTTTTTCTCTTCTTTTTCCTTTTTTTCAAGTTCAAGTAAGTTCATTCTCGAACGGGCGTAGAAAAAATTGCCCGGCGTGTACAAATACTTTGGAAGAATCGTATACACGCCAACTTGATATTTAATGCATCGATATTGGTAATCGTAATCGGTTTTTTTTTTACCTACCCCTTGTTCGTCTTAAATTACAGATAGGATCGTGAACAACCTACCTTGCTCCTTCGAGTCTGATGATGTTCCCTACTGTCCTCAATAATCCTGGATGCGCGTTTCGAACCGCGAGCATGGAGCCGTCCGCTGATGCCAGCAAGAGAGGACGACTTTCTCCAGCAATCTACAAAAATCGTACGTACGTTACGTGCATTTTCAGCGATAGAATAAATACATTTACATTTGGAATACTTCCAAAATTCGACGATTGCCTGTTTGTAAGAATAGACTTAATCGAAAAAAGGTCGAATTTGAAATACGTATGTGTTTACCTGCATTCTGACTTTGGCGGTGTCCAAAGGAAACGTTGCTAAATCAGCGATGCAGGCTGCTGTGCCTGCAGAGAGTAATTTCATCCATATGGGGAACTCGTCCGACGAAGCCTGTTGCTTCATCTTGTGCTCGTTCTTCTTCTTCTCGTTCTCTGTCTCTCCACCGATGTTCCTTTCTTTTCTTTTTTCGCAGCGTTTCAGCTATTTAGCCTGATCGGTGCTTTTTCTAGGTTGATGAATGCGTCGGATTTAAATGGGATTTGAATAGTGCAAACTTCGACTCGTTGAAATCCCCGCGTGTTCTCTGTGTTCAATCCTTCGAGATTGCTCGGCTTATCTGAGCGAGATCCTCTGTTAGAAAAGCGATATGTACACTATATACAAAGTCCTACCAGAGGACAGGAACCTTTAAATGATCATTTAGCAGACGGCTGTGGTTTAAAGACAGAGCTTTTTAGGTTCCCTGAAATGATCAGGATACGCGTGCAGTCCTCCTGACCGCGAGCACTCGTGTTTTATGTCTTGATTGTGAAGTACTTTATACATACTATTCTTCTGCAACAGAGATGAAAAAGAAAACTGTGATTGACAAATTTATCCTCAATGAAAACCATTAAATTCAACGTTCACAAAAACACGAGCATCGATCGAAATCGTCTTCACGGTCAATCGACGTTTGACTTCTGTACTCAGCGAAAATAATCAAAGTTTAACGACCGTCAAATTGATCGATCCAACGGTCGATCGTAAGACAGAGACCGACGTATCGAAGAAAATACGCACAGTTCGCTGTTATCGGAATATAAACACGGCAGATTATCGCGGAACACGGTAAAGTCGCGTGTGCCACGATTTTGTAACCGGAATGACTGATTATTGTGTCCGTAAACGAAGCTTATCGCGTTGTCAACACTTTTTTACCATGCCTCGACTTTATGCAATGATACAATGCTAATTTGCACTCGATGACGCTGTTCTCACGTGTGAATAGTCGAAATGTGACTTCGAGCGAGTAACGCGAAAATAGATCGCTAGATAGAGAACTATTGGAGGAGGGCCAGCGCGAGAACGAATCTTCACCGTGTTTAATAAATTTTCGAGTGTTTCGTTCAGAATAAAAAATATGACACATCAAGAATAAATGTTAGTGGTGTTTTATCATTTTGTCGTTTTCCTCGAACTCTATTTGATCGTGGTTTTCAATGTTAAAATTAGTTATATATTTGTAACACATTATTGCGGTCATGAAGCTATTCTTATTTTTGCCACAGTGATATGTTGTTACGGATAAGTAACGTTCTTATACAATTATAGCGATAGTTTTTTGTTTCGCCGATTTTTTGCGCATAGACAAAGCAAAAACTTCCGCGCCAGAAAAACAAAAAGAGTATCGTTCACTGAGACGGTTAGGGTAAAGTCCGAAACGTAAGTTAAGTCAGAATCGGTTCTGTTTTTGTTAGTCATTAGTATTATTCCGTTTCTGTCACTTGTTCTATTTACGTAATCAACGTTTGATTTAGTTGACAATTTTTGAACTTTACTATTACTTTAAACCATCGAATTTAAAAAAAGATCTAGACCGAATCTAAATTTTATTAGATATGAACTTTACACGAGGAAAATCGATGAATGGCGGTTTGATGTTGAAACAATTTCAACGGTTTTTATAAATCGAACTCCAAAATCGTAAACGTTGTCATAATCTTTGGCCACTGATTTCTATTAGAAACGCTTTCCACACACTATTCAACGATTTCTCCATTGCGAATGCGTGGTATCGGTACGCTCCATTGTGTCGAAAGACTATGGAAGAAGGCGCTTGCAAACAATGCGATCGATAATAAACTTCGGCCATGCGCCTGCACCCATTGCTGCACCCATTGCTGCACCCATTGCTGCATCCATATTTTTCACATACCGTATCATACTTATATGTATATATATATATATTAATTCTCAAATAACATGTCTAAACAATTATTTTAATTATGAATTTAAATTTAATCCTGCTATAAATCTTGGATTCTTTTCTGTTCTTATTTTTTTAAAAAAATTAACATTCCCCAAAAAGACACGTTAAATCATGTTTTTAAGAATTTCGATACATGTTCTTTGGGAAATGTAAAATTATGAAGTAATTGTAAAAAATATGAAGTAGGGTTAAAACATTGAATGGTTTTTTGTGTTTAGTTATTTGTGAAATCCAACAATTAAACGTTTAGGTTTTATATCGATTAGTTACAAAAAGATTACAGCTCGTGAAACAAGAATGTAAATAGGATTTATCTTGGGTATGTTATCTCTTGCTTTCTAACGATTTCGAACCTTGAAGAGGCGGAGTTCTGAGATATCCTTACGGGAATACAGCTGCTGGAAGGTCCGGGTATATTGATTATTCTCGACACGAATATAGTAACGGCACAGCAGTCGTTGGTAAACAGAGTCAATCCAGTCACTGTACTTTTTCAATGTTACGAAATAAATATAAACGACAAAAGTGTTCGAAAGGAATATAGCTTGTACCCTCAATATCATAGTATCTGTTGACAATAATTTCACAAGGCAAATGTGAATAACAAAATGTGAAATATTATTTAACTTTGACTATTTTGATTTTTAGTTATATTATATTAATGCAACTTCTTTTCATGAAAAATATCTTAGAAAGGTATAAATTACAATTGACATGTTTGCATTTTTATGTTCCAAAATCGTAAAAAAAATCGTTAATTATATATTCTTCCAACGTCACACAAGTAAATATAAGGAAAATCAATAAATAGCGAAATTTTTTAACTGTTCCAGGAAAAATAATCCAAATAATTGTAATTAGCTGTTATACATTTTCACGTTCTAATGATTGTATAGTTTTGCGAGCTATTTTTGAATAGCGAGTTTTCGTAGAAATCCATTAATTCGTACCAGGTGGTCGCGATTTGACAAATCGATGTTGCCGACCTTTCACTATTCGCGCATATGCATTGCAGTTACAAGTTCCAGAAAGATGAATCGGCCATGTCCGTTTTGTCAATTTTACTCAAATTTTTATTCCACCATCGTTGTTAACATCGAAACGAACGTACAAAATTCAAAATGCTCAAATTTATTATTCCTCAAATTATTCTTCAAATTTACACGTAAGGATTATGTAGCAATGGCTGCAATTGGTTTAACAAAAGTAACCGTTTTCGACGAATTTGCGTCAAAGCGAATATCGATCTCGTGATTACTCTATAAAATATTTAAATGACAAAACCTTTCAGTACGTTATCATACGTAATTATCTTACTGACGCGAATAATTTGAACTGTATCAGCATAATGCTAACATGAAGAGAATAGCGTTAAAATTGAATATAAGTATTAAATATTTATGATGAAATTAGAATGACAATAGATTATATCACCTGATATACGAACATTTGATAATTTCAAAAGATTCACGAAAATTCTCAGAAATATTTGAGAAAAATAGGCAAATGCAGTTTAGCGACTTTTTCCAATTTTGCCATTTCACTACATTTTAGTAATAAAATAAAGCTTCCTCAAAAAAAAAAGAAAATTATAGTGAAATAGCCGGAAATTGGAAAAATTTGCTAATGTAAACCGAAAAATATAATTATTGCCTGAAAAAATAAATATCGTTTGAATAATAGAAAACAATGGTATTTCGAACAGAATGTACTTACCAAGTGTACAGTGAGTGGATAACAACACAACTGGAACAGGTTACCGTGAAAGCCTCGTTTATACCGGCTCGTCGACCAATAGGAATCGTCCACAGTTGAATTCTACCTATCAGCTGTCGTCTGCGACGTCAGATTTGACCAAAGAAAGCTCAGCTTGCGACCGGATCGATAAGTTCCAGGAACGTACTTGTATAACTTGCTCCTTCAGTTGCACACGGATATATATGTATATATGCATCGGTTTAAAGCAGACGCATTACGGTCGGCACCCTTTCAATGAAAAAGGGTTACGTGTCGCGAAATCATGCAAGCCTGCACCACTGGAAATTACCACAGCTCATCATGGAGATTTATTTTGTCGCACACGCTGTAATTTTTTGCATCAATTAGCAATGCAGCTAACTATATTCTATTTGACGACAAATAACAAAGAAAGAGCATCCTCCAAGAGCATATTCTCGAATAATGATCGGCATGTTATGTCGCATGAATTTTCTAGAAAATTTATAGCAAGTCACTTATCGATTTTACTGTTGTATTGTAAACGTCGTAATACATTTTTTTTTAAATTAGTTTCATGGGTCCGAGATAGGAATTAGACAAACGTTTGAGAGCTTTTGATCAATATTGTTGGCCTTTTCCGAATACGTATAGATTCGATACAAATACTGATATCAAAATTGCGGTCATCTTATCAGTCTCACAAGGATGATATAATAGTTTAATCGCTTTTAAGTGTGCTTTTAATATGGTTGATAACGATCATTGCTTAATGAAGTGGATAATAAATTCATGTAATGTTCAATACTGATAATGCATTAGTTAAATAGTTCTGTTAAAAAAAATGATAAAAAAGACGAAGCAATAATATCAATTTTATATGAAAATAGAAATATAAAAATATAGAAAAAAAAAGCTTGGCTCATGGGGGGATCGAACCCGCGACCTTCGCGTTATTAGCACGACGCTCTAACCAACTGAGCTAATGAGCCAGTTGAGAGATCATGTTAATTTTATAGTTTTTTCTGGCAATCACTTCAAAAAAATCTAATACTTTTAGATATAAAATAATTATATAAATTAATAATTATAAATTACCTTTTACTTATATTAATTTTTCTCCAAGAAATAAATTAGGTTAACAGTAATTGAAATATAATTATTTCAATTACTGTTAAGTATAAGTATATTTGCTATGGAATAAATCTTTTAACTATAACTGTTTGATAAACGCTGTTTGATCAAGCATGATTATTTATAAATCAATACATCAGGCACAATTGATCGACGAAGTATGTAGGTCGTTTTATTTGTAAAGATATCAAACTGTCTGAACTTTGTCTTGTTATTAAACTCTGCTCATGAATAGAGTCAAATAGAGTTAATATTAAGTTGGGTTTACACTATATAACAGAATACATGTTGCATGATATATTTTACATGCGAAATATTGATATAATGACATTATAATAAATTATATTATAGTATATGATATATTATATTCAAACAAAATTTTTTAAACATTTATTTATAAAGTTTATTTACGAATTTAAGCTTTTTACGAATTTTCTTTGTTACATACCGAGAAACGATGTGACTTTGAAAATATCAACGCGGGATTTTCATGAAGGTTAGGAACTATGAACTTGATACTACATTTATTTGCTATAACCTTGAATTCAATTTTGTCTCATTTAAAAACACATTATAACAAAATTATAACAACGTTTACATATAAAGTATTTTAGAACTCAATTTACACTATTATAGAAATTGAATACGTTTCAAATATTTATTCTCTAAACTTTTGAATATTGCTTGTAGATGGCAGTAGGAAAGCATTAATTGGGAAATGTCGAATCACGTGACTCTCATGCTGTCTTCTGATTGGTCACAGTCGCTTTCAGCCGTATGGCATCACCATTCAGCGACGAACGATTTTGATTAGTCTTTGGGAAATCTTTATAAAGAGATCGCGAATTTGAAAAAAATTCACTCGAATAGAGGAGTTTAGGTTCATAATTTTTGTGAGCATTTTAAATTTCATTATTGTGATTCAAAACGTTGCGCTATTTTTACATCAGTTAGATTCATGCTATAGTATTATTTTATTGTAATTACCTTTGAAGAAAGAAGTAAATAGATGAGCTGCAGAAATGTATTCTCATCAACAACTGCAATATATCTCTCCACCTGTATCTTCGTCTCCATCCATCAGCCATATTCATTTCCAATCCTTTAACAGAGGTTTGAGAACTTTTTACCTATTCTATCCTATTAATATATGAATGTCAATATTTCCAAATATTACTAGTTTTAGAACGATACCAAACGAAAAATTACATAACCTGTAAATCAATCTAGATATCAAAATTCTACTTTGTGTATTTAGACTGGATTGCAAATAGTATCACGGAATAATTATAAAAATTCCTATCTCTTCCATTTATAAAGGGGAGATTTCAATTTTCAAGAACATGATTGATCTGATCATGAAAAAAAATTGTTCAGTAGTAGAAAAACTTCCCTTCGGCGAGATGTTTGAATTTTTACAATTTTCGAAAAGTAAAGTATTCTTACTTTTACACTTCCTGCATGATGTAAAAATAAATATCTTTGAATGAAACAAACTCAAGATTGTTGAAGTGGAGACTTTATTCTTTAAAACAAAATCAAATTAACTGTTCTGCAATTATTTTTTCACGAAATTATAACAATTTAAAGTATTGACAATTTTTCATCTAGTATATGAATATTTTTGTTCTTTTTTAAGAATTTCCCATGAATTTTTGTGTATTTGATTTAGACCAAAGTTTTTTATTTTTTATTTCAAGTTAACATTTCGTGCGAAATGCGCGCGCATTGGGTTAAAATTAGTTAATGATTACAGCGCCAACGGTGAAATACTTAACACACCTTCTACGATTCTCGAACTCGAAATCGATATTTCTCATGATCGATTTTTAATCGGAAAGTGGCGGTTAAAAATGGCGGAAAGAAGCGGAAAGAAGCACACTTCATCTATAATGATGAAAGTATTATTCAGAAAAATCATCCAGAAATTCTCAGGTAAAAAGTTAAATCAATAATTGTTAAATTTGTGTTTGTGTTTTGTATTTTTAAGATAAAACATGCATTTTTGGCTCAAGGTAAGATTTAACCAAATAATTATTACATATAATTTTCAGTAATTAAAGAATCATCTACTTGATGAGGGTCTTCACAATCTTTCCCTGCTCCAGTGCAGCATCGATGCGATAACGTTCTTCATATCTGTCACGTGAGTTGCATGCATTTATGTTCCTCCGGTTACTCAATCATGTCGTAGAACGAAAGGTCCGAATCGGCACGGGTGACTGGTTGTATACGTAGAATTTTTGATGAGCATAGTGACCGCGGGTATTTTTTATACTCGTGAGTAGTAACATTTTTCTCAGGTTTTTGATGTATTAGATTAGGATAGGGCTTCTTGCACATCGCGATTTTAACAATTAGAATACATACATTTATGATAATTACTTACAAAATCAAAATATATTTAATATAAATATTTGCAAAAAAATATCCATACGAATAGATAAATTATAAATATTTATAAATAATTATTATTAAAACGATTTCATTTGAGCATTTCGTAGTAGAGAAGACGGATATCCTCCGACTTCGTTTCTATGAAAAATGCAGTTATTATTTATTAATATTGATATATTTTGTTATAATAATTAATAATTAATAATTGTTATAATAATTAATATTTTCCAATTTCATCTTCTCTTTTATAATAATATTGAATGATTGAATTTATTGAGTTTCATAATTATGGATTTCAGTAGAATTTGAAATATAATAGATTAGAATTTTTTTTCGCGGAAAAATGTATGAAATTTTATGTGCAAGAAGATACTTCGTGACAGGCAGATTTTTAAATCAAAGTAACAAGTTTGAACACTGTCTTCGCATTTTCGAATGTGCTTTGATGAAGAAGTCGCCTGAGATTATTTCTATTAATATTTAATTTAGAGTCAGTTGTTTGATTTTGATTGAGTCAGTTATTAGATTTCACAATATCTTTTTTAATAAATTCCATTCTTGTTGATTGTCTTTATTTTCTTGTAATTTCAATAATGTTTGAAAGAGTAGAGTCATTAAAGTTTGAAATAAAATAATACAATAGTCCGCTAGATACAAATGATATAAAGTAATTATTTTTTTAGTCAGGATTTTCAGGTTTAACCCCTTCCGTGTTCAATGTCAAGATCTCACTCACGTCCCCAGGTGCTACTTGGGTGGGTGAAAGACATTGGACATGATGACTATAGTTTATAATTTTATAAAAAATTGCTCAGCGACTGACAATGTATTAGCGTATCGTGCACGACGTATTTTCCGCATATGTGTGTGTGGTTAGGATGTGGAATTGCGTCGTTTCTATTGTACCATTCATTATAATTTGAAATATTTACAATATTTATGCACTAATTTAAAGAATTATGAATATATTATCATAATACGTAATAAATACTACGCTATAAACTATAATTATATTATTATTATTATAACTATATTATCAATTATAATTATGATTCAACTTGTACATGTAATTTCTATAGTAATTATATGCATCTTTTCTTAGTTATTAATATTTCGCATATAGCTGTAAATATAAACGTGTTCTAATCACGTTTCACGCAATGGTCGCTAGCCATTGTCAGTCGATTTCAGAAAAATGGTACGTAAATTAGCGTGTGAAAGTTGTGTGTTAAGCTCGGGTGTCGGAGGCGTCTCGGGACGTCCTCTCTAGTGTAGGTCTGCGCCCGAGTAGTATGTGTGAGAACCGTGGAGTAAATGTGTTGGTGTGTCTGTTTTGCCATTTTTTAAATATAGGGCGACTGTTAGGATAGGTAGCATACTTTCTGGTGTGAATGTGTTTAATTATAAGTAGGTAGGGCCGGGCAGGTTGGCACAGTCTCTAATCGCGTGTCCTCCTTTCGCGTGTCCAACCTGTTTCAGGAAATCTAATTTGAAAAATTGACAGTGAAATTGGTACAAATGGAGCATGCCACTTGTTTCTGGTTTTACTCTTCGATTTTTCGAATTTAGTATCGCGATCGCGGTCGCGGATAGGTCGCGTGTAGGTCCCGAAACGAACGTTTATAGAGGTATTGCTCGAGCACGCACGTGCGAACGGCTAACGATCACTATGATCGATGGTCATCCATGTGTATTAGAGTCAGCTTTCGCGATTTATCGTTTCATTTCACCTTTGTAAGTTATTTTTTGGTTTGCTATTAGAAAGACTCGAGCTAGATGTAAGTTTCAGCGGGCATTGCGCTCGAAGAAAGAAGAGGCTAGAAGCCGAAGAGGCCCGGCAAACTGCTACGAAGAGGGTCGCAACAAATGGCTTCTCATCCTCTGAATCATTTGAATGATTCCAGAGCACGGGAAGTCATTCTCGTTACTACTTTGTCACTATGCTCTTTTAGTATTTGTAGTTGTATTTTTTTTCTTCTTCATCATCGTTCCTCATAGTTTTGGGCAAATCGCGAGTTTTCTTGTTAGTGTTACGAGAGATCGTTCCGCGCTGCGAGAAACTGATTACGGTTTAAATTAGAGTTGCGAATTATGGTTTCGCGATTGTGAATTTTTAAAGTTGTCTTAGAATTATACATAATAAAATTTATCTTGCTTCCTATTGTTTAGAATTAAATTATAGAGTTACTTTTAATTAATTTTAGAGTGTTAGAGTATTTGAAGTAGCTTTTCGTTCGTACAGTTTTGTATTTTTAATAATAATTTTTAATATAAATTTTTAATAATTTTCATTGAATTTAGCTTTAGAGTTAGTGTTGCGACATTATTTCATCGCGATTTCCAGTTTTACTTTTACTTTTAGTGTTGCGATAATGAATGATCGCGTTTTTTGATGTAGTGTTGCGTTTACAAAATGCCCAAATTCTTACATTGAATTCGTGGAAAGCTGTTCCTGCTCCTGAATCACCTGATGCATAAGAGTTGTACAGAAGTAGTCATTCGTAGTCAGCAATCTCCAGCATGATTGCACTACACGCGTCGCAATTAGTGTTGCGCATTTTTAAACATGAGTGCATAGATTAATAACGTCGCGTACTTATTTTCGGGAGTTTTAAACATGACGAAGCACTCTTCGCGTTGGATTTTGAAAATTTCTTATTTCACAATTAGTACTAGTGAATTAGCGTTACGAAACAAGATACTCGGGTTTGTTGCTCGGGTTCGTAACATAATTGTACAGTAACCCTTCTGGTTATTCATTTAGTTCTTTTCCAAATGTCGGGACTATTTCAGTGGTGTGGAATTTTTATGTTAAATTTTCTTAAACTACTAATCCAACAAATAAGTTTGTTACAGATTTATCAACTTCCAAATGCATGGATGGAAGATGGAATAACATGGACTATGGAATTTAGAGGGAATGATGTCTGGATCCTGTTTAATGGTAATTATAAAATTTATTTAAGCTGATAAGTTCTTTAATATTTTATTAATAACTTTAGAATTTCAATTTACTGTAAATCATGAACAGAACTCTTTTTGATACATAATAGAATGATTTCAGTTAGTTATTAGTTTCATGTTTCGGTATAGAAAATTTGCAATGTAATGGATTTCAAAAATCTTATTTTTGGCGCCTTCACTAGATCAAATTCGGTCGTTTTACATGATGTAGTTCCCCAATTCACCGTTGTTTAAACGTAGAGTGCGCCAAAAAATCAGTGATTTTTTACTATGTCGGTATTTCAGATCCCCGGCCACGAAAACCCGTAAAGTGCTAGGTCTATTCATATACCTCGTCTATGATTCAATGTAATTCGTACGTTTACCGCCATAGATGGCATGACAATTCAACTCTTTACATGATCGGTATTTCAGAACGTGACACATACCTCGTTTGTGTACATAATTTCATAGGTGACAGCTGTGATAGATCTACTTCATCCTTCATCAAAATTCAGCTTCATTCAGTAAAATCAAAACTCAAATAAAAAATCAAATATTCGAGATCATATTTTTCATTTCTAAGTCTTTGATTTACATCAACACATTCACATCTTCCCAATATTCTAATAACCTCCTGAAACTGTCGAAACTGTACAAAATTTGAAATTCCGGTGAAATCTTTTAAGTCTTACAGAAGGAGAGAAAAGTGAAAGAGAAAGACGGAGAACCATCCTCGCAATCTTACCTCAGCGCCGATAATAAAATGGAAGCTTGAAGAAAAGCGATAGATAGACAGAGGAGGAAGCAAGAGGGATGATCTGAATCGTGGGCATAAAGCGAGACGAAGGGATAAGGAAATATAGAATGGGAACGCTAGGTGGAATCGCGCGAGTGGTAATCCCAAGTCGAAAGCTCGAACGACGCCAAAGTTAAATATAAATGTCGCGGTAAGCGGCTCCTGGACCGGCGAACCAGCGGATCGACTAGTCTCTTCGTGATCTTCGTTGTGGACCGAACTACGAAAAATCGAATCTGATCGATCTCCATCGATCGCCACATTTTCCAGCACGATCCTCCTCGATCGTCGCGGCTCAGCTCGTGCGGCTTCGAGATCGTGAGACGCGAGACATATGCTGAATAAGAGTTCGAGGGAATCGTGCTTTGAACGAAAATCGATCGAATACACGCTCTGATAGTATTGGAACCATCGCGATTATCCTGTGCTTTTCCCCACTTGGGAGATCTACAATCTTTATACTGGATTTCGTTGATCGCTCCTGTTTGCGGTGCGACGTCTTTTCGGTATCGTTTTCACTTTTATTAATATTTTATTAATTGGTTTGAACATTTGAAAGATTTCGTTGGAATTTTGGATTTAATTAATTATTATTTGGATATTTAATAATTTAAATTCAATTAATTAATATTAATTTTCTTGTTGAGAAGCTTGAAACCAAAGAATCCTTTAGATAATGATCTATCTGTCGCATCCAATAATTTACTGAACTATTTAAAAAATACTATCATTTTAATGTTGTTGTAGTAAAGATTGTAAAATGTTATCGCATCAATTTTCCTTTAATAAGAATAACAAATTCTGTAGTGGTTGAAGTAGTCTTAAACTGCCGATCTAAAGGAAAGAATTGATTAGTCTTGAAAGCAAGAAGTGTGACGCAACTGCAAATTCCGAAAAATTCCAACGAATTCTCTTGAAATCACCGTCGTGTCACCTCACGACGTTTAGAGCTTTGCATTAATTCTACTTTGTACGATTCGATCGAAACTTTCATTGCTCATCAGGATTAACCGATACGAGCAACCTGTGTCAGGAGCATCCGTTCAGAACGAAGACTATTTCTGTTCGTTAATTCGGCAGTAATTTTATTTTTGGACGCAGCATCTGAGGTCCAGGATCCAGCAAGCTAACATTGTACATAACCACGGTGCCTCTTTCTCCCCTAGCATTTTCATTCATTTTTTAATATTTTAGCTTGAATTTCTCCCGACGTGTCTCCCTTGCCAATATTTATTAGCTTTGTCGCTACGTCAAATACGTTTGATCTTTTATGTATTTTACATAAATCGCAAATAAAATATCAGGGTCTCATCTTTCTTTGACATCATAACTTCGATATGTATTTTTATCCAGTTTCAAAGAAAAGATCCGTGTGCACGCCCTAGTCGTCGAATGGTACGTCGTATAAATAGAGCGTCAGTCGATCCCTCTATCGTTATTCAATGCTTTATTAAAATCGGTGGAACGAACTCGAACGTATGCTTGTTTAAACGCCGCGTCGAACATCTCCCTTGTAATGGCGTTCGTGAACTTTAACAAGAACAAAATGGATGCATGTCTTTGACCAGGCGCGTTTGTTTCTTTTGAAGGGGGACTCGGCGGGCTGGATCAATTTCCTTCGCTTCTCGTTTGCACATTTATTTTCACAACGCCGGAAATGGATCCGCGTTTAAAGTAATACGTGATCTAACGTAAAACGAACGTCGTGTCAAAAGAAAATAGTCAGAGTTTTGGAAATTGGGTCGTGATAGTGATTTTTTTTCGAAAATTTCCAAAAAGTTCCTAAAAATTGAAATGTGTGTCGCCTGATTTTTTTATTTCTTTCTTTCTCTGATGAAACGATGTCTCAAGTCAACTATTATATGTCTCCTGATAAATGAAAAGTTAAAATTTTACGCGCAACGATGGCGCCATTGTGTACGTACGCGTGTCACAACAATGCTAATTAGCAAGCGTTAATATTCACGTCATTTTCTGAAATATCTGACGTAGTCGTTGCAAATACATCTGTGTTGTCGGACACGTCTGTGGGCAGTGCTCGAATCGCTTTAAAATAGATTTGTCGTTATATTTAGTCGGCCTACACTCGATCCAGCCAAAAACCTTTAGACCTTCGACCTGTGGAACCACGTTACTCTAACTTCCTTATATTTCGATAATTCATCTTTGATATCTGTTCGATTTCATATATATCGTCCAAGAACTATTTGGACAATTTTTAAGAATTATTCATATAATAATTAGAACAACTGATATACAAATATTTAGACAAATCAATTTGATAAAGACTTTCCGTAAAGAAAGGCTCTGATCTTAACGGTGTTTCATTTCAATAAGAAAAGGATCATTCGTTGTTGAATAAACACAGGATTTTATCGACAGAGAGACAAAAGGTGTGATAATAGTCTCGTTTAAATTCACATTGTGTACACTTCGCGCCTTTTCAACATTGTGTAATGTCATGTACGGCGATTTGTCTGTTACACGTTTTTCACGCGCTAACGTGCAGAAGTCAGCGGGAAGTCAGACAATCGAACTGCCTATTTCGAGAGACTTTTGGACAATTGCCCATTCTAATCTGCCTACTCACTGCCACTACGCGACCCAGAGCTCGTTATACATCCAAGACACTTCAACTTCCACACGGTATCTCTTCAGTTTTAATCGACGTGACTTTGTACACTTCTTAGAAGTTATATATACCCTCTCGATGAATTTTAATATACGTTATATCGTGTACAGGATGCTGCGTTCCATCGTGTGCAATTTCCTTTTGATTTCAAACAAAATCGTGACTCATCTTCCGCGAATCAGTTCTTCTCGGTAATTTGTGGTGAATTCTAATATGAATTGAAATAGAGAAAGAAGGGTGTTTTAGAAAGCAATATGAAATATGAGTTTTCAATAATACGTATGTAATGTGTCCTTTCGCAGCGATGCTAGGTGATCGAAGCGCGACACGTGGAGCTTCGAAATAGCTAAAGATGTCGCAGCCCGCCGTCGAAACCTCATGGAAAACCAGGGCCAGGAGGCAGCTGGACAACCAGGCCGAACACGTCTGGCCAGTATAGGCCTCCTTCCCCTTTCAGTCCTACGAGCTCGCCGCATCCTCAACGAACTCGAGGACCGCCAACTCCGGTTCATCATGCTCATCCTGCGTCCCCGTTGACGTATACTGGAATGAGGCACCCGATGAGCCCAGTACCGATTGGAATGCCGATTTCTCCTGGAATATCGCCTGTTTTCGGATCGCCCACTGGATATATACAGTGTCCAAGGCCCAGATGGCCGTCGCCGATTCCAGTAGCAAGTCAAGCGCCTAGGCCCTTTATACCGACGCAGGTATGTGACTAACAGGACCTTTGATGAATATTGATTTTTGGAAAATTAGTGATGTAGCAAAGGCTTGACTCTTCTTAATAGATTTATTAGAATAAATTTGTCTGAGTCTGATGGAAACTTTGAAAGTGCTATTGATTTATTGACTAATATCCACCATTAAGAATTGAAGGCGTCAAAATGTAATTTCCCTCGCATCGTAGAGGGTCTCGTATTGATTTTGAATTTGAAAGTAACAGAGAATGCAATGTCCATAGTATTTTCGGTACTTCCAGCAGTATTTTAGCTAATAGTATACTTTGAGATAATAGCAGATAATGTGCAATAGAGAATAATCGTTGAAACGTGAGATTTTGTAGAAAGCTGCAGTGAGATATACTTTATTTTTGGACTCATTAGTCATTGATATAGGCAGTAGTAGCAATCAGTGAACATATAGTTAGCTGGTAGCCGGCTAATTTAACACGGACCACCGTACGAAATTGCTGATGAAACAGGAAACGTTGCATGTTAAATTATACTTGTGGCACAGAACACGTGTCAACTCCCTCGAAGAGGAGGAGTTCACGTGGCAGTAAAAGATTCAATATTCCTCTCAATCATAACACGTGAAAAATCATCAAACGTTTATTTTCCATTCAACGTTCGATTTTAGAATTCCGCGAACCTTATAAATCATTCAACTTAAATTCCATATACTCACTTGTCTTAACTTAATGATCTTACGTTCCTGGTAGTAGGTAAGATTTTGATTTTTAGTTGCTCTTCATCCAACGTTTGATTTCTCGATTCTATGAAATTATTTAATTAAAATTACGCGAGTTCACTAGTCTCAACTGAGCGAGGCTTTGATTTATAGTTTCTCGTTTTCTATTCATTATTTCAATTATTTCACTTAAATTTTACAAGCTTGTCCTAATCTACACAGTTCTAAATTAGGCTTTAGCTTTTTGATACTACCACAAAATATTGGCTTTTTAGCTTTATAGCGGTTTTTACGACTCTTCGAAATTATTTAATTAAGATTTATCTACTGGTTTTGCGTAGTTTCAAGCGTAGATTTAATTTTCAATTGATTCGTTGTTTAAATAGGGCTTTGGGATTGTGAAACAAACGTTTAAAGAAAATTCGCCACGTGGACTGTTCGTTTTTCACGCCCACGCGTGCCCGACTGGGCGATGTACAACGATACGAAATAGGGGCCACCTAAATAAAATGTAGGCCGCGACAAGTTTTAACGGCCGGTTTTCCCAGACGTGTGCCAGGTGTGAATGCACTGCTGATGTGATCGAATCCACGTATATCCTTCCAACAAATGAAAATATTATTTATAATATCTTGTTATTCGTCGTGATCGAAAAGGAAAGTCTTGGACTCTAAGAGTGACTAGGAAAAATAATTACGGATTGTATAGTCACATGCAACTAAAGAAAAATGATCGTTTAATTCCAAAATTATTAACGAACAAGATATAAAACTTATATCAGGGAAATGGAGATGAAAAAAGTACAAAAGAGTACAAAACGTTTATAATATAATAACGCAAGCTTTTGTGCATACATGAGAAATCAAGCAAATCTCTAAAATTGTGTCATAGTAAATCCACAAAATTTCTATGACAGTTACAAATTGATTATTTTGACTAGTGCGCTTGTTCTGGTATTAAACACGTCAGAATATAGTAGATGTATACGTTGTGAAATGATCATGCGATCATTTATTAGACAGAAATGATTTAGAAAATGATTTTCTGCGAATTGTTTTATCATTTTCTTAATGATTAAGAAATAGTCTCTTTCAGCAGCCTTTCTCAATTGTTTCTATTATATCAATATTTCTAGCTTTTACTGTCAGTAAAATATATATTTTCGTTTTTTGGTGCGTTTTGATAGAGTTCAGTGGAAAGTGGCACATCGTCGCCCTTGGTCGGTGGTCCACCGGAATACTTGATTGGAACATATAAACCCGGAGAATACGAATATGTTGGAGTACCACTGGATCACTCGAACCAAACGGAAAGAGGAATCCAGCGGACCCAGTACCGCGGAAATAATAGCTAACCAAAGTCAGGATTATGTAGATGAGAAGCTTGCTGAGTATCAGGCTACGATACAGCAGCTACAGAGTGAGTATCTCTTCTCAGAAGTGTACATATTTGCATGTCTTATACTGCCTTTAATAAAAATTCATGATTTAACAACTATTAGGATTTACTAAATTAACTAAATTGTAATGTGTACAACCAGTGGTGTGTAATTAAAATAAGTATTAACACCATAGGACATAATATAATTTATAATAATGAGTTTTAAAAGATTATGATGTTCGAAATTCTCAAAATTAGTTTTTCGTCAAAATTATACCAATGAGTTTACCTCACTACAAAATATTTCAGTGGATTTAGTCTTAAATTAGGATTAGAACACAGAATATCTCGATGAAAATTTGTTCGTTTTTATTAGCCATTTACTCGTTTCTTTCGCCAAGAAACGTTATTTTTTGTGCAATGTTGCAATTTTAACAGCGATTTAACTAAAAATCGACGTCACCAATACGTTTATACGATACTTCTGGCAACGATAAAATCAATGAACGTCCGTCTGCCAATTTAGAAACTTGTTGAGTATTTACTACCGTTGAAGAAACGTTTCTATTCAGAGATGAAGCCAAATCTATAAAGTTGATCAAGAGCTATTAATGATCTATGTTTTCTGCGGTTGACGTCAAAAACTTGTTTCGCGTGTAAATAAAACAATAGCTAGAGGAAATCGCTAATTTATTCAGGTGAGTCTAGTGGTCTAGTACATATTCTATCTTTTGTAAATGGAGTCATATATTGCACAATATGATTCACCATATCTTCATAATCTTCTTTTTTATAGAAATTCAATAGAACAAATAAGTTATTCGTTTTGTTAAGTCAAAGATATTCATTTACACGGTTATCGTTTTTCACCTGTCCCTAAAACGATTTTGAACTCGAAAAATGATGATGATGAATATTTTGGCTAACATTTGCAAAATTTATGCACGCGTTGAATGCAAGACGAATGGATTTCCGAGAAACGTTCTATGTATCCAATAGAAAGCATCGGAAATACCAGAGTAACAGATCATCAAGATATGGAATATTAAAAAATACTAAATTATCGAATAAATCCCGCTGGTAAGAAAATCTCGATACCAAAATCGATACGAAATCTTAATACCAAAAATATGACAAACTATTAACCTCAAATACCAAAATATTAGACTTTTAATTTGAACTGAAGTTTCAGAATTATCACGAACTAAGAATAAATTGCGTTCAACCGTGACGAAATTACACCTGAACGACTTAAAAACTCAGTCTTAATTCTCTGGAACATTAGGCTTATTTCGAACAATTATACCTAAACTATCGCAAAAAAATTGACAAGAATGCAATTTGCATATGAATTGATCTGTTGATCTATGATCAGCTTGGATTAAATTCATAAAATTCTCGGTGAAAAAATCAAAGATCAATCGATATTCGCATATTTGTGCCCCTGTATGCATGTGATTCGCGTACTTCTCTGTTGAACTGTGCAGGAGAAATAGACGGCTAGCCCTATTTATAAGCGTGACGAAGCACCTGTCGTGGTCCGTTCACGATTGTCACTATCTACTGACATTTCTCTGTTTTCTTTTCTCAAAATTCAAACCAGAATTCACGAAAAAAATTGGTCGATTTTATAATATAATATAATCGAGGAATACTCTGGATATTTTTCTTTGAGATGTATTTTCTGTGATTTCGTTCGAAATGCACTTTGACAATTTATGAAATCTGTACGTTCTCGTCGTGCTGGCATGCGATGTTTAGGTGACATTAGGCCATAATGTATATATCGAAGTATTTATTAATTTATTTTATTTTAGAGCAATTCAATAGGTAGTAGTGATTTAATTTTTATTAATAGGTTTGGATGCTTTTCTGTTTGTTTAATCTTTGGTTCATAAAGGTATATTTTACTCATTTTTTATTTATAATTACCGTATAAGAAGCATGGATTAAACTGTTTTATCTTAATTTTTTTTTTTCAAGCTTTGCTAGTTTCTGTAGAAAAATTTCCTGTAGTATTCAGAATTTTGTTAGAGGCAGTTTTCTTTCGAGACGACCTATGATACTACAGACATATGTTAGACTGTGCTGCGTATTTGAACGAACCATATGCGTCTTCTTTTAATTTGTATTCGAGCTGTGTCTAGTTCGATTAGTCACCGTAGCTATTTCTGAAACACTCTGTTGATTGGAAGAAAGTTTATCAGAGTATACGATTCTCGTATCAAACATTTGTTTGTTTGTTGTTGATAAAGGCGATACAATTCGCTGATACGTGCTTAATCAAGAGCTCAGTACACAAGTAAACGTAATCTTAGGTGGTACATTACGATTCTGATAATTGCAAACATGTTCCTGGAAGAAAATGTTTCGTTCAGATCAAATTTATGTAGTGGACAACTTGATGTAAAGTATATTACACGTATTTTACATAAGAATCAATCATTTCACACGAAAAAGAATTTTAAGCACGAAGAAAAGAATTAACAATATTTAAAAATCCCAGTTTAACGATACGTGAAGAGATTTGATTTTTAATATTTCAAGTTTTATCGAGTGAAGAAAATTAAGATAAAAAAAAAAAACTGAAGCATCGTGTCACGTAAAATTAATCAAACGACACGACAGACTCGAAAATCATTCGCCAAACGGAGCTCGCGATTCTCCCTAATTTATTTACTAGTAACGATTATCATGTGCGTTACGTAACGACAATGTGTATGTATATGGATAATGCGTCACTGTTCGTAGAACGGCAAGTACTACCGATAAAACGCGTACCATTTCTTACGACGCGACGTTCTACTAACTATGTTATTTATTCCTTTTTTCAACTTTGTCACAGCTAGCTAAGCGCGAATTCTTCGAAATCCTATAAACTCTTACGTCGTTCTCTATTTTTAAATATTACGGCACGGTTTTTCGTTGGTGGACACTATAATGCGAACGAATGGAAGGGGAAAACCGGTTCGTATCAGGTTATCGATAATCGTATTAAGCCAGGTTATGGTACGTGTGCTATCGTCAAATATTGCACGTTCGTGCTTCTTCGTGAGTTTGTCTGTCGCTGATTAATAATATCCTTGAGATAATTAATCCTCCATCTTCTTCGATTTCCTCTCGTTGTTGAAAACGCGTCTCCTCTCGTGTTAGCGATTCATTTTCGTTTCGGGTTTATCTGGAAATAAAAAGAAAGGAGTCAACATAAATTGTCGCACGCCTCGTCATCGAAGGAAATAGAATCGTGCGATTCGTTAATAGCTTTAATGTTTCATGAACGACGTTCGAACAGTAAACGTCACTTGCAAAAGCGCCAACAACATTTTTGGCAAGTGATAGCACATTATGAAACATCTACTCATTATCGATTAACGTTAATCTAATTGTTGACACATCTAAATAATTTGGATTACTTATGAGTACTAGAGACAGGATCTTGTATAACGAATGTAATAAACTTTTTTACAATGATTTTCATGTACGTGTAATAAATGTTAGAAATGCCCAAAATTATTCATTACCTAAGCATATAGGTTAACGAGCAGGAGCAGTATTTGTAACTTGGTCTACTGAGTTGCCTCTGGAATTTTGTTGCAGACTGTTTGGAAAATCATAGTTATAATTTAATGATTTCTACAAGTGGGAGGATCTTTACGCATGGTGCGATAGCGGTCTGTGAATGTTTGTAAATCAATATTAAAAAATGAATTTTCTATACTACTCCGGATATCGTGGCAAAATATAAAATTCGTGTAATTGCATTATAAGGGATCTCTTTCCAATAAAAATATAGCTACGTTTTCATATATTACGCGTAATTGAAATCTTGTTTGTACCTCGAGGCACAAGGACTCTCTTCCACAAGTTTCCATAGTTACGTCATTTATCCTTCTTTCCCTTGTTCGCCAATCAGTTTCAAGTGCAAACGTACACCTACTTCTTGTAATTGAAAAGCTATGGAATGACAATTGTTTTTCGAACGCTTGTTGTTTGAAAACAGTTAGCCTAGATTTTAACAGTAGGTGTGAAAGGCAAGTTATGTCGTTCTCTAGGCAAATTTATTATCTATTATAATTTCATTCAAAAGAACTTCTCAATTAAAACAATGTCACAATTGAACACGTATAAAACATGTCTTTATTTTCCTCCAATTTCTTCAACTAAGAAGACTATCTAGTTCTTTGCAACCACTCACCATATTTATAACATTGATGAAAGTCCAATCATTTCACGCAGAAACTTCATCTCCGCACTTCGAAACCGCTCGACTTCTTTCCGTTTCTGAGACCAGCATTCCAATGATCCTATTTTTCCTCAACGGAACTTGTCTGATTCTCAGTACACGAATCGAAAAATGCATCTAATACCTGTCACACCGAGAATGCCAGGATTTTTTTCTTTTTGGCAAGGAATACGTTCAAACGGTGGCGCGAGCAGTGACATTTAGCTGGCTGTGGAGGAGAAGGACGCAGGATAAAAAGCACCGATCGATGCCGGCATCAGGAAGGTTAGACCAGAAAAGGCGGAGAGCGTGAGAGAGGAAAAGAGGAACACACAGAGTCGACGGCAGGGCGTCGACGACGACCACGACGAGGACCACGACGACGACCACGACGACGACGACGATTCGTACGTCGACTTTGTGGCGCATAGGTTCGGGGCGTCAAATCGTCACGGACTTCGTCATCGCGCGCGTCCTCCTGTTCTGGTGGATGTCGCGTGGTATCGGTAGAGTCTGCTGGTCGGTGGCAGACGTCCTCGTGAGCGTGCCAATGCGGATCGTAGGCAGGGAGAATGGAATGGCTGGGGGTAATAGGAGGGCACGGAGGGCCACCAGCACGACGGAACGAGGTGGGGAACCTGGCGAGAGGTCGGGAAGAGGAAGGCACTAATATCGAACCGGCGGCCGTGGTGCGCGGTCGAGTGCATTCCGTGAACGGTAGACGCGTATCGCAACATCAGACAGTCGCTACAAGGCAGGCGAACGATATGCGTTCGTGTGTCGTTTTTCGTGTATACGAGGGGTAATCACGGCTAGATAAGTAAATAGATACATACGTTCAATCCGTTTCGGAGAGAACGGAAGAAATCGCGCGAGGGACGCGAGCGCGAAGATACGCGCTGCTAAGAGAGAAAGCGAAAAGAAAAACGAGAAAAGGAGGGAGAAGGCGACGTTTTTTCGCTTCGACCGGCGAGACGACGAAAGACGGGAGCGCCAGCGGTTGCTGCCGATGTACATACGTGGTAGTGAGCGTAGCAGGGTGTGGTGTGCGGAGAACAGGTGTCCACGAGCGCAGCCCCCGACCGTGAAACGAGCAGAAACCGGAAACGTACGGGGCCGGTGCGCGTTCGCCAGGATGAATTTTCGGCTGGCTAGTCCGCAGAGAATCCTCGCGTGAACATCATCGGCGAGAAAACCGTGGTCATACAGCTTGGTGGTGAGCTGGCGTGGTGGCGTATCATGTCAGAGACACCACCGAAGAGCACGAGTCCTGCCGGCAAAGCCGGGCCAGTTCTGGCAGCCCGAGCACGCCACGTGGAGGTCGACTTCGGGACAGGGTCAACTTCTTCGTCGAGTTTGTTCGAGACAAGGAGGCTAGGCGAAATGCTGGCGGCCAATTTAGATCACCGACGAATCCTAGACCTTCTTCACGGCCATCCTCCCGACCATCTTCCAGGGCCAGCGATTCGTCGTTCGAAGAAGTTTCGAACGACTGGTAGAAGAGGCGAATTGAACGGTTCGAAGGTGTGTGGAATTCGAGAAGATCACGGTGCGAAAGAGCGTGAGAGAGATCGGTACCGGTGGCGGCGGTGGTTCTCAGCAACGAGGTTTACTCGCGGAAACGAGCAGAACACCGAGCGAGGAACACGCCCTCGAGGACTCGGCTATCAAGTCACAGCGCACGGTGCACCGAACTACGGAAGTAAATCGAGCTCAGTCACGTCGTTCACGAGATTTCCATCAGAGGAGAGTTTGTCGCATAGGAGGGGCAGCGGTAGCCCTCAGCAGCATCTGGGTTTCGACGATCGAACACCTTCCGAATGGTACGCGGAATATCGCACTCAAAGCTTCCAGAATGTCGCCACCAGGATCGAATACGTACGCAGTAAGAGCGAGTACGATGCACACATCGCCGAGATTAAAGGTATCTTCTTTTGTTTCCTTGGTGAACATTTCGTTGTGACTTCAGTTTGAATAGAGGGGGGGTGGCTGTGTGCGAGATGGACACCTTCAAGGGCGTGTTTCTAATTGGATTTCTCTTAGTAGAAGAATTGTCGGAGAAATCGGCCCGAGATTTGTGAATAATTAGAAAATTGGATTTCTTAATTTTGCATCTCCAAGATTTATTAATTCGGAATTTATTTGCCGTTCGTTCTCTATGAGGGATCGACTGATGTGGTTGTTGCTTTCCTTTATAGTCGAAAGCCCGTGTGAGTCGATGGACTATACGGTCAGTACGAGCAAACCGCTAAGGTTGCACCACCAGTACCGCTTCGTACGGTCGCCGCCGAGT
Organism: Melipona bicolor; assembly: GCA_030673865.1. Lineage (NCBI taxonomy): Eukaryota > Metazoa > Arthropoda > Insecta > Hymenoptera > Apidae > Melipona > Melipona bicolor. The sequence goes on from JAHYIQ010000012.1 coordinate 6,217,478, forward strand.
CGTCAAAAGGAAGTCCGTGAACTCTTCGGCCAACAGCCTATCAACAATCAATTGGTAAGGATATTTTCATTTTTATTAGTACTTTCACGGAAATGATCAATTTCTCTTACTTTCACATTGGAAGAAATTAACGAAGAAGTTACATCTTTATTCTATAATAATGTGTCTATGCAGAATCATCAACACTCTCTGTTTCATCCAAAGAACAACCCCAAGTTTACATCTGGCTCACCAATGAGGAACACGAATAAATCTAACAGTGACACAGAATCGACATTGTCTCCTTATACGGATGACAAACAAATAAAGTCGCGATTGAAACCTGCACTGAGTCCTAAATGATTTCAAACGTACCAGAAGGATAAAGAAAAATTAGTGGATATAATTAGTAGACCTAGATCACCACGAGTATCGAATAGTAGAGGAGGTTGGTTATAAAACACTGAAATACAAATAATAATACAAAACAAATGTAAACAAATTTAAGCAAGAATTGAATCGAAGAACATGTCACTCCTTTATTTTAAGTTCTTTAAAGTAAAACTATTGAATCTGGGATTTAAAAAAGAATACGTCAATGTCGAACAAGACACTGACATAGAGATAATAAATTGACATTGAGAGGACGGTGTAAATTCATTTTTTATTCCTTAAAAAATATGTGTATATATCAGAAACATCGGTTTCAACGGAATAAAATACAAGCTTGTACAGCTAAAGTATCATATATATATTTCTTTGTTCACGAATAGAATGAATCGTCGTCGTTCGATGGTGCTGGATACAAGGAAATAACTTGAAACAACGCATAAGTTAATACACTGATCGTATAAAATATATCTCAACATTCGAAGAAATTTTGAATTATGGAATTGACAAGGCAAATGGCTGCCCGCCATTTTAACGTGTTCTTTCACCTGAACAAACTCGATTGGCTATACGTTCTTTCTCCCAGGAAATGAGTCGAATACTGAGAATATCATAGATTATTAAGCTACACAATCTAAGCGGCTTGCACCACTTTGCTTGTGGACCTTTTTGCGTGGAACTGATTTTGTCGCCTAACGACATTGCCATGCCTTGGCTCTTCGCTCTGATACGAATATGACCGACCACCGGGGCGTCTGGTTTGTTCAATGGTTTCTCGATGGACATGTTCGCCAATGCATCTTCGCCGAATATCGATTTTCGCGTACATATTAGCCGCCATGAAACCACATTGTCCAGAAAGGGCCTGAAAACATATCTTTTCTCCAATTTTTTCGGAATTCGAACGTGGAAGTGTGGAATTGATTAAAAATTTCTCGAAATACGAATACCTTTTTCTGGAGTAAGACAACCGCATGTTTGTAGATTTCAGTAAATGAGCGAGATACTCCCTCAGGTCTGATAACGTCGTATTTACGGACACTTATTTTCCCATTCGAACTCTGCCCACATTTGTCTGAATTCTAGATCGGTACACGTGGCCGGCACTATATAATCCATAATGTCGATATGTATGTCGTTCAATACCACTACGCTTCTATCAGATCCCGCTCCAGATACGTCATATACTGAAAATTAATTAATTTGCATTTTTTTTCTTTTTATGTGTATCCTTAATGATCAAAGTAATAGTATAAATTTTTTATTAATTACCTATGTTTCCAAATATTATTCCATTTTCTGTAGACGCCACTTTTACGTTTGCCTTGATGCTTGCAAAGTCTCGAGGAGCAAGCACAATAGGCTGTGGCCTTTCTACGAGTTTCAAATCACCCATTTGTAGCAAGCTCTAACGTACAATTCTGCAATGTGTCTTCGGTCTGATTAACGATTAATACATCGAGTACAATATCGTACTGGTACGTGAACGAGAGCCTCTGGCGTAAACAGGATCTGAGAAGCCAGTTAATTGGGTGACCTTGCTCAAGGCACTGGGAGCTGGTGCGTCTCCACCAGCACCGGGTCTTCCAGCGACAGCAGCACTCAAACTTTGTTCGAACACGTCACCAGCTCCACCCGTTAGGTCTGAAACCACGGCTCAATTGTAAGAACTGTATCGCGTCGTCTACTTGAACAACGCTACCTGTTTTTCCTTCGACCTGTACGAGGAGAATTGAAGAATTGGGATAAAATTCCATAAGAATTAAAAAATAAACTGAATTAGATAGATTTGAAAAACAACCTTTTGATTTTGTGAATCTTCTTCAGCTTTCGCCGCAAGCATTCTGCCAAGAGCATCGCGACATCCCTCGGTGAAAACTTTTTGCACAAGTGGTGTCGGACAAGCCAATGATCTCAAGCATAGTGACAGACGTTCAGCATCATCGTGCGTTATTGCTTTAGCAGGGAGACCGGAACGACCCAATTGCATTACGCTAGACATCACAAACTTGCTTCAGCTTGCATGCGATTGCTCTTTTGTGCATCTACTTCGAGGCTCTTGTAACGAAGTGCTAATTAGCCAAGGGTTGTAGCTAGAGAAGCACCTATGAAGAAGTCACCTTCCATCATGTACTGAACCAGTGCTGGACGCTTCTCTTCTTTCTTTCCTAATAATAAATTAGAGAAATGACTGCTACACACTCATTTGAAATTCGCTTATTTGTGTAATTGGTCGAAAATAATTACGTGAGGATGTTGCACTAAATGCACTCTGAGTAGCAAATATGTGCCATCTGATGTGACCAACTGTGCCGGTGTAACTTGTGCGCCTTCCATCGTCCTAACGATTTCTCGCCAGCTTGTCGTTTGTTCTCCGTTTCCAACAACGGTAGTTCTCCTAGAGCAGCCCGGATACGACTCATTACAGCTTCTATATCTTCTTCGACGTTGCATATTCGCCGAGAATCCACAAGGCTGCTCTGTGGTACCCTTACCGATCTGATGTGAGGAAATACCTGCATACAAAATTCGCGGTTAAATCAATTTGTTTGAAATATGGAAACGAACGTCAATTTTCCTTTTTTATTTTTATTCTTCTGATACGTGCCTCGAGAAGTTTTTCAACAATCAGTGGTCTAAGATTTTCAAATCGTTGGATAGCTTCTCGAACGAACACCAAAACGTCAGTGGCTGCGGCCTCGTTATTTTCGGACAAGAAATCTGTTAGTACTTGGAATCACTGTAGCTGCCACGTCCGAGAATTTGATAGAGCAGGCATGCAGCGTTCTAACTAGCAATTGTCGATATCGACCAGCATCTTCGTGTTCCCCACCAGCTGTTCTAAGCACTTCTTTCTTTAATAACTGAACCATTTCCTCTATCGTACGGGTTGTTACCAAATCCATCGCTAGAGCTAACGTTTTTGTTCTAACTTCCAATGCTGGAGAGCCTAAAATATGGAATCGGAATCTTAAGCAATCTTCTACATTATTCGTTTGATATTTTTATGTATTTTTCGGAAGGTAGACAGATACCTAGAACTCTAAAGTACGTCCATTACTAGATCTTGGAGGACCCGTTCATAAACCGGACTGTCCTTCATTGCGATCAACCGATCCAGCACAATCAATTTAACGTTATTATCACTTCCTTAACAACTAATTCAATGTAGCAGGAAGCTGCAGCTTTAATCGCTGTGGGAGCATTGGAAAGTGTGACTAAAGTACCGGCTGCTTCGTAACGTACAGCAGCACTTGGTGAATTCAACAAACTATAGATGCATCTGATAAAACGAGCTCTCTCTGATGGATTTGCGAGACAAACCTGTAAAAGTACATACTTGTTAATACTTGAGATTTTTCAACACTAACAATGGACATTTGTATTATATATAATCGAAATAGTCCATGGGTTGTTTGAACATACGCACCTTGTAAATTAATTCTACGATAACCAATTGTAATATATCGCCAAAGCTAGGCACTTGATCCAGCAAGCTGCTAAATAAGCCAGTGCCCTGCTCTGATCAGCATGTAACAACATCAGGAATGCATTCCTCCTGCAAGACATATCCTGTTCTCCTTCCAAATATTTTGCCTATTAATTCTGGAGCATCCGGTATAAGGAAATTCAAAGTTTCTGTAAATGGTGAAAATAGCTAGAACTGCATTGCGTCTAACATAAGAGTGTCTATGCTCTAAACACGCAATTATCGCAGGCATCAAAGGCTCCAAGAGTTCTGGTTCCTTTAATTTGCACAGGAATCTGGAACCAAGGAAAGAAATACACTTTCAAACTCATCCTACTTTAAACTCGTTAAAGTTATTGACTATTACGCCAGTACCTTAGAGTCCGATCCTCTGACAATTCCGTTTGGATGCTGTAAATCTTTTCTATACGCATCGCAAACTAAGATCATCTCCTGGAGCAATTTTCCATCGGGAGAAGTTTCGGCACAATCTCCCAGAATATCAAAAGCAGCTTCTTAATAGTGTGATCTTGCAGCGGCAGAACGAATCTAATGATGGTCATTAAAAGTCCTGGCAAGCGTTCTCCACTGAGAATCATGTGAATGGTTTTCTTGAGAGCTTCGATCTTTGTCTGAACATCGCCTTTTCTAAGATCTTGCTTCAATTGGAGCTCGTTCAATGGCTCCGTATCGGTTGGAACGTTTATCAAAGTGTACAAGGTTGTTCGGCAACAAGTGCCCATTTTTGCAGTTTGTCTCACACTGTGTCGGGAGAATTACTTTTTTCTACAACCTGTAAATTGAAAGAGCCGCCATATAATTTTCGACCAAGTATTGGAGATTGATCCGACTGATGGATGTTATTCGAAAAATACAAGGAAAGTGAGGTTAGGTTGCCCTCTACCGTGCGTTTCCTTTGCCACACCGGGCAGGGTGCGACGAATTGTATTATCAAGTTCGACGTACCTGATCACAAGAAAGCCATGCGACAAAAAAAACCAACGATATTTTTCAATTGGCCAACTGACATTTATACAAATCCGGAAACAACGAAAACAGCATACGTGTCAAACCCCTGCAACACGGGGACTATCCGGACTAGGAATAGGTAGCGCCACGATCTATATCTTCGCCACGTAGATGCGAATTTTGAATTCGTCGTTTCCTCTTTTTCGTAAAATATTCTTCACACGCTGCGCTTTTGCAAATGCATAAGTTTGCCATTTTTCCTTTCTTGCTTCATTCTGTGATACTTTAATTTTAAAGTAGCAGAGGATTGCGTTTTAATGTGAACGCGTGAAAATATATTTTAAAATTGTGATATAATTGCGCCGTAAAGATGTTCGCACGATTGAAATTTTTTATTCTTTTAAAGAAACGATTAAACGTCGTTGATGGTGAAAAAATCTTTGTATATACTGGCCTTTTGTATTGTAGTTTGGTAAAGACTATATTTGAAATGGGACGATAAAATATTTAGATATTTTCCAAAAATTCCAGAAATTTATAATCTAGGTTCACGCAAATAATTGAAATATCACTAAGAATTTAATAAATAGATATTTGCACATTAAGTGTAACGTGTTCATTACAAACAAGGTTCATACTTTTTTTTCGTAAATTTTCTTAAAGAAACTGCATAATTAGTAAAATTGATCAAATTGAAAAAGCACGTACTCACTTGCGTATTTGTTTAATCTTCGCGTGAATATTTGCGAATAATTTGCAATTCGCATTATTTCCGCAAGTGATTTCGCAACGAAAGTGACAAGAGAAAGCGATAAAATGGGCGTTTATCGAATAAAGCGTTTAACCTGTTGATCGTGCTGTAATATATACTGTTACATACTATTAATTTATTTTCTTCAAAGATAAATCATCTCGATTAGCGAGCCGCGTCAAGTGGAAACCTACTGACCTAGAAAACAAACTGAGCTAGATAGGTTGCAACTGCGTCAAAGAAGCGAAGAACCGTCTGAACGATTAACAATAATCTAAACAACAATTGGCTGCTAAAAGGTAAACGTAAAAATAACACAATAATTTTAAGAATTTAAATCTGTAATCTAAAAATAGGTATTATTATCGTGTTTCGCGGTACCGAAGTATTTATACTTTATAAAACGTAGTAGAAAACGTGCCGAAGGAAGGAATCGCACAATTGCGATTATCAATTATTCAAAACATTCCGAAAATGCTGCTTTCCGAAGAATCGCAGCATTTTTCGTTGACGTAAAACGATCATTGATAATCTCTCTGACGTATTACTAACACGTAACGAGTGATTAAATTGCCATAATTGATAGGCGCATTTTTCTCTTGAGTAATAACTTCAACGCGGAGCACGATACGTGTCTTTAATCTCCCATTTAATACACAATCTTTTATTCTCAGTATTTAAACGGGAAATGTTATTATTATTGCGAAATAAATTTGAGAAGAAACAAAATCACTTCAGTCACGTTTCACGTACACAACAACTGCATATGTACGAATGTAAAAGTTTTCTACAGCAAGTATCCTCGCTTTTCGTAAGCCATGCTCGTATAATGCAATTACAGAGGCATTAGCCTTCAGACCAGTAAAAGGCAATCGATTCTTGCTAGACACGAATAGTGAAATTGCCTTTGGCGTGGTGGTTGGCAATTTTTTCGAGATTCCAGCGACGACGAAGCGTCAGTTTTTGTGGCGTCAGACGAAATTAGCGGCTAGATCGCGCGCTAAATCGCGACTAAATTGCAAGCGTCTCGACGCGACGCCGGAGCCGATGTCTTCAATTGCTCCCCGGCTCTCTCTCTTGCCTACTTTTTCGATTAACTCCTCTATTGCATCGGGCGTTGCACGCACAAAGGAGGTCAGACACGCGTTTAACTCGTTCTGGCCATCTTCTCGCCACGATCGACACCGTCCCTTTTTGTCTCTCTCTCTCCTTCTCTCTTCGACATAATTTCACGAGGTTCCAAACTATCGTCGTTATTGTGCCGAGGAGTTTTCGCGTATTGTCAACGTCTCCTTGTTGTTTCGATCGTTTCAATTACTTTCTGCAGCTCGACCGGCTATTACCGCTGGTAATTTCCAACGTAATTCTGACTAATTGCAAAGACGTTGCATAAACGTCAGATTCATCTGGTACATCCTCACCTCCTCGACATTAGTTTTTATCGCAGGAACTCTTACGTTGAGAACGATATTTTTAAATTGCCAAAACATAATTGAAAAATATTACTACTTGCTTCCTGCTATCTGTGTCATCTCTGTTACAACCAATCCTTTATTAGCGACGCATTCCAGTTAACCGATCGTATCAAACATTAACATGCTCGTTTCGAGGAATGCGTTGCTTCAGCTCGTATCGTCGACAACCTCGAATTGGCGTCACAATTGTTGTAACACGTAACAAATACCTGCCTCTGACTCGACGATAAAACAGTGGATCAAAGACGCGTGGAATTGCTCACTACCGGGTAAAACAATCGCGATTGCAAGATCGGCCCGGCGACACGTTCACGCGGATAATTGCCGCGTTAAAAATGCGAAAGACCGTACTTGAAGCGTCGAGTGGTCAAAGGACGACGAGTCGACGATCACGCGCGAGTTCGATTCGTCTTGGGGAAAAACGACAATTTGGGTTGTTCGTTATTGTTCGTTATCGCAAGTTGGTCGAAACTTTGCGCAGATATGCCCTGGTGTGCGAGTCGCGTTGTTCGCGATGACCGCGACGTTTCTCGCGATCGTCGATATCTCGATCGCCGAGTCGACCCGGCAATCTCTCCAGTGCAAAAACATTGCCAGAGACGTGATCATCAACAGCTGCAAGGGGCCAATGATGAAACGATCCCCGGAGAGTCCGAATCTCGCGAGAATTGAACCAGGAGGCGCCAATAGCGATCAAGACAGGTCGGTGCCTCGATGTTTTCGTAACATTGGCGTTAATACCAATTTGTAAATACGATCTAGATTCGTGACATCATTGTTCTATTTGAGTAACTTGTTTGTTCGACATTGTCCAGTCGGTTCGGGTCAATTAATAATTTGATAATCGATATTTGTTCGACTAAAAATATTGATCCATCTTGCAGAGGCCTTCGAAGCAAGAACCGACGACAAGCAGCAAAGTAAACGTAATTTCCATCAATCCTGGCATTTACGGTATACCACCAATGCCCATGTATGGCGGCGATTACGCGTCGAACAATTACCACCAAACGGATCTCTCTCTGCCTGGACTCGGATTCATGGACACTGGTTACGCTAACATGATGGAAGAAAGCTACGTGCCGCACCTTCCGTTTGGTTATCAGCCAGGATATATGATAAGATCCATTGTAAGTCCTCGATGGCAGAGTTATGAGTGACGTGATTCGGGTTAAGGGAGGAGAGAAATCGTATTTACGACGAGGAGATCCTCGACTGTAGGATCAAGAAATATCTAAAATACGAATTCGAATTTCGATCGAGGCGATTTTAACTTGAAACGTAGCTGTGATAAAGAAAAATAAGTAGATGGTGTAAATTGAAATCGAAGCTACATTGCCGTTGCAATGCGTAGGGCAAATTGAAAAATTATTATACGAATGAAAGTTGAAGTGATCGAGAGTAGCATGCGTGGGAATTTTTTGAATTTATTCTTGAATTTTTTTCAAATTTCGTTGTACATTTAAGAGCAGTGTTCGTAGATGAGAAAAATGTTGTCAACGATGAAAGTTAATGTAGCATTTTAGTAAAAGCAATAAATCTCGTTATCTCCATGTTCATTTGTGTTGTTTATGTCAACTTTAGTTCGAATGTTCTCGTTTTACTTTTACGGTCATTACGTGCGTCTTTTAGTTTTGATACGTAAAGGGGGGAGGGGGAGATAGTACGGATTTAATCGTGAATCGCAAACACTAATTCAATCTGGTGGGAACGTGTTTCGCAGAATCCAAACGATCTCCTTGGCTTCGGCCTAAGCGCTGACGAACTGGAAGAACTTTACCACGAGATCGGTGACAGAATGCCCCGAAATTCGAAGAATCTGAACAAGAAGATTTTCCAACACGTCGCCATGAAATGCTGCCCAAACGCGCAATTGTGCTACGACAATCCACGGGTAATTCCTTGCATGGGCTATTAACCGACGACCTTGCCATTCCGAAGGTG